>OY728158.1:1464419264-1474419264 GCA_963277665.1 Viscum album
TATGATCATCATTAAGGCCCATATTGATTTTAATTTCCATTAAGTTCAATTGCAATGTTCTTATGAATCACTCATAAATTTTAGGGTGAGTAGGACTCCTATACATACAAAGAGGGTATTGTTGTTCCCTAAGCTTGGGTGATATCATGTCATATTTTAGAATATTTCAAATTATTCATTTAACCTAGGTTTATTCATTCACATTTGGTAAATTTTATATATTTTATAAATTTAAATTTTCATAGGTAATTTTACTCATTGTTGTTGTGATTATGAATGTTATTTTTTTACCTTTTGTTGGAGAAGGATCACATAGAACATTTAGATATCATTATTATAAAATTAAAGGGACATCATTTTTATGGTATGATTTCTATATATGAGTTTTTGATTCAACAATTAATGTTTATTGGGTGTGTTATATCTGAGAGAGTGACTCGATGGATACATAAAATCTACAAGTTGATAAGTCCTAGGATCATCCAAGAATAGTATTTGAGATCTGAATCATAATAGAGTGGGATCATTGTTACATTCAGTTTATTCGGGACTTATCCATGATTACATTAATTATAATATCATTAACCCATAAGTGTGTAAATGGTTAGTGGAATGAAAAAATTCATAGATATTTTGAGGAAATGAATTTTTTATTTACATCATATACAATGTTTATTCATCCGGAACTGGATTTTAGTTATAATGTTTTCTATGTTGCATCTAGAATGGGAGTAGGTTGTGTCTTAATAAAGAGGAGACATATTTTATCACAAGACTCTATCCAGTCATGACATTATGAGAGGAACTACCGTACCTAATATCTTGATTTTGTAGTAGTTATGCATGCTATTAAAACTTTTCATCAAATCCTATTTCAAAAGAGGATTACTATATATTATAATCATAAAATCTTGTGGTATATTTTCAATATTTTAGATTTTTAATTGTGCTAATTATGGTGGGTGGAGTATCTCCAAACCAGTTATATTTAAATATGTTGTAATCTGAGGATATTTAATGTGTTATACAATATTTTGAGTATATAATTATAAAAAAAGTAGTAAAGTATTCAATAAAAGTTTGGTCTCTAAAGAGTTTATTTACTTAAATGATGTTGTGTATGGAATAATATGCTATGAAGGAATTTTTATAGTTGATAATGTTTTTATTTTCACTTAATGAGAGAGTTCGATACATGACGATATCTGACTTCAAGATATGAAGATTCAGTAAAATCCATTTTGGTGGGGAGACCCCAAGTGAGTTTTCTCTGTATCCAAGAAATGATTCATGTTTTCAAGATGGGTTCGTATTTCTTTTTAATTGAGGAAGGATTTGTTTTATTATAGGCGTAGATCTTATTGGATTATAACCATTGGTGCTACCAAGATATCCAATGATTTGATACAATAGTATTGGTTTTTGATGATAAAATGGTCAATTCCAGATTGTTTATTATGGTGTTATGATTGTGAGATAATTTAGGTGTATTACTAGATATCTTCAAGTTTTTTAGTCCCTTTTCCATTTTGGTATGTTAATGAGATGTGATTAATGTGTATTTTATTGTTGATTTACCACGGACTCCTAGTGGTGAGGATTCGACTGGTGTGATCATTGATGGACTCGTGAACATTATTCATTTCATCATAATCAAAGAGCTGATGAATGTAAAATAGATTGGGGAATTTTATGTATAATATATTTTTATACATCATGTGTTTCCCTATATTGTTTTCATTTTATAGAGGATAGAGGTTCAACTATAGTGTATGGAAATGTGTGAATGAGGAGATGTTTTCCTAGTTTAAATTGAGTATGAAATTGAATTCATAGATTTATGGGTAAATAGAGTGGTCTATCAAACAACATGCAAACAATCTTCAGTTTTGTGTGATTAAAATTACTGGTCCCCAAGAAAATTAATTGATTTTAATTTATATTTCCTATAAAAATAGTTATCACTAATTTTTCAAAAATTTGTCCTTTAATGATTTGTAGGGGAGTCCATGTAGATTTTTATTATGCTAGTGTTTCAGAAAGAAACATTTCTCTGGGACGAATTATTTCAGAGGTTTTGAGTTTTGTACATTTATAAATATCAAGTTCACTATTTATGTAGGGTTGTAATTAGTTTTAAAAATTTAACAAAAAATAAATAACCTATATATCCATGATTTACCTACTTCTAATGGATGGTTCTCATTGAACTATTTTTTAAATGATTCTTAATAACTCACATTGGTTGTGAGGATGGGAGGTCAGGCTCATCACACCCATTTAGGGAAAATTATTTCCTAAAACAAGACTCTCTTATATATTTATGATATATTTATGAATCCTATATTAATTACCATATATGATGTCAATTATCCATGAATTAATAATATTGTTTTTTATGTATTTAATTTAGAATCCTCATCATGTATTCGAGGTTCTTTATAGTTGAAATTTCATGTATGTATTTGAGGTTCTCCATCAATGGTATCCTTTTTTTCGAATATATATTCATTGTACCTTACTAGAGAGATTATAGTTTTTTATCCACATATTAGGGTTCTCTAGAGTGTTTCATCATCCAATGATATGAATGTTGTTTTTATGTTAGTATTGAATCGACAGATGGGCTTCCAACATATTTGTGTGAATAGAATTTGATGCCACATAATGTTGTGCCAATTAATTTGAAACATAAAACCTTTTATGGTCATGTTAAAAAAACTAAAATAAACATTTTAACATCATTTTCAAGGAAATATAAGAATAAGGCCCCTAATCAATATTTGGTGTTGGGCATATAATGAAGCAGCCAAGGGAACCTGGATGAGATATAAATTTCCATGTTGAATTTGGACCTATTATGAATGTATTAGAGAATGTCAGTGTTTATATGGGATGTATGGTTTTAACATTATGGATGCTTATAACATATCCCATTCGGGTTGGAATCAAATCCCACATGGTTCAGTTATAAATACCTATGACTATTTAGGTACATGAATGTATTTCTCATGGGAGTGTACCTCATTTAAGAGTATTAAAATGAGGATTACTGCATAGGAGGATACATCAATGAAGAAATTTGTGGACATTATATCATAATCTTCTTATAGAAATTTGTGTGTTTAGTTCTAGTCATACTTTAGATGAGGAAGCCCAAATTGTTTGATGTTTGGTTTGGGGCTTACTTCTAAGTAGGATGCCAATTTTAGTGAATGGTTGGTGCTTATACAAAGTATGATCCCCATATTTGTGTTTGGTGGGGACATAATCTAGATGTTTACTCCCTTTATTGCATAGTATGAGGCCCAAAGATTGTTCTTATGGGGATTATCAAGATGAGTAAATCTATAAGGTTTGGGATCACATTAATGTCATGAACAATGTCAAACTATAAGTCCAAGGGAGTCATGTTTGGTTTTAGAAACAAGAGGAAATATATGATACTAGAAACCAAAAGATCTTATTTTTGATGATATTGGATACATGGCCTTCAGGGAATATGCTTATGGAGGAACACTGAATGATGGATAGTTAATGATTTAAAGGATGTTCCTTTTTGAAAATAAGAATCTGGCTATGT
This sequence comes from Viscum album, assembly GCA_963277665.1. Lineage (NCBI taxonomy): Eukaryota > Viridiplantae > Streptophyta > Magnoliopsida > Santalales > Viscaceae > Viscum > Viscum album. The sequence goes on from OY728158.1 coordinate 1,464,422,848, forward strand.
GGATAATATGATTATTGATATCCACTAATCACATGAGTCATGATGTGTCATACATGAATTTGATAAATAAGAAGAATAATGTGGTCAGGAAAACCACTCACTTCTCCTCCTACAATAGTAGAAGAGGGAAGGTTAATGAGAGGAAAAAAGTGTCTTGGATGCACCCATTTCATATCTAATTTCATCTCTAGAATAGTCAGGTCTAACTTCCCATACCGGTGTGACCCTTAGGTAGAAATGAGGACCTAGAGTCCAGCCTCCCATATAAATGGATATGGTATTACACTAGTAGGGATTCCCAGAAAATGTTTCTATAGTAGGGGAGGAGGATGTAATTTTCTATTGAATGGAATGGAGATGAAGATCATTACACTCCCATATTGGAACCATAGGCTCCTAGTCATATATATGATAAGGTTATGACATGGTCCTGACCCTGGTATTTTAGATCATGTGTTCCCTAACACGTCCTCTAGGGTTAGGGTCCTCGTGACCATCGAAATGGAAATACACATGCACCATGAGGACCCTAACCATAAGTTATGAAAAGTGAGAGAATCATATGACCATGGAAATGTAAAAAAAATGGTAGACATAGTGGAGTTCCTCCATTCACGGTTCTGAATGTTCAGAGGATTCTATGGATGATTAAAATTTCATCTTCAGGTGAGGGATCGAATAAAAGAAGAGCCCTACCATTGGTGTCATGGAAAATGATAAAAAGGGGTACTTACACATGTCATATAATAGAGAAAAAAAGTGGTTCATGTGTGGTTTATGAGGAATTATAATTTCTTCACCTAGGCTGTATAGGTTTTCATGAGTTGTGTATACCTCAGTCAGTGGACCACCTAAGAAACAACACATAGGTGAGGCATTAACATCGGAATAGTGGGTTTCCTCATGTGTCTCAATATGAAAACAATGGTCCCTAATTATGGTAATGGGTCTCAAATAGGTGGTTTTCTACCAGTGGAAAGGGCTCTTTAGGAAGGTTTCATTTGATTCAAACCCTAAATGGACTTTTATCTCAAATATCCACTTTAATTCTCTCTTCTTTTGGGTTCTAAATAGCTTGAGGAGGTATTTTGGATACCTGGAAGAATGGGATTCATGACAAGAGAGTGGAGGCTTGTTTTTATTTTCATGTTGTGAAAATAAAGATATGTAGGGTTCTATTAATAGAAAAAAATAGGACCCTACTTGAATGAGTTACCCCTCATAGAACCATGATGCATGTTCCCATCAGAGGTTCTCAACATGAGGCTGTCTTACCATTTTTTGAAACTTGTGGGGGGGGGTATATGAGCCTTCTAATGTGAAATAGATTCAATGTGTAGGTAATCTTGGGCATTATTATTTCATTTTACTTAGGTATTTTTATAAAATTTACATTTTTACCGTAATTTTCATAATATTTTCACCCCCAAGACAAAACTGAGATTCAAAAAATTCCCCCCGTTGGATTGGATCTGATTGAATGTGTATGGTATTGTCATGAGGTATAACATGGAAAAGAATATGAATGTTGGTGTTTTCAAACTAAGAGTAATTTTCTAACAGATCGATTGCATAGGCCTGGGGCTGAGTAAAATGGCGAACCTCCATGGAAATAGTATGGTGCATAGGAATGTGAGTTCTATAAATACCACTGGCCCCATTGTGGTTTTCCTCTATTTTGGATCATTTTATTTTTTGGCTCTTACTGCATAGTTCATCATCCCATACATTCCTCATTTCTCGGTTCTCAAAGGATTTTTAAGGAACTACCAATGCAACAAAGACCGGGGTGGTGCTTCTATACTAACTAACCTTGATGAGGGCTCTAGACAAGATATCTAGTTGAGATGATTTCATACGAGGATTTATCGAGGGGGTTGTGCATATGACATATTAAATGATCTATGTGAGTTCTCTCATTTTTCAAAATTTAGAATTCATCCATGTAAAAATATCAACATTTTTCTAATTATATATTTTAACTTAATGGGTGAAAATTATTCTCTTTTGTAGGATTTCAATGTTTCTTCTATGAATTCTACTAAGCAAGCTATTTCTTGTTCTTCTATGGTGATCACATTTGTTGGTACATATTACTACAGAATATTTGAGTCTTCACTTATAGATATAGTGATATATTTATCTCCATACCAATGATAGTACCCAAAATGTTATTACCTACCACTATATGATCATTGAATCTGGTGGGATACCTTAATAAAAGTTGATTAGAATTATTTTATATTGTCTTGGTTTGTGAGGCCAATCAACTTCCATTCTTCCAAAAAATTCTACAAGGGATGTTATATTAATAATGGAATGATTATGATTAGTTGTATCATGCATCAAAATAGTTTCACTTCTGATATGAAGCTGTATATCAAATAATTGAGGCCTCATTATTATGAATCAACCGTCTGCACACCATAGATAAATCAAGGGAATGGTTGAATGGGGTATTGTATTTCCATTATGTAGGAGGAGTAAAGACTCATTGGATGTTGGAATATAAGGTTGTCTAAAACTATGTAGAAATCACAAAGGAGTGACACGATGTACAAATCTATGTGGCTATTTGGATAGGTAAAAACTATGTATACAAAAACCAAGATACAATCTCTGAACTACTGATCCAAAGCAGTTTTCAGAAAAATTACATACACATGATTCATTGTGATTTTTCATCATCTTGTAGGAATTCAACAAAATTTCTTTGGCCCCCACTCAATGGGAAATGTATTATGAGTTCATACCGTTAACATAAATGAGTGATGAGGCAGAAAGGGAACTTCCATTGTCCCATGATATTTTATTGATATTGATGAAATTTTATAGAAATTATTATCTTCCTAGGGTTGAAATGCATTCTAGAATGTTGATAAACACTTTTCATGAATCAGATAGAGAGTGACCCACTTTTAGGTGCCCTACACTTTACGCCACAATAGATAATAAGTGTTCTCCAGGAATATTCTATCCTACACTAGAGAAGGGACAATATTACCATTGGTTTTATATGGTAAATCTAATAGTTTATGAAAATACTCACCTAGATTGATTCCTTGTTATGATGATAATCATATATCTACTTGCGGTATACTTGTTAAATGGTGTTGTGAGGCTAGATAATTTTTTTATCAATAAGATATTATTAGAGGGGAAGTGCATATGTGTGATTTCCTCTAATTGGGAATGAATTTATAGATTGTTTATGTATACGTATAACCCGAAGGACCCATTTATAATGAGAGGGCCATTTCAAGTGTGGTTGGGTTTTATTGAAGCACATATTAGTTCATATGTGGTGTTGAGTCCTCTAAAAATACCTAAAGTAAAATTACACCAATTTTTTTGGATTGTATCTATAAGCATTCCTCTTAAGAAAATGTATGATGAATTTCTATGAATGATGAATGTGTCTGGAGAATTTAACAATTATCACATGGTTAGATACCAATAGAGAAATTTTCTAATTTTATAAAGGGAAAAAAATACGAGGTAAGGTCATACATGGTAGCATTTATAGACAACATAATAGAGGTTCCAGTTGATAAAGAGATCAGTTACAAGGCTTATGATCCATATTGATTTTATAACAAATTTAAATGTATTCAACTATGGAGCACCATTATTTTACCCATGTTATGTTCATGAAGCATATCATTGTTTCCTGAAATATTTGAATCTTCATAGCCATTGAATAATCCAAAATTTCAATCATGATACCTCTATACGAAGCATCAATTAGGATATAGTCTTGGTATTCAAGGTTTAGATCTCTTCATTGCCTAAAAAGTCATTGAAGAAATATATTTATCAGGTCTTGTCCACAATGAATGCCTTTCATGGTATTCATGGTAAAAATGATCAAGGTAATGATGATGATGATGAGGCTCTGAGGCCTTCAAATAGATCTCTGGAAAGGACTACTTAGATATATAGGGTATAGAATGCCACATTTCATGATCCATGGTGGTATAGAAATCATTTTTGGGAAGAGGATCTTTTTTCACCCCCTCATTATTAAGAGATAGAGAAATAGAAAGGTGGCTTGAAATGGATTCCAAGTAAAAGGGTATCAGGTCTTCCACATTGTTATCCACATTAGTGCCAAATGATGTGTGACCCTTATTGATCCATGTTTTGGAGAGCATAACTCACATTTTGAAATATTCATGGATTTTTCCCATATTGTCATGTAAATCCCAAAGCTAGGAGGTATCAGAGCACCCACTAACCTCCACCCTGATAGAGATTTGGAAGAGGTAACAAGTTATATTCAAGATCATAAGGATTCAATATATGAAATTGATTATCAAATCAAATCACAGAGAGATTTTATGACAAGCGGGATTGAAGATTCCATGAGTGGTCAGATGTTGATCCTAAAGAGGAATAGGATGATTAACTTTACTGAATTGATATACGCCTAATATCTCCCTTGAAATTTCATATCATTCACCCCTTTTATTAAATTTGAGAGTGATTTTATTTTCATACATGAAAGATAATAAGAAGAATGAAAATAAGAACTAGTATAAATAGTGATTACTTTGTCGTGGTATGGGTCCATGGGTACCAGTATTGAAATAATGGATGAGGCCATTGGGTCCCCAAAACTAACCTGGGCCAGAGTAACAAGATGGAAGAGATTATTTCATTAATTACATGACAGTCACCTCAAGTCTTCCATGACAATAGATAAAAGGTGGGATGTTCACCATATTCAGAGAGAAAGCATAAGATGTAAATGAAGTTGGATTGATGAATGTGTAACTGTAAGTCTCTATGATATCATTCAACATCACGACATTTTCCACAGACACCGACGATCATGCTTTCCAATAATAAAAACAACAATTCATTCCAACCTTATGGGATCTGGAACTGTTCCTTAAATGATCAAGGATCATACACAAATACATTCTAGGACCCATGATAATAAATTGGTTATTTTGAGGGATAAATTTTCATGAGTTGTGGAAAAATGTACACCAAAAGCTGTAGAAATATGATAGGTAGATGGTAATGTCAAATTCACTCCCATAGGTGTCTTCTACTATTTATGAAATTCCACATTGTCACACCCCTGAATGATAAAAGTTTAAATCAATAAATGACACGAATCATTTCAAAAAGTTGCACCATCATTTTATAAGGCCTACCAGATTATAACACCATAGTTAAGTATGCTTTTACTGGTGTAGTGATCCGGATGGGTTACCTTATGGGAAATTTCTCATAGTGTGTGTGTGAGTGATGAAAAATCCCACTAGATGGGACATGTTTTTACCTGTGAAAACTGTCACTAGTTAGATGACACATTCGGGCATGTGTATGAGCCCCAGGGTGGGGAACAAGTTTTTTTAGGGAAACCGGTGGTACATGGTGGTCATGGAACCAACAACTATGTAATGCATTATGGTTGTGCTGTCACCGGGACCCAGTTGTCACACACTTTCCATGATATTTTAAATATTTTTCCTGCACTAGAGGACCCTATTTTAGTCACCTTTGATCTCCCTATCACTCTGATGGGGGCTGACAAGAACCATAAAGAGTACAATGAAGTTGATACTATTGACCCTAAATCTACAAGACCAAATGATGTTCTGTTTTTGAATATTCAACACATCTAATCATTGGTAGAGCCAATTTTGATCAAGAGTAACAGAAATTAGATACCCTTACTTGTGAGGATGATCCAATACCTGATTCCACATATCATGACCTTATGTATTTAATTGTATCATAAGATAATATTTCAGTTTCCATCAAGGATTTTGGGGATTTATATAAAGAATTAGATGGCTGTGAGTTTTATCACACTTGTTTATTTGTAGTAAAAATTGAAAAACAAGTAGTCTGTTTATTAACACCAACTTTTAACTTGTAAAACATTGTTTGTAGAGGTTTTTCCATTGAAAATCATGAACAAGGAATCCATTTACACAGTACTTCTTTTGGTGAGAGAATGATGGTTGAGAATCCAAAAGTGGGATATTCTAGAGAGCCTCTAATATTTGTTTTGGATAAAAATAAATTGGATTCTCCATATTAGGAAGTTCTTACTCCCCGAGTTAAGGATTGGGGAACTGGAGAGGTATTAGTACCAATGATATAATCAATGATGTGTGAATTTAATCTCTTATTTTGGTTAGTTCAGTGCATTTTCTACTTGTTAAAAAACATATGTTGATGAGAAATTTCACTAGCAATTCAGTTCCATTTTCATTGGAAACTATTCTTGAGATGGGGTCTTCCATGGAACTTCGACCATCATCAGAAGTTAAAGATGAGGCTATTTTTGTAGGGAGTGGAGCAGGTAATATCATTGTGTGCATTGGACCTATGTAATATCTCTCTCACTGATAGTGGCTCTATGTTTGATCTGGAGGCACAAGAGGCTTTCCAAACCACACGCCTTTTATTTTGCTGGGATATCAAGATGGTAATATTATATAATACTATTGAAGTAATAATATCATGGCTTCACTGACTTTCATTCATGTTTTCCATGCTCATATATAGTGGATATAATAACCATGAGATCCATTACATAAAGAAGGTGATAATCTGATAAGGGGAGGATGAATAAAGATCACAGCAAGCCGAGGGACAGTTTTTCGGCCAATATAAGGGACATAGAGTTGTCTATTCCATGGGGAGATCATCCACTCCATGAAAGTGGAGTGCCATGGTTTCCATGAGAAATATTCCCTCAAAATAATTTTCATTGAAGAATAATTAAATTCCACCAAATAATAGGTTTTCCAACTCCACTGATCCATGGAAGGGAATTTAACACAAAAAATATAAGTCGTTGGTACATAACTGGAGAATCTCCATAATGCTGAGGAGGTCACACCTAAACAAACTTTCAATGTTCATCATGTTGTGGAAATTTCTTTGGGTTTTGTTGAACAAACTCAATATTTTTTTGATGAAAAATAATAAAACTGAGTATGGAGGACGATTCATGGGGGAGTTCTCCTGTGTATTGAATCATATATGAAAAGGAATTTTTTATTTAAAATAACACGTTTTTTTATTATTATCCATACTAAAAACATAATTAAACACTAAAAAATGTATGATCTAATGGCTATCAACATGTTATAATTACAAATACCAGGGTAATAGGGTGGTATATTTGTTGCCTAAGCGATGGGGCCTACTGAGTGTATATCCATTGATGCTGAGGTAAAATAAAAAACCAAAAAAAGTGTCTTTTTAAGCCATGACACTATTTTTTTGCGGTAAGACCAACATAAGGAAGACTGAATAGGTGACATTTTTCTTTTTCTTAGACCTCATTTTCAATGTTTTTTGCTGAACATGTTTTTTACTATTTTTAATGCTTTATTTCAGCCCAAAACACATGTAGTGTATGACAAGGGATATGACGTTAGAATTTTTTTTCTAGAGTTCCCATTGTGAATTTTCAATATAGTAAGTATTCTATCACATTATATGGGTAGTAAAAATTAATAAATTCTAGAATAATGAAACATGATTTTAAGGTCGAATGTATTTGACAATTATTTAGCGGATGATAGCCTAAACATGTATTTTTTTCCAATAATATTTTGAAAATTTTAAAATATATAATGAGTTATCTCGATCTATGATTTTTTTGGTTATATAATCTAAAATAATACATTCAGTAATATAAGAGGTCTCTCACGAGGTTGAAGCTACCACTGTTTGAAAGCCCTGTTTTTGGGAAGATTTTTGCAAAGACAATTAAGAATGTTACAACTTATTCAGTAATGGTGTCTCAGGCTGACCAAACCATGTTGTGGGATACTTTATTCATATCCAAATTAGGTGTATTATAGAATATTTTTGAGAATGAGTTGTCTATAATTCTAAAAATCAATTTTGGTGATGTATGAATAGTATTTATGGGGGATTAGATTTATAAAGACCATGATGGGTTGGTTTTTAAATTAAAATGACTAATATTTAAGAGAACATATATAATTTTCTTTTCAGAATGAAAAATATCTCCTATATGAATTTTTATTATGTGGAGGAAGGTATATTTTTTTAATTGAACATTCCTAGTGGGATTATCCCTATTTTGAGAGGGATAAAATATCATGCAGTTTAATGTAATTTTACTAGAAAAATGACCTTGTAGTTTAATATCTTATAGTGAAGACATTGTTGGATGGTTTAATGCTTTGTGAAAAAGATGTTATACCATCTTGATTAATCTCATATTGGAAGGAAATAACGAGGGATATAATTTAAGGTCATTATCAATGACTAGATGGTTAATTATTCACCCATTTTGGGTAACCTTTTGGGGAATGTACCATTATTTTCAAGGATGAAGAAGTGAATGTCGTGAGCTATTATCTGGGTTTTTTTATCCAATGAGTGGAATAGGGTATAGATTATGGAGATATAGGAGATATTTCATAAGGACGATGTTACCACTATTTGAAAGACCCATTTTTTGGGATAATTTATGAAAAGACAGTAGGGGCATGTTACATCATATTACATATTGGAATCAATTTGATAACAAACCTAATATTTGGGATACATTATGAAAATCCATCTGGGGAGTGTAATAGTATAATCAAGCAATGAAATTATCATGAATTATAAAAATCTATTTCTAGTGGCCAAAGAATGTTTATGGAGATTTCGATTTCACTATGGACAAAGACTACTGTGTGATAAGAAGGTACATAAATATGAGAGGATCATATTAAGTCAAATTTACCAAGGAATTAGAGAAAATAGATTCTTACGATGGGCTGACCCATGAACATGATATTTGGATCATTTAGTAGTAGGTCATACGCCATAAACCATATCATAATTGAAATAATGGGTGATATGTTTCCTACCTGGACAAGATCACTCCAGTTTACAATGGTCATGATGGATTTTATTGTCAACCATGTTATTGGTTGTTTTTATACTGGGATAAAGAAAGCAAGACAAATACATGATTAATTACCACATACATTCTCATGTGTGGTGGGGGTGATGTTCTTGACAGAAATGGATCAATCATCCTGGACTTTTCCATCCAACTTGGTCACAACACGTCCCTCGTGGATGATGTCATGACTATTCTCACATGCCTCAAAGTTTGCGGGCAGCAAGGTCTGGACATTATGGAAGCTGAAACTGATTCTTTTATTTTGTGTAAGGCCTTGAACGACCTCAGCCCTACTCTTTGGACGATTGAGTACATCACAATAAATTGTCACTCCATCCTTGATAACAATATAAAAGTGGTCCACACCTGGTGAGAGGGTAACAAAACAACTGACTACCTAGCCTCTCTTGACTCTCTATATTCAGGGATAGTTCTCTTCCATGATGTCCACAACATTAAGCAGGAAGCGATCAACATAATCAGAGGGGATTCCCTTGGTCTTCATTATTTTAGGACTCCTTAGTGGTGTGTTTTCGTGAACTTCCCTTGTAGGCCTTCTTGTTTTTTCCCTCTTCCTTGAAAACATTAAATGATGATGATGATGATGAAGATTAACACATACATAATTTTAGTCGCGAGTTCCTACATAATTTTATAAAATCATATAAGGATAGAAGAGCCATCACACAAGAAAGATCTTACCACTGTTAAACAAATTTTTTGTGTAAGTTGTTTTACATAAATCTAGATTGGGCATATGAATTCATGGAAAAACATTGGTTTCTGTTGTCCAAAAACTCTTTTTGAAGCTACTTTATGCAAATCCAACTTGGTGATGTCACAACATTAAAAGTAAAATAAGTCACTATGTATCAAGAAATTTAGCACTCGAAGATTATTGAATGATTATAAGGGTTCAAAAGGGTACAATATTAGGATTATATTATGTATAAGAAATATTTAGAAGCATAAAGGGTGATTTTTTAATTAAATTGGACATGATCTGTAGAGTCCCATTCATATATTTGGCTCATACAGTGAAAGGGGGACTTCTTTCATTCCTTGGTGGACCACCTAATAGGGGAAACCATGTTAATATATCCTGTATATAGCATCGTTTTTACTCCATATATGGGGTACACATATTTAACATATGATTGGGATTAGGACATGATCCCTAAGAATCACTAAATTTGTCATTGGAAAAATAATTCTTCCATATACAGTTCTTCATGTACTGTGAAGTTGGAAGGGGTGAGGATAGGACATTAGTCGTGTAGTTTAATGTCATGTAGTAAGAACAAGGTGTCTTGACATGAAGACAAATGGAATACTATGACTAGGATAGGGAATGGTACCCTTGCATTACTGCATATCTTTTTGGAGTATGAATCATGTAACGTGTAGTGTTTAAATAATGATCCCCCACACTAGCTGGATTCATTGGTGGAGGAAATTGTTTTTTAATAATGGTTCATGCAATAAGTGAGAAGCCATATTGGATCCCAGCATTTAGATCTCACTTCTACATGGGAGAGTGGTGTAATTTATTTTACTCTACTATGGATGGACCATGGATTGAATATTTGATCATCACTATACCCCTCATTGAGATGGGAATGACGCCACATGTAGTTCAAAATGAAATTTTTCAGTTGATTTTCATGTGATGAGGATATCTGGTATTCCATTTTAGTTCTTTCATAGGGGGCCATGGTATCCCCAATTTTAATTTTCATACCCTACATATGATGGAAAATATTTTTACAAAAATCTAAAAATACCATGCGGTCTACGATTGGTTTGAGAAACAACGACCAATAAATGATTCTTCCACATTAAAAAGGAAACAAAAGTGAATGTTACGTTCATTTTATTTTATGGTGGTGGGTTAATGATATATGATTCAAACATTTCTACATATCTCATTTTGATTAAATTCATGAAATACATAGTTCATTAAGTCCCACACATTATAAAATTCATGCAGTGAGGATGAATATGAACTAATGTGAATGAATGGAAATGTTTGGCTTGGGCCTAGGGATGAAAATTTCGGTGTCACTACATATCTCAATATAATGAGAATCATGCCACACATAGTATTTGATGGACTATGCAATTTAACATCATGTGGCTATGGCATAGTCTTGATGATGTAAAAATGGGTATTATGGATAGGATAAGGAATAATAACCAACAATCACTACATTTCATGATGGTATAATAATCAAGCCATACAAATATGATATGAGATTCACTATATAGGTCTGAACCATGAAAAATTACTATGTAATTTGTTTCAGCTAAAATAGGGATTTGGAATTTGGGTTTCAAAACATATCTCATGGGGATGTGAATCAAGAAATAAAAAGTTCTCACAATATTATTCCCCCACATTCTGGTATATACCTGGTGAAAATGTGGTTTTAATATTTTTTTTGAATAATGGTTGAGGCCAAGACATGAGGTATAGGTGACACTACACATCCCATTTTGTTGATAATCAAGCCATGTGTTTAAAAATGGTTCCCTGTGTGGATTGGTTCTTATATAGGTGACAGAGGTTTCATTTCTATAATCTTGGATACACCCAGAATGGGAGGACCGGGAATCACTATGTATCTCTCAGTAGTGATAATCAATCCATATGTAATTATTGAAAGGATTGTGTAGTTTGTTATTGCACTATGAAGACGTTGGTTTGTCGTTTAATATCATGTGGAAATACATGATAATGTTGGTAGATATACCCATAAGGGGGGGGGGTCAAGGTGCCACTATGGAATTGAAATGATGTGAGTGGGTATTATGAATATAAGTTTCCCATATTTCCTTCCTCAATTTTGGCTAATGTGGCATGGAATCCAGCTAATAGATTTGAGATGTGTGATTGGGACTTACACCTGATTTGGAGGCCCATTTTTATGGGACTGGAAGGTGTATCTCAACCTGTGGTGTATTGGGGTTCCATAACATTGAATAAGATATATGTTAACGATCTAGTTTTACTATAATATATTGAGGAAGAATGTTTCCATGTAGTTTTAGGTTATATGACTATGACCTTACATGATAAAATTTATCATCATATAGAAAGGATGATATTTCCATGCAGTTTATCATTATTCAACTCAAATTTTAAATCACTACTTTCAATTTCATCTAGTAAAGTCCAATGAAGTATTTTTATGTCTTTTAGATGGGATGAACATCATGTTATTACATGAACTATTTAATCATAACCCGTTCCTTGGTTGGTGTTATAATGATAACTACATTCATTGAAAATATATAATTTGATCTGTTAGAATAAAAATTTTGTATAGATTATGGTCCTTTCCACTCCAGCTCATATTTCATATTTTTCATTCCTGGTATCATTTTAGTTGTGTGGACCAATACAATTTCCCCTTGTAAGAATTACCATAGGGATATTTTCTGAATTAAATCATGCACTATCTAAATCTAATTGACTAACATATAATGAAAGGTATGGAATATCCTTCCAAGTATGTCACGACCCATCCTCGGGGCCCGTGCCGTGACTACCCCAAGCCCGCCTTCCATATGCCAGGGGCTGGCGACTAGCACCAAGGGATAAATCCCAACAAAAGGGAAGGAATTGCCTTTGAAAAATAAACAAGCACCACAGAGTAAGCAAGTGGAAAAAGTGAACACTAAGTAAAAACTGTACAAGCTGTGATTGAAGTAAAAGGGGCCGGAAATACAAGCCCAACTGTAAAGTACAACTGAAAGGAAAAACAGCAACTGAAAGGAAAAACTGCAGCGTCGAGCCGTCCTCTGGAAGTCCTACCTGAAGGGTGGGTACAGATAGCCGCCATTGCTCCTCGGGCCCACCTGACCGCTCCGAGTACGTCCGCCCAGTGCTCCACCTCCAGGTACCGTCCTGCTCAGCACGCCTCCACCACGGTTAGCACTGTCCGTCGTTTGCAACCAACACAACGTAGTGCGGGCCTAGCCCGTGCAGGGGTGAGTATAAGCTACTCAGTAGGGACCCCGAGACCCCCGAAGGTCACCCGAAATCTACAAAGGATAATCCAAAATGGAAAGATACAATCACGATGTAACATCTGACACGGCATAGGTATATGCCCATACATATACCTAATTCATCAATTCCCGTTCGGCTCCAACGTCCGATCCCAAGCACAATCCAGTCCACACAGGAAAGCAAAACGTATACCCACACAAGACAGCTCAACGCAATCCACAAAGGAGAGTAAACAGTAAATCCACACAGGATAGCTCAACACAATCCACAAAGGAGAGAAACACAAGATTGAGATCACACAAGTATACTTCTTCGGATGACGACAAAGATGATCAATGATCCATCTAAGTCGTCGGACCCACGAAGGATTGATAGGTAACTAACCCCCGCAATGACCCACACAGGATCGGGCCCACACTGGACCTGTAGGCGCTGGCTCACACAGAACCGCTGAGCGCGGACCCACACAGGATCGGACCCACACAGGATCGGGCCCACACAGCACCGGGCCCACGCAGGACCTGTAGCATTGATCCACGTAGGATCGCTGAGTGCAGTAGTCATCGTAGTCCACTGAGGATCTCTGCACAGTCGTCGCCGCAGTCCACTGAAGATCTCTGCACGGTCGTCGTCGGAGTCCACGAACGATCTCTGCACAGTCGTCGCCGCAGTCCATTGAGGATCTCTGCACGGTCATCGTCGGAGTCCACGGAGGATCTCTGCACAGTCGTCGCTGTCGAAGTAGCAGTCGCAGCCAGCACTAGGGTTCCTGCACACAGCAAGCTCATTCGGGAGGGTCCGCTCCACGAGCCGAGAGGCTGGTACATGAATTGACACAAAGTCCGAAGTTGATGTATCCAAAAGTTCCGTATCGTCAACAGGAAGTCAACGTCGCAGACGTCGCGTCAATCGGACGCCCGGTCTGAGAGTTATTGGCCTTTTCGTCCCAGGGGCCCGGTTGATTATTAAGGCAAAACCAACTCGACCATACTCCACCTACGTCCAAACCTCAGGAAGAGTATGCCAAAAGATCTGTCTCACTTAGAGGAACTCAACAAAGCTGACGACACGTCAATCGGACGTCTGTGGCTCAAGATATGATCGTTTCCGCTCCGAAGTCCAGTATGGTTTCGTGTACGAACCAACCCGTCCGAACCCAAGGTATTCCGAAACCTTGAGTGCGATATACCGAAACGACCGTCTCGATCCAATGATCGTGTTGCCGCTGACGGCGGGTCGTTTGGAAGCCCGTAGCTCATGTTACGGGCATTTGAACAAAAACCGTCCGAAGATGGGGGGTACGGGCCCGGGCCGACCCGGGCCGACCCCCCCCCCCCCGGGAGTTGGCCGAACCAGGTCGACCCGACGGGTCTGACCCGGTCCGGTTCAACCGAGGCGCGCGGGGCGCCGCCCCCGCAGCCTGGTGGTGCCGCGGCCCCCCGCGTGGGGCCGCGCTGAGTCACGGACGCGGCTTCAGCCGTGTCCGAGGGCACCTGACCCGCGCGTCCTGTCCGGCGGCGCGCCGGGGCGCCGCCGCTCCCGGCTGCCGTCGTCGCTGTGTCGGCGACCCGCGCCGCCGACGAGTTCTGCGGGCCACCGAGATCGTTCTGGTGGTCCGATTCTCTTCCCGTCTGCACCATTGCTCCGCCCGGGACTTGTTCTTCACTGCGGGAACGTCAAACATCCGTTGCGGCACGTTCCGTCGTCACCCGTCAAATCCGCACAAAACGATGAACGGCGGAGGGTCGTCGGTCCGTGTTCGTTTGGCCCGCACCCTCCGCGTTAGAGATAAACAAACGGGGGAATTTTGTTCAACACATGAACCGAAAATTTTAATTAAATAAAATTTTTCGTTTGAAACCAGTTCTTTAACCTTTTAAAGAAACACTTACTGGAAATAATAAAAAGGGGTAAATTCCCAAAATAAATCCCTACCTCGTTGGTGGTCGCGTGCGGGCGTTCTTCACGGAAAATATCGACGCGGAAGAGGGGGACCGCCGCGTCGTCGCGGGGAGGCGTCGCGTCGTCGAGGAATCCGGCATTGAGTCGGCGAGCTCAACGGACCAAGAACAACAGATTTAAATTATAAATAATTAAATCTGTGTTTCATTTAAAACCAAAAAAAAAGAACCTTGAGAGGAAATCCGAAATCACTCACCTCAAATGGTTGGTGATCGGAGATCGGAGCGGGGAAGAACGTCTCGGACAGAAGTGTCGTCGATTTCTGGGTTTGGCGTTCTTCGCGTTCTTCACGTTCTTCGCGTTATTCGCGTTCTTCGCAAGGGAGAAGAAGATACAAGGGTCCTCTCAAATCTTCTCAACGCGCAAATAACCAGAGGTCGTGCATTGGCCTTATTTTATTATTACACCAACAAATTTGAAAAATGGTTAAGAAACGACAAATCAATTCTTTGAATTAATTCAACAAATGAAACAGTCCATTTAATTCACGTAATAAACCACCCGATTAAATGGTCTGTTAATATTTTATGAAACGCGTCAGTTGACTTTCATAAAGACGGGTTTTCGCGGGTGCGTTTCTTAGAGGAAAGAAACGGCGGAGCTTGTGCGGGCCCCACCTCACAATTATCCTACCAAGGGGGTATGATATTTCTGGATAGCGTCCTATCCGGTTTAACTCAGTTCAAGCCACCTTTATGTGGCTTCAAGTGGATTCCAAGCGGCTTAAGTGAAATAAAATAAAGTTGTCGCAAAATTATTTTATTTCTTAACTTTAAGCCCAAAAATTAAAAACCACACCCGAGCAAACGCAACTCCGGAAGAGGCGTTTCTAAGCCAATACCAGCGCTGCGATTTCATCAGAGCCCTCAGAATTTGATTCTGGGCACCGGTTCAAAAGTTAAAAAAACCCACTCGTCCGTTCACTGAACGTACCCAAGCCAAAACTTCGGAAAATGATTCCGGGCACACCGGGCCTCGGAATCAGGTGCCCTCAGAGACTGCGCTCTTGTAAAATTCCAAAGAAAAATAAGAAAAAAAATTTCCTTGAAATTTATGGGTCTTTACATTACTCCCACCTCAGGACTTTATGTCCCCGTAAAGATACATCAAAAACTTGGGAAACAAATGTGGGTACTGAGCATGCATCTGAGCCTCCCGCTCCCAAGTGCGCTCCTGGAGGTTCCCGTGCTTCCATCTGATGCGCACAAGAGGAATCGATCGCCCACGTAGGACCCGTTCCTGTTGATCCTCTATCTCCACTGGGACCTCCGCAAAAGTCGCCCCATCATCCACATCTATCTCCCCATAGTCAATGATGTGCGTCGGGTCGTGCACGTATCTCCTCAGCTGGGATACGTGGAAGACGTCGTGCACCCGGTGCAACTGAGGTGGTAGAGCCAGGCGATGAGCCACCTCGCCAATCCTGCTGAGGACCTGAAAAGGCCCGATGAAGCGTGGAGACAACTTGCCGCCCCGGCCAAATCTCCGCAAACCACGTCGAGGTGAGACACGCAAGATGACGTGGTCGCCATCCTCGAACTCTAGTGGCCTCCGCCTCCTCTCATCATATGAATTCTTCCGGCTCTGTGATGTCCTCATCTGCTCCTGGATGACATGGAGCTTCTCTGTCGTGGCCCGGACCATCTCTGGTCCCACAAGTGCTGACTCCCCAGGGTCTTTCCAGCACAAAGGAGATTAGCAAGGCCTGCCGTACAACGCCTCGTAGGGTGCCATCCTGATGGTGGAGTGGTAGATGTTGTTGTACGCGAACTCCACCAAGGGTAGGTGGTCCTCCCAGCTGCGACAAAAGTCGAGGACACATGCACGGAGCATGTCCTCGAGGGTCTGAATGGTCCTCTCCGTCTGACCGTCCGTCTGTGGGTGAAAGGCGGTGCTCAGACGTAGCCGCATCCCGAACGCCTCCTGCAACCCCTTCCAATGTTGGGATGTAAAGCGAGCGTCCCGATCGGATATGATAGTCGATGGAACACTGTGAATCCGTACAACCTCTTGATTGTAGAGATGCCCCAAGCTTTCCACTAAGCCATGCTCTTGAATGGGTAAGAAGTGTGCCGACTTAGTGAGTCGTTCAACAATCACCCAAATGGAATCGTGACCTCTGGAAGTACGTGTAAGTCTAGTCACGAAGTCCATAGATATCCCGTCCCACTTCCACTCCGGGACCTCCAAGGTCTGTTCCAAGCCTGCCGGTACCTAGTGCTCTGCCTTCACCTACTGGCAGGTGAGGCACCGTGAAACGAACTCTGCCACAACCTTCCTCATGCCCGACCACCAATGCTGTCTTCTGAGGTCCTGGTATATCTTCACCACTCCAGGATGTACCGCCAAAGTAGTATTGTGAAACTCTCTCAACACCTCCTCTCGTAAAGCGACTGGTACCAAGGTACGTCCTCTGAAAAGTACGTCGTGCTCTGCTCCAAGGGAGAAACCATCAGGTGCCTGTCTCGAGGATATCTGTGCACGCCGTGTCTCAAAGTCAGCGTCCCTACACTGTGCCTCTCTAACCCGCTGCAGAGTGGAGGAGAGACTGTGAGAGACTGAAGGAAGGCTGCTCCTTCTCTATCCACGAAGGATATATGCAAGGCGGCTAGCTGCTCTGTCGCCTCCTCAAGAAGCTGGTTGCCCGTCCTCCGGCTGAGGGAATCGGCTACCACGTTCCCCTTCCCAGGAGTATAGACTATCTCAAAGCCATAGTCCTGGAGGAACTCGAGCCATCATCGCTGTCTCAGGTTCAGTTCCTCTTGAGAGAAGATGTACCTGAGACTCTGGTGGTCAGAAAAGACTATAAAGCACTCGCCCATCAGATAGTGCCGCTATGTCTTCAGGGCGAAGACCGCTCCTGCAAAATCCAAGTCTTGGGTAGCGTAGTTCTGCTCATGCGGCCTCAACTGACGTGATCCGTAGGCAATCACGGCCCGATCCTGCATCAGGACACACCCGAGCCCGGCCCCTAATGCATCGCAGTAGACTACGTATCCAACTCCCTCCTCAGGCAACCTCAAGATAGGTGCGCTGGTCAACCTCTGCCTTATCTCCTGGAAGCTCTGCTGACATCTGTCTGACCACACGAAGGGTTTCCCCTTCTTCGTCAATGCTGAGAGTGGGGCCGCAACTCTGGAGAAGTCCGTCACACATCTCCGATAGTATCTGGCTAGGCCCAAGAAACTCCGCACCTCTATCACGCTCTTAGGTGGCTCCCAAGCTAGCACTGCCTCGATCTTCACGGGACCCTCTGCAACTCCCGCCTCAGAAATGACGTGCCCCAAGAAGTGGACCTCACGTAACTAGAACTGACACTTCAAGAGCTTTCCATAAATCTGGTGCTCTCAGAGTGTGTCTAGTACAACACGCAAGTGGTAGGCGTGCTCCTCCTTTGTGGTCGAGTACACCAAGATGTCGTCGATGATGACTACGACAAATCGATTGAGGTATGGCTGGAAGATCCTGTTCATGAGGCTCATGAACACTTCTGGAGAGTTGGTCATGCCGAATGGCATCACCAAGAACTCATAGTGGCCATACCGACACCTGAAGGCCGTCTTCTGCACATCCTCGTCTCGAACTTTGAGCTGATGATAGCCTGACCTGAGGTCTATCTTCAAGAACCACCGTTCTCCCTTGAGCTGATCGAAGAGGTCATCAATCCTAGGTAGCGGATACTTGTTCCTCACTGTCACCTGGTTCAGGCGACGATAATCAACACACAGTCGCAAGCTCCCGTCCGCCTTCTTGACGAACAATATCGGGGAGCCCAGGGTGAAACACTGGGTCGGATGAACCCCTTGCCCTACAAGTCCTCCAACTGTACCCGCAGATCTCGAAGCTCAGCGGGGGCCATCCGATATGATGGAGTGGATATCGGGGCTTCCCCGGGGTATAGATTAATATAAAAGTCTACCTCTCCGCAAGGAGGTAGTCTTAGAACGTCGTCGGGAAAGACGTCCGCGTACTGATCCACCACTGCAGGAAAACTGGGACTCCGCACGTCAACTGCTCGCAGGATGAGGCTAGCCAACTGAGGAGTGATGGGCTGACCTCTCCTCTGCGTGAGTCCATCCTGCGCTGCTAAGGCTCCCTTCTCACCTGTGAAGGTGAACCTGATCCCGTCGGTGCACACACATCGCACCTTGCGCCTAATGCAGTCAATCTGAGCATGGACCTTAGATAACCAATCCATGCCCAAGATGACGTCGTAAGGCCTCGACGCCACTACAAGAAGATCACAGATGAATCTCTCGCCTCCTAGAGTAAGATCACACTGCCGTCACCAGTGCGTAATCGTTGAGTCTGCTCCCGTAGGAGTCTCTATCCGTAAGGATCGATCCAACGGCTCTGTCGGAATCTCCGAGCTCCGAACAAGGGCAGTGGCTATGAAAGAGTGACTCGCTCCTATGTCTATCAGAACTGCAGCAAGGGTGGAATAGACAAAGATCGTACCTCGAATCATCTCTGGTGTGTCGTGGTCATAGGCCTCCGCTGCCTGGAGCTGAGCCTGTCTCTGCCCGCCAGCTCCCTGTGGTCGGGGCTGGCCTCCTGGTGGTGGTCGTGGAAGAGCCTCAAAGCGTCGCCCACCACCTGCTGCTCGGCCATCTCCTCTGCCTCGTCCGCCTCCTCCCTGCGGACTGCCACGGTCGACCCTCTGCCTCTGCCTGGGTGGTCCCTCCACCATTTTCTGCCCC
Organism: Viscum album; assembly: GCA_963277665.1. Taxonomy (NCBI): domain Eukaryota; kingdom Viridiplantae; phylum Streptophyta; class Magnoliopsida; order Santalales; family Viscaceae; genus Viscum; species Viscum album. The sequence goes on from OY728158.1 coordinate 1,464,442,430, forward strand.
TCAGGGCAACGGGTCGGGTAGTCACGAGCCATGTGGCCCTGCGGTAGGTCTCGCTGTGGACTCAGCCATGAAGCTCTCGATCAGAATGGCCCGCTCTAGCCCTCCTCCCTGGGTCGGGATGCTGAGAGAGATCAGCGATGCCCTAATCTCGTGTCTCAATCCCTACTCGAAGGTCCGGGCCCGGATGAAGGGGTCCCGTACCATTTCGGTCGAATAGCGAGAAAGATCGTTGAACCTCGCCGCGTACTGAGCGACAGTAAAGCTGCCCTGCCGCAGCTGAAGAAGCTCCTGAATGCGCACCGCACAGAGGGTGGCCGGGACGAACTCTGAGCGGAAGAGGCTCTCAAAGTCCGTCTAGAGGAGGGAGGACTCATCGTGTACCTAGAGCATCAGGCTCCACCATCACCCTGTTTCTGCGTGCAGTAGGCTCGCCGCGAGGATCACCATGTGGTCTGCTGGTGTCCTCACTAGCCTGAAAACTCGGACGACCACCTCCAGCCAGTCCTCGGCTGCCTGGGGGTCCGACTCCCCACGGAACCTGGGTGGTCGCTGGCACTGGAACTCGTGCAGAGCTCCGAGGCGTCGTGCGTCATCAGCTACCAGTGCTGGAAGCATCGGGGGCTCGGCGGGTAAAGGTACCGCCGGTGCCTCTGCCGTCAACGGGCCCTCTACCGAGGCTTCGTCACTCGGCGGGCTGTCGTCGTGCACTACTCTAGGAACCCTAGCTGGCTACTGTCATCGTGCCTTCCTGAAAAGGAAACAAGTGTTCCACGGTCACAACGGTATACCTGGTGAGATGACACAAGTAATCATGAAGAAAACTTGAAACATACATGCAATCAATGTTTTCGTGCATTAAGTCAGAAATCAGAAGTCAGGGTCCTGGTGTATGGATACGTCTGCCGCCGCACCAACACTGGACTCCCTGGACCGATAACCACACTCAATACGCTAAACACTATTGCTTCACACAGAAGAAAGATCAGAGTCTGCGGTAGAACCGACCACATCTGATTCCAATTTGTCACGACCCGTCCTCGGGGCCCGTGTCGTGACTACCCCAAGCCCGCCTTCCATAGGCCAGGGGCTGGAGACTAGCACCAAGGCGTAAATCCCAACAAATGGGAAGGCATTGCCGTTGAAAAGTAAACAAGCACCACAGAGTAAGAAAGCAGAAAAAGTAAACACTACGTAACAACTGTACAAGCTGTGCTGGAAGTAAAAGGGGCCGGAAATACAAGCCCAACTGTAAAGTACAACTGAAAGGAAAAACAGCAACTGAAAGGAAAAAATGTAGCGTCGAGCCGTCCTATGGAATTCCCACCTGAAGGGTGGGTATAGATATCCTCCACTGCTCCTCGGGCCCACCTGAGCGCTCCGAGTACGTCCGCCCAGTGGTCCACCTCCAGGTACCGTCCTGCTCCGCACGCCTCCACCACGGTCAGCGATGTCCGTTGTCTGCAACCAACACAACATAGTGCGGGCATAGCCCGTGCGGGGGTGAGTATAAGCTACTCAGTAGGGACCCCGAGACCCTCGAAGGTCTCCCGAAATACACAAAGGATAATCCACAAAGGAAAGATACAATCATGAAGTAACATCTGACACGGCTTAGGTAAATGACCATACAAATACCTAAGTCATCAATTCCTGTTCGACTCCAACGTTCGAGACCAAGCACAACCCAGTCCACACAGGAAAGCAAAACGTATACCCACACAGGATAGCTCAACACAATCCAAAAAGGAGAGTAAACAGTAAATTCACACAGGATAGCTCAACACAATCCACAAAGGAGAGAAACACAAGGTTCATCTCACACAGGTATACTTTTTCGGATGATGATAAAGATGATCATTGATCCATCTAAGTCGTCGGACCCACGAAGGATCGATAGGTAACTAACCCCCGCAATGACCCACACAGGATCGGGCCCACACAGGACCTGTAGGCGCTGTCTCACACAGAACCGCTGAGCGCGGACCCACACAGGATCAGACCCACATAGGATCGGGCCCACACAGGACCGGGCCCACGCAGGACTTGTAGCACTGATCCACGCAGGATCGCTGAGTGTAGTAGTCGTCGCAGTCCACTGAGGATCTCTTCACAGTCGTCACCGTAGTCCACTGAGGATCTCTGTACGGTCGTCGTCGGAGTCCACAGAGGATCTCTGCACAGTCGTCACCGCAGTCCACTGAGGATCTCTGAACGGTCGTCGTCGGAGTCCACGGAGGATCTCTACATAGTCGTCGCTGTCGAAGTAGCAGTCGCAGCCAGCACTAGGGTTCCCGCACACCGCAAGCTCGTTCGGGAGGGTCCGCTCCACGAGCAGAGAGGATGGTACATCAACTAACACAAAGTCCGAAGTTGATGTTTTCAAAAGTTCAGTATCGTCAACAGGAACTCAACGTCGCAGATGGCGCGTCAATCGGACGCCCGGTCTGAGAGTTATTGGCTTTTTTGTCCCAGGGGCCCGGTTGGTTTTTAAGGAAAAACCAACCTGACCATACTCCACCTACGTCCAAACCTCGGGCGTAGTATGCCAAAAGATCCGTCTCACATAGAGGAACTCAACAAAGCTGACGGCACGTCAATCGGACGTCCGTGGCTCAAGATATGAGTGTTTCCGCTCTGAAGGCCCGGTTGGTTTCGTGTACGAACCAACCCGGCTGAACCCAAGGTATTCCGAAACCTTGAGTGCGATATACCAAAACGACCGTATCGATCCAAGGATCGTGCTGCCGCTGACGGCGGGTCGTTTGGAGGCCCGTAGCACATGTTACGGGCGTTTGAACGAAAACCGCCCGAATATGGGGGGTACGGGCCTAGGCCGACCCGGCCCGACCCCCCCTGGGAGTCGGCCGAACCGGGTCAACCCTAACTGGGTCGACCCGACCGGTCCGACCCGGTCCAGTCCGGCCAGGGCACGGCCTGACCGGTCGGACCGGCCTGGCCCGGTTCGGCCAAGCCGCCGAACGACCGAGGCGTGCGGGGCGCCGCCCCCGCGGCCTGGTGGTGCCGCGACCCCCTGCGTGGGGCCGCGCTGAGTCATGGACGCGGTTTCAGCCGCGTCCGAGGGCACCAGACCTGCGGGGCCGCGGGTCCGCGGGTGCCGCCACTGCCACTGCTTCAGCCGCGGCGGCCTGTCCGGCGGCGCCCCGCCGCGCCGGGGCCCCGCGCCACCAGCGAGTTCCGCGGGCCACCGGGATCGTTCTGGTGGTCCGATTCTCTTCCCGTCTATGCCATTGCTCCCCCAGGGACTCATTTTTCACTGCGGGATCGTCAAACATCCATTGCGGCACATTCCGTCATCGCCCGTCAAATCCGTACAAAATGAAGAACGGCGGAGGGTCGTCGGGCCGTGTTCGTTTGGCCCGCATCCTCCGCATTAGAGATAAACAAATGGGGGAATTTTGTTCAACACATGAACCGACAATTTTAATAAAATAAAATTGTTCGTTTGAAACCGGTTCTTTGACCTTTTAAAGAAACACTTACGGGAAATAATAAAAATGGGTAAATTCCCAAAATAAATCCCTACCTCGTTGGTCGTCGCGTGCGGGCGTTCTTTGCAGAAAAGCTCGACGCGGAAGAGGGGGATCGTCGCGTCGTCGCGGGGAGGCGTTGCATCGTCGCGCAATCCGGCGTTGAGTCGGCGAGCTCAATGGACCAAGAACAACAAATTTAAATTATAAATAATTAAATCTATGTTTCGTTTAAAACGAAAAAAAAAGAACCTTGAGAGGAAATCCGAAATCACTCACCTCAAATGGTTGGTGATCAGAGATCGGAGCAGGGAAGAACGTCTCGGACGGAAGCGTCGTCGATTTCCGGGTTTGGCGTTCTTCGCGTTCTTCGCATTCTTCACATTCTTCGCGTTCTTCGCAAGGGAGAAGTAGATACAAGGGTCCTCTCAAATCTTCTCAACGCGCAAATAACCAGAGGTCGTGCATTGGCCTTATTTTATTATTACGCCAATGAATTTGAAAACTGGTTAAGAAACGACTAATCAATTCGTTGAATTAATTCAACGAAAGAAACAGCCAATTTAATTCACGAAATAAACCGCCCAATTAAATGGTCTGTTAAGATTTTAAGAAATGCGTCAGTTGACTTTCATAAAGACGGGTTTTCGCGGGTGCGTTTCTTAACGGAAAGAAACGGCGGAGCTCGTGCGGGCCCCACCTCACAAATATCCTACCATGGGGGTAGGATATATCTGGATAGCATCCTATCCGGTTTAACTCAGTTCAAGCTGCCTTTAAGTGGCTTCAAGTGGCTTCCAAGCGGCTTAAGTGAAATAAAATAAAGTTGTCGCAAAATTATTTTATTTCTTAACTTTAAGCCCGAAAATTAAAAACCACACCCAAGCAAACGCAACTCCGGAAGAGGCGTTTCTAATCCAATACCGGTGCTACAATTTCATCGGAGCCCTCAGAATTCGATTCCGGGCACCGGTTCCAAAGTTAGAAAAACCAGCTCGTCCGTTCACTGAACGTACCTGAGCCAAAACTTCGGAAAATGATTTCGGGCACACCGGTCCTCGGAATCAGGTGCCGTCAGAGACTGCACTCTTGTAAAATTCCAAAGAAAAATAAGAAAAAAAATTCCTTGAAATTTACGGGTCTTTACAAATTAGTCACCCTAATTCTTCCATTAATTTATGGGATTGCTCATATTTAGATATCTGATCAGAAATGGTGAGGAAGGGAAAAGTAAATTGACCTTAATAGGTAGGAGTGTTTCTATACCCCATACCTGTGTGTTTGGGGTCGCTCGTGTAATAGTATGGGTTGTGGTCTAGTAAGCCCATATGGAATGAAATAGATCTATAGAAAAAGTACTTTAACATTTATCAACTATCATATGGAGTATGTTTGACCAGGTCTTGTTCAAGGCCTCCTTATTACCATTATATGATTCAATATAGTGATACAAATTGTTGGATTTGATATCATACTCATGATATTGCTTCTGTAATGACACAATATTTTATTAAGGAAAATTCCTTTTGATCTAATTAAATGTATTATTATGGTTATATAAATTGTTGACTTGTTTGGTTTTATGTTTTTGGATTTTAAAATACCGTTATGAATTGTGATCGTTGATAATATAGAAGTTGAACAGTGATTACATGATTAGTATAAATATAAGGATTTAACAAATCCAATTTACTCAGAAAAAGGAAGCGATGGACTCATCTAGTGGACATGCCCCGTACAAAGCCTATTTTTAGGATCTCATAAAGGTGGTGGCTTCATTGGACTTCGCACTTGACCAATCCCAAGGTGAGATTGAACATGTAAAGCTTGAGCGGAACCAACTACGAGATAAGTTGATGTTAATAGAGATTACCACGAGAGCAATGTTATCCGAGCCACCCCAAGAGACTGCCACCATCACACACCTTACCTTTAGGTCTAATGCGGGTGTTATGAGGTTTTATGTAAAAATACCCTAGCACTATGAAAATGTACATTATTTTTGTATAAATAATGTGCATTCATTTTTTTATTGATAATTTATAAATAGATTTTAAAGTATAAATAGTCTTTTTAGTTAATATTAAACTATGAAATATATTTTTATGAATTAATTGATTTTTGAATTAAATAATATTTTAATAATATTTTATTATTAAATTAATTTTTATTAAATATAAATGATCATATAATTTTATGAAGGAAAATTTTATTTTTTATTAAGGTTTGAAAACTATTTTTGTCAAAACCCATCAATTTTCAGTAAATGTTATTTTTTATTTTAAAAGTAAAAAATTCACATATTTATAAAATTATTTAGATAAAATGAATACTAATTTTGGAATAAGGATGTTGAAATTACCCAATTGTGATTTTTTCATAATTATCTGAGACAATCCAATTTTTAGGTAAAAATTAAATATTGTTTATATATAAAATGTGTTTTATGATATCATAATGACCGAATATTGAGATAATAAAATAATATAAACATTATTTTATGCCAATATATGTTTTATAATTAAAATAATGTGATTTTAAATTTCTTTGATTTCTTTTACAAAGCTTTTGTGGACCCTCCAAGACTTATAAAACATTTTGTCTTTTAATATTATTTTCCAAGATAGTGTGACTCACCTCCACATAAGCAACCTTATTATTTTAAGAAGTTAAGACATTGGAATCATAAAGTATTTTTTTCCAATCACCTTTGGAAAATAAAATGGGAAAAAACCATTGGCTGGTTTGTGGTTTTGATTAGTTTAATGTGAGGTGTCCCAAACCTAAATAATAAAGAATTACCAATCATTTCCTATATTATCCCACCGAAGCTTCCACTTCATCTTCACTCGAAGCCTTTTTATTTTGGCCAACCCCTGCCCTCGTCCTTCTAGAATCCTCTCAAGGTGCCCCATGCTTTCAATAATCCTCTCTCAAGCCTCTCCCAAGCCTTTGGGATCACACTTCCACGCAAGGGATTTCTTCCTTTCTCTTTTTTGTCAAATTTTAATAAAGTTGTTATGTCCTTTTTTTAAATTCAAAATGTTGGGGAATGATTTTTAACCTCCCCCATACTGCTCTTTTTATGTTTAGATAATTGAATACCCCTTTCTCTCTCATTAATGCCTCCCATGTACACCTGTTACCATGCCGAAATTCCGTGAGGGATTTATCTCTCCTCTTTTACATCAAAGTAATTCTTTTGTATTATGGATTTAAATTCCATTATGTTTGTTGGGAAATATATCTATATGACCCACTTACCACCCATTTCACATACATATGATGAGATACCCATTTCTCTCTCATCAACCATTTTCATGAATCCTTATGTCATGCTGTTATGTTGCTGAAATATCACCATGGTTTTCTAATCCAAGATCACTGTGTAGTGAATACCATACACATTAATCTATCAAGGCTATTCATCTTTATGAAAATATACATATTGAATTTTACATTAATGTATTTATTCCACATTACTTAATTGTGTAATAACTTATTATGTGGATTGATTCCATGTTATATGATTAATGTGGCACACTTTTACATGAGATGAAATGTTTAAGAAGGGGGTGCCCTGATAGCACTCCAATGCATTGGGTAATGTATAGTATCATGATACATCATGTGAAATGGATGTTGACTCATGATAATTCATGTGTATCAATTTTTTCTCGTGAATCGTGTGCAATGAAGGTTTACTCAGGGTCTATATGCAATGATCCTTGGCTCATTCTAATTCCATGTTAAGTGTTGGTTCCACATTTCCATGTTATTATTATCTTGCATTATCATGCCTTTATGTTCATATTTCTCTTGTTCTCTATTGATAATCATAATTTCTAAAATGTATTGTATTCCTCATTTTATTCCATTCTTTTTCCCTTACTAGGATTTACAGCTCTCTCTTTTCTTATGCATGTCCTCAGGTTATCCCATGAAATGATAAGTAAAAGGGAATGTAGTGGTCATGTAATGGATGTTTTCAATAAATATGTTGTTTGTTTTATGTTATAATAGGTAATTTAATGTTCAAAAGACCTAATTACACTAGACCTCTTGATCGTTTATGTTGTATCACGTTATGATTTTATGTAATAAATCAAGTTTAAGTGTTTAATAAAAATTAGGGTTTTTATAGTTGGTATCAGAGGATAGGTTTAGTTATTTTTTGGATTAGGATTAGAAAACCCTAGTGAAGACTTAGAGATAATAATAAGTATAATAAAACATTTATAAGTATTGGTTAGTATTGATTAATTGGTTTATCAAGAAAATACAAACTTGTCTGGATAAGAGCAGGTAGAGGCGGCTCGGGCATAGATGTATCCTAGGGGTAAAACCCGAAAACACTGCATTGAGCTAGACTCGAATGGGAACTGGTGTACGAAAATAGGCCTTACATCACTCTTGGTTACGACACTCTTGATGGATATGCTTTGTTAAATTCATAATCATCATATGAACCCATATTATTGGAGTTATAAAATTTCCCCTAAGAATATCTGTTAGAAAATAGATCATAGATAGCATATATGGAATCCTATGGATTCATGAGTTACAGAAATAAAAGTTATTTATAAGTCATCAGTTTTGTCCTTGGATTCCCATTTATTTATCACCCCAAGAATTCCTTTTATTCCTGCAAATGTCCTGTAATAAGAGGAATCCGGCTAACAACCTATCTAATGATCATGGTGATGATTGTCCAAATGAGATGCCCAATCCGATGGGAGCAGGAATCACAGACTTTTCAACACTTCTCTCTCAATTAACTAAAAATTTGAATATATATGTGGGTCCATAGGAATTTCCAACCCCCCTAAGTAAGAACAAGTTGCTATTGAGATCTTTATGAGTTAAAGTCCTCATAATTTTAATGCATCATTGGATCCCTAAATCACCGAACAATGGATCAACTCCATTGAAAATATCTTCTCCATCATTGAATGTTCCGAACAAGAGAAGGTTCTTCTGGCTGCTTATTGTATGGAATGTGAAGCCGATCAATGGTGGAAGTTGATAAAATATACAAAGACATGGGAGGATATTGAGGCATTGGAATGGAAGGATTTCTGAAACATGTTTATCGATATAAATTTTTTGTGCACCCTCCGACATAATATAAAAAGGGACTTCCTTGCCCTCATGAAAAAAAGAATATGAATCTATTAGAGCGTATGAGAAAAAATTCACAAGGCCTGAATGATATGCCTACGGCTTTGTCGTTACCCATGAATGGAAGGTTGAACACTTATTTAGTGGGATGAAACCTAGCCTACAGAAATTTCTCGTGATCCGTGACTTCGACTGCTATGATGAAATTGTCCGATGTTCCCTCAATATAAAAATGGAGATCAGAGAATCTCAAGGGAATCATGGGGATAATAAGCATAAGGTGGACTTCAATTCTGGTGGTTCAATGGATAAATCCAATAGTGCTAATATGATCCACCACCCTACTTTACAAATATGCAGAATGAAGCACCCAAGAAAATTTCCTGAATGGGATGAGGAAATGGTTTATGTGTGGAAGAGAAGGACACCTAGATGTTAATTGTCGACCTGAAAAACATGCAGTTGTAATAGAGGAGAGGAACAATCTATTCTAACCTCAATGTGTTGTCCATTTCTACAACTACAAAAAACCAGGGCATCTTTCAAATCAGTTCCCTAAGACAAGGAATTTTGAAGGCAACCAACAACATCAAAGGCACCAAGGTAGATCTTGTTCCATCACTATTGCTGAAGTGAACCCCATAAAAAAGTGGTTATAGTTACTCTAGTTATTTATTCAAGAATAGTGAATGTACTTTTGGATTCAATTTCTATACATTCTTTTATATCACAAAATTTTATTAGAAAAATCCCAACACCACCACAAATCACAGAAGTAAAGATGTCGGTGAGTATGGAAAATGGGGAAATCATTGCATCCTATGAATATAACTCCACCCCTATTATAATATGTGGATTGAATTTCCTGGAAAACCTCATTGTACACCCTCTGGTGTAATTTGATGCAATTCCTAGCCTAAATTTGAATTCCTTATATAGATAAAAAATAAATTGCTGTGAGGGGGAAACCACTCTCAATGTGGATAATCGACCCCAGATTTTATACAAGTTAAAGGTGTAAGATGAATCTTATTTATATCCATCATCTCAAGTGTGGATTTTATTAACCTATGACCACGTGTTTCTGGCATATATGATTGATTCTAACTAGGAAAGCCTCCATGAAGACATTCTTATTTTGAGGGAATTTTCTGAAGTGTTTCCTGAGGAATTGAATGGTATTCCTCCTAGAAGGGATGTTGAATTCTCAATTAATCTTATACCTGGGGAAATTACAATATCCAAGACTCCATAAATAATGGATGTTGTGGAGCTTGAGGAGCTAAAGAAACAACTACAGGCAAATCTTGATAAAGGGTTTATACGCCCAACTACTTCACCATGGGGTGAACTAGTCCTCTTCGTCAAGAAGAATGATGGGTCAATGTGACATTGCATTGATTATTGTGATATTAAAAAAATCATGATAAAGAACAAGTATCCTCTCCAACAAATTTATGACTTGTTTGATCAGTTACATGGAGCAGAATACTGATCCAAGGTGGATTTGTAGTCAGGATATTATCATGTAAATGTGAAGAAGGGAGATATCCCCAAGACTGCTTTTCTTACAAGATATGAGAACTATGAATTCATTGTAGTGCCTTTATAAATCACTAAATCTCCCTCAATATTCATGTACATGATGAATAGAGTCTTTAAGGATTACCATGTCCTATTTTTGGTGGTTTTTATAGATGATATTCTGATATAATCCAAAACCATGGAAGATCATGAGGAGTATCTAAGAAATATACTAGAGACCATGTGGAAGAAGAATCACTATGAAAAGTACAGAAAGTGGGAGTTTTGATTGAAGGTGGACTCATTCATGGGCCATATAATCACAAGAAATGGGATATATGTGGATCCCTAAAAAACAGATGCAATTGATGGATGACAGAGGCAACATTGGTTATGGATATATATAGCTTCTTGGGGTTTTCTTGATATTATCGACGATTTGTAAGAAATTTATCACGATTTTCTAACCCTCTTACCATGAAACTCAGAGGGTAGTATAGTTTTCTTGGAGTGACGAATGTAAAAAAGAATCAAGGTGTTAAGAAGGAGGCTAATCATTTCACACATGCTCACATTAACCACAAGTGGAGAACTTTTTGTGGTATTCAGTTATGCTTCGACGAAGGTCATGTGCTGTGTGTTGATTATAAAGGACATAGTCAATGCCAATTTCCCAAGGAAATTGATAGATCATGAGAATAATTATCCAATACATGATTTTGACTCACTGCAGTGATCTTCGCTATAAATATTTGGTGGCATTATCTCTTTGGGAAGTTGTGAATTATATATGAACCTCAAAGCCTCAAGTATATATTCACACAGAATGTGTTGAACACGCGCCAACAAAGATGGTTAGAGCTGATCAAAGACTATGAATACTCAATCCATTACAACCCTGGGAATGTAACAAGGTGGTAGATGCTCAAAGTAGAAAGTACCTAGAAATTCTATCATTAATGAGAATTGAGAAGGACCCAATCTTCTTATAGTAGATGAAGATGGACATGAGAATCATAAAGAAGGGAACATAATCAATCCTTTCACAAATGATTTCTCAAATGCCTCTTGTAGAAAAGTTAAAAGGATGATCAAAAGAATGATGTGGGAATTCCGAAGATAGTGGAAGCTATTTGAAAAGGAAAAATACTTGGAGGTCAATGTTAATGAAGAAGGAATTGTGAGATTTATAAATAGACTATGTGTTCCATCAAGTCCAGATCTGAAGAAGGTACTTTTTTATGATGCTTGTAGTTCAAATTTATCTATTCACCCAGGAAAGACAAAGATGTATCAAGATCTCCAAGATCATTATTTGTTGGATAATATGAAGTAGGAGATCACTAAGATTACATAAAAGTTCCTATTGTGTTAGCAAGTGAAGGCATAGGGGCAGAAGTATAAAGGGATGATGTATCCATTACCTATACCAGAATGGAAATGGGAGGATATACCAATAGATATTGTCACTGGAATTCCGAAAACATCCAAAGGCAACAATGCAATCTATGTTATTGTGGATCATCTTACAAATTCTGCAGATTTTATTTCAATTCAAGAGGGTTTCTCATTGGATTAACTGGAACAAATATATATCAAGGAATTGGTAAGGCTTCATGTATTACCACTATCTATTATATCCAATTAAGATCCAAGATTCACCTCTATGTTTTGGAAGAGTCTTCAACATGCTCTATATACTGAGCTTAACTTCAGCACGACTTATCATCCTTAATCCGATGGCCAATATGTTCGGACTATCGATACACTTGAGGACATGTTGAGAGCATGTTCTATGGACTTAAAAGGAGGGTGGGACCAACATCTTCCACTGGTTGAATTATCCAACAATGATAGTTTCCACTCGAGCATCCGAATGGAACCTTATGAAGCCCTATATGGGAAGATTTGCACAACGACGACATGTTCGGATAATGTCAGTGAGCGTAAGCTGCTAGGACCAAAAATGGTAGAGGAAATGGTGGAGAAGGTGAAAATCATTCTACAGTATATCAAGGCAACCTAGAGTTAACAGAAGAGTTATGTGGATAACTATTGAAGAGACCTTGAGTTTAATGTTGGAGAAATGCTATTTCTATGCATATCTATATGGAATAAGGTCACGAGGTTTGAAAATAAAGGGAAGTTAATTATTGGGTATATTGTCCCCTTAGAAATTATTGATCATTATGGGGTTGTGTCCTATAGACTAGAAAATCCACCTACCATGGCCAAAGAACATGATGTCATTTATGTTTCCATCTTAAGGAAGTACAGACCAGAACCTTCACATGTACTCTTTTCAGAGGTAGAACAGCTAGAGGATGATATTTCTTATAAGGAGAAACTAGTGAAGATGTTAGATCATAGAAAAAATGTTCTACTAAATAAGGAAATTCCACTCATCATGGTGTTGTGGCGAATCAAAAGGTTTAATGAAGGGAGATGGGAATCGTAGGAAGTGATGAAGCAAATTCACCCACATCTATTTTAGTGTAGAAAAAGGAAATTTCGAGGGAGAAATTTCTTTAGGGGGTATGATTCTAACAACCCTAAGTTTCATTAATGAAAATTCCTCTTGATCTAATTAAATGTATTATTATGGTTATATAAAATTTTAACTTCATTGGTTTTATATTTTTGGATTTTAAAATACTGTTATTAATCGTGATTGTTGCTAATATAGTCGTTGAATATTGATCACATGATTAGTATAAATATAGGGCTTTAAAAAATCCAATTTACCCAGAAAAAGGAAGCGATGGTCTCATCATGTAGACTCACACCATAAGAAGCCCATTTTTCAGAGCTATGAATGGATATGGCATCATTGGGTTCACTCTTGACCAAGACCAAGCCATGATTGAACACTTTACACTTGAGGGGAACCGACTATGGGAGAAGTGGAAGTTATTAGAGATTACCACCCAAGCGATGTAATCAGTGCCACCCCAAGAGTATGTCACCACCGCACACCTTACTATTCATTCTTATGCAGGTGGTATAAGGATTTATGAAACCAGACCCTAGCACTATGACAATGTACATTGTTTTTGTATAAAATAATGTGCATTCATTTAATTATTGTTAATTTGTAAATAGTTTTTAAAGTAAAAATGGACTTTTTTGTGAATATTCAACTAATAATTCTATTTTGATGAATTAATGGATTATTGAAATAAATAATATTTTATTAAAATATTATTATTAAATTTGTTTTTATTAAACTATAAATGATTATATAATTTTATGAATGCGATTTTATTTTTTATTATCGTTAGAATACTGTTTTTGTCAAAACCAATGAATTTTCGGTAAATGTCGGTTATTATTTTAAAAGTATAAATTCACATATTTATAAAATTATTTAGATAAAATTAATATTATATTTGTAATAATGACGTCAAAATTATCTGAGGTAAATTTTTAATAATTTTCTGAGAATGTCAAATTTTTGGGAATAAAATAAATATTTTTTAAATATTTAATGTGTTTTATGACATCATATTGAACGAATAGTGAGGTAATGAAACACTATAAACATTCTGTTAGGCCAATATATTTTTTATAATTAAAATAAAGTCATTATAGATTTTATTTATTTATTTTATATAACTCTTGTGGACCCTCCGTGTCTTATAAAATATTTTGTCTTTATAAATTGATTTATTTGAGAGTGTGAATCACATGCAAATAAGAAACCCACTTTTATGAAGTAGGAAATCCATTGTCCATATAATATATTTTGTTCCACTCCCCTTTGGAATAAACCATGGGCAAAAACCATGGTCGGGTTTGTGGTATTGATTAGTTTAATGTGATATGTCCCAAACCAAAATAATAAAGAATTCCCTGTCCTTTCCTATATAAACCCACCAATGATCCCATTTAATCATCACTAAATTAATTTGGAGTTCTAAATAACCCTGAAAACTTCTCTATATAATACTACCAATATTCCCCAACCTCCCAAGAATCCTTTCTCAAGCCTCACCCAAGCCTTTGGGATCACACTTCCAAGTAAGGGATTTCTTTCTTTCTCTTTTTTTGTCCAATTTTCATTAAGTTATTACGCCATTTTTTCATTCAATTACCAATGTTGGGGTATGAATTTGAATCACACCCATAAATTTCTATTTATTTTTGGATAATGGGATAACCCTTACGCTATTATTAATGCCTCTCATGTACACTTGTTACCATGCTCAAATTATGTGAGGGATTTCTCTCTCCTCTTTTACATCCAAGTAATTTTTTGATATTATGGATCTAAATTACATATAATTTTTGGTACATGTACTTATAAGACCCCATTACTATCCATTTCATATAAATATGATGATACAACAATTTATCTCTCATCAACCAGTTTCATTAATCCTTATGTCACGCAGTTATGCGGCCGAAATTGCACTGCGTTTTTCTAAGACAATATCATTGTGTATTGAATACCATACCCATGTCTCTGTCAAGGGTATTAACCTATATGAACATATAAATATTTAATGGTAATTTCATGTATTTATTCAACATTACTTACTCATGGAATAAATTGTGATATTGATTGATCCATGTTATATGATCTATGTGGCACACTTTTGCATGAAATGAAATGTTTAAGAAGGGTGCTCCCTGATAGCACTCCAATGAATTCATTAAAGTATAATATCATGATACATCATGTGCAATGGGTGTTGACTCATGCTAATTCAGGTGAAACGTGGTTTTACTCATTCTTCATGTGCAATGAGGGTTTAATCATTCTCCATGTGCAATGATCCTTGGCTCATGCTAATTCCATGTTAAGTGTTGTTTCCACATTTCCATGTTATGATTATCACGATTTATCATAGATTTATGTTTTTATTTCTATTGGGACCATTGATATAACAATTTTTTAACATTTATTGTATTCCTCATGTTTTTCCATGTTTATTCTGTTACTGGGCTTTATATCCCACCCTTTTCTTATTCATTCCCCATGTTATACCATGCAATACTAAGTACTGGGGAATTTAGTGGTCATGTAAAGGATGTATTCAACAAATATGTTGTGTGTTTTGTGTTCTATGATGTTATGTAATGTTCATAAGCCCCAAATAAACTATACCTATCAATCATCTATGTTGTATGAAGTGATGATTTTATGTAATAAATCAGGTGTAAGTCTGTAATAAAAATCATGGTTGTTATAGCTTCCCAACTTCAATAGAATAGAAGTTGGGGAAATTTCCTGTCAGTATTGTATGATAGACACCAAATAAAATAATGATGTTATATTTGATGAATCCAACAATGAGGTTTATCCCTAGATATATTTAATGTGTATTTCCACAACCTAATTTTAAACTGGTTGGAAGTATTTACGATGTATTTGAACATCATAGTCATAGCTGGAGGGTATGAACATAAAACATCAATTCCCCATAATGGTAACAACCACTATTATTGGGAGTTATGAATCTAATATGAGGTTTGATCGATAAATTTATCATGAATTTTGAAGTAATGAAACATTTTGATGAATTTTGTAAAATCATACATCATTGAAGTCCATAAGTATCCGAGCCTTCATATTTGGTTGGAATGATTATACAAATACTAATGGGTACCAAAGGCCATGTTTTGAACCTCATATAGGATAGTAGCTACATCTTTGTCAAGAATTAAATTGTTAAGTATTCCACTAAATCCACATTTATAGAGATTTTAGTGAATTATTATACAATAAAGAGTTACGTTGGTTATTTTCCATCATATTTTCACTCCCTTCGCTCTATCAAGTGGGATTAATCTGTTCTAGTGATAGTCCACGATGCGTATTATCAACCTAGTGGTAGGATAATATTATTTTGGGATAGGAATGACTTAATTACTTTAGTCTACTCTAATTTAAAATAAATTTTAGGCTTTTCAAAAATTGGAATGGTTTATGACTATTTCATCCTAGTTTTGATCTTCTAGATCCAAATCTTCACTTTCCAATGAATCCTCAAGGTCATTATGAGATAATAAGACATGAGTCCTTTATGGTTCTAAGGTTAACATCACCATTAACCATGATACATAGTCATGAAGATGAATTATATATTATTTTTAGATATAATAATCCCCCTTCATATGTGTTATTACAAACTATGTGTCACCTTTCACCTCTAGATGGTCAACTAGAATTTAGAGTTCTAGTTCCAAACATACAATGAGTGCATGATAATTCACATTATTGTGGGTACATCATTTTAATATCATAACTGAGTACGATAAAATATCATTCTCTTAAGAGATAAGAAAAACCCCTTCTAGGACAATATCCGGCTAACAGTCTTCTGTTACCTTCCCTATTGGGTGTTTGGACACACTTTCAAAATACATTTCTCACATTTGGGGGCCACCGTGAACAGATAATGTCCCCTAAACTAGAAATTTAGTATTTCAGGAAATTGATTCTAATGATGGGTTTATAGAATAGAAATATTCCATGGGATATCCATTCACTACTTGTAGATAATACATTTTTTTCATTCCTGGAATTGTTATTTTGTACAAGGAAGGAATTCTACGATTGTTCCAGTTCCATCAAATATAGAACAAGATAATTACCCTCAATGGGGGAAATTAATAATGGTGGTCACAATAGGTATTTATTTATGTTTTCATATTCATCCTGATAGACATTATTCCATGGATATATTACCCCATTAATCAATAGTTTAGTGAACAGTAAACACTTTCATACAATGTTGGATATGAAAAAATCTATATAGGCCATGTATCCCTTAATTCGTCCCAAATATTTAAGGATTATTGTATTTGATATTATAAGTAAATAATTCTTCTCTAAAAGTTATCTTTTATGCCAAATGGCATACAATGAATCCATGAAATATCTACAATGATAGCTTTAAATCACATTTTATGAGGTTTATCACTAGTCTATGTTGTCATAAATTATTGAATATTATCACAATCTCATATATATGATCAGAAAACTATCATTATTTTACCACCCTAAAATCAACATATCATTTGAAAAACATTACCATAAAGTGTTTGAATATGAAATTCATGGTTATTTGTTATGAGGAGCTGGCAATTTTAATGAATAATAAAATTTCCCAACTTATATATACTTATAAAGGACCTAAAGAAGGTATATTATTCATCTTATGGTCCCATTAGAAATTTCCTGTACCCTAAATATCCATTTAGGAAGGATACTTC
This sequence comes from Viscum album, assembly GCA_963277665.1. NCBI lineage: Eukaryota > Viridiplantae > Streptophyta > Magnoliopsida > Santalales > Viscaceae > Viscum > Viscum album. Next base: position 1,464,459,784 of record OY728158.1, read on the forward strand.
TTAATAACCAACCATTGCATTATTTATGAGTTCTGTGCTTGGAACTGAGATTTAAAATTTCAAACCTTTTTGGTAGTGATATTTGATGTCATTTAAAACATGAATTTTTTTAATTTTTTCATCATGAATACAATGTTTGATAGACATTATATATATTATACCTCTATAATGACGTTATCCTTTATGTTCTTATCTATTTTATCCTCAATTTTGATGCAATGAGATTTTGTTTTCCATGTTGTTGTGTGTTTTTATCCCCGATGAGCTTATAGAAAACACATATGGTGGGTGGACACATCAGGATCAGTGCCTATAATATCTATTTAATTCTTTGTGGATATGACCCTATGTTGCTTTAGGAAGGGCATATACACCTATTATTTATCATAGGTCATGGACACACTGATCAATGTAGGTCTTGGATCTTCATATATACCAAAACAAATCTCTTTGTCCCTTAACAGTAGTGTAGAAGTAAACCTAAAATGATGGAGGGTAATCCTTGAGGACATCCTTATCATCCTATTCCTCATGATTAATCTCTTACACCTCTTCTTGGGAAGTGGGTGATGTATTATGTTCATCAACATTAGGGGAAGAGTATTCTTTTTTACATTCAATGGAATAATCAAACATTTGAGGTCTTCATACTGATATGAGACCTTCATGGATATCTAGACTGGTGATAAGGAAATGAGATTTAGAATCTTCATTTTTTCAAATTAAGATAACTACTTCTTCCAAACCAAATGATGGACGAGGGATTTTTTGGACCTCATGGGTTGGGATGTGGAATCCTTCAGCTAGGATTTCATCACTACTTGGATAGACGACAACTACTTCAGCACCATCAGTATAAATTTTCATGACAACATTACAGAATTGATTGAATGTGTTATTAAAATTTATTCCCACATATTCAATTTAACTATTGGGTTTCACAACATCTACACTGAATTTCTTTAAAAGATTATCTAAGATCATCTACAAACCATTTAGGGAAATGAAGATAGATACATTGTCACCTGTGGACTACTTCCAAACTTTATGTTTGGATCCCACATCAATGTACTATGATTCATGGGATTTTAATGGGGAATTTTCACCATACAATTTCTCCATTTTTTCAATTGATACAATATTTAAGGCATTGGTGGTGTGAATAGGGAATAAGTATATGCTGATGTAGCCCATGTATTCCTAATAGAACATTGGAAACTTTTATCCTATGTAACAACTATAGATTCTAAGGAAGATACAATATCCCCAAGCAGAATCCTATGTTTCATTTCACTGATTGTATTTTTTACAATATTAAGAAAACAATTTAATGTTAGGGTAGAGAGGGAAAAGTGTTATATCTTGAATCCCAATTGTTGATGTGTTTATATTGGGATGAGTTTGACTCCTATACTATTTTCAATGATGGGTCATCAGATTTCGATGTCATTTATCTTTCAAGATATATAGAATTGTTTAATGTGTCCCTATATGATAGCTACCTCATCCAGGTCTATGAATGTGATAAATATGTGGCATTCCACGAGCTAATTCTCTAAATTATACACTTCATCCATAGAGACCTCAAAATAAATTCAAAAAAGTCCAGAAAAAGCCACTAGGAGTGATTTACATATGTCTTTTGATAGTCTCAGAGAATCAAAGAAAAAAAACGTGGCCAGAACTAGGGATAGATGCATTAAAACATAATACATATAGTCCATAGGTCTCTATTTCAAGGAATGGGGTTGTTCTTTTGTAGGATATTTTTGAGATGATGTACATGATGTGGATTGATCAACCCATAGAACAAGAGATGAAGGCGGTTGTTCCCTTGGTGGATAGTTCAGATAGGCCGACATACATTCCAAAGATAATTTTTTTATAACGTGTCTCGTAACTGATCTTCTATGATGATCACATCATGATAGAACCTGTCACATTTTTTGGAGCATCAATGTTCTTACTAAGCTCACATGAAATCTCTTCCTTGAGATTCAGATAATAAAATAGTTCATGAAGGGGAGTGGATAATGTAGTAACTCCTAGCACAACTTTATCTTCCAATATATCCTTGACTCTAGTAGCCTCTTCCCCTTATTCCAAATTTTTTTATTGATTTTGGGGTCATATTAATTCTCATCATATGAGCATTGATCCATTATGTGAATAATGTTAATGGAGTTAAAGATAAAATACTTGTCTCATAGAGATTCTGTTTGGTTGGTGACGCCATGTTGTACCATTTACTGGGGTGGTGACCCTACGTCATGGAGTATATGAATGATGAATGCTAAATTCAATACATATTAATCTTTATAACATATTCATATATCTATTATTTAATATTTCTATTCCATTTATTTCAATGTTTAGAGGACTATACTCTTGATTATTTTACACTAGAGTGGTCAGCTATGTTGTAACTGAAGTGTAAAAAGGCATGGGCAGATACTACAATAGTTACCGAAGGATAGCATGTGTTTTTTTGATCAAATTTATGGAAATAAAATTACTAAAATATTGCATATAATTTATGTTATATTTTACCCATTTATTCCCACTTTAAGGATTGGAGGAAGATACATATTCTACCGGAGCATGAATATATTTTTATCTTCAATTTCCTAGAGTCCAAAATTATGTTTATGAAGTATTTGAAAACAAAACAATCATCGATTTTGTGCCCCAATACATGATATAAGGGTAAAAATTTTAGTATATTTTCATCACTGTCATTATTGGGTTTCATGGGATTTGAAAATTTGACCATGTTGTTTTACAACTGTGATTTAAAGAAGCCAATGACTTCATTATGATCAAAAGAATATACATTTTTTCTTCTCCTAGGACTATTTTTTCCATGTATAATTTTGATCATATTAATAAGTTTTGAATTTTTTCTGATGATCTATATGTGTGGTCACACAATATGGTGTAGGATTCAGTGAATGAAATATAAAAGGGACTATATAATTTTAATAAGGGGAGAATTCAATTTCCATGTTCTCCTCCATTGTGTGGATGGAATTACATAGGGTTGATCTTTAGTATTTGTGCTAGAGTCTTACCCTATTTGAGAAATTGCATCTAGGACTCTAAACACTATTGTGTATTTCATTGGGATATGTTGCGTGTGAAAATTAGCATGAATATTCTCTATAGAAATTGGTAAAAATTATTCTTGAGATATTGGTGGATTCAAAGTGTATGTCATTTATTTGGACTCAAAAATAAAATATGAGACCCTTAAATTCTATCACTAGTTGATGTTTGATAGTTTAGTGATGCTTTTATTCTTTAACATTTTGATAAATTTATGGGAATGTTTTTATAGTGGTATCCTCACATTGTAATTGACTGATACTGAAACCTATTTTACCATATAAATGGTGGTCCCTCCCGTGATTTTATGAATCATCCGAGTTTCATGGGCGCCTATTGTTCATGGGTCCCCATAATGGGATAACAATAAGGGACATAATGATAAAAATGATTTGCTGCGCATCCCGAGCCATTAAATAATTGATACTTTGTGTTCATAATGATCAATTAGGTAGGATTCATATATACCCATTTGAGATAGGGATTATTTTTTAGTATTATCAATGTGCATCATTCCTCCATAATATCCCATCATGTTGTTAGAAACTCAAGAGAATTCATGATCCTCACTGATGACCATCTAGCTGTGATATAGCTTGAGCAGGTGTGAAGGCTAGTCAGGTCATCTATGGCTATACTATTAACAGATGACACTCAGAGCCCAAAGCGGATAACCTATAAGGATATTTTGGGAAAAAATTTAGTTTTCCAGCCATTTGACTGAAATAAAAATCTACTGTTGTGAGATCCATGTATATCAGTTGCTGGTATCCCATGATGATAAATAGTACCAATTCAACTTCAGTCACTGTGATGAACCAGATTTGTTGTGGTTTTAGTGTGTGGAATGTGTGTTGAGGATCTTCTTGAAGAGTATATTCAGTAAAAAGGATCCTTTGGTGTAGTTATTCAAGGAGAATCCCCAATTCATTTATATATTCCTCCTTCATATAAAATATTTCTTTATTCGTAATGGGCCAAACATCTCTATGATGTTGGTGATTCACAATATGAACCTTTCACTTTCCCCTCTTGGATGACAATAATGAAATAAAATATGGATTATTTGAGGTATTTTTTATATGCAAGGAAATATTTGGATTCATGGTATGTGTCCATCCATTAACTATTTCAATGAAGATGAAACCATGAATGGTAGACTCATTGTCAGAATCATACAAATTAGAATTGTGTTCTATAGGTTTTCTAAGGACAGGGTTGAAGAATCATAGTTATGAGTAATTCATAAAAGTAATTTTATCATCTTATTTGTGAGACTTTTATTTTCTATGCCCCCATGAGCCCTCATCATATCCTTTTTTGGTTATCTAGGACATATTTAACGGATGGTGATTGAAAGTTAATCCCAATATAGTTTAGTCATGCACATCAATAATGAAGTTATTAGATCATTGGATGTGACAAAATAAGATTAATGCTTTGGGGACATCTCCCTTAATCAATATAAAACATATTTCCATTGACTTAGTGCTTGTTGAGGTGAAAAATACCAAATCCACAATGACTAGGGCTAGTATTGATTATCATTAGAAATTCTCTGGGCCTAGTGTGATGGCCTTGAAGGCTGGGTTAAAAATCCCTTATCTATGTATGTTGTGGATTCTCATGAACTTTTGTAGATTATACTATCATGGCCACCCTTTTTATTTTATTTATATTTTTCTAAACATGGGTTGGATGCATCATTTATTACACAATTGAATAAACCACTTTTGAATATCATTGTGAAAATTTTAAAGGTTTTGAAACATAAGGACTAAATTTTAAAAATTCGGAGTCTTACTAAATATTTTCAAATTGTTTGGGAAAAAGATCATCAACAACCTACTCCCTTCTGGACCGACATCAATAGGATTTTGACATGGACTTTTTTATTAAGCATTTAATCAGTTTTGGACATTTTCTATTTTCTAATGTTGGATTGGATTTATTAAATTTCATGGTAAAACATTTCATGGATATTTTTTGTTATGGAGGATGGTGTAATATAACACTATGTGTGCACCCCATCCACTAATGTGAACACTAGATGGGGAAACTGAGACTAGTTTTCGTAATTTTTTTTAAAATAGAGGGGAATACAAGTTAAATGTATCATTGTGGTCTCTCTGGATATCATGAATCCAAGAGGTCCACCAAATCAATTTGGAATTTAATCCCTTATATTACTTCTATGTGACTTTGTTACTCATCATAGGGTAATAATTTCTCTTTCAAGTGTTGATGTGTTTCCCATATGTTGAGGTATATGTCACTCACATATTCATATCAAAATTCATAATGAATTTTGTATTTAAGGGAAGATAAATGTGATAATATGACTGGTATATCATCTCAAGCTAGTTATTTCTTCATGTTTATCATGTCTTCTTGTCTTTTTCCAGAGGCTCCTCTACACAGTTCTACTATATGAGACACTTCCCGACTAATTTTTCATAATTTATGAGATAATTTAGGACCTCCTCTATTTTTTTTGTAAGGCATCCAATCAAAAGGAGCTATTATTAATGATAATTTCCTTGGGTTATCATCTAGTTGAGAAATAATTTCACATGAAAATGTCAAGGAACCTGTCCAAAATGTCCTTATTTTACAATGTTTCTTGATATATGAGTGTATTATCAAAACTACATTTCCAATTTGTTGATTATATAGACAATGTATAATACTAATATAGAGCGAAATTTTGCAGTGGATTCCATCAAAGAGAAGACCACCCATGTGGATTATTTAAACGGGAAACTCTCCTTCCCCATGATCTACCTTCCATGTGGAGGGATATCGTGAATCTCATCAGGATATTGGATCTCGAGATCGATTATATTGTGTCCATGAATAAAACCATCATGGTTAAGTGTTTCTAGAGGACCTTTAGAATAATTTCTATTACTCCCATAATTTGGTAATGCGACAATAGGTTCATTATCTACCATAGATAAGCATTTGAGGTCTTCTATAACTCTATAATTAAGTAGAGTATGATGAAATATTGAATCTTTATTTTCCTATTTACTTTTCTGGTGATTCTCCTTGGAAGTCTACATATGAGAAACTAGGGCCACATACTATTTCAAGTAGTTTTCATATACATTAGTCTGATCCTTCCTTTTAATGTCTGTTACGATAAGACAATTACATTCGATTGGAACAAGTGTGTGTTCCCAATGTTGCAGTGTATTTATCACATTGGAGTTTTCCAAAGATGGTGAAAGGTGAGATCATATATTTTTGACATCCCTCGGGTTGAAGGGTAATGAGACACACCAATGTTTTGGACGGATTTTGGTATCCATCCTTCTGGAATTATTATTGTCATTATAACAATGTCACGATAGGACTTTAGTATATTGGATGAGATTTTCAACTTTATTTTCACAGTTATACGGATATTCATGGTGACTTAATTGATTCTAAAAAGGATATATTCACATTCTATATCAATATTGTGGGTATGCAAATCCTTCTACCATATCTTTCATATTAGAGGACTCTTATATTACTCATGATTGGGGTTAGAGAGTTAGTTATACCCCTATTTTTCACTGGGAATTTATGATTGACTTCTCAAGGTTCTTCTAGATTTGGCTACAATAATTCATGGACAATGAAGGTATGTGTTTTTGCCTCCTTTAATTTTACTAAAAAACATGGTTGGTGGGCCTCATTGAGTTCATCTACATGGGTATAATGGAAGGCTTGATTAGTGTGGTTAATTTTGTGTAGTTTCATTTGATTTTAAATTAAATTTGAACAAAGGGATTCATTGAGTTCTTCCATGTGTGTCTTTAATAAAGATGAATAAATGTTGTTGGGTGTGTTTTATTGCTCATAGTTTTCTTCAAAAGTAGGTTGGCGGGTTTATTCGAAGGTTGTAGTTGTCTAACCCTGCTCCCTATTGAGTGATAACTACACCCGGTGGGATGACATGCATGCCTTGTTCTAAATGACCAAGGTTAGATGGTCGAGGATGACACCATAATAATTTTTAGGGGTTTCTACCACATGGTATTGGGGGTAGTGATTGATATTAGTATGCCTTTCGAAATTCCCATGTGACTTATAGGGAAGGTCTTATGCTTCTCCTAGAACCACCTGTCTATGATATGGGAGGGAATGATTGTCATGTTACAGGGATAAGATCTTGAAATGGTGTGAAATGGTGGTTATTTATAACTACATTCATGAAATTAGTCCTCACGATCTATAATATCAATGATGCAGAGTGAGATGGATGTTCTTTCTTCATGCATCTAGGTTCAGGATAGTAACCCATTTAAGATACTGTTATTTTAGTGCATTTCGTTCCTAATGTTGAAGATATGGGTTTAGTGACGATATAAACTGTTTGGATGAAGACTGGGCATAAACAATACTCATGATGTATTCCAACAGAATTTGGAAGGATTCCATTTGATTTGAGAGAGTTTTATGAAAAAGTGCATGAGGAATTTAAAAAATACTAAACCCCCATTAAATAAGAATCTAATAAAAAAATTCTTGATTGATTTTATTGATTGTTTGTCATTAATTTTAGGTGTGAAAGGGGAATAAAAGGAATGTAAAACTATCGTCTTGGTTATGGATTCATGTCAATTTCAATAAAAAAACAAATCCGATGGAAATGTGTCTCAAAGAAGAATTATTGTTTGTGTTGGAGTATTATAATATCATACACATCATGTTCACTATTTTAAAATGGTTTCCAATAGGGGTTTTCAAGGAACCAGATATATCTAATGGTTCTATGTTCAAAAAGGAGCTACATTATCAATGTTTGTACTTGTTGGAGAGTTTTTCCAATGACTCTTATGATCTCCCCTTGATCAATAGGGTGGGATGTAAGGAACATTACACCATTTTATTTGTAATTTCTTCCATCTCCATAACTGTTTTATAGATTTATGATAGGTTTTGAAATCCGTTATTAATTCCAAAAATGATATGGTTTATCCTTGATATAAGAGTCAATTATTCACATTTATGGAATTGAATTTAGAATCGTATATATGTGTATTAGGTTATTAATCGCTGGATATATCTATATGTAATTATGGTTTTCCATCAATTTTATCCACATATGTACATATTAGAGATTATTTTTGTTTTATTTTGATGATTGTAGTTTTCTAGCCACACCGTGAGGTGCCCTAGAGTGTGTTTCCATCTATGGACATAAGAATTTTTTGATTTTGGGATTAGACCCTTTGATGGGATTACAAAATATACTTGTGAAATAAGAAAATCCCACAGAGTTTAGGGCCACTTAATGGGAAACACTGTTCCTTATATAGTTATGTGATACGAATCAAACCACAACCCTTAACATCAAGAAACAATGACATCTAGGAAAAAGATTCCAAGTAAAAAATTTGGTGTGGGACTATTGCCTAAGGGGCCTAGGGAACCTAGAAGGTATATTAATTTATATTTTGAATTAGCAGCTACTGGTAATGTATAATAAATAGTGCATGGTTGATATTTTGTGTTGGTTTTGGACCATATGATGGATTCCAACATATCCCATTTTGATGGGAAGCAAAGTCCACATATTTTGGTTATAATGACATATGTCTATGGAGGTTCATAGCATTTATATCAGGGGAGTATATGCCTTTAAGGGGATTATGTTGGGTCTTCCATCTAATAAGGATTCCCTGATTATTGAATTTTGATCCATGTGATGTGTTTCAACACATAGATATTTGGGGTATTTTTCATTGCTTACTCCTAAGGATGATGCACAAATTGTAAGTGGTTTGTTTTGGGGATTTTTTCTATGTGTTTCCCTTTTTTGTGAATGATTCGAGGCATATACCATGTGAGAAGAATATATTTTTTTGGTTTGGGGATAAATATTGAGGATTATTACCTTGATTGGTTGGGGATTACATTTGGAATGAAGTCTATAGATAGGTTTTGTTGGGGAATACTCTAATGAAGGACACCAAGAAGGTTTGATATCATGTAGATTTCATGAACACCATAAATATGTAGTACCATCTGATTCATTATCATTGTTAAATGAAATAGGAATGAAATGATTTGAGAAACCACACTATATTATATTCATTGAGATTGGATATTTGTCTTTGATGACCTACACCGACAAAGAAACAAAAAAAGAAGTCAAGAGGATGATTTTGTTGAAGGTCATTTCCAAAAAATTAATACGCCTACGTGGATTATGTGATCATGTTAATCTTATAATCCAACGAGTCATGATGAGTAATGAGTTTGTAATAGAAACAAGAGTAAGTGGAATATCTAGAAAACTAGACAGTTTTTAAACTCTACTAGTGGAAGAAAATGTGGTGACAAGTGAAGAAAAAGTTGATTAGATGATACTATTCTATCTCCCACTATGTATCTAGGATTGTTATGTCTAACATTCCATATGAACATGGACCTTTGGGAGGGAGTATGATAATGAGTGATACCTCCCACAAAAAAGTCTAGGAGATTACCCTATGAGGGGATCGATGTGATTGGTTACACAGTAAGTTAAGAGTATGTGAGTTCATATCTAAAGGAAAGGAAGGAGAGATCCTTACACTCACCGACTAAAACTAAAGGCTTCATATCTTAGAGATAAAAATGGTAGTACAATGTCTTGTCTGTAGTATCTACATCTTGGAATTCCTTAACACCACCCCCAGGGTCTGTGTCCTCATGTATGTGGACATGAAACATGACATGAACCATGATGTATGTAACCATAATATGAGAAAAGATTGTTAAACCTATAATAATACGAATCATAATAAAAAATGGAGACATGTTAGTCTTCCCCTCTTTAGGGTTTTGATATTCCAGAGGCATTGGTAGAGGATTCAAATTTTTCCACAGTGGGAGAGGTATCCAATGGAGTTGGATCACTACTATCAGCGGCCTAGAAAATCACTTAATGGGGGTCTCTCATAAGTTATGTCTTATATTGAAAACGTTATTCACATAGGGATTGGATTGAAATAGTTGTTCTTTACACTAGGGGTATATAACTATTCGAGTATGGTATGGCGTGTTAAATGGAACACCATGGGAAAAACAAATCGTATTGGCTTTATCCAAGGCATAAGGTTCCCTTATTGTATCACATGATAATGCTCGCACACGTCCATAATTAATGGAAGGGTCCTCAATTAGGTGGTTTTCTACTAGTGTATAAGGGGTCCTGAAGTAGGTGTTTTGTATTTCCAACCCTGAAAAGTCTTTGATCCTACTTATCCCCTATAATTCAATCTTCAATTGAGTTCTGAGAACTAAATGGGGAATTTATGAGACATAGGTGAATAGTATGGGAGACTAGAGCTTAAGGGATTATTTTTATATTATAGTTTTCAAAATGAGGATTATTGGGGTCCTATTTATAGGAAAATAGGGGACCCTGGTTGAAGGAGTTCCACCACGCAAGTCTAGGATGAAGGTTCGAAATGTAGGTTCCTAGTGCAGGGATGACCTTAGATTTGGGTCATGAAAGGGGGGATGCTAGGGCCTTTTAATGTGTTTGGGTGTGTGTGTGTTCATGTTGGCTGGGGAAGGTCCCTTTTAATCAATAAGTATATTTAGTAATTAAACATTCATAAGGTTATATTCCTTATCATTTCACCCACATTAAAAAAATTGATATTCAATAGTTTGGAAAATTTTGGAGAATAAAACTTGTTTGGGTTTATTCCTATTCAAAATAAGAATTAAATGGAAATGTTTACCCCAAAGAGGATGGTAATAGAACAGATTTTACCAAAATATTATATAGATTTTCCTCGTTATCCACTAGTTTTTGAGGATGGTGAAGGGATATTTTTAAGAGTTCGACCTGAATTGAGAAATTATTATTTAGGAAAGAATGGTATGTTGGAAACACGAATTATGGTCCCCTATATGATTGCTTGACTACATGGAAAGGTAGAGTTTTTTGTAATGTTCATGTTCTTTTGACTTCAAACCATGACGTGTTTCATTTTTCCCTACTAGGGAGGTATTTACTAGATTCTTCTTATGTGATTAAATGAGAGTGTGTTGATATTGAGACTACAACCATGGTGGTTGAAATCCTTATTTATGATTTCAGTCACTGAGAGAGGGTATTGGGTGGTAAAAATATTCCGTTGGATTGTGTTCTATAGTAGTGCATCCATGTACACCCTGATATATAGGTCTGGGTATTGTGGATGAGGCATTAGTGGCATTCAATTTTTCTGAGTTTATGATATTATAGTCATTTTGAGGATATAATGAATTTATTGTGTGAATATTGTAACACCCCATTACATTCATTCATGTATCCTTTTACGATATTTTTTCCCCATTTTTTATGGTGTATTGTAGTATTCATCGAGAAATAGAGCCATTATTATGGAAAATGAACTAATTTTTTATATAGTGTGTTTTATTATATTAATAGAGTACATTTAAAAATGACTAAATGGGTTTGTAAGGATATCATTCAGTTTGGAGGGCCTTAATAATTGGTTTAGAGATTTTATATATGAATCTAGATTATGAATTTCATGGAAGACACATTCACATGTTTAATGGGTTATACGACGCGAACCTATTGAAAAAAATGATTTCATGAGTCTTTTTTATAGAATGATAATATACAACAAGGTAGACCATTACATATTCAAAATGGATTTTTTGAGATTTAATTTAACTCAAAATAACTTGTATTTTAACATAAATTAAATTTAAGGAACTCATATCTGCAAAGGGATTCACATCATCATTTGTAAGAGATCAGTAGTTTTATTCATAGTGCACAAAGAATATTTTTTTTATCAAGAGAACATATCTCCATCTCAAGATTTATGGTATGTCTTTCTGATACCCCTCTTCTTTGTTCACTATATATTTCTTTTGACACCCACAATAGTTGTACCTGATATCCCTAGAGTGATAACTTCATGCATCTTCATTTTAGGTGGTTTGAGGAAGTGGTTTTGGATACTTTTTTATTCATATTGTGATCTCTGGGGGTATTCGTTACATCCATTATAGGTTTCTTTCATGCCATATCCTTTTAAGGATATTTATTTCATTCTAATGTGTATTATAGATGTATGATGTATTTCTATCATTTTTAGTTATATGTACCTAAAAATGTGTATCCAATACTTGAATTGCAATATATTCTTGATATTTAAATTAGGTTATGAAATGAAAATGAATTATTTTACATTATAATGGATATGTTGAAAATGAATCATATTTTCAAATCCATTATTCATTATAATAGTTTTTCATTAAAATGAAATTATTTTATAATATGTTGTAATGTAATTTGAAATTATTTGACAAACATATGAAACATGGAACCATAGGTGCATCGCCAAATGGATATGTATATTTAGTTTGGGTAAGGACAGGAGTGCTTTTGTTTTATTGAAATACTATGGGAAAAACAATATTAGATATTACCAATATATCCATGGTTTAGGATTCATTTATATCTATTACATATTACCATAGGCTAGAACCCAAATGGGGTGAATTTTAATTTAAATTTTTTTTATCACATGATGTGTTATTTTAGGTATATTTACTCACATATTTATCTTATAGTATATCCATGTTTGGTTTTTCATATTAATACATATTTTTCTCTTATAATTTATATATTATTATATATGGTGAATATATTTATTAATTTATCAAAAATAATGGAATTATTACAAATGTTTTCCATTTTTTTTTTAAACTATATTTTGTTTTTATACAAGAACATGTGAATTAATGATATTATAACTTGTAAGGATTATATAGAATAATAATAATAGAATCTATAATCACAACCTATTTTTTTATTTCGGTGGTCGTGGACATAGTTTCTAATTAATAATGTAAAGGGAAGGGTATAATATATCATGCTAGGTTCTCTTTTCATTCGTCGCTTTTGTAGTGGGATACAATTGTGGTGACAAATGATAGAATGGATTTTTTTTCTAGTCTGGTCTTATTTATCACTATTTTTTTCCTATTTTTCTTTAAATCATGTCTCTTAGATATATATATATATATATATATATTTTGTTCTATATTTATGTTTCTTCCATTATACATGAGGCTTTTCATTATTTAATATATCTAATAATTTTGTTGACCATTCATGGATTTTTTTATCAATGACTCCAGTTGGATCATTGTAATACTAGTTATTTTTATTCTAGTATGTAAATTATAAGAGAAAAACGTATATGGTAATGTTATAATCTTTACACATACTAGAATGAAAATGGGAAAATATCACGATACATTTTTATCATCAGAATCCACAGAAGAGATACCTGTCATTATGCTATTTTGTTTTTATTCAATTTTTTACAAATTCATCAAACTTAATTTTTATTTTTAAACGTTCCCATCATGATATTTTTTTCAGAATGTATATTATGTATGATAAGAAGGTTTTGTGGATTACCAATTTCTTTTGTATCTGATCAGGATTTTAGTCTTACCCCGATGTTTTAGATAAGTATTCAGTAACATCAGGATATAGAGTTTATGTTTAGCACTAATTATCGTATTCATGTAGATATTTAGTATGAGATACTAATTAAAACCCAATAGACAAATTTTATATCTTGTTTTATGGATTTCAATTGTGGTTTTAATAAACTTATTCTACTAATTAAACTTTCAAACAACAATAGTTTTCAGAAAAACATTTAAATGGATCTCTATGAGTCTTTGTATTCAATTAATTATACAAATACAATATTATTGGATTATATTTGAGGTATAATTATATTAGTAGATGATATAGCTGTTGAAATTAACGAGAAAGATAGAGAAACTTATTAGTAAATCAAGGAACCTCAATGTAGAAATAAAAGATGTGATGAAAATCATTATTTTAACCTAGAATCTGGTATTCTTGAGATTTTTAGGTCAAATTATCTTTGGAATACGATCATGAGAATCATAAATAATTGAAAAATAACCCCAAGTTATATAGCCCTTTCGAGATTCTTTGTTGAGTATGGATTATAATGTATTTCTTTGAGCTTTCACCAAACCTCCCTCAACTTCACGAGGGGTTTGATTTTATTCTCCTGATGAAGTACATTATAGATCAATATTTGTAAAAAAATAAGATTAATACAACTAAAAAATGATCATTATTTAAAAAAATCATGTTTTATAGAGATATTTTTTTCTAGAATAAGACTACTTAGTAGGTGAAGGTTCTCTAAAGAGATCCTAAATATGAAGATGCTAGATTAGAACCTGTTGATATAATAAAAAAACATAACCAAATATGTTTTCATAATATGGAAAAACTTTTTATAGTGAAATATATTTCAGTGGAGTATAATGTAATACCATGAGAAATTATGAAACTATTTTTTAAATGAATTTTATTTTTCTGATAGCTTATAATGCATGTAACATATTATTGAAATGAACTATAATATAGTATTTAAAAATTATTATATAAAAGTCATTACATATTCATTCGATTGGTTAACATTTCTAGGAATAAATAAATTAATAAAATTTGTTTTAAAATATGTTTAAAATAAATTTAGTTTTTATCAATAAAAAAGAATTAGAAAATATTAAAACTTTTGAAAATTAAAAAGACATTTTTCACAATAACTATTTTTATGAACATAATTTATTTCTATCACAAATAATTAATGCAATCAATTTTTATGAATATTTATAATGAAATATATACATTATATATTAAATTGAATTATTTATCATATGTTTTATATTTTCTTCTTTCCATCTAACAATAAAAAACGATTTTTTTTCATAACAATTTATTTATCTAGAAAGGAAATATCATCATTTGATTCATAATTAATTCTAATTTAATTTCATCCAAATAAATAGATTTTTTGAATTTTATTCAACATTTAGAATAACTAGGTTTTAGTAATGTAAATATATCCATTTTAGGTTTAGTAAATATGATTAATAAACAATAGTAAAATTTATATACTTCATAAAAGTAACATTATGTTAATATAGTTTAAAAATAATTGATAATTCCATAATTTATCATATTACTAATTATTTTTTGGATAAAATTATACACATATAAAATTATACTTAATGTTAATGTTTTTTAAATTGAATGTTGTATATGGAAATGACCTATATTATACTCAAAAGTCTCAGATCAAGAAGAAATCTACATGGCCCCCAAAATTAATAATAATAAAGAGTAGTAGAAACACAAAAGAGAGTCTTGGTAAGAGCGATAAAAAACCATAAGGAAAGCATTTAGGATCTACCATTTTTTATACCACAACATTCATGACAACTGCTGCGTCCACTTGGGTGCCTTCTCCTTTTCCATTGTTTTGGGTTCTACCAATCACCACCCTGATCATTAAATTCTATCGAGTCTGTGTTAATCAGCACGACAAGTTGAGTATCCACTAATGTAGCTCCATTTACAACATCTCCTTTACCATCACTATTAAGTGGCCTCTTATCAGGTTCCTCAGAAAGAGGACTATATTTCAACCTGCTGAGAATGAGAAGCATTATTCACCGAAAGTGATAAGGATATATTACATTTCCTTTCTTGGATCTCCATGTATAGCCCATCAAATTCCGGATAATTCATAGGGTCCAACATTTTAAAAAACCTGTGTGTAACAATATATGACTAGGATGAAACCTCATGAACTTCCAAGGGATTTGTAGTATTAATACCATCTACATGTATAGGAAACACATGCTCATGGGAGGTTACAACCTTTTAAATAGAAGTCAATATGGAGTCATAAATACAAGTACTAACACATATGACAACATTCTTTTTAGGTTGTCATGTGGAAGTATAAGGCAACACATGCTCGTGGGAGAATATAGTCTTATCAATGGAGACCATAGTAGAGGCATAAAAAAATAGACCACCACACCAGGATCATTAACACCAGTGACAACAGCTGTAATAGTCCATCCATTTATAGTAGGATATGAATAAGAAAAAGATTTCTGCTTCTAATTAGAAGACCATGAAATAGGGACATCATCTTGAGAATCATAAATTTAAGTGCACCCCAAAAATTCATGAGTAGAGATATATTAATTTAAAAAACAATTCTCTTAATAGGGGGAGTCCTTCATTGAACCCACAAAAATAGCCTGTGAAGGCCTGAGAGAATGTTGCCCAACCTAAAACATAGGGGCCTAGTTATCCTGGTCATGATCCAATTTCTATTTTGACAAGTGTTTCCCTTCATATAGTATCACCAGATCATCATAATAACCATTAGGACTCTCTACATAACCCCATTTAGAAATTGTTTCCCATTGAAACATATGAGTAATAGGTAGTGGGGACTTTGAATACTACTCACCCCCACTGTTGGCCACATCTCCATGGTTACCATCAGGTCTATGCCAAGCCACCACATCAGCAATGGAGGGGGTGGGGCTCCCATCAGTGATGAAACATTATTAAGAATTAGTGACACAATAGAGGGAGGGTATGTACCTTCACAATTTTATAATTACAATCATTTACATCCGTAGTTAGGTAACCGACATATGGAACTTTAGACATGCACCTTTCCATAAGATGTCCATGTCTTTTTTAAATATAACATCACATATCCCAATGACAAATGTTCTTAGTATGCCCAATGGTTGAGAGATTAATGCAAAAATATGTGACATGTTCAAATTATATTTCATATTCATATTTAAATTCCCCACCAATCAAGTAAAGAGTCTCAACCAGAGGCAAGGACATATCAAATTCAACCATCATACGTGAAAAATGACCATTTCTAACTGAAATGGTTTTTTTCAAGCTTAATTTGTGTTCCAATAGCCAAAAAAACATCCCAATGTATTCTTGGGTGCATAAAACCTTAATTTAGACCGTTAACATGGATCCTTGACTAGAAATTAGTATTGTTTACATGTAGATGGTCAAACCAGGGGTCTAATTTTGAATCCTCGGGAACCCTGGCTTTATGTTGAAAAACCTACAGCTCCATGCTTTCAGTTTTATTTATTTGAAGAGAACATAATATGAAATAAATTCATACCAAGAGAAACAATATTCCAATTACAAGAATCTCCAAAGACGAAGAGGATGATTCCTTAAATACATGAGAATCCTCTAGTTCTCTTACGCAATGAGATGAGAAATAATCGAATGTTTACAAAAGTTGATTATATCATGAAATACGTGAGGGTTTGATTCGAATACTGCAAGTGTGCCATTCCGCATAATCTTATTGGGTGTAGAATCACCTTCCAATGATCGAATAATAAAATTATCAGCACCAATGTCTAATGGATCATCTATTTCCAACACTGAAGCACCCAGACCAGCACCTAATTATGAGAGGGCTCCACACCTAGAGCCGCAAAATTATTCAAGCCAAATCCTCTCCCACCTTCTTTGACAGACCTAAATTCTTATGTAACACTGATGTAGTATTAATTAAACTAACTAAAAAAATTATAATAAGTAAATTTAAAAATATAAAATTTAATATATTCTTAATTACATATTATTTTACATATTATATATAGATGAATATGACATATATTGTTTTTTATGGATTATATTCAAATTCCATCATTTACTTTTTTTCCATTTAATTTTCAATATATTAATGTGTTGAAAAATTAAATTAAAAATATTTTATGAAAATAATAATTTAATGAATTTTTTAGATATAATAAAAATTTGTTTAGAGAAAAAAATGATATTATATGGAATAAAATTTCATCATTTTCCATTAATTATATGTGTTTCAGCTTATATTCGAAATTATAACCCTTTAAGTGTGAATGAATATGTTATCAAGGATTATATTAAATTAGGTTCACTTTGGCGTTAAAAAATGATATAATTTAAAAACCACTAATTCATATTAAAATATTATTGGGTTATAATATTTAATCCAGCCATTATATTAAAATTTAATATTTGGGATTTTGTATGTATTTTTTATGGAAATGTTTTTTAATTTTAGTCATTTTCGAAATTCCAAATAGCCGCATGAAATCGTTTGTAAAAGACCACCCCATCCCTACACTTATTCTAACCTTATTATTCATCTAGATCAATCACAAACTTAAAATATATCTTATTAATATTATTATTATTATCATTAATGAGGTTTCAGTCTTCCAAAAAGAAAAACCCAACAATCCATAAGTGGGGATCTATAGGAGTTCTTTTGAAAGAGTGGTAATATCCTCAACTATTTAATTTCTTGTTAATTCCTAATTTACATCATGTTAATATTTTATATTTTTAATAAAATAATAAATTAGGTAAACTATATATAATTAAATGATATTATGTTTATGAATCCACCATTATTCACCATATTTACATCTTATTAATATTTTATATTTTATATTTTTAAGAATGGGTATTATGGTTGGTTTAATATTTATTTATATTACTAATAAAATAATTATTTTTCTATAATGATAACATAATATATACGTCCTTGAAGTAAAAACTGTTGGAAATCGATAACGTATGTCATGCATACGTGTGGACAACCACCTATAAAATGAGATGTCATTCATTTGTAATTTATATTTTATCTGGAATATAATAATGATTATTTAATGAATATATATTATATATATGATATAATAATTATTATTGAAATGTTATTTATTACTTACCACTCTATTGTTCCATTCATCGAAAAATTAAAACAACATTAATGCATATGTATGGCCTACCACCTTCGTGAAATATGTAATTATTTTTTATATCAATAATTTTATGTATGAAAATAACCATGTTTATAAGGAATATATATGATTTTTATTTCATTATTAACATTAAATAATTATGGAACCTTGTTCAATGAACATAGACCAAAACTATCGAACCAAAACATATATTAAAAACAAAGTAGACATCACACATAAAAATTATTTTAATAAGTAATTTTTCATCAATGGGTGATAATATATTATAAATAAATCATGTAATTTATTTTATATATTGTTCTTGACTATAATCATAAAAATACATATTCATTATATTAGATGTTCCAACTTGGAAGAAGATATTCGGACCAGAGGTAAGGGAAATACATATTGCTTTTATTTTTGTGAGACACATTCCGTATTCACAACTAATTGTTTTATGTGATGAATATATTTTCCATAAATGTATTTTTAGATTTATATAATCATAATTATGGGAATTTTGATATCTATATATATTAATTTCTTTCATAGGTATAATGTTTTAATGTTAACCAAAGTGTTAACAGTTAGATATTACAATATATCTGTTTGTCCAGATTATTTATGATGATGAAATCATATAATTTTATTCTATTGAAACTAATTATTTTTTTTATATTATAGTTATATTTTTACAAAAAATAGTTTCCTTTCATTTTATTCACCTCAAGATCTCAATATACTGATAAAATCTATTTCTATAAAATGAATTTTTTTTATATTTGATTGTAAACCCCTTTTAATCCATATAAAGGTTTTAAAAAAAATTACATTGAATTTAATATTCTACTATTATTTTTTATTTTAAATCTTAACCATGTCTAAATTTTTCTAAAAATAGTTTTATAATTAAGAATCAATTTTTTAAAAGGTCAATTTTTTTTCTTTTTCTATAGTTGTATGAAATCATTAATTTTTTATGTATACATAATGAAAATATATTTTTCAATAAAAACCAGTCAATACATTTAATATTAAATTTTAGAATTCAAATTTCAATTTTAAATACAATTATCCATTAATATTTGGGAACTTATTATGTTTTAAAAAAATTATTTCAAAGTGGAAGTGATATTGTACTTATGATATTTTCTTGTGATCCTCTAAAAGAATATTTTATCTTTCATAAAATATTATGATGTTCCTTTTTAATTATTTTTTATATGATATAGGGAATCCATCTTTATTTTATCCACGAAAATTTTATTTTTATGATAAAATTATGTGAATTAAATTTCTTCCTTTTCCAAAAGAGATTATATAATGAAATGATGAAATGTTAACGAACCACATTTCATATCCAAAGGTTTTTATATAATAATGTATTTATAAAACCTATTTATAATTTGTTTTGATATTATTAATGTTTTATGATATTTTAAAACAAATATATATTATTTTAATTATGTTATGGAGTGGAAATAAATTATATGCCCTGCTAATAAGTAAAGATAGATATCTCATGAGATAAACATGACTTGAATTTGGAGTGAAACTCATTCAATTAGGGAATATGTCCACTATGATAGTCTTGCGAGTGAACCATGACTACTAGGTTAGTTTTGGGAGTGAAACAAATCAACTATGATAGTCCTAGGAGTAATCCTTCACATCTATGATGGTTGGGTGAGTGAAACCAATCTAATATGATTGTATTTATAGTTAATAATTTCTACTATGGAAATAAATTTCTATAAATAGTTGTATACCAAAATTCCATATATTTAAACAATGATAGTATTACATGGGTCATATTCTTTGATTTATTTCTAATTCATGTCTTTTGAACACCCAATATTTATTCCATGACCCTATATTGGGATTTATAATATATAAGATATAGACTTAAAATTTTATTATCAGATTAGTAACCCCTTATACTCATGTTATTATTGTGTAATAATTGATATATCCCATGATTAACCTTTTTGGGAATATGATCTAACAATTTATTATGTTTCCCTTTCCTAGGTAATAATAAATGATTTCAGAAATGATTTTTATAATTAGGGTTATAGTCATGATGAACTTAATGGGAGACTATTATAAACCATTTTTATGTATCATTGTTTCCATTAATACTAAAACATTTTTATTCTGTTATGTATTGTTATGTTTTGTATTGTTTGTTAATCAAATAAAATTTAATACCTTTGTTATAAATTAACCAGTCGCTATAATATAAATGGATGAAATTATCAATATATGAATTTTTCATTTAATTTTATTATAATTATAAAATTTTTATTTAAATATGGTACCATTTTTATTGGTATAGTTGGTGGCGTGATTCTATCCTGAATTTAATCAATGATTCTATTAGTAGTTAACTAAATGCCTATTAATGTATTATACATATATATATTAAATAGAATAAATTTTATTGATAGAGGTATTTGGTTTTAATCATTACTATAATTTTTTATATTTAACACTTTCCACATATTGGTGACCTCTATCTATCAGGGGGAATATTTCAATAGTTAGTTTTCTCAAAGCTAATGTATAGTGTGGTCAAAGAAAATTTCTTACAAAATCTTATAATTATTTCTTTTCTAAATATAACAAATGAAAAAGGTAAAGTATTCAATGGTCAATGCATTGTATCCTCTAATGTCCAACCATACTAAAACCTAAAATCCCATAAACAATCACACTATGTGAAATATTTTTAACATCATATCATAAACATAAATGACCTATCTATTTATATCCTATCATATGTTATATTATTTTCAAATTAATTTTAAATATATTTAAATCAGAAATGAAGGAAAAAAACGATGTTATCAGATAATAAAATTATAAAATGTAATTGTAATATTAATTTTTTTTATAATAAAAATTTTAAACTATTCTTTTCCAAATTTAATCCATGTTACTATTTTTTTATATTTTTTTAAAAAGTTGTATATTTTTAACCAATAATAATTTAATGTAATATTTGACATATTTAATTTTATTTAATTTGAATTATAATATATTAAATTGTGATACTCTTGATAAAATTATGCCTCTAATGTCAAAATATAAAATTTTATATTTGGTCTACCAACAACCATTCAATCATTAATAAAAAAAATATTATCTTAAAAGTATAAAATAAAATAAAAAACACTAATCAAATATAGAGTAAATACATGCAAATGGATAAGTAACATTAATATTACTTATATTTCTTGCTATCAATTCCTCTTTGGTGGTTATAAAAAGTTATTCATTTTTTCGTGCGTATGTTTTTTATAAAATCAACTACTTTTTAATTTTTGGATAGTCGATGAAATTTATAATATGTGATATTTTTTATATAACACATTTAATGAATTTTTTACAACTAAAAACACAGTTTTTTCTTTCTTATGTTAGAATATGGTGATAAATTTTTCATACCATGAATGCAGTAGATGTTTCCCCTTTTAAATCACTAAATTTTAGTTTCCATATTTATAAATATAAAAACATAATACTATATGATATCAAATTAAATTTTTTTGAAACCATTCTATATCTAAGAAAAATAATTACATTTTGGGCCCCCAATTTCTATAATAAATTTCATATTATCCATGGCTAATATAAAATTGATATAATCCATGAATCATTTAAGATATGTGTATATAATAAATATGTACCCTTGAGAAATAAAATTCATCATTAATATAGTCTAACTTATAACAAATATGATATTTCATTTGGGGTTTTAGTTCAAAAATGTGTTATCCCAACTCCTTATGGAATTTTGAATACATTTTCTCAAGAGAAGGAATCATTTTTTGAAAAGAAATATAAACCCACACCTCATAATTCACAATTATAATATTTCTAAAATTAATTTGTTTATTTTGATTATTTTTATGTCATTTATATTTTGAATTATCATTAAATAAACCAATTTCTTCATTTTAATGTGTAATTTAACAACATTTTTTTACCAAAATAAATTCCATTATATTAATTAATGTAATTCAGTTCATCAATTATAAGTCTAACATTAAAGGGGAACTTGGACTATTTTATAAAAAAAATTCTTACCCTAATGGAAAATAAGTATCTCCTTATGATTAAAGGAACATTTTCACACTACATATTTATGATAATAAAATGAGGGGTGTATTTTGAGACAACTAGTTTTAACTAAGAAATTCGTGACAACTATTATTGGATCTATAATGGAATAAGAGGTATGATATAATATAAACATTGGGGGTTCATATTCTCGACACCAATGTCATTAAATATAGATAATGGTATTTATTTTACAATTTATCTAAAATTAAAAATACATGTTATGTGTGTTATATTATTAATTTCATTATAAATTAATATATAATAATTTCCAATAATCAGTTATAATAACATAACATAAAAAACACACTCAACTCCTTGATTTTATAAAATATATAAAAGCAATTTGGTCATTTATTATTTCAAGGAATGAAATTTTTAAATAAAATTCAAAAGTGTTCAGTACATTCAATTTCAATCATATAGGTTTTGTATTTTCATGTTATTGGTTTCCTGTCAATATTAATGAAATTTTAAGATTTATGATAAGAAAAATTATATTAATTCAATGTTACATTTACATAATTTCATTTTCCAAATAATATATATAATTGATTTTTAAAAATAACCTCTTACATTGGCATAAAATATTTTATACCCAACTAATTTTGTCACATCTCAGGTAAATGAAGAATAATATATTTTCATATTTATTAATATTTTTGAATTAAATATTAATTTTACTTTAAAAAGGGGTGCTATGTTTGATAGCATACTCGATAAGAAACAAAAGGTTTCTTTGAAATCATACATTGCCCACTAATAATATAATATTATTATTTTAAATGGAAGTTAACTCCTAGCCGTTGTATTGGACGTAATGAAAAAAACTAACTAAAATTTTATTATACATGTTTGTTAAATGTATTTACTTGTATCCAATAATCTTTAGAGGCTTAAAATGTGATTGAATCTAATTTTATACATAATTTACATTAAAAGGTCGATTTACCTCCATTTAATGGTGAACCCTCTATTAATCTAGTTTTGGTTAGTTTAATACATTCTATTTGAAAAAATAAAATCATTCTTTAGAATGGGGACATAAAAATTTACTTTTTGTAAATTATTAGAGTTTTTCCGATAAAGTTCATTTTTAATGAATAGTGAAAAAGACATTTTTTTAATTCGAAAGTGCCTTTTAATATTATATATTTATATTGTTAGATTATCTTTTTAATTGGTTTTAAAGTGTAATTGTATTATATTTTTATCATTCAATAAAATTTTGGTATTTGGAATTAATTTCATTTTGAATCTGGGCATAAACAAGTGTTGATCTTTGGATAGTTATTGTTTCTTAAAAACACACTATTTGTTTTAACAACGAGAATTAATATTAAATATATTAATGAAAATTCATTGTTTATAATTTGTTAAAATAGAAATCATTTTATGAATTCAGATTATCAAATATAGCTTAGGATGATTTTTTGGTTTTTTTCTGAAACACTTCAATTTTTGATGAATAGTGAAACCACATAGTAGTAGTAGTTAACAAATAGAATTTTTCATTTAAATGAAATTTTACCACTTTGGTGCATTGAATTTAGAATAACCGACATAAATGATTGTTATTTGTAGGTAATATTTGGATCAATAAAATGAAAATAAATTTTTGTTAAATTGTAACTTTTGACTTTTATTTACCGCAGTTAAAGGAAAATAAGAAATTCAAGGTATAAAGAACATTATAATAATTAAAATTTATCTTAACTCTTTTCTTAACCTTATTGGATGAGTAATTTCCAATGATAGGAATCCTTGGGTCTATTTTGTGACCACATGGAGCCAATTATGAATCATAATGATACATTAGATTAGTTAATTTAATGTAAAGGAAAAAATGACATAAACAAAAATCTGTTAGTAAATTAATTTTTATATGGTGTTATATAAGTAGTATTTTTGACAATAAATATTAATTTTAAATATAATAATATTTCCTACATCAGGGTAATTTTTTTTATAATTTTTAGTAAGCGAATAAATTAAATTATTTATGACCCAATATTGATGTAATGTTTACCTCATTAATAATTAATTTAAAAAAATAATATAATAAATATTAAAATAACCACCAAAACTGGTCTAATTATTATTTTATGATTTTAGTTATACCATGATTCATCTTATATTTAATTATAATGATTTTTGGACTTTTAGAAACCGAATATCATTATATAATAAAATAATATGTACACACTTTCTTAAACATCCCCTTCCCCTCTTATAAAAGGAGACCATTTCAATCCAATTCCTCTCACCTGTCAAGCCTTTTGGCTTGTCCATCCACTGAAAAAATAATCTACCTACATCACTCTCTTTAACCTTGAAGGCTTACCTTATATAAAAGGCAATTCAAAAAACCATTTTTTTCAAAGCAAAGGGAGTTACCCAAATTAAAAATAACTGTTTATCTTAACTTCTTCTCTTTTATTTTACTTCTCCAACCCCTAAACTCTTTTTATTCCTTTTTTTATAACAAAAAAAGTATCCTAAATATACTAGGTTGTTGTTATAAAAAGTATCCAAACTACACTTACACACACCTCCATCTAATGGATGAAGAAGATACTGTTTATGTGGATGGAAAACTAACGCCTCACGAAATAATGAATGTTTGATTATCTCCTACTGCCTTTCATGATGGCCACTAAGATGAAAATATATTTATATATGATATATAATGTTTTTATGTTTTTTTGTGCTTCGGTATTTTTCTTTTATAGCATAACTTTATGGATACCATTATGGGTAAACGTGATAATTTCATTTGAGGAAATGCAGACTACCACCCACTTAAAGTGATATGACTAATTCATGCCCTACATGGGACGCATAAAAGAACGATTTAATGGTACTATATATGATATTATACTGTAATTATAATATACCTATGTATTATTATTTTTTAATTCCATTAAAATAATAAATATAAATTGAAGTAGTGTTCATGCGTACATACGACTTACCGTCTCCATGAACGGTGCATTTCATTTCTTACATCAAAAAGTTATGTAAAATTAAAACTACATATAAATACTGTATATATATGATATATATGACATCTAAATCATGAATATAATTCTGTATATAATGACCTATTGACGATGTGAACTATTAGTAACTATATGGAGTTCATTAGTAACCCAAGTACCAAATATTGACAAAACGAACATTATTAACTTTAATTATTACATAATGTTTATAAAATGGTAATAACTGATATAAAAGGAATAATAAACATAAAAATGGTTTTTAAGAAAGTAGAAATTATCTTTTGTTTGTTATTTAGGATATTAAAGAATTATCAAGTTAAGTCGGACATGAGGTATGGGATTTCATCTCAATATCCTTTCATTGAGGCATATTTGTTTAATACACTAATTTCTTTTATTAACTTTATAAACACACTTTAAATTTCAAATAGAATCTTTTTCTATGAAGCATTTTACTAAATGAAAAAAAATTAATTATTCTTTTAATGTAAGCGGTGACAAATCCCTTTCCGCAGCCGCGAGTATTATTTGTTCTTTGGCTTCCTTAACAAGCCGTAATGTTTTTTTCAAGGAAAATAAATACCATATACTATTTTATGTATTTTGGTACAGAAAATGGTTTTAATAATGTATTTTTTAAGTCAATATATTTAACGAATATATTTTTATTGAAATGTGGAAATGTTTTCTTTCCTTTATATTTGTTTTATGTGTTATGATTTTATAATGGTACTTCGAAATTTGACGGGTGGTTACGTGATAAACCAAATGACTGGTGGTGCCGTGATAAACCAAGATGGGTGGTTACATTATAACCTCCAATTCATTGGGTATGGAAGTCGGCTGTATGGCTATTCCATTTAGTTATATGTGTGGAAGTAGACCACATGGTTATTCTATTTAATTATATTTGTGTCCCAAGTAACCTTTATATGTTATGTGTTCTTTATATGGGTTTTAGGGTAATTGTTTGGTTGAAAAAGGGTAAGTAGTGATCTTTTATTCAGTAAAGAGTATTTACTAATTCATAAAGGTGAAAATTATTAATTATGTTAAAGAATTCATGGATTAATTTTTTTTTGAAAAACTACAAGTTTCCCTTCATTGCGTATCTCTTACTAAGCTTTATTTTCTCATCCCATGTTTTTGAAATGTTTTCCACTGGAATTAATATGGAATTGAATCAAGGATGGGATCAAGGAAAATTCATGCTATCTTAAATATGGAGTTAGACATGATTCTTTTTTTCAAGAGTTATTGTTTTGTGAAAAAAAATGGAAACTGAGTAGAAGTGTAAACATTTAATTTTATTTGAAATGAAATGTAATAGATATGGACTATTTCTATAAAACTCTAAACCTGAAAAGATCCTTAATTTGAATTATTCATTTAATTCATGATTATGTAATGATTTAAGGCCGGGTCTTTATAGTTGATATTAGAGGTTGGTATAGACAACTTTAAGAGTTAGGATATTGTTAAATAAATCTCGATAAATTAATTTATGGTAATATTTAAATTATATAGAATTTAAAAATTACCATGTTTCCTCATCTATGATATTTATGTGTTCAGAATCATTTTCCGCAGAGGTAACTGGGCAGCTATGTTGGGATGACATCAGGAGGAAGACAACCTTCTAAATCAGCAACCTGATATGGTCATAGTTGGAATTGAAATTTTTTTGGCAGTGATGGAATAGTTGAATCATGATATAAATGTTGGAAATATCCATGCACGAGATCAGCTAGATCAAACGCAGAGGAACATTTCAGTAGCGGTGCATTTCATGAGTCAACATCTACCATCATTCAGAATATCATCTTACCATGTTCTTGCTAAATGGTGGATTAAAGCAGTGGAGAATCTTTTTGATGTCATGGGGTGTTCAAAAATTCAAAAGGGTAGTCTCGGTGGTTACAATTTTGAAGGTGAAGCTGATCAGTCGTGGTTAATGGTGAGAAATATCGTGGATAGTGAGGATATTTATGCTCTTCATTAGGATGAATTCAAAGGTAATTTCCTGAGAAATATTTTCCTAAGGAGGTTCGTCTTGGGATGGAAAAACAATTCGTGGAATTGAGGAAGGAGGATGACTCAGTGGCTTCTTAAGAAGGAAAATTCACTCGACTGGCAAGGTATGTTCCAAATTTTATACGAGATCTTAATAGTAAGATAAATTGATTTTACTCAGGAATGAAGCTGTGATATTGAAGAGAGTTTTCCTCTTGTGAGTTCAAAATTTATGAAAACTTTTTCAATGTGCAGAGAAGGTGGAAATGAAGTTTGCCGATGATTAGGTGTTCATTTAAAAACAACAGAATATGAGGTCCAGTTTACAGGCATACGGAAATAATTCATCAAGGAAGCCTAGAGGTAAGAAAATTAAATATCCAACTTCTGAGAAGTGTGGTAAAAAGCATCCTGAAGAATTTTTATCAAAGTCTAGAACGTGATTTCGGTGTGGTATGTATGGTCATATTACTTGTATCTATAAAGAATATGATCAAGCAGGCAATTAAAAGCCATCTATAAGATGCTTTATGTGTAATGAAATGGGTCATTATACAAAGGAGATTCCAACAAAGAATTCAAATGAGGGAAAGAAGCCAGAATACAAGAAGAATGGGGTGGTGAAATCCTTTGAAAATACATCATCAGATGTTGGGAATTAAAACGAAGTAGTATTAGTTAGAAATTTTGTTTGTTCAGATTATTCCAATGTGTTATTTGATTTATGGTCTACAGACTATTTCATTTTCTATCGAGTTTTCTAATAAATTTGGAATTCCATGAAATGATTTGAATACAGAACTTATGGTAATAACACATGGAGGAAATGTTGAGAAAAAAAAAAGAAAACATAAGAACCATCTTTCCCTTGTGTGTGGGAAGAATCTACCTACAAACATTAATGTTTTGCCTCTAGTAGATGTTGATGTTATTTCTGGAATGGATTTTTTGTCTGTTTATCATGCTATGATTTAATTCATAGCTAAAGAAGTTTCATTTTAAATTATTTAATATTTGTGTACAAGAATGAAACCTTGCTTTTGATAACATATCAAAAAGCTAAGAAACTAGTAAATGATGGATATGATTGTTATCTTTTATATAATGTTGAAAATAAAGGAACTGTTATGATTAATGATGTTCTAGGGGTGAATGTGTATCTTGATGTTTTTACTAATGAGATGTCTATTATTATACCTGATCAAGAAGTTGAATTTACTGTTGACTTAGTACCTGATGCTAATCCAATTTCAAACCCACCATATCAAATGGCTGAAATTGAACTTTTAGAGTCAAATAAGAAATTACAGGAGTTATTAGATAAAGGTTTCATTTGACCTTTCACATCTCCATGGGGTGATCATGTCTTGTTTGTTAAAAAGAAAGATGGTTCAATGACACTTTTCAATAATTATTAAGCATTGAATAACATCACTGATAAGAACAAGTATCATTCTCATCATATCGATGATTTTTTTTATGAGCTCCAATGAGCTAAATATTTTTCAAAGATTGACATCAGATCGGGTAGTATCAGTTGAAATGGAAAGAAGAAGACATTCTGAAGACATCATTTCATACTAGATATATCCATTAAGAATTTGTAGGTATGCCTTTGGGTTTAACCAATGAACCTACTATATTCATGGATTCTATGAATATAATTTTCAATGAGTTCTTTGATAAGTTTATGGTTTTGTTCATTGATGCTTTTTTTTATTTATTCCAAAAGTTAAGAGGAACGTGAATGTCATTTATGGGTTTTTCATGCAATCCTTAAATGAAAAGAAACTATTTGGGAAATTAATCAAGTGTGAGTTTTTGATGCAACAAATTCCTTTCCTTGGTCACATTGTTTAAAAAAATGGCATAATTTTTTATCCTTCTATAAAAAAAGTTGTTGAAGAATGTCCAAGACCCACAAATATAACTGAGATCCATAGTTTTATTAGTTTGGCAGGTTATTACCAGAGGTTTGTTGAAACTTTTTCATAGTAATCTCGTCTAATGACTAAGTTAACACGAAAAGGAGTTATGTTCATTTGGACAAATGAATGTGATGATTGTTTTCAGGAATTGAAAAGAATATTGGTGAATTCTCCTGTTTATGAACTGCATTCCATAAATGATGAGTTTGTTATTTACAATGATGATTTGTTGAAAGGACTTGGATTTATCCTTAAGTATAATGATCAAGTAATTACTTATGCTTCACTTTGGTTGAAACCTCATGAGTTAAATTACCATACACAAGATTTGGAATTAGCTTCTATTGTTTGTTTTCTTTAAAAATTTAAGGGTATCATTGGTATGGAGTAAAATGTGAAATATATATTGACCACAAAAGTTTAATGCTTATATTCAATCATAAATAAATAAACATCAGACAAATGAGATGGTTGGAATTAATCAAGGATTATGATTGCATGATCCATTACCATCCATGAAAAAACTAATGGTGATGATGCTCTGAGTAGAAAAAGTAATGTCTCATTAACCATGCTACGTTTGGAATGAGATCCTTTGGTTTTTTATTTGATGAACTTTGGCATAGAAGTTGTTGGTGTAGAAAATTCATCTGTTTTGTTTCAGTTGTAAGTGAAATACTATATCTCATACAGAATAATGAAAGTGCATAAAGAAGATAGTGAGTTGCAGAAAAAGGTAGAGTTGGTTCAGAAGGGTATGTTTCCTAAGTTTAACATTGATAATGATTGTGTTTTGAGTTTTGGGAAGATATTAGGTGTGCCTAGTGATTCATAGTTGAATAATGAGTTTTTATGTGAAGCACATAGTTCTCCATTTTCAGTTCATCCTCGTAGTACTAAGATGTACAATGATGATCAAGAGTATTACTGATGAGCTGGAATGAAAAAAGATATTTCTGATATTACTGTGATGTGTTTGACTTGTCACCATTTTAATGTAGAGAGCCTGTTACAGAATGGGATTCATCAGCCTTTACCAGTGCTATAGTGGCTATGGGAAAATATATCAAGGGACTTTGTTGTAGGATTAAAAAGAACATATCGAGGTAATAATGCAATCTAGGTTATAGTTGATCAATTGACTAAATCTGCTCATTTCCTTCCTATTTGAGACACTTTCTCTCTAGATAAACTTGGTCAGTTGTATATTAAATAGATAGTCAGGTTACATGGACTTCCCCTCTCCATTATAACTGATTGTGATAACAGGTTTATTTCTATATTTTGTAAAGGGCTTCAGAAGTCATTAGGTATTGAATTAAATTTTAGTACAACTTTTCATCCTTATTCAGATGGGCAGTTAGAACAAACAATTAATACCCTTGATGATATGCTACATGCTTGTTCATAGGATTACCAGGGAAGTAGGGACAAACATCTTTATTTGGTTGAGTTTTCTTATAATAACAGTTTTCATTATAGTATACAGATGGCTCCATTTGAAGCATTATATGGAAAGTGTTTGTCAAACTCCAGCTTTTTCGGGATGAAGTAGGTGAACAGAAGCTGATTGGGCCATAATTGGTAGAATAGATGGCATAGAAAGTTATGTTGATTCAAAAGCACATGAGAAAAGCTCATAGTAGACAAAAATTTTATGCAGATAACTGGAGGAGTGATATTTCTTTTGAGGTAGGTGATCATGTCTTTTTCAAATTTTCTACATGTAAAACTGTGATGCGTTATGGTAATAAGGAAAAGTTGAGTCTGAGTTTCAATGGACATTATAAAAACCTGGAAAAAGTTGGATTAGTTGAGTACATAATGTCTTTACCTATATGTTTATCTCAGGTATACAATTTATTTCATGTTTCTATGTTGTGAAAATATATACAAGATCCATCTCATGTTTTGAGCCCAGAGGCAGTTCTGTTGGAAGAGAATCTCTCTTATGGAGAACAATCTGTCCATTTTATTGGCCGTAGAGAGCATGTTTTTTAGAATAAGGTAATTCACTAGGAAAATGTTTTGTGGAAAACCCATATGATTGAAGAGGAATCATGGGAATCTGAAAATGCTACGAGGGTTGAATTCCCCCACTTATTTTGATAAGTGATTAAAAATTGTGAGGACAAAATTTCTAAAATGGGGGAAGGGTGGAATATCCCAAGTAAATAAAGAATAATAGATGTTTCATATTTATTATTATTTTGAATTAAATATTAATATTAATTTAAAAGGGTTTTAATGTTTGATTGCATAAACAATACGCAACAATGGGTTTCATTGAAATCTTACATTGCACACTAATAATATAATATTATTATGATAAATGGAAGTTAACTCCAAGACTTTGTATTGGTAGGAATGAACAAAACTAACTACAGTATGATTATACATGTTTGATAAATGTATTTACTTTTATCCAATAAATGTTAGAGTCTAAAATTGTGAATGAATTTAATTTTAAGCATAATTTACATTAAAAGGTCAATTTACCACCTTTTAATGGAGAACCCTATTTAAATTTAGTTTTGGTCACTTTAATACATTCTATTAGATAAAATAGAATCATTATATTTAATTGGGACATTAAAATTCACTTTTTGTCAATTTTTGGGAATTTTTCAGATAAAGTTCATTTTTTATGAATAGTGGAAAATACCGTATTTTAATTAATAAGTGCCTTTAAATAGACTCTAGTTAGATGGCATGATTATCTTGATAATTGGTTTTAAATTTAAGTTAAATTATATTTTAACCATTTACTCCAATGTTGGTCATTGGAATTAATTTAACATTTAATAATGAGATAAATAAGTGTCAATATTTTGATAGTTATTGTTTCTTAAAAACACGCTATTTGGTTTGACAACATGAATTAATTTTAAATTAATTAATGCAACTTCTATGTTTATAATTTGGTAAAATATACATCATTTTTTTAATTCATAATATCAAATATAGCTGAGGCAGAATTTTTTGTATTTTTCAGATAAACATCAATTTTTGAATAATAGTGAAACCAATTAGTAGTAGTTAAAAAAATTACTTTTTCATTTAAGTGATATTTTACCACTTGTGTGGATTGAATTTTGAAAATCTGACAGACATGGTTGTTATTAGTAAGAAAAATTTTGTTCAATAAGATAAAATTAATTTTTGATGAATAGTAATGTTTGACTTTTATTTACCGCATTTAAAGTTAAATAGGGTAATTCAAGGTAAAAAGTATATTATAATAATTCACAATTACCTTAACACTTGTACTAACCTTATTTTATGTGTAATGGGCCACCATGGGCATTTTGGGTCGATCTTGTGACCCCATGGAGCCATTTATGAATGATAATGACACATTAGATTAATTAATTTAAAGGCAAAATGACATAAATCAAAATAATTTAGTAAATTAATTTGTGTATGGCGTTATATAAGTAATAATTTTGACTATAAATATTAATTGGAAAGTTAATATATTTCCTACATCATGGTATTTTTTTAAAAAAATTTAGGCATCGAATAAATTAAATTATTTATGACACAATAATAATGCATTGTTTACGTCGTTATTAAATCATTTAAATAAATAAGATTGTAAATATTAAAATAACATCCAAAACCTATCCAATTCTTATTGGATGATTTTATTTCGACCATGAATCATATTATATTCAACTATAATGATTTTTGGACCTTTAGAAACCGATTATCATTATATAATAAAATAATATTTTCACACTTTCATAAAGAGACACTCCTCACCCTTATAAAAAGAGACAATTTATAACCAATTACTCACACCTCTCAACCCTTTTGGATCTTCCAACCTCTTCCCAATTAATCTCCATAAATCCCTATCTTCAACTTATAAGCCTTACCTTATGCAGAAGTCACTTCAACAAACCATTTTGGTTCAACCTAAAGTGAGTTAACCAAATTAAAGTTAATGATTTCTCTTAACTTATTTTCGTTTATTTTACTTCTCCAAACCCTAAACTATTTATATTCCATTATTTTATAACAACACCAGTATCCTCAATATACTATGATGTTGTTATGAGAAGTATTCTAACTAAACATACAAAAAACTCCATCTAATGGGTAAAGAACATATTGTTTCTGTGGATGGAAAACTAACGCCTCACGAAACGATGGTAGTTCGATTATCTACTTCCTCCTCTCATGGTGGCCATTAATATGAAACTATTTTTATATATTATATATATTATGTGTATTATTTTTATATTCTTCTGTATTTTTCCTTTATAACATACTTTTATGGTTTCCATTATGGGTAAACACGATAATTTCATTTGAGGTAGTGAGGTCTACCTCCCCCTCAAAGTGATATGACTTGTTCATGCCATACATGGGACATATAAAGGATAGATTTAATTGTATTATATATGATATTATACTGGAATTATAATATAACTATGTATAATTATGTTTTAATTCCAATAATAAATATAAATGGAAGTAGTGTCCATGCGTACGTACA
The DNA here is from genome assembly GCA_963277665.1 of Viscum album. Classification (NCBI taxonomy): domain Eukaryota; kingdom Viridiplantae; phylum Streptophyta; class Magnoliopsida; order Santalales; family Viscaceae; genus Viscum; species Viscum album. The sequence continues at coordinate 1,464,494,127 of OY728158.1, forward strand.
CCTTACCATCTCCATTAACGATGCATTTCATTTCTTACCTCAAAATTTTATATAATATTATAAATACATGTATATACTAGATATATATGATATATTTGATATCTAAATAATAAATATCATTCTGGATATAAAGAAATTTGGACCTTGTGAATAACTTTTAACTATATGGTGTTCATTTAAGACTCAAGTACCAAATATCGAAAAAATGATCACTATGTACATGAATGATTGCATATTGTTTATAACATGGTAATAAGTGATATAAAACAAATAATAAATATGAAAACGGTTCTTAAAAAATTACAAATTAACTTTAGTTTATTATTCAGGATACTAATGAATGAATGGGTCAAGTCGGGCACGAGGTAAAGGACTTCGTCTCAATCTCCTTTCATTGAGGCATATTATTTTTAATAAACGAATCTATTTTATATGATGTATAAACACCCTTGAATTTTCAAGTGGAATATTTTTCTATGAAGTGTTTTAGTAAATGAAAAAAAATAATGTATCCTTTAACATAAGTGGTGACAAAGACCTTACTACTACCACAGTTATTATTTTTTCTTTGGCTTCCTTAACAAGTTGTGATGTTTTTTTCAAGGAAAATAAATATCATATACTATTTTATGCATTTTGGTATTGAAAATGGTTTTGATAATGGATTTGTTATGTTAAGATATTTATGTAATATATTGTGATTTAAATGTGGAAATTTATTCTTTCCTTTCAATTTTTTAATGTGTTATGATTTTATAATGGAACTTGGACATTCAATAGGTGGTTCATGATAAACCATATAATGGGTGGTTTCATGATAAACTAGGATGGGTGGTTACGTTATAACCTCAAATGCATTTAATATTGAGGTCGTCCATTTTGTTATTACATTTAGTTATATATGTGGAAGTCAACTGTATGGTTATTCAATTTAAGTACGTTTATGTCCCATGTTTTCTTTTATATGTTATGTGTTCTTTATATGGGTTTTATGGTAATCGTTTGGTTACAAAAGGGTAAGTAGTGATCATTTATTCAGTAAAGATTATTTACTACTTCATAAAGGTGAAAAGTATTACTTATTTTAGAGTATTCATGGTTTATTTTTTTTTTGAAAAACTATCAGTTTTCCTACTTTGTATATCCCTTACTGAGGTTTTTATTCTCATCCCATGTTTTTAAAATGTTTTTTATATGACATAAAGTAAAATAGGGTCAATGATGGGATCAAGGAAAAGTCATGGTGTCTAAAACATGGAACTAGACATGAATCTTTTTTTACAAGAGTTCTTGTTTTGTGAAAAAAAGGAAACTGAGTAGAAGTTTCTACTTTGTATTTTTTTTTTGAAATGAAATGTAATAGTTATGTCCTAATTCTCTAAAAATCTAAACCTGAAAAGATCCTTAATGTGAATTATTCATTTAATTAATGATTATGTAATTTTAATGGTCGGGTTCTTATAAATTTACTAGGATATATCCACATTATTATTAATTTAGGGACACCAAAATATTTCATAACAATTATTATTTTCCTCATAGTTTAATTTATAAATTAATTTATTCATTAAATATTTGTTAAAATATTGTTATAAATAATGGATAGACCATCATTGGAAAAGATAGTTTTGAAAATATAAAATAATTTTATTTTATTTACCTAGAATATGGAGATCTCAATACTCTTTCAATACCACATTGAACAATTCTCCATTAATTTGATAGAATATAATTATACTTATTCAATGTTTTAGGGTTAGTTAAGAAGAATAATGTTATGAGACATATTAATATTACTCTATATCTCATTCATTAATTATATTTTCCTGAAACATCATCATATTGTTATGAGCATTCCATTTTTAAAAAAATAGAAAATAATTTAATTATATATCATGATAAATAATTCAATATAATAGTTTGTTTTCAATATATATTTTTTATATAGAAATTAACATTAATTCATAGTAAAATTTTAATATGATGATAGTTGGAAGAAACATAAAATCCATTTTTGTTGATTTATATATTTTAATATTTCTATATTAGTTAATGAATGATAGGTTTCATATGAAATGATATATAATAAATCGGGATTTTTTTAAAACCTTTATATATTTTTATACATATCTGGGGTTTTTATGGATTTTTTGTGTGTCACAATTGTCTCTGGACACTCATATTGATATATTAAAAAACTCAATATATTAATCAATCAGGGAACATCATTATAAAATAAAAAGTTTTTTTATCAATCAATGTTAGGATGGTAAATCCTAGACCTTGATTTTTCTTTGTAATAATGTTTTTATCCTAGGAATTAAATGTGTTACATATGCATCAGGTTTAGGGATGATGTTTTGTCATGATAAAATTAAAATGAATAAAATTAATTAATAATTTTTATATATTAAATGTTTATCCTAATAAAGAACTTTATATAATCATTTTTATTGTAACTAATATCATAAGATATAAACCCTCAGAGATTGAATGGTAGATGACAGGTAATCATTGGGAACAATATTTTGTGATCGAATATAGGAGGAATCAAGGATTCAAATCATGTATTATAGGTTAATAGTAGAATGAACGAAACATGCATCAAAATCATCAATGAAGTCAATGATAAATGAATTATTCACAAAATATCGATCAATTTATGTGGTAGTGATTTGTTTTTTTATTTTTCCCCTTATTTTGTGTTTTGAGCTGAATATGAAGTGTCTCTTAATAAATACTCATAAATAAATCATTTTCATGTTTTTTATTCATTATTTACATTTAGATTTATATAATCCTAATTATGATTCATTTTAAGCTATGTAATAGTGGACTAATCAAACATAGTAATCGATAATTTTTCACTTTTATTTTTTTGGATTTATCCCATCATTCTACATGTGTCATCTTATGAATTTAGATGATATGAGGTTCGATTGTTTCCCATAAACCATGGTCACTAATCATTTTAAATTTTGTTTTTTAAATCAGTTTTTTGGTTTTGGAATCTTGGTTTGCAACATGATAAACGAAATATTTTGATTATGGGAATCAAATAGAGGATATTATGTGATTGTTTTGTGTGAATGAAATCATATGAATGGACCATGAGGTGTCACATAAATTTTTATTTTAATGAATTTCTGGAATTAGATTTTCGTCCCATGCTTGATGTTTCTAAGATCCAGATGCCAGTGATTTAGGCTTAATTCATTCTCGAATCATTAATAACGGAATATTTATAATATCTTATTTAAAAATATTAATGTATAAAAATTTTATAAATACATGCAGTGAGATCCATAAGATCACATACCATATTGAATTATTTTTGTGGCTATTAGGGATTTATTCTATGTAAAGATCCACAAGGTAGTTTGGTGGATTCTTATTCCTTGTTCCCTCTGTAGGGAAAGTTGATCCATATATAAGGATTACAAGATTAGCATCCTAGGTGGCCCAAATTATATATTCCTTTGGTACACACTATATACGTGAACATGAACACACTGAGTGGAGTTTTAGGACATGATCATGCTTGGAAATGGGTGTACACCTTTTGTACACTAAACGAAATGTTGTATACTTATATTTCATGATTATAATCCTCATATCTCATTCTCCGAGACTCGTATTTGCACATTCAAGTTATCTATTCATATTGTAATTTCATATAGAATATGATGGTGGGTTTATTCTTTTTATGAAATGATACTTGGTTATGGAAGAAGGAAACATCTTATCACAATACAATCCTAAAAAAAGAGAATAAAATGATCCTTATTATTATGTTGGGGTTGGTAAACCCATGATGGTTAAGATCAACATGAACAGGTCCCCCATATCTAGTATATTATCGATGTCGATATAACCAATCATTACTATGGATAGGGTCCTTAATTTTTGTAGATGGAACCACCCCTTCATTAAACTACGATATGGAGTTGTTCTAATGTAAGATACATTAATCACTGGACTAATTCATCTTCCAATGAGTTGGGATTCCTCTATTATGTTATATTGAGGTTTCATTTGGACTAATAGGCTCATTTATTTAATTTGTTTTTCTGGAAAGAGTGTGTATATTTTTTGGTATCAATTTATTATTTATCTTTAATTTTAATGATTGGTTAATTTTTATTAATGTCTATAATAAGTTGAAATATTTTGTGAACAGATTGTTCACAATATGTTGAGTAAATTTTAAGAAGGATAATTTAATTCAGATGATGTAAATTTTTATTTTAAAGCATTATGAATAATTAATAATGTAATGTGAGAACTCCTTTGTGGGCCATTATATAGATATTATCCATCTGTACGTGATATAGAAGCCATGACCAAAACATTATTGTTGGAGCTAACTAAATCCCAATAGAGATCCATTATAATATGACTAATTTGTGTCCGGTGAGAATGTATGTCACCCACTGAGAGAATACTACTGATGTTATATGATACAAAAATTCACTGTGGACACATAACACACACATAGTGGGTACGGTGGTGTAAAAGTGGGAAAGCCAGTGCAACACGAATCATGTGGTGTTAGTATATGCATTTGAGTGTCGAACGTGGAACCAAATCAAATTTAAATAAAAAAATTAATATTAATAATGGTTGAATATACTACTGAAGAATATATATGGGATTGTGGTGCTACACCACTCTTCACACCTATTAAATGATATAGTTATAACACGGGAAACCAATTAACATTTATCTCAATTTTCTGGTGATCATAAGTGACCAAATTCATAATCTTGTGGGGAACGGAACTTTTTAAGGGTTACCCTTATAAATGATAGGTGATTCATTATATTTGTATATTTTTAAAACCCTTAGATTGTGTAACACCAATATATTTTATGGAATATTTTTTAAAAATTTAATTCAATGTATTGAATAGATTCTGTTACACATGACACTGAGTATAGACAAATTGTGATATACTATCAAAATATTATTATTTAATATAAAATATTTCTCAAATGACATGGAATGATGCTTATGAATTACATTAAATATAAAAAATAAAAGTTAATATAAAAAAATTTAAAATGATTTATTGGGATATCAAGGTTTTTGAAATGATAATAAAAACCTATTCAAAATAATGAAAATATATTAATAAATTATTATTTTTATGTGTACAAACAAATGTTATTAAATTTGGAGAATTATTTTAATGAAATTTATATATTTTACACTCAATATGATGTTTTAACATTCATCTAATATTCTTCAAGAAATAAGTTAATAATAAATCCAACTTTATACTTAACAACTGTATTTCTCTAAAATATTGTTTTATCGCATTTTATACACATAATTTTATATTATTTTATAAAAAATTTCATATTTTTTTAATATTAATATAAAATTAGATATATAAATATAAAATTTATCTTTGGGTGATTTTTCAATAATTTTATGAAAGTATCACTTTTTGATGAATTATGAAAAATACTGCATTTTATTGAAAATATTGTTTTCTTATATTTTATTTAATATTTTAAATAAATTTATTAATTGGATTAAAAAAACATAATAATATTATATTACATTTTAACTAATTTAGGATATATTAATCAATATATTATTTAATTGTGATAGCCAAAAAAAATTAAACATCGTAATTTTTTTTATTAGAAGAATAGTTTTTTTGAAACTTTTGTGGGTTTAATATTAAATTAATTTCGTGCATTTATTTGATTATTATTTAGAAAATGGATTCATTATTTTTTAATCTACAAAATTTATATTATTTATTATGGTCATTGTAATTTTTTCCATAATTAATAGTAAAAACATTAAGAATTATTTCTCACAGATTTGGGTAAAAATTGGTTTAATGTGTGTTAATTTAAAAATATAATGGTTAAAAGTGAATCAAAACATGTATGATTAATATTTTATAATCATATATAGAACATATTCCATTTAACTATGTAATATGGTCCATATTTTATCATTTTTTCATGAGAAAAAATTGTATGTAAATCATTTATTAAAATATTTCCATGTGTGTCCCCTCCCCTACATATAGAAGTCTAGCCCCGATCCCTTCCACTTCCCATCTCTAAAACATAATTTATCATCAAACACCTAAAAAATTATGTTTCAAAAATACCTCCCGTAATCATAGAGTCCTTGGTTTATCCTAAAAGAAACCCTAGTCTGTCTTATGGAGAAAATGTAATTAAGTTTTCTAAATAAGAGGTAACATCCCTAAAACCAAACTATTGTTTTATATCTTCTTCATAAAACATAAAATAATATCAAAAAATGATGAGGTAATAACACTAGTATATTAAATATAATAATATGATCTCTTTTATGTTCAATACATACATCCATATCTTTATTTTTAAAATGGAAATAAAACAATTGATTGTTTGTATGGAAGACTTCCGCATCACGAATCGATTTAGTTTTTCCCACTACCACTTCCATAGCTAGATATATTTATGTAATTTATGTTGATATAAAATATTTACCATATAATTACAAATAATTAATTATAATATCACCTAAAAATTCTATATTTCAATTCCATATGGAATACGATAACATATCTCATGTGTACAGCTGACTACTGGGTTATTAAAGAATGAAATTTATTTTTAACATATTCCTTATATTAATGGTAATTAGGATTAATATTATGTTAATATATGAAATTAATGAAAAATAAATAACTAAATAAATTAAATACTTCATATAATTTATTACCATACATTCCATAAATTAAATGATAACATCATTTGTGTGTACAACAAACAACACCCTCATGAAGCGATGATATTCATTTTTCACTAACACATTTCAAAGAATCCTATAAAGGATAAAATAGAAAAATATATGTGATATATATGAAATAAAATATAAAATTGAAAATAAATATAAAATAAATTCCTTACCCTTTCACCCATTAAGGAAATACAAACATCACTCATGCATACATATGACCTGCCATCTCCAAGAAGCAATGTAATTCATTCTCCATGTTAACAATTTAGTATTGATTTTAAATAATTGTGTATTAAAAAATGAAAATTTTAAAATATATATTATTATATATTATGGAACAATATCCTATATTTTAGATAAGCTTCTATCATGAAAAAATATACATGAAAAAAGGAAAAATTGACACCAGAAACATTACTGATAATAAATTATTTTCAGGGAATGGGTGATAATATTTTATAAAGGAAATCATAATATAAATATTAATATAATTATAATATAATTTAATTATATTTTTAAAACAAATATAATATTTTTAGTGAAATTTCAACTGAATTTAGGAATGAGGTAAAGGGTTTCTTCACCATGATTCATTTCATTAGGTTAAACTACGTTGATTATGTTATACATTGAATATGTGTGTAATGAACTTGGATTATTTTATAATGTACATCAAAATATTTTTGTGGATTTAAATTTTGTACACCTAATTATTTCATTTATTAATGCCCACTTTAATGATAATATCATTATAAGTGTTTCATCTCAAAACATCCTCTTCTAAGACACATATTATTTTTTCACATTATTTCTATTAAATGGTGCATCTAATACCCCTTTATATAAAATATCACAAATCCTTACTACTTCATGATATGTTATTCTAAAATTAATCTACTTCTTTCATGGAATGTTTTTATTAAATAACTATCAAAGTGGTATGGGTTCATTCTATCCCACTATTATACTTTTTTATGACCATTCTTTCTTTAACTCACATTATCCTTCATTAATGTTATGAAATAATATTTAATTATATATTTATATATTTATCTCACACACATATATGTATATATATCTTATTATACCTTCTTATTATGGGATATCACATTCCTTATGACTAATTAAAAAAATATTATTTAAGGAATATCTTTTTATAATCTTATGAGACAATATTATGCTACCCATTACATTAAATTTGTAATCATAATTGTTATACATTAGGATTAATATCCTCATTTATAATGAATATGATTGTAAATGAATGTTTTATTATTTTTGGGCCTAGAAATATATATCCTTTCAATGAATTTGGTAATTTTTTAGTCACATGAGTCTTCATATAAGAGATTAGGGAGTAAACATAGTGTATTATGGGACATTGTCCACCATGTAATGTTTTATTAGTAGTTAATCCCAACATATTATTATGTCATCATATATTTTCCTTAAAAGATTTCATATTATTTAATGATATTATGATACCATGTTGTTTATGTTATTCATTATAGATATTACTCATGTTCTTTCTCTTTTATGATATCATGTTGTGCCTTTAACATTCTTGTTATGCATCATTTCCATATTTATTCTTTACTAGTACTTTTTGATCACTATTTTCATTTTTGAATTCCCTATAATATTCCATTACATTTATGGATATATATTTTATTTTTGATATCAAATTTATTTAAGATATCAGTATTGAAAGTAAATTCGTGTATGCCATGATATAGTTTACATTTTTTATTTTGAACCTAGTATTTTGAATACACTATTAGTTTTTATCCTTATGATTTAATTATTTTATATTTTTATTTATGAATTATGTAATAATATATCTTAAAATTTTATTTTAGTATATTTAGCATTGAGTGGTCTTATTCATCCTCCTTCCACTAGTACGGTTCCCATACATATAGTTTTGAAGCTATCATTTTTATGGACTACACTACCCATACATGCGTGCAAAAATTTATGAGTGAAAAATAAATTATCGAAATCATGTATTTATTTTTAGGAATATGATAAGTAAGGGACACCACTAATTTTAGATTCATGAAATTCATAGATTTGAGAAGTTTTTCATATAATCATAATACTAATGTCATATGGAATTCAAAAAACATTTAGTGGTAAGGAATATTTTATAGAGTTTTTAACCTGTATTTAAAATCATAGAAGTGGTATGTAAGACTCTATATAAATACTAATGGGTTTTTAAGGATAGGTTGTACATATATTCTTTGAGGATCATATTTGTAAAAAAACCGGGCATCTATAATCCTTTCATTTAGGGAGAAAAGAAAATATGATAACTAACTCTAGAATGATGAAGATATCAAATAATATTGACTTCAATCTCTGAAACTCAATAGTTTTGTGATGAAATTGAAATAATTGTCTAAAACATTCCTATTTCTCATAATATTCATGATATACTATTTTTGGACATACTTACAATATGTGTGATATTTTCAAAATCTTATGTAAGTAGGAAACTATTATTAAAATTACATGATGGTTATGAGATTAAAAGAAGTCAAGATCCTTGAAGATTCACACATTTCCATTACATATACAAGTTAATAGTCGTGTATTCATTAAAATGTTCTAACCTCATGCATACATAAATACATATTCACTTTATAAATTTTAAAAATATATAATATAAATTAATAAATGATTAGTTATATTGTTCTATGGTTTACAAATCTAAGAACCCAATAAATTCATTTCATGAAGATTATTTTTTGGATTGAATAATAATTAAATTGGAGAATTAATATCTTGTATAGAATTATACCTGAAGAAAATTGATATTTAATTATATTAAAAGATTTTATTAAGGCCAAGAATTTTGTATATGAAAGGAAAATATGAGAAGAATAATTAATTATCTGAGGAAACATTTAATAAAAAGGTGAAATGATAGATTTCAGAAAGACTAGAAAGTTATAACGTCATCTAAACTTGTGTAAATAAGAATGTGAGATCTTTAAAACTCACATAGTAAGGTTATTTGATCATCATGTAGTTGATAAAGCATCAAGAAGAAGATAATATTGTGTGATGTAGTATAAATAACATCCTATATTGATTCAATGGTAATGCTCTAGGGTGGAATCTGGTAATAATATGTCTGGATTTATAAAGATCCTATAATTTTGAATTAGGATTACAAGGAAAGTGTGGTCTTTGGTAACACTATGTAAAGTATAAAAATGATCCTCTTTTTTGGAATCAGTGTTAGGGTAAAATGTTACTCTAGTTCGACCATTGTAATTTATAATAATATTATAGTGATAATACATGTTTGGGGGTCTAACCATCATTTCAAGGAGTGTGTACATTAATTGAAAAATGTAAATCCTTATGTTATGTGCCCCTGATTTACAACATTAACTTGGTTAGTTAGAGAGAAATATAAATATAGTATTTTTAATTTTAACAATCCACGATTTTTTTTATTGAAAATGAATATTTAAAAAAAGTAATCACTGATTTAGCCACCGCCCCTTAGTTATCGCATTGTGATAAGTGTTTTTAAGGGCTTCTCATTGTGAGGTAACCCCTCAAATATCTATCATAATGTATAACATTAATTATATAATTAAAATTATTTACAACATTTTATTTTTCTAACTTCCACTGTAGTAATATGTTAATGTTACCATACATACTATATCATATTATTGAAGTAAGAGATGCATCTATTGTGGGATATTAAGTCTATAGTGATAATTATCCATTCATATTTTAGAAAATATGAATATGGAAATGGGTGAAAAATATTATATTTACTCTTACTGTCTCTATCAGTTAAGGTATAAAATAAATTCAAGGGGCTCCAAACAACTAATGAACTTTGGGAAAATATAAGGAGTGAATATGAGGTTAATATAAACATTAAATAAGAAAAACTATAAGTGTATAGAAGTATATTTTGGATATAAACATATATAATGAATAGATTATTGTTGAATATATTAGAAGAGAAAATGATTTTGTCTATAGTATTAGAGTTTTTTATGAGAAGTCAGATGATTCATACATTATAAATAATTTGATTAAAAATTGTAGATATATTTTATTGAAATATATATTCCATAGAAGGACAAGATGATCTCTTATTTTATGAACTTCATTATGATTCTAATAGCCTATGAAATGAGAAAAATATTGTCCTTTAATATTAATTTTAAAAACAAGATTACCTCTTAACCATTTTTAATGGTTAATGATAATGATATATAAGATATAGTTCCAACTGTTTCTGATATAAAAATATATGATGGAGTTTAGATTGATAATATCTTCATTTTCTATGTTATATAGAAATTGTATCTAAGTATGTGGAAATAACACACTACTATGAGTCAATAATAATCGAGTGGGAATATTTTTATAAGTCTTTCCAAAGAAGAAATATAATGTCACAAAGACTAATGAGGTAAAAAATACTTCACGAAAAAATATATTAAACACAAAAAAGGTTATTATATTATGAAAATTAAGTATTTTTAAAAGAAAAAATGATGAAATCTAACGAACATAGTAGTTGTTGAATATCCATCATCATGATGTGGGACAAGAGATTTTTTATAATTCTAAAGTTGGTGTTCTCAGTGTTAAAATTTTGAATGGGTGAATATCCATTTCATGGAGAAGATGGTGAAGAGATAACTAAATGGGAATGGTTCTTAAAATATAATATTGAATATACACTTAAAAGTATCATAAAACACAATTAGTATAAATGATAATCGATAAACGTAAATGAAGAACATGTCTTGAAATTTGATACAGATCCTCATGTGATAATGTTATAGACAAAGAAAATAGATGATCATGAAAAGAAACTATCATCATTTAAAAATCACACATGGATTATAAGAGATCAAAAATAATTTAATTGAAATTTTAGAAGAAAAAACAATAATGACATATGAACCCAAAAATTTGGAGAATAGCTTTGATGAAAATTAATTTATAAAAGAGGATGAATTATCTGACACAATCTATATGTGCCTTTCAGCACAAATATAGTTGAAGAAGATGAAAGAATCCCTCTGAAAATATATTATGAATATAGGTGAATTTTATAAAGATACTAAGAAAAATGTTCTAATAAATTTTTTATTCTATATATATAATAAATCATAATGTATTTTTATATATTTCTAATAATTCATTCTTACATGAAAATTGTGAATGTAGATGGAACAAAATAAAAAATGATAAAACATATTCCATAAAATAATAGTGGAAAAATTGAATGAATATTTATACTCACAAGAAGAAACACCCCCTATCTGGGAGATGATAAAAACCAAAATCATTAATGAAGATCTAATTTCATTCAGACATATCAATGATCACTTGATACTGCAATTATTTTGAACTTTTTAGTCAAACATTCTATTCATGTCAGTGTAACTTGTCACTACCGCAAAACATTCATGAATAATTGGTAATATAATCAAAATAGATGTGATATGATTGTCAAAAATGATTCAAGTGACCAAGAAAACATGTAATTAGTCATAAAAAATATGTGTTTTTGAATAAAAAGTATTGTAGATGTTGTTCGTATGGTCACAAATATGGGAAATATAGGGTTAGATTAACATGGTATACTTTTTGTAATATATATAATAAGATATATCTAATATTGTAGAATGGTATACAAACTAATTAATTAGGTAAAAATACTAATAAAACTAATAATGTTATGAAACAACATGTATTTATCAATCCTAATCAACAATCAATTGATTAACAAATAGAGAATGTTAAGGATCATTATGCTTAAAAATGAAAAAATGTGGTGAAATTTTATAATGTTATTGTTGATGAGAATTCATTAAAATTGGGGTCTTGTAAAATCTAAACTCTGAAAGGTGTCATAAAACGTGTTATGGAACATAAAATTATTGAATATTATATTAACCCATGATATGTACATGAAAAATATTTCATATCAATAAGGATATTCATGTGATACTAAAGGATAATGGACATCATTATAAGTGGATGATGAAAAAATATATGAATTTATGAGAAAACTGAGAATGTAGGCTCCTCGTGATCTAAGAATAAGAAAGATAATAACAAAATTGTTAAGAAGAAACTCTCATCCTCAATAAGCACTGTAAACCAATTTTGGTCCCTCTTAATTCCCTATTCCTTTTATAAGTACATACATATATGGAATTGAGGTAGAATAAATTTCATCATATTAAACTCCTATTTACATGTTGGTTAATATAGGGTATCCACACATGGGGAGAAAAACATAACTTGAGGATTGATCTTCACACATGACCATCTTCATTGGTTATGTAAAACAACTTCTCAAGAAGGAGTGATTGTTCATGAGAATGTTGTAATGCAAGGGGTTAAATATTTTGTGCGGGCATATGCTGTCTCAATAATACTCTATATATTATGATGATTTTTATGTTCACAAATACCCTTTATTGTTATTTTAATGATTTTATTTTGAGTATATTTCAGGGCATTTATATTCATTATAATTCATAATTAATCGCAAGGAATTCATTAAAGTGTGGAGAATGTTCTTAGGCGTATTCTGGAAACATTGTTCATCGTTTTCCATTTTTCTAAAAATACTGTACATTTTAATCATCAGAAAAAGTAACGTATAGAACAAACCTTACATTTGGATGGACCCTACATCTGAAAAAATCAGAAAATTATGGTTGAATAACATTAAGTTTATAATGAACCTTACATTTATATCACAAAATGTATGGATTATGAACTATACTTTTGTATTGATCCCTACATTTTTCTAGAAATGTAAGGATGATCAACCTTAAATTTTAGAAGAAACATGTATGGATCATCAACTATACTTTCATGATCTACCGTACGTTTGTTGTTTTGTCTTCTAGTGAAGGTACCTTACATTTTACTTTTCAATGCTGAGAATCTGAAATTTATGCCTTTTTTCGAGATTCATGCAACAGTCTCTACGGAATATCCGGATGATTTAAAGCCCATTACTCATTGTTTCAGCATGAAATTATGATCGATTCAAAGAACCAATTACAGTGGAGATTTTCATTCCTATTCTTAAGGGGAGTTACCACGTCTCTAATCTGATCTGTACTTTTTCTTAGGAATCTTTTTCTAATCTGCAAAACCGTGCTGAAGTTTCTGCTCATTATAAATCCTACTGGGTTTTTGTAAAAATAGATAGAGGACTCTTTGGTTTATGAAATCAATCAGTCATTTGTGAAATTTTTTTTTCAATTATATAGTGATCAAGCATCACAAGAACGTGAAAATTATTAATAAGATATATTTTCATTTCTGTGAATACGACACCCTATTTTTGTTGATGTTCTTAAAGATTCAATGATCTTCTGTGAAACTGGATTTCATTTAACATTCATCAGAGTTTATTCTTTTTTGAAGACAAAGATACATGTTTTATCATTTGTGTGCTGGTGGAACTGTGAGCTGAATTAGTTTTCTTTAATAGAACATATTTTATCATGAGTATTGGTTGCTCGTATTCAGTCATAGGGGAGTATCAGCTTCTCACACTAAGCTTTGGATTTCGGTTCACTATAGTAATGATCCAAAGGCTCTGGTTTTTAAAACCTTTATTTTAAGGGTGAAAATTTCTTCTACGCAGTTGTGGAATAGTTTTATGATTAGAGGACCTTACTAGTGAAATTCGTCAAGCCCGTAGAGAGGGTATTTGGTGGAGTATGATAGGGTATATTCGTGCCCCGAGCCACCATAAATTGCTTTGTCCTATCTTATGTTTTATCTGCTGCATATTATATGTTACAGAAACATCTCAAGATGTGTCTACTATTTTGTTAGGACATAATTGAGGAATAATTTTAAAAGGCCCAATTCACCCCCTCTTGTGTTATTTTCATAGTTAATTTGAATTAACATTTGGTATCAGAGGTTGAGATTTTCATCGGAGCCTTAACAAGCTAAAATCATAAGATCTACATTAAGATGGTAATGACTGACATAAGGGATGTTACGTCAATGGTTCATACTCCATACTTTAATGGAGAGAATTAAAGTTGCTGGAAATGAAGGATGATTACATATTTTAAGAATCTTGAATACAAAGTCCACTAAAAAAATTCTATCTCCCTATGTGATTCTTGAGAAACCAGAAACATGGGATACTACTACAAAAGCCGAATATGATACAAGCTCAAAATCAATGAATGATATCATTTGCAGTCTTGGACCAGATGAATTAAATCGTGTATCACAGTTCCCAATAGCCTATGAAATTTGGCAGACAATGGCAGTAGCCAATGAAGGTACTGACAATGTCAAAAAAATGAGATATGCAACAGTGAAAATAATGTTTGATACTTTCAGAATGATTTATGGAGAGAGAATCACTCAAGTGAATATAAGATTGACATAAATATTCAAAAATGTGACATCCTTAGGTGAAACTATCAACCAATCTGATCAATCCTTAAATGTTCTAAGAGTTCTACCTACAATGTGGAATGAAATATCAGCATCAATTCGACAATTAGGACCTGTCAAGGATCTGACCATGAGAGAACTGATTGGGACATTAATGATGTATAAAGCTAAAATTCAAGATGAAGCTGAAGATCACAAGGTTCTAGTGAAAAAGGAAAACACTGATTTAAAGGTAACATCTCAATACCAGAACCAGAAAATTAAACAAGAAGTGAAAAATGAAAAAGACACAGTCTCATCTGACACTCAAATTGAACTGGCTCAACTAGCCAGAAAATACAGCATGTTCTACAAAAAGAAGAAATGATTCATAAATACCTTCAAAAAGGATAAGAAATATGAAAATGATTTAATATGGTAGTAATGTAAATCATAGGTACATATAAGACCTAATTGTCATCAATTGAAAGGAGAAAAGATAAAGGCGGAAATTAGATATCATAAGAATGCTGACTTTGATAATAGAGATAAGAGAGAAATGAAGGCTATATGGAGTGTCTCAAAAGACTCCAATAGCTCATATGATTCTGATACAGAAATGAAGTCAAATATAAACGTGAATATGTGATTCACGGATAAATAAAAAGAGGTACAAACTTATTATTCATCATATTCTGACTCTAGTTACTCAAATGATAAATTGAATGACTTCTGTAAAAAGAATTAAGTTAAATATGATTCCTTGTTAAAGAATCATATATCCTTAATGCATATTCACACCACTATTCTAAATGAAAGAGATACATTCATTAAACAACATAAAGAGCTTGTTGAAAATTTCAATTCAGGAACTAAAAATTGTGATGTTCATTAAAATAAGATTATACTTCTACAAAAAGAAGAAAAAACATATATATCTGCTGCTCTTGTGTTAACAAAAGGAGAAGATAAACTGAATGAAATACATTGAAAAAATTCTGTTAAAAAGAAATTATTTGGCATTGGCAGTAAGGTAGAAAATCCCAAACTATAAATTAATTACTTTATTTCTTTTAACCAAAATAAAAAGTATATCTACTATTAATTGTTTCTATTGTGGTATTAATGGGCATTATGATAATTATTGTTATTTTAGAAAGCCTCAATTATGTGGTATAAAGCATGTTCATTACTCAAAGGCATTATCTAGTTTTAATTATTATAACTTTGAGGAAAGAAAATATGTTTGGATTCCGATGTCTTTAAAAGATAACACTATTGGACCCAAAGAAATATGGGTACCAAATCAAACTCTAGTTTAATCTGTCCTTGTAGATAATAGGTCACAAAAGAGGAAAAGACATATGGTATATGAAAAGTGGTTGTTTAAGGCATATGAGGGGAAAATCATCAAATTTCCACACCCTGAAAATAATATATGGAGGCCAAGTCAACTATAGTGACAATGCTAAAGGAAAAATTATTGGACATGGGATAGTTGGAGATATAGATTCTGTCCCAATTAACAACGTACTATATGTACAAGGATTAAATCACAATCTGATAAGTATTTATCAACTATGTAATGATGGATACTATATTGATTTCTCAAATAACTCATGCTCTGTAATTTAGTATAAAATACTTAATTTCAAAGCCCCTATAACAGACAATGTCTACACTATGGATTTAAACATCCTATGTAAAAAAGGGATCTATGTAACTGCTAAAAAACGAGTCATGGATTTGGAATATAAGACTTGGACATTTTAATATACATTCATTAAATAAATTATCAAAGAAGCAATTAGTTTCCAATTTACCTTGTCATAAATTTGATGATGACAGATTCGGAGATGCATGCAAAATTGGTAAGCAACACAAATCTAACTTTAAATTTGTTAACAAAACTGCTACATCAATACCCTTATAACTCATCCATATGTATATGTTTGGACCTTCAAGAGTAGCATGGTTGGATGGTAAACTATATGTATATATTTTAGTTGATGATTAATCTAGAATTACTTGGCTGTATTTTCTAAAACTTAAGAATGAATCTTTTTCTATTTTTGAATGTTTTTGTAAGAGTGTAGGAAATGAAAATGGTTTTAAGATAGTTTCATTAAGAAGTTATCATAGTGGAGAAATTTAGAATCAAGAATTCAGCTCTTTTGGCTCAAATATGGGTATTAAATACACCTTCTTTTCACCAAGAACAACTCACCAAAATGGAATTGTTAAAAGAAGAAACAGATATTTACAATAAATTTTTAGGACCAAGGGAAATGAATATAGCCTACCTACCTATTTATGGGAAGAAGCTGTAAGCACTTCATGCTATATTATTAATAGAGTTTTAATTCGTCCTATTTTTAAAAAGAATCTATATGAAATTTGGAGTAACAGAAAGCCTAAAGTAAATTACATTATTGTTTTTGGATGCAATGTTTATATCATGAACACTAAGGATAATATTGGTATGTTCAAACCAAAAGTTGGTGAAGGAATACTTTTAGGATATTCTACTACTTCAAAACCTTATATATTTCTCAATAAAAACTCAAGGATTGTTGAAGAATAAATTAATGTGAAGTTTGATGAAACTGACCCTTTTTAATATATAGAATGATCAAGCTAATGAGTTAACTGATCCTGCTAATAACATGAGACTTGAAAATATGAAAAAAATTATTTTGAAAAAAAATGAATGAAATTCAGTCCTGTTCAGAAGAACATGACACTGATGAACCTAAGAGTGTTTTTTCTTGAAAGCCTAGAAACTTAAAGGATCAACTTTTAGAAACAGTTATAGGAAACCTAGATTCAGGTATTAAAACTAGAGGAAATGTAGGAAACCATGTAAAATTATCTAATTTTCGATCTCAATTAGTGCCTAAAACCTTTTAAGAAGCTCTAGACGATGAAAGTTGGATGTTATCTATGCAAGAGGAGTTAAATCAATTTCAAAGAAATAAAGGGTGAAAATTAGTGGAAATATCATCAAGGTTTCATATAATAAGAACTAAATGGGTCTTTAGGTATAAGTAAGATGATCAACATATAATAGCTTGAAACAATGAAATACTAATAGAAAAAGGTTCATGTCAATAAGATGGTATATATTATGATGAGATCATTTATCATGTAGCTACACTAGAATCCATTAGGATTCTCTTAGATAATACATCTCATATGAATTTCAAATTATATGAGATGGATGATAAATCGACCTTTTTAAATGGTTATTTAATGGAGAATGTTTATGTTGAGAAACCTTATGGTTTAGAAAATCCTCAAAAACCAGATTCGATTTTTAAACTTACTAAAACACTATATGCCCTTAAACAAGCACCTAAAGCCTAGTATGAATGAATAAATTCTATTATTTTGTAAAATGGTTTTCCTGTTGGCCTGGAAAAAACAAATCATTCTAAGAAAACATTAAGTTCTAATTTTTTTTAGTATACATTTATGTTGATGATGTCATTTTTGGATCAAAAAACAAAATGATTTGTATTGATTTTTCAGAACTTATGCAATATGAATTTGAAATGATCCTGGTGGGAGAATTAAAATTCTTTTTAGGACATTAGATTTATCAAAAGGACTATGGAAATTTTTTAAATCAATGTAAATATATTATTGTTCTATTGAAAAATTTTGTTCATGAAAACAGTAAGCCATATTCAACTCCCAGGTGTACCAATATTAAGCTTGATTTTGATGAAACTGGAAAACCAGTGGCTAACAAGTTATATAGAGGTGTGATTGGTAGCTTACTATTTCTTACTACAAGAATATCAAATATAATGTTCTATTTATGTTTATGTGCAATATTTCAATGAAATAATAAAGAATCTCATCTTATTACTGTCAAAATGATTTTTAGACATTTGAATGGAACTGTTTTTCAATCCCTTCTCTACCCAAAAACATCTGATTTTAATTTAACATCATACTCAGATGCATATTTTGGAGAATATAGATTAGATTTAAATATTACTTTAGGAACCTGTCACTTATTATGAAAATCATTAGTGTCATGGTCAAGTAAAAAGGAAACCATCAGTTACACTCTTAATAGGTGAGGTAGAATATATATCTGTAGGAAGTTGTTGTGCACAAGCATTGTGGATGAAAAAAACACTGATGGACTTTGGACTTAATTATTTTAATATACCTATTTCATGTGATAATAGTAGTGCAATAAATATTTCAAAAAATACAATAAGTCATTCAAGAACCATTCATATTGATATTAGACATAATATTCTAAGATATCATGTTCTTAAAAACGATATATCTTTAGAATTTCATAGCATTAAAAATAAATTAGCTGATATTTTCACTAAACCACTACCCACTGCATGTTTTGATTTTATAAAGGTGTAATTTGGTTTATTTAATTTCTAAAATAAATATGTTTCAATTTTATTTTGATTTTATGTTTATTATATTTATTCTGAAAAATTGTTTTATCTTTTCTTGTACTATATTTTAATTAATTTTAGAGGTTAAATGTGTGTTTCAAACTGCATATTCATTTAAATATTTTTTGTAATTATTACGCTGTGACTCAAAAATCAAGAACATGTCATCTATCTTAAAAACCATTCGTCTACCTTACCCACTATTTTCCCAAAACCATTCGACTGATCTGAGGCATTCATCTACGGTTCCAAACCCTGAACACCTAAATCGTCAGACTTTCAGACCATTAGATTTTTGAACCTTCAGAAATGACAAAGATTAAGCACATTGAAGAATGAGAACCAATCGATTTGAAGGAACATAAAGTTATGCATAGAAATATTCTCTAGGGGAAGGTTATTGATTTCGTGTGGCCGATTCAGATATATCTGCTTATCAAACAAGCCCTAGAATTTCAAGGACTAGAAACCGTCTGCAGAAAAAATGAAATTTTATAATTCTCATATGATTTAGAGATGATGTATTTTTATGGTAGCGTGCAAATTATTTTCGAGGAAGAAGTAGATATGATGTATGATAATATTGAAAATATGGACTTCTCAATCTCATCAACTGAAGTGTCAAAGATTTTAAGATGTTCGCATGAGGGGGTATTTCATTTTGACATTAAATCAATTAAAGATCAGACCCACACCTCAAAATAAATAATGTATTTTCTGTTCAACTCAACAAACATTAGGAAAATGTTTGTAATAGATCTTGAAGATGACCATATGATCCTAGTAAAGTTCATTAAAATAGAAATTTCTACCAGGGTATCAGAGATGGAGAAGATTCTCTACCCCGACATATACATCATGTTTCTATTTCTGAGTGATATTATGATAAATTTCCCAAGATACTAATTTAGATATTTTTACTACTGCTTTCATCCTGATGCAAGGATGACCGTTTATCTCTATGGATGGATAATTTCAAGGATCCAATTGAAAAAGGGGATGATCACGTTAGTAGAGGAAATAGTCAAGTGTCATCACAATAATGTGCTGAATGTAGGCTCCCTAAGAAAACTAAGATATTTTTGGAGCACCATCAAAGGAAATATTCAACCTATAGAAGCTGAGGAAGTCCAGAGCTTAGGACCTCAGGGGATAGAATATATTCTGGAAAAGAAGGGATATATGATTACATAACTGATGGGGGTTTTCAACCCTCCAATAGAATAATCATGTATGCTACCCAAGAAGAAGATTATGAAGAAGAATAAGAACAAGCTCAAGGACTTGTTTAGAGGCCCAGGATAAGGACAGAGCCGCAGGCTGCCGACCAATAATTGGGTTCAAGAGAAGAAACATGCTTGATTAATATTGATGAATCACTAATGGGGGAATATAAGCAAGTGGAATGTTCACCTAGAGAGCTTACAATTGTTTATGTGATTTGTTATGGAGCACAGAAAATTACTCATGTTGAGGAAGTTCAAGGAACAAAAGATCAAGTAATATTTGCTCACACAGAAGTAGTGAGAGAGAAAACTGTTGATGATTGAGCTGAGCAAGAATAACAGATTGTTCAACAGTCAGTGACTAAATGTCAAAAAATGATAGTAGATCAGACTGTGGGATAGTCAGATCATCTTTTGGGAGTACATACTGAAGTTCTGGAGAACCAGTATTTTCAGATGAAATTTTATTTGGAAAATTAGAGGATAATGACATTCCATTCTTCTTTTAAATCATAATGTTAATATATATGATGATACATATAACTCTATATCTCATCATGTGGAGGAAGTAGTGATTAATTTTAATAAAATTCAATAATATAATTCATCTTTGAAGAAAGAGGTAGAAGCAGCAAGGAAGATCTTACATGATCTTGAGGAGAACTCAGTCCCCAAGAGTGAATTAGATGCATTCAATAGAAACATGATGGAAGAAATTGGAAATATCAAGTCTAAATCTGTGTATAATATAGACATTGCTAATCCCAAATCGTATTTGGGAAGCCAATGTGACTCAATGAGAAGTAGTGTTAGTCAACCTACTGCATCTACATCGGCTCCACCTACTTTTTCAAATCTCATTCCCAGATTTAAAGCCATTATAGTAGTATTGGAAAACATATATATGAAACTTGAATATCTGCAGTGCAACAACAGGCCCCTTTCAGTTATTTTAGAGATCAAAAAGAATTTTTTTGATCAACTAACTCAATCAGATCCTGGTAATTGATCCTTGTTGAACACCTTTTCCAAAAATCTAGAGCAGTTCAGGAAGCAAGAGACCGGTCTTCATGAGTTTTTGAAGGTGAATATCATGGAAAATCTTCATGTTAATAATGACTCAAAATTTTTGATCATTCAACTTGGAGATAGTCTGATGCAAAAGCTGAGATTACAGTTGGCAGAGCAGAAAGATATTTTTGAAGTCCTATAGTATTCATGCCCAGCCAATCCTTAATCCCTTCCATATTTTAACCTTTCTAACAATGGCTGTTCTTGTATCTTGATTTTATAATGTTTTATAAAACATTTATTTATTGATCAATGAATGTTCTATGTTTATATCTATTTTATATGTGTTTTAGTGTCTGTATACAATTTCAAATAAATTTCTGTTTATTCAATTATAGTTAACTGTAACATTCACATCTAATCTGTTCAAATATTATATTGTTCATATTTATTTATATAATGTATTTTTGATATCAAAAAACGGGGGAGAAATATAGAAACTTCATTTTCACATAAACCTATCTATGTCTACAAATTTTCTAAACTATGTATATATGATTATAGTTTTATCTAATACAATTTGTGATCATCAAAAAGGGTGAGATTGTTGGGCATATGTTGTCTCCACAATACTCCGTATTTTATGATGATATTGATGTTAAAAAATACCCTTGTTTGTTATTCAAATGATTTTATTTTGTGTATATTTAAGGGAATTTATATTCATTATAATTCATACTTATTCACATGTAATTCATTAAAGTGTGCAGAATGTTCATAAACGTATTTTGGAAACACAATTCATCATTTGTTGTTTTTCTAAAAATACTGTTCATTTTATTCATCAAAAAAAGTAATGTTTGAAATAAACCTTATGATTTGATGGAACCTACGTGTGAAAAAATCAAAAAAGTATGATTGAGGAACCTTATATTTATAATGGTCCTTACGTTTTTATCACAAAACATATGGATCATGAACCATAATTTTGTATTGAAACCGACGTTTTGATAGAAACATATGGATGATCAAACTTCTATTTGAGAAGAATCACGTATGGATCATCAAACTTACGTTCATGATGTACCGTACATTTATTGTTTTTCCTTCTAGTGAGGGAACTTATGTTTGACTTTTCAACACTGAGAATCTGAAATTTACGTCTTTTTTGGAGATTCATGCAACTGTCACTACAGAATATCAGGACAATTTAAATCTCGTTACTGACTGTTTCAGCGTGACTTTACGATCGAATCAAAGAAAAAATCACAGTGGATATTTTCATTCTTATTCTTAAGGGGAGTTACGACATCTTTGATATGATCTATTATTTTTGTTAGGCATATTTTTGGATCTGAGAAACCATGTTGATGTTTATGCTCATTTTAAATCCTTATGATTTTTCATCAAAAATGATAGATGACTCTTTGGTTTATGAAATAAATCAATTATCTTGGTTTTTTTCAATTCTACAGTGATCAAGTATCACAGGAATGTGAAATTTATCAAAAAATCTATCATTTGATTTCTGTGAATACGACGCTCTGTTTTTGTTGCTATTCAAAAAGATTGAAATATCTTCTTTGCAACTGGATTTCTTCAGACATTCTTCAATGTTTAGTATTTTCTGAAGTCTAATATCCATATTTTATCATTTTAGTGCTTCTACAACTATAAGTTGAATTTTTTTTCCATTAAACAAACCCCTTTTATCGTGAGTATCATCTGCTCGTATTCAGTTGTGGTGTTGTATCAGCTTCTCGCACTAAGCTGTGGATTTCAGTTCTCTGTTATAAAGAACCAGAAGGCTCTTTTTTTATCAGCCTTTATTTTAAGGTGACAACTGCCTATAATAAGTTGTGGAATGGTATTATGATAAGAGTACCTTACTAGTTAAATTCATCAAGCCCACAGAGAGGGTGATTGGTGGAGTGGACTAGGGGATATTCGTGCCCCGAACCACTATAAATTGCTTTGTCCTATTTTCTGTTCTATCAGATTCATATTATCTATTATAGAAACATCTAAATATGTGTCTACTCTTTTGTTAAGACATAATCGATGAATTATTTTAAAAAAAACAATTCACCCCCTCTTGTGTTATTGTCATAGTTAATCCGACCTAACATTTTGTACATAAGAACAATGTTTATTTTTTTTGTTACAATGTGTGTATGATATATCATGGAAACAATTATCATATAAAACCAAAAATGAATAAGTTGAATGGGTTTGAGAATTATATCACATTACTTAATAAATTATGGATAGATATTATTATTTTTAGATGAAACATATTTTTGACATAAGGTTTGCCTATGAAACATTTGACTTGATTAACTAAAATTTGAATTGATTTTTAAATGAATGGTTCTATTCCTTGAGTTTAGATAAATCATTAATGGATATTTTATTGATTTTGAAGTTGAATTAAGTACCATGAAATATACCTTTATTTTTGTCAACAAGTGTGTTAAGAAGGGGAGAGGGATTCAAAATTTTTAATAATATTTTGTTTGGCAGTGTTGGAAAAAAAATTGGGGAAATTATTTAGAACAATGAAGTTGAGTTGATTTTTTTCAATAAAATCAAACAAAATTATGATTTAATATGAATTACAATCACTTTTTTTAATTATTATTCTGTATCTCTAATTTTGATGATTTTTATGATATTATTATGTGATAAAACATTTATTAAATTTTAGTGGTCACATTATTCATAACATGTTGATGTATTTTGAAGAATAATAATATAAAAAATAATAAGAAAAATACTATTTATTTTTCTTGATTATTTAATGATATTGGACTTTGAGAATTTCTAGGTGGTGTTCATTAATGTTATTTCAAACCATACAATATAGATGAACTATCTTATAAACCTTATTGTGGTTGGTACCTAAAATTAAATGGACACCGATCCCATGTAGCCTATATGGGTGTAATTGAGAATATATAGAACCGCACAAAGAGTTCAAATGTGGGGTTCTTTCATAGTTGAATGCATGGTTGACACATAGTGCTAGAACGATGTGCGCAGTGGTGCACTAGGGGAATGTGAGTGAAGATAGCCCATTTGGGTGGGTGTATTTATGTTTGGTTCCAAATCTATTTCCACTAATAATTGAAAATGGAAAATGAAATATTATTATGAAGTGTTCAACAGATTGAAGAAGTTATTTAGTATTTCAGAGTCAGTCAACATTTTACCCATCATCAATATATATATATATATAACATGGGCCTCTCTAATAGATTCAACCCAACTTATTATTTTCCTAATTAACCATCACCCACAAGTCAAATCTACCCTTATACTTGTTTGGTAACCATATAATGAATAAGAACTAGGCTAACCTTATGTACATTTTCGTCCCTTACATAATTTCATGCTATATTTTTTAACCTCTCGATGAATTAAGTGTTACCCTTTCATTGATT
The DNA here is from genome assembly GCA_963277665.1 of Viscum album. Lineage (NCBI taxonomy): Eukaryota > Viridiplantae > Streptophyta > Magnoliopsida > Santalales > Viscaceae > Viscum > Viscum album. Next base: position 1,464,519,420 of record OY728158.1, read on the forward strand.
ATCAATTATACCATTACATCACTACGGAAATTTGTAAGGAACCATTTCATAATGTAATGTTATACCTTTACATGTGGACTATGTGAAGTTAATTATGTCACTATTTTATCATCAAAAATATGTTTTATGATACCCCATTTTTGAGATTCAAAATGATGAGATCAGTAGCAATTTGAACACATTAATTTTATTGAATCATTTCTCAAAAAAATATATCAAATTTATGATTATATATCAAGTTGCTAAACTCTATCTAAATTCCTACTGATCCTGATGTGGAACCACCAATTCTTCTTCATTATGTACCTATTTTAAAATAAAAACATATTATAAAAAACCATATTTTAAATGGACTAGATTGATGAATAATTCTTAATACAAGAAGATTTACTTGTGTCCTTTTGTATTCTAGCTCTCGCAATAAGTTGTTTCTTCAAAAAATATTGATACAATATTGAATAATTATTGGATTATATGTAGTATATGAGATTCCTTTAATAAACATACTTTCCTCAAGTATAATTTATGCAACATAATGTTTGAGTAAGAAACAATTCATAACATTATGTGATGCTGGTGGGCCTGAAATAATAAAAAAACCATGACAATTCAAACATAGATGTTATAGAATGAAATGAATAGTAGTGGGGGTACTTATGAAACTAGGAAGTGGTTGTTAAACCTGAGGTAATGGGTGAAATTTTGGGGGAGACATATAAAATCACTAAATGTTTAGGGATAATACTTGATACACGAACAACTTGTGTGGTCCATTAGAACATAGTCCAAAGTTAGAGGTATGAAGAGTATCTATCCTATTACTCTATTGCAACATAAGTCTTTAGAAAGAAATTTTTTTGTTGAAATCATGAAGCTCCCAATAATATACCAGATACCCCACAGCCCACAATCTTCTGACTGTGCTCAACTAAGAATCTAAATTGGTCTGAGTATTAAGTATTATCTCATGCTAAACGGGGACTAGATATTGCCTCCCAAGATATTAGAACATAAGAATCATTGTCTTAACAACTAATATGAAGTATTCTTGGCACCACAATGAAAAATAGTCATACCACATGCATTCGATTTTATATACATAATAACTTCTGAAAATACAAATTTATTGAATAGAAATTAAGGAAAAAAATATTATTCTTGGATAGTGTTTACTAATATGAGAACCCCATGAAATTATTTCATGATGAACATTCATGTTTCTTTATAGATATTGTAACTGTGAATGTGTTATATTTCAATGAATTATCCATGAATTGTAGTTTTTGTGAATTGATTTCACACATATTATTGTGGTCATAAATTCATCATAAAAATGAATAACATCATGTAGAAAATTTTTATATTGAGTATGATGATCATAAATAGGTGGTTAGATATATTTGATAAAGGGTAGAATATTATATCAGTACGTTAATAGGTTTACACAGGGAATTCAGATATTGAAATGTCATAGAGGAAGATAAATAGATCATCCTGTAGTGGATCAAGAATTGATAATAATAGAATACTTTCTAATAAAATATATGGACCCACATGAATGGATAGGAATATAATACCAAGTGATCTCTAGTAATAAAATCTGATATTGTATAGATATATTCAAATATGGGCTATGGGGTAGAAGGAAATTGTAGTCCCTAGTAACACTACATGAATATGTATAATGATCCTCATATTTGGACTCCATAGTTTAGAAAAATAATGACTTATTATTTATAGTTGTATTAATTTATAAGATTATAGCATTGAATCTATGTATATAATGGTCTAACAAACATGGAATAGAGTAGGTCTTTCCAATAAATATTCAAAATTAATAGTTTTTTCACATCTAGTTTACAATGTTATTCAATGTGAGGATTATAAACACAAGAAGGGTGGTCCTATGATTTATCCAACAACATAAGTGGAGTTGAAATATTGAAATTTTAAAAAATAAAAAGGACGACATATTCTCCCATTCCCGTCTTCTTGATCTCACACTAATCTGGGTTCTACAAATGATATTAGTGGGAGTTTACCTATATAAGATCAATTTCAATTGAGAACAATAATTATATACTTCATAGGTTTTCCCTTATTTTATTGAATTATTGACCAAAACTGGTAGAAGGTATCTTTACTTGACCTACTATCACATGGTATCGAATTAAGAGACCAAAATATAGTGGGATTTACTCCCTATAATGAAAATCATCCTATGATTTTTTAAGATTAGAAAAATATAAAAATTGATACAGAACATAATAATTCTATTTTTATGTTATTATATGAAAATATATTCAACAAATTCACTAGACTTCATATATTTATGGATTTTCTGAAAAACAATTCGAAACTATGAGGAAACTATAAATGTTATCGAGGAAAAACTACATGTGTTGAAAAGAAAATTTGAATATATCAAAATGGATCATTATGAGAGGGTTGATTACAATTGTACATGAGTAAATGGTATTTTTTAAATATCAATGGTTTTTGTGAGAATATGGATTACTCAATTATTATTAACAATATAAAGAAAAACATTCAATAAATATTTGATCTAATGGCTTCTATATTTGAATATTAAGATAATTTATCAATGGATAACAATTAAAATATAATTATAAAATATAACACATGAAAAATATCGTTTCTTTAGAAGAATGAAAAATATTAGATGGATTTTCAATCCATAATGAATGGTGATGTAAGTTATAAAGATTATCTTGAGTCTAATGAGTCCACCGATGAAGAACATGAAAAGGAATTATTTGAGAGAATGGATTTACATAGAAAATAACATAAAAAATTCATCAGATGAAAAGGAAGTAATATAATATGGTTCATAAAATATAATATATTGGGATATTTTTCTTTTGAATATACAAAGAAGTGTGCTTATGTCATTGAGAATAAATCGGAATAACAATACATCATGATAAATCCTGTGAATCCAAGAAAAGGTGATCAAAAAAATAATGAGAACTCATGTAAAAATAGAAACAATATGATTAGATGGGATGTATATTAATATCATCATCAAGTAGTCAAATATAAGATAAATGATATTATTAAAAATCGATTTTTTAGTTGTACAAGATAAAATAGATAATGATACATTAGATGGTATTAAAGGTGAATATATAAATGATTAGTTATAGTTTATAAAAGACAATAATGATGATACACTTGTAAATAATATTAAACTCAAGAGTATAAATGAAAATTGAAAATGGGGAACGAAGGGAAGTCATGATATAGGAGATATATCTTTCTAAGATAAGTCTATATAAGAAGAATTCATTTGACCTAGTAATGAAACTAATTGATTGTTAAGAAAGATAACAAATATAATATGTGTTAAATTAGAATTAAATTTCATTTTCAAAGAGAAGACACAAAGCATGTAAAAAATTGTTGAACATTAAAATATGGGGAATGATAATTAAAAAATAATTTCTATGAAATGAGAACAAATTTTTAAGGCACGATATATGTACCCTTCAACTCAATGTGATATTAAGAATATGAAAAAAAAATCACAAATATTTCAATCTTATGGGTGAATATTTTTATAGTTCAAAGAAAAATTGTAAATAAAAAATAATTATTCCTTACATAAAGATTCAAAATGAACATTTTTTAAAATTTTATTCTTGAATGAAAAGTCTACATCTCATTAGAAAAAATAAAAAATTCGAAAACATATTCTACAAAGTGATACAAGATTAAATTACCCACAAGTATTCCTCCTATGTAAGAGCACTGATAATATGTGATTATATATCAAGTATAATCTTCATATAGTAAATAAAATTATTTTTTAAGACCATTTTTTGATTCTTTATTCACTGTTATATAGTTCTTTATCATATATCATATTCATGTTGGTATAACTTACCACAACTAGGATTGATACTAAAATCAAGGTGTATTTATTCGAAGAAGATTAGATCTAATTATAAAAAATAAAATCCTCTACCCAATTCATTATATCAAATATCAACATGGATCACATATCAGTTATTTTATGCATTTTTAGGAAAATGTGGTCACGAAGGTAAGAAGTCGATAAAATACAGATTTAATTTAATGAGTCTGATTTTAATATCATTGATTAGAGGAGAAGGTAGAACCTGAATAACACTAATGTTACTAATGAATTCTATGAGAAACCCAATAATTCTAAGAACAATAAGATATTTTTGACAGTATGGATTGATCATATATTAATAGATAAAAGAATTGATAAATATCATAATTTTTATAAGGAAAAAATATATAATGTGGTGATAGTTAAAGAAGACATAGCTGATAGGAATTATCCTATAAATAATTTCCTGAAAATAATGAGATTTGAGTGGTGTGATAAAAATATGAATAAAATAAAATATTTTATAAAAATATCACCCACCCAATTATATAACATGAAAACAATATGTAAAGAATAAATATATGTGTCCAGTAATAATGGGAAAAATAAAACCACATCAAATGTAAGATACTATCCTTTTTCAAGTATTTCGATCACTAAGATTTTCATTAAAAATATTTTTGATGGGTTTTGACTTGTCATAAATCCTTAGTGGTTATGTTTTCATCAAGAATTTATATTTTTTTAATAAACATAGTCTTTGGTTTCATGGAACTAGAGAAATCTAGAGAGAATCCATATAGAGAGACTTTTTTTGGAAAATGACCAAATCTAATAGGATATATGTCCGATTGAATCAATGAAGCCTAGGTAAATAAGTTAAGTATTACAACGGGTAGATGGTTTTTCGAGAAACCATAAAAGGGGTATAAGTTTGTTTGATAAGGAAAATGGGCTTAAAACTATCTTCATAAAATTTATTTATCTTGTAAATAGATTACTAATAGTGTAATGTTTTTCCATTTTAAGTATTTATTTGAGGTGGCATGTTTTTTAGCGTACCCAAAAAATATAATTACATTATGCATAACTATATTACACATTGTGTAATTCCCCAACATATAGTCTTAAAGCATTTCGTGTAGTTGATTATTATTTACAATCTTCCTACAAATTCCACCTATCAACCCTAAGGAAGATTCTAGGATATGTTGGAGTGCCTATATTACTTCCAGACATCTTGATTATTCCTTGAATCCATGTTAATTGGTTAAATTTATGTTTTAAGGTACCACACATAGATCTCGAACTACTGATGTGTAATCTCTACACTTTGTGCATTGTGGATTTTGACCAAGGGTCCTTCTTGTGAACATCAAAACCTTATTATTCTTGGTGTTTTTCAATTAAAAGTATTTTTTGATTTTTTGTTAAAGGTTGGGGGTCTAGACATTAAACATATGGTAAGATAATTTTCATGTATTTGTAACATTTTAATCCATCCAACATATCATGTAATGAATAAATTAAAAATAATGAATTTTATTATTCTATAAATTCACAATGTATCCTATTGGCTTCATAACCGGATTGTGGTTACTTTTTAGGGATGTAAACATTGATTATAAATGAATACATTAATGTAATATAGTGTATTTAGCATGAAATTTATTTATATTGAATTCATGATTTAGACTCACCTTTTATTACCTTTATTATTGTAATAACTGAAATGATATTGGTTAAGAAATTGATAAATGAAATGTGTAATTGAATGATAAATTGTAATTTGAAAAATTACCCATTACTCCTTATAATATGATATTATTATATCCTTGTTTCTTTGAATTTTTTTATAACAATTATATCATTATAATATGGGGTGTGGTCCCATTCTCAATGGTGAAGTTATTATATTCCATGAAAGGTCCTGATACATACCAAAATAATGATATAACGAGCTATCTGTGAGGCATATCAAAATATTTATATACCAGGCTAGGCTATGTGACATGATAAAATATCGATATAACAAGCTAAACCAGTACTAATTACTTATATTATAATATACTAATATTGACCCTATTTATTGTAATATATATACATTGGTTATATGGTTATGGTTGGAGTGGTCATCAATCATGATATGATACATTTAAACATGGCGCCAAGGCTGGTTATGTTGTCCCGAGATTATATGGTTTTGTATGGTATGTTCTCAACACATACTCAGAGACATTACATCATGTTGTTGAGGCTGGTCCATGTGGTGTTAATTTAATTATTTAATTAATTAATACACTTTTTTATATCATAATTGCATAATCTTATTATTAGATAAGTTATTCTTAGACATAGTGGTGTCAAACAATTGAGTTATACTCACACCCTATTTGAGATTCCATTTGGTACCCTATCATAATTCTTGGACGCAGGATTGGATAAGGTAAAGAGACCTTCGTGTTGATTTTTTTTCTTGATAGATGGGTTATTTTATTGTTATGGGACCCACATAAGGTTTAGGACAATAGGAATTATAATTATTTATTTTATTTTTCTGTGATTTTATTTATATTTCCTCTTGAATGATATTTTGGAAAATTTCGTCACATCATTAGATTATCCCATTATTACTTATTATATTATTTATTTGGATTTATTATTGTTTTTATACTTTATCATAATATTTTCCATCATTTATTCATTCTAATAGTTATTTATTACCATTTATATAATTATTCCACTATATTTTATCTCTATAACCATGGGGTATTTTATACACTCTATACATATCACACCAATGATTCTAGTCATAATTTGCAGGTATATGTATAGGAACACTAGAGGTCTAATAAAAACATATTTCAATAACATTATAGAGATCTATAGAAATGGATTCTACATCAATAGTGTCAAATAGTGACGAAAAATGAATCGACATTCTGAGAGATCATGGAAAGAAACATAATTTAATACTGAAGCTAAGAAAAAAATGATTAATGAATTATTGAGAGAAAAATTCCATCCTCAATATGTCCTCTAAAACATTTGATGTCCCAAATTATTCAATTTGTCTTCTTATAAGTTCTACAGTGATTTTAATTGATGGATAAGATATATTCCTCATCGAGAACACCAATTTACATAGTGATAAATGATGTGGATCCATTTAAGGTTGAAAATCTAAACATCATGTTCGATCATCACACTTGAACAAATTCTTTGATTGTTTGTAACTACTTCTAAAGGTGTGATGGATCATTTGAAAAATGACATGGAGGGGGGTACTATTATATGCCGTTGACTTGTTTTTATGTGTTTGTTACGATTTTTAATGTATTCTTATTGATAAAGGTTACCATATGATCCTAAAAATGATGTATTTGAATAGTATTGAGAGTGTTATCATGTTATAAATTTTTTTGATGACTGATATGATGCTTTGGTGAAATCAATCTTATTTAATACATTAGGGAATCCCATGATGTCTTATAGTTTTTTTTATTAATTGGTCATTTCTTTTTGAAATGTGTGATTCCATTCCAGGAGATTTGGTACATCTGAAATAGAGTTTTATTGAATTAAGTGTTTATATGAATCACCAAAATATTGTATTTTCTTTATTTTCATCAAGGGGGAGAATACAGAATGGGATTGAGATATTTTCATCCTAAATAATATGGTTCGATTGAAAACATATTTAATGGTGGATATTATTGAGCCAGTTAATATTAGTTTCATTTTTTCTCAAAAAAGTCTAAAAGCATGGTGATTGAAGAATGAGGTCAATACATGTTTATGATATATAATATTACGTAGCTGTAGTTGGGATAATTTATGGATTGTTCTTAAATTCCCGAATATGTGCTATTGGAGTGTGAGAACCTTATTCACAAAAATTTGAGGAATTTGGAAGAAGAAGAAATTATGAAATACAATGTAAAATATTTTTTATTTTACATGGTGATTAATTTAGAATTCAATTTTAAATGGATTTGTGGTCCATTATAAAAAAAATAAGAAAACCCTACAAGTTAGAAGAGAAGTATCTACAACCATATAATGGGTGGTAGATTAAATAGAAGGGGGAGTCGTCCTAAGTAACATATATGGTAGAATTTGAGGATACATCATGCCAATAAGTTCAACCTGGGTGAATCTATTGAACATATGAATTCATGGTGGTCATATATAACCCATAGGGTATGCATGGTGGAAATAAAGTGTTAAGAAGGTGTATCTATCCCCACACGGTTTGTCTATATTTTTCCAAGTGCAAACCCTAATTCCATCTCAAATGTTCAGAGATATCAATAGTATTATTAAAGGTTTCCCAACAAAATAATTAAGTGATATGGGACTATAGAGTTTCATTAATGTTTTCCTAACATTAAATGATACAGATATTCCTTGGGCCTCCCAATCAGATACATCATATCCATCAGATTGTTATTATTGACCATATTCATCCTTTTGAGGCTTCCTATATTCACTAAGGATTACCGGGACATATAATGAGAATTTATCTATAAATATTTAATTTTATACCATTACATATTGTTAAGTAATATTATTATACCTCTCGACATTATAAAGGGAACCCTTAACCTGTTTTTCAATGATTACTTAACATGTGGATATTAATACCCATATATTGTTGGGAAAATTTCCAATTGGAACATACGTAATGATGGTTTCACCATTATACATTGACTATGAAAATGGATGGCCACAACCACTTTTTGTATGATGAAATTCAAATATGAGAAACTATGTTCATATAATCAAAATTATGAGATCTTATAACATTCAAAAAAAAATTGATAAACAAGAAATATTTCTCAGATTCATTTACTCATCTTAATGTTTAGAGATTAGGTTGTGAATCCAACCTACTAATATTGAAGGATTGTGAAGAAGATGTGATAATTTTACTCATATATGTTATAATTTTCTATAAAAACGTAGCACTATGAAAGCACTTTTCATTAAGAGGATATATTGAAATGATTTTTTATTACGTGAATAATATCAAATATCTTCTTGACATGAGTCTCACAATATCATGTTTTTTCCAAAGAAACAATGGTTCTTTCATGAAACTGCCTATGTCTGTAAAGTTTTCTTAAAATACTTTTTTGTACATATATTAAGAAAACATATGTTACACAACATCTAATTTTACCTATAACAAGAGCATACCCAAATGTGATTCTTGTGAACTAGAAATTACATAATTTGTTTTTTGGTATTTACACTTTTCTATTATGCAGTGATTTTTAATGTGTTGCATGCATTGAAATGGTCTTACTTAATGATTTTGCATTTAAATAAACAGAACATTATTAAAGGTACATAGATCGATAAAAAAATAATGAACTAAATGTCATTTACACTAGAATATAAAATATGAGAACCAAACACATTTTCATCATAAAAAATTAGGTATATTAAATTATATTGAGATTGTGATAGTCCTATATTTCAACGAATAATATATGTTAAAAAATGTGTCTTCATCACATTCAAATGTTTGATTAAGGATTTGAAATCAATAATATATGAATAATATATTCCAAAAAAATTTCCCATAATGTAAAATGATCATAGAAAGGTTAACAGATATATTTCAGCAAGAGTAACATGTTACAAAGGTACTAGAACAAGTATACATAAGAAAAAAAGATCCTACAAGGTCATGGAATAAGATAAATAGAACATCCTATGGTGGATAAGTCATTGAAAAGAATATTAGACTATGTGGTATAATATAAATAACATCCTTTGAAGAAATATAATTATAATTCCTATATGGAATCAGGTAGAATTTTGTGATGTTGTATAAAAACACTCCAATTTGGACATTGGAGTATAACAAAATCATGCACTTTGGTAACACTAAGTGAAGCACAATAAAATCCCCAAAGGAGGAATCATGAATTATAAGATAGTTTGACATAGTATTACCTATTTTTTGTAAAATGATTATATTTTAGAATCCAATTTTGTTGGTACAAATATCAAGGATATGAGTAATTATTTATACAGAATCATGTAAATCATTGTCTTCATAGCCTTTGATTTTTATAATTATTTGAGATGAGATAGATAAACACCAGGTGAGTGTATCATGGAATTATCAAACATCAATGGTTGAATTGATAATGATATTTTTTTATTAGAAAAAGTGAACTGATTCTCTCCTCCCTTAGTGATAACACATTAATATGGGTTATAAAACTTTGTTGTGAAGATAGATACTCCGATATATTTGAATATGGATAGTTTTATATTATAATATCTATTTTTGGTTTCTTTTACATATATGTATGGTACTAGATGAATATATTCTGGATATAGATAACATTATGTTACTCAGCGATTCCTATTATGCTTGTATATACTCATCCTTTATTTTGATTATCCATTAAGTGGAATGACTTATACCAATATATGGAAGCATGTTTGATACATTTTTGGTCATTAAGTAGGTTGAAAATAGTTCTCCCTAGAGTTGGTAACTTCTAATAGTGGTTAGAATCGAGAGAGTGATTCATGATCTCAATTTCTACATTAATTGTTAATTTAGGTTGGGTTACTTTCCATTTTTTTGGAATTTTTTTACACTTTCTTATATGAGGATTCTTAATTGTTATATGATATATACATAGGGGTTTTTTCATAAATTATTTTAGAATCTAGTGGTTTTAGACATTATTAAAATCTTATAATGTATCTTTGGTTTATATTTTTGTGTGTGTGAAAAGGAATTATATACTAGGGCCTCCTATAATGTGAGACATACCTAAACTACAATCTTCCTTAGACACTGGCCTATTAGATGTGGGATTATTCAATCACCCTAGTATTATTCCCCACATATGTGTGGGACTTTATTCTGGATCATGGAGGAGTGTTATCAAAGCATGTATTTTATATGGATGTTTTTTTGAGTTAGATGAATTGTTTGCATAATGTTAGGAACTTATGGAATTAGAGTTACGGTGTGTCTATGTCGAATCATTGACCACGGCACCATGTGATAGTGTGGTAGCTGATATATACGTACAATAGTTTTATAACAACATACTAGTGTACTTAACATGTTGGAGGACTTATAAAAGGCATCATGATGGTACATACACCATATAAGAATATGTGTAATACATTCATGTCCTTCTTTATCAAACTCCTTAGATATTTTCATCTAACAATTAAAGATATTATTCGCATCTAGGAATTCACTTCGAAGATATCCAAATAGGAAACAAATAATTGGTTGTGATTATGACCAATATAGTGATGAGGTGTAACACCCTATGATACTAAATATGAACATTATGTTTGATAGCATATATGACACAAAACATTAAGTGGAAACGACCCAAAAAATATATAACAATTATAACATAACCATTAAATTGTTGGCTTTCAATAGTATTACTAATTTATGAAATATATATATTTACTACTCAATATATATTTTTGTGATATATTACAATTAAATAACAACAACATTTATAATAAATACATTTTATCCATTAAAAAATATTATGGTCAATAGTGTTTTTTTAATTTAGAGATAAAATATAATAATTAATTTCTATAATAATAAAAAATAAAATGTATAAATGAAATAAAATTTTAAAATCCAAATATTAATGTTAAATTTGTGTAAATATTTTTTTATTTTTTAAAAAATATTGATTTTTCTGTTAAGGGGGAAAAACACTATTTATTAAACTATTACTTATTTTTTATAAATTATATATTTAAAACTCTCCTTATTCTTTAAAATATAAATTAAATTAAAATAATTACTATATATTTGTACATAATCTGATTAAGTATACTGGGTTCATCTTTAAACTGTATTTTATTATAATAATGTTTTTTGTGTTTAGAATGAATTTTTTCTGAAACTCTTCCTATGAAAATAATTTTTACCATTTTAATTCATTAAATAAAAAATAATGACGAATGATTTAATTAAATTAATATATTAAATATCTAAAAATATTAATTCTAATTCATATAATGATAATAAATATATATAAGGTTAATATACAATCATCTTTTGAATGAATAATACATTTCTCAAGAAAAATGTTTCTTCATCGTGTCTTCCAGGTTTAATTTTAAATTTAAAAATTATAATTCTATATATTTAATTTAGTAATTTTCATTCAATATTTTTAATAATTAAAATTTATATTATATATTATGCTAAGCTATGTCTTTGGTCATAATAAATATTAAAGAAAGTAAAAATAATCTATTGTGGTTATGGTTAAAAAGGGTTTACCGTGGGGATAAACTAAAAGAATATGTTTTCAAATCAAATAAAAACATGTTTAAATGAAATTTTATATCTATATATTAGCTTCATAACACGAAATTATAAAAAATGGATCATTTAATTAGCCTTACAAAATGTGTAGAATGTGGGTATACCTTTTATATTTTAATAAATATAATTTTTTCCTCACCCAACATATAAAAGGCCACCCATATCCTCTCCACTTCAAACCATAAAATTTTTTTTTATATATATTAAATACGAATCTAAATTCTTCAATTTCCATCCCATGTCCTATATACTTTTTCTATTATATAAACAATATAAAAAGGATATAGGTATAGTGACCCTCACTTTTCATACTTTAACATTACATAACATTTGAGGAATACTTAACGCAATATAGAAACTAGGGACCCAACTACTATACAAGTATAATTCCTTTGGAAACATAGAAACATAATCACTGAGACAAAAGTGAGATAAATTTTCTACCACAAGGATATTATTATTATTCTTTTTCATTTCATTTCAATCATAATAAACATCTCCATAACATGCATATGGAAATATAGAAATGTGTGATCATAAATTCTCAGTAAGGGTAAACAAGGGAGATAAGTAAGCATAATAGTGAGAATAATTGTATGAGAACATAATCATTGAAATAAAATATCACATCCTACATATCAAATAGAATATTCAAGAATCATGTAATAATACTTGTTAGTTAAAAAGACCTGAATCATAAAAAAATAATGAATATATGCCCGGAAAGCATAAAATTAGAAATAATAAAGTAATTTTTGAAGTCAATTATTCATATAATATGATTCCCATAGTATCCATGTAATGTTTTCCATGACTTCCTTAGTAAAATATAGTCACTCCCCATACCATCTTCGTAGTCACGGTTCACTCTCATGGCTATCTTATTAGCATGAGTTCGTCCCCATACCATCTTGGTACGGATGGTTCTCTCCCATAGATATATAATTAGTCAAGGTTCATTTCCAAGACCATATTAATATATCCCTTTTGATATAAATATTTATCTAATTCATTTGAAGAAGATATAAGTTTGTACTATATCATAGTGAAATCATACATACATATTCAATAAGATCATAATTAATCATATCATAACCCATGAAATGAAATGGATAATATAAACATGTAATCATATCATAACATGTGGAAATAAGACATGGCTCATAATAATTTCGTCGTAAACATAACCAATGGAAATAAATGGGTTTCAAAAAAAATATAATTCTTGATAGAGAAATTGGATTCATCAACATCATGCCAATCAAACATAATTCATTCTTAGAGATAATATTAGTGGAATCAATGAATAATTTCATAAAAAAGGAATGAGTAACACCAGTGGGTGTTATATTATATAGGAAATAATTTTTAAATATCATTTCAAAAAATTTCTTGGGGAAAATAAAATGTCTTCATTGAAAATGATATTTCTAACCTGAAGCCTTTTTGAAAATAATTTTCAATAAAAACCGTTTAGAATTTTTTTAAAAAAAATAGTAAAATTATAAATATTTTTTAAATACTACTTACTTGAAATTGGTCTTAAATTATATTTTTAAAACATGTTTTAAAACATATTTTCTTTAATATAATGGATTTCCTATCGAAGAGATAGATTTTTATATTTTACAAATAACATTATATTAAGTACCAAAGAATGGAAAAATAGAACTTATACATGAGGATATCTAGAACTGACAAAGGAAGATAACCATAATGAGGGTTCCTATGATATATATTATAAGATTTCAACAATGAAGCATAATCATTAACAATCTCTATGGGTGATGAAATTCTTTCAATAAAATCTTATAGTATGGATACATGGGATCATACCCTATATGTAAGAAAATGAAATTAAATGAAAAATAAATTATCATTAAAATAAAAATAGGAATGATATAACATGTAAAAATAAGTATATACACATCAACAATTATTTAGGTTCATAAGAAATCATGAGTCTTAAAAAATTATAATTGAGACAAAACAATTTTACTAATTTGGTAACATTTAAAACATTAACCCCATGAAAGAAAGATCATAAAATTTATATTTTAAAGACTAGAAATTTGTTTATAAGAGACATATAATAAATTAATGGTAATTAAATAAACCATAAAAAGGGATAGTTGATGAATAGAGCATTTATCTTATAGAATTAAACGTGAGATGAAATCCCCATACCTTGTCTCTTGACTTTTGTCATAAATGATAAAAAATAATATACTAATTATAAATTTATTATATATATTTGATATAACCATATTCATATATCTAATACCATATATGGTTTGTTTATGAACGTATATTACCCTCTTTTGAACCATTATATGTTATGTTTTCACTTTGAATAATATTTTATTCATTTTTTGCATCTGACTTCATTAGTTATAATACAGTACTTATACTTATATCATGGTTCTAAATTGATAATATCATATAAATATCATTTATATACCATATAAGTGAATAATAACTATCTATAAAATATAGAAGTACATAATGGGATACAAAATCCATGGAGATGGTTAGTCAAACGTACACATGAAAACCATTTCTATTTTTATTACCATATTAAAAGGAAGAATGTAAATGAAATATATGTATATATGTATATAATATAGATAAAGTTTAATTTCCATGATATATATATAATATATGTTTACTAAACCCATAATTAATACATTTCATTTAGCGTTTCAATGAATGACATCGGTTTGAGGGGGAAATAGTCCACAATTCATCAAAACAAATTATCATATTTACACCAAACGGCCAGAAAAAAATGATATGTGTTGTAAAATGAAAAAATAAGAACAAATTTATAATAAATATAATATATAACATATATAAATAGAGTTAACATAATAATATCTACAACAATATGTGGTAAAATAAAAATGAACACTCATCCTTTAGTGAGGCTGTAGTTCGACGTACACCTAAACAGTATGTTCATTAACCATTAGATGGAGATGTGTGTATGTTTTGTTTGAAACCTAAAAAAAATCCTATTATGATTAGAATAATAGTTTTTTATACAATAATGAAATAAATAGATTGTAAAGGGTGGATATTTAAAATAAAAAAAAGGATCATTAGAGAAGTTGTTACCCTTTTATCAGGTGACTCATCTTGGTTTTAGTGAAAATGTTTCTTTATAAAACATTATGTTATAGGTTAGGATTCAGTGAATAAGATAGGTATATTGTTACATTCATTAGGTAGAGATCATTCGAAAATATATATTTTGTTATTTTTGATGAAGTGGGATATGCATTGGGCTTTTATTCTGAATGGAATAGACTCACTTGTTATTTTAGAGAAAATGTTAGGTGTAACCATATTTTACCTAAAATGATATACCAAACAAAAAAGACATCATTAATGGAAGTATATTGTGAGAAAAATGGCCCTAAATATGTTTTTTTCATGTTTCTAAATCATATCGTGCTTTTACATTATATTTTAGACGTTATTTAGGATTAATTTTTCCTTAATCGATAAATTTAATTTTAATTAAATTCACTAATATTCTTGGAAACAAATATGTAGACCATATTAAAAATTATAAATTACGATTATCAATTATATAGAATAATTTTTTAAAAATTCCTATCATCAAATTGGTTGAAAATAATTTAAAATTAATCCCATAGTTGGGTCGACAATGTGGGTTTTGAGTGTAAAAATAATCAACAGATTGTTATGTTTTTATATCCATTTTATATTTGAAATAACATAGAATTACCTAAATTGTATTAATGAATAAAAATATAAACTAATTTTTATTTTAATACAAATCAAAATATAAATTATCCTTATAAATACATTATATGAAAAATAAGTTTTGTATTAAAATATTATTTTTTTTCACTATTCATCCAAAACTGATGTTTCTCAAAAAAATCCATAACTAGTACCCTAAGTTTAATTTTGACTTTTTAAATTCAAAAAAGATTTCTATTTTCTCAAATTAAATTTCTATATTTATTAAAAAAACTTTTAATATTTTTCACAAAAGGAAATTAAATTATGTCTTTTTTGGGAAAATAGTAATTTTTAACATATATAGTCATTGAAAATTTATATCTTTCAGTATAAATTAGTTTTATTTATATAAAAAATTGTAAAAAAATTTGAAAATTAGTTATTAATATGTTAAATGGATACCTTAAAATTATATCCTTTAAATAATTACAACACTAAATTAATTTTTTCATAAAAACACTAGTGTTTCATGTAAGATTTGCCATGTCTGGGTTTTATTTAACATAATCCATGTTAGTGTTATATTATCATATGCATTTCGTTTTTCATGTAATTCATTCCATTTCATTTCAATGTGAAATTATTTTTTTGACTTAGTGCATTTCAAGAAACAAATGAAAATTAAATTTCATAAAAAAGGTACATAAAAACTCGGGGTGTTACATTCTATCCCCCTTAAAATAACTTTCATCCTACAAATTCATCACTATAGGAAAATAAAATATGGATACTTCTATTTCACCATATCATCAAGTTCCCACATACCTTCTTATAAATGTTGATTTCTCCAAGAAACATTTACTATTTGTGTTGTCTTGTTTCGTAGAACTTTCTCTCATCAATAAAGAATTAAATAAGGTTTCTCGATGTTAGAAAAATAATACTCCAATAGTGTGACATCAATATTTAGTATTTGTGAAGTGTCTGTTATTTATTTCCTATATAGAGATACATTGAACACATCTTGGGCATGAGATTTATTTTGATAATGTTCCATGTGTTAGGCTGCAATCCTAACATGATAAACAATCTTAAATGGATTTATATACATAGGGCATAGTTTTATTTTCTACATTAATCTCATAACATTATTCAAGGAAGAGATTCATTGAATATCCATTTCACCAACGTCAAATTTTAGGTCATGTTGGCTATTATGAGAATCTTTTGTCTATCATCTTTGAGGTGCCTTGATATGTTGTTTTACGATATAATCCTTCTGAAAAATTTCTTCAATAATCTTAGGTCCCAATAGAATTCCTTATAAAACTACAACCCAAACTGTTAGAGCTCTAAATTTTTTTCCATATATTGTTTCATATGGAACCATCTAATTTCTATATTGAATGTTATTGT
The DNA here is from genome assembly GCA_963277665.1 of Viscum album. Classification (NCBI taxonomy): domain Eukaryota; kingdom Viridiplantae; phylum Streptophyta; class Magnoliopsida; order Santalales; family Viscaceae; genus Viscum; species Viscum album. The sequence goes on from OY728158.1 coordinate 1,464,536,780, forward strand.
TGTGAGAAACATTAACTAGAAGAATTTATTTATCCCATCAACCATTAAAATATATTTAATATGATATCAATATAACCTCTAGGTTTTGATTTTTTCTCATAGATTGACTATATATATAAGGATGGTATGTATTTCTAAAAATCTTTTTTGTATAAAGTGATTTCTATAGACATCACTTGAACATTTTGGTAAATCTAAAATCTTAATCAGATATAATAGAATGTTGTACTCCATGTGACCTTACCACTTCAGTGATGTATATCATGGAAAGATAATCAAAATAGTAGTCATATCTTATAATGATGAATTTTACTGACTTATTAAGGTTTCGACTACCCCCATATAGCAATAAAACCCTATAGATGTTTTGAGTAGTCCAATGAATAAATCCATAGTGATTTTCACCCATTTCCATTCTAGTATGAGTAAAGATTGAAACAACCCTTTCGACTTTTGTCTTTCAGCATTATATTATTGTAATACCAAGAATTGAGATACAAACTCCATGTTAACCATCATTATGTCATCCAATAATAATTACTCGTTCATGTCCCTATACGTTATCGTACTTCAAGGATGAATAGATAATGAATAACTATGAGATTTCCCTAATAGCCCCTTCAAATATAGCATGGAAGTAATAAATATATAGTTCCTAAACATTGTCATTAGATCCCGATCAAAGATAAACATAGGAAAATTTTTTTCTTTCTTCTGTTGCTCTTCATCTACCTTTTGCTCCTCATTAATCTATAGTAGGATAGAGGGCATGACATTTATTTGAGGAAGAATAGATTTATACTATTACTTCAAGAGTTCCAAATACATCCTTTTTAAATCAATAAATATTGAATTTTCTTCAATCTCTATCATGGATAAGTTTGCATGGTCCTTCCCACTCAAACTATCTGCCACCTTTTTTTTCATTCCTTGGGTGTAATAAATTGAGTAGTCACAATCCTTTATTAGCTCTAAACATCTTTTCTGGAGTATGTTAAAATCCTTCTATGTGAATGTATATTTAAGTCATTTATGATTAGTATATATGTCACACTATTCTCCATAAAGATAATTCCTCAATATCATTAATGAAAAAAAATCACCATTGCTAACTCCAAATCCTGTGTTGGGTAATTTTCTCAGGAATCTTCAACTAACGTGACACATAAGTGAAAACTATGTAATTCTTTAGAAGAATAGATTCCAATACCTTATTGAAATCATTAGTGCATATTTAAAACCATTTCCCACTATATTATAATGTAATCATATGTTCTCTAACTAACCTTCTCTTAAATACCTTGAATAGTTCCTCACATTCATCTATCCTGAGTAACAATACACTCCTTCAAGATAACATGGTCAAAGTACTACATAGTCATGAAAATTTTCCTCAAACCATAGATAATATCTAGATAAACCAAGAATGTTATGTATATATGAATCAAAATGTTTGGTCTAGGACATCATTCAATAGCCTTCATAATTGATGGATCTACTGTTATACAATCCCTTCAGATTATTTTTCCCCAAAATTAATATTTTTTCAATAAACATTCAAACTATATAAATGATTCATATAGATTACCCTTGGTTTCTTTAGTATAATTCTATAGTGATATTCATTATCTTCTATTATCTTTCAATAAATAATAAAATGATATATAATTTATACCATAAACTGATTGAGGTAATCTCTAAAGATGCAATTTGGTAAATTCATGAAGATAGTAGAGGAATTATTAAGACCAAAAGTCATCAATATATATTCATAGAGTCAATACCTTTAACTAAATGTTTTCCTAGTTATATCCTCTTTATTAACCCTCAATTGATGATATTAATATTGAAGATCAATGTTTAAAAATTATTTATCTCTTTGTAATTAATCAATGAGTTCATCAATATGTGGGATATGATAATTAGTTGTGATGGTGATCATGTTCAACTCCCATTAATCAACATAGAGTCACATTGATCCATCATTATATTTAAAAAATGAACATGTTCACCCCAAGGTGACACACTTTTTTTAAATGAGTCCTTTTTCAATGTTTTCCTAGAGTTATATATTCAATTCCTACAACACAATAAAATCCATTCTATTTGGAGACTTTTAAATTGGAGTGGAACCAGGTATTGGTTATATTGAGAAATCAACATCGTGTTTTGGTTGAAGGAAAGGAAAATATTCTAGAAAGATATCAAAAAATTCATGAAAATTAGTCTTATCATCAATTTCAATTTTCTCCACAGCCATTTGAGATAAAAAAACAATTTTAATTGCAATTAAGACTCCCACACTAGATTTAATGTCCATATGTTCAAACTTATAATCAAATGGATGGATTATAATTGGAGGGTTTTAAAAATTTAATAAACCTCATTTCCTCAACAATTTTTGTTTGATTTATGTTGAGCAAGGTTATACATGCCCACTATGACATAAAAGTAAACCAATTTATGAATGACATAATTTTATATAACAAAACTCCCATAAAATCAGTAAGAGATGAATACTAGACATGAGCTACAATTGTCATACCATTAGGGGTTTTCAATTATAATATAACTTCTAATTTTTTAGTGGAATTTTAACACCATAAGAAAATTAATTTGATATTAATTTTTAGGTATATATAGATTTGAATATGGAACTTTCATTTCTAGAGTTGATAGTAAGTATATCTTTCATCAGGTCATTATTACACCCATCATCAGTAATATCAAATGGCGAGATTTCCTCATTTTCCTCAGCATAAGAATTTGTTGACATCACCCTTCGTCATTATACCTTGTGTTTGTGTAGTGGATATCATAATGCTCCTTCATGATAAACTTATAGCACTGAGTCATGGGAGGTGCACTATATTCCAGTTTCCCCCATTATCAACGTTAACAAACTTCATGTCATCACTTTTGCAATTACATTCCCAATGACCTTTTCTTCCACCCATAAAAAATTTATTAGACCCATTATGGAATCTTCCACCATGCCTCTCACCATATATATATATATATCCTAAAGTGAATATCATCTAATTCTAGTCATCATTTTTATATTTTCCTTTAATCTCCATCTTCTTATTCTTATCAAGACCATTAGATTGATACATGGCTCCAACCTCCATTTCAACCCTAATTTCACAACGTACAATATCTTTGTTGCTACTAATGTATCTTATTTACAATGGTCATTATAGGCATGGTTTTAATATATATATGAATCTATCAACTTTACTTTTGGGATGGATGAAATTTTTTAAAGGGTACCTCAATAGACTCATGCAATTATCATCAGAGGTACCAACTAATTCATCATCCATTTGCTTCAACTAACGGAACTATTTCTCTATATTTATATGAAGAATATATGGAATTTACATATTGAAATATTTTTTCTTGAACTCATCCCAATATAGGGACTCAATCACATCTTTCTGCCTTGAATTCTTGATTATAGTCCACCACTAATCTTCTTCATCTTATAACTAATAATGTAGTACCCCCAGTTTTGGGTACATAATCCCTTTCCACATGTTTTTTTAAATGGTGTGCCTTTTATTGGGTTTCCATTATATAAAGAGTTTCCATAAAATATATAGAATCCATAAAATGGATATTTTCCATAAAATAATGATTTTTCAAAATATAAGTTGTTTCCATAAATTTGGTTGTTTCCATAAAGTGGGGTGTATCCATAAAGTGGGTTGTTTCAATAAAGTGGGGTATTTTTATAAAGTGGGCTGTTTTCACAATGTGGGGTGTTTCTATAATGTGGTATGTTTCCATAAAAAATTGTGGTTCCATAAAAAGGTTAACGGTGAAGGATGGGAGATTTTGGGGTTTTTAAAGGAGTGTTGGGACTAAAATTAACGTCGCATGATCCATACACGTTGGGCCCCAAACTTTTTCTCCAACCATGCACATAGGTCAAATCTAGATCCTATTTTCTATGAGCTTACTCCTTTTTGCTCTATATATTATGTTTTGGCTTCAAAATTCCCCTATTTCGAGTTTACTTCCCTAGACGGTTGGAGAACCCTCCCATCATGTGTTGGAGCCAACCTAGAAGCTTTATATGGTGATTTGAAGTCCGATTCTTGAGGTATGTCACTATTAATTCCAAATTTTTCAGGTTTTCTTAGATATCCTTAGATCTACTTCTCTGATATTCATTATTTCAAATATATTTACCTCTATTGGGTAGATCTACGTTTTTCGATGCCATATAATTCAATGTTGAGTTGGTATCTTCCTAGGATAAGAGAACTAAGGTCGTTCTCGGACAATCGACCCACTAACTTATGCGTTCTTCATCTTTTTTGAATGATTCATTCAAACAATTAGTGGTAGGTGGCTTCAATCTCATATCATATTTCTAGAATTTTATAGTATAGATTCAAATTGGTTTATTGATTGTGAAATTCATGGAAAAATCTTCATTTGTGATGATTTATGGTTTTTGTGGAATTATGTGATCGTGGTGAATAGTTGTGCAAAGGGAGGTTAGTTTCATGAATTTAAAATGATGATTTTAAATTATGAATTTTTTGGAATTACTAAATCGTTTATCAAAATGGTGTTTTTAATAAAAATGGTGTTTTATTGAAATGGTATGGAATTTAAAAGGCGTTTCTTTGAAATGGGTTTGACGGAAATAGTTTTCAATTAAAAAGTGTTTTATTGGAAGGGTTGTTTTAGCATGATTGTTGGGCATATGTGGTGTGTGTTCATGTTGTATATACGGGGCTTGGTAAAAATATTACCTTGGGCTTGGTTCCAAATGTTTAATGGCATATTCAATACAGTTACCTTGTGACAACATGGTAGATCGACGAGAAACCACTCATGATAATGTAACAGTCTTAATGTAGCATGAATGGTTGGTTTCATGGATTTTAGTAATGGTTGGGTATACAGATAAAGGGATATTGTGAAATGGTTGTAAATTTTGTTTAGTTTTTTTTCTGAAAAATATCTTGCTGTGAAAATTGATTTCAAATTCACATGTATGCATTTAGTAATGAATTGTTTTGGAAACTTGTTTATATTTAGTTATAAACTATGTTGGGGGATTTTTATATATAATCTATATTATATTATTTTTTTCTAACACTTCTATCCAAGTGGTGCGAGTAGGGAATTCATTGGCAAAAACCTACTATATTTTATACTCACAACTTCTTTTGAACTTTGGTTCTTTTGCATATGCTATCTTCCGGGACAAGGGAAAGGGTAATGTTACACATGTGTTTAGAACTACCTCGTGATATTTTGGTTGTTCAGAGATTTTGGAGCTTAGAGATTATGAAGCATGGATTCTTCAGGTATTTGGGGGCTCTTCTATATGTAATCCACTATGTACATTTATACGTGGTTATTCTTCTGTTGTTGTATACGTTCATGTGATTTTGAGATACATGAAGTAGAAGAGTTGTATTTTATTTGTTCATTCATCATATAGTGGATTTTTTGTTACGGTGTATAGGTTTATTGGTTTCTATATAAAAGGGTAAATCTAAACCCACTGGTAATTGAAACCCTTCGGCATTTATTACCATCCTTGGCATCTTGGAGATGTCTCTTAAGTCCATGTAATGACTTGTTGTACTCTCAAGAAAATTAGAATGGATGAGTCAATAAAAATTGTATCTTCTTCTACGTTATTTTCCTAACAAGTACTCATCGATGTCCATGTTTTGGAGATGAAATCCCTTCTTGTTTATTATATTGGTGGGAATCGTAGAAAGGGGTGGGATTTTTGGAACATGAAATGTATAACATAAAAGGAATTATCTAGCCATTTTCTTCTAAACATCATGTTACCAGGGATTTGGGTAAATAAGGGACTGGGGATACTTATAGGATTTTGAAATCTCATTGTAATTAGTTTAGCCAATGAGATGATTCTAGCATGCATTATAGTGGAATGAATTCTTGAAAATAGTTCAGACATCATTTTTAGGAATGATTCATGTTGTGAAAAAAATACTTTTTGAAAAAAGTTTGGAATTTGTATTCAAATGACTGGTTTTGAAAACGCAAATGCTTATCATATTTTGAAAATGCATTATGTTTCAAAAGCATGTGATGTGTTTTAAAAAAATTGTTGAACATGGGAAAAATGTTGTTTTGGAAAAAAATGTTGTGATAGTTGATGTGATAGAATTTGAAATACTAAGCCAAAAGTTTCTCGAGAGTGAGATTAATAGAGTTTTTTGATAGTTTAGAAAATGAAACATGGTAGGAGTCGTCGAAACAAACCCGAAGATACTTTGGAGAATGTGGTTGCACTTGAACCACATGTGAACCAAGAGCTGGTTTAGAGTATTGTCCAATATTTTTTTGTTGTGGACACAGGCAATCGCGGGAATGAGCTACAACATGTGAATCATACCATCCAGTTCATGAAGCGGAATCCACATAATTTCATGGTCGATTCTGATCCCGAGAATGCGGAGGTGTGGCTATGTAGGATGAATAGTATATTCGACTTCATTAGCACATCAGTATAACTAATGGTCAAACTGGCGACGTATTTTCTCAAGGATCTTGCACATAAGTGGTGGGATTAAGCGGTGCATGCTAAATTGGATGAATGAATTACATGGTAGGATTTTGAAGAATTTTTCAACAAAAAATTCTATCCTCACATGTTCAAGATCTAGAAAATGAAGGAATTATTCATCCTAAAACAATATAGTCTCTCTATCATAGTGTATGATGATTTGTTCATTAACATAGTATGCTTTGCACCAGATTTTGTGAAAAGTTCCTCTTTTAAGGCATAAATCATCAAATCAAGGCTACGACAAGAGATTCGATCAAAGATTTCATTACATTGAATTACAAAATATACAGAGATGGTGAACATAGAGACTGTGACTGAAGGTCATATCTCAAGATCTATGGATAGAGGAATGATGATACCTTCAAAAAATGGTGGGAACTCAATCGCTGGGAACAAGTGGAAAAGGGAAACCTATTTTCAAGGTTCAAGTGGAAATCAGAACCAGATGGATGGATCAGTAAACCATCTTCCACAACCCTAGAGAAAAGGAGGTTGTTTTCAATGAGGTTTTGTTGACCACATTATGTGAGGTTGTATGAAACAACCAAGAGAATGTCATAATTTCAAAAATATAGGACATTTTCAGTGCTATTGTCGTAGTGCGCCAAGGTCTGGTGCTAGAGACACTTCTCACACATCACAAGAATAATATTCTTCGACAGGATTAGTATACGAGAATCAGTCTCATCAGTAGAGTAGAGCTAGCCATGGTGGTTCTCAAAATACCATAACTACTCAACCAGGGAAACCTCATCATGGAAACAAGGAGAATAGTGTAGAGAAGAAGCAATTGTATGGAGCTGAGTAGATGATTATTGATGATCAGTTGGACCATCGGCAGTGATAGGTACGATTCATTTGAATTCTACAATTGTGTAAGTGTTATTTTATACTCGTGCATCACAGTCCTTGATTGATTCTCATTATGTTGACTTTCCTTGATTAAAATAGGAAATTATGCCTTTTGTTTTTACACTACAAACTCCTCTCAGTGAAAGAGAATGTCAAGAAATTTTGTGTAGAGAATGTTCTATAACTTTTTCTGGAGATGTGATAAAATGGAACTTCTTGATGATAGATATGGATTTCTATGATGTAATCCTAGGTATGGATTGGCTGAAAATTCTCAAGGATAAAATCAACTATTATAAGAGAAGAGTTAGTTTCATGACTGATGATGACATCGAGCATCTCTTTAGAGAATATAGGATTGCAAAGAAGGGTGGAAATAGCTTATTATCACTAATGGTGGGAACGATCTCTTACTAATTGGATGTGTTGAATTTTATAGGAATGGAATAAATCATGGAAAGTAGTTTTCAAAATGATGTGGATCAATTTCCAGATGCATTTCCACAGAACTTCTTAGGGTTATAGCCTCTAGAAGAAGTGGATTTTGCAATTGATCTCTTTTCGGGGACCGATCATATTTCACTTCCATCATATAGGATGGTACCAATAGGGTTACATGATTTGAAAGTGTAGTTTGAGGTGATGTAAACAAAGGGTTACATTCTACCAAGTACATCTCCATGGGTAGCACCAGTTTTTTTCGTGAAGATGGCAGATGTAACTCTTTGGATGTGTGTCAATTATCGTAAGATTAACCAAGTTACGATAAAGAACATATACCCACATCCACCTATTGATGATCTATTCGATCAGTTAAGGGGTGCTCAGTGGATCACTAGGATTTACATGTTATTAGGACATCACCAATTGATTGTTCAAAAATAGGATATTATAAAGACATCATTTAAGAAGTAGATATGGTACTATTAATATGTATTCATGCCTTTTGGTCTAAAAAACCCACCAGCGGTGTTCATGTTATTGATGAATCAGATATGTTAGAAAAATTTAGATACATTTTTTGTGGTGTTTTTGGATGAAATTTTTTTCTATTCAATAACAAGGGATGATCATGAGGTGCACCTAGAAAGAGTGTTACAAACCTTGAGTGATCATCATTTGTATGAAAAATAATAAAATTTTGATTTTTGGATATAATATGTACATTTTCATGGCCATTTCATTTATTTGAAAGACGTTTTTGTTGATCCTAAAAAGATAGAAGTCATTTTCTCTTGGAAATCACCGAAAAATGTTTTTGAGATTTGATGTTTTCTTGGTCGATCTGGTTACTATCGAACCATTGTACATGATTTCTCATGACATTCTTCACCCATGACAACTATGAAAAAGAGGAATGCACCATTACAATGTATGGATGATTGTTAGATGTCTTTCCAGTGACATAGAGTTTTACTTACATCGTCACATATCTGGATATTTCAAGAATTTGGACAGGGGTAGATGGTGCATTGTGATGCTTCATGATCATTGTTGGGATGTGTTCTCATGAAAATAGATCATTTGGTTGCTTATGGTTGAAAAGAGTTATGGGTGCATGAGACAAATTATAAAAAATAGTATTTGGAGTTAGTGTCAGTCATCCATTATTTGAAAACATGGGGACATTCTCTCTTTGGTGAGAAATTTACTATGTTTATAGATCACAAAATAATAAAACACATTTGATCAGAAAAATATTTGAATCTATGGAAAATGAGATGGATGGATTATCTTCAAATGTGTGACTTTTACTTGATGTACACACCAGGGAAACACAATGTTTTGGCGGGAGTATTGAATATAAATTCATATGCTGAATTGGCGAAAGAAGCTTCAGATAAATAGAAGTTGAGGTTGTTATTAGCTGAAATGCATGTGGAATGTGAAGACCGAGGTGATGTTGCAGTTTTTTTTTCAGCTATGCTTTTTCTGGATTTAGTAAAAATGAGTCACAAACATCTAATGCATAATGTCTGATTGAATGTTCCAAACTCAATGGTGGGGAGACCATTGAGTGTTAGAAACTTGATGGGGGTTCAATTTTTTGTTTCTGAGATTTAATGGTTTTACGTATTGTTTTTTAGGATATACACCTTCATGGTTACCACAATTCAATATGGGATATACATCCTGGTATACATAATATGTATAAGGCCTTGAAGGCAAAATTTTTGTGGAAAGACATGAAAATGAAGGTGGCCGAGTTCGTCTCGCGATGCATAACAAGATAGAAGATTAAAGAAAAGAAGTAGAGACCAGCTTGTTTGTTACATATTTTCCCATCCCCGCATGGAAATGGGATCAGATAGTAATTTATTTTGTTACAATTCTTCCAGTAATGGTCAAGAAACATGATGCCATTTGGGTGATAGTATATCATCTAACCAATTCGGACCATTTCATCCATATTCGTGAAACTCATAATGTGCAGGATATTTCAAAAATCCATATCAAAAAAGTAGTAAAGATGCATGGTGTACCAATTTCAATAGTCTCATATATAGATTCAAGGTTCATGTATCATTTTTGGAAATCCTTACAACATTTCCTTGGGACTAAGTTGACAATCGGCCCGACGTATTGTCCTCAAACGGATGGATAATCTGAGTGGATGATACAAACATCGCAAGACAAGTTTTGGTCTAGGGTAATGGATTTTTAGGGCTCATGGGTTGAGAATATACCCTTAGTGGAGTTCTAATTAAATAAAAACTATCAACCCTCGATAAAAATGGATCAGTTTGAACCATTTTATGGACGTCCTTGTCCTTGTCCACTATGCTGGGTGGAAACGAGTGAAACATAACTAGTTGGTCCAAGCCTTGTCCAATAAACATTAGAGAAGATCTAGTTTAGTTGAAAGATTATGAAGATGGGTCCTAGTCATCAAATATTCTATGCCAATCACAATTGAAGACCGTTGTCATTCGCTATGGGTGATCATGTCTTTTTGAGGAACTCTCAAAAGCCTGGAAATCTTCCCTTCAGGAAGTCGGGCAAGTTATCTCATAGATACATTGGCCCTTTTGATATACTGTAATGGGTTTAAGAGGTCGCATATTGATTGGAATTACCACCATGGTTTAGCTCGATGCATAATGTTTTCCATGTATCCCAGTTGAAAAAGTATCACCCTGATCCATATTATCATATGGGATCATGTTGAGCTAGAACTAGATGCATCCATAGTACATATCCAATTGTGGATCATGGATAGTCAAGAGAAAGTCATGGGTGGGAAAAGAATCCTCCTAGTTTGGGATTTATGGAAACTTTTTCAGATTCAAGAAGAGACTTGGGAACGTGAGAAGGAAATTAAAGAGCATTGGACAGAACACTTTTTGGCCAGCAAAGGCATTCTACTTTCTAAGGACGGAAAGACCAATGGTAGAGAGAATGTGGTACCTCTTGTTTTGGTTACATAACCCATTTCCACATTATTTTTTAAATGGTTTTTATTTTATTGGGGTTCCATTAAATATAGAATTTTCATAAAATAGAGAGTTTCCATAAAATAGAGAGTTGTTATAATATAGAGAGATTCCATAATGTAAGGTGTTTCCATAAAGTGGGATGATTCCATTAAAAATATTTTTTCCATAAGAATGGTAAAGGTGAAGGATGGGAGAGTTTGGGGGGTTTTAAAGGAGTGTTGGGACCAAAATTAAGGTAGCACGATCCATACACAGTGGGCCCATACCGTGTGGTCAATCCTTTTGCAGAGGTCAATTTTAAATCCTAGATTTTTGGAGATTACTTTTTTTTCACTATATATATTTTTGACTTCAAAACTCACATATTTAAACATTACTCTCCCAATAAGGCTGGAGAACCCTCCTCACATGAGTTGGAGCGAACCTATAGCCTTCCCTTGGTGATTTTGTGTCTGATTCTTGAGGTATGTCACCATTCCTTCTTGATTAGTCATATTTTCGTAGATATGATTAGATGTACATCTCTGATATCCCTATGATCACATATATGAACTTTTAATGGGTAGATCTATGTTATTAGATGCCAAATATTTCAATTTTGAGTTGTGATCTTTCTAGGATAAGATAATTGAGGCCGTTCTTGGATAATCGGCCCGATTTCGTGTGTGTTCTTCATCTATTGTCAAATTTTCATCAAAACCTTCAATGTAGGTGGATTCAATATCATCTCCTCTTTCATGAATTTATTTCCTTATATTCAAATTTGTGTATTAATTGTGAAATTCATGTAGAAATATTCATTTTTTAGGATTTTTTGTTTTTGTTAAATTGTATGATCTTGGTGACTATTTGTTCCAAGGGGATTTAGTTGCATGAATTTAAAATGATTATTTTAAATTATAGACTTTTTGGAATTTCTAAATGGTTGATGAAAATGGATTTTTCAATATATTTGGGTTTCAATAGAAATGTATTCTTATTGAAATGGATTGTAATTGAATTGGTTTGTCTTTGAAATGGTTTTGATGGAAATGGTTTGCAATAAAAAGGAGTTTTTATTGGGAGGTCTATTTTGGCATGACCATTAGGCATATGTGGTGAATTTTCATGTTGCATATATGAGGATTGGTTTTAGTATAACCTTTCTCTTGGTTCCAATGGGTAAATGGCACATGGAAATTGCATACACAGGGCTAGGTTGAAATATGACCTTATGCTCGGTTCCAAAGGATTAATGGCACGTGGAAAAGTATTACCTTTTTAGGACATGGTAGATCAATGAGAAGCTACTCATGAGTATGGAATTGTAATAATGTAGCATTCATGTTTGGTTTCATGGGATTGAGGAGTGGTTTGGTATTCTAATAAAGGGATATTCTGAAATGGTTGTAAATATTGTTTAGTTATTTTCTGGAAAAATATCTTGCTGGGAAAATTGTTCTCAACTGCACTTGTATGATTTTTGTAATGAATGGTTTTGGAAACATGTTTTTATGTAGTTGTAAATAGTTTTTGATAAATTGTTTTATATAAACTATTTCATATAATTGCAGCTAAATCTTCTATCCCCATGGCATGATTAGGGTTGTTAATTGGAAAAATGTACTGACTTTTATACTCACCACTTCGTTTTCACTTTGGTTCTTTTTCAAATGATATCATCCCGGAAAACGGAAAAGGTAATGTTTCACACGTGTTTAGCACTACATCATGATGTTTGGCCTGTTCGGAGATTTTGTAACATGGATCATGTTGAACATGGAGCCTTGAGGTCTTTGGATAGTTTTGTGTAGTTAATCCACTATATACATTGATACATTGTTATTCTACTTTTGTTGCCTAAATTGATGTGGTTTTGAGATACATGAAGTTTTTTAATTTTCATTCATTTGATCATGAATCATATAGTGAATGTTTGGTTATGGTGTGTTGGTTTATTGGTTTATTTATTAAAGGGTAAATTTTCCACCACTTGTATTTGAAACACTTTAGCATTTATTGCAAGCCTTTGGGATTTGGGGGATGTCATTAAAGTCTTAGTAATGACTCGTTGTACTCTCAATACAATTATAGTTTGAGTGTAATTAAAAATGGAATCAACTAGTTCGGTCCTCGCTTAATAAGTTTTCATAGATGTTTCTAGTTTTTGAGATGAAATCCCTTCTTTTCTATTTGTTTTTTTGGAATATTGGAAAAGATTAGTATTTTTGAAACATGAAATGTATAACATAAAAATACATAGCTAACCCTTTTGTACTGAACATCAAGTTACTAGGTAGTTGGGTAAATAAGTGTCTGAGGACACTTCTTGGAATTTGAAATCTCATTGTCATGCATTTATCCAATGAGATGAGCATGAAATGCATTGTAGAGGAATGACATCCCACTAGGAATGAATACATCATTTCAAGGAATGATTCATGTTGTGAAAAAAAATTGTCAATTTTTTAAAAAGTATGAAATTGTTATTCAATAGAATGATTTTGAAAAAGAAAATGCCTATCATATTTTGAAAATGGTTTAATTTTAAAAATCATCTGATGGGATTTCAAAAATGGTTGAACATGGGTAAAATGTTGTTTTGGAAAACAATTTTGTGATAGTTGATGTGATATAATTTTAACTACTAAGACAACAGTTACTAGTGAGTGAGATTAACAGATTTTTTTGATAGCTTATATAATGGAACCTGGTAGGCATCATCAAAACCAACATAAATAAGCTGTAGAGAATGTGGCTTCACTTGAACCACATGTGTACCATGAGCTGGTTCAGTGTATTGTCCAAGCTTTTCAAGTTGTGGGTATAAGGAACGAGAGGAATGATCCATGACATGTGTATCATAACATAGAGTCCATGAAGCAGAATCCCCCTAATTTCTATGGTGAATTCAAACCGAAGAAGGTGGGGGTGTGGAAAAGTAGAATGAATCGTATCTTTGACTTCATCGACACAATGCTAATGCTAATGGTCAAACTGGCAACATATATACTCAAGGTGCATACATGTCTGTGGTGGGATTTAGCGGTGAAATGTAAATTGGATGAAGGACTTACATGGGAGGATTTTGGGGAATTGTTCAACAAACAATTATATCCTCACATGTTCAAGATTCAGAAAACAACATATTTATACATCCAGAAACAAGAGTTCTCTCTATAATAGAGTATGTCGATATGGTCATGAACTTAGTACGTTTTGAAACAATGTGGTGGCAAGGGCCTCTTTGAAGGCACACATCTTTCAATCAGGGATAAAATATGAGATTCGATGAATGATTTTAGTACATTTTATTATAGACTATACCTAGATAGTGAACTGAGAGACTATGGATAAACGTGATATATTTGGGTCTATGGGAGGAGGCATTAGGATACCTACCGGAAATGTTGGGAACTCAACCGTTGTGAACAAGCTGAAAAGGGACACCTATTTCCAAGGTGCAAGTGGAAGTCATAACCTGATGGCTGGATCAGAAAACCTTCATCCACCACACTATAGAAAAGATGTTTTTATTCAATGAAGTTCACTTGACCAAATAAATATGGATTTTATGGCACAACCTAGATCATATCATACCTGCAACACAATGGGACATCTTCAGTGCTATTGTTGTAGTGCTCCAATGTCAGGTTCTCGAGACACATCTCAGGCGTCGCAAGCATCATATGCTTCGACGGGAAAAGGATAGAGGAATCATCCTCATCAGCAAAGTGGATCTTGACATGGTGATTCTATAAGTACCATGTACTCTCAGCCAAGGAAACCTCGTCAAGGAAAAAACGAGAACAGTGTAGTGAAGAAGCAAGTGTATGGAGATGAGAAGATGATTATCGATGATCAGATTAACCATCTACAGTGACATGTATAATTCATTTGAATTCTACCTTTTTCAAAGTGTTTTTTGACTCTAATCAAAAACCTTCCTTCATTTCTTATTGTGTTGTTGAATTTCTATGTATAAAACTCAAAATGATGCCTTCTGTTTTGAAAGTGCAAACTCCTCTTGGTTAAAGAGAATGTCAAACAATTCTGTGTAGATCATTTTCTATAACTGTTGATGGAGTTTATCTAAAATGGGACTTCTTGAAGTTGAATATGGATTTCTATTATGTAATCCTAGGTATGGATTAGCTGACAGCGTTTGCGGATCAAATCAACTATTATAGGAGAACAGTTTGTTTCATGACTGAGGACAGCATCAAGCATCTCTTTTTAGGAGAGAAGATTATAAAGAAGGGTGGAAAGAGGTTGTTAGAACCAATGGTTGGAATTATCTCTTACCAATAAAAAGTGTTGCTTTTGGCATCAATGTAATAGATTGAAGAACATAGTTTTCCATCTATTGGGGATCAATTTTCCTGATTTCATTCTGAAAAACATATTTTGGTAACAAACTTTAAGGGAAGTGGAGTTTATGATTGATCTCCTTCCATGTACGGGTCCTGTTTCCCTTCCATATTACAAGATGGTACCAATAGAGTTATAGGAATTGAATGTGCAGTTATAGGAGCATGAAAGAAAGGGTTTCATTCGACCAAGTACATATCCACGGGAAGCACCAGTTTTGTTCATGAAGAAAGAAGATGAAACTCTTCGGATATGTGATGATTATCGTAAGATTAACCAAGTTAAAATAACGAATATATATCCACTTCCATGCATTAATGATCTATTCGATCAATTAAAGGGATCTCAGTGGTTCTCCCAGATTGACTTGTGTTTATGATATCACCAATTTAGAGTTCGGAAATAGGATATTTCAAAGGAAGCTTTCAAAAGTAGATATGTCCACTATTAATATGTATTCATTCCATTTTGTCTTATGAATGCACTAGTGGTCTTCATGGCACTGATAAATAGAATATTTTAATAATATCTATATTCTTTTGTTGTGGTGTTTTTGGATGAAATTTTGGTCTATTCAAAGACAAAGGCTGATCATGTGGTGCACCTCGATACAGTGTTACAAATATTGAGGGGTATTTTTTTTATTCCAAATTATCAAAGTGAAATATTTCGTTACAGGATGTACATTTTATTGGCCTTTTCATTTCTGAGAAAAGAGTTTTTGTTGATCCTAAAATCATAGAAGCTGTTATCTCTTGGGAACCACCAAATAATTTTTTAGATATATGATGTTTTCTTGGTCTAGATGGTTACTATCGTTGTTTTGTGCGTGATTTTTCATGACTAGATTCTCTAATGACAGCTCTGACAAAGAATAATACTTCATTATAATGGACAAAATAATGTCAGTTTTCTTTCTAGTAACTTGATGTTCGGATTACAATGACACCTATCTTGATATTTACAGAATCAGAATAGGGGTAGGTGGTGTATTGCGATGCTTTGGAATTAGGGTTGGGATGTGTTCTCATAAAAAGAGATCATGTGGTTTCTTATGGTTTAAGAAAGTTGAGGATTCATTATAATAATTACCCCACATATGATTTGGAGTTAGATTCAGTTTTCTATGCTTTGAAAACATGTAGACATTATCTCTTTGGTGATAAATTTACAATGTTTATGGATCACAAAAGCTTGAAACGCATTTTCTCAGAGAAATATTTGAATATGAGGCAAAGGAGATGGATGGAGTATCTCTAAATTTTTATATCTCACTTGATGTATACAATAGGGATTTTAAATTCATTGATAGATGCATTGAGTAGAATGTTATATGCTCAGTTGAAAAAAGAACCTTCAGATGAATGGTAGTTGATGTCGGTATTATCTGACATGCATGTGGAATGTGAAGACCAATGTGATTTTGCAGTTTTATTTTTCAACTACACTTGTTCCTAATTTAGATAAAATTATCCATGATGCAAAAACATATTATGCATAAGTTTTGGTTGTAAGTTCAAAAATCAATGGGGGGAGACCATTGAGGGATGGAAACTTGATGGGGGTTCAGTTTTTTGTTTCAGAGATCGGATGATTGTACCATTTTTTCAAGAACAAATACTTCATTCTTACCACCATTCAATATGAGATATACATCCATGTAAACAAAATATTTATAAGGCGTTGAAGGCACGTTTTTGGTGGTGCAATATGAAATGGAAGGTGGCTGAGTTCGTCTTGCAGTGCTTAACTTGTCATCAGATTAAAGCAGAGAATTAGAGACCAGTGGGAATATTTCAATATTTTCCCATCCTAGTGTGGAAATGAGATTATATTGAAATGGATTTCATTACAGGGATTCCAAGAACATTCCATAAACACGGTGCCATTTGCGTTATAGTAGATCGTCTAACCAAGTGGGCCCATTTCATCCTTATTTGTGAAACTCATACAGTGAATAATATTTCAAAAATATATTTCCAAGAAGTGTTAAAGAGGCATGGTGTACCAGTGTCAATATTCTTAGATAGAGATATGTAGTTCACATCATGTTTCTAGAAATTTTTACAGAAATCCCTTGGGACTCAGTTGACTATGAGCACGACGTATCATTCTCCGACGGATGGAAAATCAGAGCAGATGATACATACGTTGGAACACATGTTTTAGTCTTGGGTGATAAATTTTGGTGGCTCATGGAAGGATAATATTACATTAGTGGAGTTATCAAACAATAACAGCTATCAAGACTCAATACAAATTTCTCCATTTGAAGCATGGTATGCGCGTCCTTATCCTTCTCTACTATGCTTGGTGGAAACGGGCGAATCATCACTATTTTTTCCATGCCTTTTCTATGAATCAAAATAAAATATCCAGTTTATTTGAAGGAGGATGAAGACGGCTCAGAGGAATTATAAATCTTATGTATATCACTATTTAAGAGCATTTTCATTTTCTGTCGGTGATCATTCTTCATAAGGATCACTCCATGGCTTGGTCATCGTCTCTTCGTTAAGCAGGGAAAGTTATCATCGAGATACATTAGAACTTTTGATATATTGGAATGGGTTGGAGATGTGGCTTATCAATTGGAATTAACACCATGGTTTAGATTAGTGAATAATGTGTTCTATGTATCCCATTTGAAAAAGTATCACCCTGATTTATTTGATCATATGGGATCATGTTGAGTTAGAACCAAATGCATCATTGGTACATATCCCATTGGAAATCATGGATAGAAAAGAGAATGTTTTCTATGGGAAAAGCATTGTCTTAGTGCAAGTTTTATGGAAACATGGTCAGATTCATAAATAGACTCGGGAACGTGAGAATGAAATTAATTATTATTGGCCAAAATGTTTTTCGGCCAGCGAAGGTTTTCTACTTTCTGAGGGAAGAAATACTGATGGTGGGGAGATTGTAGTACCCACATTTTCGGGTACATAACAACTTTCCTCATGTTTTCTTAAATGGTGTGTCATTTAATGGATTTCCATTAAATAGGTAGTTTCCATAAAATAGATTGTTTCCCTTAAATAGATATTTTTCTTTAAAATAAAGAGTTTCCATAAAATAATGGGTTTTCATAATACAAAGAGTCTCCATAAAGTGGGGTGTTTCCATAAAGTGTGATGGTTCCATAAAATATTCAGATTCCAAAAAAAGGGTAAAGGGGAAGGATAGGAGAGTATTGGGATTTTATAGTTTGTGCTGGGCACAAAAGGAAGGTTTCACGATCCATACATGGTGGGCCCAAACCGTGTGGTCCAAACTCGCGCTGAGGTCAAATCTAGATCATATTTTCTATGAGCTTACTGGTTTTGGCACAATAAATTTCTTTTTGTCTTTAAAACTCCCCTATTTTGAAATTACACTCCCTAGAAGGCTATAGAGCCCTCCCTACATGTGTTGGATCCATCCTAGAGCCATCTCGTGGTGATTTCGAGTCTGATTCTTGAGGTATGTCACTATTCTTTCATGATTTGTCATGTTTTCTTAGATCATCATTTTTCTACTTCTATGATCTCCATTATTTCTCAGATATGAACCTTTAGAGATTATATATACGTTTTTCAATGTCAACTTATTCAATGTTGAGTCATGATCTTTCTAGGATAAAATAACTAAGGTCGTTCTTGGAGAATAGACCTTTTTTCTTGTGTGTTCTTCATCTGTTGTCAATGTTTTGTAAAAACCTTCGAGGTAGGTGACTTCACTTTCATCTCTTCCATCTAGAATTTATTTTATTAGATTCATATTGTTTTATTGATTGTAAAATTCATGGAAAAATTTTCGTTTGTGATGATTTATTGTTTTTTTGAAATTTCATTATCTTGTTGAATAGTTGTGAAAGGGGGGTTTTGTTTTATGAACATAAAATGATGATTTTAAATTATGGATTTTATGGAATTACTAAATGTTTGATTAAAATTATGTTGTCAATAGAAATGGGTTTCAATAAAAATGGATTTTATTGAAATGGTTTGGAATTTAAATTGTTTTGATGGAACTGATTTTCAATAAAAATGTGTTTTTATTAGAAGGGTTATTTTGTCATGATTGTTGGGAAAATGTGGTGTCTGTTCATGTTTCATATATGGGGCTTTTGGAAATATGACCTTTTTCTTTGTTCCAAAGGGTTAATGGTATATAGCTATTGCATATGTGGGGTTTGGTTGAAATATGGCCTTGTTCTCGGTTCCAAAGGATTAGTGGCACATGGGAAACAATTACCTGGTTATGACATGGTAGATTAGCGAAAAACCGCTCATGAGTATGGAACTATCATAACGTATCATGCATAGTTGGTTTCATGGGTTTGAATAATGGATGTGTATGTTAATAAAGGGTTATTTTGAAATGTTTTTAAAGATCGTTTAGTTATTTTTCTAGAAAAAAATATTTCTAGGAAAATAGGTTTCAACTTCAGTTCTATGCTTTTGTTAATGAATAGTTTTGGAAACATGTTTATATTTAATTATAAAATGTTTTGAGAAAATATTTTATATAAACTATTTTATATAATTATTTGTTACTCTTCTATCATAGTTTCATGAGTAGGGAATGAATTGGGAAAAAACTAATGAGTATTATACTCACCCCTCCTTTGACACTTTAGTGCTTTTATAGATTCTATCTTCTGGGAAAAGGTAAAAGGTATTATTTCACACGGGTTTATAACTCCATCATGATTTGTGGTCTGTTTGGTGATTTTGGATCTTGGATCTTGTGGTTTATAGAGTCATTAGGTCTTTGGAGAGTCTTTTGTAGTTTATCCACAAAGTACTCTGATATTTGGTTATTCTTCTGCTGTGGATTACATTGATCTGGTGTTGAGATACATAAAGTTTATGAGTTTCCCATTATTTGTTCATGCATTATATAGTGATTTTTTGGTTATGGTTGGAATGGTTATTGGGTTATTTATTAAATGGTAATGTTTTCTCCAAATTTATTTGAAACCCTTCATCATTTATTTACACCCTTTGGCATCATGGGGATGTTGCTTAAGGCCTAGAAATGACTCGTTATACTCTCAATCCAATGAAAATTGGCATGTCATTACAGATAAACACCCAAATTTACTATATAATTTTCCAAACACTAATAAAATATAGAGTACCATTTAATTATTTTTGATCCATTTTCATAAATAGGTGGATCAAAAACCCAAATGAAATTAGGTGGATGTGTTATCATGATAGACCTATCATTTTGAATTCCACTATGATTCATTGATTGAGAAAGTTGTGTGAGAATTTAAATGATGTTTTTAATTCAATATCTCATAGAATTATCTTTATTAGGAGTAAAATTGTTGCATTTTCCATATCAGTCACCACTAACACAGTTCCCTTGGGTTCCATCCATTGATTAAAACCAAAAATCAAAGAGTAAGAAATAGTTATAATCATGGGAAACAACATAATCAAGAAAAGTAACTTATTAGATATCTATATGGTGACACCTTAAATAATGAATGACACTTTATTTTTTTCCAATGTTATTCATAAGGAAATTCTATTTAAATCAATCATGATTATTTATGAATATTTTTTGAATTTGTAAATCATATTTCTTAGTTATGTCAAACCATGTGAGAAACATGGTCCATTATTGTGTATGATATTATCCTGAGTCATTCAAAGAACATCTTGTAAGTGTTTTTAACACTAGGTAAATCTATGATATGTCCCCATCCACCAACAGTATCTATAAAATTTTTATTTATATGAAAACACTCACTCTATCCTTTAGAAAAATCTGTTTCATTTTCCTATAAGTTTCATTATAATTAGACTTATCCATAGATATGTCCATGAGGTTATCACTAAGTATTTCTCATCCTCAAATCAAAATTTTAACTAATCCTCATCTTTGATGCCAACAATATAGACCCTTTTCTTATACATTAACATTATATTATAACTATATAATACTTAAAACATTATACAAATAGAATTTGAAAGACCGTTCTAGTATAATACCTTCTGAAACATGGAATCATAAACACAGATACATAAGTGCGATACATTTTTTCCAACTAGATTATTTTTATTAGAATCCTTCATAGACAAATAAAACATAACATATATATTCATAAACTGGGGAAGGATACATAAAAAGGGGTTATCTCAAATGATCGGTAAAGAATAATAAGGGAAATATGTTAGCATAATAAATAGAATAATTGTATAAGAACATGATCGTGAACATATAATATAATACCCTTAATACCAATGATCATATAAAAAATCAAGTCATAAATAATAGGAGTTCATAAGAAACAAATCATAACTAAATAGAGAACATAATCCATGAAAGCATGACATATGAATAAAACATAGAATTATGGAATACTCATAATCGTAGAATATGACTTAAATAGTGTCCAAATCATCGATACCAATACCATCTTGGTAGTATAGGTTTACCCTGATAACGTCTTGGTAGTTGTGGTTAACACTAATGGATAACTTAGTAGAATTATTTCACTCATCATACCAACATTGTAGTCATGGATCACCCACATGGACATATTAGAAGTCAAGGATCATTCCCAAGACCATCATATTATATATCACGAGATATAAATCCTTATCCAATGCACTGGTAGAAGATATAGGTCCCTACCATCTCATAGTTAAATCATACATAAATATGCAAAAAGATCATAAATAATCATATAATAATCCTTGAAATGAAATTGTTTTTACCAATATGGGATGATATCATAAATTTAGATAAAATAAATGTTTCATAATCATTCCATCATAAATTTAATGCGTAAAATGAATCGGGTTACAAAAGCATATTACCTGTGAAAGAGAAACATATTTCATCATAATCATTCCTTCAAAAAAAAATACAATTAGAAAATTAATATTAATGGAATCACTGAAAAATTCCCCCCAAAAGTAATCAATGATGCTAATGTATGTAATCATATATGGGAAATAATTTTTAATATATTTATGAAAATTGTTGAATAATATACCCTTTCTGCATTGAAAATTATTATTAAAACATAAAACCTTCATCCAATTTTTTTTTGAATATATATTTTTATAAATTATAGTGGATTCTTTGAAAATAGAAAAAGAATTTTAAAATCTATTTTATGTTAAATTGGGAAAAAAATATCATTTGAAATATTTTTTGAAAACTTTTTGATTTTTTTTACAACATGATTTTTGGATACAATTGATATGGGAATTAAGAGAGAGACTATCAGATTTTACATAAAATATTAACCTAATTTCCAAATAGTGGATATAGGGTACTAATAAATGAGTATATATTGATTATATTGGGGATAAAAAACATGATGTGTGTTATTATTATTTGTATCATAATATTTCATCAAAGAAGCATAATCATTGACAATCTCAAAACACAATTACATCGTTTCCCTAAAATATTACCACATAATAAAATTGGACCATACAATCCATGTAAGAAAAGGGAATTATATTAATATTAAAATATATTTAAAATATTTAGATTCATGATATAACATGGAATATGGATTTATATACAACTCAAAAATAATTTAATTGTATAACAAAACAAGAGTCTCAAAGAAGGAAAATGGAGACAAAACAATTTTACCGATTTGGTATATTTTGAAACATAAAACAAATGGAATAAATATAATGAAATGGTTATGTGAATACGTATAAAAGTTATTATAAGGTCCGTATAATATATTCATGGGAAGTATATACACCATACAAAATGAATGGATGGTAAATAAATCATGTATCTCACAAAAATAAAAAGTGAGATGAAATTAACAGAGCTTCTGTCTTGACTATCATAATACTCAGTAAAACAAACTATAAAACAATTTTTAATTTATTATAAATAATTTTAAAAAACATAATCTTAAATATAATACCATATATTGTTTTATTACAAACTTATAATACCTTATTGTAAAACATCCTATGTTATGGTTTCACTTGGGATAATATTTTCGTTGTTCTTCGCATGTGTCTACATTTATTTTATAATTGGTACATATAAATATATCATGATTAAAACGATTAAAACATTATATACATATAATTTATATTTATTATATGTTTAATATAATAATCTATAATATATACAAGTAAAAAATGAAATATACCATTCATGGAGATGGTATGTCCTATATACTCATAAACGTTGTTTACATTTTTATTGACGTATTGAATGATAGAGAGAAAATTATCAATATGAATATATTTATATTATATAATTAAATTAGTATTATAATGTAACATATATCATATAATTTCACTATAACCATTACTAAAACATTACTAGTAGTGTGTGAACGAATTGCATCGCTTTGAGGGGGCGGTAGTCCACATTTCCTCAAAAAACATTATTAAATTTATACCAAATAGAATGTAAAAATCTATGTGTTGTAAAAGGAATAAATAAGTATAAATACATGATAAATATTATATATAATATAAATAATTATTTTTTCCATCATTCATTCGACCATGAGTGGCAGTTAGTGAAAATTAACAATAATCATTTAGTGAGGCAGTAGTTCATCATACTTGTAAATTGTATGTTGGTAAGCCATTAAATGGAGTTTTTTGTAAGTGAACTTTAAACCATATGATTAAAAACATACTAGTATATTTATGATTATATAATTTCTATACAATAATTTAATAAATATTGTTGAGGATGTGTTGAAGGAAAATAAATGAAATGGGCATGAGAGAAGGCATTACCTCTAAATCACATATCTCATTTTTCTTTGTGCCAGAAGGCTTCCATGGAAGAATTTTTGTCCTAGGGGAGGCTTTAAAGAGTAAGGGAGTTATATTGAGATGTGTATTGGTAATATATTTTTTAAATAATGTGGTTTAATATATGTGAAGAAGTGGGATATTTGGTGGCCTTTTTTATTGGAAAGTGAAATGACGCACAAGGAATTTTCAAAAACAAGTTGGTTGTACCAATGATTTTACCTAAAATAAGTTACAACAAACAAAACAAACTCAATAATTGTAGGTTTGTGAACAATAATTTCAACTAAAATGGAGTGGGACATGTGCCTAACAAATATTTTCCCTTAAATTTTTGGATTAGTCCTCAATTAAGCTTATTTTTATCTTCATTGTTGTAATAAATTTTAACTACATTCAATAATCTTTTAGTAAAAAAATAATTTCATATAAATAAAATTATAAATTATTATGATTCCTAATATGGAATCTATTTGTAAAAATTTCAACCACATAATTGGTAGAAATGAATTTGAAATTAATTAAGAAGTCGTGTCGATAATGTGGGTTTTTAATGTAATAATGATCAAAATATTGCTATGTTTTTATAAACAATTTCATTTTTGAAATTAGTTCCAATTACCAAAATAGGATTAATAGATTAAAATATATTATAATTATAATCTTAAACTAGATTAAAATATATTTTAACCTTATAAATATATTATATTACAAAAAAGTTTGGAATGTAAAAATGTATTTTTTACAATTCAACCAAAAATAATGCTTATCATTAAAATCACAACAAATCCACCCTATGTTAATTTAAACATTATAAATTCAAAAATTAATAGTATATTATCAAATTTAATTTCTAAATTTTTCTAATAGTACCTTTATTGTTTTTCATACAAGAACATGAAATGCGGTTTGTTTGAGAAAAAACTATTTTTAACCACATAAGCACTTATCAAAAATTCATACCTTTCATTATCAACATGATATATTTATATAAAAAAATTATATAAAATATTATAAATGTTTTTATTAATATATTTCGAATATAGTTTTAATTATTTCATTTATATAATTATAACAAAAAAATGATATTTCATTAAAACATCAATGTTTCGTGTAACATACTCCAAGATGGTGTTGCATGTAACAAACACCAATTCGGTGTTCTGTGTGTCATATTCTATGTTGGTTCCATAAAATGTAATTAAATTCCATACCATGTAAATTTAATTTTATACAATGGTTATTTCATGAAAAAAGTGAAATTTTAATTTATTATAGAAAATGGTCTATAAAATATAAGGGTGTTACATTATATATAATCCTAAAGAGGTGGTCTGAATAAGAGGTTTCTTTTTTAACCTTGAATTTTAGTTTTTTATTATTCCCCATATTTATAACCTAATTAAAACATGATGATACAATATAAAATATATCTACAATATTATTATATTTTATTATGTTAATTTTATTACTTAAATCCATATACTCTTCCACCAAATGGGATATGAGAACACTATTCTTGTGTTAAAAAGGATACTACCTTGCGAACCGATGTAAATAATAATAAATCATTTACTATAATAGGTGAAGATAATAAAGGAATTAATATATATATGATAATAATGAAATATTTAACACGCTAAAAATATAATATAACAAATTTTTTCTTACATTTCCACTCACAAAAAATTAATAATGTTGTTCTAGTATACAAGTGGACTACCGTTTCCTCGAAGTAATTTGATTCATTATTCATCAAACAATCAAATAAAAGATGTGTGTAAGTGTATTAAAATAAATAATATGACACAAATATCATAATTATTCTTATTTAAAGATGGAATATTAAATTCGATTTTTCGTAATGATCATTTAAAAATGGAAACATTGCCTGTGTGTACACATGACTGACCTTATCAAATGATTGTAACGTATACCAATTTTCCAAAAACAATTTCAATTTTTGTCATTAAAATTATAATTGTTTTATAAAATTTATAATTATTTCATGATTTTTCGGGATATTATTCAATAAATAACCATTTGAACACTGTTAGTATACAAATTACATTTTGAAAATATAAACAAAATATCTTCAAAACAGCCGACATTGGAATAGCTGATTATATATTAAAATATGTCCTAAAAATAAATTATAAAATGAGTAAATTATATGTTATTATAAAATTAAAATGTTTATAGTAAATAATTCTTTTATATAATCTAATTACACTAGTTTTGGAGGAAATACCTAGAGAGTTTGGACTCGATGTATTGGTTTCTCATATAACTTTTATTTATGAGAGACCTATTATATATTCACCAATTTTTTTAGTGTGTGGTGTATATTTTATGAAATAATTTATTTTATTATTATTTTAAGTAGTATTATTTTTATTTATAAATCCATGTATATTTCTCTCTTTCAAGTTGTTTTTTATACATATTAGGAAATAAATAGGGGATACCATCTCAATTTTCCTTCATTTATGAATATATCATTATTACTATCTAAATATGATTTATGAGGTTTATATATACATCCCATTTTCTATGATAAATCATGAATTATTTTTACCCCATGGTATTTAATATTGAAATTTTAATTATTCCATACCATGGGATTTTACATTAATTTCATCATTTGTTAAGGGGTTTTATATCTAATTTTCATTTCAATTTTTATTTTACTTCTTTGATTTATTTGATAGGATATTATTATGTATTAAATTCACTAGACTTGTATTGTTATATATTTAAAAAATTAATTTCTTTTTTTAAATTTATAACACATAAACAATCCATTTATTAACTCGTAATTCAATTATATGATCTTTGTAAGGGTTATTCATCTCAAATTCTCTCTCCTTGTAATAAATGATTAATTATATGAACCTATATTAAATTATTGAGTTGTATATACTACCCCATTGACATGAAATATCATGAATATAGTAATTTTTATGATATATTAAGGTTCATATAATGAAAATATTTTATGGGCCATGTGAATGAAATATAATCAAAGTGTAAAAGGAATTATGTTACAATATCATGTAATTTTATGATTTTTTATGTTCAATGTTGTTCTAGAGGAATAAATGTTATCTTATTTTCATGAAAATCATTTATATTTTTATACAGTAGTTATGAGTGTGGTTTACATGTTAAATATCATTTCCCCACCTTATTTTAAAAAAAATCATCAAGAATTTTGAATGGACGTTATATTAATCTTCTATCATCATATAAATCATGATTATTTCTCTTCAATGTCCATTATTTATAAAAAATAGAAAATATTATTTATTTTCAAACATAAATTATTTCTTAATTATATTTAACATGGTCTTCGACATTATTTTAAATAGTTAATGATGCAATTTTCTTATTTTTTTTCAAATAGCTCACTTCTAACTCCCTTTAGATATTATTTGAGAAGAATGATCATTTTTAATAATTACCTCTTGAATATATTTTACCTCTATCATGAACATTATTTTATTTGAAGATCAAATTATATATTTCAAAATTTAATTAAAAAAAATGATTTTGGCCATATTTTTTGAATTTTTAGTTCATAGAAGTAATTTTACAATAGGAAATTTTAACTTCTTAAGGAATTATTTTTATGATATTTTAATGGTATTTATATATATCCATGTCTACCAATATATTTTTTTACATATGATCGATGGGGGATATAATATAAGGATGCCATACTAATTATTTTATTGGATGAATTATGATTATCTTTAAGATATTTTGAAGGAGGACATTTCATTTACATGATTTAATCATCTTGTTAGTTGAATATTCGCTATTTTATGAGTTTTATGATGAGGTGAAATATATATATATATATATAATTTATTTCTTTTATTGTCCCAGGATATTTTTTATATGATAGGTTTAACCACACTATAGCTACCAAGTGATCCCAATATTTATTATATGGTGGCTTCTTTTCAAAGATATTTAATCAATTTTTTATATAATTTGACTGTATGGTTGTTCAATTTGAAATAATTATGTAGGTATTATAGGATGATAATTTCCAAGGATAAAACAACATTTTTCTTATGAATTCCATGGTTTTTAAAGATTTTTTATCAATATTGATATCACATGTCTTTTCATTATTGAATTATATGACTCTTTATTATTGAATCACATAACTATTATCTTTGTGAAATAATTATTCCATGATTCATGATTGATAATTAAGGAATTTATTGGTATGAATACTCATATATTATTCTCATGAATGTTGATTATGTAATCATATAACTCTTCCAAATTTTAATTATTATTGATGTTCACCTGTAAATCTTATTTTGACCCATAAATATAATTTGAGATCAACAAAATTATGTTTCCATTTTCAGAAAATATGTTGAATTATTTAAAATAATATTTTTCAACAATGGTTCAATATATATATAATTTTATGGAATATGTTTAATAATTAATATGGATTATTAAAAGTAATGTATTATAGTAGATGATGTCAATAATTATAAACTAATTGTCTATGAGTATAGGCTATTATAATATTTTCGTAATTCAATGAAACTCTAATCCAAAATTATACATGAGAATGTATGTGATCCAATAAATATATATGATTTATTGCGTTTTGTATGAAAAAAATTTGGTCACATTTGTAATATCAAATCCAAAAATGTAATGACAATGTTTTTAAAAGAGGAGAAGTGGGAAATGAGGACTAGTACTGTTGGTATTATAGGACGGTTTAGATAAATATTCATATTACGATTTGTTTCAAGTGTAGTTTTCAAAATATTTATGTATTCTTTAATGGGTTTAAATTTTTAATGTTAATTATAAGTACAGTGTGTTAGGCACCACATTTCAGGATTTAAGTAATGAAATTTTGAAGTGATAAATGAAAATTTTGAATCATTTATTTTTTTGAGGTATATATATCCCTCTGGATTAATGTGAATTATTATTTAATGAAAAACAAATTTAAACGTGGGGGACCCATTATTTCGATATATTGTGTTCTTACTTTGATCATGTTCCATATTCATTTTAAACTCATATCCCTGAAGGTGGTGGTTTAAAACATGAGAATATCATGGTTTCATTTTTTGGGATGGACACCTTAATGGTCATTAGAACTAGGCCTCATGGGATACACTTTATATGAATAAAGAGGCATGATTCATTATCCTATAGAGTGTGACAAATAATATGTATATTTATCTATTGAAATTGGTGTGGGATGTCATGGAATGTTGTTCAATTTGGGGAAATGTTATTCTGGGAAATATGTTGAAAAAAATAATTATCTTAATGGGAAGGTATCCAATGTATGGAACATGATGTGTGATAATTTAATAATGATTTAACAATATCCCAAGTTGACACTAGTGTGTATATATATTGGAAACTAGAATTATAATTAGGATGGTTTCAACTATGAAATATCAGGTTTCCCAACACATGATATATCCTTCTCCCAAGACTGTGTGCATCTAATGCTCATGCATACTACCCTGGACATGTAGCAGTTTGTTTTCATTAACAGTCATTAACACACTTTGTGTCTTGGTAAAATCATGTTCTCTAGTTTCTATTTGGGGTTCTTCTCATCCAAAAACTATCTCATGTCCCTCCAACCTAGTACTAAAGTTGGCATGGTTATAGTTTTTTATGTGCAATGCATTACTCATCAACATTAATTCCAACGTATAATGCATCTAGAAATAATTTTTTTTCAATGGATGAAATCTGGGTCATAATGGTATTTACATTGGTTCCTAATGATCTTGTTTTCAAAATGCAAAAGAGGAATCGATCGATCATATTTTATTTGAAGGCTTCTTAGCAAGGGTTCTTTGTAGTGGTTTTTTAGATTTAACTAGACCCATCTGGTCAGATGTTAATAGTGACATATTTGTTATTTCATTTTTTCAGGGGGTGGAGTCTAATGGTACAAATAGTAAGATAATAATTATGATCATTGAAGATGAATTTTGGACTATCTATAATCCTTGGAATTAATCATAGAAGAATGATATCAGGTTCTCTCTCTTGTCCATTATGTTCATTCATTCAGATTTTCAATTGACATGGGTTATTTTTTGGATAACAGGAAATATTATATCTCTTTGAGTAAGATCATGGTTGGTAGGGGTTCTATGATTTTAGTCTAGAGTGGTTATTTTCCAATAAAACATAACTAATGGAATCACACAAGAATCTATTTGTTACTAAATAATTAGGTTTCTTTCATTCTAAGAATCACGAGAGTCTGGGTCATTTTTAGGGACTCAAGAGGCTTACTGGTGGTTTCTTTAAATTCATTCTATTGAAATTGTGACAACCTTATTTCTATTCCTAATGCACTACTTAGTAGACTACAGATTTAACCTTCTTTTAACATTACTCCCATGGATGATTAAAACAATTCAAAAATCATTTATAACTCTCTTAATAGACGAAATGAACCTCCTTGTTCTATTGATTATGACATTATATGATGTAGGAACTACATTGGTCGAGCTAATTTGAACCACTATATTAATATCATATAACTGATATGGAAGGTATGCCTTTAACCTTGCCACTGTATTTAATTTTTTTTACGGGGTAGGGTTGATAATGAATTGGGAGGAAACCTATAGTAGTAAAGTCAAATATTTTTTGGACTCTAAGTTTTAACTAGCTTTTTCTCTATGATATTGGAGGGTTACATTTCATGTGATGGTATACCACAACATGTAATGGTTTCTAGAGGCATGTTGTGGAAGGCTTCGCGCTGTGATGTCTACACTACGTGAAGATTAATTACCCACCCTGTATGAATTAATGATCAATTTTTTATTTTTTGCTCCAGTTTTTAATTCAATGAGTAGTTTTTTCAAAGGTTTCATATATTTACTATTTAATTATGTGAAATTGTATTAGATGTTTTGTAATAACTCAACTAAGGTAATTAAATAGGTAGTGTGAATAATATTTCCCATTATTCTCTACTCTAGTTTCTTCTTCATGACCTAAATCCTTCCCCATGCAATATTAATTATCTCCAACCAATCAAGATCCTCTCATTCTTCATTATACCATCATGTCTCTTTGTACATGATTTTGGGGTAAGTATTCTCCCCCATTATTCAAAATTCACTCATTATTTTTCTTTGTGAATTCAATAGATCGTCCAAAATTAATAGATATATGCTCTATGATGTTGGATCTCATTTGTAGGTTTGGTTTCGAGGAATTATACACCTGTGATTTCATTGAAGGGTGTCTTTGTGAGTTTTTAGTTTGTGGAAAAAGATTGGTGATTCCATCTGGTTTACCAAAATTGAATAACATTGAATTGAATCAATTATTTCAATTTTTTTTAAATTTAATTGTTCAACCATTATTTCAAATAATTTAATAAAATAAAATACAAGTGAATTGAAATATTTGAAATGGTTTTGGCATGAGAATTTAAAAAATACATATTTAAATGACTTGGGATGTTTTTATGTAAAATGGATGTTTTAAATTATTTAATTATCATTGTATACTTTATGGACAAAAATTTGATTAAATTTTTTAATATAATTATTTAAATGAGTTGTGTAATTGATATGAATTTTTTTTGAATGGATTTCCAAGATGTTAAAATGTATTAAAATGATTTAATTGAAAGCCAGTAGTTTTTCAATATTAAAGAGGCATGTTTTTTTATTAAAACACATTTTATAAATAAATGATATATTGAAATTGAAAGGGAAGGATGGTATTTAGTTTTATTTTATGTAGTCAAAAAATAAATTCCCCATTATATATTGTATAAGAGAGAATTCAAACCATTGGTAGTTCGTGAGTTATTTGAAAACACACTATGCTATTACAATGTTTTATAAAAAACATGATGTAGGTCACATGCCTGATGGGATGGTGAAGAGTTACCTTTGGCTAGTCTTAGAGGGAGTGTGTATAATCATTTTTCAATGATAACATGGAGTGTTCAGTGTCTTATAGCCTGGAACATACATACCTATTTGGAATATGACCATATTTCTCTCTTATTATTTATATTTTAGATATAAATGTATGTCGCTTTTGTAAAACGACAAATAATTCCTTCTAAATTTACATAATATATTATTTGTAACTTTTTTTTCTAATCAATTTTTTTAATATATTACAAAACTTTTATAACCATTTCATAATGTATGTTTTTTAATCATTAGAATTGTATAGAATGATTTTTGTAAATATTTTTTAAAATTTAAAGCCTATTTATTTTAAATTAAATGAATTATATTGGTAAATATATTATTGTAATAAGATAAGAAATCCTTGATGAGACCTTACTAGGATTTTTATCTCACACCATACTTATGAGTTTTATTGTTGGTAGATTGTCACATTCAATGTTCTTACAAGGGGGAAGGGTCAATTAGAGGTGGATCCAGTTGTTGATCCATGGATGTGATGAGTTGTGTCATTAAAGACTTGTAGTGTTTTCCCTTGTTTTGGTACTTGATTTGTATTAATTTTGTTTTGAATTCTTTGTTTACATCTAGTATATTACTCCCAATATTGTTTCTTTTGAATATATATTGACATTGTTATATTATTTTTACTAGGTTTTCTGGAAAATGTTTTCCCACTTGCATATTTTGTGATGTCAAGTGATAGATGCCACACCATGGGGATCGAGAATTCCCTTCATGATATGTTAGGGATGGCTTGGTCATTGAGTTTCTAGGGTACCTAGGTTGGTTTATGAACATGTGGTATCATAGAGAGAATATTGATCTTTTTATTAGAAATCAGTGTATAATGTAAATCTTATCGGGATATAGGAGGTAATTTTGATTGAGTTTATGTCCATCAATTAATGAAATGAACCATATGTCACCAGGGGTTGTTAGGGAAATAGTTCTTGTGGATTATTTCACGTATATTCCCTATTGTGTTTTGGATAGAGTGAAATATAAATAATGTTGGTTCCATATGTCTAGAGCAATTTCTCTTTTTGCTCAATTTGAGTGTTTGTATAGTGTCTCCCTTATTGTTTACTAATGATTTGTAGAATCATTCCTCTGAGAAGATATAAAAATTAGATTCGGGAGGATGCTACTAGTAAATCATAGAGCGTGAATCCACGAGTGGACAAAAATCTAGTTGAGGTGATAGTGGATACTATCCAAGCTCTTGCGTGGAAACCACCCCCAGTTCCCATTCAGGCTCTAGCTATGGATCCTGAGGGGGTGTTTTTTGAAATCATTATCAAGAGTTACTTCTCCAGAATCCACCTATATTCAAAATATTTATTTATCCTCAATATACGAAATAGTGTTTTAGAATGAAAGAATATCTATTTGAGTTCTTGAAGAAACCAGATGAGATCATTGTATAATGTGCCACCTAAATGATGGAAGAACCAAGAATAAGATGGTGGGACATGATGGTTAAAAATACGAAGCATGTGGTATTAGAGAGGAAGGACATAAAGTTTCATTTCACTGCTCAATTGTAACAACAATCTATTTTATTGTCTAAGGATGTTGAATTTTTCAAGTTTCTATAGGCTGATAGAAATGTGAATGAGTTTTCAAATCATTTATCTAAGTTGGTGTAGATTTTCCTTAGATTTTATCTAATTAGTTAATAAAGTATCAATAGTTAGATCTGAGACATTTAGATGATATTGGTTATTTGATTTTATTGTGTAATCTTCCTACTTATGCTAATGTACTGGATATAGAAATGATGGTCGAGATGGAAGAGGTTGGAAACTGAGGGTTCTGAAGGGTTTTTTCACTCCCCATGGTACTGTGAGTTACTCCAAGGGAAAAAGGAAGAGGAATGATTCTCCTTGGAGTTCGTGATGTCATGTTCATTACATACCTCATACATATCCATGACTGTGTCTATTTATTTTCTATCAATGTGCCAATGGAAGACATTCTAAGAGGTTTTTCACTATGGAACCAAAGTTCATTAGATCATATAGATGATAATAACACTTAATATCATTATCTCATAACTTTCTATGGCCTATTGTGGAACATGGTCATCCTATCCTGCAAAAATAGTAGGGCACTGAGATTCTTCACAGATGAAAGGGTTCAAGTCACATGCTTCTACAAAGAAGCTATTACATGGAATGGAAGTTTCTCTAGATGATGTTGACCTAGATCCAACAACATTGAGAGGTACCATTACTGTAGCTTGGTCCATAGTGATTAATATATTTTAAACTGGTTCATATCACCCATTTATTTCAACCCATATAGATAATATTCAAAAATATTTATATCGACATTTTATCTTGTTGAATAGATTTTACTACACCCTTTGGTATAATGAGAGAACATGATCTCTGTAGTCCTGCATGTTTCTTCTCTCTATCAGAAGTTGAGCTGGATTAGAATTTTATAGTCCTCAATATGAAATATCAATAAATCATATTTGGGATGGATTGGATCATAGACAATAAATCCCTGATTGAATTATATCTTTGATTTCCCTTACATACTACACCATGTGGTGTGTCTCTTATCATTCATAGATATTGTAGCCCATGGTCGATTAGGGATAGATCAACTTATCCAGAGTTGGGGAAGCTAATACAACTTTTTTCTTTTGAATTGGATTTTGAATCATTGAATGGCCATGTCCATCATGTTTTTATTCTATTTCCCTATGTGTTTTCATCAAATTTGTCATGTTTTCCACCGGTAAGGGAGTTCATGTTTTCTATTGACTTAATTATTAGAAAACAACCAGTTTTTATTCTATCATTGGGTATTGTTCCAGTAAAAATGAAATGGATATTGTCGTAATTGGATAATCTTATTTAGAATGGATTTATATGAACGATTGTGTTACTCTAGGCAGCTCTGGTTACCTTAGCTAAGAAATCTGATGGTTCTCTTCACCCGTGTGTTGACTACTTAAATCTCAATTGAGTAACTATAAATAAATATTATCTATTTACAGGGATTAATGATCTATATGATTTTTTGAAAAGGGAATTTTGTTTTTAAATGATTGAAATTCGATTTGGTTACCATCAGTTAAGGATAAAATAATTCAACATTCAAAAAATAATCATTCAGAGTAGGTTCAGTCATTATGAGTACTTTTTTTGGCCCTTTGGTATAAAAAATGATTATATAGTATTCATGGATTTAATTAAAAGGATGTCACATTACTATGTTAATACCATTGTGGTAGTATTGTTTTCGGTAAAATCTTCATTTATTTAAAATCTGAGGAGGATCATGTGCTTCCTTTGTAAACTGTTATGTGTTTTCTAAGAAAAAACCAACCACATAACATGATTTCAATGTTGTATTTCTTGATTTAAGAATTTTTATTTTTTTGATAGGTGGTGTCTGAGATGGGTATATTTTTTGATCCTGAGAATTTAATGGTTTTTATGACTAGGGAACAACCATGTAATGTCTTTGAGGTTTGGATCGTCTTGGTATTAACCAAATATTATAATCTGATCTTAATGTTCTTCTCAATGATGGATTCTTGGATGACTTCTATGACTCTAAAGGGAGTTATATTTTATTTTAATGATAAATGTTACAGTTCTTTTGTTGAGATGAAGATTATTTTTACTAATGTGTCAGTGTTAAATATTCCAAAAATAAAGGTAGTGTTATGTTTTATTCTTGGATGCATTGTGATCAGGATTAGTTATCATTATTTTATTGTGAAATCATTTGTTTCTTGGGGATCATATCAACATAGGCCTCACAGATGAATTACTAGACCCATTAGCCTAAACATATATATGTGATGCATATAATTTAATGTTTCTGAAAGTACATTTTTTGGAGAATTGTTTACTGTGAACTTAGAACACAAAATCAAGAGTTCTATTTTTTCTCAAAAATATTTGTGTCTCCACCAGAAGAATTGGGTGGGGTACTTACAATGATTTAACATTGATATCGCTTATACTCTAAGGAATGGGGATTTTACTATAGATGTATTAATAAGGAAACATATAACCAAATTTGTAAAATAATATTTGGTAGAGTGGATGTTTATGGATTTCATTAAACAATTTCATATTAGAGTTCCAGATAAAGGGGTTCATGTTTCATTAACGATTATTCAGTTAACATCCTCTATTCTTGATAATAGTTTTTTAGATCATGAGATTGATTATGAATTTTGTAGCATTAGAGAGTGTCTTTATAGTGGTGAGTCAGTTTTCCAATTTTTGTTCCCTAAAGTTGGCGTTCTATGATATCAAAATCAATTCATTATGACATTATCAATATGAGAGTTCGTGATGGGATATTCTCATAATTCATAGTTTGTTGTTCACCCATGAACCAATAAGATGTTATCTCACATTTGGTTGTAGTTTTATCGACATGGATGAGAAAGTGCAATGATGTGTTTCTCTCGCATTTCTATACATTCTAATTGGTGAAGGATGAGAATCCGAATCATTTAGTATTACTTCATCCACTTATATTCCCTACCTGAAATTTGGATAAAATATTTATGGAAATTGTGATTGGGCTGCATCATAAAACATTAATGAATAATGTTATATGGTTTTTAATCAATAGTCTGACCATGTAATCCGATGTCATTCTCATCCATGATACTACAGAAGATAAAGAGTTTGTAAATCTCTACATGAAAGTGATTTTCAATTTTCATAGAGTTCCATATTTTAAAGTTTTTTATAGAGATCCTCAATTCAATTATCACATTTGGAGAGTCCATAAAGAGGCACTGGGATCTTAGTTCAATTAGAACATGGCCAACAATTCATAGTATAATGTCTAGAAAAAGTGGGAAATACAGATTCTAGAGGATATGGTTCGTGTTTGTGTTCACGACAATGATGGGGCTTACAAAGATAAACAGGGCCTGGAAGATCTTTCTTATAAAAATACTTATCAATATATGATACAAATGGAACCATTTAGGGACTTAATATTCCATCCTTGAAAATAACTATTATTTTTGTTAGAAATTGGAGATAATTTGTTAGTTGGACTATGTATTGTGTGATAGAAATCAACAAATATTCGGTAAATTCATTAGAGAATATTGATAATAGAGAGATGGTATAATCCTTATGGTGATCGTCACCACAGACCATTGGAGTTCTGATTTGGTTACCATGTTTTCTTAAATGTATCACCCTAGTTGGGTCAGAGATGTCTTTGGGGGAAAGGAAATATTTCTTCCATTTTTTTTAACAGTTCAAGGTTGTTAAAAAGCCAAGGAAAGTTACATATTATTTATCACATCCACAAGAACTGGTGATAATATATAAAATATTACATGTATCATAATTTATAATGTGTGTATTTGATATAGTTTCTATTTTTATATGGATTAATTTTGAGATTGACCTGATTTATCTTTTATTGAGTGGCCATTCAGGATGGTTGATTTTAATACCAAGGTACATCATGGGAGGAAGATACCTCTAGTTCAGGTACAATGGAATTGTCATTCTGATAATCATGGTACTTGGTAATGGATTAAATAATGAAAGACAAATTGTCTCATATGTTTGGCATTGATACATATTCATAGTCATTTTTTGGAGAAAATCTTTTTATGGTGGGAACGTTTTTTCATCCCATTACCAATGTGACGGGTATTCCTTTCTCCATATCATGGATTTAGATTTTAGTTGACTTGGTAGGTTATATATTGAATTGGAAGGATTCCTAAAATGGTGAAGTCAGATATTTCATGGAATCTCAGCGTTAATCGACCATTTATGCAGGCTACCAGAGGGTCACATGCAATGTATCTAGGTTAAACAATCTATAATGTTTCCATGAGGAATTTCATGATAGGCCTCACGTAATGAAGGTTACATGATGTGGAGATCATTTACACTTTTTTAATGATTTAAATATCAGTTTTTAATTCACATCACTGGTTTTTAATTTGATGTAACATGATTTTCAATAGTATTAGATATTAAATATTTTATGATGTTAAATGGTATTACACGTCATTTAATACCCTGATTGTGTTGTTTAAACAAGAAGTGTGGTTGAGATTCTCTTTTATCATATACTCTAGATTCTTATACCTTAACCGACATCCTTACCTAAGCGATCATGATGCTCTCCAACCCTTCCAGATCTAGTCATTGGCATTCAATCATCATTGTAAGAATGGTATAGAGTAAGAGGTTTCCAACCTCTGATACCAATTGTAGGATCGAAATATAATATGAGATGCTCAATATACAAGAGGGGGGGTGAATTGTATACTTTAAAAATTCCTTTGGAACCTTTAAAGTTAGTTATGAATAACTAAAGTTTCCTTAAGAAAAGGAAAGGACTAAGTTTAACAAAGTTAAACTAAGTTGATTCACAACACCTCTAACACCGAACTAAACTTGGAAAGAGATTCCAAAAGTAGGTTCCGGAAATATGGTTCCGGAAATTGAAACTTAACAAAAGTTACAATATGAGATTCTACCATAAAGCGTATATAATCTAAAAGAATCCGAGTAAGTAAGGAAGTATAAGAAAGTTATACTTTCCTTAAGATACAAATTGCAGCGGAATAACAACAAGTAGTAAAACTACTAGTAACAAGGTAATAGTCTTTTAACCCAAAGAGAAGGGTATCCAACAACCTTGGATAAAGGTCCCTTGATTTATACTTTCAAGCAAGTCTGTCTTACCCACACCAGGGTAAGCCCTCGATACGAAGATCGGAGTCTCTGTCTTGCTATCCCCGCAAGCCCTCAACTTCAAGGTAGTTGGCAACCTATGTCTTCCTTAGCAAGGAAGTCCTCGATCTTTAAGGTAGTCGGCAACCTCTGTCTTTCTCAGCAAGAAAGCCCTCGATCTTTAAGGTAATCGGCAACCTCTGTCTTCCTATCCCCGGAAGCCCTCGAATGTAATCACCAACATTCGGAGTCGCACGAAGCTTTGAGAGTTTATAAGAGACTCTCTCTCTAGAAATCACTTCAACAGCATGTATGCACAAAGTCCAAATTGTTCATCCATCCGTTGTGAGCTTTTTCAAATGAGCTCCTATTTATAGGTAAGGTCGGCTCCTCTCCAACGGTCATATTTTCCTTAAAGTTCGGAGGGACCTGTACACGTGTCACTTAGACAACGGTTAGTTTATAACAAAATGGACGACATCGTTTTATAACAAAGTAAGTGTAACAGAATGTACGGCATCATTTTAAACTCTAACATAAAGGTTCGGAATAGAAATTTCGGAGTGAATGTTCGGAGTGAATGAATTCAGAGTGTATAAAACAATGATAATCAGATTCTGTTTAATAGGTGAATTCGGAATGAGAATTCGGAATAGGAATTCGTCATCAGAAATCGTAATGAGAATTCATCATCAGAATTCGTAATGAGAATTCTTTATCAGAATTTGTAATGATAATTCTTTATCAGAATTTGTAATGAGAATTCGGAATGAGATTTCTTCATTAGAATTCGTAATGGGAATTCGTCAACAGAATTCGTAATGAGAATTCGGAATGAGATTTCTTCATTAGAATTCGTAATGAGAATTCATCATCAGAATTCGTATCCTGAATCTGGAATAGAACTTAGTCAGAATTCATATCCGGAATTCAGAATGATACTTCCTTAGAGTTCTTGTCCAGAACTGAATCTTAAAACAGAATGCTTTTTATCAGTTTTAATGATTCCGAGAAAGTGAATCCGAATTTCATACTTAAGAAAAATATTAATGAAAATATGATAAGGATAAATTTTTCTTATAAAAGCGATTTTCCTTAAGAAAGCATTTTTCCTTACAAAAGCAATTTTCCTTAAGAAAGCATTTTTCCTTATAAAAGCAATTTTCCTTAAGAAAGCATTTTTCCTTACAAAAGCAATTTTCCTTAAGAAAGCATTTTTCCTTACAAAAGCGATTTTCCTTAAAGATAAGGTGTTTGTGATTTTCAAAACAAGAAGGAATGGAAAAGTCATAAGGAAAACCTTATTGACTCAACAATCTCCCCCTTTTTGGAAAGCACAAACATCCTTACGAAAAAGCTATTCTAAGAAGAAAGAAACATATTAAAGCTTATCTCCCTTGGTTTAAGAATATAGATGAATACGACTAACTCCCCCTTAGGCTTTAAAACTCTAAGGATCGTATTCATATTTCCGGAGTGATGTTTCTTTAAGAAAAACTCCCCCTTAAACAAACTCTTATTAGAGTTCTTTTTCCTTGGGTATTTTCCTTTCACCCCCTTTGAAAAACTCTTATTAGATTTCCTCTTTTTCTTAAGGATCTTTTCCTTTTCCCCCTTTGTCATTTTCAAAAAGAATTTGGAGGGAATGGAAAAAATAACAAAGTACCTGAAAGATTAGTAACGACAACAAAAGGAACAACAAGCACGATTCTCATTAAATTTGAAATGTCAGCAAAAAAAATACAACAAAAAGATCAGATTGGTCATTTCGGATCTTTCTCCTTCGACATGAGCCCCTTAAGAATCGTCTTGATCTTCTTGAGGTCTTTGTGATCTTCCTCTGCTTTCTTTTCTAAGGCAACTATTCTTGCTGACTGAGCTTCAATTATTTCTTCCTGAGCCTTCATCTTTTCTTCCTGAGCTTCCATTTTCTCTTCCTGAGACTTTATCCTTTCTAGAAAATTGATCCGATGATCTCTTTCAAATTTCCAACTTTGATTAACAGAGTTGAGCTTTCCATTCAGATCTCTTACTTCCTAACTCCGAATGTTCTTTTCCTCTGTTAATTTCTCATCGAATGATGCAGTCATCTCATGAAACTTCTTGTCCTCGGTTTGAAAAGCATCCTTAACATTCTCCTGAAACTCATCCAGCAACCTCATCTCTTCCACATTCTTCTTCGACCAGCTAGTCATCCTTTTGCAAGATCTTTTATGGGCTTCGTAACCAATAAAGAAATTTTTGAACTGGGCTTCTATCTCAACAAATTTATCCATAACCATGGATACGGAGTCGGTTTTCTGATTCATCGTATGTTGAAGCATCTAGCATCTAGAGTCTATACTGGAGAAGGTCGGAATGGTTCCCACCAACTTCTTCAAGGACTGAACAACAAAATCGTGCCCCAACGATGATGACTCCGAATCTGACATCTTGCTAGGAGAATTTTCTTCTTCAATAAGCTCCAACTTCCTCTTAGAAGAGCTACCAGCTTCCTTCCTCATACTCTTTTCTGAACTCGGGGTATCAGCAAGAATTTGTTTTCCCTTATCTTTTTCCGGAATTGAAACATGTTCTGGAGATCTGTTCTCACTATCAGAGACTTGAACAATTTTATCTTCCTCATCAGCAACTTCTTGAACATTGGCTTCTACGTTTCCCATCTGAGCAGCATCAAGTAAAATATGTTCTTGACAAGTAACTTCTTCTTCTCCCTTTTCTTCTTCCATTGCAGGAGTACCAAGATTTGAAGATTGAGCTTCAGATATTCGGAGCGAGAGGTGTTCCGAAGGAGTTCCCTTATATTCATCTACTTGTTTGAGCACATCTCCTGTCTCTCCACTTCCTTCAGCCGCTTCTTCAACCTCTTCCACTTGCTCTACTTCCTCAGTAGCAACAACCTCTTTCGGAGTAACAAGATTTCTTCCTGGAGTCTCAGGTAGAGATTCCAGAGAAAAAGATCTCAGAACGGGAATGGTTGCTGAAACCATTTCATTAAATTTCAACAACGCTTGCACAGCCTCAGCTTCTGACAACTTCTTCTCCAGCTTCTTTTCCTTTGCTTGCTTCTCGAGCTCATCAGCAGCCTTTTCTTTCAGAGCCTTAGCCTCTGCAGGATCCAATCCGAACTGCGGATCTCCTTCCTTCCTCTTCTCCTTGTCAACTCTCCACTTCACTGCAACCTCATCAGTATATGTCTTCTTCTTCTTCGGCTTAGGAGGTGCAGAATGGACTTCCTTAGACTTAGGTTCCTCGGCTTCGCCTACCACTTCTTTCTGCTTCCTCTTCCTTACCGGCTTGAATGATTCCGGATCAGCCACTTTCGGAGTCACTTCTACTTGAGGAGGAAGATCAATAAACATGCCACACTTCTTGTCAAAAGCTATATTCATCCTTTTAAGAGTTGCATCACTGAGCAACATGATCTTGCAATCTTTCAGCTTAGAACTGCAAGCAACCTTGAAGGATTCTAGGCACCGAACTATCAGCTTCGACAATATTTCCGGGTACATTACTATCTGAGCTCTCAGATTCCCCTTCTTCAAATTATCAATGTTGAGAAGAATATGCTTCATCAAGTTGAACTTTCTTAGATTTATCAGGAAATCCAAGATGTATATCTCACTCTTCTTCAAGCTATCCTTATCTCCTTTTCTCGGTACAATAAGCCCTTGCACCCATAACTCCAGAATCCGGAAGTTTGTAGAAAGACTTGCAATTTTCGGAGCCTTGTCATCATCCAATCCGAGAATTTCAAAGGCTTTCTCCTTGTTGAAACTACCCAAAGAGTCTGGTAGAACGTGCGAGATAAACTCAGCTTCACCTTCATAACTCAACCCTACCAAGCTTGCAGCCTTGGTGTAAGATAGCTTATATGTCTTGCCATACGATTTGAAAGAAAATTTTTCTCTATTTTCTTCCTTGAAGAAAGCAACTGACTCATAAAACTCGACAAGCAAGTCAGAGTAGACTTCATCTTGGTTGCCGGTTTTTGATACCGCAACATCTTCCCAGCCATTCAGCTTGATATTCTTTGATATAATAGAATCATAGTTGCTGAAGAAATTTGGATGAACTAACCGTTCTCTGTAGACTAACCACTGTGAAATGGGCTTAGTTGAAGACATTTATTGAGAAGCTAACTCTGCAGACATTCGGATTAGAAGTCTCTGAGAAGTTCGGAACAGAGAAGGCTGAAGTTCGGAATGGCCTTAAATCAGAGAGTCAGAGCTTCAGCACGCAAAAGCTTGAAATCGATGTGGGACGAGAAAATAGGGTCCCCTTTATATAGGCATTGGGATAACGGTTCAACTTCCTCGGTTGATCTAACGGTTTAGAACGATCTGAGATCAGATCTAATGGTTGAAGGCTTGAATCCAATCTTTTTGAGGTTTTATTAAAGTAAAGAATTAAGAAATCCAAAAACCGAAAACAAAGTATAAGAAATTGCCAGCAAGTAAAATATGATTACGAAAACTTCAGTAAGGAAATCACACCTTTCGGATTAGCTTAGGAAAGTTATTCGTAATGGGTAATATAAAGATGACTACGAAAAATTCAATACGAAAAACTAAATACGAAAACCTTAATACAAAAAACTCAATACAAAAAAAATACGAAAAAGGTAATTACAAAATACAAAACTTGGTACGAAAATCTGGTTATGAAAGTCCCAGTACGAAAGTTATCCATTCTGGAAAATGGTAGTTCCGAAAGTTCCATTCCGGAAATTTTCGTTCTGAAAAATTTGAAAACAAATTTTGAAAAACTTTGTTAAATAAACAAACAAATGTACTCCCCCTATGAAAAGGAGTTTATTACTGTAAGGAGATTTTTCAACAGAAAGTTAATTAAAGAAGATTACCTAACGGTTATCATTCCTAACTTCTGTTTAATATATTCAAATCTATCAGAAGGTAAAGATTTTGTGAAAATATCAGCAAGTTGATCTTGCGTTCCGATAAACTGAAGAATAATGTCTCCTTTAAGTGTGTGATCCCTAAGAATGTGATGCCTAATATCTATGTGTTTTGCACGGGAGTGATGTGCAGGGTTTTTACTTAGGGCAATGGCACTTGTGTTATCACACAAAATTTGAGTTTTAGTAAAACTCAAGCCATAGTCTGTGAGTGTGTGTTGCATCCACAACACTTGTGCACAACAACTTCCAGCTGCTACATATTCAGCTTCACCAGTGGAGAGTGCAACAGAATGTTGCTTCTTGCATGACCAAGAAACTAATGAATCTCCTAAGAAATGACAAGTTCTGGATGTAATTTTCCTATCCATTCTACATCCACCAATGTCAGCATCAGAAAAGCATTTTAGAACAAAATCATTTCCAGAAGTATAAAATAATCCTAGATCCATGGTTCCCTTAAGGTAGCGAAAAATTCTTTTTACTGCGTTTAAGTGAGATTCCTTAGGATTGGATTGATATCTTGCACATAAGCATACTGAAAACATTAAGTCTGGTCGACTAGCTGTTAAGTAAAGTAGACTTCCGATCATACCTCTAAAAGATGTTTGATCTACTGGTTTCCCAGCTTCATCAAGATCTAATGAGTTTGAGGTACCAATGGGAGTACTTATACTCTTAGTGTTTTCATAACCATACTTTTTAATAAGATCTTTAATATACTTATGTTGAGATATGTAGATTCCTTCTGGTTTTTGAGAAATTTGAAAACCAAGGAAAAATGTTAACTCACCCATCATACTCATTTCAAACTCAGATTTCATTAGACTAGCAAAGGAGTCAGTCAAAGATTGCTGAGTTGAACCAAATATAATGTCATCAACATAAATTTGAACAATCAAAACATTTTTCATATCTTTCTTTATAAAAAGGGTTGGATCTGCATTTCCCTTAACATAGTTATTGTGAAGCAAAAATCTAGTAAGTCTATCATACCATGCTCGTGGGGCTTGTTTTAGGCCATACAAAGCTTTGGTAAGTCTAAAAACATGATCAGGATGTTTTGTATCTTCAAATCCAGGAGGTTATTCAACAAAAACTTCCTCTTGAACATAACCGTTAAGAAAAGCACATTTCACATCCATTTGAAATAGTTTGAAATTAAAGAA
Source organism: Viscum album (assembly GCA_963277665.1). Classification (NCBI taxonomy): domain Eukaryota; kingdom Viridiplantae; phylum Streptophyta; class Magnoliopsida; order Santalales; family Viscaceae; genus Viscum; species Viscum album. The sequence goes on from OY728158.1 coordinate 1,464,581,513, forward strand.
TGCTGCAAAGGCAAGTAGAATACGGATAGATTCAAGTCTAGCTACTGGAGAATAGGTTTCTTCATAGTCTATTCCTTCTTGCTGATTATAGCCTTTAGCAACAAGTCTAGCTTTATTTCTAACAATGACTCCATTTTCATCACATTTATTTCTGAAAACCCACTTTACTCCAATAACAGAAGTTTCCTTAGGTCTCTCAACCAAGGTCCAGACTTTATTCCTTTCGAATTCATTTAGTTCATCTTGCATTTCTTTGATCCAATCATCATCACCTAAAGCTTCATCAGTGCTTTTTGGCTCTAATTGGGAAAGAAATGCTAGATGTTCTACTTCATTTCTTAAGGAACTTCTGGTCCTTACAGGTTGATTTACATCACCAATGATACTATCACTGGGATGATTCTTAAGAAACATCTGATTTGGGTTTTGTAAAACCTGTTCATCAACATAGGGTAGAAAGTCTTCTGGGGTGAATGTTTCAGAAGTATCTTCTAGAACAATTTCCTTATCAGAAGGTTCTTCTATCAAAGGTTGATAATCAGTTTTTGAAAACACATCCGAAGATGTAGGTTGGGAGGTTTTAAAAACAAAAGGATCTGATTCATCAAATTTTACATGTACTGTTTCCTCAACAGTACAAGTATTTTTATTAAAAACTCTATATGCCTTAGAGGTTGTGGAATAACCTAAGAAAATTCCTTCATCTGATTTTGGTGCGAATTTATGTAAGTTATCTTTAGTATTCAAGATGAATACTTTGCAGCCAAAAGCCTTGAAGTAGGAAAGTCTAGGTTTTCTACCATTCCATAACTCATAAGGTGTTTTATTAAGAAAAGGTCTAATCAAAACTCGATTTATAGTATAACAAGCAGTACTTACAGCTTCAGCCCAGAAATGTCTAGCAATAGAATATTCACTCAACATGGTTCTAGTTATTTCTTGAAGAATTCTATTTCTTCTTTCAACTACACCATTCTGTTGAGGAGTTCTAGGTGCTGAAAGTTGTGAGTAATACCTTTCTTACTACAAAAAGATTCAAAATCTGAATTTTGAAATTCTCCTCCATGATCACTATGAATAGTTTTCAATGGAAGGTTTTTCTCATTTTTAACTTGATCTCTAAAACTTTTGAAATAGGAAAAAGCTTCAGATTTCCTTGCTAGAAAATAGACCCAAGTAAATCTAGTGTAATCATCAACTAGAACAAACACATAGTATTTGCCTCCAATGCTTCCAGTTTGTGTTGGACCAAAAAGATCCATATGCACCAACTGTAATGCATCGGTTGTTGAGACTTCACCGATTGACTTAAAACTAGATTTATGTTGCTTTCCATATTGACAAGGATCACAAACTTTAAAAGAATCAAATCTAAGCTCCGGTAGATCCTTAACAAGTTTCTTCTTAGAGAGTTTACATAGGTTTCTAAGATTACAGTGTCCTAATCTTCTATGCCATAACCAAGAGTGATCTTCCATTGCACTTAGGCAAGGTAAATCTTGGCTTCTTAGGTCTTCTAAGTTTAAGGTGTAAACATTCTCTTGCCTATTGGCTGAGAGAATAAATTCTTCCTTGGAATTGTGAACTAAGCATTTATCATTCCTAAAATTCACAAGGTAACCTTCATCACATAACTGACTTATGCTAATGAGGTTGTGCTTAAGACCTTTAACAAAAAGAACATTTGAAATCAAAGTTTTACCCAAAAGAACTATATTACCAATACCAACAATCTCTCCCTTAGCATTGTCTCCGAAAGTTACCTTTCCTCCTTTCGTTTTGATAATCTTTTCAAAAAAGCTTTTGTTACCAGTCATGTGCCGGGAACATCCACTATCCATGTACCAAATATTGTTACTGGAACTTTCTTTATTTTCCTGAAATTAAGAATAAAGTTAGACTTTCGGAATCCAAACTTGCTTGGATCCGAGATTTCCAGACAATAAAATCTTAGGTACCCACATTTTCTTAGAAAAGTAGGCTTTATGAAAACCTAAGGATTGGGTTTTATTTAAGGAACAACTTCTTGCCCAGTGACCACCACATTGACATTTAGTGCAGAATGGGGCACTTTGAGGAACAAAATAATTGTTACTGAAAACTGGTTTTGCATGGGTATAACCAAATCCGGATTTATTTCTTAAAGGTCATATTTGAGAATACATCTTATCAAAATTTTCTTTACCATGGGTAAAGTTTGATAAACACTTCTTTAAGGAAAAAATTTCGGACTTGAGTTTTACAACCAAGTTTTTATCCTCAAAATCATTAGTTTTTGAACTAGAGTTAGGCTCGATAACATTTTTCTTAGAAATTGCTTTTTCTAACTCTTTAGAAAGTTTATTCTTTTCAGAATTTACTTCCTCAAAATTTTTTGAAATACTTTCAAAATCAGCATTTTTCTTATCAAGATCTTTAGAAAGATCTGATATCTCTTTAGTAAGAATAGAATTCCTAGAGTTTGCCTTATCAAATTTCTTGTTGAGTTTGGAATTCTCAATCTCAAGAAGTTCAGCAAACCTAGAGACTTCTTCAAAGGTAGGTAAAGTATTTTTTTCATCAGAAGATGATTCTTCATCAGAAGAGTTATAATACTTACTATCATTAGAATTTAAAGAAACATTGGTCAATGATTCAGCATTTCGTACCTTAGCCATAAGACAATGATTATCAATAGGTAATCTGGCTATAAGACCAAGATTCTTCTGTCCTGAAGATTCATAATCAGTAGATTCATCTGAAGAGTCACCACCACTGGCACTCCAGGTGTCATTAGCTTTCAGAACTTTCTTAGCTTTGGCTTTGTAATACTTCTTCCTGTTCTTGTCTGAATGCCTTTCCTTCCTTTCTTTCTTTCTGAGCATAGGGCAATCCGGTCTAATATGTCCAGCTCTTTTACATTCATAACAAGTAACTTCTCCATCTTTCTTATCTTTCCTATCCTTCTTCTTATACTTGGATTGAAAGTTTCTCTGTCCAGCTATCTTGTTCATCCTTCGAGCAAGATTGGCTAATTCATTATCTGAAACTTCACTTTCACTAGATTCGGATTGGAAAATGACTTTCTTAGATTTGGATCTGGTAACTCTCTCAGGAGTCTTAGCTTTCATCTGATTTGAAGTTGTAGTAAAAGCAACAGTACCATTTCCATTCTTCTTCTTGATGTTGTCAGCATCTCTCTTCATTCTGGTCTCATGTTGTAGAAGAGTTCCAAATAATTCATCAAGAGTAATTTGAGTAAACTTCATGTTCTCATCTATAGCTGTTCTCTTGGATTCCCATTCATTGGGCATAATGTCAATTATCTTGTCCACAAGAGCTTCATCATATAAACCTTTTTCTCCCATAGATTGAAGACTGTTGACGATAGTCATAAATCTTTGTTGAACTTTACAGATAGGTTCTCCATAAGGAAAATTAAAGCCATGATATTCAGCTCTAAGCATAGCCCTTCTAGTCTCAATCACTTTAGAAGTCCCAAAGTGTGTAACCTCTAACTTCTTCCATATACAGTTAGCTGCTTCACATGAAGAAATTTGGCTATATATATTTCTAGTCATTGAACATAATAAAGTATTGCGTACCTTATAATTGAGTTGATATTCTTTCTTTTCCTAGTTAGTAAAGGTTCTGACTTCCTTGTCAGGGATTTTATAATCACCAGTAAGCATGACAAAGTTATCTACTCCAGTATTGATAACAAAAGTCTTCATACGATCTCTCCAGTATTCATAATCATTACCATCAAAGATAGGTGGCCTTGTAGGATTCAGAATGTCAATAGATCCAACGTTCATTCCTGCCATACTAGAAAATAACTTGGATACAAACTTGTTAGTAGCAAAAGATTCGTAATCAAAAAGTTCGGAATGGGAAAAGTTCGGAATGGATAAATCGGAATGACAAAGTTCGGAATGAAAAAGTTGAGCAAGAAAAACTTGTATGTGAGTACAAGTATTTCAGTAACCTTGGCTCTGATACCAAATGTAAGAATGGTATAGAGTAAGAGGTTTCAAACCTTTGATACCAATTGTAGGATCGAAATATAATATGAGATGCTCAATATACAAGAGGGGGGGTGAATTGTATACTTTAAAAATTCCTTTGGAACCTTTAAAGTTAGTTATGAATAACTAATGTTTCCTTAAGAAAAGGAAAGGACTAAGTTTAACAAAGTTAAACAAAGTTGATTCACAACACCTCTAACACCGAACTAAACTTGGAAAGAGATTCCAAAAGTAGGTTCCGGAAATATGGTTCCGGAAATTGAAACTTAACAAAAGTTACAATATGAGATTCTACCTTAAAGCGTATAGAATCTAAAAGAATCAGAGTAAGTAAGGAAGTATAAGAAAGTTATACTTTCCTTAAGATACAAATTGCAGCGGAATAACAACAAGTAGTAAAACTACTAGTAACAAGGTAATAGTCTTTTAACCTAAAGAGAAGGATATCCAACAACCTTGGATAAAGGTCCCTTGATTTATACTTTCAAGCAAGTCTGTCTTACCCACACCAGGGTAAGCCCTCGATACGAAGATCGGAGTCTCTGTCTTGCTATCCCCGCAAGCCCTCAACTTCAAGGTAGTTGGCAACCTCTGTCTTCCTTAGCAAGGAAGTCCTCGATCTTTAAGGTAGTCGGAAACCTCTGTCTTTCTCAGCAAGAAAGCCCTCGATCTTTAAGGTAATCGGCAACCTCTGTCTTCCCATCCCCGGAAGCCCTCGAATGTAATCACCAACATTCGGAGTCGCACGAAGCTTTGAGAGTTTATAAGAGACTCTCTCTCTAGAAATCACTTCAACATCATGTATGCACAAAGTCCAAATTGTTTATCCATCCGTTGTGAGCTTTTTCAAATGAGCTCCTATTTATAGGTAAGGTCGGCTCCTCTCCAACGGTCATATTTTCCTTAAAGTTCGGAGGGACCTGTACACGTGTCACTTAGACAACGGTTAGTTTATAACAAAATGGACGACATCGTTTTATAACAAAGTAAGTGTAACAGAATGTACGACATAGTTTTAAACTCTAACATAAAGGTTCGGAATAGAAATTTCGGAGTGAAAGTTCGGAGTGAATGAATTCAGAGTGTATAAATCAATGATAATCAGATTCTGTTTAATAGGTGAATTCGGAATGAGAATTTGGAATAGGAATTCGTCATCAGAAATCGTAATGAGAATTCATCATCAGAATTCGTAATGAGAATTCTTTATCAGAATTCGTAATGAGAATTCTTTATCAGAATTCGTAATGAGATTTCGGAATGAGATTTATTCATTAGAATTCGTAATGGGAATTCTTCAACAGAATTCGTAATGAGAATTCGGAATGAGATTTCTTCATTAGAATTCGTAATGAGAATTCATCATCAGAATTCGTATCCTGAATCTGGAATAGAACTTAGTCAGAATTCATATCCGGAATTCGGAATGATACTTCCTTAGAGTTCTTGTCCAGAACCGAATCTTAAAACAGAATGCTTTTTATCAGTTTTAATGATTCTGAGAAAGTGAATCCGAATTTCATACTTAAGAAAAATATTAATGAAAATATGATAAGGATAAATTTTTCTTATAAAACCGATTTTCCTTAAGAAAGCATTTTTCCTTACAAAAGCAATTTTCCTTAAGAAAGCAATTTTCCTTATAAAAGCAATTTTCCTTAAGAAAGCATTTTTCCTTACAAAAGCAATTTTCCTTAAGAAATCATTTTTCCTTACAAAAACGATTTTCCTTAAAGATAAGGTGTTTGTGATTTTCAAAACAAGAAGGAATGGAAAAGTCATAAGGAAAACCTTATTGACTCAACAATCATGGCACTTTTTGTGTGATTCCCGCATAAGATTTATCCTTTTTTCTTCATATTAATCTCTTTTTCATCCTTTTGGATATTAATATATCCTCCAAAAAATGATGGATCTATACACTAAAATGCATGATATCCTTATAAGATGGTTTTGAGGTCTTCTACACCATCGTTCTCATTGACAAGTGTCATTGCAAGTATTGTTGTGGGGGGAAATGTAGGATATTACATCTTATTTACCCAACATTAATAAATTTTAATTTCATGATATATTTTATTTAGTAATTTAAATTTAATTTATCAAAATTTAATTCAATTTATTTGATAATACCAAATTCTAGATAATAATGTGCTTCAGAATGGTTTTGGTAAGAGAATTTGGAAAAAAATATCTGTTGATTTGTGGAGTTTTTAAGGTAATTTAATGATTCAAAATGCTTTATTTAAATTACATATTTTATGGAATTGATTTTGATTAAATTGTTGAATTAAATTGTTCATGTGAATTTTGAAATTGATGGAATCAGTTTTGATTGGATTTGAAACTTGTGGAGATAGAATGAAATGTTATTATAGAAAACAAATGGTTTTATCGTGTCAATGTAGATTTTTTTATTAAAATATTTTTTTGTTATAATAGAAAATTAGAAATTAAATGGAAGAATGAGATTAAATTATATTTTAATCATTATTAAAATATATTCCCATCATTGATTTTGTAATAGAACACGAAATAATAAAGTAGTTTGTGAGTTATTTGTATACACTCTACACTACTACAATGTTATAAAATATACATGTAGTGGGTCACATACTTGATGGGATGGTGATGTACCACCTTTGTCCATTGTCTAGAGCGTGAGTGTATACATATATTGGTAATATCACATGGAGAGTGTGGTGTACTATACAATTGAACATATATACCTATTTGGTATACAACAATGTTGCTCTCTTGTTATTTATATTTGTGTTCCATGCCTTATGAATTTAAATAAATCATTTTATATAACTGTTTATATAAGACATTTATTTAGAAATATTCCATACTTTTAAAAACATCCATCAAATAATGTTTTTCCATAATTTGGGTTGTATAGAATAATTTTTTTAAATATTATTTAAAATTTAAAACATATTTACATTAAAATTTAACGAGTTCCTTTACTTAATCCATTATTAGAATCTGACAAGGAATCCATGGTGAGACCCTACTAGGTTTTTTAGTTCGCACCACACATGTTTCTTCGGGTGTTTGTATATAACCTCCATCCATGTTAATGAAAAGGGAGATGTTCTCCTAGAGGTGGATCAACCTATTGAACCTTGGACATGATGAGTTATATCCTTATGTACTTGAAATTTTGTCCTCTTTTTTGGAATATTATTTTTATTAATTTTTTCTTTAATTTCTTTTCATCTTATAGAACATTCATCCCTGTATAATTTCATTTATATGAATATTGACTTGATTTTCTTGCTTCAAATGTTTTGGGGGAAAAGTCATTCCCACTTTAATGTTGTATGATTCCATGTTCTAGTCACTGACCCAATAGATAATGAACACCCATCAAGCTATGCCAGGGCTAGGTCAGTTATCAGGTTATAAGGGTACCCGAGATGGTTTGTTAGAACTCATTGAAAAAGGGAATGTTGTTTCATAGTTTCAGTCCTCAATGTGAAAACAATGAAACCCTCTCAGTATTTATTAAAATATGGGATAACTTCTCCATAAATTCTCTACATTTGTTTGGGATGATTCCCTTACTATAAACTATTAAATTGTACATTGACTTTATTGTTTTCGAGGATTTTATTATGTTTATAAAATTTTCTTTTTAATCATATCATTGATATTCAGTAAATGAAGGGTTATTAATACTTTAGAACATATGATAAAGAAAACCACGTGATTGGAAATATATTTTATGGCTATATAACTAATGATTTGTTTCATTATTGGGGAGAACATTATTTGATTATGGTAAATAAGACATTATGGGATTTTATTTGGGTGATTGTGTTGGAATTATATTTTGGGAATCATATATTATTTTACTATGGATTTGAGGTGATACATGTAACATATGTAAATTTTTATTATATCTTAGAGATTATATGATTATGGCATATATATATTTTTTATGATAATTTAATAATGATTGTTGTTATTTAGTGATAAATATAAAATATAAATCCATAGAATATGTTATCAATTATTTATAATAATTTTTTAATCATATTCAACAAAATTTTTAAGATGTTTAAGGATAATTTATTTTAACTAATGGTTTATTATGATCTCTCATTATTACCATGGAATTCTCTAGATTAATGATATTAATGTTTATTCATTCTGATAATTGTAATAACTTTTTCAAACTATATTCTATTTGGTCAATGTCAAAATAAATTTTGAATATGTTTTCATACTTTTTTGGATTATGGGATATGTTAGATGTTTATATTAGTGCATATAAAATGACAAATTCTTCTTGAATACTCATTATTTTGAGAAAAATATGAGATTGTGGTGGAATTTCATTAATAGATAAAATACCACTCAATATGTAACTAAATTTCATTATTTCATTTTCAAAGATGGTAAAAATTTTAAATATTCTCATATAATGACTAAGAAAAAAATATATTCATATTAACCCCATTTATAAAGAAAATGACGATGTTTTCCACACCACTTCGGTTTACGGTTTTCTGGTTGTTGAGTTTCTCATTATAATTATATTTATCATACTCAACAAAATATGTCATCATCCATCATTAATCAGGTTGTATTCATTTCATTGATGTCCATATTTCCACAAACCTACAATTTTATCGTATTTGGAAACCTAGTTATGTGTTATTACAGATGGCCTTTATATTTTCTTTTCTCGATTTTCTAAAATTATTTTTATTAATCCTTTTTATGATATCTGATTTGAGGACCGATATTTTCAAATTAAATCCCTTTAGTTATCAATATGATGTAAAAGTTGTGGGGGTAGGGGGTAACGGTGTATAATTTTAAAAGAATAACATTATTTTCAAAAGCACATATGAAAAGAACCACCAACAATAAAAGGTTGACTTAATATAAAACCATTATAATAATTCTATTAATTTTTTTATATGAATACTATTGAATAATTTATGAAATATATTTATAAATTATCTATTATGATTAAGTATATTGATAAATTTTTAGAAAATAACCACTCAATTTTTAGTAACGATATTTTATTTAATAAAAATATGTATTATTAAAAAATGTGTTTCATTGAATTCTGTGAAAAAATTATTTTAATAAATTATAAAAAAAGTAAAATTTAATTTATAAATTTCAATTATTCATATAAATAAATAAAAATTAATACCAGGGTGATGTGATTTAGATTTTTTAGAAAATATTGATTTTTAGTGAATAGTGAAAATGTTATTTTTATACACTAATAATATATTTGTATTGAATTTATTAATTTAGAAGTATATTTATATAGAATATTTTTATTTCTTGTAAATTCCATATTTATAATTTATATTTATTCTATTTAATTTTATTTTATTCTTAATCAACCTTAATTTTATTAGATGTTTTTTTGTGTTTAAAATGTATTTTCTTTATAACTATATGAATTTGCATAAGTATTCATCATTTTAATTATTTAACACGACCCATAATCAATTTTTTTTAATTTAAATGGATTTGTTTTGTATAATAATTGTTAAATTAAATTAATATATAATTTATTTTAGTACATATATGAAATTAAAATCATCTTATTCTTAAAAATACATATCATGAAAACTTTGTATTCCTCATGTATGTGGGTTTAATTTTATGGTAAACACATAGACTTAAGAAAATTTAATTTGGTAAAATGTATTTCATATTTGCAATATGAATAATTTATATTTCAAAAAAGGGTCAATTTTTTTTGGTGACTATGAATATTAAAAATAGTAAATAAATTTATCATTTTATAGATTAAAATATTTTTACTGTATGTTAAAAAATTGATGAGCTTTGAAATTAACTAAAGATGTGTGTAAATTATATATTATGATTATATGTTGAAATTATCACATAATATTCTCTATAATTGTCATTTTTCTATACTTTTTCATTTCAAAAATGTAGGTGTACATTTTTATTTTTAAAAAATCAAATTGTATTCTCCCTGGAACTTAACAATGACAACCCACTCACCGATACTATTCAAAACATCAATATAATTATGTTTAAAAAAAGCAGATTCAATACCTTCCTTAATTTGACCCATATTTCATAGAGTACTTTTTTTACCAGAATAAATATATAGTAATTCCTTAGCTATAATCCAAAATAGGTGGTCCAAGAAAGTCGTATCACTTATGACCAAAATTTGTTGTGTTGTTCCTTAGTCATCCTATATGAAACTTTATTAAAAAAATATGGTATAATTAAATTTGTATTTAAAATATTATAATATCTTATTATGATAATTTAATAATTTGAATATATCTCCTCTTCCATTAAATTTGATAAGGAACCATAATTTCTGTGTCTCATAGTGTACCTCCTCGTCAACCGATCTAATTAATTTTCCTTCATTGTCTCCAATATATGTTCATATTTATTAAATTATTTTTAATATAATATATTGCTAAAATATTTATCACTATAAAAATATAATATATAAAATATTTTTCACCTATAAATTCTCATAAAATTATAACGTAATTCATGCATACGTGTAGACCACCACCTTCACAATGAAACCATATTCATTTTTCATCACCACATCACATGTATTCTATATTTAAGAGTATTTAATGAAATAATATGGTATCTATGTTATAATTTTAATTATTTATTGATAAAATAATACTTACAAGTATTCTATAATGATCATTCAAAAATGTAAATAGTTTTAAATGTATATAAAACCTATAATATCATTGATTTTAAAGTAGTTCATTTTTCAAAACCATGATACAACATTGGTTTTAAAATTGTTATAGATTTATAAGAATATAATTTTTCCTGATTATAATTAAATAAATTATTTAACAATTAACCCTTTGACCATAGTCAATGTACCGAAGTCTTTTTGAAAATATGGAATGAACATAATAAATGAAACTGATGTAGAAATAGCGGATTAAATATAGAAATATTTTATTGAAATAAATTATTTATGTATAATTTATAAAGACTAGAAGAGGTAATTATAATATATAAAAATATATATAATATTATTGTAGAGGATATAAATACATACATGGAATTTCTAGACTCAAGGGACTGGTTTTTCATCTCCCTTTTATTTCAACGTGACATGATCCTTACTCCCCAAGTATTTTTTTAATGGTTTATATATATCCTATTGATGTATTTTTTTTGATAATTTTCATTAATATAATTTTTATTTAATAACACATAGAATTTTATCACATTCATGATGTCTTGATCCAGATATTATGAAATTAGGATGTGATATCATCTCCATCTTCCTTAATTGAGGGATTTTTTATTGTTATTCACAAAATTTCTTATAAGTTGTATACATACTGACAATTTTGTATTATATATAATAAATCATTTGTTATTAATTATCTATTAGGATGAATCTTTAATTACTTCATCTAATGTAATATGAAATTATAATCGCCAAGTGGTGAGGGGTTTCAAAAGTAATTTTTTATTGGGATAAATTACATATTCATTGTCATTGAAATTATATTATTATGGTATAAATGAATTATTATTGTATTACGTTGTATTTAATCTTTTTACATGGGTTTATAAATTTTTTAAACATAATTTCACCACTGATTAACTCTATATTTAGTGATATTATCTTTTTAAGGGTTATTCGTCTCAATGAATCTTTCTTTAGGAAACATGTTTAATTTTATGAAAAATATATTATTTTATGAGGTATGGATACACCAATTTTTTCATGATCTATTAGGAATATACTTATTTTCATGGTACTAAAATTTACAATTTGATGTCATTATTTCAACAAGCTTATGATTGAAAATATATCAATGTGGAAGAGTTTTATGTTTTAATATACATTGTTTTTAGGATTTTCTATGATAATTGATCCAATGGTAGAAATATAATTATATTATTTTATTGAACAACTTATATTTTAATCTACCCATATTATCAATGAGTTTTTAATTTTTAATTTCAATTTCCTCTCTAACATATTGATGAAAAGTCAATAAAGACAATTTAAAGTGATAACTATAATGTATCTTCCTTTAGATTGGGAATCCATATCTTTGATATAAATGTTTTAAAATAATAATAAAATAATATATAAAAATAATTGATTTTATAAATCTATTATACACAGTCTTTTTCCTTCTTTTAAATGTTTATAAAATGAAATTTCTTAATTTTTTTCAATTGGTTCACATTTGAAACCCTTTAAAAAAAATTTAAATAATGTTTATATTAAACATTTACATTAAGAAATGATTTTCCTACTACCATGATAATTATTTTAATTGAGGATTCCATTATATGTTTCGAATGAAAATTTCAAATAATATAATTTTCAATTTGTTTTTGGAAAATTCATGGTTTTATAAATCCATTTTCAATGTCAAATAAATAATTTTTTTTATAAATTTAATGGAATTGTAATGGTATTTTAGTTCCTCAATGTCAACATACCTTTGTTTTACATGTTCTCCATTTTTGTTTTTAATGATACCAACTTCATTCACTATTTTGATGTATTATTATTACTTCAAAGATATTTTCATGGAACACATTTTTCCACAAGTTTAACAAGTTATGAAATGAATAATAGTTTTTTATTAGATTTATTTAAAAATTCAAGGTATATCAAGTTTATTTAGGTTTTCATTCATATAAATTATTTATATGATGGGTTAGACACCATTGTAGGTCAAATTTTATCTAGATATAGATTGTATGATGGGTGCACCCAGATAGACTTCAAACGAATTTTGATTGGATGATGACTATAACGTTATTCCATATTTAATTGTTCTCTAGGGGTTCTGTAAGGCATCAATGAATATAAGGTCCCATGATACCAAATATATTTATTTTTTCCTTGAAAGGGTATTAATAATTCCTTATATCAATATTGATATCCCATGGATCCTATATGTAGAACAAAATGAATCTGGTCATTATTAAATCCTAATCCCATGCTTCATGATCAATGATTTGAGTATTGGTGGGTATGATTGATCATCTACTATACTCAGAGAAGTAGTTTATGAAATTAAATTTATATGCTTGTCTTTTACTTACTTATGAATGTTAATTATTAATTCTTATGGTTACCCTTATTAATAATTTGATCTCACCCTTTTAATATTTTCCTTTTTTCACATTATGAGGAATATATAATATGAATTGGTGCTAAACTTCTTCCATACATTGATAATTTTAATCGAAATATTAAATACAGAAAATGGAATATGAAAATCATGGTATAGTAGGAGATAACATTGAACTAAATGAACAAGAAATTTATGTCTCCGGGTTCATAAGAGTTCGTCCTAATCATACTAAAAAAAACAGAATGTTTATCAGGCTACATGTTTTATAATATAACAATTTTTTGTATGTTTTGGATAGAAAAAGTTAGGTAAAAATTAACAATTTCAAATAATGTAATTTATGCCTTTTTTAGCACGCGGTCTAGATGTATGGCCTTACAACTATTATATAGGCCTCAATTTTTGGATTTCTCCATGAGTTGTTCCTTAAATGTGAGTAAATAGTAGTAATTCCTTTGGATGAGTGGTGTGAGTAGCATCCTCTGGGTGTATATGATAATGTTCATCTGAACATGAAGAAACCCATAATTCATGAGGGAGAATGTATGATACATACTTTCTTATTATTCTATTGTTGTTTTAATTAAAGAAAAATCTCATTGTTTTTTGGTGAGCTAGACTATTAGGTATCCAAAATATTTCATGAGTTATTGGTTCATGTTTTTTAGAATATGTAAACCCCAAAGGAATAATGTTTTTGTTTTTTTCACCCAGACCCTTGAATAGGAGAAACATTCATTGTTGGAGTTTCAATTCATTTTATTTTTAGAAGTTTTACCCTTATAACATGCATTTTATATTAATTTAAAGAGATATTTAGTTGTAATATGGTGGTATAACTTTTTTGGATTAATGATCAAGGTTCACCAAAAACATTTTCCACTCTTTAGACATGGTTCATGGTGGATACTTCTAGAAAAGCATTTTTTTGTGAGGACACAACAAGATAATCCGAGATAGGGAGGTATCTCTATGTAGTCTGACATATACAAGGGTCCTATAGGATTTTTAGTGATAGATATATTCCTCAAAGAGGAGTTCTAGGAATCCAAACCATTCATTTTCCCAAAGGGATTATAGTTTTCTCATTATAATGACTAACAAAAAATTCAGGGATTTTGAGGAATGGGGAATAATATTGCCTGATCTCATACATGTGGATTTATGAAACAAGTATCAAATAGACTATGAAGTTATCCATGAAATGGATGATGAATTGATTAAAATGGATGGGGTCACATAGCTTACGTTTTTCAAACCTAACATGATGCAGGTGGTGGTTGGATAGTAGATATACCCCTGATGGCAATGATTCTTCATGATAATGGGTCTCTATTGGTAGCCATAGTGACCCATAGAGAGGATTTTTTGAAAAATGTGCTAAAGTATCCCATTGAGAAAGATCAACATGTTAAGAATGAATCTACGATCTAGTTACACTAAAACATCATGTGGTTCATTGAAGGACCAAATAGATGGTTGTTATGGGAGTGTTCTATTATGGGATATGAGGGACATGATCACATGACACATGAGTTAACTTGGGGTAGGATATGTATCCTTTTAAAACTATAATTAGTATTTATGAGCATTTTTGTTATTCATTTCATAATTTTTGTATTAATTATATTGGTATTGTGATTCCAATAGAGTATATATCCCTTGAGATATGGATAGATGAACTTGTTGAGATTGATTAAACTATTATTGACACATTTTGATAGTTTGAGAAGGAATATTTTGTGTAGATTGTCACCTATGTCCTCTTGGTTATTTAAAAGGAAAAAATTTGATGTAACTCAAGGTATACACTTTCTATCCAGGGTGAACAACGTATTATATTTTCACTATATGATAGTTAGATGTATATATGTGGGCTAGATGAGAATTTATTTCAATGGTGAGAAGGAAATTATATTATAACATTTAGGCTCATGATAATACAGATGAAAACTATCTCTCATTAGATGGTGAGTTCAGACCATGGGGTATTGGGTATTTCATTCATCTAGATTACAAGTCTTGTAGAGGATTATATGACCGTATTCAATAGAGAAACTCTAGGACTGCTTCTAAGGACATATATCAAAATCTTCAGTGTTTTACATGTCTCAAACCAATTAATATCATATATTGAATATCTTATGTAACCTTTTATTCTCTCTGGGATGAGGGTGCAATTACTAGACCATTGGATAAAGGTCATTATCAAAACTTCTATGTCACATAGGCAGCTCTATTATAATTCACCGATATAGAAGACTGAGAATTGAAGGTTTTTATTGATTACCATCAACTAAATCATCTTTTGAGGAAGAAAAATTACTACTTTTGATAGATTAAGGACCTCCTTGACTAGAATATAGGAACATATTGTTTCTTAATTTTCTACTTTTGGTTCAGAGACCACGAGTTGTGGGTTCAAGATATTGATATTACAAGGTTAGAATTATAGTGCTTCTATAATAATTATGTGTTCCTAATGATTCTATTAATTTTGATGAATTCCCCTATAGTTTTCATGGGATAAATGATCTAGATATCAGATAATATTTTTTATTGGTTCGTGGTTTTCATTATTGATGACATTGTTATTTACTCTATATTTAAGGAGGATAGCTTAATTAATTTGAGGATAGTCACATATATACTATAGGTCCACCAGTGGTATTATACTCTATAAAAGTCTATGTTATGGGTTATTTTTATTCAATATCTAGGGAATTTCATCTCTGAACAGAATTTTGTCATAGAAGTGATGAAGATAATGGTTTGTATATCATTGAAACAACCCAATGTTGTGTTAGAAGATCAAATATTTATCTTGGTATGGTACTTTAATAGTTTTGTGGTACAACCTTCCAATACTACAACAAATTTTAATGTATCAACCTCAATACGGAAGTTTTTCAACTAGAAATAATTATTTCAGAAATATTTTAGGGATTTAAGGAAGCGGTTAACCAGATATCATGATTTATGACTACTAATGTTGGGTGTGGGATATGTAGTTTTTATCAATGGATTTAGATTTGGTCTTGAGTTATATTGATGTAAAGGTAAGAAATTATTACTTAAGGTTAATGGAAACGAAATCCCTAAAAGTAGAACTATGTCATCCGTGATTTAGTGTTGTGAAAATTGTTACTCCCTTGGAGGACATGGATGCATTGTCTACCAGAAAAGCACCTTTTATTATACAAACCACTGAAGTCAATGTAATATATTTCCTAGCCGGACCTTAAATATAGAAGAATATACTACCAAGAGTTCATACCAGACTATGAAATTTAGATTTTCACTAATTTGATAATGTGTAGAATATTTTTAGAATCCCATAGTAGGAAATGATGAAATCTATTGGTGGAAGATTTTCAGAAACGTTTTTTCTATTATAGTTATCCCTTGTTGATGGGGAGGGAAGTAATACCTTGATGACGGTAATTAATCAATGACCACTCAACTGTGTTAGTTAGTATCCATTATATTTCAAATATTTTTATGTTCTATATGACCATATGTCATTTGGATATGTACCCATAAACATTTTTGGCGGTGGGGATAACATCATCCATTTCGGAGGATGGATAGGTTTTTCAATCACATTATCAAGGGAGTTGTTGATAGATATTCTTACATAAACTTAGTGTAATATCCTATATTATAGAAGATATACAAAGACAATTAATTTTAGATCTCTTTGGATGGTATGATCAATAGATCATTTGATTTTGTTTCTTCATGCCTCAAATATCAGCTCATGATGGTAGAACACCAGGTATCATCAAACTATAATCATCATTGTATGATATGGAATTGGATGTATTATGGAATATAATTAGATTTTATAATTGGTATTTCATGGAAAATGATAGGCCATGACCATGTTTAGGTTATTATTAACCATCTTACCAAATTAAACAAATTTGTATCTATTAAGGAGTTGATCTCGATGGTGTTTTGGGGGAACATGAATTTTATTAAGATTGATCACCTAAATTAGGAACCCTTAAAAATTTTCTTTGATTATGATTCATGGTTCATGTCATGGTTATGTAGAGGATTTCATATGGCTATAAGACAAATTTATAGATGAACATAATGTTTCACCCCTATAAATATGGGATGAGTAAATGACCCATCTGGGTTTTAGAGGATATTAGAAAACTAGAATGTTATACATCATTTGTAGTTTGGACAAAAAATTTCAATCAGTTTAATTTCCTTATAATAATTTTTATAACTCCACTATCGACAAGACACCATTTTATACACTACATGGGTGACCCTATAGATCACCCTCATGCTGAATACAGTTAATAAATTTGTTGCATTGAGACAGGATAAGGTGAAAGGAAAAATGAATAATATTTAAAGGATACATAATAAAATGATAACCACTTAATTATAGTTGAAATATTATGCCAAATAATGTATGAGACCCCTAGAGTTTGAGTATGTAGATCAATATTTCGTGAAGTTATCCTAAAAATAGGGTTTATAGAGGTTCACTAAGGGTAGAAATATATCTCTGAGGTTTATTAGGCCATTCTAGAAATTGTCATGATGTGAGAGTTTTCATATAACCTAGAAAAACAACCAAATATTGATAAGGTGCATGATTTATTATATGTGTTATTTTTATGTAAATATTTTCATGACATAGAACCTATTATTAACATGGGCAAACAAGGAATTGAGAATGGGATTTCAATTACAAATTTCCAATTTTGAATTGAGGATATTCTATAGAAGATAGTCTATGGGAGATCTATCCTACTATTGTGAATTTTGTGGTATTATGAAAAACTCTTAGAGAGATTAGGGGAGAATAATATCTATATGTGGGATTAGTACCCACACCTCTTTAGTTGTTTTTTACTTTTTATGAAAATACAAAAAAAAAATTGGTAGAATTTTATTTCATCTATTTTTAGGTTTTAACTCTTTGGATATATATATAATATTGGATTTTATTTAATGTACGAACATTGTTCCTGGTGTATTAGGACCATAGAATTTATATATTTATAATATTAACCATATTAATATATATGGGTACACATTTTATGAATAAATGGGTTTCTCATTGATCCATGTTTGAAATGGGAAAAGTGAGAATGTTGTTTTTCTGAGGATGTGTGGTTTACCCTAGACATGATATTACTTTTATATTCATCGAGTATTAGGATGATTCATTATAATTTATAGATTAAAATGAATATACAAAAAGAGATTTTTTTATTGAATTTTATTTTTTATGTATGTGGTGGACCCAATATAATATCTTATAATCTCAAAATCTAGTCTTATCTTTAAAATCCTTTAATATTTAGATGTAGAGGTGATGTGATTATATGGAAGGACCTTCAAAGGTCAATAGTAATATGAATATAGGATTGATGTGATGTGATTGTGGGGAATTGTATAATGAATGATGAAATTTTTTTATTCTCTAATGATATCACCAGAAACAATGTTTTTCACCAACTATTGATCTATACTATAGAACTGATTTTTTTTACAAATTTTTATCCAGTTTTGGATTTTATTGTCAACGTGGGGGATCTCATAAAAAACACCCATAAATCATCAATTTATAATACATTTTATTTCATAATTTATATTTATATTTTCAAATTAATAATCATGATTCATTCTCATCTATCAAATGGTGTCCAACCCAATCAATGTTAGCCATTGTTCTTTGCTAAAGTGTTTTATGTATTTTCTTACCATTACACATTCATTCATCAGTAGTATTAATTTTTATAGTGTTTTGACATTTTTTTTGGATCAAAAAAAATTTATCATTTACTAATTGGTTTTATGGACCATTGTTATATGTTCATATCAAGGTTTTTCGTTTCACAAAGGTAGAATGTTGATGATTGTTGTCCATCATAGGATCTGAAAAGAATGTTTTGTAAACTGGTGTGTGTGGATGAAATGGGAGGTGATTTAGGATAATTTTCTAGTGAAGAATGGAAGGAACCACAATTTATAACATTACTCTATGATGGCCAACATAGGTTGGGGGAATTTTGGGAATAATATAATGTATTAGTGATAATGGAAGATACATAATAGAATGAGAGACATTAAGATTTTTATCAATAAAATTCCAAACTACCATCTTGTATTATAGAAGAAGAAATGATATTTATTTTTTATTATATGTATACTAGGGATTCAAACTGAGTGAAATATAACTCCACCTTTTGGTGGGTCCTTATGTTCCCTAAAAGTACCCTACAAGTTGAAACATGTACTGAGAGTACATTTCTACTCCCTGGGTTTTCATTGAAGTTGTGTTCCTAGAGTCACATGATTTTTATATTGACCAACACACACACAATAGAGTATCAAAGTATGGGAAGACATGGACATGTGGGTACACAAAATGTACACAAATGGATACTGCATATACTACTAATTGAATGATCAACCTCACATATCTCCTTCTTCATTACTCACAGTTCATCTTTTGATTATTCAATTATGAGTAAAAATATATATATAATCTGATGGTGAAATTTTATTATATAATTATGATAATATATAAGGTGATGTGAGTGGGTTACAATATCAGTGATTATTGACTGATGATGGGAATTATGTGTGAACATCAAAGCGATGTTAGGGTTAGTACTCCAATTAATTTTGTGTTTTTTACGGAATATGACTTCCAAATAATTTTCAAAATTATATTGAGTACATCCAGACATTAGTATGCAATAGTTATTCAAGATACAATTTTTTTATTCTCCCATTATTGATCTATGGAGGGGGAGTGAACCATCCAATGGAGTCGGTCCACCATTGATCGAAAAATATTCCAGTGGAGAATGGGTCATCCATAATATTGTAGATATGTTAAATTAGTTTTTTGGAATATGGACAATAATAGATCATGGATCCATGGACTGAATCATATTTTTTTTCTATAATTGATGATCCAGACTCCATTATTTTAAAATGTATATTCTACTATATGGGCACATGTGTGTTGGGTGTCCTTTCTATCCTATATTTTTGGTTTAGACAGCTATCTGTTTATTAACACTTCTTTTTTGTTTTTTTGTCATTTCCTATTGGGTATTTAAATAATCACACCTACCTTATATTTTCTTACCTATTTAGTATATTATGCAATGATAGGAAGCTTATCAGGTAATTTGGTTGTCCATGAAAAGGTTGATATTTGTTTTACAAAGTATATAAGACCGAATATAGTGGTTTTTTATTAAGATAGTTTGTGGGGATCGTTCTTTACTGTTAGATTTTTATTTAGTTTTAGTAACACTCTTTTTTCTTTGGAATGTATTTTCCCTCTCTTTTACTTAGATTTTTTTTGTACATTGATTTATATATAGTGGTTGTTGATTGAATTTATTTACAGTCTAAAGTTTTAATATGGTTTAATCATCCCTATATTGTTTTTGGTGAATATTTTATGTGTGAACGTACAATAGGATAAGGCCTATGATCATATTACATATTCCTACATAGTAGTAGTCTCATCTAATGTCCTTTCAGTGGTGGGCATGGTTGGTAATTCGTTGAAAAATATTTTCCCAAGTAGGGACCTAGTGCATTAAATCATTATGTGAGACATATTAAAATTGTAAAGTATCCATTATTAAGGAAACATAATCACTCTTTATATATTTGGATTGAGAATTATTTCATGTTAACACCCTTGGAATCTATTCTCCATCTTTTCCTGGTTTCTTTCCACCAGACTACTTGTTCTCTCTTTTTTCAACATATAAAATTTATCCTTCTCAAGATTGACTACAAAGAAATTATAATCACCGAATAAAGTATTGGTAAATCATTTTTCAATTTCTAAAAGAACCAATAAATAAATTAATTAAAATAATTTCTATATTAATATTAAATAGTTAACAATAGAAAAAATATATTTTGAATGAATTTTTTTTAAATATATTAAAAATTTTCTATTTTATTAAAATTTTCAATTGATTATTTTTTTATACATTTTAAATATTATTTTGAAATTAAAATAAATTATTATCTATAAAAATTTAAAAATAATTTTATATTATATCAAATGGAATATGAAACTCATGTATGACATTGTTATTTTGTGTCATGATATTTTTACACGCTATGATATCAAATTTTATTTATTTTAATATTTCAAATATACTATTTTTAATATATTTAAATGTGAAAATACTGATATATAAAAACTAATATGGTTAATGGTTTATGTAAATGAAATTTTAAAAATACTAAGGGTTTTATTTAAGTCCTTATTGACCTTTTTAATTTACTTAACAATCATATTCAATTATTGAATCTATATTCTTCCAATTATACTATAAAAATAATGAAATAAATAAAAAAGTTCTCACATCTTTTTATTGTATGTTTATATTTCATGTAAAAAACATACAATTTTTGTTTTCACAACTTCCTTAGGTTGTGTAATCCTTTTGAAGATTATTATAATCACCAAATACTATAGATCATACTATAAAAAATTTAAATAATGTGACCATAATTGCATGGTGGATATTTAAATAATACATTATATTAATAATGATAAATTGAAATTTATATAGAAACATAATTCAATAAATTCAAACAATAAATAAAATATCATTTCTTAACAAACTATATTTTTAGCCACATATAATGTAAGAAATTAAATAAAATGGAAATTATATATCATTCAATTAGTGAAATAATTTTTTATTTGGATGAAAATTTCCCATTATTATTCTGTTTTATATCATCTAGATGACTATATTATGAAAAATAATTTCTATATATGAATACCTTAAAAAATATTATTTTTGAGACATGGAACTCAACTATGGTAACATAAAATTTTATCATTACATCTCTTTTGGAATCACCTATAATAATTAATGTCATAGAATAATATTGAAAAAACATCATTTGTTGGCATTGTATGGTATAATGAAAAATATTATTTGAAACAATATGGGATAGTATGAGTCATGACTAATTTAATATTTAAAAAATTACTATTAATCTCACATAGGCCACTTTTAAAGTAACGATAATGATCAAATGTCATGTTTAAATGAAATTTCTCTGAAATAATAAAATAAACACAAAATGCATGTGATTGTTATATGTGCAGTCACTATGTGAGATACAATACACTAAGATATGGGATGAATTAAGGAACACTTTTATAAAATAGATATTTTACAAATACATTATAATTAAACATCATTTGTCTATTACATAAAATAATTTCTTTTTAGCCCCATTTATCGATGAAAAATATAACACCATCATATAATGAGGACATATTTAATTACATGATTTTATTTTTAGTGCGTTGAATGAAACCATTGAATTACCTAGAAAAATAATTCCCTATACAATCACCTTAACTTGTCTTATGAATATTTAGGTTCATGGTTTGATATTAAACCTAATACAATGAAACTCTCCAAAACTAAAGATTTCTCTTGCAATATTATAATGGTGAGAAATAAATTTCAAATAAAAAAATCTATACATATTATTGAATCATATATAATAATTTATGAACCCTATATATGGTTAAACCCCTCTCATAGTAATTGAACAATATTTTTCATGAATAAATTAATAATTCATTTCATTATCTTTTATTATTTTTTCCAAATCATTTAATTCCTTCTAAATATGGTAGATATAACCTAATAAAGACTTTATCTTCTTTATCTTCTTCTATATTATTATATAATGGTTCCCAATATATCAATTTATAATTATTTTCACCTATTTTTCAATCTCCATATTCTTAAATGACATAATTATTTTTTATTAGTTCCCTAAAAACTAAAATAATATCATAATAACACACCTTTATATCTCATAGTGATCAACTCCCCCGCACCAGACATCTTATTACTATTTAATATTACACTTTGTGATGGATTCAATTAAATAATTTCACATATCATAATAATTGATATTTAATCAATATATGTTTATAAATTATTATTGAAATTTGGGTTTAAATCTGATAATAATTATTTATGGTTGTCAAAAAAATTATATATTTAATTTTATAACATTTGAAAACAACTTAATGTGTATAGTCTTGATGATATGAAAATTCAACCCCACAATGAACAAACGAAGTCTTATCTACATTATAAACATTATGTTTTTTCATTCTTCATTAGAGGACACAATTTGACCACTTTTATAATATTCACTTCATGTGGTCCATTTACAAAAAAGTATCCATTAGAATTATTATCTCACCAATAATAGTTATAATGAATAATATTTTATTCATGGATTATTTCCTTAAAAAAATAAAATATTTTGATGGTTCATATAAATTCTATCATCCTTATTCGTATAAAAATATATGAAATCATAATCAAAATATTATTCACTATTCCTAAAAATATATATCCACTTTTGGGTTTCTTTAACAACCCTCAATTAAGAGTTTTATTTATAAATTCCATATATAGTATCATTATATTATTTATATTAAAAATTTACTAACTAATAAAAATTATTACACAAATTACAACATACATAAAAAATATAAGAAACAAATATGTCACACTATAAGAATTATTATTTGATGAAGTTGAATCAATAATCATCATTCTCTCATACAATATGAGATTATTTTCTATAGAATGAAATATTGATATATTAGTATAAATATGATCTCCATAAAATGTAATTAAATAAGAATATATGATTCCAAATTAATCATTATATGTCTAGATTTTGTAAAGATTGCATAATATATAATTATATACATGAAATAATATCACACACACACACACACACACATATATATATATTTAATAATAATGTAAATATATTTAAAATTAATATTTAATAATAATATTACTCATAATTTTATCAATGTATATATGTTCTTCATCTTGAGAACAAGTTTTTAAAGATTTTATATTCCTATAATTTTCAATCAATACCAGTAATGTTATAATGATAAAAGTTAATTTGAATGATTCAAATACCTCATTTTTCATCTGTGATTTTCTTAACCCCCATCATCAATTTGTTTTTGATATTTATCATTTAAATTACATTTTTTCTAAAAAACAACCAATTTATAATTATTTTTAACTATGTTTTTTATTAACAATATAAATTATTTATTTTATTTTATGAAAATATATTTGGTTTGTTTTCTTTGATTAATAATTTTTTATTTTATTCATTCTAATATTTAAATAAAATTTAATTTTATATAAAAAAATATTTGGTAGCTTCCCCATAACCAATTGATTTTCTTGAATAAAAATTATACATAACATTTATAATATTTCTTGAGTTACATATTCATATTTTTATTTGGTAATTATAACAAATAAGAAATTATTTTCGATTTCATTTCACAAAAACTCTATTGACCCCAAAAATTATATTCCTCCTGTATTGGACATTTGGTCATCAAACTATCCATCCCGATCTTTACTCTCATATTATAAAAAATTAATCTTTATTTAAATTAATTAAATATATATAATCGTGATATTCAACATCGAAAAAATTTATTCCAACGAAAGATGCATTACATTTTTATCCTTTATTATTTAGTCTGAAAAAAATTATAACACTTCAATGCATCTATCCAGAAAAAAGAAAATTAAATTTTTATCAAGGTAATTTAATGACCCATAAAGTAAATTACCTCTATAAGAATTGAAATATTAAAAATTTCCATCCTTTTATATGAAAATTTCTTTAAAAAGTATTCTGAATTAATGAATAATATAATACCCTAGACATAATGGAAAAAAATGAATTAATTAATTCACGTATTCTTAAGAAGAGTAATATTGTAAACCTTTCATTATTAAAAATACTATTACTCCAACAATGTGTGAAATATTTAATATAGGTTTATTTTCCCTATTATCAAAAAATAAATATTAAAAAATTAGTATGGTTCAAAATTTATATAATCTATATATTTATAACCACCATATTTATATGTATAAATCTCTTATTTAAAATTATTGTTATTGAAAACCAACTATATATCCTTTTAGAATGTGATTTTTATCAATTTTGATAAAACATATGGAAATATTTTAATTGTATCAAGGCATTAAATTATAGTTAAAATGTCAAAAAACTAAATACCGTCGATCTATAAATGACTATTAAATGAATTCTAGTATTTTTCCTAGACACTTCTTATTTGTAAGTACATATATAAAGATATTATTTCTAATTTAATTACTAAAATATTCTGAAACCATTTTTGTAAATTAACATTCAATTTGAAAATACAATTACCTATTAAAACCATTACTGAACTAGTTGTGTTTTAGAAAAAAATGGACATAAAAAAGGAAAAACTATTTCAAATTGAACACATGAACGGACCAATTTTAAATAATAATGGAAAATGATCCCCCATCTGAAATAACCAAGTTTATTTATCTAATTTTTAAATCTTTATAATGGAATAAAATATTTCACATGAAATAGAATCACATATGAGAACTTCAGGGAAACAAAAATAGTTAAATAAATGAAATAATAAAATACTAATCATGATTAGAAATATCTATCCATATAATTTAAAATAAATTGATATAGAAAACGATAAATCTTTTAATAATTTAATGATAAAAACAACGAATCATCAGAGGAGTGGCCTTAGTAAGGCAATAGTCATGGAAACCTAGGAAAATGTTTCATCCCAATGATCATAATAAAAATTTAAATTTTCATGATTGATATGGATTGTAGTATCACTACATACAATAACAAGAAACCATAATAAGTGACTCTCTAATATATATCACTAAAATTTTCATTTATTGTTATAATATAGTGTAAGGTTATTCAATGTAAACCATTCTTACCTATAGTTTTACAAGAAATCATTTACGTTATTCTCCAGTTCCAATGACAAAAAAAATTGAGTGCATAATCTTGATAAAGACACATAAAACACCAAAACATAAAAAATTCATCACTTCCCTACAACCACTAAATCACACAAAACATCCCCTTTTATCAAAACGTAAAATAATCAATATTAATATTTTTATGACATTAGTATAACATGTAAATAAAATTAGAAGAAAAACAATAATGTTCCAACCATGATTTGATATTACCTTAAAAAACATAGACCATTGAAAATCATTAATGTTTATTCATTTGATCTACTAATCAATAAATCTAATTTTTGGAACTTGAAAACCACCATTTGAAAAACTAATCATTTATGAATTATTTAAAAATAATTTTTTCAAGAAATAGTGTTAATCTATTTCCATAATAAACACAAATAAATAATATTGAACAAAAAAATAACTTAAAATATAATTTCATAAATTAGATTCAATCCAAATATCAATGAATATAAAACAATACATAAGGAATACTAAATATGAATTATAACTAAAAACTCATTCTATGGGGTTATATTAAATTTTAATACATTTTTTGATCCTAATTATCATACTTTTAGAAATATTTTCTTTGTTCTAATATATCATTGTAGTATATATAAACTATTATTTTTATGAGGATAAGTAAGAGTTGTTCTATTAGAATCATTAAACAGTTAAAAATATGTTTTGGATCTATATAGATTGTATTCCATAGAGAACCACATTTAAACTAATTAAAATCAATGTGATTGGATGTAATAAATTTACACCTCATGATTTATATGTAATTATTATAATGTTGTTGAAAAAAATAAATCAATCGCATTTTTTATGTTTTAGGAAAATTTCTACTGGAAACCTACCTGAAAGAAATTGAATTCAATGTAAGATCCACAAATATAATAGAAGTAAACTCCATCATAAAAACTTCTAACTATAACAACGTAATCTATAATTAATTAGTTCAAAACAAATCCATTGGATTTAGAAAATAAGAATATATAATGAAATATGAATGATGATTATGAAGGAGAAAATAATAGAGTCAATGTGAGGGCCTAAAAATAGAAAACTCACCTATAATTGGATTTGGAAGCACCAAAACCATTAGATCATAGATGAATTAATCTAATGATAATCCCGAGAGGTTCATGCAAGAGTGGAAGAGAAGAGAGTCAATGGTTAGGGGGATTACTTCCATAGAAAAATAGAATATATATATATATCTAAGTATAAAAAAATATAAAGATAACATTATTTGGATACATGATTCACTAAACCATATCCCTACCATGTTCCCCTCAATGATCACTCATTGGAAGACTCATGTTGTTTCAAATGGTTACGAATACCTTGTACGAAATATCAAAATACCAAATAAAAATTGATTATTATTTCACAATTACTGATATAGTTTTTACTAATCGAGTTCCAATGATGACAATAACATAATAACCTTAAAAGTTTAAAAAATATAATGGGAATCGACCTGAACCAAAAGGTCTACACTAAAAATAAATAAATAAATAATATGTTGGAGTAATTATCAGGGTGTAAAAGTATCAAATTATGTTTTTTTCTAAAATTAATTATTTAATATTTTATAACTTCGATTTATTTTGCTTTCCCAAAATATACCATTGTGTCATAATTTTCTACTTATATATGTACTCTATCATCAACATTTTTTAAAATTTTTTAATTTTCATTAAAATATAGTGAAAATTATTTTTTAAAATATCCATGTACTATTTTTTATAATACCACGATATTTAGTCAAATCAACCTTAACTATATAAACATAACTAATATTTTATTGATAATTTTTAAATAATGATCACATTTTCAATTTAGTCTATATCCAATGGGGATTTCTCGTTCCAATCATTAAACTACTATAAAACTATATTTTCTTTAATTTGTGTATGAAATGAGATTTTAAAACCATAAATTCACCCAAATATTTTTTCCTCTTATAATACATTTCATATAGCTTAGTGATCAAATTTTTATTAAGAAAATATTGGTTTTTAATTTGAAATAAAATACCAATTTTATTCCTCAGAACAATTGATAAGTGATATTATATAGAATATTCAATATAAATATATCAATAGTTATTTAATTTTGAAATTCATAATTCTATTATTCTTTTTGTGTATAAAATTAGTTACCCTCAATCCAATCTCCATGATTTTAAAGGTAATAATAATTCCTTATAGTGGGGTATTCATAAAATCTCTCCTCAATAATTATATTATAAAAAAACTCCCATACTGTAAAATATTAACAAATATTTAAATTTTTATAAGATTTCATTTTATGTTTCATATACATAGTACATGTAATATTAATAAATTTTACAATGAAATTTTTCATCATTTACAATATTTTTCTCATTTATTCACAAATATTAAAGGAAATACATTACTAGGGAAATCATGTTTCAATACACATCTTATTATTTAAATAATTTAGAAAACTATATTTTATAAATATTTAAATATTGTTTTTATACAACTTCATTTTTCACATATATAAGCAAATATCTTCATTACTAAGCTTATTCGTATTTACATTGGTAATATTTTTATACCTTCGATTACTTGGGGTTGCCTCTTTCATCATTCATATAAAATATTAATTAATATCCAATACTCTTTAGAATATAATTAATCTTATATTTTGGAAAATGATCACAATATAACAATCCCTAAATAAGAATAATAATAATTTATATCATTTAAAAATTATTTCATTTAAATGTTTTAAAATATTGGTTATAATTAAAAAGAATATTATTCGAATCCAATGTATAAAATAAGTTATTAATTCATTAAATTTGAAATAAATGTATCCATACCAATTCCATGGATATTTATTAGAATAGAAATAATATTATATATTTAATATTTTAAACACATTAAAACATTTTATTTGATTTAGAAGAACCCATTTTTGTAAATCTGTATATTTTTTTCTACAAAATATTCTAATAAAAATTAAAAACATTAGAAACATCATTTCTATTCAACTAATTTATAGGATTTTCATTATTCGCAAACAAATGATCCTATTTTATAAACATTTTAGATAATATTATGTTATTTGACAAAGTTTATCATATATTGACATAATTTATTCAATAACCAAAAAAAATTTCATTTAATATTTGTATTTATTAGCTTGTAGTTGATCTATTATTCGCTAAATGGTAAATCTTTTCATTAACCCATTCCATCCCTATAAAATGTATCTTTTACATGTTCATTAATCCTTTAAAACACATTATTAGTAATGAAAAAATTATTTATAAAATTAAAATTTGGTCTCGAATCTACAAAATGTTTTCCATCCACTTTGAATATTTTGATATTTCATATTATTGGTAAAATAAATTTCGGATTTATTAATATTATTCAACTAAATAGTATATTTTTTTATTGAAAATATATTGCACTAAATTACTTGAATTCTCTATTCAATTTAATATTTTATATACAACTTATATCTTATTAATTTATCTTTTAACATGAAAAAACATCATTAATTTTTTCTTCAATAGAAAATTATAATTTCAATTAAATATCAATGGAATCATTTATCATTTTATTATGATATTTTAAATAATGTTACATACAAAAATACTTTATGGTTATTTATTTATTTCTATGTTGAATTTCATCATTTTCTATCCTATAAGACAATAATTTTCCAAAATTAAACATGTATATATTTATTTTATTTTCATTGTCTAAAATATATTCCTTTTAATTACTTTTAATTAAAGAATTATAAAAAAATGATTCATTCAATTATAAAACTTTTATTCATTTCCTGTTATATTCTTTCGATTCCTAAATTTATCCTAACAAGGTTAAATCTTGATCCATCAGATTAGTATGATTAATAATATAATATTTTTGATGAATTCATTAAAGTGATCTCATTATTTTATAATATTAAAACCATGTAATTTAATAACATAAACATTGTTGGAAATGTGACAAATATTTTTATTTCACCATCTACTTTACTAATTAAAAAATCATTATATTTTCTGAATTATTTTTCATTCACCAAGAAATTAATTTTCACAGTATAATAATAAATAATTATAACCATCTTCACATACTCCTTATATTTTGGATTGATGGATTTTCAGTATTAATTATGAATCTATAAAATACTTTTTATTTCAAAAATGGATTTCCTATATTGATTTTATTTCATTACATCCTTCTAATGATATTTGAGGTATCATCATTATCATTGGTGTTGTATTATTTTACTATTAACAAATTACGTTCAAAAATTTAAAGGAAACATTATTTGATATTGTATAAATACAAATTAACATGGAATTTTCTTTTTCAATTCAAAAAATTTGATGACATGAATTTTTTTATTCTACATCATCAACTTCAAAATATAATTTTTATAAAATATATGATTTTATATAATAATTCCATTTAATTTTTTAATGGAAAATATACATTTAATTGTACCATTGTTTCTAGAATGTTTTATTTTCTATATCAGATTATATGAATACACTACGAACAAACATAATTTAAATATATCTGTATAAAAATCTACTTGAATTGATTCCATTTCAATAATCATAAAAGGTAAAACTGAAAGGAATCCTTAATAAAAATCATATATTCATCCAATTTTCACTAAATCACATATTGTAGATTTATAATTAATAATTCTATTTTTTCAAATACATTTATATAAACTCCCTCAAACATTGCTCATAAAATATTTAATATTTTTCCATTAAACTTAATTTATCCCATATACTTTTATTGATCATTTTGAAAATCCATTATGAAGTCCTAATTAACTACTCCATATTAAGCTACTAATATAAATATGAGTCTAGAAAAGAAATATTGTGGAAACCAACATTCTCTATAGTCATATTTTATAGATTTTACTTTAAATCACAATTTTTCTTAATATATAACTAATACTCAAAATTTGAAAACATTTATACATAAGGATAAAAAATATAGATACATAAATGGATCATTATTAGATATTTATTTAACAAAAAATTGTGAATCTGTATTAAAATTTTATAATTTATTTCATACACAATTATTAAATACATTTGTATGTAAAAATATCATAAAAATATCAATTCATGAATATAATAATAAAATGAAACTTACATTATTTGAGGAAAAACATGTATAATGCATTCATAGGATTTTTAGAGACGTTGATAGTGACTCAATATATTGTGGTGGTTGAATCATTTTTTACCTTTTATAAATTTAAATATTATCCTAAATAGTTGATCAATATTTATTCTTTATTAGATAAAGTGAGATAGGATATTCTTATTTTTTCCTCAATCCTAAAATGAAAATAAAAAATTTATAATGCTAAAAAAACTTTTATAATATTTATCAGTCAATTGGAAATAATATCATTTTACAATTATCTAGCAAAAATATTTTCTATAGTGTCCACTAGAATAATTAAATGAATATAAATTAGTTGTTTTTTATGCACTTGATTTAATTTTAAAATCAGATGATTTAGAGTTGACCTTCCTCAGAACAATATTGTAAATAATTTTTTATAACAAAATAAAATCTAGACATTTTTTTAAATAACATATATCATCAAAGAATCCTTAAATTTTTTGATCATATATAGAAACACATAATAAAAAAATATTACACCATCAATAATTTCACCAAAATCAATAATAATTGTTCACTATGATGATAAAAATTTCATAAACATATCAATTTATAATTCAATTCTTCATTATCTCTATTTTTTGTAGGATTTCAAACACCCTGTCATCTACTATTACCTCTTAATTATATTTTTCATCTACGAGAATATATTTATCTCTCCCTCTAAAAATAAAAATCACAATACGTCAATTTTAGTGTGATTATATACTGATTCAAATAAAACAATAGTTTCACTATATCTCAATTTGGTCAAGTACCTATCATGCTATTAACTTGTTATATACCCCCATATCAAAATTTTTATTTCAATAGGATTATTATGTGATATACTCCATATAAAATTTACCATAATAAATGTTCAAAAATTATATTAAAATGTTGAAATCGTTTAAAATTGAAATATTCCATATCTCTAATATTTAATGGATTTTATGTCACATGAGTAACCCCCCAAAAATCAATAAATATTATATGGAGGAAACAAATTAATATTAGCAAAAAAAATTATTTATAAAATATAATTTATCATACAAAATTTTTATATAATTTTTTTACCATACCAATCATATTCATAAATAAACAATAAAATCTTACACGATCATTGGTGTAACATCACTAAGTATAATGATTAAATATAATACAAATAAATATGTTATGATCCATGTGATTTAATAAGATTTGTAAAAAAACATTTTGATTCTACTATTCTCACTAAACATATAGTGAAACAATTTAATTGAAAATTCAAATTCAACCTTACACATCAAAATTTCATTGTTATTAAATAATTAAAATTCTAGAATCAATTGTAGATAAAACTGAACAATTTTTTCTCAAACTGATGCACAAATTTTTTTTGTGTAATTCCATCTTAAAAATAATGATCTTTTTCTAAGAGATTATCTTTTTTAAAAAACATTCTTATAATTCATTATCATGTCCATAATATTTTTGAGCATTTTCCATTATTCTTGAAATTATTGATAAATATTTTTTTTACTGAAAAAAACCAAATATGTAGATACATTTATACCAAAAATATATAATATTCCATATTCAAATATATAAACATGATCTGAACATACTTCATATCATCGAAATTATGGTCTCCTAATAATTCTGAATGAATAAATATTATATTAATATGATCTATAATTATAGTTTGATATATAAATATGATCAAAATTTTAATTTATAGGATATCATTATGTATTTAAAGAAAGAAATATATTAATTCAAATGAGGGTATGTTTGAATTTCTTTATTTGGAATGATAGGGGGTATTATACTCAACATTGATCTTTTTTTTAATTTTTTTTACATTTACATGGATTTTTTCAACTATTTGAATTTAAATTTATTTTGACACATTAGATCATTATCGTTTAACATTTTATTCAATTTTTATTAATAAATGAAATTAATTGAATTTGGTAGAAAACACATTGATATTTCAGGTAAAATCAAGCTAGAATGAAAATATTGGGATATACATGATATATTTCCATGGATAATTTCAGCGTTGGATGATAATTTTTTATACATCATCAAAAAAGTTATTAATTTAAGGATTGATTTTTTATATAAAAACAATATAAGAAATGTAAATGTTTATTTACACTAAATAAAAAATATATTTTTTAGGTGAATAATTTACATCCATCATATCATTATCTAAATCAACTGTCATTTCCCTCTGATTTGTCTTTCATTACGGTTTATTTGAAGAATTATTTTAATTATACATTCAAATAATGTATTATTTTTATTATATGATACTCTTAGTCTCTCCCACATCCATCCTAAAAAATTTAAAATTAATTTTGTATAGAGGCCACAACATCCAAAACATAACTAATGATGGGGGGGGGGAATTAGGGTATTAGTTATTTTTCATGTTGAAAATTATAAAAAAATCCTCATATTCAGAAAACTAGTATGAACCAATAATGATCATCTAAACAACCAAATAATCCATATATTTACAAGTAAATATACCATCACATCTGTTTTAATTGGTGAACCAATAATTGTATCATCTAAGAATATACATTGAAAATATATCAATTCATAAATATATATATTCACTATATGTGATTATATGGTTTTTATTGACATATCATTGATACAATAGTGACCCCCACTACATAAATCTTCACTCACATTATTGGGAAAAGGTTTATAAAATTTTTTTTATTCATTTATTATATTAATATTCATATAATTAAACTATCCTATCCAAAAAAAGTGTTTTAATAGAATTTCCTTCAATTTGGATAAATTTGGTTCATCAAAATAAATCTTCACAGAACATAATATTTTATCTAAAATTTTGAATAATTTTTTTCTCTATATTAGATTTTGTTATTATTATAATTATTTATAATTCAATATTCTATTAGAAAAAATTAATTACTCTCTAAACCATTAGGAATTTACACTTCACATGCATGACTTATGTAACAACTAATATCCATTAAAAATTTAATCTGTGTCTTCTCAAGGTGGGATGTGTCAATGGGGTGTTAAGGGTTCAATACCCCTTAAAATTTTGAATATGTTCTCACTATCACACATATAATGTTTATGGTTGTAGTGGTTTTCATTGTTAAATTATTCCCTTCACACGATCAATACTTTTTCTCATCATAAAACATTCCATTATGTTATCCCAATTTACCATCTCATGGTCATAATTGTTGTCATTTTTACACTTACACATCTCAGGATCACAATTTTACTACTAATGGCCATAATAGTTCCCACAATCGTAGTTTTTCTTATCACTTTAAAAAATTATTCTCACAGTCTCACAATCCCTTCTCATAATAGAACAAATCATGCTCTCTCCAAAAAATTGTAATCATTTTAGTATATGAAAATTCATAAATATTCTTGGACAATGTTGAAATTATTTTTGAAAATAAAATAAAGAAATTAATGCCTTGATTAATATTTTTAAAATAAATTTATATTATGCTTAAATTTTTAAACTGTAGCAAAAAACATGGACGATCTAAAAAATATCTTAGATGTGTTTTAAATGAAATGAAAATAAAAAATATATTAGAATAATATTTGGACATATTAATATTCATAAAAACCAAATCTAGAATCCAAAAATTATGAATCCATTTCTATTTGAGGCTATGAGCATTTTTTTAATGTCTGGTATAAGTAAAACCTCATTCTTGAACCTTGAGAAGTCATATGATTTAACCTAAAGCCTTCCTATAAACAA
Organism: Viscum album; assembly: GCA_963277665.1. Classification (NCBI taxonomy): domain Eukaryota; kingdom Viridiplantae; phylum Streptophyta; class Magnoliopsida; order Santalales; family Viscaceae; genus Viscum; species Viscum album. Next base: position 1,464,616,514 of record OY728158.1, read on the forward strand.
ATCTTGCATTATTCATCTTATTGGCTCCCACAAAATTATTTTAAATTCGTGTGATGCATTTGAGGTTGAAACATCAACATTTTTACAACTTGTTATTAGTGCAGCGTGTTTGGGAAAATCATTTCTTTGTCGGGGATCCTTATCCCCCTTTTAATATATATATATATGGGATATTTAATTTTTATTATATTATGGATATAGTATATATCATCTTAATTATGATATATAATAATATTAGATAAAATTTAAGGGGATGTATCACGTTTGTTTTACATATTCTAGTGATATTAGAAAAATCATTGACCATGTTTTCTATTATTTCATGGTTGTTACATATGCTGATTTCATTATATTTTTGCGGCTATTTAAATTTTTGAACCTTGATTTTTTTAATTTATTCCCCACACATGTAATGAATAATTATGTATATCATGAAAAAATATTTATTGCCCATGGAATCTCATATTTTTGTGAGAATACCCATGAATATAATGATGTTTTTGAGATGAAGTCCCTTTGTTAAACATTAGATGTGTTGTGTGGTGGTTATGTTTTATGTTTATTTTGTTATTGGGTTGGTGTGATGTGTGATTTTTGGGGCATTTTTCATTATTTCATAAGGATAATATACTATTATGTTTTGTGGTGTGCTAGTTTCTGGGTACTGATGAAGTAAATGTAAACGATAAAAATGAAATATCATGTGATGTAATGCCTAATGAATCACTTAAATTATTGTTTGGAGTATGTTTTATCTGGGTTGCACTGAATATGAAATTAACATGCATAATAATATAACATGGATAATGATTATAAAATCATGAAAGAAGATAATATGAAATGGAAGATAGAATTTGGCATGTATGTGTCTGTATTGTGTAGTGTGGTGCACTTAAAGGTGGTGGTAAAAGGGGCATACATTTTATGACCTTTGTGGTAATGTTGTGTGTTTTGATGGTACTCTTGTTAAACACATAGGTCATTCTTATTTTTGAATATTTTATAATGTATTTTCATTATTATTTTCTTCTGGCATCCCATCTAATAAGTATGCCTACACCAAATACTAATGGTTTTGAGTTCCGAATGCTTTTCCCAAACATCCAATATAGTGATGATGGATTACAATATACCCTCACATTCTCAATCTCTTCTATAGGGGAGATTATAATGCAAAAAATGGTATGTCTTATGGATGTAATTCCATAGTGATTATGATGGGGAGTTAATAAAAAGGTTCATAGATGTTCTTTTCCATGGTAAGATGACAGGAAAAAGATAATATACATCATATTAATAAAAACATATTATTCCATTTATATTGAAGTGGTTATGTGACAATGAGGGTGTGATGAACTGTTTCACATGGGGTTCATGGTATGATGTGGTTGGAAAAGTGTCTTCATCTCAAATGTGATCTGGTATTCTAGGAGTCATTGGGTAGGATTAATGGAAGGGATGAGAGATCCACGAAGTATGAATTTGGGGTCTGAGAGTAGAAAATATTTAATAAGGAGTTGTAAGTTAATCATAATGAGTAGAATTATTTATATTTTTTTCACATTACTGTGTTATTTATTTTATGATTGTTCTATTGTTAGGGTGAAAATAGATACATTTCATTTTTAGGTTCTCGATTTTCCTAAAACAACATTGTAATATTATTATTCTCTTTTTTTATGTATACAATAGAATATGGGTATGATCATAAAGATTATACATGTTAGTCCCTCAGGACACGCACACACACAAATATATGAGCTACTATTATTGTTTTTATGCAACATTGATGACTAATAACGATATTACTATAGTGTATTTTGAAGATATTTATTAGTAATTTTCGTATGGATTATATTTTTATATTCACTTAGTGAATTTTATTTTTATTTATTGATAGTTCATATACATAATCTCATGTATTGGTTTACATTCATTCTATATAATGTTATTGATTTACTTGGAGATCGATGTCTTATATCCTAAAAATGCTTCAACAATTGAAGTTAATACCTTCCTTATATGAGAATTTATACCCATTGTTTTAGTTGCCAATACGGGTCCAAATAATGGTTGGTCATAGGGTTCTTCTTCTCCCATTTATTATTTCAATCTGAAGAGGGGTTCCTTTGGTGGGACATGGTAATGAATGAGTGGTAGTAGAAAATTTCTTCATCGATATAGTAGAGTAAGTAGTTATAAACTATTAGGGTTTCATGGATTGGTAGAGAAGTACATCTAGTCAATCATAGTGGATGTAATAGGTCTAATTGGGATCTTAGGATATATGATTAGAAGGCCCAATATGATTTATTATATGCACAATGAGCCTACTAAATGAAGAAGTGGGGTGCTGCAACTTGTATAGTGGAGACCAATGATATGTACACGAATCATTTTTGATTATTTTCTATTATATAAGGTCATTTTGAGAAATTAAAACTAAATTTAATTAATCATTATATTTTATACATGATTATCTAACTATTTCTATGTTGTGGTTACTAATTTACTATTCTTGTAAATTAATGTAGACGTAGAACATGGAAGTAAAGTATAAAATGATGATTTATTGGATTGAGTTATTTTTTAGTTTTTGATAATTTTCGATATTCTCATTATATATTAAAATCAGTTTCTTAATTAATTATATTTTCATTCAATTTATAAAATTGACACACTACTAACATTTTTTCTTAATGTTTGAATCTGTTATTGAGGCATGCTAAGTGTATTGTTCTCAAATTGCTAAACAAATATTGAATCATGTAATAATGAATTAATTTCATGTTTCTATACTGAAATGACTATTTTGAAATGATTCATAGAAATGTGTTTTCTCTATTTAATATTGATATTATGTTTTTTGTTTTCTTAGGATACTTATTATTTTCATATGTTTTGGTTCAATTGTAAAACATGGTTTAAGACATTTAAATTCTGAATTTGTTTAAAAACAATTACTCAAATATTTATTATTAAATTACAATTTGATGTAATTGAAATGAACAACATTAACTATATCTTTTTGGAATGATTTCATTTCAATGGTATTAATATATTAATTTCTTATATGCATGTGTTGGTGAAGTATTGTAATGATTGAAATTATTTTTCAATTTAATCTAATTTCTTAGAAATGATAAGAATGATTAGTGATAACCATTTAAAATTTTATGGTTTTCCAAATCAATAATTAAATCTCATTTACTATGTATTGTTAAAAACATTGATACACTCGATTTTTTTATTTATAAAACATTGAAATGTGAATTTTTGTACATGTTTTTCTTTTATGATTATGATCTGTAGCATTCATGGGTTATGAATTTTTTTAATAATGGATTTTAATTGTTTTTTAAATATTCAGAGAAAATTCAAATCATGATTTGGCATCATATTAAGAAATTAAATTACTTACATGACTGGTCCTGGTTTTTTTAACATTGAAAATTTTATAAGAGTCATATAAAACTAACACATATGTTAATCCATTATAATGTGATTATTTGGATCATTATGAAGTTGGAAACATTTTTATCAACATTTATGAAATTTATATTATGTTTAAATTGGGCATGTAACAAACTTAATATATTGTAATTGATATATTATAAAATTTTTTATTAAAAAAATTGTATATTTTAATATGGAAATGAAATCCTAATATCCTTATATTTGTGTATAATAACTTTATACAACCTAATAAAATAGTTCGTGAATTTTTATTTTATGTCTTCTAATCAATACATATAGTGATTTTTTTAATTTTTATTTTTTGATCTAAATAAACTATTTTATTCTGAATCCCAAAAACATGTCATATATGAGGAGTAATGACAATGATATGTTTAATTTGATAATGTATAAAATGATGTAATAGATTGTAGGTTGTAACTATTTTTTCTGTGGGAAGAATGTTTCTACAGAGTTCAAATTTTTAGTTCAAGTATGCCAATCACAATTTTTATTACTAGAACATGTAAATTTTTGTCATTAACATAACTTCATATTATTTTTATTTTAATAAAATCATTGAATTTTTGTTATTTATTTCTTAATACGTATTTTTGAATTATAATATCATTGTTTAATGAATATTAATGAAGTGGGGTTTTCTATAATGGTTATTAATCTACAAAACTGTTATATTTAATTATTTTGAAAACATTATGGTTGTTGTGTTAATTTTTTCTGTTTTTGTAATCAGGTAACCCTGTAATGGTCATTTTCATGCTATGGGTTGAATTTTTGTATTGCCTACCTCCCATATAATTTACCACATATTTTTTAATTAAAATGGTTTTTTTCTAAAATCATAAAATTTATGAAAATGAACAATCTTGGAAGACGTAAATTATTACAAAGAAGTTATTTATTGATATTATATTTTTTCTAGATATAAGATATTTATTTTTAAGTGAATAATGTGATATATTCTATATAGAATATGAAAATAATGAAACTGAATCCATATAAAATCACGCAATATTTATGGAAATATCCAAAAATACATGGGTGGATTAGGAATTACCAATGTGGACAAATTACTAATAAAGTGAGTGGGTCCCAATGATTTCCATAATTTATGAAAAGATGGTATTTTAGTTTGACTGGGATAATGAGTTTTTTTAGTTTTTTTGGTAGTTATTTGAGGGGGCTCTATGGTGGTGGAAATGTTTGTGTCAATGATTATGTGAAAGAGTGGTTTCATATGATTGATGTAATATGGCATAGTGTTATTTTTGGAGGATAGTGATATAGATGTGAGTGGTTCCATGTAGTTTAGTTGGATAAAATTGATGCGAGTGTTGTGATTAATTGATGTTCCCAATGCTTTTTTTAGAAATATAACTGATATTGTAAAAATTATTTCCCTTTATTAAATTATATTTCATCTATACAACATCATTCTTCTGGGTGTGGGAATGAATATAAGAAAAATTTCAATGAAATTATGTGTTCAATTTAAATTATGAGTCCCCAAGACCTAACAATTAGGACTTTTTTAATGTGATATAAGTTTCCTTAGGGATAGAAAATTACATATATGAATTCTTAGTCCTATTTTAGACTGTTTTAATTAATAAGTGTAGAATCATTATTATTTAAAGAAGTATTCAAGGGAGTATCCATTTTGGATGCTTGGTAATTATGCGTTGAATGAGTTGGGTTTCACATCAAATTATTCATTATGGAAGAGGGGGTGATCTACTAAGGCTAGGTAAAGACTTGGTTCTATTGGGACAAGATAATTCATTGTGTCATATGTCTAGAGAGTTGACATGTTTTTATAATGATGATATTGGGAATAATTAGTATTTATATCCAAAGATTCCATATATTTCCTAGACTTATGTGAAGATTTGGTTGAGAGATAATTTCATGTTTGATTTTTACTCCAATCACCGAATCTATATACAGAAGAACGAAAACTATTTGTCACATTATCTATTTAACATATGTTATTTATAACTGACATGAAAAATATATTTATATTTCATTATGACACACGTTATTTGGTAAATTAAATTAATAATAAATTATTCCACATTATCATTTTGGTTTTTTTACAACCGATGTGATAAAGTTGTTTTTCGACATTGGTTACATATAATAACATATGTGATAAAGAATATATAAATGATTTATCATGTCTGTAATAAGATAACTTACGTGTTAAATCCGATGATTTAAATAAGATACTATATAAATGAAACCATAATGAAATTAACATTTCTCTATAATGTCATATATATAATAACAAACTTTATATATCATTTAATGTTTTAGTAATTTCTCTTTTGAATCATTTTTGTGTTATTTAATCAGGTGAAATAAAACATGTATCTCTATGGTTTGGAAGCTTTAACCATGTTTATTCAATCTAGTTTCCCCTAATATTGGTTTTCTAGATTCATACATCATCATTTTTCTTCATCACATTCTATCTTTTCATACCTCAATGATCATTTGAGCCTCACACATTGATCATCACCTTCATTCATTCAATTTAGCAAACAACATAAATCTTTTTTTATTACATTTACTCTAATCCCGCATTAGGATAATTACATAGATCTACATATAGAAAATATCTGATTTATATATTCATATACCATATTTATCCATTTATTTACGTGAAAAAGTGTGTATTTTATTATATTTTAATTTTATATGGTAATAATAAATTATATCATAATATTTTATATTTAAACTCATCTAAAATATCTTCGTTGTACCTCTAAATGATTCTTAAATATATTATGTTTGTGAATAAATACTTTTTTATGCATACAGTTTCATATAGATGGATAAATTTCAAATTTCATTATGTATTTATTAGTCTCTTAGTAATAATAAAACGTAATGTATACAAACATTGAATTTTTCGTGCATTTCAATATGAAATATACTATAAGTATGGTATATACATATCAAAAATTTTCATTTAATGTGAGTATAATCTTAACATGAAAAATTACATATTTAATATTAATTACCCATGTTATGAGTTACAATATTTATATTGTTTACAATATTGTAGAATACACAATAGAAACTATAAATTGGTTTCATTAAAAATATTTTCACAGTTCAGAAAAATATACAATGTAGAATTAATATATAATATTAAATCATAAAATATAAATTTTGTTCATTGAAGATTCATCGTTGTGTTGTATGAACTCTTCTCTATGATTATATTAGAGAAGGAATTAATTTTTCTACTAACAGTTGTTGGTTTTTTCCATGAAAATTGTTTTATTAAAAAAAATATGATAATGGTTCCAACATAAATAGAAAATGTACCCTTGATTGGTATTCTAGTACATAATATTCTATTTCGTGATTCATCTAATTTCATTTTGAAGTAAAATAAAATTCATCCAATAGTCTATGTATATATTTTTTATAAATTATTTCCATTCATTTTTTTTAAGAATTACAAATTATATATAAAATTAAATTCCATTATAATCCTAAATTTATAATTTTATGTGTCAAATATGCAAAATTTGTTTAAATTTTTTTTGTAAACAATTATATTATTACATCATTGATTAAATTTATACCGGGTATGACATGAATAATTTCATTCAATTTAATTTCCACTATTTTATTTTGACAATATATATATTTTTTATGCTTTTTATAGATAATAATTATTTAATGTTGATTTATGGATCTTCGCATATGTGATGAATATGAGGATGTTTATGATCCATTTTTTGAATTTCCTAAATTAAATGTATTAAAATATGAATTTTTTTTCTTATCAATTCCTAAAATTTTAATATATAAATAAGTTGAATAGGAGAGGGAAGATAAATTATTTAACATGTAATGGTATTACTCTATGTCATATCCTTTAGATTTGGAATGATGAAACTTGGACGAATTTAAAAGATATTGATGATGATGGTTTCCAAGATGATATATTTAATGAAATTTATGATATGGCTTTTTATATTGAAGAATAGGTAATTGAGAAAGAATAAATGATTAATGGTTTGTATAGTGATGTTTAAAACCAATTATATCCAGGTTGTATAGAATTTATGGTTTTTTCATAAGATATATGAGTGATTAACTTGTAAGAAAAAATGGTTAGAGTGACTAGTGCTTACTGATTTTCAACAGTTTTTAAAATATAATCTTCCTAAAAACAATAATCTTCTTGATTCACATTATAATGAGAAGAAAATAAAATTGTTGATGGGAATAGGTTACAAAAAAATACATTTTCTTCGAAATTATAGTATGCTATATAGGAAGGAATATGAATTTCATCCTAAGTGTCCAAAACAAGGGACATCACGGTATACGAGGAAACAAAAATTACATTGTATTTAGCAATTATAGAGTCCTCTACCAATGAATTTTCTAATATTCCTTTATTTCCTCAACTGAAACATTTTTTTGAGAATTCTAAGGATGATAAATGATGGCTTGTGGATAAAAAGATATGTGATGGATAACTAAAACATCCAGCTTATTATCAATAGTTGAGGAAAATTGATTATAGTTTCCTATATTTAGAAATGAAGTTAAAAATCTCATACATAGAAATTTCATGGATGGAATGAATCATTGTCGAAGACCTAGTAGCACATAGAGTTCATGGACTATGTTATTGGTTATTTACAACTTATCTCCTAAATTTTGTATGATGTACATGTATTTCATGTTGTGTTTAATGATTTCTAGAAAAAACTACTCATAAATAATATTGATGTTTTATTGTCACCGTTAATTTATGATTTGAAACAATTATTGGAGGATGGTATTACCGTGTATTAATCATATAAAACAGAATATTTTCAACTACATGAAATTATTATATTCACTATAAATGTCTTATAATGTATGGAAAATTTTCGTCAAACATTTTTAAGGGACATAAAACAAATCAAATTTCAAAAAAATAGACATTATATTATTAATTACACCTTGGGAGAAAAATAGTGTACATGGGTCATTAAAATTTTTTGTCCTTGGATACCTCTTATTAAATATTAATGAAGGAATTAAATGGATCTTATGATTTTTATATTTCTACAAAAATATTATCCACTGATCAGTATTTTGAGAGGGTTAAAATCCATGATTTGAAATTTGGAAACATATAGAAATGTGATACTAATTGAAATATAAGGAAGAAATGGTAAAAATGTTTGAGGTACCATAATGGATATATCATGAGTTCTATCAGAACAATGATTTCTTCATCTAGAGAATAGTATTTGTGAAATAATTATTAGAAAGTTATTTAATATTAATTGAAATACTAAATATGGGTTGAATATAGGATTTGAGTTACTACCAATGGGAATACATTTTGATTTATCTCCCACATTCGATGGAAGGTGAACATTCGTACCCATGGATTTTCATACGATATCAATTAGGTCATAAATATATTTTTTAGTGTCTTCATGATATAAAAGATATGTAGTTTTGTACTTAATATGTAATAATTTTTGTGTATTTCAGGCATTTCATGCTGACATGTGTGAAATATAATGATTTTCACATCATGATTCAATATATCATACTGGTTTCATTGTGTGAAATATTTCACATCCATGCCACAATGAATATCACAAAGGTGTGTAATTTTATCCATTCAATTTTTAATAATGCATTTGATCTGAATGCTATGAGTTTTTTGAAAATGTAAAATTTATATACATTGTCATCAAGAATTTTATTTTACTCAATAATTTATTTTTTATCATAGTGAATTTAATTGTTCACTTGGAGTGAGAAATAATTCATTGAAGACATGTATATCTATGATAGATGTATCCTTTTTAGAGGTATGTGAAGATATTGAATGAGTATTTTAATAATCCATATCGACTTGATGCCTCCATTTTTTATAATTATATTAATGAAGAGGTTATAGAGTTTTTTACATGCCATTTATCTATAATATAGATCATTTTTTACGTCTAACAAACCATGAATGTGTTAATTATGTGATAATGGGGATCCATGTATTGAAAATAAAATTGATGATAGGTGAATATAAAATGATGTTAACTATATACATCCTTAATAATATTAATGATTCAAAACCATATATATATCATTGTATATTAATGTGTTGAAAAAAATATCCAAATAACACAAATATATATTTTTTCAATGATCATAACAAAAATATTTCTTCTGTTAAAAGAGACATTGATTTGTAAATCACATCCATTAGAAAAAATTAGATCATTAGGTGGTGGACCATGTCTATATTTGATTACATAATCCAAGTATGAAATTATTGGATATAAAGATCATATGAAATATCAGGAAAATTGAAGAGATGTTCATAATAGTCTTGTTTTGGTGTTCACATAAGTTATTATTCTTTAAAATTCCATAGAAAACCCCCAATTTCCTTATCATGTTTATATTATAGATTCTATAAAAAATATTGTATATTTATTACAATACATTTTATGTTGCAATTTTTTTAACCACAAATGATTTATCATTATCAAAAATATAAGACATGATGAATTTTGAATGATAATTATAGATAAAAAATTAGAATAAAATGAGTATCCTTTAATGATGGAAAAATTGAAAATCAAATTTTATATGTTCCAGATTAATCTGACATGCATTAGTCTATTGTGTTACAAGGAACAATGTATGTTGGTGATGTTTAATAAAATGAATATGCTGATTTATGTGAGATACATACTCTAGTGGAAAGATATACAGATAATATTGATGAGCATATCATATTCATTTTATATTCCATACGGAATAATAATGTTGAAGAAACATTGGAAAATAATCCTTTATTAAATTCATAATATTACAGGTACAATATTTTTATTTCCCATTTAATTTCTAAAATTTCATAAAATGTTAACTATTTTATTTTTTTTATAAAACTTATATTATAACTAATAATTTTTATTGTTTTTCTATATTAGTTTAGTTTTTTTAGATTATTATATTTACATGTAATTAACTTATCTATTAATTGAATTCATTTTAAATATAATAATTTAAATAAAAACAAAAACATTTTAAGTGAATATTGAAAAATTATTCATTTTGTTTAAAAATATATTTATTATGTTGATGTTTTTTACTATTGATCCCATTATTCAATTAGTTTTCAATCATTTATATGACATTTCATATCTCATTAATCTGTTTTTTATTTAGTTGAATTTAACTAATGTGAATAAAAATTTGTTTTGTTTAATTAAATTTAATTTTTTCATGATAGTTTTTCATTTTCTTATTTACATAATTTTTTAAATTGTAGAATTTTTATATTTTTTAAAAAATTGTTCAATTATTTTAATTGTAGGATATTGAAAAAACATTCAACAAATCCACCCCTTAATTATGGATATTGTTGTACTCATTCCATTGTGGAAGAACATGAACATGATCCTCTTGATGATCCCCATCAATATTTACAAGATATATATACTCAAAAAGGTCTAAAGAAGAGTTCAATGGTTGGTATTGGGGGATGCACACATTTACCAAATTATAAGATACCCATTTCCAGGACTATAGGATATTGGTAGGCTTTGATGATAATTATATTCCAAGAGGTTATAATATAAAACAATTAAATATTTTTATATTAGTACAAGGTAAAACAAAAGATAGTATATTAATGGAGGATTAGATATTTGTTGACAAATTTACACAATCTCTATTGTCGGATACAAATTTGGTAATATTATTTTTAATATATAATGTATCTTGTAATGTTTATAGTAATATATGATTTGAATATTCTTACTGTATGTCATGTGATATGCCTTACACTGAAAGAGTCAAGAAGAAATATTTATCATTGGCTTCATGGATATAGTGTGATTTTAGATCAACCATCACATGATAGTTCATTTTATATCATAAGAAACATCATAATCTATGAACTATTTATCCCTTTATTGATAAATATACATGGAAGATATTTTTTTAATGTAGAAGAGAATATTCCTTTTAGTTAATGCAAAATATAAATTTAATTGTACCATTATTTCTAGAATGTTTTATTTTCTATATCAGATTATATGAATACACTACGAAAGAAACATAATTTTAATATACCTGTATAACAATCTACATGAATTTATTCCATTTCAATAATAATGCAAGGAAAAAATGAAAGGAATCTTTAATAAAAATCATTTAGTCATCCAACTTTCTCTAAATCACATATTATAGATTTATAAATAATAATAAGATTTTTTCAAATTTATTTATATAAACCCCCTCAAACATTGCCCATAAAATATTTAATATTTATCCATTAAAATTAATTTTTCACATATAATTTTTTTGATCTTTTTAAAAATCCATTCTGAAATCGTAATTAACTACTCCATATTAAGCTACTAATATAAATATGATTCTAGAAAAGAAATATTTGGGAAACCAATATTCTCTATAGTCATATTTTATAGATTTTACATTAAATCACAATTTTTCTTCATATATAACTAATACTCGCAATTTTAAAACTTTTATACATAATCATAAAAAATATAGATACATAAATGGATAATTATTATATATTTATTTGAATTTTTTTTTTGAATCCATATTAAAATTTTATAATTTATTTGATACACAATAATTAAATACATTTGTCTGTAAAAATATCATAAAATATAAATTCATGAATATAATAATAAAATTAAACTAACATTATTTAAGGAAAAACATCTATAATTCATTCACACCATTTTTTGAGACCTTGAGAGTGACTCAATATATTGTGGTGGTTGAATCATTTTTTACCTTCTATAAATTAAAATATTATCCTAAATAGTTGATCAATATTTATTCTTTATTAAATAAAGTGATATAGGATATTCTTATTTTTTGTCAATCCTAAAATGAAAAAAAAATATAATGCTAAAAAACCTTTTAAAATATTTATCAGTCAATTTGAAATAATAATTTTTTACAATTATCTAGAAAAAAATCCTATCTTTATTGTCCATTAGAATAATTAAATGAATATAAATTATTTGTGTTTTATGTACTTGATTTAATTTTAATATCAAAAGCTTTTGAGTTGACCTTCCTTAGAACAATATTGTAAATATTATTTTATAAAAAAATAAAATCTAGAAATTTTTTTTAAAAAAATATCCTCAAAGAATTCTTAATATTTTTTATCATATATAGAAACACATAATAAAAAAATATTACACCTTCATTAGTTTCACCAAAATCCCTAATAATTGTTCACTATGATGATGAAAATTTCATAAACATATCAATTTATATTTCAATTCTTCATTATCTCTATTTGTGTCGGATTTCAAACACCCTGTCATCTACTATTACTTCTTAATTATATTTTTCGTCTTCCAGAATATATTTATCTCTCCCTTTAAAAATAAAAGTCACAATACATAAATATTAATGTGATCATATACTGATTCAAATAAAAATAGTTTCACAATATCTCAATTTGGTCAACTACCTATCATACTATTAACTTGTTCTATACCCCCCATATCACAATTTTTATTTCAATGGGATTATTATGTGATATACTCCCTATAAAATTTACCATAATAAATTTTCAAAAATGATATTAATATGTTTAAATCGTTTAAAATTATAAAATTCGATGTCTCTAATATTTAATAGATTTTCTGTCTCATTTGTAAACCCCCATGAATCAATAAATATTATATGGAGGAAACAAATTAATATTAGTATAAGAAAATTATGTATAAAATATAATTTTTCATACTAAATTATTATATAATTTTTTAGCATACCAATCATAATCATAAATAAACAATAAAATCCTACACGATCATTGGTTTAACATCACTAAGTATAATGATTAAATATAATACAACTACATATGTTTTGATCCATGTGATTTAATAAGATTTAGAAGAAACAATTTTTGATTGTACTATACTCACTAAACATCTAGTGAAACAATTTAATTGAAAATTCAAATTCAACCCTACAAATCAAAAAGTCAATGTTATTAAATAATTATAATTATAGAATCAATTGGAGATAAAACTGAACAATTTTTTCTCAAACAGATGAAATTTTTTTTGTGTAATACCATCTTAAAAAGAATGATCTTTTTCTAAGAGATCGTCTTTTTTTAAAAACATTCTTATAATTCATTATCATATCCATAATCTTTTTTAGCATCTTCCATGATTATTGATATTATTGATAAATATTTTTTGTTTTACTGAAAAAAACCAAATATATAGATACATTTATAACAAAAATTTATAATATTCCATATACAAATATATAAACATGATCTCAATATACTTTATATCATTGAAATTATAGTCTCCTAATATTTTTGAATGAATAAATATTATATTAAAAAGGATCTATAATTATAGTTTGATATATAAATATGATCAAATTTTTAATTTATATGATATTATTATGTATTTAAATAAATAAATATATTAATTCAAATTAGGGTATATTTGAATTTCATTATTTGGAATTATAGGGGGAATTAAACTGACATTGATATTATTTTAAATTTTTTTTACATTTACATGGATTTTTTCAACTATTTGAATTTAGATTTATTATGACACATTATATTGTCATCGTTTAACATTTTATTCAATTTTTATTAATCAATGCAATTAATTAATTGAATGTGGTAGAAAACCCATTGAAATTTTAGGTCAAATCAATATAGAATGAATATATTGCGATATACAAGATATATTTCCATGGATAATTTCAGTGTTTGATGATAATTTTTTATACATCATTAATAAAGTAATTAATTTGAGGATAGATTTGTTATATAAAAACAACATATAAAATTTAAATGATTATTTATAATAATTAAAGAATATATTTTTTAGGTGAATAATTTACTTCCATCACATTAATATCTAAATCAACTATCATTTCCCTCTTATTTATCTTTCATTAGGGTTTAATTGAAGAATTATTTTCATTATTTATTCAATTAATGTATTATTTTTATTATATGATACTCTTAGTCTCTCCCTCATCCATCCTAAAAAATTTAAAATTAATTTTTTATAGAGGCCACAACATCCAAAACAGTACTAATGATGGGGGGAATTAGCGTATTAGTTATTTTTCATGTTGAAAATTATAAAACAATTCTCATATTCAGAAAACTAGTATGAGCCAATAATGATCATCTAAACAACCAAATAATCCATATATTTACAATTAAATCAACCATCACATCGGTTTTAATTGGTGCAGAAATAATTGTATCATCTTAGAATTATACCTTGAAAATATATCAATTCTTAAATATATATATTCACTATATGTGATTATATGGTGTTTAAGGACATATCATTGATACAATAACCACACCCACTACATAAATCATAACTCAAATCATTGGGAAAAGGTTTATAAAATAAATTTTTGATTCATTTATTATATTAATATTCATATGATTAAACTATCCTATCCAAAAAAAGTGTTTCAATAGAATATCCTTCAATTTAGAGAAATTTGGATCATCAAAATAATTCTTCATAGAACCTAATATTTTATCTAAAAATATTCATATTTTGTTTTCTCTATATTATATTGTGTTATTATTATAATTATTTATAATTCAATATTCTATCAGATAAAATTACTCACTCTCTAAACCATTGGGAATTTACACTTCACATGCATGAATTATGTAACAACTAATATCCATTAAACATTTACACTGTGTTTTCTCAAGGTGGGATGTGTCAATGGGGTGTTAAGGATCTAATACCCCTTAAAAATTTGAATATGTTCTCATGATCTCACATATAATGTTTATGGTTGTAGTGGTTTTCATTGTTAAAGTATTCCCTTCACACGATCAATATTTTTTCTCATCATAAAACATTCCCATATGTTATCCCAATTTACCATCTCATGGTCATAATTGTTGTCATGTTTACACATACACATCTCATGATCACAATTTTACTACTAATGGTCATAGTAGTTCCCACAATCGTAGTTTTCTTTTTCACTTTAAATAATGGTTCTCACAGTCTCACAATCCCTTCTCACAATCGAACAAATCATGTTCTCTCCAAAAATTCGTAATCATTTTAGTATATGAAAATTCATAAATATTCTAGGACAAAGTGGAAATTATTTTTGAAAATAAAATAAAAAATTTAATGCCTTGATAAATATTTTTAAAATGAATTTATATTATGCTTAAATATTGAAACTGTAGGAAAAAAAACATGGAGGATCTAAATATTTTTGGTAGATGTGTTTTAAATGAATTCAAAATAAACAATATATTAGAATAATATTTGGACATGTTAATAATCATAAAAATCAAATCTATAATCCAAAAAGTATGATTCCACTTCTATTTGAGGCTATGAGCATTTTTTTAATGTATGATAAAAGTAAAACCTAATTCTTGAACCTTGAGAAGTTGTATGATTTCATATAAAGCCTTTGTATAAACAAATCATGCATTATTCATCTTATTGTCTCCCACTAAATTATTTTAAATTCATGTGATTCCTTTGAGGTAGTGACATCAACATTTTTTCAACTTGTTATTAGTGTAGTGTGTTTGGGAAAATCAATTCTTTGTCGGGGATCCTTATCCCCCCATTAATATATATATAGGGGATATTGAATTCTTATTATATTGTGGATATACTATGTATCGTCTTAATTATGATATATAATAAGATTAATTAAAATTTAAGTGGAGGTATAACGTTTGTTTTACATATTCTAGTTATATTACCCAAATCATTGACCTTGTTTTCTATTATTTCATGGTTGTTACATATGATGATTTCGTTAGATTTTTGGAGCTATTTAAGTTTTTGAACCATGATTTTTTTTAATTTATTCCCCACACATGAAATGAATAACAATGTATATCCTGAAAAAATATGTGTTGCCCATGGAATCTCATATTTGTGTGAGAATACCCCAGAATATAATGATGTTTTTGAGATGAATTCCATTTAATAAACATTAGATGTGATGTGTGGTGGTTATGTTTTGTGTTTATTTTATTATTGGGTTGGTGTGATGTGTGATGTTTGGGACTTCTGTCATTATGTCATAAGGAGAATATACAACTATGTGTTGTGGTGTTCTAGTTTCTAGGTACAGATGAAATAAATGGTAATGATAAAAATGAAATATCTTGTTGTGTAATGCCTAATGAATCACATAAATTAATGTTTAGAGTGTGGTTTATCTGGGTTGTAATGAATATCAAATTAACATGTATAATAATATAACATGGATAAAAATTATAAAATCATGAAAGAAGATAAGATGAAATGGAAGATAGAATTTGGCACGTGTGTGTCTGTATTGTGTAATGTGGTGCACTTAAAGGTGGTGGTAAAAGGGGCATATATTTTATGACCTTTATTGTAATGTTGTGTGTTTTCATGGTACTCTTGTTATAAACACATAGGTCATTATTATTTTTGAATATTTTATAATGTATTATCATTATTATATCTACTGACATCCTATCTATTAAGTATGTTTACAACAACTACTAACGGTTTTGAGTTCTGAATGCTTTTCCCAAACATCCAATATAGCGATGATGGATAACAATATACCCTCACATCCTCAATCTCTTTTATAGGGGAGATTCTAATTCAAAAAATGGTATATCTTGTGGATGTAATTCCCTAGTGATTATGATGGGGAGTTAATAAAAAGGTTCATAGATGTTGTTTTCCATTATAAGATGACAAGAAAAAGATAATATACATAATATTAATAAAACCATATTATTCCATTTATATTGAAGTGGTTATGTGACAATGAGGGTGTGATGACCTGTTTCACATAGGGTTCATGGTATGATGTGGTTAGAAAAGTGTCTTCATCTCGAATGTGATCTCGTAGTCTAGGAGTCATTGGGTAGGATTAAATGGAAGGGATGAGAGATATACGAAGTATGAATTTGGGGCCTGAGAGAAGAAAATATTTAATAAGGAGTGGCATGTTAATCATCATCAGTATAATTATTTTTAATTTATTTCACATTAATGTGTTTTTTTTATTGTTCTATTTTTAGGGTGAAAATAGATACATTTCATTTTTAAGTTATTGATTTTCATAAAAAACACATTGTAATATTATTATTCACTTTTTATATGTATACAATAGAATATGGGTATGATCCTAATGATTATACATGTTAGTCCCTCAGCACATGCACACACACAAATATATGAACTACTGTTATTGTTTTTATGGAACATTGTTGACTAATAAAGATATTACTATAGTGGATTTTGATGATATTTATTAGTAATTTTTGTATGGATTATATTTTTATATTCACTTAGTGAATTTTATTTTCATTTATTGAAAGTTAACATACATAATCTCATGGATTGGTTTACATTCATTCCATAAAATGTTATTGATTTACTTGGAGATCGATATCTTATCTCCTAAAACTGCTTCAACAATTGAAGTTAATACCTTCCTTTTTGAGAATTTATACCCATTTTTCTGGTTTCCAATACAGGTCCCACTAATGGTTGGTCATAGGGTACATCTTCTCCCATTCCTTATTTCCATCTGAAGAGGGGTTCCATTGGTGGGATAGGGTAATGAATGAGTGGTAGTAGAAAATTTCTTCACTGATATGGTAGAGTATGGAGTTATAAACAATTAGGATTTCATGGATTGTTAGAGAAGTACATCTAGTCAATCATAGTGGATGCAAATGGTCTAAGAGGGATCTTAGGATATGGGATTAGAAGGCCCACTATGTTTCATTATATGCAAAATGATCCTACTAAATGAATAAGTGAGGTGCTGCAACTTTTATAGTGGAGACCTAAGATAAGTACATGAATAATTTTTGTTTATTTCTTATTATATAAGGCCATTTTGAGAAATTAAAAAATAAATTTAACTAATCAATATATTTTATACATGACTATATAACTATTTCTATGTTGTGGTTACTAATATACTATTCTTGTTTATTAATGTAGACATAGAACATGGAAGTAAAGTATAAAATGATGATTAATTGGATTGAGTTACTTTTTAGTTACTGATATTTTTCGATATTCTCATTTCCTATTAAAATCAATTTCTTAATTAATTAAATTTTGTTTCAATTTATAAAATTCACACCCTAATAACATGTTTTCTTAATGTTTGAATGTGTTATTGAGGCATTCTAAGTGTATCGTTCTCAAATTGCTAAAAGATATTGAATCTTGTAATAATGAATTAATTTCAAGTTTTTATGCTGAAATGACTATTTTGAAAATATTCATAGAATTATGTTTTCTCTCTTGAATATTGATATTATGTTTTTTGTTTTCATTGGATATTTATTATTATCATATGTTTTGGTTCAATTGTAAAACATGGATTAAGACATTTAAATTCTGAATTTGTTTTAAAACTAGTACTCAAATATTTATAATTTAATTAAAATTTGATGTAATTGACATGAACAACATTAACTATATCGTTTTGGAATGATTTCTTATCAATGGTATTAATATATTTATTTTTTATATGCATGTGATGGGGAAGTATTGTAATGATAGAAATTATTTTTCAATTTAGTATAATGTTTTAGAAATGATAAGAATGATTAGTGATAACCATTTAAAATTTGATGGTTTTCCAAATCAATAATTAAATATCATTTACTATGCATTGTTAAAAACATTGATACACTCGATTATTTTGTTAATAAAAAATTGAAATGTGAATTTTCGTACATGTGTTTATTTTATGATTATGATATTTAGCATTCATGCGTTATGAATTTTTTTAATAATGTATTTCAATTGTTTTTTAAATATTCTTAGAAAATTTCAATCATGATTTGGCATCCTATTAAGAAAGAAAATTACTTACATGACTGTTCCTGGCCTTTTAAAAATTGAAAATTTTATAAGAGTAATATAAAACTAACACATATGTTAATCCATTATAAGGTGATTATTTGGATCATTATGAAGTTGGTAACATTTTTATGAACATTTATGAAATTTATATAATGTTTATATTGGGCGTGTAAGAAGCTTAATATATTGTAATTGAAATATTTTAAAATGTTTTCTTCAAAAAAAATGTATAATTTAATATGGAAATGAAATTCTAATATGCTTATATTTGTGTATAATAATTTTATACAACATAATAAAATAGTTCGTGAATTTTTATTTGATGTCTTCTAATAAAGACATATAGTGATTTTTTTATTTTTGATTTTTTGATCTAAATAAACTATTTTATTCTGAAACCAAAAAACATGTCATATAGGAGTAGTAATGACAATGATATGTTTAATTTGATAATGTATAAAATGATGTAATTGATTGTAGGTTGTAACTATTTTTTTCTATGGGAATAATTTTTCTACAGAGTTCAAATTTTTAGTTCAAGTATGTCAATCATAATTTTTATTACTAGAACATGAGAATTTTTTATCATTAACATAACTGCATTTTATTTTTATTTTAATAAAATCATAGAATTTTTGTTATTTATTTCTTATGATGTATTTTTGAATTATAATATCATTGTTTAATGAATATTAAATAAGTGGTTTTTTTATAATGGTGCTTAATCTACAAAACTATTATATTTAATTATTTTGAAAACATTATGGTTTTTGTGTTAATTTTTTGTGTTTTTGTAATCAGGTAACCTTGTAATGGTCATTTTAATTTTATGGTTTGAATTTTTGTGTTTTCTACCTCCCATATAATTTACCACATATATTTTTAAATAAAATGTTTTTTTCTAAAATCATAAAATTGATGAAAATGAACAATCTTGGAACACGTAAATTATTACAAAGAATTTATTGATTGATATTACGTTTTTTCTAGATTTAAGATATTTATTTTTAAGTGAATAATGTGTTATATTTTATAAAGAAAATGAATATAATGAAACCCAATCCATATAAAATTATGTAATATTTATGGAAATATCCAAAAATAAGTTGGTGGGTTAGGGATTACCCATGTGGAGAAATTACTAATAATGTGAGTGGGTCCTAATGATTTCTATAATTTATGAAAAGATGGTATTTTATTTTGAGTGGGATAATGAGTTTTTTTAGTTTTTTTGGTATTTAATTGAGGGGGCTCTATGGTGGTTGAATTGTTTGTGTCAATGATTATGTAAAAGAGTGTTTTCATATGGTTGATGTATGATGGAATAGTGTTTTAATTGTAGGATGGTGATATAGATGTGAGTGGTTCATTGTAGTTTAGTTGGATAAAATTTATGTGAGTGTTGTGATTTGTTGATGTTCCCGATGTGTTTTTTTGTAGAAATATTATTGATATTTTAAGAATTTTTTTCCTTTATTAAATCACCTTCCATCTATACACCATCATTCCTCTGGGGGTGGGAATGAATATAAGAAAAATTTCAATGAAATTATTTTTTGAATTTTAATTATTAGTCCCCAAGACCTAACAATTAGGACTTTTTTAATGTGATAAGTTTCCTTGGGGATAGAAAATTACATATGTTAATTCATAGTCATATTTGATAATGTTTTTGATTAATAACTGTAGATTCATTATCATTTAATGATGTGTTCAAGGGGGTATCCGTTTTGGATGCTTGGTAATTATGAGTTGAATGAGTTGGGTTTCACATCAAATTATTCAGTATGGAAGAGGGGGTGATCTACTAAGGCTAGGTAAACACTTGGTTCTATTGGGACTAGGTAATTCATTGTGTCATATGTCTAGAGAGTTGGCATGTATTTATAATGATGATATTGGGAATGATAAGTATTTATATCCAAAGATTACATATATTTCGTAGACTTATGTGAAGATTTGGTTGAGAGATAATTTCATGGTTTAGTTTTACTCCAATCACAGAATCCATATATAGTAGCACGAAAACTATTTATCTCATTATCTATTTAACATATGTTATTTATAACCAACATGAAAAATATATTTATATTCATTATCACACACGATATTGGGTAAATGAAATTAAAAATAAATTATTCCACATTATCACGTTGGTTTTTTTACAACCGATGTGATAAAGCTGTTTTCGACATTGGTTATATATAATAACCGATGTGATAAAGAAAATCTAAATGATTTATCATGTCTGTAATAATATAACTTACGTGTTAAATCTGATCTTTTCAATAAGTTACTATATAACTGAAATCATAATGAAGTTAATATTTATCTATATTGTCATATATATAATAACAGACTTTATATATTATTTAATGTTTTAGGAATTTCTGTTTTGAATCATTTTTGTGTTATTTTATCGGGTAAAATAAAACATGTATCTCTATGGTGTGGAAGCTTTAACCATGTTTAATCAATCTAGTTGCCTATAATATTGGTTTTCTAGATTCATACATCATCATTTTTCTTCATGAAATTCTTTCTTCTCATCCCTAAAAGCTCATTTGAGCCTCACACATTGATCATCACTTTCATTCATTCAATTGAAGGAACAACATAAATCTTTTTTTATTACATTAACTCAAATCCCGCATTAGGATAATTACATAGATCTGAATATAGAAAATATCCGATTTATATATTCATATACAATATTTATCCCTTTATTAAAGTGAAAAAGTGTGTATTTTATTATATTTTAATTTTAAATGGTAATAATAAATTATATCATAATATTTTATATTTCAGCTCATCTAAAATTTCTTCGTTGTACCTCTAAATGTTTCTTATTTATATTATGTTTGTGAATAAATCCTTTTTTATTATTACAGTTTCATATAGATGGATAAATTCCAAATATCATTATGTTTTTATTAGTCTCTTAGTAATCATAAAATTTAATGTATACAGACATTGAATTTTTCATATAGTTCAATATGAAATATACTATAAGTCTGGTACATACATATCAACACTTCTCATTTTGTGTGAGTATAATCTTAACATGAAAAATTATATATTAAATTATAATTCCCCATATTATGAGTTACAATATTTATAATTCTTACAATATTGTAGAATACACAATAGAAACTATAAATTGGTTTCATTAAAAATATTTTCACAGTTAAAAAAATATACAATATAGAAATAATATATAATATTAAATCATCAAATATTAATTTTTTTCATTGCAGATTGATCGTTGTGTTTTATGAACTCTTCTCTATGATTATATTATAGATGGAATTAATTTTTCTACTAACAATTGTTGGTTTTTTTCATGAAAATTGTTTTATTAAAAAAATATATGATAATGGTTCCAACATAAATAGAAAATATACCCTTGATTGGTATTCTAGTCTTTAATATTCATTTTCATGGTTTATCTAATTTCATTCTGAGGTAAAATAAAATTCATCGAAAAGTCTATCTATATATTTTTTATAAATTATTTACATTCATTTGTTTTTAAGAATTACAAAAAATATATAAAATTATTTTCCATTATTATCCTGAATTTATAATTTTATGTCTCAAATATGAAAAATTTGTTTAAAAACCAATTTTATTAAAACAATCATATTATTAAATCATTGATTAAATTTATATCGGGCATGAAATGAATAATTTCATTCAATTTTTTTTCCACTATTTTATTTTGACAATATATATATATATATTATTTTTTAATAGATAATAATTATTTAATATTGGTTTATGGATCTTCGAATAAGTGATGAATATGAGGATGTTTATGATCAATTTTTTCAAATTTCCAAAATTAAATGTATCAAAATATGACTTTTTCTATCAATTCTGAAAATTTTAAAATATAAAGATATTGAAATGGATAGGGAAGAAAAATCATTTAACATGTAATGGTTTTACTCGATGTCATAGCCTTTAGATTTGGAATGATGAATCTTGGGTGAATTTAAAAGATATCGATGATGATGGTTTCCAAGATGATATATTTAATGAAATTGATGATATGGTTTTTTATATTGAAGAATAGGTAATTTGGAAAGAATAAATGATTAATGGTTTGTATAGTGATGTTGAAAACCCATTATATCCAGGTTGTATAGAATTTACTGTTTTTTCATATGTTATATGAGTGATTAACTTTTAGGAAAAATGGTTAGAATGACTAGTGTTTATTTATTTTCTACAATTTTTAAAATATAATCTTCTTAAAAATAATAATCTTCTTGATTCACATTATAATGAGAAGAAAATAAAAATGTTGATGGGAATATGTTACAAAAAAATACATTTTCTTCAAAATTATAGCATGCTATATAGGAAGGAATATGAATTTCATACTAACTGTCCAAAATAAGGGACATCGTGTCACGACCCATCCTCGGGGGCCATGCCGTGACTACCCCAAGCCTTCCTTCCATAGGCCAGGGGCTGGCGACTAGAACCAAAGGCGTAAATCCTGATAACAGGGAAGACATTGCCTTTATAAAAGTAAACAAAACACCATAGAGTATAAGCGGAAGCAAAACAATAAGTACAAAAGAAAGTGCTGAAAAGTAAATGGGCCAGAATAAAAACCCAACTAAAAGTGCAGCTACAACTAAACGAAAGTACAACAGAAAAAGGAAAACAGCTGGAAGAAGGATGCAGCACCTGGGTCGTCCTCCTCGGATCCTACCTGAAGGGTAGGTACAGATAGCGCAGCTCCTTGATCACCCGCCACGGATCCTACCTGAAGGGTTGGTACAGATAGCCTCCTCAACGCTCTCGCCCGTCAACCTCCTCTGTGTGTCGTCTCGTAGTGAAGTCCTCCTCTAGATACTGACTCATCGTGTAGTCCACCTCCGGGTACCATCCAGTCCTCGAACACTCGGCCTCCATCAGCACTGTCGTCGTCTACAACCAACACAACGAGGTGCGGGCAAAGCCCGTGCTGGGGTGAGTATAACGATACTCAGTAGGGACCCCGAGACCCTCAAGGTCTCACTAAATCCAACAAGGATAACCACAAAGAAGATCTCAACAGATAACCTCTACTTAGGTATATGACCATACATATACCTAAGATATCAAGTAACCCATCTCAATCATGAGAAAACATAAGGATTATGAAATCAATGGATAACCACTACCCAGGTATATGCCCATACATATACCTAAGTTATCAAGTGACCCATCTCAATAAAGAGGTAAACACAAAGGTCATTGACTCAGCTCAAACTAGGATTTTCATTATCGAAACCGTAACTGCTGGAGAGATCCCTCTCTGGAGTGTACAGTGGTCCTGTCACGACTCTGAGGCACTACTCACTAACCTAAGACTGCTAGGGTACTCCTCCTGTCGAGTACTGCGGGTCTGCAGCCAACTACCGGGTGCTCCGTCTGCTGTGGGTCTGTCGCCAAATACCGGGCGCTCCCCCTAATATACTACAGAGGTACTCCTCCTTTCAAGTACCGTGGGTATGCGGCCAACTACCGGGCGCTCCGTCTGCCGTGGGTCTGTCGCCAAATACTGGGTGCTCCGTCCACTGGGCTAGTCGACTCACTCCAAGACGAGTCGGTCAAGCAGTCGTCAGGTTTCAGCCGGCTACACTGTCTCCGTACCCCGCACGCTCGTCTCTGGGAGGGTTTTCTCCACGATCTACAATTCGATACTCCAAGTATCTCAATGTCCCAAGAATAAGTATCTCAAAGGACCACCTCATCATAGGGGTCTCAACGCAACAGACGACGCGTCAATCGGACGCCCAGTCTGTGAGTTACTAGCCTTTCCGTCCTAGGGGCCCGGTTGGTTTCGTGAGCGAACCAATCCCGGCCGTATCTCAACTGTACCCCAAACTATCATAGGGTATACTCATAGGGACCGTTTCTCAACGGTATCATAAATTTCGCTGACGGTTCGTCAAACGGACATCCTGACTGTAAGATATCAGATTTTCCGTTCCAGGGGCCCGGTTGGATTTTGGGTACAATCCAACCTGGCCATATTCTAACTGCGTCCAATACTCGAGTAAAGTATACCAAAAGATCTGTCTTATCAAGAGGAATTCAACGAAACAGACGGCATGTCATGCAGACGCCCGGTCTGTGAATTATTGGCTTATTCGTTCCAATGGCCCGGTTGGATTCGTGAGAGAACCAACCCGACCATACTTCGACGACATCCAAACCTCGAGAAGAGTCACTCAAAAAGATCCTTCTCACTTAGAGGAATTCAAAAAAGACGACGAAATGTCATTCGGACGTCTCAAGCTCAAGATATGAGCGTTTCTGCTCCGAGGGCCCGGTTGGTTTCGTGTACGAACCAACCCGGCCAAACCCAATGTTATTCGAAACCTTGAGTGTAATATAATGAAACGACCGTCTCGATCCAAGGATTGGGTTTCCGCTGTCGGTGTGTCGATCGGAGGTCCATAGCCCATGATATGGGCGTTTGAACCAACTAAGTCCGAAAATAGGGGGTCTGGGCCCGGCCCGGCCCGACCCAGGACCCCCCTGGGTCGGCCGAACCGGGTCGACCCAGCCTGAGCGTTGACCCGGCCCGACGACCCGGCCTGACCCAGAATTTCGGCCTGGCCGGCGGCATGGCCAGCGCGTGCGGCCAGCGTGGCCTTTGTGCCGTGAATGTGCCAAGGGAGGGGCGTTGCCCCTCCTTAATGAAAACGGCGGCCCCTTAATTGGGGTCGCCTGAAATCCAGCCGGGTTCCCCTGGCTCCCCCTTGTCCGGCCGGCCCGACCTCGCCAATCAGTTACTGCTCAACGGGTCCGGCGATGACCGATCCCCTTCCAGCTCCGTCGCCGGCGGCCCGGTACCCGCCGCCGGTCACCCTACTGCGCGGCGGCCCGGAACCGGCCACGGCCCATGTCGTCTGGTGCGGTGTGACGGCACCGCGCCCCTCCGTCGCGGCCCCGCTCCAGCCGTGGCGTCTTCGGTTTTCTTCGACGCAGCACGACGGCGTCGCATTCTTGAACTTCTTTCTACGGCGTGGTGTGACAGCGCCACGCGTTTCCTTTCGCTCGATTCCGTGTGGTGCGACGACACCACACCTTCCCGAACCAATCCACAAAGGAATCAATTATAAAAAAATAAGGAGGAGGGTCGCCAGTGTTTGTGCGGTCCAACCCCCTCACGTTATTCGATAACAAGCAGTTAAATCCACGAAGATAAACAAGTTCGTATTCACGAACAAAAAAATAAATAAAACCCCTACCTCAGTTTAGGAACGGTGCACGTTAACGAGCTGCGGAAGACGAGCATCGCGGAAGTCGGGCGTCATGGAAAACGAACGTCGATTCCGTTGTCATCGAGGTGCGTTCGAAGAGGAAACATTGTTGGAAGAAGACGTCGCGTTCTTCGTCCGAGATGTTCTTCGTTGAAGAACGGTGTTCTTCGTCGGAGGTGTTCTTCACGTTCTTCGTCGATGTTGAAGAAGAAGAAGACTTCAAACATAGCCCTTTCTCTCCCAAGTCTCCACCATAAGAACAACTAACCCCAAAATAAAATAATCCTCCCTCTTATTTTATTAACCCAACATAGGTTTTGAATTTCAAGAGTCTGAAAATTAAAAACACACATTTAACTCACTTAAGTTATTAACATAAAATGTTATAAAATTAATGAGGTGATAAGTTAAGAAAACATAAATGGGGGGTTTAGAGGGGTTAGGAAAGTGAGGGGTTGGGATCGTGTGGGTCCCACCCTACTTTATCCTCTCAAGGTTGGTTATCACAAGTGGGTCCCACCCCCAACATCCTTACATAGGATAAAACTACCAAGTGGGAAAAAATAAAAAAAAATATTTTATTTTCAACTACCACAAAAATTAAAAACTCCCCTCGTGTAAACGCAACTCCGAAACAGGAGTTCCTAAGCAATTACCAGTGTTGTGGTTCCATCGGTGCCCTCGGAATTTGATTCGGGGCACCGGTTCAAAAGTTAGAAATTTCTGCTTGTTCATTCACTGAACGTACCCGAGCTAAACTTCAGATAGAAATTACGGGCACACCAGGCCACGGAATCAGGCGCCGTCAAAAACTGCATTCTTGTAAAATCCCAAAAAAAAATTAGAAAAAATTTTCCTTGAATTTTATGGGTCTTTACACATCGCGGTATACGAGGAAACAAAAATTACATTATATTTAGCAGTTATAGAGTCCCCTGCCATAGAATTTTCTAATATTCCTTTATTTCCTCAAATGAAACATTTTTTTGAGAATTTTAATGGTGAAAAATTATGTCTTGTGGATAACGAGATATGTGATGGATAACTACAACATCCATCTCATTATCCACAGTTGATAAAAATCGATCAGCAGTTTCCTATATTTATAAATGAAGTAAAAAATCTCATACATAGAAATATCATGGATGGAATGAATCCATGTTGAAGACCTAGTAGCACACAGAGTTCATGGACTATGTTATTGGTTATTTACAACTTATCTCCTGAATTTTATATGATGTACGAATATTTCATGTTGTGTTTAATTATTTCTAGAAAAAACAATTCTTAAATGATATTGATGTTTTATTTTCACCGTTAATTGATGATTTGAAACAATTATTGGAGGATGGTATTACGGTGTATTAATAATATAAAACAGAAAATTTTCAACTTCATGAAATTATTATATTCACTATAAATGACTTATAATGTATGGAAATTTTTCGTCAAACATTTTTAAGGGTCATAAAACATGTCAAATTTCAAAAAAAAATAGACATTAAATTATCAATTGCACAATGGGAGAAAAATAGTATACATGGGTCATTAAAATTTTTTATCCATGGATAAGTATTATGAAATATTAATAAAGGAATTAAAACGATCATATGATTTTTATATTTCTACAAAAACATTATCCACTGATCATTATTTTGAGAGGGATAAATTCCATGATTTGAAATTTGGAAACATATAGAAATGTGGTACTAATTGAAATATATGGAAGAAGTGGTAAAAATGATTGAGGTACCATAATGGAGATATCATGAGGTCCATCAGAACATTGATTTCTTCATATGGAGAAAAATATTTGTGAAATCATTATTAGAACATTGTTTAATATTAATAGATATACTAAATATGGGTTGAATATAGGATTTGAGTTATTACTAATAGGAATACATTTTTATTTATCTCCCACATTCAATGGAAGGAGAACATTCATACCCATGTATTTTCATACGATATCAATTAGGTAAAAATATAATTTTTAGTGTCATCATGATATAAAAGTGATGCAATTTTGTACATAAAATGTAATAATTTTTGTGTCTTTAAGGGATTTCAAGCTGACATGTATGAAATATAATGATTTTCACATCATGATTCAATATATCATACTAGTTTCATTATGTGAAATATTTCACATCCATTCCAAAACAAATATCACAAAGGTGTGTTATTTTTTCCATTCAATTTTTAATAAGGCGGTTGATCTGAATACTATGAGTTTTTTCAAAATGAAAAAATTATATACATTGTCATTAGGAATTTTATTTTACTCAATAATTTATTTTTATCATAGTGAATTTAATTATTCATCTGGAGTGAGAAATAATTCATTGAAGACTTGTATATCTATGATGGATGTATCCTTTTTAGAGGTATGTGAAGATATTGAATGAGTATTTTAATAATCCATATTGGCTTGATGCCTCCATTTATTATAATTATATTAATGAAGAGGTTATAGAGTTTTTTCCATGCCATTTTTCTATAGTAGAGATCATTTTTTCCTCTAACAAACCTTGAATGTGTTAATTATGTGGGAATGGGGATCCAAGTATTGAAAATAAAATCGATGATAGGTGAATATTAAAATATGTTAAATTTATACAACCTTAATAAGATTAATGATTCACAACCATATATATATCATTGTATTTAATGTGTTGAAAAAAAAATTATCCAAATAACACAGATATATATTTTTTCAAAGAACATAACAAAAACATTTCTTCAGTTAAAAGATACTCTAATGGGTAAATCACATCCATTAGAAACAATTATATCATTTGCGAGTGGTCCATGTCTATATTTGATTACATAGTTCGAGTATTAAATTAATCGATATAAAGATCATATGAAATATATGGAAAATTTAAGAGATGTTCTGAATAGTAATGTTTTGGTGTTCACATAAGTTATTATTCTTTCAACTTCCAGAGAAAAACTCCAATTTCTTTATCATGTTTATATAATAGAGTATAATAAAATTGTATGTTTATTACAATAAATATTATGTTGTATTTTATTTTTTTTTACCACAAATGGTTTATCATTATAAAAAATTTAAGACATGATAAATTTTGAATGATAATTATAGATAAAAATAATTTAGAATACAATGAGTATCCTTTAATGATTAAAAAAATGAAAATCAAAATTTTATATGTTCTAGATCATTCTTATATGAATTGGTCTATTGTGTTACAAGGATCAACGTATGTTGGTGATGTTTACTATAATGAATATGCTGATTTATATGAGATACATACTCTAGTGGAAAGATATAAAGATAATATTTATGAGAATATCATATTCATTTTATATTCCATACGGAATAATAATGTTGAAGAAACATTGGAAAATATTACTTTATTAAATTCCTAAAATTACATGTAAAATATATTTATTTCCTATTTAATTTCAAAAATTTAATAAAATGTCAAATATTTTATTTTTTTAATAAAACTTCTATTATAACTAATAATTTATATTGTTTTTCTATATTAGTTTAGTTTTTTTAGATTATTATATTCACATGTAATTAACTTATCTAATAATTAAATTCATTTTAAATATAATAATTTAAATAAAAAACAAAAAAAATTTAAGTGAATATTGAAAAATTATTCATTTTGTGTAAAAAATATTTATTAAGTTGAAGTTTTTTACTATTCATCCAATTATTCAATAAGTTTTCAATCGTTTATATGACATTTCATATGTCATTAATATGGTTTTTATTTAGTTAACTTTAACTAATATGAATAAAAATATTTATGTTTAAATAAATTTAATTTTTTCATTGATAGTTTTTCATTTTCTTATTTACATTATTATTTTAATTGTAGAATTTTTATATTTTTTAAGAAATTGTTCAGTTATTTTATTTGTAGGATATTTAAAAATCATTCAACTAATCCACCACATAATTATAGAGATTTTTTTACTCATTCCATTGTAGAAGAACATGCACATGATCCTCTTGATGATCCCCATCCATATTTACAAGATAGATATACTCACAAAGGTCTAAAGAAGAGTTCAATGGTTGGTAATGGTGGATGCACACATTTACCAAATTATAAGATACCCATTTCTAGGACTTTAGGATATTGGTAGGCTTTGATGATAATTATATTCCAGGAGGTCAAAATATAAAACTATTCAAGAGTTTTATATTAGTAAAAGGCAAAACAACAGAAAGTATACTGATAGAGGATTCGATATTTGTTGACAAATTGAAACTCTCTCAATTGTGGGATACATATTTGGTAATATTTTTTTTAATATATAACATATCTTGAAATGTTTATAGTAATATATGATTTCAAACTTCATACTGTATGTAATGTGATATTCCTTACAATGAAAGAGTCCAGAGGAAATATTTATCATTGGCTTCATGGATATAATGTGATTTTAGATCGACCCTCACATGATAGTTCATTTTATATCATAATAAACATCATAATCTATGCACTATTTATCCCTATATTGATAAAGATACATGGAAGAGATTTTTTTAATATAGAATAGAATATTCCTTTTAGTTAAGTTAAATGATATCTTTTAGAAATTTATATATATATACTGAAATTATTAATAAAAGTATTATTTATTTCATTATTTTAAATTTATAGTAATTGAGGATATCTCATTCAGAGCTAAAATCAAGAAACATATACCCTCATACTTAATCTCGGGGTGGTTATACATTTTTGTATAAAAAATGATGGTAGAAGAATTTCAAAAAACTGACTTCTGATCCTTTAAGATATGTAGAACTTTCCCCACCATACACCAACAATACATGAAAAATTGAAGAGGTATCAGGTGAGAAAAAAGGAAAATATCTTATGGAAGATTCTAGAGTTCCAGCATATATGATTTTATGTTATTTACATTATTAATATATTTATGTTAATTCAATTATTTATATATGTTGAATCCTTAAATAATATTTCAAATAATTCATAAAATATTATATTGATAAATATCAAACATGGGGTGTTTTCAGCTGAGGGTAGGTTGGATTTTTTAGATAAATCATTGGGAAATCATGAACACCTAGTTCATGTTTGGGGATACCAAATGGGAGTATTGGTGAAAAAAGACTTTCGATGTTAATTAGATTCTGCAATAGATGGTTTTTATAAAACAAATAGAAACATTGGAGGCCCAATTTTAGGATATTAATGATTTGATAGATGATATGATAATATCATTAGTACAATTGATATTTACAAAAAATGAAATGACAGTTTCAGGCTTCTCTACCACCTCCTCAAGTAGCTCCCACTCCTCTACCACCCCCAGCAACTCCCACTCATCCAACTCCTCCTGCAAACCACACTCCATATTATAATACTACACACCCTTCTCCACACCTTCCCCATTATTGTGATTAATATGTTTATTATCCGCATCATCATTTATTACATATAAGATGATATTTTATATCTTAGATATCATTCATCATCAAATATTTGATATATAGTATCATATAATCAATGTACAATATATTATAGATAAATTATATGATGTACCATGACATAAAAATGATGTGACTATTGTTGAAAAAAGTATTGTCCACTTTTTATTTTGTCTATCTAGACTTTTGAAAATTATTACCATATATGTATGTGTAAATTTTATCTATTATTTCATTTATATATTATGTTTCCTTAACATTTTATAATTTATACATTAAACAATTTTTATATGAATACACTAAAGGTAAATAAATATTTTATAGAAAAAAACATATAAAAAGTTCTATGACATAAAATAAAAATTATACTAATCTTGATAGATTGTAATGATTTTCAAATTTTTTGTCTGGTGTTTATGAGACACCAATATCTGTTGGTGTTCGTGGTTATGCAATGACTATGGTGCTTTTAAATGGTATCGTGGAGATTATAACATGATATCAGTTGGGCATTGATATGATGGATACTATTTCCATGTATATACTAACATAAATCATTCCATGAATTTAATTTCTAAAAATTTATAATTATGATTATTTTGTATTATTTGTACTTATAAAATGTGTAAGAATCATGAAAAGATAGGTGTATCTGGATCTATGGACCCATAGTTAATTTCAACTATAGCAAGAACATTGACTGATGGTGAACAAATATTTCATATTACTGAAATATTGTAAAAGGATGTTCTTTTTTAGTGATGGTTGTTTCTTCATATCCAATATTATAAAACATATATATCCAAAATCATATATATCTCTTAACATAATAACCACTGTCATTAATCATTTTTATATTAGTGGGAATTGGATGTTAGATGTTTGATTTCCAAGGGATAAGGCATGTTATTGGTTATAATCTATCCATGGAAAAGAGTGAAAAAAATTTAAGGATGTATTGGACATGTATGATATGAATTGTATAAAAAATAATTTCGATATAGATAGTGACAATGTTCTAGCATGTTAGATTTTTTATAAACATTTCCAGAAATTTTTTTATTTATTCAAAATAAAATATAAATTATTTTCATTAAATTTGTAGATTTTTTATGAATGTTGGCCTTATAGTGAACCAGAGATCATTCCCATTCTAGTTGAATGAGAAAATCATTTTACATGTTTGGATGGATTTTACTTTGTTTGAACTCTATGTAGTTACTATTGAAGTTGTAATTATAAATGTGTGTGGATGGGAAAATTAATATAAATTTTAGATGGATTTTAGTTTTATTATATCATTTATTTCTATATTATTTATATTTCGTTTTGAAATTCGATATGATATTTTGATGAACAGTTTGGAAATTGAATTATTTATTTTTTGTAAAACAATTTGGAACATATATTTTAAAATGGAAAATAATTTTTTCAATATACTAAAGAGTTTTTTTCCCAAGAAATAGATCTATTAAAATCCATTTTATTTTAGAATATGAGGTTGTATAATGATGGAATTCAGTTATAAGAATTATATCACCATCTCTTTATCTAGGGGGTTGATCAGTTTGAGTGTTATATAAAATAGTTCTGATGGTTTATGGTGATGTTTTGTGGGAGTATCATTGAAAACTGATATTTCAGTTATTGGATGCATGATTGGGTCATTTTACTATTGTCTCCCAAAGGAGTGTTTTAACAATTTTTTTTAATGAAATAGTTCTTCCCCCATAACTTGATATGATCCAAAACATCTTCATCATGTACCAAATTCATTAGTATCATAATGATTACTCAAACTTATTTTAAAAAGGAGAGTTTGATATCAAGGATGAAGAGACATTAGAGAGTGTCTATTAGAGAGCCTATATCCACTATAGTTTATGTTGAAAATATGAATCATTCCACTAGTTCTTGTGATATGGAAGAAGTCATGATAGAAGTAGAGCACTTGGGATTTAGAGTCACAAATGTCCAGTAAAACCCCACAACATTTTTTGTTTCGATTATTTCCCTTTTTATTATATGAATTGTTTTATAATAATGATTTAAATTTGATTAACATCATCCCTTTTTAATGATTTAATCTGGATGTGTTGTTTTTAGATTAATATCATTGAGTGGTATCTCAATGGAGAGTATTTAGACCTCATTTCACTTTTTCGTGGTGGTATAAATTTATGTCTTGGGGATGATAATTTTTTTACATGAATCTGATGTAATAAACATATTTCATAATTTGTATCCATTTGGGACTTTTCAATCACAGGAGGTGTCAAGGGGATATTTTGGGAGTTCTTCCACCTAAAATATAAATGTTTTTATCATGGTCACATGTATCATTCACACAATCACACTTGTGTTAATGGTCATTGTTTCCCATCTCATAATCATATTTTTTTCATATAGTCATGCATTCCAATCACATGGTTGTTGTTTACCAACCCATGGTCCTAATGTTTTATAGGGTCATAGTTTCGACATTGCACAATCATTTTTCATTCTCATAGTTACACTTACCATTTACCCCATAATTATAATCATATTCATGATCATAGTTGTTCTCGTGATAATACATTCCCTTATAATGATCATTGTTTCCCTTCTATTAATCATATTGATTCTCATTATAATATTTTTCAATATCATAGTATCATTTGGGTCTCATTAATTCACACTATCTTCCCTTGGTCAATGCTTTTAGGGTCACTCCAATAGTATGAAAAATTCTCAGTATTTTGAAATTTGAAGATTTTCTTAAATGAATGGAAATATATTTTTTACCTAAAATAATGAAATTAATTCTCCATTAATTTTTCCTAAAATCTGTTTTGTTGGTATTATATCTAGAAATTGAATTCCATTTACTTGTTTTTTTGAAACGTTTCGTTTCATTTTTTTAAATGTACAAAATAAATGAAATTTAGAGAGGTTAGTTTAACATATTAATCATCAAGAATAGAATATTTGTAATATTAGAAGTCAAATATAAGAGACCCAAAACTCGACGTATATAGAGATTACATTTTCAAAATACTTAATACAAAACAAAAACAGAAACACAAGGATAGTAATAGTTTAGTGTCTTGGGAAACTTGGAACATAATCTTCAAATCATGGTGAAATATCTTCAACATCTCCCATAAAGATAAAACAATTTTGTTTATTTACCTAAAATGTTTTTTTATATCCTGGGTAAATGAAAACATATAAATAGTCATCTCAATTTCCTAGTAATGGTAGGCATGGAGAAAATAAAACAAACCATATACATTTTAACGTAAAAACATGAACATAAAGTTTAAACATCAAAATCGTGATTTTTTTAAATAAATCATGGCATTACGTAAGGCATAGATCAAAAATGAACATCAATAATGATAAAATATCGTTGTAATAAAATTGGTAATTGTGGAAAACCATTAATCACATGATATTATTCCAATAGTAGCCGAGGCATTGATGACAATACCATCATAGTGGATAAATTCAATTACTGAACCGGGTTTACTTGTCGTTCCAGCCCCGTATTACCTAACCGAATTTACGTGTCGTTCCATCCATGTTAATCTCATAAGATATAAATCTTTATCCAATGCATTGGAGGGATATATAGGTCCCCCCAATCTCATAATGAAATCATTCTTAACTGTTCCAAAAAATAAACATCAATCATTCATCACAACCCGATGAATAAAATGGGTTTCATAAACATCCTCACATCATGACATAATCCATATAAAATTAATGGATATCATTTCATCATAAAAATAACCATATTTAATAATATCATCTTATATGTAAAATAGCTTTGATAAAACACATTAAATGAATTCTTGTGGAAAAAATACTTTCTTTTTCAAAATCAGTTTTTATTCAAAAAAAATCATTCAATTTTAAAAGAAAATAATTTTTTTGACCATAACTATGAAATCTTGTATAGGAAGATTCATGTAAAGAAGGAATTTTGAAACTGTAAAAATCCATTCATGCCATATAAAAAAATAGACTCCTCATACATTTTCCAGAAAAGTCAAAAAGTACCTTGTTGGGTAAACAAAAGAACGATTACTTATATACCTTGTGGAAGAGTAAAAAGGGATAAAAATTAATTTAAACATATATAGAATAATTGTAAACATTTAATGAAAACATTTTGAGAGAACATGGACATGGATGATAAACATAACACCTGTAAATACTTACTAATAAACAGTCTCGGATAAGAATGAAATTAGAATAATTATCGCTCACCTTATGTCCAATTTCATCCATAAGTGTCCGAGACTTCTATATTGCGGGTTTAAACATATTATTAACTTGTAATAGAAGCATAAAAATATTTATGATATCATATATGATTCAATTACGACTTTATATTATAGGTTCATTTGTCATTTCCATGTTATAGTAGCGTTTTGGGTAAATTCCATTCATTTATCGTGTTTTGACTTGTAATTATTCATATGATTACTTAGATCATGATCACTTAATTCAAAAATGTAAATAATGTTTTGTATATAATATATATATATAATATATATTTATGTATATATATATAATATATTGATAAACGTAATGAAATACATCGTTCATAGAGACAGTAGGACATACGAACGCATGAATGATGTTTTCGTTTCCTTATTAAATTGAAAGGAAGTAAATGATATATATATATATATATACATAAATCCAGTAGCATTATTATTTTATTTATTTCATGATTACTTATTATATATTTTTTTAATCATTCTTGAATTGTTAGCATGGAGAATGAATCTCATCCCATCTTGGAGATGGTATTCTGTACGTACGCACGAGCGATAATATCGTTCCCATAATTATTGAATGGAATTGGGGTGGATGATATATTTTCTCATAATTAGTATTATGTTATAATAATAATAAATTGTTATTATTTCCACCCTAATATCCATCCATGTAAGGTGGTTTTGGAACAAAATATTACACCACGGTGTGGAGACGGTAAGCCGTACGTACACTGGCTTGGTGATTTCATTTTTCGTAGGATGGATAGAAGGTGAAATAGGGGTTTTTAATATTTATAATTACATATAATTATATTAGTTGTAATGATGTTTTTACATTATAATGAAACAACTAAATAAGAGGAATTATAAGAATAAATAAACTTGAAAGAATTGGTAGAAGAGATTAAATCTTCTTCGACGCACCTCCTTTGAACATCCTCTTAAGGGAATATAATTGGTCTTTTGAGAAGACCAGAATCTACAAAAATTTACTAGGGAAGTTGAGAAGTGTAATGGGTAGTGTTAGTCTGATCTTGAAGGCTCAATATGGTGTGAGCAGTAGAGGGATGATGTGCCCTTTTATAAGAGAAGCGAGGGGAACTTTTGGAAGCCTCAATAATATTAGTTAATAATAAAATCGAACCCCACTTAAAAATCTCAAAAAATGACTTAATTCGAATATGAGATAATCCAGTATTGTAATCTCATCTACCAATAAAATCTAGATATGTTTTATGTTTATTTTAAAACTCATCATTTTTATTTATCCTTATATAATCTATATAATTTTATTTGTGGTAAAAATATTCTAATTTTTTAATTGTTAGAAATAATTACTTATGTTTTGTGAATATTCCATAATTAGATAAATTATTACATTTTTTACCATATAATTTTCAGTTTTTAATTTTTAAATCTTTTTTTTAATTTTCAAACAATTTAATAAAATGTTATTTTCATAAAATATCAATAGTGTCAATTTTGACACTATTCAATTATTTTAATTTAAATAAAATACAAATAAAAGATATATTTGAACAAAAGTATTTAAAATATTCCTAAAATTTAATATTCATCTCGAAAATTCATGGATAACATTAATTAGTTCATATAATATTTATCTTAATATTTTTAAAACCATTTATTTTACATTTATCTTAATTAAATAATTACTACATCATTTTTGTATAATTATTTAATATACTTATTTTTTTTATAAAAAAATAAAAATAAAATACTAGGATAAATATAATTTTAATAGATTTCATAAAAATGCTTTTAGAAGAATTTATCTTTTAAAACAACCAACTTTTAAAATGATACCTTTATAAAAGAATTAAGATGACAACTAGGACATCATTTAAAATAATATAAATGTCATAATCTATTTTATAAGTCTCCAAATGGACCACAAGTAGACCCTTGGATTCTAATGGTATATATATACTCGACAAATATGTTTGGGTTAATTTTATAGTCTTTCGGATGGGTATTAGTATTTTAATAAAAACAATTTTATTGATTTTTCACTAAATAAATAATTTCAGTATAATTAATATATAAGATCCTAAGGTAATTATATATTTAGTACAAATCACAGATAAATTACCATGATGAATAAAAAAATTTATATTTAAAATGAGTATTCATAAACTACTTTTTATTTGGTATAAACATATATTAAAAATACTTTAATTATTAAAGATTGAGTGAGATATATTTCAACTTCATTAAATAAAATAAATTAATGGTCTTAATCACATCAATGTGTGTTCCAAAAGATTCCATTTAAACCCATGTATATTTCAGAAAGAAATATAATCATAAAACTATATTAATACATGTGTTAGGGTAATTTTATAATATTATTGTTTCCCTTAATTACCTAATTTACCTTTAACTATAGTAAATAAAATTTACCGTAGATACTATTCATAATGTCTAAAAATAAAAGGTAGACTATTAAAATAATTTGAAACAACTTATTCAATATATGGAATCCATTTTTTCAAATTTAGAACACAGATGTTGTAGTATTCAATTTAAAATTAATCCCACTGTTGAGAAAACTGGTTTTCAAAGTTTAAACATTGCAAAAGATTGAAATTGTTTTACCTATTAATTCCATGTAAATTTAATTATAATGAATTACATTATATTAAATGGTAGAAATATATTATGTTTAAACATTTGAGCCATTTAATATTATAATTTATCTATATAAATTTTCTTGAATAAAAAAAGTTGTTTTTAATTAAAATTTAGCGTATTTTTACGATTCATCAAAATATAAAAGATTACAGAAAAACATTAAAAAATTACCAAAAGTAAAATTTTATATAATTATTGAAATGAATAATTTTATTTTTCCAAAATGACTTCATAAATGTGTCAAAAACTATATTTAATGTTGGTGCGCCATCAAAAGGTGGAAAAACTGTATTTTTTTAAAAGTACTTATTTTACCCAAAAAAAATTATTTTGTTCAAATACCATGTTCTAGAATATGTGTAAGATGTATGACAATGTTATAAAATTTAAAATTTGGTTATTCCTATTCATAATGGATAGTTCATAATAATTTTATGACAATATATCGTTGTTTAGTGAAACACGGTATTGCGTAAAAGACACGCTATTGAGGAATGTCGCTCTTGCGTGCAATAGAAGCCAAGAATAGTGTTTGCGTATACTACAAGCTAATAATGTGTCATGTATATTAAAAGATAAACTTGGTGTAGCGTACAACACAAGACATCAAATAAATTAAGAATAATATTTCTCATAAAATATCGGGGTTTTACATTCTACCCCCCTTAAAATGAATTTCTCCCTTGAAATTCGTCGGGGTTTTAAATTGTTTACAACTTGATAGTTTATTTCATAGAAACCGACATCCTAAAAAGGAATAATAAAAAAGATTTTTAAAAAGTTAAGTAGGAAATGTAATGGTTACCAAAATTAACTAATCACTGTGTTTTCACATAAGAGAAAATAGGTGAAAACATAGATATGGAAGAGAAATCTAACCATCATGGTCTGATGAAGAGTGGTACAGAACATGTCAATGAAAATGCCAATAATCAAAAAGCCATAAATTTGTGATGATATACGGTACCATCTAATTCATTGGATATGAGGGTACTATGGCAACATTTTTGGTTTTCAAGATCATTTCCCTGATGATGATAAATTGTTTCGTACGGAGAAATACTTATATGATTGTAGTGTAACATCATCATTGGGTTCCATGAACAATTTCCACTTCATCTCTTATTTAATGAAATGATGTTGAATTTTTCATTCATGAAGTGTTATCAGATCATGTGATATAATGATGGGTCATTTTATCCATCTCAAAAAAAGGTTATCAAAAGTTATCAAATATACATAAGTCCATATATGGTGATATTAATTGAATATAGTTCAAAAAATGGACTTATACTTGATCTCCCATACTGATTAATAAAATAAAACTAATTTCTACTAACTAGTTGCTTCTTGTAGGCTAATGGTAGGCGATAAAGGCCTCTCTCACTTCGGTTGTGGGTTGGATTCCAATATCCTTGTCCGATGTGATGGGTTGTCTCCCATCATACAAGTTGTCTTGTTTCTAAAACAACACCATTATAACATTTCAGAAATAACATCGACAAAAATGTTCTAGCCTTAAACAATACTATCTGATTTACAACTTAATCTATTCTAACCTTTAGACTTACCCAAAATACGTCTATACAAACTCACAGTATAATGAAAATGATTACTAGAATGGTCATATAACAAGCATGTGAATACCATCATTTATCACCCATATATCATAACATATATCTTTTTGGTCACATTCTAAACATGTGAATACCTTAATCAGGTATTCTGGAACATGAAATACCATAGAACCTTAGTTAAAACACAAATTCTGTCTAAAGTTAACTATTTCAACATACTAAAATCCAAAAAATTGTATATAATCAAATCTGGATATCACCTTGCCCTTATATAATTCATGAGCTCATTAATAATATCCAATATATTATTTTCTCTTCAACCCTTCGTTATGTGCATATCATCTGCTTTCCAAAAATATTTAAATCTCTTTTTTATAGATACTGATACCATACAATTATTTAAAACCAATACATAGATATTCTAATATTTCATAATACTATAAATGAGATTCCATAACACTATTTTGGAATCCCGTTACATATACACTTAATTATTTTCACCACACTGTTGTCAGGTTCAAAATCAATAATAGTGATCGCCTGCGACTTCCCTTTTTTCCTTAGCCTTAAGAGGTTGTTGATATTGATCATAATTAAACCTTGGATTAGGGAATTAGTTAGCATAATGAAACATTTCCTTGCACTAGTAGCATTAAATTGTTGGTAGTTTTGTCTCTGTAGTCTTTTCTCTATTCACATCATTAGCTACCTTTTTCCCATTACATCAATACTCAGCTGCTCGATGACATTTGTTTCCACACATAAAACATTTTCTAGTCCCTTTAAGAAATTATCCACCATGTTTCATTCCACACATTGAGCATAAAAAATAATTTTCCTTCTTTTCACCATTGTTTTGAGATTTTTCCTTGAACTCCCTATTTTGTTTCTTGTCAAAACCATGAGATGGATATGTAACACCAACTTCCATTTCTACGTTGATAGCACAATGCATAATCACTTCATATCTACAAAAATCTTTTATAACTAATGTCCTTAGAAGACTTGATTTTAAGCCACTGAAGAAATTATCAATTTTACATCCTGGTTAGACGATAAAGCCAGATTCATACCTTAAAAGACTTGTAAAAATTGCCTCATATATACCAACAGATTCATCATCTGTTTTCGTAAGCTCAAGGAACTCCTTTTCCATATTTTTTTTGATGAACACGAGGGAAGTAATTGTTGTAAAGAAGTTCATGAACTAATCTGATTCCATTGATTCAATTTCATCTTGTGGCCTTTTATTCTTATTTAGAGTTCACCACTGGTTTGCTTCACCTTATAAATGGTAAATAGATAGAATGACCTTGTTATGTGCTGAACATAAAACTATGGAAAATATCTTTTCAATGGTACGGATTCATTTTTCATCAACAATTAGATCTGAAGACCCACTGAAAGAAGGTGGACATTGCCTCATGAATGACTCAATAGAATATTGTTACCTTCTCTAGTCAATTAGAAGTCCAGAATGATTCATAGCTTGTGTATGTATAACAATAATATTTTGAACTCCATTTCCTATGACATTTGGTTGCTTAGAAGTACAATCATTTCATTTCCCAGTGGATTGATCATTAACACCGTTCCTTCGTGTTCTATCCATTATCTAAAACACAAATTGAATAGTATTAGAGGAAAAAAATCATATTAGGAAAAACATAATAAAGGGGGTGTACCTTCAATATCTAACATCATATGTTTAATTTTAAGATCATTACCGTAATTCTATGACTATACCCTATACTTATACTTAACCATAGGGACATCCCTGGACATACCGTAGAAATAACTCTAGGGATCTTACTAATGTTTTCGCATCCTAGTTTCCAAAAGTTAACTAAACCTTCCCTCTGATACCAACTGTAGAGACCCAAACAATAACGTACATGGTTATTACATTACATTTGAGGAATACTTAATACATAACAAAAACTGACACCCAAGGACCGTAATAGTTTAGGGTTTTTGGAAACATGGAACATAATCTTCTAATCATGGTGAAAGATCTTCAACATATCCCATGAAGATATTCCAATTTTATTTTCTTACCTAAAATGTTTATTTATGTCCTGGGGAAAAGAAAACATAAAAAGGTTGAGATCAAGTGCTCAGTAAGGGTAAGCATGGACAAAATAAAAAAACCATATACATTTGAGCTTAAAAAATGAACGTTAAGTTTAAACATCAAAATCATGAGTAGTGAAATAAATCATCGAAGTATGTAAGGCATATATAATAAAGAACATCAATAATGATAAAAGAACATTGGAATAAAACATATAATTGTGTACAACCATTAATCACATGATATGATTTCCATATTAGCCAAGGCATTACATCCAATAGCATCATAGTGGAAAAATTCCATAACTGAACTGGGATTACATGTCGTTCTAGCCCTCTATTACTAAACCAGATTTACTTTCCATTACATTCATGTTTATCTCATGAGAAATAAATCATTAACCAATATATTGGATGGAGATATAGGTCCCACCCATCTCATAATGAAATAATTCTTAAGTGTTCCACAAAATAAACATAAATCATTCATCATAACAAAACGAATAAAGTGGGATTCATAAACATCATATCATCATGACATAATCCATATAAAATAAATGGATATCATTTCATAATAAAAATAACCATATTAAATTATGTCATCTTAGATGGAATGTAGTTTTTATAAAACACTTGAAATGAATTCTTGATGAAAATGTCCTTTATTT
Organism: Viscum album; assembly: GCA_963277665.1. Lineage (NCBI taxonomy): Eukaryota > Viridiplantae > Streptophyta > Magnoliopsida > Santalales > Viscaceae > Viscum > Viscum album. The sequence continues at coordinate 1,464,659,851 of OY728158.1, forward strand.
TTCAAAATCATTTTCCATTATCAAAATTTCATTCAATTTTAAAGGAAAATAATTTTATTGAAAATAACCATTAAATCTTTTAAAGGATGATTCATGGGAATAAGGCATTATAAAACCGTAAAAATACATTCACTCCATATAAAAAAACTATATCCTCGTACTTGTTCCGGAAAAGTCAAAAAGTACCTCGTATGGTAAACAAAAGAAAGATTCCTTCCATACCTATTGGTAAAAATAAAAAAAAAAGGTAAAAATGACATTAAACATACAGAGAGGTATAATAAACTGTTTATGAATACATTTTGAGAAAACATGAACATGGATGATAAACATAACACCAGTAAATACTTACGAATAAACAATCTCAGATAAGAACGATATTGGAATAATTTTCCCTTACCTTATGTCCAATTTCTTGTATATGTGTCTGAGACTCCTGTATAGTAGGTTTAAAAATATTATAAATGTGTAATAGAACCATAATAATATTTATGATATCATATATGATTCACTTACAACTTTATATTACCCGTTCATTTGTCAATTCCATGTTAAAGCAATGTTTTGTTTTAAATCGTTTGTTTTATTGTGTTTTGACTTGAAATTATTCATATGATTACTTATATCATGATTATATAGTCCCAAAATGTAACACATGATTTATATATAATATATTTTTATAATATATATATAAAAGAATGATAAATGGAATTAAATACACCGTTCATGGAGACAGTAGGTCGTACATACATATGAATGATGTTTTCATTTCCTTATTAAATTGAATGAAAGTAAATTACATATATATATATATACATATATACAGTAGAATTAATATGTTATATATTTCATCATTAATTATTATATGTACATTATAATCATTCTTTAATGGTTAACATGGAGATTGGATCTAATCGCAGCATGGAGACTGTAATCCGTACGTACGTAAGAGCGATGATATTGTACCCATTATTATTAAATGGAATTGGAGTGGATGATATATTATCTCAGAATTAGTATTATGTTATAATAATCATATATAGTTATTATTTCCACCATTATACCCATCCAAGTAAGGTGGTGGTTGAAAAACACATTACACAATGACATATAGATTGTAAGCCGTACGTACGCACACGCGGTGATTTTGTTTTTCGTAGGATGGATAGAAGGAGAAATAGGGTTGTTTCATATTTATAATAACATATAATTATATTAGATATACATATGTTATTAATTTATAATGAAACATATAAAGAAGAGGAATTAGAAGAATAACAAAATTTGAATGAATCGGTAGATGAGATTACCTCTTCTTCGACACACCACCATTGTATTTCCTTTTAAGGGACTAGAGTTGGTCTTTTGAGATGAAAAGAATCTCCAAAATGTTACTAGGGAAGTTTATAAGATTAATGGTCAGGGTTTGAAGGATCTTGAATGCTCAAAATGGAGTGAGGAGGATATGGATGAGGTTCCCTTTTATAAGAGAAGAGAGGGGAACTTTTGGAAACCTCAAAAATATTAGTTAATAATAAAATAAAACCCCACAAAAAAATCTTTAAAAACGACTAAATTTGAATATGAGATAATATAGGGTTGTAATATCAACAAAAAATAAAATTTAGACATGTTTTATTTTTATTTTAAACATTATCATTTTAATTTATCCTTATTTAATCTATAAAATTTTATTTGTGGTAAAAATATTGTAATTTTTTAACTGTTATAAATACATAATTATGTGTTGTGAATTTTCAATAATTAGATAAATTATTACATTTTCTAAAATATCATTTTCAATTTTTAATTTTTAATAATTTTTCTGATTTTCAAACAATTTAATAATATGGTATTTTCATAAAATATCAATACTGTCAAATTTGATTCTATTCAATTATTTTAATTTAAATAAAATACACACAAAAGATATACTCAAGCCAAAATATTTAATAGATTCCTAACATGTCATATTAATCTAGAAAATTTGTGGATCCCATTAATTAGTTCATATAATATTTGTCTTAAATGTTTTAAAACCGTTTATTTGATATTTCTCTTAATAAAATAATTAATACAACATTTTTGTATATTTATTTCATATACTTATTTTTTGCATGAAAATTAAAAAAATAATATGATGAATATTAATTTAATATATGTCATAATAATACTTTTAGTAGAATCTATCTTCTAAAAAAACCAACATTTAAAATGTTATCTTTATTAAAGTATGAAGGTGACAACTTTGAAATTATTTAAAATAATATAAATGTCATAACCAATTCTATAAGGCTCCAAATGGTCCACAAGACTACCCTTTGATGCTTAGGGTATATATATACTCATCCAATATGTTTTTTTCAATTTTCTACCCCTTTGTATGTGTATTATTATTTTACTAAAAACTATTTTATGATTTTTCACTAAATAAATAATTTCTTCATCATTAATGTATAATATATTAAGACAATTATATATTTTTTAAAAATCACAAATAAATTACCATGATGATGAAAAAAAAATCTTTCAAATGAGTATTTATAATAGAATTTATATTCTGTAAACCTTATATTAAAAATACTTTAATTATTAAAATTTTAGTGAGACAAATTTCACTTTCTTTAAATAAAATAAATTAATGGTTTTAATCACAACCAAGTGGGTTCCAAAAGATTCCATTAAAACCCAAGTATATTATAGGTTAAAAATTATTCATCCAATTATATTGATACAATTGTTTGGGTAATTGTTTAATATTATTTTTAACCTTAATTACCTGATTTACCTTTAACTGTAGTAAATAAAATTTATCGCAATTACTATTCATAATGTCTAAAAATAATTAGTAGACAGTTGACATAATTTGGACCTACTGACTCCAAATATGGAATACATTTTTCCAAATTAAAAACACATAATTTTATTATTTAATTTAAAATTAATCCCACTCTAGAGAAAACGAGTTTTAAAAGAAAAAACATTACAAACGATTGAAATGTTTTTACATATGAATTCAATATAAAATTAATGATAATGACTCAAATTATATTAAATGGTAAAAATATATTCTATTTATACTTTAAAACCATTCAATATTATAATTTAACCATATAAATTATCTTGATGAAAAAACATTTTTTTAATTAAAATTTATCGTATTTTTACTATTAATAAAAATATAAAAGTTAACAGAAAAATATAAAAAAATTTATCCAAATTAAATTTTTATATAATTATTGCAATGAATAAGTTTATTTTGTCAAATTGAACTCATAAATTTTTCAAAAATATATTTAATGTGGGTGCTCAATCAAAAGGCGGAAAAACTCTATTTTTGAAAAAAATACTTATTTTACCAAATTTTTTTTGTTCTCATAAGATGTTCTATAACATGTGTAAGATGAATGATAATTTTATAAAATTAAAAATTAGGTTATTAGTATTCTTAGCAGCTATTTCATAATTATTTTATACCAATATATTGTATTTTAGTGAAACTAGTAATTGTGTACAACACGCTCTATTAAGGTAGGTCGCTCTTGTGTGCCCCACAAGCCAAGAATTCTGTTTGCGTATATTACAAAATAATATATTGTTTTATATAGAGCATTATAATCATGGTGTATCATACCACACAAGACATCAAAGAAATTAAAAATAATATTTCTCATAAAATCTTGGGGTTTTACACAAAAATATTTTCTTTTTATTATTTAGAAGTTATCTTCAAGCCTGGACGAACCAGTAATCTAATTTTGATGGTTGATGATGTTATTTAATTCAAATGAAGACTTGATGTTCATAATTTTATTATTAATAAATATTGTTGTTATAGATTTTTATCAAGGTGAATTTTTTGAGATGGAAGCATCATGATTTTACTCACCTATTTTCATTGCATAAGGTTTGTGAATATCATTTCCTAATAGCGGACCCTTTATCACTAATTATTTATATATACATGTGGGGATATAATTATTTTTAATTAAATTGGGTAGATAATACAATTGATCTAAATGGGGATAATTCAATTTATTTAATGAAATTGATGGTTAGGGTGTCACATGTGTTTTACTTGTTCTTGTGATTTTTCTTATATGGTGGACCATGTTTTATATTCTTTTAAGTATTTAAATTATATTGTGTTGGTATTTTGTTGTGGATATTGAATTTTTTTTATCCTTTATCAATTTTTTAGATTTATTCACCACATATATAATGTATAATAATATATACCATACCAATAAATTAATTTCCAGTGTAATTTTGGATTTTTGTGAGAATACCTTTTTAAAATAATGTTTTAGTTTTAAGGAATTCGTTTTGAAAAAATGGATATGATATATGGATGTTATGGTGTATAGTGTTTATGATATTTATAGGTTCTGGTGTGTTTTGGTCATGTGTTGGTGATTTTTTATATAATAAGTATGGATAGTTATATATTGTGTTGTGTAAGATTCACAGTAGTGGTGGAATGAATATTAATTAATAAAATAACATGGTATGGGTTGTAATGACTAATGTAGTCATCGAATTGAGGTGGGGAGTGTTGTTACTATTTTTTTAATAAAAAATTAATTGCTCAGATTTGATAAATAATAATATTTGCTAATCAAGAAAAAACAAAAATGATTTACGTTGAAAATAAATATAAAATGTGTCTTGTTCATGTAATTCTTATTAGGTGTGGTGTTTTTAGACGTTGGAGAAAAAGATGATGATAATTATGAGACCCCATAGTGATTTGTTGAGTTTTTGTGGTACTATTTCTATGAATCCATAGGTTGGACTTGTGTTTTGATATTAAATAAATTATTTTCATTTTGATTTATATATTCACCCCACTCATGTCGTATGTTTACATTGATGCCCAATGGTTTTTGGTTCCCAGTGTTTTCCTCAAATATCAATGATAGTGAGGATGGATTGATGGATAGCCCCTCTTCCCAAATAACTTTTCCACGATATATTTTTATCTATGGGATATTATGGTATGAAAATATAGTGAACTTGTGGTTATGGGTTATGAGGTGATGTGATGGATAATAGTTTCCATATTACATGGTAGGAAGAGGGTATGAAGTTGATATACATTATATTTATGATAAACGGATGTTATAATTATATGTAAGTGGATTTAGGATGTTTTTTTAAGAGGAATATTTTCATGTGGGCTACATGGTTTGATATTTTTTTCCTCGTGTCTTCAGATGGAATATGACTTAGTTTTATATGTGTATTATTTTATGATTAAACTGAAGTAATGAGATCAAAAATATGTATGATGTTGAGGTATGATAATGTAAAATTAATAAGAAATTGGAAAGGAGGACCCTCCATAAATATTCTTCTTATTATATTATAAATCATGGATGATTCATTTGGTATGTGTGACATAGTTAGGATTGGAATGTATATATGAACTCTTTAGGTTAAAGTTTGTCTTGTTATTTGATCACTAGTAAATTATTATACTCTTTTCACATATTTAGGATATTACATAGGTATAATCCAAATGAGTATACATTATATCCTAACCCTACATATATATAAACTATTTTTAAGGTTTCTAGTAGTCCTTTTTGGATCGAGATAGAAATTACTATCTTAGATTTTGGATCTGTTTTTTATTTACTACATTAACTTTTTCCCTTTCATAGTCACATATTGATTTTATTTTTTATTTATTGAAATTTAATATAAAAAATTGGATGGTTAGGTTTCCTTTATTTTATATTATGTTATGGTGTCAATTGGACATAAATATCCTTTTTTATCCCAATTCACATAATGAGGGTGAATATTATTAACAATGATATTTTATACCCTCAATGCTAGAATCCTACATGGGGTAAATATTTCTATTTGATTCATCCTTGTTTAGATTCTCTTTGGTTGGAAGGAGACCTTTTGATGATACTTTCATTGAGATTATTATGGCTTCTCAATTGTGTCTTAAAGTAAGTATGAATCTATCATAAGAGATTACCTGATTTGATGTCTCAGTGTTTTTGTGTGAATCTTATGTTGTGTTGAGAATCTCTAAATTTTTTTGCGAGTAGATTTTTTGGGACAGTTTCTTGCAGAGATTATATACACCAAAATTCATTTTGTCTTCATTTTTTGTTTTTCTGCAGCATATTACTATTCTATATATTCTTTGGTACATGGTGTTTTCACAATTTGGATTCCCTATGACTGGATTCACCATTATATATTTTTTATAATATTTAATTTCATCAATATGTTGAATTAAATTATAGGTTAAGAAATGACTATAAAAAAGTGGATAAATATAGATTGGTGTGCAGTTTGAACATCTCTGCTGCTACATTCAATACTCTTGTAGATAATCTAGTTGAACCATGATGTGTAATTGGAAATATTTTGATGTTTTCAAGTCTTCAAGGGAACAATTATCTTTTAACATCTCATTCGTGGCTCCTCATTTCTTGATGCATCTAATCTAATGATGATTTTGTAGTCTGTATCATTTCTTAAGGATGTCCAGGATGGTTATGAGATGTTATATTGCATGAAATGGATTGAATGATCTTGGACAGTGATGATATCACGTTTTTGAGTTCTTTAGGTTTTTTTTGGCTTCACATATGTACCTTGACTTGTATATTTAATTATTTGGTTAGAATCAAGGTTTTAACATGATTAGAGGAATATAGCTCCCTCTTCACTGGTTGTTGCTGGATGGAACTTATGTATGTAATCTCCTTCAGTTTCATGTTGGTGAAAACTATTTCCACCTCATGATATCATAGTAATACCTAAATTTCATAATAAGTTTTTTAGGGGGTGTGAATTGTGTTTCCAATTCACATCTCCTAAAATTTTAAAAAAAATACATCAAGTCCTTATATTGTTAAATTTTATATTATGGTGAAACACATGTTATTATAGAAAAATTATAGATTTATCATTTCATGATTATGCTTTATTATAGATTGATATCATGTATTAAATCTTCCATCTTTCTAACAGATATAAATAGATCTAAAATGATTCGTGGAAATGTATTCATTATCCCATTATTAATAATTACATTTTTAAGAGAAAATCTTTGTGAGATCATCATTTATATATTTGTTTCATGATGTAGTCAAAACACATGTAACTCATACAAGACACTTATATATTAAAACATTACCTATATGGTTATAGTTTCATACAGTCAAATCATTACTAAATTTTTCTACATCTATTTAAAATACTCCAAAGACTCTAAAAAATGACATAATATTTCTAGAAATGTAAATTTCCAACAAATGAAACATCAATGGTATCCATTATGCTTATGTATCAACATTACATTCATTGTATAATACATGTTACAAAAAATATTATTTTTACATAACCTTATATACAATTATCACCCCCATACATTTGGGTCGTAACATGTAGTATCTCTAATTAACATAGTGAAATTTTATAAGAGGATGAAAATAAAAATGATTAACTGAATAATCGCATTATGTCTTTGTAATATTTTATTAGAGTTAAATACATGAAATTAAGAAATATAAACACATATTGACACATACCATAAATCATCAGAATTTAATCAAAAAATCTGATGAATAGTATACTAACTTATAAATAATACATCATCTATCATTAATAAATACAACATAGTTTTTATCTTACCCCCATGGAATTTATTTTCCCCTTTCTAATGTTATAATATGAAAATAAAATATATACCCTACTATAAAATGAGAATTGTTTATTCTACCACATGATTTTACCCTAAATTATAATTTAAAATATATAACATCTTATGAAGAATGCAATTTCTAATAGGGATTTACTGAATTCATTTCCTGTTATTTTATATTTTCTAATTTCCCTCCCTCTAAATATAAATAGAAATGGTTTATTACTTAAAATAATATATACCTATGTGAATTATTTGAAGATAATTACAAATGAGGATTTTTAGAAATCCCTCAATATAATAACGGTAGAGTATTATTTAGTTTTATATGATGTGTTTAAATTTTATGTGTGAAACAATGATTTTTTATACAGTCTACAGCATTAAATGTTGTTTCAACATTACATATGTTGATGTTTACTTTCTCCTCCTCATAATTCATAACAGGGTACCATATTTCGATATTATTTATTTGATAGTGATATAATTGATACATCATTGATGCAATTACACATATATTGTCAGAGTAAATCATAATTGACGAGTTATATTTACACCATGATTTTATAGTTATAGTTTAGTCAATTTAAATTTCATGTATTCCATAAAATATAATTTTTTTAAATCTTCTATGTTATGACATTAACTTCCTTATTTCGTTCATAGCAATCCAATACACTTGATTAAAAAATCTATTTTATTTTCTAAAAAAATGTCTCTAGAATGGTTTATATTTGAATAGAAAAATTAACATCAGTATTTCCATACATAAACTAAAAATATTTATAGTTAAATTAATATAACTGAAGATTATCATTAATGTTGTGTGGGTATCATCCTTTGATTTACTATAAAAATATTAAATTAAACATATACCATGAACAATATCTATATTTTTTTTCATGTATTATAATCTCTTCTTAATTCTCTAGTAAAATATTGCATAATTGAAACATTATTCATTATGAATTTTGAGAATTTTTCCCACTAAAATTAGAGTTTATAACAATTTTATATCATAAAACTCAATCTTTCGAAAAAACCCATTCTATAAATTTCATGGGTGTTGATAGTATAATCTATATTTTAATTCAATTACATAAAAAATGACATATATATTCTATGTTCATCAATAACTCAAACTCTAATGTGATAATATATATAAATATTACAATATATTTCATTCTTTATTCTACTAAATATTTTATAATCAACATAGATAGGTAAATTCATTTACCGTACATGGTTGATTTCACATATAGGTTTTTATCAACAATAGTTTTCTATAATTATCACTTCCTCCAATATGTATCAAACCACACATAGAATGTTCAAGGTTATTATTTTAATCATTAGTTGTTGTTCATCAAATGGAACTTATTTTCATCATCATTACTATTTTTTAAAATGCTGTTTTCTGGTAATATATTTCCAATTTGAAAATTCAATTAAAATATATCATCACTAGTTCTATATAAAACTTGTTAAATCATTGTTGAATTAAAATATCAAAAATTATTATTATTGAAACATGATGATCTTCTAGTTCAACCATTTCTTCCACATTAAACCCATAGCATTATTCATAACCAATGTTTCGTTGCCATTATTTTTTCATAATCTCATTTCCATTAAAATCATACATGTTCCTAAATAAATATTTATTACTAATGGAATTTTGTAACTCTTTTCAATTAAGAAGAACTAAATTTATTTCTACCATATTTTTTTCTAACACCTCATTCAGGGATATCACCCATGATTTATCTATAACAATATCTTCAAAAATTAACATATTTACTAGGTTTCATGGGGTATCTTAATTCCTATAACAAATTTATGAAAACAAAAATATAATTATATGTTATTATGAATATAAAAATAACATTATTGAAATTTAAAAACCATAAAAATATGTATACATCACTATAAATTAATTTATTATTACATTAAAGTGATTTTGACCATGTTCCCTCCATAAAACCCAATGTGTTATTTCATCAAAAATTATCTACTAGAAAATGGAATCGTCAATAAATTTGATATGAAATGTTATCCACAATGTTTTTTCTAGTACCTCTTACATGAAGGAAAATTAATAGAGAATAATAAATAAGGGATTCCTTAAATATATAATTGTATAATGTTTCTATGATGAGTAAGATGACTCTCCATTCAACCAGCCTCATAAATTGAATGAAATTAATTCTATATATTATATGTTCCATTAATTTGGAAGAAGAAAAACATTTTTTTCAATTGTATAACTCTTTATAATAGTAAAATATTTTTTGTTATTTCATTTTTCGACAAATTGTGTAACACCCCGTTTTTACTATTGTGTTCTATTTTATATAACTTTTATCCATTGTGAGTTTGAAGGCAATTTAACCTAAATTTTTCAAAAAATTTATATTTTCTTAATGGTGAACATTTATTTTATTGTATGGATTAACTAAGAAGAAATTGGTATTATGGATATGTAATTTGAGAATGTTAATTAACATTGTCACCACATGTGTTGTCCAATCGAATGAGTCTAACTAAAAAATTGTGTGGAAAGTATTATTTGTAAGTGTATGTCCACATGGATACATATTAGTTTTTGATAATAAAAATTATAAACCATAGGCATCACGTGGTTGGCCTTAAGAATGTTGGGTTTTCATTTCAAATTTGAATGTGAACAGTTTGTATATATGGTCATGGCATAGTTTTTATTAACTAGGTGTAAGAGACTTAAAAGGGAAAGGATTTAACAAATAACTCTAGCATAATTAACAGATTCATTTTATGACCAAGTAATGAAATCTTATGGATATATCTCGAATCAATTAAAATGAAATTTTTTATAAAATTTCACTTATGATTTACGTGGACACAACATTCTTCTCATACCTATCATTCCTATAAACTACATTAGGTTGTTAGGGTATCATTTTCCCCTCCAATCTTAATTTATATCCATTTATTCCTGATTTCTTAGAATATTTCATTATAATCCCACTCATCCAACTCTCTTAATTCATATCATCAGCTTCATGATTTCTATGATTATTTCATGGTATTCCCTCTTCTCCTCCTATTTTTTCTAAATTTACCCCTAAAGTATTCCATCTTATATTAAATCTATCCTAGAACACTATTCTACATATCAATTCAATTTCGGGTTTAGGTTGTCTAACCATGTGATTTTGGTAATTAAGGCCTTATAGAGGTACATTTTTTACAAGATTTGGGATTTCACTATAAAGGACTGTTTATTGAAACACATTTGGAATTGATTCTAGTAAGGTGATTCTATGTAATTTCTTTCCATTTAATTTTATAGTCATCATGAGGATTATGAAATTATTTTTTGGTAGATTATATATATATATTAGTAAAAATAGATTAAAAAATAGTTCCAATATGAAATATCCCATGGAATAGGATTTTTCAGGGAATTTAAATTGATATATGATATATGATAAAATGAGGATAATTTTTAGGAATAATTATAATATTATATTGTTTCGGGAATTTTATTACATGATTTTGCTGGTGGAATGATTTATGATCTAAAATTTTCTGAATCAAAGATATTTTTTTTAAATGTGTTTGTACCCTTATTTGAAATAAATAATGGTTTTGAATGCATCATATTTATGTATTATTTTATAATTGGATTTATAAATAAAGAAAGTGACTTGTATTTAAATGTCTACATTAAATTAATGTTTTGATAAAAACTTCTAAATGGTTTTGAAGGTTTGGTGGTGGATAACCTTCCATGTTATTTTATAATTGTATTCTTTTAATGGGTGGTTGGTGATGTATAAGGGGATTATGTGATTTATCAAGGGGATTTTTTCTTATGAGGGTGTCAGAGGTAGGGGGTTAATCGTGTTATTTATTTATTTATCATTCAAATTTTACATTACCACCTCTACCTTTATATTTTTATTGGTATATTTTTATTTATTTGAGATCTAGACACATTTTCTCTATTTAATATGTTTGATCTAAATTATTCCCACAATGCTTTTTGAAATCCCTGGCGATGGTTATATTACATCCCCATCAAACCCTATGTGATATAAAAGATGTAGTATTTTATTTTGGAGACACATAAAGTCCTAGGGAATCTAAAAACTAGATAAAATATTATTCTTGTTTCTTCGTAAATGTATCACATGATACTACTCCTTGATATGTGGTTTCATATTTGGGATTTCTTCCATTATTCTTGTTTTAATCCATTGAACATATTGAATTTAAGTAACCCTATTAATTTTATATTTTTTCTTAATTTCATTCATTTTTATATATACATCGGTTCCTTGTTTAAAATTATTATATTTTTAAGTATGGGTTTCACACTTCAAAAAGGGGATCCAAAGGTATTGTAAATAAGATAGTTTCCAAATAAATTTGAAATGGAATTATGATTTTTTATAAAAAAATAATTGTTCATGATTTCCTTTGATTTTAGAAAACCGTTTTATTTAAAGGATGTCACTCATTAAAAATGGGATCTTGAAATGTGAATAATTAGTTGTGCTTTGATTTTTCATAGACACATTATATATTAAAATCATATTTTTTATTAAAGATCAAATTATTATTTATCTAATGATTAGTGAATTTTTTTTCATGGATTAAACATGTGAAAATATCATTAAATATGTTTCTCATGCCTATTTATATTTTAGGTTCCAAAATTTATTTATGTTACACTATATTCTGGGTCCCCCAATGGTGGGTGGGGGTGTGATGAGAAATAATTAAATAAAAAACTTATTCTTGTGTTATGGTTCATGTTATTTTTTTATATCTATATTACAAATAGTATCAAAAAATAGGATACCATTAGGGATTCCATTTCGGATCCCCCAATTTTATTTTCGGAAGATAATAAAAAGATATTTAGTAAATCATATATCATGAGGTATGTGAAGGGAGAGCCTCTTGAGCACCATCTAATCATATGGTCTTAAGTTACTTGGGGTATTCTGCATTTGGATTTGGATTTGATCCTTCTTATGATTTGATATTGGCATATTTTTATACTCAATGAAATAGTGGTATTTTTCATAGGGGTAATTCATTAAAATATGGTATGGAAATGAGAGTAATATGTGTTGTGGGGATTAGTTGGGTGGCATGAAAAACCATATAGTGAATAGGTTCTTGATTTTAAACATGTTTTGAAAATATTGTATAATTGGAACATGACCAATAGAAACATGTTTCCTAGGTATATGAAATAATATATCCTATTTTATTTTTTATTTATAACTCGAGATTCTAGGATTTCTATTAGTGATAAGGGAGAAGGTAAAAGAATCAAGGATATCCATAGGATTTTTTTTCTATTTTTATTTTTGTAAAACTGGATTTGGTGTGTATAAAAATTGGAATGTAATGAATGAATGATTTTAAAAAAATATCAATTGTATTTAAAAAATAGTCTCTTGGTTTTACATTATGTATTTTATTAAAATGTTTGATCTTATTATGGTGTTTTGGAAACTATTCTTTAAAATGTACTAGTTTTTTAAGTAAATGTTTAATTTAATGGAATAAATTTAGAAATGAATTCATGTGGTAATAAATTTTTAATGTATTTCATATTTATTTAAAAAAGGGCATATCTCTATATTAATAATGGGGTGTTTCTATAGAAGGTTGTTTTCTTCAATTTCATGTCGTTGTATTTTGGTATTTAATATTCATTTTTATGAATTGATTGTTTTTATACCCTTTATGTGTAGTTTTGTTTAATTTTATTTGTCTTTTCACATGATTGGAAGAGGTAATTTTTCTCAGGATTGGGATGCATGAATTTAAAGTGTTAATATATTATTTTATTTATAAATTCCTCTAGTAAATTATATATGAATGGATATAAAAGTCTTTTTATTGAGGTTTATATATCAAGAGATTCACCTCATAATTCAGAATATATATCCCTAGTTTTAGACTCGAAAAAAATATAAATATATTGGAAGAATCAAAACCTCTTTGATCTAAAAAAATATCATGAATTTATTGAATTTATATCCAACCCCTTTTTTAGAGATAATTGATTGGATTAAGAGGTGGAGTGACTAGGAATGTTTTTGGGAAACCTCAATTCTTCTGTGACTCTGGATGTTTCATGGGTGAGAGTTTTTGAAGTCTTACTCAAGGGAGAATTTAATGATGTTGAAAATTTAATGTTCTTTCATAGATGCTTGAGGACATGGGTTGTGTGTTATTAGGGGGATTTTTATTTAGTGGATTAATTCCTTAATAATAATAATAGAAAAATAAAGAAATCACTACTGAAAAATAAGGCTATACCAACGGTTATAAACCATTGGTATAGGCTGGAAAACTGTTGGTATATCCTATACCAATGGTTTTCCAAACCGTTGGCTAGTAAGCCGTGAGGAAAGCCTTATACCAACGATTTGATCCAAACCATTGGTATATTGGTTATATAAATGTTACCCAATGTATACCAGTGGTTATAAACTATTGGTAATGAATTTTAGGAAGTATTATACCAACGGTTCTAAACTGTTGGTAATGTGATTTTCAAGAAAACTTATACAAATGGTTTACAACCGTTGGTATTGGTTTTCTAGAAACACCTATACCAATGGTTATAAACCGTTGGTATTGGTTTTCCAGAAATCCAGACACCTATACCAATGGTTTAAAACCATTGGTATAAGGTTTTCCAGAAATCCAGAACACCTATACCAACGGTTTTAAACCGTTGGTATAGTGTTTTTCAAGAATTCCAGCACCCTTATACCAACGGTTTATAACTGTTGGTATTGAGTTTTTCTAGAACTGCAGCCCAGCAGTCCCCCCTCCCTCCAGTTGCCCTTCCACTGTACACCTGCATAAATAAAATCACAAAAACCACATACATACTTGAAAAAGTATTAAAAACCTAAAATAGAACAAAAAAACACATAAAATCATCAAACTCTTCCAACCATGTCATGTACAACAATTCTCTATTTCAATCTTCATATGACAACAATCATCCAGTATTAATTCACCTCACCCCTGCACAAACCCTCTACCAGTATAGCCCCCACCTCGCCATCAAATTCTAATAGGCAGAATAATATGAGAAATACCTATTAGAGTTGAATAAGAGTTTGAAATTGGCTTATATCCCTTTTTTTAATGATCCTAGATTTGGGTATGTAATGATTTGTGATAAATTTTGCATTGAACTTGTATTGTTTATAATATATGGTGAAAATGTATTTTCGTAGGAGTCTCGTCACTTATGAATCCATGAGTGAAACTACCCAACTCATGAAAAAGATTTTGCGACTATCGTTGATATGTGTAAATTTCAGTTGTATTCACTTAAAATAATGTCCTTTTCAAACATAATAAAGACACTTTTAGAGGTACCAGCCACAACGACCCTCGGATTGAGGCGGGGATGACTCGTACACGACACAGATGACCCATGGATACTTTTCCTAATGTATCAACAGAATCCGAATGCGTTTGGTCCATTTTCTATATGTCAGTTGTTGTTTTTACTTGAACTGTTGTCCATTTCAATGAAAAGTGAGACACTTTGAGTGGTGTCGTCCACACTATGCCTCATATTGAAGCGGGTTTGACTTATTCACGTCAAAAATGACCCATGGATCTTTTTCCTAAAGTATCAACACAACCTAAATGTGTTTGGTCGGTTTTCCGTATGTAGTTTATTTTAATTAAAAGCGCATCCATTTTAAATAGAAGAAAGACACTTTTAGTGGTACCAGCCACACTGGCCCTTGTAATGAGGCGGGGTTGACTCATACACGTCCGAAATGACCCATGGATTGGTTTCCCAATGTTTCAACAGAATCCGAATGCATTTGGTCAGTTTTCCGCATGTCAGTAGTTGTTTTCACATAAAATTCTGTCCATTTCAAATAAAAGTGAGACAGTTTGAGTGGTACAAGCCAAAACATGCCTCCGATTGAGGCGGGGTTGACTCTTACACGTAAAAAATGACCCATGCATACATTTCCTAAAGTATACATAGAATCCGAATGCATTTGGTCTATTTACCATATGTCAGTTGTAGTTTTTTCTTAAACGGTTGTCCATTCCAAATAAAATTGAGACACATTGAGTGGTACCTACCACACCGCGCCTCGAATTGAGGCGGGGTTGACTCTTACATGTCACAAATGACCCATGTATTGTTTTCATAATGTATCAACACAATCTGAATGGGTATGGTCGGATTTCCGTATGTCGTTTATTTTAATTAAAAGCGCATCCATTTAAAAAAAAGACACTTTTAGTTGTACCAGCCACACTGGACCTCAGATTGAGGTGAGGTTGACTCTTACATGTCACAAATGACCCATGGATCGTCTTCTTAATGTTTTAACAGAATCTGAATGCGTTTGGTCAGTTTTATGTATGACGGTAGTTGTTTTCACTTAAAATCCAGTCCATTTCAAATAAAAGTGAGACAGTTTTAGTGGTACTGGCCACACCATGCCTCATCTCTTACATGACAGAAATGACCCATGGATACTTGTCCTAAAGTATCAACAGAACCTGAATGCGTTTGCACCGTTTCCAGTATGTCAGTTGTTGTTTTTACTTAAACTGTTGTCCATTTCAAAGAAAAGTGAGACACTTTACGTGGTGTCAGCCACACCGCGCCTCATATTGAGGTGGGGTTGACTTGTACACCTCAAAATGACCCATGGAACGTTTTCCTAAAGTTTCAACAGAATCCAAATGCGTTTGGTCAGTTTTTCATATGCCGGTAGTTGTTTTCACTTAAAATCTTGTCCAATTCAAATAAAAGAGAGACAGTTTGAGTGGTACCGGCCACACCATGCCTCCGATTGAGGAGGGGTTGACTCGTACACGACACAAATAACCCAAGGATATTTTCCCAATGTATCGATAGAATCTGAATGTTTTTGGTCCGTTTCCCGTATGTCAGTTGTTGTTTTTACATAAACGGTTGTCCATTTCAAAGAAAAGTGAGACATTTTGAGTGGTTCCGGCCACACTGCACCTCATATTGAGGCGGGGTTGACTCGTAAACGTCACAAATGACCCATGGATTTTTTTCATAAAGTATCAACACAATCCGAATGCGTTTGGTCGGTTTCCATATGTCGTTTATTTTAATTAAAAGCGCATCCATTTTAATCAAAATAAAGACACTTATAGTGGTATCGGCCACACAGGCCCTCGTATTGAGGCAGGGTTGACTCTTACATGTCACAAATGACCCATGGACCGTTTTCCTAAAGTTTCAATAGAATCAGAATGCGTTTGGTCAGTTTTCCGTATGCCGATAGTTGTTTTCACTTAAAATCCTGTCCATTTCAAATAAAACTGATACAGTTTGAGTGCTACCGGCCACACCGTGCCTCATATTGAAGCGGGGTTGTCTTTTACACGACACAAATGACCCATGGATATTTTTCCTAAAGTATGAATAGAATCCGAATGCGTTTGGTCCATTTACCGTATGTCAGTTGTTGTTTTTACATAAACTGTTGTCCCTTTCAATGAAAAGTGAGACACTTTGAGTAGTGCCAGCCACACCACGCCTCGGATTGAGGCGGGGTTGACTCGTACACGTCACAAATGACTCATGGATCGTTTTCATAAAGTATCAACACAATCTGAATGGGTTCGGTCGGTTTTCCATATGCTGTTTATTTTAATTAAAAGCGCATCCATTTTAAACAAAAGAAAGACACTTTTAGTAGTACCGGCCACATCGGCCCTCAGATTGAGGCGGGCTTGACTCGTACACGTCACAAATGACACATCGATCGTTTTCCTAATGTTTAAATCGAATCCGAATGCGTTTGGTTGGTTTTACGCATTCCGGTAGTTGTTTTCACTTAAAATCATGTCCATTTCAAATAAAAGTGAGACAGTTTGAGTTGTACCGGCCACACCGTGCCTCAGATTGATGCGGGGTTGACTCGTACATGACAAAAATGACCCATAGATACTTTTCCTAATGTATCAACAGAATCCAAATGCGTTTGGTCCATTTCCCGTATGTTAGTTGTTGTTTTTACTTAAACCGTTGTCCATTTCAAAGAAAAGTGAGACACTTTGAGTGGTACCGGCCTCACCGCGCCTCGTATTGAGGCATAGTTGACTCATACACGTCACAAATGACCCATGGATTGTTTTCAAAAAGTTTCAACATAATCCGAATGGGTTTGGTCAGTTTTCCTTATGTCATTTATTTTAATTAAAAGTGCATCCATTTTAAACAAAAGAAAGACACTTTTAGTGGTACCGGCCACACCGGCCCTCGGATTGAGGCGAGGTTGACTCATACATTTCACAAATGACCCATGTATCATTTTTCTAAAGTTTCAACAAAATCTGAATGTGTTTGGTTGGTTTTCTGTATGCTGGTAGTTGTTTTCACTTAAAATCCTATCCATTTCAAATAAAAGTGAGACAGTTTGAGTGGTACCGGCCACATCGTGCCTCAGATTGATGCGGGGTTGACTCGTACACGACAAAAATGACCCATGGATCGTTTTCCTAAAGTTTCAATAGAATATGAATCCATTTTAGTGAACTGTAATCCACCAACCATAAACTAAAATTGCTGTCAATAATTGATATTAAGGGTGAAATATAAACTCTTCATGTTTTTCATATTATATATGAAAAATTTGCACATAATACAATACAAATTTTTTTCAAAATTACTCTATTTAATACATATAAATATTATAATTAATTAGATATTTTTCGTTTGTAAATTATATTCCCAATCAATGAAAATATATAAAATAGAGAATAAAAATGTTAAAAATAATTTTTTTTACCAATGAAATAAACCAATATTTCATTATCATTAAAATCCATTTATCAAAATCAAAAATACACACACATTTTTATCTTTTTTAACCAAGGTAATGGATCACCTAATAAATCATTTTCCACCTCAAAACCCTCATTTTATTATTTTTATAATGAACCCCCAATATTACCCATGGATCTAAAACACATAATTTTTCATGTCATGTCCTTAGGCCCTAAATCTTAATTATGGATGACCATATGTCCTTAGGCCCTAGAACACCCATGACCCAACCCGACCCGACCCGACCCATGGACACCTTTAATTTCATGTGATTGTTTTTGAATATTAAGATGACCATATTAACTTATCAAACCACATATCATACAGGGGATCACAGTACCAAGGAATACTAAAGGTCTAGGTAGTAGACTAATCATACAATAATAATCAAGTGCAAAAAAGAGATCTGATAACAATATCCCTATGAGGCAGAGGAAAACCCCAGAGTGGAAAACCAGGTTAAAAATAAAAAGTTATACAGAATTCAAAAATGAAATCAATCAATCTGCCCTTGATCACCATCACCATCACCACTATAATCATCTGCCTCATCCTCGCCTCCATCTCTGTCCTCTTCTTCATCCTCGTCATCATCCCCATGCTCATCGTCGGCATCATCCTCATCCTCAGCACCATCCTCACCGTCGGCCCCCTCCTCACCCTCGGCCCCATCCTCACACTCGTCCTTATCCTCATCCTCGCCCTCGTCCTCTTCAGCATCCTCATTATCACCAGGAAAGTCATGATCTCGATCGCCAATAGAGCTGTCGCCTGGTTCATTAGATAATGCACCCATCGATGACACAAATGTCTGACAAGCCACGCTAGCCTCTGGTGGAAGTGATGAAGATAAAGCTTTCATCAGTTTCATAAATTCTTTGTCCCTCATTTGAAATTGTACTTCCACCTCTATGACCCTTTTACCAGATTGTCTTTCTTTCTCCTTGACCTGTTCCGACTCAGTTGTACTAGAATGGATACCTAGAGACGACCAATACCTCATCGGGACTATATTCTTACCAGGTCGGTAGTGTACTCGACCAGAGTTCTCATCTCCCAAAACCTGATATAAATGATCGTGTGGCCCAAAATTGTCAGGCTCCTGGGCATCAAGAGCCTCTAAAGCAGCCTGTTAAAAATATTAATAGATTAATAAAGTTTAAAATAGATATTAAACTTTGAAATAAACAAATTAAAACTTATAATCTTTTCTTGGGTTGATTCATTTACAATAGTTCCATCTTTTTTTCTTCCACTCGAGCAAAACTATTTTGCTCGAGGGATATGTCCTTAAATATTCAATTTGTGCTTCTGTAATGACATTGAAACAATATAAAGTCCAAGTGTAATCATATATTCAATATTCAATAAATCACATAATTTAAGTAGGAAATAATAAAAAGGGAAAGTCCTAATGAAAAATTATAAACTACTATATTGTACCAGCTGCCTCTCATGATCTGACATAGTTGTGCGCCCCAAAGTGTGGAGGTATTTCTTTGAATCAATGTTTTTTTGTTTTTTCAGGTGATTCCTAAATAATGTTTAATAATAAATAAGATTATATTATTGCAAAATATGAAAACTCTGATTTAAATACGTCAAATGAGATTAATACCTTAAATTTTCCAGTCTCCCAATGGGTAATAATTTGGTGATATTGATCTATTGGGCAGTCATCCACGATAGGTAATGACTCTAAATCCGTACCCACCCTATCACACTAGCCAACATACATGTCATGCTTATAAGCTCTCCGATACTCTTTCAACTCTTTTAAATGCGCTGTTTGTGCACCTTCGCCATCAGGGAAGTTAAACCAAAGCTGAAACCCAATAGATTAGTTCATATAAATACAAAAAAAAATACTACATTAAATCTAATATATTTTTTACCCATATTTTTGCCCACGCGTTATCTTTGACTTCGTGTGGCAGTTATCTCCAAGAGAGAGGGCTGACCAGAATGATATCAGAGTATTTGGATAGCGTCGCCAAAAAAACCACGACATTCCTGCCCAGATTTCTCAATCATTTGTCCATCAACATTATATTCAACCATCAACTGTGTTTGGCAGTTCCATTCCGCAAGCATGCGAGTACGCCCCCTCCCCCGCCTCCATCTATAGATGAATCTGTTATTAAAGAAAAATAATATCAGTTCAAGTTATAATAAAATAACTTTTGGTATAAAGATTTGATAGAATCAGATAAATATACCTGTGGTAGTCGGATCAATGGGTTTCACTGGATGTGCAGAAGCTGAAGGAATATCCTGTACAGGTGGAGTGTCCCTCAGTGTACACTCCTCAGCCACATACTGTGTCGCATCAGGAGTCGAAGAAGGTGGAAAATAATAGCTTAGAGATAATGAACTAGAAGCAAAAGATGATGGAATAGAAGTCTGGCCAACTAGTTGTGTAAACATCGGAGGTCTAATTATCCCATGTGTCCCTGGAGACACAACAGGATCAAAATGGGGTGAAAAAGATACGTTTGTTGTGGTGGATCGTCTAACTCTCTCCCCATGAGCTCTCGTACCATCGGCCTCAGTACTGGGTCCACTAGATGATCGTCCATCTCTGACACCACCCCCCCCTCCTACCACCAGCCACTCTACTGGGAGAAATATCAGGCTCCTCATCAGATATCTCTCGTCTAGGGGGTCGATCCTGAAAAAAAAATTAACAAATAAGTAAACACATGATATTATAAGTTATTGAAATATTTATATTTGAAATAAAATACTCACAACAGGGATGAGTGGGGGAACACCCATCTGTATCATGTGATGATTATT
Source organism: Viscum album (assembly GCA_963277665.1). Lineage (NCBI taxonomy): Eukaryota > Viridiplantae > Streptophyta > Magnoliopsida > Santalales > Viscaceae > Viscum > Viscum album. The sequence goes on from OY728158.1 coordinate 1,464,681,198, forward strand.
ATATGTCATCTTTTTCCATCGCCTCTCTTCAATTTGTGTCATTTCCTTTAATGAAAACAAATATGGAAGTAATTAAAAATAGATAACTAATGTGTAACCCAAAAAAATATAGAAAAACCATTCTGATAAAAAACATAAAGTAAAAGAATATTTATGGTGGTTTGAAGGTAAGTACTAGGATACACACTCTGAATGATATAGGTGAAACATATAGATGAGAAAACGACTGTATGATTCTATATATTTCCCACCTCAACTTCAGGTTCACAATCAACTCTGACAATTTAGTTATTGGTGTCATCATAAGTAATAAAGGGATTTCATTCAATTGTAGTAGGGATAGTGTCAACTTCATCATCACTATCATCAAAAACATGGATGAGATTTACTTCAATAATTACACCGAATTTAGGATGACGATGATCTTTGACATAAAAAACTTATTTCACCATTGATGCCAATATATATGGTTCATCAGTGGCAAGAGTTCGAGTCATGTCAATAACATGAAATCCACAATCATCAATAAAGGTTCCTTGCCTCGTCATTGAATCAAACCATTGACATTTCATCATCATGACTCGACCATGTGAGTAATAATCCAAAATTATTATTTTCTCCACGACTCCATAATAAGCAACATTTTCAGAATGAGGACTAGTATCCGATTAAATGGCATAACAGTCTGTTGTGGCAGTTAGCATAACACCATTATGCTGTGTTCTCATGTTTCTTTCTCTTTCAGCGATAATAAATTTTTATCCATTGATCACAAGTGATTTACAAGCATGAACCATGGTATTAGAAACAGAAGCCAATGCTCTTGATTCCTCAAAAACGAAGTCGGCAGGAAAACTCGATACCTGAAATATAAACAAATTTTAAACTTAATTAAATATTATTTTTATTTAGTTATTACAGAAATATTTTTACCTTCAATTTCAACCAATCAGAAAACCCTTTGCTATGAAAAGTCTATTTCCTTCTCAAAGATAAAGAACAATTCTTCCTATATATCTATTCTTTATGTTCTCTGTAGATAAAAATAATAATAGTTTAAAAAATATTTAAAATTACAAGAGATAAGATAAGAGATACATTTACAATTTACTTACTTGATATACTCATCGAACAAATCACAATTGAACCACACTGTGCGATGTGCCGTCTCTCGCTCTTCAAGGCTTAATGTAATCAATGTATATGATCCCGGAATTCCTACTATCATAGGAAGTGATGGAAAACTGGGTTCAGTTTTCCCATACTGTTCTTCTTCATTTCTCATTTGTCCGTTTACTCTCGTAGTAAGATCAAACAAATAAATTGCACAAAAATCCATACATTCTTGAGCCAAGTAACTATTCACAATAGAACCTTTAGGATAATTCCTGTTCCGAACATATGATTTCAATGTGCACATGTTTCTTTCAGTTGGATACATCCAACAGAAAGCAATGGATCCTCCAAGAAGTATTTCTGTCGGAAGATGGATAGTCAGATGCAACATGCATGTAAAAAATAATGGAGGGAATATTTTCTCTAACTCGCACAAAATTAGTGGTGTCTCTGCCAACAGTTTTTGAAAGAAGTATTTGGATATCCTCTTAGCACAAAGATCTCTAAACAAATAGCACAACCGAATAACTGAGACTCTAACATTAATGGACAAGAGATGAAGGATTGCTAATAGAATCAACTCTTTCAAAAGGACGTGATAATCATGAGTCCTCAATGATTTCAGCTTCAACTCTTTTCTATTGACCCATTTTGATATATTTCATGAATAGCCATCAGGAACATTAATAGTCTCTAGAACTTCCAGAAATTGATTTTCTTAGCAGGTGTCATCACATAAGAAGCACATGGAACTTGCCATTTATTTTAATTGATACAGACAGGATGCAATCTTGGTCTGATCCCCCAATCTACCAAGTCATGCCGAGATCATAAATCATCTTTTTTCTTCCCCATGACATTTAGAAGAATCTAAAGAAACATTTCAAATATATTCTTTTCAATGTTCATTACGTCTAAGCAATGACGTAACAAGTTTGTTGACCAATACAACAACTCAAAGAATATGCTTTTCTTCTTCCAATTGTTACATGTATCATTAGAAACATTTTCCCTCTTTCTAGATTTCATTACACCCTTACCAAATGAATAACAAAATTTTTTCAATTCATTATGCACATCAGTTCCAGACATACGGTGAGGTGGAGCATCATTCTTCTTGGTATTGTCAAATCTTCGACGATTGTTTCTATATGGATGGTTCATTGGCAAGAATCGCAGATGTCCCATAAAACTAAAACTACGACGATATTTCAGTCTTCTCGATCGAGTATTCTTCATACAAATAGGACATGAGAATTTTCCTTTAGTGCTCCATACAGACATCATTGCATAAGCAGGAAAATCATTGGTCATCCACATAAGCGCAACATGCATCTGAAATATGCCTTTCGAACATGCATCATATGTGGGAACACCCACATCCCAAAGAAGTTTCAACTCTTTTATTAAAGTTTACATTTATATATCTATATCATTGTCAGGATCAGAAGGGCCGGATATCAGTATACTCAAGAAAGTGTAAGGCTTTTTCATACACAACCAAGGGGGATGGTTATAAATGTGTATGAAAACCGGCCATGAGCTGTGCGAAGTAATCATCTGCCCAAATGGATTAAAACCGTCACATGAAAGACCCAGTCTTACATTACGCACGTCGGCTTCAAATTCCGGATAACGAGCATTAGATCTCTGCCATGTAAATCCATCTTCAGGGTGAACCAACTCTCCATTATTATTTTTTCTCTCGGTGTCATGCCATCACATTTTTGCAGATATTTCATCAGACATGAAAAGGTTCGGTAATCTGGGTATCAATGGAAAGTGCCCCATTAATTTTTTTGGCACACGATATGGTGATACATCATCTTTTGGCTTCCATTGGGAGGTTCCATATTTGATACAATCATTTCATTCAGCAGTTTCCTCCCAAAATGAGCTGCAATCATTCGAGCAAGCATGATTTATTTTTTGAGAATCCAAGTTCATCAACTAAATTCCATGCCATATAGTGGTTTCTGGGAATATCTACATCATCTAGAAGTAATTCCTTAAAGAAGGTAAGAATGTAATAAATTGAATTATTTGAAATCCCATACGTAGTTTTCCCATGAAACAATCAGATTAAAAATTCCAAATTTTTCATTTTACCACATTGCTGATATACATGAGTCATCGCATCATCATTCAATTTTTTCACCCTATCAATATCATCATTCTCATTGGACTCATCATGTGTGCTTGTATCGAAATCTTGTTGGATGTACATCCTTTCCTTCTCATGAAGCCAAATAAATGGAAAATGATCATATATCAAACTCTCTAATTCAGTCTTATCATTTCGATCGTCAGCATTTTGAGATTCCATTTTCTCTCCATTGTGATACCACACATAATAGTTTGTTTAGATGCCATATTTGGTTATATGATAGCTAACTACGTCACGACTCAACCAAGGTCTTCCAACACAATTAAAACATGGGCAGTGTATGCGACCACTATATGAAGCCTTTTCAAATGAAAAATCTAGAAAGCTATTAAAATTATTTTAAAAATCGGTTGAAATCTGACCAGTTTTGTACATCCAACTTCTGTCCATTTTGTAAAAAACTTCAATAATTAATTTCAAAGCAGTTCAATAATATTGAAGTATAATCAAAAAAAATTTAGGTAAATGACAATTGTTTACTTTATATAAAATCATAACTGACACATTACTCTATATGAGAATCATATTTTGAAATAAAAAAAATACAGTGTATATAAGAAAATAAGCTACATAATTTCTAATGCCTATATTCAAGGATTTCCCAGTAAGATATTGAAAGCGGATCACGGAATACATAATATTTAAGGATCTTGTTGGGAGTACATGAGTTTTATACTTTAAATTATTCAGGGAGATCAGGATGAGGAGTATGATAACAATCAGGGGAGTGGCAGGATGGTCCAAGGGGTTCGGGGTGTCCAGGGGGGTAAGGGGTGTCTAGGGGGGTGGGGTCGTTCGGGGGGTCGGAGGCGTCCACGGGGTCAGGGTGTCCTGGTGGGCGGGCTGTCCGCGGGGGTGGTCAGGCTGTCCAATGGGGTGGGGGAGTCCAGGGGGTGGGTGGGCTGTCCAAGGAGGTGAGTGGGGTGTCCAGGGGGTGGGTGGGGCTGTCCGGGGGGGACATGGTGTCCAGAGGGTGGGCTGTCCAAGGAGGTGAGCGGACTGTCCGGGGTGGGCTGTCCAAGGAGGTGAGCGGGCTGTCCTGGGGGGTACAGGGTGTCCAAGGGGGGTGCGGGGTGTCCAGGGGTGTGGGCGGGCTATCCAAGGAGGTGGGTGGGGTGTCTAGGGGGTGGTTGGGGATGTACGGGAGGGGGAATAGGGTGTCCAGGGGGTGGGTTGTACAAGGAGGTGAGCGGGCTGTTCGGGGGGGGTGTCTGAGGAGGTGAGCAGGCTGTCCGGGGGGTACAGGGTGTCCAAGGGGGGTGCAGGGTGTCCATAGGGGTGGGAGGGATATCCAAGGAGGTGAGTGGGGTGTCCAGGGGGTGGGTGGGGCTGTCCGGGGGGGTACAGGGTGTCCAGGGGGGTGGGCTATCCAAGGAGTTGAGAGGGATGTCCGGGGGTGGGCGGGCTGTCCAATGAGGTGAGCAGGCTGTCAGGGGGTAGTAAAGGGTGTACAAGGGGGTTCGGGGTGTACAGGGGGTGCGGGGTGTCTAGGGGGTGGTGGGGCCATCTGGGGGTTGGAGGTGTCCAGGGGGTCAGGGGTTGTCTAGGGGGGTCGGGGTGTCCAGGTGGGTGTTCTGTCCGCAAGGGTGGTCAGGCTGTCCAATGGGGTAGGGGGAGTCAAGGGGGGTGGGTGGTCCAAGGAGGTGAGCGGGGTGTCCAGGGGGTGGGTGGGGTTGTCCAGGGGGTACAGGGTGTCCAGGGGGTGGGCGGGCTTCCCATGGGGGGTACGGGGTGTCTAGGGGGTGGGCGGGCAGCCCATGTGGGTGGCAGAGCTGTCAAGGGGGGTGGGCGGGCAGTGTAGGGGGTGGGCGGACAGTCTACAGGGGGTGGTCGGGCTGTCCACGGGGGGTGGCGACGCTGTCCAGTGGGGTCGAGGGTGTCAAGGGGGTGGAGGGCTTTCCAGGGGTGGGGGGGCTGTCCACGGGGGGTGGTCGGGCTGTCCATGGTTGATTCATTTGAGGACATAGTATAGGTATATTTATATGAAAGGAATACCCCCATAATAATCATGCAGCCCTGCCATTAGTCTAAGCCCCTAGAACACATAAAATAAGCTAGTTTGGACATTTACTAAAATTTTTAACACCATAAGAATAAAAATACACTCTAAATATAGTTTGAGAGTATATAATGGTGTGTGTGAAAAAAATGATATTCAATCAATTTAAATGAATATGGAACAAATGAGGGTTTACAATACACTAAGAGTTCCTCAAACAATCCAAAACCACTATAGCGCCACATATTTAACTTCATGAAACTGGACCTGGAAATCTTACGTATGTCTTTACTGATGACCACCTAATTGGAACACAATTTATGGTTGTTGAACACAGGGAACAAACTATGTTTGGTCTCTACCAACTCAATCACCCCCTTGTAGATCATAATATTGTTTCCCCTTATACTAAAATGGTCTCACTGGAAGCTACTTCTAATGATGGTCCTAAACCATTCATTCTCCACAAAACAATGATCAAAGAATCATTGGACACATCTTAATGACGATACAAGGTCATCACATAAACTCATCATAACAGAAACAAAAACATATAGGATGGGTCTAAATCAAAAACATAATTAGATAAATTTCAATAAAAAATAAGGTACATGTTAATAAGATACATTAAACACATCAAAATAGAAACAAAAACATATACACATCAAAATCAAAAACATAGAAACAAAAACTTATAGGATGGGTCAAAATCAAAAAAATATAGGTTAAATCAAAACATAAACATAAACATAAACACATCAAAATCAAATCTAAAAACTGAAATATTAGATAAATTTCAATAAAAATAAGGTTTCGGTTAATAAAATACCTAATTTAGGATGGGTATTATGAGATTCGGAAGTAGATTCAACACCTTGGATGGGATGAAAGAAGAGGAACCTGAAGGAGCTCGAAGATCCAAACTGGTCCGGCAGAAAGAGCTCCAAAATCGCATGTTGCTCCCATTTAGGGTTCTGGATCGCGAATGGGGGAGAGGACGGGCCGCTGCCAATTTGGGGGAAAGATGTGCCAACGATTTTTAAAAACCATTGGTATATACTTTCAGGGCACACCTATAACAACGGTTCTAAAGAACTGTTGGTAAAAACCTCTCCCAACCACACCTATACCAACAGTTCATTAGAACTGTGGGGAAAACCCTCCCACAACAAAATTTTTACCAACGGTTCAATGATAACCTTTGGTAAAAATCCACTAAACACATCAATACCAATGGTTTACTAGAACTTTTGTTAAAATCATCCCTAAACCATCCTTTACCAACGGTTCTATGAAACCGTTCGTATGTAAGTGTGGGAAAAAACCCACATTCTAGTAGTGAATGTTAGGGGATGATTTTTTTTAAAATTTATCAATTATAATTTAATGGGGATATTTTTTTATAATGAGATGATTTATGATAAGGAAATGTGGATGTGTGGTATTCTATGAAAAAAAATTAGTAATGTATTAATTCTACCCGGTTCAACGTGTCTATATAATCTAGAATTTTGATGGATTGGGGCAACTTAAATTTGATTGTGTTGTATGGTCAATCTTCTTAGGGGATTGTCTATCATTATGGGAAGAAGATACCACTTGTGTGAATTTTGTATTTATCTCTTGGACACTCTAGACCACTATAGTTAAAAATAAAATATTCATACCACCAATTATTATTTTTAATACGTCTCTAATTATCCTATAAGTTGGCCAATAAATTAAATAACATATGTTATTTATAATGGTATTGTTGTTTGTATTTCGTTTTTTCTAAGTGCATTCGATCCAATATGTTTTTTCATGGTAGTTCTTGTTGGATGTCATATTTGAGATATCCTTGGTTTATTTATCTAATGTAAAATCCATGTGTTCCTTCTCTGCAATACTTCATAGAATTCAGATTCTTGATTCATATATATGACTACACATTATTATAGTTTGTCAAACATGGGAAATAACATCAATTATTTCTTGGTTGACTAGAAATATTTATTCACAAGTATATGTTTCCCTATATATATTATTTATTTCAGACCCAGTTTTGTTCATATTAATTAAGTGTTCCATTGGTGAAGTCCTAGTTTATCTATCCCAACTTGTATTTTGAAGTTTATACCCATGTACCCCCATTATAATGTTTTTATGGTTATTTTTATTTCTTAATTTGGTATATCATTTTTCTATAAGATCCTTTGATGGTTTATTAAAATAATTTTGAAGTAGATTGGATACATTATCATGTTGAAAATACCCTTGGGGTTTTTTTGGTTTCATTACAATGGCCACATTTTATTATTCGAGGTAATTGTTTCACTGGGTTATAATCTCTGTGTTTCTTCTTGAATTTGGTTTTATCATTATTGGAATTTTGTATCATAATATTATTATTTAGATTCTAAATGTTGTGGAGAAATATTTTGGTCACTTTATATCTTGATATTCTTGGATGGTGTTTTTGGATTGTCTCTTCATGGATAAGTTATATTTATCAGGTAGAGTTTGATTATACAATTTGAGGATGGTGATAATTTGGTTTTTAATGATTGTTACATTAGAGGGGTTCTCATTTCATTCTATAATGACACAATATTTTTTAGCGAAAGAATATAGTATTGTGAAGATAATTGTATCACCAAAAAATTATGGTTGTCATATATTTTATTCTATTTTATTTTATTTTTAGTCATCATGAGTTTCTAGGTGATTCTTGGTATATTGTTTACATTATGGAATATTTATATGTGGGACATGGGTAACACATGGTTGGGATTAGGCATATATAAATCATTAGTTTTTTATTGTAATTTCACATAGCTAATTTTCATGGAGACAACAGGGTTTTTACTACCCTTTTGGTCTTTCCTTGAAGTTATGCATCATGTCTTGTACAGAGGTGTATGTTTGCATGGAATGATACAGTTAGTGATAATAGTATGGTTGACCCTTATTTATCATGAAGATACCCTTACACTTTTTGGTTTTTGAATTAAAATTTAAACATTTATAGATAGTTTTCTTATTCATCAAACATTTAGTACTAACCATAAAAATAACCCTTACACATAGATAGATTTCACCTTGTTTCTTCTGAATTGTTGGTACATGTTCTGGTAAACAATGTGGCCCAACCATGTTGTTTTCAAAAAATCAAATAAAATGTTATTATATCTAAATTCAGTTTTTTATTTTTACCAACCAACTACATTTCATCCTCCTTAACATATTTAAAAAACATCCATGGGGCCTTGGGAGTTATTTTGGAAATTCCCAGACCCCAGTTACCCATAGTCGGTGCTTATTTTAATACATTGGCATGATTACAAGGAATCAAATCCCAAAGGATTGATTAGTTTAGCAGTCTTGGAAGTATATTACATACATGAATGTTACATTACACTTCATAACATACAAAACAACATAAATAATCATTTATGAACTCCACTATTCCTTTGGTTTAACCCTGCATATCAATCACAATACACTTCATGGATTCCTAGGAAAAATAAAACATAGAAATGGGTGATTTCATATTCTCATTAAGGATAACAATATAATGGAAACATTCATAAATAATCATAAACACTTAAGGAAATGTATAACTAAAACAAAAGCCTTTTAAACATGAACATCAGCATAATATGGAAAAAATAAAATGAAATAATTCCATTTACTTATTCACATGGATATTCTTCTAGTCAAATAATCAAATGAAATATCAAAAACCACATTCATAATTATGGAATGCATAATTCCATACTACCATATCCACATAGTCAAGGCCTCGTGCCAAGACTAAAAATAAGATTTTCTCATGGCCTTGTGCCAGGACACTATTTTGTCTCATGAGTCCTACCGATGCATCGAGAAGCTATAACGAGCTCCACCCATCACTTACTAAGTCCAATGCATTCCTCATATGAAAAGGATTAAACATGACATAAACATACGTATTAAAAATATCATACGAAATGTTGATAATTTACCCATAAACCCTGATTGGTATAAAAAATAACACATCCACAGTCAAACATATCACAAAACCTTCAACACTATATGGAATATTTGTATCATAACAAATCAACTTCAAACATGTTTAAAATCCATTAATGGATTTTTACGTAGTTGAAAATGATTTGTATAAAACATTGAGAGAAATATACCATTTTCATGAAAACATTTATAAGTCACACAATTTATAAATGAAGACTTTTAAATACATTTTTGAATCACAGTGTCCCATAAAACTTTGAAACTTTTTCAAGTAATTAACATTTTAAAACATTAATGTCTATTTAAATAAATCCTTAAAACCATTTTAAAAACATGGACATTAACTGTAACGCCCTGACCCCTCCTACCCAGATTCAGTGCATTACTTCGTAACATTGGCATGATCATAAAAGGTCAAGTCTCCAAAGACCGATTAGTTTAGTAGCATTGGAAACACTAGATACATTCATAAGTCTTACATTACATCATAAAGTGAAAAACTAATAACGAAGTCTTCATAGTCCACACTCATATCCTCTTCTGACTATCCCTGCAGGTCATTCATAAAATACTTCTTCACATCCTGGAAAAAATTAAAACATTGAAAGGGGTGAGCTCAGATGCTCAGTAAGGATAACAATATAGGGGAAGCTTTCATCATTAAACATAAACATTTAAGGCAATGTATAACTAAAACAAAATCCTTTTAAACTTGAACTTCAACATAATATGGAAAAAGTAAAATGAGATAATACCATTCACTTCTTCACATGGATATTCTACTAGTCGAATAATCACATGAAATATCAATAACAACTTTCATAATGAGGGAATGTATAATTCCAGACATTCTGAAACATTTTGTCAAGGCCTCGGCCAAGACGTCTAAAATGATTAAGGCCTCAGCCAAAACCATAAATCAAATTGGGAAAGGGCCTCGGCCAATTCCACGTCTAGTTGTCTCATGAGACCTACCGATGCATCGAGGAGCTGTAGCGGACTCCACCTGTCACTTATTAAGTCCAATACATTCCTCATATGAATAGGTTTAAACATATCATAAACCATAACATAATCGTATCACATAAAACATGCATAAAGGAAACATAACATTTCCACATTTCAATCACAAGATATCAATATAAAACATTGATATAATAAAAACTCTTTCAAAACCATTTTCAATACCAAAATAAAAGAAAGTTTAAACTTTGTATTTATTTTTCATTAAAAAAAATGATGGCTTGTAGAGGAAGCCGAAACTCTAATAACGGTCACGGCGGAGGAGAAGTCGTTGTCTCCGCATACGTACGGAAAGAAAAACATTCCCTTTTGTCATTTAGCAAAACTCTTCTTATAAAAAAGATTCGTTTTGAATAAACGTAAAATTCAAAGGGGTTTATACACCGTATAAAAGAAAGTTGTGTATAAAACCAAATATGCCTCAATGAAAGGGGATTGAGACGAAGTCCATAAAAGATCATTTTTAAAATAAAATATATCTGTTATGTGTATTCACTATAGGTACACATAAAGAACGTACAAATAAAAAATAGGACACAATAATATCATGACATAATTTGAAAGTAGGAGATTAACCCAAAGAATGGAAGTTGGGTTAAGAAATTCCCTTACCTTGCGTCTTGTCCTGACTCGACCGTTCTTTAACCTCCTGAATAATAATCTAGAGTTAATTTATATTTACTTAAGAACCTTTTTCATGTTCATTATTCCATTTATATCACTTATTACCATGTTATGAACATTATTTAATTATTTAAGTTAATAACGGTCGTTTTTTCGATCTTTGGTACTTAAGTCAAAAATAAACTTCTTATAATTTCAAGTTGTTCATGGGGTGGAATATCCATTATATCCAGAATTATATTCATGATGTATATATCATATATATGATATATATCCATTATATACATTCATTCATAATGTCACGTAACATTTAGAGGTAAGAAAATGAAATGCACCGTTCATGGAGACGGTAAACCGTACGTACGCATGAACGCTACGTTCATTTCTATTTCATATTTAATGGAACGAAATCATAATGATATAAATGTATAATATAATTCCAGTATAATATAGTGTGTAATACCATTTACTCCATCCTTTATACATCCCACATATGGCATTAACGATTCAAATCACTTTGAAGGGGCGGTAGTCCGCACTTCCTAAAATGAAATTATCGCATTTTACCCATAATGGAAATCATAAAGTATGCCATAAATGAGAAATACATAAGCATAAGTAAAACATAAAAATATTTTATATCATATATAAATATAGTGACATCTTAATGGCCACCTTTGAAGGTGTTATATGAGTGTTGAACAATCATCGTTTCGTGAGGCAGAAATTCTCCATCCACAGAAACCGTATGTTCTTTAACCATTAGATGTAGTTGTGTGTAAGTGTAGCTCGAATCCATATTAAACAACATCCTAGTATAATAAGGATACTGGTTTTGTTACAAAATAAATGAATAAAAAGTGTTTAGGGGGTTGAAGAAGAAAAATAAAACAAAACAACATTAGAGAAGACATTACCTCAAAATCGGGTAACTCTTTTTGATTTGAGCCAAAGGATTCCTTGAGAAGAGTTCTGCCCAAAGTTAGGCTTCTAGGAGTAAGAGGGGGAGTTGGGAGAGTATTTGGGAAGAGTTTGGTAGAGCCAAATTGCTTGAAGGTGTGAATAAGGTGGGAGAGGTGGGGGCCTTTTATAAGTGGAGAGGAGGGGCACTCTTGGAAAGATTGAAATGTTACATTATTATACAATGCTTTTCGGATTCTAAAGGTCCCACACTTATATAATTCATGTCTATGGTGATAAGGGTTCGAAATACCCTCATCCAATAGGCTTTGGACAAGTGTATGCCTTGGATTTTGCATTATCTTCTCATTTTATTTAAATCGTTAAATAATGAGGTCATCGCCGCATCATAATTATGTCATAAATAATTTAATTTATTTAATGTATAAAAATTATAAAAAAATACTATGATGTAGGAAATCTTTTTAGATTTCTAATGAATATTTATAATCAACATTTGGACTTGTGTAACCCCACTTAAAAACTGTTTTAGTAAAACAACTCATGTTTGTGTCAATTTAATTTTACCATTAAATATATATATATTAATGTCATTTTCCAACTAAAGTGGATCCATGGGGTCCCCAAGTTGACCCATGGGTTGTCTTGGTCGGCCATGACTCATCCAATAGTAGTAGGACAAGTTTCAAGCTCATCTCATATTATTAAAACATTATTTTTAAATTAAACTACACTAATTACCTCTAATCGCGATTAAGAACATAAAAGTTACTATTCACCAAAAAATTATTTTGATCTCATTGAACCACATTTTACTTATTAATGACAACCATGTATGTAGGATTTTTGAAAATCAAATCACAGAAGTAATCACAGAAGTGGTAATATTTCATTTAAACGAAAATTCAGTTATTTAACTACCACTTAGTGGTTTCACTATTCATCAAAAATTGAAGTTTTTCAGAACAATGCCAAAATTTCACCCTAAGCTATAATTGATATTCCGAATTCAAAAATGATGTTTATTTTAAAAAATTCCAAAAATATAAGTTGCATTAATTAATTTTATAATTAATTCCCACTGTCACAAAAAATAGTGTGTTTTTAAGAAACAATTTATATCAAAAGATTGGCAATTGTTTATGTCCAATTTCAATGTTAAATTAATTATAATGACCACCATTGGATAAAATGGTAATAATATATTCTAATTATACTTTTAAACCACTAAATAGTATAATTTATCACAATAAATTATTTTGATTAAAAAAGTTGTTTTAAGTATTTTTCACTATTCATAAAAAAATTGAAAGTTCTGAGAAAGTTACAAAAAATTAATATTAGGATAATTTTGATATTAAGAATTCAAAAATGAAGTCCATTTTGAAATATAAAATTTCTATAATTTTAAAAAGTGGTTATTACTATTCATAACGGCTACTTTGATTAGTCGCGGTGTTTTAGAACTCGAAGTTGCGTACAATGAAAGCTATTGCATTATTGAATGAGAAGCGTATCGTGGAAGCTCGGGGTGTTTCATTCTCCCCTCCTTCAATAAATTTCATCCTCGCAATTTGAAATTTTTCTTTGAAAATAAAAGGTTGAAAAGAGAAAATACCTTTGAGGAAAACCCACATCGGAAATAAGGTTAATAAATATATAACATTAAAAGAAAGCAAGATAAGTACAAAGGTCACCCGAGACAGCCCATTCTAGGATTCTATGAAAATATGGATATGGAGGAGAAACAAACCATCAAGGTCTGATGGAGAGTTTTAGAAAACATGATTAAGAGAAAGTTTAACCATAAGAAAATCACAAACTTGTGATTGGTTAAAAGGTCATTGAATCCCCAGTTGGAAAAGTTAACCGACAACATTTTTGTTTTAAGTTACCTTTTATAATGTGGAGGAATTTATTTAGGAGATTTACTAAGAACGTAAGGGAATATACATACTTGTTATGTATACTTTCATTCGTTAATAAATTTTTACCACAAACCCAACTTTTACTCCAAATGGTAACGAAACTCAAAAATATTCTATTTATCCTAATTGTATAAGGTTCCAAATGTTAACACATACCATTTAGATTAGTAAAACTATTTTGTAATAACCAGGGACTTCCTGTAGGCTAGTGGTAGAAAATAAAGGCTTGTTGCACTATGGTTGTGGGTTCGATTCCTGCAGCTTTTTCTGACGTGACGGGTTATTCCCCACCCTGCAAGTTGTCCTTTTCCTAAAACTATAGTATCATAATATTCCAAAAATAATCTTCATAAATTTTTTGACCTTAAACATTACTATCCAAAGATCAACTTAATCCACGCTAACCTTTATAGTTAGCCAAAATACCTCTGTCCAGAATTTATCTAAAAGGTCTCTAAATTCCAAAATCAATCGTAATATCAGATTCCCCAATCAAATTAAAGTTTCTCTTTTTGTCACATACTAAAAATATGATTACCTTCATCATATTAAAACCATACTGAAATCAACAAGTACTTCAGTACAATCCTTATATATATCACATTATTCTAATAACCAGAATATAATCCATGAGTCCAAAATCACCAATACATTAGTTATTCTGCTTCAACTGTAGTAACAGCATAAGATTGTCCTTGATCCCTTGGCCTTTTCCGAGGTAAGTTTCTCTGACGCTTAGGACATTCATTTTCATAATGCCCCATTTCCCTACAATTGTAGCATTCAACTTTGACAGCCTCTTTCTTTCCCTTGCAATCACGAGCATGGTGACCCTTTTCTCCACATTTATAACAAACTCCCATTCCTTTTAGGCACGTACCAGGGTGATTCTTCCCAAAATAATCACATAATGGAAAATCCTTCTTTCCCTTTTCCCCTTTATTTGTCTCTTGTTCCACCGTTCTCTTCTTCTCTTGCTTTACTTTGTTGTCATAAGACTTAGAGAATTCCTTTTCTGTCTTGATTGCACACGAGACAATATCGTCGTATGATGAGAAGGATTGTGATACTAATGCTCGACGGAGAAATGGTTTTAACCCATCAAATAAACGATCAATCTTACTCCTTGGGTTACATATATAATCTGCAGCATGCCTCGCTAACCTTGTAAAGTTAGCCTCATACTTTGCGACATTCTGATCCTCCTTCTGCCTCAGACATAGAAATTTACTTTCCATATCTGCTCGATGGTCATGTGGAAAGTATTTTTCTAAGAAAAGCTCTTTGAAATCCCTCCATTCCATATTCGATACGTCATCATCTTCCATTGTGTTTTGAATCAGCGACCACCACTGATCAGCATCTCCAGTGAGTCGGTAAACTGCCATGACAACCTTCTCCCTTTCGCTACTCCCCATGGCATGGAATATTTTCTCTAAGGAGTTTATCCATTGCCCAGCTACTAACGGATTCGTACCCCCATTAAATGTTGGTGGTTGTTGCCTCATTAAGCGGTCTAACATTGATCCTCCACGTTGTGGATTAGGGTGATCCATAGGAGTAAGGTTATTATTCATAACATGAGTGAGTTGTCCCAGTATGGTAATAAGTTGATCAGCACCAGTTGTATCTCCAGATCCACAATAATTATCTTGAGCAGGAGGGAAATCCCTACACGAAGTGCGTGCATTGATACGGTTTCCATTCCTTCCACTAGGCTCCATTTCTACACAATGGCATAAACTAGATTAGTTTATGAATCAAAATAAATAATTCCATACATGTAAAACACTTAACATAAATTGAACTAATTATGGATATAATTCATAATTCTAAAAAAAAATCTTTGAGGAAGTATATATACTCGTAACCCTTCATAGTGGTTTGTAACGAAAATGGGAATTATCCTAATCATATCCCCTGGGAGTGTCGTAACCAAGAGTGCAGCAAGGCCCGTTGTCGTGCACTAGTTCCTGTTCGAGTATAGCTCAAAGCGATGTTTTCGGGTTTTACCCCTAGGTACATCTATGCCAGAGCTGCCTCTACCTGCTCGTATCCAGACAGGGACGTATTTCTCGGAAACTCATAACCTTCTATAATACCAAAATTCTAGGAAGTTCTTCTATACTAATCCTCAAAGTTCATCTTAGTTCTACGTGCTCTAATCAGAGTATATCTAAATCTAGCTTCCAAGGTTTGTACTAATGTTCCTTTTATACCAACTGTAACGCCCCGACCCCAGCTACCCAGAGTCGGTGCATTATTTCGTAACATTGGAATGATCATAAAAGATAAAGTCTCGAAAGGCCGATTAGTTTAGTAGCCTTGGAAACACTAGATACATTCATAAGTCTTACATTACATCATAAAGTGAAAAACTAATAACAAAGTATTCATAGTCCACACTCATATCCTCTTCTGACTATCCCTTCAGGTCATTCATAAAATACTTCTTCACATCCTAGATAATATTAAAACATTGAAATGGGTGAGCTCAGATGCTCAGTAAGGATAACAATATAGCGGAAGCTTTCATCAGTAAACATAAACATTTAAGGCAATGTATAACTAAATCAAAATCCTTTTAAACTTGAACTTCAACATAATATGGAAAAAGTAAAATGAGATAATGCCATTAACTTCTTCACATGGATATTCTACTGGTCAAATAATCACATGAAATATCAATAACCACTTTCATAATGAGGGAATGTATAATTCCAGACATTCTGAAACATTTTGTCAAGGCCTCGACCAAGACGTCTAAAATGATTAAGGCCTCGGCCAAAACCATAAATCAAATTGGGAAAGGGCCTCGTCCAATTCCACGTCTAGTTGTCTCATGAGACCTACCGATGCATCGAGGAGCTGTAGCGGGATCCACCCGTCACTTATTAAGTCCAATACATTCCTCATATGAATAGGTTTAAACATATCATAAACCATAACATAATCGTATCACATAAAACATGCATAAAGGAAACATAACATTTCCACATTTCAATCACAAGATATCAATACAACACATTGATATAATAAAAATTCTTTCAAAACCATTTTCAATACCAAAATAAAAGAAAGTTAAAACAATGTATTTATTTTTCATTAAAAAAATGATGGCTTGTAGAGGAAGCCGAAACTCAAATAACGGTCACGGCGGCGGAGAAGTCATTGTCGCCGCATAAGTACGGAAATAAAAACATTCCCTATTGTCATTTAGCAAAACGCTTCTATAAAAAAGATTCCTTTTGAATAAATGTAAAATTCAAAGGGGTTTATACACTGTATAATAGAAAATTGTGTATAAAACCAAATATGCCTCAATGAAAGGGGATTGAGACGAAGTCCTTAAAAGATCATTTTTAAAATAAAATATATCTATTATGTGTATTCACTATAGGTACACATAAAGAACGTAAAAATACAAAATAGGACACAATAATATCATGACATAATTTGAATGTAGGAGATTAACCCAAAGAATGGAAGTTGGGTTAAGAAATTCCCTTACCTTGCGTCTTGTCCTGACTCGACCGTTCTTTAACCTCCTAAATAATAAACTAGAGTTAATTTATATTTACTTAAGAACATTTTTAATGTTCATTATTCCATTTATATCACTTATTACCATGTTATGAACATTCATCAATTATTTAAGTTAATAACGGTCGTTTTGTCGATCTTTGGTACTTGAGTCAAAAATAGACTTCTTATAATTTCAAGTTGTTCATGTGGTGAAATATCCATTATATCCAGAATGATATTCATGATGTAGTTATCATATATATGATATATATCCAGTATATTCATTCATTCATAATGTAACGTAACATTTAGAGGTAAGAAATGAAATGCACCGTTCATGGAGACGGTAAGCCGTACGTACGCATGAACGCTACTTTCATTTCTATTTCGTATTTAATGGAACAAAATCATAATGATATAAATGTATAATATAATTCCAGTATAATATAGTGTATAATACCATTTACTCCATCCTTTATACATCCCACATATGGCATTAAAGATTCAAATCACTTTGAGGGGGCGGTAGTCCGCACTTCCTAAAATGAAATTATCGCATTTTACCCATAATGGAAATCATAAAGTATTCCATAAATGAGAAATACATAAGCATAAGTAAAACATAAAAATATTTTATATCATATATAAATATAGTGACATCTTAATGGCCACCTTTGAAGGTGTTATATGAGTGTTGAACAATCATCGTTTCGTGAGGCAGAAATTTTCCATCCACAGAAACCGTATGTTCTTTAACCATTAGATGTAGTTGTGTGTAAGTGTAGCTAGAATACTTATTATAACAACATCCTAGTATATTAAGGATACTGGTTTTGTTACAAAAGAAATGAATAAAAAGTGTTTAGGGGGTTGAAGAAGAAAAATAAAACAAAACAACATTAGAGAAGACATTACCTCAAAATCGGGTAACTCTTTTTGATTTGAGCCAAAGGATTCCTTGAGAAGAGTTCTGCCCAAATTTAGGCTTCTAGGAGTAAGAGGGGGGAGTTGGGAGAGTATTTGGGCAGAGTTTGGCCGAGCCAAATTGCTTGAAGGTGTGAATAAGGTGGGAGAGGTGGGGGCCTTTTATAAGTGGATAGGAGGGGCACTCTTGGAAAGATTGAAATGTTACATTATTATACAATGCTTTTCGGATTATAAAGGTCCCAAACTTATATAATTAATTTCTATGGTGATAAGGGTTCGAAATCTCCTCATCCAATAGGGTTTGGACAAGTTTAAGCCTTGGATTTTGCATTATCTTCTCATTTTATTTAAATCGTTAAATAATGAGGTCATCGCCGCATCATAATTATGTCATAAATAATTTAATTTATTTAACGTCTAAAAATTATAAAAAAATACTATGATGTAGGAAATCTTTTTATATTTCTAATGAATATTTATAATCAACATTTGGACTTGTGTAACCCCACTTAAAAACTGTTTTAGTAAAACAACTCATGTTTGTGTCAATTTAATTTTACAATTAAATATATATATATATTAATGTCATTTTCCAACTAAAGTTGCTCCATGGGGTCCCCAAGTTGACCCATGGGTTGTCTTGGTCGGCCATGACTCATCCAATAGTAGTAGGACAAGTGTCAAGCTCATCTCATATTATTAAAACATTATTTTTAACTTAAACTACACTAATTACCTCTAATCGCGATTAAGAACATAAAAGTTACTATTCACCAAAAAATTATTTTGATCTCATTGAACCACATTTTACTTCTTAATGACAACCATGTATGTCGGATTTTTGAAAATCAAATCACAGAAGTGGTAATATTTCATTTAAACGAAGAATCAGTTATTTAACTACCACTTAGTGGTTTCACTATTCATCAAAAATTGATGTTTTTCAGAACAATGCCAAAATTTCACCCTAAGCTATAATTGATATTCCGAATTCAAAAATGATTTCTATTTTACAAAATTCCAAACATATAAGTTGCATTAATTAATTTTATAATTAATTCCCGCTGTCACAACAAATAGCGTGTTTTTTAGAAACAATTTATATCAAAAAATTGGCAATTGTTTATGTCCAATTTCAATGTAAAATTAATTATAATGACCACCATTGGATAAAATTGTAAAAACATATTCTAATTATACTTTAAAACCACTAAATAGTATAATTTATCACAATAAATTATTTTGATTAAAAAAGTTATTTTAAGTATTTTTCACTATTCATAAAAAAAATTGAAAGTTCTCAGAAAGTTACAAAAATGTCAACTTAGGATAATTTTGATATTAAGAATTCAAAAATGAAGTCCATTTTGAAATATAAAATTTCTATAATTTTAAAAAGTGGTTATTACTATTCATAACGGCTACTTTGATTAGTCGCGGTGTTTTAGAACTCGAAGTTGCGTACAATGAAAGATATTGCATTATTGAATGAGAAGCGTATCGTGGAAGCTCGGGGTGTTACATTAACGAGAATGGTTTAGATGAATAAAGCTTTAAAACATTTAAAATGATGTTTTAGTAAAAAGACCTTTAAAATACTATCTTTGAAAACTATTTTATGAAACAATGAAATGGAAAAAAAATTTGTCCCAGTAGAAACTTACGTAAAAACATTCTCGGATAATAAAGAGATTGTGAAATTAACCCTTACCAATTTGGTAACATACAAAACATACACCATATGAATGAGGTATCATACAATGAATAAGTAAGTACACATAAATTAATGTATATTACACAAAGAATACAATCTTGTGCAGTACATACACTATACAAAAGGCAATAGTGGAAATACTGTATGAATCTCACGAGAATAAGGAGTGAGATGAAAACCCCTTACCTTGTACTTTCCTTTAGTCAAGGGTACGTTTAACCTCCTTCATGAAGATTGTAGTATGTTAATAAATTATACCATAACCATATTAATATTTATGATATCAGAAATTATTCATTGATGATTTTGTAGTACCCATTTAATTATAATTTCCATGTTAAATTAACATTTCGGGTAATAATCACTTTCTTTATCGTACGTGTTTTAACTTGTTACTTTTGATTGTATCACATAGATAATTATTTAAATACTTCAAGAATATAAAACATGATATTTATATCATATATATTTAGAATATAATACTGTATTATATACATGTATTTTGAATGGAAAACGCCATTTATGGAGATGGTAGTCTGTACGTACGCATAAACGTTGATTCTGTTTTCATAACGAATTGAACTGAACTAAGTGAATAAAATATTTGTAAGTACATATATATATATATATATATCCAGTAGAATTATAATGTCATATATTACAAACATATTAGTGATATATATTTTTATAATCGTTGATGAATGGTGAATGTGGAAATGAATCTCATCACATCGTGGAGACGGTAATCTGTACGTACGTACGAACGACATTATCATTTCCTTAATGGTGTGGGATTGGATGGTATATTAATTTTACAGAGACATTATCATGTTATTTTCATTATTTATGTACATATTACCCAACATTATATCCATCCAAATAACATAGTGTTGAATAACAAATTACACCACGGCGTGGAGACGGTAAGTTGTACGTACGCACGCATGGTGACATTATCATTCATAAGATGGATAGAATAAAGAATATAGTTGTGAAATATTTATAATAATATCACAGTATATATAATATGCTAGATTTATTATTTTAGAATGGAAATAACAAATAAAGAAGAAGTGTATGAAGAAAGGAAGTTGAAAGAGGGTGGTGAAAAACATTACCTCTTCTTCAGGTTCTTCCTCTTGATTTGATCAAAAGGGCTTCATAGGATGGCTTTATGATCAAACTAAGGCCTCTAGGATGAAGTGAGGGAAGTTGAGAGAATATCTGGGCTGGTTTTGGCTGAGACAAAAGGCTCTAAAAGAATTAATTGGTGGGAAGGGGGGTTTCCTTTTATAAGAGGGGTGAGGGACACCTTAGGAAAAACGTAAAATATTATTTTATAATAAATTCATATTCGGTTTATAATGGTTCTAATATGACTTATTTCAAGGCTAAGGTGGGGATGGGTCGAAACCCTTTCAACCAATAGAATTCAGACATGTTTGGGTCACTATATTAACCTTATCATTTATATTTAACTCTTAGTTAAATAGTTAAACATTTACCATGTCTCTTTGTTTTTTATATTATATGGTTAATAAACATACTATATACTTCCAAGAAAACCCCAAATGGTTCATTAATGATACACCTATAATTATATATGTCCTTTAACAAAAACATAGATTTTTAGTAATAGAATATGAATTAATAATATAATATTTGTTTTAAAAACTCTTTTATGTCAATTTTGACACTATTTGGTATTTCGTTTTAGAAAAATTTATAACAACATTATTACTTCGAAAAAAATTAACATAACTATCCCTAATATGTTTTATTAACCTAAAAAATTAGAACAATTCATTAAAAGTATCAAATTACATTTATTTTGATATTTATAATATTAATTATTTTAATATTTCATTAATTAGGTAATTATTGCATCACAATTGTGTCATAATTGAACAAAATTAATTAATGTCTAAAAATTATAAATAAAATATCATCATGTAAAAAATCATTTTAGATTTCTAATTTATATTTATAATCAAATTTATCTTATGTATAACCCTATATTAAAAATATTTTAGTTATTTAACTTTGAATTTACCTCTTTTAAATTTTTTTGTATTAAATATTAATAAATGCCCTAATCTAATCCAAGTGTTCTGATGAGGTTCATATTTTATTCCTATGGTTTTTTTGGTCGAATTACACTTATCCAATTGAATTAGGACATGTGTTAGGGTAATAATAATATCATTTTTACCCTTAATTGCCCTATTTACTTTTAACCGTGGTAAATAAAAATAAAAAGTTAGTATTCACAAAAAATTATTTTTATCTTATTGATCCAAATTTTACTCCTTGATATTTATAGTGTCTCTCATATATTCAAAATTTCACTCAAGGAAGTGGTAAAATTATGTTTTATGTAAATTTTCAAATTCTCTTATGAGATGGGTAAAACACGGTGAAAAGTTCAATAATGTTTTTATATATCTAAAATTATTATAAACTGACTCCAATGAATTAAATTGAACATATATAGGTATTATGTATCTATTATGCCCTAAAATAAATTTAAATAAAATAAATATTTATATATATAAAAATTCTGTTTGAAACTATTACTCAGAGTTTTTCAATATTCATAAAAATTTGAAGGTTTTCAGAAAAATACCAAAATTTCACCATTGGCTAATTTCAATGTTACAAATCCAAAAATGAAGTCCATTTTAAAAGATAAAATTTATATAATTTTATAAAGTGGTTATTACTATTGATAACTACTATTTTGATTGGTTGTGGTGTGTTAGAACTCGAAGTTGTGTACAACACACGCTACTGTCTTATTCAAAGAGAAGCGTACCATGGAAGCATGGGGTGTTACATTCTCCCCTGCTTCAATAAATTGCATCCTCAGAATTTGAAATCATTTTTCAAAAATAAAATGTTGAAAATATAAAATACCTGTGGTAAAACCCACATCTGAAATTAGGTTAATAAACATTAGTCTTAATAAGAGGAAAAGGGAAATGAAAGGGTAACCACCAAATTATGATCTCGGTTAGGGGAACATTGGTGGAAATTAGAGACATATAATTGGAGGAAAAATGTAAATAATTATAGGTAGTGATTGAGGTCATCAATCACAAACAAGTGTAAAATTGAGGGTCTTAAATTTGTCAATCTATGATGATTTATAATACAATTGGTTCAATGAATCATATGGTATTATGATAACACATTTTTTGTTTTCTGATCCCTTCACTAATTTTTAAGAATTAATTTTTTCATTGAATAATAGAGGAAGAAAATACTTACTTGACAAGTAGAGTCCCATCTTTTAACTAATTTCTACCACAAACTCGTCTTTCACTCTAAATGATATTTGAACATAAAATATTATTCCATTTATCCTATTCTTATAGGGTTAAAAAATGAATCTATAATTCATCTACTAGAATGTTTTAAAAAAAACTAAATTATTCAATCCAGGACATCACGTGGGCTAGTGGTAGGTGATACACCCTTGTCGTCCTTAGGTTGCGGGTTCAAGAATCGCGGCATTGCCGGACGCGACGGGATGCCGCCCGACCTCCGGGTAGTCCTTTTATGGAAATCCAAAAATAATCTCAAACTAGAATTATCAAAAATACATTTTTCCAAATTCATATTCCAAAATTTATAAGGAACGTAATCACAATGAAGATCCTTTTTTCCACATAATAACATATGAACACATTTATTATTTATTCTTTTAAAACACTACAATATCCTTAATTACTACAAAACCTTATTGATTACATTCATGATCACTTATTCCTTATAGAATACTGGATATAATCCTTCTATCCAAAAATGTAGTAAACTCTAAAAATGATGGAATATACAAATCATTAATCAGTTTCATGGTAGTCAAGAATATTCAATATAATTTATCCAAATCAATCATGTATTATTCCAAAATCACTACCTCGGTATCAAAACAATATTATGGTTTATCATTCTCTCAACCGTATATTTTCGAAAAATTTAACCTTCTATTGAGTAACTTTTCTTGGTTCCACACAATCTCAAGTCCTTAATGAAATAGTACTGCATTAAAATCCTTATATACTTCATAATTATTATAACAAGTACATTATTGATACAAAAAATAAAATGACATAAATATCTAATAATAACAAAAGAACTCTAATCATTCCTCATCATCTGTGGTAGTATCATAGCTTGATTATTATCCAATATCATTATTTCGGGCATACTCTGATGATTTGGATATTGGTTCTCATAGTGTCCCAGCTCCTTGCAGATCAAGCATTGTACATTTGAAACCTTTTTCATAACCTTGCAGTAAAGTACATGGTGTCCTTTTTCTCCACAGTTATAACAAAATCTCATTCTATTCATGAATGTTCCTGGGTGTTTCTTCCCATAGTTAACACATATGGGAGATTTCTTCTTTCCCCTCTCCCCATTATCAATCATTCTCCCTTCCATCCTTTTCATCTATTGATTCCCTTCAAATCCATAGGACTCAGAGAATACTTTCCTTATCTTATTAACACATGATACTATTTCTTCATATGTTGAGAATACATGGGAGAGAAATTCCCTTCTAAATGTTGTCTTAATACTGATAAAGATAAGATCCTTGTTACTCTTTGGATCATACGTATTGTTGTAGTTCAGATTCCTTCTACTGGGCACCATTTCTATAAAATGGCATAAACCAGGTTAGTGTATGAATTACAATGAATAATTCAAAACCTGTAAAATACCTAATGTAAATTGAAGGGTTTATGGATATAACCCATAATCATAAATATGTTTTCATTTAGTAAGTATATAATCATAAACCCTTCATTATGATTTGTAAATAAAATGAGAATTGTCCTAAGAATATCCACCAGGAGTGTCATAACCTAGAGTGCAGTAAGGCCAATTGTCGTGCACAAGTTATAATTCGAGTGTCACGCAAAGCGGTGTTTCTGGGTTTTATGCCTAGGTATATCTATACTAGAGCCACCTCTACCTGCTCGTATCTGGGCAGGGATGTATTTTCTTGTAAAACTCACAAAATTTCTACATTACAAAATTTATATGAATTTCTTCTATACTAATCCTCAAAGTCTATCTTTGGACTATATTCTCTAATAAGAGTTTATCTAAATCTAGATTCCATGGTAATTGATAAACTTCATATGATACCAACTGTAACTCCCTGACCCTAGTTACCCAGAGTCAGTGTATTATCTTTATACATTGGCATGATTACAAAGAATCAAGTCTTGAAGGACAGATCAGTTTAGCAGTCTTGGAAAATAGATCACATACATGAATGTCACATTACACTTCATAACAAAAAAACAAGTTGAAATCCTTAATAAACATCATTATTCCATTGGATTAACCCTTCATATCAATCAAAATACAATTCATGGAATCCTAGAAAAAATAAAACATAGAAATGGGTGAGCTCAGAAGCTCAGTAAGGATAACAATACAACATAAACATTCATAAATAAGAATAAACACTTAAGAAAATTTATAACTAAAACAAAATCCTTTTAAATGTGAACTTCAGCATAATATTGAAAAAATAAAATGAAATAATTCCATTAACATATTCACATTGATATTCTACTAGTCGAATAATCACATGCAATATCAATAAGAACTTTTATAATGATGGAATGCATAATGCCAGACTATCATAACCACATATTCAAGTCCTCATGCCATGACTACAAATAATATTTTGTCAAGGCCTTGTGCCAAGACACTAGTTTGTCTCATGAGACCAATTGATGCATCGAGGAGATATAGCGGGCTCCACCTGTCACTTACTAAGTCCAATACATTCCTCATATGAAAAAGTTTAAACATGACATAAACATTCATATTAAAACTGGCATACAAAATGTCGATATTTTACCCATAAACCATGAATTGTATTAAAATAACACATCCACAGTCAAACATATCACAAAACCATCAAAAAAATATGGAAGATTTGTATCATAAAAAAATCAACTTCAAACAAGTTTAAAATTCAATAAAGCGTTTTGACATAAATGAAAATGATTTGTAATACTCTTTGAGATAAATAACCATTTTTTCCTGAAAACATTTAAATGTCACACAATTTAGAAATAAATATATTTAAATAAAATTTTGAATCAAAGTGTCCCTTACCACTTTGATACTTTTGAATGTAATTAACATTTTAAAACATTCATGTCCATTTAGGTAAATCCTTAAATCCGTTTTAAAAACATGGTCATTAATGAGAATGGTTTTGATGAATAAATATTTAAAACATTTAAAATGATTTTTTAGTAAGAATTAACTTGAAATGATCAATTTTAAAAGTATTTTATGAATCATGGACATGGATAAAAAATATATCTCAGTAGAAACATACATAAAAACAACCTCGGATAATAAAGAGATTGTGAAATTAACCCTTACCAATTTGGTAACATATGAAACATACACCCCATGAAAGAGGTATCATACAATGAATATGTAAATACACATAAATTAATGTTTATTACACAAAGATTACAATTTTGTGTATTATATACACCACAAAAATGGTAATAGTGGCAATATAGTATGAGTCTCACAGGAATAAGGAGTGATATGAAAATCCCTTACCTTGCACTTTCCTTTAGTCGACGGTATGTTTAACCTCTTGTATAAACACCGTAGTATGTTATTAAATTATACCATAACCATATTAATATTTATGATATCATACATTATTCATTTATGACTTTATACTAACCATTTAATAATAATTTCCATGTTAAATTAACATTTCGGGTAATAATCGCTTTCTTTATCGTACGTGTTTTAACTTGTTACTCTTGATTACATCACTTAGATCATGATTTAAATACATCTAGAATATAAAAAATGATTTATATATAATATTTATTTAGAATATAATTATGAATAATAGACATATATATGAAATGGAAAACACCGTTTATGGAGACGGTAGTCCGTATGTACGCATAAACAATGTTTCTGTTTTCATAACGAATTGAATAGAACTAAGTGAATAAATTATATGTATGTACATATATATATATATCTCTCTCCATTAGAATTATTATTTAAAATATTTGAAACATATTAGTAATATATATTTTAATAATTGTCGATGAATGGTGATTGTGGGAATGAATGTCATCGCGTCGTGGAGACGATAATCAATATGTACGCACGAGAGGCAATATTATTTCCTTAAAGGTGTGGAATTTGATGGTATATTAATTTTACGGAGACATTATTTTGTTATTTTCATTATTTACATACATATTACTCATCATTATATCCATCCAGATAATATAGTGTTGAATAACAAATTACACCACGGCGTGGAGACGGTTAGCCGTACATACGCACACATGGTGACATTATCATTCATAAAATGTATAGAATAATGAATATAATAGTGAAATATTTATAATAACTTCACAGTATATAGAAGATACTGGAGTTGTTTTTTTTCATTGAAACAACAAATAAATAAGTAGTGGAATAAGAAAGGAACTTGAAAGAGGGTGGTGAAAAACATTACCTCTTCTTCGTGTTCTTTCTTTTGATTTGATCAAAATAGATCCCTAGGATGGATTTATGATCAATATTAGGCCACTAGGTTGGAGTGAGGGAAGTTGAGAGAATGTTTTTGCATGGGTAGGCCAAGCCAAAATTCTTTGAAGGCATGAATTAGAGAGAAGTGGGAGTTCCCTTTTATAAGAGGGGTGAGGGGCACCTCAGGGAAAACCTAAAATATTATTTTATAATAAATTTTTATTCAGTTTCTAATGGTTCCAATGTGACTAATTTCGATGATAAGGTTGGGATGGTTTGAAATAATTTCAACCAATAGATTTTAGACAGCTTTGTTTCACTATACTAAACTTATCATTTATATTTAAATCATAGTTAAATAGTTTGACATTTACCATGTCTCTTTGTATTTTAATATTATATGATTAATAAATTTACTATATACTTAAAAATGAACCCCAAGTGGTTCATTAATTAGACACCTATCATTTTATATGTCCTTTTGTAGAACCTTAGATTTTTAATATTAGAATATGAATTAATAATATAATATTTGTTTTAAAAACTCTTTTATGTCAATTTTGACACTATTTGGAATTTTGTTTTTGCTAAATTTGTAAAATCATTATTAATTCAGAAATAAATTTATCTAGCCAACCCTAATATGTTATATTAACCTAGAAAAATAGTGTAATTCAAAAAAATCCTCAAATTACATTTATTTTGATATTTATAATATCAATTATTTTAATATTTTATTAATTAGGTAATTACTACTTCACCATTGTGTCATAATTAAATTAAATTATTTAATGTCAAAAAAATATAACAAAAACATAATATCGTAAGATATATTTTTATATTTCTAATGAATATTTATAATTGAATTTATCTTATAAATAACACTATATTAAATTTTTTTTTGTTATTTAACATTGATTTTAATATCTTTTAACTTTTCTATGAATTAAATAATAATA
The DNA here is from genome assembly GCA_963277665.1 of Viscum album. Lineage (NCBI taxonomy): Eukaryota > Viridiplantae > Streptophyta > Magnoliopsida > Santalales > Viscaceae > Viscum > Viscum album. The sequence continues at coordinate 1,464,709,651 of OY728158.1, forward strand.
AATGTCCTAATATAATTCAAGGGGACATAATAGGTTAATATTTTATTCCTAAGGTTTTTTGGTCTAATTATGATTTTCCAATAGAATTAGTACATGTGTTATGGTAATAATAATATCATTTTTACCCTTAATTACCGTATTTACTTTTAACCGTGGTAAATAAAAGTAAAATGATACTATTCATCATAAATTATTTTTATCTCATTAAACCATCTCCTTGATATTAAATCTGTCTCTCGGATTTTCAAAATTCCACTCAAAGAAGGGGTAAAATTAAGTTTTATCTAAATTTTCAAATTCCCCTAGGAGATGGGAAAAAGACGGTGAAAAGTTCAATATAATTTTTATATATCTAAAATTATTATAAACTAACTCCAATGAATTACATTGAACTTATATCGGAATTATGATTCTATTTTGACCTCTGATAAATTTATATCAAATAAATAATTATTTAAATAAAAATTTCGTTTGAAACTATAACTCAGTGTTTTTCACTATTCATCAAAAAATTGAAATTTTTCAGAAAAATACCAAAATTTAACCCGCGGCTAATTTTGATATTCTAAATCCAAAAAATAAAGTCAATTTTAAAAGGTGAAATTTATATTATTTCATATAGTGGGTATTACAATTGATAACGGTTAGTTTGATTGGTTATGGTGTGTTAGAACTCAATGTTTTGTACAACACACGATACTGTATTATTCAAAGAGAAGCGTACCATGGAAGCTTGGGGTGTTACAAATTTTTGTCATCTCTATATGACTTTTGGAATATTATTTATGATTTATAATAAGTTCATTGATGATGTATGTATTCACATCCTCCATTATTTTCAACTTCTCTTACCAATCATTTCCAATCTAATTTTCTATTTCCCTAAGAACCATAGATTTTTTTAATATAGACTTAGTTTTTGGATTAAACTAAAAACTATTATTTTTGTTACATTGTCCATATAGAGGGTAATTCGTTACCTGGTTAGGGATTTACAATCGGTGATAATTCATTTATAATTATTTTGATTGATTAAAGGTATCTGTTTCTGTTATATTTCATTCTTTTAATCATATTTATGTTTATGAGTTTTTTTAAATCATTTTTTGATAAATTGTATTTTTATATTTAAGTTACAATGGAATTTAAAATTGTTTCAATGAGAATTATCTTGTGGATAAATTTTTTTACAATTTATTTCATGTGTTACATAGAATTCCATGTATATTTGAAATATTTATTTGATTCCACTAATTAAATTATATTTTTTAGAATCATTTTTACCCTTTTAAGTCATGGGATGAACATTGATGTAATTGTTTTTTATTCAACGTGCACTAATATAATTGGGTTCATCTTCTATGTCACATTAAAGTATGATTTATAATGAACTATTTTTTAAAATTGATTTATTAATGAACTTTTAATTGAGTAATGTGACATGAAATTAAAAATATTATATATTTTAAATTCATGAGTATATCATTTATAAGTATTTTGAATGGTTATAGTATATTGAACCATATGCGATCCCCTCTACTTATTTCAATTTAATAGTTGGTGTTTGATGTATATAAATATATAGATATTAAACTTTGTGGCTATTTCATGTGGGGGAATTATAGTTAATGTATTGGACGTTATTATCAAACTATTTTCATTTATATTTCATCTTTATTGGATCACAGAATCATTTAGATTTTTAATGGGATCCTTGGGTAGATAATTGATATTTGGATGGGTAGTATACTATTCTAGTTCCTACATGATATATAGTTCCAAAAAAGTCATTGTCTCAAATAGGGGTTGATAATTCTAGACCCCTAACACTCTAATAAGGTTGTTTTAGATGGTTATTTTTTCTTGGGGACACATATGGGCCTAGGGTATTCAAAAACCAGGTCTAGTATCATTCTATTCAAATCTGGGAGTGTATCATATGAAACTATTCATTGATGGGTGGTTTAACATAAGGGATTTCTTACTCTATACTAGACTATATAACCTTGAGATTGTTTTATTTTTTGAAACATAATTATTATATACCCTTTCGTTGATTCTTTATTTTGTTATATGGGCTACTTGATGTTTGATTATTCTTTTATTTTCTTATTTGGGATTTTTTCTCTATAATAGATTTTCATAGATGATAAAAAATATATTATTCCAAAATGCTTTGGGGAAATACATTATTATAGGTTTTGACAATATAAAATGATCTTCATTTTCTAGGATTGTTAATAATATTTTTATCTAGTGTAATTGATTCATGAAAAATGTATATTCTAAATGTTTTTAAAGGACTATGGTCTAATTTTACATAGTCTAAATATATTTTGAAACCATATATTATATCAAATCTTATATTTATGAACATATTATTCAATGTGGCAGAATAGATCTCGATGGCGATTCCCTATAATATTGTGCTATTCAAACTTATTTATATTTTAGGTCTCAGTTTCTATTATGTTTGGATTATCTTAATGGGTTGATAATGGAGAGTGGGGATGTGATGAGAAACTATGAGTTTGTAGGTGGGTAGTTTTTAGTGTGACTTTCATTTATTCTATATTTTTTTATTTTTTATTTATGTTACTTTTGCACTTATCAAGTTTTATTTGTTTCATAATCCATATTCATTTAGTTATTTTAAAGGATGGTTGTTTATTTATTATTCATGTTCAAGTATTCTTTATATTTTAGAGGTGGGTTAAAACATTCCCATTCTATTATTTCATGATTCCCAGTTACTAGTTGCCTCCTTGAGAGGATTAGGAACACCATTCATGAAAATGAAGAACCGACTCTGGTTCTATTTCAAGTGGAATCCCAAACATGTTTTTACTCTATTAATGACCATAATAGTATCTATAATTATGAAATAATGTATTAATAGTCAGAAAACATGATAAAAATAATGGAATATTCACTTAAATGATATGATATATCATGAAATTTTTACAACCATGGAATAGAATATATATCCTTCTAGAGACACTAACAATAGTGTAGTGGCATCCAACACATCATAGTCTATGAATTTGTTCACAGTATCTTATAATACCCATTATTATATATTCCTTGAAAATTTTATACACAAAATTTCAAATGCTTTTTAATCTGTCCAAAATTTATGGTCTTAATTATCGTATTTTCACTCAATTTTACGCGATAAACATTATAGTAAAATAAATACAAATACATGTTCTATATGCATGATCAAAAAAAAATATTTGAATTGAGAAAAAAAATTAATTCCCTAATCTAATATTATAATAATGGTGGTGGCATAAGAAAATTTTATTTTTTAATTCATATATAAACTATTCTATTATTATATTTTTTAAACAAACTCATTTCTTCATATGAAACTGTTTAACAAAAAAATTATCTCTTTACCTAATATTTGTGATTATAAAATATTAGTATAAAATATATAAATAGGCCACTACATGTAGAACATGTTAATGTAATATAATTAATATCATTGATTTTTTATTCACTGAAATATACTAACCAGTTTGAGTGAATGCATAACATGTGATTCATTTATGTGGTTTAGAACATCACAAGATGCACTTCTGGGAATGGTGAAAACAAATTCCCATTTGAATTTAATGATGGTCCATAGTTTCATCCTTATCATACATGAGTAAAAGTGTTATGTTTTTTAACAAAAAAGATGTGATGAAAACAATAAATCCATCTACCCACTGATTAGCCGAACCTCGGGGAATGTTTATGATACATTCTAAAGTATTATGGTTCACATGATAAGTACTACAAAAAGATTAGTTAATGGGGATTATTTCTATTAATTATAATTACCAAATTTAAAATTAGGAGATATACATTCATACATGAATCCTAATAATAATTTTCCACTAGTATGTTTAATGTGTATCATATTCATGATTTTACTCACACCGTTCCGAACATATTATAACATGCCATAATAGACTATGTTGATATTCTATTAGTATTAACTAATTGTTATACATTCATGGGATTTTATCATTACACTATTCATGAAATATATATCATATATTATTGAATGATAATTAAATACATTGCTCATTATAAAAGCATGATATGACCCATGTAAATATAATAATTAAATAATTCCACTCATGTGTCTAAAACAATGTGAATTGACATAACACAAATTATTATTCTAAGTCGGTGTCATTATTAATGGGTCTATTTTATTATCCTTTATACCCACCCCAAAAAACAATAAATCACCCAACATAATGATCTCTAATATGATATGGTTCCTATAAATGATGTGTTTAGTATATTACTGATAGTTCGGTTACATAGCATAAGAAGTAACTATATTTCTGTCACATTAATGCTAAATTACGTCAACAATGATAGACACCACCCTATTTTTAGTAATGATATTTTTGATACAAAGCTGATTCTTTCAAAAAAAATCTAATGTAATGATTTATTTTTGAAATATTTTTAGTTTTACGTGGTTTCTTGTTTAGAACTATTCCAACATTTAGCTACACTATTAAGAAAATTACAATTTACTATTCACTAATTTTGACTACATGATCAGTCCAGAACTCATCCTTAGTGTATCCCTATATAAATATATCATCATCACCTCTTAAGAAAAAAAAAATTCTTTAAATATTATTATTTATATAAGAATATTCACTATAGAAATATACTGATTCCCAAATAGATTTTAATCTATATTTAACTTATTTAAAAATAATAAGGAACATAATGTTTAGTATATAACATGTCATATATTAAAAATCATATTTAAGATGTTTATGTATTAAAATATATCGTTTTTAATCATTATAATGACATTGAGTCTAAATAACATCCATATCATACAAAAAATTTTGACAACCCTTTGGGGTGGTTTCATTGCTACACCTCATGAAAACATTACCAACATATATGTTTTACCTCATTACATGAATCCTATTATTATATATCGTAATATATTCATAAATTGTATGTAGTTAACACCACCCATTTCACTAATCATGAATCACATCCCCTGCCACATATTTTTAGAATATAATATATTTATTTTATTAATAATAAAAAATAACATTTTTACATTTTCATGAAAACCAATTTCAAGGGAAAGTGGTATAATAGCTATGTATAAGATTAAACCAAAATGGAAAATTCTTCTCCCTCCTAATATAAAAAATATATATTAGAATCATCCAACCATTATGGAATCTCAATGATAGTAAATTTATTCCACAAAGGCCCCTAATATAAAAACATCTCTGATAAAGAGGCCTTCAAATCAAATTATTATAAAATTTGTCCTTAAAAATAATTATTTCTTTAAAATTATTATGAATAGTATGGTTCTCAGTATATTATGATATTTTTAGTCATTTGTTCCATCTATTAGTGAAATATCCCTCATTTATATTTGGACTTCCTTTGATTTATTTTTTATAAAAACCTCTTATTCCATTTTCATTATGTATTTCATAACATGGATCTTGGAAGGATCTATGGAAGTCGCCACAACCTACAGTGTACCAAGTGTCCCTTCAACAACATATTAAATTAAAGTATTTTAATTATTATATATGTAACATTTTATATCAACTTTTACGGGGTCTTCTAAATGGAACTCATTCACCCAAGGTTCTTTTTCTATAAAGTTTCCATAACTTCATTCCATTCTTCATCAAGACATCTACACATTTTTTATGAATAGTTTACATCATGTATGATATAATCAGGTAGGGGTATTTATTTTTCATTTATTCCCTATATTGTTTAATTTTATAGGGTATTTTAAATTAATTTATCTAAATATAATATAATAATATGGGATTAATTTGACATAAATATTCTTGGGGATAATTGATTTTAATTTTTTATAATTAATTTCTAATAAGGTACTTCTGGGTTTGGCCATGTGATTTATCTACATACAATGGATAAGATAATTTTTTTGGGAATGAATATTTATGATGGTTTTTTGAAATTAATTATTTTTAATATATTTTATGTATTTTTTTGTGAAATTTCATTGAGTAATTCATGAGTTCATGATAATCATAAATTGGGTATTTTTTAGATATATTTTTTTATTTATTCCTTGTTCTATCTATTTATTTTAAATGTTATGGATTCCTTTTATATGTTTTATGATTACAAACATATTTATTAGTGTATGTTAGTATACATATATATTTTTATTTATATTAGGCACATGAACGTATTAATAATAAATATTTCAATATTTTTTTGAGTGGTGTTTAGATATGTATGTATGTAAATGCATATGTTCATAAAATTTTAAATGTTGTTTTCAAATTTAAACACATTTATTAAATATGGGTTTTTATATAGTTTTTTAATATTGTTTTTTAATTGGGTTTTCCGTTAAAAAAACTATTATTGTTACTATAGTTTTCTGAAATGGTTTTAAGAAAATTGATTATTTGTTTAGTGATCCTTCAAAATGGGTTTTGAAAGGAGGCCTGGTTTTAATTGTGTTCATAATTTATTTATTGTTGTTAGTGGAATAGATGATGTATAAGTGGGTTTTCTTGATATTTTTAACATGGGAGAACAATTATTGGATGGTAAATAGATGGGTGTTTCACTTGCATAATTAAAGTATTACCTAGTGCTTGTTTTAAGTTCTATTGGGTTGATTAGGTTTCCCTAAATTTTTTGGTCACATAGAAGACTATTAGTCTGTAACGCCCTGATCCTAGTTACCCAGAGTCGGTGCATTATTACATAACATTGGCATGATCACAAGAAAGATCAAATATCGAAAGACCGATTGATTTAGTATCCTTGGAAACACTAGATATATTCATAAGTTTTACATTACATCATAAAGTGAAAAACTACTACAACAACATAATGTCTCCATAGTCCACACTATTATCCCCTCATAATATCCCGGCAGGTCATTCATAACTTACTTCTTCACATCCTGGGAAAAATAAAACATAGAAAAGGGGTGAGCTCAAATGCCCAGTAAGGATAACAATATAGCGGAACATTCAAAAATAATTATAAACATTTAAGGCAATGCATTACTAAAACAAAAGACTTTTAAACTTGAACTTCAACATAGTATGGAAAAAGTAAAATGAAATAATTCAATTTACATATTCACATGGATATTCTACTAATCGAATAATTACATGCAATATCAATAACCACTTTCATAATGTTGGAATGCATAATGCTGAACATTAATTTCTTTATCAAGGCCTCGTCCCAAGACCTAGGGGCTAACTATAACTGGAACCCAACCCGGAGTGCCTCTAATAACCAGACACCAACCCGGAGTGCCTCTAATAACCGAAGACCAAACTGGAGTTCCTTTAATAACCAGAGACCAAACCAGAGGGCTTACTTTTACCGGTCCCCAACCCGGAACATACTTGTCTAACACATTAATCTGAATGAAAGGTTGAAATATAACATAAACATTCGGATTACAAATAACTTATGAAATGTCAATACTCTAAACAAAAACCATCAGTGACATAAGAATAACTTATCCACAGTCAAAAATATCACAAAACCTTCAATAAAATATGGATGTTTTGTATCATAATAAATCAACTTCAAATAAGCTTAAAAGCCATCAAAGGATGTTGACATAGATGAAATCAAAACTATTTTAGAGAAATATCTCTCTTTTTTTAATTCATTTTAAAAGTAACATAATTATAAAATAACACATTCAATTTGAAATTATTCTTATATGCTTGTATGGGAAGCTTCAAAGATTTTATAATGGCCAAAAATAACCGTACCCGCCGTATAAGTTAAAAAAACATTCTTACCTTAATTCTGTCAAAAAGGTTAAAACCACCTTGTTTGGAAAACGACGGAAAGATTCATTTATAATCCACTTATAAAAAGTCAAACAAGGGTATAAATGACTTTAACCGATATTCTTGTAAATAGTAAAAATATTTTAAAATACATTTTGAAGAAACATGGATGTGATTGATAAAGAGATCCCAGTAGATTATTACGTATAAACAACCACGAATAATGAAGAGATTGTGAAATAACCCTTACCAATTTGGTAACTTATGAAACATACAACCCATGAAAGAGGTATCATACAATGAATATGTACATACACATAAATTAGAGTGTATTACACAACGAATATAATTATGGGCAGTACATACACCACACAAAAGGTGACGGTGGCAATATGGCATGAATCTCACGAGAATAAGGAGTGAGATGAAAACCCCTTACCTTGTACTTTTCCTTGGTTGGGGTAGGTTAAACTCCTGTATAATGGTGAAATAATTGTTATTAAATTATACAATAATCATATACATTAATATGATATCATATATGATCTTTTAATATTGATTTGATAATAATATCTTAGTATTATCGTTGTTTCGGGTGTTAACTTACATGTTTTGTTTTATATGTTTTGTTACGTACACCATGTTTGTTGTATCTTATTCATATCCATAATGATATCAAGTTCTTAAAAATCATTTTTAAATCATCAAATGATAATGATACTTTAATGGATACGATGGAGAATGAATCTCATCGTGTTCGTGGAGACGGTAGTCCGTACGTACGCACGAGCGACAATATCATTCTTTTGAAATAATATATAAATGGTTGTTATATCATATATACAGAATCATTATCATGCTATATTTATTATTTACATGAGTTACATATCATTATTATACCCATACAAATAATAATATATTGAATAACAATTACACCACGACGTGGAGACGGTAAGCCATACGTACGCACGTATAGTGACATGTTATTCAAAGGGTGGATAGAATACTGAATATGGTTGTACCATATTTATAATAACATCACAGTATATATATGATACTGGAGTTATTATTTTATAATGGTAATAACAAAGGAAGATGAAGTGGAAGAAGAAAGGAACTTGGAAAAGGGTGGTGAAATCATTACCTCTTCTTCGGGTTCTTCCTTTTGATTTGATCAAAAGGTCTCCTTAGGTTGGCATTATGATCAAACTAAGTCCTCTATGTTGTAGTGAGGGAAGCTGGGAGAGTATTTGGGCAGAGTTTTTTTGAACCAAAAGGTTTTGAAGGTGTGAAGAAATGAGAATGAGGAGTTCCCTTTTATAAGAGGGGTGAGGGGCACCTTTGGAAAAGCTAGAAATATTAGTTTATAATAATTTCATATTCGGTTTCTAATGGCTCAAAAGTTGATTATTTAAATTTTAAGATAGGGATGGGTCGAAAAAAACTCAACCAATAGAATTTAGGCAGGTTTGGGTACTTATATTAACCATATCTTTATGTATTAACTCTAAGTTAATTTGTTTCACTTTTACAATGTCTCTTTGTAATTTTATATAATATGGTTAATAAACATACTATATAAATCCAAGAGACCCCCAAGTGGTCCATTAATGATGAACCTATTATGATATAAGTCTCTTTTCGAACCATATATTTTTAGGAATTTAATATCAATTAATAATATAATATTTGTTTTAAGAACTCTTTTATGTCAATTTTGATACTATTCAATAGTTGATTTTTTTGAAACTCATAACAGATTGATTACTTCGAAAAAAGTAAATTAAATAAATTATAATATATCATATTATCCTAGAAAATTAGTTTAATTCATTAAATGTTTCATATTATATTTATTTGGGTATTTATAATATCAATTAGTTTGATTTTTCACTATTATAGTAATTACTGCATCATCATTGTGTCATAAATAAATTAAATTATTTAATGTCTAAAAATTATAAATAAACTATAATTATGTAGTAAATCTTTTTATCTTCATAATGAATATTTATAATCTAAAATCCAACATACATAACCCTATGTAAAAATTGTTTTTCTAAAAGATATATGCTTGTGTCATTTTTTATTCATTTTATCTTAATTAAAATAAAGTGTCTCTATCACCTACAAGTGGAACCATGAGGTCCCAAAAATCGACCCAAATATGCCTATTTCCGAACATGTATCAACCAATAAGGCTAGGACACGTTTTAGGGTAATTTAGTATTATTATAATATTATTTTTTAACCCTTATTTACCGGATTTACCCTTAACCATGGTAAATAAAATATTTACCGCAGTAATTATTCAAAATGTCTAAAAATAAAAGTTACCTATTTACACAATTTGAACATCCTGATTCCAAATATGGAATCCATTTTTCTAAATTCAAAACACAGAAGTGGCAGAAATTGATTTAAAATTAATTCCCGATGTCAAAACAAAATGCGTGTTTTTAAGAGATAATAACTATCAAAAGATTGACACTTGTTTATGTTTGGTTTAATTGTAAAATAATGTTCAATGACCAAAATTATATTAAATGGTAATAATATATTATAAATATACTTTAAAACCACTCAAATTCACTATTAATTATTTTGATTAAAAAAGTTGTTTTTAATTAAAATTTAGTAATTTTCACTATTCATCAAAATATGAAAGTTATCCGAAAAGTACCAAAATTTCACCTTAGGCTAAATTATATACCCTGAATCCAAAAATGAAGTTCATTTTGAGAGTTAAAATTTCTAAAATTTTAAAAGGTAGGTATTACTATTCATAACGGCTAGTTTGATTGGTTGTGGTGTGTTAGAACTCGAAGTTGCGTACAACACACGCTACTGTATTATTCAAAGAAAAGCGTACCGTGGAAGCTTGGGATGTTTCATTTTAAATTTTTTGATGTCCCCATTTAGTCAAAAAGTTTAAATTATTTTATTTGAAAAGTTTTCACTATTAAAAGTTGATAAAAGTGAAATACTGAAAATGAATCTGTTCTTGCATTATGTCTAAGAAACTCATAATATGGATTCTAAAATTATAAGGATTATATAAAGTTTAAAATTTAGTTAATACTATTCATAACCTCTTTTGAATGGATTTTTTTTGGTAAGTCATGGTGTGATTGAACTCGTTGTTCTATGTAGTGCAAGTTATTGAATTATTTTGAAGAAATAACACACTATAAAATCTTGGGGTGTTGCATAGTCTATGAGAGAGTCAATTATAATTGGATACTATATATCAAAGCTCATCCTCATGTGAAGTGACTTAGACTTGTTTTATTATATATATATATATATATATATTGGTGACCACTTTCTCTTTTAGGGAAGGTTGTCATCATCTCCCTATTTTGATTTAATCAATTATATATTATAAAAATAGTTTCATATTTGGTTTTTTTATTAATTTAGCTCATTTTAGTAATATTTTGGTTTATTGGATTTTCCATCCATGATCAATTTTAAAAAAATTCTAATATGGATTTCTAAACTAGTGTTTCAAATAAAAAAATATTAGGCCAAGGAAAATTATTTTCATGTGATTATTTTCAATTAAGAGATAAATATTAAATATTTCAATAATGATTTAAAATTATTTTATATGATATTATGGATTTTTTAAGATCGATTTATAGAAAATATCATGGTTTGATTTTCCTAAAATATTAGAAAATCTATTCATTAAATGTATTTTAAACCATCTCTCTTGGTAATTGATAAAAGGAATCCATCAATTTTAAAAAGTATGGTTTTCTTATAATATTTTCGCCCATTTGAGGTTATGATATCAAGGTGAAAAGGTAATATATAATAAATTATAATCCTAACATTAAATATCATGATTTATTACTACTAAAAATTATTAATAGACATTACACAGTAAACCAGGAATAAATATATAATGTAAACAAAACATGTGGTGTGGTTTCCATATAACACTATCTAATATCATTAAAAATTATTATTCATCCCTACTATAGTTAAATATACATTAGATATGATCAATTGGACTTATATATGTTCTATATCATCACTCTATCACTATTCATAAACAACCATAAATATCCCACGATATTCTAAACACCTACAACAATGTACAAACATGAAAGATAGTATAAACTCATTACTTTTTCATTTCCTTACAAATATAATTATGAAACCATTATATCATCATAGATACTATAGAACATCCAATTAAATTAATAGTTATGTTAATTTCAATCAATAATAATCCCAATTTTACCCATGGACTCCATTTAAAATATTTTAATCATGGGAATATATTTTTTAATTCATGGAATATTTTCAAAACCTATCAGTTGTTGAGTCAGGAATAAATTCTATGGCATGTGAAATCTATAATTTCTTTCTCCTTATATGATATTTGAAAAAACATATTTTTTATAAATGGATAGTACAATGATTTTCGTTTGAAATAATCTCAGGGGAACCTTCGTTTTTATATAGGTATTGAAGGAAAATAATATTTTGATTTCAACTTTTAATTTACAGCATTCTATAGAAAAATGATTCATTGATGTCACCCATAAAAAATTAGTACTAAATGTTTAATATTCCATAATTGATTTAGGCGTGGTGTTTTCTTACTTATTAATTTTTATAGTCATTCATATTTTAAATTTTAGTTTTGAAAAATGACTCAAGGTTATAAATTTTATAGTGGGGTTAGAAATTAAAAAAAAGTATGTTTTCCATTAAAATGAACTAATATAGATGCAATGTTTTGAAACTCATGAAGTGATTTCATTGTCATCCTGTAATGTTTTAGGTATTTCAGGGTGTACATATTTCCATGGAAATGGTTTTATGTATTTTATTTATTTTTAATGGATTTTTAATATGAATTTAAAATTTTTCAATAAAAAATAAAAGTTTTAATAGAAACACGATTTAATATCACATTATGTGTTTTGAAATTGAACCGGTCGATCAGCATGTGGAATTTTAAAAAATTTGATTTCAAATAAGGTTTTAATCATTAAAAATGTAGATTTGTTAATTTTTAAAGTGGTTTTGTTATAAAATTTCAAATTATAAATTTTAAAGTGGATAATTAATAATTTCTCAGGAGACACCTTTTATCCCCATAAGCTTCATCTCTCAAAATATAATTATTTCATTATGTTTCTTGAGACTTATACGCATTCCCTTTTTGACATAAACCTATGTTAAATGAACTAATTTGAGCAGTATTCATCCCATACCAGGTATCAGTAATCATTATGGATGAATTTAGATGACATAACCTAGAAATGTTGAGTAATTATATTCTTAAATATAATTACTCATTCCCTATAAATCATATTGAACTAATTTTAAATATTAATATCTTGGGTTCCCATTTATATGGAGTACCCATAACATTCACCATTGATAAGGAATTTCTTTTGTGTATTTATTCTTTTTTGTACAAAATTAATTTTTTTTTTGAACCTCATAGGATGTATATGAATTGAAAATGGTTGAATGATAATCATTTTACTAATGATTATAAATATTAGGTTAATGTTTTGTCATGTTTTTAATATATAATGTATATAACCCATCTCAAATACATTTTCCATGCTTGCCTTGTTAAAATTATAGAAACATTATTCCATAATATTTGGGAAAATTTGTGATTTTTATATAAATCATAATGTCTATAAATGTTGGATTAAACACAAAGAAAAATTAAACATACACACCGATTAGGATAATACTACTTTTTATGGGTCATTTTCTTTAAAATAGGAGTGTAAATTATGAAGGATATGACATTGAAATAATTATAATAGAAATATAATATGGCCTTTTGGTTGTCAATTTTTTTCTGATAATTTCAATAGTTGTTCTAAGAGACCATTATATATTATTTTTAATGAATAAACAATACATTCATCTATATTGAAGATATATATTAGATATCCAAAATATTATGTAGTGAAACATTCATTACAGAACTTCTTAATCCCTTGAATGATGTGCTTCTGGAAAAAATGATCATCCGTGTAAAAACATTACTCCAAATGATTTATAAATTAAATGGGTATGATTTCTAAAAAATAAATGTGTGTATCATTGATTTCATAATGTTTTGTAAGGATCATAAATCACTCATAAAATTCCATAAATGTGGCATATATCCGTATTATAAAAATGAATCATGTACATCAATTTTTGTATAGTACATTCATATCATTCAACTGTTTTCATGAATTATTTGATGTCAAGAAACCATGAGAAAATTGTTAGGGTATGGAAATATAATAATGAAATAGGGAACCTACATCATCCAAAATATTCTCCTCAATGGAATATAATCAATTTATAGTATCATGAATTTTTCAATGATTTGTGAAACATTTTTCATGCATTATCTAAAGGTAGAATAAATCATTTGGGTATACTTATTAGTAATAAAAATACATGTACCATCATGTCAGAAATTATTAATTTCCACCATGGTCATGAATGAAGGGAAACAATTATGTAGTCTGTCCTTATATCAATATAAAAGAAACCCTTTAATGATATTTATGTCTATTTGGATTCAATGATCTAATATCTAAAATGGATGTGGGATATATGTGTTATAATGTATTGTTCTCATAGAAGAGAATAACTAAAATTGAGGGAATTTTTGTGCATGATGATAAATTACAGTCCATATTATGAAACGATTTTAGGCAATAAAATTTAAATAATGTTTAGGTTTCTATATTTTGAAACATTTACCCACTAATTCAGGTTAAAACATTCTTTTAATATTGTGTTATTAGGACATCATAAATGTTTACCTTGAAGAAATAAATTCTGATCCTAGAAGATAACATTCGATGGGAATACCAAAAATTGTGCTACACCATATACCCTAATGGGTTATAAATTCATTGATAAATTAATTGATATTGGAAATTTTTTTTGTTAAACCATTTGTGAAAAGTAATACAAAATCATGTTGGAATTAGTGATAAATTATTTTTTTATTTAACTGTTGTAATTTTTTTACAAAAGATATTTTCATGATGTAATAAATATAGCTAAATATACATTTTATAGTGTTATTGGAATGTTACTAGATGTTCCTATAAAATGAACGATTGAATAAAGTCTATATTATACATGATTTACATATGGGTATAAGAAGAGTTTCCACCGGTGATGGGTAAAGGGTGGATGTTTCTTCCACAAACTTCTTACACTCAATATAGAAATTAAATATTAAAAATTATCAATTTCCTTATACATGAAAATTTCTAGAAAGGTATTCATCTGGTATCCACAATTTCATATTAATATCAAATTCATATTTACTAGGAATAAAATCAAACTAATTTCATGTTTCGATGAATCATTTTATTTAACTTTATTTCTGTTTCATTATACAAAAAAAGGTATGATAGACATAAAGTAGAACCTTATTATTTTTAAATCCATATATAGTTATTTTATAGACCATGTGATGATAGAAATCATAAATAAGGAGTGTTGAGTCATATTATGTGAATTAGAAATGATCTTCCCACTATTATTCTTTGATATAATCATCCACTATATGTTACACATTGTTAGAGACGTTTAATAATGTGTTCATACTTATTATATATTGTTTTACCCCATTGAAAGAAATATTATGATCTTCAATGTCTATGAAAATAAAAGAAATAATTAAAAACATTTATTATAAAATGATATTATCAATCTAAAATGTTTATTGAAATATTTATTTAATCAAAAACATAACAAGTAGGTGTATGAGAGGACTACTGGACCATAATTAGCATTGGTATGTCATGGTCATCGAGGATGGATAGTGTCAAAGGAAACATGGTACCAAATGAAAAGAATCCTATTCATAAATAAATCCCCAAAATGATTTTGATGCATGATAAAATATCATAAATTATATTTTCAACACATCACTCTAACATGTTGGAAATTTAATGACTAAAACTATTTCTTTTGAATCCAAATTATTTGAAATTAAATCATCCCACCATTATATCACATAAAATATCACAATAGTTACATGAGTAGAGGTGTTTAAACTATCTTAGTTATGAATATAGATTTTTTTTCACTAGTTCAAAAACATAAAATTTATCCACTAGTTCATCACTAATACTAATGATCATACACATTATATAAAATTTTCTATGTTTGTAATATAATTAATAATAAACCCTTCATAATTATCCAAACAAGTTGTATGAGAATAGGGATATTACAATTTTATGAACAAATGATGATGATGTTTTGTTAATGTAGTTCTTCATAAAAAAATATTGAAAAGGATATACTAACATATAGAACAATACTAGAAGAAATAATAGACGTTATACATTTTAGATTCATTTGGAAGCTAGGTAGGGTTATACATTCGTCTATTACTATCCAAATGTATTCAATAATTACCAATGGTGTTTAATTTCTTTAGAAAATACAAACTGGGTTATACTAATGTTTTTTCCATAATAAAAGTTAAATATTTTATCCTGGAGTTTGAGCCTACATTTTAGTGAAATTGAAAGATATATTTTATTGTTTTCAATATAAAATCAAGTGTAAATATTTATTTTAGTTCAATTAGTGAATTGTAATAGGTTTAAATTAATGGTTAATGTTTTCATTGAATATATAAATTGATACAATAATTATTAATATTATCCTTGAATATATAAATTTGTTCATGATTTTATATAAAATAAAATGGAAAAAATATTATATGTGAGTTATGGAGAAACCCAAATGGATAATAGTTTTTATCGGAATTTTTTGCTTTTTTGAATGTTATGTTTTTGTAATGTTTCTAAAAATATCATGTTCATTGGAATTTAAATCAAAAATTCTTTCTTTTAGGGTTTAGTATCATAGGATAAAGAATATTTACGTTATTGTTCAAAGATATATAACTTAAACAAGTTTCCTATTGTTGATTTTGTCATCATTTAATCTATTTTAAGTCAATTTCACCATTATTTATTAAAAATTACCAATTTAAAAATATTACCAAAGAGTGTGAAGAAATATCTTCATTAACAAGGATGATTCCATCATTTATTATTATCAGGAATCGGTGAATGTCTATAACTTATTTAGTTAATATTGCCTCGATTTTATATATTGTTTTTAGGTAATTTTATATAAAATTATTATCTAATATTCTTTTATCTTTTTCACATGTCTATTGAGAAGCCATTTTTTAAATTTCAAACCACTGAAGTATTTCCTAAAAGAGACAACAAGATGATTCTGGATGAGGCATTTTATGAAGCATGGTGATTCCTCTTGAATCTATATAGAACATTTTATTCTTTTTATCTGTAGTGTAGAGAGTTTAATAAAGGACCCAGATCACATACTCAATCATATTCACCTCAATATGATACTAATTTCCTTTAGTGTGACTCATTCTCATTTTGTATTTATAGTTTACATTTTATTTAGATAAACAAATATGATAATCATAACTACAAAAACAAATTTCCCAAGATCCACACATCATTCAAAAATATATATTTTTTATCAAATAAATAGCGTTAATTAAAATAAAACACGATTTTTGAGTTATTCATGAATATTTAAAAATATTATTTTGTTCCACATTCTTTAAAATCATGATGTTTTAACAATAAAATCATTTTCTGTAAATGAAATTTATTATTTTATATTGATATTAAATTTATTTTATTTTAGTTTTACTATGATAAGATGTATTTTATTATATAGGTGTATTATTTTGTTTTATTTATGGTGGTTCATTTTAAGAGTCACATTCTCGAGAGATAATATACTTTTAGACTATAACTATGATAATGAAAACAAGGAAATGGGAAAATGATGTATACACCTACCCTGAATAGGTGAATTGATTATACATATTTAATTAATTTGGTTATAATTTTTTCTAATATTTTTAATTTAATTTCATTATCATTTTGAACGAATAATTATTTTTATTTTTCATAGATAGTGTGGGAAGTCATAATTTTCTATCAACTTATGGAACAAGTCAAACAAGAGAGATAATGTTCCTTTATGATGGAAGAGAAACCCTCATAATTCCTAATACATGATGAGTTTGAGAAAGCATGAGTTTTCACATTAAATCAGAATAAAACATGATTTATATTTTCTGGAATTTTGTAGATCGTTTAACAGAAAACACTGATCACATACTCAATTAGCCACACCTCTATGTGATGCGCAGTGTTCTAGGTATGATTTAGACAATGTATTTTTTTGTTTATGACATATACATTCTATACTCAAAATAGAGAAATTTATTAATACTATTTTGATAATTTAGGAAAATAATCTATAAGTTATTTTTTATGTGTTTAAATTACCATTACGTTAGTCTGATGAACGGTTTACCTAGTATGACTCCATCTAAATTTTTTACTGAAGATTGAAAAAAATTGTAAAAAGGAAACTAACTTACTGAAAACCGAGTAAACACACTCAGATTGTCTTGAAAATTTTGTAAAATTATTTCAGTGTAATTTTTGATGTGTAGGTACCATTTTAACGTATATTGGCCTACAATATGACCATCATGACTAAAAGATCATGTTTGTTGTTGAAAATTAATCTTTAGTAAAAACATAATGTGACTTACTCAAAACTATGAAATGATATTCATATTGTTTTGATACAATAGTAAAATGATAAATATGTCATTTTATTCCTGAGTAAATTATTCTCTCCACTTTATGACCCCTGGAGAAAAAACTATAACTCAATATAAAACTTTTTTATTTAAAATCGATATTAATTTTCCTAAAGAATAATTCTCACATACTCAAAACCAATAAAATTCATTTTTTGTTTAAAAAGTTTAGAAAAATGATGGAAATAATATTATATATATATATATGAATCATCAACACCCCAATCTAATTCACTATGTTCCCATCATGACACAAATATTTTTTTATCAGTTTAAAATTGGAATTATATTTCTGAAAAGTGTTACTCACCTAAAAACAATAAAAGATAATCATATTATCATCATAATTTGATAAATTAGTCATAAGAAATTTTTGATTTTTATTAATTAGTCTAACTTCCAATCGAATCATGATGTGACTGATGTGACTCAAATTGCATGAATCCATTTTAAGATGATATTTTATTAAAAAAACAATTAGCATACTCAAAACTAGGGAAAAATAATATTTTGTATACTTTAGTAAAATAATCCATAGGTAATTTAAGAATATAATGAAATAGTAGAAACTCAATATGACACATGGTATGATAGGTATGACTCCATGTATGTCTTTTTTTAAAAAAAATTATCAAAAATTCTTTTTTATGAGACAACTGAAAAACTCCATCCCAAGATAAAAAATTTATATAGAGTTCATACACTAATAAAATTGTCCATATGTCCTTTTTGATGGGGAAGAATTATCCACACCTCAATCTGATACCCAATTTGGATGTTTGGCCTCATAGATTCTATTATGAGATTCAAATTGAAAATTTAGGTCAAAAGTGTCACTCATTAAAAATTGTCCAAACACACTCATATATTATTGATTATTAAGTAAAGCAATTATTTAATCATTTGGTATGTGTATGAAATAGTCTCACAAAAAACTAGTACATGATTTAATTGGTATAACAAAATGATTTTATATCCATTTTAAAATGATATTATGGTAAAAAAATAGTGGCATAATAAAAATCATGTAAACACATTCATATTGTATTGATATTTTTAGAAAATTTTTTGAATGTCATTTGGATCATATATATATTATCATCAACACATTCCAATACATGGTGTGACTTTTATGACTCCATGTGTGTATTTTTATTTTATATTAACATTGATTTTTGTAAAAAATACATTTGACATATTAAAACAATGAAAATTCATTCAGATTACTTTGATACATTAATAAAATTATCATTAAGTCATTTTGGAAGTGTAGAAAATAGAAGAACCTCAATATAAAACATGAAATTCCCTATAACAATCATATTTTTTGTTCCTAGCTTAAAATTGGCGCTTTAGTTTAGAAAGTGTCCCTTATTGAAAGCAATGAATATTAGATCGTATTCCCTGGATTTTTTTTGAAATGATTAAAATGTAAAAATTTTAGGATTCTATCTCATGTAAAACTGATATTCAATTTGATCTAAATGAAATAATATCATAGAAGATCAAATGAATTTGTATTTTTTGATATATTTAAAAATTAAACCATGTATCATTTTGGTGGGGTAATAATCATACACACAATAATCTAACACACCATGTGAATGGTATGACTCCAAGTGTTTATTTTGACAAAAAATTGGAAATAATTTTAGTAAAAAAGAAAACTGATGTACATAAAATGAAGAAAACACATTCATATAGTTTTTTTATGTTGTGAAATTATCCATTTGTACGTTGGTATGTTTAGAAATTATCCTCAGCTCAGTTTGATACATGATGTTCTTGGTATGACTCAATGTATTAGATATTAGTTTTAAATTGATAACTTAATTCAAAAAATTAACATGATGAAAACTATGAAAACATCATTATATTGCCTTTATATTTTATGAAAATTATTCATATGTCTATATTTATGTAAAGGTATCATCCTCACATCATCCCAATATACAATGTGATCAGTTTGACTCAATGTGCATGTTTCTAGTTTAAAATTTCAATTTAGTAAATTAGATGAGTAAAGTAATAAAAACTGAGAAAAAATTTTCATATTTTTTTGATACATATACAAAAACATCCACCAGCCATTTTTAATGAGTATGTATCAGTCACACTACAATCCATACCACACTATAATCGGTATGACTCTATGTTTTAATTTTCATTAAAAATTAAAATTAATTTTATTAAGAAATATCTTTAATGTTCTCAAATCAATGAAAACTCAATTTTATTTTTTGATATATTAGGAAACCTATCCACAAGACATTTTTGTAGTATAGGAATTATTCAAATATCAATCTGATAAAATATGTTCTCAGTATAACTCAAAGTATTTGTTATCAGTTTCAAATTGACATTTTAGTTAAAAAATTGAAACTCAATGGAAACTGAGAAAATTTAATTTAATTATCATGATAATTTTAGAACATGAATCATATGTAATTTTTGATTTATAGGAATCATTCTCACATAAAAATTGATACACTATGTGTCAATTATTTCACAATGTGCACATTATCAATTTTAAATGACATTTTAATGAATAAAACATAAGGAGCACACTGAAATCCAATAAAAATAATTTTTATTATTTATATACATTAGGTAAATGATTCATACATATTTTAGGATGTGTATGAGTCAAATAATACTCAATATGAGACATATCATGACCAGTATTACCCCAAGTGGGTCTTTTTATTGAAAACTAAAATTAATTTTCGTAAAACTAAAAACTGACATTCCCAAAACTATAAAAAACCATTGGATTATTTTGATAATTCATTAAAATGATACATAATTCATTTTTCATGTGTTTTAGTTAGTCCCACATAAATCTAATACAAAATGTTCTAATTATGACTCCAAGTGTATGTAATAAGTTTAAAATTAACATTCTAGTTCAAAATTATTCAATCTTTGAAAACTAATAAAATTCAATCGATATATATTTATAATTTATGAAAATGATTCAAAATTGATTTTTTATTTTCAATAATCTTCCTAAAATTAATAAAACACACGATGTAATTGGTATGTATCAAATTTTGTGATTCTATTTTTTAAAAAAATATATTTAACATACTCAAAACTAGTAAAAACATCTAAATTTGTATATTAATTAACTAAAATGATCTATATGTAATTTTGGATGTTTAGGAAGTTGACACACCTTAATCTGACACACAGTGTGACCTGTATTACTCCCAGAGTTTCTTTAAATTTTAAATTTACATTATTTTTAGTAAAAATTCAATTGATATATTAAATAATTAGGAAGCACATTCATATTATTTTTTTACATTAGGTGAAGGATAAATAAGTGATTTGGGATGTTTATGAATCATCAAGACCTCATACCAATATAAGTTGTTCCCAATATGACTCAATGACTCTGTTATCAATTGAAAATTTTGTTGAAAATGTGTCACTCATTGAAAATCAAGAAAACAAATTAGTATAATCTTGATGACATAATGAAATTATTTTTAAGTCAACCGGGTTGTGTTGGAATGAGCAACATGTAAAACAAATAAGTGATTTGGATGATACTAATAAATGTTATTTTTTCAAGTTAAAATTGATATTTTAGTAAAAAAACCCATGTGGAATAGTCAAAACTATGTAAACTCATTCACAATGCTTTGAAACATTAGGTAATTGATACATTAGTCATATAGAATGTGTAGGAATCAGTCGATCCTCGATTTTAAACATGGTATCACTGGTATGAAACCTAGAGCGTGTCTTTAATATATATGTTTCATTTTATTTTTAAATGTGTATCTCATCACCCAAACCAAAGAAAAATCCTAAATATGTATCTCATCATTTTATCTACTAATACATAATTAAATTCTATATAATCTATCTCTTATAATTATTTAGATAATTTTAACAATGTTAATTCTTAGAGATGAGGAACAAATAATGTGACATGCAACAATCAACCACATATCAATTTGATACCTAAGGTTCCTGCTAATAATCCAATTTTAGTTTAAAATTTACAAATCTTAATTTTGGTATTACTTTATATTTTTACCATCATATGAATTGTTTTTATTATATAGTTGCTTTTTTTATTGAGTAGGGGTGGTTGGTTAAGCAATAGCATGAGTCAGGATCACGGAAAAAAAATAAAAAGGTAAATTGATGTTTTTGAATGTATGTGATATTTTTTACATACTCTTGTAATTATATAAAACAAAATTTTAATTATATTTAATAGATATATATATATTTCTTGTAATTGTTTTGTAATATTTTATTTCAAAATATGTATTTGTATATAATTTTTTGCCTTTTGGAAATTTTTCTTGGGTTGTAGTGTGCTATTACACTATATTGCATAATGACCCTTTATTAGTGCTATTATGTTTTCCCTAAAATGAATCCTTTATCATCTAATATAAAATATATCAAAATGGGATATTTAACATGGATTTTAAAAGTACTGATAAACTTGCCAATTATCAGTGATTTTTCAGGGCTAATAAAGGTCCCCTTTGTTATTGCTAAATAACAACCCTGCTAAATGAAGTCATATATTAGTTCTTATAAATGTTATCATAAAATAAAAGGCCTTTTAAATTGCATTAATGTAGTTATCACATTAATATAATTGATAAATTCCCATTTCATCAATTTGAATGTCCACTTTTGTTGAAGTGATTTTTTTCTAGTTTTAAATTATTTACAGATTCATTATTTTTTAATTGATCATAAATTTTTTATCTTTTGTTTAAATATAAACATTATCCTTTTCATTAGTTTATTTCCATTTATATTAACCATTTATTAAAATGTGGTTTATATTAGGAATATGTGTGTATTATTTTAATAAAATTACTAATGTTCATCAAAACTATCAGACTAGCTTATATGGGGTATCATTCTAGGCCTGATAATTGAATTTCTTTTCTTCTACCTTTTTTATACCATATAATAGTTTATGAGAGTTAATTTAATAGGTTATTTATGATTTATTCATATTATGAGTTAAGATAGTGATGGGATTGAAATTGATCATGATTAAAATATCCCTAGTTGACAGACATGAGGTCATAATACTCACAATCCTAGAGTCTTATGCCTTTTCTATAAAAGTGGTGGTTTTCTATCAAGATTTATAATATTACTATTTCATATATTATTGAATTAATATAATTAAAATCCACATAATATAGGGGTTCTATATACTTTATTCTTGTAATTCATTTGAACATGTATACATTTTTTTTGGATTTTAGTTATGTATTATAACAATGTATATTAGTTGTATAAATATTTACACACCAATATGGTTGGAATATATTAGTTTAGTGAAATAAATAAAATTCTCTGATATATCATTAGAAGAATTTATAAAAATTACCATGAATGAGAAAAAATGGTGAGAAAAAATCCTATTAAAAAAGTGATAGTTTCCATCAAAAGATAACACTTTTTTTACTCCACAATCACTAAAATGTCTATTATAAGTCGGTATAAAAAAATATCATTATTCCTAATGTAGAACATTTTTTGAACAATGTGGTGTCACTTGAGTATAATTATAGTTCTTCACTAAATAGCCATAATTTAAATATTGTTTTTTTGTGATTTTATATATTCTAAAAATAATGAAACCAATTTTTTGGAAAAGATTCATAATGTAGAACTAATACTACTAAATTGATACAAAATAAAAGAAGGGTAAAAATGTCCTTAATCATAGAGTTGGACACATGTGTTTCGTTATTATTAATTGTTATGCATGATAATTAATTTATGAAATATCATTCATTAATTACAAACCATTATGTTATTGACTTTGAATTTATTCAAAACATTGATAATTCATTGGAACACATAGCATCACTACATCTTATAGTAATGGTTAACGACAAAACTCAATCAATTGTGTGGACCCATCTACGACCGGACTCCATATTATATTTTTTATCCATTATATTAAATCAAATCCATGGTATTTACATGTATATCTATAAGAGAGAGGTAAATAAGTCAATTAAATAATATGACTGAAGTTGTGAGTCATTTCATGGTTGATTATCCCTGAACTTGAACACTTCCCCCTTATTCACCACAAACACAATTAATCTATATAATTTTATGATATAAATTTTGAAACACTACATTCCTCCCCCAAGGCCAATCCATATATTAATAACCCACCATAGTGAGTTTATGTGATTAGTATAAATATAGAGAGATAGAGAGAAAGAAATTGATAGATAATGGGAGAAATTGAGAGAGATAGGGAAATAAAAGACACTAGAATTAAATTATTAATTTGAGATAAATTAGGAAATAGTAAAAAAACAAAAAAAATTGAAAATTTATAATAAAATACTTATCGAATGGTCAAGGATTTTCATCCCTTCATTGAAGTGTGACTTTTTGGTTAATAGGTAATGTATTACCCCATATAGCTTCATTATATTATATTTTTTTGAGTAAGTGTTTCTTATTTCATAATTACATAAATAGATCCCTCTAAATATTTCCATTGGTTATCCAAGATAGAGATAAAAATGGTTTCTAACATATCATGTTTTTTTATCATCCCCCTCATATATATGTAAAACCTTCCTTAAATAATCCATGTAGGAAAATTCTATACTCTACATTGAATTAAACCATGAACATTGTTGAATTTAATGTACATGGACATGAAACTAGAGGATATCTCAACCCATGCTTGAATCATCATTTGAGGACCCTAGACCATCCTTCTAATATCACTATAGTAATTGAGCCTCATTTATTCGTATATTCATTTGTTGAGTCAATAAGATTTTCCTTAATAATTTGCCATTCTTTCATACTTGGGGAGATTGTTGAGTCATTAATGTTTCCTTAATACTTTACCATTCCTCTTGTTTTGAAAATCACAAACACCTTATCTCAAGGAAAATATATTTTTACACTGTGTTTTAAATCTATAAGGAATAATTTCCTTCCCCAATGAAATTTATCCTTACAATGATTCATTATCCATATCATAGTTTTTATAAGTGTAAAATTTGTATTGAAAATAAAACCTCATACTTATATAAATACCAAGATATAAAGCATTATGTTTTAGGATATGAATTGTAATTACGAATTCTGGATACGAACTCTTCTGAGTTCTGACTCTGAATTCCGAATACGAATTCTGGTTACGATCTTTTCTATGTTCTGACTCAGAATTCTCGGAATTTAGACTCCGAACTCTAAGATTTGTGACTCTGAATTCTCATGAACTTTGACTCCGAACATTGTAAGTTATGGTTCTGAATTCTTATGGATCTAGATTAAGAATTTCCTTGAATTTCAGACTCCAGATTACCATAGAATTATGGTTCGTAATTCGTTGAAAACAAAATCTGAATATCCTTGTATTATACACTCTGAATTCATTTTTTGTTAGACTCTGAACATTCATATTTTCTTACACTCCAAATATTTGATTTTATTCTTGTAAACATATTTTTCTTACACGTGTTTTGTTATAAAATGATGGAATCCTTTGAGTTACTAACTAACTGTTGTTTGAGTGACACATGCACAGGTCCCTCCGAAACTCAAGGAAATATATGACCATTGTAGAAGAGAGATGACCATTGAAGTTGTCCCTATAAACAGGAGATCATTTGAATGATCTTATAGGTGTTCTAAGACTCTAGAGATTACACGATGTTGAAGTGATTTTTAGAGAGAGACTTTCATTGCTTCGTGCATACTGAACTTTTTATTCAGTTATTCTTTGTGAGACTTATATTATTGATGTTTCCAATCAAGGGATTTCGGGGATAAGAAGACATAGGTGCCGACTACCTTGAAGTTGAGGGATTCCTTGATGAGGAAGGCATATTTTACGACTACCTTAAATTTGATTTCTTGCAAGGATAGTAAGACATACTCTGATCTTCGTATCGAGGGATTACTCTAGTGTGGAAAATACATACATTCCTGAAAGTATAAATCAAGGGACCTTTATCCATATTTGTTGGATACCCTTCTCCTTAGGTTAAAAGACTTACTACTATTACTTGTTTTGTTACAAGTTTTTCTGATGTATATGTATGGTTGAGGGAAAGTATAACTATCTTATACTTTATTATAATTTTACTCAAATTTAGTTAGATTCTATATGCATTAAGGTAGAATCTTCATCTTTATTAACATTCATTAAGTATCTTTTCCAGAACCATCATTCGAGATTTACATTCTCGGAATCATATTTCTTTATTGAATCAAGTGTGTAGAACTAGAGGTTTTGTGAATTTCCTTGTTCAACCTTGTTAAACATAACCATCTGTAAAATTTATATAAGAATTTTAAAAAGAATACAATCACCCCCCCCCCCACATTTATATTTTGAGCACAATTAAATACTCCATACAGTATCTCTATTATTTCTATCCTACATTTGGTATTATAGATTATATTATACTCACATACTATCTCAACAATTGCTATCAGAGGAGGTTACCTTCCATCCTGAACCAAACTAACAATTGGCTTCATCTTTTTGTTTAATCTGAATTTATCTCAAGATTTAATTCATAATAGAATTCGTCTTCTTATATTTTTAGACTCATATTTTTTATATCATTTTTTCAGATTTATATAGTTTGGATTCATTTTTACTTAGAAATACTCTGGTTCATTATTTTCCTTCCTTAGGAATATTTTCCTAGTTTACAAACTCTTTCTATTAATAAGTTTTGTGTGGAGAGAAATTTTTTTAGAGATGGCAGGATTCAATGTTTGTTCCATAGAACATCTCAATCCATCAAGTACACCTATCTTTGGTGAAAATGACTATTAGTATAGGAGAGATCAAATGAAGACCTTTATTATCAATAAAGGTGTGGATAATTTTCTTATGTTTACTGGAGGATATAAAATACCTGACAAGGAGGTTAGTACCTTTAACACTCAATACAAGAATGAATATCAACTGAATTATTTGGTACACACTAATTTTCTTTGTAATATGACTAGAAATATATATAGCCAAATCTCATCTTGTGAAGAAGCAAATTCTATATAAAAGAAACATGAAGTTAATCACTTTTTAACTTCTAAAGTAATTGAAACTAGAAGATCCATGCTCAGAGATGAATATCATGGTTTTTTCTTTCCTTATGGAGAACCAATATGTAAGGTGCAATAAATGTTCATGACTATTGTGAGTAGTTTACAATCAATGGGTGAGAAAGGATTAGATAATTAATCTCTTGTTGATAAGATCATAGAAATCATGCCAAATGAGTGGGAATCCAAGAGGACTACTATTGATGAGAATATAAAGGATACTCAGATTACTCTTGATGAACTGCTTGGAACTCTTCTTTAGCATGAGACTAGAATGAAGAGAGATGCAGATAATATAAAGAAGAATAATGGGAATGGCAGTGTTGATTCTACTACAACTTCAAATCATCTGAAATGTAAGACTCTTGAGAGAGTTACTGGGTCGAAAAATAAGAAAGTTGTATTGAATCCGAATTTAGTGGAAGTGAATCCATTGAGAATGAATTAGAAAATCTTGATTGAAGGATGAATAAGATAACCAGACAGAGGAACATTCAATCTAGATATAAGAAAAAGGAAATGAATTATAAGAATGATTCAGAAGTCACATGTTTTGAATGCAAGATATCTGGACATATAAGGCCTGATTGCCCCATGCATAAAAGAAAACAAATAATGGAGAATAATTCTGAGAGAAATAGAATGAAGTTTTACAAGGCTAAAGCTAAGAATGTCTTTAAACAGAATGACACCTGGAGTGCTAGTGGAGGTGACTCTTCAGATGAATCTTCAAATTATTAATCTCTTGGACAGAATAATCATAGTCTAATAGCTAGACTACCTATTTATAATCATTGCTTAATAGAGAAGGTACACAATGTGGAATATATAACCAATATATCTATAAATGCTAATGATAATAAATATTATGACTCTTCGGATGCAGAATCCTATTTTGATGAAGATAATACTTTACTTACATATGAAGAAGTTTTAAGGTTTGCCAAACTTTTTGAGATTGAGAATTCAAAACTCATGAAAAAGCATGATAATGAAAATTATTGGAATAATATTCTTACTAAGGAGATTTTAGATCATTCTAAATATTATGATAAGAAAAATTTTGATTTTAAATGTATTTCAAAAAATATTGAGGAAGTAAATTCTGAGAAGAATAATCTTTTTAAAGATCTAGAATGTATAATTTGTAAGAAAAATGTTTCCGAGCCTAACTCTACTTCAAAATATAATTTTTTAGAAGACAATAACCTGTTTATCAAACTGAAATATAAAATATTTTCCTTAAGGAAGTGTTTGTCAAAATTTACCTTAGTTATGGAAAATTTTGATAAGATGTATTCCCCCATCTGAACTCTAAGTAATAGTTCTAGTTTTGGTTATACTGGTTCTAAACCGATTTTTAGTAACAATTACTTTGTTCCTCAAAGTGCTTAATTTTTCACTAAGTGTCAGTGTGGTGGAAACTGGGAAAAAATTATTCCTTAAACAAAACTCAGTCTCTAGAATTTAATAAAGCCTATTTTACTAAAAAGACGTTGGTGCCTAAAATTAATCTTTCTGTGATTTATGGATCCAATCAAGTTTGGATTCCGAAAACCTAACTTTTTTCTTATTTTCCGGAAAATATAGAATGTACCATCATCAAAACATGGTACATGGATAGTTGATTTTCCTGGCATATTAATAGTAATAAAACTCTTTTGAATAGATTATCAAGACGAAAGGAGGAAAAGTAACATTCACTGGAAATGATTAGGGAGAAATTATTGGTATAGTTAATATTGTTCTTCTGGGAAAAACATTGATTTCAAATGTTTTATATGTTAATGGTTTTGAGAAAAACCTCATTAGCTTAAGAAAATTATTTGATGATAGGTTACCTTGTGAATTTTAGGATTGACATGTTTTTTGTACACAATTCCAAGGAAGAGTTTGTTCTTTCTTCCCACAGGCAAGAGAATGTTTACACTCTAAACATAGAAGACATTAAGAGCAACAATCTAACATTCCTTAGTGCAATGTATGATCATTATTGGTTGTGGAATAGAAGGTTATGACACATTAACCTAAGGAAATTATGAAAACATTCTATGAAAAGATTATTTAAGGATCTACTAGAGATTAGATTTGATTCTTCTAATGTTTGTGACCCCTGTAAAAATGGAAAGCAACATCAATCATGTTTTAAATTAGTTAGTGAAGTCACAACTACTGATGCATTACACATAGTATTTATAGATCTCTCTGGTCCTACACAAACAAGAAGTATTGGAGGAACGTATTTTGTATTTTTCTTGGTTGATGATTACACTAGATTTATGTGGTTCTATTTTATAGTAAATAAGTATGATGCTTTTTCTTATTTCAAAAGTTTTACATCCCACGTTAAAAATGATAAAAACTTTCCATTGAAAAATATTCATAGTGATCATGGAGGAGAATTTCAAAATTCATATTTTGATACTTAGAAAATTCATTACTCATAACTTCTTAGCACCTAGAACCCCTCAACAGAATGTTGTTGTTGAAAGAAGAAATATAATTATTCAAGAGATAACAAGAACCATGTTGAGTGAATATTTTGTAGCCAAACATAATTGGGCTAAAGCTGTATGTACTGATTGTTATACTAAAAAAAGTTTTGATTAGACCTTTTAATAAAAAAACTTCTTATGAGTTTAGGAATGGTAGAAAACCTAGACATTCCTACTTTAAGGTTTTTGGTTGAAAAGTATTCATTTTAAATACAAAATATAATCATCATTAATTCACACCAAAATCTGAAAAAGGAATTTTTGTAGGCTACTCCACAACTTCTAAGGCTTATATATTTTTTAATAAAAAACATGTTCTATTGAAGAGATAGTGCATGTGAAATTTGATGAAACTAATCCTTTTGTTTTTTAACAACCCCAACATACATCGTTGGATGTGTTTTTAATAAATAATTTTCATCCTCTGATAGAAGATCTTTCTGATAAGAAAATTACTCAATACGATACTTCTGAAACATTTACTCCTGAATATTTTCTACCCTATAGTGATGAATTGGTTTTACAAAACCCAAATCAGTCATTTCTAAATAATCATCATAGAGATAGCATCATTGGTGATGTAAATCAACCTATAAGACTAGATGTTCCTTAATAAATGAAGTATAACATCTAGCATTCCTTTCCAAATTAGATCTAAAAAGAACTGATGAAGCATTAGGTGATGATGATTGGATAAAATCTATGCAAGATGAGCTAAACAAATTCAAAAGGAATAAAGTCTAGACCTTTGTTGAAAGACCTAAGGAAACTTCTATTATTGGAGTAAAATGAGTCTTTAGAAATAAGTGTGATGAAAATGGAATCATTGTATGAAAAAAACTATATTAGTTGTTGAAGGCTATAATCATCAAGAAGGAATAGACTATGATGAAACCTATGCTCCAGTGGCTAGACATGAATCTATTCGTATTTTACATGCCATAGCAGAATTTTTCAATTTCAAACTTTTTCAAATGGATGTGAAATGTTATTTTAATAATGGTTATGTTCAAGAAGATGTTATTGTTGAAAAAGCTCTTAGTTTTGAAGATACAAAACATTTGAATCACATTTTTAGTCTTACCAAAGCATTGTATGGACTTAAACAATCCCCTCAATCCTGGTATGATAGACTTACTAGATTTTTTACTTCAAAATAACTATGTTAAGGGAAATGAAAATCCAACCCTTTTTATAAACAAAGACAAGAAAAATGTTTTGAATTTTCAAATTTATGTTGATGACAATATATTTGTTTAAACTCATTAATATGTAACTAATTCCATTGCATATCTAATAAAATCTGAGTTTGAAATGAGTATGATGGGTCAGTTAAAATTTTTTCCTTGGTTTTCTAATTTCTCAAAAACTAGAAGGAATCAATATATCCCAACCTAAGAATATTAATGATCTTCTTAAAAAGTATGTATATGAAAACACTAAGAGTATAAGTACTCTAATTGGTACCTCAAACACACTTTATCATGATAAAACTAGAAAACCAGTAGTCCAAACATCTTTTTTAGGTATAATAAAAAGTTTACATTACATGACAACTTATCGTCCAGACGTAATGTTTTCAGTATGCTTATGTGAAAGATATCAATCCAATTTTAAGAAATCTCATTTAAAGGCAGTGAAAAGAATTTTTCACTACATAAAGGGAACCATGGATTTAGGACAGTATTAAACATCTGGAAATGATTTTGTCTTCAAATGGTTTTCTGATGATCACTTTGGTGGATGTAGAATGGATAGAAAGAGTACATCTGGATCATATCATTTCTTATGAGATTCATTAGTTTCTTGGTCAGGAAAGAAGAAACACTCAGTAGCACTTTCCAATGTTGAAGTTGAATATGTATCGGCTGGATATTGCTATTCTCAAGTGTTGTGGATGCAACACACACTCATAGACTATAGTATGATTTTTACCAAAACAAATATTTTGTGTGATAATACAAGTTCTATTTCCTTATTAATAACCCTACACATCACTCTCATGCAAAGCACATAGATATTAGTCATCACTTTCTCAGCAATCACCCACAAAAAGGAGATATCATACATCAATTTTTCTGAATGCAAGACCAACTTTCTGATAGTTTCAAAAAATAATTACCCTCTGATAGATTTGAATACATTAAACAGAAGTTAGGAATGATAATGATAGTGTTATCCTACTTGTTAACTTCCAGTTGAAATCAATCTCATTACAGTAATAAACTCCTTTTCAGAGGGGAAATATATTCGTAATGATGTTTTTCATATTTTTCGTAATGATGTTTTTCATATTTTTTGTGATGAAGTTTTTCATATTTTTTCGTAATGGAAATTTTTGGACTTGAATTTTAAATAATTTAATTTTCGTACATGAAATTTTCATAGTGATGTTTTTCAGACTGAAGATTTTTTTAATGAATATTTCAGTAATGACAATATTTGTACTAAATTTCTTTTTCGTACTCAAGTTTTTTTCCCAAATCTAAATTCCTTCAAGATGAATTTTACTCAATACGAATAAGTCACCTGACAATAGGAATCGTATGATTCTTCCTTGAGTTTTCTTAATAACATTTTTACTTACTGTTTGATTATTTCATTTTTTAAATTTCTCGGAATCTAGTTTCCTTAAATATGTATGTTTTTTTTAAACCTCAAAAGATCGGATTCAATCAAATTTTTCCTTGCGGTTATCATTTAAACTATCAGATCATATATGAAGATTTCTTAGCCATTGGATTTATATAGGAAGATGAACTTTTCATTCAACGCCTATATAAAGGGGACCCCGATAGTTGTCCCACATCAGGTTTCAATGTTTTTTCATGTCTATGTTCTACCCCACTATAAAAGCTCATTCCGAATTTTTCAGAAGTGCTAAATTCTGCATTTATGGTGAAGTACCTTCTCATGAATTATGTATTGTTATGACTATTTTGGAGTGGCAGATATAAAGGGAGAGGTAGGTACATCCAAAAATTTTCAATAAATATAACTCTATTTTCTCCAAGAATAACAAGCTTAATGGATGGGAGAGTGTATCCATTTCAATGCCAGGATCTCCAGATGTTGTGTATCCGGATTTGCTGATATAATTTTATGAATTAGTTTGTTTCATTAAGGAAGAAGGTAGAGAAAAAATTTCATTCAAGAGTTACGGAGAGACATATATTCTTTCATACACCAAGGATGCTAGCTTGGTTGGGTTATCCTATGAAGGAGAGGCAGAATTTTGTTCTCAAAAGTTAATAGATGTAAAAGGATGGACTATCATGGTAAAGGATATGGATCATCTTGGACTTATAGATGTCAAGGCTGCAAAAATTTCTCACTAATCTACTAACAATCAGATCCTACTGTTATTGTTTCAAGGTCTTGTTGTACCATGAAAGGGTGACAAGGAGACTTATAAGAAATGTGATATGTATTTCATAGATTTTTTGTTAAATCTAAGGAAGATGAATCTGATGAGGCATATTCTCATTATGATAGAGAATATCAAGAATGGGAATTTGAGAGAAAAGATTATCATGTATCCTACCCTACACTCCAAGATGATAGTTTAGTGTCTTGAATATTTTAAGATCCCTTGCTGTTCCAATCCAAGGATTTGAAAAGTAATTCTAATCAGCAATGATACCCTCAAGAGGAAGAATGTTGGTTTCTCTAAGGAGTCACGTGATTTTTATGATCTTCTAGAGGATGAAGTAGAAGTCATTCCCAAAAATACAGAAGAGGCTGAACCATCAAAGAAAGATGGAAAGAAGAGGAAGCTAAAGGAAGTGGAAGAAACAGAGAAAGACCATAAGGCCAAATAAACCGAATCTGCACCTCCAAAGACCAAGAAACAAAAAGTGTATCTGGATAAGGTATTATCCAAAAGGAGGGAGGATAAAAATAATCGGAAGAAAGGGGAGCCACAGTTTGGTCTAGACCCCGCATAGGCCAAAGTATTGAAAGAAAAAGCATCTGATGAGGTTGAGAAGATAGCCAAGGAAAATAAGCTTAAGAAGAAAATATCTGAGGCAGATATTATCCAATCTCTTTTGAAGGCTACTAAAGTTTCATCTGAGAACATTCCTGTACCGAAAACCTACATAGTAGAACAATTACCTGTGGCTCCAGGAAAGAAGTTCATGTCTCTGGAACATGTCCAAGAGGATGTTGCTGAACAGATAGGAGTTGTGGAACAAGTGAAAGTAAAGGAGGAAAGTAGTAATCACACTGATTATCTGATTAATCAAGTTGAAGATTATAATGACAAGGAAAGTGATTTCGAGAAATTGTGAATACAGACTTCTCAAGCCGGATCTTCAAGAATTTCTACTCCTGGGGTTGATGAGAAGCCTGAAGAGTAAGTGAACAAGTTGTCTGAAGAAATGATTTATAATCATAAATTCATTCATCCTAAGGATATTGAAGCAGGATTTGAGAAAGAAAAAATTGATGAAGACAATATTGTTAAATTTTTTGAGAGTGAGCATGAGTCTCCAGATGAAGAAGCTATTCTAAAAACCCATAAATAAAAACATGTGGTTATGGAAACACGAACTAAAATCTCTATAAGGAAGAAACAAGGAGGAGGATATTCTAAGAGGAAGCCGGTCGATCTAGAGGAAGAACCATAACCATGAAAAATGTCAAATTTGGATTCATCAGCTTTAGAACATGATTTTGTCATTCAGTCCCTGAAAAAGCTAGTGGACACCATTTCAATCTATCCAAAAATTGATTCTAAATGCCAGATACTCCAGCATAGCATGAATCAAAAATCTGATTCTGTATCCATGGTGATGGATAGGTGTATAAAAGTTGAGGCAGATCACATGAATTTCCTTATCAATGATGAATACCACATAAAATAATGCAAGAAAATGGTGAGTTGGTCAAAGAATATAGTCAAATATCTGAGAGAGCAAGATGACTTTGAAAATTATGTTAATGATTCCTTTGACACTGAAGATAGATAAATAAAAGATCTTACAAATATCATTCAAGAAAAGCTAAATCTTGAACATAAAACTCAGATTCAGGTTGTCAAAGATCTGAATGGGATGTTGAGTTATATACTACAATGTTGGAAAATTGAAAAGGATATCTGGATTGAGATTCAAGAGAATCTAGTGAAGCAAGATGAATTTCTAATGGCTAAGGAAGAGGCTATAAAGGATTAAGAATATAGGATCAATGCATTAAAGAACCAAGCATAGGAGGATCCCAAAGAGCTAAAGAAGTTTAAAACCATTGTGAAGAAGTCGATGCCCAAGGAAAAAAGGAAAATATATCCAAATTCGATCTTTTGTTGTATCTCTTTTTCCTTGTATAAATTCATCCAATATTAATGAAATTGTGGTTTCTTTTTTTTCCTGGATATTTGTACTAATATTTCAGGTAGCATATTTCTTTTCCATTCCCTAAAATTCATTTTGAAAATCACAAAGGGGGAGAAAGGAAAATTATTTCAAGAAAATAAGAAATATCCCGAAGTAAGGGAGAGTTTATCCAAAGGAGAGTTATCAATATGAAGATTACCATACATAAGATAATAAAAATTTTCATTTTGGAAATCTAGAATACGAACCTTAGTGTTCCAAAGCCTAGGGGGGTTAGTCATATTCACCATTGAACTTGATTAAAGGGAGATAAGTTTTATTTGCAATTTCTAGAAAAATATTTTCTTTGGTCAAATATTATTTTTCATAAGGATGTTTGTGCTTTTCAAAAAGGGGGATATTGTTGAGTCAACAAGGTTTTCCTTACGACATTTTCATTCCTTCATACATGGGGAGAATGTTGAGTTATTTAGTTTTCCTTTTGAATTTACCATTCCACTGGTTTTGAAAATCACAAACACCTTATCTCAAGGAAAATCTATTTTTACCCTCTGTTTTACTTCTCTATGGAAGAATTTCTTACCCATGGAAATTTATCCTTACGAGGTTTCATTGTCTATATCATAATGTTTCTAAGTGTATAATTCAGTTTGAAACCAAAACCTCATATTTATATTAATACCTAGATAAAAAGCATTCTATTTAGGATCCGAATTCTAATTACGAATTCTGGATACGAACTCTTCTTATTTCTGAATCCAAATTCTAATTTCGAATTCTGGATATGAACTCTTCTATGTTCAGAATCCGAATTCTGAATACGAATTTTGGTTACAAACATTTCTATGTTATGACTCCGAGTTCTCTGAATTCATACTCTAAACTCTAAGAGTTCTGACTCTGAATTCTCATGAACTCTGACTACGAATTTTGTGAGTTATGGTTTCGAATTCTTATTAATCCAGATTCTGAATTTCCTTGAATTTCAGACTCCGGAATTCCACAGAATTTGGGTTCCGAATTCCTTGAAAGTAGAATCTGAATATCCTTGTATTATAGACTCTGAATTCATTTTTTGTTAGACTCTGAACGTTTATATTTTCTTACACTCCGAATATTATATTTTAATTATGTAACCATATTTTTCTTACACATGTTTTTTATAAAACTATGCCATGATTTCAATAACTAACTAACCATTGTTTGAGTGACATGTGTATAGGTCCCACCAAAATTCAATGAAATATATGATCGTTGGAGTATGGAGCAAATCGTTGAGGTCGTTCATATAAATAAGAGCTCATTTGAAAGAGCTCACAATTGTTCTAAGACTCTAGCGATTAAATTATTTTGTAGTGATTTATAGAGAGATAGACTTTCATTGCATCGTGTGTACGTAACTTCTTTGTTCAGTTTTGCTTTATGTGACCCCGATTGTTGTTGTGTACAATCAAGGGCTTCTGGGGATAGGAAGACAGAAGTGCTGACTACATTGAAGTTGCGGGCTTCCTTACTGAGGATGATATAGTTGCAGACTACCTTATAGTTGAGGGCTTGTAGGGATAGAAAGACAGACTCCGATATTCAAATCATGGACATACCATGGTGTGGGTAAGACAAACTTTCTTTAAAGTAAAAATCAAGTGACCTTTATCCAAGATTGTTGGATACCCTTCCCTTTGGGTTAAAATACTTACTACTGTTACTTGTTTTGTTATAGGGTTTTCCACAGTATTTGTAATGTTGAGGAAAGTATAACTATCTTATACTTTTTATACTTGTACTCTAATTTAGTTAAATTCTATACGCTACAAGGTAGAATATTTCAACATTGTAAACTTTCATTAAGTTTCATTTTCCAGAACCATCTTTCCAGATTCACATTCTTAGAATCATATTTCTCGATTCAAGAAAATGTGTAGAACTAGAGGTTTTGTAAATTACCTTATTTCTCCTTGTTAAACTTAACCATCTTTAAAAGTTCCAATGTAATTTGTAAAAGAATACAATTCAACCCCCTATGATATTTTGAGCATTATTAGTTACTCTATATAGTATCTTTATTATTTCGATCCTACATTTGTTATTATAGAGTATATCATACTCACATAACATCTCAACATCATTTAGATCACATAAATCAAAACTAATTCAGCTTTTTCTTGGAAGGATATCAATGATCATGGGCATCCTCATTTTTGACCTAAGATCCCACTCCAAACCATTATAGTTTTTGTCCAGAAAAAATATGGATATTGACTTGATCTCCAAAATTATATGTGAATGAAATATCTGGTGGATTGTATATAGATAGAGTAATATTATTCTTGATAGAATAAAATACATGACAATGGTGGTAGTAATGTTTGATGGTATCATGGAGGTTACAATGGTAGCGGACCTAAGTAGTAGTCCATGGAATTATTGTTATCACTATAGTGGTAGTGGATAGAGGTTGTAAGAAACATTTATACATCCAAAAGTAACCAATGGTGGTATGAAATCATTTTAGTAGAAATTGTTTTTTTAAATAATGTTGTAGGTGTTATAAAATGGTTACATGATTGATAGTAACAAGAAGAAGTAACATTCAATGGTAGGATGTGTTGAAATGTATGTAACGTAGTTGAATGGTACCATGCCTACACTGTGACAGTTTTACAACCATATTCTCAAATAGAGATTCATTACACATTCACTGTTACCCAGATGATATCCATGGTGCTATTAGTCTTCATAGTGGAATTCTACCATGATCTCTTACTTTAGTTGTTCCAGTAATGGTATTCTTTGTTATAGTAGGGCTCTGGATACCCTTACACAACCATTGAGAAGTTTGATGTGGAAATTATGTATCATTAATAAAAATATTGTCACAATTAATCCACTCTAGAAAATTCATGGTTATCCTTTTATATCCCCTAGTAACCCTTAAATATCTCAAGTAAGTCCACATGTACCCTTACACAACACAACACATACCTTTTCATAACTAGTGAATCAAAACACTTAACTTTATATAATTCGTCCTGTAGCTTTAGATATTGATTAATTGTATTTTTTACCCACACAAGCATCACTTGTTATCATTATGAAGTCAGAGGAAATTGGTGAATTACTTTTATGTTATACAAAAATCTATGGGACAACCTAATGAAAATATTTTGGTAACTTTATGTAGTTGCTTGAATCATATGGTTACCCTTACACCACAAAAACATACCATTAGATAACCTATGAAACTAATTGGTTATCATTATATTGAGCCCTCTAATACCTTTATAAATTATGTGACAAAAAGTTTTACCCTAACATATCTTTCAAAAATCCATTTCCAACCTTATATAACACCTGAATAAGACACATGTATATTTTTAAATCTTAAATTAGGCTTAAAAAACCTTACTCCATGCATAAGACTGAACAAAATCATCAAAAGTTTTAATTTTCCAAATCTATGTTTCAATATTATAATCTCCACCTCTTTTAAAACATAATATTTATTTAATTAAAGTCACCTACTTTTTAATAACATAATTAATTTCATGATGAACACTTTTAAAAATAATTTAATAATTATTTACAACTACTAATGAAATTTGACTGCATTAAATACAATCACACATGAACTATTATTTTCCTCGATCACTGAATATCAACATTAAAACTCAGAGGGAACCAATGCTATAAATATTTAAATTTAAAATAAATAAAATCAAAAAATTGTCCATGATAAACTAAAAATTATATTTCCACAAAAAATATCAATTGAATTTAACATAACACAAGAAAATAACATCTAATTTATTTTACTTTATACCATTTGGAAATTATGATTATCCTCATTTCTTTCAGTAAATGTTATTAATTTTTTAAAAATAAACAATCCATTGATGGATCTACCATACACAAAATTTTTTTCTTATCACATCAATTTTTGTATATATTCGTTTAGTTTTATGATAATAAAATTATTACAAGATAATTATCAATATTCATAAAAAATATATATATTCAAAAAAATTAATGAAAATAAATAACATAATATCAATAGTACATAGATTTTATTATACAAACAACTTGAAGGATTAATGATTTTCGGTTTTGATGTTAAAAAATTAATGATGAAAGAGTATTTTTTTTCTTTAATGAATTATTCTTCCTATAAAATGTAAATTGTAATGAAAATAAAACCTTAAAATTAACAACAAATTCATCTTAGAAATCAATATAATGGTCATGAATAATGAAATCATAATAAATAATTTTCCACTTCTTGAATTATCTCTAATTGTTTTAAATTTTATTGAATCTAATTTTTCATATTGTTTTAAAATATTTGAATGTTGTTACTTGAATAAATCACACATATTTCCTAAAACAACTTATGATAAAAATAATTGTTCTGGTAATGCAAACACTTGATTCTCCCAAGCCCCAACCAATTGATTTTTTTTTTCATTTTTTCAATTTTTTTTTTCTATTTTCAAGAAGTGAAAAAAATTAAATTATATTGAATGAGTAATAAGACATTCCCAATACCCAAATATATTACTACACACATATTCTATAAAATATAGTGAAAATATAATTTTATATATTCCATCATCCCATGCATCAATATTAAATATCATGCGATATTAACATGGGAGGAAATGAATGAAACTATATGTATAGTAAGGTGTCGCATTCCCAAAATGTCTTTTCATGGTTTATATGGTCTATGAAAGGAAAAATATATAATATTTTATAATGGATAAATTATTCTATAATAATTTTTTTTAATTATATTAAATGGGTATTTGAATAATAATAGGTATGGAATGTTACAAAGAATGGTCCATTAGGTGGAACACCTCTTTCACACAGGAAAATATAATCATGAAAGAAATAGAAAAAATGAATTCCAGAAATAATATTTATAATGGACATTTGAATTGGGAAAAGTACACGTTACATTAAAAACAATAAAAAAATCCACTTTATTTTCAAAAAAAAAGAGTGATAAATATTTGGGAAATTTTATTTATATGAATCAACCAAATTCTCCATATCATGTATCATAAAAAATAATAACTATGTTTTATTCTTATATATAAAATATCTATATTTTCCATTTAATCTCATCAAAAATTTAAATATAAAACATTGAATCACGTGATACTTAAGAAATCGGTGTCTCTTATATTAGTCAAGTGATGAAATGAAGACTTTTTGTGGGCATGAAAATTAAAATTTAAACTTCAACCCAAATTTTAATCAAACACAGAGTTAAAATATAAATAATAAAATAATAAACTTCATTCTCCATTAAATATATATACCTCTTTTTTATTTTTGATTGTGTAAGATTCTCTGAATAATAACCAAAGACCAATAATATAATATCACTCATCATATAATATAAACCATATCAATGTATGTTCAAAATGATGGAGGTGGATTTTTATGCATTGTAATAAATTATTGAAACTAATTCCTAATAATTGAAATTGAAAACAAATGTTATAGAAAGAAAATATAAAGATAAATCTTAGTTTGATCCCACAAAGTGAGACCTGGTGTATTACTATGTTTAGAAGGTAAATAGAAACTTTCATTTAAAATATCCTATACGTATTTAAACTAGATACATTTATTTTTTTCATCTTTCACTCCCACTTCATTTTTTTAGTAATCCATTTAAGGATTGCACACAATAATCTCCCATTGATATTAGTAACATCTATTATGTTTTGTGAAGAATGAAATATAATATGTAATCAATATTTACTTTCCAAAGGAAAACCATTGAAAATTATAATATGATATCTCAAGATATGTTTTTAAGTCTAACATTCAAGGAAAATGTATGAATTTAATTTTATTTGAACTAAATATAATCTTAAAGAATCATTATCAAAATAAACAAATTAAAAGTTATCCTTTTGTATTTTTTCCTTTAAGAAAATCAATATGTATCTCATTAAGGAATCCTTTTAATAAGTGCTCAACATGTTATATAAGCTCTATATGGTCCTACTCTAGTGTGTATAATAATTATGTATCCCTTTCAAAGACAAAAAAATAGATAACTAAATATAAAAATTCAAAATAATAATAGGTGATTCTCATTTTTGTTTCAATAAAAATTGATGAGAATCAGTTCATAAAAAGATCAAGTATCTAATTTACTATGTCTTCAATCTCTACAATGGATCCTATCTATTTTTTTTGAGTGGTAGTAGGTGGAGTATGTATTTAATGTTATTATATAACTTCATTAAATTCCACCACATGGGTCGTTTCTTCTTTTTCCATGTTTATGGATTTGTACAGTGTTATTGAGGATTTTTATTCTTCAGTGATAGGAATATAATACTGAATTTCAATTCCCTCCCATTAACCCAATAATTTATCCAAATTTAATTAATATCATTTTTTAAATTAATAGAAATTAAATTTTCATAAATCACATATAGATATGGTTGAGACAGGTTGAATGGATAATTTGGTATATCCTTATTTACCTATATCAATTCTATAACTTTAAATGTGAGTGGGGAATCTCTTCTACCATTGGAATAGTTTCAAGGTTTGGTTTCTCCAATTATGCATAAATATATTTGGTTTTCCTTTCTCTTAGATCTTGAATTATTATATTTCATCTTCAATCCTTACCAACATAGCTCTATTATAATAAACTTCTTCTTTTTATTCCTCTGAAAAAATCAGTTATATACCCATTCATAATAACCATAATTTAAATACATTAGGAAAAAATATATTTTTTATTAGAAAAATGAAAAATATTAATAGCGAAAAAAGAAACAACGAATGATCATCTTCTTGGATTGCGGGAAACCAAATTGTGCTTTGAAACTATTATATTAGGGTTTTAAAATACAATCCAAATTTTCCATAGTATAGTAAAATTACAATTTAGGGTCATCTCATATAATGATATTTAAAATTGATCACCCACTAACCCTAATTCAGTTATTATTATTTTTTGTGATTTAAAATTTGTAAAAATAAAGGAAAAATATAGAGGAGAGAGTTATAAAATGAAAAATGTTACCTAATATGTAGATGAAAATCATAATGAATGTAATAAATGACTTTTTCAATGGGTTGGTCATTTAATCCATTGGAAAAACTGAAATACATTGTATGTAATTTTTTTACTTGGTATTAAGGGGAAAATGTAAATTAAATATTTGAATTTAAATTTAGAGTCGTGTCATGGTGAATTATCATCAAATTGATACACTTATCACTAATTCGCCCAAAACATAATTAAAAAATTAAATTTTTAAGAGATTATTTTAGAAAAAACATATACATCCTCAAATCTTATACCTTATGCCATTCACTCACCATATTTGTTGTAAGATATTATATTGGAGAGATAGATATTGGAATTGGTAGCTCTTGAATTAAATTATGAACTAGTGGTACTTTTGGAATGAATTAAAACTTAAAAATGTACAGAATAACCCTAATAATATCTAAATACCTCATTATAGAAGACAATTCCATTTATAAAAGTATGGATCTTATATTTATAGAAAATGCATCATCTTATATACCATTATTTAAATCTTTATAATCTTTTTTGAATGTTTCTAATTTTAATTCCATGTGATAATATCCATAAAATTATCCTTTGGTAATCCTATAGAGATATAAAGATGATTATAACATCCCAAATTTTTTAATATCCCCATTTTTCATGTCTCTATCAATCATTCATAATTACATGTGTAATAAGACTATACACTATGTGTATTACATTAAATTTAATTTACACAAATTTATATTGTTAGGATATGTCATCCAAAGCATTAATCTCAGTGTGAAAACAGAAGCATTCCCATCTCATCTCATTGTTTTCCAAAAAACACATTTGTTTATAAATGATTATTGACCATGGAAATCAAAATTACTTTGTGCATAACAGCATGGTTTTCAAAATTCACTTCATCCAAAAAAATTTCACATCCCTTTATGCATCAAGATGTTCATTTATGTTTATTGTGGAAATATACAGTGGAGATCAAGCTCTAAAAGTATCAGTGATAAACTTTTCTAGTGTTTTGTAATGAATTAGTAGACGTTTGTTCTTGATATATGTATATGCATAACAAAGTTTAATGAAATGTTTGAAAATAGCATATATTTTTATATGGTATCATGATCATGAATTAGTGGAAGGAACCAGTGGTGTCACAGTGGCGATATTGGATTGGTTCAGTAAACAATGATCTCACATATAACCGATTCTATCATTTGTAGATTATCTTAGTGGAAGGAAAATTTTACATCTGTTGTTTGAAGTATAAGAATTTATCAATGAATCCAATGGTAGAAGGTGGTTATAGTAAATAGTGGTGGGACAATTTCCACTTATAGTAGAAAAGAAGAATGGTATCATACATGAAATATTATGATATCCTAGGTTTATACTAAAATAGGGATTCATTAGACTCTATTGATCTCCCAAATGATATTCATTATGATCATGGGCACAAAAATATCATTATTGATTGATATTGAGGTATAGATTCATCGATGATGGGATTCATTGATATATCTAGATTATATGACAACCCTTTTAATACAAGTAAAAATTATAAAGTTTTCCTTGCATGTCATTAAGAAATTTGTTTACCTACATAAAGATATATTAAATCTTTTTGTACCCATACACAACCCTTTATTACCTTTATGATTCTTGTTGAAATCCATAGTTACCCTTACATAGTGCAACAATTACCTTAATGCATCCAGTGAAATAAAACTCTAATTTTTACACAGTGAAACCATTACCATTAACTAGTGTTGAAATGTATTGGTTTTCATTACATAGCACATGTGTTACCATTAAATAGTCAAAATAAATATGTGTCTTGAATTTACACAGCAGTGAAATACATAGTTTATAATTATGTAACTCTTATGGTACCCTTATATATATACTCAAATTATATATTTATTCTAACAAAGTGGTATCCTTTACCTTATACAGTAGAAACCGACATTTATTTAACATTCTAATTCTTTGTCTAACCATTACAAAATATTTTGAATTACCATTATATTTAATTCTTGGCAAGGTTATAATCTTATATAGCATTGGATAAATCCTTAACATACTTATATTGTTCCTTAAAATAATATTATTTATAAATAAATCATACATTACAATTATGCGTCCCTTTTCAATTTTATAAATCATTTTATAAAAATTAAATTTCTAAAATCAATTACTCTATATTATTTATTAAATTTCAATCACCTAAATATTATTAAAATAAATATTATTTCTTGGAAACAATTTTGAATTTTTGAAATTCAATATAAAAATGTTTGAAATTGTGTATGATAATAGAGTTCTTCAATAATCCCACCAGGAACGTCATATAAAAGTGTGGTTCATATGGAAAATAATTTGTAATTAATAAAA
This sequence comes from Viscum album, assembly GCA_963277665.1. Taxonomy (NCBI): domain Eukaryota; kingdom Viridiplantae; phylum Streptophyta; class Magnoliopsida; order Santalales; family Viscaceae; genus Viscum; species Viscum album. The sequence continues at coordinate 1,464,754,530 of OY728158.1, forward strand.
TAGTGAGTGTCCCTAATAGGATTAGTTACCAATTATAGTCATTTTATTTGTGATGCACATAACTGAGAATTTCTAATTGGATTAGTTAAAAGAAGCAATATAGTTTCTTCTCTCAATATAATTTACTAGGAAAAGAGATTTCCACAAAAAAATCAAGGAGAAATTTATTAATTATTGGAATGATTCCTTTCTTATTAAGCTATGTTTTTATAATAAATAATTATAGAACACATTACAGTAATAGATATAGATCGAGGACCACAAATTGATATGTGGTTTCTAACATTCTCAAAATTTTAGTGTGTTAAAATTTAATTAATGTAATTGTTAAATGAATGATAAATATTATAATCATAACATATATTATTTTATTATAGATAAATTGAATGATTGTCATTAAAATAACTTTTTTATTAACCCTAATGAATAGAGATTCAATTTTTTTGACCTAAAAGACTTGTAAAGTACTGATGAAATATTCATATTTAATATAAATTTTTGTTTTTTAGATAAACACCATCCTAACTATAAAACTATGGATATTGGTAAATAAATAATCTAATGTATTATTAAAATAATTTAATGTTTCAATAATTACTTCCTTAAAGACTTTTTTAGATATTTAGTTCATTAAATATTAATTTATATAATAGTTTCTACAATGGAAATGTGTTCATCAAATCGTTACACTATTTTATCAAGTCATTATGGGTAAATGAACTAAGGAATGAGATTTCTATGATATCGTGTTATTTTTATAGTGCAATTCGATAAAATATAAAACCAAAATTATAATATATAATTTCATAATCCGATATTGTGTTGTAAATAATCTATAAAATTAATCTAAACCCAATAGGTGTCATCTAGAATGTGGATTGATTATTTCATTGAATAAAAATATGTAAAATACCACAGAGAGAATAAAAACTTTGTTGAATGGCCATGTCATGTGACAATGTTATGGAAATAAATTCATTGGTTTGGAAATTTATATGATACAAACTCTATTTCTTGAAATTATCATAAATATATTAGAAATAAGAAATAATGAAAAAATTGATGAAAAATATAGATTTCATTCATGTTAAAAAACGTTGAATTTCTACATAAATAACCGATTTAAAAGATCTATATAATTCTTAATTATAGATAAAAAATGATGTGTATAATTTTATCTTTTCTCTTATACAATATGATAAAGTTTCAATAGAAAAATTTTACCCCTGGGAAATATATTACTTTATTCACTATTTATGATTTACTAAAATTTGTTTAATTGTATGATCTAAAAAATAGAATACAGTGTGAGACATGTAATTAGTAATTGGGGAAATATTATCATTAATGGTGTTAAGATGTTGTAAAATAATAACATTGAATTTCGTTGAAGAGAATATGAACAAAACCATATTATATAGAATAAGGGGGATTCTGAGGACTGTAGTAGTTTCCATGATGTTACGGGTGGATGCAGTGCAGTCATCCTATTATAAAATCAATCGACATCCTTCAATGGATACAGATCCCATGAAACCAAAAGAGTTTGGGACCAATAAATTCATTTAATATTCTAAATTATAAACATTTTTTATCCTTTTATTAACTTTTTAATTAATATTTAATATAAATTGGTGATTAGTGTTCCAATAACTTTCCCATCATGGGATACACTAATGATATGGGTTGGTATAATTTTTGGTACCCACAAAAATATCAAACTTTTTATCATTTGAGATTTAATTTTTGGAAAGGAAAATATCTAAATTATTGTTTACTTTGGAATAAAAACTAAAATCATTTAAGTGGGTTATAAAAAAAATTCCTAAAAATTTTCTCTAAGGGATTAACATATCATGATGACCAAGTGCCAGTTGAGTAGGACAGATGTCTGGAAATTCCAGATAAAGTAACAATAATATGACACACATTCATTTTTAATAAGGGAATTATTTCATACTACTTGTTGATAGGGGATTGAGATACACCTTCTATTAGGGATGCATCCCACAGTAAGATATAACCTCATGGATGGATGTGATGTATAAAGTCCTCAAATACCAATACAATAACAACAGTTGTGATCTTGTTAAATTACTTAATTGAAGGATATATAACAACAATTAATGGTTCATTGTGATAATGTAGGATAAAAATGACTTGTTGTAATGATATAATGGTTGATCCGTGTTAAAATTTGTTTCAAAAAATGATTATTTTTATTAAATTGAAATATTTTATCTTTGTGTTGGACTAATAACAATTCAGGTCATTCTGGGATTGTGTACTACATTCAATTTACATATTTGGTAGTTAAATATGAATATATAATTTTTCCCCAATGATATTTATGAATAAATATATATCATCTAACTAGATGAATTTTTAAAAGATGGAAAACAAATCATGGTTTTATGTTGAAACAATCTGTGTACAATATCATACCTACACCATGGAGATGGTATATTAGATTGAATTACTATATCATGAACCTTTGATTAAATAGTATTTATTTTGTTTATTATTCATATCTAAATTATTAGGATCCTAATTATTTTATCATTCTTCTATTCTGATAGGGTGATTTTTTTTATTCCATAACATTGATCAAATCTAAGAGATGAAGTCTCATTTGTCGTGGTCATTTTATGTGAAGGACATGGAACCAAAAAACAATTCTTATTATGTGGATTTATTTTGACATAAATAATTGAAATATTTTTTTACCACCAATGAATTAATAAGTAAATTCATAAGACAAATCAACTTTCAAGAGTATAATTAAATATTCAACATTGTTTCTATTAATTTCATTTTGTTGTTTATGATTTAACATATAAGTAAAAAAAGAAAGGATTGAGGTGTCTTGAGTATACTATAAATCAGCAGTGGGGTGACTGATGTTCATTATGCATTGTGGTAGATAAGATATTAAAAAAGTAGTGGTAGAAGATGGTTGTTATATTTCCATCCATTATTTTGAGAATATGAAAATAGTGAAGAGAATCCAGATATATATTCATGGTTCCTTTGATAATATTTTAAGTTATAGTGGATCATATTTCACTATCAGTGGCTATGTTGATTTTAATATTAAATAGATTATGATAGGACTAAATATACTTCTATTTATATTTTTTATATTATTGGATGACATGTGATTTTGATTAAAATATTATGTTTAGTTGTATAATTATCCCTAAATAAAGGAGAGTACACATATTATACACAAGCATGATAAGTGATAATTTAAATGGGAAAGTTGTTAGAGGAACCCAAGCATAAGGAATTGAAGATTCCATTTTATTTATATAGTCAAATAACCATGAAAATTATAAATAATAAATATTTTAATTTTAGGATAACACAAATTCTAGTATAACATCTCTTTTTTCATATATGTTAGATGATGAAATTGTGAACAAGCTAAAAATTATGACTAAATAAAATTTAATATATTTCATGATGAATGTGAATAACTTTGATATGATCAAATTTTATATATAATAGACAATACATGTTATGATGTAAGTATCTTGGTTTTGAATATATAATGGGTGTTTGGAAATGTTATTGGTTGTCAGCCAAATCCCTCTATGAGATATTTGTCTAGAAACATCAAAAAATATAAACTACTTACACTTTTAATTTGGTAAAAATGGATGGATTCCACTTTTTGTAGACAATATATTGGTAAAAGATAAATGTTTCCCCCTTTAAATGGAATCATATAATTATTCTAATTATAGATTGAGTCTGTAGAGGGTGTGGATTCCCTATACAAGGGGTCTTGTTATTATTTGAAAATCATCATCTTATATATTCCCCATTTCCTAATTATAGCTCAAGAAGAGAGGTATCTATGAGGCATATATCCATTTATTCAACATTGGATATTTTAAATGATAACATATGGTTATTAATATAATATACCTTTATATATAACCATAGGGTGACCATTACATACATAGATATTACACTTACATATTTTTTTACTATAGATTCAATATTGCATATCACATAGTCACTACACATTTGTAAAATTTAAACAACGTACAGAAAAATTTAAACATGTGACAAGAAATATATTATATAGTTTGAAAAAAAATATTATAGGAATAAGACATAATGTATTCACCCAATCCACTGAAAACTGATGGATCTACTTTTGGGGGATCTAGTTATGATAGATCTGTTTCTGATATATTGTAATCTGATAGTTCAATGTTTTGCAGTTCACAAACTCCAAAAAGAAAATTATAATCATGTTAAAGGATATTATATAATTTATAACATCCAATATAATAATGAAATAATTTTTATATTGTTTCCCATAAAAACAATATTTTATTCAAATATAAGAGATTTTGCCAATTTTCTAGAAATCAACTCCAACACAAACAACATGTCAAGATTCATTCTTATACATCACTAAACTTTTTTGAAAACCATATAAAATCCACTAACACTATATTTTTTATAATTTTATAACATAGTTTTCCCCTACCATGAGTTAACTCACATGAAATGAATCTCAACCTATATCGAAGCCAACGTTAACTCAACGATGTCCAAATTCACATTATTGATCCAAGATTTAATCTAAATCAAGAATCATAAATAATCAACCCATTACATGGATATCCAACTATTTTCAAAAATACATTTTCTTATAGTGACATATAATACATGAAAAATAGAGTGCACTATGGATAGATTTATTACACTCATTTACACTTTTTTCATTTTCATTTACTGGGATTCATCTGAGTTTTTTAAGGTATAATTGTGTACACTTGGTAGACATTTTAATTATAAGTTATAATCCAATATTTAAGAATTGTACTTTATTAAAGAAAATTCTATTTTCTATTTTATTACACACTAATTGTTGATTTTGGTGTCATTATTTCAATAATTATCCTAACAAAAAAATTTATATTTTTTATGACAACAAAATCATCTATAAGAAAATTTAATGTCTGATTTTGATCCAATTTAAAAAAGTAAGGATCCTTATAAAAAAATCATTTAATTATTTAGAAACTTTTCATTAATTTATTAAAATTTATAATTGGGATCCTAATTCAACACTAAAAAATTAAATTTCATTCAACAAACAGGGGTTATAAAATTAATTTCATAGACGATTTTTATCAAATATATAAAATTAATTCACAAAAAAAAGCATTTGAATTTCATATTTTAATGTTTATAAATTTAATTCACATCAACATAGATAACATCAATAATTATTATTTCAATTATTCTAACTCCCACAGTTCCTGTAATTAATGTTATTAAAGTTGAATTGAGATCAAATCTTATATAATAAAGATAAAACAACCCACCTAATATTACTTACTTCACTCTAGAATTATTTTTAATCTATTTTTATAATCACTATACGAATTATATATTTCATAAGATAATTTAACATTGATCATCAATATGGTAATATCATGTAATACATTATGGAAATTTAAATTGAAAAACATAATTATTCATTAGTGTACTATTTACTATCTAATTTTATTTGTGTTAAACAATACATTATTGTCTTAGGATAAATTTAATATTTTAAATTAATATATATAATTTGAAAATGAAATAATTAAAATTTAATATTTATTTAATTAAATGATCATAATTCAAATATGTTAATTCGAATCATTAATTTCTTGTGGAAAAAGTTTAGTAAAAAAACAAATATCAATATAAAATATCATCATAAATAAAAAATAGAATATACTAACATAATTTCATTTAACTAAACCAAAAACAATAAATAATATTTTATTCTACAGAACCAATATATTTTCATTAATCCAATCAATCGAAAATTTTGAATTTAATTTTATATTGTATAAAAACTTATGATACAAAATATTTAAAGAATAATCTAACAAGACTACTATCCATTAAAGATATATTTTATAAACAGGATTCTATAATGGTTTTATTAATGATATTTTTAATATTTAATGCAACAAAATAATATAAAAAATAGGTTTTTTATAATATCCAAACACTAAAATCATCCTCATATTCAATTTTTTCAATTAAAACTATTATATAGTTTTACTTCAATGTAAACATGGTCTTGGTTTCTCTGAACAACTTATGAATTTAAACATAGGTCATTTAATGAATACAGGGTAACAACATATAGAATTATCAATACATTAAAATTATTACAAACATCATCTTGGTGAAATATGACTTGATTTTTTACTAGGTCAAGTAAAGGTCATAATATTTTATAAAAAAAACTTATTGGTAATTATTATATTTTCCCAATAATTATTATAATTTATTGTTTCCCTAGTCCAACAACACTGCAATTACATTATTACATATATATTCTTCAAAATTTAATTAAATTCTAAAAATTACTCTAAATTACCACAAAGTAATAAAATATATATTGAATTGGGAAGTATAAATCTCATTTAGCTTTGAAATTACACTTTTAATTAATAATAAATATTATGAAAAAAAATATTCCACAATTCAAATTTTAATTACCCGCATTTATATTACTACTTATTGAATCACTTGTTCACACTCCTTTATTCTTGAGGAATCACTCATTACGTCCCTAGAAGATACAACATCGCCTTCATGGTATCATATTTGGATTATATATTCCCTCTTGGTTCGTCTTCATTAGAGGAAAATCCCCTTTTACAGAATCATGTATGACATCATGGTTTCCCTACCTAAAACCACTAAAAACATTCCCTTTCATCTCCAATATTATCTATCTCGTCATTTCAATAGATCCTTTATATTATTACATTTGGTGGAGTTGTCTCATTTAATGAATCGACAACTGTATCATCATTCCTCCTAGATGCACATAACGATAATTGTATTCTCTTTATGATATCAATTATAGTTTTGTTTTTCCCTCACAGCCTACCTAATAGAAATAATTTAATCTTCATTGAATTTTGAATGAAATTGTGTTTCCCTTATGCTTTTTTTCATCTACTAGTAATTTCCCTTCATCATCAGTTTTATTTCATTTATTATATCATATTTAATAGTCATCATAAATTATCCCTACTATATTGTATTTACTTTTGGTAGAGTTGATCTTTCCAACTAGTTCTTGCATGTAGTGATATTCCAATTTTTGTGGCATTTTTTTTATTTTATGTTGATTTTTCCTTTTTTGCATATTTTTTCATTGGGTACTAATGTTTTTTATATATTGTATGTTATTATATTTTTTTTCTTAATATGGTTTAAAAAATTATCAATAACCTTGAAAAAAAAATTTATGATTATAAAAGGAAAATTTGAAAAGGATATCATGATTAAAAAATAAAATATTTTATATTAATGAGTTATTGTGATTAAATCCATATATCTATATCTTTTCGTTTTGTTTCTATTCCCATGTAATAAAATCAATTTTTTATGCAATTACATTTAACATTGTTCTAGAAATAATACATGAAATCATTTAGGTCTATTATATTAATATTTAGCATATATATGAACACTTATATTATATTTATATCATATTTTTATTATTCTTAATTACATTTATTTCTAAAATTTAATATATTGGTTAATCATTAAAAAAAATAAATCTAAAAAAGAACCATTGATTAAATTATCTATCCCCTATAGACAATACTTTTGGGAGTAATTACTTGAAACTAAAATATAAGTTAGTTTTATTTTGATATAATATTCTCCTACTAATTGCATAAAGATAAATAGAACATAATTGTTTTTATTCAAATTAGTACATTCTTATGAAATGTGTTGAAAATATGATATTCCAAAAAGAAATAATATTTATATCCTCGATATCTAAATAATTATTTTTATAATTTCATAAAAATAATTTTTATAAGATTTAAATTAAATAAATATTTTGTTTTTAATATAATAAATTTTTATTAATTCTGTAATATTATTTTAAAACTGAAAAATAATTTTTATTTATTTAATTATTCCAAAACTTTTGTTATAGATACACCAAAAAACGTAAAATTCTAAAGGCCTAAATTTATTTTTTCCCATAGAAAAAAATTATTATATTAATTTTATAAGTCAAAAAACAATTTCGTTTATAGTTAAATTTTTGTTAATGAAAAATAGACCATTAATTTTGAAATGGTAAGAAAATAATATATTTCATTATTGAAATGGATTAATTTTATTAGTGGCGTGATATATTTATTATGTTATATTAATTTAGATCAAAGTAAAATATTTTCTATAATTCATTATGAACTTATTATTAATATTTTCAAAGTCATAAAAATAATAATTTTTCAAATATAAAAATAAGAATATGTTTTATAAAATAAATATCAAATAACATATTTTATTTCATTTAAAAACATAAAAAAACTTATATACCATAAAATAAATTTTTTTATATATAATAAACGTCAATAATTTTTTAATTTTGAAATAAAAAATATTAATCAATATATTCATACAAAATTTTTTTATTCATTGTTTAAAATTTTAATATAATATGTAATATAATACATTTCCAATTTATTAAATTTTAATTTTTTGGAAATAAATTTATATTTAAGAAAAAAATTAATTTATAACGAATTAAAAAATTATATTTAAAATATAAATATATTTATTACGAAAAAAATTAATAGTTTTTAAAAAAAATAACAAAATATTTATTAAATTTTTGAATAAAATAATTTTTTAATAAAAATATGTAACTAATATATTAAAAAATTAAAATATTTAAAATGATTAGTTTTGTAAAATACACATGGATAAAGATTATTATTTTTATATATTAAAAAATTTTAATATAATTTTGATTTATTCATGGTTTAATTTTTATATTGAAATATTAAATCTATATTTTTTTTATATCATTATATTTTTTATTAACATAAATTTATAAAATAATTCAACTTTAATATTTATATAAAATATTTTTAGGTAAATTTATTTGTAATGGAATTAAAATATTAAAATTATTTAAATTATTAACCTACTTAAATCCATAAAAAGTAATTTTCTGTTTCATAATCTATATTTTTTAAAATTTTATATATTTTTTTAATATTTTTTAGTAAATATATTTTACAATGTTTTAAATATTAATAATCTATTTTTTAAATAAAAACATTATTTTTTTTAATAAAATGTAAATATTTTACAATAAATTTTTAATTCTATTAATACATAATTCCTTTAATTTATTAGAAAATAAATAAAAATTATTTTTTGTATGAAGTCATAATTTTAATATTTTATTTATTTGAATCAACTTAATATTTTTAAAATTTATGTCATAATTTTTTAATTTTTTAAACCAAATGCCGTAAAATTATATTTTTAATCCACAAAAATAAACAACAATATATGTAATTTCAATATAGTAATATGTTATGATTTGAAAATAAAATTTTTTAAGGAATAATTTATTTTTAAATCTATTTATATACATCAATAAACTTTAAAGATGTAGAAAAATATTATATTATAAAAGAATGATTTTTCTTATTGATGTATATTTTTTAAAAGTATAGAAATATAAATCTTCTGTTTAAATGACTAATTCATATTCATTTTCGTTTAAAATTAAATAATATTCAGATATAAAAAATATATTTATTTATAATGAAAAAGATCATAAACATTATGTGATTTTAAAATTTTTTAATAAAGAAATATAAAGTTATTATTTTATTAAATGGAATAAAATAATTGAATTTTTTTTGAATGAATCCATTTTTTAAATGTATAATATATATTGTATTATTTCAGATACAAGAGAAAAACATATTTTTAAAAATTATTAATACTTTCAAAATTTAATATATTATTATATAATCAAATGTATGAAATATATCATTAGTATTGTTTTAAAAAAAATTAACTACATAAAAAGTTATATTATTAAAAGTTAAATTATTTATTTTTTCATATATTAAATCATTATATATATAAATACATTATGGACCAAATTAGAAATTTATAATTTTTCATGAATTGATTATTTTTCAGAAATAAATATTTTAATAAAACCCATTTTGTGTATTTTTTAAAATTAAATAGAATTGTTTATTTATTAATAATAAAAATTTATTTTTACTATTTATATAGACATATTTTTTCTAAAACCATAAAAAATATTCCTTTGTCTTGTAAATTAAAAAAACAGATTATAAAAATAATGATAGGTAATTTTCAATTTCATAAATACATATTTATCTTCATAATGATTAAAAATAATAATTTTTTTCATCATAATAATTTAAATATCAAAAAAATTATTTTTATTAAATATTAATAAATATAATTACTATTTTAATGGGTATTAATTTTTTTAATTAATCTTTCTTTTATATGTTTGTAGGGTTATGAAAATCCGCATAAGGGAAGGAATATACTCCCTTAAAATCATTGGAAGAATCTGCCCAATTTTCATCAATAATTTGGGAAAATTGAAGAATGTTCAGATCAAATGGTAAAGGATCTAACTATTCTGCATACTGGTTGATCATCAATGGTACATGGACAATTCGATGAACCGCCCTCCCACATATATTGTTGTTCGCGAAACAAAGGTTGAGCTCTTACATGGGCGTGAACCAAATGGCTTCCGAGTGAGGCGAGACTGTTTCACACCTGTGAAATGTGCCAGCTGCTAAATAGGGGAACCAGCCCCTGCCGTGCACCACGTCGTTTGAAAAATGCATTTCTAGCCCTATGTGGCCGTGAAGCACCCCTATGACCAGGTAGGTTTGCATGCATGGTGCATTAAATGTACCTTGTGAACCTCGAGTTGACGAATTCATCCATAGGTCGGGTTTTCTATCACAGGCATCTAGAAAATGTTCCACATGTCCATAAATACAAACAACCCCACCCCCCTATATAAAAGGATTTCAAGGGGGAGAAGAAATTGATCAGCTTTATGAAGATTGGATTCTTGGCGATCAGATTTTTGACGATCAGATTCTTGAAGATCGACATTTTGAAGGATGGCATCAAGCATTTAAAGAATGAAGACGTTTTTGGAAGCATAAGATTTAGCGTACCGCGACGTTCTGATTCGCGAACCAGTAACATGTATAAACTAGGGACAAATTGTTAAAAATTGATGAAATCGTAAATAAATTGGTAAAGTGCGAACCTAAAATTGATGAACCATAAACCATGGCCCCTACATGGATTCACTCCCCACGAACCGAGGACCCTATGCCCCTACATTGATCCAGCACACCGCGTAGAACCCTCTTAGTCGAGTGAAGCCATGATCGGTGCTGCCCCTAGCCATCGCCGCTTGAGTGGACTCTAGCACCGCATACCAATTTGGTACGCGGACCAAACCCAAAGCCACTAAAAAACTCTAATATGCCGGATTCCCCTCAGTCTGTGTACCACACTAGAAGGAAAATGACCTTCCCATCCATGTTTCCATTACCTACACGATGGGTGCCACTACTCACATGACTATGTGATATTCCAAGGACTCCATTTTTTTCCATTCCCCGAGTCAGATAAGGCCCATCCAATTTAGTCCAATCCTCGAGAATCTTTTTAGTAGCCTATCCATCAGTACCAAGACAAGGCCCCTCCCAAATCCACAAGTCCAGTAAGCTAAAACCTTCAGGAACATTAGTGCACCCTCCTGAGTTCACATAACCATGGTTGGAAAAGACAATGGGGGTACCTCATCACTTGAATGGACATCTAGAGCATTCTTGTGTTCAAATTCCCACAATAGTCCATAGATCAAGCCCAGGATCCCCATTGTGCCTCTCCACTCTACAGTATTGAGGGATCTCGCTTGCTTTTCCATTTAGTGAGCGCCAGCGATGAGCAATTTACCCCTCCACTGAAGAGAGTAACAGTGGATCCCTCCTAGAGTACGCCCCACCCCATCCTCTCAAGAGGACAATAGCCTTTCCCCTTCCATCCAAGAAAGGTCATTGTTATGTGCCGTCCACCAAAGTACCACAGTCTCTACTGATGAGAATTCTACATTTGTTCCCTCATTGATACAAGGGGGACTGAAAGTCTCGGGGTCTCATCCCTCTCCCTCTTCCTTCATCTTTCTCATCTCCCCTTAGTAAGAAAAAAGTGGATGGATTGGCTAATCTTCCACTTTCTCTTGTTTTCACACCGAGCATGACTCATGTGGGCATAGAGATTTGTGATGGTCACTACATCCATATAACGACAATAGTATAATGAACTACATGTGTTGTGATCCCAGCCTCTTATGTAGGGTCTGTAGGATGACTCCCTGAGGTTTAATCCCAACTCAGGCCACCAACCACATGTATGCCCCAACCATACCCCATCAGGGGATTCCAATATAGCCCTTTATAGTCAACTATCATGTGTAATACCTAACCTTCTATAACTATGTACACATTGATTCCAAAACAACTAGAATACATAGGAACCCACTCTAAGGAGCAAGCCCAAAAACCAAGTCAGATACACATCTATCCTTATCAGACTCTGTTCTCATGACCCTAGATGGACCATACCTGGTCCCATGTAATCATTTACATCAGGTACACTATGCTGCTTCGGTGTAAGTCCATCACCAACCATGATGAGGCACATGTTTCCTAGACATCCTTTTCACTTGATGTTGAACATTTCGGTTGGGTCCTAGTCACACGACCTTAAAAGGTGTTCTGTCCCTTTATATGTCACCGAAATACATGGATTCTAATTCCTCTCACAAGGATACATAAAATCTAGTATTACAGGTTTAATCCAGAGGTTCATGTATCTCTCTATACCCCCTGGATGACAAAAAACTCTAGAGATCCTAATTATAATTCTTGAGACCAATGTTGTCTGAACAAACTCAAACTTCCCCAGAATCGCTAATCCAATGAGGGGTGGTAATCCTCGGATGTAGACGGTTCTAAATCTATATGTATTCTTATGAATTTCAACCAAGGGGTAATCCATGTATACAATTCTTGGGGATAAAACAAATATTATAGAACAAATGAACATGTCTTAAATCTATAAGAGAGTCCTGGAATATGCAAGGATTCCCCCAAAAAGGGTGTGATGATCTCAACTTCCTATACCCTCAACCAATGTGAGTTCTTAAGTATCGTTGGCCATATCACCCAACATGTGCCTTCTTTTGGATACATGTCCCATGGATCATTGGATACAATTACCGTTGGGAGTTTCTAGTTCTGCAAATAAACCCTTTGGAGATCATAAGAAGCAACGAAGATAGGGAACCCGAAGGAAATGGTTAAACGCCACCGACTCCCTTTAATCAGACATGGTAACCCATCACATCCCCCTACAAAGCAACAAAAATTGTAGACTTGACATGAATCATTAACCATCATGACGTATTTCCCTTAATATAAAACATTCCATAACAATTAATGGATCATTAATATCTGGCGGCCCAATTTGTTCTTTCTCCAACCAAACAAAAAAATGGACCTGGTCATGAGCCTTCAACCGAGGAAGTGAAATAATACCACTTCATTCACCAATTTATACTCAAAAGGAGGGCCATGAAAGGTCATTAATTATGCATGGGATTATCATATTCTAAATTGATGGGTTTTTAAATTTTTATTTTCCAAATGATTTACAGGTACGCAGTATAGCTTTACATATTCCAATGGCATCATAGAGGAATTCACAAAAACATATGATGATCAATGTGATGATCGGGACTCTCTATCGGTAGAGGACCCTGGCGCCCACCCAGTTTCCTGAACGTTAGTTCCTGGAAGAACTAATCCAAGAGTACCACCAGAATGGTACTCTTTCGACTATGGAGACGACTATGTAAACCCTTCAGTCGACTAAGACTCATCGACCGCTTGTACAGTAGTGACTAAAGAAGAATATCGAGAAGCCCTTGTAGCTTTCTTGAACCGTTTTGGGAGCCTGTCCCTAGAATGAGTGAATGAATAAATCCCTTATCTTCAGGAGGTGGATGAGCTCGATACTGATGACTTCATCCCCAATGGAAGGGGGTTCTACACCAAGTCCCTCACTGGAATACGTCACTAAAACTATTACATGTCCTTGTACCCTCGCCCTAAAGAGGATACCACCTCTAGGATCCATGGCCACACTCCCCAAGATCCGGCCCCTGGGATTTCCCAACTAGGGTGGATAACATCATACCTAGAAAATGTCATCACTCTCATTCCCACGGAAGAACTCCATGCCCAGACACGAAGACATATCACGGGCAGGCCCAGGCTCATGTCTGCTATTCCAAATCACACCATCCCAATATGGAAGAAACATATGAGATCGCATGCATCCCGGCTAAGCCTCATTGAGCCTATCACCCATACAAGACAACACTTACCCAGTAGACACCTCTCCCTTCCATGGATCCTGAAGCCCACCAACCAGACATGGTGGCAATCTAGGGCCTGCAAGACCAGGTCCTCCTAGATTCTCTGGATGCTTGTCTTCCCGATATGGTAGAGATCAATAGGATGGAACATCTCCCTACCATGAGAGGCCACATAAATGATATTGTGGGACCCCAAAATATACAGGGCTAGCTCCGTGAAGATACAAGTAAATTCTATCATCTCAATGTGGTAGGAATTAGAGAAGTAAGCTGGAATATCCCACCACAGGGGAAAATTTTTTCACCTGCCATGACCTGAGAGAATCGTCAGTATCCACTGACCACTAGAGGACCATAGCAGTACATTCCAACTATGACAGTGGAATGGGCCCTCATACCTATTCTAGCCAAGGATATCTCTCTACATATCTTGGTAATGATGGAGGAGCAGGTATCGATCCCAGATCATATCTAGAAGACATTCCAGAATGTAATTGTATCGGCGATAACAACGCGAACATGGGGCCATGATCCTATATCCCCAATTGAGGGGACTCATTTTAGATATGTGATAGCCAACTTGGAGAAGATCGTCATACTTTCTTCCACTCTGGAGGGTCGTCAACTTTATCCCACAATACCCAGAAGGTCAGCCAGAGACAATGTCTCCGACCATTCATTAAAATAATGGAAAAGTACAACCATAACAGGAATAAAAAAATCACAAACTATAAAATCCACTACAATTCAAATCAGTCATACCCGTCTCCATAATCATGATGCATTGCTTCATCTGTAGTAGTCGAGTCCCACTCCGAGTTGTCAACTTGAATCAGAATCTTGGCATATTTCCTTCTGAGTTTCAACTTTTCCAAATACAGAAGCACCTCAAAAGAATGTAGGCTAGAGGACCTAGTAGTCATCGACTTAGTCATAGAAGAGTAATATTTCATCAACCTTCTTCTTGGCAGATCAGTCATAACGTTCTCATTCCCGGACTCATTCCTCTTTCCACCCTGAACAATAACATTATAAGAGATTTGAGTCATACTACCATCATTATGAATTTAACTATCGGAGAGGTCACCCCATTTTCCAGAGGCACTCACCTTCTGATAACCATCAACCCCCCCCCCCTCCCGTTATTTCCCTAATTGACTGTTAGAGTCGATCATGACTAAAAATTATTCATGTTCCCCATGTTGAGGATTACTGTAACCAGCAGGAAACACTCTATCCTTTTCTTCCTCCACAACTCCCCCATTGCTAGTGACAACTTCCTCCAAATTAGCACCTTCAATTCCCTGGATACCTTCCATCAGTAGTGGTAGCTCGTCATTCTCCAAACTCTCAAATCAGTTGCAGGTCACCACTCCATCAGATCCGTGCGTACTCATGTTTGTAGCTTCAAAGATCCCATCCAAATTCTCCAAGAGCACCTCATCAAGAGGAACCAACTATAGATGGTCAGTCGGAGACCCTAATCCAATGTCATCCCTCAACCTGTAAAAAACATGGAACACTGTTGGATTTATCTGCACCTGCATTGTCTTCATATTGCAAGAAAGGTCCAGTGCAGACCTCCCCCTCCATAATCCCATCACTTTTTTCTTCCACTAATGCAACAACAGTGAATGAGGCTTCCAGCCTGACTCTCTACACAGAAGACTCTCCTACAGTGGTACACACAACAAGTTCCAAAGAAGAGCACATACCCCTAATCATCTTTCCAGAATCTGAAAGAGCCACTCCAAGTCCATCTTCCATCACCGCCGTAGCTGGCCTTCTAGAATTACTACCATCACAGACACCACTGTTGTTCCTCTCTACCACTCACGAGGCACTACCCAACCTTCCACTGCGGTAGAAGGCCTCCAGATGCTTGAACCTTCTGCACCCCACACAGAACTGCATTCATGATTCAAAAACAACTTCTTGCATCAATCATAACTCCTTCCCATCAGTGATCCACACACAACGCACCGGAGGATTTTCAACGTCACCCACAACATAGATCTATGGGAAAATCGGATGTGACATAGACTCAATCTGTTGAACTGAGAAAAAATATATTCCAATAAAATTAGGGAATTTGTAACGAAAGCAAAAGTCCAGGAAGGCTTACCCATGTTGCAATCGATGGCGGGTCACGCCACATATTAAATTCAAATCTCCAGAAAAACAAATAAAATGATGCTCCACCGCACCTCCGCAAAGCCCTGGACCATGCAACAATCATGTCTTCCTCTGATCCAAATTCGATCATTATGTGTCCCCAGTCAAGAAACCTAACGACCGCGTGCTCAAGAAGATTCCATGAATCAGAGATGAACAGATTAAAGACATCCACTTAAGGTTGATGAGGAAAAAATCGTGTCACCAAGGTATAATTTCATATATCCAGAACATTGTTAAGCTCCTCCGGAAGTAGAGATAACTAGGGTGCCTCCCGGAAATGATCTGAAACTTTCAGGGAAATATAAATCTGAGGGAATGATAGAGGAAGGACCGAGCATGAAGGAGGGTCATCTCACCTAGAAGAACGCAAGACTCCCCCTCCAATAGGGAGGGGGAGCGGGCTATATCACAATAGATATAGGGCATCACTACGAGAGAGCACGATGAGGGAAAATCTATATAATCCCCTATATCCCACAATAAAATGGCAATAGAATCGTGCATACTCACTTATTCCAACTGGGGTACACCCGTCCATCATGATGGATGGTCCAGGGCAGTCATATATACCTGATAACATTTAAGATATTCTTCGGCATATCCCATCAGCATCATAGAACCCAATTAGACATTTCCCCAAAGGTGAAGACCATTATAATGACTAGACGGTCCCCCTGACTAAAAGAGAGTTCCACGAATGCGCTTAAGGCAGCCGAAATATAAAGAGTCGGTCTATGACTCAGCTCTGCTAGAAGCTGGGGTTTTCAACATTTCCAATATTTTCTCAATGGCTCAAAATCCTACCAACCCATTTCTATACTATGGGAGAGGCAGTATAAATTTTGAAGGTCCCCCCTAAAATGTTTCTACCAGTGGATTTGAAGTTTCTCCCCAGAGCACCCATGGGGGCCTTTCTTAGGGAAATATAACAATTGATCATGAGAGTTCCTCTTTTTTTCATTTCACAGAAACCCTCTGTGTGACCAGAAGATTTAGAAGTGAGAAGGTCCTCCACTTTCTTTGGTCCACCCTGATGGTCCTCCATAGGGTTTACACTACAAACATTCTCTATGCAGTGGGACCACAGATTAAGATGGTAGTCATCACCATCGTAGTTGCAACTACAGAGGACCTCACCATAGTGATGTCGCATCATGATAAGAAGGTCCTCCCATTGTTGTGGCCTTCCCAGAAGGTCCTCCCCAGGGGTTATGTGGAAACAATATTTCATCCAGCCATGTATTATATTATAGTGGTAGTCCTCGCCACTGTAATAGCGGAGGTCCTCCCCACAGAGACATCATGCAATGAGAAGGCCCTCCCCTCATTATTGTACATTTTGAAGGTCTTCCCCATGGTGTGCCCCACAGATAATCTCCCTATGACAACTATGATGGTAGTCCTCAGAATCACGGATAATATGATGGTAGTCCTCGCCATCATGGCCACCATTGAGAAGGTCCTCCCCTCAATGGCCATAAGCAACAAGAAGGTACCCCCTTGTAGAATTATGTCCTATAGTCCTTCCCTAGGATGCACACCAAATGTCAAAACATGATGGTCATCCTCACCATGATGGAAATTTTGGCCAAGGCCCTCCCCGTAACGAAACTATGCATCTAGAAGGTCCTCCCATTATTGAAATTCACCCGGAAGGTCCTCTCCATGGTATGAACTGCAAAGGATATACATACAGTGAGGCATTAGGTGGTAATGGTAGTCATTTCCATTACAAAATGGATAGTAGAGGTCGCCCCCGAAAAGACGTCAAGAAATGAAAAGACCCTCCCCTCATTGGGGAACATTCTAAAGGCCCTCCCCAGGCTGTACCCTGAAATTTTTCTCATTCCAACAGCAATCGTGGTAGTCCTTGAAACCATGACAGCCATTGTGAAGGCCCTCCCCACAATATCCATGAACAACAAGAAGTTCCTCCCCTTGCTGCATTCTACTCTAATGGTCCTCCCACATGGTATTCCCTACAAAATTAATTTTTTTATTTGTACTTCAAGCTATAATGGTAGTCCCCGCCATTACAACACCAACTGTAGAGGTCCTTCTCATAGGGACATATCATATTGACATGAAGGTCCTCCCCTACCAAATTATGTAATGAAAATCCCTAATATTCTGAGACACTCAAAATGATGGAATCGAGCATATCATAATAACATTCAACAATCAACGACATCCTTCTTCAATCAAGAGATGGTATGGGACCATGTTCATCCTCTATGCCACCCTGGATCCACCCTCATAACAATTCGATCCTTACCGGCCCTTCTACCTCTAATAATATTATTAAGGAGAATCTCAGCTGGGATGATAATGTAGAGGAATCGTTGGAGGAGGAACATGCTGGCATGTTGCACCTAACGAAACTGCTGGACAAGGATGATATATGAGTAATATTTTAGCCCACGACCACCTCTCAGTTCTACATACCTAGAGAATTTTCATAAGGAATCCTACATGAAAACCAATCCAACATATAAACGACCCTCCTCTAGTAGAATCTAAAAATCCTACCATATGAAGGGTATGTAGATCATGTATAGATAGTAGGAGGGCTCCTATGTCACATTAACATATAATCCCTTCATTGGGTTTGAAGACCACGATCAGATTGGTACAGAAAAGACCTTGAGTTATCCTACATTCATGCACTAAACAAATTGTGTCACCTTATTGATGATACTTGGAAGGGAGTTCAAAACTATGGATGGGGAGAACATGGATCTCTACATATCACTCCACTTCTCATCTAGTAGAGCCCATTTAGAATACGGTCTTGCAATTCAATCAGATCATGATTGAAATCAAATGAAGTCCCTATTCAGGATTGGTGACACACATGATAGAAACAAGCCTCAAGTAAGTATGAAGAGCGTCATGCCCAACGAGAGAAATCCCATCATTATCTCCTGAATCAAGCTACCAAAAAAATCATAAGGCTTCTCACCTAAGAAAATACAATCAGTGACCTGTGCATGTCTCCCCAAAGGGAGTTATATCACAGGTGAACTCAACACTAGGTATGGCTAACCCTATAATGGGAGAACACGAGATCAGACTAGAAGTAATAGTAAAAGAAGATGTTGTAATATGGGACCAATCCCAGGAAGTGGGGCTAGGATCATTTTTAACAACAAAATCCCTCATATGACCAAAAAAATGGGAAGTGGCACAGTGACCAAGGAACGTAGCCAACCCCAACCCCTAGGGATAGGGATATTTTTACCTCAACAATAACCCCCACCCCCTTGAGAATTAGTTTTCTTTCATTTGGGGAGGATAGTTAGAAGACGAGGTTCATATCGTGTCCCATCCTTTGAAAAATCATCCCCTCATATAGGGAGGAAGTATTTAAGGTTGCGACTAAGATTCATCCATGTCACCCTTCATCAACATACCTGAGGACAATCCCAGGATAGAAGGGGGAAACTAGTATGATGCACGAATGGTCCTCTTCCTACATGGAAGATGAAACCTTTTCCACCCCATATTACACGTCTGTCAACATCGTGGATGTAACCCCACAGCTGACACCGAAGGAGATACAAATACAGATGTATCAGGTGAATATGGTTTTTGTTTAGGTTGTGATTCACATTTAGCCGGTAGGCATGCACACACGGAACCAGAGGGCCACCCTGAACCTGGCTGCTCCAAAAAATCCTCCTCAACTTCACATGAGAGTCTCCAATAGAGTTTCAAACAAAGGCTAGGTTTTCCTCATCCCTCCAACTTCCCTAAACACAAAAGATCCTATCATACACTAAGAGAGGATCACTAGGAAGGAAGGTGAAAATAAAAAATTAAGGTGGATTAACGCTGAGCTACTCCATAGGAACCATCCTATAAAATGTGTTCCCCAATATGAGTCACAGTATTCACTTACAGCATGTGCACCTCAATATCAATGGTTTTCCCCAAAAATTGAAACAAGGCCAGGGGCCCTGCCCAGGGCAACACCTGGCCCTTCCAACTACATGAACATGGATTCAAATGCATACCATGACTTCCCTCCACTCAGGATTCAACCGGAGAGAGTGCATCTAAATCCTCTAAAGGTACCCCTAATGGCATATACACCTTAGGTACCAGCTGATCCATCACCTCATGTAGTAACACATGCTATGCCCATTCAGTATCAGGCCCAAAAGGATGTGATCCAGGGTCTCACCAACACCATCAAAGAACTGGTAGCTCGATTGGAAGCAATGGATGGCTGATGAGCTCCGATATAGCCAGAGCGAAAGGCTTACCTAGACTGGGTTAGAAACACACCATCTCCAATGAATTTTGGGATCCCTTTATTCCCTATATTAAATGGATCACATGATCGAGAATAGCATTTGATGCACAACATGTTTAATTCAACCCTATGATGGGAACTATGGAACAAAAAAAGTAGTGAAACTAAGATTATTCTTCCAAACCTTACATTTTATAGCCTTCATCTGGTAAAAAAAATTCTAGATCATTCAATAAAATTAAGGGAGGATCTTCAGTATCAATTCTTGTTTCACATAATCTCAACATTGCCCAAGATGACAGTTAGTGACATGATGAATTATAGACAAAGGGAGAACAAGAAGGCCTCAGACATCATCGTCAAATAGTAGGGTCTGACCTACTCTCTAAACATGCCACTACCCCAGCAAGAGATTCATGCAATATTCATCAACAACTTCTGAGATGAGATACGAACACCACACATACTAGTGAAATGCACCACCGGATTCCATAATTTCACTTATATTGCCCAAGGAATCAAAGACTCATTGTAGAGGACTAACCTCAAGTCTTGAATATCCTTAGAGGTTCCTACAAAGAGAGAAGGTTGAGCTAACGCTTCCTTTTTCGCATTCAAGCCATCCCCCACAACTGCTCCACATCCTAGGCCTCCACCTAATCATCAAGGGCCTCCTGCGTATCAAGGACCGCCTTCACCCTGGAGATATGATCAAAGAGGACCTAGGTGAATCCAATTTTAGAAATGAAAGAATAGATATTAATAATTATGAGATGACCAAGTCCACGAATATTTCATAGCTTCCAAGAATTTAAACATTCTATAGATACAAGATCCATAAAATCCTGAAGACGTCAGCCTTGACAACTGACCATATTATTGACCCTACCATTAGATGTTGGGACAAAATATTCAGTAATACTTCATCATCAATGACCTCCTACAATGGATGGTGGAATTGGGGCAGGTATTTCTAGGACCGCCCTTGACACACAAAGCATATGTTTCTGCCACCGACCCAGATGAGGTGGAGGAGTGGCTGAAAGTTGGTAGAAAAGGGAGCAAAAAATTGATGATTGGATGACTCGAAAGACGGTCAACTGAGCTCTTAGAATACTCCGAGATCAATTTCAGAAACCATTTGTGCCACCAACAGCTCCTAATTCAACACATCCACCATCCTTGACCTCACAACCCTCCACATGTTAGTCATCTAGGTTTCATCTGAGAGGGGAGAAAAATGCACAAGAGGAGCAGTCTGTGACATGGCCAAAGCTAGCCTTGACACTTTTATATTTCATTCCCTCTAACTTGACACAACAGGAACTGACCCACCAAATGGCACCATCAGAGGCATACAACCAAGATAATATATCATCGAATGAGGAACAATTCTTTTATTCCATAAACTTCATCATTTAATGGAATCATTCTCTGATGAAGAGTATGGTTATGAACCCTAGATCTCGACACCCGATCAGGGGACCATAAAAATAAATTGCAGAAGCAGGAGATACCAGGGAAGATGCATCCATGGATGAAACCACCCCAATAGTTATACAAAGGCTCAAACCGTCGTTATTCCGGAAACTAGCGAGAGAGCCTTTCAACGGACACACTAAGAGTGAGAATATTCCCCTGCCTCCATGAGCAACCACTCCGGCCCATTTATTCTACAGTACCCATAAGAGGAGGAACAAGTGTATAACTGCATAGTGCGCATACATAAATTAACCAGGTCATGTCCCCAGAACATAAGAGAAACACCAAATCTTTTTATTTTGAATGGTCCCTCTTCATCTCATGCTTCACCTCCTAAAGTGACCGTTAAAGAGATCCCAAAAATTGAGAACTGTTTCCCTCTGGAGAAATAGTATGATATTCTAAAATAGTTAGCTTCAGTACTAGTAAAGCTATCAATCCTAGATTCCCTGAGTTTGTTAGCAGACCTCAGAAAGTCACTCATAGAGGCCCTTCTTAGTCTCTAGGAAATTCAAGTCGAAGTTGCTACTGCTGAGATATATCAAATGGAGACTAGCACTGGTGAATGTAATATATTGATTTCCTTCACCGATCTGGATGAAGACTCCATCATTCAAGGACACATCAATCATATAAATGTGTCTGGCATGAAAAATGATGTTGATGTCTGGAAAAGTATTGTAACACACGAGACATTTATGTTATATAAATCATCAAAGTAATCATTGTCTACAAAACACTTTATTGGCTTGCTTTACACGCAATCGCGACCTTCCTCGATAGCTTGCGTCGTACGCAATACCGAGTTTCACTAAACAAAAATATGCTATTAAAACTAGCCATTATGAATAGTAATAACCACTTTTTGAAATTTTATAAATTTTATTTTTCAAAATGGACTTCATTTTTGGACTCAGAATATCGAAATTAGCCTAGGGTGAAATTTTGGTATTTTTCTGAAAACTTTCAATTTTTGATGAATAGTGAAACCACTAAGTGGTAGGTTAAAAACTGAATTTTGCATAAACCATAATTTTACCGCTTCTGTGAATGGAATTTCAAAAATCCGATAGACACGGTTGATATCAGTAAGTAAAATGTGGTTCAATGAGATAAAAATAATTTTTTTGGTGAATAGTAACTTTTTACTATTTTTACCGCGGTTAATAGTAAATAGGGTAACTAAGGGTAAATATGATATTATTATTACCCTAACACATGTCCTAATTCTATTGGATAAGTGTAATTCGACCAAAAACAGCCTTATGAATAAAATATGACCATTTAGGCCCACTTGGATTAGATTAGGACATTTATTATTAATTTATTTAAAGAAGGGTTAAAATAGTTAAAATAAAAGTTTAATAAGTAAATCATTTTTAATATGGGGTTATACATAAGATAAATTCGATTGTAAATATTCATTAAAAATATAAAAAGATTTCCTACATGATGGTATTTTATTTGTAATTTTTAGACATCATATAATATAATTTATTTATGACACAAAGATGATGCAGTAATTATCTTATTAATGAAATATTGACATAATTGATAATATAAATACCAAAATAAATGTAATTTAAGACTTTTTATGAATTATACTAATTTTCTAGGTTACTATGATATATTAAAGTTGATTTACTCAACTTGGTTCGAATATATAATTCTGTTATGACTTTCACAAAAATCATATATCAAATAGTGTCAAAATTGACACAAAATAGTTTTTAAATCAAATATTATATTATTAATTGTTATTTTATTCCTAAAAATCTAAGGTTCGGCCAAATGACTTAGATAGGGATATATATATTATTAATAAACAATTTGGGGTTCGTTTGGCATGTTATAGTAAGTGTATTAACCATATAGTGAAAGAAAACAAAAAGACACGGTAAAAGTTAAATTATTTAACTTAGAGTTAAGTCTAATTGATAAGGTTAAAATAATACCCTAAACTTGTCAAAATCCTATTGGTTGATATTATTTCGACCCTTCCCCTATTTAGCTTCGAAATAAGACCCTTTGGAACCATTATAAACCGATTTTGACTTTAATATAAAATAATATTTTGAGATATTCCTAAGGTGCCCCTCTCCTCCCTTATAAAAGGGCACCTCCTCACCCTCCTCCTCACACCAATTTGAGCACTCATGCTCGGCCAACCCCTGCCATTTTCTCCTCTCCACTTCAATATAATAATCCTAGAGGTCCTGGTCTTGTTCAAAGACAAATCTTAGTTCCCTAAGTGGAGGATTCAAAGAAGCGTTCCAAAGAAGAGGTAATATCCATTACCGATCTTTTCAATTTCTTTCTTCTTCAACTTCTTATCCTTTAGTTGTTTCATGATAAAGTAATAACATCAGTATTACTTACATACTGATATGTTATTATAAATATGAAACAACCCTAATTCACCTTCTATCCATCCTATGGAAAAATGAAATCACCGCGCGTGCGTACGTACGGAATACCGTCTCCACGCCGTGGTGTAATCTATTTTTCCACCATCACTTTACAAGGATGGGTATAATGGTGTAATGAGTAACTATTTATGATTATTATAAATTAATATTGTTACTGAAATAATATATATATACTCCAATACAGTTCCACGATCATAGGAACGATATCATCACTCGTGCGTACGTACGGAATACCGTCTCCACGATGTGATACGACTCGTTCTACATGATCATAATTACATAGTAATTATATAAATGAATTGAATGAATAAATATGATATATGTTACACTAATACCATTCTGGATATAAGGAATCTATAACCTTAAAAGAAGAATAAGAATGTATTCGGCAAAACACGCATAAGAACAAAAGGCAATAAAGACCCGAGTAACAGGTAACAATGAAATATTACTAACAAGAAGCTAAGAATATGACCATATAATATATCATATCAATATTTATGATTCTGGAATAAGTCAATAACATTATTTAAACCATTATACAGGAGCTTTGGACACGTACAAAGCTAATCGGACCTAAGGTAAGGGAAATATCACAATCTCATTTTTATCCGAGATTGTTTTTACTTTGGTATTTACTGGGGTGTATTTTATCATCCACATCCATGTTCCCTCAATATGTAATATTATTTCCATCCTTTTAAAATATTTTATATCCAATTTTACCCTTCGATGAGTTTTTTTTAAAAGATATGAAAGGAATCTTTTGTCTTTTTTCGTACGAGTTACTTTTTGACTTTTCCAACAAAAGTACGAAGAATGTTTTTTTTAACTTATACGGCACGAATGGATTTTTAAAACATTATTTCCAAGAAACTTCCTTTACAAGTTTTCAATATTATTTTTAATCAACTTCTTTTAGTTTATAATTGTATGACATGTTAAGAAAAGAAAAGTGTTTTTGAAGAAGAAAGGATATTTTCCTCAAGAATGGAGTTCATGTGTTTTATCAAAATTATTTTCCATATAAGATAATAAAGGGTTCTGTTTTTATCCCTATTATAACATTGATTTGATCATGTTGTGGTGGAAATATTTTTATGAATTCCTTTATCTTATATGAATTGTTTTATGATGTCATGTTGTTTAAGAATCCCATTTTTATTACATGGGTTACGCTATGATGTATGGTTTATGATTATGTGGCACACATAAGAAAGGATTCATTATAAGATGGGTGGGACATATATCTCCCTCCAATGCATTGGGTAAAGATTTTATATCTCATGAGATAGACATGGCTGGAACGGAAGGTTATTTCGGTTCAGTGATACAGGACTGAAACGAGGAGTGAAATCGGTTCAGAAAGGGACTTTGTCCACTAAGATAGTCTTGGCAATGAGTCATGACTAACAAGAAATGATTTTCCATGATTATGTGTGCATGCCACAAAGTTTCAAGTTTTATGTTATGATTATGGGGATCTCATTTTCACTTCTATGATTTATTCCATGTTAAGATATTATGATCTCTTTTGCAGGTTTTGATTTTCAAAAAGATATGATATGATTTTTATTTCTTTTATTTGCCCTTGCTGAGCATTTGAGCTCACCCTTTTTTGTTTTCTTTTCCCCAGGTCAGGAAGATGGATATTAAGTAGAATATGCTAAAAGGGACCCTAGATATGATGAAATAAATGGGAGACACTGTAGAAGATTTATGAACCAATTGATTATGTTTCCCAGTTTCTAAAGACACTATACCTATACGGTCCTTTGTGGTTTTGTCATATGTTGTAATAAGTGTGCTTAAATTTTGAAGTATTAACAATGTATGTAAAGTATGGGTCGTTATAGTTGGTATCAGAGGAAAGGTATAGTCAACCTTTGGAAACTAGGATGTGAAAGCCTTAGTAAGAACCCTAAGGATAAGTCTAAGCATAGAACACAATCTTAGTGTTTTAGAAATGTCCTTGAATAACCTAGGATAAGACCTTAAGCATGAAAAGTTTATTCTTGAATTATGTGGTTTTCTTATTATAATTAGTGTTGCTCACACTATTCTTCTTGGTTTTAGTCAATGGCTGGAACCCGAAAGAACTGTGTTAATGCGGAATGTGATGGGCAATGCAGTGATTGTCCCCCTGAGCAACCAAACGATATGGGAGTTGGAATGCAAAATCTTGTAGCCATGCTCACACAACTTTCTCAAGCTATGAATCATGCAGGACCTCCAAACGAGCAAAGGAAGGAGCAACATTCTGTTGAATCCTTCATGAGGCAGCGTCCACCTTCTTTCAGTGGGTCTACTGATCCATTAGTTGCTGAACAATGGATTAGTACTACTGAAAAGATATTTTCAGTTCTTCATTGTTCTGAACATGATAAAGTCATCCTAGCAGTGTATCGTTTGGAAGGAGATGCTGATCAATGGTGGAATCTTATTAAGAATACGATGCAAAGGGATGAAATTGAGTCTATGGAATGGGATGAGTTCAAGAACTTATTTTTCAATAAGTACTTCCCTCGTATTCTCCGAACAAAGATGGAGAAAGTGTTCCTTGAACTGAAGCAAAGGGATGATGAATCTGTTAGTACCTATGAAGCAAATTTTACAAGACTTGCAAGGTACGCTTCTGGTATTATTATCCAACCTGAGAGTAAGATCGATCGATTCTTTAGTGGCTAAAA
Organism: Viscum album; assembly: GCA_963277665.1. NCBI lineage: Eukaryota > Viridiplantae > Streptophyta > Magnoliopsida > Santalales > Viscaceae > Viscum > Viscum album. The sequence continues at coordinate 1,464,781,896 of OY728158.1, forward strand.
ACCAAGTCTTCGAAGGGCGTTAGCCATAAGGGACTTCAATAGCTACGAGGAAATCGTTCTATGTGCTCTCAATGTTGAGATGGAGATTGGAGTAACCCATCAGTCACATGGGTTTGATAAGAAGAGGAAGATGGAATTCAAAGAAAAATCTAAAGAGCACACGGAAAAGAAGATGGGCTTTTCCTTATGCTCAAAGTGTGGAAAGAAACATGGAGGGAGTTGTCTTAAAGGGACAAGTAAATGTTTTAAATGTGGAAAGGAAGGTCATCGGGAATTTGAATGCCGTGATAATGGGAAGAAGATGTCTAATGACGCAAACAAAGGAAGGGATACACAGAATGAACCGACCACACTTCAATGTTTCAAGTGCAAGGAGATGGGGTATTATGCCAATCAATGCCCAAATCCAAGGGTTGATGATGATGGTCGACGTCAACAAAATCTTAAGGCTAAAGAAAAAGGAAAGTCACATGCAATTTCTATCAGCGATGTGGAGTACGATAACGAAGTGGTGAAAGGTACACTTACCATCCACTCTAAAGTAGCAAATGTTTTATTTGATTCTGGATCCACCCACTCTTTTATTTCTAAAGAATTTTCTAAGGGTATCACCGTATTACCTCAACAATTAGATGTTGAGTTAGCTGTGACAACACCTAATGGAACAACAGTCGCATCAAAAGTTTATAATTCTTCTCCGATTGATGTTTGTGGGAATGTGCTTCCTGCAAATCTTGTGATCCTTCCATTAGTGGAATTTGATGTGGTTCTTGGCATGTATTGGCTTTCTCTACATGGAGCTCATATCAATTGCCAAAGAAGGGAAGTCACATTTCATATTCCAGATCAATCTACGATCGTATACCAATGCAAGGATGAACATAACCTTCCAGTGGAAATTTCTTCCATCTTATGGGTATTGATTCCACTAAATGAAGGTTATTTATCTCAAATGGTTGGTGAGAAACTCACGATTAAGAATATTCCCATTGTATGGGAGTTTGATGATGTCTTTCCGGAGGAATTACTGGGTCTTCCACCAAATCGTGAAGTTGAGTTTTCAATAGAACTCGTACCGGGCGCTTTGCCAATTTCAAAGACACCATATAGAATAGCCCCAACTGAGTTGCAGGAATTGAAGAAGCAACTCCAAGAGAATCTTGATAAGGGATTCATACACCCTAGTGCATCACCGTGGGGAGCACCTGTTCTATTTGTTAATAAGAAAGATGGATCAATGAGACTCTGCATTGATTATCGAGAACTTAACAAGATCACTATCAAGAACAAATATCCTCTCCCACGCATTGATGACTTATTTGACCAACTACGCGGAGCTCAATACTTTTCCAAGATTGATCTTCATTCAGGGTATCATCAATTAAGGGTCAAAAGGGAGGATATACCAAAGACAGCTTTCTGTACAAGGTATGGACACTATGAATTTATAGTGATGCCATTTGGTCTTACTAATGCCCCTGCTATCTTCATGGATCTAATGAATAGAGTCTTTAGAGACTATCTTGATCAATTTTTAGTAGTCTTTATAGACGATATTCTTGTCTATTCAAAGAGCAAGGAAGAGCATGAAGATCACTTGAGAATTATATTGAAGACCATGAGAAAGGAGAAGCTTTATGCCAAATTTACCAAGTGTGAATTTTGGCTTCAAAAAGTTGCATTTTTGGGTCACATTATCTCAAAAGAGGGGATATCTGTGGATCTAGCAAAAACAGAGGTTATCGAAAGATGGTCGAGGCCAACAACAGTAACTGATATCCGAAGTTTTCTTGGTTTGGCTGGATATTATCGACGTTTTGTAAAAGATTTTTCACGATTATCAAATCCACTCACCAAGTTGACTCGGAAAGGAGTTAAGTTTGTCTGGACAGAGGAATGTGAAGAGAATTTCAAGGAGTTGAAAAGAAGGTTATCCAGTGCACCTGTGCTCACACTGCCTCGTAGTGGAGAAAGGTTCGTGATCTACAGTGATGCATCCAAGAAGGGATTGGGGTGTGTTCTTATGCAAAATGATATGGTGATATCTTATGCCTCACGACAGTTGAAAATCCATGAACAAAATTACCCAACACATGATTTGGAGTTGGCTGCGGTAATCTTTGCATTAAAGATTTGGAGGAATTACCTTTATGGTGAAAGGTGTGATATTTATACTGATCATAAAAGTTTAATGTATATTTTCACACAAAAGGAGTTTAATATGCGTCAAAGAAGATGGTTGGAGCTGATTAAGGATTATGACTGCTCAATCCATTACCACCCTGAGAAAGCAAACAAGGTGGCAGATGTATTAAGTCGACAAGACCATGCTAGTTTATCCATGATGCGGATCACAAATGATCCAATATTTATGGATTTACAAAGGATGGATCTTGGAATTATAATGGAAGGGGAAAAATCTTATCTTTCTCAAATGAATGTTCAACCATCTATACGTGTGAAGATTAAAGAGGCACAGAAAGAAGATGTCGAGTTACAAAAGAAGGTGAGAAATGTTCCTGAATTCAACCTTGATTGGGATGGGATAATAAAGTTCAGGAATCGGGTTTGTGTTCCTTCCATCCCCGAATTAAAGAAGGAGCTGCTGGATGAGGCTCATAGTTCTTCATTCTCTATTCATCCTGGAAGCATGAAGATGTATAGAGACCTGAAAGAGTACTTCTGGTGGGATGGCATGAAAAGAGATGTTGCTGAATATGTCTCTCGATACTTGGTTTGTCAACAAGTTAAAGCTGAGAGACAAAAGTCTAAGGGGATGATACAACCATTACCCATACCCGAATGGAAATGGGAAAACATCACTATGGACTTTGTCACAGGACTTCCTAAAACATCCAAAGGCAATAATGCTATCTGGGTCATAGTTGATCGTCTTACAAAGTCTGCACACTTCATTCCTATTAGAGAGGATTTCTCTCTAGATCAGCTTGCCAGGGTATATGTAAAGGAAGTGGTAAGATTGCATGGAGTACCACTTTCTATTATATATGATCGGGATCCGAGATTTACCTCGAAGTTCTGGCGAAGTCTTCAGCATACTCTGGATACAGAGTTGAGTTTCAGCACTGCTTATCATCCTCAGACAGACGGTCAGTCTGAGAGAACAATTCAAACCCTAGAAGATATGTTGAGAGCTTGCTCTATTGATTTCAAAGGAGGTTGGGATCAACACCTACCTTTGGTGGAATTTTCTTATAATAATAGCTTTCACTCCAGTATTCAGATGGCTCCTTATGAAGCTCTCTATGGAAAGAAATGCATGACTCCAACTTGCTGGGATGAAGTTGGGGAAAGAAAGCTATTAGGACCTGATCTCGTTGATGAAATGGAAGAAAAGGTCAGATCTATTCAACAACACATAAGCGCAGATCAGAGTCGACAGAAAAGTTATGACGACAACCGAAGAAAAGACCTAGAGTTTGAAGTGGGTGATAAAGTGTTCTTACGAATATCTCCCTGGAAGAGGGTTATGTGATTTGGAAAGAAGGGAATGTTGAGCCCTAGATATATCGGTCCTTTCTAAATACTGGATCGTGTTGGGAAGGTAGCTTACTGATTGGCGTTTCCACCGAATCTCTCTCAAGTTAACGATGTGTTCCATGTCTCTCTCCGGAGAAAGTACATACCAGATCCTTCACATGTACTCAGCTCAGAAGTTGTACCGGTGGAGCAAGATCTTTCTTATGAAGAACAGCCGATAGAGATTCTGGATCATAGCGAAAAAGTCCTACGAAACCAGACCACTCGATTGGTGAAAGTTTTATGGAGGAACCACCAACTTGAAGAAGCTACATGGGAGCTTGAGGATATGATGAGGGAGAAGTATCCTCATCTGTTTATTACAAAGTGACGAATTTCGAGGGCGAAATTCTTTTTAAGTGGGGTAGAATGTAACACCCGAGACTTTTATGTTATATAAATCATCAAAGTAATCTTTGTCTACACAAAACTTGCTTGGCTTGCTTTACACGCAATCGCGACCTTCCTCGATAGCTTGCGTCGTACGCAATACCGAGTTTCACTAAACAACAATATGCTATTAAAACTAGCCGTTATGAATAGTAATAACCACTTTTTGAAATTTTATAAATTTTATTTTTCAAAATGGACTTCATTTTTGGACTCAGAATATCGAAATTAGCCTAGGGTGAAATTTTGGTATTTTTCTGAAAACTTTCAATTTTTGATGAATAGTGAAACCACTAAGTGGTAGGTTAAAAACTGAATTTTGCATAAAACTTAATTTTACCGCTTCTATGAATGGAATTTCAAAAATCCGACAGACACGGTTGATATCAGTAAGTAAAATGTGGTTCAATGAGATAAAAATAATTTTTTGGTGAATAGTAACTTTTTACTATTTTTACCGCGGTTAATAGTAAATAGGGTAACTAAGGGTAAATATGATATTATTATTAACCTAAAACATGTCCTAATTCTATTGGATAAGTGTAATGCGACCAAAAACAACCTTATGAATAAAATATGACCATTTAGGCCCACTTGGATTAGATTAGGACATTTATTATTAATTTATTTAAAGAAGGGTTAAAATAGTTAAAATCAAAGTTTAATAAGTAAATAATTTTTCATATGGGGTTATACATAAGATACATTCGATTGTAAATATTCATTAGAAAGCTAAAAAGATTTCTTACATGATGGTATTTTATTTGTAATTTTTAGACATCAAATAATATAATTTATTTATGACACAAAGATGATGCATTAATTATCTTATTAATGAAATATTGACATAATTGATAATATAAATACCAAAATAAATGTAATTTAAGACTTTTAATGAATTCTACTAATTTTCTAGGTTACTATGATATATTAATGTTGATTTAATCAACTTGGTTCGAATATATAATTCTGTTATGACTTTCACAAAAATCATATATCAAATAGTGTCAAAATTGACACAAAATAGTTTTTAAATCAAATATTGTATTATTAATTGTTATTTTATTCCTAAAAATCTAAGGTTCGGCCAAATGACTTAGATAAGGATATATATATTAATAATAAACAATTTGGGGTTCGTTTGGCATGTTATAGTAAGTGTATTAACCATATAGTGAAAGAAAACAAAAAGACACTGTAAAAGTTAAATTATTTAACTTAGAGTTAAATCTAATTGATAAGGTTAAAATAATACCCTAAACTTGTCTAAATCCTATTGGTTGATAGACTTTCGATCCTTCCCCACTTTAGCTTCGAAATAAGCCCCTTTGGAGCCATTATAAACCGATTTTGACTTTAATATAAAATAATATTTTGAGATATTCCTAAGGTGCCCCTCTCCTCCCTTATAAAAGGGCACCTCCTCCCCCTCCTCCTCACACCAATTTGAGCACTCAAGCTCGTCCAACCCCTGCCATTTTCTCCTCTCCAATTCCCTAGAATAATCCTAGAGGTCCTGGTATTCTTCAAAGACCAATCTTAGTTCCCTAAGTGGAGGATTCAAAGAAGCATTCCAAAGAAGAGGTAATATCCATTACCGATCTTTTCAATTTATTTCTTCTTCAACTTCTTCTCCTTTAGTTGTTTCATGATAAAGTAATAACATCAGTATTACTTACATAATGATATGTTATTATAAATATGAAAAAACTCTAATTCACCTTCTATCCATCCTACAGAAAAATGAAATCACCGCGCGTGTGTACGTACGGAATACCGTCTCCACGCCGTGGTGTAATATAATTTTCCACCATCACTTTACAAGGAAGGGTATAATGGTGTAATGAGTAACTATTTATGATTATTATAAAGTAATATTGTTACTGAAATAATATATATATACTCCAATACAGTTCCACGATCATAGGAACGATATCATCACTCGTGTGTACGTACGGAATACCGTCTCCACGATGTGATGCGACTCGTTCTACATGATCATCATTACATAGTAATTATATAAATGAATTGAATGAATAAATATGATATATGTTACACTAATACCATTCTGGATATAAGGAATCTATAACCTTAAAAGAAGAATAAGAATGTATTCGGCAAAACACGCATAAGAACAAAAGGCAATAAAGACCCGAGTAACAGGTAACAATGAAATATTACTAACAAGAAGCTACAAATATGACCATATATGATATCATATCAATATGTATGATTCTTTAATAAGTCAATAAAATTATTTAAACCATTATACAGGAGCTTTGGACATGTACAAAGCTAATCGGACCTAAGGTAAGGGAAATATCACAATCTCATTTTTATCCGAGATTGTTTTTACTTTGTTATTTACTGGGGTGTATTTTATCATCCACATCCATGTTCCCTCAATATGTAATATTATTTACATCCTTTTACAATATTTTATATCTAATTTTACCCTTCGATGAGTTTTTTTTAAAAGATATGAAAGGAATCTTTTGTCGTTTTTCATACGAGTTACTTTTTGACTTTTCCAAAAAAAGTACGAAGAATGTTTTGTTTAACTTATACGGCATGAATGGATTTTTAAAACATTATTTCCAAGAAACTTCCTTTACATGTTTTCAAGATTATTTTTAATCAACTTCTTTTAGTTTATAATTGTATGACATGTTAACAAAAGAAAAGTGTTTTTGAAGAAGAAAGGATATTTTCCTCAAGAATGGAGTTCAAGTGTTTTATCAAAATTATTTTCCATATAAGATAATAAAGGATTCTGTTTTTATCCCTATTATAACATTGATTTAATCATGTTGTGGTGGAAATATTTTTATGAATTCCTTTATCTTATATGAATTGTTTTATGATGTCATGTTGTTTAAGAATCCCATTTTTATTACATGGGTTATGCTATGATGTATGGTTTTTGATTATGTGGCACACATAAGAAAGGATTCATTATAAGATGGGTGGGACCTATATCTCCCTCCAATGCATTGGGTAAAGATTTTATATCTCATGAGATAGACATGGCTGGAACGAAAGGTTATTTCGGTTCAGTGATACAGGACTGAAACGAGGAGTGAAATCGGTTCATAAAGGGACTTTGTCCACCAAGATAGTCTTGGCAATGAGTCATGACTAACAAGAAATGATTTTCCATGATTATGCGTGCATGCCACAAAGTTTCAAGTTTTATGTTATGATTATGGGGATCTCATTTTCACTTCTATGATTTATTCCATGTTAAGATATTATGATCTCTTTTGCAGGTTTTGATTTTCAAAAAGATATGATATGATTTTTATTTCCTTTATTTGCCCTTGCAGGGCATTTGAGATCACCCTTTTATGTTTTCTTTTCTCCAGGTCAGGAAGATGGATATTATGTAGAATATGCTAAAAGGGACCCTAGATATGATGAAATAAATGGGAGACACTGTAGAAGATTTATGAACCATTTGTTTATGTTTCCCAGTTTCTAAAGACACTATACCTATACGGTTCTTTTGTGGTTTTGTCATATGTTGTAATAAGTGTGCTTCAATTTTGAAGTATTAACAATGTATGTAAAGTATGGGTCGTTATAAGTATCCTCGAAAATGGACCTAGATTGAACCTTCTCCCACTACGAAAACTTTGTAGGGTCATCTACAATGAGGAATATATGTCACCCTTAATAAAAACTCTCTTTGGTTATGACAAGACCAAACAAAAACTCGTGGGACCAATCAAGATTAGAACCCATTTTAGTGATCTTATGGATCAGTCAGAGTTCCTGATGGTTCTAAAATACATGAAATTCAATTCCCTTTTATGAAGGCCATAGCTACATCAACACATGTCCATTTCTTCCTCTTACCACTAGAGTATTAAATATTTCTCCAATAGACAAGGTGGGACACTACATACTGATAATTCCCCTATCAATATCTCTGAGTCGCATTACATCAATGAAACTTTTTAGGAGAAAAATTGGAAGACAACTATAATCGATTGTATTGATTGGGTCCCCACCACAAACGGTCTATAAATGGATCCTGATGACCTCATAAAGAAACTCGGTGATAAGTACATTCTTCCCATAAACCATGTTGGGAGAAGGGATCTGAGTCCAGATGTGTATTCGGCTATTCTCATGATCTCAGTCGTGACATCTGACTCTGAAATTGCATAAGCAACTATTGACCCTCAATCTGAGGAAGAATGCTTGAGCAAGAGTTCCAACACCCCATCCTTGGAATCTCAACATATCCCTACCGCACACTCTGAAGTGGAAGAAGGACAAGATGCTTGTCACACATATTCTTCTCCCTCTCCAGAGGTTTCCTCACAACCAATTGTGTTAGAGGAAGTCGCTTCGTCAAGAGAGAACCCAAGAAACATATTGCCTCCGAGCATTGGAGATCCCACATCATGGGCTATCTATCCATCAGAAGGGGAAAAGGATGATGATTTAGGGGTCGAAGTGAAATAGGACCATAGAGATTCCCTTACTGCATTCAAACTGGGTATCACTTCCACTATTGATGAACTCAGGGAAATGAAAAATGGTAATGAAGAAGACAGAAGACTCATTCTGATTTGTACAGCCATGTCTTCTGAAGAACAAGAGTTATGTACCTCCTTATTGAGGCAACATTGAGATGTTTCTTCTCAAAATTACACAGAAATTCCAAGACTCAATCTCGATGTGGCGACGCACCACTTAGGCCTGCTGGAAGATCATCAAGGTTATATGCAAGCCACCAGAATGATGCACCACACACATACAACCAAGATAGAGGCTGAAGCCAACAAGATCTTAAAAAAATACATAATTAGATATGTCCAATATCCCATCTATTTTTTCAACTTTTCTTATTTAATAAATAAGAACCTACATATTTTTATCTACATTGATTTTAGAGATTTCAATTGGCACTACCCGAAAGATGGTTTCCCTATACCAATCACCGAACTATTAGTCGATGTGACAGTTGGATATGAGGATCTCTCCTTCATGGATGGTTACTATGGATATAATAAAATCAAAATATACTGAGAAAATAAAGAGTCCACTACCGTCAGGATACATGGTCATGCCCTTTGGCCTAAAAAATACTATCACCACATATCAATGTTCCATGATTCACATTTTCAACCCATTCTTGGGGAAGTTCGTTGAATGTTATGTTGATGTCTTGGTGGTCAAATCATGACATTTCTCAGATCCCCTATCAAACCTTGAAACCATATTTAGAATACTTCAATAAAAAAGCATGAAGATGAACCCCTTGGAATGGGTCTTCAGGGTTACCTTAGGGAAATTTCTCGGCGTCGTCATACGCCATCATGTCATCGAAGTAGAATCTTTGAAGAAAAAGGCTTTCCTAGATTTTAAACCCACCAAAAACCTCATTGATTTGTGAGGACTACAAGGAAATGTGGCCAATATTAGGCTTTGTAAATCCCACTTCGTAGGAAAATGTCATCCCTTTACCATGTTGATAAAGAAGGGAGTTACTTACCAATGGACAGATGATTACCAATAGGAATTAGACAACCTCAAGAAGTACCTCTTGACTCCACTAGTGCTCATACCACTCGTTGAAGGAAGGCCACTTATCTTGTATGGTAATTCCTTAGAGTGGTCACTAAAAGCCTTACTCACACAGAAGAATGACACCAGCTATGAAAACAACTTTTATTATCTCAAACGGACCATGATTGATGGTGAAACACGATATTAAAATATCGATAAGATATGTTTGGATTTGGTATTCACAGTACAGAAGATGAAACATTATCTACAGCATCATGAAGTCCATCTAATCTCTTTTATTAATTTTCTGAAAAGCATCCTCAATCTTCCAATGTTGACCGAATGCCTATCCTGATGGGCATTCACCCTGTAAAAGTAGAAATTCTGGTTGTTCCTCAGAAATCTATCAAGTTCCACATATTTGAATATTTTATATAAGATCATCCCTTGATAGAGACCACCTCAGCAGACATCTAACTCCCTGGAAAATATTTCTTCTCTCTACAAAATAATTCCCAAACGTGGATAATGTAGTTTGACAGCACATCCAGGAGCCTGACGCGTAAAATAATGGAATACCCCAAGTTTAACAAGGTGGTGCTGGAAATCAAAATCATTTCCCTAGAGAATGTAGTTCATCCATATTCTTTCTTCTTTAAAAAAGTGTGCACGAACAATGAGGTGGAATACTAGGACCTCGTTATAGTTCTAGATCTCGCAATGCAGTTGCAAGTGTAGCACTTTAAAGTAAAAGGAAACATAGAAATGGTCATCAAGAAAGTCAATGGCCACCACATCTAAGGGATAATGGTGGAGTTCCCCATAGAAGTGATATTGAACTACATTCTCTGGTATTATAATTCACAAGCCAATGCATTAGCCAATGCGTCCACAAACCTAGATGACCCAAAATGAGATGAAAAAGTTGTCCACATTTCTCACCATCGAATGGTCTTTACGTTTTTTCAATCTAATATGGAAGAAATTGATAAAGTCTGCAGAGTCCATAAGCTATATTCCCCTACTACTGGATGGATGACCCCCATTAAAAACTACAATCAGAGAGAAGATCTTACATTAGATAATTGTAGAAGAGAATAAATACAGATAATGAAATTCAATTTTTTCCTATATTGCGGCACGAGATAGTAGAAGGTCATATATAAGAGATTCCATGACAAAGTCCTTAGATACATTGATGGGGAAGAGACTACTACTATCATTAATAAAGTGCATGCCATAGAATGTAGAGAACATCAATCAGAATACAAGATTTCTCATTAGATTTGAAGGCTTTAATACAATTTTCCCACCTTGGGATGAGATTAAGTGAACATTACAATGAAATGCCACTCCTTCCAAATTCATTCCAACATTATTCATTAGCCACATGAGATACTTCACCATGAAATCTTCTCCTGGTCATTATCTATCTGGGGAATGGACGTCATGGAACCATATCCTCCTACCACTATCACACAATGCATATATATTCTCATAGTCACATACTTCATTTCCAAATGGGCAGATGTTGCACCCCGTAAGGAAGTTGGGGAAATAAGCATTGTTAGCATCTTGAAATCCAATATCTTCATCTAATTTGGTGTCCCACATATAATAATGACAGTCAACGACACAAACTTATGATCTTCCAAATTGGAGAAACTATACCAGTAATATGGTATCATGACCATACATTTATCCTTCTACCATGCAGTGGCCAATGTATAGATAGAGTCCTTCAACAAGAAATTATCTAACATATGCAATAAAATCGATGAAAATACAAGAAATATTGGACAAACAAACACTTCCATACCTAGTGGACTTATCAAACCACAACACGCACCAGTACCCAAGATACTATGTTCTCATTAGTATTCAAAATGGAATTTGTTCATCCCATTGAATTCCAATTGTCGTTACTCTGCATTTTTATTTTTGATCAACTATCTGCCGATGAGCAAGTAGAGAAGCTACTTGATGAATTTGAGGGACTGGATGAGAAGAGGTTTCTCAATTTGCACCACCTATAATTATATCAGAACTGAATTGCATGATACTTTAAAAAAAGGTTCTTCTTTAGTCATTCCTCAAAGGAGAATTGGTATTAGTCCTCTGCACCCTGTTGATACCTGCAAGGAATCCACCGAAGCTGGATCCAATATTGGTTGGGCCATATGTCATAAACAAGGTCTACATCAGTGGAGCTTAATCCCAAATCTCCATCGATGGGAACCTCACCACTCCTCTAACTAATGTGATATTTCTGAAGAAATATTCCATGTAACCATAAGAGAAGTTTTCATCCGATCTGCAGGTCGTTAAACTGCCATTCCCTGAGTGTCCTTATGGAATGACAATAAACTGCATAGTAGAGCATCCTTACCGCATGAAATTTAATAGCACGGTACTTTGTCCCTATAACATGAAAATAAATTATGTAACATTGGTAAAAAATCTGTCACCCTAAACAAAGATCCAATAATCATGGTAATTTGACCTCAAACATTACTAGAGTTCCTCGTGGTTCATATTGGAGGCTCCCATTCTCATTCACATCGATTCTGCTATAAAATCATAGCATGCGCCCATATTTGGAAGCGATTTCGAGATCTATGACCCAAAATTAAGAGAAATGTGTCCATACTGTATGAGAATAATCCTATTAGTAAATCTTCTGAGCTACAGGAAATTAAATTAAAAATTCCCCTCATTCTTACCGCACAATGTTAAAATGCATGGTAATTTGACCCTGTGACATGACAAAACAATAAGTCGTGTGGGTCCGAACTCTATGACAATAAACTAAGAGAAATATTTACTGGTTGCTTGACTTTATACTTAATAATGATACAGTGTCTTCAACTAAGAAATCATTCATGTCCCAAAAATGTTCATCTACTGTTCCACATTCAATGATCAATGTATGGCTTGATATTTATTTTCGCAGGATACGTAACAACACCAAGTTTCCTCATCATAGTCCAGCCACCGAAAAAACAAAAAATGCACCTTTTCCTCTCTAAATGAGCTAGAACTGGACAGATTGTTTCCAAAGAACTACTTATGACTTGATTCCTACCTCTCATGATATGTATTGACCATTGGTTTCCTTATCTTGGTCCATCCACATCAAAAAAAAATATAATGTTCCTTTTTCCACCTATGTACAGACCAGACCTAGATGGGATATTTTCCCTAGACAAAAATTTATGTCTTGATTTCTTGTTTCACTAGATACATACCATTGTCATGAATTTTTATATCTTGTCCCAGACACAATGAAAAAAATTCACCCTTTTACGTTTGAGAAATTTTTTTCCAGGAATCCCCTTTGACTTTCAAGGGCTTCAAGAACAATATGTGTCTTGATTCTTTCCCTCGCAAGATACATAGTGACAACTAGACCCTACATCTTGGTCCAACCACCACCTTAAAAAATCTCTTTAAAACACCATTTTTCACGCCATGTGGCTGGAACCCCAGTCATTCTTTGTTTCTCACAATGCGTATTACTCACGTGAGATTAGTAATTATGGAAAGGATCCCGCATCTGAAGAAAGGATGAGTGATACGTAAAGAACTATGTGCATCTTGTTTCCTGCCCTTGCAAGACACATAGTGCCATCTGGAATTTTGTATCTTGCCCACCCCCCAAAATGCCCTCGTCCATACCGCAAGAAGCAAAACTTCATGGAGCTCATCCTTACTGTATGGCATTAAACTGCAGGGATATAAAAATGCCCCCATCCTTACCGGAAGTTGTTAAATTGCACAACACCGTTTTCACATTGGTTTTCTTCTATCCTTACCACATGATGTTAAACTTCATGGAATCCCTATTTAGGTTGGTTCAGCACCATCATTACCACATTATTTTAAACTGCATTGATTTCAAAGTGTTCCCCATCTTGACCTCACAACGATAAACTGCATGAAAATCATCGTTAATGCATGATAGTAAACTACATGGTACAAGTCAGAATCCACAAAATATACATGGTAAACCAGGGCATGAACACTGCTTGCAGATTTGGATATATCATTCCCTTGCATCAGACTCCATGACCTGGATAATTGCAGATCTTCATTACCACCCATGGACATCAGAAGTGGATGTTCATCGACCTGTGGAAACCATTGCATGAAAATTCATACCATGCCATCAGCGGATCCTCATATTTATCACCCCTGGCCCATCTATCAGAGGCATGTCTTCCTCAGGTGACACTCTTCCTATCTCCGTATGATTACTAACCCCAGATTCCCCATATAACATCTCCCGATCCAAAAATGTCTTGAGAAATTGTTAACATTTTCCACCATTCAAATCCAGATGTTTCCTGGAGTCCCCTACCTAGTTATCTTACATATCCACCATTGGTTTATATGACAGTATTCATCAACAACATTACACTATAGTTGTGATGATTTAACACAATAGAACATTACAATACAAATGTTTCTCGAATGCTCGGACACATCTCTCCCCATCAGCCAGACTCCGTCTCATCAGCAATCTCGGATCATCAAAATCATTCAGGGCCATCAGAAGTGGAAGTTCATCAAACTACGGACACCATTTCATGACATTGAATACCATTCCCTTAATGGATCTTTATATTGATAACCTCTTTCCCGTCTACAAAAGGTGGGTCTTCCTAGGTGACAATCATCCTATCTTCGTACACATACCGACCTCAGAGACCCCACACCACATATTCTAATTTAAGTGACCCTAGGATTACATTTTACAAATTCATCCCCCATTCTAATCAAAGAACGCAAGAGCATACTAAATCGATTATCCCATAGGTAACTGAAGCATCAACCAATAGTGGTCCTATCTTTACAACCGTTAAAATAATAGCATGTTTTCATTACTTCATGAAATTAAGCATCACATAATAAAAGAGTTCCCCATGTGCAGGGTAAATCAGCGTAGGGAACTTCCTGAGTTTCAAAGACAACTGCAACCTAACATCTTCAACATGATGAAACATAACCTTTTCATACATCAAACCATTTGACAAGAATAATCATGGATCCACATAAACCTCCAATGCCATCAGACATAGAAGTTCATCAACCTACATACACATTTTCATGACTATGCATACCATGCCCTCAGTAGCTATGTATATTGATCACCCATGGCCCATCTACCAAAGCCATGTCTTCCTCAGGCGACACCCTTCCTACCCCCGTACGCTCAATGACCCCAGAGCCCTCATATCATTTCTCTTGTCCAAGAGGCCTGGGAATCAAATTTTACGGTATCTACATCCTTCCCTTGTCTGGGACATGTTAGTGTATTTTGACTCAGTTACATTCTAATCAAGAGTTACCTTTATAGTAATGTCCTTACCGCATGATGATAATCTATACGGAGTGCACCCTCACTGCACGATGATAAACTGCAATGGCTAAGTACCTTAACATTCAAAACTGTATTAATTTACAAGAATTTAAATAACAAATACCTTCATACATACCATATAATGTTGAATTTCACGGATTTAAAAAAAATACCCCTCACCCTTATCGGTTGATGTTAAAATGAACAAATACCATCATTAATGTATGACATTAAACTACATAGTATCTTAAAATGGATAAAAATGAAAACAATTCCCTCCATCCTTTCCGCATGACATTAAACTGAATAGTCTTCAATGAAATCATCACGTGTTTAGTCAGGAAAAGAGGTATCCCTCTCTTCTTTAGTGCATGGGTCAGACATGCATGGCTCATCATCTCACACCAATGTGAGAGGGATAAAATCACCCATTATTTGGATATGTTAACATAAAATTCCTCTCCCTTGTCTAGAAACTTCCTCCTCATGAATCATACTCTATAACAAAAAAGAACTAAACTCCCATAAACCACCCCTGGTTTTCTTGAATCTTGCCTTCCTAGAAGTTTCCCTGCTATCTGGAAAATACAACCATTGGCCTATGGACCCCTTTCCATGAGTATGCATACCATGCCCCTGGCGGCACTCTATACTACTTCCCATTGACCATCTTCCAAAGGCAAGTCTTCCTTAGGAAATGATTTATTCTGTACACCACTGGGCCTCTGACCCCCCGGGATTTAAAAACACGGTGAGATACGGTCTACAAACCTTTCTACAAACACGTGTGAGTATGGTGGGAAATTTTTTGTTAAATTATCATGAACTAGGGAAAGAAATTCAATTTTGAAGAAAATGTCCCAATAACATGACATTAAAATGTGTCATGGTCCAACCCTCCTGTCATGATAACCATGTATGTATAGGAGTGCGATCTTATCCATATCCATGATATATATGGTTTCCCAAAACGTTTTAGACACCATATCTCTTTTAAGCCACCCTTGATGGGTTCTATAACCTTCTTTGAGCTACCCCTGGTGGTCTTCATAATTCAAACTTCTATGAAGTTACCCTTCCATTAGAAACAGATAGTCATTGACTTAAGGACACCTTTGTATAATTATGCATACCATGACTCAACGACTATACATAATGAATCCCATGGAATGTCTACTGAAGGAAACTATTCTTTAGGCTCTACTTTTCCTACCTCTGTATGACCATATGGCTCTTATTCCCCATGGCATGCCCTGTATGCTATTTAAGTATGAGTGAAAAATTTTCCCCATATAAGTCTAAAAGGTATTAAGACATCAAAAATCTGTAAAAATCTCATCGGATCCCCCGCACCACCACATCTAGTCAAATATGTTCGACCTAATACATCAGTAATGAAGGTCTCATTTGTGATTCGTTAACCCTCATAGAAACAAGTATGAAACACACCATGATGAAAACCCGCAATGAGAATCTTGGAAAAAAATCCATGTTTCATCTCTCCAGGCCTACACCTTGTATAGAGTGGAAAAAATTAAGAAATATAAACTCAAGAGTTACAAATCCTGTTAGGTCAAAATCCCACAAAGGGAAGCCTACTAAAAAGACTAGCTATACTAGCTACGTCCACACTAAATGGGCCTATGAAAATATTATGGTATCATCAGAAGAGTCACAATGGTTTTAGGGTTTTCCTATAAAACCCTAGAAGATTTCAAACTATTCTAGACAGATCCCTAGATCTAGGAAACATTTATAGCAGGTAATTTTCCATTCAATCTGATTTTCCTGAACTATGATTAATTATGTTTCAGAGAATTATTTTTCATACAGGAACCATTTCAATTAATTCATATCACAAGATAATATAGTAGAAAATTATTGGGGATAAGAATCATTGGTCATATTACAAAAATGTTATGGAGGTCTTCCAATAATGGAGCCTCTTCTGACAGTCCATGATTACTATTGGGGGATTTTGGTAGACTCAAAAAGTTTTATCAATCTTTGGTGAGAATCCACGATAGCATGACATAAACTCTCCCAGGTGGCCATCTCGGCCTCTACACATGTCCATAATGGTTTGGCCTCCTGTTCTACCTTGGATATCACCCTCATCTCATCCTCTACCTGGCACTGCCCCCTAATCAATAATAGCAATGACATGAGATCGCTCTCGCCTTAGTCGCTTCATCTCTTGCATCATTTGTTACTTTATTCAAGTCACGTGATCCCGTTCCGGATCTAGTTCCTTGACATTAGATTTTTTCCTTGGGTTATCACTTTTTAGCCTTGAAAATTCCCCAGCCTGATCATGAGATTTTTTTTTACGAAGTTGTTGGGTCACAACAGGATAGGATTCTGCTTCAAAGGTAAAAAGGAAAGACTCAATTACATTGAATTTCTCTCGGGAAGCAACCACTTATTTAGTTATGACATAGACGCCATGATTTTAAAAGCAATAAAATCCCAAAAATATGAACATGTTATGCAGTATTGGAAATTTGGTAGGCATATTAGCAAAGGGAGTTTGAGAAATCAGCATCCAGATCTTTGTCCATGCTCTTTGACGAGTAGGTCAAAGGCTGGAAAGGTCCCCTTGATCAGACTCATAATCACTCTCAAAGGATGAAATATATTTAGGGATCAATGTCACCAGAGAGGGACCAGATATAGTCGTGACTGTACATTCAGATTCCTCAAAAAACTCATCCACGACTACAGTCAATGACAGGATTGGGGTTATTGGTACGATCACCAACACCTGGAGTTGTGGCCCTAGAGCCCAAAAAAATGAAGTATATAAGTACCCCTATTTATAGAAGGGAAGAAAAAGTGGTTAGTGGTAAAGAAGATTGATATGATTACCCCTAATCATTATGGTGTTCATTTCCTCAATAAATGTTCTGCAACTACCACCCAAGGAAGATGATGTAGTGTTCTCAACCCATAAATGAGTTGTAGGGACCCCTAGAAGTGGCCAAGATCTAAGGCCATGCCTGATACCAAAAGATTCCTATATATTCCCCAAATGATTGAATATAGAAATTATGCTCATGGAAATTGTTCCCTGGGTAAATAGGATGATAGCCCACCCCATGTTTTCCAGAGTTGTGGTATTAGCCACCCTCATGAGCACTTCCTCCATTGGAGCATGATCCATAGAATCTAGGGCATCTGACTCTACTATATTTGATGCTTTTTTAGTAGATTGGTGTGATGAATGCATTTTTCTCACTTCAGCTATCAATAGTGGAAGTCCCAACCCCTAGTTTCTAATCCTCCGTTGAATTCTCAGTTGATGAATTCAATATAGGGACATTAATATCTCCATATTTCTCAATAGGCCCCACCCCCTCTCCATGTTCAAACATGGATGTAAGTAATTACACAATTATCAATGGGGCAGGAGCCACAACCACTTGGGAAGTTGTAGCCTAATTACTAATTGGATATGCACCAAAGAAAAAAAAATTCAATAACTGGAAAAGTCAAAGCATCTGGCTTGATAATCAGAGATGAAAAAATAATGACTTCTTGTAATTCCCTATCTAATATGTTCTAGTAGTTGTGTTTTCTGCTAACATTTCTTTATTTTTCGAGGACACTGCTCCGCTACCGAGACACTGGGTGG
The DNA here is from genome assembly GCA_963277665.1 of Viscum album. NCBI lineage: Eukaryota > Viridiplantae > Streptophyta > Magnoliopsida > Santalales > Viscaceae > Viscum > Viscum album. The sequence goes on from OY728158.1 coordinate 1,464,800,342, forward strand.
AGCCGGAAGAGGGAATACCCTATTCGGGATTGAAATGGTTGCCTCTATATTCTCGGTTGCACCATGATAGCCATTCCCAACAACCCCCCAACCGAGGGAACACTTTCTCTTGCTGTAGTACCCCAGAGGGTGTACTCTAGGGAAGATATAGCTTCTTAAGACTCCTCAGCATCCTACGAAAAGAATGAAGTTGATAGAGTCTTCATAATGAATATGTAAATGGGTAATGTATATATAGTTAAGATGACCTCTTCCTCAGTATCAGATGGCTCATATTGTGTCATCATTAGAGACAATCAGTTAGAATTGTAATGCTGGTTCTTGAGTGTTTGAATGTATTCATACATAACTTTTAAGCATTCACAAACCTCACCAATATCATCTTAAACCAAAAAATAAGAAGTGGAAAAACCCACTCCAAGGCCTGGAAGCATGAATGGGGCCTCATGAAGAAGATTTTGTACTTCTTCATCAAACCCACTAGCCCCCAGGTTATCTAAAACCCTCTATGTATCTAGGAATGTTGTTGAAACAAGAATGACTAGCCTGTGGGATTATCCTGAGGAGTTTGAGAAGTAACAGAATTTGGCAGGGGTTTCATTAGTCGCTTCTACTTCTTGGGTGCCACCACCACCATAGAACTCTCAGGAACTACCGGTTTTTGGGACTCAATGTGTAAAGAGGGGGATTCCTTTTCCTCAGTCACAATAGGTGGACCTGTACGATCATTATACCCTAAAGAACGATCACATCTGTCCTTTTCCTTGTTGATCACTGAACGTAACATGGCTCAGACTTAGTGGGTTGACACATAGTAACCCCGGTGAGCATGGATGAAAACCTCAAGATCATGAAGATACAGATTTACCCTCTTAGGTTCATCATCATAAAATATATGTGTGGGAAAAATTATATAGCCCATCCCACCAAACAACACTTCCCTACCCAAGAGAAGTTTCCATAGAGAATGGGGGAATTGACTATGGAAGGATGAATGAATTTTGGCCTCATCCCATTTCCTCCAAGACTATGGGAAGGCAGCATTAAATAGTATGACTAGTTGACCCCTGGCAGTATCATCAATATCATGTAAAGAGAAAACTCGATGGGTTAAAACTTTCCCCAAGAGCACATGTCCAATAGTATACCATAGAACCTTCCCTGGCCGATTTGTAGTAGCATCATCTTTCTACAATCCCTTACACTTTGATGGTTTTGATCTCTGAATAGTGGGCACCAGTATTCCCGACTGTTCGTCCAGGTAAGACTCCACCTAGAAGTCGATGTAGTTTTTGGAAAGGAAAGGCATAGGGTCTTCAAAAATTGAATTTTCGACCTCCCAATCCATGTCCCCTTTGGTTAAAATCATCCACATATTCCTAGCTACCATTAGATGTATATTATCGCGATCACCATTGTGGGAAGGGGGACATGCATTTGAACACAATCGAACTGATGGCTGAATCTGTAGGGCGCATACCCTTCGTAGAAAAGTTCCCCGCATATGAGAGCCACTAAGATATCCTTCCTCATAGAAAATAAAAAGTCTTTATTGGTAAAGTAATCATATTCGGGATTCATAATAACCCTTTTTGGGGAGTGGTAATGAAGAAAATTAATGTTTCCATAGCCAGGGATTCGACATGATAGCCATGTCTTATTCTACATTGTTTGATGTTCCTCCACATCTTGGGAAGCCCATATTAGGTGAATAACCCCACTTGTCAATTGAAAATATGGACAGAGTGTGGCACCTTAAATATTTATGGGTTTGATGAAAGTCTAGCAGTTCTTCACGTTCCCCCCTATCCAACCCTAGAGGATTTGGAAGGGGCCAGCCACCCGATTTGGCCGCTTTCCTTTAGTGATGTGGCTGAGTAATCAATATATCCTGGATAATACTAGAATGGCCAGGTTGATGCATTTTTTAGTGGCCAGCTGCAATTCCATCATAAAAGTGGAAACTCGTACGCCGCTAGACTCATGTACAGGCCACAACCTGCCACTTAAAAATATATCTCTGAAGTCAGCCAGTCAAATTTTCTGATTAATGTTTGGCCCAATCTCACATCCCCAAGTGATGAATTTCACCTCTTCTAGAATTTACTAGTAGGGGCTCTCTGCCTCCAGGTTTCTATTGAGGGAAAGGAAGTGGGCCTACGTGGATGGTTTACAAATTTGGTGTCTGTGGAAAAGGCTAAAATCCATTTGGGATATGGGATAATATTTTTCTAATGAATATCTTAGGAGCACTTCTGGTCTTGATCAATGACCAGCTTCACCAAATGTGGAGTCCTCTCTTCATCATCCGAGGTAGAAGGGGGTGATAATAATTCGTCAAACAAATCAATGACAATGGGGACTCTTGAGATCATTGAGATGTCCTAATGGCTTATGAAAATGTCCATGTGGACTATGTGGAACGTATTAGAATATGGGATCCATCAACTCAGTAGTTGTGTGGAAAGTGTATTATTATGATTGGTGTATGTATGGGCTCCCCAAAAAGCTTCATACCTCTCCACAGTTTGCAGTTGCACTTGGAACTCCTCGTAGCTCTGGATGACATAGAAGGGCCACCCAAAATCTATCTTAATCGTTCCTCTTACCTGAAGATATCGATCATGTGACCAGACATGTTGTTCATTGAAAATGTAATTGTGTGAAATTCTATGATAACGATGAATTACTCAATCATGTTGATGTTTCTTTACTTTCATGTAGTCAAGAATGGGATTTAGCACGGACCCAGCGGCCGTGTCCTTCAGAATAAGTCATCCCCTCTGTGAGATCTCAGCGCTAGGGACGGTACTTGATATTATCCAGGCCGCATGGTGGTTATCACGAGAAGGTGTTGGGATAGATGTATCAAATAATTGGTTGAACCCATATACAGGAAGGCTATTGGAAAATGTGTATTCACACTGAGTCTTAGTAAGATGATTGGATAAGGATTGATGCAAGGGGCAATGTGAGCTTCTTCCTTAGAAGAGATGGCCATACCATTTTTTCATTGATCGAAAACTGAATGGGGAGCTATGACATGCCCAACATTAGCTTGTGGAGGAACCATGTTTTATTACTATATTAAGAATATATACCACGGTTTAGTCCAAAGTATAATATTCAGTAAATGTCCAAATATTTGGAAAAAGGCTCCACAAAAGTTCTACATAGTATTCCCAACATACCGACCCTAGATTTTTTTTTGATGCCCATATTCCGAGAACCAGTGGTACGTGGAAGAGGTCTGTGGAATCCTAGCCCATGGAGCGTTGTCCAGCTGACCTCAAATGATGCCCCTATGTGGGTTCTCATAATTCAGGACTTCAGTAAAGTTCAAAATGAAAATTTCAATGTCTGAAGTATTATTCTAGTCCACGGACCACTAAAACATGTATACTTTTCCCTACACAGCCCTCCATTACTTACTTTTTAATGTTGATAGATTTTAGTTCTCAGATGGGGGCGGGCACGGACATCGATCAGTTTATGGAATCTGAAGCTGGTTCGCAGATGAAGTGGTTCACAAAGGAAGCCATATATGGAGGCGGTGCATGGAAGTAGCGAACGAGAGATCATCTCACCAAAGGATTCAGTAAAATACAAGTTGTGTGGACCCCTTTATATTAGACAGGTCCCCCACCGGGTCCACCTCTCAACCACAAACCGCCCAATTTATAGGACCACTCTACATCGGAATAGACTCCTCTTCATTCCGATCAGACCCCATTCTGATGGGAGGCATTTTTAGGGTCTTCAAAAATCCATAGAAGGGAACAAAAATAATCCCTTAAAATCAGTGGAATAATCTTCCCAATATTCATAACTAATTTGGGCAGAATATGAAGAATGTGCAGAATTATTAGAAAATAACCTATCTAGTCCGCATACTGGTTCATCATCAGTGGTACACAACCAGTTCAGTGAACCGCCCTCCCACGGATGATGTTGTTCATGAAACAGAGGCATAAATTTTACGTGGGTTCGAACAGAATGGCTGTCAAGGGAGGCTAGACCGGTCCCCAGCAACGAACTCCTCCAGCTGCGAACTAGGCGGACTGGCCCCCTACCATGCACTACGTCATTCGAAAAATGAAGGTGGAGCCCTAAGCGGCCATAAAGCACCCCAAAGACCGTGTTTGTTCAAGGGTGAGGTGCATTCAATATACCCCTCGAAACTCGGGTTGACTAAGTCATCCATATGGTGGGTTTTCTATCATGGGCCTCCATAAATATTGTCACATGACTATAGATAAAACCATCCCCCCTCTATAAATGTATGTAAAATGGGATTATAAAGGGATTGGATTTTTGAAGATCAGATTCATTGTGATCGGATTTTTGATGATAGGATTCTTGGTGATCGTCTTTTGGAAGGAAGGCATCAGACATTGGGAGAAGGAAAAAGCATATGGGAGTATAAGATTTCACATAACCCGATATTCTGATTCATGAACCAGTAACAAGTATGAATTGGGAATGAATTTTTATGAATTGAAGAACACATAAATAAAGTGGTAAATCGCGAACCTAAAATTGGTGTATTGTGAACCATGGACCACATGCAAATGCACTCCTTGTGATCTAGGGAGCCTATGCCCCTTCTCTGATCTAGCGCGCCATGTAGCACCCTCTTACACAGGTGACGCCCTAACTAGTGTTGCCCCTGGCCCCTGCCGGTCGAGCGAACTCCAGTCTCACGTACCAATATGGTACACAGAACAAACCTGCTGTCGCATACCACTATGATATGTGGGATTCCCCTCAATCTGTCTTCCACATTGGTATGCGGATGACCTCTCAATCCACGTAGCACTTACCTACATGAAGGGCACCACTATTCATAAGTCTGTGTTCTCTGCCAAGTCCTTCAGTGTTTCCATTCCTAGAGTCAGATAGGGCCCTTTTAATTGAGTCTAGTCCTCCATAATCTCTTTAGCAGCCTATCCATCAGCACCAAGCCAAGGAATGTCCCAAATCCACCAGGCCTATATGATGAAACCTTGATGTTCATTAACACTCCCTCTTGAGTTTAGAAACACATGGTAGAATGAGACAAAGGGGTTACCCCATCCCTTGAACGGACTTCTGGTGAATTCTTGGGTTCACATTCTCATGGTAGTCCAATGTCTGGGCCATAGATCCCCTTTTCCTCTAAACTATTCAGTATTGAGGGATCATGCTTTCCATTCCATTCAATGAGTTCCAGCGGTGAGCACTTACCCCTTCCTCTGAAGAGAGTAACTTGGATTCCCTCCTAGAGTAAGCCCCAAACAATCCTCAATGGATGACAATATCCTTTCCCCTTCCATCCGGGACGGTTCATTGTTATGTTCCCTAAATCGCCTTACCATGGCCTATGCTGAAGAGAATTCTACCTTAATTCCCTCCTCAACACCATGGGGAATGAAATTCTCATATTCTCATCCCGCTCCCTATGCCATCATTTTTCTTATTAACTGTTAGTAAGGAAAAAGTGTGTGGCTTTTCAAATCTTTCACATTCTCTCATTCCTCACACCGAGTATGACTCTAATGGGCTTAGAGATTTATGATGGTCACATAGTCTGTATATTAATGGAAATTGGACAAACTAGGTGGGTTTTGATCCATATATCTTAAGCAGGGTACATAAGACAAATCCATGAGGTTAAATCCCTAATCGGGCCACTAACAACATGTATGCCCCAACCAAGCCACAATATGGGCTGCCAATCATGCCCTTGACAGGAAACTATCACGTGTAAGCCCAGAAAATCCATAACTACATACACTTAGATTCCCAACCAATCGAGCTACGTCAGAAACCACTTTAAGGTTCTAGCCCAACATCCATGTCTAATATCCATGTATCCTTATCAAACTATGTCCTCATGCCCCTAGAGAGACCATACCCGGGCCCGTGAAATCATTTCCCTCAGGTTCTCTTGGGCACTTCAACTTAATTCCCACACCAAGCTTGACTGGGAACATGTCACCTAGACGTCCTTGCCACATGACCTTAAACTATATGGTTGGGTCCCTGTCACATGACCACAAAAGGTGATTTGTCCCGTTAAGTGGCACCATACTACATGGACTCTAATTTCTCTCAAAAGGACACATAAGAAGCCCATATTATTGGTTAGATCTATATTCTCATGTCCCTATCTACCCCTTAAGATTACAATAAACTCTAGAGAACCAAATTAAAAGGCTTGAGACCAGTGATGTCTGAACATACTCAAAATTTCCCTGAATTTCATCTCTAATGAGTGATGGTAATCCTCTAATGTAGAAATTTCTAAATCCTAGAGTATATCTGTGACTTGCAACCCAGGTGTAATCTGTGGATACTATGCTTGGGGATGAACCGAAGATTTGAAAACATATGAACATATCTTAAATCTATTATACTCCTGGAATATGAAATAATTTCTCCCAAAAGGGTGTAATGAGCCCGAATTCCCTTCCTCTATCCCAATGTGATTTATTAAGTGTTGATTGCCATATTACACAGTGATCATATACCTTTGGAATGCAGGTCTATGGAATATTGGTTTCATGAACCTTTGGGAGTTTCCAGCTCTGCGAATATACTCATTGGAGACCCGGAGAAGCAACAATGATAGGAAACCCGATGGAAAGGATAAACAACACCGACTCCATTTAATCAGACAATGAAACCGATCATGTCCCCTAACTGCAAAATAGTGTTACAAATAATTTATTTTTATTGAATTAATTCAAAATATATCTACTAAAAATAGTTTAAAATTTTTTTATTGATAAATGTACCATTTTTTATATAGAAAATAGTGCCACAATTTATTATTTTTTAATAGAAAATATGTAATTCTTGAAGGGGAAAATTATAAAAATTTTCAAATGAATAAATATTTAATAATTTATTTAAAATCATATGTGATCATATTTTTTTAATTTCATGTATTTCTTCAAATTGTCAATATGTATGAAATATTATATATCATCCTACCTTCAATATATTAATTTCATTCTAAGTTTACTGTTATACATTTAAAATAGATAATTAAAAAACTATATTTATTTTATAAAATAATTATTATGTGTAGCCTTCATAAAAATCATTCCATGTCTTCTTAGTATGAAAATTAATTTCTTTTTCCATTCATAAAAGTGTAGAAAAATATTTTTTTGATTTAAAAAAAAAATGATATATACACATTAAAAAATATTGATACTCCTAACAAGAAAAAATATAGTATAAAAAATAATCCCTTAAATACATTTATACCTTGATAAAATATAATTATAACATAAATAAAATTTATTTTTAACTATTGGAAAATTAATTGAATTTAAATATCATTAAATATTTCTTATCACTAAAAATATATAATTTTTTAACTTTTCAATATCTATATTACATTTAAATTTGATATTATTTTTTACCTGAAATAAAATTATTTATACTCATTGAAGAACATGATCACATTACCAAGATTGAAATACTAATATTGGATAAATAAAAACGTACAAGATATAAATGTACGTAATTTCACATTGATTTCTTTAGATATAGGGAATAAGATACTCATTAATCACCCCAAGAAATTTGAGGATGTTACTATTGACATCCTTTTAGGCCCATACATCTTCTAAAGTGTTTAAATATTGATGTTTTTAATAGTTTAATGACTTATTATATACTATCTTTACTTATTTTATATGAAATGTAAATAATTTTGTGAAAGATTAATGTTTTAATACCAAGTATATTTTTTGAACATTTTTAGAAGTAGTCCAATTGAGTCAGTTTACTATTTTATTTAGAACTCTCCCCCTAATGATCCAAATATTAGTGTTATTTTTTTGTGATTTCTTATTCAATGTACCACATATCATTATAAGAAATCATTGGCTCATGCTGCCATTCGAATGGTCATATGGACCACACAAGAGGACCCACCGAATCTCTGAAGAAACTGGCCCATCCATAAAGATTTAATTACTGGCATCCATCAAGAATTGAAAATTCCTTTATTCTTCTCCAACATTCAGGGGACAATGTAAGGAGTCTTGGATAAATATTTCGAGGCCCAACCGTAAATAAAAGGGCCCCAAATGATCCATATAAACTCAGACCACTATTCTGGATGGGAAATAAAATCTGTACAGTATTCATGACATATCTCATTATGTAATAATTTAATAAAGATGGGATTTGGCATTATGAAAGAGGAGATATATGCGAATGAAATCGTTAAAGAAAGTGTTCGGATTTAAAGGCATGTTCTTATTGGTAATCCCATTCACATTTCAGTCTTCTATAATGTATGGATAGAAATGGAATGCTTAAGTTTGTTTAATCAAACAGCCATAACATTGGCTCCATAAGACCAAATCCAACCACATTTTGAGAGTATAAGGCCAGAATTAATATCTACAACTTGGTTGAAAGATATATCTCGATATTAAGCTATCTGGATGTCCAAATCATCGATCATAGTGGATGGACAGATTGTGAATGCAAACAGTCCACTTCCTTAGGATATAAATTCATCTTGTGCCTCTCCTTCAAAGGGGATGGCATTTCAGAAGAGAGGAGAACATACTGTCATGACCAAAGCCTTTACAATGTCTTGGGAGGACCTGGAATACTCATGTTTTCCCTTGAGATACTCTTCCTTCTATCTTTGTTTACTTTTATTTTTGTGTTTTTCTTCGTTTGTAATCTTTTATGTATTGGTTTTTTTATTTCTATTTTAATCCATGTTTCTTCTTCATCATATATTATTATCATCTATCATCTTTGAAATACTATTATTTGACTTAAAATAGTTTAATTACAGTTGAATCCCCTTCCCTTATTATGATTTCTCATTTAATCTAAAGACAGTATTTAATTCACTTAACTATTTGTGTGTGTGTGTTCGATGCACAATACTTTTTATTATCCATTTATTTGTATTCTATTTATAATTAAAAATTATAAAAATTACAACAATATTATTAAAAAAACAATGGCTAAGTAAATCTACCATTGGGATTAGTTATTATTTGGGGATGTTAAGTGATTGAGAGCAGTTTCTCACTGTATATTCCTTAAATTAACAAAGTGTATGCTAAACATAGAATGTCGTGCATTAATGAAATGATTTGTTTAACGTAGGGTTTCCATGGATTATTGTAACCATAAATAATATTCCATGAACAATATGTAATTGATATTAGAACCCTAAGATAAGTTATGCTTTGGATTAAAGCCTTAACACTTAATAATTCCAATCAATGTTATCTTGTGAAGTGGGTGTTTATTTAATTGGAATATAAAGAAAATATCAAGGATATCACAAGGTTAAGTACCTATTGATGAAATCACCCCAATATTTATGAAAATTTTAAATTAAAAACCAATCATTTTTCACTTAATTTATGCTCTTCAAATAAACCACCCACCCAATCAAAATCTAATTAACTAAAAACATTCCACTATTAAAAGAGTATCATCACCTAGGATTCTACCAGAGTGCTGCTATACACATTAGCAGAGCATCAGAACAATGAACGGTCGATATGAAACAATCAGACAAACATTAAAATGGTTTCATTTCTTGGGATAGTGCAATTAAGTAGTTTCTAGTTTCTAGTTATTGTTAAAAAAATTAAAAAAAAATTGAAAAAAACACCAGGAAAAACCTACATTCCTCATAAAAATCATAAACGAAAAAACAAAAAAAGAAAAACCCATCATCATCATCCATTCAACATCTCTCTGAATTCCCCGTAGCCTCCAAAAAAATCTCATGGATTCTTTTTACCCTGAAATTGAGTGAACACTTCGCCAATATAGGAGTAACATTAGAGAGAATCAAAAAAATCAAGAACAAGTTCTTGTCCAACCAATTGAATTAAGAATGGACAATCCTAGGGAACAAACACATAAAGAAATCTTTTCCCCTGATATGAATTACCAACGTCTTGGTATTAAATATCCAAATATAGAGGCTATCTTTGATCTCAAATGGGATTTGATTAATCTTCATACTCATTTCCATGGGCTAACCGATGAGTGTCCGCATCTCCACATTATAGAGTTCCAAGTGGTGTGCTCTACCAGGAAGCCTCAAGGGGTTCATAAAGAACAAATAAAACATCAAAAATTCCCTCTATCCAAGGATAACTCCACCATTTCCTAGATCTACTACCTTCCTTATGGTTCTATAACAACATGGAATGACATGAAGAGACTCTTCTTAGAGAAATTATTTTCTACTTCTTGTACTTATTTTATCTGAATGTAATTAAGTGGTATTCATAAATTCCCAAGTGTATCACTCCATGTGTACTTGGAGTGGATCAAAAAGATTTTTTCATCATTCCCACACCAACAAATCTCTGATTAAATCTTTATCCATTACCTCTATGAGGGTTTATTGGTGATGGAGATAACTCTCATTAAAGTAGTAAGTAGTGATGATCTTCTTGATAAAACTCATGCAGCTACAAGAGTTCTTATAAGATACATGGATGTAATAACACACCAATTACATAATCAAGAACACCATCACGTAAAAAATGTCCAAGAAAATCAACTCATATAGCAGAACAAGATGACTGAGTGGATGAGTAAACTTACAGGTCTTGAGCGACAACTAGCTATGACATCCAAATCCCCAACCTCATCTTCCCCACAATCTATTTTTCATGGACCTATCAAAAACTGTGGATTCTGCAACTCACCAGCTCATCCAATAGAAACATGTCCACAAATTCCAGAGGTTCTATATGATTCATTGGACCAGTGGATCTAAATACAACATATGCTCAGCAGAGCCCCAACCCTCAATAATCCAGTTAGTTCATTAGGAACTTCAACCAACCTCAATTTTATCCCTTCTCTTCTTCCTATAATAATGGAATGAGGTATGGTAATATCATTTCTCATAACCCTCAATTCCCTCCTCTAAACCCAAACCAGTTTCAATATGGTCAAGATGTTGGTATCTTCCAAAAACCTTATCCTTTTGTTCCTCAACAACAAAATAACAATCCTCCTCTTGGATTACACTATCCTAATGAGCCTTCCAAATTCCCAAACCAATAAAATAACATTCCCAAGAACCAAAATCAAGGCAGTCCCAATTTAGGACAAGACTCTTCTTCTATGAAACCATGGGAAAGTGATGTTGAAGATCATTCCTCCTTCACCCGTTTCAGCCTCAAAAACATTGAAACCCAAATTGGTCAACTAAAATCCCACCTAATCCAAAAACAAAAGTAAAAGTCTTCCCAAATCGCATCTCAACCATTACCCAACCCCAAGGGTAATGTAAGTGAAATTTTACTTACATTGGGAAAGAAAATTTCTATGCCTCAAGATAATTTCTCCAACCCTCCTTTAAATGATAACCTAGAAAATGGAATGAAAAAGAAACATGAAAAAGAATATGAAACCATTTCTTAACCGCCTTTTATTCCACATAGGAACACAATTCCTTTTCCTCCAGCCGTTGCTAAGCTAAATAAATCCTTTGAACCTGATCTTAAAATGCTCGACATGTTTAGATTTGTTGAATTCAACATACCGTTCTTAGATTCTATTAAACAAATCCCTATGTATGCCAAGTTTCTTAATGAATTGTAAACCCACAAGAGGAAATATAGGACCATTGAGAATGTTTCCTCCCAACAATATATTATTATAAAGTTCAATGATCTAGGGACCTTTACCGTTCCATTCCAAAATGGATGTTCCATCTTCGATGAAGCAGTCATAGACCTAGGATCCTCAATTAATGTCATTCCCAAATCTATCTTCTCCAACCATGGACTAGGTCCCTTACATCCAATGGGTGTTATAATTCAATTGTCCAATTGAAGCACTTCTAGTCCTGAGGGTATAATTGAGAATGTCCTTATTCATGTGAATGATCATATCATTCCTACTAATTTCTATGTCCTTGACATGGGAGGTGAGAAATACTATTCACGATCTCCTCTAATTTTAGAAATATCATTACTCATGACTTCTAGAACTATGATTGATGTCCATTCAAGAATGATTTCCAAGGAATTTGGTGACCAACTGGTCAAGTTCCACTTTTTCCAATCATTGTGATACCCATCTGAGGATCTCTCTACATTCTCAATCCATTCTTCTAAGTGCACTTTTATTATTCAATTGAACCCCAATCCATCATGTTCATCATGTTCAAATGATAAAGGATCTTGTGAAATTTTCACCATGATTAACCAAGTCATAAATGGTGAAGATGATGTGGACCTCTCATTCATATACTCCATCAATCTAGTGGAACTTGAAAAACTCTCTTGAATCCCACATCAACATTGATCTCGACTGTTCCACCTTGGAAAATATTAATGAAAATCAATCTGAAGCATCTAAAGTCCCTTCTTCTATTAATGATTTTTCTAACCCCCAAATGAATGTTGAAACTAATTTGAAACCTCTTCTTGAACACATGAAATATTCATTCATTTTCCATGATCGCTCTTATCTTATCCTTATCTCTTCTTCACTTATCGAAACTAAGGTTTCCAAACTTGTTCAAGTGTTAGATGAAAAAAAAGGCATTAGGTTAGAACCTAGATGACATACTAGGAGTCAACCCTGCTCTTTGTATGCATCAAAACCATCTATAAGAATCATCCAAACCATTCGACAACCACAAAGAAGTCTCAATCCACTCATACTTGAGGTAGTTAGGGAAGAGATCACCAAGATTCTTCAATATTTTATTTTCTACCCAATTTCTGATAGTGAATGGGTTGGTCCAATTCAAGTTGTACCTAAAAAGGGTGGAATAACTATTGTCACAAATGAACATGGAGAGGTAGTAACAAATTGAGTGAAGAACAAATGGCTTGTGTGCATCCACTTCGATAAATTGAATGTTAAAACAAAAACAAATCAATACCATCTTCAATTCTGTGATCAAAGTCTAGAACAATTAGCTGGAAAGTCACACTATTTCTTTCTTGATGGATACACAAGCTATATCCAAATCCCAATCGCACATTAGGACAATGAAAAGACTATGTTAACTTTCCCCTTTTAAACATATGCATATAGGAGAATGCCTTTTGGACTTGGAAATGATCCTACAACATTTCATAGGTGTATGATGAGTATCTTTTTTGAATTCATTAAAAACTGCATTGATGTCTTCATGGATGACATTAGCATTTATGGCGAGTCAACTGAATCATGCTTGCACTATCTCTCTACAGTCCTTCAAAGTGTGTCAAGTGTAACCTGGGGTTATGTTTTGAAAAATATCAATTCATGGTATTAAATGGGATTGTTCTAGGGAACATAGTTTAAAGAAATTGTATTGAAGTTGATCCTGCCAAAAAATAAAAGTGATCCATTCACTTCCTGAATCCACTTCGGTTAAATTCATCTGTTCATTTCTCAGTCATGACAATTTATATCAGACAAGAATCCATAAATTTAGTAGGATTTTCTTTACACTCACTCAGTTGCTCCAAAATGATGTAACATTCCATTTCGATGAGGTTTACAAGTAATCCTTCATTGAAATCCAAACTACTCTTACATCTACCCCTATAATCCAACTCCCATATTGGTCCGTACCTTTTATGTTGATGTGATATGCTTCCGATAGAGCTATTGTGGCTGTTCTTGGCCGACATAGAGAAAAAAATTTCTCATGTCATCTATTATGCCTAAAAAACATCGGAGGAAACTCAATCTTACTACGTTATGACTAAAAAAGAACTTTTAGTTGTGGTTTTTACTGTAGATAAATTTTGTCCTAATCTCTTAGGTTCCAAAATCATCATCTTTACAGACCGTCCTGCTATAATGTTTTTACTCAAGGAGTGTTATTCCAGACCCAAGGTAATAAGATGGATCCTAATGCTTCATGGGTTTGACCGTGAAATCAAATATATACTATGAAATGAAAACCATGTGGCTGATCACTTGAGTAGAATTTGTAATTCTTCTCATTCTGAAATAATTTATCTAGATTTCACAACTGAGCACCTTTCATTTGTCACTACAAAAATACCAAGGTATGCCCCAATTGTAAATTACTTGGTTTTTGGTTTTTTTCCAGATAAAGTTTCAAAATAACAAAAAAATTATGTTGAAAAGTGATTCAAAATACTATTTTTGGAAATAAAATAAACATTGGAAAACTAGAGTAGACATGGTAATTAAGAGATGTGTTGATGAAAATTAAAATTCTTCCATCTCAGAATTCTATCACTCAATACTTATTGGTGGCCATTTTGGACCAAAAAGTACATCTCAAAATGTCCTAAACTCAAGATTCTTCGGGGCTTCATTCTTGAAGTACTCAATGAGTTCTTTCAATCATGTCCCACTTGAAAAAAGTTTGTCATAATCTCCAAAAGAAATGAAAATCCCCAAAAGACATTAATATTCTACAAGATATTTGATGTTTGGGGAATCGATTTCATGAGACCATTCCCCCCTTCCAATGGATTCTCATACATTTTTCTTGTGGCTTATTAGGTTTCTAGGGGGTTCAAGGAAAAACCCACTAGAAAGGATGATTCAAATACATTTATTAAGTTCCTAAAGACACACATCTTCCACCGATTTGGCACACCACGTACCTTGCTAAGTGACTTAGGAACCCATTTTTGTAATAGAACCATATAATCTCTTTTTAAAAATAATTGTGTTGTACATATAACCTCAACTTCATATCACCCCCAAACAAATGGCATGGATGAACATTCTAATAAATAAGTGAAAATAGTGCTTGAGAGAATTGTAAAAGCCACCAGAAAAGACAGGCTTGAATGACTTGCTGAAGCACTTTGGGCATATTTAACTGCCTATAAAACACCCATTAAGATGTCATCTTTTAGGGTAGTGTTTGGTAAATCATTTCAATTACGAGTTGAAATCCAACAGAAGTCTTTTTGGGATGTGAAAACCTGTATTTTTGATTGTGAAAAATATGGTGAATAAATTTTGATGCAATTGGTTGAACTGGAGGAGCATCAACCTGAATCTTATGAGAATTTAAATCTGTACAATGAAAAGGCTAAGGTACTCCATGACAAACAAATCATTAGAATGGAATTCCATGAAGGTGAAAATGTATTGCTTTTAAACTCCCTAATTCAGCTTCACCCAGGTATGAATAATTCTTGTTGGAAAGGTCCTTTTATTGTTTCTCATGTTTACCCATTTGGTGAAGTGAAATTCCTAGAACCCTCTACCAAAAGAACATTCACGGTTAATGGAAATCTATTAATGAATCATAATGATAGGACAAACAATCCTAGAACCACATTGTGTTCCATTGAATCCCTAATATCTATAGTTGACCCACCACTGGATGGATATGGGAACCCACCAAATCCAATCCAGGGGGCACATCTCTTCCAATAACTCCCCTTATCACTCTCTCTCTCTCTATTCATCCTCCCTCATTCTAATTTTGTTATTTATCACTTTACTCAACACATTTTTATTTATTCTTTCTCTTTTGTGTAGTCATGTTATTTAAAAGAAAAGAATATCTAAAAATTTAAAATAATGAACAAACAAGAGTCATAATAACTCACCTTACAATTTTCAAAATTTGTCCAACCATTTTTGGGAGTCAAAAGAAATGGTTTAATCTAAAAAAATTTGGGGATTCTTTATAAATTTGGACAACGAATATTATGTCAAAACCAACAAATTTTGAACGCTCACCTTTTGATTTTTAAACTGATTTTCCCCAACCATGAAGAAACAAAATTATCTTTCATGCCAAGGCCACCTATGTACATATTTTCAAAATGATTATTTTTTCACCCCCATTTTTGAATCTTATGTTTTTGGACCTTCAAGATGAATATCATACTTTAGTGTACATTAAAATGATAGATGAATTTTCTGATCCACATGAGAATCCCAATAGCCAAATATCTTCTCATTTACCTTACATAAATCCTTCATTTGAAAGCCACTTTATGTATATGAAAACATTTTTTTTGATAGACACATTACAATCCCAATACTGTATCCCACCCATTATCATCATGTATTTTAATTTCATAATTTATTTAAATTTATGTGTATGTGGAATGGATTTCATTGTTTGGGTTCCCTTTTATTGATTTCCAATGAGTTATCATCTTCTTGAAAAAATGCATCCATTTTAATATAGGGGATAGGTTTTCCTTTAGTGGGGTTTGGGATTGTATATCTTGTTATGACATATTATTCAAATTTTAATGACAAGTGTTCAAAAAAATAAATTGAAAAAATGAACAAAACTAAAAAAAATCAAAAGGAAATTGAGTTCTGTCATGGGTAGGTCATAAAACAGTATTTCTCAGCCTTTTATCTTGTTATAACTATTAAATTTAGTGTCATGAGGAGATAAATCATTGGTTGGGATATGAGTGTGTGATCTATTTCAAGTTCAACTTTCGAAAAAAATAAAAATAAAAAAGAACACATGCATTATATTCTTATGTCATTGGGAGAAGTCTTGTGTTTTGTAAATATTCCATCTTCTAATTCCATTTATATTTAATTCAACTATTGTGTCATATTTCACATTTTCATTCCCTCATAAATATGAGATCCCATTTCCTTTCATGTATCATTTCAAAAAAAAATGTGCATTTCTTTTTCCATGCTGGTGATTTACCCCTATTCTTCTCTATCTTGGACATTATATTCCCACCATCCCATAGCCACAGGAAAACCCCTTAAAAAGACCTCTTGATTCTTGTGATCTTTGGATAGGGAGTGTAATCTGAGATCTCTTTCCAACTTTAACATTTTCACTTTTGGTTGGTGAATGAGTGAATCTCCATAAATTAATTTTATCATCTTGAGAGGTGTATGTTTTGTGTGCCACCATGTTCTATTTATAAATTTGATCATGAAAAAATGAATTGTGTTTGAAACATTGTTTCTATAACAACTTGTGGTGGAATTAAATATGGATGAGTGATATTTTCTATACCTCCGTGATTGGGAAAAACATAATTTTAATATTTGATGGTGAGTAAAAATGGTTTTTGAGATGTTTTTATATTGGTTGCACATGAGGACATGTCCAATACTAAGTGTGGGGGAGTTAATGTTATTAATAGTTTCATGACTTATAATATATTCCCTTTAATGATTTTATATTTAATGTTCAATTTTTGTGTGAAATATTAACATTTTAATACAATGTATAATTTATTAGATTTTTTAGAAGTATTCCATTGGATTAAGTTTACCATTTTATTTATAACTATCACTCTACTGATCTAAATCTTATTGTTTAGTTTTTTTAATATTCCTCCTTCAATTTAGCACATATTATTATAAGGAATCATTACACCATTATGAATTTTGAATGGTCATATGAAACACACACAAAAACCCACAAATCTGCGAAGAAACTGGCCCATCCATGAATATTTAATTGTTGGGATCCACCAATAAGTCAAAATACCGTTATTCTCATCCAACGTTTTGGAGACTATTTAAGGATTATTGTATAAAAATTTAAATTCCCAACACAAGTTGAATCTGCCAAAAATGATTCATTAAATCTCAGACCACCACTCTGGTCAGGAAATAAAACCAGTACAGTATTCATAACGTATCACATTATGTATTTATCCAATAAATATATGATATTATAGTGTATAATAGGCTCTATAGTCGGCCGACTTTTTTTAAGAAATTTTTCTGATTTGAAGTCATCTTTCCATTGATAAAACCATTCAAATTTCAGCCTTCTAAAAAGAATATATTAAAATGGACAGTTTGATGTTCTTTAAAAAAAATTAAATAAATTTGGCTCCTTAGGTCCGAATGCCTCTAAATTTTGTGAATCGTCTAAAAAAATTGTTATATTGAACTTTGAAGAAGGATATATCTCGACATTTTGATGTCTGGATGTCCAAATCATCCCATCAATTGGAGGGACATATTGTGAATTCAAACAGTCCACTTCCTTGTGCTATAAATACATACCCATTATCTATTTCAAAGGGTTTGGAATTTTAGAAGAGAGGAGCCCATATTGGTATGAAACAAACCATTACAAGGTCTTGGTAGGACCATTCATACCCATGTTTCACTTGATATACCCTTCCTCTTCTCTTTTTTTCCTTTTACATTCGTGTTGTTCTTCGTTTGTAATCTTGTGTGTCTTGGTTTTTGTAATTCTATTGTAATGCGAGTTTATTATTCCTAATATATTATTATAATCCACCTTCTATTAAATAATATTATTGGTCTTAAAAAGTTTTAAATACAGATGAATACCCTACCCTTATTATTTTATCCCATTCAATCTAATTTTAGTATTTAATTCCCTTCAAAGTTTGTGTGTCTGTGTTCAACGCACCAATCTTGTAGAGACCTGATTCTTGATGTACATGATCATTACATTACTATTGCGGAATACTTAATAAATTACATAAACAAACACACAAGGACTATAATAGTTTAGTGTCTTTGGAAAATTGGAACGTAATCTTCAAATCGTTGTGAAAGATCTTAAACATCTCCCATAACGATCTTCCCCTTTTTTTCTTACCTAAAACCATTCTTTATATCCTGGGGAAAAGAAAACATAAAAAGCGTGAGCTCAAATGCTCAGTAAGGGAAAGCATGGATAAAATAAAACATACCATATACATTTGAACTTAAAAACATTAACTTAATGTCTAAACATCAAAATCTTGAGCAATGACATAAAACATGGAAGTACGAATGGAATAGATCATAAAGAAACATTAAGAATGATAAAATAGCATGGGAATAAAACATGTAATTGTGGAATCCATTAAGCACATGTAATTATTTCCATAGTAGCCAAGGCATTGCTGCCAAGACCATCTTAGTGGTCAAAGTCCCTTTCTGAATCGAGTTCACTCCTCGTTTCAGTCCTGTAACACTGAACTAGATTAACTTACTGTTCCGGCCATGTCTATCTCATGAGATATAAATCTTTACCCAATGCATTGTAGGGAGATATAGGTCCCACCCATCTCATAATTATACCATTCTTATGTGTGCCACAAAACCATAAAATCATACATCATTGCATAACTCATGTAATAAAAATGGGATTCTTAAACAACATGACATCATAAATCAATTCATATAAGATAAAATAATTCATAAAAATAATTCCATCACAACATAATCAAATCAATGTAATAGTAGGGATAGAAACAGAACCCTATATTATCTTAGATGGAAAATAATTTTGATAAAACACTTGAACACCATTCTTCAGGAAAATATCCTTTCTACTTCAAAAACATTTTCCTTTCTTAACATGTCATACAATTTTAAACTAAAAGAAGTTGAATAAAAATAAACTTGAAAAATTTTAAAGGAATCTTCTTGGAAATAATGTTTTAAAAATCCATTCATGCCGTATAATTTAAAAAAACATTCTTCTCGTACTTATGTCGGAAAAGTCAAAAAGTACCTCGTATGAAAAACGACAAAAGAATCCGTTCATATCTTTTACGAAAAACTCACCAAAGGGTAAAATTGGATTTAAACAATTGTAGGTGGATGGAAATAATATTAAATATTGAGGAAACAATGATGTGGATGATAAAATACACCCTAGTAAATTCCAAAGTACAAACAATCTTGGATAAAATGAGATTGTGATATTTTCCCTTACCTTAGGTCTGATATGATTCGTACATATCTGAACCTCCTGTATAATGATTTAAATAATGTCATTTACTTATTACAGAATCATATTCAATGTTATGATATCATATAGGTTTCACTTATGACTTTATATTACCGGTTATTTTGTAAATTCCATGTTAAAGCAGCGTTTTGGGTAAAATCATTTTATTTATCGTATTTGTTTCGACTTGTCATTCTTGATATTATTACTTATATCCTGATTTAAATAATTCCAGAATTTAAAACATGATTTATATATAATATATATTCATCATATACATATATATTATAGATCGATAAATGGAATGAAATACACCGTTCATGGAGACGGTAGGCCGTACATATGCATGAACGCTGTTTTAGTTTCCATTTTGAATTGAATGGAATTAAGTAAATGACATAAATATATATATACATAAATCCAGTATCATTATTATGTAATATGTTTCATTATTATTCATTATATATAATTTATAATCCTTCATTAATGGTTAACATGGAGAGTGAATCTCATCGCGCCGTGGAGACAGTAGTCCGTACGTACGCATGAGTGAGGATATCATTTCCAAGATCGTGGAATTGTATTAAAGTGTATGTATAATACTACAAAATCAATATCACTTTAAAATAATCATATATATTCATTACTTTCACCAATATACCCATCCATGTAAGGTGATGGTGGAAAATAGATTACACCACGGCGTGGAGACGGTATTCCGTACGTATGCACGTGCAGTGATTTCGGTTTCCGTTGGATGGATAGATGGTGAAATATGGCTGTTTCATACATATAATAACATATCAGTATTTTATTGATACTTATTTTATTACCTCATAATGAAAAAACTAAAAAAGAATTGGTGGAAGAAGAAATAAAGTTGAAAGAATTGGTAATGGACATTACCTCTTCTTTGAAACGCCTCTTTGAGACCTCCTCTTAGGGAACTGAAATGGGCTTTGAAGAAGACCAGGACCTCTAGGAAGTTTCTAGGGAAGTGGAGAGGAGAAATTGGCAGGGTTTGGCCGAGCATGAAGCCTCAAATTGGTGTGAGGAAGTGAGGGAGGAGGTGCCCTTTTATAAGGGAGAAGAGGGGCACCTTTGGAATAACTAAAAATATTATTTTCTTATAAAGTCATATTCGGTTTATAATAGCTCCAAATTGATTTATTTATAAGATAAGGTGGGGATAGGTCGAAAGCCTCTCATCCAATAGAATTTAGGCAAGTTTATGTCATTATAGTAACCATAACATTTAGTTTTAACTCTTAGTTAATTAGATTGACATTTACCATGTCACTTTGTATTTTTATATTATATAGTTAATAAACATAACATATACATCCTAGCGACCACCAAGTGGTCCTTTAATGATAAACCTATCATGATATAAGTATATTGGATGAACCATATATTTTTACGAAAATAATAACAATTTTTAATATAATATTTGGTTTAAAACTATTTTATGTCAATTTTGACACTATTTGGTAAATGATTTTTGTGAAACTCATAAAAGAATTATTAGTTTGAAACAAGTTAATTAAATCAATAATAACTTGTCATATTAACATATAAAATTATTTTAATTCATAAAAAGTCTAAAATTACATTTATTTGGGTATTTATAACATCAATTATGTCAATATTTCATTAATAAGATAATTACTGAATCATAAGTGTTTCATAAATCAATTAAATTATTTTAAGTCTAAAAACTATAAATAAAATACCATTATGTATGAAATCTTTTTAGATTTCTTATTAATATTTATATTCGAATTTATCTTATGAATAACCCTATATTAAAAATGATTTAGTTATTAAATGTTGATTTTAACTATTTTAACCCTTCTTTAAATAAATTAATAATAAATGTCCTAATCAAATACAAGTGGGGATAAATGGTCATATGTTATTCCTAATGTTGTTTTTGGCCTAATTACACTTTTCAAATAGAATTAGGACACGTTTTAGGGTAATAATAATATCATTTTTACCCTTAATTACTATATTTACTTTTAACCGTGGTAAAAAAAGTAAAAAGTTACTATTCACCAAAAATTATTTTCATCTCATTGAACCACATATTAGTCCTTGATATTAACTGTGTCTCTCGGATATGTGGAATTCCACTCACAGAAGTGGTAAAATTCAGTTTTATGAAAAATTCGGTTTTTTAAACTACCACTTAGTGGTTTCACTATTAATCAAAAAATGAAAGTTTCCAGAAAAATACCAAAAATTAGGCCTAAGCTATATTTGATATTATGAATTCAAAAATGATGTTTATGTTACCAAATTCAAAACATATCAGTTGCATTAATTAATTTAAAAATTAGTTCACGTCGTCAAAACAAATAGCGTGTTCTTAAGAGATAATAACTATCAAAAGATTGACACTTGTTTATGTCTGGTTTAAATGTGAAATTACATCCAATGACCAACATTGTATTAAATTGTAAAAATATATTCTAAATATACTTTAAAACCACTCAAATTAATAATTTATCGCTATTAATTATTTCAATTAAAAAAGTTGTTTTTAATTAAAATCTAGTAATTTCCACTATTCATCTGAATATGAAAGTTATCCGAAAAGTACCAAAATTTCACCCTAAGCTAATTTAGATATTCCGAATCCAAAATTAAGTCTATTTTGAATGAAAAAATTTATAAAATTTTAAAAATTGGGTTTTACTATTCATAACGGCTAGTTCATTATAATATTATAATAATATATCATTCAGGAAAACTCGGTATTGCGTACTACACACGCTATCGAGGAAGGTCGTGATTGCATGTAATGAAAGGCAAGTCAGGGATGCGTGTTGTAGAATCTCTTTTTGTTGTAGCGTACAACACATGAAATTAATTAAAAGGAATAGTTTTCATAAAATCTCGGGGTGTTAAATTCTACCCCCCTTAAATTGAATTTCACCCTCGAAATTCGTCGGGGTTATAAATGGTTTACTAATCGAAAGTTTATTTAATATAAACCCACATTGTAAAAAGTAATACCAATACATGGCTTTAAAAACTAAATTCTTAAATGTAACGGTTACCTAAATTAACTCATCACGGAGTTTCCACGTAGGAGAACATAGGTGAAAATATGGATATATAAGAAAAATCTAACCATCAAGTTCTGATGGAGAGTGGTAGAGAACATGGATATGAAAAAGGCATCAATAAAAAAGCCATGAATTTGTGATGATCTAAGGTACCATCTAATTCATCGGATATAAGATCACTTGGAAAACATTTTTGGTTTTCAATATCATTTCCCTAAAGTTGAAAATTTTGAATTAGAAGAAATACTTGCTTGATATTGGTACAATCTCACTATTGTTCGTGCTTTGAAATTTTTTCACTTCATCTCTTAAAAAAATGAAGTTGAATTTGTTATTCGTGAAGTGTTAACAGATCATGTGATAGAATGATGGGTCATTCCATCTGTTTCAAACAAAAGGTTAGAAAAAGTTATTAAATATACAGAAGTCGATATATAGTGGGATTAATCATACATGGTTCCTAAAATGGACTTATACTTAATATATCATACTTCTTAATATAATAAAACTTATTTCTACTAAAAAAGTACTTAATGTATGTCCAGTGGTAGGTGATTAAGGCCAGTCACACTTCGGTTGTGGGTTCGATTCATACAGCCTTGTCTGACGCAATGGGCTGTCACCCATCCTGTAGGTTGTCCTTTTTCTAAAACTATATTACTATAACATCCCATCAATAATATACAAAAGAATTCTATCCTTAAACAATAATTTCTTATTCCCAACATAATATATTCTTATATTTATCTAAAATACATCGGTCTAAGATCATAGTATAAAGAAAACGATTACTTGAAATGTCATCAACCAACCATCATTTATCCCCCATTATCATGTTGGTCAAATTCCAATCATGTGAATACCTTAATCATGTATTCTCTTGAAAAATGAATATCCATTAAACCTTAGTGAAAACATGAATTATGTCAAAAGTTAACTCTTTCCACATTCCAAAATCCAAAAATTCTATATACTCAAACCATGATACAACCTTCTCCTTAGACCAGTCATGAGCTAATGAATACTATCAAACATTTAATTTTCTCTTTATCCATTCATTATGCGCATATCATCTACATTCCAAAAATGCATGTACCATTAATCACACACTTTCAAAACATAAGGAAAGACAACATTATAACAATCCATAGATGTATCTCTATTCCATAGTATCATGATATTACTTATACAACATTACACTTGATAAACATGTAATCATTCCACTACCTTCTTAAACCATTGAACGTGCTTCAACAATTCATTCATCTCTCATATGATTTGTAGTCTCTTCATCATCATCAACATAAATACTACCCATACGACCATACCGATTCTCTCCATGAGACTTTCCCTTAGGGAATTGGTTTGCATAATGCCCGTACATTCAACATTTAAAACATTTAACCATTGTTGATGTCGTAGCAATACCATTATCCATGTCCACGGTGTTAACTGAACCTCTTCCTTTGCACTTACTGTATTTGTGTCCTTTGTTTCCACACCCAAAGCATCATCTAGTTCCTTTGAAACATTCTCCTTGATGCCTATTCCCAAATGATTTACATTGGGGAAATTGAACTTTCTTTCCTCTATGATCATCATGAAACTCCATCTTTGTCTTGTTAACCGAGTCAGGGAACTTACCAAATTTGAGTTTATTGATCATATTATGAGATTGTTGATTCGGCATAATAATGATGTTTGGAATTCCAAACCCCTTTTCATTTGGTTTCCTTTGTAGAATATCATTCTATTGTCCATAATATCTTCCATTATCATGAATCATCTTATTTCCAACCATTTTCTAAAACCCAAAAAGAATTGTTTGAGAGGAAAAAATCATGCTAGGGAAAACAACATCGTAAAGGGGGAGTACCTTCAATATCTAACATCTTAGATTAAATTCTATGATTGTTACCGTAGTTCTAGGACTATATCCTATACGTATACTTATCCTTTGGGACATCCCTATACATACCTTAGAAATATCTCTAGGGATCTCACTAACATTTTCGCATCATAGTTTCCAAAGGTTGACAAAACCTTTCCTCTGATACCAACAATAGAGACCCGAAGCTTGACGTACATGATCATTACATTACTTTTGTGGAATACTTAATACATAACAAAAACAGACACACAAGGACTGTAATAGTTTAGTGTCTTTGGAAACCTGGAACGTAATCTTCTAATCGGTTTGAAAGATCTTCAACATCTCCCATAAAGATCTTCCCCTTTTTTTCTTACCTAAAACCTTTCTTTATATCCTGGGGAAAAGAAAACATAAAAAGGGTGACCTCAAATGCTCAGTAAGGGTAAGCATGGATAAAATAAAACATACCCTATACATTTGTACTTAAAAACATGAACATAATGTCTAAACATCAAAAGCTTGAGCAATGACATAAAACATGGAAGTATGTATGGAATAGATTATAAAGAAACATTAATAATGATAAAATAGCATAGGAATAAAACATGTAATTGTGGCATCCATTAAGAACATGTATTGATTTCCATAGTAGCCAAGGAATTGCTGCCAAGACCATCTTAGTGGACAAAGTCCCTTTCTGAATCGAGTTTACTCCTCATTTCAGTCCTGTAACACTGGACCAGATTAACTTAACGTTCCAGCCATGTCTATCTCATGAGATATAAATCTTTACCCAATGCATTGGACGGAGATATAGGTCCCACCCATCTCATAATGATACCATTCTTATGTGTGCCACAAAATCATAAATCATACATCATTGCATAACTCATGTAATAAAAATGGGATTCTTAAACAACATGACATCATAAATCAATTCATATATGATAAAAGAATTCATAAAAATAATTCCATCACAACATAATAAAATCAATGTAATAATAGGGATAGAAACAGAACCCTATATTATTTTAGATGGAAAATAGTTTTGATAAAACACTTGAACTCCGTTCTTGAGGAAAATATTCTTTCTACTTCAAAAAAATTTTCCTTTATTAATATGTCATACAACTTTAAACTAAAAGAAGTTGATTAAAAATAATCTTGAAATCTTTTAAAAGAATCTTCTTGGAAATAATTTTTTAAAAACCCATTAATGTCCTATATGATAAAAAACATTCTTCTCGTACTTTTGTCAGAAAAGTCAAAAAGTACCTCGTACGAAAAACGACAAAAGATTCCTTTCATATATTTTACTAAAAACACACCGAAGGGTAAAATTGGATTTAAAAAATTGTAGATGGATGGAAATAATATTACATATTGAGGAATAATGGATGTGTATGACAAAATACACCACAGTAAATTCCAAAGTATAAACAATCTCAGATAAAATGAGATTGTGATATTTTCCATTACCTTAGGTCCGATATGCTTTGTATGTATCCGAACCATCTATATAATGATTTAAATAATGTCATTGACTTATTACAGAATCATATTCATTGTTATGATATCATATATGTTTCACTTATGACTTTATATTACCCATTCTTTTGTAAACAACATGTTAAAGTAGCGTTTTGGGTAAAATCATTTTATTTATCGTATGTGTTTCGACTTGTCGTTCTTGATATTATTACTTATATCCTGATTTACATAGATCCAGAATGTAAAAAATGATTTATATATAATATATATTCATCATATACATATATATTATAGATCAATAAAAGGAATGAAATACACCGTTCATGCAGACGGTAGGCCGCACGTACGCATGAACGCTGTTTTAGTATCCCTTTTGAATTGAATGGAATTAAGTAAATGACATACATATATATATATATACATAAATATAGTATCATTATTACGTAATATATTTCATTATTATTCATTATATATACTTTATAATCATTCATGAATGGTTAACATGGAGAGTGAATCTCACCGCGTCGTGGAGACGGTAGTCCGTACGTACGCACGAGCGATGATATCATTCCCAAGATCGTGGAATTGTATTAATGTGTATGTATAATATTATAGAATCAATATCACTTTAAAATAATCATATATATTCATTACATTAACCATTATACCCATCCATGTAAGGTGATGGTGGAAAATAGATTACACCACGACATGGAGACGATATTCCGTACGTACGCACGCGCGGTGATTTCGTATTCCGTTGGATGGATAGATGGTGAAATATGGTTATTTAATACTTATAATAGCATATCAGTATTTTATTGATACTGATGTTATTACCTCATAATTAAACAACTAAAAATGAAGAAGTGGAAGACGAAATAAATTTGAAAGAATGGGTAATGAACATTACCTCTTCTTTGAAGCGCCTCTTTGAGACCTCCTCTTAGGGCACTAAACATGGTCTTTGAAAAAGACCAGGACTTCTAAAATGTTTTTATGGATGTGGAGAGGAGAAATTGGCAGGGGTTGGCTGAGATTGAAGGCTCAAATTGGTGTGAGGAAGAGAGGGAGGAGGTTCCCTTTTATAAGGGAGAAGAGGGGCACCTTTGGAATAACTAAATATATTATTTTATTATAAAGTCATATTCAATTTTTAATAGCTCAAAAATGATTTATTTAGAATCTAAGGTGGGTATAAGTATAAATAATCTCATCCAATAGAATTTAGATAAGTTTAGGTCCTTATATTAACCTTAACTTTTAGTTTTAACTCTTAGTTAATTAGATTGACATTTACCATGCACTTTTTATTTTTATATTATATAGTTAATAAACAAACCATATACATCCGAGCGACCCCCAAGTGGTCCATTAATGATACACCTATCATTATATAAGTATATTGTCCGAACCTAAGATTTTTAGGTATATAATAACAATTTGTAATATAATATTTTTTAAAAAAACTATTTTATGTCAATTTTGACAGTATTTGGTAATTGATTTTTGTGAAAATCATAACAGAATTATTAGTGCGAAACAAGTTAATTAAATCAATAATAAAATTTAATATTAACATTGAAAATTATTGTAATTCATGAAATGTCTTAGATTAAATTTATTTGGGTATTTATAACATCAACTATATCAATATTTCATTAATAAGATAATTACTGCGTCATAATTGTTTCATAAATAAATTAACGTCTATTAAGTCTAAAAATTATAATTAAAATACCATTATGTAGGAAATAATTTTATATTTCTAATGAATATTTATAGTCGAATTTATCTTATGTATAACCCTATATTAAAAATGAGTTAGTTATTAAATTTTGATTTTAACTATTTTAACCCTTCTTTTAATAAATTAATAATAAATGTCCTAATCTAATCCAAGTGGGCCTAAATGGTCATATTTTATTTCTAATGTTGTATTTGGCCTAATTACTGTTATCCAATAGAATTAGGACATGTGTTAGGGTAATAATAATATCATTTTTACCCTTAATTACCCTATTTACGTTTAACCGTGGTAAAAAACTAAAAAGTTACTATTCACCAAAAATTATTTTCATCTCATTGAACCACATTTTAGTACTTGATATTAACCGTGTCTCTAGGATTTTCGAAATTCCACTTACAGAAGCGGTAAAATTAGGTTTTATGAAAAATTCAGTTTTTTTAACTACCACTTTGTGGTTTCACTATTCATCAAAAAATGAAAGTTTCCAGAAAAATACGAAAAATTAGGCCTAAGCTATATTTTTTATTATGAATTCAAAAATTATTTATATTTTACTAAATTTAAAACATATCAGTTGCATTAATTAATTTAAAAATTAGTTCCCGTCGTCAAAACAAATACTGTGTTCTTAAAATATAATAATTATCAAAAGATTGACACTTGTTTATGTCTGGTTTAAATGTGAAATAACATCCATTGTCTAACATTGTATTAAATTGTAAAATTATATTCTAAATATACTTTAAAAACACTAAAATTAATAATTTATCATTATTAATTATTTCGATTAAAAAGTTGTTTTTAATTAAAATTTAGTAATTTCAACTATTCATCAGAATATGAAAGTTATCCGAAGAGTACCAAAATTTCACCCTAAGGTAATTTTGATATTCCGAATCCAAAAATGAAGTCTATTTTGAAATATTAAATTTATAAAATTTAAAAAAGTGGGTTTTACTATTCATAACAGCTCGTTCATAATAATATTATAATAATATCTCGTTTAGAAAATTTCGGTATTGCGTACTACACACACTATTGAGGAGGGTCGCGATTGCATGTAATAAAAGGAATGTCTGGGATGCGTGTTGTAGAAGCTCCTTTTGGTGTAGCGTACAACACACGACATTAATTAAAAAGAATATTTTTCATAAAATCTCGGGGTGTTACAACTCTTTTCTTACCCCTTTCTTTTTCATCTATTTATAATTTATAATCTTAAACATTACAAAAATATTATTAGAAAAAATAATGGTGAAGTAAATCTACCATTGGGGTGAGTTATAATTTGGGGATGTTAATTTATTGAGAGCATTTTCTCATTGGATATTCTTTAAATTAACATTTGTATGTATAACATAGAATGTCGTGGATTAATGACTTGATTTGTTTAACATGTAGATTCCATGGATTATTGGAACTATAAATAAACTACCTTCATCACGATATAATTGATATTAGAAGCCTAAGATAAGTTAAGACCTAGATAAAAGCCATTACACTAATGAATTTAAATCAATGTTATCTTGTGATGTGATTGTTAATTTAAATGGAACAAAAAGAAAAGCACAAGGATATAACAAGCTTAGCTACCTAATGATTATCTCACCCCAATATTTATCAAACTGTTAAATTAAACACCAATCATTAATCAAATCATTTAATCTCTACAAACAGTCCCTCCAATCAAAATGCAATAAACTAAAAACATTATACTATTAAAAGAGTATCATCATAAAGGATTCGACCTAAGTGATGTTATACATATTAGCAAAGCATCATAATAATTAACGGTTGATAGGCGAAAATCAGCCATGAATTCAAATCCCTATAGGAAAGTGTAATAATGAATTCAATGCATAATTCTATCATATGTTTAAAAAATAATTGTTTTATACTTGAAAATATAATTATGGGTTTTGAATTTATATAAAATAAATTTTTATATAATTCTAATATCATAATAAATAATTTATTCAATCAAAAAATAATATTTTAACAATAATAATATTAATATTAGTTATTTTTATTTCTGAAATAATAAAATTTACTTAAATTATTAAAAAATATTTCCAATTTTTTTAATATATATTATTAATTCTGAAAATATGAAAGTTTATTGAAAAAATATTTATTAAAAAACATCATAGTTATTCCATATAAATAATTACATCATATGTGGAAAAAGAATTAAAAATTATTAATATGTATTTATACTATATAAAATATGAAAAAAAATTATTCCTTATAAATGATAATACATTTTAAAAATATCACTAAATATTTACAAATATTTTGTATATGTATTTAAAAATTTACTATTAACCCCCTTATGATTTTAAGAAAAAAATTTATTTCTTTAATTAGTTTCATCTCTCCGTTTATTTCAATGTAGTTCTGATATCCTATTTTATCTGAACCCCTTAAATACATTTTTTGTGAGAATTATAGCCTAGATAATAATTTCCTTTTATATCCTACCCCTAGTTGCATCTCCATTGATGCATCATAGTTCTTTTGGTAGGTATTCTTTCCTGCAGTCATCATTATAGTCCATGAGTCCTCTATAAATTCATCTAGGCTTGAAAATTGATGAGTAATTGGATTCAAAGGTATTTTATAGTAGCTTTTATGTTTTTGGAATTTTTTTATGGGGGTTTATTTATATTTTATTCTAATTTCCATTAGTTGAGGGGTCTATTATTTCTCTATCATGGTAGCCTTTAGTTATCTCATCCTTAATAGTCCACAATTTCACATTTTTTTTGATGTTATATTAGTCCATAGCCCTTCTCTTTTATTTTTTGTTTCTTAATAATCCATCTCTCGATACTACTAAAAATGTAGTCTCCATGTATATTTATCAACATATTCTATTTAAAGGATGATTTATGTTGAGAGTGTTATATTTAACACTTATTTAGTTAACACTATGTTCTTTAGAGGAGTTGATTCATCGATCAGTATTGAATATATGATAGGGAAAACATTAACTCTTGTAGAAAATGTTACTAACGTTCTTCTTAATTTGGAATCAATTCATAATAATTTAAAATTTTCATATGGTAGTTGGTCACATGGAACAGATCTACTCATATTTATAATGGTAAATATCTTGTCTAGTGTTATTTTTGGCATGAGGGGGCATTTTTTATTTTTATAGATATATTATTACATTCATGCATATTATATTCTCACTTTGATATACACTATTATAAAACATTACATGCTTAACTGGCGATAAGCATTAAATTTTTTAGTTCTCTGTGATGATGATACGAAGGGCTGAAGATGGTGTGAAGATGAAGGTTTCTTGAATGTGTTAGTAAAGGCATTTTTATGACAATCAATTCAAATAGGTCATTCTCTAAAATGATCATGAAAAATAAATGGGGTCAAGGTGGGCGTATCCTTCTAGAACATTCCCTTCAAATCATCTATGATTTTGTGGATTTTAATCTAGTAAGAAAAACTTTTCTTATTTTATTGAATTGGATTTTTTTGATGTCACATAACCCATTAACAGGTTTTCTAAAAATAATTAAAATATAATATTATAGTGATGGGTGTATAGGTTACAATCAACCATCAATTTGATTAATTGGACCTCATATGTGGGATAGAGTGTCAACTTGTAACATGATGATGAATACAAAGGAACATGGTATGAAACATGATGTTACATAATATGTGACCTAGATAAATTGTCAATTGAGGGGATAAAATGAGTGATAATTTCATGTTATCCTATTAACCAAACCTCTTACCACAAAAATTTCTACTCATGGTGGATTATTTCTATGCATTCCTATCAAGGGGAAGAAAAATATCTATACTGGTGATATTTAAATTCATAGACATTTATATGAGTTACGATAACTTTTTATTTTTAATAATTTCTTTAATTTTATCCTTATGGTAGTTACTTGTAAGATCATGGAGGAAAAGATGGTTTTTTGGTTTTTTATAGAACCTAGAGCCTCATATGTTTTTGGAGGATGTATCTGGGACACATGGTTGGAAGAATGTGTTCCATCCATATCGCATGCTTAGATTAAACCATGAAGGGTGTCCAGTGCACAATCCAATGTAATACAGTTTGATGAAACCATGCACCCGAGGACTCATGTATATTAATTTGTTGTAAGAATTTTTATTATTGGGAAAATGAATGTCTAGCACCTGGTTATTATAATAATTGTCCTTGACTATGAGTGAATGGGTTTTTAAGTAGTGATCACGTAATAGTTGGAATATGGTTTATTGAATAATGTAACAATACTATGTTACCCATTATTTGTGGGTAAATGAAAATTTATACCTTTTGTGATTATATTTCTAACCACATTTTCATTATCACTTACAATATATAGCCTTTCCTCCTCCCTTATGGTATCTATCAAGCCTAGAGTTAGACATTGGATCCATTTCATTGTACAATGTCTGAATTAAGAGTAATTCATCTCATTGGATAGCCTCCAGTGAGTTCATCATTCCAAATGATCTTTTCTAAATTTTTAAATCTATCAATGAATCTATTTTCTCGATAGCTAATATGGAAAATGTATAGGGTTTTCATCTATGTATCCACCTTATTATGTGATGGACCAAATTAGATGCTGAGATTGGATGAGTGTTCTAGAATTAGCTTATGGTAGGATGTATATACATTTTCCCTTAATTTCATGTTTTATATACCATTTTTTCATTATGTTAGATAATGTACCATCTACTGTTTCATCCAAAATTGATAAACCCTTTATATGTACATTAAATTATTATTTATGATATCAAATGGAAGCCTTCTTATAGACTGGAGTTTCTTGACCCCAAACGGAACCACCCATGGGGTCAGCTCTTTTAATTAACCGTGAATATGCCACCTTCGTGGTGTGTTGAGCTCACCAATTTTTTTTGGAATTTAATATCTAAATTAAGTGGTTTGTTAAAAGTTTTATGCACCTTAAAAAACATTATCATTTTTATGTGGGTGTCAATACCCTATTTTGTGTTGGTTTCCTACAGATTGTAAAAATTTTCTATGGAGATCTATGACCATCCTCAGTTATGGTCTTGTTGAATTTTGAGTTTCAACAACAACAACCAACCAAATTTTTATTATATGGAAAACCAAATGCTATAGAGCCACGGATAGAGGCCATACTATAATTATTATAGTATATCAAGAAACCTTCTATGAGGATAGAGATTCTCATTATATATGTGCATTGGGTTTTCACAATGATATGTGTGGATATACTACTAATAAGAATCATCATTAGGATATTTCTTATATTGATTTAAAAATAGAGTTATATTATTATTTCAATCCAAGAAATTGATGGATGATAGAGCCAGATATTTTATGTACTATGAGTAATGAAACTTATTAGTCATGAAATATTTTTTCCATTTTGTGGAGATCTATTATTTTAGACATATTCTTTTTAGAGATAAGAGATCTAAATCTTTTATAGATGAGGATGATCTATAGTATGACACATAATAATATTTGAATGTGTTTCATCTAACTACCATATATAAAATAGTAAATTAGGAGATTATTAGTGAACATAATCTAAGGTAAGTAACATGTGTTTAGTATAGTAATTCTGATTCTCAACCCAATTGAACAAAGTTAGGTATAAATAAGTGATTATTTGTGGTATCTAGTGAGGGGAATACTAGCCAGTGAATTAGTACTTGTAGTTTTGTTTTTAATCATCATTGTGAGAGGTATGGTCACATGAATAACCAGTGTGATAGAAACCCATTTATGTTCTACATCTGTGGTATGATAGTCCGTATACCGTGGGTTTTTAGTACATTCCCCCTAGAATCCATTCATAGTGGGTCTACACTAAATCCACATTCATGAGCATTGTCAGTAGATTCTCATAAGGCATTAATCTAGAGTGTGATAGGTTGATCACGACGAGGTAATGGTTGTGTCCGTTGTAGCTTGAAAAAAATGAAGTGATAGTATAGAGGAAGTAATTTTTGTACCTATGTTAATTCTCAAGGCCATCGATCAAGATAGATATATTTAGTGAAATTGACACCTAATAATTATTTTTTCAAACAATCTATATTTAGAGATATTATTCTGGTAGCCTCTATATTAGTATCATCTTTTTTTGATATAGATTCATCTAATTCCAAAAAAATTAGTTCGTGTTTTAGAGTAACTTGGGATTGATTTTAGTTCTTCTATGTTGTAATGGCACTCGATACTTGATTTGGAATTCTATTGTAATGAATACACCAGTTCATGGACTTATCCATTGATATATGTTTGTATCTCTTCATATGAGACCTCTTTGTCCTCAAGAAGAAATGGTTTTACATCTTTCTCGAGATGGACTAATTGGATTATTACCATTCCAATGGTCATATTTACATCTAAAGGGTGATATTCACATAATCATATGGAGTGTTTTTTAAACATAGTGGTGAATAGGATGTCAAGGTTATTCAATCAAGACTTGAGAATCATAGGCTAGGTAGGAAGACTACCCATATTGCATGTAAATATCTACACTATTTGGGATTACATCTGATTAATTTCCCCTAAGTGCTAGATCATTTTGGGAATGTTTTCCCAAATGTGATTTTTGGACTACCTCATAATAGAGAGGTATATTTTTTTATCTAGATAGTTTAAAGATCTGCACTAGTATCCATTCCTCATTATAAGATGGATACTACAGAGTTTTATGAGATCATAAAGAAGATATAGGATTTGTAAGATAAGTGTTTTAAAAAAACTCGTACTTATATATTGATTTATTCAATTATTTTCACAAAAAAAGTACAACTAATTACTTATATATGCGTGGATTACTAAAAAATTAATTATTTTATAGTCAAGAAGCAATATCTCATTCATAACATAGATAATCTCTTAGACTATCTTTCAGGAGAAATGGTTTCTTTAATGGTTTTCCAATGATCAGGTTTTCATCATGTGCCTGATAGAACAATAAATATACCATGAATTACATTCCTTAATAGATATGGGTTGTATGATTATTTTTTCATGTCGTTCAGTCTCATGAATTATCCAGTTCATTTTATGAAACCCATGAACCATGCTATCCATCAATATGAAGATTTGTTTTTCATTGTAACCGTGGACAATATCTTATTGTATTACCACACTCAAAAATACTAGGAATAAAGTCTTAATATTATATTATATACTCTAATAGTTTTTAATTTATATGGTAATCACTGAAATTTTTACTTTTGGATGTATAAAATTTTCTTCCATGGTGATATCTTTCTAGAGATATGAGTGATGGTGGAAAAATAGAATGAGATAGATCTAGAATCTTGGGAAAATATCAAGAACCTATTTGATATATTGATTTTATTAATCCTGAATGGTAATTATAGGGGAATTATCCACGACATCTCACAATTATATATTGCTCCCACATGTTTGAATAATGGTGAGAACTTCAAATCATTTAATATTCATGAAAAAGTCTTGAAGGGGATAACTGTAAAGATGAATTCCACAACGATCCTGATTCTGCTAGAGCATAAAATATTTTATATAGATTATTATTATGTATCATTATTTTTGTTGGGATCTATCCTAATGCAGGGTTATTGAGTCAAGGTGTACATATAATCTAGTTGATATCTAATTCTCATAATTATCTGACACATGACCATTAGTTGGATATATTGGTTTAATCCTTGGGTTTTTTGAGGAACTATTTGTTGGGGGATCATTTTATGGTGTTCACATACCAAAAACGCCTCAAATATATATTTATACAGTGTGAATTAAACCTTAGAAATAGATGGTGGGTTAAATATATCCGTCAAATCAATTTTTATCTATCCTACTTGTGTGGTAATGGAAATTCATTAGTTGATTCTCTAATTGATAATAATCATGCCCAAGATGTATGGGATTCCATTAGCGAATGGAAATTATTGGTACTTCTCTCTAATATGATATTTTAGGTGTAGGATAGTTAGGAAACAAAATTTATATCATCGTTATCAATGTATTCCATACATTTGGATAGTGTAAGGATGGTTAGATTATCTAATCCAAGAGGCTTATACATAAGGGATAATGTTAAAGGTGAGGACCCTCCCCTAGTGGGTCATGGGAATGGATAACACTGTATGTGTTCATGATCACATATTGGTTCTAGATGACGTACAAGAATAGATCTTGTGAATGTTTCATTTATATACATGGGAGGTTCATCCTAGTCCTACAATGATGTATCATGATTAATGTTGCCAGAATTTGAGCCTTCTATGATGTGTGTGATAGCTAGTTATATTACTCAATGAACCACCTGTCAACAGGTGAAGGATGAACAATGACAACTAGTGGGAATTTTATTGATGTATTGTGTAATGTCCCATAAATTCAGTATAATTTTTTTTAATTATATGGTGTTTTTACAAGACTGTGAAATCTAATGGCACATGATTTCGAGGCCCGGAGTGCCAGGAATGATCTGTCGAAAAAGTGTTACGATAAAAATATTATGCATGAGTAGTTTTCCTAATGAATGTGTAATAACTATTAAACGGGTGCTCAGATCAAAAAATTGAGGGCACCTTTGCATTTTGGATGCAGGTTTACCCTCGATGCGACTAGTGTTTATTCGGCACATTCCACAAGTGAGAAAACACGAATATGGCATTACCCTAAATAAAATAATAAAATAAAATAATTTTATTTTTCAAATTATTTTAAATAATGAGCATTGACAAAGATTAAAAATCTTAGATCACCACCGAACCAGTGAGGGTACGGTTTCCTTAGGTAGATCAGAACGTTGGTCGACGCGGTCTAATAATGGGAGTTATTTTTTTTCCTCAAATAAAATAATTAGGTAGAAATTAGTTTATTGTCAAATTCTATAACTCATAATGGTTAACTTGGATTTTATATCTGATAGTAAAATCAAACTCGTGAGGGTGTTTTTCTCTTAGGTTGAGACTAACCATGATAGGCGGGGGTCAAGGGTTACTATTTATAATTTGTTGTACATTTTTAGGGTACATTTTGTAAACATGAGTGTGACATTATCTATCTTTAGAACTAGTGCTTGGATTAAAAATATGAGGTCACCATTGAATCTATAGCGCCATGATTTTCTTAAGGGAGGGATAAATTTTACCATAGTTTTTCAGGAGAAAATTTTTGTTTTTTCAAATTTTATAGAAATAAAAAAATAACATTGTGGTTGTTATTTTATATCCTACCACCTATTGAGCGGCAGAGGCGGGGACTTGAAATTTAGTCAGACATTTAATATTGGATATTAAATGCTTGGTTACACTTTGGTTGTGTAACCATTCTTCGTGTAATTAATGGCACACATAAATTATGTCAATTAATGAACCTCATTAATTCCACTTGCATTACTCACCCTTTCCACCTATATTTTAGTGAGGCTCGGGATGAAGTTTTGACACAGGATCACCAAGGGAGGAACCATTGAAAAAGTTACATGACACCTTCAACCGATGGAGATAGATTCTCAGGTGGCAACGAACTGGGAGCGATGAACGACGACAGCTTCATCAAAGCACAGATTCTCCTCTCTCAAACACGATGACTCCAATGATTCTTGAGGGCTGGGTTGTCTTTTAAATCAAATAAAAACCATGAATATTCTCCTCATTGTTTATTTGGAAAGTGGTGGTTGTGGGGGATTTTACGTGGTTTATCATTATTTGTAATTTGATATATAAATAACCCCCACATGATATAATGCTAACACTAAGGGTGTGGGCCAAACGAACAGGGCCCAAACACTCCACCACTAGATTTTCATTGGGTTCTTCAGAGAAGGGTTTTTATAACTAGAAGAACCTTGAAACCGGGAGGCGTTCAATGATGAAAACATCCTGGGAGGATCGTAGGTGCATCTAGAAAGAATAACGGGCAACCAGAGCTCACCCGGTGGCCTTTCGAGGTTCTGTCAGCAAGGCGGCACTGGTGACAGCAACGGAGGTGGTGGCCAGCACTAGCCTGTCGCAGAAGCGGGTGATGTTGCGGGGCTCCCTGATTGAACCAAAGGGGCGGACGTCAACTAGATGGAATCATTGGAAAGGCGGTGCACCGCGATGAAGGGGCCACGAGATCGAATCAGCGGTAGGAGGGTACCCTCAATATGTAGGTCCCAACGACCTCATGGTGGCACCACGTGGTGCCGGTAATTGTATAGTCGAACAGCTATTCTTGAGCCATTTGGGAAGCTGGTGGCTAAAAGCATTGTGGGCTACACTGGCGCACCGGGACACGCCCAGCTGGTGGGCCCATCCATTCCGTGACCTAGCCATGTGCGGTCTAGGCCAGGTTGGACCCGGACAGGGTGGGGCACCCGAACCAGGCTCGTCAGCCTGAACCGGGACGGGTCGGACTACGCGAGATTGAACAGGACCCGGACCCCTCTCAGGCCCATATACACTCGAAAGGTCTTACCATGAAAACCAGATGTCCATTTGAAGAGCTGTCTATGGCATTGGATCCTTGGAGAAATATGTTACTTTTGAGATACTCCACGTGAATTTTTGAGAATATTGGAGTTTGGCTGGGTTGGATCGTACCTGAATGCAACCGGGCCCTCGACAATAAAATGCGTATAGCTCACAGACCGGGTGTCTGATTGATACGTCGTCTATTGCATTTGAACCCTAATGGCATGTTAGATCATTGGGTTGCATCTTTGGGGATCTTCATGCTAGTTGATGTATGACCAATAATAATAGGAGCAGTTATAGGGTGTATTTTGTAGTGAGAGTTAGGATGACTACTCCCTTGATGACTGAAGGAATGAGTATTCCTTACACCTCTTCTCTAGTAGATATAAGACTCCCCACGTCATTAGTGTGGGTTTTTTCCCATTGATTGGTTTTTCTATCTTTTGGGACAGTACACCCCTGTTGGACTAGGGCGCATGTCCTCCATACTAAACTCACATAGTGTCAGGTACTCCCTTATTGGATGTGGTGATGTTCTTCTATGTTAGGAGCAGGTACTGCCCTATCAGCCCAAGGTGCAGGTCCACCTTATGCGGTGATAAAATAGAGTCGGTACTCCCCTGCCATACCAGGGTACATGTTTTCTAGCTTGGGGTCGGTACTCCCCCAACACACTAGGGCGCGGGTCCCCTGCCTCAATAAAACTACCAGAGTTGTACACCCCTACCGTGTAGGTTTAGGGTACAAATATATAGACTCAGAACTCCCATTTCATTATAGGGTGTAGGTCCTCACATATAGAGTCGGTACTCCCCTACAGTGCTAGGATATAGTTCCTCTATCCTAGGGTCAGTATTTCCATGTCGTACTAGGGTGCTGGTCCCCCACATCCAAAAAACTACCAGAGTTGTACTCCCATACTGGGTAGAGTGTAGGTACTCACGTATGGAGTAGTACTCCCCATCTTTGAGTATCCATGGGGAGCATGTCCTTCTTGGGAGTTGAAGATCTGTCGACTGCAGGACACAGTTTCAAGGAGTTGGCCTCTTCACTTAGTTTCCCATTGCCTTTCCTTGGGGGCAAGATAGTGACTATGATACCTATAGTGTCAGGCACTAGTGGTAGTTCTATCATAATTTTTTCAATGGAGAACATACTCTCCGATGATCCATTATGAATGGTCCAGTTGTAGTTGATGGTGTACATCTCCTAGATGGGTATCATTATCAGTGGCCAGTTTTTGGAGCATCTACACCGTATCCTTGAGTTACGCTTTTAGACTTCTTTGGAAATAATAGAAATTGCATGAGGTAGGGGACTTATGTTTCATTGTGGATGAGAAGAGTATATCACGTTTGAGTTGTGTCTTTTTCTTTGAAATTTTTGATTGAGATCATGTTTTTTGTTTTTACTTTGAGGAATTCTGAGAGACCTTAGGGGGTCTCTTGGTCCCTAATATGTATTGTTATACTCACCCCAGCACGAGATTCACCCGAACCATGTTGTGTCTTGTGAAGAAGATGAGAATCTTAGCTAGGACTAGAGGGATCCTGGTCCAGGCAGTACATGGAGGCGACTGGCTATCAGGGATAGTTGTTTAGATGAGTTCTACCTACCCTTCAGGTATAATCCTTGGTGGACGATCACAAGAGTTGTTTCGGTTTTTCAGTTGTAGTTTAATCTTTTAATTCGGCCTATATTCCATCTCTTATTTCCAGTATACACATTTACTACTGCAGTTTTACTTTGTGGTCGCATCTTGTTTTATTCTTGGACTAAGTGTTTGTAAAGTTTTAAAGGAAATTCATTCCTGTTTTAGGGATATTCTTTTTCTGTACTAGTATCCAAACTAGGCCTTAGTAAGGCATACACGGGGTAGTCACAGAATGGGCCATGTGGGATGGTTCGTGACATTTACCACTCATGAATGTAAATTGTATTATGCATCCATGGATTCCAAGATTGGGTTACTATGGTTACCTAATTGTTGTTACATAGTATGGGTAATTATAAAAAAGATGTTGAAGTTATCCAATTTACTTCTTTTTAGTGAAAACTTCTCGGTATATGAGATTCTGAGGTTTTACATCCGTGAGATTGTATGACAATATTTGGTTCCATGAACCATTTTATAAAATAAAGATTCCCATATCACATCTCAATTTATATATTGCATAAAAATTTCATTTGGATCTGATATTATTTTATGAATTCTATACCACATTCACACTAATGTGTAATTAGAGTTCCCAGTACAGATTCTATAGGACATAATCTGAGCATTTGTACTTTGTTTCGGGGGTTATTAGGAGAGTCACATGCCTTGGTTGAATAATACAACTATAATAGTTATCACAAATCTATACGAATGAATAGTTATGAGGACATATATAGTAGTAAATTTAATTCTCCCCAATGCTGTTTAGAGGTAGGAGAGGTAGTGTCATTAGGTCTTTATCTTGTTCATGGGACATTAGTGTAGGTTCAGCTTATTAGGTAGCATATTCCTATATCTCTATCTAGATATATATCATATGCAAATCATCACCATTTACCACTACAGTTAAGGGTGGAGAGTTAGGTTTTATAACTTGTTTCATCAAGATGGTTTCATTGATTGATTATGAAATATATGAAATTATAGCCTCATTATATCGGGCCCTATGAGATTCTTGAGAGTGTCAGGCTTGTAGAGGATTATTATTTGATAACTCAAAGGTATCAGGACATGCCTGATATCTAATATGTATCTCTAACTTACTATTACCATTCAGATTTGTCTCACATTATTCATCTCGATGAGGTTGAGTCAGAGGGAGATGTGTCTATTGAGGATAAATATGTCCATATTGTTGATTAAAACCTAAAGGTTCTCAGAGGGAAGTTAGATCCTTA
Organism: Viscum album; assembly: GCA_963277665.1. Lineage (NCBI taxonomy): Eukaryota > Viridiplantae > Streptophyta > Magnoliopsida > Santalales > Viscaceae > Viscum > Viscum album. The sequence continues at coordinate 1,464,841,552 of OY728158.1, forward strand.
GGTAGAGGTTCTATCATTGCATAGCCTTATAAAGGATCAGAAATGGGAGATGAAGGAAAAAATTAGGGACTAGGGGCCAAAGTTACTAAAAAATATATGCTTGACCAATAATGGAAGGGAAATTCCTAGATGAATTTCATTAAGAGTTGAATATTGCAAGGATCCATCTTTTATAAGAGGTCCAAAAACATTTTATTTATAAAAATTTCATTAAATTAATACTTATGATAACACCTAGGGGTCATTCAGAATATAGGGGTTTCTAGTTTTTTCTCAAGATCCCAAATATATATATTCATATAGAGTTGGTTTCATTAATTCATGTTTTTTAGGAATAGTTCTTCCCATGTATCAAAGTTATATCAAACCATGTAAGGTGGTAAAGTACACTGTCTAGGGCCACACAGTTTGTTAAAAATATATCGAGTAGGCCCCATTCCCATGTGATTGAGAAATACTATTTAAAAAATTTAAAACATAGGTTTCATGCATATTCTATTCAACTGTGCACCATGATCTTGTGAGAAGGTTTTTGATAGGCAGAAAGCCTTTCACAGTTTTTACACGTTTTGGCCAACCGCACAACCAACTGTGAGATGATTTAACTCTAAATATATTATCATTTTTACCTTATTGAATTAATATTTTTACCCCCATTTTTATTCTTTTTTCTAATGAACACATATCCACTTACCTTGTGAGATTTCTAAAGCATGAAGTTAGTATTTTAAAACATTTCAGTGTATGAGGTCTGAATCCAGAGTTTTTTTGTCTCGTTAAGAAACCATCGGTGAGTTCTTAATTCAATAGGATCCATTTATTTTATCCTTCAATTAATTTTTTTATTTTCATGAAAACTAATATAGCATTTTTTAGGTATTCCATCCGTTCTAAAATTTTACTATTATCATCAAAAAATTTGAGGCTATGAATATATAATTGTTCCTCGATGGGAATAACGTAGGAGGTCTGTAATGGTTCCCTAAAACTATTGTGTGTTATAAAATTTTCTCATTTTGTAGCTCACTAGACCCTCCAACATTGAATTTTAAATTTATAAATGCTATAGGTGAATGTTAAATTCTAGTTTATAGTATAAAATATCACCGTTATACTTGGTTCGAGGTTAGTTACCCAAAACCAAACCACCCATAGGGATGGTTGTTTCCTTTAACTGTGAATATGGAACCCTCGGGGTATTTTGATGTCACCCTATATATTTATTAATTCTATATGGTAATATAGTAGATAACTAAATGTTCAAAACACCATAAAGAAACAGTTCATTTGTGAGTGAATGGTATTAAATGTATAATACCGTAGTCTATTAAAATTATGAATCTTTTAATGAGATAATAATTTATATGGTTTATAAAATGGTTATAATGACAATAGAGTTTAATATATGGCATATAGAACCCACATGTATGATATGGAAATTTCAAATCCATGGATCCAGATTAATTTTATGCCATCATTCTTAGACCTTGGATGTAACCCACTAGTATACCTAGTACATTTTTAATCCTTGGATATGACACAATAGGAATACTTCTCCATTTATACTCCTTGGATTTATTTTGTTTAACCATTAAGATCCCAAGGACATTTATAATACATCAATCTGATCCAGTAATATGCCTTGGACATTTATACTCTTTAGATCCAATCCAAAAGGATTCCTTTGACATATCAACTCTTTTGATATAGTTTAACTGAACAATATAGATTCCATGGAAATTTCCAGTCCTTGGAAATGGTTTAATTGGCCTATTTGGATTCAATGTAAATTTTTAGTAACTAGTACCTAACATGTTTAGCTATTATATTTTATTACATACTGTATAAAATAAATGATTCATTCCCTTATTAATTATTATCTATTATGATTTGTTTCTTGATCATAGTGAGCTGTGATAGTCTAGACATTATCACTTTTACATTTATTACATTTATTAAAGTTATATGTGTACACTACATTAGTTTATGTTCACTAACTTGATGTGTTATAAACATCATTGGTGTTGGTCTATAGATTATAGTCTTACACCCAATTTCAGATTCTATTTGTTACGCAGAAATACTTCATGAATACTGGTATGGAATGAGAAATGTTCCCTCTTTGGGTTTCATGATTGATTGTTGCATAATTTTATGAGATCACAAGACCAAGATATTGTTTTCGATGTTATATAACAATAGTTTATATTGTTTATTTATAATATGGATACATATATTTTACTAAATTCATATTTCCATGTATTTCCTATATTTGTTTGTAGATCCTTGTTATATTCATCATTTTTCATATAATACTACATTGGAGTGGATTATTATTATGGTTTGGTTGATAATATGCCTCCGCCTTGTATTAAAATATGTTTCTGCTATGGTACTCGAATTACGAGGGTATAGTATCTATATTGTTTAATCATAGACCCTCCCTGCTAGTTAGAATCCTCTTCATTTTGGGGAGGTGTTCTTGAGGCCTTGTAACCCCCAATATCACAACACAGTTTTGTAGATCCCAATTCAAGATGTTATAGATATGTTAATATTTTTAACGATTAGGGGTAGGGAAAAAATTACTAGTATCATGGAATAAGGTATATTTAATTTGTTAGTCTTTGTGTCATCTCAACCACAATACTCTTCATGAAAAAACATATGGGAAATTCATCCACCTAATTCTCCGGTCTTCAGGTCACTCAATGTAATAGAATAATACTAGTGGATGCTTTTCATTATTTATGGGGGGTATAAGTAATTACCATCTAGGCAGTCTAGGAGCATTTGTATTTGATCTTTGTAGTCCCATCTACTTAATGTAGTCTTTTTAAATTAAATAATATAAAATACAACTATATAAATCTTTTATAAAATATTTAAATTATATGTTAATACTTTTGTTCTTTAAATTATTCAATTAAACTGTTATAATAATTTTAGTACGTACTTAAATATATATTTTAATTAAATAAAAAAATTAATTTCATTAAAAATTAAAAACTTGAAAATACATAATTATGCCTTAGATAAATATATTTTAAATTTTTATCAAAACATTAATAATAATTATTCTCAAGAAACTAAATTTTACATAAATATTTTTATTTTACAATAAAATAGTATTTTTCCATATTATTGAATAATTATTTTTATTAAATAATATAATTGATTTTTTGGTCTTAAAAATAATAATAATATATTTTCATTTTATACTTTTTATTAAATTCCCAACTATCTATGATTATAATTTTAATGCACTTAAAATATAATAATTTTTTATATTTTTAAATTATAATAATATTTTTTGAATTTTATATTATTTTATAAGAATGTTTGATAAAAAAATTATTTTTAATTTATATAAAAAAATTTATATATTAAATATGTTTATATAATTTTCCAAGAATAATGTTTTCTTATTATATAATAACTTAATATCTTTCTTATGATTTCACTATATTATTTATAACCTTGACAAAATTAATAATTTTCAAAAAATTGGGAAAAGTTGTTTTTAATCTCAAAAACATTTCAATTACATTTTGTTCAAATTATTAATTTTTAGTATCAGATATAAAAATGACTTATATCATTCATAAAAAATATATAGACCATTTTTAATTAATAATTACTGATAGGGGATTATTTATATCTCTATGTAATTTATCGATGAAATTAAATTACCCTTTTTATTTGTAAAAACAGAGGGATATTCCTCTTAATCACTCTCACTTGATGAATATAAAAAAATATATGTCAAAAATAAATGTTTTTACAAGGATTAACAACTGATGTGAAGTGATATTCAATAATTTTGGGATAGAGGTTCCCGACTTTGAAAGGAACATATTTTTTTATCAAGGTAAAATTATTATTTAAATGGGTACCCCAGAACCCTCTACCAAATTTCACATGTTAGAATAATTTCATTCTCATATAATACATAAATATTAATGCTTCTCAAATCATGTTAAGATGATGAAAAATCATGAACATAACATATAGTAAGTTATTAATTATCATGTGATAAATTATTAAATTAAATAACATCGATATAATGTATTATGGTCTCATAAATATATATTTAATTATCTCTATCTAATTACAAAAAAAATATTTCATAGATATAATACTACAAATTGTGTTCTAATAACTCCCAATCATGTAGTGGGAGGATGATGTTTTCTAATAGAACTTTATGGTTGTAATCATCTATAGATTTTGGGTTTCTAATCTTAAGAATGGATTTTTCCAGCTTTATTATAATTATAAATGATGAATAGAAATATTATGAAAAATGATCGATTGATGCCAAATTTAAATCAAACTGGGATTAATTTATCTAAACACATTTCCAACATTAGAATTAATATTGGCAAGATTATTAATATTTGAAGAACATGTCGTTATATTTCTAAATCAAATGAAAAAATTATAAAATTTGTTTAAATAATGATTTAATTAAATAAATTCTTGAGGATTGTTATTTCATATCAATTTCACATATAATTTTTGTCAATGGTTATAAAACCACGAAATTGGATAAATTTTCAATTATTTTGGTTATTATTAAAATGATGTATACTCTAATATGTACGAACATTTTTTATATAATCATTAAATATGCTAAAGAAATCTTATGGGATTCATGTATCCTAAATATTAATCTCAATCTATTCATTTTTCTAAACATATAATTATAAATACACTTCAATACTATAATATAGATTAATATTAATTCCATGATATAGAAACAAATTTATATACCATGTTGGACCTTTAACCACTCGCCAATTATGAATGATTTTAATGCACACATTTTTCACAATATTATAGTTGTTTTATAATACTTAATATTGTGTTTTAGGGAATTATCATTATATTGATGGGGATGAATATATTTAAATCATTTCCTAGATGAGATTATTCATATTGATAATTTCTGAGAGATTGTGGTTCAAATTGGGTATACATTTCTACGAATAGTTTTTAGTTTTTTATTGATATACTTAATAATGTATGGATTTATAAAATAGTGTACAAGGATAAAATTAAATTTTATCCATCTTAACAAATAAAATAGTTCTGGGATAAAACAAATTGAATGTTATTAGAACACTAACATGGAATAAGAAGCTGTAAAAGTACATGAAAAAATTCCAAAAACATGAAAAAAATTGATAGCACATGCAACATAATGGGAATAAAACTCCTTATTAGATTTAAATAGATGGGAAAGAGTGGAATATACATTACCATAAATTAATAACTACTACTCATGATATATCCTCTATTTAAAAAAAGGTTATTATCATGTGATAGATGATATGTAAGGATATTGTGAAGTTAGGGAATTCCATAATATCTAGATTTATGATGGATATTTTAAAGAACCAAGATATCATATATTTAGTAACCATAATAATGTTACATATATAGTGGAAGAACTATACAATGTCATTACAATCATTATGAAATGATAAAAATAGACTAAGGTATAAATTTTACACCTTGATATTTTAGTATTAATTTTCTAATGAATAATATTGTTCTATATAGCTCATTCCAAATACAAGAACAATTTAAAACAGACCATGACACATTCTAGAGAGATATAATTATATAAATGTTACCACTATAATTTAGCTATAAAACTATGTGGTGTAAATATAAGTAACTATAATATGCAGTCAATTCATAGAGTTAAATAAATTTAATCAATTTATAGATGTATTCATTATGAGGCTCGTTTTCAAAACATGGAAAATAAGTAGCATCTCTAGTGTTTCACTTTGACCGTTCCCAAGATAAATTTCCTGAAGTGTGTGTTAATAAAAACCATTTATTAAAAAAATTAATTCCTAAGGAAATAACTATCAGATAAGTTCTAGTTCAATAACCATCCAAAATAGCCACTAATTTTAATCAAACCCTATAATCATGTGTAAAATATTTTTTTGTATATCGAAGTAGAATTTAGAATGGGGATGACATGTGATTATTAATAAATTTTAAATTATTAGAATTTTTATAATTTAAAAAATTAATCATTTCAATAAAAATTACATTTAAATGATAAGAAATGTTATAATTAACATAAAAATACTAATAAATTAATTCTTATAAATTATTAATCAGTTTAAAAATATTAGGTGTACAATAGTTTAGTGATAAAATGACTCTTTCTCAATGAATTATACATTTTCAATTTTTGAAAAATAATTTTATAATGTTATATTATTGGGAAAATATTTATAATATATATAAACATCCAAATTAATGTTCACATAACTATTTCAACATGTATATTTTTATAAATGATTTCTTCTATAACTTTTTAAAAATTCATTATTTTAATTTACTTGTTCTTAAATTAATGTTAAATTTTATCATATATATATATATATAATTTAATAAAATTTCTTTCATATTTTTAGACATCATATAATTTTCATTAATAACATCATATTCTCTTATAACATTGAAATATTTTATTAAAGTAAAAATTAGTTACCGTTGTAAAATAGTTATTTTCAAAGAATTATTTTTATAAACCCATGATAATATATATGTAAATGAATTTATTTGGACACTATTAAATGCTGATTCTAATATTATTTTAAGATATATATTAAAAAATATGACTACTCATTGAATATGTAATTTAAAATAAATAATAATAATAACTTTTAATGTTTAAAATGTCATTTTTTCTATAAGGACAATTACATTTCCATATTATATAATTCTATTAAAAATGAAATTAAATTATTTTTAGAAAACTAATTAGATTTAAGGGATTCAGAATTTTTATTAATAGTTTTCATATTATTAAGTAGGTGAAATCTTATATTTTCATCAAATCATAATTATCATGGCTAATTTTTTATCAAGGTTACTATTGGTAAAAATGAGTAACATAAAGTGGATTTAGTTTAACTAAATTTCTCAAAAACTCCTTATATAAAAATTTAATTTTCTAAATTAAAACATACAAATCTCACCAATATTTTCTCACCTAACTCCCATGAAATTCTATTATTTCCCCTCACCAAAGAATAAATTACAAGGAAACTTTGACCCTTTCCCCTATAAAAGGATCTCAATTCTATGATATTTACATAATACACTATAGATTTAATTTTTCTATTTTCATGTTTCTTTTTTAATCCTCATGAATAAATAATAATCCATTGTTCGACAACTTTTAAGAGGTCCATCAAGAGAATGTTCATGTTCTCTGTGTGAGTATAATCCACTCTGAAACTAATTTCATTTTTTATTTTACACCAAATATATTTTATACCCATGGTAGTAGAAAAAATAAGTATCTTTAATATAAAAAATATATATTATGTTATAGGAATATTAATTTCAACATTCATTCCATTCATTCGAGAAATAAAAACATCACCCATTCATAAATACAGAATTCAACATTTATGAAAAAAAACATTTTACATCACCTCCTCAGATAGTTGGTTCAAATAATATATATAATAAATAAATATTATATCTATAAAATATTATATCTATAAAGTAATTATTTTTCAAAATTTATGTCATTTGTTAAATTATATTCATTTTATATGTTGAAAATTGAAAACAAAACTTTTGTGTATGTGTAGGATACGACCTCTATATATGATTTGATTATTTTCTCATACCCACAAAACACGAAAAATTAAAAAAAATATTTTATAAATATATATAGAATATTGAGTACTAACATATATCATGAATATGGATCAAAAAGTATGACAGAGCATTTTTCAATCATTATGATGTAATTCATTAATATTAATAAATTACCCAAAAAACAATCTCATAATGTTTCATGTTTGTAAAAACCATGTTAATATTTTTTGAAATTAACTTGGTGAAAAATTAATCATTGAAAAAAATATTTTAAAATCATATCTAATTTTATAATGATGAACTGTTTATCAATGACTGTGGTTTCATTACACCATCATGAAACAGGTGTTAAATAATCCAAATGAGTAACTTCTGTTGATGGGTATAAATGATTAATATAGAGCGACTAAAATAAATTTATATAATTAATTATTATAAATCTTATAGTTATTAATTGTGATTTTGTAATATGATTTCAATTTTTTTATATTTAATAAAACTGTAGTTAAAGTTATTTCATTTAAATAAATCGTAATTATAATGGTTACATTTTCAATTTCTATTCACTGAGGCTTATTATTAATGATTCATTTATTCTCTTTACTGGTCAATTCAACAATCAACACTTCCAATTCATTTGATTGCATTAATACCCAATTTTCAAGGGGTCTATTGACGTTACTTCTTTTCCTTGAGTCATAATTTATGATATTTAACTACTGGTTTTTGAAAAAATTTAAGTATATCATATGATTAAATAATATTTCAATATTCATTAATTTTTCTGTAATTAAATATTAAAATAAAATATATCATCTTTTCAATTTAATTGATTTATAAAATATTATTTTGTTATGAAAAATACAAATCATATCCAAATGAGATCTTTACATAATATATAAACTGTCACACATCCCATAAATGTAGGAACATAATATTTTAAATCCCAATATGTATTTTTTTAATGATATTCAAATTTTTCATTACATCTTTCTAAATGGTCGATTTATGAAACTCTTTACAATGTTGTTTTATAATTATTTAATTTTAAAATATTAAAAAAAATTCATTTTATTATCATATTTTTTACCTTCCACTCCACATTTAATCAAAAAAACACGATATATTTTTCAAATCTCTCTTATTTATAATTCATTGAAAATCAGGTTTGGTAATTATTTACATATAAATATCTTGATATCAAATTTTTAATGTAAACTATCAAAATATTAATTTTGGTTAATATTTAGAATGTTTTATGTACACACTATTTATGAAATCACTTCCATTATCATTTTTTGGAATGAAATATCTATCTCTAAAAGAGTAATTTTTTTGGATTTACCATCTAAAAACACATTTTAATTACTCTTTATGGGAAATTTTATTTTTTTGGTGTCATCCAATACAACTATTTGTTTCGTTTTATGCCTCAAAATTTGTAAATTTTAGAAAACACATTTTCATACCAGAGGTTGTCCATTTTATGATACAATTGATTTTATTCATTACTCATGTTTTCGGACCATTATTATATGATGCATTGTGGTCCTATATATATGGCCAATTCAATGGTTATGGTTTTAAATATCATTAAATAATGACTCTTTTCATGATTGTATTTCCAATTTATAAATTATCATAATGGTTATTTGTATGATTGATTTTGGTTTATTTTGTTAAAAATTTATATTTCATTACTGTGATTGTGGTCATACATACTCACGATGACTTGGTGTTATTGTTTTTTTGTTTTCATTTCAAAACATATTCTCTAAGTGTGATATTGTTTAGATATGATCACAAATATTGTGTATTAATGTATTTTCGGTAATATATTCACACAATGGAAATGTGTGGGTATAATTGTGATTAGAAGTTCTCAGAAAGACCATGCATAATAATAATTTTGAGTGACATTGTTCACATTTTTATAATTTACAATTCTATTATGTACCCAACATTTCTATATTATATACCTCTATTATTCTCTTGAATATTGATAATGTATTTAATGTTTTCACAGAATTATTCCATAATATGTGTTTATATATTTGAGATCACATGTACTTATATTTTATGAATAAATCATTGAGATTTATGTTCATTTAATCAGTTATTTCACTTAATATCATGATTTCTCCAAATTATTATATTATCCATGATTCTAAGATCATAAGACTTTAACATACTATGAACATTATCTCACCCATTCTTTGGTTTACAATTTCATAATGACCTTATAAAAACAATTATTTTTAGGGTGATGTATAATGCAGATGTGCTTTAGGAGAGTTTTTGAATCCATAATGTGAAACATTATTTTCATTTAACTAATCTTAAATAAAATAAAACATTTGTGTTCATAGGTTGAGTGATTATTTGTAATTTTTAAGGATCAAAATCTAAAAAATAAACTTCTATGTATTCATCATAATTTGGGGTCATCTAACATGGTATATAACATAGTTTTTATACTATTTGGTTTTAGCACCAGGATAAGGAATGCATGTTTGGGGTACACCAATAATTTTTCATAGGGGATTCTAACAATGCTATATATTTTTCCATGGATATTAGCCTCCAAATGCACTAAAACACTATTGAGGGTAAATAATTCCTAATTAATTTGTACAAACCAAACCAAACTATTACAAAATTTAATGGATTTATACGTATGAATAAATCACACATAGGAGATGGGAAGAACAAAAATTGATCTGAAAAAATTAAAATTAATTACAAAAAATGTTGTCTGATATCTTATTGTAAAATTTCTCCTCCCTAATAATGTTTTATTGAAAATATTGATTCCAAACTAATTGAGATTATATAAAATATGATTATTATTTATTAAATGTCACAATTTAACTATTATTTCAATATTTATGGATTATTTATTCTTATTTTCTGTATTAATGAGGTACAAAATCCCCAGGTGTTTCAAAACTAAATATATTCTGAAATTTGTATTTATGATTATACCCAGAAAATGATAACCAGTCAATACATTTATTAAAAAATATATTCTTTTTTGTTTATTCCCACATTGAAATCATGATAAATATATGTTTATATAAACAATAAGTAACCCAATAAGTGCATTGAGAATATTTGAATAAATTTATTTTGAGGCTTGATAATCAAGAGAAAATTGGTATGAGCTTACCCTCAACAACTTCAATTGAATATAAAAAATGTATCAAAATGAATGACATACTCAAAGTAAATATATTGATTCCATAGATTAACTAGTATATAATTAATTTCATTAAGATTGTATCCAACAAGCCAGATTTAAATGTCACCCATAATGATGTTTATGATTACATGGAAAGTATCCCATGCATGACTCTTACAGAATTGAATTATTGTTATAATCCATTTGTTATCTATTTTTATAATGGTGGTTATAGGAAGCCTCTACCCTATATATTATATAATGCTTTGATGTCTTTAACTTAGTGTAGATAGATTATTATGAAAACAAAGAAGTCCATTTCTTATTGTAATCTCCCATATTCATGCATATTAAAAGAGACATCACTAAACTATAGAATAAATTCATGGAGTAATAATATTATTTATAGGATTGATGATGTAATTAATGAAACTGAATATTATTCATGATATTCATATTTCACTAACTTGGTGTGACCAAAATGACATTTATATTAATGAATAATAGTTTAACCATAAATAATTATCCTAAATTGAAAACTATAATATATGATATAGAATAAATTTATAGCATTAAATTTTTGGATAATATTGATTCTACTAGTTCTTTTTTCAATACTAATCCAAATTATGGAGTGTTAACATGACTTTGAGTCACATATAAAATCAACATCTCAACTATAGATAAATATTTTAACATTTTTTTATAATTATAATTTCTTTTTCAATGAAAAAATTTATAGAAGAAAAATTAATAAGAAGTTACAATTATCTTAAATGTTGATAAATATGGAAATAGTATATTAAATGATATTTATAATAATAATGAAATTATTTCTACTACCGTTTCCGGGATTTTTTTATTATTCTCCAAGTCATTGTGTCATTAATAGGAATTTTATTAAAATAATTTTAGAATAAATTTAGCTATAGGTAAAAAATAACATAAAGGATATCAAATTAATTAACTAATCATACTACATGGAACACAAATTTTTTAATATTAATTAATAATAGAAATAATATTAATTTCATTTTTACAAACATGATTATTTCTAATATATATATATAATAATAATTACAATTATTATTATAATGAGGATCCCATTGATCATTACAAAAATATTTTAAAAGAAATAGTTTACATTTATAAATGGTGGCATATTTTTATATTTCCAAATATATTTTGGTGTTATGTGTCCATGTTAAACCTATTTGTACATTTATTACAAGTATAATTGAATATTTTAATATTAATAAAATATTTCAATACATATTTTTTTCATTATAATGAAATTCATTAATGTAATATTGTCCAATAGTATCATGTTCATTGATAATGTCATTAAAATTCCTCTCTATTTTGAGAACCTTAAGATGACATAAAGATATTCTTAAATAATGATATGTATTTGGAAAATTTATTGTGGTATAAGAAATATTGTTTATATATTCATTTTTAATTACAAGTAATCAGATAAGTATTGTTCTTTTGATGTTCACAAGTGGTATTGTCCAAGATGGTATATTTCAAGAATAGACCTGCCAGTAGAAATAACCCATGTTTTGGTATGACCAGATTTGCTATATTTGAGTGTGTGTAATGGTATATAGACATTATTATTAGCTTTCACATATTTTATGTCTCACGAACATAGATTTACTAAAGGCTATTATCACAGCCTTTGTTGGGGGGATTTTGGGTATGTTGGGTGTATCATGAATTACATGTTATTAATATATATATAAATAATGGATTTTATCCTTGCATATTTATAGATTTTAATATATTGGCCTTATGATTGGAACATAATTGTAGTATTAAATTATATGTCCATGGTGTAACAATGTTTTTATTTCTGATATTCAAATAAAGGCATATCGAACATAGGTCTTGATGAAACAAATTTGAAGAATTCATCATGAGATATTGAGATAATGTTATTATAATATATTGGGAGTGTACATATGAGGTTGTCATCATTATGAAATTAAGTTATTTATCTTGGACGACATGACCGATTTCAAAACCTTAATATTGGACTACATGTGACCCCCTAATTCCATTGACATATATTCCTAGAGGGTCACACACAAAATGTTTTTTGATCTTAATTCAATTCATATTTTTATTTAATTAATGGAATAAATAGTATTCCAAAGAATGATAATAAATTTTATTCAGGTTTTATTGATCATAACTTTTTATTTATAAACAAAATATTTTATTATGTATTTATTAGTTCAATTCGAAAAATTCGAGGAATTTGAACCGACCATGTCCATGTCGATGAATAATTAAAATTTTCTTGCTGGTTAAATAATATTTTTTATTTTCGAAGATGGAACTGACACCATAAAATTACATATTATTATTAATTTTTTCATGAGGTGTAATAAATATTGTAATATTATCTTAGTGTCAACATGTAATTAGATAATATTTTTACCTAAATCCTAGCTCTATAAATAGATGGTTTTATTTTTTGTATACATTTAGTAATAGTTGAGAATAGGGAATCACTTCACACAACACACACACACACATATATATATATACACTCTGATCATCCTCTTAATAAAGATAATAATGATTTCATTCTCGGAGGATCATGGAGTTATTAAAACAAAAAATAAAATAAGATTGATTAACCATGATATCCCATGGAAATTAATCAATTTTTCTTAGAGAACAGAGGATCCTGTTTAGATCAAAACTATCGATATTTTACACCTGAATCACCATCTCATAGTGAATGTAATGTAGAAATTGTATTTTTTGATGATTTACATGTATATTGAATAATATGATCCTAAGACAAGGTATTCATTTATTCTAAATCTAAAAAATAACCATAAGATTAAAATGAATGATCTCATCTTAAGGTTTTTGAAAAAAAACTAAATTAAAAGAAATATTGATTTAATTTCCACCAAATGTGCTTCACCTACAATGAGTCCAATAAATGATATTAGAGTCCTTTCAAGTTAAATTTATAACTATCTTTTTATTATTATAAAATATTTGATATAGTTATAGAATTTTTCATTTCATATAATGTTTTCATTAATTTCAGTATAATTTTCTTTTTTTATAACTTTTAATACCATTATTAGTGTTTTATTTTATTTAATTTATTTTAATAGTTGAACAATGACTTTATATTCCATTGGGGATGCCCTGAATTTTGGCCAATAAGACAATGTTACATGGTTTATAGCCAGAGTACACGTCATGTATACAAGTCCCCTATAGTTGGATGTACCACATGATACAAAAAATGAAGAAATGTAACTATAATAAATTCATTTGTGTCATTCCATTCATAGAACTGGCTGGTATGGTACAATAGTGGACATAATATGAAGATTCTAGTTGGAATACATGTAATGCAGTTTACATCGGTTAACATTGATATTCTGGCAATCTATGTATTAATTATAAACTGTAAAACCATGTGAGACTAACATCCTAGAGAATTAAGGATATATATGTTGTTTATGTGGTTTACACTGGGTTTAGTTCATCATTTACAATGTATAATGTACATTCAAATAAATTCAGTGAGTTATTAAGACACATGGTATGAGAGATACACTTTATGTTGATAGTATTTACACATTGTGTATTTATTATTGAAAAACACATCATGTTACTTAGTGGGATTATAAGAAACATGGAAAGACTGATACATGGCTTGTAGCTACTCTATAGATACTATGTAGTCCCACTGAGGTTCACAACAAAATCCTCAGGCATGTAAACTATGTACCCAAGAATTTTGGTACACATTTTTAAACTAGTAAGTGCACTGCATGTTCACTACAAATTAATGAATAAATTAACTACATAAACTCATAAATACAGTGTTAAAAAGTATTTTCTTCTTTGAAACTGTTATTTTTTACAATTTAATAATGGGTTTTAAAAAAAATTAGATACTCAATTAATTTATTGGATGAAATATATGATAAATGACTATACGATTTATTTTTACTACATTCCATTAATTATGGTTCTATCCCAAGGAATTCGTATTTAAATTGAAATAAAATTTAATAAATAAATTACGTAATTAATTAATTTAATCATATTTTTGTAAATAATAATGAACACATTGAAATTAATGATAACTGATTTAATTTTACATACACATTTTATGTAAGAAAATTCATTAGTTTGATCTAAAACAATGTACCTATTGTATATTTTAATGTAATTTGTTTCATTTGTTTTTAGTTATTTAAAATTATATTTAATATAATGGTGTGTTAGTCATTCCACCCTCCATTTTTATATAGGACATTCATATCCATCAGTATTTCCAAAATCTACATAATCCAATCTTTTAGTTCCCCTCACCAAATTGTGAGTTGTTAATAATTTTAATTGATGGAGTATCCCAAGGATCATGAAGGTAATTTATGATTCAACAATAATGATACCAACTTAAGCGATACACATTTGTAAATATTGAATGGTGTAATTCATTCCATGTCTGGTGTAAGGAATTTTCTCCTAGGTCAAAGGTTGATTTATTGGATACTAAATAAATAAATCATTTGATAAGATAATTATTAAGTCATTAATTAAATATTTATTTTATTCTTATGTGTTTCTTATTGATGTAAGATTGTTGTAACAAAAATAAAAAATTTAATAATAAATGATGGAGTTTAATTAAATTGAATTTTCATAAATTCTTTTTATTTCATTATTAGTTAAATTATTCATTAATATCCACTTAATATTAAGATGTTCTGTAAAACAAATTAGATAAAGTATATTAATAATAAATGTAAATTTCAATAATATATATTATTTATTACATGGATTTCCATTACATTATAAGAAATTAATCCAATAGAACTATGTGATTGAAATACCTTTTTTGGGACAATAACTTTTTTAATAGGTGTTATTATAAATTTTTTGGGTTTAATTAGCCATTATACATCCAAATATTTAGGCATTGCTACACATGTTGTAATTTGATGGACAATATTGAGGAAATCAAAGTAAGGATTTTATATTTGGAATCCACTAAATATATTAATGAGTTACAATCCTATAATAAGAGAAGGATGTATAACCTATATATCATCTATTTTATTGAACAAGTCATTCTGGGGTTATTCTAAGGGGTGTATGGAACCTTGACATAAGAATTTAAAATCATTTAGACATTCTGAGTTCGGTAGTGATAGCTACTCAGAAATGATAAAATAGTGTATGTTTAAAATAAATTATTTTTATTTTTATTTATCACATAATTAAAAATAAAGATGACTATCAATATTTTTCTCTTTTAAATTTAATAAGAATTGTAAATTCTATCATTAACACTATACAAATAATATATATTTGAGAAACACCATCTCCCCATTACCACAATTTTTAATGGGTGGATTATAATCCTTGAAGTGGTACTGCACCATGAATAGAAATCTTATGTGCTAAAATAATCTATGAATAATACACATACTAGAGAGTTTTTTTATGAAGAGTTTAATTCCTATGAAAAACATATTAGCACTGGTCTATGATACTTTTTTGATAATATTATCTATACCTAGGGAACATGGAAAGTATCATGAAAACATAGAATTTTATAGAATTCTTGAGTATCTCTATGGTCTATATATTATGTGATCTAGAAAATAGTTTTTTGTGATATCCAAGGCTCATTTTCATAGTAATCATTGATAGAGTTCCCCTGCTTGTTACCATGTTGACAAGTTCAAGCAATAAACTTTGATTCTTGTGGTTTTAGGTTTTAAACTCAATAATTAACAGGGCAACCATCTCATTATTACATCAGTAACTCATAGATTCTCTATTTTTGTTGTAAATTATATTATAAAATACATTTAAAATCTCTCCAATATATTCTTACTCTTATTCACCAAGTATATAAGCAATTATTTCATGAAAATAATTATTTACTATGGTTAAAAAAAGGACTGGTAAAAGTGCAGATATTTAATCCCAAATATTCCACACACCCTTCTAAGATGTAGTAGATCATGGAAAAATAAATGAAAAAGGATTGTATCCATTTAGCCTGAAAAAATGGAATATGGAAGAAAAATTATACACATCCAAAGAATTTTTGAGAAGATTCATGTTTGTTTTGTATCAACTGCAATATATCAATTTCAAAATAAAAATTCAATTAGATACACCTTGGGTTGCTCATATATTTATTCAAATATGGGAACCATATTGAATAGAAATGACAAATTGAGGGAATAGATAATTGTGAGTATCCAATAGGTTTAAACAATTGGTTGTAGCAATCATTAATTTTATCCACATGTTTATAACTAAAATGATCATGGTTTTAATATATTTTTACTATTTTCCATATATTACAGAAAAATTTATTTACATATCCATAATAGATATAAATGGTTTTATTTTCAAATTAGGGAATAATTGTTTCTTCCTTTATAATGATATCATATTTCATGGTTACTGACATGATGGTCTATAATGTTTGGATTAGACAAGTAAGAGAAAAAAATAATGAAATTAATTGACATGACTCATACCTAACCGAAATTTGGAATCACAAAATAAGTCATGTAAAATAAATGAATTAAAATAAATCATAAAAAGAAAAATATTTATAATTTTTTGAACTAAAACAAATTTTCGTATGTCACACATGTCTATAGAAAAAAACCAAATACCCATTTAGTTCAAATGGTGAGTGGGATAAGGATCATCTTGAATTAGTCCATAACAATGTGTAGAAATTATTTTTTATTAGAGAAAGGGGTGGGTAATAATACATTCTAAAATTCTCTAATGAATTAATTAGATACGACTATGTCAATATGATTATGTATAATTAGGATTATATTGAGAGATTATGGAATATAAAAATGACATTGAGACCCACTTAGTGATATTATTAAAGTAATCCACCTAGATCTTGGTTGACAATATCCTAATCAAGTCCTCATTAGATATTCACCAGATGTTGGGATCCTATCTAAACACACTCCTCCTAATACACCTCAAAAGAATATTATAACTAGAAATAGAAACCACAACATGTTAGGCATGTTGAAATTAATGCAGTGTCATGTAAGTAATCCATTATCCTTTGTAGGATACACATAACAAAAAATTAGATCACATAGTAAATTATTAAACAACTAAATCTATAAATGTTATTCTATATGAAATCTGTAGTGGATTAAAAATAATTTATTGAATATACACGTGTGTGCTAGTGAAGTGTTTGTAAATTCCATTTCAGGTAACAAACATTCACTCTAAGAAATAATTTGTACATTTATAGGATACAAAAAATAAACAAGGGTATTGTAACTCTATGAACACTAAAAAAAGTAAATTCTGACCAGAAAAAACCCAATTCCATGAAAGGGTGAATATCTCTAAAATATATAGAGGGTGTTATATAGACATCGATGATTTTTGGGATCCCGACACACAAGAGTTGTTACATGAACATATTTCATAAATATTCATAGAAAATTAGTAGTTCCTATGAAATATGTAATGTGTAGGAGTATAATAGGGGTTAGAGAGCTCGGATGGTATATTATCCTATTCAACGAGGATGGAGAGTAGTTATTAGTTGACATTAATTATCATCTAACCTACATGTAATTGATATGTTGAATAGATGATCTTTTGTTTCAAGAATCGATGAACTCTAAATTGGATTCCATATACCAAAACCAATCATTTATTTTGATAGATCCTCTAATAGATTTAAACCCTAATTTTAGTAAATGGGTATTAATTGAGAATCTAGACATGTTAGAGGAAGATAGTACCTATAAGGAAAGACTGGTTTCAAAATAGTTTAAATAGTTTCAAGGAATTCACTATAATGAAATATTTTCAATAGTTCCAATGATTAAATCCATTATAATTCTATATACAAAGAAGAGATTCCATGAAAAAATTATAGAAACTAGATTTCAAACAATGATTAATTTAAAGTATAATTGTATTAGATGTCTACATGAAACGACATAAAGTGTTTTTACTCAATAAAATTCTAATTGGATTGGAAAATTACAAATATGAATTTATATGGATTAATTAAAGAATCTTGGTCCAGAAGAATATCATCTTTTGAAGCCATATAATAATTTAGATTCAAAAATAATGAATGTGATCATTTTTTCAATATGATATTTAGTGGGAGTGTATGCATTTTTTTAATTTGTATACATTGATGAAATATTACTTATTGGAAATAAGATACCATTTTAATAGTCTATTAAATCATGTTTGAAGAAATGTTCATCAACAAATAAATTAGGAAAGGAATAAAATATACTTGGGATTAACATCCATCATGATAGATCTTGGAGGCATCTTAGCCAGAGTCAAATTAAATTTGCTGAAAACATACTAAAGTGGTTTATTATTTATCTATCCATAACGAGATTATTTCAAGTGTCACATCATATTCATCATTAAAAGAAAGTATTTCTATTGAACCATGGGTAAAAAAAGAGTTTGATGGATTCCACATGATTCGGTGATTGGTTCATTAATATATGATATACTATGTACTAGTATTGATGTATATTATGCATTATGTAAGGTTGAAAGTTATCAAGAAGATTCATGTGACCATTATTGGATGATAGTGAATGTTATATTTAAGTAAATGACATTTAAAAAGGATAATATTATAATCTATAGACATTATTGGGTCATTAATCACTATAATAAAAATGGGACAAGGAAGCACCAAATTTTATCCGCGCTAAGAAAAAACACTGATAAATGAACACTTTAATAGAGCTACAATTTTAGCACTGATAAATGGGGCATTTATGAGATCTTTTTTAGAATTGATAATGGGATTCTCTATTTCTTCTAGAAATGTGCTAATAAAGGGATCCATTATCAGTGCTAAAATTCACTAATAAAACCATAGTCCCATTTTATAAAATGGGGTTCATAGTGCCTTATGTTTATCACGCCATCAAACTCTCACGGTACGGTACCTCTACTTCACCGTGAAACCTACTCATTATCCTCCCCCATCTAACCCCTTCCATGGATCCTCCTCCCTATGAACCCTACATATCCTCCTCCCCACTAGACCCTACTCATAGCCATGAACCCAACATCAATTGTTTGTTATTCCTTTTGACGAGGTTTGATTCTCAGCTTCCTATCTTTGACCTTTGGTGATTTCACTGCTCTTCCTCATTTTTCCCTTTTCTTCATATTTTTATATTCAAAATGGTGTTTTATATCAGTTTAGGATATATTGTGTGTTTGGTATATGTTTTGATGATTGTTTGGATCGGTTATTTGATTAGTGGCTTCTCATGGTGTAGTTGTGGTTGGAGGACATTTCTTCTTAACCTAGGGGTGTGCAATGAGTTGTAATGCTTCATTATGGTATGTAATCCATCTTTTCCCTTTATTATGTATCTTTTAGTCAGGTTTTATTCTCATGTTAATCTATAAAATATGGTTTTGATGGATTCATAAAAGATAATGATTTTACTAATTTAAATTAAAGGGTAAAGGTGTTTTTTTTAATTTTTTTACAGCCTTATTTTTATTTACGATACTATGATTGCCCAAGATTGATGCTCCACTGATATTTATGGCCATTGGGGCCTTTATTTAAACTCAATGATATGCTATGTGATTGCTGCATTTTCTATGATAATAATGATATCACCCTATTATGGAAATTATTTAAACACATACATTTAGATAATAAAATGGATTCCCTGGTATTATGGTTTGTTTGAAAAATCCATTAAAAAATAAAGTGTAATGTGATCAAAGTGAATTTTTCAATCGGTAAAATGATATTGATTTTTTGTGATATGTGGCCATGCTGGTGGGGTGGCAATGTGTGGTTGGGAAATGTTTGGATGATGACTGTTGGCTTTGAATTTGGGGCAGTAAGTTGTTTTGATGGTGTGCTCTTTAGGTAGTGAGGTGGTTTGTTTGGATATTATTTTTTAGGTGGTGAGGTAATTGTTTCTTTGTGATAAATTATTCGATAGTGACAGAATTAATAAAAATCTAATAATGATTAAAATTGAATGAGTTGGATTGGTTAATGGGATAGAATCAACTAATAATTAATTAAATGGTGGGTTGTGTGGTTAAATGTGGTAGATGCTAAAAAATGTAATGAATTTGTTGGATAATGTGATTTTTTTGGTAATGAGATATGAGGTTTGTGGATTATTGTGTAGTGTTATGAATTTAGAGGTAGATCAATAGTGGTAATGTTGTGAGTTGTTTAGCTTTTGGTTGTAAACCCATATGTTTGGATTCTGTGTGTGGCTATATGTATATAACTATATATTATTCATGATTTATTTATTCACACCATCCATGTAATGAAATATGTTTTGAAACCCAAATAGTCACAACAGTGGTGTTTTTTCTAACATCCTATGAGGAAGATAGATGTTTGGGTACCCGCTCTTTCCCGCTCTCTCTTCTGGGTGAGGTAGGTATTTCATAATATGTGATGGATGAAGGATTTTTAGTTCATTAGATGGTGGTTCAAGTAGCCCATGTTTGTTCAGGGGACACATGACCATGATTTTGTGGTGGTGTCCCGTGTGTTTTTTAGCGAGATGTGACCATGCTAGTGGGGTAGTGGCCCAGGTGTTTTTGGTAAAGGTGTGATATGATCTTTCTAATAGGGAGACTTTAGGTGGGGTCTATGCATTTTAGGAGGAGGGGAAAAAGTTGATATCATTCATTTTCACAATACCCTATTACTTTGGTTATGATAGTGATTATGATTTTATGGCCCTGGTGTCTATGGGGGAGATGTGATGTTACTGTGCTTGTGGGTCGATGTGGTATATGAAAGAGATGATAGCACCAAATGTTTTGACATTGGGGTCTGAGAGTGTCATACCGGTAGGAAAGTGGGGTGGGGTACACTTTCTCTACATTCTTATAATAATATTATATTAATTGGTATGCATTATTTTTTGAATATGACTTGGTGAGTTTTGGGGATGATAGTTGAACTATTTAGGTATTGTTGGTTCTTTTATATTCGATGCCAATGTGTTTGAAATGAAATTTAACAATGGAAATGGTTATTTTTTGTGTGTTTCATAATTTAATACTTCATTGAAAAAGGTATTATGGGTTGTTTTAATGGTTTGAAATATGTTTTCAAATGAACTAGAGGTGTGAATGGGTTTGGGTGTTGGTTATAAAAGGAAACATAATAATATATCATGTTTTTCTTGTTGTGAATTTTTAAATATAAGTTTAATGTTGCTCAAATTTTTAAAGGCATATTTTGAAATTTTTCTTCGTTTATTTTTGATTTTATAACGGTTTCTCGACCCATGAAGTTTGTTTATTAACTATATACTCTTCTCCAGTTTCATAAAAATGAAATATTTCAAATGTGTGGGTAATAGAAAATGTATTTGAAAGGGGATTTGGTGTGAGTAAAAAAATTGCTATCTTTTATGGAAAATGGATATTTCCTTGAAATTCTAGGCATTGTGTTGGGGTGGATCTGGGTTCATAGAGCCTTCATTCGATTGTTTCATATTTCACTGAGAAATGATAAATATTTAAATTATGTCTTGGAAATGTTTTTATTGGAAATGAGGAGGCCCTATTATTCATAATTTTTATAAGGAATTGGTTCTCTTATACAGTATTTAGAAGACTTTTTTTTTGTATTTGAATCTCAAATAATAATATTTGAGATTCAAATAGGATGGGGAAGAATAATTATTGGATGGATTCTAATCATTTGACAATAGAGTATGAGAATGGAGTGAAATAGTTAATCAAGTTTGCAAAGGAACATGCAAAGGATCATTCTAAAATACATTGTATGTGTTTACGTTGTTGTTATTCTAGACAAATTACTCCAGATGAGTTGGAAGAGAATTTGATATGTCATGGAATGGATTAGAGTTATAAATGTTGGAATAAACATGGTGAAAAAGTGAATGTAGCTAGTGGCTGGGATAAAACTACACTTTATGGATCATTAGTTATTATTAAAAATATGGATAATGATGAAGACCATGTGAAGCATATGATTATAGATATCAATGATGATTAAAATCGTAATGAGGAAATGATAAGGACAGTTAAAGATGAACTCTAGGATTTCCAAAACAAATTGAGACGTTAAAGAGTTGTGAAAGTATGACATTGTATACTAGTTACACTAAATATATAACATTTTCAACTATACTAAAGATTTATAAATTGAAATTAGGAAATAGATGGAGTGATGAGAGGTTTACGGAACTACTTTCCCTCTATAATGACATGCTCCTAGAAGATAATGAGCTCTTAAGGTGGACATATGAAGCTAAAAAATTCTATGCTCGATGGGTATGATTTTTGGAAAAATACATGCATGCCCGAAGGACTGTATATTGTTTTTCAAAGAGAACAAATCACTTACCGAAGGCCCAAAATGAGGTGCTTCATGACACAAGGAAGATGAATCCAATCCAACAAAATTCTTTTGGTTTTTTCCAATCATTCCAAGGTTTAGGCATCTATATAGAAGTGAAAAAACTACAAGATTTTTTTTAATGGAAAGTAGATAAAACAAAAAAAATATCAAAAATTAAATCACCTAACTGAAAAACCTAAATGGAATAGAATTGATCATGAGTATCCTGAATTTGGAAATTTGTTGAGAAACCTTCATCTTGCGTTATCAACAAATGGAGTGAATCTTTTTAGTTTTCAAACCATGACTCACATTACGTAGCCTTTTTTGTTGGTAAATTATAACTTTCCACCATGTTTATTCATGAAATAGAAATTCATCATGTTATCTATGCTTATATCTAGACCAAACCAATGAGGTAATAATATTGATGTTTATTTGGCACCTTTGATCAAGGATTTGAAGTTATTGTGGGATTCAGGCATAATGTTGTATGATGCTTATAAAAGTGAATACTTTAAATTTAGAGCAACGTTGTATGGGATGATAAATGATCTCCCTACATATGGCAATTTTTCAGGATATTTCATAAAAGAAACTCAGGTTTGTCCCATGTGCGATGAAGATACAGAATCAATTTGGTTGAAACATTTCTCTAAATCTTTATTTCTAGGAAATTGTATATTTCTACCCTTTCAGCACAAGTACAGACCTTGGATGAAATCATTCAATGGATGATTAGAACAATGCAAAACACTGTCTCCAATAATAGGTGATCAGCTGTTTGAGAATGTAAAAGTTTTCAACACGGTTTTTGGAAAACCATTTTCGAAATACCTTACAAAAATTGGCTGGAAAAAGAGAACAGTTTTTTTTAATTACCAAACACTATTTTTCTATATGTCATAAATTTTCTTGATGTGATGCATGTGAAAAAAAAGTATGTGACAGTGTTATATGAAAATTTCTAAATGACCATGGAAAAACAAAGGATGGAATTGAGGCTAGGTTGGACATGGTTGACATGAGATTACAGGAATAGTTGGCTCCCTTGAAGGGTGAAAATCAAATTATTATTTTTCCAGTTGCTTACACTCGTTATAGTGATGAGAGATATCAGTTTTGAAACTTCTTCAGTGATGTCAAGGTTCCATAAGGGTATTTATCAAATATAAAGAACATTTTTTCAATGAATTCTTTGAAGTTAAAAGGATAGAAATCACATGAATTCCATGTTTTCATTCAATATTTAATTCCTACAACATTATGTTGCATTTTTCCAAATAATTTTTACCATATGTTAGCCAAAAATTAATTTTTTCAAAGATATATGTATCCATGTTTTAGACTTGGAAAAATGTCTAGCTATGGAAAGATATTTTTTTCATATTATGTGAATTATAAATGTTCTTCCCTCAATAATTCTTTGATATGATAGTTCATTTGATGGTTCACGTGGTGAGAGAGACTCAACTTTGTGGTCTTGTACACTATTGAAGGATGTACACTATTGAGCAGTATATAAAGATTTTAAAAGGGTATGTCAAACATTGAAGTAGGCCAGAGTGTTGTATTGTAGAGTTATATATTGTTGAGGAAGACATTGAATTCTGTACAGAATACCTATCTTATGTGGAAAGCATAGGTCTCCTAAAATCCTATCACACTTGACACATTGAGGGTGAGGGAATTTCTAGAATAGATGTTGTGTCAGTCAATATTATAGATCGGGAGAAGGACCACCTTTATGTTTTGCATAATAGTTGGGAGGTCTCTCCAAATATTGAATCCAACAAAAAAATTCCTAGGTCTTTGAATCCATCCAGGGGTGAAAAGTGGATATCAAATACACATAACCACCAGTTTATAGGATGGTTTAACGACAATATTTCTAAGGAGTTTGATGACAATACAAATTCAATTTTTGAATTACATTGATGGATAGTCTCTGGGCCAAGTGGGTATGTATTGTCTTACAATTGTTATGTAATTAATGGTTAGAAATTCTATATAGATGAACATGATGAAGATAATAGCATGAAAAATAGTGGAGTTACACTTGTGGCTGAAGTGGTGCATGTGTCTGGTAATAAGGACATAAATCCCATTTAGGTGAATATGTCATAATTTTGGATTATCAAAAAAATATAGGAGTTGGATTATACGACATTCCAAATGATGATTTTTCAAGGAAAATGGGTTGATAACCACAATTTTGTCAAAATAAATGAATTGATATTTTTGAATGTTTATTTTAGTAAAGAAATGTACAAAGAGGAAAATTTTATATTGGAATCACAAGTGGTTAATGTATTTTTTTTCCAGATCTCGCAAACCAAAATTCTTCGATTGGCCTTTTATATTCTAAAACTAATGAAGGGTCCGATGAAAATTCAAATGAGGATGATCCTTTCAGTGTTATTTCACAATCATTTCATAGTAGTCCCAGTGTAGACGATGTTTTGAATGTTATAGGATTCCAAAATAAAGGGATTTGGATAACCGATAGAGGTTTCAAATTCATTCATCCTTTGAAAAAAAGAAAGAGAGGTCAATAAAAAAGTTTTATTTTATTTTTAATATAGATCTTGTTATCTCACAATATTATCTTATCATTGCTAAATTTATGTAATCTAAATTAACTGCACAACCACTTTTGCAGATAATGAATTCTGCATGTTCTGGTGCTCCTAACATTGAGGTTAAACAAGTCTCTGAAGCAGTAGTAGCTGCTGGTCATAGTGCAGAGCAACAACAAGTTTCGGAACATGTTGCTTCTCCTAGGATTAAGGTCAATAACAATCAGCACATTCCATTTCTACCATTTCAGATGAACATATTTAAGATGTTGATATCGATGAAATGGTCGGGGATGAAGGATTAACATCGTAGAAAACATAGGTGTGTCGTAGTTTGATGGTGTTAGCAAAAGTTATTAAAGAAAAAATAAGAAAAGGCATAAAATTTGAGGTCGGATGGAATGAATGAGGCCAACATGTGAATCCCAACAAGATTATGTTTAGTAGTTAAATTGGAATTTTCACTCAGAAATGCATGCCGATTGACATAGATTCATGGAACCATGTTGTGTCTGGGCTGAAGGCTGTGATCTGGGAAGCAAATATGGTAACATTATGCTATTATTTCTTTAATTAACTAGAAAATAAAATAATAAAAAAGTGTCTTACTCTTCTCAATCACATACAAAGTACATTTATTTTATATGCTTCACACAATAATAATGTACTAAGGCTTGAAGGAAGGATTCATCGAGGTTTTCACACTATTATAACAAAATGTCACCTGAAAGATTCCAAAGGTAAAATAAACCATCACCCACCGCTGTCTATGCTCAACTAGTATCCCAAGAAGCATGGGATACATTTATTGGCCACTGTAGGGATGAGAAGCTTCAGGTACAATGTGACTGATATTACGTGTTTTGAGGATACGTGTATTCAGCACATTGATTGTCAATATTTCATTTATTAAATAGAAACTTAGTACTGAAAATAAGGAAAGTTCATCAAAACCAACATATATTTATCACAAAGCAAGGATGGGGTACGCTTCACTAGAAAATAAAATGGTACGTATTTTAAATTTACAGTTATAATCGTATGTTCCATGAAACAACATCATAATTCTATTTCTATATTTATATATTGATTGATGAGTCTAAAGACAAAGAAACATTCATCCCACATCATGTGATATGGAAGGGGGCACATGTGAATAAGGAAGGGAAAATAGTAGGTGAAAACACACAAAATGTGTGGGAAATATGTGTATGTATCACACGGTAAAATTTTCTATTTTAAATTTATATAACATAATAATAATTAACTACTTTCCTATATCTGACAGTCACAGGACATAGATGCACCTATAGCGGATGCAGACCTATTATCGACGACTTTGAAGAGGCCAAAACAAAATGGTCATGTCATAGGTGTGGGTTTTGGGGTGATACCCCGAGTATGTTTTGAGAAAAATAAAAAAAAATGGATGGTAGAAATGAAGAAATGAAACAAATGATTGAAATACTAGCAACTCTTGAAGAATGATTTCAATGGCAGGGAGACCTAATAGAAACTTTTATGGGTGGGAATATAGGATAATACACAACTCAAGAACAATGAGCATGTGAAGATCTTGCCCCCCCCCCACCAGCTTTGAGGAAAGTCATTCCACTCAAAGAGCTGTCTTAGCCATGGTAATCAATATTTTAATAATTGTTCCAATGATATGTGAATCAGACATACACGAATACTTATCTTGTACTGATATTCTACTGGGTGATTGTGACTGTGATTTATATCTGTCAACACCCACCTATCACATTGTATCAAGTGCTACAATGTTAAATATACATTAGGACAAGATTCATAATACACCACATGTTCTCTATCAACATTAACTAGAATTCATGAATCATGTGAATATAAATCTAAATGGTGGTAGTAGTCACATATTTGTTTTTTAAAAGAATATATACATTGAGAAAATTCATGAAATTATTGCTGCTAAAAATGTAAACGACATCCTTGAATATGGTTGGCTAGGAATCATAATGGTAAATTTATATAAGAGGTAAGTTTTCATGATATGATTTTCTAAAATATAATATAATGATCTAATTATAACTAAATGTATTTTATATTATTGGAAGGCATATATATGAAAAAAAATTGATGAAATTTTCCCATGAGCCAAAATTCAGTCTCGTTAGTCCTCATAACACATCAACACAACTAACGAAATTAGAGCCATCAAAAAGGGATGAAATAGTGATAGGCTTGCTAAAACCATTTGGAAGCAAAATTACAGATGATCGAATCATCAAAATACCAACCATGCAGGGGTAAACCCATATAATTAAAGCATATCAATTATATTTTCACTTCTTTCATTACTTATTCATTTTTGTGTTTTTGGCAACATTTTATACAAATTGCAGATAACATGAAAACTCCAAATATTTATTTTTTGGATTCAATGAATGGATACCCTAAAATCCAACCACATGCGATGGATTTTGAGAATATGTATGACACTAAATCCTGCATTTTATGTCTAAAAAACATGGTATATAATTTATATTATCTTATACAGAGGATTCTGTTATGATATGGT
Organism: Viscum album; assembly: GCA_963277665.1. NCBI lineage: Eukaryota > Viridiplantae > Streptophyta > Magnoliopsida > Santalales > Viscaceae > Viscum > Viscum album. The sequence continues at coordinate 1,464,869,949 of OY728158.1, forward strand.
GGTGTATCAATATCATCTAAAAAAGATTGAGGACATGGGCAAAGCTTAAGGATGTGGGAAAGTACTACGTCTAGATAAGTATAAGGGTATATATAATAAAGTTTAACTATCCAAACACATATGGAAAAAAGTTACTAATTCTCCTAATGATAAATGTTTTTGTAGTGAACAAATTATACAAATGATAAGGATTGCCGTTATTATTTATGTAAATTTATGAGAGGGGTCATTTTCCATCAACAAACTAGCTTCCCTATAGAGGTAATTTAAAAAAAACTACTATTTCATTGAAATTGTTTGTTAATTCATTATTTATATATTTTGAAGTACTAATCTTAATTTTTAAAAGCCTCAAATTCACAAGACAATATATATTTTTTCAGAAATGAGTGGTCCACATACCTGATTAAAGATTGTACACTAATACTATAAAGATCTAACTTGGGGACGTGTACAATTGGAATCCATTTTTCAAAGGGGTTCATAGAGATCAAAGGATTTAACATTGTTGAATGAAAATGTTCGTAGGAAAGTTTTTATTGTTTTTAAATAAAACATCCATTCTAAAATGAGTCATTTTTTTATTTTAAGAGATGAAATGCATCAACAACGTTCAATAATGATGAACAACGTTTTTTGGGATTTGGATAAGAAAAACTAGTAAAAAATCCAAAATACCTACATATCATGCATGCCCACTCATATTCAAAGAAAATAAGAGTAAACTTTTCCACCCTAAATTGATTGAAGTATGATCATTGACATGCCAAATGGATTCTCATGCATAGAACATTTTCATTTGTAGAAATTGTATGTTTTTTTATTATCCATAAGATGAAAATGAAAATTGATGGAACCTTATTCCTATACAGGTTCTCCCCCACCCACATCCATGTTTTCAATATAGAACAACAATCCATGGGTCATTTGTGATGTGTGTGAGTCATCCTTACCTCAATCCAAGGAACTGTGGGACCGTTATCACTTAAGGTGTCTCCCTTTTGTTTAAAATTGATATAATTTTAAATGAAATTAAAAATTGATATACCAAAAACTGAAAAAAAAGCATTCATATTTTTTGGATACATTAGTCCAATGATCCATGAGTTGTGTGTGATGTGTACGAGTAAACCCCGCCTCAATCCGAGGCACAGTGTGGCAGTATCACTCTAAGTTTCTCTCTTTTCTTAAAAATGTACATAATTTTAAGTGAAAACTACAACTGATATATGGAAAACTGACCAACCACATGATGATTGTGTTGATAATTTAGTATAACAATTCATGGGTCATTTTTGACTTGTATGAGTCAACCTCGTAGAAATCACAGCAACGGTGTGGCCGATGTCACTAAAAGTGTCTCTCTTTTGTTTAAAATGGACAGAATTTTAATAGAAAACAACAAATGACATACGGAAAACCAAAAAAATGCATTCATATTTGGTTGATACTATATTCCAATGATCCATGGGTCATGTTTGATGCGTAAATGTCAACCCCTCCTCAATACGAGGTACAATGTGACGAATATCACTCAATGTGTCTTTTTTTTAATGGACAGAATTTTAAGAGAAAACAACAATTGACTTATGCAAAACCAACCAAATGCATTAATACTGTGTTGAAAATTAATTATAATGATTCGTGCGTTATTTATGACATGTATGAGTCAACAACGCCTCAATTTGATGCATACTGTGACTGGTATCCCTCAATGTGTCTCTCTTTTGTTTAAAATGGATAGAATTTTAAGTGAAAACAAAAACTATCAAACAGAAAACTGACCAAACACATTTTAATTGTATTGATACATTATTAAATCTATCCATGAGTCATTTATGATGTTTACAAGTTAACCCCACCTCAATTTCAGGCACAGTTTGACTGGTATCACTCAAAGTGTCTCTCTTTTGTTTAAAATGGACATACTTTTAAATGAAAACTACAACTGACATACAGAAAACTGAACAAACACATTTATATTGTGTAGATACATTACTAAAATGATAATTGGGTCTTTTTTGATGAGTATTAGTCAACCACACCTCAATCAAAGACAGGGTGTGACCAATATCACTCAATGTTTTTCTCTTTTGTTTAAAATGGATATAATTTAATGTGAAAACAACAACTAACATACAGAAATCTGACCAAAAAAATTATGATTATGTTGATACATTAAGAGAACAATACATTGTTCATTTTTTATGTATAAAAGTCCACCTCACCTCAATCTAAGGAATGGTGTGACCGGTATCACTCAGAGTGTCTCTATTTTGTTTAAAACAGACATAATTTTAAGAGAAAACTACAACTGACATACAAAATACTAAACATACGCATTAGGTTGGTGTTGATACATTATTCCAATTATCCACAGGTAATGCTTGATGTGTAATTGTCAACCCCACATTAATATGTGGCATGGTGTGGCCGGTATCACTCAATGTGCCTCTCTTTTGTTTAAAATGGGCAAAATTTTAAGTGAAAACAACAACTGACTTGCAAAAACCCAACCAAATGAATTAGAAATGTGTTTATACTTCAGGAGAATTATACATGGGTAATTTACAATGTGTACGACTCAGCCCTGCTTCAATATGAGGCATGGTTTGACCTGTATCACTCAAAGTGTTTCTCTTTTGTTTAAAATGAAGAGAATTTTAAGTAAAAACAACAACTTATGTACAGAAAATGAACCAAACACATTTTTATTATATTGATACATTATTAAAAACACCCATGACTTATTTTAAACATGTACGAGTAAACCATGCCTCAATCGGAGGTATAGTGTGACTGGTGTAACTCAAAGTGTCTATCATTGGTTTATAGTGGACATATTTTTATGTTAAAACAACAACTGACATACGGAAACCCATCCCAAAAAAATAAGATTTTTTAATACTTTATTCCAACAATACATGTGTCATTGTTGATATATAAGAGTCAAACCGTCATCAATCTGAGGTATTATATGGTCGTTATCACTCAAAGTGTCTCTCTTTTGTTTAAAGCGGACAAAATTTTAACTGAAAACAACAACTGACATACTGAAAACCAACCAAACGGATTTTGATTGTGATGATACTTTTTAGGACTATACAATGGTCATTTGGAACATTTATGAGTCATCCCCGACTCAATCCATTTCACAGTGTGACCGATATCACTCAAAATGTCTTCCGTTTGTTAAATATTGAGAGAATTTTAAGTGAAAACTACAACTGACATATAGAAAAACGACCAAACACATTTTTATTGTGTTTATACAGTATGAAAATGATCCATGGGTCATGTGTGACATTTAAAAGTCAACCCCGCCTCAATCCAAGGTATGATGTGTCTGGTATCACTCAATATGATTCTCTTCTATTTAAAATGGACAGAATTCTAAGTGAAAACAATAACTGACGTATGGAAAAAAGAACAAACGTATTTTTATTGTGTTAATTCTTTAGGATAACGATCCATTGTTCACTTTTGGCATGTATGAGTCAACACTGACTCAATATGAGGCACGGTGTGACCAATATCACTCAAAGTGTCTATCTTTTGTTTAAAATGGACAGAATTTTAAGTGAAAGCAACAACTGGCATGTGGAAAACCTACAAAACTCATTTGTATTATGTTGATACTTGAGTTGAATTATACATGGGTCATTTTGGACATTTATGAGTCAACCCCACCTCAATATAAGGCATTTTGTGACCTGTATCACTCAAAGTGTATCTCTTTTGTTTAAAATGGACATAATATTTAGTGATAACGACAACTAACCTACGGGAAATCAACCCAAATTATTCATATTGTGTTGATAAATTATGACAAAAATCCATGGGTCATGTGTGACATGTAAGATTCAACCCCGACTCAATATGAATCACTATGTGGCCTATATCACTCAATGTGTATCTCTTTTGTTTAAAATGGATAGAATTTTATGTGAAAAAAACAACTGACATATGAAAAATTGACCAAACGCATTTGGATTGTGTTGATACAATAAGAGAAAGATACATGTGTCATTTTATATGTTTATGAGTCAACCCATCCTCAATTTGAGGAATGTTGGGACCAGTATCACTCATAGTGCCTCTCTTTTGTTTAAAATAAACATAATTTTAAGTGAAAAAAACAACTGACTTACAAAAAACCAACCAAACACATTCAAATTGTGTTGATACATTAAGAAAATGAGACATGGGTAATGTGTTATATGTACTATTCATCTCCTCTTTAATCCGAGGAACGGTGTGGCCAGTATCACTCCACGTGTATCTCTTTTGATTAAAATGGACGAAATTTTAAGTGATAACCACAACTGACAAATGAAAAAAATGACCAAACTCATTCAGATTATGTTGATACATTAGGATAACATTCCATGGGTCATTTGTGATGTGTAAGAGTCATCCTCACCTCAACTTGAGGCATAATGTAACTGTTATCACTCATAGAGTCTTTCTTTTATTTCAAATGGACTTAATTATTAAGTGAAAACAACAACTGACGTATGAAAAACAATCCAAATTTCATTACCAATGACATAAGTAACATAGACAAGCCTCATAGTTTCTTAAGTAGTCCATAGACAATAATCCCCCTCTAATAATTAATCACATGCCCAATATATAAACCTTTATCCCAGGAGTTCATTAGGAGTGATGAAAACAACGATAAAATGGAGAGGGGGAAGAATGAAATGAAAATAAAAATGAATAAAGTATTTAAATTGGATAAATTTTCCAAAAAAAAACTCTTAAAAAATGTTTTAGGAAGGGACAGAAAGAAATATTTTTAAATACCTTAAATTATTCCATATCATTAGTAACATTCATGGTCTGGTTGGGTAGTTATCCAAACTATTCACCAACTTTTTTGGATCCATTGGATAAGAAACCTTCTTCTCCATAGTTTGGAAAAATAGTTATATAACCATGAAATAATCGTTCAAAATGAACTAGTTAAACTATAGTTCTATACCACACAGTTTTTCCTAACCATGAAAAACCTGTGCTTGTAACAACTGCCTCAAAAAGGTATGTTGTGTGGTTTTTACATAGATCCTTGCAACCCATCCTTTTCCTATTTTTGTAAAAAAATTAAAATTTCAAAATGAATATGAAACGTCCCATTGAAAGTATACCCACATTGGTTCTTCTAAATTTTGTACCTCAATAAAAGCACTACATAACTACAAATTTCGAGTCTATGATTGAAACTGAATTTGCATATATCTCCCCACAATTTAAAAATTCTACAAATGGTGAGAAAAGGCAACAACACAACATTAGATAAAGCATCAACCACAAGAATACATTTCCTTAAGTGTCCCATGAATCACCCAAATCCATCTACAATGGGGAATCAACATGGGAAACTCTCCATGTCCTAAGGCATCATATCCCAAAAGGAACTCAAAATCTATAAAAAAATTAAATATCCAAGCTTTACATGAATCTTAACCATGAAAAACATAAATAATAATTTGCAAGAATTCATTAATCAAATTTTCCTAATGGTTCTGACATTGAACACTCTCTATATATTTTATCTGAGGAAAATTGAGATATCATTTGGAGGAGATATTATTTAATTGTAAATTTTGATAATCATAATGAATAATTAGTACATTACATTAGGTATGGATTTTTTCCAAATGATTGATCCAAAATTGACTACCACTCCATATTTTATCTCTCTGAACTTCTTGTTTGATATGATGATTTTTGGTAGGTCTTGTTTGGGTGGGCTACTACAAAATTTAATATTGCAACTGGTAGGGTATTTATCATCACATTTTAGCACTGATAAAGGGGACCCCCCCTATAATCCCTGATCATTACAGTGCTTTTGAGTGATTTGTAAATCCCTTTTGAGTGCGAATAAATCCTGTTTTTGTAGTAGTGAATGTATGATATACTATATAATAGTATAGTTGTCTCTTATGCATTATGTGTTGTATAAATTATCAATAAGACCAATGTAACCATTTTGGAATGGTAGAGAAGATTACCTATAAGTACATGAAGTTTACTAAGGATATGTACATAATATATTGAGTGTTTTTCAAAATATAAATGAAAGGATATGTTGTTTCTTATTTCCAAACATATAATGATGAAATAAATTTACATATGGGATACAAATTCACTTTTAATGGAGGTGTTGTAAGCTAGAAGAGCTCAAATTGTCTTATGGTCTTAGATTTTATAGTAGTGTCGAATTTTGTTGTGGCTTCTAATGTAGCTAAAAAATTCTTTTATATAAATCATTTACAAGAGCATGATGTGTTACATAGTAGTAAGGATGATACCAAACAATATACTAATAATAATGCATTTTGGGATCTTGAAATAGATCTATGGTCACATATGCGGATGAAGAACATACTTCATAATTATAATCTCTTCGAGGATTTTTCACAAAGGGGTGATATTTTAGTGAGATGTATCTGAATCGAAAAAAACATGGTTGAACACCTGTATAAAGACTTAACTCAGAAGAATAATGATTAACATGCGAGGTATGGTGTACTAAAATTCATAGGATATTGGCTCAATTATATGTGGGATTTATTTAGAGTTGGTGTCATAAAATATTACTAACTATTTTTTTATGTAATAGTCCTTATATTTTTGGATTATCATTGATTAATTTCATAACAAGGGCACCTAGAGTTTTTGAAAAAACATAATCACCCCATATGTTGGTAAGAATTAGGAAATGTTGGGTGTGTTGAGAATGTCATCTTATTAATGGACATGTTGAGGAAAAATTTATCACTTCATCCTTTATGGAATTTGATATCTTATACATTTTACAAGAATAGAACCGTAACATTAAATTCCATTGAAAAATTTTAACATCATTTTTATTTCGTATAGTCAAAAAAATATGAATTGAGCACATAGTTTGATAATATATATGTGATCCCTACATGATGATATATTGATATAAAGGGATTTTATTACATAATGAGCATTCATTAATCTAAAACGACATCATTCTTTATTTTTATTAGTTATAGAGGGAACATAATGAAACAAATGAATCCTGAAAATGAACAAAAGACATAAAAAATAACCGACAACTAAAAATTCAACAGCAGATTGAATGTTTGGGGTGGTCAAAAATTATTAAATATAAGAATGAAATATCTAATCAAATTAACATACACTAGTGAGAGGGAACAAATAATAGTCTAGATAAATTCGGGATAATCAGGATCTCCCCTTAAAGAAAAGATTATATCCACCTTATTTTGATAACACCATGTGTGATGAAGGACCACACCATTAAAAATGGAAATTGAATTATTGAATTAGGTACTCAAGGGAAAATGTGTTTTGTGTATTTTATTGGAGAGAATTGTTAATCATAAGTGAGTACATTCCAAATTTATTAATAGATATTTTTTAATTGTGAAAATTCTGATGCCCAATAAGAATAACATTGGCCTAAACCATGATATAATTATTGATACCGTAGAAGTTTCTGAATACCATGATAACAATACCAAAAATGTCCTAAAAATATCTCTTGGAATAAGACTAATATTACTCATGTCATCCATGTTGAGATTGAAACCATGCTATAGAGGATTATAGTATATCAACCAACCTTTATTGGAAAAAATGGGATGTACAACCCTACTGGTCTCTATGAAATGTCTAATGTGACTACTCAAGTCCCATCATATCACAATCAGAACTAATTAAATTGTGAGGATCTTATACCATATTAGTATTTTTGGTAATGAGAAAGAGATTCCAACAATTAAATCATATCTCAATGATTCCCAAATACATCATTAACCCATGACTAATATTTTCTTTTTTCCCTTTCTCTCCTAGAGGACCAAATTGATTCCCTGTTTTTCATTTGGAAGATAATTCACATCTTCATTGAAATGGATTTCAAGACCAGTGATATATCTGAATCTTCCCCACACTACTAAGCCCCACTCTCTCTCAAAAAACTGATGTCTAATAGAATCATCTTTTTCACTATGACAACACAAACATTAAAAATCAAGAATTATCTAATTTTATATATTCACATAATCTATCTGAATAATAATGTTTCAAATCCTCATAATGAGGATGTTAAATATTATAGTTATATCATTTTAGAAAAAATATTCCCATAATTTCTACTCCCATTGCTTCCCTACAGCACGTAACTGTTGTCTTCAAGCATGAATTCACATACTATTGAAGTTATAATGATGACCCTATCTTTTTTCATAACGATTTCAAAGAGATCAAAAACCACAAGTTTCTATTGCTTGAGGGTAGCCTCCATAAATGTAATACAAGGGCCTACTAAGCAATAGAGATGTCCAAAGTGGGACATCATTCAAAACCAAGAATATCATAGGCCAAAATATCAAACTAGTAGTTAACATCACCACATCCTACAATCCCAGTGGAGTGTATGTCAAGATTGGTGATGTTCTCAAAAATCATCTTCCATCTTCTAGATATTTTACCTCTTTGGGAATATATTTGAAGCTCATAGTTTCCTATTATGAAAATTTCCAACAAAGATCATACTTCTATAACCTCTCATACCATCACTTCATAAATGAATTTCATATATCCAATCCCACTACTTATGTCAATACACCCATCCTCCACTAGAGTAGTAATTTTGTTCCACAAATCCTATATAAAACTTCTCTTACCGTGAGATTCCAAAATGAAGGTTGACATGACTCTTCAATGCTTTCCCACATTTATTTAGGCACATTGAGCATAGAAAGGATGTTCATGAGAATAGAGGTGAGTAAAAAATGAACTGAATTATTATTATAACAAAATACATGAACTTATTCAACATGTTATTGATGAATTTGGTGATTTTATTAACAAATATATCAAAAATAAAAAATGTAGGTCCTTCGTAGGGTGACATGGGATCTAAGATACTCTATGGGAAACAACTTCTTGTTAAAGACCACATTGTACTCAATGATTTTAATCCACCTCTTAGGACAGTTCCTTTATGGGAAAAAAATCTTTTATTTTTATCAACAATATCCACAAACAATTTACTATATTCCTCCAACATATTTTATAGACCTTTGATAGATCAATGTCCTCTATTTAGGAATAAAATAATCGTTTCATTGAAAGGAATATTTCATACCGCATTTAAGTCACTCCTATTTTTAATGGTTTGATAAAACCCTAGAGTACATTTCTAGTCAAGAATCTACTCAGTGTATCTTGAACAATGATGAAAAAGATAGGTGGCATGTGGTCCCCTATCTATATTTACATAACAACATGAAAACATTGCATCATTTTCCCATCACTAATATGAAAATCCACTGGGAGCTAAAAAATATGACAAAATATCTATCATCTAATGAGTGAAACCCAAGAAGTCCTCGACCCATAGAATATATACCCATTCAAGTCTATCATTTACTTTATAAATGTAAATTTTAATGAAGAAATTGGATCCAGTGGTTTTCATATTGATATACGCGATCATTTCCTGAACAGTGCCAATCATGGATTGTGGAACTACCTTTGATGAATCGAGGTGTCTCCTCAAAAACCAATTTTAAAATTTCATGAGAAAAACATTTATTACGAATAATAGATAGAGTCATGTATGAAATGTCACACATGAAAATATGCTAGAATTGATTGAGTGATGTTGGATCCTTTTCCTTGAAATATAGTGGGATTGTGGTAGAACATACCACTCCGGGAAGGACACTCTAAACAAAATAGTTCATATTTGAGTCCATCATGTCCTCCTTAATGATACCCCAGCAGGAATTATATAAAGTTCTTATAATCCAATCTAGTCCAGGGTTTCATCATTTTTTATGAGAGGAAACTGCATTGAAAAACATTTTCTTGTATGAAAAAATCTTGATAAATTCAATAATATTAGAGGGAACCACTTCAAGAATGCATTCAAATATATAATATCTCCCCCTAGGGTATACACCCTTCGTGAATGGGTTATGATTATAAAATAATGTTTTTTTGACATTCTTTGTTAATACCACCAATGATATTTTTGGTCCTTATAATAGTAACCATTATTTATGAGAATATTAGACTTGGATCCATGCCTCCAATATTTGATGAAAGGTGGAAAAGGAGGATATTCATGTCACCCTCTTTTATAAATGTAGCAAATTCATTTTACAATTCAGTGCATTATTGTTCAAGAAGAATATAATTGCACTGGTTCCTCAAACTATATAATCTATTAAATAAGTTATCATCACTGCCCTATTGCATATTGATTTCAAGGATTTCATTATTTTTCTTATAAAATCAAGATCAGTAGTTTCTAGAGTCTATCCACCAATCCATTTCTAAAGATATTCTTTAATGCTTCTCATTTTATTATGATACTTGATCCATTTTCTCCCATCAATGGGTTTTTTCAATGAAAATATCACCACCAATTTGTATTGGGGATACAAGAACCATCAACTTGAGAAGAAAAAACATTGGTCAGTCCATTGGAAATTAATTTAATGATGATAAGAGATTAATCTAAAATTCATTTCAACATGTGAGTTACCTAGTATCTAAAAAAATATGAGATTGCTTGAACATTTGTGAGGGATCGGTCCATCCAGTACCAGGTTCTACAAACTCATTTATTGTTATTAAACATTATAATGTTATCCCCTGATGAATCCATATCGACTAGCCAAATCATAGGGACAAAGATAGTGAAGACTTAAAGAACTATTTATGGGTAATCCCTACCATCATTGTTCACAGATCTTTACTGAATAGTGTTTAAATCAACCCAAACTAGAAGTGAAGAGTTCCCAATATAGAATTCTTCTATGTTTGACCAGATAATGTCCCATTCTCTCCCATCACACATATTATTGACAAATGAAAAATAACATGATCATCCACGATTTTATGTAGAGGTATTACAATGAAAATAAGAGACGTTCATTTCGATGACTGAAATGGATTTAAGCACACAAAAATATATATTATGACTGAAATGATGCCCTTGAAAAGATTCATCAGGCCCAATCTTATGATAAATTCTTCCAATCATAGATTATTTGTTCTTCACCTCCAATTCACCCACCAATGGGATGTGTTTATTACAGAATTCATTGGCCAGGAAGACCATTTTTACATGAACCCCCAATCCATGGGAATTGCAAAAAATGCATGAAATAATATTAGGAGGGGATGACATGTTTTTTATGTAGATGTCTAATGGAAATTGTACAGAGAAAATGTGAAAGAGGGATTATGATTAGAGTGTTCTCTTATGTATACTATACTACAGGATAGCGAAGGTAGAGGCATAGCTTCATCAGAGTGAATAGATATGAGTGGAACTAGGTTAATATTGAAATCCTAGGTTGAAGAATATGGATTCTCATCATTTTGAACATATGATAATACATTATTTATATTCACGGTCTTGAGTACCTTATATGTTTTAATAGTCTATTTTTCATGAAATGAGGGTTAACAAATGGATCATGGAGAGCTAGTCTTCTATTTCTCGGGTGGGTTGAAAATTTCCAATGGTTGAAAGGAGATCACTTCTTAATATTTAAAACATGGGAGGTCAGGTAGAGTAGACTACCTTGAAAGAGGGGGAAGGGAAGAAGAACGGGATGACAAAATCAAATGAGTTTCCCATGTTTCCTCAACTAGTATCTTCTTTAAAGTCCTTTTCTATTCCCCAATTGGTGTAATTTTCAAAGGATATTTGTCTCTCTCAGGATTCACCCTATAAGAATACAACCAATGAAATGTCTAAAATCTGCACATTTCCACAAAATAATCATGTATTCTAAATGATTATTCATATATGGATTTCATTATTATTGATTTTTTTTTCTTTTTTTAGGTTCCATGACCCATTGCTAGAAATTATTCTTAAACATTTGGTGATCCATCCAATTCTATTGAGAATGAGTCATAGTGTGTCACACAATAAGTGTTTCCCAGATCTCAATTAAATTATACTTTAATTTAAGTAATATAATAAATATAATTATCAATATTGATGAAAAATATTATTCAATTTTTATCGATGAAAAATATTTTTTGATGAATATAATATTTAACTAAATATTTATTCAGTAATTCTATAAATTCAAAAGAGTTAATGTAGACTAAAATCATGTTCTGTAAAAATCTTAATTTACAAGATAGTTAAAAATGATTAGTAATTACATAGTCAGAATCTGATCTATGAAATTGTGTTAATAATTTCCTTGTAATGAGGTTTATTAAATATTATTATATTATTTAAGAGGAAATGCGATATTAAATTATATTTTAACAGAAACCCCATATATTTAAATAATGGTTTTTTATATATGTATAGTTAGTCATAATTTGACAATATATAATCAATTAACACAACAGACTTGTCTCTCGCTCTATCAAAATTCTAAACTATAATAATAAATAATAAGAACACCATTAAGACTGATGGATCCTGGAGTGATCAATATAATCCATAACAGTTGATTTATTCCCAATTCTTGAAACAAAAAAATGCATTCGAATTTCTTGTATTTTAAGCAGCACATGAGGATAAACAAATTACAGATTGAACACATGAATCCTTCTAGTGAAATAAAGGTATTCCATAAAGGGATTTATGGATTATATTCATATACAAATAAAAATGAATCATATTACAAGGTAATTATTTCTTCAATATCATAATAAATTAATTAAAAATGTATTATTAAATATCCTCTCACAGGGTTATGGGAAATAGAAAATTAAAAGATAAAATACATTAATGTCTAGGAAATGTGCGTCTACTATGCCAGTAACCTATAATAACATACTATGAGTGTGTGAATTTTTGATAAATAATGTATGGGGATGCAATATCTTTACGATTCTTGTTATTATGATGTTTATTGATACTATGAAATAAGATTTCATATTTAATATGAATTAAAATATTGTCTTGTGGGGTATGTTTATAATAATAATTCATATTTATTAAAAATATGCTTACAATAATAATCCTATAGATGGTTCTCCAAAAATACACGTCACTTGATGAAGAGGATTTAGACATGGTGTTCTATTATCACCATTTTTAATCTATTTTGGATAAGATTAAATCAACTTGGTTATCTTGATAATGGAAAATAGAGGATGAATTGAACCAATTTATACAGTTTGAGGCTAGAATAATACTTATCATTTAGTGTATCAAGATGATATTATTGTTTTTTCATAGGGTAAAAATAAATAATTAAAGAATTATTAAATTATTTGTACATTATATAAATGACTCCACATAAATTTACATTCGATTATGTCAAATTTTATATTTGGGAAATGATTTATTTAAACCCTAAATGTTATGTTAAGGATCATGCATCATCTAGAATAAGAATATATTCATTTTTATAATTTTTTCCCATCTGTTTTATGGTATAACATAACCATCCCAATTCTCTAATATTATTGTGATTATAAATAAGGAGTCATCATCCTAGATCTGTATGTCACTCCTAATGGATGGTAATATATTGTCAATAAATGTTTTTAATATAATTTAACTGGTTTTTTGTTATTAATTTTATATACTGATTCTTGATGTTATGAAATATATCAATATTCTTGGAGGTTCCATTTTTTGAGTGGGATCATTCTGCTAGAAAATTACAAGAATATTCAAAAAAATAATATATATAAGTGTTCTAAGTCTTGAGGGATAATAATTAGGTGTATAAAATACATAAATCTTGTTTTCAAGGATAAATTATTATTATCAAGTTTTTTAATAAATATTAATGAAAATAAATTTATCAAACGAGATTATTGCAATATCTTTTGAGACACTTGGATTCATATGTGGATTCTTTAGAATGATTTCTATAAAAAAAATCATAAAATATATTATTAAGTTCTTAATATTATTTTCTGGATAAATTATAATGCAACATTCAAGAACATGGTATTAGTTTATCGAACCATATGAATGATTTAAAAATTATTTATAGAGATATCCCTATTATGGATAATTTAATTGATCAATTTGATAATTTATTTACTTTCTTTTGGAAAATCATAATATATTTTAAATTTATAGCCAATGAGGATATCCTTTTTGGGTTCTTTCTAGGAATTAAATCCATATTTATAAGTTATTTTACCTTTTCAATATTGGTTATGCCACCAAGATTTGTAAAAATATTAATAACATTTATATGTAATGGATTCCCTTTAACATTTTAGTATCATCTAAACTAGGGTTCATATGACGTGGCATAATAAAATTTTTAAGATATTGGATATTAAATAGTTATCTTCTATTATAATGCCTCATTATTTTAGTCAAATTATTTTTTAATTACCGGGAATTTTTTTAAAACCTCACGCTTTAACAACACGTGATTTTAAGAACCAGAGATCCCAAAATGATCCATAGAAAAATGTTAATCTTAAAATAGTGTGCATGATCAGAATTCCTATGAATGTAGAATAAATATTAAAAAGTTTCTTAGATTATAAATATGATGGGATTGTTGCATTCAGGATTACAGGTTTACCCTAGGCGCGACATATGTTTAGTCGGCGCAACGCCCCGTGATAAAACCCAAAAATGGCCTAACTAAAAATAAAATAATAAAATAAAATTGTTTTACTTCTTAAATGCGTATAAATCATGAAAGGTGACTCAGATTAAAAATCTGAGACCACCACTATGATCATGAGTGTATTCTTTCCTTCGGTAGATATAAACATTGGCCGATGGAGGCCAATAGTGGAAGTTAGTTTTTGGAAGTAAATAATATAATAATGTAACTATTTATTTTATTTTCAAATCCTTATAAATTTTAATTGGTAACTCATATTGAATACCTGAGAGTATTATTAATCTTGTGAGTGCGTGTTCCACTAAAGAATATCCGAACCTCGGCCAGTGCAGGTCGAGGGTGAATGTTAATTTTGTTGAACTTTTTAAAGGTACATTGAGTAAACGTGCGAGCGGGTTTTTCTAACTTTTAAACCAGTGCTCAGAAAAAAAATAAAATGGCATCATTGAACTCGAAATTCAAATATTCTCCATGAAATCACATAACCTCATTCTATAAGAGTGGAGCATAAAATTTATTTTTAAGACTTTTTGAGAAAATTAATAAAATACATTAAATGAATTATTTTATTTATATTCTCACAATAGAGTGGCGGACGACGACGTTGTGGTGTAGCGACGAGGTGGAAATGGGGAGCACTAATGTAGGTTTAATAATGTATCATTTGAAACTGTGACTCATATATCTTAATTTCTCATTAAATGTGGCTCTTTTAATGAGCA
The DNA here is from genome assembly GCA_963277665.1 of Viscum album. Taxonomy (NCBI): domain Eukaryota; kingdom Viridiplantae; phylum Streptophyta; class Magnoliopsida; order Santalales; family Viscaceae; genus Viscum; species Viscum album. The sequence goes on from OY728158.1 coordinate 1,464,885,277, forward strand.
TCATTAATGGGAACAATGTCTGTGTTCTTTTTATTTTATTTTTACATCCAACGTGATGGAGTTTTGGAAATAAAAAAATGGAAATCACTGACGAACCTCTAAAATAATCCCTCCCCAATGTGGAATTATGAAGGAAGTGACGAACTCTAGTGGGACATCATTTTCAACGATATTCCTCGAAGAAAAAAGCTAAAAGCGATGTTGACTTCTTGAAACATCGAGGATGAATGCTTTGGAATAAAACATCTAAGAGGTAGGGGTTTAATTTGAGAATCTTCTTCTATATTCTTATTCAAGAAATGACGAATGCATATCAACCAAAAAATAGGTGGATCTGTAAATCATATATTTTTGTGGAAGGACAACTTTAATTTGGGGATTTCATTATCCATGGATTGAATTTATCATTTGTTGATTTAAATTTGAATCCCTGGTCCTCCAGTGATTATAAAATCATAACGCAGAGGGTGAGAGCTGAAACAAACAAGGCCCGAGAACCATCAACGTGTGTGTTCAATGTTGTTGTGACCACAAAGTTTCGGAAATCAGAATCTAATGGCAATGTAGGGATGACGGTTAATCATGAGGCCCATAGGCGCAGACAGATCAGAAAACGGACCACCAGAGCAATTCTGGAGGCCCGTAAAAGTTAAAGCCAGTGTAACAGCGCTCGTGGAAGCCTATGATGGTGAACACCAGTGGTTGGTGGCGTTCCAAGACGGCGTGCTAGAGAATGGGACGCGACTGTCGAGGGACACGACATAGTGGGAGGAGCCCCTGACAGGGCTAGCGGATGGCGGCGGCGGATGCGGTCTCTCGATTATATTGGAGGGCCACGAATAGGGCACTATGCCGCATCCCAGGCGGAGGGATATGGTTTCTCGACCGCGATACTGGAGGTTTCCCCACGGTGACCCACGGGGAAATGGCGGCAGATCATACATGGCATCTGGCCGCCTCCCAAAAAGGAGGACCTATCCGCCTCTAGAAGACTGGGTGGGATTGGACCGCCCAGCTGTCCATACCCTCACCGACAGGCCAGACTAGTGCCGACAGGCCAGACAAGTGCCCACATGCTGTACTTGCACTAACATTCCAGACCAACACCCCTTGGGATGATCTGGACCTACACCCCTTAGGTTGGGCCGGACTACACCGGGTCGCCAGGCGACCCGGTGGACTGGACCCTCAGCCAAACCGAGTCAGGTCCAGCGAGGCCCATTGGCCCTTTCCCACTAGCTAGGTTGTACCAGGACAACCCAAACCCGAACTGGGTTAGTTAGAGTTAGACGAGTTAAAAAAGGGTATGTGGGACCCCGATCCAGGTTGGTCGGGTCGGTCTGACTGGGCTGGACCGGGCCTGAACCCATCCAGCCCTTGTTTACTAAAACACATGTATCTCTCAGATCGAGCATCTGATTGACACATTTTAAATGAATTTAGAACCATTGAGACTAATAGTTCCTTATAATATATTCAACTTGAGTTTTAGTGGATGTTGGAGTACAGCCGGGTAGGATCATACTCGAATCCAACCAGACTCATTACTAAAAATCCTATAAGTTACAGACCGGGCGTCAGAACGACAAACCGTCTGCTGCGTTGGGACTCTTATGATGAGGAATTCTATTGTTTTACTATATGTGGTAATTCATAGAGATTTATGTATAGATTATGACTTTAGGGGAGAATCCTGTTGAAATATAGTATACTGTGTGCAGGAATCCAGTGGGTGGCTATGACGTGAAGAAAGAATAACAATCCAGCATGGGTCAACACTTAGTGATCCAGAGTGGGTCAACACCTAGAGATCATGTGTGGGTCAACACCTAGAGATCCTATTTTGGTCAAAACATAGAGATCCTCTGTGGGTCAGCACCTAGAGATCCCCTGTGGGTCAGCACCTAGCTATCATCTATGGGTCAGTACCTAGCGAGCCTCTATGGCTCAACACCTAGAAACCCTATGGCGTTAGTAGAATAGCCTCTCGATAGAATAAGATGATATATCTTTTTGAATAATCATCATTACTTCAATACTTATGTTATACCTGGTGTGAGATGAGTATTTGTGTTATGTGTTTGAGGTCTTTATTAGTAGTATTTACCTCTATGGTATTTTCCATTATGGTGTTTACCTTCATGGATTACTAAGATATTCTTAGGGGTCTCGGGGTCCCTACTGAGTATTGTTATACTGACCCATGAACAGGCATCACCCTCACCTATTGTGTCTTTTTCAAATGAAATAGAACTCTGACTAAGAGTTTGGGGATCTAGGACTAGACGGTTCTCTAAGGTGGATCGTCAGACATGGAGTGATGCGGTGAAATCTAATGGAGAGTTGTATCTACCATTTAGGTAGGATCCTTAGCGGACCACCTCTGGAGCTTGTACATCTTTAGTTGTATGTTCATTTCAACTAGGCTTGTATTCTGGCACCATTAATTTTATTTTACACACGTCACTCTCTATAATGGTTCTTTGTGGTGGTTGTATTACTTCTGTTTCTTTCGTGGTCATATTTGTGTTGTTTTTGTTGTCTCTGTGTGTATATGTTTAAATTAAATGCCTTCCCAATTTGGGATATTCCATTCAGGTGCTTGTAAACATCCCCTGGCCTTCGAAGGATTGGCTTGGGGTTCTCACGACATGGGACCCGGGAGACGGGGCATGAAAAGGTGGTATAAGAGTGTGATTGGTTCTACCAGAATAACTAATAATATGTATTTTCGGTGGGGGAAATAGTATTTAGTGTCTTGAGATTACCTTTCAATACGAGGAGTCTATTGTTGGTTCAACATCTGACATATCAATAAACCATAACACTGAATTCTATTTTCCAACTCGGTACACGAAAAAATTGATTACATGTGTTTTTGAAATACTTTTCTCTTAAATTATTTCATGTCATCTCACAATATATAACATATTTACACTAGTTTATCCATATTTTCTTTTAAGATGCCTTGATGCAGACAACCATTAAGTATTCCAATTTGGGGCTTTGAGGATGGTCCATAAAGTAATGAGGCTTTGATATAGGGAATGTTTCTCGAGATGGTACCATCAAGCCGTTTCCAATCAATACCACTACTCGTTTGTTAGTAGTTACTATAGGTGATATCAGTAGAGTACACATGTAGGTCTAGTGCATCACAAGAGTTTCCGTGATAGATACCCCTCATGTTTTGAGGTGATCCCGAATCATAGGAAAATAAGGGTTGTCTTGAGGTGGTGACTGATTTTCAAACTAGATAGGGCACTAGAAGGTCATAAAGTGGTCTTGGCAGTGAGCCTTCTACATGGATCTGTTGGGTGATGATAGGGCTTATATTAATCTAATCTTCGGATGGGGTGACTTTTCCATGGACATATCTTGAGTACCATTATCAGAGAAGGGGTATCTTTCCATAAAAATATGTGGGGTATGTGTTCCCATGAGATTCTACAACTTTGGTAGGATGACATCTCTATATTTGAGTATTCATCAAGGCATAACGATCATTCTAGGTACTCGATGAATACGATATGGCCATTGCTACAGGACTCGGACCTCCGAGAAAGATTTTTTTAGGGACATCCAAGCCTTCACTATTCCTCTGTGCATTCCTACTTATGATAGGGCACTAGAGAGAACCTTTTTGGTTGAATGTTGTTTAGCTAATCAGTTACATCCAGTGAATGTTTGCATTGGAAAAGTAGAAAACTGACGTCAGTCATAGAGAATTGGACATGTAAATTGTTTCTCAAAGATCATGTGATAGGGGCCGATGAATCTTCATGGCAGTAGATGTGTAAGACGGGCTAGGAGAGCAGCAAGAGGTGATATAAATTTCGACATGTTACAACCACAACCCCAATGTGGTCCCTACCATGCTCAGGGTGATGGAGTACAGGGGAATAGAGTAGCTTCATGCTGTAAAGAAGTATGTCTCAAGGACTCCAGTAATGGTTCGAGGTATGGTCTCTGTCTACTACAGGCTTCCATATTAATAGACAAAGGTACCAATCATTCCTTCTTATCCAAAATATTGTTCAAGACCTAGATTTTCCGGTTAAACCATTGACATGATCCTTACATCTGTAGATACCTATGGGAGGAGAAATAATAATCACACTTATCCCAATGATGTGATATAACCCCTGATTGAAGTGTTTCGGTTGGAACCTCTGGGTGGCAGTGTCGAGGCCTTAGGATGTTAGTTTGGGTATGGATGAGTCATCCACAGTTCATGCTCATATTGAGTATTATTGGAAATAAGATGTGGTATATCAACAATGTTGGAATTAGGTTTTCCTAGGTTAGTGAAAAGGGAAACACAGGTAGAATGGGATAAACTCATGCATAAGAGGGTGCAACCAATCACTCATGAGTTGGCCAACCATGCCCTCGTGGAAGCTGATGTCGTGAGTTTTCAGTTCCCAGCTGTATTGGTGTAGTGCGGGAACATAATTTCAAAAGTTTTTTCTAGGATTTACATCCCCATAGAGAGAAAGACTTTTTCATAATTCTACACCTTGAGATGGCACTGATATTGGAATTCAGATATTAGAGGGCTTTCGTAGAGCTTCACGAGCAGGGGGTATAGGTGGGGGACTTGCAGAGAAAGGGATTAGTAAGAACGAATGTTTGAGGTTAGGTGTGGATTACAGGACCTTTTACCAAGTGTATGTGTATAATGAGTACACACTATCTAAGAGTCTATGGGTACATCAATTAGTTAATATGGGTCTCCTTTCATGGGGATGGAAAGGTGCTCATAGACTTTTCTATTTTGAGACAACGGTGATGGTTGGTGTTCCTCCAAGACTATGACATTGAGATAGTCTATATTTCTAGCTGGCGAAAATTTCATGGCAAACACGGATAGCTAGAGGTGTGGTTTTCAGCTGCTGATTGAGGTGACGAAGCGGCTAGCTGTGATGCAGATATCCCTTGTGGAAAGTGACAGAGCAGCTTACCTCTAGTCTATGATTTTCACTCCCCCGCCCATATAAAATGTCTGAGAGGCAAAAATATTTGATGTTGTCTACAATGATATACATGCTTAGATATCCTCATGAAATTATCCTGATAGATTTTCAATTGGTGGGGAGAACATCATCCTTTTTAGAGGACTCACCTTTGTACCATTTTCATTGTGGAGGCGGTGTTGAGGGTGTTTCATAAATTCCCTTTGGTGGTACATCCCATTGTGGGAAATATGTACTAGTACCTCCAATGTCATTACTAGTGGCCATGGATGAAAAATATGGTAGAAAAGTTCATTTCTCGATGCCTAAATTGTTAGCAAGTGAATGTCAATCATCTGGACCTGGAAGTCATGACATAGCCACATGAGGTATCAGAGTTGAAGTTGGATGGTATCTACATGGGAATTGTGATATGGTTACCATGAACACCATGGAGTCACGATTCTATCTGGGTGATTTCTGAATGACTCGCCATGTCAGCGCACTTCCTACCCATCCAGGAGAAGTGATCGATAGAGGGCATAGAATTATTATACATAGAGGAGATAGTGAGACTTCATGTGGGGGGGGGGGTGGAGTTCAACGATCATCTTAGACCATAATGCATGTTTTACATCCTGGTTGTGGAAGGGGCTGTTGGAGGAATTCGGGGCCCAATTGTTCTTGAGAACAAATTTTCACCCATAGAAATATGGTTAGACGGAGCAACCCATACAGACCATAAAGGTCATGCTTTGTGGTTGTGTCCTTGTTCTTTTTCGTAATTTGGAGGATCCTATACTACTGGGGTAGTTTGTGTAGAAACAATATCCATCACTCCACCATTTTCATGGAATCATTTGAGGCCTTGTACGGGGGGCCATGCAGATCACCTCTATACTGGATAGACCGAAGGGATTCATCACCCATGTGTCCAAATTTGGTATGAGCTACCATTGAGATGGTTCATATCATTCAGGAGGAGATGAAGAATGCAAATAGAAAACATAATTCATATGCCAACAAGATATGGATACCCTTGGAGTTTGAGGAGGGAGACCATGTGTTCTATCAGGTCTAACCCTGATGAGGATTGTAGGGATTTGGTCGGGGAGGCAAGTTATCTCTGAGATTCCTCAGGCATTTTCAGATCCTTAGTGGAGTTGGATAGGTAGCATACCACATAGCTCTTCCCCCACAGATGCACCAGGTGCATAATGTCTTCAACATGTCGCATCTGAGGAGATAGGTGCATGATCTATTGCACGTCATTGACTAGTTGGACCTAGACATTCATGATGGGGAACTGTTTGTGTTGTTCCCATTCATGATAGAGGATATATTAGAGCAGGTCCTACATGGGTGGTTTAATCCTCTGGTTCATGTTTGGTGGCAGTATGTGAATTTCTAGGAGAGCACATGGGGGCATGAGGCTCAAATTCATTGTCAGTACCCCCATCTACTTGATTAGTTTTTTTGCATTTAGGGGACATAAAATCCTAAAGTAAAGAGAATGTTATATCTCAAAATTTAATTGTTATTTTTTTAATTTCATGGAATTATTTTGAGACCTCATGGTTGGACGGAATATTATTCCGAGATGTAGAGTTCCTGGAATGATCCATCAGAAAATGTTAATTATTAAATAGTGTGCGTGGTCCAGTTTTATGAAAAATAGGAATAAATCATAAAAAGGTCCTCATATTAGAAATATGAGGTCAGGGTTTCATTTGAGATGGTCCGTTTACCCTAGGCATGACTAACGTTTAGTCACCGCAGCCCCCTAGTGAGAAATCCCAAAAATTGGCATATCTTTAAATAAAAAAATTAAATTATTATTTTTTGTTTTTCATTTGCTTATAATGAACGAACGATGACTCGAATTAAAAATGAGAGACCACCTTTGAGCTCATGAGGGTAGTTTTTTCTTAGGCAGATCCTAACATTGGTCGGTGCGGGCCAACGATGGAAATTACTTTTTGGCTGTAAATAATAAAATTATGTAACAATAATTTTATTTCCAAAAAAATATAACTCTAAAATAGTAACACATATTTAAAATTTGAGAGTACCATTGATCTCATGAGGTCGTGTTCCCTTTTGGTGAAGCCTATCCTTGACAGAAGCTAGATAAAGGAGAGAATTAGTTTGTTTGACACTCTTTTAAGGTACATTCAGTAAACTTGAGAGTGGGTTCTTCTAACATTTGAACCAGTACTCAGATCGAAAATACGATGGAATCGTTGAACTTGGAATGTTGAGATTTGATATGAAATGAATTAAAATCAACCATCAAGGGTTGACAAGAAATGTTATTTTTATACATTTCACGAAAAATAATAAAATAAAGTAACTTAAGTTTTTTATTTATTTTCTCACTGTTGAGTTGAGGGAAATGACACTACGGTGAAGCAACGAGGCTGTGATGAGGTTCATTAATGGAGGGTCTACAATGGCTCATTTGAAACTGTAACATGATTATATTATCTCCTCATTAAATGTGGATCATTTAATGAGTATCATTAATTAGTGAAATGTCACTATGCTTTTCAATTTCTCTTAATAATCCAATGTTTTGGAGTTTGAGAAATAAACAATTGCTGTGAAATCACTGATGAACCGCCGGCTGAACCCATCCCCAAAGAAGAACGAAGAACGAAGCAATGAACATCGGAAAGACATCATCATCATAGAAGTTCCTCAAAGAAAGGAGATGCAAAAAACGTCAATATCTTCAAACCTCATGTATGAATACTTTGGAATAATACATTAAGGTGTTAAGGGTTTAATTTGTGCATGTTCTTCCCCATTCTTATCCTAGAAACGATGAACGTGGATCAACCCACAATTAGTTTGATCAGCGAATCATGCGTTTATGCATGAGGATAACTTAATTTTGGGGAATTTATTATCTTGGATTTGAAATTATCATTTTCTGATTAGAATTGAAATCTCTAGACCTCCCATGATTATAAAATCGTAATGTGGAGGGTACGTGATGAAATGAACAAGGCTTCAGCACCTCCATCACATGCATTCAATTTTTTGTATCCTAAAAGTTGTGTGAAAAAGGAATCTAGGGCCAAGTCATGGATAGAGGCTATCTGGGAGGCCAATAGGTGCAGACATATCATAAAATGGACCATAAAAGAAATTTTTGCAGCCCACTGAAAGAATCATTAGGGTGTTGGCACCAGCGACAACAGGCGGCGTTGGTTGTAAGTGGGTGAAAGTGTGCCACGTCGGTGCACCAAAGGAAGGGCCATGGCCGGATAGGGATGCGGCGCTGCAGGAGGAGCCACCGTCTTGACAGGTGGTGACAGACGCGGATTCTCGACCGCATCGGAGGGCCACAGACAAGGCACCATGTCGTGTCCCAAACGGCGGGCCACAGTTGCTTGACTGTGGTGGAGGAGGCCTCCCCACAACAAACCGAGGGGTGATGGAAGCGTACCGATGCCCCAATAGCAGACCAGGTGGGGAAAGAACCACCCAGCGTGCTGACTTGTGCCAACCGATTGGGCCTAAACCCACCAGGCTGGGCCAAACTAGACCGGGTCACCAGGCGATCTAGCGGACTGGACCCTCGGCCAAACCAGGTCGTGTCTAGCAAGGACCGTTGGGCTGTACCGCTAGCCAGGCCATGCCTGACTGACCCAGACTAGAACCAGGTCAGATTGATTAGGTCGAGTTAAACCAAGGTATGTGGAACCCTTAGGATAGGTCGGTCGGGTCGGTCCAACCGGGTCATACCGGGCCCGGACGCAACTGACCCTTATTTTCTAAAAGGCCCATATCTCTCAGATTGAGAATCTGAATGACAAGACATCAATAGAGTTGGAACCCTTGGGAAAAGGTGGCCCCTCTAATATGCTCCACCTAGGTTTTGGAGGAAATTGGAGTACAACCATGATGGATCATAATCGAATCCAACCAGACCTTTTTCACTAAAATGACTATAACTTATAGACTAGGCGTCTGAATGATGAGTTGTTTTTTGCATTGGGAATATTATGTTGAGACGGTCTAATGGGTTTCTATATGTGGTAATTAATGGAGGTTGATGTATGTTTGATTATTTGAGGAGAGGATCCTCCGAAAATCAAGCATGATATGTGTGAGAATCAAGTGGCTGGTTGTGACGTGAGGAAAGAATGGAGATCATGTGTGGGTCAACACCTAATGATCATCTGTGGGTCAGAACCTAGCGGTCATGTGTGGGTCATCACCTAATGATCTTTTATGGGTCACAACCTAGCCATCTTCTATAGTCCTCACCTAGAGATCCTCTATGGGTCAAAACCTAATAATACTCTATGGGTCAGCACTTAGATATCCTCTTTGGGTAAACACCTGCGAGCCTGTGTGGGTTAGTAGTTGAGCCTCTTGATAGAATAAGATGATCTATAATTACGACTAATTAGATTTATTTCTATACTTATGTTATATCCTTTTTGAGATAAGTCTTTTTTCTATGTGTTTGAGGTCTTTCTTGGTGGTATTTACCTTTATGGTATTTTATGTTGTGGTGTTTCCCTTTTGGATTACTAAGAGACATTCAGGGGTCTCCAGGTCCCTACTGAGTATTGTTAGAATCTCCCCTGCATGGGCATTGCCCTCGCATGTTGGGTCTTGTGCAGACGATGGAAAACTCTGGCTGCGACATTGGGGAGTCAGGACTAGATGGTTCGTGGAGGTGGATCGATAAATGTGGTGTGTTATAGTAGCATCTGATAGAAAGCTATACCTACCCTTTGGGAGAGTTCCTTGGAAGATTACCCATAGAGCATATGCTTCTTTTGTTCTACTTGTTTTTAGTTGGTCTGCTATTTTTTCCTCTTTACATTAGTTTTACACAGATTAATCTCTATGGTGGTACTTTGTAGTGGTTTCGTTACTTTTCTTTCCTCCATGGTTAGCTTTTTGTAGCTTCCCCTGTTTGTGTATGTAGATGTTTAAGGAAATGACTTTCTAGTTTGTGATATTCCTTTCTGGTGCTAGCCACCAATCCTTGGCCTTTAAAAGGTGGGCTTGGGGTGGTCATGGTACAGGGCCCATGGGACATGTGTATACATCATTCATACTATATTGAAAATTAAAATAAGAAACTATTGATAACATATTTAATCATTGTAAAATTTTAAGACCTATATTGTAGTTCAATAGGGACCGTTTTGAAAATCCATTTATTATGGATGGATCTATACTAGATATTTCATTATTGTATTTTAATTTTAACATGTCCCGCAAATCAAAGGAATAATTTTTTTATTGGGTCATAAATTATTTACATTATATAGAGGAATAATAACTCTGTGATACGTAAAGGAATTGATGATTTTTTATTAGTATAATGATTAAAATAATACGAAATCTATTGTGTTTTTTTTTTCATTTTTCGATCTAAAAACATTATTCATGATTTTTATGTTCTCAATAAAATTATTACATATGGGATGCTTACAAATTAACGGCCCTCAATCTCTATTTCTATGAATCCTCTTATTGATGGATAGATCAAAATTAAATCTAATCTGGTAAAATTGGTATACAAGTTATGAAACCTATAATGGAGTGTTTATAAATCACAATGCAGTCATTCTCATGTTTTTTTTTCAAAATACTTATTTCAAACAATTCTACCATGGTATCAATTATAATCTTTTAACAATATATTTTCCCAAGAAAATCACAGAGGATGGAAATAGTAGAGTATTTATAATAAAATAATTTAATTAATATATGATATTTTAGGAATGATTTGAGGACCCTCATATAGTATTAATTCTCATTATATGGAAATTATAATTTTTTTATAGATATATAATGTCATATAACAATACTACAGGGAAATCGACCACCATAAGGATGAAAATAAATGTATGTGATATTATGGAGTATATTTTGTGTAATATTATGATTTTATTATTATTTTGAATGACCTATTTCATCTAGATAAATCTATACATATTTAGTTTATTTTTATTTGGATTAGTTTGTTATGATCACATAATTTTATGATATATAGTTTGTAACAACCCAATTATTTTAATGGAAATACCCTTCTTATAAATATGCCATAAAATCACATAATAATGAACTACTAAGTGATATGTGATCTTAAACATAATATTTTCACTTCTGTGTTTGGAATTTCGAAAATCTGGCAAACACGGTTGTGTTCAAGATGTTTTTTGGAGTATAATAAAACAAAAATAATTTTTGGTGAATAGTAACCTACCCTAATGAATAGTAACATACCCTTATTAATAGTGATATAACCAAATGAATAATAACATCACCTATGGTGGTATAAAAATAATATCCAAGTTGGAAGTACGATACACCTATACTTTAGAATGAGCTAATGAATGTTTTAAAACTGGTTTTGATAATAAATTATTATTTTAATTAAATATTAAAATAATCATATTTAGAAAATTATTTTCGAAAAATGGACTTCATTTTTGTATTCTACACATAGAAAAATGGCTAGGGTGAATTTTTGGGATTTTTCGGAAATACTTGAATTGTTGATGAATAGTATAATCTGATAATTTACAATAAATGCTAAATAATGGATTATTTGAGTCATTAATGATTATCTGCTGATGTAAGCCCACTTGTTTCGAATTAACATTAAAAATTTACTATTCGTATACATTTAATACTTACAATTTCTTGTCTTGGAATGAAATAATAAATTCATGGTTATGATATCATGAAATCCCTCCTCTCCTCCACTATAAAACCCCCCTTCACACCCTCTTCTATCCACTCCTCTCAAGCTATACGACTTGTCTAAATTCTACCCAAAACACTTCCCAAGGTCCTCCCCCACGTCCAAAAGCTCTCAGACTCTTCAAAATACCAAAAAGTCTCCCTTTAAGAGGTTCTCAAAGGAAGAAGTCTCAAGAGGTAAATTCATCTTCCCAAATTTCTTATTTTCTTTTAAGTTCTCTTCTTTTTAATTTCGATCCTCACCTCCCTTCACCATAATAGTATGATAAATCTAGTAGAATAAATGTATTATAATTTCTTCATTTTATTGGTATATTTCATTATCTTCTCTGCTTTCCCCACCCTTTTATTTGAATGAAATGAAAGCACCGTTTGAGATGTGCTAATTTAGTACATTCATGGACAACGGTTATCAATTTCTATTATTATCGTTAATTTTGGTCATGAAACCATTTTTTCTATGGTTTTACCAGATTATTATATATGTAATATATACTATTTTTTTCTGTATTTCATTGGTTCAAATGGAATTAATTTATAATTCAAAACACAATCTTTGTAATCAAACCTGCTATATAACAAAAACGGTTATCACTAATGTTATATATGTAATAATTCAACATCACTCTATGTAACCTAATTAAGACTAAAACAATGTAATCTCTTTGATATTAACTAAACAATATAACTTCAATTCTGGACAACCACTTTCATCTTGCATATAATCCAAACTTGAATATATGTGAACTTATCTTTTAAAACCAAGTAAACAAACGAGCCCAAACAATGAAATTGAACCTTATAACTAATCAAAAAGGATTTTAATGAAATAAAAAGGGTTATAATAAATCAATTACATATAGTAGAGGTTCTGGTATTATGAATTAATAATCCTAATATGTTTATTCAGGTCATTAATAACAAGTGGAGAACACCATTGTATATGAGGTAAGGTATCCTCTCCTTTTATCTCTTAATCAAGATTGTCCCCTATACTATGCCTTTATATGTGTACTATAAAATTATTCGGTATGTTTAAGAACCTCCCCCATACTTCCTTATGGATTTATAAGTGATGATAAACCCCATTTCTCTCTCATCAATCCCTCTTAGTCACACCCAACACTGTGCCGATAAAATCGTAATGAATTCTACTCGAACCTTCTTTGTTCTTTCGGGTTGCTTTATCTTTCGTTAAAAATGGGGTTATCTTACCTATCTATGTGAGTATTATAACTTCTAGTTAGTTGTACAAGTTTATTATATCAATGCCCTTTCATCACATTCTTTCAGGTATATACATGATTCTGAATGATTCCATCCATAGAACTTTCTGATCAGCCAACCCGTTTTAAGGGGACTTCCCAAATTTTTACCCAAATTTCAAGTGAACTCTATCCTTTGATTTAAAACATCATTGTATTTAAAAAATAAGTATTTATATTATGAAAACCTTCTTGGATCAATTATTGTTTTATATAAAAGAATGCCCTCTTTTATTTTTGAAAATCTCTACAGTGTTTTCCTTAAAACTGCACAAAAATGTTTTAATGATAATGTTTCTAAAATACTATATAGTCACTTATATTTGACACCAATTACCATGTTATATGAATATCTTACACTATTAACGTCCATATATTATGAATTATTTCCTTATATGGACTCTTTCATGATACGTCCATTGGTTATGATTGATGTCCTGATTGAGGTACCCAATTATTTTCATGGGTACCCTTATGTTTGTGTATAGTTGAATATGCATGATTGTATATGTGGTAAGAATATTTATGTGGAAAGGATATTAATGAATATGTTGAGATGTGTGCACCCAGATAGCGCTCCAATGCATTGGGTAATGATAAGTCTCATGAGATGCGATGTGAAACGGGATTGGCGGTTATCCTTTACCCGTACTGAAATCGGAAATGGGATTGGTGGTTAGCCTTGACCCATAATAAAGATATGATTTATGATTCTGCCACAGTTATATGATCCCAAGTTTATAATATCCCATGCTTATATTAAATTATTTCATAAGTTTCATGCTTTGGATATCATTATGTCATGCCTCTAAACTCTTGTTATTGAGATATATCCTTATGTTCATCCCCTTACTGGGCATTTTTAGCTCATCCCTTTGTTCATGTATTCGCCAAGGTACCCTATACCGATGTACGGGATCAAAGGTAGTTAAGAGCTCATTATGTAGAATAAATAAAAATTTGTTTTTAGCCCAATGTTTTATGTTATATGAACCTAGTCTTCCAAGACACTAGACTTAATGATCCTTGGCATGTACTCTGATGATTAATTATGCATAAAATAATGAAATTTTATATGTAAGAGGTTTGGGTTGCTGTAGGTGGTATTAGAGGATGGTCTAGTTATGTTTGGAGATTTGGAATATAGAACCTTAGTGAGAACCTTAAGGATGAGACTAGGTATAAGAAAACAGTCCTAAATTTTGGTGAGTATAGAGTAAGTGGTTTATCAAGAAAATACATCCGTGTCTGTATATGAGAATGTAGAGGCAGCTCTAGCAAAGATGTATCTAGGGGTAAAACCAGAAAACACCGCTTTGAGCTAGACTCGGATGAGAACTGGTGCACGAAAACAGGACTTTCTATACTCATTATGATGACACTCCCAGGAGGTTTCTTTGGTAGATTCACGAGCTTAGTACAAACCATTATTAAGGGCAAAAAACCCATAAGAATATAAGTTAAGAAATAGATCTAGGATTACCTAGATATAAACCTAAGGAATCACAATATAGGATGTATTTATTCATTATAAGATTATCCTTTAATGTTGAATTTTTCCTTTGTATAATCAATAACTATGTATTCAAGACCTCTAATTATATGTTCTTTTTCTTAGTTAATGGCAGGAAATAGAAGAACACATTCAAACAACCAATGTGATAGGAAATGTGATGATTTCCCTATTAACATTCCTGATTTAACGAAAGCGGGTGCTCAAAACATCATGAAAACACTTGCTAAGATGACTCAATTTATGAATAAAAATGTGAATCATGTTTAACTTCCCCCTCTTCCAAGGAAAGAGAATTTTTCCACAAAATCCTTCATCTGGAAAAGGCCTCCCATGTTTAGTGGGTCTTCTAATACCATCCTCGGAGAAAAATGGATTAACTCCATGGGAAATATTTTCTCTTTCCTTTAGTTCTCGGAAGAATGGAAAGTTGTACTGGCAGTCTATCGTTTTGATGGGGAAGATGATTAGTGGTGGAAACTTATCAAGAATACAATGTCCCAAGAAGAAATTGATTCCATATATTGGGAGGAATTCAAGGGGATTTTTTTCAATAAATATTTTCTTCAAACCCTCCATCTCAAGATGGATAGAGAGTTCCTTAGACTCATGTATAAGGAAGATGAGTCCATCGGGGTGTATGAATAGAACTTTACAAGGCTTACAAGGTATGTCTCTGGATTTTTCGTGAACACCGAAAGCAAGGTGGATCACTTCTTTAGCAGACTAAAGTTGAGTCTACAAAAAGTGTTGCAATTCGAGACTTCGATAGCTATGAGGATATTTTCTGTTATTCCCTCAAGGTTGAAATAGAGATTAGAGACTCTCAGTGGACTCATGGGCCGAGTGACAAGAAGTGGAAGATAGAAAAAACTTGGGTGTTCCATCAAACAAATCCCATGATGTAAAGAATCCCAAAATTCCCCTTTGCAAATATTGTTGGAAAAAGAATCCTGGTAACTGTCTGAAGGGTACCATGAATTGCTTCAAATGTCGATTATTTGGTCATCTTGCCATGAACTGCTGAAGGGATATGAAAATTCCCACTAATTTTGAAGAATAACGAATGGTTCAGATCAATACTCAGCCTGTAGTGTGGTGTTTTAACTAGAAGCAGATTAGGCATTATGTGAAAAATTTCCCTAAGCTAAGGGTTGTCAGAGGCAATAAACCACAACCTCCAAGGAAACAAGTAAGGGCTTATATTATCACTACTGCTGAGGTGGATATGGAAAACAATGTGGTGAATGGTACGCTTGTTATTCATTAAAAAATACAGAAAATACTATTTTATTCTGGTTCTACGTATTCTTTCATATCTTGCATGTTTAGTAGAACTATTCAAACACCACCCCAAAATTTGGAGGAATAGTTATCTATGATAAAAACGAATGGGGAAATTAATGAATTCATGGTTTATAACTCCTTCCCGGTTAATGTTTGTGGACTGAACCTCCCATCAAATCTTTTCAAATGGCCTTTAGGGTAGTTTGACGTAATCTTGGGCAAGAATTAGTTATATTTGTACAAGGCCAACATCAACTGCTGGGAAAGGTAGATTACTCTTCACATCCCAAAGCATCCTCCGATTCTTTACAAGTGAAAAGAGGAAGATGAGTCTCTTATACAATCTTCATCTCAAGTTTGGATATGACTTCCTTACGAGCATGCATACCTAGCTCAAATTATTGAGACAAAGGAGAGAATCATTCTTGAAGATATTCCCATCGTGAGGGATTACAATGATGTATTCCCCAGAAGAGTTGCCTAGTCTTCCCCCTAACCGAGAGGTTGAGTTTTTAATTGAACTTATCCATGGATCTCTGCAAATCTCACAGACACCTTACAGAATGGACACCGTAGAGCTAGAAGAGTTGAAGAAGCAGTTACATGAGAATTTGGAGAAGGGTTTTATACGCCTGAGTGCTTCACCGTGGGGTTCTCCAGTCCTTTTTTCCAAGAAAAAGGATGGATCAATTTGCCTATGAGTTGATTTTCATGAGCTCAATAAAATCACTATAAAGAGAAAGTATCCTCTTCCATGGATAGATAACTTGTTCGATCAGATTTGTGGGGCCAGTTATTTCTCTACGGTGGACCTTTGGTCAGGATATCACCAACTAAAGGTGAGGAATGAAGAGGTTCCCAAGATTTCATTTCGAACCAAGTATTGACACTATGAGTTCATAGTGATTCCCTTCAGACTCACTAATGCTCCAAAAAAATTCATGGATTTAATGAACAAATTCTTTAGAGATTACCTCAACAAATGTGTGGTGGTCTTTATTGATGATATTCTGATATACTCCATGAGAATGGAGGGACATGAGGAGCATTTGGAAACTGTGTTAAAGACTTTTAGAAGGGAGAAGTTGAATGAAAATTATAGTAATTGTGAGTTCTGTATGGAGGAAGTATCATTCTTGGGGCATGTTATCACCATGAATGGGATATCTGTGGACCCTTCCAAGACGAAGGCAATTGAAGAGTGGTCGAGGTCAACTTCTTTAATGGAGATCCGTACCTTTTTATGTCTAACTGGGTATTATAGATGATTCATGAAGAACATTTCACGATTTTCAAACCCAATGACCAAGATGACATGGAAAGGAGTAATGTTCGTCTGGACACAGGAATATGAAGACTATTTCAAGGAGATGAAAAATAGGCTTATCATTGCGCTTGTACTCACACTCCCTTCAAGTGGAGACCACTTTGTTGTGTATAGTGATGCTTCTAATAATGTATTAGGATGTGTGATAATGTAAAATGATAAAGTGATAGCCTATGCCTCATGAAAGCTTAAAATACATGAGCAAAACTATCCCACGCATGATCTGGAGTTGGTGGTTGTGAGTTTTGCGTTGAAAATCTGGTTGCATTATCTCTATGGTAAAATAGTGAGATATATATTGACCACAAGAGCCTCAAATATGTCTTCACACAGAAAAAGCATAATATGCGCTAGCGAAGATAGATAGAGCTCATCAAGGATTATGACTACTCAATCCACTACCATCCCGGTATGGAAAAAAAGGTGGAGGATGCTCTCAGTAGATAGGATCCTACATCTTTATCAATGATGAAAATTGAAAAGGATCTGATCTTATTCAATTTGAAAAGGATGGACATGGGAATATTTAATGGAGGAACATCATCAATCCATTCTCATATGATTTCTCAACCATCCCTCATGGAGAAAATAAAGGTTCCTCAAAGAAAAGATGTGGAAATTCAGAAAAGGGTGGAAGCTGTTAAAAATGGAAAATCCTACGATTTAAAAATTAATGAGTAAGGGGTTGTAAGATTTTGGACACAATTATGTGTACCATATGATCCAGAGATAAAGAAGGTTCTATTGAACGATTCACATAGCTCGACCTTCCCTATCCATCCTAGGAGTACCAAAATGTACCGTGATCTCTGAGAACACTTCTGGTGGGATAATTTGAAGAAGGAGATTGGGGAATATATATCAAGGTTCTTGGTATTCTATTAAGTAAAAGATGAGTGAAAAACGTCCAAAGGTATGATGCATCCATTGAAAATACCCATGTGGAAATGGTAAACTGTTACTATGGACGTTGTCATGGGTCTCCTGAAGACGTCGAAGGCAAATAATGTGATTTGTTTTTTGGTTGACCGACCCACCAAGACATCCCATTTCATCTCTATTCGGGAAGATCTCTTTCTTGAAAAATGTGAAAATTTATATGTGAAGGAAGTGGTGAGACTGCACAGTTTTCCACTCTCAGTTTTCTTAGAACGTGATCCAAGGTTTACATCTAAATTCTGGAGGAGCCTTCAACATTATTTGAGTACTAAATTAAACATCAGCACGACCTATCACCCCCAAACTAATGGCCAGTCTGAAAGAACTATTCAGATGCTTGAATAAATGCATAGAGACTACTCTCTAGAATTCAATGGTGGATGGGATCATCATCTCCCATTGGTTGAGTTCTCATACAACAATAAATTCCACACGAGTATTCAGATGGATCCATATGAATCTCTATAAGGAAAGCGATGTATAACTCCAACCTGTTGGGATGAAGTTGGAGAAAGAAATCTACTTGGACCCAATCATGTTCAGGAGATGACAGAGAAGGTTCAAGTACTCTAAAAACATATCAAATCTTCTCATAGTCGGAAAATGTACTCAACTAACAACCATCTAATGGACTTGGAGTTTGAAGTTGTAGATAAATCCTTCCTTAGAATATCTCCATGGAAGAGATTCATGCGATTTGGGAATAAAGGGAAGTTATGCCCAAGGTATATTATCCCCTTTGAGATCCTAGACAGCATATGAGTCATGGCCAATCGGCTTTAACTTCTACAGAATATGGCCCAAGATCATGATGTATTCCATTTATCACTCTTGAGGAAGTACATACCTGATCCCTCGCATGTAATAAACTCAGAGGAGGTGCAGTTGGAAGATGATCTCTCCTGTGAGGAACAACTAGTAGAGATTCTGGATTAGAGAGATAAGGTTCTACGCAAAAAGACAACCCATCTAGTCAATGTGTTTTTGAGGAACCATATGTTTGAAGAAGGAACATGGGAATTGGAGGAAGAAATGAAGGAAAAGTACCCGCACCTGTTTCTGGATTAGTATGTAAAACGAAATTTCAAGGGCGAAAGTTCTTAAGGGGGGAAGAGTGTAACAACCCAATTTCTCTAATGGAAAATCTCTTCTTATAAATATGCCATAAAATCACATAATAATGATCTACTATGTGATAAGTGACCTTTAAACAATAGATTTTCACTTCTGTGTTTGAAATTTCGAAAATTCGGCATACACGGTTGTGTTCAAGATGTTTTTTGGAGTCTAATAAAACAAAAAAATTATTTCGTGTATTGTAACCTACCCTAATGAATAGTAACATACCCTTTTAAATAGTGATATACCCTAATAAATATTAACCTCGCCTATAGTGGTATAAAAATAATATTCATGTTGGAAGTACGATATACCAATATTTTAGAATGAGTTAATGAATGTTTTAAAACTGGTTTTGATATTAAATTATTATTTTAATTAAATATTAAAATAATCATATTTAAGAAATTATTTTTGAAAAATGGACTTCATTTTTGGATTCTACACATCTAAAAATGGATAGGGTGATTTTTTGGGATTTTTCTGAAATATTTGAATTTTTAATGAATAGTATAATCCTATAATTTAGAATAAATGATAAATTATGGATTAATTGAGTCATCGATGATGCCCTACTGATATAATCCCACTTTTTTCAAATTCCCATGACCCATTTACTATAATTGGTCATAGAATGATTACTATTCCTTTTTTTGGGAAGAAATAATAAATTAATTATTATAATATCATGAAATCCCTCCTCTCTTCCACTATAAACCCTCCCTCTACTCCCTCTTCTGTCCACTCCTCTCATGCTCCAAGCCTTTTCTAAATTCTGCCCAACCCTCATCCCAGGGTCCTCCCCCACGTACAAACAATCTCATCCTCATAAAAATTCTAAAACCTCTCCCTTAAGTGGTTCTCAAAGGATGAAGTCTCAAGAGGTAAATTCCTCTTCCCAAATTTCTTCTTTTCTTTTAAGTTCTCTTCATTTTAATTTCATTCCTCACCTTCCTTCACAATAATGGTATGATAAATACTATAGAATACATTTACTAGAATTTATTCATGATAGTGGTATATTTCATTATCTTCTCTCCTTTCCCCACCCTTTTATTTGAAAGAAATGAAAGCACCGTTTGAGATGTGCTAATTTAGCACATTCAAGGACAACAGTTTATCAATTTCTATTATTATCTTTAATTATGGTCATGAAACCATTCTTCCTATGGTTGAACCAAATTATTATATATGTAATAAATCCTATTTTTGGTTCATTAATCCTTTGGTTCAAATGGAATTATGTTATAAATCAAAACACATTTTTTGTAATCAAACCCACCGAATAACAAAAATGGTTATCAATAAGGTTATATATGTAATAATTCAACATCACTCTAAGTATCCTAATTAAAACTAAAACCATGTGATCTCCTGGATATGAACTAAAGATTATATCTTTAATTATGGACAACCACTTTTATCCTGCATATAATCCAAATTTGAATATAAGTGAACTGATCTTTTAAAGCCAAGTAAACAAATGAGCCCGATAAATGAAATTGAACCTTATAACTAATCAAAAAGAATATTAATTAAATAGAATGGGTTATAATAAATCAATTACATATAGAATAGTTTCTGTAATTATGAATAAGAAATCCTCATTTGTTTGTTCAGGTCATTAATATCAAGTGGAGAACACCACCAGATTTGAGGTTAGGGATCGTCTCCTTTTATCTCTTAATCAAGATTGTCCTCTATACCATGACATTATATGTGTACCATAAATTGATGGGGTATGTTTAAGAACCTCCCCCATACTAACTTCTGG
The DNA here is from genome assembly GCA_963277665.1 of Viscum album. Classification (NCBI taxonomy): domain Eukaryota; kingdom Viridiplantae; phylum Streptophyta; class Magnoliopsida; order Santalales; family Viscaceae; genus Viscum; species Viscum album. The sequence continues at coordinate 1,464,906,197 of OY728158.1, forward strand.
ATTTATAAGTGATGAGAAACATCATTTCTCTCCCATTAATCCCTCTTGGTCACACCCGACACCATGCCGAATAAATCGTAATGAATTCTACCCGAACCTTCTTTGTTCTTTCGTGTTGCCTTACCTTTATTTCAAAATGGTGTTATCTTATCTATCTATGTGTGTATTATGACTTATGTTTATTTTTACACGATTCTTATATCAATCCCTTTTCATCACATTCTTTCAGGGATACAATTACTCTGAAAGATTCCATCCCTAGAACTTTCCGATAAGCCAACCTGTTTTAAGGGGACTTCCCAAATTTTTACCCTAATTTCAAGTGCACTATATCCAATGGTTTAAAACACCATTGTCTTTATAGAATCAGTATTTTTATTATGATACCCTTATTGGTTCAATTCTGGTTTTATATAAAAGAATTTCCTCTTTTCTTTTTGAAAATCATTAGAGTGTTTTCTTTAAACTGCACAAAAATGTTTTAATGCTAATGTTTCTGAAATACATTTTGTTTTATATGTGGTCACTTATATTTGACACCACTTACCATGTTATATGCCTATTTTACACTATTAACGTCCATGTATTTCTAATTTTTTCCTTATATTGACACTTTCATGATACACTCATTGGTTATGATTGATGTCATGATTGAGGTACCCTATTCTTTTCATGGGTACCCTTATGTTTGTGTATGGTTGAATATGCATGATTGTATATGTGGTAAGAATATTTATGTGGAAAGTATATTCATGAATATGTATAGATGGGTGCGCCCAGATAGCACTCCAATGCATTGGGTAAGGATAAGTCTCATTAGATGCGATGTGAAATGAGATTGGTGGTTAGCCTTGACCCATATTGAAATGGGAAACAAGATTGGTGGTTATCCTTGACCCATACTAATGATATCATTTAGGATTCTACCACATTTATATGATCCCATGTTTATAATATCCCATTAATATATTAAATGATTTTATAAGTTTCATGATTTGGATATCATTATGTCATGCCTCTTAACTCATGTGTTTGAGATGTATCCTTATATTATCCCCTTACTAGGAATTTTTAGCTCATCGCTTTGTTCATGTGTTCCCTAGGTTACCCTATACAGATGTAAGGGCTCAACGGAAGTTAGGATCTCATTATGGAGATTAAATAAAGAACTGTTTTTTAGCCCCATGTTTCACGTTAAATGTACCTAGTCTTCCAAGACACTAGACTCAACGATCCTTGGCTTATACTCAGATTAATAATTATTCATAAAATAATGAAATGTTATATGTAAAAGGCTTGGGTCGCTATATAGTTTTACTTCATTTAACTGGAATTCAAATAGTTTTATTAGTCACAATTTATTATATCATGTCTCATATATAATTAACATGAATTAGGTTAATATTGGTTTATTTTGTAATTATTTTCAATTTAACAGATTTAAATATTGATAAATTACAATATCATAATCATAATTCAATTTTTCAAGTAATTACGGGGTTTGCAAAAATAACTAAACTAGTAAATATTAATTATACAAATCAATTTTAATTATCATTGTGTTGTTTCAATCTTTTGAATAATCTTCCTTAAATAAAGCATACTATCTCATTACTCATGAACATAAATATTTTTTCATAACATAAAATTCATATAAAAATAACATCAAACTCATTTCAGAAAATAGAATACTATAGTAAAATTGTCTTAGGTATTCACCATTTAAGTTCCTTATATAACCATTAAATAACAAACTTTTTCTTATTGAATATAGTGTAATATTAATCACTCCCAAAACCATTAATTAACAAAAAATATGAAGAATTTTATTTTTTTTGGGAATATATAACTGATTTTATTATCCTCATTGTCCATAAATTATTCCAAAATATAAGTTTTATCTTAAAACCATTTATTTGATGGTGTGAATCTAATATTCATGATTGGGAAAACTATTTAGAATAGAAATCCCACATCATGATATATTTATCACCATCATAAACTTATTATATACCTCAAAAAAATTAAATACAACACTTTATCTTTTTATGCATTAAAATTAAAAGGCCTTCGAATTTTGTTTCTTATACTACCGTAGTGATGATTTATATCAGTATTAACATGATATCCAACTTCATGATGACAACATGTCCAATAATATTCAATGAAATATAATAATCATAATTTTTATTTATATAGATAAAAATTCAATACTCTACACTAAACATTATTTTCTTTACTAAAATATATATCAATAGAAATTATAATATTTTATAAATATTAGTTTAAGTGAAATATTTCCTTATAGTTGTACTTAATATCTCATATGTTTATAAAATATTTTTATTATATATACATCCCCCTATAGTAATCATTAATGTGAATATAAAATATATCAATCTTGTTTTTTATTGTCCTCTAAAATCTCTGCAATGATATTATTAATTTTCCTTTTTTAATTTGTTACAATATTACAAAAAATTTGGTTATAAGAAAATAAAATCAAATGGGTTAAAATAAGAAATGGAATTTTCTTAAATATCTCCCATAGAAGATGAAATAATTATAAATTTCATGTATATTAGTATCTTATATATAGAAATAGGTAGAGCCCTAAATTTATTTATCTCCATTCATGGGTCCTCCATCTTGTTTTGAATATTTTTTTTCATGGGTTTAATATAATTCTTTACATTCATCATCTTATAGAATTACCTTGAAACAAAGTTTCTCTAAAATTTCCCAATAGGTTTATAGGACAATGAAGAATTTAAAGTTCTTATTTACAACTATTATAAGATATATAAACCTAGAATTGACATACATAGATATTACATCATTATTTCATAATATATAAAAAATTACACAAAAATATGCTCTATGTTCTTATTAGTTTAGTGCCTTTGGAAAAACAAAAACATGACTAATGATACATGAGTGAGATAAATTATCTTACACTAGGTTATATAAGACTAGAACCCCTCCCAAACATATCATAAATAAAATATATCTTCATATCATGTTGAATGAATATATAAAAGTGGTTCTCTCATATGATAAGTAAGAGTAAACAAAGGAGATATGTATGTATAAACATGATAATGAGTTTTTGATAATCTTATCATAATATTAAAAGATCATACCCAGTATATCAAATATCATAAACATGAATCCTGGAATAAATATTATATGTTATTAAGGCTTGAGTCATTAGGGAAACAATAGAAAAATCCCTGAAATCATAACATATGATTAATGCATGGAACAATGAAATTCAGATTAATATATAATATGATTCTCCATTATTGAATCCAAATTTCTATAATTTATTAGTTTACTTCATGGGGACTACACTTATTGGGTGGGTCACACCACCATCACCAATTGTAGTACTTTTCCATATAGGGGATTAGGTTTCCTCATCTTCCTATAGTTGATCAAGTTTCTCCCACTTCACATAGTGGAATAGGTTTCCCCATCTTCCCATTTTCATGTAGACTACACCTATTGGGTGGGATACAACATTATCTCATTTCATAGTTCATTACTTATATGAGATCAGGTTTCCTTATCTTCCCATAGTGGATCAATCATGATGAATTTATTACCATCATTATCTCATGAGATTTAAATATTTTATCAATTAATTGGAGGGAGTTATAGGTCCCACAAATATCATAAAAATTTCATTAATACATGTTATATAATATATTAAAACATCCATCATTTCATGACCCATAAAATGAGATGGGTTTCATAAACATCCTATCATAACCCATAAAATGATACGGGTTTCATAAAAGTTCAATCAGATCAAAATGTATAGAAAAATGTATGTTTATTAATCATTTATTACAAGAATAATTTAGGAAAGGAAGCATTTTTAATTGGATTAAAACCCTTGTAAGAGGAACGTGTTTCGTAAACATATAATCTATGAATGAAAAACATGTTTTATAAAAACCATTCCATCAAAAAAGAAACCATTCATAGAATTAATATGAAAAGAACATTTGGATAATATATAAGAATTTAATGAGTAACACTAATTAATTTCTTGTTATATGGTAAATAATTAGAGAAAATCCTTTTAAGAATACTTTTTGAGTAAAATGTCATCTCATAATTAAAAATATTCTTTTAATATATATATTTTTTTGAAAAACCATTCCTTTGGAAATCTTTGAAATAATATAAATAAATAATAAATAATATTGAAAACATATTACATGAAAACATATAAATTATTGTTATGAAAATCATTTAATACCCTTATTAAAAAAAAATTGAAATCCATTTTCATCAAAAAAATATTATAATAAATATTTCTAAAATAATAGGAAACAAATTTCTAAAAACACTTTGTAATATTATAGAGGAATATTGGAGTAATGAGAATCATAATGGTTGGTAAATCAATACATGTCGAACATTCCATTTTCACCAAACAATGTTTAAAAAAGTTTATTGAGCGGAAAATGAAAATAAGAATACTTTTTAAAACCCATTATAAAAAATGTATATAATGGGTAATATTTTTTTATTATTAAGTGGATAATAGTAGAAAAATATTTGGTTGATTTTTAGAGATCATAGTTTTGAAGGAACATTGATATCTGATCGAAGAGAGTGGAAATTTTGAACATTATTAAAAAACATTGTCTAGAATATTATATATAAATGAGGAAAAAAATTTACCAAAGAATTAATATATCATGAATAATAATAGGATAATAAAACTAATGTGTGTTCTTGAGATATGGATCATAATATTTCATAAATGGAATCATAATCCATGAGAATATCGAAAAACGATAAGAGAGAATCAATAAAATGTCACCACTTCAGTAACCTTAACTAGTTATCCCCATTATAAAAATGAAATTATGTGAAGATTATGATTCATTAAAAAAATATTGAAGAGATAAAATGTAAAATTTTAGTCTATATACCATGTAAAGATATGGTTTGTAAAAAAATATGTGTCTCAAAGAAGAGAAACTGAGACAAAACTATCTTACTGGTATGGTATCTTTTGTACATTAAAACCCCATGAAAGAGATATGATAAATTAAATATTAAAATAAACATTAAATTATTTATAATTAAAATAAAATACATTAATGTCTCGTATATACCCCACACAAAATAAAGGAGTATTGGATATGGCATGTATCTCACAGAAATTAAAAGTGAGATGAAATTCCTTTACCTTAAGTCTTGATATTATTTTTATATGTTCAAACATCCTGTATAATAAATATATTTTTATTAATGATAAAAAAATAACATATTATTATATCTAATACGATATCTAATACACTTATGACTTTATATAACCCTTTTATTAACAATTCCATCGTAATATAATGTTTCAGGTAATAACTGCTTTGTTTATCGTAAATATTTTAGCTTTTTATTCGTGATCCTCTTACATATATATTGATATAGTTATATAATGAATATAAAAAATTATTTTGATATCATATATATTTATTAAATATTTATATTAATTTTTAAAATATATAAATATTAAATGAAATACATCATTCATGGAGAGCGTATGCCATACGTACGCCTGAACTCTACTTCTGTTTTATTATCATAATGAAAATAGTAAGTGAATAAAATATATTTAAAAAAATTTGAAATATAATTATTATGTAATATATATCAAGTAATTTTATTAAAATAGAGCTTAATACATTCCATTTAATTTGTGAATGAATCTGATCGCATTGAGAAGAGGGTATCCTACACTTCCCCAAATAAAGTTATCGTATTTACATAAAATTGAAAGCATGATGAAAGCATTTATTTAGTAAATAAAGGAGTATAAATACATCATATATATCATTCAAAAACATAATTTTTATAGTAATTCCCAACAATGATTTTTGGTGAATAAAAAACGAACATAATGATTTCATGAGTCAGTAGTCTTCCGTAGAAAAGAATGGTTAGTTCATTACTCAATAGATGTAAGTGTGTGTCTGTGAATGTTGAACCATTATAATTAAAATAACTTAGTATAGTGAGGATAATTTTGTTATTATCTGGTAATTTAATTTTAAAAATTTAGGTTGTGGAGAAATAAAATAATGCAAATGAGCTGGAGGAAGGATATTACCTCTCATATGAGTAAATCCATTTTTATTTCACCAAAGGGCTTCCTTGGATGGATTTCTACCCAAAGGGAGGATTAGAGGAATAAGAGAGTGATATTTGAATGTTAATTGTGGTTTTATTGTTTGTAATTAAGTGGTTTTAGTGGTTTGAAGATGTGGGATTGGTGGTGGCATTTTATAAGGAAGGGAGGGGACACAGTAGACATTTTTCAAAAAATGAATATTTTGACCATCTTTTTTCTCTAAAAAAATTAATTATTAGACAAAAAACACTATAATGGAAAGAATATATCCAAAATGTGGCCATTAAACCATTTTTTTTTTGAAATTGAATTGTTAGGATAAATGTATCTTTGAGTGTGTGAGAGGGTGAATCCGAGATATATTTTCTTTTTTATGTTTCCTTGTAAATGAAACAACCTTCACCTCCTATTAAATATTTCATTCCCTAATGAAAAAAAATCAAACACACATCCCTCGGAACATATGAATTTTTTATATTCACTATCCAATAAGAATATAAACATCCTTTTTATGGTTTGGAAATAATACAATACCATAAAATCCTCATGAAAACAATCCAATTTGGTGGTGTACAAGGATTTGGATATGTCCTTTCACTCATCTATGACAATGTATAAAATAAATAATGTTTATGATTATTATACAAAAAATGATGTAATAAATTGTTTTTTTAAAAACAAATGTTACTTGTGATTTTTTATTAACATCAAAAAAAGTATTATTTGGAAAACAATTCTTCACTTTCTTTCCCATAATCTGATAAGAACATCGAGATCATTGATATAAAACTCAATCATATTTCCCAGTAAGATTCTATAAACATGATCACCCTAATCTGATTGGTCGATATAGAAAATATAACAATTTTATAATACATTAGAGAATATATTGATCACATTCATAAATTTTCTAAAATTAAAAATTTGATAGTCCTAGTCTGATTGTCCACCATGATAAAATGACAAACTGATTTGGATGAGAAGAAAAATACGATAGTTAGATAAATACAATGATCCCCAAAAGAGATGATCTGTTGAATATATTCAAATCTTTTATATTATCCTTTAACACTTGTTTGATAAAAATTATACAATAAATATAGATACAAAAACTTTTACTTTTCTTTATAAAATTCTTTAGTGCTCCGCCTTCTCTCCTCTACACCATGAAAAATACATTCATCAAAAAAGTATAATTTATTTTTCACTATTTATAGGTGACCCAAATATGGTTTATTTTTAATCATAAATAATTTCCCTGTAAACCAAATTACCCAAAATTTAATATTTACATAAATTTTAGGAGCATATTATCATCATAAATTCTTCCCCACACCTATCAATCCATCTCAAATCACCCAACAACATCCCATATTATTTAGATATTCTTCTAAAACACTAATATGACAATTATTCTCCATTAATAATTCTTATAGGATCACATTTATATATTCCAATTATTATATTATCATTATTATCAGTAAAATGAATCGATGTCAATTATGATATGATGGTTCATGACCTAATAGATAAAATAATTTGAAAAAAAGCAGGCTTCTTATTATTATTATGAACATGATACCCATCATCTTCATTCTCCAAAGATTCACATCTGTTAGATTTTTATCTGAATGAAAACTAGTGCCTTCATTTTCTTAAATATTTCCCAATTCTTTATAACCATCAAATTTCATGATCTTTAATTAACTATACATCCAACTATCTACATAATACTCTTACCAACCTCATGTCTCAATCTAATTTTCATTATAATACATCTGACTATGACATATGTGAAGCCTGATAAATGGTTAAATACATTATTTATCAGCATCTATTATATGCCAAATGACTATAATTGGAATAGTGCCTTAGAAAATAGGGAATCATCAACAATGATACATGACTGAGATACATTATCTCCCCCTAGTTATTTTATAATTATCACCCTTCTATGAGATAGAAAACATAATATAGATCACAATAACATGGAATAAGGAAACAATAAAATTGTGAGCATAGATTCTCAGTATGGGAAAATAAGGGAGAAATTTAAGCATAAACATGATCATAGTGATATAAGAACATGATCATGATGATATATTATCATACCCTATATATAAAATATCAAACACTGAAGTCATTTAAAAATGATTTTCTATTCATAATACATGAATCATAAATAAATATAGAATATAATCCAAAAAAGAATAACATAGAAATAAAAATTGACTTTTGGAAGAAACATAAGAATATATATTAATTTCATGATCGTTAAGTCATTACTGCCAATACCATCTTGGTAGTATGGGTTCATTGCCCATACCATTTGGTATTCATAGTTCAATATTATATCCATCTTAGTTACATGATTCCACTCCTCATACCAAATTGGTTTTCATGGTTCACTCCAATGGCCAACTGAGTAGTTAATGATCATTACCAAGAGAATATTAATTTATATCATGAGATATAAATATTTACCCAATTCCTTAGAGGGAGATATTGGTCCCCCATATTTGATAATTAAATCATACATACATGTACCAAAAAATCATAGTCAATCATATCATAACCCATGAAATGAAATGGGTATTATAGACATTAATTTATATAATAACATGATTTATAAGATATAGGTATCATAACAATTTCATGTGAACAATTAAATGTAAAATAGCTACGAATTTTATAAACATATAACCCATGATAGACTAATGGAATTTTTAAACATATAACTCGTTAATGATAAACATATTTCACAAGAATATACCCTATGAAAAATAAATTGATTTCATGAACATATAACACATGAAATAGAAACAAATTTCATAAACACATAACATGTGACTGAGGAATGGGTATCATAAAGACCATTTCATGAATAATACCCTTTGAAGGGAAAGATTATGAATGTATCCTTTATAAAATTTACCAAAATTGAATGAGTAATCTCAAGGGATTTCATCTTAGATTCGAAGTAATTTTGAAATATCTTTCAAGAACATTTCATGACAAATATATTATATATTCTTTTAAAAAATATTTTTTATACATAAAAACATTTGAAAATAATTTTCTTTTAAATTATATAAAAAATTTTAAACGGAGAGTTGAAATAATTTTGAAAACCGTTTTCCTTGAAAACATAAAAATACGTTTGAAAAAATTTTGAAAACCTTTTTACATGAAAATGTATAAAATAAGATTCAAACAATTATAAATCCTTTGTATTTGAAAACAATATAATAACATATAAAGAACACATAGAAATATTTTGAAAACCTTTTCCTTGAAAATTAATTTGAAAAATTATAATGAATTATTTAAAATGTTTTGAAATACATTTTGTATGAAAATATATAAAAGAATAATGAAAATGATTTGAAAACCATTTATTTGAAATTACTTTTTGATATTATTTCTTAAAAACTAACATTTTAAAAATATAATGGAATATTCATAGAAATGACAACGGGTAAATTTATACGTGTTATATGAGGTAAAAAGAACATTCATTTTTTATGGTAAAAAAGGTAGAAAACGACTTAATCAAAAAACAACAATATAATTAATTTCAAAAAATTAGTAAAAGGCAAAAGGGGAAAATTATTTTAATTTCTATTTAAGAATCATATTATATTATGTATAATCCTTTTTTAGAGAACATGGTTTTGATAGAACATGCATTTCCGACCGAATAGAGTGTAAAGTTGGGATTTTTAAAATACAATGTCACAACTATATTATGTACCAAAGAGTGGAATAACTATACGAATAAATTAATATAATCTTAAAAAAAATTGATAAGGATAATAATGATAATTCTTGAGATAGTGATCATAATATTTAATCAAATGATGTATAACCATTAAAAATCTCAAAAAATTGATGATTTTGTTTCAATAAACACTTACTACTTGGTAACATGGGATCACACTCTCTATGAAAGAAAAGGAAATTAAATACCTCATTATATATAATAAAAATAATTCGATTAATTATTTAACTTATATAATGGAACTATATAAACCTATAAAAGTAATATGGGTTCATAATAAAACATGAGTCTCAAAGAAGGAAAATTGAGACAAAACTATTATACTGATTTTGAAACATTTGAATCCTAAAAATATTAAATGAAACATAATAAAAATGATATGTGTATTCCAAAAAATTTAATTATATGATATTTATAATACAATAATGATTAATATATAAATAACATAATTGTAATGAGTGGAAAACATATCATGTATCTTATGGAAATAAAAAAGTGAGACGAAATCCACTAATAGTGTGTCTTGACTCTCATTGTACAGATTTCAAATGCCTATATAATAAATATATATTTATTATAAATATTTTATAGAACTATATTCATATATATATATATTACCATTCTCTTATTGTTACATTACAATACACTTTTGTTAACCTTCCTATGTTATGATTTCAATATGGATAATAATCAATTTGTTCTCTGCATCTTAATTAAGTTGTTTTATCTTTCCTCCATATTATTATATAATAATTATGAAATTTTATACATAAATAAATATCATTCACAATTATTATCTCATTATTATAATAATTTATATATTGTATAATTAAGAAATATAATCCAATAATCATGGAGACGGTAAGCCGTACATATGCAAGAATGTTGTTTTTTTGTTATTATCATATTATAAGTAAGAAAGAAAATGACATATATGAAGATTTGTATAAAATTTCATTAATTTATAATTATATTGTAATACATATTCTATATGTTAACTAAAACCATCCATAATAAATTCCATGTAGTTTGTGAACGAATCACATCGCTTTGAGGGGGAGGTAGTCCACACTACCTCAAATGAAATTACCGTATTAACCCCAAATGGATTGTAAAACAATATGCATTTAAAAAAAATTATCAATGATAAATAAATGTAATATATAACATATATAAATTTGTTTCAATTAAAATTTCCACCATGTTATGCATCAAGTTAAAAATGAATAATCATCGTTTAGTGTTGTGGTAGTTTGTCCGACACATAAACAGTATGTTCATAGCCCATTGGATGATGGTGTGTTTATGTAATAGTTGAATCGATAGAATAAAATAATTATTATATTGAGGATAATGGTGATGTTATAAAAGAATGAAAAAAAGAGAGTTTTGGGTTGTAGAAAGAAAAAAATGAATGGATCTTTAGGGAAGGCATTACCTCTTAATCGAGAACTCCTTTTGGATTGTGCCAAATGGATTCCTTGTATTTCCTCCTGACCGAGGGATGGAATTTAGGTGTAAGGTTGGGATTTTGGGAAGTTGATTCAGATGATAATTTTTTAACCTAAGAGGTTTGAAAGGTGTAAAGAATAGGTAGAGGTGGTTGCCTTTTATAGTTATGGAAAAAGACTCACTTGCTATTTTTGAAAACAGGTTATTTGTATACATGTTTTTAACTATAAAAAGTCATAGTAACAAAAAAAACAATATTGGAAAGAGTATGGATGATTAATGGCCATAAATTTCATAAACTAAATCTTTTATCCATTAATACAAGCACCAAATCCATCCCATTACAAGGCCTAAAGGGCATTCCATGTCCCCACAGGCTGGATAAAGTTCCCAGGAATCAATGAATATGGTTTGGGAACAATTTACCCAAGTATGAAAGCATAAAACATTAAAAATAATCAATAATAAGAATCTAAAATTTCCATGCCAAACAAGACATAAGAAATTTCTAGAACAAAATACATGGTTTCAAATAAGGTATAAGAGATCCAAAAATAAATAAAAAGAGTAGGTAGTCAGCCACAAAGGCTCCCATGACAAGGGGTCATCACCCCTATCACTCTTCACAACAATACACTGTTGGTGGGAACTAACAACCCAAACCACCTTCACCTAAGGCTTATCCTTTTCCTATGTCAAATATAAGGAATTATACATAAACTGAATGGTTTAATGAAGGGTGTGAGCCTAAGACCAATAGGATACTACAAAATGATTTCAAATAGTATGCAATACAATGTAAAAAGCATACAATTTTAATATGTAATGAAAAGAGATGATAAATTTCACGAAATTCAACTTTCAATTAATTTTTTTTTCAAATTAAAATATTCATAATTTTTACAAAATTTAATAATACCTATTATTTATTTTAAATTAAATCCAAAAACACCCTAATACATGGCTAAATACTTTAAATCCATTGAGCACCAAATTCGAAAACACCCCGAGGTACTAAATAGTATCATGACCTATGTACATCATACCTCGGTGTAAAGTATCCAAATCCCAATCCTTCCCCATGCACGACCCACTAGTACAGAACATACACATAACCTTGTGGTCCAAAAAAATCATTCACATTGTTTATTTAGAGTTGAAATTATCCATTTTTTCGGGGAAACAGGGACAAAACCCATCCAGATCACTAGCCGTACTAGTACATAACCTCCAACCATGGTACCCAAGCTTCCCCCTTTGTGCTCAAACAATTTCATTATTCCAAAAAAATAACATTTCATATAAAACACCACTAATGGTCACATGCAAAAAATATAGTAGCTATACACACTTTATTCCACTTGAAACACTGAACAAAAAATATTTATTTTCAACAAAATAGGATCTCTAAATTCTGAATTGTTTTGCACCAACAACTCCTTGAAATACCAAATTTTCACACCATGTTCACAATCACAAGTCACATAAACAAAAATGGAATCCCAATACCATTCAATAAAACAATCAAATCAGTTTTTGGGCAGCCTTATATGTACCATGAAGTGATATCTTTATAAAACCTCTATTTCACACAAACACAACACTTAAAAACCCACGTGTTTCACAAACACCAATAAAACAGATTTTTCATAAAAACCAAAAAGATATAAATATTTAAAACTGTATTTTTTTCCTTAATAAACTTCAATAAAATCAACTATGTAATTATAGGGTAGCCCAAAATTAACAAAAAATTGATTACTATAAAAAACAACCAATTTCACATAAAAATGGAACTAAAATTCATTTTCATTACAAACACCTATAAAAAAAATTTCATATAAACATTCATATGATATAAACATTAAAATACTATAATAAAATAAATATAAGCCACAAGGATTGCATAAATTATGGAATCACCTACCAAATTAGTTAAATCCTCGAATCCCTTATGTGAAAACTCAATCGAACCACCGCCATACCTCAAGGAGGGTATATCATGCCTAAAATAATATTGGACCGAGAAAACCCATGTTTAAACCCTTGGTTATCAATAAATACCCTTTAGTTATTTTTACTATCATGGATAAGGAATGAAACCCAATGACAATTGAATAAAACCCTAAGAAAATTGAAAGAAGAATGAAAGAGACCCAATAACTTGAGGGATCTTGAAGAAATTTTACCAAATACACAAGTAAATAAATTTTTAAACATCCGAAATAAGAAATTAAGGTTGGAATACCGAATATAAGGTTAATTGAGAACTGAAAAGTGGGGAAAAGATTGCAAAAAAGAGATATGAATGAATCAAATTACCTTTTTAAATCTAGGAGAATTGTGAAAGCTTCAAATATTTGACCTAATCCACGAAGAAAATGAGATCCAAAGAGGCGGATAAGGTAATGGGGGAGTGTCTAGGTTTAGTGGGCTATGGTGAGAGGTTGAATAACTAAAATATCATTATAATGGAATAAGATGTTAAATAATCAAAATTGTAAAAAAAACATGAATTGGGCTTCCAGGCAGGCCCAATTCCTTAAATAAAAACCCAAATACATAATGATTTTGGATTACTAAAGGGTAGAAATTAAAATGGTGGTTTTTATAGGTCCGGGGAGGCCATTTAATATTTGGAATGGATGAAAAATGTTGAATAATGAAGGTTTTATAAAAGAAACAAATTTTAAAAATTATTGAATTGGGCTCACGGTTTGGAGAAAATTTGGAAAACCCACCATTTCTAGGAAAATGCAAGGGAAACACCCAAAAAATCAAATAATGGAAATTAAATGAAAAATACCTTTACAATAAGTCATTTATGTGACAATTCTCCCCATGTCGAAATCATTTCATCCCAGAAATTAAACCTGAAACTTGATCATAAAACTGGAAAGGATACTCTTATTTAACCCATGACTCCCACTACCATGTTTGATTAGTATCATTTCCATGATGCCAATAAACATGAACTAGTGTAATATAATTAAACAAAAGCACCATTTCTTGGAAGTCCACTATTTGAATTGGCTGCTTAAAAACAGATAAATATGGCTCTATATCCAGTTCCTCCCAATTAGACACATGGGATTGATCCAGGGTGTATTTCTTCAACTGGGAGACATAAAAGAAGTCATTGATGGATTTCTACTAAGAAGATAAAGATAACATGTATTACACCATTACAATATGCCTGGGTATCTCAAAAGGTCAAACATGTTGTGGCGTTATCTTCCTTTGTTTCCCCAATCGACGATTTCGCAGACGAGGGGCCTATTTCATAAATAAAATGTCAGCGACAGAAAACTCTATGTTTCAAAACCTCTTGTTATCATATGATTTTTGGAGACATTGAGATATCAGTATGTGCTTCCTAATCAAATTGGCCTTGTCAGATGTCTCCTACACCAAACTCAACCACAGTAGTAACATCTCACCTACCTCATCCCAACACAAGGGGGACCAACAATCCTGACCTAAGAGAACCTCAAAATAATTCATTCAAAATGAAGATTAGTAACTATTATTATATGAAAACTCAACCAATCACAAATGGATGTCCCTTGAACCTCCCATGTTCAGAACACATGGACTGTGAATGTCCTCCAAAATCTTATTCTCCCGATCTGTCTGACCATCTATTTAAGGATGGTATGTCATGATTTTCTTAATTTGAGACCACAAGGCCTTCTAAAGGTCTTCCCAAAACTGAGAGGTGAAGCATGGGTTTCTATTTAGACAATAGATGAGGGAACACAATGGAGTTTCACCACCTCCTGAAGATACAAATACCCCAACTCATTCACTTTAGTTCTATCATTGTTCGGAATGAAGTGGGATTATTTGGGCAGGTGATGAATCACCACACAAATAACATTGTTACTTCAATGTGTACTAAGAAAGAAAAAAATAATGTCAATGGAGACCTCATATCACTTCAAGGTATGAATGGGTAATGGATGGAGAAAACCAGAGGCTCTCTGATTCTCTATATTCACAAGCTAGCATGTGTAGCATCTCGACACGAACTCCATGATGTCTCGTCACATACCTGGCCACCAAAAACTACATTGCACATTATAATACATCTTGGTGGCACCTAGATAGATAACCCACTGAGACTAGTGGATATCCTCCATCAACACCTTACATATAGATAATGACACTACTGAATGACCCTTGACGAACAAGATGCACTTGGGGAATGAAGGCCAATCCAAGGAATTCTCCCCACCAGGAAGAAACTACCCTAACCACAGAAAAAGATCATCACTAGGATGTTCCCAGTAAATCAAAAAAAATGTGAAGGACTAAACTAAACGCCCGCCAAGAACACATGCACATTTTTCTCCTATGTATGCACATGAATTTAAGCAAAGATCCCCATCAAAGTATGCTCATCAGTGGACTTACTCAAAGATTGCACTAGAAATCTATTGTACAAGGGGTCAGCCACCAATTTAACCTTGCCTAGGGTATAGACACTGTTAATGTAGATCCACTTCAAGTACTTGATCCAGCGACATTACCACAAGTTGAGGTCCTTCTGTGAGAAGATATAGGCCAAGATTTAATGATTAGACTAGACCACGAACTTTTCTACAAAGAGATATTGCTCCAAAGTCTTCAAAGAATGAATCAAAGCTACTAAATACAAGTCATGGGTTGGGTAATTATTTTCATGTGTTTGTATTATGAGAGAGTCATAATCCACTACATGATCATCCTACATAAGTATGCACCCAAGAACCATACCTGAAGCTTTATAATTGACCACATAACACTTCCCATCCTCAACAAATATCAGCACAGGGGCGGTACGAAACTGCCATTTTATGTCCTCAAATGATTCCTGACATTCGAGGCTCTATATAAACTTCTCCCCTTTCCATGTGATCTAAGTAAATGGTGAAAAACGTTTAGAGAAGTCACAAACAAACTACTTGTAATAACCAGCCAAGCCAAGGAAACTCAAGATCTCAAAAACATTCTTGAGTTGCTCCCATATAATGACCAAATAGATCATCCCGAGGTCCACTGAAATCCCTTTCTCTAAGGTCACTTACCTCAGAATTTCCACCTCCCTGATCTAGAATGTGATGATTGACATATTTGAATAGAGACTGTGATCCCGTGAAGTGCCCAGAATGATCCTCAAGTGATGTTCGTGTTCCACCTCAGAGCTAGAGTATAGTAGAATGTCATCCAAAAACACCACAACGAAGATATCGAGATACTGGTAGAACACCTAGTTCATGAGTTCCATATATACTATTGAAGAATTGGTCAATACAAAGGGCATGACTAAATACTCAAAGTTGAAGTACCTACTTCAGAAGGATTTTTTCGGGATATCTGCCTCTCTCACCCAGAGTTAATGGTATCGTGAATGCAAGTATATTATTGAAAAAACTCATTTTTCCATTTAACTAATTGAAAAAATCATCTATTCTGGTCAAATGGAATTTCTTCTTTATTTTTTCTTTATTCAACTACTGGTAGTCAATGCACATTTAGTGGGACCTATTTTCATTTTTCGTAAACAACACAAGTGTTGTCCAAGGAGTGATGCTCGAGAGAATAAATCCATTGGATTCTATGTCTTACAACTGTATCTTTAATTCCCACATCATGGTAGGGGACATGTGATATGAGGGAAGATATATCAGCTGTGTTCTTGGTACATGTTCAATCAAAAACTCCACATCCCGCTCATAGGGAAAACCTGAAAAATCATCTGAGAATAATTCTAGAAACACATTCACTACATGAGGTATTGCTCATTTAGGTGAAATAACATCATCTTCTAGTGGGATTAATGATAACTATTAGATAAGAATTTTCAACTATAAGATTGGAGGTCCTATGAAACCTGACCAAGGATCCCATTTTCCATGAAAAAAACCTAATGACTCTCATAAGGTGTCGTCAAACTCACTCACCTCCTGTAGAAATCGATGTGTGTCTGGAAGTGTACTAGGCAATCCATGATCAGTATTATTTCAAACAATTCCACATATAAGACCAAGAGGTCCCATTCCATATCAATCCCGGACACAGAGAGTGCACAAGATGGGAACCTGAGACCATGTTCCTTCTTCATTCCCAGAAGCATCGCCAACTCCATCACAAAAGAACAAATTCAGTTGGTAAATTTAGTGTGTCCAAAAAACGGGCAGAAATGAATTAAATATAGGTACCTGTATCATGAATATTAAAAGATATATAATAAGTGAACAAAATGATACTGCCTACTGTCGATGGTCCCACCTATGATCCTTCTGGTGGCTGATCCACCACATGGAGATGTCCGATCTCTACCTGAGGATGACCGTTAGTCTATGGTAGTGCCCTAAACATTCTCTTCCGAGAAGATTACCCAGCCTTACCACACTAACCACCAAACCAGGATCCTCCAGTACTTGACGGTTCAGACTGTGTTGGCACTCCTATTTGAATCCATCGACTCTTCCCCACACGGAAGTGAATGTGCCACCCCAAAGAAGCACTTCAAATTCCATATACCTCCTCACTGGTAACTAGGTTTCAGTGGAAGAGGGAATGATAGTTTGATGTACCCCAACTTTCCACAATGGTGGAACACGACTAATCTCACATCAGAATCCATATAAGAAAATTTCATGGAGGAGTGGCCTGAACGTTCACCTCCTTTATTTACATGTTCTTACCACTTCTTTTTTATCCTTAAAAAGATTCCACTTCCCACTACTAATACTAACCAATAGAATCCATCACTACCTTTATAGTCAATCTCCACTATGCATGCCCGATCAACCACCACCTCATAAGTCCTCACTTTGAACAGGAACACCTAGGAGTATATCTCTGGTCACAAGACTTTCTCATACCTCTGGTCATTTGGTTTTTTGTTCGAGACAATTTAAAGAGAATACAGAACCAACTCATTCAAACAGTTTTCTTACTCCATGAAATAAATATTCCCTTGAAAAAAATCCATAAATTCTTTGGACCTAACATAATCCATGACTTCAGGGAAGTACTACTCATTGAAGACTGCCTTGATGTCTACCCAGTGCATCTTCACATTCGTCCAAGTTTGAAGAAATGATTCCCACAACCGTCGGCTGGGACTCTAAAAAAGAGAGGAACATATCACCCCAAGCTTCTCGGGTGTATCTTGGTACTCAAACACTCTCTCAATCTTCCTGATCCATTCCTCTTCTTCTTGGGGTTCTATGAAACCTCATAATGTGGGATGCTTATTATTCAATAACTCTTGGGCCTTTTCCTTTATATTACCTATATCATCCTCTCTAACAAGAGATGGAATTGGTTCTAGTTCCTGTCTTAGAGCCTGTACATCTGGACCACAACCTCGACTCGCCTATGATCAATTGGTGTGTGAGAACTCTCTCTGACTTCCTCCTATGTTCACATGGGGGCTTTCTGGGGAGGCATGTTTCTATAACATGAAAGAGTCACAAAAACAATATTCATTTCCCAAATTCTTAAAATTTTAATCAAATACATAAAATATAAATAATCAAAACACATTACAGTAATAAAAGAAATGACTACTCCACCGCTGCCCGATGTCTATGTGTAATCTACAGCCCACACGCATCACCTAAAAGTAAAGTAAAATGAACAATTACAATGTCCCCTAGTGACTCGAGGTCTCCCAAGAGATGATTGGGAAAATAACCCTACCCATTACCAAAACTCTGGGTATAGACAAAACTATTTCTTTTCTAGCCTGACTCATCCCAATGTAATAATGAAACTGAAAAACATAATCCTCGTTTGATACCATTTTCTCACGAATAGAATATGGTCACCACAATTATCAGCACCAAATCCACGCCATGACATAGACCAAAGACCATTACTTATCCCCATCGGATCAAAAATGTGTCTGGGTATCAATGAATTTGGTTTGGGAATGATTGACATGAGTATGAAAGCATAAATCATTAACAACTATCAATAATAAGAATATAAATTTTCCATGCCAAAAAAGACTTAAGAAAAATCCAGAACTGAATACATTGTATCAAATAATGTACAAGTAGTCAAAATAAAAATAAAAATAGTATCACATCATACATAAAGTCTCCACAAAACAAGGGTTAATAACCCCTGAGCTGTCTCTACAACACTGCACTGTAGGTGGGGACTAACAACCTGAACTGCCTTCACCTAAGGCTTTGCCTTTACCTGTGAGAAACATAATGAAGTATACCTAACCCAAAGGGGTTTAATTGGGGTGTGTGATTAATCCCAATAGGATACCGCCTATATATTCCAAAGATTATGCCACATAAGGTGAAAAGCATGCAGTATTAATATTTATAGAAAAGCCATGATAAATTCCAAGAACTTCAAATTTCAATTGAAAATAGTTTTAGAAATTAAACACACATAATATTAAATAAAATTCAATAATACATGTTATATTATGTAAATTACATAAAAACACAACATAGTACAAAGTTAAATACCTCAAATTAAATGAGCACCAAAATCGGGAAAACCCCTAGGCTCTAGATAGTCTCGGGCCCTATGTACCTCGTACCTCAATGTAAATTATCCAACTCACAAACCTTTACCATGCATGAGCCACTACTAGGGAACCTAACCATTAAATATTTTTATCAAAATATAATCCACAAATTTAGTTATAGTTGTCTTTATCCATTTTCTCTGTTAAATAGGGACAAATCCCATCCAGATCACTAGCTATAATACTAAATATCTTCCCACCTAGTTACCCAGTCATCCCACTTTGTACTAAAAAAATTTCAGTATGTCACATAAATTCTATGGAATATAAAACAAAACTACTGGTCATATAGAAACATTACTGTATCTAGAAACACATTATACCACTTAAAACACACAACAAAATATTTTGATTTTCAATAAAAATTTCTTTTCAAAATCCCGCATTGTTTTGCACCCAAAACAGCTTCAAATCCCCACTTTTCACACCATGTCCACTCTCATAAGTCCCAAAAATATACATTGAAGCCCAATAATATTCAATTAAACCAAAAAATAAAATTTTGGGGAGAATTATATGGACCATGATGTGATATCTTCATAAAACCCCCATTTCACAGAAACATGACACTTAAAAATTCATGTGTTTCACAAACACCATTAAAACAGATTTTTTGCAGCAACAAAAAAAGGATATAAACATTATTATTTTCAACCATAATAAATATCGATAAAATAATGTATGTAATTCTAGGGTAGACCCAAATGAACAAACAAAATATTTCTATGAAAAATCACCAAGTTCACATAAAAATGGCACAAAGAATTTAGTTTCATTACAAACACCACTAAAAAAAATTCCAATAACAAAAAATGTGATAAAAATGAAAATAAAATAAACCCATCTGATAATTCACAATGATTTCATACATGATGTAATCACCTACTAAATAAGATAAAATCTTGAATACATTATGCAAAAATTCAATCGCACCACTGGCACACATCAAGGAGGGTAGATCAAATGTTGAAAAACAATGAAAAATGAAATTGAGGTTGGAATAAAGAATATTAGGTTAATTGAGGACGTAAATTGTGGGAGGTGAGTGAATAATAAAATAGTTATGAAGGAATTATAATATCTTTTTAAATCTGGATGAGTTGTAAAAGCTTAAGATGTTTTCACGTAATCTGGAAAAGAAAATGGGCTCCAACGAGGGGTAGAAGGAAATAGAGGAACACCTAGGTTCAGTGGGATCATATGAGATGTTAAATCACCAAAATATCATTAAAATTTATTAATATATTAAATATTATTTAAAACTGGAAATGGGATTTCGGGATAGCCAAATTTCATAAATAAAAAACCCAAATATAAAATGATTATGAATTTCTAAAGGGTCCCAATTGACATAGTGGTGTTAATATGTTTGGGGAGAACAATTAGGAATTGAATTAAATGAGTCAAGTTGAAAAATTAAGGATTTATAAAAGAAAGAAAATTTATTTTTAAATATGGTATCGGGCTCAAGGTTTGGCCCAAAAAAATCAAAACCCACCATTTAAACCCAAATGCACGAGAAACACACAAAAAAAGTAAAAGAATATAAATTAAATGAGAAATTACTTTAAAAGAAGCAATTTATTTGATAATAAAATTGGTTTTGAACAAATTTTTTTGTTTTTTGGGTTATTAAATATAATGTTTAGTTCTTTATTAACCTATATTTTCTCTTAACCATTGTATTTAGTTCTGATAACATACAAAATTTTTTTTTTGTAAAAAAATTGAAATTACTATAAATTATATATTATTTATATTTCAAATATGTAATCCATTTTACCAAATTCTAATCCTAGATGTGGTAGAAATAAATTTAAAATTAATCTCATAGTCTCTTCGAAAATACAGGGTTTTAAAGTAAAACTATTCGAAAGTTTGATATGTTTTTATATATAATTTCAATGTGAAATTAGTTATAATAACATATATTTTATTGATATATAAAATCATTATCTATTTTAAATTTGAAACCAATTTAAAATATAATTTTACCTTATAAATAATGTTTATGAAAAAGTAGTTTTGAATTAAAATCCACCAATATTAACAATTCATTAAAAATGAAACCTTAAAGGAAATGACCAAACAATAATCGAAACCTTAATTTAATGTTTCAAATTTTATGATAAATTTATATTGAAATATTATATCCTTTTAATTTAAAAAAAATGGATTTAAATTGGGTTCAGAAATAAAAGCCTGTAAAACTACTATTTAAAAAAATCATCTTTCCATGCAGAAATGTTTTGTTTGTTCTAAACATATTGATATCAAAAAATAATATTTAATATAATAAAATATGTGATTTATTAAATAAAATATATATTAAATTACTATCACTAACTAATTAATTTGATTTATTTGGTTAAAATAGCATATAATAACAAAAAATATTTCTTTATATTCAATAAGTTTTCAGATTCATTTATAATTAATTTTTATAATATTAATTAATTTTATATTTTTATAAACCATTTATTATCAAAAATTAGTTAATATTATTCATAACATCTTATTTAATGTCTATTTTATATCTTATTATATTTAAAAATATCATTTTAATGATATACTATCAGTTTCTAAAACTCGATCTTGCATGTTACACAAGCTATCGAGGAATGTCATTTTTGTGTGTAACAAAATATAACCATGATGTTCTATATTGATAAAGATAAAATTTATGTTGTGATGATTACATAATTAACATTGTTTTGTGTATAACTTAATCCAAAAATATTACATTAATATAAAATAAACTATCATTAGTGTTGTGTTGTAATTCCCCAAAAATCTAATGTAAGAACCATCCATTCGATAGTGTGTATGACAGGAAACCCTGAGTAAATCTGGTAATAAAATATCCTGATACATTTTAATATATTACTATTTAAAATATATTCTATATATTTCAAAGCATACAATACCGAGTGTCACTAAATAAAAATGTATTGTTAAAATTCTACTATTTAATATAATATGATATAAACAAGATGTTATGTCCGCGATTGTGAATATTATAAACTAAATAAAGATAATTTATGATTTATATAAATATAAAATGAATTTATGGGTTACAAATTAATGGGAAATGAAATTATTAAACAATTGGATATAAATAGAGATATTATTATTTTCATGCTTCTAAATGATTTTGATTTAATAAAAATAATTAATTAAAAGTATTCATTGACTTTAATGAAATATATATTTTATATGTTCAATAATTTTTTTTAATATTATTCTGTTAGTTTTTATATACATAACATATGAACAAACTCTACTTTTCAGAAAAAACAAAAAAAATATAAAACTAATTTTAGCTCCCTTTAACAGGGAACCCATATTAAATTTGAATTTTGACACTTTAATCAATTAAATTATTAAAAATAAACTCAAAATTTGATATTTAAATATAAATATTAGGTTATGGTAATTTTTATTATTTTGTAAAAAAATTTTATTTTTAATGAATGGTTAAAAATATCAAATGTTAATTCAAAACTAAATTATCATTAAATTTAATTACAAGGTTAAATAAGGTATTTTGAAAAAAAGTATAATATTATTATTTTTTATCAATATATAAAATTTATTTCAATGGAATCTGTTTTATTTTGAAATTGTTTATAAATACATAGTAAACATTTGGACATTTTAACATTAATAACCCGAATTGTCCTCCCATATACATGACTAAATTTAAATTAATTATTTCTACTTATATAATTAGATATTTGAAAAAACAATTCCACGTTTTTTATCAAAATAATTTATAATTTATACTAATAAAATCATTGGTTTTTACAAAAAAAATATTAGTTGGAGTGGTTAAAATTAATTAACGTATTTATTGTAAAATTAATCTTAATAAAGGACTAAACCCTTATCGTAGGAGACCAAATGAAATATCTAGTTTTAAAAAACGCATTTTATATCAATAATTATTCCACTCACCATCCATTCTTTTTTTGATTTGGATTTGTGAGAATTTTTTGTGGTAATAACATGTGTACACCGAACGTGTTTCCAAAACATCAATGTGGGTAATTTTTCTACGCTATAAAAGGCCACCCCCTCTCCCAATTCATCACACTTCATAGAAAAAAAATGTTTGACCATGATAATACAATGATTCTTCCCAAAATCTCTTCAATCATTGTTGAATCAAAGCCTTGCGAATAAATCCTTCTAAGGAATCCTTTCAGTTCAAAACAAAAGTGTTTCTCAGATTAAGTGGTAACATCTTTCCTTAATCTCATTATTATTATTTCAATTTTCTAACCCCCCATATATTAATTTTAAATTAATTAATAATATAACAATATCCCCTTAATGTATATTTTTATCCTATTTTTTATACCTATACAATGTCAAACATCAATCTAATGGGTAAAAAAATAGTATTTCTGTTAACGGTGAATTATTACCTCATGAAACAATGATTATTAATATTCCATTACAACCTCTCATTGTGGCCATTATGATATAAAAATTTTATATGTATGATCTTTATCATATTTATTATTTATTTATACTTATTTATTCCTTTTATAACACATAGTTTTAAAACATTCCATTTTTCATTAATAGGAGAATATTGTTTGGGGAGGTGGGGACAATCACCCCTCAAAATGATGTGATTCGTTTACATGATCAATGGAATTTATAATGAATGATTATAACTAAAAATATATGAAATAAAAAATCATTATTATATTTATTAAATAAATACCATTTGGGAAATATTATATATATATATATCATATTCTTTATTACTATGTGACACTCATAAATCGTGATAAAGTCGTTTGTGGACGTGTGGGCTACCACATCCTCAATATAATGCAATTCGTTCTACATAAAAAATATATTTATTTATATATGGTTATATAACATGGATCATTTTATATAATTAACATTATGTAAATATAGGGTTCTACATACCTTTTTTCCTTAACGATCATTGAAAATGAGAATGTTAATCATGCGTATTTAAATCATACCATCTCCATGATTGTAATGTTCGATAATTGTTCATAACCATATTTAATGATTGATCATAAAATTATAATTTAAATATAAATATGATAATTATATCATGATTATTATTCAATAAATATTATGTAATGAACCCATTTTACCATTGTTAACCTACCAAATTCATTTCTGACACATAAATTGAATTTGGACCAAACACCCAACATAATCATAATTTTTCATTTAACTGTATAAAACATAGTAAAAATTAATTAAAGGTAATTATTAACATAAAAAACATTCCAAAAAATGTATGAAATTAACATACATTTTTTATGTTTCATAGTAATGGATGTTCATCCAAAAGAAAACTCAAGGTAAGGGATTCTGATCTCACTGTTTACATCTGTGGGATAAATTTCATGTCCACCACATACATATTTTGTTTGATGTATATACTACCCACTTTTCTATATTATATATTTAATCATTTTTTCAAAATGGAATCTTAACTTCATTTAATATTAATGATTATGATTTAAAATGTTTCAATGTGGTATGAGACTCTTTTGATGGTTTAAAGATTATTTTCCTGAATAAAAACAATAATGGTCTTTTACTGGTACTTAAATTCAAGGAATGTATGTGAAAATAGTTTAATTAACCCATTAATTTTATTATCCTATGGTTATTCAGAACCATTTTCAAGTATTTGTACCATTTTTACACTCATTATTAATCAATATTTTTAAAAAAATTTCTTTAGAAAACCAGACTTCATTCCTCCCTTAATTAGAAAACCTACTTTCTTCTAAAAATCATGTTTTATTATAATGTTTTTAAAAATGTTTTTAAAATTATTTGGAAACTAAATTTTTACCATATTTTTATTCTACCATTTATTTCAGAAGAATATTCTTATCCCTTTCTCAGCAAGATATTTCTTAAGAATTTTTACATAGTAGAAGGAATGTTATTTTACATCATATAGAATGTAATGATTTACTAGGAATAATTTATTAAAAGTATATTTTTCATGTCTAATTGGTTGCTTTTTTATAAAAAAATCAATATTGATTGTCAAAGTATATTTTTTACAAACTGGTTTTCAAAACACAAGGTAATTTTTCTCAATAATATTTTTATGATCTTTTTATAATATTTAAATATATCATCATCAAATACCATTTATTTTACTCTACTTATAATATATTGTATTGATTCCATCCATACTACTAATATGTTCGGTTTATGATTTAGTTAGCGAAGGATAGTATTCACATTAACTTCTTTGATTTATTTTTAGTCCCATTAAAATATTCAATCTCTTATTCCCATTGGATATTGAATTTACTTAAATTATCCATTTATATAATTGGAACACGAGCCTTAGCCCAGTTGGTTGGGACTCCATAGGTGAATCCAAGAGACCCAATATCAAATTTAGGTGGAGGCTAATTTCTGGGGTACTGTTGAATGGTTGTAGCATGAACTTTGATGAACTGTATCAGGTACTTTAGCGGGAACTGTAGCAGATAGTGTTTTTCACTATAGCCGCTGGGAATATTCCCCCATTTGGACATTCAGGCCACCGATTTGGTCTATGAGTCCTTTAAGTCTTTCAGGCTACCCAGACCTTCATGTTAGTAAGTCCTTCTAGGCACCTCAAGGCATTCAGGCCACCAAAAGTGCAGATTCAAACATAACAACCTACAATGAAAAAGCTTCAGAAGGAGGAAAAGAAATGATCTTTCACCATAGCTGAAGCTAAATCGATTACAAGAATGAAATGGTATGGCACCTGCCATCGGGATAAGCCTGTACGTGCACAAGAATTCCTAGCTGAACAACAATGTGAATGTGGAGAGCTGATTTCACAATGAAGATGGTGGGGATGAGCAGTTCCGAGTTGTTTGTCTGGGTTGAATGTAATGACTGAAGCCTATGGAAATTAATTCCTCTATGTTCTGTGGGTCATGCAATACTTATTCCTACAGGCCTTGTAAGAGTTCCACTTCACCCTTTGAAAAGTCTATTATCAAAAATAAATAAAAAATGAAGGCCTTCGAGCCATTAGAGGTAAATAGTATACAATATTCCATGTGGGGTCTGTATTGAATGTTTTAGATAATTTTTTGAAATTTAAAAAAATTTATAATTTTAATTCAATTCAGGAATTTGAAAACTAATATTATATATTTTTATTAATAGATATGAGTAATGTTTTTCATTAGTAATGGCAGGTGGAGCCTGGACATTATATAGTTACTCGATGCATCGATGGCTCTCACGAGATAAATATTATATGCAAAACTGAACAGTACGAAATATCATGGGAAAGGTCTTAATTGTATAGTTTTTAATGTGCCTCGTACATGAAAACCATTAAAAAAGCATTTCCCTCCTTTAGTTTTTTTAATATTCCACTATGAGAATTTTTTTTGACATATCAGTGGATGCATTTCATTTCAGTTCACTTGTTAAATGGATTTTGAATCAGTTTCCTACCATTTTATATTGATTTCCCCTATATAATATTTTGAAGGGAATGTGTTTTTAGTTATTACCATCCCATATTGTTTATGCATTTCCTTCTCAATATATTGATTATATGGAATTTGTTTTGAGTTATTTACAATGTCATTACTATTTTTCCCATTGATTTATTATTTCTTTTTCTATACTTTACCCTTATTGAGCATTTGAGCTCACCCTTATTATGTTTTTCCCAAGAAATCAAAGAAGAATATTGTGATATATATGATAGGAATTCACTTGTTAGATTACATTTATGTTTGTTGTTTTTTATTTCGAAAGAAAAGAAATGTTTTAATTAGGGTATTCATTTAAAATACAAGACTCATTTATGTATCTAGTTTACCAAGAACATTAAACTCCATTTCCTTCATGATTTTATTCCTTATAATCCTTATAATGTAATTTTTTTTAAACTATGGCTTTGAGCTATATGGGGTTGAGGTGCTATAGTTCTTAATGGAATAAATTTACAAGAAACCATAAGAACTAGATTTTTGAAAAACATGTTAGAGAACATAAACATAAGGGAAAATTGAGGATAAGTATAATAAACATCATAGAATTTTTTATGGTATATGTTATGATGTTATTCCTAAAAATAAATCCCTATAATTATTCTAAAAGTGGATGTGGTGCTGGTAATGATATACCTAGGAGTAAGTAACAAATCTGACATGGTGTTCTGAACCTAACTCGGGGTAACCTAGTACATGATAATGGGCCTTACTATGTACCTGGTTTGACACTCCTATGAGATTTTCATAGGATAATCTTTGTTTTCATTACAATAAAATATAAATTATATCAGTAGATAATAAATTTAATATCCTAGGATAAAACTAAAATGTTGTAGATTTAAGATAATTGGTCTTGATTTCGGAATCCTTGGAATGATATTGTAGGTATAATATAGATCAAGGGAGGATCTATTTGAAAATTGGTGGATGAAGAATTTATTTATTAGTTTTTTATAAAGAAGTTTATTTATCATGATATTTAATGATTAACCTTATTTAAAGGATGTGCATAATATTTTTGAAATTATATACATACTATTTTAGAAAAGGGCCATAATTAACTTGGGTGATAACTAATAAAATTTGGAAGGACCACAATTCTTGATACCATGACAAAAGTATTATAAGGGTTTCAGGAAAAATAATAACCTTCATCATGTAAACATTAATTAATCAATGTTTTATATTAAATAATTTGATGGAAAAATGTTAATTATGAACCAGTAATATCACTTTTAAATATAAGATATTAATTTATTAACCATATAGACCTTGAAGATATTTTGAGAAAAGTAGTTTGACTTCTCACCCTTAGATTGGATTTGTGATCCATTAAAATTATATTTTTGTGCTTCATAAAATAAAAAAACTCATTATTGGAAATTAATTTTTATGATTAAAAATATGAATTATAATTTTATCCAAATACAACTGTAACATAGGATTGTTCATATGAAATTGCAACCAATCATGTAAGAATATTTCATTATATACTTAAGTCGTAATTGATTTACCCAAAATTGGGAGAATAACATAGAAATAAAATGTTTTCATAAGATAATAATTTTTGTTCAACTGATGGCTTTCTAAATCCTCATAAATTTATGGATTTTAGTCACTAAAATTTATATATATCATACACTTGTTTGTGATTTATGGCCTCATTCATTCCATATAAATATTTATGTTTTTCCTCTAAGTAAACACTTTCACATGACACTAATGTTCTCCAACATATAAACATAATTACATGTTTTTCAATGTAAATTTTATTAGGTCCCATTATATCTTTTATAGAATATGTTTTATGAACCCTTTTCATAATGTTGGAATCCAACATAGGGAAAATAAAATAATCAATAACCATGACCATGTATAAATTTAGAGGATGCAATTTAATTATGGTGGGGAGAATGTAATTACATGAAAATATAAAGTAAAATACCTAAATTAAAAGCTTTAACAAAATGTGACACCATGTTCATAAGGTAATATAATATCTAAATACATTATATTATATTTACTATTTAAAATATATTTTATATATTTCAATGCACGAAAGATTTATTTTCACCAACTTAAAATGTATTAATAAAATATTATTATTTAATATAATAAGATATATCCTAGCCATTATTTTTACCGTTACTAATAATATTATCTAATATATGAAAATTTAAGTTTTATATAAATATAAAATGAATTAATGTGTTACAAATTAATGAGAAATTAATATAAGAACCAATTGAACGTAGAAGTTTTTTTTATTTTTTTATGCTTCAAAATGAGTTTATTTTTAATAAACAAAGTTAAATAATATTATTTATTAATTTAAATGAAAGATATAAGTTATATATATATATATATGTAATATTTTTATATTCATCTATTTGGTTTTATATTCATTATATAAGAACCAACTCAACATTTTACAAAAAAACCAATATTTCTATAAATGCCATTTTACTACCTTTTAATGGATAAACCATATTAAGTATAAATTTTGACACATTAATAGATTTATTATTTCTTTATAAAATTAAAATTTGAATTTTAATCATAATAATTAGGTTATGGTGAATTTTTTTTATTTTTCTGAAACATTTCTTTTTTTAATGAATAGTTAAAAATACTGAATTATAGATCAAAACTATTTTTTTATAATATTTAATTATAAGGAAAAATTATGTTTTAGACAGGTTTAAAATTTAATCTATATTGTTTTTCTCTAAATTAATATCAATTATGTCATTTAAATCTGTTTCACTTTGAAATAGGGTATAAGTACATAACAATCTTTTGATGGTTTTTACTTCAAAACCCTGCATTGTCCTCCCCTTTCTGAGACTAATTTTAAATTAATTATTTAACCATCTGTGATTTAGAATCGAAAAAATGGATTCCATATTTGGAAATAAAATAATTTCTAATTTCTAAAAATAAAATTGTTTTTTGAAAAATAATATTAGTGAATGTGATTAAAATTAATTATAATTATTGAGGTAAAATTACGCTTAATAAAAGACTAAATTGTTATATTTGGGTCCCAAATGACCTACCCCCTTCTCCAAAACCCATATTTTGTCAATAAATCGGAAATTAAATTTCCATTGTTGAGCATTTTTGTTTGGTGTGACTTTATTTAGGACAGAACAAGTGTACAACTTACATGATTCCAAAAATTACAAGTCTGTCCTTTTCATTAACTATAAAAGGCTAACACCTCTCTCCATTCATCACACCTCTAAGACCACATATGATCATAAATTTTATTCTAATATATCTTCCCAAAATCTCTCCCACTATCTATGAAGACTCCATGTTGGTAGAAATCTTTCCATGGATAACTATTAGTTCAAACAAAATGTTGTTACCAGATTAAGAGGTAACATATTTCATTATGATTTTTAGTTTTTTAAATAATCAAACCCTCCATCTCTTCATATTCAATTCTTATATAACAACACCAGTTTCTTCAATATAATATGATTTTTTATTATATGGTTTTGACGTACACTTACACACACATCCATCTAATGGTTAATGAACATACCATTTCTATGTATGGAAAATTACTACCTCACGGAATGATGATTGTTTATTTTTTCCATTAACACCACACATGGTGTCCATTAAGATAGACAGTCTATCTATATATAATATATATGATATTTATGATGTATTTATAATTTTTTAATCATTTTATAACACATACCTTTAAAATATTCCAATTTTTGTTAATACTATAACATTCTTTGAGGAAGTGTTGACTACTGCTCCCTCAAAGTGATGCGATTCGTTCACACAATCAATTTATTGTATAAAGGAGGATTATACATAAAAACATATGATATAAAATATATATATTTTATATTAATGACATAAAAAAATTTCCTTTAATATACTATATATATATATATATTCCCTATTACCCGTTCAAACACTTTACAAGGGATAACATCATTTGTGGACATATGGGATACCACCTCCTCAACTCGGTGTGATTAAATTTTAAAAATAATTATACCTATAACTATATAATATTAAATAAAATGTTTTTAGGATATAATGATCATTATGGACGGATATCATGTCATATGCCTTCTTTCTACAATGATCATTGAAAAATGAGAATGTTACTTATGCATACACACGACCTACCATCTCCATGACTATAACATTGGTTCATTTTTCATATCCATATTTCATGATTGATCATAAATGTATAATTTCTATATAAATAAGATAATAATTTAATGATTATTATTCTGTAGAATGTATGTAATGAACCCCTTGACTGTAGTTGACCTAACAATTTTTTTTTGACACATAAATTGAATTTGGTCAAAACACCATATGTAAAGTTCATTGTTTATGTAGTTGTATAAAAAATAGTAAACATAAAATAAAAATAATGATAAAAATGAAAAAGGTTATAAATAAATTAGGAAATTAAGATAATCTGATTATATAGTAAGTTAATGGACATTAAACGAATAAGAAACTCATGGTAAAGAATTATCATCTCAATTTTTAGATCTATGAGATAGATGTCATATTCAACACCTACATCATTAGTGTGGAATTTATAATTACCATTTTGATATATTATATCATTAATCATATTGACTTCATGGAATCTTAAACAATCATTTAATATTATTCCTTCATGTGGTTTATTATTTAAAAAGATTCAATGTTGTGGGGGATACTTTTGAATGTTTAATGATTATTTTCCAAAATAATAACAGTAAGGATATTTCAATTGTATTTATATTAAAGGAAATTATACTTAAATTGTCCAACAAAAAAATTATTTTCTTCTACTCTATTTAGTAATGATCTTCACTATGTATTTGTACCATTTTCCCAATCTTTGGTACTCAATATATTTTCATAATAATTTTTTAGAAAAACCAACATTATTCCTATCTTTTTCAGAGAACCAGTTTTCTTCTAAAAACATTGTTTTTTTATAATTTTTAAAAAATTATTTTCAAATGATTTGGTAAATACATTTTTACAATTTTTTATGATACAAATGTTTTCAATGGAATCTTCTTATCGCTTTCCTAATAATGAATTTTTAAAAAATTATTACATTGAAAAAGAAAATTTATTTTTCCTTATATGGAATTTTTGGATTTACCCATCCTTATTTCAATGAAAATACAATTTGATGTATAAAAGATTACATTTTAAAGAATTCTTTTTCATAAAACAATTTAAAAAATTTTATTTTTCAAAAGATTATCAAAATAAAAGGATATATTCCTCGTGAATATTTTTATAATCATTTTATAATATTTCCATTCACCACCACCAACAACCCATTATTTTACTCCACTATGGATATATTGTATTGATAACATAATTACCTTTCCATAGATGTTTTATAATTGATTTAGCCTTGGATATTATTCATACACACATTTCTTATTTATTTGTTATTCCTCTTGAAATATTCAATCTCATATAAACCCTGAATATTGAATTTCCCAAATTATCCACTTCATTTATCAAGGATATTACTATTTCCAAAATCATATACCATTATATATATAGTGTCCACATTGACTGTTATTTTAATTTTTGGGGAAATATTTATAATTATGTATTCATTATTCGATATGGATATTTGATAAGGAATATTATTTATTTTTATTTTTCGATATAAGGAATTTTTTTCTAGAAATGATAGATGGAGCATAGAATTTATATTGCTCTTAGATGCATCGATAAGTTCTCAGAAGAAAAATAATTTTCACAAATTAGAATAGTTTTAAT
The DNA here is from genome assembly GCA_963277665.1 of Viscum album. Lineage (NCBI taxonomy): Eukaryota > Viridiplantae > Streptophyta > Magnoliopsida > Santalales > Viscaceae > Viscum > Viscum album. The sequence goes on from OY728158.1 coordinate 1,464,939,451, forward strand.
ACTGTATGGAATGTTTTTGATATTTTTTTTTCATGTGACTCATACATGATTTTCATTATGAAATCATTCCTTCAGTTAGTTTCAGTTATTACTAATCCATGAGATCTTATATTGACATATCTATGGAAACATTTCATTTATGTTTATTTAATAATGGCATGGGTTTCACTTTATTACCTTTCTATATTGATTTTTCCGTATCTAGTTATTTGAATGGATTTTTTTCTAGTTATTAACTTTCAATATTGTTTATGATGTTCTTTCTAAATATATTGATTACATGGAATGTGTTTTTATTTATTTTCCTTGTCATAACTATTATTATTATTAATTCAATATTTCTTCTATTATTAAATACCCATACATTGAATTTGAGCTAACAGTTTTCATGTTTATTTTCTTAGGAAACCATGAATTTTACTATGAATGATATTCATGGATTTACTAGTTGGAATAAAGTTATCATAAATGATTTTTATTTAGAAGGAAAAAATATGTCACAATTGGTGTATTCATTTTTAATACAAGTCACTTTTATGTATCTTATTTAGAAAGACTACTAATATATAATTCTTTTAGGTTTTTATTCATTGTAATCATGCTAATGTAATTAGTAGAAGGCACTAGATCTAGGCTATCTAGAGTTAGGGGGCTACATGTGTGAAATAAAAATCTCTAAAAGCATACACCAATTAAATATTAATAATTCAAAAATATCATGTTGTGAATTATACCACCTTAATATTAATTTCTCTCTTAAAATCCATCTGCGTTATCAAAGTATAATACTAGGTTTTTTCATTCATAAATGCCCAAATCAAAAAAATGAAGACTAAAAGATCCCTTAAAATGGTAATTTTGTGACCGTAATGGTTACCCAAGGTAACACATAACTGTGTTTCTTCATTGAAGAAAATCAGTTGGGAGTGAAGATTAGACATAGAGGGAAAATGTAAATATTTATAAGGAGTGATTGTGTACATCAATTATGAACAAGTGAATGATCAAAAAAATTTAGTGCCTAAAATTCCAAAAATCATTGATGAATTATAACTCCATCTATTAAAAAAATTATTGAATTAGGACAACACATTTTCTTTTTATCACTATCCTAACTATGAGTAATTATTTTATTAAACAAGAATTTTTAGAAATATACTTACTTGATATATTTATATAAACAAAGATTCATTATTTAGTTTTAATTTTATCAATTTCTAATTCATCCATTACATCATGTAATGGATGTTAAAAAATTAACTTTGATTCTTGAACAACTAAAATACAATTTTAACATATTTTATTCCCCATAAAAGTAAAAAATGTATAACTACTTATCGATAACTATTATTAAAAAAAATTGGCCAATCCATTAATCTCTAAACATATAATGTAACCGTATATTTTCATCATAAATAATTTTTCATCTGAAATAATTATAAATTAATAAGACCATCGTGTAAGGTAGTTTTATGAAGGAAACCCTTCTTATGCTTTCATTATTGGTTCAATACCCATAGCCTTGCTAGAATTGATTGGTTTTTACCTGGCATAGATGATTTATATTTCTAAAAGCATACTAATAGAATTTTCAAAATAAACAATATTGACATCCTTGAAAAAAATTTATTCACTAAATAGACATTAAACCAAGGTTTTAAACACAATATCAGTGTACAAATACTTCCTCCGACATTTAACATAAATATTTCACGAATAGTTATTCTTTTAACCCTTTTTAATGAATAAAATAAAAACCATTAGAAAAAGAGTCATGAAATATTCTTAACATTGATTCCACCATATATAAAAAACTAACTGATGGTTGTCACCTTACAAACATGTTAACACCATGATCATATATTGTTTTGATACTTTTTAATAACCTGAAATACTATATATAATTAAAAAATGATTTCTTTAGATTCCATTGATTATAGGATAAATTCCATAAATCCATGAAGATGAAAACTTCATCCATGCTAGCATAAACTACTAGTTAAAAAGTCCTTGATTAGTTCCAAGGTAATCATTACCTTCAAACTAATTTATTAATATCCCATATATCCTTATCCACATTATATTATCATAACATATAGAACATATTAATGTGTATCATTCACATAAAATTTTGTTTTATAGGGATATCACATTTCCATAATTTCACATTTCTATTCCTTAAAAACCATTCAACATGTTCTTGTAAATACATAAAGAGAGTATAAACTAAAAAAATACTTATATATCACAGCATTCATATATCATACATTTAAATCCATTTACATAAAAAAAATTATTATTCCACTACATCATTATTCTTTTTGAAATGATACATAACCCTATGACACAATAACTATTTCCATTCACATTTATTATATATTCTCTACATCACCAACATTGTAACCATTAATCATAACACCTTAATAATCCTCTTCAGAAGTATTACTTTTGGTACATTGAGTTGCATAATAAATTTTTATTCAAAAAATTTGACACATAACCTTCAATGATAACATAGAGAGGCCAATTTTCTAAAATATTTCATTAAACGAACACTTCATTTTTTCCCTAATGTCAATTTATTTGTGTCATTCATTACTACAGTCAAGAAATATAATTTTTACTCTTAGAAATTCACTTTGGTGATTATTTCCACATTCATGAACCAAAGGAAACTGAATCATCGTACCTCCAGGGTCTCCATTACTAGAATTATCAACACCCGTTTCCTTTATCTTCCTTGATGAGTCTGATATTTGGTGAAGGTACACATTGTGGGCCATGTTACATGAAATCTTATTAGTCATGATCACAACATCCTTCCATCTAGTGATTATACTATTTAAAAACTCCTCAAAAAATTATCCATCATACTCAACATTAATATAGTTTTTTCTGGTTCATTCTACTAACTAAAAAAAGAATTATAGTTTGAGAATTACATAAAATAGTATATAACCATATTGTCATGATATTAAATACTTATAGGAAGTCTAAATCACGATACATTCATTAACATATGACACCATATGTTCATTCAAGGTTATTTGTATCCAACTTATATTCAAATTCATCATTATGGATCAAGAAGAGTTTCATAATTTCTAAATCATGTCACATGAGAGTATCAAACCTGGTGTCACGTAAGGCATGTTATCGTGTACCAAATTACCCTGAATCAAGACTAGATCATTTGGATCGGGTAGTTACCAATAGTTACATCTGTGCCAGAGCCACATCCCCTTGTAGTATCTAAACATAGATGTATTTCTCATAAACCACTCACTCTATCCTATACCAAAATTCCAAGACATTTTCCAAAACATTAACACATTATTATTCTTATCCTAAGATACATTCCTAGAAACACACATTGAAATATAACTATGTATCTCAAAAAACATTTATCTTCCTTGTTTACTTAGGTTAACAAACCATTCACTCTAATATCATCTATAACGTCCCTCACTTTTCATAAATTAACATTACATAATAATTGAGGTATATTTAAAACATTATTCAAATATATTCTTAAAGACCATAATTTGTATAGTGACTTTGGAAACATTGAATCTGAAACTATAGTACATGAGTGAGAAACATCATCTTCTAGTTGGTACTTCATAACTAACACCCTTCTAAAAAACATAAAAAATAATACATATCTTGATGTCCATAGGTTTGAAACATAAAAAATGTGATCTTATCTGCTCAGTAAGGCTAAACAAGGGATACATTTGAGCATAAACTTTAACACAGGGGTATGATAACATGATCATGGAAATAGAAGATCATACCTTTCATATCAAAGATAAAAAATTGAAATCATTGTATAAATAATAATCATTCATTAAACATGAATCATAATAAAAAATAACATAATCAAAGAATGCATTACATAGTAATAATACATAGAATTACGGTTGACACATAAGAATAAAATATTCTTTCCATAGTATCCAAGGAATCGCTACCATGACCATCTTGGTATTATGGGTTCACTCCCCATACTATCTTGGTAGTCATAGTTTACTCCCATGGTTATCTTTGTATCATGAGTTCACTCCTCATACAATCTTAGTAGTCTTGGTTCACTCCAATGGCCATCTTAGTAGTCAATGATGAGTCCTAAGACCATTATAGTCTATCTCATGAAATAATTTTTTTTACCAAGTTCATTGGAGGAAGATATAAGTCCCACCCATATAATAATTAAATCATGAATACATGTGCCACAAAATTATAAATAATCATATCATAACCCATGAAATTAAATGGGTATGATAAACACGAAATCATATCAGATCCCCATGAAATATATATATTTTTTAAAATCATTTCATGAGAATCAAAACATTTGAATGAGATACAGATTTCATAAAAAAAAACCCTTGAATGGGAAACATATTTGATAAACATATAACCTTCGAATATGAAATTGTTTCATTAACATATAACCCATAAAAGAGAAATAGATTTCATAATCACATAACATATGAAAGAGAAATTGATTTCTTTATCATGTAACATGGGAACGAATAATTAGTTTCCAAAAGATGATGCCATGGAGAACAATCCATTCATAGAAATAATAAGAATGCAATATTTAGATCATTTCCTAGAAATGAATTAATAACATCGATGGATGTTATCATAGATAGAAAATTATTTTTAAATATCATTCAAAACTTTTTCTTATGGAAAATAACCTTTCTTATTTAAGCTATCCTTTTTAATACATAAAACCAATTGAATATTATTTTCTTATAAAATATGTCAAAAAATTAAAAATAAAACTTTAAATCATTTTGAAAACATTTTTTCAAAACATATAAAATATGTTTGAAAAAAATAAAATCATTTTCCATGATAACATATAAAATAATATTCAAATAATTATAAAAACCATTTTCATTGATTTGTTTTGAAAAAATATAAATAAAACCAAAAAACATTTTGAAAACCATTTTGTTTAATATAACATTGAAAAATTATAATGAATGATTGAAAATGATTAAAAACCCATTTTACATAAAACCTTTTGAAATAAGTTTGAAAATGTTTTGAAAATCTATTATATTAAAATAATTTTAAAAATTTACTTAAAAATTATCCTTCTAAACATGAAAAGGACAAATTAAAGAAATTATGGTAGGAAAATATGTAAATTCATAATGAGGTGAAAAGAATATTCCTTTTGTATGGTAAAAGGGTATAAAATAAGCCTTGCTAGAGAGAGACAAGAAGATTCATTTATAAAAATTTGTAATATAAGAAAAGGAAAAATGAATAATATTTATTAATTGATATTAGTATAATATTCTTATAAAACCTTTTTAGAAAACATGGTTTTTATTGAACATATATTTTCAACTAAATATAGTGTAATGATGGCCTTTTATAAAAACAAATCTAACTATATTATAAACCAATGAGTGGAATAATGGTAACAATACATGAGTATATAATTATGTAATAGAAAATATAGAAACGCAAGAGAATTATTGAGATATGGATCATATTATTTCATCAAAGAATGTATAATCATTAACAATTTTGAAAAATGACGATATTGATTCAATAAAAGCTTAATACACGGTAACATGGGATCACACTATCAATGTAAGAAAATAAAATTACAAAAATAATAAAAAAAATTAAATATAATTAGATTCATGATAAAACATGTAAAGTATATGTATATACACCTAGAAAATTAATTTATGTGCAGAAAAAAATATGTGTCTCAAAGAAGGAAAATTGAGGGAAAATTATATTACTGTTTTATTAAAAGTTGATACTCAAACCCCATTAAAAAAGAACGTAAAATATATTTCTAAATACCAATAAATTTAAGTATAAGATTTAATGATTAAATTAATGGGTAATGCATACAATATACAAAAGGAATTATTGGTGAACATAGAATTTATGTTATAAAAATAAAAAGTGTAATGAAATTCACTTGCCTTTTGTCTTGACTCTCTTCGTGCATGTTCAAAACACCTATAAAAAATATAAATTTTGTATACATATTTTGAAGAAGAATATTATTATATCTAATACCATATATGGTTTTATTCTGACCATATATTACCATTTTGATAAACATCTTCTGTTAAGGTTTCACTTTGGATAATATTTGCTCTATTGTTTTCATGCGTCTTAATTTATTATATATTAGGTCATTATACGTATATCACGATTCCAGAATGTAATTCATGAAATATATAAATTTTTTATTCATTATATTTTTTTATAATAAAATATTTAATATATATGTATGAAATGGAATACAATTCTCATGTAGATGAAAAGCTATACGTACTCAAGAACGTTGTTTCCGTTGTTATTGTCATATTGAAAGAGGGAATGAAAATGACCTATATGTATAAATGTATAAAACATAATTACGGTGGAATTATAATGTTATTATTATTATATATGTTCACTAAACACATCCATAATAAATTATATGTAGTGTTTGAATGAATCACAATTCTTTCTTGGGGTGGTAGTCAACACTTCCTCAAATGAAATTATTGTATTTACTAAAAATGGAAAGTAAAAAACATATGCTTTGTAAAAGGAATAAATAATATTAAATACATTATAAATATAATATATAACAAATATAATCATATTTTCTATCATAACGTCCACCATGAGATATGTTAAAGGAATAAATGAACAATCACCATTTAATGAGGTGGTAGTTCACCATGCATGTAAACAATATGTTCATTAACCATTAGATGGAGGTGTATGTATCCGTAGAATTAAAACATCGTATAAAAAATCAAATTATATTTAGGGTATTTTTGTTCTGATACATTCATAAAATATATATAGTTGAGTGGGTGGATAATTTAAATAAATGAATGGAGCTAGAGAGAAGTTGTTACCTCTTAAACAGGTAACTGTTTTTGGTTTATGCTGAAAGGATTCCTTGGATTTACTTCTTTAAAAGGAATTTATTCTAGAAGGAATAGATAGACTGTGGGATGTTTATTATGAAGATATTTTATAAAACTAATATATTTTATTTGAGTAAATAATATGGAGATGTGGTGGCCTTTTATAGATATGGGAAAGGAATCATTTTGTACCATAGAATACAAGTTAGTTGTAAACATGTTTTTACCTAAAAATTAAAAAAAACCCATATAATGACATAATGTAAGGTTAATTAAAGTATTATTTCAATAAATTGGTTTTAAAAAATTTTATAGGTTGTTTCGGGTCGTACATTTATGGTTTTATACTTTATTAACCAAATGTTTCTCTTTACCATTATGATTAACTTATCACATTCACTACTATTTTGGTCCAAATGTTTTTTACCATATTAGAAGTTATAAATTATTAATATTCCAAATATTTAACCAATTCTTTCAAATTCTAACCACATAAGTGGTAGAACATAATTTAAAATTAATATCATAGTTCGGTCAAGTATGCGTGTTTTTAATGTAAAAACATTCAAAAGTTTGTTGTATTTTTATATCCTAAATCAATATTAAATTGGTTTCAATGACCTACATTAGATTAATTGGGAATATTTTATCAAATTAAACATTTAATCTGATATAATATATAATTCATTCTTAAATTTTTTTAATAAATGTAGTTTAGAACTAAAATTTAGTATTTTTATCTATTCATTAAAAAATGAAACCTTGCAAAAAATACCAAATAATTATCCTAACCTAATTTTAATTTTTTTCCTTCTATATCTGATAATTATTTGAATGTACTAAACCTTTATAGGTTATAATCATTGGATTTAAAATATTTTTTCTATTAAAAATCCATAAAATAACATTTACAAAAAAAATTGATTTTCTTGCACAAAATCGTGTTTGTTCTTAACTTACTCCTATCTAATCTATTTGATGAATATAAAAAACTATTATGGAATAAATAACATATATATTTCATTAATACCACTCACTAAATAGTTTAATTTTTTAGGTTAAATTAGAAAATAATTGAAATAATATTTTCCTTAATATTAAATTAGTTTCCATATTAATATCTGATTAATTGGTAACCTATGAATTGATTTTATATTTTTGTAAAACATATATTTTAATAAATTAGTTAATATTATTCATAACCAATAATCTAATATCAAGTTCAAATCATATTATTTAAAATAATAACATTTTAATGATATATTATTATTCTGTAAAACTCGATCATTCTTGTTACGCAAACCATCAAGGGAAGTCACTCTTTACTGTAACTCAATATATCCTCTCTGTTACAAATAGAGAAATATAAAATTTATGTTTCATGTATTGTATGATTGACAAGGTTTTGTGTATCAATCAATATAAACATATAATTTTAACATAAAATAATCTATCTTCACAGGAGTTTCATATGGAAAATATCTAAACTATTATAATAATTATAAAAAACATTATTTCCAAATTTTATGGGTGCTAACTTATATCCCCATTAAAATTAATTTCGCCCTTGAAATTCTTCTACATTATCAATGATCTAATACTTAAATTTTTCATTCATAGAAAACCATATCATAAAAATTAATATTAAAAAAGCACATAAAAAGGGAATGTTGGGACCATAAAAGTTAACAAAAATATCACATAACTGGGTTCCAATATAAGAGAACATAGTTTGGGAGTGAATATCAGACATGGTGGAAAACTGTAAATATCTACAGGGAGTCATTTAGGTCATCAATCACAAATAAGTGAATGATCAATGAAAATTTGAGGGCCTTAAAGTCCTAAATATTTTAAAATTTACAAGGTCATATCCTTAACATAAAATAAGGTATTAAGGTAACAAATCTTCTTTAGATATTTATCCTAATGTTGAGTAATTATTTATTGACCAAGAAGATAAAGAAGTATACTAAATTAATATATTTCTGTAAAAAATCATTTTTAGTTTTTCTTCTATCAATTTCTAATTCATCCATTACATTATGTAATGGACGTCTTGATATTAACATTGATTATTGATGTTCTCGAATAAAAGTTCTATAGATATTAAGGCCCATAAAAGATCGAAATGTGTAACTGTTTATCTATAAATATTCTTGAAAAAAATAAAAAAGTTAATACATTATTATCCAAACATAAAATGTAACAGTACTTTTTCGACATAAATAATTATTCATAAAAAATAATTACTCATTATCCAAGACATTGCATAGTTCTGTGGTTTGTGTGAAAACCTTATCATCTTTCATAAATGGGTTCATGGCTTGTGTCCTTTCTAGACATTATTTTTTGTCACCCGGAATAAATTATGTCATTTTCGAAAATAAAAAAACATAATTTGTAAATTAAATTAGATAAACATCTTTGAAATAAGGTTAATCGCTAAATAGCCTTTTAACCAATTTCTTCAAAAAAATGAAAATCCATAAATAATTCCTCCAATGTTTAACTCAGACATTTCATGAATGGATAAACTTATAACCATTCTAAAAGATGAAAATCCTTAAATTTAGAAATATTGTAACAAAATCATCTTAACATTGATTCCCTCCAATATCAAAAAGTTTGTCTTGCTTTTTTCATTCCAAACATGTGTATAAGAACATCATATATTATCTTGAAATATGGTATTAACCTAACTAACAAATATTACTTCTTTAGAACATGCATGATACCTTATTCCATAGTATATTGAAATCATTACATAAATAAAATTAGTTGTAAACATCATCCATGATAGAATAAAATAATTTTTAATAAGTCCTTCAATAGTTACAGGGTTATCAATAACTTCCAAAATAATTACTCATATCACAGATATAATTATCCAAACATCATTATTATAACATAATGAAAATATTAAGGTTTATCATTCCCATAATCATGTGTTTTCCAGGTACAACACCATTCAATTGTATCAATTTTCAATTCTATCAGAACCATTCAACGTGTTCTTATATATCCATAAAAAACATAAATTGAACAATACATATATATTTCACATTGCATATAACATACTTACCTAATGCAAATACATAAGATATTTTATTATTCCACTTCAACCTTATACTATATGAAATTTACATCATCCTTTTACAAAATACCTATTTACATTCATAGTTAATCAATAGTCTCTTCATCAATAGAATTTTTACCATTACTCATACCACCTTGTTGAACCTCTGCATTAGCATTAATCATAGTTCATTGAGTTGCGTAATGACTATTTATTCCAAACATAAAACACTTAACCATGAATTATGTCTTAGGGAGGCCAATATTCTTATCCATTTTTTTAACTGAAATCGTCATTTTTCCACTATAGTAACTTTTTTTTGTTCTTAATTACCATATTCAAAACATGTTCTTGTTCCTATAAGGCATTTATATAGTTCATTGTTTACCCTTTCATTAAACAATGAAAACCAAATCTTATTTCCTCCATGGTCTCCATTACTAGAAATCTCAGAAAACTCTATCCATCTCTTCCTTGGAATGTCCAATAGTTGGTTATGGTTCACATTGTTGATCATGTTCATTGAAAGATAATTGGGAATGATTACAAAATCCATTACTCAAGTTATTATCCTATATGGTTAATCATCAACAGATTTCCAAAATTGCCAATGTTAATCCAGTTCCTCCTGGTTCCCTTTATTTACTAAAACCAAAAGTATAGTGTGAGAGTTACTTATCATAGTATAAAACCACATAGTCAAATAAATCATTACTTAGTTGATGTATAAATCATTAAACATTCCTTAATGCATGACACTCTTGCGTCATACTAATTTATTCATAAGACCCATATTTAAAATCAATCATTATGGATAATGAAACGTTGGTGATTTTTTGAAGCATATCCCCCGGGAGTTTCAAACCAGGTGTGCAGCAAGGCCTGTTGTCATGTACCATATTATTCTCAGTTAGGACTAAAACATCTTGATGAAGTTGTTACACCCAGGTACATCTTTTCTAGAGACACATCCCCTTATAGTATTTATATAGGGATGTATTTCTTGTAAACCACACACTTTATCTTTTACCAAAATTCCTGATCATTTTACTAAACATTAAAACATCTTAATACATATATATAGAGATATCCCTATACATATCCTTAGAAATATAAAAAAAGATATCACTAAAGTATTATTATCCTATTTTCCTATGGTTAACTAAACCTTGGAACTGATTCCAACTCTATCGAACTAATCTTTTAATACCTTAAAATAACATGACATTTGGAGATTACTGAAAAAATTATACACACAAATGCCCAAATATTCTTATTGGTCTAATTCCATTTGAAACATGAAATCATGAACACTAGTACATGGGTGAGATACCATATCACTAAATAGGTTCTTCTTGACTAAGAATATTCTTAGACATTTCAAATTTAATACATATCTTCATATCATGGGGGAAGGAAACCAAAAAAGAGTTATCATATATGCTCATTAAGGGTAAATAAGTGATATAAGTAATTATAAACATGATCATAGGGGTATGAGAACATGTTCATGAAAATGGATGATCACACACTTCATATAAAATATCAAAACAATAAATCATTGAATAATGATTGGCAGTTCATAAGACTTTAATCATAGTTGTAACGCCTGGACCCCAGAATCCCTGAGCTGGTGCATTATTACATAACATTTCCAAGATACAAGTAATCATGTTCTAAAATAAAAATACATTTAGTAGACTTGGAAGATCAAGATACATTCATAAGTTTTACATCAAATCATGAAATAAAAAAATCAACAACATTTGTACCCTTTTGAACACAATTATTCACTTAGCCTATCCTTGTAGTAAAACAATAAAATATTTCTTCACATCCTAGAAAAAATAAAACATAGAAATGGCTGAGCTCAGATGCTCAGTAAGGATAACAATATAGAGGAAACATTCATAAATAAGCATAAGCATTTAAGGAAATGTATTAGCCTAAAACAAAAGTATTTTAAATTTAAAATTCAGCATAATATGACAAAGATAAAATTAAATAATGTCATTTTCTTATAAACATGGAAAATATATTATTCGGATAATCACATGCAATATCAATATCTGCTTTCAAAATGTTGGAATGCATAATTTTAGACTTCATAACAACATATTCTAGGCCTTGTGCCAAGACTACAAATATGATTTTGTCAATACCTTGTTCCAAGACACATGTTTTTCTTATGAGACATACAAATTAATCAAGGAGCTATAGCGAGCTCCACCTGTCACTTACTATATCGCCCCAACCTTAAACATCACTTAATCGTGAGTTATTTCAAGAATAAAAATTGGGGATCTTTTCAGGTTTAGATTTTTAGAGAATTAGATCATAAATAAGGCATTGCATTCCACATTTAAACAAGGTGGTAATATAAAAGACAATATTCACATCTCCCATCAATGAAAACATATTTATAATAAAACATGGATTCTTTCTTGACACTTTTTCGACACTATCATAACATCATGTACCTTTCCCTTGACCTATAAATAACATTTTAAAAACTTGGGATGAGCATAAAAAGCTCAGTAAGGGATATATAAGTACAGAAAGTAAACATTAGTTCATGTATAAATAGGAATCCATGAAATCTTACATTATTCATACAATATAAGCACTTTAACATACCTCATGAAATCATAAGATTTATGAATAACTCATAGAAAACATAAGGCATAAAGGTAACTTGAGGCGTTCATAACATTCTTACGTCGGGAGTAAACCTCATGGTTACATTTGGAATACCCATTACAGTGTATTCCCTAAATCACATCAGAGAAACCATAGTGTTTAAATCCGTCGTGTTACCCAATTCATTAGAGATCTATAATGGGCTCACCCGCCCTTAGTATATCACGAAATCACCCATCTTCAAAAACAATGTCCAAGAACCATAACATAATCGTATCACATAAAACATGTATAAAAGAAATATAAAATTTCCACATTTCAATCACATGATATCAAAAACACAATGATATAATAAAAAAATTATCAAAACCATTTTCAATTACAAAATAAAAGAAAATTAAAAACTGGTATTTATTTTTCATTTAAAAAATGTAATGGCTTGTAGAGGAAGTCAAAACTCAAATAATGGTCACAACGGCGAAGAAGTCGTTGTCGTCGCATACGTAATACAAGAACATTCCCTTTTGTCATTTAGTAAAATTCTTCATATAAAAATTATTACTCTTGAATAAAAGTAAAAGTCAAATGGGTTTATACACTATAAAATAATGTTGTGTATAAAACAGAATATGCCTCAATGAAAGGATATTGAGACAAACTTCCTTACCTCATGTTTGACTTGACTCGATCATTATTTAATCTCATGAATAATAAACTAGAGTTAATTTCTACTTTCTTAAGAACATTTTTCAATTTCATTACTCCTTTTATATCACTTATTACCATTTAATGAATATTTTTTAATTATTTAAGTTAATAACGGTCGTTTTGTCAATCTTTGGTACTTCAGTCAAAAATAAACTTCTTATAATTACAAGTTGTTCATGTGGTAAAATATCCATTATATACAGAATTATATTCATGATTTAGATATCATATATATCATATATATTTAGTATATACATTAATTAATATTATTACATAACATTTAGAGGTAAGAAATGAAATTCACCATTCATGGAGATGGTATGTCGTACGAACACATGAATGCTACTTTCATTTCTATTTGATAATTAATAGAATGAAATAATAATGATATAAAGGTATATTATAATTACACTATGATATCATATGTAATACCATTAACCCAATCCTTTATACGTCCCAACTATGTCATTAACGAATCAAATCACTTTGAGGCGGCGGTAGTCCGCACTTCCTAAAATGAAGATATCACATTTACCCATAATGGAAACCATAATGGTATGCCATAAATGAAAAAAACAAAATCATAAGGAAAACATAAACATAATATATATCATATATAAATATAGTGACATCTTAATGGCCACCATGAAATGTGTTAAAAAAATATTGAACAATCATCACTTCGTGAGGCAGTAATTCGCCATCCACAGAAACAGTTTGTTCTTTAACCATTAGACGGAGATGTGTGTAAGTGTAGCTATAATACTCCTCATAAAAACATACTTGTATATTTTAGATATTGATTTTTTTACAAAATAAAGTAATAAAAAGTGTTTAGGGGGTTGGAGAAGGAAAATAAAACAAAAGAACATTAGAGAAGACATTACCTTTAAATCGGGTAACTCCCCGGGGTTTGAACAAAAAGGGTTTCTTGAAGATCTTTCTACCTAAGGTATGGATTATATGACAAATAAATGGATGTGTAAGGATAAATTGAGAAGCTTTTGGCCGAGTAAATGGCTTGAGAAGTGTGGGTAAGGTGGTAGATGTGGGGGCCTTTTATAAGAGGGAGGAGGGGCACTCTTGGAAATTCTTGAAATGTTACTTTATTATAAAGTGATTTTCGGATTTTAAAGGTCCCAAAATGATATATTTCTAGGATAAGGTGATAAGGGTTTGAAATATACTCATCCAATAGGTTTTTTACAAGTGTATGTCTTATATTTTAGATTATCGTTTCATTTTACTTAAATCGTTCATTAATGAGGTAATCGTTGCATCATTATTGTGTCATAAATTAATAAATTTATTTAATGTCTAAAAATTATAAAAAAAATATCATGATGTAGGAAAACTATTTAGATTTAAAATGATGATTTGTAGTCTAAGAGGTCATTTACACAGACAATACTAAAATTGTTTTACATGGGTGACACATACTTTGGTTATACTTCCCTTCAAAAAATAATATAATAAAATGTCACTATAACCCAAAAGTGATTCAATGGGGTCCCAAAGTTGGCACAAGGAATACCATGGTAGGTCATTACACAAATAGTATCTTTAGAACACATTTTGGGGTCATTTTATATTATTACTTTATTATTTTATTATCCTTAACTACCCGATTACTAATTAACTATGATAATTAATGATAATTACCGTTGTTACTATTCATAATGTCCAAAAACAAAAGAGTCTTAATTAAATAATTTGGACCCTCTTATTCCAAATATGGAATCCATTTTTCCATTTTCCAAACACAGAATGTTTAGTAATTAATTAAAAAATAATTCCCATTTTCAAAACAAATAGCGGGTTTTTTAGAAACAATATCTATCAAGTGTTTGAAAATTGATTATTTCCAATTTCAAAGTGAAATTAATTTAAATGACCTCCTTTGGATTAAATGGTAAAGATATATTCTATTTACTATTTAAAACCAATTAAAAAGATAATCTATCCATATAATTAAATTAGATGAAAAAGATGTTTTGAATTATAATCAAGTATTTTTCACTATTCATTAAAAAAAATTAACATTGTCAGAAAAATACCAAAAATTTATCCAAAGTAAATTTCAATGTCCCAATCCTAAATAATAAGTTTATTTTGACAAATAGATCTTAAAAAATTGTCAAATGTTTGATTTAAAACGGTTTACCATTAAAAGGCGGTAAAACAATCTTTTAAAAAATATTAGAGTATTATATGCTTAAGATTAGATTTATTCTCATTTTAAGCCTCTAAAACACTATATAATTCATAAATAGACATAGATATGAATATCCATAATTATTTACTTACTTGAGATGTTACACCCTTCCCCCCTTTTGAAAATTTCATCCCCGCAATTTATTATATATAGAATAAGTGGGGGTATTTATCCCTCATTGCATTTTACGATTCCCATGTTCCCTCTTCAATAAAGCGGTTTTTCCAAAAAAAACATTAACATGATGAATCAACTTTTCCCATAATACTAGATCCCTGTTATAAATAATCTGGACCAGTTTTTTCTCATAAGATAGATTCTCTTTTAGCTGAACTACCTCTGGACTCAAAACATGAGATGGATCTGTCATGTACTTCCTTAACATTGAAACATGAAAAACATTATGTACCTGAGATAAAATTAGAGGTAAAGACACTCAGTTTGAAACTGATCCAACTCTCTCCATAATTTCATATGGTCCAATTAACCTTAGACTCATCTTTCCTTTCATACCAAATTGCATCACACTTTTCCATGGTGAAACTTTGAGGAAGACATGATCACCTACCTCAAAAGAGAGATCCTTCCTCCTGTTGTCCGCATAACATTTCTGCCTGCTCTGAGCTGTTATCATGTGTTTCTATATCACCAGAACTTCCTCCTCCAAATATTCTACCAATTCTGGTCCCATCATCTTCCACTCTCCCACTTTATCCCAAAAAGATGGAGTTCGACACCACATCCAATATAATGCATCAAATGGTTTAATCTTTATACTCGAATCAAAACTTTTATTATAAGAAAACTCAACCAAAGAATGATGTTGGGCCCAACTTCCCTAATAATCCATCGAAAAAGAACGTAGAATATCATTCAATATCTGAATTTTTCATTATGATTTCCCATCTGATTGAGGATGAAAAGTTGTACTAAAGTTTAATTTAGTACCCAATGACTTCTAAAGGCATTTCCAAAAGTTAGAAGTAAACCTGGGATCACGATCAGATACAATGTAGAGAGGAACTCCATTTAACCTGACTATCTCTTTAAGATACAAAAGAGAATGTTGATTTTGGGAAAAAGTCTCTCGTATAGAAAGGAAATGGGACGATTTAGTCAAGAGATCAACAATAAACCATATCGCATTATTACCTAGAGGTGTCTTCGGAAACCCCACAACGAAGTCCATGGATATATTCTCTCATTTCCACTCTGGCACTGGTAAGGGATAAAGCATCCCTTCTGGTAACTGCCGCTCTATTTTAACCTGTTGACAAATCAAACACATCATTTTAAAATTAACAATATCTATTTTCATTCCGTCTCTCTAGTAATACTCCTGATGATCTCAATACATATTAGTACTGCCAGGATGAATTTAAAACGGAGAACTATGATCCTCACATAGAAACTCTCTCTTCAACTGTGAATCACAAAGCACACACAATCTCTTCCCCAATCTAAAAAGACAATCATTATCAATGTTGAATTCAGGTAACATACCCTTCTGAACCAGCTCTACCTTTTTCTACAACTCAATGTCTTGCCTCTGAGCATGCTTAATTCTATCTGATAGAGAAGATTTCACTGATACCTGATCCAAAACAAAAGAACATACTGCACCAAAAACTTCAATGCCAAAGTTCATCAAATCCTTAACCAAAGGATCACGTTCCAAACGTAACATGTTTAATGAAGCATTACATTTTCAACTCAAAGCATCATCCACATTATTTTCTTTTTCCATATGTTAATGAATTGTACAATCATAATCCTTGATTAATTCTAGCCATATCCTTTGCCTCATGTTCAATTCATTCTGATTGAATATATACTTTAAACTTTTGTGATCTGTATATATTTCACACTTTACACCATAAAAATTATGCCTCCAAAATTTTAAAGTGGAAACAACAGCAGCTAATTTCTAGTCATGTGTAGGGTAATTTACCTCATGAGTTTTCAACTGACAAGAAGCATAAGAAATTATTTGATTATTCTGCATTAGGAAGAAACCAAGTCCTTTCAATGAAGCATCACTGTAGATAAAAAACTACAATTCCTAAAAGGTAGTGCCAAAACTGGAGTAGTCATCAATCTTCTTCTCAATACCTGAAAACAATAATAACATTCATTTGTCCAGATAAACATAAAACCCTTCAGAGTTATCATAGTCATTGGACTAGATAACCATGAATGTTTTTTAACAAACCTTTGGCAATATCCTACCAGACCAAGATAACAATGAATCTCGGTTACATTTGTGGGTCTTGGCCATTCTTCACCAACCATTGTTTTTACAAGATCAACAGTTATTCTATCTTTAGAAACAATGTGACCAAGGAAAGAACTTTATTTCAACCAAAACCCACACTTTCTTAATTTCCTATACAATTTCATTTCATTTAAGGTTTGCAAAATAACCCTTAAATGACTTTCATGCTCCTCTTCACTTTCAGAAAACACCAAAATATCATCAATGAAAACAACCACAAACTTATCCAAGAACTCATGGAAAATTATATTCATAAGCTCAATGAATACATCAGTTTCATTGGTTAACCAAAAAGGCATTACTAGAAATTAATAATGGCCGTATCTTGTATGAAATGTAGTCTTCAGAACATCTGCTTCCTTTACATTCAACTGATGGTACCCTGATCTCAGGTCAATCTTTGAAAAATACTGATCTCCCTGAAGCTGATCAAACAAATCATCAATATGACGAAATGGATATTTATTCTTAACAGTGATGTTATTCCGGGCTCTATAATCAATTCAATGTCTCGTTGATCCATTTTTCTTTTTTACAAATAAGATAGGAGCACCCCATGGTGATGTGATAGGTCAAATTAAACCATTCCCTAATAAATATTTCAATTTCCCCTTCAACTCTAAAAGTTCAATTTGAGCCATTCGATAAGGGGGTTTTGAAATTGTCTTAGCATCAGGAACTAAGTCAACCGTAAATCCAACTTCTCGATATGGTATTATTCTAGGAAAAACATCAGTAAAAACATCAGGATACTCATTTACCATTGGAACATCATTAAGCTGAACGATTCCTTTATTTTCAAAAATATGTGCAAGGTAACATTCATTTCCATCTTTTACAAGTTTCTCAGCCTCTTGATATGTTATCAAAAGTAATGGTTCATTCTTGTATACCAACTGAAAGTCTTTCTGAAAATAAATTTCTTTAGCTCTACAATCAATCATAGCATGGTAAACAGAGACCAAATCCATACCCAGGATAACATCAAACTCGACAAGAGGTAAAATAATAAGGTTTCCAAGTAGGTTCTTTCCACAGATAAGGATAGGCAGATTCTTATAAATTCTTTTTGCCCTAAAATTTCCCTCTAGTGTTTTTACCACAATTTCAGGAGTCATTTCATGAGATGGAATTCCCAATTTACTAGTACATTTTTTAGAGATGAAAGAATTTGTAGACCCTGAATCATAAAACACATTAGCATAATCTGAAAAAACAAACGATGAACATTATACCACTTCATTTGATGGCCCAACATCTGCTGAAGTAGTTGCAATGAATTTCACCACACCTTTTTGCTTACAGTCTGACTTCTTCCCATCATTTGAGCTCCTTGTTGAACACTCGTTTTCATAATGACCCATCTCATTTCACTTGAAAGAATTCACTAACTATAAATCAAATTTGGTCTTACCATTACCCTAATCTTTTTGCAGTGCAATCATGAGCATTATTTCCAATCTTACCACATTGGTAGCACTTTCCATAATTCAAAAGACATTCCCTAGCATGCTTCTTACCACGCTTATGAAAAATTGAAAACATAGTTTTATTACCATCATTCCTTTTTGAAGCATTCTTCCCTTTCTCCTACCACCTCAGTCTCTTCTTCAATTGGTTTTTATAGAAAACATTATCATCTGAAAACTCCATTTACACCTTCTCAGCACATCGAAAAATATTTTCATAACTTTTGAACTCACGAGAAGCTAAATCCCGTTGATATTTTGGCGTTTATTTTGAGTAAAAACGATTGATTTTACAATCATGGTCTCAGATAAAAATTGGATCATACCTTTCCAATCGAGTAAACATTTCTTCATAAGCATCCACTGGGTCTTCCTCTTTCCTAAATTACAAGATTTATTTTTCCATCCTAATTCGAAAATCCTTAGGAAAATATTTTTCAACAAACATTACTTTGAATTCATCCTAGTCAACAGTATCAATATAATCAGCGTCCCTAATATTTTTAACCATTGACCACCACTGATCTACTTAATCCTCCAAACGGTAAACAGAAAGACTAATCTTTTGATTGCACGAACACCCAATGTCATCAAAAATATTCTCTAGTTCTTTAATCCAACATTCATCTACCACAGGGTCTTATGATCCTCTGAATGATGGGGGATGTTGCCTCATGAAATGTTCCACCAATGACTTGTTCATCTGCTGTTGATCTGGTTGATCTTGTGCATGGATACCACCACCATTTATTGCTTGAATCAACTGCGCCATTACTTCATCAAACTGTTCACTTACAATCTTAATAATATCAGGATATTGATTTGGAAGTTCATTTCCTTCTATATGCCTTCTTAGCACTTCTTTCCTATTTCCTCTGTGGAAAACCATTCTAAATAGACATGTCTTAGATGAAGCAACATGGTAATCTTAAAATTCTATATCATTTCAATTTGACAATAAAAAAATATTTTTGGATAATCATTTAATATAATTTTAAAACCTAAAGTTATCTAAACCGACCTTTGATACCAACTATAATGCCCTAGCCTTAAAAATCACATAATCATGAGTTATTTTGAGAATACAAATTGGGTATCTTTTCAGGTTTAGAGTTTTATAGAATTAGATCATAAATCATGCATTGTATTCCACATTTAAACAAGGTGGTTAAATAAATGACAATATTCACTTTTCCCATCAATGGAAACATATTTAAACTAAAACATGGATTCTTTCTTGACACATCCTCTACACTATCTTCACATCATGTACCTTTCCCGTGACATGTGATAAACATTTGAAAAACATTGGGATGATCTAAAAAGCTCAGTAAGGTATATAGAATTATGGAAATTAAACCTTAGTCCATGTATACATTAGAATCAATGAAATCATACTTTATTAATAGAATATAAGAACTTTAAAATACCTCATGAAATCATAATATTTATGAATAACTCATAGAAAAAATAAGACAAAAAGGTAACTTTAGGAATTCATAACATTCTTACGTAGGGAGTAACCCTCATAGTTACGTTTGGAATACCCATTATAGTGTATTGCCTAAATATCTATGGAGAAACCTCAGCATATAAATACTTTGAATTTACTAATGAATTGGAGAGATCTATCGAGCTCACCCACCCTTAGTTTACCATGGAACCACCCGTCTTCATAAACAATTCCCATGAACCATAACATAACAGTATCACATAAAACATGCATAAAGGAAACATAATATTTCCACATTTCAATCAGAAGATATCAAAAACACATTGATATAATCAATACATTATTATAACCATTTAAAATACCAAGACAAACTAAAAGTAAAACATGGTGTTTATTTTTCATTTAAAAAAACTAATGGCTTGTAGGGGAAGCCAAAACTCAAATAGTGGTCACGGCGGTAGAGAAGTCAATGCCGCTGCATACGTAAGAAAAGAACATTCCCTTTTTTATATTGTAAAATTCATCATATAAAACAGATTCCTTTTGAATAAAAGTAAAATTAAAAGTTGTTTATACACCGTATAAAATAAAGTTGTGTATAAAACAAAATAATCCTCAATGACAGGAGATTGAGATGAAGTTCCTTACCTCGCGTCCGACTTTTCTCGATCATTATTTATTCTCATGAATAATAAACTAGTGTTAATTTCTACTTTATTAAGAACCTTTTTAATGTTCATTATTTATTTTATATCACTTATTACCATGTTATGAATATTTTGTAATTATTTATGTCAATACCGGTCGTTTTGTCGATCTTTGGTACTTGAGTCAAAAATAAACTTCTTATAATTTCAAGTTGTTCATGTGGTAAAATATCCATTATATCCATAATTATATTCATGATGTATATATCATATATATCATATATATCTAGTATATACATGAATTT
This sequence comes from Viscum album, assembly GCA_963277665.1. Lineage (NCBI taxonomy): Eukaryota > Viridiplantae > Streptophyta > Magnoliopsida > Santalales > Viscaceae > Viscum > Viscum album. Next base: position 1,464,961,159 of record OY728158.1, read on the forward strand.
ATAATATTACATTACATTTAGAGTTAATAAATGAAATACACCGTTTATGGAGACGGTAAGCCGTACGTATGCATGAAGGCTACATTCATTTCTATTTCATATGTAATGGAATGAAATCATACTGATATAAAGGTATATTATACTTCCAGTATAATATAATATGTAATAAGATTAACTCCATCCTTTATACGTTCCACATATGGCATTAACGAATCAAATCACTTTGAGGGGGCGGTAGTCTGGACTTCCTAAAAAGAAGATATCATGTTTACCATTAATGGAAATCATAAAGGTATTCCATAAATGAAAAATACAGAATCAAAAGGAAAACATAAACATAATATATATCATATATAAATATAGTGACATATTAATGGCCACTGTGAAATGTGTTAATAGAATATTGAACAATCATCGTTTCGTGAGGCAGTAATTCTCCATCCACAGAAACAATATGTTCTTTAACCATTGGACGAAGTTGTGTGTAAGTGTAGCTCAAATACTACTCATAACAACATCCTATTATATTTGAGATACTGATTTTGTTGCTAAAGAAAGGAATAAATAGTGTTTTGGGGGTTGGAGAAGCAAAATATAACAAAAGAACATTAGAGAAGACATTATCTTTAAATCGGGTAACTCCCCTTGTTTTGAACCAGAAGGGTTCTTGAAGAGCTTTCTGCCTATGGTAAGGATTCTATTAGGAATATAGAGATGTGGAGAGATAAAATGTGCAGATTTTGTCTAAGGAAATGGCTTGAGAGGTGTGGGTAAGGTGGTAGAGGTGGGGGCATTTTATAAGAGGTAGGAGGGGCACTCTTGGAAATTCTTGAAATGTTACTTTATTATAATTTTATTTTTGGATTTTAAATTTCCAAAAATGATTTATTTCTAGGATAAAGTTATAAGGGTTTTAAATATACACATACAATAGGTTTTTTACCAGTTTAAGTCTTATATTTTACAATATCATTTCATTTTATTTAAATCACTCATTAATGAGGTAATCGATGCATCATCATGGTGTCATAAATAAATAAATTTATTTAATGTCTAAAAATTATAAAACAAATATCATGATGTAGGAAAAATTTTTAGATTGAAAATTAATATTTATATTCTAAGAGAACATTTACGCAAACAAAACAAAAATTGTTTTACTTGGGTGATACATACATTGGTTAAACTTCCCTTTAAAAAATAATATAATAAAATTTCACTATCACACAAAAGAGATTCAATGGGGTACCAAAGATGGAACAAGGAATACCATGGTCTGGAATGACACAGCCAGTAGCATTAAGACACATGTTGGGGTCATTTTATATTATTATGATATTATTTTATTACCTTTAACTACCCGATTACTAATTAACCACAATAATTAAAGATAATTATCGTCGTTACTATACATATTGTCCAAAAAAGAGTCTTAATTTCATAATTTGGACCCTATGATTCCAAATATGGACTCCATTTTACCATATTCTAAACACAGAAATTGTATTAATTAATTTAAAAATAATTCTCATTATCAAAACAAATAGCGGGTTTTTTAAAAATAATATCTATCAAAAGTATAACAATTGTTTATGTCCAATTTCAAAGTGGAATTAATTCCAATGGTCATAATTTCATTAAATGGTAGAACAGTATTGTATTTACACTTTAAAACCAATTAACAATATAACCTATACATTTAATTAAATTATATGAAAAAGTAGTTTTGAAGTAAAATGTACTATTTTCACTATTCATTAAAAATGAACAATGTCAAAAAAAATACCAAAAATTTATCCAAAGTAAATTTCAATAACCCAATCCTAAATAATAAGTTTATTTTGACAAATAGAACTTATAAAATTGTCATGAGTTTGATTTAAAATGGTTTTCCATCAAAAGGTGGTAAAACAATATTTTAAAAAATATTAGAGTATTATATGCTTAAGATTGGATTTATTCTCATTTTAAGCCTCTAAAACACTATATAATTAATAAATAGACAAAGATATTAAAATCCTTAATTCATTACTTACTTGGGATGTTACACTTACTATGTCCAATGCATTCTCATATGAATATGTTTAAACATAACATAAACATTCGTATTAAAACTAGCATACGAAATGTCAATACTTTCTCCATAAATCATGAATTCTATAAGAATAAAACATCAACTGTCATGCATAACACAAAACATTCAATAAAATTTGGAATAATTTTGTCATAATAAATAAACTTCAAACAAGCTTAAAATCCATCAAAAAGATGTTTACATAGATGAAATCAAATATTATTTTAAATAAATATCTATTTTTATTTTGAAATCATTTAAAAGTAATATAATTATAAATGAAATAATTTATTTTGAAAATAATCTAATATGCTTGTATGCTATGCTTCAACGATTTTATAATGATGGAAAATAGTCGCACACAACGTATTAGTTAAAAATCAGTCTTACCTTAATTTTGTCGAAAAGGTCATAAATTACATTGTTTGGAAAACAACAGAATGATTAATTTCAAAATATATAAGGTATAATAAGGGAATAAATAACTTTAGAGCATTGTATATTAAATATAAAAAATGTTTTGAAATGTATTTTTTAGGGAAACACAGATGTGGGTGATAAAGAGGTCCCAGTAGATACATACAAAAAAAACCTCGAAAAAAAAGAGATTGTAGAATTAACCCTTAACTTGTACATTTCTTTGGTCTAGGGAACATTAACCTCTTAAATAATAGTTAAATAATTGTTATTAAATTATAAAATAACCATATACACAAATTTCACGAACCGAATCGGATCTCCATCCAAACCGACGCCCGACCCGGCCCGCGACAAGGCCCGAAGGGTGTTCCCGATCCCCACGGGCTGGCACAAGTTCCTGGGTATCAAAATAAACTTTGAAAACGATTTACCCGAGTGAACAAATATAATGCAGTTAACCAAAGTAAACAAAATAGAAGTAAAGGCTACAATCAAACATGTAGTTGACCAAACATGTTTTTGGTTCACAAGTATTCAAAACCCAAATAACACTAAAACAAGATGACCAAAAACCAATCTAAGGACTGTCGCCCGGTGTGAGGACACTGCCTCTAAGACACCACTAAAACGCCACGTAGGTAGTCCTGCTAACAACCTGAACCACTGCACCCAAAAGCTGGACCCCTACCTGTATCAGAAGTAAACAAGTCTACTTACACCCAAGGGTGTAAGTAGGGTGTGAGCAATCGCCCAGCAGGATATCACCAATAAAAGATTCCACGCACAACCATCAAAAGAAAAACCATTTGCAATGCTAAAATAAAGAGAGAAAAAAAAGTGCAAAAGAAAATGGTTTTCATAAAACGACTTCAATGAAAGGCAGTTCAAGATAAACACACTAGGATAGCAGTTCAAGTGACATATCACGTATCATTATGCACGCAAAGTAACTGGTGGCACCAAAGGATGGGAAAGGCCCTATGGGTACTAGAACTGGTGGGATCCTAGAACGTCGTGTCTCGGTGAAACGTGGCTTAGGCGGCCACGACCCTCATATAACGTGGCTTAGAAGGCCACGACCATCAGAACACGTGGCTGATAAGGCCACGACCCTCAGATATCATATTTTTAGTTACTGTTGCAGTCGTCAAACCTGCCAGTGAAACCGGGTCGGGTCATCTCCGGAACACTAGCTCACTAGTCCCAGTCTTCCCACCTAATACCCCGGCTTCCCTCCTTGTGCTCACCTAAAGATAAATGTTCATATAGTATGTCACATTATCACTTAGAGCCAAACGTGTCACCTGCACACTAATATCCTTTTTGAAAAACCACACACACCCACCAAAACCTCCTTTTTCTTTTTCCTCTATTAAAAAAAACATAAACCACACAGAACAGTTTACAAATAATAATAAACATCCAAAGTGAGTTTCCGCAATAAAATAAAAGGACCTGCACCACATAAATAGACGACTGGAAAATTAGATGCACACAAAAAAAAGTAATCAAAACTAATTCTTTCTAATATGGAAACTAATTAGTAGGGTACTGAAAGATTAAACCAACACGCAAAAGATCGCAAGATGATAATTGAGTGCAGAATCACCTAACTCAAATAGGTGCAGAAAAAGACACGGTGCAAGACTCCAGTTGCGCCGCGGTCGCACCGTCTTGAGCCGTCAACCAGGTCCTAAAAACAGCAGAAGGCTCAACAAGTTCAGAAAATTGTTAACAATAATAATGATGATAATAATAATAACGATAACATGATGATAATAATAATAATAATAATAATGATGATGATAACATAATAGAATAATAATAATAATATAATAATAATAGAAATAATAATATAATATAATAATAATAATAGAATAACCAAAATAGAATAATTATAATTTTATAATATAACAAAAATAATAATAGCATAACCATAATTTGAAAATAATAATTTAATAATAATAACAATAAGAATAATATAATAATAATATGATTATTATTGACATATTAATAATAACAGAACAATAATTATCGTAATAATGTAATAATTAACATATTAATAATAAATGAAAACCGTAATATCTTATTAGTTAAAATAATAAAAAGAAATAAACAAAATAAAAAAAAGATGAACAAACCGGCGGGGTGCAGGAACGCCGCAGCAGGAAAGAGCGACGACCGGGGAAGAGGAGGAAGAAGAGGAAAAGAAGAAGAAGGAAAAGAGAAGAAGAAGAAAAGAGAGAAGAAGACGAAGAAGAGAAGAAGAAGAAAAGAGAGAAGAAGAAAAATAGAAGAAGAGCAACATGGGGGGTTTCGCCGACTGGGCTGAGGAGGAAAGAAGAGTGGCAGGGGGTAGCGACGTCGCCGGTGCGGAGTCCGGCCGAGGTGGTGGTGGAGTGGCGCAGCAGAGGAGAGGTCCAGGAACGAGGAGGCGAGGTGCAGCGCGGCTGGTCCACTGCGGGTGTAATAGGGGCGGCCGAGGCGGAGGGGTGGTCTGGCGGCAGGGGGAGAAGCCGGAGAGATGGAGAAGAAGGATGAGAGGAGGAGAAGAGGAAAAGAGGAAGAAGAGGAGGAGGGAAAAAAGGAAGGGAAAGGAGGCGCGACGGGAGAGGTAGTGCAGGAGCGGGGGAAGGAGAGGAAATGGGCGCCGGCAGGATCGGTGCGCCGCTGGTGGGGGGAGAAAACAAAAGAGAAGGAAAAACGTGGGGAGGAAGGAAAGGAGAGAAAAAAAGAAAATAAAAGAATAAAAAAATGAGAGTGGGGGGTGGCGGCGGCTAGGGTTTCCTAGGGGGGAGAGTTAAAACGAATTAAAATAAATTAATAATATTAATATCATAATAATATTATAAATATTAATATTAATTGTAATAATAATAATCTTAATCTTAATAAAAACAACCGCATAACAATAATAATAATAATACATTAGCAATAATAATAATAATATCATAATAATCATAAAGATAATAATAACAATTATACTAATATAATAATAACAATAATACAATAATCATAATACGATAATAAACGACAAAACCATAATAAAAAATTTATCCGGTTATTTAACATTCGAGCATCGGCACCACGTGCCGAGCGACGTGAAGCCAACGCGCACATATCAGCGCACTTAAAATAAATTTTATCCAGCTTGCTCGTGCCTTGCGCGCACGCCAAGCGATGTAAGGCCAACGCGTATTTGTCAGCGCCACTACGGAAACCCCATGTCGACTCAGTCCACACTCCAACCACACAATTAAATAAACCGGCAATTCAAACTCATGAAATAAAAATTTAAAGATTAAAGCCGTACCTCTAAAAGACGACCGGGCGTGACAATTCTCCCCACCATGAAAACTTTCCTCCCTCGGAAAGTCAGCTCAAAGCCAGATCAGAGAATAGAAATGGGTACTCCTGCTCAACCCATGACATCCGCTCCCAAGTCTCGTGTTCGTCATTCCCGTGCTGCCATAGAACACGGACCAGAGGAATGGACTTTCCACGCAACACCTTTTCCCGAGAATCCACTATACGCACTGGTCGCTCGACCACAGACAAGTCGGACTCTATCTCCAGCTACTCCCAATTCAGCACATGCGACGGGTCGGGGTTGTACTTCGTTAGTTGGGAGACATGAAATACGTCGTGAATCGATGTCAACTCTGAGGGAAAAGCTAACCTGTATGCCACCTTGCCAATCCGCTCAAGAATCTCGAAAGGTCCGACAAATCTCAGAGTCAGCTTCCCCTGTTTCCCCAAACGACGGTGACCCAAGCGAGGGGCCACTTTCAGGAACACTTTGTCCCCCACTGAAAACTCAAGATCCCGCCGCCTCTGATTTGCATAAGACTTGTGGCGACTCTGAGCTGTCAACAACCGCTGCCTAATCAGCTTGACCTTCTCAGACGTCTCCTGAACAAGACTCGGTCCCAAGAGCGAGGTCTCTCCTACCTCAGCCCCACACAGAGGAGACCGACAAGGTCGGCCATAGAGCACCTCAAAGGGAGCCATTCTGATGGAAGACTGGTAACTGTTATTGTAAGAAAACTCGACCATCCCCAAATGGCTATCCCATGAGCCTCTAAAATCTAACACACAGGCTCGGAGCATGTCTTCCAGAATTTGATTCGCCCGCTCCGTCTGGCCATCGGTCTGAGGATGGTATGTTGTGCTCATCTTAATCTGCGACCCCAAAGCCTTCTGGAGGCCTCCCCAAAACCGTGATGTAAAGAGGGGGTCCCTATCAGAAACAACTGCCGACGACACACCATGAAGTCTGACCACCTCCTGAACGTACAAGCGGCCCAGTTCCTCTACCTTCGATGTATCTCTGATCAGAATAAAGTGAGCAGACATAGTCAAACAGTCAATCACCACACAGATAGCATTCCTCCCTCGAGGTGTACGAGGCAAGCCAATGATGAAGTCCATGGTGACCTCATCCCACTTCCAGGTAGGAATGGGTAATGGCTGGAGTAGGCCAGATGGTCTCTGATGCTCTGCTTTCACTTGCTGGCAGGTGTAACATCTGGATACGAAGTCGGCTATGTCCCGTCTCATACCTGGCCACCAGAACTGACGGAGAACATCGTAATACATCTTGGTGGTACCAGGATGGACGACCCACTGAGATTGGTGGCTATCCTGCATCACCACCTTTCGCAGAGACAATGGCACTACCGCACTACCCTTGAAACATAGGACCCTCTGGGAAGACAAAGACCAATCAGGAGTCTCCCCACCATGAAGAAACTGCATAGATCGCTGACAAAACTCATCACCAGGGTGCTCCTGCTGAATCAACTCTAGAAGGGCAGGAGTCAACTGGATGCTAGCCAAGAAAGTACCTCCACTGTGCTCCCTGCTCTCCAAATGCATCTGGGCGAAGAGCCCCATCAAAGTCTACTCATCGCTGGACTTCTTCAACGCCTGCACTGGTACTTTTCTGCTCAATGCGTCAGCTACCACATTACCCTTGCCAGGGGTATAGACAATACCAAAATCAAAACCCTACAGGTACTCGACCCAGCGGCGCTGCCTCAAATTGAGATCCCTCTGAGAGAAAATATAGGCCAGGCTCTTGTGGTCAGAATAGACCACAAACTTCTCCCGAAAAAGATAGTGGTGCCACGTCTTCAAAGCATGCATCACCACCGCCAACTCTAAGTCATGGGTTGGATAGTTCTTCTCATGCGACCGGAGTTAGTGAGAACCATAATCCACAACAAGGTCATCCTGCATGAGCACACATCCAAGGCCCGTACCTGACGCATCACAGTACACCACATAGCCCTTTCCTGACTCCAGTAAGGTCAACACAGGTGTGGTGGTCAACCACCGCTTCAACTCCTCAAAAGATGTCTAGCACTGTGGGCCCCACTCAAACTTCACCCCTTTCCGGGTGAGTGCGGTCATGGGGGAGGCAATCCGCGAGAAGTCCCGGACAAAGCGCCTGTAATAACCAGCCGTGCCCAGAAAACTCCTGATCTCAAACACATTTCTCGGCTGCTCCCAAGACATAACTGCTCTGATCTTTTGGGATCCACTGAGACCCCTTTTTCTGAGACGACGTGCCCCAGAAACTTCACTTCCCTGATCCAGAAAGTGCACTTCGAGAGTTTGGCATACAGGCGGTGATCCCACAAAGTGCCCAAAACAACACACAGGTGATGCTCATGCTCCTCCTCAGAACCACAGTAGACCAGGATTTCATCCACGAATACCACGAAAAATGAGTCAAGACATTGGTGGAACACCCTATTCATGAGCACCATGAAAACTGGGGGAGCATTTGTCCGTCCTAAAGGCATGACAAAGTACTCGAAGTGACCGTACCTGCTTCGGAAATCCGTCTTCGGGATATCTGCTTCTCTCACCCTGAGCTGGTGGTATCCCGAATGCAAATCAATCTTGGAGAACCACTTTTCCCCCTTCAGCTGGTCAAACAAATCGTCAATCCGAGGCCAAGGGTATTTATTCTTAATGGTTACCTTTTTCAACTTCCGGTAATCAATGCACAACCGAAGGGTTCCATCGGCCTTCTTCGCGAATAAAACCGGTGCGGCCCAAGGAGAGACGCTCGGGTGAATGAATCCTTTGGATTCCAAATCGTCCAGCTGTATCTTTAATTCCCTCAATTCGGTGGGGGCCATGCGATATGAGGGAAGAGATATAGGCTGTGTTCCCGGCGCCAACTCAATCGAGAACTCCACGTCTCGCTCTGGGGGTAATCCAGAAAAATAATCTGGGAAAACCTATGGGAACTCATCTACTACACGAGGTAACCCGCCCTATGAAATACCACCATCGTCCTCCAGCACGAGCGATGAAAACTGATAAGCAAGATTTCCATCCTCAGTGAGTGGAGGTCCCGAACGACCCGACCGAGGATCCCATTCTCTGTGAAATAGCTGAGGGGTCCCATCTGGTGCTGTGAAGCTGACTCGGCGTCGATAGCAATCAATGTGCGCCTGGAAGTGCACCAGCCAGTCCATACCGAGGATCACATAAAATATGTCCATGTCAAGGACCAAGAAATCCCATTCCATATGGACTCCCGATATAGAGAGTGTGCAAGATCGGCACTTAAGGCCTTGCTCCCTCATTTTCCCCAACGGCGTTACCAGCTCCATAGAAAACGATAACAGCTCGGTTGGTAGATTCAGCAGATTCAAAAAATGAGCAGATATGAAAGAAAATGAAGCACCAGTATCAAATAGAACTGCAGCTATAGAAGATGCAACCAGAATAGTACCTCAATCCATCGAAGGCCCTGCATCAGATCCCGCTGGTGCCTGATCCACATCATGAAGTTGCCTGGTCCCTACCTGAGAGCGACCGCTCACCTGAGGCTCTGCCCTAAAGACAGTCTGGTCCTACCACCACGCCCACCAAACCGAGATCCTGTTGTCCTGGTCGGCTCTGACTGAACTGATACCCCTCTACAAGCCACTGATCCAGCCCCACTCTGATATAGGCGTGCAGTCCTGTAGAAGTGCTATAGATGTCCCACAACTCCACATCCATTTCATGGTCTGGGAGGTTATGGACAAACAGGTCGGATGTGCCCTGCCCTTCCGCACTGATGGAACACAACGGACCTTACACCAGAAGCCCCAGATGAAAACTGCCTGTGAGGATGACCTGAGCTGCCATCACCCTTCTTCCATTGCTCATCACGCTTCCTTTTCTTCTAAGATGAACTGCCACTACCAAACCCTGACACTGATCCAGAAAACCCTGACTTTCCCTTCTGGTCAATCTCGGCCATACAAGCACGATCGACCACCTCAGCATAAGTCTTCAGTTTGAACAAGAAAACCTGGGAGTGAATTTCTGGTCGAAGTCCCTTCTCAAACTTCCGAGCTTTCAAGAATTCGCTCGAAACTACCTCAGGTGTGTACCGTACCAATTAAGCAAAGCGATTTTCATACTCCATCACTGTCTGATTCCCCTGTGAAAGCTACATGAACTCCCGAGATCTAGCATAGTCTACGAACTCTGGACAGTACTGCTCATTGAAGATACCCTATAAATCCTTCCAGATCATGTGCTCATGCTTCCCAGCCTGGACCACTGATTCCCACCATTTGGGACTAGAACCCACCAGCTGGAATGAGGCACACTTCACCCTGACTTCCTCAAGCGTGTCAAGGAAATCGAACATTCGTTCTATCTTATCAAGCCACTCCTCTGCCTCCTGAGGTTCTGAACCACCTCATAAAGAAGGAGGTTTTCTCCTTAGAAACTCCTGAGCTCTATCCTTCCTGGAGCCAAATTCTTCCCCTCTAGCTGGAACAGGGGCGGGGGCAGGAGTCGCCCCTTGTCCTAAAGCCTGAACGGCTCGGACCATCACCTCAACCAATCTCTGATCAAGCGGCGCGGGAGAACTCTCTCCGGCTTCCTCCCGTGGATGCATGGGAACTCTACTGGGAGGCATCTCACTGAAAAAGGGCAGCAATCAAGAAAGAAAACCATCAATAAAAATTGAATAAATTTTCCAACAAGAGAAAAAATAATCAATAAACCAAACATGCAAAAACGAATCCATATAAAAACATTACTTTCCTTACCTGGTGTCCACGTACAGTCTGCAGCCTGCACGTCCCACCCAGAAAATAAGTGAAACAAGCACCCTGACATCCCATGGTGACTCAGTATCTGTCACGAGGCGTGCTGGCCAGGCACCCTACTCGCAACATGAATTCTGAGCCCCGACAGACCCAACTCATGTATAATCCAACTCATCCCAAATAACATAAACCACCAACAAACAACCTTCCTCTGATACCATTTTGTCACGAATCGAATCGGATCGTCATCCAAACCGACGCCCGACCCGGCCTGTGTCAAGGCCCGAAGGGCGTTCCCGATCCCCAAGGGCTGGCACAAGTGCCCGGGTATCAAAATAAACTTTGGGAACGATTTACCCGAGTGAACAAATATAATGCAGTTAACCAAGGTAATACCAAATAGAAGTAATGGCTACAGTCAAACATGTAGTTTACCAAACAAGTTTTTGGTTCACAAGTATTCAAAACCCAAATAACCCTAATACAAGATTACCAAAAACCAACCTAAGGACTGTCGCCCGGTGTGAGGACACCACCTCTAAGCCACCACCAAAACGCCACGTAGGTAGTCTTGCGAACAACCTGAACCACTGCTCCAAAAAGCTGGACCCCTACCTGTATCAGATGTAAACAAGTCTACTTACACCCAAGGGTGTAAGTAGGGTGTGAGCAATCACCCAACAGGATATCACCAATAAAAGATTCCACGCACAACCATCAAAAGACAAACCATTTGCAATGCTAAAATAAAGAGAGAGAAAAAAGTGCAAAAGAAAATGGTTTTCATAAAACGACTTCAATGAAAGGCAGTTCAAGATAAACACACTAGGATAGTAGTTCATGTGACATATCACGTATCATTATGCACACAAAGTAACTGGTGGCACCAAAGGATGGGAAAGGCCCTATGGGTACTAGAACTGGTGGGATCCTAGAACGTCGTGTCTCGGTGAAACATGGCTTAGGCGGCCACGACCCTCAGATGACGTGGCTTAGAAGGCCACGACCCTCAGAACACATGGCTTAGAAGTCCACGACCCTCAAATATCATATGATTAGTTAGTGTTGCAGTTGTCAAACCTGCCATTGAAACCGGGTCGGGTCATCTCCGGAACACTAGCTCACTAGTAACAGTCTTCCCACCTAATACCTCGGCTTCCCTCCTTGTGCTCACCTAATGATCAAAGTTCATATAGTATGTCACATTATCACTTAGAGCCAAACATGTCACCTGCACACTGATATCCTTTTTGAAATACCACACACACCCACCAAAACCTCCTTTTTCTTTTTCCTCTTTTAAAAAAAACTTAAACCACACAGAACAGTTTACAAATAATAATAAATATCCAAAGTGAGTTTCCGCAATAAAATAAAAGGACTTGCACCACATAAATAGACTACTGGAAAATTAGATGCACACAAAAAAAGTAATCAAAACTTATTATTTCTAATATGGAAACTAATTAGCAGGGTGCTGAAAGATTAAACCAACACGCAAAAGATCGCCATATGATAATTGAGTGTGTAATCACCTACCTCAAACAGGCATGGAAAAAGACACGACTCAAGACACCAGTTGCGCCGTGGTTGCACCGTCTTGAGCCATCAACCAGGTCCTAAAAACATCAGAACGCTCAACGGGTTCAGAAAATTGTTAACAATAATGATGATGATAATAATAATAACGATAACATAATAATAATAATAATAATAATAAAAATAATAATGATAAAATAATATAATAATAATAATAATATAATAATAATAGCAATAATAATATAATATAATAATAATAATAGCATAACCAAAATAGAATAATTATAATTTTATAATATAACAAAAATAATAAAAGCATAACCATAATTTGATAATAATAATTTAATAATAATAACAATAATAATAATATAATAATAATATGATTATTATTGACATATTAATAATAACAGAATAATAATTATTGTAATAATGTAATAATTAACATATTAATAATAAAAGAAAACCGTAGTATCTTATTAGTTAAAATAATAAAATGAAATAAAAAAAATAAAAAAACGATGAACAAATCGGTGGGGTGCAGGAACGGCGCAGCAGGAAAGAGCGCCGACCAGGGAAGAGGAGGAAGAAGAGGAAAAGAAGAAGAAGAAGAAGAGAAGAAGAAGAAAAGAGAGAAGAAGAAGAAGAAGAGAAGAAGAAGAAGAAAAGAGAGAAGAAGAAAATGAGAAGAAGAGCAGCAGGGGGGTTGCGCCGGCTGGGCGGAGGAGGAAAGAAGAGAGGCAGGGGGTTGCGACGTCGCCGGTGCGGAGTCCGACCGAGGTGGTGGTGGAGTGGCGCAGCAGAGGAGAGGTCCGGGAACGAGGAGGCGAGGTGCAGCGCGGCTGGTCCGCTGTGGGTGTAACAGGGGCGACCGAGGCGGAGGGGTGGTCTGGCGGCAGGGGGAGAAGCCGGAGAGATGGAGAAGAAGGAGGAGAGGAGAAGAAGAAGAAAAGAGGAAGAAGAGGATGAGGGAATAAAAAGGAAGGGAAAGGAGGCACGACGGGCGAGGGAGTGCAGGAGCGGGGGAAGGAGAGGAAGTGGGCGCTGGCAGGATGGGTGCGCCGTTGGTGGGGGGAGAAAACAAAAGAGAAGGAAAAACGTGGGGAGGAAGGAAAGGAGAGAAAAAAAGAAAATAAAAGAATAAAAAAATGAGAGTGGGGGGTGGCGGCAGCGAGGGTTTCTTAGGGGGGAGAGTTAAAACGAATTAAAATAAATTAATAATATTAATATCATAATAATATTAGAAATAATAATATTAATTGTAATAATCATAATCATAATCTTAATAATAACAACCGCATAACAATAATAATAATAATAACAATAATACATTAGCAATAATAATAATAATATCATAATAATCATAAAGATAATAACAACAATAATACTAATATAATAATAACAATAATAAAATAATCATAATATGATAATAACCGACAAAACCATAATAAAAAATTTATCTGGGTATTTAATGTTCGAGCATCGGCACCACGTGCCGTGCGACGTGAAGCCAACGCGCACATATCAGCGCACTTAAAATAAATTTTATCCAGCTTGCTCATGCCTTGTGCGCACGCCAAGCGATGTAAGGCCAACACGCATTTGTCAGCGCCACTGCGGAAACCCCCTGTCGACTCAGTCCACACTCCAACCACGCAATTAAATAAACCGGCAATTCAAACTCATGAAATAAAAATTTAAAGATTAAAGTCGTACCTCTAAAAGATGACTGGGCGTGACAATTAATGTGACAAACGGGTCCTGGTGACAGCACAACAACCCCGCCTTAACATGGCCATCGGGTCCTGGCCCACCAGGTACCACCAGTTGCCCCGCAGACACATGGGGCCCACCCCAGGGTCCACCCACAAGCCTGAACGGGTCATCTGACTAATGATTGTCCCCACAGGCCAACACATGTCTTTTCTAGTGTGCTTTGTCCTCACTCACACACACCCTGGGGAACTTTCCAGGATGTCACCCATCCTGATCACTACTTCAGGCCAATCACGCTTAACTGTGGAGTTCTAATTAGGTAGGCTCCCGAAAAGGAATGTGCACCTTGTGGACATGAGTCATATCATTTAGTCATTTGACCCTTTATCATTTGGGGATGTTACAATCACCCCCCCCTTTAGAGAACAACGCCCTCGTTGTGGGCCCTACATATCAACCCAGGCAGTGCACCGTGCACTTAAGGCTGGGTTCCTCCTCTGATACCAAATGTGACAACCGGGTCCCGGTGACAGCACAACAACCCCGCCGTAACATGGTCGTCGGGACCTGGCCCACCAGGTACCACCAGTTGCCCCGCAGACACATGGGGCCCACCCCAGGGTCCACCCACATGCCTGAATGGGTCATCTGACTAATGATTGTCCTCACAGGCCTACACATGTCCTTTCCAGTGTGCATTGTCCTCACTCACGCACACCCTGGGAACTTCCCAGGAGGTCACCCATCCTGGTCACTACTCCAGGCCAAGCACACTTAACTGTGGAGTTCTAATTAGGTAGGCTCCTGAAAAGGAAGGTGCACCTTGTTGACATGAGTCATATCATTTAGTCATTTAACCCTTTATCATTTGGGTATGTTACAAAAAATATGATATCATATATGTTCTTCTAATATTTCTTTGTTAATAATATTTTTTTAGTATCATCGTTTCAGGTGTTGACTGATTCATTTTCCATTATATGATTTGTTACGTAAGCCATGTTTGTTATGAATAGGTTGTATTTGATTCATATACAGAATGATATTATGTTTATAAACATGATTTTTAATCATAAAAGGAAAATTATTATTGACTGATTACGATGAGGAATGAATCTCATCGCGTTCATGGAGACGTAATCTGTATGTACGCATGAGCAACAATATCATTATATTGATGGTGATATCATATGTAATTGGATGATATATGATATATAAAGAATCATTAATCTGTTATATTTATTATTTACACTAGTTATACTCATTATTATACCCATCCAAATAATGAAGTGTTTGAAAATGAAACTGCACCACGACATGGAGATGGTAAACCGTACGTATGCATGTATGTGGACTTTGTCATTCATATAATGGAGAGAATAATGAATATGGTTGTAACATTTTTATACTAACATCACTTTATATATATGATACTAGAGTTATAATTTTATAATGGAAACAACAATGAAAGGGGAAGTTGAAGAAGAAAAGAACTTGAAAGAGGTGATGAAATATTTACCTCTTATTCAGGTTCTTCCATTTAATTCGATCCAAATGGCTCCTTAAGTTAGATTTATGATAAATGTAAGGACTCAAGGTTGAAGGGAGGATAGTTTATAGGATATTAGGTCTGTTTTTGGCTGATCCAAACTAATTTGTTGGGGTCAAATTAAAATAAGGAGAAGTGTTCTTTTATAAGAGAGGTGGGGGTCACTTTAGGAAAAGCTTGAAATATTAATTAATAATAAAATAATTTTAGGTTTCTAATGGATCCAAAATGAATTATTTCTAGGATAATGTGGGGATGGGTCTCAAAACATTCATCCAATAGTTTTTATATATGTTTATGTCATCATATTAACATTATCTTTTATATTTAACAATTAGTTAAATAGTTTGAAATTTACCACATCTCTTTGTATTTTTAAATTATATATTTAATAAACATACTATTACAACCCAATACAAGCCAATGTTATTCATTATTAATATATATAACCTTATCTATGTCTTTTTGTAGAAACTTATATTTTTAGGAATATTATAACAATTAATAATATAGTATTTGTTTTAAAATCTCAATTTTGACAATTTTGACACTATTTAGTATTTGGATATTGTGAAAATCATAACAGCATTATTACTTTGAAAAAAAACTATTTAATCCACCCTAACCTGTCATATTAACCTATAAAATTAGTGGAGTTCATAAAAACTCTAAAATAACATTTATTTGGATATTTATAATATCAATTATTTTAATATTTCATTAATTAGGTAGTTACTGAATCATCATTGTGTCATAAATAAATTAAATTATTTAATGTTTAAAATTTATAAATAAAATACCGTTGTGCTGGAAATAATTTTATCAGTTTAATTAATATTTATAAAAAAATTTCTAATGTATAACCCTATATTAAAAATGGTTTAGTTATTAATCATTGAATTTAACTCTATTAACTATTTTTTAAATAAAATAATAATATATGTCCCTGTCTAATCCATCTGGACCAAAGAGGATCATATTTTATTCCTAATGGTGTTTTTGGTTGAATTAAAATTATCCAATATAATTGGGGCAAGTGTTACAGTAATTATGATATCGTTTTTACCCATAATAACCCTCTTTACTTTTAACTCTGGTAAATTAAAGTCAAAAGCTACAATTAAAAAAATAATTTTCATCTTATTGAACCACATTTTATGTACGGATATTAACCGTGTCTCTTGGATTTTGGAAATTCAACTCACATAAGTTGTAAAATTATGTTTATACAGATTTGCAAATGCTCCTAGGAGGACGTTAAAAGACGGTAAAAAGTTCAATAAAATTTTTATATATCTAAACTTATTATAAAATTACTCCAATTAATTACAATGAACTAATATAGATATTATGTATATGTTTTTACCTATAATAAATTTAAATAAAATAAAATTTCTGTTCTAACCAATAACATAATGTTTTTCAGTAATCATCCAAAATTGTATGTTTTCAGAAAAAATAATGAAATTTCACCCTAAGTTAATTTCTATATACTTAATTCAAAAATAAATTCATATTTGAAAAATAATACTTATAAAATTTTAAATATGGGTATTACTATTCATAAAGACTAGTTTGATTAGTTTTGGTGTGTTAAAATTTAGAAGTTACGTACAATGCAAGATATTGCATTATTCAAAGTGAAACCTACCATGGAAGCTTGGGGTGTTACATTCTTCCCTCCATAAAATAATTTCATCCTTAAAATTTCTATAATACTACCACACCAAAATATTTGGGTGGTTCTTCATCACAATTTACTCTAGATCCCATGTTGCCTCTTCTATCTTATGGTTTCTCCATAGAACATTTACCAAACGAATCGTCCGGTTTATCAGAACTTGTTCTCTTCTATCAAGAATTTTGATAGGCTCTTCATAATAAGACAGATCTGGTTCAAGTTCAATTTCTTCATTGGTGAGTACATATGTTGGATCATGCATTTATTTTCTCAAAAGGGATACGTGGAACACATCATGAAATTTGGAGAGACTTTTAGGCATTTCCATCTAGTAAGCTACAACTCCATTTCGTTCTTGAATTTCGAAAGGTCTGACGTACCTGGGACTCAATTTACCCTTCTTACCTAAATGTATAACACCCTTACATAGAGATAATATCAAGAAAACATGATATCCTACCTGAAATTCAATAACCTACCTTTAGTTATCAACATAGCACTTTTTCCTACATTGACAAAATTTGACGCGGGTTTGTATAACCTTTATCTTTTTCATCGTTTCCTCAACCAGTTCTGGGCCTATGAATTTTCATTCACCAAAATCATAAGAAAAAGTTGGTGTGATACATCTCTTTCCATATAACACTTCATATGGTTCCATATGAATACTTGAATGGAAGCTATAGTTATATGAAAAATTCTACCAGAGGTATATATTGATCCCACATACCATGAATGGCATGTGTGGAAGATCGCAACATGTCTTCTAATGTATGAATAGTCCATTCTGATTGTAAATTAGTTTGAGGGTGGTAGGCAGTTCTCAAATGAAGTTTATTATACAATTCCTTATTAAGAATTTTCTAGAATCATGATGTAAAATGGGGACCACGATTAGAAACAATAAATATGGGTACACCATGGAGACTTACAACATCCCTAATATATAGTCTTTCTAGATGTTCAAGTGGTAAATCATCTCCTATATCAAGACAATGTGCTGACTTGGTTAGATGCTAAAAAATGAACAATATTGCATCATTCCTTATAGGTAATTTTTGTAGCCCCATCACATAGTACATCGTAATATTATCCCATTTCCAATTAGTTATGGGAAGAGGTTGCATGAATTCACCAGGATGTTTCCTTCCATATTTCACTTATTAACAAACCATACATCTTGACAAAAAATCGGAAATCTCCCTCTTCATGTTTTCCCACCGAAAATCATCATTCAAATATCTATACATATTAAGGATACAAGGGTGTATAGAGAAATTGGAGCTATGAGCATCATCTATCAATATCCTATTTAGATCAGGTATATTGGGAACACAAAGTCTCTTCCCAAATTTCAGAAACCTATAATTGTATACAAATTTGATCAATCTCCCATCATTCACATCTTTATATTTTTCAAATTCATCATCAGTAGTCTGAGAAATCATTATTCTTTCTAGAAATGATTGTTTGGCCACTATTTGAAAAATTATCTATGTTTCAGCATCCATGGTTATTTAAATATCCAGCATTACTAGATCCATGAAAATAGGATCCCTTTCAACTCTCATCTTGTTCAAAACTCCCTGATCCTTTCCTCTCAATGCTTCTTCCACCTTATTTACCTTCCCTAGGTGGTAGTGTATAGTAAAATAATAATCCATGAGTAGTTTAAACCACCGTCTTTGCCTCATGATCAATTATTTCTATGATGAAATATATTTCGAACTCTTGTGATCAGTATAAATCTCACGTTTATCACCATAGAGATAGTGTATTCATACTTTTAGAGCACAAATTACAGATCCTAACTCAAGATCACGAGAAGGATAATTTTTATCATTAATTTTTTGCTGTCGTGATGCAGAGGAAATAACTCTACTATTCTGCATAAGAATACAACCAAGTCCTTTATTTGCTGTGTCACTATAAATAATAAACCCATAATTCTATGATGGTAGAGTCAAGATAAGAGCATTGATTAATATTCTCATCAGTTCTTCAAAACATTCTTCCCATTCTTTTTTCCAAACAAATTTAACCTTGTTACGTGTGATCTTGGATAATGGGTTAGCCAACCAGGAAAAATTATGGACGGAACGTCAATAATATTCTACTAAACCAATAAAATTGTGTACCGCATTTATACTCATTGGTGCTGGCCATTATTATATTTCCTTGGTCATTGATGGATCAATGGAGATTCCATCCTTAGTGAAAATATGGCCAAAGAAAAGAAATATCTTAAAGCCAGAATTCACATGTGTAAAACATCCCATATAATTCATTTCTTCTAAGGGTTTTCAAAATAGTGTGCAAGTGATTTTAATGATCTTAATAGCTTTTTGAGTATACCAAGATATCATCAATAAATAACACTACAAAGTCATAAAGATATTCCTTTAAAACTCTATTCATTAGATCCATGAAGACATAGGGTGCATTAGTCAATCCAAAATGCATTACTGTAAACTCATAATGCTCGTACCTAGTTTGAAATGCTGTTTTTGGAATGTCTTCCTTCTTCACACACAACTGATTAAATCCAGATCCAATGTAAATCTGTGAAAAATATTAAGCTCCATGATTTGGGTTGAATAAATCATCAATGCAAGGTAGGGGATACTAGTTCATTATTATTATATCATTGATCTCCCTGTAGTTAATGGACATCCTCAAAGATCCATATTTATTCTTAAAAAAAGGACATGGGCTCCCCATAGAGAAACACTAGGGTGAATAAATCCTTTATTGCTGAATTCCTATAGTTGTTTATATAGTTTCACTAATTCCACAGTGACCATTCTATAACGGGTCTTCGATATGGGCCTTGAACCATGATTTATATCAATAGAAAACACAATTTCTATTTTTAGGAGGTTGTCTAGGTAAATCCTCTGGAAACACATCAACATATTCTTTCTCAATAGGTATGTCCTATATTAAAACATTATTTCCTAACCTATCTGTATTTTATTCTCTTATTCCCCAATAATTGAATTTAATAAAGATAATAGGGGAGGATCTAGATAAGAATCTGGTGGTGAAATTTCTTCAGTAAAGATATGGTACTTCATATCATCATTGAAAATTGTAACATCCATATTCATACAATAAAGATTCACATAATAGTAAGAAAGCCAATCCATTCTAATGATTTTATCAAATTTAATCATGGTTATGACGATGAGATCATCAGATAAAAATATATATATGCCTTAATGGGAACTGATTCATAAAACATCGTTTTGATTATACATACCTTAGGAGTTTTGACTTACAAATCCCCGATTATGTCAAATTGAAAATATCTAATTTTCTTAGAAAACTGGGAAGATATTAAACAATACGATGATCTAGAATCAAATAAAGCATTGGCTAAATTTGAGGAAACCATTAAATTACCTTCCATCACATCTTTCGTAGATTCAACCTTAGTAATAGTTATCACATAAGCATGGCCTTGCTCACTCCTCCTTCTCTGATGTATGTTCCCTTGGCGATTAGGACATTCATTTTCATAATTCCCATATTCTCTATAATTATAGCATTCATCATTGACATCCACTTTCTTTACTGTGAAATCACGACCTTGGTGGCCTTTTTCACCACATGTGTAATAGACTCTCATTCCTTTCAGTCATATACCGAAGAGTTTATTCCAACATTTTCCACTAGATGGATATTCAACTTTTCCCTTCATTACCTTATTCCCATTCTTCGAGTTTTCAAAAGATCTCGTTTTATTATTCTTGGATTTAATGTTGTAAGACATCGAGAATTTTTTTTCTGTCTTGATAGCGCCTGAGACAATATCTTCGAATGATGAGAAGGATTATGAGACTAATGCTAATGGGAGAAATGGTCTGAACATCTCATATAATAGATCAATATTACTATTTGGATTATGTATATAATCTACTTCATGCCTTTATATCCTTGTAAAGTTAGACTCAAACTTTTCATCATTATCATCCATTTTTCCCTTAGACTCGGAAATGGTCTTTCCATATCCACTTGATGGTTACGAGGGAAGTATTTTTCTATAAAAATATCATTAAACTAACTCAATTCCTTTTTTGATACTTCTTTATCTTCCTTTTTGTTTTGGATTAAAGACCACGAATGATCTGCATCTCCCATGAGGTGATAAAATTCCATTAAAACCTTTTCCCTTTCCCTACTCCCCAATGAAATAAATATTTTTTCTAAGAAATTTTCCGATTTCTAAGCTACTAATGTATTTGTACTCCCATTGAATGTTGGTGGTTGTTGCCTCATGAATTGTTCTAACATTGATCCTCCACGTTGTGGATTAGGTTTCTCTATATGGGTAATGTTATTATTCATAACTTGACTTAGTTGTCCTTGTATGGTGATAAGATGATCAGAACTAGTTGTGTCACCAACTCCACTATAACTATCTATAGTATGAGGTGAATCCCTACATGAGTTATGAAGGTTGATATGGTTTCCATTCCTTCTACTATGATCTATTTTTAAAAATGGCATACACTATACTAGTTCATGAATCACAACACATACTTCTAAACATGTAAAACACTTAACATAAATTGAACAATTTATGGATATCATCCATAATCATAAAAATATTTTCTTTGAGGAGGTATATAATCATAAACAGTTCGTATCAGTTTGTAATGAAAATGATAATTATCATAAGCATATCCCCCGAGAGTGTCGTAACCAAGAGTTAAACAAGGCATATTGTTGAGAACAAGTTCCTGTTTGAGCCAAGCTCAAAGTGGTGTTTTTGAGTTTTATCCCTGCTAAATTTGTGCCAGAGCTGCCTCTACCTGCTCGTATCTAGACATGGAGAGTGTCATAACCAAGAGTGAAACAATGCCCGTTGTCGGGCACCAGTTCCCGTTCGAGCCTAGCTCAAAGTGGTGTTTTTGAGTTTTATCCCTACTACATTTGTGCCAGAGCCGCCTCTACCAAACCGTATCTAGACATGGATGTGTTTCCTGGAAAACTCACAAAATATATATTGTACCAAAGTTTTAGGATTTTCTTTCTATACTAATCCTCAAACTCTCTCTTAGGGTAGTGTTCTCTAATCAGAGTTCTTTTAAATCTTGTTTCCAGTGATTGTACTATACTTTCTTTGATACCAACTGTAATTCCCCAACAGAAGTAGCCCTGAGATGGTGAAATATTACACAACACATGCATGAAACAAGGAAACTTTTCCTGAAAGATTGATCAGTTTAGTTTCCTTGGAAGTACTAGATACATTCATATGTTTTACATTACATCATGAAATAAAAATATCAACAACATTTTTCCTCTTATAAACACAATTATATCCCTATCCTATAACTGTAGGTCAACCATAAAATACTTCTTTCACAACATGGGGAAAATAAAACATAGAATGAGGTGATCTCAGATGCCCATTTAAGATAACAATATAGCAAAAAGTTTGATAAATTAGAATAAACATTTAATGAAATGTATTAAAATAAAACAGATTCTTTTTAAACATAATCTTCATCATAATATGTAAAAGATAAAATCAAATAATTCCATCTACATATTCACATGGATATTCTATTAGTCAAATAATCACATGAAATATCTATTGCCACTTTCATAATGATGGAATGCATAATGCAAGACTTCATAACCACATAGTCAAGGCCTTGTGCCATGTCTACAAATAAGTGTTTGTCTAGGCCATCTTCCAGGACACTAGTATGTCCCATGAGACCTTATAATGCATCAACGAGTAATAGAGGTCTCCACCCATCACTTATTATGTACAATGCATTCCACATATGAAAATGTTTAAACATAACATAAACATTCGTATTAAAAATATCAAACTAAATGTCAATACATTATCCATAAACCATGATTTCAATAGAAATAAAACATAAACAGTTAAAAATATCCCAAAACCGTCAATACAGTATATAATATTTGTATCATAATAAATCAACTTGAAATACACTCAAAAATTTCTTAAAAGGATGTTGACATAGATCAAATAAAAATGTTTTTTAGAGAAATATCTCTTTAAATTATAAAACATTTAAAAGTAATATAATTATAAATGAAAACATTGACTTTCAGAATATTATTATCAGCTATTAAGGGATGCTTCGATGATGTTTTAATATATGAAAGTAGCCACACTAACCGTATAAATTTAAAAGAACATACATACCTTAATTTTGTTGAAAAGGTCATAAAGTTACTTGTTTTAAAAATTATGGAAAGTTTCCTCTCAAAATATATAAGGTCAAAAAATGGTATAAACGACTTTAACCCATTTTCATGAAAATAGTAATAAAAATTGAAATAATTTTTTTTTAGAAAAAACAGATGTCGATGATAAATAGCTCCTCGCAGATACTTACATAAAAATAACCTCAGATAATAAAGAGATTGTGGAATAGAACTTTACCTTTAACATTTCCTTGGTCGAGGGTACATTAACCTCCTACATAATAGTAATATTATTTTACTTAAATTATAAATGGACCATATATGTAAATATTATATCATATATGATCTTCTAATATTTCATTGTTAATAATATTTTAGAAGTATCATCGTTTCAGGTGTTAACTGATTCGTTTTTCTTTATATGATTGGTCATGTAAGCCATATTTTTTATGAATAGGATGTATTTGATTCATAATAATAATAATGATATTATGTTTATAATCATTATTTTGATTCATAAATGAATATTATTCTTGAATTATTATGACGTGGAATTAATCTCATCACGTTCGTGGAGACAGTAATCTGTACGTACACATGACAGACAATGTCATTATATTGATGAAAAAACTAAATGTAATTGGTTGGTATATCATATATAAAAATTCATTGACTTTTTATATTTAATATTAAATCAGTTATACGCATTATTATACCCATCCAAATAAATAAGTGTTCGAATAACAAACTACACCATGATGTGGAGACGGTAAATTGTACGTATGAATGTATGGTGACTTTGTAATTCATATGATGGGAAGAATAATGAATATGGTTGTACCATTTTTTTAATAACATCACATTATATATATGATACTGGAGTTTTTATTTTATAATATAAAGAACAATGAATGATGCAGTGGAATAAGAAATGAACGTGAAAGCGGTGATTAAATATTTACCTTTTCACTGGGTTCTTCCTTTTGATTTTCTCAAAAGAGATCCATAGGTTGGATTTATGATCAATTTAAGCCCTCTAGGATTAAGGGAGGATAGTTGAGAGGATATTTGTTCATGGAATGGCCGAGCCAAAAGGCATGGAGGTGTGAAATTAAAGGATGGGGAAGTGTCCTTTTATAAGGGAGGTGAGTGTGACTTTAGGAAAACCTTGAAATATTATTTTATAATAAAATCATTTTCAGATTATAGTTTCTCCAAAATAAATTAATTCAATTATATGGTGATTATGGGTCTAAAAACTCTAAAAAAATAGGTTTTATATATGTTTAGGTCCAAATATTAACCATATCTTTTATATTTAACTCTTAGTTAAACAGTTTAAAATTTACCATATCACTTTGTATTTTTATATTACATGGTTAATAAACATACTATATCAAACAAAAAAAACCCCATGTGGTTCATTTTTAATATATATAACCTTAAAAAATTCCTTTTTATGGACCTTATATTTTTAAGAATATTATATCAATTATTAATATAGTAATTGTTTTAAAAACTAAATTATGTCAATTTTGATAGTATTTAGTATTTGGTTTTTGTGAAAATCTTTACAACATGATTACTTAGAAAAAAATTATTTAATCAACCCTAACATGTCATAATATCCTATAAAATTAGTGTAATTTTCCAAAAGTCTCGAATTACATTTATTTGGATATTTAGAATATCTATTATTTTAATCCTTCATTAATAATGTAATTACTACATTATCATTGTGTCATAAATAAATTAATTTATTTACAGACTAAAAATTATAAATAAACTAAAATTATGTAGTAAATCGATTTATCTTTCTAATTAATATTTATAGTCAAATTTATCTTATGTATAACCCTATATTAAAAATGGTTTAGTTAGTAAACATTGAATTTAACTCTTTTAACTCTTATTTAAATAAAATAATAATAAATGTCCTAATCTAATCCATGTGGAAAAAAGAGGATCATATTTTATTCAAAAGGATATTTTTTGTCAGATTATACTTATCCAATTGAATTAGGACATGTGTTAGGGTAATTATGATATTAGTTTTACCCTTAATTACCCTATTTACTTTAAACTGTGGTAAATAAAATTCAAAAGTAGATATTCAACAAATTTTTCTCATTTTATTGAACTACATTTTAATTATTGATTTTAACCATGTCTCCCGTATTTTTTAAATTCAACAAACAGGAGCAGTAAAATTATGTTTTATAAAAATTCTCATATGCTTCTAGGAGGTGGGTAAAAGAGAGTAAAAATTTCAATAACATTATTATATATCTGACCTTATTATGAAATGACTCCAATGAATTTCATTTAACTTATATGTGTATTATGTATCTATTTTTCCATAAAATAAATTTTAAAAAAATAATTTTTTAAATAAATATTCAGTTTATACCAATAATGCAGTGATTTTCACTATTTATAAAAAATTGCAAGTCTTTAGAAAAATACAAAAAATTCAACCTAAGATAATTTCGATACTCTGAATTCAAAAATGAAGTCTATTTAAAAAAAATATAATTTATAAAATGTCAAATAGTGGGTATTATTATTCAGAATAACTAGTTTGATTGGTCGCGGTGTGTTAGAATCTCGATGTTGTGTACAATGCAAGCTATTGAATTATTCAAAGGGAAATGTACCATTGAATTTTTGGTTGTTACAATAATTAAAAAAGGAATATAATATATGAATGCATAACATATCAATAAAACATGTTATTTTGGGAGATGCATAAGAATATAATATTATTTCAATAATAGCAAAATCGTCTCTTCAAATTCCATCCTCGTAGTGTCGGTTTACTCCCTATACCATGTTAGATGTCATGTTTACTCCCATTTCCATTTTAATATCATGAGTTCACTACTCATACCATATTGGTAGTAATGGTTCACTCCATTTACCATCTTACTATTCAAGGTTCATTCCCAATACCATCCAATCCAATCTCGTGGGATATAAATCTTTACTCATTTCATTGAAGAAATATATTGGTTCCACTTATCTCATAATCAAAATTATACATACATGTTACAAAAAATCACAAAAAATCATTTCATAAACAATGAAATGAAATGGGTATCATAATCATGAAATCATATCATAACATAAGGAAAAAAATACAGTTTTCATAATCATATGATGAGAATAATTATATGTGAAAGAGATACAGATTTCATAAACATATAACCCATGAATGAGAAAACTATTTCATAAACCAATAATCTATGAAAGTGAAACATAATTAATAAAAATAAATCCCATGAAAGATAAATGGTTTTCATAAACATATAACCCATGAATGAGATAAAAATTTCATAAAACTTTATCATTTTAAAGAGGAAAAATTTTCATAAGTACTAAGGCATTAATCATAACCCGTTTAGAGAATGAATACCAAAAGAACATGTATAAAACTTCCTATAAATTCATGTGTAACCTCAAAGGATTCCATCTCTGATAGAAAATAATATTGAAATATTTTTTTGAAATTATTTATTAAGGGAAGTATCTTATCATCATTGAAAATGTTTTTTTAATTGATAATAATGTTTGGAAATCATTTTATTATAAACTAAATTGAAAAAAAAATAAATAATACATGAAATAATTTTGAAGAAATTTTCATTGAATACATATAAAATAATATTTAAATCATTTTAAAAACAATTTTCTATGAATAGAAATTGAGAACATATAAAGAACTCAAGAAAATGTTTTGAAAATATCTTAACATGAAATTTTTTGAAAAATTAATGAAAAAGTATTAACAAGAATTTATTTAAATAAACTTTTAAAAAAACCTTATTAAAAATTTACATTTTACACATGAAAATCACGCTTTATAGAAAACACAGTGGGTAAATCCATACATGTCGTATAAGGTAAGAATAACATTCCATTGGCACGTTAAAATAGGTAGGAAAAAATCCATTATCAATAAGAGAAAAGATAATACTTTGAAAACGTTATTTAAAGTAAAATAAATAAATAATTTACTTTAATTATTAATGTTTAATATTATAATAATCTTGGAAACCCTTTTTAGAAAACACGGTTTTGATGGATCAGTGATTTCCAACCAAATAGAGGTTAAAGTCAGGATTTCTTAAAAAATATCATAACCATCTTATGTACTAATGTGTGGAAATGGTACCAATCCATGAATATATAATAAAATTATACTAGATATTTAAACACTTTAGATTCCATGAGATATGGAACACAAACATTTCATAAATGGAAGTCTAATCCTTAAGAATCTCAAAAAATAAGGAGACTATTTCAATAAACACATACTAATTGGTAACATGTTATTACACTCTCCATGAAAGAAAATGATATTAAATGAATCATAAAATATCATGAAAATGGGTTTTCTCATTATATAACAATTAATATGGATGTATATGAACCTCAAAAAAAATTAGGTGCGTAAAAAAATAGGAGTCCCAAGGAAGGAAAATTATGACAAAACTATTTTATAGATTTGAAATCTTATTGAAACATAAAAACCATTATATAAATATCATGAAGTCAATATTTTAATAACAATAAATTTATTTATATGTTTTATATAATATAATAATGGGTAGTTCATACACCACACAAAAGGAAAGAGTAGAGAACATAAGAAGTATCTCACAGAAATAAAAAGTGAAACAAAATTCCCTTTCATTGTGTCTTACTCAAATCGTACACCTTCCAAACACCTATTAAATAAATATAAATTTGTTATAAATATTTTAAATCCCCATATTAATATAACTAATACCATTTATTGTTTGATTATGACATTTCATTACCCCCTTATTAACTGTGTTATGTTATGGTTTCACTTCGGACAATATTCTTTATGTTCTTCATATGTATCTTAATTTGTTATATGTTTTGTCCTTTTACTTATATCATGATTCCATAATGTAATAACAAATATAAATATAATTTATATTCAATATTTTTGTACTTTATCAATTTATATAATATAGATATATGAAATAGAATACACCATTCATGAAGATGGTAAGTTGTACGTACTAAGGAATGATGTTTCCATCATAATTATTGTATTGAAAGAATGAATGAAAATTATGTATATGAATATAAGTATATAATATAATTATAATTGAATTATAATGTTATACATATCATATAGGTTCACTAAATCCATCCTTAATACATTCTATGTAGTGTGTGAACGAATCACATCGCTTTGAGGGTGCGATAGTCCACATTTCCTCAAACAGAATTATCATATTTAAACCAAATGGAATGTAAAAACAATATCTGTTTTAAAAGGAATAATAATTATTAAATACATAAAAAATATAATATATAACATATATAAACTAATTTTCCATCATAATTTCCTCCATTATAGGCGGTAAAGTAAAAATGAACAATCATCGTTGCGTAACACAGCAGTTCCCCACGCATGTAAAAAATATATTCATTACTAATTATATGGATATATGTGTAAGTGTTGGTGTAACCCATAAAAAATAATCATATTATATTTATAATAATTTTTTTTTAAATCTTGAATTAAAATAATTTAAAGTGATGTAGAAGGAAAATAAATGAATGCAACTTGAGAGAATGTGTAAGCTCTTAATCTGGTAACTCCTTTAGGTTTGTTCCAAAAGGCTTCATTGGATTTAGTTATTCTAAAGGAAATACTTCTAATATGAATTTAGCGATTTTGTAATGTCTATTTGGTAGATATTAGCCAATCTTATGTGGTTTTTGAGGTGTGATGAAGATCGATTGGCACTGGTTTTTTATAGGGAAGGAAAAGTACTCACTTAGTGATTTTGAAAAAAAAGTAAGGTGTACCAACATTTTACGCAACAAAACTCATAAAAAAAGATCCAAATTCAATAATGTATGGTTTCTGGCCATTTAATGCCAAACCAATGGCTTTTGGAAAACTATCTAAGTAATTTTGGGTCTTATATTTATGGTTTAGTGCATTATTAACCGAATTTTTCTTTTAATCATTGTAATTCATTTTAAACACATTTACAGATTTTTTTGGTAACAAAATAAATCATTATACGTTATAAATTGCTATGATTTCAAATATAGAATCCTGGATTCCAAATTCTAATTTCATAAGTGGTAGAAGTTAGTTTGAAATTAATCCTTTAGTCGGGTCGACAATGCGGGGTTTTAAAGTAAAAACATTCTAAATGTAGCTATGTTTAATTTGAAATATTAAATCTATTAAAGATATAAAATTTTTATATAAATTGGTTTTTCAAATAATTTTTTTTAAAACAACCTTTTAAAATAGAGTTGTTTTTCATAAAATGGGTTTGTTCTTACCGTATTTCTATAAAATATGTATGATGATTATCAAAAATATTTTATTGAATATATTAAATATATAGTACATTAATATCACTCACTAGTTAGTTTAACTTTTTAGGGTAAAATAGTTTATAATAATAATAATATTTCCCTTTATTTTCAATTTTTTTATATTCATTTTTAATTAATTAGTAACCTATGAATTCATTTTATATTTTTCGTAAACCATAAATTTTTATAAATTAGTTAATCCAATTCATAAACTCTAATTTAATTGATATGTTATATTTTATAATATTAAATAGTTACATTTTAATTATATAATATTAATTCATTAAAACTCGGACTTTCATTTTTGTCAAGACATCGAGGAAAGTCTTGTTGGATGCAATGCAGGCTATCCTCAGTCTTCCACGTAAGGAATGCTAAAATGTATGATGTGTGTAGTGCATGATTAACATGGTTTTGTGTATAAATCAATCCAAAAATAATACTTTAATATATAACAAATTATCATTAATGTTTTTGAAGTAAAAAGTATCTAAAAGTTTAAATTAACTAGAAAATAATAATTCACACAATCTCATTGTTTCGCAACAATACTTTCTAAAAGTAGTGATCATGAATCCTCTTTATTGTTATACATATTCCTCATGTTTTATAGTAATATTATCTTATTTATTTATCTTATTTCATGGAATATATGAATTTTGATACCTATAACCACTCCAAAAATTAGATCAAATATGTCACACTCATACAATGTTATATTCACAGCTTACCAACAACTCCCCCTATTTACATTCATTCAAAATCATAGATATAAAAAAAATCCTCACCCTAGAAAACACTTTCCTAACGTAATAGGAGATATGGTATAGAAACACATATCTCATCCTTGATTAGAATGTGGTTTAATGACCTTGCTCAACCTTAATTTACAAAAGGATTCCTTCAGTAAAGGTCTTGAGAAAATTTCACTAACTTGTTCTGATGTACGAACATACACCATATTGACTTAACTTTTATCCACATAACCTATAATGAAATTATTAATTATATAAATATGTTTTCAATGAGAATTTTTAATATTTTTATTATTGATATTGATTTAACATTTATTGTAACACCTTAAGAGAATATTTAACATTACATTAACATGTAATTATTCTATAAGGGTCTTCATCCACATGATTCGGGAAGTGGTTTGAGTAACAAAAATGTACATAGAATCATCTAAACAAATAGTTACTAAATTTTGTTTTCTTGTATAAAAACTTACAATATGGTTTCGCAAAAGGAATAATCCACTATCTGTGAATCTTTAAAAATCAGTATTTCATTCCCAATTGGCATTTGAATACCTAAACAAATCGATACTTTTTTGAAATATCATACATGATTCTAAAACTTGTGGTTCTATTTCTATATCTGATAATTATTTTTCTCGCATGTAAATGTCATTCTTTAGGAGCAATTCGAAATAGTAAACATATTGTAATATCATAAATAATTTCAGCTGTTGAGGTAGTATAATACATCAAACATCCAAGAAAAATTCAAAATTCTTTTCATTCGGCTTCTTTTTATACTCCTCCTTTGGAAATACATAATCGCACCAAAATAGGTGTTGAAATATATTTCGTGTTTCCCATGATGAACTTCTTATGTAGTTCAATAAAATTCATTATTTGAGAAAAAAACAAATTTCATGTTCTGTATAATTTGTAACCCAATAATGTATTTTGTTTCCCCTAGCATGGACACCAAAAAAATATTTTTCATCTCTCCATCAAATCATTCACAAGATCATTCATCATTCCCATGAAAAATAAATTTATTAACAAAAATAATTTCAATAATGGAATAATCCTTACATTATTTTATATAAATATACCAATCAAATATTTTTTTCCCAAACCTCATCATACATTATAATGTTTCCATTTTGGAATACCATACCATCTGTGCTTGTCTTATCCTATATAAGGATTTATCCAATATTCATATAGAACTTTCATATTTCCCAACAACAATGACACATTGTTGTTAAATGTGAACTTCTTCATCAATATAACAAATTAAGAATTTATATTTGACATCTATTTTAATCATTTTGTATCATCATTGTGAATAAATAGTAAAAAATATTCAATTCTATTCTATCACTTCCACTCAAGAAAAATATTCATGAAAATCAACACCTTTAATTTGTGAGTATCCATTGTAAACTATTATTTCATTCGATATTACCACTTCCCCTTTTTTATTTAGTATGTTCTAGATAACCCACATTTTACTAATAATTTTTTTCTCGGTTAGGAACAAGTTTTCTTATATTAATTTTTTTCAATATGATCCATATCGTCATTTGTGTCATAGACCAATTCTAAATACACTATTTTTAAAAACATTTAGATAGGATTTTAAATACAAATAAGTATGTGTAATAGAGTTTTTTATCTTATATGAATCTTATGATGTTGATAACCAATCGTATTCTAAGTTTCTACTTGTATACTTATTATAGAATATCATTTATGTGTTTCTTCCACATCATTGGAAATAGATGAGTTTGATTCTTCATGTGTGAAATTACAATTTTATTTATCCTTATCCAAATTATATTCCTACTCATTCTCAACTCCCTTACCTTCATGACTCTATTTTCATTCTTACTATTTTCAATAACATTCACATCACTAGAATCAACAATTATTCTTATTTTATTGATGAAAATTCTATATTATCTTCATTCTGAAGAATAGTCAAGAAAAATTTCATCTTCACCATTGTTTTCAAGCTTTCACATGATTCTATCTTTCTTCTTTATAATACATGTGCTCTAGAAAACTCTTAAATATTTCAAAATTAGTGTTTTTACATAAACAATTCATATTGAGTAATGTATGAAAATGTAATGTTGGATATCAATTTTTAATATCAACAATAGTAATCATCGAATGCCTCAAATATTAATGATAAAGACAATGTTCAAGTAACATAGTTCTTATAATTTCCACCAAAATTCTTTTTATTCTTTAGGTAACCGCATTTTTTAGGAGCACAAGGGTTAAAATACTCATGAAATATTCCATGATTTTTCATTACTAATTTAAAATTATTCATTATTGTATTCACCACCAATGTATGTTCTCAACATCTTTACTAAATACTAAGATTCCCTCTCAGCATTCCTCATAAAACATATTACCATTTTTAGAGAATTTTACTTCAGTTTCATATACATAACACCTATAATGAATGTAAAATAATCAATTAATGTGATGAAATACAAATCTTTATTAATTTATTGTTTGAGCATTGGCTCACATAAATCAAAATTGATAAGATGAATGGGTTGTTTTGAAAAAATATCATCTTTCTTATACCATGAATTTATAATAATTTATTTCTTATAAACAGTGAAATAATAATCTCTTTCTCTTGAAAAATCATGAATGTATCATACACTATTTAATTTAGATTACTTTCTCAATTTTCTCAAACTATTATATCATATAATTTTTGGCACACTTGATTATCTTCCATTATCCCTAATTACAAGATTTTAGGATTTTACCAACTTGAAATAAATTTCCTTTTATTTCTTAGCCTCTATAAATTATTATATCTTCCTTATCACCATTAATAACAAATTAATATTTATTAAAATTAAATTGTTAACCTACTTCACACTATTGTAAAACACTCATAATGTTATGTTTTATCACATCAATATATAACGCTTTTTTAGATTTCAATTATTCATTTCTAATGATAGTTGATCCACCACCATAGATTCTTAATGATTCATCATTCATGAATATAAATATGCCTTATTTTAAATATATTACATTCATTAAAAATATAAAATCTTCTATCATATAATAATAACACCACTATAAATAATTAGGTTTTTTCTCCTTTTAAATCATTCAAAGTAGTTTCAACAACATACATTTTTTCTTATTCCTTTTCATTCATTACATGTAGTTTTTTAAAATTTGTATGAAATTTTATTTGTAACTGAATCAATACATTACATAATTTTTGGAGCTTTAATAGATATTCACATATTTCACATACAATTTCCTATAGTTAGAACCTATTTTAAATCTATACTCTAACTTTTTAAGGCTTCTTCAAAAAATATCTAGCATCTCCCTTTGAGGATATTGAATCCTCCTAAATCATTTCCCTTTAAAACCTGTAGAATAATATTAATATTTTTGGTTGAATGAAAAAATATTTTCTATATATCTATATATTCCACAATACTATCAGTATACATATAAATAGTATTATCCTATTAAATGACCGTATTTACTAGATATTAAAATATGTTTCTCATAAATATTATTGTATTTCTTATCTGAACCATCAATTATTATGTTATAAATTAGAGTAATATTTCTATTTTATATTTAATGGAATCATATGTATTATAAATATTTTCAAATCCATAATGTTTAGAAGAATTTTCATACTCATGGTATTTTAAAACTATTGAATTCCCATTAGTGTTGGTCTTGGATACATACATAACATTATTATATTTCTCCATTATAGAAAAATTCCTTATTTCATATCATAATTTAATGGAAAATATCTTGGAACTTTTTCATGTTTCTCTTTATGACATCTTTCATCAATTTCAGATATGGGATTTTTAAAACATGAATATCTATGATCATATTTAAAATGTTTTTGTTGAAAAACATCAAAGTCATCTTCTTTATCTTTCAGCTTTAATTCCTAATACTCATTATGATTCTTATCTTCTTCATGTGATTTATTTGTATCATCAATTTCTTTTACCAGCATAAGCTTCTAATTAGGAAAAGATTAATGATTTTTTATGAACATTCACCTTCCAACTTCTTGTTTTTATTTTCAATCCTTCTAATCTTTCTCATTAATTCATTCAACACTTCTTCCCAATGAATTTAATTTTGAGTGGCTTATTCTTCAAAACCATTACTTTTGAACTATTCACAATTAAACTTTTAATTAAAATTATCCTCAACACCATACTCAATAGAATTTTATAATTCAGCATCACTATCTTCTTCATATTAATATTTTTATAAGAAGCATTATCTTTAGGAATTAAATAATTTTATATCATTCTCTATGTAATTCAATTTTTATTTATCTCACAATTTCTTC
The DNA here is from genome assembly GCA_963277665.1 of Viscum album. Classification (NCBI taxonomy): domain Eukaryota; kingdom Viridiplantae; phylum Streptophyta; class Magnoliopsida; order Santalales; family Viscaceae; genus Viscum; species Viscum album. The sequence goes on from OY728158.1 coordinate 1,464,995,904, forward strand.
CATGAAATGGTTGGTATTCTTTCTTATTCATCTCCACCATCATCTTTCTTTCATTGAGGAATATTAGCTCCAAAGTGCCAAATAAATCATAATTCAAAAAATTTCAAGGGAAGTTTCACATTGTATATTCCCATACATATTTAAAAATTTATTGAAAATAATGATAAATTATTTTTAATTATTTACATAACACATTTTCAAAATCGTCTTCATCAGTTTTGTCTTCTATTAGAATATTTTTCAACTAATCTTTTTTGAATCCTTGAAACTAATTTATATACCATCTTTTATTTTTCATTCCATAGCATTATTTATTCTCATTTAATAATAATAAGGGTTCTATAAAAATAATCTAGATATAATGTTTCCGGATCTCTATCTTTTTGATAACGAAACTATTGCATCAAACTTATTAAGAATAATTCATATGATTTTTTCCAAATCTATAAAGTCTCGTAACATTTCTCCAAGATATCTGATAGTGCTGACAATGAAATTCACTCTGGTAAATATTCCCCTACACTAGTGCAGAGAATTTTTTATACATTGATAATTTTTTATTTGTTAAATTGGTTTTTAGCAAACATTATTAATGTTGACGTTATATATATATTTTTTGGTTAGCTATTTTACAACCGATGTAAAAAACATATATATGTAGCATATTTCAATTATATTTTAAATAACCGATGTGAAAAATGATTTAGTGGTTCAATTTATTACATATATTATTTAATAACCAATGTCATATACAGTTTATTACATCGTTTTTGTAATAACTGACATAATATATCACACCTATAAAGCCTTTTTCACATCTGTTGTACAGTAATTGACTTAAAAATTGATATAAGTCATGGGTTATTAAAACAACTGTGTAAAAACCAAGACCCATGAATTTATTACATCAGTTATGAAATAAATGACATAAAAACCCATCACCCATTCATTTATTATGTGTGTTATTTTTTAGCTGATATAAATACCAGTCTATGAAGTTTTTTTCATGACAGTTATTAAATACCAAATGTAAAAAACCAATCACTTGGAATATATTACATATGTAATTAAATAAACGATGTAAAAAACCATTCTACATGAATTTTTTATATTAGTTATAAAATAACCGGTTTAAAAAACAAATATTTCGTTTAACAAAACAGTGACACCATTACTATGCTATGCCAAAGTAGCCCTGAAACAAGCAAGAACTAGTCCAAAAAGAGAAAAAACCATACCATAATCCATACCAGAAAAACATCTGTACTAGGCAAAAATAAGAATAACTAGAGAAAAATTAAACATTCACATTTGAAACATTAAAATCATACAAAGTCAACTAAAAAACATAAATCCAACAAAAAAAACTACCAAATACACAATTAAAATTAAAATATTCAAAATTATAATTTACGCTACAAACAAACTAAAATCATATCAAACCTTTAAGATAATTTCACCATTTCACTTGTATGTGTTTTACTTATTATGCACTATATGGTTTAGGGTTATCAAATATCATCAAATTAAATGGAAAATAGTTAACATGTAAAATGAATAAATCAAATGAAATATTATGGAAATTTTTATAAAGAAATCTAACATGATCAAACATAAAATGTGATCCAATTATAATTAGTCTATACATAAATCTTGTCATATACTATCCACATTTGATGATTCCATGTTGTTTATGACAAATCTATTTAAATTAGTTTTAATTCAAAATATCATTTTTATGTAATACATTGAAAAGTACCAATTATTAAGGGATATTTACCTTTTCATTTACAAATTTGATCTTGAAACCCTTTCCCTTTTTGTTTTTTTCAAAATTAGTCCCATCCACTGTAATAATGTATTATGAAAGGGATAAATTGAAAAATAAATATAATATAAATAGCTATTAAGAAATGGAATCGTAAATTTCCAACATATTCTAAAAACATCCCCACACATCGCTATGGACATAGAATATCCAATAAAGTGTTTTCTCACTTGGATAGAAAATACCTAACATCAAATGTTAACTGATATAAAATAAAACATTATGTTATTCGTTTTTTATCTTAAAAGATAAAGAACAATTTTCTAGATATATGTTTCATACCACTCACAAATGGCATTATCCAACATAGCATGATTATATTTTGTTCAAATATTTCAGCAATATAAAGTGTTCTTTGTCTCTCCTCTAATTTATGTAGTTCAGGGGATATCATATGAGGCTCCATGAATCCAAATACATTTATCTTCTCATTCTTATCACACATGTCAAAAAGAATCCAAATACAAACCAGACATAACTATACATTTTTAATAAATGTAACACTTTGAAAGGTGTCAAAACATACTTGCAAAAAATAAGCACCTCATTGATTCCCAACTTATCTCTAGTAATAAGCTTCATGTTATCATTTTTACAATCCCCACATTTATTACATTTTCACAAAAATGAGCTTCAATTATAAATAAATAACAATCCTCCAACAAATTTGAACATCTTGAAAATCTGTCAAGACTATTAGAATCTATATATGATGTCATATGCATTTTTCTTTGTTATTTTATATACAGTATTTATTTACCTTTGAAGTATTACTAAAAATAAATAAATAAAAATATTAGTTTTAAATTGTTAAAAAATATAATAAAATAGAAAATAAAAGATATAACAAACAAACCTCTATGGTAATGAGTCACAGATGTCTAGATGGCCCAACATAAAATTGGATGATACTATGTCCAACTGTCATCACCTCATCTATATGTAATGATAATCAACCTGATCTATCTATAATATCCTGCACAATGCCTCTATTATGCTCTACCTCTAATTTTTTTATGATGAATTGCATCTCCTATACAACATACCAGCCCATATGCAATAGTATGATGGTGAGGATCATCAAAATACAACTCAAAATAAGTAGTAAGATGCGGCGGAAGAGGAGAATAAAAAATGGGGAATATATGTTAAGGTGGAAGATAAATAAAGGGGTTTGGAGGTGGGGGAGTGGGAGCTGCTAGTAGAGGTGGTGGTTAAATAATGGGGTTTACAGTGGTAGGTATAATAGTGGGAGGTGCGGTCTGAAATTGTACATGCATTTCTGAAAACATAGAATGTACCAACACACTAATATTCTCCTCCATCATCACATTAATATTAATAACTTCAACCTCCATGAATTCAATTTTACTTTTTATAAACACAATCAATGGAAGAAGATGAAGAATTTGGAATCACTTTTTGTATGGATACACCTTTCGGGTATCCTCGTACATGACCGGGGTGTTCGCGCTTTCCTAATGATACAGATAAAATATTTTTCCTCCCAGTAGCTGTAAATACAACCTATGTGCTCTTCTACTCAAGATATTTCTATATTAATTAATGCAAAATTTATATAATCAGTCAAAGTATATAAAAAATATAATTAACATAAATAAATAAATAAAATAACTTAGGATCCTCTCAAATATTATTCTTGATTCTTCCGAATGATATTACCCATTTTTTCTATCTGATATCTCATCCATTTTTCATGTCTAGATAGAGGAGATGGAGGAGAATCCCTTCTAGATTTTGAAGAATCTACTCTATGTTTTTAAAATTTTCCCCCATCATTTGTTCTTCAAATAATCTATACCCTCTTATAGATAAAATATAATGGTATACATTTTTAGATTTTATCTCCTTGTGAGATTTCCTTGTTTTCTATAAATAATGAATAAGAAATCATTAAGAAAACATTTATAAAATCATTTTTTATGAAATCTGATAAAACATTACATTTCTTTTACATAAAATGATTATTTTCTTCTAATTTTAACAAATTGTTTCCATGTTTCCTCATATATAAAATAATATATATATGTCATGTATTGTGAATTTCCTATAGAAAATGAAATCAGATGTTAGAGTTGATTTTAAATCCCTTCAACTCCGAGAAGCCATCAGTAAACATTTCCTCCTAACTCATCCAGTGTCTGAAATCTCAAACGGCATCTGATAAAGAAGAGATAAAACATATTATAATATAAACATTTAATGATTAGTAAAACAATAGAAAAATGTTCTTACCAATATTGTCTCCTACAACTAAGATATTATCTCTTTTTTAAAATTTCTCCAATCATTTTACAAAATGATTACTTCTCTTTTACCCCGAGTTTATAAAAAACCCTTAAAATATTTTTATTTAGATATATATGAATATCATTCTCATCAAAATCAATGAGTATCTTCAAGTCCTGGCTACAAGGAAGTGATAATTTTGGTATACGTGTTCAACCACGTTTACCAACTCTTGAAATATTCTATGTCATGGTGCAAGAACATTAGGATAACTTGGGAACATCCATATGTGCATCTGAATGTGCCTTCCTAGAGGTATGATCATGATGCTCATCCCCAGAATCAATTGGTTGATCATTTGATTGATCTGTCATTGTCCTTAAAAACAAAAATGAAAACATTAGATCAAAAATATAAAAATTAAAATATTACAATACTAATGTCAACCAAAAATTAAAAATGGAACCAAGTTACTTAATATTAATCATGGTAAATAGGGTAAGAAAGTTAAAAAATGGTAAAGATGGTGACCATAGTATATATGGTAGTGTAATTATCATTCCTTAAAATCAATAAATATATAATTTATATAAAGGTAAACTATGGTGAACTATGTTAAACATGGTAAAAATGTTAAACATGGTAAACAAGTTTAACATGTTAATGTAATTTCATTCAAAAAAATCAATAGATATATAATTTATGTAATGGTAAACATGATAAAGTAAACCAAAAAATTAAAATAAATAAACATTTTTTCTTATTTTTTTCAATTCGCATTTTAATAAAGGAAAAAGTTATAATATCTAACATTTTAAGCAACTAATAATTGAATAGAAGAAATAAACATAGGTAATCCGGAGTATTAATAATGTACAAATGGATTGTTTTAGAAAAACTCTTCTTCATGATCATTCCTTATGGAACAAACTATTTCTTCAATAAGCTCATCCTTATATTTTATTAATCATTACAGGGAAGGTGGGATCTCACATGAATCAGAATCTTCATCAAGTTGATCCTCACCAATATATTTTATTTTTTCTTGTAAAATAATAGACCAGCATATATCTGATTGATCAAAAACATTGAAAATCTATTTTTCATGTGTTTCCATTATAAAAGATTTTAATGTGTCTTCTATTCTTTTCAAATTTAAAATTGTCATTCCAAATTCAACATGTCATCCACTATTGTCACCAATAAACCATTTATAGTTAAAAACAAGAACAATAATTATAATGTAACTAACCTCCCATATTTCTTCAATGACTCTCTAATATGCTCTTGATATAGAAATTGGGTTTTTGTCTTTCGAACTCGAAAAATGAATTGCTTCTCCAAACACGAATACACAGTTATTCAAAACGAATCTTCTATTGTGTTCAGATTTCATATGAAGTGGGTATCCATTATTTTCATACATGGACAAAGGCATCACATTCAAAAAGTGATGAAACACTAACCATATGGATGCCTCTGATACATCTGATATACCCTGAAAGGCCTTTTTAAACTATAGAAAAAATGTTTTTTATGATCATTAAAAATCAACATTTTTTTCTTCATTGGATGACATTGTCTCAAACCATTAATATGTAATGTGATATACTATTTAGAATCAACTATGTTATTCAAGAAGTATAAGTTTACCTTCTTCATCTATTTAGCTGACAACGATTTTTTCATTCAATCCATGAATCCCATTTCCCTCATTATTAACTCATTCATGGCGAGATAGAGGCAAAACTAGGTGGTATTCTGTGGCTAATTATCTCTTAAAAAACTCCAAAACCTCCTCAAAAATATAACTTGTAATAATGTAGGCTTTAGGTATATATGTATTCTTAAAATACCCCTTAAATATTTTTATATACATTTTAAGAGGATACATCCAATGAAGATATACCTGACCACAAAGCATTATTTCTCTAACTAGATAAACCATTAAATGCACCAATATATCAAAACAATATGGAAGAAAATACATTTCCAATTGACAAAGTAAGGAAATTTTATCCACATCCAAAATGTTCAAGGAATTCACATCAATTACCTTATGACAAATTGAATTGAAAAATAACACATTTTTATTATAGTCTTTCTGACAGAGATGAAAAATATTCCATGCAATGAATATAGATGAATTTATTGCATCATAAAGTGCAAATCAGGAAATTTCATACATATCAACATAAAATCTATCAAGGAGTTAAATGTTTTTTCATTTGAAGAATAACCTTGAGGCATTTTGATATCTGGATGACAATGAAAAAATCTAATTTCCCTCCTCTTGGATAATTTATGACAAGATGGGGGAAGAAATGTTTCTCTTACATTTAGAGTGGGATCTAAATCCAAACGTATTCCAAATGATAGTTATTCTATCCTTGAATTCAATGCATCTTTATTCTTTTATTTATTAACTAACAAAGTTCCAATCAAACTACCACAAATATTCTTCTCCACATGCACGAAATCAATATTATGTTTCACTTCATGATATCTCAAGTATGGTCACTCAACAAAAATTGACCTTTTCATTCATATATGTATATCCTTAACAAATTTTTGTTTCATTCCCACTGCTACATCAAGGTTTTGAACCATTTTAAAATACACATCAAGGGATAAGGGTTTTGGAGAAAATAAAAAATATTGTGACCCATTAAATGCATTTCTTAGTCTTCTATAATAGTGATACATTGGAAAAATCATTTCATGACCCATGTAAACTGTTTTCCTCTCATGATGAAATTGAAAATATGATGTTTGTTGTTCATAAATTGGACATGATTTATGACCCTTAACAATCTATCCAGAAAAATTTTCCTAAGTTGGGATGTTATTTATAGTGATTACAATCGCTGCATGCAGATGAAAATATTCCATTTTATAATAATCAAACACCCTAATACCATCCTCTCATAAATGATTTAAATCATTAATCAATGTTAAAAAGAAAACATCAATATCATTTCTGGGTTGACTCAGACAGGAGATCATTATAATCCATGTGACATATTTACCCTTCATACAAAATTTAGGAGTGAGGTTGTAAATTACCAATAAAATAGTCCACGAAATATGTGTGCTACTTAGGCTTCGATACTGATTCATTCCATCTGTTCACAACCCACGTCTGAGATTTCTAATCTCATTTCTGAATGTAGGATACTACTCATAAAGTTTTTTCCATTGTAGAAAATCAGCTAGATGGAATATTTTTCCATCACATATCCACTAATTATCATTTATTCTTAGCCTTATTTAATCATGTGAATTAGATAATAAAAGTTTCAAATGATGAATTATAGGAAGACTCCAAAATACCTTGGTAGGGATCTCTGTAGTCCCTACATCAACCATTGATTTTTCTTTGAACTTATAATGTGATGTCCCACATTTAGAACACTCTTCCAAAAATTCATATTCCTTCCTAAATATCATATTGTCACTCAGGCAGGTATGTATTTTCGTGTATCCTAATACCATAAGGAATAATATTTTCTTGGCCATACAATGTGAATCTATAAGATTGATGTCTTTGAGAAGAATTCCAATAAATAATTATAGTTGATCTATAAAACTTATATCACTCCAACAATGTTTCTCCTTTAGGTTCATCAATCATAACACCAACGACAAAACCATTAAATCTATACATCCCAGATACAATGCTTTTCCAGCACCACCATATAGACGCAAAATATTAGTTTTATATCAACTTGTTCTGCTGCAATATCAAGAATCATTTCTTAAATTCAATCAGAGTTACCCTCTTATGAATCATCATAATCATCATTAGATCTGAAATTATTTCCAGATTCACCATGTCAAATGCAAGGACTATAGCTCTTATTAAAACTAATTCAAATAAACTGATCATTGATCTCTCTAATTTTCAACTTCTTTATATTCAATCATTTCAGGCATGGAAAAAAATGTCTTTTCTAGGAACATTTAATTTAACAATTTCTAAAATGGAATAAATACCAACCTCATATTCATTACTAATTTGATGTTCCATAATCAAACATCTAATCATTATTACATATAACAAATATCAAAAATTATACATCATATTAAGATAATCCAATTTTATATTTATATGAAAAATATCATAATTTGAAAGTAAAACAATTTTGAATTATTATACAAATATATGCGTATTCAAAAATTAGATGCATGTAAACATTTTAAAAAAAATACAGTTAGATATAACTGTTTTATATTTATATGAAAAATGAAATAATTTTAATGTATAAAATATTTGAAAACCCAATTGGGAATAAATGTATTAGTAATAAAGGATTGGGGAACATTCAAAGGAATGCTTCTACTTTATTTCTATCTATATAGAGAAGTTAGTCATCATATATAAACATTTCCAATGAAATTATTATTCAATGATGATAAAAAACCCATGAACAAAATTTTCATAGGGTGTGAAAGAAATGTTTACTTTTTGATGAAAATCCTTTGTAAAGAAATTTCATTCCCATGAAGATTTTATCTCTAAATAATTTTAAGTGGAGGAATTAGAAAACTATAAATCCTTCTTGTAATAATTTATTTCCTCTATAAAAAAACCTTCTGGATATAAATTATGAAATCACTGATATTGTTGGAAGAGTAATCCTTAGTGTTAAATTATAACATTCCATTAAATAGATCAATGATTGGAAGGATAATATGAAAAATATTTTAGGATTATATATCTTTATCCTATAGATATTGATATGATTGTATAAATTCATCTTGGATCTTTTATTCATATGGTGTAGAAAATATACATCTGGGTGCAACTATATACCTAATTCACCCTTCCATAATCTTTAAATATGATGTATAAATAATGAAATATGTATAAATTCTCCATATTTATCAAAAGTATTATTTATTTAAGTTTAACATCTCTAGTGAGCTCTCAAATATCTTCCTCAATAAGAGGAATTGTATGTACAATAAATAAATAACCATCTAAATCTCCATATACATTTTAATGAGGAAATTAAAATCACATAACCCATTCATTTGATGATATTAATAGCCCATATCCACAAAAAATACATTATTAAAGTCTTTAATTTCTCTAATAAAATATTTAACCTATAAATAGAATTAAAAAATAGTATAGGATACAATGAGATATAATTATTAGAGAAAAATATGCCTAACTTTATCATTGAATGACTAACCACGTAAGAAATATTTATAATCATTCACCTTGAGATTATTTTTCTTCAAAAACATCTAGAGAAAACAAGAGTGGATTACATAACAAAATATTATGACTATATTCTCCTCTATATCTCATATGTATATCCATGTTTATTTTTAAAGAGAATGATAAAATATGTTAGTTTAGATTAAAACACTTAATAAAAAAATTTATCATATAATTAAAAATACAATATTGAATACAAAAAGTATTTTTATTTTAATATATTACAAACATCAAAAATTAAAGAGTGGTATATTTATTCATGGTAAAACATTTATTGTTTAACATCCTTGGATGTTAGGTTATATGGAAGAACATGAATGATAATGATTTCATGGTAGGACAGACATGGATGTACATGCACACACACATGAAAGAACACACACGGTAGCCAAAAAATCATAGAAATTGTATGATATCGCTCCCATGGTTTATTTTACCAAATAAGAACATAACATTTTATAAAATATAATTATATTAATTACCATTATAATAAGAATAAATAGAGAAATATAATATCTGAACACATAAATTTAGGGCATCGCAAAAAATAAAGAATGAAATCGAGGTGTGTGAGGCACACTTGAGTGATGCGAGTCGACCTCATAGATCCAGTGATAATAAAAATGATGAATTATGTTGGATAAACAAGGTTGTAGGTCATGACATTGAAGAATCATTTTTTTGTTTTCTATATGAAATTGATGAGACGGAGTTCACATGATCAATGAAAATAGAATGAATGATTATGAGGCCTAATAAATCATTTAAATGATTTTTCACATCATTTATTTAATAACTGATGTGATAATAATTTTTTTTTCATGCCACTTATATTATAACTGATGTGATAACTAAAATATTGGAAATTTATAATGTCAATAATAAAATAAACGATGTGATAAAGCGCTGAGATTTGAAATTTTACATCGGTTATAAAATAAATGACTTGATAAATGAAATCTTGGTATTATTGAGGTCAGTTACAAAATAACCAAAATTATAAATCGATTATCGACATTTATGACGTTAATTGAAACATAACCTATGTGATTAACCAATATTTACCACATTTCTTGTCGGTTATATATAACCGACGTAAAAAATTCCAAAGTAGTAAATGATTTCATTACTAATGCTAACATATTAATACTCACACATATTCAAATCATTATACTACAATCTATATATTTTTAATTTTTATTCCTTCACTAATGTGTTGATTTCATATTTCTTTTTTATTTTTTCAACATTACTTTGGTTTTCAATATAACATTTGACGTTAGGAATTCCCCTTTAGAATTTGATGATAATAAATCATTATTAACCCTTCTATCATATTCAAGATTGTTATTATCATCATATTTAAAAGGAAAGTCTTCATCAATAAGAGGAAAAAAATCTATTTCAGTGTAAAGAACATCATATCCATTAGACATGATATATTCCATCATTTTATATTTCAAAATATGATAATTGTTTCTATAAAAAAGCATATTTCCTTTACCATTCACACAATTTAAATTCACCATAAACTTATCGTTAAATCATTTGCAAAGAATTTGACAAGGGAACCTATCTTTGATACCAATTAAAAGTTCATAGTAATGATAATTATATCACTGAGGGGTGGAGAGGATAATTAGTGATATATTTTCGTTTTTGGGTTTCCTTTTAAATGAAACAACCATAACCCCTATTAAATTTTTCATTTCTAGATGAAAATCAATCAAACCAACATCCCCAATAACATAAGAATTTACAAGGTTCAATATTCAACAATATTATTTATGTACATTGTATGGTTTGGAAATAATAAAATACTAAATAATACACCATAAAATAATCATTTTGTGTGCAATAAAACAAGAATGTTATTCCCATTAAATTTTGTAACACTATATAAAAAATCTAATAGTGTGTCTACTCCTTCAAACAAAAAATGATGGAAGACAATGATTTTTATCCATAAATTATAAAAATTATTCTTCATCAATTTAAAAAATTGATTCTTTGAAAATGAATCTTTACATTAATACCCAATATCTACTATGAAATTAGAGGAATTTTATATGAAAATTCATCTGATTTTGCCAATCCAATCTTCCTTGTCATATTTCTCAATGCAGAAAACATATGTCTATCATAATATGGTTGAGAAAATTTTTAACACCTTTTTCATCACCCATAAAAAATTATAATCCAAGTCTGATTATCAAGTTAAATACTATGACTAGCCAAATACGATGAAAAGAAGAATTCGGTAGTCTGTGTAATACAAGTATAATGTACTTTTCGAATTTTCTTGGTGACATAATGATAGTTTTGGTCATAATCTGAAATTGTTTCTCTTTAAACAAAACATCCAAAATTTTAATGTTTCCTCGAATTTGTGTTCATCTTTAATTTATCAATTCTTATAAGCTCTTTTTGATCCTGTATGAATCATTTTACATATTCACCTCTTATTCATACATTCTCTTCAAACACCAATCTGACACTAATTCTCCTTACCGATTACCGATATGATTATGCTTCTATATTAAAATTATGATTTTTTCATTATAATAAGAAAAATTAATTGATATTAATAATTATATGCGGGTTCATGACTTAATTTATAAAATATTTTGAAAACATTATCATGTATCATACTATTCTGAATATGATACCCATCAACCTTATTCTATGAAGATTTATATCTTTTTTGATTTTGGTATAATTGAATACTAGTACCTTCAGTTTCTCACATTTTCCATAAATCTTCATATCCTTCATTTTTTTCTCTCTCTCATTAACAACACATAAAAACTTAACCATTATACTCTAACCTAAATCATGTCTGATTCCATTAAAAATTATGATGTATCTCATTACTTTAACATCCAGACCCGATTCACCCCTAAACCGGTGGCCAGACCGGTTTCCACATGGCCTCAAGCGCGTCTCCCCATACACCAGAGGTTCTTGACAAGAATAAAGGTTCTAAGGATAGTCAATCAGAATAAAATACCCTCTTATCACATTATAAATAGTGTAAAATATCTGTAAATGGTGGAAGTAGTCTAAATAACGATAAAGCAGTGGGAGACATAATTTTAAAAATATTTTGTATAAAAAATGAATAATCCCAATGTTATAGAATAATTATATGTTGTGATGGTAAATCTATGAAAGAGATAAAAATAAATCAATATTAACATATAAATAAATAAATAAATAAACAATTACTCAAAACCACACGGGATATATCCTCTATCATCCCAAGCTTCTGCTCGGTCCTCTCCTCATATCTCTCAGTTATATGAAAACATCACAATCCTGAAACCAAATAGAATATACTTCGGTACCCCAGTGAGATGGGGCCTGAGTAGGGTGTGAGATATAAATATCTGTATGCTGGGACAACTAGTGTCTAACCCAAATATAGAAATTTGATAAATAATTTAAACTTTGTGAAAGCATGCATAAATAAAGTAAGCAATATAATGTAACACTATACTCAAGTACCAGAATCAGCCCTTGGCTGATGTCTGAACCTACATTATACATATTTCAGGCATACATAACAGTCATCACACATTCATTTTCATTTACCAATTATTCAAGACTAAATTTTAAAATTCTCATGATCCGGCCTATGCCTCACATCCCTCGAATAATTCACTCACAACATCTTTCTCTAATGACCCTTTATGCAATCAATGTAAAGACTGAATCCATGCCTGGGCTTTGGGTTAAATAAAATGTCATAGGATATTCAATTTAATATTTAATATAAAATTTTTGAGCTCTTCCACTAAAAATATTGATTAGCCTAACCAATTCCAAAATCTGATCATGTCCACTAAATATAGTGATTCGCTCCTCTGTCCATCCACTAAAAATAGTGATTCACCCTAGTAATAAACATGTCTATGTAAGATCCTATCACTAAAACATAGTGATTCTCCCTTGGGTCCATCCCCTGAACAATGATTCACCCAAATCATTATCATGTCTGAGTAAGATCCCATTCACTAGACATAGTGATTGACCAATAGGTATATCAACTAAAAAACTATTCACCAAAAAATTATCAAGTCTAAGTAAGAGACCATCCACTAAACATAGGGATTTTCCCTGGGGTCCGTCCACTAAAAATTGATTCACCCAGTTCATTAACATTTCTGAACACATCCATTCAAGTCGTAATTTCACAAGGACATTAAAAATTAACATTCACATCATAAACATCTCAAGTCAAAAAAATCTGAAGAATGCTTAGATATTTAGAAACCATTTAACATAGAATATCATATATTAAAATATCTCCATACTAAAGAACTTATGGAATGAAAAAAAACAAGCATCAAAATGCATTCTTGGACCAACCATCTTTAAATAGTAAAACATGGGAAACATACCCCTAGGGTGTCCCTAAATCAAGGTAAACAAATTTAATCTTTAAAGAATTATATATTTATTCATCCCAAATAATTAATTAAATAATTAACTAATAAAACTATATCTCTTGAAATAGTTCACCAATTGATTAACCATTTACCATTTAACATGTAAAAATTAATTTATCCATTTATCATAACCAATTCACAATTCATCTTCCAATAAATATCATGTTAGGTAATTATTACAAATTCAATATACTAAATAATCAATAAATCCACAATTTCCAAATTCACATCATGATAATTAATTCATGAAATTAATTACCATATTACTCATCCTTACACATTTAATCATATAATTCCCCAACTTATATGCAATCAATTGTGTAATTAACATTTCAGGACATGGGGTAAAAATGCACACCTAAGGGGGTCTATGTCCACATATCATTTAAGTATTATTTACAAGGAATACACATTGGGTTCTTTCTATTTGTCTATTTAATGAAAAAGTCCTAATCTCAACAAATTTTCAAGTGAAAGAAATACATTCTTAATACCATCACATAGTCAGGTCCACATTTATCTCATGTAGGCAACATTATTCAACAACATCAAAAGACATGAATCAACACAACATATATCTGCACTAGTATGAAGACATATGAAAAGCCTAAACCACAGGTAGGCATGATATGATGTTACCACTAACCATTATTTTATATTTATTCAGCATTTTAAGAAAATTTATTAGTTTCATAATCAATGGAAATTCACATTCTAAATTTATTTAATGAAGAAAATAGGAATTATTTAAAAAATATATAAATAGATTGGACCCTACCTCAGTGTGGAACCATATTATTTACACAGCCCTTTGATTAACATGGATGCAACCAGTTTCATGTGGAACACAGTCCCACATACACACCATTATAGATATATATATATATATATATACACATGTGTTCCCTAAAATATTTACTAATAAATCAAAAAATCAACAACAGAAGACCCAAAACCATTGAAACAAGTCCTACACACTTACCCCTATATACCACAGACTCAGATAAATTTTCATACTCTAAAATAGATGGTGAAAAACCAAAAACGAGATAAATTCATACCTCCAAAACAACATCAATGAAACAAATCAGCCAGAACTACCTCGCCTTTGGCAGTAGTTTCGGAAACACGGACCAACGGGTCATAGGAAAATAGTTTCACTTCCCCTGAATTGAAATAAACCAAAATTTTGGGTTACCACAAAACCCCATATTCTGCCAAATGTAATCGGATATCGAAAATGAGATGAATCCCTGAAAAGATATAAGAGATTATTAGATAATATCATACCTCATAGCATCATACCTAAACCAAGATGAAATTGTAGAAAATCATTTGTGGAAGGAGGACCCATAACATGTGGGTAGCGCGCTTTATTGTACTACATGAGGTGTTGAGTGCTGCTGCATGTCACACCCTAGTGTGGAGGTTTGGCTGAGGGAGGGAAATCTGGCCATGGGATGTTTGTCCATGGGTAGGAGAGGCTGGAGTGGGGGGTTTTCATGAGAAGGGAGATGTGCAACTCCTAGTGCATCGTTCCTCAAAGAGAGAAAAGAAGGGTCATACCCCACCTTTGTTTTCTATCCATAATAATACCAATAAATGAAAAGTAAATTATTATTAACAAATAAAACATTAATATTAATATTTATAAGGAATTTGAATAGTCATCACAATATTATTATTACTCCTTTTATCTATTCCTTTAAAAAAATACCCTAATTTAATTACCATTATTAATATTAATTATTACCAATATCACCCATAATAATATTAATATCCTTATCATTATTATTCAATCCTTGAAAAAAACCCAAAAACAAATTTTAATAAAAATGATTCATGAATAATTTCTAATTACTTATTTAATTAAACACATTCGTTAAGATACACAAAAGCCTTTTGTATTTCACAAAACTATTACACCTCATTAATCATCCATTTAAAATCATTTAACATCCAAATAATTTAATAATACCATAAAAATGATAATAAAATTAATATTATTATTACTATTTATTTTATTTATAAAATTATTTCATTTAAATTTATTTAATTAAAATTAATAAATTATTTAATGGGTAAAATGCATGAGTTGGACTTCAACCATGCACAGCCTATGAAGATCCATTACTGTGTAATTTTACGTATCCAGTACTCCTGATATTTATTAGGACACCCATGAAAATTATCTGGTATTCACCCAAATCAAAAAATGAAACCTTTAAGTTTTCCAACACTCAAAATTAAGTTTTGGAGCACGTTTTAAAAACAAACCCGTCAATTAATGGAAAATTATTGAAAAACATTGTAATTTAAACCCATTTAAAAAACATGGGACTTTACATTCTACCCACAATAAAATCCTCTCATCCCCAAGAAGTCATTGAAAACTACTAGAGCAGAATCTAACCTACCAAGGTTGAGTTGTTTTGTTTTGGAAGACATGTTATGATATCAAATGATAAATGTGATACTAACCATAACATAATCCCAACAGTCTAATTATTTAAAACAAGAGCCAATGGTCACTAAAACAGAGCTTACACCTGAGGCCATTATAAGGACCTCATTGAAGAAAATGTTTTAATCTCAGTCAACCAAAAAAAATTGGTAGTGCAAGAATTTCTGGAAATGCATTACAGTCACAAAACCCACACTCCCCCTTAAATGAGCGACATTTTATTAAAATTATTACATCACCAATCAGATGTGTACCGAATCACATACCCGACCTTTGGCGACATTCCCATGTTAATACATCCTATGTCTATTTAAAAAACACAAAAATTCCCCAACATGAATGAAATAATATCCCCAAAAAACCATGCATCCCCCATACAACCCAATTGAAAACCACTCATCAAGCCCAACAACATTGAAAATAGTAGCACCGTGTAATATTGATGGTATATTAGTGTCTCCATGAAGAGGTCAAAATTGGGGTCATTCTTGTCTCATTATAAAGTGGACACTAAGTGAAAACCAGATCTCTAAAATATATGTTGTACTATCACTGGTGGACTTTGTACAAAAAAATCTCCGCTTCTCTTAGTGATGCATCATTAAAAAAAACCTCAATACATATATCATCAATGATATTCATGTTCTTTACATGAATACCGGTGTGTCATAACCCACCATAGGTTTGTCCATGTCATCACAATAAATTTGGAGCCGCTCACCAGCGTGATATTTCAGGACACTTTAACGCAAGTGTGTGATGTTCTTTGAACCATGATCACCACATCAAACACTGATCACAAAATCCATAACCTAGACCAATCAGTGTTTCAAAACACTCGTTTCCCAAAACATCATCATGGGAAGTTTTACATTCATATCTATTTTTAAACACACTATGGTTATATGGTTCAGTCACATGGATGTCTATCTACTGGTCGATAAGGCACACATACACCTTACTACTAACATTTGGATCCCATTTAAGATATCAAATTTTTATTTCAAATTTTAATTTTATCATGCCTTTTTAATTTTTTGAAAACATTGGTTACCCTTTTTCATATTTATAAGGCACCCATACACCCTAAAACTGAAAATTGGTTCCCTCGTAATTTTAATCAAATAAATTAATCCAATGAAACCAATCATTTATCAGTAAGATAACATGTCACTAATAGTAGATAATATAGATAAACATCCTTAAATCCCTAAAATATGAAATAAAACAGAAGCATTGAACAAAATAATTGTATATAATCACCCAGGCATGATAATTATATCGCTGAAACAATATATCTAAAAAGGCATGATAAATATGTTCAAGACATGGAAAATATTTATGGAACACAATCAATAGTAGCAGGCATCCTAATAATGTATCTACATGACATGGAATATATTCATGGCATGTTAATCTCTAAGTGAATAATATGATTCATGTATTGCAACATCCTCTCCATATCAGGCCAAGGTAAATTTTTCCAAATTTTAATAATCAATAAGTATTAGAAAATACAGCAGTCACTCAAGGTGAAATCATATCAACTATAAACAGGAACAGTATATACATCTATTCACAGCACTAGCCATGTGGTCATTTACCAGACATGGGGTTATCGTTCCCATGCATGACAATTAACCCATGTCCTGACACATTCCTAGTCTTTTTTCTACCAAACCCAAAAAAAGTAAGAAAAAGTAAAATATCCCTTTGATACCACATTGTAATGTCCAAGAATAGCTAACCCCTGAATCAGTGGCTGGACTGGTCACCACACTACCTCATGTGAATCACCCTATTTTCTAGAGGATACCGACCCGAATATAAAGTCTAGTGATATTCAGTGGGGAGACTATACCCACATATCATAGTAAAAATAGTGGACAATATTATCACATGGAGGAAGCTATGTAAATATTGATAAAGAAGTGGTAAACAAAATTTTATAAATCTTGTATAAATCATAATGGCCAATGCTAAATGGAATACAAGGAATGCATGTTATGATGGTACAACTATGAAATCAATAAACAATACGCCATTCTTTACATAATAAGGAGATAAATAAATAATGACTCAAAACCCCGAGGTTGATCTCCTCGATCATCCGGGGCCTCTGCTCTATCCCCTTCTCATATCTCCCAAGAATATGAAAACAACACAATCATGCAACAAAATATAATATACTCGGTTACCCTAGTGAAATGGTGGCCCGAGCAGGATTTGTGGTATAAATCATTGTAGGATGGGACCACCATTCTCTACCACAAATATATACATTCAATAAATAATTTAAATAGTGTGAAATCATTCATTAATAAAGTAACCAGTATAATGTAACTATATACCCAAGTACTCGCTTCATCACTCAGCTGGTGTCTGAACCTGCATTATATATTTGTCATGCATACACAATAGTCATAACACAATCATTTTTATTAAACAATTATTCAATCCTCGTTATAATATATAAACCTCATGATCCTTCCTATGCCCGACAACCCCCATATAAGTCACTCAAAATAGATGTCTCTAAATACTATCTAGAAATCAATGTAAAGACTGAATCCACGTTTGTGCTTTATCTTGGATAACATGTCATAGGATATTCATTTTTATATTTCATATATAATGTTTGAGAACATCCACTAAAATAGTGATTTTCCCAACCAATACCAAAATCAGAGCCTAACCACAAAATATAGTGATTCGCTCTTGGGCCCATCTACTAAAAATAGTGAATCACCCAATTCAGAAAAAAATCTATGTAATTTCCCAACCACTAAGCATATTGATTCTCCCCTGGTCCCATCTATTAAAAGATGATTCACCCAAATCAATATCAAGTCTGAGTAAGAGGTCATCCCCTAAACATAGTGATTCTCCCCTAGGTCCATCAACTAAATAGAGATTCACCCAAAGCATTATCATGTCTCAGTAAGAGCCCGTCCACTAAACAACGTGATTCTCCCTTGGGTTCGTCCTCTAAATAGTGATTCACCCAATTTCATAACAAGTCAGAACCCATCCTCTCATGTATCAATTCATCTAGGAAATTTAAAATCCTCATCCACGTCGTAAACATATAAATCCAAAGAAGATGAAAAAATATCAGATATTTATCATCCATCTCACAAGTAATATCATATATTAAAACAAATTCATCCTAAAAAACATAATGTATGGAAAATAAACACGCATTAAAAGTAATTATTATCCTAATGGCCTTAAACATTAAAAATAGAGAGACATACCCATGGGGTGTCCCTCAATCAAGGTAAACGAACATAATAATTAACAATTTACAAACTAATGCATCCCAATTAATTAATTCCAAAATTATTTAATTAAATAAAATATATTTAACCAATTAACCAATTGATTATCAAAATAACATTTAACTTGTAAATATTATTCCATCCCTTAATCATTACTAGTCCAAATTAATCATTCAATAAATAAAATGTATTTTAATTCTTCCATATTCAATATTCTCAATATTTAATAATTCCAGAATTTCTAAATTCACATCATGAAAATTATTTCTTCAAATTAATTACCCTTTGATTTTCCTTCCCTAATAAATCATTTAATTACCCAATAGGTATTCAATATGTTGAATAATTAACATTCCATGACATGGGGTAAAAATGAACACCTTATTGTTTCCATGTATGAAGGTCATTTAAGTATTATTTACAAGGAAGGCTCAGGGGGTGCTTCCTATTTAAACATTTAATTCACATAGCATAAACTCAATATTTTTTCATGATCAAGTAAAACATGATTAATACCAACACATGGTCATGTCCTCATTTACCTCACATGGGAATCATTATTAAATTACATCATGATTTTTGCATCGACACAATATATATATGCACTAGAAAGAAGACATATGAAAATCCCAAACCACAAGAAAGCAATATATGCCATTAAAACTAACTAGTATTTTATCTTTATTCACCAGTTAAGGAAAACATAGTAGTTCCATAATAAATTTAAAACTCACAATATCAATTTATTTTAACAATCAAATAGCCATTCATAAATAAATAGATAATTATTTTGGGCCCTACCTTGCGGTGGAACCAGATTAATTACGCAACCATTTGATTTACTTGTCGGCACAAGTTTCAATAGGTACGTAGTCTCACATACACACCTATATATATATATTCACCCTTAACCATTGATTAATAAATCAAAAAATCAACAACGGAAGACCTAAAATAAGTGAAAAAGGGCATATGCACCGGCACCTATATACTAGGGACTCAGATAAATTATCAACCTCTAAAATTGATTGTGAAAAACCAACAGCGGTATATATTCATAGAGTATAACTAACACAGACAAACATAATCAGCATTAACCACCTTACCTTCGGTAGCAGTTGCCGAAATTCGGACCAATGGGTCTCGAGAACAACATTTCAAAACCCTAGAATAAAAAAACACCAAAATTTTAGTTTACCACAAAACACTATATTCTTCAAAGGAAATCAAGTATGGAAAACGTTACAAATAACAAAAGATATTAAGGGGAGTATGAGTTAAAATCATAACTCAAAGAATCATTCATAAACGAAGAATAAATTGGTGGAAATCGCTTGTGGAAGGAAGACCCAGAAAAGGGGGGGTCATGCGCTATGGGGTACTGATTGAGTTGCCACATTCTACAAGAGGTCACGCTGTAGTGTCGAGGTTCAAACGAGAGATGTAAATATATCCATGGGGAGTCCGTCCATAGAGAGGAGAGGCTATAGTGGGGGGTGTTTAGGATAAGGGAGGTGTTCACCTCTCTATGCATCGTGCCTCAAATGGAGAGAAGGAGGGTCACACCCCTCTTTTATTTTCTAGCCCTAATACTACTAATAAATGAAAATGAAATTGTTATTAAAAATTAAAACATTAATAAAAATATTTATAAAGAATTATAATTGTCAAAACATTATTATTATTACACCCTTTATCATGTTCCTTTAAAACCAAAACCATTGATTTAATTATCATTATTAATAATAATTATAACCCTCATCACCAATAGTAATAATAATCTATTTATTATTATTATTAAATGTAAGTTCCTTAACCCCAATTACCCAAATTCAGATTATTATTACATAACATTTTCATGATCACAAGAGATAACGTCAAAAATACCGATTAATTTAGTAGCCTTGGAAGTACTAGATACAAACAATAGTTTTACATTGCATTATGAAATGGAAAAACAATAACATTGTGTCCACATTGAACACAATAATATATATAGCCTATTACTATAAGTGAATCATAATATACATCTTCACATCCTGGAAAAAATAAAACATAAGAAAGGGGTGATCTCATATGCTTAGTAAGGATAACAATATAGAAAAAACTATCATAAATGAGTTTAAAAATTTATGGAAATGTATAAGACTAAAACAAAAGAATTTTAAACAAAAACATCAAAATATTATGGAAAAGATAAATCAAATAATTTCCATTCAATTATTTATATGGATATTCTACTAATCAAATAATCACATGTAATATCAATAGCTAATTTCATAACACTACTGGAATTCTAGTTTTTACCAACGGCTATTTACCAACTGTTTGCTTAAACTAATGGTGTTGTAGGATTTTGGAAGCCTTTCCCAACGGTTCATTGAAACCGTTGGGAAAAGTCACCCCTTTGCCAATAGTTTCTTTAAACCGTTGGTAAAGGGGTGTTTAGGTCCCTTTTGTCAATGGTTCAACAGAACCGTTGGGAAGGGGTACCCTTTTGCCAACGGTTCTATAGAACTGTTGGGAAAGGGTACCATGAACATCTCTTTCCCAACAGTTTTTAAAAACCATTGGGAACAATTTCCCCCAAATACAGTCGCGGTGCTGCTCTCCCCCATTCATGACAGAAGCCCTAAATTCATTCCTGCTCCATCGCTATACTCCTCTCACGAACTCCCCCATCCGAAGAGGTGAAAAACCATCTGTAATCAGGTATTTTTTTCCTCTATTCACATATACTACCTTATTATTATTGTTATTGATCAAATATTTTAGTTTTAAGTTATCAATCCAACTCCAGCTCTCTGCTACTCTCGAAATCCCCCATCCGAATGGGTGAAAACCCATCTGAATCATCTCGAATCAGTTATTTTATTCTTTATACACATATGGTACCTTGTTTTTATTGTTATTGATCTAATTTTTTAGTTTTAAGTTTGGATTTTGATGTGATTTCACCATGAAAAATAGGGAAATGAATGAATATTTTGTTAATTAATTATTTTCCCCTAAAATAACAGTTGTGTTATAATGTCCATGCTAAATAAAGGGGTAATGTAATAAAAGACCATGAATAAATAATTTGTGGAAGTTGGGGTATGTTGCCTCTATGAGAGGTTATTTATTGTGTTTCATTGTATGTTGTAGGATGTTTTATGGGGATTGATGTGACCAGTTGGGCTTTGTGATATGTGGGGTTGTAATGTGATGGTTAGTGGGAATGGATGTGACATGTGAAGTTGTATGATAGTGATGATGTGTGGTGGTGTTGTGTCATGTGGAGGTGTTGTGTGATGAAGTTGTGGTGTATGATGTGGTGAGGTGGTTGTGGTTGTGCGGTGGTTTGTGATGTGAAATATTTTTGTTGTGATATGTGATTGTTTTGGTGAGATGGTTGGTTGATGTAACATGGCTTCGATGGTTATTGTGAGATGGTGAGTTATTGGGTGGTGGTTTTATTAGTTTTCTAGTTATCTATGTAATAAATTATGCTGTTAAAACAAAAAAACAAGATATTAAATAAATGATATGGAATAGAAATGGATGTGTGGAAAATGGATTTAATTAATTTAACATTAAATGAGTGGACAATGTAAGTGTGAATGAAGTTGCTTATAAATGAATGTGAGAAATGATATGTGTCTTGTGTGGTGGTGGTGTGGTTTATGTGTTTTATGGTAGTAGTAAAGTGTGTGATTATGTAGTAAATGTGAACCCCTAGGTTGAGTATTTTGTGCTATCTATATATCTTGTATTTTTATGTTATTTCTACACATTCTGAACCATAGTTGGATAAACTTACCAATGATCATAGGTTTTGAGTTATGGGTATTTTTTCTAATATCTAGGTTGGTGGTTATGTGGTTGGATAGCTACCATGTCTTCCCTACTCTTCCTTCAAAATTTATTGACCATGTGTTTTTAGGAAAGATTCGATGTGATTTTCCATGTGTCTTCTGGTGATATGTACTATGATTTCCCTAGTGTTTTCTGGTGAGGTGTGATGTGATAAGGCTATAATAAGATGTGGCATGTGGTTGGGGTCATGTAGGGTAGGAGGATGGCACAAGGTTGATGTAATTCATGTTTATTATACCCTACAAATATGGTTATGGGATATGGTATACTGTGATGTGATATAACACATTAAGTTCATATTGGTTTTACATTTTTTCAATAACACATTTGTATGTTTTTTTCACATGTGTAGTTGATACCTTGATTATTTTCTTCCTTTATCATTTACTTAAACATATTTTCTATTTAATTTCAATCCTATTGAATTGTTTATGACAAAATGATTTATATGAATTCTTTTTACAGAATGGACAGAAGTTAGATGTATGAAACCGATCGGATCTCAAGCGATTTTCAAAACAATTTGGAGAGCTTTATAGATTCTGCATTCACGATGCTTCAGATAGTGGTCACATACACATCCCATGTTCCAATTGTGTTGGTAGACCTTTCTTGAGCCGTGAAGTAGTCAGTTACCACATAACCAAAAATGGTTTTCAAGCAAAATACTTTGTGTAGTATCACAATGGGGAGAAAATGAAATCTCAAATTGGTGATGATCGAAATTAAAGGACTGGAATGGAGAATTTGTTAGATGATCAGTTTCCATTTATTCGTCATCATGAAAAATAAAGGATTTTGACTCAAGAAGACTTCGATATGAGGATATCTGATGCATCTAGTGAAAATGATGATATTTATAGGGTGAAAAAATTGAATGATGTTGCCACGACTCTAGTATATCGACAATGCGATAAAATGAAAAAGCTGGAATTTTTAATCCAATTTTTTCATGGGAAAACTATGTATGGAATTTTTAATACAGAAATCGATTACATTCTTACCCTCTTGAAGGATTTACTTCTAGATGATGCAGATATTCCCTCCAAACACTATATGGCATGGAAGTTAGTTGAGGAACTTGGATTTTCAAGAAACAAAATTTGTGCTTTCCCGAAAGATTGCAGTTTATTCTGGGAGGAAACCGCTGAACGAAATGATTGTATAAAATGTTGCACATCCCACTGGAATTCAAAATCTAATGGAACACCATCCCGCGTTCCACAAAAAGTAATGTGGAACTTTGCATTGATCCCCAGACTTCAGAATATTTTTATGTCTGATGACATATCAATAAAAATGAGATGGAATGATACCGAGAGATAGAAGACTAATGATGATTTGGTTCATCCTGCAGATGGATTTTCATGGCAGATATTTGATGATCGACATCCTGATTTGGCAGCTGACGTGCATAATGTGAGGCTGTGTCTTTCATGCGACGGTTTTAATCCGTTTGGGCAGAAGCTTACTTCGCACAGCACATGGCCAGTTTTTATACACATTTATAATCTTCCCCCATGGTTGTGTATGAAAAAACATTTCACTTTCATGAGTATAGTCATGTCTTGTCCTTCTGATCCCGGCATTGATATTGATGTATACATGCAACCATTAATAAAAGAGTTGAAACTTCTTTGGGATGTGGGTGTGTGCAAATACGATGCATGCTCGAAAGACATATTTCAGATGCGTGCTGCACTTATGTGGACAATCAATGATTTTCCGGCTTATGTAATGATATCTGGATGGAGCACGAAGGGAAAACAGTCATGTCCAGTTTGAATGAAGAATACGCGATCTAGAAGACTGAAACATCATTGTAGTTTCTGTTTTATTGGACATCGACGATTCTTGCCAAAGGATCATCCATATAGAATGAATCGTCGAATATTTGATAATACTATATAGACCGATGATCCACTTCAGCGTATGTATGGAATTGACGTGATTAATGAATTGAAAGATTTCAGTTTTTCGTTCGGGTAGGGTCAAATGAAACCTGGAAAGATAAATAATGTTTCCACTGAATCCTGTTACAATTCGAGGAAGAAGAGTATCTTTTTTGATTTTCCTTATTGGTCAACCAATTTGATACATCATTGCTTAGAAATAATGAATATTGAAAAGAATATATGTGAAATTTTGCTTTCGTTTCATTTAAATGTCAAGGGGAAGACAAAATATGATTTTCGATCTCGGCGTGACTTGGTGGATTGGGCATCAGACCAGAATTGCATCCTGTGCGTATCAGTGAAAATAAATGGCAACTTCCATGTGCTTCTTATGTGATGACACCAGCGAAAAAAAACCATTTCTGGAACTATTAGAGACTATTAGAGTTCCTGATGGATATTCAAGAAACATATCTAAACGGATCCACAGAAGAGAGTTGAAGCTAAAATATTTGAAGACTCGTGATTATCACATTCTACTGCATGAGTTGCATCCAATAACAATATGTCATCTTTTGTCCACTAATGTAAGGGTGTTTGTTATTCGGTTGTGCCATTTTTTAGAGATCTTTGTGCTATGAAGTTGTCCATGTGTTTCTTGTAAAAAATGTTGACAGATGCCCCATTAATTTTGTGTGAGTTGGAGAAAATATTTCCTCCATCATTTTTCACATGCATGCTGCATCTGACTATCTGTATTCCCACTGAAATACTTCTTAGAGGACATGTTTCTTTTCATTAGATGTATCCAAATGAAAGAAATATGTTCACATTAAAGTCTTACGTCCGAAACAGAAATCATCCCGAATGTTCTATCGTGAACGGTTACTTGGCTCAAGAATGTATGGATTTCTGCCTGATGTATTTTTCTATTCTTACTACAAGATTGAACATACCAATGAGAAATGAAGAAGAACAGTATGAGAAAATTGAACCCAGTTTTCCATCACTACCTCAAACAGGAGGAATTCCTAGATCATATATATTGAAGACATTAATCCATGAAGAGCGGGAGATGACACATCACACATTTTTGTTCATCTTTGATTTGTTCAATGACTATATCAGGTAACTAAATTGATTATCTATATCTTACATATATATCTGTTAAACTATTAAAATTTTTTATCTTCAGGGAACATAAAACAATGATAAATAGGAAGCATCGTTTGTTATCTTTGAGAAGGAGAGAGACTTTGCATAGAAAATAGTTTTCTGCTTGGTTAAAACTGAAGGTATAAAAAATTAATGTTTAAAATAATTATATCAATATTTATTTAACATTAATAGTCATTTATATTGCTGGTATTGAATTTTTCTGCTGACTCTGTCTCTGAGGAAATAAGAGCTTTGGCTTTTGGTCCTAATACAGTGGTTTGTGACTCTAAATCAGTTGTTATCAATGGGTACAAATTTATTTTCACTGAACGAGAAAAGAACATGAGAATACAACATGATGGTGTTATGGTTACTTCCACAACGGATTGTTATGCTAGTGCATCAGACAGTAGACCGCGATTTGAAAATGTCGGTTATTATGGAGTTTTTGATAAATTAATATTATTGGATTATTGCTCTCATGGACGAGTCACAATGATGAAATGCCATTGGTTTGATTCGATGACGAGACATGGCACATTTATTGATGATTGTGGATTTCGAGTAATTAATATTACTCACAATGTTGCTATAGAAGAACCATATGTTTTGGTATCAATGGCTAAACATGTTTTTAATGTCAAAGACCAACTTCGACCTAAATTTGGTGTCATAGTTGAAGTAATTCCGTGAAATGTTTTGATGATGGTGATGATGAAATTGACACTGTCCCTAGTGCCATTGGAACCAATCCATTTATTTCTATTGATGACTCAAATAGCTCAATTGTCAGAGTTGATTGTGTACCTGAAGTTGTGGTTGAAAATATATAGAATCATTCATTCATGTTCTCAATTCTTTTGGTTTACCTAGAGTTGGGTTGTTAAGGTTGGTAATATTAAAATTGATTTAGTATTGATCACAAATATGTTTTTGCTGACTTGATTGTTATGTGAATTTTCAATGTTTATTGGTTGTAGTTTTATTTGAATTGCATTTTCTAATTAGGAATTGAACTGTATTCAAAACATAGTCAAACAATATTTCTAACTTGGTGGACATTACAAATTGTATGATTTATTAAATCCATTCAAGCTCTTCTAAAACAATTGATAGTTGACTTGTCCGTCATGTGAATTTTCAATGTTTATTGGTTGTAGTTTTATTTGAATTGCATTTTTTAATTTGGAATTGAACTGTATTCAAACATAGTCAAACAATATTTCTAACATGGTGAACATTACAACTTGTATTATTTATTAAATCCATTCAAGCTCTTCTAAAACAATTGATAGCTTAATTGACCATTATATGAATTTTCAATGTTTATTGGTTGCACTTTTATTTGAATTGCATTTTCTAATTTGGAATTGAACTGTATTCAAACATAGTCAAACATTATTTTTAACTTGGTGAACATTACAATTTGTATGATCTATTAAATCAATTCAAGCTCTTCTAAAACAATTGATAGATAAATTACCTATGAATCCCATATTCCCTCATATATTTAGTTTTTTGGGTTACACATTAGTTTTTTTTCTAATTAATTACATATTGATTTTCAAAAGAAGGAAATGAATCCAATTGAAGAGAGACGAAGGAAAAAAAGATGTAGAACAATCGTCGAATGACGGATAAGGGCGTTCCACCATTAGTTCCTATAGTGAGTACCTTATTTCAAATTGATATATTTAATGAATATATAATGTCATGTGATTTTTTTTTGTAAACATTTTTGTATGATCCACCTATACGTCGACAGTTATTTGATGAGGAGCCTAGTACTGGTCCTAGTACTCAGGCTGGTAGTACGAGGAGGGTTCGTACCAGAGGTGGACGAGCAGCTGCGCGTACCCGACTAGACCCTTCCCCTCCCACTGACATGTCATCCTTCCCACATTCTGATCCCGGTGTGTCGTAAGATACACATGGGATATTTAGGCCTCCCATGTTTTCGCTATCTTCTGTATCTTCTGGCCCATCATTTTCACATCCCATGATGATTCCCACTCCTCAGTCAGCATCTGATCATACAGCTGCCCAATCTTCTTTTCCTTCTACTTCTGTCTCTCCGAGCTTATATATTCCATCATCTTCGACTCCTATTCCACCAAATGGTGTTCCATCAGTTTCTGTGGATCTAGCGGAACACAGTGATCAGACTGACACAGGTATATTTATAGAACCCTAAATTTTTTTTATTGAAATAATTATTTTCATTATAACATGTTTTGATAAAATATATGTTTTTCTTTCATGACAGATACATCTACTGACAGGAGGCGTGGGTGGGGGTATACACGCATGTGTTCAGTGTGGAACCGCTGCACACAGGTTATGGTGGATTATAATGAAGACAACCAAATGGTTGAGAAAACAGGGCGGAAATGTTGGAGTTTTTTGGCGACGCTTGCCAAATACTCCGACATCATTCCCGTCAGCCCGCTATCGTTGAGACATTTTCCACATGATGTCAAGGATAGAACTTGGGTAGAGATATGGGTAAAAAAATATGTTCTATTCAATTCCATGAATTATTTTTGTATTTATATGAATTAATATTTTGATTTCAGCTTCGATTTAATTTTCCTGATGGTGAGGGTGCACGATCGGAACATCTAAAGGATTTAGGCGAGATTTGGAGAGCCTACAAGAATGAGTTTTATATTGGTTGGGTTTCTAGAGTTGGCACCGAGATAGAGGCGGTACTAGTGGTGGATGATTGTCCTATAGAGCAGCATCGTCAGATTATTACTCATTGGACGATTACCAAGTTTAAGGTATTAATAACATTTGAGGTATTTAAATAATAACTTTCATGTTTTTCATTAAAACTATCTATTTCATTTTTCGAATTTTATTTAGGAATGATCTGGAAAAAATAAAAAGAACATTGATTCAAAAAAATACCTCCACACACTAGGACGTAGTACGATGCCTGATCATGAGAGGAAGCAGGTATAATAATTGTTTATAAGTTTTCTTTACGACTTACACTTTATTTTTTTTCTTCAATTATTTAATAGTTTTTTAATGTTTTCATATAACTTTAGTTTTCAATGTCATTGTAGAGGAAAATACAAAATATTGAAGGACACATGCCTCAAGGAAAACTTTTTTGCTCGAGTAGACGAAAAAAGAATGGAAGTGCCGTCAACGAAGCGACTCAGTAGCAGATAGTAAGTTTTAATCTGTAGAATTTATTTTTTAATATCTATTTTGTAACTTAATGAAATATTTATATTGGTTACAGGCTGCTTTAAAGGCCCTCGCTACCCAAGAACCAGACAATTTTGGGCCAACAGATCACTTACATCAGGTGTTGGGAGAGGAGAATTCTGGCAGAGTACGATGCCGACCTAGGATAGCCCCGACGAGGTATTGGCCCTCCTCAGGTATGAGCTATAGTGCCACCGAGCTACAGCAAGTTAGGGCACAGTCAGAAAAGGCTGAGAAAAGGGCCACAGAGATGACAGAACAGTCTTCTAGGGAAAATAGTGCGTTTATGAAATTTATTGAAGTTCTAAGTCCTACACTTCCAGTAGTGGCCAGCCCAGCTTTTGGTGAGTATATTTCGTTGATACATTCTATATATGGTGTACCAAGTGGATATTCAAGTGGTGGTCGACATGATGTACAACTTGATGATGATGATGGCGAGGAGTCTGATGTGGAAGAAGAGGGAGAGGAGGAGGGCGAGGCGGGTGGTGAGGGCGAGGAGAAGGGCGAGGACGAGGAGGAGGGCGAGTGAGAGGACAATGATGGGGACGAGGACGAGGGTGATGATGATGATGGTGATGATGGTGATGGTGATGTGGGACAAGTTGATCAATTACATTTTTGACTAATATTACTGAGATTTGATATTTAATCTATTCTAGTTGTTTGTTTTATCTAGACTCGTAGTATAGTATTGGAGTTGAGTTATTTTTATATATTATCTATTTTTATGGATGTTGTTGTCTTTTAGTGGTTGTGTGTTTGGGTACCCCCCCCCCCTCTTTCCTGGACACTGGACAACCCCCCACCCTCCTACTTGGACCCCGTACAACCCCAACAAACAGCCCACCAGACAGCCCCCCGGACAGCCCCCCCCCCCCCCCCCACCCTCCTCCCTGGACCCTGGAGAACCCCCCGGACAGCCCCCCAGATAGCACCCAGACCTCCCCCCACACTATTCCATGGACCCCAGACAACCCCGCGAACAGCCCCGGACAGCCCCCCGAATAGCCCCCGGACAGCCCCCCACCCTCCTCCCTGGACCCCAGACAGCTCCCCAAATAGCCCCCTGGACAGCCCCCGGACAGCCCCCCGGACAGCCCCCACCCTCCTCCTTGGACCTCAGACAACCCCCCGAACACCCCCCGGACAGCCCCCACCCTCCTCCTTAGACCACAGTCAGCCCCCCGGGCAACCCCCTGGACATCCCCCCACACAGCCCCCCCGGACAGCCCCCCACCCTCTTCCTTGGACCCCGAACAGCCCCCCGCACAGAGGATTCTCATAAAGTGGACAACATTTGATGTACATACATAAAACCGACCAAACGGATTCGGATTGTGTCGATACATTAGCACAACGATCCATGGGTCATATGTGACATGTACGAGTCCACCTTGCCTCAATCCGAGGCGCGGTGTGGCCGGCACCACTCAAAGTGTCTGTCTTTTGTTTCAATGGAAGCCATTTGAAGTTAAAAACATCAACTGGAAAACGTAAAACTGACCAAACGCATTCGTATTGTGTCGATACATTATCACAATGATCCATGGGTCATATGTGATGTGTTCGAGTCAACCCCACCTGAATCTGAGGCACGGTGTGGCCGAAATCACTCTATGTGGCTCTCTTTAGCTTAAAATGGACAACAATTTAAGTACATATGGAGAACTGACCAAACGAATTAGGTTTTCATTGAAACATTAGGAGAACTATCCATGGGTTATATGTGACGTGTATGAGTCAACGCCGCCTCAATCCATGGCGTGGTGTGGCCGGCAGCACTCGAAGTGTCCGCCTTCTGTTTCAAAAGTACGTCATTTTAATTGAAAAACATCAACTGGAATACAGAAAACCGACCAAACGCATTCGTATTGTGTCGATACATTAGAAAAACGATACATGGGTCATATGTGACGTGTAAGAGTCAACCCCGCCTCAATCCGAGGCACAGTGTGGCCGCCACCACTCAAATTGTCTGTCTTCTAATTCAAAAGGACATAATTTGAAGTGAAAAACATCAACTGGCATACGGAAAACCAAACAAACAAATTTGGATTGTGTCGATACTTTATCACAACGATCCATGGGTCATATGTGATGTGTATGAGTCAACCTCAAATCTATCTGAGATGCGGTGTGGCCGCCACCACTCAAGGTGTCTATATTTTTCTTAAAATGGACAACAATTAAAGTACATACAGAGAACCAACCAAACGCATTCGGTTTCAATTGAAACTTTAGGAGAACAATCCATGGGTCATATGTGATGTGTACAAGTCAAGACCACCTCAATATGAGGCGCGGTGTGGCCGACACCACTCAAAGTGTCCGCCTTCTGTTTCAAAAGTACATCATTTTAATTGAAAAACATCAACTGGCATACGGAAAACTGAATAAATGCATTCGACTTGTGTCGATAAATTAGCACAATGATCCATGGGACATATGTGACGTGTACGAGTCAACCCCGCCTCAATCCAAGGCACTGTGTGGCCGCCACCACTCAAAGTGTATGTCTTATGTTTCTAAAGGACCTAATTTGAAGTGAAATACATCAACTGGCATACGGAAAACCAACCAAACACATTCGGATTGTGGCGATAGTTTAGAACAACAATCCATGGGTCATATGTGACATGTACGACTCAACCCCGCCTGAATCTGTGGAATGGTGTGGCCTCCACCACTCCAAGTGTCTGTCTATTGCTTAAAATGGACAACAATTTAAGTACATACGGAGAACCGACCAAACACATTCTGTTTCCATTGAAACTTTAGGAGAATGATCCATGGGTCATATGTGACGTGTACGAGTCAACTCCACCTCAATCCGAGGCTCGGCGTGGCTGGCACCACTCAAAGTTTCTGCCTTCTATTTCAAAAGAATGTCATTTTAATTGAAAAACATCAACTGGCATACGGAAAACCGACTAAACGCATTCGGATTGTGTCGATACATTAGCACAATGATCCATGGGTCATATTTGACATGTACGAGTCAACCCCGCCTCAATCCGAGGCGCGGTGTGGCCGCCACCACTCAAATTGTCTGTCTTCTATTTCAAAAGGACATAATTTGAAGTGAAATACATCAACTAGCATACAGAAAACCAACCAAACACATTCGGATTGTGTCGATACTTTAGCACAATGATCCATTGGTCATATGTGATGTGTACGAGTCAACCCCGCCTCAATCTGAGGCATGGTGTGGACACTACCACTCAAAGTGTCTGTCTTTTTCTTAATATGGACAATAATTTCAGTACATACAGAAAATCGACCAAACGCATTCGGTTTCCATTGAAACATTAGAAGAACGATCCATGGGTCATATGTGACGTGTATGAGTCAATGAAGCCTCAATCCGAGGTGCGGTGGGGCCGGCACCACTCAAAGTTTCTGCCTTCTATTTTAAAAGTACGTCATTTTAATTGAAAAACATCAACTAGCATGTGAAAAACCGACCAAACGCATTCGGATTGTGTCGATACATCAACACAACAATCTATGGGTCATAAGTGACGTGTACGAGTCAACCTCGCCTCAATCCAAGGCGCGGGGTGGCCGCCACCACTCAATGTTTCTGTCTTCTGTTTCAAAAGGACATAATTTTAAGTGAAATAAATCAACTGGCATATAGAAAACAGACCAAACGCATTCGGATTGTGTCGATACTTTAACAAAACGATCCATGGGTCATATGTGATATGTAGGAGTCAACTCCGCCTAAATATGAGGCACGGTGTGGCCGCCACCACTCAAAGTGTCTGTCTTTTGCTTAAAATGGACAAACATTTAAGTACATACGTAAAACCGACCAAACGCATTCAGTTTCCATTGAAACGTTAGGAGAACGATCCATGGGTCATATGTGACATGTATGAGTCAAATACGCCTGAATCCGATGCGAGGTGTGGCCAGAACCACTCAAAGTGTCTGACTTTTATTTCAAAAGTACACCATTTTAATTGAAAAACATCAAATGGAATGTGGAAAACTGACCAAACGCATTCAGATTGTGTCGATACATTAGCACAACGATCCATGGGTCATATGTGACGTGTACGAGTCAACCCCTCCTCAATCTGAGACTTGGTGTGGCTGGTAGCTCTCCAGGTGTATGTATTATGTTTAAAATGGACATTATTTCATGTAAAAAAATATGGTATACAAAAAACCGATCAAAGTATGAATTGACTTCAAGATTCCACATATAATTGTCATCTAAATGTTAAATTAAATTCTAAATGAATTATGTATGTTTATAATTATGTTATGAATTCTAATTTAATTATGGATGTGTATAGTTCCACCATTATATGTAAAATGTGTATTAATTTGTTCTCTATATGTAAGTGTTAGTTGGTTATTGCAGGTAAAATAATTGTATATGTATGTGTTAGTTTATTGCAGGTACAAAAATTGGATTGAAAATGAGAGGGAACCCACCAAATGAGACCTGGTGGGAAAATTGGAGAGCCGGTGGTCAAATTGGAGAGATGCTGGGTAAATTGCAGAGCTGTTGTGCAATTTGCCCAGCAGAGGCTATGACAACGGTTCAAAACCATTGGCATAGAATGTGTAGGTCTTATTTTAGCAATGGTTCATAGAACCACTAGTTAAACACCTTTCACAACAATTCTAAACCGTTGGGAAAGAGGTATTGTTGGGTTTTTCCCAATGGTTTGGAAAACCGTTGGGAAAAACAAGATAATTTTGTGCTTTGTATCCCAACGGTTTTCTAGAACTGTTGGGATAGGGTAATTTTTCAGAACCCTATCCCAACGGTTCACTGTAAACCGTTGGGAAAAACTTTTACCAACGACTTACTTCCCTACGGTTTGGAGAACCGTTGGTATAACATATACCAACGGTTCTGCAGCCTTTCCCAACGGTTTAGAACCGTTGGGAAATCATGCATTTCCATTAGTGTAATGATGGAATGTGTAATGTCGTACAACATAATCACAAAGTCAAGGCCTTATGCTAAGAAAAAAAATAAAAAATTGTCAATTGTTTTTCCTAATATATTAATTTGTCTTCTAAGACCTACAGATGCATCGAGGGGTCATAGTAGGCCTCTTCGGTCACTTACTAAGTATAATGCATTCTTCATATGAAAATGATGAAACAAAATATAATCATTCATATTAAAAATAGCATAAAAAATTTCAATAATTTAACCATAAACTCGTAATGGTATAAAAAATGTACATTCATAGTCAAACATATCAAAAACCTTCAATAAAACTTTGAAGATTCTATCAGAATAAATCAACTTCATATAAGCATAAAATCTACAAAAGATATTGGCATATATGAAATCAAAAACAATATGAGAGAAATATCACTTTATATTTTGAAAAATTTTAAATGTCATATAATTATAAGAGAAAAAATTTATTTTAAAAATATTCTTATATGCTATTATGGGATGATTTGAAGGTGTTATAATAGTGGAAAATAGTGGCACCCACCATATAAGTTAAAAAAAATTCCTTAATTTTCTAAATGGTCATAAAGTACCTTGTTTGGAAAATGACCGGAAGATTTATTTCAAAACAAAATTTAAAAAGTAAATCAAGGGTATAAATGACATTAATCAATAGTCAATTAAATAGTAAAATTGATTTTAAATAAGTTTTTAGGAAACCTGTATGTGAATGATAATGAAGTCCCAGTAGATACTTACGTATAAACAACCTCAGATAATAAAGAGATTGTAAAATTAACCCTTACCTAGTTATTTTCCATAGTGGAGGGTGTAGGACCCCGGGACACCCTGAGAGGGGAGGGGTGAATCAGGGTGGAAACTTTTTCTTCTTAAAGTTGTGGATCTTGTTCCCACGTTGGTAGGAACTACTTAAACCTGTATGATGGATATGATCAGCAATTAAACATTCACATGCAGAGACAGATGACACGGCTATTTTTACTTGGTTCACCACTAAGGGCTACGTCCAAGGAGTATACGCCGACAGGTTGCCGGTCGTACCTAAATCCACTATGCTTCACTAGCTTCGGATACAAATTTTCAGGTACAGACACTCTGTCCCAGGCTCACTGCCTTTACAATTGTTCAGGGATAGCTCACTGCGTCCCTCGGGTCACTCCCGTTGACTCCCCCTGGCTCACTGCCGTTGGTGAAGTCCCACTCAGTTTATTGACGTGATGGTCTCTTCAATAGATTTGCATTGAAGTCTTTGCCTCTGCTCAGCATGAGACTCTGCTTTCATCAGGGTTCAGAGTTGATGCCCTTTTTAGTTCAATCCTTCTTCTTTAGTGCAATGACTGAATGCACTAGATCTTTCTTCTTCTCTTCCTTTGATTCTCACTACTAACACCTGAGTGTATTGATATATTCCCCTCTTTCTGTGCAGATCTGAGTTTAGTTGCACGGTCCGTTCTTCTTCTCTTCGCAAAACACAATGTGGATGTTAAACACCAGTCATGTGTGTGCGGTACCACTTCTCTTCATAAAACCAAATGGTTTACTGTTCTTCCATCTTCGCAAAGAAGATTTGAGAGTGCTAAGCACCTGGCAAAGGCCTGTGGAACCCCCAAATTTTCGCGCACCCTTCCCGGTGCCTTGCGCGTAAAATTTAAACCTTGCGCGTAAAAATAACTTTTGGCGCGTAAAAGGCTTTTCGCGCAACTCTTCTTTTTCGCGCAAATCTTCCCTTTTTCGCGCAACACCTTCTTTTTCGCACAACCCTTCTTCTTTTCGCGCACCACTCTATACCTTAGTTTTTCCGCGCATTAGAGCTCGAGATTTGTCTAAGTGTCGAGCCTCTTCGAATGAGAGGGGATCACCTCATATTTATAGGCGTTTTTGATCCTACGCGTAAAACCTCTTCCTGCACGTAAAACTGTCTCTCAGTTCTTTGAGTTACGCGCATCTTCCATTTATTCTCGTGCACTGCCTTGGTTTTTCGCGCATCTCATTACTTCTACATTTTTCATCATTCTGAACAGGAATCCCCTCTTGCGCGTAAGACTTCAAACCCATATTTTGCGCACAACCAACTTTACGTGCAGTAGTTTGATTTTCCGCGCACATGGTGCGAACATCTCCGATTTTTCGCACGCCTCTTGCCTTTGCCGATTTTCAATATTTCTGATTCGATACACTGATTGCGCGAAAAATTCACCCAGCTATTCTGCGCACAACATTTTTCGCGCACATTCCCATTTTTCCGCGCACAGCTCTGGTTTTTCGCGCAGCCCATGCCTTTACCATTTTTCAACGTTCTGATTCTGAAACACTGTTTGCGCGAAAAACTATTTCGCGCATCCCGCTGTTTTCCGCGCCCAACTTAAGTATTTCGCGCAAGCCTCTTATATTCCGCGCACCACTTCCTCTTTGTGCGCAGCTCCTTTTGCAGACAATCCATGTCTTCATTTTCCGATTTGGAGGCCCTGAAATTTGGCAAACACTGGAAAACGGCGCCACCTTGTATCTGCTCTTTTTGTACCGCCTCCAGATCATCCATTCCTCTGTCGATGTTCTTGAATAAACCATAGGTCGTTGACCACAACTCTTGAACTCGACATGTCACCAGGGAATCTCCTTTGTCAACAAATTTGTATGTCGTTTGTTTGCTTTGTCCACAAGCACGATCACCTCAACAACACTTCTTCTTGGTGATCTGTATCCTTCAGCAATTCTTTTGCTTTTATCACAAACTCCATCATTGTGATATGTATTCTTTGAAGGAACAACTTTAGTACCATCATCTTCTATGACAGCGTGATGTGCATGGCCATTTCATAAGTCATCACATTGGCACATTGCCTCCTTCATCAATCGTCATAGAAGTCTCTAACATGGTTCTCACGCAATCATGAGTAATTGCATGGTCTTCATCAAAACCCAATGTTCTCATGCAATAATGAGGAATTGCATGGTCTTCATCAAAGCCCATGGTCTTCATCCAAAAACACCATCCTGCCTTAATCATCCTTGGATGGATTACTCCTCACAATATTCATTGTTGTAAACAATGTATCACCTTTGACACATGTTCTTTGAACTTACGAACAGTACAACAATCATCTGAATCACCACTCCTCTACTTCATCGGAGTATTTCATGATCACCTTCATTTTGATCTGCATTTACAACTATTGACAACAAATACAACCTTATACACAGAGTGGTTCCAACAATCTCCCCCTTTGTATTTTGTTGTCAATACCTTAAACATCTTCTGAAATGAACCCGTCAATGTCAAAATGAGAATCTTCTGCATTTCACTCTCTCCCCCTTATTGACAAGAAATACAAAGCGCATGGTAGGGAGGGTATCAATCCTCACTTAAGAAATGTTTCATTAATCATTTCACTCTAAGTCTACTTGAGCAATGCTCGATGTAGAAAACAAGAGGATTTGATTAAGTCAACAAGGCTGTCCATTATCCACAGATCATGATACCAACATGAGATGATAACTCATTTATCTTGTCTTCAAGGGTTTAACACATTAATTCCAGGTATAAGAAGATCAAATATGATAGATAATAATCAACCTGAAACTCCTACACTCACTTCAGCAAATAGATCAAAAACATTCAAGTGCAATCGACAGGATAAGTGACCTCGGGGACTTCCATTCTCTTTATGTCACTGATCAATTCAGTTACTTCCCCTTTGTAAAATAATATTTAATCTGAGAAACCAAGGGATAGATATTGATAAATGACATACCTTCTCCATTGGTGTGTTCTTCAATAAATTCACAGAATAACTGCTTTTGAGTCCACCTGGAGTTGATATTGATTGAAACAGTGATTATGGAAGCTTCTTCATTTTTCTCCCCCTCAAGGGAAACACTCCTCATAATCTTCATCAAGAGTGATCCTTCATCATCATAATCCTTGAATATCAAGAGTTGACAGCATTCACTACTTCTCAGGTTTTCCCCCTGAGAGTATTCTTCACCTTCAATTCCCTGCATTGTTAGCACAAATACAATACACAAATGATTACGGGAATAAGGTGGATCTTTCTTGATTCATCAAGAAGACTTGCTTGGATGAGGTTCTTTTCTCAAACAAGTTCCTCTGTTCATTCCAGTCTTCATGCCTACTCCTCTGAACATATGTTCTGACATCTGTTGGTGTGGCATGGATCTCTTCACACTCTCTTCTACTTTGTGTGAGGAATTGTACTGCTTAGAAGCTAACATGTAAGATAACTTCTTACTCCTCTTAATGACTGCTTCTTTATCTGGTATCAAGGTTAGGAAACCTTTTGCAATATGACCAGATTTATTGCATCTCTCACACAGAACATCTTTGACACGTGCATTTTTCTTTGTTTGCAATCTCTCCTGCACTGTGCCTTCATCATGTGAAAGTTTCCCTTTTCCTTTGTCACCAGCCTTGGCCTTTTCAGCTTCAAGTTTCCTCATTCTATTCAAATATTCTGGCTAGATGACCAACATGTCATTGGGAACTTTTGCAGTTGGTTTGGGTCTTCCACATGGGTTCTTCTGAGTTTCATCCCACATAGTGTTTCGTTTGGATGAATGACCCTTAAATTGCATGGATCTAAAATCCTGGGTCTTCTCAGCTTCCCTACTTGAGATCTTCTTGGGGAAATGTGTGTTCGCCACATTCTTCTTATTACATCCCAAGGTACTTTCATCATACTTAGACGGAATCAGAGGTCTTCTGTTCTTATTAGCTCTGGATATCTGTTGACCTAGGCATGCACCATTCTTGTGACCACTGCCGTTGCATACATCACAGATGTTATCAAGCATTCCAAATCTGTTTGCTGTAAACAAATGCTTCTGGACCTGTGGATGTTTCTTCTTCTTCTCTGGCTTCCTCCCATTTGATATATGCTTTCTCTGTGCTTTTCCATGAAAGGGATTATAAAAACAATCCAGTGCACAGTGCCCAAATCTATTGCAGCACCAACATTCGCCCACAAATCTTTTCTTCTTTGTTTCTTCAGTATTAAGTTGTTGGGCCATCTGCTTAGTTGTTTGTGCTCTATTTGAGGAAGAATCTTCCTCCTTTTTCTTCCTATCCACCCTAGTCATGGTGGTAGGTTTCTTCTTCTCGCCTTTCCTCATCCATACTTGTTTATAACTTTTCTTCCCACCTGCACTGATTGTAGGAGTGTATTTAGAAATATGAGTACAAGATGGTTTGGATGGTACCTTCACTTTCTCAGTTGCTTGTGATAGATCAAAGAGTGAAGTCATGATCTTCTTATC
Source organism: Viscum album (assembly GCA_963277665.1). Taxonomy (NCBI): domain Eukaryota; kingdom Viridiplantae; phylum Streptophyta; class Magnoliopsida; order Santalales; family Viscaceae; genus Viscum; species Viscum album. Next base: position 1,465,035,775 of record OY728158.1, read on the forward strand.
ACATGTTGGAGGTCTTTTGACAATAGAATCCTCCAGTGATCATTGAGTACCAGCAGCAACTGATTCTTGATGTGGATAATCAAGAGTTGTCATAATCTTCTTATCACATGTTGGAGGCATTTCAGCTTTAGACTCCTCCAACGAACATTGAGTGCAAGCATCACTCATTTCATTCTTTTGTGAAGTCTCAATATGTGTGTTCTCAATCTTGGTCAACTGAGCTTCCAATTTTTGACTCACAATATTGAGGATGATCTTCTGATCTTCAATAGTGATCATCTTCTCTTCACAGGTCTTCTTCAACCTTTCAACCTCATCTTCATGCATCTTAACTTTGTTTTGTAACAAAGAGTCAAGTTCCCTGAATTTAATGGAAGTTTCTTCCAAACAAAAATTCTTGACTTCATTGCTCTTCTTCAGCTCAGCTTCAAGTGCATGGATCCTTTCTTTTAAAGTCTTATTGACTTCCTCTTCTTCTTCAAATACTTTCACCCGTTTGATGAGCTTCATACTTTCCATAACTTTTATTTCCAACCCCTTTTCCATATTGTCAGATTCCCTTTCTAATCGATTGATCTCAACCTGCATAGATTGGAATAGGCTACAAATAATAGCAACCCTTTCTTCTGGAATATCATGCAGATATGTTCTGAGTTTTTCCTGAAAGCCCGAATTAGGGGTATCATCCTTTCCTCTGGATGAGTTCTGAGCCACCTTCTTGATACTTTCCAAGCCTAATGTTTCTTCATTATTGGAATGGCATGGAGAACAAGACACTATATCTTCTTTGGATGTGGGGGACTTCTTCATCATCTTCTTCTCTTTCTTTTTCCTATTTGTCAAAGTCTTGGTGGATATAGATTTCTGCTCAGAAATTACTGCGTCATTATCAAGACTGCTCTTCATTGTTGACTCTAGGAAAGAAACTCAAATCCTCTTCTCAATAGAATTACTGGAGAATATCCAACATACGTTAACCTCCCTCTGATACAACTTGTAGGACCCCGGGACACCCTGAGAGGGGAGGGGTGAATCAGGGTGGAAACTTTTTCTTCTTAAAGTTGTGGATCTTGTTCCCACGTTGGTAGGAACTACTTAAACCTGTATGATGGATATGATCAGCAATTAAACATTCACATGCAGAGACAGATGACACAGCTATTTTTACTTGGTTCACCACTAAGGGCTACGTCCAAGGAGTATACGCCGACAGGTTGCCGGTCGTACCTAAATCCACTATGCTTCACTAGCTGCGGATACAAATGTTCGGGTACAGACACTCTGTCCCAGGCTCACTGCCTTTACAATTGTTCAGGGATAGCTCACTGCGTCCCTCGGGTCACTCCCGTTGACTCCCCCTGGCTCACTGCCGTTGGTGAAGTCCCACTCAGTTTATAGACGTGATGGTCTCTTCAATAGATTTGCATTGAAGTCTTTGCCTCTGCTCAGCATGAGACTCTGCTTGCATCAGGGTTCAGAGTTGATGCCCTTTTTAGTTCAATCCTTCTTCTTTAGTGCAATGACTGAATGCACTAGATCTTTCTTCTTCTCTTCCTTTGATTCTCACTACTAACACCTGAGTGTATTGATATATTCCACTCTTTCTGTGCAGATCTGAGTTTAGTTGCACGGTCCGTTCTTCTTCTCTTCGCAAAACACAATGTGGATGTTAAACACCAGTCATGTGTGTGCGGTACCACTTCTCTTCATAAAACCAAATGGTTTATTGTTCTTCCATCTTCGCAAAGTAGATTTGAGAGTGCTAAGCACCTGTCAAAGGCCTGCGAAACCCCCAAATTTTTGCGCACCCTTCCCGGTGCCTTGCACGTAAAATTTAAACCTTGCGCGTAAAAATAACTTTTGGCACGTAAAAGGCTTTTCGCGCAACTCTTCTTTTTCGCGCAAATCATCCCTTTTTCGCGCAACACCTTCTTTTTCGCGCAACCCTTCTTCTTTTCGCGCACCACTCTATACCTTAGTTTTTCCGCGAATTAGAGCTCGAGATTTGTCTAAGTGTCGAGCCTCTTCGAATGAGAGGGGATCACCTCATATTTATAGGCGTTTTTGATCCTACGCGTAAAACCTCTTCCTGCGCGTAAAACTGTCTCTCAGTTCTTTGAGTTACGCGCATCTTCCATTTATTCTCGCGCGCTGCCTTGGTTTTTCACGCATCTCATTACTTCTACATTTTTCATCATTCTGAACAGGAATCCTCTCTTGCGCGTAAGACTTCAAACCCATATTTTGCGCACAACCAACTTTACGCGCAGTAGTTTGATTTTCCGCGCACATGGTGCGAACATCTCCGATTTTTCGCACGCCTCTTGCCTTTTCCGATTTTCAATATTTCTGATTTGATACGCTGATTGCGCGAAAAATTCACCCAGCTATTCTGCGCACAACATTTTTCGCGCACATTCCCATTTTTCCGCGCACAGCTCTGGTTTTTCGCGCAGCCCATGCCTTTACCATTTTTCAACGTTCTGATTCTGAAACACTGTTTGCGCGAAAAACTATTTCGCGCATCCCGCTGTTTTCCGCGCCCAACTTAAGTATTTCGCGCAAGCCTCTTATATTCCGCGCACCACTTCCTCTTTGTGCGCAGCTCCTTTTGTAGACAATCCATGTCTTCATTTTCCGATTTGGAGGCCCTGAAATTTGGCAAACACTGGAAAACGGCGCCACCTTGTATCTGCTCTTTTTGTACCGCCTCCAGATCATCCATTCCTCTGTCGATGTTCTTGAATAAACCATAGGTCGTTGACCACAACTCTTGAACTCGACATGTCACCAGGGAATCTCCTTTGTCAACAAATTTGTATGTCGTTTGTTTGCTTTGTCGACAAGCACGATCACCTCAACAACACTTCTTCTTGGTGATCTGTATCCTTCAGCAATTCTTTTGCTTTTATCACAAACTCCACCATTGTGATATGTATTCTTTGAAGGAACAACTTTAGTAGCATCATCTTCTATGACAGCATGATGTGCATGGCCATTTCATAAGTCAGCACATTGGCACATTGCCTCCTTCATCAATCGTCATAGAAGTATCTAGCATGGTTCTCACGCAATCATGAGTAATTGCATGGTCTTCATCAAAACCCAATGTTCTCATGCAATAATGAGGAATTGCATGGTCTTCATCAAAGCCCATGGTCTTCATCCAAAAACACCATCCTGCTTTAATCATCCTTGGATGGATTACTCCTCACAATTTTCATTGTTGTAAACAATGTATCACCTTTGAAACATGTTCTTTGAACTTACGAACAGTACAACAATCATCTGAATCACCACTCCTCTACTTCATCGGAGTATTTCATGATCACCTTCATTTTGATCTGCATTGACAACTATTGACAACAAATACAACCTTATACACAGAGTGGTTCCAACAGAGGGTATGTTAACCTCTTGTATAATGGTTAAAGAATTTTTATTAAATTATACAATAACCAGATACACATATATGATAGCATATATGATCCTCTAATATTGCATTGTTAATAATATTTTAGTAGTATTATTGTTTCAGGACTTAATGATTGGTTTTCCATCATATGGTTTTTTATGAAAGTCATGTTCGTTATGGATAAGATGTATTCTATTCATATCCAGAATGATATTATGTTCTTAAAAATTATTTTTAATCATCAAATGAAAATAAATATTCAATGGTTAAGATGTGGAATGAAATCTCATCGCGTCGTGGAGACGGTAAGTCGTACGTACACACGTGTGACAATATCATTCTATAGATGGTGAAATCAATTGTAGTTGGATGGTATATTATATTTAATTAATAATTAACATGTTATATTTATTATTTACATCAATTATAATCATTATCATACCCATCAAAATAATGAGTTGTTGAATAACGAACTATACCACGATGTGGAGACGACAAGTCATACATAGCATGTATGGTAAATTTTTCATTAATATGATGGATAATATAATGAATATGGTTGTAACACATTTATAATAACATAAAATATGTATAAGGTACTAGATTTATTATTTTGGTATGTAAAATAAAATGGAATATAATTCGGAAGATGAAAAGAATTTTGAAAGAGGTGATGAAATAATTACCTCTTCTTCGGGTTGTTCCTTTTGATTGGATCAAAAGGGCTCCCTAAGATGGATTTATGATCCATGCAAATCAAATAAGATTAAGTGAGGGTTGTTGGGTGAGGTTTTTTGTAGGGTTTTTCTAATCCAAAAGCTTTGGAGGTGTGAATTTGAGAGAAGTGGATGTACCATTTTATAAGAGAGGTGAGGGACACTTTTGGAAAATCTTGAAATATTAATTTATTCTAAACTAAGTTTCAACATATAATGCCTCCAAATGAATTTATTTAGAGGCTAAGGTTGGTATGTGTTTTAATAATCTCAACCAATAAGTTTGATACATGTTTAGGTCACCATATAAGCATTATAGTTTTTATTTACCTCATGGTTATATAGTTTAACATTTACCACGTATCCTTGTAATTTTATATTATATTGTTAATAAATGTAATATAAAATAGCATGAAACCTAAAGTGGTTCCCTAATGACATATATAATATTATCTATGTCTTTTTACCAAATATTATTTTTTTAAAAGTCTTATATCATTTCATAATAAAGTATTTGTTTTGAAAATGTATTTATTTTAATTTTGAAACTATTTAATATATGGTTTTTGTGAATGTCCAAAAAACATTAATATATAAAAGAGAATACATTTAATTGACCCTAAAATTTAATATTTACCTATAAAATATGTGTTTTGAATCAAAATGTTCAAATTATATTTATTTTAATATTAATAATATAATTTATTTTATTCTTTCATTAATAATGAAAATAATGCATCATTATTGTGTCATATATAAATATATTTATTTTATGTCTAAAATTTATAAATAAAATATCATGATGTATGATATCATTTTATCTTAATAATTAATAGTTATATTAAATGAGATATATTATATAACCTCATACAAATATTTTTTTATAAAAGGATATATGTTTATGTGACATTTTCCTTATCATTAATTTAATTTTTATAATTTTCATTTTCACTTACAAGTTTCTACATGGGGTCCCAAAATCGATCAAAATATGTCAATGGTCAAACATGTATCATCCAATAGAGTTAGGACATGTGTTAGGGTGATTTAATATTATTATAATATTATTTTTACCCTTATTTTCGGGATTTACCCTTTAACCATAGTAAATAAAATATTTACTGATGTTTCTATTCATAATTTCAAAAAATTAATTTTTAATATTTACTCAATTGGAAAATTCTGATTCCAAATATGGAATCCATTTTACCAAATTGAAATCACAAAATATTCAAAAATTAATTTAAAATTAAATTCCATTGTCAAAACCAAAAAGCTGGTTTTTAAGGTGTAAATACTATCAAAAGATTGACATGTGTTTAATTACAATTTAATTAAGAAATTTCATACAATGACCAAAATTATTTTAAATGAAAAATATATAATATAATGATACATTAAAACAACTCAAATTTTTAAATTAACAATATATATTATTTCAATTTAAAAAGTGGTTTAAAATTATTTATTAGTATTTTCATTATTCATTAAAATATAATAGTTAACAGAAAAGCGCCAAAAATTCCCCATAAGATAATTTTTAAATTTTGAATCAAAAAATAAAGTCCATTCTAAAAAAAATTATAATATTACAAAAAGTTTGTATTACTATTCAATACTTTTTTTAAAATGGATAGTTTGATTGAACGTGGTGTGATAGAACTCGGTGTTCTGTACAACACAAACTGTTGTATTATTCAAATAGAATAGTATTGTAGAATCATGGGGTGTTTAATTTTTTCTCTTTCAGAATGTTTCATCATCAAAATTTCTAAAATATTACTACATAAAATGATTCGGGTGGTTCTTCATCATAAGTTCCTCATGATCCCATGTGTCCTCTTCTATTTTATGGTTTATCCAAAGCAATTTTACGAGATGAGTTGTCTGGTTTCTCAACACTTTTTCTTTTCTATCTAAAATCATGATAGGATCTTCACAATAAGATAGATTTGGTTCCAGTTCTATTTCTTTATAAGTGAGTATATGTTTTGGGTCATAAAAATATTTTTTCTATAGTGATACGTGAAAAACCTCATGAACTTTTGCGAGAATTGGTTGAATTGCCCAAATATAATCTATAAATCTAATTAGTTCTAGAATTTCGAAAGGTCTTATGTACCTAGGACTCAATTAACCATTATTACAAAATTGTATAACACCATTTCTTGGAGATAACTTGAATAAAACATGATCTTCTACTTGAAATTCCAAATCCATCCTTTAGTTATCGGAATCGATATTTTTCCTACATGGAACTAATTTGATGTGGGTTTGGATAATATTACCCTTTTTGATTTCTTCCCCAAAAAGTATTGAGCCTACGAGTTTTCTTTCACCATCATCATCCCAAAAAGTTGTTGTGCAACATATTTTTCTATATAACACATCATATGGAGCCATCTGAATACTTGAATTGAATCTTTTGTTATAAGAAGATTCTACTAGAGGTAAATACTGATCCCACATACCTTGAAAGTCATGCGAGAAATATCTCAACATGTATTCTAATGTTTGAATATTTTGTTCTGATTTTCCATTAGTTTCAATGTGGTAGGCAGGGCTCAAATGAAATTCAGTATCAAGGGATTTCTGAAGTCTTTTCCATTATCATTATGTAAAATAAGGATCACAATATGAAACAACTGATAGGGGTACTCCTTTAAGTCTTAAAACTTCATTAATATATAGTCTTTCAAATAATTCAATTGTTAAATCCTCACTGATAGTAAGAAAATGTGATGACTTTGTAAGATGATCAATAATGACCCATATTTCATCATTCCTTCTAGGTATCTTTGGTATCCCTATCACAAAGTCCATCATTATATCATCCCATTTTCAGTCTGGTATGGGAATTGGTTGCATGATTCTTCCAGGATGTTTCCTTCCAGTTTAAACCTATTAAAAAACAGTTCATATGGGCACATAATTAGTAATATCCCACTATATGTTGTGTCATCAAAATTATTACTTCAAATCTCTATACATATTGGTGCTACCACAGTGTATAGAATAATTGGACTTATGAGCATCATCCGAGAGTTCACTTTTTCAGATCATTTATATCAGGAACACAAATCCTCTTTACAAATTTCAAAATTCCATCTCTATATATAAAGTCAATCTATCTCCCATAATTCACATCTTTAATTTTCTTTTGAAACTCACCATCATCAGTCTTAGAACTTTTTATCCTTTCGAGTAAATATGGTTTGGAAACCCTTTGAAAAAGTTTCGATTTATTCACCATCTATGATGATTTCCATATCCATATTTACTAGATTCATGAGAATAGGATCCCTTTCAACTCTTATCTTGATCATGATCAGTTCATTTTAAAGAATCTTTCTCCTTATTTACCTTCCTCAAGTGGTTGTGTATACTGAAATCATAATCCATGAGTATTTCAAGCCATCAACTTTTCCTCATGTTGAGTTCTATATTTTAGAAAATATACTTCAAACTCTTGTGATCAATAAATATCTAGCATTTTTCACCATTGAGATAGTGCGTCCATAAATTCAGAGAAAATATAATAGCTGTTAACTCAAGATCATTAGTGGGATACTTTTGTTCATGGATTTTTAGCTACCGTGATAAATATGAAATAACTCTATCATTCTTTATAATGACACAACCACATCTTTTCGTTGATTAACCACAATAAATAAAAAACCATAATTCCCCAATGGTAGAGTCAAAAAAAGAGAATTGAATAATATCTCATTCAATTCTTCACAACATTCATCACACTCTTTTGTCCAAACAAATTTAACCCCTTTACGTGTGAACGTGGATAATGGGTTATCCAATTGAGATAATTTCTATACAAAATGAAAATAATAACTTGTTAAACTAATAAAACTACATACCTCATTTATACTCATAGGTGCTAGCCATTTTTTGATTTCACATTACATTGTCGGATCAATAGAGAGTATATCTGTAGATACAATATGACAAATAAAATAAATATCCTAAATCTAGAATTCACAGTTGATAATCATCCCTTATAATTGATTTCTTCTAAGTGTCTTTAGAATAGTTCGCATGTGATTTTCATGATCTTCGTAGCTTTTAATGTTTTCCAAGATATCATCAAATGTAGCACTACATAGTCATCAATATATTCTTTGAAAGCTCTTTTCATTAGATCCAACAAATCAGAGGCTGAATTAGTTAGTTCAAAAGGAATTACTGTAAACTTGTAATGCCCGTAACTTGTTCAATATGATATCTATTGAATTTTTTATTTTTTCACGCATAACGGATTGTATCCATATCGAAGGTCAATCTTTGAAAAATATTGAGCTCCATGAAGTTGATCAAATATATCATCAATGCGAGGTTTGAGATAAATTTTCATTATTTTTTTACAGTTGATCTCCCTATAGTCAATGCACCACCCCATAGGTACATCTTCATTCTTAATAAAAAGAATTAAGGATTCCCATGGAGAAACACTAGGGGTGGATAAATCCCTTATTACTCAATTACTCTAGTTGTTTATTTAGTTCCACTCATTCCACATTTTCCATTCTGTAAGGGGTATTTGATATGGGACATAAACCAAGAATTAAGACAATAGAAAACTAAATATCTCATTCTTGATGATGTCTAGGTAAATCCTATGTAAGAACATCATCATATTCTTGAACAATAGGTACATACTCTATTTGACCATTCCTTTCCTCACCCATAGTAATTTCACTCTCTTTCTCACCGATAATTGAATTATGAAGAGCTACTGGTGGTGTATCTTGATGAGAATCAAATGGTGATGTTACTACCCTAAAGATATGGGATTCTATGGCATCATCAAAAAATTTAACCACATTTTTCATACTTAAATATTCAGTTCACGGTCCGAAAGAAAATCCATACTGAAGATTATTTCAAATTCAATCAAGGGTATTAAGTTTAAATCATTGAATAAAGCACATTTATATTCCATAATGGTAATTTATTTAAAAAAACATTGTTACAATGGTACTTCCCTTAAACTATTTGACTGAAAACTCCCTTATTAAATCAAATTGAAAATATCTATCATTCTTGGAAAACTGGGATGATATGAAAGAATTCAATGATCCAGAATCAAATAAATCTTTGGATAAATTTGATGAAATGATTAATCTACATGCCACCACATAATTTGGAGCATCAACCTCAGCAGTTGTGATCTCATAATCTTGGCCATTCTCTCTTAGCCTTTTTTGATGTATGTTTCCTTGGCACTTTGGAAATTCATTTTCATAATGTTTGATTTATCTACAATTGTAGCATTGAACATTGAAATACTCTTTCATTCCCATGTAATCACGAGCTTGGTGACCCTTTTCTCCACACTTATAATAAACTTATATTCCCTTCAAGAATGTATGAGGGTGTTTCTTCCGAAATTTAATACAGGATGGAAACTCAACTTTTCCCGTCATCCCTTTATTTCCTTTTTCAGAGTGTTCAATAGATATCTTCCTTTCTTTATTCACTTTAATGTTTTAAGACATAGAGAATTTCTTCCTTGTCTTGATAAAACAGAAGACTATACCTTTGTATAATGAGAAGGATTTTGAGACTAATGGTCGGTGAAGAAATGGTTTTAACCCTTCCAAGAATCGACCAATATTACTTCTTAGTATATATATATATATAATATTCAACATGCATTCCTAACCATGTAAATTTAGCCACATACATTGCAACATTTTCTTCCACCTTTTACCTTAGACTCATAAATTTCTTTTTCATATCTGCTCGATACTCATGAGGAAAGTATTTTTCTTTTAAAATTTCTTCAAACTCCCTCGATTTCATATTTGATACTTATTCATCCTCTTTTTTTGTTTTGAATTAATGACTATCATTGATATGCATCTCCTATGAGGCGAAAAACTGCAGTAACAACCTTTTTGATTTTGCTACTCCCCAAAGCATAGAATATTTTACCTAAAGAACTAATCCATTTCTCAAATACAAACGGATTTGTGGTCCCATTGAATTTTTGTAGTTGTTTCCTCATGAAGTGTTCTAACATAAACCATCCATGTTTTGGATCGGGGTGATCCCTACAGTTAAGGTTATTATTCATAAACAGGGTAAGATGTCTCAGTATGGTTACAAGTTGTTCAGCATGGGTATCATCACCATCCCTACAATAATTATTCTTATTAGGAGGGAAATACATACATTGATTATATGCATCGATATGGATTCCATTCCTTCCACTAGGTGTTGGTTCAAAATAATGGAATACACTAGATTATTTTAAAAATCACAATTCATAATTCCAAACATGAATAATACTTAACATAAATTGAAAAGTTTATGAATATAATCCATAATCATAAAAAAATTTCTTTGGGGAATTATTTACTCATAAATCCATCATAATGGTTTATAATGAAAATGTGAATTATCATAAGAATATACTCTGGGAGGGTCATAACCAAAATTGCAGCATGTCCCGTTGTTTTACACCTGTTCTGGTTCAATTATAGATCAAAGTAGTGTTTTCAAGTTTTACCCGTAGATACATATGTGTCGTATCCACCTCTACATGCTCATAACCAGTCAAGAATTTTTTTTTGTAAAATTTACAAAATCACTTCATTACAAAAAATTTATGATGTTTTCTATACTACCCTCAATGGTTATCTTAGGGTAATGTTCTCTAGTCAAAGTTTCTCTAAATCTAGTTTATAGGGATTGTACTGAACATCCTTTGATATTAACTGTAAATTCCTAGACCCGAGTTACCCAGAGTTAGTGCATTATTACATAACATTGTCACGATCACAAGAGATCATTTCCTAGAAGAACAATTAGTTTATTAGGAATGGAAGTAATAGATAAATAAATAAGTTGTACATTAGATTATAAAATTAATAAACAAAAACATTGTGTCTCCTTTGGAAACACTCATATCAATAGCCTATTTTTAATGGTCAATCATTATATTCCATTCCTCATACTAGGAAAAATAAAACATAAGAAAGGGGTGATCTCAGATGCTATGTAAGGATAACAATATAGTAGAAACTTTTATAAATAAGAATAATCATTAAAGGCAATATATAAAACTAAAATAGAATCATTTTAAGCATAAAATTAATCATAATATGGACAATATAAATCAAATAATTCCATATAATTGTGTACATTGATATTCTACTAATCAAATAATAACATGTAATATCAATATCTAATTTCATAATGATGGAATGCCTAATTCCAGACATCATAACCACATAGTCAAGGCCTCGTGCGAAGACTATAAAGAAAACTTTTTTAAAGGCCTTGTTCTAAGACACAATTTTATCCCATGGCACTTACTGATGCATTTACGAGATACAACGGGGCCCCACCCATCAATTACTAAGTCCAATTCATTCCTCATATAAAATGGTTGAACCATAATATAATCATTTTTATTAAATCTAGCATACAAAAAGCCAATACATTAACTATAAACCATAAATGTTACAAAAATAGCACATCCTCTATCATACATATCACAAAACTTCAATACAATATGGAATATTGTATTATAATAAATCAACTTCATATAAATGTAAAATCCACCAAAAGATGATGACATAGGTGAAATCAAACCTATTTGAGAGAATTATCTGTTTATATTTTGAAGTCATTTAAAAGTTAGGTAATTACAAAAGAAAACATTTATTTGGAAAATATTCTTCTAATATTGTAAGGGAAGATTATATGGTGTATTAATGGTAGAAAATTTAAACAACCTCCATATATGTTATAAAAAATTCTTTCCATAATTTGTCGAAAAGGTCATACAGTACCTTTTTTGGAAAATGACGGAATGATTACTTTTCAAACATTTTATAAAAATTAAATCTAGGGTATAAATTAATTAAACCCATAGACTATGAAATAGTAAAAATGTTTTGAAATACCTTTTTATGGAAAATGGATATGGATGATAAAGAAGTCCTGGTAGATACTTATGTATAACCAACCTCATATAATTAAGAAATATTAAAATTAGCCATAACTTGTACTTTTTCATGCTAGAAGTTATGTTAACCAAAATTATAATAGTTAATGGATTTTTATTAATTTATATATTAACCACAAACATAAATACAATATCATATAATATCCCATAATATTTCTTCGTTAATAATAGATTATTAGAATTATTGATTCAGGTGTTACTGATTCGTTATCCTTAACATGTTTTGTTGTGAATGGAATGTTAATTATAAATAGAATTTATTTGATTCATATCTAGAATGATAATATTTTCTTAAATATTATTATTAATCATCAAATGAAATTTATTCAGGAATGGTAACGATGGGGAATGAAATCTCATCGTGTCATGGAGATGGTAAGTCGTACGTACACATGAGCGACAATATCACTCTATTGAGGGTGAATTCATACAAAGTTGGATGGTATATTATATATAAAAAATAAATAACATGTTATATTTATTTATTATATCAATTTTACTCATTTTAATAAACATACAAATAATGATGTGTTGAATATAAAACTACACCACGACGTGGATATGGTAAGCCGTACATACGCACGTATGGTGAATTTTTCATTCATAGGATGGATAAGATAATTAAGATGGTTGTATAATATTTATAATAACATCATATTATGTATAATGCATTGGATTTATTATTTTGGTATGGTAACAAAAAATAAAGAGGAAGTGGATGAAGAAAAATGATTGAAAGTGGTGATGAAATAATTACCACTTCTTTGGGTTCTTCCTTTTGATATGAACAAAAGGGATACATATGTTGTCTTTTGGATCAATTTATAGCCTTTAGGTAGGATTTGAGGTAGTTGGGAGGATATTTTAAAAGGTTTTGGCTGATCCGAAAGGCTTTGGATGCGCTAATTTGAGAGAATGAGATGTTCCCTTTTATAAGAGAGGTGAGAGACACTTTAGGAAATATTTGAAATATTAATTTTTTCTAAAATACATTTCCATTTATAATATCTCAAAATTGATTTATTTCGTGGTTAAGGTGGTTATGGGTATAAATAATCTCAAAATGTAGGTTTTATACAACTATGGGTCACCATATTAACCATGACGTTTTGATTGTAACTTTTGGTTAAATAGGTTTACATTTACCATGTCTCCTTGTATTTGTATATTATATGGTTAATAATCACACTATAAAATTACAAGATAACCTAAAGATATTAGTTAATGAAATATCTAATCTTATATAAGTACTTTTGTGGAATATTTATCTTTTTAGAGTATAATATAATTTAATAAAATAGTATTTGTTTTAAAAACTGATTTTTGTCAATTTTTACACTATTAAATATTTGGGTTTTCTGAAAATAAAAAAAAATTACTTAAAAAAATACATTTAATCGAAATAACAATTCATATTCACCTATAAATTTTTTTTATGGTATCAAAACATTAAAATTATATTGATTTTAATATTGATAATATCATTTATTTGATTCTTTCATTAATATGAAAAATACTGCATCATTATTATGTTAGAAATAAATATATTTATTTTATGTTTAAAAAATATACATAATATTTAATTATGTAGGAAATATTTTTATGTTTCTAATTACTATTTATAGTAAATTAAATGAATTATATAATGACATAAAAAATTTGTTTTATTAAACAATATATGTTAATGTTATATTTTCTATATCTTTAAATTAATTTTTATAAAGTGTCATTTTAACATAAAAGTGACTCTATAGGGTCCCAAAATAAACCGAAAGATTCTCATGGTCAGTAATGTATCATTCATTAGGGTTAGGAAACTTTTTAGGGTAATTTAATATTATTATAATATAATTGTTTACCCTTATTTACCAGATTTACCCTTGAACCATGGTAAATAAATTATTTACTGAAGTTACTATTCGTAATGTCTAATAATAAAAGATACCTATTTACACAATTTAGACCTTATTATTCTGAATATGGAAACCATTTTCCCAAATTCAAAACATATAAGTTACAGAAAAAAAATTTAAAATTATTTCTCATTGTCAAAACCAAAAGGCGGGTTTTTAAGAAGTAAAAACTATCAAAAGATTGAATTGTGTTTATATACAGTTTAAATGATAAATTACATATAATGGACTAAATTATATTAAGTCATAATAATTTAAACTAATTATAATTTCAAACTACTCAAATTTATAATTTAACACTATAAATAATTTCAATTAAAATGTAGTTTTTAATTAAAAAATATTACTTTCCCTATTCAACCAAAAAAGAAAGTTATCATAATGGTGAAAAAAACTCAACCTATGATAATTTTGATATTATGAATCCAAATATGAAATTCATTATGAAAAATAATGGTTAAAAATTTTCAACAAGGTGATATTACAATTCATTTCTACTTTTTAAACGACTGGTTTGATTGGTTGTGTTGTGCTAGAACTCAATGTTACATACAATGAAATTCATTGTACTATTCAAAAATGAGCATACCGTGGTATCTTGGGGTGTTATATTAAAACCTTGGATTAAACTAAAAAACTATTTTAAATAATAAAAATTCCTCATCATTAATTTTTAAACTACTTATATAACTAAATTCATTATTTAAGATACCTAAAATCCTCATTAATTTAACATAACTATCACACCACATTAATCCTCCAACTAAAATCCTTTAACATCCATATAATTCAATAATACCATAACGATTATAGTGCAATTATTATTTTTATTAACACATTATCTTATTTGAACTCAAATATCTCATTTAATCTAATTCAATTACAATAAATAAACGATTAAACTAGGTAAACTTCATGGGTTGGACCGAAACCATGTGCAGCCCATGAAGATCTAATAAATTAGATATTTCCAGATTTAGTTCTCCCCAAACATATCCGGGCACCTATGAAAATTATCTGGTATTCAACCAAATCCAAAAATGAAACCATTAAGTGTTCCAACACTCGTAATTATGTTCCTGAGATCAGTTTAAAAACATACCCAATGATAATCTCAAAATTTTCAAAAACCTTCGTAATTTGAAACAGATTCCAAAGAATTGTACATTAAAATTATGATGTATGCCAAATGTGAGGATTGGTTTACTACATTATTGATTGGTCTCTATTATTACATTTTGAATCATCTTAAATAACTTCAAATCCTTTACTATTGGACTTTATGTAAACAATTATACCTTTGACAAATATGATGGAATGCTGAACATGATGAATCAGTATTCAACAACTTCATGTTCATAAAATTTGTTAAATTCATCATTACAACCATCATTATATGTCTTTAAATAGATATGTATTCAAAAAACGCATTATGATGACCTTGAGGCTAGAAAACACCGGCTTCACAAACATTATTCTTTCACAAACATCATCTTGTATCATAACTTCCTTCACGATTTGAATAAATTGAAGACCAACATTAATATCATCTTAATTTTAAAATAATGTTTGGTAAAATCAGTTTCCTTTACCATTTTACTTGATGTAAAAAATTATAAAATTGATAAATATGATTTTAATCACCTCTTTTACCCCCCCCCCAAATTATTTTATAAAACATTCATCACATGTTATCCAAATACTTCTGATTTATTGGAACTCAATGATCCACAAAGTATTGTCACATTCAAAATTTTGTAATGCTGTCTCTAATTCTCTACCATTATGATATGCCATTCTATACCAATTTCAAGGAATTTCTAGTGACCATTTAATATCAATAATATTTTTCTCAACATGATCAACATTCGCAAACATTGTGTGTATGATTCCTTGAATAGGATGGATAATCCAATTTTTACAAAAAACATTGTGAGGAAATTTCATTTCTTCTAAAAAATTATTCACCTATAAAATATCATTAAATAAATAATCTAATACCATAATACAGTCACATTCATTTAAAAACTTGGTTCTTACATGTTGGAAACGTGGCTATCTGAATTTAGCTTTTATGTTTAGGGTTTATTCCCTTACATTGCCTAATTTTACTTTACTTATTATAATTAATTAAAGTCACATTCACTAATCTATTTGTTAAAACATAAGTTTATATTATTAGTATATAAATATTATTGATATAAAAACCCATAATATCCTTTTCTAAAAATTTAATTTTCATAAAATGAAAATATATTTTTAATGATAATCTCATAGATATAGAGACAAAACTGATTTTAATGTGAGTATAACAAAAATTCCATCAATATTTTATATATAATTCAGTATAAACTTGATTCAAATTACATGAATTTTACTAATAAATGTATAATTGTTCTATTTATAACCTTAAAAAATTAAAATGTTATTTTACAATTTACATAAGTTATTAGAAAAAAAAAGTAGTTTTGAATGACAATTCAGTATTTTTTCACTATTCACATTGAAATTATGTTTTTCAAAAAAAATAAAACTAAGATAATTTGAGAATTATCAATTAAAAAATGAATTTTATTTTATGTAATTAAATTCCTAAATGTGTTTAATATAATTTTATTATTATTCACAAAAAAACATAAAAAAGTATTCTTTTTCGAAAAATAATATTTTTAATTATATAAAAACATTACTATTAAAAATAATGTATTATTAAAAATATTATTTTTCAATATAATAACATTATAGATAATATTTAAAATTGATTATTACTATTCAGGATACTGTGTTTAACTTTTAGGGTATAACTATCTTATTTTAATATTTATAATTATAAAATGTTGTTTTATAGAAATTCATTGATGCATGTAATAAAATGCAAGTCAATGTTGATTGTTGTGAATTCTTAACATGGTACATATTATAATGTCTTAATTAGTGTACTACTAAATTCTTTACATCAAGGTAAATTAATTCATTAAAGAAAAAGGTTAAATAAAGATTAGGGTGGCACATTTTAACCCCATTAAAATTAATTTTTCCCTAGATATTCGTCTGGGGTATCGATGGTTTAATATATGTAAGTTCCTTTAATAGAAAACCACATCACAAAAATAAATATTTGAACATTATTAAAAATATTTTGGAACCATAATAGTTTCCTAAATTTACTCTTAACTATGTTTTCACATATGATAAAAGAGGGGGAATGTGACAACTTGGATACGGTAGATAAATATTACTATCATGTTTTGGAGGAGAGTGATAGAAAAAATGGAGAGGAGAATGTTAAAAATCACAATACTACATATCTATAATTAACTAATTAAGGGGACATTTGATTCATAAAAAAATACAGTAATATAATTTAATTTTCATTTCTAATATCTGTTCGCTAGATTTGAAGAATTTTAATGAGAGAAAATAGATAATTTATTCCATTTCATATCAAAAGAAAAATCTAATCCTTTTGTTTCTCCATCATCAATTTCACATTCATAAGTTATTTTATGTAATTAATGTGTATTTTTCATTCTAAAATCATTATCAAATTATGATATACATAAATAGAATGATATTTTATTTCATCTATTAGAACAAAAAGGTTATCAAAATTTATCCAATATACATAAATACACATATGGTGGGATAATAAATTAATCTCTAAAACCCCATATGATGTTTAACACAAACCATTATATAACGGTTTATCCTTATATACCTTTTGGAAGATAAAAATAAAAAAATAGAAATAATTTCACTAAATAATCTTATCATTGATCCAATAGATGAAAATGTATTTCATGTTTTTCACCTTCCAAGAGTGTGAATACCCTCATTGTTATTCTATTTAACCATTGTAATACCCAAAATTTCCCTAAATAATTATTTAAAACATGCATGTATCATTATTCCCAAGTATATATAATCTATTCCTTAAATCCAAAAATATGGTAATACTCATAAATGATATAATAAACCACTTTTAAATAAGTCCTTAATTATTTTTAAGGTAATCATTACTATCCTAATTACTTATACATATCCAAAATATATTTATTTGAAGAAAATAATCTTAATATAAGTAACATATTATGTTTTACATTTCCTTAGTCAAAATATCACATTATTTTTTACTGACTTTTGTATTCATCAAAACAATTTAACATAATATTTTAAATCCTTAGTGAGAAACATAAACTAAACATTCTATGTATATTTCAGTAGTCATATAACATAATTCATCAATCTAAATACATACAATGTTTCCTTATTCCAATTTATCCATAAAGATTATGAAGGATACATCATCCAATTATGTAATACCTATTTCCTTTAATATTTTATCATTAGTTTCATCATCATTAGCAATATAATCATTAAAAATACCACCATTCTGATTCTATTTAAGAGCATTCCACATGTGATATTGAATTTCATAATGACCATTAGTTCCACATTTAATTAATTTTACATTTGATTATGTCTTTGGGAGGGAAATATTCTCATCCATTACATTAACCGAACCATTTATTTTTATTTTTCAAATACATGATTTGTATCTATCTTTCCCACAGTCAAAACATATTTTTGTTCCATTAAGACATTCACTTCGGTTAATTTTTTAGAATATTTTACTAAATAGTAGCTGAACATTCTTTCCTCCATGGTCTATATTACCTGAAATCTCTATAGACTCATTCTTTTTCTTCTTTGGTGTGTCTGAGATTTGGAGAAGGAAACCATTGTTAATTATCCTCTGTGAAAACTGAAATGTAATTATCAAAACATCCTTTACTCCTAGGGACACCACATTTGACTTCTCATCCTTAAATTGATCATCACATTCAAAATATAACTGATTCCTTATGGTTACCTCTACTGAATAAAACAATAAATCAATTACTATGAAACAATTATCTTATTGAGGAACCACATATTCATGAAAAATAAATATTAACATGTCAAAATTATGATACCATCATCAATCAATGGAAAAATATGTTTATCCTATATTTTTTATTGACAAATTATTTTAATATCCTTCACGATGGATCATAAAGAGTTTATGAAATATCAAATAATATCACATGTGATTGTCAATGCAGGTGTCCCTTAAGGTGTGTTTTCTTGTACGAGGTTATGCTCGAGTCCAGATCTGGGCACCTTCTTAGATTTTTTACTTCTAGTTACATATATTCCATAACTTTGTACTCATGTAGTATCCATACAAGGATATATTTTTAGAAAACAACTTTCTCAATACTCTTCATGAATTACTTGACTTTTTGAAATAATATTCATTAACATTATTCATATCATTAGACATGTCCTTTGAGATCTCTCGATGGTTTTATAATCCTAGATTCCAAAGGATGACAAATACATTTATATGATACCAACTATAAAAACAATGTTTTAATTTACATTGAAATTAATTTTTTCGGAATACTAAAAAAATTAAATATAAATTGATGCCCAAAGACCGTATGATATTAGTGAATTTTGAAAAATGGAATGGTCGATGATGATACATGATTGTGAAATAGTACCCCCTAGGTTCTTCAATACTAGTTCCCTAATTAGAATTATCATACATGAAATACATTTTTATAACTTGGGGATGTTTAAAACAAAATGGGTGAGCTAATATTACCAATAATGGTAATCAAGGTATATGTGTAAGAATAAAAACAACCATAAAGGATTGAAAACATGATCATAACATTATAAGATCATACCCTTCATTTCAAAGATCATAAAAATGAATCATGGCATAAGGATTAACAGTTAATAAGAAATGAATAATATGGGTAACAAAATAAAATGTAATGAAATAATAACATAAGAATAATAAAAGGAATTGTGGAATACAAATAGACATTAAATATCATTCCACACAAGAAAAGACACATTGTTATAACATATCAGGGAACATCATGGGGACTACTAATATTGTGCACAACACACCACCATCACCCATCATGGTCATTTCCTTTTAAATGATTAGGTTTCCCCATATTACGATAATGGAATAGGATTCCAAATCTTCCCATCTATATGTGGACTACACCTATTGGTAGGAAAACACAAGCATTCCTAGTCATTGTCCTTTCCTTGTAAGGGATGTGGTTGTCAAATATTACTATACTAGATCAATCATATAAACATGATTAAAATAATTATCTCATGAGATATAAATATTTACCAAATAAATTGGGGGAATATATAAGACTCACCCATTTCATAATTAAATCATTCATATATATTCCACAAAATAATAAAACATTCATCTTTTCCTGACACATAACAAGAAATGGGTTTCATAAAAATTTAATAAAAACACATGAAATGAAATAGGATTCATAATCATGTAATAATATCATATCATGTAGAAAATTATGGGTTTCATTATCCTTTAATAAAATAATAACCCATGAAAAGAATTGGGTTTCATAATCTTAAAAACCTTGTAAGAGGAACATGTTACGTAAACATATAACCTGTGAAAGTGAAATTTGTTTCATAAAAATCACCCATAAAATCATAAATCATTTTTGGAAATAATATGAAAGGAAAAATTTTATAATTTCATAGAAAATCCTGGGTAACCCCAATATATTTCATCATAGATGGAATGTAATTTGGAAATAACATTTTAAGAACTTTTTTTGGGGAAAACATCCATTCATATTTATGATTTTTAGTTATTAAAAATCGTTTTTAATACATTTTCCGATGTAAATAATTTTAAAACATAGAAAAATGTATTGAAATAAATTTAAGACCCATTCCCATGAAAACATATAAAATAATAATGAAAAAACTTTGAAAACCTTTTCCTTTGAAAATACTTTTATAAATTAAAAAGAAGGTTTTAAATCATTTTTAAATAATTTTCACTTAAAAACATAAAAATGTTTCTGGAAAAAATATTGGAAACCATTTTCATTGAAATTAAATTTAATAATTGAAATTTTATTTTCCAAATCATTGAATTATTTTTAGAATAACATTTTAAAATCATATATATGGTGTTTTATAAATTCATTTGAAAAACTGTTTCAACATAATACTTTTTTGAAAAACATTTTCATTGAAAATCAATTTAAAAATAATTTTCAAGAATATTATGAAACTATTTTTTTTTAATAACTTTATTTTTCTTTTAAAGAATGCTTCGAGGTAATTATAGTGATTATGATGGGTAATATTTATATTCCAAACATTCATTTTTTAATTTAATAATCTTTGAAAAGTTCCATGATTGAAAAACAACATGAATATTCCATTTTTAATACCCATTGCTTAAAAATGTAAAAAAATTGTAAATATGTCTTTTAAATTTCATAGGATATTATTATATTATTTTTTGAATGTTTTTTTAGAAAATTTTTTTTTCATGAAATACATATTTCTAACCAAAGAGAGAAGTAAAGTCAAACATTTTAAAATCACATTATTGACCATATTATGTACCAAAGAGTGTATAAACTGTACCAATACATGAATATATAATTAATTCGCATAGTAGAAAAAATTCATTACTAATATTAAGATATGGATCGTCATCATTCATCATTGTAAGCATAACGATTAGTAATCTCGACAAACGATGAGATAGATTCAAAAAACACTTACCACATGGAAACTTTGATTCATGATACAGAAGAAAGGAAATGAAATTTTGTGAATAATAAAATATAACGAAATCAATGATATTTTTGAGATAAAATTTCAAAGTAATTATATAAACCTTTTAAAAAAATATGGCGTATTACAAAACATGGGTCTCATATAAGGGAAAATTTGACAAAACATATCTCACTAATTCAGTATCTTTTGAATTGTAAAACCTCCCAAAGTAAAGATCATAACATGGATATGTAAATACCCATAAATTTAATTATTATATACATAGATTACATTCATGGGTAGTACAAGCACTACAAAAAATAATCAAGAGTTTAATATGGAATTTATCTCTTGGAACTAAATAGTTATATAAAATAACCTTACCTAAATTCTTTACATTCACTGTACACATTGAAAAATCCATTATAAAAAATATATTATTATTATAAATATAACATATAACTATTTTATTATATCTAATATTATATATATGAATCACGAATGAATTTATATTACTCATTTATTAAAAATTTGATGTTAATGTGATGATTTGTTTAATAAAAACATTATTTATCATAGGTGTTTTAGCTTTTTATTCTTGATCCCTCTAAATTGATGATTTTTTAAATAATTATTTAATTGATACCATGTTTTATATATCATATATATTAAGTAAATATTTCTATTAATATATAAAATATATAAATTTTAAAAACAATATATATTTTATGGAGATGTCGTCTTTTATCATGGTGGCTAGGGTTCCTCTTTCAGCACTTTCTACATTCCTCCTATAGTGTGATAGGGAGTCTGGACATTGTCTTCCTTGGATTGGGGAAAGTTAGTTGTAGTGATATCATGGTTGTGTTCAGGTTTTTCTGCTTTATGGAGGCTTATTATCCTTATATTTTGGTATAGATATGTTGTGCGGCTCTACTTAGCTCGTAGTTGGTGTGGCTTTGAGATAGTTCTAGTGTTTAGAAAAGGCTCGACATTTTTTCCACATAATCTCATAGGGTGGAGGATTTCTAGTTTTGACATTTGATGGTGGCATTAATGGTATGTATTTATCACTATGGAATGAGTTTTTCGGTGATGTGGTGGATTGGATTTCAGTAGGAATATGTTGGTTTTGTGGTTTTGGTGATATCAACATGGCATTACTCCCAATTTGTTGTTTCCCTCTCACCTGTTCAGCAGTTCCGTCCAACTCAGTAGTCAGTGAGAGTTCTTCCTCAGTCCATATCTTCTGTGTTTCATCCCAGTGTGGAACTTTATGCTATATCGACTTCGATCCCCAACCTGGTGGTTCACCTATGGTGTTCTAGATGTGGCTTCTAATCCCAGGTGGCGATGAGTTAGAACCTTACATCATGGATTGCATGGCCCTCTGGATTTCTTGCTACTACGGTGTTTTAGTTCTTCTCATGGGATTATTGAAGAGTGGTCATTTTGTGTGATGGTTATGTGTATCTTATTCCAGTGTTAATCTGAGATGGTGGTTATGGTTTTATTCCATGATATTATGGATGGTTTTCATATTTTTATGAATTAGTCCTTTTTGGTGTGTGGGTAATTGTGTGGTATGTTGGAATGGTGATGCACCTGAACTCAACCACATATATCAGAACCCAGTGGAGGTTCAAGAGTTGGTCATTCATCATTGCAGAGATTTTTGGATTGTATTTTTAAGATTATATGGCGTTAGAAATCATATCAGGCTAATTCTTTGATAATAGACACTTGCATTCCCACCATCCATACAATAATAGAGATCTTTATCTATATCAAATGCTGGGGAGGGGCTGCTTCATGATGTCAGTCTTGTTTTACTCATTAAGACCTTAAGTTCTTGGTTTTTTTTATGTTCATGAATTCTGTTTGGGTTCCCCCTTCATACCTTAAAATTGTGTTTTATTATAATAAATAAAATTATTGAATAACTTCGGGCAGTTTTATGGATGGAGATGGTAGGTTGTAGATACACATGAATACTACATCTGTTTTGTTGTCATATTGAAATAAAAATAATAAATGACATATTTGTATATATATAATATCATTACAGAATAATTATTATGTCATATATAATATATAATTTTACTACATCAATCCATAAAACATTCCATTTAATTTTTGAATGCATTATAACTCTTTGAGGAAGTGATAGTCAGCACTACCACAAATGATGTTATCGTATTTACAAAAAAAAGGAAACCATGATGGTAGGGTTTATATAAAAAATAAATAAGTATTTATAAATCATAAATATCATATATATCTTATAATAATATAGTTACCCTCATAATTCTGAACCGTTCTATTTGGTAATGTTAAAACGAACAACATTGTTTTGTGCGTAGTAGTTCACCGTACACATGAATGGTATGTTAATTCCACAATAAATTTATGTTTGTGTTTGTTCTAGTGAAGAACATATAATAACCAAATATAAGTATATTTAGTATAATGGGGTTAATTATCTATGAATTGGATAATAATAGTAGAGGTGGTCGGGAAAGAAAATAATGGAATGGATCTTGAGGAAAGATGTTACCACCTCTTTAGGTCAATCATTTTGGTTTTCAAAATAGGACTTTCTTGGGTAGTTTCTAAAAAATATAGTCTTAAAGAATAAGGGGTGGGATTTTTTGGAAATGAATTGGGAATATATTTTCTGAACAATGTTGTTTGAGAGATGTAAATAAGGCTGAGAGGTGGTGGAATTTTATAAGGGGTGGAGGGGACACTCATGGCAGTACATAAAATAAGTAACGTGTACACACGTTTTTACATCAATAATTTCATAAAAAAACCAAACACAATATTATAAGTTTTATGGAAAAAATAATGTCATACAAATTTTTTTGGAAATGTTTTTGGGTATTTGTTTCCCGTAATTTTATGCATTAGTCCCCTATTAAGATTAATTTTACATTAATTTTTGTGATCAAGTATAATCAAATTCACGAATATTTTTGGTCAAAAATTAAGTTTATATTATTATAATATAAATATTATAATTATTTCAACCGTTTATATCCATTCTTCAAAATTTATAATATATAGGTTTCCAATGAATGTTTCATTATAATATTCTAGACGTGGTAATAAAGTTTGATTTTAATGTCAGAATGTTTCATTATGATTTTATTTATAAATTCAATATAAACATGATTCTAATGACCTAATTTGGATTAATATATGTATATATTATCAATTATTATATTAAACACAACATAAGATCTACTTTATCTATATAAATAACATTTACTAAAAAGTATTATGGAATTAAAATTCATTATTTTTTACACTATTCACCCAAAAAATGACGTTTCTTAGAAAAATCCCACAAAATAAACCTAATATAATTTTATAATTTACAATTGAAAAAATGAATTTTATATTATCAGTTAAAATTTTAAAAATTTTCTAAATTTAATTTCATTATTTTAAATAAAGGGACATAAAAATGAATTCTTTTAAGAAAATAATATTTTCAAAAATATAAAGTCATTACTAAAAGGAATTATTTCTTATTATCAATTTTCATTATCTATAAACAATCACTGTAAATAATATTTAATATGTTTTTATTCGTATTAATTTTACAATGTTTAATGGATATGTTAACATTATTTCATTTAAATAAATATAATAAAAAAAATTGTTTTATAAAAATTTCATGTTGCGTGTAACGCAAGCCAAGTCAATGATATGTATTATTCAATATTAACTTGGTATATAGTTTGTTTTTTTGAATTACTGTAGCATGAAATGAAAGAAATAATTATATAATAATTCATTAAAAAGGATTAAAAACTCATGGTTCTACAAAAAACAATAAATGTTTTAAATTATCTAGTTAGACATGTATATTATAGATTATTTGATATCATATAAAATAAATATATAAAAATAATAGAAGTTAAGGTAGAATGTTTTGGATAGCCTTGAGAGATAATTTTGGGGCCTTTTTTCATTTGAAAATAAATAATATATGGATATAGATTATTCTATAGTGGATAGATCAATTATATATTATTGTTTTCTTCACAACAGATTTTCTTACTTTCATTAGTTACATTATGATCTATTTATTACAGTGTTCCCAAAGATATTATAACGGTTCCCCTTAAAATATTGAAATATATCTATAATATCTACTATAGGTAACTATATCAATCACTTCCTCTATGATAATAGAAAATTCATACATTAATGAACCCCATTATAGATTTTGTGTATGTGTGTGTTGTGTGGGATGAAACAAACAGACTGACATATTCCTTTATTAGTGAAATCATTTAAAAATTGAGTTAAACTAGTTTTCATCAACATGAATAGAATTATAATATAATTTATCATTTAATGGTTTTAAGTATACCAATTATTTTTAAAGATAATGTATGCTTCCTGGGTTGGTCAGTTCAATGATTATATATTAATTTTAGAAGTGTTTTATTCTATTTAAAATATTGACTTTTATTCCCTAATCATAGCTAAATTTAAGTGTACAAAAAATAAAAACATGGTGTTGTATTTATTTGTATAATAAAATGGGGGATAGAGTGATCTTTATTGAATTAAATACCCTTATAAAAATTTTATTGATTCAATAAATAGATTTAATTATTTTAATACTAGTATTGTGGAGATGAAATCACATTGAAGGGAAGATTAATATTATTTTTGAAGGCTTGGTTTCACAATTAGAATGGATTATTTAAGAGAGATATCATATTTTTATTAATATTGAAATAATAATTATATACTATCTAATTTTAAATAATAATATTATTACATAATTTCATAATTCCTTGATTTCTAACAATGAAGTAAGATTGAAAATGGTGCAGAATGATAATCAATTAGTAAAGGGGTGGGAGTTACTAGTTCAAAATATTGATACCATAAATTTTTTTTATGCTTTATAGGTGGTAGGTGATCAAATTGAGGAATGTCAAAAAGAAAATTAGATGTATGAATTAGGTCATACAAGGACGATGAAAATAAATTATTTGGAGAGTATTTATCAAATTGATATAAAAATGATTTTCTAGTTTGTAAGTCAAAGATTAGATCACTAAATATAAATATAGTATAGAATATTTGGGTCTCATTTTTAACCATCCAGTATTTTCTTCATTTATTACCCAATATATTTTGTGATTTAGTATAACCAAATGGAATAAAATATTTGTCTAATTATTATCTTTATAAGTGAGTTTAATTTAATTTTCTTAATATTATTCATTAAAGAATGTTATTTCCTTAAAATTTTAGTTATATAATCCAAGGGAAATCATCAATAAACATTATTACAAGTATTCATAATCATTATGAATTTATTAGTGGATATGATCATAATAAATGGTTATAAATACAGTTATATAATAGTACAAAAAGAAATTAAAATTAATGGATTATGAGGGTTTGAGGTCAAGTATGCACAACTTTCAAACCTTACCAATCACCTAGAAATGTGGGAGTTAAATTTTTTATATAAAAAAGGTGACTAATAGATCACTTGAGAAAGTATATATTTCTTGGAATGTTTTTTTTCAATTCATTTCACATATTAGTATTATAATGTATTGTTTTCTTATAAATTATTTTTTATCATTTCCCACAACATTTATAATTATATTTTATTAAAATAATATTGATAAATAAATGTCATGATGTTTTATTTATTATCATTATCTCATTCCCTTCATAGTAATATATAATTATCCTATTTACTCGTATATTTTCATTCTTCTTTATTATATTGCTTTCTCGCTCCATTTTTATTTTAATTTTATTATAAAGAATCATGTGAATTGGTGTTTCTATAGATATATTTATGTAATTTCATCATTCATTTATGATGGGATGACCCTCATTATTAAAAATATGATGCCTTGGAGTAAATATGATTTTTTATTGATGGGGGGAATGGAATGATTTTCTACTTTTATTGTGATTATAGGGTTTGAGTATTAATTTAATTTTTATTTTTCAGGTTATGATCACATTTTAGTATTTTATGAAATAGTAATGGTATTCCATGTTGAACCTGCTATTTAAATTTACTCGAATTATATACTAGGTACGTGACATAGGGGATCTACATAATCGGTGAATGATACTTTTAGTAATAGCCATTGGTTACCTACTTGATGGCTAATAGACACTAATGGGTTGCAAGTGAATCATCCATAACCATATAAAGGATCACTGGTTAATATATAGACCTAACACATCTTTTTAGAAATAGGGGTGATATGAATTAAACCACCAATACCCCTTATGGAAAGTTCATAAGAATATTATGGAACCAGAAGACCATCTTCTATAAAGTATTGGCTTGTGACTATCACCATGATGGTATTTTACATATTATATGATTAAAAATTATGAAACAAAAAATTAAAAACAAATAATAAGAAAAGAAGATAACCAATCACCAATTAGAATATTAACAAATAACAACACTATTTAAAAATATTAGGTATGAGAAAATATTTATAAAATAAATTGTATAAATTAAATTCCATTCAAAAACCATATTTAAAATGAAATTATATAATTTAATGATAATTCAATAATATTGAAAAACACTACTAAAATGAACAATTTTTTTTGATGACAAATAGAATAAAAACATCTAATAGAAAAAAATACCTCAATGAATATCAAGTACAATGAAGTCCCCAGTTCAAAATCCACGATCGTCATCTTAAAAATATGCATCAACAACATATTCAAAATATATAAGGAATGTTTTATATAGGGGCGTGTACATATATTCTCAATAGGATTCCCTAAAATGAAAAATAAAAATATAACAACAATTATTTTCTAATCATTGAAAAAATTGAGAAACATAAAGTAACACAAATATCCATAATAAAATTATATCCATGGAAAATAGAAATTTTCTATTAATCATTATTTGAATAAAAATTCACAACATAAGTCTACTAAGACTTATAAAAATTTTGTTACAAGATATTCTTAATATTAGTAAATTATTATAAATTATTTATTCAGTAGCCCAAATTAAAGGATCATCCAATAGTTATAAAAGTATACCTACTATGTTATAGGGAATAAAATAATTCAATTACTCATCACAAAAATCATACAATGCCAAGTCTCTAATAGTGGGAACCCCACACCTCACAAGTGTAATAAAGGTAGATGAGGGAATTAATAACCCCATATATAGTGTATCATCACCCTTTCTCAATGGGGGATCCCATATCTACTAATCGTATATATTTCCTACACCTTATCAAGTAAATATGTGTGTCGAAATAGGGTTCACTACTTACTATGGGGAACTCCATCATTTTCAAATATAATGGTGTTTTAACATCATGGATGAAGTGATAAAAAGACTCCAAACCAATAATTAAAAATATTTTAGGGGATTTAACAATTTTATAATTCAAGTCGGTGACCTATATCATTATATTTGTATATCAATAGAAATGTTACCATAAAAATTACAACAATAAACATCTCACCCGGAACCCTCCATCATCACTATAATGTAAAGAAAACAAAACTACCCAAGATTAGATGAAAATTACCACATGAATTTAACAAATTATAATTATTTAGTTCAATGTTCAATAAAATACAATACAGACAATCCTTGATAAAATTATTGAACTATTATGAGGGAAAAAAATAATTTTATTTTGGGAATATATGGAAAGTTATTCATCATGAAAAAGTGTGTGAGCCTAATGTTTTATTGGTTAATATAGAACCCACTAACTTTTCATTCCTTAAAAACATATAGAACATATCAATTTGGTGATATGACATTTTCATCTGATGTTTCACTTGAGCATGTACACCACTACATGATCTATTTGGATTCAATATAAATATAAATTTCAAAATATATTAAAAAAATTATGGGCATGAGTGTTAGTTGATATGTATATTTCACCAATGATGGATTCATGATACATTGGACATGGAATTTCATCCACTACTAAAAATTATGTGAATTCAATAGAATATCTAATTTCATATACATTATGTAATTTTGTCGCCTCATTAACCAAATGACATTTACAATATATTGAACATCATGTTGGCTTACTATATAATCAAACATGGTATCCTAAAAAACTGTTTCATGTGGATAATAATGCATGTTTTTGTCACATAAATAGTATATTATTTTTTAATATAATTTTAAACCATTCCCAATACATAAAAATGATTATTTAATGTTTAAAAGTTACATATTCCATTTAATAGGTTTAAATTTCTCAGAATTCACTATACCTCATTTATTTAGACCACCAGAATTCATGACTCATATTTTTTGATTAGTTCACAACTACTTTTCCCAATAAAAGATTCTCAATGTCTAACCACTCTAACTTTTTGGATATCCATCACACTTTCACCAGAAACGATCATTATTTTTTAATAACCACAAAATATTTTTTCTTTCCTATTTGACATCAATTGCACTACCTATAATAAAGACCCCTATCACTATTACCACTTCTATCCCAACTAATTTCTGTACATTTATGTTATATATCCATTATTTAATGATACATTTAAATTCCTTACAAAATCATTAACTATACCATCATTCTTTTATACAATATTCAAATATTTTTGAATTTAAATTTCTTAGTTGAACATTCAATAAATGATATAAGAAGAGATGATGATGAAATGAAATCGTCTGTGGCATTATTATGTCCACTAAATTTTTTTCAATATGAATTTTAAAATATGTAATTAAGTTAAAGGACACAAAAAAATAAATGTATATGGTATCTCTCATATTTTAAAAAGTATGAGAATACCACAAAGAAAACTTATTAAAAATTATTTTTAAATTTATTAGATTGAATAGTCGGAAAAAAGAATAATTATTTAAGATTTTATCATTATTATCCTGATAATGAACCTAGATATGTGATTTGATTAAAATATATCCACCCTTTGTCTCACTAATCATTCCCTCCATTATTTTGATGAAATTAATCGTTAATAGAAAATATAAATACCTTCCTATTTTAGAGCTTTAAGAGGAAGAAAATTGATTTATATATATATATATATTCCCAGTAAGTTATAAAATATTAATAAATCATAGTAACATAATTTTAATTCATATAAGATTTAATAGTTAAGAATAAAATATTTAATAGTTGTCAAAACATTAATTATGTTATTAAAAACATGTGGAACATTAAATAGAGTTTCATAAGATTGTTTTTTAGATCTATTAAATGATATTATAAGGGATATAACCATTAATTAACATAATAAATTTTTTAAATATTTTGAGGTTGATGTATAAGTAACAATGTATATGTAATATATATTTTAATATATTTGAACATATTTTATCTACCATATTGTATTATGTCTGTCTAAACCCAGATCCTTTAATAGATGTCAGCAATAAAATTTTTATCCCTAAGCTCCTCTTTGACCAACTTGATCATAAGAATATACTTACCCAAGATTCATTATACTAATAGTTCAAAATAAATCTGATTTTTTAATGTATAATCTATTTGATGTTGTATGACTAGAAAGATAAATTATTACATCTAAAATATATAGATATTATATAATGGAAGAAAAAAACAAATGAATGATTTATGGTCTCACAAAAAATTAAAAGATTAATCACCCATGGAATCATGGTAGTGTATATATTGTATTTAAATAAAATATTAACTCATCATGATCACCTCAATATATAAGAATAATTTTTTAATCAAAGCCTAGGAATCCATTTATAAATATTTTTAACATAGACTACAAATAATAAAATAAAATTACCTTATGTTTGGTGGTAAAAAAATTGAAATTTATAACTCTATAAAAATTTAAAATTAATTTTTAGTTACTCAATGATGATTTGAAAATTTCATTGATTAGAATCATCTCAATAAAATATTTTATTGGGATGTTATGTCATTAAAAAAATTTGAACTAAAAAAACATAAAATACGTAAATGTAATAAAAGGATTGTATTGTGAATGATCTAAAAAATGGATCTAGAGGAATTAATTTTATAAAAATGACTCAATGTCAAGAAGTAAAGTCATAAGGGTAAATTTATACCAGAAAATTACTCAATAATTTATTTTTCATAAATAAATATGATGGATTAGCTTGTGACCCAAAACATAAGCATGCAAAATATAGATATCCTCGGTAAGCCCTCCCATTAAAAAAATGACCAAATTGTCAAAATTATTGTATTATAATCTTTATTTGAGATATCATTGAATAAATATATGATCTAAATAATTAATAATTATAATAATTAATAAATATTTCCTTCAATAAAATATTATCAATTTTAAAAAATTACCTAGGAGAAACCTAATGTTTTGATATCATTAAATGAAAATAAATATTAATAATTTTCTTTTAAAATAATTAGTATAAAATGTTAACCTATTTAAATTACAATGACTATAAAACATGAAAATATTATATGTTTTTATGAAGGAAAAAGGGGGAATCTACATTATTCCAAATAATAGTTATTTCATAAATAAAAAGAGTCTAAAAATGATATGGAAGAATCAAACTCAAAATAAAATATCTTCTGAAATGGTATTCAACCCTAAGAAATTCATTATCTACCTCTAGAGGTCTATGTTAAATTAAATCCTTAAACACAGTACTTTTAATAAATATTAAAACTAAGAAAACTATAATAAATTATTTATTCACGTTTCCTCTACGACTTTTAATGATTGATTCACTCTATATCAATAAGGATAATCACTATAAAATATCAAAAGATCATAACACCAAAATCCATCCTAGATTTTCATTACCTAATAACATTAACATCTATAGGAATTTATGTCTATAATAAGAAGAAAAACAATAAAATATGGATAGTAAATTTACTACTCATTCATAAAATGGGTACATTCTATATGAAGATTTCACATAAGAACATTACAAATAAATCAATATGACTGTTACATAATAATAGTATGTCTATGAATAAAATATTATAAATCATAATAATGAAATTTATACAATGAAACTAGGAGTCAATCATGGTAACATGGTTCGTAAGGATTTTTTATGCTCGTTCTCATTTTCTATAAAAACCTGATGTGATATATCATCAAGAAGTTAAAAGGATAACATGAAACTTAATGTATTTTGAATTATAAAAACCATGAATCTATGCCTCTGACGATAAAAATATCACATACACTGTAACATATGATACAAATGGATTTTTGTAACATTTTGAGAATTTCAGAAGTAGGATCATCATTAGAAGAACACCAGCCTCATAAAATAGGAATGTAATTGACTTTTAACTAATTAGTTACCCATTATGAAATAATAATAAATGGATAGTCTTAACAAAATTATATAACCCAACTATATCATCTCAATACCCAAGGATACTAATAGAGTGATCTCTAGTGATCAAAACTGTAAAATATGGCATATTGTACCCCACTATATAGATATAAAATTCATCAGATAGAATTTAATATATTTTTTGTTAGTATTATACTAAAAGAGTCTATTACTCTACTAAATAACCCTAGTTAATCATTGTTTATCATGGTTCCCAAAACAAGGATCATAAGAATACCATTATAAATCCCTAAAATGGGAAGACAAAATCTCCAACACTGGATAATCCTTCAAGTAAATAAAATTATAATATATTTTCAAGAAAGAACGTATATATTTTTTCTTAAATCTGTTCCTCTAAAATTTTATGAAGAGTGTAGGGGCCCCAACTATTAATTTTATGTAGTGGTTCATCTGTGTCCTATCACATGCCATTACCACTATAAATAAAAACTCATATAACTCCGTCATATTTAGAAAATATATTTTCCTAAAAAAGAATTTAGTTCCCACTATTGTTGTTCTACCTTAATCACATATCAATTAAATGACTCAAACATTATAGAATCCAACAACCTCATACACCTCTTAGAATACATTCCATAAAAGAATTGATATCTTGAATCAGATAACAGACATCATGATTTCAATATATAGATTATAATCTAAAATTAATCCAAGACTAACCCCAATTATGTATCATGATAAACATCTAAACAAGTCTAAATTTGGGTGACATCATCATTGACTACCCAAACTATTTTATAAGTTCAATTTCTATATATGTGATATTCTAAATCAATAATAACCCAACTAATAATAACACAATTTACATTCATTCTTTTATTCCATATTAAAACCTTTCACCCTAGAAACAAAAATATGTGGATATCTAGACATGTCACAATATTTTTAGAACAAACCCATTCCATTTCTCAAATAATATTGGTGACCCAATTGGACTGATAAACTATTCATTTGAATGAAATTCAAACTCCACTATTAGCTCCATGTTTTAAGTCTATAAATTTGACAAGATAGTGCAGATTTTTATATGGTCCCATAAATAATTTTAATATATAAGTAAATATATAGATAATGGAATCAATGGATTGTGTTTTTATCAAATTCATAGATTCTTACATTATTATAAGAAAAATATCCTCTATCGTATGTGTATTGTATAACTCTAGTCTAATTAACATGTGGAATATTTTCTATAAATTATAATTTTCCTCACTAACCCTATATGGGAATAATATTCCAGGATGAAGATTATTTTGGACATACACATTTGACTATATACCATAATGTAATTATTGTAATCCACCAAATCTCAAAATTTATTATAATTGATCCATACATTCCCAGACTAAGGAAGTCTTCCTATTACATCATTTTTCCAATGAAGAAATAAAAAATTAGTCTAATCTATCATCTAAGGATATTCCCAATCAATCAGAATAAGTGTAAGGGATAGTCGTTAGTTTAGAATGGTAATCCAAGATAATTAGTTAAAACTATTGGATATTATGGAATCTCTAGAATCTTATTTATGATACAATTTGTAAATAATCAATCACACTAAAACATCGGAGTACATGTGATAATATAGAGAGGACATATATGCTTCCTTGAATCATTAGCGTAAATTCATGATCAAGGTCCTCCAGTAATAAAATAGTGAAATCTAGTATTGTATATGATTTGTAAGAACAAAACCGAACAAGTCTACTCTTGAGAAACCACTCAATATTTTATGATTATAATACTAAATCATGAATCTTGTCCATGGAATAACTCATGAGGCCAATGTGGCACATGGAATACACTTTTTTGAACATACTACCATACCTAATGTTTAGTATCTTCTATACTGAGTTAATACATATCATCACTAAAGAAAACACCACCAGAAAAAAAATCTCCATCAGTAACAAGGGTATAGTAAGTTTTTTTTATGTTTGATAATGAAATGACAACCATCATATAATTATTATTATAATGACTCAATAAAATAGTCACTATCTAATAAATTAATGTAATAACATAATGATTTTTGGATTCTTTATCTTCAACAAATACTTTATCACCGTAGTATCATATTGGATAACAATTCTATGTTTCATTTATCACAATAACTCTCAAAGAATAGTAATCATAAATATACTCTATTAACAAAATGAAATAAATTATCATCACTATATAAATATCTTGTCAGTGTCCCAAAATTTGATAATCTTAAATATACACATGAGGAAAACATGAAACTCCATGAAATCCAAAAAATAAATGCCTTATTTCAATCCTATTTATTAAATAGAGGTTATAGAAAAATAAATGGATCTTCGTGATCTTACCAATAAATTTGAGTTCAATTTATATCGGTTGAATTCCTTTTTCTACAAGATTAATCAATGTTTGATATAAGATATCTACATGAACTCACTAAAAATTAATATGAATGAGAAGAACTATATATTGTATGGTGATTGTTCCATTCTGAAGTTACATTGATACAATGTATTATTGTTTCATGTTAATGAACCAAGTTTCATTATCCCAGTCAGTGGATACATCATCTGATAAACAAATGTTAGGATACCCAAGGTAAATACCCAAAAAAAATTCCCTAAAAACAAAGGAATTCAATCACAAAAAGATACCCAAAATCCAAATAACTATAAACATTATACCTAGAATTTAACTACTATAATATTAATTTTCATAACCTGACCCACTGGGACTCCACCTAGGACATTGATTAGTTGATTGTGTCCCTCTATGGAAACCACCAATACACTAAGAGATATTTTCTAGAACCAAAAAGTCATATTCTGTATTGGAATCCATTGACTGTATGAAAAACACATCATATATATATATATATATATATATATATATATATATCTCAAGTGAACATGATAACCAAAAATAACATGGATATATATATGAACTATGAAAAAAATACATATATGAGACAACATCTATAAAGTGCAATTTTTTATAAGGAACCCAAAATAATACCTATTATAATATAAATCACATCATTGATGACAAAACATGATAATGGAAATATTTTCATCAAATCATTAATTAATTGTAAGATCTCACCTATGAAAACAACTACCATTTTGAAATACTATGATCCACCAAACATTGACACCCTAAAAGTTTAATTAACTTTATATTAATTATGATCATCTTGAATTTTTCTTTAATTTTCATATACAAAATAAATTATATAAAAACTAAAATATATAAGTGAGTAAAAAAATTGTATACCATTAAAAAAATGAGAGAAGTAACAATAAGCGAACTAAAAACATCAAAAAAAATTGAAAAAGATTATGAAATTGAATTATTCATAACTAAGGGAAATCATAGGGATGTAGAGGTCCCTATTATTATAAATCAACCCCAAATGTATAAACATGAACCAATATGGATCATAACTCATTAAAAACAAGATATTTTCAATATAGAGAGAGTCTTAGAAAGTATAAAGTCAAATACGTAGCATTATTAATCATTTCAAAGTAGATATTTTATGCCTAATATAACAGAGAATATAAAACAGTTATTATACTATCTCTTAAAACCAACCATGTCTCATATCAGAAATTTTTGTCTATATCCCATGTCATGAATATGAATGAATTATAATGTTTGACCTGCACAAGATCCTAGAATTTTATACTCATTTATTTAATTATGACACCAAGGAGAATGTTTTCAAAAAAGAGACTACAATGGGATGCAAATATTCTATAATCCAATAATCCACAATGTGTCTGCCTTAAAAATAAACATAGAAAATATTTCAATTATGTTATCATTAACTAAAAAACATTCATATTGGGTCTCCCTTATGAAAAATGTTCTCATACCAATTGATATATAGGCATATACCACATGATAAATTCATGTGACTTCAATATACACACAATTTTCTCTATCTACACATATTGTGAAGGTACATAGGTTCAAATTGGCATGTATTCCACTAATCCTAATGACATGTCACTAAAAATATACTATAGTATATATAAATATATTCCATGAGTGTTTTAAATAGAATGATAGAATGTATAGTTATGGTTATGTCACATCCCCTTGCCCCACTGTGTCTCTCCACTAGCCCACATTACACATGTAAATTCTGGATAATCAGACATTTTGTCCTATACAAATTGATTATTGTTCCATGGTATACATGAAATTTTTCATCTGAATTTACAATTTATAAATTAGAAATACATTAATTATACTTTTTAATCCAATGAATATAAGATATTATGTTTGTAAAAGGGTTACATATCATGTAATCTAATTTTATTCACCGAGAATCTTTTATACATGATCTATTCAAGACAAATAAAATACAACCAAATCACATATCATTCAATGTGCTTCTTGTATTAATTATTATAGATTTTTCCATTGGTTCCCACCATTCAATTCAGTTTCATTATTTCCACCACTCTAAAAATAGTCACTTTTTACTATGAAGCATATGACACTACTTCATTCCCCTATGACTACACCATTTCAATATCAGAAAATGGTTAACACCAAAATAATTGGAACAATCCTCTCTTACATGGAATATTGGATTGGATCCATAAATATTTATCAGGAATTTTTCTTTTCACATTCCATCGTCATATGGACCACTAATCCATGATATCATCTTAAATATAATAGATATGTTTTAGCGTACCATTGAAAATTCATTACAAAAAAAAATTAAATGAGATATATAAAAAGTGATCATGGAATGTGAATTTATTTTTACTCAAGATTTTATTCCTAATGTGTTCATCAATAAATGTTTAAGGTCCATGACACAAAATCCTAATTGTGGAAATTTGGTGTCTAAAATTTATGAATGGTGGAGAAAACTATGTTGATAAGTTATCAGTAATTAAAAAAAATGTGTTATAAAAATAGTATAATATAACAATAACTATAATTAATGATTTAATTAATACATCTTATAATGTGTAAATTCTAAAATAAATAACACAGTACAATATAATAAACGTAAAACTACATTGAATAAATCCTGACTAAGAATATTTAAAATTACTTTCTCAAAGATTATGACAAAATATAAGAATAATCATCTACCTCTTGATGAAACCATCAGATATTTGACCAATCATCAATTCCATGAGATTCAATCAAAATTTCCCTATAAATACACAAGTGATTTCAATTATTTTGTTTATTAGTACATCTATTAGATATCATATTATACCCTTACTTACATGGGTTTATTTAAATAATTAATTGTGGGAAATTAGAAGGTAAATTTTATGTCAAAAAATAATATGATCAATTATGTAATATAATGTCTTTATATGTCTCATTCAGTGACCAAAAATAGTATCACATAAAATATGACTCTATTAGGTAAGAACCTAATTTTAGACTCATAAACTATGTTATAATTGTAATTATGGATCGATATAAATGATATTAATTTTGAAATTTATAGGATAACTCTTTAATATGTAAATAAATATAAAATATTTTATAAAATACAAACAAACCAAAATCCCACCCAAACTCATCCCTAGGTAAATAATTTTTTTAGTCAAATGGAATAATAATTTTTTTAACATATATCATTTTATTTAGAGATTTTTCAATACTATTTTTTATAATTTTTTGATCCTCAAAAATACTAAATTAGCTTTTTATTTCTAAATAAAAATATATAGTCATTATAAGAGGAGCACAACCATAATTTTACCTTTTTCTCCCTATAATGTAATTTTGTTGAATAGTTTTACATCCCAATCATGGTTCCACATAATGGTTATCTATGTATATTTGGAGACATGGCCTTTAGTGCACCTCCCAATATACTAGAGGCTACTAGATGGTTGTAGGGTCCGAGGGTGTATCCATCGGGATACTATTCCCATATTTTATAGCTGTGAATACTGGGTATAGTGAATGATAAATAGTGCAAACAAGATATCAATAAATAAGCAATTAAAACATGTATATGCAGCCATCAATAAAATATTAAAATCAAGATGAATCATATATAAAAGGATCATATTTTCGTGTTATATTTTTAGAAAACTGGAAAAAATGTACACAGGTCGTAGATAATAACTACTATAAGGGAGAATAAAAAATAAGGAAAAAAGACTCCAATAATCCTATTAACCATCATGGTCATATACTATCAAGATCCATTATAATGCAATAAATCATGTTCAGATGTCCAAATTAGGATACATCCCCTTATGAACAAATTTATACATATAATATTCTGGGGGTTTCTATAGTGTTAGGGATCTTTTGTGAGATAAATATAAGTAGGCCATAACTAACATAGACCCCCCATCTAGTCTGTGGAATATAATCTAATAGTGTTCATTAAAATATGAATGAAAAAGAGGAATAGTAATCTATATACCTTGATACCTACTATAGCCTCAACTAGTGTATGAACATTTATCATTTAATTATTTATGTTCTATTTTTTTAATATGGTCCAACCTCATCGTATAACATATTGGTAATTTTTAAGGATACAAGAGGATACTAAGGAATAATATAGTGATTAAAATTTGTAAAATATATCTATCATAATAATCAATGAATCCTTGTTATTAGGGGTTGAGACAACTCAATAAAAATTGAATCCTGCCTATAATTGGGTCTGAATATAATCCAAGGGCATTATCATATGGAATTATACAATAAATATTTCTAATTGAGTCCAAGGATCTTGTCCTAGGTAAAATAGAACAAGAATTAAATGGACCTATGGGGTGAATCCATGGGGATATTTGTCTGAAGATATCAAGTTGGATCCAAGGAGTGTATCTATGGAATCACAATATCCTGATGATAGTGAATGGATCATACTGTGTCATTTCAAGCATCCACTAGTGGACAAGGATCATCTTCTGTGGTGGGTATCTCCCTTGGAAACTAGCACCTTGATTAAAAATATACTCCTATGAGTGATCAAGGACTTCCATTGGGAACCCATGGTTCATTCAGGCCTAACCCCTCAAATAAAAATAAAAATTTACATATGGTATAGGTACCTTATACTTATTCCATTATATAATTCTGAATATTTAATACGCATTCCAAAAGAAACAATCATAAGGTTAATTCTATTTCATTTCATAATATTATACATGTCTGATTGGAAATGAAACTATTTTTTACAATTATTAAATAATTAATTATTATTTTCATTCATTGAAATTGCATAATCATAAAAGTTTGGTTAATGACATTCAACTAATTTCCATTAAATTACACTTAACTAGGTTAAGTGATACATTTAATATACCATCCATTTACAATTTATTTTCATTTTTGATATTAAAACAAATAACTAATAAGGTTCAAGTTATAACTATACATAAATATTCCATTTAACAATTATGGATTCATTAATTATGTATTAAAACATAAATTAGAAGGGTCAAGTGATTTTACACCCTAAAAGTTTCCCATATAGTCATATCAAATCAACTAGAAGCATAATTAGGGGAGCACACTACATTAGGTTGATGGAGCAGAGGTTATTACCTCCAAAAATGAATATTATATATATAAAGTTAGAAATAATATGAGAATATTAGTTACCATCATAGAATATGAACTTCATAAGAAAATGTTGATGAAATCAGCGTGTGCACAATGAAATA
The DNA here is from genome assembly GCA_963277665.1 of Viscum album. NCBI lineage: Eukaryota > Viridiplantae > Streptophyta > Magnoliopsida > Santalales > Viscaceae > Viscum > Viscum album. The sequence goes on from OY728158.1 coordinate 1,465,076,527, forward strand.
AGTTTATAAAAAGGTGAGACATGAGGGATGTTTCATGGATCACCTAGCACGAGCTCATTGAAATCTCTTCTTCCAGTATCATCCCTTAGTTTTTCTTGAATCGAAATAATATATAAGAAAAATGAACACCATAAAAATAGGGAATTTCATTCTTTAGCAAAATAACTCATTGATGGAGACTAGAAATGATTATAGGAACATGATGAGTGAAGAACATGCCTCGAGGATTGCAATATGATGATCAAATCATGAATCAGAAACCGATTGAAAATGAAAATGAAATAGCTAGGTTAGAAACAATGTAGGATATATAGACATGATGGAGGATTACCTTTTGTTTAATGGAAGAGAAAATAGAATAGTTGAGAGTTTTAAAATAGTTTAATAAAAAATGATCATTTTAAATAATTATTATTATGTTTCATGGTTTGGTAGAATGGTTGAAAAAAACGTTCTTCAACCATGTACCAACCCATTCGTAAAAAGGTAAAACACATGGTTTCATGGACATGGTTTGACTATCCATGTAGAACCCATACTAAACACTCTGCTAAAAACTAATGGTACCCTCACTCAGTTGTTCTCTTCTGGTAGAAGGATTTCTTCAAGACATACAACCACCTATGGAATATGATCTATCCATCCTCCGGTTTGAACATATTGGTAGATTGTATTATATAGTTTCTATTAACAGTTTAATCTAGTCCATTTATCCACTATAAGGGGGTTATAGCTCAGAAAATTCCCTAGAAATCCATTATTTTTTTAATACATTGGGAATCAAATTTAGTTCCAAAATAACGAATTATATTGGATTTAAATGGATCCATAACAGCCAAAAAACATGGTTCTTATAGTCTACCCCCTTTAAAGGTACATGTCCATGAGTTCACCCTCCTATGTTGGAAAACACTATGAGAGAACACCACTAGTCCTTGTTCATGTATGTGGGAATCCATCTCCCAAATATTGTCTGGTACCCGACAATTCTTCCATAGCACCCATACTAAAGGGACAAAGTAGACTCAGATATATTTTATGCAACAGTCAAATATATGAATCAAATACACCTTACAAAGCATATACTACTTAATCCACCTCCTTGGGACAAAATGTATGTGACATTCCAGTATGATAGGGGAGAAATATGAAACATGGAAGATGTATTGAATGGCACAAAACCTCTAAGGTTGTTGTAGCTGAAAGGATTCCATCCCAACTCTCTCTTAAATCCTAATAGCCCAATATAAGGAGGTGTTATCTTACATTCCCTTTGTATCCATCTATTCCCATGCCTAAAAGATTCCCATTGGAAAACATAATCATAATCCTCAATCACTAGAGGTCATCATTTCTGATTGGAATATGATTTATACCTCAAAAAATTAGTATACATTACATCCTAGTAAAAAAACATGCTCTTAAGTCTCCTACACAAGACAAGGTCCAATTAGTGTTTCCTCTCCCTCCTTTAACCTGCATAGCTGTGAATTACCTATCCTACCATATGTGATCTCAATTGGATCCATGTAAATCATCTCCCAATATATATTTTTCCATGAAAACATGATGATATGGATATTTTTCTCTCATGAACTACTGAAATAAAAGTTTCATATCAAATTAATGCCCTCCAAAATTTGTATCATATATTCAGACTACATATTGGTTGGATGGTGAAATTGTTTACTAAGAATCAGCTTTTATCCCATAGTATTCTATAAAACCTTATAAAACATTGATTTAGAACACATATCCTTATCAAAATGAATTTTAAAATTGATCCCATGTAGGTTTATGATATAATAGACATATTGGATCCTGTTCTCATGAACTGATAAATTCTCACACATAACAACGATGTGGGAACCATTCCCCAATTGATCAATGACTACCCAAACTTTTTCACTACCTTTATGTGACCTCAATAAGATAACTAAAAATTCTGCAATGACATTATCTTATTTTTATTTTAGGAATGGTAATGGATGTAACATGCTATAAATATATTGGTTATCCTTTATCACCTACTCATAGGTGTAGCTCTATGTTATGAAACCATTAAATTTATGTTTTATCCCTATCCAGTAATATTTGGGTTTCAGGTCTCGATAAATCTTGGAGAATCCGGGATGAAATTCCCACTGAGAAGCATTGGACAATCGTATCAGCTCCCCTTTTATATCTATATTAACCCATATAGTCAAATGTTTATATTGGATATCCTCTCCATATACAGACCAATCCAAACATGGGTTCTCACCAGAAATACTCTCCCTGATAACCCAAAATTCCAAATAAGAAAATCTCATTCCCATTCCCAAATCAATGAGTGAATATATAACTATAAAATCTATACGATATGACTTATAATGACGGTCATTGAAATATATATGTCACTAAGAAACGTGGTCCATCAATTTCCATTCATCATTGGATTTCTTTGCATCATTTTCCTATGTTTTCTATCTCATTGCATCCTCTACCACATTTCCATTTATATGTGCATAAGAGAGATTAAAAAATATGGACACAATGTTTTCCACCCATATCCATTAAATAATATTCATGTTATATATTAATAATACATATTTGAGGAACTAGTGTTCCATATATATCAAAAATTACCCACTAATTTGTTGGTGTCTCTATTAATATAATGATTATACATTATCATTTTGATCAAGGTCATGTTTCAGGCAATTCCTCTCATGAGGAATCAGCTTTTGAAAATATTTTGAAAAATCAGTATGCTTATAAATCTGTATAGCACATAGTATGATACTTAATGCGTCATAGAACACCATATATCATCTTCTTGGATATGAAATATTTAGAATTAGTGCCTAAATAATACTTCATATTAAGTCTAAATTGTATTATTTTCATTCTACTGACCACATGATTTTAACAACATTCATTGTGTGACCATTAAGAGTCAATTAATGGTGAGATAATTCTGATATGAAACTCATTTAATACCCATCTATCCCTAAGAAAATATGTATATAAAACGAATTGTTCGGATTCTCTTAGGAAACCACATCACTCGCCTTTTCCTGGTCAACTGATACTACAAATTCCATGATAGTATAACCAAAGAAGTGTTATTTTTCTATCCAGATGTGGAACATAGAAAGAATATCATAGAGTTTGATCTCTATCAGTGAATTCAAAATGATCTCAAGATGTTGATCACGATCACTATGAGTATTATAACACACAAATATTTTATCCACAAAGACCAAAATAAAAGAATCTATATTGGTGATGAAACCCATATTTATTATATTCAGTGAGATGGTATGCATGTTTCTATGGCCATACAAAAAAAGTGATACTCTTATTGATTATACATGCTAAAAAAATTTGTTCAAGTTATTTCAAATGGTCTGACTTGCTCATAATGATAGAAAAATCTCATTTTGATCATCATGAGTACCCTAGTTATTTTGGAGTTGGTGAATGAGATCATCTAAACAAGATACTGGATATGGGTTCCAAAATTTGATGTGGACCAGCCATTGATAATACACACATAGCCTAAGGGTCCCATATGAGTTCTTGGTGAAAAGAATAGGTGAACCCTAAGAAGAATTAGTGGTTCTGATAAAGACTTCATACTATATTTCCTCCATCTATCTCTATAGACACTAGATCATAGCAGGATCCATCCTATAAAGTGGAATGGAAATTGGTTCTTCACTAGGAATAATATCCTTTGTAAACTCTATCTCTATCATAATATGTAATATCGAAAATCATCAATAAAATTGTCACTGAAATAATCTCTCATTGGAAGAAAATCATTCATATGTATTCCTTGACCAACTATGAAATGTTTAACAAATTTGGAAGTTATACGACATAACTCGTGTTGATCTAGTCTATCTATACTGAATTATTCATCCCACTCACCCTTGTAGGGAAAACTTCTTCCTTCAATTGATGTAACCAATACCCTAGTAGGATAACAATCCACAAAGGTGTGATATGGACCTTCCAATCCATCCTAAGAATGACGTCAAATACCTTCATCGTGAGAATAATGAGTCCACAAAATATAGCGTTTACTATTCTACTCAAGGGGAAGTACCTGTATTGGTGTATTCCCTCAGAACGCACACACAATAGTGATTTTAAAATCATCACCCCCTGATGAAATGAATTTTAATCCCAAGAAATTTCATGGATGGTAAGAAAAAATGAATGTGAAGATCCTATATAATAAATCATATAATATAGTGGTGGCTACTATAATTGTACATTGAATTGAATAAAACCCTACACTCTGATTCTTGGGTAGTGGTTGAAATGTAGTCAACTGAACTAATCCACAATTATATCCTCTATATGGACTACCATATGTGGGTCCTCTCTACTATAATGGTCAATCATAACTATGGATACCATGAAAATGACCTCCCCCTCGACTATTCTATTGGTTCTACTACAACTCCTCGACTGACACATCGTAAAAGATCCTTCCCCTAAAGGTTGACCTAGTGGAAATCCTCTTCTACTAGAAGCTAGTGGAATGTTCAAATATAATAACTAATGATAATCCATAAGAATGTATGTAATCCAATCAATAGTGTCCTTATTATAATGAGGCATCAAATTACCCTATTTTTTTACACAATGGCATATAATAGAAATACCAATGCAGATACTCTATCCACCACTTCCCTGATGATAAAAAACATGGGAACACATTCGACTACAGGGAAGAACAAATGTCTTACCTTGACACTGAACCTCATTTTCAGGAACTACCACCTTCCATCAGGTTGAACTCAGTGATGAGATCGTAGTTCAATATATTTAAAAAATTATTCATTTGAAATACATTCACTTGAGTATGGATGGAATAATAAATCCCATGCTTAAAACTACTAGCACATGATATAGAATCACTATCTAGAAGTGGTGAAAAGAGATATAACTCATTACAATGCATTAAATTGTCCATCAAAAGTATAGAAACCCGTGCCTAATGCATGAATTGTTGAGCTTAGTCATCTCTCATCATATGAGAAAAAAAATACTCATATAATATAGTTTTAGAGTCATCTCAATACATTCCATGATGGCTTTTAGTATGGGTAATAACATCAAACCTATTATTATCCAAATCACACTAAAAATAGGTAGTAATATTGATCCTCATATATAGAGGAATCTTTTGATTCTCAATAATATAGTAATTTGCCTCCATCCTGGACTCAGCCACATATAGACCATCTTCCCCAAAAAAATATTTGAGGATGCTATTGTTGGAACAAACAGTCCAGATCAATCGCCGTGGGGGCATGTTGTGGAGTACACTACATGGACTATATCTAACTTATTAATCCCTCATAATTCTGATAATTATTTCCTATTTTATGTATAGAAAGAGGTGCCTCATTTGGTACTACTAGAGAGGTAACTTGTGTCTAAGGGACCACAACTTTCGAAGAAAGGAACCACTACCTTCATGGAGCACGACTCAAGTACATCAAGGTAGAATAACCTTGAAAATGCCAAGAAAAATACTCGGAAAAAGCTTGAAGAAAATATAATAACTAGAATAAGTAGAATATAAGTATAATGGATCACTTCTTTAGGTACTACCCCAAATACCTTCTTTTAATGAAAGTGTTTTTTAGGTTTATATGTTTTATTTATCGGGGTTCCTATAAGTGAACGGTCAGTCAAAATATACAAATTCGGTTACTAAAAAAAATTTATAATCCAAGATTTATATTTATTATATTAATTTAAATATATAAATATAATATGTTTGAATTAAATGGAAATAAATTCCCATTCAACAATGGACAATTGACCTTATAATTGAAACCAATACCCATTTAATTTATATTTAACCTTATCTACATTTGGTATCAATATTTAATGGGTAGAATATGATGGATTGAATCAATAATCTAACCATTAAAATCCACCAGTACTCATATATATCATGAATTAAAATTGTAAATCACTCAATCACATCTAAATAGAACCTCATGCATCATTGATTACATTGCTAAAATGGTTAGGAACAAGTGATGTATGATGTCACTGTCAACTTATATTGGAAAAAAAATTCAATTTATGATGGAACATTAAATAACCGACTCTTCACCCTATATAAGATTTTAGGATCATAAGAATGTATATAAACCATGGTTCACTCGATAATGACATGACACAAAATAAATTAATGTTGTTAAATTCTCTTAAATAGAATCACATATGCATGAAATTATAATTATATGTGCACATAATGATGTATATAATGATGATCCATACCTTATTAGGCCAATGTAAATTTTTATAAATCATTTCAATATATGAAATTTAAGTGCATCACACATCGATGAATGTATCTTAACTCTAATAGGTAAAATAAAAAAATTATCATATTCCTCGGAAAAATGTTATTCAAACTGAACCTGTGTTAGCTACCACCAAGCATTGTTTATGATCAACTTTAATATCTTCATAATATCTAATCTCTATTAAAACACAATAAAATAAAAAAACTATGGTTCCACATTTTGATGATTGGGCCCTTGTTCCACTCAATGGTGCCACAAACTCGGTCATCCATGTGGCCTCAAGCGCACATCCTCATATGCAAATGGAAATCAATTAGAAGAGAAGGCCAAGGGTCTTTCCATAGTGATATTATAACCTCATGTTAGAGTTAAGTATATTATATATAATAACTATAAATATAAGAAGCATTATATCAATGAATAAGATGTAGAAATTGGTATTAGAATCCGAAAATATAATAATCATCTCAAGCTAAATCATATAAAATTTTGTGATAATATAAGTTCAAGTATCTAAAAAACTAGAAAATAGGTAAACATGGGAACATGAAATAATATATATATATAATAATAAAAAATAATACAAAAAAATCATTTCATCCTGAGTACTTTATTTTTCATCTTATACCATTCTCCATCCAAATGTAAGAAACTAAGATCATGTGTAAAAAGGAGGATGCTTCCCCTTATCAAGAAATACATATATATAATATTCCCAAGTAGAAATGGTGTCCTAGATTTGGTGTATTATAAATCTCAGTAGGCCACCACCAATAGTATGTATACCATCTAGACATTGAGATATAAAATGATAGTGTACATGCTTTTATGAAAGAAAATATATCACAGAAATATAAATAACCCAATACCTATATTAGCCTCAGTTGGTGTATGAACATGATTTATATTTTTATATATTATCTAGTTTATATTAGGTTTCAATCACACTATATATGATAAGGATAATGTATGAGGAATCAAGGTACAACTATGGAATCCTATAATGACAATAATTTGTAAAACTTGATCCATGGTTAAAACTAAGTTATCCATAACCTTATGGGTCAATCCAACATAATGACATCATGCTTCTTGGATGAAAGGGGAAAATCCCAACACCTTATACCAAAAATATTTCTAACTACATATGTGGACATCAACCAAGGAAAATGGTGCTAAGTATGAATATGCCCAAAGGGTTTAATTCATAGAACCACATTTCTGAATATATTAATCTGGATCACATGAGTACATCCTATGAATCAAAATATCATGAACATATTTTAGTTATCAAATGGAATCATGAAGAGCATCCACTAGTGTACAAGGAACATATTCTAAGGTATGTGTACCCCCAACAAACCAAAACCTTGAATTGGAATGGAATACTCTAAATGATAAAAGAATTTCTTCAAAAGTCCCAAGATGGAATAATTTTTACCACTCATTTAAATATGTAATGGTCCATATTCTATATTATACTTATATTAATTCAATTATTTAATTCAGTCCATATAAAAATCAATCCATATGAAAAATTCAAAATTTTCACTCCATTTCTTTTCATACTAGGTGAGATGGATAACAAGGTATGAAATCATATATTATTTTAATTATATATTTAACTATTATGTAAATTCCATTAAATTTATTAATCATGAGAAGGAAGACTAAGGACATGAAACGAATTATAATTAAACTACATTTAGGCAGTCTAATAAATATATATAATATACATTCCATTTATGATTTATTTTTTTATTATAATAATTAAATACTAACCATAAAAGGTACAAGTGATAATAATAAATACACAAACAATTTTGCAATTATGTATTTATTCATTATGTAATAACTATTACCTTAGAAAGATCAAGTGATATAATAACATAATGATGGAAAGGATACTCATAGCAATACCACTTAAGGGAAAATAATGGTAGAAACCTACATTGGTTGAATGACATTGAGTTCATAACCTCAAATAGCATAAAAGACATGTATAGAGCAGGATGTGGAATACAAGAATATTGATTAAAATCATGGAATAATAATTTGATAAGAATATCCAATATGAAATCGTATTTCACACACCAATTAAAATTTTTAAAATGGAGAGACTTTAAGGATGAGTAATTGAAGACCTACCTAATGCCTATAGCACTCTCTGCATCCAGTATTGGCCCTCATTATTCCATGTATCGAAATAAAATGTAAAATGGATCAAAATGATGAAAATAATGAATATTGGTCTACACCAACATAACTCATTATATGTGAATATAAATGATTAATGGAGCAAGATGATTGAAGAGATTACATGGAGGACTCAAACATGATTATTAGATCATAAATTCTGAGTTCAGATGATAAGGCAATCAAATAATATATGTTATAAACAAGGTGAGGGAAATCAATGTGAATTGGGAGGTCCTTCTATCATCATAAATAGAAAACATGGGAAGGGTGTCAGTTAAAATTGGTATAAGGTAAACATGTTATTTTTTTATTAAAAATACTTGTTATCGTTGTTTGGCTGCACAGTTTTCTAAAAAATGCACCAACCATGCACATATCATTACATAAGGAGGGACCCCACATAGTTTCATGTACCCAGTTTGAATAACCTTGCATGAAACATGTTGTATCCTCAACTGAAAACCATATCTACCCATGTATGGTAATATGGAAATTTATTCATGGTTTCCTCAAACTTTGAATCCTCCTAAGGACCATTGTACAACCCTTTCATGATTTGAGAACCCTTATCGACTTTTTCTCATGGTTTCTATTAACCATGAAACCTAGTCATTTTCTCCATCATCTGGGGTTTCGACCTCTAAACTATCCTCAAACAACCATAAAACAATTTTGGACACTGTAAAAATATATATTAGATACAAAATAATTAATTATACTGAATTTAAAATGGTCCATGCATTATGGAAAATAGGGTTTTGATAAGTAGATTGATGAATGGTCATCCTGCATTCTCCGCATCCTCTCATTATCTCACTTAAATCCACATTAATGGGGCTTCTTTTTTATCATTTTGTTCTTGTAATTTATGTTATTTATCAAATACATTAACTTTTTTTATCATCCATCCTCTTCCAAATTTTTTTGTTACTTTAATAATATAGTTGGAATATAATTTAAAATTAGAGGGTTGTATTTAATATATATAAAGGGGCTTATTAGTGTGTTGGTATTTTTATATTAAGAGATGGGGAATGCTCAATCTCAATTCTTGATTGGATAGAGTTAAATGTTTTATTGATTTTTTTAATATATCTTAGATAAATTGGATGAGATGTTTATTTGGGAAGAAATTTGAAATTGGGGATTCTACTCATTTTATGGCTGAGGATCACCTCTGTGTTTTATTTCACCTATGTTATGTGATTTTAGCCTAGGGATGAACCTTTAAATGTTTCAATTTTTTTGTCTTTTTTTATTGCTATTTATGAAATTCTATTCTGAAGTATTTTTAATTATCTAATATTATATTCTTATATATGGAATAATCATTATTACTCATTCTTTAATGATGATGGATGGTTTGGAAAGCATATATGTAGTGGTGAATCTCTGATATATTGGTAGAGGGTTAATTAATTAATTTACTAGATGTTGTGAATGTATGTTTTTTTTCACATTCTTTCTTGTTCTACCTTTGGATGTCACTGTAAGTACTTGGTGGGTTCCAATTGAATATATTTTCGACGAATATCCATCTCTGAGTGAATAGTGTTTGTAAGTAATTTTTGGTAACATAATAGATTCATGATTACTATATCACTAATGGTCATCATTACTAGTTAGGATTAACAAGACTTTTTGGGCTCTTGGTTCACATAAAAGGTTTTATGTTTCCTAGCGATCAACTATAGTGGCATGTGTAATAGACTCCCAAATGTGTTAGAACGTAATTAAAATTTTTTATTTCTATTTAACCATGAACATTCAGTGAAAATGGAAGTATGTATTTTTTAAACTCTATAAACCACTATAATGTAACAACCCATATTTTTAGAATTCATTATCATTTAAAAAATTAGTAATATTATATTATATAAAAACTAAACTAAAATTAAAAAATGACTTATTTTATTAATATAAAATATTTAAATATAAAACTAAATACATCACAATAAAAATAAATAAATCGTGATTTGGAAAATTTAAATATATATAAAACTATTTGTTAAAACTCATTAATACTAATGGTATCAATTCTCAATGGTTATCATGAAAAACATGTCATCGAGTATAACTATTGAATGAATGTAGAATAATATTAAATTATTATAAATTGTTTTTAAAAAATTAGTGGAATTAATTTAAGATTATTGTATAGGAATTTACATAAAAAGATAATAGGGTAATATAACTATTAGAATGTAATCAATTATATTGGCATCGAATATATAAATGTTTGGTATTCTTATTTCTAATAGGAACATTTAATATTCTATAATTGAAATTTATAAGGTGAAAATGAACTATAAATATTAATTTTTAGGTGAATTGATTATTAAAAATTCTATACTATTAAAACAAACAGATAATATTTCATTTTTTAAATTAACATTTATTTTTATGAAATCATTATATTTTTTTATCTTAGTTAAATTTCTTTAATTTTCAAGAATGATGGATTTAATAATTTCATGGAATTATGTCAATAATTAATTAATAACATTACATAAATAATAAATTAACTATAAGAAATAAAAATATTATTATATGTTGTCACAAAAATATATTTTATCTAAATATATTAATTTGAGATCTATTTAAAGTAAATTTTCTCATATTTGGTGTTTTAATATAAAAAAATATGTAGTTTCTAAATAAAAAATTAATAAAAATTCGTATATTTTTTAATACTCAGTATGAGTCAAGAATAAATATATTTAATATTTTAAAATACAAATAAACATAAAAAGTAATTTTCTAGAATTCATAATTTTAATTCTAAAATAAATATTTAAATTTTTTATATTGAATAAAACAATATGAATATTATATTTCTAAAAATAATTTTAGCATTTTATAGAGTGTTGACTTCATATTTATTAAAAAATATTAATTTAACCTGGTTAGACAGAAGTTTAGATTGAATGGTAAAATGAGGTAAAATGAATAAAATTGGTGTTAATAAGTAAAGTATTAACAAGAAACACATATTAATTTTGGGTATGAGGTATTTAATGAACAATATTTTAACATTATTTTTTTTATGAAATGGGGCCCTACACCGAATCATCGTCGTCTGTGGGCTGTCATCATGTACTCTACCTAGAACCTAGGCTGGATGTCTGTGTGGAGGAATCCGGAAATGAATTAGGTGTGAAAAGGTGAACAAGTTAAACCTGTTGAGCTGACTCAAACAGATCGTAATGAAAACATTCAAAAAACACACACATGAAATCCGTGTTTTTGTGCTATGAGTCGAAAATCAGATGTCAGGGTCCTGGTGTATGGATACATTTTCCACTGCACTAACACTAGATTCCCCAAACTGAAAACCACACTCATAACACTTAACACTAATAATGATTAAATGATCAGAGTCTAATTACGTAGGTAGAATCGACTCTTATGTTACCAATTTTTCATGAACCGTCCCCCGGGGCCTATGTCGTCACTACACCAAGCCCTCCTTCCATAGACCAGGGGCTGGCGACTAGCACCATAAAGGCTTAACCCTGAAAATGGGAAGGCATTTCCATTAAACCGTCAAAATCACACAAACCAAGAACACAACAAGATACAAGAACAATGTAAACTCTAAAGTAAACAGGGAATGTACAGTATGTAAAGGGGATAAAATACAATCCTAACTAAAAAGTACAAGTAAAACTAAATACAACTCATGTGAACACCCACCAAGGATCCTACCTGATAGGTAGGTACTAATCTCGAATGGTCATCTCCAAAGTATGCCTTGTCCATGTTCCACCTCTGTGTAGCCTCCTGTCCTGGTACCCTCGACCTCGATCATCGCTACCCATAATCTTCCTTAGACACAACAGGGTTCGGGCATAGCCCCTACTAGGTTGAGTATAACGATACTTAGTAGGTACCCCGAGACCCCTGATGGTCTCTCGGAATCCAAAAAGGATAAACCATGAACCAATAGTCAATTACACATATTACGTATATTCCCATACATATACATAAATTATCAATATATACACTCATCTCACACATGAGGGATGTATAACACAAAGGTAAAACCACGAAGAAAGATGTACCACACAGGTAACATGATGAAGATAGAAGTACCACACAGGTAACACCACGAAGGTAAGTACCACAAAGGTAACGCCACAGAGGAGAATACCAAGATGTTATCACGACACAGAAGTGTACCACAAAGGTAAATACTCATCTCAAACCAGGTATAACTAAAGTATAGAAGTATATATGATAAGATTTATTTCTAGATCATATTACTTCATCAATATGTTCTTCTATTGAACCACGCAGGTTCAAAGATGACCCTAACAGGATCTGATAATGACCCACACAACTTCTGGAGATGACCTACATAGGATTGGTATGTGATGACCCACACAGGATCCTTGAGCGCTAACCCACACATGATCTGATGATGACTGACATAGGATCTAGATATTCATTAAGTATAGCCGGTCATAGGGTTTCCGCACTAAGCATGCTTGATTCTGGGAGGTTCCTCTCTTTAAGACATCAGATGATACATAAAACTCCATGAAGTCCCCTGAATAAGTATCCCGAAGGTCGGTCATGTCAATAGGATCCAAAAACAACTGATGGAATGTCAATTTAATACTCGGTATGAATGTTATTAGCATTTTTGTTCCAAGGGCATAGTTGTATTTAGGTTCAATCCAACCCGACTACACTTTATTATTATCCAACTATCATGTAGAGTATACCAAAATCGCCATCTCGATCTAAGGATCCTAGTTCCATAGATGGTTTGTCAAACGGATGCCTGGTCAGACCTGACCTGGGCCGACCCTACCCAGTTAGGGTCACCCCTACCCGGTCCAACCCACAATGTGGGTGGCCCGACCCAATGAGCATGGCCTGATCCATACTAGGTGCGACCCACCCAACTGAGTGCAGTCCGCCCAGCTGGGTGGGGTCTAATGTGGTGGGGCCTGCCCTTGCCCCAATAGGGGGGAGGCACCCTTTATTTTTTTGAATGGTCCATGGAATGATTGGATGGAATCTGCTGGCACGCAGGCCCCACTGGAGAGGTCCTGATCGGTGTGCTATTGTCAGCCGTCTCTCCTACCATCGGTGCGATGATGCCTCTTTCCACCCAAGACCAAATAAATGCTAGCTACCCTCCTGGTGCATCTCCATGTTTAAGCAGCCACAACCCTCTCCTCTATTAGTATCACAAACCTGCACCGCCCTGCCACCACGAAGTCGACTGGTATTCCGGCCACCGTCCCCTTCTCCGCCGCAGCCGACTGGCCAAGACCTCCTCCTCTATCGTTGGAACAGACGTGTGCCACCTCGGTTCCATGTGGTCGACCAGTGTGTCATTCGCCACCCCCCTCGACTGCCTGCTCGAACTGCGGTCAGCCAGTTCTCTGCTGCTCGCCTCTTTTGTGGGTCATTGTAGCTTTGTTCAAAGCCTGAGAAATATGACGACCGCATATTCATTATCCTCAGGTTGAGATCACCGTATATATATGTAGCGATCAAAAAAAACATTGTGTTTTTAGAATGTTTCATTATTTTTCATTGAATAATTAACAAAGAACATGCGAAGAACAAATATAAAATATCTTGGTATTTTGGTGGATCGATGGTTGTGTTTGTCTGGCCATCATCGTTGTGAATTTAGAATATGAAGAATAAATAATAACATAATTATCATATCTCAAAATAAACATACTACCTTGTTTGTTCATTGGAGTTGGAGTGAGGAAGAAGATGAAGATGTCGACGTTTGTCTCTCCCACAACACACTCCCGATCCGAGCTCATTTTTCGTCCTCCTTGGAGGTTCGTTCTTCATTGGAAGAGGTTCTTCATTAGGGAATTCTCTTCCAAAGGCTCTCCCAATTCTCCCCTTGTACAATGATCCACCACCATGAGAGGTACATAGAAAAATTTTATTGAGTTATGTTAATTAATTCAATTAATGTTGGTACATTTATTGGGGGAATTAGAAGATTTACATCATGTTAATGAAGAGTTAGGGTGGTCCCCACCACCAATATTCAAAAAGAATCGTTCAAAAAATTAAAGGAAAATTTTATTTATTTTATTTTTATCCTGAAAAAAAAACTAGAAAAATAACTTCTACCCTCACCCTACTGCAGTCGAGGTGATGTTCTATTGAAGTGAATATCGGCGATCTGAGATGAACGGTGTCCTCAGACTTCAATTCTGAGCATTGGTTCAAAAGTTAAAAATCAATGATCGTGCCTTTACTAAATTTACCTAAAAATATTTAGAAATTCATTATGGGAACACCGGGCCTCGAAATCATGTTCCGTTAATTTTTGCAGACTCATAATAATTCCATATAAATAAATAAATACTTGGAAAAATCTGGGACTTTACAAACCATTTATGTAAAGTTTAAGTTAATGATATGATAATGTTTTTTAGTTTAATTTATTATCTCACCATATAAGGATTTATTCATAATGGATAATATTTGTTATTATTTTTCCTGTAATACTAACGAAATAAATATGGAACGACTAATCACTCTACCTCATGATCTGTTAGTACATTTCGAAGGATGAAATAACCTTCATTGTATAGTGTAACAGAATAAGTGAATGTCATGAAAGATAGTTTAAAAGGGTGAGATTGTAAATATGAAAAGGTATAAATCCATGTAACTCTATATCAGTATTTTCATATATAGTGAAATAATTCCTAAACTCTAGAAAAAAATATTGAAAGTGTTTTATCTTAAATCCATCACTTTTATTGAACAGAAGGTCTTATAAATTATCGTAGATTTAGGGATATTAAGACTTTAACTTTAAATTGATCCTTCAATAAGTAGTGATCAATGATAATTATCAATATCTATAATTATTTTGTATTTTATTCTACAAATAATATTTTCTTCTATGAAATGTATTCCTATGCAGAAACCAAGTTATGAGTTACCTTAGGTAACAATGATGTTTTTAATGTTCGCATATTATGGAAGTTTTAGTATTCATTTTTATGTTGTGGTTTTCTATGAAAAGATCATTCACATATCAAACATTAAATAACCCAGATGAATTTTGATAGTGAAATTAATTAAGGGGGTAGAATAGATCACTCAAGGATTTTTTGAATTATTTATTTCTAATTAATGTAATCTTTTTAAATTTTTTATTTCATGTTAAAATGAATATAGATTTTTTATATGGAAGCACTATGTGAGGATTTCATTATACACAAAACCATGTCAATATTTTGCTACATTGAACACATGGATTAGCATATAATATATAAAAAAGTAGGTAAGTATTTTATTACACATGATACAATGTCACTTAAAATCATAGGTTACACACAAGGATGAGTTTTGATGAACTATAAGATAATATTAATTTTATAATTAGAATGTTATTTTAGATACCACATAGCCATTGGAATGAGAGATACAAAAAATATTAACTAAATTTTGAAAATATGATTTCAAAATGTATGTAAAATTAGTCATTTGATAATAAATTACCAAAAGTGAGTATAAGAACTATTTGAAAATAATAATATTACATTCCTATGAAAATTATTTTTAAATTTAAAAAACTATGTTATCACAATAAATTTAACAAACCACTCTAGAATAATGTTTTCAAAAAAAAATTCTCATATTATATATTTAATTAGTATTTTCGATACTCATAAAATATATTATATATATATAATATAGAAATAAATACATATTTATAAATAAAAAGATGTATTTATCTAAATGATATGATTAAAACCTTTTAATGGAGAACCCATGTTAAATATTATTTTTGAAAATTTTATAATTTTTATTATAAAAAATAAAATTCAATTTTTGAAGATGAATATCATTATTTACATTGGGGGAATTTTTGGTATTATTATGAGAACCTTCATTTTTTGATTAATAATGAAAAACATTGAATGTTCATTCAAAATTAATTTTTAGTCTAATTTTTTTTATAGTTAAATTGTAATTTATTTTTAAAACAATTTCAATTAGATTAATTTTATATTGATTAATAACATTTATTTTATTTCAAACAATTTCACATTTACATTAGATATAAAACTATCTTAGGCATTTTCACATATCTACATTAAAAACCATTATGTCATCCCATATAACAGAATATATTTAATGCAAATTATGCCACTTATATGATTATAATTCGAATTATTAGATTCCATAATTGTAATTATAATTATTTTTTATTTATAAGTTAATCATCTAATCTGAACAAAATTTTCACTGAAAGTGTTTAAAATTAATAATAATGATTAAGAAGAAAATTTGCTTAATAAATGACTAAATTTTAATCATAAGGCCCAAGATTTCATAAAGACAATTATAAAATCCACAAGGTGTCACTATTTATACCCTATTTTTCCTTGAAACCAATATTTACCTTATTATATCCTCTATACATTGAAAATAATAGGATGAATTGCCTTTTAAAAATTTACATTAATGCCATTCCTCCACTACAAAAGGCATATTCCCCTCCAAATTATTCACACCTTTCGAAAAATATTTGCTAGAAATATTTGTGTTAAATAACTCCCCAAATAACTCCATTAGTCTTATGAGCCTCTTATTTGAATAGATCCATCCAAGGAATCCCTTTTGCAAAAACCAAAAAGAGTCACCCAAAGAATAGGTGGCATCATTCCTCAAGCTCGTTTGTTTTATTTTCATTCCCCACCCCCTAAAATATTCTTATTATATGATTATATAATAACCACTATAGACTAAATATAATGATATTTATTTATCATAATGGTCATACCTACACTTAAAAACCCTTTCATATAATGTGTAATGAACTTACCATTCTTTTGTAAAGTTAAATACCACCTTAGTAAATGATGTTTTTCATTTTTTCTTTACCACATTTAATGGAATTGAATTATGAAGGGAAGTATATTATTTATTTTATTATTTTTTTTTATTTTTTTTTCATATTAATTATTATATAAAACATATATTTACGCTTTCAATTCTATGTAAATATGATAACTTTGTTTGTGGATGTGTGGACTACTGTCTCCTCAAAGTAATATAATTTACTAAGACTCTACATGGAATGTATCAATATTGGGTTTACTTAATCTATATGAGATATATATATATATATATGACATAATAATAATAATGTAATGATTTTAGATTCATATATTTCATTTACTTTATCTCTATAATGAAACGGAATCAACGTTCATGGGTACGTATCGACTATCATCTATATGAATTGTGTATTCCATTTCATATTTCAATATTTTATGCTTTATTTTAAATAATTATATAATTAATATATATGATATTGATATAAATATATCATTCAAAAACTAATTAAATAGTGATCTATTTATGTGGATCAAGAATGGATATCCAAAATATATACAAAAAATAAAGTAGATATTACATGAAACGTAATGTTAACCTGGATTTTCTAATAATCAAACAATATAATGTCATAAAAATAATATTTGGTATTATATATAATAATATTTTTTACTATTATATTTATAATAAATATATATTTATTATATAGGAGGTTTGAATGTCTATGAAAAACTCAAGTCTTAGGGTAAGTGAATTGAATCTCAACTTTTATTTCTGTGAGATACATGCCATATGTGCCACCCAATTCTGTTTTGTGGTGTATATACATCCTTGTACATGTTACATAATTTATTTACATTGTTTAATTATATATGAATATTAATTTTGTTTTATTCATTTACGGGGATCATGATTTTAAAGCTAATCATGTAGTATGGGTTTTATCATCTCACTTTTATTTCTGTGAGACTTATGCCTTTTTAACTGCTTGATTCTTTTTTTTGTACATACTAGTGATGAATTTATTATATGAATCAAATAATTAAATTTATAGTTATTAATAATTCTATTTTCTGATATTTAATTCACGGGGTTATGGATCAATGGTTTTTAAATAGGTAATATAATTTTATATCAATTTCCATTCTTTCAGATACGTGCCATGTTATGCACCAATATTTTTCTATGGGGTTTATACACTACCCGTTTTCATTTAATATAATGAATATATTTATTTTCTTGATACTTTATTCCTAATTGAATTTTATAATTTCATGGGGTTTATGCATCAACATCACCAATGTGGTAATATATTTTTATGAAATTCTCATCATTTATCGAGGTTGTTTAGGATTGTACTTCAACTGAGGAAATTGTATGATCCATATCTCATGGAAACTCAAAGAAGTTCATCTACTATGATTACATAGTATTTGTTCATTTATTAGTTCAATTTTTCAACTCTTTGGTACATAAGATAATAAAGAATATGTTTTCATTAAAATTCAACCCTATTTCTTCATTAGGTTGGAAATCAGTGCTCTTTCAATACCATATTTTCTAAAAAGGTTTTAAATTTTTTAAAATATATTCTTATATTTCTAAAATGAAATTTTTAATCAATTTTTTTACTTCATGAAATACTATTTTAACAACAACCTTCTTTTATTTTTTCGATCAAGGAACTTTTCTCAACATTTGTCATGAAAATGGAATGTTTCTCATATATGGACTTGGCTGCCATCATGAACACAATTTCCTTTAACAAATCATTATAATTTTTTGATGATTTTTTTAAATAAATTTTTTCAAAATATTTTGGAAATGTATAGAATCAAAATAGGTTTTTAAAGATAATGGGTTTCAAAAAATATTTATATTTCAAAAGTGTTTTAAATGATTTTCAATGCTACCATTAAATTTTTTCAAAAAAATATTTTCAAAGAAAATGATTTAGATGATTTAAATCAATATTTATATTTTTTCAATTTTATTTTCTATAAAATGGGTTTTAAATTTATTTTGAGTCTAATTTTATATTTTCAATGTATTTTTAAATAAAACTGTTTTCAAAATGATTTATGTTTTAAAATTCATTTTTCAAAGAAGAAATATATTTTTTTCAAGAAACTTTCTAAATGAAATTGTAATGATTTATTTTTATAAAAGGTATTTTGAAATTGTTTTATAAAATTTATTTTCAATAAAAGTCTATCATACTAATTAATTTATTATCGCAGTCTTTCAAAATCATTCGCTATATAATATGTAAGATCCTGACCTTTTCTGGTGTGGAATAAGGATTTAATTAAGGTAATAATTTGTCCTTAATAGAGTAAATTTTGATTAGGTTAAGTATTGGGGTGTGTTTTTATGGAATGTTGAGAAAAAGTAGATATTATAGAGATGTTCATGGTTGGCACACAGTTTTCCAAATTCATAAGATATTTGCATGTCTTGGGAATAGATGGGAAATTTTTTCCCTGTTATGAGTAATTATGCACCCTTAATATAATAGGAATATCTTTTAGGCATGTAGTTAGGGTAACCAGTGTACCCCCCACCTAGAAACCATGTGTAATTTTAAAAGTCATCTGATTTTAATTTACGAGATCCCTAGAGCACCTAAGAGTCATATATTTTGACCCACTTTTGACCAGAGGTGGTCTTTCACATTTTTGGATCTCTCCATACAAGTTACAAGCTCTCTCAGTCTCTGTTATTCGTGATTCAAATCCATGATCGAATGTATTCTCATATCTGAATAAGTTAATCCTATCCTCGTTCTTCTCTCATTATTCACCGTCTCTTATAGGTTTCTTTCATGGATGCAATATTCTATTATGGACAGATCTAAATATATTTTGTGATATCTAGATATATTATTATACATCTATATATCTTTTTATAAGCTCATTATTTTCATTAATCTCAATTTATGGTTTTATGAATCAAATCTATATCTACGTCATTATGCGGCTCAATTTTTCATGAATTTCATCATGTGATTATTCATCGAAAATATTAGGAACATGGTATAATATTTAATTCCCATTTTCATGAGTTTTATATGGTTATTGAAAATGTTGAATTTCTAGAATTATTTGAAAAATATAACTTCTAATTTGGGTTAATTAATGTTTCCAATTGGTAGATTGAATTATTATTTGATTATATAACTAATTTGGGAAATTATTATGAGATTTATGGGAAGTAAAATTTGATAATTAATTTTGGATATTAATTATGATATTTATGGTTTTTATTTATATATTTAATTGTGGAACTAATTATGAGGTATTGTATTGATGAATTGACATATTTAATTTTGGAATTAATTATGTTCTTTTGAGGTCATGAACTGAGATAATTTATTCTATGATTAAATATGTGATATAGATATCATATATTCAGGTAATTAATTGTGGAATTAAATATAAATAATTAAGATTGTGAAAGATATTATGAATTTTAAAAATTAATTATCGAATTATGTGTTGTAAATATTTATTTGATAGTTGATAAATTAATTAATGAGTTTGATAACTTAATTAATTGGTGAATTAATTTTGTTTAATTATTTGATAAACTAATTTCTTAATTATTATTTAATAATGATTTATTAAATAATTTTTTGATTAATTAATTTGATTAATATGATTAGATAATAGTTGAATTAACTAATGGTGTTGATTTGATTAAGAAAATATTGGATTAGTAATAGAATTTATGTGGATAATTAATTGATATATTAAGAATGTGTTCATGAATGAGAACATGGTCTTTCATTATTGAATTAAATAATAGTTATATGCTCATTTTAATGTGAGTTTATGAATGGGACCATGATCATTCAAGTATGAATTAAAGAATGAGAACATGGTCATTTTGATTTTTTGGATTCTGAATTATAACATGGGAACTAATGTATGAAAAAATAATGGGAATTTGGTCACTCTAATTTGTGAAAATAAGTAATACTAACAATGGAATCTGAAGACCTAATGTCCTTCATACAAACTTCAGGATCAGAGATGAGCTGAAGTATGTATTGAGGAACATCTGTCTATGAGAACCCAGGGAGTTCATGTTGGTGAATAAAATATTATTTGATAATGTCATAACATTTTATTTATACATTGTATTTATTTATTTATACAATAGAATGCACTACTATTGACTGGATTGTTTTTTACACGCCATTGGTGGAGAACTACAGAGTTGTACTCAAACCCAAATCAAGATACCAAATCAGTACCTAAATGGTATTTTTTATTTCAAGACATGTTAATGGAAAAGTCCCTATGTTAAATGGTTTTTTGGGATTGATCTTGGATGAGGGTTTTAGATGTGGTATGGAACCTTCTTGGGATTCAACAGTGTCCTTTTCTTTTGTTTTCAATTTAGATACTTGATAGGTAAATTAACATTACATTTTTTATGCATTAGGAGGATGTTTTATTTTCATTAATTGATTATCATAAGCTATTGTAATTTTTTAAGGTAAAATATGATTATTATAATGTTTATTATATCTGATTTTGTATTACTATTTTATAATAGGTTACATTGTCCCCATGATCGACTTATCGTACGCTTTCTACTAGTCAGTAGCCTCTAGCATACAGGGAGGTGCATATGAATTCATGTGGTAGTTCAGCATAGGGCACATGTTCATGGAAACAAGCCGAAGATGTTACATAATATAACATGATTTGGTATATTTTTGTTTTATATGGACATGATCCTAGAACACCATTCTTATTCTTTATTCAATGGTTTATTGTTTGATAGAATGATGTATATTACTTTAGTGTCTCTTCCAAAAGTTATATTCTCTTGAAACCAGCTTCATTTCACAGTTCATGCTTTTATTAAAGGTTTATGATACCTATATCTTTTACATTGGTATTAATATGATGAAATTTCAATGATACCCATTTCATATCAGGGTTTATAATAGAATGTTTTTGAAAACAATAATTTTTATGGGTCATTTTATGATAAACCTTTTATTAAATTGTGTAACATTTATGAATAATTATAATATGTGAAGGGTAGAATCTATATCTACAACTAATCCATTGGTTTATGATTTATATCTCATGATATATTTATGGGGAAAAAGTCAGTGGGATTGATCAAAATTTAGAAATAAGTGTTCTTGATCAAAATGGAAAGCATGTGTGTCTCAATCCACGATGGGAAGATGGGGAATTCAGATCCACAATAGGAATATGGGGAAACCATATCTACTATGAGAAGATTGGGGAACCCAATTCCATATAAAGAATGGACTACAACTAGTGATGGTGGCGTTTTTTTCATATAAGGTTTATCCACTATGAAGTTACCTGATATGTTTTTTCAAAGATCCTTAACATATATAGAATTTTTTATATACTTATGTGTTTCTAAAAATAATATTTTTTAATACAATAATATTCTGATGTGGTTCATGTTATTATTTATATTGTGTTTCATGTCTTATAAACATCCAATTTTTATTCCACGTAACATATTTCTATTATTGTATATGTAGAGTATGATTTTCAAATCTCATGCTCAAGTTCTCATACCTGTATGTTCATGTTACACTTATGTATTTACTTTATTTACCCATGAATAGCATTCAATATCACCCATTTATTTGTCTTCATTTCCTAATTTTATGAATAAATATTATATATATGAGTACTAATGGGGGAGATCTTTAATGGATATTTTGAGGATCGTTCACCAATCTAGAATAATTTGTTCTAAATTCCCAAAGACACTAACCTATTATGGTCCTCCTTTATGTACATTTTTTAATATTAGGAATATTCATCAATATTTAGATAATATCATTGTATGTTAATCCTTAGTCATTATATTTTCCATTTAATTTCTTTTACTATCATTTTATATTCAATAAAATAATCATTTAGATTCATTTTGGATGTTTTGATGACATTCAACACATTTTCACCAAATGGCATTGGAAATGAAAAGTTGTCATTATTCCAAAATCCTATGAATAATAACTTGGAAATAATGATAATTTTTGTACATCAATTAAAATTTTAAAACCAACCATAATGTTTTTATAAAATAAATTAACTATATAAAAATTATGGAGATGGTTGGTCATATGTATGATAAAGTTACTTCTAAATATTTATAATATCATTATAGAACATTTTATTTATTATTTTATATTTATATGATTATAATTGTGTCTTAAATATACAACCTTTCATTCAAATACACCAATATCAACCATCCATGTATTTAGTTAATGAAAAAAAACCACATCACTTAATGGAAGTGGAAATCCACACATATGTTTAAAAAACGTTAATATTTATGAATGAGTTGAATCATAAGAAACTATAAGATATATTACTTACCAATAAATATAAATATTTAATTAAAATCAAAAAAATTCAACAAATCCATATTTATATACATATTTTATAGGTGGTTATATAAAATGAATTTCATCAATTCGTGATGTGGTATTCCATTGTACGCATGAGTGATAGATCTTATTTCCCATTTATGGAAGAGTATATAGATACAAGTCATGAAATTAACATATTAAAATATCATACTATTAAATATAATAGATTTATTATTTCATCATTTTTGAATATGATTTCGTGAATGTGGAAAAACTAATAAAACTAAATCATTCGGTTGAAACCTATATTTCTTCATCGGACAACATCCTTTGTTTTACACCATAAGAACTATATATATTGTATTATATCCAAATTAACACCTATAAAACATTGATAGTTATTTTAGGAAGATATTAGTTAAGGTATTAGTAGAAAAAATGGGGAATTAAGAGTTTAGAAATGTGGATCTGGGGTTTCCTTTAATATGAGTGGGGAGGGGAACATTGGAGATTTCCTGTAAAAGTAAATTCATATAAATTACATCTCATGTAAATATTTCTACAAAATTACATAATAAAATTATAATATGGTTATGGGGTGAAATAATATAATATAAAAATATTTACATTCTTAGATAAGGTTTTTACACTTACATTTTTGTTTGAACTCGTGTTAACCCTTATTTGTAATTACTGCATTAACTATGTTTTAACTCTTTAACAGTCAAAAAAATTACATTAAATACAAATATGTCAATAAATGTATCATAGAATATATTCTATATAAATTAAAAGTATGTTTTTTGAATAAATTATTTAATTAATTTTAAACCATTTAATTAAATATTAGCGGAAAATCCCAGGCCAAGCAAAGTTGGTCCATATGTTTTTTAAAAGGAAAATTAAAAGCAATAATGGGGGATTATAGGGGGTTTATATAAAAAAGAGTAATTACCTCCCTACATACCTGAGTGTTCCATAGGATCATGATACTAAGGGGACCTATATAACCACATTGTACCAATCTCCATGATTGCCTTTTTTACAGTACATCTCTAATTTTATTTGATTTTATTTAAACATGTGATACAATGATATATATCTAATTTCAATATTTGAGGAATTAAATCAAATAAAGAATTTATATACATGGAACCTCTCTAGTACTTGGTTTAAGGGAATGAACAGAATATTCTGAATCACACTCAATCCATAGCATATTCCATTTTCTGAGGGATGTGTGATTGATTGTATATATTTTTGGCCCATAGTTCAGCCTAATATGTTACTACAAGTCCAATAAAAATGGTAAACACCCATTAAAAATCCACAACATGTGCGTAAAACACCATTGAATCTCGAGTACCTTATTGTGGTTGATGTGGTCCTATCAAGATTCATATTCAACTATGAGGGCCGCGGAGGAATCCGATGAATGCACTTCATCATTAGTGGCTACATGGGTTTTCCACTAATTCCCAAAAATATAAATGTATTCATGCTTGAACAATAATTATATTCATCCCATGTCTACAACATAATAGTAGCCTAGAAATATATGTTCATAGAGAGGATCCATGTGGTGGAATTGGGAATCACACTGTCAAACAGAGGTGAGTTTCTTTGTTTCTATATATAAGCACATATATAGGAAACAGTAGTAATGAGAAGAATATGAAGCTAATCACAAAGTCCATCCATGTAAATTTATAGCATGGTATCAAGAATATTCTTGTCTGGCATAAATTTGATGCCAAACTGACCACTAGAATATCTCCACAGCCTCTGGGCATTGGAATATACTCTACAAAGAGGTGGATTATGTTATCATCAGCATTTTACCAAATATGAATAGATGATACAATGTACTTACCTACTCTCTTTAGTTATCATGTGTTGAAATTCTATTTTTACATTTTTTCAATAAAATAATGAAACTTTAGGGATATATGAAAGGTAATATGAAGCAATAGCACTATTGTGAGGTAGATTGGAATTATCCCACCTCATCATATAGTATTTCTCGACATTAAAATGGCCATTTATTCTAGCATTAAAAATTTGAGAGTCAACATCCCTGAATATATAATTTTAAATTTATATTCTTTATTGTGTTGATAAAAATACATCAGTGCTACTACATGATAATAGTTCAGTAATGGAAATCCCTTCCATTTGTGGGTGTATTGGAAATATAAAAAGAGGTATCCATCTATTAATTTCCCCTATAATTAAGAGTTGATTTTATGATCACCAAACACCTAGAGTTCTGTATAATTTCATCGAATGAGTTTTTAATGGATGGGCATATAGATGATGCAAGATATGATTGTTGCACATTCAGAATCCCCATTTTGAACCTTTGTGAAATGAAATCAATAAAACATCAACAAAATTAAATATGTTCCATTTGAATTTATTGAGGAGGACATCATTTAATATACTAGGATCCTTGACTCAAAGGCCCCCTATTAAATTGTCTTGATATAATCCTTTTATGTGATAATTATCATCATCTGTTCATGAATTAATCTTATCCATATATACAACCTTATCATCCATTTAAAATAATTGAAGAGATTCATCATCCATTTTTATATATGGAGTATTACACAAATATATAAGTGATAATCGAGTTAACAATTGATACTCTTAGAGCTTGTGACATGGCCTTTCCCTTCTATCCAGACAATTGATTAAAGATTCCATAGGATTTTTCCCTATGATGTATACTCTTGAATTGTCCACAGAATAATAGAACACCAAATTAAATGAAGGGGAGCGACTCTCTTTTAACTCCAAGAGTTTGAGTGATCCAATTTTTCTTACAAATGCAAGTTATATAACCCAAAAAAATAAATGATTTATGCTATATGATGGCTTGAATATACACTTAATCATAATGTGAGAATATATCCATGATGAAATGAATGGTCCTTTTTTAGTCTTTGGACAGAGCGGGGAAGATCATCTTCATAAAAGTGAAGTGATGCGGTGAAAGAGTCCCTACACATTTTAATTTATTTTTTATAGGATAGTCTGATATTGTTTCATAAAGAATCGACTCATATACTCTTCAGCAATTGAGAATTGGAGTCCAGAAATAGGATCCCCTTGTCTGAGACCCCTATTACAATTGATTTAACCTCTGGGAGCTTTGGTGGTAATAATAAAATTCCTCAATGACCTATTGATAGTGTTTATATATCTGTTAAAGGTTAGTGAGAACCAATAATTTTTTAGGACATCTAATAGAAATCTCTTTTATATAGTGTCAATGGCATTGTAGATGTTAATTTTCAGAGAAAATTTCTCATGATTATATTTCCTCCACATAATGTTGACACATTCCAAATCATAAAACATAAAATTTTAGATTCTCATATTGGGACCAAAAAACTGATTTGAAGTGATGTGATCCTTAATAATCCAACCCAATCAAGACAGTATTAATCATGCTAATGATTTTGGAATGGTGTTCCCCAGAAAACTGGTCTAAAATAATTAATATCAATTGAATTCTCATTATATTGGATAAAGGAAATAAATTTTAAGTTGATCCCGTTAGGTATGGAGGAATGATTGGAGAATTCCCTAATAATATAGGTCACATCATCTTTTAGAATATCCCAATATAACCTAATTAATTTATTAGTAGAATAATCGGGTCTATATGCACTTTCAATATCGAGGGGAAAAGTGATTAACATATCTCCTCATTATAAGGGACCTTTACGAGAGCATGATTTTTTTAATATTGTATGTGTGAGAGAATATTATCATCCATATTTTGCATGTTTTTCACCCAATTTTCATAGTATAGAGCTTGAAAATATTCCATGGGAGTAGCAAAATGTTTATGCTCATAAGTGTGATGTTTTCTATTGGATTTGATGGCATTAATAACTTCTTTAAATAGTTTTTCCTTATGAACCATATGAATGAAATTTTAGTTCATGTCAAAAAAATTGATCCATTTTTTACTCATCTAATTTCATTATATCCATTCCTTCATACTTAAAATAATTATTCGTCCTTGACAGAGCACAAATTTCCACTGTATATGGGTTATATTGGTGCTGAGTTCAAAGCTAGTAGCTTGCAAGGTTTTATTCAGTAGTTTGGATATCATGATTAGGATTGTACAAGGAATTAAGACTCTCGTATTTCTATATAATTTTATCTTAATTTAGCTTCAATGAAAGAATTTTTATGGTGACTTTAAGCGGTTTATGTTTTAAAAAATATATAATAGCCTCTGTCTATCTAGAAGTAACAAGAGATCCATTTTGAAACCGGAATAAAAGAAGGGTTTATCTGTCAGATGAGTTTGAATCTATACAATGAGGGGGTAGTGGTTTGAATGTTTTTTAGGAGGGTGAAACTATAAACCTAAAAATCATCACATTTATAGTCCATTTTAAAAAATAATCTATCAAACATTATCGCTTTCCCTCGATTCATATTATGCATGTTCTAAGTGGATTCAGCCCCAGCCATTGGGACTTCATCTGGGTGACAAGAATATACACTGGAGGAGAAATCAACTAATGCTTCCCTATTGAAACTCAAACCAATCATATCATCAGCACTCAAAATATTATTAAATTTTCCAAATATATTCTCTTGGAATTTACGGTTATAGAAAAAGCCTTAAACTATATCTAAAAATATCTTCACTTTATATATGATGTGAAGGAATATATAATGGAGATAGATAGTTTGTTCCCTTTATATCTAAAGTACAATAAGTATCTTTGTACAGTATTGGTATAAAACATGATCTAGATTTTGACACAAGTTAATATCTACAAATCATTGGTGATTGTATTATGAAGATTTTTAGACACCGAGTTGTAACCAAGTGTATTTAAAAAGAAATCATTTCATTTATCAATTAGCATATTTAGTTCTGCAAGTCCAATATGTATAGGTTTATAAGCCTTTATATAATGTCAAGGGGATTTGGCTATAAGGGAATTCCCTTTCCAATAATACTTATAATAGATGATCCTCATTGTTCAAGGGTTTGGATAATTTATTTAGTGACCTTCTAGTTTTTACCATATTTCATGGAAACTTTTCTTCTATCCCTTTCCCCAATTGATTTTTCCTTTAATTGTATTAATTGTTCCATTTATTTCCACATTATTAGTTTCCTTATCTGTCTATAAATATTTTATAGCCTTTTCAATCCAATACAGATTTCTGGGTTTAGGTTCAATAGGATCATTATCCTATTCAACATTATAATACTATATGGTCCCGCCCAAAGGGGTGAATTTATTAAGGGATTGTGTAATCATAATAAACTTATCACCAGTGGAGTTTTTAAATAAGTTTTTTCTATGGTCACCTTCATGAAATCTCCTTATATTGTTTTATGACCTTTATAAATAGATATACCAATCCTATTCACGTGATGAAAAGGGATGTTCTTGTTGAGTGACATCCCCTAAGACATCTGATTATGGATCCTTAAAACATCAATCCCATCTTGGGTCAGAGTCATGTCCTCCGTAATAACTTTTAGTGTCACTGATGCATGTCCACGCAATACTTGGGAAGTTTTTTACTCCTATTGTGGTACCAAAATGTGTGTCTCTATGATTACGGCCTATTTAGTTGGATAGACCACCACTAAGTTAGGGGGAACTGTCATATTCTCCTGAATACATTCCTCCCCATATTTGGTATATGTCTTTTCATCTTGTTGTGGCACCTCAAAATGTACATATGTAGTTCTAGCCTTCTTAGTTGGACAATGCACCCCTAAACTAGAAAGGACTATATGACTCCCATGATTAAGACCCACCCACATCGAATTGTCCTATATGGGGGTCATCAGGGAATCAGTATCCTTGGATCCTTCCATTTGAAAATTGAAAGTATAATCTTTAGATTCACTACATCCCTCATATCATGTCGGTTATTTTTGACACCTTTCACCTATTTTAGATGGATGGGTTCCAAATTCACAAGACACACTCTCATCCCAATATTTGGGGGGACTAGAGAGTTTTCACAAATTGTTTGGTAGGACATTGTCAGTACCACTTTTCCATCGGTAGTTAGTGTCAGTGTGCCCTCTGGATTTTCAAAAATTTCATTTATTGTTTCTCCTAAATTCAGTGATCTTATGAATAATGAAATTCCCACCCATATATAATTTCAACATTATTACATATTGAATGCCAATTGTGATGTTTTCATCCCTTATTGTCAACATCAACTCCTCTAACATGGTGTTGGCCATGTCAACTTCTACTAAGATTATTTCATAATGCTGGAATCTTGGGTTATCAGTTTTTTTTCAATTAAATGTGAATTCTTTCGAAGGATGTAATATCCCATAAAATTACATGATTCCAATAAATACAATTAATCATGCATATTGGGATCCAAATAATAGAGTGTTTGTTATATACAATGGCTAGATCATAATTCTTTTCCTATTCACGAACCCTTAGAAAACCGAGCTTCAATGATATTGAGAATATTATCCATGCATGTCATTTGATTTTATTTGAGGGGGAAATAACATAGTATAATCCCCCCCATTTATATTATTTTCCACTCTTCAAATCCACGTAATTATACAATACTATGTGTGAGATCGTGGAATACCCAAATCCAGTCCCCTTTTGGAGTTAGAACCCGAAAAAAATTGTGTGGTGTAACATATTAATGCATTCATCAATCGCCTCTAAATCAGTCTTGACATGAGAAACTCATCCCTTAATAATCAATCTTCTAAGGTGTAGATCCAATGTCTGAGAAATAGGGGACAATATTGGCTTTAACAACCTCTGAAAAGTTCTTCTAGGAGCCAACATACCCATCATGAGAAAAACAAACTATCTTCTCCTTACTGTCAGCAAGATAGAAGAAGTCATAATGACCTAAATGATCACAGTAGACCTTATACATGATCTATTCACTAGTGTTTGTGACTGAATATTCCATCCCATCTCTCCAGAAAGGGATTACCCTCTCCCCAAACTCTACCATCATAAAATTTATTTAAGAAACTATTATTTTTTATAAATTACATTAATGTTATTTTTTGAAATATGCATTTAATTTGAATTGGAAAACAACATATAAACATTTGATGTTAGATATAATTCATTAAAACATTTATTATATGTAATTTATGTCTACTCATATTTTGGAACAAAATAATTTAGTCAGATTATATTAAATTCTATATTTTTAAAACCATTAATTATATTTTTCTCTTATTTGAATAAATATTGTCTCTATATTACCTAAGAAACTAAAGTAGATATAAAATTAATAAAACTTATAAATAATTAGTAACATTATTATAAATTCATATTTATATATATAAACATTATAATTTGTTCATGAATTTATATTTCTATATGTGAATAAATAATATAATTTAAAATGTGTGAGAGTGATATTTTTCATTTTCATTACATAAGAAATTATACAAACTAGTTTCAAGGACAAGTGTTCCGTAAATATAAAAATAATAAAATCAATTATATAGGATCTATTTTTCTTGAATATGAGAAATTGTGTCCTTATATCTTGGTCTGAACAAATTCTAACCCAATTTATCCTTTTACCATCGTGATAGATTTTTACTTCTTTTACTATTCATCATGAAAAAAATGATCATATTAAATAATATGAAATTTATCATATTCCATGAAATTAGTAGATTTTACCAAAATAAACTTATAAAAGTTGTTGAATTTAGTTTAATATTAATAAAAAAGGATGGTATTAAATAGTGGTTTTAAAAAAAACAATGTTTTCTTAAGTAAATGATATTTTTTACTCAAATTAAAACCTAAAATTTATTTTATTGATACTAATAGGATAAATAAAAATATAATTGAAATAAAATTAATTTTTATAATATATTTTAGAAAAATATTTTTAAATTCATTAAATGGAATGAAAAGTTGTAATAAAAATAAGAATTGTCATTATTCATCGAAAATTTAATCCTTTCATAGAATTCTCAAAAAATAATCATATGATAATTTTATACATTTACATTAAATAAATAATGATCATTTTTTTAATATCTTTTGTAAAATTAGAAAAATATTTTTTTTTTCAAAAAAAATCCATAAAAATAAATTTTTAAGAAAATGAATTTTTAAAGAATAATATGTCTTAAGTGAATAAATTGTGTACTTATTTCCTAAAATATACCCAACGAAATTTTATTGGGTATGAAAATTATATATTTCCTAATTTTTTAATTTATATTTATTAAAAAATTTATGGGTATGCTATAATTTTCAGGTTTAAATATTAATATTTTAACTTTTAATGTGTTTCTTTAAAACATGGTGATTAATGAGATAGATAAAATCAATTAAATAAAAATTATTTAAATAAAATTATATTATAAAATCACGGTGTGTTAATTTATATCCCAAATAATAAATTTATTTCTATAAATTTCAAATATATCTATTTAATCAAGCTTTGGATATTTGAAAATTCATTTCTATAAGACAAACATTAAAAAATGGGTCAAAAAAGTTTCTCTTAAAAATTGGTGGTGGGAAAGATGAAGGACATCATGAATAAAACCAAAAGACGTTTCAAAATAGAGATTATTAGTGGAATTTGAGTTTATGGACCTTCAGTATAATAAAAACACATGAGGACTGATAAAGAGTGATAGAAAACATTATCACGAGAGAGTTAAGTACCAAAATACTATAAATCTGTGATGGGTGAAAAGAAGATTAATTAACCTAAAATTATTCTAATATGAAAATTTTATTTTCAATACCATCTTCTCAGAGTTGAGGGATTCCTTTTCTATCTACATTAAAAACAAAATAGAAATATGCTAACTTTTCAAGTAGATTATAATCCTGCAATCCATTTCCACCATCATCTCATCTTTTCCTCTAAACTATAAGTATTAAAGATGATTTTTTACCCACATGAAGATCTAATATAATCATATAATGGACCATGATTCACTATCTAAATATTACTCTTATCTAAATAAATTTTCCAAAAACACTATGACTTAGGTATTATAATAACCAAAATGATTAAACCTTAAAATGAATAAATATTATAATATACATTACAATTTATAGAATAACAACAAAGGCTACACATCGATCACTTCATAATTAACCTATATTTAAAATTATATTAATGGCCTTAACATTAATAAATGATTTTTCTTCACGTCAGATCTTATTCAATTCATATTACATTCCAAAAAAAAATTAATTGCATGAATCCTAAATAATATTCCAGGTTAAATCAAAATTTTAACATAAAGGGTCAATATTCCTCAACCCAATTAATAATCACCCAAAATATTTGTAACTAAGTTAAATCACAATATAATCATATAATGTAGTGAACATCACAAAAACATCTTGAATAAAATTTTACTACTAACCTAAACAGTAATCACTAGCTTGACCATATATATCATGGAAATATATCTTTTTTAATAAATCCTTCTCCAACCATCAATTTTATCTATATCTCACTATCTAATTAACTTATCATGAATTCATATAATATAAAAATGGGTTTTTTATATGTCAAAATAATATTATTCCACAACCTTGTAAATTATTACAATAGTATAACATTATAATCACTGAAAACATAAAAATGTTTATCTATAACTGTAAACATTTCATAAATATTAAACAAAAAACAAATGATGGTATACATAACAATTATGTAAACCTCACAGGTAATCAATCTAATATTCAATGTTATCTAAAAGATTCCTCTAACACCTACTATAAGGACCAATCCCAATAAATTACGTAATTTTGATTATACATTTAGGAGTTAATTTTCATAAATATGAGGTTCTTAATGGTTTATAGTTACAGAAATTTATGAAATCACCCTTACACAAATATTACAGAAAAATGATATAAAAACATCCTAATGGTATTGATTTATCATGAATAAAACGTTTCAGATATAACTTATTTTAATTTCAATAAGTATCATCAAAATAATCATGTTCAAAAAAATTAGTTTCCCTACTCCTTAAAAAAATTGAAATCGTTTTAAAAAATGGGATGAGGATAAAAATATCAATAAGGGACATATAAAAAGAATGAATGAAATATATATTCTCAAAAATACATATAAAATATTTCCATTTTCTAAAACTAACCATTTGGGATAAAATGAAAAATTTACTACCAATGAAATCAACGCTTCTAGAAAATGATTTTTATGAAACATTTCATTAGAAATATTAATGGTAATATAAAAATAAAAATGGATTTATTTTAATCAGGAAACAGTTATGAAATAATTTTTTAAAAAAAGTATTGCATTTCTCCCATATAAAGTAGAATAAAATTTTATTTATAAATAAGGTAATGAGTATCCCATGTGTGCATAAAATAATGAAAATGGTATCATAAGATCTTGAATGAATTGGATATTTGGGAAAAAATTAAAAAATTGCATAAGAATAAGTCAACTATAACTTCAAAGATAATACATTATGGAGGACATTACCCCATAGTGTGTTTGGTTTACTCCTTAACCCTATACATAATGTCCTATGATCCAAAAGAATTACCCAATGAAATAGAGCACCATCTGGTTCCACCAATTAAATTATTTTTTTGATTATCTACTCTGAAAAAAAATCAATAATAAGTTATAAATATAATAATTTCCCGTAGATTGAAATGGGGCTCATATTTTTACAGCATCACATAACTTTTGGATATTACTTAATGGTTGAATTTGAGAAATGAATTTAAGGAATGTATTAAAACATCAAAAGAAGGAAAAATAAGATAGGTATGTAGGTTAGATATATATATATATATATAATTTAAAATAAAAAAAATTTAAAGAGAAATATATTTTGATTAAGAGATAGAAAGGTTAATGCCTAATGAAAATGGGTGGTTTAGAACGATCCCATACACCCATAAAAAAAATTTCCAGATATCTGAACATCCATTCCATTAAAAAATAATTTCAAAATAAAAAGAAATCTTAAATGAGGGTTTATATTTGAATAAAAAAATAAGTTGATAATGAAATAAAAATATAAAATAATGGTCGTAGTAGTGGTTAAACCATTGAAATTATGTATGTTAAAAGAGAGAAATTTGTTATTTGTATATAAATTAAAAACATTCTATATAATATATATAATAATATTCTTTTTGAAAAGAATTGAATAAAATGAAAAATTCCCCTGACATGTATTTTATAATTTATTTATTTCTATATTAATATATAAATAAAATTTTATTATTAATAATTATATACAAGATAATGAATTATAAAATAAACATGAAAACAATTAAATTATGGTATTTATAGTAGATTGTCCCTTACATAAAATCATTAAAATAATATTTTCTAAATAAATTTTATAAAAATTAAAATAAGGTAAAAATTTCCATTATTATCCAATCATGTATAAATAAAAAAAATCAATTGTTTTGAAGAATGTTGTAAAAACCCGTTCTTAATGTTGAGGTACGATTTTCTTCTTTTCTATTTTTCTTAAGTTTTTTTGAGAAAATATGGGCGATGAGGAAAAATGATAAATTTTGGAACGTACACACCGTGTACTTTTTGCACATGTCGTGTACTTTTAGTCGTGTGGGATGGGTACACGGGGCCTGTTTCCACGTTAGGGATGAAGGGTGTAGGAACCAACTACACACCGTGTAGTGGTCCATTACATGCCGTGTAGTCATTTGGCAGGCCAAAACAGTAAGGCGGTGGAGCAGCTGCCAGCTGGGCGATAGTACACGTTGTGTAGCCGGCAGTACATGTTGTATACTCAAGTCGGTAGGTGAACAGTGCCTCACTGGTGGGAAGCCACTCGGGGAATAGTTTAAAAATGGGAAGTACACTTCGTGTACTTAGAAGTACACACCATGTACATTGTTTTTTTCTCCTAAAATGGGCAGTAGCCTCCCCTGTTTATAGGGAAGGATTAGAACCGGAGGATGGAGCGGGAGGGGACGACCGAACCTTTGAAGATCCGCCGAGTGTTCGTCTGGAATCTGTTTCTGCCTCGGATGACCTCGTTTGAACTGCACGGTTAAGGGCATCCATCTCCTTTGATACTTCATACGAATTCTTCTCTTAACGGGAGTTATTTGGATTTTAATGGTTTATATTTTACCTTATATCTACAACATCTTTGGGTGTTTCTGGGGTTGATGATCATGTATACTGCTCGTTGGTGTTTAAGTTATATGTCTTGGTGTTAGTTTTTCCAACTTCTTTTCATTTCGTGTTTTTTAGTGCCATGAACCCTTGTTAGGGTGTCATGTGGCTGAGGTCGTGGCTATTTAAAATACCTATAATTGAATAGTAATTGTGATGCTAAATTGTTGTTTGGGATCGCTGCTTGGATCCAGGACCACCCATGTGGTGCATTCCTCTATTTAAATGTTTGCCCAGGATACCCGAGGGTATCCCATGTTTAAATTATGAATTACTTTGCCTTGAGAGGAATTGTATGTGAATTGTATGTTTATTTAGATGTTGGGCATAGACTGGTTACCTGTTTATCCTGAGTGCAGTGTTGTGATTATCTTGTGGGAATCTTACTACTTAGCCTGTGGGCAACTTCTTTCGTGCCTGTGGGCAGTTGATTCTGTGCTTGTGGGCGACACTTCTTACACCTATGGGAAAATACCGTGTGCCTGTGGGAATATTCTGAGTTTGTTTTCTCTTTACCCAAGGGTAGGAGTTGGACGAGACTGAGGACTTTGGTCGTTTTCTTAGAATATTCACTGTGGTGATATTTTAAATTAAATGAAATATGTATATTAAAATGGCAATATAACTGGTTAAGTTAGTTACTTTCAGTACTGCTTACTTTTTTTCATTTTATTACTGCACAATGTTGTTTCATGCTTTCACATAGTTGGGCACGGTCCTGTGGTGGGTTCCTACTGAGATATATTTCTCACACCCTGTTTGGTTCATGCTTTTTGGCCCAAACAGATTACGTTTCTACATGTGTAGATAAGGGCAAGGGTCCTTCTTCAGGTACTTGATTGCTGTTGAGGTGTAGGGGAGCATGGGACCGGGCTTAGGCTCTCTATTCCCCTGGATGTTCTGTTTTGATTTTTGATACATGTACTCTGTATTGTATTGTACTACTATGTGACATGTTCTGGATGTTTTCTTAGAATTGGATACATGTTGATTTATATCTATATATCTGGTTGGTTATATCTACTGCTGTTGTTTATTTCATTTGTGTATGGTTTACTATTTCTAATGTTGTTGTATGTTTTACTTCATTCCGATATGCTACACTTTGACAAATGAGGGCATAGTTTCCCCACAATCAGACCTGGGCCCTCGCTTCTAGTCGGTAGCCTCTGGTGTTTGGGGAAATTCACTTGAGGTCATGTGGCGAACCCTGTTCGGTGCACCCGTTCAGTGGCACCAGGAACCGGGATATTACAAAGTGGTATCATAGGAGTTCTTTTCTCTGATGTACTATTTAGAGCCTTATTCAGGGATAAGACGAATGGTAGTTGGTAATAAGATATGCCTAGGCGTAGCTAACCCGTGTACAGGGAAAATCCAGTCTACCTCATATTTTTCAATTTTCCTGATTTTGGAAATTTTACAGTTGATATGTTTTCACCGTTGGGTGATGCTCTTGAGATTGTGCTACTATAATTTATCTGTGGGTTCTATTTAGTTGCAACCCAATGAGATGAGGCTATGCCATCTCATGTGTCATATAGGCACATTATAGATATCACATGACATGCAAAGTATCCATGCCATGTAGGTGAATTAGAAATTACATGTTGTTGTGATAATTGTTGTGCTAGTAAAGTATGTTGTTGTGATAGCTACTTTGATAAAATAACTTCTTTGTGATAGAGTAATTTTATTTAATTTTGTTGATAGAATGGACGCTAAAATTTGGCTTTTGGGGAGTATGGGCCCCCATTGACTGGAATTTGGTGGATCATTAGAAGTTTATTAGTCATAACACAGATTAGATGACAAACATTGATTTGTGGGGACTATGGGCCCTCAAGGGTTGGAATTTGACAATTAGGTGTTGTTGTTTTGTATTTTCTAGGTTCCAGAGAAATTTCAGAGGCATACTGTCCAGAAACCCAGTATACACGCCGTGTAGTACTTCAAACACGTCGTGAATGGCCTTCTATTCATGAAGAATAATGAACTTTTTTTTGTACACGTCGTGTACCCTGTCTACACGCCGTGTAGTCTCTTCCTGTGTCACAAACCGTGCGGGTGGAGACACGGGGAAGAGAAGAGCATGGGTCGAACACGTTGTGTAGCTTCTGTAGACGTCGTGTAGTATTGACCTGGAGTCCGCCCGTGTAACTAACAACACAGACGAAGGAAATATTGAGACAAACACGATGTGTCAATGATTGACACGCCGTGTAGTGTGACATGGGGACTCGACTATGTAAATAACAACACAAGTCGGTTTCACCACTCCTGTAACATGTCATGTACCTGTGGGACACGCCGTGTAGTCTTGTCCGAGGAAAGACCGTGTGGAGTTAGCCATGATGCTGGGAAACGGGGTGGTGTACACGCCATGTGCGGGTGTAACATGCCATGTAGAGTCACGTCGAGTAGTCATCCATGTCACAAACGACACATGCAGTTGGAAAAATTACACCATACACGATGTGTAGTTATTATATACGTCATGTAGTTCTGTTCAACGGGTGTCGTGTGGCTTAGCCATGTCGAAGGACCCGGGTAGGGGAGGGGAAGTCAAGTATATACCGTGTGGTCATTATACACGTTGTGTAGTCTTGTTTTGAAAATCGTGAAATTCATTGTTCCTATTGTTCCTTTAATGGTTCCATCGCTTTCAGTATTCAATAAATCAAGAATCTAAGGCATGTTTTTTACCATGTAGTGTCATGCCTCCTAGACGACCGCACGTTGTTCGCCAGGAGAGTGGCAACGAGTATACTGCACAGATGGTGTGCCATGGGCTACTAGTGGATCCTCGAGCAGAGCCAAATGCGGCGCCAGCCATTATACTAGACATAAGAGCGGAGGTGCAGTTCCGTGAAGGCTTTATGAGGTTCATGCTGACCTTTCAGGGAGCACCGCAGGCTGCCACATCTATGGCTAGGCTTACTCGTATCTTCCTGTAGCAGCATCTGTGGAGATTTTTAGGGGATGGAGGACCACAGGCTGCGGAGTCTTGGCTAGGATCGATGCAGACTATTTTCAAGCATCTTGAGATGCCTCCAGGGCGTAGGTTAAAGCTTGCGACTTACATGTTGCGTGATTCCTCCAAGAGGTGGTGGGATGTTACCACCCAGTTTGAGCATCACAGAGACATGGCGTGGGAGGATTTTTAGGCAGTCTTCTATGACTTCTTCTTTCCCGAGACGCTGAGGGTAGACAGAGCTCAAGAGTTCATGAATCTGCAGCAGGGTTCTATGTCAGTGATGGACTATTCTGCTCGATTTACCGAGCTTCAGCGCTTTGCACCTGTGCTGGTGGGTGACGAGACGTTGAGAGCCAGACATTTTGAGGATGGAATTCGGTATGTCATCTGAGCATTGGTGAATGTTTTCAGGTTACCTACTGTACATTCTATTGTGAACCAGTCATTGATTACAGAGAGAAACATGTGGGAATCCGTTGGTGTGGGCCAGGGTAGTTCAGCAGTAGTTACTAGTACTATTTCTACTGGTAAAAGGAAGAGACATGAATACTTCTCTCAGGGTGGAAGTACCAATCAGAAGAATGATTTAGGTGGCCAGGTCATGTGCTACCAGTGTGGTAGAGAGGGTCACAGGAGGCCACAGTGTCCATGAGACCCAGTGGAGTGCCGAGCTTGCGGCATGATGGGTCATCTGCATTGCTTTTGCAGGGCGTTTTCACCAGTGGCTAGTGAGAGGTGTTCTGTGCAGACTCTGCATGCGGGAGGAGGACTAACAGCTTCTTACTAGTCAGGGAAATGGAATACATCAGGGAATGCAGGTAGAGATGGTGGTCGTGGTCATGGTAGCCAGACACTAGGTTCTCAGAGGCAGCATGGCATGAAACCTCAGGGTAGTCAGGATGTGTCACCTGGCCATGGCTTGGGAAGGCATATGCAATGAAATAGACCCAACAGGAGAAGGATCTCGGACCTTCTACAGTCATAGGTACTATTCTAGTAGCTTCTGTTTTATCTTCAGTACTTTTCAATATGAGTGCTACACATAGTTTCATATCTGTACTCGTTGTGGAGATCCTTGGGCTGTTTGTTTCTACATATTCTGATATTATGATTCTAGACACTCTGTTGGGGACTAGAACGGCTAGTGTGCATCAGTGCAAGAAGTTCCCCCTTGAGGTAGGTGGGTGTCACATTCTTCGGAACCTCTATGTCCTAGAGATGAAAACTTGTGACATCATTCTCAGAATGGACTGGTTGGTTACCTTTCGAGCCTTTGTGGACTGCTATCGTCGTATGGTGCGTTTCACATCACCAGAGGGCGGAGAGTTTCTATACAAGGGAGAATGCGATGTTCAGGTGAGTTGAGATGGACTAG
The DNA here is from genome assembly GCA_963277665.1 of Viscum album. Taxonomy (NCBI): domain Eukaryota; kingdom Viridiplantae; phylum Streptophyta; class Magnoliopsida; order Santalales; family Viscaceae; genus Viscum; species Viscum album. The sequence continues at coordinate 1,465,116,843 of OY728158.1, forward strand.
AGCATCATGGGTGAGGTGGAATCACAACCCAGATTGCGAGCCTATATCAGGATGACTAGGGGACTTGTCTGATGGATTTCCCCTAGTGGATGAACGTTTCAGGGATGTCTTCTCGGAAAACCTTGCACGTATAACTCTGTTGCGTGAGGTGGATTGCTCTATTGAGCTCGTGCCAGGGGCAGCACTGGTGTCCATTCCTCCTTATAGGATGGATACACCTGAGCTGTAGGAGCTCAAGAGGAAGTTAGAGGAGTTACAGGCGAAGGGTTTCATCTGAACCAGTTCTTCTTTGTGGGGTTCACCGGTCCTTTTTTGCGAAGAAGGCAGATGGTACCCTTAGACACTGTGTGGATTATCGGACGTTGATCATGTTGATGGTTAAGAACTGATATCCTTTACTGAGGATTGATGATCTTTTTGATCAAATTCATGGGGAACGAGTGTTCTTGAAGATTGACTTGAGGTCAGTATATCATCACCTGGCCGTTAGACCATCTGACATACCTCTCACCACTTTTTGGAGCAGGTATGGCCTATACGAGTATACAGTCATGCCGTTCGGACTCACGAACGCGCCAACAGTTTTCATGGCTTTGATAAATCATGTCTTCCATCCTTATCTGGACTCTTTTGTGGTACTATTCGTGGACGATATCTTGGTGTAATCTCACACTCCACACAACCATGCCACCCATCTTGAGATCGTATTGAGTACACTGAGAGAGCATCGACTATATGCTAAGCTCTAAAGTGTCACTTTTGGATGGAGGAGATTCACTTCCTGGGTCATATCATCTCAAAGGAAAGATATTTAGAAATCCCATAGAAGGTGAGAGCAGTAGTTTCATGGGAGAAGCCTAAGAACATTTTTTAGATATGAAGTTTTTTGGCGCTTGCTGGTTACTACAGTCGGTTCCTACATGACGTCTCCCGCTTAGCAGAACCATTGACGGGTTTGACTAAGAAGGGTGTGATTTTCATTTGGCCATAGGCTTGCGAGATATCCTTTCAGGACCTGAAAGGAAGGTTGACATCAGTACCGATCCTGATACTCCTAGAGCAGGGGAAGAGCTATACAGTTTACTATGATGCATTAGTTATTGGGCTGGGAGCATTATTGATGTAGGCCGATCGAGTTGTTGGGTATGGGTATTTGCACATGAGGCCACATGAGTGAAGTTACCCGATGCTTGATCTCGAGTTAGCTGATGTGGTGCATGTGTTACGCTATTGGAAGAATTATCTTTTGGCAGAGCATTTTGTGGTTTTCACAGACCACAAAAGCCTCAAGTATATCTTTACTCAGAGTGACTTGAATATGCGGAAGCGAAGGTGGGTCAAATACCTATAGTCCTTCGATTTTGAGCTTGCCTATACACTTGCTAAAGGTAATGCAGTAGTCAATGCACTGAGTAGGAAGACTCAGATACAAGTAGTGCATGAGTCCAGTGGTGAGTGGAAGCTTATGACTTTGTTATCTAAGATGCATCTGGAGGTGCATGACAGTCAGGGGAAGACTTATCATTCCTATTTAGTTGTGACCTCTCCCCTCCTGGATAGAGTGAGGATGAGACAACTGTCTGATTCTTAAGGCCAAGTTCTACGGGAGTCGGTGGACAGTGAGGACCCTCCTCCTGGTTGGATGATAAGTGATGGTGAAGGATTTGAGTTTCCATGGATGTGTGTGGGTTCCAGGGGATATACGCGAGGAGATGATGCGGGAGTTTCATGCTTCATCTTGGGCAGTTCATCCCGGGGTTACCAAGATGTACCGAGACATGAGACGTTCGTACTGGTGGCCAGGTATAAAGAGAGATGAGGATGGTTTTGTTTCAAGGTGTTCCACTAGTCAGCATGTGAAGGCGGAGAATCAGAGACCCGCTGGACTGTTACAGTAGTTACCCATTCCAGAGTGGAAGTGGGATGATGTCATGATGAACTTTCTGACCGGTTTTCCGAGTTCACCTCAAGGCAATGATGTCGTGTGGGTTGTTGTGGACAGACTCACGAATGTAGCTCACTTTTTTCCGATCAAGTAGACCTTCGGTGTTTATGATATCGGGTAGTTGTTTATCCGAGAGATCGTACGTCTTCATGGGGTCCCTCTTTCTATCGTTTCAGATAGGGACGCCCATTTTACGTCTCGTTTCTAGAAGTGTTTTCATAGGGCACCGGGTACACAGGTGCTTATGAGCACACCATACCACCCTCAAACAGATGGCTAGTCAGATCGTACTATACAGGTGCTTGAGGACATGCTGTGAGCATGCATCCTAGACTTTGGGTGCTCTTGGGAGAAGCACATACCCCTAATTTAGTTTTCCTACAATAACAGTTTTTAGGCAACTATTGAGAAGGAACCATACGAGGATTTATATGGTAGGACATGCCAATCAACCATGTGCTGGTTAAAGGTAGGTGAGGTAGCTTTACTTGGCCCACATCTCATGAAAGAGACTTATGAGCAGGTCCAGTTGATTCCGAAGTGGATGGCTACCACAAAGTCTCGTCAGAAATCATATGCAGATCACCGCAAATGACCTTTGGAGTTCATGGTCGGGGATCAGGTTTTCTTGCGTGTTTCACCGAGGTTGGGACAAACGCGGATTGGGAGATAGGGTAAACACTCACCGAGGTATGTGGGGGCATTTTAAATTCTAGGGAGAGTCGGTACGGTTGCTTATCAGTTGCAGTTACATCAATGGTACCGGGATATGCATGACATCTTCCATGTATCACATTTGTGCCGCTATCATTCAGACCCATCTCACACATTTCAACCCGAGGAGGTTAAGCATTAGATGGATGCGTCATTTGAGGAGAATCTGATTCTTATCTTTGATAAAATCACGAAGGTTCTCTGAGGCCAGTCAGTTCCTCTCGTACGGGTGTTATGGAAGCATGGCTGAGTGCAGGATGAAACCTGGGAGCAGGAGACCGACGTACGTGCTCAGTGGCCAGAGTTATTCTTAGCTTTATCTTTTCCACCTTTAGAAGTGAAATTCAGGGACGAATTGCTTTAAGGGGGGATGATTGTAAGTACCGGGTTCTTAACGTTGAGGTACGGGTTTCTTATTTTCTCTTTTCCTTAAGTGTTTTTGAGAAAATATGGGAAATGAGGAAAAATCCTAAATTTTGGAAAGTACACGTCATTTACATTGTCCACACAATGTGTACTTTTTGCCTTGTGGGATGGGTAAACGAGGCGTGTTTCCATGCTGGGGATGAAGGGTGTAGGAACCGACTACACATCGTGTAGTGGTCCTTTACATGTTGTGTAGTTAGTCGGAAGTCCAAAACAGAAAGGCAGTCGAGAAGCCGCCAGCTGGGTGACAGTACACGCCATGTAGTCTAGAGTACATGCCTTGTACTCATGTCGGCAGGTGAACAGTGCCTTGCTGGTGGGAAGTTTCCAGGGGAACATTTTAAAAATAGGAAGTACATGCCATGTACTTGGAAGAACATTTCATGTACTTTGTTTTTTATCTTAAAATAGGTAGTGGCCTCCCCTATTCACAGGGAAGGCTTAGAACCGGAGGAAGGAGCAGGAGGGGACAACCAACCTTTTGAAAATCCGCCAAGTGTTCTCCTAGAATCCGTTTCCACCTCGGATGATCTCATTGGAACTGAATGGGTAAGGGAATCCATCTCCTTGGATACTTTTTACCAATGTTTCTCCTTATTGGAGTTATTTGGGTTTGAACAGTATATCTTTTACCTCATATCTACAACATCTTTTAGCATTTCTGGGATCGACGATCATAAACAACTCGTTGGTGTTAAAGGTAGGTGGCATGGTGTTTTTTGTCCAACAGCTATGCATTTTGTGTTTTTTAGGGCCCAGAAACCATGTTGGGGTGTTCTGTGGCTGAGGCTATGGATATTTAAAATACCTAGAATTGAATAGGTATTTAATTGTGATTCTAAATTGCTGTTTGAGATCGCTGCTTGGATCTAGGACCACCCCTGGGGTGCGTTCCTTTGTTTAGCTGTTTGGCTAGGATACCCTAGGGTATACCATGTTTATATTATGAATTATTATTCCTTGAGATGAATTGTATGTGAATTGAATTTTTATTTACATGTTGGGCATGGCTCGATTACCTGTTTATCCTGAGAGAAGTGTTTTGATTAGCCTGTGGGCATTGTACTACTTAGCATGTGGAAAACTTCTACAGTGCCAGTGGGAAGTTGATTCTGTGCGTGTGGGTGACACTTCATACGGCTGTGGGAAAATACCCTGTGCCTGTGGTCAGATTCTGGGTTTGGTTTCTACTTACCTGAGGGTAGGAGTTGGACGTGACTGAGGACTTTGGCCATTTTCTTAGAATATTCACTATGGTGATATTTTAAATTAAATGATGAAACGAATATTAAAATGGCAATATAACCTGTTAAGTTAGTTACATTCAGTACTGCTTAATTTATTGTATTTTATGACTTCACACTGTTATAGCATGCTTTCACACAGATGGGAACAGGCCTTTGGTGGGTGCCTACTGAGATATATTTCTCACACCCTGTTTGGGTCATGCTTTTTGGCCCAAACAGATTATTTTTATAGAGGTGTAGATAAGCGAAAGGGTCCTTATATAGGTACTTGATTGCTACTGAGGTGTATCGGAGCATGGGACCGGGCTTAGGCTTGCAATTCCGCTGGCTGTTCTGTTTTTATTTTCCGTACTTGTACTCTGTATTGTATTTTACCGCTATGTGACATCTTGTGTATGTTTTCTTAGAATTGGAGACATGTTTCATCATATCTATATATCTGGTTGGTTATATCTACTTCATTTTTTTATTTCAGTTTTGTATGGTTTACTGCTTCCGCTGTTGTTGTATGTTTTATTTCATTCCGATGCGCTACACTTTGACAAATGAGGTCATAGTTTCCCCACTATCAGACCTGGCCCCTCGCTGCTAGTTGACAGCCTCTGGAATTTGGGGAAATGCGCTTGAGTTCATGTGGAGAACCGGGCTTTGGGCACCCGTTGAGTGGCACCCGGAACGGGGACGTTACAAACGTGGATAAGGAGGAAAAAGATATAGAAGGAAAACATTATCATATGACTTTTTAAAAAAATTCCCTTATATTGTGTTTCTAACAACATGTATGTTAATTATATTCCCGAATGATAAAATAATGGAAATTAAATACTGTATTAAGAGAAATTTTTATGTTTATTGTACCTTTTAATTTAGTTATTATCAGGTTATAATCAATAACTTATTCCTTTAGTTTCATATCAGATGTTCAATTATATTTAGCTCATTTGTCAGAAAATAACATTCGTATGTCAAAGTTGTCATTATTATATCAACACATAAATTATATTAATGATATAATTATAATTTATATAATAACATTATATCCCTAAACCCATTAATTAATTATGGTTATGAAAAATGAATTACATTACAATCATTATTATGGTAGGTCTTGTATATATGCATGAGTAACATCACCATTTTGAAATGATACTTATAAAAAAAAATATAAGTACAATTTAATCATTGAATAATGCTTATTATATCAAAAATATAATATAATTTGTTTAAATTTACATATATATACCATCTATGTTATGTAGTAATAAAAATTGATTGATATCACTTTATAAGGTAGAAATCCACATGTACTCATGACCAATATTATTATTATTATTTAATGAGTGGAATAAAAATACAATATTTTTTTATTTTAATTTTGAATATTTATAAATATAAAATTAATAACATATATATTTATCTATTAATTCAAAAATTATATCAATTTGTTAGAGGAAGTGATGTTAAACAAATCACATCAGTTCGTGAGGCTATAGTATATCGTATTTACGAAAAATATATTTTTTCCCATTCGAGTGAAATAGGGATGGATATTAGTTAATAAATTATCAATAAAACCTCCCATTATATTTAATATAATTACTATATTATTTCATCATTTTTTAATATGATTTCAAATAGTTGAAACAGAAACAAAACAGAAACATTCGGTTAAAATCTATGCCTTTTCTGGAAACAACATCCTTATTTTGACACATTTACCCCACAATGGCTGGTATTCTACATAAAATAAGACCTCAGGTACATGGGTAGGGATGTTAGGAAATTATTATGGTAGGGAATGGATGACCCAAATAGGCTATTACGTGTGACTAAATGTAGAGAGGAAGTTCCCATTTATAAATAACGGGAGCGTAACTTTTCAAATTTCATAAATTATTATAAATCGCATATTAATGAAAAATGGATCAAAAATAATATAATTCATTTATAATATTGGTATTGGTTTACATATTACCAAAAAATAACATTTATAAATTTTTATATTAGTTTTTTACCCTTCACTATTTTTTATCCTCTATTAACCATTTATAATAATTACAAAAGTAATTATGATTTTACTATTTAATAGACAATATAATAAATATAAAAGAGGTATTAGAACATAAATGTATATTAGTTGATATTATTAAAAAATAACCAATAATATTTCTGAATATATTATTTTTATTATTTTTTTTTCATTTAATAAAATGTTATAAATTATAACATACAATTAATTTCATTTTTTGTGATATTCACTTAATTTGACTATAAAATCGACATGAAATCACTGATATTTGAATAACATCCATTAATAAAATTATAATATTTTATTTTTATCTATAATAATTGTGGAATATAGTAATTCATTCAAGTTATAATAATTTTAATATTTTTGAATCATTTATTATATTTTTATATTAACTAAATAAACATTACAACAGTGTTGTAAACATATTTAAAACATTTATAATTACTAATAATTATAAATAAATAATTTAATTTAATTTAATTTCATTATTATAAAAATAACCACTAATATTTATTTAAAAAATAAATTTTGAATGTTGGTGAACACAATAGATGTTTTTAAAATTAGTATTGTAATATTTTTGATTTTTCATTAAATAAAGTATTATATATGACACATTCACAAACTTGTTCCACATAAATAGATAAATATAGAACCTTAGGTGAACATGGTAGTAATATATTCATAAAATTATATTTTATATGAAATTTTTTTCCTAATCATGTTGTTTTAACCTACTTTTTTTATTTAGACATTTACCATGGTGAAAACTTTTTTACTATTTTTACTATATATGAAAAAAATTTACCTTTTTATATAATATTACCGGTTATGATTGAAAATAAGAAAACAATTTTAGTATATTCATTTCACAAAAATGGAATAATTTAATTTTATATTAACCATGTAGAGGTGACTAAATATAGATTTCAAAAAATGGTTTTCTTAAGTATAAAAATATTTTATTTCAAATTTAAAAAAAACACAATAATATATATTTTATTGATTATAGTATAATATAAATAATTTAATTTCAAATTTATTAAAATAATAGTCTTTTTAAAACTCCATATATGAATAGTCAATTTTAGTAAAAATAATTAGTCATCAGTAATCATCAAAAAATAAATATTTTTTAAAGAAATCACAAGAATTAACTATAATATAATTATAACATTTTATTATAAAAAAACATTATTTGTTTTTTCAAATAAATTCACTAAAAGTGCAAAAAAAATTAATTTTGTTTATTTCTTCACATTATGAAATAATTTTTTTTAAGAAAATAAATCTTTACGAATAAAATGACTTCCCTAAACCAAATTGATCATTTATCTCTAAATAATATTAAAATTATGTATATTGATTGGTAATTTTATATATTTAATAGTGTGATCATTCTTATTCAAACAACCAAATTTAATGGCTATGTTATAATGGTTGTGTATAAATAATAGTATTTTAATAATATATTTTTGTTCATTAAAACGTGATGTTGTGTGTAATGAAAGATTTTAAAGAAAAAATAATTATTTTATAAGTTATATATTCTAAAATCTCTTGGTGTCACAGTTTCCCCAAATTAGGATACTTATATTTTAATTGAACTTTTACATGGTTAAATACCTATCTCAATGGGTAATTATTGAATGGACCCTATTGAATTAAGGTAATTGAAAAACAAAATTGAAGAGAATTTAGAGAAGGATTTCATATTCCCATGATCTTTAACATGGGATACCTCAATAACCATTTTTAATAAAAAATAATTGGCTACATTATTTTTTATTTTATAATAGTTTTCATGAAAGAATCTTAATCATTAAGATGATTCATCTACCCAATATTGATTAATAATTTTTTTAAGTTAGATGGGATTCATGCATCTAAAATATTGATATTTTATTTGGAAATCATTAAATAATAATAAAATTTGAGGATATACCCTAGATAACTGTCTATGTAATAAATATAAACAAAAAATACATAATAATACCTTCTATACATTAAAATAACCAAAATATATTAATGGGAATATTCAATAAACTCTTAATAAATTATGTAGATATGTTTTTATAGTATTTATATATGAAGTATTGTTATATTATATGAGAATCGATAAAAATTCGTAAACTTTGAGGATTACAAATAGTGTATAATGAAATAATAAATTTTATTCCCAATTTAATTTTTTTTTGGAACGCATGTTTTCCTTATTCGGTCATGTAATCAAAAATAAAGGTATATATAGATCATTAAATGAAATAGTTGATTTATAAATATAACCCCATTATCAATAATAGATATTTGTATTTTTTAGAATTGGAATGATATTATGGATTCTTTGAGATAATGTACTTATGATTATCAAATCTAAAAAATAAATAATCATATAGTGGAGTACCTTTTATATGGATAGATGAATGTGAATAATATTTCAATGAACAAAAGAGCATGGTCTTTATTGAATTTTAACTCCCACAACCCAATAGTAAAGGAGGATTTGTGTTAAACAATGATGCATCAATGAATGTATTCAATTATTTGATAACTAAAGATTACAATATTATAGATTAGGAAATCTGTACATTGACATCTCAAGATCAAAATAATCTGATCTGTGATTTGGAGGTATCCATAGAAATATTTTCATTTATAATCTGGTTGAATTTTCTTGATAGAGAGAAGTGAAATATATGTACTTATAGTATTATATTAAATTATATATTCACACAAAAATATCAAAACATATTTTATATGATACTATTTAATATGCTTTCCTCGTAGTGTGTTTCACATATGAGGACGCACTAATTGTTGCCCCACATTCTCGATAACTAATGGCAGGCATCATTCATTACATATTCAGATTTTCTTTCTCCTTGATTGAAATGGGATGATGGGATATGATTCTATCCTTCTATGCATTCCTCCTTGGAATTCATCTCCTAGTCTGGGTCTCCCTTAGTGATTAATTTGTTATTCATGAAACTCTCTTCTGTGCCTTGTCTTTATGGGCGCTGGTTAATTACACTAATTCTGTTTGGAAACTTCAAGGGGTAAAGTACGGGGAAAAAACATTATTAAGAGAGTATTCATGTTGAGGTATCACCGGTGTTTCTGGACTCTAGAATATCGGTACACCTAGATTTCCCCTTGTCATCGGGCTTGTCGATAGTGAGGAAGCCTGAGGAATACAATGTCGAATACAGAGAATTATATGATGGATGCATGTCTTTGAGGGTTTCCTCACCATACTATGTTCAACACATGGTATGTCATGATTTTAATTTCTTGCAGAGATGGACCAGACTGATCAGAAAAATTATTAGAGAGGATTAGATAGGTACATCCATAAAAGGGACAACTAAGAAAGTTTACCAATGGATGGGTCAAAGTGCCTAATATGGATAGAACGTAGGTGGCATGTCCAACAAAGGGTAAGGATTAAACTATGGGGACTGATTTTGACACCAGAAAGGGTGGATCAGAGAGGATTATGGGTCCACACAAAGGGGAAACCAAGGATTACCATTTTTAGTGAGTGAGCCTCAAATAGGCTTCCTACGTACCATGTTTTAAAGGTAGGTACAAAAACCCAAATAGTTTTAATGGGTGTATGGGATTGAGGTGTACACAATCGACAATGACCATGAATCATTTTGGGGCTTATGCGTGGTTAGTAGCCCAGGTGTGAAAACGGGTTATGAGGTGAATGGGGCTTACAAATGGTTAGCTGCCTCTATGGATTCCATGATTACATCAGGATGTGGTATCCTGGGTGATATTAGGATGGATATGGATGATGTATTGAAGGGCAGAAGGATAGTAGATGGAATCGAGAACTGGTTTGAACATTTTGGTATTGGGCTTAATCCTCAAGAAGGTTTCGTACGAATCCTCATGGATGTTAATCAATCTCAAAATGGGGAGATGATCCACATGAGGAGTTGGCTCATAGGAATGGACATGTGGATGGGGGTTTGAAAGAAATTGAACCAACGTATTAAGGCTTGATCTTCCTGAGACACAAATCTCAAGGGAAGGACCAGTATGGGACATGGGAGAGGTAATTGAACCTCAGGGAGGCATCCAATGTATATTGATCAAAAATGGAAATGATCAAAGTCCAAATAGTTCATATATAGATTAATAATATTGGGATTACCTGAAGTACAACAACCCAAATACATTTTGGGGATTATGCACGGTTAGCATCCCATCGCGAGAGGGACACTCTTAGTTGGAGGAGTATGGATTGTGTGTGGCGATTACGCATGGTCAGCTACCTGGTAACTAGTCTGACACCTCTATCGGGCAGGGTAATGGTGTGGGTCCCAATAATGTGGATGTTGAAGTTTACCAGTTTTTAGGGTTGAACCTTAGGGTGGCTTCATATGTACACTATCTAGGAGATAGAGTTCAAAACCCACATAGTTCATTAGAATATAGTTCAATTTCATTCAGAATGGATGGGTCATTAAGGTTAATGTTATGCGGGGTGAGGGTTAACTGATATGAAGTGGTCATGACCGATTGGTGATGGGATTAAACCTTATGGAGGTTTTCAACATACATTTCATAGAAGTGGAAAGTATTGAAGTCCACATAGTTCGGTAATAGTGGCATGGGGGTTACACATGGTTAGTGGCCCAAGGAGTATGTCATGGTCAATGACCACTCTATGATAACAATATCTATACTCAGTGTGAGAAATAAAAGGCATCTACAAAACTGATGATCATATAGTAAGAGATGTGACCACAAGAGGTGTTGAAGGGATTACGTATGGATGGTATCCCAAAGTGGAAACAATGGCCTTCTCGAAGAGGGAATTTTGAGTGGGGGTTCAAATGTACAAGTAGGATATGACCATCATACATGGAACACCCTGTCAAGGGGTGTTGGGGGTTAAACATGGGCAACCATGGGCGCACAAGGTGAGAAATCACATCATTAGGGGAGGAGTGAGAGGGAACAGGTACCCATCCCCTTCACTATCCTCTCAAGGAATTTTACCAATGTAGTGATCACAGTTTAACATCGTTTGTTGAGGATGAGGTATTTCTTGGTATTTTAACATCTTTCAGATTGTACTATGAGGATTAACTCTTAACCCCTATTACTTACACAATTCATGCACTTTAACACTTGTTGATGTTAATACACTAGCAATGACATCAGTAAACGGGGTTCTGGAGTGATCCATTGGAGGGTCCAAATTATTTTTTATATGAGAATAAGTAATAGCGGTTATCAATCATATTAAAATAAGCATGATTAAGGTCAACTCAACCTGAATCACCACTTGGGGATCATAAAATCACTTCATATAAGCTTGGAGGGCCGTATGGGAGAGGGGTTCACGAAGAAAAACATCTCACAGAGAGGGGCTTCGTAAAGTACTACTACTTTGTGAAGTGATGGGGCTTCATGAATGAGGTAGCTTCATGAATCATAGTAACCCATCCTAGGCATATATTCTACATGAGCTTGTAGGGTGCTTTATGGAGACTGAGTGCTTCACGATGTTCTAAGTAACCAAAGGGGACTTCTTCTTTTGCGATGAACGAAATGCTTCGCGATGGTTATCCCCATAAGATGTGGAGTTAAAATTGGACAAGTAATAACTATTTTTGGAAAGATCAAGTACCTTGGATGATTCATTTTCTCAATGAAACACATATTAGAAGATTCCTCATTATTAGATATTTTGGATGGTGAAATATTAGTGTATTTATCTGTTGGAGTGAGTGGAACCACATATTTATAAGAGACAAGGTGTGCGATGTGTGGAGGGCGTTCCATGATTCAGTTTTAACATAGTAACCAGAGGATGATCCATCATGTTTCTTGGAGTCAACGAGTAGTCTATCACTACCTCTACTATGGTCATAGAGAATCGTGACTCCTGTCACATTCCTCAGACTCGTAGAGGAGTCCGTACCTTTCTCATAAGTTGTCACAGAGGCTCCACGATTGAATTAATTTCCATGGACTCATAAGGGAGTCTGTTACTTCCTTTACAGTGGTCTCATAAGCACAAGATAGGTGGCTTCACAGCTTTGCGGCTTTCGAGGCTTTGTAGAGGAACTTATCGGGGTGGCCTTTTTTTGGAAATTTTTTCTTGATCATTTGATGATTTCTTTTCAAGGTTCAATTTTCGGAACAAAAAACATTCCCCCTAAAATTGGGAGGTGAGGTGAAAATGAGGTTTGTATTTTAATGGTATATCACCAAAAATATGTATATTTGTGAAGCTAGTAGACAAATCACAGGTTGAGAGCTCTGTGAGGCTTAAAGAAACCAAGAGTATCGCGAATCTCACCATGAACAAGAGCACTATGATGCTTGGGGTCATATTTTATAAATAGATCAAAAGGACCTATCTTTTTTCTTCATATCTCCATGAAAACTCTTGATTTTTGATATCTATTCACGATGCTCTATCACTCCCCGTATGCTCTTTGTGAAACGAGTTTTTTGGATTGAGTCTCTGTGATCACTTTTTAATGACTGGTTACACTATGATCCTTTTTTCTCTGTGCTGTGTTGTGATATTGTTAGGATCTATGACCAAACACTTTGTGAGTCTTGATTTTTTCAATGTGATTTGTGATGTAGCTCTGAGACCGTTCTTTGTGATGGGTCTCTGTGATGGAACATTGTGACCAGACAAGAAAATTACCCCAAGTCTTTGGGATGGAATGACCAACCATGAATTTTATTAGGAGGTCCATATGGATTCTTCGAAATGGAAAGAGATGTAGAACAATCCTGGGATTGATTAATATGATTGAATCCATTCGGATCACCTGTATTTGGTGGATTTACTGTCAGAATGGAAAAATAATTACCCCTTCTACAATAGATTGTCACTGTATGGATTCGGTATGAGGGATGGAGTTCTCATCCTTGAAGCAAGTAGGGATGAACCGGATTTCTAGATAAATATTACTCTATGTCAGCACTAGTTGTCTGGGGATACTGAAAGTCATACATGGGAAGACCACACACCTTCCAATGATGACTACCTGTAAACCCAGGTTAACAATGTTTATGGTAAGGAGATGGGATGGACCAATTTTCAGACCTTATCTAGGGATGAAACTTCAAGGATTACTGGGCCATGGCCTATGGGGATTTTACATCATACGAGGAATTTGGGGCTGAGATAAAGCATGTATGACTGTATGAATCTGGGTGGGCTTCCCAATTCCATATCTACTAGCCCAAACACAGGATGCCAAAGTTTCTATGTAGTTGGACTTCATGGACCAATACTTTCCGCCTTCATCATGGGGAGATCAAAATCAATCTTTGGTATCTCCATAAAATCTCAAGGATTATAATTTTGGGGGTTACATACAATGAGTTCTTCCCGTTGGAGAACACATGGGAGGATCTGGAACAGATTCCATAGTCGGCGAAGGTACTGATAGACTTGGTGTCGGGAAGTGACAAACAGTTATTGTGGTACGTCCATTTCTGGTTGTGGTTTGGTCGTTTCATAATCATTCCACCAAATCAGGCCACTGAAGGGGAGGTGATTCCTAAGAAGCTACCAGTAAGTCCTCCTACCTATTACAAGGGAACTCAAAGTAGCAAACATAATTCCTACTTTTGAATTCAAGAGGATTGCAAGTGGAAGATCTAGAGGTACAATGTCAACACCGAGTAGTAACTAGTGGTTAGGTTGGATGGATTTATATCTGCACATATTTATGGCTAGATAATTTTATTCAGGGATACAAACATTGGTGTACGTCAAAGAATATTTGTTACTAAATCCATGATAGCGATGGGGGAACATATCATCCTTGGGATCAGAGTGTTGGTGAAACAATAGACGGTGTTGCGGAAAATTATTGAGGGTAAGAATCCCCAAATGGTGTGTGCACTAATCAATTTTTTTTGGAAGGATTGAGGAACACATGGGTATCCACTAATATCTAAACCCAATTTATCCCATTGTATTCGGCTTTCAACCAGACATCCTGAATGTAGTGGGGTGCTTTCTTGCATAGCTGGCTCCACCACTGGTGTTGAACAGAGTCTGGAAGGTAGAATAATTAAGCATCCATCCATTTTAGATATCGCAAATGGTATTAACTGATGATGGGAAACAATGTGAGAAGAATTGATCATATATAATGGCTTTCCGGGGAGTTGTTTTTGTGTCACAGGTCGACCACTAATCCATCTTTGAGACATATACCCCGCACTACATTGTGATTCAGTTATAGTGAATTCTGATATTGTACCTAAAAGTATACCTAGTGGTATTCCATGAGGATCATCCATGCATGATGAGGTAGTTGTGTCTCATGTTTATATGAGAGGATGAAAGAATTTAGAATGGGATGCCTCCACCCACAATTGTCTATGGTATAGTCAAAGAATATGCCAAGACCCGGGAGGCCTCCTGCACATTGGAAATATTATAGTGAATAACCACCCATGATGATAAAGGGGTGCCTCCTCAACCTCATGATTGGGGTTGGAAATTTGAATGAACATGTCATGATGGTAGGGTTGTGGAAATGACAAGTAAAATAAATCCAAGGCCATCACCGAGTTGGAGGTATGCGGTAATGGTGGACCTGGTGATCCCAGATGAGCCGAATTGGTAGGAAGCGAGGCCACAATGGGGGTTCCACATGATATCCACTCAAGATCCTAGGAAGCAAATGTGCCACATAGATATGCTTGAGGATGTTGTTTATATGAAGGCATGGGACACCTAGGATGTCAACATACAATTTAGCAGTAATTCCAAGATGTAAGACCACCTCAACCATCTTGGGATAGATCTAAAATGCATCAAACCTGCTAAGTCCAACTTCTGGGTGTCTCAGTCAAAAGGGTAGCAATACATCACAGATCTAGAGGACTTTATGCATTCATAGGGTACACAGTATCAAATGAATGACTATGTGAAATTTCTACTCAATCAAATAGTCCCACCACAACTAATTATTACGGATCTGAGGGAATGATTCGATTTACCTGAAGAATCCATGGGTTCCATATGGGGAGAAGAGGCTTAAAAAGGGATTCCTTTGGAGGATAATGAGGTTGCAACCTCAGATCTAGAAGATTTTGATCATAATCATGAGGGAAACATGAAAAAATTATGATGTGACATTTACATAGGTCATCTAGTCATTCTCAACTGACATTTTTTATATTTAAGATATCCATATACACCAGACCCATTCCCACGCGATATTGGATGTAGATTCGGGGTCTATGCCTAGGATGATGGTGAGCACATGATCTAGTAGGGCTATGATAAATAGTGTGACCATTCCAAAACCATCAGATCTTCCAACCATATATGAGTATCCATGTCTTGGGGTTTCAATGAGAGTAACTAGAGGGTGAGGCCAATTATTCAATCTTTGTATACACTCCACTTCCCAAAATTTGTACTGTTGTCCATCAAATTAGGACAACTAAAATTTGTGTATTTATATCTAAAAAAATCTTCAAATTGAGTGGACCCTACTAGGGAGGCTAGCTGGGGTTATTGACACTCTTCTATTAAGGGGAATTTTAGTTTTTGTGGAAATGGATTCACAGTATAATAAAACCACGGTAGCTACAGCCACATGTACGATGATTGGACGGATAAAACCATAAGTCATTGAGAAGGAATCATGTGATGAAGTCATGCTGCATGATATAGATCCCAACCTATCAAACAGGATTCCAAAGTTATACCCTGATAATGAATTCCTAGAGGAATACCTAGAATATGATGTTTTTGGCCTAGAAGAGTTGGAAGATGCTACTTCTGATGAAGACAATGACAAGGTTGTCCATCACCATCCACTAAAACTGATAAATTTCTTCATTAGGGACACCCCATAAGTAGACTATGTAAACAAAATGGAGATAATTTGTTCTCGTTTTCATGAACTATTCACTAGAGGAGTGGATGTTTGATTCCCTCATATCCTCATTTAAGAATACATGACAATGTAAATAACGGAATATGACCATGGCCTCGGTGTCGGCTAGAAGTGGAAGAAGTCTCTCAATATAAAAAAAACCTCATGAGGATAAACAAGAAATATAAGGCTTGAAGGAATGGGTTAATGTACACTCTGACTTCATTGACATGTAGTTGGAACTCATATAATTATTGAAGGAAAAATATGTAGAGGCTGAAGAGAAGATGTGGTGAGCATCTGAAGTGATGGTACATCTGAGTTGATGATGATTGGGCATAGATCAACCCGATGAACTACCCCCCATAGCTAGCGAAGAATATAGAGAGCGTAACAGGAGATAGAAAATAACGGTGGGCATAATATAGAGAGTGGTAGAGCTATGATACTTCATAGAAGAGGACAAAACAACTATCAGAGGGGTTAATCCAAGGGGTGTGTAATTCGCATGAACACATAAGCATACTTTCATGCTTGATTTAATATTTTAGTTCTGTGCATGAGTATTTTTTTCTACATTGATTTTTGAATCTCAATCACATCTATGAAATAACCACCAATCAGTATATAATCCCAATTGGGTCATGCCTCAGTGTGAAAAATTAGAGATAATTATGTTATTATTTACCTCAAATACGAGAGCACCAACCAATCATTGGGCATCTGGGGACTGAATGACAAATCTATGTTTCCGAGAGGAAAGAAGGAAGCTTTAGTTAAAGAATAGATTTCTCAAAACAACAAATCATCTTTTTCCCAACATGATCTAGTTTACAAATGGGATAATTCCAGGGATACTCAAATAAATTTGAATGAAGGGAAATGGAAATTGTGAATTGTGATACCCAAAATTAAGAACATAATGAGGGTGGTATGATGATGTAGGATAACAATTGACCAAATTTAAAACACAACATCTTCATCACATTAGCCTAAAATAAGAATAAGTAAATGAGGGCCAACCATTGACCGGTATTTGAAAACATGGGTCCAAAATCGAAGTGTCATCTAATTTCATCTGGAACATTGACCAAGTTTTGTAGGAAATCCTTAAGCCCAAGCATCCTAACTATTATGGGGTCCCTTCTAACATGAAAGGGAATGAGGATATGAAATAGAGGGAACACAAATTGTGGTCATGGAATGATGGGTTGTTCAAATACTATCAAACACTCCTAAAATTATGTCTCCATGATGAACATACATTGGGTGAGAATATCGGTCTGAACAAAGATCAAAACTACTCCAAAAAGACATCTCTGGTGATGGCAGAGAATTCCATGTTGTTTTATGTCATGCAATGAGGATGATAGATGTATGGTTTATTGTCATACAGTGAGGAAAATATAAGGACTATTTTAAAATCACATTACTAATAAATTGTATATATTTTAAGGTCATGCGTCTTGGATGTTGGTTTACAATTTCATTTCATGTCTCAATGAATAGGGATTCCTAATTTAGGATCATATATTATTGACCTTAATTAGGGGAGAATAGCCAAAAGGGTTATGAACTTGTGACTAGCTATGAGGTGAGATTTATAGAAATATCAACATATCCTCTAAGGGTAGAAATCATGCTACACCTAATTTATGAATCATATCTTGTTTATAAATCCACACTGGCGGGGATATTCCTCTCGGGTGAGAAAACCAAAGAATCCCATAATTGTTCTAGGGAATTCTAAAAATATATAGGGTTGGATTTCAGTTTAGGGTCATTCATGGAGTACATGGTCACCCCAAATCTGAAATGTGTAGGGTAGTTCCTAGCTTGATGTGAATGGGGATCATGTAGGTCCACATGATCCAAAAAGCGGGGCTAGGCTAAAGAGGCTAGAAAGATAAAGGGGGATTCATGTGAACTATAGATGAAGAGTCTAGGAATAACTATTTATTTCATGAAAATTATAATTAATCCACACATACTTCCTAAGGATGTTGTGAAAGATTACCAATACCAAAAAGAACGATATCCTCTCAAGTGATGAAATCATAGGATTCATGCAGCTTAATGTCATGCAAACTAAGGCACTGAAAATATTAATTTAAACGTCATAGATTTTGGAAAAATTGGGGAAGATTCTTGAATATAAAATATGTGATGTGGCGCCATAAATCAACCAAATGGGAATTAGTAAAAAGTTTCCACACTGAATCAAAATTTTCCAATAGAATGAACATTGTTTATAGTTAGGATGTATGGACAAGGGGAATCAATCTCTTAATTTAAGGTCATAGATTTTGGACCCAAACAATTTGTGACTCTTCCATGCAAGAAAAAACAATACACAATTCCCTATACCAACATAATCCATGATCGGTGTGGAAAAAAAGGGCAGAGAAGTTACTAAAAACACAAGGAATCACATGGAAGTGGATGAAGGTTGAGAGTCAAAGATGACCCCACAACACCAGTTCTCCCTCTAAGTGTGAAAAGGTGCAAGGATGGATAACACAAAAGCTGTCTAAGATCAATATTAACATGATGTAGAAAGGGATTTGGATCATGAAACCAATATTCACTATTTAATGGATTTGGCATAATGATGGCTGACAATTGTTGACAATATTCAAATAATAGTATTCATACTATGTGACCTAGGATGGGAACAATCAAGCGAAGATCAATCGCTGAACATATTGGCAATGAAGGACCTACTTCCAATGTTATTCATTATTTTCTGGGTGTTGGCCTGAAATGGTAGGCGATCCCCATGTCCAAGCATCCATACCATTTAGGTTTCCATTCACATGTTAAAGATGATTTAAATCCAAATAAATGGACTTGTGAAGCATGGAAATTGAAAAAAATCATGTCCATGGAGAATCCAACAATCTAAGTCCTAAACCTCAGTGTGTGTGACTGCATTTATGGGTGTAACAAAGGTAGAGGGTCCAAGATTAGAGCATAAAACATGAGAAGAAGTGTGGTGGAAGGGGTAATGTAACAACCCAAGATTTTATGAAAAATATTCTTTTTAATTTCACTAATGTCTTGTGTTGTACGCAACAAAAAAAGGAGCTTGCACAACATGCATCCTTGACTTGCCTTGCATTACACGCAATCGCGACCTTCCTTGATAGCGTGTGTAGTACGCAATAACGAGTTTCATTAAACAACAATATGCTATTAAAATATTATTAAATCTAGCCGTTATGAATAGTAATAACCACTTTTTGAAATTTTTTATATTTTATTTTTCAAAATGGAATTAATTTCTGGATTCGGAGTATCGAATTTAGCCTAAGGTGAAATTTTGGTACTTTTCGGATAACTTTCATATTCTGATGAATAGTGAAAATTACTATTAAAAATATCTTTTTTAATCAAAATAATTAATAGTGATAAATTCTTAATTTGAGTTTTTTTAAAGTATATTTAGAATATATTTTTACAATTTAATACAATGTTGGTCATTCGATGTAATTTCACATTTAAACCAGACATAATCAAGTGTCAATATTTTGATAGATATTGTTTCTTAAAAACATGCTATTTGTTTTAACAGCGGGATTTAATTATAAAATTAATTAATTCAATTTCTATGTTATGAATTTGGTAAAATAGACTTTCTTTTTTGAATTCGGAATATGAAATATAGCTTAGGATGAAATTTTGGCATTTTTCTGAAAACTTTCAATTTTTGATGAATAGTGAAACCACTAAGTGGTAGGTTAAAAACTGAATTTTGCATAAAACATAATTTTACCGCTTCTGTGAATGGAATTTCGAAAATCCGACAGACACGGTTAATATCAAGGACTAAAATGTGGTTCAATGAGATGAAAATAATTTTTCGTGAATAGTAACTTTTTACTTTTTCTTTTCACAGTTAATAGTAAATAGGGTAACTAAGGGTAAATATGATATTACTATTACCCAAACACATGTCCTAATTCTATTGGATGAGTGTAATTAGACCAAAAACAACCTTATGAATATGATATGACCATTTAGGTCCACTTGGATTAGATTATGACATTTAATATTATTTTATTTAATGAATAGTTAAAATAGTTAAAATCAATGTTTAATAACTAAAACATTTTTAATATGGGGGTTTACATAAGATAAATTCGACTATAAATATTCATTAGAAATCGAAAAAGATTTCCTACATAATGATATTTTATTTATAATTTTTAGACTTTAAATAATTTAATTTATTTATGACACAACGATGATGCAGTAATTACCCTTTTAAGGAAATATTAACATAATTGATGTTATAAATGCTCAAATGAATGTAATTTGAGACTTTTTATGAATTCCAATAATTTTCTAAGTTACTATGATATATTAGTGTTGATTTAATCAAATTGGTTCGAACATATAATTCTGTTATGACTTTCACAAAAATCATATATCAAATAGTGTCAAAATTGACACAAAATAGTGTTTAAATAAAATATTATATTATTAATTGTGATTTTATTTCTAAAAATCTAAGGTTCGGCAAAATGACTTAGAAAAGGATATATAAATTAATAATAAACAATTTGGGGTTCGGTTAGCATGTTATAGTAAGTGTATTAACCATATAGTGAAAGAAAACAAAAAGACACGGTAAAAGTTAAATTATTTAACTTAGAGTTAAATCTAATTGATAAGGTTAAAATAATACCCTAAACTTGTCTAAATCCTATTGGATGATAGGATTTCGACCCATCCCCACTTTATCTTCGAAATAAGACCCTTTGGAACCATTATAAACTGATTTTGACTTTAATATAAAATAATATTTTGAGATATTCCTAAGGTGCCCCTCTCCTCCCTTATAAAAGGGTACCTCCTCCCCCTCCTCCTCACACCAATTTGAGCACTCAATCTCGGCCAACCCCTGCCAAAATCCCTTCTCCACTTCCCCAGAATAATCCTAGAGGTCCTGGTCTTCTTCAAAGACCAATCTTAGTTCCCTAAGTGGAGGATTCAAAGAGGCGTTTCAAAGAAGAGGTAATATCGATTACCGATCTTTTCAATTTTTTTTCTTCTTCAACTTCTTCTTCTTTAGTTGTTTCATGATAAATTAATAAGATCAGTATTACATAAATACTGATATGTTATTATAAATATGAAACAACTCTAATTAACCTTTTCTCCATCCTACTGAAAAAGGAAATCACCGCGCGTGCGTACGTACGGAATACCGTCTCGACGTCGTGGTGTAATCTATTTTCCGCCACCACCTTAATTGGATGGGTATAATAGTTTAATGTGTAACTATATATGATTATTATAATGTGATATTGATACTGAAATAGTATACATACACTTCAACACAATTCCATGACCATGGGAATGATATCATCGCTCGTGCGTACGTACGGACTACCGTCTCCACGACGCGATGAGATTCATTCTCAATGATTAACCATTCGTGAATGATTATAAAGTATATATAATAAGTACTGATGAAATATATGACATAATAATGATACTGGAATTATTTATATGTATGTCATCTACTTAATTCCATTCAATTCAATAAGGAAACGAAAACAGCGTTCATGCGTACGTACGGACTACCGTCTCCATGAACGGTGTATTTCATTCCATTTACTGATTTATTGTATATGTATATTCTGAATATATATATATAAATCATGTTTTATATTCTGGAATTAAGTAATCATGATCTAAGTAATCATATGAATAATTACAAGTTAAAAACACAAACGACAAATGAGACCATTTTACCCAAAACGCTACTTTAACATGAATTTACAAAAGAACGGGTAATATAAAGTCATAAGTGGATCATATATGATATAATAACAATGAATATGATTCTGGAATAAGTCAATAACAGGATTTAAATCATTATACAGGAGGTTCGGACACTTACAAAGCAAGTCGGACCTAAGGTAAGGGAAATATCACAATCTCATTTTTATCTGAGATTGTTTTTACTTTGGTATTTACTGGGGTGTATTTTATCATCCACATCCATGTTACCTCAATATGTAAAATTATTTCCATACTTATACAATAGTTTATATCCAATTTTACCCTTCGATGAGTTTTCTGTAAATGATATGAAAGGAATCTTTTGTCGTTTTTCGTACGAGGTACTTTTTGACTTTTCCGACAAAAGTACGAAGAATGTTTTTTTAACTTATACGGCATGAATGGATTTTTAAAAAAATTATTTCCAAGAAGCTTCATTTACATTTTTTCAAGTTTATTTTTAATCAACTTCTTTTAGTTTAAAATTTTATGACATGTTAAGAAAGGAATGTGTTTTTGAAGTAGAAAGGATATTTTCCTCAGGAATAGAGTTCAAGTGTTTTATCAAAATTATTTTCCATCTAAGATAATAAAAGGGTTCTGTTTTTATCCCTATTATTACATTGGTTTGATTATGTTGTGATGGAAATATTTTTGTGAATTCCTTTATCTTATATGAATTGTTTTATGATGTCATGTTGTTTAGGAATCCCATTTTTATTACATGGGTTACGCTATGATGTATGGTTTATGATTATGTGGCACACATAAGAAAGGATTAATTATAAGATGGGTGGGACCTATATCTCCCTCCAATGCATTGGTTAATGATTTTATATCTCATGAGATAGACAGGGCTGGAACGGTAGGTTATACCTGTTCAGTGAAACAGGACTGAAACGAGGGTTACTCGATTCAGAAAAGGACTTTGTCCACTAATATAGTCTTGGCAATGAGTCTTGACTAACAAGAAATGATTCTCTATTATTATGTGTGAATTACACAAAGTTTCATGTTTTAAGTTATGATTATTGTGATTACATTTCACTACCATGATTTATCCCATGTTATGAAATGATGCTCTCTTTTGCAGGTTAAGATTTCCAAAATGTTATGTTCTTATGATTACGATGTGATTGATATTTCTTTTGTTTACCCTTACTGAGCATTTGAGCTCACCCTTTTATGTTTTCTTTTCCCCAGGATATAAATAAAGGTTTTAGGTAAAAAAAGGGAAGATCTTTATAGGAGATTTTGAAGATCTTTCACCACGATTAGAATATTACGTTCCGAGTTTCCAAAGACACTAAACTATTACGATCCTTGTGTGTATGTACTAAGTATTCCGCAAATGTAATGTAATGTCAATGTACGTCAAACTTCGGGTCTCTACAGTTGGTATCAGAGGAAAGGTTTAGTCAACCTTTGGAAACTAGGATGCGAAAACGTTAGTGAGATCCCTAGAGATATTTCTACGGTATGTCTAGGGATGTCCCTAAGGTTAAGTATACGTATAGGTTATAGTACTAGAACTACGCTAACGATCATAGAATTAAACCTATTATGTTAGATATTGAAGGTACTTCCCCTTTATTATGTTGTTTTCCCTAGCATGATTTTTACCTCTCACACTATTCTTTTTGGGTTTTAGACGATGGCTGGAACCCGAAGGAACCGTGTTGATCAATGCAATGGACAATGCAATGATTGTCCTCCTGAACAAACAAATGTTATGGGAGATGGAGTGCGAAATCTTATTGCTATACTTACACAAGCTATGAATCATTCTGGACATCCAAATGAGTAGAGAAGTGAACAATATTCTATTGAGTCCTTCATGAGGCAACGTCCACCTTCTTTCAGTGGGTCTTCTGATCCACTTGTTGCTGAACAATGGATCAGTACCACTGAAAAGATATTTTCAGTTCTTCAATGTTCTGAACATGATAAAGTCATCTTCGCAGTATATCGTTTGGAAGGTGAAGCTGATCAATGGTGGAATCTTATCAAGAATACAAGGCAAAGAGATGAAATTGAGTCCATGGAATGGGACGAGTTCAAGAACTTATTTTTCAATAATTACTTCCCTCGTATTCTTCGAACAAAGATGGAGAAAGAGTTTCTTGAACTAAAGAAAAAGGATGATGAATCTGTTGGTATATACGAAGAGAATTTTACAAGACTTGCAAGGTATGCAACTGGCATTATCATCCAACCTGATAGTAAAGTTGATCGATTTTTCAGTGGCTTAAAACCAATTTTTTGAAGGGCATAATCTATAAGAGACTTCAGTAGATATGAAGAAATTGTGCATTGTGCTATCAAGGTAGAAATGGAAGTTGGTGTTACATATCCCTCTCATGATTTTGACAAGAAACGAAAGATGGAGTTCAAGGAGAAATCTCAGAATAATGGTGAAAAGAAGATGAATGTTTCCTTATGCACAAAGTGTGGAAAGAAGCATGGTGGAGATTGTCTTAAAGGGACTAGAAAATGTTTTAAGTGTGGAAAAGAAGGTCATCGAGCAGCTGAGTGTCGAAGTAATGGAAAAAGGTTTTCTAATGATGTGAATGAAGCAAACACTGTAGAGAACGCACCACCAACACTTCAATGCTTCATGTGCAAGGAAATGGGGAATTATGCTAATAAATGCCCTAATCCAAGGGTTAGTGACGATCAACATGAGAAACCACTGAAGGAAAAGGACAAAGGGAAGTCACATGCGATCACTATTGGCAATGTTGAATATGACAATGATGTGGTGGAATGATTAAGTGTTTATGTAATGGGATTCCAAAATAATGTTGTATCATTGAGTATTGCAATATTTATTGATGTGGTATTCAAAGTGATTGAGATATTTTTTGGAAATAAGATGATATGCGCATAATGAAGGGAAAACGAGAAAATGAAATGTTTAATAGTATTCATGAGCTCATGATTGATATAAGGACTAAGTGATATCATGGTTTGAGTATATAGAATTTTGAGGATTTTGGTATGTGGAAAGTGTTAACTTTAAACTGCATTCATGTTTTCACTACGGTATTCAAGAGAATACATGATTAAGGACTTTGAATGTTTAGAATGTGACCAACAAGACATATCTTATGGGGATCAACGATGGTATTAAATCTATGGTAATCGTTTTCACTATGTTATGAGAGTGGACTGCAATATTATGGATAAGCCTAAATATTGAAATGGATTATGTTGGATATAAGTTAGTATTGTTTAAGGATATAAGTTTTTTTTTATATTATTGATGGGATGTTATAGTAATATAGCTTTAGAAAAAGGACAACCTGCAGGACGGGCGACAGCCCATCGCGTCGGACAAGGCTGTGGAAATCGAACCCACAATCGAAGTGCGACTGGCCTTTATCGCCTATGACTGGCCTACAGGAAGTCCCTGTTTAGTAGAAACTAGTTTTATTATATTAAGCAGTATGATATATGAAGTATAAGTCCATTTTAGGAACCATATATGATTAATCTCACTATAGATCGACTTACGTATATAAATTTTTCTAACCTTTTGAGACATATGGAATGACACGTCATTCTATCACATGATCTGCTAATACTTCACGAATAACAAATTCAGCTTCATTTATTTAAGAGATGATGTGGAAATTGTTCAAGGAATGAACAACAGTGAGATTATACCAAAATAAAGAATGTATTTATTCTAATTCAAATTTTCAACTTTAGGGAAATGATCTTGAAAACAAAAAATGTTTTCCTAGTGATCTTATACCTGATGAATCGGATGGTACCTTAGATCGTCACAAATTTATGGATTTGTGATTGTTGGCTTTTCCATAGCCACGTTCTCTACCACTCTCCATCAGAACATGATGGTTAGATTTTTCTTCCATATCCATATTTTCACCTATGTGGAAACCCAGTGATTAGTTTATTTGGGTAACCGTTAAGTTTCATAATTTTGTTTTAATATATTGGTTTTTGTATTCCTTTTTACTATGAGGGTTTCTATTAAAGAAACTTTTGAATAGTAAACCATTTATAACCCCGACGAATTTCGAGGGCGAAATTCATTTTAAGGGGGGTAGAATGTAACAGCCCAAGATTTTATGAAAAATATTCTTTTTAATTTCCCTAATTTCTTGTGTTGTACGCAACACAAAAAGGAGCTTGCACAACACACATCCTTGACTTGCCTTGCATTACACGCAATCTCGACCTTCCTCGATAGTGTGTGTAGTACGCAATAACGAGTTTCATTAAACAACAATATGCTATTAAAATATTATTAAAACTAGCTGTTATGAATAGTAATAACCACTTTTTGAAATTTTGTATATTTTATTTTTCAAAATGGAATTAATTTCTGGATTCAGAGTATCGAATTTAGCCTAAGGTGAAATTTTGGTACTTTTCGGATAACTTTCATATTCTGATGAATAGTGAAAATTACTATTAAAAATAAATTTTTTAATCTAAATAATTAATAGTGATAAATTATTAATTTGAGTTGTTTTAAAGTATATTTAGAATATATTTTTACAATTTAATACAATGTTGGTCATTGGATGTAATTTCACATTTAAAACAGACATAATCAAGTGTCAATCATTTGATAGATATTGTTTCTTAAAAACACGCTATTTGTTTTAACAGCGGGATTTAATTATAAAATTAATTAATGCAATTTCAATGTTATGAATTTGTTAAAATAGACTTCATTTTTGAATTTGGAATATGAAATATAGCTTAGGATGAAATTTTGGCATTTTTCTGAAAACATTCAATTTTTGATGAATAGTGAAACCACTAAGTGGTAGGTTAAAAACTGAATTTTGCATAAAACTTAATTTTACCGCTTCTGTGAATGGAATTTCGAAAATCCGACAAACATGGTTAATATCAAGGACTAAAATGTGGTTCAATGAGATGAAAATAATTTTTGGTGAATAGTAACTTTTTACTTTTTTTTACCACGGTTAATAGTAAATAGGGTAACTAAGGGTAAATATGATATTACTATTACCCTAACACATGTCCTAATTCTATTGGATAAGTGTAATTCGACCCAAAACAACCTTATGAATATAATATGACCATTTAGGTCCACTTGGATTAGATTATGACATTAAATGTTATTTTATTTAATGAATAGTAAAAATAGTTAAAATCAAAGTTTAATAACTAAAATATTTTTAATATGGGGATATACATAAGATAAATTCGACTATAAATATTTATTAGAAAGCGAAAACGATTTCCTACATAATGGTATTTTATTTATAATTTTTAGACTTTAAATAATTTAATTTATTTATGACACAACGATGATGCAGAAATTACCCTTTTAAGGAAATATTAACATAATTGATGTTATAAATGCTCAAATGAATGTAATATGAGACTTTTTATGAATTAAACTAATTTTATTAGTTACTATGATATATTAGTGTTGATTTAATCATCTTGGTTTGAACATATAATTCTGTTATGACTTTCACAAAAATCATATATCAAATAGTGTCAAAATTGACACAAAATAGTTTTTAAATCAAATATTATATTATTAATTGTTATTTTATTCCTAAAAATCTAAGGTTCGGCCAAATGACTTAGATAAGGATATATATATTAATAATAAACAATTTGGGGTTAGTTTGGCATGTTATAGTAAGTGTATTAACCATATAGTGAAAGAAAACAAAAAGACACGGTAAAAGTTAAATTTTTTAACTTATAGTTAAATCTAATTGATAAGGTTACAATAATACCCTAAACTTGTCTAAATCCTATTGGATGATAGGATTTCGACCCATACCCACTTTAGCTTCGAAATAAGACCCTTTGGAACCATTATAAACCGATTTTGACTTTAATATAAAATAATATTTTGAGATATTCCTAAGGTGCCCCTCTCCTCCATTATAAAAGGGTACCTCCTCCCCCTCCTCCTCACACCAATTTGAGCACTCAAGCTCGGCCAACCCCTGCCAAAATCCCTTCTCCACTTCCCTAGAATAATCCTAGAGGACTTGGTCTCCTTCAAAGACCAATCTTAGTTCCCTAAGTGGAGGATTCAAAGAGGCGTTTCAAAGAAGAGGTAATATCCATTACCGATCTTTTCAATTTTTTTTTCTTCTTCAACTTCTTCTTATTTAGTTGTTTCATGATAAAGTAATAACATCTGTATTACTTACATACTGATATGTCATTATAAATATGAAACAACTCTAATTAACCTTCTATCCATCCTACGGAAAAAGGAAATCACCGCGCGTGCGTACGTACGGAATACCGTCTCCACGTCGTGGTGTAATCTATTTTCCGCCACCACCTTAATTGGATGGGTATAATAGTTTAATGAGTAACAATATATGATTATTATAAAGTGATATTGATACTGAAATAGTATACATACACTTCAACACAATTCCACGACCATGGGAATGATATCATCGATCGTGCGTATGTACGGACTACCGTCTCCACGACGCGATGAGATTCATTCTCAGTGATTAACCATTCATGAATGATTATAAAGTATATATAATAAGTACTAATGAAATATATGACATAATAATGATACTGGAATTTTTTATATGTATGTCATCTACTTAATTCCATTCAATTCAATAAGGAAACGAAAACAGCGTTCATGCGTACGTACGGACTACCGTCTCCATGAACGGTGTATTTCTTTCCATTTACTGATTTATTGTATATGTATATTCTGAATATATATATATAAATCATTTTTTTTATTCTGGAATTAAGTAATCATGATCTAAGTAATCATATGAATAATTACAAGTTAAAAACACGAACGACAAATGAGACGATTTTACCCAAAACACTACTTTAACATGAATTTACAAAAGAACGGGTAATATAAAGTCATAAGTGGATCATATATGATATAATAACAATGAATATGATTCTGGAATAAGTCAATAACATTATTTAAATCATTATACAGGAGGTTCGGACACTTACAAAGCAAGTCGGACCTAAGGTAAGGGAAATATCACAATCTCATTTTTATCCGAGATTGTTTTTACTTTGGTATTTACTGGGGTGTATTTTATCATCCACATCCATGTTACCTCAATATGTAAAATTATTTCCATCCTTCTACAATAGTATATATCCAATTTTACCCTTCGATGAGTTTTTTGTAAAAGATATGAAAGGAATCTTTTGTCGTTTTTCGTACGAGGTACTTTTTTACTTTTCCGACAAAAGTAAGAAGAATGTTTTTTAACTTATACGGCATGAATGGATTTTAAAAAAAAAATTATTTCCAAGAAGCTTCCATTACATGTTTTCAAGTTTATTTTTAATCAACTTCTTTTAGTTTAAAATTTTATGACATGTTAAGAAAGGAAAGTGTTTTTGAAGTGGAAAGGATATTTTCCTCAAGAATAGAGTTCAAGTGTTTTATCAAAATTATTTTCCATATAAGATAATAAAAGGGTTCTGTTTTTATCCCTATTATTACATTGGTTTGATTATGTTGTGATGGAAATATTTTTGTGAATTCCTTTATCTTATATGAATTGTTTTATGATGTCATGTTGTTTAAGAATCCAATTTTTATTACATGGGTTACGCTATGATGTATGGTTTATGATTATGTGGCACACATAAGAAAGGATTCATTATAAGATGGGTGGGACCTATATCTCCCTCCAATGCATTGGGTAAAGATTTTATATCTCATGAGATAGACAGGGCTGGAACGGTAGGTTATACCGGTTCAGTGGAACGGGACTGAAACGAGGGTTACTCGATTCAGAAAGGGACTTTGTCCACAAAGATAGTCTTGGGAATGAGTCTTGACTAACAAGAAATGATTCTCTATGATTACGTGTGAATTCCACAAAGTTTCATGTTTTAATTTATGATTATTGTGATTACATTTCACTACCATGATTTATCCCATGTTATGAAATTATGCTGTCTTTTGCAGGTTAAGATTTCAAAAATGTTATGTTCTTATGAATACGATGTGATTGATATTTCTTTTGTTTACCCTTACTGAGCATTTGAGCTCACCCTTTTATGTTTTCTTTTCCCCAGGATATAAAGAAAGGTTTTAGGTAAAAAAAGGGAAGATCTTTATAGGAGATGTTGAAGATCTTTCAACACGATTAGAAGATTACGTTCTGAGTTTCCAAAGACACTAAACTATTACGATCCTTGTGTGTATGTACTAAGTATTCCTCAAATGTAATGTAATGTCAATGTACGTCAAGATTCGGGTCTCTACAGGTAAAATAGGATGATAGACATGGGTCTAGACCCAAATACAATGTTTTCGGGTGTTTGTATCAAATAAAGATGGTAATCAATCCATACAATGTTCTTGAAATGCCATATAGTTTAATGTAATGTAGTAAAGATGAAGATGAAAGGGAAAATCTAATAGGGGTGAGTAAATGGAATGACTATTATAGACCCGAAATGAATGGGAAAAAAGAATTCCACATACCACACCATGTAATCCAATAAGAATCATGGCTAAGGGGTTGAACGCTAAACATAATTTTTGGAGCCTGGGATGGACCTTGGGAAACAATTCTCAGACGTTCCTCCATATCCAATGAGGGAAGGAATCAAGCCAAACATAGGTCAAGAATTCCGTGCAGTTTAACATCATATGGAAAGGAATCAAGTAGAATAGACATTTTCTAAAGGAAATGATCATGGTGTTATAAAGAATACACAATGTGAATGAGGACCAGTGAAGTCCACACCACACTTGATGCAATCTCAAGGGGGAACCTTGGTTGAAGGGCCCTGAAAAGATCGACGGAGTGGGGGCTAGACCCAAAGATGAATTTTATGTTTTTTCCTACGTGTCCCATAAGTATGGGAATCTATCCACCCATACTTCTATAAATTTCATGCTATTTAAGATGTTGAGGTAAGGAATATGATAAAGGGAAGGTATTCCAAAGGGAGACATTTGGTGCATCTATTGTAAACCTAATTTGAATGAGGATGAAAGAAGTCCACAAAGCACCACATGCTTCCAAAAATGAAATTCAGTCAGTAAGACAAAAAAAGGGGAAAATTGGGATTGGCCTAAAGAAAAACTGATTTAGTTTTTCTACATATCCCATAAGGGTGATAGTCATTCCATATGTAGTTCTAGAAATTTTTTGTTGTTTAACATCATGTTGTATGGATGTAAGTAAAAGAAGATATCCATAAAAGGGGGACATATGATGCTATTATTTTAAGACATAAGTGAATGGGGAACAATAGTACACTTCGTTCCATGTGATTATAGCATATTTAGGCTGAGAGGATAGAAGGAAGGAAAAATATACTGTATCTGGGGCTGTACCTGAAGAAGAAATGTCTGGGTGTTCCTACTTATCTCATAGAGATGGGACCGAAGACAAACGTAGCTCTAGAAATGTTGTTCTCCTTAACAGCATGCGGTAAGTATGTATGTGAACTTATATTATGGTCATAGAGCTCTTACTATACATTCCTAGATTAATGTTGTGTTCATGGAACAGATTCGAAGAAAAAGGTGAATCATCGTGCCCGATATTTTGGATACCATGGGTATAGAGATAATGATATTATATAACTAATTAACATATTTACATCATTTTATCTATATAGTGTGGCCTGGAATGGGAAAAAACAAGTGAGGATCAACCACTGACCATATTCACAACAAGACACTTGTGTCATGTTTTCATTCCAGATCCACTGGGATGATGGCCTAAAATGGTAGGTGATCCCATATGGCATGAGACCGGGTCACTATGGGGTTTGTTAGAATGTGAAATATATTGAAGACTCAAATGAAGGGGTGAATGAGGCATGATGGTACCTAGAATGTTTAATGTCTTGGGGAAATGATGAGAGAGATCATTGTTTATGGTCATAGAGATCAGATAACAAGGTGTATTCATCGTTTGCAGTTTATTACCACGAAGGATGAAAAAGATCATAGTCTATGTTCATAAATCTATGACTATTTTTTATCATCATGAAAGATGAAATAGACCACTCATTTGAAGTAATACCTTAGGAATTTTTTATGGGTGGGATGAGTAATGTTCTCAACTTCTATATTGACCAAATATTACTCAACGTTGGTTAAGCCATGTGAATGACATAAAGTCCCTCATATTTGGGATCCATCATTGGTAGATTCCTAACGGGTATTATTGGAATTCACAATTCCAATACTGTGTCACCTTGAAGGATGGAACTGAGGAAATATTTCTTATTAAATGATTTGGCTATCATGTTTGGATGCCTCTCCAGATTGTTCAGGGAACAAATCCTATTCACATTGGGGGATTCTATTTAAGATAGACAGTCATCTGATTTATTTCCTATGTATTTTTATCATAGATGGCTATGCAGAGTGAAAAAATAGAGTCTCAATGGGATATACTTTCTTGGTTTCATTGACCTGGGAGTAAGGAGTCACCTTGGTGGAATTATGAGTCTACATCCAATATGCCCTGGGAGCATTGGGAATCTTTTTTGGTCAGCCCCTCTGGTTTTGACCAACCATATTATACAAGATGTTATATTTTTTTGGTTTAATGGCTCAATATTCCCATTACCTATCACATAATAGTGAGAGGTATGATTTGAATAGATATTTTACTTGGTGTATAATTTAATTAACTAGACTACCCAGATGTTGGTGTTGTTATCCATGAGGACAACATGAGAGACTCTGGATTAATGGATGATATAAGAAATCATGTTGTCAATGATGTATTGGGCCTTGAAATCCATGAGAGGAATTCCATATTCTTACATGGATAAAATATATATACCATTTAGGATGATTCTGCATGGTCTAGTTGTCACTAGTGGATATGGTTCCACAACATCGAGCCCCTAGACATTAAAGGGACAATAGTACATGTTGGTAGGAGAGGCTCTAGTGTCTTTTTCACAAAATTAGAATGGATATGACATGAATAGCACCTCATTGATAACTTCATACAATCATGGACCATGGTGGTCCATATGTAACACAACCAAAGGATTTGATTAGATAGTTTCGGCCCTGCCAAATTAGATCCATAGAAAATGACATGAACATCCTAAACAATTATCATTAATAAATTTCAGGTCATTACATTAATCCCCCCTTAAAAAAATTATCGTCAATATTTCATCTCATGCTTTCCGAAATGAAATGGTGTGGGAGATTCTACAAAATTATCTTCTTTGTTTCTCACATTTATTTTTCCAACATGTGGTTTCTGCATAAAACATTAACGATGTGGGTAATCATGTTTGTTAGAACCATGTCCCTAAGGACCATGATGTCCAATTTGTTCTCCTAATAATATATACCGTGTTCTAATTCTACCACATCTAGATTTAGTACATGTGATGAATTGGGTATTTAATTTCTCAAGAGAGATTTATAGATAACACCATGAAAATGAGATATATTTGGTAGAAGTTCTAGTTAAGAGGTTGCTGCTCTTACACAATCAAGGATTTCATAGGGTCCAATGTATATGGGAAAAAGCTTCTCTTTCTTCCCAAATCACATGAATCTCTTCCTTGGTGATACTATAATCAAGACTTTGTTTCCAACATCAAACTCCAAGTCCTTTCAATTTTTTTTAGCATAGCTCTTCTTCTATCTTTCAGAATACTTAATGTGTTATTGGATGGAATGACCCTTTTCTTTAATATCTTTCACAATATAAAGCCCAATATTGTATCACTCACTAGAATCATCCAAATAGGTATGATTTCTACATAGTCTCCCATATATATATTCAAATATATCTATCTGAATACTCAAATATATGTTGTTGTTGTATGAGAACTCAACTAAGGGTATGTGTGGATACCATCTGCATTTAAATTCCATATATCATGTTCTCATAATTTCATCGAGTGTTTGAATAGTCCATTCAGACTGGTCATTAGTTTGTTGGTGATAGGCCATATAGAAATGCAATTCAATACGAGTGTCATGTGGAAGACATCACTAGAATTTTGATTTGAACTTTGGATCATGATCAGAAATAATAGGAAGTGGTTCTCTATGACCCCTCACCATGTACATCATGTATATCATGGAATGTTATTTGAGATATAATCCTTCCTAGGTAGAGATATAATCGGCTATCTAGGTTATAAAATTAAATATAACTGATATTTCATTATTTCTTTAGGATGTTTTCAACATAACAGTGACAAAATCTATAGTGATATTGTCCCACATCAAAGCTGGTATGGGTAGTGGTTGTTAAACCCATATAGAAAGTTGTCACTCGGCCTTCACTTGTTGACACACTAGGCACCTTGCAATGTGTTCGACTATCTTCATTTCCATGTTATCTGACCAAAAATAATCACGAAGGCACCAATACATTTTAGTACGTCTAATATATATAGAGATGGTAGAGCTATAAGATTCATCCATTGTATCCTTAATTATTTGTAGATGATATAGAACACATAGACATGTATGAAAATTTATTACCCCTTCTTGATCAATATTGAACTCAAGAAACATCCCATCCTTCACATCCTTAATCTTTTTCTGAAATAAAGGATCATCTCATTGATATTTCTTGTACTTATCTAATAATTATGGTAGGGAAATTATTTGGGATATAGCTTATGATATCCATTCTCTTATAATTCCCATGTGTAGTTTTACTAGTTTATTTATCAAAGGATCTCATTTAATCCTCATAATAAATAGAATAATAAAGTCCATCCTACTTAACACATCAATGTCTCTGTTTTCTCTTATACGGTTATGATTTGTTCAATAATCATAGTCTTTAAGATACTCCAACCATATCTTATGTCTCATGTTCAATTATTTTTTGTGAAAAAATATTTCCAACTTTGGTGGTCTATGTATATATCACATTTCTCCCTATGATGATTGTTCATCCATATCATCAGAGAAAAAACAACAACTCCTATATTTAGATCATGTGTAGGAGAATTATGATCATGATCCTTTAACTAGAAGGATTCCTAAGAAAAAACCTTTTCATTTTTCATGAGGACGTAGCCAATCCCTTTTAGATATTCATCTCTAGAAACAAATAATACATCTTTGATAGAGGGTAGAGTTTACATAGTTGTAGTAACTAATCTCTTATTTGGATCTTGGGAATATTTATCACACTCCTTTTTTCAAATGAACTTTCAACCATTTTGAGTTAACATGGTTAGTGGATTAGAAATTGATGAAAAGTTTTTTCCAAAACATTTTATAATATGCTGATAAACCAAGGAAACTCTGATTATCAATTACTAATGTAGGACAAGGCCTCTCCACTATAACCATTTTATTTGTTGGGTCAAATAATATTCCTTCAAAGATTACAATGTTCCCTAAGAAGGAATATTTATGAAACCAAAACTCAAACATTATAAACATTCAAAATAAAATCCACTTCCTTCATGTTCTTAGCTTCACACTAAGATAATATTCATGCTCCTCATGAATTTTTGAATATATCATAATATCATCAATAAAAATAATCATAATTTTATCATGGTATTTCATAAAGACTATATTAATCAAATATGAAAAATAGTAAGGGTATTAGTTTATCTTAAGGGAATAACTACAAACCCGTAATTCCCATATCATGATTATAAGGTGTTATTTGGTATATCTTATTTCTCCACCCTCAATTGATAACAACTAGATCTATGGTGAATCTTGAAGAATAATTTAACCCCATGAATCTAGAAAAATAAATCATCAATTCTTGGAATAAAGTACTTGTTCTTCACTATGATCTCATTAGGTTATCGGTAATCAATGAACAGTTGCAATGATATATCTTTCTTATTCACCAAGAGAATAGGTTCTTCCTATAGAGACACACTTGGAGGATAAAATCCATATCTAAAAGAACATGGAGTTATATATTTATTTTCTTTAGGTCTACATTCTCTATTATTTATGGAGTTTTTTATATTGTCTTAGAACAAGGGAGAGTTCAATATAGAACTTGACCTCCCTTTTTGGGGTAGGTCAAGGAAGATCCTCATGAAATAAATAAATGTATTCCAGAATCATGGAATCATTTTAAATTCTTTTACATTCCTCCCCTTCTTCATATTCACCAATAAACTCCATAAATAAGGATACCAGTGGTGCCTGTTGACAATGGTAAGGTTGAGATATCTCACCTTTGAAGATATCTATATGTTTTTCACTCATGACTACTCATATTTTTCTGACTATATGTTTTATCATAGAATTATACTTTGAGATCAATTCCATCCCTATAATAGTTTTTTATTGAATAATGGGGATGACTAATATCTTTAGGATAACATTATTCTGACCAATGTAAATACTATAGTTTATATACCCTGATGATACATGGATAATCCTACTAGGAGTCTGTAATGATAAATATACTTCTAGAAGATCATGAATTGAATCTATATTCATTGGAAACATAGAGGAATCAGTGTAATTCATTGAACTAGAATCAAATAGAATACTTGTTTTATTTGAGATAACAAAGAGAGAACATACCACCACATCATTTAGAGCTTCAACTTCAGTTGTCGTGATAGAAAAAGCATAACCTTTCTCACTTGGACTATATTGAGGTTAATGGTGATTTCACTCTATTAACCCTGGATTTGTACTATGATTGGAAAAATGTCTAATTTTCCACACTTTATGCCTTGAAAATTAGTTTGGGTCGGCACCATAGTACCTTTGAATTTTTTATTGAAGGTTGTGATTCACATCACTACAAAAATTCCGAGTTATATGGCTATATCTTCCGAAATAATAACATTTCTTGTGCTGATAAACCAATTTCATGTATACTTCTTCCCAAACTTGATACACATGGAATGTTTCAGTTTATTTCCACCTATTTATTGATCAATGTTCCTCCCCGAGGATGGATCTCAAGTTCTCCTATTCTCATTCGATTTGTGAGACCACTACATCTCACCAAACCCTAGTTCAAGATTCATATAACTCCATAAGATTTTCTCATAGAATTCATTGTGTCTATTGGATAAGTTATTTTATAGATGTGGTTTTAGTCCACTGAATAATCTATCATCCTTCCCATTATGATCCATGATAATACTAGTTGTAAAATGTGAATGTTTAGTGAAGTTCAACTAATATCTTTCAATATATTCTTTCTTCTTCCTCTTCAGTTCAAGGAATTCAATCTTTATTTAAATTCTAATCATATGAGGTAAATACTTATTAAATAAAATGACCCAAAACTCTTCACATTACATAGCTTCAATCACCCTTCCTAGCCTCATATTTTTAATCAGTTCCCACTAGTGATCAGTGTATCCCTCTAAATGATATAGAGTATGAGTAACATTCTCATGTTTAGAATAATGAATTATAAAAGTTATTTTTCCATAGAGTTAATCCACTATTATATAGTTAATGATTTGGTAGATCTAAAAAGAATTGGTGGTAGTTGAGGAATAAAGGAATCAATGTAATGTTTCTCCCATAATGGAAAAAACTGTCTCAAATCTTGATTCATGTAATTTCCCATAATGCGATTTAATAGATTCATAATTTTCATTATAGTTCAAATTTTAGTTTCAATTAGAGGGTTTTCAGAACATATTATATAGCACTCACTATTTACATGGTTATTACTACTTTCAATCATTTTTTAAATGAATAGAAACATAGTGAGAAATGTGTTTCTTTTAATAGTCCTATAACTCGAAAAACAATTATTCCTTAAAACAAAATGATTATATTTTCTATTAATTAACTATAATTAAATAATCTATAAATTATTCAAAATAGTTCGTAAAATTATTTTTATTAACAAATCGTTTCCCCTAGGAGTGTCAATCTAGGAGTACAACATAGCGCCCGTTTTCAGGTCTGGTCATTACAGTAAGAGTACCCTGTCAATTTTTATATCCATAAATAAATTTATATCAAATTTTTTAAGGGGTAAGAAATAAAAAAACAATATATTTGTTCTGAATTTTCTTAAATGTGTTTAATGACTTGTTCTATATGCCACACTAAATGAAAAAATTAGATACTTTATTTAGGTTGAATATAATTATATATTATGAAAAGGTGATATGAATGAGTAATAAAATATACTTTGGACAACTATAATTTAAATATTTATAAATCTAAATAAAAAGATTTTATGATATTATTAATCATCATTTCAGCTACTTTTGAGGATCATGTAATAGATTTAAACTATAGAAAAAATAAAACCCATTAAAAATATAGTATAAATTTTGAGAGGATATAGATGAATGAATTTTTTTGAAGAATGTATTGTAATATATATAATAATACAAAAGGATAATATGAGTATTTGATATTCATTGGTCATATATTGGTTGGATATAAATTCATTTCATATTCATATTTCTTATAGGTATAGTAATTATTTTATAATTTTCATATAGACATTACTAATGTATTAAAAAATATTGTATTTGATATTTAATAAATGTATATGGAATAAAATATAAATAATTTAAAAATATAGTAATTAATATTATATAATTAATTTAAAAAATTTATTTTACATGCAATGAATGTTTATTAAAAGTATTACATTTTAGAAATATAAGAATGAAAAATTTAAATAATTATCTTTAACATATATATATATA
This sequence comes from Viscum album, assembly GCA_963277665.1. Taxonomy (NCBI): domain Eukaryota; kingdom Viridiplantae; phylum Streptophyta; class Magnoliopsida; order Santalales; family Viscaceae; genus Viscum; species Viscum album. The sequence continues at coordinate 1,465,155,534 of OY728158.1, forward strand.
AAACCAATACTTATAAAATTATATGTAAAAAATTATTATTAATTGTTATGGAAATGTATTTTACTTGATAAATTGGTTTTATATATTTTTATCTAAATATTCAGTTTATCAATTTTTTTAATTATCCATTAAATTTAATATGTTTAGTATAGAAGAAATGAATTATCATTCTTCTAGAAATTAACAATTTTAAGTATATAATAATAAATTATGATGTTTTTTTAAATTAGGCTTTCCTAAAAATATAATTTCATTTGTTATACATTATTATTTTATATTTTATTTAATATCTATCAAATAATTATTTAAATTAAATGGACGTCAAATACATAATTTTATTTTCAAAATTACATTTTAGAGGTAATATAATTTTTAGTAAAAATAATATTATATAGTTGTAAATGGTTATCCAATACGATAAAATTAAAATTAGGTAGATGAATCAACTATAGTGAAAGTATTAAAATTTATCTAATCCTTATCGCACTAGTTTTTGTATCAGGTATAGCGTGACTCGGTAAGGTCCCAATCCTCCCCAGCCCATTACTCTGTTAAAATATGATGGTTGATGTGTTATGGGAGGTCACGCAGACTAATTTCAACAATTTAAAAATTTCTAATTTTTTAGATTCTCCAATGGTAGGTCACTGACGCTAGTTCACAGCGGTGAGTTGTAATGTGACTGACGAGGATGAGTCATAATGGTGAGGCACGATGGTGAGTCACAATAGTGATTCTTGAAGGTGAGTCACCATGGTGATTCAAAAAGGTGGGTAGCGATGGTGAGTCTTCACAGTGAGTCACGATGGTGGCTCAAGATGGAGTGTCACCACTGTGATTCGTGACGGCAAGTCATGATGGTGACTCACAATGGTAGCCTACCAAACAGTAGTTCATCCATCGTTAAGTCATCCAACTATAGGTCATCCAATATCGTGTAGTGATAATGAGTCATGACAGTATCCCACCCAATGGTATCTTGTCCAGTGGTTATTCATCCAATGGTAGCTCATCCTACGATGACTCATCCAATGGTATGTAATTCCAATGTCGAGTCATGTACAGTGTTTCCAACATCTTACAGTTCTCCCATTTAACATTTTTTTCAGGTAAAATGAGTATAAGAACATATTTAATAGTTTTTGGATATGTTTCATATCATATCTATCTACTAAAAACCCTATGATTCATTTGACATCCTACCCATGTGGTCTTGGTCATGTTTCAACTTTAATGTATTTTATAATATGCTTCCCTTGTCGATTTAGGATCCGGTCTTTCTAAAGATGATATCTTCTCTTCCTTTTGTGATTCCTTTACTCCTGGTGTGAAGCGCCCTAAAACCTTCTTCCCCATGGAATCGTGCATTGTATTTTATCTTTTCGATCACATTTTCCATATATTCTTTTCCTACTACAAGCGTTGTCCCATCTTTGGTGAAAGCATGAAGTAAAACTTATCTCTTCTTCCAACTGGGTTTTCCTTCATCTTTATCAATTGTGTATCATGTGGGGTTGGAATACAAAAGGTTCTTTTATGAAGAATGCAGAATCTAAATAGTAAAATTAATTTAATAACATACAAGGGTTGGGAAAATTGACATATGATCTGTTTATTATTTATTTTTGGTCATTATGGTGAAAATTTAGGGGCTAACTACCCACTAAAAATAATCTGTGTTGGGGGTCATTGTTTTCACACATGATAGTTATGGAATGTATTATGTATGTTTTCCTTGAAGACAATTATATATGAAAATTTTTAACCACATACATTCGGCTAATAAGAGGACATTCTAGGATCATGTTGTTTATGTGATAACCCCCAAATTATAAATTGGAATTTAAAGAAGGAATTCCTTGTTGAATCACAATATTATTTTTTTGTTTCATTTGGTGATGCAGTCAGGAGTAGTTTTTTTCATAAATGGGTTGGTTATGTGGGTGTGGTAATCTGGGCGTGGAATGTTTTTGCAGTAGGGATATTGATCTGGTTGGGGTCTAGTGTTTTCATGGATGTGGTTGTGAGATTTGTATTTATGTGGTTGAGATGATGTATTGGGACGTATGGAATTAAATAATTATGATGGTAGTGGTTATTAAGGGTATTTTATTCAGGGTTTCCCTTTGAGTATAATATATAAAGCATCACCTAGTGTATCCAGATTGATTTATGTTTTTCCTGAACGGGTGTTAAATGAATAGAAATGTGATGTGGGTTAATTTACCATGGTTCTTATTCCTCTAATTGATATTTATTGCCTGGATCATTATGCATTGTAACTAGTTTTTTGTATATAGTGATTAAATGAATAAATTATTCGTTTAATAAAGAATAATAATTGGTTAAATGAATTGGATGTGGGTATAAATTGGGTTTTTGGATGGTTGTATGGTTGTGAATTTAAAGGTTACATCAAAGAGGTATTGTGATCTGCTGGTTTGTTTGAAAACCCATAGGTTTGGAAGGAGTTATTACTATTAAAATTATCTATTAATTTCATTTGACATTTGATTTATATACACACTCCATTCTTATTTAGAATTATGAGTTCAAAACCCCTATCATTATGAGGGAGGTTGTCTTTCCCAAACACCGTGCTGGGTGGATGGATGGACGACCACCCAATATTACCTTCTTGTTTTTCTATGTGGTGATTGACAAGGATTTGTTCGGATGGTTGTCGCAGTGAGGCCTAGGTTTTTGCGGGAGACTTGTTCTTTCCAAACTGTCTTCAGAAGGATATGTGTTGTGATTTACTTGTGTATTTGGGATGAGGTGTGGCTTGTGTCGTAGGTGTGTCTGAGGGGGATGAGGTGAAATTCTAGGACAAACTATTTTCAAGAGGGATTTGGTGTGGATAGAGTCTTTGGTGTCTATGAGAAGGATAAATTGTGGTTTTTGACTCGGGTGTCTATGGGCGGGATGTGATGTGGCTCAAGGCTTGGGTGATGGAATGTGATGTTGTTTTTTGGGCCCAGGTGTTCACGTCTGGGTTGTGATGTTTTTCTTTCATAAGAGGTGGGTGCGTGAGGATGTTTTCTATTAGAAAATAGTGGCTAAACCGGTGGGAAGTGGTGTGGGTACCCAAATCATTTATTTGAATACTATATATCATTACCTAACATTCTATAGAAGGTGATAATTCCATGATATGGTGGGGAAGGTTTGTATTCCATGGTAGGTGTTGTTAGTTCTGATGTTTTATTATGGGGGGGTTAGCATAAATCTCTAAATATTTCAAGAGAATATTTTTTTTAGAATATGTATAATTTTATGCTCATCCAAAACATATAAAACATTTTTGATGTTTCCAAGAGGATTACATGGACCATGATGGACCTTATAGGTCAGATATTTGGACTACTGCTTTATTGTTGATTAGTTTTACTTTGGGTACTTACTTTTGTGTTTTATTGCATCTGTAATGGTTTTATTTTAAAAATCCACATTGGATGGTTTATTATTTCATTCATATATATTTATCATGGGTTTGTTTTGGGATGAATCATATTATCTCCCAACCTTATTTCCTTAAAAATTGAAATTCCTCATATGTTGCGAGATTGTATACCCTTGGTTTTATCTCCACCATTTGGCCTACTAGAGGTAGGACTCGAGGGTCATTTTCTCCCTTTCATCATTGCCATCCCAAGAGATATATCTTTGAATAGAGGGGTCATGATAGAATGATATTCGAAGTTACATTTAAGAGATAAGATATATTTTAGAGTTTGTAATAGTGAGGATTTCCTAGGATAGTAGGGAAATAGTGGTAGGTGAAATTGGTTCATGAAATAGGCCAGGGAAGACCGACTATGACGACTGATTTTTGGGAGCCCCATGATCCAATGAAATGACTTTGGGTCTACAAAACGACCTAGTGAGCCTACATTGTTTGTAGGGTAGAGACCCTAGAAATGGTACTAGAATCATAGTGGATATATTTCTTCAATAAATTGGACTATTTTTAGAATTTGATATTGATAATAAAAGGATTTAAGTTAGGTAGATTTAATATTAAAAAATTTCGGCAAAACTCATGCTTAGGAGTTCCTAGTTTACCTTTTTTAGCTATGGAACCCAATATTCATCCATGTGTGGCTTCAGATATTGAGTCTCAATAGGCTGATCTGATTGATTATTGGAGTGTGGATGTAGTGGAGGAGGGTGACCAGTGGCCGAGATCAATATGTTCCATCTAGTTGTAGGCCATGATAACGTACAATGCAAGTGTTTTAGATATGGAGACAAATATCTGGATATAGGATCATGAGATCACCTTATTTTTTATCTAGGATCTAATAGAGTAATAGGTTCCTTTGGAAGTGATGTAGATTTATGGATTTGTGCATCAGTGGTGGACCCTGTAACTAGGGGAGAGGAAGTAGGTTGATGTTCTATGGGTCATTTTCTTGAAGGAATTCCAAAAATAATTCATTACATTGACAATGAAGGGTGATAAGAGGAAATAGATACTCTCCCGTCAGGATCATAGTATGTTAGTGTGGGAACTTGTGATCAAGTTCATGGAACTTCATCTCTTTACCCTATATCACTTTATAGTTGAGGAGCCTCTTGAGATATTCCTAGAGAAAGAAATTAATCATTATATTCAGTATGTAGTTACTCCCTTTACATTGGAGACACATTTGGAGGTTCAAGAAAAGGTGGATGTGATTGAAAATATAAACTCTAGAGGATGGCTACCATGAGAGGGAAATAAGTACTGTTACTAAAAGGGTATGATTACAAGTAGCTAGTATACAGAAGCAGGTCTATCATGGGGTTTACCGACATAGGGTCTATGTAAGTAGTATCCATTTCGACTTTCTAGTGCTTCTTCCCTTAGAGTGACTTTGGAACAGATGTGTTTCATTTGTGGAGTCCATAAAAACTCAAGTATTAGTGTTCTACAACATTTTGAGCTCATTATGGTCGAGCTGGATAGGTTCACCACGAGCCTCAATAGCAGTATGAAACTAGGCCATTTCACCAGTAGGAACAATGGCCTCATCCTCCACTAGGGGGATATGCAGTAGGTAGAGCCTGACCGTAGGTTGCTTCTTAGGGATATCGACTTAGGTATGGTCATGGATGCAGTCACCAATAGAGGGAAAGATGAGTAGGGCTAGGTCAGTTTCACACCACATAAGTAGATGTTCCAACAAGGCCAGAGATTGTCAGAGGTATGATCAGTTTCATTATTATTATTTGTAGAAATTTTTTAGATTTAGGAGCTTCACACATTGTTTATTCACCCGGTCTAGCTCATGGTTTGGGGATATATGTAGAGAGTCTACCAATTCCCATGGTGTTGAATACTGTAATCGGAGGCCAAGTCATCTATTTTAATGTGTGTTAGGGATTTATATGGTTGATAGGGCTGCATCAATCACATGGGGAAATCTTTTTACTATATATGAAACCATACAATGTCATTCTAAGAATCAACTAGTTGTATTATGTGTGTACTATTATCGAATAATTCTGGTAAAGAGTTATGTTTTCATATGTGGATAGATGGTTCATGTTTAAATTGGTTAGTGGGGTTGTCATGTGTGTAGTCAACATAGATGGAATCTTCCTTATTTTTGGATGATAATATAGAGTAATAAGAATACATTGGGATGGTGGAGGTTTTCATATTTGTTGGGGAGTCCATGGATGATTTTCCTAAGGAGGTTTTGAATCACCCCCCTCGACATGAGGTAGATTTTAGGATAGAATTACTGCTTGGTTCTTCTCTAATTTTGATGGATCCATTTTGGACGGAATATACTATGATGTTTGATTTCGAGATTTAGATAGATGATCTAATGAATAAGGTCATTATCCATCCCAGTTTGTTGTTTTGGGTTGCTCCGGGTTAGTATCTAAAGAAGGAAGTTTGTAGAATAAGGTTGCCCATAGTCTACTGAAGATTGAATAGGTTGACGGTCAAGTACTATTACCCCATTCCAAGGATGAAAGATCTTTTTGAATGTATGAGAGGGTAATGTTCATTTCATAAGAATTATATGTGTTTTGGATATCAATTGTTGAGTGTGACGGAGGGAGATATCCTGAGGATTGATTTCTAGTGTAGGCTGGAAAACATGGAGTTTGTAGTCATTGTAATCAATGTTACAAATGCACCTTCCGTGTTCATGTATCTCATGAAATCTATCTTTCATGAGTTCCTTGACTATTTCATCATCATATTATTTGATGACAACTTGTTGTTAATTAGGATGTAGGATGAGAATACTAAGCATCTTAGGAAAATCTTACAAGTCCTTCGATGCAACCAACACTATGGAAATCTTTCCATGTAAAATTTCTGGCCATGAGGGTTACATTCCTTTAGAAAAGTTGTGTCACTAATTGGTGTACATGTATACCCTTTTATGTTTGAAGTAGTTGTTTCTTAGGAACCACACCTGAATGTTCCAATGGATTGTATATTTCTCGGTATGGAGGGATATTATTAGAGGTTATTACAAGATTATGATGGAATTGTATATCTGTTGATAGATCTAACCATAAATGGAAAAAATTTGGTGTGGAGTTAGAAGTTACAGACATTATTTTTCTTTCTAAAAGGAAATTTAGTTATTTCACTGGTACTCTAGTTTCCATGGGAAGGGGAGATGTTCGTGGTGTTTTTTGATACTTCACAATTTGTCTTGGGATGTATCTTAAGGCTACAATGGGAAGTGATCTCTTTCTGGTCTAGGATATAACATCCCCACGAACCTAACTATTCCACCCAATATCTGGATATAGTAGCAGTCATTGTTTCAATGAAGTTGTGGCATCATTACCTAATTTGGGGTGCTTTGTGTTATTTACATATCACAAAAATATGAAGCATATCTTTTCACATAGAGATCTGAATTTGAGATAGTGGAGGTGGATGGAGTTTTTTCCAGACTATGGTTTTCAAATCTCTTAAACCTTATGAAAGGGAAATTTCATGGCCGCTTCTTTGAGAAAGAAGTCATAGAAGGAGGTTGTTCGAGAATCTTTAGAAACCTTCAAGGAAATGGTAGAGTCTTCAATCATTCACTTAGATTCAAGGGAGGAAAATAGTATAAGATATTTTTTTCAGATGATAGTGCGGTCTTCTATGACACAACAAGTGGAAGTGTCATAGTGGGAAGACTCAGAGGTATAGGTGGAATGTGATCATGTTAGCCATGGTATAGCTATGAAGGGATGGATAGAGGATGGTCAGAATCTGATGTTGTTTCATAGAAGGATATTTTTTCTAGTGGTGATGCAAGAGGAGTCCCTCCTTGAGCATCCACACATACCCTTAGTGGTAGACCCAAGATTTTCCAAGATGTACCGTGGCATGAGGATATAGTTTTGGTGTCCCTCGATGAAATGGCCAGTGGAAGAGTTTGTGAAAAAATGTTTAGTGTGCTGGAAGGTGAAGACAGATCACCATGTTCCTAGTGGTTTGTTGAAACCCTTATATTTGCATGAATGGAAATGGGATTACATCTCATTGGATTTCATCACAGTGTTATCCAAAGCATAGGAATGCTACATTAATATCTAGGTTGTAGTGGATCAGTTGATGAAATTGTCTCATTTACTAGTTATTAAGGAGTCAAGAAAAGTTAATTGCTTGGAAACAATGTATATGGATGAGGTGGTGCAGCTTCCAAGATTAATGAGATCTACTGTATCTGATAGGGGAACGCGGTTTACCTCATGAGTATATTGGAGAATATAGCAGGAATTTGGAACTCAGTTATTCCACATCACCACCTTATACAATCAGATTGATTGGCAGACTGAATAGACTATCTAGACACTAGAAGATATGTTGTGAGCATGATTCTTAGACCTTGGAGGGTATTGGGTACAACATGATCCCTTGGTAGAGTTCTACTATAATAATAGTTATCACTCTTCCATTGCAATGGTCACTTTTAGGAGTGGTACAAGAGATAGTTGCATTCCTCATTGCCCTGAAAAGAGGTCAGGGATACCACTTTTCTTGGTCACGAGTTAGTTTAGATCATGAATGAGAAGGTTCATCTTTTTCATATGAAGATGTAAGTAGTACAAGACTGGAATAAGTCGTATTTTTTTCTTAGGAGAATGCCCTAAGAGTTTGAGGTTATGGGACGCATGTTCTTAATGGTTTCCCATCGATGTGTGAAGATATGGTTTTGTAGGGAGAGTATGATTTCTCCTTGGTTTTTCAAACCATTTGAGTTGTTGGGGCACGTTGGCCATGTGGAATACTAGTGGGAACATAAACTATAGTTGGAGAGGATCCATGACTCCTTTCACACCTCTAAACCCTGTCGGTATCATCGTTATGACTCCCATGTCATTGATTAGGGAGAGTTGGATATCAAAGATGAAATGACGTATATGATTATGTTATTACAGATTTAGGATCATTAGGAAAATGTTCGGTGTGGGTGGACCGGTCTATTTTTTCTCTCGTAATGAAGGCATGGTTCCATGTAGGGGAGTATATGGAAGTGGTAAATGTGTATTTGTGCCCAATACCCAAATATTTTTGAGTTTTTATTGTTATATGTTTCATTGTAATGTTACATTTTAACATATTTTATTACAAGAGGAGTTTTTCCATTATTTATTAATGTATGAAAAAGTTATGGAATGTGAAGAGGGTGGGGGACCTGATTCCTAATAAAGATGCGTTAATTTTTACGTTATTAAAACTATGTGGTTGAGTTAGTGTTTCCTAGAGCGGATAATATCATAACATGGAAAATTTAATTCCATGATTTGTGTGTTTAGGAAGGAATGTTTGTTTTTCTTGTGTGGGGTGTCCTCTAGTCATTTGGGTTATAATATGTAGGAATAGGTGTTGTTGGATGATCAGTTTTAACTCTATATTTTAAACAACATAGGGTGGTTTATCATTGAACTATGATGTTTGTAATGGTGTTTCAATCATAGCGATATCTTTAGGAGGTATCTGATGGGATGGCTGTTCAGACCCATACTTTCTATCTAATATTGGTTTTTAATTCAACGAGTCAATAAATTTTGGGGAGGTATCTAATTTAATGGAATGCACCTATCCAGTCCTTTACTTAATGAATATATGATTGTTGAAGTGTTCTCGGAGGCCATAGTGACTAATTTCAACACATTGACAAATTTCCCTTTTTTAGGTTCTCTAATGGTAGGTCACTGACTATAGGTCGAGATAGTGTGTCACAGTGGTGAGTCATAGTGGTGAGTCATAGTGGTGAGTCACAATGGTGAGTTACGATGGTCAATAGCAGTGCTGAGTCACGGTGGTGAGTTGCGACTTGGAGTTGCGTCGATGACTCACTATGGTAGCTCAGCCAACGGTAGCTCATCCTTCAAAGGTTCCTCAAATAATAACTCATTCAATGATGAGTCATCCTACAGTATCTCTTAAAATTATTATTAGTGACAGTGAGTCTTGAGTGACTCACAATGGTTGCTCACCCAATAGTAGCTCATCTAGTGGTGATTCATCCAATGTTTTATCATCCATCATGGAAATATCCAATGGTACATCATTCCAATGGTGATTCATGAATAGTTCTTCCAGTTTCATACAGTTTCACCCCCTTAACATTTTCATTGACATAAAATGAGTTTAATATGATATTTAACGGATTTTGTGGCCATTTCAAATAATATATATATTCTAAAAACCAGAATCTTCCATTGACATCAAAACTACATGGTCTTAGTCAGGATCCTCCATTAATGACTTTTAAAATTAATTTCCCATTGATATAGGATATGAAAATTCTAAAGATGAGATATTATCTTCCCATTCTCTTGTTTCAACATACCCTAAACCTTTATTCCACGAGAATTCATTTGTTGGGTTGTAGCTATTGGATCTCACTTTCCCCAGAACCTTTTCATGATACACATGCACCCCCTACATTGGTTCAATAAGGAAGTTCTGATCATATCATCACCCAAGTTTGTTTTACATCATATTTACCAATTGTGTATCATGAATTGTGGGCATACAAATGGCTCTTTTGTGAAGATAGTTAAATAAAATTAAAATAACGATAAATAAATAACATATATGGGATGTAGAAAAGTTATTTATCTTATTCTTTTAATTTATTTTCACTTATTATGTTGAAATGGTATGGGCTAACTACCAATTGAAAATCAAGGCTGTCAGGGGTCTCATTTTGTGCATTGAAAATTAATGGAATGTATGTTGTTCATTTTCCAAGAATATAGTAACATATAAAAATGTTAACCATGTACATTTTCCTAATAAATGGATTCCATATGAAAATGTTGTTTATGTGATAACCCCTGAATTAAAACGTGAAATTTAAAGAAGGAATGCATTGTTAAATAAAAATATACATTTCATTTGTTCCTTTAATGATATGATCATGGGTACTTTGGTGAAAAAGGTGTTAGTTTTGTCAGTGTGGAAATTTGGGCATGATATATTTGTGCAGTGTGGTTGTAGATCCGGTTGTGGTTTAGTTTGTTTCTGGATGTGGTTGCGATATGGGGATTGTGGTTGTTGATATGATGGATTGGGTAGGATAAAATTTATGAATGATGATGCAAGTTGTTTGTCTGGTTATTTCACCTAGGTATTCTCAATGAGTAGCATTAGGCAATCATCACCCTCTATCTTGTTATCGATATAGGTTTTGTTATGTGTGGGTGTTAAACTGAGAGTAATGTGTAGTGGGTTAACATTCCATGGTTCTTCATCAAATATGTGTCTTTTGTTGTGGTAATTTTTGTTCCCTAAAATAGTTAGTTTTCTAGGTAGTGATGAAATGAATAAATTAATTGTTTAATAAATAACATTAATTATTTAAATGAATTTTCTTGGGTTATTAATTGAGTTTTTGGTTGGTTTTTTTAGGTCAATCAGAGGTAGAAGTAAAGAAGGTACTATGATATGATTGTTTCTTTCAGAACCAATTGGTTTTGTAGGATTCTTTAGGATTATATATATGTATTACTTCTATTTTTCTTGTTATTTCTATACATACCCCTCCCTATGTGAGAACTATGTGTCGAACAACCCCATCATCATGAGGGAGGGTGTCTTTACTGGACATCCCACTAAAAGGATGGCCGGTTGGCCACCCGCTCTACCCTACTCTTTATTCTAGGTGGTGATAGCTCAATATTATTTAGGAAGTATATGGTGGTGAGGCCCAGTTGGGTTCAAGAATGTTGTGCCTTACCATGTTTCTTTAGGATTAGATGTATTTTTCATCCCAGGTGTCTTTCGGATGAGGTTTGGTTTATGGCCTAGGTTTCTGCAGGCATGATGAGGTGTGGTTTCAAGCCCCTATGTCTATAGGTGGGTTGAGATGTTATTTATGGCCAAGGATTCAATGGGAAGGACGTGATGTGGTTTGTGGACCAGGTGTCTGTGATCGGGATGTGATGTGGCTCTGGGACTGGTTGATGGGATGATATGTGGTTTGTGGTGCCCATGTGTGTGCATGTGGGTTGTGACATGGTTCTTTCCGAAGTGATGTGAGTGGGATGACATTTTCCAATTAGACAAGAGATCCTAAGAAAGTGTGAAGTGGTGTGGGTATGAAAATCATGGATATAATTACTATATTAATTTATATGGATTACGTTACATGGTCAGTAGGCCATGCTGGTGTGGGTATGCTTAGTATTCATTGTAATGTGTTTCATGCTATACTATTTTCTCATGTGAGAATCAGTATGATTCTCACATTTGTGCACAATAGACATTGGTTCCCAACTGAGTAAAAATGTATGATCAGCATATGTATATATAACTACTTTCATGTTTCTAGTAAGATTACATGGAACATGTTAGAACTTACTAGATCAGACTATTAGATAACTATTATTTCAACACAGAGTTTTACAATGGTTACATACTTTGCGGTTTTATTGCATTTATAACAGTTTTATTGTAAACATACTAGTGGGGTGGTTTTGGTTTTATTTTATATATATATATATATTGGGGTGAATTATATTTTCCCCCAATATTGTTTCATTAAAAAGTAAAATACCTCCCTTTTTGTGGGATTGTATTCCCTTGGTGGTAGTAGCCATCATGGGGCCTACGGGATGCAGGACTCAGGGGGTCATTACCTTCCTTTCATTATTTCCAAATAGGTAGGGGTATCATTGAAGAGAGGGGATCATGACATACGCTTTGTTATATTTTTCACCTTTTACATCCACTTATGCTCAAAATCATATTCACATACATTAATGAATGTGTATTTTTAAAAAGATTTCTCATTTTATTTTAAAAAGAGACCCCTCATATACCAAATTAAAACTGATCGAGGTATTTTATAAATCACATATGTGTGTGTGTGTGTGTGTGTTTTCATTTTGGACATATCATAGTGTTAGATATAGTATTGTTTTAATGCACTAATTTTATTATATAATGGATTTCTTATAGTCACCTATGAAATTCATAGTGTTTGATTTTTATTTATCACGACGTAGTGTTTATAATGAATCATATGTATTATTCGCATAAAGACACATTGATTGATATGACTTCAAATCATTATGTGATATAATTTTGAATGTATTTTATGTAGTTCTATAATTAATAATGTTCCACATTATGAAAATAAAAGGTGAATTCAATTCAATGATTTCATATGGTGAATTAATGCATCCATATAATGTTTATAAATCATTTGTAATTGTATTAAATATATATAAATGTTAAGAATATTTGATGGAAATTCATTAAATAAGAAAGTATTGTCTTCATGGAATATATAAATAGGCTGAAACCATTTACCTGTTTTTTAGTATCCTCATCCTAGTCATTATCCAAAGGCTAAATGTGGGTTTCCAAATGATAATAGGTTCCAATCACCATATTCCTATTGCAATCGACTAGTAGTATGTGTCAGATGATCCAAATATCCAAATTGCACTCCCAATTATCATTACAAACATAAATAACCAAATTATAGAGGTGTTCATAATAATATTATCATTTGAGTGATATCTATAGAATTACAATGGAGAGAAACGGATAATAATAGTATATCCATGATGGGATGAAATTACATGTTTGTTAAAAGTTCATATATAAGAATAGGATCACCATATTTTATAGTCCTAAGAATATAGGAAAAAAATTAAATACTTTACATGAATCTTGAATGTTTCCACAAAATCCCCTTAGACCCATAATTAAAAACATGTTGACCACTCTCAACTCATCATTCTATAATTATAATGACACCCAGAGCTACATTCCAACCAACAAGTGTTCAAATGAAAAAAAATTAATTTTATAATGATAAGAATATACTAATTAAGATACCTCTACATTTTTTCATTCCAAATAATATTATATATATGAATTACCATTTTGTATTAAAATTAATCTCTGTACATAAATACTCAAATTTGTATCTAAATTGTGAATATATGGAGGTATCATTATAGAAAATTAATTCGTACATTATCTTGTGATAATAGCAATATGCCTTTTCGATTGTCTCCCTTGATTTTAGTTAGTTACTACTCAGACCTACCCATTCTCACTACCATGTGGTAGGATAAAAAAATCATATCCACAATTAAGGGGTAATACATATTACATTCCATACCTATTTATCTCTTGACATGTAATGTTTAACAGGAACAATTATCATCTCAAGATTATTCATATCCATCATACCATATTTATTCTAATGAAGACATAATATCTAAACCATATAATATTAATCTTGAAGGCCATCAAATTAAAAATATACCTAAATAATCTTATTAGGGATAATGATTGACCCATACCATACAATTTCATGTGGTTAAAATGTCATAGAATTATATATACAAATAATCACCCATGTTGGCATTATGCCCAAATACTTTTTAACATATCCCCTACATCAATATTAAACTCACATTTTTAATAAAAATAATTTTTTCACTACAGAAATATATATAATAAATAATATCACTTGATTGAATTTCACCAAATAAGATTTCAAAACAGTCACTTAGGTTTTTATCACATCAAACTGTATATAAAGGAATATCCTAATCCATAATTACCTCATCCACATACCCAATAAAATTCATTGTCATCATTACAATTAACAAAATAAAAATAAAATAATAGGTTTTAATTAAACAAAATCATATATCTAAAAAACCCCTGGTTTGGAATTGCATCCATCATAATGTAAAATAATATTATATATTCACATTACAACCAACATTATATCTATAATTCCCTAAATAGAACCAAATAAAAATTTCATTTTCACAACATATAAATTTTTATAACACATCCCAATAAAATTAAATCGATAAAACATTTTCATGAGTCTACAAACTATGTTTGAATTAAATATAACTCAAAAAACACATATATTTGGTTTTCTATCTATGAATAGATCCAAAATTATAACCACACATAATAATACAATAATAAAGTACTCTATAACTAAAAAAATGTTTTCATCTAAATATATCTCAATTATTTCGATATTGTTGACACTCATGTTTCGTTACAGAGTCCAATGAATGGAAAAGCGGAATAGCTTAAGCACAAAGATGGTCACCCTTTGAAAAACATCAAAAAAATTGATGAAGTCATGGACTATAAAACCATTTAGAGTGACGTGCGCAAGTTACTTGCGCGCCATGCAAGTCACTTGTGCGCCACTTATGGGTTTCCCAGATCACCTGCGTGACCTATTTAATTTTTCACCCAAGGTGCATGGTGGCCTATAAATATCTTTTGTGGGACCCCATTTCGAGGACAGATTTTTCAAAAGTCAAATTAATGCTCTAGCCACCCAAGTCTTCAAATCAACACTTCTGTAAGCTTATAAGGTATCTTTTTACCATGAATGGAAGACTTGAAGGGGTAGAATAGGGCCTAAGTGTTTATAATTCATCAACATTTGCGCGCCTATGTGTCCAGACATCCTAAAAAATGGAAACACTTGTACGCCACCCTACCCTTTCGATGAAACTTGTGCTCCACCCTTTTGGAAACATCTTAGGAGAATACTAAAGGCTTGAGTTAAGTCTCACCGAAATACTACCATGTATATTATTCATCACCCAGGCGAACCCATGGCACACAAGTACACTTGTGCAGCATGACTTGCACACCAAATAACTTACGCGATCTATGCTGGCACGTCAACTTTATTTGTGTGCCTCTCTTCCATTCACATCTCATCTTCAAGATATTATCCATAAGACCCCTTTTCAAATCCATTTATGGTAAGTTTCTTTTGTTGGCTTCTTTATCTAAAAGAAATTATATGAGAACCTCTCCAAAAACCTTATGACTTACAAACTTTATGTCACTACGGTTACAGGATTACATTATATAACCTCATCCATTAAGACAAGAAGATCTTTTAATTAGGGAATCCTCCTCAAAAGTAAGCCCCATGTTCCCTTAGCTTGGGCCTCCTTCTCAGAAATAATCCCAAATAATAATTACTTTAATTAGGGAATCATACTCAAGAGTAATCCTCAAGTCCCCTTAACTTGGACCTCCTTCTCAAGAGTAATCCCCAGTCATAATTCCTTTTTAACATTGGGCATCCTCATCAAAACTATGTCCCAATATTAATTTATTTTTATTTGGTCCTCCTTATTAGTAATATGTCTCAATCATAAGTCCCCTTTGATTTGGGACTCCTTCGTAGGAATAAGCCTCAAGTTATATGTCCCCTTTAATTTGGGCATCCTCTATAGGATTAATCCCCAGGTTAAGACACCAAGTCTCCATAATGTACAAGTACCTTTATGGACCATGATTGTGGTCTTATTTCCTGATGTTCATCTTGGTCTTCATCTACTTGGGCAGTCATAGATACATAAGCCCCACATCATTTCTTGGGACTGCATCTTTCGTCAAAAAAATCGTCAGGTTTAATGATACCTCTTGTTTCTCACACTGCGCATGACTCATGTGATCTTATACTGTAAAAGTAATCATGAAATCTATTTTTGGGACGTTAACCATGCATAAGCCCCATATTTCTTCACCCAAACTACATGTACTATGATTTCTTCCTTAAAACTAGAGTACATATGAAGCCTTTCTAAAATTCAAGCCCATCATTCATTATTTTATACCTGTACAATATGAAATTAAACTATAACCTTCTTATCGAACTACGTGGGTTCAGATTTCTTTTTAATGAGGGAACATAGTTATCCCATCTGTGGGTACGATCCCAACTCTGAAATAATTCATTTATTTCTAAAGGACAATAAACTTCAAGTGCCCCACTGAGTTTCTTTAAAACCATTATGATCATCATAATGACCAAGATATCTTTATATAATGTATTGAAGGATACCATTGACTAAAAATATCTAATACATATAGATGATTCTATATTTATGAAGAACCTCAAATACATATAAAAGATTCTATGAATCCCATACATATCAATCATCGATTTCCAAATCTAAAGGAAAACTCGTTTTTATGCTTTGTAAATTAATAAGGATTTGTGAAAATAACTTAAATCTGTAAGAGAGTCATGGATTAGGCAATAATTCCCCCCAAAAAGGTGTGATGAGCCTAACGTACCATCCTCTCGACCAATGGAAATTATTAAACCTCATTGGTCCACAACTAATGAGAACCTACCTTTTGAAACTAGGTCCTAATGGATATATAATCATTAGGTGTTTCCAGTTCTATGAATAAAACCGTTAGAAGCTGATTGCAATGTTTGATCCTTAAACAATCAAGGTCATACCCATTTCCAGGGGAACCAAAAAATGGTGAACTCGACGTGAATCCTTAACCAAATTAAATGATGTTTTACTTATTTGTTAGGCCCCTATTAAACTCAATATGAGGGCCAACAATGAAATCAATAACATATGTGCTCATCCAAAAGTGGTAGTCTGGACAAACCTATCTTCATTATGTCTGCTATATCAAACATGCACTCTTTTCCAAGATCTCTCTACAACAAAAAAAGGATTCATTATGGTTCACACCTGTGAATGCCTTGACTGCTACTCCTGCTATATCATCATCCGCTCTGAGGAAGACACCCACTACTCAAAATCTTCAATGCTGGGTCACAAATGAATTGGTGAGGGAATATAGTCAACATGGTACCATCCTGACTATAGAGGCCACTCGACAAGCCATCCAAGTTAACAACTCACCCTGTTTATCTGGACAGTGATGACCAGTGGTCAAGAAGCAGGTGGTGCTAACCACCGTCTCCAACCGTTTGGGTCTTTATCCCTGGAATGCAACAACCAGTCTCTCCCATATTATAGGTAGGTGAATCAAGAGGTCACTCAAGTCCTCAGTTCATGAAGATATGATTCCTTCCTGAGGTCTCCCACAAAAAATTCCAACCAGACTAGTGTGGTAGTGCACCCGCAACATTATGGGGGGTATCGCTTCTAGGTGTTCGGGTCAGGTTCCTTAGACCCTACAATGAAATATGAACTGCCAGTGGTGAAATTAGGCTAATAGGGAGAAGGTTCTTACCTATGACCCCTTTGGAGAAGTCCATCATCCTAACTTGATGGAAAACAATTAGTGGGCATATACACCCATCCATCCTAATTTCACTGCCCACCAAAATCGTCTGGCAGTAAAAAAAAATCCCACCTGGAATTTCGACGGAGTACTATAGGTAGGCATATACACTTGTTTATAAATCATGATCCAGTCAACAGGCTCCTCTGACTGCATCCAATGAAACCCACAAACCAAATGTGGTGACCACCATTAAAAAGGCACATACACCTTTTTACACTCATCAATTATGCCAACAGTATCGTCTATCAGTATTGAAGGAAGTTTATCAGTCATATTTGGTGGAGAACAATCGTCAGGCACATAATCCTTTAATTCATTGAGATAACCAACATTCTTGTTTGGTATCACCTGGGGATCTCAATTAAAAAGCTCAAATTACAAACAAGAGGTATACACAACTCTCTACCCCCACACATGAGTACTGTCAGAATTCAATGACAGGAAAAAGAGGACAGCAGCAGGAACACACTCTAACTCCAAACATGGAATGGACGTATATTCCCATTTCGGTAGCTGAATTCACCAAGAACAGTCTAACAATAGTGGAAGATCAGAAGAAAATCCCTGCCCATATTCTGGATACCTGTCAGAATATTATAACATCTTCAGCGACATCGCATGGAAAGAAACATAAATCTATCTCTATAAGTGGAGTGACTCATCAAAATTTCACCCCCGGAGAATATAAAAACAGCTTTTCCAGACTAGGATGGTTGTGGGGCATACTCCCCCATGTCATACAGACAATCAAGTCAGGCCCATACACCCGATTTAAATTGGGATATTCAACCTAACTTGACCTTTTCTCTTGATCAGTCACATACACCTGCCCATAATAAGATATTTTGTCAACAACTGGTTTCTAAAGTGAGTAAGAAGGTTTCAATGAAAAAGACCCATCCAACATAGTTAAAAAATCAAGATCCAATCTGTAAAAAGGCCATGCTCAATGCTAGAGTTTTAAATCCCTCAGACAATTATCTGTTGCAACTCAAGATTATATTCTCACATTTCAAAATTTTGGAAATAACAACAATTATTCGGAAGGTATTCATCGGACACTTCCTTATGAAGTCTTGATTCATGAAAATTATGTCAATCTCAAAGCATCATCTTCAGATGAGAGCCACGATAACCCTCTGCATGGCCAGATGACCAAGGAGCAAAAGGATTCATCTTCTGTTGTAACCCACCATGGTGGCCATCCCCATGATGAATCTAGATGCAAAAGTCTTCTCTGCAGTATCAATTCCAATTCCCTAGAAAATTCTTCAATGGACAAAGATGTTATGAGAAATCCCTCTTATCTTGAGGCACCTTCAAATGCGAAGCTAGTCATGTCCGATGCCTTACCACTAGCAGGTGAAATAATTTCTCAATCAGAAAATAGCTTGGGGTGTAGGTCATTCTACGAACCACCCCTGGGTCATTCATCTTCATATTTGACAAATTAATTCTCGACCAATCTAGTTGAATCTGATGAAGTAACTAAGAAGCACCAGTTTTGTTCTAATCAGGTAGAAGAATCATCATCAAATGACATAGAGGAAGTGCTGAATATGATAAACAAATTGGCGAAAGGTGAATTAAAAGTCATATATTGGCCTTTGGCTGACTCTCAGTATGATATTCCGAAAATGTTGACAAAATACTGTATTCACGATATTCGTCTCAATATATGGAAAACACTCTATCACTTAAAAGAGAAAATATTACCTTATTATGAATATGAATATCATGTTAAGGTAATAGAAGGGTTGAAACGCCAAATTGACTTAGCATCTCTCTCATTTTCTTAACATCCAAAGGTTGAAAAGAAGCATAGATCCCTTCAGCATACCTGCCTTGGCAGATTAGAAAGGTTGATCTAGTTAATTACCAATACCCCATCTGGTATTCATATCAGGGGATGGGGTGTTCATGGAGTATTGCATTTCACTATACTCTCTAGTCAAAAAAGCACACCAAATGTGGTCTCATGAAATTTTATTGCCCATGGATGGACACGTCTAACTGGTTTTGTGTGTAATCCAAAGATTTCTCAAGAATAGGCCTCAACTATTTGTTCCCAAAGTCAAGCATATAGAGAACAAATTGTCAAATTACTCTTGAATCAAGCGAATGATAATATCGAACAATGTTCTCATTTAGATAATTTTCATAATCAGGTGACATAGGTGTCATAAATAATCCAATAGTCATCTGATCCATGTGATTTGAGTAGATGTCGGATGATGCATCAGACCAATTTCTGGACTAAAATCCGCAAAATCGAGATAGATTTTAATAAAGTTTCAAATGTAGTAGCTCAAGAGCCACCTCATCTTGCCAGGATGGGGACTCTTTTAATCCATCCTTCAGGATCAAGAGATAGGATTTGAGGAGTTGAGCATGAAAAACAGGAACATCCCCAGTCCACTAGACATGAGGACTTTTTCAAATTGTCAGTCCCTTCCTCACCAAAAGTCATTATTCAATCTATTAGGGGAGAAGACACAAGAGTAATGCAGAGCTGAATTATCAGAAAATTCCCACCAAATTACGGTTCATCAATAAGTTCCCGAGGGATGTACTAAACAAAAATAAATGTCTCATAAAGGACACGAAAGAAGAAAATATCGTAGAAATACTGACAGAAGGGCTTCAATGCATTATGCATTGATAAATGTCATCAATGATGTTATTTTTGATCCCCCAGAACATGAGGCTCACTCAGAGGAATCAGATGAAGAAGTTACTATTCAAGAGGTTTTATACACAAAAACAAATAAAAAAGGTGTCCGTACACAAAATCAAAGGCTTACCCAGAATCTAGGTATTCTTTCAAATAACCAACTCCCCCTTCTCTGAAAGGTGTCCAACAATGGGGAATTAAAAAAGTCAGGTTACATTCCACCCTACCTCTGGAGAAGGCCAATCACTCTCATTAGAGTAAAAGATCACACAACAAGAAAAGAAATAAAGGATTTAAGGAGGTTAAATACAGAACTACATCAAGGTAGTCTTCCTCCTAAGCATGGTGGAGTTAATCAATCAAATTAATTTGTTTCAGCTTTTTGGATGGATCAAGAATACCCCCCCTTTACAAGTACACCATCACATGTCCAATCCTATGGGTAATATGTGATAGAAACTGGCAATACTACCATTAGTGACAATACCATTTCCCACACCCGTCCAAACTCCAGTTATTTCACCTGCATAGAATCCAGCTCAACCAGATGTTTCTCAAACATTAATGACTACTATTGAGTCATTAACAGCTCGGTTGGAAGCTATAGAGGAACGATGCACACCAGTTTAACCAGAAAAGAGTTCTTACCATTAATGGGTCGATGTAATTACTCCCCCATCAAATTTTGTGAATACTATATTTCAAATTTTTTATGGTTCAGGAGATCCAGAACAACACAGAACACATTTTGTTTCACATTGTGATCCTATGATGGGATCTCCTCAACAACAATAAGAAGTTAAGATTATTTGTTTTGTGAAGTCATTACAAGGACCTGATTTTGTCTGGTATACAAGTTTGTAATCTAGGTCATTTATTGGGTGCAGAGATATCCATCAAAAAATCCTTCTTCAATTTAGCTCAACATTACCAATGATGAAATTTTCCGATCCTACCAATTGTAAGAAATGGGAAAATGAAAGAGTTTTGGATTTAATTTATCACTGGAAGGGATTAACATATTACTTAAGTTTAGAACATCCTCAAAAATAGTGGATTCCAATCTATGTGTCAAATCTTCATGATAAATTGTGCACAACATTGATTCCTGTGAAATAAACAGGAGGGTTTCAAGGCCTTAATTCAATCCCTCAGCAGATAGTAGACTCTCTTATAGAGACTAGGGCTAGAACTCATGTAATTCCATCAGTTTCAAGAAGGATGATAGGAAAGGTAGAAGCTGCTATATTTACACTTAAACAAGAACATGTACCTTGCTTCCACTTCAAATCCTTTATCATATTGAAGGGATCCAAATCCTGAGTGTTAAAAACAATGGCCGCCTCATCAATATGACCATAGAGATCAAAGGCGGAAACAATTTAACTATTTAAAGATCTAAGTTTATTCTTTCTTGAATAAAAATGTTACCAGTTACTTCATCTCGGCTCTGGATAAAATCTGGTTCAGTTGCCAAGGCCCAAAAGGCTAAACAAGGAAGGAGATGAAGGCCTTCCCAACTATTGCATTTTTCATCAGAAGTTGGGAAATCCCATTCAGGAGAAATATGATGATTGGATGGTCCAAAAAATTATTATTAGATGGTCTGGAAAATGATCAACTGAACACATGACATTTTACGAACATAATTGAAACAACCAATTTTTTCTTCTTCTATTTATTCCATAGAAAAACCCCCTTCATCAGAAGGAAAATCCTCAAAGAAGAAGTGTAATTTGAAGAAACAATATTAGTCAGAAGAATATGAGCTCGTGTCAAAGCCAATGTTTTCATTGACTATGACATATTTTATGCGATCTACTTCAAAAGCACGAGCACCACCCCGCCAAATGGCACAACCTGAACATGTTCATCAGGTAGAATATCCACCACATGAAGAATTGATCTTTGGTTCTGTTAACATGACTCATTTAACAGATCTTTATGCCAAGGAAAATTCAGATTATGATGATCCTAAGTTGAATGTATTTAACATAGAATTAGAGGAAGAGACAAAGTTCTATGATATAGGGGAAGAAGTGGATATTCCAAAAGCCACTATTTCTATCCTACCCCTGCTAGAACTGTATATGTGGCAGAAACTCACGGAAAATCCCTTCAGCAGACTCAACATGAACAATATTTTTCTTCCACATATGAAGGATTTGGTACGGATATAGTTATTTTGGAGGACCTATTAGAGGTTACACCTTCTTCATCTCAGTAAATATATAGACCATGTTATTCTAATATACCTAAGCTAGGAGTGTTTCCAATTACTACCCTAATGCGGGATGCATCTACTTCCAAAGAATCAACATCCAAGGCACCTGAAAACCCACATTTTCATGCTGGGAAATGCTGACCTTTGGACCAAAAGTATGACTTCTTGAAATATTTGGCCCATGTACCGGCCATGTTATCAATTATGGATTCGTTGAATCTCTCAAAGGATCTTCGAGACGTGCTTATTAAGGATTTGTCATGTCCTCAAGAATTCTAAAATAAAATTATTGCAGCTGAGGTCTACCATATAGTGAATGATCCCGAAGAATTCCATGTAGTGATATCGTTTACAGATGAAGATGAAGATGTTGTTTTACATGGACATATCAGACCATTGTATCTATCTAGAATAGTCAATGACATAGACATCCAATGAGCATTCATTGATAATGGCTCAAGTGTCAACCTCATTCCAATTCGTACACTTTTTTGATTGGGCCTCACCGAATCTGATTTATCTTCTTATACTTTGATTTTGCAAGGATATAATAAGAATGAACAAGAACCTATGGGAGAGTTAACACTCTGAATTCAGTTTGGAGACCTTGTGTCTATTTTAGATTTCACGGTTGTTCGTCAGGACACCGCTTTCTACATTTTTCTTGGAAGACCTTGGCTACATCAACATGCAGGCGTACCTTCTTCATACCATCAATGTCTCAAATATTGATTCAATGGTCAAATTGGGACATTTTATAGTGACAATTACTATTCAAAATAGGTGAATCTCAATACATTGAGGAATAATTTTTATCTTATGGGGGGAAAGGAAAATCCACGGCAAATAAGGCCCCCAAATTAATGCTCTAAATGTTTTAAAAAAGATTCGAGTAAACCCATTCCTATATGTGAGTATAGATTATGTGTTGTCTATTAGTTAAATTGATAGGATAGATCTAAATCCAAAAAATCTTATAAAATCTTCCATAATGTCAATTATGGATACCATGCCAGACAGTATGGGAGAATGTTTTGATTTGACAAGAATTGATGAAGGCTTAAATGAAGATGTCTTTATTTCATCCACTAAAATCAAGAAATTCTATACATCATCAACCAACCCAGAAGAATTTATAGCAATACCAGAGGAAATAACATGATGTCGATTATCAATCCATCATATCCTCTCTATCACCCCAGGAAGACCCTTCATCATCAATAGGGTCAGAAATGGTAGTCTCTTCTTCAAGATGTTCAAATATTAACTTCTCCCCTGACCATGGAAATGCCACATTGTCATATTCTATGCAACTATAAATAGAAGAAGTAACATGTATTTAAGAATAAGAGGAAGTTATCAAGGATGATACTCTAGAATTTGAAGAGGGTATCTCTACCAATGTAGATGAACACAGATAAACAAATCTGGGTACAAATGAAGATCCACACAACACATTAATTAGTTCAGCCATGACTCTTAGAGAGTAAGAAATTTATACGTCATTTATAAAGAAAAATAGAGATATATTTGATTAGAATTATATATAAATTAAACATCTTAAAAATGATGTTTCTACTCATCATTTGGGTTTTCCAGAAGAACATCGAGGATTCAAGAAACCAGTAAGAAGAACACACCCAACTTATGCCTCCAAAATTGAAGCTGATGTTGATAATCATATCATGGAAAACTTGGCCAGATCTCTTCAAGGTGTGTTTTTCTATAGGGTAATGACATTTGGCCTGAATAATGCAGGTGAAACATATCTATGTTCCATGCACCATATTATTAAACCCTTTTGAGGGAAATTTGTAGAATGTTATGTGGATGATTTTGTAGTTAAATCCAGAAAACATTCTGATAACTTGTCTAATCATGATATCATATTCAACAATATCCGACAACATAATTTAAATACAAACCCCTTGAAATGTGCTTTCGGGGTAACCTCAGGAAAATTTCTCGGCTTTGGTGTACATCATCGTGGTATCAAAGTTGATCCTATGAAGTCAAAATCATTCCTTGACAAGTAAACTCCTAGAAATTTGAAGGAATTAAGTGTACTTCAAGGAGACTTGGCTTATATTTGAAGTTAGATTACCAATTTGGTAGGAAAGTGTTTACCCTTCAGCAGATTAATGAATAAGGAAGTTACCTACCAGTGGAATTAAGAATTTCACGAAGCATTTGATACCCTAAAGAAATATCTATTGATTCCACTAGTATTAATGCCACCTGTTGAAGGAAGACCAATTATTATCTATGTGGCAGCTTTAGAGCGGTCATTGGGTGCCTTCCTTGCCCAAAAGAATGATGTTGGGAATGCAAACAACCTTTACTATCTCAGTCAGACTATGCTTGAGGCAGAAAATTGATATTCAAGTATTGAAAAGTGCTAATTAGAATTAAACATTGCAGTCCCTAAATTGAGACACTACCTGAAACATCATGAGCTCCAATTGGTTTCTCGCAATAACTCACTCAAATTTATCCTTAGTCGTCCAATGCTTACAGGACGTCTGGAATGTTAGGAAGTTATTTTGTAGTAGTTTGATATCCAGTATGTGTCTCAAAAGGCCGTAAAGGGCCAATCTCTGGGCGATTTCCGTGTTGAAAACCAATTTGCAGAAGATACATCTTTAAATATTGAACTTCTTGATGAGGAAGTATTATCTATTCCTGATAATCTTCAAGAATGGGAAATGTACTTTGATGGTGCTTCCATATGTCCAACAGGGAAGTAAATGGAAGATCATAAATTCAACAAAGTTGGGTTAGGAATCGTGCTTCTTTTCCCAAAAAAGGCAGTGCTACCCTATTCCGTCTTATTGATGGAAGGAAGTACAAAGAATGAAGTAGAATATCAAGATCCCATTAACGGCTTCGAATTGGCACTTTAGGCACAGGTGAATCGCATGAAGGTAAAAGGTTATTCAGATTTGGTAATCAAACAAATCAATGGGGATTATGCCATCAGGGAGGAAGAGTTAATCCCTTTTGTGATTAAATCAGAGAGTTAATGGTATAATTTCCCTCTTAACTGGCATTTTCTTATGTCTCATGATCACAAAATGCTCATGCTGATGCATTTGATAATGTAGCCACAACCCTGGTAGATCCAAATCAGGACGAAACAATCATCAATATTTCCCTCTGTCATATAGTTTCAACGTTTGTTCAAATCAGGACAGTTGAAATCAATGAAATCAGTCCCATATCTGAACCATATTTTCATACTATAGGATGAATGAAACCTATTAGGGAATAACTTTAAAATGGAACACTCACACCTGATTGATCCGGGAAAAACCAAGTCCGGTGAAGTATAGTCAATTTTACACTTTATGATTTCCCAGATCACCAAAAAAAATTATCTACAAGTGAGCTCTTGATGGAATTATCTTTTGATTTATTAATGGTAAAGAGACAATGGAAGTCAATACTAATGTACATGTAGGGGTTTGTTGTGCCCACCAGTCTGGACATAGACATTCTGGTCAAATGAAAAGGCTTGGATACTTCTGGCCTTCAATGATGCAAGATTGTATTAATTTCACTATGAAGTGTAATTCTTTCCATGTATATGCCAACTTCATTAATCAATCCCCAGAGTTTCTTCACACGTCTAAATACTCCTAGCCATTTTCTACATGGGGAATGGATGTAGTTGAACCTTATCCTCTGGCAACATCTAAGCAGTTAAAGTATTTTCTTATTACTACTGGCTTCTTTTCCAAATGGGCATAGGAAATACCACTCAAATAAGTCAGTGCTAAAAGAATTGTTAGCTTTGCAAAGCCCAAAATCATTACTAGATTTTGTTTTACTCATAACATATTGACGGATAATGGCACCAACATTGGTTCATCCGAGGTAAGAAAATTGTATCAAGAATACAATATTAAATCCAACCATTCATCTCAACATCATGCAGTGGCCAATGGTCAAGTATAGACATTCAATAATATTATTTCAAATATATTTCTAAAGATGTTGTATAGAGATATGAAGTCATGGCCTGATAAAAATTTTCATGATCTATGGGCTTATTGTACTACCACTTACACTACTACATGATCAACTCCATAGTCATTGGTATATAGAATAGATGCAGTCTAGCCTATTGAAGTACAATTACGTTCTCCTAGAGTCGCCATATGTGATCAGTTATCTACAGATGAACAATCTCAAAAGTTATTCGAAGAATTGGAATGACTAGATGAAAAAATATTGTGCATACTACACCATTTAGAAGTCTATCAGAATCTAATAGCACGATCAATCAAAAAAAATTCATCTTTGTTCATTTATTCAAGGAGAATTGGTAGTGGTCATCAAAACCCTAATGATACTGGGAAAGAAGCCTCAAAATCATGAGACAATGTGAGAATAACCTTACTCAATACATAATTTTTAATGAAACGGAGCTTATTATTTAATTTCAGTGGATGGATAACTCATTAAAACTCCATACAGTGCAAGATTCATGAAGAAGTATTTTGTGTAACACAAATACACCATTTATCTTTGCTGCAGGACATTAAATTGCATAGTCCCCAATATCGTCCTACATGACGTTAAACTGTGTCCCTCTATCATCAAAAATGATGTTAAATTGTGCATCATCTGAGCTATAGGATGTTAAACTACCAAGAACCCCATGTATGCGACACATGACATTAAATTGTGATCGCCATGAGTGAAATTGTTTTTTAAACGCTATTTCCATGTGTACCCAAGGCATCTAACCATACATAATCCCCACACCAACCTTTGTGGTCGCATCTTTCACAACATGATCATTAGGCATGTTGCTGCCTCTCGTTTCTCACACTGATCTTGACTCATGTGAGCATATAGTAAGCTTTGACCATGACATCTTCTCTAGGCTGCTAAACACACTAAAGTCCCAACATCATCTTTGAGTTGTTTTCCTCATGTACACCATGATTTCCAAATACCTCTCAATTGAAGTATGGGAACTTGGATCCTTGCCTCCTAGGCTGGGTACATTGGCATCCTCCTAAGGTTCAAGCCAGAAAACACTTTCTTCACATCGATTCTCCTCTATCTCATACGATGGAGATCTGTGAAGCCCTTATCAACCGTCTTATTCTTATCAATTCACTTTCATCTTACATGAAATTAAAATGTTTATGTCCTATCATCCTAACTATATTACATTAAACTATATAGTTCCCCATTTTCCTTGTTGCAAGACATTAAACTGCATAGCATTGGTCTATGCATATGACCTTAAACTATTTGAACTTTTGTACTGTATAACAAATAAACTGCTATAATCCCTGATACCTTCACTCAATAAGAATCATCATTTACATGGTCTCCAAAAATTACATATTTCAAAGAACTATGTATGGATTGATTCTCATCCTTATGAGATACGTAGTGACACCCATGTCTTTAATCGTGGGTACAACCATAATGGCGATAAATTCTACTTTACCCCTCATTTGTAAGGACCAAAAATGTAAAAAGGGGATTTCAAGAACTATGTGCATCTTGATTCCCATCCTCATGGGATATGTAGGAACGCTCGAGTATTCCTCGATTCTAGCCCCGAACATTTGGGCCTAACCCCAAACTCCACTTTCAGTCTCTTGACTGAAACGTCCCCATGCGAGCACATGGTGTGATATGGAACACCCTGGTCTTTATTCACATTAGGTTTATAACAAATTCACATTGTGTGTCCCTCACTATGGTCTGATCACTATGACCATAAACTAATATTTTCCATGCTCTCTTCCTATATGACATTAAACTGTATTTCATGAACTACATGTGGCTTGATTCTCATCCTAATGAGATTAGTAGTGACATCCATAATCTCAATTTAGGGCCCAACCGCAACATTATACAAATAATATTAATATTCTCTCTAACCCTTTTCTTGAATTCCGGTCACAAAATGACTGATACCTGAGAGCTCTTTTGCCTGAATATGCAACATGTGCCCTTAGGTGTCCTTGTATAATTTTTCTACATAATGGACCTGTCAGCCATATGATGCTACTATTTGACTATGTAGCTTACGCTTCAGTTGGCCCTACATAATTCAACCTTCATACTAGGATTTTCAGGTAATTGTAAATTCATTTTTAGAGAAGCCTCTTTTTTCCTATTGGTCTTAATGGTGATATGTAGGGATCTACAAAAAAATTTCCATCCTTAACATATTTGTTCCATACTCTTTTTCTTGATCTGAAAGTATTCAAGTCTATGATATACATTTTCCTTCTTCTCCATATGTTTAGAGCAATATAAAATAACATTGGACCACTTGACCATCTGTCGTATAATGTTTATATATCTGGCTTTAGTCATATTATTTAAAACCACATATACATTTTTTCATAAGTTTGGGTCTGACCTTTGTAGAAGTCACATTCCTCCAATTCTTTGACAATTTTAATTGGAAATATCGTCTCCATATTCAAGTACCTTTCTCTATAAAACAAACTCTAGGCTTTGGAAATTTTGAATCTCCATAAAACATTCTTCCACTTTTAGCAATATAATGCCAAATTTATGAGATTTATTTTTCCTGACTATTTAGATCATGCCCTTAGGTGGCCTTGCATATGTTGTCTACATAATGGACCTGTCATCCAAAGATACTAATACTTGACTATGCATCTTATGCCCGAGTTGGCCCAGCATAATTCAGACCCCATAACGGGTTTGTCAAGTAGTGGTAACTTCATTCTTAGAAAAACATACTCTAATGCCTTTTAGCTCTTTTCCCATGTAATTCCTTATATTTAAAATTTCTCACATCACAGTTTACTATTTTCTCACTCCATACTTGAATATGGTAACATGTTTCCAAAAAAATTATCAAGAATTGAGTCAATATCATCTATTCAGTCAAATCTATTCGAACTTAAATATTATCCTTTTTATAGTCCAACATGCATGAATTTAAAATACCAATAACAAAAGACATGGTACTCATAAAATTGGGAACCTATAAAGGGTTTTCTGAACAAAATACAAGTACCATCTTGCTAAATGTACATTTTGTATGATTTAGGCAATATTGAGAAATTTAATGATGCAATGTTTATGGGGTTGTTTATATAAACCTAGTAAAAATTAAACTATGTTTACTAGGAAAATTGGATTGGGTAAAAATAAGAGATATTATTAAGAAAATGAAGGTACAAATGATTGAAAATGAACTGTTTTTCATTGATGAACAAGATTAGAATAACATCCATAGACTGGAGTCTCTTTATTTTCCAGAAATTACAAAACACTTTTAACATGAGTTCTCATCTATTTCACAGCATCCAGAGCATCATCAGCAGCCACTTGATGTTCATTTACTCGACCATAATAACTCTCTTCAGCTCGACCAAGTGCTTCTTTGGCATTTTTGATGGATTTTATACCATCATCTTGGACTTCTTCCAATGAATTATGAAGCTGGTCAAGCTCCCCTGTAACAACATATTGCTCCTTATGAATGCGAAAATGCTTGAAAATCTTCTCCTTGATCTTTTGCTTCAGCTCCTTCATCTTTACAGCATTATCAGCCTTAGCTCGGGACACTACAGCCTGAATTTCATTAATATTGGTCAGCAATCTAGCTCTAATTAGGTCTTGATGACACCTTTTCTCTTGCTCCCTCCTACGAATGACTGGTTTCATTGTGACATAGATTTTTTGATATCCAAACCGCCATATCCTAGCATGATGAACAAGTATGAACGTCTTGAAATTTTCGAATGAAACTCTTCAATAGGAACCTCATATATTATCTTCCATATATCGTGACATGCCTTGAAATGTGAGAATTTGAGCGCCTTTTCACCTATGGGTCTGATTTGGCATCGCTATCATAGGGAGGAACATATATTGGGAATAATGAACATAAGGAAGTTCCATGTTCTGCTCCTTCCCTGACCCCGGATGATTCACCTTCTACTAACTTTTAGGTTGAGGCTGAGGCTTCACCTCCAGATCTAGCCATTTAAGTTGACAACCCTGTTTGGTCAATTGAACGTATGGTTATTTTCAAATGACAGTAAATGTTGATTGATTGTCTTGCATGTTATCTAAGACAAAAATATCATAATCTTTTACCAGACATTAGATTTGAAACTTCTGAAGACTCCTCCTCATATTTCAGAGATTCAACAGGATTTTCATGATGGGTTTCATGAGGGTCTATCATGCTAAATTCCACCTGAGCCAGTGTTTCTTCAATAACCGTGTTAACATCAATGTCTACACCCCTTTCAAGCGTTGTTGGTTCAAAAGTTTTTTAGATAGAACTGTACATTTTTTAACCAGACATGGTTATAATTATAATCATGAGAATATTAAAAGGAAAAATGATGAAACTCATGTCATGTTGACTATATAACTAGATCTCCAAGATATTCTAAATCAGGTGGTAAATAAAAATATTCTAAAATTCTTTCAAATTACATGCCACGTTTCATCATTTTATCCAGTGATGTCCCAGATCCAAGGTTAGTCTCACTATTGGGAGCACTCGGCCTGTCTTCTTCGTGACTTTCTTCCAGAAATCACTGATCCCAAATAGCTTCATCAGAGATTGTTGTGGGGTCATCTTTGGTGGTTTCCAAATGTTCTAGTGCAGGTGTTTAACCTAAAACATCACATAATGGAAGTCAATTTTTGTCTCATTTGAGGTTCAATGAGTTATTGTTAATTTACCAGAAGTATCTTTTCTCCTAGCATCAGAAACAGGAGTGGTGCTGGGAACAGACTCCGACTCATCTGCTCTCATTATTTCTTCAGGATCAGCCGTTTCAGTAGGAACATATGGCTATTCTGAATCACCCTCTATTGTACTCTGAGGATAGTCATTCCATTACCTTAAAGCGAAAACTAAATAAGCCCCTGTAATCCCAAAATGTTTAAGCACTTTTTTATATTATAAGATTCATGACTACTAGAACGACTTACCACTATTGATAAAGCATGTTACCGTGGTCTTCTTTCTTCGATGCCTTTTATTCTAGGCCATTTTGGGTGGACTGGAATCATCTTCTCTGAATATATGTATCAGAGACAATAACACCCTATCTAACTCTTCATCCATTACTTGCTGGCCTGGAGATACTTCGCCCGGCTCGCGAGGAGATTTAGTGGCTACAAGAGTGGTGCCAATAAGGCTATACCATAGTGAATGGATATCGGTGGTTCTTTACTTTAAAACCTTCAGGATGAAGAAGACTACTTCATTTAATTAAAAAGCATTGAATAAATTCAAATTGAAAAGCAATTAGAAATATGAGAAAAATGAATCTTACATCATCAGGAGACATGTAATCATGTCGTTCTTCATCTAATGAAGGACCAATCCCCTCAGTGTTACCACGGTCCATCATTTCCTTCACCCGCTAGGTGATAGGAACTGACTCATCAGTGTCATATATGATCATTTCCCGCTGTTTGATGTAAACCGTCACTTCATTGGGGTTTTCCTCAAAGATGATATTAGAGAAAGCCTGGAGATTCCACACTTTAGGGATATGAAGTCCTTTGCATAAGTCCATCCACGTGGTTTCAACATCACAATATAAACTCCACCATGTACGGACAACCTCTAGACATAAATATTTAAAATTTTCAATAAAAGGTCGCAAGGAGGGTCATGCAATCTGGGACTTCAACTTCTTCCCAGCTCTTACAATCAAAAATAAAGGATAAAACAATTAATCTTTTGGCTCTTTAAAATAATGGTGGCCAAATTACCTCAATGATATTACTCAACAAGAGTCAATGAAGTAGGTCTCATGACTCTGGAAGGAAGATTATATCTGGAACGAGGCTGCTTTGACGCATTTTGAGACTCATCATCCCCATCCTGAGAATCCTGTGAATCATCTCTGGCTGAAAAAGAGTCACCTTCCAAATGAAAAGCTTCTTTATTAATGGTTTTCTTCTTTAGCCCCACCAAAGGGACTAGCTGATTCAGTACCCCTTCATGGAATGATGTTACACAACTCTCGGCATACCATATAGCCAATCAACTTACCACTTCAACAGCTGGTATATCAAATATCGCCCATTCTTCTCCATAGATGTCAGCAACCATAGTTGATGAGGAACCATCAGATGATGCTCTAGCCTGAAATGCACTGGAGGGGATACGGTAATTTTCTGCAGATATTTTAATTGATGTGAAAATCTGTATGGAGGAAGGCCTTGCATATAATCTCTCCATCAATCATCGTGGCCAATGTACCATCTCTACATGCCAGTATATATGCCCTTAACTCCAAGATGGTTGTTCCATCTTCAAAAAATCTCCATATTGGTGGATTTTCATAAGTAAAAAGTGGAACTCATTGAACATTCTCAACCTTACTTTGATGTCATAAGCGTTGAGGGATAAGGGATAAATTCCACAAAAGGTAGGAACAGACGGTTGGAAAGAACTTCCATTAAACTATACCCCACTTTGTACAATATATGTCATGTATTGGGTGACAATCTATCCCAATAAAACATGGAATGGTCCCACTATTCATATATGAGACTTACCCATATAAACATGAAGTAATCTCCTTTCAATCTTTGCCAAAACAGGGGTCTCCAACTCAACCATCTTCATTTCAGCCAGCATGGCTGCAACAAAAAAGGTCCTCAGCCTCACACCTCCTTTTGAATACTGAACTGGTAAACGGTCAACACTGAGCCACAAAGCCAAAAGCCTGCCAGACAGGTCTTTGGTAGAATTTTCTAGTTCACTTCATACACCCACTTATCAAACTGTCTGGCATCCAGAGTTGGCCAAAATGTGCCCGGATCAACCCACTTTTTTGCTCTAGGGAAACTATTACGATGAGTGAAGGAAGGTATCTTCTCTATCTTATTAATAAATAACACATACATCCAATCATCTAGATGGATCTATTTTCTGATGTGGGTTTTCTTGGTGGTGGTATTCTTAAACATGTAGAAAGTTTTCATTAACTATCGAGCCAAAGCCAAAGTCTTCTCCGAATCATTCCAGGTCACCTTAGGGGGTTGAATTCAACATAAATATCTCCCAAAATTGTAGTGCCTAAAATATTGTAGACATCCCACAAACTGAGGCCCAACTAGCCATGATTCATAAGGAACGAATTTATTTCTGGGCTTGAACGGTTGATTAACTCCAACATGAAATTTTCCTTCCTGTAGACATATGTCTGCCCAGCCCAGACAGCTTCATATATTGCAGTTCTCTTCTGATCATCGACAAACACTGCACATGTTTATCGCACCCAATATTCCCACATCCAAGTCGGCTTCACACCTCCTATAGGATAAAAATCCCAACTCTTATTCCATCTCTTAGATTGGTGCATCTGAGAATTTTGGAAAATAGAGGGAAAACAATGTGGTTGCAGCTCAGGTGTGTGAGGCTTCATTTCTGGAGCACATGGGCTATGATGCATTATGTATGCTTTATTCATTGTCCAAACATTGACAAATGATTCTACAACTAAGACATTTTCCAAAGTGAAGTTGGTGTAGTATTGAAACCTGGAATGGGGGATATAATTCATTGCCTCTGGAACGTTGACTCCATGTAGATGACCATGTCCATACAAAGGAAAGTAGATAATCTGTGGGAAATTGGCATGATATTTCTTCAAGTACTTATCCATATATGGGAGAGTGTTGTCTCAGATAACATAATAGTCATGGCCGATGATGTTTATCATGTCATCTACTCTCTTTATGGCCAACTGATTAGTTGATCCAATTCTTCTGGGATCCATTGAATCTACACAAAGATCAAATAATAAAATTTTAAGTAAGTTTGTTTTTTTGAAATTTTGATGAAGGAAATAAAAAAATGGAAAAGGCATTAAGGCAGGCAAGTACCAACTTGGAACGCAAGCCAAACCAGTCGTTCAAGCTTTTCCTCCCTAGTCAAGGCGCATAGGTCAAATACCTTCTGCAGAACTACGACACAATCTAGAAGGGCAATTCACCAAAGACAGAAGCACCTTGCTCGATGAGAGCTCATGTTCCTGAAAGCCGAATGAGTTTTTGTGAGAGTGAGCCTATATATATAGGTGATCTATACCACCTATTTTCCATACCTATGTGCCCCAGCATCGGCACGCTGAACTTGGTTGCCACAGACCCTTCATATCTACATCTTTACCTCAGAGTCGGATCCTCTTTCTTTTACGGATCCAACTATGAGGGGGGGACTTTTGTTGATGCTCCCTTTTGGTCAAGGATTCTAATGAATGGAAAAGTTGAATAGCTTAAGCACAAAGTGGGTCACCATTTGAGGAAAAACAAAACAAATTGACAAAGGAATGGACTAGGAACCCATTTAGACAGAGGCGGGAAAGTTACTTGTGCGCCACGCAAGTCACTTGCGCACCACTTATGGGTCACGCGTCTCACTTGCGTTGCCTATTTAATTTTTCAACCAATGTTCATGGTGGCCTATAAATAGCCTATGTGGGCCCCCATTTAGAGAATTTATTTTTCAAAAGTCAATTTCATGCTCTCGTCACCCAAGTCTTCAACTCAACACTTCCTAAATCTTATAAGGTATCTTTTTACATAGAATTGAATACTTGAAGGGGTATAATAGGGCCTAAGTGTTTCTAATTCATCAACACTTGTGTGCCTAAGTGTCTAGACCTCCTTAAAAATGGAAACACTTGCGTATCTCCTAACCCTTTCAATGAAACATGCACGCCGCCCTTCTGGAAACATATTAGGATAATACAAAATGCTTGAGTTAAGTCTCGCCCAAGTATTACCCTATAGATTCTTTGTCTCCCAGGTGAACCCATGATGTGCAAGTACACTTCCACAGCAAATACTTGCACGTAAAATGACATATGCGACCTACACTTGTGCGTCAACTTAATTTTTGTGCCTTTCTCCCGCTCACCTCTCCTATTCAAGATATTATCCTTCGAACCCCTTTTCAAATCCATTTATGGCATGGTTTCTTTGTTGGATTCCTTATCTGAAAGGAATTCTGGGAGAACCTCTCCCAAAACATTGTGACTTATATGATTTATGTCACTACAGTTAGAGGTTTCCTATATATAATTTCATCTTTTAAGATGATAAGATCTTTTAATTAGGGAATCCTCCTCAAGAGTAAGCCCCCAGTTCCCTTAGTTTGGGCCTCCTTCTCAGGAATAAGCCCCAATCATAATACTTTAATTAGGGAATCCACTTCAGGAGTAAGCCCCAAGTCCCCTTAACCTGGGCCTCCTTCTCATGAGTAATCCCCAGTCATAGTTCCCTTTAAAATTGGGCATCCTCCTCAGGAGTAAGACCCAATATTAATATATTTTGATTTGGGCCTCCTTCTCCATAATAAGCCCCAATTAAAAGTCTCTTTTTGTTTGTGAATCCTTCTTAGGAATAAGCCCCATGTTATAAGTCCTTTTTAATTTGGGCATCCTCTTTAGGAGTAAGCCCCAGGTTAAAACTCCATATCACCATAAAGTAAAAATTCCTTTATGGACCCTGATCCTGGGCTTCTTTCCTGAAGTAAGTCCTTGTCTTCATCTACTTGGGTCTTCATAAATATGTAATCCCCACTTCATTTCTTGTGACTGCATATTTTGTGGAAAAAATTTCAGGTTTACTAATACCTCTTTTTTTCGCACACAGAGCGTGACTCACATGAGCATAGAGTGTAAAAGTAATCACGACATCTCTTTCGGGGTCGTTAACCATGAATAATCCCCATATTTCTTCACCTGAACTATGTGGACTTTGATCTCTGCCTTAAAAGTAGAGTACGTAGGAATCCTTTCAAAGGTTCAAGCCCATCATTCAATAATTCTTTTCCACCCCATATGACGTTAATCTTTATCCTTCTTATTGAACTATTTGGGTTTTGATTATTATTTAATGAGGATACGTATGTAGCCTATCTGTGGGTATGATCCCAACTCTGAAATAATACATGTATTTATTAAGGACAATAAACATCAAGTTCCCCAATGAGTGGATTTAAATCTAGTATGGTCATCATAATGACCATGAGATTTCTATGTAATGTATTGAAGGATTCGATTAACTAAGAATCTCTAATACATATGGATGATTCTCCATCAATGAAGAACCTAAAATACATATAAAAATTCTCTAAATCCCATACATATAAATGATCAATTACCAAATATTAAGAAAAACTCATTTCATGCTTATTGAATTAATAAGGATTCGTGAACATAACATAAATCTATAAGATGGTCACACAGAAGGAAATAATTCCCCCCAAAAAGGTGTGATGAGCCTGACCTCCCATCCTATCGACCAATGGAAATTCTTAAACCTCATCAGTCCATAAATAATGAGCACCTACCTTTGGAAGGTAGTTCCAAAAGGATATGGAATCATTCGGTGTTTCCAGTTCTACAAATAAACCCGTTAGAAACCGATTGGAATTCTTGAACCTTAAAGAAACAGGGTCATCACCATTTATAGAGGAAAAAATACCCATGACCATGTTATTTTAAATATAGTAGAATCATGTTGTTCATGGAATCCCTTAGATTGAAATTGGATATCATATACTCGCCCATATGACATGGATGTTAATATAGTGGAAATTTTCATACCATATTTCCCATCAGAAAGATATATAACCATTTAGAATAATAAAAACCTATGTTTCCAAGGAATTCATTACTCGTGAAATCCGCACATGTGACATGACACAATGTTGGAACAATGAAACTTGTCTTAGTTCCATTTCCTAGGAATGAAGCTTCTTCTCATAGTAATAGGTCCATTAGTATCCAAATTCCATAAAAATAATTGTTGGGGGATGCTATGTGATCTAAATAGTTTACACTCATAACTCAAGAAGTATAAGATATATATTTGGATCCATTTTTTTCTTCCCCATGGACCCATTCATTCCTTCGAATCATATGGAAAACAAAATAAAAATACATGTGTGGGCCACTAGCCAAAAACCTATGTTATGTTCATATAAACAGTAAAATAACAATATGCCTTTATCATTCCTTAGTAATATTATGTAAAAAATCATAGGGAAAAAATTTCCATTTCATTTGGCAAAACCCTATAATTTTATTATTTATTTTCAATTAAATAAATTTCATTTGAATAAAATGTTTCTCAAGAAACACCTAACTAAAAACCAAGATATATTTTATTATGATAAAAAATTAAAATTAATGATAATCATGGTTTGATTATTTTGTTAGGTGAATACAACTGTAAAAGATATATACTCGACATTTTTAATCTTAGATAAAATATGAAATTGGCTTAATATCATAGAATTCAACAATGAAAATGAATATTATTGACGGAAACTATAATTCATAGATATAAAACTAATATTGAAAATATATCTTATCTAGGTAACTGATAAGGTAAAATGAATCATTGAGTTAATGCCGATCATTATGAAGGATAAAACTAGTTAATATCGTAAAATTCAAAGTTTGTATTAGAAACATGATTTATTTTCCCTAATTTTTTTTTGATTTTACATATTTTTCTTATAAAACTATTTATTTACTAATATTTTTATAGAAAATAAGTATGTAAAATATTTTAAAAAGATTGATTTTTATATGTAAATATTTATTTATCATTCATTTAATTATTATACGATGATGACATATAATTACTCATCGAGTAGAAAATGGTTCATTTAATCTAAAGATATTAATATTCAAATGTTTTTTTAAAAATAATTAAAATATTTTAGTGAAATGGGTTTATTAATGTGGATTAACGAATAGTAAAACGAGTAAATAACATATATAAATTGATAATTCAATTAAAATTAATAAAAAACTAATCATTTGTATTAAATGAAACATGTTATTAATGTTATTTATTTATATATTTTATGTTTTTATTAAAAATACATAATTTCTCATATTGTTTGTACTAAATAAAATATATATTATTTTTTAAAAATATTAGGATTTCAATATTTATTCATATATTAATTATGAAGTTGTTAGAAATGCATAAAACACCATTTAACATTGAAAATGAAATTTTTCATAAAACTATTTTTATGTCAGTCTAATATTCTTATGTTAATGAAGTAATGTATATTAAGATAAATAATATATTAAATATATAAAGAACCACTTAAATTATTAATTGATCTGAATAAATATTTTGAACAATTATTTTTTATGATAATTTTTCTATAAATATATTTTCTTCTAAATAAATAAAATTTTGATTCAAATGTTAAATTTCTCAACCAAAAAAATTATTTTCAATAATTTTATTTAATTTTAAGAATAATAATTAAAAAATTAGATTTCTTTGATTTGATTATTATGATTAAAAAGTATATTTCTTATTGATTAGTGAAATATTGCATAAGCACTATATTGGTACTGTATTTAGTAATAGTATCTATAGAAAAATTGTTAATATTTAATGTAGTCCTATGAATATTTTATCTTCTTATTTAAAATTTTTTAATAGGAAACATAATATCTAATAATTTTCAGGTCACTATTTCATGATATAACATGTTATGTTATTATATTATTCCAAAACACCCCTCTCATCGCCTTAAAAATACAACATTTCCCACCTCATTTGTCAATGAATTATAAACCCCGTATCTTAATAAAACAGTTCCAAAATCAGTCAAGATTTCATATCCCATGTCTATGAATCCTTTGTTTCATGAGAATACAACATTCAATTTCTATAAGGACTATTCTACGGGAAGACATAAAAGGGTATAGTTAATTTTCATAACCAAGATCTTTTATTCTATTCTTGTTATACCTACTAAAAATGTTTTCCATAAAACATAAACTAAAATTATTGACATAAATACAACTAGATCTTATTAATATAGTGGAATATCAATTATTTATCCTTCTCTCTTCTCTTAAACTAAAATAAAAATGTCTCCCATATTATGGTCCATTAACCATCTCCACGTATGATGTATTTAATTTTCATCACCACCATAAACCTATATTAATAGTTAAATTACCAAAACCGCAATGTTACTATATGAAACATAGTTAAAAACATTGTTCCACACAAATAAAACCACCAAAAGACCAGGGGATGTTGACTAGCACTGAAAAAGCATATCACCCATAAGGCATTCCTTAGCCTAAAATAACCAACAATAGATACATACCTCTAATGAATTGAAAACCAAAAATGTCAGGAGAATATATATATATATATATATATATATATTAACTATAATTTAAATAAAATTACACATGGGATAGAGATATTTACCAAAATCCATAAGATAACAATTATAAAAAATTAAATAAGGGGAAAATACATGACCAACAACTCAAAAAGATTAATTTGCGACCAATAACGAATAGAAAGTCCTAATA
Source organism: Viscum album (assembly GCA_963277665.1). NCBI lineage: Eukaryota > Viridiplantae > Streptophyta > Magnoliopsida > Santalales > Viscaceae > Viscum > Viscum album. The sequence continues at coordinate 1,465,195,355 of OY728158.1, forward strand.
ATCATCTATCAATAATAGAAATCTTATATTTCTACCATATGTAACTTGATACTCCAATTTACTTCCACTACAACACCCCCTTTTAAAAATTATTGTTACTTCCAACCATTCCATGTCAACAACAATTAATGAAAACCCATTTTTGGAATTTTTTCATCAACACCAACACAATTGTTATCACCCACCAACCCATGTAGGGGTCAATATAAACATTCTTAATAGGAACCCCTAATAAAATATAATTCCTACTCAAGAATAAATAACCTATATTTTTGGTACTAGAGGTATTAATGAGGATGAAAAGGGAAAAATCCAAAATGAAATCACCTCAATCCACTAATGGGTGAAAAAATAAAAGTCAAGAAGAATGTTCTATATATTGCATAACATTATTGATTAAATGAAGCCAATGGTAAACATACTGATTCAATATCACTTGTAAAAGTACTCTCCTTATGTTTATAGCAACCACAAGTGTCATCGAATCTATAACTATAGAGGTTTCAAAAAGACATGTCTCATCTATAATCCATAATTTGGAGTCCTCTCAATCCTGAACCTCACTCTCCCACCAAGGTACGACACAGTAACTGGGGAATTTATAAACTCATATATTCACATAAAAATTATTTCATACTTAATATATTCTAATTAAAGAAATATATATATATATATATTTGTTCTAAAAAATGAAGGTGGGGAGTCCATGCCCCATGACTATGGGTGAAATTATTACTATAGTAGAGGTTTTATGAATCATGCAAACTATATAGATGTGTAAAATAAAAACATAATGGATTGAAGATCCTTATCCTATATTGTGGGTGAAATAATGATTCTATATAATTTCATAGGTATAGGATCTTATCCGCATGCTTAAATGGAAAAAATATTGATAGCCAGGGTGGATCCTAGTCACAACGGGTGAAATACTTGCTCCACATGCGAATACTATGTGGTAAGTCAGCATTTTTATGTACTATTCTAGGAATATGGGAGGTACATTACGTTTCATATTGTCAAAAATAGTGATATCTAATGTCATTCAACAAATCTTGCAGTACCACACAATATGTATCCTAGTTGGCCTATCAGTCACATTGGAGGAAACAATCTACAAAAACAAATAATATATTAACAAAGAAAATAAAGAAATCCACTTTTTATAGAATATATATATATATATATGTTCATGTAAAATGAATGTTAAAAGTTCATGAAACATCCACATAAATCAAACATATAACGAGTACATACAACGGATAAAATAATGTTAAAATAAACACTAAACTGAAAAAAAATGAATATTAAATATCTTCTAGGAATAAAAGGACATCAAAAATTATTTATATAACAAATAATATATCCAATTACTAGAATCCATGGATAACACCAATTCTCTATCAAGACTGCATCACCAATGGTTGTAACTACCAATTTTTTGATCATGTAATAAATAATAATTATATGTATGTTATCTTTTGTTTCACTCAAAATCTGACATAAATGAGATATAACATATTAAAATAAAAATATAAATTAATCTTATATATTAAATAATTAAGAAAAGTTTCATTTAAAATACATGTAGTAAATACGAGACAATGATGGAAATGAATATTTTTCGATAACAAAAGTCTCCTTTTATATTTTTCAAATTAACAATAATGTATTCATCTTATAATTGATGAATTATAACTATATAGAAAAACCCAATATTATTAATTCATCACAAAATGTTAACTTGTTATGGGTGTTTGGGAATTCTCTAAAATGTTGTAGTTTTTTTAAAATATGTAATATTTAAGGAACTTATAATTTCCATTACTTTATCAAAATATAAGCATTACCTATAAGACATGAAATCTGGTAAAGAAAGAAAATAAGAAATTGGTCATAATATTATTCATTTTTATATAAATATATATACATTAAACTGATTCAATATATATTTATTTCTAAATAATAAATTTAATTTAATAATATTAATATATATATATATTCCCTTCTCTTTAAATAAATTATTTTTTTGGTAAGGTTTGGTTTCGACTTTCATTTCATGACTCATAAAATTTATTATGTTCATAATATATAATTTAAATGATCTATAATTAGTAATGATTCTAAAATTACCTTTTAGAAATTTAAAATCATGATAAAATTATTTTTTTAAAAAATGGTTGTTCACATTTATGATTAATATATTTTAAAATTAAATTATCATACATTTATAAAATTTATTGAATAATTCATTTTTTTAAAATTTATATCATAAGGTTAAAATATCTTAATTAGGGGGAAAATATCCCTAAACAAATTTTTTAATGTTTTAAATTAGTTAACCCAAATAATAATAATAATTTTTGAATAGTTTATCACTAATTGGTAATGGAAAAAAAATTAATGAAAACATAAAATACGATTTTTGGGGTATGGATCTACCAAACTTCACCCCCTTTCTTCAATTATCTTTTTTTAAATGTCCTAACATACAAATACTGAGATATTAATTTTTGAAAATCAATTGGTATTTTTAATACTAGCTTTCTCATCACTTATAAAATTTAATCACTTCTACCACTTTATGACTCACCTCTCCTTCAAAGTCATTATTGAATCAATTCCATTTTTCTATCTGTAGAACACTCTCCCAAGAACACATTACCTTGGTTACTCATTGTTATCCAATTCCCTTCATTGTCATTGAGACTTACAAGAAAATATTATTTATCCAACATAAGTATTATCTCTTTCTTATGTTTTTATTCTTAATCATACTCCTCCAAATATATTACCATAATAATAATTTCATTTATTTATTATCATTGTTATACATAAATGTTGTTATATAATTATTAAAAACAATTTATATTCATTTCCAACAATTTATAAAAACAAATGAATGCTTGTCATCTGTGAGTGTGTACTAATGCCTCAATGAAGAATCATCTTTTCTTTTTTTAGTATCAAATTTTGTATCCAAACATTTTAACAAATGGTTCATGTAACTTAACGATCGCAGAATCCACCCACTAGTGACTCAAGCCCTATGGGTCAAAACTCCTCAAGCATATCTCCCTAAGCTCTAGTGGATACCGACTAACAGAGATGACCTAGGTGTGTTAGTGGGGACACTATACCCTCATCACAAGTGTATATCACAATGAAAGTCAATAATATAAACAAAAGTAGATATAACAAGAAGATAACATGGTAATGAATAAAAGAATATTTAACCAATCTTTAATTGTCTCATATATAATGATACATATGATACATGTTTCTAAAAATCATCCAAAATAGGTAAATGGAAATAAAATATAGCACATGTAACCAAAGTTTAAAAAAAATCATCCTAATTTCATCAAAAACCTAACATTGGTATCATTCTCCCATTGTCTAAAGAGAATATCAACGAACTATGTTAGGGTTCCTTCCCCAATCCACACATGCATCCGTATAAACTGTTTGGGTCCTTGAGGTGACCCAAATCGTGTGCGAGACAAAAAATATTATTAAGAAAACAACCATGATCTATACAATTGCATAAGGTTCTATATCACATGATAAGTAGGTAAATAGTACGCTGTTATGAAATATAGAAAAGGAAATTTACCACAGAATGTCTAATACCTATAATCTGATCCTAACTAGCCTATCAAGGCTTCCTACAAAACATGTTTCTGGTCCCATATCTAGGTAACTATAACAACATAAGTAAACCACATGACCGCTATATAAATCCATTCTTATCAAAGTACCATGAACATAATATATACTCTAAGTGAATCACATTCCAATTTCCATGCTATAATAGTAAAATTATCTGACCTCGCAAGGGATAGATCCAAGGTGTCAAAACCTAGGCATCCTCATCGAGTCCTAGGAGTGTCTCGATGGAAACCCTATATAAGAAATGGTATGAGTCCACAATCATTTAATACCAAACAAGTCTTATGTGAGTCCAAGTGATCTAAATCAAATGGGTAGAAAGGCCCAATGAATCCTACTGAATCAGGACCCAATGTGCCTACACAACCCAAGGAATACACTAATGCATTCTAGTCCCATATAGTGCCATACATGGAATCTATAAATTTTGTATTTCATACTATTTCATTCATCCCTCATGAGTCCTCCCACTCATGTAATTAAATTCACATACAAAAACAATCACATGGATATACCCACTAATTTATCACAATTTACATTCAACCATATCTCAGAGGTATACCCACCTATTCATCGAAAAACATAATCAAACACGTCACATGTGTATACAAATCCATTCATTGACATTTAAAAATAAAAATTTATGAAATTTAAAAGAAAAATTAATGAGTTTTTTCAGTCATTTAAATAATTCCAAATAATCCATTTCTAAAAAAACAAGGAATATCAACATAGAACAAAGGAAGAATGTAAACCATTTCCTAAATATTTTATTCATTTTCTATTTTATAAAAAAAGTCACTGAATAAACATGATATTGAGTAATCCCTTATCTTATTCAATTTATTTATTTCAATTAATTTATTAATGAGTTTCCTATAAAAAATAATGACTCATATCACCGCATGGGAGGTTCGATATGCAATGAATATGGTAAAATTCCAATAGGTACACCCCATGTGCGACCATGGATCAGGAAACATCTACTAACACATCATAATAAAACCTAATGGAATCCCTAATAGGTTAAAAGAGAAGCATTTTAAAAAAACAATTAAAATTAGGGGTCGCATTGTAAGGTCTACTGGGAATCATAATGGTTGATAGCTCTATAAAGCAAAAAAACACAAAATAACGTTTATAATAACTAACTCATCTTGGTAGTGGAGTGAACATCTAGTATCAATTCCTAATTATACTCGATTAAGGATAAATTTAAAGAATATATGAAATGTGAGAAGTTATGTCATATGAGCCTAAATCAAAATATCATAGCCAATATATCAAGGAACCTAGAAAGGTAAAAAAGTAATATAGATCTTATCGATGATTATCTAATGACATAATTTATGCTCAAATTGGGGATTAGAAAATGTATCGGGTTGAAATTCAAAAGCTTCTCCCTTGAGAGATTCATGGTCGATAAGTTTCTATATGTGTAAAGAAAACATAACAGTGGATTTAAAAATGATTTTTATTTAATTTAAATTATTAAAATTTCCAAAATTAAAGGGGTTATACTTATTAGAAACATGGTTTGGAAAAGTGTGCTCCAACCATGAATGGTTACTATAGTCCAAAGGGGAATCCACAGAGTTTACAAATGGCGAACAAAATGTTTGAAGTGACTCTATAATGTTTTGAAAAAACTACAGACCTCGTTACACACATTTTCACCTTCTCTCGAATGGTTTCCTCAAACCATACAACCTAGACACCTCCTTTATCCATCATAGTATAGTTTGTACAAACCATTTGGTCTTCAATACACTGTTTTTACTAACAATTCTCTAGAGTAAAAACACCCCAATGTTGGGTTCTAGGATCTAAACAGGCCCTGGATACCACAGAAACCTCAGTGGCCTCAAAGGGTATTAATATTTGGCCATATATAAGATTTAAAATAGAAAAGGAAGGGATTTTTACCTCATAAAAACCCTTTTTCTTACAATCTTCAACCCTTATTGAAATTCATCCTCAGATTTCACTCAGATGGAAGGTTAAGTTTCATTTTAGAAAAATTCTTTCCAGTAAGCATCTATGTCGGCCTTCCTATCCCATGATTCATCTTATAAATGGTCTTTCTATCATAAAACCCATATTAAACCGACTAATCGACCATATATAACCTTTTTATCTTGTCAAATATATGAATTGCATTCTCCTAAAAATAAACATCAAATATTAAATCAACATCCTCAGGCTAAATAGCATGAGACAGGTCCAAATAATTGCATTGCAACTAAGATATGTGGAAGACTTCATGCATGGATCGATACCTCTGAGATAACTATGATTGATAAACTAAAAAACCAACTATCTCTAGAATATTGAATGTCTTGACATATTACAGTCAATGATTACCCTATCTATGGATTCTCCACCATCCCAGCCAAAACTAATCCAATAGGAAAAATTAATCCCCAAACACAAAATATAGTTAACATGCTCAGAAGTCTCCTATGCATGACATAGTCACGGTAAATCTTCCGCACTAGCATCTTTCCATTTCAGGGGTGATCAGAAATGACTACCATATAATTCTTTATATGGTTCTAACTATATAATTTCCTGATAACTATTACACTATGAGAACTCAACTAGGTGTATATTCTTAACTAAAGATCCCCCAAAATCTAGGATTTATGCTTGGAGTTTTTGCTTGAGCACATGTTTCATATTATATGACTGGCTACTATTATGAGAGTGGGTTTTTGTGTTTAGAAGAACTTGTGTACATATCATCATCTAACAAACCCAAAAGGAATTTTTATTAAAAATGGTGGAATGGGTAAGGGGAAATGAAATAGAGATAGTACAAATCCATGTGGTTTGAAAAAAGGAATACCAAGGGTGTCCCCTATAATAAGGAAATCCCAGACTTGGGAAAAGAGTCATGGTAGAAAAAATACAGAAAGGGGGGATTATGGGGAGCCAAAGAGGCTAGTAAATCTACCAAAAAATTACATTCATCCCATGTATGAAAAAACCAACATGCCAGCTAAGAGGATTGATCTATACTCATTGATCAAATATGTGATGATCCATAGAGGGGAGGAGACCATGTTTAGGGAACATGAGATGATCTTGGATTTGGTCTCCATTGTAAATAAGACCAATTACATATCTCATAGACTGATAGCCCGCTATTCATGGCCTTGTCCTCCACCCATAGGGAGTCTCAATGAACAAAGAAGGGGATAAAATCAGAAAGCACAGATCCATAAGGATCCGAAACCATGAAACCTCCCACACAAAGCTCCATGAGCACTAGAACAATCCACATTCGGATTTATGACACAAAAAGAATGATTCCAACAAACCCAAAATGCCAGACTAGCTAGACCAAGGTTGGATCTAAGGATGAATCCCAAGCAGAAAACACTTTAAGGAAGGCACACCCTCTCCATAACCTAAGAGACCTACCATTTCCACCACAATGCACATATCCCTCTCCACCAAAGGTGAGGAAGAAATCCTGAAACCATACTGAACCTCATTACATGCCAGCTATAAGGTGCAACACACTAAAACCAAGATCATCGCTTGGGGATCTAGCCTCTTGAATGTTACCAAGATATCCATCGAAAAGGAATGGATAAAATATATGAGGGAGTCTTTAACCATGTAAGGATCAAAAACATTCCTAGGCTCCTCCATATAAGGCCCACCCAACTGCTTTGAAAGACTAGCTGATCCATATATTCCTCTAGTGGAGATATATAGTTTGATAATTTATAGTCGAAGGTAACTCCATTTCCTTTATTTAAGAGTTAACAGTGGATGGCCTAGTTCTAAATTCTCCATACTATGAAATTATACATGGAAGGGATCACCTAGCACTAAAGGAGGGAACCCCAATGATCTGTAGACGGATATGAGCTTAGAGACTTCCTATAATCCTTAGTTGAGAACCTCCCATTCAAAGAGCCTCTAGGAATATATCTACCCATGTAAATACATGGTTGTAGATTCTCCTCCCGCAAAATTCTATAATATACCGCCTGAATGAAAGACGGGTGACATATTGCCTCCGTGAAAGAGATGATTGGGGCCAGTAACCTTAGAATGTTTTGGAACCCGTCCCAAGTAACATTTACGAAAGATAACCTCATAATTCCCAATAATCCATTAGGAGTGAGCATGAATGAATGATATATGGACACTCTTATTTTTTCAGATCTTTTTGGGGTGCCTTTCTTTATCCCGAGTTCCAAAGACATAATTCTCCATAATAAAGATCCACCATAGGGAATAACCTTAGATAACCTCACAATAAAGCTTTCCCTAAATGAAATGCATAGCCATCTCCACATCTCATAATCTGATTCCCAGATCCTTAATGGGTTTGTAAAGCTTTCTCAATGTGGAACACCTGCATTTTCCCTCCCCTATTACATACCCTAAAAATCAGTTAATGGTGTATTTGATAGGTTTGCTGGTGTATTTTGGAACCATGAGGTTTGAATGAATGTGCGTTGGAATTGTAGACAACACAAAATAAAAAAATGTGATTCTACCTATGAAGGAAAAGAATTTGTTCATCCATTTTTTGATGCGGTTAATGGCCTTAAAAACTATACCTTTATTGTTTCTAATATAAACCCTTCCTTGGGAGATGGGAGAACCAAGGTTTTTCATGGGAAAATCAATAAATTCAATTCACAATCTTGATTCAATGGAATCATTTCATCATACTAGACACAAGGATGGTAAGAAGACCCCACTCATTCCCCTTTCAATGATTTTCCCTCTCTAGAAGGAATACTCTCTTCCAAGATGAAATTGAATCCTCCAATGTAATAGATACACCCACTCAAAAATAAGGTAACATAATCTAAAAAGAGGAGATGTGATGTGCTTGGGGTATAGGTCCCATAGTGGTATGGTTGGAATAATCCCTACTGAGGAGAATTAAAAAAAACCTGTTGTGATAATGCTGAGCGATAATAAAGATACTCTAGGATGTGGGATGACCTTGTCTAATATCTTTGACTAGTTTCAATAAATCACATTGCATTTCCATTAAAGACACCCAAAGAAAAGGGGAGCTATTGTAGTGGAACAATAAGTAAATAACCCACTCATAAAATCATATAATCTTCATTAAACAGATAATGAAAAACCATTCAATCCGGTCATAGAATTTATCCACGTCCACCTTGGAAGCCTCATTAGAGCTGAAAAACATCATTTTAATGTCACTAATCATCTTATGCGCCATCCCCATCACCCCTTGAATGGAACTCTCATTAATAAAGTTATTTTTATCAAATGAAATAAACCTATGAATGAATTTTAGAATCCATATATTTCCAATTTTATACAATACCTTTAAAGATAAATTTCCCAAACTAGTGGGCCAGTATTAGGAAATAGAGGAAGCATCACAGACATTAGAAATCACATTGATGGTGGTGGTGCTAGAAACATGAGAGAACCCACCCCCACTAAATAAGTCCTTCATGACAATCATAAGGTTATACATAATCACATTTAATGAGATAAAAAAAGATAAAAAGGGAATCCATCAAGCCAAGGGGATTTATCTTGATTCAGGGAATTGATAGCATCCCACACTTACATATCCTCCATGGGAACTTCAATGATTTCATTGGAATTATTAGATATGACCCTATGAATTGATTTGTATAAGGATGATTGAGATTGAAGGAACCCCACATTCTAGTCAGGGTTGGGGGTACAATACAAAAACCTAAAATGAGAGAAACCAAATCACCTATAATATTTATGTCACTTTTGAAGGATCCATCATCCAGCTAGATATCTGGTCCCTATCGATGCTTCCACTCTTTCAATAATGAGTGAAAAAAGGGCCATGTTTCAGTCCCATTGATTTATCAAGGTAACTCAAGAATTATCAAGAAGGATTATGTCCTACTAGGTATGTTTCTTGTAATATTGTTTCTTCCTGAGGCATAACAAGAAAAACCATCATGCATCTGAATCCTCTTCAAGACTTCTTCCAAGTCAATAAATGTCATTCTTAATGTCATCATTGGAGGGCTGAACTAGTGGTTGTAAACTATAACAAGACTGAAGATAAATAGCCAGATGCCTCAGTTTATTATAAAAGATGAGCCATGGTCTACCATGGCACGGTTCATACTAGGATCACTTAACTGTACGCAGATACACATGGTGAGAAGTCCATATGCTGGTGGAAAAGAATTGCTACTTACTTGAGAAACCTAGTATCATTCAGAAGAGATGAAGGGAATGGCCAGATAATGAATATGTCTGGTGAATTACATATGTGTTGGCAAATTCAGAAATATCCTATAGGATTCATAGGAATAAATCCAACATGTACCACATTATTCGAACACCACATCGATTGTTTCACCAAGTGAACCTATATCACATGAATCTGAGATGTTGAAGGCCTTTCCTCCAGTGACATCAAGGAACTATTCCCAAAATGAGAAGTAAAGCATGATTCTCTATCCAAAATCACATTGAGTGGGACTTCATGTAGTCATACAATCTAATGAATATTCAACCTTCCCATCCCATCTGCACTGAAGGTGTCACTGATTAAAAGTAAATGAAAACCTTTCATGATACTATCAAAAATATACCACACAACATCGTTGCATCATGGATACATTAAAAAAACTATCACAAAATCTATTGTGATGTAATACCATTTCCACTCTAGAATTGATTACTATTATAAAAGATTAGTTGGTCACATATGTTTCATACCCACCTACAGATAGGTGGAACAACATTTAATAAAACTAGCCACATGATGCTTCATACCATTCCACCAATAATGATGGAATAAGTCATGATACATTTTGTTGATTCTATAATGTACTACCCAAGATGAATCATGAAACTCAAACATTAACTCCTTGTGTATGTCCCTGGGAACCCAAAAGCATGCATAGATACACATGATCTCATCATCACCTATGGTCTAAAAATGAGGTGGATCCTCACATACCATTACCTCCGGTAGGACTAAGCTCTTAAAAATCTAATAGATACATTATACTAAATCTATCTAATAGTTTAGAGGTCATAGATAACTATTAATAATATTTTTTTACATATCTATTATGAAGATATTAGTATATATTAGAATAAAATTCCATAACCTACCACATGATACTGGCTTGTTGCACTACCTATATATGAATCTTCCAACTCTGTTCATTAGAAACTACATTTACATTACTAGGTGTATAGTCAAGATCAATGTTAAAATGCTATAGGTATCTACCCACCTTCACTGCCTCATATTCAGATCATGTTGTGTTAAAATATAACTGAGGCTTTTATAGTTTATGCACATCACCAAATGCTCTCCTAGTAAATAGACCCCCCAAAGTGCAATGTGTGAACAACTGTAGCTAACTCCATATCATTCATCTTGTAATTCCCCTCATCTGGCCTTAGCTACTAAGATGTACACCACAACGCTATCATCTACATCAGTACTGCTCCAAACCGGATACCTAATTCATCATAATACTCTTTGTAGATCCTAAAATTTATCTTCCATTATCCAGACTGGTGCCGATGTCAGTATTCCTTTGAGCTCCCAAAAGGCTATCTTGCAAGAGTCTGGCAGAACAAACATCACACCCTTCATAGTTAATCCCATTGATGGTAACAATAAGTGTGATAATTTCTATATTAAATTTATATACTACCCATTTATCCCAAATAAAATCAATATGTCAAAAATGTTCTCGGATTTTTCCTAGGATTCTATAGTACTAATGTTATCTAGGTCCAATAATACTCAGGTCATTGAGAGAATGGGTCCTAGTAAGAGAATTTAATCCATCTAAAAGTAGAACTTTTTGACATTAGCATATAAATGGTTCTCTCTTACTGTATTCCAAATGATCTCATGATTTCTGGAACTAGTGTGTCTATTTTGAGAAGACACCATGATATCATCCAGTAAAACCACCAAAAAATAATCGAGGTAAGGATAGAACACTTAGATATTCAGCACCATGGAAACTGTATATGTATTCCTAATACATAATATATTAACCTATAGTGTCCCTGTCTTTTAAAAATTTAACATTATGAAACATTTTAAGAATACTTAAAAAAGCATAAAAATAAATTCCAAAAGAATTCAATTAGTTTAGTGCCTTTGGAAATATTGGAAGATGAACACATATACATAAGTGACCTATGTTTTCTCCCACTAGGTACTTCATGAATAGAACCCTTCTTAGACACATTAAACATAGTTAATATCTTCATATCCAAGGTGATAGAAACCAAAAAATGGGTGATCTCAGATGCTCAATAAGGGTAAATAAGGGATACATGTAAGAATAAAAAATAACACAAGATTATGATAATGTGATCATGAAAATAAAAGATTATACCTTGTATATAAAATATCATAAACTGAAGTTTGGGCATAAATACTAGTAGTTCATAAGAAAATAATCAAAATAAAATAAATAACATAATCCTTGAAAGAATAAAATAGGAATAAAAATGTAATTGTGGTAGAAACATAAGCATATAATATTATTTCTATTTTATCCAAGGTATCACTGTCAAGACCTTATTTTATTATGGGTTCACTCCCCATACCATCACGGAGGTCATGGTTCACTCTCATATCCATCTTAGTTGCATTAGATCACTCTTCATACCACCTAAGTTGTTATGGTTCACTCCCATGTCCATCATAGTAGTCCTATTTCATTCCCATGATCATTTAGTCTATCTCATGAGATATCATTATTTACCGAATGCATTGAAGATAGATATAGTTCCCACCCATATCATAATAAAATCAAATATAAATGTTCCAAAGAACATTCCCCATATCATGAACCATTAAAAAATATGATTATTATAAATGTAAAATCATATCCTTTGAAATTAAATGGGTATCCTTAACAATTCATCACATTATAACCTATAAAAATGGATTGGTTTCATAAAAATTTCATCAATCCTTAACCCAATAAATAAGTCAGTTTTCAAAATAATATATCCAATAAAAGATAAATTGTAGTCATAACAATTATTCCATTAAAACCTAAAACATTAATGAAAGAAAATGAATGGAACCTTTTTATCATTTCCTTATAATGACTAAGTAACATCAATTAATGTCGTATTATATGGATAATAACTTTGAAAGATTTCATGAAAAAAATTCTTGTCGAAAATATACTTTTTCTTTGTAAGGATATCTTTAATATAATTTACAAACATATACATGAGAATTCAAATCATTTTGAAACATATTTTCCATGAAAATTCATAATATAATATTGAAAACATTCGGAAAATTTTTTTCAATAAAAACATATAAATAAAGATTTAATCATTTCCTGAAAATAATTTTCATTGAAAATATATTTTAAAAAAATTAAAAAAAATATATTATAAACAGAAATAGAAATATTTAAATGATTGGAGGCAGATAATTTAGTACTTGTTATACATGGGAAAATGATCATTTCGTTTGCACATTAAATGGTTATAAAACTGACTTATTAAAAATGTGATAGGAATATTATGTTGAAAACATTTGAAAAATAAAAAAAGGTTACAATTTCTTTTAATGATCATATGAATCTACTATAATATTCAGGGAAACCCTTTTTAGAAAACAATATTTTAAAGGATAATATAATTCTGATTGAATAAAGGGTAATGTCAGGCTTTCATATAAACAAATTATTAACTATATTATATTCCAACGAGAGGATGAAATGGTACCAATATATGAATAAATAATTCATACCCAAAGGAGAATAACATTTATGAATTTCCTCAAGATATAGATTATAATATTTCATCAATGGAAGCATAAAGAGAAAAAATCTTGATAAGCGATGAGATTTTTCAATAAAATATTAAAACAAGGTAACATGGGATCATACTATCCATGTAAGAAAAGGAAATTTCATGAATCATATAATATAATTAAAATTACTTTATTCATTATATATATAGTAAAATGGAATTATATATACCTCAAAACTAATTTATTGTCATAATAAAATAGGAGTCTCAATGAAGGAAAATTGAGACAAAACTATTTTACCGCTTTGGAAACATTGGAATCATAATCCATTTGAAATAATGGTAATAGAATGGATATTTAAATACCCAATAAATTAAAAATATGAAACATTTAAAATATCCATGGGAATTATACACATGACACAAAAGGAATCAATGGTGAATAAATCATGGATATCATTAAAATAAAATGTGAGATGAAATCCCCTTACCATATGTCTTGACTCTCATCGTACTTATTAAAACTTCCTGTATAATATATTATAATTTATTATACATAATATAAAGACCAATATTAATATATATAACACATATAAGGTTTGATTATGACCTTATATTATCTTTTTGTGAACCATTAAATGTTAAGGTTTCACTTCAGATGATATTCTCTTTGTTTTTCTCATGTGTCTTAATTTGTTATATAATTGGTCATTATATGTATATAATGATTTCAGAATGTAAAAAATGATATAAATATCATGTATATTTATTATATTTTTATTATTACAAAATATTTAACATAGAATTATAAAATTTAATATACCATCTATGGAGTTGGTAAGTGGTACGTAAACATGATCATTGTTTCCGTTTTTATTATCACATTGAAAGAAAGAATGAAAATGAGAAACATGTTTATATGTATATTATATAATTGATATAAAATTTTATGTTATAAATAACATATATGTTCACTAAATATGTCTATAATAAATTCTATGTAGAGTGTAAATGACTCACATCGCTTTGAGGGGGCGGTAGTCAACACTTCATCAAGAAAAATTATCATATTTCCAGAAAATGGAATGTAAAATGATATGTGTTTTAAAAAGAATAAATACACATAAAGTAATAATAAATATAATATATAACATATATAAATATTTTTTCCAAAATAATTTCCACCATGAGAGGTGGTAAAATGAAATTGAACGATAATTATTCATTGAGTCAGTAGTTCACTGTACACATAAATAGTATTTTCATTATCCATTATATGGATGTGTGTGTACTCTTAGGTTGAAACCATAGTGTAAAAAAACATATTATATTTATTATAATGAATTTTTTATACAATAAAGAAATAACTGTTGTGGAGGGTGTAGAGAATAAAAATAAATGAAATGATTTTGAGAGTAGTTGTTACCTCTTAATCGGGTAACACTTTTGGGTTTGTTACATATTGATTATTTGTATTTACTTATTCTAAAGTTAATGGTTATTGGGGTAAGGGATTAATTTTGGAAAGTGTATTGGGTAGATCTTATCCAATCATATGTTTTGATTAGTGGTGTGAAGAAGAGGGAGAGATAGTGGCCTTTTATGTGGAAGGGAAATGACACACTTAGCATTATTTAAAAAATGTTAGGTGTACCCATGTTTTTTACCAAATAAAATCCATAAAAAATAATGAATGGAATGGTTAATGGCACTTTAATGGCCATAAAATATATTTTGGTCACGTTTACAGTCCATCTTGGGTTTTACATTAAAGGTTTAGTACTTTATTAACCCAATATTTCCCTTAATAGTTGGAATTTATTTTAATCACTTTCACCAATATTTTTGGTGAAAAAAGTGATCATATTATACATTATATGTTATGACGAATCCTTTAATTGAATAAATTTTTTCAAATTATAATAACATAATAAGTAGAAATTAATTTTATATTAATCCCAGAGTCCAGTCGATAATGCAGATTTATAAAGTAAAAACATCCAAAAGTATGGTAAATTTTTATCTTCATTTTTAATTCAAATTTTATTTTAATGATCTAAATTTTATTAAATATTAATATTATTATGTAACTAAAATTTGAGACACATTTAAACTATAATTTATCCTTATAAATAAATTATATGAAAAATCAAATTTGAAATTTAATCATGAATTTTTAACTATTCATTACAAAATGAAACCCTACAGAAATGTACAAAACGTTTATCATCACATATTTTTTATTTTTTTAATTATTTTAATTATGATTATTTTGACATATTAAATCTATAATTTTTTGAAAAAATATATTTAAAATGGGAACTCTAATAAAATACTCTAAAACATCATTTTTCTAAAAAATAATTTTTTTTTTCATAAAATTGTGTTTAATATTCCATTATTTCTACCAAATATATTTTGTGAATATCAAAGATATTTAATTAAAATTATTAAATTTATATAACAATAACATCACTCAAAAATTATAATTAATTTAATTTATTATGGTAATAAAACTTATAATAATAATAATATTTTCTATTATATTAAATTAGTTTTCATTTTTATTTCTAATTAATTGGTAACCTATGAATGCATTATATATTTTTGTAAATAATATATTTTCATAAATTCATTAATACTATTCATAATCTCTAATTTAATTTCTAGGTTCTATGTTATCACATTAAATAATAAAATTTTAATGATATACAACTATTCGGCAATACTCGGTTTTCCCTGTTACAAAGGCCACATAGGGAAGTCATTATTGCATGTATCACAAGATAACGTTGACGTTCCTATAGAGAAAGATTAAATTTACATTGTTTGTAGAGAATAATTACGAGGGTTTTTCATATAAGTCAATCCAAATATATAATTATTTTTAAAAAATAATATATTTTCAGTGGTGAGTGAAATGAAAAATATAAAAAAGGATAAATTAATGAAAAAAATTAACAAAATCATGGGGTGTTACATTCAACCTCCAATTAAAATTAATTTTTTCCTCAAAATTAATCTAGGTTGTAATGGTTTTATTACTTGAAAGTATCACTAATAAAAACCCACTTCATAAAAATTAATACTACAGTTTCCCTTAAAAATTGAATTATGGGACCATTACACTTACCCAAAGTAACCCATAACAAGGTTTCAACATAGGAGAATATAGGTTGGGATTGAATATTAAACATGGAGAAAAGGCATAAATATTTATAGAGAGTTATTAAGATAATCACTTAAAAAATGTGAATGGTTGATGAAAATTTGTGGACTAAATGGAATCAAGCAATTATGATTTCAAAGGCCATCGGTTTAACAAAATTATGGTTTTAGGTCGAAAAATTTTATTTTCATCACTATCCTAACATTGAGTAATTATTTTGTTGAAAAAAATATAAGTAAATATCATTACATAAAATTTATTTATCTAAACAAAACCTCATTATTTAGTTGCACATTTATAAATGCTTAATTCATAAATTAATTAATGTAATGGCCATCCAATGATTAACATTGATGCCTGATGTGCTAAAATACACTTTTATCATATCTTGAGGCCCATAAAATAATGAAAATCATAACAATTTATCTATAACTAATTTTATAAATAATCATGGTTAATAAATATATATCTACTCATACAAAGTAACATTAATGTCCCATAATAAATAAATATTCAATAAATATTATTATACATCAACTAGGACATCATGTAAGACCATTTTAGGCTTGAAACCCTTATTATCCTTTAGTCAAAGAGTTCAATACATGTTGATTCACTATAATTGATTGGTTGTAACCTGACATAAATGATGTCATTTTCTAAAACCATACCAATATAGTGTATAAAAAATGTGATGGACATCCCTGAAATATGGTTAGTAACTAAATAGACTCTAAACTAAGGTTTTCATTAAAAACTCTGTGCATAAACACTTCCTCTAAAGATTAAAATAAAAATTTGAGGAATGATTAACCATATATCCCTTCTAAAAGATGAAAATAAAAAACAACATAAATAGAGTATTGAAATCATGTTAACATTGACTTCCCTATATATAAAAAGGTATCTATTTTTTACCATATTCCAATCATGTGAATGAGATCATCAAATATTATCTTAAAAGATGTTAATAACCTCAATAAGAAAAAAATAACATCTTTGCAACACACATTCTTCCTCATTCCAAATATTACTAGATATATTCAATAAATACATGACTTTAAAAACTTCATCCATGATAGCATAAACTACTTGTCAAAAAGTCCTAAATTAGGTTCAAGGTAATCAGTAACTTCCAACATACTTATTGATATCCCACATATTTTTAACCAAAAAAAATTATCATAACATAAGGAATGTTTTATGGTTTATTTTTCCATTAATCATGTGTTTCAAAGGACACCTCCTCTCTATTATATAAATTTTCAATTCCATCCAAACAATTCAATGTTTTCTTATAAATCTATAATGAAAGACATAAACTACACAATCCTTGTATATTTATCCTTTAATATAACATACATCATGAATACAAATACATAACATCTTTAATTGTACCACATAATCCTTATTAAATTATAGAGGCTACTTAATTCAATGAGAAAATACATATTTCAATTCGCATTTCATATATATTCTCTTCATCATCAGAATTATAACCATTGGTCTTACCACATTTTTGATCCTCTTCATGATCTTTCCTCTTGGGACATTTAGTTTCATAATGACCGCTTATCCCACACCTAAAACACTTAATCATTGATGATGCCTTAGGGTGGCCAATATACTCAACCATTTCATCAAAAATCTATATTTTTACACTACAATCACCAAATATTTATTATTCTATTCCAAATTCAAATAATCTTCTTGTTCCTATAATACATTCACATTGGTTATTCTTTCCATATTTTTAACATAATAGAAACTGAATCATATTTCCTCCCTAGACTCCATTACACGAATTCTAAGGAATCTCTTTCCTTATCTTCATTGGTGAGTCCGGGAGTTGGTTATAGAACACGTTTTTGGTCATGTTCCTTGAAAACTAATAAGACATGATCCCAACATCCTTAACCTTACTGATCATCCCATTTGACATTACATTTGAAGAATTTCTGTCATACTAAACAATAATCAAGTTCCCTCTAGTTCTCTCCATTGATAAAAACTAGAAGAACATTTTGATCATTACTTATTATAGTATAAAACCATATAGTCTGGAAATTAATTACTTATAGGATGTCTAAATCAAGTAACCATCCTTGATCTATAAATTATTAGGATCATCAAAGGTTATTCATAGCTAAATGAAATTTTAATTAATCACAATAGTTTATGAAGAGTCTTTGAATTCTCAAATCATATCCAATGGGATGGTTAAAGTCGGTGTGTAGCCAGACCCATTATCATGTACCAGATTACCCTACGTCGGGCCTAGAACACCACATTGGAGATGTAATTCCTAGGTACATCTGTTTAAGAGACACATCAACTTGTAGTATCAATACATGGATGTATTTATATGAATCCACTATATATATCAGTTTCCAAAATTCTAGGACATTTTCTTATACTTTTCATTACCCTTAGACATATCCCAAAATATGTCCTTAGTGTTCTCCCCAAGGTTTTCTCATCCTATCATACAAAGGTTAACTGAAACATTTCTCTGTTACCAACTATATCGACCCTCACTATTCAAATATTAACATTACATAAGATTTTTCTTATACATAAAACATCATATAGATAGACGCCCAAAGATAGTAATTGGTCTAGTGCCTTAAGAAACATGGAAAAATGAACACTAGTATCTATGTGACCTACATTATCTACCACTAGGATATTCTTGAATAGCATACTTCTTACAAACATCATGAAAACTACTTATCCTCATAACACGGGGCATGGAAATTTTAAAAGAAGTGATATCATATGTTCAGTAAGGGTAAATAATGGATACATGTATGAATAAACATTTGTATAGTGGTATGAGAATGTGACCATTAAAATAGAACATCATACCATGAATATCAAAGTTGACAAAATAAAATCATGGCATACATATTGGAATCTCATAAAACATTAATTATAAGTAAAGAATGAATATAATCCCTAAAAATTGAATAGGATAAAAACATGGAATTGTGGTAGACACCTAAGAATATAATACTATTTCCATATTTTACAATCCATCATATCCATGAAAATCATGGTAGTATGGGTTCACTCCCTATAATATATTAGTAGTCATAATTCATTACTATATACATATTATTTTAATTATTTCACTCTTTATTCCATCATGGTAGTCATAGTTCACTCCCATGTCCATTATAGTAGTTCAATTCATTCCCATGATGAATAGATCCTATCTCAATAGATATAAATCATTAAGTAGTTAATTAGGGGGAGATATAAGTCTAACCCATATCATATGGAAATCTTGCATACATGTTCCTAAAAACATTAATCAAATCATGACCCATGAAAGGATATGGGTTTCATAAACATTAAATCATTCCCCATGAAATAAAGTGGGTATCATTAACATTTAATATTATAACAATCTATAGAAAAGATATATGTTTCAAAAAACAATGAAGAATAAACCGTGAATAAAAGAGGGTTTCAAAAGTGTATAACTTGTAAAAGAAAAATAGATGTATTATGAATTATTCCAACAAAATGTAAACTATCCAAGAAATAATATGAATGGAATATCATCATCATTTCCTAGAAGGGATTGAGAAAAAAAATAGATTTAATCTTAAAGTATGACTAACTTGGAAATATATTTTGTAAACAATTCTAGAGTATAATATACTTTATTCATTAAAAAATGATATTCAAACCATAAAAAAAATTTGAAATCATTTTCCATGAAAATTTATAATATATACATGAATTTTTTTTAAAACCATTTCCTTGTAGACTTATAGAAAAACATGAAATTTTTATTAAAATAAATATCCTTGAAAAATATAAAATGATCTTGAAAACGTTTTGACACCCATTTCATTCAAAATAAATATAAAACATATAACCGTGTCTTCAAATAATTTTGAAAACTATTTTCTTTCAAAATTTATAAAATAATCTTGAAAAATTTTTGAAAATATTTTTCCTTCAAAACATATTAAAGAATCCAAAATACATTTTGAGAATCATTTTCATGGAAAATATATTTTAAAAAAATTTCATAAAAATTTAACTTTAAACATGAAATTTGATCTTCAAATTATTAATGGAGGATAAATATTTACAAGTAATATGAGGTAAAATGAACATTATTTGTGTACAGTAAAATGTTTATAAACACGATTCATTTGTAAGGAGATAAGAAGATTCATAGGAAAACATTGGAAAAAAAGGTAATACTGAATTTTAAGGTTCATAGGATAATATTATAATATTCATGGAAACCTTTTTTTTAAAGATGATTTTAAAGGAACACGTATTTCTGACCAAAGAGAGGGTAAATTCTGGCTTTTTTAAAACATATTATTTACTATCATATGTACCAAATAATAAAAATATTGTACCAATATATGAATATATAATTAATAAAAATAGGTGAGTAAAATTCAGGAATATTTATGGGATATGGATCATATAATTTCATCAAGGGAATAATACACATAAACAATTTTGAAACATGATTCATAAAGAAGGACAATTGTGACAAAAGTATTTTACCGATTTGGTAAATTTTGAAACATAAACCCCCTGGAGTAATGGTCCTAGAATGGATATGTAAATACCCATAAAATTACCTATAAATAATATTTAATACAACCATGGTCATCATACACCCCACACAAAATGAATTGTTTGGTGGAAAAAGCATGTATCTCATGGAAATAAAAAGTGAGATGAAATCATCACAACTTGTGTCTTGACTCTCGTTGTACTCATTTAAACCACTAGTATAAGAAATCTAAATTTATGATAAATATTATATATAAAAATTTTATTATATATAATACCATATATGGTTTGAATATGATGTTATATTCTTGTTTTTTTAAACATCCAATGATAAGGGTTCACATTGGATAGAATTCACTAAGTTGTTCCCATGTATATTGATTTGATTCATCATTGGTCTGAATACTTATATAATGATTCAAGAATGTAAAATGTGATAAATTTATCATTTATATTCATTATAATTTAATTATGAAAAACTATATACTATAGAATTTTGAAATGGAATACACTGTTAATGGAGATGGTAAGTTGTACATACACATGAATGTTGTTTATTTTATTACGGTCGTATTGAAAGAATGAAAGAAAATGAACTATATATTTATATTTATATAATATAATTAATTCATAATTTTAATTTTATATTTTTTTTTAAATTTCATATGTCCCATCCATATTACATTCCATGTAGTGTGTGAATGAATCACAACGCTTTGAGGGGTGGTAGTCCACTCTTCCTCAAACGAAATTATTTTATTTACACCGATTAGAATGTAAAAAAATATGTTTTTAAAAAGAAAAAAATAAGATTAAAGATATTATATTTATTATATTTAATATAAATTAATAGTTTTTCTATAATAATTTCCTTCATGATAGGTAGTAAAGGAAAAAATGGACAATCATCATCTAGTGTGGCGATAGTTAATTATATACATTTATAGTATATTTGTTACACATTTTTGGATGAGTGTGTGTAAGATTTAGTGAAAAATTATCATAAAAACATCCAAGTGTATTGGGGATATTGTTTTTTTATAAAAAATGAAATGAAGTGAGTTAAAGGGTGGAGAAGAAAAATAAAATAAAGAGCTTGAGAAAAGGTCTTACCTCTTAATCAGGTAAATCCTTTCAGTTTGTAGAATAATAATTCCTTGGATTTATATATTCCCAAGGGAAGGAAAACAGGAATAATTTAGAGATATCAGGATGTGTATGGGTCATAGAATTCCCAAATATAATAGGCCTTAGAGGTGTGAAGAAGATGTAGTTTGTGGTGTTTTTTAGGGATGGGAAAGGAAACACTTGGAATGTTTTTAAACAAGTTAGGTGTACCCACTTTTGCCCTAATAAAAGACATAAAAATCCAAAATAAATATATAATGTAATGTTAATAGAAAATTTATGTCCATAAAATGGTTGATAGACTAGTTTCTAGGTTTATTTGGGTCTTAACAATATTGTTTATTACATTATTAACCTTATTTTTCTATTGACTATTGGAATATATTTTAATCCCATTCACTAATATTTTTAGTTAAAATAAAATATGACCATATAAAAAATTATAACTTAAGATTATTCAAAATAAGGAATCCATTTTTCTAGATTCTAATAATAGATGTAGTAGATATTAAATATAATTACTCCCTCAATCAGGTCGATAATGCGGGGTTCTAAAGTAAAAAAATTCCAAAGTCAACTATGTTTTTATATAAAAATTGAATGTGAAAGTTGTTTTATTGACCTAAATTAGATTAATTGATAAAATTATAATCTAATTAAAAAATAAAATAAATTTGAACGATAATTTATTCTTATAAATAAATTAGATGTTAATTTTTTTTTGAATTATTGTCCATCAATTTTTAACTATTCATTAAAAATGAAACCTTAACGAAAAGTAAAAAAACATTATCCTTACCAAATTATAATTTTTCTTCAGCTAGGATAATGTTTATCTTGGAATATTAACTTCATTAAATTTCAAAAACTGGATTTAAAATCGATTCACCATTAAAAGGTTATAAAACTACCTTTTGAAAAAATAGGGTTTTATGTATAAAATTAGGTTTTTTCTTACATTATTTATATCATATATATTAGATGAATATCAAAAATATTTTATTGAATATATAACATATATATTAAGTTAACATCACTCACTAATTATAATTAATTTAATTTATTTTGTTAAATAGCTTATAATAATAATAATATTTTACTTTATATTCAATTAGTTTTCATATTCATTTCTATTTAATTGGTAACCTATATATTCATATTATATTTTTTAAAACGTATATTTTCATTAATTAGTTAACAATATTAATAAACACTAATTTAATTTATATGATATTCTATATATCATTAAATAATAACCTTTTAATGATATGCTATTATTTAGGAAAAATCAATCTTATGTGCTACACAAGCCATTGTGTAATGTCATTATATTGTGTAAAACATGATACCCTCCTTGTTATGTATAGATAAATCTAAAATTTATGTTGTTTGTATTACACGATTAACATGGTTTTCTTTGTAACTCAATCTAAACATCGTTTTTTAAAATTAAATAAACTACTTTCAGTGTTGTGAGAAATGAAAAATAAAAAAAGGATTAAGTAAATAAAAAATCATAGGATCTAAAGGTTTTGTATAACTAGATACTAAAATAGATCATATCTATCGTGAAGTGTTGTACAAGGTTTTTTATAGGTTGAACATGTACTTGGTGATATCCAAATCTGAAATTGTTCTTCAATAACAGTCGGTCTCATAGAAGTTGATCAAAATTTTCCCGCGGAAAGGGATATCAGTTCATAACTATTTGATTGTTAAAATTTGGATAATAAATAAATAGCTTAATGGTACCATTCATCTTTTTCTCAAAAAAGACTAGAGAAGTCCATGGAGAAGCACTAGGTCAGAATAAACCCTTTGTCTCCAAATCCTCTTGCTAGCGTTTCAGCTCTGGAAACTCTATTATAGCCATCCTATAAGAAGGAATGGATACTGGTGAATCTCCTCAAACATTATTGATAGAGAATTCGAACTCTCTCTCAAGAGGTAAAAAAATTATTTTGGGAAGACTTCCATGAAGTCCTCAACCACTGGAAGAATTTCAACCTGACTTACTCCCTGATCATCTAGAAACAAACATCCAATTTGAGCTATCATTCTACACATCCTACAATTTCGTGGTCCATCATAGCTCACCAGGACATACCATTCACCCTTTTTAGTTAAAATTACACTTTAAGGAGTTATATATGTTGTATTTTGGAAATTTCAGTCAATATAAACTCGATATGTATCTATTCAGTTCTTCCAAAAGAGGATATTAGACCCTGTCATCTCAAGGAAATAAAGATCCTAGATGATGTTACTCCCACCTACCTCTAGGGTAACACCCTTTATAGGCACACATTTAGTATTATGATTCCTAATATCTTGTCTCACATCAAAACACCCTCAAAAGAAGTTAAATTAAGCCCATGAATTTTCACAAATGGTAGAGATATAAAATAATGTGAAACACCTATATCAAAAAAAGGGAAGACACGATAGTAGAGTCTAATAAGATCGTACCTCTCTCCAAAGACAGTTTAACACCATTCTACTTAGGCAAGGGCTTTATATATTAGAAAAAGACTTCACCATATCCTAGTGATACAAACTCACATCCTATATAGGCCCACATTTATATCTCAAAGCAACTCATGTCTGGATGCCACTGCCATAACCAAAACAACTTCATCCTGATCAGATAGCACTGATTATGATCCTTACATAATGCTGATCGGAGGAACCAACACCTGAACCTTGTGTTTGATCTAAACTCCTACCGCACATAGTTAGAAGGAAGGTCCTACATAAACACTGAACATAAACCATCATGTAAGAAGCTAGACACTCTAATGGGTCACAGTCACACATACTCATTACATTGATTTTCCCTCCACACCGATAACAATACTTAGATCTACTATTACTCACAACCTGGAAGGTACTATTCTCATGTGAAGCCTAAAAATGACGCTTCCTACCTAGAGTTATTGGAAAACTAGGATAAAAAATTTTACTACCATCTCTATTCATCTAGATTTCCTTAGGATCTAGTATGTAATTAGATACTAATTCACAGTATCAATGATAGAGGTCAAGCTGAACACCTTGGCCTGATATCTATTAGCATGTTAAAGATCTTCCTTTAAGTGTCTTACATTATATAGCTCATTAGTAAGTGACATCAGCGCAGAAAATTTTATCTTTGAGAAGCATGGTGAGTACTCCATAATAGTCATCACACCATACACTAGATGTGTATACTCACTATCATAATCTTCTCCAAGTGACATAGAGAAAAAGTAATCATATAAGTGGGACTAGAAATCAGTCCAACCCATATCTCAAATCCCATTAGCCTAGTTCAGTACATCCCACTAGCACATTGTTGCACCACGTATCATATATATAGTGATAATGACCCTCCAATCAAGAGGCATCTCATGATTCACAAATATATCTTGTGTGGTATCAATCCACATCCCATTGGCATGTGGACCATCATCCTTAGAAAATGTGGGAGGATTCTATTACTTGAACACCCATGTTAAATCATCCATAGACATAATTGGATATTATGCTCCCTTATAATTCTTTATAATGATATATAAACCTTTATGGAACTATTTCTAAGAACCTATGTCTGTAGGAATAGATCCTGCCACAGTTGGAATTAAAGGAGGATCAGCAAGTAGCCCATATCCCACCACTTTTGGATCTTTGTTTTCACCACCCTCCTGGCGTACCGTTGGAGGTATTCATGATGGAATTTATCTATAATTTGAAACTCAACAATTAAAAAATAATGATATCAAAGTCACATAAAAAAATAATATGGCATGTCAGAACCCTCCAAAAACCAATTCATAACCCACATACTGCTCCAAATTCAAGGAACATATATATATAATGAATGGAACCCAAAAATACTATAAACTCTACATCATTACCACTCAAAATTAGGGTCTCCTTTTAGTATCTATTTTCAGTTACATTTAATTTTCATTTAACATTTATTTTTTCAAATGATTTAACTGATGGTTCACTGAGTACCACTCAATGAGGGCCCATATATCCTTACTAACTAAAATATGCTTTCCTAGTGATTCATACCATATCTAATTAGTGCACTCAAAAAAAAGTTTCAAAGGGTACTTTATTTTCTTATTTAGATGGGTGCATACACCCTATGAATTTGTAGATAATGTCACTTCAGAGTCAACAACACAAGTCTATACTAATAGCAACCAAAAATATTATATCAATTATCACAAAAAATACATCATGTAATAAATACTAGATATAATTTCATGATTAATTTTATGATGTTTCTAGAAATGTTTATATATGATGCTTGAGATGGAATTACCTAATCTCATCAGGTTGTAATATAAGAAGAACCACAATCATATAAATAGTAGTATCCCTACATAAATACATCACCCAGTAGTGTAATCAAATGTACCGCAATTCTCCAAATATAGAAAAAAAATCTATTCAATAAAATTTAGAGTTTCTATGTACATGGGATAACTATTCTTGATCATAGCTCATTACCGAACTCAATTCCCATCATATCCTGGTTTATTATTTCCATATAGTGAAAACACCAAAAGATAAATTCCTCTGATATGACATTTTAACAACCTGACCCTTGATGCTACTCATTAGTGCACCGAGCACGATGGGTCACGAGGCCTCAAATGAATCTCCACAAATGCAAGAGGCTTCTGTCTAGTAGTGATGACCTAGGTGTGTAAGAAAAGAGAGTATGCCCTCATAACTGGACTATATCACAGTGGAAGTCAATAGTATAAAAATAACAAATTCATTTATAAGAACCATACAACTAAAAGTTTAAAAAGAGAAAAATTTGTAGCATATATTGATGTGTGTCATATATAATGATGCAGATGATTCAGGCCTCATGAAATTATGATAATTAGGTGAATTTCAATATAATATATCACAAATAACCAAAGATTGCAAAAATGAAAAGTGTCCCATTATCATAGCATGCCTTATCATGGTCCCATGATACCCTACTCTAAATAAACTATCAACATCCTCTGTTCGGGAACTTTTCTTGTCCGGACCTTCCACCATATATGATTTTTGGGTCACTGAGGTAGCCCAAGCAGGGTGACAGATAAACATCATAGTAGGAAACCACCCAATATCTATACAATTCCATAATGTTCTATATAACAATCCAAGATGGTAAATAGTAATCTATTAAGGAACAAATAAAATAAAAGTGACTATGGAACATCAAGTACCAAGATAGTGATGATAACTAGCCATTCAAGGCTCCCAAAATAACATGTTTCTTCTTTTGTTTCTAGGAAACTAATAATATACAATTAAAACACAAGTAATCATCATACATACATACATACCAAATCACCATGGTCTTTTTGTGTACATTGGGTTAATCACAATCCCATATTCATGCCTTATTAACTAAAATATCAGACCACACTAGGGTTTTAACCTTGATATCAAGACAATTGAATCCCTATTGAGTCCCATGAGTGTCTTGGTAGAAACTCAGTATAGGAACTGATTGGATTCTTGGAATCATTTGATGCCAAAAAATTCTAACGAGAGTCCAAGAAACCCTAATTTGAGGTTTATAAATGACCAATGAATTGTAATGAATCAAGACCCAAGGGGAATACTCAACCCAAAGATTCTATTAATATAGTCAATATCCTTGGAGATCCATCTATGGAATTTATACTATTACCATTTCATACAATTTAATTCATCTAACTTGAGTCTACCCACTCAGGTAATAAAATTCTCATACAAACATGTGAAATGGGTATTCCCACCCATTCATCACAATTTATATTCATCTATGTAACATTGGTATAACGACACATTCATCACAAATAATAATCAAGTAGGTCGCATCGGTATACCCACCCATTCATCACCATTTCCAAATAATAATTTATGTAATTTAAAATCACTCAATGAGTTTAACCACTCATTTGGCCAATTCCAATTAATCCATTTAATCAAACAAAAATTTTATATAAACATGAAATAAGGGGAAATGGTAAAGCATTTCCTATATAATCTATGCAGGTTTCATGTTACCCAATTAGTCAAACCATCTACAAGAAATTGAGTAATCCTATATATTATTCCTTTAATCCATTTAAAATATTTTATTTAACATATTTATCATGAAGGAATGATTAAAACCACCCCAGTAGTGGTTCAATATGTCATGAACAAGGTAATATTCTAAAAGTTACATCCCATTGGGGACCAAGAATCAACTATCAACAACCAACACATAATAAAAATACTTAGTGCGCTTCCAAAAGGTTCAATTACATCTATTTTAGTCAACCAATTAAAAGTTGAGGCCACCCTTTAATTTATGGTTGGTGTAATAATTCTAGATAGCTCAATAAATAACCAAAATTCTGAAAAAACTATATATCACCTACCATATCATGGTAGTGGAGTGCTCATCCAGTATCATGTGCAGATTTGAATTGGTTTAGGGGAAATCTTATGAATGGATAAATAATGATAAATTAGGGTATATGTGTGTAAATACAAATACCAAAACTAATGAAAAAAAGAATCATGAACAGTTAAAATTGAATGTAGAAATTACTGATGCAAATTAGATGAGACAACCTACACTCAAATTGGAGATCAAATGAAGGATCTAGATAAAATCCAAGAATAATCACTCTTGAGAGATTCACAAGAGTTAAGCTTTTGTATGTGGAATGAAAACTAAAAATAGGATGTAAAATGGATTTTCATTAAATTAATATTAATAAAATTCCAAAATTTATAGGGGTTTCATGGTCTAGGATCGTAGTTTGAAATATTGTTCACCAATCCTTCATATTTCATGTAGGCTAAAGGGGTACCTTCATAGTTTACCTACATGGTTTACAAACCCTGTGAGTACCATCCGAAGAGGCCCTGTGGTATTATAAAAAATCTTTAGATCATGCTTCATGCTCGTGCACGTCATCTGGCACAGTTCCCACAAATGTTTTGGCATTTAAACCCCCTATCCAACATCACAAGGATTTTATTAAATAGGAATCTAACCTCATATGGTTTGTAGTAACCTTCGCCTACCTAAAAACACCACAATGATGATATTCAGTCTTTGAACGAGCCTCAGATCCTTATGAAACCTTTGTGACCTCAAAGGGTGTTCATATTAGGCCATATTTAAGCATTATAATTTAAAAAGATGGGATCAATACCTCATTAAAAAACCTAGATTATTAATGGTCACCCTCAATGAAATATAAAATTTTTCTATTTATTCTTATTTTATAAATATATTAGGTTAACATAACCAACTTCTTAACCATACTGAAAATTGAGTTAAAGTGTTTTCATCTTTGGATTGGTTTACCCACATAAATTAATTGTCATGTAAAACTCTGTTATGAATTACAATGGGAACATATAAAATAATATTATTATAAAATAATATTAAATAATTATTGGAATATGGTTCTGTCAATATTAAATCATGTATTTAAATTATTATTAATGTTTTATTTTCATTCCCTAAAATATCTAAAACATGAAAACACAAATTCTCTTTTTATGCTGCATAAGTAAACCACTTATGAAATTATATTATATATTTTTAGAATGATGTAATTTATATATTAGTATAACATAAAATTATATCACATAAAATAAAAGAGTTTTAAATGATATCAAATATAGAAATCATACAAAAATTTAGGATTATATTAACAATCATAGATCAAAATTGATTACAACAATATTACACATAATTAGAATTTTCATTAAATATAGGTATAAATTGATATATATATATTTATATATATATATATATATATATATAAGAATAAACTTTTTAAATAGGTTGATAAGATGTTTATCATTATGATTCATCGGGTTAAATTATTTCCATGGAAATCACTTTTATGGGCAAGGGACTTGGTACATCAAGCTGTATTTTTTGAGTTACAATGTTTCTAGTCAAACATGGATTTACAACCCCATCATTTTGGATGATATCTACATTTCAATGGTACATTTTTATATGAGGAACACAATTATGATGTTTACATCTTTTTTTTAAAAAAAAATTCAGGAATGTAATTTTTGTGATTTTATTTTTATATTTCTCTATGTATTCCTTTTGATCAATCTAAAATGTTGTATTCTTTAATGTTTTAGACTATATTTTTATAATGTGATTGTTTCAGGTTATTATGTCTTCTGTATCAGACAATTATTTTCAATATTGTTGGGGGATTTTTTATTAAACAAATTTTATTTCAATGGTTTCTTTATGAAGGGTGGAGGAAATTCATTTATATGGTTAATAAAACTAATATTTTTATTAGATTTATTAAAATATATGGATGATTGAATTTAATTAGTAAACATATGTATGGATGATGATCTGTGGGATCCTATATCACCATACAATGTTATAGTTTATGTTTATATCTCATGAGATAGTCATACATTGACATAATGAGTTAGTTCACATAGGTATGGTAACTATGGGTTTTCTCACATTATCAAGTATAGGCATAATGATATTGTTCACATAATCCTATAAATAATAATTTTTATCATATATTATATATTTTTCTAGTGGTTGTACCACGTTTCCATGTTTTTCATGAAGTAATATTTAATTTTAGAGTTGTGTTTCATTTTGATGAAATTCATTGATTTCATGATTATTTCTTATTTGATTATATATTACACACTTTTTATAATGTTGACATTTTTTAACAATCATGACATGTGATTTGAGATATTTTATATAATTGATTTTTTAATGATATTTTCATGATATTCTATAACTAAATACTATTTTAGGATTTTTATTTATGGTTTCTTGAACATTTATTTAGATATTTATTTAACCTCATGTTTTCCTTCATGTTATGATGTTTTTTTTCCATATAGATAAACTAATAAAATCCTTTTATTATATTTCCAATCCATGTGTTATGAAGAACACTAAATCACCTAAGATATCTAAAAATGTTCTTTAAGGACTGTGACTATGTAGAAATGTTCACAGGTGTAAATAAATGTTATATTTATATATGTAATTTCAAATACTCTATAAATTTAGGTCCTTTGGTTCTATGACTGTTGTGTGATGTAAGAATACATTCATGCGACAAATGTTTTATTTAAGATATGTTTTGTTTGGGTTTCATACATTGGTATTAGAGTATTGAATAGTTATATTGAATATTATTTTAGTTATTTTTTGAAGATGGTTTATAGAATATTAACAAAAACCTTATATATGAGCTTAAGATAACATTATTACACTATGGTACAACATATATTTTCTTTCTTTTTTAAGCAGTTCATCCATTATGATACACTATATGTATACATTTTTTTGAAAGATTAATATATGGGTAATAACTTCGATAATAGTTGGTCCAGTATATATCAACCATAATTCTAGTGAATAATGAATAATCCCTCAATGCACACCTATTTTGACTCTCACAAGGGATATTATTTGGTTATAAACATTATCCTTACAAACCATTACATAGGTTTTGAAAATATATTACAAGGGAATTAAAAAAATATGATCAAGTATAACCTAGATTAAATTTAGGATATTCATAAACTAATGTATTCAGAAGATTTATGTAATACCTCATCTATGATTTAGATTTATTTTATCTAAAATTGTAAATTTTAGTATACCCATTAAATGTATTATCTTAGTCATAGTAATGGAGGGATCCCTAAAAAATTTAGTTAACATTTGGTTCAATGAATAATGTGATGATTTTCCCAATGGGAAAAAAATTATATTTTGGATGAAATGAAAAAACTCTTGGAAAATGTCACCTAAATATCTCAAGCTGTGGATGAAAACCCGAATCATATTGAGCTCCCAAATATTCTAAGTAGTTGTAAACTCACAATCAATATATTTTTAATGAAATACCTTCCCTCATATATATGGTCTTCTAAACTAATAGCTACTGAGATGTGGGTTAATTAAATCAAAAAGATATTTTACATTATACAGTGTTTAGACAAGAAGATTGTTTTTTCTCCATATATAATTTATAATGTGATATTGAGCATTGGTGGGGTATACATGTACTTTCTTTTATTCTGGTTCGATACATTATTTTGTGTCACATAGTTTTGATAGTAATTTTTAATCATAACCACAACCACTTGATATGAACTATTGGTGAAAACAATATGTGTAACTATAATCACATAGAAGGTTTATAAATATCTTCCGATTGAGATTTATGGGGGGGATTCTTGCTGAGGATTTAATTTTTCTTCCTTGGATTCAATATTATATAATAATGTGTATAGATTATATTTCTTAGTATAAATAAAATATTAAATATTTTTATTGGGAATTCTTGTATTATATCTTATAGAATCCATTTATCATGTAATGATAAAATAATGATTATGAACTCCCTATGGAATAATATTTATCATGTGGGTTATCGTATAAATCAAAATGTTATTTTCTCTCAAATTATTGAGGAAGAAGTTAACATTAACAACAAGCCCATTTTTTCAAGAATGTATACATGTATTCATGGATTATTATCATGTACTTAAACTATAGAGTGATTTTGATTTTCCAATAAAACTCATACTACGACCCATACCTATCTCAAAAGGTTAGTATAAAATGACTCCCATTGAGTTTGCAATTTCAAGGGAGAAACCACAGGAAACATTAGATAGTTGTTTTAAAATACAAAGTACTTAAACAAGGGTTGAACCAGCCATGTATGTAAAAAATATATATTGATATATGTGCCTTTACATTTATGACCAAAAAATTAAAAAAAATCATAAAAACTAGTATCATCTATCGTTTATGTATGATATACTCGATCAACTTGAAGGGGGTCTATAATTTTTTAGTATAACCCTTCAATTTTGATACCATCATTTAAGGGTCCAAATGGAGAAATATTATTATTAAATATTTGTTATAATGTATAGATAGTATGTGTTTATAAAGATTCCATATGGACATAAAAAAATTCATTTCCATCTTCAAGGATATAATGAGGAGTTTCTATAGATACTACCATCAAAATATTTTAGTTTTTTATAGATGTTATTATTATATTTTAAATTTTAATGGAAGATCATGAAGATCACCAAAATATTAATTTAAGGACCATGATAAAGGATAAATTATACCTCAAAATTTGAAAATATGAATTCTTGCGAAAAATGATGACATTCATTGGAAATATAATCACAATAAAGGGTATATTAGTAGTTCGATAAGACATGTTTGTTTTCTATATATGAATAATAAGAAACTTGGTAAGAAGGATTAATTGTTTTAATGGTTTATCAGGATGTTACAGATACATTTAAAAAAATCATGGTTATCAAATCAGCAAACAAAGTAGAAATTATTGTGAGTAATATCACTTTATACCTGGGAATATAGGAAATATTTATAAGGACTAATGAAGAGTTTGGTAAAAAATTAGGAACTTATAATACATTGAAATGGTTAATGGTTTTTAATAAATCGTGATTATATTAAATTTGTTTTGGGTTGATTCCACATTTTTTGAGATATGGTTATGATTATGGTTCTTTCTATTTAAAAAATGATGAGAAACATTCTCAGATGCATGATTTAGAGCATTAAATATGGATCTTTACATGATAATTTTTGTCAATTTTTCTCTGAGGTGAAATTTTTAGTTCTCGGGTTTTGACCTATAAGATTTTGGAATATTTCTAATATTATTTCTAATGTGAGGCATTGAGTCAGTGTTGGATGTTGTGGTCTAGAGAACCTAAACCCAATGATGTTATAATATATTAAATACTTTTTTTCAATCCCATGTAATTTCTCTCAAAACATGGAAAATATATGGAGTGGAGTCTATGATTACAATTTGGAGACCATAATTGAGTCAAGAACATCTTGTTTACCCTAGAAATTTAATAAATATTTCTAGCAGAAGGTGTTTGGTGAGTGGTGAGTTCTTGATAGAGTGTTATAGAAGGAGTTTATTGATTTTAAAAAATTAATTTTATTTAACCTAATCCCCCCTCTCAGTTTGGTTTTCATAGAATTAAGAGGATCCCGCCATCCTCTCCCCCATTGTCTAATGGATGAAAATTGATCTATGACAAAGTGATGAAGCACTAATGATCTTCATTCTTGGTACTTATCATCATCACATGGAGGAGGATCATGATACGAGAATAATTTTACACCTAAATCAGTGTAATTAACCGCCTAAAATTAGTTCGTTTTATTATTGGTCCAAATCCCCTTCATTTCTCTTTTTTGTGGTTGTATATCCCATTTTTGATCTCTAGAGATCCCTCATAGATAGATATGTTGGTTTATAGGAAAATTGGGGAAAATATGTGAATTTCAAGGTAATTTCTATCGATAATTACCATCTACACTATTTCATTCTAGTAATAAATTTTTTGGATATGTTCATGTTTATGTAAGATGAATTTTGGAGACTAAATATCATGTACTGGGGTTACACGCCATTTAAGGACACTTATATCATGTACCAAGAGGACATGGCCTACAAATATATTGGATATTTCATAGATATATTGAAATACACTTCCAAAGTACATGGAAAAGGGCTACTATACATGGGACTATGAAAACCACAAGGCCATGTTCGACTTAACATGAACCCATCATGTAGAATGGGATGCACAATGTTTAAGGGACCCTGCTGTCCATGTCGTGATGAAGATGAAAACCACCAGGGGTCAGGTGAGGGAGATAACACTGTTTATGGGATATACATGTCATGTACCCCTACACTACCAATCCATTCCATGGGAATAGGATAAATGGAAGGGTTCAAGGGTAGTTCTACAAGCCATCTAGGCTCCAGTTCAGGTCGTGTACTTTTGGGGGTCCTATTGAGATTATTATTCATGCATATCTTTATCTTGGGAACATAAATTATTGCATGTGAGTATCCTATTTTATGCATTTATTTATGTCTAACACGATGGTGACCTTTATTTAGGACTATGAGAGAGTATTTGGTTTTTGTCAAGCACGATTTTTTTGTATTGATGCTTAACCTTGTGTTGTGATTTGGGTAGATCACTATGTTGATGTCAGGGATGGTACCATGGGCTCGCACTAAAGAATTTGGGTCCCCTAGACTCTTTAGTCCAATAGTGAATTTATCCACTATTTTATTAGGGCATGTGTCCCCTAGCCATGTCATTTTTGTGATATAATGTATGAAATGTGTGATCTTCCATTCTGGGGTGGTTCGATGATAATATAGATCAACATGGTACAAAAAGAGATATTTTGGGACTTGTACTCCCCTATGGAATATAGGTTTGTGTTTACCATACATCTATTAATAATTAGTGATGTGACTACACACATCAAGTGTGTGGGTTCTATACTTATTGGGTAGTTCTTCTGGGGATATTACATCCATGATGTATCATGGTGAGGGTTCCCTATATCATTTGTATAGTTGAAGATAACGCTCCCATGTCGTTCAACAGTGTAATACCTCCATATTTAAATCTAATATAGTAGTTAATACCTTGTGGGACCATGAAGTAGGTACTAAATCAATGAAGTTGGTACTCACCTATCTTTTTAGGATGTGGGTCCTCCAATTGTGAATTATAGATAGAGAGCATAATACCCTATCATGTAAGGGTGATGGTCCTATATCCTTGGAGTCATAACACACATATCATTCTAGGGAACATGTAATCCATATGTTTTTTACCATTACATTTGGAACTACCATGTCCTACCTGAGAGTAGGTCCTCTAGAATAGGGTTACTACACCCCTATCATGTCAGGATTTTGATCCCCCATACTAATCGAGTTGGTACAGTGGTACTCCTCTATCTTACTAGGGTGTCGGTCTACTAGCCATATAATGGTACTCCCCTATAGTACTTGAGTGCAGATCCTCTCCAATAGATTATTAAAATATTGTCTCCTTGTATTAGCGGGGAGAAATTCCTCCATTGGTGTTTGAGATTCCTCAACATGTTTATGTGTTGGGACTCCAAACAGTAGTGACAACAATTTTGTAGGTTAGTTAGGAAATATTATTTTCTCAACTTCAGGGTTGTGGCGAGGGTTGGGTCCCCTCTATTCTATCTTGAAATAGATAATTAATTTTGTATATAGTATGTAATAGTTCTTCCTTAATCTTGTGCAGTGTTGAAGGTAGGGCCTCTCGACTTGGGTTCTTATAGCCATGTGCTGGGTGCAAGTTAGTAATTGCAGGTCCTCTTCTTCTTGGAACTAGAGCTAGACCTCGTTATATGATCCAAATGGAGTGAATATCTCAGATGGGTTATATATGATATGTTTGAGCGCATGGAGCACGTTCTCTTGGATTTTTCTTACTATTAGAGTATAGAGTTAAATCATATTAGTGTATATGTGGTCAGATCCTCATGTGACGTTGATTCTAAGAAGAGTATATATTAGTTATTCTAGGAGTCCATATGGTTTTTTCATGAGTGTATATTGACACCCCATAAAATTAGTGATGAATAATTTTATCTTTTCATGGATGGTTTGAGATGGAGTTTCTATCTTGATTAGGTTTCCTCTAGAAATATTGAGATTATTGTTTCAACTCAGTTTCACCCACTTCTTTTTGTTTTTTTGGGAATATACTTAGTTTTTTTATTCACACATGCATTGTATTTGTCATGAAATGTTGTGTCTTATGCCGATCACATGCCATTTGAATGAGTCTCTAGAGGACCCGAGGTAGGGAAAACTTAGTGATCTAGACCAACTGAGTTGTTTACTAGAGTTGGGATGAGGAGCTTTCTAGCAGTTTCATTGGATAGATAACCCCTCTTATTGACAAGGTTAGAAAAATTTATAGTTTTTTAGTGGGAATGTGTTTTACCCTTTTTATGATTTAATTAATTCTTCTATACTCTAAATTGGGATTTTTTTATGAATGAATTTTAGTTTCAAACTTTTTATAACAATATGATTTTGAATTGAGGGATTTTTCTGTGCATACATAAAAATCCCATTTGGAAACGTAATCCCATTTGCATAATAAAACTACTCAGAGCTAGTATGAAGCCCCTGGACTATTAACGGTGGGATTGGGGAGTTGCGTACCAGACCCTATCGTGTCGTGTCACTATAGGGTGGAATCAAAGGGGGTTCCAATTTGTGTCTACAGTGTCGTGACCTTGGTTTGGTATGCATAGAAATAGAGTGACGGTGATTTGAGTTCGTCTCTCTGGTTAGAGGTTTTAGTGTCGGTGAAGTGGCCAACGTATCCATTCCCCAGAATGATGATTACCTACATATCAAATTAGTACATTAGGACACTATCACATGGAAATATGGGTACACACATCATATAGGAATGTGTTTTTTCCTTATACTTCTTACATCATCTCCTTAGATATACTCTTTGACGGTGGAACATATTGAATCTATTTTAGGATGCTGGCACAACAAAATCTAGAAAGGGTTTGATGGTGGGATTGTAGTGACGATCTAACCCATGATGGGGATTTAGTGCATGGCACTGTTTTTATGGTGGTTCCTCTAATTTTTCAGTCATTTGAGTCACCACTCATTAACCTACTTATTATGATGGTTGTTATGGAAGAGGATGTTTTTATGCTGAATTTGCAGCATGATTTCTAGAGATAGTGACCTCTAAGGTATTTTATTGATCTAAAACCCCTATAATATTATTATTGGATCAAGGTAGTCCCACATATTTTCCACATAGTGATGAAACCTCCTAATTATCTCATGTTCCTAGTAGACATCCTTCTATAGGGTTTGTCCTGGTGATGGTGGTGTTTTATTTTGTAGTCCCATTACAAGGTGAAACATAGTTGGTTAGAGTTTGAGAAAATCATCAAGGAAGAGTTTTACCTAGCCACATTTAAGTATATAAATATCTAGTTTCTTATGCATGTTTGTAAAGGTACCATGAATATGTTACAATAGTCGATGAGGTTCAGAGTCCTAACATGTTACTACATGTATATGTTTTTTGAGACATTCTATAGATATTAGAACATTGATAAGGTCTTAGGAAGAGTTCTCTGAGAAAGTGTGGTATCCTGGTTAAATCCTAATTATGTAAGGATACTAGAGTTAGCTCTAGTTGTAGATATATTCCTGCAGGAGGGAAAGGAAGATGTGTCCCTTTGTGGTGGTCATGAGGCCGAGGCATCTATATAAGTTAGAATATTGAAAATTATAGGATCATGATTCATCACGAATATCTATGCCTAGACATATGCATATTTTCCTATAGCAGATGTGACGATTCAGTGATCAAGTCAAAACATTATAGGCACAATTACTCTTGTTACATATGTGACCTATTTCATGACATCATCTGACCTATTGTGCTAAAGATAGAGAGTTGGTCAATGTGCCATCTTGGCAAAGACAAAATTTGAAGCAGGGTGTTCTATATGATGGTGAATGTGAAAATAGATCACATAGAGTAGTGGGGTGTGGCATGCAGTTTGAGGGGTTACCACTATAACACTAAGTGTTCCATGCTATACATAGAATGATAAATCAAATGGGAGAGGATAGCTACAGTTTGTAGAGGCCTTTAACCTAGAATCTCTGAAGATGATAATAGGTATGATTTGTGTCATTTCTTGTTTCTACATTAGTATTTATTAGACACATTTATGATTTACTGGTTTAATCCCACTTGTTTTTCGAGGTATAACCAGGGTGGAACTAAGAATCAGTAGAACCATGTGTTGGTGTTTTTCAATATAGAGTCAATTTCATGGGGAAGAGTGGTTCATTCCTAATTGAGATGATTTTTTTAAAAATTTTAGTAAAACCATGTTGGCGATTCATTGCTACCCGAAGAGGATATTATCAAGGTTGGGTTGATTATTATCTCTGACTAGTGTGTTTGGGGATAAGTTACGTGATGGTGGTATACATACAGAGATACTGGTAAGACCAAGTTTAATCATATATTTTGTGATTTGTTTTTTGTAACAACCCTTGGGATTTTTTCATCAGCTTTGGATGTGACACGCTTAAGGAGGACATGAAGCTGTTTAAAATATATTCATAATCATGAGTTTATGGGATGCATTCCACACTGAGAAGAATGATTGTTGTGTGATAAAAAACATGTATGTAATTTATTACTGACCAAATAAAATAATGTTGAGGTGTGGTGGATTATTTCATTAGAATTGTTGGTTCTGGGTGAGGTTCTGTAGTGGAGTGTCAGAGGAGGTCCTAAAATTTCTAGTGGAGTTTTTTTGCTTGATCCTTTTTGTTTCGCATCCCTATTGGAGGGAGATTATTTCTTAGAATAGTTATGTAGTTTAAAATTTAAACCATATTTTTTTTCCAGAGTGTGGATTGGTTTCTAACCATCCATACATAGCAAGTATTCCACTAGTGGGTGTCGAAGTGTTTCTATTGTGAAAAGATGTGTTACAATTATAGGATTACAAAAAATGGGATAGTAATACCTAGTGTTTAGACATTTAATGCTCTGTTTTTTTCTTTGGTTCCTTCATGTTGTCCACACCATATTTTAACATAAGTCACTGGAGGATTTTGTGGTGTTGTTTATCTAGGTGTGGATGTGGACTGTGAGGTTACATAAGTATATGTGTTTATTTTTCGAGGGGGTGTATCACTAGAAACTATGAATTTAAATAAACCATGGATCTTAATTTTTTCAAAAATTGTTGTTGTGGAGACATGTGTCTACTTGTTTAACGATTTTGGCCAGGAAAAATGTGGATATGGCTGCAGTTTTCCCTTAGTGGGTCCCCTAAGTGCATTCTTCTAAGCAGTAAGGGAAACCTTGGTGAGTTCGCAGGTGAAGGAGTTTTAGTGGAGAGCGTATTATCATTCCCTTATTCATAGTTTTTTAATTTTTGGGTACAAAAAACCTTAAGATTTAGTGAATTTAGTGACATGGGTTTTTACTAGTAAGAATTTTTAATTTTATTGAAAATATTTTTTTAGAGAGGCATAGAGTCAGCATAGGATTCTAGGTTACGTAGAACCTCAGCA
The DNA here is from genome assembly GCA_963277665.1 of Viscum album. Taxonomy (NCBI): domain Eukaryota; kingdom Viridiplantae; phylum Streptophyta; class Magnoliopsida; order Santalales; family Viscaceae; genus Viscum; species Viscum album. The sequence continues at coordinate 1,465,235,681 of OY728158.1, forward strand.
CGCTGATATTAAAAATTATTAAATATATTTCTTCACACACACATAATTTTTATTGAAACATAGAATTAGTAATTAGTAGAGTGTTGGATCTGAATTCTGAGATGGTGGTGGATTTCATATCATTTTTTCCCAAGTCAAGACATAATATTTTATAGCATAGGGTTTATGGTTAAGGGTGACTTAGAAACTAGGAATTACAGAGGGAGATAAATTATTTTAATTCACTAAATCAATTAATCATAATCCTCCCCACACTAACATTGGTGTTCCTAGTGAAAGGATGAGATAATCCTCCTCTCCCCCTTCGATCGATAGATGAAAACTGTGTTTAATTGAAGGAAACAAATGATACCAATCTCTATTCATTGCATCAATCAACATTAGATCATGGAGGAGCATGATCTAGGCATCAATATACACTTGATGCTTTGGTGTTTTTCCTTATAGGTAGTTGGATTTTATTTTTGTTTTATATCCCCTTATTTTGTTGTTCTTTTAAGGTGGTATATCCCCTTTACAAATGCTAGAGTTTCATCATAGGTCAATATATAGGCATCAATTTAATGAGGGTTGAATTGGGCTAATCTCATGGTAATTGAAATATATAATTATCGTCTACATGGTGTGTAGTATTGTATCAGACATTGTGTGTGTTTTCTAATTATAGGAAGTTGAATTTTTTTAATTATACTAAATTTTCTGGGGTTACACATTGTGTAGTGACCCCATGTCATCTGGAAATGAAGTTATAACCCTGGTTATTGGAAAATCACTTGGGAAATAGGTTATTTATCATAAACCCACCATTTAAAATGGGATGCATGACTCGTGATGGATATGGTTGGTCAGTCCGTGTGGAAGAATAACATGGCCAGGTTACAAGTGAGGAAGAACACACCATGTATAGGTTGTATAGACTGTGTACCTCTATATGTCGAAGCTTGGAAATATGAATGAGAGACATGTCAAGGTACACGGGTGAGTCCACATGCCAGGTGGGCACAATTTCATGTCATGTTCTTTTTGGTGTATCTTCTTGAGATATTACATCATTCGTATATCCTTATTTGGAACTCGGATTCTGGATTGTGAATACTCATACCTAAGTATTTTACACTATAGAACATGATGGTGGCCTCTATTTCAGGACATGAGATATGATGTGGAATTTTTTGTGTAAGATTAACATGTAGCGGTGCATAACCTTGATTATTGAATATGGTGTATTACTGGGATGGAATCGCGATAGGTTACCTTCCATTTTCCCATAAGATGTGTGTCCCATAGACTCTTTACACTAATATGGTGGTTCTACACAATATTATAAAGGAAGGAGTACCCTACATGTAGTAGTGTTATTATTTTATATATGATAAGCATGAAGCTCTTTTCAGTGGTGTTTGACCAATTCTATAGATCGATGTTGTTCTTATAGAGAGGCAAGAAGAGTGGTACTCCCATATAATATTAGGGTTTCAGATTCCCTTTCCACTCTTATTTGGTTGTGATGGAATTCCCTACATAATATGGAACAACTTCTATATCTATTGGCTAGTTCTTCCTGGATAGGTAATCCCCTGATGGATCAGGTTGTGGGTTCCATGTGTCGTTCCTATAGTCAGTAACAACATGACCTTTTCATGTCATGTGTGGGCCCCAATACTTACTAGAACATAGATTATTTACTCCTCCATTAGACTAGGGAGTGGTCCCTCTAACTATTGAGTTGGTACTACCATATCGTGTTCGGTGTGTGTCCTCTATGCATTATGTAACTCCATGATACTTTTTTAAATACTTCTTAGAATAAATATAATCCTTTGATATATTTTATTTCACAAAACACTGAATACAACCTTTTCTTTATGAAAGTACAAAGTGTGGCTTGCATTATACACAACACCATGTCAATATTTCATGACACAAAATGTAATGTTTATTGTTCTCTATATGAAACACTGAGGTTAGATTACAGTACACTTAATACTGACTTTCCCTAATAGCTTGTGTAACATGCAAGACCGAGTATTACCAATAATTAATTTGTTATTTAAAATAATATTATTTAATATAATAATAAATTTTTGAGCTCATAAATTTTAATTTATGAATATTATTAACTACCTTATGAAAATTCATGGTTCAATTCATTGGTTACATATTTATTTTAAATTAAAATAGAAATCAATTGAATATAAGGGGGATGCTTTTGTAAAAATAAATTTATTCTCACAAAGGAATTTAATTCTCATAAATTAAATATATTACAACAGGTGAATTATAATAAGGAAATATATTTTTCAATCAATAAATATAATGTTTTTTTCATTAATAAAATATATTTTATAAGCATAATAAAGAAACAATCAAAATATTCTATATAAAAACTTGTTTTTTTATGAAAGTAGTTTCACCTACTTTTAAAAAAGAATATATTTAAATATAAATTATTTAAATTTTATAAAATTTATATGTAAAACTAATATTTATTTTGTAAATATAAACATAAAAATTAATTTAGGGTTTTTTATTGTTTTTTTCTATGAGTTTTCATTTTCGGATGAATAGGGGAAAATAATGATTTTTAATTCAAAAATATTTTTTTCTAATATAAATATAAATAGGAATTATATTTTCTATTTCATTTAATATTTAAAATTATTAATTATACACCAATTAATATAATTTAGTTCATTTTAATAAATTACATTTTGAAATTGCATATAAAAACATTGTAGTCAATTGAACTTTTTCACTTTAAAAACTCATGCCATCACCTTATCCACATGATTAATTTTAAATTAATTTATGCCACTATGTGATTATAATTTTGAAAAATGGTTACATTATTGGAATAATTATAATTTATAATATATAATAATTTCATAATTTTTTATGAAAAAATTTAGTGAAAATAAATAAAAATATTTACAATGATTAAGATGGAAATTAGTCAAACAAAGAACAAAACATTAAACATTGAGACTAAAACTACATAGAATATTTTGAAAATTGAATTTTCTATTCATATATTTAAAATATTATCCCATGTATTATTTTTACTGAATTACTATAGTCAATTACAATGGTAAAATGTTTGTGCAATTCCCTTTTAAATGTTTTTCAAGAATACAAATCCTCCTCCACATTAAAATGCCCCTCACCCATCCTACATATTAAGACATATCAAGCCATTTATATCACTAAAACACTAATAAAATAATATTTAAATAATTCTTTTTTCGTTCTAAAACCCTTCCATTTGGAAAAACCCCTTATTAGGAAGCCCTACAATGCAAACAAAAAAGAGTGACCCAATGTAGAGGTAATATTCTTGTTCAAGGAATTTTTTTATTCTCATTCCCCAACAATTAAATTATTATTATTTTATGATTATATAAAATCTTAATTATATTGAATATAATGATATTTTTTTATTCAAGGGTTTTTACCAATACTTACACCCACTTCCTTTTAATGAGTATTGAACTTATCATTTTTCTATACTGTGAACTGCCACCACAAAAAATGATGGCGTTCATTTTTCTTTCACCACATATTATGGTTAATTATTATTATAGAATCGAAATTTTAATATTATATATATTAATTTTTTATGTATTTATGATTCTTGAATAATTATATAATACATAACATATTTCTTTCCATTTCATGTAACAATGATAACTTTGTTTGTGGATGTGTAGACTATTTTCTCCTCAAAGTGATATGAATAATTCACACATTACATTGAGTGTATTAGAGAATAGGTTTTGTAAAAATATAGTATATACATTGAATAATAATTTTAATTTAATTATATTATATATATACATATATATTATATTCTTTCTTTCCTTCAATACGATAAGAAAACGGAAGCAACATTTGTTTATAAGTATGGCCTACCATCTCAATTAATGGTGTATGTCATTTAGTATTTAAATATTTTATATATTAATATAAATATTTATATACTATATATATATATATATTATATATACCATTTTTTTATATTCTGGAAATAATTAAATCGTGATATAAGTTATAAGATCATGAATCACAATTAAAAAACATGTACGATAAACACATCAGTTATTACCTAAAGCATTACATTAACATGGAGTTGTAATAAACAGGTAATATAATTTCATAAGTGAATCATATATGATACTAAATATAATAGCATGGTTATATAGAAGATGTATAATAAATTTATATTCATTATATAAGATGTTTAAACTTGTACAATGAAACTCAATACCTATTCTAAAGGAATTTCAACTTAGTTTCTATTTTTGTAATATATATGTCATATTCCCCAGTGAGTTATTTTTTTGTGTATATACTACTCTATGAAATTTTATATTATTAATTTAATTTATTTAATTATGTTAAATAATTTAAATTATTTAATTCTCTCATTGGGATTGTGATTCTAACATTACTAATGTAGTTACGGTTTTCCCGTCTCACATTTCTTTCCCTTGAGAAACAGTCCGTGTTCACCACATATTTTTTATATGTGGTGTATATAATTCCCATAGATTTATTAGATGATTCATATAAATAAATTTATTTGTTTTTATATATCCATTTTTTTAATTACCATTCATGTAGTTAATGTTAAAAAATTTACCAAATTTGTAAAGTAATTTCATCTCAATTATTCTTCTTTGAGACACATGCCATGTCCTCCACCTATTTTTAAATGAGGTGTATACACTAATTTTGACTTGTTATATAATAAATATACATATTTTCATTGTATTATATGATTCAAATAATTTTTTATTTTCATTTTTTTATGATTCAATGTTACCAAATTGGTAATGATTTATTACTATAATCTCATCATTTATTGAGATTGTTTGAGGTTATACTTTTATTGATGAAATATCATGATATATATATATATATATCCATAAATCTCAGAAATTTAATTATACTAATGTAATTAATGATATAACCATTATTTGGTACCATTTTATATAGTATTTTGTACTTATTATATCCAAGAATGTGTTTTAAGAAGATCCGACTGTATTTACCCATTCAGTTGAAAATATTTGTTATTTCAAAACCACGTACTCTAAAAAGCCAAAAATGTTTTTATATTATACTTTTATGTTTAATTGAAATTTATACTCATTTATTTTATTTTTCAAAAATAATTTGAAAATGGATATTTTCTTTTTATGACTATGTCACTTTTTTAAGGAACAATTCTGAAAAGAATGTTTAACATGTACGGAAATACCTACAATCATGACTGTAATTTCCTCGAAGATTGCATAATTTGATTAAAAGTTTATTTAAAAAAAACAATTATTAATAGTCTAGAATGTATTTATTTTTAATGTTATATTTGTAGTTATGTTTTTCAGAAAAACATTATGTTTAAAAAGTGTTTTAATTGATTTTAATGATTCTTTTTTAATATTTCCATGAAAAAATATTTAAAAAAGTTTTCAAAGCTACCAACTTATATATTCATGTTTAATTTTAAGGAAATGTTTTTCAAAATATTTTATTTTTAAAAACTATTTTTTCAACAAATAATATATATTTTTCTCACGAAATGATATTAAATGAAATTTCCAAATTATTTTGTTCCTAATATAACATTTATTGTGGTTACTGATGCATTTATATGGAAATGATACAATGATCAATACATAATATTTATTTTATTTTTTTTATCCATAACATGATTTTTATAAAAAATATATTAATTTCCTGGGTTATTTACTAATGAAACATGCTTCTTTCCACATTTTATTCTTTGGGGAAATAATTTTAGAAATGGCCTCTTTTTAATAGGTTATGATATGGTTATATATTTATGATACCAATTTTACTTCATGAGATATGATATGAATATTTATGATCTTGTGGAACAAATAAATCATAATTCATTGTGAGATGGGTTGGTCATATATCTCCCCCCATTGCATTGGGTAATGATAAATGGTATATGATCCCAAATGGTATATGGGCTATAACACAAGTTCGAAAAGAATAAGGTTCACATATATATATAACACAAGAATTAAAATAAGATGATACACTAGTGGTATAATATCCATGAATGTATGAGGGTAAACAGGTTATAGCTTAATCTTGGAAGTAAGAGGTTACACTGATTGTCATCTAAATAGTGAAACTTGTCTATGGATGATTATCCTTGTAGATTAGTTCTTCTCAAGGTTTTGGTAGGTATCCTTGGGATACTATTTTATATTCTTATGATTATGCCTCAAATTCCTTGTATTCCTCCAATTTTATGCTTTCATGGATTATTCTCATGACCCCTTATGATTCATATATTAGGAATTCTCAATATTTACTCCATCATTCTTGTTTATGATCTTTTATATGTAGGTTATTTTCTTCTAATATTATGATCACATTCTCATACCACTAATATAAGGTTTATAAATACATATCTCTTATGTGTACCCTTATTGAACCTCTGAGATCTCCCCATTTTATGTTTCCTTACCCTATTTATAAATATATGTATTGTGTATTATATGTATAAGAAGGGTAAAAGTCTTGGATAACCACAATTATGTACCTATGTTTACATTTCCATTTTTCTAAAGTCACTATACTAATAAGGTCATTAGGCATCAGTTTTTGTAATATATTAATTATTCTTCAAATATAATGAAATTTTATTTTATAAAATGTGATGTTTTGAAAAGAAGGTGTCTGATAAAGATATTATATAATCATTAGAAACAAGGATAAGAAACCAATTGTGAGATCCCTAATGACATGACCAAGAATATATCTAAGGATAAAGAAAAGTATTGGAAATTTTCCTTTATTTATGGTAAAGGATGGAGAGACTGGTTTTCTAGAAATAAATCCATGTATGGAAACTAATTGAGGATGTGGATTTTTAATATATTTACCTAGGTGAAACAACTTTTACAAGGTGTATTAGGCCTGACTCGTGTTTATCCAAGTACATGAGAATAATCATTATTTCACACATGGGTTGACAATGTCAAGGGATACGCTTTTGGAAATCACAAACTCTACATAAACCATATTAATGATTTAAAAATAAGTTTTCTATGAATAAAATAGGGTATAATAAATTTATTATGGTTTTATAATTTAGACATCATGTAAGTTGGTTTTAATGATTATGTGGTTCCTCACTATGAATACTATTTTCTACTCTATTATTTTTTATTTTAGTTAATGTATAAAATAATGAGGAACCATTATATTTGTGATTGGGACTTGAAATGCAATGGTTTTTCTCCTGAGAAACCAAATTCTATCTATATTGGAATGGAAAACCTCATTTCTATGCTCACATAGCTTTTTAAAGAAATGAATCAATATGAGATTTAAAATGATAAAGGGTGGTAACTCTATTCTATTGAGACATTAATGGTGTATTTTCCACCTTTTTTCAATGTGTATTATAGTAGAAATTTTGTGGAACACCATATTAGTACAACTAAATAGATATTCTCCATTTTCCATTGTTAAGAACATGAGATATTCATTCTGGATTTTTATCAATGGGATGGTGAAGTAGACCAATAGTGGAATCTAATCATAAATATAAGGAAGAATGGTACAAATTTATCCATGAAATGGAGAGACAGAAAGTAAATATTCATTAAAAAGTAAATTCCTCACGTTCCTCATATAATTATGGAAAAATAGTTCCTTTCGTTGAATATTTAGGATAATGAATATGTTGGTACCAATGATGATAATTTCACATGACTTGTGAGGTACGATTATGGAATTATCATCTAAATGTAATGTATGGTTGGAAGGTTCTTCAGTGGCTTAATCAAAAGACAGTAAAAGGTGATGGAGATAATATACATCATTAGATATAAAGAGTTACTTAATTTTGTAATAAGAGTTGAAATGGAGTTAGGATATTTGTATCAACCTCATGGTTTTACGTGGAAAATGAAGATAAAGTTCAAATAGAAAATCTAAAAACAATGGAGAAAAAGAGATGAGCATTCCATTATGATCTAATTATATAAAGACGCATAGAGTGAAATATTTTACTAGGATTAGAAATTTATTATGCATTTAAATGGATTACATCAGGAAGATGAATTCTGATGTGACTGGGAAAAATACATATAATGTTACAAATAATGAGAGTACTCTATAGAATTTACCCCACACACTTCAGTGTTTTAATTATAGGGAGCATAAGAATGTCTAAAAAAGTTCCAAATATATGGGTTCATAATAGTGATCATCCCCACCATCCTCTAAAGATAAAAGAAAAATTGAATTTATATGTAATAAATATTGATGATTTGAACCTTGATGATTGTGGAACTCCATAGTGTGGAAATTCATATAAGATTTTGTAAAAATAGGATCTCTTGAAAATACTATTTTTCAACCTTTATTAGAAATTGATATGAGTCTAAGAGTTTATTATCTCACCCTATGAGAATTTTTTAATAATTCAATCACATTTTATTTCTAAATATATCAGTATGAACCCAATTTTCAAATACAATTGTTTCCTTTAAGATAAGAGACTATCTAATGAATGAATAGTTAATTATCTTTTGGAAGCATGTTTTATTTTAATAAGGTTTATTTAATTTAAGTTATTTTAATTTTTCAAGTGAATAAATTCTCCGGATTTTTTGTGACAATCTCCGGCTAAAATATTAAATATGAGGGATTAATGATGGGTTGTTTTTATGAAATTTAATGAAATTATTTCTAATGATTTGGATTTTCTTCTTTCAGAAGGGTTATATGGTTAACCATTTCTTTAATGGTTTATGATAAAATTTGAATTATGTTTTAGATAATCACATATTATCTCACAATATACGCATTTTTGTATATTCGATAACTTCAACTAACCTTTTTAGTGATGCTATCCATATACAGATAGAAGGACTTGTCATTCTACCTCTTGATCTATTAGTACATCAAAAATAACAAGTTCACCTTTATTTATTATGATAAGACGTGTAAATTAATGAAGGGAAAAATTGGTGATATTTTTATGAAATATAGTAATTATACATTCTCATGAATATTCTTTATCATTAGTAATAGGGTCTTTAAATAAAATAATTTCCCATTATCATCATTTTTGAGGATATCAATGACTTTTCAAGCCTCTTTGGGTTATGGCTTAATGATTTTCAGTTTTATATTAACAATGATTTCTGTAATCATCCATCATGACATGATAGTTAAAATTTTATTCTATGTCCATGTTATAACTTCCAACCTTTGTTCTACCATGTGGGAAACTTTTTATGATTTACATTGATATCTATTATTGTTCAATCATTCATTTTTAATGAATTTATTATTATTAATTTTTACTATGCCAAATTCTAAAAAAGTTTCATTCATGTATTAAACCATTAATAACCCATTTGAATTTCGGTGGTCATATTAATTTTATGGTGGGTAGAAAGTAACAACCTGAAATTTTGTGAAATATTTTTTTCGATTTAATTTAAACTTTTGATAATTTTCATTTCATGCAACACTGAATATATGATTTATTATATGAAATAAATAATTGTTGTTTATGTAATATACAAAAATAATTAATCTTTATCTATAAGTAACATAAATTTTATCGTTCTCTACATAGAACAATGTGTTTAGCTTACTTTACACTTAAGATAAACATCCTTGATGGAATACGAAACACTGAAGTTCATGTTTTACTGAACAATAATATATTATTAACATAATAATTATTTCATATAATAAGATATAAACCTACCTTTATGATTTATATTATGAATTTAATTAATTTTTTTTTTAAAATACATGGTTTTTGTCATTGGTTATAAATTTATTTGAAATGCATATAAGAACCAATCGATACTAAATAGAATATTTTTATAAAAACAACTTTTATGCTAACAATGGAATTTCATCATAATACATTGTATTAATTACTATTGATAAATTATGTTAATAAAATATTTATTTCCACATTAAATAATAAATTTATTTATATTCATTGAATATATTTTTTAGGCATAGGATAAGAAAAAACCCAATATTACCCATAAAACCTATATTTTATATAATAGTAGTTTTACCACCTTTTAATATAGATCATATTTGAAATAAAATTTATGGAGTTGTTATAAATTTTTTATGATAAAATAGTCATTATTTATTAAATAGAGTCATAAATATTATTCTAATGTGACAATTTGGTATTTTTCTGTCGTATTTTATTTTTTTATGAATAGTCATAAATATTGAAATTTCAATCAAAATATGATTTTTCATATACTTTATTTATAAGGATAAATTATATTATTAAATATTTTAATGATTAATTATATAAATTATAAAAAATTAATTTTGTTTTGTTCATTGGAGTTAATTTCACTTTAAAATTTGATATAAAAACATAGCAAACATTTCATCATCTTTTCATTACAAACTCACCATGTCCATCCGTCTATGGGATTAATATTAAATTAATTTATGGCACTTATTTTATCAAAATTTGAAAAATATATTCTATATTTGGATTCATAATGATTTATAATTTATAATTAGTTAATGTTAGTTTTTACATAAAATTTTTTAGAAAGTTATTAAAATTAATTAGAATGTTTAAAGAGAACAATTACTTTCACAAAACAGTGAACATAAAATATAAGGCCCAAAAAACCTATAAATATATAAAAAATTCATTAGATGTATATGTTTCAACTATATCCCCCCTATTCTCTATTTTGGAAAATTAATTGGATACACTTTTCAGGGAAAAAACATTGTTGCAATTCCCTTTTAAAAAATTTACAAGAATTCCACTCCTCCCACACATTAAAAAGTCACTCACCTCTCCAACATATTCACACCTATCTAGCAATTTTTCCACCAAAACTATTATCATAAAATACATAATAATAAAAAAAATTAATAATATATTCCTTCTTTTCTGAAAAAAACATCCAATGAAGCACTTTGGTATAAACCAAAATGAGTTACCCAAAAAATATGTAACATCTTTCAAAAATCTATGTTTTTTTGTTTTCATCACCCAAACACCGAACAATTCTTATTCAATGATTATATAATAACCTCAATATAAAAAATATAATAAGATTTATTAATTTTAAATGTTTGACATAAAAATAAACACAATACCATCTAATGGGTAATGAACTGACCATTCTTGTGTATGGTGAACTATTTCCTCACGAAATGATGTTTTTAATTTTTTTATTTACCACATCCCATAGAGAAAAATTATGATTAAAACATTATTTTTATAATATATATATATATTATTTACGATAAATTTAGGATTCTATAATTATTATATAAAACATAACTTCATGCATTCCATTTTGTGTTACTATAGTAACTTAGTTTGTGGAAGGGTAGACCACCACCTCCTCAAAGGGTCGTAATTCATTCACTAATTACATGGAACATATAAATTATATATTTAGAAAAAATATAAGATATAAATGAAATAATAAATATATTTTAATGAAATTATTATATATATATATGTTTCTGTGTGTTCTTATAGTTTATTTATATCAATCTGAGAACAAAATAGAAGCAGAGTTCATGCATACGTACGACCAACCATATCGATCAACAATGTATTTCATTAAGTAATTAAGTGTTTTAAAGATTAATATTAATATTTTATTAATGAATATAGAAGGTAAATAAATCGCATTTTACAATCTTTAAAAAAATAAATAATGATCTGTGTAAGAGGTTCATGAATGATAAGCCAAAACACTTACGATAAAGACAGTGATTATTACCCAAAACATTAATTTAATATAGAATTGTTAATAAAAAGGTAATAAAATATCATAATTGAATCATATATGGTATTAGTTATTAAAATATGGAAATATAGTAGACTTATAATAAAATAATATTTCTTATACTAGAGGTTTCGACATGTAAAAAAGTAATTCAATACTTAAAGTAAGGGAATCACATCTCACTTTTTATTTCTACGAGTTATGTGTCAGAATCACCACATTATTTTTTAGTGTGGTGTTTAAACAACCTTATGAAATGTGATATCATTAATTTCTTTTATTTGACTATATTAAAATATTTTCATGATGTTATTCTCTCATCAGTATTATGATTATAAATCTACTGATGTAGTATGTTTTTCTCACATCACATTTATTATCCACGATGCACAAGCAATGTAAACCATGTATTTCTCATATGTGGTATGTATACATCCCACCAATGTATTATATTTTCCTTATAAATAAATTTATGTGTATTTACATATCCAATTTTTAATCGTTATTTTATGGGTTTTATGTTCAAAATAATCCAAATGGTTAAGTAATTATGTCTTAATATTCCATTTTTATGATATAAGCCATGTTATGAAAATAAATTTTTCAATAAGGTTTATATATTACCATTGACATGTTATATAATGAATATCATTATTTTTATCTTATTTTATGCTTCATATAATATTATTCATTCCATTCTATTTTGTTTCAAACAAAGAAATCCGGTAACTTATTATTTCAACTATCTCATCATTTATCAAGAATGTTTAATATAATTCTTATATTGATGAAATATCATGATCATTCTCACAAAAAATCACACAAATTTTCATAACCTCAAGTAATTCATCATATATTTATGTATTGATATAATTATTCCACTAATTATTACTTAAGATATCTAAAGAAGTGTTTTTAATAAGATATGATTTCATTTCCCATTTTGGTTAAGAATTTTGGGTTATTTATGAAATATTTTTTATAATAATTTAATCTCCAAAAATGCCTCCATATAATTCTATTATGTTTCAAAGAAATTTTAAACAATGTAATTACTTTTCATAAAATATCATTAAAAAGAAATATTTTTAAAATTTTCAGACCTGATAACTTTTCTATAGTTTTAATGTGAAACTGGAATGTTCAGAATTTACAAATGTACCTACCATCAATTCCATTATTTCTATAATGATTCATTTTTAAGTTTACAAGTAAAATGTTTTAGAATTTGTTTCATAGTAATGTATAAATTCATTTTTTAAAATATACTGTCAATGAAACTGTTCCAAAAAAAATTAAATTTTAAAACTTATTTTATATGATTTTTGTATTCCTTTATATGTTTTCCATGAAAAAATATTTTCAAATGATTTCAATGATTCCATAATGACTTATTTAGATTATTTTCATGAAAATTGTTCTAATTTTTCTATGTCTAATAAATAAATTTTTAAAGAAGAAAAAATAATATCCCAATGAAATATTTTTAAAATAAGTTTTCCAATTCTCTACCACATAAGATAACAACAATTGTTGTTACTCGTAGATTTATTGGGAAATTATCCCAATTTTCCATTTATATTATTATTTTAATTGTTTTTTTATCGATGGAATTATGTCTATAAAATCAATTTATCTTTCGTGGATTATATTATAATTAAACCCACTTATTTTCATAAGTTATGATTTAATGATAATATTAAGAAACCTATCTCTTATCCACATGTTATGATATGATTACATAATTATGATACCCATTTCATTTCATGTGATGTGATATGATTATTTATTTTATTTTGGAAAATGAATATTTTATTTAAATATAATATTGGTGGGACCTATACCTCCTACAAATTCATTGGGTAATTATAAATGTTGTATTAGAAAAAATGATATACAGGTTGTAGCCCATGCCCAAAAAAAGGATGTTACATGGGTTGTAGACTAAGATATAAAATAATCCAGTACATGGTTTGTACCCTAAGCCTTAAAGATAAAGGGTTCATGGTTTGTAGCCCAAGACCAAAAAATGATGGTACGTGGGTTGTTATCCCAATCCCCATGCATGTCTATAGGTGAATATCATGATCCTGACATGTTATGAATTTCGTGGTTGGTAGAATTGACATATTATTTTCTATTGTTATGTGTATGCCCTGAATTCGATATCTTAATCCAATTCTATTATTTAATGGATTATTCTTTTGACCACTTTATAATTCTTCACTTATGAACTACAAATATTTATTCCATGATTACTGTTTATGATCATTTATAAGCATGGAAAGATCTTCTAATGTTATGATCACATTAACAAACCAATATGCCCATGATTATGATTATATATCTTCATTATTTTCCATTATTAATCATATGATATCACCCCATTTTGTGCTTTATTCTCTGGGTTATGGAGATATATATTATTTAGAAAAATTTTATTGAAGGGTTCTAGTATTTCAGAACCTAGTGAGAGATTATGTATCTCACAAAAGTACTAGTGATAATATTTAAATGTTTCCAATTTCACCAGAAAAATATGATATTTGGAATCAATTTTTACAATATATTATTTAGTCTGAAATAATGATTAATGTTTATTTTTTTTCAAATTAAGGGTCTCTATACATGATGTATTGATAGAGTGAATACTCCCCGATTGTGTTAGGGTGTACGAAATGTTTCATTGGAGTAAGAACTACCATATAATTCCAGGGTGGGGGTCGTCTATATGTTTTTTAAAATAGATTCGTTACTACTCTATTGTATAAGGGTGTGGGTCCAATTGGATGGGGTTAATACTCCCATGTCTTTTTAGGGTGTGTGCCCCCATATTAATTGAGTTGTTAGAGTGGTACTCCCCTATCATAGTAGGTTGGGGGTCCACTATCCGTAGGGTTGTACTCCCCTATCATAATAATGTTCATGTCCCCACATATGGTGTAGTACTCCCTTGTCTCTTAGTAGGATCATGGAGTGCTTCCTATAATGGATTTAATGGTCCCTTAGTATATTGAGGTATGGGACACCCCATATAGAAGTGACAGAGGTTTTTTGGGATAGTTAATAGCTAGTACTTGCTCGACTGCATAGTAGTGGTAAGTTGTGGGTCCCTTTGTTCTCTCTCTGTAGAGAGGATTCACATGGTTTATATTATGGAATAATTAACACTCAACACTATTCAGTGGTGAGGGTCAAGCTTCTCTACTTGAGTTATTACTCCCTTGTATTGGACCTAGGTAAGTGATTACCAGACCTCTAGTTCTAGGAACTATACTTGTATATAATGAGTTGTTCCTGGTGGAGTGAATATCTCATAAGGGTTCCACTTGTGATTGATAAGCTTATGTTGTGTGTTCTCCTTGTTTTATATTGTTAGTATAGCCTCCCGTAGAATCATGATGCTGGCTATGAGGTGATAACCTCAAGATACATGGTGTCCGAGACGAGTATATCCAAGTGATTTTGGGGGTCCAAGGGGTGTTTTCACGTGTCTAGGATGACACCCCTTATGGACAAAGTTAACTAGTTATGGATAGATGAGGATGATTCGAGATGAATTTTCCCTATCGATTGGGTTCCCATTGGATAGGTGTAGTGGATGGTTACCCATTAGTTCCTACCTTTTTATTGTGGAATTTGGGACACCTACAATTTAGTTTCATACTCACTCTAACATGGCCATTTAACAAAAATGTTGAGTATTGTGAAAACAAAATGCCTATTTATAGAGTTTCTAGAGGTCCTGAGGTAAGAAAAGCTTTGTGAGATCAACCGACTAAGGTGTTTAAGGTAGCTAGGCTGAGGAGATTTCAGGAGGCATCATTTTATAGTGATGTGCTCCTTATAAAAAGATTATATGATTTTACATTTTTTTGGTGGGAATTTGTTTTTTTATTCATTCATTGCATCAGTTATAATTTGGGTTGGGATATATGTTTGAATGCATTTTAGATTATTACTTTTTATATCTTTTCACTATTGTAACAAGGTATTTTTGGGTGAGTGAATACAGTTTTCTAAATAAAACCCCTCCCATATTAGTGATATTCAACCTGGGGCCCTTGGGCTATTAGAGGCGGTCATGGGGAGTTGTTACCCATGCCACCTTAGGTCAGGTTGGAATTTGTTTTTGCCATATATACTAATCATAAGAACATCAATTATATATTCATAAATCTGTAATTGAATATGTAAAAAAGGAGATGGATGATGTTGATAAAATATTATGAAAACATGACATATTACTACCTAGGTGAGACAAATAAAGTGAATTATGATCTGATAGGGAATAATCATGTTACACTATCCATAACGATGATTGAAAAAGTCCCAATTGTCAAGGATATTTTGAGGATGCATCAAGAAGTAAAATTTTTTTGAGATAAATCCAATATTTCACAAAAAATTGTTTAACTTTCTGTTAACATAAATATCATGAATTCTAGAAAGTTGAGGTAGAATTTTAAAAATTTATTGAATACTATGGAGGTAAAAATTGATAAAGATGTTGTTATATTGTTTATAACCTAGATATTGTTTCCCAAAAATATGAAACTACATATTAAAATTTTGCATAATTCACATATATTTTTCATTTTACTTACATTAAGAATGTATGAAGATTTTTAATGATATAAAACAAAACATATTGGGGGATAATATAAATAGAGATATTTTAGCATAAAAAATAATGAATCCTATGATACCAAAATGTTATTTATGAATTTAAATATTCTAAGGTTATGTTTAAACTCTTACACATAATAGTAAGGATGTTTGAAATTATCACTGCAGAATTCATCATTGGACTGCCAAAAATTTATATAGTCAATAACGCTATTTGGGTTATATTCTATCATCAAAAAAATTAAGTAGATTTTATTACCATTATAAAATAATTAATTAAGACACCATAAGACATGAAAAAGGAATCTATGTTTGAAAGTGTATTTGACATGGAAAAACAAGATCAAACGGCTCTGGAAATATTTTTCATTAAATGATTTGTGTAACACACATCCCCAACTATAAATGAATTGTAATATAGTATATTATTAAAAACAAGATCTAAAATATTCACATATTTATAGAAAAAATTACAAAATAATTATTTTTTGGTTTACACGTGTATTAAATAAATTCAATATTTATCAATTGATTAGAATATAAAATAAGAATCATTTGAATGAAAAATAATTAGTTTCTGAAAACAAATTGAACGGCTCTTTCATTAATGATTGTGCACATGAAATAAATTTAATTAATAATACATTTTAAAAAATGAATTTTAATAATTTAATTTTTTTTATATCGTCATATAAAAATTATCATAATATGAAATTTTGGTATTTTTTCGGAAATATGGATTTTTTAAGTGAATAGTGAAAATAATGTTGTTAAAAAATTATTTCTTGTCAATAATTTTATAAATATTAAATTTCAATTATATATTGAATTATACTTAACGTAAAATATGTATTTTTATTTATATTTATTCTAATTAAATAATATTCAATAGTCCTTATATTGGATTTTATTATAAGTTTTTTTAGGTTTCCAAATGAGATTTTTCTTTAAAAATTTTCAATATGAATTTCCCCATTATAATTAATTAAAAAACTATTACTATTTTTATATGACGTTTAGTTTTTATAAATATATAAAAATATATTGTAAGTCATATATTTATTATTAGTATGTATATTTTTAATATAAAATATTCTTTTTCTCAGAAAAATACACTCCTCGGAAAATGTCTTTTTTATCTTGTCTGCAGGTTTAATGTTAAATTGAATTACTTCTATTATGTGAATAAAATTATTTATAATTGATTCCATATTTGGAATCATAATAATTTATATTTATTATACATTTAAAATAAATATGTATCATAATTAACCGTGAATAACATAAAAATAGTTTACCATGGTTAATGTAAAAACAGATATACTGTGTTGTTAAATAAAAAATATAATTGGTAAAATGACATAAAACACATTATAAAATATATTTTGTAGAAATAAATAGACCTTATAATGTCTAATATTATTTTTTCTCATTATATTTCATCTGTTAATGTGAAAATAGTTGGAACACATTTTTTCTTTGAAACATTACAAGTGTGCTGCTCACCTCGCTAATAAAAGTCCACCCAATATACTCTCCAATTCACACGGTGAAATCCATTAAAAAGTTCCAATATTCACTAAAATATATTAATTAATTAACTAATCACATAATAAAATAAAATTTATCACAAATCCTTATAAAAAATTCTTCTTTTAAACCTATGGATGTTTTCCAAACAAGAGGTTTTATGTTTAACTGAGCAATTTAATTTTATTATATTAGCTTCAAAATCATTTAAATATTGTAAATATATTATGAAATAGTAAAAAATGAAAATAAAATATAATGAAATATTATTATGTTAATTTAATATCATAAATCTATGTCATCATCTATCAAAGAATAAAATAAAAAAATTATTCTTTTGTATGAAAGATTACTACCTCACGAACCAATGTAATGCATTTTTCATCATCTCTTCTCACAGATTGTTGTAATGATAGATTTAATAAATATATATGATTTTTTTAACATTAAAAAACTTTTTAAATTATCATATCACATATAAATTTTTTAATTTCTATTCAATGATAGATATTATAATGCCACATTTTTGTACATCAGACTATCACCTCACAAAGTGAATTGAGTCATTTTTCACTACACATTACGTGGAATGTAAAATGGATGTAGTTGATGAATATATGTGATATATAAATGAAATAATAATGATATTAATGAAATATTTTTCATTATGAATAAAAAATAAAAAAATTCTATATTAAATTTCCACTCCCTAAAGAATGATAATGTTTTTCATGCAGAAGAGTGGATTATGAACTCTAAGAAGTGAAGCTATTATTTTTTTCATCACTACATCACATGGATGATATATATAAGTATATTTAAATAAATAATTTGTTTTAATATTATATATATTTTTTATGATAAAACTTTACTTGCTTTATTTATATAATGAGCCTAAAAAATAGAAGTGTTACTTGTGCTTACATAAGACCTTCCATCTCAATGATTACATCACAGTTCATTTTTCATAACCATATTTCAGGATTGATTTTTAATGTAAAATTAGTGAATAAATATGGTAAATATTTCATGATTATTATTTTGTATATATGGAAATAATGACTTCTTCAACCACGGGCAACACACTGAAACTATATTGGAACAATGAATAGAATGTACTCAAATCACATGACATGGAATTAACAGATTAAGTATTTAAATATTATAATAAAATTAAATAAATTTAATTATTTATGTATAATGTATTAAACCTATAAAATTTTATTATGTAATCAACTAAATTATGAAATATTATTATATAATAGTTAAACAACATTTATGAAAAGTATGGACTTGAGGTAAGCGATTTTATATTAATTGACATTCACTGAGGCATATTCCATTATAATTCACGAAATATATTTTATGTTGTTTATATTTTTAAAATTTAAAAATTAAAATAATTAATAAATAATACATCATTTAATTCATTCATTCAATTTGATTTATTTCATCCAAAATAATTTTATGTAAATGTTACCAAGTGGTAAATAATTTCATAACTCAATTTCTTTTCACTAGGTTTTATTACTTCTTTACTTTCATTGATATTTAATGATTATAAGTTTAATAACTCTTGATTATATTATATTGCAATTATATTTTTATGTGTATTTATAATTTATAAACATAATCCTTTCATTTATTTTGTCTCATTTCAATGTTATTATTAATGTAATGGTCTGTCTTATCGATTATAGTTCTGTGAAACGTATGCCATATTCACCAATTTTTTGTTTCGTTTACTTGTCATGAATTTATTTTAGTATTATTTTCATGAATTTTTTTATGATTAGAAATTTCAAATGGGTTTTTCCCTTTCATGATGTTTTGATCCAAAGATTACTAATATAGTAAGGGAAATCGTTTAAATTTCCCAACATTGAGGCATATTGTAATGTTATGAACGTAATTTAATTAATATGGTATAAATAATTCAAATTTTGTAAGATTTACCATGAACCATTTATACTTCCTATTATTTTATTTTTCAATTTATTTTATTTCATCAAACTGGATTTTACATGAATGTAACAATGTAGTAATAGTTTTCTTAATTGAATTTGGATTTTTTGGGTTATAACACTTTTTCATATACATTATTAAACCATGATTATTGGTGAATTTATCCCTAAATTATTTCATTAGGATGTACAACTTTTTTAGATTGAAATTTTTTACAAGTATTCTCTCCATTTATTAACTCTCAATTGAATGTTACGATCATTGTAAGGGTTATTCGTATGAAATTATCTTTCTCTGAGACAACAATTTATGATATGAACCTATATGACATTTTTTGGGGGTATATACTTCATGTTTTTATTTTTTATATCGTGAATATATTTATTTTCGTAATATTTCACATTTCATTTGATGAAATATTTTCATAGTTATTTTGATTGAACATTATAAAAATTGGTTAATGATTTATAAAACAATATCATTTCTTTTTTGGGATTGTTGTGGTTGTAGGTAACTTTAGAGGAAATCATGTAATCTTCTTTTACTAAACCACATCTCTTTATTCTCCACTTATTATTAATGAGGTCAAAATGTTTTGGTTACACTTATTCCCATATTTATTAATGAAACATCATGGAAATAATTCATAACTAATACTAATAACTTATTTGATTTTAGATCAATAATATTTATCTCCCATATCAATGTTTTCAAATTCCAAAGTGTTATTTATAAAAATTAATTGTTAACTATAGCTATTTCACATGGTCTTGGATGTTATTTAAAAAAAAATCCAAAAATATTATCTAATTTTCTCAAAATGGTGTTCCATTGACGCACAATAAAAAATGTTGGAAAAGAATATTAATTTTAAGAAGTTTCTTCATGAATATATTTTACTCCCATCATGACCATTATTTGTATTAAATCATATATTATAGGATTCAATGATTACTTTCGAAGGAAATTATTTTCAAAATATATTTTGGTTTTTTGGTTATTCAATATGAGTTTCAATATAAAAATATTATGTTGCTCATTAATGATTTTAATAAAATTTTAATAGTATTTATATTCATCAATGAAAAAACCCCTTCATGGTACATAAACTCCATTGTAGACATGTAGTAATGATACGAAACCTTTTATTCTAGTAGATAGATTATGATACTAGAATGGAACCCATTTTATTTTCAAATGTGAACAAATAAATGAAAGAATAATAATTATTGTTATAAAAAAAATTAAGTGAATCATACTATTTTATTCATCAATGGTATAGGGACATATTGATGGTCATGGGTGAACCCAAATAATCATATGTTATCCAATTATATTGTAATGCCCCAACCCCAGTTACCCAGAGTCGGTGTATTATTACATTACATTTGGCATGACCACAAGAAAGATCAAATCTCGAAAGACCGATTGGTTTAGTAGACTTGGAAACACTAGATATATTAATAAAGTATTGCATCATCAAGTGAAAAAATACTAAAACAACATAGTCTCCATATTCCACACTCATATCCCCACATATTATCCCTACAGGTCATTCATAACTTACTTCTTCACATCCTGGGAAAAATAAAACATAGAAATGGGGTGAGCTCAAATCCCTAGTAAGGATATCAATATAGCAGAAACTTTCAAAAATAAGCATCAACATTTAAGGCAATGTATAAATAAAAGAAAAGCCTTTTAAACTTAAACTTCAACATAGTATGGTAAAAGTAAAATGAAATAATGCCATTTACTTATTCACATGGATATTCTACTAATCGAATAGTCACATGCAATATCAATAACCACTTTCATAATGATGGAATGCATAATGCCAGACTATCATAACCACATAGCCAAGGCCTCATGCCAAGACTACAAATAAAATTTTTCCAAGGCCTTGTGACAAGACACTAGTTTGTCTCATGAGACCTACTGATGCATCAAGGAGCTATAGCGGGCTCCACCCGTCACATATTAAGTCCAATTCATTCCCATATGAAAAGGTTTAAACATAACATACACATTCGTATTAAAACTAGAATACGAAATGTCAATAATTTCACTATAAACTATGAATGGTATAAAAATAGCACGTCCACAGTAAAACATATCACAAAACCTTCAATACAATATATAAGTTTTGTATCATGATAAATCAACTTCAAATAAGAGGAAAATCTATCAAAGGATGTTGACATAGATGAAATCAAAACTCTTTTTAGAGAAATATCTCTTTCTACTTTGAAATAATTTAAGAGTCTTATATTTATGAAATAAAACATTTTCTTTGAAAATATTCTTATAAGCTTGTAAGGGAAGCTTCAACGATTTTATAACAGCAGAAAATAGCCACACCCGCCGTATAAGTTAAAAAAACATTCTTACCTTAATTTTGTCAAAAATGTTAAAAAGCACCTTGATTGGAAAACGACAGAATGATTCATTTATAAACCTCTTATAAAAAGTCAAAAAAGGGTATAAATGACTTTAACCCATATTCAAGTAAACAGTAAAATTTTTTTGAGATTCATTTTTAGGAAACATGGATGTGGATGATAAAGAGATCCCAGTAGATTATTACGTATAAACAACCTCGAATGATGAAGAGATTGTGAAATAACCCTTACCTTGTACATTTCCTTGGTTGGGGTAGGTTAACCTACTGTATAATGGTGAAATAATTTTTATTAAATTATACAAGAATCATATATATTAATATGATATCATATATGATCTTTTAAGATTGATTTGTTAATAATATCTTAGAATTATCGTCGTTTTGGGTGTTAACTTACTCGTTTTCTTTTATATGTTTTGTTACATAAGCCATGTTGTTTATGGATAGGTTGTATCTTATTCATATCTGTAATGATATAAAGTCCTTAAACATCATTTTTAAATCATCAAATGACAATTATACTTGAATGGATACGATGCAGAATTAATCTCATCGCGTTCGTGGAGACGTTAGTCCGTACGTACGCACGAGCGAAAATATCATTCTTTTGATATTAAAATAATATATAAATGGATGTTATATAATATATAAAGAATAATTAACATGTTATATTTATTATTTACATGAGTTACACATCATTATTATACCCATCCAAATAATAATATATTGAATAACAATTACACCACGACGTGGAGACGGTAAGCCGTACGTACGCACGTATGGTGACATGTTATTCAAAGGGTGGATAGAATACTGAATATGGTTGTACCATATTTATAATAACATCACAGTATATATAAGATAATGGAGTTATTATTTTAGAATGGTAATAGAAATGAAAGAAGAAGTTGAAGAAGAAAGGAACTTGAAAAGGGGTGGTGAAAACATTACCTCTTCTTCGGGTTCTTCCTTTTTATTTGATCAAACGGACACCTTAGGTTGGCTTTCTGATCCAACTAAGGCCTCTAGGTTGTAGTGAGGGAAGTTGGGAGAGTATTTGGGCAGAGTCTGGCCGAACCAAAAGGCTTTGAAGGTGTGATGAAATGAGAAGGAGGAGTTCCCTTTTATAAAAGGGGTGATGGGTACCTTTGGAAAATCTAGAAATATTAGTTTATAATAAATTCTTATTCGGTTTCTAATGGCTCCATAGTTTATTATTCAAAGTTTAAGGTGGGTATGGGTCGTTAACCACTCAACCAATATAATTTAGATAGGTTTGGGTATTTATATTAACCTTATCTTTAAGTATTAACACTAAGTTAATTAGATTCACTTTTACAATGTCACTTTGTATTTTTATATTATATGGTTAATAAACATAGCATATAATTACAAGAGACCCCCAAGTGGTCAATTAATGATAAAAATATCATTATAGAAGTCTCTTTCCCGAACCTTAGATTTTTAGGAATTTAATATCAATTAATAATATAATATTTGTTTTAAAAACTCTTTTATGTCAATTTTGACACTATTCAATAGTTGATTTTTGTGAAACTCATAACAGAATTATTACTTCGAACAAAGTTAATTAAATCAATACTAATATGTAATATTATCCTATAAAATTATTTTAATTCATTAAAAGTCTCAAATTTTATTTATTTGGGTATTTATAATATCAATTAGTTTAAAGTTTCACTATTATGAGAATTACTACATCATCATTGTGTCTTAATAAATTACATTATTTAATCTATAAAAATTATAAATAAACTTGAATTATGTAAGAAAGCTTTTTAGCATTCTAATGAATATTTATAGTAGAAATTCCAACATATATAACCCTATGTAAAATTTGTTTTTCTAAAAGATATATGCTTGTGTCATTTTTGTATTCATTTTAACTTAATTAAAATTAAGTGTCCCTATCAACTACAAGTGGCACCATGGGGTCCCAAAATAGACCCAAAGATGCCTATGGTCGAACATGTATCAACCAATAAGGTTAGGACATGTTTTAGGTTAATTTTGTATTATTATAATATTATTTTTTAACCCTTATTTACCGGATTTACCCTTAACCATGGTAAATAAAATATTTACCGAAGCAATTATTCAAAATGTATAAAAATAATAGTTACCTATTTACACAATTTGAACATCCTGATTCCAAATATGGAATCCATTTTTCAAAATTCAAAACAAATAAGTGGAAGAAATTAATTTAAAATTAATTCCCGTTGTTAAAACAAAAACCTTGTTTTTAAGAGACAATAACTATAAAAAGATTGGCACTTGTTTATGTCCGGTTTAATTGTAAAATTATGTCCAATGACCAAGATTATATTAAATGGAAAAATATATTCTAAATATAATTTAAAACCACTCAAATTCATAATTTATCACTAAATTTGATATTCAGAATCCAAAAATGAAGTCCATATTAAAAAATAAAATATATATAATTTCAAAAATTAGGTATTACTATTCATAACGGCTAGTTTTATTGGTTATGGTGTGTTAGAACTCGGTGTTGCGTACAACACACGCTATCACATTATTCAAATAGAAGCGTACTGTAGAAGCTTGGGGTGTTACATTCTCCCCTCCTTCAAATAATTTCGTCCTTGAAATTTCTAGAATACTTATCACATGAAAAGACTCAGGTGGTTCTTCATCATAAGTTCCTCGGGTTCCCACGTTGCCTCTTCCATCTTATGGTTTCTCCACAAAACTTTTACTAGACGTGTCGTCTGGTTTCTCAGTACTTGTTCTCTTGTATCAAGAATCCTGATGGGCTCTTCGCAATAAGACCGATCGGGTTCTAGTTCTAACTCCTCATAGGTGAGTACATGCATTGGGTCAGTCATGTATTTCCTCAACAGATATACGTGGAACACATTGTGAACTTTGGAGAGACTTGGCGGCATTGCCAATCGGTAAACTAAAACCCCAATTCGTTCTAGAATTTCCAAAGGTCCGATGTACCTGGGACACAATTTACCTTTCTTACCAAAACGTATGACTCCCTTCCATGGAGATACCTTTGGGAAAACATGATCACCAACTTGAAATTCCAAATACTTCCTTCGATTATCGGCATAGCTCTTTTGCCTACTTTGAGCTACTTTGATGTGATTTTGGATTACCTTCAACTTTTCCATCGTTTCCTCCACCAGTTCTGGGCCTACAATTTTTCTTTCACCAACGACATCCCAACAGGTTGGTGTAAGAAATCTCTTTATGTATAACGCTTCATATGGTGCCATCTGAATACTCGAATGGAATCTATTGTTATAGGAAAATTCTACCAGATGTAAATATTGATCCCACATACCCTGAAAGTCAAGTGAGAAAGATCTCAACATGTCTTCTAATGTTTGAATAGTCCGTTCTGATTGTCCGTCTGTATGAGGGTGGTAAGCAGTGCTCAAATGAAGTTCAGTATCCAGGGATTTCTGAAGACTTTTCCAGAATCTTGAAGTAAAACGGGGATCACGATCAGAAACAATCGATAGGGGTACTCCATAAAGTCTCACAACTTCATTAATATATAGTCTTGCTAGACGTTCTAGGGGTAGATCTTCTCTTATAGCAAGAAAATGTGCTGACTTGGTAAGACGATCAACAATAACCCATATTGCATCATTCCTTCTAGGAGTCTTTGGTAGCCCCATGACAAAGTCCATCGTAATATTGTCCCATTTCCACTCCGGTATGGGAAGAGGTTGCATGAATCCTCCAGGCTGTTGCCTTCCAGCTTTCACTTGTTGACAAACCATACACCTTGACACAAAATCAGTGATCTCCCTCTTCATGTTGTCCGACCAAAAATGTTCATTCAATTCTCTATACATTTTGTGCTCCCAGGGTGTATAGAGAAATTGGAACTATTAGAATCATCCAGCAATTCCCTTTTTAGATCAGGTATATTGGGAACACAAAGTCTCTTCCCAAATTTCAAAATTTCATCTTCATAAACAAAGTCTCTCAGTCTCCCATCATTCACAACTTTAATCTTCTTTTGGAATTCTTTATCATCGGTCTGAGAACACTTAATCCTTTCAAGTAAAGATGTTTTGGAAACCATTTGAAAAAGCATTGAAGTTTCACCTTCCCTAGTTATTCCCATTTCCATCTTCACTAGATCCATGAAAATTGGATCCCTTTCAATTCTCATATTATTCCAAACTCCATGGTCTTTTCTGCTCAAAGCATCTGCCACCCTGTTTTCCTTCCCCGGGTGGTAGTGTATCGTGCAATCATAATCCTTGAGTAATTCAAGCCATCTCCTTTGCCTCATGTTGAGTTCTTTTTGTGAGAAAATATACTTCAAACTCGTGTGATCAATATAAATCTCACATTTTTCACCATTGAGGTAGTGCCTCCATATCTTTAAATCAAATATCATAGTTACTAACTCGAGATCATGAGTAGGATAGTTTTTTTCATTAATTTTCAACAATCGTGATGCATAGGAAATAAATCTATCATTGTGCATAAGGACACAACCAAGTCCTTTCTTCAATGCATCACTATAAATAACAAACCCATCATTCCCCGATGGTAGAGTCAATATAAGAGCATTGACTAATCTTCTCTTTAGTTCTTCAAAACATTCTTCACACTTTTTTGTCCAAACAAATTTAACCCCTTTACGTGTGAGCTTCGTTAATGGGTTAGCGAATCGGGAAAAATTCTGGACGAATCGTCGATAATAACATGCTAAACCAATAAAACTATGTACCTCAGTTATACTTGTAGGTGTTGGCCATTCTTGGATTTCCTTGGTCTTAGAAGGATCAACAGAGATTCCATATTTAGAGACAATATGGCCAAGAAATCAAATCTCATGAAGACAAAATTCACACTTTCTAAACATCCCATATAATTCATGTCTTCTCAGAGTCTTTAGGATAATGCGCAAGTGATTTTCATGATCTTCATAGCTTTTGGACTATACCAAGATATCATCAATAAATACCACTACAAATTCATCAAGATACTACTTGAAAACTCTATTCATTAGATCCATGAATATAGAGGGTGCATTAGTCAATCCAAAAGGCATTACAGTAAACTCGTAATGCTCGTACCTGGTTCGAAATGCTATCTTTGGAATGTTTTCCTTCATCACACACAATTGATGGTATCCATATCGTAGGTCAATCTTTGAAACGTATTGAGCTCCATGAAGTTGGTCAAATAAATCATCAATGCGTGGTAGGGGATACTTGTTCTTTAATATTATAGCATTGCTCTCCCTGTAGTCGATACATAACCTCATAGATCCGAATTTCTTTTTAACAAAAAGAATAGGGGCTCCCCATAGAGAAACAATAGGGAAAATAAATCCCTTATTATTCAATTCCTCTAGTTGTTTCTTTATTTCAACTAATTCTATAGTGGCTATTCTATAAGGGGTCTTTGATATAGGCCTTGATCCAGTAATTAAATCAATGGAAAAATCAACTTCTCATTCTAGAGGATGTCCAAGTAAATCTTCCGAAAACACATCTACATATTATTTCACAACAGGTACATCCTCTATTTGAACATTCCTTTCCTCACCCATAGTCATTTCATTCACTTCCTTCCCAATAATTGAATTTAGTTGAGCTACTGGGGGTGGATCTAGATAAGAATTAGGTGGTGACGATTCTGCTCTAAAGATAAGGTGTTCCTTATCATCATCATTAAAAATCGTAACCTCTTTCTTCTTACAATAAATCTCCGCATCATAGTCCGAAAGCCAGTCTATACCGAGGATTATATCAAACTCAATCATAGGTATGACAATGCTATTAGCAGATAAAGAACATGTATGTGCCTAATGTGGACTGATTCACAAAACTTTTTTGTAATGATACATCCATTAGGAGTTTTAACTAACAACTACCTTGTTAAATCAAATTGGAAATATCTAATTTTCATAGCAAACTGGGAAGATATGAAACAATGTGATGATCCAGAATCAAATAATGTATTTTCTAAACTTGAGGAAACCATTAAATTACCTGCCACCATGTCTTTCGGAGCTTCTACCTCATCAGTAGTGATAGCATAAGCCTGTCCTTGATCCCTTGGCCTTTTCTGAGGTAAGTTCTCCTGACACTTAGGACATTCATTTGCATAATGCCCCATCTCCCTACAATTGTAGCACTGAACATTGGTAGCTTCCTTCTTCCCTTTGCAATCATGAGCTTGGTGGCCTTTTTCACCACATTTGTAACAGACGCCCATTCCCTTCAAGAAAGTACCGGGGTGATTCTTCCCACATTTACCACAGGATGGATATTCAACATTTACTTTATTCCCCTTATTTCCATTCCTAGATTGATCAGCAGGCCTCTTATTCTCGTGCTTTGCTTTAAAGTCATAAGACTTAGAGAATTCCTTTTCAGTCTTGATTGAACATGAGACAATGTCTTCGTACGATGAAAAGGATTGTGAGACTAATGCTCGAAGGATAAATTGTTTTAACCCATAAAAGAAACGATCAATCTTACTTCTTGGGTTACGTATATAATCACCAGCATACCTTTCTAACCTTGTAAAGTTAGCCTCATACTTTGTGACATTCTCATACTCCTTCTGTCTTAGACTAAGAAATTTCCTTTCCATATCTGCTCGATGGTCGTGAGGAAAGTATTTTTCTAAAAAAAGATCATTGAACTCCCTCCATTCAATATTTGATACTTAATAATCTTCCTTAGTATTTTGAATCAATGACCACCATTGATCAGTATCTCCAGTGAGGCGGTAAACTACCATGATAACTTTTTCCCTTTCACTACTCCCCAAAGCCTGAAATATTTTCTCTAGTGAAAATATCAATTGCTCAGCTACTAAGGGATTTGTACTCCCATTGAACATTGGTGGTTGTTGCCTCATGAATAAATCTAACATTGATCCTCCATGATGCGGATCAGGGTGCTCCATACAGGTAAGGTTATTATTCATAACCTCAGTGAGTTGTCCAAGTATGGTGATTAGCTGATTGGCACCAGTTGCATCACCAGCTCCACTATAATTATCTTGAGCAGGAGGGAAATCCCTACATGGAGTGCGTGCATTGATACGGTTTCCATTTTTTCCACTAGGAACCATTTCTAAACAATGGAATAAATTAGATCAGTTTATGAATAAAAATACATAATCCCATACTTATAAAACACTTAACATAAATTGAACTATTTATGGATATAATCCATAATCATAAAAATGTTTTCTTTGAGGAAGTATATATTTATAAACCCTTCAAAATGATTTGTAATGAAAATGAGAGTTATCCTAAGAATATCCCCCGGGAGTGTCGTAAACAAGAGTGCAGCAAGGCCCGTTGTCGTGCACCAGTTCCTGTTCGAGTCTATCTCAAAGCGGTGTTTTCTGGTTTTACCCCTAGGTACATCTGTTCTAGACCTGCCTCTACCTACTCGTATCCATACATGGATTTATTTCTCAGAAAACTCACAAAATCTCTACAATACCAAAATTCTAGGAAGTTATTCTATAATAATCCTTAATGGTCATCTTAGGTCTACGTGCTCTAATCAGAGTTTATCTTAATCTTGCTTCCAAGGTTTGTACTAAACTTCCTCTGATACCAACTGTAACGCCCCGACCACAATTACCTAGAGTCGGTGCATTATTACATTACATTGGCATGATCACAAGAAAGATCAAATCTCAAAATACTGATTGGTTTAGTATCCTTGGAAACACTAGATATATTCATAAAGTATTACATCATCAAGTGGAAAAATACTACAACAACATAGTCTCCATATTCCACACTCATATCCCCATATACTATCCCTGCAGGTCATTCATAACTTACTTCTTCACATCCTGGGAAAAATAAAAATAGAAAAGGGGTGAGCTCAAATGCCTAGTAAGGATAACAATATAGCGGAAACATTCAAAAATAAGCATAAACATTTAAGGAAATGTATAACTAAAACAAAAGCCTTTTAAACTTGAACTTCAACATAGTATGGAAAAAGTAAAATGAAATAATGCCATTTACTTATTCATATGGATATTCTACTAATCGAATAATAACATGCAATATCAATAACCACTTTCATAATGATGGAATGCATAATGCAAGACTATCATAACCACATAGCCAAGGCCTCGTGCCAAGACTACAAATAAGATATTGCCAAGGCCTTGTGCCAAGACACTAGTTTGTATCATGAGATATATCAATGCATCGAGGAGCTATAGTGGGCTCCACCCGTCACATATTAAGTTCAATTCATTCCTATATGAAAAGGTTTAAACATAACATAAACATTAGTATTAAAACTAGCATACAAAATGTCAATACATTTACCATAAACTATGAATGGTATAAAAATAGCACATCCAGAGTCAAACATATCACAAAACCTTCAATACAATATAGAAGTTTTGTATCATGATAAATCAACTTCAAATAAGCATAAAATCCATCAAAGGATGTTGACATAAATGAAATCAAAACTCTTTTTAAAGAAATATCTCTTTCTATTTTGAAATCATTTAAGAGTCTTATATTTATAAAATAAAACATTTTCTTTGAAAATATTCTTATAAGCTTGTAAGGGAAGCTTCGACGATTTTATAACGGCGGAAAATAGTCGCACCCTCCGTATAAGTTAAAAAAACATTCTTACCTTTATTTTGTCGAAAAGGTTAAAAAGCACCTTGTTTGGAAAACGACGGAAAGATTCCTTTATAAACCTCTTATAAGAAGTAAAAAAATGGTATAAATGAATTTAACCCATATTCTAGTAAATATTAAAAAAAATTGAGATTCATTTTTAAGAAACATGGATGTGGATGATAAAGAGATCCCAGTAGATTATTACGTATAAACAACCTCGAATGATGAAGAGATTGTGAAATAACCCTTACCTTGTACTTTTCCTTGGTTGGGGTAGGTTAAACTTATTTTTAATGGTGAAATAATTGTTATTAAATTATACAAGAATCTTATATATTAATATGATATCATATATGATCTTTTAACATTGATTTGTTAATAATATCTTAGAATTATCGTCGTTCTGGGTGTTAACTTACTCCTTTTCTTTTATATGATTGGTTGCATAAGCCATGTTTGGTATTGATAGGTTTTATCTTATTCATATACAGAATGATATAAAGTACATAAACATCATTTTAAAATCATCAAATGATAATTATACTTGAATGGATATGATGGAGAATGAATCTCATCGCGTTCGTGGAGACGGTAGTCCGTACGTACGCAGGAGCGACAATATCATTTTTTTGATATTAAAATAATATATAAATGGATGTTATATCATATATAAAGAATCCTTAACATGTTATATTTATAATTTACATGAGTTATACATCATTATTATACCAATCCAAATAATAATATATGGAATAACAATTACACCACGACCTGGAGACGGTAAGGCGTACGTACACACGTATGGTGACATGCTATTCAAAGGGTGGATAAAATAATGAATATGGTTGTAAAATATTTATAATAACATCACAATATATATAAGATACTGGATTTATTATTTTATAATGGTAATAAAAAATAAATAATAAGTGGAAGAAGAAAGGAACTTGAAAAGGGGTGGTGAAAACATTACCTCTTCTTCGGGTTCTTCCTTTTTATTTGATCCAAATGACTACTTAGGTTGGATTTATGATCAAACTAAGGCCTCTAGATTGTATTTAGGGAAGTTGGGAGAGTGTTTGGGCAGCTTTTGGCCGAACCAAAAGGCTTTTAAGGTGTGAAGAAATGAGAAGGAGGGATGCCCTTTTATAAGAGGGGTGAGGGGAACCTTTGGAAAAGCTAGAAATATTAGATTATAATAAATTCATATTCGGTTTCTAATGGATCCAAAGTTGATTATTAAAAGGTTAAGGTAGGGATGGGTCGAAAATAACTCAACCAATAGAATTTAGATAGGTTTTGGTACTTATATTAACCATATCTTTAAGTATTAACTCTAAGTTAATTAGTTTCACTTTTACAATGTCTCTTTGTATTTTTATATTATATGGTTAATAAACTTACCATATACATCCAAGAGACCCCCAAGTGGTCCATTAATGATACGACTATAATTATATAAGTCTCTTGGCCGATCCTTAAATTTTTAAAAATTTAATATTAATTAATAATATAATATTTGTTTTAAAAACTCTTTTATGTCAATTTTGACACTATTCAATAGTTGATTTTTGTAAAACTCATAACAGAAATATTACATCGAAAAAAGTTAATTAAATCAATCCTAATATGTCATATTATCCATTAAAATTATTTTAATTCATTAAAAGTCTAAAATTATATTTATTTGGGTATTTATAATATAAATTATTTTATATTTTCACTATTATGGAAATTACTGCATCATCATTGTTTCATAAATAAATAAAATTATTTAATCTTTAAAAATTATAAATAAACTATCATTATGTAGGAAATCTTTTTATCTTTCTAATTAATATTTATATTCTAAAATCCAACATATATAACCCTATGTCAAAATTGTTTTTCTAAAAGATATATGTCTGTGTCATTTTTGAATTCATTTTAACTTATTTAAAATTAAGTGTCCCTATCACCTACAAGTGGCACCATGGGGTCCCCAAATCGACCCAAATATGCCTATGGTCTAAAATGTATCAACCAATAAGGTTAGGACACGTTTTAGGGTAATTTGGTATTATTATAATATAATGGATTTACCCTTATTTACCGGATTTACCCTTAACCATGGTAAATAAAATATTTACCGAAGTAATTTTTCAAAATGTCTAAAAATAAAAGTTACTTATTTACATAATTCAAACATCCTGATTCCAAATATGGAATCCATTTTTAAAAATTCAAAACACATAAGTGGCAGAAATTATTTTAAAATTAATTCACGTTGTTAAAAAAGCGTGTTTTTAAGAGACAATAACTATCAAAAGATTGGTACTTGTTTATGTCCGGTTTAATTGTAAAATTATGTCCAATAACCAACATTATATTAAATGGTAAAAATATATATTCTAAATATACTTTAAAACCACTCAAATTCATAATTTATCACTATTAATTATTTTGATTAAAAAATTAGTTTTTAATTAAAATTTTGTAATTTTCACTATTCATCATAATATTAAAGTTATCTGAAAAGTACCAAAATTTCACCTTAGGCTAAATTCGATAATACAAATCCAAAAATGAAGTCCATTTTAAAGAATAAAATATATATAATTCAAATAGTAGGTATTACTATTCATAACGGCTAGTTTGATTGGTTATGGTGTGTTAGAACTCGTTGTTGCGTACAACACACGCTATCACATTATTCAAAGAGAAGCATACCGTAGAATCTTGGGGTGTTACATATAGATTATATTATGGGTGTTACAATATAGTTTTAGGTGATCCTATTACCAAATATATGATTGGTGCTCCTAGATAGCAAAGATTATCCAGTTATAGCTAAAATGATGGGTTACCTCTATATTCCACTCTAATTTATTGTGTAATATTCCTTATATTCATAGAAAATAATTATTGAGCTATCTTAAGGGTTTCTAATATATATTTAACTTTTCCCCGGTTATTTCTAACATGAGACTAATTCATCTTATGAAAAAATGTTCTATTATACAAATTCATTTTTGTTACATTGGCTATCAGTTTTAATTTTTCATTTGATCATGATTTATATTAAATGGATTAGTTTTATTTATTCTAATGAATCCAAATTTTGTTAAATAACCATTACATGTTTCTGTGTTTGATGATTTATATATTGATGTGTTTGAATATTCTTAGGTTATTGTAATGCACATTGAGTGTGTCATCATTTCCTTTTATTCTTATCCACATTGATGACATTAAATTGTAAATTCTTATGTATATCATTATTATGCAATTGAGCTCACCAATTTTAGGTTTTATATTACTTAGGTTATTATGAAATATTATTAAATTATTTATATATAGAATAGTTTTTAATGAGATGATGTTTTTTGGATATGATGGAGACAAAATATGGAACATTAAAATATGGTTATATTAGAAAAAATACTCAATGTGATTCATGATTATTGTATATTTTAAGAGTTCGTTCTAATTCACTAAAACACTAAAACTGAATGTTTATTTAGTATGTATGTGACCAAACATTTAATTTGGATTTTCTATGTTTTGTATTGAATAAATTTCTTCTCCATCAGTGATATCAAATCCAGTAATGTAGTATTTATGTTTGTATCACTAGATCTTGGAGTGTGGGTTTGGGGATGTCATATTCACCCTTGACCAACATACCTTTATATATATAAGGAAAATGGTTATACTACATAGAGAAACTATATCCATTTTATCTAACACTGATCAAAATTTTACCCTGAGGTTCTAGATAAGTCTAGAGAATTTTTAGAAGATAGAGTTGAACCTTGTTACTATATATCATCCTCATATAGATAGACAATATTAGAGGAATATTAAAACACTATAAGATATATTGAGAAATTTTTAGAAATATTTTAATTAATTTTTGGGTCAAAACCATACCTTGGTAGAGTTCTAATATAATACCATTTTCGATTATAGTAGTAAAATAACCCAACATAATGCTCTATATAAGAATATATACATGATCCCAACAAGCAAGGTTGATGTTGGAGATAAGAATATGATAGATCATTCCCCTTCCCTATTATTAAGGGGGATTTTTAAGCCATTTGGATACACAAGAAAATGTAAAAAGTTCAACCAAAGAGTTATACATATTATCAACCTTGAGATCTATAGTTTAATGGTTTTGAAAAAAAATTCATTAAAATATCTCCATGTAAGTGAGTTATTATTTGTAGGAATAATGGGAAAATATCACTAAATTAATATTTCTCTTTGAGATCATTGATCATGTTGGGTTCATATTTTGTTCCATAACACCCGCTTGGCATGTATCTTAAGTATAAAATGTTTTCCCTATATCATGTTTGAGAATGTACATACTAAAATAATCATATGATCTATGTTCTAAATCAATGAAATTGTGCATGATCTATCATATGATCAACCAGTGTGGAAATTTAGGATCAAATTAATAAGGTGTTTATAGAATAATATGACTCTTCTAGATAAAATTTTATTGAAAAATCATAATATTGAGAACCCTATGTGGGAACATGTGGATGTGGTGAAGGAAAAGTATGATCACTTTCTTTCTTCAATTTACTGAAATGTTAAAGAAAAATTTTATTTAAGGAAAGCTGAATTTAATGATGAGAGATTTTATATCATGAAGAACAACTATAATAAAATGATTTATAACTTTTAATTTATGCAATATAGAGCATAAATAATTTCAAACACATTAAAATAACATTATTAAATAATCTAATAAATTAATCAATAAAAAAATTACTACCTTAGTAGTATAAAAAACAAATATGTGTAATTGTTGAATAATAGTCTTTTTAAAATAAATATTTTTTATTTTTATTTATTTATATATTATTTAATTAAAATATGAGTTTGAAATTATTATAATTTTTACTAAATAAAATAAATTAATTTTTTAATTTATCAAATAAAAATTTACTTACTATTAATTCTTAATTATTTTTATTAAATATTTACTTTTACTCCAAAATAACGAATTAAAACAGTTATAATTTCATGCTTTTGTCATTATGAATGAATATACTATATGATTCAAAATCTAAAAAATAAATAAATTATCAAATTAAATATTTAAATTAATAATTTTGAAATATTAATTATATATAGTAAACAAATTCTAGACATTTTTAAAACTAGTAAAAAATGTGTCATTAATATAATGAAAAAAACTGTTTAATGTGTTCTCTTTAAATCAATTATTTTTAAGGGGGGACAATTTTATATATAAATTGAATCATAATATCATTAATTCCCTAAATAATAAGTTTATTTTTGGATAATAAACTAGTAACCATGATAAGATTAAAATTTATAAATTTCAATTCTTAATAACATTATTTTACAAAAAAACATTGTTTCTCTCATTTAAGTGTTTTTATTTATAGAATTAATATATCATACCAGTTGTATTTTTTTTAATTTTATATTGAGAATTTAGATCCTAAATATACAATTATTAAATAATTAATACTTTAATTGTTTACATTAAAATTCATTATTGTAGTTAAAAATAAGAGAACATGGAAAAGTGTAAAAATAGTAAAAAAGTATTTTATATAGGGTAAAAGACAAAACATGTTAAAAAAATATTTTCAAATGGACCAATGAGAATTTTCTCAAAAAAATTACAAAATTTTCTATTTTCTTGTTTTTTATTCATTGACCCTTTAATCATGAAATTAAATTACATAAATTCAATAAATATTTCCAAAACCACAATTCTCTTCACTTATAAAAGGTAACAATTCGACCACTAAAAAACACAAAAATTCATCAAATTCATCCACAAAACAAAAAAAAATCACTCTCCTTAGAAACTAATCCCATGAACATAGGCCTCTGATTACTCACTATTATTCTATACCCATTATTTTTATGTGCACTTCCAAGGAATGATCAAGACATTAACATAAGTATTATCCCATTCTTATGTTTTTCTTATTAATATGACTCATCTGAATATATCATTTCACCATAATAATATGATAACATATGAGTCATTATAAGACTAATATATTCTAATATAATTGCTATAAATAATATTTATTCAGTTTAATCTATTTATAAATATTAATAAATATCAATCATGCTTCTTTGATGACTACCACCATCATGAAGAATAATTTTTTTTAATTTTGTAGTTTACAATTATTTATCTACATATAATAAAATATGTTTCGTCATTATTATAATATCAACATAATATAATTATTCATGAGTAATAATTATATCCTATCAAAGTCAATACCTCATTAACGATACTCACAAATGTAGTTAAAGTGACTTCATGTTATGATCGATATAACATCCGATATAAATGATTATACGAATAATTATTATGGGTTAATAGGGGAATATTAAAAATTACGGTTATAATATAACAATAAAATAAT
The DNA here is from genome assembly GCA_963277665.1 of Viscum album. Classification (NCBI taxonomy): domain Eukaryota; kingdom Viridiplantae; phylum Streptophyta; class Magnoliopsida; order Santalales; family Viscaceae; genus Viscum; species Viscum album. Next base: position 1,465,273,094 of record OY728158.1, read on the forward strand.
TATTAGTATATGGTTCTCGAAATGTTATATTATTTATCTAAAAATTTAAAAAAAATTATCATTTTTATTTACTATAATCTGAAAGTCCACCGTGGATTCCATTTTTACAAAGTTTCAATTACACACATATAAAATGATATAAGATATTTTTAGATCAATTTGTGTTATATTTTACAGTAACATAAGTTATATATCTTGAAATAAAATATTTAGTAATGATATCACCATTATAAATATTGTGAAAATGGTTGAATATAAAAACACCTCATTATGATAAGAGACTATAATAGTCTAATACTAAAAGATAATATTCATTATAGAAGTGTGAAAATAGATATATATATATATATATATATATAAGAGTAATGTTCTAAAATAGGCATTTTAAATGTTTATATTAATTCTATAATACATTAAATAATTTCTCATGAAATCGTTTGAAATGGTTGGGGACTAGGTCATTCAAACTCCTTTCTTTATGTTATACAGTTACTTATTAAAATATGAATTCCATTTCCATCTATTTTAATGACGTCACCATTTTTATTTATTTGGAAAATAATTTTAATTAATATTAAAATACAATATAATGAATTATTATTTTTATTATATATATGAAAAAAAAGTGATTCTTTTCTAAGAGAGACTCATAATTATTAATTTTACATCAGTGTTCTCAACTTGTTTTTTAGAAATATCCTTTATTATTTTTTAATTTTACTCTATATATTTTAAATTATAAAATCTCAATGGTTTTATATTTTTTAACACCCTGAGACCTTATTATATGTGTTTCCATTTTATTAAATTCAATGTCTTTGATACTTTGTAGTACATGCACCCTCAAGTATAAAAAATCATAAAATAATATACTCTTATAACCTATATAGTAAATTAGTTTTAATTAATAGAACTAAATAAACATTGAAAATTATATAGTTTAAAATTGAATATATAATTTCATTGGTTATTAATTTACCAAGAAATAAAATAATAATAATCTGAATGAAAATGACATGTCTTTTTGAAAAAACCATTTTTCTTAAAATAGTCTCACAGCCATATTCAAACATATGTTGATTTTTATTTTCTCCAATTTTGGAAAATATATTTAAAAATATGAAATTATTTTTTATAAATAATAATTTCAAAATTATCTTAGTGTTATTGTTTTATATGTTTTCGAAAATATTATTTTTGTCGTTCAATAGTGAATAATATAACTTTTTTAATAACTTAAAGCATTAAAAAAGTAAAATTTTTATTAATTGATTATAAAAGTAAAATAAGTTCAATTATACTATAAAAATTACAATTTAATTTATTGGATTAAATTAATTTTTCAATAGTTATATGAAAACTATACTGACGAAAATATTTCCTTTGGAAACCCATTTTTTTTTGTGATTCTGGGTATAATTTTAAAATAATTTTTTTTTCTGTTATATGAATTAAAATTAGAAAAATGTATTAATTATTTAGATTAATAATTAATATTATTAGCTATTATAGTCAAATTAATTTCTTTTCATAATGAATACATAAAATGGTAAAAATCCATTATTGTGGTTATGGTTATGAAATATTTTCTGGGTGTTAAACTAAATGATTTCGGTATTTATTCCAATAATAATTATCTAAATTATATAATATAGACTTAATAAGACCTTATAATATCCCAGAATATATAATATGGTCATTTTGATAAATTTTTAGTTGAAATGACTTTATCATTTTGTATTCTATTTAGATATTTTTAAGTAATTTACATGAAGGTCCCCTCCACCAATTATAAAAATAGATCCTCCACCCCTTTCTTATCAACATATAAAGAGCCATTTTTTAGAATATAATTTTAAAAAAATCATCTTTATATACATCCCCATTTCCAATTTTCCTTTTATTACTCATATAACAATTCTATTAAGGCTTAATGTATGAACATAAAGAGGTTTTCAAAATAAGAGATATAGTTCATATCCATGAACATTCATTTTATTACATAAATAAACTTCATAAAATATAAGTCATTTATGATAAAATAATAACATCAATATCTACTATATAACTATATTTTGTTATTATAATATGATAATCAATATCCATCTCTGCTTTAATGAAATGGGAAATGAAACCATTGAGTGCTTGTACTGTAAAATAACGCTCCGTTAACAGATGTAAGTCATTTTCCATCACCACCTCTCATAGCTAGGTATAATGATGTATTTAATATATATATATATATATATATATATTATTTATGATATAAAAAAATATTTTGGAGTTTTAAGATCAAATATTCATTGTTATCTTGTAATCTATTGGATGATGACAACATCACTCATCTGTATGCGTTGACTACCACCTCTATAAAGAAATAAGAAATTATTTTATTATTATTATTAAATGGATGGTAAAAATGAATTATTTAACTAAAATATAAAATAATTATAATAATATAATTATTCTATGAAGGTGAAATATTATTTAACATTTCTTAATTTCATCTATTAAAATAATGAAAACAATGTTCTTGTGTATGTATAACCAACCCTTTCCATGAATGGTGTAACTCATTCTTTAAATCTATATTTTAAATTACATTTTGAATACATATATAAGTAATATATATGATATTAATATCATGTGTGAAATTATGGATATTATGTAACCATGATTAATATATCAGGACCGGACCTTCAAAACCAAAACAAACGTACAAAATTATATTTTTATCAACCGAAATAGTGTTTCTAATAAATAATTTATAATAAATATAGACTAAAAATATATAATAAAATCATATATACCATCATATGTTTTATTATTTTGATATCAAATATGTTTAAAAAATCTACATTTATTATACAGATATTTATATCCCATATGAATGAAATTGGACCTTATATATGGTTTTATGATGTCACTTTAACTTTAGTTAGATATAAGCTATACAAACAACTTATTTTTTATTTATCATGAATATAAATCCCCTTTTATACATAATATCATGAATATAATTATCTTCATTATAATTTCATATTTATTTATGTTATTTATTTAATGGTGGTTATGATTCAACAGTTACCAAGGTGGTACGGGTTTTTGTATTACAGTCTATGTGTTTATTGAGATTGATTATAATTATGGTTATGATTATGAAATATTATGATTTATCATAAAAATTCATGATGTTTCTTATCCAGTTGTTATTAATTAAAATTTCATGTAATGTTTCCATTTTTCCATAGTTTTTTTAAAAAAATTAACTTGAGTTTTTTTAAGAATATCTGTCTTTAATTCTCACTCTGGTCAAATATATGGTTCCTTTAATATCAAATTTTTATAAAAAAAATCTCAATTTTATTTAAATTATGAAAATGATTTCTAAAATACATTTTTACCCAGTTCGTGTTTTTTAAATCCACATTTGAATGGAATCTTCTTGTCATTTTTGAATGAGTCAGTTTTAATTTTATTTCAATATTATCAAGAGTGTGTTTTTATAACTTATAAATAATGTATGAAATTACCCATGGACATTACCACTCATTAATTTGAAGATTCATTTATAATTAAAAATGGTTCTTTTAACATTAATATTTATCTAATATTCTAGAATTTTTTTAAATTTTATTTTCATAGTGAACATGATATTTTATCCAAAAAATTTTAATGGAATATTTATGGTATTTCTATTCATCAATAACAACAACCCTCATTTTACCTTATCAAACATTAAGAATATATTTTAATTATACTATATTTATTATTTTTTCATATGGATTATTATCAATTTTTATAGGATGTACTATTTTAATACTATAACCTGTATTTATTTGGATGGTTTAGGATTGTTTTTATTGATTTGGGTATTTATTAAAATATTTATGATGGTTTTATGTAATATATATCCTTTTATATAGATTTATCATGATTTTTTTCATTAACTATTTTACCACAATTTTGGTTATACCATATTCTGGTTTTTATATGGGTTTTTACATGTGAAATTTTATAAATTTGGAAACCCATGGTGTTGAGGAAGGTTGATGAATGGTTTTGGAAAATTTTGTTGTTTTATCTATGAAACTACATGCCCCATTTTGGAGGCATAAGAGGTGGTGCATGGTTGGCACAAAATATGTCCAAACCATATTTCCACCCTCACAAAACTAGGCACCCTCATACTAATGGGATTTTTATGGTGGGTGCATGGTTTTTCAAAACACGGTCCACATCGAATAAAATCAAGCCCCTTATATAGAATAACAAGGTTTATGTTCACTATTTGTATAATTATTGTGCCTCCTCCAAGGAAACCATGCGGATAGGTTTTAATTCTGAATAAAATTTTATAAAAAATATTGAATTTCATATATTTAATCCTTAATCTACCCATATCAAATTTAAAATATTTTATTTGATATTGTATGTTGTTGGGAATATTAAAAGGCTCCTCAAACCCCTTATAGTGTGAATATGTATTGACATGAACTATTAATAATAAAATTCCACAATCATTTTTATTATATTACATATTATGGTTATAGAAAAAAATGAACTTATTTTTTATTATTATGTCCATTGGATTTAGAAGATTATTTTATATTATTACTATATTAATTATTGTTCTCTAATTGTGATCAAATAATTAGTATAAATATTGTATTTTAACTGATAAATTTGTTAGAGACAAGGGAAGTGATTTCCTCAATCAGTAGGGTTGTACCCTATGAATCCCATTTATAAGAGCTTCAGAGGGAGAAAGAATTTCTAGGATTTCCCCTCTCCCCATCCCAAACTGAGATCTAACAACTTAATTATGATAAAAATTGATTACCAAATAATTTCAATCTCATCGACATCATGACACAATCCATGTTCGTCGAACTGTCCCCTGAAAGTCCCACCATAGCACACCTTACACTTAGTGTGTTTTCTGGTGTATTAATGGAATAGCTAACAAGACACTGGAAATATGAGTATTTGTATTATTTTTTGTACAATAATGTATATATTTACATATTATTATTTTTATTCTATAAACGATTTTTTTATTCAATAAAAAATATGTATTAGTTTTGTAAAAATTTAAAATAATTTATGAAATTTATTTTTAAGAATTAATGGATTTTTAAAATAAATACAATTTTATTAACATTAACTAAATATAAATTATCTTATAATTTTTATGAAATAAACTATAATTTATATAAGGGTTCAAAATATGTAATTGTCAAAAAAACACATGATTTTACATAAATATTATTTTTTATTTCAAAAGTAAAAAATTAACAAATTTAGTATATTATTTATATAAAATGAATTTTCCTCGGAATTTGGTTGTCAGAAATATCCAATGGTAAAATCATCAATGACCCAAATGTGATGTAATAATTAATAAATAATTATTCCAAAACAAATAAGTTATTTCATTTTAAAATAATTTTATATTAAGTTTATTTTATTAATTTGTAAAATCTATTCTGAATCCACTAAGAATTATATAATATATTAAGAGTTTAAAATATTTTCATTGTGGGTGTGACTCCCCAAAACATCACAATGGGTAATATTTTAATATGTTTGGCCCTTCACCTTATAAAATAATGAAGAAAATCCCCTTTTAATTATCCATGTTAAAAAACTACTGGATGGATTGTATTTTTGGATATTTCCCGTATTTATTAACAAAATGCAAAAGAATAATGAAATAACCCTCTTATCCTATATAATTTCAAACAAGATTCAATTTTTATACCCTCAAACTCCATTATGCTCATCCATAATCTACGCTAAACTCCCTAAGGACCTTCTATGGTTATCACTATATTTTAAGAAGCCCCTCCCAAGCCTTTGGATTGAAGCACTCAACTATGCTATCCTTACCGTCCTATCATTCTTTCAATTAATGATCCTTATTTGAAATTCATCTTTATAATTTCAATTTTCCATATTATAATCCCTTTATTATATTTTAATTACTTTCAAATTACTTTATTTTAATGATATAACATTTATAATTTCTCATTTTTACACATACCTAATATGATAGTATGCAAAAATTTTGTAAACTATTTATCTCATCTCATTTACATTTGAAAACTTCATTTTTGTTAACACTCATAAATTTTATTTCTATTATGTTGAAATATATTATACTATATTCACCATGTTGTAAATTTAATTTATAAATTATTACTGTCTCTTTCTATCTCTTTAAGCCTTCCATGATCTTTTATGTACACATATCACCATGCCAAAATATAGTTATGTTTATTTTTGATATAAAAGGATCCTCCTTACCAAAAAGATTCATGTATGAGTCTGGACCAACTCATACTCCAATAATTTATAAATGAAAATAAGTTATAAAGTTATTACAAGAGTTAAATAGTATTTACACCAGCTAAAATTCAAGAGGTTACATGATGGGAGGTAGAATATGAAGAGCATCTGGTTCATCATCTGGGGTAGTGAAAGACAGAAGCATATCACAAGTAGCTCATTGGATCACATCATGTGTCTATAATTATTTTTTTTGTGTATGCTTGTTCTAATTCATCCATTGGAATATTAATTTCTATTCCAATCACATATAACCATTGATCCTACAGGACCCCAAATATTTATAAACAAAAAGTGCAAACTGCATGAAAATCAAACTGCCTCCAAGAAATAAGAGTCTATCTCAGTGTGATGTGTACTCAAATAAAGTAGGGTACAAGATTGGGATATCACATTGAATTCAAAAATTCATGAAACCTAAAGAAAAAAATCTACATTTCAAGACCATGATATGAATGATTTTTCATATGTCCTGTTTATAGGAATTTTTTGCAGAATGAGGGACTCATCCTTGTCCCAAATAAAACATTTCTTTTCCCGAAATTTTGGTAGAAAATTTTTTAATTTGGGAAGAGACTTCAGAATAGGTTGTGGTTTCAAAATGTCTAATTTAATAAAATGGAACATGAAAATTCTATGGTAAATGTCACAGATGTTACGAGAATAGGGGTGTACTATATTTTCCATCATCATATTCTTGAGTGTTTATAGATGAGGTAAGGAAACCATTTATATTATTTATGCCTCTATAAAATTCCTTTGGAAAAATTTATAAAGGAGTCTATCCTTCATCATATCAGAGAATTATACATTAAAAAAAGGTTTTTAAGGAACACACTCTCATATACTCAAATAAAAAACCTTTATACATCAAATCTCAGAGAATCAACAATGCTTTCATGTTACTTCCTTACATTAGGCCATCTATTTCGAAATGTATAATGTTGGGATTTGATTTTACATGTCACTATTACTGAAAATTTTATTTTTATGTGGTTAGTGACATATTTCTCTCTCGTCAACCAATTTTTACATATCTTTAAGTGACACAGTTGTGGTACCGAATTTTACTATGATTTTACATGCCAAAACTGTTATGTAGGGAATAGAACCCCTATTCTTCAATCAAGATAATTCACCATTATGAACATATTATTTTTGATTTTGTAATTTTATATATTTTTTACACATTACTTAATCATGTAATTAATTATTATGATGAATAGATCCATGTTGTATAACATATGTGGCACTCTTAATCATGAAAATTAAATTATTATAATTATTGTGCTCAGATAGTACTCCAATGAATTGGGTAATGTTTAATATCATGATACATCATGTTGGTTTAGGGGTGTACATGATTATTTTATGATAATTTTTTCACCATGAAATATTTATGGTTTATACATGATCTATGTTTATGATTTAGTATTTTAAGATTCCCATATTTCCGATGTTCTGATTATCATGCTATATCATGCCCTATAATTTATGTTCCCTTTGTTCGTCATTTATATTACTATTATCGAACATGTATAACTTATTCTATGATTATTAATTTGTTAATAATTTTAACTCAACACACTCTTATGTATTCCCCTAGGTTATACCATGTAGTTTTGTGCTTAAAAGAGTAATTTGACAATGCAAAATATGTTTTAAATAAATAATGTTATGAAATTTTTTAATAATGTTTTTATATCCCATGTTCAATATGTTATGTTATGTACATAATTCACAAAGACACTATAATTATATATATATATATATATATATTTAGTTCATATTAAGTACAATTTTATGTAATAAATAAACTCTTAATGTGTAATAATGAGAAGTGTTGTTATAATAGGTATCATTGGAAATGATTACTTCTTTTTGGGATTAGGTTTAGGGAACTCTAGAAAAGACATATGGATAAGACTAAGTATAAAAAACTATTGAAAAAGGGAATGTATATATTAAGTGGTTTATCAATAAAATATAACCCTGTCTGGATAGTAAAAGTTCACATGGTTTTGGAACAGATATACCTAAGAGTAACAACTCTGATAAGGTGTTTCATCCCAAACTCATGGTAACCCCGTAAATGACAAAGGGACTTATTATACACCTAGTTTAACAAACCTGAGGGATATGATTTTTTAAATTCACAATCTCATTACAAAAAATTTTTAAGGGAACAAAAAAACTCATAAGAATCTATATAGAGAAATAGATTATGAATATCATATACTGAGCCCTATAACTCATAAGTTCAAGAGATCAATTTAATTTATAAGTTATCCCTTTAATATCAGTTGATTTTACATTATATGATTATTTTTTAAAAATAATCATCCATAATTTTTTTCTTATTCTATAAATTGGTATGAAATATATGAAATTAAGTAAATAATCAATGTGAAGGGAAATTTGATGACTACCTTAATAGTAATTTCAATTCAATGGGAGTATGAAACACAAAATTTGTAATTATAAGCTCTCAGATGAATAAAGTTCTAAATAGAATCCTATATTAGGAGGAGTACCCAAACTACCCTAGGAGAGAAGAAGCAACAATTAGGAGCTTCATGTTCCATGGGCCTCCCACACTCAATATATCATTTGATCCCTTAGTCACGGAACAATTAATCGAATGCATTAAGATATTTTCTCAATCTGTCAATGTTCTGAGTAAAATAATGTTCTACATGATATATGTTGTATTTATAGAGATGATGATATTTGATTGATGTTGATAAAAATATGAATCATGGGGAATATATCGATGTGATGGAGTGGAAGGAATTTTAGAGAATTTTGTTTTATAAATATTTTCCTCAAACTCTTCAACATAAAATGGTAAGGGATTTCCACACCCTAAAAAATGAAGAATATATTGGCCGTATGAGAAAAATTTACCATGTCTTGAATAATAAACCATTTTCTTTATCATTAACCCTGAATCCAAGGTCGACTGTTTCATTGGTGGGTTCAAACATACTCTACAAAAATCCCTGTTGATCTCTGACTTTGATATCTATGAGTAAATTGTCTGATATACCGTGAAAGTAGAAAATAGAGATCAGAAAATCCATTGGGAATTGTGGGGAAAATATCTGTAAAGTGGATTTTAGTTATAGCTATCCTATAAAAAAATCTCATGGTGGTAAGAGATTTTATCATTCAACTGGTCAAGTGTTTTTAAACAAGCGCTCTGTAAATTTATTTTGAGGGATGAAGAAATGCTAATGGTGTGAGAAGAAATTACAATGAGATAATAATTTCTATAAAGTGAAAGAAAATAATACAATAGAGTAAATAAATTCCACAGTCAATCACCAGTGGATTTTCCTTTGTTACAAATATAAGGAACCATGGATCTTTTCAAACCAATTACCTATGATAAGGGTTTTCAAAGGACACCAACAACTTCCAAGGTAGCAAGGGAATGATTTTTCCATCAATACCACTAAATTGAATCATGAAATATATGTGGTGAAAAGTACACAAGTTATTCATTAAATAATAGAAAATGTAATTTTTTATTCTAATTATATACATTCCTTCATATAAGAAAAGTTTAGTAGAACTATTCAAACACCACCTCAAATCCATGAAGTTGAGATGTCAATGAAGATAGATAATGGGGGAAATTTTAGCATCCCATCTATATAAATCCTCCAATGTCACAATTTGTGGGATGAACTTCCTAGAAAACCTTTTCATAATTAATTTCATTGAATGTTATGTAGTTATGGGCATCGATTATTTTTACCTATATAGAGAAAATATAAATCGTCATGAGAAGGAAATCACTATCTTTAGGGTTAGTCAACCACTGATTCTATACAGGTTCTGGGGTGCAGAATAATCTTCTCCAACACCATAATATCAACGATGGATATTATTTCCCTATAGGATAGCATATATAGCTCAAATTATTGAGTATAAATAAATTATATCTCTCAAAGACATGACTATTGTGAAGTAATATGATATTGTGTTTCCCTAGGTATTTTCTGGTCTTCCTCCTCACAGGGATGTTTAAATTTCAATCACGCTTATACCTGGGGTGTAACCTATATTCAATGATCTATATAGGATGGATATAATAGAACATGATAAGATAAAGAAATAACTAATAGAGAATATGGATGAAGGTTTTATACACCAAAGTGCATCACCATGTGGTGAAATAGTCTACTTCCTCTAGAAGAAGGATGGGTCAAAGAACATTTGCATTGATTATCATGATTTCAACAAGATCATGATAATGAACATGTTTTCTCTTACATGAATTGATGAGTTTCTTATTAGCTACATGGAGAACAATACTTAACTAATGTAGATCTATGGTTGGGATATTATCAACTAAGGGAGAATAAGGAAGATATCCTCAAAAACATTTTTTGTACATGGTACGGGCATTATGATTTCATAGTGATGCTAATCTAACTCTCTAATTCTCTAAAAACATTACGAATTGGATGAATAAAGTCATTAGATATTAACTTGAAAATGTTTTGGTAGTCTTTATAGATGATTATCCAAATATAATCCCAAAGATTTATGGATCATGAAAAGAATTTGAACACTATGAAAAATATATTATGAAAGGAGAATCATTATGCCAAGTAATATAATTATGATTTCTAGTTCTAGGATGTTTCTTGATTGGGGTATATCATCAACAAAAATAGGATATATTTGGATCCTTAAAATATAAATGAAATTGAATGATGGTCAAGGAAAATATCTATGACATATATCTATAGTGATCTTCATCTTTCTAGGTATTATCACTAATTTATGAGAAATTTATTGTGATTGTCGAACCCTTTTACCAATCTAACATTAAAAAGAGTCACGTTTTCTTAGAATGGTGAAGGTGAATAAACATTTAAGGAGTTAAAAATTAGGATTATTTCTACCCCTATCCTCACATAGTGAAAATTTGGAGATCCATTGTATTATTCAGTGATGATTAAAATATGGGATTGGGCTATGTATAAATTTAGGATAACAATTTCATTGTTTATGCCAGAAGGCAGCAGGGTGTTTGTGAGAAAAAAAATCCCACACCCGATCTAAAGTTGGAATTTATTCCCATTTCATTAAAAATATGGATAAATTCTTTATATTGTGATAAATGTGACATATATATTGGTCAAAATATCCTTATATATATATTCACTCATAAAGATCTTAATATTCCGCAACAAAGATAGTTAGAGCTGATAAATTTCCATGACTAATCAATTTACTACCCTCATGGTAATGTGAATAAAGTGGAAGATTCTCTATGTAGAAATGACCTAACAATATTATCATGGATGCGAATTTATATGGATATATTCTTCCTAGAATTTATTAGGATGGAGATGGAATTATAATTAAAGGTAAATCATCAATTATTTCTCAAATTATTTTGCATCTGTCTTTTCTTAAAAGGTTAAAGGATGCTCAAAAAATGATGTAAGAATTAAAATAAATTGGAAAATATATTTAAATGGAAATCCTTGTATATCAATATAAATGAATAATAAATTTTGATATTAAAAAATATGAATTCATAAGGTTCAGAGTTAAATAGGGAACTATTTGATGATGTACATAGTTTGAATTTCTACATTCACTAGGTAAATAGAATGATATATCTTGATCTCCATGAGAACTATTGGTGGGGAAAAATAAAAAATGAGATCACAATATATTTATAAATGTTCCTGGTATGTCATCAAGTGATTTGTGAAATGCATATGTCTAAGGGGATGATGTAACTAATACCCATAAAAACATGGAAATAGGAAAACATTAATATAGAGTTTGTTACAAAATATATGAATACACCTAATGGAAACAATTTTATATGGCTTGTTAAGTATTATGATAAAATGGATTAAAAAATCATTATAATTCAAGAGGACTTATCAAGAGATTCAATTTCATGGATATAAATTAGATAAGTAGGGAGGTCGCATGAAGTACTACTACCAATTGTGTTTATCGAGATCCATGTTTCACGTCTATGTTATGGATACATTTCTATCATTATATAAACACTATGGTGAACATAAATAATTATTATCACCCTCTAAATATTTATAAAGTTTATTAGACAATCCAAACACTTGAGGAAATGTTGATAGAACGACCACTTTACATGAAAGGAGGATAGGACCAACATCTTCTGCTAGTCGAGTTCAATTACAACATCGGTTTCCACTCGAGCAACCAAATGGATCTCAATTAAGCCCTTTATTGGAAGAGCTATATAACACATGCATGTTGGGATGATATTAGGGAACACAAACTGGTAGATCCTAATTTTTTATGGAAATGGTGGAGAATTTTAAAACCATTCAACTAAACATCAAATCATCTCAAATTCGATAGAAAGGCTTTACCGAAAATCATCTACAAGACCTACAGTTTGATGTTGGAGACATGGTATACCTATGTATATATCCATGTAAGAGACTGATTAGATTCAAGAAGAATGGAAATAATAGTCCAAGGTATATCATCTCTTTTTTAGAACCTTTATGGCATTAGATCATTGTCCTATTGATTATCACTCCTAGAAAATTTACCTCAAGTATATGTTGTATTCCTTGCATCCCTCCTGAGAAAGTACACACTAGAGAACTTACATGTACTTAATATGAAGGTGGTTTTATTTGAGAATGATCATTCCAGTGAAGATAAACTAATTATGATCTTATATTATAGGGAAATGGTGTATGGAATAATACAATGGTCCTAGTAAAAGTGTTTTGGAGAAACTATATGCTTGAAGCAGTAATGTGGGAACCATGTGATGTGCTGAAGTAGACTTACAGCTTCTATTTAGTGAGGGAAAAGAAAATTTTTATTGTGAAATTTATTAACTGGGGATGATTGTGATGACTCAAACTATTATAAATAAATTTCTCCTTTCATTTTTATTAGATTCTATATTTTTGGTTAATAAAATACATGACCTTATTTTTTTCTTGTTATAGAAATTTGATTTAAAAGACCCTTACATATAATTACCATTGATTATATAGTTGTTGAATAGTTATCACATTATTATTATAAATAAAATGCTTTAACAAATATAATTGTCACAGAGAAAGGAAGTGATGACCCCAACTAATATGAGGATACCCTATAAAGCCCATTTATCCAAGCTTCCAAGGGTGATAAAATCTCTGGGATTTTACCATAGGAAATCCCAAGATGAGATCAATTAAATTAAGCATGATGGAACCATTTATATTTTATATTCAGTCTCCTTGAGATCATCATCCAAACCATGTTCGTCGAACCACCACATGAAAGTCAAACAGTTGTGCACCATACCCTTTGAGTATTTTTTGGTTTATTATGGGGATATATAATAATACCATAGAAATATGAGTATTTATATTATATTTTATAGTACAATTAATATATTTCTGTCCTATTATTATTACTTTAAAACTGATTTATATTTTAATTCTATAAAAAATAAGTATATTTTTTTTATTAAATTCAAATTCAATTACAAAATCAATTTTTATGTATTAATGTATCCTTGAAATAAATAATATATTTAAAATTTTTATTAAATATAAATAATCATATAATTTTTATAAATTCAAATGTAATTTTTATTATGTTTTAAAAATATTTATTTTTAAACCTGTCATTTTCATCAAATTTCATCTTTTTAATTTACAAGTGAAAATTCAAATATTTATAAAATTATATAGATAAAATAAATATTTTTTTGGATTAGGTCATTATAATTACCCAATAGTATTATTTCCATAATATTTTGAGATAGTATAATTTCTGTGAAAAAATTAAATACTGTATAAATATACATTGTATTTTACAAGATCAAAAAGACCCAAAAGTAGAGTAACTGCTAATATAAATAGGATTGATGAAATAAATTATTTCTTCAATTTAACATAATATATTCAATGATTATCTTATTCATTTTTTAAAGCCATTATGAATTTAATAAGATGTACAATATACTTTATAATTTTAAAATAATTTCTTTAGGAGTGTGACTCACCTATAAATAGCAAAGGGTAATATATTAATAATTTCATCCCTTAGAATTATATAATAATAAAAACCACTCCTATTTTGATGAAAAAATTGGAATAACCATGGGATATTTAGTGGGATTGAATATTTTGTAATGTAGAATTCAAAACAAAAATATTTAGGAAATCTCCCTCATTTCATATATAAACCCACACAAACTCTTATTTATCTTCACTAAAGATCTTTGGCTAAAGTCCATCCTCTGAACAAAACTCCCAATAGTTCTCTAATGGAACCCCTAGTTTTCTAGAATCCCCTTATAATCCTTTGGAGTCACACATTCATGTAAGGGATCCCCACCTTCCGCATTTTCATTCAATTCTAGTACAATATTAGAAATTAGCTTTTATTATTTCAATTGGTTAGGCTTTCTTTAATTTGATATAATTTATATACTATCCAATTAATTTTATTTTAATGATTCAACAATTATACTCTCTCTATTTGACCATTACCTAAGTTGTGACTATGCAAATATTTCCTAAGGGATTTCTCACCCCCTCATTTCCATTCAAGAACATTATTTATGTTATGTCTCATAAATTCCATTTTAAAATGCTTAATATGTTCATTCATATTCCCATTATTTTCTACTTAATTTATAAATGATTATATCTCCTTTCCATGTCATTAATCCTCCATTGATTCTTTATATACACTTGTTACAATGCCAAAATATAGTCACAGGTCAGTTCTCTATTCGAGTTTCTTTATACTTTAATCCTTCTACATTAAAATTTATAATCATTGGAAATTATTTTTAATATCTATATTACTACCCATTTTATGTCTATGTGATGATATACCCTTTTTCGTCTCATAAAACCATTTATACATATCATTATGTGATGCCATTATGCATCCAAATTTCACCCTGATTTTACATGGAAAAAATGCATAGTGGATATCATACACATTTCTCAATCAAGGGTATTCACCTTTATTAATATCTGATTAGTGATTGGGAAATTTTGTTTATTTATTCCATATTAATTGATCTTGGAATTAATTGTGATTGTGAATTAATCCATTTTTTATGATCTATGTGGATTACATACACATGAAAATTAATTGATTATGATGGGTAGGACGAGATAGAACTCCAATTAATTGGGTAATGTTTAGTATGATAATACTTCATGTTGGTATATGAGTGTACATGACTAAATTGTTGGAGTTTTTCCACCATTTAGAATTGTGGTTTACCCATTAACTATGATTATTATTCATTATTTTAAGATATAGCAACATTTCTAATATTATGATTATTATCCAATATCATGACTTGTTATTTAGGTTTATTATGTTCGTCATTGATATTACATTTATCTAACATGTATAATTTATTTCATTTTTATTCCCTTACTAGGCATTATACCTCACCCCTTTCCTATGTATGTACCTATGTTATCATATCATGTTTTATGTTTGAATGAGTGTTTTAAGCATGTTGAAAGAATCAATAAAGAAATTTAAGGATTTTATTAATAATATCGTTATATACCATGTTCATGATGTTAAGTTACACACCCAATTCCCATATACCCAAGAGTTATTGGTATTTTTGGTTTTATTAAGTGTAATTTTATTTAATAAATCATGTATTAAAGTGCAATAAATAGAATGGTTATAATAGTTAGAAAATTTTGTGGATGAATTTGACACATATTTTCTTATGTAATCTTTTCTTATTGGATTCCACACTCTCATGTCACTCATACCAATGAATAATTTTAATTTTTACTATATTGTAGATTCCATATATTTTGGTTTTAATGGATCTTTTTCATTTAGATCTCAATCATGGGTATTTTTTCAAGGTCATCCATGTTGTTGTGATTTGGAATTTTATACAACAATTTGGAGTGTTGAGTTTGTAATATGTTCACAACAACCATGAATTAGGAGGTCCAATTTTCAATTCCCATAGATATTATTCTAATTTAGTACTCGTAATTGTGAAATTGAAAATTCTACAATGGGGGATTTTATTCAAAATTGAATTAAAAAGTAGATTGTATTTTCTAGGTGATAAATAAATTGGTTGAATATGTGATGCTGAAATTGGTTAATAATGGGATTATGAATTTGATTGATTAATGATTTATGAAATTGTTCAAATTACATGGGTGTGATTATATGATTGAAATATGGATATATAAATTTTTCATGGTTGATAAATGAATTTATCAAATGGGTAAAATAATTAATAAGGTAAAAATTCCATAAATGGGTTGATAATGTGGAACCATGAGATTTTATATTTTGTGACTTTATTCTTCGATAGGGGATATTTCTCCAAATAATATTTGGTTCCAGATTTCTTCTATTTTCCCTTATGATATATATGTACTGCACATGATAACTATGTTATGGGATAGGTATGACTACTCCAAATAACCTTGGGCTTCCAGACTGATTCTCTAGGATCCCATTTTATAATTGTGAAAATTGAATTTAAATATCATAGAAAAACTTTGATAGAATGAAATATGACTACCCTTGGGTGGATGTTTCAAAATCTAGCATTTTTTGAAGAACGTATTGTTGGTTTGGGTGTCATAAAAACCTAAAAATTATGAATATAATTAATGAAAAGATTAATGTGATAAATGATTACATTGCCATTTTTAATATTTTTTATACAACTTTAATAACTATTTTTCACAAGATATTGTTTTATATATCATTGGTGGATGCCTCATGAGTTTTCCAACCACCATACTTGGGATTCCTTATTGATACATGAATAGACTTCTTGTTTTTAGGATATGATATCGGAATGATCCCTATGTTACATGGTTGAGTAAGGATATAGGATGGATCATAGATAAGGGACCTAAACAAGATGAAAAGAAACTCTTAGATGTTCTCACTATATTGTTATTTCTCTTTATTAATAGAAACATTACACTCAATATGATATGATTCTCTAATGATTTTCTTTATTGTATTTATCCATGTTTGGGATCCTAATGTGATATTAGTCTGTATTTATTATGGTATTCTTATAGTTATTTTTAATTGTCATTTTTATCTCATTTGTTGTTTTCCATTGTTTGGTTTCCTGGATAAAGATGGAATAGTCTCCCCACGATGTATATTTGACCGTCATTTCTAGTTGAATCAATTTTTTGGGGAGGTACTCTTCATGTAATGTAAACAAACGTCTTGGGGAACTAGATTGTGGCATAATGGTGTGGCCATTTAAAATTGTATTGAGATATAGGTTTTATTTCTTTTAAGTTGTATAACTTTTTATGAAAGGTATACATAAGACTATAGTGAGTTGGGACATGGTTAGGAACTAGTGTATGTGTGTCTCTAACTGATGTACATTGAAAAACCCTTTTACCCATTCTGGGATTGATATTATTTATGTTTGTTGTTATAGGAGAATATTATTTCAACATGGGTGACACACCAAATGTGTGATATTGTTATCTTATAATATTTTAATTAGGGAACATTTCAGAAAGGGAGTTGAGTATGCTTGCATCATTCTAGTAAATAAATCTTTTATGTGGTGTGCATAATTTTAGTTATGAACGAGAATTTAGGTCATGGGTGTGTTGTTAAAAGATTAAATTTTATCCTTTTTGTGTAATTTACAATAAAAAGGTGACATATAATAGATTTACAATTATGAATAATGATAAGTATAGTAATATGACATGGATAAAATTGGTGTCTAATAGAAAACATTGAAATATTAATTTTATTTCCCAAATTTTATCCATAAAAAATATTAGGGATGGTTGAGGGTAGTTTTAGTGCCTCATTTTTTGACCATGTGGTGGGGTATGGTGGATGAATTGCCTTATTCTTATTTGTATCTATCTGATGTAAAATTTATAATGAAGTGTCAGGTCTCCTAGTATGTTATTTTGTTTTTATAGATATATTCTTCTATGATAATTTTTGTTGATAGGATAGAAGGATTATAGGGATTGAATTAATCCTCTAGTAGTAGAACCTTATGATCCCATAGTTCTGGGTGAAGGGGCATAACAGAAGTTCTATGAGAACATTACTATATTTATACTATTTATGAAAAGTCTTACATGACATTTTGTGTGGATAATGTTTGATCTGACACGACAGTTCCAGTTGCATAACCCTCCATCATTTACTAAAGAGGGTCTACATGAGGCATATTACATTTGGATAGAATCTACATAGATTTTTATATACTATATAAAAGCCCTTATTAATGAGCCAATAAATATGGTTTCTTATAAATTACATGTTCAGTTGAAGCATGGGTGTGAAATTTATACTCGGGATGAGAAGGAGAAGAATGTTGTACAAAATGAATTTTAGGAGATGTTTTTGGAATATGTTTATCTCGTGAAGCTCAGGAAGTTGAGGGTATCATAGTGTATGGGTTTTACCTATGGGAGTATATATTTGATTGAATACACTATTTTCTTCAATGATTCAAATTTCATTGTTCTAATATTACAAGGATATGAAGAAAATATTGTAAAATATTTTTATAATGGGATTAAATGTGAGATCAATTCCTAGGATTATATATTTCTTCTGAATATATTTCTGAACTAGTAAATCGGGTTCCCATTTAGGAGGGGTAGATATAGGCCACATCTAGTGGGATGCAGGTGGTTTTGGCTAGAAGACCACAAGGTACATATTTCATATATAGAAGGTATCCATTTTGAAAATGTAACTAGGGATATTAATTCCAATGTGTCCAAGGATATGGATAGATTTTGTAGAGAACTACCAAAGTATAATGACACCAGTTTTGTAGGCCAGGTCATATGTATAGAAAATGTTTTTTACAATCACTATAGTGCTGATATTGTGGAAGGATGCATTGCTTGAATAGGTGTTCTATGAACTATTGATCAATGGGTAGTGATGGAGGAACCATGATGAATAATTTTACTAGGAGGGGGTCTTCTTACCCATGTCAATTAGGTAGTTGGAGTTATTCTATCCATTGAGGATGAAGTTGTGGACCAATCATTTCAAGGAAATAGCACCCATATCCATTGAGTTCTATAGAATAGGGGAATCATTCTACAACATTGCGAAGATGAGTCTGATATTTTCATATTTATCAGCTAGCACTTATGCATAATGATGTTGGAAAATTGATAATCATAGGATCTGTGATTATAGATTATAAGATTGAAAGTTCCTTATTTGATATCGAAGCCTATAATTATTTTATCTTTATACAACTTGTGAGTTTTTTGAGTCTCATGTTGATTTCTTTGAGTGGGGTAATGATTACTGACACACCATTGGTAGTACAGTCGGGGGAGATTTATTTTTTTTATGGGGTTCTCAGTGGGGGGTCATTAAATACCTGACATTTACGACATTGAGTTGATTTTTTATATATATTTTTTGGTATCATATTGAGCCCACATTGATTTTTACCAATGAATAGTGTGATTTACATATCATAAGGTTAATATTTATCTATTATATAGTGTGGGATATTTTGATAGACCTTTCATGGTTACATCATCAGTAACTACAAAAGATCACCAATCTCATTGCAAGTATTTTTTGGGATGATGGGGGTGTGAAACATGATGTATTTCCCCCAATTGTGGAAAAGTTCTAGATACTACTTCATTACAACAAATTAAGAATTACTCCTGATATTGATGTCCAGCTTCTAATTAGGAACATTCCTAAAGCTAATCCATTTTCTATTCCACCATATATAATATCACCAACTGAGCATTATGAGTTTAATACTCAACTATAATAGTTGATAGAAAATATATTTATCCATTAGAGTACATCACTATGGGGTTCTCCTATATTTTCTTCAATGAAGGATGATAGTACATTTCACTTATTTGATTGTTACCAAAAGGAGAACTGGATGACTTTTAATATCTGGTATCCTATGTAAAATATAGTTGATCTCTTGGACTAGTTTTTAGGAGCCTATTTTTTCTTCAATATTGACATGATGTTGACATATCATTATTTTATACTTATAACTTTCGACATAAAACATGAATATTTAAAAAGTAGTTATAGCCTTTATGAGGTTGTATTTATGTCATTTATGATTAGAATTTTAGTGGATAAATTTATTTCCTTGATGAATGGAATATTAACCATGTACACAGATAATAATTTCCATGCTTTATGTTTAAAATCTTAGTATACTCCATGAGTCATGTTGATAATTACCAATATCTTGAAATTATCCTAAATAAACTGAGAGAGTATTAGATATATTCCAATATATAAAAGTGTCAATTTTGGATTAACCAAGTGAATTTCTTGTGTCACGTCATCTTTGTGGAAGGTGTGTGAGTAGACTCAGAGAATGTGAATGTATTTGTTTCCTAGAAAGACCCCATGATTTTTTTGATATCTGATGGAATATAGGGTCTGAGGGTAATGATGGAAGGGTTATAAAGTACTTTTCTAATTTGGTATAAATGGTTTTCGGATTAATAAAAATGTGATTATGTTAGATTGTTCTAAATAATGTGAGAATTATTTCCAAGAGTTAAAGAAGTGATTGACTACTCCACCAATTTTTGTCCAGCCCAAGTAAGGTGAGAAGTATATTGAGTTTGGTGACCCATATGGGAAAGAAAATAGTTCTATATTGATGCAGTGAGGTCATGTGGTGGGATATAGGTCATGGAGGATGAGGCCACTTGAAAGGAATTACCGAACACAATATCACAAGTTATTTTTGGTAGTATATTCCATGATGTGTTAGTGTGGTTATATGTAAAGTGAAATTTTAATTTTTTATACTAATCAAAAAACATTATTGTATATATTTACATAGAAATATTTAAATCATTGAAGGATGTGGTGGGTTTAGTGTATTAATTCATTTTGGTTTGGGTTAGAATATACTCCTAGGATTGAAAATTGGGTTGTTGATTATTTAGGATGGAAAAAATAGACTAATTGAGTAGAGTCTTGTTCTTAGTGGAATATGATGACCTTTCATGCTAAAATGCATATTTTATGTTTTGGAGGTATAAGTAATAGTTGATTGAGAACATCTGATCTAGATCAAGGAGAGGTAAAATAATGATCCATAGTGATTGGCCTTGAGGGATACTATAAAGGTTAGGGAGCCACATTCTATTTTCACAACACATGAGGATGATATCATCTATGTTTGTAAACATATTGATATACCTACGTGTATGAAAGAAGAGTTGATATGTGACATTCATACCTAGAAGTAGGTGATGCATCCTAGATTAATTATAATATACCATGACCTACTTCGACAGTATTAGTGGTAGTCAAGAAAAGGGATATTTAATTGTTCATAACACAATGTTACACTTATGAATAGGTGAATGTAGATCATCAACGGCCTAGTGGGTTAATATAGATATTTTATTCTAAAATGATAGTGGAATAATTTTACAATGGAATTTATGGAGTTCCTCTCGAGGAACCCTCATAATTATGATTCTATTTGGTTGATTGTAGGATAATTGATGAATGTACCCAATTTATTAACTATTTAGGAGACCCTCATAGTAGATTAGATGGGGGACTCCTAAGTTCACGAGAGATTATTCTGAATGGTGTTGCATGGATCATAGGTTCATACCATTACTCATTTTTCACTTCATACTTATAGTAATGATTGCAGAAGGTTCCTGATACATGGGTGTTTCTGAGTACGACATTCAAGCTACTGATAGATGGGGAGTTAGAGAGAACATAACAGATATTGGAATATATTTTGTGGGATCTCATCCTCATATTTGGGGGTCATAGGAGAAGAACATAGTTCTCATGGATAATTCCAATAACAATTGTTATATGGTGATTATAACAATGGAAACATATGAGGATATCTATGGTAGGCCATAGAGACCACTGTAATGTTGGATGAAGTCATTTGAGTTTGAGTTATCTTGGATCAATCTTGTATAGGAGATATTAGAGAATTTCAAGTTTATTCTAGAACAAATGGATATGGATCATAGTAGGTTTAATTCATATGATGATCTACTTAGATGGTCTCTTGATCTTATATTTGTGATTTTGTGTTTATTTGGGTGATTCCAATATTAGGTCATAATAGGATTCAATGATAGGGTATGTTGGCACCCTTGTTTATTAGGCCTTTTGAGATTGTGTAGAGGATTAGACTTATGTCATATTAATTGGATCTTCCATAGAGGTATAGTGTTATGCATGATATATATCATATTTTATGGCTTTGGTTGTATTATCCAGACCCTTCCAATGTCATAAATATTGATGATGATCTACTTGAGGCTCATGTACCCATTGAGGAGAATTTTATTTGTATTATAGATCATTGAGAAAATGTTATGCGTTTATGGACCTTGATGATAGTATGAGTTTTTATGAAACATGGTCATGTTCAGGATGATACATGAGAGGGGGAGGAATATATTTTGGATTAGTGGCCTGAAATTTTTACAATAAAATACTGAGATTCTTCAAAGAACAGCTCAAGGATGAGCTATTATAAGATGAAAATATTTTTCGATTCCGAAATTTCTAGAGAAGTCTATTCAACATTTTTGGGTTCTCTTTTACCCTGTTCTAGTTTATACATTAGTTGTGCTTTTTTTGGTGTTTTTCTAGTTCCAATTTTAGAAATTTGGTATCCCATGGTCTTGAGAATGGTTCGTGCATGTTAGGAAAAAAATAGTATTGTATTACCTGAGAAATCATACACCTCATTTTGGAGGCACTAGTGGTGGAGCATGGTTGGCACAAAGTTTGTCCAAATCTTACGTCCTCCCTCCAAAAAATGTGAAACCTATGTGTAGGCATGTGGTCAAGGTGTATGGTTAGGAATACTGTGTAAGTCCCCCGAAGAAACCATACCCATGGGTTTTTATTCCCATAAAAACATTATAAAATTTTCCAAAATATTCAGTTTAAACCCTAATCATCCCATCTTAGTCCTAAATGATTTCATTCCATTCTAGATTCTCTTGTGTGGATTTCAAGACCATTAAAAACTCCATCTAGTCTGAATCGATTATATTGTTGAAGGATATGACCCCTCATCTGATAGGTAATCTATTATTCCTACATTCCTGTCTCTCATATATTTATTCATTATGGTGAGGGACAGTTTTTTCTCTATTGTTGATGTTTAAAATTTACCTTTTAATGTGTATTTTTCTTTTTTATATTGATCTTAGGTATTTTTCAATGATCTTCTGCACCATTTTGATTCTGATCATTCTGTAATAAAATGTCGATTTTGGTATGAAAAACATTCTTCAATGATATTGAGGTAGGGGTATAATTTTGAATTTCTATTTTTATATTATAAATGCATGTTTGAAATTGAAAATTTTCAATTTCAATTTTGTGAATTTATATTCTAAATTAAATTATGTAACATATTTTTTCCCATTGTGATAATGAAATTGGATGAATATGGGATAATGAAATTGGTGAATAATGATATTATGAGAAAAATTGATTAATGGTTTATGAAGTTGATGATGATATAGGTGGTGTTCAAATATTATTTAAACTATTACATATAAATATACATGGTTTATAAATGAATTTAGGAAATGGGTTACAAATGAAATGTTGAAATAGTCAACAAATTGGATGAAAATGTGTAGCCATCAAATGTAATGTTTTATGGAAGAGTTGTTTGATGGGGACTAGTTCACAAAATTCTCATAGGGATCTATATTTCCAATCTAATAACCCATTATATATATATATTTCATGTGATCACTATTTTTTTTGGATAGGCACTCCAACTCTAAATACCAACGAGATTCTAGACTACTTGTATAGGCCCCATTGCCTGATTTTGAAATTATAATTAAATTATTAATGAAAATACCTGACATAATAAAATGAAATATACCTTTGGTGGATGTTTTATACTCCAGGATGGGCAGAAGAAGGTAATGTGAGTTTGGTTTTTATCGTGAACAAGAGAATTATGTGGTTATTTAAATAATAATTTTGTTGGAAAATTTAGTACTTTATTATTTGTTCTTAATTCATTATACTTCATCATAATCTATTATAGAATGGATATTGTTTTATATAACATAGGTGGTGGGGGATACTGAGTTCTATACATAGTATAATCATCTTCCCTAATCAGTAAATGAATTGACTTCTTATTTGTGAGAATTGAATTCGGAATGAGACCTATATAATATGGCTATGTTTGGATAAAGATAGAGCATGGATATGGGACCTTAGAAGGATTTTAAAACACAAATTGGTGTTTTCAATTTGTCTTAATTTTGTATTTTCAATGTATATTTAAAATCTTTACAACATGACATATCTAACGCTTCAGTTTATGGTCTTTTTCAATGTTTTGGATCATCATATGATATTAGTATGTCTTGATTTTTATATTATATTAATTATTGGTTATTATAATTTGGATATATTTTATTTATTTTAGTTGTTATGATGATTTGATAATGAGATTATAGTCTCTCGTGATATATATTAGACCCTCAATCCTATTCGGAATCTTCTATCATATAGGTAGGTGTCCTTGAAATCGGGTAACCAACTAACATGGGGCACACAAATGTTGAACCCGAGTTGAGATGTTACATTTTCCAATATGAAGGTTTATTTTTATTTTCTTTATGGATTGGGTAAATTATTAACATGTTGTATTCTAATTTTTGAATAAAAATGTTTACATTTATTACATTTCTTCACATTCATATGAGGAATGCATTGGATATAATATGTTATGGTTGAGCTCTCGTTCCATCCCTTTAATAGGTATGCAGGTCTCATGAAATAAACTAAATTGGGTATTTAGATGAGGCATTACCCATTTATGTATGATTTCATCGAAATTCCATGGAGGTATGTTTATGATGTCTGACATTATCTATTTACACATTATGATATTTTTATTGTTCTCTATGTGATTATTCGATTAGTTTGCTTATTTATGGATATGATTAAATAATATGTGACTCTTTATGTGGAATTATTTTGGATCATTATTTATTACTACCATATTATTATTCATGTGAATGTTATTGATTAAATGGAATGTGTTTTAGTTATTTTTTATTCCATATTTACATTTTCATATTTTTTTATGATTTCATATGTTGTATGCATACCATTACAGAGCATTTAGGCTCACCCCTTTCAAAGTTTTTATTTCCCCTATATTCTAGGAAGTGTATTATGATTGATATGTTGGGATATGTTCTAGATAATAATTTTGTTCTTAAATATATTTTTTTCAAATTTTATATGAATTTTATGTATGTATCTCGTTTTCAAGGACAACTAAACAATTTATTTATTTTGGATTTGATATACAATATCTTGAACCAAAGTATAAATGTTACCACTAAGTAAATTCTCCCATGATCAAGGAGTTTAATGTTGTTAATATAGATTGTGTAATTTCTTATGATTTTAAAAGTAACAATTATGTTTCACAAATTCAGACACTGACTTTAGATGAACCATAAAATATTCAAAATTAAATATTAACATTACAACCTATCCGTTAAATTTGAGGGTATGAATTGGTTTTACAAAATTTTAATATATAAATATAATTATTAATCAATATAATTCATTTGATTAAACTATATTAAATAAAAATTATTTTTTAGTAAATTTATTTAATTATTCAAAGATATTTTTTCCTTAAAAATGTGTTTCTTTTTGAATAGGTAAAAATAAATTTTTTATTGAATGTTTATAAATGTTATAAAAAAATGAAGATCATTTTTTAACTAAATATTTCAAAATTATATTTTGATTAATTTTATACTATTTTATGAAATGTTGTAATTTTGAATGGATACTAAAATATATATATTCTCCTTGAAAACAATAATTTTATTTTAACGATCATTCAAAGTAAAAAATTAATTTGGATTTTTTTGAATATTTAAATATTCTATATTTTTTATAAATAATATAAATATGGTCATTGAAATGATTTGTATAGATTATTTATTACTAAAAACATATTATAAATTAACATGGATTTTTTAAAAATAACACAATTTCTTTGTGTTTTTATAATGTAATTTTATATTAAATTCCTAAAATTATTTGAGTTGAATTATTCAAAAATTAATAAATATTTAGAATCAAGAATTAAATTTTTTGAAAATATAACCATTTTTCTGTATTGTTTTTGAATTATGAAATTAATAATTTGTGTTACAACGACAATGGGTAAATCAGGTATTTAAATGTAATAAATTTTAAGGAATACACACTGACCCTCCCAGATTTTAAAATTTTATTATATTTATATGTTTTATCCAAAATACTTCGATATTCAGTATTGTGATTATAACATTTATAATATTTTATATCAAGAAAATTCAAAAAAGTCACACGCTATGTTTTAATAATTATAATATTTTTAATATGGGTTTATTTAGAAGAAATTTATACTATATATTTTATTTTTAAAGTTAAAATATTTATATTAATATTTCCAAATTATTAATTTTTTTAGAAATTATATTATTTCATTAAAAACATACACAATGCTAATGAAATAATTATTTAATAAAAGGATGAATTAAAGAAATAATATTGAAAATGTTAAATGTATTATACTATTTTATAATGAATGTCATAAAAAATGTTTCTAGATCAACATGATATTTTTGGAATATTTTAATAAAATTGGTTTGATTTAAATATTTTTTATTATGGTTATTAAAGTCAATGTATTGAATAATGTTAAAATTTCCACTAATGGTATTTTATGAAAGTGATATTTCACTAAATTATTTAAAAATTATAAAAAATATTATAAAAGGAAAATAGGGAAAGGTATTATAAAAAAATATATTATATTTTTTGTTTATAGTATAACATTCACTTTATAAGGAAAAGATAAAAATTATAAAATTGAACTGTGGTTACCGTAGTTAAAATTAAAATTGGTTCAATAATTGTTGATAAAAAAAGATAAAGAATAAAATTATACCAAAATTTGTCCAAAATATATTTATCAATGGTATTAAAACCCTATCCACCATATTCCTTAAATTCATGACAATTTGGATGTATTTTTAGTTTTAATAGTCTTATTATATTTTATTTTCTTAAGAAATTCAAAAGGTGACATTAACCTTAACTATAATTGGACACCTCATTCCTCGAAAAGTAACACTAGATGGATCCTTCTATCTCGACCACACTCAGAACAAATATCTTTTAATCTTTTTTTATAAACATTATAGTGGTGCTGGTATTCTCAAAAAACCAACCCAATATCCCTTTAATGGATATCTAAAGGAGTCATTTTAAATAACTGGTAATCTCTCTAATCAATCAATTTCTTTTTATAATATTATTTTCCTCCTATAAATATATTATATTTTCCATAAAATATTAATTTTTATACCATATATATTATGAAATTTTATTAGGATTATGAAAACACAATTATACACCCTCTTTATAGTCAAAATTGAAATGAATATTTTTCTCGTGCATACATATGACTTACATTCTCCACTAATGATGCAATTCATTTTTACTCACTATATTTTATGGATGGGTATTATAATAGGTATAATATTTTTATGTGATATATTTTTCATAATTATACTTATATAATAATTATTTCACCTCTACCATCTTATCATCCAATATTATGGTAAACGATAACATTACTCATGATAATTGTGGACTACCATCTCTAAAATGTGAGGTTATTTGTTTTTTATTTATATTCCACATAGAAAATAATAAGAAAATATTTGATTAAATATATGATATATATTATAGAATATTTATACATTTATGGTGAATTATTATCAACCTGTCTTTCACTCCATTAGTCAAAAAATTGAAACATCACTAACGTGTACGTACGACATACTATCTCCATAAACAGTGCAATTCATTATTCTGTATATACATTTGATGAATGCTTATAAATATATATAATGAATATATATATTATTTTTAGAAAATTATTAATATTCCTAATGAATGATTATAAATTTGTATATAAAAAATATGTATATTATTTTTATACAATTACTAAAATTCTATAATTTATGGGATTATTTTAATAGTATAAGGATTGAGACTTATGAACCAAAACATGCATGAAAAATGAAGTAGTTACCACCAAATAAATGATTTTTACAAATAATTTATAATTAAAAAGTGATAAAATATAATTAGTAGGTAATATATTTATTGATATGTGTGATTATTGTTCTAAAAAATATATATTATAAATATAAATTTATTATATAAGAGGATCAAACTTGTTTAAATTAAATTGAACATAATGTAAGGGAATTTGTCTCAGTTTTATTTCATTGAGTAATACATTGATTGTGTGAACGAATATTATATTATGATTTATATATAACTCCTATTAGACATGTTATATCATTAAATTATTTATTCTCATGATATTTATTTTTTTATAAACATTATTAATTCATGGGGTATGTGATTAAACTGATTATAAAATATTAAGGGTTTAGCATCACATTTTTATTTCTGTGAGACATATATAATATTCCCATATTATTTCTTGTGTATGATGTATACACTATATAAGGTATTTTCATGTTAATAATATATAACCTTGAGTTTTATTCAATAACATGCATTCTTACAAATTAGGTATAATTTTAGGTTTAATGATTTAAAAAATTTGGACATAATACAAAAGTAACATACCACATTACTATAATGAGGAATCTATGACAAAGGTATTCATTTTTTAAAAGTAAACTTTTTTCTAAAATAAAACATGGATTATTTTTCATAAAGTTCTTCATTACATTCAAATTAACTTCCATCTTCCACTTACCCATCCAAATACCTTGTTAAAGGAATTTTAAATCTTGGGGTGAGAACAAAAATATCAATAATAGATATAAAAATAATAATGGAAAATATTATTTCTAGAATTCATATAATTATATGATATAATTTCCCCAAAAACATACTTTTCACCCATAATGTATCATATAAATACTTGTGAAAAAATTATATTTCCATAAAACATAGAAAATGAATAAATAAACAATATAAGTAACATGTGGAATTACTTACTTAATATTATAACCCTCACACCTACCTTGTTATTTTTAACCCTAATTGATCCCTTACAATATAACTCTCATGTCTACCTTATGGTGTTACCAATGTAGTTACACATGGAGTTACTATATGGCCAACCTCGAAATCAAACATACCCAATTCATTAGACAGATATATAGATACCACCCTTCATTTTAATTAATTCCCAGGAACCATAATCGTAGGTAAAAAATAACAATAACTCCATAAAATAATTCCTTTTATATTATGTAAAAATTGAATTAATTTTTTTAAAAGAAAAGATCATTAAAAGTATCATAAAATTTAAGAAATAATTAATAAAATGAAAATAAAATTTATAGTTACTATGAATTAAAATAATAAAGCATAATATAATCAGGATAAATTTCACAATTAATCATAGCATGAAATAATCAATGATGTAGAATGTTAACTCAAAGAATGGAAATTGGGTTATGAATTCCCCTACCATGGTCTCATCTTATATAATCCTTGTTAAATAATCATGTATAATGGTTTAAAGAGTGTTATTAATTTATTAAAGGGTATATTGATGTATATAATACCTTATAGGTTGTTCATAGAAAATTTTCACCCATTTATGAACAATATTTATGTATTTTCATTGATTCAGAGCATTTTTTTCAAGATTACCTTGGTCTGTTTGTTATGGGTTTTCCTGTCGAATGGAATAAAAAATATATAAGTTGAATGATATGGTATTAAAATGTTTCCATAATATTAAATGTCACCATGTATCATTTTTTTATGTGTGGATAATTAATTTGATAAAACATTAATGAGAACGATTTAATTTATTTACATAGTATTTAAGATTATCATAAACATATAACATCTCATTTAATATCATGACAATATATTGGATCCATAGAATTATATAAGTCATACAATGTATCATAATTTATTATTTAACTATAATAATGTCTTTATGAGTATCCTTGATGGTGTAAATGGAAAATGAAGATGTATCATCCATGATGCCGGTAAATAGACACATCATACATAATGTTCTTAGTTTTGGAATAAAAGGGAAAAATTGAGGGATTTTATAATGAATATAAGATAAATATATATATATGATACTAGACATATCATGAATCATTGGATATGAGGTTGTATTAGGTAGAAGTGAAAAATAATTTGAAAGAGAAGAAAAATAATCTAACATCATGAAAATTTCCCACTGAGAACAACCTCAAGGCATTAGTTAGTGGTCTTTTTCTGAGAACATTAGCTCTTGAATGTAGAATGGGATGAGAAGAATAGATTTTTTTAGAGGTTATCCAAACAATTTGGATTATGCTGAGGAAATATGTGAAGGAAATAGATCATATTTATAATTGAGGTGAGGGGTAACTTTGGAATTACTCCGAATATTAAATATATTAAACATATTAGAGGTTTTAAGACTTTGAAATTGCCTAAAACATAAAGGGTATTACTTTGAACACATATTAATATCCCAATAATCCTTATTTATAAATTTTTTTATTAAATAATTTCAAAAAATATTTTATTCGTGAAATGTAATATATATCCAAGTACACATTATTCATAACTATGACTTTGCACATATGAAAACAATGTTTCCAATTCAAATTTTTTTAAATTATATCAAACAATTTTCAGATTAATATATGTAATTCAGCGATTATAATATAAGTAAAAAAATTATTTTATTATTTTCAATATCATTATATTGATTTAATTATCAATCAACAAATTACTGCATCTTAAATGATCAAGAAACTAAGGTAATTATTTATTGACGAAAATTACAAATAAAATTATTTGAAAAATATAATATAATTTTATTTCAAAATATTATATTTGTTTCAAAAAATTAATAGAAAATATTATATTAAAATATTATACAAACATAAATTTAATGTGTGACCGATTTGATTTTACTTTAATTAAATATTATTAATGGATTAAAGTGTTTCTCATGTGCCCCAAATGTCCCAAATAAGAATCTAAACATGATAATGGTCATAATTTTCTTATATAAAAGGTTTTATATAAATTTTTATCTGATTTAATTATTATATTAATTTTAATAAAACTATATTATTTCTTTTTATTATTCTTTCACAAGCACTGTATAAGTGTTTTACAGACATTAATGTTAATAATTTGATATATATAAATTAAAAATAAATTAATAACATAAAAATAAATTAATTATTTTCAAGATAATAATTTATATTCATTCATCGTGTATATTTACTTATATCCAGGTCATGAAAACTTCTATAATTTGTTCAATTGGTTTTTATTGGAATAAAATACTATAAATGGATTAAACTCACCCATGTGTCTCCAAGTGATCCTAATATTGGACCATAGATGATTTTAGTCGAAAAAAACTTATCCATTGAATGTATTACATGTTATAGTGTAATTTTATAAATCTTATAATATTATTTTTACCATTAATTACCCGATTTACCCTTCACCGTGGTAAAATATTAAAAAAGTTATTATTCACCAAAAATTATGTTACTCATATGAGACAAAAAATAAACTCTAATTAAAAAATTCTATGTCTATTTTTTAAAATTAAATTAACATAGTTAGTAAATATTAATTATAAATTAATCTTGTTGATTGATTGAGAAAACGGATTTTTTAATGTAAAAACATTCAAAAGTTCATAATGTTTTTATTTCTAATTTCAATGTAAAAATGATTCCAAAGACCTGAATGGGATTGAATGATAAAAATTGATTGAATTATACATTAAAACCGATTAAACTTTTAATATTACAATATAAATAATTTATACTAAAAATTAGTTATGAACTAAAATCATAGATTTTTCAATATTCATGAAAAATTAAACATTTTCAGATTATTATAAAAATATAAAAAGATAATTTAAATATTATGTATTTAAAAATGAAATTAACTTTTTAAAATTAGAATTATATAACATAAAAATTAATGGTTTAAATAAATAACCATAAAAAATATTATTTATTATAATAATTACAAAACATAATGAATTTAGCCATTGAATTTTGGAAAAAAAATAAATATAAAAACAAATTATTCTATAAATACATGGATCATTACATTATTCCTAACTTTTTTATATTGCATCCTCACAATTATTATTTACTTATTAAATAAGTGAGGTAACATATCCCTCATAAAGTTTCAGATTCGCATGTTCATTCTTCTACCATGTGGTTTCTCCTCAAAACCATAACCTGGTGAATTACTCTGTTCTGCAAAATAGTCTCTCTACGATCAGGAATATTAATAGATTTATTTTAATAAGAAAGGTTTACTTTAAGACCAACTACTTCATAGCTCAAAACATGAGAAGGATCTGTTGTTGGATCATATTAATTTTCATAGCCACCTACTATACTAATTCTGGTCCCATCAACTACATTTCCTTGACTTCATGCAAAAATACTATTGTTTGACACTGCTTTCTAAATAATTCCTCAAAAATATTATATTTTTATACTATAATGGAAAATTTTATTATAATAGAACTCCACTAATGAGAGATATAGATCCCAAATTCCCTAATTATCCATTGAATAAGCTTGAAGAATATCCCCCAATGTATGAAGTGTTCCCTCAGTATGTCCATAAGATTGAAATCAAAATCAATAAAAAAAATTAATTCTGTTCCCAATGACTTCATGAGGCCTTTCAAAAAGTTAGAACTGGACCTAGAGTCACAGTCTAATATACCAGAGAGTGGAACATCATGAAACTTATAAATATAATTGATGTATAGTTGAGAAATATGATCTAGTAAAATAGTGTCTCCAATAGGAAAGAAATGTGATCATTTATTTATATGATCAAAAAATACCCAATTTCATTGTTACCTCTAGAATTATTTGGTAGTAATATAGTGAAGTCATTATATATTTTTTCTCATTTCCACTCTGGAATTGGAAATGGGTTAAGTATCACTTTTGGTAGTTGAAACATTTTTTCAACTTATTGACATGGTAAAAATTTTATTATAAAATCAGAAATATATCTTTTCATTCCATCCCACCAGTAATACTCATTAAGGACTCTGTACCTCTTAGTGATATGAGGATGAACCAAAAATAATGATCTTTGTGCATCAATTAAAAATTATTTATTCATTTGAGAATCACAAGGCATTGGTAATCTCTTCCCAAATTATAAAACAGAATCTTTTTTCTAGAACTCACACTCTTCCTTATACACATGTTAAATTCGGTCTAATAGATATGATTATATTATCACCTGAAACGAAACATATAAATATCATTCACCCACAACATCGAAGACAAAATTAACCAAATCATTTATCATGGGGTCGTATTAAAAATGTAACATGGTTAATGTTGCACGAATATTCCACCTCAAGGAATGTACCTATTTATTTTAATTTCTAGGATGGTAATTGATTGTGAAATATTAATCCTTTACCAGTTCAATACATCTTCTCTACCTCGTGTTCAATTCCTTCTATGTAAATATATACATTAAACTTTGGTGGTCAGTATATATTTCACATTTGGCATTGTCTAAATGATTCCAAAAAACATTTGAATAAAAATGCAAAGCTACAAATTCTATATCATGAGTGGGTTAATTTTACTTGTAAGTTTGTATTTTTCATGAATAATAAGAAACTAATTAATTATTCTTTTTCATAATGCATCCCTGTACCTTCGATAATGAATCTATATAGATAAAAAACTCACCATTTCTGTAAGGCAAGTCCAAAACTAGATTATTCATTAAAATACTTCCTGAAAATAAGCATCAAATTATTCGGTATAAATAAATTTAAATCATATTCCTATTATAATAGTTAATGGGTAATATTAACATGAAATTTTCTAAACAAATCATCAGTAACAACTGTTAATCCAAGAAAAATACAAATATCTGTAATATTTGTAGTTCTTATCCATTGATTAACCACTTTTATGTTGTTTGGAATAATTATTATTTTCATCATTATCTATAATGTTCCCAACAATAGAAACATATTACAACCAAAGAACACATTTTGTAAATTTACCATATATGTTCTTTTCTTCGAGATTCTGTAAGATAATCCTTAAATGTTTTTGATGATCATTATTACTTTAGGAAAATTTAAATATTATCAATGAAAACAACAAAAATCTTATCCAAATATTTAAAAAATAGTCTATTCAATATATCCGTGAATAATACAAGGGAATTTGTAAATCCAATAGAAATAAAAAAAAATTCATAATACCCATATATATTATGAAAAGTTGTTTTTGGGATTTTATGCTTTTTCATATTCAATTAATGGTAACCAGATCCCACTTAAATATTATAAAAATACCGAGCTCTCAATAGATAACCAAAAAAGTCATAGATATGAATAAATTGACACTTATTCAAAAAATTAATATTATTCAATCCTCTATAATCAATGATAAGTCTCATTGAAGAAACAATATTTTTAATAAACACAACAAGAGAACCCCATGGTGAAGTACGAGGACAAATGAATACATTATAAAGAAATAGGTGTGAAAGATTTTTCAATTCCCGAAGTTCCACTTGTGCCATTTTATAATGGGTTTTTTAAATTTTCTTAGCCTTATAAACTAAGTAAATAGTAAATTAAAATTCCAAATCCAGTGTAGAACACGGTAACTCATCAAGAAAAACAACAATGTATTCATTTAGCACTCACACATTATTAATCTCAACAATTCCCTTATTTTCAACAATATGTTCAAGCTAAGATTATTTCTCATATTTTAAAAATTTATCAGCATCATGATATGTTATCAATTGTATGGGTTAATTCTTGTATAAAATGAGAAAATAGTGTTAAAACCCAAATTCTATAGCTCTACAGTCAATCTAATCATGGTAAATAGAAATAAAATCCATACTTATAATAACATAAAAATATTCTAGGTGTAAAACCACATGGTTTATAGGTATTATATTTCCATATAAAACAACATTAAAATTCTAATAATTCCATTTTAACATAATATTTTCACTTGGTGCATTAACAATATGTTCTGATTTCATTTCATAATGTGAAATTTTTTATTTTCAAAAAACAATTATATGAAATAATGGAATGTGTAGTTGTTGTATCAAACAAGATATTTTAAATATATGAGTATAAAATAATACCACTTCATTTAATGGACAAACACATGTTGATTTTTTCACAACGGATTTCTCCACACCATTATACCTATATTATGGATACTTTTCATCATTTAGATCTTTCTTTTGGTATGTATTTGCATTATTCTCCATTTCATAGCATTTTAAACACATTACTTATAATAATTAATCATAGGTTAATTTTATTTGCAATATAAATCCATATATCCAAACATACCACATAAAAAACACTTTCATGTTTTCTTAACAAATTCCCCATGGTTATTTTTACCAGTCTTCCAAAAAACTATAAACTGAATATTCATACCTTCTGATTTTGTTGATTTATTCATACCCATTTCATTCCAAATAAGCCATTTCTTATGCTTTTTTTCAAGGTACACATTATAATTAGTGAATTATATTTCAACCTTATATGTATATTGAATAAGAATGTTAGAGTTTTTTAATTCATGGGAGGATAATGCACTTCGATATCCCACTTTCAATCCTGAGTAAAAATAATTAATTTTTCTATCAAGATCCCAAATATTGTTTGGAGAAAACCTTTCCAATTAGTTGAATTTTTCTCTATAAATTGCCACTTAATCTTAATTCATCTGATTCAATTCATGGAATTTCATTACATTAAGTAGATCCAACCTAATAAAATATTTTTCAAGGAAAATATTCTTAAATTCATCTCATTCTAATGCATCAATCTCCTCACTTTCTATGATATTCTCAACCATTGACAACCAATGGTCAGCTTCACCTTAAAAATTGAAAATATATAGACTAATTATTGATATATGAACACCCAATGGAATTTAATATCTTTTCAGGGGATTAAATCTATCCGTTATCCACCACTTGTCCAGATGATTCAATGAAGTAAAAGGGTATTTCCTTATAATGTTTTCCACAATCATTATTTTCTTCTGGGGTATTTATGGATATTCCCTTATGGGGATCCCATCGCCATTTATTTCTTTTGCAGTTATTCCATTACAATCAATAACTAATCGGTTCCAATACCTACCATTCAAGGATGCATCTTCAGAATGATATCATCCTCTCAGTGCCTTCCTACTTTACCTCCCCGGTTTCTTCAATGGATAACTGTTATGAATAAACATATCTTATATGATGCAATATGGAAATATTAAAATTATATATCATTTCAAATTATAAATATATTAATAATAATTTATGGTATTCTATTAAGATCATTATAACCGCTATTTCATCTAAATCATCCTCTAATACCAAATATAAGGTTTGATCATTAAAACATTATATAGTCTTGA
The DNA here is from genome assembly GCA_963277665.1 of Viscum album. Classification (NCBI taxonomy): domain Eukaryota; kingdom Viridiplantae; phylum Streptophyta; class Magnoliopsida; order Santalales; family Viscaceae; genus Viscum; species Viscum album. Next base: position 1,465,310,044 of record OY728158.1, read on the forward strand.
CTTATTTCAAGAACATACACTATTACACATTGAGAATCATTTTCGGATTAGATTTTTAAAGAATTTGTACATAATAAATAAATGGCATACCACATTAATTCAATGAGGATACTTTGAAAAAAATATCCATTTTCTTCAAAAGAAATATTTTATAATATAAAACATGGTGGTGTTAATGAAATTGTACATAACCTTCAACTTGACTTAATTATTAGTTTTAACCATCTGTATACCCTATAAAAACATTTTAAATCTTGTTATGAGCACAAAAATCTTAGTAAGGGATATAAAATGAAATAAATAAACCATTAGTAAAAATTACTTATAAGTAGATAAAATAATTTCCCTAAAGACATACCTTCCTCCTATAATGTATCATACACATACTTGTGAAAAAACATGTGATTTTTATAAAACATATAAAAATATAAATAAACTATATTGGTAAAATAGGGAATTACATTGTTAATAATTTAACCACCATGGGTGCCTTATGATTTTTAACCATCAAAATTACCTTAAAATGTATCCCTCATTGCTACCTTATTGTGTAACCATCGCTGTTACACTGGGAGTAACCATATAGCCAACCTCCGACCTAAACAAACCCTATGAATTAGAACAATATGTAGGTCTGAAACTTAAGGATAAAAAATTCCCAAGAACCATATTTATATTAATTAAAAAATAATAATTTCATAAGAACATTCTTTTTGAATTTTATAAAAATTTAATGTAAATAAGTTATTTAAGAAAATACCCTTAAAAATACCATAGCATGGAATCAAGAATTAGTCAAATAGAGGGAATATTTATATTCATTGTGAATCCACATTATACAAAACTTTATAATAAAAATAAATTTCACAAATTATTTTATCATGAAAAAATCAATGATGTAGACAATTAACCCAGATACTATAAAATGGGTTAAGAATTCCCTTATATCGGGTTTATCTTACATCATACATGTTCAAAATTTTAATATAATTGTTTAAAGAGTGTTATTAATTTATTAATGAATTATTATTATATTTATAATTTATTAAACTATATTCTTATAACATTTTCGACCCATGTATTAATAATATTTAATTCTTTCCATTTTTGTGCGTTCTTTTCATGGTTTCAATGGTCGTTTCGTTATGAATTTTATTTTCAACAGGAAGAAAAACTACAGAAGTAGAATTAAATGTAATTAACATGTTTCTATATTATTAAAATATGAAATATATCATTTTTATATTAGGATGATTTATTAGATAAAACATTAATGAGAATGAATTGATTTATTTTGGTTGTTTTTAATATCCTTAAGATCATATAAAAACAAATTTAATATCATGTTCATATATTGGACCCATTAAAATATAAAATATATAATATGAATGCTACATTTTTATTTATATTTAATAATTGTTTAATGACTATACATGAAGTCTATAATGAAATATAAAGATGTATCGTCCATGATGGATATAAATCAACACATCACAAACGATATTCTCAATTTTATAATAAAATAGAAAATATGATATACTTTATGATGAATAAAACAAAAAAGAAAAAATAAAGGTATATATAAGATATTTCAGTTCTCATGAATCATTGGATATAATGGATATATGAAATATGTGATATAGATTAAAAAAAGAAAAAACAATATTTCCCCTTGAAAATTTCTCCTTAAGAACCTCCTCAAGGATCTTAGAAGTGGGATTTATGTGAGATTTGACGCTCTATTATGTGTAAAGAGATGATGATAAGGGATATTTGTATTGTTTATCCAAATATTATATCTTAGAGGGATGAAATATGAGAAGGAATGTGTCGATTTTATAATGGATGTGAGGGGTAATTTAGGAATTACACAACTTTTTGAAATTTCATTAATCAATTATAGGATTTATGGAATCAAAAAACTCTTACGAAATACATGGAATTACATTTAAGACACAATCCTAGATCATTTTTCCTAATTTAATATCTTTTTACGTTTTGATTATTTAATAATATATTTTATTAATGAAACATATTTTTGCTAAAATTACACATTATTCATAACATTGACATTAAACATATGAAAAATGTATGAAATTAAAAACAAATTAATTATATGAAATTCATATAATATTTATTTTTTTGATTCATCAATTATCCTAAAAATTCAAATTCCATTTATTTTATTATTTTAATCCTTATTAAAAGGAATTGGTCATTAATCGAAAAATTATTGTATTTTAATTGTTCAAGGAATTTAGGTATATATTTATTCACTAAAATTTAAAAATAAACTTTTTTGACACATATGATTTTATTATATTTTTTAAATACATTTTTTTTCAAAAAAACTTCTTGAAAACAACATATAAAAATATTTTACAAACTAAAATTTTTATTGTAAAGAATATGATTTACAATTAATTTAAATATTATAACTTTATTAAAAATCTTCATGTGGGTCCAAGATGTCTCAGATTATAATACAAACATTTTTGGGATCATAATAGTCTTATAAATAATATTTTAGACACAATTTGTGTCATTTAATAATTTTATTATTATTAATAAATACACGTTATTAATCAATCTTAGGACTTCAAAAACTATGTATCAGCGATGCAGAAGAATTAATGTAAGTTATTTCAAATATAAAAAAAATTACCACAATCAAAATAAATAATTAAGTTCAAAATAATAATATATATTTTTTCATCATGTATATTTAATTAAATCAATATTATGAAAATTTCTGTAATTTGTTAAATTTTATTTTTATTGAATAAAATACTATAAAGATATTAAATGCATCCATGTGTCTCTATGTTGTCCTAAAATCAACCCATGGGTGATTGTGGTAAAAACAAGCTCAGCAAATTAAATTAGAATAAGTGGTAAAAGAATTTTATAATTCTTATAATAATATTTTTATTATTAATTACCAAATTTATCCTTCACTATGGTAAAATAAATACTAATGTTATTATACACCCAAAATTATATTCTTCCTATTAAAACGAAATTTTTATACTCATTTCAACCTTGTATGTTTATTTTTTAAAATTAAATTAACATAATTAGTAAAAATTAATTTAAAATTAATCTCATTGACAAATTGAGAAAACATCGTTTTTATAGTAAAAAAGATCAAAATTTCATAAAGTTTTTATACCCAAAATCAATGTGAAATTGATTCCATTTACCTATATGTGATTAAATGATTAAAATATCATTTAATTATACTTTAAATCCTATTAAAATTTTAATCTAAAAATTTAAATTATTTTTTTGAAAAACTAGTTCGGAACTAAAATGAAGAATATTCACTATTCATTAGAAATTAATATTTTTCAACAAAATTATCAAAAAACACAGAAATTTATCTTCAACATTATAAATTGTAAAATATAATAAATTATTTAAAATTAAAATTATATAATTTGGAAAAAAATTAATTAAGTTACCATTTAATAAGTAATTTATTTTAAGAATTAGAAAACATAATGAATTTATCCATTTGATTAAAGAAAAATAATAAGTATAAAAATTAATTATTCTATATATACATGTATTGGTATATACTACCCCTATAATTCTTTATATCATTAACATTTTTATCTTCATGATATTTAAATCATAATTTTATTTTATTTCCTTCATAGCGAATATGATTTAGGAGAAACCCAAGCAGAAAGGTTTCATTCACAATTTCTTCATTATTAAGAATTGTTTCTGTTTAATTCCCCAATGGGGATGTTTCAATTAATTTTACACATTTTATAAAAAAAATTAAAATTATTTTTGATAATCACCTATTGTTATTGATATTTATTTTCATCGATGTTGTAATTTTTATAAACTATTTGAAAATGAATCTTTTGGTCATTTTCCTATTGAGGCAGTTTGTTGATTTTCCGAAAATAATAAAGTATTTTTTTTATCATGTAAGGAATTATTTTGTTTTCCCACAATCATGATTTAATTTTCTTAAACATTTTTTACATGATTACAAAGATAATTTTATGTGAAATGGTTTTCTTTAAAATTATGTTTTTTTAAAAATATATGACTTAAATATAGGAAGAATATTCTCATCAAAAATTATTTCCAATGATTTTTCAGAATAATTTTCTATATAATATATCAATATTTAATGTTATTTATTCTACCAACCTTACACATTCTATGGTATTTGGATGATTACTATGGTATTATATTTATGAAACCTATTCATTTTCCACAAGATATGTTATGATGAAATGTTTATGAACCCCATTTATTTCCATGGGATCAAATATAATATATAATTTTTGTTCTTGGGGAACACAAATGTATTTTTTTCATTATATGATGGTTGGGACCTATATCCTCCACTAACTCATTAGTAGAGGTTCATATTTAATGAGATATATATGACTGAAAAGGGGAGTGAACTCAGTTTAGTATGGAAATTTTTTTGCAATGATGTTAATGTGAATTTACTTGGACCACTCTGATGGTTTGGGGTGTGATCCAATTCCACTATGAGGAATGAGATTCCACTAGGGATGATGAAGTATCTCACCCAAAATATATTGTGTCCCATTTATTTTCTCTTTTTATGTGTATTACGCAATTTCATATTTATTCCTATGTTATGTTATCATGGATTATTTTCTTTACTCCCTTTATGAATTATATCTTATGAGCTACCAATATTTATATCATTAATCAAGGTTAATTTCGTTGATTTTCTGGGTAATTATTTCAAATTTTAATCACATGTAACCATAATTTTTTTCTTGTGTTATGCTAATATGATCATTAACATATCACTTATTTACCCATACTAAGAATTTAATATCATTATTCTTATATATCATTTTCTACAAGTTATGTAGAAACATGTTAAATGAATTTTTTGTAGAATTATTTAACATGGATTGAATTTATGCCCTATTATGAAATAATGAAATATGGGTAAATATGGGCTAAATGGTTATATTTATGAGCTATTTGTTTATGAATCCAAGTCATGATGTTTTTTTCTTAATTTTATAAAAATATAAACCAGATACTTTATAGGGTATAGAAGGGAAAACACATTTATTTTTGTTATTTACATATTTTACTGAAATAAAATAATTTGGGCCACATTTATCTACCTCAAATCAACAAATGTAAATTTTATAATTTTAGCCCCGAATCTAGAATTGTGGGTTCAATGTTGTTAGAGTTGGTATCAAAGTACGGTTTTTATTAATATGGATTTTAGGATTATTCAATATGAGTTTATCTTATGAGTTATATATTTCATCTATAGAATTTAATTTTGAGGGTGATCAGAATTTTAGAGTCTTATAAACCCCTTTTGATGTTTTATGGGATGGATTTTTAAGGTTCAAAATGTTCTATTTTTTTTAAAAAAATGAGTATGCGGTATATATAAACGTTGAATTTTTCATGTGATTATGTTTTCAAAGAATAGTATTTTCTATTTTTAAAAATATGTTTGAATGAAATAATATCATTTAGGATAAACATTATCATGTTTTTTGGGAGGATTACGAGTTATTATAATTTTTCTATTAAAAATTAAAAGTATGATATATTTTATTAGGTTAAAAAATTTCATTAATCTTGAATAATATAAGATTATTTGACCTTTTTAATTAAATTCTGAAGAGTTTTATAAGCATTATATTATTACTATTTTAGTAAAAAGATTACCTAAGGGTCGGGTGATAACATGTCACATCCATCATGGCTATGAGGTTTGAACTGATAACCAAAGGGAGACAAGGGTGGATCGCCTTCCACTAGCCTATGTGATATCAAACTAAGTATTGAACTATTTATTCCTTTATTTAAAAGATCTCATATATTAAGGTTATGTTTATTATGGGAATACTTGTCTTATCATATAAATAACCAGGGGAATAGAATTTTATTTGGGGTTAAGTGATTAATGTTTTTTAAGATGTTCAGTAATTTGTGAACCCTATATGATTGAGGTAAAAATAATATTATGGGATTTTATTTTAGCAATAAATATTGAATTATATTTTGGAGACATATATTATTTTATTATGTGTATTGGATTATTAGGTTTATTTATTGAAATGGATACAATATATTGGATATTATATGTTTAGGTATTACACCATTTAGATGATAAACAATAAATTTATCTTGGATGTTGATGTGATCAAAAGAATCAAATTTTATTGATACAATATTAATCTTTAATATTTTTCGGAATTTGAGGATAGTAACATAATGACTCGTCTATATAGATATTTGGGTATTATTGTTACATTTTGGTGATCAAAATATTTTCGGAATTATCATACTCAACTGTAACATTTTTTTTGTTAATTATTAGAGATGATATGAATTTTTCTATAGATTATGTAAATGAATAAATATAGAGTTCACCAAAATTTCATCTTAATCACTCGTCATTTGGAAAATAAGATGAGATTTTGGTGTAAATTAAATGATGAAATTATACTTTTAATATATTTATACATCCATGTTTATTTAGAAATTATTAATATCATGGAAAATATTTTTCAAATAAAATTGTTATCAATTTAATTTTCATATTAATAAACATGTGTCCCTTTAACCCATCAAAAATTGTTGGTTTTGTGATGGTTAAACTTTTCATGACCATATTCCATATCACCCTCTGACATTCATTGGGAGTTATTCTTCTCTTCCATATTAATGTTTTTAGTTCCATTTTTTTTACAACAACGGAACCTATTATGTGTTATTTCAGAAGACCATGGTACATTCACTTCACTATTTTAAAGAGGAAGATATATTAACCCATTTTATAATGTTTTATTTAATAAAATATATTTTAAATATTAAAACCCATTTCTACAGAGAAAATTATCAAATTGTGAGGAAACACTTTGTTAAATTGAGAGAATTTTATATCCATATATATTAAAAATAAATATTATGCTAGACATCATGAAACACTAGCTGTAAACGAACAATAAAATATTATTATTCAAATATCGCTTTTATAACATAGATACTAAAACTATTAGTATGAATATGATTAAATAATTATATATATATATAATGGTTTTAATGAATTATAATTTATTAATGAACTCTTAGTAAATATGCACTAAATATTTTGTAAATCTATTTTATTTTTCAAGGATGTTATGTCTTCAAAAATAGATTATATTTCTTATTTAGAGTAAGTAATAATATAAATGCATTGTGTAATTATTAATTTTACTTATAAAATATGATATCATTTGTGAAATATTCATTTCAAATTTTCAAAAGTTTACTTTTATTGAATTTTCTTAAAATATTTAATTTGCAAGGAATAGGGATGAATACTTATTTTAATTTAAAATTGATTTATAAATTTAATGAAACTACAAATAAAAAATATATTTTAGATTTTTTAAAAAATAAATTTGATCTATTTTCTGATAAATAATCTAAATATGGATACTGAAATTATTTAATACATGATTTTAGTGAAAAAAATACATCCCTAAAATGGTCATTTTTATTAAAACCAGTTACACATTGAATCTAACCAGTTTAATTTTATATTGAATTTTTCCAATTATTTGAATTTATTTTAGAAAAATGTAATCCAATTTTAGATTCAATTTGTAAAAATTTAGAAAATATAAAAATTTAATTTTTATACATTGGGATTAGTATCCTTTTTAATTTTTATTAGCACGGTACAGGTTAAATTTGTGACTTAAGGATAAAAATTAAATTATAAGGATAAGAAAATTAACCTATAACTATTCCAAATATTATTATATGCATAATTTTCTTCCATAATTGGTGAAGGTCTAGTTATATAACAATTTATTGTATTTTGGTTGTGATTAAATCATTTATAATATGATATTTCATGAAAATTTAAATATGTCACATTCTATGTTTAAAATAATATAATATTTTTAGCATGGGTTTATCCATATGATATGCTCTATATCATCATGCCCCTCCTCAATATCTTGGTAACTGAGGGGATTTCTACTTGGGCTTATGTGATATCTCCAAGAAACCAATTGATGTAAATGAATGTCAAGGGATTCATAAACATTTAGGGGATGATTTTTCTTTTGAAAATAAAATAACTTGAAAAAGATAACCATAATTTCAAAACATCAAAATTATTAATTATTATGAAGTACAATACCATAAATATCCAAACCAATAGGTAGTAGTAGTGTAAAAAGAGGAATATAAGACCTAAAAAACATAAATATACACAATAAAACTACTCATCAACTCTCATTTTAATCTATGTTCCAACACCACATTCCCATCCCAATATATCAAAATCATCCTTAAGGAACAACAATCCCATTACATTACTTCTATATCGATTAATAAAATCAACAGGCACACAGATGTTACTATGTATGGGTGAGTATAAAACATAGTTAGTTCTCTCCAATGACTTCCCAAATCCTTCCAGGAGGTTAGAACTTATTAGAAATTTTTATAAAATTGGTTTAAAATAAATTGAAGGTTGTTTATATCTTATAAAAATAACTTTATAAGGAATGAAATCAAACAAACCGTTAAAACCATTGTCAAGTAACACATCAAAAATGTCTTTAGACCATTAATTCACTTATTATTTAGTATGTAAATTTTCATTTCTATGTACAACCACATATCTCAAACACCCAATCTTGATGTGACCATTGACAGTGGAAATTCACATCTATACTCCATCCCTTTGATTGTAGTACTTTATGGCCATTATCTATCTAATTCAGCTCATGCCAACCATTATGCACAAATCATGTCAAAACATTTGATTTAAAATATTTTATTCCCTTTTAATGCATTTATTCCAATATATCACTTCCATAAAGATTATAATAATTTTAAATTCACCATATTAAATTTATAAAAAACAAATTTTCAAAACCATAGTCAACTATATCTCAAGATTTATCAAACCAAATTTTCAACAACAATTCCAAGAAAATAATTATAATGAACCATACTTTACATACATTGTTAATAATTCAAAATTGAAGCACATTTATTACAACATATAACAAAACCATGAAAGGACTGTATAGGTATAGAGTCTTTAGAAACTGGGAAACATAAACAACTAGTTCATAAAGTATCTACTTTGCCTCCCATTCATTTCATCATATCTACAGTCCCTTTGGAATATCCTACTTAATAACCTTCTTTCTGACCTGTGGAAATAAAACATACAAAAGGGTGAGATCAAATGTTTAGTAAGGGTAAACAAAAGAAATATCAATCACATCATATACATAAGAACATAACTTTTGGAAATCTTAACCTTCAAAAGAGATCATAATTTCATAACATGGGATAAATCATAGTAGTGAAATGTAATCCCAATAATCATAACATAAAACATGAAACTTTGTGGAATACACACATAATCATAGAGAATCATTTCTTGTTAGTAAAGACTCATTTCCAAGACTATCTTAGTGGACAAAATCCATTTCTGAACCGAGTTCACTCCTCATTTCAGTGCTGTTCCACAGAACCGGTTTAACCTGTTATTCCAGCCATGTCTATCTCATTAGATATAATATATTTACCCAATGTATTTGAGGGAGATATAGGTCCCACCCATCTCATAATGATAACATTCTTATGTGTGCCACAAAATCAGAAATCATACATCATAGCATAACCCATGTAATAAAAATGGGAATCTTAAACATCGTGACATCACAAAAAAACTCATATTAGATAAAGGAATTCATAAAAATATAATTCCATCACAACATAATCAAATCAATGTAATAATAGTGATAGAAACATAACCATTTATTTTCTTAGATGGAAAAATAATTTTGATAAAACACTTGAACTCCATTCTTGAGGAAAATATCCTTTCTACTTCAAAAACATTATTCCTTTCTTAACATATCGTACAATTCTAAACTGAAAGAAGTTGATTTAAAATAATCGTGAAAACTTTTAAAGGAATCTTCATGGAAATAATGTTTTAAAAATCCATTCATGCCGTATAAGTTAAAAAAAATTCTTCAAACTTTTGTCGGAAAAGTTAAAAAGTACTTCGTACGAAAAACGACAAAAGAGTCCATTCATATCCTTTACTAAAAACTCACCGAAGGGTAAAATTGGATTTAAACAATTGTATGTGGATGGAAATAATATTACATATTGAGGAAACATGGATGTGGATGATAAAATACACCCCAGAAAATACCAAAGTATAAAAAATCTCGGATAAAAATGAGATTGTGATATTTCCCTTACCTTAGGTCTAATTTTCCTCGTAAGTGTTTGAACCTCCTGTATAATGATTTAAATAATGATATTGAGATATCCCAGAATCATAATTATTGTTATGATATCATATATGGTCATATTCTTAGCTTCTTACTAGTAATATTTCATTGCTACTTGTTATTCAGGTGTTTATAACTTTTTGTTCTTATGCGTGTTTTGTCGAATAAATTCTTATTCGTCTCTTTATGTTATAGATACATCATTTAAATAATGTTATTAATGTACTATATATCATATTTATTCATTTAATTAATTTATATAATCATTATGCAATGAAGATCATGTAGAACGAATCGCATCACATCATGGATACGGTATTCCGTACGTACGCACGAGCGATGATATCATTCCCATGATTGTGGAATTGTATTGGAGTGTATGTATACTATTTCAGAATCAATATCACTTTAAAATAATCATATATAGTAATTATTTACACCATTATACCCATCCAATTAAGGTGGTGGGGGAAAATAGATTACACCACGACGTGGAGACGGTATTCCGTACGTACGCACGCGCGGTGATTTCATTTTCCATAGGATTGATAGATGTTGAAATAGGGTTGTTTCATACATATAATAACATATAAGTATATGAGTGATACGGATGTTATTTCTTCATAATGAAAAAACAAAATAAGAAGATGTTGAAGAAGAATGAATTTGGAAAGGATCGGTAATGGATTTTACCTCTTTTTGACGCGTCTCTTCTTAACCTCCTCTTAGGGCAGTAGGGTTGGTCTTTGAAGAAGGCCAGAACCTCTATGATGATTATAGGGAAGTGGGGAAGTGAAATGGGCAGGGTTTTTCCAATCTTTAAGGCTCAAATTAATGTGAGGAGGAGAGAGGCATGAGGTTCCCTTTTATAATGGAGGATAGGGGCGCCTTTGGAAATATAAGAAATATTAGTTTATATTATATCCCAACCCCATGTAAAAACTTCCAAAATGACTCATATACTAAGATTAGATGAGAGATGGTTGTAATAGCATCAACCAATACAATTTAGACATTTTAGGAATTTATTTTAAACATTACCATCTTGATTTATCCTTATTTATCAATTTAATTTTATTTGTGGTAATAATATTCTAATTTTTAAATTATTATTAATAATTACATATGTGTTGTTAATTTTCCATAATTTGACACTTTATGACATTATAGACCATATAAAATTCAATTTATATTTTTTAAATATTTTTGTGATTTTTGAACAATTTTATAATATGGTAATTTTATAAAATAACAATACTATCAATTTTTAAACTATTCATTTATTTGAATTTAAATAAAATATATACAGAGGATATGTTCGAAATAAAAGCTTTAATAGATTAATAAAATGTCATATGTATCTATAAAATTAGTGGAGATCATTAAATAGTGCATATAATAATTATTTTAATATTTTAAGACAATTTATTTGATATTTTAATTAATAAAATAATTTCAACATCATTATTGTGTCATAATTAATGATAATTATATAATGCATAAAAATTATAAATAAATTCCTATGATTTAGAGAATTGTATTAGCTTTCCTTAGACTATTCATGTTCAAATTTTCATTAAGTTTATCACCAATGTAAAATTATTATATTTATAAGATTTATGGAAGTGACATGTTGTCACATTCTTTGGTTTTAATAATAATTAAATTATTTTCATAGAAAAAAGACTATTAAATGAATCTAATTGGACCCTTATGTGATATGGGTCGACTTTTAGTCATCCAATAGGATTTTGGAAGGTTTTAGGGTAATTTTGAAATCTTATATTTACCCTTAATTACCCGATTTACCTTTAACTATGGTAAATAAAATTTACCGTAGCTACTATTCATAATGCCCAAAAATAAAAAGTATCCTATTAACATAATTTGGACCCACTGATTCTGAATATGGAATCCATTTTCAAAAATTCAATACATATAAGTTTAAAATAAATCCCGTTGTTAAGAAAACGGGTTTTAGAAGTTAAAACATTGCCAAAGATTGAAATGTTTTTACCTATGAATTCAATGTGAAACTAATGATAATGACATACATTATATTAAATGGTAAAAATATATTCTATATATACTTTAAAACCATAAAATATTATAATTTAACCATATAAATTATCTCAATGAAAAAATTTGTTTTTAATTAAAAATTAGCGTATTTTTACTATTCATCAAAATATGAAAGTTATCAGAAAAATATCAAAAATTTATCCAAAGTAAATATTATATCCTCATTAAAAATAGGAATTTTATTTTGTCAAATTGAAATTATAAATGTGTCAAAAACTATATTTAATGTTGTTGCGCCATCAAAAGGCGGCAAAACTTCATTTTTTGATAAATACTTATTTTACCCAAAAAAATTATTTTGTTCTCTTACCATGTTCTAGAAAATGTGTAAGATGAATAATAATGTTTTAAAATTTAAAATTCAGTTAATACTATTCATAACGGCTAGTTTATAATATTATAACAATATGTCGTTGTTTAGTGGAACTCGGTATTGCGTATTACACACGCTATAGAGGAAGGTCGCGATTGCTTGCAGCGAAAGATTCCTTTGATGATTTATATAACATAAAAACAAAATATTTCTCATAAAAGTCTCAGGTGTTACAATAATAACTTAATATCCAAAACAAATTAAATAAATTTAATAATATTGAAATCAATCAATAATTTAAAAATCAAGTGGATTTTAGAGAGAAGATGCATTCCTCTCAAAATTAGGCGAAAATGAATAATGATACAATGTCATCAAAATACCAGCATAAATATTCTACATTCACCCTTAGATTATGTTTCCTTCAACAAAAAAATATTATCGTATAAATATTTAAAACACACATCATTTATATCTCCCAAATGAATTAGATCCATGATTCCAATATAGTATAAAATAAAATATATTGTGAAAATGATGACAAACAAGTACTTAGTGATTAATCTAGACCCTAAATGCTCATTTATTTACCTGAGAATCACTCCCAAATAAAATGTAAATGGATCCACAACCTATAATGGGATATGAATTCATGTTATATAATTTTTAGTATAAAATTCGTGGTTTATGAGGTTAATCATGTCACATCCAAAATTATTCGATATATCTGTCCACATTTCTTTGTTTGGATGGCTAGTTAGGCAAACCATTCACTAACAATTCTGATCTACTACCTCCAAACACACATGACACATTTGGATCAGATGGATAGATGAACTATGAAACAACATTTTAATTCCCCATTGTTCAGCATGGCTCAGTTTCTCTTAAGTAGCCCTACGTTATGGCCAAACCACATGCTTTATCGTGATATAAACTAGTGCCCACTATTTTTTTTAATGTTTTCCAAGAAGGTGTAGTGTGGTTTATACTAACAGTGATCAAACCATTATCCTCTAGAACATCCTTCAAAACAGAAAATACTCCTTGTGAACAATAAAAAAATATAATACAATGATTTTATATAATTAAAATAAAAAAATAAAGTGTTATGTAACTAAAATAAGTGTTGAATCATTCTAACCACCATTGGCAATTATGTCCCAAAAAAATGAAAAACCACCATTTTCTAGAGGGGTTGGGGTCATTGCATCACTATTTTGTTCTCATAGACACATGTTTCTTCCTAAATATAGAATAATTTTACTAAAACCCACATTAGACTAATAATTTTACCATTTTATACTTTCTATTGAATATTTATAATCTACAATGGAACATGAACCAATGTTGCATCCATATCTATGTCAACATTATCCCATCAAATCATATGTTTAATATCAGGAGGATGCTTCTTCAAGTTATATATATGAAACAGACTCTTTACTAAACCAAGCCATTCTGGCAATGAAATCTGATCATCCAACTCATCAAGCAGTAAATGTATATCAAAAAGTCTATTATATTAATTATATAATTTACCCTACATGCAAAAAAGATAATTCCCAATCCATGAAAAGATTACCAAAAATACTGGATCACTCAAATAAAAATAAAAATTCATTTGATGGTGTTTCACCTATAATTTCATATGAATCTATTTCTCATATATCCTCTTTCTAAGTAACATCATCTTCTCATATGTCTCTTTCACAAGTATCAGTCAATCATGGGAGACATCACCTATTTCCACAAAACAATTTGTAGAATAAAAATGATGACCATACAATTCTTCAAATGGATCTATATGTATTGATGAATAATAAGTATTTTTTGTATATGAACAATAATAAATGTATTCACTCCACCCATGAGCCACAAAAACCCATTAATCAAGTCATAAATATATCCTATTACTTATGGATTATCCTCTCAGGCTGTTAAACTATTTGATGATGATATGGTGTGATCATAATAAACTAATTACCTAGGGTTTTCTATAGGTATTTCCTAGAAAACATGTAAATGTAATATCTATGTATTATACTATCAAAACTGGTATGTCATTCCCCTTTACCAGTTCTTGGATATAGTTTTCTGAAAAGTATTCCACCATATGAGATTCAAGAATAGGGATCAAATGTGATGAATTTGTGAACTGATCCACTATCACTAATATGGAATCATGTTTCTGAACTGTCCTTTGTATACCAATTACAAAATAAATAGCAATATGCTCATATATTAACATAAGAATCGACAATGATTGTGGCATACCTATAGGTCGCTGGTGGTCTTTCTAAAACAACCGATAGGTAGGGCATCTACAAACAATCTCACCCACTTTTCATTTAATTTTATCCCACAAATTGTATTTTTTAGTTCCGTATGCGTCATTTTTGTTTCGGGATGGACATCTATCTATCATGGTGGTGAGCGTGAAGAAATTTTTCAAGAAAATCCAAATAAATCACCAACCAATATCTTAACCCTAAATTTAATCTTTTATCATTCATAAATCTCTCAATGGTCTCCCCACAATTGAAATTTTAAATCATACAGACAGGTTCAGAATTAGATGTCTATTCCATTTTTACCTTGACAACCAAATCATGAAAAATAAAAAATAGAAATAAAACATAATCCCTACCACAGTCTTCACAATCCAAACATTTGTCTACAATATCTGATATCAGCTTCTATTAATCTAAAGAATCATCAGACAACTAATTACAGTAATTTCTACTTAATACATCCACCATAGATCCCCATTTACTTGAGGTATACATTAATCCAATTTCAATCATTTGAATATACTATATCCAGCATCTTTATCAAAGATAAGAATTGTTTTTTAGAATATTTGTTTCATGATCTTGTGAACATTAGTCACTATCAATTTCTCACCAAATTTTGTAATGAAGCCTTGTATTCAATGTATGGATCATATTAGCGAACTCTAATTCATATATTGTGTATTCCTTCTCACACAAAAAATAACTATTATGATAAATTGTCAATGAATAGATCTCCCTCCATGAGAACACACACCATCCCATATCCCAAAGCATCCTCACACACCACATAACCAAGTCATTGTTCTGGTTATATCAGTATAGGTGATATAATAAAGAAAACATTAATATATTGAAAATATTTTTGATATACATCAATTTTTTTTTGAAATGGAAGATTATTAATTTTATTAATATAATTCATGAATCTGTTCATGAAAAATAATGAAATAAATCTAGCTAAAAGAATTTTGGAATAAGGAAAATGTGTTTCTCGAAGTCATTATTTCGTAGTTTTTATGATATTAAAACATCAATATTATCTAAAACAATATAAATTACTTTCTTAGTGATAAAATATAAATGTTAATTTTTATATTGTATCCATAAAACACACTTTTCAATTTTAAAATAGAGGTAATTATCCAATAATATACCCAACGCTATTACTAAGTGTCTCCCACGCACATCCTTTGTCCTAAAAAACAGAAGTATATAATCCACAAAAAATAACACAACTATATCTATATGACTTTTAAATATCTAATGAATCAGTTCCATAAATTCCATTGGTAAATTCATAAGGAAAAAAATTATAACCACATACTCATATTGGTCATATCTTTCCATGTAAGATATATTTTTAATATTCTCCATCCAAACTTGTAGTTGGTGTTATCTTTAATCCAAATCAATTTTAGAGAACCAAATGAATCATTTAAATTGATCTAATATATCATCAATTCATTTAAGAGGATACCAATTCATTATCATAACATGATTAAATATGTTATAATTCATGATATTCTTATGAGATTCATTTACATTTATTCATAAAGAATTTGTGATTCCCAAATAAATTACTAAGAAGAAAGAAACCATTTTTTACAACTATTACAACTAGAATTCCAATTCTATAAATTCTATTTTTTCTATTTGATAATATATAATTCAAATTAGAATGGTCCCATGTAATTGATCAATCTTAAACTCCACCTCTCATTTGTGTAGAAAAATTAAGAAATTGTCAATAAAGACATTAAAAAATAAAAAGATTTGTTTGAAAACCTCTAATCATGATCACAATCATCCATACCACGATCAAATATCCATTATATAATGAGATAGTTCCAATAGATGGTGATAAAATCTTTTTATAATTCACTTCTTATTTTAATCACTTCTAAAAAAATTCTGGATTCAATTATTAGTTGAAAAACTACCCCTTTGGTATAATTTTCAAAGTGAGCATTATACTTTTTCAAAGTATCCATACCTAGGATTATTTCAGAAACATATAATTCCAAGAACAAAGAAATAAAAAATCAATTTCGCGACACTGATAGTTATAGAATAATTGTTTCACATAAAATATAGACATTCAATTTTCCCAATGGGAGTTTGTTGTTTCAGTAGAAAAGGTATCATCTCAACATGGAAACCCAAAATATCTGCAAAATGAGAAGAAATAATTTAGGCACCTGTATCAAATAAATATCGCATAAGGGTAGAATTCAAAAGAATCACACCTCTCACTATCAATGGTTCTGATTGATTACCCATGATCACTTGATTAGATTAATAAAACTGATATCCTGAAGTATATTATTCATTATTATTGTATTTTTATTTCACTAGTTGAGGATTCATGGTATTCCTAGAATCATTATAGAATTTTAGGTTATTCTGATTGGATTTATTTTGACAAAATCATCGTGTCAATGTATATGATTCTATAGAAGAACTAGATGTATCTCTAGAACCCATCCTTAGAGTATTGAGATAACATAGTTAAAGATTCCCCATCTAGTTGAAATTGTAACAAAATATAGGTGGTTAAGTGCAATATATCTTCTTATGATAAAGTGAACCACATTAAAAATCTAAGTTTACACTTTAGTTTTTTTGGATGATTCACGGATTGCACCATGTGATTTTGAGTCATACAACCACTATAGAAATATTTTTCCCCCATCAACATATTCTAAGAAATTTATATCCTATAATTTCCTATAGGTATAAACATTATTCCACCACTTATATTTCCATATATATCCTTTTCTTCCTCTATTTATCTATTTTCTATCTTTTTATAATATGATATATGAACCATATAATTCATTAAGTTAATCTAAACCTCCACTATGATTCCAAAATTATTTTCTTCAAGGATATGATTCTGGATACTTCAAGTCAAAATAGGAATAAACTCATAAATTTATTTGTGTACTATATCATTATATGGTTCTATAATATCATATTAAAGAAATATATTTTTCATGAAATCTGTAATGCATGAGGATGGAGTTGTTATCTATAAATGCATAAAAATCAACTAATTTCATTCCTTGGTTTCAATTATCCATAACTATTAATTCCCATCATTAGAGTGAAATATATTCTAGCATGTATGTTTCCAATGATTCATTTAGCTCAACTTTTTTTCAAGAAAATCCACGATTTGATTCCTCGTATTCATCCATACTTATTTTTTTTATTTATTAATCAACCCAATAGATGGGTATATTCTTAATTTTAAATTTAACAAAGTGATTGGTTTTTCTTCTATCATCACTTATTTTCCATAAATCCATAACCTAAAAAGATTGTAAAACACTATGAATCAATGCTTTGTTCACCTATGGATCTGGTGGAACCATGTTCTCATTATCATCTTTTGGTTGGTTCCTCCAGATCCTACAGATGTCATTTTCTATAACCAAAAAAATATAAATTGTTCTTACTATTTAGCCACTGAAGGCATATCAACATCATGTTTACCATATCACACATATCAAAAAAAATTCATATCTAAAATTCAATCATATACATTTTAAAACCATTTTTGATAATTCCACATTTTTTTCAAAGTCAATTCATTTTCAATTATTTCAAAAATCCACACTTTTTCACTAAATCCTAATTAATTACACCAAATTATTTATGAAATACTATTGTGAATTCATTACTAACCATGAATGTATTTATCATAACTTTATCCAAACACGTGACGATGATGGGAAAACATCTATATGTGTCTCAAAAAACAAATTTACCCAAACATAATAGTAATTGGAAGATCATCATAAATAGGTTAACTAGGATTTTTATTCCATTTATTTATTTTTTTACAATCCTGGACATTTCAACCATCCTTAGAGATAGACTAACACTAATCCCACATCCAAGATTGAATTATCTTATACAATATGTAACATCCTACCACTCCTCATTAACATGATATGGGATGGGTGTGCAATTATGCCTTAAGTGATCGCCCTATGAAAAATAACCTATAATAAAGTCAAAATTATTCATTAAGGATTCATGCTCGGGAGAAAATCCACTCAATTTTTATAAGTTAAAAACTATTTCCTTTATTATTTTTGTAGTAAATTTCATAATATACCACATTTGAAAAATGATAAGAAGATTCATTTTAAAACTGGTTTGAAAATGTATAACATGTGTAAAAATGAATTTTAAAAATAATATCATATTATCATAACATTTTTTATTTTTTTTATAAATAATGGACATGGAAGATAAACATTTCACATTGGGGATAGTGGTCTCCTTCATTGGAGGTATTGACACCCATGAATTTCTTATGTGTATGTGTATGCCCCAATTTAATATTTTATGCCTAAAATATATTCTTATATATAATATTATTTTCTTTATTTATAAATCATATCTTATAAACTACCAATATTTATGTCATCACTCGATATTGAGATCCTTGATTTGAAAGGTAATGATTTCAAATTTGAGATATTATTCTCAAGAACTTTTTCTCGTGGTATGCTAACATGATCATTGAAATCAGACTTAATTACAATTATTGAGAATTTGGGCTCCCCCTTATTATGTTTATTTTTCCCTAGTATATGTTGAATGATGTTAAATGAATTTTGTCTTGAATAATTGAACATGGACAATGATGTTATCCTTTTAAGAAATAACAAAAATAAAGTATATATGGTGTTAATGTTGATCATTATGAGCCAGTTGTTTATGAATCCAATATGTTATTATTTTTCCTAATTCTATAAAACTCTAAAACTAAAAGGTCGTAGGGTATGAAAGTGATCCAATATTTTTTTAGGTTATTTGGGTGGGATGGAAAGACAAAAATAGTCACATTTATTAGTATCAAATGACAAAATGTATTTTTTATGTTTTTAGTAATGAATATGGAAGTGGAGGTTTCGATCTATTACAAATAATTTATTAAAATCTAATGGGAATAGATGTTTGAAATTTTTTTAAGGGAATATAGCCCTATTACTAATTTTAAAATACCACTTATTATAGGATGGCATCCTAATTTTTTTTGTAAGGATATGATTTTGTGTGTACCCTATAAACACATCCATGTCTGGATTCTATAAATGGATATGGATATAACATAGATGTACCTAGGGGTGATTACTCTTAAAATAGATCATTTGGATTTGACATGATCATCTCCCGATGAAAAACAATGGTCCTTGATGGACACCTTGTTTTACACTCTTGGGGGATATGCTAGGATTAATTCAAATATTCTATACAAACCATTATAAATTATTTGAAATTATTTTTATTATTTGAATGAATTTTGATATAAACTGTGGTTATTATTATATTATTTGAAATTCATAAGGTATTAAGTTTATTTTAAGTGTTTCACAAGTTTTTAAATTATACATTACGATTCAAACTTTTATGATCTAATACTATATATGACATTATTTAGAAATGGAAACCAATTGAAATAATATAAACACAATCAATGTAAATAATCCATGTATAGATTTTTTTCATTGAAAATACACTAAAGGTGTAGATGGTGCTATAATAGGATATGATCAATTTATAACTATATTGCAAAAACTGAATGAGGATAAGACTCCTATCATTTCATTTATATGGAATCCTATAGATCCCTTATATATTTTACCAATGTTAGACCAAATTATAGGATAGAATCACCCATTATTTAATGGGACTACAAATGATTTTGTATCTTAGTAACAAAAATGTTCCTTTTTGAAGTAATTTTATTCATTTGGATGTATGAAAAGGGGGATGTTGTCTTAGATGCTTATCATTTCTCAGGGGATGTGGATAAATTATTTACATTAATTTAAAACACTAAGGATAAAGAAGAAATATAAAACATGGAGTGGAATTATTTTAATGAAATATTGTTGGAAAAATATTTTCCTTGTGAACAATTTATAGGTATAGAGATAAAATTCCCAATTCTAAGACAATTAAAATCAGAAAATGTTTCAAAATATGAATAATTTGTTACATGGTTTTCAAAGAATGTTATGGACAATGTAAATAGTCTAAAAATAGAGATTTACTATTTCATTTTATTGATTAGTAAAATACATTGAAATGAACTAGTCTCCCAATCATTCTTATAATTCAAGGACACGATATCATTCCATATTAAAATTGAGAAACAACCCTCGAAGTTAGGTGGATTTGAAGTAATATAGGATATGAAACTAGTTAATAAGCACCCTGGAAACAGAAATATGAAATTGGATGAAGGGAAGAGTGGATTTATAGCTATTAATAAATGTGGAATGAAACACTATGGAACATGGTTGTCGTGGATGGGAGTATTCTACAAGGGTAGAGTGAAATTCAATAATCCTTGTGATTGAAATGGATATAATGAAGATCCCAATATGTAATGTTTCAATTATAATGAAATGGGACACTATGAAAATTATTTTCTTAGGTTTTAAAGGATTATTCCATAGAAAAATATCATTGAAGAAGGCCATGCTTGTATGATCAAAATGGTCGATGTTGATGTTCCTAATGATGATATGATAAGTACTTTACTCATATTTGCAAATTTAGCAGAAGAATTATTAGAGTATGGGTCTTTTCAATCTTATATATCATCTATATTTCCTAAGAATGATATTGTTTAGTAAGAAGTGAAAACACAATCTATATATGGAAGCGGTAATCATTAAATCCTAGTTTTACCTACTATACATGAATACATTGATGTATTTATTTAGGAATTTCCCTGGTATCAACTTGAACATGTTATTGATTTTTATATTAACTTATGATATAAGAAATATATTAGTGACTCCCGATAGAATATCTATTGTGGAATTAGTCATATTTAATAAATAAGAAGTGGATATTTATGATTAGCTATTTATATGCCCAAGTGTTTGACCATAGGGATCCCCTACTTCTTTTGTTATGAAACAATATCAATCTATATGTTTGGGAACTAATTATAGAAAAATATGAGAAATAATAATAATGAATGAATATCATTTAATTAAAAAAATTTAATATTTTATTAATTTCACAGATCATAATATTTTTCATAGATTTACCTAGGTTCTAGGTATAATAAATTTTGAGTAATGAAGTATGATATTTCAGTTAAAATCCTTTGTATGTGGTATGAAAATTATGATTTCTCTGTAATTCCATATGGATTGACAAATAATCCCTTTATCTAAAAAATATAATTATATATTATTCAAGTAATACCTTTATAATTTTGTATTTTATTTTATTATTGATATTTTAGTGTAATCTAATGTCTAATAGGACCATGAGAATCACTTGAGGATCATTCCTGAAACTATTAGAAAATATAGTAGTATTAGAACGTTTGAATTCATACATCATAGTGTTTATATTCTTATCTATGTCATTTTGGATGATAGAATACTGGATTATCCAAAAAAATACAATTAAAGTTCAAGAATGGCCTACACCAAAAAAATTAACCATGTTACGTAGAATCTTTTTTTTACAAAGTTAGAATAAGAGATATTTTTAAAAAATTTCACAATTTGATAACTAATTTGATAAGATGACTCTAAAAATAGATAAGTTCTTATGGATAATAGAATGTGAATAATGTTTTGAATAATTTAGTAGGGTATTGGGGAATTCTACAATTTTTACTCTACCAGCATGAAATAAATGAATTGTAATATACAGTGATGAATCAAAGAAGATACACAGTTGTTCTCTTATTTATTTTGATAATGTCATTTCCTATGCATCAATGTAGTTAAAAATGATGAATAATACTATCCAACCCATGATATTAATCTAGAAGCTATAATATTCTCTATGAAAATATGGAGATAATAAACTTTGTGGAAAAATATGAGATATATAAAGATGATATGATTTTCAAATATATATTTTACCAAAAAATATACTAATGTGGGGAAATGGTAATTGGCTGAGCTACTCAAGTTATATTATTTCCCATAACACTACCAACATAATAAGTAAAATGATATATTTGTTACATTGATCTAGATATGTCATTGATTCATGACCAAAATGAATATAGGGATCATACATTCATGGATTTAGTAATCAACGATTTTAGAATTATTATAGAATGGGTGACATTTCTCATTTGTTATATGATTTCAAAACCATATATTTCAGAAAAGATAAAATTTTATAAACATGATGATAAGAACCATAATAATAAAAATAATGATGATTTAAAATTATAAGTCTTATATGTGAATATGGTGTTCTAATATTCAAAAAGAGACAATGTGTTGTCTATATAATTGAGTTGAAGATATAATTTTTGGATGATGATCATATCATAAATTCCACTATGCACCATGGTAACAACAAAATAAATAGAGATTTGGTGAACTATGTTTAGTGGTATAATATGAAGTAGTAAATTTTTGATTTTATGCCATGATCTTTTGTTTTTTAATAGGTGATGTCTGAATGGAAAAAAATTAGAGTCATGAAATTTCCATTAATTACAATGTGAAAATGGGATAAAAATACTATAAAATTTTTCAATTGACAACCAATAACCCTCGAAAACAAATATTCATTATGTGTTATAATTTAGTTTTTCACCAAATACCGAATTTTACTCACAATAATAGACGATTTACCACTTGAGTACCTTGATAAAATCTAAATTAATGATTATGTAAGGATTCGTGGTTCACCTCAATCAATTTATTATAATACTTATCTATAATTTAAATATAAATTATAGAAATATCCATAAACATTTATCCATAAAAAGAATCATCTTTTCACTATTTATCACCCAAAAATAGAAGGATAGTTCAAAAAGACTATTCCAAACATTAAAGGACTCATTGAGGACTTCCACTCTGTACTTTAATGGTATTTGAGATCTGTATTTACACTTTATTTAGTTTTACTATGATAATATCTTCCATTAATGAATTGAAATGGCACCATACAAATAATTTTATGGTAAAACATGTGACACAACACTATTTTTGGGTGGATATGCTGAGATGAATCTTGTAGGACAGGAACATATGGAGGAATGAAAGGAAAAGTTAAAGAATATATATATCAATATCATAGAAGCCAAAATAAGGAGAAATAATTATAATGATAACCATATGAATGATTATTAATTTCCTGTGGGGGATCTAATTTTTAATGACTTTTATCTCCATGTAAGGGTGTTATGAGGTTTTGTAAGAATGTGAAATTGAGTCCCCTATATATCGGGGATTCTTAAATCCTATAATTAATTTGAGTTTCTTCTAACCATATTAAAATTACACCATGTATCATTGAAGTCAACGATGTGTTTAATATATTATTATTGTATAAGTACATGCCAAAACCAATGCATATGTTCACCACTAATAAAATAGAATTTGAAATTGATCTATCTTTCTGTGAAGAGACTATGCATTGTTTAGACACTACAATGTATGTTTTGAGGAATCAAATGAATCATCTAGTAATTTTACTTTGGAAATATCATAATATAAAAGTGGAAACATGGGAACCTAGGTATAATATGGTGAAAAAATAGTATTAATTCACATGAGGTGACATCTGGGAAATTTTGAGGATGAAATATTTTGCAGAATGGAATAATGTTACACCACAAGTCTTTACAAAATATATTTCATTTTAAATTAATTCAATATTTTATATTTATTATCATACACCCAACCTAGAGTCTAAAAGTTCCATAATATAGTATATTTCTATAACATAATAGTTAAAATTTATATTATAAATAAGACTAACTAAATTTGAGAAATATTATTTTTTTAACATCTGTGAATAATTTTCTTGCTAGGAATTTAATAAAAACAAATATTAGAATCATTTGAAAGCAAAAGAAATGTCTTTTTGAAAAATTGTATTTATTCTAAAAAATGGTTTCATCACATTTTTCAAACTAATGTTAAAACTAATTTTTATAAATTTTTTAAATTTTATTGGGAGAAATTAACTTACTTTTTTTAAATCATCTTTTAATATTTATATTATAGATGTTTTTTAGATTTCTGAAAATATTCAATTTCAATGAAAAATAAAAAATAATATTTTTTGTTGAAAATGAATTTCTATTTAATGAATTTACAAAGTTATTTTTTGTTTCTAATTGTTTTATAATTATAATTACCTAAATAATATTTCTTTTAATTAAATTTAGTTCATGTTAATCAATTTTATTTCAATAATTAATATAAATCCATTTTATATATATGAAAACATTTCCTTTAGAAAACAATTATTTGGTCACATCCACCTTATTAGAATAAAATTAAAAAATTTCCAATTATGTTAATTTAATTAGGTAAAATTCATTACATATTTCAAATTGGAACAATTTAATTTAATCAGGAAGGTAATATTAATTTTTGGTAATAGTGAATATTAAAAAAAGTAACAATTAATTTCTTCAATTAAACTAATAATGGGAGTGTATGGGGTCAAACCAAAAGTTAATGTAATTTATGAAACTAAAAATTTCCTATGTTATGTTTTATTTCTATATTTTGATCATATAATATCCCAACATTGAATATATATTCATTTCGATGTATTCCTCTTATGAACGACTTCTCCCTTTTGTATTCTTTTGGGAAAGTTCCCAGTAATTTTCAAGAAGGTCCCCTCTATAGCTTATAAATGGAAAACACTTATCCCCTCGTCTAAAAACATAAAGAACATGTTGGTTTATCCAATCATTCACCAAATACCATACATAATACACTTCCAAGAACAATACCTATTTTGTTATATGAAAACTAGTCTTTAAAGACTTTAGGTATAATCCTAAAGATGTTCTCATAAGAATTGGTGTAGTTATTAACCATGTTACTTCATTTATCCTTCAACCCATTAAATATCCATAAACTATATTAAAACAATAAATCAATTATCTAATATATATTAATATTCTTTGTTTAGTATAATAACCTATATCTCTCTCTGCTTCAACCTAATGGGAAACAAAATCACCGATCATGCTTAAGTCAAGCTACCTAATCATGAAATGATGTAATTAATTCTACATATTCACCTATAATTATTGATATAATTAAGGATTTAATGTATAAATATTATATTTATGACATAATTTCACTTCTATAAAAACAATATCATTTCTATACTCTTACCTTCTAATCATCTAGTAAATGATAATGGGGCTCATGTGTATGTGGCGACTACTGCCTCCATAGAGTGATATGAAATTGTTATCTTATTATATTTACATGAATGGTAATAAAAAATATTTAGTGAATATATTATATATATATATAATAATAATGATATTATAAAGCTAAAATACTATTTATATTTATCTTTTTTTTGAGTTAAAAAATGAAAACAATATTCATGCAAGAGAACAACCTACCCACATTAGGAATAGTGTAACTCACTTTTCTATATATAACATTTATGAAATATTTATTATAAATATATAATTAATATATATGAGATTTATGTAATAGGTAATATTTTTTAGATAAAGGAACCATGAACAAAGTATAATATATGAAACTACTAAACAATATCAGATGTCATGGATAAAGATGTTATCAATTGTAATAGGGTTTTTAATTTAAAATTTGATATAAAATATATATATAAAGTTATATTAATATCATATAATGTATAATATAAGTATTTTAGTATATTTATTCAATATATGGATAAAAAAGAATTACTTATTATAATAGAGTCACAAATATTTATGAATGAAATTAGTCCCATTTAATGGATTTATTGGCTCACTATTACTTCCATGAAACATATTCTATATTCTCCAATTCATTATTTTATGTGATGTATATATTTTTCCTTTGGTATTTCATATCATAAATTTATTTATAAAAATGATATTTGATGCTTCATTTGAATTTTTTTCCATGGGTGTTATGAGTAAAAAGTTACCAAAATGGTCATGGTTTTATTATTATATTCACATAGATTGTCTAAATTGTTTTATTTATGTTTATAATGATGAAATAATATGATAAATTTATCAGCGAACTCATGAATTTTATTCACATATATTTTTTAATGATCATTTAAAATAATAATATTATTATCCAGTCTTTCTTAAATAAAATTACTGATGAAATTATTTGACGAAAATATTATTTTTGATCTCTCAATTTGAAAATCCTTTTTTCATCCATATCCATGTTTTCAAAAAATATTTACCGAAATATTATTAACACTCTCCAAATCATTTATTAAAACAAATTTACACATTTTTTATTAAATGAAAATATTTTCAAGGGAATATTCTTATTGATTTCAAAATGAAGAACATTTAAACTTTTTTACAAGAGTGTGAAAAGAATGATTTTTATCTTATATGACATGTATGTAATTAATTTCCATACTGACCACTCATTATTTTGATGAGGCTATTAATTGAATAAAATATTCTTTTAAAGTACATATTTTTCCCTAATATTCTCTAAATTTAAAATTTTAATGTTATTTATATGTGAAAATGATATTTTCCTCAAGAATTTATTAATTGAATTTTTATTCTATTTCTATTAATCAATGGAAATAACCATCATTAGACCTTATGACCGATTTTTTATTATTGTAAAGGAACCATAATTATTATTTATTTGGATGTTTTATGTTTATTTTGGTCGGGATTTAATATTTCTATATTATTTTCAATATTACTCTAGAAGGTTAATTATTTTGTTTGTTAATTGGGTAATGTATTAACATTACTATGATCAATTTCTAATGTAAATGTTTATGATGAATATGTGTTTTAATTATAGAAATTATTAAAATTTCTTATGATTGTTTGTCAATATGAATATTTATGTTGATTATGATTACCCATATCGTATTAGGAATTCATTAGACATTGTAAGTTATGGAAATGGCTCCTTATAGCCACTCAATGCATTAGTATGTTTCTTGAGAACAACTATCTTTGGTATTCGGATAATAACTTTCCAATTTAGTTATGATGTCTTGGAAAGAATCCATGGTGGTATGATTATGATTTCTTTCCTTATTCATTCTCTTATTGGGATCTTTTTTATTGATGTATATGTGATTATTTTATTAGTTATAATATATATGGATTTGTTTCAAACTTATGTGACTATTTATATGGAATTATTTTGATCATAACATATGTAATATTTCAAGTTCTTGTTATTTATTAAATGAAATGTTTTTCTGTTATTTAACCTTTCGTATTGATTATGTCTTATTTTATAAGATTGATTCTTTTTTTACAAATAATGATATATTATAATAGATAAAACCCTTTTGTTTTGTTTCTATTCCCCATGATGCCAGGAAGTGTATAATGAGTGATATGTAGAGATACACTAAAGGGAATAATGGTGTTCCAAATGAATATTCTATGATTTGTTTTATTTTTTAATATTTTCTGTGAATTTTATGTATGTATCTATTTTTTCAATGAATATTAAACTATATATTCCCTTGGGTTGTGATTTCATATATTTGAAAATAATTTAATAATATAACCATCGACTTTGGGATACAAGGGTTGATGTAACACCCCAATCTTCTAAGGTACATTTCCCATTGAATAATGCAATAGCTTGCATTGTACACAAATTCGAGATTCTAACACCCCACGACCAACCAAATTCCCATTATAAATAGTTATACATAATTTTTTAAAATTTTTAAATTTTATATTTTAAAATGGAAAAAAAAAATTTAATTCACAATATCAAAATTATCATAGGGTGATTTTTTGGTATTTTTCAAAAAACATTCAATTTTTTATGAATAGTGAACAACACTATGTTATTGGTTAAAATCAAATTTTTATTTATAAAATTATTTAGATTATTTAAATTTATTTTAAGTAAAAATATATAAATAATACTTATATAAGTTCAATGTTTTTTATTAGAGTCATTTTAAAATATGTTTTGATATAAAAATTTTTTATCAAACTTTTTACCGTCTTTTATGCAACTTCTAGGAGCATTTTCAAATTTTCATAAAATGTAATTTTACCTCTTCTATGAGTTGAATTTAAAAAATCTTAGAGACACGGTTAATATTTGTGACTAAAATGTGGTTCCATAATATAAAAAAAGTTTTTGGTGAATAGTATCTTATGACTTTTATTTACTACGGTTAAAAGTAAATAGTGTAATTAAGGGTAAAAATGATATCATAATTATCCTAACACATGTCCTCGTTCTATTAGAATTGTATAATTTGACCTAAAATAACTATATGAATAAAATATGATCCTTTTTGGTCCACTAGGATTAGATTAGGATATCTATTCTAATTATATTTTAAGAAGAGTTAAAAGAGTAAAATTCAATTTTTAATCAGTAAACCATTTTTAATATTAGGATACATAGAATATAAATTAGAATATAAATATTCATTAGAAATATAAAAAATTTCCTACATAATGGTATTTTACTTATAATTTTTAAACATTATATAATGTAATTTATTTATGACACAATGATGATGTAGTAAGTACATTAATAATAAAATATTAAAATAATTGATATTATAAATATCCAAATAAATATAAATTGAGACTTTGAAGGAATTAAACAAATTATCTAAGTTAATATTACATGTTAGGATTTTTTTAATAAATTTTATTCGAAGTGATAATGTTTTTATGGCTTTTGAAAAAAAAGATAAATACTATAAAAATTAACACAATTGAGTTTTTAAAACAAATACTATATTATTAATTGATATCAGATTCATAAAACTATATGGATCATCCAAAGGACATATATAAGGTTATATATATTAATAATTAACCACATTGGGTTCTCTTGGCATGTTTTAGTAATTTTATTAACAATATAATATAAAAAAACAAATAGACATGGTAAATATCAAACTATTTAACTATGAGTTAAATCTAAATGTTAAGGTTAATATGATGACCTAAATCTATCTAAAACTAATTTTTTGAAAGTTTTTCATCCCATAACCACCTCATACTTGAAATAATTTATCATTTACCTATTATAAACTGAAAATAAGTTTATTATAAAATAATATTTTAAGCTTTTTTTAAAGTGACCCTCACCTCTCTTATAAAAGGTCACTTCCCCTTCTCTTAATTTAAGACCTCCAATACCTTTTCTCCCAATGAAACAATTCCCAAATATCTTATCCACTATGCTCAATTAAACCTAAAGTCCTTAATTTTATCATAAATCCAACCTAAGTATCCCTTCTGATCAAACCACAAGGAAGAACCGGAAAAAGTTGTATATATTTCATCACATCTTTCAGGTTTTTTTCTTCTTACACATCCTATTTCTTTGTTGTTTAAATTCAAGAATAATAAATCCATTAACTGAGGTTTACTGTGATGTTATTAAAATATTAAAACAATATTTATTATTATATCCATCATATGTGTGACAAAGTCTCCATATGCGTGTACATCCAGCTTAGAGTCTCCACGTCATGGTGTAGTTTATTATTCAAACACTTCAATATTTGGATAGGTATAATAATGAGGAAAACGGATCTAAAAAATATTTATAACATGTTAATTATTCTTTATATTTGAGATACCATCCAATTACCAATTATTTCACCATCAATATAATGATATTTTCACTCATGCGTACGTACAGATTACCGTATCGACGAACATGATGTGATTCAATCCCCATCATAATCATTCAAGAATAATATTCATTTTATGATAAAAATAATGTTTCAGAACATAATATCATTCTAGATATTAATAAAATAAATCCAATCCAAAACAAACATATCTTACTTAACTGAGCATATAAAAGAAAATATACCACCTAACACCTGAAACGATGATACTACTAAAATAGTATTAATCAAGAAATATTATAAGATCATATATGATATCATATTTATGTATATAGTTCTTGTATATTTTAATAAAAATTATTTAACTACTATACTGGAGGAAAACGTACCCTCAACCAAGGAAAAAAACAATGTATGGGTTCATTCTACAATCACATTATTATCTGAGGTTGTTTTTATGTAAGTATCTACTGGGACCTCTTTATCATGCACATCTGTGTCTTCTTAAAAATGTAATTCAGAACATTTTTACTATTTAATATACTATGGGTTAATGTAAATTATAACCTTATATTACCACATATGTTTTTAAATGAATCTTTATGTCCTTATCCAAATAAGGTACTTTAAAACCATTTCAACAAAATTATGGTATGTAGTATTTTTTTAACTTATACGGTGTGTGTGGCTATTTTTTACAGTTATAAAATCGTCGATGCTTCACATACAATCTTATAAGAATATTTTCAAAATAATTTTTTCCTTTTTATTTATATGACTATTAAATTATTTCAAAATAAAAATAGATATTTCTCTACAAAATGTTCTGATTTCATCTATATCAACATCCTTTGATGGATTTTAAGATTGTTTGAAGTGGATTTATTATGATAAAAATATTCTATATTGTATTAAATGTTTTGTGATATGTTTGACTGTGGATGTGTTATTTTTACCCCATTCATTGTTTATGTATAAAGTATTGATATTTCGTATGATAGTTTTAATACGAATGATTATGTTATGTTTAAAACTTTTAATATGATGAATGAATTGGACTTAGTAAGTGACAGGTGGAGCTTGTTATAGCTCCTCTCTGCATCAGTAGGTCTCATGAGACAAAATAGTTTCTAAGCATAAGGACTTGACAAAATCTTATTTGTAGTCTTGTAAAATTCCTTGACTCTCTGTTTATGAAGTATAGAATTATTCATTCGATCATTATGAAAGTGGTTATTAATATTGAATGTGTTTATTTGACTAATAGAACATCCATGTGAATACCTAAATTTCATTATTTGATTTTATCTTTTTCGAATTATGCTAAAGTTTATGTTTAAAAGTATTTTGTTTTAGTCTTATACATTTTCTTAAATGTTTATGCTTATTTATGAAATTTTTTGCTATATTCTTATCCTTACTGAGCATCTGGCCTCAACCCTTTCTATGTTTTATTTTTTCCAGGATGTGAAGAAGTATTTTATAGTTAACCTATTGGGATAGGATAAGGACATAAGTGTTATCAAAAGGGGACAAAGTTTTGTTGATGTTTTTATTTAATGGTGTAATGTAAAACTTATTAATGTATCTAGTACTTCCAAGGCTACAAAAATGACAGGTATTTTGGGATTTTATCCCATGTGACCATTCCAATGTTATATAATAATGCAACAAATCATAGTAACTAGGGTTAGGGTATTGTAGTTGGTATTAGAGGATGGATAATACAATACTTGGAAACTAGATTTAGAAAAACACTGATTAGGGAACATTACCCTAAGATAGACATTGAGAATTAGTATTGAAGAACTTACTAGAATTTTTGTAATGTAGAGATTTTTTGAGTTTTCCAACCAATACATCCCTATCTGGATATGAGAAGGTAGAGCCTTCTCTAGCACAGATGTACCTAGGGGGAAGGCCCAAAAACACCACTTTGAGCTAGACTCGATCCGGAACTGGTCCACAACAATGGGATTTAATACACTCTTGTTTACAACACTCCCGATGGATATGCTTAGGATAATTCTAATTTTCATTAAAAAAACCTTATAAAGGGTTAATGAGTATATACATCCTCAAAGAAATGATTTTTATGAATCTGGATTATATTCATATACTGTTCAATTTATTTTAATTGTTATACAAGTTAGGAATTCTGTATTGTGATTCATTAACTAATCTAGTCTATTCCATTGTTTAGAAATGGAACATCGTAGGAGGAATGAAAACTGTATCAATGCAGATAATCCATATAGTTATTTCCCTCTTAATCAAGATAATTATAGTGGAGCTGGTGAAACAACCGGTGGTGATCATCTTATCACCATACTTGGACAACTCACTCTGGTTATAAAAAATAACCTTACCATATGGACCACCCAGATCTATAACATGGAGTAACAATAATATTTTCCTTATAACCATCAAGAGGATAACGAAAGGGAAAAATATGCTCAATGGAAAAGTTCCTTAATGAATATATTTCATACTTTAGCGAGTAATGAGAGGGAAAAAGTTTTCATTGACATTTATTACCTCACAGGAGATGCCAATCAATTGTGGTCATTGATTCAAAACTCAAAGGAAGGAGAAGAAGTATCAAACATGTAATTGAGGGAGTTTAAAGAGATTTTCTTAGAAAAATACTTTCTTCATGACCATCGAGCTGATATAGAGAGAAAATTTATGAGTCTGAGAAAAAAGGATGATGATAATGTCGCAAAGTATGAAGATAACTTTACAATATTATCAAGGAATTATTCAAATAATATATGTAACCCAAGAAGGAAGATGGATCGATTCTTTTATTGGTTAATACCATTTCTCCTGCAAGAATTAGTTTCAACATCCTTATTATCATACACAGATATTTACTCATGTGCTATCAAGACCGAAAAATAATTCCCTAATTCTTACAACCTTAAAGCAAAGCAGGAGAAGAAGATATCTACTGAACACTCTGGAAAAGGAAATAAAGGGAAGAAGGTAAAATCTGAATATAAATCCTGCTGTAAATATGGGAAGAAACACCTTGGTCTTTCATGAAGGCATTGGGAGTCTGTTAAAAGTGTGGTGAAAAAGGACACCCGAATTTTGATTGCAAGGGAAAGAAAGAGGCTGTCAATGTTGAATGCTACAATTATAGATAAAGGAAAAATTATGAAAATGAATGTCCCAAATTTCAAGGGAGCATACCATAGAAAAGGATATGGTAGCAAGGACAAGATTATGTGATCACTACTACTAAGGTTGAAGCTCCGAAAGATGTGGTGGCAGGTAATTTAATGGTTTCCTCATGTTTAGAAAATGATTTATTTGATTCTTGATCATTGCATTGTTTCATATCTTCTCGGTTTTCTATGAAAATTAGATATTTCCAATTTAATTTATCAATGGATTTTTCAGTAAAAACTTCCAAGGGAATTATCTTGGCAATAATGTTTTGTGAATCATTTCCCATTAGGGCATATAAACGGTCTTTATCTGCTGATCTCATCATCATACCCATGATTGAATTTGATATAATTCTCAGAATGGATTGTCTTTCAGACCATGATGTGAAAATTTATTGTAAAAATAAAGTGGTTACAATTTTCAATGATGATAAATAGTACATTATCTTTAGTACAGAAGTGTCACCACTGGATTCCTATCTAGATCCTCCCCCAGTAGCTCTACTAAATTAAATTATTGGGGACAGATAGAATGAAATTAATATATGCGAAGAAACGAATTTTTGAATATAGGATATGCCTATTGAGTAAGAATATATTAATTTGTTTCTATTGGATTTACCTGACATCCTCCAGAACGATATGTTGAGTTTTTTATTGATTTAATTCCTAGTTAAAGGACCATATCAAATTCCCCTTATAGAATGGACACTGTTGAATTAGTGGAACTAAAGAAACAACTATAGGAATTGGGTAATAAAGGATTTATCCACCCTTATGTTTCTCTATGGGGATCCCCTGTCCTTTTAGTTATCAAAAAGACAGATCTATGAGGTTGTGCATTGACTACAGGGAGATCAATGCGAATAATAATAAAGAACAAGTATCCCCTACATCGCATTGATGATTTATTCGACCAACTTCATGGAGCTCAATATTTTTCAAAGATTGACCTTCGATCTGGAAATCATTAGTTGTGTGTGAAGAATGATGACAATCTGAAAAGGACATTTTGAACCAGGTACGTGCATTATGAGTTTATAGTAATGCCTTTTGGATTGACTAATTCTCCCACTATCTTCATGGAACTAATGAATTGAGTTTAAATGGAATATATTTTTTAATTTTTAGTGGAATTTATTGATGATATTATGGTAAACTCCAAAAGAAACGAAGATCGTGAAAATAAATTCTTCATTATTCTAAAGACTCTTAATAAAAAATTAATTATATGGGAAGTTTAGAAAGATTGAATTTTGGTTTCAATAGATTTATTTTCATGGTTATATTGTATCTAAGGATGGAATATCTATTGATCCTTCAAAGACGATGGCAATCCAAGAATGTCCAACACCTCTGGGTATAACTGTGGTACGCAGTTTTATTGGTTTAGCAGGTTATTATTGGAGTTTTTTCCAGAATTGTTTCCAATTGGATAACCCATTAACCAAGATCAATCGTAAAGGGGTTAAAGTTTTTTGGAAAAAAGAGTGGAGAATGTTTTCAAGAACTGCAGAGAAGATTAGTCGATGTTCTTGTCCTGACTCTACCATCAGGGAATGATGGGTTTGTTATTTATAGTGATGCTTAAGTGAAAGGACAAGGTTGTGTCCTCATAAAGAATTATAGAGTTATTTCCCATTCATCATGAAAGCTAAAAATTCATGATCTAAACTATAAAACTCATGATATTGAATTAGCAACTATAATCTTTGCTCTGAAAATATAGAGACACTAACTCTATGCTGAAATTTTTTATATTTATAATGATCACAAGATTTTGAGGTATATTTTCTCACAAAAAGAACTCAACATGAGGAAAAATATATGGCTTGACCTACTCAAGGATTATTATTTCACAATACACTAACACATGGGGAAGGAAAATAAGGTGACATAAGCTTTGAACAGAAAGGATCATGGAGTTTTGAATAAGATGAGAGTTGTAAGGGATCATATTTTCACGGATCCAGTAAAAATGGATATGGAAATAAACATGAAAGGTAAAACATCAATACGTTTTCATATGTTTTCCTAACAGTACTTACTAGATAGGATAACAAATTCTCAAACTGATGATGAGGAATTTCAAAAAAAAATTAAAGTTGTGAATGGTGGGAGATTGATAGACTTCATATATAAAAATCGAATTTTGAAATTTGGGAAGAGACTTTGTGTTCCCGATATACCTAATCTAAAATGGAAATTATTGGATGATTCTCATAGCTCCAATTTCTATATAAAATCAGGTGGCACTAGGATGTATAGATATTTGAAGGAACATTTTTGGTGGGACAACATGAAGAGGGAGATTGCTGATTTGGTGTCAAGATGTATGGATTGTCAATAAGTGAATGTCAGAAGGCAACCATCTAGAGGAGTCATGCAACCTCTTCCCATACCTGAGTGTAAATGGGATAATATTACGATGGTCTTTTTCATGGGGCTTCCAAAGACTCCTATAAGGAATGAAGCAATATGGGTCATTTTTGATTGTCTTACCATGTCAGTACATTTTCTTACTATAAGAGAATATTTACAACTTGAACAACTGAAATGAATATATATTAATGATGTTATAAGACTCCAGGGTGTACCCTTATTGGTTGTTTCTGATTGTGATCCCTATTTTACATTAGGATTCTTGATGTGTATTTAGAATGACCTGGATACTGAGCTTCGCTTGAGCACTGCCGACCACATTCAAACTGATGGATAATAAAAATGTAGAAGAATTACCTTAGAAGACACGTTGAGATCTTGCTCACATTACTTTAAAGG
The DNA here is from genome assembly GCA_963277665.1 of Viscum album. NCBI lineage: Eukaryota > Viridiplantae > Streptophyta > Magnoliopsida > Santalales > Viscaceae > Viscum > Viscum album. Next base: position 1,465,346,588 of record OY728158.1, read on the forward strand.
TATGTAGGAACAATATTTACCTATGGTGGAATTTTCCTATAATAATAGATTCCATTCAAGTATTCAAATGGAACAATATGAAACTTTACATGGAAAGAGATGTCGCACACCAACTTGTTGGGATGATTTTGGTGAATGAAAAATCCTAGGCCCAGAACATGTTGAGGAAACCATGGAAAAGGTGAAGGTTATCCAAACCCACATCAAAGGAGCTCAAAGTAGGAAAATAAATTATTCCAATAACCAAAGGAATGATTTGGAATTATAGGTAGGATATAATGTTTTTAGGAGGTGTCTCCATGTTAGGGTGTTATACATTTCGGTAAGAAGGGAAAATTGAATTCTAGTTACATCGGACCTTTAGAAATTCAAGAATGAATTTGAGTTGTATCTTATCGTTTGGAAATGCCTATAAGTCTATCAAAAGTTCAGGACATGTTCCAAGTATTACTATTGAAAAAATACATGCCTAACTCAACACTTGTACTCACCAAGGAGGAAATTGAACTGGAACTTGATCTGTCTTATTGTGAAGAGCCTGTCATAATTTTGATACCAGATATCAAGTGTTGAGAAACCGGATGACTCATCTGGTAAAAGTTATATGGAGAATCCATTAGATAGAAGAGGCAAAATGGGAACCCATGGAACATATGATGAAGAGCAACCAGATCCGTTTTATGTAGTAATATTCTAGAAATTTTGTGAATGAAATTATTTAGAGGGAATAATGTAACACCCAAATATTCTGCAGTACGTTTCCCTTTGAATAATGCAATAACTTGCATTGTACGCAACATCGATATTCTAACACACCTCGACCAATAAAACTAGCCATTATGAATAGTAATACCACTTTTTAAAATTTTATAAATTATATTTTTCAAAATGGACTTAATTTTTGAATTTATAAAGTTGGAATTATCTTAGGGTGAATTTTTGGTATTTTTCTGAAAACATTGAATTTTTTTATGAATAGTGAAAGACACGGTGTTATTGGTTTAAACAAAATTTTTATATAAACAATTTTTTATTTTATTTAAATTTATCTAGGACTAAATATATACATAATACCTATATATGTTCATTTCAAAAAATTGAAGTTATTTTATAATAAGTTTAGATATATAAAAATTTTATTGAATTTTTTACCGTCTTTTACCCATCTCCTAGAAGCATTTAAAAATTTGCATAAAACATAATTTTACCACTTATGTGAGTTAAATTTAAAATATCTAAGAGAAAAAATTAATTTCAGTAAGTAAAATGTGTTTAAATAATATTAAAATAATTTTTGGTGAATATTAACTTTTGACTTTTATTTACCACAGTTAAAAGTAAATAGGGTAATTAAGGGTATATATGATATCATAATTACCCTAACACATGTCCTAATTCTATTGTATAAGTATAATTAGGCTAATAGAAATATTAGGAATAAAATATTATCTTGTTTGGTCCATATGGATTATATTAGGACATTTATTATTATTTTATTTAAAAATGAGTTAAAAGAGTTAAATTCATTGTTTAATTACTAAACCATTTTTAATATAGGGATACACACAATATAAAATAGACTATAAATATTCATTAGAAAGATAAAAATATTTCCTAAATAATTTTATTTCATTTAAAATATTTATACATTAAATAATTTAATTTATTTATGACACAATGATCATGGAGTAATTACCTTATTAATAAAATATTAAAATTATTGATATTATAAATATCCAAATAAATGTAAATTGAGACTTCTGATGAATTCAAATAATTTTCTAGGTTAATAATATATATTATTATTGGATAAATAAATTTTATTCTAAGTGATAATGTTTTTATAGCTTTAAAAAAATCAAATTATAATAGTGTCAAAATTGACGTAATTGCGTTTTTAAAACAAATACAATATTATTAATCGATATAATATTCCATAAAATATAAGGTTCGTCCAAAGAACATAAATAAATTTATAAATATATTAATACTGACCACATGGGATTATCATTTCTTGTTATAGTATGTTCAATAACCATATAGTATAAAAATACAAAGAGACATGGTAAATGTAAAACTATTTAACTAAGAGCTAATTCAAAAAGATAAGGTTAATATGATGAACTAAACCTGTCCAAAACCTATTGGATGAGATTTTTTCGACCAATAAAAACCTTATAATGGATATAATTCATTTTTTATTTATTCTAAACTGAAAATTATTTTATTATAAAATAATATTTCAAGCATTTCCTAAAGTGACCCTCACCTCTCTTATAAAAGGCCACTTCTTCTTCTCTTACTTTCACACCTCCAAATCCATTTAGCTCAGCCAAAACCTTACCAAATATCTTCTCAACTATAATATATTCAACCTAGAGGCCTTACATTTATCAAAACTCTAACCTAAGGAACCATGTTGATCAAATCAAAAGGAAGAAATCGGAGAAGAGGTAAATATATCATCACCTATTTCAAGTTCTTATCGTCTTCCACTTCTACTTCCAATTTATTTGTTGTTTTGATTATAAAATAAATAAATCCTATATATTCTATATTCTGTGATGTTATTAAAATATTACAACCATATTCATCATTCTATCCATCATATGAATGACAAAGTCATCATAGGTGTGTATGTACAGCTTACCGTCTCCACGCCGTGGTGTAGTTTGTTATTCAAACACTTAATTTTTTGGATGGGTATAATAATGAGTATAACAGATATAAATAATAAATATAACATGTTAATAATTATTTATATATTATATAACATCCGTTTATATACAATTAAACCATTAATATAATGATATTTTCGCTCGTGCGTGCGTACGGATTATCGTCTCCACGAACGCGATGAGGATCATTCCCCATTGGAATCATTCAATAATAATTTTCATTTTTTAATTAACAATAATGTATAAGAACTTAATATATTACTGGATATGAATAAAATACATCCTATCATTAACAAACATGTCTTACGTAACTGATAATATAAAGGAAAATAGACCAGTTAACCCCCGAAACGATGATACAACTAAAATATTATTAACAAAGAAATAGTAGAGGATCATATATGATATCATATTTCTATATATAAAGATCATTCATAACATAATAAAAATAATTTAACTAATATATACGAGGTTAAAATACCCACAACCAAGGAAACGTACAAGATAACGGTTAATTTTTTAATCTCTTTTTCATCCGAGATTGATTTTAAGTAAGTATCTACTACGACCAATTTAGCATCCACATACATTATTTTAAAAACAATTAATTCAATTTTTTTGAATTTACAAGACTATGGGTAAAAGTAATTTATACCCTTATTTTTCCACATATTCTTTGAAAGGAAACATTTCGTCATTTTCCAAACAATGTACATTATGACCTTCTCGACAAAATCATGGTATGAATGTCTTTTTTTATCTTATAAAGTGGGCGCAAAAATTTTCCACCATTATAAAATTTACGAGGATTCCCAAAAAAGCTTATAATAATATTTTCAAAACATGTTTTTTCTTTTATAATTATGTTACTTTTAAATGATCTCAAAATAGAAAGAGATATTTCCTGAAAAAAGTTTTGATTTCAACTATGTCAACATCCTTTGAGGGGTTTTAAGCTTGTTTGAAGTTGTTTTATTAGGACACAAATCTTCTATTTTGAATTGAAGGTTTTATGATATCTTTGACTGGGGATGTGATTTTTTTACAACATTCATGGTTTATGGATAAAGTATTGAGTTTTTGTATTCTAGTGTTAATATTAATGTTTATGCTATGATTAAACCATTTCATATGAGGTACACATTAGAATTAGTAAGTGATAGGGGATCCCACTATAGATCCTTGATGCATTGGTAGATCTCATGAGACTAACTAGTGTATTTTCACAAGGCCTTGAAAAAATCTTATTTGTATTATTGGCACAAGGACTTGACTATGTGGTTATAAATTCTGGCATTATGCATTTCATCATTATGAATGTGGCTATTTATATTACTTGTGATTATTCGACTAGTAGAATATACATGTGAATAAGTAAATGGAATTATTTGATTTTATCTTTTCCATATTATTTTGTAGCTTAATTTTAAAAGTATTTTGTTTTAGCCTTATACATTGCATTAAATGTTTATGATTATTTATAAAATTTATCTGTTGTATTGTTATCCTTACTTAGAATCTGCGCTCAACCCTTTCTATGTTTTATTTTACCCATGATGTGAAGAAGTATTTTATGGTGGACTTGTAGGGATATGCTATAGATATAAGTGTGTTCAAAAGGGGAAAAAAATTGTTGATGTTTTTATTTCATGATCTAATGTAAAACTTATGAATGTATCTAGTATTTACAAGGATACTAAACTGATCATTCATTCAGTATTTGATCCCTTGTGATCATGTCAATGTTTTGTAATAATGCACCGAACCTGGGTAAATGGGGTTGGGGCATTACAGTCGAGGTCATTAATTTTTTTCTTATATCAATATATGTTTACTATTATATTGTGATTATTTTGGAACTTTATGTTTTCAATATCAAATGATTCACCTTATTGCCTAATTTTGATGTTTTATGAAATTTATTTCATTTAAATTTATTATTTATGAACGATTAATGATTTATTTTATGATTATTAAAAATACATTCTTTTCTGGGGCTTCATTGTGATTTGATGATGATTATGATTTAGTAGAACAAATATGTTTAGAGGATGATTGGTGGGGTTCTATATCTCCCCCATATTAAGTCATTAAAGTTTATTTATCATGAGATAGAAAAGCATGGGAATGATTTTTTTTTCACAATAGTATGGGCATGATGTGTTTACTCACTATTTAAGCTGTATATATAATGATTTTGTTCACAAAAACATGGGAATATTGAGTTCTCTGACATAGTATTTCTTATGGTTTTGGTTTGTCCACATTTTCATGTAGTGCATAAAGTTTTGATAAATATTCTAAATGCATTTAATTTCAATGATATTACTTGTTCTCTTGATTATGTCTTATTTTTTATGTATTCTACACTTTGATGTCATGAACACATGTTACGTGACTATTAAGATGTGTTTCGATCTAAGTCATATATTTTAGTATTTCATAATTTTTTTTAAGATATTATTTGACACAATCAAGTTTTATGAATTTTATTCAAGGCCCCTTGATTATTAAATATAATATATATGTCTCCCTTATGTTTTCCTTCATGTTAAAATATTTTTGTATTAACTAAGCAAATGTTTTCACCCCTCTCTTATATTTCTAATCACCAGTTTAAGACGTTGAATATATCCTATAAAATTTCTGGAAAAGGATATGATGAATCATTTATATTGATAATTGTGTTCACATTTAATAAAATAAGATGAATATATCTATACATTATATATCACTAAACCAATTGGTCCTTAGTTTATGGGACAACTGTGAGATATAATATTTAAATTATATTATTAGAGTATTATTTATGTTATGTTTTTCATGGGTATTTTCAAATGGAATTATAGAATGGTTTATATTTGATTCACTTAGTTATATTTAGGAATGATTTTATAGATTTGAGGAATTATCCAATGTAACACCCCAAGCTTCCCTAGTACGTTTCCCCTTGAATAATGCAATAGCTTGCATTGTACGCAACATCGAGATTCTAACACACTACAACCAATAAAACTAGCTATTATATATAGTAATACACACCTCTTGGAATTATATAAATTTTATTTCTCAAAATGGATATCATTTTTAATTCAAAATATCGAAATTAGATTAGGGTGATTTTTTGGGTATTTTTTCTGAAAACATTTAATTTTTAATGAACAGTGAAAAACACTGCGTTATTTGTTATAATCAAACTTTTAATTAAATATTTATTTTTGGTAAAAATAGATACATAATATCTATATATGTTCAATGTAATTCATTAGAGTCATTTTAAAATATGTTTCGATGTGTAAATATTTTATTGAACTTTTTACCGTCTTTTACCCACCTCCAAAGACCATTTAAAAATTTACATAAAACGTAATTTTACCACTTATTTGAGTTGAATTTAAAAAATTAGAGAGACATGGTTAATATTATTAATTAAAATCTGGTTTAATAAGATGAAAATAATTTTTGGTGAACAATAACTTTTGACTTTTATTTACCACGGTTAAAAGTAAATAGGGTAATTAAGGGTAAAAATGATATCATGACTATCCTAACACATGTTTTAATTCTATTTTATAAGTATAATTAGACCAAAAATAAATTTATTAATAAAATATGATCCTCTTTGGTCCACTTGGAATAGATTAGGACATTTATTATAATTTTATGTTAAGAAGAGATAAAATGGTTAAATTCAAATTTTAATAACTAACCCATTTTTAATATTTGGTTACACAAAAAATAAATTTGATTATAAATATTCATTATAAATATATAAATATTTCCTAGATAATGGTATTGTATTTATATGTTTTAGACATTAAATAATGTAATTTATTTATGACATAATGATGATGCAACAATTACCTTATTAATAAAATATTGAAATAATTGATACTATAAATATGAAAATAAGTGTAAATTGAGACTTTTGATGAATTAAACTGATTTTCTAGGTTACTATGACATGTTAGTATTGGTTAAATAGATTTTACTCAAAGTGATAAAAATTTTAGGGCTTTTGAATAAAATCAAATTCTAAATACTGTCCAAATTGACATAATTGAGTTTTTAAATAAAATAATATATTATTAATTGATATCAGATTAATAAAAATATAAGTATTGGATTAAAATACATATATAAGGTTATATATATTGATAATAAACCACATGGGGTTTTCTTGTCTTGTTATAGTATGTTTATTAACCATATAATATACAAATACAAAGAGACATGGTCAATGTCAAACTATTTAACTAAGAGATAAATCTAAATGATAAGGTTAATATGATGAAATAAACCTGTATAAAACCAATTGGTTGAGAGTTTTTCTACCCATCCCCACCATATCCCTGAAATAATTTATTTTGGATCCATTAGAAACCAAAAATAATTTTATTATAAAATAATATTTCAAGCATTTCCTAAAGTGACCTCACAACTCTTATAAAAGGGCACTTATCCTTCTCTTAATTTCAGACCTCCAAAACTTTTGTCTTAGAATAACCCTTCCCAAAAATCCTATTAACTATCCTCCAATCAACCTAGAGTCCTTATATAGATCATAAAGACAGCCTAAAGATCTATTTTGATCAAATCAAAAGGAAAAACCCAAAGAAGATGTATATATTTCATCACATATTTCCAGTTCTTTTCTTCTTCAAATTCATATATATTTGTTTTTTAAATTATAAGATAATAAATCCATTAAAATATATATACTATGATGTTATTAAAATATTACAACCATATTCAATATTCTATCCATCATATGAATGAAAAAGTCACCATACGTGCGTACGTACGGCTTACCATCTCAACATTGTGGTGTAGTTTGTTATTCAAACACTTCAATAGTTGGATGGGTATAATAATGAGGGAAAATAATTTAAATAATAAATATAACATGTTAATTATTCTTTATATATGATATACTGTCTAATTACCTTTGATTTCACCATCAATATAATTATATTTCTGCTCGTGTGTACGTACAGATTACAGTCTCCCTGAATGTGAATAGATTCATTCCCCATCGTAATCAGTCAAGAATAATTTTCTATTTATGTTTAAAAATAACTTCAAAGAAGTTAATATCATTCTGGATATGAATAAAATACATCCTATCCATAAAAAACTTGGCTTACTTAACAGTGTATATAAAGGAAAACAAACCACATAACTCTAAAATCGATGATACTACTAAAATATTATTAACCAAGAAATATTAGAATATCATACTTGATATCATATTTATGTATATAGTTCATGTATAATTTAATAATAATGATTTAACTATTAAAATAGAGTTTAATATACCCTCAACGAAGGAATGTACAATGTAAGGGTTAATTATACTATCTCTGTATTATCCGAGGTTGTTTTAACGTAAGAATCTATTGGGACCTCATTATCATGCACATCTATGTTTTCATAAAAATTTAATTCAAAATATTTTTAATATTAAATAGACTATGTTTTAATGTCCTTTACAAACTTATTTGACCGCATATGTTTTGAAAGGAATATTTCAGTCATTTTCCAAACAAGGTACTTTTTGACCTTTTCGAAAAAATTATTGTAAGAATGTCTTTTTTAACTTATATAGTGTGTGTACCTATTTTCCTCGGTTATAAAATCATCAAGGCTTCCCATAAAAGTTCATATAAATAATTTCAAAATAAAGGTTTTATTTTATTATTATATGACTTTTAAATGATTTCAAAAAATAAAGATGTATTTCTCTACAAAAAGTTGTGATTCCATCTATGTAAACATCCTTTGATATATTTTATGCTTCTTTGAAGTTGATTTATTATGATACAAAATATTATATATTGTGTTGATGTTTGTGAGATATGTTTGACTATGGATGTGTTATTTTTACCCCACCTTTAGTTTATGGATAATTTATTGACATTTCCTATGATACATTCAATAAGAATGGTTATGTTTTGTTTAAACCATTTCATATGAGGAATTAATTAGACTTATTATGTGACGGGTGTAACCCGCTATAGATCCTCTATGCATCGGTAGGTCTCATGAGACAATCTAGTTTCCTAGCACACGGCCTTGACAAAATCGTATTTTTAGTCTTGGAACAAGGCCTTGACTATATGGTTATGAAGTCTGGCATTAGGCATTCCATCATTATGAAAGTGGATATTGATATTGCATGTGATTATAAGACTAATAGAATATCCTTATGAATATGTAAATTTCATTATTTGTTTTTACCTTTTCTGTATTATGCTTACGTTTAAGTTTAAAAGGATTTTGTTTTAATCTTATACATTTTCAAAAAATGTTTGTGCTTATTTATGAATGATTCAGTTATATTTTTATCTGTACTGAGCATCTCACCTCACCCCTTTCTATGTTTTATTTTTCCCATGATTTGAAGAATTATTTTATGGTTGACCTATTGGGATAGGCTATGAATATAAGTCTGCTAAAAAGGGGGACAAAATGATTTTGATTTTATTATTTCATGATGTAATGTAAAAATTATGAATGTATCTAGTAAATACTAGGCTACTAAACTGATCGGTATTTCGGGATTTGATCCCTTGTGATCATGAAAATGTTATATAATAATGAACTGAGTCTTTGTAACTGGGGATGGGTCATTACAGTTGGTATCATAGGATGTTTATTACAATCCTTGGAAACTAGATTTAGAAAAACTCTGATTGAAGAACATTACCCTAAGATAGACTTTGTGGATTAATATAGAAGAACACCCTAAAATGTTGGTAATGAAGCTATTTTTTGAGTTTTCCAACCTATACATCCCCGTTTGGATATGAGATCGTAGAGGCGGCTCTGTCACAGATGTACCTAGGTGTAAAACTCGAAAACATTGCTTTAAGCTAGACTCGAATAGGAACTGGTGCACGACAATGGTCCTTACTGCACACTTGGTTACGACAATCTCAGTGGATATGATTAGGATAATACAAATTTTTTTTACAAAAACATTATGAATGGTTTATGAGTATATACATCCTCAAATAAAACATTTTTACTATTATTGATCATATCCATAAAAATTTCAATTTATTTTTAGTGTTTTTCAAGTTTAGAATTATGTATTGTGATTCATTAACTAATCTAGTTTATTATATTGTTTAGAAATGGTCCCTATTATAAGGAATGTAAACCGTATAAATGCACATAATCCAAATAGGGATTTCCCTCTTACTTAAGATAATTATTGTAGAGCCAGTGCAACAACTGGTGCTGACCATCTTATCACCATACTGGGACAACTCACTCAGGTTATGAATAATAACCTTACCCATATTAATCACCCTGATCCACAACATGGAGGATCAATGTTAGACTGGTTCTTGAGGAAACAGCCACCAACATTTAATGGTGGTAAAAATCCATTGTTATCTGAGCAATTTGTAATTTATTTTAAAAATATTTCATGATTTTGGGAGTAATGAAAGAGAAAAAGTTTTCATGGATGTTTATCTCCTCACAAAAGATGCAGATCAATGGTGGTCATTGATTCAAAACTCAAATGAAGATGAATAAGTATCAAACATGGAATGGATGGAGTTTAAAAATATTTTCATAGAAAAATGCGTTCCTCGTGACCATCGAGTGGATAAGGAAAGATAATTTTTGAGTCTGAGGAAAAAGGAGTATGATAATGTCTAAAAGTTTGAGGATAACATTACCTGATTTCCAAGTCATGATATAGATTATATAACTAACCAAAGAGTAATATTGATCGATTCATTAATGGGTTAAAACCATTTCACAGACAAGAATTATTCTCTGAATCCTTATTATCATATAAAGATATTGACTCATGTGCTATCAAGATAGATAATGAATTCTCTAAGTCTGACGACTTTAAAAGCAAAGTAAGAGTAAAAGAGATCTACTTAACACTCTAGAAATGGAAATAAGGGGAAGAAGGGAAAAGTTGAATAACCATCCTACTATTAATGTGGGAAGAAAAACCCTGGTACTTCCTTGAAAGGGAATGTGAGTCTTTTACAAGTGTGGTGAGAAAGGACACCAGGTTCTTGATTGCAAGGTAAACAAATAGGTTGTCAATGTTTAGTGCTAAAATTGTAGAGAAATGGGGAATTATGCAAAGGAATTTCCTAAGGACCAAGGGAACATACCTCCATAAAGGGAATGGGAGCAGGACAAAGCTTATGTGATAACTAATGTTGAGGTTGAAGCTCCGAAAGACGTGTTGGCAGGTAAATTAATGGTTTCCCCATGTTTAGCCAATGTTTTATTTAATTCTGGATCATCGTATTGTTTCAAATATTCCCAGTTTTCTATGAAAATTAGATATCTCCAATTCAATTTATCAAGGGTGTTGTCAGTAAAAACTCCTAAGGGAAGTATGATCACAATAAAGATTTGTGAATCAGTTACCATTAGGGAATATAAATGATCTTTATCTGATGATCTTGTCATCAAACCCATGATTGAATTTGATATTATCCTTTGAAGGGATTGGCTTTCGGACCATGATGAAAAAAATATTGTAAGAATAAAGTGGTTACAATTTTTGACGATGATAAAGAGTACCTTATCTTTAGAGAAGAAATGTCACCACCAGATTCTTATCTAGATATGCACCCAGTAGCTATACTAAATTGAATTATTGGGGAAGAAGTGACTGAAATTACTATAGGTGAGGAAAAGAATTTTTGAACATAGGATGTACATATTTTGAAATAAAATGTTAATGTGTTTCTAGAGGATTTACCTGGACATCCTCCAAAATGAGAAATTGAGTTTTCCATTGATTTAATTCCTAGTTCAAGGCCTAAATCAAAGACCCCTTATAGAATGGACACTATGGAATAATTGGAACTAAAAAAACTAGATCAATTGAGTAATAAAGGATTTATTCACCCTTGTGTTTCTCCATGGGGATTCCCTCTAATTATTGTAGAAAAAGATGGATCTATGAGATTGTGCATTGGATACATGGATGTCAATGATATAAAAATAAAGACCAAGTATCGCCTACCTCAAATTGATGATTTATTCGACCAAATTCTTAGAGCTCAATATTTTTCAAATATTGACCTTCGATCTAGAAATAATTAGTTTTGTGTGAAGAAGGAAGACATTCTGAAAATAGCATTTCAAAAATGGTATGGGCATTACAAGTTTACAGTAATGCCTTTTAGATTGGCTAATTCACCCATTGTCTTCATTGATCTAATTAATATAGTTTTCAAGGTATATCTTTTAGAATTTTTAGTGGTATTTATTGACGATATCATTGTATACTCCAAAAGAAACTAATATCATGAAAATCACTTTTTCATTATTCTAATGACTCTTAGAAGAAATGAATTATATGGGATGTTTAGAAAGTGTGATTTCTGGATTTAGGATATTTCCTTTCTTGGCCATATTGTCTCTAAGGATGGAATCACGTTTGATCCTTCAAATACCACGGAAATCCAAGAATAGACAGCACTGACAAGTATAACTGAGGTATGAAATTTTATTGTTTTGGCATGTTAATACTGGTGTTTTGTCCAGAATATTTCCTTATTGGATAACCCATTAACCAAGCTCACTCATAAATTGGTTAAAATTGTTTGGAAAAAATAGTGTGAATCATGTTTTGAAGAAATGATGATACGATTAGTAAATTCCCTTATCATGACTCTACCTTTAGGTAATGATGGATTTGTTATATATAGTGATGCCTAAAAGAAAGGACTTGGTTCTGTACTCATACAGAATGATAGATTTATTTCCTATGCATCACGACAACTAAAAATTCATGAGAAAAACTTTCCCACTCATGATGTTTAATTAGAAACTATAATCTTTGATCTAAAAATATGGAGACACTATCTCTTTTGGTAAAAAATGTGAGATTTTTATTGATCATAAGAGTTGGAAGTATATTTTCTCACAAAAATAACTCAACATGAGGAAAAAGAGATCTCTTTAACTACTCAAGGATTATGATTTCAAAATACACTACCACTCAGGGAGGAAAATAAGGTGGAAGATGCATTGTGTAGAAAGGATCATGGAGTTTGGAACAAGATGAGAGTTGAAAGGGGGCATATTTTACTAGATCTAGAAAAGATGGATAAGGGAATAACCTTGAATGGTGAAGCATCAATACTTTTTCGAATGTTTTTTTAACCATATTTATAGAAAGGATAAAAAATTCTCATAATAATGATGAGTAATTTCAAAATAAAATTAAAGCTGTGAATGATTGGAGATTGACAGACTTCATATATAAAGATGGAATTTTGAAATTTGGGAAGAGACGTTGTATTCCCTATATACATAATCTAAAAAGGGAATTATTGTATGATTCTAATAGCTCCAATTTCTCGATACACCCTAGTAGCACTATGATGTATATAGATTTTAAGGATCATTTTTGGTGGGACAACATTAAGAGATAGATTTCTGATTTTCTGTCAAGATTTATTGTTTGTCAACAAGTGAATGCCGAAAGGAATCATCCGAGATGAGTCATGCAACCTTTTCCTATATCTCATTGGAAATGGGATAATATTACTATGGATAGTTTCATGGGGCTACCAAAGACTCCTAGAAGTAATGATTCAATATGGTTCATTGTTGATCGTCTTACCAAGTCAACAGATTTTCATGCAATAAGAGAATATTTACCACCTGAACGTCTGGAATGACTATATATTAATGAAGTTATAAGACTCCATGGTGTACCCCTATCAATTGTTTCTGATTTTGATCCCTATTTTACATCAAGATTCTATAAATGTATATAGAAGTTCATGGATAATGAACATCATTTGATCACTACCTACCACCCTCAAACCAATGGATAATTAGAACGAACTATTAAAACCTTAGAAGACATGATGAGATCTTTCTCACATGACTTTCAAGGTATGTGGGATCAATATTTACCTCTGGTAGAATTTTCTTATAACAATATCTTCCATTCAAGTATTCATATGGAACCATATAAAGAGTTATATGGAAATAGATGTCGCACAACAACTTGTTGGGATGATATTGGTGAAATAAAACTTGTAGGCCCAGCACTTATTGAGGAAATGATGGAAAAGGTGAATGTTATTCAAACCCACATCAAAACAGCTCAAAGTAGGAAAAAGAGCTATGCCGATAACCGAAGGAAGGATTTGGAATTTTAGGTAGGAGATCATGTTTTTTTGAAGGTATGTCCATGGAAGGGTGTTATACATTTCGGTAAGAAGGGTAAATTGAGACCAAGGTACATCATGCCATTAGAAATTCAATAACGAATTGGAGTTGTAGATTTTCGTTTGGCAATGCCTACAAGTCTCTCCAAAATTCATGATGTGTTCCACATATCACTATTGAGAAAATACATGCCTAACCCAATGCATGTACTCACCTATGAGGAAATTGAACTGGAACCCAATCTGTCTTATTGTGAAGAGCCTGTAAAAAGTTTGATACTAGATATCAAGTGCTGAGAAACCAGATGACTCTTCTGGTAAAAGTTCTATGGATAAACCATAAGATGGAAGAGGCAACATGGGAACCGGAGGAACTTATGATGAAGAACCACCCGAATCGTTTTATGCAGTAATATTCTAGAAATTTCAGGGATGATTTTATTTAATGGAGGTAAGAATGTAACACCCCATGCTTCCATGATACGTTTCCCTTTGAATAATGTCATAGCTTGCATTGTACGCAACATCGAGATTCTAACACACCTCGACTAATCAAACTAGCTGTTATAATTAACAATACAATTTTTTGAAATTTTATTAATTTTATTTTTCAAAATGGACTTCATTTTTGAATTCAAAATAACGAAATTATCTTAGGGTGAATTTTATGTACTTTTCAGAAAAATTTTATTTTTTGAGGAATAGTGAAAAACACAGCGTTATTGGTGAAAACAATCTTTTTATTTAAATAATTATTTGTTTTATTTAAAATTATTTTAGGTCAAAATATATACATAATACCAATATATGTTCAATGTAATTCATTGAAGTCATTTTATAACAAGTTTAGATATAAAAACAAATTTTTGATCTTTTTATGTCTTTTACCCACCTCCTAGGAGTATTTGCAAATTTGAAAAAAAAATTTCCAATTTTTTGAGTTGCATTTATAAAATCTGAGAGACACGGTTAATATTAGTATGTAAAATGTTGTTCAATAAGATGAAAATAATTTTTGGTGAATAGTAACTTCTAACTTTTATTTACCATGGTTAAAGGTAAATAGTGTAATTAAGGGTAAAAATGATATCATAATTTCCCTAACACATGTATTAATTATATTGGATAAATATAATTTTAACAAAAACAACCTTAGGAATAAAATACGATCCTTTTTGGTCCACTTCAATTAGATTAGGACATTTATTATTATTTTATTTAAATAAGAGTTAAAAGTGTAAAATTCAATGTCTAATAACTAAACCATTTTTAATATAGAGATACACAAAATATAAATTCGATTATAAATATTAATTATAAAGATAAAAATATTTCCTACATGATTTTATTTCATATATAATTGTTATACTTTATATAATTTAATTTATTTATGACACAATGATGATGTAGTAATTACCTTATTAATAAAATATTAAAATAATTGATATTATAAATATCCAAATAAATGTAAATTGTAACTTCTGATGAATTACACAAATTTTATTGGTTAATAACACATTTTAATATTGGTTAAATAAATTTTATTCAAAGTGATAATGTTGTTATGGCTATAAAAAATCAAATGCTAAATACTGTCAAAATTTACATAATTGAGTTTTTAAAACAAATACTATATTTTTAATTGATATAATATTACCAAAAATATAAGTTTTGTCCAATGGACTTATATAAAGTTATATATATTAATAATGAACCACATGGGGTTCTCTTGGCTTTTTATATTATCCATAATAACTATATAATATAAAAATAAAATGAGACATGGTAAATGTCAAACTATTTAACTGAGAGTTAAATCTAAAAGATAAGGTTAATATGATGAACTAAACCTATATAAAACATATTGTATGGAATTTATTCAACCAATACCCACCTTATATTCGAAATAATTAATTTTTTTTCATTATATATCAAAAATGATTTTATTATAAAATAATATTTCATGCTTTTCCTAAAGTGACCCTCACATCTCTTATAAAAGGTAACTTCCCCTTCTCTTAGTTTTACATCTCCGAAACCATTTTGCTCAGCCAAACCCTGATGAAAAATCATATCAACTATACTCCCTTCAACCTTGAGGACTTACATTGATCAAAAAGCTAACCTATGGAGCCCTTTGGTCAAATAAAAAGGAAGAACACTGAGAAATGTTAAATATCTCATCACCTCTTTCAAGTTCTTTTCTACATCCACTTCCACTTCCTCTTTCTTTTTTGTTTCCATTATAAAATAATATATCCATTATCTTCTATATACTGTTATTTTATTAAAATAGTACAACCATATTCATTATTCTACCCATCATATGAATGACAATGTCACCATACATGTGTATGTACAACTTACTGTCTCCATGTTGTGGTGTAGTATGTTATTCAAACACTTCATTATTTTTATGGGTATAATAATGAGTATAACTGATATAAATAATAAATATAACATGATAATTATTATTTATATATGATATAACATCCAATTACATACGATTTGACCATCAATATAATGATATTGTCGCTCGTGTGTACGTACAGATTACCGTCTCCACGAACGTGATGAGGTTCATTCCCCATCGTAATCATTCAAGAATAATTTTCATTTTAGGATTGAAAATAATTTCTAAGAACATAATATCATTATTTATATGAATAATATACATCTTATCCATAACAAACATGGCTTACATAACCGACCATATAAAGGAAAACACACTAGTTAACACCTGAAACAATGATAAAACTAAAATATTATTAACAAATCAATATTAGAGGATCATATATGATATAATATTTATGAATATAGTTCATGTATATTTTAAAACAATTATTTAACTATTATACAGGAGTTTAACATACCCTCGACCAAGGAAATGTACAAGATTTGGGTTAATTCCATAATCTCTTTATTATTCGAGTTTGTTATTATGTAAGTATCTACTAGGCCTTTTTATCATCCACAACCTTGTATTATTAAAAATATAAATCAAATTTTTTTTCTATTTACTAGACTATGGTTTAAATTCATTTATACCCATATTTTACCACATATGTTTTGAAAGGAATCTTTCCATCATTTTCCAAACAAGGTACTTTATGACCTTCTTGACAAAATTACGGAAAGAATGTGTTTTTTTAACTTATATGGTGGGCGCGACAATTTTACGCCGTTATAAAATCACCAAGGTCTCCCTTATAAGATTATAAGAATATTTTATAAAAAAAAATTTTTATTATATTTATATTACTTTTAAATGATCTCCAAATTGAAAGATATATTTCTCTACAGAATATTTTGATTTTATCCATGTCAACATCCTTTGATGGTTTTTAATCTTGTTTGAAGTGGATTTATAATGATAAAAATAATTAATATTGAATTGAAGACTTGGTGATATCTTTTACTATGGATGTGTTATTTTTACACCATTCATGGTTTATGGATAAATTATTTACATTTTTTATTCTAGTTTTAATACGAATGTTTATTTTATGTATAAACATTTTCAAATGAGGAATGAATTAGACTTAGTAAGTGTCGGGGGAGCCTTCTATAGATCATCGATGCATCGTTAGGTCTCATGAGACTAACTAGTGTCTTGGAACAAGGCCTTGAAAAAATATTATTTGTAGTATTGTCATAAGTCCTTGACTACGTGGTTATGAAGTCTGGTATTATGCATTCAATCATTATGAATGTGGCTATTGATAATGAATTTGATTATTCGACTAGTATAATATCCATGTGAATATGTAAATGGAATTATTTGATTTTATCATATCCATATTATGATATAGTTTAAGTTTAAAAGGCTTTTTTTAGTCTTATACAATTCCATAAATGTGTATGATTATTTATCAAAGTTTCCGCTATATTGTTATCCTTACTGAGCATCTGAGCTCACACATTTCTATGTTTTTTCCCAGGATGTGGAGAAGTATTTTATGGTTGACTTGAAGGTATAGACTAAGGATATAAGTTTGTTTAAAAGGGAACAAAATTTATCTGATTTTTTTATTTCATGATTTAACGTAAAACATATGAATGTATATAGTACTTCCAAGGATACTAAACTGATCGGTCATTTGGGATTTGATCCCTTGTTATCATGCCAATGTTAGGTAATAATTTCCCAACTCTAGGTAAATGTGGTCGAGGCATTATAGTCTAGGTCATTAAATTTTTTCATATTTCAATATATGCTTACTATTATATTGTGATTATTTTCGGACATTATGTTTTCAGTATCAAATGATTCAACTCATTATCTAATTTATATGTTTTATGAAATTTATTTCATTTCATTGTGTTATTAAGAAACAACTAATTATTTATTTTTTGATTATTAAAAACACATTATTTTCTAGGGATTTGTTATGATATGATGATGATTATGATTAAGTAGAAAAAATATGTTTGGAGGATTATTAGTGGAGTTCTATATCCCCTCCAATTTTATTCATTAAAGTATATTTATCATGAGATAGTAAAGCATGGTAATAATTTGTTTTTTTCACAATAGTGTGGGCATTATGTGTTTACTCACAATTTAAGCTGTATATATATGGAGTTTGTTCATATAAAAATGGAAATATTGAGTTTTCTGACATTGTATTTCTTATGGTTTTGGTTTGTCCAAATTTTCATGTAGTTCATAAAGTTATGTTAAATATTTTAAATGCATTTTATTTCACGTATATTCCTTGTTCTCTTGATTATGTCTAATTTTTTATGTACTCTACACTATGATGTTATGAACACATGTTACATGAATATTGAGATGTGTTTTGATCTAAGTCATATATTTAATATTTTATAATGTTTTTTGAGATCTAATTTGACTCATTAAAGTTTGAAGAATTTTATTCAAGGCCTCTGGATCATTAATTATAATATATATTTCACCCTTATGTTTTCCATCATGTTAAAATATGTTTTCTATTAACTAACTAAATGTTGTCACCCCTCTCTTACTTTTCTAATCACCAGTTTATGAAGTTGAATATATCCTATAAGATTTAATTAAAATAATATAATGAATCATTTATATAGATAATTGTGTTCACATTTAATAAAATAATATATTTATATCTATAATTTATATAGCACTAAACCATTAGGTCCTTGGGTTATGGGATAGCTGTGAGACGTAAAATTTAAATTATGTTATTAGAGTATTATTTATGTTATGTTTTTCATGGGTTTATTCAAATGGAATTATAGAATGGTTAATTTTTTATTAGTTTAGTTATATTTAGAAATGATTTTATTGAGAATTAGTGAAAAAAACTATTGATATGTGTAAGATAACATCTTCATATTTTGGTAAAGTATAAAGTTTGTGTCCTTCCTAGTAATACATCACGGAATACAAAATATAATCATAAATAGATATGAAATATATGAATCTTGGGGTAATAAACATAAAAATATTTTTTGTAGTATATATGAAGCTCCATTTTGTTGCACACTGAATGGGCCTTTACTACACACCTAGTTTGACACTCTTGAGGGATATAATCTGGTAAAAATATTATATTTACAAAATATAATGATTTATTTGAAAATATATAACTAATTTAGTAACATTCCACTTAAACATCATTGATCACACATGGGTGATGACCATATTATAATTTATATTATCCTAATCCACAATAGATAAAAAGGAATATTATAGTGGTTCTTCATGGTCAAACTCATAGAGACAAGATGGAAGTCTTGAAATCTAGTGGTTATAACCTTATAGTATGATTATTTGTTACATATCATAGGTTTAGTTTTAATAATTATTATTCATATTGGTTTGAATTTATATTAAAAATAACTGAGTCGGGTAATTTTTTGGGCATAAAAATTTGATAATTATAAATATATCTAAAAATATTCATAATTTATTTGTCACCAATTGGTTTTTGCAACCAATTGGTTTTTGTCCCCAATTGGTTTTTGTCGTGTGATTGTCACCGATTGGTTTTGGTCCAAATAATTTGGTCAACGTAAAATATAAACTACTATGTATTTTCGATTTAGCCAACAACCCAAAGGAAATGAGTGTGGCTTATATAGAGGAATGTCTCATAGTTTATTGGTCTTAGATATCTTAAATCTAATTAGGTCCAGTTATTTAAACTACAATTACCTAGAACTGGGTTACACAAAAAAATGGGGTTAAAGATTAATTTTAACCAAATTACTGTCAAATGGGTTAACCGTGTTTTAGTTTAAAGATTAATTAGGTTTAAAGATTCCCTTACTCTCGGCCCCTCATCCTAAGCAGATTAACTATACATGATGGTATTAACTAAAAGAAAGGAAATACGAAGTGTTCTCAAAATTATAATTAAAAAATATTCAAATGAATTCAATCCACAAAGGACGTAATAAAATATTATTCCAAAACATACATAAATCAATAAATAAGAAATAACATAACAAAACATTGAAGATGGACTAAAATTTTAATTGCAACATCATTGTTTGAATTGGAAACAACCAATTCACAATTGCTAAATGGTAAGTGGAAACTAATGATCCATAAAAATGGGAAAGAAAAAGAGTATAAAAATATTTTAAATAAAACTGAGAAGAAGATATTATGAAAATAAAACAATTCACCATCAATCTAAGTATTTTTCCACATTAGTGGTTCTCTGATATTTTTAATCCTAAGAGGATCATGTTGTATAAATATTTAACTTCATGAGATTTTATTTATTGACTCATGTTGCAAGACTTACAAGATATGTACAGGGGTTTCACATTATGTACATAAGATCATCAAAGCTCACCGAAAATATTGGATAACCTAGTTTTCATGTATTTTATTTTTTGTGGATTTAGGTTCCAATCTTTTCATATCATGTAATTAGGTCATGTCATGTATCTTGATGGGGTTTCAAATAATAACACATTCATGTGATGAATATAATCATAATGTGTACTTGTTTATGACTTTTAAATAAATCATTCTCTAGACTTTTCTTCATATGTCAACAATGCTCAAGGAATACAAGTCACAGATATGATTCATGATTTATAATATCTTAATTTTCTGTTTTCCACCATATACTCTTGTGAGAGTTGAATTCATATTTCCTATAAAAATATAAGAATATGTGTATTATCAAATAATGAAAGATAATTCATTATTGAAATATATTCAAATTATATATATGAATACATATTTTTAAATTCCCCCACACATGAACAATACCTTGTCCTCAAAACAAATTTATATCAATAAGGGTCGAAAATTAGATTGAAAATTGAGAGACATTCATAAAAAAAATATGAAAATAAAACTATGCAATGGATGAAAAAGAAAGACCTTCAAAATTACTTGTGCAAATAAAATTGGTCATGGATTATAGATAAGTTCTTTCTTCTAATTAATTATTACTACAATTATAATTTGTCAACTATTTCTTTGATTATATAACCATAATTCTATTTAAAACTTCATTAATTATCTCTTGTAACTAATTGTAA
Organism: Viscum album; assembly: GCA_963277665.1. NCBI lineage: Eukaryota > Viridiplantae > Streptophyta > Magnoliopsida > Santalales > Viscaceae > Viscum > Viscum album. The sequence goes on from OY728158.1 coordinate 1,465,367,952, forward strand.
AATGAAACTTTTTCTATTCTCATGAAAAGAATACATGTTACTAACCATAGTCTCTAATTTGTTCTAACATCTCCACTCCATAATGATGCTAAAATAATTAATCAGGATGGTTTCAAAAATATGGTTCAAATGACTATATGGATGAGGGAAGGTGGGTGGATGATAAAAATTAATCTTAAAATTGTGAGTAAACACTTAATTGTAAAAATTTATTATTTTGAATAATGAAATTGATAAAAACATCTGGAAAGTGGAATCTACAATATCCTAAAAAAATAGTGCAGCTCAACGGATATGTTATCAATGAAATTAAACAATACTGATTCAATTTTTATTTTTCAATGTTATTTTTAAGAAAGATCTCACATAAATAAACTAACCAAATATGACTCATTATAAGATTCATTATTCTTGTAAGGCAAATATTTACCATTATAATAAAATCCATATTAATTTTTATATATACATGTTCTTTTATGAATATGGTAATAATGAATTGTACATAATAAGATCCATGAAACAATTCATATAGATCTTGTAAATTAATGACAATAGATCTCTTTAGTAGTAGTCAACCCACATGCATCAATCATTACTATATCACGTACACGTATTGAAATGAAAATCCTGAAATTATATCATGTTTTTCATAGGATGGGATAAAATGTTATTATACCATGGATCAATCATAGTATGTTTATTCACAAAATCTATAGGCCTAAGAAGGATAATTGAACACATGGGTTTAGGAAATATATGTCAACAATGATTTAGTCAATTATTTCATTTTTATATTTTTTTCAGTTGTAACCGTGATTAGATCCCATTTTATGTTATGATAGATTTACATGCACCATGTACCAATAACGAAATATGCTCAGAAAATAAATAAAATTGTTCATAAAAATATATATATATAGTGACTCCCCCACACATAAAATGAAATAACGTTTGTACTATATTGTGATGTTACATGTGAGATAATGAAATAATATCATAGATTAAATAGATATTGAAGTGATGGATGGTGATAACCATAAATAGTTAAAGTAATGAAATGGGGAAAATGATGTATGGTGACGTGAAACTAGAACGATAAAAAAACTGTTAGGGAAAAATACCTACACTAGATAAACAATTAGTTTATAGAATATAACCAATATTTAACAGGAAAAATGTGCAGCTACACACAATCAACAGAAACAGAAATAATAACTGATAAATGAATGAATTAGCTATATATAGGTCTTTAATGAACTAAAAAATGAATGTGATATAAAAAATAAAAAAGGCCCATAGGAAATCAAAAAATATATAGGAAAAAATATAAGATTCCTCAAATAAATCACTATTAATAGCATCTTAAGCTAGACGGATAGAAAAAAGAATCAATCAGTTTCATCAATTGGCTCAGATTCCATCGTCCTCCTATAGTAATTGCATGATGTTTCATCAAGATATGGTAGTATTTTGGAGGTGTTCACTGCCTCGAAATGTGACCAACAAATGTCTCAATTTGGAGATATGTCAGCCATTTAGGTTGTGGAGGTGATTCATGTATATTATAAAGATATATCTCATAGATTCATCAATCAATGTTATTAACATAAAGAAAGTAAATTATGGGGGAGGCCATAAGGAAGTCACATAGACTCATAAATAACCATGGATGATGTAGTAGAGTGATTAGTAGATAGATGAATGCACAGTAAAAATGATAAAAAAAACCCACCAAGCAGTCAAGTCAAAATAAAATTTTATATCATTAATAAAATATGATAAGTGTTACATTATGAAATAGACACTATACGAAGAGTAAAAAAGTATCCCAAAACAGTGTACATTGGGGATGGGTAGAGGGATATAACAAAACAATGTAGGTATTTTTAGACTATCAGCATCAAAATTCCACCCCCACCACCCCCCACCGAACAATGGGTGTCAAAACCTACCATGTTATCTCTGTCACAACAACGGTGGTGGGGAAAGGGATATTGACCATCATATAATGTTTTTTGGTTCTAGAATCTGTATAATCCCTAAGATATAAAGTGGAGGTTTTGATCAATATGTTGTCCGAACATTAGGAAAATAGATCAGTGAGAGACACCTCACTTGTGGAATGTAATGTAGGATCATTACCCCATCAATACTAATATAAGAAAGAAAAACAACTAAGAAACATGGTCTATGCTAACTCGGTGAATGTCATCATGGATGGATGATGTGTTTGGAATGGTTAGTTCCTAGTCTATGGAAGGATTAGGTGTGTGGGTAGATATAGTGGAAGGTGATGGAGTAGGGATGTGGAACTATGATGGATTTGTTTATAGGAAACCATGCTAGAGGAAATTCTACATCAGATTCCCTATAATTGACTAGAAAAAATTCCATATGTCAAATAGAAATGGTTGGTAAGGTGTGGTTGTGGTAGATGGTTGTGGAGTGGTGGTATGTAGTGGTGTATCTTGAGAAGAATAGGAAACTGGTGAATATTAGATACATTGGAAAAATGTAGAGTCAATCATAGAATTGGACTCATGATATGGGGCAGGGATTGATGTTGGGTGAGGTCAGTCCACACATGTATCCTCAATGTACTCAAGGACCCACTAGTTTATCCACTTTATCATATTTAGAATCCCCATTTTTTGAATCATGTGAATATATATGGACTGTATCTTCCAATGATATGTAATAGATATAGTGGCATCAAAAGCAGTTATATGATAGTCATGATGGGAGATTTAGTTGCCTCCCATATGGATACCATGAGACCTTGACTCCTGGATATCATAGTAAATCATAAACAGAAATTCCATGTTTATTTTAGAGACTCTTTTTCAATTTGAAAATATAATAACCTATATCTAGTAGATGCTCCTGACATAATCTACTCTTGGTGATGAGTCATGTTCTTGATCTCTATATAGAACCCATAATGTGTCACCCTACGGATGGGTACCCTTCACTTTACATGGATCATTGTATCGTTGGGGGTCTTGGCGTAATATTTCAAAACTCATAACCACATTTGTATTTCATGGAGATTGATTCAAGGTATAATAGGATAGATAAATGATGAAACAAATTTTTTATATATCAATACAAACATTAATTCCTCAAAAATGTATGCTCCCTAGGCTGACCACTAAGATGGATGATGACATATTCCTTGAAGATATCTAATGTGTCTAAGAATTCCAAAAACATATCTAGGTATGTCTCCACATGAACTTAAGTGATGTTTGATAAGTGAAAACATCCTATAAGATCATGTACCTCCACATGTTTTTCGATAACCTGAAGAACGACAATGACCAATGTTTTTGTCACCCTAATAGTCTTCTCCTATAAATGGACTATGCGTACATGATTCTAAGGTGTAGAGTAGATGGTGCATGGGTATAGGTGAAAGTGTGATGAAGAACCTTAAGATGGGTTGAATTAGTACTTTGACATTTTTGAGGTTGATGGAGTGTTTGAACATGATTTGGATGCCGATTGAATCAGATCTTAATCTGATGGTGGATTATCTAACCTTGGGTGCTTGGGTGGTGAAGGGTCCTCACATTGAGCCACATTTTTAGTGGTTTTGTTCCAACCCTGATGAATGGAGGTATCGATTTAGGATGATAGAGGATGGGAAAAGATAATTATGATTAGAGGTCAGGTTGGTAGGATGGAGGCTGACAGTCATGAATGGGGAGGCATGTGTTGTAGTGGAAGTGAGTGGGGTGAGGTTCGACCCATGAACCCTAACATGCATATTTTAAGTCCATATATGGTTCTCATATCACAGAAATTTTTAATTTTATATAATGGATTAAACAGAAAGTTTTACACCATCACCATTTTGATGTCATGTAATATTTACACGAAATGATGTTTTCAAAATTATTGAAAAAAAATGTAGCCTTTAATTAGTGTTAGTGAACATTACTAATATTAACATCTATTGTAACCTATTAAAGATATTATAGGTTCAATTTCAATTAGTTATTTTTTTAACATTAATAGATACACATATTATTTGAATCATAATAATTTTAATCAATGGCCTCACACCTCATGTAAGTGTTCTTCAGACATTTTTAGCCTTTATAAAATGACCCGAATGGGAAGTTATTCCCCACGTTGAATTTATATTCTCCCTTATGGGAAAACATTGGAAAAATTAAAGGGACCCAACATCAGGATATCAATATCACATGTAAAATTTTTAGTTGGAAATAAATATTAGAACATTATCCCCTAATGTGAAAATTAATCGTGCAATTCATTGGTCATTCCATTTCTCCATTTTCTATTTATAAATTAATGTGTTATCATAAGGTTTTTTTATAATATATTCTATGTCATAAATTTTTATCCTTTTGAGTTACCCATCTTTTTTAGAATCTTGGTTTAATTTTTTAATTTCCATATAATATTGATTATCTAATTCGACCATCAGGTGACATGGATTCCCATAAAAAATAAAAAATGTAGTATTATTGATGGGTGTTTTATATGAATTTCAATATACCCAATCTGAATAAACAAATTTGATACATGATCCCATTATAATTATGGTCAATATCTTTTTTTTCTTTTTCAATATACCTATTAGACAATTCAACTTTCCCTATTATCTTATAGTGGTAAGGATTTCAATAGTTCTAACTGATTCATTAAATTTAAATCAATCCATTGATTATATTATTTATAAAGTGAGTTTCTTGTTCACTAATTAGTAATTAGAGAAATCCAAATCTTGAAAAAAATTATCATTAAGAGTTTAACGACCACCGAATATATTTCTAAAACACCCAGAGATTTTTTAAATATTGTTTTAAAATAAATTTAAATTTTTTGATTAATTACATTTTATGCAACAATGAAGATATTTTATTTTATAATAAAGAAATTTTTGTGTTATAAGAAACAACTTATTAATGTTTCACTGCACACCACATAATATTTTTCCTTCTCTACGTAGATCACTGAGGTTCGCTTGCGTTATACGCTACATTTTATTTCCTAGATGATTTATGTAACACACAAATCCAAGGATTACTAAATAATAATATATTATTAAAATAATATTATTTAATATAATAAGTTGAAACCATGAAGTTAAATTAGAGTTTATGAATTTTATTAACTAAATTATGAAAATATATGGTATATATAATATAATATGAATTCATAGGTTACCAATTAATTATAAATAAATAAATAATATATATATATATATAAATATAAGAAAATTTTATTATATTCACAAAGTTATTTTGTCCTGATAAAATAAATTATCATTTATGTCTTGAAATGCACTATGTCAAACATTGCTTTCTCACGGAACATCAACATGGAATTTGTTACACACAATACTGAGTTTCTACAAAAAATAAATTTATAATTATCTAAATGATTTAGTTACAAAGATTCCATTAAAACATTGTAATATGGATTGTAATGAAAAATTTTCAAATTTTTTTTATATTTTTTATATAAATAAGTCATATTGATAATGAAAGATATTATTTTTGGTAAAGTCATTTTATGTTTAAAAATATCGTTCTCTAGAATGAACCACTTTTAATAATAATATTAATTTTAGACCAATATATAAAATTAAATTGATAATTTAAAATAAATTGAATTTAGAATGTCGAATTTACCTAAGGGTGATTTTTTATATTTTTTAGAAGCATCATATTTTTGTTAGTAGTGAAAATTATTACTTTTTAGTTAAAAATTGGTTTCTGTTTAATTAATTAAAAAGGTTAAAAGATATAATATAATTTTTTAAAAGTAAAATTAGATAATTATTAAATACACGAATAAAATATAATTCAATATAATAAGATTCACATTGAAATTTAAAATAAAATATTAATAAACTTTTGATCATTTTTTTACTTCAAAAACACGTTAATTCATCATGACTGTAGGATTGGCGTTAATATTAATTTTTCTGCTTATGTGATTTCAATTTAAAAAAAATAAGATAAAACATTGTATTCCATTTAATATTTAGAGTCTAATATGATCAACTTTATGTTTTACAAAAATTATTAGTAAAATCAATTAAAATTTATCAAAAGTATAAAGGCCAAATTAAACTTAATTATGGACTAAACCTTACAATTAATGTCCCAAATGATCTATACACTTTTCCAAAAACCATTTTTTCACCATTGATCAGAAATAAGCCTTAAATTATTGATTATTTTAGTTTTTTACTATATTTTGATAAGAACATGGGTACACCTAACTTGTTTCTAAAAATTCAATGTGAGTCCTTTCCTTCCCTATAAAAAGATACCAATTGTCCTACCTCCTGACACCTTTCAATCCTCTTAATATAAGTCATTACCTAACCAATAAGCATCCCATTAATCCTAAATTCATCTTAAAATTCTTATCTTGGGTAAAAGGAAATCCAATAATGCCTTTTGGAACAAAACAAAATGAATTACTTAAATAAGAGGTAATGGCTTCTCTCATGTCCTTTATTTTTTTCCGTAACTACACCACAAAACACTATTTCATTATTACATAAAAAACAGTATCTAGAATATAATAGTATTTTTATGTTAATGTTTCAAACTACACTTACATATGCCTCTATCTAATGTGTAAAAAACATATTATTTCTTTGTACGCTGAACTACTGCCTCATGAAATGTTGAGCGTTCATTTTTAAATTACCACCTACCATGGTAAAAATTATGATGGATACTATGTTTATATTTCTTATATATTAAATTTATTATTTCCTCAAGATTATATATTCTTTTTTTACTACAAATAAATTTTTTCTTTCTATTTTTTGTTTACACGATAATCTTGTTTGAGGAAGTGTGGACTATCTTCCACTCAAAGCGATATGTTTTATTTATAGACCACATTGATTATATTAATGATGGATTTAGTGAATATAATATATATATATATGATATAATAAATATAAATTAATAATGATATTTATATATATATTTATTTATATTTATATTTATTTATTTATTTTACTTTCATTCATTCAAAATGACAATAAAACAGAAATAATGCTCATGCATACATACTGTCTATCGTTTCTATAAATTGTGTATTATGTTCCATACATATATATTCTATGGATTATTATAATACACATATACTTTATTTAAATAATATTTATATCATTTTATAAATTCTAAAAATCAGGATGTGAATTATAAATACCAAATCTTTAGAATATTTATACACATGTGAAAAATGAAGGGAATATTACCCGAAGTAAATCCTTAACTTATGATTTTTCGCAATTGGTTAATATAAAGTCATAATAAAACAATATATGGTATTATATATAATAATATAGTTAACTTAATTTTATATAATATATTTATATTTATTGTAATGGTTTGTTAAACACCTACGACGAGAGTCAAGACATAAAGTATGGGGATTTCATCTAACTTTTTATTCCAGTGAGATACATGCTATGTTTACCACACTTCCTATTTGGGGGGTGTATAAATTATCATGATTTTATTAAATTTATATTATATATAAATTTATGGGTATTAAAATATCATTTGTTTACTTTTATTCATTGAGTTTACATTTCAAAAGTTACCAACTCGATAAAAATGTTTTTTTCCCAATTTTCCTTCCTTGAGACTCATGTTTTTTTATACACATAAACTCATTTTCAAGGTGAATATAATTCCCTTTTACATGTTATATCATGAGCATGCATATTTTAATTATATTTTATTCTTAATTTATATTCATTTTCTTATATGGAGAGATTTATCCCATGTTACCATGTTATATGCAATTATTGAGACAATATAATGGATTTTCAAGATTGTTTAAATTTAAGATTCCATTAATTAATTATATTGTTCAATATATTAAAGAATTCATGAATTTTATTTTTATATGGTTATTCATTATATATTAATGAATTGGTTCCATTTTGTACTCTTTCGTATATATGATAATCAATAATGTGTTTTAAAGAATACTTGGATGTACCCTCTCTTTGGTGGGAAATCTATGTTCATTCAAAACCATGTTTTCTAAAAAGTTTTTTCATTAATATACTACTAATATCCAAGTGATAATTAATTGAACTTTTTACCCTTTTTTCTTTTACCAATTTTTTCAAAGAAATTTTCTTGTCCTTTTCGGAATGAGTCAATTTCCTATACATTTTATCATGAAAAGGGGATGTCCTTTTTACATATTATGACATGTATGGATTTATCCACCAAAATTATTTGGAATATTTTTTTTATTGACCTTTATTTTATTTATAATATTCTAGACAAGTTATTTTTAAGGAATACAGGTTTCAAAACGTTTTTAAGCTGCTATTTTATGATTTCAGGAAAAATTGTTTAAAAAACATTCAAGCATCTTTTATAAATTTTCTAGTAAACTGGAATTCAAAATATTTTCATGATTCTTTTATAATTTTCAATTAATATAGATTTCAAAACATAATAAATATTTATTTATAGGTTTTAAAAGTATTTCAAAGTTAAATGGTTTTAAAAATATTTTGAATATTTATTTATAATTCTTCAATATAATTTTTAAGAAATTAGTTTTTAAAACGTTTTCAAGCATTATTGAAATATTTTCAATGTATTTTCAAAGAATGTTTTTCAATAGCATTTTTAAGATTTATTTATAAGTAATAAAAGTATGTTTGATGAAAAAGGTTTTTAAAACGTTTTGAAACTTATTTTATAAGTTTCCATGGAAAAAGTTTTGAAAATGATTTCAAGTATTATTTATAAGTTATAAAGTCATTTTCTAATAAAATGATATTCAAATGGTTTTATGTATTGAAAATACATTTTAAATTAATAAATGATATTTTCCCCAAGAAACATTTTAAAAGATATTTAAAAATTATTTTCCCTCTAAGATGACAACTTTTGATGTTACTAATTCCATTTTATGAAATGACCAATGGATGCAATCATATTCTTTCCATTAATGTGTTACACTTAATGTCATGGTATTTATTAAACACATTTCTATTTCAGGGGTTATATGTTTATAAAATCCATTTCTCATTCATGTTATTTTATTTTTATTTAATTTTTATGAAACATGTATGTTTTTCAATAGTTTATAATGTGTTTACATATTAATGATTCCCATTTTATTTCATGGGTTATAATATGATTTATTTTGATTTTGTGGAACATGTATTTATTATTTAATTATGAAAAGGGTGGGACCTATATATCCCTCTAATGTATTAGGTAATGTTTTATATCTCATTAGATAGACTAATATGGTCTTGGGAATGAACCTTAACAACAATGATGGCCAAAGATGTGATCCATGACTACAAAGATGGTATGATGAGTGAATTCTTGATACTAAGATAAACATGGAAGTTAACTAGGACTACTATGATGGTGTTGGGGGTGAACCCATAGTAGCAATATGGTCTTGGTAGTGATGCCTTAGCTACTATGGAAGTCATATTATATACTTATGCGTCTACCACAATTCCATGTTTTCGTAAAATGTTATTCTTTCATGTATTATGTTATTTATTTCCTTATCATTAATGTCTTTAGAACTGTCAATATTTATTCCATGATTCATGTATAGGATATTTTATATGAAAGTTATGATATTATATTATCATTATAATGGGCTTATACCCTAATTCTAATTATTGTACATATATTTCTCCCTTGTTTACCCTTAACGATAATTTTATCTCAACCCATTATTATGATTCTTTTCCAAGTTTATGATAAAATGTTTTACATAGAATTAAAAATGTGGGAATCTGTTTGGGAGATGTTGAAGATCATTCCCAATGATAGAAGATTGTATTTCTATGTTCCAAAAGATAATAAAAAGGTATTTTCCACATGGATGTATTTTTGTGATCTACTGAATATATATATTAAATCATGTAATATCAATTTATGTTATAACTAGTTCACTATAGTTATTATCAAAGGATTCGTGTAGTCAAACTTCATCAACTCAAATAATATAACTTCAATTAGATCCCTAGGTATATTTATAAATATATGTCTTGGGATGTATCTAATGAAGAGTATAAGGATGATTCAACATTTTAAAATTGTCCTAGAATCATGGTAATTTATATAGTGAGTGGTTTCATAAAAATTATTCCCAATATATATACAAAAAAGTATATGTGGCTCTGGAATAGATTTACATAGGGATAAAGACACTGCCAAGTTGTTCTGAGCTTGACTTGGGGTTATTTGGTAAATGATAATAGGCCTTGTGTAACACATAATTTGATTATAATTGGGGATATTATTTGGGAATTCACAACCCCTTGATGAACCATTGTGTTGGATTTATATATATATTTTCTATAAATAAACTATGTTGAACCAAGGGAATTATATATTAAATAAGGTGTCATGATTTATAAATCCTTCAATTATATCATTTCATGTCTATTTGGTTTTCTACTATGATAAGTAATTCTCACACTATGCTTATCGATTTATTCAATGGAGAAAATTGGAAAGAAGTCGATTAATGATAATTGTGATGGATGATTTTATGATGGGAATTAAAATGGGGTTATCTTTATAGTGAGAGATTTTCTGATCATGCCTAATCAGTTTTCATAGAAATGATTAGCAATGTTAGCTACACTAACTCCTAGACTCACTAATGAGGATATAGAAGTAGTTACTAAAATTTTGGGTAATATAGACCATGATGTAAAGATTATTCGGATTCCTCTATAAATATAATGTTTTATGTATCACATAGTTGAATGTCTTAGAGGAACGAGGAGACATTTTGACTGTGGTAAATATGGACTGAACAAAATTGAATACAAGGTAAAAATGAAGAGTTAAATTAATTTATTGGATAAGAATATTGGACTCTATGATACATAATCAAAGGATAAGTGTTTTAATCATGGATTAAATTTTCATTATACAACTCAATATCCCATGATTAAAGGTTGTGGTTAGAATAATTAATGTGGGGTGATTAATGGTTACATTTCTACTGATGATGAGACTATATATAAAATGTTAAAGGAAATAGGTATTATATAACATGATGAGGTATTCGGGTTAGTTGAATATGGATGATGTGGGAAAACAAAAGTTTATTTTTGTTTGGATTCCAAAATTAAGCAATATTAATTATGAAAAATACAAATGTTATTCTACATATGTTTTTTCTCTATATTTACTTATATATTTTGAATATTCCCGATGTACTAGTGGATTAATGTAACAGCATGGTGATATTTTTAATAAGGGATGGAAAATAACATTATGTTCTTTATGTTATGATAGATTATGAATAAGTAAATTGGATGTTACTGGTTACCGTGGAAATAATTAAGGACTTGTAAATATGTGGGTAATTCTATCATTGATTAAGATCACATTATTTATATATTTTTACCATGTATCAAGTATACTTACAAATAATTAGGAATTCATTTTTTCCAAAAGTATTAATGGTAATTAAGTTTGTTTCCATGTTTTAAAAGAATATAAGATAAGAGTATTCACATGTTTGCAATGAGATAGAGAAGTGGTACTTTGTAATATATGTTGGATCAATGTTAAGATTATTTCAGGACTTTTTTTCAAAATCATTTTACTTCCATATTTTGGAAGGGTTATATGGTTTACCATTCTTGAAAATTATAAGTTATACTTTGGAGGAGGTTTTTATTTACTGTGTTTGTATTAAAAATCATAGATAAAATGTTATTTAATGATTAAATGTATTTCATGAATAACCATTATATTTATTTTGGAAACTATAACTGTGTGGTTTTGGAGAAGGGCACTATGTAGATCTGGTAACAAAAAATATTGTCTAGAAATGCCCTTGGTCTTGAACCAATGAATGAAAGCGATAAGGGTTTCATTCCTACCAAATAATTATTTTTTATTAATAAAAATTTATAATGAAATGGTTGATTTATTTTTTATTCTTATATATTACTGTATTAGCCATGTTTATTTTAAAGAATAGTTTTAGTTAAATATTTATACTTCTCCTTCTATTATGGGCCTTAATATCTACTAAAAGTGTATTTTAGTGATTCGGGCATCAATGTAAACATCTAGAATTCCATTTCTTGATGTTATGGATGAAATGGAAAAAAATAAAATCACAACCAAAGAATAAATTTTTTTTGTAATCCTGGTCAATAAAATAATTACTCAATGATAGGATAATGAACATAAAGAAAAATGGGTTATCCTAATACCTTAATTTTTTTTTGAACTGGTGGCCTTTTAAATCATCATAGATTTATGAATTTGAGGCTTTCAACTTTTCTTTGATAATTCACATGTTTGTTATTGATTACCAAAATCACTACCTATAAATATATACTGTTTTCCACCATGTATAATATTTATTCCCTAAATATGTTCTATTATTTGTATATCAATTCATATGTTACTTTCAGTTACCGATATAGTTCCAAATTTACATTTATAATGGAAGAGTTAGTATTTATTTTTATGATGTGGGATTTGATGCATTAAAATTTATGTATTAATCATTTGATAACCCAAATGAATGTTGTGGAAGAAATTTGTTTTAGGTGGTAAAATACAACACCCCTATATTTTTTGAATTATTGTTAAAATAATTTAACCTTTTTGATATTTTTTATTTCTTGAAACGTTGAAGTTACTTCATTTTATGTTAAAGAACTATGTTTTCATGCATTATATTCAACACCAGGTTAATCATGTACTAAATGCAATATAAAGTTTTCCCTTCCATACACAGAACTCCAATGTTCACTCTCATTATACGCAACAATGACATTCCTTGATGACTTGTGTAACACACAATACCAAGGATTACCAAACAATAATATATTGTAAATATATGATTATTTTATATAATAAGATAAAACCATGATGATATTTTATAGTTTATGAATATTATTAAATAATTTAATAAAATATACGGTTTATACAATATAATATGAATGCATAGGTTACCAATAAAATTTAAATGAATATAAAAACCAATTTATTATAAAAGGAAATACTATTATGCTAAAAAATATATTTTACCTTAAAAAATAAAATTTTCATTTCATTCATTTAATGCACTGAATAAAACATTCCTTTCACAAAAAACATCGACTTGGTAAATGTTACACACAATGACAAGTTCCTTTGAAACATCATTTTGTGATTATAATTATTTAAATGTTTTAGTTATAACCTATCCATTAAAACATATTAATATGAATATTAATAACTAATTTTTATAAATTTTTATAATTCATTATATAAATAAAATATATTTATAACGAACGATATGATTTTGGTAATGTCCTTTTATGTTTAAAAATATTGTTCCTCGAATACACCACTTTTAGTAATAAAATTTATTTTTCACAAATTTAGAAGTTTATTTTGATAAAATAAAACAAATATTTTATAATGTAAAAATTATCCTATGGTGAATGTTTTGATTCTTCTGGGAAATATTATTTTTTGATAAATACTAAAAAATTCCGATTTTTTAGTTAAAACATCTTTTTCATTAATTAAATATTATGGTTGAAGGATATTATTATTTATTTTGAAGATAAAATTAGATAAATATTTATTATATAATAGTAATTTATTTCATTAAAATCAACTAAACTATGATATTTAATTAAGAAACTTATGATTAAATTTCTATTTGAAAATCTCATTATTTCATCCCATCTATGGGATATTAAATAATATTTATTTTCAAAAAAAGTGATTTGAATTTAAAAAAATAACATTAAATCAAGTATTTAGTATAACATTACTACTTTAATAGGATCAACAAATTTTTTAGCAAAATTATTAGTAAAAGGGAATAAAATTAATCACGGAGATGAAGGACCAATTAAACATAATTAGGGACTAAACCATAAAAGTAAGGGCCCAAATGATTGATCTACCAATACAAAACCCATTTAATCTCCATATGTAGTACATAAACCCTACATTAATGAGTCTAATGGGTTTTTTTGACTTTTTTAGGTAATAATATGTGTACATCTAACTTGTTTCTAAAAACCTATTCGAGTCCTTTTCTTTCCCAACAAAAAGACACCACATATACCACTTACACACAGTGCTTAGACCTCTTATGTTTAGAGATAACCATCCTAATAAAATTCATATAATTAATACCATCCTCTTATATGTATTCCCTTGGTAATATGGAAATCCAAGGATACCTTTTGGAAAAAATCCAAAGAAGTTTCCCAATTAAGAGGAAACGTCTTCTCTCAAGTCCAATATTTTATTTTCCTTCCCCAACCCATTCAACTATCATTATTATATGATTATATAACACTATTACTGTCTCAAATATATTATTACATTTTTATATAAATGTTTCTACCTATAATTCAACACACCAATATATAATGTATCAAGAACATGTTGAATTGGTGTACGACAAACTACTTTCTCATGAAACGATGATTGTTCATTTTTCAATTACCACCTACCATGGTAGACATTTTGATGGGAAATGTCTTTATAAACATCATATATAAAATTTATTATTAATTTAATATTACTATTCCTTTTTACTAAAAATATATTTTTTTACTTTCCATTTTATGTCAATATGATAATTTCATTTGACGAAATGTAGACTACATCCCCCTTAAAGAGATATGATTCATTAATATACCACACGGATTGTATTAAAGAAGGTTTTAGTAAATATAATATATATATATATTATAATAAATATAATTTAATATATATATATTCATATATATTCATATATTTCTTTAACTTTCTTTCTATCAACATGATAATTAAACAGAAATGGATTTCTTGTGTATATACGACATACCGTCTCCATGAACGTTGTATTACATTTCATAATTATATATTTTATAGACTATAATAATACACATATACTAAATATACATGATATTTATATCACAGTTAAAATTATGTAAATCATTATATAAAGTTTAAATACCAAATACATAAAAAATTAAGACACATGGGAATAATAAAACAAATATTACCTGAAGTAAAACATTAACATATTATTGTTTACAATCATGTATTATAAGTGTGTAATAAAAACACACTTAGTATCATAGATAAAAATATGGTTATTTAAAATATGTATAATAAATTAATATTTATTTTCCAGGTATTTTTAACACATATGATGATATTAAATTCACAATGTAAGGGGAATTCATCTCACATTATATTCTTGTTAGATAAATTTTACGTTCACCACTCTTTAATTTTTTTGGTGTAAGTAAATATCGTAATTTTATTATATTTATCTTATAAAATAATTTATAGTTATTTAAATATTATTTTTATAAAAATTCAATCATGGTGTTTATGTTTTAGAAGGTTCAAAATCGATAAAAATGTTTTTTCTCAATTTTCCTTCATTGAGACTCTTGTTTTTTTATGCACCTAAAATATTTTTGGAGGCGTATATACTTCCATTTTATATTTTATATCATGAATATACCTATTTTTATGATATTATAAGATTCATGTAATTTTATTTTCTCACATGTATAATATGATACAATGTTGACATGTTTTAAGTGATTATTAAGACAATCTCATCACTTTTCAGGATTTTTTACATTTATGCTTCCATTTTTGACTTTTTATGTCCTATATATCAATTTATTCATTATTTATATTATACTATGGTTATTAAAGATATATTTATGAATTCGTACCATTTTCTACTCTTTGGTACAAAAGATAGTTAAGAAATCGTGTTTATAAAATCCAAACGTTACCCTCTCTTCAGTTTGAAATTTATGTTCCTTAAAAGTCATATTTTCTAAATAATGTTTCTATGAATAGTGTATAAATATCTTATTCTCATTAATATTAATTTTTAACCTTTTTTATTTTACATATATTTTCGAAGAAATCTTCGTATCGCTTTCCGAATGACTCAATTTTCTATCATTTTTAATGATCAAAAGGAATTCTCTATTTTAATCGTATAAAACGTATGGATTTATCAATCGCCATTCCATTGATGATTTATTTTCATTTTTAATGGTTTTTTTTTTATGAAAAAAAATTTCAAATCAATTTCCAAGGAAAATGTTATTAAAATATTTTTAAATATATGTTATTAGTTTTTAGGGAAAATAGTTTTCTAAAAATTTTCAAACACCTTTTATAACTTTTCACAGAAAATGGTTTTCAAATTTTTTTCAAGATTATTTAATTATTTTTCAAATAAAATGGATTTAAATGTTTTTTAATGATTTATTTATAATTTTTGGAATTATTTTAAGGGAAATGGTTTTAAAAACATTTTCAACATTATTTATAAATTTACAAATTAATTTCAATGATAATAGTTTTCAAAAAAAAATTGATGAAATTTTATAAGTTTTAAAATTATTTTCAAAGAAATTATTTTCAAAACAATTTCAATATTTCTATATATATTTTCAATTTTCATTCGAAGGATTTTTTTAAGATGTTCTAAATTATGTTTTATATGTTTTCAAGAAAAAATTATTTCAAATGATTTCTAGTATTCGTTAATTATTTTAAAGGTATTTTCTAAGCAAATATTTTTCAAATGGTTTTATGTATTATTATTTTTTTCAATGAATAACGGATATTTTCTTTAATAAATCTTTTAAAAGATATTTCAAAATTACTTTCCCTCTAAGATATAATTTTTTGATATTTTGCACACCCTTTTATGAAATGATCTAATGGTTGATTTCATATTCATTATACGATTGGGTTAAACATAATGCCAGGGACTTTATGAAACTTGTTTCTCTTTCATGGGTTATATGTTTATGAAATCCACTTCTATTTCATGGGTTATGATTTGGATTAACGGTTTATAAAACCATATCTATTTCCTCATGTTTGTTTACATATTTATGATACCCATCTAATTTAATGGGTTAAAATATGATTTCATACGATTTTTTGGAACATATATCTATCATTCGAATATGAGACGTGTATATATATATCTCCCTCTAATTAATTGGGTAAATATTTATATATCAAAAGTAGACTAAGATTGTATTTGGAATGATCCTTTACTACCAAGATTGTCATGGGAGTGAACCATGTCTACCAAGATGGTATGAGGAGGGAACCCATGCTTCTAAGATGGACATGTGAGTGAACCATGACTACCAAGATGGTATGGGGAGTGATCCCATTATACCAATATTGTATTGGAATTGATGCCTTATCTACCTTCGAAATCATATTATATGCATTTTTCTTCCAATCTTCAATTTTTTATACCAATGTAATTCTCTCATTGATTATGTTATTTATTTTATTTTGATTCAAGTCTTATCAACTACCAACACTTATTCCATGACTCATTTATATGATCTTTCACATGTAGGGTATGATATTCTATTTTCATGATCATGTTCTCATATCCTTATTCTCAGGATTATGCTTAAAATTCCCCATTTTTACCATTACTAAGAATTTGAGGTCACCCCTTTCTTATGATTCATTTACCTAGGTTATGAAGAGAGGATTTAGTTTGAATTATAAAAGTTGAATATCCTTATGTGAGATTATGGTGATATTTCACAAGGATGGAGTATTTCCATTCCATGTTTCCAAAGATACCAAACTATTATGGTCCTCGAGAATGTATTTTTTCAATGTACTGAATATACTTCTTTAATGATGTGATATCCTTGCATGTTAAGCCTAGATTACTATAGTTTCCTTAGTGGTCGATCAAATTAGTAATAAATATGAAACTTAGTCAAAACATACTAGTATATAAAATTTATTATAAAATTTACGAAATGATCCAATGAAAACATCTACCCAGATATCAAAGATCTCTACATCATGGATATGATTACGGGGAATTTAGTTTTTTTTAATGGTCCAATTCACTTGAATTTTTTTCATATTTTAATGAAGATCCTCTTATTTAAATGGATGGTTGTCTATAATATCATGTCTTGTATGATCATATATTATGTTCATTCATTCCCATGATGTCCTCTAACTGCTTATGTGTGGCACATCTTTAGTATTTTTTGAATTTAATTTTTTTGTGATGAAACGTTAGATCAATAAATCTATACAACACTTAAATAATATATGATAATCCTTGTAATAGCATGGTGCCTTCACAAAAAAATTATGCCATTCTTTGTAGGGGAAGTGTGGAAAATGTGATCTAATGGTAACATAGTTTTAAATATAAAAATCCATGGTTTTTCTCACGTATTTATGTTAAAGATGAATTCTCTATGACTATCATCATCAATGCTCATATATTTACCACATTCAATTCCTGATAGTGGAATTATAGAAAAGTGATTGGTGACTAAATTTTTAGCACCTTTTGTGTCCCTAATGACTATATAAAATTCTTGAATTAGTTGGATCCACCATATTATCCATGTTTTGACATCATTTTACCAAGTGTGTATTTGAGTATAGAATGATGTATGTGGATCACAACATTCGATAGAACATTGTGGGAGAAAAATTCTTCCAAAGAAATAGCGAATTCCCAAAACTCTTTCTTTATGGTCGTATTATTGAACTAATATACATTCATTAAGTGACTAGAATAATAGTTGAGGTGGAAGAAATTTCTCACTAATGTTCACAATATAGTTCTGACAGAAAAATCCTTGGTATCTCACATTAATTCGAAATCCTTATCCTTGCCAGCTGATATTACAACCTGAGTGGCCACCAAGCAATTTTTTAAAGTGTTGAATCCCACCAAAATCAATTAATTAAAAGTGAGTGTTCTTTGATAAAAGGGGTAAAATCGAGTGGTATATTCTTAAAAATTATTGGGAAAAGTGGAAATAAAATAATACATACCCCAATAAACTCTTGATACCTCTCACTATCATGGTTTCAGGTAAGACATTAATCACCTTGATATTTAAAAGATCAACTTCCATGAAATGATTTGATATTTTTTTCCAAGAACTATTATTCTTGGAACACTAAAGGAAATATTTTCACGTTTATCATTAGTAATATCTCTTCATAATTCTATGGAACTAGTTCTAGAATTCTTAGGAAGACGTCAGGTGATCATACATTAACAAATAAATAATCCATGAAGATATATAGGAATTACACCACTATACTATTAAAAATATGTACCATACACTTTTGAAATGTCTCTAAAACATTTCACAAATTTAAGGGAATCCATATATGAGATACGTTTCTATAAACATGAGTTAATGTGTTTCTGGAGTAATTTGTTGCATAGACTGCAATTTAATTTTATTTGATATATCCATCTAGAAAAAAATATAAATCATGATCAGTTAATATCTCTACCATATGTTCTATGAAGGGTATTAGAAATTGATATTTTTGAGAAACTATGATTAAATTTATACAATCAAGACATTTTCACCACCCAATAATGGATCATGTATATATTTGCTCATATTCATCTATTTTAACATTGATTGAGATGCCTTTCCTCAAGATGAACTATAAATAAATCAAAATTTTACAAATTATCCATTCTTTGACTAATGTATTGTACGTTCAATATAATGCTTCAATATTACCTTTTGACTACTTTTTATTATTGTTGAGTGAGTCTCCTTTTGGGATGACGTTTTAGTTTATCACCTTCTTCCAACAAAATATTCTTGTTGCATATCTTCTAGCTAATCCATTTGATATTACCTTCCCCCAAGTAAATTTAAATTTTTTTTCTTTTTAGTAAATCAATTAGTTTATCTTATTATGCATGATCTATATTTTAAGTGATTATAACTATTTTTACTGTTAATGTTTCTAAGAATGAGTACTTCAATGTGTTTGGTAGAGTCTTTAATTGAAATTTTAGGGGATTGATGATTGATGATATAGATCGATGAATGGTATCTGTCATCATAGGTTCAATTTAATCCATGTAATTATATTCACTACACTAATATTCATATATAGATAACATCATTACAATATCCTCAATATTCATGTAATCATATTCCTCATTAGTGAGAGAGATAGCCTAACAATCAAATGAATTGACACCTTTTTTTTCTGATTTCACTAAGTTGATTACTTATTATTCATTTCCAAAATTAAAAACATTCTTCCTTGGTTAAAATAAAAAAAACCTTCCTATTGGAAAGAAATGTCCTATATCGAATGATGGGGACATATCCTTCCATGTCAATATCAAATATAATTAAATAATATTAAAGATAAACCAACCGACCTTTACAAAAATGAAAATTATAATTCCTTGAGAGTGCATGAAAAATAAGTCATCAAGTTGAAGTGTAACTCCCATTGGTTTAAAATCATCAAAACCTAACATTTGTAAGACAATAAAGGGAATGATATTAATACTTTTGCTGAGGTCCCTCGTAGATTTCATAAATATAAATGTTCTAATTGAGCATGGAATCGAGTAAAATTTGTAGTCTCACATCATTGGTTGGATCTTATATATAAGGATTATCGATAAATCTTAATTAATGTAGATGATTCTGAAGTCATATATATTATTTTTCTTTGGGAGAAAATCATTCAAGAGAATAGCATAATCAGGCATCTGAGTAATGACCTCTACAAAGAGGTTATTAGTTTGTAACTTGTTAAACACCTCAAAATTTTTTATTATCAATCTATTTTTCCTTTTATTATCCACTTTAGAAAAAATAGAGGCTATTTTACTATGGTTATTTCAAATAGAAATATTCCATTTAATTCTCTTATTGTATAGAATATTCTAAATTCGTTTCGGATTTTATATTATTTTCCTAAGAAACATTGTGGGTGATATTGTTTCTAGATGTTTTATTTAATGAAGAAATTTTTTTGGGGTCATTAAGATGTATTTCCCCACATATGAATGATTGATAAAAAAAATCATCTTTTTCAACTTCTATAGAACATTGCCTTAGCCTCCTATCATTAATGTGTCTTGGTATTACTGGGTAACATTACTGGTAATATATCTAATAGAGCGTTGCACATTTATCCAATACGGGTCTCATGATTACATAAGATAGTAATTTGATATTACATCTATGTTTCTTAGGTAGTGAACCTTTGAAATGATTTTTGAATGAAAAATTTATCCATATTTTTATGATTTTATTGTGTAGGTGGGGGTTTCTATTCATTATTTGGGGCTAATTGAGGAAATTTTTATTGTTGTGTGGGTGGAAATTGATGATCTCTATAAGTAAAAGGTTTTTTCAATAATTTACTGATGTCTAGGATGTGGATTTTGATAAAGGTACCTTGGTGGTTCTTGATTTCACAGTGGCTCCTGACTATTCCTCTATTAATTATAACATTGGTTTCCTTTTTTAATCTACTAAGATAATATCTATAGATAATATTGTTTTTATCGTTTTATGTTGTTTATTGGAATTAATTTAATTATACTTTTTCTTCTGATGCTCCCATACACCTTCCACAATTCTCTGATATGTGTGTAGGCCTCTGTGTACTTCAAAATCATGGATACTTGTAATATGTGAAGGAGGAAGCGTTGGTGGATTAGGTAGGTAAATTGAATCTTTCATATTTTTAATGGAATCATCATTGTCCACATGAACGGGTATAAACTTCCACCTAATTATTTCCATATTGATGTAGTCATCGATCACTCTTTAATAGAAATATATTTTAGGAATTCTCATCTAAAATCCCTCTTTTGACTCCTGATGTCTGGATAGTTGGTCCTCCATTTATGGTGGTGCCCACTCCAGTGTGTGAATATGGATTGATTCCATGGTAGAACATTCGATATTGTAGTAATACATTGTGATCATGATATGGGAACTCATGGTGGATCACCTTAAATAGATATCATTCTTACAAAGAAAATTATAAGTCCACATGGATGATGTATTAGATCTCATTAATTATATATGAATTTCATTTTTGTTGGAAATATTTTTCTAATAATTTCTGGTCTAAATCATCTCTTGTTATGATGGACTTGGGATCCTATCTTTATAACCAATACTTACATCTGTCACACAAGGAAAAGGGAAAGACCCTCTATTTGATGGATTTAGTGGATGCTCGTTGATTTTGAATTCTATCATATACTTATATGAAATTGGATATGTGTTCATGGGGATCTTCACTCTAAATTACAGTAAAATGTCCCAAATTCTAGATTTTATGGATGATTCAATGTTTATTTTCAAATTTACATCTGTATATTGGATGGTGTGAAATACATTGTGTGGAACAACAAGTGGATAGAAATCCATAGTCCATTATAGTTTTCTCTTGTATCAAATAATTCACTCCTTCCTTCTCAGGTGGAAGAAATTCATCTTTTTATGATTGGGTTGAAGAATATACAAATTCTCAACCATAATGAAATTAAATTTTGTAGATTCATATCCCTTGATTTCATAATTTAAAGCATACAATTCTTGGGAATCCATGCTATTAGAACAATTCATATGACGTGGGTGCATGCACTAGTGAATTGAGAGTGGACACAGGTGATGGTCCATTTGATAAAATCATAAAATTTAAGCACAAAATAATGTGGTTGAGGAAAATCTAGGTTATCACCAATGATTACTATTCCTTGGAAACAACTATCATATAAAAAACACTAAAATTTCCCCAAACCATGTGGTGTTATTTATTTCTCATGGGAATTGATCATATTAGAATATATATTATCCCAAACTACACTACCAGCAAAGGCATAACATATAGGCTTTGTCTGGTCTAACCCATAGCAACAAGCTAGATGACTAGAAATATATTGGATAGAACCTTTTAGTAGGATTCCTCTTAAATTTTAATATGATTGTATTTCCTAGAATATATGTATCATATTTTTAATTTACATGATAAATAATGGATCATGATCAGTTTTAGGAATTAATAAAAATATAATTCTACTTTTACCTTCACATAGCCCTATGGATAAGGCTACAATATAGTGAAAAGGACATCAATTTGTTATTGTCCAACCAATTATATCTACATATGATTGAAAATACTTAGTTATATAGGGTTATTTAAAAACCAATGTGAAAGAATAATATATTATATAGAATAATGCATCACGTATTATTGATCCTAACCTATTCACATCCAATTAGGTTAGGATATTTCGATTAAAATACCCCAATTTAGCGTTATGTAATATAATTTGATTATAAATTCTTTTATCTTTATTTCTAGAAAAAAAATAAACATGATTTAGATTATAGATATGTTATTTTTAAATCCATCCATAATCTCAACACTTAACCCTAATAAAATTAACTATGTATGGTTGTAATAATAAAATGAAACAAAAATAAAAGTATGATAGACGTGATAATTAAATGATTCAAATCAACACAATAGACAATGAAATTTTTTTATAATAAACCATAAAATCAATTGAACTAATGATCGTGAAATAAAACAAAAAACTTGCTGTTGGAGGAAAATTATAATTGAAACCTGAATGTTGGAATAACAAATAATTTATCATCAGTTTTGGAATGGTAACCCATATCCAATGATTTATAAAAAAGGAAAGAAATGTAGTAGAAATATCATTTAAATAATTGAAACAGGAAAAGAGGTAGAAAAGAAAAGGGTTCCCCATCACTCCAAATCATTTTCATCATTTGTGGTGCTCTGGTATTTATAATACTGAGTGTTTCACAATGTGAAAATTTAGAGTATAATGAGAGTTTATTATTTTATTATTCATTTAATAATTACATGAAGTGTTATTAGATTTCAATTCATCTACTATAAAAATTCAATGTTATCCAAAAATCATTGATCCCCAATTTTCATGGATTGTATCTTCAGTGGGATTTATGTTTCTAATATTTCACATCATGTAATTACTTCACATTTTGTATATTCATTAGGGTTCTGGTTTTGAATCATTCACATTGTGTAATATAATCATACAATTGTTTTTCACTAGAAAAACATATGGGATTAGAATGGAATTTATTTTTAGTGGTGGGGTGAACCTTCACATTCGACACATATGTCAATGTCCATTAAAAAATATTTCTAATGGGTTATGTTTTTGTAATCATTAACACCCAATTATTACCATATTAATAATGTTTCACAGACCATCTTTTCAAAGGTTTTTGTCATTGTAAAAAGGATCCAATAGTGAAAATGGTCTCACATTGGCCGAGAAGATTAGAATTAGTGAACATATGACATTTTAAATGGGAATTATTCCTTATTCTATGACTCTATTGTAGATTTAAGACATGTTTTTGAATCCATGAGTAATTTACAAATACAAAATATTCCACCCTTATATAAACAATAAAATATTATCATCTCTTGGATTTATAATCATCTATATATATGAGAATTTATTCATTAAAGGATTCATATGTATGTGCGATGGTTCATTTTCATATTTACCATTTTGTGATAAGATTAGTTATTATTATGTTGTTTATAATCATGGTGATGGTTTTAAGCCACATAGTGGGGAACTATATAATATTTCATTATTATAGAATATGGGAGTTGTTTTTTTCCTAATCAGACCCATTAGAAGGTATTACCACATATCCTTATGAATGATATCATAATCCAAGTAATTTTGTGATCCTTAATGGGACACATCATAACTTTTACTGTAATGTGAAAAAGTTTAAACCATGCATTTTATATCCTCTTTCAGCAGGGACTTCTAGGTGAATGGATCCTATTCAAAGTTGGTGTGTTACATACACTAATGTAGCCTAATATGCCATTGAGTGATGTGGCCTCTGATGTTGGATGTGAAACTAGGAGTAATATGGATAAGATAAGATTCAGGTGAGTTTCAGTTATTGGGTTTGAACATAAAGGAGGATTCCTATATGTACCTTTTGGAGAATAAAAAAGCCCATGTTGATAGGAAATTCGATGCTAACACTTGTTGCGGTGGCCCTAGGTAAAGGGGAGTGGAATATCTATAAAAATTATTCTCTACAAAGACATGTAAGTCATTCTCCATAGTGATTCTACCTTTAGGGATTATGTTCTCATGACCTCAAGAACCGATGGATGGGAAATGGTGTAAATACATTTTTGGAGTGGTAATGAGGAATACAAAGAGGGTGTCTCTTTAGGGATTTGTAACATTGAGGTGGAGAAATCATATTTTTGGAGAATATACCTTGATAGAGGACCAATGTATTGAAGTAATGAGATTTATAAATGGATTCCACTCTTAATAAATATATTTGATCATGAAACTATCATGTTTTTCACTAATCCCTACGGTCATTACTGTCATTCATGGTGTGATAAAGATGTGTATATGGAAGATATAGAAAACAACACAATATCCTCCATCCACAGGTGGATGAGGTTGGGTATGAATCCTTCAAAAAATAAATGGTCTTAATTTAGGATGGATTTCATAGGTTGATGTTTACTCATTGGATATAGGGAAATGATGGTGAATTTATGGGGGTGGAGTCACAGAGAGAAGAAGGACATCGATGTGCCTATATCCTCCCTTTTTTTCAACCCCTAGGTCCCATAATTATCCCTAAAATTTAGATTATTATTAATATGGGTATTTATAACATAGAAAACTATGAAGATGCCACATATTAAGTAAGATAAATGAAGGACCTCTATTACAATGTGAACATATAGTCTAAATAACAAACTGATATTCCCTCTGCTCTTGTCATTCATATCTGGAGACTTGGGGAGAGGCCTTAACATTTTCCCCCTAAAAAAATAGCTAAGGAATGAGGTTCCCTACCATTGGTGATGTGTAAGGGGGTTAAGGGGTGGCTCACATAGTTGAGGCCTTCACAGATAGAATATGGCTCAAGTAGGTGAATTCTGGGTTAGTAGAAAGTCATTCGCATAGGTGATACCTAGGAATGATATAGAGGTCTTATAGAAATTATACCTGGATGATCTGAATATTCATTTGGGATATGGAAAAAATAAGAAATGATAATTTGTTTAGGCATTTCACTAGGCGATGAGGGTATCCTTAGGTGACATTGGTTGTCCCACAATCAAGGCTCGAGCTATGGAAGTGTCCATCACCAGAGTAGTTTTGACTTAGAGGGGGAGGTGTGGTTTCTCTATATATTCATGGATTTTTAGACCATAATGGACCTCCATACACTGATCAAAACTAATTACCACTACTATAGGTGGAATAAGGAACTACCTGAGGGGTATAAGGATTTCAACAAGATAGCTAGGTGAAAAGAGATTCAAGCAGTATCTTCATCATTTAGACATGTCAAATGATGATGCTATGGGACATATTTATATGGACATTTAGGGCCCTGGTTAAAGGAATAAACTCATAAAGGTCCATCACATAGTTTTCTCATGTTTTTTCCTTAAAAGGTACTAGTTTCTTATACTAGATTATAACAGTAGGGACTCCATGAGGGTCTTGGCATGTAGCTTTATTACACTACTTAGACTATCATGAGATTATGAATCAAGTAGGCGACTTGTATTTCTCAACCTGGGATATAAGGATCATTTTAAAGATTCATTTATTTTCATTTATAAAATAAATTGATTTATTTTCTTCTCAACCATAGGTTGAATAATGTATTTTCAAAATAATTCTACCATCTATATTGGATATGATCGAAAAAAGTGTGGCTGATCTAGAGAAAGAGAAAAAATGAATCTGATGGAAGCTTCACCCATTGGAATTTATGTATTTTAGTAAACCCATTTTCACATTTAAATAACATAATTACATTATATTTATGAAAATATGGATATATTGGACTGATCTTTGCTTCCCAATGAACAGTTTTGGTCATGAAGGTCATCTGTACAGGTAAACCGCATTGGTTGACCATCTTGCTTGGCTATGTCAATATATTGGGTAACCCAATCAATTGACATTCGAAATGATCTATTTATGAAATGAGCTAACCACACAATTCATTTACAATATTCTTCTATTATACTCGTCTATGTTGCTCATCTATGCATGTCATTATAAGAGTGACATCAGTACTAGGGTGAGTGACCTTTGTGAAGTCAGTAGGGTATGTTACCTACACAAAGTTACATATTTCACCAAATTTTTTACCCTACTAGGTTGATACCCTAGAATTTAATGAATTAATTGGTTTTCCCTTGTTTGATTCCAAAATGGATGATCTTGTTATTAGGATTTATAATGTTCATGCCACTATATGTATGAAAGAGCTGTTAGACATCATCATGCTAGGATATCAGAAAAAAATGACCTCATTCGTATGGATATTTTAAAAAATATTAAAATGAAATATCTAGAATAATGTGATATCATATACCTCTCATTGTAGAATTATATACTATTGAGGTACATACCCATCCCAAGGATGATATAATTCATGTCATGGTACAAATTTAAGAAATATAGATATATTTTTATTTCTATACTTTTGGATCAGTGATCATAAATAAATAATTAAATATGTCCATCCGGGTATCTAATGAACCATAATTTGAACACTTCATATTTGTAGCCTCACACTCCTTAATTGAAATTAAATTGCTATTAATTTCTTTTAAATCACTGATGGACCAAAAAAGTCCTGGAATGAAGAAATGGGACATTAGTTCTAGAGGAGGGGTCAAGACTGAATGGCTATGGGATTAAGGGGTTCATAAAACACGAATTGAATTTAAAATTGAGATGAAAAATTAATGAATTTTCCAGTATATTTGGGTGGAATTTATTTACATGTGCATTCCACATAATATAGTTATGGAAGTTCTATGCTCTTGGAGACCACAGAATAACACATTCCATATAACACATATAGAAGTTGGTATTAGTATATAGGACAATTACAAAATATAAGGAGAACACATTTTTCTGGGAAAAGTACAATGAATTCATCACACCAAAGGATACATGGGGGTCTCAAATTAATTCTAATATTGTATCATGAGTTATTAAGAGTATATATTGATATTAAAAATGAAGGCCCACATCCTGGGAGATACATTCCTAATGAGGCATGGATGAAAATTTTCTTAGAGCCCAAGGGGTAGGGACTAACATGTATACATAAAATGTGATGTCACATAATTGATAGTCAAAGCATACTAGGAAGATAAGGACCCAAGCTAGAGTAGGGTGAATATTACAAATGTTGGTATTCCATTAGGTCATAAATTATTTATATGTTACAACATTCCAAATATCTTGCTACGTTTCTAAGAAACTACATGCTACCTATCAATGCATGAAATATTGGTGTACAGTTTGGGGTATTTTTTATAGAATCAAATCCTGTTAAAGGATATCACATAGGGATGTTACTCCCTACTTTAGTGAAGATCAATTATCACATGTGGCACTAGTTCATGGCTGAATCCCCTTTAAATTATTTGAGGAATTTCCATGTATTATAGGGGTGTATAGAAAAAATTTATCTCTAATGTGTTTTTGAGTGAAGTAAATATTTTGGAGTCTTGATTTTATCCATTTTATAACACTATCTCTACTATTATACCATCTTCCATGAAGCATGGGGTAGCCATAAAGACATTAATAATGTTTGATGACTTCAAATTTTTTCTATATGGTTATATTACTAACTCAATGATCATAAATAATGGACTCAATAAATTGGAGATCATATCAAACATAGCTTCCTTCAAAGATTGTGTATTAACAATAAGAGGGAACATTGATATAATTTGTGAATCATTTATTCTGTATATATCTACATAAAAGAAAAAATTCATGAAGGGTCCCACCATATCTCCACCTACTAATGTCCAATTATAGTAGAGTCTAATGGTGCCCATGATACATATGGTTCTAATTTAACATCAATTATATGAGTAACTCGTCTAATTTCCTTCCTCAAATTAATCTATTCACCTTATTAGGGAGTACAACCACTCCATAATCTACTCGTACCGTCATGGGGTGTTAGTGAAGGGTATAATAAAAATTAATGCTACTCAAACTGTATCAAAATATGCTCACATGTACAATAATATTCACTATGAATGTGGAAGTGATGAGTGTCCTCCATGGCCCCATTCACAGGGAAAACTACAAGCCAACACCTAAAATATTTTCTCAGGTATAACTATTCCAAGGAAATCTAGTATTCACTATCATGAGGGGATTTAGGATTTGGATACCCATCCAACAATAGAGGACGAAGGATCAAGGAATCTATTTGTGGCAGAATATATTAGGTCCTCCTCACAACCATCCACATCAAAATTAGATTTTTTCTGCACTATGTAAGTTTAATAAGGGTAAGGTGTAACCTATAAAATTAGATTTTTTTAGTTTTTTCTCCATTCAGGCATACATATCCCACAAGTTGGGGATATCGTAAAACAATTTGATCTTTGATATGAAACAAATCTTTTCAATGTGGGGCATAATGTCCACGAGTTGTAGGTGACGATATATTCCATCGACATCTAGATCACTTCCTCAAAGGGGGTGGTTGATATGATAAAATTAGTTTATGTTGATGGGGTTACTGATCAAGAGAATGATGAATTGGATGACAACATTGAAATTAATTAGGTTTTTCTTATCACTTACCCTTTATATTCTATCCCTTTTCTATCATCATTTTTTAATGGATATAATTTCTACCTAGGAGGATATGAATGGGTACCATTGGTGTCACCTGATTCAGAAAAATATGGGCCAACGAGCATCCCAATCAGAGTTAGGGTGATACTCTTGAGTCCACAGAGTTGTCGTTGGGCAAAAGGATGATACGGGAGGACATAGTGGGAGGGTATTCTATATTTTTACATCTAGTTCTGATACATTAGAGGACCAAACATGTAACCTCTCCATATCAAGGAAAGAAAATAAGAATGTAAACGATATTGGTTAGTCATATGTACAACATAAAGTCTTTTCAATTTATTTAATTCATTGACTCAACTATCATACCCATTTGACTGTGAAATACATTTTTTGGATCTAATTAACTTTAATCCCTCATGTAATCCATTAGTGATCTTTTTAGTGATGATGGGGACATTCCAGATGAGCCAAAAACTCATTATAGTGAGACATTACCATTGATAGGTTAATTTCAATGAGGAAAGGTCACATCTAAAAATGATACTACATAAATGGATTAGTATATAAAAACTTTTATAATTTAATCTTAAATCATCATGTAAAAATAGCTGGAATCCATTCCTTATGATATTTTAGATCATCTATATACACTGGATAACTATGTGACAGCTGTCTCTAATATAGTAACCATTCCATGAAGGGCGGATAGGACCCCCAGATCATCGAGTGAAGGTAATTGATCTAATTTGGATTTGGCAAGAACCAAAAGTGTTTTACTAATCTAGAAGGCTACATAAAGGTCCAAGGGTGAAGTAAATTTTATTTCTGAATCAAATGTCGATGATATCCCTATAGGTGATGATGCAATGAGACATTTGTCATAATAAAATGAGATAATGGAAATGGAATCAAATTAACAATTTTAGTATTTCCATAACTTCTTAAAATAGTTTGAATAATTTTAATATGGATTTGTATTGTTGTGGTACTACTTATTTTATGTTTTCAAACTCGGATTACCTCTTTATGTTTGATATCATACAAAATATAAAATATTTCTACTTTATCCATAGAAATAATTGCCAATTAGATCCATGACCACGGTGTCGAGGTCCATCCTACTCTGGTGTAAAAGGGGTAATAGTCGAGGACCCTATGGTGGGGGATCGTCATGAAACTTCTATCCTAGGACCTCTGAAAACACAAGAGGATGTTCCTACTTATAAATCCTGGCCCAAACTGATAAGGCTAAGGATTCCAAGGAAAATTCCAACCAAGAAATTAATCCATCACTGTTTGAGTGAAATTAATGATTTTGATCACCTTTTCATCTATCTCTTCAATATCTTTAGATATTGAAGAAAAAATAATTTATCATTAAAAACAATCATTTTCAATGGCTGATCATGAAATTGAATCCTTTTACCTATCCTAATAAACCATGAAAAGTAAGGGTGATGACATTATAAAAAACATGTTTCTCAAATATTATATCCAATTTAATAGTACACCGTTCCTCCTAAGACTAGACCCATGAAAATACATGATGCTCTGTATGCTTTCAGGTCAAGGTGTTAGTTCATATAGAAGGAAATATTAGAGTTAGTCTCAAATAAACCTATATAAGATCTACCTTTACAACCACACTAGTTCGGTATCATGGTTAACATGTTTCATTATGGTTTATTTGATTACAACATAGTCAACATTACTATAAAATATATCATTATTTGATAGGAGCAAGAGCATGTGCCGAAATATACCCCAATTAATGAAACTCTTCTCACCAAAACCAATGATCTCCAAGAAGAATTATCCCATGTTCAGCTCAACCACAACAATAAATTTGAGGGGTACATGAAATAGTTCTATGAAAAATGCCTTCCAATATTACACCACAAACAAGAGAAGGATATTGCAATAGGGGATCCTGTACGACATCACCATTCATTAGAATATGTCTTGGCTGGAGTAATGACTATTAATACAGCTATATAAAGCCACTATTTTCCATGATGAATAGGGTGATAATAACCATCTATCCAACCTCAACCGATTGTTGATATATCTCAAAAGACAATTTAGTGTCTCAAGAGTTATGTTGATGACATTTTGTAAATTTGATTCAGAGGCTCCAAATTGTGGATGCTTCACTTGTTTTTTCTAAATGAAATAAATGAATTTTGATCCCAATAATCTAAAACCTTATCCCTATTTTCAACAATAATTATAATAAAATAATAAAGTGAGTTATTTTAACTAAACATCCTTGTGTATATTTTTCTTAATCACTATGATGGGAATATAAGGGTTCACATATTTTTTCCATGGTATTTCGTAATAGTGAGCATAGTTATACTATTTCAAGAATCACATAATGGATTGTATGAAATTTTTGTAGTTTATTTAATTTCTCTAATTTTTTCCTATGTAATATATGAAAGAGATTCAGGATGTGGGAATTGGATTTTTCTTACTCCACACTTTGTTGGTTTTCATCCTAATAATTTGTATGCCCCATTCTTTTCATTGATCAATAATTTTTCCTAAACCATATTGAGGGAATGTCTTATAATGTCAAACATGAACTATTTTACAAATGTTCCTTTTTTAGGTTTTTAACTTGGTGAGTATTACATTTCATTTCATGGTTATTTTATAGTTGTTCTTGTTAGAAAAATACAACTTCATTTTTAGGTCGAATATTTTGACCATGATGTATGGGATGACGACCCGAGTTGGGATTGGTTGTAAAAAATGTTCTGACATTCATCAGGTATAAAAAGGGTTGTTGTATGTAAATTTTTTGTGTTTTTTAGACCTAAAAATGGTACAGGACAATTATGTGGGGAATGAATATAGTTCATGTTTGAATAGAGGATTCAAGAATAATGACATCAGGACTTATAGTGATAGATGACCAATCTTCTAATGATGAAAATTGCATTGGTTAAAAGGACATTTGGGGTATATTTATGAAAATATAGACTATGGTTTATCAATGAATTTTAAAAAAAAGGTTCCCTCAAATATTTATCATTTTATTAATGACGACCAAGGGGAGTCTGGGAGGATTTTTATTTTTCAAGTCCATGGTGGGTGGTTTGTTAATTGAATGTTTTTTAGAATGAAGATAGAACCAAGGTTGGAGCATTATATTAATTAAATATCATTACTTTCCAAAAAAATGTATTTTTTATAGATGACGGGGAATTATATTTCATCATAATTATTCCAATAGAAGTGAACTGCTAAAAATATAGAATTTCTTACCCAAATCAAGGTTATTTTCATGAATGGGGGAAGATAGACATTCTTTTTTTGTAGTTGGGCTTACAATTAAGGCTATATAGTTCACTGTGTGTCTTGATGAAATGAGTATCATATCGTGATATTTTATTCATGGTAACATGGTGGGTGACTAAAACAAGGATAAAATGACCCCCCCCCCCCCATGTGGGTTAAAGCATCATGAGATTTAATTTCCTATGGCCACGATAGTGAAATTTTTTATTAATGTTTTATGAAAATCAATGCAAGGGATGGAATTTAATTTTATTAGGATTGAGTAATTGATTTGTGTTTTAACACATCATGGTGATCTGAATATAAAAATTCATCATCATTTAGGAATGAAGAGGGAATGTTGGAAGCTATAATCTAGGGGATTCCAAATCCAAAAAATGATATTAGAAAACTATTTATTGAGTGATCGCATACCAGTTTTGAAAATTAGTTTCCATCATGGTATCATTAGGGGTTATGGATGTTGAAAATGAATCTCTTACGAATGAAATCTTGTTTTGTTGATAGTAATTTTGAGAGAGGATTGTGATATGTCAAATTGGGGAATATCAATGCATATAAAAAATAACATTATCGCCATGAATCGGAGATTTTATGATCATTTTTTCAATTATTCTTTAGGAGATATATATTTAACTAGACACTGAGATTTATTTTCTAATGAAATTTTCCTAAGAATAAAATTATCATTTCATATCTAAATAACCAAGAATGTGGAAAAATGATTTTTATACAGGCCTTACCCATATGCTAGGAGAGATATTTTTTATATTGATACATGACTCAAGACATAA
Source organism: Viscum album (assembly GCA_963277665.1). Classification (NCBI taxonomy): domain Eukaryota; kingdom Viridiplantae; phylum Streptophyta; class Magnoliopsida; order Santalales; family Viscaceae; genus Viscum; species Viscum album. The sequence goes on from OY728158.1 coordinate 1,465,401,599, forward strand.
GACCATCCCATCACTACCTATCTCATCAATGTGAGAATCAAGAAACACGTAGTTCTAGAGTATATTCCCCACAATTATTGAATTATTGTTTATATAGGGGAAATTTTTCATTGAATACAGGATCATGAGTAGGGTGACAACCCATAATGGACCCTCCTACATTGATTTGGATTGTACATAAGAATGTAAAGGAATTTGTTATATTTCAACAATACTAGTATATAATATTTTTGGGTTGCTACGTATCTTGGTACAAAAAAATTCAGGACACACATAGTTCATGGGATTAGGGGTTGTGGGATAATGATACCTAGGATAGTGGTCTTCTCAGTCGAGGGATATAACTACGCGTAATTTTATGTCATTAAAGAGACATCAACCATGGATTTTAACATCTTTCATAAACGTTATTTGGTGGTCCTTTTAAGTTCATTTATTCAGGATTATGATATCACCAATATGAGTTAATATTCTATGATCATGTTCGGATTCCTTTACTAAAACTCATATTTCTATTTGATCAATGATTTTTGTGAGAAAAAGGGAGTAGAAAAGGATTCTTTCACCACAAAGTGGTTATTGACAGATATTAATAAGGTATTTTTATCATGCATTGGATAGAATAGTATTTACGATTCTAATGTCTTCACATATTTCATTGGGTTGAGAGTCAATCCATATATAGTTATAAGAGAATCTAAACATTGAATAAAGTGGACCTTATCCTTGTAGTTTGGTATTTTCTGGTAATTCAAAATTGATTCTTTATGTTTTATGTATTTTGAATATGACCATAAATCAGGAAAAGCTGAGTGACACATGTATTACATGGCCTAGGAGGTTTTTATACACTATGGAAATGAATATGTATATTGTAATCTATGATCATGGTGGTTCTCGGATCTGGATAAGTGGTGTTGGACATGTTTGTAGAGAATTATCATTGACCATGTTGGAATAATGGTTCCTAGTATGTTGTTGTTAGGGATTATGGGGATATAAGAGGGTTGTCCAAAGGGTGATGGTTCCTTTGGTTAACACACCATTAGAGGGAAACTCATGAAAATCTAGACAATGATTAATCAATGCATAATAAAATCAATGGTGTCATCATAAATAAAACATTATATCCCCAATTGTCGAATAATTATTATAGATATCCATATTTCTGAGGACATGAAGTATGATGTGTTGAAGAAATATGTTAGAGCACTATGGAAGAATTTTGAATATCATTATTCATAGAGTGTGAACTCCTTTAAATGGTTATTTGTTCATATATAAGTAAGGGGTCATTTTTTATAATCGTGTCATAAATGAGGTAACTCGCTCTAAGATCTCTTGCATGTATTGGGTTGAAATGTAGGATGAAAGGGACATGATGTTTATTTTTATTGGTTGGTTTTATGTTAAGGAACATCAGGATCACTACTTATCCAAATGAGATAAGAATAAATCAAAATTTTGTTATAGAGTGGAGGTGTTGGGGTGTGAAATAATGGATTATGATACACTATAGAATTGAATGAAGTCTTATGATATTTCAAATCAGGAAACAATGAAGTGAACGATAATGTTTTTTATCATACAGAAATGCATTTTTCGTTCAATTTTTCATCTTTGGACTAGGAAATTACTCTTTATAGTTTAAAGTCTTATATCTCCGAATAATGTGTGTTGTGGATTTAGGTCATATGTCAAGGTCTATATGTCGTTGTCTTTTTGGTCATTTGAATATTTCCATTGGTCAGGTTTTCAAAAAAGTACTTAATATGAAACATTTTCTTTTGTATGGGTTGTAAAAAGCTCTCCATCCATTAGGATTATAGAATAGGCTCTGTTAATGTGTACCTTGTGTGTGGAATATGGTCCACCCCCCCACATTAACTCAAACATTAGACTTTTATTCTTGATAACATCAAGATCCTAAGGACCGGTACCATCCCTCCTTAAAGGAATGAGTGGAGGCATAATTTCTTATTAAAAAATCATTTTATCTGACTTTTTTGGAACCCCTTATGAGGTAAGGTATATAGTATTTTCTCATAATGTATCCCCAATTCATCTAGATGTTTTTGGGATTTTTCATCATTAAATAGCTGGTTGAATATGGAAATGGACTGTGATGGAAAATGGATCTCAATGGGAAATACTAATTTTGTTTGATGTACCATTGAATATAGGGTTTCCTCTTTGGAAATTACAATTATAGTTCATTAAAACAAGAGTGAGTTTAAGAGCTTGTCAGTAAAATAATTTTTATCTTTATCCACCATCATTTTCACTATTTCCGATACGTTCTTATAGAAGTTCATTATTATTCTATTATCCATTTCGTGATGGTTAGATGAATGGTTGGATTTGATATTATACTCTTGTCCCAACTTATCCAACTCATTCAAATATAATTTTGGTCTATTTTCCATTACAATAATATAATGGAAACTAAATCTAGTATTGATATTTTCATTTATGCTACTAGAATTGATTTTGGTTCTTACTTCTTTATGGTGTATTTCATCAAACCATTTGGAGAATAGATCATTAGCAATGAGGATGTATTTAAATTTATTTTCTATAGTTAGATGACATAAGCTTTCAATTTACATTCCAGATATGATAATATCTAGGAGTATTTGGTAGTATGTATCAACTATGGGGGTTGATGTGTCGATTTTAAATTCACATGGAAGGAATGATAGGTTTTTTTTATTTTTGTAAAATTCTACATCATTGATATCCATATGTATCCATTCAAATAAATTTGATAGGAAAGACTAAAGCTGGAAGGGGGGCACCAAAGTCTTCTATATATACTTATTTCTGATAGTAACAACCTTTTATCTATCAATTCATTTCATAGGGACCCCATAAAATCAATGCTTCTAGAGGACATTCTGGAGATTTTGGATTTCATATAGAGTATTGATTATTTGTCATCGTTAGTTTTTATATTTTATATATTTATCCAATGGGAGAACCAAATTTTGAATATAGCCTAAATTAGGAATCCTCCATCTTGTTATAGGACATTCCAGTTTAGGGATGAAAATAACCTCATTGATATCTATCATGTCAACATGAGAATATGGAGACACCATTTGGCAGTTCACAATTATGATTATTGTTTTATCCCAGTCTCAATATAGAAATATCATATCTGTAGTAGAAAATTCATATTCCATGGAATGTTTTGAACATGGGTCATGATTAAATGTCCTCACCAAGGGTAATTTTCTCATTAGACCACTGGAATTATAAATTAAGGGGTTTATTTATTCATTTTGAAGGGAACAATAATGGTTGATATGCTGGATTACCAACTTTGAATCACCTATTACCTTTATGTGGTATGCTGGTATTTTAACTGCTAGATCTATCTTTGTGATGGTGGACACAAACTCTAAATCATCAATTGTAAAACCATTCTATAACAGGAAGGATAAAGGTAAGATAGAATGTACTAGGAAGATGAGAATAACTTTGAACCCAAATTTATTGATCTTGGTGGATTTTACACTCTTCATTTTTGTTATCCTATACCTTCCATAATAATATATATTCCATTTATGGGATTCATATTAAATAGAGAATAACTGTTTCTCATGAAATTCTGTATCAAACTATGTTGTTCTCATTAATGGATGTTCTACAATGAAATATTGACATTTGGGACTTTTTCCAATTTCTTAGGTAAGAACTAAATACCAAACTACTTCAAGATGACTTTCCACTATTTCCATCATCTAGTTAACATAGGATAACTAATGATGTATTTGAGTGGGTTTCTATGAGGGAATATATGGTCTTTATGGTGATGATAGTACTATATCAGGTTCTAAACTATAAATATTAATTCCATGTTTCCCTTCTAGAATTATAAAGAAAGAGTCTCGGTTTAGAGCATGGTTCAACTTAGATAATAGTGGTTGTTTTCATTCAAAGAATTATTATTTTGTGTGAGGAATGCACCCAGGGACAGTTATAAGGGATCCAAATAAAATATGTGTGGAATCCCTTCAACAAGACACATCGTCACCAAGGTAACCAAATGTATTTTCATGAAACTAATTGATGATTCGTGATATTCATCAGTACACTAATATATGACCCAATTTTCCATCAACATGGTAAATGGAATGCACTTTAATGTGAGATTTTTTATAATCCATCCTATGTATGGTATTTTTTCCTATAATCCACTATTTTTTAGGTTTTAAGTAAGGTATATATTCAAGATATAATTTTTCATCTAGGGCTAGACATCAATGCCATGATGGTGAACCACTAATATGGTAGATATCTGTGAGGTAACTCTGAAATCAAATTACAAGGGGTTTATTTTCAGGCTATGACATCAAATGTTGTTGACAATATTTTATTGATGGGTAAAGCTTCTAAAATGTTTCTGAAATTTAACCAATAGATAATTGATGTAGAACTCAATATACATCCCCAAAAAATGTTTGAAGATGTCATTCATGTCATGCTAGTATGTAGTGACATCATTTTTAAAGCCAAAGAGATGTACGTGATAGAAATATACCCATTTCATTTATATGAATGTAGTGGATTACTCATATTTTGTTTTCACCCTGATGTTGTTCAGCCATAAATATCCATCCATAATGGAATGAGGTAAATATCCTGTCATAGAATCAATTATTAGTTTTTTATTTGAACTAGTAAATCATATTTTAGAAATTATTGTTTAAGGTCACTAAATTTGATTAAAACACTGAATTTTCCATTCAATTTATTCACCTAGAATATGTATGATATACTTTTCAAATATTGGACTTACTAGATGATGTTGAACTCAATAATATTGTCAAAAATAAACTCAATTTTCATGGGTTGAGTTGGGTACATCATCATGGCTAGGTCTTTGTAACCACAATGGGTTTTTGGAAAACCCAAGAAGGGAGTGGCCACATTGGGATTGAGTCCCCAAATTTTTATGTAATTCCATAAATGTTCATCACGGTGTTTCATTATAAGTTTGTTATATACATATTTTTCTTCAGAAGACATGGATTCACTAATCAATGTGGTTTATCTATTTTCGTAAAAAAACTATAAATATCCTTCTAAGAATGATTGATGGGACACATTGAGTTTAACCTCCTCTTATTCCACTTCTTATAACTTATCTATTTCCTCTTCCACCATTTTCTTGAGGGATGTAGGTAATGAAGAAAAATCATCAGACATAGGAGATGAGTCAATATTTTCCCAACCTAAAGGAGAATTAACATTACTCTAACACAACTAATGATGTTGGTTTTACTTGAAGCATATTATAGGAGGTGGTTGGTACAGAATTAATATATGAAATTTCTCATAATGGAATGATTTTTTATTCAACTAATGAGGCTTGGATCTGTTGATGCTAAGGTGAGTGAATGAGGGAATTTCCACATGAGTATCTTCCACAATTCGGAGTATCGATGACCTCTTCAATGTTTCATGGTTGAGTCATCATGATCAATATCATGAAGGTTGTTGAATATGAACAATATTTTATCCCCATATCATAAATTTAATTGATGGGTTTCACATGATCATTATTATGCGATTTCAAAGGATTTAGGGGGTTATTTCTAGACCATGTGGGTAAGTGTCCCAAGTGACACTATAATCCATGTGTTATTTACCATTCTTATTCTAAATTATTACATAAATATATTTTTATTAAAAGTAACTAAATGGATATGTATCACCATAAAACCTCGTAATTTTACAATTAATGCGGTATTTAAGGCATTGGTGGTATGTAGAGGTGATTATTACATGATAATGAATATAAGGTCTTCCAATTAGAACATTGAATGTCATATCATGTCGAACAACAAAAAATTACAAGTCAAATATGAGGACCCAGAACTCATACATGAGTATGATTTTGCTGAGTGGATTTTTCTCACATTTTCATAACACTGTAGAGTTACAATCGAAGGGGATAAGTCAACTTATCTTTAAGCTAGACAATGATATTTTGGAACATCAATAGGGTTTTATATCAATTCATTATCAATGAAATATAATTCTATATCAATTTAATTTATCCTACTCTATATGTATAGGAGTCTGATTTTTTATTGTATAATGACATCATTTTCTTTATTTTTTAAAGAGGAAATCATGTATAATTATTCCGGATCGATCCCCATAAAATATACATCAATAGTGGAAATGTAACACCCCAAGGTTTTAGAAATAAATGTTGAATTAATATTATAATCTATCCATTAAACACAACTTTGAATCTATTATGTTTTGAATTTCCAAATATAGTCATCTATAGTTGTGATTAGTAGGTTATTTTGAGTCTAATAGAACAAACGTGTTTTTTGGTGATTAGTGAAATACCCTTATGAATTTTAATATGAAAATAAATATGACCCTTATTAATATTATATAATGATATTATTTTATTTTCTTAAGGTAATAAGATAATGAGATCTTAATTAATTTTTCAATGTGATATAAAACTAATTATACCATAAAAATTGTTATTTTTCAAATTCACTGTGATTATAATTAAAAAACAATTAAAGATATTTAGAAAGTTATTTTTATAAAATGGAGTTCATTTTTGAATTATACGCTTCGAAAAATGTAAGGGGTTAATTTTCAGGGTTTTTCTGAAATTCTTATATTTTTTATAAATAGTGAAATACTGTAAAATATTGTATATTCAAATTATTACGTAAATACACTATTTATGACATAATAAGTGATGTAAGGATAGTTGGTTCGAACTAACATGAACTTATTAATATTATTGGTCACACGAAACAACCCTATTTATTTCCTTTATTGAAATAATAAAATAATGAATAAAATATTCAAAATTCACCCTTCTCTGCCACAATACCCCCCCTCACTCCCTCTTCCCTTAACTCCTCTAAACCATGAATCAACTCAAATATACACCACATTAGCCTTACCTAGTCAAATATGATGTCCATGAATCTTTGGGTCTTTCCAAAGACCAAAACCCCTTCCCTTAAGGAGGTTCTCAGGGAGGTTATTTCAAGAGGTAAAGAACCATTCTTTTTCATTTAGTTTCATTTCGATTAATCTTATTTTTTTCTACTATCCTCTCCTACTTTGACCAAATTACCAATATAACCCCCATAACATCTATATAATATAATTATATCTTGTTAATGGAATAAGAATCCTCAATATTCTCACTTCCTACCTTTTATTTTGATCAACAAAATTAACATTCTTGAGGTTCCCATTTATAACCTTCATGGGCGATGTAGTTTGGTTTTAAATTACTCCATAATTATCATTCATGAAACCATTTTTATGTTTGAACCATCCTATAATATATGTATTATGACCTAATTAATATTATTTAACCAGTATATGTACATATTATTAATTTATATGACAAAACTAATTCATATTAATCAAAATACTTCCCAATAATAGAAGCAGTTGTACTCTAATGATTCATCCTCATTATATGTAGCCAAATTCTAGAAATTAGCATTAAAAATTATTAATGTTAAAAAATAATATTAATTTCAATTTTGGAGATTTACAATCATTCCGCATGAAATTAGTTACTTAAAAATAAGTGAACCGATTATGAAAATCAAGAAAACCAACAATCCAGAACAACAAAATTTGATATTATAACTTATCAATAAATAAATAAATGAACTAAATTGAATTATGTTAGATAAATATATTCCTAAAATGTAATTAGTTATGTTATTAATTAGTATGTTTTCATAAATCATGACCATAAGTTCAAGAGGGGAGCACATTCTGACTTAAGGTAAGGGTTTTCTCACCCAAACATCCATTTTCATTCGGGTTACATTAATTGTCTAATTATTACAATGTAATTATTTTATATTATTATTTAATCCACAAAACATTTGTGTGAGTGTTATATATATGTTTACCAACCAAAACCCATCATTATTTTAGGGATTGTTACATGTTTTAAAAATTACCTTTCAAAATTGATTCTAAAATACAAGCCTGATTCAAGGAAATTTCTCAAATTCTTAACTATTTTCAAGGGAACTCTATAATATATTTTTTGAAACCATTATATATATAAAATAACTAATTTTATTATGAAAATAAAATTTAACATCATTTATAGTTTTATAAAAATATTTTTTTTCCAATGAACTCTCTTTTTCAAAATAAAAGAGTATTTTTCTCAAGAATTTCTTAATGGTTTTATAAGAGTATTTACGTCTGTTTCATCACTCTGGTTGATTATATTTTATTATTGAGATTAATATTTTATGATGTGATCTACCATATTAAATTGGATTGATTCTGAATATTTTTATTGTGGATGTGATTTCTTCAAACCATTCACCATATTACTTCAAATGGTTAGTGTTTATGTTTAATGATTTGGGAAAGTTAGATAAATTTAATAGGTTAAATTCAATATGAATGTATATGGGGATTATGTTTATCCTCTCTTATATAAGGAATGAAATGGAATTATTTTGTTACGGGTGGGGCCTGCTATAGCACATCGATGCATCAGTAGGTCTTATGAGAAAAATAGATGTGGAATTGGTCTAGGCATTTTTCAATATGAAATTTGGTTTTTGCTGAGGCCTTAATAATTTATAGAAATCTAGGTTGAGGAATTGAAAAAAATTAGAATGTTTGGAATATTCACTTCCCTCATTATGATTCTCTTGATCGAAAGATCATGTGGTTATTCGACTAGTAGAATACCCATTATTATGTTTTTATGGCATTATTTACTCTTCTTATATTAATACCATATTATGTTAAAATAAAAATTAGAGGCATGTGTCTTAATTTATTAACCATTTGAAATGTTTATGTTATATTATGATGTATTTCTTACTATTACTGATAATTTGATATCACCAATTTCTTATGTTTCTTTTTTCCTAGAATATGAAGAAGTTAGTCATGAGTTACATTAAAGAATATTATTGGATTCCTGGATGTTTCTAATGGAATAAATTAGTGTTGACTTTCCCTTAATGATGTAATGATGGACTTATTTATGTATCTTGTTTGCAAAAACTACTAAAGTACTTGGTACTCCAGGATACATACACCTTGTTTATATTTTAATGTAATAAAATAAGGAACCGTCTACAGGCAACTGGGGTTGGGTCCTTACAGTTGGAATCAAAGGATGTTTGGTAGAAAACATGAAAACTATATTTAGAAAACATAAATTAGGGAACAAATCCCTAATATAGTCTTTGAAGATAATGATACAAGAACATCTTGGTATTTTTTTAAGTAATATATTATATGGATATTTCTAGAAAATAAATCTATATCTGTATAGAAACAGGTAGAGGGGCCTCTGGCACAGATGTGCCTAAAAGTGAATGCTATAAAAAGGAGTTTTGGGCATAACCCAGGGTATCCTGGTACATGACAATGGGCCTTTCTGCACTCTAGGAATTGACACTCCTAGGGGATATTCTTAAGATAATTCATATTTTCATTAAAATCCATAACTAAGGATTTAAATTTATATTTTTACTCAACGAAAACATTTTTTTGATATGAGATTATCCATGAGTAGGATCTCAATTTATGATAAGTATTTTGTCAAAATAAGATTATAAATAATGATTCATAACCTAATATTGTGTATTCCATCATCTATAAATGGTTAATAGTGGAACAAATGGAAACCACATTAACACGCATATCCCATGTACAGATTTCCCTCCGACACCAGATTATAAAGTAGGTTTTGGTGCTGCGATTAGTAAAGAGTAGATTATAACTATACTGGGACAACTTACTCATGTTATAAAAAATAACCTTACCCATATGAAGATTCTAGATCCTCCATGTGGAGGAGCTTTGTTAGATCACTTTATGCTTCAAAAACATACAACATTCAATGGGACTACAAAATCATTTGGAGCTGAAGAGTAGATAAGTTCCCTAGAGAAGACATTTCTCACATTTGGATGTAATAGAAATAAGATGGTCATCGTGGATGTTTATTATATTTTTGGGATATGTGGATCAGTGGTGGTTGTTAATATGAAACACAAAGGAGGAGGAAGCGATAGAAGACATGGAATAGAAGGACTTTAAGGAAATATTTCTAGAGAAATACTTTCCTCATGAACTGCGAGTGGATATGGAATGTCATTTCTGAATTTGAATCAAAAAGAGGATGATAGTATTTAAATTTTTGAAGCAAACTTCACAAGGTTAGAATGCCATGTTATTGACTACATACGAAATCCAAGGACTATGATTTATTAATTCATTAATGGATAAATCAATTCTTCAAGCAGGATACGGTCTCCCAGAGTTTCTCATCATATGAAGATATAGTTTCATGTGCTATCAAAAAGGAAAAAAAATCCAAGCCTTATTACATGAAGGGAAATTAAGAGAATAAAAGGGCAGCTGAAAACTTTGGAAAAGGAAATAAGGAAATAGGGAAGAAATGAAGAGTTAAATTTACACCCTGTGCAAATTTTGGAAAGACACACCATGGTGCCTACTTAAAAAGAAAAGGAGTGTGAAAAAAATGTGGAAATAAAGGACATATTTTTTGTGATTGTAAGGGAAAGAAAAAATCCATTAATGTTCAATTCTATAATTGTCGAGATATGGGACACTATGCTAATGATTGTTCGATGCATTATGGAAACATGACAAAAAAATGCCAAGGGAGAAAGAACAAACTTATACAATCACAACTGCTGATATTGATGTTCTTAATGATGTTATGGAAGGTAGATTTATAATTTCATCAAAATTATCCAGTGTTTTATTTGATTCTGGATCATCACATTCACTTATATCTTCCCACATTTCCATGAAAATTAGACATGTCCAATTTTATTTAACAAAGGATTTATTAGTCAAAACTCCTAGTGGATATATCATTGAAAAAAGGTGTGTCAATCAGTCCCCCTCATGTCACATAAACAAGATTTAGTTTCTAAACATGTTATCATACTAATAAATTTCTTTGATATAATTCTCTATATGAATTGGATATCAAATTATGATGCGAAAATCTATTTTAAGAAGAAGGATGTTACAATTTTTTATAATGATGTAGAATCCCTTATCTTTAGTAAAGAGTCCTTACCATATGATTCCCATTTAGATCCACCCCTAGTAGCTCTACTGAATTCAATTATTTAGGAGGAAGAGAATGAAATAACTATGGGTGAGGAAAAGACTATTCAAATAGAAGATGTACCTATTGTACAAGAATATATTGACGTCTTTCCAAAGGATTTACCTGGACATCCTCTAATGTGGTAAATTGAGTTTTCCATCGACTTAATTCCATGTAAAAGTCCCATATCAATGACCCCTTATAGAATAGGTATTGTAGAGTTAGTTGAATTAAAGAAAAAACTAACATAAATTAGTGATAATGGATTAATTCTCCATATCGTTTCTCCATGGGAGCCCCTTTTCTTCTTGTTAAGAAGAAATATGGTTCGATGAGGTTTTTCATTGTCTGCAGGGAGATCAATACTATAAAAATAAATAAAAAGTATCATCTACCACAAATTGAGGATTTATTTGATCGACTTAATGGAGCCCAGTACTTTTTGAAGATTGATCTTCTATATGGATATCATCAGTTACTTTTGAGGAAGGAAGACATTCCAGAAACAGAATTCTGACCAGGTATGTGCATTATGAGTTTATAGTAATACCTTTTGGACTAACTAATACACCATATATGTTCATGGATATAATGAATAGTGTTTTCAAGGAATATCATGATTTCATTATGGTGGTTTTTATTGATGATTTCCTGGTATACTCTAAAATCTATGAAGATCATGAAAATCACTTGAGAACTATTTTGAAGACTCTTAGAAGAAATGTATAATATGGGAAGTTTAGAGAGTGATATTTTTTGCTCCAATATATTTCCATTATGGGCTACATTTTCTTTAAGTATTGATATCTATAGATCATGTGAAGGAAAAGGATGTTCAAGAACGGACAAATCCAATGAACATAACTGAGGTATATAGTTTTATTGTTTTAGCGTGTTATTATCATCATTTCGTTCAGAACATCACACATTTAGACAACCCAATGACCCAGATTACATGAAAAGGGGTTTATTTCATAAGGAAAAATGAATGTGAATAATGTTTTAACGAATTGAAGAGAAGATTAGTGAATGCTCCAATATTGACTCTACCATCAGGGAATGAGGGATTTGTGATATTTAGTGATGCATCAATGAAAGGATGTGGTTTTGTCCTTATACAGAATGATTGAGTGATTTCCTATGCATCTAGGTGGCTAAACATTATTGAAAAAAACTATCCATCTCATGATCTTGAGTTAGCAGTGGAAATCATTGCTCCGAATATTTTGAGACATTACCTCTATGGTGAAAAATGTGAGATATATACAGATCATTAGAGTTTGAAATATATCTTCTCATAGAAATAACTCAACAGGAGACAAAGGATATGGATTGATCTACTCATGGATTATGACTGCACAATACACTACCACTCATGAAAGGAAAATAAGGTGGCAGGCACATTTAGTATAAAGGACCATGGTATTCTGAACAAGATGAGAGTTGAAAGGGATCCTTGGTTCATAGATCTAGTAATGATAGATATGAGAATTATCAATGAAGGTAACACATCACTACTTTTTCAAATGGTTTCAAAAACCTTCATACTCGAAATAATAAAATGTTATTAGGCCGATGATGAGCAGTTTCAAAGGTAAATTAAATCTATAAATGATGGGAATTCGATTGAATTTTTATATGAAGGTGGATTTTTGAAATTAGGAAAGAGGCTTTGTGTTCCAATTATTCATGAGGTAAAGAAGTAACTATTGGACGATGCTCATCACTATAATTTCTCAACACACCCTGGTAGTACAAATATGTATAGAGATATAAAGGAACATTTTTGGAGGGAAACATGAAGAGGGAGATTGCTGATTATGTGTTAATATGTTTGGTTTTTCAAAAAATAAAGGCTAGAATACAATGTACAGGTGGATTCATGCAACCCCTTCCAATTCCTATGTGGAAATTGGATGATATTATAATGGATTTTGTCAAGGAGATACCAAAGACTCCATGAAATTATTGTGTGATATTAGTCATTGTTTACTGTCTTAAAAAATCAGCACATTTTCTTTCTATAAGAGAAGATTTATCACTTGAACGTTTATCAAGACTATATATTATTGAAGTTTTAAGACATCATGGTGTACCTTGTCAATTATTTCTTATCGTGATCCTTATTTTACATCACAATTCCGGATAAGTATTCAGAAGGCCCTAGATACTGATCTTCATTTGAGCACTTCCTACCACCCACAAACAGATGGACAATCAGAACAGACTATTCAAACTTAGAATGACATGTTGAGGTATTGTTAACATGACAGTCAAGGTATATGGGATCACTATATTCCTCTTGTAGAATTTTCCTATAAAATTTGATTCCATTCAATTATTCAGATGGAACCATATGAAGCGTTATATGGAAAGAGATGTCATACACCAACTTACTAGGATGATATTAGTGAGAGAAATCTCATAGGCCTAGTTCTTGTAGAGGAAACATCATAAAATATGAATATTATTCAAACCTATATCAAAACAACTCAATGTAGGAAAGATAGATTTGCTAATAACTGAAGTAAGGATTTATAATTTTAGGAAGAAGATATTGTTTTCATAAAGGTATCTCTATGGAAGGGTATTATAAGATTCGGTAAGATGGGAAAATTATGTCCTGGGTACATCAAAACAATAGAAATTATGGACCTAATTGGAGTCATATATTACCATTTTGTAATGCCTCCAAGTCTCTCCAAATTTCACAATGTGTTTCGTGGGTCAATGTTAAAGAAATACAATCCATACCCAATACATGTACTCACCTATAATGAAATAGAACCTGATTCTGATCTGTCTTATAGTGAAGAGTCTATCAAGATTCTTGGTACTAGAGAACAAGTATTGAGAAATCGAATGACTCCTCTATTAAAGGTTCTTTGTAGGAACTATAAGATGGAGGAAGCAACATGGGATCCTGAGGAGCTTTTGTTGAAGACATACCAATATCTTTTTAGGTTTCATTTTGTGATTTTTAAGGAAAAATTTTTATTGGGGGGGGAGAATGTATCACCCCAAAGTTTTGAAAATAAATATTGAATTAATTTTATAATCTATCCATTAAACACAACTTTACCAATACTATGTTTTGGATTTCGAAGGATAGTCATCTAGATTTGTGATTAATATGTCATTCAGAGTCTCATAGAACAAACATGATTTTTAGTGAATAGTAACATACCCTTACGAATGGTAATATGATTAATAATATGACTCTTATGAATATTAAATAATGATATTATTTTAATTTCTTAATGTAATAATATAATGAGATTTTAATTAATTTTTCTGTGTGATATAAAACTAATTATACGTTTAAAATTTTTATTTTTAAAATTAACTAGGTTATTATTTAAAAATTAAAATAATAATAATTACACATTTATTATTGAAAAATTTATTTTATTTTTTAATTCTACATGATGATAAATGGTAGGGATGAATTTTTTGGATTTTTTAAAAATTCTTGAATTTTTTATGAATAGTGAAATACGGTAAAATACCATTTATTGAAATTATCAATTAAATACACTATTTATGACATCATAAGGTATGTAAGGACACATAGTTTGAACTAAAATGAAAGTATTACTATTATGGGACACATAAAACAACACTATTTGTCGTCTTTATTGAAATAATAAAATAATTAATAAAATATTCAAAATTTACCCCTCTCCTCCACTATAACCCCCCCCCCCCCTCACTCCCTCTTCTTTTCACTCCTCTAAGCCTTGACGATACTCAAATATCTGCCCAATTACCCTTTTATAGTCAATTTACACATCCACTAAGCTCATGTTCTTTCCATATTACAAAAACCAATTCCTTTAATGAGGTTCCCAAGGAGGTTATTTCAATAGGTAAAACATCCTTCGTTTTCATTTAGTTTCATTTTAATTAATCTTTTTTTGTTATCCTATACTCACCTCCTCTATCCCAATGAACATGGTTACTCTAGTATAATCTATATATTAGAATTATATAATGTTAATGGAAGAACCATAATCAATATTCTTACTCCCTCCTTTTTATTTTTATAAATGAAATTAACTTTCATGAGGTTCGAATTTATAACCATTGTGGATGATGAAGTTTCATTGTTAAATTTATTATTCATTGCAAATCATAAAATCATAATTATGGTTGAACCAAACTATAATATACGTATTATACCATAATTAATATTAATTAAACAGTATATGTACATATTATTAATTTTTATGATAAACCTAATTCATAATAAACCAAATACCTCCAAATAATTGAAGTGGTTGTCATCTAATGATTTTTCCTCATTACATGTTACCAAATGATACAAATGACAATTAAAAATTATATATGTTTATAAATAAAATTTAATTTCAATTATAGAATTTTACAACCATCCCACATGAACACCATTACTTAAAAACAAGTGAACCGATTATGAAAATAAAGAAAACAAACACTCTAGAATGATGGAATTCGATAATATAACAGATCAATAATGAAATAAATGAACTAAATAGAATTATGATAAACTAAATAAATTTATAATTAGTTCTTAATTATATAATTTATGAGTATAATTTCATATTCCATGACTTTACGTTCAAGAGGGGTACACATTTGGACTTATTGTAAGGTTTTTCTCACCCAAACCTCCATTCTCATTCGCTTTACTTTACTTGTATAATTACCTCAATTAAATTATTTTATATAATTATTTAATACTCAAAAAACATGTGTGAGTGTTATATATATTTTTACCAACTAAAACACTTCCTCATTTTATGGGTAGTTACATGTTTTAAAAAGGAACATTCAAAATTGTTTCCAAAACACAGGCCCTATTCAAGGGAATTTCTCAAATTCTTACCCATTTTCTAGGGAACACTATAATATGTTTTTTGTTAAAAATTATCTTTATAAAATCACTAATTTTATTATATAAATACTATCTTACATAAGTTCTTGTTTTGTACAAATATTTTTCCTAAAGAATAATTTTTTTTCAAAATAAAAAGACTATTTTTTTCATGAATTGCTTAATGGTTTTTTAAGATTATTTTTGTCTCCATCAACACTATTGTTTATTTTTATGTATTATTGGGATTAATATTTTATTATTTCATCTACCATATTTAATTCTATGTTTTATGAATACTTTAATTGTTGATATTTTGTCTTCAAACCATTCACCATATTACTATGAATGGTTAGTGTTTGTGTTTAATGATTGGGGAAAGATAGATACATTTTATATGTTAGTTTAAATATGAATGTATATATTGATTATGATTATCCCCTATAATATGAAAATTCATTGGACTTATTATGTGATGGGTGGGGCCTGTTATAGCCCCTCGATGCATCAGTAGGTCTCATGAGACAAATAGGCATGGAATTGGCCGACACCTTTCCCAATATGTTATACGGTTTTGGCCAAGGCCTTAATCATTTTTAGGAATCTTGGATGAGGCCTTGAAAAAATGTTTCAGAATTTCTGGCATATGAACTTATCCCATTATAAATATAGTAATTTAAATTTCATGTTGTTATTTGAATAGTAGAATAAACATGATTATGTTTTATTATGTCATTGTTTACTCAGCTCACATTATTTCCATATTTTGTTCATGTATATTTTATTAAAGGCATCTGTTATTATTTATTCATCATGCATAATGTTTATGCTATCATTTTGTATATTTCTTACACTTAATGAGTGTTTGATCTCACCCCTTTCTTATGTATCTTTTTTCCCAAGATATGAAGAAGTTAGTTATGAGTGACTTGTAGGAATATTATAGGAGGCTTGGATATTTCTAATGGAATAAATTTGTGTTTTTTTTCCTTCATGATGTAATGATGGACATATTTATGTATCTTGTTTCCAAAATATACTACAACACTTAGTCCTTAGGGATACATATTCCTTATTTATATGCCAATGTAATAAAATAAGGCACCAACAGTGGGAAACTGGGGTCAGGTCCTTACAGGAAACTTCATATTTAAACTCGTGAAGGATTAGAATGTCCTCTATAAGTTCCTCTCTGTGGTCTTTCAACAAACAAAGAGTGTATAATAATGAAAACATGTCAAACACTAAGGTCGTTTGATTTGAAATTTAATACTATTGTGTTAAATTTCTATACATCCCAGAATGAATATTCTCTTCCATATGTGATTTTGGTGCCTAATTACTTGAGTTAGGAAGATTAGACATTGGAACATAACATGAAGGTACTCCAATCTTCAGTACGTTATGTTGAATAGTTATGCATGCTCGTTGAGTTAAGTCAAGAAAATATAACCCCTATATTCTATCATCCTAGGTAATTGTATTAGGGTAACTCTTGGAAGTGGTGATATTCCTACTCTTTTCAGTCTAGTGGAGGGAATTACCGTGAATTTCAGTTGTATAGAAAGGCCATGAATTTATGTGTCCAAAATATTGATTTCTGCAATGGACTTTTCATCCCTTATATCCTTGGTCATGAAATACTCTTCCTATGTTTACCGAATATGGTGTAGAAATGTTGGGTTCATGGACATATTCATAAACATATAAGAGACCCATTAATTGAGTGACATTAATGGACATGAATATTAATTCTTCGTCTAATGAGGATTCTATCTCATGGGTCAACTCTTATGGTAATATTCGGTTGGGTGGTTCTTGTACATTTTGTACTGATGGCATAAGGATAGATAGATTTAAATATACTGGTGGTATTAGTATAGTTTCATCTTAATTAATTTTTTTTATTCCCTTATAGTGATGTCATTTTGAAAATAATGGATGTTGGAGGGATATAGTGTTGATAGAGTCAGGTGTTCCATTGAAAAAGAAAGTGGGGGAACAGTTAGCTGTTTCATCTCTTATTGTAAAATTTCCCAAGTTTATTTGACTGTTATCACAGCCATAAAATTACTAAGCATCATATGCATACATTCATGAAACTTCCAACAATTCACCATCTCCCTCTGGAGTGGTGGTATAAACAGACATTACCTGTGGGATGGTTTCCCAACACCACTTTCATAAAATCTTGGATATCATTGAAAGTGAAACAATCCTTGATCAGGTTAATTAATTTTCAATGAATGATTTAATAATTTTGGTGATCATCAAGGCTGAATTGGTTGGATCATTTGGGTTTTGTTTGGGTAAACTGGTTATGTTCCAAGGATTTTAAGATGTACATAGAACCTAAAAATCATATAAGAAGTTGAATTTGATCTTACATTATAAATATTTGGAGTGATTTAAACATACATTTCATCCTAAAAGGATAATTTTATTTATAATGTGGTTCATTATGAGTTACTTCATGAGGAAATGTGGTCTTGGGAGTTTGACCTACCATTGATTCCAATTTAAATATAATTGTTGCATCTTGAACTCTGCATGTCCTCTTTCCATGAAAGTCCATCACGAGATTATATTTATCCTTGGTTTTTAAAATACAATAAATCAACCATTGTGATATAATAAGAAGATCGTGATATCCACCTTGATTCATTACAAGGATCATCAGTGTTATTAGTTCATCACGAAACTTATCGATGAATAGACTCATTGAATTTTACTAATGGAGCTACAAGTTCAGGGACTAAGTTGAACTCGTCCACTGAGAAAAGATATCTTACATGATCTCATTTCTTCATTGTCAAATTTTTAGAGGTTTAGGACTATTATATTCTATAATGAAGATATTAATTGATAGGTAAATTTTCAAATAATATCTTATCATACATTGATTTATTTTTCTAGTGTAATTTTATAGTAGGAGATGTCTATCCAAACTAATGTATATAAAAAACCTATAATCATGGACAATTATTACTGCTTGAGGTTCCTATTATGGTTACACACCTAGACACTAAATGAATTAGACCCTAAACCGTTGAATATTTTGAATCTATCATTTCAATATATTGTTAGGGGAATATTTTCATTCACAAATTCATGATAATATTACTATAAAGATTCACTAGTGCCCATCATCCTTCCACAGATTCTAGTTGAGTTGTTAGTGTTTTTATAGTGACAATGAGTTATATAGGAATAGCCAACTAGGTAGGATCATTATCAAGGGGCATAGTAGGTTTGATTGGTTGTGTTATACTTGTTCATGTTGTGGGTAACCTACTGGTGTTAGACAATGAAGATATATTTAACATATCTATGGTCATGTACCCAATAGAGATAACTCCTGATGTTTTTCTAATGTCTTGACCAAACATATTGTTTTTTTGTTCCCTATATGGGCTAAATAATATGTATCCATTTCAGTTGAGTGGAAGAACACTTCATTGAGGTATTTAGAGTTGGTGTGCATGTTTATCCTCTACTCATAGAATATATTTGGTAGGGCTTTTCCTTGGATTAGTTAGCCATTTAGTTTTCTAAACTCCTTCTTTTCTTCCTCTCAGTGATAAGAAATTTCCCCAAGTATGATAAGTTCAGTCTCATCAAAAAATAGGTTAGGTATAGTCAAAACATTAACCTTTTCTTTATTTTATGCATACTAAATTGGTAGTAGTAGAGAATTTGAAGGAATATCTGAATTTTTAATAAACCACGACTTTCAGCTATGCATGACTTCTTCAAGCATTTTTGTTATAGAACATATTACATGTAAAAAACTCTACCACATGTTCTTCTATATCATCCTCATGTTATATATAATCTAATGGGATGGTTCAAATGTCATTCAATGATTCATAATGTATTTATAGTGTCACATTATAACAAGAATTATAAGAGGGTCACCTCTCTTGAGGATATATTCCCAAATAATATTGATTTTTGGAGTGGTTTTACCCCAATATACTACTTTTTTGGTCCCATCACGAGGCCCTATCCATCTTTTTTCTAGTCCACTTGGAATATTCTAATTAATGGTGATTTTAAATGAATGTATGGAAAAAAAATTAATGCATGTCTTGTGTGAGTAAACTGTGTCATGGGGTAGGATGAAATCAGAAAATGTATTTTTGTGGTACTCCCCTCAATTGAAAAGGAGTGACTTTTTTGAGGAGGATGTTATAGTAAAGAATCTGTCATCCATATGGGATGGGGATTCTCCAATTCCATTTTCATAACTTCTCTATCGTACATTATTTTCCCCATAGGTTGTATTAAAAAAATCACCATCATTTCATACCAGTTTTGTTCTTTGATTGTTGGGGATTATGCTACTATAGCTAATCTCTTGATTTTATAGAGCATTGTTTGGATATGGGTTATGTGAATTATATTATTTTAACTTAAGACATATTCTTCCATAGATATTATCACTACTAGATGAATTAATTCCCTTAAATATGAGGATTTTTCAATATATATTTTTATTTTTGATGTATGATTCTTTTGATTGGTCGATCTCTTATGGAATGATATAATTTAGAGTAAATCGAGGCCATTTTTTGTTAATTGTAACTTATATTGTGGTAAGAGATGGCTTTTCAAATCCAACCAAATACTATAAGAATACGCAATGTTAAAATAGGATGTATTTTATGATCTAGGAGTGAGGTGAAAATAAATACCATGTGTTCACCCATTAATCATATATGAAATCTAGATGGAGAGGTGGTGATCAACTAAAACACTGTTTTAATGCATCAAGACAATCACAATGAACGTATCCTTGATGATTTCCCAATTTCATGTTTCGTGTATCTAGTAGGGCCTTCATGACAATTTTATGGTGTATCCCTTATATTCCCATGATGATTCGTAGATATTTTAGGTATTAAAGGAATTTGTTTAGGTGATGAAGAGTAGTCTATAAATTTTGGTCAATTATTTGCACAAATACCTCTAAAAAATATTTTAAAATATCTTATTTGGTAGTTTCCAAAGTCCAATCCAGATTGGTATATTTTCATTATCCATCATTCACTTCATTTGAAATATGTATTATTCTTCTTTTTTAAGAGGTTCCTTATCCTGATCTAAAAAAATATGATGTTTAAACATTGATTTATTGTATGTTTTATGGTCATTAAATAGTTCCTCTATCATATTGGATGAAAATTGAACTAAGGGGGATTGGACGATGACCATTTTCAACAAATTTCATTTGGTTGATAAAGGATTTCAAAATTCAATGATGAAAAATCAGGAACGACTGCGATCATTTTTCAAAGGTCCTTGTGATATGAGGCATTTCACATAGTTTGTTTTGAAAGGGGAGAACATTTATTGTGATATGATGTTTCGCTGTGGGGTTTACCATCATAGTGAATTACATCACGGGGAGGACTACCATCTTTGCTTGCCTTCAAAATTCCAGCGGAATTCCTACAGTGCATACCCTAGGGAGGACCTTTAGTGGGGATAATAGAAATAGGAGGTCCTCCTTTATGTTTGATAGATTTCCAAGAATAGTGTTTTCATTATGATTACAAAGAGATGGACTCTAGTGATTTATCTAATTATGGGAATAATGTATGAATTCATTATAAGATTTTCTGGGAGGATATTCAGAAAAAATGAAAGAAAATATATGGGAAGGACCTTCAAAATTGTAGCTACTATTTGAGAAAGATGGTAATATATGAGTTGCACCCTAGTCTATCATAGATAAACATATTAGGGATTCATGAAAAATAGCATTGAAAATAGTGTGATCATAGACTGACTCTTCCTTTTCTATTCACCATGGTTAGGCTTTATTTTGGAGCCTCTCTTGTAGGTGACAAGGGTCACATTATAGGGATAGTGGCTTTCATTTATAAGGGCCTATTTGAGTAGATCATGTATTACTCTATAAATTTTCTGAATGACTTTTTGAATTTCAGAGGGGTTGTATACCTTCCATAGAGTGTCCATCTATATTGACCAATGACTCCAAATTTAATTGGGGGTCTGTGCCTAATTTTTTTTCCATTTATTAAGGGATTTGTCTTGGGATTCTTATGGATGGGAGCAGGGGTCTTCATTTACATTGGTTTGACCATTTTATTATGTTGATGAGTCACTCCAATTATGGGGATGGATTTGTGTGTCCATTCTTTAACCACTATTATTATCATTTATATATCCAATATGATTTTTATAATTTGGATGGTAATTATTTAGGTATTACTTGTTAACTTCCCATGGGCCTCTAAGTAGAGTATGTTGTAAGAACTACAATGGAGGAGTGGAAATCATGATTTCAAATGGTTTTCTTAATTTTTAATATATCTCTTTGTAGTGGTAAAATCATGGTTTTGGGGATTATAGTTATAGGAAAAAACATGTGAAATAAATAGGATGATTTGAGAAATAGATCCCCCCCAAGACATGTATTTGATAGTGTGGCAATGATGATCATCACTAATCTCTATGATAACAAATGTAATGATCAATGTGAGAAATAATAGAGAGTGAAATATATCTATGACTAAATAATATACTTAATTACATATTGGAAAATGGTGGGGATATTTCCTGAAAGAGAGACATGGAAATTATTCTATAAGGGATTCCCGAGATTGATTTTTAATCCTCGATAGTTGTAAAACTAGGGTGAAATCTTAGCGGGGGGTAAGATAGAGAGATAAGGAATTGATGTACTTGTATCCTTTCCAATTTTCAACCATGGTTCCTATTATTACATCTAATGACGAGTTACTTATTACCTTGGGAATTTATAATGGACAACAGTATGAGGATCCATCTAATTAGGTATGATAAATGGAGTACCTCTATTACCACGGTAATGTATAACCGAGAGGACAAGTTTATCGCCCATGTGCACTGATCATACAAATTTGGATTTATTGGGGGATGCCATATATTGGTCCCCCTAATATAATGTATCCATATAAATAGGTTCCCTGTCATTGGTGGTATCAAATGGGGCTTAAATGGTTCCTCATAAAGGTGACACTAGGGTGGACTGAAGATTTCCAGCACATGTGAACTTAGGGCACGAAGAAGGTCCTTTGTGTTTGTGATGCATGGGTGAGATGAAGAGGTATCATATATGTTATGATTGGATGATGTGAATATTCCTTTTGGAGATGTACAACAATGTAAATAAATCATTCTACTGGACTTTATTAAGGATCCAAGGTCATGTAGTATTTATTTAGACAAATGGTTATCAACTTTTGATCCGTGGATGGCTCCCTTTCCCTATTAGTTTTTTTTGGTGAATCCTCTAAATATTATTGGTTTTCAAGAACTTTTGGTACCTCAATACATATATCTATAATAATTTCACATTGTTTTTTATGATTAAGGAACTAGCTATAGGTTTTGGGGACATAGGGAGATCCTTGGGTGAGAAGTGCTTCAAGGGGTCTCTTTATCATTTAGTATCATTAAATGATGATTCAAAGGGGATTATAATATGAAAAATTAAAGTCTCTGGGAGAAGGGAACATTCACATAGGTCCATAGAAGAGTTTTCTCCTACCTTACCATCATGTAGTTATAGGTCTCTCAAAATGGGCTACACAGGTAGGGCCCTCGTGTGCCACGTACTCATAGGTATCCCACTCTACCCTGACCTGTGTGACATTCTAGACCATGAAGGTGCCTTGGGTTGATCAACCTAGGAGGCTTAGATCAATTCATAGGTTCTTTGTTTTTCATTCATGAGGTAATTTTACTTTTAATATTTACATACCTTTTTTGAAAAAATGATTGTCCACAGTTGTGTGATAGTTCACATCTTGTAATGGTTTCATGCGATGGAAACTATCTCAAATGTATTATGATCTCTGGGTACACATGTCATTAATCAATTTCACAATGTTTATTTTCATAATTTTCTATATTTCTAGAATCAACTCCATTAAGAGTTTTATTCCTATTTCCCACAAAATAGCTCAACCCCTAGTGTATAGTAAAATAATGAATGAAAATTACATAAGGAAATTTATACAAATAATATATACAAATTCAAATATTACTTAGGATGAAATCAAATCCTGGATAACCAATATTGGAATAAAGGGATTCATAGGATAATCTGTTCATGTACTCTTTGTAATCCTTCATCGAATATTTTAGTTTCCTTATATGTAGAAAAATTAATTTCTGTATGCCCATACACAGCTTTCCATTAGTCTAGGTGACCTTGGGAACCTGGAATAACTATGATATTAAAGAGTGAAAAATAAAAATTTCTATATTTTCCTAATGGTAAACCTAATAAATTGGGGTTGAAATGAAAAACCATGTTTCAATTCTCACCCAATAACCCCTCCTATGGGAAACAACACAAACTTATTGATCACTCAAATGAATCAAGGTGGGAGAAACTCATTATCAAATATTTAATGAGGTAAAATCCACTATTTTAGTTGGTCTTTTAGTCATGTAGTTATTGATTTTTGGTTTAAAGAAATAGAAGGTGTTTTTTCCGTTATCCATATCTTAATCATGAGAATGTTGTTTTTTCAATCTATTATTATAGAGGTTGTATTGACCAATAGTGGAGTATCATTTAGAATACTATGGAAAAATGGTGAAAGTGACTCTATGGAATATAAAAATTTTAAAATGATGTTTATGAATAAGTATTTTATATCTACTCTATTCACTAAATTTAATTGAGATTTATTGGTATATCAAAAATACAATTATTTTATTGGGTCATTTAAATGGAATTTCAAAATACGTATGAGATAAACATAGAGATTTATCTCTGAATTCTAGACTAAAATCAATGATTTATTTTTAATTTAAATCCAAATCCTCTAATTATGTTTACCATAGGATAATTTATATTTTATGAATATCTATTTTTATTTTATCATATGTTTATAAGAAAAATGGAACCTCACAATATTCAATGGAAAATAAATGGAATATAGAGTATAGAGTAATCATTAATGATAATACAAATGTTGGTATGAAATAATAGTTTCCTATATGTAACAAATGTTGGTGAGAGAACCTAGGTTATTTTATTAATGGATCATTGATGTGTTTTATGTCTGTCTAATGAAGACACTTTTCTCAAATAGTCGAACTAAGGCAAAGATGCTGATTAACCCACCAAAAGAGAAGACGGTCATTGATAACAAATTTCCCACACTACAAATATTTATGTTCTAACTTTTCAAATATTATGTGATTCAATTACTCAACCCTATGGACAAAAAAATAAAAAATCCCCCATTAACCTCCCTAATAGAGGTATCATGTAAGGGAATTTATGATCAATGAAAATGAGTTAGATCAAAATACTGAGGTGTTTCAAGGTAAATTTAATCACTCTTATATTTTTGTGTAACATATTTTTTTATAGTTTATTGTATTAATTTATATCTCAATATTTTGATGTTAATTTTTAATCATCACACTAGACAATGGATATTGAATTAGTAGAGAAAACCCCATGTGGATGACTGATCTATTCCATGATTTAAAAATATACTCAACTTTTTATTAGAGGTTTCATTGATTTTTACTTAATATTGGATATTGATTTCATACCCCTAAATAATATAGAAATCAAATCTAGGATAATGAATTATCATTTCATATCCTTTATTATCATATTATCATGTATAGATGATAGGATGATTATGATCTCTATATAGATAAAAATTATATAATACTAGTTATGTTACCCAATAGCAAGGAACTGCTTGATTTATTAGTCCCAATATATCTCAAAATGATAATAAATACACATGTGTTCCATGAAATAATAAATTTAATATCATATTATGAAAGGACCATGGAATTAAAATGGAATTCATATCATTTATAAAAGGTATGACGAAAATTTACCTTTATAATGTAAATAAATGAATCCAAAAATTAAATCACACCAACAGAGTATTTTATAAGAACAATTATAGGATGATTCATTAAAAATAATTCTCAATTAATAAATCCATTATGTTTAAAGATGAAGTGTCATAGAATTTGTAAGATAATTTTTTAGTTAATGCTTCTCTATTTCCTGTAAATGATAAATTTAGAGTCACATTAAAAGTACATTTTTAGAAAGATAAATTATAATAAATTTAATGGAATAAATTTAAAATTAAATAAAAAATTATATCATTAATAAATATTTGAAATTAAATAAATGTTTCCAAAATATGATCATAAGATACCTAGAAAAAATCACTTTTAAACGATAACTTTAATATAAAATCCGTGTAAAATACATATATATTTCAAAAAATTGATGTTAAAACATGAGAAAACATTTAATCATGAAATAAAATATAATAATATATCATTGAAATTATATATAGGTTATAAAAATAAATTTAGAGATTATTATAGAAAAATTTATTTTGAAAGGATAGAAACACATTGTAACATTTTAAATTTCCATTATTGAAAGCCCACACTTTTAAAAGAGTTAAAAGATTTAATTTCTAAAATTAGGGATGTTAAATATGAAGGTAACATGAAATAAAACCTAATTTTGTTACAAATATAAATAATAACATATAGGGTAGAAAACAATATTGGAAATTTGGGGAAACCATCGTTAAAGAAGATGATAATTATTCTCAATATTGATATAATTTGGATGTCGACTAAGTTCATTTTAGAGTAATATATGAATAAAAATTATCATTTTTACTTGAGAGTAAAAAAATTTACCTTGTGATAAATTCTTCCATTTTATTAAACCAATATTGTATTAAATACATTCATAATGATACATTATAAGATAATGAAAGGAGTATAGTTGAAAAAGGTGCAAACAACATTGGTATTTTTGAATCAAAAAACACTTAAATAAAGACCATGATATGTATCTTCAAACCCCATAAATTTGAATAATATAAAAAATAAAAAAAATTAATTAATCATACCATATCAATTATATCATTGTACATATTAAGAAAAACTTCTTAGGAGATTAAAATTGAAAATAATAACACCTTTCCTTATGTTACCACATACTCAAATGCACTCTATCCTCAATTATAATTAAAATGTATCATAATTAATTATTCCAAAACCATTTTCATATATATATTTCTATTTTTAAAATTCATTGAAATCCATTTATCACACATATTTTAGTCAGTTATGGTTTATATTGACAATTAATTTCAAGATACATTGAATATTTATATCGTACAAATTTTGTAATGGAATCCTTGATTCTTGATTATTAAAAAAAATCAAAATTCGTAAATTATATAGAAAATAAATTAATTCTATCCCAGTGATTCATTATATTAAATTTTCATTTGTAAAATGATAAAGGTATTGTTTTTAAAAATAAATTTTTTGAAGAAATGGTTTCAATGTTTTTAACAATAGTAACATGATATATTAAAAAATATATATAATTTTGATAAAACATTTATAAAATAATATTATAAAAATATATAAATTTTTATTAAATTATATTATCTTTATATTATCATTATATTATATTTATTAATCATTCATCATACAAATATTATACCAAGATTTGCATATATAGTAAACTGACCTAAATGGTAGTGTGTTATAATAATTTAACGAGCCACAAAATGGATTCATATAATATTAACCTAACTATTTTTAATCATTAAACATTTAATAAATATAATTTTACATTATTAAAATCCTTCTTAGAACCATCAATTATGTGTGGAAATGAATAAATAATTTCTTCATTCATTGAGGTAGTAGTCTACAAATATACCTTATTAAAGATTCTATTTTGGAATAAATGGGTTGGAATAAAGTTGTATGATTCATTATAATATTAGAATAATAATTAAGGAATTTTATAAATATTAATTAAAAAAGTATACCCTTATTTAAAAATATGACAAGTGGTGATGAGAATTGAACTACCTATATAAGGCCCTGACGTTAAACCTTACTTAATATTGAATTAAATGAATAATTCACATTGAGGATATTTTCAGGATTAGAGTTTTAGATAATTAGGACATAAATATTACATCTCAAAAGATTACAAAGTAGAAACTCTTACTAAGTTTCCATAGAATAAAAACTCTTAAAATGAAACATGTCTAGTTCCATGTTTTATATAACATGACTTTTCCTTGATCCCATCCTTGACCCTATTCCACATAAAGTCATGTGTAAAACATTTCAAAGACTTGGGGTGAGCATAAAAATCACGGTAAGGGAAACACAAAGAATAAAAACTGTTAGTTTTTCAAAACAAAAAGTAAACCTTTTATACTTTATCAAAGTAATACATTTCACCTTTATGAATTAGTAAAATCTCTTCACTGAATAAAAGATCAATACTTAACCTTTTATAACCAAAAAATTACCATAAAACCCATATAAAGAACACATAACATATGAAGGTAACTTGGGATATAAACATTCTTAAATGGAATAAACATACGATCGGCATACACACATATCACTTAGTGAAATAGCCATACGGATGACTTCCATACCCAATGCATTGGAGGTTATAACGTAACCACCCGTCCTGCTATTCACGGCACCACCCATCATATGATTTATCACGTAACCACCTGTAAAATTTCCAAGTACCATCATAAAATCATAAGACATAAAACAAATATAATGGAATGAAAAAATTTCCACACTTTGATCACAATATATCACATAAATATATTGACATAAAAAATCCATTATAAAAACCATTTTCAATACCAAAATACTTAAAAGAATATATTCTATTTATTTAATATTAAAAAACATTATGGCTTGTTCAGGAAGCAAAATACTAAATAATACTCGCGGCGGAAAAAAAGGTCGTTGTCACCGCGTACGTTAAAAGAAACATTCCTTTGTGTCATTTAGTAAAATGCTTCATAGAAAAAGAATACTTT
The DNA here is from genome assembly GCA_963277665.1 of Viscum album. NCBI lineage: Eukaryota > Viridiplantae > Streptophyta > Magnoliopsida > Santalales > Viscaceae > Viscum > Viscum album. The sequence continues at coordinate 1,465,430,511 of OY728158.1, forward strand.
TGTATAAAAGAAAAAGTCAAACGGTATTATACACCGTATAAAAGAAAGTTGTTTATAAAACTAAATATTCCTCAATGAAAGGAGATTGAGACGAAGTTCCTTACCTCGGGTCCAACTTGACTCGATCGTTCTTTAACGTCCTGAATAATAATCTTGAGATAATTTATACTTTCATAGGAACCTTTTTCAAGTTCATTATTCCTTTTATATCACTTATTACCATGTTATAAACACTATGTAACTATTTAAGTTAATAATTTTTGTTTTGTCGATATTTGGTTCTTAAGTCGAAAGTGGACTCCTTACAATTACATGTTGTTCGTGTGGGCAAAGGTTCATTATATCCTGAATGATATTCATGATTTGGATATCATATATATCATATATATCCAGAATATACATGTATTTATAGTATTTCATAATCACTTAGAGGTAAGAAATGAAATGCACCGTTCATGGAGACAGTAAGTTGTACGTACACATTAATGCTACTTTCATTTCTATGTCATATTAATGAAATTAAAACTAAATTAGAGGTATATATATTTTAATTCCATAATTATATTAATCATTTAGATGTAACATAAATCATATATAATAACTTTAAATCCATCCTTTATACGTCCCACATATGGAATTAACGAATCAAATCACTTTGAGGGGGCGGTAGTTCGCACTTCCAAAAATGAAGATATCGTGTTTACCCATAATGGAAACCATAAAGGTATGCCATAAATGAAAAATACAGAAGCTTAAGTAAAACATAAATATATTATATATTATATATAAATATCGTGACATCTTAATGGCCACCTTTGAAGGTGTAATATGAGTGTTTAATAATCATCATTTTGTGAGGCAAAAATTCTCCATCCACAGAAACAGTATATTCTTTAACCATTAGATGTAGGTGTGTGTAAGTGTAGCTCTAATGCTTCTTATAACAAAATAATAGAAAATTTAATATACTGGATATTTTACAAAAGAAATGAATAAAAAGACTTTAGGGGGTTGGAAAAGAAAAATAAAACAAAAGAACACAAGTGGAGACATTACCTTAAAAACGGGGAACTCTTTTTGATTTGAGCTCAAAGGGTTCCTTGGGAAGACTTATGCCAAAATTGAGGCTTCTAAAAGTAATACAGGGATGTGTAGAGACAAAATGGGCAGGGGTTGGCCGAGCCAAATGCTTTGGAAGTGTGGGTAAGGTGGTAGAGTGGGGGCCTTTTATAAGAGGAGAGGAGGGGCACTCTTGGAAAGTTATAAAAGGATACTTTATCATAAAATGCTTTTCGGATTTAAAAGATCCCAAAATTATATATTTCGAGGATAAGGTTATAGGAGTTTGAAATATACTCATACAATATGTTTTTGACATGTATAGGTCTTATATTTTACATTATCTTTTCATTTTATTTATATCGTTAAATAATGAGGTAATCGCTGCATCATCATGATGTCAAAAATAATTTAATTTATTTAATGTCTAAATATTATAAAAAAACTTTCATGATGTAGGAAAGCTTTTTAGATTTTTAATGAATATTTATAGTCCAAAATATGACTTGTAAAACCCTTCTTAAAAATTGTTTTAGTAAAACAACTCATGTTTGTGACAATTTTTACTTTAACATTAAATAAAAATATATTAATGTCATTTTCCTTCCAAAGTGGCTCCATGGGATCCCCAAGTTCACCCATGGATTTTCATGGTCGTCCATGACACATCCAATAAGGTTGGGATATGTTTCAAGTTCATTTCATATTTTTAAAACATTATTCTTACCTTAAATTACACCAATTACCTCTACTCACGATTAAAAACATAAAAGTTACTATTCACCAAAAAATTTATTTTAATCCTTTTGAACAACATTTTACTTCTTAATGACAAGCATGTATTTCAGATTTTTTAAATTCAAAACACAGAGGTGGTAAAATTTTATTTAAATGAAATATAAGTTTTTTAAGTACCACCTAGTGGTTTCACTATTCATCAAAAATTGATGTTTTTCAGAAAAATACCAAAAATTCACCCTAAGATATATTTGATATTCCCAATTCAAAAATGACGTCTATTTTACAAATTTCAAAACATATAAGTTTCATTAATTAATTTAATAATTAATTTCCGCTGTCAGAGCAAATCGCTTGTTTTTATGAAACAATAAGTATCAAAAGATTGACACTAGTTTAAGTCCAATTTCAAAGTGAAATTAATTCCAACAACCACTAACAGATTAAATGGTAAAAATATATTCTAATTAAAATCTAAAAACAATTAAAAATATAATCTAATCATATAAATAAATTATATTAAAAAGAGGTTTTGAATTAAAATACAGCATTTCTCACTATTCATTAAAAAATGAACTTTATCGGAAAAATACCAAAAATTTAAACAAATTAAATTTTGATATCCTGATTCTAAAGATGAGTTTTATTTGGACCAATAGAATGTATAAGAGTGACCAAAACTATATTTAAATATGGTTCTCCATGAAAAGGTGATAATTCGACCTTTAGTGAAAATTAGAGTATCTATGCCTAAAATTGAATTCTTTTCTTATTTTAACCCTTTATCTTTTATTGGAAAAATGTTAAACCATTTAACCAACATATATAATCATATTTCAATTTATCTATTCATTCCCGCCAATACAACGGCTACTTGTTAACTACCATTTAAAATAATATATTATTATATAACTAGTGTGCAACGTAAGATTTAAAAGAAACTCATTGTTGTGTATCGAGCACGCTATCGAACATAGACACCCTTTAAAGTAAAATTAATATTTAATTCGTAAATATTAATAAATATGAAAATGATTTATTCTTTATTTACCTAGTATGTTACATCCTTCCCCCTATTTGGAATTGCGTCCTCGCAATTTTATTCACTTATCAAAATAAGTGGGGGTATTTATCCCTCATAGCATTTTCAGATTCCCATGTTGCCTCTTCAAACATATGGTTTTTCCACAAAACCTTTACTTGATGAATTACCTTATTTCACAACAGTTTCTCTCTTCGGTCAAGAATCTAGACTGGTTGTTCTTCATAAGAGAGATTCTCTTCCAATTGAACTACCTCTGGGTTCAAAACATGAGATGAATCTGGCATATACTTTCTCAACATCAAAACACGAATAACATTGTGTACCTAAGATAAACTCGGAGGTAAATCCACTTGGTAAGCAAATGATCCAACATTCTCCAGAATTTCATATGGTCCAATGAACCTTGGACTCAGATTTCCTTTCTTACCAAATCGCATCACACTTTTCCATGGTGAAACTTTGATAAAAACATGATCACCTACCTCAAAAGATAGATCCTTCCTCCTGTTATCCGCATAACTTTTCTGTCTTCTCTGATCTGTTCTCATGTGTTTCTGAATCAACTGAACTTTTACTGCCATCTTTTCTACCATTTCTGGTCCCATCAGCTTCCTTTCACCCACTTCATCCCAAAAAGCTGTATTTCGACACTACATCCCATATAATTTCTCAAATGGTGCCATCTGTATACTGGAATGAAAATTGTTATTATAAGAAAACTCAACCAAAGAAATATGTTGGTCCCAACTTCCCTGATAATCCAACAAACAAGAACGTAGCATATCCTCCAATGTCTGAATTATTCGTTCTGACTGCCCATCTGATTGGGGATGAAAAGTTGTACTAAAATTTAATTCAGTACCTAATGACTTTTGAAGGTCATTCTAAAAGTTAAAAGTGAACCTAGGATCATGGTCAGATACAATGGAGAGGGGAACACAATGTAACCTGACTATCTATTTAAGATACAAACCGGAATGTTGATCTAGGGAAAAAGTATCTCGTATAGCAAGGAAATGAGCAGATTTAGTCAAGCGATCAACAATAACCCAGATTGCATTATTACCTCGATGTGTCTTTTGAAATCCCACAACGAAGTCCATGGATATATTCTCCCATTTCCACTCTGGCACTGGTAAAGGATGAAGCATCCCTTTCGGTAACTGCTGCTCTGCATTAACCTGCTGACAAGTAAAACACTTTATAGTAAAATAATCAATATCTCTTTTCATTCCATCCCACCAGTAATACTCCCACAGATCTCTTTACATCTTAGTACTGCCAGGATGAACAGAAAATGGCGAACTATTAGCTTTAAATAACAACTCTCTCTTCAACTGTGAATCACAAGGCACACACAATCTCTTCCCAAATCTCAAAACACAATCATTATCAATGTTGAATTCAGAAAACTTACCCTTCTGAACCAGCTCTACCTTTTTCTACCACTAACTGTCTTGCTTTTGTGCTTGCTTTATTCTGTCTGATAGAGAATATTTCACTGATACCTGAAACAAAATAGAAGGACTTCCCGCACAAACAACATTCATTCCAAAGTTCATCAAATCAAAAACCAAAGGATCTCGTTCCAAACGTAGCATGGTTAATGAAGCATTACTTTTTCGACTCAAAGCATCAGCCACTTTATTTGCTTTTCCCGGATGGTAATGAATTGTACAATCATAATCCTTGATTAATTATATACATCTACTCTATCTGATGTTCAATTATTTCTGAGTGAATATATACTTTAAACTTTTTTGATCGGTATATATTTCACACATTACTCCAACAAATGATGCCTCCAAATTTTTAAAGCGAAAACTACAGCAGTTAATTCCAAATCATGTGTATGATAATTTACCTCATGAGTTTTCAACTATCGTGAAGCATAAGAAATTACATGATCATTCTGCATTAGGACACAACCAAGTCCTTTCAATGAATCATCCCTGTAGATAACAAACTCACCATTCCTGGAAGGTAGTGCCAAAAATGAAGCATTCACCAATATTCTTTTCAGTTCCTGAAAACAATCATCACATTGTTTTGTCCAGATAAACATAACACCCTTCCGAGTTAGCTTAGTCATTGGACTAGATAACCATGAAAATTTTCTAACAAACCTTCGGTAGTAACCTGCCAAACCAAGGAAACTACGGATCTTGGTTACATTTGTGGGTCTTGGCCATTCATCAACAACTTTTTTTTAGAAGGATCAACAGTTATGCCATCTTTTGAAACAATGTGACCAAGGAAAAAAATTTGTTGTAACCAAAACTCACACTTTCTAAATTTTCCATACAGTTTCTTTTATTTTAAGTTTTGCAAGATAACCCTTAAATGACCTTCATGCTCCTCTTTAATTTTATAAAACACCAAAATATCATCAATGAAAACAACCACAAACTTATCCAAGAACTCATGAAAAATTATATTCATAAGGTCCATGAATACAACAGGTGCATTGGTTAACATAAAAGGAATAACTACAAATTCATAATGGCCATATCTGGTACGGAACGCAGTCTTTGGAACGTCTGCTTATTTTACTTTCAACTGATGGTACTCCGACCTCAAGTCAATCTTCAAAAAATGCTGAGCTCCCTAGAGCTAATCAAACAAATCATCGATATGAGGAAAATGATACTTGTTCTTAACAGTGATATTATTCAAGGCTCTATAATCAATGCAAAGTCTCATTGAGCCATCTTTATTTTTAACGAACAAGAAAGGAGCACCCCATGGTGATGTGATAGGTTGAATGAAACCTTTATCTAATAACTCCTGCAATTGTTTCTTTAACTCGAAAAGTTCAACTTGAGCCATTCGATAAGGGGGTTTTGAAATTGGCTTAGAATCAGAAACTAAGTCAATATTAAATTCAAATTCCCGATCATGAATAATAATAGGCAACTCATCAGGAAATAAATCAACATACTCATTTAGCACTGTCACATCATTAATCTGAATAGTTCCTTTATTTTCATAAATATGTGCAAGGTAACATTCATTTCCATCTTTTACTAGTTTCTTAACATCCTGATATGTTATCAAAATCAAGGGTTCATTCATGTACACAAACTGAAAATCATTCTGAAAAGAAACCATTTTAGCTCTGTAGTCAATATTAGCATGATAAACAGAAAGCCAATCCATACCCAAAATAACATCAAACTCTACTAGAGGAAAACAATAAGGTTTTCTGGTAGATTCTTTCCGCACACAAGGATAGGAAGGTTCATATAATTTCTTTTTGTCTCAATGTTTCCTCTGGGTGTTTTTACCATAAGTTCAGGATTCATAACTTGAGATGGAATTTCCAATTTACTAGAAAACTTCTCAGAAATGAAATAATGTATAGACCCTGAATCAAACAACACATTGGCATAATCTGAACAAAAAAACAGTGTACCTAATAATACTTCATTCGATGGCCCAACCTCTGCTGAAGTAGTTGCAAAGGATTTCACCACCCCTTTCTGCTTGTAGTCTGGCTGCTTTTCCCCAGTTCAGTTCTTCATTAGACACTCATTTGCATAATTACCCATTTCATTACACATAAAACATCTTACCGCTGTCTTTTCATTTCTTGCTTGATCATCTTCTTACAGTTACGAGCAATATGAACAGACTTACCACACCGAAAGCACTTTCCAGAATTGGATAAACATTCTCCAGGATGCATTTTACCAAAATTCTCACTGGATGGATATTTGGTTTTCTTAACTCCTTTCTTTTTTGATGAATTCTTCCCCTTTTCCTGCCAACTGGACCTCTTATTCTGTTGTTTGTCAAAGAACACCTCATCATCGGCATACTCCATTTCCACCATCTCCGCACATCGAACAAGTTTTTCATAACTTTTGAACTCATGAGAAGCTAAAGCCCTTCGATACTTTGGATTTAACCCTGAGTAGAAACGGTTGATTTTACTATCAAGATCTCGTATGAATTTTGGAGCATACCTTGCCAGTCGAGTGAACTTTACTTCATAAACAGCCATTGAGCCATCCTCTTGCCTCAATTCCAAGAACTGTTTTTCCATCCTAAGACGAACCACCTTAGGAAAATATTTCTCAAGAAACATACCTTTGAATTATTCCTAGTGAAGAACACCAATATCATCACTATCCCTGATATTTTTCACCATAGACCACCACTGATCTGCTTCATCTTCAAAATGGTAAACAGAAAGACTAACCTTTTGATGTTCTGAACACCCCATGACATCAAAAATCTTCTCCAGTTCTTTAATCCACTCTTCAGCTAGCACGGGGTCAGATGATCCTTTGAATGATGGGGGGTGTTTCCTCATGAAATGTTCCACCACTGACATGTTCCTCTTTGGTTGATCTGGATGATCTCGTGCATGGACACCACCACCATTTAGAGCCTAATTCAATTGTGCCATCATGGAAACAAACTGTTCAGTTCCAATTCCGACCATCTCATGTTGCTGATTTGGAAGGTTGTCTTCCTCCTGATGTCATCCCAACATAGTTGCCTTGTTTCCTCTGCGGAAAACCATTCGGAACAAAGAAATATCTCAGGCGAAGCAACATGATGATCTTTAAATGCTATATCATTTCAGTGATACCATAAATTAATTTATAATTTAACAATTTTCTAACTGCTATCGTTTTCTAAACCGACCTATGATACCAACTATAAGGCCCTGACCTTAAACCTTACTTAATATTGAATTAAATAAATAATTCACATTGAGGATCTTTTCAGGTTTAGAGTTTTTGAGAATTAGGAAATAACTATTACATATCAAAAGATTACAAAGTAGAAACTCCTACTATGTTTTCATAGAATAAAAACTCTTAAAAAGAAACATGTCTAGTTCCATATTTTATATAGCATGACTTTTCCTTGATCCCATCCATGACCCTATTCCACATTAAGTCCTATAAAAACATTTCAAAAACATGGGGTGAGCAAAAAAAGCTCCGTAAGGGAAACACAATGAATAAAAACTGTTATTTTTTCAAAACAACAAGTAAACCATGTATACTTTATCAATGTAATACTTTTCACCTTTATGAAGTAGTAAAAACTATTCACTGAATAAAAGATCAATACTTAACCTTTTGTAACCAAAATATTACCATAAAACCCATATAAAGAACACATAACATATGAAGGAAACATGAGACATAAACATACTTAAATGGAATAACCATATGATCGACTTCCACACATATCACTTAATAGAATAGACATACGGACGACTTCCATACCCAATGCATTGGAGGTTATAATGTAACCACCCATCCCGGTATTCACGGCACCACTCGTCATATGGTTTATCATGTAACCACCCGTCAAATGTACAAGTACCATTATAAAATCATAAGACATAAAACAAATATAATGGAAAGAAAACATTTCCACACTTTGATAACAATATATCACTAAATATATTGACATAACAAATCCATTATAAAAACCATTTTCAATACCAAAATATATAAAAGAGTACATGGTAGTTATTTCATTTTAAAAAACAATACGGCTTGTTCAGGAAGCCAAAGACCAAATAATACTCGCGGGGGCGGAAAAGGTCGTTATCACTGCGTATGATAAAAGAAACATTCTTTTTTGTCGTTTAGTAAAAAACATCGTAGAAAAATATTCCTTTTGTACAAAAGTAAAATTCAAAGGGTTTTATACACCATATAAAATAAATTTGTGTATAAAACGAAATATGCCTCAATGAATGGAGATTGAGACGAAGACCCATACCTCGGGTCTGACTTGACTTGATCGTTCTTTAACGTCCTGAATAATAAACTTGAGTTAATTTGTACATGCTTAAAAACCTTTTTCATGTTCATTATTCCTTTTATATCACTTATTACCATGTTATAAACACTATGTAATTATTTATGTTAATAATGATTGTTTTGTCGATATTTGGTTCTTAAGTCGAAAGTGGACTTCTTACAATTACATGTTGTTCGTGTGGTCAAAGGTTCATTATATGAAGAATTATATTCATGATTTGGATATTATATATATCATATATATCCAGCATATAAATGTATTTATAGTATTTCATAATAATTTATAGGTAAGAAATGAAATGCACTGTTCATGGAGACAGTAAACCGTACGTACGTATGAATGGTACTTTCATTTCTATGTCATATTTATGGAATTAAAACTAAATGAGAGGTATGTATATTTTCATTCCAGAATTATATACATCATTTAGATGTAACATAAATCATATATAATAACTTTAAATCCATCCATTATGTATCTCACATATGGCATTAACGACTCAAATCACTTTGAGGGGGCGGTAGTCCGCACTTCCAAAAATGAAGATATCGTGTTTACCCATAATGGAAACCATAAATGTATGCCATAATTGAAAAATATAGAAGCTTAAGTAAAACATAAACATATCATATATCATATATAAATATATTCACATCTTAATTGCCACCTATGAAGGTGTTATATGAGTGTTGAACAATCATCATTTCGTGAGGCAGAAATTCGCCATCCACAGAAACAGTATATTCTTTAACCATTGGATGTAGGTGTGTGTAAGTGTAGCTAGAATTATTCTTATAACAACATTATAGTATATTTACGATACTGTAGTTGTTACAAAATAAATGAATAAAAATATTTTAGGGGGGTTGGAGAAGCAAAATAAAACAAAAGAACACAAGTGAAGACATTACCTTAAAAACGGGTAACTCTTTTTTATTTGTGCTCAAAGGCTTCCTTCGGAAGACTTATGCCAATAGTGAGGCTTCTAGGAGTAATAGAGGGATTTGGAGAGACAAAATGGGCAGGGTTTGGCTGAGCCAATGGCTTTGGAAGTGTGGGTATGATGGTAGAGGTGGGGGCCTTTTATAAGAGGGGAGGAGGGGCACTCTTGGAATGTTATAAAAGGTTACTTTATCATAAAATGATTTTCAGATTTAAAAGGTCCCAAAATTATATATTTCGAGGTTAAGGTGATATGAGCTCTAAATATACTCATAAAATAGGTTTTTTACATGTTTAGGGCTTAGATATTACATTATCGTTTCATTTTATTTAAATCGTTAAATAATGAGGTAATCGCGGCATCATCATTATGTCAAAAATAATTTAATTTATTTAATGTCTAAAAATTATAAAAAAATATCATGATGTAAGAAATCTTATTATCTTTCTAATTAATATTTATAGTCAAATATATAACTTGTATAACCCTTCTTAAAAATTGTTTTAGTAAAACAACTCATGTTTCTGATATTTTTACTTTAACATTAAATAAAAAGATATTAATGTCATTTTCCTTCCAAAGTTGCTACATGGGGTCCCCAAGTTGACCCATGGATGGTATTGGTCGGCCATGACACATCCAATAAGGTTAGGACATTTTTCAGGTTCATTTCATATTATTAAAACATTATTCTTACCTTAAATTACACTAATTATCTCTAATCCCGATTAAAAACTTAAAAGATACTATTCACCAAAAAATTATTTTAATCCCTTTTAACCACATTTTACTTCTTAATGACAACCATGTATGTCAGATTTTTGAAATTCAAAACACAATGGTGGTATAATTTCATTTAACCAAAAAAATTAGTTTTTTGAGTACCACTTAGTGGTTTCACTATTCATCAAAAATTGAAGTTTTTCAGAAAATTACCAAAAATTCACCCTAAGCTATATTTGATATTCTGAATTCAAAAATTATGTCTATTTTAAAAAATTCAGAACATATAAGTTTCATTAATTAATTTAATAATTAATTTCTGCTGTTAGAGCAAATAGCGTGTTTTTATGAAACAATAAGTATCAAAAGATTGACACTAGTTTAAGTCCAATTTCAAAGTGAAATTAATTCCAACGACCACTATCGGATTAAATGGTAAAAATATATTATAATTCAACTCTTAAACCAATTAAAAAGATAATCTAATCATATAAATAAATTATATTAAAAAGAGGTTCTGAATTAAAATACATCATTTTTCACTATTCATTAAAAAATGATCTTTATCGGAAAAATACCATAAAAATTACACAAAGTAAATTTTGATGTCCCGATTCTAAAGAAGAGATTCATTTGGCCTAATAGAATGTATAAGAGTAACCAAAACTATATTTAAAGAAGGTTAGCCATGAAAAGGCGATAAGTCGACCTTTAGTGAATATTAGAGTATTTATGCCTAAAATTGAATTCTTTTCTTATTTTAAGCCTTTATCTTTTATTGGAAAAATGTAAAACCATTTAACAAACATATATAATAATATTTTAGTTTATATATTAATTCCCTCCAAAACAACGGTTATGTGTTATCTACCATTTAAAATAATATATTATTATATAACTAGTGTGCAACGTAAGATTTCAAAGAAACTCGTTGTTGTGTATCGGGCACGCTATCGAACATAGACCCCCTTTAAAGTAAAATTAATTTTTAATTCGTAAATATTAATAAATTTGAAAATGATTTATTCTTTATTTACCTGGGATGTTACAACGTCTCTTCGTGATGACGACATCCCACACCTACTCCCGATCAATATTGTTTTTTATTCTTAGAGAAGGTAAATGATTGAATAATTAAATAAAACTTAAAATAATGACATAATTGTATATAAAAAATATTATTAATTTTTTTATTCCTTCTAGAAGACTATTTTAAGAGAAAAATAATGAATAAATGACTATAGTGTATGAAATACATATATTGAGAATAAATATTTCCCTTAGAAAAATCCACGGGAAATGGAGGCCTTAGTCTATATATCTAAGATCTGAGGATTATGAAATTTATGTATCCATTTATGTGGAGAAATATTGAATTTTTATTGGATAAAATTTAGAGGTATGGTTTTATGATTATGTGGTGGAAGTGGTCCCCTTTTATAGTTGAGGAAATGGGTACTTTTTTTAAAACGAGTTATTTTTCAACAATGGAATAACACTGGTAAAAGTTCACTAGATCCCAAAGTGACAAATAGTTTATTATAGGGTAATATAAGGTTGATAAATCCTTTAACACTCATTTTAACCATGTTATAAACATTTTAATAATCAATTTTATATTTTACCATGAAATTTTAAAATTTTTTGTTTTTACATGGAAACTAATTTTTACCCGATTAATTTATAGAATATTAAAAATATAATGTAACATATGTTATAAAATATAGATTTTGTGAATGAAAATTTAAAAACAAGAAAATCTAATACAATTTATAAATATGAGGAAATCATATTTTAAGTTAAAAAATATAACATATATAAAAAATGATTTTTATAAAAAACAAATTTCACTATTTTGTGTCCGTAATCTTATATAACATTAGTTACAATTTAAATTATTGATAAAAAATAATTATAAATTTAAAGAAATCTAATAATTATATTAAATATATCATTTATATTATAGTAATAAAAACATCACAATATTAATAAAAAATTCTTTGAAAATAACTTTTTTAGTATTCACATGTCAATTAACATTATATCAATAGTCATACATTTATTACCAAAATTATATTTTAATTATTAATAAATATCATCATGGTGTCATAAAATATTAAGTTCATTTTTTATATTTTTTTCTAAAATTGATGAAAAATAGTTTTGAACACAAGAAAGTAAAAACAAATTGAGTAAAATATTAATTTTCTTTTCAAAACATTAAACCCAAGATTGGTAAATTAAATATAGTGTTCTAAAAGGATTTATTTTAATTTATAAATCTATACCTTTATATAGATAAATTAAAATGTATTTTGAATATTTTGTTTTGATAATTTTGTAAAAGTAATGGAATTATATAAAATTTTCAGTTATTAAGATGCTCCTTGAATTTAATTATCATTGAAAATAGAAAAAAGTCACTGTAGGTAAACTTTCATTTGTGAAACTCAAAAATGATGTGGGGTTTATAGAAATTGAAATCTAAATATCTAAAAATCTTCAGGTAAATTAAAATTCAATATATATAATAATAATAAATTGATAAAAAAAATTTAAATTTTTTTTTGTTACTAATCATATAATAAGTTAATTTTATAATTTATTAAAATATATTTTATTTATATGTGTCGTATTTTTATGAAATTTTATTACTAATAAATATTTCATAGATGCTTTTATTTTAGTATATAATATATGGGGATCTATTTTACATATTAATTTTTTTTTTAAACAATGTTCTAAAATATTTGGTCTTTACATTCTCTCCCCTTAAATATTTCAATTATTATAAATTTTAACTATCAATTACTAACTAATGGATTCTATGGAATACACATGACATATGACATAATTTTTATAGTGATATACTCATACATATGAAATGCATTTTTTCCAAAATAATAGGTAAACTATAATATAGAGTTTCTTTAATAATTTGAGTTAAACATCCCTAATGATTAGGTATCATATCTATTGTAATAGAATTATTTTCCCATGAGAAATCATAGTCATCCTTGATCATAATTATTATCATAGGTCAGTTTGAAATCAGAAATTTTATTTCCCTAAATTTTTTATCACTATATATTATATTTATACAATGTTAATTCATTTACATAATAACATAAAATTCATCCAATGGAGGGATAATTATTAATAAAATACTCATATTACATGAACAAAATAATGTGGTAAAATACTAATAGAAGTTGTTCTTTGATTATATAAAATCTTTATCATGTATAATTGATGATATTATAAATATTCACTATCTAACTAGGGAGGTTATCACTATAATCTAATTAAATATCCAAACATAAGGAGTAGATGGTGATTTTACGTTTTACCATTCCATTTTATGACATAATTTTTGATATAGGGATAAAATATGATTTCTATTGTTCCCTTGGTTAATATATTTTGGATGTTTATTGAACTCCTTAGCCTCTGGGTTAGAAATTTTTTTTCAAATTCCCAAAATCCAAAATCTTTATGAATATGAAATTCTTGAACTCTATTAAATTGGTCAGTTTCTTTTCCTGGACTCAAGAATAATGATCTTTACAGCCAATTCATCAAAACATGAACCACTTTTTGGGTCCTCTATTATAGCGACCCAGCCTTTTATTACATTAATATTATATAATTTCGGTGATAAAAAACATAATAGTATTAAAAATAGAGGGTCCAAAGGTTTAGTGTCCTGGGAAAACTAGGATCACACATAACAAATACAGCATCAAGCATAAACATTTATTTAATTTCTTCTTCTCTAGATTCTTATTGGAAGTTGTCATCTCCATAGTAAATGTTTCCACCTGAGGATATACATCAAAATAAGTGATCTATAATCCGAGTAAGAGTATAGATAAGAATAATATATCATGGGGTGAGCATAATCATAACATAGGAAAAAGATCATGAACATGAGAGGAGCATAAATAAAATACATGACATGTGGAAAAGCATAAAAATCAAACATCATGTCTTAATGGTTAACTACCACACATACTTGTGAACCAAGCTAGCATAATTTTCACAAATCTTTTCACATTTTCTTATGAGATTCATCACTTTACCCAATGCATTGGATTGCTATATAATTCAGGGTTCACCCGTTACATTTAAACATTCATATTGCGCTATATAATACAAGGCGCACCTGTCACATCATAACATTATCATTTATCATGCATGACACAATGAACATATAACATAAATGAACATAACTAACCCATGAAAAGAAATGGGTTTAATCTCATATGAACACATTAATAAACTTTGGGTTCCAAAAAGAAAGAGGGAACAACATACTTGATACAAGAACCATCAACCTTGAATGAGAGGTAAAAGTTAAGTTCTTAAGAGAAGATTTCATTCGGAAAACATTTGGATTGACATAAAATTAATTTTAAAACATTTATATCCCATAAAAGGATATAAAATGATGAAAAAATTATCATTAAGGTGTGACCATAACAAAAATGGAGTGAAAGTGGTTGAACCCGAAGGATGAAAGTTGGGTTGGAGAATTTCCCCTTACCTTGTACCCGAATGCTTCCTTCTATTTAATGTCCTATATAATGACATTATATTAATTAATTAGAAATCAAGAACCCTTTGTACATGAATATGTTTCATTCTGGTTTCATTATGTCATTTTATGTTCCTTTGGATGACTTATAGAGTTTAAAAACATTGTTCGGATATGTTCGTTTTTATGGTTTTTCTTAGGTGGTTCACTTGTATTCCTAAATTTATGTTTGGGTAGAACATGAGTAAACATCCAGATATGATATTACTTGTAAGTAACGATATTACAGGAGTTTGAATTATCTTATAATGAATCATATTATATCCATGTGGATGAATCATTAGGTAAGAATTAAATGATGGTTATTTGGGTCAATTTGGGCGGTTTTTGGATCACAACGAACTTGTTTTAACTTATCACATAGTAATATGGCCATAGGTTATTTCCCAAACTGTAAATAGAACATAATATATATAAACTATTCTGGTTAAACCATATAAATGGTTTCAAGACCATATATGAAGGTATAAATTGATGAAGAAAGCATGTCATTCTTGAAGGTGATAAATTAACACCTCACGAACAACTTTCTCTTTAATATAAGGAAGAGGGAAAGGGGTTGGATAATATAATATACCATTAGCATCATAAAATTACATTATATGTATAATACTAGAGTTACAAAACAATTTAGATGATGATAGGTAGGGAGAGATCATTAAATGAGCTTGAACTTGAATGGAAATTAAAGTAGAAGAGGGAGACAAATTACCTCTTGAATCCTTCTCTTGAGAACCTCCTTAAGGGCCTAAGCATGGTCTTTTGATGAGACCTGATGCTCTTGGGTGGGGGGTATGGGCTAGAGAAGGTTTTTGGGTAGAGTTTAGAAAAGTCTTAGAGCTTGATAGGTGTGAGGAAATGATGGTGTGAAGGGTGTCTTTTATAGTGGAGGGGAGAGGGGTTTCCTTAATATAAAATTCATTAGTTTGTTAATTTCCCCTAAGACAAGGAATAGTGAGTCATGAATAACCAAGAATAGTCATTTTATAATGTAATCCCGAACCAAGTGGGATTAAATCAGTAGAACATCACATATGATCCTATAATTATCTTATT
This sequence comes from Viscum album, assembly GCA_963277665.1. Classification (NCBI taxonomy): domain Eukaryota; kingdom Viridiplantae; phylum Streptophyta; class Magnoliopsida; order Santalales; family Viscaceae; genus Viscum; species Viscum album. The sequence continues at coordinate 1,465,446,468 of OY728158.1, forward strand.
TAGCTTAATTTGTAAATTATGGTATTTCACTATTCATCAAAAATTCACGTATCTCAGAAAAATCCCAAAAATTTACCCCAACAATTGTTCGACTTGTAGAATACGAAAATTAATTCCATTTTTCAAAAATAATTTTCTAAATATTTTTAATTTAATATTTAATTAAAATCATAATTTACATAAAAACAGTTTTTAAAATTAAAACTGATTTTATAGTGCTTTCAAAAATTACGTAGGGTATTATAAAATTATCTAAAATATATAATATATTGATTAAATAATTTATGAATACATTTTAGGGAAAAATATTCCTTTAAATTATTTAATTTATTATAATTAATTACTCATGACTTGCAAAATATAAAAATGTTTAATAAGGTCAAATTGTCACTTTCTAAGATGACTAAATTTTATTTTATTATTCATAGGTAATGTTACTATTATGTTGCATGATTTAATATTCATAAGGGTAATATTACTATTCATAAGGGTATGTTTCTATTCATAAGGGTAAGTCATTATTCCCCAAAAATTATTTTTGTTTGATTAGACTCCAAAAATCATCTTGAACACAACTGTGTATGTCAAATTTTCAAAATTCCAAACAAAAAAGTGACAGAATTATGTTTAAAGGTCACTTATCACTTATTAGTTCATTATGTTGTTATTTCATGTTATTTTATGACATAAATATATGAAGGGAATTTCCATTGAAAAACATTGGGTCATTACATTCTTCCCCCTAAAGATATTTTGCCCTCGAAATTTCACTTCACACAAACAGGTGAGGGTGTTTCTCCTTCATTTCCTCTTCTGGTTCCCAAGTATCATCCTCAAACTTATGGTTCCTCCACAACACTTTGACAAGATAGGTTTTCTTGTTGCGTAGAACATTATCTCTCCAATCAAGAATCTTTACTGGATGCTCCTCATAGGAGAGATCATATTCTAGATGCACCACCTCTGATTTTAGTACATGTGAGGGGTATGGTATGTACTTACTCAGTAGTGATATATAAAACACATCATGAACATGAGCCATATTCGGTGGAAGTGCTAGACGATAGGCCACGGCTCCTATGCGGTCAAGGATATCAAAGGGGCCGATATACCTTGGGCTTAGCTTCCCTTTCTTCTCGAATCGCATGACTCTCTTCCATGGAGATATTCGAAAGAAGACTTATATCTTCAATGTCGAACTCCAAGTAACTTCAATGGTTGTCATCATAGCTCTTTTGCTGACTTTGAGCAGCTTTGATGTGTTTTGGAATGACTTGAACCTTCTCTATCATCTCTTGAACAAGATCGGGTCCAGGGAGCTTTCTTTATCTAACTTCATCCCAACAGGTTGGAGTTATACATCGGTTTCCATATAGAGCTTCATATGGATCCATCTGAATACTCGAGGTGGATGTTATTGTTGTATGAGATCTCAAACAATTAGAGATGTTGATCCTGACCACCATTGAATTCATGAGAGCAGGCTCTTAGCATATCTTCAACCATCTGAATAGTCCTTTCAGACTGGCCATCGGTTTGGGGCTAATAGGTCGTACTGAAATTTAATTCGATACTCAAAGCATGTTGAAGGATCCTCCAGAATTTAGATGTGAACCTTGGATCACGGTCAGAGACAATTGAGGTTGGAACACTGTGCATTCTCAGCACTTCGTTCACATATATCTTTTCATGTTGTTCATGTGAGAGGTCTTCCCGAATAGTGATAAAATGAGCAGTCTTGGTGAGTCGGTCAACCACAACCCATATCGCATTATTTCCCTATGATGTCTTCGGGAGACCTGTGACAAAGTCCATTGTAACATTTTCCCATTTCCACATGGGTATATGCAATGGCTGCATCATACCATTGGACTTTTTTCGCTCAGTTTTAACTTCCTGACATATCGAGCACCTTGATATATATTACGCAATTTCCTTCTTCATGTTATCCCACTAGAAGTGTTCTTGAAGATCATGATACATAGTGGTACTCCCAAGATAGATAGAGAAAGTTGATCTTTGTGCGTTATCCAATATCTCCTTCTTTATCCAGGGTGATGAAGGGACAAAAAGCCACGTTCCAAACCGAATCACACCATCATCATCGATATGGAACTCATGTAGCTTCCCTTCCTTTACTTCCTTCAACCTCTTTTGTATCTCCACATCATCCCTATGTGCTTCCTTAATCTTCTCTTGGATGGATGGTTGTGCAATCATTTGGGAAAGGTAGGATGTATCCCCTGCCATTATGATTTCCAAATCCATTCTTTGTATATCCATGAAGATAGGGTCTTTCTAAATCCACAACATGGATAGAGTAGCAAGATTTTTTCTGCTTAGAGCATCAACTACCTTGTTCGCCTTTCTAGGCTGATAGTTAATAGAGAAATTTTAATCCTTGATTAGCTCTAACCATCGCCTTTGACGCATGTTGAGATCCATTTGTGTGAATATATACTTTAGGCTCTTGTGGTCAGTGTATATGTCACACTTCCCGCCCTAAATGTTGTGCTGCCATATTTTCAAGGCAAAAATCACGGCTGCCTGCTCTAGATCATGCGTCGGGTAGTTCTGCTCATGGATCTTCAACTGTCGTGAGGCATAGGCTATCACATTATCATTTTTCATGAGTACACAACCCAAGCCATTATTTTAATCATCACTATATATCACAAATCATTCTCCACTTTTTGGTAGTGTGAGTACAGGTGATGTGATCAGCCATCTCCTTAGCCCCTTGAATCTTCCCTCACATTCTTCCGTCCTGACATACTTTACCCATTTTCTTGTTATCATAGTTAGCGGGCTTGAAAATTGTGAGAAGTTTCTCCCAAAACGTCAGTATTACCCACATATTCCAAGAAAACTATGGATTTCTATGACACTAGATGGCCGGGATCGTTCTTCAATCGCATTTTTCTTTTAAGGATCCACATAAATTCACTCACTTTTTATCACATGTCCCAAGAATGTGACTTGATTCATCCAAAAGTCACAATTGATGAACTTGGTGTACAACTTATCTTTTCTCAATGTCACCAACACAAATCTTAGATGTTCATCATGTTCCTCCTTGCTCTTGGAGTATATGAGAATATCGTCGATAAACACTACCAAAAATTTGTCGAGGTAATATCTAAAGACTCTATTCATCAAATCCATAAAGATTGAAGGGGCATTATTATGACCAAAGGGAATCACAAAAACTCCAAGTACCCATACCTTGTACGGAAGGTCGTCTTCTAAATATCTTCATTCTTCAACATTACCTAATGATATCCAGAATGATGATACACCTTTGAGAATTATTTATCTCCTCTTAACTGGTCGAACAAGTCATCAGTACTTGGGAGAGGATACTTGTTCTTTATGGTGATCTTGTTGAGTTCCCGATAATCGATACACAACCACACGGTTCCATCCTTATTCTTTACAAAGAGCATTGGTGCACCCCAAGGTGATGCACTAGGGAATATGAACCCTTTATCTACATGCTCTTATAGTTGCTTCTTTAATCCTCCAATTCGATAGGAGATATCCTATAGGGGCACTTTGAGATAGGATTATCTCTGGGTATGAGTTCAATTTAGAACTCTACCTCACGATCCGGTGGAATTTGGTTTAACTCTTCGGGAAATACATCACAGTATTCCCCCACGATGGGCATTTCCCCAAGGTTGGAACTTTCCTTCGACTCAACCATTTGGGCGGGGTATGCTTCTTCATAGGGAATCAACACCCACACCATTGTAGGATTTTCCAAAGTAGATTCATGATCTTCCTTAAATTTTTAGAGGATCATGGGATGGTACATAATATGAAATGATATTTTCTTTTCCTAATAGTTGATATGTGATCTATATAAAGAGAGCCATTCCATTCCCATTATAGCATCAAATCCCTCCAAGGGAAGTATTATGAGATTTTCTTGAAGAATCTTCCCACATATGTCAACAAGAGAAGATTCAAACACTGGGGTTGAAATGATTTCACCACTTAGTGTTTTTACAGATATCTCCACTTCATGGTTTCGGGGCTTTGATTCTATAGTTCAAGAAAACTTTCAAGATATAAAAGAATGCGTAGAACCAGAATCAAATAAGACCTTTTCCATTCTTGAGTGAATAGTAAGTGTACCTTGTATGACTTCATTATCATGCTCCACCTATGTAGTAGTGATGGAATAATCCTTCCCTTGTTCCTTTGGCTTTGGTGGATGCTGACGCTGATTACCGTCGAGAACTCGAGGTTTAGTGGACTGGTTTGCATAGTGCCCTAGCTCCTTACAGTTGTAGCATTGAACCATGAGTGGTTCTATCATTTCATCAGGTACATTCTTCTTAATTTTAATGTCTTTTTTACACTCTTGATCATGGTTTCCTTCTTTCCCACACTTTAAGCATTTCACCCTCCCTTTGAGGCAGTTCCTATTGTGCAACATCCCACATTTTTGGCATGTGGGTCATTGATTTTTCTTCCCACCTTTGTCATTAGATCCACCAGCATGAAACTCCATCTTTCTTTTCTTATCATCATATCCATGAGACCATTCTACAAAACACCATCTTCACTTTGAGAGCACACCGAACAACTTCTTCATAACTCACAAAGTCTCTAATTTCAAGAGCCTTTCCAAGGTGTGGTTTTAATCCACTAAAGAATCTATCTTTTTTTATCATTGTTGATAACATAAACTAAAGCGTACATTGTGAGCCTTGTGAAAGTTTCTTCATAATTTGTGAAAGATTCTATATATTTTTTCTTGAGATCTATGAATTCTCTCTCCATCTTATTGTGAAGATTTCGTGGGAAATACTTATTAAGAAACATTATCTTAAAGTCTTCCCATTCAATCTCTTCAATTTCCACCCCTGGCTTTGTGTTCTTAATCAAAACCCGCCATTGAACAGATTATCCATCAAGATGATAAATGGATAGAGTAACATTCTCTATCTTAGAAAAGTGAAACATAGAAAAGATCTTCTCCATGGAGTTGACCCACTATTCCGCAACTAGCATATCAGAAGATCCATAAAGCATCGGTGGTCGTTGGTGCATAAAACATTCAACAGCCAGTTGCTCCCTCTTTTGAAAAGGAGGATGTTCGCCATTATTATGGTTATTATTCATAACAAAAGATAATTGGGAAAGGATATCCATGAAGTTTTGAACTCCACCTCCCAAATCATTAGTGATGTCGTTCGGACAATCGTTACATTGGTCGTCGCATGAGTTGTTGACCTGATTTCTCTTGGTTCCTAGCATTTTCTAAAATAGAAAAGGATAGAACAAAACATAACTAAAAAATTCATGAATAACTTATTAATTAAAACAATTATACCAAAAACATAACATATGGGATCCCTAGGTAAATATTCTTGTGTTCATATTTTTACTTAGTATCATACTAGAGTTTTTCTCTAGGGTTCACTAATCCTAATTCCCAAATTAACTAAACCTTTCCTCTGATACCAACTATAGTGACTTGTCCTTTTCTTACATTAATATTACATCATTTCAATGATAAACAACATAATATTATTACACATAGAGGATCCAAAGTTTTAGTGTCTTGGGAAAACTAGGACCACAAATAACAAATACAACATCAAGCATAAACATTTATTTAATTTCTCCTTCTCTAGCTTCTTATTGGAACTTGTCATCTCCTTTGTACATGTAGCCACCTGAGGATATAAATAAAAAGGGGTGATCTAGAATCCCTAAAATAGGATAGATAAGAAAAACATATCATAGGGTGAGCATAATCCTAACATAGGCAAAAGATCATGAACATGAGAGGAGCATAAATAAAAGACTTGAAATGTGGAAAAGCATAAAAATGACACATCATGTCTTAGTGGTTAACTACCACACATACTTGTGAACCAATCTATCATATTGTTCACACATCTTTTCTCATTAACTCCTGAGATTCGTCACTTTACCCAATGCATTGGAGAGCTATATAATTTTGGGCGCACCCGTCACATTTGAACATTTATATTGCGCTATATAATTACTGGTGCAACCGTCACATCATAACATTATCATTTATCATGCATGCCACAATGAACATATAACATAAATGAACTTAACTAAACCATAAAAAGTAATGGGTTTCATCTCATAAGAACACATTCATTAACTTTGGGTTCCCAAAAGAAAGAGGGAACAACATACATGATACAAGAACTATCGTCCTTGAATGAGAGGTAAAAGTTGAGTTCTTAAGAGGAGAGTTCCTTCGGAAAATAGTTGGATTGAAATAAACATAATTTGAAAACATGCATATCCTATAAAAGGAAATAAAATAATGAAAAATTTATCTTTAAGTAGTGTCTATATCAAAAATGGAGTGCAAAAGGTTGAACCCAAAGCATGAAAGTTGGGGTCGAGAATTTCCCCTTACCTTGTACCTGAGTGCTTCCTTCTATCTAATGACCTGTATAATAAAATTATATTCATTAATTATAAATCCAGAACCATGTGTAAATTAATTGGATTAATTACGGTTTCATTATGTCATTTGATGTTCCTTTGGATTACTAATAGAGTTTAAAAACATTGTTCGGGGATGTTCGTTTTTATGGTTTTTCTTGGGTTGTTCACTAGTATTCTTAAATTGAAGTTTGGGTAGAACATGAGTAAACAACCAGAAATGATATTACATGTCATTAATGATATTACAGGAGTTTTAATGATCTTCTAATGAATTATATTATATTCATGTGGATGAATTATTAGGTAAGAATTAAATTATGGTTATTTGGGTCAATTTGGGCAGTTTTTGGATCACAACGAACTTGTTTTAACATATCACATAGAAATATATCCATAGGTTATTTCCATAACATTAAATAGAACATAATACATATAAAATATTCTGTTTGAACCATTAAAATGTTTTCATGATCAGTTATGAATGTATAAATGGAAGAAGAATGCAAGTCGTTCTTGAAAGCGATAAATTAACAACTCACGAACGACATTCTATTTATTAAAAGGAAGAGTGAAAGGGGGTTGGATGATATAATATCCCATTAGAATCATAAAATTACATTATATTTATAATACTAGAGTTACATTATAATTTATATGATGATAGGTGGAGAGAGATCAAGAAATTAACTTGAACTTGAAAGGAAATTAAAGGAGAAGAGGGAGAGAAATTACCTCTTGAATCCTCCTCTTGAGAACCTCTTTAAGGGAATAATCTTGGTCTTCTGATGAGGCCAGAAGCTCTTCGACATGGGGGGGGGGGATTGGGAAGTGTTTGGGAATAGTTTATAGAAGGCATGGAGCTTGAGTGGTGTGAGAAAATGAGTGTGTGAAGGGTGGATTTTATAGTGGAGGGGAGAGGGGGTTCCTTAATATAATATTCATTAGTATAATAATTTCTCCTAAGACAATAAATAGTGAGTCTTTAATGAACAAGAATAGTAATTTTATAATTTAATCCCGAAAAAAGTGTGCTTACATCAGAAGAACATCACATATGACCATATAATTAGCTTATTTTGCTTATTTTGCAAATTACGGTATTTCACTATGCATCAAAAATTCATGTATCTCAGAAAAATCCCAAAAATTTACTCCAACCATTTTTAGACATTTAGAATCCAAAAATGATGTCCATTTTTCAAAAATAATTTACTAATTATTATTAATTTGATATTTAACTTAAATCATAATTTACTTAAAAACAATTTTCAAAATTAAAATTGATTTTATAGTGCTTTATAAAATTATGTAGGGTCTTATAAAAATATCTAAAAACTATAATACATTGATTAAATAATTTATAAATAAATATTAGGGAAAAAATATTCTTTTAAATTGATTAATTAATTATAATTATTTATTTATGACTTACAAAATACAAAAACGTTTACTAAGGTCAAATTGTCACTTTCAAAGTTGACTATATTTTATTTTATTATTCATAGGTAATGTTACTCTTGTGTTTCATGATCTACTATTACTGAGGTTCATTTTACTATTAATAAGGGTATGATACTATTCATAAGGGTAGGTCGCTATTCACCAAAAATTATTTTTGATTCATTAGACTCCAAAAATCATCTTGAACACAACCGTGTATGTCAGATTTTTAAAATTCCAAACACATAAGTGACAGACATATGTTTAAAGGTCACTTATCACATAGTAGTTTATTATTTTGTGATTTCCTGTTATTTTATGACATAAATATAAGAATGTAATTTCCATTGAAAAACTTTGGGTTGTTACGTCTATGATCATTTCTTGGGTGCGTATTCCCTCATTTTTTACATATAGAAACTTGAATATTTTTTCCTTCGTCATACTTTTTACATAATCTTAAATGAGTTGGTGTCTCAATGATAATTGGTGTGTTTACATGTTTTTAAATAAATGAGTTGTTAATCATAACTCGATATATTATTTTGAGTATAAACAACATATTTCCAACACCAACTTCTCCCCTATTTCATTTCTCCATCATAAGATTAATTAATCATCCATAATTCAAAATTTTATCAGGTATTAACCACGGTATATAATTTTTCAAACCAAAAGGGTTAATCATGTTTTGTAATGATTTTATAGGATGATCGGAGGTGAATCAGAATGGATTTGTGATTCTCATTCTTCCTGATTTAACGTGCGATGATAGAGTGAGGTGACAGATAGTGTCATGGTCAAATCATAAATTCGAAATTGGAAATCCAAAATTAAAAGGCATTAATTGATGATATTACTCAATATATTTCCATAATTATCATTTAATTATAATGTTATGGTGATTCATACATATATGGATGTAGAATTGAAGGTTTCTGAAAACCCATTTAACATGTTGTGTAATTTAGAGTAAGATGTCTTGTGGGGCCCTGGATGTGGTGCTACGTTTTACATGGGGAAGAACAATATCACACTCTAGGTGACAAATGACACACACAATGTGACTAGATACGAAAAGAGTCATTGTGGATTTAACAAAACGTGTTCAGCAGGAGTATATTGGAAAATCCTTGTACATGGACACTATCTGAGTACATGGGATAAGCTATATACATAGAGACTTATAAGAGTACATTGGTATAGACCAAGCAAAACATAAACAAATAAAATTTGTTGTTAGAGTACAAAAAACTACATGTCATACAACTTGATATGACGTGGCTTGTTTTTTAGGTTTACATGCCATGATAGACAGAGATAGATGAGAAGAATAAAGGTTGGAAAGACACATCATGTTTCAGTAGTGCACACCATGTACTCCCACTAATGGTTTTTAGAACCATTTTTTCATCCCTTTAGACTATGATTAGTTGACATTGATTCCTTGGTCCCTTCCCAGAAGGGTACGATATGCAATCAGGTCATTTGAATTTGATTTTGATCCCCTCAATCAGTACTGTTTTAGATAGAGGTTGATCCCCCTATGGGACTAGGGTGAGTTCCTTTATTTTTCCTTGGTGGGGTTCATGGTATCAGTGGGACCATCATACCTATAGTGATGATCCAAATAGGTTTGTGTTATTCTATAGTGTCCCATGGTGTGATCCCTATATGTATTATGAGATCTTATATGATACATTTTGTACATCAAGGGAATTTCCCGAAAATAATGACCTATTTGATGAGAGTAACTAGTGATTTCATAGCTTGGATTCCAATCTCCAATAATGAAAATTACCTTAAAATATCAATAAAATCATGTGGATAGATTATTTTGTTGAGAACTTCTGGATATTGGTTTTCTGTTATCTGTATATCAGGGGTTCATTAGTGTATTTAGGTTATGACATGTCTACTATTTATGATTTGTGCTTAAAATTTTTTGGTTGTCATAATCGGTATTGTTAAAATCACCTCTAAATGGAATATTATCATAGGTGTGGTTTCTTATACCAATGTGTGAGGTTTTTATAGAGTTTTTAGAGGATTGAGAGTAGGCTGAATGTCGTTCTAGGATAGTAAGTTCAAGGTTTTTATCGGTGTTTCTTTTGAAAGTAGTCATTTTCACATGAATATGTTAGTCTCTTTTAATGTTTTTAGTTGGTCTTGTATTTATCCCCTAGTCTATTTCCTATACTATTTCCATAATATAATATTCGATATATATTTTTCATTCAATTAAGGAATCCATTTTTTCTTTCTTATTATTTAATGGGATTTCATATTGTTCTTTTGTATAGGTACATTAGGATAATGCCTCTAATGTGTCAGATGTGACTAATTGATGATAGTCACCATGACCTTTCTTATTGGAAGAGAGGTTTTGGAAGTAACACTTAGATTATCATTGTCAAAGAACACCCTAATAGGTTGTTTCATGACATATATATGCAACCCTAAACTTGAAAAAATTTATAAGTACAACCATTATGCCATATCCATTACCTTTATTTTACAAAAAATATGAAATAACACATAGTTTGGGGAAAACATCAAACAAATATATACCTATAAATATATAGGGGTTTATAGAATCCAAATCACAACACATCTCATCGTTAAGAAGTCCCCTTATCCATCACATGTTATGTATATAAATCATAAATTTCCTAGGAATAAAATAATTCTCAATTTTTGTCTAGGTAGAATCATTTTAAAAATATACTCAAACCATTGAAAATATTCAATCCCAGGATAAAACTCACTATTACACCTTATATATTTCAGTCACCCAAAGGTTGATATATACAAATCCATTTTACATTCATCTTACTCAATCATATTCTACAAAATAATTCGGTATCACATTTCGCAAATAGTAAATAAAATTATTATGGTGAATTCATAACAACAGTGACTTATAACACTAATTCCATGAACATTCCTCAATCCTGAAAAGATTTATGAAATTTAAAAATATATCGATATCATACACCAATGGTTGAAATCACTGGTCTAAAAGACAATTTCTTACATGGTGCTACACATGAGAAATTCCGAAACACCATGGCCTCAATATGTATTCTCTCCCCTATTCCAAACCATTTAATCAAGTCCCACTTTATTATTCATATCAATTTATTATCTGGAATAAATAAAATTTTATACACCCAATCACCCCACTAGTAAATTTTTTAAAACCAATAGTCATCCAATGCAAGATGAAAAGGCAATACTATATCACCATAGGTTAATACTAAAATACTGTTATTTATCAAATAAAAATAATTCTCACATAATTAAATTCAAGAGAGAATATGAAACCACAATCATAATTCATTATGGTTACCCATATAGTCCTCCTCTAACGCTTGACATTATTTTCCCACAATAAGAGTTGTAATTCAAATAATTAAATCATTCAATCCCTTCCATATGTTTCAAATTATAATTAATTTATGATGACCACCCACAAAAATAAAATCATATTTCAATCACATATGCTCATGAAACTTGATTATTACAATCTATTCATCATATATGCAGCAACTCAGTCAATGATCTATAAAAATGTTGTTCCCTAAGTGATTTTTATTTTGATTCATCAATAATGAAACACTAAGAAATATGTGTCTCAACTGAAGTATCATTAAATTAGAAAAAAACATCTTCTCTCATGACTCATTCATTCCAATAATCTATAAATCACACATATTGACCACTTGAAAATCACAACCTCACTAGTTATACCATAATCCATATATATTTGTTGGTCAATAAAAAATATGTATCTATATAGAAACCCTTTATCTAAACAACACATGATATAACATCAACATATTCCCCATTTTTTCATTTATTATAAAAAATATATATGTCTCACTCATTTTTACTATTGAAACATACCTGATCGCAACCCATGTGTGAAAAATAAAATAATTATATTAACATACCATGGAATAAACCATTACTGAAAATAAATAGTCCTATAACTCATCATAATTTAGTTGTAAATATCATACAACCACCCCCATACATGTCATGATGAAACAATTATAGACATACCAATCTAACCAAACTATAAAATTTTTAAGGTACTGCATATAATATCAAATAATTGGATATATTACCTTGACATAATAATAGAAGTCACATGACTATCATACACACTCTCTCAAATAATTAGAGTTTCTAAAATCAATCTATTAGGATATCCAAAATTTATTACAAAAATTATTATGACTATAAAAAACAATGTTCACATCCCATGGATGGAAATTGAGTATTCCATCACACCTACATTATGGATATTATCAAAACCCCAAATTTTTTATCTATATAATGGGAGGAAACAGTAAAAACAATTATATTATAATTTTGAATTTTTTCAATTGATCTTAAAACCCATAGAAGCATGTAACTCAGTTCTATCTTACTATATATCATGTATTATTTCATCAATAATCACATCCCAAAAATCCCATGTTTAGAAGCCTAATAAATAAATGACTATGCAATACATTCTTTTAAGTCACATACCTTATAATCCCGATCCATTATATGATTCCTAATACATAATCAATAAATTTGTAACAAACCTATATAATAAAATCAATCATATATTCCATGCATTTATATAATTACTTGAAAAAAATTCTTGATTATAATACAAAATGGAATTTTCATGCCTAGTATAATACCTCTCTCTTAGGATACCCAAATATGTTATATCTTATCTAATGAAATAACATAAAATATTCTATTTTAATATATTAACATGACATATCTCAATATAATCCAGTATCCTTTTTGATTTCCATTATTTTCTACCAACTATATTTTAGACTATACCCATATAGTTCCGAACATAATATAAACCCTTCGTTATCTTATCTTATATAATATAATGTAACTTACACATCAATTCACACTTCCCAATGTCCCTAGACACATTGGGTATCCCAATACCAAGGTCAAACAACCCACTACTGGGAAATAACCCCCCATGGAATAACTAAAACAAACAACCCCATAAGAGGACCTATTTTGAATATGCATGAATTTTAATAGTATCACCTTATAAAATTTTGAATTTAAGAATGTTTAACATTCTAGTTTGGTTATGTAAAATTCAACTAATAATATATTCACAAAAGAAAAAATTAATATTTTACTAATTGATTAAATAACAAAGACCATTTTCTGAACCATTGTATCAATCGTAATAATTCATCTATATGTCATTATATCATGCATTATAGAAACAATTCTAACATTCTTGTATCTTCACACCACAAAATATATAAAAATCACATATCAATTGTAAAAAAATATTCCTAGAAAAAATTAACACAGTTATATCATAAAAACTTTATATGATCAATCAAAACTACCAAGATACATGAAAATAAAATCAGGAATTTTTTCTTCATATATAAAAATACCATCCTTAAAAATATCCTACCATTCCCACCAATATCTCTTATATCCAAAATATTACAAAAAAAATATTCGATTTCAAAATATAGTTTATATGAATTTCTCATAAATTTTTCCCCTGTTGGGTAACCATGTGATGTTATATGTTCCTCCTCATAAAATATAGTATAGAAACCAATATTAAGAGTCTAATAAACCACATGGGTTTTCTATGACCCTTTATAATCATTGTAAAATATAAAAATCAAATAATATATACATAAATAAAAATAAATAAATTATATTGAAAAATATGGAATTATAATTGAATGGAGATCATAAGAATAAAATAATCAATATATTAAAAATGATACATTTATGTCATGATAATATATGTATAAATTTTATTATCTCTGGGGTCTACAATACATAGTATACAAATAAAATAATATAAAAAATTTAACCTGGAACTTCATACAATATGACCTAGAACGTGTATCTCTAACCATTGTTTCTCCCCAATGTCATTAAACATAACTCATTCCACTGCCTAGACATGCATGCCAAATAGCATGTCTGTATACAAAACAATGTGTCTCTACTGTGAGTGGGTATAGAGTAATCATGAGTCCACAAAAAATTCCCCTTTGATAAAATTATATATGTGAATTCATGTACTTAATGGATGGTAATTCACGAATTTGACATGTAAAAACCCATTGCACCATTTTGAATTCATGGATCCACTATAATGTTAAACTCATATCTATTTCTTCCATTTCTAGTTATGGAATTTCAATGCTAATACCTCCATAAAATTGTGGTCTTATTACGAGCCACCCATATCTTGTATTGGTTGGAAGTAATCCTAAACCATAAATAATATCCTTACTTAGTTGGAAGTATGTATTTCAGGTGACATGAAATCGTCTTGGGATGTGTCATGTGAAACACATATAAACATCATGTCAAGAGGCATCACATCTAACCAACACCACAACCACCATGGGTGGAAACCCATCAAACCCGTATATCAAAAATCATAAAGGTAAGCACACCTATCCAGTATCATAGTAATTTTCACAGAAATCATGTCAAATAGGTATCAAAAAAATTTTACACCATGTAATTTAAAATAAACTTATATCACAAAAAACCCCCAGATTGACATTATGCATAACTGTATATAATGAAATATCAAAGGATGAAATTACACCCATCCATATATCAAATAATTGCATATGTTTTTAGTAAAATCATTGGAATTTCAAATACTATACCATTTTTTCATGACACCAAACCATGTATCCAAAAAACAAATGTTTGTATTAAATCTAGGTAATTTAAATCCCCAACCCCAGTAGGAATTACTACCAACAATATATCAAACAATATATAAGGGTGAATTTATACCAAATATCATAACAAAAAAATCCCATGTTTTCATTATACCCAATCGTATGTCAAAAAAATCCCTCATGTTTACATTATACCCAACCTCAACACAAACAATACCTATGGTTGGAATTATGCCAAACCATATATATAAATCATTTGATAACATACTTCAAAAAACATTCATATCATATATAGTAATTTAAATAATATAATAATATAAAATTATATAATTTTTTAATTTACATGACTTGAGAATGTAATTTTTACAATGTATACTATGTCATGTTTTTTAAAAATATGACTATACTAGAACACCATATTAATTGGTATAACATTCATAAACATAAACTATCATAAGAAACATACATAATACTCACTATGACGAAACCCCCAAAAGGACATCTCATGAAAAAATTGAATCTCTACTCATTATGAATTCATGAAGATTAGCATAATAAATAAGATGCTTGAAAATAATTTAAAAAAGACACAATGTAAAATTAGGTTAAAACCCACTAAATAGTGTCCTAAGTAAAAATCTTGTCTCCTCTTACTAAGTCATTAACTTTTATCTATTGGTAAATAGTTTGAGAAAAAAATTAAAAATGAAAAAATCCGTATATAAATGAAATTTATCCCTAAATATTTTAAATTTCTTCATGATATACCCACTATAATAGGAACACATTATAAAAAATCTTCCTTTACACTAAAATTGAGCTTAAAAAAATTCCATGTGTAAATTTTTATACATGGAATGGACTCCTCCTCACATTTAACAGACCATACCTTTTAGATGATCGTGTACTCAAGAAAATTTAGGTTATATAAATTCTCCCTAAGAATGTGTTCAAGACAAATTATTGTTACATTTAGAGTGCTTTAACCCTTTATAAATAACCTTTTCTCTATGAAATTTCATTGTAACTTTATTATATGAATGACAAGAAACACATAATACTTAACTAAATATTAGCCTCACTACATTAAAAAACAATAATTTGACCATATTGGTTATCCCTTTTATAGAACATGGTATTTATTTTCATAACTAATCTAAATCGAAAAAAATTTAATTTTAAAAAACATTATTTTGATACACTATGTGACCCCTCATAAATTTTATTGGCATCGGAGGAAAGGTCACCCTTAACCACATCTAGAATATTATAAATGTGTGATGGTATTATATCCATTAGAAATTTTTAACATGTTCTCACGGTTCTACATTTAAAATTGAGTCATAATTTCTTATGTTATGATTTAAACCTTCAATAACCCAAATTTCATATGGACTTGAGTTCCATTGCTGAAAAAAAAAATTTATAGTACCCATTTTTATAGAAATATTATTAAATCTTATTCACCAAACCTTTTATATATGAGGTTAAACATTCATGAAAAAATAAAATTGCTTTAGTTCAGATGTTCCATTTTTCATACTGAATTGAATGTCTTGAAAAATTCCCCATGAGTATATAAAATAAATCAGTTCATATTACCCTAATGGAGAATAGATATTTCTCTTATGGTCTAAAAACATTTCCTTAAATAGAAAAACCCAATTATCCATCTTATAAGATATTGAATTGATTATTTTTTTATATTTTAAATAACCTAATATCCTTACATATGTGAAACAAATATTAAATATTTTCTACTATTTTTGTTTACCATATCACATTAGGTATTTGAGAACCATACTATGGTTGAAAGAAACAAAAAATAATAATTCCTATAAACAATCCTGATCAACATAGAAACACTTTTCCAAGAACATCATATGGATTGATTCTCGATGTTATTGGATATATGCTGATGTATACATCACTAATACTAAAACCAACTACATATTTCACATACATACAATATATTCTTGTTTATGGTATCTATATTAAATAAGAATATCACATAATCTATACATTGGGACATCATATACAAAACATGGTATATCATTTCATATATATAACCATATAGATTGTTATATTATTAATCTCATACCAAAATGTGAATTAAATTATGTATAACTATTTTTATCTTTATTAATTTTTTCATATGATATATTGTGTCCTAAATAAATCTTATATATAATCCTGATATATTTTATGCTTTCATTTCATTTCACTATTAAACTTAGTGTTAGGGTATATGACATTAGGTCACGATTTTAGTTGAGTTGAATAAATAAACAGAGGGGGGTTCCATTTTAAAATCCAAATATAAAAATATAATCAATGAAATAATTAATATGATACTATAAAACTAGAAAATGATATTTTAAATTTTGTGAATGTTTTAAATTAAAAATGAATTATATTTTGGTGATGTGTAATGTAATGTATTTAAACAATATGTAAAATGTAAACTGGTTAAATAAGTTGGATAATAGTACATGAAAGTACCCATACATATCCAACCCATGAGAATTATAATGATTTTCAATATTATTTTCCTATTCGCTTGAATGAGAACCATAAATCCAAAAACCAAAAGTTTTAATGGGAACTAATAACATCAAAAAAATTTCTTTTTTCAAAATTAAAAGAAACTCTGTGACATTATCAAAACAAAAAACCAATAACCCAATACCATGGTTTTAATGGAAAAAAAAGAAAAAAAAAACAAAAATTAGATGAAAAAATGACCAGATAAATTTCAATCTCTTTATAATATTTGATTTTCACTCACACCTGAAAAAATTCATAAGAATATATAAATTGAGACAGATAAGGGAAAACGGGTTATCCAAGGGGTATTACAAAAAGGATAAACATGAGGAGAGATAATGAAGAAAAATGTCGCTAAAATATGAATGATATCGTACATTTAGAGGAATTCATTGAAGAACATAAACTAATTAATTTGGTTCCATGATCCCCTAAGATGATGTCAACTTTGATATTCCCCCATTTAAATTTGATGAAGATGAAGGAACTTTGGAGATCTTGAGATATTATGAAGTCATTGAAGATTGTAGATCGTTTCACTTGAAGAATCCAACATTTTTATATAGAATCTTGCATCTTAGATTTTCCTTTTATAGACATCATAGGTTTTCATTATATAAGAGGTTTATATATTCCATTAATGAAATCAATGGTATGATATCTTTACCATATTATGTTCTCCCTTGGATGATTATTCTCGACAACAATAAAATCATTATAGCCTCCATTATTTAGTCAGTGGGTATCAAGATAACTTTCAAAAACTATATTCTACCACTAGTTTGTGGTTGGTATTCCCTAGAAAACTAGTGGTCCTTCTATTTCTAATGCAGTTATAATACATGTTATTGGATATATGGTGATGTATTATAGGGAAAACTATGAATGTGTCCCTTTGATACTAGTTTGAAATGGATATTAGTGTAGATAAACTATTTTTATTCACCCATAATTGAAACACTAGAAGAAACTAATGATAAGTAAGAAACAAATTAATGTTTTTCTAGTCATTAAAAAAATTTAAACTACCTGGTTCAAAAAATTAATCCATTCTGATAATCACATTAACATGATATAAAATCAATAAAATGAAGAGTAAATGATAAAAATGAAAGATTTTTTCAAATAAACAGGAAACTATGTTTCCCCCTTTCGAAACCATTGAAACAGATTCCTCTAAAAAGATGAAACGTGAATTTATACTAAAATTAATTTATATATTATATAAAATAGAAAAACATATCCACCTTTCATATTATTGAAATATACTTTAATGAAAAGGGATGTAAAGAGATTTAACAATGATTTGAAAATAATTATAAGATAATATCATGATAAGAGAGTGAAAATTAAAACGTTTTTAAAAAATTGATAAATGATTAATAACATACATATAAAAGAGAAAAATGGCCATTATAAAATTGGTGGAAATCATTTGAGATTATATAGAGATATAACATTGATGATTATATCATCTCAAATATAGAAAAAATGATAACATAAAAATTCAAAATTAATGAAAGATGTGAATAATAATAATTGAATAACTAATGGTAAAATAATATATAAATAAAAATTAAACAAAATATAAAATATAAAAATATATCCAATCCAATTTTATAAATGAATGAATTAATCAGGGAATAGATTTCATAATTATATTCATGAGATAACATAAAATTAAAAATGGAAACCCATTTTTTAATGATTTTCAAGATGTATCCCAATCTTATCTATAAATAGAAGTGTCAGTCTCCCCCTCTCTTGGAGAAAAATTAATTAATAACTTGATGTAAAGAGGATTGACCAAACACTTCATCATGTGAAACATTACTTTCAGTAATAAATAATACATTATATGATAGATTAATGTGATACAGTGATTAGACCCATGATGTTTCAATAATTTATTCCTTCTAGTATTCTTGAGGGTCTATTGATGTTAGCACAATATGATCTGGGAAAGAAAAGATTTCTAAGTCCACAGACATTGAATGTAATGACAAGGGAACAAAACCATTCACATGATTTTGAAGAATACTGGAATACATATGTATGGAATTAGTTCTTACATATATGTATTTTTTATTATTTTATTAATATATAATATTCTAATATTTAGGAAATTTTTTGAAAAACTATTTTGAGAATTTTTTTTAAAAAAATAGTTGTTTTTGAAGATGGTGTATTAACATTTCAAAAATAAAAAAACATGATTGTTCCCTTATATAGAATTTAGAAATAAGGATAATTTTATGAGAATAGTCACCTTTTCTGTATTATAAAAGAGAACTATTGAGATCCTATATTTTGGTTTTTAGAACCTCATCATCTGGTTGATTTTTTAATTTTAAAATCAAATCCTCCTTTTCTTTTAAATGAATATCATTTTAATTTAAAACATGACTGATGTTATCATAATCATTTTTAAAATTTAAATAAAATATTATGTTTTTTAAATATATTTACAGAATATGGGTCTTTAAAGAGAATAATTTTATAGATATTCGGATTTATAAGTATAATGGTACATGGGGTTATTAACATTGATAATATCCTTGAAATGTTCCATTAGGAATTTTAGGCTTCATTGCCTTGAGGAGATGATTCACCATTATCACTTTATTTTGAAACATGTTGCTCCTTCATACCATTCATGTTCTCTTTTAACATTTTTTATATCTATCATTCTGGCCTTATATGCCTCTTTTGAATCACTCATATTACATCACCATTTAAACATTAATTAGATATTATTTTTTAAAATGTAATGCTGATTAATTATTATTTAAGAGATTGTTTAACATTTTGATGATCCATTCAAATTTAAAATCATTGCCAATTTTACATAAAAATGAATCTACATCATGGATTACATATAAAGAAATTATCTTCTTAATTTCATTAACCTCCATTGATTCATTGAACACATTTTATTTCATCGTTATTTAATACATCATTATCTAGAAGACGAGCTCTCTATCCTCTATATAATTATGATCCTCAGATTCATGGATCATGTCACTTTGTGAGACCATAAACATGGTAAATAATATTGAATTTACATTAAGATAATTTGAAAATCAAAAACATCATTAGAAAATTTTCTTTCCACATACTTTTATTGATATAGGAAAACAGGCTAGTCATATATTCATCTACATTCATGATGAAACTTCAAAAATTTTGAATATACAAATCTAATATAGTTTTATTTACTTAATAAATGTATGTATTTGTATGGACAATAATTTCATGATTTAATTTGAAATATTTCAACATATATTCTATTAATATCATAAATAGTTCAACAATTATGAAAGGAATACATAGTATTACCATCTAATTCCAAATATAAAATGTCATGGGAGTCCATTTAATGCCAGATTTAGTTTTAGTTGTTTAACCATGAATAATTATTTTATAAAAATGATATCCATTACTTCTATCAAAATTGTCTTGTCAGATTTATGATATGAATAATTGAAGCCGTCAAAGAGAGGAACATGTATATAATAAGTAGATTACATTTTAAAATTGATTATTAAAAAATCGTTATGATTTTAAAACAAAAAAAAATTGAAAATTGATTTTTAAATATCATTATCATTTTAATACTACGTATTGAGTTAAATAAATTGAAATTGGTTGGGTTAACTCAATTATAAAAAATAATGACAATAAAATGATTCCAAAAAACGCAATGAAGATATAAAACAATTAATCAATACTATGAATATTATGTGAAGTATAAATTAAAATAATGAGGTTATGTTTAAGAAATATGAAAAATAAATTTTGGAAAGTAAATGGACATTTGAGTGTTTTACATGATGTTTGGAAACAATACCCAAAGGCGCCACTACGTCTCCTCACTCTGAGAACAATCATAATTTTTAATATAGTAAACCCCTCGGTTTGAATGAAAAACATAAGACCAAATACCAATGATTTTAATAGAAACCATAAAACTCTAAAACCATACTATAAATGGAATATATATAACCTCAATCCCATTGTATTATTAGAGAATCAATATCCACAAACATATATTTGAATAGAAAACCAAAAACTAAATAAATATAAGTGAGAAACTATGTTGATAATGTGATTAATTTTCTGGCCATTATAGTTAATGATATTCAATAAATCTTGAAATACTATAAACATGATAGTAATTAATAGAGTGGTGGATAATAGTTGAAAACCGTATGGTTTTATAAAATTACTCATCCCATTGATAGATAATGAATTAATAAAAATATAAAAAAATAGCATTTTTTGTACATCAGATGAATTCATTGAAGAAAACACCATTCTTGATTCATTTCCTTGATATTCCCAAATGTTTTTCCTTTTATACTAACCATTAATAAAGAGTGATAATCATATAAAAAATGGATATCTTATGATATTATGAATTTGTTAAAGAATTTAGATTATTTCACTTGATGCATACAATATTTGGATAGTGAATCTAGCCTCTATAGTCCCTTTTTGGAAGATATTATAGATTACTGGGAGACAAGGGTCTAATCAATACCATTGAAGACCCAACTGGGTGATTTAGACCACATTAAAGGATCCTTTTGATGAACTATCAAGACACCATTGGATACACAGAAACCTCCACCAGGTAGTGGGTGGGTTGCTAGAGTACCTTTTCACACTGTCTTCTACCATTAACAAGCTTGTGGTCTTTATTGATGTTTTTGTGGGACTTTGGGATATATGTTATTTCTACCACAAGATACGAGATATATGGAAGTACATTAGTTTGTAGGTATTCATTCATATATGAAAAAATATTAATGGTGAACCTTTTATCCCAGTTTGAAACGTCATTTATATTGTTTTATTTCCAACCATTAAGACATAAAAAGAGAATTTAAATTTTAGAAACAACATGTATTAAGATAAAAAATATTAAATTTTCTTTCATCATTATGATTATGATAATATGGGGTAAAAAATTTTAATCTGTTTCCCCTAATCTAGGTTTTCGAATTTCATGAGATGATTATTCCTCCTTGAACCCCATTAGCCCCCCATGTAGTATTTATATTGGTAACATTAACTACCAGGAGTTAATAATTCCACTATTCAAATCATAATCATTTAAAATATTATTCATCATAGTAAGCCAAAAACCGTAGTTAGATATTTTCATATTGGTATAAAAATCCTTGACTCCTCCTCCAAGATATTATCCTTCCATTGGTGATTCAAACCCAAGAGAACACCCAATTTTCATGTAATAAAATATAATACCATAGTTTACATCATTATAGACCAATATCTAAATAAATTCAAAATTACATGATTTCTGGTAAGGTATTAAATTTATTACATTACAATGGTATTTTTTATTTATTTTTTTTTGTAATTAGAAAACCCATTAAATATCATATGGAAAATGGAAAAACATTGTCTATTATTTTTTTAAAAAAAGATTCATAAGTTCATAGTCTTGTTTCACTCATAGTACACATTATTCATTTAAGGTAAATTGTCATTATTTAGAGAAAGACATTGTAATAGTTCTTTCTC
This sequence comes from Viscum album, assembly GCA_963277665.1. Classification (NCBI taxonomy): domain Eukaryota; kingdom Viridiplantae; phylum Streptophyta; class Magnoliopsida; order Santalales; family Viscaceae; genus Viscum; species Viscum album. The sequence continues at coordinate 1,465,469,171 of OY728158.1, forward strand.
ATCCATATGCCCTATAAAAAATATTTGAAAACATGGTATATGCACAAAATATCAGTATGAGAAATAATGGAGATAAAAACATTAGTATAGTGAAAAACATGAAACCCAATAAAAATTTCTATTATTTCCCCAATCAACATTGAGAACATAACTAAAACATAACCATATTAGAATTATATATATATATATCCTTGAAAACATTTATATCCCATATAAAGAAAAAATCATATAGTTATCTTAGGATATCATCTTTATTTCATCATATAATAACTCTTATAAATAGTTCAACCTTCCTATTTAATTTTAAAAATATCAACGGATTATCTTATAACTAGTTAACTATTTCTAATTTTCCAATTCATTGGAGAACTATATGAAGTTCACTCATCATCATTAAAATTATCTATTTATCCCATAATCATAGAAAATGTCAATGAACCAAAACATAATCACAAAAGATGAAAAAAAAATTCTATCCACAGGCTCAAAATTATATTCCTTATAAATAGAAGAAATTATTTTTTTCAAACTAAAATATCCACCCGGTTAAAACCCATTATAAAAATAATAAAAATAATGGGATGAAGTGCTTTTCATTGAATAAAACATGGATTCAAATAAAATAATCCAAATATAAAATAAATATTGCAGAGATTTTAAAAATTGTTAATGATGTATTTGTTAAAATAGAAAAATCAATTTTTTTTAGAATATAAAATGTTGTGTAAAAAAAATTTAAAAAAGATTCCTTTTTAAAACCATAAATACAATGTCAAAAGCAAATTTAATTTTTCTTTTTTTATGCCCATTTGGGTAAATCCATATACTAATTTTAAGAATATGGACAATGAGGAAATGTATTTCGAAAACAAATAATTTAATCATTTAAAATATTTTTTTAATTTAAAGTGTCACTTTTGACTCGAGAACATTCTAAGCAATGAAAAATTGAAGAAGATAAATTTGAATGGATTTATAGAAACAATACATTTTATTTAATTATTGTAAAGTACATAAATAATTAAAAATATACACCACTCATAAAATATTATATTTAAACTAGTTCTATCATCTAAGAAAGGGAATTGATATTAGAAATCCCTTTCCATGCACCACGACATGACACTTATTTTCTCTATTACACTAAATAATTAACTTAAGTTAAAAATTTAATTTATTTGTAAACTTTTAAAGTTTGTTTCTAATTTTATTTTACTTACAATTATATCACATTTGATTACATTTTTATTTATGTTCACATTGGGTGTTTTGACAATGTTTGGTTCATAAGTCCAAAATTACTTTAATAGGTTCACTATAGTCAAAAGAGTTATGCTTCCAACATTTCAATAATCATATTTATGAAAAATATTAATTTTTATACAATAATAATAAAATAAACCTATCTATAAATGGAATACATTATTGATAAATTATTTTGTATCACAGAGGTGGTAATATACACGTATGTGTTAGTAACACATTAATTTACCAATGATAGTGCTAGAAAGAAGTTAAGATTGATTTTAATATCACCTATTTATTATTATATCATTATTACCATATTAATTCTTTAATTATATATATATTATAATCGATGTGATGTGGTGATTGAATCTAAAATACATCATCTCATGATGTGGAAGTCTGCACGTATTCATAAGTGTTGTATTTATTTATCATTTAGATAATAATGAATAAAGTAATATTTTTTTACCACACAATAATTTAATTTTTATTATACATTTCGAGTTATTATATTTATATCTATCTATTTTTAATGTGAACCCAACCTTTTAAAAAGAATTACATGATTTTAAGAATAAATATCCATCAAATAAAAATCAAGGATCAAAAATCCTTCTATCATTGGAAGACTAGTTAAAAATTTAATAAATAGTAGAACTAGAATAAAACATTATTTCATTAATATTATTAATTATCTCCTAACTCCCTCCATGATCATATATTATTATTCGATTTTTTGGTAAATATATTGAAAAAATTGGTGAGATAAAAAGTCTAAAATGGGAAGAAACTTGGAAAATGAGTCCTAAGGTATAATGTGATAACATAAAAGACATAGATCATGAAGAAAAATATAGAGGAATAACATATATAACATTAAAACAGATGATCATGGAATTATAGGAATATGGAAGAATCATAAAACATGACAGAAACATGAGTCAAGACTAACGTCCAAAATCATATCACAAGGTTGACAAAGTCCCATAATGGATTAGGTTTGATCAATAATCCCATACATAACGTATCATGAGACTTAAAGATTAAAAAATACAATGGAGATAAATATGGGAGCACCCATCATAACATTTAAATTCATATTTGATCCAAATAAATAAATTTAACATATGGAATAATCATAAGGATTACCCAGAGAAGTAAATGGTTTCTGTAATCATGCCATATGGAATAGAAAAATGGTATATCATAATGGTACCATAAAATAATATATTAAAAATTATAGGAATTTCATAGGGTAAAAATAAAAATAAGAAATCATGAATAATTATTTCTAAGTAATGTGAAATCATGAAAATGAGTGTCTATATAATAATATAAATGTGCCACTTAAGTGCGGTTTTAGGGAAAAATTAATAGTAATTAAAATGATCAAGGTAATATTGTTTACATAAAACAAAAAATGAACAAAATTGTTTATTCTTGATAAAAATAGTTATTTTGGAAAACATTGTTGGATTAAATCATTTTATGAAGTATACTTTAATATGGGTAAGAAACAGAGAAGTTCTCTTTAATTAAGTCAACCTATCAACAGTAATTGAGAAGGGAACCTTTTATAACATGTATTTGACCTTAAATTACATATTAATTTAGATATATATATATTTTTATAACCTTTATTTTGAATAATAATAATTATATAAGAATAAAGGATAAAAAAATATTTTAAATGTGAAAAAAACAGATAACTCATAAGAAATATAGTGGTTTAGAGAGATCCAATAACATATGTCTGAATGTGTTTTACAACTTCCCTAAATTTCCTCTTGAATGTTTTATCCTTGATAAAATCATTAAGGAACATATATTGGGACTTTTGGTGAGACTAGAAATTCAAGTACATGGGGAATAGGCTTGGGAATAGAATTGGGTAGAAAATTGGTCGGCTCTACAACATAGAAAGTGTGTAGAATGGGGGTTAGGAGGGGTGGTATTTATATGGGGAGGAGAGGGGTGCTTTTATAAAATATTTCATAAGATTATTATTTTGGCCGATTAATATCAATATTATTTATTTCTAAACTAGATAAAATAACTAGTACATGTAATTTCAAACTAATGGGTTCTTACATCATCTATGACTCAAAAATATATTCATTTGGCATGTAATGAAAAATACTGTAAATTACTGTTTTTCAATGTTCAACAAAAAGTTATCTTTTTTAAAAAAAATTAAAAAAACACACTAACCATTTTTTATGTGTGTATTTCGAAAATGCAATCCATTTTAAGAAATTGTTTTTTTAATATGGGAAATTTAATTTTTAAATAAATTAATCATTTATTAAAAAATTATAAATTAAAATATAATAATTGATTTTATGACATATTGAGAAGTTTCTATTTTTATGATAAAATTATTATATAATTATAATAAAAACAATATTAATTTATGAATATATTTTTTAATAATTATAAGAATTATAAAATTTCAAATAAATCATTTACATTTTTCAAAAATACCGACTCTTAATTTATCATTTTGAAAACATTATCTTCCTTTTACAATGGATCCAATATATTAAATTTTCATTATATATAATACATAAATATTATTTTATATTCCCATTAGTGATAAATCTTTTATAATGATCATATTACTATTCCTAATGGTTGGATTAATATTAAAATAGTGAGGTTACTATTACAATGGTAAAATTATTATTAAAACAAACAAATTAATAGTCCAAATTTTATATTTATAATAATAATATGGGTTCACTACTTCATATAAATACCTATTATCCCAATAATCCTTTATTCACATATATATTCTCACAAATATACTAATACATTTATATTAAAATTTAATTTTTAATTAAAAACATTCTATTTGTTTCTACAACATTGTTCATGAGTGAAACATTTATGGTGGATCAACCAGATATTGAATTTTTCTTATTATATTATTTAGTATTATTATCCCATAAAAAAATTGATTCTGTATTGGTTTACATGCTATCTAATTTAGCATTATTCATTTATGGGAATAATGTTTTCTTGGTTTACCTACGTGATATTGGTTCTTCATTCTACATGAAATAATTATAAGAAGGGAAATATCATTGATAAAATTAAAGGTCTGTTGATTTTTACACCTTTATTAAATATTTCCATTAAATATTTATTTAACATACTCTAGTAAAAATATATGAGGGTACTCAACATTCATTGTTTCATATAGTTCTGAAGTCATCTCTTCATATATGTGGTTCCTCTATAGTAAATTGACTATATTAGTAGTGTTTTTTATAGAAAAATATCTCTACAACCCATGATCATCACAAAATTATCCTTACAATAGAAATCATTTTCAAGTCATACTGTCTATGAATTCAGTTCATGTGGGAGGTCTGGTATATACATCATTGAGAGGAAATGTGGAATACATCATGCACCATGTAAAATCTTAGGGGAAGTGTTAGTTGATAGGCCAAAAATCTGATGTGATCAAGAATATGAAAGGGGATTATGTTCTATAGATAGAAAATTCCCTAATTCACTTATCCCTTGACACTTTTCCATGAATATATGTGTAGGATTAATTTATCACCAATCTCAAACTCTATATCTTTCCAATGATTCTATGCAACTCTTTTATGTTGACATCAAGCTCCCAAAATTTGTTGGGTAATGGTTTTCAAATTTTATACCATTTTCTCAAAACATTTCATTTCTTAATAACTTATATTCACCAACTTCATCCCATCATTAAGGTGTTCTACATCTATTTATATAAAGGACTTCAAATAAATCCATTTAGATTCATGGGTATAAACTATTTTGGTATGATAACTCGACTAGATGATTAATTTGATCCAATCCTCCATTAAAGTCCATTGAATAAGATCTAAATAAATATTCTAATGTATGAATGGTCTGGCCAGACTGGCCATCCATTTTAGGGTGACAATCCATAATGACCATCAACTTAGAGTTTATAGAATATTGGAAACTCATACAAACCCTGAAGGTAAATCTATAATCTCAATAAAATTTGTTCAATAATGGCTCTCTATAAAGCCTCACCACTTCTCTAATATATAATAAATCATGTTGAACAAGTGAGACATCTTCAATAATTGTTAAAAAGTTATCAGTATTTGTAAGATGATAAAAAAACACAAATTGAATTATTTAACCCTGATGTATTTATAATTACTATGAATAATTACAGGTTGAATTATTGACATTTAAAACTATGTATGGGTAATGGTTGTATCATCTCCTGATACTTTTACATTTTGTCAATTAATTTATGAAATTCTAGTTACATTGATATAAATTCATCAATCTCCTTCTTCATATCTGCACACAAGTGCTCTAGAAGATATTGATAAATCTTCATGTTCTCTAGGTAGATTAAAAGTTCTTTTTTCATCACTAAAAATCTAATTATTAATCTTATAATTTTTTGGTACACATATTACTTGTGTAAATTTTTTTACTCCTTCCTCGTATATTTTGAAATATTAGTATATCCTATTTCTAATATTTTCCACCTTCTTTAGAATTTTTACATTCTCTCTTTGAGAATCCTTTATCTTCTATAAATGGGAGAAATAATTTTAGAAAGTAAGGATGATGTTCCTTCCTTTATGACTGTAATGCCAATCCATTTCATGTATAAGACCATTGGATCCTTTTCAATTCTCATCATTGATAAGCTTGAAAGATCAATTATACTTAAAGCATGAACTAATTTATTTTATTTACCATGATGGCAGTTGATTGGGAAGTCGTAATCATTGATGAGCTCTAATAGTCCTAATTTTTTCATATTATTCTCTTTCTTTGTGAATATATATTTGAGGCTCTTTAGATAATTATATATCTCACACTTCTCACCATTAAGATAATTCCACAAGATTTTCAATTTAAATATCTTAGTTGTTGAATCCAAATCAATCATATGATAACTTTTTTCATGAACGTTTAGTTTCCCTAAGGTGTAAGATGTCACATTAATATTTTTCATCAGTACATATCCTAATAGATTATGTAAATCATCATTTTATACCAAAACAATTTCCCCACTTGTTGTTTGTGTAAGTATTGGTGTAGTGATATGCCTTTTTTCAACTGTTTAATGTACACTCCACATTTACCATTCAAGAAAAAAATTACTACCTTATGAGTAAACAAGTTTAATATGTTTGATAATTTTTATATATTGATCAAAAATCATTTTTAATACCCATCTTGACCAAAGAAACTATGGATCTCATTTATAGTTGATGGACCAGACCACTCCTGATTTTTTTCCTTAGAAATGTCCACATATATCCCTTTATTTGTGAAAACGTTCCCATAAATGATACTTCCTACAACTAGAACTCACATTTATTATACCATGCATATAATTTTTCATTTTTAATGACTTTATCAAAGTATTAAAGTGCTCCATATGCTATTCCTCTCTCTTGGAGTATATCAAAATATCATTTTCAAAGAATCCCAAATTACTTTTTGAGTTAATATCTAAAGACTCTATTTATTAATTCTATTAGTATTGTTGGAGGATTATTGAGTATAATGTGAATTAATATAATATCATAGTGTTTATACCATGTTCAAAAGAAAATATTATGAATATTCTACCTATTTACCTTTAACTTGTAATATCCCAACAGAAGCTACACCTTAGAGAAATACATGGCACCATGTATTTGATCGTATAAATCATATATATATGGAAATTGATACTTGTTATTTATAATTATTTTTAATCTCGTGAAAATTAATTAAGAGGTGTATTGATCTATCCTTTTTCATGTTAAATAGTATCAGCACACCCCATGGTGAAGCACATGGAAATATAAAACCATTTTCCATATATTCTTCTAACTACTTCTTATATTCTTCCTACTCAATGGTGGACATTCTATAAGGATTATTTGACATGGTAAGAGATCAAAGCATAATTTCAATTGAGAACTAAACCTCTTAGTTTGGTTTAAGAATAAAAAAATCTTCAGGGAACATATTAGTCTAGTCCCTCATAATGGGAATATCATCAAGAATGATCATCTACATTGTCTCAATAAATTGAGATAGATGTGATTTATCATAATTAATTAATAACCATAATTGGGATGATGATTACAAATAACATTCATCCTCCTCCTTGCAATTTTATATACATGGACGATGCCATGATATGTAAATAGTGTTTTACCATTCTTGATAGTAGATGTAATATGTATATAATAATATCCAATTCATTTCCCAATATAGAATCAAACACCACCAAAGGAAGTAATATGAGATTTTGAAGGAGGTTCAGTCCAAAAAATTTGATTACAGATTATTTATATACGTTTTATGTAATAATTTACCAATTTTCAATGCTCAGGTATAACTAGACCTCCATATTTTTATGTGGTGTTTGAATAGTTCTAAAAATCTTGAAAGATATGAATGAATTCATTTAACAAGAATAAGAAATGTATATTTGTTATTCTTCAATGATTAACAAGTGTGTCTGTGCCTAAATTATTTTCAGGATCCACCTCACTAGTTCTGATAGAATATTCCTTTCATTTATTTCTTGGGGGGTGTAATCGTTGTTTGACTATAGAAACCCTTGGTTTTAGGATTTTGATTGAAATTTCTTTCGTTCCACATATTTCAAAAACATTACTACAAGATGAGTGTGTAGTATAACAAAATTTTATTCATACATGTTAGTGGTATTTTTCATATCCCTTGGGGAATTCATGTCCTTTTTTTCTACATTTGAAAAAACTTTCAGTTTAATTCAGATAGTTTCTAGGATTCTTCTTCTCAAGCTATTGACATCTGGGTTGTTATGTTATCTTGACTCTATGGGATTTATCTGCTGATCCTCGCATATAAATCCCTATATTCTTAATTTTATCATTCTAACCACAAGACCACTGAGAGACTCTAATCTCCATAACTACATTTAGGGTAAAGCTAACAATTTTCCCATAGTTATCAAAATCTAAAATCACCAAGGGTTTTCATAGACTCTAATTCAATCCACTAAAGAATCACTCCATCTCAGATTAAGTGTTCATGAAGAAGACATAGGCTTTGATTTCATGCCTTATAATTTTCCCTCATATTCCCTAACATAGACTTATTCCTTTTTATTAGGTCTTTTGAACACCACATCCTTTTTAAGATGGAGAGTTCTGAAGAAATATTTACTGAAATTTATTTTTATGATTTATTTTCACTGCTTAGAATAAATTTCCTCTTTATTTTTATTATTCTTGACCAATTGCCAAAACATTTAAACTTATCCAAAGAAATAATAGACCACGATCATAATTTATCTTATTTTTATTACTAGAGAACATATAATATCCCTCTAATAGAGTTAATTTAGTATTATATGATGAGGGGATCGTAAGATCCACTAAAAATAAGCAGTCATTTCATATAAATAGTCTAAAGAAAATTATATTTCTAATGAGAAGTATGGTGCTTCAAACCATTTCAGTAATTCTTCATAACATGTTTTATTTGATAAATTAATATCCTAAAGATTTATTACCCCATTCCCATCATGTTTAGAACCTCAATATAGAAATTATCAAATTTCATATCACATTGTTTTTTAGAATTGGTTCTCAAATTTGGAACCAATAAATTATAATCAAAAATAAAATTTGGGGTCATAAATACATCTCCAATTACAATATGAAATGTCAAATGTGAGAATAAAATAGTAGAATTTTAAATGAAAATTATATCTTAACATATGATTCCTTACATTTCAATCAATCTTACCCATGGTTATAGAATTTACTATAGGGTTTTTATTAATGTTTTCTAGTAATAATCCCAAAAAAATTACAAGGTCATGCTTTGATACCGACTATAGTTACCCAATCATTTTAAACGTATTATTACTTGATTTGAAACACAAATATATATCAAATAAAATATAATAATAAAAAATTACATTTCCTTGGAGAGGACTATGTATATAATTACAAAAAATGGATCTATAATAAAACACATTTTTATTAGTTTTCATAATAATATCCAAAATCCCATTGAGATCCTATATCATCATAGGATATCCTAGGAAATACATAGGCAAAATGGCTTAGATAAATATCCCAGTAAGTGGATAAAATGGAACATGAGTTAGAAGGAATATCATAATAACATAAAAGGCATGGATCATGAATAAAAATAAGAAGCATGACATATGGAATATGGAATCCTATAATAATGGAATGATTGGATTGTAAATGTATCACACAACATTAAATAAAAATTATTTATAAATATCTTTCAAGATGATATCATAATGTGTATAGAGTCCTCTACTAGATTAAGTTTACTCGCTATCCTATACATAACGTCTCATAAGACAAACGCATTAACCTATACATTAGAGAACTATCAGGGGTAACCTATCATAAAATGTACATGCATATATATACCACATAAAGAAATAAATAATAATGAAAAACATAAATATTTCCTATGGAATGAAATGGGTTTTTTAATAATTTCATAGGGCATAAACAAAGGGTGAACAATAATGGTGTCAATAAAATAAAGGATAAAATAATTCCTCGACATTCATAAGGTGAAAAAATAAGAATAGATCAAGAATAGTTATTCCAAATTGAATTGAAATAATTTTGAAGAGTATCTGTTTAAAAATATATATTTTTCAATTAAGGGTAATTTTTGGGAATGAATGAATATTCTTGAAAAGAATAAAGTCATAATTATTTCCATAAGCATGAAATGAACTAAAATTTTTTTTATGATAAAATGTGCTTTATTAAAATATTTTTACCTTAAAAAAATTATTGAGTGTACATTAAAATAGTTAATAAAAATAGAATTTCCCATTAATTGGGTTTTCTTATCAAGTGGAATTTACAAGGGATCCTTTTATAGCATTTATTTCCCCATAAAAAATATTAATTGAGGTAGATATACATGTTTTTTTAACATTTACTCTAAATATAGAATAATTAAATAAAATAATTGGATTGATATGTTAAGGAAATGTGAGAGAAAACATAACCCATATAGAATATTCATGTTTGTAGATATCTCTTACTATATGTCTGAATGTATTCTGGAGTTGCACTAAATGTTATCTTGAATGTTTTCTCCTTGAGAACATCATTAAAGAACATAGAATTCATAATTCGGTAAGACAAAGAACACTGGAACATGTAGATTAGTCATTGGATGGAAATTTTTCAGAATATTGGAAGGCTTTAGTACTTATAACATGTAAGGAAATAGGGTGGTTATATATGGTATTTCTAGGGGGTGAGGGTAGTTTTTTGTTATTATATTAATTAGTTTATTATTTTTTCTCAAGAAAATAAATATTATTGATTATTATGACTATATAAAGTAACTAATTCATATGAGTTATAACTAATACGTTCTTACATCATAAAATATTAAAAAATTTGTTGATTTTTCCTCTAATGTTAAATACCATAAGTTATCGTATTTGATTATTCACCATAAAATCAACTATGTTAGAAAAATAAAAAAAATTACCTACTCAATTTTTAGATGTGTAGATTTCAAAAATGGAATCCATTTTAGAAAATAATTTACTAAATATGTGAAATTTAATTTTTAAATAAAATAATAATTTATTTAAAAAATACAGTTTTTATTATTATAATTGATTTTATGACTCATTGAAAAATTACTCATCGGCTCATAAAAGTATCTTATAATTATAATAATATATAATATTATTTTATGAATATTTTTTAAAAACATCAGTTATTTTCAAATATTTAAATTATTTATAAAATTGTAAATAAAACATTTTTGTTTTGAAAAAATACTAACACTTAAATTATCATTTTGAAATCATTTATCTTCAGATTTATAGATTTAAATATTTTACATTTTACTTTTATATATTACCTAAAGATTATTTTACACTTCCATAACTATGTATAATTTTCTAATGGGCATGTTACTATTCTTAATAGCCCAATTACTATTCCAATAGTTTGGTTACTATTCCATCATTTAGATTACTATTCATATAGTCATATTACTGATCGGGTGGTAAGATTTATAATGTTTATATTGGATCACTAATTCCTATAAATACCTATTATCCTTATAATTCTTCATTCGCTTCACTTTTCTATCAATATTTGTTTACCTCCATCTTCAACATTAAATTTTTATTATTAACATTTTGTTTCATTTATATTAATTTGTTCATCAATGTGATAATTCTATTGGATTAAATAGTTCCAAACTACCTTATTCATATTCCATTATTTTTTATTTATTTTCCATCTATAATACTTGGAATTAGTATTAGTTTATCTTATAACTAATGTATCCTTATTTTTCTATGAGAATATGGTTATTTGTTTTCTCTATGTGTCATTTCAAATTTCTAATACTTTAAATAATTATAATAAGGTAAATTACCCTAATAAAATTATAGATCATTTTCTTTTTGAAATGGTTATATCCCTATGGATCTATAGCCTTTATTTTGAGAAAATGTTGGTATAGTTTTCTTGGCATATGTAATACTCATGGTTTCAAAAAACTGTAGGTCTAAGTTGTGATATACACATAGTATTTCAATATTTGTGGGTATATCTCCTCAAATTTTCAAGATCCACCTATACTTTTCATTATGAGACCCAATATTCCCTCCCCTTTTACATTCCACGGCCTCCCCTTCCCCTTGTGAGGCAAATCTTCCCCAACTGACTATATCCTCTTCCCCCATTTCAATAATTTTCTTATTATGGTCATTAATATGTAATATTCCTTTATTCTCCTTATTTCATATCCCATCACTCATGTGATGACCAGTAGCCTTCTCCACCATTATCACCTAACTAAGGTATTTTTTTTATATCGAACATCTACAACATGTGGTTATTTATTTATCATTCTTTATTCTCTTATAATAGAATTTATTTTAATTTTTATTTATGCCTTTGGTTCTACTACAAAATGTTGGAATCACTTGTATCATCGTGTTTTTAAATTTATATATATTCTATTAAATTACTATAATAATTTTTTAATAATAATGTATTCAATTAGGAAACTATCCCATAGATTCTAATTAATATAAAATAAATTTGATATATTTGTGGTTGAATATTTTAGGGATTTAGATATTTTTATTTTCTAGAATCATATTCAAGTTACCTATAGGGGGTTATTGCTGGTTTTTTATCGTGGAAATATGGTATCTAATTATTGAATTTTAATTTTTTATATCTTGAGTAATGGTTAAACTATTTATTTATTTTGTTAACCAAATAATAAATTATTTATTGATTATGTATATGATTATAATATTATAAGTAAATATGGAATATTGATTTATATATAAATGTTGGTTCTTCAAGAATTCGGTATATTATTTATATTACTTTTATATCATGTTTCTCAGAATTAATTAGTATGATTTAGACATGAATTAGTGACAAAATATTCATTTAAATATATAAATATATCAATTTCAAATGTTTATGAATTTTATAAACATTATTCTGTACACATAATTATAGAATACTTTGGGAAATGTCATGAAATAATTTTATAAGGTAGAATGGAAAACGTGATGGAGCATATTAATTTCATGAAACATATATTCCATTGATAATGTTTTTCAAAATAATAATTTTTTCTTTAAGAAAACTATAATGGTATAAAACTTAGTTTCAACTATTTGGATTATCTTTTGAGCATAACTTAGTTATTTGTTTTGAATTTTTCAATAGTTTGGTTATCATTTGTTTTGTAGTTATCTATTGATTTCAACTACATGTTAAATAATTTAAAAACCATCTAGCCACACTTACCTCAATTTAAGGGTTTAATCTATTATGATGTAATGTCTAGGTTTCTTAATTTTTTATGGAATGAAATCTTTTTTTTCATAATTGACTTTCCCAAAATAAAATCACATTAAAATTAAAATAGAACATTATGTAAAATCAATTTTCATTATGTTTGTATAATATATGTAATGTAATATTAAGAGAAAATTGTTTCATAACCCAATGTTACTTACCATTATGTTTTCATGTGATAATACAAATCTACATAAGAAATTTTCATTCTTATGTTAGTATTCCTTAGTTGTTATTTATTTCAATACAAGCACATTTTTATATTTTTATTAGTATTCCATGGTTTTTTCTTAGGGTATGACTTGTTATTTTCTTGTATGTATTGCTTAATTATATTATTATCACATTAATCAATAATTTTATTCAGTTTATTTTATTATTAGTGTTACATAACTTTCTCTACACAATAATTTTAATTTTTTATTGAATTTGGATATAATTCTCGAATTATATCAAGTGTAGTAGATAGTTTATTATTTATTTAAATATTATTAATCATAAAAAAGGTGATATATCTCTATGATAGATTTCCTAATGTGGTATTGTTTCCAATAATGAATTTGTTGTGAAATAATGTCCTAGTTTTTTCATACACTAAGCCTATACAGGAAAGGAACATGGTGCTCCTACTCGACCCAATTTCCCCTTCCCAATATTATGGGATTATAGGTTTCTAAGATTCATGCACACATTCCCATTTTGTATATCCTAATACATTGGGATTAAGTCTCATTTGTTAAATTTATTATATATTTTTTTATTTAAAAAATAATAGGTTTTATGATATTAGGATTAGATGATTATTTATATTTATATTAATTATTTAATAATTCAAATAATATTATTATACCATGTTTTTGTGATCTTGTTGTTGGTTGAGAAGTTTTTTTAACATTAGTAAATGTTTTCCATCATAAAAACTAGTGTACTTAGTTGGATTAAATTCATATGCAAAACATGGATGTTTTAATAACAATTTTTTTATTAATGCATATGTATTTAATTGTATTGTACAATAGCTGTTTCTTATTCTATGTATTATACATTGCCGGGTTCATTATTTATAGGCATAACTTAGGACATATATTGTCTCTCTTTTTATTATTACTAGCTACTATCCTGCATTGAAAACATTTATATTATACTTGGTTGTAATGAATTTTGTAAATTATTGTTTACATTTTTGATTTGAATATAAATATCTCCTATAACAGAGTGGAATGAATTTGGATTTATCTTACTGATTATATTTCAACCATGTTTTAATAAAAATTATTATTATTTAGATTTTTCATTTAATAATGCATCATCTTGAGGTTCTATATAGTGTCCATGTTATAAGTGTGTTAGAACACCATGGTTTGTCGGGAATAATTTATATAATATATAAAAAAGCTTTTATTTTAATCAAACTATTATTTTTGGTATCATAATGGACGGACGACAGGATATTTTACTGGTCTTGAATGGATGGAAATAAGTGGCATGGTTAATTTGATATTTGATCAGTTTTTATTTGTGTATCATCATTGGAGAGATAGTATTCCATTGAAAGAAAAAAAAAATATTAATACACATATAGAAAAGAATGCATATGAGGATGTTTAGAAATTGAAAAAATTACTAGATTATCCCAAAATTCATATAGGTCAATAATATAATAATATGAAACTTTCGAAAATTTCAATATGGTCATACATGGAAAATCATGTATGGAATTTATAATACCTCTATAAATTATATTAATACCTTTTCTAAAGTCATTTCATCCTGATGGTATATATATTCCATCAATTATTTATAAGTCATGCATGTTAATTAAGAATATCGTGTTTTCAACTAAATGAATTCATGTATCTCATAAATATTGTAGTTTATTTTGGGAGTACAAAATGAACCATTACGACTATAAAGAATGTGCAACACCTCAGTGGAATGAAAACATTAGATGGAAAAACATCTCATGTGACACCAATATTCATGTGGAACATTCCCTTGACTTCCATTCTACATAATATATTCATGTCTATAGGAATATAAACCAATATGTTATAAAATGATACAAAGAGAATTAAAGAGAATGATGAGTTAGTTCATCATGGATATAGATTATAATGGCATGAATTTTAGGCACAACATCAATATTTTTTAGATAAGGTGTGTCATTTAATGATGAGCCTTTCTTGTTATGGTTTTAATATGTTTTTTTAGATTCATATAGCTCACATCATGTGGCCAGTTTTTATTCATGTTTATAATCTTCAATTGTGGAAGTTTATGATAAACTATTCACTTTTTTGAGTATATTCATATCTGTACCATCTTATCCTATCAAGGATATAGACTTACAATTGAATCCTCTAATAATAAGGTTGAATAATTATTGGAATATGGGTGTTCCAAAATTTAATACTTCATGAAGAATTATGTTTCATATGTGGGATTCCCCTACTTGAACTACATATGATTTTTTATTCTTTAAAAATGAGGTATAGTTAGAGGATGAAGGGTACTACTATGGCCAATTTGTATAAAGAATACACATTCGATAAGAAATAAATAGCTTCTCTGTTTTGGTTTCATGGGGCCTTCATTAATAATTCAAATAGATCATTAATAAAGGAATAATAATTAGGGTTTTAATAATACTTTTGACACTGAAGAACCACATCAATTCATGTCAGGAATTTATGTGCTTAATAAATTGAAATATTTTATTTTTTTATGTGGGAAATTTAAGATGACTTATTAAAATAGGAGGAATTTTTAATCTGTGCAAACATAAAATTGGAAAAAAAGGTATATTTTTTAATTTTCCCCATTGGTCTACCAATTTTTTATGTCATTTTATAGATGTAATTCACATTGAGAAAAATATTTGCCATATATTTCATTAAATTTGTCTAAATATAAAGTTCAATAGAGAATATGTCTTATTATCTAACTCGTAATTTTTGGATTGGTGTATAAAATAAGAACTAATTCCTCTATGTATCAATAAAAATAGATGGAATGTTACTTATGTTTCATATGTGATGAAACCGTTATAGAACAATAAATTTCAGGTTGTATTAGAGATTATCAAATTTCGTAATGGTTATTCTAGAAACATATATAAACACGTAAATAGAAGGGACATGAAACTAAAATCCCTAGAATTTTTTTATTTTAACATAATTCATCATGTATTGATTCTAAGAGAGATCTGATAATTTACACCCTTTAATTTATGTCTGATAAAAATTCTCATGTTATGTTTTCTTAGACTATTTTTATAAATTTTTATAAATAAATTTATTAATAAATGTACATCATGGTGTGCCATTAATCTTTTGTGACTTGAAAAGAAATTACTCCATCATTTATCACTTTCATATAACATTTAATAGTTAATATTCAAACTGAAACACTTATTGGGGGATGCATTTCATTTCGGTGGATGTATCCAAATAAAATAATTTTCTAAATAATAAAATCGTATCTTAAAAATGATAATGATACGGGTGATTTTATTGTGGGGGTTTATTTTCCTCAAAAATGTATTTATTTTTGTTTAAAGAATTTTTCTTATGTGTTCAGAATACATAACCATCCAATGAAAAATTATGATGAGTCCTATGGGTAAATAAAACCCTCATTTCATTCTCTTCTCCAAAAAGGAATAATTCTTGCGTCATATTCATTGGATTCATTGATCATTAAAGAGTGGGATATTTCACATCACACAATAATTATGAACTATCTTTTGTTTGATGACTATATCAATTAAGTAATATGGATATTTATATGTTATCTCTCACTTTGTGATTTCATATATAAATAAACAGTTATTTTTATTTTATATCGGGAACATAAATAAAATATAACTATAGTTCATCAATCTTTTCCCTTATAAAGGAGAGTTCTTTTACATATAATAGATATTCCTTCCAAGTTGAAATCAAATGTATGACCATTAATTTAATTATATTTTAAAATAGATATTCAATTAATTCTATTATTAATAAATTTTTTAGTTATGTATTTTACTAGTTTACTATTTATTGTATGAATTTAGAGCATTTTGTTTACAAATTAATTGGATCATGAATGAAAAATATTTAATAATCAATGGGTATAAATGTTTTAAAATCAGTAAAGTGGTGAAAAAATAGCACACTGTGATGGTGTTTTTTTAGCTGCAACAATGTACTATTATGACATTGCAACAGATAACATGCCTTGATTTGAAAATGTATCTTACTATGGAATTATTGAGAAAAATATTATTATTAGATTACTACTATAATGGTTGAGTCACAATGATGAAATATAAATGGGTTGATTCAATTATGTTCCATGGTACATTTGTGGATGATTATGGATTCAATGTTATTTAAATGACTCAATTACTATCTACAGATAAACAATATATATTTGAATTAACGATAAAACAGGTTTTTTAAATTTTAGATAATCTGATACCTGATTATGATTTCATTATTTAATTAATCCCAAGACATATGATTCATGATGGCTGGGAAAAAACTAACATTGTTGACACCCCGATTAGTGTTGATCAAAATATCATATTTATGACTCTAGTTTTCCAATTATGAGAATTAATGATGAAGTTGATATAGTTTTCTGTACAATATAGAAGCATCCATATTTGTTCACAGTATATTCAGTTTTCCTTGATGTGGGTTTCTTAGGTTGGTACAAATATGAATACTTTAATTTAGTTTCAGTTTGGAATGATATTTTTATCTTTGAATTATTTTATTTCATTTCATTTCATTATATTTATTTAAATTCTCAAAACTGGGTTGAAAATTATTTATTAAAAAAAATATATCATGGTTTCAAATTATAGTTACTAAAACATGTTATGACATTAATTATTACTTCTTTGAGTTCTTAGTTGTATGAGTTTTCCTATATTTATTTACAAAAAAAAAATTATATTTCATTCTTATAATGATTATGAATTATATTGAATATTTTCAAAGGAATAAATTATTTGATAATGATCAATGGATGCATGATTTAATGTGTCCTCCTCATGTTCCCTTAGTGAGTATAATAATTTTATTATTTTCCTTCTAGATAAAATTTAGTTTCCTGTTTTTATTAGTTATCAAAAAAAATTAGGGACATTCATATCAACCAAAGTAGAATTTTAATCATCCTACTTGTATGGGATTGAGTGGGTTCCTCCAAGGGCTACCCAGAGCACCGGTCTTACCCGTTCACACCCTAAACCACTAGCAGACACCCCATTTATAACTCCTTTCCAAACTCAACTTGATAATTGAATGATTTTCCCACTCATACCCCATACATTATGTCATTTATCCACTCCTTCCCATACCATGAATATTCCTCCTCTAGGGATGTTCCCACCTTTACCATATCTATTCCATATGATATTTCCTCATCCCTTCAACCCTTATCCTCTAATTTATATTCCACCTCCATTTTCTATAATCCATCTAGGATATGATGATTACCTTCCTTTAGTATCAACTCATGTGCATGTATATCACCCATTACATGGATTAGAATAATGGAATATTTTAGAGGCTACTAATTTAGGATAACCCACATATCCATTAATGAATAATGAGAATCCTATATCCCAATTGTTTTTATTATAAGTGAGAAAAATTATGTGACATCATTTTTTTCCTATCGTATTGTGACTTAATTAGTATTTTCCATTTATCTTATTCAACTTGATATTATAAGGGGTGATGTGGGAACACCCATATGTGTGATACTAGGAATAACTAAACATAACAAATATTGGATTATAATGAAGAAAATCAGATGATAGTTAAAAATGATAGGCGGTATAGGGGGTTTATGTTATCTTTATCCAAGTACAATGACATCATTTTTGTGCAACATGTCTCATTGAGGCATATCCATAATTAAATAAAAGAGAAAATCATCAGTAGATATATGGTTACGAAAATTTATGAAATAGATATCTTTAATACTTTTTATTTATATGAATTTACAATTTCATTGTTGTGATAGTTTAACTTTACTGACAGTTAAGCAGATAAGGATTCATAGTTGATAGATCTTGGTGATTTCTTCTGATCATATAAGCACATGTTATATGTTGGTTGGTAGAGTTTATTATGTTATGATTTAGGGGGTCAAACAATATTCCCATACTTTACAACAACACACTGTCAAAAAATAATCACATATTGGAAGAGTAATGAGTTTAAGGTATGCCTAAAATTCAATGGTTTACAAGGAAATTTTAATTATAATTAATTTTATAGATTTTTTTTGATGTGTTGTGAAAAAAAAGATGGTATGATGTATTTTTGCACAATTGGGTGCACAAAACTTCCTGAGCATTAGATACACCATATACATTAATATGAATTTAAATAATAGAAATATTTAAATAGTTACATACGAATATGGGATTTATTTTATGATGTTAAAATTTGGGGGGGACTCCATTATATAGGCTTCAAATTCCCAAAATACTGTTATTATCATTCTAATTAGTGTGTATTTATTATGTTATTCTACTAGTATTAAATTTCTAAATAAATTTATATTTATATGATTTTTCATATTCTTGATTTATTCAAGAGTTAATGTTTTCATCTATCACTAGATTAGTAATTTTAAATTATTCAATAATGTAAATTTATAGTAATAAATGTCATTTTCTACATGAAAAATTGAGTATCGAATGCCATTTTCCTCAACCAAATTTGTTTTCTAGAGTAAGAATCAAAGTGAGGAAAGTACTATAAATGAAAAGACACAAGAAAATAGTGTATGTATTATTATTTATATTTTAATTTTCATACATATTTCATATTTAAATATCCTAATAATATTTTCAATAGTGTTCCCTAGAGTCCCTTGATGAGAAAGAAGTACGAAAATTTGGATCTAAATATCATTTGAGATAGGTATTTAGTTATTAGAATTAAGGGAGTTTCTGATGTCAACCTTAGAAAAACATCGTCCCCACTAGGTGATGGCCCTCATAACATGCCTCTCAAACCTCTCACACCATCAAGCTACAATAAATTGTTAATAATCATCTATAAACCAAAAAATTAGCTACACATGAGCATGAATATGTTTAACTAGTGAGTGAATTTTTTTTGAATGTTATAATTGTTAAATTAACATCAAATCCAATATAGTATTATACTTATTTTGATTCATTTATTGAATCAATTTACTTTTTATGTGATTCCACAAGTGATGTTAGGAGGTTCCATGTGGATGTTGAACATATGGTACTAATGGAAGAGGTGGGGTGGTGGTGGTGGTGATGTAGATTATGATGATGATGATAATGATTAGGATGATGAGGATAGTGATGATAATGATAATTCAAGTTCTCTAGGAGTTAATGATGGTGATGATTATTATGTCAGTTGTGGTGATAGGGGAGATATTGCTCTAATATATTTTTAATTTATTTAAAGATACATGTGTGAATGATTAAAAATAAATCATGATGTGGACTTTATATGTATGTTACATCATTTAACAAGGAATGTAATATATATGGAACATAATTTATGAAGGATAAATATCAAATATTTTTACTATAATTAATGTCTTCGATGGTATGTAGTTAATTTGCAGGTTCTATGAGAGGAGCTGCAAGGATATGATGTTGTTTGATGGGGGTAGGTATTTTTATTCCCCGGTCACAAAACAGTGGGTGTAAATGAAATATAGACACCCATCCATTCCCATGGTCTCATGAATATTGGGTATATACATATAGTCAGGGTTTTTAGTAAAATGTGGGTATTATAAAATACATGTATGCTATACCGACAACATGAGTAAATATGGTTCATAGAACCATTCGTATAGTCTATACCCACATTTTTTGGTCTATACCCATGGTTCTAAACTAGTGAAATAATGTATGATTCCTTTATTGGTTACACTTTTATCATTCATAATGGGTGGTGATAGAAAACTTATTATATGATTTTGTGATGAAGTAGTCTACTGTAAGTCCGAATGATGGTTTTGTTTCACATTAGATAAATAAGTACATATATTAATGATAATGAATCCATGTAATATCATATAATTATATGGGATAAAATTCCTTTATTATATAACAATGGTTGAATGAGTTTGTATTGAGTTATATGAATAAATAAAACTAAAACAATCTTTTTAAATATATACCTCCTCTTCCAAAAACATATTTAGATTTAATCTGTAAAACCTCTTATATTTGTATTCAAAAAATAATTATACCTTTAAGAAATTTTGACAGATTTATTAAATGTATTTGTGTTTGATTTTTCTAGGATAAATGTTTCTTGGTGTATGAAAAGGATAGAAGAGGGGTGTCATTTTAATGTTAGGGGGATGAAACACTTCATTTTTTAGAAAAGAGTTAAATTTTTATAATTAATATTCAAGGAAAATTGTACCATAGAAAATAAAATTTAGACAATATGTTTTTAATGGTTATAAATATATCAATAAAATATAATTTATAAAATTTTATGTCATTTTAACCTAGATCACATTTTTTAACTCCTTGATAAACCTATTTTAACCTTAACTTTGGTAACGTATTTTTATAGTCTTCACTATTCATTTTAAAAATAAATTAAAATATAATAATTAAATAATAAAAATTCTTCCAATTAAAAATATTGACTCAATCTTATTAAATTGAAATCAGAGATATCGCATAATTTAATTTCAAATTAAACACAGAAAACATAATGAAAATCAGTTTTCGAGGAAAATCATCTTCTAAAATGTAAAACGTTTTTATTCCAATATAAAGAAAACATTTCATTTAATTGACCCTATTTAGATTAATAATAATATAAATGAATTTTTTTTTAAACCATTTAAAAAAATTATATTTGTGAATGCGTGAAAAGAAATGGTATTTTTCAATAAAAATCGATATTTATATATATCTGGTCAAAATATAAAACTGTTTAGAAAATTACAAAATATTCACCCAAATATAATTTTAAAATATTGATTAGATAAATTATATTAATGTCATACAAATTAAAAAATAACATTTTATTAAGTATGAAGATATTATAAATATATATATATATATTTCATAATTATTTTACTCCAATTTAAATTCCCAAATTCAACAACAAGGTTTTAATGATAATATTTAAATAGTAATATTTTTTCTTTCATTTAAGCTCAGTGTCTCATGTCATATATGCTATAACAAGATGTGATAATTTAAATTTACAGGGTGTTACAATCTAAAACACCTTCCCCATCAAAAAATTATACACTACCTATTTTATCAAGAGTTTGACAAAAAAATTAACTTATTATAATAATTTTAAAAAAAATTAAAAGATTGTTTAATAAAACATCCTTTTGAAAATAGGTAAATGAAAATATTATGGTCATATATATTAAAAACTAACTATGTTACCAAATAAGAGATAATTTTTTAGAAGTGAAAAAATGGATATAGTGGAAAATGTAATGTCCAAGTAATAATGGAGACAGATATAGAACATTTACCACTAGATAGTGAATGATAATGAGAAATTCAATGAACACAAAACAAAAAACCTAATATGTGTGAATGAGATCATAAATTCATAAGAAATGAATGTAATAGGATAACATTATTATTTCAAGATCAGTTTCCTAGAGTTTAATAATTCATTTACCATCAATACTATAAACATTTCGAAATATACTTAAATTATTTTCTTTATATCCATAAATGAAATATAAACCATTGGTTGCATGATTCAATTATTTTCCACCTTTATCACATGATTAACACAAATAAGTTAGTTTCTATAATGAATTTCAAATCCCAAAAAAATTAAATTTTAATGGACAAGAAGATCTATAAAATGATAAATATTTATTAATACTATATATAAGCAATACTAAAAACCAAAATGTCTATAAAAACATAAAATTATATAAAATATTTATAAAACATTTTAAGAAGAAATTTTACATTACCATCCAACAACTCAACAAAACACACAATTTTCAACGTTAATCATACTATAAATAGATAACCTTAATACTCCTAAAATTTTGGATGGCTGAGCTTGGAAACAAAATATTGTAATTAATTTATCTCTTATTCTTAAATGATCAATAATAAAAATTAACTCCAAATAATAACAATCACTCATAATGTCGTATAATAAAATTATATACTCCTTAATCATATAATCTCTATAAAATTGTAATTTTTTCCATAAATTACTTGAATCACTATAACTCCATGATAAAATCATTTATTATTTATAAATATAAATAAACCTTCTTTTCTTAAAAAAATACCATCTTAGCAAAAAAAACATTTATGTTTATCATAATCTTATAATGTTCATAATTTAATAAAAATATTTAAAAACATTATTCATTTTTTCACAAAATAACTTTTAAACCCCATTAATATTTATAAGTCAAAATATATTCTCCAAAAATGTAATAACAATTTTATCCCTTAATTAACACAACATAAATCATATATTAACTATAAGGATCTGTTTATCCATGAATCGTATATTTTTAAATGAATGCCTTCAAATTTATCACCTTTCCACTAAATCACATTTAAAATATATCAAGTTTGACCAACATATACATCAAAATATTTTAAATAAATCCAAATAATTAATTATCCTTAGGTGTTTCCTGATTCATAAAAAAAATCTAATATACCTAAATATACTTTATAAAATTCCATTACATCAAAATTCAAATAACTCATTACAGAAACAAATAATTGAATCAACATCCTTATTAAACCTATAATTATTCATTTTCATATTATTCCATAATAGATTACATATACAATATAAATTTTGAATCATGCATAATATTCATCAATATCAATTATATTATGATTTTTATTTATAGTTTTCTAAAAAAATTCATTCATACCATGGAAATATAAATTACCATTCATTCCATACAAAATTTCAAACTCTAACGTTCTATGATATGTCAGTTAGAGTCACAATATTATAATAATACATCAAAATATTCTATGATACTTTGAATAGTCTGTCTATGATTTTTTGTAATATCATAGTTGGATTAGATACTGAAATAGATAAAAATTTGTAAACAATCCTTTTTTAACATAGTTTTTTAAACATAAACCATAAAAAGTATTCTATAACACCGAAAGATATACCATTATGTTTTTCTGGAATAAGGGTCAAATTCTATGAAAATAAAATAATTATAATTAAATAAATATATATGATTCATAATTATCACCATCATTTTCAATTTAATAGAGGAATGACATCCTTTTATTCGAATAATGCATTATGAAAATTCAATAAAGTCGCATATGATATTTACAAAATAATAAACAGTGGAAATTTATTCTTCATAACATATTAACTATACTTGAAGATCCACAATTAAATATATGAACATAAGTGCATCAGTATATATTATAATTTTTTTCTTAAATATAGAATATTATAAAAAAATTGTGTTACTTGAGCAGGATTTTTCAATTAACATTCCAAGTAAATTATCTGATAGTGAAAAGATATTGTGTTTTATTTTAAAAGTTAAATATTTTAAAATATATTTTACCCTGATAAAATATTTTTTTTAGTCAATAACCAATTTTTTCACAAAGGAAATTAAAAATGAATAACTAAATAAATTTTAAATCTTCTACTTTATTAGACCCTTCTATTTATATACAAAACAAATTAGATTTAATTTTTTTTATAAATTATCATCATTAAATTCTATTACCCGATGATCAGATATTTTATAATGGGTTATATTTTAAAATTACTTATCCTAATGATGTATTACATTAGTTTCTAGTCATAATTTTAGTATAGGGACCACTCATCCTACATCTGGTGAAAATAGAGTTAACAATCAAATAACCCCTTTCAAAGTTATTAGCCTTAAGTGTATCAGTTCAATATTTTCATTACGTTTCTATTATCTTGTTATGGATTACATTTCTAGGAAAATAAAAAATGTATCTTATTTTCTAAAATTTGTTATATTATTTTGTAAATAAACTTATTCGTCTACAGTAGTATCTAAAAACCATAAAGTATCCTTATATGAATCACCATAAAATCTAAATTTATCTTAACTGTTGGTAAATACTAACAATAATGAAACATATCTTACTCAATGAATAATTATATGATTTATTAAAATGGTATAAATTAATATCATTTCCATTATTTATTGGGTTTAATGTTTTACATAATTAAGTAAACTATAACATTACATGCACAAAGTGTCTAATTGTTTTATTAAAAAAGCAGATTCATGTGATCATAATATTTTTTTTGTAATGAAAAACTTATTTATCTTTGAAATAATTAGATTTTTTCATATCTATACATGATAATAGTTCCTACTCATTATTTTTTACTACAGAAAAATTTGAATACATTGAATGTTGACTATTAAAAA
Organism: Viscum album; assembly: GCA_963277665.1. NCBI lineage: Eukaryota > Viridiplantae > Streptophyta > Magnoliopsida > Santalales > Viscaceae > Viscum > Viscum album. Next base: position 1,465,494,763 of record OY728158.1, read on the forward strand.
TTATAATTTGATTGATTTTTTTGATGGGAACAATACATTCATGGAAGAAAAAAATGGAAAGGGACAAGGGAATGACCCCTAATAATTAGTTAACAATCATTTGGTATGTATATCAACTCAAAATAAATAATTATTTCTTCATTAGTATCTATTATACTAGGTATAGTGTCCTCCATAAAGTTTCCCTCTCTCCCTGTGTGACCATCTTCAGTTCCCTGATCCAACATCATCCTCCCATTACTAATGAGGTAATAAAATTATAAATGAGTACTAATATTTGCACATAAAAATATACATGATCATTGGTGTATATTTATATTTCATTCATAAAAATGTATATATCATTCATAGTGAATTCCCACTAGTCAGCACCCTCATATTTGCCACGATGGATTCACCTGTTTTAAAGAAGGTGTATAAATCTAGTAAAACAAATCCACATACATCCTAAATAATACTGTACAAATCAACAATCTTTCCCCGATGTTTCCATAAAGATTCATTTTACGACCATTCATGTTGGGATTCCACCACATCCACACCCCCATGATCCATCATTCAATATTACCAATGTTCATTACCACCCATGGAATTAGATTCTTTAGATAAGTCTTGTCATATTCGTATGGATGGAGAACACATAGTTCATCTAACAAAGTAAACAATTGTACAAATATATTTTCATGGGAAAGTTCTTCCCTATTGTTGTGTTGTTTCTTACCTCCAAAAGACTGAAAAATGTATAGAAATAAACAAACTTATCTCTTTGGACTCCTCTATGATTTGTTCTACCCCCTGGAACCATGATTCCAAAATCTCCATCATGGATTCTCAATTAACTATAACTCCCATGAAACTATCACACACCATAAATGATTTATGTGCCTAGTAACATCAGAAAATCAAATTCCATGTTGTCTCATGTTGTATTGAGTTACAACACCAGTAGAAGGAAGAAGCTGAGATTCATTTATTTTATATATTACCATTAATAGAAAGGGTAAAATTCTTCATATCCCAGATCAAGATATTCATCTTCACTGGAATCCATTGGGACAATATATTCTCTTATATTTCTTCACACCTATTCATAATAGGGATCAGCTTCTATAAATCCATTCCATTAAAACTCTCAGACATTGAAGTAGTGAAAGTAAATTTATTTGTCTCATCAATAAAATTAATGATGTTAATAATTCCCACTTTTGGTCATCCATGGTAGAATTTACAAAGGCCTATATATTTAGATTCTCCCTAGAAAATGATTTTTAGATACAGGTATTTTAGAAATAATAGAAACTCACATTCTCAGTTATCCATCTAGTAATTGATATCATCGTGTCCCACCACCCATCATAACTGCTCTAATAGAACCTCTAAGAAATCTATCATGTTTCTAGTGAGGCTCAAAATATTCCTTGTTTTAACATCACACACCTCTCAGTTGTATCCAAACATTTTTCTCATTAACCAAACAAAATGTTTTTCCCATCAATAATCTCCCACTATGTCTTATCTTTTCATTGCATATATTTTTTCCATGACATAAATAAAATCGATACAACCTTTATCGACCAACTTCACCAATATCTTCCTGAAATCCCAGTGATATCTCCCGATGTAATTCACATCCTAGATAAACATATTTAATTTTTTTGAAGATGAAAGATGGTCCCTTATAGAGCATTTATAATTGATAGCACATGCGTGAACCTATAGGAAGTAATTCTATTGATTAAAACTATATTCTCACCAAATGAAAGTAATTAATTTTTAAATTTACAGATATGAATCATAATTTTTAACAAAATATCATCGAATATATAGTTCATTATTCTACCATTTGAAATAGGGGAACCAAGATAATGTAGGGGAGGTTTATCATTGACATGCCGAATCTACTTTTTATATCCCTTCATTATCGACCCATGCATCTGTTTGATATATAAACTCTTCTCTTTTCCATGTTAAGTATTGTCTCACTATTATTATCATACTCCTCTGTCATATTAATCCATCCATCGATCGACATTTTCCTACTATTTATATATAAAATAATTTCATCAACAAATATCAAATGAGAGATAATGTTGTCCATTGACCAATTATTATAAAGACTAATTGCCCCCTATTCAAGGCATTGCTTATCATTTTTGGGAGAAAGGTATGTTCCAAAATAAAGGATTTAGTGAAAGGGGCACACACTATCATATATTCCTCAATGTTTTGAAGAAATTAATATTCTTCCCCATATTGGAAGTGGACAACCATGGGAAAGAATAAAATAAAATTATCCAATCACAAACCCATTCATTGAATCCATTTTTTCGTTTCATTTTAATGATAAAAATCCAATCTGTCATGTCATAATCCTTGTCCATTCCTATATTGATGATCACCTTATAACCTAGAGTTTTTTATTAATATCATTCACCATCTAGTGGCATATCCTATCTATGCTCTGATTGCACCTCCATTGAAAAAATCCTTGTTACTCATCTGATATGTCTCTAACCAGAATGTACCTAATTCCCCTATTCAAAAGACTGAAATAGATTTTAGAAAAAAATAATTTTGAAAATAGGTCATTATTGGTTGATGGATTGATGTTGTTCCACAATTGAAAGAAAAACTACCCTTGAAGCACACAAAACCCTTGTAAGTGAACCCTTTAACAAATTCCCACACTGCATCCCTATAATATTATCTGATGATATCCCAAGTATCCAAATAGAAATAGAGTCGAAAACCATCCATACCTATGACACTATAAAAATTCATACTTTTTATTCTTCATTAGTATCCTCCATTTCAGGAAAATATTCAATCTCATCATTATTATTATACCCTAATATTATAGAAATGTACTGCATAATGTTTTCTTCTCCTTCTAAAACCTCTAGAATTCGATAATAGGAGTTCACTATTCATGAATGAATAATTTTATCTACTCTGGATTAATTTTATAGATCACATTGATATCACATGTATAGGTCCAATATTGAACCCTCTAATTAATTCTGTTTGAAACAATTATTTCCTCGATACATACATAGAAATATGTTGTTTTTATGTAACACCCTCAAATCTAGTTTCATATTGATTTCTCCACAACAGTATAATGAATGAGGCTTTACATACATCAATATTACAACAACTTAGATAAATATTCATCCGATTACAAAATTACCTATCTGGGGACCATAATTGTTCATTTTCAATGCAAACATGGAACACATTATTCATGTTTGTTGAACTAGCATCAACATATCCATTAATGATCTTACCCTTTAGTAATCTTTCATAAAACCATTCTTCATAAACTATAGAATGAAAACATAAGAAAGGGGTCAACTCAAATGATTAATAAGGGTAAATAAAGGAAATACCAGAGCATAACATGAAAATAAGTGCACAAGAACATGAAAATTACAATTAGATACCATACTTTTCATACCAATGATCTGAAAAAATAGACATGTAATAAAAATTCCTTTTCCATAATATGTTATATTATTATATACAACATATGATACTATTCTGTACATAGACCTTTTCTCCCAAAATAGTATCAAAAAATCATAAATTATTCTTATATGAATCATCCTTAGCTCTAAATTTATATGAAACATAGTTCAATACCAAATATGAGAATACATATCTTAATCAATCAATAATTACATGATTTATTAGAAGGGTTAATCTTGATAACATTAACATGATCTTTTATTTAGAGAGTTTAATATGATTTTGGAAACCATTACAATACATAAACAACGGGTCTTATTTTATAATTACTAAATCTATATTTATATGTCCAAAATCTTGTTTTCTTCATGATATGATTTTATTATTTCAAGAAAATTTCCTTCATTAATAGATAAACAGCATTATAGTTCTCATTCATACTTTATCCCTTTAAAAAATTGAAATCTTTTTAAGTGAACAACAAAAAATTATATTTTTATTGATTTATAGGGTGGAAAAACAACAATCATAGAGGACCAAAATAGTAAAGTCCAACTATGTCACCCTTGAAAATAAGTTTTCAATCATTTGGAAGGGAGACAGTCCCAAAATATAGAATGATTGATGTTGGAGTTGGCTCTCTAGAACCAAATTATTTTTTACATTATGATAACATATATTAAATGTTTTTGAATATCAATAAAATCTTTATCATGTCATGATTGTTCCTATGCGTAACATTTCTTATGAAAATGTCTAAAGAGTAGTTGTCTCACTAAAATTTCATACAAATTCCCCACTATGATGAGATCCAGGAAGTGTTATGAAAATATTCTTAGATATTTGTTATATAGATAGATGATATCATTTTAGGGACACAAATAATTCAGACTATCAGAGGTGCAGACTCATAGAACTCTGAGAAACCTTCTCATAGTGTACACCCTAGGTGATATCAAGTAAGATATTGTGAGAACAGGACTATCCAATAGGAAATCCACATTTATATGTGTTTTTGGATATTCTTGTCTTCATACATGTTTATTGGTCCTTGTATATCAAGATAATAATTAATGGGTATTATGAATTGTACACATAAATGTATTGAAGAAAACTATGATGACATATGTTAATGGAGAGGTAAGATATATTGGGTACATCATGAGTAATACTGCATTAATGAACATTCTGAGAAAGAATTTTTCCCTTATATTCCATAAGAGAACTTGATATCTCAATCCCTTTGAGGGAAATGACATAACCTAAAAAATACAAGGTCATGGTATTCCATTAGAAATATTAATTTATAAGATGTTGAAGAATGAGAAATCGAGGACATGAGTTAATGACACTTGCATTCAACAAATTTGATTGGAGATATCAATAAAAAAGAATTACATTAAACGTTATGTATTTATATTAGGGGACATGTCATTATTGCATTAAAATATTTCTCTATTGGAGTATTATCATTTGGTTATATGCTGACCTTGGACTTTAGGCTGTTATGCCTAATGCCACTGAGAAAGAGGCCTAGCGGGTCTCACACTAAGGGTGTCCCATATCTAAGTTAAATAATATATTATTTATTATTTAACAAGTTGAATAAATATTATTCTACGTTGTGGCATAATAATTGTTCATGGATTCCATATCTCATTTATTTCGATACTAGTTATTAGAGAGAATATAATGTGGGAGGAATAATTAATAAATATTTGTTTTCAATTTTTTTATCTAATATTCATGTATTTATTTGAAATAAATGAAGTGATTTTATTTAAAAAACAAATACTTATTATTCATGGTTTAATAAATATTGTGGAAGATTTGTAGACCAAGTTAAGGGTCTAATGAGAAATAATAATACTGAAAACTAATTTATTAAATAAAATTTTATTACAACATCCAATCTAAGAACATTTCAAGAAATGTTAATGTTTTTTTTTATTATTTGATATGGGAGTTTCAGCAGGATTAATAAAATAAATAGGTAACTTTTAAAAATTATTTATTTTTAATCTAGTGACTTAAATTCTTGGTTTTATTATTATCTTATTATCCAAGTTCTATAAAAGTGCCCATTATTATAATTGTGAACAACAAATTAGAGACAATATATTGGTCTTAGAGAGTTAACTTCTCTACAATAATTCTCTCAAGAATTAGTGAGATCCTCCTCCACCAGATCCGGGAGAATAATTTTGAAGTAGTTCTCAAGGTGATCGGATGAATACATCATAAGGGAAATGATCTTTTATTCTAGCACACAACGACTCCTTCGATGACATCCATTGATACAAGGAACACGTGTGGATCAATTCAAGAGGAGATCTACTATTTATCTCTACAATGTAATGATGGTACATAAGTAGATATATGGCTAAAGGCATCAAGGAATAAAGAATCACATTAGAGGTAATTGTTTAATTTAATTAAATTATTTATAAAAAAAATATATTGATCCTCTATCTTTGTATCGGGTCTCTATTTAATTTTCAAAATACTTGATTCGATTCCATTGATACTAGAAATCATCATCCTATTGATCCCATATTTTTCATTGAATTTCAAAAATATTAATGTTTGGCACCATCCTTCCCATGCTTCTACTTTTCCCAAAACATACAAGTGGTATCAAAACTAGCATATTATAGTTTACCTTTATTTAAATAAATATTTGATGATTTCCCATTATAATTTAGTTTTTCAATTTAATTTTAATCATTATTTTTTATCTGAATGATGAAGTATGTTTCATACTCTATCGTTTCTCACATATCAAATAAAAATGATTAATATTGTATCTAAAATTCAATCGTGGAACTCAACTAGAGTTTCCAAGGGTTCTTTCAAGGTAACATAGTTTTAAAGACCATGTAGTCAGGTCTAGACATTGTGTAGTTGTGTTTAGTGTATCAGGTGTAGTTTGACAATTACACAAACCATGGGAATTTATGAAATATGGTGTAGGTAATTCTAACACAGTGTGTTGATCGGGACAGATAGGAACTCAGTTACCGGATTACACACCATGTGGCCCACTTTACATTATGTGTAATCCCTTCAAGTTAGGGTTGTATCATGTATCACATTCATGCCATTATCATCTAGTGATTGTGTAATGTATATTTTAAATGATCTAAGGCCCATTGGGCATGTTGTGTACTCTGAAGATTTTATATGTAAAACTCACATGCTATTTCTCCATGTGTGTACTTTGAATGGATGATGAGGAGGGTACACACAGTGTAGTATGATCTACATGAAGTGTACATTTTCCAGATTATGAAAATTTAATTTTTATTAATTTATTATATAACCCTTTAGACATGTACCTTTACGTGGGTGTAATGATGTGACACAACATGTGATAGTTTTTCGATATATGTGTGTGTGTTTTTAATTAAAATTAGTGTAATGTTAAAATATCTTCTCATCATGTATGAGTTCTATTACAATTATTATTCTATGTGCATGCTACATGTCATAAAGAATAGAGTATATTCAAGTATAATACATGTTGGAAACTTTTGGATGGTTATTCACAAGGTTAGATTCACGGTAAATTTTATGTACACAGTTAATTTCAAATGAATTTATTAATTTATTTATAACTATAATGGATAATAATCTCATGTAAATTTAGTAAAAGGTTTAATATAAAAGGTTTGATTAATTAAGGATAATAATTAGTTAAATCCATCGTGATTTATATTAAATAATAATGATTAAATAATTAAATTTTATTTTTATTATATGCATAATTCATTGCATTCTTATGGATGATCATGATCTTGACCAGACCTTTGTGTATGATCAGTTCCCTTTTAATTTATTATTAAATTAAATTATTGCTCTGTATGCCTTATCACCTAATTAATATAAAGGGAATTCATGCCTATGGTTTCTTATATGTAAATCCACTTTTACCCTTCACCTACGTGTGAGTAAAAGCATATGTAAGGGATAGATCTCCCGAGCTAGTGGAGTTAATTCGTGTTAGGATTCACGTCAAAACCAATCCCCTGAGATAGAAAGGTGTACATGTGGAAAGATGTAATTATGAACCTAATTGGTTCATATATTTTCTCCCCTTGGTCAGCAGTTGGTTTATTAACCCCTATATAAACTAAACCTTAGATCAAGGTCATGATCATAGCCTTTAATTTAATTCTGTCAGTTTAATTGTTATTCATTATGATTTTTTGGTCACGATCACATAATTAATGAATTAACATGAATGCAATACAGAACTAAAATAAAGTGGTTTATCTTTAAATATTATCTACTAAATGGTTTATCACATAATGTTATACAATATAATATTAACAAGCATGTGAAGAGATAATAAATCGAAATTCATACATAAAGTATTAAATCCATCAATAAAATATTAAATTGTTATATTCTTCCATTAATTCAGTTAGAATCGAACTATAGTTCAATGTGCCTGGCCAACCAATGTTGGGGTGCTTTCAATTATCAGGTAATTATAATTTAATTTATTTGGTTGACTTGACTTATTTTACATTAATGGTTGACTTCTAATGTGGGACTTGGTGTAACTACGAGGAAAATGATGAGGAAATCACCAAGTAAAGATTTCATGATTGGGGAGTCTACTAAACTGATCAGGGAGTTTAAACATAATGACTTTTGTATTTGTAATGTCGATAAAAATCCTTTATAATTGATTGACTATCCAATGTTGTCCTAATGCTAAGGGAAATAAGGATCATTTACAATAGAATTTCCAAGAAATAGGATATTCTGTTGCAAATGGTTAAGGCTATTGGATTTCAATAAAATAGTTTGAGGCCAATGAATATTTATTTATTTATTTTTCTTAATTTTATTAGGAAAAGTACTAATACTCTATTCATCTAATTTGTACAAAATGAATTAAAAATGAAATCAAACAAATCATTTTGATCCATAATCAAGAATTAAAATATTCTCATCAACATTAATTTTTAGGAGTGGAAAAGGAACCATCAGGTCATCCTCAACCATGAAATGAAACTATATGTTCTGCAAGAACCTTCATCAATTGTTCCTTGAAATACTATGAGTGGTGAGGAGATCTCTGCCTAAGAGAAACATTTGAATGATGCTAAAAAATTTTACTTCCTCATTATATCATCCAGGACCAATGAGATATTAATGAAACATGAAGAAATGGATTCTTATAGCATGATGTCTCACCTTCAGGATCTCTATCAATAGAAGGTAAGACAATAGAGTTATGATATCTCCAATACATTGTTCAACACTATGCCTAGAGATTCTATGCTATTCGCACCACATTTAGTCATGATTATGGATACCTTTAGAATTTTTACATCATAGGTATTAAATTCTTATATGTGTTGCATACAAATATCATATTATCATTATTACCCAAGATTTATATAGTTTTATTAAACATTATAATATGAAAATTAATGAGAAGACCCTATCATAACTTCTAACCCTGATTTAACAAGTGGATAAAGTCATGTGGAATGACAAACCCATAGTCCTTATGGTGAATAAGAAGAGGAAGGAAAAGGAAAGGAGGCCAAATACAAATAAAAACTTTATGTACCCCAAGAACAGTCTGAACATGAAGAAGAATATCCAAAGGCAAGGCCAAAAAATGAGGCATTGTTTTTTTTATGTGTCACCCCGGGCCACTATAAGAGGAACTGCACCCAAATGCAACGACAATACAAAAGTGTGTTCATTATCAAGGGATATATTTTCATTTTAACTAATTGGTTATTAGATATAGCTTCTGATGCTCAAATATATTTTCAAATGAAAGAACCTTGTAAAATATGGAAAATTTCTAGAGGAGAGATGAATCTAGGAGCTGAAAATTGTGAGAGGTTGGCTGCTCTTTCCATTGGTGTCTATCACCACACATTACCAATGTAAATGATTTTGGTTTTACATAGATATTTTTATGTACCTAGTGTTAAAATAAAAAAAATATTGTGTCATGTTTGCATTCAAATGGGTTTATTTTCATGTTCAAAAATAAACATTGTTTCTTTTATACGTTAATCTTGTCTTATGGGGTGGCACATTTAAATAATGGTATATTTGTATTAAATTATGAAAACCATGTTTTTGAAATTGATAATGAATCATGTTCAAATGAATCACAACACACCCAGTTGTGGCATCACCATCTTGTTCAAATAAATGTGAAGCATTTGACAATTCTCTTTCATGATGTTTATTTATACACTTTTGAGCTAAAACAACTTAATATATGTCACACTTGTTTACAACAAAAAATGATCCTAACACCATTTGGTGTATAGGGTAAAAGGACCAAAAAACTTATATGATTTGTACACACTTATGTGAATGGGAAATTTCATGTAGAAGAAATAGGTGGATATTCATACTTAATAACATTTACTGATGACTTTAGTATATATGGATATATTTACTTAATGAAGTATAAGCCTTCAACCTTTGATAAATTCAGAGAATTCAAAAATGAATTAGAGAATCAGTTTGTTAATATGTTAATAAGGCTTTGATCAGATTGAGGTACAAAATATCTTAACCTAGATTTCATCAAATTTCTATAGAGTTTTGGGATTCTATATCAACTCAATCCACCTTATACCCCATAGTGGAATAGTGTTAGTTATAGGAGGAACCGTACATTGTTAGACATGGTAAGGTCAATAATGAGTCATGCATATTTTCCACTATCCTTTTGGGGATATTCATTAATATTCGGGGAATCAATATTAAATAGAGTACCAACTAAAGTGGAAAATGGGATTCCCAATTAGTTATAGAGTATAAAAGGCCCCATTTTTTGCAAACATTTCTATGGGGATACAAGGCATTTGTTAATTCATTCTCAGGAAACAAACTATCACCTCAGGGAATGAAGTCTATATTTATAGGGTATCTAGAAGAAACAAAGGTATACTACCTATACAACCCCTCAAAAAAGAAAGTAATTATCACTAGAAAATTTTTCTTTCTTTAGAGGGTGAATATCATCAAAATGGATAGCGAGAGCTAGATTGAAATCGATTATGTTGATGCTCAAGATACATTAGAGTTGATACAGAAATAGGTTCCTCAAGTCCCCATGGAAGATTGTGTTCCTAAAACACAAGTATTTCATATGAGATCAAGATAGGTAAGGGAACAATAGAGATATGGTATTTCAGTAACTGAGGATGTTAAATTTTTATTATTGGAAATTATGAACCTCTTTCCTGCAATGAGAAAGAAGAGTTCTTAGAAGCTGTGAGATGGCTAGAAGCTATGAATTCTGAGATTGATTCCATGTATCAGAACCATGTTTGTGATCTGTTCAATGTGTGAATTGATGTAAATCTTTTTTGGGAGTAAATGGGTATTCAAGAGGAAACTATTAATGTAAGTTAATGTAAGTACCTATAAAGAAATTATAATAGCTCAAAGGTTTATGCAACATCAAGTAATTGACTATGAATAATCACTTTCACTAGTTTTCATTTTTAAATCCACAAGAATCATATTTTCCATAACATATTACTCTGACTATGAGATTTGGAAAATGGATGTCGAAGATGTATTACATAAAATGAAAATTTATGAATATTTCTTTACAGAACAAACAGAAGGTTTTGTGACACTAGTCGATTCCAAAATGATTTTAAAGTTATAGAGATCCATTCATGGATTGAAGAAAGAACTTATTTCATAGATGAATATATTTGATAAATCCATAAAATAATTCAGTATCATTACAAACAAATGTAATCTGTGTGTTTTCAAAATATTTAATGGGAATTATGTCATTACCCTAGTACTATATTTTTATATTTTATTACTTATTGGAAATGACACACCATTCCTACAATTTTTTAAGGACTAGAGGAACGAGTTATTCTCCCTGAAATACTAAATCCAAGAAACCCACATTTTTGGTATCAAGATCAGTGATGATATATCCAAGATGGATCTTGGAATAAGTCAAAGTGAAAATACTGACTAGATACTAAAGAGATTTCGTACCAAAAAAATCTAAGAGGAGATTGGTTCTAGTGTTACTTGCCTTAAATATTTCTAAGAAATTGTGTCCCTTGACATAGTAAGAGAAAGTTAGAATGAGTAATAACCCATACTATTTATTGACATGATCTATCATATATTCCATGTTATATTCTAGACATGATGTTTCCTATGAACTTACCATGGTTTGAAAATATCATAAGATCCAGGACAAAAATATTAGACTACTGTTAAGATTATCCTTACATATATGAGAATATATAGGGATATGTTCTTATTGTATGGAGGAGACAAGGATATTTTCATTATAGGGTATTTCGATGCTTGTCTTCATACAGATCAAAATGATCTGAAGTCAGAATCAGGATATGTTTTTACCTTAATCAAGGAGTTGTGAGCTTGAAGAGTTTAATGTATCTAGTTATAGATGATTATATTGTAGAGTACAAGTACATAGCATCTTCTGATATATCCAAGGAATCCATTTGGATTTGGAACTTTTACTATGAGCTTTATGCAATACCTATCTATAAAAACCCTATCAAATTGCATTGTGATAATACTAAAGTAGTGGCTCTTGTAAAAGATCCAAGGTCACATCAGAAGATAAGTCGCATACTCTTTATGTATATCCTATATAGGCATTTTTATCAAATAGTTGAAGTTTTAGTGAGTGGAGTATCCAAAAAAGAGTACATGGAGGACCGCTTGACTAAATGTATAATATATAAGAAGCATGAGTATCATGTGAGAGCTAACGTACTAATGGTCATTATAAGATTACTCTAGTTCAATTGGGTATATGTTGGATTTTGTTCCCTAGAAATAACTTCTTTTTTAATTTATGATAACTTATTTTCGTAGTTTTTGAAAATCAATAAACTCGTTATCACATCCTGGTTGTTATTCAACATAAAAATTCATGTGATAATGTCCCAAGAGTTATTGTCTCACTAAAAGGTCATAGAAGTTCCCTGTTATGATAAAAACCCAAGTGTTTTTTACACTATTATTAGATATGTTTTCTATAGTTTCACGATATCATTTGAGGGACACAAATGATACATGCTATCATGGGTGGAGTCTCATAGAGCTTTGAAGCACCTCTCATGGTGTACTACCTTGATGATATCCAATCTGATATTATAGGAACAAGTCCCGTTAGTAGGAAATCAAAATTTTTAATTGTCATTGGATGTTCATATATAAAGGCATTTTTATTTTTCCTCAGACTATAATATTTTTAATAATTGGTATTATGAAATTCACACTTATATATATTGGAAAAAACCATGACGACATATGTTCATTATGTGGTAGGATATGTTGGGTCCATCATGAGTAATACTATATTAATGAATAATGTGATAAAGGATTTTTCCCTTCTATTCCATAATAGAAGTTGATATATCAGGACCTTTGAGGGAAATTAAATAGCCTAAATGTATCCATGGACATGGTGTTCTATAGGCAATTTCAATTTTCGAGAAGTCAAAGAACAAGTAATCGAGCACATGGGATGATGGAACATACATGAAACACACTTAATTAAAGATATTGAAAAGGGGGGGGTTATTTTACACATTAATCATTCTTATGAGATGAAATTTGAATAAGAAAATAACTTCTTTCTCTGTGGGTGCATTGGCATATTGCTAGATGTTAACCATGAACTTTAGGATGATTCACCTAATGCAACTAAGAAAGAGGCCTAGAGGGTCACACAATAAGTGCATCTAGTATCATAGTTTAATAATATATTATTTATTATTTAAGAAGTTGAAGAAATATTATTTCCGGTTTGGGTTTAACAATTATTTCTGGATTCCAGATCATATTTTTTCCAACACATATTTTTCAAGAGAATACAATGTGTATTGAATAATTAATAAATATTTATTTTTTATTTGATGAATATAATATTAAGAGATTTATTTCAATATATGGTAGTTATATTTATTTAATAAATAAATATTGATTATTCAAGGTTTGATAAATATGGAGAAGGATTAGCAGACTGAGTTAGGGGTCTGTTGAGAAAAAAGTTAATATTGGATATTATTTTGATAGATAATATTTAATTATAACTGATAGTTTAAGAACATATCAGGAAATAATAATGTTGATGTTATTAGTTGACTTGGGTTTTCACTAGGATTAATAATATAAATAAGGCACATTTGATAATTATTTATTATTACGCTATTGAATTAAACACCTAGTTATATTATTCAATTATTGGCTAAGCACTATCCTAGAGATGATTATTATTATTGTGTACGTAGAATTGTATAATATCTCATAAGATTAAAGAAATATTTTTCTCTCCAAGAATGCTCTCAAGACTAAGAGAGGTCCACCTCCACCGGATCTAGCGAAATGTTTTGGAAGCAGTTCTCAATCCGATCTAAGGCAGGCATCGCATGCACAAGGATCTTTCATGCTATCACCTGGAGACTCCTTCAGAAAAATCTAGAGATACATGGATCACGTGTGGATCACCACTGTAGGATATAATTCGTTATTTTAATTAAATTAATTTTTAACAAAATATGTTAATCCTCTATCTTGGTTCCTGGATTCTATTCCTTAATCTAAATCCATGATTCAATTCCCCGGATACTAGGTTTTATCATTCAATTGATCCCAGATTGTTTATTGAATATGCAAAAAATTAATATTGGGCATCGTCCCTCTTGTGATTACACTACGCTCAAAATCAACAATTTGTGCATTCATATATCTTTTACTAGCTAAGGAATCCATTGTAATGGTTCCCTCTCTCCATGCGGGGTCAATATCCTTTCCCTGATCAAACATCATCCTCTAATTCAAAATTAGTTAAGATAATTCTCATGTGATGTTCATATTTCCCCATATAAACTCTATATGAACCATGTAGTAGATATCCATTTCCTTCCACAAAAATTTAAATAATCTAGATAGGGAAATTCCACTAATCAACGCCCTTACCTCACCCTTGATAGAGTCACCTGTGTCAAAGAATACACAAAAATTAGGTAGGATAGAACCACTACCACCCCAAATATGCCCCACTCCTTTTATTATAAATACCACACAGGATCAATCAATATTTAGTATATGATAATTAATATGGGTTATTCCAAAACATCCATGCCCCTATCTTCCATCATTCAATATCACCAATTTTAATTACTACCCTTGGAATTAGATTCTCGAGAGAGGTCAAGTAATACTCATATTGATGGATTAAATGCAGTCCAATCACCAAATCAAACACCTAAATCTGTATAAATGTGTTGGAATTTTTTTTCTTTTCCTTTTACTAGATTCTTTCCCTCCCAACGTACCCAACATGCTTCAGAAGTAAACATAAAACTCTCCTTGGCCTCCACCGAGTTCTTCTTCACCCCTGGAACCATGATTCTAACAACTTAATAACGGATTATCTTTACACTATCACTCCTATACAACCATCAATCATCTTCCATGTTTAACATTCCATGTCTATTCTAAAAATAAATTCCATTTTGTCTCATGGTGTAATGGGGAAAACACTAGTTGTTGGAAGAAAGTGAGATACCTTTCTTTTATATATTATCATATTTCAAATGGTCATATTTACTCAAATACCATCTAAGGAACATCATATTCACAAACATCTATTTCCACTATAGATTCACTTCCCATTAATCATTATCATTCCTAGTATAGATCATGTCCCGGAAATCCATTCAATTAAACCTCCTAGAGGACAAAGTAGATAATGTACATCTATATTCATTGTCAATCAAGTTTATAGTGTAAACATTACTCACTGATGGCCATCCAAGGTTGAATTAACAAGACCTTAAAATTTAGTCACTTCTCAGAACCAGATTTATATAGTAGGGAAGTTGAGAAAAAATATCATCTCACTTTCCCTATTGTCCTTATAGTAATTTATATCCTCACATTCCACCACCCATCTAACCTAATATGATAGAAATTATAGGAGATCAAACATATAACTATTGAGTCTTTAAACACTATTTGTGTTACCATCCTAATCCCCCAATATTTATCAATACATAATTCTCATAAACCTCACCCAATGTGTTTTCCATTAATCAAAATTTGATGTTATGTTTTATATCATGTCTTGTATATCATCTGTGATATCTCTAATGTCGATACTTCTTTCATCGATCATCCTTGAAAATCTATTCCAGGAAGCCTAGTGAAATCTCTCTATGTAATTTTTATCCTAGATAAACATAGTCATTTTTTTATATTGTAGCTGATCATTTTGGATCATTTATAAATGATAAAACATGCATGGATATAGAGGATATCATGTTGTTGATCAACGTAATATGCCCACTAAAAAAGATATGTTTTCTTCAAAATTTTAGATACAGATCGTAATTTTAAATAAAATACCATCGAATTGGTGCTTACTTATTCTACCATTTTAAATTGGGGAACCATGATAAACCATTGGGAGATTGCGCTTCCACAAACCCAATCAACTTTGGATGGACTAGCATTGTCGATCCAGGTATCTATTTGATATATAAACACTGTTCATCCCCGTGTTGATTCTTTTATTGTTATTACTTCTATACTCCACCATCATATTAATTCATCCATTGAAAATAATTTGCCTAATATTGATAAAGAAATTAATATTATCTGAAAACATCATATAGAAGACAATGTGGTCCCCAACGATATTCTTATACATCATGATGAACCAATCTTC
This sequence comes from Viscum album, assembly GCA_963277665.1. NCBI lineage: Eukaryota > Viridiplantae > Streptophyta > Magnoliopsida > Santalales > Viscaceae > Viscum > Viscum album. The sequence goes on from OY728158.1 coordinate 1,465,510,976, forward strand.
CAAGATTCGCTTCATAACTTTATGAGAACTTTCTGTTCCAATATCAATAGATCTACTGAAAGGGTTTCACCATATCTCATTCCCCTTATAGTATTTAAGAATTCAAAATTACTCCCTATAAAAAATAGATTCTAATAGTGAATAGTTACATCTACAAATCAAATAAAAAATCTATTGTTTCAAGACAACTTTCCTCATCACCTAAATGATAAAACAACAATCCTACATATCATAATCCTTGACAATGTATACTTTGATGATCATATATGAACTTGAGTTTTTTTTATTATGATCATTCACCATATCTTGGGATGTCCCCATTGTGCCATGATGGCTCCTCCCTTGAGTAAATCCTTGATACTCATACAAAATAGCCCTCACCACAATGAAACAGGGTCCCCTATTCAAAAGATTCATAATTATTTTATAAGAAAAATTACATAGGAATATTTTCCATTATTGGTTTTTAGATACAATTTGATTCATTTTTGGAATCAAAACTCTTATTTAAGAACATAAAACTTCCAAAATCCCCCCCAACCTCCCCATGAAAATGTCCCATATTTCTTATCTAAATACTTCACCAACGATATCAAAAGTGTCAAAATATAAACATATTGGGAAAAGATTCAGACCTAGTGCACTGTACAACATCATACTTACTACTGCTTCCTTATTCTCCTTTACATTAGGAAAATATTCCATGTTAACCTTGTCGTCATATTTTATTTTTATGGAAATGATATGAATAAAGTTGTCCTCTTCATCTGCAGCCTCTAGATGTTGATCTTGGTAGTTCATAGTTCAAGAAAGAATATTTTCAATGTGATTTATACCCATGATACTTCCACCTTGATATCATTCATATAGGTCTAAGTTTGAATCATAAAATTAAATCTCTTTGAAACCATTTTTTCCATGATATATACCTACAAATTGGTTGTATTTGGTCACATTATCAACACCATATTTCCCTTATCTTGCTTCTATAGGTATAAAAAATCAGGCTTAATATACATAGATATTACATCAATTTAAATTAAAATTTATGACTTAAAAAATTTACATGTTTGAGGACCATAATTGTTTAGTGTATTTGGAAACTTTAACATGTTATTATATTTTTGTGAAAAATCATCAACATCTCCCTTGAAGATATTTTCTTTTAGTAATCCTACTAAAAACCTTTCTTCATCACATTAGAAAAGAAAGCATAAGAAATCAATGAGATCGAATTCTCTGTGAGGTTATATAAAAGAAATACATAATCATAATATCAATATAAGGGTTTGGGTACATGAGAATATAATTTGAAGATTACACCCAATATATAAAATATTATAAATAAGTGACATTCCATAAATATTGGAAGTTTATAAGACATGAAATAACTCTATAAATTATATAATATTATTCCATACATAGACTTATTAATAAAAAACAGTATCTAAAAATCATAAATAATCCCCATATGAATCATCATATATATAAATATATCTAAATATTTTATCAATACCAACTATAAGGGTGAATATATTACTGAACTTATAACTACATGATTTATGTAAATGGTTGAACTTGATAACACTTACGTGATCAATTACATTGAGAGTTTTAAAAATTAGGAAAACTTTTAAATTAAATACAAAATGTGTATAAATTATTTATTACAGAAACTAGATTCACAAACTCGTAATCTTGTTTCATTCATTACTTAATTTCATAGTTTCATAATTATTTCCATTATTTTTTGTTACACATCATAATAAGTCATACTCATCCTTGGGCCCTATATTATGTTTTAACAAATTGAATGTGAGATAATAAAAGTTATAAATTTATAGATTTTTAGGATGTAAATGCTACAATCTAAGAGGATGAATATGGTGAAGGCCAAGGGTGTCACCCCTCACAATAATTTTACAATCTTTCAGAAGGGACCCATTCTCAAAATATGGAAATATTGGATCATTAATATCTCCATTGATAGCTAATGAATCCTAAAAAAATATTTCCCTCTCTCCAAGTGTTTCCAACCTCATTCTCTGATCCAACATCATCATCCTATTCCTCCTGAGGTACTCCAATTCCAATGGAGTATTTTCATTTCCTCACATAAACGCGACAAAAACCAGGGTTTCAGTTTCCACTTACTTGAAAAAAAAATATATAATCTTCATAAGAAATTTCCACTGTTCATATCCCTCACTCTAGCCTCGATTGAGTTACATTTTCCAAAGAAGGTCTATAAATCTAGTAGGATAGAATAATTCCATACTGATTAATCCCCCTACCTTTCATTATCCCTACCACATAGGTTCCATCAATATTCAATTTAAGACAATTTATGAGGATATTTTGGCACACACATTCCCCCAACATATGTCTTTCAATATGACTTCTGTATATTACCACCCTTATACATAGATTCCCAAGAGTTGTAGAGGCTTAACCTCATGGACAAATCACACCAATTTCATACTCGAAAGCAAAAACCTTAAATTATTTCAATGGATAGGAAAATTTATTCCATACATTTACTTTTATAAAACCTCACAAAGGTCCCAAAAATCTATATAAATAAAATAAATTCTCTCCTTTTCACCCTCTAAGTTATCATATATTCCCTAGAACCATGATTCTAATAGATATATCATAAATTCTCCATGAAATCTAACTCCCATGAAAATCTCAAACACCTTTTATGTTTCACATGTATTGTCACTTCTAAAAAACAACTTCCATGTTGTCTCATGGTGTGGTGAGGCACAATAGCAGTAGTGGGAAATATGAGTGATGCCTTTTTTTTATAATATCATCTTTTTAAAGTGAACAGTTCCTCATATCTCATATCATGATGTTCATCTTCACTGTCATCCATTTTACCACAGCATCACTTCCAATTCAACACTCCCATTCTTAACATGGATCAAATCCCTAAATTCCATTCCACCAATGTTCTTGTACCTCTAAACAGTGATAATACATCTATATGGATCATTATTCAAAATGATTGTGTGAAAGACTAAAAATTTATGGACATCCATTGTTGAATTAACAAGACCATGAAATTCAGACCCATCAATGGACATGATTTCTAGATCTGGGTAACCAAAATGAAAATAGATCCACCTACCAAGTTGTAAAAATGGAAATTGATATCCCTAAATCCCACAACCCAGAAGACCTTCTCTGATATAACATATACCAGCTTGAACATCTTACTAGAGTGGCTCAAAGCATTCCTAGTATTTTCATCCCACTCCTCCCAGTTGCCGCTATACCTGTTTCTCATGAACCTCAGTCGTAGTGTTTTTCTATAAATAATATGACATGTTATATTATCTTGCATATCATTTATGGATTCCAGGATATCATGAATGTAGATTCCTAATTTAAGGATCGACTTCACCAATATATTCCAAGTATCCCATTGACATATCCATGAGTCATTGGAATCCCAATTAAACCTATTAATTCTTTTTTCAAGATTTTATATGGTTTGTTATGGTTCCCAAATGACTGGTAGCACATTCATAGCTCCGGAAGATACTATGTTTTCAAACAAAGAAATTTTCCAACAGAACGAAAGATTTTTTTCCAATCACTAATGTGAATCATCATTTTCAAAAGAAAGTCATCAAATAGAAAATTATTAATTATGCCATTTGAAGTGGGGGAACGATGATAATATATGGGAGAATATTCTTTGACACACCCTGTCTACATTGGATGGGCCTGTTTTTTCATCTCGTGCATTTGTTTTTGATATATAAACAATATACGTGTCCATTTGATATATTTTCTATTATAATTTTCATACTCCACAAAAATGTTAATCCATCCATTGATTAACCTTTTCTTACCATTGATATTGAAACGAATATTAGTAGAAAAAATAAAATATGAGATAATGGTTTCCTAGAACCAATTATTGTATTGATTGATGGACCCCTCTTCAAATAGTCTCTTCATATTTTTGTGAGTTCATTATATTCCATGGAAAAAGATCAGGAGAAATGGTCTCACCATTTCTCAAATCTTTCACATTCTTGAAGAATCCAAAATTATTCCCTACAATAGAAATAGATATTTGTGGGGAATAATTTGGTCTAATTATCAAATTATAAACTCATTCTTTAATTCCCATTTTCCTCATCACCTCCATGATAAAACACCACTATATACTATCATAATCCTTGTCAATGTATGAATTTATAATCATATCAGTACCCAGGGTTTTATTATTTATATCATTCCCCATATCTTGGGTTATCCCCACCAAGCCCAGAATGCACCTCCCATGAATTAATCCATGATACCCATCAGTCACACCTCTCTTCATAGCGTATCTAATTCCTCAATTCAATATATTTGAAAGTTTTTTGTATGAAAATTTGAAAATGGAAATTGTTCGTATCTATTTTTAGATTTAGGTTTTTTCTTTTCTTGAATCAAACCCACCCTTGAGACCCAGACAACCCTCCTAAGTGACCCCCTGAAAATGCCTACACTACATCTCTAATCTATTAAGGAATTATATCCCTTGTAACCTTATTTAATTTGACTAGGAAACCATAAAAACATGGTGTGCTATCTAGCTTCGTACATGATACTAATTCCTTAATCTCATTCACATCTACAAAATCATCCCTCTAATTATTATCTTTCTCATATGTTATTCTATAAATTCACTAGAAGAAGCTATCCATACCTTCAGCAACCTCTAGATCCTTTGAGTTCATAGTTTCTACCAATAGTGGTTTAAATTTCTCTATATCCATGTTACCTTCCACCCCAATATCACTCTTATATATCTAATATTGATGTCTCTAGTTAATTATCTTTAAAAGCATTATTTCCTTGATAGTTATGCGAAAATAGACTATTTTTCTCTCACCTTCTCTAACAAAGTTTTACCTTAATTTATCTTTATATGAATAATAACTCGGGATTAAAATTCATGTTAATTATATAATTTTAGATGAATATTAATAATATAAAAAATTAAATTAAAAAAGACCATGATAGTTCATTTTATTTGGAAACATGGGACATATTATTCTAGTTATGTGAAATATCATCAATAGATCCCTTAAAGAGAATCCCCTTTACTACACCTACTAAAAACATTTTTTCATAACATGGGGAAATGAAACATATGAATGAGGTGATATTGAATACTCATTATAGATAAAAAAAGGAAATATGTATGCATAACATGAACATAATGGTGCCAGAACATGAACATAAAATTTGAATATCATACCTAGCATATAAAGGATCAGAAACATGTGACAGGGCATTAATATTTTATGTTTTTAAGAAATGAGTCATAATATAAATAAGAACATAAACCATGAGAATATGTTACGGTCAAGAGGAATATGTTTTGTGGAAACACATAATAATATAAAAACATCCCATGTTAGTTAAGGCTCATATCTAAAACAATTCACGGATTTTCATGGGGACTATACATAATTGGTGGGAAACACCACCATCCCCAATTGCAACCCTTTTCTTATAATGGATCATTTTTACCAACATTACAATAGTGGATCATGATTCTCTATTTTCCAATAGTGGATCAGGAATTCCCTTCTTCCCATAGTGGATCTATACACACCTATTCCCCATTTTGGGTTAGGATGCACCTATTTCAAATTTTGGTTCAAGATCATCGACTTGTTTCCCTTTTTTATCTCATGATAAATAATTCATTACCCAGTACATTGGAGTTTGATGTATGTCCCACCCATATATAATATAATTAGCCATACATGTTCCACAAGATATTAAAACATTCATCATATCATTACCCATAAAAAGATATGGGTTTTATATTCATCATATAATAACCCATGAAATGATCTGGGAATTCTAAACATTTCATCATATCATTACCTATGGAAAGAATATAGGTCTCATAATAATGTCATAAATGAATAAAATGTGAAAAATAATTGGGTTTTGAAGAGAATATAACTCATGTGAGAGAAATAAGTTTCATAAATATCATTACATCAATAAATAAACCATTAATGAAATAATTTGAATAGAATTCAGGGATCATATCTTAAATAAATCATAAACTATAAAAAATTATGTCACCTTAAATATAAGAGGATTATAAAATATCACATCAATAATTTAATAATGAAAATATCATTTCATTGAATATTATTTTCATAAAACCATTTTGAAATCCTTTTCATAAAAATTCATTATAAATTCATTTAAAAAATTTATTGAGGAAAATATCTATTCTACTATAACAAAAACTATTTCAAACATAAAACATTTTCAAATCCTATTTATTTGAAAATATATTGAAAAACTAAAAAATGTCTTGAAATCATTTCGAAAACCCTCTTCTATAAAATGGATCTAATTTATTATAAATAATGATTGAATTCATTCAAATCGTTTTCTTTGAAAATCAGTTTTTGGAAACTTATAAATGAATCATTGAAAATCATTTCATTGACTTTTTAAATGCAATTCATTTTAAAAAAAATTCTTTTTAAACAACTTGATATTAAAAAAATCTAGAATATTGGAAAATATTTTTTAAAAAACATCTCTATAATCTTATAAAAAATATTAAACGAGATTACTGTCATGATGGATGGTAAGTATGTACTTTTTCAAAAATTCCATCTACACCATAAATGATTATAAATGTTCCTTGATGATAAAATAATAAGAATATTAACATTAAAAAAATTTAAAAGGTAAACAATTGGTATAAATTTCTTTATAACCTCATAGGTTTGTAGTAAAACATTTTATAAAATATTTTTTAACACCCTATTTTTAAATAATAATGTTTTCTATCAAAAAAGGTAAATAATTTCATGTTTTTTCAAAAATATATTTTTAACTATATTAAGTATGAAAGAGTTCAAAAAATTTATAATAAAAAAAATATCACTGATAACTATAGAGGATGAAAATTAATTAGTTTTCTTCAGAATATATTTCATAATATTTCCTCAATTAATCATAATGAAAAATATTCTAAATAAACGATGAGATTGTAATAATAAACAGTTTCCAATTTAGTTACAATCATTCATAATTACCATGAGAGAATAAAATTAAATGAAGTTAAATATATCATGAATAGAATTATATCCCTTATATAAGGTTTCAATGTGTATTTTATACATCATATAGAAAATATATTTTCATTACATGTCATGTATTCCAAAGAAAAAAATTGAGAAAAAATTTATTTAATGATTTGGTAACTTTTGAAAATTAAACCCCGTGAATGAAATGTAATAAAATGGATATGTAAATACCAAAATTTTTATTATTTTAATTATATAATAAATTCATTGGTATTATATACACCACATAAAATAAATGAGTGGTAAATAAGGCATAACTCACACAAAAATAAAAGTGATAAGACAAAACCCTTACTACTTGAGTATATTTTGAATTGTGAAATATGTAAAATAAAAACAAAAATTAAGGATTTTAATTTCATGAAATAAATGTAAATAATTATAAAAAATATCATAGGTCATTATATACACTACAAAAAATATTTGAGTGGTGAATATGAAATGTATCACATGGAAATAAAAAGTGACATGAAATTATGTACCCTTTTGTCTTGACATTCATTATACACATTAAAACCACCTATATAATAAATACGTATTTATTATAAATATAATAATAAAAATTTTATTAAATATAATACCATATATTATTTTTTTATGACTTTATATTAACTGTTTATTGAAAACTCGTTGTTAATGTTACTTTTCAGGTAATATCTTTTTTGTTTTCAGTATATGTTTTTTCTTGTTATTATATTTCCCCTTACTTAGATCGTGATTTAATTATTTACATAATATAATTAATGATATATTTATATATATAAATAATTTATATTCAATATATATTTATGTATAATAATATATATAATATATAAATTAGAAATGGATTAAATTATTAAGGGAGATGGTAGAATGTATATACATATGAATGTTTTTTCTTATTTTATTATCGTATTAAATAAAATCATGTAAATTAAATTTTTTTATATAATATAGTTAATTTATAATTTTTATTTCATATATATCATATATGTTAACTAATGAAATAAATAATATATTCTATATAGAGTCTGAATGAATCACATCACATTGAGGGGGCGGTAGTCCACACTTCTACAAACAAAGTTATCATACTTACAAAAAATGGGAAGCATGATGGTATGTTTTATATAATAATTAAATACATTTAAATATAAAATAAATATCACATATATAATATATAAAATTATTTTCCATCACAATGATCCTCCATGAGAGCTGGTAATGGAAAATATGAACAACATCGTTTCGTATGGTAATACTTCTCTGTATATATGAATGGTATGTTTGATACCCATTATTTGAAAGTATGTTTAAGTGTAGATAGAAAAAATATAATAAAAAAATTTATGTACATTTAGGATACATAGGGTTTTATATAATCATGTTATAATAATATTTGATGGTAGTAGAATAAAAAAAATAGCTCGAGAAAAGATGTTACCTCTTCTTTGAATAACACTATTTGGTGTTCACCAAAGGGCTTCCTTGGATAAATTTATTCTCAAAGGGATGATTCTTGAAAGATGTTATATATTTTTATAACTTATTTGACAAGAGTTTGAGTGAATCAAATATATTTAGGGGTTTGAATAAGTGGGAGGGGTGATTCTTTTTATAGGTGGAGTAGAATGCATGTAAATTTTTTAGAAGGGAATTCCAGCCAAGTTTTTCCCTTTTCATTTGGTTCCAATAATTGTCAAAATTAAAAACAATGGTGGATAGGGTATAAATATGAACATATTATGAATTGTTAAAAAACCATTAATGTAATTTTGGGCATTAAGTTTATTATTTAGTCCTTAGTTAAGTGAATATTTCTTTTAATTATTGAAATTAATTTTAATCACTTTCACTAATATTTTTTGCTAAAACATAATTTTAATTTATTAAAAATTATGAAATATGATGATTCTAAATATGGAATAAAAAATTTCAAATTCTAAAAAAATTGGTATAAAATAATTTAGCTTTAATCTTGTGGACTGAATGACAAAGTAGGGTTTTTTTGGAACAACTCTCCAAGCATTTGAAATATTTTTATATACAATTTGAATGTGAAATTTATTCCAATTACCAAAATTGAATTAAATTTTGTAAAATTTATCTAATTAAACTATAAAAATAAACTAATATATAATTTTACTATATAAATATATTATATGAATAATATTTTTAAATTAAAATTCTTGTGATTTTCACTATTCATCAAAAATGAAACTTCTCAGAATAATTCTAATATTTTTTCCAAAGTACAATTTGATATTAGTTTTAAAAAAAATAAATTCATTTTTTGAATTAAAAATTATAAAAGTGTCAAAATAATATTTAAAATGGGTTCTCAATTTAATTATGTTGAAATAACCATTTATAAAAATATATATTATTTCATAAAATGGGTATTATTGTTTTCTTATACCTATTAAATCTATAGGATGACTATAAAAAATATTGATTGAATATATAATATATAAATTTTAATTAAAAAATTATAAAAAATTATTTCTTTTATTTATTTATTTAATATTTTGTTTTCACATAGAAAAATTGTTTTCATAGAAAATTACTTTCTTTCTATAAAATTTTTTCATATGTTTATTTCTATAAAGTTATAAACAAATGATTCATTTTATATAAATGTGTAAAACATATTTTCATAGTTTACGTAATAGTATTCATAAAATCTATTCTAATGGATATGTGGTAACTAAAATAATATTTTAAAAATATTATTAATTCTATCTTGTAGTTCAATAAAACGAGACTTTATGTGTAACACAAGCTACCGAAGGGACTTTGTATTATGTGTAATACAAGAAAAACATAGTGTTCTGTTACTATAGACTAATATAATTATTTCATGTAGCATAATATTGATGTGTTTTTGTACATAATGAAAAATTAAATTAGATCCTTAGTATAAAAAAACTTATATTCCTTGTTGAGTGAAATGAAAAATATCAAAAGACTAAATTTACTCAAGATAATAATTCACAAAATCTCAAAGTGTTGAATTAAACCCACCTTAAAAGTAATTTTGACCTCAAAAATAATATGGGTTATTAAAATTTTGATACATGATATTTAGTTACATACTCCCATAGAATAATTGAATAATAAAAATTTCTTTAATAAGGAATTTTATAAATTTGATTGTTATAAAAAGTAACTCATAACTAAGTTCCCATAAGGGATAACATAGATGTGTATGGAATATTTGAAAACAACCAAATGTGTAAATAATTATAGATATTGATCAATATAATTTAACACCATTAAGTGAATGAGAAATTTAAAGATAAGGTCGTCATACCAAAAAATCATAATAATTGATATGACCATGTGTTTAACAGAAATGAATTCTTTTGAATAATTTTTTTTCAATATCATTTTACCACCATTCATGTATTATTTAACTATATATAAACCTAATTAAATATGCATCCTTGATATTTTTTTCAAATGCACAATCTCTTCCTTTGGTTGTGTCTTTCTCAATTTCCACATCGTCTCTTACTATGAGAAATAATGGGGAATTTGTCATTCCTAAAGTTCTAATAGATCATGAGGTCGAGTTATAAGTAATTCTCTCTAACTTAAGTTAGAATAAAAAATACTTAATTGATGTTATCAAAAATCCATAAATCCTCATATGGTGAGATAATACTTCAATCTCAATAGATTCATCTGATGTTTAATATAAACATTCAACAAATGTTTAACCGTACAACCCTTCCAAAACCGAAAAGTCCAAAAAAATAGAAATAAAGATACTGAATCAAAATAACAATAATACCTTGTATATCATAAGTTATCTCTTGGTTTTCATGTTCCAAACATGTGAATACCCTCATCATATATTATTTATAAACCTGTTAATAACTGAAATTTCAATAAATCTTTTTAGAAAACATATTTCTTCCTTATTCTAAATATTACGGAAAATATTCCATATATCCATGATGTGTTAAACTTCATCCATGACAAAATATACCACATTTCCTAAAGATACTTAATCGATTCAAAGGTTATCAATACTATCCAATTTACTTTATCTAAACCAATTATATCGTTATCCAAGGTAAACACAATTTCTTATACACATTAAGGGTATCCTTCACTTAATCAAAATATCACCTTTCCATTAAATCAATTTTCAGTTTCATAAGAACCATTTATAATATCCTTCCAAATCCTTGAGGAAAAACATATGTTGAAAATACGAACATATTTCATGATTCATATAAAATTATCTTTTAATTCCAAAATAAAAATACTACACTTACACAACATTATTCATAAACCTTTACTCAATCTTCATCATATTCTTATATATTAGCCATTTTCTTGAATATAAAATCTGAATAATTTAATACGGTTCCTCAACCTAAACATAATAATTGTTTACATTGAATGTAAAAAATACTATTAAAACATTACATACATTTCACATGTCATTCATTGTCTCTTTCCCTTTAGTAGTATGACCAATACATGTGGGCCTTCCAGATCATCTTCATTATATTTAGACATTTGAAATCAACTTCCATAATTCCCATACATTCCACATATAAATAATTAAATGTTATCCCAATTCATTCTTGTTCCTTCTATTTAATAACTATAGAATGTATACAGTAGGAAAAATTTATAAAAATGGAAAACAACATAATCATGAAAAATTACTTATATGGTACATAAATCCTGACACCTATTTCTTTAATTTATGACACATTAAGTTTATAAAACATTATTAATAGTATAATTCTATTTAAATAATTCATGTTGGTTCATTAATAGTTTTAGAATTCCCAGAGTATATACACCTGGATGGTCAAACCAGGTGTCCAGTAGGGCATTCATTGTTACACCAGTTTTTGGTCTAGTCTAGCTCAATATAGTATTTTTAGGGTTTTTACCCCCATGTAATTATATGTCTGATCCACATACACTTTTAGTATCTAGATAGTGATGTATTTCATATAAACCACCCATTATATCCTTTTCCAAAATTCCAGGACATTTTCCTAAACATTAGCTCATCCTTAGAATTATCCTCAAAGACATCACTAGATATATCCATAAAAATATCCCTTGGGATCTCACTATTGTTTTCTCATCATAATTTATAATGGTTGAATAATTGTTTTTTTATGCCAACTATAATAACCCAGTCTTAACATAAATGGATATTACATCAATTTAGATCAATGTTCATTACATTATTAAAGTATGTTCTTGAGGGCCATTATAATTTATTATCTCTGGAATCATCAAACACATTATTCTAGTTTTTTGAAAGATATTAATCATCTCCATTAATGATATTCCACTATAATACTACTACTTAAAACATTTTTCCATAACCTAGGGAAATGAAACATAAGAAAATGTTGATCTATAAATCATAGTAAGGCTAAATAAAATAAATTCTACATATAGTATAAACATAAGGGTACAAGAACATGGGCATACATTTTAAAATGTATACCCTGCATATCAAAGATCAAATACATAAGACATTTCTTAATGTTTAGAAATTAATAATTCATAAATCATAATATACAAATAAATTTTAACCATGTGAGAATATCAAATGGATAATACAAAGGATTTTTTAAAATATATAAGAATATAAAAAAATATCTACAAGTCAAGATAATTTCAAAAAAAATTCAAGGAACATCTATGAGACTACACCTATTGGTTGGGAGACACCACCATCCCTTTTCAGAGTTCTTTCCTTATAGGGGATTGGTTTTTCCATATTCCTATAGTGGATCAGGTTTCCCAATCTTCCAATAGTTGATTGGGTTTCCCCATCTTCCCAAAGTAGATTAGGACACACTTTTATCCCATTTTGGATTAGGACGTAGTTGTTTCCCATTTTGAATAAATATCATTGAACTGTTTCACATAATTATCTCAAGAGATATAATCATTACCCAATGAATTGGATGGATATATATTTACAACCTATAAATGAATAAAATCATGCATACATTTTCCCTCATATAGTAAAAAATTCCTCAAATTATTACCCTTAAAATAGATCGGTTTCATAAACATCATGTCGTAACCCATGAAATGAAATGTGTAGCATAGACATTTTATCATATTATTACCTATAGAAAAGTGATAGGTCTCATAATCATTTCATCAATTAAAAACCCATGGAAGGAAGTAGGATTCAAGAGAATCTAACCTTTGGATGAGAAATGGGTGTCATAAAAATCATTCTATCAAAACATAAACCATTAGAGAAACAATATGAATGGTACTCTTGGATCGTTTTCCTTATAATTCATAAACTATAAGAAAGTATTCCATCTAATTTGGAGAATTATTTTAAAATAGAACCTAAAACATATATTACGGGAAATATCCTATGTTTGAGAATATTTATTATACAACCATTCTAAAATTATTTTCATAAAAATAAATCTACACAATTACATTTAAAATAATCCTTGAGGAATATATGTTTTCTTCTAGGAAAAATGGTTTTTAAAAAATAAATTATTTTTAAAACCTTTTTCAATTAAAATAATATGAAAAACTAGAAAGTGGGTCGAAATCATTTTGAGAACCCTTTTTTTGAAAATTCTTTTGAAAAATTATATAGTATGATTGAAATCATTGGAATTATTTTCAGTGAAAATAATATTTTTAAAATATATAAAATATTATTTTAAAATCATTTAATACACATTTTAAATATAATATATTTCTAAAAGTACATTCTTTGAAAAAAAAATATTCCAAAAATTTATAAAATTTTGGAAAAATCAATCTTTAACAATATCTTTATAAACATAAAAATTAATCTTAAAGAAATGATGATCATGACAGTTGGTAATTTTGTACATTCCTAACATTTATTTGGCACCATAAATGTTTAGAAATTATCCTTGATCTGAAAAGTACTAGAATATTTTTTCTAAAACCATTACATTAAATGGTAAAACATGGGCAATAATGTTCTTTAAACATCATAGGACTATAGTAAAACATTTTCAATTTTTTTTTGAAAATACTATTTCTAAAAAACATAGATTTTTAACTGATAAGAAAAATAAAATCATGTTTTGAAAAAAAATTGAATAATTATCTTAGGTATAATATGTCAAAAAGTTTTTACTAATAAATGTAAATATCATGGATAACTATAGGAGATGAAATTTTATGAGTGTTGTGGACATATTGATCATAATATTTCATCAATGGAAGCATAATCGTAAACAGTCTAGATAAAGTATGTGGTTGTAGAAATGAACTATTACCACATTGGTAACATTGAATCATATTCCCAATGATGTAATAAAATTACCTTAAGCTTAAAATATCATGAAAATAATGATCCTTATTACATAAAATTTCAATGGTAATTATATGCACTCCAAAAAAATTGGTTAATAGCATGGCATGAATCTCTGATATGGAAAATTCTAAAAAAATACATTAATAATTTGGTAACTTTTGAACCATAAACCCCATGAATAATACATCATAAAAATTTATATTTTAATGTAAATAAATTTTATTATATAGAACTTATAATACATTCATGGTAAAACAAAAGAATATAGGTATCATGGAGGCTAAATAGGATTCAATGATTTTACATAATGTTATTCATGGATACAAATATTCCCCTTGGTCGATACTTTATATCACGATAAAATGTCATGCTAACCTCAGCTAAAACACTAAATCAATCCATATATGGCGGGAGGGTAAATGAGATGTGGAATAACTGGACTCGCATGATAACAATGGCACACAGAGTTTATTTTTTCACAACATGAATAGATTGAAACGGATGACGGTCTATATAATTCAATGGGATTTCCTTGGTCATAACCATTTTAAACCCCAATATCCTTTTTTCCATGTCATTTCTCTATTTACAATTATTTCCCTATGATTTTTTGATTTGAATAAGAATTTACATAATGATTATAAATAATTGTTGAACTAACCATAAGATAAAATTATTTTTGAAGATTTTTTATATTTAGGTTATTATATAATACTATTATAACAATATTTTAGGGTTTTAGAATGAAAATGAAACAAATAGCTTAAGGAAAGATGCTGCCTCTTCTTTTCATCACTCTTTTTGGTATTCACCAAAGGTCTTCTTCATATGGAATTATGCACAAGGTGAGTATTATATAAACAATTTATTTATGGGGGAACGAATTTAATCTTATTTAGGGTTATTTAAATTGATTTATATGTGTGAATAAGTTGGAGGGGTTAGTGCCTTTTTATAGTGGAGGACGAGTTCCATTCTTGTAAATTTTCTAAAAGGTAATTTCATCCACTTTATTCTAAACTAAATTTGAAATAAAAAAGATAAAAACTAAAAACAATGGAATATTGGAACTATATATAACATAAAATATATTTTAGAAAAATGTATAGGTCATTTTTGGTCTTATTTTTATGCTTTAATAATTTATTAAGTGAATTTTTCTATTAATTGTTCTAAATAATTTTAATCAATTTCAATAATAATTTTGGTAAAAACTAAGTTGAACAAATTAGAAATTATAAATTGTTTTAATTGAGAATATGGAATAAAAAATTTTAAAATTATAATCACATAATTGGATGAAATTGTTTTAAATTCAGTGCATTAGATAGGATGTCAAAATGGGTTTTTAAAGTAAAAATATTCAATTGTTTGAAATGTTTTTATATAAAATTTCAATGTGAAATTAATTACAATAAAATAAATTGTTTTAATTTATCTAAAATTAGTATAATTAAACCTTAAAACCATAATAAAATATAATTTTAATATATATTAGATGAAAAAGCCGTTTTGAATTAATATTTATTGTTTTCCCTATTCATCAAAAAATGAAACTTCTCAAAAAAAAAACACACCCAAAGTATATTTGAATATTTATATCTAGAAAATTAAGTTTATTTTTTCAAATATAATTGTTAATAGTTTAATGAAAAATATTTAAATTTATTTCACCATTAAAAGGATGTAGAGTTACTTTTTAGAAAAATATATCATTTTATTCATAAAATTGGAATTATTATTTTCTTATATCTATAAATTATTTTATATGACTATCAAAAATATGTATTAAATATAATATATATATATTTGAATAAATTAAGTGAAAGTGGTTTTTTAATTTTTTATGTCAAATAGTGTTTGTAGAATGAAAAATTGTTTTCTTAAAAAAATTGTTTTCTTTGACAAATAATTTCATTATTTTTAAATAGTTCCTACATTAACTTATATTAATTTATAATGAAAATATTCATTTTATGTACATTTTTAAATCATATTTTTATAATTTAGTTACTCATCTTCATAAAATCTATTCCAATGGCTAGTTTTAAGGTATAATAATATTTTTATATTATTATCAACAGTATCATCTAGTTCTGTAATACTCAACCTTTTATGTAACACAGTCTATCTAAGGGACTCAGTATTGTGTGTAATAAAAATACAAACATAGTGATTCCTATAATAAAATCCAATAATAGTGTTAGGTGTAGTGTAAAGTTGAATTCGTTTCATGTATATCGTACACAAAACTTAACGATATCATATAAAAAATCAACATCCAATGTTTCATTAAATGAAAAATATAAAAAAATTAAATTAATTATAAAATAATAATAGAAAAAATCATGGGGTGTCATCGTAGGCATGATTAACCTCATACATTCTTTCTAAAAACCAACATAGATTTTCATTGAAAGAAAATATGCCACCCTCCACAACATGTTGATGCCTTAGCTCAAGCATATCAATCTCCTCTTCAATACCCTCTAGAATTATCTCCCCCTAATCTTTATCTCCAATAAATTCTTGCATGTATTTCCTTAAGTGCCTCAGCCATGCTTCTATCCCAACCTGAAAATCCCCTTTAATATGTTGATTCCATGAATTTCAATTTTTTTATATTTACTTCAACTTTTCCCATCTACTAGAATATATAAACTGACCAAGAATTCTTTTCTCCCTCCTGATATTCACCAGAAAAAAAATTGTGGTAATAATTTTCTCATAAGAAATGGCTCACCGTTTTGTGTGGGAAGGATTCTGGGTATAGGATATTTCTGATTAATTTATCTAATATATTTCAAATATTACTTCTTCATCTCTTGTTATTGCACCTTGTGAATCTTTTACCCATAAACCCATGATCAATCATCTCAACATTCATCATTAAGATTTATAAATCTATCATTACTATGATGGGATGATCCACAACATCTTTTTCTGTTTTGAATATAAAATGGTTTTGAAATAGCTACTTACATACCAGGCCAAGCTCCCTAGATGAAATAATTTATTGTTCTTCCAAAACTCATTACTAAAAATATCCTCAAAACATTCATACATGAAATAAAATATAATCATTGAACCCCCCATGATTAATTTCCTAGAAATGTGTTGTGATAAGCCATCAATACAATATATGTTGATATAATATTACAAGAGACCTAGATATTTTGATTTTATATGTTAGCATGCATGATGTTGGAATATCCTAAACACTTGGCATAGTTTTATAACTTATTGTAAATTTTTCCGGTTTCAGACAACTAAAAATAGATACCGGACGAAAATGAAAAACATTATATATGAAAGTAGTATTATCCTTCACTCCCAAACCACTTCCATTATTGGTAATGATGGAAATCACTGAAGAAGAAATGTGAACTATTTGAATATTTGAAAAGAACTCATATTCACCCTATAAATGGTGGAGATAGATTCATTGGATCAATCACATGTTATATTACCACATTCCATAAGAGCTGAAGAAGTGCTCCTCACTTATACCTCTGTGAATCCTGGGTTATCTATTTCCTTCAAAATAATGTTCACTTCATATAGTAATGTGAAATGATTTTTTTACTGAATGATATCTTCTCAATTTTCAACCTTAGTCCCCTAAGAATCATTTTTCCAGCACTGGAGACCTCATATAAGGATATTCAAACTCAAAATGGGCTACCTCTTAATCCACCTATTCCTTTTCAATCCATCCCAATGTAGTTGAGGGGAGACACTTCACATTGTTCCGAACACCCGAGATCGGTTGCGTTTTGAAAAAATACATCATCTCCTCATAGTTGGTGGATGCTTGAGAAGACTGCAACAGGGGTGGTGCTTCCTATGATGACTCACATAAAAGGGTTAGCGACCACCATGGAGGCCCAGAACACTGTTGGGTTCTACTTAAGAGAAATTAGTATGGGTTGGTGGTTGTCATGAAGAAAATGGCATTTTTCATTTTCATCTTTTCCTCCACTGATTCTTTATATATGTTTATTGGTGTGTGAGAATATATAAGAGATGTATATGTGTATTTTTAAACTATATATATCCCATTTGAATGATAATAATTTCCTACCTTCTCAATGGATGTAGGTCACCCAACTGATCCACATAAATTTGTGTTCTCTTATTTATATTTTTATTTCTCTATTTTCTCATACGATTCTTGAGAGGTTGGGGCTTCTGAAAATCAAAGTGCTATAAAAAGGGATGTTTTATTAACTATAATGAATTTTACGGTTTGAAAACCCCATATTACCAAATTTGAAACCTATGTAGTCTGTGCTTTCTACTGGACGCTCTTGTCTTCACGACTGTATCCCATAATTTGGTTCTTCCCATGTCTGTACATCTACAGCCCACTACTATATACACAATTGTTCCTCTAATATCTTCTATATGTGTCCCTCGGACATTCTATCCACCACCACTTCTATGTGTTAAACTTCTGGCACCCAGAATCTATTTTTCTTGAATTCTCTTCCATTTTTCGATATCTGGAAACTTTTTTGTGTGCCTAGATCTGTGAATCCAGATGAATAATGATAAATAGGTGAAGAGTTATGCTGGACGTAGGATTAAAAATCTGTAGAAAATAAATAAACCATTTATAGGGAGAGAGGATGGCATGGATAAATTTTCAGAAATGTGGCAAAATAGTTTTTATTTAGGTGAATATTAAAAAAAATAGAGATCCTCTTTATTAAATGGGTTCCATGAAGAAAATTGGGGAATTTAATTTTTATTAAAAAATTAGGGAGGTTTAAAATTACACTATAAATTTGTTTTGGTAATTTTTAATAGAAATATACTTGGGAAAAAAATTTGTCATTTATTTGGGATTTTATTTGAGAAATTAAATAATCAGTTTCACCATTTTTTACTATTTTAGACTCATCAGTGGTGTCTGTTTTTGAAATTTCTAATTTATTTTGTTAATGGAGATTACTAAAACCAAAATTAGTGTGATATAACCCCTGGAGATTGTTCTATCTAAATATTATAGTAATTATATTACTTTAAGACATAGATGTATATTGTACCATGCCAAATTTGATGTAGAGAAATTCAATGGGACTAACAACTTCATCTTGTGGAAAAGCGATGTTTTGGATATTCTAACTCAATAAGAGTTTGATATAACCTTATATAGAAAAATATAAAACATCTCTAATGGTAATTGGAATATACTCTACTTTAAAGTCTATAGTATAAAACTTTTTTTATTTTATAATGATCATAAATATAGTGTCTTGTAATAAACATTTGAAAAAAAATATTGTGGATTAACTTGGAGAATAATTATATGGCCAAAATAATTGAAAAAAGGATTTACCTACAAATTAAATTATTCATATTTCTATACAATCAAGGTATATATATGATTTATCACCTAGATTATTTTAATAAAATCATGGTAGATTTGAAATGTTTTGATGTAACAATTAGAGATGGCGATAATTATTTTTTTTGTTGAACTCTCTACTTGAGAGTTATGATAACCTTATGACAATGTTGTTATATGGTAATGATTAGAGTAACATTTTTTATGATTCAAATGCCTTATTTAAAAATGGATATAGGTTTAAATACATGTATATCGATTAGGATTGTGAATCATGTGCATTTATTGAGAAAAGTGTAATATCATTGGGCAGGAAATCCAAAAGATTTGGAAGAGATAAATCTATAACAACATAAAATGGATAGTATGGCTTTATATGTCTAGTGAATGATGAGCTTTCCTACTATCATAAAAAAGGTCACTGGAAGAAGGATTGTCCAAATATTTGGAAACCAGTTGTAACTTTTATACAATGAACCGTGGATGTAAAATATATTATTCATGTTTCCTTGAAAATCAACCATTCTTAAGGTTCGATTATTAATTCAGGTTGTTCTTTCCATATGTTCAGGAATAAATAATTTCTTTCAAACCTAAATGGGTAAGATTAAGTTGTGGTGATTATGGTAAATAACCACCATTTCCAAATTAGATTATTAGAATGATAATGTTGAATATTAATTATGGTACAACACAACACCTTATAGATGTATGATTTGTACTATAATTGGAGAAGAAACTTAAATCACTTGGAGTTATGGAAAATATCAATTACCAGATAACCATTGAAGATAGATTCATGAAATTTATCCATGGTTCACATCTTGAGATGAATGTTATTTTATATGATTTTGTGTATTATATAATATCAGAGACTATTATAGGTGGGGAAGTGATATCAGATAATAGTATCACCATGGGTAGAACATGAAGGATCAAACAGGTACCTTTTATGCAGGAACAATTGGTTAGCTATATGGGAAATGGAAAGGCTACAACTACAAGAATATTTTTTGAACTGCATTATGTAATGTTTTTCAGTTACCTGATGATTTGTTTGAGTAGAAACATGGTGATATATTTATTTAGGTTATTGATTTTGGATTTTTGAAAAAAAATTACCATTTACTCATGTTTGGTGGATTCCATAGAAGACTGTAATAGGGGAGGTTTTACCTAATATGACTCACAGAAAAGGGTTAGTGACCACTAAAAAAGTCCTACTTTAATTTTTGGTGTCACCTAATAAAAATTGGCTGGAGCTAGTGGCTATTTTAAGAAAACGTACTACCGTCATTTTCATCTTCTCCACCACCACTTCTTTATATATTATTTTCATTGTGTGAGAATACATAAGTGATATATATAGGGATTTATAATCATTGTGTATCATATTAAAATGATATGAATTTTTTTCTTTCTCGGTGGACTTAGGTCATCCAACCAAACCACCTAAATTTGTGTTCTCTTATTTATTTTTTTATTTCATTATTTTTTGTTCAATTCATGATAGTGTAAGGCTTCCACAAATTAGGATCATCATAGTTTCTAAATTTTGAGAATAGAAGTCCCATGTATGAGGAAAATAATTCATATGAAGGTATATAAATCAACACTAGATCGAAATGAGGACCCTCCATTGTTTTCAATGCCTCATAAGCAATGTGGAAAAAATATGGTTCAAACATCCCTAGGTATAGATTTGTGTTATTCATCTCATCTGACACAACATTAAAGGATTATATATATAAACATGTATTGTTCCACACGTTGTCATAATTTAAACATGATATTTCTTTTAGAATCTCACTAATTCCACTAATATCATCCTCATCCTTCTGGGGCGATCCCAATGGTAATTAATCCATATCCAAAATAGATGTGGATACAAATCCCATAATAATCACCATTGGAGCACCCTCAAGGGACTAAATCATGGAAATAGGAACTGTACGAACATCATCTTTAGAAATAACCACCATTGGAAAAGGTATACATTTCCTCACACTAAAATCCACCATGTGTACCATTATAAAGAATTGGTAACAGATCCTAGGAACCACATAGTACAACACCCTTTTCCAACAAGTAGAAACTCCATCACCTATGATGACTACTATGGAAGGAGACTTTATCATAAGGTCCATTTCAACAAAGATCTTGGGAGTATGAATAAATTAGAGTCTCCATGAATCTGAGCACATCAGTATTCTTATCATGTTACCCACCGACTAAAGTATATATGGATTTTGAAGAGGTATTGGAAGCCACAGAAGCCTAATTCGCACCACTACTAGAGTATAATATTTACTGTGATGAGTATCCCAAGACTAGTGGGATAGGGAAAAAATAAAATATCCGTATTGAATTCCCTCCCTTTTCTAGGATCAAGGAATTTACTCACAAGACAAGAAAATATTATTGAAAGAAAAAATTGATAGAATGAAATTCACCCCATGTTGGAGAATATCCCATGATCCAAAAATGTTTTTGAAATGAAATATTTGTGGTTTTTTAACCAGAACATACCCACAAACATCTATTGGTGAACCAGATAATCCTCCCCTATATAATCATCTAAACAATCCACCATCGGGAATCCATACACATTATCCAAGCATCGATAAACCAAATAAATTGATGGAATGCATGGAAACCTAGAATAAGCTGACCTTGTCGATCCCACTAGATCCTCCATGAAAACAATATGTTCATAAAAACCTACAACACATACTTTATCACATACCTCATTAAAGATCAGAAACACTCCAACTTAACTCGATCCAAAGGAATATCTAATGTACCATCTACCATAGATTCCCTCTACAAAACACCTTGAAGCAAGGGAAATATGGGGTCTTATAGAGAGAATTATTAGAGGATGACATTTTCCCTTCAAGGAATTTCCATGTATATGATAAAAATTCCAATAAAGGATAAATTATATTTATATCCATTATTATAGTGATAAAATGAAAACCCGTAATATTTTTTTCTTTTCACAATAATCATGATAACATAAATAAATCATATATGTATTAAAAAATAGTATTATCTCAAAAAAACATTTAAAACCCCATAAAAACAAATAAAATAATCATGTAGGTATCATGGAATATAATATTAATTCATTAATATAATCACCATTAAAAATTTGAAAACTAACATGGTTAATTACAACAATTAATTAGGAGAAACCTATTAATGGTTAACTATGTCCCTTTACCCAATTCAGTAGTGATCTATATCAGGATCACCTAATAACATGTGCTATATTTGGATGAATCATCATCATAAACAATGATTAAGAACCACAACATGATCAGAACACATGGAATATTTCATTTCTTTATCACACTCATATAAATATTAATTTCACCCATATGAAAATCATTTCATGCTATTTAAATATCCACTCTCTTTAAAAAAAATCAAAAAAACCTAAATAATGTCCAGAAGGGTTTTATGTAGAATAAAACATCTATTTTTTAAAAAAAATATAAATACCAAATAAGGATTTTGATAAAGGATAAATCCATTGATAATGTATATGTTAAATTAGTACTTTCCTTTTGGCATTTGTAAACAACGTTGAAACCATTCCTATAAAATACATACAATGATTTGTTTTAATAACCATTTACCTAATGTTAAAATATACATGAAAATTAATTTATATTTTTTATATATTTTTACATCCATAATAAATGATGAATATTTACATGGAGGATAATTATTTTAAAAATAAGACATTAATTCATTCAAAACAAAATTTTAAGGAAAATAATCAATTATAAGTTGATAACATTTGATGATATGAAACCTTGAAGAAAATATAACTTAGTAGATTTGAGAAAAACTAAAAAATTGGAGAATAATTATAAAGTTAATACATAAATAATTTCATAAATAACATAAAATAAATCATCTTGTGAGAATATTTAAAATCATGAAGAAAAATAATTAAGACTATAAATCCTTTACCACACACCTATACTTGATATGTGTATTCTTTATCCTCATAAATAATAAATTTATATTATTTAATTGTGTTATTAATAAAATTTTAATTTTAATTATTTTATTTATTCACTTTCCACTATTTCATAATTAATTACACAATCAATTACGTTCATTCTTGGCATTTTGAAAATGTTTGGTCTATAATTAGAATATTACTTTGTTAGATGTACAATATTTAAAAGATTGATGGTTGAATTATATTATAAATCATATTTATTAAAAAAACTATTTATTAAAACTAATAGTTTTTAAAATAAAAAACACACTCATATGATAGTGGTGAATTCGGGATCCAGCTAAATCTTAGAATTTGGTAGATCTTGTCCCCATGTTTGTACGAACTTATTAAACCCTTATGAAGGAATCACTCAAACACCCACCGAAAGCATAATAAAATATGAATAGAATATAGAATTTTAACTTTGTCAAAAAGTAACCAATAGGATTGTATCATAATCTAATAGTGTTTTGGTCATAATATAATTTTTTAATCATTGCGTGTTTTTATGGAATACAATTTTATGGTCATGGTCACTTCTTATAGGAATCACTACCTATACAATAATTTTATGGGTAACACACTACCTCCCTTAGATTACATCCATCAAATCACCCTTTCATTATTATCTTATTGAATTCCCTCTTGGTATATCTACATAATTGTCTCTTTTGTCTCTCGGTATATGATGATGATTTTTTCTATCATAATAGTCTGAATATAATTCTTCAATGAATTCAAAAAAAATCCATATAAATCTATGTTAACATATGTATCATTATAGGAAATCCATTCCTTGAAACCCCATTTTTTTTAAAAACATCTATAATTCATGAAACTTATAACTTTCTTGAATAATCTATCTTTCATTAAATATATATCTTTCACAAAACTACAATCATCCTTTAGATCCTCTTAATTCTCAAAAATTATTTTCCTAACATAAGTGTTCCTAAAAATTTCTTGATTTGTGAAATAAAATGATTTATTATATATTTAATGATGTTATACTAATAAGGGATAAATTTAAATCATTGTTCATAAAACGATTCATCCATCATCTTATTTATAGGAGAGAATCACCTATGTTTGAAGATCTACTATTTTTGGCGAACTCAATTATAGTCAAAAAATGGATCTCCTATGATTCTTTAATTTATACATATTAATGACAAAATATCCTTCACAAGATCATGAAAAACATTCATTCATGATACTTTGGAGATAAAATTCTTTTGTTAGATTCACAAAATTCTGAGAGAATTGTGCCACCTTTAATACTGATGCATGCCACTCGGATTAGATAAATTTTCTCGCAAACACCATGATGAACCGACAGTGTATTGATAATAATGAAACAAATACATTCAATGTATCATTTTGAATAATATTTCCTCTGATAATATAATTTCCAAACTATCCATAAGTTAAGGACATGATAAATGAAATATATTGTATCTTGGGGGGTTTTAGTTCACACGTACGCATGAGTAACATTTTCATTTTTCTAATAGAATTAGGGAAAGAAATTAAAATTTGTTTTAACTTTAGATGTGGATAAATATATCTTTAATATCATATTACTTACGTAAATATATTTATATTAATATATTTTAGAGATTCAAAGGAAAAATAAAACACACGATCTAGTATGGTGGTAGTATTTACATGTGCACGAGTGATTTGTTTTTGGATTATAAATAACATTGATGGTAATTTATATTAGAGTAAAAATGTAATTTAATTTATATAAATCATATGTTATCCTTTTTATATATTATTTTTTCCAACCATAAGAGGTGGAGAAGAAAAATAAATTACATCAGTTCATGTGGAAGTAGTTAGCCATTCACATGAATGGTTGTTTCATTTACCATTAGATAAATAATGAGATGTTTTAATGTTTATTCATATGCATAGATAAATATGAATTCATGGAAGATACAAATTTTTGTTATAAAAATAGTTGGATGGTTTTTAAAGTAGGGAAAGGAAGATGAAAACTAAAAATAATATGTCAAAATATATAGCACTTCTTTAGAAAACATCATTTTTACTAATGATTAATCTATATAAGGTTTGTATTCATCCAATAATATGTTCTCTAGGACATGAGTATTGTTGTTAGGATTTTATTTTCATAGTCCTTAGATGATCTAAGTGGTTATTTTTTTTATTGAGAGGAGAGCAGAAAGATGTCCTTTTATAGGTGAGGGAGAGGACGCACTCAGTATTTTTGAATAGCATTAAATATTATTAAGTCATTCGTTTTGAAAATAATACCATAAAAATTAATTTTCATTATAAATATGATATTATTTTAAATAATTCATCCCATAGAATTTATAAATGTTATTATGTCATTTTAACACTTAATATTTAGTTTACCCCTTCTAAACCAATTTTTTCCCTAACCTAGGTAATAGATTTTAATTATTTTTACTATTCGTTAAGAAAAACATTATGGTGAACATATTAATTAATATAAATTATTTTTAATAAAAAAATAAATAACTTTTATCAAAATCTATTATAGATGTTTTTTAATTTAATTTAAAATGAAACACAGAAATCAAAATGAAAACTGCTTTTCATAGAAAATTTCTTCTAATTATAAAACTTTTTTACACCAAAATAATTCATAAAATAGATTAAAATGAACTTAATTGAAATATTCATGCTTAAAACTAAGTAATTTTAATTTAAATTGTTTTATTAAATAATTACATTAAAAAATAAAGAATCTAAAACCTTTTTAATAATATTTATGCTTTGGTCGTTTTGGACCAAGGCATCACCCTTTAAAAAAATCCTAGAAACTAAAATACTATTTTCAATAAAAATTACAATTTTTTCACTATTTATTAAAGATATCAAATATTTCATTATATTTTTTAAAAATTACTCTCATATATTTTTTCAAATGAGGATTTTTGAAATTATACCATTTATATCAAATTTTACTTTTACGAGAAAGAAAACATGTTTATAATATTTTCATCCCCAAAAAATCCATTTATCAAAAAACTTATTTTTTAAAAAAATGACTTAACTAAAATTGGGTGATTATTTCAAAATAACTAATCAAATAATTTTTATAGGGAAGGAAATTTATATATATATATATATATATATATAATTATTCAATTACCCTTATTTATATTCTTCAATTCAATAGAAATGTTATAATGGTCATATTTAGATACTAATATTTCTTGGTTTGTTTATACTTAGTGTTATGTATAGAAAACTCTAAAACACATAATTTTATTCCAATATATTAATTTTTACATCCTCAAATTGAAATTTTATTAATTTAGAAATAATACAGAATATAATAATCCATTTTTGGATTAAAATGACCATTTTTCATGGTGAATTTGAAAATTGGATCTCCATATACCACCTGATTTCCCACACATTGAGAGATGAATATTACTCAAAAATGTGTCTCACTTTAGTGATGTGGTTCTTAGAGAAGACCACTCAGATTAGAAAATGAATATCACTAATTAATGAGAAAAAACATTTTTCAAACCATAAAACCTATATTTATTATCTTCATAACACTTTCAGAAATTGAAAAACACCTCCTATAGAAAAAATCAATAGTTAGTGGAATAGATTGCTTTCCAAGATTAAAATTAAATAATTATAGAGGCAAAACTGTCTTATGAATCCAAATTTATGGTAGTTTTGTGATGGGGTAAATTTATGTATATTGGAAAATATTGAAATGGGGATCTAGATACAAAGAAATCATTCACTGAATGTCAATTCATCACAAATAGTTAATTATTCATGAATAGTCCATCCTTTCCAGTGTGAAATTATAAGTCTTTATTGATTATGTAAATATTTATAGAAATGTAATATATTATTGTTCATACCTCGGTGTTCCTAAATACAAAGAGGTTATACTCAATGATGATCATAAAGATATGGTAAGAAAAATATTGTTTATTGATGTCCCTGATTATATTGTTTCCACTCCATTAAATTCTAGATCCTTCTCATGTTGTTATTTTATAGAACTCCCAATAAATCAACCGAACTATGAATCTATATGTACTAAATTAAGACCCATTGATCTTCTAATTGAAATCATTTTTCATAGTATCTCTTTTAGGAAACTGATCCCTTCTATAGATATTGATTTTTAAAATATGGGGATTCACCTAGTTTCCAAATACCAAGGATTTCTCTATTCCATGTATGAAACACCGCTTCTCTTATTTGTTTGTTGGGTCTATATGCACTACATGTAGGAATTACTCAGAGAAAAAAACCATCATAATGAATCTATTGAACACTTTCTTAAATCCTTATCCAATTTTCAAACATGTGTTAATTTGAACAACTAAGGATGAAATATCATGATCCCTACTTGATAATTTGTCTTATAGGTATCCCACTACATGTTCTGGCATCAAAACCTTCATCAGAAGTATGATTATTTAAAATCTCGAATCATTCTTCATGGCTCAACCCATAGCTATTTATAAAATAAGGTAACTCTTTCCCTTTACATGAGGTTATAAATTATACATCCACTAGATGATAGCCATAACTATTAATATAATAGAGGATCAAGTATAATATGGTCTCCTCCAAGATAGTGGATTAATCTCAAATCTAATGGGCCATGTATCCAATGGAGTATGCATGGAAGAGGCCTCATCCATTGTAGAAAGTGGTCAATCAACCTTAACTTCTCATCCTTACGTGGGTAATGATCCTCTATTAATGTTGATTTTATGGATATATTTATTATACTGAATATATAAATATCCAATAATATCCCTCCATATTTTTCTTGAATCGTATTCTTCCATTTTTCTTCAAATTGTTAAAACACTTTATGTATTATTACCTGAGTATAGTTTAAAAAGAAGATATTTATAAATTCTTCATCAATTGGGGGTAACATTTTAAATACATGGGGTGATGGGAATATAGAGGAAAACCACCTTATTTAAAAAAGAAACTAGTCTAAGCTACTTATTACATATTTTATTTGAGTATCCCTACTTATATGTTATAGTAACATCATTCAGTTGGATTACCTTTCCCAAAATTACTTTTCACCTTTATTATTTTCTCTAGTTCACTCCTCCCCATATTCTATTCTACTAATAAAAAAACATTAAACTATCAATAAACAAATATTTTTAATGGGTATTGTAATCTTTTAAGTCCTGAGACATCTTTACAGTCATGTATTACATTACAACATTAAAAATTTGTTCTTTATTAGTTTATTTATATTATATATTTGATGCCTCCTCACTATTATCATATATGGATATGTAAATCCATTATATTTTATGTTCCCAAAATTACGTGGAATCTGGTTACAAGTGGGGGTGATAATAACCCACCATGCACTTTCTAGAGGAAAGGAATTAGAGCTAGGGATAAATTTCTAAAGGTATTGATTTCTATAACACATAATTTGATAATATAAAATGAATACTTTTAAATAATTTACTTTATACCATATTTCATATAAATCTATATGGTAACTCATATTTTCATATAGGATGGAATATAAGGGTTCAACTAAAAATGATATTTTGTTAATTTCCATCCCACAAAATATCATTATAAAGTCTCCCATATAAGATTCTTCAAAAGGATAGTAGGAAAACCAAAACCCTAAAAGAATATTATTTTCCAAAAAATTTGAATTTCTTTGTATCATAACATAAAATTATTTACATTGGTGTTTTATTATCTTATGTAACCTATGTAACTATTTCATATATTAAGAAAAAAATTTCAAATCGTTCATTTGGTGGATGGCACAATCCAATTTTTCTCCACTAATCTATGGATCCATGTTTCTCAAAGACATAAAAAAACAGTGCTCTTGATTTTTAACATATGGAACACATCATTTTTAACATGATTATTTGATCCATCAAAGTGAGAAGATAAGATCAATTGATCTTAGGACATATATTTTGAAAACTAGAAGAATGGGTGATCGATTTGGAAGATATAATCAATAAGTGTTTATTATTAATTTGATTACACACTCTAAACATTGAAAGGTATAACAATAGGATATAAAATTTGAGTAATCATCCCACTTTCAAAAGTTTTTATTGAGTTTCTTATATTTAGGTTTATCGCATTAAAATTATATTTTATCCCCTTAAAAGTGTTATCTTAAAAATAAACCCATAATACCACAAATGACTTATTTAATGCATTATGTGTCTCAAAAAAATACATTACTCACTTATATAAATATAAAATTTCATTTAATGCATCTAATTTCATTATCATGGAATTTTTCTCTTGTAATATTTTTTTAAACCTTGAACAGATGATGTTTTTTTGAAAAATAATATTTTCACATATACATTTTTATAAGAAAAAAACATTTTATTAACATTATAAATTATTTCTATTTTTTTTATTATCCCAAAATATATAATTTAATTAATTTACAAGATATCAAAAAAAACTCATATGTTAAAAAACAAATACATGTGGGGGGAACTTTACATTAAACACTAATTCATTGAAACTCGAGGAACTTCTGGTTACATTTTTTTCCACTCAAGGAATTTATGTGACAATAGTGATTTATTCTCCCATAATATTATTTGAATGTAGAAACACATCTTGTCCCCTAAGGAGATAAGGATATGTTTTTTCTATGATAACCTCCTACAGAGACACACCATGTAATATAATCTCATTTTTTTGTGATATCTCATAAATTGGGATACATACTTTTTGTAAAAACATTTTAATGCTTTGTTTTTTAATATTATTGGATTTACTACTTTATTTGATTGTGGTTATAAATATCATTAATGGACTAACAACCTAGTAAATTCTCCAAATATATCTCATTCATTCAAGATTTTACCAATAATTTCATTATAACTCAATCAATTTCATACCATAAATAACAAAACCAACACATGTAGCCTCTCCGTAACCTAAATTTTATGGTTTTAATCTTGAATAAATGTTCATGATAAATTATTCACATTGAATATGATCTCATGTTTAGGTACAAATACTCATTACCTTATGATGTACGATCTAAAGACACCAAATGGGGTTTACTATTTTAATTTTTTGTATAATTATCATGTCAACCTCTATTAAATATTATTGAGATAAAACTTCATGATAAGAAGTCCCATTGATTATTATCCCTAGAATTTAATATTTATATATAATAGGATTCAAATTAATATTATATATCTTTACCACAAAAAATATTATTAATATCATATCCATAGTATCTCAAATTTATCATTATTTCTTTTAAATGATATAACCTTGTAATATGACAACTAATCTTTGAAAATTACGATGTAAATATTGAATGAATAAATAAAAAACTTATTACATAATGAAAACATCATTGAAAACTTTCAATACAAATAGTATGGAAATATAAAATTTCTTCTTAAGTAGGTTATATTATTTACACACTTATAACACTACAACATGAACTACTACCATCGTTCTAATGATAAACAAATTAGATCTCACATGATAGTATCACAGTTATTATTAAGTACATATTTAGTTATTGTTCCTTCAATGTTTTCTTCTATGGATTCTCTACTATCAATAAATTCACCTAATTTAGTAAAAATCTAAAATAGATGACACATAGAGAACTATAAGTTTCATACATAAATATTACATCATCTAAAAAGACTATTAAATTCATAAAATTGTTATCCAGACTAGAAATGAAAATGTTATATATATATATAGAGTATTTACATAATTATATTATTTGGTTACACATATTATCATAATACATAAATTTATTCTCACATTTTTCTTCTTCATGGAATGTAATATTTAAAACCATTCATCATACCTTATAGAAAGGAAACATAATATAGGGTGATGTCATGTGCATAGTGAGGATAAAAATTGATATATAAAATGATCTTATGGATGTATAAGATAACCATAATTGTATGAGATCATTATCATAACATATATAATTCATACCCAATCACTCATAGATTATATGAATGATTCATATAATAAAATTATTTCATAAAAGTGTAAATTACATTTGAATGTGATATATTAATAATCAGTTAGGAGCCATGTGATCATACCATAAACAGGTCAATGTGGAAACAATAGGGTATTATTAGAATTTTAACATGTATAAATTGAAAATGTATCATTAATTACTTTATGAAAATTAAATCAGGTCCTCACATAATACTCATCGACATGAAACATGGTACATGCATTAAAGTA
Organism: Viscum album; assembly: GCA_963277665.1. Classification (NCBI taxonomy): domain Eukaryota; kingdom Viridiplantae; phylum Streptophyta; class Magnoliopsida; order Santalales; family Viscaceae; genus Viscum; species Viscum album. The sequence continues at coordinate 1,465,543,051 of OY728158.1, forward strand.
CATACATGTAACTAGTCCAACACATTAACTTATGCACATGAAACCATGTGGCAACATTATATTGTGAACATGAAATTTGTTTAATGAAAAATATATTAAACTCATGAGTTAAACATCATTACCTAATTCATTAGAGGGGTATATAATTTTGGTCCCACCTGAAACACAATCATAATCATTTCAAATTTTCTCTATATGATTTTAAATAATTCATTATTTCATCAAATCATAATATGTGGAAAGAAATGGGTTTCTTAAACATATGATCATCATATTAATTAAAAATATAGAGAAATCAATAGGGTGGTATAATTAGAAAACATACCATGTGAATAATAAGTAACATTTATGGTTGTTATTATGAATAAATACATTAAAAGGTCACTAGAATATTTCATGTGAAAAATTAAGTTTTCATTTTGAAATATCTTTTATAAAACTAAAATACATATCAAATTTAAAAATTTAAAATTTTCATTGAAAAGAACCCTGAAAAAATAAAATGGAATCTTAAATTAATTGATCATTCATGAGGACAATAAATTCAATTCATGTCATAATTGTTAAAACAATGATTATATCCACACCATTGGTAAAATTAACATCATATAAAAAATGACACATGATTCATTTTAAAAATTCATATAGAATTTAAAACATTCATAAAAATTAATTTAAACAATAATTTAAGTATACTAAAAACCATCATTAGTTTTTTGGAAAAGGTTTATATGGAAAAAAATGTGACTAAAAGAGAAGAAAGAATGTCAAGTTCTTTTAAAAATATTTTCTGAAACATTTTGAGTAACAAAGAAATAAACAAATTACAAAACATTAGAAATATATAAATTGATATGGATTGATACATGTAAATATTTTTTTATAAAACTGGTATGATGTAATTTATTTATGTAAATTCAAGCATAAATATTCTCAATTAAAATTTTATTGAATTATAAGACTCTTTCCTCTATGGTAACATTTGAACCATAAGAAAAATTAATGAATAACATCAAATGAATATTGAAAATAAAATTAACATAATATTATTCATGATATCACATGTCAATGGGGATTTATATAGACCTCGTAAAATAATATAGGTGCATAACATAACATATGACTCAAAAAAGACAATTATGTATGATAAACCCCTCCCTTTCATCTCTTCATTATCCAACTTGTTCTAACCACAAGTAAAATATATATTTAAATATAATATATATCTATTCAATAATTGATCCCAATATAAAGAAACATATTAAATTTATATATAATTTCATATCATTTATTTGTTCACGATTATTTATTAAAATAACTATTCTAGGGTATAAGTACTTAATTTTTAATAAATGTTTCATTTTTGAAGCCCTGGTCTTTATACATTGATCATGGTTTCATCATATATATAATGTTAAAAATTTAATGACATTCATATTTATTAATTAAATACCCTTCTATTTTAATTCATAAATATCAGTTTTCAAGAATTATTTTCAACACTTCATAGAGATTGTATCATGTACATATACATAAGTTATGTTTCAACTTATTGATGATTAGAATTAAAAAAATTAATAAAATTAATGAATAAAAAATAATTATTATATAATAAATATAATATTTATATTTATTAAATATATCCTTATTACCATACATGAAAACTGAAAATGAAAATTTAATCACATCATTTTGTGGTTCTAGTGGTCCACATATACCTAAAAGTGACGCTATCAATTTTCAAATGATGTCAATATAAGAAGGTATACAATAATTTATAACTACATATGAATAATTACGTAATAAATTTCCTATATAGAAATAAAATTAATCATTATAAAAAAACATTATGAATGGTGATGGAGAATAAATTTCCAATATAGAAATTAGATCAATCATAATAAAAAACATTATGTATGGTGATGCATAATAAATCATATAACTACATGGAGGAAATAATCCAAATGTAAGAATGATTAATACCTTTCATTAACCATTATATGGAAATTATGTAAAAAATGGTTTTCCCATAATCATAATAATATATAATTATATTTATGATAATGTATTAATATTTGTTTAGGTATACAATAGGTTTATTGAAGGATGGAGAAGAAATTAAATTTAATATACTAGGTTAAGTGTTTTACCTCTTCATTGAGAAACCCCTTTTGTCTTCAACAATTAACATTTATCAGGTGGTATTTTATAAATTATATAACATATAAGACAAGGGAATATAATATAAGGAGTTATTATTGTATGTATTGAAATATATAGAAGGATCATTAATTTAGTATAAGGGAGGATATGTGGATTCTATTTATAAGGGAAGGAAAAAACACACTTGGAAGAACATAAAATATTAATATATATATATATCATAATCATGTAAACAAGACCTATGAAATCACATAATAAAAGATAATATATTATTATGTATAAGTAAACAATCCAATAAAATTTGGCAATAATTTGGATAGATTTTATGCCTTATATTCTTGTTAAACAACTTTAATAAAATTAAATCCTTAACCATGATAACATCAATTTTTACCATGATATGTTTATCAAATAAAAAATATAAAATGTTAATAATAACAAAATTTTGATATTACTAATAAAACATTTTATTCAATTTTATTGGAATAAATAGCTACATATTGAAGAAATAAATTTTTTCATATGAACACAATATGCATGAAAAGCAGTTATGGGGAAAATACACAATTTAAAAGAAAAAATCATTTCAGACTAAAAAACTTTAATAAATTGGAATCAGAATATTTTTTGGATAAAAAAATAAGGTTTTATACTTTTTTATTAACACAAAATTGAAAAACATATTCCAACAGTTCAATTAATTGATAAGACTAACAAATAGTTTTAATTTTATTAAAATACAATTTAACTTTACAAAAGTAAGTATTGGATTCCCAAAATTAAAAATATTTTTTAAAAATATATCATTTAAAAAACTTATAATTTATTTTTTCTAAAAACACTCATCCAATAAGATATATAAAACTATTAATTTTTTACCCCATACTATTAACCAATTTCTACCTTTTTTACTGAGGACACAAATGTTTTCAATGGTCACAGATCATAATAAACAAATGTTATGTAAAAACAATTTAAATATATTAATTATGGTGATTAGAAATATGGAATTTATTATATCACATTCAATTTAAAGAATTAGGTTAATTTTATTTAAAATTGATCCTAAAAATGGTTATGAAAATAGGATTTATAGAAACATTTCTTCTTAAGTATAAATTATTTTATACCAAAATAAATAATAAAATTGATTCCAAGTATAATAATTGGATTATTCATAATATAAATGAACAAATTTTAATTCTATCATATCTTATAAATTAATATTTTTTTCTTCTTGAAAATAAAAATACTTTTGAAGATAAATAAATATTTCATACTATTCCCTGAAAAATTATGCTTTCTAAAGAAATCCCAAAATTTCATCCTAACATAATTTTTTATGTTTATTTAAAAAATAATATAATCTTTATAAAAAAATATATAAAACTAGAATAATTTAATTATATTTATCATTCACAAAATTAATTAAAAATTTATTTTTGATGTTAATATATACTTCATGAATTAAATGACTCTTCATGATTTGGTAATTATTTTTTATGAATTATTTAAGAATATTAATTAAATAAAAAATTGTATATTAATATTTATGTAATAATATATTTAATAAAAATCAAAACTAACTTTGTTACAGCTATGTTGAAATATATTGGGTATTGTCTTGTGATTTACATAGTATCTCAATAACTCAGTAAAACATTTATAATTTATTTAAAGAGAAATATATTCTAAAAGCTCATGGTATTACATTATACCACCTTAAACAAATTATTCCCCAATTATATTTATCATTGTAATGATAAGGTCGCTGTTTTCAAATACTATTTTTGAAAATGAAAACCATACAATGGGATTATAAAACTACTTGAAACTTTAGATGTGACAAATATAAGGTTACTTAAAATAACACATAATTGTGTTTCCCTATAAGGAGAAAATTATAGGGAAGTTAAAATTTATACATATAAGATAAAATAAAATCTATAGATTAGTAGAGATTTATAATGAAAAAGGTTAATGGAATGTTAATAACCTCAAAACCATAAATTATTTAAGGGTTAAAAGAATATAAATTCACCAAAATTGATTGTAAAATATTAAAATTTTTATTTCAATATCCTTTTCAAAAAAATGATGGATTTTTTTACAATAAAGATATCAAACACCAAATAATATAATTAATTACTCTATTTCCTTTTCATATAAATAGTTTCATCCTTTCGTAGTGCATAGGTCAATTCCACTTCATTTATTATTTGAAGAAACAAACATCAAATATATTTTTTTCATTCTCAAAGAACTAAAATTATAATTTGATGAATTCTATGATCCATAAAAAAATAAAAATTCATTCTTTCTATCACTAAATATATACAAACACCGAAATGGTTAAAAAAATTCAATAAATATTCATAAATTTAATCCATTGAACTATAAAACCACAATAATTACACCCAATGATACACTTAAAAACATTCATAAATAGTAAACATTAAGAATCCTCCAAAATATGGCTGACCAAATTAAATACCCAAAAATTGAAAATATTTAATCACATATTTCATTCTAATAAAAACATTTACCCATATCCCCAAAAAATATAAAGTTTCACATATTATCACATACCCAAAATGAGAATACTATGATCATATATTATCCTAAAACATGTCAATCCATTCCATGAGTCACAATGATCCCTAAAGGAGAACATATATTGATCCATTAATTAACTCTTCACAAAATATCCAATTAAATTTAAAAATAAAAACCATCTGTCTATCCTATATAAAAAATAACTGAAAATAGTTTACATATTATGTTATATTTTCCATAAAAATGTTTTCTTAAAAAATATAACCATATCAAAAAATAAAATTTCAAGGTTATCAATAACATTCAACATCAGCTTAAAATTCATAATGAAAAACTACTAAAAAATACCTCAAATGTTTAATGATTATTATAACTATAATATCACCAATAAATATATTCTAGAAAATGACATTACCAATATATAAAAGATTCAATATTCATACTTCTTTTATTAAACCATTAATTGTATTTCACCAACACATTCATTAATAACTCCTTCCATTGGTATGTCATTTATAGTCACTTCATAATCAATAGTAAATCTTTTAATCAAATAATCATGGTGATACACATCTTTATATATCATCTATAATATCTATTTTAATAATTCTGATAACTTTAACAATTAGAACATTCAACGATTGATGATACCTTTGGAATGATGTTATTCCCATCCATTATGTAACCAAATATTTCATTTTACCTCACCTTCTATGTTCTCTATATCCTTATTTTCAACACCAAAAACATCTTCTCATACAATTGATAAAATTTTCCTGGTTTCTTATTCCCATAATCTCAAAATATTAGAAGATGAATCATATTTCTTATATAGTCTTCATGACACTCTATTTTTCTATTATTTTGTTTACATATAATCAAATATATTCAGGTTTTTAAACATATTTTGAGATAAAAAGTTATGCTTAATCACATTATTTTTTATTTCTTCCCCAATTTCATTTTCTTTATCCTAAGGAAATACACTTCATAATCTATCACATTTAGTGTTAACACAACTAGTTATAATTATAGTTATTGATTAAAACCAAATAAAATAGTTTGATAAAGAGTAATAATAGTTTTTAATCATGTAATCATTAAAAATTATTCATTGGATATCAAAATCATGAAACCTTCTTTTCAATCATGAACCCTTCAATTTGACCTAGGTCATCCACTGTCAATTTCAATTCAAATCCAATATAATAGTTTATAATAGAAATGTGAGTTAACCTAAGAATATCCCTTTGGAGTGTCCGACTATGTGAATAGTAAGGTAACATTAAACATAAACCAAAATAATTGTTGAGATATCCTCAAGTAACTATATTCTAGGTTATCACCCCTATATACATCTGAAATAAAACCATATAAACATTTAATATCTGTATAGTGATTTATTTCTAAAAAACACACAATCTCTATATTAACAAAACATCTTGTTTTTATTCCTTATAAATAATTCTAAATAAAATTCAAAAAAAATTTCTAACCCTAAACATTAAATATCAACTGTACCTTAATATAATACCAACTATAAATAGATGTACTCTTTAACATAAATTTCATATCATTTTAGATAAATAATATAAACAAACATTACAAACCACATCATAAAAATAAAAAAATAATTATTTGAAGCGTAGATACATAAAAATATTTTTAGGTTCATTATTTACCATATCTTACAATGATCTTATCACTTTATACCCTTCAAGAAATATATTACTTAATACAATTATTTATAAGATATAGGAAGGAAACATAATAAATGGGGATCCCATATTCTAAGTAAGTGAAAACATGAGATATGTAACTTGATGACCACATTAAAAAATATTTTTAGAATAAGGGAATGAGGTCATGATCATAACACACATAGTTCATACCTAATCAATCAGTAATCATAAATATTAATCATTCTATAAAATCATTTTATTAAAAAAGTTGGTATTAATATGATTGTATAGTCATTAACAAACTATTGTTTTCCATGAGAGAAAAAATAAAAAATGGATTGTGGAAAATAAATGTAATTATAACAAGGTGAACATGTACAAATTGATACATGTTCACACATTTTTCCATTAAATGAAACCATGTACTAATATAATTCTTATCGGTATAATTAGAAGTAAATGCATAAACATGTTGACATGAAACATATGTCTATGAATAAAATAATTAACAAGAACCCATGTATACACATTGTATTGTGAAACTTAAATTTGATTAATGTATATCATAATTATCTCATAAATTATCTATCCTTTCCCAATTCATTGGAGGGATATAAAATAATAATCCCACCTATCACATAACTATAATACATTAATATATGTTTAAAAATATAATAAATAATTAATTATATCATAAAATTATAACCAATTTAAATGGAAATGGTTTTACAGAAATCTCATCATCAAAGTATTAAATCATCAATAAATTAATAAGGATGGTATAATAGGATCATGTACCATGTGAATAATAATTAACATGGAAGGGTGTTATGATTAGGATTTCTATTAAACATTAAGTGGAATATTTCTTTAGAAATATACCTATTTGATTTTTATAACACATATTTAATATAAAAATTCTGACAAAATAATTATGGAATCATTATATTTTAAAATTAACATGAAAATGTGAAAATGGTGTTTCAAAGAATTTAGCGGCTATAATGGTGGGAAATTTTATTCAATTCATATTCATTAAAATAATTATTATGTTCACGCCTATGTCAAAATTCACTCATTCATAATATTAAATTTTGTTTCCTTTTTAAACATTTTTTTAGTGTCATACATGGAAAAATAATTCATGAAAACTAAATTTTATAATATCCAAAAGAATTATTGATGTATTTTATAAAAAATGGATATATAAGATAATGATTTTTTATCAAAAGATGATGAATTATGTTAGGTTTTCTTGAAATCATTTTTCGAACCACTATGAGTATAAAAGACGGAAAATGTTAATAATACATAAAATATTATTAAATAACAAATTTTCAATTAAAAATAATGTTTTTAATCATATGTGTAACATATAATTTCCTAACTGTAAATTTCAGAATATAAAATCTCATAAAAAATTGAGTAAAACACAAATCCCTTACGGATTTGGTAACATTTGATTCATAATCCCTTTAAAAGTATAAATTAAAATTTTTCACGACCCCCTCCCACCAAAGATGCCCCTCTTGAGTTGGCAATGGTGAAAGGGAGATAATTACCCCTGAGTCCCGCCTTCAGTAGACCCCGGGGTGGCGACTAGCACCAAGGGTATGAGTTTTCAAAAATGTGGGAGGCATTACCCTTTTTATTTTTAAAGATCGGGAAATAGGACAAGTCAACCACCAAAAGAAAAAGGGGTAAGTGTATAGAAATAAACCCAAACCATTCCCACATGCATGTTTAAACAATTTTATAACAAGGTACAAGTACAAGAAAGCTCAAAGTACAATACCAAAAGAAAAAAAGGTACAGCAACAGCAAAAACACCAACTGTCCGACTAGTATGGTCTCGCACGGCCCTGGTAGTCCTCCTGGAAATCTGAAAGTAAACGTAGGGTGACTATACAAGTATACTCAGTAGGGAAACCTAAATCTCTCATGCACAAGTAGGGAGACATCCTAATGTCTCGTGAGAACAAAAGAAGAAACCTAGAAAGGAATTCTATCCACCCAACCTCACTAGCCACACTCACCAAAACATAAGCAAAACATGTAGTAGTATATCAAAAACAAGAGTATTGGGAACCCCGCACCATTTACTGTTAGTTAGCTGCTCTTCCTAACGACGAACGTCCTGACGCTGCCACACTCTCCCCTCCCGCACACACCTGGGCCTCACAACCACGTATCCCGCCCGCACACTTTTGGTCCTCACAACCGCGTATCTCGCCCACACACACCTGGGCCTCACAACCACGTATCACGCCCGCACACACCTGGGCCTCATCCCGAAGATTTTTGGGAAATAGAAGAACCTGCCCGAAGAGTCTTGGGCTATAACCACCCTAATCGAAACCTACCCGAAGAGTCTTAGGTGTATGGTCTCTTCAAACCATCACAGCCTAGGGGAGAAGGAGTATGAAAGAGCAAGTAACTAAGTTAAAAACACCCTCTCCCATAAAATGGGAGTGTTCGGCACTATGTTCTCAACATGGGTGGGGTGCGATAAAACAAAGAAGATACAGATATATATATATATATATATATATTCCTACCACACAGCCCAACCTATTGCTTCTAAAAAGAGAAACTGAGCACGTTCCTCGGCACTGCTATTACGAAGAATGCATACAATAAACAACCCCAACCCCATTTAGGTTTTCATGTTTCAATAGAATTAGTTTATTAGTTCCTTAACTATTGGGAAAATATCCACAACTAACCACATAGATCGTTCGCAAAACATATCCCTGTCATCCAAAAATCAAGTTAGGAAAACACAAGCAACACAACCAAGTCCTTCTTATTAACCAACCAACCCCATTGATTATTAATCCTATTTCATTACCATTCCCCACCATTCATTAACTCTTCCGCTTTTAATTATAATTTACAGCCCATAGCTCGTTCACATATAAACCCAAGACTTCAGCCCCATTGCCAACCACCATAACCACAACCACACCATAACCCATACATCATTATCCCTTTAATGCCATTTATCATAGCCCCACTGCCCATCACCAACATAACATTCACACCAACCCACAACCAAGTCAACCACAGTCCCACTGCTCACCCGATCCACAACAACCCACAAAACACCCCCACCACATGCCATGTAACCAAGCCAACACCCACATGATCATTATTCCATTTTGTTTAACCTGGGTGATCACACAAGGGTTCCAGATTTTAACATCCAACTTTACGTGATTAACCAATTTCCACATTCCACAAAGTTTCCATCCATAAGAAAATCCAGAAGGAGAGGGAAACATTTTATTGCGTAAGCAAAGGCCCCCAACAACCGTGTTTTTCAGTAGGTATAAGCTCATTCAGTTCACAACATAATATCATAGGATAAAAAGTTATGTAACAGAAATCACAAATTCCTAACCCCATTATATAAGATAGTTATCATCTTTATTAAACCGGTTCAAAAGTGTTTCACGTAAACAAAAGAACACCCACCTCGCATGATGCACAAATTAGAGAGATAAAGGTAAGATCCCTACCTCAATAGGTTCTTGATCGCAACGCTCCCCCGGATCAACCTTAGAAGACGTCCGTCGGCATCCGTCACTTCTATCATGTCTCAGAAATACCTCCTTGGGTGGAATTCGGAAAGAAAAGTCCAAAGGAAAGTCAACAGATCCAAGCCCGGAAGTTTCGCCCCGTCGTTACGATCTCGTGGCTGCTGACGGACAGTAAATTAAAGCTTAGACGAAGATGTTATGGAAGAAAGAGCCTTCGAGTCTCTCGGGAGAGCTCTGCTCAGAGGAGAGGGGATGAGAGATGTGAGTTGAAAGGAGGAGAGGACCCCTCCTTTTATATGCATGAAAAGAAAACGTACACGGCATGTACTTTATGGTACATGGCGTGTACTTGGTTCTTTCACACGGTCTCCATGTGGCTTCCAACACTGCTCTGTGGTCATTGACTGGTCAACACATGGTTTGAGGGTAACGCATACACGGGGAAGGACTACACAACGTGTAATTTAGACACACGGTGTGTACTCATTTATTGCACCTGGCAAGGACACGGCTCCAACACGATCGACGACCGTTGACTGGTAACGCGTACGTGGGAAAGGACTACACGGTGTGTAGAACTGGACACACAGCGTGCACCCATTATTCTACACAGCAAGGACACGGTCTGCAGCATGGGGTATACCTGGGAAGGGGTGTACACGGCGTGTACTCAAACTACACGACGTGTAGTTTCAAAATTCTGAAAAGTGTGGAAAAAGTCTATTTTGCCCTCCTAAACACTTCTTGACCTTCTTTTTGACAAAATAATGGGTCGGAGAGGTCCAGGCCATTACAAAATTAAACCTTTAATATAATAAAAATAATATAATTCATGATATAAAATTTCAAAGGGGTTTTATATATACCTAAAAATAATAATATAGTTGTATAACATAACATATGTCCCAATAAATACAATTTAGGATGGAAAACCCTTACCCGAAGTCTCATCTTGCTTCATATGGGTTAAAAACTATTATATAATAAATAATTAATATTAAATATATATTTTAAAACAATAATAATATAAATAATATCAAATATTATTTTATAATATCTTTTTATCACCCATTTAATTACAATTATTAATTAAAATCGTATTTCCGATTGATAAATTCTTCATATTTCATATATGTTTCAATTCAAAAGTACTAATACTTTTACTTTCATCATGATCTGATAATCTCTATAATGTGAAATTATTATTGAGATTAATTTTTTATCATTAAATTTACTTATATAACAATTTATATTAATTTGAGGTCAAAAATGAATTAAATCCCATCATAGAGATGGTAGTCCCAACTAATTTAAGAGTGATGTTTCCACTTTTCAACTTTTGGAATCAAATAAAGGTAAAAATAGTTAACCTCTATAAAATTAGTATTTTATCATATAAAACATATATATTCATAAAAACTATGCATATTTCTATCCATTTCTGTAGAAAATAAAACAAAATCATATCACTTCAAGAAGGTGGTAGTCAACTTGTACGCACAAAAAGCATTAAAATTTTGGTCTCATAGAAAGGATAGAATATAGATAATATATTATAATTAAATAGAAATTATAATTTCATAAATATTATTTATAATAATTAAATCAATAATTATAAACAAAATTATTTGTGGTGATAGGGAAGGAATTATATCACTATGTGGAGGCAGTGATCCTCTTTTAAGAAAGGTAAATTCTTTTCTATTCACAATAGATTAAATGGAGGTTGAAATGGTTGTCCCATAATCTTAATAATATCTCAGTATAGTTTTATACTATATTAATAATTTTTTGGTTAATACTGTATATTTGTATAAATTTGGAGAAGAAATAAAATTTAAAATTCTCAATTAAGAGTTATATATCTTCACATAGAATAATAATTTAACATACACATTAAGCTGTCAAGGAATGATATTTTAGAAAGAACATAATATTTTCTACATATTAAAGTAAAATAGAAAGTTATTATGGTACGTATTGGTTGATATAGAAGGCTCATTGTGTGTGTGGAAGAGGGGAGAGGTGGTATTATTTTATAGGGGAGGGAAAGGACATTGTTGGAATTATATAAATGATTAAATAATATATATATCATAATCTTGTAATGTGTAACAAATGTTAAAATTATTGAAATATAATACATGATATGGTCTAAATAAACTATGAAATCATAGTTGGGAAATGTTTTGATAAATTTTTCTAGTTAATCCATTTAAAACCCATTTTAACATTAACCATGACAACTTAACTTGGTTACCATACTACCATGATTATTCAACCAAAAATTAAATCGGTATTCTAATTGTTTTTGTAAAATTTAATACCAAATTTTTAATCCATATTATTAGTTTTAATTTATATTGGTGGAATAAATTATATTTAATATAATAAAATAAAACATTGGAAACAGTTTTTTTGGAAAATACACAATTTAAGTGTAAAAGATTCATTCAACCTAAAATAAAGTAATAAATTCGATTAAAAACATTTTTTTTAAATATCTATATTATTAATATTTTTAAAATATTTTATAAATTGAAAATTTAACTAATTTTTCTAACCATCCCAATAATTACAGACTCAAAAATATTTTTTAATTTGACTAAGATATAACATATCTTTTTAGATGTTTATATACTGTTCCCAAATTCAACATAATGTTTTTCAATAAATTATATTACACATTACACATATATTTTTATGAAATACACTATCCTTATAGGATAAAATCTTGTTTTAAAGTGTTTTTAATGGTTTACTACATACTTTTAATCATGTTTTACATCTTTTACCAAGGTGAAAAATCTTTATTATAGTCACTATTCATAATGAGAGAGTTTTCATTTTAACCTATGAAATTATATGAATAATTATATTACCAAATATTTAATCCATTTTACCAAATTAAATCATGATAATTGGAAGACTTTAATCTAAAATTATACATGTAAGAAATGATGAAAAAATGTTTTGCAGAAAAATTATCTTGTTAAGTATAAGAAGTTTTAAATCAAAATCAAGAATAAAATTGATATAAATCATCATAATGTTATAATTAAAAATATAAATACGAAACTGTTACTTTTAAACATTTACTAAAAAATATGTTTTATAAATAACTAAAATGAAAGGATAATTTTCATCAAAAATTAGTATTCTCTACTATGCATGAAATTATATTATTTTCAAAAAAATACAAAAATCTCATCCTTATATTATTTATATACTCTTATTTCAGAAATTATACCATTTTTATTGAAAAATATATTTTAAATTGGAATAAAATAACTATAATATTTACTCACACAATAAAATAAAACCCTTTTTTGAAGAAATTGTATTATTAAACAAAAAATGGACTTTATTTACAAATGATTACTTATTTATCAATCCCTAAAAAAGTTAATTAAGTAATATATATATATATATATATATATATATTTCATATATTTCTTAGTCCTATTAAACCACTATAATTTAACGGCTATGCGATAATATATTATAGTTCTTTTAAGATTGTATTTATCGTCAAGAAACCTATCAAAAATTTAATATTTAATTAAAAATAAATATATTCTAAAATATTACGGTGAAACATTCTAACCCAATGAAATAAATTTCATCAAATAATTTTATTCCTTTATAATTAATGTTTCAATTTTTTAAATAACATGGTTCAAAACCAAATTCATACTAAGGGATAATAAAACATCCTATAAACTTGGGATGTGGGAGAGATAACTTTTTCTGAAATTAAACATAATCAGGCTCATATATAATTATAACATTGGTAGTTAGTTAAAAAATTGATATAAATGAGATATTAATATCCAAGGACCAATATAAACTGATTGAAAAGATCCTAATTAGATGGTTAGTGACAAAAAAATCATGAATTCGTGAGGGGTTAAAAGATGATTTATTCATTATAATTAAAAGTAAAATATTAAAATTATTATTTCAATATCAATTTCTTAAATTTTATATATTCATTTAATATAATGACAAATTAAGCTGAAATTTATACTTATGTTATTTCTATCGATATCATATACACAATTTCATCCTTTAATTGATCATCTATTAATTTCCTCTTTATATCCTACTTCAACAAATTTAAATTAATGATGAATTTTCATTCCTAAAGCATAAAAACTAAATTTTCAGGGATCAAAAGATCCATTAAATATTGTAAATTCATTCTAAATTTTTCTCAATATATACCAAAAGGAAAATGGATTTCAAAAGTTATCCAATATGGATGAACATGATACACTAATATCTAAACCCGAACTATAATTCCAGAAGATCGACTTAGTACATTCTATAAATTGTTAACTTTAAGATGCCTCTAAAATATGTGTTATTAAATTAAAAACAAAAAACTATTAAATATTTCATCATATATTTTTCATACATGGTCATATTTAACAATTTTCACCAAAAGACATAAAATACCTCATAATTTCATATACCAAACATTTGAATTACATGCCCATTTATTATTCTAAATCATGATAGTCCATCGCATTGATCAATATAATCCACAATTAAAATATAAACTCTTCCAGAAAATCACATTACTAAAATTATAGAATTTACTTAATCAATATCAATAATCAATTTATCCCAACAAAATATTATTATCTTAGAACAAGTCAAAAATGAAATCTTACCATTTCCTTTAATTTGTATTTAAAAAAACTGAATTTATCACTAAATCACTTTTCTATGGTATATCCACCATTTAAAATATTCTTTTATGTCTTTAATGAATAACTACTAAAATAATTTCTTTAGTTGTTTCATTATTATTATAACCATAATATAACAGCTATATATGTTCTAAAAAAATTATCAAATCACAATATATAAATACTTTAATCATATTACTTTCTTCATAAACCATTTAATGGGATTTGACATCTAATTACTTAATACCTCATTCGTTTCATATATCATTTTTAGTCTATTAATAATCCATATCAAAAAATTTACCCTTATTACCTTATGGATTCTATTTATGATATGTATCCCTGAACATCAATTTTCATAATGCATATACTTTCCAAATTTAAAACATTCAACCATCAATTATGCCATAAATAATCCATTATTCTCATCAATTTGATAAACCATCAATTTCATTTTTCCTCAAAAATTACTTACTTTTTGTCCTTGTTTTCCACTAGAAAAATATCTTCCCATCTTATTGATACATTTCCTTTCTATATTCTTCCCTCATTCTCGAAATATTGAAAATTAAATCTGCTTTCCATCATGGGGCTTCAGAAACACCATTTATATTTATGATTTTATTATATAAAATGACATACTTTCATGCTAGAAATCATATTTTGAGATAATTAGTTGTGAGTAATCACAAGAATTTTTATTCTATCCATTATTTCAATTTTTCATGAGGACAATCACTATATTATCTATAAAATTCCTTTTTAACATTATTCCCTTAGGTTCCAACCATTGACTAAATCCAAATATCATATAATGTGAAAAAAACATATGAGTAATCATTTAATTATGTGAAATTATACATTTGATTTTTAAATCTAGACACCTTGTTTTAAATATATATGTAACATCCTGACTTAGGTTCCACACAACAATGCCTCAAGATGGTTTATGACATGACCTTAAGTGCACCTCCCAATACACTATGTGCTATTGACTATTAGTGATTGTTTGGTAAGTTAGTCATATAGAGACTATACCCTCATTTCTCAGAGTAAAACACCAACAGAAATATATAAACAATTTTTGAAGAATATATAACAAAACAAATACTCATGTCACAAGATATCCAATAGGAAATAAAATACTCAACTGAAAAAGAAAACATGATATGCCAATATAAGTGTCTAGTGACTATAATCCAAATGAATGTAAGGACACTATGACTCCTTTTGTGGTTTTTCATCCTTGCTTGATCCCTCATCCAAGCTGCATCCAAAATTAGAAATCCAACCCAAGGACGTTACACTTATCATATCTTATAACAATATAATATTTTAAGTTACCAATTAGGTAGCTCGAATAGGGTTTCAGTACAACCTAGTAGGTGACCACCAACGATGTCTCATACAATTTCATTGAAAAGATAGTGTGTGTAGTTATAGAATAAATAAATGTAATTAATAAAAAACAAGTTATTACATTATAATTTATTAATATCAAGATACATTAACTCCATGGTTTCGAAGGACACACATACCCCAATAATATCTTCTTCTCATGCCACATCCCAAAGTGTTCCCTTTGTGATATCATATATTAATACCTTCTTACTTTCAGAGCTCAAAGTATTCAAAGGTAATATAATATATTAGCACATGATTTGACTCATGTTGGAGATTGAATATTATCATGAGAGCACATAACTCAGAGTTCCATAATTTTAATTCTTTAGTATCATATTTAAAAGCCACATTTCCAATGTTACCAATATCACTAACATAAGTAAGATGACCATTTTTACATGTTAACTCTTCAATAGAATTATTGTGTTCTTATTCTCTTACTCATAAATATAATGACCATGTAACCATGTATACTTCTAATTATCATGACCATCTTTCCATTATCATATTCATTAATATAATGATCATGTTAACAATTATACTTATCAATTCTGAATGACCATTTTCCCATTCGTTCGATCATAATTAATACATAACTAATTATCCACATTAATACCATTACTAATTCAACAATTTTTTAAACCCATCCATTCCATTAGTTAAATCAAAAATTAACTAAGTGCATCAAACAATTAATTGATTAATCAATTAATTTATCAATATCATAATTCATATTCCTTAATTAATTTTCCATAAATAATTTTATCATTCTAATCTCAACATTCATTTATTAATCCCCACCATTAATTACCTGGATCATATTATCAAGGGAACATAATTAATCCAGAATTATTTATCTCAACATATCCATTTCAATGTTGGAAAATTAATCCCTTATTTAAATATCTATATTATAACACCTACCACTTATAATAAACTTACCCAAATTAATTATCTAATTTTTCATTCTATTAATATCATGATTAATTACACAATTAATCACTTATTTCAAAAAATATTTTATAAATAAATTTTCCAATATTATAAATCAAATTAAAGACAATAAAGTTTAAAAGGATGCTAAAAATTCTACAATTTTTCATATAAATATCAAATCCAGGACTATGGGAATTAGATTTTGACCACCTACTTCAATTCATTGATGGATGTTATCTCAATGAAAATTCACAAAATATGAGTTGCACAACAACATAAATATGATTTCTAGATCCAAATCCCTAAATCAAGATCATGATATCAAGATATAATGAAACTAGGTATAAATCTCCAATCTGAGATCTAGATCTCACCACATAGGATTAGATTAAAGAAAATAGAAGGTATTATCCACCAAATTATTATGGAGAGAGAGGAGAATGAACAGAAAAAGGATTGGGATGAAATAAACATATTAGGAAGAGAGAGGATCCCTAATTCAGGTTTATAATATTAAATAATGTAGTTTGTATGGACTTAAAAAACCCTAATAGTCGATGAGAGAACCTTCCCTTACCTTTTAGAAAGGAGAATCCCATTTTATGGCCACATAGAAGGTGAAACATGTCATTAAAAAGTAAAAATGAGTGGGATCCAGAATTTTAGGATCTCACTTTTGGACCCTACATGGTTTAGTCACTTGGTTAGGAAAATAGTGTGCCAGCCATGATTTAGGCACTTCTTTTTGGGGCACTCACATGGTCTCCTTTCATGGCCTCTCAAACTGTGCTACAACTGTGCTGAAGTTGTTGCCTAAAATGATCATATAACACATAGTTTCTTATAGACAACTGCATGGTTTTTACAAAACATGCGCCAACTATGTGTAGCCCAGTTTCTTCAAAATATTATTAGGCTTCACCCAAATTCATCCCATGAAACCAATCCAATCAAATATACATAATTAAAAAATAATAAGTACCTGAAATCACACCAAATATAACTCCAAAAAAGTTTACGATCATACAATCTCGCCACCTTATAATAGCTCTTCCTCGAGATGCACATCCAAGAAATTATAAGATTTAATAGCAAAAATGATCTGTCCATTGAGACCTTTTATATGCTTCTCATTCCCATGTTTCCACTTTTAAACATCCATGTTTCCATAACACATGAATTATTTGTATATTCTTTCCTCACAACACATTCTCACTCAGATCTAACACACGTATCAGATGATCCTTAAAAGATGCATTTATATCAGGGTCAACCTCATCCACATAAATCTCATGATAATGGTCAGGTTGATACCTCTATATCTATGGCACATGTAAAACATCACTCATAGAACTTTATGTTTGTGGAATAGCTAATTGTTATGCCATCAGCCCAATTCTCTCCACTATCTCAAATGGCTCAACAAGCATGGGCATCTAATTGCCCTGCCTTTCTGGCCTATAGTGACCTAACCTAAGTCGCACCTAGTGGATTACACGGCCACCCTCTATAAACATTAGGGTTAATATCTAGCTATCAGCCTATGACTTCTGACAACTATGAGCTATATACACATGTTACTGAATCAACTGTACCTACTCTGATATCTCCTATATGAGACCTGGTCCCAACAATTCTATATCACCATATTCTATGAAGAATAGTGGTTATCTACATGGCCTACCATAATCATCCTTGTATGGTTCCAGATATATTGTTCTAGATAGGTGTTTTTATAGGTGAACTCTACTATAGAGAATATCTTTTCCCAATATCCATTGAAGTCAATCATACATTCATGTATCATATCATCAAGAACATGTATAGTATGTTTTAAATTCACATCAATCATTGGGTGAAAAGTCATACTCAATAATACATGTGTTCCAATCACTTGTTAAAATCCCTGCCATAATCCTGAATCATGATATGAAACTATATTCCATACCACTCTATGCGGATATCCTATCTCCCAAACATATAGTTCTCTCAATTATTCTATAGTAAAGGTTCTCCTTATATATATGGAATGTTATAAATTTTTCATTTGATCCACAATGACCCAAATTGCATCATTATTCCAAAGAGTCTTCAGGATATCCCCCACAAAATCCATGGTCATGTCAATTTAACTTCCATTTTGGGATGGGAAACGACTATAGTAAACCTCTAGGTTGTTGATGCTCCACCTTCACTTGCAGACATGTGAAGAATCTTTTTACAAACCCTACTATCAAATTTTTCAAGAATGGCCACCAAAAATATCAACATAGATTACTATACATTTTAGTTACACCTACATGAACCGCCCATTTTAAGGAATGAAATTCTCTCATGATCTCCCCTCACATGCTTGTGTGTACAACAAATTGATTCCTCACATAGATGATATCATCATCATCTGTCAACCTTCCTGATGTTTCATCTCCACATTGAACACAAACCTCATGGATAAACATTATGGGTCCTCATATTGTCTATCCATGATCCATATCCAAATTTTAGACTCCATTGCAACTAAAAACAAAGTCATCTGCTCATGACTCTCATGAAACACCACAAGTATTTTAGCTAGCATGGTCATATTCTTCCAATTTTCACTCTTCACCTGAACCATCTAATTATTAGTTTTCTTTCTCAAGGCATAATCAACACTATTTTTCTTCTCGGGCATATATGCTAGTTGAAAATCAAAAGACTACATATATTCAACTAATCTACACTTCTAAGGATTCATATCACACTATAAAAATAAATACTTTAATCTCTTTCTATCTATATATACTATAATATTTCCCCCCAAATGATATTACCACCAAATATTAGGAGCACAAACTACTACTACTAACTCGAGGTCATGCATAGGATAATTCCATTCATGATTCCTCAACTACCGAGACCCATATGCCATAACATGATCTCCCTGCATCAACATAACTCCAAATCTGATCCTAAATGCATCATAATAAATTGTACACTCTTCTCCTAACTCGAGTAGGATCATAATTGGTGCTGATGTTAATCACTTATTTAACTCCTAAAAATCTCTCTTATATGAAACTAATGATTCAACCATTGCACTCTTTTTGATCATTAAAATTATAGATTACGATAGATTGGAAATGTCTTGGATGAAACTCCTATAATATCCAACTAATCCTATGAAGCCTTGGATATCAATGAACAATTCTTGGGATTCTCCAAAGAAAACAATACATGAACCTTCTCTAGGTCCAATAAAACAGCTTCCTCTAATATGATGCCCCCCAAGACGCGTACCTGGTCAATAAAAAACTAACATTTAGATATTTTAGCATATAACTGATTCTCTCTCTATGTACCTATGATGATATCAATATATTGGTAATGATCACCATGAGTCTTTGAGTACATCAAGATGTTATCCATAAATTTCACCATGAATTGATCTAGAAACGGATGAAATATCGTGTTTATCAAACCCATTAACACTACCGGTGCATTTTTTTCAACCCAAATAAAATTACGAAATAACTCATAAAGGCCATACCTTATTATGAATGTAGTTCTTGGTATTTCAGATGTTTTTACTCTCAACTGATGACACCCTCATCTGAAATAAATTTTTTAGTACACACATGCTCTATTGAATTTGTCAAGTAAATCATCGATACATGGTACAGAATATTGGTTCTACACAATCATTTTTTTTCTTCTTCTTGTAATCATCACACAAATGTAAACTCATATGAACATTCCTTAGGAGAAAAAAAGGTGGTCCCCAAGGACACGTACATGGACATATAAATCTCATATCCTCCAACTTCTCCAACAGAGTCTTAAGCTCATAAATCTTTGTCGGTTCTATTTTCTATGGTAGATTGGATGATGTCTTAGCCCTCAACATGGGATCAATATTTAATTCTTCATCTCTCTTAGAAGTTAGTCCAAATAAGTCTTTATGAAAGACATCCTAAAACTCTTCCACTACATGTGGATGGTCATAATGCCTAACACCCCTATCATTTAACAATAGACTAGCAACTAGGGATGTGATCTATACAAGTTTCTTGGTAGATGGCCTTTATCAGCCTTTCTGGATATCCAACACTCCATAATGAATATACAGGTCACCTTTAGGAGACACAAATGTCACTCTACGATGGTAACAATTGATGTGGGCTCAAAATGTGAGTAGTTAGTCTATAACAAAAATTAATTTGAATCCTGACATATCAAGAATATAGAGATTGCATAGAAAATGATATTCCTTGATCAATATTGAATATCCCTTGCATAGATAAATATATATGGGGCATACTCCCAACATTGTATCTATAGTCATAACCCCAACCACAAGCTCCACCGTCTGGCTCAAACCATTAAAAAGTTCTGCAGATATAAAGGAATGAGATGAACCAATATAAAATAAGGAACTAGATAAAGTTTAAGCTATGAGAATAGCACCTCTCACAATCTATGGTTCAACATTTCTATCCTCAAGTGTAGGATTTAATTCATGTAACTGTTCTTACCTTCTTCAATGTGATGTTGGCTGACTTCCCTGAGTAGAAAAACACTGCTAATGTGGGCACTCCTTCCCAGAAGAACCATGTCTACTACCTCTACTACCTAGGATAGTAAAACACAAACTACCAGCCTGATACTATATATAAGATCCTATTCCCATACATTGACTCTTCCCAATAGTTCATTCAGTACTAGTCTATCATTGTGGCGTATAGAAAATATGTAGATGTCTCATCATATTGCAAGATTGACACTCTACTAGTGGTTGGGAATATTGTTGATGATATTTTCCCAACATACCACACTGGTAAAATATCACCCTAGTACGGTATTTTTTATCCAACCCTTTTTTATGAATACTATAATTCCCACTTCCTTGGATAAATTTGTCATAATGGCACTTCCTAGTCTTGGTAGTTGCACCACCTTATCATCAAGTAACTTATACCTGTCTAGCTATGGAAGCCTTCCTTAGGTTCCCTTCATCTATGATAGCATTATCCACCACCTCTGTAAACCTCTTCATCCAGAAAAAAAAAATTCACTTGGGGCTTAATCTCACATGTAATTCAATATTGAAAATGTTTATCCATAGATGCATCATATAATACTATAGTTGAATAAAAGAGATGTAGATCTATGTAACATCTAGCATATACCATCACTGACATGCCCCCATATGTGATATTCATGAACTCAATAGCTTTCTCTTGTCTCAACATCTCTGGATAAATTTGTTATAATAACCACTCCATGAATTTCTTTGATAACATATCCTTAGTCTATCCAATTTGCGTCTCAATGTACTACCAACACTTCATGGATCCATGTGTCATATAAGAAATCATAGAAACCATCTACTCAGCCAAAGTATCCAAATAGTCAAGTATTTTTTCCAAATACTCTACCCATAATTAATCTTACTTAGGTCCACCCACTCCAGTAAACTTTGGTGGGTGTTACAACTGAAACAATATTTTGAACTCAAAAATACTATTCACTACTCACCCTGGTAACATTCCATGAATTTTATGAATTTATCGATGTTCTCTAAAAACTACTCTCGTTCATCTTTAGCTGGAATGATCATTAACTCATGTTTCATGAATATAAAATCATTCCTAAGGATTCACCTCAGTTATCCCCTCAACAAGAATTTTGAAGGAATACTCTTTATAATTACAAGAACTTGTCTTAGGTCTCATAACATGACCTTAAAGAATTTATGTAAGATGAAATAATCACAACATGCCTTTTTCCCACCTCGCCACATAGCCAAAAATGAGGTTCTATCACTACCCTTAACCACCCATTTCATTGGTTTTGGATAACAAGTGTAAACAAAATATCATAATCAAATTTATCATTTAGACACCCAATTATTCTTATTTGGCATCATTTTAAAATACTTATTAATTATATTTGGTAACAATTGTTTATTTTAATCTCACAACAATTATAATAATTTATGTTCAATAATAAACCCATGACCTGTTTTTTTATGCGTGCCTAAAATGTTTCATTTTATAATAACCGTGAGTTCCTAGAATGATGTGTGTAGACTCAAATCTCATGACATTCTAAGACATGAATCAATAATAAAAAATTCTAAGAAAAAATAGTCAAATCACACCACAATTGTGCCATGCAAGGTGAAATAATATTAAACTATAACAGTAAACAATAACAACAACAATCCCACCCTAGGTACTTGGGTTTTCTCTCATACATGGGTTTGCAACACCTATGCATGAGCTCATTGTCATTCTTTGAGTCATCCTATTCTTCAATCCATATTTCCTAAAATAGTAAGATAAGAGAAGAAGATATAAAATTGGACCTTTGAAACAACCTGGTATCATCTCAAACCACGTTCCACAAGACGATGTCTCGAGATGATTTTCTAAAGGACCTCGTGGGCGTCTCCCCACATGCTATAGGTTGCTGACAAGTAGAGAGGTTCTGGTATGTTAGTCATGGGGAGACTAAAATCTCATTTATTAGAGTAAAAAACTAGTGGAAATAAATAAACATTACTGAAAGCATATATAACTAAAAAAATACTCATGTCACAATAAAACCAATAGGTAATACAATACTCAACTAAAAAGAAAAACATGTTATGAAAATTAAAGATTCATGTGTCTATAATGAAACTAAAATTAAAGACACTATGACTCCCCAATAGGGATCAAAACAATGTCTGGTCCCCTCATCCATGATCCATCACAAATTATAAATCCAACAATAGGTCATTTCTCTAATTGTGTCTTGAAATAATATAATCTATTCTAGTACCGATCAAGAATCCCGAATAGGGTCTGAGTAAAACTCAATAGCAAACCACAAACAATGTCTAAAACCAATACAATCAAATGATATTGTATTAAATTCTATAAGAAATAATTATAATTATTAAATAACTAATTATTACATTATCATTTATTCTTATCTAACTACATTAAGTCCATGGTTCCCAAGGAGGCTCGTACCTCAATACTACCTTCATCTCATTCTAGAGCCCAAAGTGTTCCCTATGTAATATCATATCTTAATAACTTATTATTGTTTAATATTGATTTATTTAAAGGTTCTATAATATCCTAGAACCTAATTTGACTCATGGTGGAGTTCAAATTTTCTCATGTGAGGACCTAACTCAGAGGTCCATTATTTATACTCTTCATGTTCACATTTATAATCCACATCTCCAAAGATAACAATACCAAAAACATAAGTAAGATGACCACTTTTCTATGCTTACTCTTCAATAGAATGATCATGTTCCCATTATCTTACTCGTATGTATAATGACCAAGTATACTTGTCATTAGAATGACCATGTTCCCATTCTCTTACTCATAATTATAATGACCATGTAACCATTTGTAGATAACAATTATGAATGACCATTTTCCCATTATTTCACGCATAATTAATTCATAATTAATTATCCACATCAATCCCATTACTAATTTAATAATTAGATAAATGCATCCATTCCATTGGTCAGCTAAATAATTAACTAACCGATTCAAACCATTAATTAATTCATCAATTAATTAATCAATATGACATTTCATATTCTATAATTAATTTTATTGAATTAATTATCTCATTCTAATCTGAACATTCTATAATTAATCTCACGATAAGTTATCTGGATTATATTATTAAAGGGATATGAGTAATCCATAATTAATTATCTCAACATAGCCTTTTGAATGTCACAAAATTAATCCACCGATTAATTATCTACATTACAACTCCTGCCAATATTAATAAATTGTCTTAAAATAAATATCTAATATGGCATCCCCTTAGTCTCAAGATTAATTCCCCAATTAATCATCTATTTCAAAAAATCTTCAATAAATCAATCGTTCAATCTAATAAACCCAATTCAATAAAATCAATTGAAAATGTATTCTAGAAATTCACCAATTTCTTATATACAAATCAAATTCATGACTATGGGAATTAGATTTGGACCACCTACTTCGATTTTTTGAAAGATGTTCACTCAAT
The DNA here is from genome assembly GCA_963277665.1 of Viscum album. Lineage (NCBI taxonomy): Eukaryota > Viridiplantae > Streptophyta > Magnoliopsida > Santalales > Viscaceae > Viscum > Viscum album. The sequence goes on from OY728158.1 coordinate 1,465,568,068, forward strand.
TAAAATTCCCAAAAACTAAGTACCATAGTGATATAGATAAGTGTTCTATATCTACACCCCAAAATCAAAATCATGACATCAAGATATAATCAAACTACGTCTAGATCTCCTATTATATATCTAGAAAACACCACACAGGTTTAGATCTCAGAAAACATAGGATATACTCCACCAATGGATAAATGAGATAGTGGATAATAAAAAAACCATTAGGATGAGATCCACATACCGGTATGAGATTGTATCCTCTATTAGAGTGTTCAATGTAGAATAATGGAGTTTGTATGGTTATGAAATCCCTCTAAGTCGATGGGAGAACCTTCCCTTAACCTTTGAAAAGAAACATTCTTAGTTAGGGTTTTATAAGAGGTGAAAGTCATTATGTGTTGAAAAATAGTGAGATCTACAATTTTAGGATCCCAATGTTGGACAACAGAAGGTTTAGTCACACGGTTATGAAAACCATGTGAAAACCGTGCATTGGCAACTAATTCTATGGGTCTCTCATAGTCTCCTCGCATGGCCTCTCAAACTATGCTTTAACCGTGATGAACCTACTACCTAAAATGAATAGAGAATACTCAATTTCACCATGATAACCTCACAGTTTGTTCAGACTATGTTCCAACCATTCACAAGCCCATTTCGCCCAAACTATTCTGTGACTTCGCCAAAACTCACCCCATGTCACCACAAAAATCAAGGGTAAATCAGTAAAAACAAAAAACTTCTTGACATAATGACTGATATAAATCCAAAAAATGTAGGGATATTACACTATGAGACCCTAAGTTTATCCTAGGTCGTCTATCATCACTATCTACCAACATCCTTCAAAACGGGTCATAAAAAAATGTGAATTATCCTAAGCATATCACACCAGTGGTTTCAAACTAAGTTTCTAGCAAGGGTAAATTCACTATGCAATAAAAAAATAGATTATATACATTTGAGAAATTATTTTTAGGTTTATTACCCTGAGATTCATCTAGGATAAAACCACACACACTTTTAGTATCCACAAATATATTTATTTATTTGAAAATCATATAATTTCTACCTTTCATAAACATTTGGATGATATAGTATACACTGACATATCCATAAGATTTTATAAAGTGGTTTCAAAACCTAGTCTATAAATATGAAATAATCACTTCCCTGATACCATACATAGACACCCTTAATTTTCATGCATAAATATTATATCATTTCATATGAATATTCAAGACATAAAATTATTATTCATGAAAGAATAATAAATAATTAGTGTATTTTGAGACTATATTAATAAACATGTTATTTATTAACATTAATTATATTATCTCATTAATTTATTTTAAATTTTTACACTTAGTTAAATACTATTGAAATCTTTATTCATAGCTAGGGGAATAGAAACATTAGAATAGGAAAATTTAGACTACCAGTCATGGTAAAAATTAGATATATTAACCAATTATCATAGGAAATAATTTGTCAATCATAAGGTTTTTAGATCATGATAATCACTGAAAAATATCATAACCAATATTTTACAGATCGAAATCATGACTCCTTTAAAAGAACATTTTCTAATAAATTACAATGTTCATAAGATTAAGGGGTCTTCAATAATCAGTGATGATCCATGAGATAATAACATGATCATGAAAATATTAATAGTTCATGTGTTATAATAATTCAGACACATATAAATAGTAACATGTTCACTCGTTACGATATAGATATGAAATCAGTTCATCAAATAAATCTTATAGATATGAAACATGGTCTATGCATTAACTTATTGACATGAAACCTAGTCCACAAATTTACATGTGGAAAAAAACTATTCACATTCATACTATTGTGAATATGAAATCATTTTCACATATAAAATAATTTAATCTATTGTTATACATATATACCCAATGAATTTATGGGTTATAAATTCTAATCCCACCCTTAGATAATCAAAAACTATTCACTTGTGTACAATAAAATCATAAATCATTCATCATATCAAAAAATAAAAACCTATAGAAAATTAATGTGTTACATTTCGATAAAATCATTATAATAATAATCCATCTATATAAAGAATAAGGATATTATAATTTGATCAAATACCATGTAATTAATAATTTTCATTAAAGGATGTTATCATGAAAAAACACTTTGAAGGATCATTGGGATATTTATTCGAAAAAATACCATTTCTTTTTCAAATATCTTATTTAGAATACCAGTAATTGAAAACTATTAAGAAAAAAAATTCATTGAAATTAACCATGACACATTGAAAATAAAAATTCAAATTATTTATCATTCAGGATGGTGGGGAATCTTTTTTGTTTCATAATTGTTAAAACAAATATTTTTTTCACATCATCGATAAAAAATATCTCATTCAAAAAATATATATAAAGATTTACTTTTATCATATTTATAATCATTAAAGAATTGGTGAAATTTAGTGTTATCTATCATGTAATCATCATTAAATAAATTCATTAAAAAATTCTAGAAAATATGGATATGGGAGAAAATAATTGTCTAACTGAAATTGGGGGAAAATGTCGGGCATTTTAAAAAACTATTGTTCTACCATTTTGAGTACCAAAGAAAAGTAATTGCACTGAAGCATTAAAATTAAATTAATAACCACTTTATATTAAAAATTAAAGAGAATTTTCATATATTTATCATATAATTCCATCAATTTCAATTCAAACATAAATAATCCTGGTTAAAATGGAATTGAAACATAAATCCCTTACCACTATGGTATCATTTGAATCACAATCCCTATAATGGAATACCTTAAAATAAAACATTTAATATAATTAAAAAAAATTAGATTCATGATATAAAATTTAAAAGTATATATTTATAATTCTTATAAATTATGATAGCTGCATAACATAACATATGTCCCAAAAATAACATTTGAGATGACAGTCCCTTACCTCATGTCTCATCTATCAACAAAGGCATTCAAACCTCTAGAATAAAACAATTTACATTTGATATATATATATTATAACTTTTATCACATATATTATTACATTTTTGATTTAATTATTATATATTTCCACGCATTTATAACAAATCATTATGAAAATAACTATTTTGGGTGATAACCACATCGTTTTATACACAAGTTTTCGTTCGGAAGCCCTGAAACTTGTTCTTTGTTCAGGTTCCATGACCTCATAAAATTCTTTCATTTCATGAGTATCACATGTAATAATTGTATTCACATCCATTACTATTGTTATAGAGTGATTGTGAATATTGAATTGCATCATTTTGCTTACATGTTTATCTGTATATATGTACAAGTTATGTTTCCACATTCTTATAAAGGATAAGAAAGAAAATTAAATAATAATTATACATTTTATATTTATAATTATATCTTATATATCCTTTAAATATGTACTTATTAATATCCATAAAAATTTATAATAAAAAAATACTCACAATGCTTCATGGAGGCAGGAGCCTGCATATATACATGGGCAACATTCTTGTTTTTCATCCAATTAAAATTTATAAATGTAGATAAGATATTAAAACTAAATATTTATACTAATTTCTTAAATATAATATTTAATCATTACACCCATCATAATAAAAATCCACGACTTATTGTTTTGGATAATGACTCATATCACAACATAGAGGCGACAATCCACAAGTGAATATTACAAATAATTTTCATTTACCATTAAAAGGAAAGGTGGTGGAAAATGATTTTTCAATAATAACAAAAAAATGTAACAATATTGATGATAATGGAGTAATCATTTTTTATGGATAAAAGTTGTTATAAAAAATAAAATTTATTTTTCTCGATTAAGAGTTATGCCTCTTTTTTGAAAAACCTATTTTGGTTTACACATTACACCATGAAAGAGTGGTATTTTGGACATTAATTTAAGATAATAGACATTTTTAATGATTATATAATGATATTATGGAATACATTTTCCAATATATAAGTCTTTTTATGTGTGGATAATATGGGACAGGCGGTATCCTTTTATAGGGGTGGAAAAGGACACACTTGGAATTTTATAAAAGATTAAATAATATATATATTATAATCATTTTATGTGGAATCAAGAAACCTCATATTCTGCCATATCATGTGATAAAGAATAAATTAAGGAAACTAATAACATTTGGGAAATATATGTATTTAATTCAATCATTAACATCTAGTAAAACCAATGTAAACAGATTTTAATCATAAGCATTATACATTAATTTGTTACTACAATAACATCATCATATGAAAAAACTAATTGTAAATTGAAAACAAATTTAAAATGTTCTATAATTTTTTTTTATTTAATTATATTAGTTTCAGTTTAAATTGTTGTATGAAATTACCTTTTTATAAAAACAGAAAACATATAAAAATTGTATTTCAGCAGAACACTAAATTTAATTATAAAAAATAAGTTCACCTTTAAATAAATTAATAAATTTATTTGTAATATTTTTTTAGATAATTAATTAAATAATTATTTTTTAATATTTTTTATCCAATAAAAATCAAATAGATTTTACAAAAAATTCCATTATTTATATAGACACCAAAATAGTTTTTAATTTGAAAAATCTATATTTTATCTTCACAGCAATAAATATTAGGTCAAAAATTTAAAATTATGGTATTAAATACATTATTTAACTCTAAAAACATATATTTTGTATAAAACGTTAATAAGATATGATATTATCATGTGTTAAATCTTTTAATGTTTTTCCTGATAGTTGAATCCTTATTTTACCTCTTTCATATATGTAAAACAACTGAACCATGGACAAAATTCATAATTATAAAAAACATTTAGTTGAAACTGTTAAATTACATTCATATTTGTGATTTCAAATATCTAAATAATTTTATGAAATTCAATACAAAATATTGAATGAATTTAATATAAAATTAAACATAAAAAACAAGATGAAAGTTGTTTTTTTGAAAAAAAAATCTTCTAATGTATAAAAACATATTACACAAAAATCAATCATTAAATTTATTCAAATGAACTTAATTGGCATATTGATAACATGTCTAAAATAATTTTACTTTATATATACTTTGAATCAAAATTGGTATTTTTATATTATTTAACTGAACATCATTTTTTCAAAAAAAAATCAACATTTTCTACTATTAATTGATAAATTGATCATTTTAGAAAAATATGAAAATATAAAGCATAGATATGTTTTATATTTTTATTTCAATAATTATATCATTTTTATCAAACAAAATGTTTTAATGTTGAAAATTTTAATTATATGATTTACTCACAAAAATAAATAAAAACTTATCTCCGAAGATAACATTTTTTTGAAGCATAAAAGGTCATTGTTGAAAAATTGACTACCACGTTATTGTATATTAGTTAATAAATTTTTACATATCAAAATTAATAGTTATATATTATAATTATTTTAGTTCTATTAATTATTATGAATTTTTAATCCATGTTATAATATATTTTTATTTGTTTTAGGCCTGTCTTTTCATGTCAACAAAGGTAGCAAATTTCTATAATTTATTTATACATAAATATTTTATTAAATATTATGGACTAACATTATACCCCACATAAATAAATTTATCGCTTGAAATTTTAGTACTAGTAATAAATGATTCATTTTTTTTCAAATTCATTCACTAAAAATCCCCAAGATTATAAAATAATAACATTAGGGTCGATAAATTATACAACACACAACCCCAAGAAAAAACGACCCATGAAATATATTATTTAAATATGAATATTGTGACCTACATGTTTAAATGAAAGGTATAAAGAGGATTAAAATATATATGAAGGTCACACACAATATAATTGTACTAATGCATTCCTACAATATAATCACTCAATTCATTGTGAGTTCAAGTTATTCTTTAAAAGTAATTTTTATTTAGAAAATGGATTTTGTTGCCTTTAATGTGAAAATATTAAAAAAATATCAATAACATTAAAAAAAATTATTTTTTTAAAAAATTTATATTTTTTAAAAAATAATTTATAATTTATCCTAGGTTGAAATTTTTGGATTTTTATGAAAATGTTCACTTTTCAGTGAATAATGAACAATACCAAATTTGGTCAAATTGTCATTTTTTTAATTGAAAATTCCCCATAATGATTTAATTAATTTCCTAATTTGACATAATTTTCTTTAATATATATATGAAATAGTTAATTTTATATTAATCAACATTACAATTCATCTTGGTATAAATAATATTTTACACTTAAAAAGGCATTTTAGTTTGTAACACCCAATTTTTCTTTCAATTTTCAAGAAACTTATTAAATTAATTTATTCCAATTACAAATATTTTACTTGTTCAAATGGGTTCCATATTTTTAATAATCACATTTAATATTTTCTAATATCTCAAACATAATTTTTGGCCCTAATGAATTGTAAAAACAGTCATCATTTTTCACAACATTAAAAGGGTTGATCGGGTTAACCTATGGTAAAACCAGGTGATAAGGCCAATATTTATCATCTAAATTCATATTGTATGAAGCTATTTTAAAAACATATCATGTTAGTCCTGAAATTTATTTATTATGGGTAAATTTTGTATGTATGTGACCTATATAATATTATAAATAATGAATATTTAAAAATATCACTTTTTGTAAATATCTCTTATGTGTTCACATAGAGAAAATGAAAGTATGGAATGAATATAATTTTTTTTTTTAATGATGAAATTATTTTTAGTATTTTAATTTATTAATTATTTTTTGTGATTATATAATAACCTTTAATAATGATGTAACATAGAAACATAATTTCATTATTTAATAGATAATAAAATAAATGATTTTGAAAATATTATGAGTAATACAATTTTACTGATTTATAGTTATATATTCCTTTAATAGATTTATATATCATATTATTGATTTGTAAAATTTCTAAATTCGAATTATCTTATTATAGTGTCTTAAATAATGTCATCTAAAATTAATAGTTTCAAAAATGACTTTAATATTATTTTTAAGAAAATACTCTTAATTAAATGATTTAAATTTCATAAAAATCCTATCATCAGACACATAATGGGTTTATATTTAAAAATATAATATATGGTTCATTTAGGAACAATTTTAGTTTTATAGTATCTATCATGACCCCTATAGAGTATAAAAATCATTATAATTATAATTATCAAAAACGTTTAATGTGATTTATAACAAAGAGAAAAGGGTAAAAAGAAAATATAATATTTCGAAATTTTATTGAATGATTCTATTTCAAACCAGCCTAATACTTTATTATAATTCTATCAGTTTTGATAATTTTTAAATGAATATTAATTTATATTAATTTATTATTTTATGTAATTCCAAAAGATTACCTCCCCTCACTTATAAAAGGGTACATCCTTTCTTTCTCATAAAAATTATAAGGAATTTGAATTTAGAAAATACCTAACTGAATCCATTACTTCTATACCTTAATAACTCATTGATATTTTGGTTTGATTAGAAAAATCTCCAATGAATACTTTTGGTGTAAACATAAATTGAGTATTAGAAAATGAGGTATCATTCTAAACGGAACAATTTATTATTATTTATTGTTCAAACTCTTTAAAATATTTTTTAAACATGTCTATATTATATAATTAATATATATAATATAATAATATGTAATTATGTTAATGGAATAACTGGAATTTGTCTCCTTTTACATCGAATAGAAAATAAAATCATCGTTCTTGGGTACGGTGGACTACTGAATCACAACCCCAATGTAATTTTTTTCCATCATTAACTATAAAAAAGATATATTATGTGACTTGAATGTACATATATGATATACATGACATATTTATATTTCAAAAAAAGTATTATAGAATTTATTTTCCTATATTTCAATTCATTGAAATATAAATATGTCGCTCGTGCATACATGTGGATTACCAACTCCATGAATCAATGCGGTTCTTTTTTGTTGAGCCCTCTGGAAGATTGTTGAATTCTTCCTATGCCTGTTGTTTTAATAATCACAAATCAAATTTACTTAATCCGGTTGGATTTCTCATATACATAATCACAATATTTTATTGAATCTTTTTATATCAGTTGGATCATGTTTTTAGCTATGCTTGTTATTGATTTTCAAGTATACTGGAAGTCTTCTAGATCAAACAGACACTTTGGGTTCTGTTAAGTGAACGGTCACACCGATCCATGTCAAAAGAAAGCGATCGCACTGATCGATATCAGAAGACAATGAGTCACCAATCATGACACACCGATAGTGATCATATGAGTCACCGAAGATGTCTCACTGATGCTGGTCAAATGAGTCACTGATCATGACACACCGATACTGATCATCTGAGTCACCAAAGATGTCTCACCGATGCTGATCAAATGAGTCACCGATCATGACACACCGATGCTGACCATCTGATTCACCAAAGATGTCTCACCGATGCTAATCAAATGAGTCACCGATCATGACTCACCGATGCTGATCAAATGAGTCACCGATCATGACACACCGATTCTGATCATCTGAGTCACCGAAGATGTCTCACTGATGCTGATGCTGATGACATACCGATCACTTGACTCACCGATTGTCATAAACAGCTGTTTGAATTTATTTATCTTTATTTAATATAACCAACGGTCATATTAAGAATATTTTAATGCTCTGTCATTTATTTGATGAAGGTTGTTGGATGTCAGGGAACCGTACCTCGTACCTACAAAAAGAAATCATTTCTTTTACTGGAGCTCGTTCCATAAATACAAGAAGTCCATGTTGGTGCAAAAAAAACCAAGAGACGACGAGACACATATGAGTGCAAAGAGTGGTGGATGATATAGCTGTGGAAGAAAAGAAAAGATCTCACAACAAGAAGACACAGAAGCTCATACACACTCCAGCTTACTCAAAAAGATTTATGTACATTCACGAGGACATTGAAGAACTTCATCGACTAAATTTTTCACTATCTCTAAACCTGGATGCCAAGCAGACGACACTCTGTTTTTCAGAAAAAAACTAGAAGAGGACTCAGAACCATTTCTGATCAAACTTAAGAAGTCCAAAGCTTCACTTCATTCATTAGAGACATTTCTAAACTCTACATCTCTGCTCTGTGATTCATTATTTTACATTTCGAGCAGTGTGTGTTATCTGCTTTATTTAACACACACATTGTCTCCTGTACTTTAACTGGAGGATCTGTAAATCCTAAGAAACCTCTTTACATCTTTCTTTTCCCATAGTAATAGTGTTAGAGGTCGTGTGTGACCTGGACAGCTGGTTGCGGTTGTTTTTTTCCCCCGAATAACAGTGGTAGAGGTCTTGGACTTGGATAGTTGAAAACTATTGTGAACCACGATCCAGGGTGTGGATCAAAGTTTTAAATTATTGAGAGGACTAAGTCTCAGCTTGAGGCTGATCCTCTTGGTTATATCTGTTGTACTATTTCTTTAAAAGTTTTTTTATTCAACTGCTAATTACTTTAAAACCAAAACTGTTTTAAAATCACTTTGATAATTAAAATCGCAAGTGTTTATATTAGTTGTAAATCAGTAAGTTAGTTTCAAAAGTGAATCAACTCTTTTTTTTTGATTAAATGGGAAATAATCAATCCCTTGAGAATCCAACATAACCTTTACTTTGATATAAATTCACTACAGTTTTATTCAGTATTTTAATTGGGGGTTTTCAGAAAAAGTTTTAAACAGAAATTTTAATTGGAACTCAATTCACCCCCCTCATGAGTATCCACTCTGACCAATATTTGGTATCAGAGGATTTAAAATATTTTTCTAAAGTACTTTTTTTTAACTGTGATTTTAGTCGTATTTTAAAGTTCTTAAAATTTCTGTTATTTCTAAATTTCTATCTCATTAAAATATTTTCTTTAAGTTAGCTATCATAGATAATAGACTTGAAGGTGTTGCTACAAATAGACCACCATTTTTCAATGTCACTAACTATTCTCACTGGAAAATCAAGATGAAAATTCATTTAAAGAGCATGGGTTTTGATATTTGGACTACTATAGAATCATAATATAAAATTCCTACTACTGTTATATCTACTTGGAAGGAAGATACTAAGGCTACCTACAATAATAATTGCAATGCTATGAATGCCTTGTACTGTGCTTTAGGAGATGAGGAATTTAATATAATATCTGCATGTAAAACTGCTTATGAAATTTGGGATACCTTAGCCGTTTCTCATGAAGGAACAACTAATGTTAAGAAAATGAGATTGTACACTTACACTATTAATTATGATAATTTTATGATGAAGCCTGATGATCCCATTTTTGACATGTATCTCAGGTTCAACGAAATTTTCAACACAATGACTTCTTTGGGAAAGGATGTTCCATCAAAGGAACAAATTAAGAGAATTCTGATATGTCAACCTAAATGATTGAGAGGAACTTCTGTCTCAATTAGAGAATCTTGTGATATTGGTGGACTGCAAGTCAAGGAAATAATTGGCAAGTTGATGATATATGAAGAGGAACTCAAGGATAACAAAGAAGAAGAAGTTGAACCTAGAAGGAAGTCTGTTTCTTTCAAGACATCAACTTCAAAGAACAAAGATAATGAGAAGCTCCAAGCTATAAATGAAAGCTCAAGCTGTGAAGACAGTGAAAGTGCTTCTGATAGTGATGCTAAGTTGGCTCACATTTCCAGAAGGTTTAATAAGTTTTATAGGAAGAAGAAGTTTTTCAGAAAATCAAATTATAAAGGTAAGTATGACAACAAGAGATATTGGAAAAAGGATTGGAAGAAATCTGAAAAATCAGATGAAGTTGTCTACTATGAGTGCAAGAGAAAGGGACACATAAATGCAGACTGTCCAAAGATGAGGTACTAGAAGAAGTATGAATACAAGGACAATAATTTTAAGAAATCCATGAAGGCTACTTGGAGTGCTTCTGAGGATAGCTCCACTGAATCTGAAGATTCTGAAACCGAACACAGAAATAAGGCAAACATGTGTTTTATGACACTATTAATTTTAGATGACATTATTTAAGGCTACTCAATTGATCAGCATTGGTGAGACATCTTCGGTGACATAGATGATCAGTATCGGTGTGTCAGGATCGGTGACTCATTTTATCCGCATCGGTGATACATCTTCAGTGACTCAGATGATCAGTATCAGGGTGTCATGATCGGTGACTCATTGTCTTTTGATATGGATCAGTGCGACCATTTTCTTTTGACATGGATCGGTGTGACCATTCACTTAACAGAACACAAAGTGTCTGTTTGATCCAGAAGACTTCAAAAATACTTGAAAATCAATAACAAGCATAACTAAAAACATGATCCAACAAATATAAAAATATTCACTAAAAGATTGTGATTATGTATATGAGAAATCCAACTGGATTAAGTAAAAATTATTATATTTCATTTAAACCCAAAATATATTCTTCTTCTAATTTTATTTACTAGAAATTATAATATTTCATTCAATTTTACACTAATTAAGTTTTCAGGATAGTGAAATCCGTTTTTACGGAAAACCAGCTTGTTTTTCTAGGAGGTCGTATATTTTTTCTTCTAAATCCATATATCCCTTAAAATTTACTATGATTATCCTCAATGATTTTTCCATAATATTTTGGTATCCTTTAGTTCATAAATGGGATTTTAAAATAAAATTTTTCACTTTCTTGAAAAAAAATTAATGAATTTTTTAATAAAATCATATTCGTCAATGACAAAAACTATTTTTTTACATATACTACACTAGGTATACATTGGAAAGACACAATATATATTATTAATATATAAGGTTTATTATAATATTGACCAAGGAAATAATTCAAATCCACTATCTTGATTAATTTTATACTCATTAACTTTCCCTTGAAAAATTCAATTTCTGGTGGTCATTGGACATTACATTTTTCTTAAATATCTATATTCATCGTATCATGGATAAATATATTTCATAAACCATATTTTATTTATAAATAATGTATTTTAACATGAAATAAATTTTATTGACTGGGATAATATTAATATTCTATATTACAAACTCAATACTCAATACAGATTTTTATAGATAAGGAATGTAGTTTATGAATTAAAGTTATCATTATATATATAATGAAAGTATTAGACTTATTATTATGGGTGGGTCATATTTATAGTGGCACCCTCAATGTATTGGTAGGTCTCAAGATACAAACCTGATTTCCTGCCTTATTTAAATGGGTTTTAGTGTACAAATACCCATAATTTTTATTTTCTTTGCTATAGGCCATGATGATATGTTTCAAATATCAAACATTATTTATTCCATAATTATGAAATAATTTATTGGTTTTAATGTTATTATTTGATTAGTTGTGAAAACTGTGATCAATTTTCACAATTATGTGATTATTTATATTTCATCTTGTTGTCATCTTTTATTCCTTCCATATTATTCTTCATTCCCATATTATTGATTAAGTGGGATATGATTTCATTTATTCACTTTTCTATATTGATTATAGATTATTTACACATGATATAATATGTTTTATGTAACCTTTACTAAAAATATAAGATCTCCCTTATTTTTTTTCCATTCCCAGGGATATAAATAAGAAATCATTAAATGAGGTCAATGATGAAGAATATTTATTTCACTATGTTTTATTTTAAATTTTCAAATATTATATGAGATTTAAGTATATATCCATTATACAATGACTAATAAACTATTCATTCCTTCAGTATATCATATCATATATCTAGTGTTAATTTAATAAAGTAACCATTGGATTTGGGATACTACGGTTGGGGTCATTATTGTTCATATTAGAGGATGTTTGGTCTAAAAGTTGGTAACTAGATTTATGAAAACATAGATATGTGGACATGACCCTATGAACTACATTTACTATTAATGGAATTATATGGTAGAAACATAATATTTTCTTATGCTATAGATTAGAAGGATTTCCTAGCAAAAAATCCATGTCAGTATATTATAAGTGGAGGTTGTTTTGGTATAGAAGAATCCTAGGGTTATAACCAAAAAATATATGGTTGAGTATATCTATTCCATCAATGTTTAGCATGTTTAATGTGACCTTTTTATGCACATGGTTTGAAACACTAAGGTATATTTTTGGTTTACCTCATATTTTCTTTATAACCTATTTTCAGGAATACAAAAATAGAAACATTGAAAAAAATTGATATTCCACAGTGATATGGGATAACCCTAAAGTTAATTATATGGATGTGTTTGAGGATGATATTATTTTTGAAAGAATATAAAAACTTTGTAGATATTTTTTAAGATTTAAAGAGGGTTACAGAATTTTTTAGATAATTTACTAGATTAAAAATATTTGTTTTTAACCTATTTTAATTTAATATTTTTATGGGGAACAATTCTCTTATATTTTTTAGATGTAAGATTATTATTATTAAAAAACATTTGGGTTAATATTCTCAATAATGTTAAAGTAATAATAGTCAATTAATAATAACTTTTTTTGGAAAAATATCAAATATAGAAAACCATAGTGGTTATAAAGATATTTGATGATTAATGTTATTTTGATTATATTCATCCTATTTTTTTAAATATTATACGAATAATATTAATATATTTTGAGAGTGGGGATAATCCTAACTCATCAAATATGGAAAGGCTATAGGGATTGAACCCTCAACAAAATCATAACAAGGGTACAACATGCACCATTGCCCTTTGTGATGTCCTGGTCATTATGAAATTATTTTTATATAATCAATTTTGTGAATACTTTTCATGTTTATATTGTGTAAAATATTAGAGGATCAAATCATTTTACTTTTTATGTGATTAATGATATTTTGGGAGAGGTTTCATTTGGTTGAGGTATATTTTACCATAGTTCTATAATGTAGTTTAACATGAATAATTTCATGGGAAGAAGGAAATTAAATTTTTAAATATTAAGTATATTTTAGAATATAGGGTTATCTATTTATGGAATGATTTAATTTGAACATTGGATTTGGAGAGTACTATAAAAGTGTATTCATTTTGATAATTAACTTATGCTAACAATTTTGTTTTTGGATAAAGTATAATGACCAAAGGAAGTACCCATCATCATTTTTGGACTATATATTCTATTGTAACTTTATTTTACTTCTTCATGTTTTAAAAAAATTATCTTCTATTTTTATTTAATGGTATAATAAATAAATATGATATTAATCGAAGAACTACCAAAAGATGAATACTTTATTTTGAAATAATAGATATCAATTTTTTATATTCTACTGTATTCTATATCATTATCGTGAAATAATCCCACAACTATAGGAAAAAGATGTGTAAATAAAAATATTATACATTTAAATTCATATAATGATGATTCAAAGGATCTTTCACACATCATAGATTAATGGTTTTTTTTGTGAGTAACATACTTCTGACCATGTTATTTATTACACTATATTAGAAACAGGGTGTTAGTATTCTCCTCAATGTCCATATTTTCACTTAACATTTATTCTCATATTTGTTAACTATGTTTTATATTATTCTAATTGAATTTATTATTTCACTTTCCTTTTTTAGTTAATGTTTTATGAACCATTTTACATTCTGAGCCTTCCATTATTGAATTTTAAAATATCAAAACCCTCTAATTCCTAGAATATGATAAAATTGTTAGGATATAATTAGTTAAATTATTTAATAATGTAACCCCTCATTATTTTGAAAAAAGAACATTATTATTAACAGTATATATGACACGCAACACCGAGCTTAAAACCCAATGAAATACACTATTTAAATATGATCTCTGAATCCTAACCATTGAATTTGATTGTTCAAATATTATTAACTTCTTAATAATATATATATATATTGGTCCCAATTAATATAAATATATTTATAAACTCTTTGTAAACAATCACCCAAATTTTTATTAAATTCATATTATTCTTCAATAAAACACTTTTTATTGAAAAATGAATTAATATTTTTAGTGAGAATATATTATAATTAAATTATATAAAATTTAATAATTTTATTTTTTAAAAATGTTATCATGTTTTAAATTATAATATCAAAATTAACTTAGGGTGATATTTTGAATTTTTGGAAAATATATTTTTGTGGGTAGTGGAAAATACATATATTGGTAAAATTATAATTTATTTTCATTAAAAGTTACCATAATATATTGAAATTTATCCTAAATTAATATAATTATAATGTATTTAGAAATATTATAATTAATTACATATTAATAAATATCATATGTGATATTGATTTAAAATACTTTTAGTCGTTAGACATTTTTTTCCTGAAAATATTTTTTGTTCACACTTTTTTAGATAATTATAAAATTAATTTCATTAAATAATGGATATTAAATATTATAAAATTTATTAATTATTTTTAATAATAACGTTTTTATTATTTAATAATTTAAAATCAATTTTTTATTGTGAATTGTAGAAATAGTAAACTTTTTTAACCATTTAAAAGGGTAAATACGGTTAACCTAGTTTAAAAAGATGTTATATTGCCATAATTCTTCATCTTAATATTTAATAGATTATTTTAATTGAACTCATTTTACCTAAGTCTTGATATTTATTTTTTATGGATATTTTTCCCTGAAATTGACTTGTATGATATTTTATGTAATAAAAATTACAAAATAATACTTTTATACTTTTAAATATCTTTTATTTGTTCACATAGGTAAAAAAGAATTTTCTGTATGAATATTAATTAATATTTTTATTTTAATTAAATATTTTTAATGTTAATTTATTTTTCATTTTTAGTTATTATATAATTTCTAAAAATTCATTCTCAACATCGACATATACATTCATAAATTTTGAGAAAAATAAAATAAATGAATTCAAAAATATTAAAATTAATATATTTTTTGTGATATATAGTGTTAAATTGTATTTTATAGATATATATATCATATTAGTGATGTTTTAAATGTTCATATTCAAATTTCCTCATGGTATTGATGTATTTGAAACGAAATTAAATGAATAGTTTCGGAAATTTCATTAATTTCATTATCTAATTAATACTATTTTAATAAATGATTTAAAATTACATAAAATAAAATAAAAATAAAATTTATTTTAATATATTTATACATGTCATATATGGTCCATTTATGTCCCAAATATCATTTTACAGTAACTATCATGACCCTTAAATAGTAAAAACAATGTTATCGCCATTATTGTCAAAAGGAGTTATCATTCGTAAAAACAAAACATATGTGTGAAAAACTAATATAAATGTGTGTAAAAAAAAAATTGATAGTATATTAACCCATCCTCATAATATATTGTAATTATATCAATCAAGATCTTTTATCCTAGAAAATTTAATCATATTAATATAATATTTTAGGAAATTTCTAAAGTGAATATCACCTCACTTATGAAAGGGAACCACCAGTTCTCCTCTATTAAGAGTTAATATCCATTTTATATGGATGAGTCCTAAATAAATTCCTTTAATGACAAAATTTAAACATTAAATAATCCTTGTTTTACTTCATAATGATCTTTGTAATGTATTTGAAGTAAAAATAAATATGTTGTCCGAAGAAGAGACATCATTCAAAACTGGTCATTTTTTTATTTCATATTCCACCTCTTCAAAATATTCTTAAAATATGTTCATATATTAACATATATATCTTAAATATAAATATATTTTATTAGCACAATTAAATATTCTAAATCCATATCCTCTTCCATCAAATGGGAAACAAAACCATTATTCGTGTGTACGACAGAATACAGCTTCAAGATCCGTTGTAATGTTTTCCATCACTACCTATCGCAGATGTTTATAATTATTTTTTTAATGTGTATATATATATATATATGAAATTTTTATTATTCATGAAAAAATATATATCATATAATTTCTTAACTTTCCATTCATTGAAAGATAATAACATCGGTCATCTGTACTTGTGGATTTCCACCTCCACAAAGCGATGTGATTTGTTTATCATTAATGAGTCACATTGATAGATTATATATGTACATTTAATGAAAGAATATGATATTTATGTTATAATTTTTGTTGTATAATTTAAAAATAACACTTAAAATATTTTTATCATGATTCTTGTAAAATGGAAATGTTACTCAGGAGTATGTATGGCCTATATTCTCCATGATTTTTATGTATATCACATTTAATAACCATATTTCAATCATGGTTTTAAAATTATACATTTTAAAAAAAAAATTATAATTATTCCATTATTATTCTAGATATAATTTTCCATTGTATCCTTTAACATTGTAAACGTGCTGATGTCATTTGGGATATATGAACTAAATATCTTCAAAAAAACATACATGAAATTAAATGATATAGTAGATAATTAAAAAATGGTAATGATTTATATAAAATGAATAATAAATATGGAAAATGTTCATATTAAACAAATTAGTTAACTTCATTTTACTATTCCGGATGATAAATAACATATGTAAAGTGTCATTCCTTTGGTAAGGGATTAAGTCTCTATTTCCCTTTGTTGATACATGATTTAATGTTATGCACCTCATTTCCATTTTATGGGGTATGTAATAGTATATTTTTCATATTATATGGTGAAGTCATCATAACTCATGGTATTTGTTGTTTCATTTCACTTTAGATCATTCAAGGGGATTTTAATTGAATGTAACTAACTAGTAAGGGGTATCAAAACTTAATTTATTTTAATTTGGTCATATTAATCACTCATTATCATTGATATTATAGGATTCTGTGTGTAATTAATTTTTATTATTTACTTTTTTATTTCCAAACTTTAAGTGGATTTAAATTTTATATACATAATAATCAAATTAATTAATTCTCACATCAACGGTATGATCTTTGTTAAATTATTTTCATCAATTTCAATTAAATTTAGACATATTTGGTATTACGTACATATTTATGTTAAGAAATTGTATCTACTATAGTTAAAAATGTTATATAAATAATTTATTTATATAATATTAATCAATGATTTAGTTTAAATTATTTCTTTCATGTGGGTTCTGATTTAAAAGATACCATAATGGTCAGGGTTTATTTCACTATCTCAACATTATTCGGGATTAATTATGTTTAATTCTCTAATAGGGGAATTACTCGTTCATTATATATGAAACCAAATACATGTTCATAACCTATTTTTTATATTTAAATTATATTTTTTACATTCAATTTAAACTCTTTATGTACTTAGGATACAAAAATCATGTTTTTTATAAATATCCATTTTTCTACTCGATGGGGAATAATTTTAGTTCATATCCTTTATTTTTAGTAATTATTTTAAAAATATTTTTAAAAAATTTCCAATTATTAATTATTAAAATTAATGCACATGTATTAATATTAAAAAAAAATATTTTTAATGGAACATTCTTTTTATTCTCCTAATAATATACTTACCTAAAATGTAAAAAAATATGTTTATTAGTATAATAATCATGAACTAAAGCTTACTCCCATCCTGACCACCCATTGAATTTATGATTCCTTAACATGTCCCCATGATTTTATAAAATAATGATTTCCCATAATATTAAGGAAATTTTTTATTTTTTAATGTGATTTTCTATGTGAATATAGTATATTCCACAAGAATTGTTTTATTGAATATTTCTTTTTATTTATATTCATCCATTCCAAAAAAACTCTTTATTTCACATAAACTTCACTAGGGATATTTGGTGATTCTATCATCTATTTTTTACTCTTTATGGTTTATGATATGTTTTAAAATATATATTATTGACATTAACTTTCTTTATTAGTTTTTTTGTAAATTAATTTCCCTATAAATATTCACTCTTATATCATCATTATACCTCATATTTAACATAAATATACATATTCATTTTATTCTGTATATTAATTTTACTTAAAAATATATAATTTATACAAATGGTGTATTAAAATATATTTTATATCATTTAATACAGAGATATTAATATTATGTATTACTTACAAAATCCAGATATTTATTGATAAGACATATATTTTATGAATTCTATTGATTATTTTATATATAGGGAATTCATTTGACATGTAATGATAGATGGGGCCTTGTTATATATATCCCCTTGATGCATCAGTAGGTCTCATGAAAAAACTAGTCATCAAACATTATTTAAATGTTTTTTGTGTTTATATAGAAAGAGTTCAAAATTCATTGCCACAAGGCCTCGATAGTAAGTTTCACATATCCATCATTGTGAATTCTATCATTATGAAATTTGTTATTGATTTAAATGTGATTATTTTATTAGTTATGATATCCATGGATATGTTTCGAGATAATTTATTTATTTATTTTCCATTATTTTATAGTCATTCTCTCATACTATATTATTCTTTATGAATAAGTTGTTGATCAATTGACTTGTGTTTTTAGTTTTTTACCTTTAAAATTTGATTATTCCTTATTTCCTCATGATAGAATCCATTGTACATAATCCTTAATAAGAATCATATATGAACCATATTTTTTTCCTTTCCCCAATATATGAAGAAGGAATCTATGAAATAGTCAAAGGACGAATAATATACATTTTTATTATATTGTATTTTCTGTTTTCAAATATAATTTTAGATTCATTCATGTATCACATTCAACAAGACTACTAAACTATTTAATCATTTCTAATATAATTCTTTAATCTAATCCAAATGTAATAAAGTAATAACCACTTCAAGGGTACTAAGGTTGGGATATTTAATGTTTTCATTAGAGAATGTTTGATAAAAATATTGGAAACTATATTTTGAATGACATTGATTAAGGAAAATACTATTATGACTAACATTTATGGTAAATACATGTATATAATAACATAATAAATATTTTATGAAGGAATACAATATTTATTATTCTTATCGATACATACATTTCTAAATACTACATGTGGATGATGTTTTGGGACATATAGATCTAGGGGTAATAATCTTGAAAATAGTTGCTTGAGTATATCCTGGTTGTTATTCTGGTTCACTAAGAGTGTTCCCATTCTATGAACATCATTTGAAGCTATCATGGTATATTCTTTAGTTGGATAATAGTTTAATTATTAACTATAATGATGAATGAGATAATAAGAAAAACCAAAACCTATTATATACCATACTCAAATGGGGTAATCTTAAAGTGTCTTAGGTTTATGTTTTTATGGTTTATCATGAGTTTAAAGGCCTAGATTCCACTTTTAAGGTATTACGTAATTGAATCTTAAGATTATGAAGGATATTTTTGGAGACTTCTATGTTGTATAATACTTTGTTTTAGTATGTTTTTTTAGTGTAACTATTATTTTAAGAAAAATTGTTTTTTATTTTTTCAAAAAAGTGTTAATGTTACAAATAACCTTAAGGTATAATATGATAATTTATGTAATGGTAATATAAGTAAATTATGATTACTAAATCAATGGTAAAAATAATTTATATATAAAAACATAGTGGTTTGAATGTGATATTATTATTACTATTATTTTTAGAATATTAAAATTATTTTTGATAAATTTTATTTTAATTATATTAATATAGTTTAAAAAATGGATAACCCAAATGTCATGTGACTACTTGTTGTATTTGGAAATGCAGAAGATTGAATCCAAAACCAAAGTTGATAAGGGTTTATGACTCACCATTGGAATATGTGATTTCCTCATTTGTATGAAATTGTTATAACATTAAAAAATTGATAGATGAATATTATATTCAATTTGGTGAACATATTATAGATTAAAAAATTATTTTGGGGTGACTAATGCAATTTTGGTTTATATTTCATTGGGTTATGTAATATATAACACATTATTGTAGCATGTGATTTATTATGAATTATTATTTGGGAAGAAAAATATTGTTTTTTAGGTTATTTTGGATTTAGGGTTTTCTATTTATGAAAAGATTAATGTTTAGCATTGGATCTAGATATTAATATAAATGATTATTATTTTTTTAATAAACATAAAATAGTTATTTCTTCTTTGGTTTAAATATAAATATATAAGGATTTAATTTTTACCTTTTTTGGAATATATTATATGTTAAAATTTAATTTTAGTGAACCAATGATTAAAAAATTCATCTCGGATATTCATTTCCTGGAATAAGAAAAAAAAAAGAAATTGATCGAAGAATAACCAAAGTATGAAATTGGTGTTATGTAATAACAATATATCATATATGTATAATTTATTTTTTTGTCAATATTTAAATTGAAATAATCCATCAATTTTATGGAATGAACCTTGAAATTGAAAAGGTATATATTTAACTTCATTTATTAAGAATCTATCGATGTATAACCCATCCCGAGTTTATGGATTTTGGTAATTAAATTTAACCTAATTATGTCTTCTATGAATATTTATTAGTACTTTTAAATTATATTTCTAATCCACATTAATATTTTTACTTCATGTTAATTTCATTCTATTTAGAAACATAGTTTCTTATTATTTTAAATGACCTGCATATTTCATTTTGTCACTTTGTTATAGGATGTTTTATTAACCCTTTATGAATGTGGTGTTTTCAACAAAGTAATTTTCCAATTTCATACACATTATATCTTAGAACACGTTAAAATTGTGAGCATTTATTTTATTGATGGTGGGAATAATGTAACACTATGATATTTTAAATTAGGAACATTATGGTGGATAATGTATATGATACATAACACCAATCTTAAATGACATGTGAAATATATTATTTAATAATTAAAATTGTAACATAAATAATGAATTGGAACATTTCAATAGGATTAATTATATTGTGAATAATGTATACATTTCCTACCAAATAAAATATTTTAACAAATTATTATTATATAATACTCAATTTTTAGTAAAAGTCATGTTGGTTTTCAAAAATATGTTTTCTTTAAAAATGTATTTTATTTATTTTCATGAGAAAATATTAATATTAATTTTAGGAAAATATATAAAATTATTTTGGAAGAATATATTTGATATTAGAAATCATAATATAAAAATTAACATAGTGATAAATTTTGGGATTTTTTATAAAATTGTGATTTTCAATTAACAGTGACAAATACCGGTTTTTGGAAAACTATCATTAATTTTTGTTGAAAAATACCCACTACAATCATTATTTGATAAATAATTAATATAATTATCCTTTTTTAGAAATAATCTATTTAATTATATAATAATCAATAGTTTATGTCATATTGGTATAAAAAATAAATTTAGACTTAATAATGCATTTTTCAGAAATTATTTTATCTATGGGAATTGTAAGATAATTATAAAATGAACTTCTAAAACATATTTCAAAATAATTTTTTAAATTAGATCTCATATATTTAATTATAGAAATTAATAATATTAAATATGGTCAAATTAATTTTTGGTCATAATAAAAATTCAAATAAGTAAATCTTCATCACCATAATAAAAGAATCAATCATGATAACCTAATTTAGAACTATATGATAAGGCCACCATTTTTCATCTTCAATATTATTTGCTGAATTTATTTTACTTATTACAACTTTATGATATATATTTATTTCTTTATGGGACATCATTCTATGATAGTTCCGTATAAATTATTGTATATTTTGAAAAATACAAAATGAACCTTTCTTACAGTTATATATATCATATGTATTCACATATTGATACAAGAATTTTTTGAATTAATATTAATTATTAATTTGAGAATAATTAAATTATTTTCATGATTTAAATTTATTTTAAATCTGTTTGATTATATAATTACCATAAATATTTAAGTAGCACTACACTGGAATTTCATTATTAAATAGAAAAATAAATTAAATTATTTTGAAATTATAAACATTAATGTAATTTGACTTATTTATAGTGTTAAAAACTATTTATATAATTATATATCATATTATTTATAGTTTAATAGTTTTTTCTTTAATTTACCCTTTGTCCTAGTGTATTTATATCCAAATTAAAGGTATAGTGTCAAATATGACACTATTTTTATTTTATAATAAATAATATTTTATTATATTATTCAAAATTCAAAAAAATATCTTCATAAATATTATTTTAATATATTTAAAATTATCATATATGGACTATTTATAACCGAGTTTCTATTTTTTGTAACTATCATGACACCAAAAGTGTAAAAGTAGCGGTATTAGGGTAATTGTCAAAAATGGTTAACATGGGATAAAACAAAGAGATTAGGGTAAAAACATAATTGAAACTTGTAAAATTTTATTTTTTTCATAGGATGTAAATTTAAAATCATCATGTATTTTAATTATATATGTTTTGATCATTTTTAATTGAAAATTATTTTATACTGATTTAATATTTTAATAAATTCTAAAAGTGTATACCCCCAATTATAAAAGGCCACCTCATATCTACTATTATCAACACATCAGATGAATTTTTATTCTAAAAATAGAAACCAAAACCCTTCCAAACATTTAATCCTATCTCTTATAGGTCATGGTTTAATTTTAAAACCGAACTAAGGCCTTTCATGTAATCTAAAAGTTGTTTTCCAAAGAAGATGTATTATTTTTAATGAAATGTTTTTTATTTTTTCTTTCAACACATTAAAGAACTATTAAATTACTAATATATAATTAAATAATTATAAAATAAATATGTTATAATCATTATTGAATAACATACATTCATCTACTCATCTATAAAATGGGGAAGAACACATCATTCATGTGAGTCACAGCTTACTACCTCGTGAACTAATGTAATCTATTTTCCATGATCACTTCTCAGGGATATTTATGGTAATAGATTAAAGTTAGATATATTATTATCTTGAAATATTTATCATTCCATAAAATTGATATTTCATCTTTTTGTTTACCTTTCTACTCATGTTCAGGTGGGGGTTACCTCCTCTGTGAAGCAATGTGATTCATTTTTCACTACTAAATCACATAGATGGTATATATTTAATAATATTTAAAGAAATAATATTATATTTCTGATATAATTATCATTATTTACAAAAATAAATCACTTACCTACTTTCCATCGTGATCCTTGAAAAATGAAAATGTTACTCATGTGTATGTATGACCTACCGTCTCCATGATTGTACCACATTTAATTTTTTAATTATTTGTTTTAAAATTATAATTGATATATAAAAATTATAATTAATCCTTTATTAATATTTTTTAGATGATGGAATAAATATCTTTTTCCATTATTAACTATCTAATTAATTTTTAGACATACGAGTTGAATATTGTCAAAATTTCTACCGTGAACAAAATTAATTAAGTAAATAAATTTACAATCCTAATAAATAAAATAATAAACAAAAAAATAAAAATTTTATTTATGATTTAAATAATTAACATATGATTATAATTCAATATGACTAAAAACATACATGACAATTCGGGCATGTGGTGATGTATTTCATCTCAATTTTCCTTCATTGTGGCATATTTTATGTCATGAACCTAATTTCATTTATAATATGTATATACTATAATGTTTAACTATTGTATAATTAATAATCTATATATCATATTATTTTCATTTATAAATCATTTTTCTTCATCAAAGGGGCTATGATTTTAATGACACCAAGCAGTAAACTCAATTTATTTTCATTTGGTTATATTACTTTTTCATTATATTTGTTATTCTCAAATTATAAATGTAATGAATTTTAAATATATAATTTTTTATTTCTATTTTTTTATATGTATTTAAAATTTTAACACATAATCCATTCACTAATTTATTATCACTTTGATTATATGTTCTTCAGAAGAGAGGTTTTCTAAACATCTGCTCCATTGAGGCATATTTTTGTTTATTCACCTATTTATTTTTTTGAGGTGAATCCACTACCCATTTGAATTTTATATCATGAATATATATATATATATATAATAATGGTATTTAATGTTTCATTTGATGTTATTTATTTTATAGGGGTTATGATTCAAATGTTACAAAAGTGGTAATAGTTATTTTCAAAATGTCATCATTATTCTGGATTATTTATGCTTATGTTAGTGATGAGGGAATCATTTTATATGTCATTATTAACCAAATAATATTATATTAACAAATTTTTATTTTTTTAAATTTTATATATTATGTTTATTTTCCATTGTTTTTGTTCTCGGGATAAATAAATAATGTTTTTAAGGAAACCCCTCTGGTTTTTATACACATTCAAGAATAATTATCATTCATATACATATTTTACTTATAATTTTATAAATTAATTTTTTTTAAATTATCAAATTAATTATTTAATAAAAGTTTACCCATGTTTTACTTTATAAAAAAACTTCAATGGAATATTATTATCATTTTCAAAAAAAATGTAATTATAATCTTTTACCAAAATTTGAAAGGAATAATTGTTTTAACATACATGGTATAAGAATTATTTTTCCAATTTCATGAACAATTGATAAATTATAGATTAATTTACACAATTCCATGAACATTTTTAATGAAAATGATTCTCCAAATATTAATGAAATTTTTATTATTTGAAATTTATTTTCAAAGTAAAAAAGGTTAAGTTCTTCAATAATTTATAATGTCATTTTTATGGAATATATATTTATCATCTGAAAAAAACCCATTATTTAACTAATAATCTAGTAGGGATATGTTATAATGATACTATATTTATTCTTCCTATAGATGGTTTGTTATCAACTCAACTGGGGAATGTATTGAAATTTCATTTCATGATTAATGTTTTTTCATTTATATTCTCTTGAAACATTAACCATAACGTAATAATTCGATATTACATTTATCATAATTATACATATATTTTGTTTTATGGATATGAATATTACAAAAATTGTATATATTTTTTTATATTTCATTTTATAAAGTATGTTATTTGATTTAATAGAGAAATATTTAATTTCCATATTAATTACTCTATAAAGTTATTTTATACAAAATGTATTGAATTGAATTGATCATTCAATATATGAGAAAAACATTACACATGCAGTAGTAAGTTCAACTCAATTAGGGGTAGTACCTTGATACATAGGTAGGTTTCATGAGACATTCCAGCTAGCTATCCTTATTTATATAGGTTTTTAGTGTATACCTACCAATAGTTTAAACAACCCTAGAACAAGGCCTAAATTGTAAGATTTAGGGGTCCAAAATTATGCATTCCATCATTATTAAAGTTGGCATTGATTTCAAATTCATTATTTTATTAGTTATGTTTTCCATTGATATGTTTTAAAATTATGTGACTATTTTTATGGATAATTTATTCTTCTTTCACTATGTATATATTAATCATCATGATCTTATTATTGATCAAGTGACAAGTTTTTCATTAATTATCTTATCATATTTATTGTTCCTTAATTACACATGATAACTTTTAAAATAAAAAACCCTTAATAATAATATTAGATCGCCCTTACTTGGTATTCTTTCCTCTTGATATTAATAATGAATCATTGAATGTGTTATAAAGAATACTTAATTTCACTATTTAGTGTTTTTATGTTTTCAGATTTACGGTGTTATTCACCTATGTATCTATTTTACCTAGTTAAATAATCTATTTATACTTTTAGGATGTCATTCCATGAATATATTTCAAAAGTAATAATGTAACCACCATATATGGTATACAAGGGTTGGGGTCATTACATTTTTTCAAAACTCACTTTATACAAATGGATAATAAACCATCATTTTAATATGGTAAATGGTAAAATTATTGTTACCTAAAATAATAGAAAATATAGTTCATAGAGAGGGAGATTATTACAGTGAAGATAAAATATGGACATGAAAGATAAATTAACATCCAAGGAATAATAAACATTAATAGAGAACATAATCATTATAATGTTAAAGTCCATAAATTTATACATAAGTGAGTGTCTAAAAGAATATAAATTCATCAAAAAATGAATATAAAATTATAACCTTTTTATTTCAATATCCACTTCTTAATGATAAAAGATTCATTTACTATCATGATTTAGTACACTAGAAAATAAAATTACCTAATTTAATTCAATTTCATAAGAAACTTTTCATCCATTAGTTGTTATTTCATCAATTTACACTTTAACTCATATTCCAATATATATATATATATTAATTTTTAATTTTTAATGATTAAATATAATATCATATTAACTTATTTTAGTAATTCCTTGACCCTTTTTTACCATTGTTATATCAGTTCACATTTTGAAATCATTTTGAAATGATTTTAATTTTTCAGTCTCTTTTTGGGATATTCTTGCATGTCTCATAGTTTAATAACCCCCCCCCCCCCATCCCCTGGTGAATACCATGAACCTCCGGTATGGTTTCTAAGCATGGATGGTGAATGTTTCCAAAATCGTGCACCCAATAATGGGAAATCATGTACACCAAAAAGTATGGGCATAGATATGGTGCAATGATTCCCTATATGTTCTCCCCATTAATTTAATTGTGTGTGTAGGTTTTTGTAGTTTTTTATATTATTTTAAAATTCTCAAACCCCCCTGGTTTAAGTGCCTAATCACACATTTAATTCCTAACATGTGTTTTTCTACTTTGGAGGCTCCCAATAAGTGATTTTGTCCCTTCTAATCATTTTCCTTGGGATATTTAAGTGTTGTTGGTCATGATCAATCTCCTCTTGGTATGTGGATAACATATCATGTAGTTTTTTCCAATATTTAATTCTCCTCACCTTGTATTTTGATAGACCATTATGAAATTTATGGATATAAACATTATTTCATTTTATTATTACTCTTAATTTTTGTTCATATTTCTTATACACTGTCATTCTTCATTGGTGTGTCCTATTAATTAATTATTTTTTATACATGATTTAAAGGTGTTTGGTTTCATAATTATTTTCTCTATGATTGAAACGATGAATTTATTGATTAAAGGGACGTGATTTTATAAATGATTTGAAAACATAGATTTGAGAAGATTTTATTCTTGAATTTAAATGGTTATGGAAATTGTCAAAACCATTAATTTCAATGGAATTTGAATTGTGTGGGAGGATTTATGGAAAATTATAGCTTGATTTAGAAATAATTTCTATTAAATGATTTTATTTTGATCATGAGAAATTAGATTTCATTTGAAGGATATATTAAATGTTATGAAATGATAAAAATATATGTGTTTATTTGTAAGGAAAAAGGCATATTGAAAAGTGGAATTTTGAACATATAATTTGTAATTTTTCAAAAGGATTAATTGTTTTATTTTTTAGGAAAATGTTACTTTGGGTGGTTGTTGTTAACTAGGACAAGTATTCTATAACCATACCTCTTAAGTAATGGGTTGATGTTGAAAAATATTTCTATGTAATCTTTGGAATGACATCCGATAATGGGTTCCCCTATAGGGGTGTAGGCTTCCTATGATGGGTTGTTATATTGGGATGTATTTTTTATGCACCCCTAACTAACTATGTGATCATTATGAGATTTTTTATGATCATATTACCTGATAAACTTACATACCATGGGGCTTTTATATTTGGATACTTTTGATGATTTATGACTTTATTATACATTCTATTAATTATTGAAAATTTTTGTTTATGAAAATTAATTTATATGAATTGTTCTATAAAACTAATTCTATTAATACTACTTGACATATTTTTATATATCATTTATTGTCGAAATGGAAGAATGTTTTGATTTAAAATATGAAAATAAAATGAAATTCCTCTTTTTAATTAATCTGATATCATAAATAGTAAAATATTATGGTATTGAATATGGATCACATGGTGAGACCTTACTGGTCTTTATATCTTAAACTATAGTTTTTCCTTCATGCATTTAAATATCTTCTTATTCTAGGTCAGAGAAAAGGCAATGCAAAGGTTTCTCGTTGTGGATGTTCTTGATCCTTTGGACCATAGAGGGATAATATAAGTGACTGGTTACGGTGTTATCCACATTTCTCATGGTATTTTTGAGTTTTCATCTTGTTATATATTGATTAATTTAATGATGTACTACTTTGGGTTTTATTTTACATATTTTTTCTAGTACTTTCTCTTTTTGGAGTTTTAGAAACATTGACTTGTAAAATTTTATCTTCTATTGTCTTGTGGGATATTAATTGACACATTGATCATGTATGATGTTAGGCATTAGTCACCAAATCCTAGGGATCAAAAATTTCTATTGGGGTATGTCAGGAACAACATTGATATCATACTATAGGGTTATTCAGGTTGGTTTAAGACAATTTGGTATCACATGTTCATGTTAAGAATGTTTTCATTATTTTAGTGTATATTTTGGGTTTTCCTATGTGATATGATGTAATATTCTTATGAAATAGGTGGTATTTATGTGTGATTTTTTGGACATATCTCATTGAAAGGAGCCTTAAGTATCTATGGTGTCTTTCGAAATGAATCTTGTGGAATAATATGATCGGGGTTAAGTATTTTTTCTTACTTATGATTTGGATATATTGAAATACAAATATCGATATCTTACCTTTTTTTTATTGATATTCCCAATTCTATTTTTTATCTCCTAATCTGAGTAATATAATGAAGTCTTTTTTGTTTAATATTATTTTTTTTATTATCATTACACTAAGATGATGTATGAATTGGCCCCAAGAGGAAGCATCTAGATAACCATAGTGAGTGGATCCTCCTGTGGACTAGAATATTGTTGAGATTGTTGTCTTTGATTCTTCCACTATAGGACATGAAATCACATGCATTAATATTTTGGGATTAGTTTTGTAACCTCAATGGGGTGAATCTCATTCTCTTATTAAAGAGTTATTCACTCGAAGAAAACATATTTACATGGAACAAATGATCTTTGGTAGGATAAGTATTGGTTGAGAAAGATAGATATTCTATTTGATTTCCTATAAGCACACGAATATATTATGATAAAGTGTGCTATATTTAAGCATCATGGGCCTCATAAGAGAGAGTGGGATTAAATTGTAATGTAATAGAACATGGGGTTTTAGAGTTGATAGACTTTGGATTAATTTTCACTGCTTAGTTCTATGCACAATATATGGAGCTGGCTATGTCTATGATGTTTTTCCACTTCAAATAGGCTGACAAGAGAATGATGCAGTGTGATAAAAAAAATTTAAGCTTGTATAATTTTCACTTTTGATTCTATCAAATAATAAGGTATATGCATAATGGTTATTTAAGGGTGTTCAAGATGTTATATGTTCATAGGTTTTTTACTGAAGCTCATGTTTTTTGCTGATAAGGTAAATAGGTTACCTATGGTTAACCTTGTCCACTTTATTATTTTAGGTTTGATATGAGTTCCTTTTTCATCCAATGGAAATATGATATGTTTTTTGGAGGAATAAAGAATCATGATGAATCTCATGGTGGTTCTTAATAGCATACATCCTCTAATCCTCTTGTAGTCACTAGAAGAATCCCGTTGAATTTATTCTAGTGTGGAACGTGTGGGAATTTTAGATGTAATATATAGAGACAATAAATATATATAGTTATTTTGTTCATTCATGACACTTATATATTTTATTCCATTTCTTTAGTGGAATAACCTCACCTACACATAAAAGAAATTTGGTTTAATCAGATGCTTTAATATTTAAGGATTTCTATCCATAGGTGACTAGAATAAATATTTTTAACATATATGAAGGGGTTCTAGAATAATATAGTATTGGTTGAGTGATTGTGAGATTTACTGACACTATAGATTATTCCTTTTTGAGTATTTTTTTAAATACTAGTTCATATCACTCATTTATATCGAATCATATTGTGAACATACTAAATCATCTTTTTGGATCTATTTCTTTATGAGATAGATAATACTAATCCCCTCATAATGAAGAGGGATCAAGGTCTTTGTTATCATTATTGTGTATTAAAATTATTATAAATCAATATTATATATGATATTTGGTTTCATGATATGATACCCCATTGAATCATCCATTTTATGGACTATATGATTTCTAATAAAATCATTAATTGTTTTTCATCTTCGACAGGTCTGCTTTACTACACTCGATGGGTTGATTCATGTTTTTTCAGTAGAATGGGGCTTATGTTGAAGTATATGTCGACCTTCTTATCTAGTGTTTAGGAATGTAATATTATCTTTTTCTTTTGATATTTATAGTTAATCATTGTGTGATGATTTCCATCAAGTTTTCGTCTATTTTATTGAGATGTTTCCTTTTGATTTATATAGTTTTCCTATGTTAATAGTGGTCAATTTTTCTATTGATTTAGTTCAGAGTACGCATCTTCTACCTATTACCTCATACTATAAAGAACCGGTTGAATTGAAAGATTTTATGACTTAAATATCAAAATATATTTATATAAAGACATAATTTTCCTAATCATATCACCATGGGAGGTTCATTATCTCATTTATAATAAAGCTAATGGAACACTTTTCCAATGTGTAGATTATCATTAGATCGATTGAGTTATGGGGAAGAATATGTGTTTTTTCCCTGAGATTGAGGATCTTTTTGACTATTTAAATGGGGAAAAGTGGTTCTCGAATATTGATCTTTGACTTATTTTTTACAAATATATAATAAATTAATAATACAATCATAACACCACCTTCTATTGTAGATATGTCTACTATGAGAATCTCATGATTCCGTTTTCCCTAACCAATTATCTTTATGCTATTTTGGAATTGAATAAAAGAATGTTCCCTAAGAATCTTGACCCATTTGTGGTGGCCCTTTTGGATGAAAATTGGGTTTACATTATATATTAGAAGGATCATCTTCGTTTTTTAGGGAAGTTCCAAAAATGTTGATAAAACACTAACTTTAGGAAAAAAAATCAAAATGTGATTATTTTCTTCGGGTATTGAATCCCTAGTGATATTTGTTCCCTGAATATGGTATTTCAATTGATTCATACAATATTAAGGATTTTATGATATGGGAGAAACCATGTATCATTTTTAAGAAACAAAACATCATTTGTTTATTACAGTATTATCTATGGTTTATAAAGAATTTATCCAGGTTTAATTCTTTGATGATCACTATAACTCAAAAGTGGTAATATTTTATTGGAATTACAATTGTCAAAAAAATAGTTGACAAAAAATATATTCTGACTTTTGTGCCTGTGCTGACTATTCTAGAGTCTATATAGGGCTATGTCGTCTTTCATGATGAATCTGGTTCGGTTTTGAGATGTGTTCTTTTAGGGTGATTCCCTGGAAGCATACAGCTCAAGATAGCATAGGCCACATGATATGACTTATCGAATAATTTTTTGTAAACTATTAGTCTTGACACATGCACTTAAGAGTTTGTTGAATTAACTTTTTAAAAAATGATTACCATGTTTTTTGAACACAAGTTTCAAATTGATATCTACTCTAAAAATAATTTTATCCACTGATAGAGGAATTTGGTAGAGTACCTTGTGTATTCTGGTTTCGACATTACCTACACCACCGTGAATGGGGAATTTAGTTACCAATTCTTCTAGTAAGAAAATTATAATCCAAGACACAAGTAATCATCATAATAGGGGAGCATGATGGACCTTTTTGAATTGTTTAATTTATGTTTCTAATAGCAAGACACCGAGGTTTCCTTTGAAAATCATCAATTGAAATACTCTCCTCTAAAGATGAATTTTCAAGAGTAGTAGCTTGATGATGAGTTTAATAGAATTAGAAACTATTTATTGTGGGGAAACCATTATTGAGTAGATGTTCTATTTTGAGGGAATATAATTATTTAGAAACTTTTTGTTGTTCCTTTTTTGTAAGGAATGTTGTTATGGGAGACTATCATAATTCCTAGTGGGCATTGCACCCTGAAACCATAAATATGTATTATGATATCATGTGATGATTCTAGTGGCTAGTTATTTTATAACCTAGTCTTAATGAACTAGTAAATTACATCAATTTTTTGGAATCCTTACAAAATTACACAAATGTACACCCAAGTACCATATTATTTTACTTCCTTTGGAAACATGGAAACATAAAAACTAGTTCATGAATGAGCTACATAATCTCCATATAGGTTCTCTATGACTAGTACCCTTATTATAAATATAATATATAAAATATATCTACATAACATGGTTAAGGAAACATAAAAGCTGTGAGATCCATTTCTTAGTATTGGTAAACAATAGAGATATATATGAATAAAAAATTTCATAAGGGGTTGAGAATGTGATCATAAAATTTGATGATCAAACCCTATATATAGAAAATCATAAACATTAATCATGGAATATATATTAGTAATTCACATTTATTGAATAATACGGTATAATAGATCATGATCTATCAAGGAATAAGACATGTAACCTGTGGCATACACATACACATATGAAATCCTATGTCAAAGATACCTAATAAGACCTTCATAACTTGTTAGGCTTGGTATAATAACCTGTTTACTTTCTTTAGGATTGGTATTCCCACCAGTATACTCTCTTATTTTAGGATGGGATTCCCTCTTATGTACTCTCTTGTTTCGGGCTTGGTATGACCTCCTATTTACCCTCTTGTTTCATGTTTAATATTCCCTTTTGTTTCTGTGTTCGGATTCCCTCCTATATACCATCTTCTACCAGGCTAATGGTTATATCTTGTTTTAGGCTTGGGATTCCCTCTCATGTAACCTATCAAGCTCATGAAACATTTATTTTTACCCAATGCAATGGAGGTACATATAGGTCATATCCATAAAATAATAACATCATGCATACATATTCCACAAGATATCAAAACATTCCTCATATCATGACCAATGAAAAAATATAGGTTTTATAAACATCAATTCATACCCCCTAAAATTAAATGGGTATCCATAAATGTTCATCTCTTCATATCCTATGGAATATATACAGGTTTCCTTATTATTTAATTAAGGAATAATCATTCAAAATAAGGAGGTTTTAAAATTATATACCTTGTGGAATAGAAATGGGTGTTATATAAAACATTACATTAAAACATAAACCATTCAATAAATAATATTGATTGAACCATTGTATCATTTCATTGAAGGTAACAAGTAACATCAACGAATTTCATCATATATGGAAAATAATTTAAAATGGCTTTTAGAAACATTTAATATGGAAAATATCATTTCTTATTGGGAAAAAATCTTAAAAAAACTTCTGAAAATCATTCTCATAGATATGAATTTGAAAAATAGAAAAAAAAATATTAACATTATTTCAAAAAACGTTTTCATTGAAAAAACATTGAATCATTTAAAGAAGACTTGAAATCATTTTGAAAATATTTTACCTTGAAAACTTATAAAAGAATCTTTAAAAAAATTTGAAAACATTTTTCATTAAAAATTAATTAAAAAAATATAATTGAATCTTAAAAATCATGGAAATAATTTAATTTGAAAAAATCATTTTGAAAACATATATATCAGTTTTTTGAAATCATTGAAAAAACATTTTATACATAAGACATTTTTGAAACAAATATTAATTGGAAAACACTTGAAAATAATAATTTTCAAAAATACTAGGAAAACATTTTATTTTTAAAAAAAATTTAATCTGATAAAAGATGATTCAATGGATTTATATTCATGATGGTTAGTAAATCCATACATATCAAACAATCCTTTTACACCATAAAAATATTAGAAAATTGGCTCAATCAGAAAATGAAAAAAATATTCCATCTTAAAAAAAATTAAAAGGTAAAACATTTTATATATTATTATTCAATTATAATAGTGTATTATTAGAATATTTATGGAAATTTTTTAGGAAATATGGTTTTTAAGGAAAGTAGATTTCTAGCCAAAGAGAGAGGTAAAGTCACACACTATAAAAAAATAATTTCATGATCATAATATATATTAATGTGTCATAAATTGGGGAAATTAAATGGATATAGAATATAAAATAGAGGTTAAAAAATCAAGATATATCTAGATAGATAGATCGTAATATTCTATCAATGGTTTCCTAATCATAAGAAATCTCGATAAATTGTGAGATATAACTATAAAATTTTACCAATTTGGTAATATTAAATCATACAATAAAGTAAAGAATAATACTTAATATAGATTAAAATATCATGAAAAGAATAATATTCATTATATAAAATGTAAATATATGTATATGTACGTCATATAAAAATATAAGTTCATAACAAGGCTTGTGTCTCAAAAAACAAAAATTGAGACAAAATTACTTTACTGATTTTATAAATTTTGAAAGATTACCTTTAGGAATAAAAGATAAAAAATTGGATATGTAAATAACAATAAAATTAGTTATAATAATCATAAATTAAATCCACTTATTGTATACGCACCACAATAAAATGAGTTGTTAATTAAGCATGAATCTCATAAAAATATAATGTGATATGTAATTCCCTTACCTCATGTCTTGAATCACTTCACATTAGAAAAAACCTCCTATATAAAAATATAAGTTTATTATAAATATTTTATAGTACCATAATCTTATATATAACATAATATATGTTTTTATTATGAGGTTATATTACCCGATTATTATCAATTACATGTTAACGTTTCACTTCGAGTAATATCCAGTTTTTTTTCATGTGTCTTAATTTGTTAATTTTTTTCTTAAACCTAAATCATGATTTCTATAATTTAAAAAATGATATAAATATCATTTATAATCATTATATATTTATTTATAATGATCTATATAAAATAGAAAAATTAAATGTAATACACCATCCTTGGAGACAGTAGGTCGTACGTACGCATGATCCTTTTTTCTGTTTTTCTTTATAATATCAAAACAATGAAAGTAAATTAAATATATGTATATATATAACATATTTGATGTATATTTATTAATTAATTTAAATCATATAAGTTCACTAACCCCATTTAAAATATATGATTATAATTAAATAATAAATATCATATATATAATCTAAAAATATATTTTACATAATAATTTTCAACCCTGATATGTGGTAAGTATAAAACTAAAAACATAGTTTCGTGGTGTGGTAGTTCATCGTACGCATTAAAGTTATGGTTGTTACCCATTAGATGCATGTATATGTATGTGTTGGTAGAACCCACATAATATATATATATATATATGATATTTTGGTAATTATATAAGGATTTAATAAGAATAAATTAAGTGGTGGTCAAAGAAAATAAAGGAAATGAGCTTAGGGAAGGATGCTACCTCAGATTTGAGTAACTTCTTTTAGTTTGTACCAAAGGGCTTCCATGGTTGACTTTCTTCCCAAAGAGAGTATTAATGGATCAAGGGTGGTATATATGGAATTGAATTGGGTAGTTCATGATTGAAATGAAGTTTATTGAGAGGTGTGAACAATGGGTATAATTGGTGTCCTTTTAAAGAGGAGGTAAAGGACACACTTGGTATTTTTTTGAAAAGCATTATGTGTTTCCCATGTAATAATTATTTCCAAAGTGTCCAAATAGACTATTATACAAAACTAGTGTTTTAATTAATGAAATATTTCAATTTAATAATTTTATAACAAGGTAATTGGTCAATTTTCTCTTCAATATTATAGTTTAGACTTTTATTAAGCATTATTTTACCTTAATCATTGAAATTAATTTTATTCACTTTACCTAATATTTTTGGTCAAATATTATGTTTATATTATAAGACTATAAATATAATGACTAAAAAATAATATTTTTCCATTATTCCACATTTAATTCATAGAATCATAAAAATTAATTTTAATTCTTATCTTACCAACATGCAGAGAAAGTGGGTTTTTAAAGTGAGAATGTTCAAATATTCATTAACATTTTGCATTTAAATTCTATATAAAAATCATTAAAATGGAATAAATTGAATTAATAGATTTATAATATATATATTTTGATTTTAGGAAAACATAAAACATAATTTATCTATATATTTAAATTAGGTATAAATGTTGTTTTTAATTAAAAATCATCATTCTTCACTATTCCGTAAAAAATAATGTTTCTAAAAAAATAAAATAATTAACCCTAATATAATTTTAAAATTATAAATTAAAAAATGAATCTAATTTTATAAAATTAAATTTATAGAATATTCTAATTTTTTTTTTACTATTTTTCACTAAAGGACATAAAAAATATCCATTTCAAGAAGTGTATATTTAAATATATATCAAGATTACCAAAAATTATATAGTTCATCATCAATATGTTTTATTTATATATAACCATTATATTTTAAATTTAAATAGTGGTTATTACTATTAATATTACTATGTTTAATAACTAGGTAATAACTATATCATTTATATAATTATTATAGTAATGTGTTTTTTCACAGAAACTCAATGTTGCATGTAATGCATTCCAAGTTAGTATTATGTATATAACTATCTAAACATTATGTTACACGTATTGTATGATTAAATATTTGTGGAAAATTGTTTAATCCAAACATATTTATTTAGTATAAAAAAATATAGTTGCATGAAATGAAATATATTAAAAAGATTAAAGTAATAAGAAAAAATAGATTTCATAGAATATTATTGTGTTACAAAGAATGATACAGAAGGTTTATAATTTTTTCTATCACTATAATACATTTAAATAGGGAAATATTAAGAAATAAATACCTTCAGGTTTACTTAATCCACTTTCAATGTAAAATTGGAAGTGGGGTGAGATCTCTATAGTATTTTTTGTTATGTTTCCAAATACCTATAGTAAAAAGAATTAGATATGGGTTTTGATTGATTGGATAGAAAAACTGTCTAACATTATACCCATTCAAGGTATGACATATGTTTAGGAGTTGGTGAATCTCTATATTAAAGTGGTTATTCAATTGAACATAGTTTCTTCTAGTATAGTATCTGATATAGATCCTCCAGTTTAATTTCTACTTTTAGAGAGTCATCGAGAAGAAATTGGGATCTCTAGTTCATTTTCAAATAGGATTCCATCCACAAATGGATGGCCTAACAGAGAGGGATATCGGTTCTTAAGGATTTGATTCATTAATGTGTCATTAATTTATGTGGAGCCTGGTATGACCATTTGGAAGTGGATAACATTCTTAATAATAATAGTTCCAATTCCTCAATTTGGATGGATCCTTTTGTGGACTTTTATATATATCGGTGTAAAACACTATTCTTTTGGTTGAATTTTTAAGAACTTTATTTGGTTGGACTGTCCTTTTTCTGCAATATTACATCAAATATTCTTTTTATTCATCAGATAATATTGATTTCATAGAGGAATTACTAATCTTATAATGTTCGTTATAGTAAACCACTAGAGTTATCAGTAGGTGAGAATGTCTTTTTTTAATGAATCGCCTCATTTTTTCATCAAAGAATTTTGAGGAAAGGTAATCATGCACTAAATGTTTTTGTTCCTTTTGAGGATTTCAATTAGGTGGAGAATGGGGTATACCATTTAAAACAACCACCATAGATGATGTTGATATAAAATAATTTCTATGTATCATAGCTTCAGAGGTATCTTTATAACCAATAACAGGTTTTGAAATGGGAGGATCTATATGATGATCCTTCTTTTTCTGTGACTTATAATATAGTCCTGATAGTTGATTATGAGGAAAAGTTACTTTGTGGAAGGATGATAAATTTGGACCATGTTTTATAGAATAATGGTACTAAATCCCACCAGAAATGGGATTGTGGGACAAAGAAGAGAGAGAAGTTGCCTCATATCTTTGATATTGGAACATTATAACAGGACTAATAGGGAAAATAGTAATTATGGTCAAGAGGATATAACATCCCATTACCTTGTTTTAGTTATTCCTTGACCATTGTTTTAACATCCATTAAGTCAGGTAAATTGTTCAGACTTTCTAGGGAGACATTAGAATTTTTTGAAGGCTTTTGGGTTATGAACACTTGGTGCCCAGTTTGAAAATTTTGTACCGTCTAGCGTAAAATAAGCACACCCTGGTTAGTGGGAAATTCATTTTTGAAACATGTATTTCCAAACAATGTTCCCACCTAGGAGAAATACTTCCCACCAAATAGTAGGGGCGATCTACTGACACACTATTTCCCCAAACAGTGCACCCCCTCCCACTAACTATGCACACCATATTTTAATGTTCCAAATATTATATTAAAATTACTAAACCTTCTAGTGTATGTTCATAATCACCCCATTCATACCTAACATGATTTTTTATTCCTTGGTGGCTTCCAATATATGATTTTGTCTTCTCCAAACCATTCCTTGGCCGATCATAGTGGTATTAATCTTATTCGATATATTCCATGTAGATATACTATTTTGTAGTTTACCTTGATCTCTATTTATCTCCTTATATTTTAAGAGATCATAATGTCAATGGTAGATTTAAATTCTGTTTTATGGGATCATAATTCGGGGTTGTGTTCTCTTATCATTCAAACCATTCTTATTTTTTGGTGAGTCCAATTATTTGTATCGATTTCTAAATCATTCATTTAAACATATGCATTTACATAATTATTTTCCCAATAAAATATACCCTGAATGACATGATTAAATTGAAATTATTTTTTAAATGTTTTAATAAAATTATTTGATGTGATGTGATATTTTATTTGAAATGGGTGTAAAAATTGAGAAAACGCATAATTTCATGGGAATTGAAATCATTGTGTAGAATTATGAAAAATGGTTGGTTGATTTCAGCATTGATTTCATGAAAAAAATTATGGTTATATGAGATATTTCACTGAAGATAAAAACTATTTCTTAAGGAAAAAAATTAAATGTTAGAGATGTCTAAATATGGGATATTTGTATTCATCCCTTTGAATAAAAGAGAAAAGATCATCTAGAACATGGCCAGACCAGAAAAATCAACTTTATTGACACAATTATTTTCAATTCAATAGTCCAAAAAATTGGAATCCATATAAGTATGAGAGATAATATGATCCATGGAAGAGGGATAATCCAAGTATTTGTTCCCTTAGATAGTGAGCTTCCATGATAATTGAATAAATCATGTCCGGATAGCAAGGAAAATAAAAGTTTAATCACATTAAGTGCAAATATTTTTCCAACCATGGTGTTTGAATTTTTATACCACTATGATAACACCAATAATTTTAAACTCTAGTGATTAAACAATACCACAAGATCCATAAACATATCTGATAATAACTCCTTAATGATCCCTAAAAACTAATCTTAAACCTGAGGGACCTGTATTACCTCTTGATGGAATATTAGTGTTAATTTTAATCCACCTAATAAAAAGGGCCTTCCAAAAGACATCAATATTTTAATATGTAGAATGAA
The DNA here is from genome assembly GCA_963277665.1 of Viscum album. NCBI lineage: Eukaryota > Viridiplantae > Streptophyta > Magnoliopsida > Santalales > Viscaceae > Viscum > Viscum album. Next base: position 1,465,608,477 of record OY728158.1, read on the forward strand.
AGTTACCTTTAACCATATCCCAGTTGAGAACAGATAAGTCATATATTAAATTAAATAATAACTATTTATTTGGTGTGTCTACTTCACAAAAAGCAGCAATAATCCATGACATTGTAGTAATAAGTTCTCAGGTCTTATATTGTTCTAATATTATAATTTTTATTCAAAACTAAACACAGTATGAGGTTATGAACTTTTTAATGGAAATAAGTAGACTATTTCCCCACCTAAACAACTATGCTAACTATGTAACAGTCCTCATTTTTATCTCCCATTTCATCCATATGCACCAAACTAGGGAAAATAATCCCACAATTCACCACTTCAAAACCCGTAATATTCCCATAAGGAAACATATAATTCACCATCTCTGTTTTCATGGATATCGTGACGGACTATGGCACACCAATATTGATCAGATGTTGCAGTTGATTGAATATAACACTTTTTATCGTCCCTCTTCAGAAATCATGGATTGATTTGGTGAGGTACAATCCTGAAATTCCCGAATCACATATTTTCTGATGTCCTTCCAATGATGGTTGAATCCCACAGCCATATTTACAAATAAAATCATCCTTAGGGGGTAAAATATAGTAAAAGTGTCTTTGTATTCTATCACAAAAAAACAAAATCTACATTGAAGTGATGTGATTTTGATCTTTATAAACTGGATTAAATTTATAATTGATTTCAAATGGATTAATTTGATGAAAACCTATTATTTTTTTTGAATAAAAAAATTCATGTGAAAAAATAGAATTGGGAAATAATATTTTGGAATTTATTGAAATTTTTGAATAAAAAATTGATTGATATATTATTGAAGAACATGTTAGCCTGCATAGTAAGTTGTAGTTGGAAAAATCATGCTAGGACATTTTCTTACTAGATATGGATTAATGATAATAATTGATAGAAAAAACAATGTAATGAATTCACATGGTGTGTTCCCCAATTGGAGTATAGACTGTCTGTGATGGGTTCCCCTATTGGGGTATATTTGTCATAGCACATCTGACTAGATCCAAGATCATTATAAGATCTATGAGGATCATATTACCAGATAAACTACCTTACCCCATGTGCATTCATACCTTATTATTTTCTATGATTTCATAAATGGTTACACATGTTTTTCATTATTGATATTTTTTATTCCAAATAATTTACATAAACTAGTTTATATAAAATGTCTATTTAACTATATTTTAAAGTTGTTTTCATATATAATACATCTGTAAAAATGAAAATACCTTTTATTTAAAATATTAAAACACAATTACATGACTTGTTTTAATTTATCTAATATCATAAATAGTGAATTTTTATGGTATTGACTATAGAACACTGATACCCCAATGGGATTTATGGCTCACACCCTACCTTCTCTTTCAGGCATTTTTAGACTTTTTTATTCCAAGTCTGAGAAAATTGAATTCAATGGTTAGTGGTTATGGATGTTCCTGATCAAATGGCCCATAAAGTTATGATTAAGGTGATAGGTGGAGATGATATGCAATTATTTCATGCAGTATTTGAGTTTTTTATTTTTTTCTATATAGTACGTACTTTGATGATGTACTTTTTTGGTTTTTAATTATTTTTTATGGTACTTTCTCCTTTTTGGAGTGTGGAACATTCTAACTTGTAATCAGTTACCTTGTACTATTTTTTTAAAATCTGTTCCCTCATTGATCATGCATGATTCCAAGTACTAGTCTCTAACATGTGGGGATTTGGACCACCATTCGGGCTATGTGAGTGTAATATTGGGTTTTAGGGAACCAAGTATTCAGGTTTCTTGTTGACATTGGACCATTAATATTAACATTTAACGAATACTAATATCAATAAAATAATAATTATTCATTACTTCTATCACTAAATATATTACAAATCCCATATGGATATAATAAGTTAACCAATATGGATAAATATAATAAATTAATCTCAAAAACCTCAACAACAACACCCAAACATCAACTTGCTTCATTCCATTAATAGTTAACCTTATGAATCATTTAAAATGTGTTAAACAAATTTCAAAATACAAAATTATAAAATATCTAATCACATGTATTTTTTATGGTAAGCATTATCATTTATCCCCAAATAGCATAATGTTTCTCATAATGTCACATTCCCAATATATGAATAATATGATAATCCATTCTCTAAAAACATCATAATACTTTACCAAAATCACCACAAATCCTCAATGAAAACATAAATTCACCCAAAAATTAACTCTAAATAAAGTATATTATTTAATTTATCAATATCATGTATATCTGTATTATAACTATACATTATTATCTCAACATCATAAACATATTAAGGGAAATATTTCTTTTAATATTATATATTCCAAAAATTTCAACATATCACTAAATTTCTTTTCTAAGTTATAATTTCCATTTACCATATTATTTAAAATCTATAATTAACGAAACTATAGAATAATACATATATGTTTTATGATTTTTATTAATATAATACCACTGATAAATCACTTTTAAAACAAAGTTATAAAAATTATTGAATCACAATGCATAAAAATATCAATTATTCCACTTCCATTTTAATCAATTAACTATTATTCATCATCATTCCATTAATATTTCATCAGTAGTATCATTACCATCATTAACCCAATGAACGGAAATTGGGTTATGAAGTTCCCTTACCTCATGTCCGACTTGAATCGATCATTATTTAACCTCCTGAATAATAAACTAGAGTTAATTTATACTTGCTTAAGAACCTTTTTCAAGTTCATTATTCCTTTAATATCACTTATTACCATGTTATGAACATTATGTAATTATTTAAGTTAATAGCAGTCGTTTTGTTGATCTTTGGTACTTTAGTCAAAAATAAACTTCTTATAATTACAAGTTGTTCATGTGGTAAAATATACATTATATCCAGAATTAAATTCATTATTTAGATATCATATATATCATATATATCTAGTATATACATTCATTTATAATATTACATAACATTTAGAGGTAAAAAAGGAAATACACCGTTAATGGAGACGGTAAGTCGTACGTACGCATGAACGCTACTTTCATTTCTATTTCATAATTAATGAAATTAAAACAAAATGAGAGATATATATATTATAACTCTAGTATAATATATATATTATATAGGTCACATAATTTAATTAATTTCATTCTTTATACATTCCATGTATTTCATGAACGAGTCACATCAGTTGAGGGGGAGGTAGTCCACACATCCTCAGATGAAATTATCACATTTGAACAACATGAAAAGCATAAAGGTATACTTTAAATGAAAAATAAAGAAGCATAGAGAGGAAATAAATATAATATATATCATAAATAAATATATTTCCATCATAATAGCTACCATAAGAGGTGGTAGGAGAAGATAGAACAATCATCGTTTCGTGAGGCAGTAATTTTCCATCCACGGAAATAGTATATTAATTAACCATTAGATGAAGGTGTGTGTAAGTGTAAATCAAATCCTTATCATAACAACATCCTAGTATATTTATGATACTTTTGTTGTTACAAAATAAAGAATTAAAAATATTTTAAGGGGTTAGATAAGCAAAATAAAACAAAAAAGGATAAGAGATGACATTACCTTAAAATCGGGCAACTCTTTTTGATTTGAGCCAAAGGTTTCCTTGGGATGTCTTCTGCCCAAAGTGAGGCTTCTAGGAGTAAGATAGGTATGTTGAGAGAGTATTTAGGAAGAGTTTGGCAGATCCAAATGGCTTTAATGTGTGAATAAGGTGGTAGAGGTGGGGGCCTTTTATAAGAGGAGAGGAGGGCACTTTTGGAAAGTCATGAAATGTTACATTATTATGAAGTGATTTTCGGATTTCAAAGGTCCAACAATTATATATTGCGTGGCTAAAGTGATAAGGGTTTGAAATATACTCATAAAATAGGTTTTTCACAAGTTTAAGTCTTAGATTTTACAGTATCTTTTCATTTTATTTAAATCATTAATTAATGAGGTAATCGCTGCATCATCATGGTGTCATAAATAATTTAATTTATTTAATGTCTAAAAATTATAAAAAACAATAAAATGATTTATGAAATCTTTTTAGATTTCCAATTAATATTTATAGTCAAAATTTTAACTTATATAATCCCATGTAATAATTGTTTTAGTAAAACAACACTTGTTTATGACAATTTTATTTTTACTTTAAATAAAAATTTATTAATGTCATTTTCTTAATCAAGTGGCTTCATGGGGTCCTCAATTTGTCCCATGGATTATCTTGGTCGGCCATGACTCATCCAATAAGGGTTAGACAAGTGTAAAGGTATTTTCATACTTTTATAATATCATTTTTACCTTAAATTTCAGTAATTACCTTTAATCGTGATTAATAAAACTTAAAAGTTACTATTCACCAAAAAAATTATTCTAATCCCATTGAACCACATTTTACATCCTAATTACAACCATGTATGTCAAATTTTTGAAATTCAATTCATAGAAGCATTAAAGTTTCATTTAAATGAAAAACCTATTTTTTACTACCACTTAGTGGTTTCACTATTCATCAAAAATTGATATTTTTCAGAACAATGCCAAAAATTCACCCTAAGAGATAACTTATATTCCAAATTCAAAAATGATGTCTATTTTACAAAATTCAAAACATATATTTTTCATTAATTAATTTTATTATTAATTCTCTTTGTCACAACAAATGGCGTGTTTTTAAGAAACAATATATATCAAAAGATTGACAATAGTTTATGTCCAATTTCAAAGTGAAATTAATTCTAATGACCACTATTGGATAAAATAGTAAAAATATATTCTAATTATACTTTAAAACTACTCAATATTATAATTTATCACTGTAATTTATTTTGATTCAAAAAGTATTTTTCTGTATTTTTCTGTATTCCTAAAAAATTGGAAGTTCTCAGAATATTACAAAACATTCAACATAGGGTAATTTCGATATTCTGAATACAAAAATGAAGTCCATTTTGAAATATAAAATTTCTATAATTTCAAAAAGTGTGTATTAATATTCATAACGAGTTCTTTGATTAGTCGTGGTGTGTTAGGATCTCGAACGTGCGAAAAATGCAAGCTATTGCATTATTGAAGGAGAATTGTACCGTGGAAGCTTGGGGTGTTACATTATCACATCCTTTAATAAATTGCATCCTCGCAATTTGAAAATATTCATTGAAAATAAAAGGTTGATAGTAGAAAATACCTTTGCGGAAAACCCACATCGTAAATAGGGTTAATAAAAATATAACATTAAAAGAAAGAAAGAGAAGTAAAATGGTCACCCGAGATAGCCCATACTAGGATTCTATGAAAATATGGATATGGAGGAAAAACAAACCATCAAGGTATGATGGAGATTTATAGAAAACAGGGTTAGGAGAAATTTAACTACAAGAAAATCACAAACTTGTGATTGGTTAAACGATCTTTGATTCCCCAGTAGGAAAAGTTAATCGATAATGTTTTTATTTTAACATACCTTTCATATAGTTGAGGAATTTATTTAGGAGATTTACTAAGATCGTAAGGAAATATTCATACTTGTCATGTATACTTTCATTCTTTAATAAATATTTACCACAAACCCATCTTTCACTCAAAAAATAATAGAACTCAAAAATATTATATTTATCCTAATAGTACAACGTTCAAAATATTAACACATGCCATTTAGATTAGGAAAACTATTTTATAATAACTATGGACTTTCTGTAGGCTAGTGGTAGGTAATAAAGTCATGTCGCACTATGGTTGTGGATTCTATTCCTGCAGCTTTGTCTGAAGCGATGGGTTATCCCCCAACCTGTAGGTTGTCCTTTTCCTAAATCTATAGTATTATAATATTCCAAATATAATCATCAGAAATGTTTTAACCTTAAACAATACTATCCAAAGTTAAACTTAATCCATTCCAACCTTTATGGTAATCCAAAATACCTCTTTCCAACTCACAGTCCCGATTTTATAAGGAAGTTAAACATAATGAAGATCCTTTTTTGCTATGTAATAACATGTGAACACCTTCGTCGTGTATTCTTTTAGAACACTACAACATCCTGAATTACCAGAAATCCTTATTGATTACATTCATGATCCCTTATTCCTTATAGAAAACTAGATATACTCCTATCCAAAAATATGTACAACTCATTAATCAGTTTCAAGGAATCATGAATATCCAATATAATTTATCCAAATCAATCGTGTATTATTCCAAAATCACTATCTCGGTATGAGAACCATATTATGGTTTATCTTTCTCTCAACAATATATTTTCCAAAAATTTAACCTGCTATGGAGTCACTTTTCTTGGTTCCACACAATCTCAAGTCCTTGATGAAATAGTACTGCAGTACAATCCTTATATACTCCATAATTATTATAACTAGTACATCATTGATACAACACTCAAATGAAAAAATTCTTTAATAACAACATAAAAACTCTAATCATTCCTCCTCATCTATGGTAGTATCATAACATGATTATTATCCAATAAAATCATTTTGGGGCATACTCTGATGATTTGGACATTGGTTTGCATAGTATCACCACTCCTTGCAGATTGATCATTGTACATTTGAAACCTTTTTCTTACCCTTGCAGTCACGCACTTAGTTTCCTTTTTCTCCACACTTATAACAAACTCTCATTCCCTTAGGAAAGTTCCAAGGTGTTTCTTCCCACAGTTATCACATATTAGAAAATTATTCTTTTCCCTCGTCCCTTTATCTATCATTCTCTCTTCCATCCTTTTATTCTCTTGCTTCCCTTCAAAGCTATAAGATTCAGAGAATTATTTACTTGTATTATTAACACATGATACTATTTATTCATATGTTGAGAACACATGGGAGATTATTTCCCTTCTAAATGTTGGCTTAATACCGTGAAAGATATGATCCATCTTACTCTTCGGATCATAAATATTTCTGGAGTTCACATTCCTTCCATTGGGCACCATTTCTATACAATGGCATAAACTAGGTTATTTTATAAATTGAATGAATAATTACACACTTGAAAAATAATTAATGTAAATTGAACGGTTTATGGATATAATCCATAATCATAAAAAATGTTTTCTTTGAAAAAGAATATACTCATAAACCCTTCATAATGGTTTGTAAAAAATGAGAATTATCTTAAGAATATCCCCCAAGAGTTTCGTAACCAAAAGTGAAGCAAGGCCCATTGTCGTGCACCAGTTCCCGTTCGAGTCTAGCTCAAAGCGGTGTTTTTGGGTTTTACCCCTAGGTACATCTGTGCCAGAGCCACCTCTACCTGCTCGTATCCAGACAGGGGTGTATACAGAAAACTCACAAAAATCATTATAATACCAAAATTATAGGAAGTTCTTCTATACTAATCCTCAAAGTCTATCTTAGGGTTATGTGCTCTAATCATATTTTATCAAAATCTAGCTTCCAAGGTTAGTACTAAATTGCCTGTGATACCAACTGTAACACCCGAACCCTAGTTACCTGGAGTCGGTGCATTATTGCATAACCTTGGCATGATCACAAATGATCAAGTCTTGAAAGACAGATTAGTTTAGTATCCTTGGAAACATTAGATATATTCATAAGTCTTACATTACATCATAAAGTAAAGCAAAACTACAACAACATCTTGTCTTCATATCCTCTCATACTATCCCTACAGGTCATTTAAAATATACTTCTTCACATCCTAGAAAAATTAAAACATTTAAAGGGGTGATCTCAGATGCTCAGTAAGGATAACAATATAGTGGAATATTTCATAAATAAACATAAACATTTAAGGCAATGTATAACTAAAAAAAGCCTTTTAAACTTGAACATCAACATAATATGGCAAAAGTAAAATGAGATAATGTCATTTACTTATTCACATGGATATTCTACTGGTCGAATAATCACATGCAATATCAATAACCACTTTCACAATGATGGAATGCATAATACCAAAATATCATAACCATGTTGCCAAGGCCTCGTCCCAAGATTACAAATAATATTTTTTCAAGGCCTCGTGGCAAGACACTAGTTTGTCTCATGAGACCTGCCGATTCATTGAGGAGCTATAGAGGGCTCCACCCATCACTTATTAAGTCCAATGCATTCCTCATATAAATAGGTTTAAACATATCATAAACCATAACATAATCGTATCACATAAAACATGCATAAAGGAAACATCACATTTCCACATTTAAATCGCAATATATCAATACAACATATTGATATAACAAAAACACTATCAAAACCATTTTCAAAACCAAAATAAAAGAAAATTAAAACTTGGTATTTATTTTTCATTTAAAAAAAGTAATGTCTTGTAGAAAAAGACGGAACTCAAATAATGGTCACAGTGGCAGAGAAGTCGTTGTCGCCACATACGTAAGAAAAAACATTCCTTTTGTCATTTAGTAAAAATGATTCGTATAAAAAGATTGATTTTGAATAAAAGTGTAAGTAAAAGGGGTTTATACACCATATAAATGAAATTTGTGTATAAAAGAAAATATGCCTCAATGAAAGCAGATTTAGACAAATTCCCTTAAAAAGATTATTTTTTTAAATAAAGTTGATCTATTATGTGTATTCACTATAAGTACCCATAAAGAAATTACAAATACAATATAGGACTTAATAATATCATGACATAATTTGAAAGTAGGAGATTAACCCAAATAACGGAAATTGGGTTAAGAAGTTCCTTTACCTCATGTCCGACTTGAATCGATCATTTTTAACCTCCTGGATAATAAATTAGAGATAGTTTATACTTGATTAAGAACCTTTTTCAAGTTCATTATTCCTTTTATGTCACTTATTACGATGTTATTAACATTACGTAATTATTTAAGTTAATAACGTCCGTTTTGTCGATCTTTGGTACTTTAGTCAAAAATAAACTTCTTATAATTACAAGTTCTTCATGTGGTAAAATATATATTATGTCCAGAATTATATTAATGATTTAGATATCATATATATCATATATATCTGGTATATACAATCATTTATAGTATTACATATCATTTATAGGTAAGAAATGAAATGCACTGTTCATGGAGACGGTAAGCCGTACGTACGCATAAACGGTACTTTCATTTCTATTTCATAATTAATGGAATTAAAAAAATGAGATATATAGATATTATAATTATAGTATAATATATATGTTATATAGGTCACATAAGTTCATTAATTTCATTCTGTATAAATTCCATGTATTGCATGAACGAGTCACATTAGTTGAGGGGGCGGTAGTCCACACTTCCTCAAATGAAATTATCGCATTTGCACAACATGAAAAGCATAAAGGTATGATTTAAATGTAAAATACAGAAGCATAGAGAGGAAATAAATATAATATATATCATAAATAAATATAGTTCCATTATAATGGCCACCATGAGATGTGGTAGGAGAAGATAGAACAATCATAATTTCGTGAGGCTGTAATTCACCATCCATGGATACAGTATGTTAATTAACCATTGGACGAAGGTGTGTGTAAATGTAAATCAAATACTTATCATAAACACATACTAGTATATTTAATATACTGGTTTTGTTACAAAATAAAGGAATAAAAATAGTTTAATGGGTTAGAGAAGAAAAATAACACAAAAAAGGATAAGAGAAGACATTACCTTAAAATCAGGTAACTCTTTTTGATTTGAGCCAAAGGCTCCTTTGGGATAACTTCTGCCCAAAGTGAGGCTTCTAGGAGTATGAGAGAGAAGTTGAGAGAGTATTTGGGCAGAGGTTGGCTGAGCCAAATGGATTGAATATGTGAATAGGGTGGTATAGGTGGGGGCCTTTTATAAGAGGAGAGGAGGGCACTCTTGGAAAGTCATGAAAATTTACATTATTATGAAGTGCTTTTCGGATTTCAAAGGTACAAAAATTATATATTTCGAGTGAAATGTGATAAGGGTTCGAAATATACTCATCCAATAGGTTTTTGACAGGTGTAAGTCTTAGATTTTACATTATCTTTTCATTTTATTTAAATCTTTAATTAATGAGGTAATCGTTGCATCATCATGGTGTCATAAATAATTTAATTTATTTAATGTCTATAAATTATAAAAAATTACCATGATGTAGGAAATAGTTTTATATTTCCAATGAATATTTATAGTCGAAACATTAACTTATATAACCCCATGTAATAATTGTTTTAGTAAAACAACACATGTTTGTAACAATTTTATTATCACTTTAATTAAACATTTATTAATGTCATTTTCTTACCCAAGTGGCTCCATGGGGTCCCCAAGACGACCCATGTATTTTATTGGTTTTCCATGACTCATCCAATAAGGATAGGATAAGTGTAAAGGTATTTTAATATTTTTATAATATCATTTTTACCTTAACTTTCACTAATTACCTTTAATCGCGATTAATAAAATTTAAAAGTTACTATTCACCAAAAAAATTATTGTATTCCCATTGAACCTCATTTTAAATCATAATTACATCCATGTATGTCAGATTTTTTAAATTCAATTGATAGAAGCATTAAATTTTCATTTAAACGAAAAATCAGTTTTTTTAACTACAACTTAGTGGTTACACTATTCATCAAAAATTGAAGTTTTTCAGAACAATGCCAAAAATTCACCCTAAGATATAATTGATATTCCAAATTCAAAAATGATGTCCATTTTAAAAAATTCCACACATATAAGTTGCATTAATTAATTTTATAATTAATTCCCGCTCTCACAACAAATAGCGTGTTTTTAAGAAACAATATATATCAAAAGATTTACAATTTTTTATGTCCAATTTAAAAGTGAAATTAGTTCTAATGACCACCATTGGATAAAATGGTAAAAATATATTCTCATTATACTTTAAAACTACTCAATATTATAATTTATCACTATAATTTATTTTGATTAAAAAAGTTATTTTTATGTATTTTTCACTATTCATAAAAAATTGGAAGTTCTCAGAAAATTACAAAAAAAATCAACTTAGGATTATTTTGATATTCCGAAGTCAAAAATGAAGTCCATTTTGAAATATAAAATTTCAATAATTTCAAAAAGTGGGTCTTACTATTCATAACGGCTACTTTGATTAGACGCGGTGTGTTAGGATCTCGAACTTGCGTAAAATGCAAGCTATTGCATTATTGAAAGAGAAGTGTACCATGGAAGATTGGGGGGTTAAATTCTCCCATCCTTCAATAAATTGCATCCTCGCAATTTGAAAATTTTCTTTGAAAATAAAAGGTTCAAAGTAGAAAATACCTTTGTGAAAAAACCACATCGGAAATAGGGTTAATAAAAATATAACTTTAAACGAAAGAAAGAGAAGTACAAAGGTCACTCGAGATAGCACATAATGGGATTCTATGAAAATATGGATATGGAGGAAAAAACCATCACAGTCTGATGGAGAGTTGTAGAAAACAGGGTTAGGAGAAAGTTGACTATAAAAAAATCACAACCTTGTGATTGGTTAAATGATCATTGATTCCCAAGTATGAAAAGTTAATCGACAACGTTTTTGTTTTAAGTTACCTTTCATACAGTTGAGAATTTATTTAGGAGATTTACTAAGAACGTAAGGAAATATACATACTTTTCATGTAGACATTCATTCTTTTATAAATTTATACCACAAACCCATCTTTCACTCAAAAAGATAATAGAACTCAAAAATATTATATTTATCCTAATTGTTCAAGGTTCAAAATATTAACACATGCCATTTATATTAGAAAAACAATTTTGTAATAACTAGGGACTTTCTGGAGGCTAGTGGTAGGTAATAAATTCATGTCGCACTATGGTTGTGGATTCGATTCCTGCAGGTTTGTCCGATGTGATGGCTTATCCCCCAACCTGTATGTTGTCCTTATCCTAAAACTATAGTATTATAATATTCCAAAAATAATCTTCAAAAATGTTTTAACCTTAAACAATACTATCCAAAGTTAAACATAATCCATTCTAACCTTTTTAGTTATCCAAAATACCTCTATCCAACTCATAGTCCAGATTTTATAAGGAAGGTAAACACAATAAAGATCATTTTTCCGCATAATAACATCTGAACACATTCATCATGTATTCTTTTAAAACAATGCAACATCTTGAATTACCAAAACTCCTTATTTATTACATTCATGATCCCTTATTCCTTATAGAATACTAGATATACTCCTTCTATCCAAAAATATATACAAATCATTAATCATTTTCAAGGAGGTCAAGAATATCCAATATAATTTTCCAAATCAATCATGTATTATTCTAAAATCACTATCTCAGTATCAGGACCATATTATGGTTTATCTTTCTATCAACCATATGTTTTCCAAAAATTTAACTTTCTATTGAGTCACTTTTCTTGGTTCCACACAATCTCAAGTCCTTGATGAAATAGTGATGTAGTACAATCCTTATATACTCCATAATTATTATAACCAGTACATCATTGATACAACACTCAAATGAAAAAATTCATTAATAACAACATAAGAACACTAATCATTCCTCCTCATCTGTGGTAGTATCATAACTTGATTATTATCCAATAACATCATTTTGGGCATACTCTAATGATTTGGACATTGGTTTGAGTAGTGTCCCCACTCCGTGCAGATGAAGCATTGTCCATTTGAAACCTTTTTCTCACCCTTGCAGTCACGCACTTAGTGTCCTTTTCTCCAGACTTATAACAAACTCTAATTCCCTTCAGGCAAGTTCCAAGGTGTTTCTTCCCACAGTTATCACATATTGGAAAATTATTCTTTTCCCTCATCCCTTTATCCATCATTCTCTCTTCCATCCTTTTCTTCTCTTGATTCCCTTCAAATCCATAAGACTCAGATAATTCTTTACTTATATTATTAACACATGATACTATTTCTTCATATATTGAGAACACATGGGATATTATTTCCCTTGTAAATGTTGCCTTAACACCATGAAAGATATGATACATCTTACTCTTCAGATCATAGGTATTGATGGAGTCCACATTCCTTCCACTGGGCACCATTTCTATACAATGGCATAAACTAGGATAGTTTATGAATTTCAATGAATAATTCCAAACTTGTAAAATACTTAATGTAAATTGAACGGTTTATGGATATAATCCATAATCATAAAAAAAATATTTGAGGAAGTATATACACATAAACCTTTCATAATGGTTTGTAAAAAATGAGAATTATCCGAAGCATATCCCCCGGGAGTGTCGTAACCAAGAGTGCAGCAAGGCCCATTTTCGTGCACCAGTTCCCGTTCGAGTCTAGCTTAAAGTGGTGTTTTCAGGTTTTACCCTAGATACATCTGTGCCAGATCCGCCTCTACCTGCTCGTATCCAGACAGGGATGTATTTCTCCTAAAACTCACAAAAATATTTATAATACCATAATTCAAGGAAGTTCTTCTATACTAATCCTCAAAGTCTATCTTAGGGTTATGTGCTCTAATCAGAGTTTATCTAAATCTAGCTTCTAAGGTTAGTACTAAACTGCCTCTGATACAAACTACAACACCCCAACCCCAGTTAACTGGAGTCGGTGCATTAATGTGTAACATTGGCATGATCACAAAAGATCATGTCTTAAAAGACCAATTAGTTTAGTAGCCTTGTAAATAGTAGATACATTCATAAGTCTTACATTACATCATAAAGTAAAACAAAACTACAACAACATCTTGTCTTCATATCCCCTCATACTATCCCTATAGGTCATTCATAATATACTTATTCACATCCTGGAAAAATTAAAACATTGAAAGGGGTGAGTTCAGATGCTCAGTAAGGATAACAATATATCAGAAGATTTCATCAATAAACATAAACATTTAAGGAAATGTATAACTAAAACAAAATCCTTTTAAACTTGAACCTCAACATAATATAGAAAAAGTAAAATGAGATAATTCCATTTAATTATTCACATGGATATTCTACTAGTCGAATAATCACATGCAATATCAATAACCACTTACACAATGATGGAATGCAAAATGCAAGACTATCATAACCACGTAGCCAAGGCCTCATGCCAAGACTACAAAAAATATTTTGTCAAGGCCATGTTCCAAGACACTAGTTTGTCTCATGAGACCTTCCAATGCATCAGGGAGCTATAGCAGGCTCAACCTGTCACTTATTATGTTCAATGCATTCCTCATCTGAATAGGTTTAAACATATCATAAACCATAACATAATCGTATCACATAAATGAGTATATCTTTCTAATTTACAGATCCTATCTATAACATCAGATCAATTTATTCATAGGAAGGCTAGTATTATATCCCTTTCCTGATATGTTTTATTTCAATTTTATGTACTAGGTATATATACCTTATACATTTTCAAGTACTATTAGATTGCTCAAACCAATTCACATATACTTTCCCAAGATTTATTTTATAATTTTCTATTATAACTTTTGTATTATCAATATAATTTCTGATACATAGAATAGAATATTAGAATAATTTATCCCAAAATAATTTTTAATTCTACTCCCCATCTAAATCTACTCCAATGGGTTAAAAATTTCTTCTTAGATAGATTTATTTCATGTGATGTTGGAAAAAATTTTCTCTATAAATATTTCAAATTTAATTTTAAATACTATATCAATATTTGTAAATTCTATTATTCTATCTAACCAAATAGAACTAACAAATTATATTAGGTGCCCTATATAATTGGTTACTACATTATGTCAATTTTTTTAGAGTTATTTTTAATCATGTTATAACTAACTCTTAGGCTAATATATTTCATTCATATGTTGTTAACATATATTTCTTAGAAAACTATGAAACACTCACTAACCTCTTATAGAAACATTTAAAACATTTATTTCAAATGAATATTATGAAATAACATGGAATTGATGGTGGTCTTTTAATTTTTATCATCTATGGATTTATGTGTGAAGATTAATGTCATTATCTCCATGACGAAGACATGGGCTACTAATAGAAGAACTATCTTCAATAGATCGAAGGATGAATATTTTTATAAACCATGTGAATATGATTTGAGGCTTTTAAGATTCTATATATCTACCCCCTAACCAAAAAAATACAATGAACATGTATTGAATATTTTATTAGAGGATGTAATTTTATGTTTTGAAATGTTTCTGGATGTGATGAAGAGTTTTAAAAGGTCGGTCAGCTGGTGGAAGTGTATCTAAGTGATTTTGAGTGAAATTTTTAATTTCTAATATTTGATTATGTTTTTTTTTAAAAATCATAAAATCATGTTGTTGAATGATATAACATAATATTTTTTAAGATATATAAAAATTTTCATTATATAATGATCCTACATAATCAATTTGAGCATGTTTAAAAATTCACATATATAATGATATGTGTAATAGATTTATATTACGTAGGCATTTTGGATGAAATCAAATAGAAAAAATCACACATAGAGAATTCAGTGATGTAGGAGAATCTGTATATCCTCATGTTCCTACATAGATAAATTTTATTAATTTAATTTGAAAAATATGTAGTTAAATTTAATCCATGTGTAGAGTTTATATAGGAATTTTAGAAATATGGAATGTGTTTTTTCCTTATGTGTTAGTAAGGTTTATTAGATTATAAAATTATTTATATAGGATGTTCCATGTGCCAATGATACGTGAGTCCATTCATGTAGTGATCTCATATTTGTTTAATAAGTAATAATTAAGCAGAAGAATCCCTAATAAATTAATTTATTCTTACTATAAAATTTATGAGAGACAAGTCAAATGTGTTTTTATAAGTAGTGATATATTAATAGTTTCTAAGGAAACATATATTTCTGTATTACCTTGAAAAATAATGATAATGAATTTATGATATGTAAATTAATATTTGAATGGTAATTTCAATATATAATAAATAATGATTTTTCATGACTAACAGGATTTGGATATTCTATCTAGAAATTTAAAAACCAGAGATCTTGAAATTAAATATTGATAATAAAAACATTGATAAAATGAGGTATACTGACATGTGTTGTATACATATTTCTTATAATATTTAAGATAAATCATTTGGTGGTTTTTTATCTGGTTGATTTTTTTTATATAACAACACTAACTCTAGTAACCCAATGGTGGTTTCTGAATTATTGTATTTTTATAAGCTACAACTTTTTTCAACCAAATTATGGATTAGTGTGTAAGTATTGAATAAATAGAGGAATAAATTATTTAAATTTTTTTCATTTGAAAAAAATATTAAATATAACCAAAGAAAACTTTCCACAACCTTGAAACCCATTCAATTATTACTTCATCATATCCTAGGGAAAAGAAGAATAGTATGGGTGAACTCAAATTCACATTAATGGATAAGTATCATATAATATATTATGATTATATAAAAAAATTATAAATTAAAGAAAATAACAGAAAACACATTTCTCTTTATCAATAACATGAGCACAAAATACATCCATGGATAACATCAATTGTCACAATCTTATTGATAATAATAACTAAATTCTCAATAATGGAAATGCATAATATTGGATTTAATGATCTCAAACATCATTATATCTCCATTTTCAAGGACTTGATCCAATATAGTGTAAACTATGGGTAAGAATACAACAAAGATCCATTTTATAATTTTAGATAACAGGATTTTAATATAACACTTTTCGAGGCATAAAGTTTCTATATATTAATGGGCTCTTCCCGTCACTACATGTCCAATGCATTCCATATATATTGAATGTTAAGTTATCTTCATTTACAATATGTCTTATTAAAAAATATCTATATTGAGTAATGGATATAGAATATCAATATTTCCCTCGTTAATCAAATAGTTTTTATTGATAAGTCTATCTATACAATAGATATACAGTTTAGTAAATTATAGTATCAAAGATAAACAAATTGGATATTAATGATAAATATAATTTCCAATTAAATATATTCATAATAAAGACAATATTTTAATAATAATAATGACCATAATAATAAGATATTTAAAATGACCATATGTTCACTAGAAAAGAATATTTTTCAGTAAAATAAATTATTTTACTAAATATATCAAAATTTAAATTGAACATTTAAAATAAATTTTGATAAATTTTTTTTATATGAAAATCCATTGATATATTACATAAGAATATAAGTTAAAATAAATGGTTATGGTGGTGAGAATCTTTGTTAACATCATATTTGTAAAAAACATTCATTTTGATTTTTTGTAAAGGTAGTCGAAAATACCCTTTAGGGAAGTAATTAACAAGATTCCATTAAATCCATGTAAAATTTCACAAATATCATAAAATTTCATTAAAAGATTATTTGAATTTATAAAAATCACTCTTGTAAAATAATCATTAAGAATATAGACATGTAGGAAAATTATACCCAGTTATTATGAGAACTAAGATCATCTTTTATTTTAAATTTTACTCTTGAGATATTGATAGGAATTGAATTGTAAAATTTCATTAATAAATAGATATTCATGTTAATTACCTCAAAATGGAAGTCTATACACCACATAAATGTAAATAGGTGCATAATACCAACTATATTTCAATGTATTGTAAATTGAGATGAAATCTCATACAATGTTTTATCATTAAAGTGAAAATTAATCAATGAAGTGATTATGTGAAACAATTGAAAATAAATAATATTAATGTGAAATTAAAATAATAATATTAACAGTGTTAATTTCACACATAATCATGAAATAGCATAGTTAATTAAGTTCATTTATAACCCTATGAGTGCAAATTGATTTATCAAACCCCATAAACTGTATTTCCCTTTAGATAAAAATGATTTAACCTCATTTATAATAGTATTATACATGTTTTTAATGTATACAATTACTATATTGTTATTTATAATATCATATATTACCCTCTTATAATATCTTATCACCCATTTGATAAAAATATTTCATTATTATCATTATTTCAGGTGTTAATTGATTTATTCTCTCATGAATTCTTTGTCATGTAAGTTTTAGTAATTTTAATTATTATTGTTCAATAATATACATAATTTAATTCCTTATGTTAACATCATAAATATTCATTAAATGTATCAATATTCAATCTATGTAATGCTAAAATGAAAATTGAATCACATCGCTTCGTAGAGCTCGTAGTCTGCATGTATAAATGAGAAATGTTATTATTTTTAAACATATTGCAAGGTCAGAAAACAGATTTGTTGTCATAACTATATAAGAAAAATTATGTTATAAATAAAATAAATATTCATTAATTCCATCTTTATAACCATCCAAGTAAAATTGTGATGAAAAATGAATTACACCAACATATGGAGAGGGTAAGCTATATGTACGCCTGACTGATAATTTGTCTTTTGGTAAGATAAAAAAGGGTTATAAAATGATTATACCATAATAATAATAATAAAATATAATCGTATTTATGATACTATAATCATTGTATTATAATGGGTAAATTATATTAATAGTAATTATTTTAAGAAATAAATATAAAATAGTTGGTGAAGTTGATTTTCTTCTTTTTCAGTATACATCGTTCATAACTTTCTTAAGGGACTTAGGGTTGGAATTTTGGAAACAATAATAACATTATAACTTCTATAAATATTTTTAGCAGATAAACATTCAGGTATTTATTGATCTATTCCCCTCAATATGGTGTAATGAAAAGTGAGAAGGGGTTTTATTAAATAAGTGAGGGGAGGGGATTTCATTAAATTTCCTAAAATATTAAATTAATATAAATTGGTTTTCATAAAATAAAGAAGTAAAATTATTATAATTCAAATAAATTATTATTATATGTATAAATACTCTTATAAACATGAATTTGAAATTTTTTAGGTTTTTTTAACTCTTATCCTATTTTTAAACACTATGTCTACCCTTTTGAAAAATCCTGCTATAAAAATGGTTTTTTAGTAAAAATCCAATAAAGATAACATAAAAGAGAAATATGTCCATATATGAATAAGTGATTGAATTTTAGACCATATAATATCACCATTTTTATATTTCAATGTTATATCATTATTAAATAATAAAATAAAAAATTATTTTCATAAAATAGCAGCACTATCATTTTTAACATAACTTTTTAAATTTTTTATAAAAACATTAAGGAAGAGATGGAATTCTAATAAAATCTATTCAAAATGATATATTATTTATAAAAAAGATTAATATGACATAATAATTCATCAAAATTGTTTTAATTTTAATCTTTTTGAGATGATTTATTTTATTTCTCTATACATTGAACAAATATCTTGTTATAATTGTATAA
The DNA here is from genome assembly GCA_963277665.1 of Viscum album. Classification (NCBI taxonomy): domain Eukaryota; kingdom Viridiplantae; phylum Streptophyta; class Magnoliopsida; order Santalales; family Viscaceae; genus Viscum; species Viscum album. Next base: position 1,465,627,825 of record OY728158.1, read on the forward strand.
GAATTTAAGCTATTTAATCGATCACTGCAAATTATAAATTTATATAAATTATCTAATTTTATCTATTATGTTCAAAATAATATTTTTGATTCATTAATAAACTATTCCTATCCGTATGTGAGAATAAAAAATAAATTAAAATCATGAGAGGAACATTATTGGAATTTTCATACAAAAAATAATATAAATATCAGTACTGAGGTCAAATGGATCAAATATTAAATATATTAGAATTTTTGATGTATATAGCCAAATTTGTCCCATAAAATTAAAAAACAGATTGTTTTTGGTTCATTTTTAATGCTTTATCACATTTTTATCCTTAATTACTAAATTTTTCTTCTACTAATGTGATAAATATTACCACCATTACTATTCATATAACCTAAAATTAAAAGATACCTTTATAAAAAAAATAAAACTAATGTTTCAAAATAAGGTATTTTTTTATATTCACTGTCATCAAGTGGATGAAATTAATTTTATTATAAATATGTAAAATGCAAAGAAATCCAGTATTTTAGAAAAATGAGTTTTAATGCATAAAAATTAAATTAGATTAAAATCATGAAAATTTATGATTCTAATTATATTATTATATATAATATTGATAATATTTCATAGTAATTGCAAATAAAAAATATAAGGGGAATCCCAATTTAATTTACTTAATGAAAATAGAAGCTAATATTTGAAAAATTGGTATTTATTAGTATTCACTAAAAATTAATTCATTTTAGAAAAATACCAAAATTTCACCCTATGTAATTTTTAATATGATTATGTCAAAAAAAGTGATCAATTTAAGAAAAGTTAATTTTTGGTAATATTTATTTTTTTTATTTTAGTCACATTATTAAATGAAACTATGTCTATTATATTATTATTTCATTAAAAATAAAATCTTACCACAATTTATGCTCAGGTGTTAAATTATTTCATCTATTAAAAATTTCACCTTCATAATTTCAAAAATATCACCGTGTGAATTGAATATTTTAGTTCATATTCATAATATATTTAGGTTCCCAATTCAACTATTTTATCACATTATTTTTAGAAATTATTATTTACAATCGAGTTTCCTAATTCCTAGTGACTTTTTTCTCTACTTTCATGAATCTAGACTGGATGTTCACTATTAGAAAAATCATATTTCAATTAAATTTAGAAATATTTTTTACCAATAATTGGTCCTAGAATTTCCATCATCAATAATTAGATATGGAAAACACCATGTACTTTAGAGAGGCTCTACGGAATTACAAAACTGTCTTCCAAATAATGATTTATTTCATGAAATTCAAATGGTCAAATATACTTGGGGATAAGTTTTTCTTCAAAAAAATAATATAACACAATTTTATAATATACATTAGTTAGAAGAATGATCACCCCATTTAGATCATAAATATCTCATTCAGTTATCATTATTTCTCTTTTTTATGAATTGAATTGCATTAACATATGTTAGAATAGAATTTACATTCATTTTTGTATCCCTAAAAATTTCTGGTCCAAAATGTTTTGATTAACCAATATAATCCCAAATTGTTTTTAGGACATATATTTCACTATAATGCTTTATTGGGTGCCATTTTAATATTTCAATGGATGCTATCATTTTAGGAAAACTCCACCAAAGGTAAATAATTATCTCACATGTCATGAATGTCATGTTATGATGATAAAAAAATATAATCTAATCTTTGAATATTTCATTCATATTACCCATTTCTCTAATGTTGATGGAAATTTAACAAATACAGCTCAATATACCGACCATTATATATAATTTTACACAACTTTGATATAAATCAAGGTTCATGATATGACAAATGATATCTTAATACACATTATTTCATAATTTATTATATAAATATACACTTTATAAAATCCCAAAATATAATGAAGTATAGTGTATTTGGGAAATTAAGTATATTACGTAGAAAAGTTCACAATAAATACAATGACATAAACTGAAACATAATAAAAAATTCTTAGATTCTCTTGATTTTTTTAAAACTATGTGTGATAACGTTGGAACGTATATAACAAAGGGGTCTTCAATAAATGTCAGTAACACCATGAAATTAATTAGTGTGAGTAAATAAGAAAATGAATGAGACATAAAAGGGATAATAATCATAAACAAGAATATTATATCATGATAGGAGATTCTAACTTCAAGGCAACACATAAATGTGGAAACATCCTAAAACATTTCATAATCAAAATAATTCAAATCTAAATTCCATGAAAACGTAACATAGTTTGATTAGGATAAACTCCCTTTCACCCCTCATGGAATATCATGAGAAAAATCACTATCTAATGCATTTAAGGGCTATATAATTCCAGCTCCACCCATCACATTCAGATCATTTACATTCATAAGTGTTCAAAAAAAATTATAGACTATGCAGATATCATTCATCACATTTTACTCCATGATTATGGATTGTATTTAAAATAATTCGAAAATCGAAATCAATGATCAATAATTAAAAATAGGTGAATACCCTTGAGTGGAAATATATACGGTTATTCATTATAGAAATGTTTGGCATTGAATGTTATATGATAATTTTGATAGAAAAACATGTGTGCATAAAAGATTATATAATTTGAGAATTAAATAGAAAAACATCTACCATTACATGGAAAAAATATGTATAGTAAGATGGATTTTAAAATTATCCCAACATGAAAAATTGGAAGTAATAAAGGCATGAGATAATGATGGTACTTGAATAATGAGGAGTAAGAGAGAATCTCTTACATCAGGATAGTAACAGCTTGGATGGAGGTTATAAAAAGAAAGTAAATATCATCTCTAATTATTATAACATCAATTATGTTTTAAAAATATATTTAAAATGAAATGAAATCATAAAAAATTGATTGATAAGGATACATTTATAGAAGGGGCATGAATGGAATTGAAGAGGAAGATATACCTAATCTTGAGATGGAGCTTCTTATGGAATGATATGATATTCATAAGATATTAATGGAACCTTGGAAGGGATCTCGAGAGGTAAGGGATGTTTAAATTCTTACTCCAAAAGTTTTGAGTTTGGAGGAATGTGATATTGTGTTTGTTTATGTAATAACAGAGGGGAGAATTATTTATTAATCTCTAAACATCGGTTTTGGACTCTATATGAAAATGTAATCTAAAAAACTAATTTTTTCCATGGTTTTTTCCAATGTTTTTACAAAAAAGTATGGGTTTTCATTATTATATATATATATGAACCAAACTCATTAAAATTATACTCTTGGTGGTGTGGAAGTAAGTCATGTTTATAAATAATTGAATTTAAATCCATAATATATAAAATAGGTTTTGGAGGATTCATTAAGGATTTATAAAAATAAAAAAAATTACATAAAAAATACATTATTTTAAATGGGATATGCATGTTTTATAATGGATACATTTTATTGACTATATTATATAACTTTTGTTTCATTATGATGTCATAATATACTGTATTTTTATAAGGTATTTAATTTTACCCAAAAAATTGACTATCTCTCAAAATTATGAAAAATTCACCGATAAATAATATTGAAATAATGATTTCAAAAATAATATTTATTTTAGATATATATTTCTATTAATATGATATTTTATACATTAAATCAAAATTATTATTTATAGGAAAATAATTCTTTTTTGAAAATAATAGTTTGTATTGCCCTTATTAAAATAACATTGGAATTTGTAAAATTATATTATATCTTTTATTTAATGAATATTATTTTATAATAATATTTTATTAAAATATAAATTATTTTAAAAAAATATTTAATTCATCAGAAATTGTGTTTAATTAAAACTATAATTTTTCCAAAATATAAAATTTATATTTCATCATATCCAATTATAGTTTTTATTAATAACATTATTTAATCATATAAAAAAGTAATAATAAAAAGGAAAAAATATAATAATTATTTAAATTTAAACTAAAATCTAAAAAATCATACTATTATGATCTAGTTACATGTCCATTTATTACACGAGTGAATTCCCAATGTGTATGCTAAGAGATGATAATATTATTTTTAGGAGGATTGATATACATGGTTTGGGTCGTGGTCTCGATGATCACGAACATATACCATAAAATATTAATCTAGTGATGTAGTTCATAAATCTCAACTTGGTATTGGTCAATGGGAAATCCAAATTGTGTTATCTCCCTTTGAAGCTCCGACAAATTGACTTTATAGGGTATGATCCTACTTGTTTGAGTCATCACTTCCTCTATTTGTGTCAAATGGAATTTTTCATAAGCATTATTATACTATCCTTTTTGACACAATAAAAGTTCTATGTCATTAATGGTTCTGATGCTTAATGGTATTTTAAATTTGACTAGCCATATAATAGTCTTGAAAGGTATTTAATGTGTTTTTATATAACTATATTCCTTGATAAATATTTAAACCATTTAAAAAGGAGTCTAATTTATAAATGTTCAAGTCATTACATTATTCCTCAAATCCTAAATTTCTCCCCCGAAATTTCTATTTATGTTAGTAAGACAGATGGGGCTCCTTCTGTTTAATATCCTATTCTAATTCCCAATTATCTTCCTCAAACATGGGGTTCTACAACAACACTTTGACTAGGTGAGTTTTCTTGTTTAGTATAAACTTTTCTCTTCGTAATTAGATCTTCATTGGTTGTTACTCATATGAAATATCATTCTCCAATAATACCATATCTAGATTCATTATTTGTGAGGCGGCTAGTGTGTACTCTCTTAATAGGGATACACAAGACACAAAATATACATGTGATAGTTTATATGGGAGTACTATTCATTGGAACAATGCACTAATGTCATCAATTATCTAAAAAGGGTCAATGTATAGAGGATTACACTTTCTTTTATTCCTAGGAATTATGAATTTATTTCAGATGGATATATACAGGAACACTTTATCTCCAACAACAAACTCCAGGTTCCTTCAATGATTATCTTCCTATATTTATTTGACATTGAGTGGGTTTCATGTGATGCTGAATGTTTTAAAACCCCATTGTCATCTCTTGGATAATATCCAGCCCCATTAGCTTAATAATTATAAAATCGTCCCAAAATATTAGAGTTTGAGACATCTTCTTTCACAAAGCCTCATATAGTTTTGTTTAAATTATATAATTAAAAATATTTTTTTATAGGAACAACACTAAGGAGAGTTGTTGTTCCCAATATCCTTATAATTCCATTGAATATGATCTCAACATGTCCTCTAGTGTTTTAATGGTTCTCTCATACAGTCCATCCATCTGAGGGTGATAAGTAGTCTCTAAGCACAATTCAAAATACAATTCTTCCTAAAGGCATGTCCAAAACCACAAATCTCACCTGATATCTCAATTAGATATAATAGATATTATAACCCAATTTTTTCTTACCACTTACCATAGATCATGGAGAGTTTTTCCAGATACAAATGTTATTTGGTTATAAAGAAATATGTAGAATTGTTAATTCTATTGAATATCAACATTGTGGCATTATTTCCATTAGGTGTTACAGGGAGTCCTATGATGAAATACTTGGTTATGTTTTTCCAATTCCATAATATTATGGGTAATGGTTTTATTAAACCCTTGGCCTTCTATCATTCATCATTACTTGTTTGAATACCAAGAATCATGGTACAAACCCTTCAATCTCCCTCTTCATATTAATCATCCAAATGTTTTTATTCGAATCTGTATACATATTATTTATTCTAAGTTGAATAAGGAAATATTTTCTATTTAAATAATCCAAAAGTTCCCTCATTGGTTTTATTTTATATGGAACACATATCCATGTTTTTAAAATTATAACTCTATATTAGGAAAATTTGAACACTGTAATAATCACAACCTTAATTTGTAGAGATTCATTCTTTTTCTGGGCCACCATGATCCGTGGAAGGATATATGGTTAATCATTTATTTGAACAATATAGTATTAAAATACTCGTATTTTCACAAATAAATACTTTTCATATCCATGAATATTGGATCAATGTTAATCCTTATCATGGAGAGAGTTTTAGGATCATTTCTAGTCATAGAATCTACCACTTTTTTGCCTTACGAAGATAGTAATTGATTGAGAAATCATAATCATTGATAATATCCTACATCCTTATTTAGCACATATTAACCTCCCATATTTTGATTATATAATTTAGGATTTTAGGATCAATATATGAGTCACACTTCTCTCTATATAGATAATATCACCAAATAATAAATTTGATGAGCACTACACCCCTTTCTATATGATGAGTTGGGTAGTATTTCTCATAGATCAATAATTGGAGTGTGGAATAAGATATCACTTTTTCATATTTTATGTATAAAAAACCAAATACTTTTTTAAATGAATCGCTATAGATTATAAATCCTTGTCCACTATTGGGTAATGTGGGTACATGTGGAGTGATTATACTCTAATTCAAACCATTATTTCTCTCTTCACATTCATCAATCAGAAAATACTCCAATACTAAGCAAGTTTGTTTTTTATGTACTCATGAAAAAAAATATGTGTTTCTAAAAAAATTATGTTAGTGCCCCATTATTCAGAGGAAACTATGGATTCCCATCACAGATGTTGGTTTATTTCATACTTTAATTACCACAATTTTTAAAGGATCCATAGATATCCATTTGTAAGTGATAATAGTCCCTATGAAATATATTATCTCCCAAAAAAATTTACCTTTACAAGTCATTAAATTTAATTTTTTTTACAAGGTCTTTAGTATAGTATTTAAAGGAACCTCATGTTTCTATGTAATTTGGGAGTAGATAATAGTATCATTTATAAAGACATCTAAAAACATATTGAGGTAATCCTTAAATAAATTATTCATTAATACTATGTATATTTTTGGGTTATTTATGAGTCCTAATGAAGTCACTATGAACTCATGGTACCCATACATTTTATAGAAGGAAGTCGTGTGAATATCCTCATCCTTCACCTTTAAATTATAATATCCGAACTCAAGATCCACCATATATAAGTATTACTCTCCACATAGTTGGTCAAACATGTCACCAATATATGTTAGAGAATACATTTTCATTTTCCTGATCTGGTTGATCTCATGATAATCAATAAATATGTTTATTGAACCATTATTCCTCATGAAAAAGATGACCAGTTTACCACATGATGAACCAATTGGGAATATTAAACCATTATCCATGTTATCCTGTAATAGTTTCAATAGCTCTTTAATTTTAAAAAAGACCACTTAGTATGGAGTCCTCGATTTTGGAAAATATCTGTGTAATCCCTCAATAGAGTACTCAACCTTAGAGATAGGTGGAAGACTAAGAAATTCTTCTAAAAACACATCAGTGAATTCCATTACAATCAGAAATTAATCAAAGAGGATAATTTCTGTAATATAAATCATATTAACTAAATAATCTTACTCAAATAAATGATATTCTTTCTTCAGATGTTAGTAATAATGAAGATTCATCCAACACCTTTCACTTGTATAGAATCAATGGGATATTTTCTATTTATAGGACAATTTATTTATCTCATAAATTTATATTTTATCTAACAATGAAATCAAATATATGCCAATAATATCATTTTATTCCTCTAAAGTTAGTACAATAATATTTGTGGGTAATTCAATGCACAAATATGGATAGGTGACAAGTTATATTTTAAGTATATAATAATTGACCCATTTTTATCTTCACTGATAACACAAATTTTATGTTTTAATGAGGTTTATAGTTCAACTAAACTTTCTTAATATCAATGAATGCATAGTACTATGGAATATAATCATTCATTTCCCAATTTTATTCTTGTTCTAATTATTTATATCATCCAAAATTGACTTTAAGGTGATACTGTTCATACTATTAATTATGTAAAAGAAAAACTATGAACACTAAAGGTACAAATCATATATGTCTTTTATTCCTCCACCAATGAATATAAAGTATTATATTTATTTTATCCATGGCCAATTTTCTAATATAAAATATTATGGGAATTTTGTTTCCTTAATAATCATTTATGAGGAGCCTTGGAATTTTCAAAATAATATCCCTGAGTATTTTCATACTAGGTGAGTAGAAACACCCATTATTATGTAGTAGGTGATTATTGATTCTATTATAACATGCCCTTTTGGGGTTATTTTCACTAGGTACCTATATGATAGTGACATATCCACTTTTAGTATACATATAAGGATCTATTTTCATTAATGAAACTTACTCAATAATTTACTGAAATTTAGTGACATTTTCCAATGTTTAGAATTATAGCTATGTCATTCTCTAATGTTTTTGAATCCTTATCCCAGAGAAACTAATCATTTTTATGATACCAATTATAACATACCATATTTTAATACACATTATTTCATGACTAATAACATAAATATACACATAATAAAACAATAAAATAACATAAGTCCTTGTTTCATTGTGAAATTAGGTACATTAAATAACCACTTTAAAAATAAATAATATATAATAATCTTAAACTCTATAACATGCCCCTATACTCTCTTGGTTTCACTAAACCCACGTGGGATAACCTAGAAAAATCAATAATAAATGTTTGAGATATAAATCCTAGTTAGGGAATAATCAATGAATAACATTTGAGAATAATATATATGAGTTGGGAAGAATATCTATGAGTCGTAAAAGGGTAAAGAATCAAAAACATGAACATCATATCCTGATATAAGATGATAACATGAAGGAAACTTAGGAATATGGAACTAATATAAAACATGACATCATAAACAAAAGTCATGTGAAAAAGGAAACACAAAATAACATTATTTAATTAAGATTATATCCTATACACCATACAAGGAATATCATGAGACAAAAACAATACCAAATGCATTGGACTGAGATATAATTCTGGACCCACTAATTATCTTCATATCTAGTACATGAATTTGGGTGAAATAAAGGTCATAGAACATAAGGATGTATTTATTCAATTTTAACCCAACTATTAAGGGGTGAAGGTTACATTCATGTAAATCCAAAATAAATATTTTTTACGTATAAATATATGAATACCCTTGAGTGGAGATATCGATAGGTATTCACTATAATGATGATTGGATCGGAAAAAAATGATAATTTTGGCCACATAACATTTGTAAATTACGGTTTATATAAGGGGTTAATGAAAATAAAAGTTTTTTCTCATTTTGTGGGAATCATATTTAATGTAGGGGGTATGTGTAAAATATATCCCAACTTTAAAATTTTGAAATCATAAGTAAAGACATAACGAAAGTGATTAAATGAAGTGTAGAATTATGGGATCCCTTACTTCGATATAATATCGGTTTACGTAAAGATTATAATGGGAGGGGATAAATAATAATTAATTATTATTTCATGAACTATTTATAAAATTGATTTTTATAAATACATTAAAACATATTAAATTGATATTAAAAGGGATAAATTCAAATAAGGGGATTGACTGTAAAAGAACAGATACATCCTTTACCTTTCGAGGGTGTTTATTAAATATTTATATGAACTTATTAAGATAATGGGAACACCATGGGAGGGATATGGAGTGGTAATTTCAGAGTAACATTATTCTAATTGAGTTTTTGAGCAAGTAAGAATGGGTGGTTGGGTGGGTTTATATAGAAAAGCATAGTACAATTTTTTATTAATTTCAAAAAATAATTTTTAGAATCTATATGATCAAGTAATCAAAACCAAAAGCATTATATGGTTCTTCTAAATATTTTCTAACAAATATTAATTTTTTTATAATTATTTTTGGATATTATCTGAACTAATTAAAATAATACTCTTTGGGTTATAGAAGTGAGTCATGATTATAAATAATTGATTTTAAAACCCCAAAATATATTATAGGTTATGGTAGAATCATTATGGCTTTATAAAAATAATAAAATACTATAAAACCCCATAATGTAAAATGATAAATGCACACTTGATCTTGCATGACTTTTAGGACCTATATTATGTCACATTGGGTTAATTATGATGACAAACTATATACAATATATTTAGACCATATTTAATTTTGACACAAAAAATCTTTTAAATTATAAAATTATAATAATTTCACCATTGTATAATTTCAAAATTATGATTTATAAAATAATATTTATTTTATAAACATAATTATATAATTGTGATAATTTACACTTTTGAAACAAAATTAAAATTTTTAAAAATACTTATTTTTTTATAATAATATTTTTTTGACCCTTATAAATATTACATTTGAATTCATAAATTTTTAATAACAATTATATTGATTAATTATTATTTATGAAAAATATGTTAATAAAATATAATTAATTTAAATAATTGTTCATTTGATTATAAATAGTGTGTAAATTGAAACTATATATTTCCAAAAAATATAATGTATGGTACATCATGCTGAAATCCAATTTTTATTAAATTCATTATTTAATAATTTAAAAAGTAATAATTAAATCAGATAAATATAATAATTATTTTATTAAAAAATAAATAAAATATAGAATAACAATGTTAGGGTCTATATACATAGTCCTTTATTACCCAAGTAAATTCACTAAGGGTAAGGTGCATAATGGTATGATTTACTTATGGTGGCTTTATGTGCATTGTTTGGACCATGATGTCAATGATCTTGAACTTCTCCTATAAATGGTTTTCTCATTCTTTAATTATTTAGCATCATCATGGGAATGCTCTAGGGAAAATATGACGCATTTTATCTCCCTTGATAGATTTAATAAATGGGATTCATAGTGTATGATCCTACTAGTCGAGGAAACCCCTTCTTCCATTTGTGTCAAACAGAATTTATCACATCCCTAAATGTACTAACCAAAATGGCCACTATAAACCATATTTATCATTAATAATTATGTTTATTACTGGTATTTTAAATTTTATAACAGTATAATTTTCCAAAAACCTATTTCATGTATTTTCCAAAAATGCATTACATGATATATACTTTACTCATTAAAATAATTGTAATCTCATTTTAATTGGTTGGGTAATTACACATGATTAGAATTGATTGTAAACAATTCACCATGGAAGACCTAAAAATATATTAATAGAGTCGTGAAAGCTAATCAATAGGTAAATATTATATTATAGTATAGAAATGTTTATATTTGGAAAGGTGATAAAAAATAACCCATATTTCATCATTCATTCTAGGATTATTTGGAAATCCTTTGTTGAATTCTATATTAATATTATTCTGTTTACATATATGAATAGGTAGATGATGCATGACTCCTCAAGGATATTTTAGTTCAACCTTCACCTATTGACAATACAAATATCTTATAATATAATCATAAATTTATTACTCTATATTATCCCACAAAAAATATCCCTTAAACACTCTATATAACATCAAGAAACCAAGGTATATATAGAAATTAGAGCTATAATCATCATCCAATAATTCTATTTTTAGCTCATTTATTGATGGAACATATATCCTCTTTAAGAATTTTACAACTCCTTATTTATATATTATGTCTACCAATTTCCCATCATTCATGCATTTAATTTTCATTTAAAATTTCTCATGCTTAAGTTGAGAAATTTTTATATTTTCTAGTAAATATGGTTTTGAAATGATTTGAAAGATAAGTGATGTTTCCCTTTCATTAATAATTAATATATCCATATTTATTAAATCTATGAATTGAGGATCCAAATCAATGCTCATTTTGGACATGACTCGATGATATTTCTTACATAATGAATATAATACAGTATATTCTTTTCCTACGTAGTAGTGTATTAAGAGATTGTAATCCTTATGTATCTAGAGTCGTCCACTTTTCCTAGTAGTAAACTCTTCCTATAAATAGATTTATTTTAGGATGTGATAGTCTATGCATATATTATATCTTAATCCATAGATAAAATTTATCCATATCTTCAAAGAAAATATTTTGGTTGAAACTCGGAATCATGAGTTAGATATTTTTATTCCTAAGTCTTTGGCTCCCCTAATAGGTGGGTAATAACATTATTCTTTAACATAAGTACATATCCAATTCACTTATTAAATGAATCATAATATATCACAAATAAATCATTACCTAATGGTTGAGTCAAAATCAGAGAATTCACCATGATCCTCTTCAATTTATCAAATAAATTATTCAAATTCCTTTTTTGTGTGCATAGAACTCCATAATGTGTATGATTTGTTAACATCTAATCTAATTGGGGATTTTTTTTAAAACATCAATAGTAACCTAAATAATAAATTAATATGTGTTGTAGGATTATGTAAATTATTGTAGGAAATTATTTTATTACATTTCTCTTTTCTAGATCAAAGGATATACCTTCCTTGGAGACAATTTTACTAAGAAAAGATACATTTTGAAGCCAGAATGCACACTTTATCAATTTTTGAGATAAATCATTTTTCATAAGAGTCTTAAGAATAATCCATATATGATTCTTATATTTATAATATATTTAAGAATACAGAAATATTTCATCAATAAAGACCCAAAAAATATCGTGATATTCCTTGAATACTCTATTCATTATATCTAAAAATGATAGGGTGAATTAGTTAATATATGTTTGTAAAAAAAGAATAAGGGCTTCCCAAGGTGAAGCACTAGGTCCTAAAAATCACTTTTCAGCCAACTCATGTTGTTGTTTCTTAAACTCCAATTATTCCACAGTGGTCATTCTATTCAAAGGTTTTTATATTTTTCACACATCATAGATTAAATTAAAGGAAAACTGAACATCACATTCTAGTGGTTATCTAGTTATTTTCTAAATAAATAAATCCATGTATTCTAATATAATAGTTACACCCAAAAATTTAATATCACCCTTCCAATAAAAAGATTGGGTCTACTCTACTTCTCCAAGAATCCCCTTCAAAAGAGATACTGGGAGTGGATATCTTTAAAACTCAAATGGTGAAGTTTTCTATATAAATAAAAGAAATTATTAATCCTCATCATGAATAATAATTTCATTACCTTTCAAATAAATATTTTAATTATATATTAAAATCCAATCTATACATATGATTATACAAAAATAATTCATTGGTATAATAAGAACATCTACAAGTATGGAATGTTTATGTGTCATAATTGTAAATTACTAACACATATTTGTTGTCGGGATATTTCCATTAGTATTTTTCAATGAAAACCCTTTATAAGGTGCTAGGGAAATATCAAATTTTCATAAAAAATATGGAAGATATAAATGCATGTGATGTTCCAAAATTAAATAAATAATTAAATAAATTTTAGTCATTAAAAAAATTACATTCAAAAAATAACTTTAGGAACATAATCCTAATGTATAGTTGTTGATTAATCATAGAATTATCCCCTCATCCACGTTTTTGTAAGTTAACATGATGTTTGGTACATTATTTAGAATAATTTCCCAATTCTCAAAATTTGAAGCACCGGAAAACGCTTTTTTCTTTCATCCCATTTTGAATCATTAACTATGTGACACGTATCATTTAATTTTTTGAAAACTCCCATTTACAATAAAAAATTATTTAGGATGTTTCTTTTAAATAATTTCACATTTTTGAACTTTTATTATTCCTTTCTTATTATTTGATGATACTACTTTTAATGGTGCTCCACTGAAATATTTTTTTTGATTTCCTTTATAGATATAAGTTCTAAAAGATTATATATTTATATTGATGAAATATAATATTATTTCATAATATGATTGAAATGTTTTCGAAACCAGTCCCATTTAAGGATTGGAATAAGGAATTCAATGAAATGATCAATATTGATCTTTGGATTATGTATATAGTCTATCGAATTCTTGGATAGTCTTGAAATTAGTTATACATACGCCATTATATATTCTTCTTATTTTTCCTTTAATTTGAGTAAAATTTTCTAAATTTTAGTTCTTTTCTCATGAGGGAAAGTTTTTTAATGAATATTAAATTATATTCACTTCAATATGTATGTTATATTTCTTCTCCATTATAAGTATATTGAATCAACAATCTCCATTTATTATTATTGCCTCTATGGTAAAACAATATCGAGATATCATTTTCCCTTTCATTGCATCCCAAGGATGGAAATATCTATTTAGGAGACATAATCAACTGTTTAAATACAAATAGATTTAGAGTTCCATAAAATTTTAGAGGCTAATATCACATGAAGATTAAATAATTATATACCATTCCATGGAACATCATTTTTCTTCATATGATTAAGGTTATTGTTAATTACCTAGGTCAAATTCACCAATATGGCTATTATATTCTCATCTCTAACATCAATTGTATAGGCTTTCTCAATAGGTAAATCCTTACTTAGGACAAGGGTGTTGTTTCCCTGTCTTCTTTTAAGATTTATTAATAAAAATGGAACACACTAATTTATGTCATTATCATCAATAATATTAATCTATAAAATAAAAATACCTCTAATTATAATAAATATCATCTATTATATGGGTTTAACATTTTATCTTATTATCTATGATTATTTAGAATAGAGTTCCCAAGGTTCCTATTAAACCATCACTAATAAAAACTATAACAACACAAACTCTAGTAACATAGAGTAAGCCTCAACTTTTTAATTTTTTTCTATCACATAAGATATCTCACCCAAATGACCATTTTGTTTATTAATCTTGAAGAACAACAAAGATATATAATTCCTAGTTTTTTATAATGAAAATTGAATATAAATCCTTAAAAAGTGAATATTCATCTAACTTGAAACTAATTAAATGTTTATTCATCATATCCTATGGAAAAAAATATAACAAGGGTTTTCTAAAATTATAAGTAAGGGTTATGTGCAATTTAATGTTTTCAAAGTAAATAAGTCTTAATAAATATATCATGGTAAATATCTAAAAACAAATTCCATTTAATATATAAATTAATCATCAAATGCATCAAAGTAGAATATAAAATTAAATAATCACACGTATAATAATAAATAAATTTTCAATGAATGAAAGTAATACTATTATTCATAATGATTTCATACCTCATTATATATCTACCATCAAGGCCTTGTTCCAAGATAGAATAAAATATAGGTTGGAATACACAAAAAGACCCATTTAAGAAAGCTAGCCAATGGGTTCATCCCATGAGACATATCAACGCATTTAGGGGCTATATAATGTTGACACACATCCATTACTACATTTCCAATCCATTCCACATATATTTAATAATAAATATAATTTATAAAAATACACCCCTTATTAGAAATAAACTGTATTGATTAATGAATATGGAATATTAAGATTTACAGAACAATTAAATAAATTTAATAGTGAAAACCCTTATGTATATATCTTATACATTTTCAGAAATAAGCATTTCCATGATAAAAATAATATGGATATTTAAGATAAATTTAATTTCAAATGAAAGAAAATCATAAGAAAGTGAATGTTTTAAAAAATAGTTGACGAACAAAAAATTAGAAAGAGATATAATATAACCATAAATTGACTAGAAAAATTGATTTTATAATAAAATCAGGTGTATATAACAATAAAAAATGGTAATGAATATTTTTAAATATTATTTAATATAATTGTATTATTTGAAAACCCATTTAAATCTTATAAAGGAGACTAAAAAGGGAAAAACACTTATGAAAGTTTGAAACCCTATTAATGATGTATAAATTAAAATTAATTAATTAATTTTGGATTTTGATAATGAAAATTTTAAGTTACCATTTCAAGAAAACATTAAAATTATTCCATTAAAACCATATAAAGTTCAAGAATAACATAAAATTTACTTCATACATTAATGGATTAAATAAAGAGGAGTTTTGTAATATATGTTTCATAAGTATGGACATTGAATGTAAATATACATGATAAATGAGAGTTATAATATTGAATTATGTTTTAAAATACCATTGAATGAATAAATTTAATTTGGCCATTAATTATCTTGTAAGGTAAATCAAAGGGGTAGTATATAGAACACATAAAAGAAAATTATTTCATAATACCAAATATTTCTCAATGTTGTGGAAATAGATAGAAAATAACTTAAAATATTTATATCATTGATATGAGAATTAATCAATGAATATTTTATGTCTGTAAAGCAATAATATTTTTTTAATAACACATTTTTTTGATATCATATGAAATACATAACACCAAAATCAAACCAACCACATATTATTATTAGTTAAATGTTACAGTTATAACCTAAAAATTGAATTGGAAGGTATGAAAATAAATAACCATTTTATGAAAATTATTAATATTGGTTTTATATAATCTATTTATATTGACTAATTTATAACCAATAAGTTCTCAATTTTCAATATTGAGATTTTATGCTTCAAAAATATGATTTCTAAAAAAATGATTCTGATTACATTTTGTGTGTGGAACTTATATTTTATATATTAAACTATTATAAATTTTAATTCATAGAAAAAAAATTCAACTTTTAAATAACCATATGTAAATTTTATTTGGGTGAAATTTTGGATTTTTCTGAAAATATTGATTTTTTTAATAGTGAAAATGCCTATTTTTGTAAAATATAATTTCATTTATTTAATAATTACCATTATGATTTTAATTTTTTATAAAAGTAAGAAAAGTATTTCTTTATTAGATATAATATTTTTAATTACATTTTAATCAGAATTTTACATGATTTTCATTTATGTTCATTTTTTGGGCATAAAAATAAATTTTCCTAAAAAAACAGTTTTTCATTGATTTGTGTGTTTTAATCTTAAACTAATTTTTAACACTTATGTTAATTTATTATTGAAATCATTATTCCATATTTAAAATCATGTGTTTTTTTGGTAAATAGGTACCTTTTATTTTTTTATGTATAGAAATCATGGTATAATTTTTCACCTTAGTAGTGTAAAATCGGTTAAATAGGGATAAACCTACAAGGTAAGACATCAATATCACCAAAAAAGTACATAAACATAATATATGAGTGGGTTTCATTAATATCATTAATTAATGAAAATATTACATTTTGATGAAATTTTTCATAGATAATTACACAAATACTATTTAAATAAATTAAGAAAAATATCAATTACCTTATTTTTTTAAAAATATTTTATTTTAAGGATTAAAATAATTTATGAATGAAAAAATATTTCTACATTGAGTATTCGAATAATTTCAACTGGATATTAATTTATTTTAAATTTTCTAAATTATATAATTACAAATAATGCCTACACATCACAGATGCAGTGCTTAAACTTGTTGATAAATAAATTAAGTTAAATATATTTAGAAGTATTAAATGTGATGTGTTTTGTGAAAGTTAGGGTATTTAATGTTTTTTATGAATATAAATATAATTTAATTATTTTCTTAAAAATTTATTATAAAATTAAATTATTTTCTTCAAGTGTTAATGTCAAATTTAGTTGAATATTGGAAAAAAAATATGAATTCTTATGAGATTCATTATTTTTTATGATATTATCATAACATAAATACTATATATGAATTTATGAAACTTATGGAATAAATAATTTAGTATAATATAATAAAAATAATATTCAATAAAATATAAAAGTTATAAATTAAAATTTTCATAATGATAAATAAAAAAATCGTTTTGAGTGTCAATATAGAGCTTTCACATCACATTAAATATAAAATTTTATATCATAAAATTATTTATTAGAAAGTGAAACGTATTTTGATGAATTTTTTAATCAATATTATGTATTTCTCATGATTTTCTATTTATTAATTTTTAAATTTGTAGTTATAATAAATTAATATTATCCATACTCATGTGAATTATTTGTGTAATATGAAAAAAGTGAAAATAATATATTAAATTTGTTTTCAGGTTATGAATGAGTATAGATTTTAGTACAATTTAATTTAAATGATAGAATTTTTATATAATAAATTTTTAGGTTAATTTTTTTTTAATTTCTAAAATAACTATAATTATCTAAAACACTCATGTCGCAATGACACGATGTATATGAAACAAGTAAAATTAATAAATATTTAGTTTTAAAAACATTAAAAAATATAATATTCAGATGAGTTTGAGTATCCCATGAATTATCTTGATATTTAAGAAGTATAAGTTATGATATAAGATTTTATATGCCAAATTTCTAATTTTCATGATGTTTTTAATATCCATTGTTTTCATTTGTAAGGTAGATGACCTCAAATATGTCTTAACACAAAAAACTGATTTTTAAAATAATATGAAATTACAAAAAAAATAATGACTCATATAGATGTGAAGTATTATTTAAAATCATTCAATTGAATTTTGAGTTCCAATATCAATTTTTATAATTATCATTATAAGATATAAAGTTTGTAAAAATTTGAAAATGTCATATATATTTTAATATAAAAAGTAACTCAAAACAATATTTTTCACACAACTCAAATTTGTGTTTTTCTCTCAAACCAATATCCAAATATCTGTATAAAAATAAATTAACATGAACCCTAGCCACTAGGTTTATCATAAACCTCCATTATAAGTGCCTTAATATAAATCAAATGGAAGAAACACAAAGGGAAACATAAGTGTTTCTAAACTAGATCTTCTTTCATTAGGTTACATAAATTATTCATTGATGATGTTATGAAAAGATTATTTATTATTTTTAAAAAAAATAAATTTTTTTTGAGTGGATTTAAATTCATTACACATAATTCCTTCAATTTTTTATTCTTATTTCAATGACATGCTCATTTTAATAGTAATTTGACTGAAATATTTCATATTTCGGACATATATATATGTTCTTTACCTATATACATTTATGATATTCATATACAACCCCTTTGACATCTTATATCATTAATATATTTATTTTAATGGAATTTAATGATTAATTTGATGTTATTATGTCACGGGTCTTATTTTTCAAAAGTTACCAAATTTGTATGCGGTTTCTGTTTTAATACAGTATTAATCAGGATAGTTCAAGATTTAATTTACATTGATGAAATTATATGATTTTATTTTATTAAAAAAATCATTATAATTTGATTACCTCTAAAGAATTAACAAAAATATTCAATTTTACACACTTTATATAGTCAATATATTGAGAGAATATTTTTAAGTAAAATTGACATTGTTTCCTATTCATCTATTAATATTTATATTCTGTGACAACATTTTAATTACAACTTTTACAATAATTATAAAAAATATTATAAAATGATTCATCAATTACATTTTTTTCATCATGAACTTGTTACAAAATGATTTAAATTAAATATTCTTATCATTTTATGAATGAGGAACCTCTTATATTTATAAAGAAATGAGAAGGGAATCGTTATTTTAATGTACTCTCTATTAATTGAATTTAACAAGATCATGAATACCCAATGCATTGAATATTCATAAAAATGTTTCTATTGTTTTTTCAAATAATTTATTTCCCTAATATTTTAAAAATATTTAGTTTTTAATAGTGAATTTCATATTGAAAATGGTATTTTCTTCTTAAATTTATTTAATAATCGTTTCATCATAACACAATTCATCAATGATAAAAAAACCCATTATTTTACATATGATTCACTATGAATATGTTGTAATGATACCATAATTATTATTTATCTAGATGGTTTAAGATAAATTTTAGATGAATGTATTAGTATTTCATATGCTAATTCTTTCTATATTATCATCTATTTATTATTCATTCAAGTTGATTAGGTTGTATTGTTTTTTATATAGTAATGAATTAGGCATATTAAGTGATGGGTGGAACCCCAAATCACATATCCCATCAATTTATTGACATGTCTCATTGGAGGAAATAGTTTTTAGCCTTGGTAAAAAGATTTGTTAGGTATAAATACCCATATTTTAAACTATATTAGCTTGAAAGCATGACATAATATTTTAAGATTCATTGGCCTGGGTACTCAAAATTATTTTTATGATGTACAACATTATACATTCCACCATTATGAAAATTTTTATTATCATATATATAGTTATTTAAATATTTTTTATATCCATGGATAAGTTTCAATCTTGTGAGAATATTTATATTGATTTATTTTATCAACATGTATTCTTTCCATATTATTTTTCAGGCTAAAGTTATTAATTAAATGGGCTCTTTTTAGTTATTTTCCATGTCATATTATTCATACCTTATTCATTATATGATATCTTATACTTTATGTATCCTTATATAGATTGTTAGAGATCTCTCTTATTATATCTATTATTTATTTTATTATGAAGAAACATTTTATGTTTGTTATGCCTAATAATGATTCTATATGTGAGGAACTTGGTAGAAGAAGTTATAGATTTGTATTAACAAGTTGTATGTATCCATTATTTTCTGTAATAATTTATTCTTAATTCTCTAAATCTATTAAAACAAATATTCCATTGGTGTGTATGTGATCCAATATTTCCTATTAATGATATATGTTTTTGATGGTTGAAATTGGATCACATTTATTATTTTTAAAGGAAGGAATATAAATATGATGTTTTAACAAGGAATCTCATTGTGTAGATTTGGAGCTATAATAGTTGGTATCACATTTAATGTATAGATAACATTGGTTATTAGAATGTATCAATATTAGGTTAACTGATGACTTTTGGATATCATCATGGGTTAATATGACTATGTTGGATCATAATTTTAAAGGTTGTGATATCCCATTTTATGTTTTATAAGATGGGAGTATAAGACAATTCAGAGTATTTTGGGAGACTTTTATGTTAATAAGACCCTTGGAATTAATATTTAATTTTTTTTAAATGTTATTTAAGCAATAATTTCTTACAAAAATGAGTTTAATAGAATCGATAACATTTTGGGTTAATATAATCTTCAATTTTAAGGTAATTATAGTTAATTAGGATAAAAGGTTTTTACATTTCAAAACAACTAAGTTTTTATATAGAAATCCGTGGGATTTAAAATGGATTTGGTGACTATATAAATAATTTTATTTTTAAAGAAGTACATTATTTTATGGATATTATAATATTAACGTAACAAGGATTTTTTTTACATCAATAGTTTTTATTTGATGAAAATAAGTCGACTTAACTTTAAGAATAATATATGAATTTATAGTAACTTTATTTTGGAAAATTATTATTATAATTTAGAGAATATATGAAATCAATATATAAATTTCGGCAGTGGACATTGATATTGATTAAGAATTTTTTTAATATAAAAGATAAATTAATCTCAAAAGAATGTGTGATAAAATGATTATGATTTTTAGGTTTCAAACAATGTCAATAATTTGTTGTTAAATTTTGAGGTTAATTATTTATATAATGATCTTGGTTAATTGTTAGGGTTTATTTTCCAGGATTTATATATTAATAAATACTTTTTACGTATGAAGTTTAATAAATTTATGTTTATTATTTTACCTTGTGTTACCCATTTATGTATTGGTTAATGTATAAGGATGAGAAGAATCAATTTTGATCGTTTTATATAACTCATGGAAAATCATTTTTTTATTATAGTTACTCATGTATTAAATATTTTTACTAACAATTTGGGATAAAAGTAGAGATATTGGTGGAAACTGTTTGAAACACTAAACCAATGGATGAAATTATATTTATGGAATTAAATAAAATCATGTGTGTATATTCCCTTATATTCTTAGTCTAGATGGTAAAAAATCCCTAGAATCTAGTAAAATTATCTTTAAATGGAAATTTTATCCTATTACCATTATTTCTAATTACATGATTGTATTCTTTATTATTTTATCATTAATACTTTGGTGTTTATTAACATTCTCTTGAAAAATTATTTTCCACATTCTATCATTTTTACATTACATTTTCATCAACGTCTATATTTTCACATCCCTCAAATATTAATCTATTTTAAAACAATGTTATGTGTTATTCTATATGAAATTTTTATTTCAATTTCCCACTTTTCAAGCACATATTTAATTAACACTTCATTCGATGTAGGTTTTCCAAATATGTTGTTTATAAATATCTAACCTTTTTTATCAACATAAATATAAAATTGTGAGGATTTAATTTATTAAACATGGTATAATTTAAGATCAATATTTTAAAACACTTTCATCGATAGCATGTATAACATGAAACAAAAAGATTTAATTAACCACAAAATAATATTTTTTAAATATTATAGCTATAACCGATAAATTTAATTAGAGGGAAATAATATCAATAAAAATATTATGAAAAACATTTCAAGCTTTTTTATAATATAAAAATTATTTATTAAATCATAATAAAAAATATCCAATTTTTAGTAAATCTATTTTATGCTTAAAATTTCTATTTTCTATAAATATAATTTTTAGGAAATTTTATTCACAAATATGGAAATTAATTTCGAACACATTTATAAATTTCATTTTCTTAAAATAATATATTTTTTTAAATCACCTTATAAGAATTATCTTATGATTAAATTTTAGAAAGTTTCTGAAAATAATTATTTTTCAGTGAATAGTTAAATATAGTAATATTTGTAAAATAGAAATTTATTTTAATTAATAAGTCAACTTAATATTTTAAATTTTTCTTAAATTTATATAAATATTATTTAATTATATATAATCTATTTTATCACATTTTAATTTATATTATACTTGATTTTGGAATAAGTTCATTTTTTGGGTTCAAAATGCATTTTTATGAATAAATATTTTTCATTTCATTTGGTGTTTTAATAAAAAATTTAATTTCATACTCTTATTTTGATTGAATATTGAAAACGGATTATATATTTTAGAATTAATGGGTTCAAATTTGGTAAATAATTCTTATTTATTTATTTCATTGTGAATTGTAACCATGTTAATATTTACCACCATGGTATCTGTAAAATAGTTAAAATTAGGTTTCAAATATCGGTTAAGACCTTAAAATCACTAAAAACAAGCACTAACCTTATTTTATGACTTTATTTTTTCTATAATAATTAAATTTTTTAAAATATCTAAACATTGTTCTATTTGTATTTTATAATGACATAAATATTATTTATCTAATGTATAAAAAACTACATCACTCTTTGTTTTAATAAAAATTATAGTTTTATAAAAAGTATTAAATAAAGTTATAAATGATAATAAATTTGATACTTTGAGTATGAAAATATTATATTTATTATTGTAATATATTTTTAATTTTTATAAATGAAATGGTCATTTATAATTCTATTACATCGCTGATGTAGTGCTCGTACATGCTGGTAAAAATGTCAAAGTAAATATATTTAAGTATAAAATTTTATGTATTTGGGATTAGTGAGGGTACTAGATAGTTTTTTTGAATATAAATGGAAGTGGATTATTATTTTAAAATTTTATATTGTAATTATATTATTTTCAACAACTGTTAAAGTAAAAATGTTTTGAATAATGGAAAAAATAAGGGTTTTTATGTGACATAATATATTTTATAATTTTTTTACAAAATAAAAATGATATATGAATTTATGAAATTTATGTAAATATTTATTTATTATAATATAAAATGAATATAATTTGAAAATAATATAAATATATAAATTATAATTTACATATTTATAGTTATAAAAATTATTTTCAGTGTTGATGGGGAAATTAAGAAACAATATAAAAATAAAATGTGTTATCGTGATGATAATAATTGAAAACTAAGAAGACATTTGATGACTATTTTGGTAAATATTTTTTATAATTTATTATTTTTATTGATTTTATCCAATTGTGGATTTATATTACAAGAATCGTATCTAACTTCTTCTGTGATTCATGCATAAGGTGTGAAACTATAAAATAACATATTAAATAAGTTTTCATGTGATTAATGTCAATAGAATTTCATTATGAATGATTATAAAAGATAAAAATTATTTATAATACATTTTTAGATCATTAATTAATTTTAAATTTTTTAATTTGTTATAAGTTTCAAAAATAGTTACACCATGTTGGCACATCATGTTTGGAAATAGAAAAATATTTAAATAAATAATTTTAAAAATATTAGAAATGATAATATTTATATGATCTTAAGTGTCAAATAAAATTTATATATATTTATGAATGGTATGTTATTATATAAGATGTTATATTAGAAATTTATATATTTCATGATGTCATTAAAGCATTGTATTGTTAATAGGGATAAAAAACCATAAATATTATTTAATTTTAAAAACATATTTTCAAATTAATATAACATTATAAAAAATATTTAATGACTCATATATATATATAATTATCTATTATATCATTCTTGGTCATAATTTTTTCCACTTGTGATTTTTAAATTACTTTTATAAACCTTAAAATTTCAAAAATTTCAAAAACCACATATAATGTTTTCTTATAAATCGGGATTCACCTAAAATTTTTTCACACAACTCAAATTCAGTTTTTCACTAAAATAACATAAAAATGATTTTATAAAAATCAATTTCCATATCCCAAATCCACTATAGTTATTATTAATATCTCTTATAAGGGTATTATGATTAATTAAAGGGAAGTAACATAATGGGAAAATTTAGGGTTTTGATAACTCAATCTCCATTCATTAGGTTATATCACTTCTTTATTGATTATATTGTTATAAAATTAATAGGTAAATAAATTGTTTTTATTTTATTTTTTAATTACACTTTATTATTAGAAATAAATCGATTACACACAATCTTTCCATTGATTAAATCTCAACTCAATGGCATGATCCTCATAAGGGTAATTTTCCTCACAATTTATTTCTCATGAACTTATGTTTATGTTACGCACTTATAATATTTTAATGAGCATATATGCTACCACTTTGAAATTTTAAATCCTTAATATACTTATTTACATGATATTTAAATGATTCATTGTGTGTTATTCTTTTGTGGGGCTTACTTTTCAAATGTTTCCAATGTTGTATGTGGTTTAAGATTCAATCCCAATTTTGATCGAGATAGTTTGTGATTGAAAAAAAATAAAGAAATTATACGATATGTAATTTATAAAATAAATAAATATTTATTATCCAATTTGTTTCACTAAAAAAATTATAATTTTAATTCATTTCCATCACTTTATGTGCTCAATATATCTAAAATTTTCTTTTAATGATAACAGATAATGTTTTCTATTCCATTGGGAATATTTGGAATCTATAATCATATTTTCATTATAATATATTAAATATTTTTTTTATAATTATATTATTATTTTAAAATTATTTTTCAACTATATTTAAATTTTTTAAAAATTGTTTAAAATTAATCTTCTTTTTTTTCATAATATGGTAATTTTTTTGAATTTTTACAAAAAATGTACAAGATTTTTTTTTAAATGTAATCACCATGAAAAAAAAATTCCCTCCATAATGAATAGACAATTATATTAAACATTCCATAAAATGTTTCATGATTATTTTCAAATAAAATATTTTCCATAATATTTTATAATTTATTATTTTTTAAAAGTTAATTTCAATTTTAAATTATTATTTTCCTGGATATTTTTTTAATAATATTTTATTGCATTCGTATTAATCAATTAAAATAATCCATTATTCTAAATATTCTAAAATGGGGATATTTTTTAATGATATCACCATTATTCTTTCTCTAGATGATTTATTATTAGTATAAATAGGAAGGTATTAAAAAATATTATTCGTGTTCTTCCATATGAACAATTTTTTATTATCATGGAACATTGACTAACATATATGGATAGTTTATATGATTATTTAAATAAACTTATTATGTTATGGTTGGATCATAAAATTAGAAATTCTTTCAATTCCTCAACATGGATAATTGGAAAAAATATTTTATATTCCTTATTATATTGGTTTTTGTGTGTACATGAACATAGTTTAAACTGTAATTGCACATGGCCTTGATGGTATGTTTAGAATGTCTTGTATGAGGCTATTATAGTGATATAATGATATCGAAGATTATACATTCAACCATTATGAAATACGATATCGATGTTTGTGTTATTATTTAAATATATATGGTGTCCAGAGATAAGTTTAAGGCTCATGTGATTTTTTAGATGGAATTATTTGATCATTATTTATTATTACCATATTATTATTTATACTCAAGTTTTTTATTAAGCAGAATTTTTTTTGGTTATTTTCCATTATATATTATTCATTTCATGTTCATTATAATATATCTTATATGGTACGAAATACCTTATTAGGTACTTGAACTCACCCTTCTCATTTTTTCCATTTTATATGTTTTGAATAAAGGTTTTGGTATGTTCTTAAAAATATTTTTAATATATGTGAACAACATAGTGGGAGAATATGTAATGTTTTCTAAATTAGTTGTTTATGTATATATATTTTTATATAAAATATTTTATCAATTCACTAAAAATATAATCATAATTGGTCCTTGGATATTTACTTTATGAAATATTTATTTTGGATGTTGTAATTTTTTAGATAGTTAAAAATGGACCACATTTATTTCCATCAAATATTGAAATATAAAAATGATGTTTTAGATCTTGATATTGTTGTTCTGTTTTAGGGATATTATAGTGTGTACCAAATATAAATCCACAAAAATAAATTTGAAACAAAGTAATTTTATAAATAATTTTATTTTACACATAGTCATTATATAATAAATAAAATGAAGTAAAATTATAACCTAGTGAATTTAAATTGAGTTAAGATACCCCTAACCTCCCATTTTCTCTTAGATTAATGTTCTGTAGCCTCATGTTTAATGGTTTTAAAAAATATTAAAATTTATAATAGGACCATATTGAAATTTTTATTATCATATATGGTCCTCTTATAAAATCTTATCACACCTTTTTTAACAATATTACATTATTATCATTATTTCAGGTGTTAATTAATTCATTTTCTCGTGTATGTTTTATTAGAGATGTCCTGGTATGTGTAGTTTGATTATGAATAAAAAATTCACATAATGTTAATTGTGATATAAACCACATTTATATTTATTAAATATATCATTATCTTCATCAATGTAATCGGAATTTAAAAATTGGTCATAGCACTTCGTAATGGTGTTAGTTCATCAGTACACACAAGTTACGCTATCATTCTCTAATGGATATGAAGGTACGATGGAATAAATTAATATTATAATTTGATAATCATAATTATGTTATAAATTTTTTATATATTCATTAGTTATGTTTTTATTACCATCCATGTAAAATGGTGGTGAAAAAATTGCGCCGCTACATAGAGACGGTAAGTAGTACATACAAATGAGTGGTGTTTTCACTTATTTTATGATAGAAAAGAGGTGAAAAATGGGTTTCCCATTATAATAATATCATCTCATTATATTTATGATACTACATTAAAAAATTTAGAATGGGAATTATATATTTAGATGTTGTAGATGAATAAATAAATTTTAAAGGTTTAGTAAATAGGATTAACTCTTCTTTGGTAGTCTTCTTTTAGATCTCCTCTTAAAAGACCTATTGTTAAATTTTTTTAAATATAATATTATCTAGAATAAGGTTAAGGATATAGAGAAGAAAAATGGGGAGGGATTTTTGATCTAGGGTTCTTATTTTGGTGTAATTAAAATACATATGTGTGTCAATTCATAAGTGAGAGGAGGGTTATTTTTGAAATTTACAAATGTATTAAATTAATATAAATTATTTTTCATTTAAAAATATTCAAAAATGATAATATACAATGATAATATGAGTATGAATTGAAATAATCTCATAATATTTTATTTTCAGATCTTTTGTTTTTTTATCCCTTATCTTTTTTTGTTTACTCACCCCCAATTCCCTTTTAGAAATTCCCATGATAGCATTGGTTAAAAGAAAAAACAATTTGTTACCAAAGTTATTGAAAATGGAATATAGGAACATAAATTTCTATGGAATGAAATTTTTGAATATATCATACAACCTAGTCTTATTTTAATAATTTTTTTGATTTATCAATACTTTCAAAAAAATAGTTTCATTAGATATTGTATATTTTATTTTTGACACTATTTATTTAATTTCACATTAAAAACATCCATTCAAATATTAATGATGAATAGAATCCATTAACACATCAATAATATGTTATAATTATATATATTTTTATTTATACACAATAATTAATCCAAATTGAATTCAATAATATTTTAAAATCATAATTTTTATATTTCTATTAATTGGATAAATATTGTGAAAATGTTGCATAATAATTTTTTCTATTTATCCAATCACTAAAAATTAAAAAATAAAATTAAATAATAAAAATTCAGTAAATATGTTAAAAATATTTTTTTAGATTCATGAATTGCATATGATTTTACAAATGTAATGATATAAGAGAGGGGAATTTTTTAATTTTCATTACGTAAAATAATATAATTATCATTACTAAGGAAAAATGGAACTGAATGGAAATTTATTAAATTTTTAATGGATATGGAAAAATAAATGAAAAAAAGTTAAAAAATCATGTATTTGGTTTATTTTGAATTCCATATTACATTATTTTTAAACATCATTTATGGATTTTCCCTTTAACAATGTGATATATTTTAGCGTCATTACTATAAATAATGATTAAAAATAAGTGGCATATATACCAAATTTGAGCCTCCTAGTTCCAAATATCATATCCATTTTTCATGATTCATTATATAGAAGTGGAAAATTTTATATTTATATAAATATGGAAAACACAATGTTAAAACAAATTAGTTAAATGTGTTTTAAGTTTGGAAATTAAATTATATAAAAATATTCCAAAATCATATTCAAATTATATTATTGTAAATATATTTAATAATATTCCACATTAATACTAAATATAAAATATAATTGGACTTTTTAATTAAATTATATAATGAAAAGATGTGATAATTTTTTAAAAAACAAATTATTTTCACTATTAAATGAAATATCAACCATCTAATAAAATTTCAAATATTTTACACTAAATTAATTTTGAAATGATCATTTTAGGAATGAAATTAATTTATTAAATTTAAAATTAAAAAATAGAATTTATTTTTTAATTATATTCTTCAATAAAACAATGTTTATTAATCTATTTTTATTTAAAAATAAAATCTTACTTTGATTGAAGCTCATGTGTTACATCTAGGGAGGAGGAAGACCAATTTATCTATGAATACTCTCAAGAGTGGATTATTAATTATGAATTTTGTAGAATAAGGATGATTTAATTTAGATTTTATTGCATTTGTTTATATAGTTAAGGAAATTCTATGAGAAGATTTACATTTGATGTAGAATAATTATAATGATTAGTTAAGAGATGATTTTTTAGAGAGAGAAGGAAAATTAATTAAAGAATTTTTAATAACCCATGCTTAACATACAAGGATATAACATCAATTTAGCAGAATATTCACAACATTACAATATTACATTCCAATGAATTTTAAAATTTTAGTATCTTTGGAAACATGATCACATTATTCTAGTTTAGTGAATGATATTTAACATCTCCCTTAAACATCTTCGATATTATTACTCCTAAATAAGACCTTTCTTGGTATAATGGGGAAAGGAAACATAATGACTTGATGATCTCAAATTCTTATTAAGGGCAAATAAAGGAAATATGTATGCATAACATGAAAATGAGGGTCCAAGAACATGAGCATAATATTTGATGATCATTCACTACATATCAAAGATTAGAAACATGATACATGGAATAATGATTGATAGTTTATAATACATGAATCATAAGATAAAAAAGAACATAAACCATTTGATCATATCATTTGAATAAGGCAAATGCTTTTTTAAACTCATAATCATATAAAACATTACCTATAATTCATGGATCATTTCCAAAATAAACAAATCACTTCATGGGGACTACACCTACTTGGTGAGACACACCACCATCCTTAGTATCAGCCATTTCCTTATATGGGGTTAGGTTTACCCATCTTCTCATAGTGGATTGGGTTTCCCAATCTTCACATAGTAGATAGGGTTTTCCCATCTTCCCATAGAAGATCAGGGCACACGTGTTTCAAATTTTGGATCAGGACGCCCCTGTTTTCCATTTTGGATCACGCATGTCGAATTTTTTCCCATCATTATCATAGGATATATAAATCACTACCGAATTATTTTAACGGATATATTGTAACCACGAATCACATAATAATATCATTCCATGATGTTTCACATGATAAAAAATCATGCATCAAATCATGACCCATAAAAAGAAAAGGGTTTTAAAAAGATCATTCCATAACCCATGAAATAAATAGTGTATCATAATCATTTCATCTTATCAATACCTATGGAAAACAGATAGGTATCATAATCATTTCATCAAAAAATAAACCATGATAAGAAGCAGCATAATTAGAAATTTAATTATTTACAACAAACAATTTGGGATAGGATATCGTCGGAAAAGGTCATTTATGATAGGATATTGTCGCAAAAGGTCATTTACAATGGGGCCCCATCACAAATGGCATGTTTCCAAAAATTTCATCGCAAATAGTTTTTTTTCTAATACCCTATCGCAAAAAATAATGACTATTTGTGATAGTAGTCATACTCGTCACATATATTCTATCCTTGGTTTTTTTAAAACACATTTTCTGATGGGTGGATTCACATGACAAAAAAATTAAAAAATTATATAAATAAAAATAAAATAATAAAATAATAATTGTATTAATAAAATTTAATAAAATAATTATTATTATTGTATGTAATATAATTAATAAAATGATTATGAAAAATAAATTAAAAAGTAAATAAAACTATAATTAAATTATCTAATTAATATTATTAATATTAATAAATATATAATAAAAAATAATTATAAAATAATAAACAACAAAATATCAACAATAATATAAAAATTATAATAAAAAATAAAAAATTTATCCAGAAAAGGAAAAATTAATTAATTAAAAAAATATTCACAACAATATAAAAAATGAAATATATATAACTAAAAATATATATATTAAAAAAATAATGCAATAAATGTAAATACAAATATTTCTAAAAAATACATAAATCTCTGAGGGGGAGGGGTCATCTAAAGTATGCGGTGGAGGTAACTCCATCGCTAAACCATGTGTCAGACGTCACATGTACTTAATCATCATCTCATGCTATTGTGCCTCCCATTGGTGCATCTCCTCTTACTACTACGGATGTCAAAAAAACTCATCATACTTCATATGCAAGGTCTCTATAAGCTCAACCTAAGCTCATAGAAACTCCTGATATTGTGCAGCAGATGATGATGGTTCTCCATGAGATCTCTTTGAGATGGAAACTAAAATCAAAATGGTACTATAATAACTCCAATGCATTTATTGAAAGGAGATACTATTAACTCAGCCTTTCACGAATGCATATGAAGTCGTCTGCATCCATGTTGTGTCATTAAATACTAATTTAATTGTAGTTTGATCCTCGATCTTGGCCTAACTCTCATCATTTGATTGATAATTTTTGGCCTCATATAAATCCTTCAATTATAATTAAAATTATTATAGTTAAAATATTATATATAGTGAATTTTAAAACTTAAAATATAATAATACTCACTACAATATGATGCTGGCTATCAACTAGTATCTCACCAGAGACAGGATCGTTTTTATATCATCTTATAAATGTCCAACTATGTATTACCAGGATGTTTGACTACCTATATGAGTATAAAATAAAAAATTAACATTTATGGTCATATAAATTATTAAAAAGTACTTATCTTATGTCTTTGATGCATACTGAATGTACGACTACTAGCTTGATGTGTCATCTCCTTTCACCCCCAATTTTGACGAAGTAATGATGCTCTCCTCTGAAAATTATATCCCATATAATATTAAAATAATACCTCCCAAACCCGAGATTAGGTGTAATATGGTCACTTGGAGCCACAGGATTGGTCATATTATCTGACTCTTCCTTTTTTCATCACTGTCCTCCTCAAATTATGAAAAAACTGAGGGAAATACACACACATACAGATCTCCCATTCCTCTCAGATAGATTCACAGGTTCTATCATTGATAAAATATCATAAACCCTACAAATAATTTATAATATAATTTTACAGACTAAATTAATTTCAAAATAATTATTATATATTTACGCACCATCTAATGATAAAATATGATATTTCAAGACCAGATAACCTATAGAAGAGAAACATATTTAATAAACAAGATTTCATCAAAACATAAACAATTAAAAAACAAAATAAATAGTATTCTTGGTTAATATTCCCAATAAATCATAATCTATAAAAAACTATGTCATCTTATATGGAGAATAATTTTAAAAGATCGAATGAATCATTTCCTAAAGAAAATAGCCTTTATATGAAAATCCTTTTGAAAAAACCATTTTAAAATACTTTTATGGTCACAGATGCTTTGTAATTTCCTTTAAAACATTTTTTGAGTAAAACATATTTTCCTCTATTAGAAACTCTCTCTAAAAATTAAATATTTTGAAAGAATTTTTTTACTATAATTTCAAAACCTAAAAAGAGGATAGGAATAATTTAAAATTCTTTTTTAGAAAATGGCTTTTCAAACGTATAATGAATTATTTCCACAATTCAAATCCTTTCCTTTGAAAGTATTCTTTTTGAAATCATGAAATGCAACATTAGAAAACAATTTAAAAATATTTTTAAATATAAAACCTTTTTGAAAAAAAAATTCTTTAAAATAAATCTTTAGAAAACAAAATTAGATTCAAAAAAATTCAAGAATATAAGAAAAAAATTTATTACCAATAACCTTCTAAAAATACAATGAAATCTTCAACGAAATGATGGTTGTGATGTTGGGTAAGTCTGTACATATAGAAAATTCTTTTTACACCGTAAAAGTTTAGAAACGTTACTTGATCGGAAAATGAAAATAATAATTTTTTAAAACTATTTTTCATAAAGGTAATACATTTTAAAAAAATTAATTTAAACATAATAGGATGATATTAATAATTTTATAGAATTTTTTTTAGATAATATGTTTTGAAAGAACACAGTTTCCAATAAAAATGATAAATAAAGACCAATTTTCATAAAAACATTTTATTAATTATCTTAAGAACTAAAGATTGGAAAAAATGGTAATAAAAAATTATAAAATAATTTATAACCAAAGGATAAGAAAATTAATTAGTTTTTGTGACATATGGATGATAATATTTCATCAATGGAAGCATAATCATAAACAATCCTTGTAAACAGTGACATTATTGCAATAAATTGATTCTAATTTTTTAACCTTGATTCATCATACCAATGAATTAATAAAATTAAATTAAGAATATAAAATCATTAAAATAATTAGATTAGTAATATAACATGTTAATGGGTAGTAATACACCCCATTGTAAAATATAGTTTCACAACATTACTAGTATCTCAGGGAATGAAAATTGAGATAAAATTATTTTATAGAATTGGTAAATTTTAAAAAAATAAACCCAGTAAATTAAGTAAATAAAATGTATATTGAAATAACTATAAATATAATTATATTAATTATATAATACATTCACAGTAAGTATATACACCACTCAAAATAAATTATTAGTTAATATGATATAAGTCTCACCTAAAAAAACATGTAAGATGAAAATACCCCTACTACTGGAGTATCATTAGAATCATGATCCCCATGAAAGAGTTACCAAAATTTAAGATTTTAATATAAATAGAGAAATAAAATTAATTATAGAACATATCATCGGGAAGTATATACTCCACAAAAAATTAATCATGTGGTGAATATGGCATGTATCTCACAGAAATAAAATGTGAGATGAAACTACCTTACCTTAAGTATTGAATTTGTCCATAAAAGATCAAAAATACTCTATAAAAATATAATATATTAGAAATATACCATAGATCTATATTATTATATCTAATACCATATTTTTTTATATTATATTACTTGTTTATTAAAAACTCAATTTTAATGTAACATTTTGGGTAAATATTGCATTGTTTTTTTTCATATGTTTCGACATCTTATTCAGGATAATATTATATGGATCATGATTAAATTATTTAAATAATGTAAATAATAATGTAAATATAATAAATATTCACTATATATGTTTCTATAATATTCCATAAAATATATAAATATGAAATAGAATACATAATCCATGGAGACGGTAGGCCATACATACGCATGAACGTTATTTCTATTTTAATTTCAAATTGAATAAAAATGTAACTGATTAAAATGACTGTAATATCATTATGGTAGAATTAATAATCCATATATATCAAATATTTTCCATAAAACCATCCTTAATATATTTCATTTATATTGTCGAAAAATTACATTTCTCTGGAGAGGCAGTAGACCACACTTCCACAAACGATGTTCTCATATTTATTGACCATGAAATTCATGAAGGTTTCATTTATATAAATATTAAATAAGAATAAATATATCATAAATATTATATAAAAAATATTTTATATCATAATTCCCAACCATTAGATGAGGTAAAGGAAATACAAATAACATCATTTCGTGAGTCGGTATTTCTCCAAACACAGGAACGGTTTTTTATTACACATAAGATAAAAGCCTTTTTAAGTGTGCATTGATAAATTATAATACAAAAATATAAATGAAATTATTTTAGTTAATTAATATATAATCATGTAATAATAATATTTTATGGGGATGACAATGAAAATAAAATAAATTATATAGGGGAAAGATGTTAACTCTTAAATTGGTAAATCATCTTGGTTTGAATCAAATGGCTACTTTGGATAGATTTATTATGAAAGGTTGGATTCTAGGATTAAGGTAGGGTTTTGGGAATTTATTTTATAATATTTTGGATTTGGATAAGGTTTTGAAATGTGTGAATAAATGGGAGTGGTGACTGCTTTTTTGTAGTGGATGTCGAGTGGAATTAATATTTAATTTTTAAAAGGGAGTTCAACCCTTATTTTCCCATTTCAAAAGGCACCAATAATGTTACCAATTCTATAAAATGGATTATATGGTCGAAATATTAACAGACTGTGTATTTTTTATATGCTTTTATGTCATTTATGGTATTAAGTTTGAGCTTCACACCGTTATTAAGCTAATTCTTCTCTTAATCGTTGTAATTAATTGTAAACACTTTCACTAATATTTTTTTTCAAAAACTATGTATTACAGATTATAAATTATTGTGGTTAAAAATATTGATTCTGATTTTCCAAATTCAAATTATATAAGTAGAAGAAATTAATTTGACTTTATTCCCATAGATAAGACGACGAAGCGGGTTTTTGTAGTGAAAAAATATTCAAAAGATTAAAATGTTTTTATATCCAATTTCAATGTTAAATTGATTTAAATGGCCTAAATTGGATTAATTTATCAATAATTTATCTAATGGAACTTTAAAAAAACTAAAATATAATATAAATATCTATATAAATAAGACAAAAAAGTAGTTTTGAATTAAAATTTTGTGTTTTTACCATTCATCATAAAATGAAACTTCTCAACCAAATACCAAAAATACATCTAAAAAAATTATTATAGTAATCTTCCCAAAATGATGTTTATTTTTTCAAATAGAAATTTTTAAACTGTCATCATATTTAAATGGGATTCCCCATTAAAAAAAGTTAAAATTACATTTTAGAAAAAATCACCTTTTTATTCATAAATTTGGATTTATTTTTATCTTATACTTATCATGTTTATAGGATGAGTATTAAAAATATTTATTTAATATATAATAAATAAATTTTATTGAAAAATTTAATCAAAATTAATTTTTTTAATTTATTAAGATAAAAAAATTACGTAGAAAATTTGTTTTTTAGAAAATTAATTTCTTTATATTCAATTAGTTCTTACATTCACTTATACTAATTTATCACCAAAGGATTCATTTTATATAAATTTTTAATTAATATTTCTACTATATAGTTAACGGTATTCATAATATCCCTTCTAATGGATAGGCGGTAGATAAAATAATATTTTAATATTATTATTATTATTATTATCTTGTAATTTAGTAAAACTCGACCTTGCGTATAACATAGAAAATCAATGGGACTCGGTATTTTGTGGAATAAAGTATAAAAAAAGTGCTTCATGTAAAACAATATTATCTAAGTGTTGTGTGTATAATAATCTTCAATTTTTGTTGCATGTAATATAAAATACACTTACGGATTTTGTATAACAAAATATATATTTAGTGTTTCATGAAATAAAAAATCATTAATGATTAAAATAAATCAAAAAACGTAATTCAGAATATATAGTGGTGTTATAATCTACCGCCACAAATTTATTTTGTCCCTTTAAATTCATATGGGTTATTAAATGTTTAATACTTGAAAATTACTATCATATAAACCAATAAAATAAAAATTAATGAAAAAACTTTCATTAAAAGTGGAAAGTTGTAAACAAGATGGTAACTTAAAGTAACTCATACTTCAGTTTCCTCCTAGGAAGACATAGGTCGTATAGGAAGATTGCATATGGAATAAAATAATAAATTAATATTGATATTGATAAATATCATTTATCACTATCAATTGAATTATCAATTGAATGTTAATGGCCTCATAACCCAATATTTTTTATGATTTATTAGACAATCAGTTTATCAATAATGAAGGTTTTAGGATAAAACATTTTCAATATCCTTTTCCTAGAGTTCATGGATTATTTTTCTATCTATGAACTTATGTAAATATACTTACTCTGTTTTATTCCTTTTAATATGCACAATATCACCCTTTGGTTATTCATTTCGTGATTTCCACTTCATCTATTACTCTCTGAAATGAAGGTGAATTTTTCATTCCTGAAGTACTAACATTCCGTGAGGTTAGTTGATAAGACATTCCTTCTATATTTTGTTCCAATCATATTTAATTGGTTAGAAAAGATTAAAAACATGAATAAATCTAGATATGGTGATATACTACCTAAATATCATAGACTTCATTCAATGTTTAGCTTAAACCTTCCATAAATAGTTTACTATATAACCCTTTCAAATGATGATGAACCAAAGAATTAGAAATAATCTTACTAAATCAGCTTAACAATAATCCCTAAAATATCATAAAGTATCTCTTTTTTGTTACATTCAAAACATCTGAATACCCTCATCATATATTCTTTTGAAACATGGTAATAACATGAATTACCACAAATCCTACTGGTTAAAATGTAGGATTTGATATTCCAATGATTACTGGATATATTCCATTAATCCAATAAGTTTTAAAATTCATCCTTGATAACATTAAAATGGTTTTCCCAAATCCTTAATAATTTCTATGGTTATCGATACTATCCAATTTACTTAATCAAAGTCAACCATCTCATTACCCAAGCTTACCGCAATTTCCTCTACATATTAATAGTTACTTACCCTTAATTTAAATGAATCACTTACAGTAAAACACTTTTCTATGTCAGTAGTACCGTTTAACATATATTTTTGAATACTTTAAGAAAACATTATACTTAATATACATATATATTTCATGATTCAAATAATATAATCATTGAGTTACAAAAAAGAAATACTTCTTTCATTCGACTTTATCCATAAATTATTTATCGAGCTTCATCATCTTATTCCTTAATAACCCTTTTATAAAATATGATATATAAATATTTTCTTATTATTCCTCAACATAAAATTCATCATGTTCAATACATTTAATGAGAAAACTATAATTTAAAAATCTCATACCTTTTACATAGAACTCTCAGTATCATTATCTTCTGCACTATAACCAATACTCATGGACCGTCCGAATTATATTCATGAGATTTCATCTTAGGAAATAAATTTTCCTCATTCCCATACATTCCACATATGAAACATTCATTGTTAACCCATTTATTTTAAGTTCATTCTAATGAATAAAATTATAAAGGATAATGTGAGACACATTTTTAATAACGTAAAACCAAATAATCCTGAAAAATTAATTATAGGATTCTTAATTCATCACACCTTCTTATTTAACATATGAATATTTATGTTTATCCTAGTTTATTAATTGTCATATTATATATAAATAAATATAGATATATTGTAAATATTTTTTTAATTCCCAAAGAATATCCCATGGTAGTGTCAAATCAAGTGGGAGTCAAGGCCCATTTCCATGAACGAATTCCCAATCAAGTCTAGCTCAATATGGTGTTTTAGGGGTTGTTAACCAAATTTATATGTATTCTAGAGCTACATCTACATGTAGTGTCCAAAATGATGCATTTCTATGAAACCCCTCACTCTATCCTTTACAAAAATTCTATGAAATTTTATTTAATGTTAACTCTTACTTATACTTATCATTAGAGAAATCCCTCAACATATCCATTAAAATGTTCCTTGGGATCTCACAAATTGTTTCTCACACTAATTAAAAAAGGATGACTAAACATTTCCTTTTATACCAACTATAAAGTCTAAGTCTTAACATACATGGATATTACATCGATTTAGATAAATGTGATGCATATTATAAAAATAAATTCCTGAGGATGACTAACTGAAAATTTAATTTTTTATTTCAATCACTTTTAATGAAAAGTGAGAAACCAATAGTCAACCACAAAACGATAAAGCAAAGTCATTGAAAAAATAATAATTCTACCGGACTCAATATCCCTAAAAAAGTTCTAGGAAATAGAGGTGACATGAGTGTTCAATTCATCCCTTATCATGGATTCAAATGCAGAGGCCACCTTATCCCATGTCTATATATAATCATCGATGTTGATCTTACACTTGTTGAATCCCCCAACCAAGATCGTGTCCTGCTTTTCAATCCATGTGTATTTCTAATTATTCATAACCACTTACATAGATTGTCCCATCATTTTGGCTTCATCTTCTTATGAACCATTGAGTAATAGGACTTTTTCTGTCACCTCATCTTCCAAACTCATAAGAAAATCAAATTTTTTGATCGCACAAACCGCTTGATTTCGGTTGGAACATGGTCTTGTTTATAGTCTTCTAATTGTCTTTATTTTTTTTAAACGAGTCTCCAAGGGTGGTGGAATGGATGATTAATCCTTCCTAACCTTCCTTCACCTGTTAATCCTACTACTTCTCAGGATTGTTTTTTCTGCATAAAAACTCTTACCAATTTCACTGGGATCCTCAACACAGACCCTGTTTGCACAATCCTGGCCTTCCTGTTCAGTGTTCTGACCTTCCATTGAAAGACTTTCATTGTTGTTTCTCACTTGAATTGAGTACTGGTTCCCTACAGTGGAACCCCCTTCCTTACAGGCTAAACTTTGGATATCCATAACCAGTGACTGATTTCCCTTGGGCAGGACATCACTGTCCCGCGAAGCCTCCACAAAAAGGCATTAGCAACATCCTCTTAAACTCATGCCATTTGGACCATAGCACCATTACTAACCTCTTTTTGAAGTTAAATTCAATAAATATCAACCAGAACAACTCCTACCCCTCTAATATTTCCATTGTCTTTTAAATTATACTCCTTGTCAGGACCAACCAAATCCTGTCTTAATCTGTTAAAACTCGTAGATACTTTCGGGTTATCCTGAAACTCTACTCGATGTTTCTTCATAACCATGTCTGGCCTTCCCAATTCAGAAAACGTTCTGACACTATGAACCGATCCATCTCGAACCTCAAAACTATCAGGTCGTTCCTCCTACGCAGGCCCCTCTATCCCCCTAAAAGCCAGTAGTGATGACTGCAGTGGGCCCCTAGGAGATCAAACCCCCCCCCCCCCCCCCCCGAGCACTGCCTTCCATACCAGTTGGATGAGCCTCTGACTTTTCCTGAGACCCCCATCGACAGTACTCCCTCAAGTGTCCAAGATGCTTGTAAGCAAAGCAAAAATCCGTCCAGGATTTGTAAACCACGCGTTGCTTACATCGGTACTCCTCACTAACAGTGGTCCAAACATATTCAAATGGAACCATTGATACATCCATTTCGACGCACACACGCGGGTTAACAGGATGACAAAGGGACTCAATGCGGCTATCCAAACAGGGATATCTACCAATAAGGTTCCCGAGCATTCTAATAACCAGGGGAAAAGAATCAGAGGAAAGGATTCTTCTTGAATGATCATTATGGGTATATAAAGGATTAAAAAAAGCTTAACATGAATATAAGCGTATAATAAAATGTGAATTGCATTTTAAGATCAAACCCTATATAGAAAATAGAAGAAATATTAGACATGTAATAAATATTAGATGATCATAAGACAAGAATCATAAGATAAACATGAACATGAACTATGTGAGAATATCAAAGGAATAATACCTATGACTTGTGGATGACAGAAATCATATAAAATAATTCCCTGTATATCGAGGCCTATTTTAAAATCTTATTAGGGAACTTTCTAGGGATTACACTAACTAGGCATGGAAAACCCCATCCTAAGTCATTGTCCTCTTTTTATAAGGGATTGGATTCCCCATCATCCAAAAGTGGATTAGTCTACCCCATATCCTCATAGTAGATTTGGTTTTCCCATCTTCCCATAGTGGATGATGACATACATATTGACCATTTTAGATTAGGATATACCATTTCCCATTTTGGATAAATCTTATGGGTTTTTATCCCATCATTATCTCATGAGAGATAAATCATTACCTAATGCACTAAAGGGAGATATAGGTCCCACCTTTCACATAATAAAATATTACATACATGTGCCAGAAGATAATAAAACATTCATAATATCATGAACCATAAAATAAACGGATTTCATAAAAGTCAAATCATAACCCATGAAATGAAATAGGTATCAAAAAAAAAATCATCATATTATTTCCTATGAAATAAAGATATGTCTTCTAAAATTTCGTCAAATAATAACCCGTGAAATATAATTGGTTTCAAGAGAATATCACAGGTGGAAGAGAAACAGTTTTCATAAATATCATTCCATTAAAACATAAACCATTCAAGAATGAATATGAATATTATTATTGGATCTTATCCCTAATAAAGCATAAAATCCAAAAAAAATATTTCATCTTCTATAGAGAAGGATTTTTAAAGGCCACAATAAATTCTTCTTAAGGGATATTTGATTATTTGGAAAATATCTTTTATTAAACAATTTTAATATTCTTTTCTTATAAATAAATCATTAAAATTTAATTTAAAACATTTTTTAAAGAAAATATCATTTCCACTATGAAAAAATTATTTCTAAAACATAAACCATTTCTGAAAATGTTTTTATTTGAAAATAATTCGAAAACCTAAAAAGTTGCTCAAAATATTTTTGAATACCCATTTCTTGAAAAAAAATTAGAAATATTATAAAGAATTTTTGAAATCAAAGAAATGATTTTGTTTTTGAAAATTACCATTTGAAAACATATAAAAGAGTCTTTAAAAAGAATGTAAAACACTGTTTAAATTTTAATCATTTTTTAAAATAAATTTCCATGAAAACAACATTAGATTCAACAAAATTATAGAATATTAGGAAAACATTAGTGTAAATTATCTTTCTAAACATAAAAAAGGATGCTTTAAGGAAATGACGGACATGGTGGTGGTTAAATTCATACATGTGGACATTCCTTTCACACCTTAAATGTTTAGAAAATTTCCTTGAGAATAAAATGATAAGAATATTACTTTTAAACACAATTTTTAAAAATGTAAAATATGGTTAAAAATGATCATTAAATATCATAGTATAATTGTGAAACTTTTTTAATTTTTTAATAACACATATTTCTGAAAGAACATATATTTTTGACCGAATTGAAAAATAATGTGGGATTTTACTAAAAACATATTTTATTTTTCTTAAGTACCAAAGAGTTAAAAAATGGTAATAATAAATGGAAATATAATGTATAAATATAATTTAATAATATACATTAGTTTTATTAAGAATTGGATCATATGAATTCATCAATGGACGAATAGTCATAATTAATCCCAATCATTAATGAGATTGTAGCAATAAACGGTTACAACTTTGGGAAATTGAATCATAAAAACCACGAAATGATAAAATTAAATGACACATAAAATATTATTAAAATAATTTTATTCATGATTTTACTTGTCAATGGGTAGTATATACACCCCATAAAAATTATTGGTGCATAACATGGCATGTATCATAAATAAATAAAATTGAGAAAAAATTACTTCACCTGTTTGGTAACATTCGAACCATAAACCCCATGAAATAATGTGCCTAAAATTTGTATGTAAATACGAATAAATTTAATTATATTAATATTATAATATTTTCATGGGTAGTATATACCCCATACAAAACAAATGATTGGTGAATAAGTTATAAGTCTTAAAGAAGTAAAAGTGAGATGAGAAAACTCTTACTACTTCAGTAACTGTATAATCATGATTACAATGAATTAATAACAGAAATAAAATATTTTAATAACATTGAATAATTTAAATAAGGAATATAAAATTTAATAGGTCAGTGTATACACCACAAAAAAATAGTTGAGGGTGAATATGGCATGTATCTCATAGAAATAAAAAGTGAGATGAAATTCCCTTAAGTCTTGACTTTCCTCA
This sequence comes from Viscum album, assembly GCA_963277665.1. Taxonomy (NCBI): domain Eukaryota; kingdom Viridiplantae; phylum Streptophyta; class Magnoliopsida; order Santalales; family Viscaceae; genus Viscum; species Viscum album. The sequence goes on from OY728158.1 coordinate 1,465,670,528, forward strand.
TACACATTCAAATATCTTTTATAAGATATAGAACTTTGTTTTAAACACAAAAAAGTGAACATATTGTTATGTGTAATACCATATATTATTTTTTCATGACTTTTTTTTACCCATTTAGTAACAACTCCATGTTAAGGTTACATTTTGGGTAATATCTACTTTCTTTTTTTATATGTTTTAGCTTGATATTCATAGTCTTATTACATAGATAATTATTTAATTATTTCGAAAATGAAAATCATGATATAAATAAAATATTTTTTAATTTTATATTTATTTATAATAATATATAATATATATAAATATGAAATAGAATACATCGTTCATAGAGATCGTAGGCCATATGTACTCATGGATGATATTGATGCTTTATTAACAACTTTACAAAAAGAATATATATATATATAATTCCATAATAATTATTATTTTATATATATCAAATAATTTCACTAAATTAATCCTTAATACATTCAATGTAGACTGTGAACTAATCACACTGCTTTGAGGAGGAGCCAGTCCACACATCCACAAATATAGTTATCAAATTTACACAAAATGAAAATCATGAAGGAATGTTTTATATAAGAATTCCACAAGAATAAAAAAAATAATAAATATAAATATATAACATTATAATATATTTTAAATTTTAATTATCATCTATGAAATGTGTTTAAGGAAAAAAGAACAACATCTTTTCATGAGGTCTTAGTACATCATATACAAGAATGGTATGTTTGTTACATATTAGATGGAAGTGTGTGAATGTTTAAGTAAAACACATAGAAAAAAAGAAAAAAAGTATATTTATTATTATTATGTTATTATATAAAAAGTTTATAAAAATATTTTTGGGGTGGTGGATGAAAATAGTACAAAACAGATGTAGGAAGGTTGTTACCTCTTCTTTGGGTAAATCCTTTTTTTGCGCCCAATGGATCAGGTGGTTATCATTATTACCAAATAGATGATTATAGGATTAATTGATATAATTTGGAAATTTATTAATGTATACTACGGTTTAGAAAAATAACGTGATGTTTCAGAATAAGTGGGAGGATTGAGTACCTTTTATAGTGGAAGAGAAGTGACATTCTTGTAAAAAAAATTATAATGGAATTACACCCGCATTTTTTTAATAAAAAGTAGATCCAGTAAATTTAAAAATTAGATCCAGTGGATGATATGGTATATATATAAACATATAATTGGGTTCAGAAAATTATATATGTAATATTTTCATTTAAGTTAATGTAATAGTCTTTTGTTAAGATAATTTTTCATTAAGTCGCTATAATTTATTTCAATGCATTTCTCTAATATTTTTTGTTATAAATTTTGTTTTTATTATTAGACATTAAAAAATATTATGATTCCAAATATTACATCAATTTTTAAAAATTCTATTCACAAAAGTTGTAGAAATTAATTTAATTTCAATCGTGTGGACAAGATGACAAGGCGGGTTTTTAAAGTAAAAAATGTTAATTTTTTTTAAATATTCTTATATCCAATTTAAATGTAAAATTGATTCTAATTAAAAAATTGGTTTAATTAATGTAAAATTGATCTCATTAAACTATAAAAACAAAGCTAAATATAATTTAACTATATAATTTTTTTTCAAAAAATAATTTTTGGACTAAAATTCATTGTTTTTTCACTATTTATCAAAAAATAGAACTTTATAGAAAAATACCAAAAGTTAACCTAAAGTAAATATTGATATTCCTCTTCCAAAAAAAATTTATTTTTTCAAATAAAAATTAAAAATGTTTCAAAAATCATATTCAAATTCTGTTCTCCATTAAACGGCCGTAAAATTACCTTTTAGAAAAATACATCTAGTTATTCATAAAATTAGATTTATTTTTATATTATAAATATAAAATATCATTAGTTATTATAAAAAATATTGATTAAAATTATAGCATATAAATTTTATTAAAAACATTAATCAAAATTTATTTTTTAAACTTTAATGAGATAAAATTATGTTTGTATATAGAAAAAAAGTTTTCGTTGAAAGATAATTTCTTTATTTTCTATTTTTTTTGAATATCAACTTAAATTAATTTATAAAAAAATGGTTTACTTTATATAAATTTATAAATAATATTTTAATAATTTAGTTAATCTTATTCATGACATCCATTCCCATGTCTTGTTGGTAGCTCAATTATTATTTTAATAATAATGTTAATAGTATCTTGTAGTTCGGTAAAACATGGCCTTGAATGTAACAAAATATATAGAAGGGACTAGGTATTCTGCATAATACAATGCAAATATAGTGTTGTGTTTTCCTCAAGAAAATATAAGTGTTATGTGTAGAAATTCATGAAATTGTGTATCATATAATTGGATCCACACTTATTGGTTTCTTATAAAAAATATATATTTAGTATTGTGTGAAATGAAAAATATCAACTGATAAATTTATTTTGAAACAAATAATTCTTATTATCTCAGGGTGTAACAAAATTGGTGATAAAATTATAAAAAATTCAGAATGTTATTAAAAATATATGTTGATAATACATTGTAAAACTCTTTTCTCTAAACTCATGTTTTTTTAATCACTACAATATTATAGTGAAAATAAAATTCATGTACTTGATAGAATTCTTACACGATAGGGAGTATGATTTCCCATTGAGGTCATACCTAGTAAAAATTATTATGTGCTTCTTTCATTTCATAAGTTCTTTATATGGTTCTTGTAGAGTTACTTAAGATTAACATCATGACATTAACAAATGACATGGGTTATATTATAATTGAAGAATTTATAAAATTAAAAAGGGACTACAAATTCAATCCCCCTTTTAGTTGTATCTCAGGTTATCCGGAATTTGAAATTGGTAAAAGGGGAATGATTTTTATTGATATTCTAGTATTTTTTATTTATCATTGAGAACCAAAAACAATTTAATAACATAGTTGTTCCTTTTTTGAAAAAAATTATCTTTAAGGTTGGTTGAATATAATTATACAACCATTATAATCACTGGTATAGAATGTTATTGATATTATCACTACATCATATACAAAAATATTAGGGATTGTGTTTTCAAATTTTAATATAACAGAAATATTAATATAGATGGGAAGTATATAATTAAAATTCATTCAAAATTTTCTAAAAAAAATACTAACATCGTGATTGGATAAAAACTAGCTAAGGAAATATTCAATAATCGTGATAACATGAATGGGGGAAACAATAAGATAAATTAATCAAAATTAATGATTTGGAAAGAAAATTTTAACAATATCATAATGGAAAAATATTATAATTTTGATGAATGTTTCATTACTTTTAATGAGATAGTTATTCATATCAAATTCATTATGGATATTATTGATTTTTCAACAATTCTAAAAAATATTAATGTGTAATTTTCTAGATGAATTCAACTAAAAAATAATATTTTCGGACAATATTCATGATGTATTCCTTAATGAAATATGCAATACCTTATTGAACTATGAGAAAAGTAATATAATATTTTTTTTGAAGAAATATATATGTTTAAGTACCCTTAATTTAATAAATAAATTTAAGATCATATAAAAGGAAGAAAAAACTTTAATTATTTAATATGGGTGTGATAAGAGTGATGAAACAAAAAAAATAGATATCATATCTAAACAACATATAAGAGAAATTGAAAATATAAGAAAAAAAATTTATTTAATAATTTTAAATTTGGTGTAATTGGTCACTATACTACTGAATTCCCTAAGAAGAAGAAGGTTGTGGAATTAGATAACAAACAAGAATAAATATTATAGAAGGAAAAATTTATAAGAATATATCAATTTAATAGAAGAGAACATGTTGATCAATAGAGGATAAAAAACCCCTTCTATTAATGGTGTTTTAGGTTGAATTAGTACTATAAAAAATTGAATTTATTAAATATGTTATGGGAAAATTAGTGAACTCTAAAAAGTAGAGAATAATATGAAGACGAAGCATATATTACTTCGATGTTAAAAATAAATCTTGAAGAGTGGCTTGAAAGGAAAAAAATGACAAAGGAATTTAATGATTTCATGAATAAATATTTCATGTAGAATAAAGTTTAAGATAAGATTCATATAAATTAAAATGAACATATTTTACAGATTAATCTATAAGAAGTAAAATATATTGATAAAAAATACTTTTAGAAGAATACTAGAGGAAATATGTTTCTCAAGAAGTAGACCCTGATAAGGATAAGTCAATATTTCATAATTCTCAGAGGGATCCTGGAAAATTAATTAATTTCTTTGACTGATAATCTAAAATAATTTATTATTCATCTACAAGAAGAGATTTATTGTCAACCCTTTAATTTCTAAAGATATTAAATTTAATAATTCTAAAAAAAATCCCCCTAATAGTTCAGGTTTTATTAGAAATTATTGTAAAACAACAATTAAAATTAATTAAATGAAAATGTATAATAATGTTCAAATAATAGATATGAACCAAAAAATAATGGTTCTCCGTAATTTTTGAAAAATAAACCTGAAAATGTTCCATAACTACAAACATATCATTATTATTAGACTCATTGATTTCTAAGAAGAACTAAAATTATAGAATAGTTTATGTTCTTTGGTGACTATATAAACAAATATAATTTTTTCTTGTACAACATATATATCTGATGGAATGAATTTATGCTAGAGCTAAAGGGAATTATCTCAGATTATATAAAATAAAACTACCAAAATACACTATGAAAATAAAAATTATAATATTATATATATCCATAACTATTTTAATAATCTTGTGGATGTCTTTGGATGGTGTTATAATTAAGCTAGTCTTATTGGATATAGTTTCAATATGATTCTATAAAAAACAACAACAAAAATTTAAATGTGATAATATTTGAAATAAGAGAAAATATAAAAAATCATTAATAGTTTATATAGCCTTGAAAACTATGAAATGAAATTGACATTGGATTCTTGAAAATGGATTCTCCTCTCACATATTAATAAATAAAATGTTGATAATATTAACTGATAAACATAATGGTGGTTTAGTGAAATGTGGAAGGGAAATATTATTAATAATCAATGTAATCGGATTAGATATTACTAGACCTAATAGGCTGAATTCATAAGAGTATTTAATTTTTTGATGGGATCAAACACAATCCTTTAAATTATATTTAGTTGCATGATGTAGAGAATGAGGTGAACTTCTTGAAGGATTGTTATTTTATTAAAATATTTGATAATGTAAATATTATTACTACAGGAGAAAAGACCATTATGAATTTGATTTAGGTTGGATATTATAGTAATTTCTAGTATCTCTGTACAAAATGAAACAATATTCAATTACACAAAATTATTGAAGAAATTAGTAAAACAAATTGAGTAAGATCTATAAATTAAATATTTTGACGGATTTAATCAATTGATTTGAGATATAGATCAAATTTATATATCTATTAAAATAGAACACAGTTTAGGGGTAACATAATAGATTGGTGTCACAATCAATAATACCTCTATTATTGATTCACTAAATTTTTTGTTGATCCATTTGACACAAATAAAAAATAGGTGACATGAATTTTATTAAATTCACTATTCACATACAATACATAGACAAGGGATTATCATAAGTCAAAAGGTACAAGAAATAGAACAGTTGAAAATACCTAGAAGAAAAGTTGAAATATAGATCAAGGTTAACATCAAAAAACTGAGAATCAATATTAGAAATATTACACTACAAATTAATTTTAATCATACCCTGGAATTTATTTGATTAAACATCGATAAAAAAACCACTACACACCAAAAATAAAGGGTGTTTCTTAGAGAAATAATATGACTATTATGGAAATACGAAGAAGAATTATTCATGAATTTTAATGATCTAAGTTCTTTTGGATGGAGGAAGTTTTTATATATTTATATATTCATAATTTATTATTCTTGATAAAATATTCAAATGTTACCTCATATAGGATTCTGTATAATAAGAAACCGACATTGATTTTCTTTATATTATTTTTTATTATTTTCTTAATTAAGATAAATAGTTTCAACAAAGTAATTTTTGATGAATTTAATGAATATGGTCTATTTATTCTGTACATATTGAATGTGAATGGATATAAATATCAGAATAAAAAATGTCACAAAATCAAATAGTTTTATGATGTAAAAATTAATGAGAGTCAAAACATGAAGATTTATTTTTTTGTAGCCTCTTTGGGAAAAGACCATGGAAATAATAACGAGAATTATTGATTGGTTTGTGAAAAAAAATACATATCTTGAAACCAACTCTATATGTGTTGACCCAAATTTGAAAAATTATTAAGTGGGTTTACTCGAAATTATAAAAAGAAATATCAAAATCTAATAAAACATTTGGAGGATAGATTATTATTTGGAGTAAAAAATCCTTCTAGAAAAAAATAATTTTCTAGGTCGAAATACAAATTTCATATATCAATTTTGATCGAAATTTAGTAGATTTCTTCATACAATATAAGTAATGGTTTGATGCAACGGATAATAAGAAAATTAATATTGATAATAATTTCACATAGGACATCGTTATGATACCTATAAACGTAAATATTATTAGAAAAAATTGGTATTTTAGAAATCAGTTATATCATCAAGGAAAAGTAATTAATAAAAAATATAGACATGTGTGAAATAGAAATTCCCAAGTTGATGGGGATGATTTTGATGATAATGTTGCTAAAATTTCAATATTGGAGGCCACATTATTTTTTTGTTGTCTAATCTTATATAAAATAAAATTTATCAAAATGAATTTCAATTTTTCCTTTTTGATGCGATATTTTGAATCAATTGTTTATATAGATAAGTTGAATGGTTTGATAAATTATAATTACGGAATAAGAGTATGTAAACTAAATAGTGATTGGTATGGATTGAAATAATCCCCAAGGGACAATTATTCAAGGTTGGAATACTTCTTGAGGGAAATAATATTTAACAATTTAAATGTATACAACAACTTATTTATAAAATAATGGAGATAATTACACTTATTGTTATTTTATATATTTATGATATTATTTTCAGATATTAATGAGAATTATTTTCAATAGTTATCAAAAAAAATGAAAATATTTTTCTTTTATGTCCAGACTAGGTGATTTGAGGTATTTATTGATATTACAAGTAGCACAACATAAATCCATTACATTCTTATCCAAAAAAAATTATTCTCGGTAAAAAATATTTTCTTTTTGAAATACTAGAGTTAAAGCATATATCTATACCAATTATAATTGGAATTTAACTATTCAGCAATGTAGATGTTGTGGAAGTATTCTATGAGTTAATGTGAAAGATACTAGAACGGACCAAAAGTTCCATATATTATGGATTATAGATGGGTTTTGAGGTATTTAAAAGGGTGAATTGGTTGTGGGATTCTTTATAAGAATGAAAATATTTTGAATATATCCAAGTTTATAGATGTTGATGGGGTAGGTGATTTAATGATATAAGATCCACTTCAAGTGGTATTTTTACCTTTAGGGATAGTTCATTGAGTTGACAATACAAGAAATATAATTTTTTTCAAGTTTATTATTACTAAATACAAATATGTTGTTTCTATTATTTCCTTCACTTGAATTCTTTGGAATAAGGGGTTGGTAGATAGTTTATTGTTAAAATTATATAAACTTATTATAATTAATTGTTAAAATCAATGTTTAATTGATATAACAAAATATCATAAACAATACCCATTTTCCTGTAATATTAATATAAAATATTATTTCATTGAAGAGATGGAAGTTAGTATAGATATCATGATACAATTTATTCCCACAAAAGACCGTTTGGATGATATAATCAATAAAGAAATCCCTAAGGATATATTTGAATTATTGTGTTAGAACATGGGTGATCAACCTCACATGAATCATTAAATATTTATGTGGGATAACCATCACATATCCATGAATTACATTTTTAAAGGGGGGGAGGTTCACAAACTCCTATAATGAAAGTTAAATATTATATTAATCATTTTTTCAAGAGTATATTTTCTTATCCAAATGGGAGAGATCATTGAAGGAGTGGCTACCCTCATCAAGGGGGGTGAGTGTTGAGGATGAGAGTACATTCCCCCGACTGAATGTTTTCATATCACTAGGGGGTATATTTTCCCAAAAAAACTACTCTAACCTATAGTGTTCCATTAGGATGTCTATATTTTGAAAAATCTATGATTTGGTTATGCCTGAATCAATATGAGAGGATAATGGGATGTTAAAATATCCATAGAGGGAGATTTTAATTCCTTTGGAATTTATGAAGGTATTTTCAATGTTTTTACACTTGGATTGATGTTTTATGATAAATTTGTTGTTTATAAAGTCCAAATTAATTTCAATAGTAAAATGTACATTATTCAGAAGAAAGAATAAGTTATAATATTTTCAAATAATGAGAAATCAATATAATTCATTGATGATTCCATCTATGAACACCATTGTTGAAAAATATGGTGATCAGTTATTGAATTTTTATTTGATGATTTTATTAGATAATTAGAGAAGTTTTTGGATGAGATGAAGTGGTTTAAAATTCTTAGAAGTCTTCTAAAGATGATTTAAATGAGATTGAGGGAGGTATAGAATTTTTCAAAGACCATAGGAAAATTCATGTAGCGGAATGATCAAACATAATGGTTTTTAGTATATATAAAAATTTAGATATTTAAATTATGTATCTTCCAAATTTATAACATGTAGGTGTTTTTGAAAGAAGCATACAGCTAAAAATCCCCCATAATATATCTAGTGATATCGGTTAATGTTTCCAAAAACAATTTGTAGCATATGTGAATACTACTGTGTCTCTAAAGTAAACCATTTAATAAAATCAATGACAAGTTTGGAATTCCTATAGTCATTTTACAACCATGTATCTTATTTTATCCTTATATACTATGAAATAGTTTCGAAATCTTACATTCTAAAAATAAGAATTTCCCAATGTTAGGAATGCATGAGGGCATTCCAGTGGAGATCTATGATGTTTTTATGGCAAGATAATTGTGCATAAGAAATTATAGTTAATCATATTCTTCATATATTACAATATATAAGTGATCGAGTCATATTTGTTATTATAATTATTGATTTTATAGGGTTTAGTATGGATTAAAATAGTTAAATTTTACATGGATGAATTATGGTCGATACTTTTATATATTTAAAAGAATGTTTCATTAGTAATTTTAATGAGAAATAAATCATCAATCTTGGTGATAGATTTGAGTTTAATATTATTTAAATATATAAAAACATTAGATCCTGGTACTAGGGTTTATTAAAAAAGGGATGAGTAAATATAGTAGATTTTCCTTTTTGATAATTATATTTCATATAAGGTGAAGGTAATATTGTTTTGTAGTTTCTCATAAAGATTTTTTTTGTTGAATACCAATAAAACGTTTTCATTGGTGAATTATCTAATTCATGGTTTTTTCAATATAAATTATTGACAATAAGGATGATTTTCAATTGATTATTTTCTGTTTTTATGTATTTTAGGACCTTTTAAAAGAAAACTATATTTTTGGAAAAATCATGTTCAATATTAATAATGATTAGATTCATCAAAAATAAATGGAAAATTATTTGAAGAATCGGTGGTTCATTCCTCATAAACAATTTACTAAAAATATATGAGGATAATACCTCCTAGAACTGTATGTTCCATTCATAGATGTTATGAATCACTATAATTTTATAGTGATAAGTCGATCCATGTACTCAACAATAGTCAACCATGATAAGGAGTAAGATCTCACATAGATGATAAACCATGTAAAAACTGTAGTTTGGTATTATCATTTATATTTTCTCATATGGGTGAGGAAAACTTTGTTAATAGTAAAATGACTACTTTAATTGGTCATGTGGGTTTATTCTAAAGGATGAATTGTATAAAATTTTTGTACTCTTAATTTATACCCCCAGAATAGAATCCCATGTGATCTGGGATATTCATATTTCATTATCACTATGACTCAAATTAATCAATGACTAGATATCAAAAAATTTCATTCAATATTAGAATCTTATGGTGTCAATAATCCTTTTTCGTGAAGTCATACAAACATCAACCATAAGGCTTACTCCAAATAAGGTATTCTTTATATACATTCCCAATATAATGATCATAAAATAGTTTTTTTGGAATGTATAATTATAATGGATTGAAGCATTAATAATTGGTATAAAAAATTTATCATTATTGTTTCTATTCTTGTACAAATATATTATTTTTTCTATTAAATTAATTCCAATGTTTTTACATATATATAAAAAACAACCAAAATACAAAAAATGAATTTTATATATATATATAATCATTCTTTGAATTTAGATGAAATTTTAAATCAAGACATATAGCATCATACTACTTCCTTTTATGATAATGATTCATTGATATAATTTATTAATATATCACCTTGAAGTGGTTATCATAAAACCATATTTTTTGGTTTTATATTTTTACATTAAATATGCCTCAATTTAAATCCTTTTCAATGGGACCTTATGGAACTTATTTCTATTCCAACTACTAGTTAATCAAAATCATTTAATTACAAATGTCTATATTTATCCTCTTATCTCAAATAGAGACATGTACACTCTTAGATATATATATTATTCCACTCGAATATAAATTTATATCATATTGATTGTTGTAATCTATTTAACATATAGGAAATTTACATAATAATATATTTGTTTTTTATGGATATTTTTTTTACTTCATCATAACATACACTTTTCATATAAACATCTGAATTATCAAATAATGGATTAAATTAATATTATAACTCACATGATATCCAACTTTCTTTATTGGTCAAACAAGTTTATTGATTAATTCCTTGGTATTATATTCATGTCTCAGATGATACTAGAAGAATTTACAAATATTATAAGTCACATTATTGGTGCCCCTTTTAGTAAATTATTATGAATGATTTATATTTATAAATTTATATTTAGGATTTACACCACTCAACATTTTAATTATCTATAAATATTTGGTTAAGATATAATTTGGAAAGCCTACCAAGAGGTTCAAATATATATTACTATGTGTATTAATATCTTATTTAATAATTCCTAAAATATATTAAACAAATCTCATAACAAATATGAAACTTATCACTACCATATCCATATAATAATAGACTCTTTAACAATGAACTGAAATTATATACTTTATTTCTTACCTTTTTTCAAATATTTTATTTACTAAAATAATGAATTATCTTTCCACATTTAATATTTTGTAATGTATTTTATATTCATCATTTATTAATGATAATTCTAGTATTATTAAACTATAATTTGACTATTAGAGGCATAATATACATTAAATCAAATATAAAATAATGTTTTCTTATCGAATAAACACATGAGATTTATATTTCAGTTATAATCGATAAAATATAATTTTTCTATAGGAATCAATCAACTTTGAATAATTTATGTTTTGTTTATTTCACTACTAAAATATGAATCGCTATTTTATATATAGTTTAATAACTCATCTTAATTCTTGTAATATTCATGAACTTCCTTTGTTTTTATATTTGAATAAAAACATCTAAGTCATATATTTTATCTAATACCCAAAAACTAAAACTAAAATATTATAAAATATGAGGAGCATACCTAACATAGTATCTAGTTCGTAATTATTTTTCACTTTATTTCAATTTCGCCTCTAGTGACCGATCTCACCACATGTGATGAAAATATCCTCCAGTTTGATTATCTCCCTTTATAATTGGATTCTTATAATAATATTATAATGGTGTATTCATTTTCATATAAACCTTTTTATTTTTCACCTTATCATTTTTTTCAACTAAGGAATTAGTTATTAACATTATTTATATTCAAATAAACATGATGAAATTTATCAAGAATCAATTCAAGAGTTTTATCAATACCATAATTTATATTTCACAATGAAATTGGAGTAAATGAGTTATTATAATAATAGAAAGATATTTTTTGATTGATAATTATTTAAATTGAATCCCAATTCTATTTATAAATGTACTAATTCATTTTGAGTACCTAATGATCAAAAATGAATCAAAATATTTCATTTTACACTATTATTGTGTAATAATAATCACATTAATTTGTTACTTCACATTATCCTTGTAAATGTGGATCTGATACAATATTGTTTAACTATCCGTGTTCTTGTGTTCCTTTTTCAACTGATAAAACACTGCTGATAAGATAATGAAGTAAAAATTTAATGAATAGTCTATGAGTCTTATGTATGATTCCTTTTCACTCTCACAATATTCATAATGTCGATCAAAAAGTCATTGGGTATTTAAAATATAAAATTACCTTTTATATCGTAATACTATGAAAAATCAAAAATACCATTTTCTAAATTCATTCCATTTAGGACATAATACTTTTAAGATATTAAATACAGAATTTCAATTGATTATTGAGTATTATGAATTAAAAATATTTTTATCTTAAGTGTTTCTATATTTTCAATCAAATTCTAGTATTCCTTAACTAAAATATTCTTAATACTCAATTTCTTGATTATTTAAGTGGTAGGAATACTTTAAACCTCTCTCTATATTCAAGTATATGTCTAGACTATAAATTTGAGAGTTTAAAGTTAAGATTTTGGATAGCCAAGCACATTTTAACAAAAAATTTCCTAATACTTACTCGCCTGATTATTTAAGTGGTAGGGATACTTTAATCCTCTCCCTATATTCTAGGATATGGCTAGACTATAAATTTGAGTGTTTAAAGTTAGGATTTTGGATAATCAACCACATTAACATGAAACACCTTGATCATTGAGTTGAATCTTATATCATAATAATACTTTTCATGGATTTACATAACACTTGGCTATAAAATTTTATCACCCTTTATATGATTATTTATATGATTACAATTATGTATGTCTTCTAACCACAAAGTTTAGAACACCCCAATAGATAGTGACACCCTGAAATATGGCTAATGTGTACCTCATACTATAGTGTTTCTCAAGCATAATTGATATAAAGAATTTTAGAAATAATATTTTCCTTTAGTACATTCAGTTACTCTCATTTAAAGAAATCCATTTATTTTTAGACATTTTTTTCTATTTGATGTCACTAAAAATAAAAAAATTCTTTAAAAAGAATATATTCATCATGGATTAATCATAATTTCCCAATTCATTTTAATTTATTATTTAATGAGATCACATATAATCTTTATATTAAAAAAAATAATAATCCATGCATAATTAAATTTAGTCATCACATTTGTTATGTTTTTTATTTATACATGGAAGATAATTATTTTACCTGATCATGCCTACACACTCAAAAATAATTTACAATGCCTAAAAAATAAATAAATAAATCCATTATCATGAAAATTTTTCTATTATTTAATATCTTAAGAAGATGATCGATCAATTGAGACTATAAGAGAATACGTCAATCTATGCACTGATTTAAGTTATATTCCTCTTCAAATTCTTGTGCATTTGACTTTTTTGGTTTCAGGTTATCTCTTGAGATAAAATGTGTTATCTCACGCACTTATAGTCATTATTATATATATGCTCACATGTAGGTAAGGGAGTATCCAAAATATAGGAATCATATTTTTAACACAAAACCTGTGGAAATGCTCACCCTCAACATTCATCTAAAATTATATTTAATAAATATTTTAAAAAAAATATTATATTGAAAAAAATAAATGAAATAAATACTCATCCAAAAATCCATGATTGTAGACTTGAATCATGATCAACCACCATTCAATAAAATTTCATATTAAAATTTAACTAAAATAAAACTCAATTTGAATTATGTTTTATTTCATGAAACATAATTGAAATTAATTTTAATTTAAAATTTATATTCCTAGAAAAATTTAATTATATCCCATAAAATCTAGATATATAATTTTTTAATTTCTAAAATTTTCGATACTTTTTTTGCTTCATTTGGAACTAAAATTGGCCTCACGGGGTCAACTAGGTATTAAGGTGGGCTTGAATTATTGAAGTGTCTATTTATCGTCTGGATTATCCTCGCCTAGTCCATGAGGGTCATTAAAATTATAGGTATTGGGTGGTCTCAAACACATTATGTGTATGTTTCATTCCCAGTAATCTCCTCTACAACTCACTTACACAGGAGGCTAATTTTTTTTTATAGTAAGGAAACTATCCATGGTACTTTGATCAAGTAAATAAGTTACTTTTTTTAATTAATTTTAATTATAGGTGAGTATATGGTTGTATAACACCCATTAAAATGAATATATTTCACTTTTATTTTGGTGAATTATTTCCACATGAATGCCACTAACAAGGTATGGAAACGTGTATGGTACCTAGTTTTTTTGGCTACCTAAACCTCCACCAAAATAATCATTATAACCCCTAAACCATTGGTAAAACTTGTTATATTTGTTTAAATTTTACTATTAACCTAATATTATTGTAACACTCAGATATCATAAAAGTATATCTTTATTATTGATTGCGTATATGACACACAACAGCGAGATTAAATGAATCGTGAGGTATATGACTATTATAGACAATATGTTAATTAGTGGGTTGAGATGTGACTTAATAATTTATTATATATATGTATATTATTCTCAATATAATTCTATTAATAAATTCTTAGAAAATAATCAATGAATCTCTAGTAATGATATTTATTCATTAAAAATGCATTTTCATCAAAAATGATTTTTCCAAAAAAAAATTATAATGAGTTTATAACACATTCGAGAAATTAATATAATAAAAGGAAAATATTTTTTCATTAAAATATAAAAATTAAGCTATGGTTAAAGTTTAGGACTTTTAAGGAAAATTAATTTATCTTTGATTTGGGATGAATACTATTTATTGTAAAACTATCGCTTCTTTTAAAAAAATTACGTAACTTAAAATTACCATTATTTTTTAAAATTTTATTTAAATTAAAATATTAATAATTTAGTTATATTTAATCTAACTAATTACATTTTAACCATATTTATAATGGATCTTAGTATATGTTTATTTTTATGTCTAAAATGGGTTTTTTCTGAAAACAATGTTAATGTTCATAATATTTATCCATTTTAATTAATTAAATGAACCCAAAAGATCAAGGAATTAATTGAAATTTATAGATTATATATATATAATAAATTTATAATAATATAATTGTGATTACTAGTCATATAGTTGATATAAAATCACTTTATTCTTGGAAGATACATCTCTTTACAATCCTCTTTTTCATCGCGTTTGCGGGTTTCATTTTAAATTAAATTCTTCCACTATTTTGAATTCAATTTCGTAAAATGGATTATATATTTGTAATAAGAGTAATTAATATTATATAAAAATGTAAAGCGATTTTTTTCAAAATAACTAATGAAAAAAATAAAAATATTTTACATTGTTTATGTTAAAGACCGGTTTACTAAGGGGTTGAACTAAAAATAGGTGGAACACAATGAACTCATATATTTCCAATATTATATCTTAAGTTCATATATAGGCCTTATCAAATATAATTATAGATAATATTCTTCATTGGATAAAATTTTTATGACAAAAACGTGGGTATAACATTTTTATTTAAAAATATTGAAGTGTGTCTCTCCCCCGCTCATAAAAGGTGTCCCCATCTTATTTTCTCTTAAAACATAATATCATTTTAGATAATCCAATACTTACCCAATTAAATTAATTAATTCCCTATATATGATAAATAACCCATCATTTGATAATAATTTCATCCTATGAAGGATTATGGTGAAAGCATCTGGATGTTGTCTGATGAAGAGGTATCGTGCTTAAATAATATTTTTATTTTATATCTTCATCAATATCCTTAAAATTATATTTATAAATGACGATACAGTAACATAATAATATCAAATATACTTTTATATTATTATTATAAGTTCATTACCTAAATATATATCCTCTTCTAGGAAATGGGAATCAAACCCATCTTTTTCATGTACGGTAGACTACCGCCTCATGAACCGATGTAATTCATTTTTCCTCACAAACTCTCAAAAAAAATTATAAAGATAGATTTAACGTATATATTTGTGAGATATGTTTTACGTAATTATACTTATTTAATTAATATATTATATATATCTTCATGTCTTCAATTCTTTTGGTGGTAGGATAGTGTTTCTCATATTTACAGCGTACTACTGTCCAATGAGTAGATGGGATTCATTTTTCAATAATTATTCTTAACAAAGTTAACATTGATAAAATTAGATATTATATATGATATAAATTATATAATTATTATTTTAATGAAATAATTATCATTATGAAAATAGAATCTATCATTTTCATTATTAGACTGAAAAATGATAACATCATTCTTATGTATGAGTGGAAAACCACCTCCACGAATCAATGTGATTATTTATTCATCACCAAATCACATGGATGATATATATTTTATTTTATTTAAAAAATAATATTTTATTTTTTATATTATATAATTCAGGAATGAAACAATATTACTTACATTATTTCCATAATGATCATTGAAAAATGGAAAATTCATTCATTTATATGTTCGACCTACCATCTCCATAATCATAACTTAGTCTATTTATCATACCAAGTTTTCATTATTGGTTTTCAAATTATAATTACATCATGATTTATACTCTAGATATGTTGCAATAATTACTACTTTGACCATAGTAAACAGGCCTAAGTCATTTTTTACAAATAAGCTATATATCATCAAAACATCCAATGTAAACATAATTGATTAAAAAATTGAATATAATATTATAATAAGGTAAATAAATATAATAATAAACATTAAAAATGTTCTTAACAAATAAAATAAATAAAATTATTTCATTATTTATAAATTTGATGATTTTTTGTGATGAATCTGGAATGTAGTGAGTGACCCTTTTACATAAAACCACTTTTTAAATTTTTTTAAATATTTAATTTAAAAATATTTATCATAAATTTCATTATAAATGTATCATGAATATTATAATTTATATTTCAATGGATAATAATGGTAATTTTTTAGAATATTTTACATTATTTATATTTTTTTTTTTAAAAACATGCTTATTAAGGTTTTACGTTTGGGAAAATTTACATTAAAATATTATTTTAAAATTTCATTATGATTTATTTTATACATATTTTTATTCTATATCCTTATTATTGAAAATATATTATGGGATTATATATGATGATATAAAATAATTTTAAATAGAATCTTATTTCTATGTTTACATTCATTCAATTTTGTTCAAAATGAATTTTTTACATTCTTTGAATGGAATGTATTGAAAAAAAATGAAATGAATATTTTATTTTATTTTAATGTATACAGAGGTAATGAATTTTCCCATAAACATAAATATTGTTTTATTTATATATTCCTTGAAATTATTTCATTTTTTCTTTAAAAAAGAACATATTTTCCATTTTCCTAGGTATTTTTCTTATTGACAGTGGGCTTTTAAATGGGATGGTGATTTCAATATCCAGAAATGTTTTCTTATATGTAAAAAAATATTTTATAAGTGTAATGGTGAATCTTTCCAGAATTTTTATATTATGATATTATTATCATTATTAGAAATTCATTATGTTCATATGTAATTATGTTGTATATAAATGATGAGTTCTTACATTATGAACCAATCATTGGTGATAACATCATAAAAAAATGTTGAGATGTTACATCGTAAACAAAAAATTGGTGGGTCTCTAAAAGAACTCCAATGAATTAGGTATGTAAGTGGACTATATGGTGTTTCATTCTCTGATAATAATATTGATAATTACTTCCCAAGATACCTATTTTTTATGAATTTATAGGTTTTTTGTTAATCCTTTTATTACTTCAAGATAAAGAAAAATATTTATTTTCAAATGAATTATTTGAAACTTATTATGGATAAAACTATAACATTATTTTAGTTTTTTCATTATTTTATCATGTTTTATAAGAAAACTGTGTGTTTTTTATTTTTCCTCAATATTTTCTTATAAAATATTTAAGGAAAATCATTGGGAATATATATTTATTTCTTCGGTAAGAAAATGTTCATTTTGATCCCAAAGATTACAATGAAAAGATTAATTCTTATAAATAATAATGGACAAATGGGATTTAAATTTTCTTTTATGTACCTTATAAATATTGTTTTGATCATATCATATATTAAAAGTTTCTCACCAAGGTTAAATATGTGTAAAATAACAATTCAACTTGAAAACAAGGAAGATTTTTCATGAAAAGAAAAAATGTTTTTTAAATAGTGTACATTGTGTGGAAAATAGATACAAATAATAATTTTCCAGTCCAAAATATATGTTTTTTTATTTATGAACTATGGCCTAACTCTGTAATGCTATAAGCCTAAAATATTTTTGGGAAAATAAATTGAATTCTAGTCAAAATATTATAGAATATTAATTTTTATGGTTGGTTCCTTACAGTTTGTTTCAGATAAGGGTTTATATATCTTTTTAAATTTGTTTGTTTTCATGTTAGTTTATCTTATGAGTTTTAGATTCAATCATCACTACTAGAATTTTACACTATACCAGTGGTTGTAAACCCTTGGTTAAGGCCTGCAAACCGTTGGTATGTAGTTTACCAACAGTTCCATCAACCATGGGAAATTAAGGTGTGAAAATAGTCATATTCTAATGGTTCTGTGAAAACAGATGGTATATGTGTCAAAATAGAAGGTATACCAAAGGTTTTCTAGAAACCGTTTTTATATGTGTGTTAAAGTATAAAAAATACCAACAGTTTGTAAACCGTTGGTATATGTGTGTTACACTTATACAAATGGTTAGAAACCGTTGGTATTTAGGGAATATGGAAAGTTGTAAGTCTATACCAACGGTTTTGTTATAACTGTTGGTATAAACCTATACCAACAGTTATAACAAACCATTGGTATAGGTATATTATAGTATCTATACAAATGGTTTTGAAACCTTTGGTATACAAAAGCTCAGCTCCATAGCAGTAGGCCCCTCTCCCCTCTCCAGTCCTGCAACAAGACACCAACCCCTCTCCATACCTGCAGTAACACCAATAAGAAATCCCCATAAAAATTATTCAAAATTTAGAATTCATTCTATAATGTAAAAAATTAGAATTTTAGAAATTCAAATGCAATAACACTCATAAGATAAAAATACTACATGTTATATAAAGTGTAATAACACTCATCAGTGTATTCCAAATTTAGAATTCATTCCTCACTCAAGGAACAACACCAACACACATAAGAGTATTCAAAATTTAGAATTCATTCATCACTCAAACCATAACACCAATACACACAATAAAAAACCTACATGTTACAGGAAACACATGGGATGTTTTGTCATTTTCTTGGGTTGAGTATCTTAAAACAAACAGAAAAACATGGGTAGAGTGGCAAGGATCATGATACCCATAAGATAGAAAATGGTAGTGGTCATGTTCTTAGACCTAGAATGAGTTATAGGAAGCACATGGGATGTTTATATTCCTCTAATGATTATGTATCCATGTATAAATGGATCCTGATGTGTTAGTGGGAAACTTTGGCCAATATCAACATATGATATGGGTTATCGAAATAGCCTACATGTTTTTCATTTACATTTCTATTAGAATAAGGTGGTATGTGGATAATTTTAATTTGATCTCCTGCGTGTGATGTGAGATGAATCCTTATCTTGGGTAGTGGGTATGAATATTCAATTATGACTTTGGTATTGGGTTCCCAAAGGGACTTTGGTTTGGTCCTAGAACCCACTGTTTAATGATGGGATTGAGTTGATCCATGGGTCTATGGTGTCACCCTATGTATTCATCACCATTGGGGTATTTTTAAGGGACTTTGAAACTTATTTTTCAAGAATATATGTGTAGCCTTGTTGACCAATTTGTTATATGGTATGCTTGAGTGTTCATAAGTTTCATATGAAATCACTATATGATATCTATTTTTTGTACGTTATTGTATATAATGAACGACCTGTGATTGAGAATTAGAACATGAGTGTTGGTGCATGTTCATGATGGGATGTCGAGACTCATTCTTAATATATTAAAAATATGAAAACAAAGTTAAGCCTTACCAATTTGGAGTGTATAACTAAAAAATTGATTGAATTCAGATGGATCTATAGGGAGGAAGGAGTTCCCAGCCAGGGTAAAGAGAGAGGGATCTAGTTTAGACCAAATCAAAACAGAAAATAAAAAAAATAGATGAATAACATTATGACATAAATATTAGGACTAAATAATTTAGTGGGGGGATGTCTGGGGGGTGGGGATTTCTTGTGTGATGCATGGGGCTATCTGGGGGGTGGGAGGGGTGTCTGGGTGGTGCGAGGGGCTGTCCGAGGGGGCAGGGGGCTGTCCGGGGTGAGTGGGGGTTTGTCCGGGGGGTGGGGGTCTGGGGAGTGGGGGACCGTTAGGGGTAGGGAGCTGTCCGGGGGGTTGGGTGGGCTGTCAAGGGGGTGGGGGCCGTCCGGGGTGGGGGATGCTATCTGGTGGGGGTATTATTCATTGGGTGGGGGCTCTCTGGGGTGGGAGGCTGTCTGGGGGGTGCAGGGGTTATCCGGGGGTGAGGGGGGCTGCCTGGATTGCATTTTCGTCCACCCCGGTCACATGACACCTCTTATTGACATGTTTTCTGACTGAACATTTCACAATTAATACACTCTTTATTTTCGTCCGATTTCAGGGTATTCCGAGGTCATTCGGCTGGTTTTGACCACCCCACGCACGCTTTTCAAGTGCATCAAACACCTAAAAAACATATATTCTACCATGTCGCGCAAACCGCGCATCCAAGTGACGTGTCATCTTTTTGTACACCTCAGTAATAATAATTAGGGTGTTTTTGTAATATTTCAAGTCATTCCAATATCGTTTGGTATGTATTTGACAATAAAATGCATGTTTTGGTGATTTACAACATGCGGAGCGTGTTATCGGCCACCGTAGTCACCCGACACCTCCGATTGACATTAATTTTACCCAAACATTTTACAATTCACCCAACCTTTGTTGTCATCCGATTTTATGGAATTCTGAGGTCGTTAGGCTGGTTTTGACCACCCGACACATGCTTTTCAAGCGCGCCAAACACCTAAAAAACACATATTCAGTCGTGTCGTGCAAACTGCATGTATGAATGATGTTTCATCTCCTCATACACCTTCTTAATCAAAAGTAGGGTGTTTTGTGTGATTTCAAGTCATTCTAATGTCATTCGGTATTCATTGGACCGTTAAATGCATGTTTTGTCCATTTACGACACGCTGAGTGCGTTTTCAGCCACCGCGATCACACGGCACCTCTGATTGACGTACCATCTTGCCGACCATTTTATATTTTACCCACCCTTTGTTTTCTTCTGATTTCGTGGCATTTCGAGGTCGTTCAGCAAGTTCTGATCACCTCAAACATGATTTCCAATTGCTCCAAACACCTAAAAAACACATATTCAGCCGTTCCACGCAAACCACGCGTCTGAATGATGTTTTGTCTTTTCGTAAACCTCACGAATAAAACTTATGGTGTTTTCGGGTGATTTTAATTCATTCAGATGTCATTGGGTCTGTTTTTTACCCTAGAACACATTTTTTGGCCATTTACGACACATAGAGTGCGTTTTCGCCCAACGCGATCACAAGACACCTCTGATTGACCTGTCCTTGGGCCGACCATTTCACAATTCATGCACCCTTTTTTCGTCTGATTTCATAGAATTCTGTGGTCATTCAGCTAGTTTTGACCACCCCACACATGCTTTTCAAGCACACCAGACACCTAAAAACACATATTCAGTTGTGGTATGCAAAACGCACATTCTAATGATGTTTCATCTTTTTTTACACCATAAAAGTAATAATTACAGTGCTTTCGGGTGATTTCAAGTCATTAAAATGTCGTTTTGTATGCATTCGTCCTCTAAATGAATGTTTGGCCATTTACGACTCGGGGAGTGTGTTTTTGACCACCGTGGTTACACGATACCACCAATCGATGTGTCGTATGGCTGATCATTTCATGGAATTCTGAGGTCGTTCGGCTGGTTTTGACCACCCCACGCATGCTTTTCAAGCATGCCAAACACCTAAAAAACACATATTCAGTCATGCCACACAAACTGGGAATTCGAATGACGTTTCGTCTCCTCATACACCTCATGAATAATAAATAGGTTTTTTGTGTGATTTCAAGTCGTTCGGTATACAGTTGACCATTAAACGCATGTTTTGGCCATTTATGACACACAAAGTGCATTTTCGGCCACTGTGGTCCCATGACACCTCTGATTGATGTGTCTTCTGGATGACCATTTCACAGTTCTCCCACCCTTTATTTTTTCCAATTTCATGGCATTCTGAGGTCATTCGGCTAGTTTTTACCACCCCATGCACGATTTTCAAGCGCGCCAAACACCTAAAAACACATATTCAGTCATACCATGCAAACCACGCATCAGAATGACATGTAAACATTTCATAAACCTCATAAATAATAATTAGATTGTTTTCCTAAAGTACCTACACAATCCTAATGTGTTTGGAAGGTTTTCTGAATGCCGATTGTTGTTTTCAATTAAAATGTTTTTCATTTCAAAGAAAAGTGAGACACTTTGAGTTATTCCAGCCACACCCAACCTTTGATTGAGGTGGGTTGACTCATACACGTCAAAAATGACCCATGGATCCTTGTCCTAATGTTTCAATAGAATCTGAATGTGTTTGGTCAGTTTTAAGTATGTCGGCTGTTGTTTTAACTTAAAATCTTGTCCATTTCAAATAAAAGTGATATAGTTTGAGTGGTTCCAGTCACATTGTCCCTCGTATTGAGGCGGGATTGACTTTAACACATCACATATGACTCATTTATCTATTTCCTAAAGTTTCAATAGAATCTGAATGCCTTTTGTCGGTTTTTTGATGTCAGTTGTTGTATTCACTTAAAATGATGTCATTTTAAAACAAAAGAGATACTTTGAGTGATTCTAGCCACACCGCACCTATTATTGAGGTGAGGTTGATTATTATATGTCAAAAATGACCCATGGATAGTTTTGTTGAAGTATCAACACAATCTGAATGCATTTGGTTGGCTTTTCATATGACAGCTGTAGTTTTCAGTTCAAATGTTGTCCATTTCAAATAAAAGTGAGACACTTTGAGTGGTGTCGGCAACACCATGCCTCTAATTGAGGTGGAGATGACTATTACACATCAAAAATTATCCATGGGTCGTTTTCCTAAAGTATCAACACAATCTAAATACTTTTGGTTAGTTTTCCATATGCCAGTTTTTTTATTTAAAGTAGTATCCATTTTAATCAAAAGAAAGACACTTTAAGTGGTACTGGCCACACCGTGCCTCTGATTGAGGCAGGTGGGGGGCTATCTGAGGTCTATAAAGGAGGGTGGGGTTTGTCTAGGGTCCAATAAAGAGGTTGGGTAATTTATCAAAAACTCTATCAAGGTATCATACATCAAAATCTGACATAACTGCGAATAGTCGCGGGGTGTCGTCCTGAAGCATGGCCAAATCATGGTATTACCGCGGTGTGACCGCAGCGTAACCACGGTGTGACCGAGGTGTGACTGCAGTGTGTTGGCCTGGTCCAGTGAAATCCTCCAGGTAGCATCTTCTTGTCAAGATTCCAAATAAATCCTATGTATTTGTCCTTCACATTGTAGAAACTGATCTTCTGTTATAAAAAACAGACTCTTGATTCAGGATTGTGGTATGATAAAGATATATATTTTATAATAGTTGTTTTTGAAAATGGTACTATGTAGTTGAAACTACTAATTGAGAGTCAAATTATCACACCCAAAACTATTATTGTGAGTTTTCATAGACACCACACCTCTATTAGAGGGGTTTTATTATAAAAATGTGACTGTATTTATCAAATGAAACAATTATATTAAAGAAAACTTATTCTAGATATGAAAATAAATATAATTAAAAAGATTTAAGAAAGAAGCTAAATTCAATTAAAATAATTATTAAATTAAAGAAGCTTCCATATTTGGTCAAAAATAAGGAGTTATACTGAATACAAAAATATCCATACCTTAGTGAAAACCCAGGTTCAAAAATAAAGATTTATACAGAATGAAAAAATGTAGTGGATCAATTTGCACATGATCACCATCACCATCACCACTTTCATCATTAGTCTTATCCTCGCCGCCATCTCTGTCCCTGTTTTTGTCATCGTCATCGTCCTCATTCTCTCCCTCGTCCCCATCCTCACCCTCTGCCCCTTCCTCACCCTTATTCCCATCCTCATCCTTACCCTCATCCTCTTCAGCACCCTCGTCATCACCAGAAATGTCATCATCTCGACTTCCACTAGAACTTCCACCTGGTTCATTGGATAATGAACCCATCAATGAAATATATATCGAACATGTCGCGCTAGCCTCTGGTGGAAGTGATGAAGATAAAGCTTTGACCAGTTTCATAAATTCTTTCTCTCTCATTTGATCCTATTCTTCCAACTCTATGACCCTATTATCAGACTATCATGCATGCTCCTTGACCTGTTCCGACTCGGTGGTACTAGAATGGATACCTGGAGATGACCAATACCTCATCGGGACTATATTCTTACCTGGTTGGCAGTGTACTCGACTAGAGTGCTCATCTCCCAAAACTTGATATAAATGATCGTGTGGCCCTAAATTTTTAGGCTCCTGGGAATCAAGGGACACTAATGATTCCTGTTAAAAAAATTAATAGATTATTAAATTTCAAAATATGTATTAAACATTGAAATAAACAAATTAAAACTTACAATCTTTTCTTTTGTTGGTTCATTAACCGCAGTTCCATATTTTTTCCTTCTACATGAGAAAAACAATTTATCTGGAGGGATACATCTTTCAATATTCAATTTGTGCTTCTATAATGACATTTAAACAATATAAAGTGTAAGTATAATCATATATTCAATATTTAATAAATCACATAATTTATGTAGGAAACAATAAAAAGGGTAAGTCATAAAGAAAAATTAAAAGAAACTATATCATACCAGTTGCCTCTCATGATCTAACATAATTGTTCGCCACAAAGTGTGGAGGTATTGCTTTGAATCAATTTTTTCATAATATTATTAAATAATGTTTAATTATAAATAATATAATATTAATGAAAAATATGAAAACTGGCATTTAAATGCATCAAATGGGATTAATACCATAAATTTGGAAGTCGCCCAATGGGTAATCATTTGGCGATATTTTTCTGTCAGGAATTCATCCACGATTAGTAATGTCTCCAACTCTGTGGCCACTCTATCACTCCAGCCAACAAACTACTCATGCTTATAAGCTCTCCAAAGCTCTCGTAGATCCTTTAAACGTGTTGGTCGTGCACCTTTGCCATCAAGGAAGTTAAACCAAGCTGACACCGAATAGATTAATTCATATAAATACAAAACAAATAATCCATTAAAACTAATATATTTTTTACCCATATTGGTGCCCATGCATTATCCTTGACTTAGGGTGTCAGATGTCTCCAAGAGAAAGGGCTAACCGAAATGATGTTGGAGTATTTGGATAACGTCCCCAAAAACCCCTGACATTCCTTCCCAAATTTTTCAATCATCTATCCATCATCATTATATTCATCCATCAACTATGTCTGGCGGCTTCATACCACACGCAAGCGGGTACGCCACCTCCCCCGCCTCTTATAATTAGATTAATCTATTATTAAAGAAAAAAATATATGTACAAGTTATAATAAAAATATATTTTGGTATAAAAATTTGTTAGAGTTGTATAAATATAACTGTGGTAGTATGATCAATGGGCGTCACTGGATGTGTAGAAGCTGAAGGAATATCCTGTACAGGGGGAGTTTCCCTCAGTGTACGCTCCTCATCCACATACTGTGTCATATCAGGAGTCGATGATGGTTGAATATAATAGCTCATAGATAATGATCCAGAAGCAAAATATGATGGAACGGATGTCTGGACAACTGGTAGTGTAAACATCAGAGGACTAAATATGTCGTGTGTCCCTAAAGACACAACAGGATCAAAATGGGGCGTAGAAGATACGTATGTGGTAGGGGCATAGTTCAATCGGGTATGACCAGTGGATCCTGTAACTCTCTCAACATGAGCCTCATACCACCTGCCTCAGTACCGGGACCACTAGATAATTGTCTAACTCTGATACAAACCCCCCCCCCCCTTCCACCACCAGCCTCTGTACTAGGATCAATATCAGGATCCTCATCGGATATCTCTAATCTAGGGGGTGGATCCTGAAAAACAAATTAACAAAAAAGTAAACACATGATATTATAAGTTATTTAAATATATATATTTGAAATAAAATACTCACAATAGTGATGAGTGGAGGAATTCCCATCTATGTCATGCGACGATTATTTTCTATCATCTTTTTCCATTGCCTCTAATCAATGGATTTCATTTCCTACAATGAAAACAAATATGAAAGTAATTAGAAACATATAACTAATGTGTAAGCCAAAAAAATATAGATAAAACATTCTGATAAAAAACATAATGAAACAAAATATTTATGGTGGTTTGAAGGTAAGTACAAGGATACACACTCTAAATGATGTAGGTGAAACATGTAGGTGAGAACACAACTGTATGATTCTATATATTTCCCACCACAACTTCAGGTTCACAATCAACTTTGACAATTGATCTATTAGAGTCTTTATAAGTAATAAACAGATTTCATCCAATTGCAGTTGGGATAGTGTCAACTTCATCATCACCATCATCAAAAACATGTATGGGATTTACTTCGATAATTACACCAAATTTAGGATGATGATGATCTTTGACTTAAAAAACTTGTTTCACCATTGACGTTAATACATAAGGTTCATCGGTGGCAAGAGTGCGAGTCATGTCAATAACTCGAAATCCACAATCATCAATAATGGTGCCTTGCCTCATCCTTGAATCAAACCATTGACATTTCATCATCGTGACTCGACCATGCGAGTAATAATCCAGAGTTATTATTTTCTTCACGACTCCATAATAAGATACATTTTTAGAACGAGGTCTATTATCTGATGAACTGGCATAATAGTCTATTATGGAAGTTAGAAAAACAAAATCATGTTGTGTTCTCCCTTTTCATGCTCGTTCATTGATAATAAATTTGTATCCATTGATCACAAGTAATTTAGAAGCATGAACCATGGTATTAAGACCAACATCCAAAGCCCTTTTCTCCTCAGAAACAGAGTATGCAGGCAAACTCAATACCTAAAATATAAAAAAATAGTAAACTTAATAAAATATTATTTTTATTTAGTTATTACAAAAATATTTTTACCTTCAATTTCAACCAAGCAGAAAACCCTTTGTAATGAAAATTCACTTTCCTTCTCAAAGATAAAGAATGATGATTTCTATATATCAATTCATTATGTTCCCTGTAGATAATAATAATAATAATAATAGTTTAAAAAATATTTAAAATTACAAGAGAAAATATAAGAGATACATGTATAATTTACTTACTTGATATACTCATCGAACAAATCACAATTGAACAACACTATGTGATGTGCCATCTCTCTCTCTCTCTTCAAGGCTTAATGCCATCAATTTATATGATCCCGTAATTCCTCCTGTATGAGGAAGTGATGGAAAAATGGATTCAATTTTCTCATACTATTCTTCTCCATTTCTCATTGTTCTGTTTATTCTCATAGTAAGATCAGACAAATACATTGAGTAGAAATCCATATATTCTTGAGCCATGTAACTGTTCACAATAGAACCTTTGGGATAATTCATGTTCTGAACATATGATTTCAATGTGTAATGTTTCTTTCAGTTGGACACATCAAATGGAAATCAATGGGTCCTCCAAGAAGTATTTCAGTCAGAAAAGGGACAGTCAGATGCAACATGCATGTAAAAAATGATGGAGGGAATATTTTCTCTAACTCACACAAAATTAATAGTGTCTCTGAAAATAGTTTTTGCAATAAGGATTTAGACAACTTCTTAGTATAAATATATCTTAATAAATAGCATAACAAAATTACTGATACTCTTACATTATTGGACATGAGATGATGGGTAGCTATTGGAATCAACTCATGCAAAAGGATGTGATAATCATGAGTATTCAATGATTTTAGCTTCAAATATTTTATGTTGACACATTTTGATATATTTCTTGAATAGACATCAGGAACATTAATAGTCTCTAGAACTTCTAGAAATTGATAATTTTCAGTAGGTGTCATCACATAATAAGCAAATGGAACATTCCATTTATTTTCACTGATACAGACAGGATGCAATTATGGTCTGATCCCCCAATCTACCAAGTCAGGCAAAGATCGTAAATCATCTTTTGTCTTCCCCTAGAAATTTAGAAGAATTGAAAGAAACATTTCACAAATATTCTTTTCAATGTTCATTAAATCTAATAAATGACGTGACATGTTGGTTGACTAATACGACAACTCAAAGAATATACTCTTCTTCTTCAAATTGAAACTGGTATCATTGGAAACATTTTTCCTCTTTTTAGAATTCATTACACCATTCCTAAATGAATAACTAAAATCTTTCAATTCATTAAGCACATCAGTTCCAGACATACGCTGAGGTGGATCGTTAGTCTCTATGGTATTTTCAAATCATTGACGATTGTTTCTATATGGATGGTTCATTCGCAAGAATCATCGATGTCCCATAAAACTAAAACTATAACGATATTTCAGTCTTCTCAATCGAGTATTCTTCATACAAACAGGACATGAAAATTCTCCATTTGTGCTCCATCTAGACATCATTGCATAAGAAATAAAATCATTGATCATCCACATAAGCGCAGCACGCATCTAAAAGATTCCTTCCAAACATGCATTGTATATAGGCACACCCACATCCCAAATAAGTTTCAACTATTTTATTAGAGTTTGAATGTATACATATATATCATTGCCGGGATCAGAAGGACCAGATATCACTACACTCAAGAAAGTGTAAGGATTTTTCATACACAACTATGGGGGAAGGTTATAAATGGGTATGAAAATCGTCCATGTGTTGTGCGAAGTAAGAATATTCCCAAATGCATTAAAACCGTCAAATGAAAGACACAGTCTCAAATTACACATGTCGGCTGCAAATTCAGGATATCGAGCATCAAATCTCTACCATTAAAATCCATCTGTAGGGTGAACCAACTCTTCATTATTCTTTTGTCTCTCAGTGTCGTGGCATAACATTCTTACTGATATTTCATCAGACATGAAAAGGTTATGTAATCTGGGGATCAATGGAAACTGCCACATTACTTTTTTTGGCACACAAGACGGTGTTCCATAATATTTTGGCTTCCATTGGGAGGTTCCACATTTGATACAATCATTTCTTTCAGCAGTTTCCTCCCAAAATAATCTACAATCATTTGGGAAATCATGAATTTTTTTTGACAATCCAAGATCATCAAATAACTTCCATGCCATATAGTGGTTTGATGGAATATCTGCATCATCTGGAATAATTCCTAAAGGAAGGTAATAATGTAATTGATTGTAGTTTTTGAAATCCCATATATAGTATTCCTACGAAACAATCAAATTAAAAATTCAAACTTTTTCATTTTACCACATTATTGATATAATGGATTCATCGCAACATCATTCAATTTTTTAACCCTATCAACATCATCATTTTCATTAGATGCATCATGTGTGCTTGTATCAAAATATTTTTGGCGGGATATCCTTTCTTTCTCATGATGATGAATAAATGGAAACTAATCATATATAAAACTCTCCAATTCAGTCCTAACATTTGGATCCTCAACATTTTGATATTCCATTTTCTTTCCATTGTGATACCACACATAATAGTTTATTTGGAAACCATATTTAGTGATATTATAGCTAACTACTTCACGACTCAACCAAGGTCTTCCAACACAATTAGAACATGGGCAGTGTATGTGACCACTATCTGAAGCCTTGTCAAATGCAAAATCTAAAGAGCTGTTTAAATTATTTTTAAAATCGGTTGAAATCTGATCAGTTTTGTACATCTAACATCTCTCCATTCTGTAAAAAAAATTGAAATAAGTCATTTCAAATCAATTCAATAAAATTGAAGTTCAATCAAAAAAATATTTAGGTAAATGACAATTGTTTATTTTAAATAAAAGCATAACTGCCACATTACTCTATATGAATATCATATTAAGAAATACAACAAAATACATTGTATATAAGAAAATAAGATACAGAATTTCAAATTTATATATTCAAGGATTTCCCAGTAACATATTGGAAGTGGATCAAGGAATACATAGTACTTAAGGGTCTTTTTGGAAGTAAACGAGTTTTATACTTTAACTTATTCAGGGAGATCAGGATGAGTAGTATGATGAGGATCACATCAAAAGTAGTTTTGGCCTTATCAAGTTTTACCATAACCATGGATTAAAGGATCCTAGGTTTGGGTCCATAGATCATATATTGTTAGGGTGTATTCATTGAATCATGTCACAATTGATTTTGGAGAGGGACATTCAATATTTATAGGTATATATATTTGATTATATTAATGCTATTAGTTCCCTAATGTACTACACGGTCTTTACATTCATTTATTTTTTATCTCATTTTTTCTTTTTTGTGGTTCTTGATATATTTTCCCCCTATTTTTTAGGGCCTTAATACAAGCCTTTAGAATTAGAGGGATCATTATTAGAAATGACCAATGTTTCCTACAGTGGTTGTATGTTATAGACATTAATGGTTTATCAAGATTCAATATATTAAGAACGTTGATGTTATTTTTGGTACGAGATAGTTTACATATTATAAATATCACATTTATTTTTATAATAAGTGGATTTATTTTACCACCCCTAATGACATGGAGTACATTATTACTTGGGATTGAAACCTAGAGGTATTCAGATTATGTCCATGCCTAGCCATGATTGGGTCAATTATGGCATAGATGGTAGGTGTGTTTCTAAGAATGATGAGGCACTGATTTCTGGGGTGCAGGGAGGAGGGTGGGGGTACTATTCTGGTTCTCGGAAAAGGGGGGGATTTCCTGGTTCCAGAAAGGTGGGTGGGGGTTTTCCGGGGTCCAGGGAGGAGGGGTTATCCAGGGTCCGGGAAGGAGGGTGGGGGCTGTCCGGGGTCTAGGGAGGAGGGTGGGGAGTTGTCCAGGGTCCAGGAAGGAGGGGGGTTATCCTAGGTCTAGGAAGTAGGGGGTTGTCCTGGGTGGACCTCAAAACACCGAATGGGGTTCTACTCTAATGTTTTGAGAATATATTATCCAAACCTACTAAGATTCCACCTGTAAACATGACTACTTTGAATCAGTGCCTATTGTAATTTCATGACATTTAAGGGATATGTGTTTTGTGAAAAGCCTATAAATTATAGTTATGTTCATGAATGATGGTTTTTTTCCCATATGTGTATGGAATTCAGTAATGAGGATGATTTATTCAATTTAACCAATGTTATAGTGTATGTTTAGGATGAATTCATGCATTTAACCAGTGTTCTAGTTTATTTTTAGGTGATGTGATTCAGAATCCATGTTATGCATGTCATTAGAACATGGTTTCTTTCATTTAACCATATAGTATTGAATTTTAGGGATGAAAGTGGTTTGACTGAGCTAATTACTACCCACTCTATAGTATGGCCAACATATCATGTGGGCATACCCATGAAACAATGCCATATGTAAATGGGACATTTTCAGCACCCCATTTGGCCAAACATACTTTTCACCATAAGGGATAGGATATGTATATTTACATGGCCATCCTAGTCATGTACTATGTGTACATTCCCATGTACATTCCCAGGACACTAGATTATTGTAGACACAATGTCAACCATTATACACCCCATGTGAACCCTTATACCATATCGTCATTATTACAACCATTAAAAACAACATATTAAACAACATGACTTGTCAAAGATAATAAAATTGAACATAATTCAATAATAATATTGGATATATCAAGTAAAATGAATTCATACTATATTACATCCTAAATGACCACCCACAACCATGATTAATGACCACAAAGATCCCCTTTTGGCCAACTCAAAAGTAAAAACAACATCACTTGTAATAAAATTAAACATAAATATATAATAATATTGGATATATCAAGTAAAATTAGGTCATAATATATTACATCCTAAATGACCAGCCACAACCATGATTAATGACCACAAAGATCCCCTTTCGGACAAATCAAAAGTGAAAACAAAAACACATAATTGAAGAACAACAAAATCAAGGAATCACTTACAGATTTGATGTGTAGATGAAAAAAATTCCTTGATTAAAGGTGGATCGATATGTGGAATAAGTTTGGAAGGAGGAAGATTGGATTTAGGACACCAATCCAGCAGAGTAGAACTACAATCGAGCGGAGGGGGAATGGATTCCCGATCTGTATTTACGGTAAAGTTTTCCCAATGGTTTTTAAAAACCGTTGGGAATGTATGTCATTACCAATATTTTAATTAAACCATTGTAATAAATTTATATGGTAGGCCTTTACCAATGGTTTTTCAAAACCGTTTGTAAATGCTTGTATAAAATCTTCTTTACCAACAGTTTACATAAACTGTTGGTATGCATAGCCATTCCCAACGGTTTAAATAAACCGATGGGATGTAAGTGTTGGTAAAAGTGGAATTTCTAGTAGTGCGTGGATTTAATAGTTTATGATTGATTATAATTTAATGGTATTAGACACCCATTTTGAGGTTTTTAGTAATGGAATTTGTGGTGATTAGTGATATTTTTGGAAAATATATTTAAAATGATTTTCAACTTTGTTTTAAATTATTTAATGGTTTATTTATTAATGAAATTATATTAGTATTGTCTATAATCAAAAGGATAATTTTTCATTTTATCATAAAATAATCATTTCCATTTTTAATGATGTTCATCTCTATAGATTAAAAATCATTTTCAAGATTTATGGAAACTGATCTCAAAAAACCTTCTAATCTATTCCATATGATTTAATAATTACTATTATGAAAAAAAAATATTCATAAATGATTCTGAATACAATTTTAGCAGTCAAATAACCTGTATGAAATCATTTTACATATTCAACGCATTTTCGTTTCACTAAAATTTATACAGATCAATTAATCTGTTTATCTTGATTTTAACATCTCATTTCATCAATAACTTTTTGAAAACTAAATTCTATTAAGTATTTGACTACTTCTTTTCTAGAAATATGGACTCTGTGATGGAAGGTAAATGGGATATTAATAGCATAAATAAATACCATCATATCAAGATTTACTATATGAGTTATTTTCTTCTGTTCTATGTATAAATAATGTCTAAGATGATAATGAAAAAATCTAAAGGAAATAATTCATATCCTTGATTTATTAGAATAAAATATTAAGAAAGTGGATGAAAATATAGGTTAACTGATTAAGAAGGATGTTGAATTAAGGATGTGTTTATCAATGATATTATAATATAATATAAAAAATTTAATCATAAAAATGGAAATAATTTTTCTATAAAATGTTTTCAATGTTATGAAACATTTAGTGGAGAAAAAAGGGTGATTGGAATGTAATATGAATTATATAGTTTTATAAAAAGAAAAAACATAGGGAAGGTGATATATTTTTTCATCTAGCATGGTTGTGAGGCTTGACGCCACAGGAGAAGGGAAACATAGGTGAAACTCCTACCACTTTCCAATGTGATTTTCCAGTAAATATGAATTCTTTTTTTACTTAAAAGTGTTAAATAATAATGATTATGTAAATTTTAAGAACATATGTTTTACCATTTGTATTATCATGGGACTGAAATGTGGTTGGGTGATAAGGTAATTTTTGTTATTTAGGAATAAGTTCATGATTTTTTTAATCTTATATGATTATAGTTTCCCAAGAATTATAATATTTTATATTGAAATATATTATGAATTTTCTTTCGAAGTTTTTTGTGATTTTTATGAGGGTTTACAGTAATATGGGTTATTTATGAAAAATATTAATCATATTTTGGAGATTATATTATTATGAAAGATGCATGTTTTGGTATATGAAATTATTGGTGGCTAATGTGAATGGAGATAAATAAAAAATTACTCTTCGAGGAATATGTGATCAAACTGTTCTTATTTTTTGTTTTTGAAAAATTTTTGGGATATTTTGATTGATTTTGAGTTAAGTTATTTATCAAATGGTAAAATTTTATCTTTGGGTATTTACAGAGTAATGAAATATGAGGGTTTATTATTTTAGGGAATTATTTTATCATGTGAAAACCATTTTGATTTTGGATAAATTTATAAATATCAGAGAAATATATTTTTATCCTTTTTAACTTATTTGACCCATTGTAAAATTATTTTAGTTTTTTAATAATGGAAAAATCAACTTAAATACTTGTCATTTGAAGAAAGATGTGATTGTTGTGGAAGTTGATTAAAGAATAAAATATCACTTGTCAAGAAAGTATATTTCCATATGTTATTTTTCTAGATGGTTAAATAATCCATAAAATCTAAAAAAAGTATATTTAAAAAAATGTATCATTACAATCATTTCTTTATGGAATTACTGGTCTTTTTAACTCCTCTTTGGTTTATGGTTTTTAGTAATTGACTTTTTAGTGATTATTAAATTTCTATAAATCAATGGTATTTGTCACTCCACGTCATTATTTTGGATATACTCATTTCATCCATGCCAATATCATTAATTTCTATGATTTGGTTTCTACGTGTAAATCTAGTTATGGTTTATTTCTGAAGAACCTAGTACTTCCCTGACCCTCTTTTCAATTGGAACTTTTTTACCATTTTTACAGTGTAAGATTTCAACAAAGGTGTTTTGAAATGTAAAACCCATATTTACCTATATAAAGTTATAATTTTAAAGATTAAATTCATTAAATGGTGGAAAATGTTAAAACTTCTAATTGTATAACAAGGACATTATGTTAGATAGTGTATACGAAATGAAACATTAAGATTAAATAACACATGAAATATATGATTGTTATTCATAACGCATTAAATTGGTGGTTATGTATAGGATTAATTAATTTGTGATATATATATATATATGCTAATCAATATAATTTAATCAATGAATTCTTGGTAATTGATAAATTAATTTTCAGTCATGAATTGTGATTAATCAAAAGTATGTGTTCTTCAAAAATGTATTTTTTTTTATTTTTATGAGGAAATATTAAAAAAAATTATATAAATTTTTAAAAATGTATTATATAAAAGGAATATAAATTTTTAAGTCTTCAATTAAAATTAACATAGGTTAAAAAATATTATTTTTTGAAACAATAAGAAATTTTCAATGAATAGAGGAACTTACAATTTTTATAAAACTGCCATTTTATTTCAATAAATTAAGTAAATTATAATTCTCATTATGATTATACTTTTATTTCATGTAATATAATTATTATTTTGTAAAATTTAGTCAAACTAATGACATTTTAATCATATTTCTAATGGAGTATATTATAAGTTTATTCTTGGGTTTAAATATGGGTATTTTATGAAATACTATTTTAATGTGAATAATTATTTTGAATTTTAATTAGTTAAAAAATCAATAAGTATGAATGATTTAAACAAAATTTGTAACATATATATCTATAAATATTAATTGAAACACATATAATGTTGATTAATCATCATGGAGTGAATATAAATTCTTGTTATGCTTAAAAATTACATTTCTTGAAAAACTATTTTTCTTCATGTTTGTGTGTTTGATTATAAATTAAACTCTATAAAATCTGTGAATTTAACTTGGTAAAAATGATTCCATATTTAAAAATAGAAAAGTTTTAATTATATAATAATTTCAAAATAATATTTTTTTCATAATGATTATTGAAAATAATAAAAATATTTTAACACAGTTAAGGTAACATGGGTTTAATATTGGTTTAAAATAAGAAGATATGGGTTTAAATTACCAAATGATGTGTATAAATTATATTTTTTCGATATGTGGAACTTATATCATCGATAGCATAATAAAAATCCATTAATAAACTATTTTCTTGAGAAAAATGCCTTCATACATTTTTCATTTGAAAACATCCATGTGTATACTCTCCCCCACTTAAAAATGGCCATCCCCACTTCTCTCCTCTTCACGCCATCATTCTTGTGTGTGGTGGAATACCTCCTCAGGAACAGATGTAATTATTTTATCACCCACACCTCTAATGACTTGTTATAATGACATATTTATAGTATATATATGATATTTTTAATACAATTATATATCTATAATTAAGATATCACTTTTACATTCTTAGTTTCTATTCTATAGGGTATACAATAATAACACCCATATGTATAGAGGACTTATGCCTCATGAAGCGATGTGATTATTTTTCACCAACACATTAAATGGATGGTAATAAATATAAATTTAATAAATATATAAGAGCTAAATGATATAATTATTATATTAATGTCATATTTATAAATATTAAAATGTAATATATCATTTTATTTCTTACACAAAAAAATCATAATATTGTTTGTTCTTACGTGTGGACTACCACACTCATGAAGTGATGTGATTATTTTATCACCACCAAATCTCATAGATGATATATATTTAATTATATGTAAAGAAAAAACATATTTTACTTATGAAATTATTATCATTATGTGAATATAAAATTTCTATTTTTAACGTTCCAATAATGAGTCTTGAATATAAAAACGTTACTCAAGCGTGCATACAACCTACCATTATCATGATAACCACGTAATTCATTTTTTTTAACAATAATTCATGATTGCGTTTAAATTCATAATTTTTATATAATAATGATAATTATTTCAAGATTATTATTATTGATATGTTGAAATAATGTCCTCTTTGACAGTGTTCAACCTACTGATGTCATTTTGGTCATATAAGCTAAATATCTTTAAAAAATATGATATAGATTTAATTTGTTAATAAACTGTGTATAAAATGGTAAAAATTAAAATAAAATGATTAAAAACATGAAAATGGTTTTTAATAATGTATATAATTAACATATGTTTATTTTTCAGTATGATAAGGAAGGTATATGGTGAATCAAACTTGTGGTAAGGGACCCTTTTATATAAGACTTCTTTTCAAAATGTTTTAAGGATTTAATTTAATCATATTTTTCTTATATGCACATATAAATGTTTCAAAAAAATATCATCTATGCTTTAATTGAAGAGAAATTTTAAATTTTTACCATTTTTTTATTTCTCTAGGCTTTTTAAAAAAAGTTATCTTTTTAAGGTTTTACATATGGTCTATTTTAGTTTAAAAACCTTGTTTTAAATTGTTTTATTGATTTATTTTCGATTTATTATTCTTATATATCATTATTAATTAGATTATTTAATGGTTTTATTAATATCGATATGAAATAATTAACAATCTCTATTTATGACTATTTTAAATTTCATTCAAGGTTTTTAAAAATAATATTTTTTTCAAATTTGGTATAAATGTTTTTATAAAAAGAAGATAAGAATGTTATATTTTATCATATATTTTGAAAATGAAATTTCCCACTACCATAAAAAATATTTATTTTTTATATTAATTTATCATAATTAATTTTTTAATTTAATAAAACCCCTCTTTCACTTTTTGAAGATATTTTGTTATTGA
Source organism: Viscum album (assembly GCA_963277665.1). NCBI lineage: Eukaryota > Viridiplantae > Streptophyta > Magnoliopsida > Santalales > Viscaceae > Viscum > Viscum album. Next base: position 1,465,708,410 of record OY728158.1, read on the forward strand.
AAATTGATTTTTAAGTGGGATTGATATTTTAAAATATAGAAATGTTTTCTTCTGGGTGAAGAGAATATTTTATAAGCATAATCATGAAAATTTAATGATTTTATGTGTTATGGGTATGTAATGGTTGTTTGAAATTATTTATGATTACGGTTAGTTCCATTATAAACCAATGATATGTGGTTACATTATGAGTCACAGCTGGGTGGTTATGTTTTATAACCAAGTAGGGGTGATTGTGTTGTAAACCAAGGATGGGTGGTCTATGATATTCCACCAATGAATTGGGTATAAAAATTGACAATTTGGTAATTTTATTTCGTTGAGTGATACAGATAATTATTTTCACACCCCCAACAAGGTTTTCCTTTTATTTTATTCATTTCATGATGTTGGTTATTATAGTTGTGGTTCAGGTCGAATACATTGTATGAATTTTTGAGTTTACTGAGTTTTTTAAATGTTTCTAGGCATATTCATGGTTTGATAAAATATTTATCATTGTTAAAATAAGTGTGGAACTTATAAAATAGGTGGTGAAATTGTTTGATGAATGTTAAACTATGTTTTCATCCCATGTGTGTAGCTAGTACATCTCTTTACCATATTGAATTGCACAGTTTGTGCAAGGTATGTATAACCATGTGATATAATCATTAATCCCACCCACATAGGGTACTTTTTTACATTTATCCTTATTTTTTATTTGGATTTCGTTTTTTGTCTTTCTTCATTTGAACCCCATGACGTAAAGGCCTCCCATGGATTTTTTTTCTCCTCCAACCTCCACCAAGTAATTTATTATGTGGTTTCTTGGTGATTTATCACTTAGTTCAAGAGGCATGATCTATTATCCCAATACTGTTTATTTTTATCCACCTTTCCTCTTATCTTCTAACATTTGGTGCCATTATGATTTGAATTCCAAAAGTGTTTTGAAATTGGTATAATTTCTTTTTAAGTGTGGTGATATGTAGTAAGAGGGTCTTTTCAATGGATTTCATCTAAGTAGAATTTATTTCACGACATGAGATAGGTTTTTCCATTATTTTTATTTCTGTAGAATTCCATTTATTCTTATGAATTCCTAATTGTTTTCTAAATGTGATTTCCTTGAATGTGATCTGTTAATATAAGTTGTTTTTTGTATTTCATTAGTCTTTATTTTTTTGGAAATGGTTTTGAAATGGTATTTCTCTGGGATCTCTTATATATGTATCTCTATAATGTTTTTTATAAAATTTTCATTATATTTTAATAGTTATATTGAATGTGTTTGGTTTATGTTGGGAAATTTATGGGTTTTGTTAAATGGTGGCATGTTGAAGAGAGCGTGGTGTGTGGTTTTTATTAGCTAAAATGGTGTGATTCCTATGTGTAAATTGTTGCAAAGATATTTTTAGTTTTGTATTAGAACTCCATTAAATTTTGTGATTCTTGATGTGAGAGACTAGATATGGGAACATCCATATATTCATGGGGATCACATATGGATAGGCTCAGAAACTATTATGACCTATTGTAGGAACGGTATCTCCCTCTTGAACATCGATTTTCCACCACAAATCCCATCATCCCCCTTTCCCCTCCATTATCTTCCCAAAATGGTTCTTTAAAAAACCATGGTTCATTTTATGTGGTTCATTGGTTTCCAAATGGAACTAATTTGTGATTTCAAATGTGTTTCCAAAATCATGGATTTTTTGGAATTTTTTGGATGTGGTTTGGTAACTAAAGGTCATAAAGACATGTTTGTAACTTCCTAATCATAAGAGGTATTTTCATCTCGGTTTTAAATTAGATTTGTAAATGACTCTAAAATTGATTATTAATGATCATTTTAGTACTCTGATGAATTTTATAATGTATATAGAAGTTCAACTGATGCAAAGGGCCAGTTAGAAAATCTATGTGACTTTCCATGAGATAAGAACCTCTATGGTGGGCCTTTTGAGGTGAGTGGCAATGTATATTTGGGTCGTTGTTTGAAATAGGCTTGTATAGTGTTTTTCTGTTATCGGTTTTATCAATACAAGTGAGTACCTACCCAACAATCGTGTACTATAATCATGGTATTCATGGGTTTCATCTAAAGGGTTGAGTAAAATTTACTTATCAATACTTATTACATGGGTTGGTACCCCTATATTTTTAGAGATTCCATGTAGGAAATTCTATTGTATTGGATATTTAGAGTGGTTAGTTATTTATTGACTATGGAGTTGCACCATACACTGGCACGAGAGTCTGAGTTCAGTAAGTTCTGGGATGACTTCTATAGATGTTTACAAAATTACATGTATTAGATATCCCTATGTTTCTACTTATTTATTATTTTCTTGTGTTCATGTTTTACTAGTATCTTCTTTCTTGTAATTGTAATATTTTTCTATTGGTTCACCATATTTTTTGATCCCAGTCATTTTTAGTGTATCCCTATTTATCACCTTGTTTCGATATTTCATTGGGATTTGGTTTTGTGAAACTGGTATGTTTTAAAAACTAAAGATGATTTAGAATGGGAATAGGTGTGTGCCTCTTATAAAAGGGGTTTTTTTATAAATATGTGTTGGGATTTTGAAATGATAAACCTTATATTCTTTATTTATTTCAAAATAGTTATTTTATACTGTTTCAGAAATAGAAACATATAGACTCTTTGGTGATGGACTACGAAGATGTTTAGGCTCTCTCCAAACTTATGCCACCCAGCATCGGTATACCTGATCTATTTTTCAAGGTCAGGCTTCTAGTTTGAGATTACATTGGATAACGTTGTTATTATGGTTGTTGGTGACCATGATCTCATGTATATATCAATTTGTTCTTGATTTGGTTTGGTTTTTTATTTTTATTTTTGGTTCAAGTGTTATTGTGTTTGATATCTGGTGGAATTTATTTATATTTTATTGTTTATGGATTCTTCTTGTTTTGTTTTGTGCACTATTTTGTATACTTATTTCATTTTTCAACTGGTATAAATCATTCCCATTATGATATATTTTATTCTCGATGTAGTCTTCATCTCAGGAGGATTAGGAACACCTCTCGGGCTTTGTCAGAGACCAGGTAGGGTGTTGGGCTGGATGGAAACCTAGTAGGGTTCCGAAAAAAGAATGGTATCAGAGAAGGACCTTCTTATTTGGGGTTTCATATATATTAGAGATAGTAATATCATGACATGATAGGTGGGTACAAGAAGAGTGTTGTAAACTCTTTCACATTATGATCCTTGATTTTTCATGGGTATTCGATGATTTGAGTCCTCATTTTTGTTTTTCATATAGTGGTGACAACGGTAGTGATCCAGTGTTTCATATCAGGTTTACATTGAATAGGGAACCTTGTGCATCCCTAGAGTATGGTTCCAGATACTCCTAGTGTTTGGTGGTTTTTTGGGGAATGTTCATCTAAACAATGTATCCAGGTTATGCATAATTACTCGATCTTCATCTTTATGCTTTACTGTGAGTGATTTTTTGTCTTGTTTTTGTTTCAGTTAGTGGATTTTCAATGGAAATTTCACTTTAGAGTGGAAAATTGGTTTCTTAAATGAATATGATTTATAGAAATGGTTTTATTTTAATATAATGTTTATTTTCTAAAAAATGATGGTTTTTGAGAAATGGTTGTGTGATTTTTGAAACACTTTTAAGAATGTGAAATGAAGTTTCCTGGGAACTTGGAAATGTGTTTATTTATTAGTAAGGGATGAGTTCAAATTGGTTTTAAATTTTATATTTAGGTTTAAAGGTATATTTTGGAAATGATAAATTTATTTAATTTACCCTTGATATTTCTATAAATGATCATATATATGAATGTACACTTGTGGAATGTGGATAATTTGTGTAATGTGTGGATGGGTTTTTGATCTAGCGAAATTATTTATATATTGGAGATGTCATATAATACCAATGGTGGGTATTTAAATTGTTTTGTTTGATAAAAATGGTTTTTAAAAATGGGGAATTCAATGTTTTGAAAAGTGAGTGAGTGCTTGTTTATTTTTTCATGGTTGTGTTTAGAATCATAATCCATGGGATTTTGGTTTCGACATAATGAAAATGAGGTCAGGATGGTGATTTTTTTTGTTTTTCTTTGTTATTTTTTCATAGAATTTTTGTTTATGATGTGTATTTATTTGGATTCATTCTTCTGGAGTTTGAGTATAACCCATAAAAGTCTTGGTAAGAACTTAATGGTTAGATGGTTGGATCCTTTGCTTCATTTTTAGGTGAATTTTGTTTTTTAGAATCTGTGATTGTCATCATTTATTGGTTTTTCATTTTCATAACTGAGGTGGAAAGGGTTTTTTGTAAATTCATAATAAGTGTTTCTCTAGGCACTCCCACTGATGACGCTACATGGGTTCTAAATTGAGCGGTGGGGCCGAAGGCTTTCCGGAAATTGGACTACACCTGAGTCTTCATGGTTTGTTCCCACAATAATTAGATGAAAAATAGAGAATCTATAATTTATAGTGGCTTATAAAAATATTTTTCATTTGGAATGTACTCTTTAGTCATCTTAAGTGTTTGTGTTTACTTCACTTCCAAAAGAGTAAGTTTTTTTAAGACCATCACCACTATACTATAGAGAACCATATGCTTGAAGACATTAGGGTTCTATCCATAGGTCTCATTGTGAAACTTTTCACATAGTTAAGAATCCTTGGGTGTGGGGATCCTTTTTCAATCATATATCTTGTGTTTTGGAATAATTATAGTTTATGTTCCTCGGTTATAGTTTCTTCATCTTTGAAGGATCATTTTTCCTGTAGAAGGTGTAAAGTCCTCATTTCCTTATTGTAGTATTCTTTTTTTAATATTATTCTTGGTTTGTAAGAAGGCATGGTGATCCCATTTTCATATAATCTATGTGGTTGTGCCTTATGGAATCGAACCCCTGAATGGTTTTCTCTTTTTGGATGTGAGTGTAGATATTATTTTATCTCTTTTATGGTTAGTCCTTTTGTGGAATGTTTTTAGGTATATCTCTTCTTGAACATACTCATGACTTTTGGAAATTATGAATAGTGGTTTTGTATGATTTTTGTTTTGACCTTTTTTCTAGGTTTTCCCATGTTTATTGGGTTTCATGTTTAGTTTTGGAGTTCTAATTGGTTGTTTTGTTTGGTCGGTAAAACTTGTTCATGGGTTAATTTGTGTTGGATTTTCTTTATTGGTGATTTGGATCAAATCAGGGTTTTATAGAGGGGAGAACCTAACTATTTTCTTGTTTGTTATTCTCATTATGTGTTATCTTATATATGGTCGGGTGTGATAGGTAGAGTGAAAGTTCACACTGATTTCATGGTTTTTTGGCCTAGTTTATTTCCAAGCATAAGTTTTATTCCTCTTTTAGTTGGGTGACTTTCTTAGGGAATAAAAAATATAGTGGGAATTATTTTTACACCCTAGCCTTAGTTTTTCTTTTCTTGTATTCTTTTATTTATTTTGGTTATATTCGTTGATCTTTGTGTTATATTTCAAAATATTTTTTTTAGTTTTTGTTTTTTTAATGCCTCTTGTCCAATTCACAGTTTGAACATAATTTGACTGTGGTTAACAAAGTTTTCAACTTAAAAAGAAGGGGGTTTCACATTTTGAGAATGGTTATACTATGTGTGAAACTAATTTTTGAATCTCTTTAATATCTTAACAATGGGTAATTTCATGGTATTCTGGAAGATTTTTTAATCATGAAAGCTATCCTAAAATCCCACCCAAGAATGTGTATTTTCTATATTTCTCTTTATTTTTAGTTTCATTTTCTTCCTTTGGCTTCCCCATTTAAACCTCATGACCTAGATTCCCCACATGGGCCTATTTTAATCCTCTAAGATCCTCTAATGAGATTTTTTTTATGTTTCTTGGTGGTTCATCACTAAGTTTACGAGGTATGAGCTCCTCCTCTTCTATTTCTTTTGGTTTTCTCCCATTTTCCTCTTAACTTATAACACTAGGGGATCTAATTGGATGGTTTTCCTTTCTATGGTGGTGAAAAATTGGATATTTTTCTTTTTAATGTTCATAATAAATAGTCTTAGGGCATCTTCAGTAAATTTCATCTATGGAGAAATAATTCCACCACATGAGGTGGGTGTTTCCATTATTATTTATCTGGAACATTCTATTGATTATGGAGCTTTCCTAATTTTTTCTAAATATGATAACATTCCTTGTTATGTGTTATTATAAAGTGTTTTGGTATTTATTTACTAAAAATATGGGTGGAAATGGTTTTCAAATTGATTTCTAGGGTTTTTCTTATTTTTGTATGTTTGTAAAGTGTTTAATAAAATTTTAATTAGATTTTAAATTTGAAAATAGATGTGTTTCATTTTTATTTTTCCTTTGGTGGGTTTTTTTAAATAGTGTCATGTTATAATGATCTTGGTATGTTGGTTTTTGTAGATAAAATGGTCTGATTCCTATGTATAAATTAGTTGAAAATCTATTTTTGGATAATGTATTAGAAGTCCAAGTAATTTTATGATGTTTAGAGTGGTCCATATTATGTGGAAACATCTATATGTTCATGTAGTATACATATGGATGGAATCACAAAAGATGATGGAATCTTGTAGGAAATGTATCTCTCTCGTGAACATGGGTTTTCAATCACTTATCCCCTCTTCCACTTTTTCCATCCCTTCTCTTCCAAACATTGTTCTTTAAAACCCCTTGGTGTTTTCTTAGTGTTTCCCTAGATTAAAAATGGTTCTAAATTGTGTATTAGAATGTTTTTCTAAATTTTTGGAGCATTTGGAATTTTTTGGATAATTTATTGTAACTAAATGGTATAAATGACCATTTAGAACTTCATAAGAATAACTTGTGTTTTCAAATTGGTTTTAAAGTATTTTTTGAAATTCTTTAAAATATGATTAATAAAATACCATTTGGTAATTTGAGGAATATTAGAAAATATTTTTAATATTATGTGGTGTTAATTATAGATTGGAACTTGTGTGTGACATGATATGAGACGGGGACCTCAATAGAGGTCCCTCAAAGGATTTAGTCATCACATAGGCGGTTTCAGTATTTAGAATAGGTCAAAACTGTAGTTATAGGTTTTTAGTTTGATCCATGTGTGTAAGGACCTCCCCATTTTCCATGTAGTCTATTCATGGGATTACAATGAGTCATCTAGAGGGTCAAGTGATATTTTTCTATTGAACCAGATTAGATGGGTTGACATCCCCAAGATATGACGAGAGGCTTGGGGTTACAGGCTACTAGATTGTATAGTTTATAGTGGCTCATCGGTTATTTAATTTAGAGATACACTATATTACACCAACTGATTCCAAATTGATTTTGCCTAGGGATTGTTTTAAATGATTTTTAGGAAATTCCCAAGATTATCTATCTGTATGTTTCTGTGTATTCCTTTTTTGATTGGTTACATAGTTTACTAGAATATGCTTTTTGATAATTTTACTAAATTTCTAGTGTTTAACCTACTTGTTCTATTTCCATTCATTTTTAATGTATCACTTTCTATCACCTGGTTTGTATTTTTATTTGGCTTTCAGTTTTGAGAAACTGATAATTCTTGAAATGTAAACAAGTTTTAAAAAGGGATATATTGTGTTCTATTTATATTATTGTATTTTTTGGGAAATATATGTTCATACTTTGATGTGGTATAACCTATTCTCTTAATTTTATTAAAAGTATTGTTTTTGGTGAATTTTAGACAAGTAAATTCATGTAATCATTGGTGATTTATTATCAAGTTGTTTATTATCACACACCACACCTGCCACTCGGTGTTAGTAAACTCAATCTATTTTTCAGTTTCAGGTTTCTTGTTTGTGTTTCCTTTGTAGTATGTTGGTTATGTGTTTAGTGGTGACCAAGTGGTATAACGGAGATTGAGTTGATTTTGGATTGGTTTTAGTTTTTTGTAGTTTTTATTTTGGTTCAAATTTTGTTTTATTAATTATCTGGTTGTATTTATTTGTATCTAGCATTTATGGACTCTACTGGTTTTTATGTGTTATATTTTTTGGGGTTTTTATTTTTTTACCAATTCGGAAAAATTATTCCCATTTTTATATCTTTGATTCCCAACACTAGTCCATAACCTGGGGGTCGTGAACACCTCTTGGTCCTTATCCCAAATCGAGTTGGGTGTCGGGTTGGATACCAGCCCAACCTCGTTCATGAAAATAATGTCTATAGATAACTATTTTGTTTTTCTATTCATTCTATAGGTTTTTATTGTAATAGTATGATTTTTAAAAAGGTCATCAATGATTTTATTTTAAAATCAAGTATTTTCAACTTGTACATGGTGAAAATAAAAACTTTATTAAAAACATTTCCATATTTTATTGTGTATTCAAATAAAAAATTATGAGTATTATTTTGATTTTTTTTATTATGAAATGTTTTGTCAAAATATTTGGGCAGATAAAAGTTTCATTTAGGTTTGAAAATTTTTATATTCAACTAAAATATTACATTGAAAAGGAAAATGTTTATATGTAATCATCAAATAACAGGTTAATTTATTTTCTTTTATGTCCCTTTATGATATTTTTCTACTCATCCCATGTATTAAAATTTTTTATTTATGTTTTCTGGATTTTTAAGAACAAGAAAGTGTTCATGTTGAAATTTATGATGATTTTTTATTAAAATGAAAAAATTTATATTTTAAATGCTTTACATTATGGGAGAATTGGATTTTGATTTGATATTTTCACATTTTAGTATATGGTTTTCTTATGTATGTATTATGAACTGACTCAATAAATATCTAGTACAAAATAATATCTAGGGAAAGATAGTAAATTATAGTCTAAATGCTCTAGAATATATAATGTTTGACTTCGTGTCCTATAATTTTTATTAACTCATTTTATAAGATTTTTATAAATTAATTATAATATTATAGTATAATTTTCCCTTTTATTTGGTTGAATAATTGTTTAATGTCAATTTAATGGTTTTCATATTAAAATTTAAATAAAAATTAATTCAGTGCAATCTTATTATCTACAAATTTTGATATGTGTTTCAATTGATTTATAATTGCAACATATAACCACTGAATGTAATGTACAAGTTTCTAATATCATATGTCATTATATGGGAATAAAATTAGAACATTAATTTATAAATTACATTTTAAATCTAAAATAAAATATTTTATTACTCATTTAAATTCTTTTATAATTTTAATAATCAAATTATTATCATGATATTATATAATAATGTTTTATTGCTCAAAATATTTAATTTTAAAGTGTTAAATGATAAATTTTACACAAAAATAATTTCATGAATAAATTATTATATTTATTTCAAAATTTAATTTCTTATATGTATAGTCACATAATATCATAAAATGGTTATTAAATTTTGATAATATAGTTATCTAAAATTTAATATGGATATCATTGTTTTATTGAAAATAATGTTCATAAAATAAAAATTGTTTTATAAAGTAAATACTTAAATAAACAACCTCGTAATTAGAAGATTGATTTTTTACAAATTTTTTTTAAAATTTGTAAATAAATAATTATCAAACATAAAATAATAAAATAATAGTAACAAATATAAATGTAATAACTCATAAAATAAGAAATATTATTGATCCTCGATAAAATTGGTTTATCACATATTATGTTATGTTTAAAAGATATATTTATAATATATAAATTTTTTATTTAATAAAATTGTCATCATGTTTCAAATAATAGTTTTGAAAATATTAAATGGTTTTATTTTTCAATTTTTATAAAAATATAATTTACCGAATAGTGATAAAAAAGATTTTTATATATATATAGTTAGTATTATGACTTCATAATGATATAAATTTGAATTAAAAAATTATAAAACCTTTTCAATGACCTAAATTTTATTTGAGGAAAAAAATAATTCATTTAAAATTAATAACCCATATTTCAAAACCTATAAATTTACATTCAAAAGTAAACATATATTTAAAAATAATAAAAAACTTGTTTCTCATTAATAAAGATAAAATATGCCCCATATTAAATTAAATTTTTAATGTTTTAAAAATATTAAAAAATATATATATTTTTCTGATAAAAAATAATAACTTTCATTGGTATTAACACAAAGTAATAAATTAATCAATATTTTATTCCAATAAACCATTCCCCTTTCCAATATAAAGACACATCCTTTATCCTTTTCTAATAAATTAAAAAAAAATTACACTACCTAATATTTACCAAATATCTACCAAATACATATCAACACTCCCTTATCCATGTATATAAGTCATTATTCAAATGAAAATTCTTTCCTCCAATTCATTAAACTCTTTCCAAGGCGGTGACTCAAAGAGCATGGTAAGGGTTTCAAAATCCATGTTCTCTAATTTTAACTCTTCCTCTACTCATTATATATGGTTTATAATAATAAAAGGAATCATTAATATACTAATTTTTAGTGTAAAATTATTTTTAAAACAAAAAAAATAGTTTTCCTTTTTTTAAACTATTCTAGAACACATCATTCATCCATAGTGGTTTTACACTACCTAATTTAACGATTATTATTTATTTTTCTCTTATACCATATAATAGGATTCTAAAAAATGACATCAAAAATGAATATATGATTATAAAATAAGTAATATCAAGTATATGATCCTAGAATGGTAAAATAGTTATCGAAATAATGATATTTAAGGTAAATAATCATCATAATGTATAATCATATCAAACAAACATAACATGGAAGATTCAATGAATTCTAATGATCTCAATATATATTAAACATCATTACTTCTAGAATAATATGAAAACTATACCTTCACACTTCTATGGATTATGTAAGCATTTTAGAGTGGACTTAAACCATTTCCACTACATCAAATTTATTTTTAAACTATAAACTAAATAACCTCTATATAATTGATGCAGGAAATTTTAATATATGAAATGAATAAATCATTAAAAAATTATAATATATGAAATAAATATAAATAATATTATAAAAATGTAATAAATATATTTCATTTGAATCTTCAAAATGTTTCATGAGAATTCAATGAATTATGTAATATGAGGTAACATTTCTTTATCATTATTTCTAATTATTGATAATATATTATCTAACACTATATATTCCTCATTATTTTTTTATCATATGTATAGTTCATTCCCATTATAATACAATTTCCCTCCTTTTTATGTGGATATGAAATATTTTATTATTCTCTTTCTATTAATTCATAATGTTAAACCCTATAAAACTCATAAAGAGAGATTTTCTAGTTTCCACCTTTTTTACTAAAACATATTTTTTATTATACCAATTCTATTCAATAAATCATGGTATAAAAGGATTTATAAAATCATTACACTAAAATTTGAAAATCTAATATGATATATTAAACATTAATTTTATTTATCTTTATTATTCTCTCTTTGAATTATCTTTTTCAAATCATTAAATTTTAAATATATTTCACGTTGGTTTATTTCATGGTTATTCTTTATGAATGTTTCACTTCTATGTGGAACTCATATTCCTAATGTATTATGATAAAATTTTGAGATTTATTTATAAATACCCCTCCCATTCAATAATTTTATGCTTTATATAACATTAGATCATTATGTGTTGTTATTTTAGAGTTCTATTTTTTTATTTCGATATTATGTTTTTGAGGTGATGTTTGACCCATGTTTATAATAATATGCTTTATGTTTATACTAAATTATAATGTTCCTCATGATACCATGTTGTTATAATATCTTATCTCTTATTCCATATTTATATGTGATGGTTTATGATCAATCCCTTTATTGATTTAATAATATTATTGACTATTGCGATATCTCAAACCATGTTTTCTGTATTTATACACCAATAATGGGTTTTATGGTTCATCCTTTATTTTATGATTTTACATAGTATATATAATGATATGATAAAAGTATATAGATTTATAGGAGAAATTTTTAGAGATAGAAATATATTATTAAATAATTCTTTTAAAAATTATAGAATAATGCTTATAATTATCCAAATACTTAGGACCTCTGTATTTTAGGTATTGATTAATATAGATATCATGACAATAATTATTTAAAATTATATTTATGAGAGGAATGTAATTTTATTCAGTATCATATCTTGATATATATATTTTGAGAATTTTGTGAGTAAATAGTATAATCAATTCACCATATGTAATTTAGGTTAATACAAAAGTAACATTATAATATTAATTTTTCTATTTTTTAATGTCATTTTATACCTTTTTTAATAATATTTAGAAAAGAAATGAGCATATAGTGTAGGGATGTGTTCAACATCAAATAAAAAATAATTATCAATATTTATCTATAAATATCTCATTTATATACAATTAAATTTTCTAAAACTAAATACAATAGTGATCATCAGTATATAAGTATGGGACTAACACAACACCCTCCAATAACTCTTATAGGATATGTTTTCAAATAAATATATAAATTATAGATTGAGTGGATTTGAAACCATTATAAACACTCAAGTTACATGTAAAATATATAAAATATATCACACAACACTTTTATAACATTCCATTATATTGGATAATAGAATATTTTCAATCTTATTTTAAAAACACAACATTCCTATTTACATAACTTAAAAAACTATATGATTCATTATTATACTTCTATAGTTCCACATAAACCCAAAGGTCTTTAAAGTATCTATTTTGACTCAAAGTATAGTGATGATTGAGCATCTTATGTATTTATTTTAATTAATATTTTTTTGGATATTTGATTCACACCTATCGGGGGATGTGGAAAAACAATATTTAAATTTCCTAAGTATAATATAACAGTAAATCTTAGGTAGCCACATGAAGAGGAGTTCACATGTAATAATGTTATCACTTTTTGTTATTATTTTGAAAAAAATTGGTGTTAATTAAATATAAATGATGTGATAGAAATAAGAATACTGATTTGATTGGATTAAAAAATGAGAAAGATAGTTATTAGACCAAGTTTGGATAGACCTTATGTCATTATATAATGGTTTTCAATTATTTACCCCTTTTTCTTCTTCTTACTAGAAAGAGAGAGATTCATTTACTAATTCCCCAATCCCACTTGGCCAGATGGTTAGGATGATAACATTCATATCCACAACCATATATTGGGTTATCCTCCTTCCAATGTGTGTAGTTTTGTAGAAGTTTTTCTCGATTAGAGTATTCCATAACTAGGAATTGTTATTCCCCAAAAAACGAATATTAAAACATAAAATCATATGAACGTTTTGACTACCATCTATCACTCCCCACTAAACCCTAATATGATCAACCATATAGAAAAAATAATTTGGTGGAGGGAGATATGATCATCGACCAAATACATTAAAATTAACAGAATCAAAACCTAACATGATCACATTCAAAATTTAAAATAAAATTATGAATTGATTCTAGTTTCAGAAAGAATATAATATTTTATTATATAGAATTATTAAAACTAAATTAAAGCACATAGGTCCATCCTCCGCCTTTCTTAATCAGTCAATGAAACTACCCCTCCATGTATAGTAAATTCAATATGATTCAGGAAAGGGGAGGAATAGTAGAGTAAGGAAAATAAAATAAAGAAACAAAAAAATATAAAGAGGTCATATATTGGAGCTCATTATCTTGCTCCATGTATAGATTACTGAAGAAGGATATCCAAGAGGCTCCTTTTATAAGTGATCTCATCAAAATTCTTGCAGCGTCGCATTTATTTTTCTTTATGCATGTCAAAAAATTCATGATGTGTAACTTGGTTACAAATCCTAAAATCCCTAATTGGTGTCTTCCCCAATGAGCATAAATATCACATTTATATGTGAAAATTTTACTCCATTCATGACATGAAATTGGGAATCACGACATGTAACTTCTTATCATGCCTTTTCCAGCACAAAAAATTCCTTTTGAAAATTTCATGACTTTTAATGACATTACATTAAGTGTAATTGTTTCGCCCCATTTTTCATCTCTACTTCATATTCAAAAAATCCAATGTCACACTGCATCTCTTATATCATGAAATTAGGGGCCATTAAGCTCTTAATTTCTCATATTTTTACCTTTTTTCAAGATTTATCATTTCATACCATATAACATAAAACAAGTCAATTCTCTCCAAAATTGGCAATACTGGTCCTTTATTTACTCAAATCAACACCATAAATGGTATGCATTAAATACATCAATCAATACTATATACTCAACCCATTACACAAACTACTCATATAGAACTATATCCTATGTTTTTATAAAACAAAATATCGATGAAATGCTTCAAAACCTTATACCAAAAACACTCAATTATTTACAATTTTTTTTAATATCTTTCTCATTCAAATTATAACAACTATATATGGAAAAGTTTTAATTAGAACTTTGAAATTTTATAAACTATCTTATCAATGTGTAGTTCTATATGATGCACTATGGTACAAAACTGTTAAAAAGGGAATTAAATGAATTCATGATATTCATTTTTTTCATTTGTATATAATATACTCAATTATAAAAAATTGTTAGAATGAAATACAAATAAGATAGAGTAATATAAAATCTTATCATTTTAATATATATTTTATTATTTTATTTTAATATTTTTAAATAATTTGTTTTATTTTTTTCAATTTGATTTCTATTTTGAAAAATAATTTATCAATAATTTCCTTTCTAAGAATATGAAACTAATAATATTTAAATGGATTCATAAATTTTTTAATATAAAAAATATCAATAAAATATATAAACTGGTTGAATATAATAAATATAATGATTAAAATATATGAATTCTATGGATACCAATATTCAATAATCATTAAATATATTAATATTTTCATATAAATAATGGATAACATTATCCATTCAATGATCATTTGTTCACAGACATCATATTATAAGAATTTTTTTGTATATCAGAGTAGAATGAAACAAATTTCTAGTTAATGTTATATATATAATAAAACATAAATATATCATAAATAATAATGTGAAATATATAGATACATATTTATGACCATGATGCATATAATATGACATGGAATATTTGAGAAAATCATTTTGACATTATTTATAAATATGTGGAAGATGGCCCCCCACTCTCTGGGTCTCCACTCTTCCCTCGTGCTAGGTTTTTCTAAGCACTGACACTCCCTCATTTTTATCACTCCATCATGGGAAAACTTCTTTATTCAGAGTTACTTCTATTCCCACCTTCTTATTTTCTTACTCTCTTCCCGGACCTCGGTCACTGTGACTATTTCTCTAGTTGTCGGTACCATCATTAACAAACCCCACTCATCTTGACTCGGTTTCACCTTGAAAATTTGGGACATTGTCAGTGATAGATTTTAGTGATATTCCTCTATGCCTTTTACTTTCCATCTCTTGGATGTGGTCTCCTTTCTTGGATTTGGTTTATCTCTTTGTTTCTCATCGTTCTTGGACTTTATTCTATTTTCTCTTCATCAATTTTGGTCCGCTCGGTGGTGGCTTTGAAGGTAGGATGTGGTGGTTATGGTGATGATCAGATCTCATTATCAATGTGTTAGTCCCTTCCTTTAATGTTTATTAATTTATGATTCTACCTATAATCTCCCAATCAGACACACATAGTGGTTTCAAGGTCTATTGGGTTTTATAGTTAGAATGGTTAATGGCATTGTTGGAAAAACTCTCACGGTGGCTTCAGCTCAGTCCATGGGTCCCCACTAGGATTGTTCTTATTTTTTCTATGAAGCTTCTTTGACTGGTGATGTTCAAGTTTTAGATATCCTATGAAGTATATATATGGCATCTCTATGGTAGTGATGACAATGTGGCACATGACAATGAGATAAAGGTTCTAAAAAAGGGCTTTAACCGGTGATGGTGAGGGCCCTGCATATTTCAATGGTCTTCAGTTTTTTCGAACATCAACGATGATCTTATCCAAGGGATTCAAATTTCTGGTGAGGATTGATGTCTATGATGGGTTGATTGCGAATTAGGGTTACGATTCAGATGAATATATCTAGGTGGAAGTGGCCAGAGGTTTTCACGTCTTTTTTTTTTGAATTATGTGTTTGAATTTTAATTTGGATGTTGGAATTTTCTTTTTTGTAGTGTACTTTTCAGCTTGTTTGGAATAAATGTTTTTTGTGTTTATTTTTGGTATTTTGTAACACCCCAAGATTTCATAGCGTGTTATTTCATCAAAATAATTCAATAACTTGCACTACAGGAAACACCGAGTTCAATCACACCATGACTACCAAAAAAAGCCATTCAAAAGAGGTTATGAATAGTATTAACTAAATTTTAAACTTTATATAATCCTTATAATTTTAGAATCCATATTATGAGTTTCTTAGATATAATGCAAGAACAAATTAATTTTTAGTATTTCACTTTTATCAACTTTTAATAGTGACCCCTTTTTAAATACAATATTTTAAACTTTTTGACTAAATTGGGAGATCAAAAATTTAAAATTAAACATCCCAAGATTACACGGTTTGCTTTCCTTTGAATAATACAGTAGTGTGTGTTGTACGCAACTTCGAGTTTTAACACACACCACAACCGATCAAACTAGCCGTTATGAATAGTAATACCTACTTTTTGAAATTATATATATTTTATATTTCAAAATGGACTTCATTTTTGGATTCGGAGTATTGAATTTACCCTAAGGTGAAATTTTGGTACTTTTTGGATAACTTTAATATTTTGATGAATAGTGAAAATTAATAAATTTCAATTAAAAACAACTTTTTTAATAAATATAATTAATAGTGATAAAGTATAAATTTGAGTGGTTTTAAAGTATATTTAGAATTTATTTTTACCATTTAATACAATGTTGGTCATTGGACATAATTTCACAATTAAACCGAACATAAACAAGTATCAATCTTTTGATAGTTATTATATCTTCAAAACACGCTTTTTGTTTTAACAGCGGGAATTATTTTTAAATTAATTTCTGCCACTTATGTGTTTTGAATTTGGAAAAATGGATTCCATATTTGGAATCAGGATGTTCATATTGTGTGAATAGTAACATTTATTTTTAGACATTTTGAATAATTACTGCGGTAAATATTTTATTTACCATGGTTAAGGGTAAATCCGGTAAATAAGGGTTAAAATATAATATTATAATAATACTAAATTACCCTAAAACGTGTCCTAACCTTATTGGTTGATAAATGTTCGAACATAGGCATCTTTGGGTCGATTTTGGGACCCCATTGAGCCACTTGTAGGTGATAGGGACACTTTATTTTAATTAAGTTATAATGAATACAAAAATGACACAAGCATATATCTTTTAGAAAAACAATTTTTACATAAGGTTATATATGTTGGATTTTTGACTATAAATATTCATTAGAAATCTAAAACAATTTCCTACATAATGATAATTTATTTATAATTTTTAGAGATTACATAATTTAATTTATTTATGACACAATGATGATGCAGTAATTAACATAATAGTGAAAATTTAAAACAATTGATATTACAAACACCCAAATAAATACAATTTGAGACTTTTAATGAATTAAAATGATTTTCTAGGATAATATGACATATTAGTATTGATTTAATAAACGTTTTTCAAATTAATCAGTCTGTTATGAGTTTCAAAAAATCAACTATTGAATAATGACAAAATTGACATAAAATAGTTTTTAAAACAAATATTGTATTATTAATTGATATTAAATTCCTAAAAATCTATGGTTTGTCCAAGAGACTTATATCATGATGGTTTCATCATTAATGGACCACTTGGGGGTCTCTTGAATGTATATAGTATGTTTATTAACCATATTATATAAAAATACAAAGAGACATTGTAAAAGTGAAACTAATTAACTAAGAGTTAATACTTAAAGATAAGGTTAATATAATGACCCAAACCTGTCTAAATTCTATTGGTTGAGTTTTCGTAGACCCATCCCCACCATAACAGTTAAATAATCAACTTTGGAGCCATTAGAAACTGAATATGAATTTATTATAAATTAATATTTCTAGCTTCTCCAAAGGTGCCCCTCACCCCTCTTATAAAAGGGCACTCCTCATTCGCATTTCTTCACACATTAAAAGCCTTTTGGTTCGGAAAAACTCTGCCCAAATACTATCCCAACTTCCCTCACTACAACCTAGAGGCCTTATTTTGATCAGAAGCCAACCTATAGAGCCCTTTTGATCAAATCAAAAGGAAGAACCCGAAGAAGAGATAATGATTTCACCACCCTTTTCCAAGTTCCATTATTCTTCCACTTCTTCTTTCTTTTATTATTACCATTATAAATTAATAACTCCAGTATAATATATATACTATGATGTTATTATAAATATGGTACAACCATTTTCAGTATTCTATCCACCCTTTGAATAACATGTCACCATACGTGCATGCGTACGGCTTACCGTCTCCACGTCGTGGTGTAATTGTTATTCAATATATTATTATTTGGATGGGTATAATAATGATGTGTAACTCATTTAAATAACAAATATAACATGTTAATGATTCTTTATATATGATATACCATCCATTTATATATTATTTTAATATCAAAAGAATGATATTGTCGCTCGTGCGTACGTACGGACTACCGTCTCCACGAACGCGATGAGATTCATTCTCCATCGTATCCATTCAAGTATAATTATCATTTGAGGATTTAAAATGATGTTTAAGGACTTTATATCATTCTGGATATGAATAAGATACAACCTATCCATAACAAACACGGCTTATGTAACAAAACATATAAAAGAAAATGAGTAAGTTAACACCCGAAACGACGATAATTCTAAGATATTATTAACAAATCAATGTTAAAAGATCATATATGATATCATATTAATATATATGATTCTTGTATAATTTAATAACAATTATTTCACCATTATACAAGAGTTTAACCTACCCCAACCAAGGAAAAGTACAAGGTAAGGGTTTATTTCACAATCTCTTCACTATCCGAGGTTGTTTATACGTAATAATCTATCGGGATCTCTTTATCATCCACATCTATGTTTCTTAAAAATGTATTTCAAAACATTTTTACTATTTAAAATAATATGGTTTAAGGTAATTTATACCCTTTGTTTGACTTTTTATAAGAGTTTTATAAAGGAATATTTTCGTCGTTTTCCAAACAAGGTACTTTTTAACCTTTTCGATAGAATTAAGGTAAGATTGTTTTTTTTAACTTATACGGCGGGTGCGGTTATATTCCGCCGTTATAAAATCATAGAAGCTTCCCTTACAAGCATATAAGAATATTTTCAAAGAAAATGTTTTATTTCATAAATATAAGACTCTTAAATGATTTCAAAATAGAAAGAGATATTTCTCTAAAAAGAGTTTTGATTTCATCTATGTTAACATCCTTTGATGAATTTTACGCTTATTTGAACTTGATTTATCATGATACAAAACTTCTATATTGTATTGAAGGTTTTGTGATATGTTTGACTGTAGATGTGCTATTTTTATACCATTCATAGTTTATTGTGAAAATATTGACATTACGTATTCTAGTTTCAATACGAATGTTTATGTTATGTATAAACCTTTTCATATGGGAATGCATTGGACTTAATATGTGATGGGTGGAGCCCGCTATAGCTCCTCGATGCATTGGTAGGTCTCATGAGACAAACTAGTGTCTTGGCACAAGGCCTTGGAAAAATCTTATTTGTAGTCTTAGCATTAGGCCTTGGCTATATGGTTATGATAGTCTGGAATTATGCATTCCATCATTATGAAAGTTGTTATTAATATTGCATGTGATTATTCGATTAGTAGAATATCCATGTGAATAAGTAAATGGAATTATTTCATTTTACTTTTGCCATACTATGTTGAAGTTCAAGTTTAAAAGGCTTTTGTTTTAGTTATACATTGCCTGAAATGTTTATGCTTATTTTTGAAAGTTTCCGCTATATTATTATCCTTACTGGGAATTTGAGCTCACCCCTTTTCTATGTTTTATTTTTCCCAGGATGTGAAGAAGTATGTTATGAATGACCTACAGGGATATTATGAGGGGATAATAGTGTGGACTATGAAGAAAATATGTTGTTGTAGTAGTTTTTTACATTATTATGTAATGTAAGACTTATAAATATATCTAGTGTTTCCAAGGCTACTAAACCAATCGGTCTTTAGAGATTTGATCTTTCTTGTGATCATGCCAATGTTATTTAATAATGCACCGACTCTGGGTAACTGGGGTCAGGGCGTTACAGTTGGTATCAGAGGAAGTTTAGTACAAACCTTGGAAGCGTGATTTATATGAACTCGGATTAGAGCACGTAGAACTAAGATTAACTTTGAGGATTAGTATAGAAGAACTTCCTATAATTTTGCTATTGTAGAGATTTTGTGAGTTTTCCGAGCAATACATCCCTGTCTGGATACGAGCAGCTAGAGGCCGCACTGGCACAGATGTTCCTAGGGGTAAAACTCAAAAACACCGCTTTGAGGTAGACTCGAATGGGAACTGGTGCACGACAACGGGCCTTGCTTCACTCTTGGTTATGAAACTCCCGGGGGATATGATTAGGATAATTCTCATTTTCTTTAAAACCCATTATGAAGGGTTTATGAGTATATACTTCCTCAAAGAAGAAATTTTTATGATTATAGATTATATCCATAAACTATTTAATTTATGTTATATGTTTTATAAGTTTGGGATTAGCTATTGTTATTCATAAACTAATTTAGTGTATGCCATTGTTTAGAAATGGAGCCCAGTAGAAGGAATGAGATCTCCAGTATAGCACATGAACCAAAGAGAAGGAAGTATCATATCTTTCATGGAATTAAGCGAGAATTTATAAGAGAAATAGTCTCCCATGTATTATCATCTTATGAAGAAATAATATCATGTGTTGATAAGATAAGTAAAAAGTTTACTGAGTCCTATGGCTTTGAAGGGAAGTAAGAGAAGAAAAGGAAGGAAGAGGGAAAGATGTATAAAGGGAAGAGAGGAAAGAAGAATTTTCCCATATGTGATAACTGTGAGAAGAAACACCCTAGAACTTTCCTGAAAGGAATGGGAGTTTTTTATATGTGTGGAGGAAAACGTCACAAAGTACGTGACTGCAAGGGTAAGAAAATGGTTTCAAATGTACAATGCTTTATTTGCAAGGAATTTGGACACTATGCAAACCTATGTCTCAGTCACCAGACTATGCCGCAAATGATGCTATTGGATAATAATCAAGTTATGATACTACCACAAATGAAGAGGAATGATTAGAGTTCTTATGTTGACTATGTCATTTGAGGGTCGTATCAAAAATGTATTGTTATAATAATTATAGAGTATATAAGGATTATACTGTAGTACTATTTCATTATGGACTTGAGATTGTTTGGAAGAATGAAAAGTGACTCAATAGCAGGTTAAATTTTTAGAAAATATATGGTTGAGAGAAAGATAAACCATAATATGGTTCTGATACCGAGGTAGTGATTTTAGAATAATAAATGATTGTTTTGGATAAATTATATTGGATATTCTTGACTACCTTGAAACTGATTAATGATTTGTATATTTTGTCATTGTTGGGGTTTACAAAATTTTTGGATTGAAGGAGTATATCTATTATTCTATAAGGAATAATGGATCATGAATGTAATCAATAAGGTTTTATGATAATTCAGGATATTGAAGTGTTTTAAAAGAATACATGATGAAGGTGATCACATGTTATTATGTGGAAAAAAAGGATCTTCATTGTTTTTACCTTCCTTATGAATTATGGACTGAAGTATTTTGGATAGTTCTAGTTTGGATTATTTTGGATTGCCATAAAAGGACAACCTGGAGGTCGGGTGGCAACCCGTCGCGACTGGCAAGGCCGCGAGACTTGAACCCGCAACTAAAGGGCGACAAGGGTGTATCACCTACCACTGGCCCACGAGATGTCCAATATTAAATAATGTAGTTTTTTTTAATGATCTGGTAGATTAATTATAAATTTGTTTATTTTGAACCCTATACGAATAGTATAAATAGAAATTTTTTATGTTCTATTATCTTTTAGAGTGAAAGATGAGTTTGTGGTAGATATTTATTAATGGATAAAACTTTAATTATAAAGTAAGTATATCTCTTTATGATCTTAGCCAATCTCATAAATAAATTATTAAACATTAAGAAAAGTAACTTAGAACAAAAATGTTTTCCTAGATGGTACCTTAAATCATCACTAATTTATGGCTTTGTGATTGTTAGACTTTTCATAGCCATGTTCTCTACCACTCTCCATCAGATAATTGATGGTTAAATTTCTCTTCCATATCCATATTTTCCTACATGCAACCCTAGTATGTGTTATTTTCGGTAATTTTCATACTTTCCACTCTTTATTTTAAATAAAGGCCTCATTAATTCATTTTTCGATGTGGGATTTCAACTAAGATATGTTGAAACGTCAAAAATGTGTTATCCTAATACCCTATGTTTTATTGAACCGATGGTATTTCAAATCATCATAGATTGATTAATTTAAGGACCTCAATTTTACAGTTGTTTGTGATTGATGACCTCAATCACTACCTATAAATATTTACATTTTCTTCCAATTATATGTCTCTAATAGCCACCAATGTTCTCCTAATCGAGATCATAATTTGGAGGTGACCCTTTCATTTCTCTTTTCCTCTTATTAAGACTAAATTTTAGTAACCCAATATCCGATGTGGGTTTTCCCACAAATATATTTTCTATTTTCAACCTTTTATTTTCGAAGAACAATTTCAAATTGCGAGGATGCAATTTATTGAAGGAGGGGAGAATGTAACACCCCAAGATTTCATAGCGTGTTATTTCTTCAAAATAATTCAATAACATGCACTATAGGCAACACCGAGTTCAATCTCACCATGAATTACCAAAAAAGCCATTCAAAAGAGGTTATGAATAGTATTAACTAAATTTTAAACATTATATAATCCTTATAATTTTAGAATCCATATTGTGAGTTTCTTAGATATAATGCAAGAACAAATTCATTTTCAGTATTGCACTTTTATCAACTTTTAATAGTGAACACTTTTTAAATACAATATTTTAATCTTTTTGACTAAATGGGGAAATCGAAAATTTAAAATGAAACATCCCAAGCTTCCACAGTATGCTTTCCTTTGAATAATACAGTAGCGTATGTTGTACGCAACTTCGAGTTTTAACACACACCACAACCGATCAAACTAGCCGTTATGAATAGTAATACCTACTTTTTGAAATTATATATATTTTATATTTCAAAATGGACTTCATTTTTGGATTCGGAGTGTTGAATTTAACCTAAGGTAAAATTTTGGTACTTTTTGGATAACTTTAATATTTTGATGAATAGTGAAAATTAATAAATTTTAATTAAAAACAACTTTTTTGATAAATATATTTAATAGTGATAAAGTATGAATTTGAGTGGTTTTAAAGTATATTTAGAATATATTTTTACCATTTAATACAATGTTGGTCATTGGACATAATTTTACAATTAAATCGAACATAAACAAGTATCAATCTTTTGACAGTTATTATATCTTAAAAACACGCTTTTTGTTTTAATAGCGGGAATTATTTTTAAATTAATTTCTGCCACTTCTGTGTTTTGAATTTGGAAAAATTTGATTCCATATTTGGAATTAGGATGTTCATATTTTGTGAATAGTAACTTTTATTTTTAGACATTTTGAATAATTACTGCGGTAAATATTTTATTGACCATGCTTAAGGGTAAATCCGGTAAATAAGGGTTAACATATAATATTATAATAATACTAAATTACCCTAAAACGTGTCCTAACCTTATTGGTTGATACATGCTCGAACATAGGCATCTGTGGGTCGATTTTGGGACTCCATGGAGCCACTTGTAGGTGATAGGGACACTTTATTTTAATTAAGTTAAAATGAATACAAAAATGACACAAGCATATATCTTTTAGAAAAACAATTTTTACATAAGGTTATATATGTTGGATTTTTGATTATAAATTTTAATTAGAATGATAAAACGATTTCCTACATAATGATAATTTATTTATAGTTTTTAGAGATTACATAATTTAATTTATTTATGACACAATGATGATGCAGTAAATAACATAATAGTGAAAATTTAAAATAATTGATATTATAAACACCCAAATAAATATAATTTGAGACTTTTAATGAATTAAACTAATTTTCTAGGATAATATGACATATTAGGATTGATGTAATTAACTTTTTTCTAAGTAATCAATCTGTTATGAGTTTCAAAAAATCAACTATTTAATAGTGACAAAATTGACATAAAAGAGTTTTTAAAACAAATATTATATTATTAATTGATATTAAATTCTTAAAAATCTAAGGTTGGGCCAAGAGACTTATATCATGATGTTTTCATCATTAATGGACCACTTGGGGGTCTCTTGGATGTATATAGTAAGTTTAATAACCATATTATATAAAAATACAAAGTGACATTGTAAAAGTTAAACTAATTAACTAAGAGTTAATACTTAAAGATAAGTTTAATATAATGACCCAAAACTGTCTAAATTCTACTGGTTCAGTTGTCCTCGACCCATCCCGACCTTAACAGTTAAATAATCTACTTTGTAGCCATTAGAAACCGAATAGGAATTTATTATAAATTAATATTTCTAGCTTTTCCAAAGGTGCCCCTCACCCCTCTTATAAAAGGGCACTCCTCATTATCATTTATTAACACCTTGAAAGACTTTTGGTTCGGCCAAAATCTGCCCAAATACTCTCTCAACTTCCCTCACTGCAGCCTAGAGGCCTTAGTTTGATCAGAAAGCCAACCTAAGGATCCCTTTTGATCAAATCAAAAGGAAGAACCCGAAGAAGAGGTAATGATTTCACCACCCTTTTCCAAGTTTCTTCTTCCACTTATTCTTTCTTTGTTATTACCATTCTAAAATAATAACTCCAGTATCATATATATACTTTGTTGTTATTATAAATACGGTAAAACCATATTCAGTATTCTATCCACCCTTTGAATAACATGTCACCATACGTGCGTACGTACGGCTTACCGTCTCCACGTCGTGGTGTAATTGTTATTCAATATAATATTATTTGGATGGGTATAATAATGATGTGTAACTCATTTAAATAATAAATATAACATGTTAATGATTCTGTATATATTATATACCATCCATTTATATATTATTTTAATATCAAAAGAATGATATTGTCGCTCGTGCGTACGTACGGACTACCGTCTCCACGAACGCGATGAGATTCATTCTCCATCGTATCCATTCAAGTATAATTATCATTTGAGGATTTAAAATGATGTTTAAGGACTTGATATCATTCTGGATATGAATAAGATACAACCTATCCATAACAAACACGGCTTATGTAACAAAACATATAAATGAAAACGAGTAAGTTAACACCCGAAACGACGATAATTCTAAGATATTATTAACAAATCAATGTTAAAAGATCATATATGATATCATATTCATATATATGATTCTTGTATAATTTAATAAAAATTATTTCACCATTATACAGGAGGTTAACCTACCCCAACCAAGGAAAAGTACAAGGTAAGGGCTTATTTCACAATCTCTTCACTATCTGAGGTTGTTTATACGTAATAATCTATCGGGATCTCTTTATCATCCACATCCATGTTTATTAAAAATGTATTTCAAAACATTATTACTATTTAAAATTATATGGGTTAAGGTCATTTATACCCTTGTTTGACTTTTTATAATAGTTTTATAAATGAATCTTTCCTTCGTTTTCCAAACAAGGTACTTTTTAACCTTTTCGACAGAATTAAGGTAAGAATGTTTTTTTAACTTATACGAAGGGTGCGGTTATTTTCCACCGTTATAAAATCATCGAAGCTTCCCTTACAATCTTATAAGAATATTTTCAAAGAAAATGTTTTATTTCATAAATATAATACTGTTAAATGATTTCAAAATAGACAGAGATATTTCTCTAAAATGAGTTTTGATTTAATCTGTGTCAACATCCTTTGATGAATTTTACGCTTATTTGAAGTTGATTTATCATGATACAAAACTTCTATATTGTATTGAAAGTTTTGTGATATGTTTGACTATGGATGTGCTATTTTTATACCATTCATAGTTTATGGTGAAAGTATTGACATTACGTATTCTAGTTTTAATATGAATGTTTATGTTATGTTTAATTCTTTTCATATGGGAATTCATTGGACTTAATATGTGGAGGGTGGAGCCCTCTATAGCTCCTCGATGCATCGGTAGGTCTCATAAGACAAACTAGTGTCTTGGAACAAGGTCATGGAAAAATCTTATTTGTAGTCTTGGCACGAGGCCTTGGCTATGTGGTTATGATAGTCTGGCATTATGCATTCCATCATTATGAAAGTGGTTATTGATATTGCATGTGATTATTCGATTAGTAGAATATCTATGTGAATAAGTAAATGGCATTATTTAATTTTACTTTTGCCATACTATGTTGAAGTTCAAGTTTAAAAGGCTTTTGTTTTAGTTATACATTGCCTCAAATGTTTATTCTTATTTTTGAAAGTTTCCGCTATATTTTTATCCTTACTGGGCATTTAATCTCACCCCTTTTCTATGTTTTATTTTTCCCAGGATGTGAAGAATTAAGTTATGAATGACCTGTAGGGATATTATGAGGGGATAATAGTGTGGACTATGAAGAAAATATGTTGTTGTAGTAGTTTTTCACTTTATGATGTAATGTAAGACTTATGAATATATCTAGTGTTCCCAAGGCTACTAAACCAATCGGTCTTTCGAGATTTGATCTTTCTTGTGAGCATTCCAATGTTATGTAATAATGCACCGACTCTGGGTAACTGGGGTCAGGGAATTACATATTTTGTATTTTATATTCTACGGTTACCACTCAACCTTATAAAGGTTTATGTAGAAAATAAAAATTGGATTTTGGGGACATTATTTGGGAATATGCGTTCTATGCAAGTCACATAGCCAATGGTCATACAATCATGATAAATATATAATCATTAAATGAATTTTTTTTAATTATAGAAATATTAATTCATCCTTATAAGTGAAATATTTATTATATATAGATATATTGAATAATATGTTTGAATAAATTCCTATAAATAAATATTATTATTTAAAATGTCTTTATAAAATGTCTTTTAATTATTTTTAAATATATGGTTTTATTTGATAAGTACATAAATCATTTTAATATTTTTATTTAATTAATTAAGTTTCATAGTAATGAATTCAATTTAATTTAATTGTAAACAATGTTTGAAATATGTTTTCTTATTCACATAATTTTAGCATATGACCATTGGATGTAATATAGTAATTTTTAATTTCATATTAAATTATATGTGAATAATGATAAAATAAGTAGCTAAATTATACTTTTACAATAAAATTATATATTACTAGTAATTTACAATCATATATAAATTTATTTTTAAAATATTATTATCAAACTCTATTTGAATTTATAATTATACTAAAATTTTCATTTTAAGATATTAAAAAACATATTTTACACTAAAATATTGTTTTGAATAATTCTATTTTTTTAATTTAAAATTTAACTTTTCATAATTATAGTTTCTTAATATCCCAAAATGGTTATAATATCCTAATAATAGAATTGCTAAATATTAACATTGTCAATCATATATTATTTTGAATAATTATGTACACAAAGAAACTATTTTCTGAAGTATGTTTTTAAAAGTTAGGGTTGTCTTAATTAGTGGATTCATTTTATAAAATTTATTTATTTCAATTGAATAAATTATTAATTATAAATCATACTATAATAGATGAATAATAATAAATATAAATATAATCACTCATAGTAACTAAAATAGTATTTAATTGTTATAACATTATTTTTATTTGTAATATTTGATTTTATTAAGAAGAAAAATTTCTAAAATTAACAATTTTAATTTCTTCAAAGGGAATTAATTTTTTCAAGCATCAAATATACATTGGTATAAGATACTATTTTTGTAATTTTCTAGAAAAATTATTATTTATTATTAAATTGTGAAAATAAAATTTTTAAAAATGTCATTTGTTTTATAAAATCATCACAATGTAGATATATCTAAAAATTTTATTAATACATTTTAATTTAAATAAAATTTATTTAATTAGTAAAATACTGAACTTTCAAAGAAATATACTTAATTTCTAATCTAATATATAATTTTTCAAAATAGAAATTAAATTTTTTTATAAGAAATGTTTTTTTTATTCTTTATTTTGAATAAAAATATTAGAAAACCTTTAAATATATGGAATTAAAACAGCTTAATAATACCTATATTTTTAATTAAAAATAAAAAAATGGCATGGGAATCACAATTATTCAATGTTTTGAGCCTAAAATTAAAATATACAATATTTTACCCAATGATAACCCTCCCTTTTCAATATAAACACCCCACCTCCAACCACTTTATACATACATTAAAAGCTCTTTAATTTATAATTAACTACTTAATCCCCACTAAAAAATCCATAAAATTGTCCTAAAAACATTGTTTTAGAGAAAAATCCATCCTTGGAATTCATTATAATCAATTTAAAGGAGGCTATTTAAAGAGAAAGGTAAGAGTTGAAAAAATCATATTATCTCATTTCAATTAACTTCTTTACCCATATATTTTGTAAGTTAAAAATTGTGAATAATTAAAATATAAGTTGTAATATAATTTATTGTTTTCATAAATCCCAAAAATTCATTATTTTCCCTTTATTTTAAACTGTTAAAATATATTATTGACTTGTGGTGTTGTTATGGTATGTTATGGAATGATGTTGTTTTATTTCTCACTCAGGATTGAAAAATTACTTCATAATTTAATATAACATTAGTAAAAATAACAATATTATGTATATGATTCTATAATAATAAAATATTCATTATAATGATGAAATTGAAACTAAAAAAATATGATCATTTTTAAACAACACTAATAATATTTCCAAGGAATATTTCATTAATTGTAACTATCTAAAACAACTAAACTATATTACCTAGAGAATGGTATAAAAACTATAGCATGACACTTATATATGATTTGGAAACATTGGTACGTTTTCTTTAACTCTTTCCACTCCATAAATATAGTTTTTAACTATAAATTAATAAATTTAAAAATAATGTATATGGATAATGTTAATTTAAAAAATGATTAAAAAATATCAAAATGACTATAATATATGAAAAAAAAATATTAAGGTTTTCAAATAAGGAAATAGAAATTTTAACATGACAATTTTGGATGTAAGAGGATGTAATGACCCCAACTTCTATCAGTGGAATTATCATTCATATAATTTAGTCATATTTTATAATGTATCATAAATAACTTGTACCACATGATTAATTCCATAAACATTTATGGTATTAATTTTAAATTTTAATTTATATAAGGAAAATTTCCATATTAATTGAATATATTACAATGGGATAAGAAAATTAAAATAATATAACTTGAATATGAAAAATTGGATCTCCTCATTCCACCAGAATAATTACACACACAAAATAAATTAATTAATTAAGTAGAATATTAGAAATTCACTATTCATCATGGAAATTCATATATTCATATATTTTAGACAAAATTAAATTTAATTACTAATTATTGTATTATGTGGTACATATATAATTATGAAACGTATATGACTATTACAAATTTGGTCATTAGAATAGTAATCTAACCATTGCAATAGTAACACACCATTAATATTATAATCTTACTATTAGGAATAATAATATTCCCATTATAATTGTAACCACAACTATGTAAGTGTAAAATAATATTTCCATATCACATAAAATAAAAATATGAAAAACATAAACTATTTGAAGAGTAAATAAAGTCGATAAAAATGATAAATTATGATTTTTAATTTTTACAAGATGTATATGTCTTAATTTTACTTTTATAATAAATAATAACTTTTAAAGTAAAGTTTAATTTCATAAAATTTATTTATAAATTAATATTAAGTATTGTTATATTTATAATATAATTTTATGAGACCATAATTAATTTTTTTATGTGTTGGAAAATTGATCATAATATTAAAATTAGTATTTTAAAAATAAATGATAATTTTATTTAAAAATTAATGTTCCCATATGTATAAAATTAATTTCATAAAATAGAACTAATTTTTGTAATTTAAATTTCAAAAATTAGTTATGGTTAATTTTTGGTATTCTTCTATAATAGTTCAGCTTTTAAATGTATAGTGAAATGTAGTACTTAATATTATATTCTAAATACAACAATTTTTGAGTAATTCATGGTGTATTAATGATTCTTTTTAAGATATAATATTAATTTACTTTATATCATCCCAAGGATCAAAACAATCAATATTATTAATAAAAAATAATAAAATAATGAATATGACATTCAAAACACACCTCTTTTCCCCTTATAAATATCATCCTTCATAGCCCTTTATCCTCACACATACTAAGAATTATATATTTCTAAATATATACATAATTACATTACAAATCCTCTCACCTATGTTATAGTCCCTATTTTATCACCCAAAGACCAATTCCGATTTTCTTAAGAATTTTTTCAATGAGGTGACATCCAAGATGTAATATTCTTTGACTACATATTTTAAATTATTTTATTCTTCTAACTAATCCTCCCCTAAATCATAAAACATGCACTAATTTGATTATATCATATATATATAATGTAATTTGTGTGTGATAATGAAATATTTTCCATCCATGCCACTCTCCTCTCTTCTTATTCTGAAAACTATAACATCATTTATATTATATTTGTTCATCACCTCTATGTATAATGAGTTTTAATTTAACACTACTCCCTTAATTATAGGGTTAAATTCACTTATAATATTTAAAAATGAAAAAAAAATATTATATTCTTTTTAGATTTCAGTTTTATTATATTTTCAAAATAATAAGTAAAAAAGGAAGTATAACGTGGTGATCTGAAAAAACAGCCAAACCAAACTAAATTAATAACATTAATGTTTTACAAAATCAATTATCCATATATCAGAAAATATATATTCTGTGGAAATTTCAATTACCAAACATAAATTAATACAATATCATTTAAGATATTGATTTTTATTCCAATTTTAAAAGAACATTAATAAATATCTACAAGTGATCAGACTTTGGAATCATGAAATGGACAACTACAGAACAACAAAATTAAAAATTATATCACATAAAAATGGTCATAAATTATAATATTAAAATAATATTTAATAAAATATAAATGTAAAGTTTATTAATTAAGTAATTATTAAGTTGAATCTTTTTATTCAATACATTAATTTTTTGTGTTAAACTATTATCGAACATATGGTAAGAGATCTCTCTGAAACCCCCAATTTCCTTTGGCTTACACTTTCCCTCTCATTACCACCCTTAAAATCATTAATATTATTATTTAACAATTATTTATTATATATATTTGAAATTCTTATATACCTAGTGTAATTAAACATTAGTTGAATTATATTTACATATATTAAATGTTCCCTTCATAATTTAGTTCTAAACGACTATTAATGGGAAATTATTTATTTTAGTTCCCTCATTTAAATTACCACAGAATAACAATTTTTTAATATAAAATAATTTATAAAAACATTTATATCTATATGTAATGCAATTTTATTTTGATTCTTATTTAATGTAAACTATTTTGATCTTAACTTATCCAAAAAAACATAATTTTGTTTCTAAAAACTCTACTTGGAATGAATATTTACAAAAACAAATATCCAATAATTTTTATGTATTATATTTAAAAATAAATAATTTACCTATAATAATATTAATTATTCACCATTGAACATTAATTAATTATTTAATCCCTTCTCTCAAGGAAAATAGTATGACATAACCCCTGGTTATTCTATATGGAATGATTGTGCAATCCATTTCATTTTATGGGAAATTCTTGTGTTTATGAATTATGATTTATTTCATTTTGTGGAACACATATTCATGTACATGTTATGATGTTTGTGACCATATTAGACTCCAATAAAATGGGTAAAAAGTTGTTAAATAGAGTGTATGGTATTAAAGAAGTAAACCTAATCCAATATTGGACTCTGTCCACTATGTGATTTTGTCTTTGCACTTATCATTGGATTATAATTATGTCGTGCTTATTTTTCATTCCCCTAATTATTTTTTATTGATTTTATGATACCATTTTTCTTATATTATTCAGTCATTTTAATATTTATGAGCCTTTCCTTTTTGTATAATAGGTTATGTCAATGCTTCACTATCATTTTTATTCCCTCACTAGTCTTTTTGTCTCACCCCTTTTTTCTATGTATTAACCACGTTAACATATGTTATTTTAAGAGAAAAATAAGATTTAGGAGATCATTATGGACAATAAAATAATTTTATTTTATTTTATTTTCACTTTTATGTTTTTTATATCTATTCATCTAAATAAATTAGGTCCCTTGATCTATATATTTTATTTAATAGATATTTATGTTAAAAATTATATAATATTATGTGTAAAAGCATTGGGTTACTATAGTTTCTATCAAAGGGAAAGTTATAGATGTTTCTATGGATTATTTCTATAATAAAGTTTTAGTTTATAAAACATAATAGTTAAAATAGCCATAGAAAACCTAGATTGAATCTGAGAGACTCATAATATGGTATTTTGGAAACATTTACAATTTATTCCTTCTATACTCAATGTTTCACTTTTTATATTATATTATTTTTAGGAATTTTTACCCTTAATTTTTAAAATTTATGTAATGGTGGTTAATAATAGTAACTGAGATGAAAACAATTTGATATGAAATGGGATGATTTAAATAATAACATGTTAATACTTATAATAGGGAGAGGTGAGAACCTCATGGAAGTATTGGTACAACTAGATCATGTTTGGCATAATAATATGAATTTTGTGAAAACCCCACCTTATTATAAGAAATAGAATGGTGTTGTCTAGTCCTTTATTCAATAATGACCTTCTACCATTAGTGGATCTTCCTATCCCTTTATTTCCAAATAACGGATTAAATTCATCGAGAATGTGTTCATTACCTTAAATAATAAAATTAGAAAAAATTCATTTTTGTTATCTATCATCTTGAAGGGGAAGCTAATTAGTGGCATATAAAAATCAAGAATACAAATACCAATGAGGAAATATATTCAATGGAATGGGATGAATTCATGAAAAAATTGTTTCAAAAAATATTTTTCATGGACTCCCCATATTAAAAGGGATAGGGAGTTTCTTCATATAAAGTAAAAAAAATATGATTATATTATCAGGGAATATGAGGAATTTAACACAATGACTTCATGGTAAAACATGGGCCTCTTCATCAAAACTAAAACTTAGGTGGGACACTTTATTAGTTGAATAAATCTACTTCTACAAAAATATTTACCAATTAAAGACTTTGACCGATATGAAGTGATTTTTTATTGTGCCCTCAAGGTTAATAATGAGATTAGTGGCTTTTAGTGGTCTTATGTCCCTATAGATAAAAATAATAAAACATATTTTTTCAATATGATCAATGATTAAATTATTTGAAGTAAAAATTACCAAACTACCTATTTTTAAAAAAATTTGGTTAAAATATCATAGATTATGTCTCAATGGAACCAGATGATACTTCTAATGTCTAAAGAAGATGCATCAGGAAAATTAATTACGAAGGGATATAAAGAATCCCACTAATGGGATAGATGAAAATAAGGATCGTCTCAACACTCAAACTATGATATTATATTTCAACTATAAGTAATAAAATAATTCTATAATCCAATTCCCTAATATAACGATTTTCAAAGAAAATTACTGACAAAAATTTCCCAGAGTTAAAGGGAATGGAAAATATTATACTATCACTACTATTGTGTTCAATATTAATAATGATGTGGTAAAATATACACTCATTATTCACTCAACAATAGAAAACATGAATTTTGATTTTTTTTGTACACATTTTTTCATATCTTTCAATTTTAGTAGAACTATTCAATCACCACCTCAAAATATGATGGTTCATCTATCATTGACAACAGAAAATGGAGTAATTATCAGATAATAAGAACACTAACAATGTTTTTAGACTGAAAATACTAGAAAATATTGTTTACATCCTTTTGTAGAGTTTTATTTTATATCAGGAAGAGACTGTATATACTTATAAAAATCTAACATTAACTTTTCGGTGAGGGAGATCAATCTTCACATTCTGATTCATTATCTAATTATGTAAAAGTGTAAATATGTTGATCAATATAATTGGAATATATATTTAATTTGTGTATATTATTTTCTTTTAATAAATAATATCAATGTCAAATGATTAAAACAAAGTAGGCAATTAAACATTAAGGAATTCCAATTATGAGATATTATACTAATGTATTGCCTGAAGGGTTTAATGGTCCCCCTCCTAACTAATAGGTTCAATTATCAATTTATATTCAAATTGTATCTCTTCCTATAGATGATATTTATTATATAATATCCACCATTTAGTTGTAATAAAGAAATAAGATGATAAAATATAATCTGGAAAAAACATTATATTTCCTAGTGCTTTGCTATGGGGTGTTCCAGTTTTTTTCATCAATAAAAAGGAGGGTTTAATGTGCATATGTATTGAGTATCTTGAGATAAATAAAATCATCATAAAAACATGTATCACCTTCCATGGATAGTTTAATTTTCATATAAAATAAAATGGATCACATTACTTCTCTAAGGTGGACCCTCAATCAGGATATCAATAATTAATGGTGAATAAGGATAATACTCCCAAGGATTATATTAAAATTAGGTATATACACTATGATTTCATAGTGATTATATTTTTACTCATTAATGATATAAAAATATTTATATATATAATGAATATATTCTTTAGTGATAACCTAAAAAACCTTGGTAGTGTTTAAATATGATTTTTTGATATTCTTCAAGAGTAATGACAAGCATGAGGAGTATTAAAATATTGTTCTAAAGACATAAAAAAGTGAGAATATATTTGTAAAATATATTATGTGAGAGTTATAGATGGAGAAATTATCCTTCATGGGGGAATTTTATCACCATCAAAGGGATATATGTTGACCCATCAAATAAAAAATTAGTTGAGGAGTGGCCAAAAAAATCGATAATAGATATCCTTATTTTTCATTCAATTATTATGTATTATATAATATTTGTTAGAAACATATCATGATTATATAACATGCTAACCGAGTAAAATCATAAGGGAGTAATTTTTTTACTATACTAATGAATATGAAGAGTTTTTTTAAGTAATTGACAAAGAGGTTTATCATTGGGCCATTCCTCGCACAACACATAAGTGACAAAAGTTTTAATTGTATAAAATGATTCTTTAAAGAATGTTTTAGGAAAATTACTTTTGAAAAATTAAAAAATTGTTAGTTTGTGCTAAAAAGTTTTCAAATATTTATGAGAATAACTATTAGGAACATCATTTAAATTTATCTATAGTGATATTCAGGTTGAAAATATGGAATCATTATCTTTATGGTTATAAGTATTACATATATAAAGATAATAACACCCTCAATTATATATTCAAATAGAAGAATAATAATTTCCTCTAGCATAGATGAATGTATCTAATAATGGATATTAAATTCTCAATTGATTATAATCCTCGGAACGTAAATAACTTACTGGATGTTCTAAGTAGAAATGACCCTTTGACCATATAAATGATGATAATTTTGTTGGATATAATCAACAAATATTGAAAATATATAGACATGTAAATCGTAAAGGCCATAATTTAATCATTCCTTTATATAATGGTTTCCCATACATCACTTCTATAGAAGATAAAATATTCTTAGATAAAATATGTGGAAATATAACATGTGCGGGAATCTATAAGAAAAGGGTAATCCTCATATTTTAATATTGAGGAAGAAGGATTGCTAATATTTGGGTCATGAAAATATATACCATAAAATCCTTAGATAAAGAGATAACGTTTTAATAATTCACAAAGATTGACTTTCTTTATCATCTGTGGGATCATGAATATGTTTCAACCACTAAAATAGCACTATTGGTTGGTCAAAATGAGGAAGGATATCTTGGAATATACATAAAATTCGTAGTATGTTATCAAGTGAATGATGAAAGGAAGGTTTCTAGGGGATAATGAAAACATTATCCATTACTACTTGGAAATGGGAAAACACCACCATAGAACTTTACAATGGTCTTCCAAAGACATCAAGAGGAAATAATTCTATGTTGGTTGTGGTAGATCATCTTATTAGGACTTCTCACATTATTTTAATTCTAGAGGAATTTTTCATTTATTAAGTTTTCAATATATACATCTAATAATTGGGGAGGATATTTGAAAACATGCTATGAATTTATTTCAATCAAGAACTATGATTTACCCCATGTTCTAGAAGATTATCTATAATTATTTAATCAATGATTTGAAGATCAGTATTGATTATCACCCAAAAACGCATAGACAATCTATGATAAACATATAAAAGTGGAAGATATTTTGAGATCATGATGTATATATTTCAAAGGGGGATGGGATCAATAATATCATTTGGTAGAGCTTTTATACAATAATAGATTTCAATCAAAAATTAAAAAGGATATATATAAATATCATTATGTAAAGATATGTAAAATGAATATGTGTTGGGATAAATTTTTATAATGAAAGATATTGGGAGCTAAAATGGTATAATAAATGGTAGAAAATTACAAGAGCATACAAAAAAACACCAAGTATTCTCTAAGATAACTATACATTTATACTGAAAGTTATTAATGAGACATAGAGTTTGAGGTTAGAGATAACTTTTTCCTCTATATGTCCCTATGTAATGAATGTATGATATTTGGGATGTAGGAAAATTTATTTTATATGTACATCAACCCCTTTGATATTCTTGATCACGTTATAGGTGTGCCTTACTGAGTAGCCCTCCCACTAACCCTTTCACAAGAACCATACATATTCCATGTATCCCTCTTCTTGAATTAAATACCATATACCTCACATGGATTGAATTTAGAGGCTATGAATATGGAAAACGAAAACTCTTGTGAGGATTATATGGTTATGATCTTCAACTCTAGGGATAAATTTCTACTCAATATAAAAACTCACCAAGTCAAAGTACTATGGATAAACCATAAGAATGTGGATATGACTTCGGAATGGGGGAAGTTATGGATATGAAGAATCCAAACCTATATTCACATCATTTTGTAAAATAAAATTTCTAGGGAAATTTTTCATAAATGGTAAAGAATGTATTAACCCATAATTTAATCAATGGAATTTCTGTTCTTATATAAGTTTCATATTTAGGAATATATTATAAATCACATGAACTATAAGAATAATCTTAAAAAAGATATTATATTTATTTTAAAATTAAATTTAAGGAATTAAAATTGCAATAATAATTGAAAAGATTACAATGGGATAAAAATTTAATATCAGTTAACAAAAATATGAAAATTTTGATCGTCTTGATCCGATATAATAACTACATTCATAAATAATATTGTAGAAAAAAATATAATATTAGTAATAAAATATTTATCTTCCATATTAAAATATATATACGAATGAGGGAAAATATAATTGAAGGTGTAATAAAAGGGATATGATGTATTTATAGAAATTAAGAAACCCATATGAGAGTTGCAAATTTGAATGTTGAAACAATAATCTAGATATTAGAATAATAACCTAATTGTTTAAATAGTAATCTAACCATTAGGAATAGTATTCTGACATTTAGAATTCTAATCTCACCTATGGAAGTGTGAAATAAAATTTAAATAAACAATAATGTGAAAATATGAAATATTTAAATCATGGTATAGTTCAATTATTGTTTTAGACATGATAAATTATTTGTTTATATTTTTCTAAGAAAATTATAATTTTACATTTAAAGAAACATAATTATTTAATAGATAGTTAATTTTTCAAAAAACATGTTTAATTAA
The DNA here is from genome assembly GCA_963277665.1 of Viscum album. NCBI lineage: Eukaryota > Viridiplantae > Streptophyta > Magnoliopsida > Santalales > Viscaceae > Viscum > Viscum album. The sequence continues at coordinate 1,465,746,594 of OY728158.1, forward strand.
TAAATATAAATCTAATTATAATTTCAAGATAGTTATATGTGACCAAATTTTGTTTTCAAACGGTCAGAAAGTAATAAAAATATTAAAAATTAATTTTTTTGAATAAAAGTGGTTTTATTTAAATATTATGATTCTTTTATTTAGAAAATTATTTTCATAATATAAACTTATTTTTTAAAATTTGTATTTCCAAAAAAGGTACAGTTAATTTTTTCTATTTTTCTAAATGATTTTAATTTTTAATGAATATTGAAATACGATAAAATTTGGTATTTAACATTATAAACTAAATACGTGAATTTTTTAGTCATGGATAATATAAGAACCCATTAGATTGAAATTAAATTCACCATTTACTACATACAATCACATGAATAAATACTAATGATAATCCAGAGAAAAAAATAAAATATTCAATATAAAATTAAAAAGCACCCCTCTTCCCCCTTATAAATACGACCCCTCACAACCCATTATCCGTAAACTATATTTTCCTTGGATCTTAGGTAATTCAATCCCATTTACCTTCCCAATACTCTCCCCTACATACTAGTGTTATTTATTTCACCAAAAGACTAATTCCAAGTTCCTTAATAAGTTTTTCAAGTAGATGACATTCATGAGGTAATATTCTCAAACTACCTCTTATAAATTATTTTATTCTTCTATAATATCCTCACCTCCCTCATAAAAAATGAATTAAAAACTCCATTATCATATATATACTATAATTTTTTGGTTATAATTAAATATCTACCAGTCAGCATATTTTATTCTCTTATTATTCTAAAGACGAATACATTGTTTCAATTATGTCAATTCAACACCACCATGGATAATGGGTTCTTATTTCTCACTAAGGGCTTCATTATAGGTTTAAATTAACATATAATTTTTTAAAATGAAATAAATTTTTATATTATTTATTTCCCCCCATTTCTCAATGATTATATATTCATAATAATAAATAAAACTCAACTAGTTTTTGGTCATTGGTAAAAATACCAATATCAACTAACTAAATAATATTTACATTTTTATGAAATAAATTGTAAAACAATTATAACACATATGGATATATTATTCTTTTTAAATTTTTGGGATTGAAAATTATACCATATTTTTTGAATTATATAGTTTTAGTCTCATTTGAAAATAACTTCAATAAAAATACAAAAGTGATCTGACCTTGGAATCACGAAATGAATTCCTTAGAAATAAAGAAATAGAACTTCATATCACATAGAAATATTCATAAATGATAATAAAAAAATTATATAATATAAAATATCAATATAAAAGGTTAATACATGAAAAATTAACTAATTTTATTTTATTATTCAGGATATTATGTTCTAGTGAAGAACAATTTCAGATCCCAAGTAAAGGGATCCCTCTAAACCACCCAATTTCAATTAGGTTATAGTCTCTCTCTATTTAAATGAAATTATTTGACTAATATTCATATTTTCTTCTTTTATAATCTATATATATATCCCACATATATATCTAAATTAATTACAATTTTTTTGATGGGTTTATACATGTTTTAAATGTCCCCTACACAATTTCTTTGGAAAAAACTGATTAATTAGAAATTTTCTATTTTTTATAATTAATTAAACTAACACTCAATAAAATCATTTAAAAATATTCAGTTTCTATAAAATATTATTTTTATATGGAAACCCATTTTATTTTAATTTTGGTTTTATATAAACTATTATAATCATACCTTATTTAAACAAACTTAAACATTTTCCAAAAACCCCTCTTAAATAAAAATCCAAAAGTAACGTCTCCACTACATTTTATGACATCAATTTATTTAATCTTTATTTCCATGTTATATGCTTATTGTTTATCCAATTAATAACCATGAATTATTTAATCCATTGTTTCATGGAAACCATAATGATATGCCTCATAGTTTTACTATAACTCATGATTAGGCAACCCATTTCTATAGAGGGGTAAATCTTATATTTATACCCCATGATTGATTCCCTTTTATAACACACAAAATAAGGTACTAGTTATGATGGGAGTTCCCAGATAGCACTATAATTCATTGGTTAATGTTTTTGTATCATGAGATGGTATGCATGGGATAATGATGTAAACCTAATCCATGACAGCACTTTGTCCACCATATAATGTTTTCTTAGAAGTTAACATCTGCTTATGATTATGTCATGTATTAAGTTTATTCCACATTCTTATTTTTCCTTGAGCTTATGATATTTTGTTTTTTATTTTATTCTCCCATTGTTTATTCAATATCCTTATATTTTTAATATATAATTTTATTCAATTTACCTCACATATTATGCTTTTTTATTAGATTCATTCTCTTATTGTGATTTTTATATCAACAATTTAATTTATGTATTCCCTAGGTTATTCGATGTATTTTTTTAAATATCAAAGGAAATTCATATATTCTTATATATATTAAAATAAATTTGATCTATTTTTTTATATTTATTTTTTATATATCTAGTCATCTAAAGATACTAGGACACTAAATCCTCTAACTGTATTTAATGGATATTTATGTAAAAAGAATCATGTAATATTATGTGTAAAATATATTCATTTATATAGATGACTATATAAATAAATATAGGACTTAGGGTAATAATTCTTTCCTAATGGATCTCATTCTAGATAATATATTCTCAATCACCCTTTATCTCTCTCTATTATTCTTTATTATTTTCTCACATTCTTCCTTTACACTATTTATTCTACCTTTTATTTCATTTTTATATTGATATTATTTCACTTATGTTTCCTTTTCTATTTCTTGTTTTTTTCAATCATTGATAATATTTTAAGGGAATAATTTCTACATTCATTTTTCTTTCAAAAAAATTATGTTTTTTCACAAACTATGTTTTTCCATTCAAATTATAAAACAAATTCTCAAATTTTAATTCAAGTATTTGTGCATCCAATATGAAATATTCCCTTATTATTTTTGGTATCTACATGATTCTCTAGTTTAGTAATAAATTTTAAATATTTATAAAACATGTTTATTTCTTTTGGGTTTATTTCATATTTATACCTTCTAATAATTTATTTTCTATTTTGAAACCATATTCATGATTTATTGTTATTAATTGTTCTGAAATATTTACACAACCTCTCTAATTAATTTGGTAATTCATTATATATCATGAGATCATTATGTGTGGATATGTTTCTTCTATCTTTATCCCTGATGTTATATATATGCATGGTGTGGTTAGATTTTTCATTTATTCTATGATGTCTTTGTGATGATCATTGGATAAACTTTATGATTATATTCAAAATTTCTGTTTGAAATTTATTTTGTTCTTATGATTTCCATGATTTTTTGACACTCTGTCTCTTGCTCCATGTTTTTATGTGATGTTTTATGATCCTTCCAAATAATAACATAAATTTATGATCATTCAATCTAATGAAATATCTCCATATATATCCTATATTAAAACAAAAATAGGATTTATCAATCACCCATTATCATTTTTATGTCTCAATTATATCCTATTAAATGATGGGTGTATAGTGATTTCTTATTGAATTTTTTGATTAAAAAATTAATATATTATATACTTAATTAATAAATTTTTGTATTATGTTACCAATGTGCCTTATTGTCTATAACTCTAGATTTCATGTTTTATTTTATATAGAATCATGGTTGAAAATTTGATAAAAATATAGATATGAGAACTAAGTCATTATAACCTCATCCTTTAATCATTTTCATTATCTACAAAAATAATATATTCTGTAATCACAGTTACCATTTTAATAACATGCAATTTACATCATTATTCTTATAAAAAGTTTCTGTTATAGTTTTAAGACACCATATTATTACTCTTTTATTCGTTGTAACAAATTTTTGTTTCGTTTGGTCTTACCACTTACATGAATGAAGTTATAAAATTTTCAAGAGTCAAATAGATTTTTATAAATAGTATTATATTTGTTTTCATTAATAGTAAAGTTAATTTTTGATCAATTTATCTGGAAGACCTTGATATATTGGTAAGGAGATTAAAGAGTCCCATGAATAATGTTATATTTCGGGGAAAGGGAAACTACCACTAACATTGGTTTTTTAGGGTTTTAACATAATTTTTTTAGGATCCTTCATTTTAAGAGATGTTATAAATATATTTTTAAAATTATTTTTTTTAACAAATGTCAAATTTTTAAAAAAAATTAATTTTCGGAAAAAAAATATATTTTTCTATATCTTTATTTCATCCATTATTTAAATAAAAAATGAAAAAAAAACCATCCACTAAATTTATTTAAATCAGTGATGTAATTTGAAATTATTCATATTGTTTTTTCAAAAAAACTATCTTTGAAAAATATAATATTTTTAAATAAATATTTAGAAATAACATAGAAACCTATAATTTTTTTTGTGAATCATTGAACAAGTTATGACAAAAAAAACATGTATTAGTTTTAATTTTCAATTTTAGTTTTAAATGATAATAATATAATTTTCATTTAAAATTTAAAATAAATAATAATAATTCATTAAAGAATAAAAATAATCAAATATTAAATACATAATGAAGGAAAAATCAAAATAAGAGATATCATTCTATGGACTTTAACTCCATATAAATCATTAATGACTAGAATTTCATTCTTCCTCGATGCAACACGATCTCCCATTCATCATTCTATATAGATAAATATAGATCATAAATATTCATTAATGATTTGGAATCTATAAATGAGGAATAATGAGAGAAATGAGACTTTTTTTAGATATCATATAAGCATGGAATATTGGAATTTTGGGGATTCAATATATGATTCTAATGGAAATGAAAAAAAGTTTAAGTCATTATTGATTTATATGCAGGTAGGTAAAACATAAGGGTATGATCCAAAAAATATATATTTTCTATATCATGTGAGCTACATTTATTAGCAAGTAAATAAAATCATTTAGGAAAGATGTGAAATGATTTAATGTTTATATTTCTAACATAATTTATTTTAATAAAAATATTAAAAATAAAAATTTGATGGGTTTTTAATATTGTTGATTTCAACACTAGATTTTTTAAAAATCTTTACATCTTGAGTATTATGTCATTTTTGTATATAAGAAATATAAAAACCATTAATAGATAATGCTATCACATTGGATACTTTAATTAATAATCTGAACCTCGTCAACCCTAGAGTTATGACCTCAATTATTAAAATAACAGACATCAAAACCCTTTAAATCTAGGTTCTAACATTTTTTATGTCTATACTGTAACACCCCAAGGATTTACAGTAAAATTTAATATTTAATGCATAAAACACTGAGTCTTTAAAAAACAACACTTTGTTATAACTGAGCCAATAAACATAATTTTTACATTTCTATGATTTGAATTTCGAAAATATGGCATATACGGTTGTGTTCAGTGTGATTTTTTGAGTATAATAGAACAAACTTAATTTTTGGTGAATATTATCCTAACTCTATTTTTCTATCTATGATCAACTATAGGCATATGATAAATCCCATAAATGATTGTATCAATTGGATTGATTGTATGAAAAATGATTTTATACATTTCATCACTTGGAAATATACCAGAATCAGATAGAGTGATATTTTAATAGGAAATTATGCCTCCATTAATTACTCTAAGGAGAATTGGTACTTTTCTATAGGACTCTAATCATACCAAGAAATAAGCATTTAAATATTTTTCCAAAGTTGGAGGGAACTTACTCCACACACAAGGTCCACTCTAACAGAGATTATTCTTTGATCTCAAGGGATAGAGAGCTCATTATGACTACAAACAATGTAAGATTCCTAAAGAAATATTTTTTGTAAATAACAAGACATCATCATAGCTACTGGTCGTTAAACTGTATAGCACCACATACAACCCAACTATAATATTTCAAATTGTTTAGTTGGTCGTTTCCACATGACCTTAAAAAGCATGATATAAAATATATGTCATACAATGTTAAATTGTGTGGCATCATCATCCTTGTCACATAATGATAAATTGCACTACATGAGTTCCTAGTTGTATGAATTGATATTGCAAGACACCCATAATCATCACCGCATCACATTTAACTAAATGGTTAGCATCCCTATAAGTCGATGTTATGAAATCCCAAATGTACAATGAGTTGAAATATTCATTGTGGTCAATTAAAATTGGGCTTCTATATTACTATAGGTCCCAATAACATCCCTCTGACCCCTCAAAGGGTCAAGATTCATTCATGGACATAAATGATGAAAAAGGTTGGGCATCACCCATGTATAATCCCCACATACACCATTTCAACTCTATAGTAGAATTTGGGCCCCCTTTATAGTTTTCAGTCCTACCATTTTCACATCTTTATTGCAAGGTGATAAGTTGTTTGTCCAATGTCCTCATAATATAATAATAATCTACTCACATTTTCCAATACATATGTGTGGTATAATTCTCATTTCTAATGGGATTCATAGTGACACCAAGATTTCCATCCTCAGGCCAAGCAGTGATGAAAAAGATATATATTCATTTTTTCTTACATATGAACTAGATCTATAGAGTGAAATTTTATGATTCTCATTAAAACGAGAAGAATTGTAACACCTAGACCTCATGTTTGGAGCCCAGCCATCAGTCTATAAAATATTGAATCCCATTTCCCCATATAAAATCCTGATTTTTGTAGAGAACATTTTTCAAGAGCTATGGGTGGCTTTATAATTGCTTCAGTAAGATATGTAGTGATTCCTAGATCTCTAATGTCGGGTCTTTCTACAAACAAAAAACCATCTGACACTCTCTATATATGGATCATACCTACATAGGGAACCTTTCAAGAACTATGTGTGTCTTGATTCTCACTTCAATGAGATATGTAGTGATGTTTGAGCATCCTATTTTGGGTCCAGCTACAATTATACCAAAAACTCCCCTTTACTCACTATGTACAAATTCAAACCACCATTTAGAATCCTTTTTTAGAACTATGTGTGGATAGATTCTTTCCCGAGTATGATACATAGTGAAACCTAGATCTTATACCATGTCCCAGCCACAACATCGCCCTTTTTTCATTTAATTCCTTCATCATCCATACTGGATGATGTTAAACTATATGGGATCTCAATAACGACCTATGGATTGATTCTCGTCATGGTGAGATACATAGCGACACCTTGATCATATCTCCTAGCCTAGCCACCATATAATTTAAATTCCCTTATCCTTCACTTTTGTTTCCCTACAGCAGTAGAAGAAAACATTATCACTCCCCATTTCTCCCACTGGGCATAGCTCAAGTAGGATCAAGATTTTGGTAAAGGATTTCCACAAATTAATAAGTCATATTAATTCAGATTGGGGATATCTTGGTTCTGAGTGAAAGACCCTAAAATTCACACCATATGTCCTTATCATATAGCCATAAACTACATGATTCTATATAAAACTATGTGTGGCTTGATTATCATCCCATTGAGATACATAGTGATGCCTTGGACATAGTTTCTAGTCCCAACTATAGGGTAATACAATTCCACCTCTCATGTGTATGAACAATGATATATACAGGATCTCTAAACTTGACTCCCTATATTGAAGGATCCATTGAAGAAATAGTGATTTCTCCCTTCTACATATGACTATTATCTATGTAAGGGAATATTCATTCCATGGACCATATCACTCCAAACATTTTTTCTATGCTTAGAAATATCCCTTATTTATGTCATACTCCTAATCTTGGACACTTTCGGATCTCTAAAATCATTCTCAAGCTCCTGGTGATAGAATGTTTGATACCTTAGGACTTCCTTCCATAACTATATTGTAACAAACCCCTGTAATATTTTCATAAGTATCTCACAAATTTTAGGTCCTGTTAGCCAAGGGATTCCAATAATGACTTTGTAGTATGTGCCCTTCTTGGCCTTAAATAAAACATCCCAAAAAATGGGTTTGTCCATTAGTAGTAACTTCATCATCAAGAGAAGACACTTTTTTCTCGATTAGAATTGATGAAATTATGTTGGAACCCATGATTCGAATTCAGTCTATGGTCATCTCATACATAATTTTCCATATATTTTCTCCCAATCTAAGAACTTCCATTAAAATGGTTTATAATTTCCTCCCTCACACTAGAAACTTGTCAAAACAAATTTGATCTGATAAGAAATAGTTCATTTGTTGTTTCCATAATTTTATGGTCTTAGGAATATGACATAAAACTACAGACACCTTATCTCTCTGTTCTCATGTCAGACTTGTGTAGAAAACCAATTACCCTTATTATTTGGAAACCTAGACATGAAATTACCCTTCCATATCTACATACTTTCCATTCATATTTCAAACTCTATGCCTTGTAAAATTATAATCATCATAATCATCTGTCAAATTTTAATGATATAATGTTGCAATTATTGAGGACTTATTTTCCTAACTCTGCATTACATACCCCACTTGAACTTGTATAAAATGACCCTAGTAGTGGTACTATTATCCAAAAGATATAACTATTTGACTTTGTATCATGCCCCCTGGTTGACCTTGCATAAAATAGGCCACAAAACTGGTTTTTTAATCAAAGTTTAATTCGTTCTCGGGAGAAACCTCTTCAAACACCATAATCCCTTTTCTGACACAAGTCTTTGGATCCAAGAATCCCCAAATTACAACTTATAACTTTCTCTGCTCATACTTGAATATGGTAGAACATTTCATGAAAATTACCAAGTATGGGAGAACCATAAACCTTTCATTCAAATCTAAGGACCTTAAATTATATCCCCTATTTTCCTCGATATATGAATTTAAAATCTATATAATTTCTTCACTATAGAAATTTATATTTAATAGCATGATGTCCTCAATATATGGCTTTAAAATGAATAGGATAATGTCCTATTTGTATGAATTTAAATAAAATATCATAATTTTTAGGTCACAAGACGTTAAAATTTACAACAACTTCCACACCATAAGATGTTAAACTACATAGTCAATGTTCAAGTCACATGAAATTAGACTATATGTTACTTTCACCCTTTTCATAAAGGGGAATCCTTTATGACATTATCCATATTAAAAAATGTACCCTCTTTAACATTAGCTATATTCATATAGGAGTGGTTTCTAAATCATAGAAAATTCCAAAATAGATATTCCCTTCATTTTTAAACACTTTTCCTAAAAAACAACCCATGATGGTCTTTTGAAATCGGAGTTTCCATAAACTCACTTTGACAATTAGAAATAGAGTGTTTAAATTACTAATAATTTTTTTCATGACTATTCTATAATATTCCCCATTTTTTTTTCATAATTTTTCCATAAATTTTGGTGCATTTAAGCCAAAGGATTCCATTATTTGACTATATTTTAACATTCCCTATATGGCTCCATATAAAATAGACAACAAAAATGGGTTTTTCAACTAATGGTATCTTTATCATCAAGAGATACCTATTTTATTATTAGATGTCATGTTTTATATTATAAAACCAAAAAATAATGTCTCAATATTCCCCATCATGTATATAAATAATTTTGTAACATTCTTGTCCAAAAATCCTTGTTTAGGCCATCATATCAAAACATATGGTTGAAGTTGTTCGACCTAAAACACTAGCCTTTTTAGTCAATCTTGAATGACTTTAAACTACACACGAAAAATACATAGTAATCTCTAGATTGAACACCCAAAAAGGGATCTCTTGAAAAAAAATGATGTCTCGTCTCGATAAACATGTGATATTCATGGATTTGAAAAAATATCAAGTGATAAAAAGAGAAAATTCACAAAACATCTTAGTCTAAAAACCCAAAAAGGGTGGCCTATGAAAAATCCAAGTCTTTCCCACCAATTCTAATGCATATGGAGTTTATGAAAAAACTATGGTGATGAAACAAAAGACACAAAATTTGTAGGGTACTCCATAAAACAAAATCCACATTTAGACTATGCTCGCTAGTATATATGGGTTAGGAAAAAAATTATACCATTTTCTCATCCCATAAATGTGTTTACATATTGCTAATAAAAATGTACTTTTACTATGAAAATTAGTTTCAATATTACATTATTATCATAGGAGGATGAACGGGATGAAGACATAGATGATTGGAAATAAAATTCATTTCATTAATGAGTGAAAAATTTTGAGGGGCATCCACAAGATGGAGTCTCTCCGCCATAATTTATAAGACACTATCAACATAACTCTTCATCTATTGAATGGAATCACGGTCCAAATCTACCACCTATTGGGGCTAATTTGAATTAAATCAGCCTACTTATACTAGAGAATAGATTTCATTGTGGCCACAATGGAAGTTTACACCTTGGATTCGGATTCTTCTAATGATTGGTGGAGTTGTACGAGATCCCTTTGAATGGAATCCAACTCCTACTTAAGGCATGACACTTGAATGGTTTTATCATTTTTATGTTTCTTATACTCTATTATATCTATCCTACGGTTAGCCTCCCACTATGATAATTCATCCTCCTGATTATCATCATTTAAGAGAATCATTGCCTTTATAAGGTCTTGTAAATGATCGTTATCTCACTTCTATTTATGAATCATATCCTACATAGCAACATGAATCATGTAGTAATCAAATCATCCATGTCCCAGCATACCAAACAAGATTAAAAGTAATCAGATTCATGAAAGAAATTCTTCAATAGGAATCTCAGAAATTCTGTTTCATATATCCCATTGAGCCCCATAGTGGGTAATGTGAAGAGAATTATGCAATTCTGGATCGAACTATGTGCCGCTATTTTTGGGAGAAACATACTTAGATATTAGTGCACTTAGTGTAGCATCCAACGTTGTTCCCTCCTGATAAATAAAGTCTTTTTGTTCAAATATTGACTTCATTGGCATAGAAGATCCACCTTCAGACCCAAATGTGGAAGTTGACAGTGTTGAAAAATGGGAAAGATTCATATTTAACATAAAAATGTAAAAAAATATGGGTGATTAGAGCAATCAGTGAACTCACCCAATAATGGGTCAACATCTTGCGTGGATTTCTCCCTAGCATCCACAACCTTGAAAGTTTGAATAGTAACCTCTTGATGATGGGATCTCTCCTAGGTAAACCATGGGATACCTATATGAGGTTTAAGAAGACACCTGGTTTCAAAGTATACCTTAGCTGGTACCCCTTCAATATTGGGACTGGGATGGACCTATATGTCTTGTTCATTCACCACCACTAAATGTTTTTCTACAGATGGATATACATAGTTTAACCAATCATGATTAAAATATAAGGCATGAAAGATCAGTTGCATAGAAATTAAAGACTTACATGCATTCAATTCCATATTAAGTGCCTAAAACTATGATAAAGTTTTAGGAAGATTAATACATTTCTTTATTTCATCAATAGTCATGTTAAGATTTTCCAGGGAGTCTACTGATATCCCATGCTCCATGATAATTTCACTCATAGGGATTCATAGAATATATGGCTTGGTGCATGTAACATCGCCCTCTGCAAATGATTTGAAACCCTGTACAGCTTCCTCGGTGACAAGCATAGTGTCAGCATCAGTTGTCACAGGGTTCTCTAGTGAATGATATGATCTAGAAATATCAAAAGGAAAAAAGTCATTAATTTCTCTATAACACCTTATTATGCACCTATAAAATTATCATAATCTTCCTCCCTCTTAATAGTGGAAGGAATGGTGACTATAGAGGATAATGTATCATCAACCCTTTAAATTTCTTCTATCAAGGGATCCAATTCACCAACGAGAATTGGTCATTTCTCTGGTGTTCTTTCTTCTATTTTTAAAGGATAATTTGAAATCCCCTTGATAGAGGATATGGAAGGAGTTTATACAAACATCAAAATGTATTAATAACTTCTTCTACATAAATTAGATATTAATTGTACTGTTATAACTTACCACTACTGATGTGATATTTATACAAATATTCCACCCTTCAGTTTTCCTTCTATTTTATTGCTTTAGAATGAGGTATTTCATCCGCCCCCTCAAAGACTGGTATTATAGGTGAAAATTGTATTTCACTTTCTATATAATCCTAAATTATTTTCTGCCCTATAGATATCTCTCCCTGTTCAGGGGATGATTGATCGATTTTGAGCAGGGTGCCATGTGGGCCATATTTTGGCAAAGAAATATCCACATATTTCTTCTTGGACCACTAAACATTTGTATGAAATTCCACATAAACAACAATTTTTTGTTTTAAATGAATGTACGGAAGAGAACATACATTCTCGGGATTGGAATAATCAAACCATTTCTCATAAGATGAGTTATTGAACCCTTCAGTAGTTCCACATATCATTATTTCCTCCACTAATCTCATGGTAGTGATTCGGCTATCAGTTTCATAATTGTGCACCTCTATCTATTGGATATAAATCCTAACCTTAGTGAGATTTTCCTTGAGGCAAATATATAGTGGGGTTTGAGCATCTCTTATCCCTGAAATCTATAGCCCAACACGAAGGAGTACCCATATCATTTCAACATCAGAGGACAAGTCCTATAAAACATGTATTTATTTCAGTCATAAGAATTAAGAGTTTTTCTCATCCTTTTTGTGAAGATGATTAAACAACCTTAGATTTAAAAGGCATACCGAACCTCTCCTCCATATATTAAGAGAAAATGGAACCCGATTCTCTTATTTGTGGTGAAGAATGAACAGTCTAGGTGAAATTTCAGTTGGTCTAGCCTTTTTGATTCTGACCAGCAGACTGAACCTCGCACGAGGAATTTTGGGCAAACTTGGGATATCATCACTCACATACTATTAAGAGCATGAATAATACTATAGGGGAGATGAATCACCATCTGTTAGAGTGAAAATCCTTCCACCTCACTTTTTATGCATATAGGATGGTCCAGTCGTGATTTAAGGAATAGATTTGGATAACACCCCTTTGGGGTATGATGCAATCCTGGACTTAGCATACCAAGTGGTCAATCCACTGTTCTCGTACCTAGGGGAAGGTTTATAACCTCTTGAGTCAAGTCCATTTCTGTAAGATTCCATAGATTTTGGGATACAATCAAATTTTTTTCAGACATGCACTAGATGAGATATGGTTATTTTTTGCAGAAACATGAATTAGCGTGAAAACCTGAATAGAGAATATGCCTCATATATCACTTCTTTGTTGATATTAGTTTCCAACACACCATCCCTAAATTCCATCATATATAATCTCAAATCATTGTAATCCTTCCCATCATTAATAAATTTCGCAGTAGGTGGGACCCTATATGAGGTGAAGTTAAATTCCATAAATAGACTTAACATAAATAGGTTGTTGTTGGGCATCAAAGACAAGGGTGGAAAACCAAAAAGAGATTGAACATATGGTTAAAATATGATTCTAGAAATATATACCCCACTTAATATAGTTTATGGTATAAATTGATCCTCTATCCATCCCCATAGTACCTTGAACAGTCCTTCAATTTAGAACGAGGCCTTCCCTACATGAATATGTAGTGTACTTTGATAATGTTTCACCCAGGTGGAGATTACTAACCCCACCAGATTCTTCCCATCAAGATTTTATTCCATAAAAAACATCCCTGACCTTTTACCATCATTGGAATTGTGTACATGCAGCAGGTAGGTGTTTATTCACATGGTTAAAAATCTTATGAGCCATGTCTTCACAGAAATGCCAAACATGGGCTTATACCCCCATTTTTATTACTCCCCATTCACAAAAGTCATCCAGAATATAGCATAAGGGCCTCTATGTTCCATCTTGGGACATCAAGTTGGATTTTTTTAGGTGGGACCTTTCCCCTCTAGCTCTAGTAAGGCACTCATCCACACTTTGGGATGAATATTCCCCTTCAGGTGACAGTATTCCTTTGTGATACACTAAGATATTTTCCTAAAATCATGTTCCACAGGTGGAATCCCCTCAACATAAACCTATTTCACCCTTGGAGTGATAAACTCAACATACATATTCCTAAGGACCAGGGCCTCATAGATCTGGAAAATGTCCCAAAAGCTAATACCAACTTCTCCATACATAAAGTGGTATGATTTTGTCTGTGGACTCCACTAGCTTAGCAACTAAAGAATGAATTCAGTGTTCTTATATACATAGGTTTTCCCTACCCAGATAAACTCATTGATTTGGAAGTATTGAAGATCCTTTTTAAACTCTACACATGTATGGAATACCTAGTATAACCATACTCATGTATTCTTAACATCCCCTCCCAAGCAGAATCCCATTATTTTTTCCAACCCTTTGACTGATCGGTTTTGGAATCCCATAAGATGGATGGATAACAGTGAAGATTCAATTTAGGTGTGTGTAGCTTCATATCTAGAGCACACTGACTGGTGCATGGAACAGGTTTTGGATGATGTCCTGGAATTAATATACGAACCCATGCTAGAAATGTTTGATGTATTGAAATTTATGTAGTCTTAAAACCAGTAAATAAGAGTATAATTATTAGAATCCAGTATTATGAATTCCTTCAACTAACCATGGATGTAATGTATTATATAATTACTCTTGGTAAATTCATGGTGATATTTATTCATATGTTCTTCTAGATCTAGAAAAATGGTATTGAAATCATTGTAGAAATCATAGCCTAAAACCTTTACCATCTTTTCAAGATATTTTCTAGTTTGTTCTTCAAATATTGTGATATTTGGAGCAGTCATGGATCCTTCAAAAAATAATCATGTTTAAGGGATTAGATAATTCATCATTTCAAAAAATATACATAAATGCAGAAAATATGGAAAAGGTATTATCTCACGGAGGTGCCTCGCTCAGGATTCTTGCTCATGTGCCTCATGTAGGTCCATTGAACATGGTCCTTGTGCAATACACTATCCTAGGTTAATTCATCATGAAGAGTGATACATACTATGTCTCTGTAAATGATTCTTTCTGAAAGAAAGCTTCAGCGAAGGGTCTTCATGAAATATAAGCATGGAGAGACTTGAATGTATGGAGTTTTAGGATCCAACCATTGAAATGAGGACCTTGTTAATAGATGAAGAAGTCCCCTTGCATGATCCTCTTATGCATCCTGCCCACTTGGTAAACCTATAAAGTCCACCAGTGCGGACCACCAGTGCAGAATACCTATTTATAAGACCTATACATATTACATATACAATCCATCCACCCTTTTCATCCCTTTAATTCAAGATCAGAACAACTTATTTTGCTCAGAGCATATCCTCATACAGGATTTTTTACACTCTATTTTTTCACATCGATGAAATGGTGACAAACAGAAATACCATGGGAAGAAAACAATGAGAGAAATATAGTAGGACAAGATTTGGGGAGGCCCATAAATCCCATTCACCCTTATACCCCAAATAAATGTCACCATCTAGGGTACCTTTACAGTCATCCTATGCAACAATTCTGCACGATCATCCTTTGCGAGACACCTAATCAAGATAGAAAATTTTCCCAACATCCTAATTGCCTATAAATAAAACCTAGGGTTTTCATTTTTATGGATAAAATTTCCCGAAGGCCTCCTAAAGCTCTTCTCAACCTAGCCTTTCACTCAAGACCTCAAAAATCATCTAAGTAACTTTATAAAACCTAAAGAAGGAAGAATTATAGAGGAATAGTGAAACTAATAACCTCCCAAAGTATAAAATTAAAAACACATACGCGAGACACTCGCTCACCCGATGAATAATGAAAACTAGAGTGATTCCCCCTTTCTCAATAAGGGGCCTATGCAATCCATTTTGGAGAATATTTTTGGATACCCATGAATGGTTAAAAAAGTTCTCTCCCAAGTGAAGTTGACCAAGTGGTCCATTTCCTAGGGTACCACCAGCTCTCCTAGGCCTACCTGCGTGGAGCACCCCATGTACAAGTGTTTCTCACTCAGGAATACTTATGAGATGCACCCCCATGGAACCACCAGCTTTCTTAGGCCTACCAACATAGAGAACCCCCAAAACAAGCCTCCCTTGGTTCTATGTAACCTTAAGCCGACATGATCCACTCATTAGGCCATCTCCAAATCCATCCATGATAGGGCCCCTTTTCCTTTGGATCCTTTATCTAAGAGGGACCACGTTGAAACCTCTAATAATGTCTATGGACTTGTATAAAATTGGTGAGTGAGACACCTAAATGTCGCCCATTTGGGTTTGTATTCCTATGGTCAGAGGTTTATTGCACTTATCTGGTTGGCCAGTAAGGGTCCTCAGGGTGTATGTTAGTATGTATCCCTACATTCATGAGTACCCCTACCCATGGGACATTGTTAGGGAGTTACTAGTATTTGATAATAGAGTTAGAACTATGTCCTCCCCTTCTCGTTTCCGAGACCCATAACCTCCAGTTATTGGTGAGGAGGGTGAGGATTACACTTTCTCTTCCATTCAACATGGAATAATATCCTCCCCCTTTACTGTGTAATCAATTTAAGGGAATACCTTTTAGAGTAAGCCCCTTGAAATTATTGAACTGTGTTTCACAATTTATCTTCTTTTCCTCCGGGACACAGGTTACATGAAGGGATGGGAATTAAAGTCATCTCTTCTCCCTCATGTTCCATTCCCTCTTTAGTCTCTATACCCTAGGCGCATCCCAGGGTAAGGTGAAGAGTGCTAATTGATGTACCCTTGGCCTCTCCCATTAATGGAATAGGTTTTGAAAGGAGGTGGTCACACTCAATGCCACATCCCTCTCCCTTGGGGTTTTTTGTCTTGCCCACCAGTGGAAAAAATAAGATAGTTTGGTGTCTCGAATCTTCCACTTCCCCTTGTCTCTCCCAATGAGAATGAGTCACATGGGCTTAGAGTACAATAGTGATCATGAAATACACATGATCCATGAAAAAAAATTGAACTATAATAACTCTAATTATTTCTATAATCAAGATATATAGAATTCCTACATACAAATCATGCTTAATGAGAATCCTCTTCAGGGATAAGCCCCAATAATAATCAAACCAATCTAGGAATCCTCCTTGCTAGTAAGCCTGGAAGTAGGCCTCCAAACGACCATGATTCGAGACATCCATCATGATCCATGTATAGGTCATCCTTTTTAATAGTAATCTCTGATTTAATAATATCAGAGGGATAACCTCATCTACGAGACAGACCATCAAAGTCCTCAATAGGCATGACTAATCAACACCAAACTATGTGGGCTTTGATTATTTTCTAATTGGGATATGTAGGAAGCCTCCATGAGGTCCAAACCCAACACCCCAAATCAAAAATTTATTCTATGAGACACATTCTCAGTAGGTATTAATTTAACCTATGAATCCATATCCCTTCCAGGCTCTTAGGGCTTCTTTAGAATAATGCCCACACCAAACATTGACTAGATAACTTCTTCCTAGAAATAGTTTCTTCATAATGTTAAACTATACAGTTGGTTCCTTATCACATGATATTAAAAAGGTATTATGTTCCCCATTAGGAAGAAATGAACTACGTGGGTTTTGATTCTTTTCACAAGGATATGTAGGAATCCCATCACATGGGTTTGATCACAAAATCAAAACAATTTTCATCTCCTTGGATGATAATACACTTCCAAGTGCTCCACTATTTGGATAGAAAACCAAAGTCTTCATAACTAATTAATTTCTAATTTTTACATAAGGGGATACCATTGACGAAGAATCTCACATATATATGAGTACCCCCATTGATGAATAACCTCAGATACATACATATTATTCTTATTTCCATACATGATAATAACTGGTTGTTAATTATAGGAAGAACCACATTATACATGGGAATTAAGAAATGATTCATGAACATATATTAAATCTATAAATGAGCCTTGTATTAGGAAATAATTCCCCCCAAAAGGGTTTTATGAGCCAAGCATCCCATCCTATTGACTAATGTATGTTCATAAGCATCGTTGGTCAAAAAAATCCAATGAACACCTTCCTTTAGAGAGTATTTCACAGTGTCATCATGGATTTAAAATCCCTAGGTGTTTATAGTTCCATGAATAAAACTAATTTGAAACCACTCATAAATAATGTTTCCTAACCAGAACAAAATTCTGAAAGAAATAGTGTGTGAGTGTGTGATAGTTTTTGTGAAATTATGTGTATGTTATGTGTGTATATATGCATGTGTGTGCATGTGTATGAGTGTTTGTGTGTGTGTCCATTTATAAGCATATGTTTATGTGTGCAGCAACTTGATATGCATAGGTATGTGTGGGTTAACCTATATATCACACACAAAAACATAAAAAAAAATATCTATAAATTTAAATAAATAATAATATGTTTAATAAGAATTATAAAATTTAAATATTATTAATAATTAATTATATTTTTTATATATAATAAATCCAATATATATATAATTAATTTATTATTACTAATATATATCTACAAATTGAAAATGTAACTCTATTTAAACATATATATTAAAATTTTTATATTTATTTTTATTATTTTATAATTAATTATATGTTATGGAAAACATTTATATGTGATATTACTATTGATACATGAATTAATGATATATGTTTAAAAAATTATTCCTTCATTTTTATAATGAATAATATTTTTATTGATAATTGAGAATTTCAAATGTTGTAAATAAATAATTCTATTTATTTCTCCAAAAGACCAAAATCTATTGATTTTTAATTATTTTCGTATAATCCATATTTTGAGGTTTGATGGTGAATCCTTACATGACCTGTAGGCCCAGAGCCATGAGGCCCATACATGACCCAAAGGCCTAGGGGCACATGGCTGAAAACATGACCTTTGAAGTCCAAAGACATTACTACACTTTGAAACTACCCCTCCCCATCATCTGTATCTTTGAAGGCAACATGCTCCCCACCTTTCTTGGATGATCGGCTAGCAATGACCCATGCAGAGCTGTGCAATTCCTAGTACCGATGAAAATTCTCATAACCTCTCATTCTTCCATTTTGGTTAGATCTTCTTTGGTGGATGGTACTTTCTCTGAATCCTCTTTTGGTTCATATTCTTGTGTGTTCTTTCAGAACTGCTTCTTGGTCCTATTTGACCTAGAGGCATCTTGGCCTGAAGGATTGTTGTGGCCCAAAGTCCCTGAGACCCTTAAGCCAAAACTGGTGGCCAGAAGTCCCAAATTGAATGAATAGATCCTACTATTATAGTATCACATAGTACATGCTCTATTAATTGCTACATTATTGCTATAATGACTGAAAAATTCACCCCCACCTAGATTTGATCATGGGTCTTTGGGATTCCAAGCTGGAGCTTCTAATACTCAGGTTCAGTCTCATTGTCAAATAATTATATGTATTTATATTTAATAAATATTAATTATTACTATAAATTAATTTTGTAACATGTAATTTTTTATAATATTAATAAAATATTTAAAAAAAATTAAAATATTAATATAGTTACTAATAAAATATTCGTCATAATATTAATAATATTATCATAATATTAATTCATTTATTATAACATCATTCATTTACCACAATATAATAAAATTTATTAATAAATTTATTATAATTAATATTGTTTATTTATTTTTAATATTTTTTAGTTTATTTAGTTTTAGAATTTTTCTTTTTTAATGATGTAATTTTTAAATTTTTAATATTCGTTTTTATATAATTTGTAATTTATTGTGATTTTTATTTTTATTTTTTATTTTCCAAATTTTGACTTGTATTTATTAGCATTATATTAAGCATTAATAAAATCCACTTTATCAGCACATATTATTTAACACTGATAAAAATATGATTTATCAATGCTTATTATTCACTAATAAATCACACACAAACACATAAAAACTTTATACCTTTATATAAATAATAATTTTTATAATCATCATCTGAAAATTTAAATCTATGTATTAATTTATTGTATTATATATATATAATCAATATAATATTTATATATATCCATAAAAATTAGAAATCAAACAAACTTTTTTCATGTTACATATGTAAATATATTAAATATATATATATTAAAATTGTTACTTTTAATTTTTTTATAATTAATCATATATTGTGGGAAAAAATTAATACGTTATATTACTATTTATTCATTTATTATTGATAAATTTTTAAAAAGTGTTTATTCATTTATTTGATTAAAAATATTTTTGATGATGCATAAAAATTTCAACTATAGTTAGTAATTAATTATATTTTTATATTTTTAATATTTATTATTTCTTATAATAATGTAATTTTATAACATATAATATATTATAATATTAATAATTTTATTCATAATATCCACTTTCTATACATAACTATGTTCCATCCAAACCATGTGTCACCACCAAAATAACTCTACTATCATTGTTGCTTCTCTGCATCTCCTTATTCCCATGATTTGTGGGTCCACCTCTTTGCCTCTCCTAATACCCATGTATCATTCTATTCATTGTCCCACCCTAGTACTGATTTTTCCTCTCCATAAAACTCTTCATATAATCTTGTATTCGTCCATTGTTCCCCTATTTTTTTCTCGTCTTTGAAACTCCATCTCTAGGAATCCCCACCTCAACCTCTCCACCTCTCCCGCTTTTTCCCCATCCCCTCCACCTACTTTTTATCCCCATTTCACATCCCCTCCCCTAAGTTGTTGCGTAACTCTTCAATCAGTTATCTATATCTCTAATGATACATATTCTACACCCGACATAATCAACCATGGGTAAATCCCCCTCATCAACAATTACTTGTATGTTTCTTCGTTCTCAATATCTCATCCCTCTCTAATATCTCATTATTATGTATTTTTCTGTATGATCTTTAAATGTTGAATCACCATCTATTATTTTTGTTTTCCCTATTGTAATTAACTATGAATTTCATAGGAACATGTGTTCATCTATAAAGACCATCCTACAACATCGAGGTATCCATGTCTATCACTATATTTTTAGATATAATCATATCAGATTCCTATTATTAGTGTTCTTACCCTAGATTTGATTCCTTATATGGCTCGTACAGGTGAGTTGAGTACTAATTACACCATCTTATTTCTTGATTTGGACCTATTAAATCACCATGTCTTCCACTAGTTAATTTATGGTAGAAAAATGTTTAAAAAATCACATGATTCCATTTTTACCATTATATCATGTTATGTATTCTAGGATATCAGTACCACTAATTTATGGAAACCATAAGAGTATTTTCCTATCATTGAGTGATTTTTATGAATGTATCACTCATTAGTGCATTATTTGGACTCACTTACTTCCCTAAAGACACCTAAAACCATGAATATGAAAGCCTACAGTTATTTTTCTTATAAAAATCAAGAAGTTATATATTCATCATTGCATAAATTTTGTATCTTATATGATTATATATTTTCTAACCATGGAACATTATTCATACTTCCATCTTTTTTCCATTAATTTCAGACAATTATTGAACTAAAGGCAATATGTGAGTTCCATTTTCTTACTTCCTTATACTAATATTTTATATTCCATCGCAGAAAACCATTTATACATATACCTAATACATACTTTATAATTGGTCTATACATTATTTTTTATTCAATATATTCACCTTACATATCTCTTTTAGGAATAATATTACATATCACAAACATACATGTTACTAATTAGTATCAATTTTTTACCTTTTAGTCGTAACCCATATCATATTTCAAACTCTTATACTATTCCCTTTTATTTTTGAAAAAATAAAACCAATTCCATGATTTTGTTTATAATAATATTCAATTTCATATATAACTTTATTTATTCTAACTGTGATATACGTTTACAATTTAGAATATCATTATTTTGTTTTTCCCCTAATGTTACTATAACTTAATTATAGTATTTATTATATTTTAAAAAAAATTAAAGATCAAATCATAAAATTACAAATAAAAACTCTTTAAAATACTATGTACATGCAGTCACATTATACTGAATAAATTTAATAAAAATATATTAATTCTTAATTAATTTTTCAAACTAATTTCCTTTTAAATTAGGACCCCTATGGTGTAAAGTTAAACTATAAAAATCAAGGATATAAAATTAGAATAACAACTTTTCCAAACATAACAAGTATGAAATAAATTTATATTATATTCATAATTTTTTCCTTGAACAATTCATTAACATTTCAAACATACATCCGTTATGAACTCTAAATGCATTGTAATTTTCATACAATAAATGAAATATTATTTTCTTCATTATAACCGCTAATTAATTGAGTTATTATAAACTCAAATTAAATATCATTCATCCATTTATCTTATAATTGATATTTAATATTGTTACAATATAATAATAAATAATATTGATTATAAATTATAAAAAATATGTTTCTAAATTTAATATACATATATTTTAATATATAATATTTATTATGCATAAAATTTTGAATCAATTAACCATGAACATAACAATACATAGAATATTATTCAATTAATGGACAGAATATGCCTGAAATAAGAAATATTTAATCTTGTGACTTTATATTTAGTATCATGAGATGAATAATTAATTTTACTTTAAATATTCATGGAATTACATTTCATGAATATATATTAATGGACCAGTTTGGTATATGCTGAAAACAAGAGGGGGTGAATCAATGTTCATGGATTTTTAATCCAATTAAATTTCTTTTATCATTTTACCTCTTTGACCTGTTAATATCTTGGTCCTCCTATCCTATTTTTCATGTCACATAAAAATATATTAAAGTAAGTAAAGATGAAAAATGATATTTTTACATGGTTCACTAACCAATAAGATTATCTATTCCATATAATGGTATGAAAATTATCCAACCACAAAACCACTAGAAAGTAATCATTGGAATATGGTTACAACAAGTAGGAAAAACCATTTCACTTGAAATAATATACAATCAATTTACAGTTCATGTTTTACCGCACTTGTTTGGATATTTATACTACCTATGAAGACATTTTTAATCCCATTTATGAGGTTCTTTTTGACATCAAGGAAGTCAACCCACTATTGAGACTACTGTTGGATGTCACAGTGCTACATTAATATTCTACTAACATATTTTTCACTTCGTTACATGCACATCATCTATCAATAAACCCATATTCTTTATTCTTAGATTAAAATATAACGATGAAATTTCTTCTTCTTCTATCACTCACAATAATTTGAATAAGTTGTGGACTAATAAACTAAATTCTCCCTAACCCAAATGTTAATAAACTGAGCATAGATAGGCCACAAACTTCTTCTTCTACCTATGATATTTTGACAAACAATAATATTTAATAGAGTATTTTTTGGTTCCAAAATACATACCACCGAGGAATCAAACTCATCAGTGATTTAGAGTTAATTGTTGCTCCGAGGGGCTCGGAATCCCTTGAAATCATCGCAAAGTTCCTACTTCACGAAGTTATCTTCCCGGCCAGCCTGCCTTCATAAGGCCCCATCTAAGATCCTCTATGCGGCATCCCCAACCCCTTTGTGGGTCTGACACATTATTTTGGACCATTTCCTCTCCGCGGCATCCTCGATTACCATGGTTTGCTTCACGTCACCAGCTTCGGTTATCCTCTCTGTGACGTTATACCCCTCTACGCGGTCTATGTATTCCAACAAACCTCATACTCTCTTCAGTGTCACTTCTTTCCACGTAAAGCCTTACGACCCTCACTGACCATAATTTCCAACAAATAGAAGGCTCTCCCCCCATATCAAACCATTATTACTCCACCCTTTCAACTTTTAAGTCTCTTGTTTCACATAGAGCTTCGTGAAACCCACATATGGATTTCCAAAGTTACATGTCCTATGTGAGTCGTACCTATCTATGTTTTTTCCAGCCACCACTTATGGTTTGGATGCCCTTCACGAAGGAATATGACCTTCGAAAAGGACATAGGCCCTTTGGAGTGTTTGATGTTTCCCTAAGCGCAGAGCCTTTGTGAAGCACTCTCCAAAGAAATAGTTCTTTGTTGTAGAAAAACTCTATTCCATTACTGGGTTTCATTTGTAAATAACATTCCCTTCATGAAGAACCTTCCCTTCATGAAGAACTTTTTGTTTTCAAATACCCTTTCGTTCTCAAATCCCCTTTCGTTCGTGAAGACCCTTTCATTTGTGATGGCCCTTTGCTTCACAGAGACCCTTTCGTTCACAAAGACCTTTTTCTTCATGAAGACCCTTTTCTTCTCAATTATCATGTCCTCTATGAAGCTCCTCTTTCAATGATTCCTTTATTTTCACACCCTTTTTTATGAATCCCTTCCTCCTCATAATAAGTGACTTTAATGTCCCTTGGGAGATGCTTCATGCTTTGTTTCTTTGCCTCATTCTTCTTCACATAGGCATGCTAACGACTATTTCTTCTTTGCATAGCCACGCTAACGTGATCCCCTCAATAGATCACTCCACAACCCCATCTCATCATGGAATTATCTATGTCTTCCCTTCACCAAGGGTTAAAGGGAAATAGTTATGTAAGTCTTAGTGGTCGGGATAGAACCCCCCATCGTCTAAGCTATAGAACATCAAACTTCGAAGCATCATCATCACCAGCACATGAGGTTAAACTGTAGCCTCGCCCCATGAAATATACACAGGGTGCCCCACCTTGGATATTTTCCACACCCACTCATCTCTATGGGAGTGAGATATTCCTATCATAGGGGTGATATCCCCCTTGCATGGAATGAAATCTGTCTACGGGGAAGGTTGAATATCCTTGTGTAAACCCCTAGACATTGTAGGAGGTAGAACCCTCACTCCTCCTTTCCTCTTATGAGTGCAAAGACCAGAGGAGATATTGGCATCGGAAACTCCCTATACACCATCCCTTTCCCTTTGGGATTTATCTCCATCATGCCACTAATTAAGCATAATCTACTATTTTCTTTTTGGGATGCTAACTACACATAAGACCCACTTCATTCCCCATAGATAAACCTCTTGTGACATGATCTCTAGGTCCTTTTTTCCACTTGTTTCTCACACCGAGAATGACTCATGTGGGTTTAGAGTAAGCATTGACCATGAAACCCATTTTTCTGCAGCCTTAGTGTGTAATCCATGTCTTTCATATATCTAAACTAAGAAGACTTTGAACTTTTCCATTACAGACCAGGTACATAAAAATACTCCATGAAGTTCAATCCCATCACCCATCAGTCCCGACCACTTAACATCAATTCACCCTCATCTATCATGATGTTGAACTGTATTCTTATGAACTACGTGGGTTTTGGTCCCTGCCTCCTAGACAGTGGATGTAGAAAGCTTCTCTAAGGTTTAACCCCAATCACCGGTAGACTTCATTTTCCCCATTTTGTGACCCACATCCTTCTTCCATCCCTTAGTGGTGTTAGACCAGCACCTGGGTAACTAACCAAGAATAAGCCCCCCACACTAAATTCACACTCCTCCAACCATGAGTTCCCCTCTTGTGGTGGGATTCTAACCACGTGTAATCCATAGCATGTTTTCGGGTTGTTGTACTATGTGTACACTCTGATTTCATGCCCCATTCTGAACTATGTTGACATTGATTTCCTACCACGGTGATACATATAAATCTTCCTTGAAGTTTTATCCCATCATGCATGTCTCCAACCATGTGTAAATTCATTTGGGCCACCTCCTTAGGTGTCCCATCACCCATCGAAGTATGTGTTCTTTGATCCTGACCCTCTCTTAGGCAGTGTATGCAGGAAGCCTCTCTGAGGTTCAAGCCCCAAATAACTTTCACCTTCACATGGGTCTTAACCCATTCTTTCCATCCATCCTTTATCTCATCCATTTTGATTCTTACTAGGTCCACCATATCTTGGTGAGATCTTGTCATCCATCCCATCACCTCTCTTTGAGGCACCCAGGTAGCTAACCATGCATAATCCCCACACAATCCATAATCATCCAACAAAGAGTGTCCCTATTTTATGGGTTGTTAATCATGTGTAAGCCCTGAAATGTCTCTAGGTTGTCTACCTTTGTATACCCCTTGATTATTCACCCTCTTGAACTACATGGGTTTTGATCCCTATCCTCATTATGGGGTATGTAGGAGGCATCTAAGAGGTTCAATCCTAGCCAATGTTAATCCTTGGTGTCCCCTTTAAAGGGACCCAAACATCCTTGGATCCTCCATCATTGGATGTTTTGATCCACCTATCCAGTAAACCCCTCAGATTGTCCCTCTTAGGGATGTACCCATATGATCCTCTCCCATCAGTGTTTTGATCCATATCATCTATCTCTACTAGATTTTAAACTCGTGGCATTCCTCGTGTTAATCATGGGAAGCTGAGGAAAACCTCAAGGACATTCCTATAGAATATAATTCCCCACACATGATGTGGGATGCCTCAAGATTCTACACCCTCGAGAATCCCTATCATATAGGGATGAAATCTAAGTTTACCAGTGTTTCAGATCCAGACATGCTAGGAATTTCCAACATGACTACTCTCCTGACCGAAGGTTGCTACCCTGACTTCACTCCTTGGAATTTCCTGACATAAGTAGTGTAATTAACCAACATACAAAAATATATGGGACCAAAAAAATTGTCATGAATAATTTCTCAATCTATAAGGGAGACCCTGACTAGAAATGTGTTCCAAGGAGGAATCCTTGTAAAGAGATACCAACATCCCATTATCCTATTTCTATAAAGGAGAAAAAGTCCCTAAAAAAGTGACAGATGCCTCTTGTCTTTGTAAATTTGGAAGGAGGAGCAATAATCAATGCATCGCAGTATAACAGTGTGTGCCCTAGAGAAAGCGTCATAAACAAAAATGGTGATCCTGATGAGAATATTTTCATTAATATGGATATTAGTAGAATTATAGACATCAATAGATCAGTGTGTCACTGTATCCAGCTATCCGGCACTAGGTCCCGCCAAGAAAATGGTGGGCCTGGTGTGAAACTCACCAAAATTGTGGAAATTGATTGTTGGGTATTCTGGTTTGTAATGTTGTCAGCATGGATATTTCCATCTAGCCACGAAAGACTGAATGGTACTAAGGCATTGTTTCTCTCTATCCTATTGTATGTTTTGAGGTTTTAATTTTCTAGCATTTCAGGACACAGGATCATGATACAGGAAACCTATTATCTCCCTCCCGCGGGCATAGGGGCTAGGGCAGTATGAATGCTGAAATTCTCCACGGCTTTATCTCCTTTATAAGGGCTCCCACACACGCAACTATTGGGTTACCATACACCCTCTCACCCTCTAAATTCATATAGATAAGGGTGATTGACACTCCTGTTTGTCTATATGATCAGGAAGGTGCCATCCCAATGGGGGGCATGGCCCACCAAGAAATGGAGGCCTCCTTGCCCCGTCACCATCGTCGCCCCCAAGGGCCATGTAGGGAGCCACTCCTCTCCACTCCAAACTTCAATATCTTTGGGAGCCTATCCCCGAAGTTCTTATATGACTCACTCTCCAATTCTGATAAAGGGATGTTCGTGTCCACGAGGCCTAGACTTTAGCTAGGGAGATTCCAAGGAGGGATCCCACTTGGTCGGGTCAATGTCACTATCTAGTCCTACATACTAAGGAGTAGGAAATCCATCCTTATGCACAACTGGCTCTTGTTTAGCTGACCTGACATTACCATTTGGTGCAGGCACATGAGTATGCCTGCCAGGGTTCACCACAGTCCTCAGCATCAATGGCCTGAGCCACCACCGACATGATCTATCAACCCACTGTCATCAATGGGTAGGGGCACCCCCCCCCCCATTATAGAGTAGGGGTATTTCCAAGACTGGCCAAAGTTGAAGCACCAGCTACCCTGTGAGTATGAAGAACTAGAACTCCTAATTACTGGCGAGAGTAGTAGTCATCGCGGACCAACCCGTGATAATAGAACCTAGTATGGAGGTCCTCCTTGTACGAGTATCTGATAGATTAAAGGCCCTCCCCACCCCTTCATTCGGTATGGATATCCTCCCCATGAAACTATCATAAACTCTAGTGAAGGCCCTCCCCACTTCATCATCATTAATAACAGAGGTTCTCTCTATGCTCCAAGCCTTAGGTTTGAGAATTTATCTCACATACCATGTTTTCAACATGAGGGTCTTCATTTCCCAGTTGCTCAACAGAATGGAGACCCTCCACATGTGCTCATTGATTTTGGTAGAGGTTTTCCACATTCCAGCAATCACCAATGTGGGGGTCCTCTTAGCTTCATGAACAGCAAACATGAAGGTTTTTCTCATGTACAGATTAATCATTATGAATTCCCTCTTCATACTGCTGCTAACAAGGTTGGTCAACGTGAAGGTACTCCTCGCACTACGAATGACCACCCTGGAGGTCCTCCCTAAGGGTTTAACAGCTCCATCAGAGGCCCTCCCTACTCAAGCACTATCAAACACATAGGTCCTCCTCATATTCCCTTTGACATTTTTCCTTGTTCCCCCTGCACCATGGATTATCAGAGTGGAGGTGCTCCCTGTATCACTATCAGACAAAGTAGAGGTCATCTCCACTCTAGAACCAATCAGCCCGAAGGATCTCCCCATCTCAAAACCCTACCCTATTCTAAAAAAACCATCCCAGGGTAGGATAGAGGGTCTATTCTACCAAAGGAAGAATCCTGGGTATTTCCAAATCACGATTAAACCCATCTATTTTTTAGATTATGAGGTTAAGTGAGCTTTTTTGATAGAAACTTCACCATGATCTTCTATGTTGGCATTCGGGGTTGGAACAAGGTGCATTAGAATCATCCTTATAGAAAGTAAGGTCCATAGGATCCTGGAATCTGTCCAAAGATTCATACATAAGGAGGAATATTTGGCATCTTTTCAGGTCATGGACATTCAATCTTCTCTATCATCAATAGGATCATTCTCTAAATTGACCAGAGATCATGGAGAGTTGTTATGAGGACCAATAGAAGAAGAGAAATAGTATGACCCACTGCCAATGATCGCAACCCCAATGTGGGAAGCATCAGTCATTAATCCATCTTATAGGGATGTGGTGGCCCAATCAGTGCATTCATAGAAGGATATCCTTAGATGTGGTAGCTTGTCAGCTCATGCATTGTACTCTCCACTGGCTAGTCTACCATCGTAATGGTCCACTTCAGTTATGTAACTTGTCCCGTAATTTCCCCTAGTTGATGAATGGGGAGACCAAGGGCCAGATCCTGAGTTTGAGATGAGGAACTTATAGGACATCCATGAAATAAACTAGTTCCATGAGATGTTATAGCCCATTGCAGCAGTAGGTTTCAGTATTCCAGAATCTCTCATCCTAGATGAGGTCATGTGATTCTGCCAAACTCTCCGAGAAACAGACTTTTGTCCCCTTCATTGATGGATGGATTACCCCCAAGATCCAGGAACACTTTGATGGCATCGGCCAGTAATGTTGTATCCTAAAATTTGATGTGTTCCCTATGGATCAGTGCCCTGAGTCACCTGGTCATCATCGGACCCTCTAGAAATGATGCGTACAGAGATTCACAGTGCTCTGCATAATTATCCTGGAGGCTTCCCCCCCAGTTCAGATATGTTTTTTGGGGTAATATGTTTCCCTTCACTTCAGCCCTATCTGGCACCATCCCAACTTTCCAGGTGACATTGAGGATATGCCTCCAATCATAGTCACACATAACATGGATGACCCATCAGAGGAGGAAACCAATCTAGGACTCACTAAAGAGAATTTCCCCCCATGTTTGTGCTGCACCTACTAGATCCTTTGGCCAAGGTTACTCGCCATAAAATAAATTTACTAGGCCTTTTCGCACCTTTTTATTCATTATACCTTTGTTGGGACCCCAATAAGGGTAAAGAGCATGTTGGGGGCATCAAACCCTCTGCCTTGTCTGGCTTAGTGAAGAAGGTGGTAGATGGCCTTAAAACGGTTATGTCACCTTAATAACTTATAGAAAACAAAACGATGGTTGATGACCTTCTTGCTAAACATGCTACAGAATAGATTCCAGATTACAGTAATCATCGGCCAATGTAGTATGGTAAATTGCATCCTCCCTCCAGAAATTTGTATCCTAGTGACCCTAAACATAGTACTTATATAGACAGAGTAAAGGATATATTTTAAGGAAATATGTTGTGATATTCATCACCAAATCCACTTGAGTTGTGTGATAACCCTCCTTGGCACCCAGACCAGGTTCTCCCAAAAACTCCACATGTCATTCCCCTAGCAGTCCCATAAGTCATCCCACCAGTCGCTCCATGAACTACTAGGCCTAATTATCATGTTAAAGAACCTTCCAATTCACTGGTGGTCATATATCCTCATTAAGACAAAAATCACCACCAAGATCATCTAATGTCTTCTCTCATTTCCCATCTCGAGGCTCTAGAAACTTCACAAGTAGAAATCTCGCCTAATTGATATCCTTATCCAGCATGGGTGATGATATGCCAGCACTCACAAGTTTCAGAAATCCTACCTTATCCTCTTTTAATGGTATAGGTGACCCACTAAAACATCTGGATCACTTTATTTCACGATGTATAACATTATTGGGAAGTCCAGAGCAACAGGAGGCTTCCAAGTTCTGGTGTTTCATGCAGACACTGGAAAAGGACTGAATTTGTATGGCATATCCAATTACCCATTTAGTCAATAGTTGTTTGGGAGAAGATTTGTAGATATTTTATTTACCTGTTCATTTCTGCCACCCAGAAGTTGAGTATTGCTAACCTCTTCAAATTCAAGTACAGACCCAAAAAACACATCGCAGACTTTATCGCCAGGTGCAAAGGCCTCACATACTCCCTTGATATGCTTCGGACTAGCAGCTAACAATGTGTTTGGGGAATGTCAAAAATAAATTTTCCCCATCTCTAAAAAGTCAGAACTACCCTGAGAGATTTCAGGATTTCTTTGGAAAAGCCCATCATCAAGAGGAATCCTTTCAACAAGCCAAGCAGGAACATTCATTTCCTCCTATGGATCCCATAAGAAGAGGCTCTAAGGATGAGCCTGCTAAATCTGCACAAATATATTCCCCCGAGCAACAAGAGTTATTACCAATGGAACCACCTAAACAACCTCATTGAGGCCCACCACCTCTCGTGTAGCCTCCGGCCTAGAAGTGCCCACCTTAGAATCTACAGGTGCCTCTGGATAATTCACTACATCCACCTAGTCAAGATAATCATGTTCCACCTCCATGACAGGATCCTCCCGCCCCTTTTCAGGGATAGAATCCTAGATCCCATTTCCCATAAATAATGAATTATACCTACTCATTTAATGAGGCTCAGGTCCCTGGTTAGTTCAAAAGAACCTTGAACTAGTTAATCCTATGGTTGTCAGAATGCAGGAGGCTTGAAGAGGTGGATCTCACTGATCCCCCCAATTATTGCCCATATCACCTAATTTTGTATAAAACCCTCAAGAAGATATTTGTGTTTAAATACTGTCTCCAATACTAGGTCAATAACAACATAGTCAAGTTAGGTCTCACCCTAGAACAGGTCGCATGTGTGTTCCTAAATCTTAACATTATCAGCGATAGTAAAGGTGAATGGTAGTAGTTTTCTAACCATGGGTCTCAAAAAACGATGACTGGATGGCTCACAAGGTAGTCTCACATGCCCATGGTATTATTTGTGCATGTTTTAATTAACATTATCCTTTAGAGGTCTCCACATTACCTTCATCCGCTACTCATGCGTCAACATCTCAATCATCTTCTTCCCATAATGGGAAGAATCAGCAACACAAGGGAAAAAAAATTTCCCCACCAATGTCATCCTTTTCATGTACTCACATTGATTTTATACCCCCGAAGATGGTGATTTTCCCCAGAATCTTTCCAATGAGGGAGGATTATTTGATGGGTGATCGACGGTATGATTTGTTAAGTATTATAGAGCTGGTAAATCCCTATGTGGTTCCCGATGATGGAGAGTGCCATAAAGAACTTTGTTGCATCCCAAGTCGACCCTGGTATTGACAGAATAGTGGGTATGTGAATCACCAGAATGCATTGGTCAGTGCTTCCAACAAATCTATGAATGCCATCGAGAGCAGGTAGTAGGTCCAGTTTATAGCTCAGCACGTGAATCCTTCTCATCCATCTTTCATCAGATCTGCCTCCACCGCCATTTGTACTACCTTTTTAGGCGGAGCCACCTCGAATGTGCTATGATCAGCCACATGCTTTTGTGGATTGACCTCAGTCATCTAGACCTTAGATAGTAGATTCTCTATGCAGTTATACTAATGAGAATTGGGAAATTCCTATCACCAGTCAGAATCCACTAGTTCAACCATCAAGGCCTGACATACCTCCTACCACAGATACACCTTCTATCAGAAGAGGTTTATTCCTACCCTGGAAGTATGATATTCTCAAGAATGTTTCCATAATTCTTGAAGAGATCTCTATCCTCTAGGATTTTAACCTATCACCAGATATGTGTTAATCCCTTTCTGAGGCTTTAAGAATCCCAATCTCTTTTGAGATGGAGGAAGAAGCTGCAAAATCCTTCCATACTGAGACAGACGAGCGTGCGGAGTGTTAGACAATCATCTCATTCTCTGGAAAAGATGAAGTTTCTCTTATATAATGGCACATTTTCCCCCTATACATTACTGGCCATTTCAATGTTATGGAGGTCTGTCACTGTCTTTTCAAAACAAGATCTAGGATAAACCTTATCCCAACCCAAAGACTCTGAAATATTGGGCTTTCTGATGCAGATCTGAGTCCGTCAGACCTGAAAATTCACGGTTATGATAGGATGGAGTATACATAATTAGAAATATTTTTTTGAATACCCAGTTTGATGGCCTAGTTCATGGTTTTTTCACAATAAACTGCTTACAATGATTTTATGGGGATACTATGGCTTCGCCTTCATGTGGAAGTCCCTTCCTCATACCACCAATACCTTAAGTACTCCCTTAATGGTCGAGTAGGCATACTCTAAGGTGATATATCTTCTTTTTCCTCATTTTAATCCCGATACATAGATGTCAACTATTACAAGAGAGAGGAAAACTAGATTCAGGCTAATAAGGGTGAACACGCTATGGATGTGACCGACCCGCGAACAAACCCAGATGACGCCAGTGTTTTCCCGATCCACTGATTGGAGGCTTAGACCCCAGATTTGGGTCAATGTATTTTTGTCTATCGAAAAAAGGATAATCACATTCAAAATATGAGGAATGCCAAAATATCACCTCATATTCCTATAAAAATTAGGCCTGGGTGATCCTGGAGCCCCCTACTCCCATAATGTATTAGGATTTATGCCCCATGGAAACAACAATACATCATACTTGGTTGTTTTCTAGGTTGGTATAAATCAACATAAGTCATCATTCCACTATTTATTTGATGCCATCAAATGTGGCCCTCTGTGTTGATGTTTGTATGGGATCGGTTCGATAGCCTTTGTCACTATGGTTTCAGCAGTGCGGGATTCTCGCAATGAAGCTCCCACTGCTGCCTAGGCTAGCACTAGTGTTCCATCAAGATCTGTAAACATAGAATATTTTCCTTCTTCTGATGATCCTCTCACCACGGATGAAGAAGAAAATTTGGAGGATGCCCCTCCCACATTAGAAGAGGGTGTTTCCACCATGGTCGATGAATTGGTACATGTGAACCTTGGTAACAAGTTGTATCTAAAACCAACATTGATCAGCACTGATATGAATATAAAAGATCAATAGTGATACATGGATTTATTAAAGTAGCTTCATGATGTATTCACTTAGAGTTATAAAGAGATTCTAGGGTTGGATCCTCAGGTCTCTGTACACCACCTCTGTCTTCAAGCAAATCATCTCTTATTCAAACAACATCCCAAAAAGATGAACCCTTCTCATGGTGTCATAGTCGAGGCTGAGGTTGATAAGATCATCAAAGATAACTTCATCAAG
The DNA here is from genome assembly GCA_963277665.1 of Viscum album. Classification (NCBI taxonomy): domain Eukaryota; kingdom Viridiplantae; phylum Streptophyta; class Magnoliopsida; order Santalales; family Viscaceae; genus Viscum; species Viscum album. The sequence continues at coordinate 1,465,780,562 of OY728158.1, forward strand.
GAGGTCCATTACCCCAAGTGGTAAGCTATCCTATTTTACATTTAGAAGAATAAAAGTCTGATCATAGTCTATATCGACCTCTGGGATCTCAACCATCATTGTCCAAAGATTATTTTCCCCTTCCTGCTAAAAACTTCTGATCAATGCCACTTCTAGATCCTAGGATCAATCCTTCATAAATGGGTATTCTGGATATAATCAAATCTGAATGGCCCCTGAGGATGAAGAGTTTACAGCATTTAGTTCATTGTAAGGTACTTTCTACTACTAGGTAATGCCTTTCAGTATAAAGAATGCTTGTGCCACCTATCAGCTTGCAATGCACCACATATTCTAGCTGATCCTTGGGACATTGGTGGAATGTTACATGGATGATCTGATGGTTAAATATCACCAATGTTCGTACCATCTCAAAGATCATGAGAAAGTGTTCGGCTTCCTTCGTTCCCACCATCTGAAGTTAAACCCCTTGAATTGTTCCCTTAGGGTCACCTCCAGAATGTTTCTTGGATCCGTTTTCAGATACATATGCATTGAGATTGATCCAAAAAAGTTCAATTCCATTAGTCAGATGTCACCTCTGAGAGCTTCGAGTATTTTAAGGACACTTAACCTACATACGCTGATCCATCGCAAATATGGCTGGAAAGTGTAACTCCATTTCTAGGATCATGATGAAAGGTTCTGATTATCAATTAGATGTGGAGTGTCAGACTTCTTTTGAAGAAATCAAGATGTACCTCATACAAACTTTGGTTCTGATGCCACCCATTTCTAGAAAGCCACTAGAAATTTATATGACCACTCAGGAAAAGTCCCTTGGCACCCTTGTTGCTCAACAGAATAGTGAGGGAAGAGAAAATTATTTATATAATCTTAGCTACATGCTCCTAGATATGGAGACCAGATGCTACTCTACTGGGAAGAGATTCCTCGTGCTGGTATTCATAGTACAGAAATTGTGACATTACTTATAGCACCATGAGATACATCTAGTTTCTTGATTGTATCTGCTAAAGTATATTCTAAACTGCCCAGTGTTGATTGGTCATTTTGATTGGTGGAAAGTCATCCTTCAACAGTTTGACATCAAGTTTTTTTCCCAGAAGGCTTTCAAGTGATAGGCGCTTGGATATTTCTTTCTACCCATACAGATCCCATGGACCAGGCTTTGGATCTTGACTTTCTAGGAGAATCCATACTCTCAGTGTATTAAGCCATTCTGTGTTAGAAAATTCACTTTGATGGTGCTTCCTGATACCCCACCAGCAGAAGGATCAATGATCCCAAACTCAACAGTGTGGGTCTGGGTATCATCTTTGTCATGCCTTCACAAGTTGTCCTTCCTTAATCATTCATATTGTCTGAAGGTTGTACTAAAAATAAGGAAGAGTACTGGGATCTGACTACTGGTCTCGAGCTGTCCCTCGAGATTGATGTTCCCCACTTGCATGTGAAAGGGTACTCTAAATTAGTCATCATGAAGATCAACAGTGACTATGTCATTAGGAATCTAGAGCTCATACCACAGTTGGAGCATACTCGCGAGCTAATGGATCAATTAATCTCTCGTTGAGAAGTTACTCATGTACCCTAATCACAGAATGACTAAACTAATGCCTTATCCAGCTTGGCTGCATCTTTGGGAAAGCCTGAATAGGACTATTTGATTATCCATGTCATGCATCAAATTTTCCTCACTCTTGTCACTTTTGATGATGATGATATTATGCAGGTAAGACACCTTACCAACAATTCCTTCACATCGGGACCTCAAGGCCCCCTTCTATAGTGTTGTAAGTGAATCTTGACTAGAATACTCTCTTTATTGATTATCTCTTGCATGGTAATCTCCCAGCAGACTGAGCCAAGCATGAGCGGATCCGATGGCGCACAGTTCAGTTCACCCTCTAGAGTAGTCCAAGTCTTGAGAAGATCCTCTACAGATGCGGGTTTGATAGGATTCTCCTCTATTTCATTCAAGGGGGTGAGATTCTTCAGGTCATGGAGTAATTTCTTGCTGGTTCCTATGGGACTCATCAAGTGGGGCCGAAACATTCTCATCAGATCCATAGATTGGGATACTTTTGGACGACCATGATCTGTGACTATGTCGATTTTTCCAAGAGGATCCATGCATGTTAGATCCAAGATAATTTTTTGAATTAGATGCCAGAACCAATCCATACTACCGAGTACAATTGGACCTTTTTTTTCTAGGGACTTGATATCGTGGGATCATACCCACCGAAAATAGCTTGCTAGTGAAGGTTCATCCAGACCGCAATAGATTTCTTTTCAAAGTGGGCATAATAAATTCCACTAAAGGAAGTCAAGTCCTATTCTATCGTCGACTTTGTGAGATCCAATATCATCCATCAATTTATATTCCCCTATGTTGTCCTTACCAACAATGACACCAACATCCAGGCATTCGAACTGAAGAAATTGTACACCAAGTACAACATCTATTATAATCATGCATCTCGCTATCATGAACAAGAAAATGGGTTGATCAAGTCATTCAACAAAACCCTCTCTAAAATATTATAAAATATAGTTGGTTTGAAAAAGAATAGTTAGCTATAAAAACTCTCCAACGCCCTCTGGGCATACCAAATGGCAGCTCGTAATTCCACTCAGGTGGCTCCATATTCCCTGGTGTATGGAACTGAGGCAGTCTTGCCCATTGAGATTCAGTTAACCTCATTACACATAGCTGTCTACAATCAACATGCACCATAAAAAGTAGCAAAAATCCATATGGATGATCTAAAATTTCCCGACAAGAATAGGCTTTGTGCCTTACATAATCTGGAGAGACATTAGAACAAGATACCATGGTATTTCAATAAGAAATTTTGCCTCTACTCCTTCTTATATTGTAACATGGTATTGGCCCTGAGAGCGCCAATGATGTCTAGTTTTAATCCATCAAAGATAGAGCCTAAATGGGAGGAACCTTGTATCATCCAAAAGGTTTGCCTTAATGTTGCATACTCTCTAGTCAATAAGGATGGTGATCATATTACTCGTCACACCAATTATAAATTCCTCAATCACTATTTCACTTAAGAGTATTTCACCCCGTCTTCACCGTACGATGTTAAATTGCATGATCTGTCTGGGTTGAAGGATGTAAAAATACCCAACACTTGTCTCGCAGGATGATAAACTGCAAAATTGTCCGAGTTCTATGACCTTAAACTAAGATCTTGTACGTCCTTGTTCCACGAAAGTAAACTGTATGGCATCTTCATGAATTATGTGTATCTTTATTCCCATCCTTATGGGATATGTAGGAAGTCCCGATCTATTCATATGTGGCCTAGCCTCAGGTCCCTTGACCTTTCTGGATTTTTTGTCCTAAGTTCTCACTTAGGATTGTGTAGTGTGGTATGGACTCTTTTCCCTCATCCATGTCAGGTTATTTTTCACACAACACTCATCCCCTTGAGACACTCCTCCCTACTACATCCTTGTCGCACGATGTTAAACTACACAACATTTTCAGAACTACATGTGTCTTGATTCCCATAAATATGGGATACATATGAATACTAAGAGATTTCTTCATCAGGTCCAGTCCTATTTTCTAGAAACCTCTATTTTCTTTGGACCCCTTTGATTAAGTTCTCTGGGAGGGGGTATATGGAATATGTGGGCTTATGTCTTCATTCACATCAGTTTTTCAATAGCCATTCCACATACCTCTCTCTTGAGAGCTTTCCTTCCCCCTTTCCTCTACTCATCTTAGAGATTAATCTTATACTAATTGGGCCCCTTGACCCTTTTTGATGCCTCATCAACATGCCTTGATGTGCTGTGGTTTAGGACCTATAGTGTTGGATTCTAGAGGTACATGTTTCCATCCATCTCCATGATTCAAATTTCCCTTTATTTGGTTTTACATCATCTTTCACATCTAAAATTACCCATGAATGGGATGGATTCTAGGACACAGCGCTCTCCTAGAATCTTGGGCCAACGTCCTCGAGGATCTTGAATAGCATAATGTGTTAGGTTCTACATTGCGGATATCGTCAGTAGTCAGCCTCATTTTTTATTCCCATTTCAGGCCACATGATATGGATGTTATTTTTCAAATACTTTCAACAGTTATCCTCCATCATTGTACCACCCCCATTGAACCCAAAATATTGGACTCATGATTTCCACACCATTTCCCCTTACTAAGAATCCCATAAGCTGCGAAGACCTTCTCCGCACTTGATTCCCACATCGAGCATAGCTCATGGGGGATTAGGGACTTGGTCACGTTTTATGCTCACTTGAAATAATATCACTTCCTCATAGTCTGAGATCTATGAGCTTAAAATAGGACCCCCCCCCCCCCTCATCCTAATCGCATGATGTTAAAATACATGAATTTCGAGAACTACTTATAGATTGATTACTATATTTATGGGATATGTTGGAACACTCAGACATTTTGTCTTCAGTTACAGCTCAGGCTTCACTAATTATCTCTTTTTTTTGGACATCTAGACCTAACCCTCTTCATATTTCATGGTGTTTTGTATGTGTTCATATGTATTCATTCACAAAGGGTCTATAATAGCCACACCACATACTCCCCCTTAGGATCTAGTCTCTCCCATCTTCGTCCATACTCCATGACATCAAACTACACAATATTTCTAGAACTATGTCATGCATGATTCCCATCTTCATGGGATACGTAGGAAAACTAAAACATTTTTTATTCGAGACCATCTCCATTTCCATTGATCTTTCTTTCCCCCTTGGCCTAAGGTCCACAACCCCTAAGGTTGCATGCTGTGTGGTGTGGGCTGATGTCCTCATTCACGTTGGGTATGCTTTATCATGCCTTGTGCATTCCCTTTAGAACCTCTTTATTTTGTGTGCCTCTAATCTATATGATGTTAAACTATATTTCTCGGTCCAACATGACATTAAACTATTGTCTTTGACACATGATGTTAAAATACATGCGATGGTCTGGTCATATGACCCTGAAATGTGAACAATATCGTCATGTCCACAGGAAACAAATGGCACCGCATTGTGGTGTCCTATCTTGAGGGGACATGATGTTTGGTATCTTTCATCCATCATTCCATTTTTCAAGGCCAAAATATGGACTCATTCCTTTTTCAATGCTCAAATTCTCCATTTGGGATTATTTTCTTCAAGAAAAAACACATCCACACTAAAGGAAAAACTAGACCTATCAATTTTTTCTTCATTTGGTGCATGGGCCAAACCTGCATGACAGTATTTCCCCTGGAATTGGTACCCTACCTTGCTATTTTCCAAAACTACATGTGGATTTATTCCCATCCTCTTAGGATACATAGGAACTCTCAGACAATTTGTCTCTGGGTCCATCCCCAGGTACCTCAAATACTGCCTTCTCTCTAGCCCCTTATCCAAAACTGTATCAAAAGCATGTGGTGTGGTGAGGACCTCTTGGGTTCTCATTCATGTCGGGTTTATCATATCCATGACGTGTACTTAACTTTGGGGATATTCCTTCCATTCTACCATTTCCTTGTCACATGGTTATAAACTGCCCAACATCTTCAAGAACTATGTACGACTTGATTCCTACCCACATGGGATATGTAGGAACACCCATGAATGTTGCCTCAGATCCATACCAAGGTTCTTCAACCCATTTTTCCCCCTATATCTCTCAAATTCTCAACCTCTATTATGCCTCACTAATGTTCCTAGATGCACTGTAGTTTAGGACCTAGAGTGTTTGATTCTACATGGACAGGTTTTCATCTATTTCTATGCCTCATGTTTCACTTTATTTAGGTTTCAATCATCTTTCACATCTGAAAGGACCCCCGAACGTCATGGATTCTAGGTCTCAATGATCTTCTACCATCTTGGGACAATGTCCATGAGGATTTTTAATGATAATTTGACACAATTATCATATTACGAATATGGTCAGTGGCCAACGCACACTATTTGGTCCCCATTTCAGGTCACACTATATGAATTTTGTGTCTCGAAATTGGTCAACATTTATCCTCCATCATTATACCACACCCATTAAGCCTTAAATTATAGTCATCTGATTTACTTCCCTTCCCACTCCATAATGATCAAATAGAATTTTGACACCCTTGGTGTTATCCCTCTGAGTAGTTGTGCATGTTAAAGAGGGTGAATCTGTATCATGAGGGTCATATTAGAACCCACACCATCTCCCCCAGCTTTGTATCCCATGTTTTTCAAATATCTTGTCTGTTATTGTTTCCCACATCAAGCATAGATCACGTGGGATTAGAGATATGGGTAAGGTTTGTGCATAAATGGAATAGCCACACTTTTTTTTATAAACTCTATGAACATAAACTAGGAGATTTGGTCCCTTATTTCAGGCTTTATGACTTTAAACTATGTGATTTCTTATGGAAATTTGTGGTGCAGTGCAGACTATTATGCCATCATTCACATCGGGCTACATTGTGGTGCCACGTCACATATTCCCACTTCAGAAATCTTCCCAATTTTGGTCTAATCTCAATGGCTATATACTAAGACCCCAGATGTATTTTGACTCTAGATTGTGTAGTGATAAATTACCTATACATACAGTGTTTTCACTCGAGAAGACGTTTCCCTTTTCTATATTGGACACATATCGTAACACCTCAAATAACTATGTAAGGCTTGATTCCTACATTTACAAGATATATAGATATATTCAAGAATCTAATCCCTGTGTCCATCTAATTGAATGATAATCTCTATATCTTGTCTTTCTCAAACCCAACTTCATTTTTAGTAATATGTGATGTGGTGCGAACCTATCTAGTCCTTATTCACATGGTTTATGAACCATATTACACATTTATCCTTTAGAATACCCATGTCCATGATGCATGACTTTAAACTATGACCTTACCCTGAATATGTTTTGGATTCCCCTTGATAACAGTGATAGCTTCCTTTCCAAAGAGGATTACCCCCTGGTGTTGGTCTCTAACCACGCTATGCTTAAGAACTATGTTTGGTTTCATTCTCATCTTTATGGGATACGTAGTGACTCTAATGAATTTTTCCTTGGAAATACCCCCTAGACTGTTAACTTTCCTAATTTTTTTCCCCTAATTATGATCCAAACTCTATGACCCTAAACTAGGAGTCCCCAGTCCATGTAAAATGACTCTAAACTGTTGACAACAGTCCATGCAGTATGAAATTAATCTATGTGCAATGTCCTAGTAATATAACATTTAACTATTCCATGAATAATCCGCATTTTCATGATGTAAAACAACAATCCATTCTAGGACCAAGCCATAGAGGTCCTCTATGTGGTAGGTTTCATCTTATTTCTGACCAATACTCTCACCCCCATGCACTTTTGTCATGGTGGTGTAATTTCAAGAGCTTTGGACTTCATTCTAACAACCCAACACTCCACCCTATGCTTTACATGACCCTTGATCTGATTCATTCTTTCTAACATCTGAATTATACCTCTAATAGTATGGATGCTCGGCCATATGGATCGCCTACCATTCTTGGACAATGCCCCGGGAGAATTTCGATGACACTTCATGTTTTGCCCCATGTTTTGAATATTGTTCACGGATGGACCTTGTTTATTCGTCCCCATTTCAGGCTTACACAATACGGATATTTTGTTTCAAATATAGTCAACAGTTATCCTCCACCATCATGATGTATCTCACTGTTTTATGAATTTTGGGTATTGTAATTAACATTCTTCTTTCCCCTTTGTTCAGATTTATTCAAACACCTGAAATTATCATGCTCGTGTTCTAGAGAATGTTGTGGGAGGGTGGTTTGTCTATTTTGAGAATCCCTCTCAGTGACAATGACACCTGTGTTCTTCCTAGAAACTCGGAGTGGTTGTTCAGACCCTGGATTCCTAAAGATTGGTTGGAACTCTAGTAATCGAAAGGAATAATTTTTCGGTAATGCCTTATTTCTCACATCAGGCATGACCCACCTGATCATAAGAATTGATTGTTAGATATTTCACAGATATGATGCAGGTGTAGTAATCAAAATAGATAACAGAACTCATTCACACAACCAAAATAAACAATCAATGGGAACGTAAGTTTATGAGTTCACCCAAAATGCAACGCCTAGAGATTATCACCTCCAATAGATGGATTGGCCCCTTGAATGGAGAATCCAAGATCCTGCACTCTTTGGATTGTAGCATCTAGGATCTATTTTAACCTATTAATATCCTTCTCCTCTTCAATACTGATGGTACATGGCTCATCAGCCCTTTCCTAGGCCTATACCTCATCGGCTCAGATAATATCCATCTCTTGGGATGATCACCTCATCTGTTCCTCAACCTCTATCAACTATGCCATCAGTAATGATATGATTCCTGATTGTACTTTGAAAAAATCAAAGAATTAATTTTCCTGCTCCCTCAATCATTGGATATCTTGATCATTCTTCTAAATTATTTGTATATTGACAGCCTTCCTCCGATACAAAACAACACTAAAGTTGTGTGTGTCTTCCGGAACCCTCTCAGCAATTTAGTCTCAGATTAGTGTGTTTGGGAATTGGGCATCTACTCTTCTGAAAAATAGTTCTCATATACCTAGTTAAAGTTTTCCCATATGATTTACCCACTGTGATTGTGGGGTTTTATCGATAAAGATTGTAATCAGCATCCATGACTGGCAACGGATGACCTTACTGCCTTCTTCATTAGAAACATCGTCCTCCCGGTCTTTCGGGCCGGCGGGTTCATATCTGGGAAATGCATCTATGAGTTTAGCGATAAGATCTTCCTCAGCTGTTCTTCATCCCTAGATGCTAATTCAATTTTGTCTCCCCTATCAACTTCAGACTCTACCATGCCAGTATTATCGGACATCGCCACTGGCCACTCATAAAGAACCAAGTTCTGGCCAGTCGCGGCACTCGATGCTATAAGGATCATCACCCCTATTTGAAGTGGATCCTTGGGTCTTCCAACAATTTTAACAATCAACATTTGTACCATTTTAGAAACTATATAGGTATGGGTCATATTATCCATTTTGACCGACCAGACAATGGGTACAGCTCTAGAGTTTGAGACTTAACCTGGTCAGTCGCTTGATCTCTTCTCAGGTCTACCTTCACTAGGAGACTAGGATGCAACCCTCCGTATATGATTGTGGGTTCTAAATATTCTGAGGAGGTCTCCCCTACTCACTTTGTACTACTGGATTCCGCAACCACCATCTCTTCGGCAGCAGGCCCCAGTGTTTGGTTCTCTATTCCTATTGTTCCTTCACCCTCTTTAGTGGGAGTGGTCGATTGAGGATTCCCTTGAACATATATGTGTCGGTTGAGAAACTATGATAAGTTTGAAAAGGAACTAGCACAATGGAAAGGAGTAGAAACTCACTTTTTATGTTTCAGTGAACTCCCCCAAGGATATTCCCCTAGAGGCCACTATCTCTCCCTCTTTGGGAGAGGCTCCCTTGGAATTCCCCTCTGTTGGTCGGTGGAAATCTTCCTCATTGAATTATTCACCCCATGATTCGTCTGCATGGTCGGGCAAGGTATGTGCTCCTCCTGTAGAGTTTCCATCAATTTTGTAGGTGTAGTCATGTTCAAAATCACCATTTACTAGTGCTTCATTGGTCTCATGTCTCCATGAGAATTTATTACATCCTCCAAATCCATTAAAAACTTTATTCCCTTGGTAGGGGTAACGTTGAAGCCACATTTTTCAAACACAATCGCCCCCAACACTATCTCATGCAAGTTCAAATTAGTCCACAGTACATTAATACCAAGGTACTTTTTCTCTTTTACAAATCTTTCCAGGCCTCTATAAAGACGACATCAGAGATAATTTCTATCGAATGCAGCTTCTTCCTTGGATATTGAGGGGGGACATGTGTAAGCCCTGGGATGATTCACCTCTCTCTTGGGCCCTCCCAGGTGGACCCACCAGGCCCAGCACTGCCACCTCTCTCTCTTCACTTCCATCCAGAACTAGTCCAGGGTCTACCAATTCATGGCCTACCTCCCATTATTTTATAGTATTTCCACCTTGACATATGTTCACACCACCTTCTTGATGTCTCCCATCACCATTGTTCAGTGTCAAGGTGTAGGAACCACCTTGATGGCCCAGATAGTATGTTGCTTTAGCATCTCACTAGGGTAAGCAGCCTCCTAGCTTTGTGCATACTCATGAAATAGTCCGAATCCATCATTAGATGGAGTCAACTCATTCCATATCTTATAATCCATCCTTGTGAACGTCATCCAATGTTTTCTCATCACACACGGGTGGTTCTCATGGCGCACATTTGTATACACCTATGGAGTCAGGCTTTGCATGCACTAGAACAATTAGGTGAATTTGTGAAAGGTATATAGTTCACATATAGGTTCACAATCTACTCATTCCACCAGCACACTTCTATGTAAATATAGCAGATACTACCCATTTTCTGTGGTATATGTGTCAAAACCAATATAGGCTCATGTTGGTAAAGGGAATGGGTGGAAGATGAATTTTTCTTCCCACCCCATCTTATTGAGCATAATCATGGCATCCAGCTTCAATGGGGAGCTCCCCACAATGTTCAAAAAAATTTAGTTGAGAATGTATCCTAGGAGGAGTGATGGGGTTAAGATATTCATTACCCCCATGTGTGCCTCAATCCAACTCTAAAAAAAGTGGAACAGCCTACACACCTACAATGACCACTTTTATACACTAATATAGCGAAGTAGATGGTACATATTTTCCTGCACAGGTATACCCAGGTTGATGCAGTCCCCACCAACCAATTAAGCCACCATGATATATTTACTTCTTCACACCCCTGTGTGGGAATATCTAACTAGAAACATCCACCCACAAATCAGCACTATGAAAAATCCGGCCAGCCAAACTATTAGTCGCTACTCGATCTTGACATTGTATACCCATAGTTTCCACAGTTTTTCTTCCATGAACCACCAGTATGAATCCTCTTTACCCTGATGATCCCCTTACGGATATATGGGGCCCTCACTAGTATTTTTCCCTCCTTTGGTGGAAAATTCAGAAAGTAGCCAAACCACTACCTAAAGTGGATGTCTGAGGTGTTTTTTTATCCTTGTCTGTACTTGGTACTAGTCTCAGCAATTCCATCACCAGAGGCAGTATCTACTACATGTTCCCCCAGACGTTCACCGTAGGGAGGGATCATCATACACCCCTACCAGGATTGGGATGCCAGAAAATTGATGAAGGTCCTAGAGGCTGATTCTATCCTCCCCATGATGTAGATGGAAAGTGTTGGTATCTGGAGATAACTAACTTAGAAATTCTAGTATGAACTCCCATGGTTGAGAGACACTGAATTGGGAGGCCCAATCTTCTTTATACAGTCCTACTCGCCTCAACATATTCTCAAACTCTTAATAAGATGCACATGCCCAATAATCACATGCCCATTCATCAGTGAAGTTTCCATCATATCGCAAATCCCAGCTTGTGATCCACCCCTTGTCTAGATTTTTGATCCCTACCTTGATGATCATCATTTATAGGGGTGGTTATGTCCTTTACTCTAATTTCATTTCGATGATATTGTTGACATGATTTTAAATACAATGGGTTGTGATCGGGGTATGATCTTTTTCAATATACCCATCTGCATCCCTGAACCACTAGTATGGCTCAGGTGTACTCTTAAACTAGTAGGTTGGGTCTTCCTTGCTGTTTTTAGGTATGTAGAATTCATCCTGATATCAAAATATATACAAAGGTTGGCGATTCCATAGTGGGTATTCCATTTTCACCTTCGTCAACCACTTCATCAATGATTGGTGATCAAAAGTACTTTGGAAGTACTCCATGATTACAGTGTTGTTTTCCATGGTCTCTATCCAAGAAGCTTCAGTATGAACTTCTCATGTTTCCACCTAAGAAACCATGAAAACATGGAGAATTTTTCCGGTTCGGGTAGTGAAGGATGCAAAAAATGTTCGCGAAGGCTTTTTTTGAAGATGTTTCCTGAAAACGGTTTAAAATCATAGCTTCTCCATGAAGCAGCCTTGACATAGGCCTATGTCGCAGTGGATGCACCAAATTGTGATGCCATGGTTTGCTAAAAGTGTTCATGAAGCACCAGACCAAAGACCACTGGTTCGCTAAAGTGTTCGTAGAGGGGATCTTTTTTTGAAAAGAAAGTAGTGGAATAATTGTTCACGAAGATCCAGATGCAGACATAGAACTATGGGTCCGTATATATAGGTACGTTTGGCCCCATATACATATCGACGCACTGATTCTCTTCACAATGATCCTCGGGTCCACTTTGTGATGTTGCTTGATCACTCTGATCGGAGCCCCTCTACGAAGTCTGTTTCACGATGGCCTGTGTGGTGTGACTTCGTGTGTGGCTCGGTAACCCATTTTTGCACTTCTTCATGCAATCGATCCTCCTGGTATTTTTTGCATCTTACCCACAGAATCTGAACCTCTTTCTCTTTAGCTCAAATACGGAGGAGGGAAATTTTTTGGTGTCGAATTTTGTCCCACTAAGGAAGAGAACTCATCAATTATTTAGAGTTAATAAAAACTATGATGGGCCCAAGATCCCTCGAAACCATCACAAAAGTCCTCCTCTATAAATCCATCATCCCGTTCGACCTGACATCACCAGACTGCATCTTCAATACTCTCTGCAGTATCCCCAAACCCTCTACTCATCTAATTCAATATGAAGGATTGTTCCCTCTTCACAGCATCCTAGATCACTGTAGCCTTCATTGCGCCATTGGCTTTGGTAATCCACTATGTGGCATCAAACCCCTTTGCATGGCTGACGTATTCTGATGGACCTCATCCTCTCCGTAGTGTCACTCCTTTTCGGGGCAGGCTCTACCACCCTCTACCACCATTGTTGCCTCTAAATAGAACCCCCCCCCCCCTCAAACCATTTTACTCTTCCTTTTCAACATCCAAAGCTTTGGATTCTCAAAGAGCTTCAAGAAACCCAGATATGGATCGTGAAAGGCACTTTCCCTCTATGAGTTTTTCCTATTTGTGTCTTTTCCAGCCCCCACCTATGTTGGGGATGCCCTTCATGAAGGAATATGACCTTCACAAAGGAATGAGGCCCTTTGGGGTTTTTGAGGTTTCGCAAAGCATAGATCCTTTGTAAAGAACTCTCTAAAAAAAGATTTATTTGCTGAGGAGAAACTGTATTTCATTAAAGGGTATCATTTTCAAAGACCCTTCTCTTTGTGTAGACCCTTTCCATCACAAAGTCACTTTCGTTTGAAAATACCCTTTCATTCGTGAACCCCCATTAGTTCATGAAGACCCTTTCCTTCAAGAAGATACTTTGCTTCGTGAAGACCCTTTCATTCGCAAAGACCCTTTGCTTCATGAAGACCCTTTGCTTCTCGAATACCATTCCCTTCACAAAGAACCTCTTTCTATGATTTATTGTTATGCACACCCTTCTCCCATGTTGCCCTCCAGTCTTGTACAAAGTTATTTCAAGGTCCCTTGGGTGGTGATTTATCAAGCGCTACATTGGATCTTATTTCTTTGCTTAGGCACACTAATAGCTATAGCTTATTTGTATAGCCATACTAACATGATCCCCTCAATGGATCACTTCACAACCCCTTCTCATCACATAACTACTGGTTCCTTCCCTTCACTAAGGGTTAAAGGGTACCAGTTATGTAAGTACTAGGGGTGGGTAGAAAACCCACATCGTCTGACATGCAGGACGTTAATCTACCAAACATCATCGTCCCCAACACATGACATTAAAATATAGCCTCTCCCCATGAAACATACATGGGGTGCCCCATCTTAGATATTTTCCATGCCCACTCGCCTCTATGAGAGTGATATCTACCTCGAATGGAATGAGATCCTCTTTGCATTGAACAAAGTTTGTCTGTGGGGAAGGGAAACCATCCTCATGTAAGCACATTGCCTTTCACATGGTATGTAGAACCCTCGCTCCTTCATGACACTTATGGGCATAAAGACCATAAGGGAGATAGGCATAGGGAACTATTAATACCATGTTCTTCTCCCTTTGGGATTTTTCTCCGTCGGGTCTCTAATTAAGCGTAAGCCTCTATTTACTCTTTCAGGCTCAAACCATGTGTAAGCCTCGCTTCATTCCCCATTGATAAACCTATCAGGATGTGATTGTCAGGTCCTTGTTGCCAATTGTTTCTCACGCTGAGCACGAATCACATGGTATTAGAGTAATCATCGACCATGACACCCCTTTTTGGTCCACCTTAGTGTGTATGACCCATCCCCCATCTATCCAAACTACATGGACTTTGATCTTTTCTCATTCTAGGCTAGGTACGTAGGAATCCTCACTGAGGTTCAAGCCCATCACCCATCAGTGCCAACCACTTCACATCAGTTTACCCTCATCCCACATGACATTAAATGATATTCTTATGAACTATGTGTGTTTTGATCCATGTCTCCTAGATAGGGTGTGATGAAGCCTCCCTGAGGTTCAACCCCAAAACCGGGTAAACATCGAAGTCCACCTGTTGGGACCCACATCCTTTGTCCATCCCTTAGTGGTGTTAGACTAGCACTGAGAAAGATAACCATGCCTAAGCCCCCCACACTCAATTCATACTCCACCAACCAAGACTGTCCCTCTTGTGATGGGCTAATAACCACACATAAGCCCTAGTATATGTTCGGGTTGTTGTCCTCTATGTGCACCCAAATTTCACGCCCCATCCTAAACAATGTAAACATTGATTCTTTGTCATAGGGATACATATGAAGCCTCTTTGAATACCAAGACCATCATTCATATCCCATCCTAGTCTCTATCTAGACCCTTTTCATTTTTATAAGGTCATCCCCCAACCCGGAGATTCTACTCCCTTCAGGTTCCATCCATGTGACCATTCTCACGGGACACCACTTTAGGTCTCCAATTTCCCAGTGAACTACATGGACTTTAATCTTATCCCTCTTCTAGGTAGGGTTTGTAGGAAGTATCTCGGAAGTTCAATCCCAACATCACTGTCACCTTCACATTTATTCCACCCCATTCTTCCCATCCACCTCGTCCGTCATCCACCCTGATTCTTAACTCGGCCGCCACATCCCGGTGAGATCATGTCATCCATCCCATATTCCTCCTTGTAGAACTTGGGTAGCTTACCACACATAATACTCATACAATCCATAATCATCCAACCAAGAGTGACCCTCTTATGATGGGTCATTAATCTTTCTTAAGCCCTGACATGTCTCCAGGTTGTTTTCTTTTGTGTACACCCTGATTCATCACCCTCTAGAACTACGTGGGTTTTTATCCCTATCTTCTATACATGGTACGTAGGAGGCCTCCACGAGTTTCAATCCTAGATAATGGTAAACTGTGTGTACCCTGTAAAGGGACCCAAGCATCCTAGGATCTGTCTTCATTAGAAATTTTGATCAACCCATCTCGTAAAACCCTCAGGTGCTCTCTCTTAGAGATGTACCCATCAGATCCACTCCCATCAGTGTTCCAATAAGTCTGATCTATCTCTGCTAGATGTTAAACTCATGGAATACCCCGTGTTAAACATGGGATGTGGAGGAATCCCTTAGGTACTTGCCTATGACATATAATTCCACACACCCGACGTAGGATGTCTTGGGCTTCCACACCCTTGAGATGCCCTATCATAAGGGGAACAAATATAGGTTTACCTGTGTTTCTTCATCCATACATACCAGTGATGTCCAACGTGACTACTCCCCTGACCAAAGGTTACTGCCCTTACTTGATCCCTTGGATTGTCCAACATATGCAGTGTAATTAACCAGCATCGACAAAGACATGGCACCAGAAATACTGTCACGAACAATGTCTTAATCTATAAGGGAGACTCGAACAAGGAAACGAGTTCTGAGGAGGAATCCACAGAAGGAGAGACCGACATCCCATCCTCCAGTTTCAATCAAGTATAAAACATCCTTGATTAAGTGATGAATTCTAGCCACTTTGGAAATCTGGAAGGCGGGGAAACAATCATTGTGTCGTAGCACGATGGTGCGTGCCCCGGAGAAAGCGTCTGAAATGGTAGTAGTGTAACAACACAATATTTTGGGGTATGTAACTTTTAAATTTTACATCTTCAATAGATTATTTTTTATTCAACACCGAACAAAAATAAACCATGATACACTATAAAATATTATCATGATCATTTTAATAGTAATCTGACTGTTAGGAATAGTAATCTAGGCATTAGAATAATAACCTTAGATATGAAATTATAACTAAAATTTATGTATCTAATACATGAAAATATTATATATTTATGTCATGGAATAGTAAATAAATGTTTTAAAAATGATAAACTAAGTCATGGTATTTTTTTGAAACGTAAATATTTATTTACAATTTCATAAGTAAAATAATGATTTAAAATAAAATTTATTTTTGTAACATAGATTCATAAATTAATAGTATGTTTCATTTTAATTATAATATAGTTTTATGAGACCATAATTATGTTTCAAATATGTTTTACAATCGATTATAATATTAAAATATCTATTTTTTTAATAAATGATGATCTTATTTGATAACTAAATTTTTCATTTTTGTAAAAACAAAATATAAAATGTATTCCATTTTTTAAATCTACAAGTGGAAAATTGTTTATGGTAACTTTTTAGAATTTTCCTAAAATAGTTGAATTTTTATGAATAGTGAAATATAGTAACTTACAATATTTAACGTTATAAGAAAATAAATGAATTATTGAGACATGGATGGTGTATGGATTAGGTAATCACCCACTATTTCATACTCACGTTCTCTATTTACTATATTTAGTAATGTTAATCAACACTATTGATAGTCTTGATCCAAAATAATAAAAAAATTAATAAAATAATCCAAAAAACACATCTCTACCTCTATAAATACCACCCCTCAAACTTTTTATGTTGTTATTACTGTAGAAAGTCTTCCCAAATACCTTCACAAGATTTTACGCAACATACAATACCTATTTTTATTAACAAAATACCAAATTCAAGTGTCTTACTGAGGTTCCCAAAGTGACGATATTCAATATGTAAAATCCTCATATCTCTTTTAATTTATTTTATTTCCTTATCCTCTACTAAACTAACCTATGATGGAAAATATAGTATCATGTATATAGTTTAATTTTATTTTGATAATATAATATCCATCATCAAATCATTTTTCCTCTCAATTTATTTTTAAAAATGAAAAAATCGTCTCTGATGTGTTGATTCACCACCTTCTTGGTCCATTAGTTTTCATTTTCCATTATCACCTTCAAGGATTGTCATAAAACTGTTATTATGGTTAAATATGATTTTAATATACATATTATATGTTATATCATGTTCTTTTACCAATATATAAACATAATATTAAATATAATGACATAAGTTTATATGGTTGTAAAAATCGTCAAAATAAATTAAGACATTTAAATCAACATTTTATCTAATGAGTTATCCTAATACCATATAACAAAATTATTTATGAGATAATTTAAATATATTTAATTTAATTAATAACAAATAATTTAATTTTTTATAATGTATTCCCATTTGTAAGGAACTCTATTTTTTATACTCAAGCGAACCGACCATAAAACCTTGAAATGAGTGCTCCCAAAATAAAGAAATTTTACATTATAACTCATCTAAATGGACATAAATCAAATTTTAAAAATTAGAATCAATCATATGTATGTTTTATATGTTTTTAATCAATTAATTAGTGAATCTAATTTTATTATCAATGACATTAAGTACAAGTGCATAATTATTTCGGTCATAAGGTAAGGATTTCTCATATCACTTTTATTTATGTGAGATATGTCTTATTAACCATTTATTTCTTATTTTTGATGTATTTATACTTACCATTTATATATAATATCATTACTATATTTATATATTTTTTATTCAATGTTTAATTTGATTATCATTAATTTTATAGGGCATACGGTTTGATTGTTTACCAAGTGGTAAGGGAATTCTTAACTGAATTTCCTTTCATTATGTTAAACTTATACTCCATTGATTTTGTTATGTTATGATTATGTGTAAAATAAATATTTATTATATTATGTTTTATTTAAACTTGTTTAATGTTCATTTATATCTAATACAAATAGTCGATTCATTTGGTTAATGAGCACACTTTATTTTAAAAACACTCTTTCGAATGTTTATTTTTTTCCATACTTTAAAAAATGTTTTTTTAATATTATAATTCACGGTCATGTTTTTATTATTTAATGATTCCTTAATTAATATATAAATCATTTAAAAGTCAATACTGTTATTTTCAAAGAAAAGTTTGTATTTTATAATTGTGCAGCTTTTTCAAAATAAATGATTTCAATGTTTAAAAGGGTGTTTTCCTAAAGAATTTTTTAGTGATCATATTAAAGTGTCTATGTCAACATCCATTATTGTATATTTTGATTTATTGAGATTTATATCTTATTGTACCATTTACCATATTTTATTAAATGGTTTATGATCAATTTTAGTGGTGATGTAATATTATTTCACTATTAACCATATTTCTCTAGATGGTTTATGATTATGTTTATTGAATGGGAAAAATATTTAAATTGTATATTCTAGTTTAAATATGAATTTTTATATAAATTATGTTTCACCCCTTTCATATGATGAATGAATTGGACTTAGTAAGTGATAACCTGGTCCTGATATACTACCTCGATTTCTCAGTAGGTCTAATGAAAAAAACTAGATAGGGTTTTAGCTGAGGCCATACCCATTTATATAGAATTATTGGTCAAGGCCTTCATGGTATGTTTTAAAAAATAAAAGTTATGAATTATCTCATAATGAGATTAGTCATTGATTACCATGTGATTATTTTACTAGTAAAATATATATGGTAACGTTTTCTTTCTCATTTAAATTATTTATGTGGTATTATTTTAACATGTTTATTTCTTCCATGTTATGAATTGTTTTTGATTAAATGGAATGTGTTTTAATTATTTACCTTCAAGAATCATTTATGTTGTTAATGATACCTTCATTCATATGTATACCCTTACTGATCATCTCATCTCAACCCATTCTAATGTTTTATCTTTCCTTATGATGTTAAGAAGATTATTATGATTGATATGAAAGGTTGAGCTTGGAGAATTATCGTCTTCTCAAAGGATTCACTTTATTGTATTTTATATTTCAAACTATAACCTAAGTTTTATGTTTGTAATCTATTTTAAAAAAATATTAACAGAAAAATACTTTGGGATTATAATCTTATGTCTATTACCAGGTAATAAAGTAAGGCCTCGGCTCTAGGTAATTGGGGTCGGGTTCTCTGTATTTGGTATTAGATGTGGTTTAATAGAAACATTGGGAACAATATTTAGGAAAACATAGATTAGATAACTTAACCCTATGATATAATTTGAGGATATGTATATAAGAACATTCCAAAGAAACCATGTTGATAATTATGAGATTATATATGCTTGAAATTATCAATATTTGTTTAGTATTTCACAAAATTTGAGATTATACATAATGAATAGATCTAATATAGTGAATTTATTCATTTAGAAATGGATCTTAATAGAAGAAATTGGAACCTCGTGAATGCACAAGATCCAAAGCGTAAGAACGGTCATATATTTTTTTGTATTATGCCGATATTTCAAAGGGAACAAATCTCCAAAAAATTCTAGTAATATGAGGACATAGTATCATATGATAATGAGGCAAAAAATAATTTAATATGTATTATGGATTTAGAGGGAATAATGATAAAAAGAGTATTGTTATGAAAATTATAGATAATTAAAATAAGAGAAAGAATTATTTTCTCATATTTTATAATTATGTAAATAAACATCCTCATACTTTATTAAAAGAAATGCATGTTTTCTACATGTGTGGAGAGAAAGGCCATAATGCTTTTGATTTAACAGGTAAGTTAAAGGTTTAAAATCTATAATTCTTCGACATCAATGATACGGGACACAATGAAAATCAATTCCTTGAGTGTCAAAGTAATTTACCCAAAAACATTTAATAGATCGTGGTCAAGCTTATACAACTACCAAAGAAGAAGTGAATTGATTAATATGCATGTGTTTTTATTCAATAATTATGTTGTTTGAGTATTTTATCAATAATTATCATATTATAATAATAATAATATATATATGGATTATACTTCAGTACTTCTTCTTTACGTAATTGGTCATGTGATTAATAGAACCAGTAACAAAGAAAACTGATTCTTTGGTAATTTCATATTTTGGGAAACATAGGCTTTGGGAAATATAACCCAAACTATGTGACCGATGTTGAGATGATTATGATAAAGGGATTTTTCTAGGATAGTGTTGGTGTCCATGAAATTGGTTAGTTTCTATTATCTTTAAAGGGTTTACTACATTTTTGGATTTATGGAATATATTTGACAACCTGGTATTTTATTTTTGGAATAATTCATGTTTTCAATAATGATTTAGGGTGATCAAAGTATTCATATATTTGTTATGTGATGTAAGAGATACATTATGTTGTTTTGGGGATATAATGTTAAGTTGATTATGGAAATTTAGCGACCTTGCTTCTAATTGTATTGGACTTTGAAGTTGGACCTTTTTATTTTGAATGATTCTTAAGGTTACTACTTATGGAATGGATTAATTTGAACTATGGATGTTGTTATTGGAGGTTAAAGTATGATTTAAAAAATTTGATAACATGTGCTAACCATTTTGGTTTTTGATAAATATTTTGGGGATAAAGGAATAACATTAGGACATTATTATTCCTTAAAAGTGATTCAGGTATGAAAACATCATCTTGAATATCCATCTACTAGTGTATAAAAATAAGTATAAAAAGATCAAAACACAACCAAATTAAGGGATTATGCTTATAATGTGGAATCACATCAAGTATGTCTATTTTCTCAATTTCTTTATCTTAATAGTAAAATAATCCCTCTACCCCTAGGAAAGGGATTTTGGAACGAAAATGTTAACCATTCTCTTTTCCTACTAATAAATAAATATTCAATTATCTAATCAAAAATTTGTTTTTTTGTGATAGATAAATTTCTAATGAATGTGTTCTCTATCACTCTCCATTATAACTTGATAGATATATTTTTCTTCCATTTCCATATTTTCACTTTCTGATAATGTTCTCATATTTGAAATAATAATTGTGTGGTGACCTTTAAATTTCCTATTACCTCTTATTAAGGGAATGTTTTATTAACCCTAGTTACCGTATGGGTCTCCATAAAGATAATTTCAAGTATCAAAATTTTATTTTTGAAGTACAATTTAAAATTTCAAGAACCCAATTTTTTTAATGAGGGGAGAATGTAACACAAAATGATTTTATAATATATCTCTTTTAAATTTATCAACTGAAATAGTTTATGTTTTATAAAACACCATGATTAAAAGAACCATGGTTTACTATTAAATATTAGCATGATCATTTGAATAGTAATATAACCGATACGAATTGTAATATGGAAATTAGAATAATTATATCACTTGTCAAAGTATAAATAAAATTTAGGTATATCATTCCTAGAAATATGATATGTTAATATCATGGATTAAAAAAATAAATGTTTTAAAAACAGAAAATTATGTGTTGATATGTTTTTGAAATATAAATGTTTATTTAAAATTTTATAATTAATATAATTTTTAATCAGAACATTTATTTTCATAAAATATATTCATAAATTATTATATTTCTGAATTGTAATTATAACATAATTTTATTAAACTATAATTAATCTTTCAATGTGTCATAAAA
The DNA here is from genome assembly GCA_963277665.1 of Viscum album. NCBI lineage: Eukaryota > Viridiplantae > Streptophyta > Magnoliopsida > Santalales > Viscaceae > Viscum > Viscum album. The sequence continues at coordinate 1,465,802,418 of OY728158.1, forward strand.
TTGGTAATAATATTAAAATCGTTATTTTTTTGAATGAATGGAGATTTTATTTAAAATTTAAATATATAAAATTTTGAAAATTAATATCATATAACGGATTCCATTTTTTAAATCAACATGTATAGAAATTGTTAGAGTTATTTTTTGTTATTTTTCTAAAATAGTTGAATTTTTTATGAATAGAGAAATATGATATTTTATGGTATTTAACAATATAAGTAAATAAATAAATTTTTGTGTCATGGATGATGTATGTATGAGGTAATCACACTTTATTATGTACTCACATGCTCTATTTACTTTATTTAGTCAAGGTAATAATTACTATTGATTTTCTCAAGCCATAATTATAAACAAATGAATAAAATAATCAAAAAACACCTCTCTCCTCTCCTATAAATACTACTCATCACCACCACTTATCCTCACACCTTCCAAGACATGAATCATGTTAATATTATACCAAAATCCTTTCCCAATATTCTTACCCACGTCCAATACATTTTTTTATTACCAAAATACCAAATCCAGTTGTCTTAAGGAGGTTCCCAAGGAGACAATATTAAATAGTGAAAATCCTCCTCCTTTCTCATTTAATTTATATTATTTTATTATCTTATCCACACCTCCCCTTTATAAATTGAATTGGTAAATTCAGTACCATATATATATTGAAATTTTATTTTGATAATTTAGTATCCATAATAAAAACATTTCTCATCTATATTTATTTTTAAAAAAGGAAAACAGTGTTTCAGATGTGTCGATTCATAAATTTCGTGGATGAAGAGTTTTCATTTTCAAGTTACATATTGAATTATATTAATAAAAAAATTTATATGGTTAATTAAAATTTTAATATAAATATCATAAGTAAAATATTATTCTATAACCAATATATAAACATAATATTTAATAAAATGATAGAAGTTCATGATGCTTGTAAAAACCATAAAAATAAATTAAGACATTTTCATCTGTATTTTATCTAATGAATCATCCTCATGCCATATAAAAAATGATATATGAGGCCATTTACAAATTTTTATGTTCATTCGTAATAAATAATTTCTCTTCTGGATAAGTTATTCCCATTTGGAATAAAATCCAATATTTATACTCAAGGGAAATGACCATGAAACCAACGCTCCAAGGATGGAAAAATTAAACATTATAACTGCAAGAAATTTCCAAAAAAATGAACTTAATAAAATTATAATAATTCAAAGTTATTTTATTATGTTCTTAATTATGTAATTAATTAATCTAATTTTATTATCCAATATATCTAGTAGAAGTACAGAATGTTTTCGAACATAAGGTAATGGTTTCTCATTTCACTTTTATTTATGTGAGATTTGACTTATTCACCACTTATTTCTAGTATGTGGTTTATATATACTTAACTTTGATATATAATGTCATTAATGTATTTATATTCTTGGTATTTAATATTTAATTTAATGATCATTAATATTATGGGTCATACGGTATGACTGTTTACAAAGTGGTAAGGGAATTATTAAACCAATTTCCATTCTTTGGGTTAAAATTATACTCCATTGATTATGATATGTAGTTGTTATGTTTAAAATGAATTTTTATTATCATAAGTTCTATTTATAATTTTTTATACTTACTTATAGGTGATATAAATAATTTATTCATTTGGTTAACACTCACACTTTCTTTTAATAATGCTATTTTAAATGTTCCTTTTCTTCAAAATTTAAAATAAATGTTTTTTAACATTTATATAATGAGAATATTTATCCAATTTAATGACACATTAATGCCTTTATGAATCCATTATATGTTTACAAGGTAATTTTCAAATAATTTTTTTTATAATTGCACATCTTTTTAAGAATAAGATATTTTAATCATAAATATGGTATTTTTCTGATTAATTTTTTAGTGATATTATTAAGGTATCTATGTCAACATACATTGTTGAATCCTATGGTTTGTTTAGCTTGATACCTTTTTGTACCATTTACCATATTTTATTTAATGGGTTATGATCAATTTGACCGGGGATGTACTATTTTGACACAATTCACCATATTTCTCAAGATGGATTCTGATTATGTTTATTGATTGGTAAAAATATTTAGATTTCATATGATATTTTAAATATGAATATTTATATTGATTATGATTCACCCCTTTCATATGAGTAATTTATTGTACTTAGTAAGTGATGGGAGGGGCCTTCAATATCCCCTTAATGCATTTATTGGTCTCATAAGACAAAATAGTCTATGTTTTGGCTGAGGAAATTCCCATTACGGTAGATATCTTGGTTGATCCCTTGATGGTATGTTTTAAAAAACCTGCATAATATACCTCATTATGATATTAGTAATGGATTTTCAAGTGATTATTCTACTAGTAGAATATCCTTGGTTAATTTTTCTAAATCATGTGAATTATTTATATGGTATTACTAGATCATATTTTGTTCTTCAATATTATGTTCATGTTATTGATTAAATGGCATGTATTTCAGTTATTTACAATTCCATAATAGTTTTAGAGTTTTTATGATATATTCTGTTATATGTATACCCTTGTTGAGTATCTGATATCACCCCATTCTTATGTTTTATTTTTTTCGTATGATTTCAAGAAGATTATTTTTACTAATATGAATAGTTAAGCTTGGATAATAATAATGGTCTCAAAGGATTCACAACGTTTTATTTTATACATTAAATTTTAATGTATAATTTTTATATTTAATCTATTTTCGAAAACTACTAAATTGATCTCTCCTTTAGTATTATAATCTTGTATCTATTCAAATTTAATAAAATAAGGCATTGGATCTAGGATATTGGGGTTGGGGTATTTACAAGTAGTGTCTTGATATATTTCTTCTTCAATGAAAAATTGACTGCACTGAAACTTATTCTTATACTTTCTAGAATCACAAACATTATTTGAGATTATTAAAACACTAAAATCTCTGATCATCTTATCATCATTACAATTAAATTCTTCTTTCTTTGATACACAGTATCGACAATTGTTTTTTTATAATTTACTCACTATTTTTGTTGGTGTGGAAGATTTTTTTTCACCTAAATTACACTATACCTTCAATTTTATTTCTTTCAAGAATAATCTATCACAAACTTTGATTATTGTTTTCTTGAATTATTAACTCAATACATGAATGGTGCATGAATTTTCCATATCTATTTTTATCCTTATCATTTTATATATTTTGTTTGAGTTAAGGTTTTATATATTCATGTTGGTCTCGTCATGTTTTAGGAACACCATCGTCCAGTACATATATACTATCTGAAACTACTTCCTTAGTTCACCTTGCATGAGTGCTTAATCATTTTCCTATACATGTACACATTCACACTATTCGCATCCTTTTCACCACATCTCCACTCTATTTACATAAGAACTAGGTTCAGGTATCAAACTATGTTTATAAATCACATGTTCATACATACACAAACGGTCCCATGAAAGACAGAATAGGAATATAAGTTATTATAATTCCTTTCACAAGCATGAAGTTATTTATTATACAAATAGGATCATGATTAACTTCTATATCTTTCGTGAAAGATGGTTTCCTCTTTCTATTTTTCTCATGCAATTGTGACTATATAGAATAATCTTGTGAGAAATAATGATACTGAAATAGAATTGGTGTGTGTTCCTTCTTCTTAATGAAATATTTAAATACTTCATAAAAAATTTATTCATGAAGCATAGTGGGAGTCTGAAACTCAAACATAATAATTCATTATCAATATCATTCATGAATCATGATTAGATTGTGAACACCAATCACATGTCTATGGAACTTCATCACACAGGATGTGTGTGGATCTCCTTCATGAAACAAAGAAGTCTTTCAAGACTCCCCTTCTTCACGAAGACTTGAAGGATTGTGGGACTAAGCTGGTTAGTGAAATAGATAAACCTATATTATCTTATTTTAATAAATAACTACAGGTCGTGAAATATGAAAATGGTAGCCAAATGATTTATATCAATACATCTCATTTTATTCATAGGGATCACCACCACTGGTTTTTGTATCCACTGAGATGAATACCCATAAAATATTATATACGAATTCTGATTTTAATATCTTTAAAGATCATGGCATTTGAATAATTTAACCATGGGTTTAAAGACACCCCATGTTATGGTATTGTCTTTTGAGATCGATATCTCGTTTGTTGTGAATTAATCATGTGCATGTGATTATGGATGCAGGAAACTCTTTTTCCCAAAATCTTGAAGTACATACATGGACATCGTCAACTCTAATTGAAATTTTTTTAATAGTTTTTTGGAAAAAAAAATTAAACCAGCATAGGCTATTTTTTTTTTAAAAATAAACCTTAAATGTGGTATCATTGATGCCTCCTTTTCCCTAAAACAATAAATATTTTTCAATTTTAATTATTAATTTTTATATATTTAAAATTATAATGTATTATTATTAATTTTTATGTTTATAAATATATATATATATATAACAAAATGTTTCAGTATAATTTATCTCTTATTCAAGTACATGAATTTACTAGCCTATAAAATATAAACTTGAAAACAAATATAATTGAGATTTTAAACATGTATTAACCATATAAAAATAGTTGAAATTAGAAATAATTTCTTTAAAAATATTGATGAAAAACAATTCAAAATATTTTTAATCTACGAACATGAAACCTAAAAATATGTCAAGTATGTGTCATTTCTAGCCTATAAAATATAAACTATAAGACCAATATGAATTAAATTTTCCACATGGATTAAACATATAACAAGTAGTTTAAAATAGAAAAAAATCTTAAAAAATTTTGATGTAAAATAATTTATAAGGTTTCTTATCAACCTACATGAAACATAAAAAATTTTCAAGTATGTGAATTTTCTAGCCTATAAAATATAAACTATAAGACCAATATGAATGAAATTTTAAAAATTTATTAAACATATAATGAGAAGTCTAAAATAAAAAGAATTTACTAAAAAAATTATAATAAATAATTTATAATATTTTGAATCCACCTACTTGAAAATTAAAAATGTTTTAAGTATGTGACTTTGGTAACTTATAAAATATAAACTATATGAATAATATGAATGAAATTTAAAACATTGATTAAAAATATTAGAAGTAGATAAAAATCAATATAATTTTAAAAAAATGATGAAAAATAATTTATAAGCTTTCTAATCCAACTACTTAAAACATAAAAATATTTTAAGTACTTGACTTTTCTAGCTTATACATGGTAGGTCCGGGGGAGGGGTACAAAGAAAATAAAATCTGCACATACAGAGGCTCGAAACCAGGACCTCCCCAACTCACCACCACAGGTATAGCAGGGGCGGAACCACTGAACTGTGCCCCATGGGGAAACATTCCTAGCTTATAAAATATAAACTATATGACCAATATGGATAAAATTTTAATCATTGATTAAACATATAAAAATTAGTCAAGTTTTTAGTTTTAATTTATATTGCTCTTATATTTTATAGTTTATAGGATTTGAAAGTCAAGTAGGTGGCTTAGGATCCTCCTTGACATTCGTTTTTTTCGCTCTCACTTTCAAGTTATTTTTCTTACATTCCTTTTATTTTCATTTATTTATTTTATTTTTGAATCTATTTATTTTCAACAACATTTTATTTGATTAGGATATCTTTTAAATTTAATTTACATTGTTTTTATGCTGTATATTTTATATTATTTTAAAGTTATCTGCTTGAAATTTAATAATTATTCCTATATTTCAAGTATTTGACTTTGAAATCTATCAAACATAAATTTTACCTAAAATAGAAATGAAAACTGAAATATTGGATAAGAAAATAACAAGGGTTGATATTAATAATAGTATTTTTATTTCAATAGACATAAAACATATAAATGAACATGTACAATCAATGTCTATGTCTATGGAGATGAGGTTCCTTCCTATGTGGTGATCTACGAATAGGACATCAACATCGAGTTCACTATAGGGTTTGATGACCTGGAGAGGGATAATCCTCAGGCACTGGAACATTGATTGTCACATCCTCTACCAATGTTTCAGTGGGAGGAGTTTTCAACTGATTCTCGTACTGCCCCACAAATATTTCTCCCACTGGGGTGGTAGATGGAGCTACCATCCTCACAATGAATAACCAAGCCTTCGATGGAGCTATACCCCAAGGTTGTGATGGATCTGGACCACAAGGTTGTAATGTATCTAGACCCCAAGGTTGTGCTGGATCTAGACCCCAAGGTTTTGTTTAATCTGGAACAAAATATATAGATAACTATAGATATCCTGTCAAGAAAGATGGATCCCATGCCACCTAAGGAACATCCTGAATCGATTGAGGCTGGACTGTTAGAGAAATGACATCTTCCTGTATAATAGTTGAGGCCTCACATGTAGCATAACGTTATCTATGTCTCTATGGTCATGGGTCCTCAGCACCAGCAGCTGCTACAAGTTATTCCTCTGGGGCAGGAACCTCCTCTCTTCAGGATGGACGCTCAAAGATGTTCTTAGAAAGCACACGATAATACGCCCTCAGCTTCAGCGCTTCATCATGGATGGTTGCCTAGCTAAATACCCCCTCTTCTTCATCAATCATATAAAAAAATTCTCTATGTGATATCCTTATAAAGAGATTCCAAATGAATTAGAAAATTGTTCAATAAAAAATCTAATTGAAATTTATTAACTTATCATCCTTTGCATCTCTCTACAGTGTTGGGTAAGATAGATAATAGACTTTAGTCTATACCATGTCTCATATCCATGGAATCTCTAAGCCCAATAGAGATGTATGCTAGAAACTGGTCCATAATACTCTAGTATCGAAGCCATGAAATCCAAAATGGCATGTGACCTTTATCAAAAAATCTACTAACTAAAAACCAAAATTGATGCAATTATTAAATTTTTTAGAAAGTGATATATTGTATATACGTACCTAATCAGGTAAGAGACAGTCCAACTGAAGCCGATATAAGCCCAAACAGTGTCTTGTAACCGCATCGATATTATGTCGCTAACATTAACTGTAAAATACAACATTGATAGTGACAAATAATGAGAAATTAAATTCAATAACCCCTAGTAACATCAGAAACCAATAGAAATGACTGATCATACCAGTGTCTATGTGGAGCGTCATGCAACTCCTCCATCTCGAAAGTGACAAATAATGAGAAATTAAATTCAATAACTCCTAGTAACATCAAAGACCAATAGAATTGACTGATCATACCAGTATCCATGTGGTCTCTATGAGATAGTCTGCATAATGCTCTATAAATGTATATAAAGCCAGATGATCCCCAGCTCTACATCATATCTTGATAAAAGTCTTATAGTAGGGGTAGATACATTACGTGCATGAGCATCCTTGAGTGATCTGTACACATGGTCCCTCGAATAAGTCGAAATATATATGCACGGTCATAACACATCACATTCTGCTTGTTATCATCGTCAGGTAAATGTGGAATCTACACCTCTAAACAAGTCTTAGATATCGATGCTTCATTTGTAGCACTACGGTCATAAAAAATGTTGATGCCTAACAAGCACTGAGCAAGGTCGGGCCAAGATGCATGAGTGGGTCCAATAACAGATCTCCCATGGATAGAAAGGCTGGGAAGCACTGCCACATCCTGGAGGGTGATGGCCATCTCTACCTCAGGTAAGTGGGATGTGTGTGTCTCTGGTATCGTCCTATCCACAAGGGAATCAAGAAGGTGATGGACTACAATTGTGAATTCTGATATGACAATGCCATTGAAGCCAGCACAGTTCAAATATAGTCTAATGGAATGTGGAGGCTTCTTGTGATGAAAATGTGTACTCAATTCACCATGATTGATCGATCTGCACCACCATCTTACACGACCTGGGACATATGGGCACACTACTAAGTGAGTAGTATGGTATCATCTATCTACATATTAACAAATGAAATGAGTCTTAAGTTCAAAATATAAATATAACTTTATGGTTAGTAGAATGTTATGACTTGTAGAATGCAAGGCATTTTATGTTTATTCACAATGTTTAATGAAGTTATTTTTACCAAAAGAAAGGGTAATGTCTTCATAATTTTCAAATCATATTACTAACATGTTGTTAAGATATGATTTTACCTAGAAAAGGGTGTTTTATAAGATAAGGTTTTACAACCACCCTATAGTAGTACACATAAGTAAAACATGACACTATACGTCGAAAACAAATTCTGATCATTATTCTAATAGTGTTACTAATATTGAAAAAGATGGTTGATCATATAATATTTATTATAATGAGATTTCATAACATATTTTTTTTCAGTAATATATGATACTATTTTTTTATATAAATGTTTATTAAAATATCACACATAATTTTTTGAAAACCAATAAAAAGAGAAGATGTTTTTGGGTTTATCGATCATCTTTTAGGTTTTAGGATTTAGAGTTTATGGTTTCAGATATTGAATTTTGGTTCTTGGTTTTTGGATTTTTTGTAAGGTGTTAGGGTTTAGGTTTATGAATTTAGATTTAGAGTTTAGGTTTTAAGGTTTAGAATTAAAATTTTTATATTACATTATTGGGGATTTGTTTTTGGGTTTAGTGTTAATTTTCTGAGTTTTGGGGTTTAGAAAAATGAGGAAAAAACATGAGATAAAATCATATAATTTACAATATGATAATCTCATAATGAATAAAATATGTCATTGTGGATAAGAGTGTGTACTCGACCCAACAATGTTTGGGCATCGATCCCAGTTATGAAATTCTTGATGAAATATGTTGTATCTCAAACTATGCCCTTGTTCTTGAGGCCAATCCCTCTCATTCTACATCCTTCTGGACTTCTATCTCCAAAAGGGACACAACCGATTGATTTTATGTATCACTATCGACTAGACTTCGATTATTTGGAAATAACAAAACTCCCCAACATGCACCCATGGTGCAGCATAACAGTTAGAAATGGTTTCCATCTGGTACACTAAATCAACAAATGCTTCCCAGGATATGTTCACATAAGAACATGTTGCGATGGCATGTGTGCATGGAAACCGTAAGGCCTAAAATTTTCCACATTGACATTTCCTTGTTTCTGGTAATACCCCCATTTTTTCACCGATGTAATTTGTGATTGGTTCTGAACACTCTTGAACTTCAAATCAAGATTCTTCTTGTCGAAAAAGTAAGACATGATAATAAGAATATTCTTCAATATTCTTTTCAATATCTTATTGAAAGTTTCCTCTGTACTTTATCCCTGGTTGTATTCTATCTTATGGTAATATTTTTCTATCAATGAAGTACTTCACACAAAAATATAATGTCTCTGGAACATGGACAGTTATAGGTAGATTATGAAGCCCTTTGAAGACACAATTATGGAACTCCACATGGTTTGTGGTTATGTATTCGTATCTCTCCCCCCATCATATTCCAATGTCCATTTTTCTTTTGGAATCCACATCATATAATCATAAACAACATGATTTTCCCAGAGGATTTGTTCTAAAATTTCTCAAAAAATTGTTGATTCTACTCATATTCTACACATAATTGATGATCATTCACATAATTGCATTTTATATTTACATTGAAATAGAAAAAAATAACAAATATAATGTGTACCATACCTCATGATAGCCTTATTCATCGGTTCATTGTGGATTTTTTTTATGCAAGTTTCTAGAAATGTTTCTAATGCAGAACTAATTATGTGCATTTGGGTATCTCCATGTATTAGGATTTGCATTTATTGTCTCATTAATTTTCTGATTGTGAGTAGATATCAAACAAACACCCCGAATGTTGGTGAAATGGTTGTTGATACTTGCCAAAAACCAACTCCATGATTCATAGTTTTATTTCTATATAATGGAAATGGATAGAGGAAGTGGTGAATGGTTTGCATCTTGGGTTACCGCAATCAACAATATTCCCATTTATTTTCCATATTAAAATGGTCCATCAGTCTGAATAAACTATTTTTCTGAAATGAAATGTGAGATACAGTGGAGGAATTACTATAACAACTCCTAAAATTGAACATGATATGGATCAAGTCGATTATAATGAGACACATGTTTGTTTGTATCAATATAGAATATAACTTGGTTATGTTGCCTCAGTATATCTAGAAATTTTTCCAACACCTGATATGATTCATCCCAATCACTATAGACCTTCACAATTGCCTTTTGTTTCGCTATCCATTCCTTATTATAGGAAATATTATAACTTAATGTATGTTTTATCCTCTCTTGTACAAGGGCTATCGAAACATCTTTTCATGTCTTAATCATATCAACAAAAATGTAGATACAAATTCTACATCCAATGAGGTATGATCTTGTGTCCGGCTTGGCTGAAGGCAAGTATGAGCTTCCTCAATCCTTTGGATTTTCCAACCTCCAAATGCAACTTTTGGAATCTCCCTCAAGAAAAATCTATAATCATCTACATACTTCTCACATTGTATGAGATATTTACTATGGAATGATTCTTGAACTATATAGAAGTAGATTCTCTCAATGTTAAATCTCTTTATCACGCTTTTTAATGAATCTTTACTTGGAAAATTCCTTCTAACATATAAGGTTTTTTCCAGATCACTAAACTTAACTACTAAAACTCTTGGTAAATCAATTGTCGGTGTGAGAACATTATTGTCAAATTCAGGCACATGTGTCATTGCTTATGACCAAGATACAAAGGGTGGTGGATGATTTATTGTAGCTCAAGGATAATATACAAATAATGTATTTCTCTAAACCTCCCCCCTAATTTCCGCTAGTCCCTCCTCATTAGTACTGTTGGCACCATATGTTCCATCATTAAGAAACTCTTCATCATAAGTCAAATTGACATGTATAGTTGGGAGATCATCTAGGTTGTCCTCTTCTACATCATTTGAAATATTCTCAATTTTAAGGGGTGGACTATCTTCAACCACTCTTGTAAGTCTACTTCTTCATACAATTGGATGTTTTTATTGTTGTATAGTAGAAACATCAACATATAACTACCTCATGGCACCATCTAACCGTTGAGAGAATAAATTAATATCTTGGACCCATTGCGCATTAGAGACCAATGGACAAGCAAGATTCCATAGTGTTGCCGAAAATTTAAAATATCTATAACTCATAGACTTGATCTCTTTATCGGGTCCAACATTTATGGAACTAAAAATTCTATATTTAAGGTCACTTAGGGTTACAAAATCAGTTATACTAATCACTGTTATTGGTTGTGTATTGTAAGAAGCTCTTTGCCCTGTTTGAATAATCTCCCCATGGCACTAAACATTGGAAAACATGAATCTCTATGTCAAAAATGTTTATTTTATCCAAATTATTATAGTGTAAAAAATATTAATAATGATGTTTAACTATATAATATTTATTAGAATGTAATTTTAGGACACCTTTTTATACCCTAAAATATTTTAGTAATGTTTCATTATATAAAATTTCATTAGAATGTATGTCAAAAAACGTTTTGGAAACTGAGGAAAAAAGAATAGGAAACATCAAATTAGATTATTTATCATTGATAAAATGACAATTCTGATCATATAAAATGAATTTATGAAGAAAAAACACATTAAATACCATATGAAATCTTTATAACATAAAATAAATTCATTGAAATTTTTCAATAAAATGTGTTTTGGATGAGATGAGTCTCTCTTTAGATAAGGTAAAATCCAACTTATTTCTTATTAATAGCTTAATAACATCTTTCAAATATATGTAATTCACTTTTGAACATTCAAAATCTTTTGACCTTCTAGTGAAATATCTTAAATGTCATCTTAGATGTCATTAGAAGGTTGAAAACTTTTGAAAGTTCAAAGTGAAGTACATATCCTTCGAAGATGTTATTAAGCTTCCAATTAAAAATAAACTGGATTTTACCTCATGTACGAAGTGAGACTCATCTCATCCAAACCAAATTCTATTGAAAATTTTAAATGAATTTTTTGTATGTCATAAATAATTAATTCATTATTTAATATGTTTGTTCTTCTTCCCCCGTTTGGGATTTCAGGCCACTGATTTGGTCCCAGAGTCCTTTAAGGTCTTTGGGCCACCCAGGCCTTCAGGTCGGTAAGGACTTCAGGCCACCTCAAGGCCTTTGGGCTACCTTAAGTGAAAATGAAAACTAGACAACCTACGATGAACAGACTTTAGAAGGAAGAGGAGAAAAGATATTTCACCACAGTAGAAGCTAAACGGATTTAAAGAATGAGAGGGTATAGCACTTGCCATCGGGACAAGCCTTTTCATGCATGGGAAAGCCTATTCGAACATCCATGAAATGTGGAGAGCTGATTTCACGATGAAGATGCTGGGGAGGAGCATTTCCAAGTAGTTAGTCTAGGTTTTATGTAATGTTTTAAGCCTACGGGCAATGAATTACTCTAAGGCCTATGAGAAATGTAATACTTTCATCTACAGGCCTTGTAAGGGTTCCACCTCACCACTTTAAAGGTGGATTATTGAAATCAATAAAAATGAAGGCCTTCGGGCCATTGGAGGAGGTGTTTGTTCTTCTTCACTTCACTTTATATGATCATAAGTATCCTTAGCTAATAATTATATGGATTCATTTTTTAATATTATGTTATTTATTAATTAATATGTAATTAATCATAGCTAATAATAACTATTATTTATAAACATTATAATATTTATGATACTAAAATTTTAAAACATTTACTTATATCATAAACTAGGATACTAATATTTCATAGTACAGTTTTTACTAAGTTAATCATTCTTTAATCACTAGTTAATCATTACTAAGTTGATCATTAGTTAATAATTAGTTAGTCATTAGTTAATAATTCTTCAATCACTCTATAATATATAATAATAAACACATTAAATTACACATGAATGTTTTACAAGATACAATAAATGAAAATATTTTTCAATAAAACATGGTTTGGATGATATGAGCCTAACTTTAGAAGTGAGGTTAAATCCAACTGATTTTTATTTGATAGATTAATAACATATGATACAAGTATGTAATAAACTTATTATGTTTATATATTTAGATGATTTCATTAAGTTACCAAATAAAAATAAACTGGATTTTACCTCACTTTTCAAGTCACGCACATCTCATCCCAACCATGTTTAATTGAAAAATGTCAAGATATTTCTTGTATGTTGTAAAATAATCATGTGAAATTTAATGTGTTTTTTATTATCTATTTCATTTTATATAATCATAATTTTAATTTTATCAATGATAAGTATTATTTTCTAATCATTACATGTATTCATCTTTGAATCCTAAGTTATTCAATAAATAATCTATAATTATTCATTACTAATAAAACCACCTATTTATAAACTATATAATCCTTATGATACTAAAATTTTATAACATCTTGATATATCTAAAACAATAATACTAACTTTTCTTAGTATAGCTTTTAAATAATCAATCATTCTTTAATAACTAGTTAGTCATTATTTAGTTATTCTTTAATTATTTATATATTCTTTAATCAATAATCATATTATATTTAAAAGTTAATTATAATTAAAAAATCATATTTATTAGTTTTTAATCCTAAGTTATCATTAATTAGTATATACATATTCATTACTAATAATAATTATTATTTACAAACTATATATAACTAATTAAACTACTTAATAAATAACATCTTTAAAACTGACTAAAAAGAATTCAATTACAAATAATAACCTTCCTTATTTAATGCCTTTGTTCATGTCCATTTCATTCTATAACATCATAATTATCATTTTATCATTGATAAATATACTTATTTGACTTTTATTTTCTTAGGTATTTTTGTAGTTTATAAAGAAAATATGAATCATCTTAAGAATATCCCCTGGGATTGTCAAACCCGGAGTGCTGTAAGGCCCGTTGTTGTGCACCAGATCCCATTCAAGTCTATCTCAAAGTGGATTTTTTTGGTTTTACCCCTTGGTACATCTGTTCCAGATCCACATCCACTTGTTTGTATTGAGATAGGGATTAGATTTCTTAGATAACAACAAAATTTTAATGCTAGTAAAATTTTAAAATACTTAATCCTAAGTTATTCTATACATAATCTATAATTAATATATAATTAATCATTACTAATAATTATTATTATTCCAAACTCTATATAACTATTTAAAAAACCTAATAAACAAAATATTTATAACTAAATAAACTACTTAAAAATGAAATATTTAGAACTAAAAAGAATTTTATTAAATAAATAAATAATATTAAATTAAATTAAAAATACATCTGAATGATGCTTCATAAAAAAACCGCCTTATATTAGACCACCAACTCCACCGTACAGAAAATAATTTTTTTTAGAGATAGAAGAAGGGGATTTATGATAGATTATGGAAATTTGATGTGAGGATAAGGGGGGATTCCCTTTTATATAGATCTGAGAAAAATGCAGCATCGCCAAGGAATCTTTATATTAATCATGAAAACTAAGTTTTTTTATTTATTGACCTTGTTCTTTTAGTTATTTTAACCGCAGATAGATCACCCGATAAACCATGGTGTCACTTTTGAGTGGTGTGATGAGGAAGTTGATGACGGATTAAAAAATGTTCATGGATTATTTTAAAAGTGTTGTGTGGGAGATCAGATGGTCATAATCACTCTGGTTTGTTGATCTCATTTATATATTTGTTTCTAACATGGATGAATAGTAGACACTACCCCATTATCCCACAAAGAAACCCTCATATGGAATACCTCCATTATAATAGAAAAGCACTATCGAAATCAACTAAAGTTTGTTATCAGGGATAAGTACACACAATGAACACACATGAGCCTAGCCCCTTGGCCTTCAGGCCAACCCTAATAATGGATATGGTCATACTCTACTCGAACCTTGTACATTGGACCTCCTGGTTGATGTGGCCACTATACACATCATCCTCTTCCATCTCTGGGCTAGATTTGTCTCCCATGGATTACCTTGGGAAGGTGGGTAATTTTTTAAGTTAAATCCCACAATGAGTAATAAATATAATAATTATAAATATAAAAATCAAATGAAAATCCATTTAACCACTTCTTCATTATCAAACAATCCCTCATGCTATAAAAACTATATTTCATAGGCTTCCTTAATGTAAATTATAATCTACATATTCTTCAATTTATCCCTTATTGTTTTTCTATTATTTTTATAATATACATTCGAATGAAAAATTCATCTTCCTAACTAATTACTTCTTTGATGTAAACAATCTATCACGATTGATACATGAATTTTTCATGAAGATCAATTCACCAATCAACTAACATACTAGGAAAATTATTCAAGCATGACATCCTTTTTCATTTAATAAATCCATAACAATTATCCAGGAATAACCTTTGAATCCAAAAGCCTTCAATAGATGTTTTATGAAATATCAAGACTTGAGGACTTCATCCAAGTTTCATTAACTTTGAACATCTTTATCATATTGGCATCAATGAAATATTCTTATTTTATTGATCATTATTATCAACCAATAAAAATCATGGATAAAAAATACAACTCATACACAAAGTGGACTCTTCATTATCCCCTTTGTATCTATTGGAAATACCTTCAAGGTTATTTCATAATGAATGTGTCAATATGTGGAATAATTCTCATTTCTCTCCACTTTACTTTTAAAACATTACTTTCATTTTATCTCCCCTAAATTGATACTAAATACATAGTTCATGGGAAAAGGGTATTATTTCATACTTAATCATTGTATCATCCATCATTTCATTATATGTCTACTTCAGTTGTGCTAGGTGTATAGAATAAGAGAATTTTATTTAGACCGCAACGTTTTGCATTACTAATTGATCACGATGCCTTATGAAATGAGAACTCATGTACTTATCTTCAATTGTTTTTCTCTTTAATTCTAGGATGAAAGAACCAAATGAGATATGAAACATTTATAATAAAGATAAACCTACAACTCATGTACTCACATTAACAACTAGATCAAAAACATTTAAGTTCAATGGTAAGGATAAATATCCTTGGGGAACTTCCATATTTATTCTTCCATTTATTAATTTGATTTATACTTGTTTTTTAAAAAAAAATTCCCCTTTTTTATAACTAAGGATAAGTGATTAAGAGAGTCATACCTTTTCCAATAAAAATATCTTCAATAAATTTCCATACTAATAATGTTTTATACCAACATAAATAATGATTCTAGTAGGATCTTATTATTTCTTTCATTTTTCTCCCCCTCAAGGGAAACACTATTCAGCATCTTCATAATGGTGGGTCTCTTCAAAAATGAATTTCAAGATGTTTCTTTAAGAGAAATCACTAGAATGTTTCTTCAACATGTGATTTATTGGATTAATAAATTTTATAACTTCACCCATGATGATATTCTAAAACACTTGTTCTTCAGGATACTAATAAATAAGAACAAACCAATATGGTCTAACTTTATCCTACTTTTTCGGAATATAACATCATATTATACAACTTCATCAGAATTTGATTCTCTATAATAATTGTATTGTAATATTAATTTGGGTAATCATTCAAGGATGGTTACTTTTTCATCATGGATATCAAGAATTGGTAGCCCTAATTACTTCTTAGGATCCCCCCTGAAAACTTTATTCATATTAAATTTCATACATTATAAATACAAATAAATTACCTATAGGATTAAGTGAATAATGTGGATTATCCATTATTCATCAATGTGAATAGAATGGTTTATATAATTTTCTCGAACACATTTCTCCATTCCCATTACTCTTTACACTAGCACATCAAATATTCAATTCTGATTGAGGTTGTGTGGATCTTATCTCTTATTCAATGTCATTGGGTGTGAGTCTTCTTTCTTTAATATATTTTAAATCACTTTTATCTTCTGGTTAAATGTTAACCTTATTAAATAATTCTTTTTATGCTAAAATAATTGAAATGAAACTTCAAACAATATTTCTATCCATGTTACACCTCATACGCAAATCTTTATTATCTTCTTGAATAATATTTTCATTACCTTTTTTACAAGTGTTGGATTGTGCATCTTCTATTTTTCTCATTCTTTACAAATATTTTTCCTTGATAACTAATAGTTTATTAGAAACTATTGAAAAAATTTTATATCTTTCACATGGATTCTTCATAGTTCCATCTAACTTAGTTGTTATTTTTGATGATGCACTTTTCTTTAACTTCTTGTATTTGGAATCCAAGGTATTCTCACCTCTATTTCGTAGAATCTTCTTAGGAGAATTTGTAAGCACAACAATCTTCTGATTTATTCCCATGGTATCTTCTTCATTATTATACAAATTATATGGTTTTATTTTCTTATAAATCTTAGATACATATTGAGATATACATATTCTAGCCTTGTTACCACCACTGTTAGATAAATCACAGATATTATCAAGATTTCCATATTTTTTTCTGTATATATATTCTTATATGCATGTAGATGTTTATTCTTATTCTCTATCTTTCTCCCCCTTGACATATGTTTCCTTTTTTATTTTACATTTTGAGTAATGTAATGACAATTTAACACACAATTTTCAAATATGTTGCAACACTAATATTGACCCACAAATCAAGATTTCCTGATTTCTTCTATATAAAGTTGTTGGGTATTATTCATGAATTGATGTGACCTTTATGGGGAACTGGATTTGACAATAGTTTTCCTATCCACTCTAGTTGGGGTGGTAGTTTTATTATCACCTTTATTCATTAATACTTGTTTATAATTCTTTTCCAACATGGAATATTTATTGAAACAAATTTAAAAACAATAATGAAAGAGGTATTGAGGGTACCTTTTTATTCTTAGGTACCTGTGAAAGATCATTAAATTAAATCATGTTATTCTTATATCATGTTGGAGCTATTTTTACTGTAGAATATTATAGTGATCATTGAATACTAGCAGCAACTATTTCTTTATTTTTGGAAGTCTCAATATATGTTTTATAATTATTAGCCAACTAATCATCCAAATATATATATTTTATATTGTGGATGATTTTATTATCTTCAATCATAAAAATCTTTTCTTCACAGTCCTTAATAATTCTTCCAACTTCATCTTCATACAGTTTCACTTTTTTCTAAATCAAAGACTAATGTTCTGTGATTTTCTTGAATAT
This sequence comes from Viscum album, assembly GCA_963277665.1. Taxonomy (NCBI): domain Eukaryota; kingdom Viridiplantae; phylum Streptophyta; class Magnoliopsida; order Santalales; family Viscaceae; genus Viscum; species Viscum album. Next base: position 1,465,820,638 of record OY728158.1, read on the forward strand.
TTATTCTATTTTTAAACTCTTGATATCAGTGTTTTTCTCCAATTTTTATTCATTTTAATGGATATGTTCTTCAAGAGTCTTCTTGACTCCATATTTCTCTTCAACTTTTTTTTGTAATTTTGAGGATCTTATTTCATGTTTTCCCTATTTCGATTCAATGGTTACAACCTCTATGTAATGATTTATGGATTATAAATTTTTTTCATGAAAGCCCTTATCCAATACATTAGATTCTCTTTATAGCTGGTTGATCTCTTCCTGGATACATTGAAAGACTCCAAAAATAAGTGATGGTCTTTCTTTATGAATACCATTCAAAAAACCTATTAATATATCAACTAGTAATTATTGAGAAGTTATTGATTGATCATCACCATCACTTGTTCTAGCATCTTCAACATGAGGACAGTTTTCAAATGTACTAACACATACCTATTGATAACTAGAGGTAGGAATGTTTTCCATATTCTTTGTGGAAACTTTTTCCACCTATTCATTACTTTCTAGGCCTGATATGTCTTTATTTTTTCCAATGCATGGAGAAAGAGATACTTCCTCTTCTAAAGATTATAGGGGATTATTCATCAACATTATTTTCGATTTATATTTCTAGTTAATCATGGTCTTGGTAGATATATACTTCTTCTCAGTGATAATTGAATTTCACCAAAACCTAACTTCATTGTCAACAAAGGGAAGAAACTCAAATAATTAAAAGAGAATATCCTCAATATATAGAATCAAACAGTGATGAACCTTGGCTCTGATACCACAAGAATGGACCATTTTAGGGTATTTCAAACACTGAGAGGAGGTTAATTGATGTTGGAGAATTTTTAATCCAATTATTAATTGTCATACCTTGTCATCTTTGACCTATTTTGATCTTTATTCTCCAATAAACTTTTTCTAGTCGCATGAAAATATATTAATGTAAGAAAATATGGAATATGATATTTTTATAAGGTTCACTACTTAATAATAGTATCTAATCCTTATCATGGTATGTAAATGATCCAGATAAACATCTACTAGAAAGTAATCATTTATATGTGGTTATATCAACTAGTAAATACCCATTCAGTTGAACATTACTATATTTAATTAACAGTTCATGTTTTATTACACTTTGTTGGAACTTTATATTACCATTGAAGACTGTCTTCACCTTGTTGATAAGGTTCTTTGTGACACTAAGAACATCTTCCAAATATTGAGACTAATGTTAGATTTCATAGTGCTTCTTTAATCTTATACTAAATTCTTATTCACTTTTTTCCTTTCAGAGCAGCTGTCAAGAAACCCTTCATCGTTCTTCCCAGCAACAAATTGAAAGATACACATTCTTTTTCTTCAATCAGTTAGAATAATATGAATATGTTGTGGACTAATGAACTAAATTTTCCCTGACCCAAATGATATTAAATTGAGTATATATTTTCCAAGTACTTTTTAATCTACATAAGTTATTTAAAACACAATAATATGAAATATAGGAGTATTTTCTTGCCTCTTTCTTCTTCAATGAAAAACATACTAACATGAAATGTCTTTTTCTTCTTACTAGAATAAAAAAATTCTTTTCTGATTCTTGAAACACTTAAATCTCATCTCATCTTATCATTATTACGATTAAATTATTATTCTGAAATACACATTATGAATTATTATTTTTGTATCGGTTCCTCTATATTATTCTTGGTGTAGATGAATCTGTTTCTACTGAATTACACTATACAATTAATTTTATATCATGCAAGAGTAATATTTTACAAACAATGATTCTTATCATCTTTAATTATAAAATTAATACATGCATGGTTCATGTTCATTTATCATCTCATTTGTCTATTTATCATTTTATGTATTCTATTTGAGTTAATTTTTAATGTGTGCATGTTTATTTTTACAATTTACATGCTTACCTTTGGGAAGTGTATATACCCTATTTGCACTTACTGCCTTGGTTCACTTTTCATGGGTGCTTAATAATTTACCAATGTATGTACACATTCACACTGTTGACTTTTATTTCACTACCTCTTCACTCTCTTTACATAAAAACCTGGTTTGAGTATCAAACTATGTATGTGAATCGTATTTGGAAGCATGCATAAACTGTCCCATGAATGAAGAAATGGAAATATGATTTCTTCTTCTTCCTTGCACTAAATCGAGGTTAATTATTGTGAAAATAAGAGCATGATTATATCCTATATCATTTACTTAATATAGCTACCTCTTTCTTCTATTATTCTCCAGCATGTGTAACTATGTGAAACAATATTGTGGGAAGTGTTGTTAAAGAAAAATAATCGGTTCACATTCCTTCTTCTTCTTGAATGCATGAAAATATTTGATGCTTGGTCGAGGAATATCTATTTTAATATTGAAAATGAATTTTCCTAAATAATAGATCATGTTTTCCTAATTATTTTGACCTCATACTGATCATGGTGGCCTCGGGTTCGATTGATGGCAGTTCGGCCAACTTCTCTGACAAACAACAGTGGTGTCATCAAGTGGAGGGAGGAAGAAGATGATGCTGGATTTTAAAATGGGCATGGGTTGTGTGGGAGATCAGATAGCTATGATTTCTCTGATAATGCAGCCTCGGCTATTTCTATGTTTTTAATGAATATAAATAGTACATGCTCCCCTGTTATCTGACATTGAAACCCTCATGCAGCGTACCTCCAGAATAATAGCTAAGTGATTTCGATTACTACTATCTATGGGAACTAGGTATTAACACTGGTACACGGTATGAAAATAGATGGTCATAGCTCTATAAGCTTCTCGACTACCTCATGCATAGCTATGGCCATGCGCTACTAAAACCATGAATGTTCTATCAAATTATCCCTTACTCTTCTATTATTTTTAGACTATACATTCCAAATAACTCTTCATCATCCAAAGCATATTCTTAATTATTATAAATAAATTATCACTTTTAATTCATGTATTTTTTTCATGAATATTAGTTCAATGATTTGTTGATTTGCTGGGAGAATTATTCAATCCGGACATCCATTGTCATTTAATGAATCAATAACAATTCTTTAGAAATAACCTTTGAAACTCAAATTCTTCAATAGATGTTTCATGAAATATCAAGACTTCAGGACTTCATTCGGACATCATATACTTTGAAATTCTTTATCTTATTAACATAAATAAAGTACTCCTATTTCATTGATCACCATTATCAACCAAAGATATTCATTGAAAAAAAAAATATAACTCATACAGAAAGTGATCTCTTCAATATATGTAATTTTTCCAAATTTATGTTTTCTTATTTTCTACATTTACTTATAGTTTCTTTAATAATAAATGTCATTAGATTATCTGAAAAATCATTTCTTTAATTTCATGAATATATATGAAATTATTTAAAATGTATTTATCATTATTCAATTTGAATTAGTCATTTAGTATCATTTACTTAATACTGGTATGCAATTTAAATTACTTAATATAAATATGAAATTTTATCATTTGAAGTTTTATTTAATACCATATACTTAATACACACATTCAATTTCATTCACTTAATATAAATAGAAATTTATATTGAATAAGAAAGCAATATCAATAACTAAATATATATTTAATTTCTTAATTATTTTTAACCATGACTTATACATATTGTTTATATTGAAATTTATATTAATATACATTTTATTCCTTTTATATGAATTTTCATGAACTGAAACTACAATTTATATTTTATTATATATATTTTTAAATTTCAATATGATATAACAATTTATACTATACTAAAATTACAGTTTTCATTTAAATTTATATTTCTATTTAAATAAAACATTATATTGAAATTACATTTTAATACAAGGTATTATAATGAACACATTGCATATCCTTAATTTTTTTTAATCCCGGACCACCCTCCATTAATGTTTTTTTTTCGATTTGATTGATTTTTTTCATTGAACTATGTTGATCAAGTATTCTAGATCATAGTCTGTTCTTGATCCATTATACCTCTATGTTTAGTTTTTTGATTTTTAATTTTATAATGATTTGTGGATTCTATCACTTATACTTAATTAATGTGGTATATATTCTTGTATTTTCTGATTTTTATATTTTAGATTCAAAAGATTATTTCATATTTGTGATAGTTTTGGTTTTATCATGTAATATATTTGATTCATATTTTTAGTTCGGTGCTAATATACTATTATATGGTTATAGGTATGAGCCTAAGATTAGTTATATCCTGGTAGAGCATGTTATCAAGGTAAAGTAACATGACTAAATTCAAATAATAGTGAATTTATTATTATTATTTTCATAAATTTGTATTTTTTTATTAACTCTATTATCAGTAATAATTGAACCTTATAGAATTTAATATCCTTTTATTAACTTGATAGTTTTAATTGATAATGTAAACATGTTTTTTATGAATTAATTAATAGTTTTCATGATTAAGTTCCTCCAAACCAATAATGTTTGAAAATCATTTTTAGCCAAGATTTAGTTTGGTGTTCTCTTTAATGGACATGACCTGTTTTATTCATGTATAAATCTATGAATAAAATTTTACAATTATTATAACTGTAATTTCAAATATCTTGGTTTATTTAAGCATATAAATTACTTTTTTTGTGCTAGTGTTTGTTTAATTTTTCATATGTTATGTGCATTATTTTTTAAAACTCATTTAATTGGATAATATGATATTCCCTATATCCTTCACCCTTTTTTAATATTTTAATTGTTTAAATTTCTAAAAATATAATTTTATGTTTTATCCAACTTTAATTTTAACTAAATAAAAATTAAATTTTTCTTCATATTCCATCATTTTTATTGTAAATATTACTCATATTCTTGGATTAGTTATATAAAAGACAAGGGAGGTGCAATGGGTTGTAAGGGCTAGGAAAACTCAATACGAGGTATCGATGGATGGATAAATGTTTTAAAGGAGTAAGGTATAAGAAGGATCTTATCTAGATTAAATCTGATTAATTTTCTTGATGGATTTGGAACTAATAGTTGTTTCTGGACTATGTTGAGCCTGATTGGGTAGATACCTTTAAAGAAGGGAAAGGACTGCACAGAGCATAGTCAACCTATGAGGATTATTTACTTTTTTTTAGAAAATACTTATGGATCCCACGAAAAATTCCTTTATAGCCTGAGGAGGAAGAAGGGGAGGATGAGAATCAGGGACCTGGGGAGATACATTCTAGTCAAGGGGAAGAAATAAAAAAGGAGGAAGGATTATTCCTACCTTCTCAAAACCATGGACACAAGATCTATCTCGATGTTGAGGCCCAAGGTGATGTAATAGGTCTTCACTTATAATTATAAGGAACATGAAGTTGATAATACAAAACAATATATTTCAAGTGGTGTGCTGGAAGATCAAAACCAGATGTAGGATGAATCTATGGTGGCAGATTGTGTCAACGGTGAAGCTTTGTCGGTGTTGGACAAGTAGCAACAAGAGGCAGGTAAGGAGACTACTTATTAGGGAAAAAATTGGGATCTTATCAACCATTTAGAGGATGGAATATTGTGGGAGTCCTTTCTGAGTAAATCCTCAGTATAGGTTATATATTGTATGTCATAAATATTGATTATAGTGAAAAAAAAAATAAGAAGTGGTGTGATTAGATCAACAAACAGGTCCTTATTCAAACAAGGGGGTTCAAATAAAGGAAGCTAAATGCGTAGGAGTTCATTCAAACATGGGAAAAGAAGTCATTTTGGTTTGAAGACCTGATCAAGTATGGTCTAGATACAATGGGAAATGGTCTTTAATGAAAATTATATAGGAATAATTATTTTAATTAGATCAAACTTGATATTAATTGGTTAGATATATCTTATAGTGTATGGTATTTTTGTGGCTTGTATTTTTTAGGTTTCTCAAATTTTACTTAATTTTTTTTGAAAATAAAAAAAAATTAATTTTCATTCAATCTCAATCATTTGAAAACAATTTATTTTATATTATATCTTGGATATGATTGTGTATGAATAATTGATGGTATAATAATTGAATGATGTTAATTTAATTATTTTTATTTATTCTTAATGTCATATGGGTAGGTTCTTGACAATTATTTTGTTTCATAAATTTTTTTATTTTTTATACATTTCCTTACTTATTTTCATCACTAATGTTATTTTTAAAAAAAATAATCATGACTAATATATGATTAAATGATGTTCATTAATGTAATGATATGATCTCATTATGCCATTTAAGTAGTGTTTGATGGATTAATTTTAGTAGTCATGAACCAAATTTTGATGTTATATTCATTAAACTGTATACAAATTTATATTCAATTTTTATATATATTATCATTTTGGATTTATTCATTATGTTTTCTACTGGGAACTAATCAATTTAACCAATAATACAAATGAAATTTATTCTAAAAATTGATTTTTCCGGATTTTATTTTTTATTTTCAAACCTTCATTGAATGTAAAATGTTTTTTAGAATTATTTTTATATAGCTTAGATGATGTAAAATTTTAAAGACTAGTATAAATAAAATGGTCTTTGATATGTCACTAAAAATATTTTCTTCTAACTTTTATTTTTTTATTTTCAAATTTTTTTTCTATTTTGAATGATTTTTAGAAAAAAATTATATAGTTTAGTTGATATACATTTTGTAAGACTAATGAAAATAAAACAGTATTTTATATGCCATAATTTTTATATTCAATCGTACTTATGGAAAAAATATTAAGGTGATATCTAGGATATGTTTATGAATGAAAAAATGATGGTATTGGAAATAAATGATGTGAGTTTCATGGATTATTTATGATTATAAAAGTCACTGAGGTATGTTCTTGGTAATTAATTTCTTCTATAAATATTTTTTATTTTTCACACAATTTATTACTTATTTTCATCATTGTTCTCATTTTTTCCAATAATTTGATGACTATGATATGTTCAAACGGGTTTCATTCATGTCATGGTCTAATATAATTTTTCATTTTAGTAGTGTTTAATGAATCAATTTGAGTATTAATGAATAAAATGATGATGTTATATCATTATGTATTTTACATAATGTTATTTCATGAATCTAAGTGTTACAATCATTGGAAACTAAAAAAATTGATCAAAAAATTCGGTATACTGTATGAAAATTTATATTCTTCTATTACCTCTTTTCATTTTGTATTTTATGTATTCAATACTATTTAGAGAGTTGTCTATTTTAATATCATTAGTTTAACAAATGGTACAAAAAATATATATTACTATAAATTAATAATGAATGATTTTGTTTTTGATTTTCAAATATTTTGTGTATTTTGAATGTTTTTCCCAAATGTTGTTTATGTATTTTAGCTGATTTAACGTTTTTAAGAATAAACATTGAATGAGGAATCTATTTTCATTTCGAATTTGTAATCTTAAACTTGTATCACTGAGTTATAAAATTCTAAACATATTTAAAGAACTTTTTCTCTCTTCTACAACATTATTTGTATATGTGTGTTTACATATAGTTAATTCAATGGTTGAGTTTTACTTTTTTAAAATGGGAGAACAATCATAGATTTCATTTTCAACATTAATCACAACCAATAAATTATATAGTATTTTATTTTTATATTTATGTTCTTTTTCTATTTTTATTTATACTTTTCAATATTATTAATTGATTTACTTATTATTTCTTTTCTTTCCCAAAGTACCAAAAGAAATTTAATTTTTTCATCCCATCATAAACTGTTGATACCCTTTTCAAATTTTATGTCACTCTATTTTTTCTCCCCTCCAACATTCATTTTAACACTTTTTGTTTACTTCTCAGGCTCTATTTACCCCGATTCCCTTTATGTACATTGATTTATAAAATTCTATATTCCATTATAATTGATTTGAAACAAATAAAAACAATATACACCACCTGATTCCATCAATTATTTCACCATTAACCTAGAAACGAGGAATGTTATCAAACCCCCTATGTGCAAAGTATAAAACTCCTTCATGGATTGGTATTTATTTAACATAATAAAATTTATTCTTTAATTTCTTATTTAATTTTAATTTTATTGATATATATATATATTTTGTATTTATATGTGTGTATCTATTATTTAAGTTATATATATAAACATATCACGCAAACAAATATAATTTATCTCTTTAATCTTCCCCCATTAATTTTTATTGGTTCACGTAATTTATATGATGTCAAATATGTGATATGAAATTTACAGATTTAGATATAATGAATGAGAATGATATAATGTGTTATAAAAATGAAATATATTACTTTAAATCACTCTTTACCCCTCCATAATCCTCATTTCATTCTCCCCTCTCAGTGACCCTCACATAATCCCCACCCACCAATTCTCCATAACCCCCATTGACCAACAAAAAACAAACAACAACAAATAATCCTTAAACTCAAGTAAATGAGGGCTGCTATACAGATCAAATATCATCAATGAGATCTATTTAAAACCAAATTTACTTTGAAAACATTAATAATAAGATCATATTGAATAATTTATTGGGTCATTTTATGTCTATCTCTATTTATTTTAACAAAATAAAATTAATATTATTTTATTAACTGGTTTATCCCTAGGTCCTCTGAATAATTCTTACATTACTAAATTTATACTGAATAAAATCCTATAAATACTTCTACTCTTGTGGGAGTTCCATTTTTATCCTTTGATCATTAAGATATTACAATTCTTGAATGGTTCCTTACAATTTATCCAAAGGAGGATCTAAAATGTTATGTTTTTCTTCGTGATATTTATTTATAATGAAATAAATATTCTTACTATGTTTCCTCCCACAAACGATGAGTCATATTCTTTATTATCATATTTATTATGTGAGAATATATCATCCTCTATAGAAGATATTATAGGCATTTATATATATTAAATTCAAATAATAAAATTTTATTTCCCTCCCCCCAAACACAACTTCTAAATCATGAAACAATGTTCTGCCCAAATTCAGTAACATATACTCTTGATTCATATAAATCCTAACAGTATAAGGCTTCTTCCCCCATTTCCAAGATAATTATTTTAAACTCATCACTATAAATATTATTTTTTTCAATAGAATTAGAATGTATAGCTTCTTGAATACCATATTCTTGAATAATAGGATCTATTGATGTTCGAACATCTTCATGGTATAATGTTGAGATTAAGCATAATTATCTAATTTGGTGTTATTGTATTTGAGTATAACAATGATTCATTATTTTAATGTTTTAAAATGTATATTATTTATATAATTTCAATTTATCTAACACTTTAACTATTGGATATTAAATATAACATTATTGCACAATCAATGAAAAAAAATCCTTTTCATGGGGTTATTGGTTAAAATTATTTGCAAAAAACTATTCGTCTAAATTCATAATGTATTTTCTAAAAAACACATTAATAAATAGTTTTTATTTCATATTCTTATTGAATTTAATTTTTGAAGAAAAAATTTAAATTATATCTTTTCCTTATAATATAGATTTAATTAATAGGTCAATTAAAATTCGATGCTTTGTTTCCTGGGTTTTCCTTTATTTTTACATTCATAAGAACACATTGAATAGATGAAAATCGACATTACAAACAAAATTTGACTTTAAAATTTTCTAATTAATGTTTCCTTCTAATTTAGTTCCATTAAACTAATTTCAATTAATCAATGATGTGAGTTATTTTCTTTTATGGTTTGTATTCTTATTCACTTTACATTTGTGGTGTTTTATACTATTTTAACTAAATACATTTTTCAAAATATATATTAAAATATGAATGTGTAGTGTTGATATTAATTATGTTATCAATAAGAGAGGGATAATATTACAATATGGTAGAAAAACAATCTATGTTTGAATACAATTTTTTATGTTTGGCTATTTTATGGTCTATCCATAGAAGCATATTGAATTATGTATAATTTACTATTCATTTTTTCAATATTTTATTGCAATAGTATCATGCATCAATTACTCCAAACATACTATAACATTATACATTGATAAATTTTTATTATGGTATTCTATGTTCTTAACATTAATATTTTTATTGAATTAAAACTTCTGTTGATCATAAAACATTAGATAGATATAAAATAATGGTCAAATTTACAGATTAGTTGATCCTGAAGGTATGAATTTTTATTATTTCTTTAAATTATTATTTGAAATTATAACTTCATTGAAAGTATCAAATAAAAAACATTGGATTTTCATTTTATAGTTTATTTCAATGACAGTTTATTTTTTTCTAGTTTACTTCAGGGAAGGCATATCAATGGTGGGCATAAGGGATGAACATGTCCTAAAGGGGCATTATGCTAGTGATATCAATGGATCACTACGCGATTCATATGTCATGCATGAAATTCTCCTCGTATGAAGATGCATCATTCAAGAAGTTGTTTTGAAGTTCCTCTAAAGGGTTAGGTGTTCTTTATTAATGCTTTAGTACACGTTACAGACACATAAAATCATTCATATGTTTTTGTTTCTCTTCAAGAACTAGTATTTCACATTTTCCATTAGTTTTGATAACTTTACATTGTATTAAGAGTTATTATATAATAAAATGGAAATAAAATTAGTAAAGTCACAAAAAAATATTTCATAGTTGTTTCTATATTCTAATTTTCAATATGTTATACAATTTTTAATACTCTTAAACGGTTGAGCTAATAGTGTTACGAGGCCCAAACAGATTAATTACAAGGAAAGGTTTTCCTAGAATAAATTTTATATTTATATTTTTGTTAACTGTTTAATAATTTCTTATAACAAAAATTTGGTCAAAAACTCTTTGATACAGTTGAGTATGTCAAAAATGAATTCATCACTTCAATAAAAATCAATGTAATATGAAAATTAAAATTGAATAGACAAATAAAAGTTCTTTTACGATGTTCAGCTATTTATTTATTATTTAGCTTTATTTTATGAATCAGTTATTATTTACTAATACCTTTATTTATCTTCCTATATTGAAACTATCTAATGTTTTTAATGAGTCCAAATTATGAGCGTGTGTATTTTAATTTATAATTAAATTAAAATGTTGTGAAAATGCGTGGTTTGTGTACTAGTTTATTAAGATTCTCATATATTTACTAATATTGGGCCTAGGGAAGGCATAGTGTGTCCCCCACCAAAACCTCTTCCTCATAATCCTTTTTATTATTTTATAATTTTTTTCTAATCTTTTGGTGATGTGTGGCTAATGCTAACTAATTACACGGAGGGGGATGTGGGTGATGTTGGCAAGGCAACCGTTGTGGATAATGAAATCAGGTGTCCTCGAATAAATGTGGGGTAATGACTAATGGTTGAAGTATTCATCACATCATTGTTAATGATAAAGGTGATATTGAGTGGTAGGTGATGAGCTCAAACCTAGTACAATGGTGTTTGATTATGATAAAAACAAAAGAATGCGCACAGGATACACTGAAAATTTGAAGTAGGTTGGTGAATTTAAATCAACGAAGCATGAGGAAAATAAAACGAACCACACAATTAGAGGGAATTTGGGCTAAAGAATTGGGCCTTTAGGTTATTGGTCCATGTGGTGAAACATTGTCATATCTCAGCTTGGTTGTTATCTTATCTGTATGGGTGATGGTGTCTAATCCTTCCTTGCCCACCGGGTGTGTGTGTGTGTATTTACTTTTCTTGTAACCTATAAGACCCTAAATAAATAAAATATTAATAAATTAATTATACTATAATATATTTATTATAATATTATCACATTTATCAATACATTTAATATAATTAAATTTGTTTATTTACTTTCAATATAATTATAATTTATTAATTTTTAATATCTATTCTTTTTTAATAAAAAGTAATTTTTTAATTTTTAATAATCATTTTTATATAATTAATAATTTTTTTTATTATAAATTTTTATTTTTTATTTTTTTATTTCTACTTATGACTACTATTTATCAATCCTAGATTAAGTGTTAACAAAATCAACTTTCTAAGAACATATTAATTATTGATGATAAAGGTTGGATTTACCATTAGTTGTTTTCCACTCAGAAATAAAATTCTTTATCGACACAAAAAACGTACTTAAAAATCCTACCTTTATCAGATCCTTTCATTTTATCGATGATATATGTGACTTTTATTATCACATTTTTCAAGAACTATTAAAATTTATTCCTTTAATTTAAAATAACCCTAACTAAGTTCACCCCTGGCATGCGTTGTTTTATATCTCGTGGAAGAAAAAAAAATTCCACCTCATTCAAATATTTAGGATAGCTAGACCCTAAAAAAGGAATGTTATTCTATATTTTTTTAATTTATATTTCATATTTTCTCATGATTTTTGGCCTTTATTGTTCTTTTATTAGAATGATAACTCCATCAATTCAAAAATGACATATTTTTTACTTAATTTTTTATAATCATGAAATTATCAAAAATAATTTCTCAATTGATTCTATCTTCATCTATTATTTACCAACTCTATATTTATGCTTCATTGTCAATTCTATCAATTATAATATTTCATAAATTTTACCATTTATTTGAAGAAACATGTTCTATTCAAGTGGAAAAATGTTCTTATTTCTTAAAAAAATATTGAAGAATGATTTCAGTATGTTTCATATCTTTTCACTTTTAAATGTGATAAGAATCATCATTATTTTTTTCAACATTGAAACCATAATATGATTTATTATTTCTATGTTGCAATGTGTTTTCATAAATATTTAATTAAAAAACATGGATATAATCTTCTTATTTCGAAATGTCTTACTTGTTTACATATAATGGATTTGTATGTATCATCTCCACCACTTCATGGATCTATACCATCATATATTTAACACTATATAAATAAATTATCCAAAAAAATGAGAATAATTTGATTATTATATCATCTGAATATGTTGTAAAACGACCTCCTCAAATATTCATTAGACCTCAACATACTAATTTCAATTTTTCATTATTGATAAGGACTGTACTATAGTCATTCCATTATAACACCATAAGCCAATATTTCTCTTTAGGTCATTCTATTTTGTAAATTGACTTGAAAAAAGACCAATGTTTAAAGGAAGTTAACAATGATGTGATATATTTATTGTTTCACATATCCACATCACCAAAATTCACTTCTAGACCACCTTTAGGCCATTACCATTTTCTCAAATCACATTAGTATATTGAAATAGATGATATGAGACACCATTATGTGATTTATGGTCTCATCATCAAAGCATTTTATATTTTCATTTTTTTCTATAAATGTTGATTTATAAAAACATATGTTACCAACAATGTTCACAAAATGTAAAGTAGTTGAATTTTTTCTTCCAAAATGTTTATTTTAATCAAAAATTATATTTGTAATATATCTAACTCTCAAAATATAAAAAATTAATAATTATAAAATATTGAAAAAAATAGATGTACCAAAGGTCCACACATCTCGAGGATGAGTTAGAAAGATGAATTTTAGAAATAACTTTTTGGGAGTGATATTTTGTAAATGGAATATGATATCCTTAAAAAATTTACAAATGTCATAACAATAATCGATGTGTTAACATTATTTCAAGAAATTTACAAACAATGAGAAAAATAAATAATTTTCTTTGATACATATTTTAATATTGAAATCTTATTATATATATCATAACGCATATCCAGTTCCATAAATCCATAGGTTTCATTTGTATATTGACAGTAAAATAAAGTGAAATTTCTCCCTCAAAAAATCCATTCCAAAAATAGATTATATTATGATACATGGTTTATCTGAATAAAAAAGAAATCTTTTTAATTTTTATTCATATAATTCATCATATTAAAATGTTCTAAAATGTGTTTGATATAATAACAATTTCTTTCAAATATAATAGCTCTATGTGTTTTTGTATAAATAATAGCATTTTATGAATCTAATATAATAACTTATATATATAAATAGTTAATTTTGAATATTATTAAATCAAATATTATGGATATGAATGGAAAATGGATGAATACTAATTGTATGAAAATATAGTTTGAAGATGGGGTTAAATAGTTCATCATTATTGTAAAAGTGTGTGGAAGTTATGCTTAAAAATCCATTTTCCATGTTTAAATTGTTTTTATTCAATATGAAATAGTCTAGATGAGTTGTAAGAACACTTGATCTATAAAGAAATATATTGAACTTATAAATTTCAAACTAAACATGGAAAATAAATAAATGTGTCTGGTGGGTGGGATAAGATTTTTGGTTTGTGGATCATCTGATGTGATTTCTAGTGTGAAATATAATGAATACTATATTGAAGATACGATTAAAAATTCACACAAAGAAAGAGATCATGTAGAGTAAATTGCAATGGAACTTTAATATAAACATTTAAATTATACATAGTCTCTTCATAAGTGAAATATATTAGAAAAAACTCTATTATATGATGATTTTACTAAATATACAACATTTTTTGTCTTAATGAAATTATATAATTTTAATATTGTCAACAGATGGAGTGGAACAAACATTAAAAAATTAATTTCTCTCTTGAATGATACTCTATAAGAAGAGAGTGATCTTCCTTTAATAACATATAACTCTCAACTAATGGTATATTCAATGTATATGATCTTTAAAATAATACATTCTTATACTTGTTCATAAGGGTCATGAGTCAATTAAAAACTTCATAAGTGTGATGTGTCCTGATATAAGAAATTTAAATAGAATCAATTTAAATTTTCATGTAATTTTCTAATCATTTTATGGTTTATACACCTATATGGAATTGATGATACTTCAAGGTAATTTATGTGGAATACATAAACAAGAATTCAATATGGGAAAATTTTTCACCCAGCAGAGTCTCCTTAATGAAATAAAAGTGATCACAAGTATCCAAAATTTGGAAATGAGCCGAGAAACCTCTATTTTTCAATATTTGTATACTGAATGAATTATTTTGGTATACAAATTAGCACTTATAGTACGTAAAAAGTTGTCCTTATAAATTCCTACTTTACAATATGGTTATGTAAGAAACCAAAATACAATATGATGTATATGATTATATAAGGAAAAAAATCTTGGGTAATGATATTGATGTTATTTTGTATCTATCAATCCATGATCTATAATTAATATTGGATTCAGGTGTTATGTTTTATAATGATAATACAAATTAAAATTTCATGTTGAGATCCATTTTGTGCATGATAGTAAATTAATTTCCTACTGATAAAAATTCCATAGAAAAATAGCATTAATGTAATTCTAGGGTGTCCCTTTTAAGAATAAGTAATACATTAGTTGGGTTGAAACATTCATTGAAAACTATGTTTTATAACATTGTGAATTTTTACCTGAATAAATAAATATCAATCATGGATGACATTATTCGATGAGAATTTATCAAAAAATGTACAACACCATCTCTAATAATAGGTGATCAACATTCTAAATAAGTGTAGAATATGGTCACCATTATTTGTGATGATTATTTTGAAAAACCTAATGAAAACATGTTTGAAAAGTTTTTTTTTGAATTAACATACTATAATTTTTTTATATCATAAATTTTCTTAATATCATACATGTATAAAAAATGTTTGTGATTGAGTTATTAACATGTTACTAAATGCACTAGGAAAAAGAGAAGAAATTAAGGAAATTTTGGACATGATTGACATGGGGATAAAGGAATAGTAATTTAAAGTTATAACACCCTGAGATTTTATGAGATAGATACTTTTAATTTCTTTGATGTCTTGTGTTTTTCACTACACAAAGATTAGCTTGTGTTATGCACAACACTGTATTAGCATTCAGTATACGTAAAACTATTCTTGGCATGTGTTACACATAATTTAAAGTTATTTTGATCAAATTTATTTCATGAAATACTAATTATAAGTGATAACTAAATATTATAACCTACTCATTATAATGGCAGGTATGAATAGTGAAAACTTCCTTCTAAAAACTATTTAAATTAAAATTATTGAGTTTATAAAATAATAAAATCTATCTTTAAGGATTTTATTAGTTAAATATATGTATATATAATATATTCTACATTATTTTTTAAATTCATATTATATTGTTTAGACATGATATAATAATAGATTCAATTTTTCGGATAAAATAAGTATTTTTAAAAAAAAATAGAGTTTTACCACCTTTTGATGGAGGAACCTTTTTAAATATACTTTTTAACAATTTTATAAGTTCTATTTGACATAATAAACTTTTTATTTTAATTAAGGACATCAAAATTTAACTTGGTGGATTGTTTGGTATTTTTCTAATTAAATTCATATTTTATTGAATAGTGAAAAATAGTGCATTTTAATTCAAAACTGCCTTTTTGTATAATTTATTTATATAGTTATATTATCTTTTTAATTGGTTTTGAAGTTTAATTGGTTTATTTTTTTATCATTAAATCCAATTTTGGTCATTGGTAGTAATTTCACAATCAAATTGGATATAAACACATGTCAACCTTTTGATAGTTTTTACTTCTTAAAAACCAGCTTTATGGTTTTGACAATGGGAATTAATTTTAAATTAATTTCTTATATTTATGTGTTTTTAATTTAGAAAAACGGATTCCATATATTTAATAATAATTTAAAAAAAATTAAATTGGTACTTTTTATTTTGGTAATTTATGTATAGTAACTTCTGTAATTATTTATTTTTCCATGGTTAAAGGGTATATCTGGTAAATAAAGGTAAAAAATAATATTTTAATAATATAAAACTACCCTAAAACATGACCTACTTATATTTAATGACATATAAAATACCATGATCATCCTTGGGTCGATGTTAGGATCCCATTGATCCACGTGGGTGTGATAATGACCTTTTATAATTCTTCATTTAAAGTAAAGAGAAATATAACATAAACATGTATCTTTTACTAAAACATTTTTAAAATAGGGTTATATAATTGATATATTTAACTCTAAATATTCCTAACAAATATAAAAATATTTTTGACATCATGGTACTTTATTTATAATTATTAGACACTAAATAAATAGATTTATTTATGACACAATGATGATGCACTGATTACCTTATTAATGAAATATTTAAATAAATGATATTATAAATATTAAAAAAAATTAATTTGAACATTTTTATACCATAAAAGAACATTTTAGATAACTTTGACATGTGAGGGTTAAGTTAATTCCATTGTTTTGAAGTAATCAAGTTGTTATGTCTTTAACAAAAATCAATTTCTAAATAGTGTCAAAATTGACATAAATGAGTTTTTAAAAAAAATACTATTTTATTAAATGATATAATTGTCCTGAAGTCTTATATTCGTCCTAATGACTTGAATTATTTAAAAAATGTAGTTAATTATCCACTTTGGGTTCTCTTGGAATTTTATAGTAACTATAGTAACCATATATTATGAAAATACATGGAGACATGGAAAGAGTTAATGTTTTTAACTAATGGTTAATGCTAAATGATATGGTTAATTTTGTGACCTAAACATTCCTAAAACCTTTTGTTTTAGAGTAATTATACCCATAATTATCTGATTCCTGAAATATATCACATTGGAATTATTATAATTTGAAAATAAATTTATAATAAAATAATATTTCAATACTTTCCTAAAGTGCTCCTAATCCCTCATATAAAAGGCAACCACTATACCCACTTTCTAACACCTTTCAATCCCCTTGGATCATCAAAATTATACTCAAAAAATCTTCCTACATCCCTCCCTTCCTTCTAGAGGCTACACATTTGGGATAAAGCCAAACTAGGGAGAACTATTGTGAAAAATCAAAAAAAAATACCCGAAAAGGAGGTAATTGTTTTATCACCTCTTTCAAAATTATTTTCTTCTTATACTTCCTATTATTATGTGGTTAATATAATAAAGTAATAAATAAATTATGTTATAAAAAATAATAGTTAATTATAATTATGGGAAAACCTTATACTTTCTTTTATCCATCCTATGAATGACAATATCACTATGTGTGCGTATGTACAGCTTACCGTCTCCACGTCGTGGTGTAATTTTTTATTCAAAACTAATTAATTTGGATGGGTATAATGATGAATATAATTAATTTAAATAATTAATATAACATTATAATTATTATTTATAATTAATATATCATCCAATTCCATAACATTTAACCATTAGGTTAATGATATCGTCACTCGTGCGTACGTGTAGCCAACCGTCTCAACAACGTGATGAGATTCATTCTCCACATTAACTATTTAGGAATAATTATAATGTATATATATCAAATAATCATTAAATTCAAGACATAATAATGCTACCGGATTTATATATATATATATAATATTTACTTTCTTCCATTCAATTCAATAAGGAAATAGAAACAGTGTTCATGCGTACGTAAGACCCACCGTCTGCATGAACGATGTTTTCTATTTTGTTTATATATCTATTATAAATATTTATATACTAAATATATATTATTTATATAAATATTGTTTTAAATAATGAAATTAATTAAATAATGATCTAAATAATAATATCAAGAATAAAAATTCAAAACATGTATGCTAAATAAAATGATTGTTACCTAAAATGTTGCTTTAACATGGAATTTATAAATGAACAGGTAATAAAAAGTCATAAGTGAACCATATATGATATCATAAATATTATTATGGTTCTTTGAAAGTTAATAATATGTTTAAAATCACTATATATGAATTTAGGATTCATACATACCATATCAGACCAAAGTTAAGGGATAATTTTGCAATCTCATTATTATCTGAGATTGTTTATTCATAAGTATTTACTGGGGTATATTTATCATTCATGGCCATGTTTTATAAATATATAATATTATTTCTATTCATATAATATATTTTAAATTGAATTTTATTCATTCGTAAATTTTTATCAAAGGGTATGGAAGGAATATTTCTTTCAATTTCCATACGAGGTACTTTTTTACTTTTCTAGTAAGAGTACTGGAAGAATGTTTTTTAAATTATATGATATGAATAGATTTTTACATCTTCATAATGACATATTTCCATGAATGATAATTTACATTATTTCATTTTTATTTTCAAATAAATTATTTTCTTTTAAAACTTTGTGTCATTTTGATAAAAGAAAATGTTTTTGAAGAAGAAAAAATATTTTTCTCAAGAATTAAGTTCCAGTGTTTTATCAAAATTATTTTCCATCTAAGGTGATGCTCTTTAAATAAGGATATTTTTATATCCAAATTATTACTATGAAATTATTTTGTTAATGACGTAATTATATTTTATATGGATTATGTTGCGATGGAATGTTATTTAAGAAACCCATTTTGCTTCGTGGGTTTTGCTATGATGAATGATTTATATTTTTATGGAACATGTAAGAATGATTTCATTATGAGATTGGTGGGACCTATATATCACTCAAATGAATTGGGTATATTTTTTATCTCATGAAAAAGACATGAATGTAATGGTTAGTAAATTCTGTTTCGTAATAAAGGGCTAGAAAAGAAATTAAATTCGGGTTAGCAATGCATGGATGGAACGGAAAGTAAACCCGGTTCTGTAATGGACTTTTTCCACAATAATGGTCTAGTAATCAATGCCTCGGATACAATGGAAATAATATTTTGAACTTATTTTTTTCCAAATTTCAATGTATTATTCCAATGCTACTTTATCATGGTTAATGTTCCTTTATGATTTATGCCTTACGTACTACAAAGATTTATTTCATACCTCAATATTTTGATATTTAAACTTTATGTTCATGTTTTTAAATATTATATTTATGGTGTGTTTTATGTTCTCAGTGTTTACCCTTACTGAGAATTTGGGCTCACGCTCTTGATTTTTTCTTTTCCTGGGGATATAAATAAAGGTTTTAGGTAGAAAAAAATGAAATATCTTTATGGGATATATTTAAGACCATTCACCAAGATTAGAAGATTATGTTCCATATTTCTAAGGACACTAAAAAAATACATCCTTTGGGAGTTTATTTGTGTAATGTATTAATTATTCTACCAAATAAATTTAATTTTCATATATTTCAAGATCTGGTCATTATAGTTGGTATCAGAGATAAGGTTTATTTAACCTTTGGAAACTAGGATGCAAAAACATTAGTAAGATCTTTAGAGAAATTTCTAAGGTATGTCTAGGGATTTCCCTAAGGGTATGTATAACTATATTCTAAAGTAATATAATTATGATAAAAATCATGAATAACATAGTATTAAGCCTAAGATGATAGAGATTGAATGTACTTCCCCTTGATTATGTTGTTTTTCTATAATGATATTTTCATATCTTACTATTCTTTCTGGGTTTTAGACAATGGCTAGAACCTGAAGGAACTGTGTTAATGATCAATTCACAGAGAAATGAAATGATTGTCCTCCAAAATAACCAAATGTTATGGGATATGGAATGAAAAATCTTATTGTAATACTTACACAAGCTATGATTCATTCTGGACTTCTAAATGAGAAGAGAAGTGAACAACATTTTCTTGAGTCCTTCGTGAGGAAACGTCCACCTTCTTTCAATGGGTCTTCTATTCCAGTTTTTGGTGAATAATGGATCAGTACCATTGAAACGATATTTTCCATCGTTCACTATTAGAAACATGAAAAGGTCATTTTGTATTTTTAT
The DNA here is from genome assembly GCA_963277665.1 of Viscum album. Lineage (NCBI taxonomy): Eukaryota > Viridiplantae > Streptophyta > Magnoliopsida > Santalales > Viscaceae > Viscum > Viscum album. Next base: position 1,465,841,362 of record OY728158.1, read on the forward strand.
CATTTAAAAGGTGAAGCCGACCAGTGGTGGACTTTAGTCAGGAATACAGGGAAACAAGATGAAATTGAATCCATTGAATGGGATGAGATTAAAAACTTATTTTTCAATAAGTACTTTCCTTGTATTATTCAAAAAATACATAGAAAATTATTACCTTGAGCTTAAGAAAAAGGATTATGGATTCGTTGGTATATATGATGAAAATTTGACAAGACTTACAAGGTATGCTTCTAGCTTTATAATCCAACCTAAAAGTAATGTTTATCTATTCTTCAGTGGCTTAAAACCAAGTAGTTGAAGAGAATTAGCTATAAGAGACTTTAGAGTCTATGAAGATATTGTGAATTATTCTATCAAGGTAGAAATGGATTTTTTATTACATATCAATATCACGGGTTTGAAAAGAAATGAAAGATAGAGTTCAACGTAAAATCTAAAAACAATGGTGAAAATAATATGAGTGTTTCATTATGCTCAAACTATGGAAAGAATCATAGTGTAGATTTTCATAAAGGAACTATAAAATTTTTTAAGTGTGTAAGAGAAGGCCATCGAGTATTCTGGTGCCAATGTAATGATGAAAACGATGCCGAGGATGTGAATATAGAAAATACTACAGAGAACGCACCATTTGCACTTCAATGCTACAGGTTCAAGGTAATTGGGAATTATTATAACCAATTCTCCAATTTAATGGTCAATGATGATTGACATATTCAACCTCTTAAAGAAAAATGAAAAATTGAAAGTCACATACGGTCACTCTTGGCGATATTGAGTATGAAAACGAAGTGGTGGAATGATTAAGTGTTTATGTAATGGGATTACAAAATAGTGTTGTAGAATCTCTTTTACAGTATTATGGAATATTGTAATATATATGTATTGGTCCATTGTTGTTTTCCAAATTATATGGTACCATTAACCCTAAAAAGTGATTGATATATTTTTGGAATATACATGATATGCACATAATGAAGGGACAAAGAGATAATGAGATGTTTTATATTATTAATAACCTCATGACTGATAAAAGGACAAAGTGATATCATGGTTTTAGTATATGTAATTTTTTCTATTTTTGGTGTGTGAAAAGAGTTAATTTTGAAAGAATGCATTTTGTAACTAAGGTTGTATAGTAATTCATCTTATTATCATGTTTCAATATAATACATGATTAAGGTATTCACATGTTAGTAATGTGAAAAACAAGAACTACTTTAAGAGATATGGGTGATAAATTTAAAGTTGATTTAGTTCACCTCTTTCTAATTTTGTATATTTTTAATTTTTGGAAGGATTGTAATGTTGTCCATTTATGGATAGTAAGAGTTATATTCCAGTTTAAGTTTGTAAGATTAATGTATTAACTCATTAAAGGTTGACGTATGCATATTTTTTTACATGTGCTGACCTTTTTGTTGAGACAGATGGAATAAACTATTATTCTATCACATGATCTGCTAACACTTCAAGAATTAAAAATTCAAATTCATTTCTCTAAATAAGAGATTATGTGTAAATTGGTCAAGGCATGAAATACAGTGAGATAATACCAAAATCAAGTAAGTATTTATTCTCATGGAAAATTATTAAATATTAGGGAAAGGATCTTGAAAACCAAAAATGTTATCTTAGTACCTTCTTATCTGATGAATCGGATGGTCCCTTAAATCATTGTTGATTTATGGTTTTCTGGTTTTGAACATTCTTCAAACATTTTTCTCTATCACAGAACAGGATGGTTAGATTTTTCTTTCATATCCATGTTTTCACTTCCTATATATGTTCTCTTATGTGTAAACCCTTTGATTAGTAACTTTAGTTAACCATTATATTTTAATCTTTCTTTCTTAAAATGAAGTTTTTGTATTTATTTTTCTAATGTGGGTTTCTATGAAAGAAGAATTAATTTAGTAACCCTTTTATAACCCCTATAAATTTTTAGGGTGAAATTCATTTTAGGGGGTATAATATAACACCTTGATATTTTATGATATAGATTCTTTTAATTTCTTTGATGTTCTGTGTTGTATGCTACACCAAGATTATATTGTGATATATGTAACGTCATACTAGCTTTCAATATAGACAACACAGGTCTTAGCTTGTGTTATACACAATTTCAATTTCTTTTGATAGAATTCATTTCACAAAAAACTGACTGTAATTGATTACTAAATATTATAACCTAGTCGTTATAATGGTAGTATGAATAGTATAAAATTCCTTCTAAAAAACTATTTAAATGAAAATAAGTCAGTCTATAAAATAATAAAATCATTCTTCATGGATTTTATATGTGAAATATATGTATAATATATTCAATTTTATGTTTTAATTACATATGATATAAGAACAAAATCAATTTCTCGCATAAAAGAATTATTTTCCAAAAATAATATAGTTTTACCACCTTTTGATGGTGAACCCTTTTAAATATAGTTTTTTACAATTTTATTAGTTTTATTTGACATAATAAACATATTATTTGGAATTGGTACATCAAAATTTACCTTGGTTTAATGTTTTGTATTTTTCTGATTAAATTTATTTTTTAAATAATAGTGAAAATTATTATATTTTAATTCAAAATTGTATTTTCATCAAATTTATTTATATAGTTAGATTATCTATTTAATTGGTTTTAAAGTGTAATGTATTATGTTTTTATAATTTAATCTAATTTTTTTCATTAGATGTAATTTGAGATTGAAATTTTATATAGACACATTTCAATCTATTGATTGTTTTTACTTCTTAAAATCCTGCTTTTTGGTTTTGACAACGGGAATTAATTTTAAATTAATTTCTACCAATTATGTGTTTTGAATTTATAAAAATAGATTCCATATATATAATCATAAGGTACAAATTTTAAAAATATGTACCTTTTATTTTTGAAAATTACAAAGAGTAACATCAGTAATTATTTTTATTTACCATGGTTAAAGGGTAAATCTGTTAAATAAGGGTAAAAAAATAATATTATAATAATATAAAACTACCCTAAAACGTATCCTAACCCTACTATAATAATATGTATGACCATGAGCATCATTGGGATTATTTTAGGACCCCATGGAGCCACTTGGGTGTGATAATGATCTTTTATAATTTTAAATTTAATATAAAGAGAAATATAACCTAGACAGTTACCTTTTACAAAAATAGATTTAATATAGGGTTATATAAATAATATATTTGACTATAAATATTAATTATAGATCTAAAAAGATTTCATTTATCATTTTATTTTATTTATAATTTTTAAACACAAATTAAATAAATTTATTTATGACACAATGATGGTGCAGTGATTACCTTATTAATGAAATATTCATAAATTTATATTATAAATTTTTAAATAACTGTAATTTGAACATTTTAATTTCATCAAAAAAAATTTTGGACAAAATTTACATTTTATAGATGAGTTAATTACATTGATTTTAAGGAATAAAGTTTTGATGACTTTAACAAAAAATCAATTTCTAAATAGGGTCAAAATTGACATAAATGAGTTTTTAAAACAAATACTATTTTATTAAATGATATAATAGTCCTAAAATATAAGATTTGGCCAAATTAATTATATAATGTTACAAATAAATTCATGATCCACATGGGGTTCTTTTTTCATTTTATAGTAACTATAGTAACCATATATTATGAAAATACAATAAGACATGGTAAGAGTAAATGTTTTTAACTAATGGTTAATGCTAAAAGATATGGTTAATTTTGTGACCTAAACATATCTAAAAACTATTTTTTGTGATGATTTAGAACCATATTCATATTATAATATTAATATATCACTTTTTAATTATTATAATTATAAAATAATTTTATAATAAAATAATATTTCCATACTTTCCTAAACTACCCCACCACCTTCTTATAAATGGCCACCACCTATATCTACTTACTGACGCCTTTAAAGACCCCTGGATCATCTATATTATATTAAAATAATCTACCAAAGTTCCTATATTCCTCTTATATGACACACTTTGGGAAAAAATCCATCCTATGGATAACTTTTGGGCAAATCAATAAGAGATACTCCAAAAATAGGTAATTGTTTTATCACCTATTTCAAAATTATTTTCTTCTTCTACTTCATCCTCTTATGTTGTTACCATAATAAAGTAATAAATATAGTATCTTCTACATTTTGAGAATTTATAATAATAATGGAACTGTAGAGACCCGAAGCTCGACATACATGGACATTACATTACTTATGCGGAATACTTGGTACATAACAAAAACACACACACAAGGATCGTAATAGTTTAGTGTCTTTGGAAACTCTGAACATAATCTTCTAATCGTGGTGAAATATCTTCAATATCTCCCATAACGATCTACCCTTTTTTTACCTAAAATCTTTCTTTATATCCTGGGGAAAAGAAAACATAAAAGGGTGAGCTGAAATGCTCAGTAAGGGCAAACAAAAGAAATATCAATCACATCGTATACACAAGCACATAACTTTTGAAAATCTTAACCTGCAAAAGAGATCATAATTTCATAACATGGGATAAATCATGGCAGTGAAATGTAATCCCAATAATCATAACTTAAAACATTAAACTTTGTGGAATTCACACATAATCATAGAGAATCATTTCTAATTAGTCAAGACTCATTTCCAAGACTATCTTAGTGGACAAAGTCCCTTTCTAAATCGAGTAACCCTCGTTTCAGTCCTGTTTCACTGAACCGGTATAACCTACCATTCCAGCCATGTCTATCTCATGAGATATAAAATCTTTACCCAATGCATTGGAGGGAGATATAGGTCCCACCCATCTTATAATGAATCCTTTCTTATGTGTGCCACATAATCATAAATCATACATCATCGCATAACACATGTAACAAAAATGGGATTCTTGAAACATCATGACATCATAAAACAAATCATATAAGGTAAATGACTTCATAAAAATAATTCTCTCACAACATAATCAAGTCAATGTAATAATAGGGATAAAAACAGAACCCTTTATTATCTTAGATGGAAAATAATTTTGATAAAACACTTGAACTTCATTCTTAAGGAAAATATCCTTTCTACTTCAAAAACATTTATCCTTTCATAACATGTCATACAATTTTAAAATAAAAGAAGTTGATTAAAAATATACTTGAAAACTTGTAAAGGAAGCTTCTTGGAAATAATGTTTTAAAAATCCATTCATGTCGTATAAGTTAAAAAAAACATTCTTCTTGTACTTTTATCGGAAAAGTCAAAAAGTACCTCGTACGAAAAACGACAAAAGATTCCTTTCAAACATATTACTAAAAACTCACAAAAGGGTAAAAATGGATTTAAACAATTATAGGTGGACAGAAATAATATTACATATTGATGAAACATGGATGTGGATGATAAAATACACCCCAGTAAATACTTACGAATAAACAATCTCGGATAAAAATGAGATTGTGATATTTCCCTTACCTTAGGTCCGATTTGCTTCGTATGTGTCCGAACCTCCTGTATAGTGATTTAAATAATGTCATTGACTTAATACAGAATCATATTCATTTTTATGATATCATATATGGTTCACTTATGACTTTATATTACCCATTCTTTTGTAAATTCAATGTTAAAGAAGCGTTTTGGGTAAAATCGTTTCATTTATCGTAGGTGTTTTGACTTGTTGTTCTTGACATTATGATTACTTATATCATGATTTACATACTTACAGAATATAAAATATGATTTATATATCATATATATTCAGTATATATATATATATAATAGATAGATAAATGAAATGAAAAACACCGTTCATGGAGACGGTAGTCCGTACGTACGCATGAACGCTGTTTTCCTTTCCTTATTGTCTTGAATGGAAGTAAGTAGATGACATATATATACATATATACATAAATCCAGTAGAATTATAATGTCATATATTTCATTATTATTTCTTATATATACTTTTTAATCATTCTTAAATGGTTAACATGGAGAATGAATCTCATCGCGTCGTGGAGACGGTAGTCCGTACGTACGCACGAGCGATGATATCGTTCCCATGGTCGTGGAATTGTGTTGAAGTGTATGTATACTATTTTAGTATCAATATAACTTTATAATAATAATGTATAGTTACTCATTACATCATTATACCCATCCAATTAAGGTGGTGACGGAAAATAGATTACACCACGGCGTGGAGACGGTATTCCGTACGTACGCACGCGCGGTGATTTCCTTTCTCCGTAGGATGGATAGAAATTTAATTAGAGTTGTTTCATATTTATAATAACATATAATTATGTAAGTAATACTGATGTTATTACTTTATCATGAAACAACTAAAGAAGAAGAAGTTGAAGAAGAAAAAAAATTGAAAAGATCGGTAATGGATATTACTTCTTCTTTGAGACGCCTCTTTGAATCCTCCACTTAGGAAACTAAGATTGGTCTTTGAAGAAGACCAGGACCTCTAGTATTATTCTAGGGAAGTGTAGAAGGGATTTGGGCAGGGGTTGGCCGAGCTTGAGAGCTCAAATTGGTGTGAGGAGGAGGGGGAGGAGGTACCCTTTTATAAGGGAGGAGAGGGGCACCTTAATAATATTTCAAAATATTATTTTATATTAAAGTCAAAATCGATTTATAATGGTTCCAAAGGGTCTTATTTAGAATATAAAGTCTGGATGGGTCAAAATACTATCATCCAATAGGATTTAGACAAGTTTAGGGTATTATTTTATCCTTATCAATTAGATTTAACTCTAAGTTAAATAATTTAACTTTTACCGTGTCTTTTTGTTTTCATTCAATATATGGTTAATACACTTACTATAACATGCCAAACGAACCCCAAATTGTTTATTATTAATATATATATCCTTATCTAAGTACTTTGGCCGAACCTTAGATTTTTATGAATAAAATAACAATTAATAATATAATATTTGATTTAAAAACTATTTTGTGTCAATTTTGACACTATTTGATATATGATTTTTGTGAAAGTCATAACAGAATTATATGTTCTAAACAAGTTGATTAAATCAACACTAATATATCATAGTAACCTATAAAATTAGTGGAATTTATAAAAAGTCTCAAATTACATTCATTTGAGCATTTATAACATCAATTATGTTAATATTTCCTTAAAAGGGTAATTACTGCATCATAGTTGTGTCAAAAATAAATTAATTTATTTAAAGTCTAAAAATTATAAATAAAATATCATTATGTAGGCAATCTTTTTAGATTTCTAATGAATATTTATAGTCGAATTTATCCTATGTATAACCCCATATTAAAAATGTTTTAGTTATTAAACTTTGATTTTAACTATTTTAACTATTCATTAAATAAAATAATATTAAATGTCATAATCTAATCCAAGTGGACCTAAATGGTCATATTATATTCATAAGGTTGTTTTTGGTCAAATTACACTTATCCAATAGAATTAGGACATGTGTTAGGGTAATAGTAATATCATATTTACCGTTAGTTACCCTATTTACTATTAACTGTGGTAAATAAAAGTAAAAAGTTACTATTCACCAAAAATTATTTTCATCTCATTGAACCACATTTTACTTACTGACATCAACCGTGTCTCTAGTATTTTTGAAATTCCATTCACAGAAGTGGTAAAATTTAGTTTTATGAAAAATTCAGTTTTTTTAACTACCACTTAGTAGTTTCACTATTCATAAAAAATTGATGTTTTTCAGAACAATGCCAAAATTTCATCCTAAGCTATATTTCATATTCCGAATTCAAAAATGAAATCTATTTTACCAAATTCATAACATAGAAGTTTCATTAATTAATTTTATAATTAAATCCCGCTGTTAAAATAAATAGCGTGTTTTTAAGAAACAATATATATCAAAAGATTGACACTTGATTATGTCTGGTTTAAATGTGAAATTACAACCAATGACCAACATTGTATTAAATTGTAAAAATATATTCTAAATATACTTTAAAACCACTCAAATTAATAATTTATCACTATTAATTATTTCGATTAAAAAAGTTGTTTTTTAATTATAATTTAGTAATTTTCACTATTCATCAGAATATGAAAGTTATCCGAAAAGTACCAAAATTTCATCTTAGGCTAAATTCGATACTCCAAATCCAAAAATGAAGTCCATTTTGAGAGCTAAATTTTCTAAAATTTAAAAATTGGTTATTAATATTCATAACGGTTAGTTTTAATAATATTTCGTGAAACTCAGTATTGCGTACTACACACGCTATCGAGGAAGGTTGTGATTGTGTGTAATGCAAGGCAAGTCAAGGATGCATGTTGTGGAAGCTCCTTTTGGTGTAGCGTACAACATAATACATTAATAAAATTAAAAAGAATATTTTTCATAGAATCTCGGGCTGTTACAGGCACAACCTTGTACCTCCTTTCATCCATCCTATAGATAACAATATCACCTTGTGTCTGTGCGTACGACTTACTGTTTCCACACTGTGGTGTAATTTTTTATTCAATAATACTTAATTTTGATGGATATAATGATGAGTATTATGGATTTTAATAATGAAAATAACATCATAATTATTATTTATAATTAATATACCATAAAATTATATACCATTTAACCATTAAGTCAATGATATTGTCGCTTGTGCGTACATACGGCCTATCATCTGTACAACACGATGAGATTCTTTCTCCACGTTAACTATTCAAGAATGATTATAAAGTATATATAATAAACAATGATGAAATGAATTAAATTATAAATCTACTGGATTTACATATATATATATATATATATATCATTTACTTTCATCCATTCAATTCAATAAAGAAACGGAAATATTATTAATGCGTGCGTATGACCTACCGTCTGTGTGAACGGTGTATTCCATTTTATTTATCTATCTGTTGTATATATTTATATAATGAATATATATGATATATATATATAATGTTTTACATTTTGTATGTAAGTAAATCATGATATAAGTCGTAATATCAAGAATAACAAGTCAAAAAATGTAAGATAAATAAAATGATTATTACCCAATACAATAATTTGACATTGAATTGGTAAATGAACGGGTAATATAATGTCATAAGTGAATCATATATGATATCATAAATATTAATATTGTTCTATTACAATTTAGTAATATGTTTAAACCCACTAAATAGAAGGTTCAGATACATACGAAGCTTATAAGACATAAGGTAAGGGACAATTTTTCAATCTCATTATTATCTCAGATTATTTATTTGTAAGTATTTACTGAGGTATATTTATAATTATCATATATGCTTCCTAAAAATATAATATTATTTCTATTCTTATACTATTGTTTAAAGTGAATTTTACCCATTTGTTGTATTAAAGTTTATGGAAGGAATCTTTCTTTCGTTTTCCATACGATGTACTTTTTGACTTTTTCGGCAAGAGTATAAGAAAAATGTTTTTAAATTTATATGGCATGAATGGATTTTTACATCTTCATAAAACCATATTTCAATGAACCTTTATTTACATTATTTCATGTTTATTTTCAAATAAATTATTTTCTTTTGAAATTGTGTGTCATTTTGTGAAAATAAATCATTTTTGAATAAGAAAACATATTTTCCTCAAGAATTAATTTCAAGTGTTTTATCAAAATTATTTTCCATCACAGATGATGCTCTTTAAGTAAGGTTATGTTTTTATACCTATTATTACTATTAATTTATTGTGTTAATTAGGTAATTATATTTTATATGTATTATGTTATGATGGAATGATGTTTAAGAAACCCAGTTTATTTCTTGGGTTATACTATGATGAATGATTTATGTTTGTATGGAACATGTAAGAATGATTTCGTTATAGGATGGGTTGGAAATAGATCTAAATCTGATTCATTGGATAAAGATTAATATCTCATGGGTTATAAATAAATGGAATTACAATTAAATATTAATAAGTAATACTGGGCTAGAAAGGAAAGTAAATCTGGTTCAGTAATACATGGCTGGAATAGAAAGTAAACATGGTTCAGTAATGGACATTGTACACTAAGATGGTATTATAAGCAATGTCTTGGCCACTAAAAAATCATATTATGTGCTTATTTGTATTCCAAAATTCCATGTTTTATGTCAATTCAATTTTATCATGGTTACTATTGCTTTATGATTTATGCCTTACGTACTGCCAAGATTTTTTTCATGACTGAAGATTTTGACATTTAAAATTTATGTTCTTATTTTTACATTATTATGTTTATGGTTTGTATTAATTTCTCATTGTTTACCCATAATTAGAATTTTATCTCACTCTTTTCGTGTTTTATTTTCCCCAAGATATAAAGTATATTTTTTGGTAGGAAAACAAAGGGGGAGATCTTTATGGGAGACATCAGCAAGATTTAAATATTATGTTCCATGTTTCCAAAGACACTAAACTAATATATTATTTTGGAATATATTTGTGAGATGTATTAATTATTCCAAAAAATAAATGTAATTTCTAAATACATCAATCTAGGATCGTTATAATAGTTATGGGTGAAAGGAGGAAAGTTTTTCATCCAAAAACTAACACTCTTTTCAGGAAAAAGAGACATCAGTTTTTTAACTTTCTAAATGACATATAGGTTTCATAGAAGTATTCATAAAATATGAATAATATTGTTTCAATTAAAAATTTTATGTTAATGGTCCTAAAATCATATGAATTAATTATTTGATGTAAGGATTAATTCATGAGAATTTACTTTTCATTCTTCCAAAAAACATATTTCACACATTAATAAATATTTATTTCTTTTTTAAAATTTATATGATATAAAGTTATTGACCTAGTAAAGTTTCCAACTAGAAAAAAAGAAATTTATATCATATTAAGTGAATTAAAGATTTTATTATCAATGTTATTCTTTTATATTTTTATTCACTTTATTGTTTAATTTTTTAGAGAAATATGATCATGTGTTCGTGTATATTATTAATGGATATACCCCACTGAATGGTGTTTGGTAATTTTGAAATGGTACATCAAAAATTAAAGTTTACCAGAATGTTTTATTTTAGAGAGTTATATTGTTGATATTTTTTAAATTTTTATAATGACTAGCTATTTTATTTAGATAGCATCGGATTATAAATTTTTAATCACAACAGGATCATTTTGGGTAAAATAATTTCTAAGAGTGATTTTTTTACAATTACCATAACAGAGAGGGGGGAATATATCATTTACATTTTACATAAAAGTTTATAGGTTGTACCATATGTTAAAACCCATTAAGTAATTCTTAGGTATATAAATTACTCAAGGACTAAAATCTAGATATCAAATACACATAATATATAGTTTATAAAATGGTTTGGTGTGACAATATTTTTAAGGTGATATCTATAAATGCAAATTAAATATCAGAATGACTTTGACGGATAGCCAACTGACCAAGTATGAATATATTATCTTATAATGGTTAAATAAATAATGGTAATATATTCTATACAAAGGAATATGATTAACCCAGTGCAATGCTAAATAATGGAGTTACACTTCTTGTAAAAGTGTTGAATGTATCTATTACCATGAAAATAAATCCAAGTTATAAAAATATTTAATACTTTGGAATAAAAAAATGGTATTTAGAATGTATAACATTCCCAAATTCTTATTTTAGGATACAAACAGGTTGAAAAAAATAAGTGAAATTAAAATCGATGAATTGGGATTTATACAAGCCAATTTTAGTACATAAGGGTATAAGGATTTGTTGGTTTTTGTTCCCTAGAACCAACAATTTTTAATATATATTTTTTTATTGGAATAATTTAATATTAAAAAATATATCTTATTACATTTTTTTCATTTTTTTCATGACTACAATACAATAATGTCCTAGTGTATATGTCACATTGAAAAGACCATAACAATTCCCCTCTATGATGATAATCCTAAGATAGTACGATGATATTATTAAATATTATTCTATGATTGAAAAAAATTATATGATATTACAAATAATAGCTTCACGTTCTGGAGTTGTTACTCATAAACCGGTGATATTATATCTCATACAGTTCACACTTTGTAATCTACAAGATGATGGATTCTTAGAATAGACCCTTCTGTAAGAAATTCACATGTCTATGAGTCATTGGATATTCTTGTATATGAGTATTTATAATGATCCATGAAAATTAATATTATTTTTAATTAATTTCATGACTCATGTATTTTTATGTACCGATCAAAATTATGATGTTATACATTCATGGGTTGTAGGGTATATTAGGTGCATATGAATGATATGTTATTAACAAATAATTTGAGGTAGGATTTATCCATTTTATATGTATGGAAGATTATATATCAACCCTTTTATTGGATTGGGAACATTGAACTAAATTCCATGTCCATGGTGTTTTGATTGGTTCATTTGAGATAGTAAAATAAATAAATATCATGCACATAGATTGGTGGAATTGGTGGGAAACTTGATTGATGAGATATAATTATAAGATTTGGTTTCCTAGAACTAACTTATATTTACATTGTGATTACCTATATTAATTTTATTGAATATATAATAAACTTCTTATCACATCCTGACATTTATTCTATGTTATGATGTATGTGATAATATACTAAGAGTAACTGTCTCATGAAAAGTTCATAGCAGTTTCCCATTATGATGAGAACATATTAGTGTCATGAAAGTAATATTAAATATATGTTCTATATATAGATGATATTGTTTTAAAAGATTAAAATAATATATTGTATCAGGGGTGGAAACTCAAAGGACTTTGATGAACACTTTAATGGTGTATTCCCTTAGAAATTTTCATTGTAGGAGATTATGAGAACATGACCCACCAGTAGGAAATACACATTTATATGTGACATTAAATATTTCTATCTTCAAACATGTTTATTGATCCCTATAATTTATTATTATTATCAATTCATCTCATTAGTCATGTTATTTTATGTATTTATGAAAACCATAATCACTTATGCTTATGAAGAAGTAAGATATGTTGGGTGCATCATGAGTGGTATTTCATTAATGAATAATGCGATAAAGGATCTATCACTTAGATTAATAAACATAAGTAAATATATTAAGACATTTTATGGGAATTAAACATCTTAAATAAATCCATGTCTATTGTGTTATATGGGTGGGTTCATTTCTAGAAAGTAAAATAAAAAGACATCAAGCACATAGGTTGATGACATCAGTTTGAAACCTTCTCGATTAGAGATATCATGATAAAGGTATTATATTAATTATTTATCATTAATATGATCTTTTATGTGTCATTTAAAAATTAAATTTTTCTCTAAGAATGTGCAAGGACCCGGATCCATGTAAACTGACCCTTTGCGTGTATCTGAAGCTTGTGGTGCTCAGTAGAGGCATAGTTTTATCCTAGAGAGGTTCAACTTTAAAAAGGTGGAAAGATGAAGAATTCATGGCATATAAGTGTTTCAGATCTTCTATTCACAGTTCATGGCTTTATACAGAGTCTTTTTACAACCTATAAGAGGTCAATGACTTATTAAGGACAGTTCATAAGGTGATACACGATATTTATTTATTTGGGGATAAAAGTTTCAAGGAAACTCATTTTTAGTGAGAAATGAATCATGGCATTTAGATGACATGTAAATGGTACACATAATGTAAATCCTCTATGATGCATGTCTATTAATGGTGAAATATCTTAGGTGTTCTCAAACCATACACACTTTCTCTCGATTCCAGGTGATCCAGTGGATCCCACTTCTATATTTTTGGATTCCTTCGATGGGGATTAATCATTGGACTTCTTTTGATCTTTTCTGATCCTAGGTGTGGGATTTATTCATTTTATATCTGGTTCTCCCTGGTCAATTTTGATTCCTCGTATTACTTTTCATCATTAGATAGTGGATCATATCCATGTTTCTAATAGAGTTTTCTTGGTTGTTTATCAATGATCATGTGGCATGACATATTCTTGAAATTCTAGTTTTATTGTGGGAGAGGTGATCAGGGATCTGTAACATTGTTCCATTGTCATGAAAATAACATTGATTTCATTGAGATAGGGCATTTTTTTCTTCTCTATTTATTTAAATGCAATCATAAATAGATCATTATTTACCCCTTTGGATGGAACTAGAATTAACCTAATAATATTGAACCAGATTAAAGAAATTGGTTATAGCAATCATAATTTTTATTATTTCAACCATGATAGTGGTTTGCCTCATGATTTTCTAGGTAATGTGATATATATTCCATGATTTGATAGAATGTCATTATTCTGGGATTATTATGTGAAACTTTTTTAAGGAATTTAAATCTATAATTAATTTATAATTACTTGGCTTAAGAATATTTAAAGAAGTGAAAGGTTTATATATGGGGTTTCTTGTAATTTTATGATAATAAAATTGGAGTAATGCACATTCTTAATTAAATGTTATCTTCCATGTGTTAATGGAATTGATAGATAATGTGAATCATTTTTTTATTGTTGATAAATAATTAAAAGGAATTTTAATTGAGAATGTTTCTTGTCACAATTTAATGAAATTGGTTTTAAATGATAGAGATCATGTTTAGAATTTTATATCATGTTATACCTTGATGCCTTAGGTTTCCTATAGTTGGAGCCTGTGAATAATGAATTAGATAATTAAAGATGTAATAATAACCATATTTGTGATAAAGATAATTTCTAGGTCATGAGTTTCCAATTTTCACAATAAGGTTGAGTGACTCAAGTTTTGGAGTCATGAGATCTTGTTTATGAGTAATGGTTGCATGTCATTTTTAGGACCTAGATTTCCATATTGGTTATTCTTGTTGTTTCCTTTTTCTTTTATAATGTTTTATGGATGTGAACTTCACTATAAAATGTGATAAGGGATGGGATTTATGTATGTGATATGATCTTTGGATGGATGAGCTTCAGATAGATGATGTGATATGTTGGCGAGGAGGCCCATTTGATGTGGAAGTAGTTGACGCTTATGGAAGAAATATGCATCGTGGTATTCATGTGGGTGTTAGGGATGAAACTAGAGGTGATGGAACGAGTTGAAGGTTGGATTACCCATTTATGTAATTCTGAGATATGGGATGCTCTCTTATGAATTTTTTTCTTGGATGATGGTTGGGTTTTTGTTTTATCTGTATTCTTTTCTTCACTGCATGAGGTAGTTGGACGTGCTTGCTTTCATGTTTTTCCATGGTGGCCGATTAGGATGGTTTTCCTTGAGTAACTGGATCTAGTAATTATACTATTGATTAATTAAATAAATTTTAACCCACATGGTTGGTAATAATGGAATTAAAATTAAGAAAAGATATTACTCTTGAGAAAACGTGAAGTCATATTGGATTATGCCTAGATGGCATGGAATTTACTCTAATGATTAATGAATAAAATTTGGAATAATGGTAATGGTTAATTAATATATAATTAATTAATTAATAAAATTAAATAAAAAATTAATTAATTAACGTTTCTCTTCACAATTCTTATGTTCATATAGGATAACGAGTCTTAGTGGTGATATTCAAAATTCTGAGTGGTGTTAGCTGTGATTGATTCAATGACTAGGTTATTCTCATAGTGTGGTTGTGACCTATATTATATCTTTTATATTATATGATTTCATATTTTTCCCCACCCCTTTTAGTAAGGGCGACTCACACCTAGTTGATTCTGGGGAGGTGTTTTCCCATCATCTTGAGGATGAATGGAAGACTACCCCCTTGAACCCCATACTCTTCTCTTGATAGTTACTTGTTTCGGTGCGTACGGTGGTTATTTTTTACATGTATTTGTGTAGCAGGATGTGATGGATTGTGGTTATTTAACAAAAATGTATTACCAGATATAATATCCAATGGATTATTATATGTATGACATGTATAGGCTATAATGGTTTGTGGTACTTAGTTAGTGTATGGGATGTGATGGCTTAAGGTACAATACCCTATGTTTGATACAAATTATACAGGATTTGTTATCTCTTGTAAACTACATGGTTTTTTTATGAATATATGATATGGGATTATTTGATGATGTGACACATGAGGTGCATCTTGTGATTTTATTCCCAGGTGACTTCCGGTGGGCCTCTTTTGAAGATAGATGGTGGAGGACGTGAGACAATACAGAAGAGAAGAAATTAGTGGTGAAGTGAGAGTAGGGTACCCTTGATGTTTCATTACTATATTATATGCTCTCTTGTATGCAATTCATGGTGATAATCATCCATGGTGAGACTGGTAACTTTGTATACCTATTTATGTGACGATATGGTTTCATTGTTGTTCACTATGATTTAGCATGATTTCTTTCTCATCTGATGAGAGGCTTCTAGGGTGATAATATTGAGTATATTTTTATGCTCACACAATGTAAATAAAAACTATATTTTAGTTCAACTAGAAAAGGTTGGAGATCTGTATGGATATTACTAGCTCATGTTTTTGTAAGAGCTATTTGAGCTTCATGGTCACTAATGTTTTTACCTTCTTGGTACTTATAGTTTACCTCTCAGTTGTTATATTATATCATGGAATTTAATGTTTTCACTTGGTATTTATATATATATATATATATATTCATGATATGGTGTTTATTGGTTTATTTTTCTTTTATCTCTCTTCTGCATGTTATCTTAGAGGGTAGTGCCACCCATATGCAGGTTTATTATACCCTCAGTACTAGTCCCCACCCAGGGCCTGCTGGAGGGTGGAATTGGGGAGTCACTATCTATCTCCCCTCATTACGATATCTTTAAGAGGAGTTGTTCATGATATTGTTGTAGCAATGGTTCATGTTTGAGGGATAGGATGGAGTTTGGAGTTAGGAACATGTGAGATTGCATGGGTTGGTAAGAGAATGGTGTCATCTATGTTTAGTAAGTAACATAAACACGAGAGAATAGATATGATATGATTATTTAGGTCCCCCTTTGATTTTATGAATGGACCATTAAGTTTAATGATCCAACTAAATAAAGTGATACTAGTTGCAGGTTAGAGTCCTATTAATGTATCATGCATCATTCTTCTTTTCACCTTATTTTTAAATAGTTGGGATAAGTAAAAACCATAAACAAAATAATAAAATATATAATTATTGTTAAATATTCTATATTCTAGTATTATGAGATCTGAAAGGTTTTTCTTTTTGTAGGCATAGAACCAAATCAAATTCATCATTAGTTTTACACTAAATATGTTCAGATGGATGTGCCAGTAGATCACTGTAGAGTGGATGTCAATAATGATGACACTTGGAGGAGGAAACTCTGAGAGATTAGAAGTAGAGTTAGATGTAGTATGAGGAATTCATTTTATATTCATTCATATAAGACTAGTTGGAGGAGGTTGAGATAGCTTCTAGTTTTATTGGTGCCTAGAAGGAGCATTGGGTTTCATTTTTTTGTGATGATGCTACATAGAGCAGTGAGGAAGTGGTGGTAATTATTTATTGAGGATCGTGAGGATTTAGTAGTATTATGGGAGTTGTTAAAAGATCAATTCCAAGTTGAGTTTTTTTCAAAGACCATAATGGTTTCCAGTCACCATAAGATTCTTACCATTGTTAGGGGATTTCTAGCGTGAGAGAGTTTGGGATCTGTTTTAGGTCCCTATTATGATACTCTTCATACCTTTTTCTAGATGAGAAGACTAGGAGTAGAAATTTCTATGAGGATTTTCATCCAAAGATATAGTGTCAGGTAACCCCATTTATTATTAATACATATATCATGGTTTTTGTGAGGTCAGAGGTTATTGATAGGATTCTATCCAAAACCAAATCATCATGAGAGGGGAGTTATTTGGATTCATCTTGAAGTAGACTTGTGGTCCACGGTTCCCATTTGTTAGGATGAAAGATATTTTTGTTAGAGAGGGGGTAGGTCCCATCCCTAATCATCTCATTTACCTAGGGATGATGAATCTTATACTTATTACAAGGGATCATAAGTGTGTTTTCTTATGAATTCCATGACCATTAGTGGTGAGAGTGACTAGGATTTCTGAATGGTTAGTGTGTTCTAGGTGGTCCGCTTCTAGTCCCTCCATTGATGTAGTTTCATGAAAGGTGGAAGAACTAGGTTTTAATAGTTTAGGATTAGCATAGTGGAGATAGGGAAGACACATTACCACCATAATACACTCCTTGTCCTCAAAGAGTAGAGTGTGGTCATGGAGGTGGTTTTCATTAGGGATAAATAAGTCACAGACTAGGTCATGGTTAGCTTCATTATTTAGCATTTTCAGCTACAAGTGAGCTAGACATCGTTCGATGTACCCTTATCTTATTTTCTACATGGGTGTATTCTTTGTTTGAATCAGGAGAGGCTCACTTAATAATGTCATATATCTTATTACATTCTTTTGTATTGGAGGTGGATAGGATTCCAGTTCCCTTGGCATTAACCTCTTCCATGCTTTGTGAGATGGTGTTGGGAAAGCACCACTCTTGGGGTGATTTCCTATGTTTACTAATATATCTATATTACATCATCCTCAAAACGGATTGGCTATATTTGGTTTAAGATATTTTAGATTTACTTAGGAGGTAGGTTGTATTTTATGATGCTAGTAGAGAGCTAGTGGTGTTCATTGAAGAGAGATACCCTAATGTGTATCAGCAGTTTGTTTCATCATTACCTTTTATAAAGTTTGATCTGAAGATGAGTTTTCCATAATTTAAATAGTCATTGTGTCCTAGGTTTTTGAAAGAGTACCCTAATGTCTTTATAGATGAGGTTGTATCATTACCCCCTTGATGGGAGAACAATTTTGGGATTTATCACCTACCAGGCATATCTCATAACTCTACGCCTTCATATAAGATGAAACCTTATCAGTTGAAAGAGATAGGGGTATAAATCAATGATCTATTATAGTCAGGTTTCGTTCATCTGAGTGTGTCACCACGGGGTGCACCGTTTTTTTTCTAAAGAATTTTTTTTTCATATTTGTATTGATTATCATCACATAAAGCAAGTGAAAGTAAAGAAACACAATCCTTTTCATCATATTTAGGATTTATTTGATCAGCTGAAGAGATAATGTAAATCCACACTCCAGACCTTATCTTTCCATTAGAATCTGTTCAACGTGAGGTTTTCTATGATGCTTTGTGTATTTTTTTGGATTGTGTTCTAATGTAGCAGAGATAGTTTTTTCTTATGTGTCTCAATAGTTATGTCCCCATGAGAATAACTATTCCACCCAGGATCTTGAGTTAGTGGTGTTTTTTATTTGAATTTCTGGTGACATTACCTTACTGATGATTGTTTTGGGGTTTTACCGACCATAAGAGCTTGTGGTATACCTTCTTCTAGTGTGACCTAAATATGAATAAACATTAGTGTATGGAATTATTTTATGATTATGAAATTGGTATTTTGTGTATGTTAGGAAAGGGAAATTTTGTAGCCAATGCGTTGATAAGGAATTCATATAGTGATACCGTACATGAATCTGTTGATTCCTAGAGTTTTATAGAAGAACTCTTAATGATGCATTCAGATATGGGAGAGGTTGGAAGAAGAGGTTGTATTTTCCAGATGATAGTTCAGTTTTCATTGGTGCATTAGGTGGAGGAATCCTAATTGCAGATTCTAAGGTGGAGGTCTAGAGGGACCATGTTATTTTCAAAAATTTCCCTAAATGTTTCTCTAAGGATGTACAAAACTGAATGTTACTTTGAGGGAAGGCCTTTCATTCATTCAGTGATGGGTGAGGTGGTTCTTTGTGAGTTAAATAGTTCACCTTTGGTAGTACATTCTCATGTGATGACAATGTACTAATCATTAAGAGGACATTTGTTTGGGGTTGGGATGAAGTGCGCAACTATAGAGTTTGTTTCTCGATGTGTGGTCTAATAGAAGGTGATGGTTGATCACTATGTTTCTGATGGTTTTCTCTGGCCATTAGATGTTACCAAATGGAAGTGTTAGGATATGTAAATGCACCTAGTTACAATTTTACCTTGATCTCAAGGAGGATATGATGATATAAGGGTGATAATGTATCTTTTGATTAAGTCGTGCCACTTTATTGTGATTATGGAGTCGAGATCAATGAAGGTTTTGTTGAATTAGTATATAGAGGAGGTGGTGTGGATATTCAATGTCTTACGGATGATCATCTCTAATCGGGAACCATGTTTTACCATCAGGGTGTATAGATGTCACAAGAACCCTTTTGTATCTCAATTATTCCTTAGAAATTATTTTCACCTACAGAAAAATGGTAAGATAGAGTAGACCATCTAGACTCTTGAAGAAATTTTACACTCTTGTGTTCATTATTTTTGAGGTTTTTTTATTCCACACCTGAACTTGGCCATGTTTTCTTAAAATCATATTCTTCACTCCACCCATGGTATGGTGTTGTTTGATTATTTTTAAATCCTACTATTCGAATATCTATTTTGATTGATCGGGGTCAGGGAGGTAGTAATTATCTGGCTAGAACTGGTATAGAATGCAATAAAGACGGTTCAAGTAATTTTTGAGAGGATGAAGGAATCTTAAGATCATAAAATATCATAGGTCGATCATAGTAGGGGACTACTAGAGTTAAAATTTAAAGATCATGTGTTCTTGTTGGTGACTCTTTATCATGGGAAGTAAGGTTTTTCTCATGGGAGTAATATTTCTCACTAGTTTGTTGCACTTTTAATGTTGTTGGATCGTGTTGGAGTCATGGCGTATCATATAGCACTTCACCAATAGATGATCCAGACACATGATGTTTTTTACATGTCAAATATCCTTTATTATATTAATTGTGACTTTAATGCTATAAATAGGAGAGAGATCGATGTTGATGGTGTTGTGAATTTCAAGGAGCGGCCTATAGAGATCCAAAAACACCAGGAGAAGGGGTTTCATGGGTATGTTATTCCCTTGGTTCGTGTCTTGTGGTGACCTAGTGGCTTGTAGGAGAGTACCTTGGAACATGTGATGAAAATAATCACTCATTACCTGATCTATTTAATGTTTATATCTTCTATTTTAATATTTTTATCTTGTGGATGTTGACCTTTCTTGTTTATGAAATTTGTTTCTCTTGTTTATTCTTGTGTTTTGACATTAATTTGAGATGTATCTCCCCTAGAAGAGTGTTTAGGATATGGTTTTTTCTATTGTGTGGTTTTATAATTGTTTCTTCATAGTGAGGTGGTTGATATCCTGAGAAGGTGAGATTATTGAGAGGTATATTGTGGGGTGGGTTTTCATCTAACCCCTTTAACTTTTCTCTCTGTGTTTGGTTTTAGATTATTAGGGAATGATTTTTTGAGACGTGTGTACTGTAATGGCCAAGATCCATGTAGTCTGATAGTTGTCATGTTTCTAAATCTTGTGGTTCTCATAGGATTCTTGGAGTGAGTCTAGAGTTGTTCGACTACAAAAATATGGAAACTAAGATAATACACTGTCTGTAAGTGTTTCACATCACGTTTTCACAGTCTGTGGATTGAATGAGAATCCTTTTACATCTTGGAAGATGTTCAAGGCCAGTTGAGGTTGGTTTATGTTGTTTCACATGATGTTTATTTTTTTAGGGTTAAAAGTTTTTAGGCTATGTTTTTTTTGTGATAACTGAATCTTTAAATTTACATAATGTTTAAATGGTTACATGCCGTGTAAATCCCCTATGTTGTGCAGCTATAAAAGGTGTAGAAGCTTGGGAGTTATCAACCCTTATTCCCTTTATCCATATTCCAAGAGGTCCAGTAGAACCCTCTTATAGATTATGGAATTACATAGATGGGGTTTAATCTTTGTCCTTCCATCATCAATCATTGTTGATCCAAGGAGTATCACCACAAGACATTACCCTATCCTCCTTTTAGAATAAATTTACATTTGTTGATAGCTTACATTGCATGGAACATCGAATTCAAGTGTACCATGACCAATTAACCAATCTTTTTAAATAGTGTTTATGAATAGTATTAAAAACATAATTAAATTTATGTATATTCCATATAATTGTTTTATAAAATTATATAAAAATAAATCTATTTTTAGGCATAAAAACTACAGCTTTTTAATAGGAATTTTACCACCTTTTAATGGCCCATCTATTTTAAAACTAAACTTTGGATGTTTTATAAATTTAGTTTTTTAAAATAGACTTCATTTTTGAATTAAAAACATCAAAATTATCTTAGGGTGAATTTTTGGTATTCTTCTAAGAGGTTTCAATTTTTGATGAATAGTGAAAAACACTGCATTGTAGTTAAAAAAACTCTCATTTCATTTAAATTTAATTTCATTGACTATTAAAATTGAAAATAGATCAAAAATATATATTAATAAAATTTACGTCATTAGAATCATTTTTATATTAAAATTATATATAAAACCTTATTAAACTTTTGAACGTCCCTTTTACCTGCCTTCTCGCCACATCTCTGAGATTAGTGTTAAACTTAATTTATCCACTTCCTTGAATTGAATTTGTAAAAACGGACATACATGGTTGTAATCAGTATGAAATTTAGAGTCTAATAGGATCAACATAATCTTTTTAAATTATGAATAGTAAATTTAATAAACTTTTATTTACCACTGTTAAGGGTAACTCGGGTAATTATTGTTAAAAATAATATTGAAAAATTTTAAAATTACCCTAAAAGTTGTCTCAATTTCATGGGATAAGTGTGTTTCTTCCAAAATCAACCTTATCCAAAAATAATAATCTTTTTAAGATACTTGGTTATGAATATGACATTTATAATATTTTATTTAAAGATAAGTTAAAAATGTCATACTCTTTTTTTAATAAGTATTACATTTTTAATACATTGTTACACAAAATAAAAATTAAAATAAAATAGTAATTTTAAATCAAATAAATTTATTTTAATCATTATAATTTATTTTTAATTTTTATAGAATGAAAATTATGATTAAAGGCTTGTATAATAATAATGCAATTATTGTCTAATCAATAAAAATATCAAAAAAATGAATTTATAAAAATTAACATAAATATAAATTGACATAATTAATGTAATACATGAATTGTATAGATAACATAAAAATTGTAGTGATATATTAGAAATTTTGGTTCTAAGTTATCATTTTTTTATGATATTTTTAAAAAGAAAAATAATTAATTTTATCAAAATTAAAATAAATGATACTTTGAAATAAATAATATTTTATTAAATGATATAAAATTCATAAAAATCTAAAATTCCACCAACTTATAAGAATAAAGTTAAATAAGTCATCAATGATTAATTTTGGGTTCAATTGGTAATTTACTTAGTTTATTAACCCTCAAATAGTAAAATGACAAGTTGTCACAGTAGGAGATAAAGTGTTTAACAAAGTGTTAAATCCAAAAGATAATTCTAGTAATGTGACCTAAATGTGTATAAAAATTATTTATTGAGTCTAATTAAACCAATAATTGAAGTTCCCAATCAGGATCCAAGTATCACTGAGAGGGGGAGGGGGTGAATCAGTGATATCTTTTTCTTTTTAAGTTTCCCCTTTTTGAAACAACCTTCGCCTCCTGTTAAAGAGTTTCTTCCCTGCTGAACACACACATCCACAGGAACACAAGATTTACAAGGTTCACTACTCAACAAGAGTAGCTACGTCCTTGGTATGGTACGGAAATAATCCAGTACCACACAATCCACTAGAAAACAATCCTTTGATGTGGAATACAACGAGTAGGATATACCCTTACACTCGTGCAGCACTTTGAAAACAATCCAATAGTGCGTGTGCTCCCTCTTAGCACAAATAGGATAACACAATGTTTCAGTGCTTCTTTACAATTAAACAGATGTATTCTCCGAAGTACAAATCTTCACTTTCTTACCCAGAAGCCGGTAAGAACTCTCTCGTGCACAACTGAATACGTGCGAAGGCCCCAAATATTTCGCACAGCCTTTAGGGTGCCTTGCGCGCAATTCAAATGGCTTGCGCGTAAAATCACCTTTTGGCGCGAAAAACGTTTTCGCGCAACTTTCCTTTTACGCGCAACTTTTCCTCTTTTCGCGCAACTCACTTAGCGTATAATTTACGCGCACCAGAGCTCGGGATTTCTTCTAAGTGTCGAGCATTACCTTATGAGAGGGGTTCACCTCATATTTATAGGCATTTTTGACTTTGCGCATAAAAACCACTTCCTGCGCGTAAAACCTCCTCCATGCGCGTAAAAACTCTTTAATGAAACTTCATATTTCGCGCCATGCTTCAATATTTCGCGCACCTCATGCCTTTGGCATTTTTCATCCTTCTAAGCCTGAAGCACCAATTGCGCGCAAAATTCCGCACCGTGTTCTATATTGCGCGCAAACCCAATCTTTCCTGCGACATCAGATTTCGCGCACTGCTCCAATATTTCGCGCATTTTATGCCTTTGCCAATTTTTGATCTTCTGATCTCGAATCATCATTTGCGCGAAAACTTCATTCCCCAATTTCGCGCACCATGCCAATATTTCGCGCAACCCGCAGATTTTTCGCGCAACCCGCTACTATTTCGCGCATCCCGCAGATATTGCGCGCACCACTTTATTTTTGCGCGAAACGTGCCTAAATTTCCGCGCACTCCATTCCTTTGTCATTTTTCATAGTTCTGACCTTGAATAACTCTTTTGCACGTATAAACCATCTTCAGCGCAACATCCATTGCCAAGAAGATTTCTTCATCTCCCGATTTTCAGGCCCTAAAATTTGGCAAACACTGGAAAACGGCGCCACCTTAAACTGTTCTTTTCTGCCATCCCCAGATTGTCTATTGCTTTGCCATTTTATCTCTTTACTGCTTCCCATATCCATTCTTCTGCCCTTATCACGAATCCCACTATCGTGATATTTATCCTTTGATAGATCAGCTTAAGCATCGTCAGAGTTGCAATGGGAACTGAATCTTTCCTATCTTCCAGCAGCATCATCCCTTCCAATCAAAACATTATCTGACTGGCATCATCATTTCTCCCCCTTTCCTTCATAAGGCTTGCATCACAAGTTCTCCTAACTCATGATTTGTGTGAAATACATACCAGCAAAGCATCGTCTGATTTATGATCCTTCTACACAGTGAATTGATTTATCGCCTTTGACAACAAAATACAACACTCTGCAAAAGCTAACTCTTCAAACTTTCATCTTCATTCAACCTGGTCCCAACAATCTCCCCCTTTGGATTTTGTTGTCAACAAAGATTCATAAATCACTGAATTTTGAAACCTTTTGCAATGGATTACTTATCAACAATTCTAAGCCTACGTGAGCTAACTCATTGTAGGAAACAAGATTTATTGACAGCCAAAACCATGCTGTCCAAAAGCAGTGACTGTGAAATCTCATGAACATACCTCCTCATCCTTCTTCAGAACATCTTGCAATAGCATTCTTCACTTCTTCAACTTTCCTGTAAAACAACTTTGTTTCCTACAACCACTCCAACAAATAGTTAGAATAGTTCACTCACATACATGCTGAATTCACAGCTTACCCACAACTCTCCCTTAATACATTCTTCCTTATGGATAGATTTATGAAACAATTCTCCCCCTTGACAACACTATCCAAAGCTAAGACGAGAGAGGGGACAGAAACATGTACCTTAACCTTGATGAGAAGGAGGTTGTACACCCATGTTCAACCTCAACTTTGAAAATGGTTCCTTCGGTAACGGTTTTGTAAATATATCAGCAATTTGTTCAGATGTAGGAACATACTCCAGCCTCAGTTCATTCTTTTCAACCTGCTCTTTGATGAAGTGGTACTTTATATCAATGTGTTTTGAACGAGAATGTTGTACTGGATTTCTTGTAAGATTGATTGCACTCTGATTATCACAACCCAAGAGCAATGGTAGCTTTACTTCAACAAGTAGATCTTCCAGCTGAGTCTTCATCCACATTAGTTGAGTTGCAGCTTGAGTAGCAGCAACATACTCAGCCTCAGCTGTGCTAAGAGTTACTGAATTCTGTTTCTTGGTATGCCAACTAACACAGCTTTTTCCTAGAAAGAATACTCCACCAGATGTGGATCTTCGATCATCAACATTTCCTGCCCAATCAGCATCAGAATACCCAAATAGATCAATATTTTCAGAGCCGTCATACCGGATTCCAAAGTTTGTTGTGCCTTTGATATATCTGAGAATTCTTTTTCCAGCAATCAAATGTGATTCTTTAGGAGCACTCTGAAATCTCGCACATAAAGTAACAGCATAGACGATGTCGGGTCTTGAGGCCGTCAAATATAGCAGACTTCCAATCAGTTTTCGAAACTCTTTCTGATCAACTTCCTTTCCTTCTCCATCTTTAGACAACTTGGTTCCCACTGAAATCGGTGTGGAAACTGGTTTCGAATTTTCCATGCCAAACTTCTTCAGAAGTTCCTTAGCATACTTTTCTTGAGATAGAAAAACATGATTCTTCTTCTGTGAAATTTGTAACCCAAGAAAGTACTTCATTTCACCTAGCATGGACATCTCAAATAACTTCTTCATCTCCTCAGCAAATTTTTCACATGATCTTTCATTATTTCCAGCAAATATAATATCATCGACATAAACAATAACGATCAGTGAAAACTCCTGACATTTCTTGATGTAGAGATTGCTGTCAACTCTCCCTTTCTTAAAGTTCATCTTCTTCAAGCAAGTATCTAATTTAGAATACCATGCTCTCGGAGCCTGTTTTAGCCCATACAGAGCCTTCTTCAACCTGCACACATAGCTTTCATCTTTTCCAATAACAAATCCACAAGGTTGATCAATGTAAACTTCCTCGTCAAGATCACCATTCAAGAATGCAGATTTTACATCCATTTGAAAGATTTTGTAACCTCGTTGTGCAGCAATGGCAAGAAATATTCTGATTGTTTCTAATCGAGCTACTGGAGCAAAGGTTTCATCAAAGTCAATGCCTTCAATTTGTGAATACCCTTTGCAGACCAATCTTGCCTTGTTTCTTATTACATTACCTTCTTCATTCAGCTTGTTTCGAAAAACCCACTTTGTACCAATAATGTTCTTGTTGTCCGGCTTGGGCACAAGTTCCCAAGTATTGTTCTTCTCTATCTGATCAAGCTCTTCATTCATAGCATGAACCCATTCTGGATGCTCAAATGCTTCATTTACATTATTCGGTTCAACTTTCGAATAAAGAGAAGTATGTGATATAGCATTTGTTGTTCTTCTTGTTTGAACCCTCTGATTTTTATCTCCAATAATGTTTTGAGCCTCCACTTGTTTCCTCAACCTAGGATGAGTTGTTTGAACTTCATCCTCATCACTTGATATTTCTGAGTCAGATTCCTCTTCTTGAGTAGGATGAACAAATTCTGAAGCATTATCAGAATTGTTAACAAAATCTTCTCTATCCCGCTCGACTTCCACATCAACATATGACTGCTTTTCTTTCTCAGCACTTTCAACAACTTTTACATCTGAAGAATCAATAATTCTTCCTGTTTCTTTGTTGAGGCATCTATATCCTCTTCCTTCTGGAGCATAGCCAAGAAAAATTCCGTCATCTCCTCTTTGCTCGAACTTTCCCAGATTTCCACCTTTCTTCTTTATAATACATGGACTCCCAAAGACTCTCAAGTGTTTCAGACTTGGAGTTTTTCCATAGAACATCTCATATGGAGTCATATCTGAGTTTGGTCTATAGAAACACCGGTTCTGAATATACACAGCAGTGCTCATGGCTTGCCTCCAATAATAATGAGAGAGACTATGTTCAAGTAACATAGTTCTCCCCATTTCCACCAGACTTCGATTCTTTCTTTCAGCCACCCCATTTTGTTGAGGTGTGTATGGTGAACTAAACTCATGCCGAATTCCATGTTTCTCAAGATAACTTTCAAACTCTTCATTCTTATACTCACCACCATTATCAGTTCTCAACTTCTTCACTGAATACTCACATTCTTTCTCTGCTTTCCTTCTGAAACTCTTAAACATTGTTAGAGCATCTGACTTATGTCTCATGTACATAACACAAGTAATGCGAGTAAAGTCATCAATGAAAGTAATGAAGTACTTATCTCCATTTGAAGATTGCTTGCTCATTGGCCCACATATATCTGAGTGTATGAGTTCTAAGGGTCTTTTTGAGCGAATTTCAACTCTCTTGTGCATAGAATTAGCAATCTTCCCTTTCTCACAAATAGTGCAGCACCAATCTCTTTCTCTTGATAAATCAGGCATATCTCGAACACTTTCTCGCTTTGACAACTTGCACATATTTCTCTGACACATATGACCCAGCCTTTTATGCCATAATTTATTTTCATCCACCACACTCATGTAACAAGAGTTCTGTCCATCCCCAACTTGGAACAAATTCCCTCTTGTACGCTGGCCCCTTGTAACTATGATTCCATCATTTTCACTTTTTACAACAAATCCATCTTTTCTGAAGATCACTTTGTTGCCCTCATCACAGAGTTGTGACACACTGAGCAGGTTGTGTTTCAGTCCATCAACATATAGTGTTTTTCTGGATTTCATCTTTTCTTTTCCAATGATGGCTGATCCAACACCTTTGATCCTTAGAGATTCATCATTTCCAAATGTCACAGTTCCTTCTTTAAAGTCTTTCACATTCTTCAGCAGCTTTAAGTCTCCTGTCATATGAGATGAACATCCACTATCAAGAATCCATGGACGTTCTCCTTTGGTAGCCTTCAAAGCTGTTTCAACAACAAGTGCTTTTTGTTCTTCCTTTTCCTCCACTTTCTGTTTTGCTTCTTCCAATTTCCTAGCCAAATCAATGTGTTCTGGCCAGAGAACCATGCATTCTTTCTTTTCAGACTTATCAAATTTGTCCCTTTTGTATTTTAAAAACTCTGTCTTCTGAGGATTATTAACAAACTTTTGTTGCTCTGGTAACACACTAAGGCAGCCCTTAGCAAGATGTCCAGGTTGATCACATCTTTCACAATATGTTTCCAGTGGTTGGAATCTGTTCCCAACTTTCACACCAGTCTTCTCAGATTTCTTCTGAAACTTATTTGGAGATATTCTATTTTGAAAGCGTTGGCTCCCCCTCAATCCTTGTCCTTCAAAACTTTTGGAATAGTTGTAATGTTGTTGGTTAAACCAACACATACTTTCCATGTGTCCGAATCCACCACAATACCAGCAGTATCCATAGAAAGAATATTTACCTCTGAAACTTTTAGACTGAATGGAGTTGTGAACACGCTTCTCAAAAACCATCATATTTTCATTTGTAACTCTCTTCTTCAGCTCAGATTCAGCAGTACCAGAAGTATTAGAAGCTTTTCTTGACTCAAGATTTTTATGCACTTCTGATTTTTCTGCATTGCTGATTTTGACCACATACTTTGTCTTTCCAGCCTTGTTCTTATCAGAACCAACTTTGTCTTTCATTTCAACCTTTGAAGGTAAGTTTTGTAGATCCCTTTTTAGTTCATTCTTACTGGAACATTCCCCTACTTCTGAGATAGAATTTTTGGAACTGATATTCATTTCTTTAGCTTTATGCAGTTTTTGTTGGACAAGTTCCAACTCTTCTTCTTTTGCCTTCAACTTCACTTCAAGATGATCATTACGATTCTTTGTATTCTTAAGAGAATTTTTCAGATCATCAATCTCCTTTTTCATCATGATTTTATCATCTGTAAAACCTTCTTGATTGTTTACTGTGGAATTTTCTTTTACTAACTTGTTGTTTTCTTTCTCCAGTTTCCTGATCTTCCTCAAACATTCCTTCAGCTCTTCTTTCAGATACTGTTCAAGTTGAGTCTCTTCTTCTTCAGTACTACTACTCTCATAATCATCATTATTCACTGTTGCAAAAAAGGTACTCTCTCTAGTTTTTTCAGTAGCAGATTTTTCTGATTCAGTCTCGCTATCATCATCTTCCTTATCATTTGACAAAAAGCTTCTTCTTTTTGATTTAAAGAACTTTTTATTCTGACTTCTACCAGAATATTTATCTTTTCGATCCTGTTTCTTCCATGACCTTCTTGGTCCTCTGTCTTCTTCATCACTGTCGGCATCTTTCCCCTTTTGAGGGCAATTAGCCGCAAAGTGGCCAACTGCTCCACATTCAAAACATTTCAAAGGGAGTTTCCCTTTGTATTTCCCTGTGCCTCTTTTAACATTTTTAGAAAACAAGGATAGAATTTCATCAAAATTTTTACATACCTCATTTTCAGAGTTGGATTCACCAGCTTCTTCATTAATAAGAATTTTCTTCGACTTCTCTTTCTTTTCTGCCCTGAAAGACATTTCTCTATCAGTTTTTGCTTTGCTCTTCATGGTCTTCTCTCTTCTCATCTCATAAGTGATGAGAGTACTGTGCAAATCATCAAGAGATAATGTTTCCGGATCTCTGTCTTCTAGTGAAGAAACTTTAGCATCAAATTTGTCAGGCAGAATTCTCAGGATCTTTTCAACAACTGTATCATCTTCTAACTTTTCACCAAGACATCTGATTGTACTGACAATGTCATTAACTCTGGTAAAGAATTCCCCAACAGATTCAGATTCTCCCATTTTCAAGTCTTCATACTTCAGCCTCCAGATTTGTAGTTTTGCCTTCTTCACTTTTGTATTTCCTTCATAGATATTCATTAGCTTATCCCAGATGCCTTTAGCAGTAGTGACACCTTTCACTCTTAAAAACTCACTCTCAGAAAGTGATGAGAGTAATGCATTTTTAGCTCTTCCATCATTCTCAAGATTCTTCTTATCGACAGGAGTAAGAGGGACCTTGTCATCAATATCAGGAAATCCATCTGTTGTAGTTTCAAGAACTTCATATCCAAGAGACATAAGATACGGCATCATTCTGTCCTTCCAGATGTGATAGTTCTTTCCATCGAAGATTGGAATCCCCTTACTGTTCACGCAATTTAGATTTTCCATCACAACTTCTCTTCAAACAATTCAGCAAAGAGTAAACGAAGGTAACCTTCCCTCTGATACCAATTGAAGTTCCCAATCAGGATCCAAGTATCACTGAGAGGGGGAGGGGGTGAATCAGTGATATCTTTTTCTTTTTAAGTTTCCCCTTTTTGAAACAACCTTCGCCTCCTGTTAAAGAGTTTCTTCCCTGCTGAACACACACATCCACAGGAACACAAGATTTACAAGGTTCACTACTCAACAAGAGTAGCTACGTCCTTGGTATGGTACGGAAATAATCCAGTACCACACAATCCACTAGAAAACAATCCTTTGATGTGGAATACAACGAGTAGGATATACCCTTACACTCGTGCAGCACTTTGAAAACAATCCAATAGTGCGTGTGCTCCCTCTTAGCACAAATAGGATAACACAATGTTTCAGTGCTTCTTTACAATTAAACAGATGTATTCTCCGAAGTACAAATCTTCACTTTCTTACCCAGAAGCCGGTAAGAACTCTCTCGTGCACAACTGAATACGTGCGAAGGCCCCAAATATTTCGCACAGCCTTTAGGGTGCCTTGCGCGCAATTCAAATGGCTTGCGCGTAAAATCACCTTTTGGCGCGAAAAACGTTTTCGCGCAACTTTCCTTTTACGCGCAACTTTTCCTCTTTTCGCGCAACTCACTTAGCGTATAATTTACGCGCACCAGAGCTCGGGATTTCTTCTAAGTGTCGAGCATTACCTTATGAGAGGGGTTCACCTCATATTTATAGGCATTTTTGACTTTGCGCATAAAAACCACTTCCTGCGCGTAAAACCTCCTCCATGCGCGTAAAAACTCTTTAATGAAACTTCATATTTCGCGCCATGCTTCAATATTTCGCGCACCTCATGCCTTTGGCATTTTTCATCCTTCTAAGCCTGAAGCACCAATTGCGCGCAAAATTCCGCACCGTGTTCTATATTGCGCGCAAACCCAATCTTTCCTGCGACATCAGATTTCGCGCACTGCTCCAATATTTCGCGCATTTTATGCCTTTGCCAATTTTTGATCTTCTGATCTCGAATCATCATTTGCGCGAAAACTTCATTCCCCAATTTCGCGCACCATGCCAATATTTCGCGCAACCCGCAGATTTTTCGCGCAACCCGCTACTATTTCGCGCATCCCGCAGATATTGCGCGCACCACTTTATTTTTGCGCGAAACGTGCCTAAATTTCCGCGCACTCCATTCCTTTGTCATTTTTCATAGTTCTGACCTTGAATAACTCTTTTGCACGTATAAACCATCTTCAGCGCAACATCCATTGCCAAGCAGATTTCTTCATCTCCCGATTTTCAGGCCCTAAAATTTGGCAAACACTGGAAAACGGCGCCACCTTAAACTGTTCTTTTCTGCCATCCCCAGATTGTCTATTGCTTTGCCATTTTATCTCTTTACTGCTTCCCATATCCATTCTTCTGCCCTTATCACGAATCCCACTATCGTGATATTTATCCTTTGATAGATCAGCTTAAGCATCGTCAGAGTTGCAATGGGAACTGAATCTTTCCTATCTTCCAGCAGCATCATCCCTTCCAATCAAAACATTATCTGACTGGCATCATCATTTCTCCCCCTTTCCTTCATAAGGCTTGCATCACAAGTTCTCCTAACTCATGATTTGTGTGAAATACATACCAGCAAAGCATCGTCTGATTTATGATCCTTCTACACAGTGAATTGATTTATCGCCTTTGACAACAAAATACAACACTCTGCAAAAGCTAACTCTTCAAACTTTCATCTTCATTCAACCTGGTCCCAACAATAATCATATTATATTCTAAATTAATTACTTTTGAGGTATTTGAAATAGAAAATAAAAATATATTAATTTAATATTTTAAACGATTACAAGAGTGCCCCTCTGTTCTCTTATAAAAAGACACCTCCTCCCTCACTTCCTCACACAACTTTGTTCCTTCTGTATAGACCAAACCCTACCCATTTACCTTAATACCTTCCCTAGACACATTTTAGAGGTTATTTTATTCTAAAAAACAAAACTGTGTGTCCCTAAGAAGATATTCAAAGGAGGTTCTCTAAAGAAGAGGTAATTATCCTTACCGACTCCTTAAAAATTAATTCCTATTCTAAATTCTCTGCATGAGTTGTTTTCCATATAAAATAACAAATACAGTATTATATATATTCAAATATGTTATTATGATTATGTTAAAACCATATTCATCCTTTTATATGTCCTACAAAAAACAATATCACCATGCATATGTACATACAACTTACAGTCTTTACACTATGGTGTAATTTGTTTTTCATCGCCACTTTATTTGGATGGGTATAATGATGAATATAAGGGATATAAATAATAAATATTACATGATATTGATTCATTATAATTAATATATCATCCAACTCAATACCACTTTACCATTAAAATAATGATATCGTTGCTTGTGTGTATGTGTGGTCTAAGGTCTCTATGACGCAATGAGAATCATTATCCACATTTACCATTGAAGAGTGATTATAAAAATTCATATTATGAGTTAATATAATATTTCTTAACTTAATATCATTATGTATATGAAAAAAATATATCATATACATAAAAACCAGGACGTACATGACAAAACAAACATAATAAAATGAAGTAGTTAACACCAAGAATAATGGTAATAATGAAATATTTTTAACAAAATGATATAATAGGATCATATATGAAATAATAAATATAGATATAGTATAGGTAAAATTTAATATAATTCATTTACCATTATAAATGAGGTTAACACACCCTAAACTAAATTAAATTGTAATGTAAGGGTTAATTTCACAATCTCATTATTACCTAGGATTGTTTATATGTAAGTATTCACTAGGATATATTTATCATCCATTTCCATGCTTCATAAAAATTAATTAAAAAATATGCATACTATTCTTATAAAAATTATAATTCATTTTTAAAAATGTTTTAACTTTTATAAAGGGTCTTGAAAATAAACTTTTTTTTCATTTTCTAAACAAGGTACATTATGACCTTTTCAGGAAAAAAAAATATACAGTGTGAGAAAAGATTTATTTACAAGATTACAAGACACTTTTAATTACAAAAAATTTATTTTAAAAAATTTCACCCCTTTTTAAAATAATTTTGATATAAAAAGGGGTATTTCCCTCAATAAGTTTCTAATAATTTTATTAGACAACTTTCATCTATGTCAACATATTTTGTTGAATTTTATATTTAATTGAGGTCGGTCTCTTTAGATACCATATACCATATTTTATTGAAATTTTTTATGATATATTTGACTATAGATGTGCTATTTTAATATCATTCATGGTTTTTTGTTAGTGTATTAACATTTCTTAGGCTATTTTTAATATGAATTTTTATGTTGGTTATATTTCACCTTTTTTATATGAGTAATTCATTAGACATATTATGTGATGTATAGGGCCCACTGTAGCCACTCGATGCATCGGTAGGTCTCATGAGACAAACTAGTTTTGGTATTTTCTAATGTCTTGGCTGTTTATGTATGGTTTTTTGGATGAATCATTAATTATATATTTATGATGTCTGGATTATTCATTCTCTCTTTATGAGATTTGTTATTGATATTCCAGGTGATTATTTGACTAGTGTAATATCCATGGTTATGTATATTTCTTATGTGCCTATTTGTATGGAATTATTTAATTAGCTTATATCCCTGACATATTTTTATCAAGAATAGGTTTTAATGGATTTTGTTTTTAGTTATTCACTTTAACATATTGATTGTGGTTATTTATAATGACTTAGACTTTATTGTTTAACCTTACTGAGCATCTGAGCTCCCCCATTTATTGTGTTTCATTTTTCAGTATGATGTGAAGATTTATATTATGACTAACTTGTAGGGTTAAGAAAAGGGATAACATGTTTCTTCAAATGGGTTACTATGTTTTTTTCATTTCAGGATGTAATGTAAAACTTATGTATGTAATATGGATTCTAGAACTACTAAACTGACCAATCCTTTGTGATTAAAATCTTATATCTATTTAAATATAATGAAGTAAGGCATAGTCACAGGGATACTAGGGTTAGAGTTTTTATAATTGGTATTAGATTATATTTAATAGAAACCTTGGAAACTATCTTTAGAAAACAAATATTAGGCAATATATCCCAACGATAGACTTTGTGGATTAGTATATAAGAACATCCTATAATTTTTTTTAAAGTATAGATTACGTGGGTATTCCTAGAAATAAATCTTTTTCTGGTTATTACATATGGTTTTTGTTGTGGAACAGATGTTCCTATCAGTAACAACTCTAACAAGGTGTGTTAGGCCTCACATGACGTAACCTGGTACATGACAACATGCCTTAGTATATTCCTGGTTTGACACTCTTAAGGGATGTGCTTAGAGTAATTCACATTTTATTTACAGACATTTTTGAAGTATTTAAAATTAAATATGTCCCTAAATAAATCATTTTTATGATTATGACATTATCCATGAATAACTTCTCAATTTATGTATTCTGTTTTATTAGTTTTAAATTATGAATTAGGATTTATAAATTAATATAGTGTATGCCATGGTTTAGAAATATCACCTAGTGGAAGGAATGTAAACTCTATCGATGAAAATAATCAATGTAAGGATTTCCCTCCTATGAAAGATAATGATTTCTAAGATAGAGCTACAACTACTGCTGAACAACTTGTAACTATACTGCGACAACTGAATCGTGTTATGAACAATAACCTTATCCAAATGAATCACCCTAATCCACAATGTGGAGGAACAATTTTATACCACTTCATGGGAAAAAAACCTCCATTATTAATTGGGACTACAAATCCTTTTGTAACTGAGTAACGGTTAAGTTCCTTAGAGAAGATATATATTACTTTGGGAATTAAAAAAGGGAGAAGGTTGACATCACAATTTATCATCTCATAAGAGATTCAAATAAATTGTGGTAATTGATTCAAAACACTAAGGAGGATGAAAAAATATAAAACATATAATGGAGGTAATTTAAATAACTTATCTTAGAAACACATTTTCCTTGTGAAAAGTGAGCTGATATGGAGAGGAAATTTATGAGTCTGGGAAAAAAGAACTATGATAATGTTGAAAAATATGAAGCTAATTTTACAAGGTTATAAAGGCATTCTACGGATTATGTATGTAATCTAAGGTGTAATATTGGTCGATTATTTGATGGGTTGAAACCATTAATCTAACAAGTACTGGTCTCCCAAATATTATAATCATACAAAGATATAGTCTCGTGTTCTATCAAGATTGAAAACAAAAATCTCTAAGACTTGTGAAATTAAATGAATACAAGAGAAGAATAGGGATATTTAACACTCCAAAAAAGGAAATAAAGAAAAGGGTAAGAAGATAAGAGTTTAATTCCTATCCCATAATAATTTTTGGAAGAAACACCATATTACTTGGCTAAAAGGAATGAGTGTTTGTTATAAGTTTGGGGGAAAATGACACAAATCTTATGATTTCAAGGGAAATGAAAAAGCTACAAATGTTTAATGTTATAATTGTAAATAAATGAGACAGTATGAAAAATATTGTCTTAATCATCAATGAATTTTTCCCCAAAAAAGTCTAAGGGAGCAAGGCCAGTCTTATACGATCAAAGCTACTGAGGTTGAAGTTCTTAATGATTTGTGAGCATGTACTTTAATCATCTCCTCAAAAATAGCCATTTATTTATTTTTTTTAATGTCTTAGATTTTCTGTGTATTATTTTTAAATATTATATGGAATTATTTTGAAACTAGTCTTTTCGATAGCATGTCATTCTGAGGCCATGGGTTCCCAGAATGAATTTTAGAAAAAATTTAAATTTTTAAATAGTGTGCGTGAGAGGTTTTCTTGAAAAAGTGAAATAACTTTTCAATCGGTTCCCAGATCATAAATATGAGGGCACCTTTACGCTCAGAGTAGTGACTTTACCTTAGGATAGGCCTAACATCGATCGATGTGGGTCTACTGCAAAGGTATTTTTTGGTCGTTTTAAAGGAAATGAAATAAATTAATGATTTATTTTGTTTTAAACAATTCTTTAACTCAACAACCTAATACTCCCCTATTAATAATTTTTTATGTAAAATTTGTAGGTTTATCCACATAACCCATGTGAATTGATGATTTCCATTAGAGATTTGTAGAACCCGTTTGCAAAAGATGATGGAAAGATTGATCAATGCTCCTAGGATTCGACAAACCTCACCAAAGAATGTGATGTGGAAATAAATATTCAAATAAATCATGTTATGGGGTTTTTATTACGATTTTATTCTCCCCATTCTTCAATTAAACAATGAATGCGGGTCAACCCACGAACATGTTGATCTGCGGATCGTGCATTCTTTCGAGAGGGTTATTATTTCTATTTCTTTTCAAGGATATTGATTCTAGGAATTAATTCGTGAGGTTTAGAATCATTGTTTTTTTAGACCTATTGAACATACTTACGAGATTGTATCGATGTTGTGAAAAATGATGGAAGGGGTTTGTTCCTCCTTTGATTATTGAATTTATTCCCTTCTCACCCTGCATTCTTTGCGTTCTTTGTGGGGCGGCGAACAATGGATCATTGCGAATTTATTTCAAAATTTAACAATCCCAAATTAGAGATCCAGTATCATAATGACCTATAAGAGGTGAAATGCTTATGGTGGGAATCGATCCGTCACAGATCGAAGGGAAAATTTATTCAGCCGCTCTTTCACAAAGGATCGATATGTATTTTTGGAGCCGATTGGAGGCCTGGAACCAATATAACATGATTTTATTTGAAATAATGACCCTGGATCTCAAGTTTTGAAGTGATCAGACAATTGGATCAAAGATCGGAGCTTCACCCGAGGTGCGCTGGTGAAGAACACAGTTTCTGGATAATCCTGATCAACATGGTGTGTACTCATGGTTATATAGGGTTTGGTCCCCACTGGTTGGTGACTATAGTTTTAGGAGATAGACCGGCGTCACATGGTGTGTTACCCTTGTTACACGGTGTGTGAACCCTTCACTGAACTCCACATGTATCTCGGGCGATACACGGACATAGGGAAGAGTACATGACATGTACTCCACCATACAACCAGACCTGGAAAGATACGCAAGCTATCTCGTGTACCAGTACATAGTTTGGAACACAGGGGTTGAAGTTGTGTACAAGATCATAGAAAATGTACACGGATTCTTCCCTGGATAGTGGAACATGGTGTGTCACTCTCTTACATAGCATGTATACCTTCTTCTACACAACATTCCTTCGACACAGTATATTGTACACGGGCAGTGCCCGGGGTCTTATAACACGGAATGTGACATTTCTACATGTCGTGTACTATTCTATACATGTCTTGATCTTCATGTCCTCTATTCCTTGGACTAGTTCCATTTGGGTTAGTGCTCCTTTTTCTCAGTCCCCTAAAGTCCAGGTATCGTTTCGAACCACATTAGTATGATCCCTTCAGTAGGACTTTCTAGATAGAGTCGTAATCCCTCCAAGAGGCCCACAGCGAGATCCTCTACCCATTATTGACCCTAGGTAGAGTTATGTATCAACATTAAAAATACTACAGGACATAGATCCTTTACTTATAAGAGTAATTTGGATGATTCATGGTATATACCAAGGCCCTAGAAGATATCATCATCTGTGTATCATGATCTTTTCCACTCAGGAGTGTGTTCTCCTAGAATGAGTGTATCTTTTATCTATTTATATCTATCAGTGTGTCTATCTCACTCGTGACACATCCCAACAAATGTACATTTTGGATGGACATCTTCAGAGCTATTAGAATCATGTAGTGAGTTTGCCCAGATGAGTGCTTCATGAAATATTTGGACTGGATCCGTAGCGTGGGTATGCGGTCATTGTGACTTACCTTTAGACTATGTGTCTGGGCTTTTGAGTATATCTAGATGTGTTTATATTATTATATTTTTTGTAGAATTATATTGGGGAGAGATGATTATACCTTTACTTATGTATTTCTTTGTGGTTTTTTTGGGTCCTCTACTGAGTATTGTTAAACTCACCCCTATATGGTCTTTTCCCATATGTTTCATGCATTGTGCATACGAGCGGCCTCTTGATGGAGTCTAGGGTACACCAAGACCAGACCGAGCGTTGGGAGTGTCCTTCAGAATGAGGTATTCCTACTACTATAATGACAAATCCCATTACCTAAATTCTTGCTTATAGGTTGGAATTTGTATTTTGTAGACCCTTTATTTTAGTTAAATTGTATTCTATCCCAGTTTACTTTCTGCGCATTACCTTCTATTGGACTTTGATGGTTGGGATTAGTTGTATGCATGAATATTTTTACTTAGTGTTTTTTACTTTTCATCATTTTTTGGCTTGGATAATTATTCATGTGTATAGGAACTAAGGAAATTACTCCCATGTTAGTGATATTCCTACTCGGTGTTAGTCACCAGCCCCTGGCCTATTGGTGGTAGACTTGGGGAGTCACAACACGGGCCCCACTAGGATGGTTCATGATAGAGTGGTATCAAATGTGGTCGATTCTACCTTAGGGCCAAGTGTTTGTGATATTGGTTTTGGAAAATAGTTTTAAGTGTTCTGAGCTTAACTTTTAGGCTAGGGACCTCAATGTTGGTGTCGGTGGCTGACGTATCTATACACTTGGAAACTGATAACCTTCTTTTCCACTCGATACATGAAAACACTAGTTGTATGTAAATAAAAAATGGTGCATGCATCATATAAGAATGGGTTAATTTTTTCATGTCCTTTTGTATTAGCTATCTAGATATACTCTTGACCATGGTTCATCTTGTTTCTTTACAAGATGCATCTGCGATGCATAACCACTAGGATTCAGCATATTGGTCCTAAGTATGACCCCCTCATTAAAGAGGATTCAATTCAAGGACCAGTTCGCCAAGAGTTACCTCAGTTGGTACACCTGTTATACCACCACCTGTAGAGCAGCACATGGTACCTGCAGTGTCGATAGATGACAAGAACAGATTGGGAATGATCCATGAGTTTCAAAGATAGATACCCCTTAGGTTTTGAGGTGAGCCCAACCATTAGGTGGCTACGGTCTGTCTTGAGGTTGTGACCAGAGTTTTCTGTCTAGTGAGGTCACCAGCATACTAGAAGGTAATCCTAGGAGCGAGTCTTTATCAGGGTTTGGCAAGACGATGGTGGAGTTTGACCATGCAGACTTGCGACGAGGATACTCTTTCATGAACGAAGTTCAAGTGACTCTTTAGGGAGGAGTACTATCTAGTTACCCTAAGAGAAGTATGTATCCGAGATCTTCTTCATCTCTTGTAGAGACGTTTGACAATTGATGACTATTCATCGAGGTTCACTAACCTCACCAGGTACTCAATGGATATGGTTAGTGATCAGTTCTTCAGAGCTCTAACCTTTCAATAAATTCTACAACGGGGCATCTGAACTATTTTAGTTCCTCTATGAATTTCAATTTATGCATGAGTTCTTGAGAGAGATTTGGTGGTTGAGATTTTCTTGGATGCACAGAGACAGCCAGTGGAAATCAACAGTAGGCAGACAGGTGCTGATACCTCGGCAGTAGGGAGCCTACATCATGCACATGGATAGGGATGTGGGAGATGTCACAGGAGGACCCAAGATAAGGGATTTTTTTCCGAGGCTCGCAGGCCAGATCCAGTCAGCCTAATGAGAGGCAATTATACTCATGTGATGGTAGAGGATATCTCACTAGAGAATGTCCAACCTATCGAGATGCTGATAAAGATGTGATAGATGGTCCATTGAGGCAGAGGCATAAAGTGGATCAGGCACACCCCCTAGGTGTTATACATGGAAAGGGATAAAGGAGAGATGTAATAAGTGGAAGAAACTTTGATCTACTTCCACCACCACCCGTTGGAGGTTTCCACTAGGCTCAGGGAGCTAGGGGATAGGGACGGGGGCAGCTGCATGTAGTCGAGGCATACGACCCAGGGACTCTAGGGATGATTTGAAGTATGATCTTTGTCTTTTCTACATAAGCTACCATACTCATAGACATAGGTGTTAGTAATTCTT
The DNA here is from genome assembly GCA_963277665.1 of Viscum album. NCBI lineage: Eukaryota > Viridiplantae > Streptophyta > Magnoliopsida > Santalales > Viscaceae > Viscum > Viscum album. The sequence continues at coordinate 1,465,882,393 of OY728158.1, forward strand.
TCCTTTCCACATATATTGTGAGGAACCATGAGATTCCAGTGGAGTTGTTGACTCAACTCTTACACTTGGACACACCTTTGGGAGGAGACTTGATGATCACTCATCTTTTTTGATAGTGTGATATTTCCCTTGTAGGTGAGAGTTTCAGTTGGAAACTCTTGTGGCAGTGTCAAGGCCTTACAACTCCATCCTCAATATGGATTGGTTATCTTTAGTCCATGCCCAGATTAACTACTTTAGGAAAAGAGTGCAGTTTGTCTAAAATGATAGAACGAAGTTTTCCTTTGTTGGTGAAAAGGAAACCCAGACGGCACAGAATGGTCTCATTCATAGGTGGGTGAATCTGATCACTCATGAGTTGGCAAGCCTTACCCTTGGAGTAGAAGATGTTGTGAGCTTTCAGTTCCCGGCAGTAGTGGCAGAGTATGAAGATGTATTTATAGATAATTCACCAGGATTACCTCCCCATCGGGAGGTCTACTTCTGCATCGACATCCACCCCAGGACGACATCGATATCTTCAATAGTGTATCGGATGGATCTCGTAGAGCTGCGCATGATGGGGGTGTGGTTGGAATACTTTCAAATGAAGGCCTTTCTAAGACCCAGTGTTTTACCATAGTAAGCCCTGGTTTTGTTTTCCAAGAAGGCAGATGGGAGTTTGAGGTTGTGTGCGGATTACTAGTGCCTAAAACAGGTAATGGTAAAGAATATGTATCCACTATCGAGGATCAAAGACGTATTCAATCTTCTAATAGAATCATGGTGATTATAGAATTCTGAAATTCGATTGGGCTATCACCAGTTGCTGGTATGAGATGAGTATATATCGAAAAAAGCTTTTAGATGTCGCTACGGTCACTATGAGTACTTGGTGATGACTTTTGGCATGACGAACGCCCCTACAGTGTTCATAGGACTTATGAACTAGGTCTTCCAATAGAATTTAGAATGGTTCATGGTGGTCTTCATCGATGGCATCCTTGTGTATTCAACATCAGAGGAGGAGCACGCAAGACACATGTGGATGGTTTTAAACATACTCTGAGAGAACCATATTTATGTGAAGCTCTCAAAATGCCAGTTATGGATATAGGAGGTCCACTATCTGATACATGTTGTCTCAACTGAAAGAGTAGTAATAGACCCAGCTATGGTCGATGTGGTATTAGCATGGGAGCCACCTCAGAGTGTAGGTGCAGATCTTTCTTGGGATAGTAAGATATTATTGAAGATTTATCCTTGATTTCTCTTAGTTATCAGCACCAATTATATCCTGGACTTTGAAGGGGAAACCTTTTATATGAATGGAGGAGTGCCATAAGGCTTTCCGTAGTTGAGGTAGAGTTTGTCAAGCTCACCGATCTTGAGATTTCCAGAAGAGGGTTTTGATTATGTACATTTTGGCGATTCATTAGGGATCGGTCTTGGTTGTGTCATGTTGCAGAGGCAAGTGGTGATTTCTTATGGCTCGCACCAGCTGAGGTCACATGAGAATAACTATGAAACCCATGATCTTGAGTTTCTAGTTGTAGTTTTTGCATTGAATATGTTGTGACAATACCTGACGAGAAAACTTTTTATCATCTACTCTGACCATAAGAGTCTCAAGTACATCTTCTCACATAAGGATCTGAATATGAGGTAGAGGCAATGGATATAGTTCCTTTAATATTATGACTTTGAGATCCTCTATACTCATAGAAAGCAGAACGTATTTGCAGATGCTCTCATTCAGATATTGATTTCACAGCTATTGAGGAAGGCGTCAGAGCAGTTGGCATCACTACAGTTTTCCTTCAAGTATGGAGATGATGCAATTTATCTATAGTTGATGGTGGTCAACCCTCCACTATTACGGTGGGTCAGGGAGTCTTATCAAGAATATGTTTACCGTTTGATTTTACGTGCTCAGTTATACATGGGACATTCTCTTGAAATAAATTCTCAGGGTAGAAAGCATGTCGTACTTTTCAAAGGATGCACAGTTCTACCAGTGGCATTGCGATAGGAGGTTCTGAGGGAGTTTCATACAACCCCCTTGGAAGTACATATCAGAGTGGTAAAGATATACTAGGACCTCTATAATCAGTTATAGTGGATGGGTCTGAACAAGTTAGTAGAAAATTTTGTTTCTCGATGCCTTATGTTCCAACAGGTGAAGGTTGAGCACCAGGTTCCAGTAGGGTTAGCTCACCCCCAAGAAGTACCGAAGTTGAAATGGGGTGAAATATAAATGGAAATTTTGGCGGTCATACCACATAAGTTGAGGACAAAATATTCCATCTAGGTGATCATTGACCGACTCACCATGTCATCCCACTTCCTAGATATCAGGGAGTAGAGTTCTATAGATATTTTTTTATGCCTCTATGTGCAAGAGATGGTTTTGCTTCATAGAATCCCTTCAATTATAGTCTCATATCATGATGCCTGTTTCACATTCTGGTTGTGGAAGGGATTCCAAGAGGCATTTGGGACTCAACTATGCTTGAGAACATCATTCCATCCCCAGATAGATGGTCAGACGGAGAGGGACATTATGGTTTTTTATGATATGTTGTGGGAATATATCTTGGATTTTGGTCATGGTTGGGAGGACCACCTACCAATGGTGGAGTTCACGTAAAAAAATAGCTATAGCCCCACCATCAGTATGGAACCATTTGAGGCTTTATATGGGCGACCCTTCCAGTCATCACTCTGCTGGACCGGCCCCGGAGAGTCAACACTCATGGGTCCAGAGATGGAGTGAGCTACTACTGAGAAGGTGCAGATCATCTAGGAGTAGATGAAGACTACCCAGAGCAGTTATATGTCTTAAGATGACCGACAGTAGATACCTATGAATTTTTAGGAGGGAGACCATGTTTTGCTTTGGGTCTCACCACAATAAGGGTTGTGGAGATTTAGCGGTGGTGAAAATTTCTCTCTGAGGTTCATCGGCCCTTTTCAGATACTATATAGAGTTGGAGAGGTAGCGTACTTCCTAGATCTATTGTTTTAGTTGCACTGGGTACATGATGTATTCTACGTTTCACAGATGAGGAGGTATGTGCATGACCCATCGCGCATCATCGACAGGGGTGAGCAGGACATCAAGTATATATCTACCTTCACATATTACCCAGTGGAGATCAAGGATCGACAGGATAGGATCCTTTGTGGGGAGAAAAATTCCCTTGTTTCATGTCCAGTGGGTGCACAGGAATCTTCAAGAGAGCATGTGGGAGAAGGAGGCTCATATTCATGCACGGTACCTACATCTATTTGAGTAGCCTTTTATTTTGGATTTTTGAGGATGTAAAAACCCTAAAGTGGGGGTAATGTAATTTCTCCTATTTTCCATGTAATATTTTTAAATATTTTGTGGAATTATTTCAAGACCAATATTTTTGACGGTGTGTGATTCTAAGGCCTAGGGTGCCCGAAATGAATGTTTGAAATAATATAAACATTTAAATAACATGGTTGCGGTTTTCTCAAAAATGTGAATAACTTTTAAAAATATTCCTGTATTAGAATTCCAAGGGCACCATTTCATTAAAAGTAGTGAAATTACCTTTGGCGGGGCCCACATAGACCATCATAAGTCAACTTCAAAAGTTGGTTTTTAGACGTTTTAAAGGAAATGAAATAAATTTATAATTTATTTTTTTAAAATTTTCCCTTAATAAAATGACCTAATCCTCCCATATTAATACCTACTTATGGAAAATTTGTATTTTTCACTGCATAACCCTGCGAATTGATGATATACATTGGAGATTTGGAGGAGAACCCATTGGTGGAAGACAATAGAGGGATTGATCGATGCATCACAGATTCGACGAACCTCGCCAATAAATGCAACAGAGTAATTGTTCATCAACGAAATTGAGGTAGGGGTTTTCTATTTTGATTTTATTTTCCCTATTCATCAATTAAATGATGAATGTGGATCAATCCAAAAATAGGTTGATCCACAGATCATCAATTCTTGTGGAAGGGTTATTATTTATGTTTCTTTCAGAGATTCTGATTATGGGAATTTAATTTGTGATGTTTAGAATCATTTTCTTATTTTACCAATTGAACATACTAATGGGAGAGGATCAATACCATGAATAATGAAATTATAGGTTCATTCCACCTTCTGAAAATTGAATTTATTCCCTCCTCACCACACGTTCTTTGCATTATGTGTGGGGTGATGAACAAACGATCATTACAAATTCATTTTCCAATGCAACGATCCAAAATTAGAGATCCAACGTCATAACGACCCATCGAAGGTGCGATGAAAATGGTGGGTGACGATCTAACATGGATCGAAGAAAACATTTCTTCAACCATTCTTCCCACAGAGGATTGATATATGTTTTTGGATCCAATCGGATGCCCAAAACCAATAGAATCTACTTTTCTTTGATGGAATGACCCTGGATCTTGAGTTTCAAAGCAATCGGACAGCTGGATCAAAGATCAGAGCTTCACCTGAGGCACACTAGCAAAGAACACAATTTATTGAAAATCCTAATCAAGATGACTTGTATTCAGGTTTACACGACATCTGTTCTCCACTTGTTGGTGGATACGGTTTTAGGAGACATATAAGTGTCACATAGTGTGTGGCCCTCATTACACAGCGTGTGAGTTATTCACTGAACTTGGTGTGTATCTCAACCAATACATGGACACATATTGGAGTAAACGACATGTAATCCACCACACTACCTGACCTGGCCAGACATGTGGCCAATCTAGTATATCGGTACATGGTCTGGAACACACGAGTTGAAGTCGTGTATGGGCACATGGACAGCATACAGTGTGTCACTCTCTTACATTCCATGTATACCTTCTTCTACACGTCATGCCTTCAACATAAGCCATTGTACACAGGCAGTACCCAGGGTCATAAGACACGGTGTGTGACCATTATACATGTTGTGTACCTTCACGTACATGGCTTGATCTTCCTGTCCACATTTCCGTGGACAAGTTCCATTTGGGTTAATGCCCCATTTTCTCATTCCCTTGAGGGCCCGGTATCGTTTCCAACCAGAGAAGTTTGGTCCTTCAGTAGGAATTTTTAGATATAGGTATAATCTCTTCAAGAGTCCTGGAGTGAGATCATCTATCCATTCTTTACCCTAGGTAGAGTCAAGTATCGATGTGACCAATCCTACAAGATGTCAATCCTCTACTTAGTAGGTGAATCCAGATGAGTCATGGTATATTCCAAGGCCCTGGAATTGATCCTCATCTGTGTATCATGATCTTTTCAACTCAGAAGTTGGTTCTCAAAGAATGAGTGCATCGATTCTCTCTTTAGATCTATCGGTGTGGCTATCTCTCTCATGACACTTCTCGATGAACGTACTTCTCAGAGGGATGTCACTAGATCTATCAGACTTGTGGAGTGTGTTATCCTAGATTATTTCATCATGAAATTTTGGGATTGAATACCTAACGTCAGTATGTGGTCATTGGTACTTACCTCTAGACTACGGGTCTAGGATTTAGCGTATATCTGGATTTGTTTCTCTTGTTATATGTTCTATAGACATATATTGTGTAGAGATGATTGTACCTTTAATTATGTATTTATTTGTGGTTTTTTGGTTCCTCTATTGAGTATTATTATACTCACCCATGCATGGGATTTTCCCACACGTGTCGTGTCTTGTGTAGATGAGTAGCCATTTGATGGAGTTCGGGGAAGACCAGGATGAAAGCAAGATTTGTGAGTTTCATTCTGGCCAATGTGTTTCTAAGGCTATGATCAACAGTCCTAGTACTAATGGTATGGCTTGCATGTTGGACATTGTTGTTTGCAAACTCTTTATTTTTGTGGGCTTGTATCCTGGTGCAGCTTAATTTCCGCACTTTACCATCTTTTGTACTCTGTTGGTTGGGTTTAGTTGAATGCATTCATTTTTTCCTTAGTGGTTTTTAATTATTAGAATTTTTTGTTTTGGAGATGTGTGTGTGTGTGTGTGTGTGTGTGTACTTAGGCAATTCCTCCCATGTTAGTGATATGCCTACTCGGTGCTAGTCACCAGTCTCTGGCCTATTGGAGGCAGGTTTAGGGAGTCACGGCACAGGCCCCACTGGGACGGGTCATCACAAAGTGGTATCAAAGGTGGTCAGTTCTACCTTAGGAACAAGAGTCTGTGATATTGATTTGAGGAAATAGTGTTATGTATTTTAAGCTCAGATTTCTGGACAGGGGATCTAGTGTTGGTGTGGGTGGCTGACGTATCCACACACTAGGACTCTCATAACATGCTTTTCGACTCTGTACATGAAAACAATAGTTTTAGTGAATAATAAATGGTAAATGTGTCATATATGAATGGGTTGTGTTATTCATGTCCTTTTGTGTTAGTTATCCAGATATACTTTTGAATATGGTACATCTTGTTTCTTTATAGGATGCCTCTGTGATGCATACCCACTAGGATTTAGTAGCTTGATCACGAGGATAACCCCCTAAGTGAAGAGGATTATATTCATGGACCAATTCCCCAAGTTTTACCTCTAAATAGTGCACCTGCAATACCACGAGTGGTAGATCAATACATGGTAACTGCAGTGCTGACATACGAAGAGCATATGCTAGGCTCGCTCCATGAGTTTTAGATATAGATACCCCTCGGGTTCGGAGGCGATCCCGACCCTCAAACAATTAAGGACTGTATTGAGGGTGTGAACAAAGTGTTCCATCTAGCGAGGACACTAGCACACTAGATAGTTATCTTAGGAGATATCCTTCTTCAGGTTTGGGAATGATGATGGTTGATTTTAACCATGAAGACTCGTGATGAGGAGACTCTTTTGTGGATATAATACAAGCGACTCTTTAGGGAGGATTTCTATCATGTTACGCTAAGATAAGTTCATATCCATGAGCTTATTCAGCTCCAAAAGGGTATTTTAATGGTGGATAACTATTCATCTAGGTTCACCAACCTTTCCAGGTACTCAATAGAGATGGTCATGGATTAGTAATTTAGAGATGGGGTATTCAATAAAGGCCTATGATCGGACTTCTTATATAGTGTAGTGCTATATGAATTTAGACTTATGCAGGAGTGCTCAAGAGATATTTTTGGTTGATAGCTTTTTAGATAAGTAGACATCCAGTGGAAATCAGCAGCAGGCAGATAAGTGTAGAGACCTCAGAAGTAGGGATCCAATGTCAGGCATAGGGATTGGGATATGGGAGATGTCATAGGAGGACCCAAGATAGGGAATTTTTGGTTTAGGGATCTCAGGCTGGATCCAGTCAGCCTAGGGAGAGGCGATGTTACTCATGCTATATCAGAGTACATCTCTCTAGATATTGTCCAACCCATCGAGCTGATGATAAAGAGGCAATGGATGTTCCACCGAGATAGATCTAGAGAGTGGAGTAGGCAGACCTGCTAGATAGAGGATGTAGAAGAAGATCAAGGAGAGCTATAGCAGGTGGAAGATGCTTTTAACTACTTCCATCACCACCCCCAGGAGGTCCATACCAGGATCAAGGAGCTGGGGGACAGGGTCGGGGGTGGTGGTATGTTGTTGAGGAGTGCGACCCATATACTCTATGGATGACTCAAGGTATGAACTATGTATTTTCTAACTTAGCTTCCATACTCATAGACGCAGGTTTTTTTCATTCTTTCCTCACCACGTGTCTTTTTTGAAACCTTGATATTTCGATGGGGCCGTTGAATTGACCCTTACACTAGAATACACCTACAACATGAGACATGATGATCACTCATCGTTTCTGATAGTGTGATCTTTCACTTGGAGGTGAGAGTTTCGGTTGGAACCTATCGGTGGTAGTGTTGAGTCCATACGATGTCATCCTTGGTGTGGATTTTTTATCTTTAGTCCATTCCCAGATTGACTGCTTTGAGTGAAGAGTGTGGTGTGTCTGCAACAATGGAATGAGGTTTTCATTTGTTGGTGAGGAGGTAACCCAGGCAGTACGAAATGGAATAATGCATAGGAGGGTGAAACTAATAACTCGTGAGTTTTCTAGCGTTACCCTCGGATCAACAGATGTTGTGAGCTTTTAGTTCCCATTAGTAGTGGTGGAGTATGAGGACTTTTTTCCAAAAGATATTCCAGGATTAGCTCCCCATCAGGAGGTCGACTTTTGCATTGATTTTCACCCCAGGATGGCACTGATATCCTCATTAACATATCGGATGGCTACCATGGAGCTTCCCAATCTAAGGTTGAAGCTAGAGAATTTGAAAATTAAGGGATTTTTAGGACCCATTGTTTCACCCTGGGTAGCCCTGGTTTTGTTAACCAAGAAGGAAGATGGGATTTTGAGGTTTGGCATGGATTACTAGCACCTAAAATAGGTAATGGTAAAGACCAAGTATCCATTACCAAGGATCGATGACCTCTTAGATTAGATAAGAGAGGCACGGTGGTTCTCGAAAGTTGACCTTCGATTGGGTTACCACTAGCTATGGGTACGAGATGAGGATATATCGAAGATGGCTTGCAGATGTCACTACTGTCATTATGAGTACTTGGTGATGCCTTTTGTCATGATGAACTCCCCCACTGTGTTCATGGTTCTTATGAACAAGGTCCTCCAGTAGAATTTAGACTGGTTCGTGGTGGTCTTCATAGATGACATCCTTGTATACTCAACGTCAGAGAAAGAGCACATGAGACACCTACGGATGGTTCTAGACGTACTCTGGGAGCACCAGCTTTATGGGAAGCTCTTGAACTGCCAGTTCTAGATACAGAAGGTCCACTTTCTAGGACATGTTATCTTAGTAGATGGAGTAATAGTGGACCTATACAAGGATGAGTCAGTGTTAGCATGGAATAGACCCCAGAGTGTGATAGAGGTGCGGAGCTTCCTTGGGCTAGCAAGATATTGTCAGAGATTTATCCCTAATTTATCTCAGGTATTAGCACCAATGATAGCCTTGACCCAGAAGGGGTATCCTTTTGTATGTATGGATAAGTTCCAACAGGCTTTCCCATAGTTGAGTCATATTTTGACGAGCACACCGATCTTGATATTTCCAGAAGAGGGTGTCGATTATATATTTTTTCTACAACACACTAGCGACCAGGCTTGGATGTGTCCTGATGCAGAGGCATGTGGTGATTCCCTATGGCTCACGCTAGATTAGGTCGCATGAGAAGAACTATGTGACCCATGATCTTGAGTTGAGAGAAGTAGTCTTTTCATTGAATATGTTCCGACACAACCTCATGGGAGAATGATTTATCATTTACTCCGAACACAAAAGCATCAGGTACATATTCTTGTAGAAAGATCTAAATATGAGTAAGAAGCGATGGATAAGGATTCCTTAGTATTAGGACTTTGAGATTATCTATACTCCTGGGAAGGAGAATGTAGTAGCGGATTCTCTAAATCAGATATCAAGTTCACAGCTAATGAGTGAGTTTTCAAAGTAGTTTTCCTTGCTATAGTTATCCTTCATGGATGGATACGATGTAGCTTATCTCCAGTTGATGGTTTTCACCCCTCCCCTCTTACAGTGAGTCAGGGAGGCATGGCTAGAGGATCTCGACTACGTTACTTTGCATGATTATTTATCCACAAGACAAGCTCCTAATGTATATTTTTAGGGTGGAGAGCACGCCGTTCTTTCCAAAGGATGCACAGTTGTACCAGTGCCATTGTGGGAGGAGGTTCTAAGGGAGTTTCATACATCCACCTTGGAGGTACATCCCAGAGTGGAAAAATGTACCAGGACCTACGACGTCATTTCTTGTGGATGGGTATGAATAAGAAAATAGAAGAGTTTGTGTCCCGATCCCTTACATGCCAGTAGGTGAAGGATGAGCACTAGGTTCCATCAGGGTTATCTCACCCTTAGAAGTGCTGGAGTGGAAGTGGGATGTAATATCGATGGACTTCATTAAAGGATTACTATGGACATACGAAATAAATGATTCCATCTTGGGGATTGTTGATATACTTTCCAAGTCATACTAATTTCAAGATATTTGGGATCAGATTTACATAGAGATCTTGAGACACCTCTACATGTAAGAGATAGTTCGGATTCATGGAATCCCTTCAATGATAGTCACAGATTGAGATGCTTGTTTCACATCTTAATTATGGATGGGATTATTGGAGAAGTTTGGGACTCAGCTACACTTGAGCATGACATTCCATTCTGAGACAAATGGTCAGATAGAGAGGATCATTCAGGTTCTGGAGGATATGTTGTAGGCATGTATCTTGGATTTTGGTCATAGTTGAAAGGACCTCCTACCACTAGTGGATTTAGCGTACAAAAACAGTTACCACTACACCATCAGTATGGCACCATTTGAGGATTTATATGGGTAACCCTACCGGTCACCGCTATGCTAGACTGACCCCAGGGAGTGAGCACTCGTGGGTCTAAAGATGGTATGAGATACTGCTAAGAAGGTGAAGATCATCCAGGATCAGATGAAGAGTTCACAAAGATGGAAAATGTCTTATGTTTACCGATGGAAAAGACCTTTGGAGTTTGAGGAGGGAGACTATGTCTTCCTTCTGGTCTCACCTAGAAGAGGGTTGCAGAGATTTATCTAGGCAGAAATCAGTCTCTAAGGTTAATTGGACCTTTTCAGATACTGCATAGGGTTGGCAAGGTAGAGTACCACCTAGCTCTACTGCCATAGTTTCACCGGGTATAAGATGTATTCCACATGTTGTAGTTGAGGAGGTACGTGGATGGTACATTTCACAACATCGACTAGGGAAAGCTAGACATCGAGGATGAAGAGACCATTGTAGAGTACCCAGTGGAGATCAAGGATATAAAGGAGAAGATGCTTCATGGGTTATTGTTTCCCTTGGTGTGTGTCTGATGGAAGTATGATAATCTTTAGGAGAGCACGTGGGATCGGGAGGCTCAGATTTGTGCACAGTACCCACATATGTTTGAGTAGCCTTTTGTTTTGGCTTTTTTAAGATGTAAGATCCCTATGGTGGGGGTGATGTAATGTATATGATTTTCCATGTATTATTTTTAAATATTATATGAAATTATTTTGAGACTAGGCTTTGCAATGACGTGCGATTATAAGGCCCAGGGTGTCTGAAATGAATGTTTAAAATAATTTAAACTTTAAAATAGAGTGTGTGAGCGGTTTTCCAGAAAAAAGTAAAATAAATTTTAAAAAGGTGCCCAAATCAGAAATATGAGGTCATCGTTGCATTCAGAGTAATGAAATTACCTTAGGTAGCGCCTAACATTGACTGGAACGGGTGAATTGCAGAAGTTAGTTTTTGGATGATTTAAAGAAAATTAGATTAATTAATAATTTGTTTTGTTTTAAATGATTCCTTAATTCACCGACCTAAGCCTCCCATATTAATTCCTAATTATAGAAAATTTTTAGGTTTATCTTTTTAACCCTATGAGTTGACGATTTCTAATGGAGATTTTTAGGAGAACCCGTTGGCGGAAGACAGTGGAGTGATCGATCGACGCATCTCGGATTCGACGAACCTCACCAAAGAATGTGACACGGTGATCGTAACTCAACTGAATCAAGTTAGGGTTTTTCTATTTCTATTTTCTTTTCCTGGTTCTTCAATTAAATAATGAACACAGATCATCCCATGAATAGGTTGATTTGTGGATCATGCGTTCTTACGGAAGGGTTAATATTTATATTTATTTCGAGGATTTTGATTCTGGGAATTAATTCATGATGTTTAGAATAGTTGTTTTTTATTCACCTTGTTGAACATACCAAAGGGAAAATATTGATATCATAACGAATGGTGGTGTTGGTTCGTTCCTCATTTTGAGTATTAAATGTCTTCCCTCCTTTCCCCGCATTCTTCACATTCAATGTGGGGTGATAAACAACAGATTTTTACTGATTCATTTCACAATGCAATGATCCCAAATTGAGGATCCAATATCGTAACAACCCAGAAGAGGTGTGTCAAATATGGTGGGTGATGATCCAACATGGATTTAAGGGAAACATTATTAGACCATTCTTTTTACGTAGGATCGATATGTGTTTTTGGAGCTGATTGGAGGCTTGAAACCAATGGAATCCTCTTTATTATGACAGAACGACCATGGATCTTGAGTTTTGAAGTGATCAGACACCCGTCGAAAAGATATAAGCTTCACCCAAGTCTCACTGGTGAAGAAATTTGTTTTTAGAAAATCCCAATAAAAACGGTGTGTACTCAGGGTTACACAGAATGTGGTCCACACAAGTTGGCGGCTACGGTTTCAGGAGAGATACAGGTGTCACATGGTGTGTGACCATTATTATATGGAATGTGAACCCTTTATCAAACTCGATGTGTATCTTAGGTGATATATAGACATGGGGTGGATTACACAACATTTAATCCACCACACGGGCACACCTGCCCAGACACACAAGCTATCTCATATACCGGTGCATGGTCTAGAACACACGGGTTAAAGGTGTGTGTGGTCACATGGCCAGTGTATATGGAGTCTTCTCCAGAAGAGGAACACAGCATGTCACTCTCTTACACATTGTTTAAACCTTCTTCAACATGAAATTCCTTCAACATTTTCTACTTTACATGGGCAGTACCTTGGTTCACAAGACACGACGTGTGACCTTTCTACACACTGTGTACCTTTCTGTACATGGATTGATCTTCTTGTCCATTGTTCCTTGTACATGTTTTGTTGGGGTTAGTGCCCTGTTTTCTCATTCCCCTAAATTCCAAGTATCGTTTCCAACAATAGAAGTATGATCCCTTCAGTAGCAATTTTTGGATAGAGTTATAATCCCTCTGAGAGGCATGATGCAACATCCTCTACCCATTCTTGACCCTTGGTAAAGTCAGGTATTGACTTGAACAATCCTAAAAGACACTATACCATACTTACCATTGAATCCAGATGATTTGTGGTATATAACAAGGCCATAGCAGTGATCCTCATCCATATATCGTGATCTTTTCACTCAAGAGTGTGTTCTCCCAGAACAAGTGTATATGTTCTCTATTGAGATCTATTAGTGTGGTTATCTCTCTCGTGACACTTCCTAACGAATGTAATTCTCAAACATAAGTCATCAAAGCTATCAAACTCGTGGAGTGAGTTCTCCCAGATGACTACTTTTTTAAATCCTCAGACGGGATCCCTAGCGTGGGTTTTCGATCGTTGTGACTTACTCTTAGACTACGGGTCTGGGTTTCTAGTATATATGGATGTGTTTCATTGTTATATGTTTTGTAGAAATATATTTTGTAGATCTTAATATACCTTTACTTATGTATTAATTTTTGTTTTTAGGGTTCCTCTACTGAGAATTTTTATACGCACCCCTGCATGGGATTTTCCTGAACATGTAATGTCTTATGTAGACGAACAACCTTTTGATGAAGTCCAGGGCAGACCAGGATCAGACTTAGATTTGTGAGATTCCTTTATGGTGAGTTGTTCCTAGGTATACTAGCATTAGTCCCAGTGACTACATTATTTCTTACATATTAGACTTCGTAGTTTAAATACTCTTTCTTTTGGTGGGCTTTTTTTCGGGCCTAGTTTGCATTCAAAAAATTACCTTTTGTTGTACTCTGTTGGTGGGGTTCAGTTTTATGCATTCATTTTGTTCCTTAGTGGTTTTTACTCTTCATAATTTGTGTGCTTAGAGATGTGTGAATGTGTGCAGATACTTAGGCAATTCCTACTATGTTAGTGATATGCCTACTCAATGCTAGTCACCTGCCCCTGGCCTATTGGAGGCGGGCTTGGGGAGTCGTGGAATGGGCCCCACTATATCAGGTCATGAAAATAGGATTTTGGATCATCGAATTCGTTTATATATTACTAGTTTTCCATAAATATTATATATTTCTATTTTAATTTAATATTTGTGTTTTTATTTAAAACTCTTAAGTGAAGTCTCCTTGAAGCAAAGATGTGTCGGTCAGTCCCCTTTATGACACATAAATGTGATTTACTTCCTAAACATATCATCATAACTATGGTTTAATTTGAAATAATCCATAGTAAGGATTTATTTTAAAAATATGATGTGAAAATGTATTTCATGAAGAAGGAAATTTTTAGGTCCACTAGTTCAAATACCCTGAGAGGGTGGTGAATCATGGTATGAGAGATTAAAACTAATTCCCCTTCAGATCTTGTTTTGTCATTAAAAAAACACACTTCTCTCTTTCTCACATAGAAATTTATGTAAAGAAATTGAACTATGCACAAGACATAGGGATTTTACTTGGTTCACCCTCATTGGGCTACATCAAAGGAGCATATAATGGTGATGTGTTGATGACCCAAATACACTAAATCTCATTGACAATTACCAGTTTCAGGATAGATCACTCTATGATCAGGTTCACTACCTATACAAGTTTTAGGTTCTTCTCACTAAATTCCCATGGGTCCCTCCCTATGTCCCTCTCTCTATCTCTGGCCCACAGCCAGTGGAATGGATCCATGTTTTCATCTTCATTTACTTACTACTCTTGGAAGGGATCTAATCACTATTTATATACTTGTAGGTCCCTTTATTTTCATGAATAAAAACATCATCAACTATATATTGGTGCACATTTGATGTTCCTTTTTCACCTATAGATAAATCCACTTTTCCTCATATTTTTAGTTAGAAAAAATTTCTATCCTGAACTATTTAAGTCCCTTCGTGAACCACCTGCATTTTCTATGAACAATGATTCACCATTTAGCATGTATTCTTTGTAGACCACCTCATCTCCATACTTCCTCCATGCACCACTTTCACGTACCACTTCTGTATATCGCCTCCACGTATTACCTCTACCTCTATGGACCACTTATCCTAAAATACCACTTCTTCTTCCACAAACCCTTTTCTCCTCACAGGACCTCTTTCCTTCATGAGCTATATATCCCCACAAAAAATAATTTAATGAACAATTCAGCCTTAGATAAATCCTCCCTCGTGAACCACTTTCAAAATTTTCCAAATTTCTTTTGAGAGAAAATATTTTCTATAATAAAATTATATCTATGTAATGATTGGATTAGAACTCCTTATATAGGAAAATAGATCTGAAAAATTCTCTAATCCATTTTACTCAAATATTCGATGCAGTATAGCCTTCACTACTTACTGAGATCTTCCTCAAACCATTTTTTTCTATGTGTTCCATGTACCAAGACTTTCATTCCTCCATAGAGGTCGATCTATTCCATGAAAAAAAATAGTTCACTACTACCCAAACACCATATTTTTTCTGTGAATGACTAGCCACCCCACATACCTCAAGACTTCTATGAACTACAGACCTTTTGGTAAACCATATTCACTCCACAAAATATTCCACTTATGTGGTATTTGTACCATGCATCATAGTCTTTATAGTATTTCTATGAGGAAACTCATATTTTTCTAGTTTTTCATTTCCATTATGAAAACTCCTTTGTGGAAAAACATTCCTCTTCTAAAAACCAAATTCTATATATTTAGGACCAAAAAATTTGAAAACACTGGGAAATTGTTCCACCTTAAACACTCGCTTCAGAAAACACTGACCATACACATTTACGGTCATATGGCATTGTCAACAAACACAATCACACCAAATAACACCAAGAGAATACCATAAGGGATTTTTACCACTAATCTCCCCCTTTGTAATTATTGATAACTCTTCATATTTTGGTACATCATTAAGGCTCCTTCTATCTTCTATAATTATTCTCTACTTAAGAATAAGATAGAGATTAAATATTTACTCAACACACACTCTAATCCAACATGAGAAATTATCAGTGTGAGAAACAAGAGTATAATGTAAAGTTCATCAATGAATCACTTCTTTTAATTCTAAAACATCTCTTATTATTTAATTATGAACCACAACTGTCGTGATATGTTTCCTTTGATCAATCACATATATCATTGTTAGATTTAATACTCTTCATATGTTACTTCTCCCTATAACATCTTCAACTCACACTATCTCGCTACTTCACTTAACATATTCTCCTTGTGTTGTGATTAAGAAATCTCCCCTTTTATAGCCACGATTTCTCCCCATTTTTCAATTAACCCGAAGGTCACTTATTTGTGGTATTTCACAGGGTAAATAACATAGATTATCACACTAGAGAAAAATATATCATACCTCAGGGATAATGGGTTCTATATCCACAGTTTTTCAAGTGTTGGGAGTTGACTGAACACCCAGATCAAGTCAATTACTCTCAAATGCTTCTTTAGGTAAGTCCTTTTTTATAATGTCCATAACTTGTTCTTATGTAGGAATACAATCCAACTTCACAAGACCTTTCCCCACCTTCTCTTTGATGAAATTATACTTTATATCAGTGTGATTTTTCCTTTACTGATGGACTGAAGTTTTTCTAAGATTTATAGCACTTGAATTATCGCAATGGATTCTAATCAAATATTTCACTTTAACTCCCAAATCATCAAGATGCTACTTCATCCACAATAATTGCGTGCAATATTGAGTTGTCGTAATATATTCATATTCTACAATGCTCAATGAAATGAAATCTAGTTACTTGCTTATCCAAGAAATACATAATCTTCCATGGTAGAATACACCACCTGATGTTGACTTTATATCATCTGGTGATCTAGCCTAATCTATATCTATATATCCCAATAACTCCTTCTGAGATTATTAATTTTAAATGAAACCAAAATATATAATTCCATTGATATAACGAAGTATTCATTTTACTTCAGGAATGTGTATTTCCTTGAGATTTCATTGATAATATGCTGATTCAAATGTGGAAAAAAAATATTACTTCATGTATTTATTATGTACAACAGGATTCCAATTATCTACATGTATTTCCTGACATTAACAGCTTTTCCTTCATCATCCCGAGACAATTTCATGTGGGTAGATATAGAATTATTCATATCCTGGGAATTTTCTATTCAAAATCTTCTGAAAACCTCCTTGTTATATTTTTATTGAGAAATTAATGTGTCATTCTTTCCTTGTGTCACCTATAAACCAATGAAAAAACATCAGTTCAATTATCATTGACATTTTGAACTCACTTTTCATGAATTCAGAAAAAGTTTTTCACTACAATTCATCTAATACACTAAATATTATTTCCTAAACATACACCAGCACCATCATCCTTTGGTAAATTTCATTGTTTACATATAGATTGTAATCAACTCCACCACACTAAAAGATGTGATTCTTCTAAAATTGATCTGGCATTGAATACCTTTCTCTTGGTGCTTGCTTCAAAAAATATAAAGCCTTCTTGAACCGAAAAACTCTATTCTCATATTAATCAATGAGAAAACCATACGTATGCTCAATATAAACTTCTTCTTCTAGAAGCCCATTCAGAAATGATTACTCGACATCCATTTAAAAAACATTGAACTTTCTTGCACTACTATGGAAAATAATAGTCTTATTTTCTCTAGCCTTGAAACATGTGAAAATGTTTCATCAACATCGATACCTTATATCTGAGAGTACCCTTTTAACACTAGTCGTGCTTTGTTTTGAATCACAACGCCATCTTCATAAAACTTGGTATGAAATACTCATTTCTTCCCAATGATATTCTTATCGGTTGTTCTCGAAACAATCACACATGTCATATTCTTCAAAAAAAATTCATGCTCTTCATTCATATTATAAATCCAATTCTTATCACTAGCTGCTTTACCAAAACATTTAGCCTCTACCTATGATAAGTATGATTCTTTCTGTAGAGTCTTCATCCTCTTTGTCTGCACTGGAACTGTCTGGTCACTAATTATGTCATGTATATAAATTTTGGATCTTTTTTTCTCTCTTTGTGCAGATACTGAATTGATCTCTCCCTTTTCATTATTTGAATCTTCTTCTAATTCAACCTCTGGAACTGTATCTTCCCCAGATATTCTTGTCTCTTCGTCACTATCCTCTTAATATTGATCATGTATTTTACAAATAGTCTACTCATTATCCACTATAGTTTCGTCAATAATTTCAACTACCTTTACTATATACTTGTTAAAGCATTTATATTCTTTGATTTTCATTGAATTTCCAAGAAATATACCTTTATCTCTATAGGATTCAAACATCATATGTTTCTCCTTATTGATAATGAAACACTTACTTACATAGATTCAAAAGTACATCAATGAAGGATTATTTCCATACCATAAATTATATGGAGTCTTCTCTTCTTCCAAACATAGTGACGCTCTATTTCTAGTGTAGTCTGCTATCATCATTGCTTCTTTCCAAATTTTCTCTAGAAGGACTTTCTCAATGAGCATTGTTCTGTCCATGTTGTAGAAAATCTTATTACTTATCTCAACTACTCCATTATATTATGGAGTTCTCACCAATAAAACTTGATTTATTATCTCATGTTTCTCAATATAATCATCCACTTGGCTATTTGTTAAATCTATCCCATTATCTGTTTGGACCTTCTAGATATTCTGACCAAGCATCATTTCAAATTCTTGTCGATATCTTGTAATGAAACTGAACACCTCAAACTTGTGGGTATTGATTGATACCCATGAAATTCTATTATAATCATCAATGATGATAACATAATATCTCCTCCCATTAAAAGATCTTGGTGAAATTGGTCCACACACATCAATATGAACCAACTCAAGAAATCTTGTTGACCTTTTGTCTTTTTACTTATATATATTTCAAATAATATTCCGTTTTTGGAAGGCATCACACGTTTGTGTATGATCACGTGATAATCTAGGTAGATCTTGATCAGTATCATATTTCACCAGATCTTACATTATTGTTTGGATAAGGTGGCCAAGATGTTTGTGCTAAAGATTATTTTCTTCTTCCTTGGTAAGAAAGCAGATATCTTATTCTCCACTCACGAGGAACAGATTCCCTTTTGTATGTTTTTTCTACAATAAAATATCACAATATTTTTTTATGATGCATAATTTCTTAGAAAATATAATGGCATGTCCTGAGTTACACAATTAACTTACACTTAATAAGTTGTGACTAAGACCTACAATAACCAAGACATATGCACATCTCATGTCTTCCCCCCCAAAAATTGCCTTCCCAGATCCAATAATTTTGAACCCTTAATCATTACCAAATCTTATGATTCCTCTTTATCATACATGATTCTCGTCATCAAATCCTTGTTTTTTATCATATGGGTGGTAAATCCACTATCAATGATCCATATAATAGTGTGATATGATTCCTTGAATACAATTTTTTCAACAACTGCCTGCTCATATATTTTCTTTTTGATCCATGGTTTTGACTTCATACCTGGTATTAATTGATAATATTTACATTCCTCATAATATGATGGACTGATTTTATCTTGTAGAGCTGCAAATTGATTTTGTATTTTCATCTCATTCGATGATACATTTGTCTGCTACTTATAAAAAAACTCAATCTTCTTTGAAACGTTCTTCTGTATTGTTGATGAGTAATATCTTTCCATGTTTCTGAATCCTCTACACCTAAAATAGTGACCATAAAATGATGGCCAAGAAAATTTACCTCTGTATGACTGCCTATGTTGGTCATGTTCTCTTCGGAACCTCTTTATAATGGAACAAACATTTTTTGAGTGTCTCATATTTCCACAACAACAGCATCTTTTTCTGGGTACATTCCTATATGGAAATAATGCACTACTAGTTATCCCTTAGGTTATCTAAATCTTCTAATTATACTTTGTACCCAAATAAATATTTAATAATAGATTTGGTGCTTGTGGTCTGACTTCAGTCATTACTGCATTATATTTTTTATCAAGCCTCGTACTAGCCTTATCATTTGGACTTAACTGTTTCTTCTATTCTATTAGATAACTATTCTCCACTTTCATCTTTTTTGTTGAATTTTTTATCTATTTTCCCATTGATGTTATGTGTATCAATAATTTTTATTGATCCTTAACACTTTTTCACATACCGAAGACATCCTCTTCATGTTCTTTCATATATTTTATTTAATATTTTCTAAATTTAGTCAAACTATCGATTTATCTTTTCTGTTCGTCAATTTTGAGGTTGTACTCAACAATCTTAACTGAACTCTCTGGCATTAAAGACTTCAGTTTTTCAATTTCTTCACTTATCTCAAACTTCTATTCTTCCTGCTACTACATGTAAAGTTTTTCATCACAAACCACTTTGTTGTATTTCTTCTTTTTAGATCACCAAACATCTATTTCATCATGATCAACTTCTAATTCAACATGAACATAAACTATTCCTTTATCTTTTCAGTCTTCATTGACACTTTCTTCTTTTGTAGTGTAATTTCCAAAAACCACTACCAAATCAACTGATTCATGATCCATATAGTCCTCCAATTTTTTTTCCTTTGATTATTCTGAACTTTCATCTTCTTTTAAAAGTAGATTCTTCTATTTGAAGAACATTCTCTTAGAACATATCCTGACTCTCGCATTGGATGAATACTTATTTTAATGAATTTCATAATTTTCTCATCATCATCATCAATATTTATGGGTCAATTTTCTTCAAACATTCCAATATGTTCACATAGAAATCATGAAAGTTAAATTTTACCTTCGAACTTTCCTCTTCCTCTTTACAGATTTGATGATATAAATGACATGACATCATCCAAATTTTATTCCTCCTAACTATCTCCAACAGAAAGAATCTTCATGGACATGAATTACACTTCTTTGGACTTCCCTTTTCTACATCATAATTATCAGAATTTCTCATTTCATATAAAATAAGAGTACTATTCAAGTTATCTAATGTATTCTACTTTGAATCATTGTCTTCCAGTACTAAAACCTTCGGATTACACTGAGATGAACGTTTTCTCAAGATGCAATTGATAGTTTTTATATATTAAATGATTTCTACAAGACCATGAATATCTTCTATAAGAAGATTCACCTAATCAATGAATGTATCAACAGACTCATTAGGGTGAATTCTGAGATCCTCATAATAGTTTCATAAAACCTACATCTTTGGTTATCTGACTTTTGATTCACCCTTATAAATATTCGGAAACATTTCCCATATATCATGTAATGAATTACATTACCTCACCTTCATATAAATTTCATTTGATAGGGCTCCCTCTAAACCATTGATCCCTTTAGCATCAGTATCCATTTACTTTCATTCAGCTTATGATAAAGCACAACTTTTGATATTGTCTTATATTCATTTCATAGATGTTTTAAAGACATGCATTACTAATGATCATAAGTAGTGATGAATTTGATTCTTCCATAGATTAAAATTGCTTCCATCAAATATCATAATACCTTTATGATTGACAACCTCTATTTCTTCAACTAAGAGAGTGCCACTTAATTTTAACATTTCCATCAAATACTAATTTTTAGGTCCACTAGGCCAAATACCAAGAGAGGGTTGAATTAGGGTATGACAGATTAAAACTACTACGCCTTCAGATATTGTTTCATTGTAAAACAAAAAATAATTCTCTATTTCTCCCATAGAAATATATAAATACAAATGAAACCATGAATAGGAAACATTAATTTTACTTGGTTCACCTTCACTGGGAAACATCCAAGGAGAATAAAATGGTGATGTGCTGATGTACCAAATCTTCTAAATATCAATAATAATTACAAATTTTAGTCTAGATAATATCTATGACCATGCTTACTACCTTTATAAGATTTAGGGTCTTCTTACTTCACTCCCAAGGTTCACTCCCTATATCTCTTTTTTTAACTCACTACCAGTGGAAAAAATCATTTTCTTACCCTTCTAGAGTTCAATGCTCTTGGAAGGGATCCACTAATAGTTTATGGAATTTTTGGACCCCTAATTTTCATAAAATCATGAAACCTAAACTATATATATTCTATATTGAACTTCCTTTTTCACCCATAGATGAAATCCACTTTCCACGTAATGTTAGTTAGAATAAATTTCTTTCATAAACTATTTAAGTCCCTTCGTGAACCACCTTATTTATATGAGAATTGTGCCTCACCGCGTAGTGAATATGATTTACGAACTTCCTCCTCTTTGCACCACCTATGCATACTGCTTTCATGTACCACTTTCTCATACCTCCTCTGTGTTTTGTCTCCGCATTCATAGAATGATTCTCCCTACTGACCACTTATTCTTCCACAAACCATTTTTTCTACTATAGAAATATTTCTTTTGTGAGCTAAGGAGCCCCAGAAAAACACTTTTGTGAACTATTATTTTGAACTACATCATCTATTGCAGAATCCTCTATCACGAATCTCTTTTTTACTTTTCCAAATTTCTTATCGAATAAAATATTTTCTCTATTAAAATTTTCTCTACATAATGATGTGATTAACACTCTTTATATAGGAAAATATTTTTGTAAAATACACTAATTCATTTTACTTAAATATTTGATGTGGTAAATCCTTCATCGGGAACTAAGATCCTTCACGAACAGTTTTTCCCTACCCTGTCCATGAACCACACCATGCATTCCTCTGTGGTAGTCGATCTCTTCTGCGAGAAAAAACACTTCACAGCTCCTCAAATCACCACTCTATTTCTATGAACGATAATAAATCAAGTGTGCCTCAATCATTCTATAAACTATAGACCTTCCCAAAAACCATGTTCACTATATGAATAGTACCTCCTACATAGTCTGTGTGTCGTTCTTCTCAATCTATATACTGTCTTTCACGGTCCCCATAGCATTGCTATACAGAAACCTTGATTTTTCCAATTTTCTTTTTCCATTCCATGAACTAATTTGCAGAAAAATATTCCTTTTCCCAAAACTGAACTCCTAATTTTAAGGCCCAAATGATTTTCAAACACTCGGAAATTGTGCCACATTAAACACCTACTTTAGCAAACACCAACCATACTCATTTATGGTCATCGGTCTTTGTCAGCAAAAAAAAATCACACCCAAACATACTGAGAGTATGCCTTTAGATATTTTTTCCAAATAGAAATTATGATTTATAGGGAAGAAGAATATTTCATTATCTTTAAAGAAGAAACTTTATCATTTAATTATTATCTAGATCCACCCCCAATAACTTTACTAAATTAAATTATCAGGGATGAAGATAAAACAACTATAGATGAATAAGGGAATCTTAAAATTGTTGACTTAATTATTGTGTTGGAATGTATTGATGTATTTTATATGGAATCGCCTGGAAATCCCATAGAGCCTGAAGTTTAATTTTTCATTAATTTAATCCCTGATGAAAGGGAAATATCAAAGACTCCGTATAGAATGACCCTTGTGAAATTGGTGGATTTGATGAATCAAATATAAGAATGGGGTAATAATGGATTTATTCTCCCCATTATTCCACCATTGAAATCCCATATTTTCTTCGTTAAGAAGAAATGTGGATCACTGAGGTTTTTCATTGATCATAGGGAAATAAATACTCCTACAATAAAAAATAAGTATCTTCTAACTTTCTTGATGACTTGTTTGATAAAATTTACGGAGCTCAATATTTCTAAAAATTTATTTTTTTCTGGATATCACTAATTGTGAGTAAAGAAAGAAGAAATTCTGAAGATAGATTTTTCAAAGAGGTATAGTCATCATAATTTGACAGTAATTCCATTTGGATTGAATAATATACCCTCTTCTTTTATAGACCTAGTGAACTGAGTATTCAAGGAATA
This sequence comes from Viscum album, assembly GCA_963277665.1. Classification (NCBI taxonomy): domain Eukaryota; kingdom Viridiplantae; phylum Streptophyta; class Magnoliopsida; order Santalales; family Viscaceae; genus Viscum; species Viscum album. The sequence goes on from OY728158.1 coordinate 1,465,906,054, forward strand.
TCTTGATGGTTTTTATGTGGAATTCATTGAAGATATTTTGTTGAATTCTAAAATCTATGAAGATCATGAGAATCGATTTCAGATTATTCTTAAGACTCATAGAAGGGAAGAGTTATATGGTAAATTTAGGAAGTTTTCTTTTTGGATTCAATAATTTCTTTTTATGGCCATATTCTCTTTAATGATGGAATATGAGTTGATCCTACAAATAAAAAATAATTCATATAATGGCATATACCAACAAATATAATTTAGGTAGGTAGTTTCATTGGTTTCATAGGTTATTATAGTTGATTCGTTTAAAAATTTTCCCGATTGGCTAACCCATTTACCAAGATTACACATAAAGGGGTTAATTTTGTTGGGACAAGGTATTGTGAATAAATTTTTAATGAAATGAAGAGAAGATAAGTCAATGCTATGATTTTGATTCTACCATCTAGAATTGGTGGTATTTTATATATAGTTATTCATCAAAGAGGGTAATTTTTTGTATCTTAATGAAAATTCATAATTTTATCACATATGCATCAAGGAAATTAAAGACTCATGAACAGAGCTATTCAACCAAAGATTTTGAGCTAGCGGCTATAATTTTTTCTTTTCAAATATGGATTCATTATCTCTATGGTAAAAGATTTGAGATATAAAAGAATCATAAAATCCTGAAATACATATTCTCATAGAAAGAGATCAACATGAGCTAGATTCGATGCCCCTGACCAACTCCAGGATTATGATTTCTCAATACCCAACCACCCAGGGATGGAAAATAAGGTGGCATATGCATTGATTAGGAATGATCGCGGTGTTATGACATAGATGAGGATTAATAGGGATCAAATGTTCATGGACCTATTAAAGATGGATATTGGAATTTCAAAGTAAGGTGATACATAAATCATCTGTCAAATGATTAAATAACCATGTTTATTACCGAATAAAAAAAATTATCAATCTGATGATGAGGGATTTTATAAAAAGATTAAAAGAGTGAATAAAATAAAATTAGTTGACATTTTTTATGAATATGGTGTTATAAAATTTGGAAATAGGCTCTGTGTTCCATCTATACCTGATCCCAAAAAATAATTCTTTTATGATTCCCATAGCTAAGATTTTTCTATACACTCTGCTAGCACAAAAGTGTATTGGTACTTGAAGGGACATTTTTTGTTTGATAAAATAAAGTGGGAAATTTCTGATTTTGTGTTCATATGTTCGGTTTGTCAATAAGTGAAAGCTATGAGGCATCATCCTAAAGTGTTTTGAAACCTCTTCCTATTCTTTTTTGTAAATGGGATAAAATTACTATGTTCATTTTCATGGGAAAACAAAATACTCCTAGGAAGAATGATGTAATTTGGGTCATCATTTACTGCCTAACCAAAACTACACATTTATTTGCAATAAGAGGATATATTCATCCTGAGAGCCTCACAAGAATCTATATTAATGAATATTTAAGACTTAATGGAGCACCTATATTGATTATTTCTGATCCAGATCCCCACTTTACATTTAAATTCAGGAAATGTTTTTCGAAGGATCTTGACATTAAGCTTCATTTGAGAACTGGATAACATCTACAAACTAATGGACATTATGAATGAAAAATTAAAAAATTGAAATACATGTTAAATTCATGCTCACTCAACTTTAAATATATTTTGGATCAGTACTTATATAATGTATCAGACCTCTATAGTTCTTTACTTTGTGAAAATACGGTGTTTAAAGTGTTCTAGGAGGTCAAGGTGACTTATTTTAGCACTTTGAGAGAATTATCATTTGTTTAAATTCTCCAATGGTGGGTTAGGAAGGTGAGTTGGTATAGTGAGTTAGTACGATGAGTCGAGACGGTGAGTTGGGAAGGCGAGTAAGGACTGTGAGTCAGGACTGTGAGTCAGAACGGTGAGTCTGGAAGGTGAGTCAGGATGGTGAGTTAGGACTGTGAGTTGGGATGACGAGTCAAGATAGTGAGAAATGGCGGTGGGTTTGGACAGTGCGTCAGGACGGTGAGTTGGGATGGTGAGTCAACATGATGTGTCAAGATGGTGAGTCGGGATGGTAAGTCAGGATGGTGAATCGGGATGGTGAGTTAGGATGGTGAGTCCGAACGGTGAGTGAGGACAGTGAGTCGGGATAGTGTGTCAGGATAGTGCATCAGGACGGTGCATTAGAATGGTGAGTTAGGATGGTGAGTTAGGATGGTGCGTCAGGATGTCGAGTTGGGACAGTTTTTCAGGATGGTGAGTCAGGATGGTGACAAAGGACGGTGAGTTAGGATGCTGCGTCGGGATGGTGCATCAGGATGGTGAGTCAGGACGGTGTGTCGGGTTAGTGAGTCCAGATGTTGAGTCAGGATTGTGAGTCTAGATGGTGAGTCAATTTCTTGAGTCAAGACGGTGATTCGGGATGGTGGGTTAGGAAGGTGTGTTAGGATGGTGTGTTATGATGCTGGGTTAGGACGGTGAGTCAAGAAAGTGAGTCAAAATGATAATTTGGGATGGTGGGTCAGGATGGTGGGACAAGATGGTTACTCCTGATGATGACTCGAGATGGTGACTCACAACAGTATCTTACCGAATGGTGAGTCATTCCAACTATTTTCATTTTTCCCAATTTCTCCAATTTAACATTTTTTCACTTTTAATGACTTTCTTTGACGTAAACTGAGTTTAATTCCATATTTAAGGGGTTTTGGAGCTATTTCAAGGGATATTATTTATAGATCTAAATTCCTAAGAGTCTAGGGGATTTTAATTGTTCAAGATATGTAATCATGACTGGATCCAACTTTAATGGAAAATTAAAGATGTATCTAAATCGTAGTCCTATTTTAGATCTTACAAGTGTCTAAACACCTTTCGACTTGTTATTTCCCTCTTGTTATCTCTTGGTAAAAGGAACCCAGAACATTTCTCTCCATAGTAACTATGCATTTCTATTTCACTAGTTGGTTTGTGTTTTCCTTGGAGTTTCAGGATGCATACCTGAACCTGCCTTGGTGCAATCAGTAAGTGTCGATCACCATTTCTTTCAAGTAATTTGACATTCATCTTTCTTAGTTTTTCATCATGTCAGATGGGTATATGGATGCATATTTTGTAAAAATACTTGATACAGTATTAGTAATGATAATAAACTCATATTTAAATTAACAAATTGGTGATTGGGAAAGTAACATATGTTTAACTATGTTATTGTTTCTTTTAATGATATTTTAATATATATGGGACTATTACCCACTGAAAATCATGGTCATTTGTGCTCCTTGTTTGGGCACTGAGTAATGATTCTGGAATGAATATTGTTTGGTTTTCTATCAAACAATTATTATGGAATCGGCTAACTAAATACACTCAGCTAATAAATTTATTCCCTAGGATCAAACTATTATTGTGATAACCCCTTAATTAATAAGAAAAAAATTATTGAGGAATTTATGGTTAAATATGAATATTTCTTGCATGGGTTCGTGTGGGGGTGTGTTTTGTGTGGGACAGTTCTAAATTGTGTGGTAGTAAGGTTTTGGGCATAGATGTGTGATGTGGGGTGGTTTAAGTGGTTTAATAGAATATCAGGTTGAGATATTAATTGATTGTTTAATGTATGAGAAGTGTTTCATAGAAGGGATATGATCAGGTTGTGAGATGATGTGTTTTTTTATTCTATGTTATGTTATTTTCTTGGTAGTTACCCAGATAGTAATGGAATATATGAATAAATAATTTTTTAGCAGAGTTTGGAACTATATTGGGTTAGTTTTGTGAACGGAATGAATAAATGAGTTTTTAATAACTAATTGTAATGTTTTAACAAAATGGGTTGGTAATTTGAAAGAAGTTATGGCTTGTTGTGTGCTTATTGCACTACATGTAGCAGTGAAGTTGGTAGTATTATGAGCTAGTTGTTTGTTTGAGAACCCATCAGTTGGGAAGGAGTGTTCGGTATTATATCTATATTTACATGTATTTCCTTTTTGATTTCTATATGAACCCCACCCTAATTTATCACTTGTGTTGAACACCCCCATCGTCACAGGGTAGGGTATCTTTCCCAAAAATCTGAGTGGGAGGATGGATGGATGGCCACCCCTTCTTCCCTTATCCTTCTTCCATAAAATGGTATCCCAAGATTCATTGGGATGGTTGTGATTTGTTGGGCCCAGGTGTGTGTGGATGATTTGTGTTTTCCCATGTTTCTTCAGGATGAGATGTGTTATGTTTTCCAAGGTGTCTTCAGGATGAGATGTGATGTGCATTCCCAGGTGTTTTCAGGATGTGATGTGCATTCCCAGGTGTTTTTAGGATGTGATGTTGTATGTGGCCCAGGTGACTATAGGTAGGATGTGATGTGGTATGAGGCCCTAGTTTATGTGCGAAATTTGTGATGTGTTTTTTCCCCTATGATGGGATTTGGTGTGGTTGTGAGGCTTAGTTGTGTGCGGTTGTGTTATGATGTGTTCTATTTGGAAGAGTGGGAGCATCATAACATTTGTCTTTAGGGAGTGAGAGTGTCTAATCAGTGGGAATGTGTTGTGGGGTACCCTGTTATCAGTGTGAAATATTTTACTTTACATGACTTGTGTTATTTGGTGATTGTTCCTTAGTAAGGTTTGGGTGGTTAGTATACCTACTTAGGTGCTATTTGGTTCTATAATTTTCTTAAATGGGAATTAGTATGCTTATTTCACATGTACATGAGAGACCTTTCTTTTCCTACTGATTATACTAGTATTCTTACCCTATATATATATATATAACTACATTTAGGTTTCCATGATTATTATGTGGACCATGATGGATCTTACTAGCTCAGACACTGGGATAGTTGTTGTGTCGCTACTTGGCTTTATTTTGGTATTTACATTGGATTTTTCATTGTAATTATAATTTTTTTAAACATTCATTTGGGAATGATTTTTCATTCTTATATATATGTATATATCTTGGAGTTGTTTTGGGATAAAACATCTTATATCCTGATCTTATTTCTTTAAAATGGGAAATGCCTCTCATTTTGTGAGACTTGTATACCCTTGGTGATCATCACCACCCTGAGGCCTACTAGAGGTGGGACTTAGGGGTCATTATCTTCCTTTCTTCATTTCCAACCAAGGAGGGGTATCTCTGGAGGGAGGCAGTCATGATAAAATGGTATGAGAGGTGAGGTTAAGAGATAGGATAGAGTTTGGAGTTTGAAATAGTAAGGATTTCATGGTTTATTAGGGAAATAGTGTTAGGTGGACATGGTACATGATATAGAGCTAGGAAGATCGAATAGGACATTGAATTTTAGGTCCCCCTGTGATATGATGCAAGGACTCTGAGCCAACCGAACGACCAAGTAAGGCTACCCCATTTGTAGGGTAAAGACCTAGGAAAGGTATATTCATTAGAATGACTTGTGTTATTTCCTATGTTGGGTTATTTTGGGAAGATTAAAATATATAGGATGAAAATAATTAATTAAAATGAATCTTAAATAAAAAATCCACACTGATCAGGCTTACTAATTCCTTTTTTACCTTTCATCTATGGAACATGGTCGTCTTCGGCATGTGGATCGGGCAGTTGAGGCTCAGCATACTGATTTGGTTGATTAGTGGAGGGTTGATCCAGTGTATAAGGATGACTAGTAGAAGAGGATATTTTTTTATTTCTAATAGTAGTCCTTGGGAAAGTACGAGGGAAGTGATTTAGAAATGGAGACAGAGAGATGTCTTGAGGATCTTAAGGTCACCTTCAGTTTGATCTGAGATCCAATAGAGTACTGGTTTCCTTTAGTGGTTAGTCAGATGTGGGGATTTGTGTGTCAATGATGGATACTCTATATGGGGGAAAGAAAGGAGGCATAAATTTTGTGGGTCAGCTTTCTAAAGGAGTTTCGGGTGGAGTTCATTTCATTGGAAATAAAGTCTGAGAAGAGGTGGCATCTACTCTCCCTTCAATTATTTTCTTCACTTCTCCCCAGATCTCTTTTTAGATTAGGAGTCTCGTGCAAGACATCTTGAGGATTCCCTCTGTCCTTCTATCCAATACATTGTTACTCCTTTTATGTTTCCAACGTATATAGAGGTTTGGAAGAAGTAATAGGTAATAAAGCGGATGCACTCACGAAAATGTATACCATGATGAGGGATCTAGTAGAGTTATTTGAGGGTTAGTGTTGTTAGTGGAAGGTTATGGGTTCCAAGACCATATATGTTTCAATCAAAATGGAGTGGACCTCAGTAGTATTTCATCCGACATTCTGGTACCCATGGTTCTTATGCCCTTTCTGTGGGATTGGGGATGTGGTGTTTCTTCCACGGGGTCCATGATCATATTCAGAGTTAGTTCCTTATGGATGCTCAATCTCATTTTGGTTGAGGAGGATATGTTTAACACCATCCTTAGTATTAGTTTCCAGTCATGCAGTTTTAGCAGTAAGGACAACATGTTTTTTCTCAAACGAATGGAGTTGGAGTAGGTAGGGGATGACCTTAGGGGGTTCCTCAATGACCTCAACCCAGGATTGGTCGTGGATTCCATCATCAATATAGGGATAGAAGAGCTAGGCATGGTCAATTACATATAGTATAGGTAGGAGTTCTTACAATACCATAGATCATTAGAGGTATGATCAGTTTGTTTAGTACCATTTCTTGTTATTTGTTTGATTCGGGAGCTTCGGAATCCTTATTTTCACCCACTCCAACCCATTCTCTGGGACTAGACTTAGAGAGGCTTCATTTTCACCTGGTGTTGAGTACACAAGTAGGAGTTCAAACCAGCTTTTTTGATGTGTGCCAGGGGTGTATCCTGATGATGGGACCACATCATTCCCATGAGAATCTCTTCTTAATACATATGTGACCATATGATGTCATTCTTGGCATTGACTAGTGGTATTTTATTCATTTTTTTATCTACTACTTCTAAAGTAGAGTTCTGTTTTTAGATGTGGGTGGTCATCATGTGGCCTTCATTAGGATCGAGGTTGTTGGGTAGGAAGTCAGTGTGTGGAGCCTCTTATTTCATTATAGGATGAGTTGTTAGTGGAATCCATAGACACTTAGATGGTGGAACTCCTCAGGGTCATTTGAGAGTTCTTGTATGTTTTCCTTGAGGAGGTTGTGATGTTACACCCTCGATGTGACATCAATTTTAGGATAAACCTGCATCCTGGTGCTTCTCTGACTTTGATGTCTCCTTATTGGATATAACCCTCTAAGTTGTGGGAGATGAGAATTCAGGTTGATGATCTGATGATGAAGGGATTTATCCGGCTCAGTGTGTTTTCATGGGGTGCTTCGGTGTTGTTTGCAAAGAAATAGGATAGTGGTCTAAGGTTGTGCATAGACTACCGAAGGTTGAATTGGGTGATGGTCAAGAACTGTTACACCCTTCCAAGGATAGATGATATTTTGGACCATCTAAGAGGGGTGAATTGGTTTTCTAAGATCAATTTGTTGTCAGGATATCACCTATTAATGGTGAAGGATGGAAATATTCCAAATACTACTTTCAGATGCAGATAAGGGAAATTCAACTTTGCATTCATGCCTTTCAGTTATATAAACACGCATTTTGTATTCATGGGACTCATGAACTCCATTATTCATGAGTTCATGGATCAGTTTTTCATCGTATTCATCGATGATATCTTGATCTACTCAAAGTCATAGGAGGAGAATGTCGAGAATCTAAGAACCATCCTGCGGGTTTTTTGTTGCCACCATATCAACTAAAAGTAGTCCAAGTGAATGTTTTGGACATTGGAGGTACCTTTCCTTGGGAATGTGGTGTCTCAACAGGTTATAGCAGTGTAACCATCGAAGGTAGAAGCAGTTTTTTCTTGGGAAGAACCCAAGAATGTGACATAATATTGTAGTTTTCCTGGTTTTATTGGCTATTATCGGAGGTTTTTACCTGAATTGTCTTGATTTTCAGCCTCATTTATTGTATTGACCAGGAAGGAACATGATTTTTTGCAGAGTGAACAGTGATAGGAGGAATTTGGTTAACTGAAGGCGATGTGGGTTAGCACTCTAGTGCTTCAGTTTCCTGAGGAGGGAGTGATGTTTGAAGTTTTTTGTGATGCTTCCCATATGGTATTGGAATTCATCTTGATTAAAAAGATAGAAATAATATCATATAGGTCTAGACAGTTAGTCCCCCATGAGCATAACTATGCCACCCATGATCTGGGGCTAGTAGTGGTTTTGTTTGCACTAAATTAGGGGTAACATTACCTCATTGGGGAGTGCTTTTTGGTCTTCACATATCTCAGGATTTTAAGGTATACTTTCTCCAAACATAATCTGAACCTACAACAGTTGAGGTGGATAGAGTTTATCTAGGATTATTATTTCTAGATATCTTGTACCTCATGAAATGGGATTGTTCTGTCTGATGCTTTTATCAGGAAGTCTCATAAGGTGGTTGGTTAGGAATATACAGACGCTTGGAAGGAGATGTAAGAGTTGGAAGCCATGAACCAAAATGAATTAATGGGTGGAGGAAGAGGATATTTGCTCTAAATGATTGTGCATTAATATTTTATTTGGTATGTGGAGGTTTATTAGTTGGGAGACTCAGATGTAGAGGTGTTGTGTGATCGTGTTAGCCATGGTGATTCTATGAAGCGATGCTCGGAGGCTGGTTAAAATCGGATGTTGTTCTATGAAAGGTTGTTTGTTTTAATAACGATGCACAAGGGAGTCCTTCCTGAGTTCCATAAATCACCTTTAAATGTAAACCTATGAATTTATAAGATGTACCTAAGTATGAGGATTCAGTTTTTGTGGCTCGATATGAAGCGGGAAGTACCTGAGTCTGTGACAAGATGCTTGGTATTCCATCAGGTAAATGTTGAGCACCATGTTCTATGTGGTTTGTTGCAACCCTTGGATGTCCCTAAGTGGAAGTTGGATGACATATAAATGGAGTTTATCACAAGTTAGCTAGGTCCCAAGAAGGCTATTATGTTATATGGGTAGTAGTGGGTCAGCTAATGAAATCGAATCCCATCTTATCGATCAAGGAGTTTAGCATAGTGGATTCCCTATAAAATATGTATGTGGATGAGGTTGTATGATTTCCTGTAGTTCTGAAATCTGTTGTCTCGGATCAGGATACAGATTTTACCTCATTATTCTTGAAGGGATTGAAGTATTCTTTTGGGACCTAGTTACGCCTCAACACTGCTTTCCACCCTCAAACAGAAGGGCAGATAAAACAAACTATCCAAACGATAGAGGATATGTTGTGAGCATGTATCAAGGACTTTGGTAGATCTTGGGTGAGTCACCTTCCCCTGATAGAGTTTTTTTAAAATAATAGTTATAACTCTTCCATTTGCATGGATCCATTTGAAGCCTTGTACAGAATATTGTGTTGTTAACCTTTGTGCTAAACAAAAGTTATCAAGACAGTTGTTGTTGGTCCCAAGGCAGTGCAGAGCATGACATATAAGGTTCATATTTTTTGTAAGAGGATGAATGTGGAATAGGACCGGCATAAGTCATATGTCAATCACAATAGGATACCCTTGGAGTTTGAGGTTGGAGACCACGTTTTCTTGAAGGATTATCCTCTATGTTGGAATTTGAGGTTTAGAAAATGGAGAAAGATTTCTATCATGTTTTTTGAAACCATCGAGGTTTTGGGAAAAGTTGGCGAAGTGGCATACCAGTTGGTGTTTCCACCACATTTTTAGAGGATCCAAGATGTCTTCCACATCTCTCATCTCCCTCAGTTCCTTCCCAATGACTCTAACATCCTTAACTAGGGAGAGTTGGATATAAAGGACAACACAGCATATGTGGAGTGTCTAGTAAAGATCCAAGATCATCAAGAGAATGTGATGCATGGACAGACTATTCCTTTGGTTCTTGTGTTATGGAGGCATAGTATCTTAGAGAATATTACTTGGGAGAACAAAGTGTAGATGTTTTCCCAGCACCCAGATTTGTTTTTAGCTTTTCATTGTAATTTAATTTCCTAACCTTGTGTTTTTATGTGAGCTTTTTTTCATTGAGTTGACATTTGAGTTGTGCAATGTGTGATAAATTGATGACAAGTGAATAGGGGAATACCAGACTCCTAATCAAGATGCATTAACTGTAATGTGATTAAACCCATGTGAGTGAGTCAGTGCCACCCAGAGAAGATAGTATCATGACATGGCTAATGGGATTCCATAATTCATGTGTTTGAGACAATTTGGTTGTTGAATTTTCATGCCGTGTTTTGTGATTTTTTAGGTTGGCGTGTTTAGCTGGTGATAGTGTGTGATGAGTGATGAGAGTCTAGAGAGGTATCTCAAAGGGTGGTTATTCAAAAAAAAATCTCCTTTAAAGGATTTATTTGAAACTCTTGAGGGTTAAAATAGTTTGAGAGGTATCAGATGTAATGAATCGGGCCTCTCATGTCTATTAATTTGTGAAAATACGATGTTTGAAGTGTTCTGGGAGGTCATGGTGACTTATTTCAACACTTTTAAAAAATTCTCGGATTTTCAAGTTCTCCAACGGTGGTCTAGGATAGTGAGTTGGGATGGTGATTCAGGATGGTGAGTTGGTATATTGAGTCAATATGGTGAGTTAGGAGGGTTCGTGATGGTGGGTTAGGAAGGTGCGTTAGGATGGTGCGTCAGGAAAGTGCGCCACGATGGTGAGTCAAGACTGTGAGTCTGGAAGGTGAATCAGGATGGTGAATCAAGATGGTGATTCATGACTAAGGGTTAGGATGGTTAGTCAGGACGGTGAGTGAGGATAGTGGGTTAGGATGGGGAGTCAAGATGGTGAGTTAGCACGGTGAGTCAGAATGGTGGGTCAGGACAGTGACTTGCGATGGTGACTCGCGACGGTGACTCGCAAAGGTAAATGCATGAAAGATGACCCGAATGGGTTACTTATTCTGGTGACTCACACTAATGACTTGTAATGGTGAATCACTTATTAGTGAGTCATTCCAAATGTTTTCCTTTTTTCAGTTTCTCTAGTTCTCTAGTTTCTCCCTTTTGAGGACTTTCATTGACATAAAATGATTTAACACCATATTTAAGTTTTTTTGGATATTTTTCAAGGGATATAAATCATATATTTAAATTCATAATATTTTGGGGGATTTTAATTGTTCAAAGTGTGTAATCCTGACTAGATTAGACATTAATGGAAAATTAAAGATGTATTTAAACTGCGGCCCTATTTTGGATCTTTCAAGGGATGAAACAATTTTCTCTTTGTTATTTCCTTATTTTTTTCTCTTGGTATGAGGTGCCTATAACCATTCTATCCATATTATCCATGCTTTTTTCTACACTATTTGGTTCATGTTTTCCTTGTAGTTTCCTACTGCACATGTTCCCCTATCTTGGTGCAAGAAGGAAGTTCGGATCGCCTTTTCTTCCAAGTAGTTTATACTTAATATTTATTAGTTGTGAATCAAGAGGGATGGGTATATGGATGTACATTTTTAAAAAATAGTTGATAAAGGATTAATAAATATAATTGAATCCGTTTTAAATTAACAAACATGGGTTTGGGAAAGTAACATATGTTTTACTCTATTGTTGTTTATTTTGATGATATGATGATCTATATCAGCTAGATACCCACTGAAAATCATAGTTATCGGTGGTCCTTTTTGTTGCACTGAGTAATGATTATGGAATGTATGTTGTTTTGTTTTATATCATAAAAAATTATAGAATTTTTTAACCACATACACTCAACTAATAAATGGATGCCCCAGGATCCAACTGTTTCTATGATAACCCCTAAATTAACAAGTGGAAATTGATTGAGAAATGCCTTGTTGAATATACATATGCCTTGAAATAATTCATTTTGTGGTGTAATATATGTGGGATTTGGGCATGGATATGTGATAAGGGGTGAATCTAGTTGTGTAATGGAATCCCGGATTGATAGATTGATTGATTCTGGAATGGATGAGAAGTGTTGCGTAGCGGGGTTGTGATCAGGATGTGAGATGATGTGATGTTGTGTTTTTTCTTATGTGATGTGATTGAAATTTTCTCAGATAGTAATGTAATAGATGAATAAATAATTGTTTAACAATGTTTTGAACAATCTTTTGTTGGTTTTGTGAATGGAATGAATACAACACTTGTGAATAAAGAATGGTAATCGTTTAACCAAAAGGGGTGGGAATTGGAAATAAGTTATGGGTTATTGTGTGCTGATTGCATTAGGGGTGGTAGTGAAGTTGGAAATATTGTGATCTATTTTTTTGTTTTATAACCCATAGGTTGGGCAGGAGTGTTTGGTATTATATTTATATATACATGTATTTCCTTTGTTATTTCTATACACCCCCTCCGTAATTGAACACTATGTTCCGAACACCCCCATCGTCATAGGGAAGGGTGTCTTTCCCAAACATCCCAGTGGGAGGATGGATGGACAGACACTCGCTCTTCTATGCTCCTTCTTCTAGGCAGTGGTAGCCTAAGATTCTTTGAGTAGGTTGTGGTTTGTGGGGCCTAGGTGTGTGCAGGCAAGTTGTGTTTTCCTAGGTGTCTTCAGGGTGAGATGTTTTTGTTTTTCCCATGTTTCTTTAGGATGATATGTGTTGATATTTCCTATGGGTTTTTGGGATGAGACGTGGTATGTGGACTAGGTTTCATCAAGTGGGATGTGATGTGTTATGGGGACTAAGTGTCTGTAGTAAAGATGTGATGTGGTCTGTGGCCTCGGTAATGGGACGAGGTGTAGTTGGGAGGCCCAGGTGTGTGTGGTCAAGTTGTGATGTGTTGTTTTAGGAAGATTTGGGAGTTTCAGGACATTTTTTATTAGGGTGTGAGAGTTCCTAATCAATGGTAATGTGGGGATGGGTACCCAGTTATCGATGTGCAGTATATTACTTTATTTTACTTTCATTATTTGGTGAGTGTGCCTTATTAAGGTTGCAGTAGTTAGTATACCTTCCTAGGTGTTGTTTGGTTCTACTATATTATCACTGGGTCATTGGTATTCTTCTTTTACATGTGCACAAGAGACCTTGGTTTTCCAACTCAGTATACTTGTATTCTCACCCAACATATATAAAACTGCTTTTAGGTTTTCAGGAGGATTACATGGACCATGCTAGACCATACATTCTTAGACTTTGGTATAGTTGTTGTATTGATTCATATATTTATTTTGGTATTTACTTTAGAGTTTTCATTGTATTTGAAACATTTTTGTTTTAAACATACATGTGGGTGGATTTGAATTTCTTATATATATTTATATTAGAGTTCTTTTGGGATGAAACATCTTATCTCCTGATATTGTTTCTTTAAAAATGTAAATGTGTCACATTTGGTGAGACATGTATATACTAGTTGTTGGTCACCACCCTGGGGAATACTGGAGGTGGGAATTATCTCCCTTTCTTCATTTTCAACCCAAGAGGGTTTTTTGGAAGGAGGGGGTCGTGATAACTTACCTTTAGTAGAGTTTTCTTACATCAATAGTTTCCATTCATTTATTCAAATGAAGTAGTATGAAGCATTATAAGTAAAGAGATGTTGTACTCCAACATGTTGGGATGAAGTTGGGGAATGGAAAATCATAGGAATAAAATTTTTTGAAGAAACAACAACAATTGTAATCAATATTCAAACTCATATTAATAAAAATCAAAGTATTCAGAAGAGTTGTGAAAATAATTGGAGGAAAGATTTAGAGTTTCATGTGAGAGATCAAGTTTTCTCAAATGTACCTCCATTTAAGGGTGTTATAAGGTTTTGTAAGAATGGAAAACTAAGTCTAAGGTATATTGGTCCCTTTGAGACTCTTGAAATGGTTGGATTTGTTGATTATCATTTAGCAATGCCACTGAATCTATCAAAAGTACATGATGTGTTTCATATATCTCTTCTAAGAAAGTACATGATTGGAACAAAACATGTATTCGCCTATGATGAATTATAGTTAGATCCATACATTTAATACTATGAATAACCCATCCAAATTCTTTATACCAGAGACAAAGTATTGAGGAATCAGACGACATACCTGGTAAAGGTACTCTTGAGAAATCACAATATGGAAGAAGAAACATGGGAACTAGAGGATTCTATGAAGGATAACTATCCACATGTTTTTTAGAATTTAACACCAATAAAATTTTGAGGATGAAATTTTTGTAAGAGGGATGAATGTATCACCCCATGATTTTACCCAATCATACTTTTAGAATAAATTTCAATTTGTTGATAGCTTGCATTTCACTCAACACCGAGTTTGCGTGCACCACGATCAGTTAAACTATCCACTTAAATAGAGTTTATGAATATTATTAACCATTTTATTAAATTTATTTATATACCATATAATTATTTTTAGATAATTTTATAAGAAAAAAAACTGATTTTACTCTTACAAAATATATTTTTTAAAAGGGGAATTTTACCACCTATTAATGGCACACCTATTTTAAAACTAAAATTAGTAAATTTTATAAATTTTATTCCTTAAAATTGACTTTATTTTGGAATTATAAATATCAAAATTATATTAGGGTGATATTTTTGTATTTTTCTGAGAGGTTTCATTTTTTGATGAATAGTGAAAAAACTGTATTGCAGTTAAAAAACTGACTTTTCATTTAAAATTAATTTAAATAGATTTTTAAAACTTAAAATAGATAGAAAATAAATATATTAATCCAATTTAGTTCATTGAATAATTTTTATATTAATATTAAATATAAACACTTATTGAACATCCCTTTTACCCGCTTTCTCGCCACATCTATGAGATTTGTGTTAAACTTAATTTACCTAATTTTGTGAATTGAATTTGCAAAAATGTAAATAAAAAAATGTAATAAATATGATATTTAGAGTCTAATAGTATCATCTTAACATTTTGATATTATTAATAGTAACTTTACTAAATTTTTATTTACTATAGTTATGGGTAAATCGAGTAATTAAAGGTAAAAAATAATATTATAAAATTATAAAATTACCTTAACACTTGTCCCAATTTCATTTCATAAGTGGGTTTAAAAAAACAACCATATTCCAAAATTATAATATTTTTGTGCCACTTGGGTATGAATATGACATTTATAATATTTTATTTTAAGATAAGTTTAAAATGTCATAGTCATGTTTTTTAATAAGTATTACATTTTTAATACATGTTTATACAGAATATAAATTAAAATATAAATGGTAATTTTTAATATAATTAATTTATTTTAATCATGATAATTTTTTTAATTTCTATATAATAAATAATTTACTTAAAGGCTTTCATAATATTGATGCAGTAATTGTTTAATCATTGGGAATATCAAATAATTGATATTAGAAATATTAAAATAAATATAAAATGTCATAATTAATTATTTACATGAATTTTATATATAAACTATAAATGTTAGTGATATATTATAATTTTTTTCGATGTTATCATGTTTTTATTGTATTTTTTAAAATACAAATAATGAATAGTATCAAAATTGACATAAATGATATGTTATAATAAATAATATTTAATTAAATGATATAAAATTCATAAAAATATAAAAATCAATAAAATAACTATAATAAGGTGAAACATGTCATCAATGATCCATTTTGGGTTCTATTTTAAATTTATCGTGAATACATTAACCCTTAAAGTGTAAAAAACAAATTTTCATGGTAAAAGATAAAGTGTTTAACTAAGGGTTAAAGTGTTTAACTAAGGGTTAAAGCCAAAATATAAGGGTAATAATGTACCCAAAACTTGTTTAAAAATTATTAGTTGAAATTATTTAGACCAATACACATCTTATATTCTAAATAACTCACTTTGGAGCTATTTGAAATCAAAAATAAATCTATATTAATTTAATATTTTAAAGGATTCCAAGAGTTCCCCTACCCTCTCTTATAGAAAGGCACTTCCTCCCTCACATCCTAACACCACATTGAGGCTTCTTTAGTTACCAAGACCTACCCAGTTTCCTTATAAAATTAACTATTCACATCTTATAGGTTATGGTATTCTCAAAACATCAACCCTAGTGTCCCTAAGAGGATATCCACATGAGGTTTACTAAAGAAGAGGTAATTGCCTTTACCGAATCCTTCAAAATTATTAATTCTTATACTTTATACTCACATGTTTTTTCCATTATAAAATAATAACTATATTATCATCTATATTATGAGATTTTATAATGTTTATGGTACAACTATATTACTCCTTTTACTTATCCTACAAAAAACAATACCACCATTTCTGTGTACGTACAACTTACCATCTCCATGTTGTGGTGTAATTTGTTTTTATATTGAACTTTATATGGATTATTATAATGATGAGTATAATGGATATAAATAATAAATATGAAATTATATTAATTCTTTATAAATAATATACTATCCAATTCCTTACCACTTTACTATTAAGTGAATGATATTATCGCTTGTGCATAAGTACGACCTACCATCTCCATGACATGATGAGATTAATTCTCCATGTTAACCATTAAATATTGATTATAAAAATTAATATGATGAGTTAATAAAATATTTATAAACTTAATATCATCCTGGATATGAATAAAATATATCTTACGCATAAGAAATAAGACTTGCATTAAAAAACATAATAAAATTAAGTAATTAACACAAGAAACAATGGTAATAATGATATATTATTAACAAAATGATATATTAGGATCATATATTATATCATAAATATGGATATAGTTTATGTATGATTTAATAGCATGATTTAACCATTATACATAAGGTTGACTCGTGAAATTATAAGGTCAGGTTTAATTTCACAATCTCATTATTATTTGGGATTGTTTATACATAAGTATTTATTGGGAAATATTTATCATCCATCCCCATGTTTCTTAAAAATTTATTTCAAAATTTTCATACAATTCTTCTACAATTATTTTTAAACTCATTTTTACCCATTTTTTTCTTTTTATAAAATGTTTTGAAATGAATCATTTTTTCTTTTTCAAAACGAGGTACTTCATGACCTCTTCGACAAAATATTGAAGGAATTTTATTTTTTTAACTTATACGGCATGAGAAAATATTCCTTTAAAATCTTATAATACTCTTATAAATATAAATATTTCTCTTAAAATTGTTTTCCCTTTTTAAAATAATATTAATATAAAAAGGGGTACTTATCTCAATATGTTTTAATGATTTTATTAAAATACTTTCACCTATATCAACATCCATTTTTTGATTTTATTATTAATTGAGGTCGGTATCTTAAGATACCATATACCATATTTTATTGAAATTTTTTATGATATGTTTGAATATGGATGTTCTATTTTTAATATCATTCATGGTTTGTGGTTATGGTACTAACATTTAGTAATATAGTTTTAATACAAATTTTTTTGTTGGTTATGTTTCAATATTTTCATGTGAGGAATATATTGGACATAGTAAGTGATGGATGGGGCCCTAAATAGCCCCTAAATGCATTGATAGATCTCATGAGGAAAAATAGTTTGGGTATTGGCTATCGTCTTACCCATTTATGAATGGTATCTATATTGAAGCCTTAATGTTATGTTTATAATGTTTAAATATATTAATCAACTCATTATGAAATTAGTTGTTGATATTCCATGTTATCATTTGACTAGTATTATATCCATGGTTATGTATATTTATCATGTAGATATTTATATAGCGTTATTCAGTCAGCTTATATCCAGACCATATTAAGCCCAAGATTATGTTTAAATCGATTGTGTTTTTAGTTATTTACTTTTCCTTATTTTTTATGGTTATTTTTTATGGTTTTTATTGTATTTTTTACCCTTACTGAGCATCATATCTCACCCCTTTTTTATTTCATATTTCCCTAGCATTCAACTATATATATTATGAATAACTTTTAGGGATAATAATAGGTAATAAGGGTGTTTTCAAATGAGTTACTATGTTTTTTTTCATTTCAAGATGTAATGTAAAACTTATATATCTAATATGGCTTCCAAAATTATAAAACTGATCATTCCATTGGGATTAGAATATTATATATATGCCAATGAAATAAATTAATGCATTGTCTTTGTCATATTAGGGGTAGGGTCTTTAAACAAGGTTCATTATTATTTTTCTATCGATTTCTCCTTGATTAGTTTTTTCCCTATTATTTATTTTTTCCATGAGATGGAGGTTCATCTACATTTTTCTAATAATGTTTTTTTGGTTGTTTTTTGGTGATCAAATTTCATGACTTCTTTTATAGATCGTAGTTTCCTTGTGAGATAGGTGACCTAATATTTGTAACGTTGGTCTATTCTCATGTGAAGAACATTGAAACCTTTGTGGTAGGGGGTTTTATTATTTCTTATTTATTTACATGAAATCATAAATTCATCAGGATTTATCCCTTTGTATAGAAATATAATTAACCTAATAATATTGAACAAGATTAAAGAAATTGGATGTAGAAACCACAAGTTGTTTCTTTCCACCATGATATTGGTTTTCCACATGATTTTCTAGATAGTGTGATATATATGTTATACTTAATTAGAATGTTATTATTCTTATAGTATCATGATTAAATTGTTAAAGAAGAAAAATCTGAAATTAATTTATAATTAATTGTCTTGAGAATAATTAAATAATAGGAATGTTTGAATCCAATTTTTCTTATAATTTTATGACAATAAAATTTATGCAACATGCATTATTAATTAAATGAGATATTCCTTGTGGTAATGGAATTGATAAATAATGTGAAGTGTTATTATTCATGTTGTTAAATAGTGAAAAGTCATGTGAATTGAGAATGGTTCTTCTCATAGTGTGATCAAACTTATTTAAAATGTTGGATATCATTATTAACTTTTGATAGATTTTTATAGATTGAAGCATTAGTTTTCCCATTGTTGGGACCTAAGAATAATGAATTGGCTAATTGAATATGGAATAAGAACAAGTTTTTTGATAAAGAGAATTCCTAGGAACTGAGTTTCCCATTTTCTTGAGAAGGTTAAGTGCCTTGTGTTTTGGATCCATGAGAGCTCATTTATGTGTGAAGGTTGGATTCATTTTTTAGGGAGTAGATTTCCAAATTGGTTATGATTGTTGTTTCATGTATCTTTTTTTTATGTGATTCATATGTAAGCTTATATATAAAATTTTAAATGTGTTGGGGAGGCTATAATGTTATATGAGACTAGGATGGTTGAGCCTGGGATAGATGATGTGATATGTTGGTGGGGAGGCCCAGATGATGTGGTAGTAGTTGACACATGTGATAGCAAGATGATCGAGATATGCATGTGGGTTTCGGGGATGACATCGAAGGTGGTGAAACAGGTTGAAGTTATGCTTACACATTGATGTGATTCTAAGAGTTTGGATGCTCATTTATGAAGTTTTTTAATGGTTTATGGTAGATTTGTTTGTTTTATCTTCACTCCTTTCCCACACCTTGAGGCAGAAAAATGTTCTTAGTTGTTTTCTTTACATTCATGTTAGATTAGGATGATTTACTATAGTACCTAGATTATGGAATGATTATAAATATGACTTAAAATTTTCTTAATCAATGGGTTTTGTAATTATGTAATGAATATACTAATAATATTTTACGCTTGAGGAACTAGGACTCAGTTTGGATTATGCCTGAAGGTCAGGGAATTTACATTGATGATTAAAGAATAAAATTTGAAGTAATTTAAATTGTTAATTAATGTATAATGAATTAATTAATGGAAGTAAATTATAAAAAAAGTTTTAATTAATGATCCTCTTAAAAATGATTGTTTTTTATAGGATATATAGTTCTAGCAGTGGTAGTCGGGAGTCTGAGCAATGTTATCTATGGTTGATTATAATACTAGTTTATTCCCATAGTGTGGTTGTAAGCTATATTTTTTTATATTTTATTTATTTCATACACTACCCCACCCACGTCGTTTAGGGTGACTGAAACCCAATAGAATCTTGGAAGGCATTTTCCCAAACTCCCTGATGGGAGGTTAGATGGCTGACTACCCCTCTGGCGCATCTCTCTTCTCTTGGTAGTTACTTGTACTTGTTCGCATGGTGGTTACTTTTCCTATATATATATGAAGAGGTATTTGATTTATTGTGGTTATTTCACAAACATATATTACCATATATTGTATCTAAAGGATTATTATAGGTATGACATGTATAGGTTATGATGGATTGAGGTACTTACTCAATTTATAGGATGTGATGTATTGATGGACAATACATGATGTTTGATACACATCATATGGCCTATGGTGGATCCCAAAAACTACTTGGTTATTATATATGCATATGTGATATGGGATGATGTGTTTATATGATGCATGAGGTTTATGTTGTGATTCTTTCCCAATGTGTCTCCGGGATGGCCTATTTTGGAGAAATATGGATCAGGGCATGAGATATTGGGGAAGAGCAGAAAACCTGTGGGGAAGAGGGATAGGGGTACCCTTGATGTTTCATTACTATATTATATGATCTATTGTATGCGATAAATGGTGAGAATCAGAAATAGTGAATATAGGAACATAGTATACATGTTTAGGTGATGAGTTAGTTTCACTTTTGTTTACTATGATTTAACATTCATTCTTTATCATTTTCATGAGATGATCCAGGGAGGATCCTACTAAGTATACTATTAAGATCGCCTTACGTATATATAAACTATTTTTCAGGTGAGCTTAATTATGTTGGATATTGTGAAATATATTACTATATCATGGTTTTATATGATTTTTTTGGGCTTCGTGGTCACTATCATTTTTACCATTTTGGTACTTATAGTTTTCCTCTCAATTGTTATAGTAATGTATGTCATTGCATTATTTCACTTTGGATTTGTTTATATATATATATATATTCTCAAGCATGTGTTTATTGGTGTATCTATCTTATCTCTCTCTTCTTCATGTTCTCTTAGAGGGTAATGCCTCTCATATGAAAGTTTCTTTTACCCTCAATGTCAGTCACCAACCCAAGGGCCTACTAGAGGAAGGACTTAGATAGTCACTATCTCTCTCCCCTCATTGAGGTATCTTTTTTGTGATAGGTTGTGAAAGAATTTTTTATAATGTTTTTATATGATAACCTTGGACTTTAGGCAGTCTTACCTAATTCCACTGAAAAATAGTATTAGATGGCCACACACTAAGGGTCTCTGAAATCTCTATTAAATTGTTTTTTTAATTTAAAAATTCATAAAAAATTATAATCATGCATGGTGGTTTAATAATTATTTGGTATTTTTTGATCAATAACATTCGGTGTCGAGTTATTCGGAAGAATAAATATATGAGTTAAATTATAATAAATATTTATTCACAATATTTAGGGAATATAATATTTATAATATTTCTCAATGAATGACATATTAATATTTATTTATTAAATAAATTTTCATTATTTACGGTTCGATAAATAATAAGAAGGTTAGACGAGCTGAAACTAATGATTCAGTAAGTAATTATATTTTAAATATCATTTAAAAAATATTCATTTACTTATTTAAGAAATGATAATTACTTATCCATATGTGTTGTGTATGTCATGTGAATAATAATATTAATTATATTATTATTAGAAATTATGTTTGAGAGGGAATAAGAAATTTTCAAAGTGCATTTTTTCAATTACCAATCAAAACCTAGATCTATAGATTCCTAGTTATATTGCATTCCAGGGTTAATCATTTTTTGTTCAAAAAAAACCTAGAGAGAATTATCCCAATACCTATAGAAAAACTAGTCAAGAACATTTTCAAGGGAACAAGAACCAGTTATCCTATAATCCCTCATGAAATTTAGATAACGCAATGAATATTTCATCCAATGAGAGATTCATATTGGGATCAATAATAGATGATGCAAGTGATCAGAATCGACCATGACAGCACCAGGTGGTTCTATAGTAGTGGTCTCAGATTTGGTATCCTATGGGGATCACCACTAGAGGGATTATACCCTTGGATAATGTGACCCAATGATGATACAATTATAATGATCTGTATATTCATCAATGAATAAATAATTACAAGAAAATGTAATTCTAAACTATTCATAAATTAATTGTAAATTATATGTGATGATCCTACCTTCTTGGTTTGATTGTTCTCAAGTTAATTAATATTTTATTTAATTTTACTATCTGTGACATTATCTATAATGCGCATCTCAAATTAATCATAAATTATGACAAAAATCTAAGTTGGATTTTCCTAATAGGTGCAACCACTGTTCCTAAAACCATAAAGTAGTATTAGGGTGGTAATATAATTAATTTATAATTAATTATTAATAATTGAGTGGTAATATGATTTTGTTTTTATTTTTAATTATGTGTTGTTAATTACTTAAATTTTAACATTGATTTTTTATCCTCCCTTATTTTTTCTCACTCATAGAACAAATAAAAGGTTAAAAAAATGAAAACATATAATGAATATATTATGATATTTCAAGGGTTCTAGATAGATAACACAAGAGTATGTGACATATATTCCAAAGATAAAAAAATGTATCTATTTTCAATGCACCATGATTAAACCCATCAAAATAGGTTCATCATACATTAAATATACATTAATTTCAATTAATGAACTATATGTTCTAACCAACCATGATGCCATGAAGTTTTCTAGAATACATGTTGTGTAACTAGATTACACACTTTGTACTCCATGTTTTTTCATGGTAGAAGACATGGGGGTCTAATTTATGTGATGTATTTACTATAAGACATAGGTACTAACAAACCTAATAACTTTGAGGTCACACAATGTGTTTATAGAGTTCACTCTATGTGCATCATATACATCTATGACCGAAAAAAATGCACAATCCCTAGGCATGCGTTGTGGACAAGAAAAGAGTAGATTACACAGAGTGTAACCCAAGTACACACCAGGTAATCTATTATAACTCAAGTAAATAATTAAATTATGAGAGACAAATTAATTATATATTTAAACCTATTTACATATGCTATGTCTGTCATTTATTGACCATACATATCACATGATGAGATAATTAATTATGTTTTAAATTAATTTCATATTAGATTTTGAACTCCATGTTCTGTATGGTATTTATTTAGAGTGCATTACACATGTGATAATATAAATAATTCCACATAATTTTCATATGATCATGTAACATTTATTAATGATTAATTCCTTGAAATTAAATTTTGCGAAATTTATACAGGATTTTATATGAATACAACGTATAAGGACATTAACAAGTGGTTTGGATTGGTTTATATTCTTTCCTCCAAGTGTAAGTATGCACTTTATTAATTTTAAATGAAAATAATTTACTTAATTTGCTTAGAATTACGGATGATGGAATTTTTTGCATAGTTTTGATAGTGTTAAGATAAATTGAATCAATTTATAAAAAATCAATTCATGATGTTTTATATTAATTGAAGAATGAATTAGAGTAAATACTTTCTATATTGAAAATGTATATTCATTTCGTTTTTTCAGATAAACATGGCATTATACCAAAACTAAGTATGTGATTATTTTACTTTTAATTTATTTTATTATAAAATTAAATTGATGTTCTACATGTCTTCCCCTCCTCTCATTATGTAAGGGACTTCATTACCACAGTTTCTTTTATATACACCCCTTAACCAGTCCTTTAGTTCGCAACACCCTATGTGTTAGTAAAGCTTATGTAATGGATAAATATTCTAATTTAGTTTAGGAGATTCAATTTAGGATCGTAGGAAAAACCAATCTATGTGATACATATGAGAAAAGGTTAAAGGTTGAAACATGGACCAGTTTATGGGTCAAGGTATTTTCTTCTATGATAGAGGGTTAGTTTATCATCTTATAGATCATATAGACATTAGAGAATCTCATGATCATATCATATTTATTTTTTTATTTTATTTTTCAATTTTCATGGTTAATTTATTTATGGATTCTTTAATGAATTAATATAAATTAATGAATTTTCAAGCATAAAATATGGAATTAAAATAAATTAGATTGTGCATAATTTTATCAAGAAACGATTGATCACCTAAGTATGTCAATTTAATATTAACTAAAATATAATAATGATAATTTTTTAAATAAATATATAAATATAAAAAATAAAAAAAATGAAATATATTAAGTTTTTATACCCTTACACTACTTATGTTAAAATTGAACCAATAGTTCGAAGTGCTGGACAAGCCCAAGTAAAGGTGCTTTCAATTTTTTGGAAATTTTGTCATGGGTTTCAGGTAGATTTAAACTTTGCTTAAATAAAGGGTTAACTGGCCAAGAAGGAAATGAGTAACTAAAAAAATTGTAAATTCCTATCTAGGATTTCAGAACTAGGGATTTCGCCAAATATATTAAGAAGTAATGAGCTAATGTTGTTTGCAAGTTACACCTACCTAAAAATTTTAATAACTTCTCAAGACCATGAATGTATTATGAGAATTGAAGTATATATATTTTACACTAAAATATAAATGTGATAAGATATTTTAAAACTATTGGTGAGGGACATTTTGATTGGGTAAAATAGTGTGAGATTAATTATTTTAAAATTTGTGTATTTAATTTTTGTAATCCAAATAATATGCTAACTATTTTTCTTAATTATTATAGAAATGGGAATTCACATGAATTCCATTATTTCATTATGATATATACTAGAAATAGATAACCTTATCGCCAGTTTTAATTTTTTGTAATGTTACCGGAGATGATGAATTAAAATACACTGTGAATGAAAATTACACTTACTAGAAACCCCACATATTGTGTCACTTTCTAAATAGGATAGTGAGAAAGATTTATCTCACTAACTGAAAAACATGTATGATTTCATATATGCCCTATTTTTAATTCTATCATCCATTTTCAATGACATTCTTATGAAAATTAGGATATGGGTGTGTATAGAATCATATCTCACCTTAATGATCTTTATCACAAAAAGGTGAGTCATGTGAGATATGAGATCTCCAATGATCTATTCACGTGAAAACTTGGAGATTCAGAACCGACTAGGATTCATGTTGTCAATATTATTGTCTATATATAGAGTATAGATATATTGGGGTTTAAGATCTCTGGTGAGTTGTGAACATATCTTAATCTACTCTCACTACCTAAATGATTCTCTTGTTTTATTATGAACTATCATATGAGACATATGGGGAATCATGTTTCATAACTTCTTACTTTTATTCATCAAGTTAATAAAAACATGGGTAATGAAAACCCTACAGTCCTTATAGTGAATAAAAAAATTATTAATAAACAAATGGATCTCATAACTCACTCTATGTCCAAGTCTCCTGGGCACCATCCATTTTAGAAGAAGAAGATACAACAATAAGAAAGATAAAAAACTTGGTTTTTTCATGTAGAAATAAATTTCAATGGAAGAATAACTAAACCTGGTAAAAGAACCCAAGGGGGTATCTAGTTGCATTCATTATCAAGTGTAGTTGTTCTATAACTATACATTTGGTATTAGATATAACTTTTAGTGCTCACTTCCATATCCAAATGTAATAACCATGTATATTGTATAAGATTTCTAAAGGAGAGGTGGATCTTGAATCAGCCAATATACCACAACTTACTAATTCGGATATAGGATACTACAACTTTTGGATTCCAACCAACATGATTTTGGTATTTAAGAACTGTTATTTTTTTTCTAGGTTTACTAAGAATATCAACTTTATTTCTTTCCTAGACATAGAAGGATTAATTTTTAAATTTAGACATAAAAAATGTCACTTTTACAATAATTTCATTTTTTATGGTATGAAATAATTAGATAATGGTATTTATGTATTAAACTACACAAACCAAATATAAGAAATTAATATTAGGTAAAATGCACATGACTCACTTAACACCCAAATATAGTATCACAGTCTTGGTCGCATAAATGAGACATTTTTCAAAAAAAAGCATTATGAAGATGGTTATTTAGACTCTTTTAAGATAACACCACTTGAAAGATTCCATTATTGAATATCAGGTAAGATATCCAAGCCACCAATTTGTGGATGGGGTTAAAGATCCATATAGATTTTATAATTTGTACACACTGATGTGTTTGAACCATTTATAGTAGATTATAGATGTGGTAAGTATTAAATCATAAATATTAATAACAAATTAGTTATATATAGTTATATTGAATTTATGAGGTAAAATTCTGATTCCTTTGATAAATTCATGTATTTCAAGAATTATGTAGAAAATAAATCTAGAATGAGGATAAATAATCTTTGATCTGATCGAGGTTGTGAATATTATAACCAAAAATATATCAAATTTATATAGGAATAATGGAGTTTATCTCAATTCACTCCACCTTATACACTATAGTGTATTTTTTTTAGTAAAATTTGGAATTATACATTACTATAATTGGTGATGTCGATGTTGAGTCACACATATTTTCTATTATATTTTTTGGGATTTTCATTACACAATAAATAATAAATACTAAACTGAGTACAAAAAAGAGACAAATTGTATTCCCTTTTATTTATAGAGTAGAAAGAAACACATTTTGTCACATTCTCATGAATGGGGATACTATTTACTTATTAAGGCCCACTCAATAAACAAACTAGCGCCTCGATGTACAAAGTGTGTCTTTATAGAGTATCCCAAGGAAACATAGGGATACTATCTGTAGAACACCTCACAAAACACAGTGATCATTTCTAGATAAGCCATTATTATCGAGAGGGAGTCCATCCTAAAGAAATATATTGGGAGATAGATTGACATTGATAAAGTAGATGCTCAAGATACGTAAGATTTTCTAGATGAACACATTCCATGGGTCCCCATGAGAGATGTTGTTACTGAAACATGAGAACTACATAAGATCCCTGGATATGTTAGAGAGCCATAAATTTATGTTTTTTTAGTTATTTATTTTTTCAATTCATTGTTGATTGATATTAATGATCCTATGTCCTATAATAATGTAGTAGATATCTTAGAATCTAAAAGATGGTAGAGATCCTTGAATTTTAAGATGGATTCCATGTATTGAATCTGTGTTTGGATTTTAGTCAATTTTACAATTGATTTAAATACTATAAGGTTTAAATGGATTTTCAAAATTATGCTATAAAAGTAAGGTAAACACGGCTTGTGGATAAAGGGTTTAAACAACATCCAGACATTGAATATAATGAAAAAAATTCACTAGTGGCCACATTTAAAACCATCAGAGTTTTACTTGCGATAAAAGATTTCCATAACTATGATATTTGGAATATGGGTGTCAAAATATATCTTCTTAATTGAAAACTTCATGAATAATTTTTTCATGACCCAAATAAAAGGGTTTGTGACATTAAGAAATTCCAAAAAATATGAAAGTTGCAATGATCCATTTATGGATTGAAGCAAACATATAGGTCATGGAACATTTGGTTTGATAATGATATAAAATAATTTTATTTAATTAATTTATAATGTGATTTATGAGTTTATAAAAGGTTTATTGGGAGTGTTTTCAATATCCTAATAGTATATATTGATGACATATTACATATTATAAACAAAATACTAGTCTTACAGTTAGTTAAGTATAGGTTGAACAATTTATTCTCTATGATGGAATTGTATGAATTGACTAGACATTGAAAGATGATAATATTCATTGATAATATATATAATTTTTATGTTCTTAATTATTCATAAACACTACTTTTAGTGTATTTTAAAAATTGAACATTATTTCACATTATGATCGCATGTCCTTAAAATACACTATTTCATGGTACATTTTTTAATTTCTCCTCAGACGAAAAATGGTCTTGATTTTATTTTTATATTTTATTTTCAGGTATCTAATGATATAAGAAACAAATTATCAATTTTGACAACTTAGATATTCATATTGGAAGATCCCCAAAGTGGGCCTTGATCCAAGAACATTCATGGGTGAAGTGAACTAGACAGTAGCCCAATAAAAGTATTGTATAGGACAATATCCAAGCCCGCTGTTTTTAAAAATTTAACTATAGATAGAATACATAATGGGGAACATTTCATTAAAAAGTGGGACAAGATAATTTGTATTTTTTAATAGATTTCCAGGCATCCTAATTTGAAGATACAATTCTAGGCCAGATTCTATAGCCCAGAAAAACATCCCACCAATTTAATCATATATCAACCAAAAAAATCCATTTGAGATGAAATTTTATATTCTATTTAGGTAAAACGTATATTCATATTTTTATTCTATGGAACACATAAATTCTTCAATAAATATGCTCTTTGAGACACATCTGTCAAATCCATGAAAGTTTTCTTGGATTTTTTGTCAAGGGTAGAAAAGTCCACTCTCCCATAACATTCCACCCTCTTAAGCCTACTAACATTAATTGGTGAGACCTTGAATAATTGAGGCTTGACCCAAGAATTTTTAAATTATTATTTAATTTAGTGGTGGTTAAGGAGTTAAGCATCTCTATTTGTTGTTTTCATTTAAATGTTATGCTACCTATTTCATATTGTAATCACATTTCTTCAAATTTTAAGTCACTAGAATCACATTAGCATCATAATAAAACCAATTATTCTTATTGTTTTCTGATATTTTTATTAACATGTTAATACTATTTTATTAAGGTGTGAATTTTTTCACACAACAGAGACATAAATCCTTCAAACAAGGGTTTTGTGTTCGTTATTTTATTTCTTTTCACTTCTTCAATTCCTCCCATATGGGTCTACTTCCCGCTTCTATCAGAAGAATAGAAACAATATAGGGCTAACCCACTAATGTATTGATACAAGTGATTAAAAAGGGGATATATTTGATGTTATTTATCAGTATTTTAAATATTAATAACTTATTTTAATTGATAATTTTGTTTGAAATTCTTAAAACTTCGTTGTCTTTATTGAATTTTAATTCCACACACTTAATGTGCTAATACGAACCTTTACCTTAGACTGTTATTAAATATGATCCTTCAAGTTTATAGTTGATTATTATTATGGTGTTTTTTTATTAAACCAGTAAGTAATGATCCTAGTTGTACTTATTTTAATGAACCCACCTCAAATTTAAGTAATTGAAATAGTCTAAAATAGAATTCATCTAATGAACCCTGAGAAATAACCTAGTATCAACTAATTTTATCATAATATAATTTCACATAGATCTCTTAGTTATCTTTTAACACCATATAAAATCAACCCACATTTAGACACTTTAAATCCAAAAACAATCCATATAATTTATGTGTCTTTTGGTTTCATCTAAGGTCTTTGGGGATTTGACAACCCAAGCTACACTACAAGAGACTGGTAAACCCTAAAAACTATGGTAAATTTTGGAGAGACGAAGATTTGGTGCCATTGCTTAGGATCGAACCTAGGTCACCTATTATTCAAGTATGAGGTAGTTATTCATGGTTTTATTGACTGCATTCCTTGAGTTTGGGAATGCTTCCTTAAGATAATACCACTATGTCTTAAAACAATATTTCTTAAACCACCTTCCAACTTTCCATGGGATGGAGTCAGAAATGTCATACCTTCATGTCCAAGAATTAAATAACATTGATGAAACCATGTTCCCACCACATCAACATGAGTTAACAATGATGAGGCTCTTTCCTTTCACACATAAGGGTCAAGAAAATAATTTCTTAAAAAATCTTAGAACTGCATCAATCCACTCAAGGGACCAATTGAAAAGAGAGTTCAAAATAAAATACATCCCCATCACAAAACAATTTCCCTTAAAAAGAGTATCCAAAACTTTTTTGAAAAATAAGTGGAGTCATTTTATGAAACATGGGAAAGGTTAAAATAAACACTCAACATTGTACATCAGCATGGATTTTCAATCCCAGAATAAGTTTGAATATTCTATGAAGGGTTGGGTACAGGAAACAAAAAATTATTTGACATGATGTTAAATGGAACCTTCAAAAACAAATCCCCAAAGGATACTTATGATTATCTAGAATGACTGGCCCAACAAAACTAAACATGGGTAACAACACATAATGATTCATAACTCTTTTATCACCACTATATTAAATATGCATTTCAAGAGGCTTGGTTTAAGCCTCAAACAGTCCAAGTCTCTTCAATTAATAGTGTTAGTCCTAGGTGGGTTCAATGTTAAGGGAGAGTGGACCTTTCCACCCTTAACAAAAAAAACTAAGCCAAATTCACGCCTCTGACAGATGTTTCCAAAAGAGCATCTAGATGGCCGAATTTGGGAGGTCCATAGAAGAAAAATATGAATATAAGGATGTCCCCTGATAGCCTATAAAATTTAATCCATCTAGTTAGGGTGGATTGTCCTGGGGTTTGGGATTCAATTACACCAAGGTAACTCTTTCCATTAGATCATAATATTCTTAATACTCTGGATTAAAAAATTGAGCCCATTTGAATGGAGGTTATTCAAAGAAACCAACTCATGAAATCGGGTGGGAACCAAAATAAAAATCCAAATGAGGAAACCCCAAATATGGGGAATGCAGTCGATAAAACCTTGAATTACTAACACACACCTTCCTAGAACAATGCATCATATTTCATTAGGAATTATACCCTAGATGAAGCCCACTATGTCTTAAAACCTCATGTCCTAAACCATCTTCCAACCTTCAATGGGATGGAGTTGTAAATGTTGTACCTTAATGTCAAAGAGTTCAATGAAATTATTGAAACCTTGTGCCCACCACATCAACTTGAGTCAGCTATGATGAGGATATTTCATCACTCTCTTAAATATCAAACAAATAATTGGTTCAATAATATTATACCTACATCAGCCCACTATTGGGACCAATTTCCAAGAGAGTTATAAAAAAATACTTCCCCCATAACAAAACAATTATACTTAAAAAGAGAATCAAAATATTTTTTTGAAAAATAATGGGAGTCATTTTATGAAACATGGTATTGGCTGAACAAAAACAAATCCCCAACTGATTCTTACAAGTATCTAGAAGGACAGGTCGAACAAAACCAAACATAGGGAACATCACATTACTATGAAAAGACACCCAAATATAGTGGAATTCAAAACCTTATAGAAGAAGATAGTATCAAGTAAAAACTTGTTGCACCTACTAGGAAGGTTAGACGGTTCAATCTTAGGAAGGTCCATGAAATTCAAACTGTTGACCCCATTTACACAATTTGTGACAAACATGACCACCAGACCGACAACTGCCCAATAATACCTTCCATTAAATATTTTCTTTTAGTAGTAACACCAATAGATTTAAATGCTTTAAAAATTCAAAATAAATATTACCAAAATCCTTTCAATCCAAGGTACAATGACCATTAAGAATCCTGTGGAAAGATAACCAATAACCTATCCAGCCACAAGGACCAAACCCCTACCCTCTAAAAAAATTCAAAACCATAAACAGTTCCAACCAAATTCATTCTAATACCAATATCCTATTGTACATTACCAATAACCCATACAAAAACACACTCTACAACCAATCTGATAACAAAAGTGTACTACTGGGATAATACAAAAAACACAAGCCCCTTCCCAATCCGTCCATCTCCCAATCCTTCATCATTTGTTTAAAAAACTGGAGAAAATGAACTTAGATGTTTCATCCCTAAAACATGAATTTAAAATCATTAAAACTGGAAAGGAACCCATGACTACTTTGGTGGTACCATCCTCATCCTTAAGAGTAGAATACAATTACACACAATCCTCTCATGGAAAACTAAAAGTAGTGGATTTTTTATGAAGTGGTAAATCCAATGAAAAACCTAAAAAAACTATTAATAAAACCATTAAATGATTAAAAAACACATGAAAATGATGAAGATCCACCCATAAATTCTAAAAAACCCCATTGATAATTTGAAGGAACTACAACCACACTAAACATGCAAACCACAATCTCCCTTCCCTCAATACATGAGAGTAAAATATAAACCATAAATAAATGAGACTTTGAGGAGAATATTTTCTCATAATAATTTGAACATTCCCCTTCTCAATTAAATCAAAACCATTACTTCCTACTCAATGTACCTTATGGAATTGTGTACTTTTAAAAGGAAATTTTCACACAAAAACCAAGTCCATTTGGATGCTAATGTGAGAACCACAATTTATGGGACCATTACTCCTCGAAAGTTGAAATATATAGGATTTCCATACAACATTGTTGAGTTATAAGAGAAACATTTTCTCAATTCCATTTGTGATCTAGGAGATAGGGTGAACCTTATTCTATATTCCATGTATTGTCAATTAGGGCTATAATAAATCCTACCCACGTCTGTCACTCTTTAACTTGTTGATCGTAGTGTCCAAGATCCTAAGGGGGTCTTAAAGGATGTTTTAGTAAAGAATGAGAATTTCATTTACCCTATTGAATTTATTATCCTTGAAAATCACCTAAGATTAGGTCCTAGGGAGCAAACCCCCATCATCATTGGTCATCCCTTCTTTTTAACAATCAACTCAGTCATATGAGTTAGATTTGGGAACATGAGAATAAGCTTCAGAAACACAATCCTCGATCTGAATGTATATAATGAAAAATATCAAATTGGGGATGATGAAGATATAAATTAGGTAAATTGTATTGGTAGTGTTGATAGTTAACAAGAGGAACATCAAGGAATTATTACAGGATGTTTAATTCAATAAGAGATTCATTTTATTTGATCACGTGATGAAAATTCATCTCCTTGGATTGTATCTATTTTAAATATATTTTTTATAGTTTTCGTGAATCACTAATCAATTATACCATTTGATAAATCAACAAAAATGAGCCTATACCCATTCATGACACTAATCTAAGAAAATTTATGGCTAAAACTTCTATTGAAAATGAACCAATTCTATTAAGAAATTTGGAAAAAGAAACAGAGTTTGATCCAAAGTCTCATCCTTCTTTTTAAGGTGTTAACCAATATGAACTAGAATTTAATGTCTTGCCTTCATCACTCAAGAATGAATTCATAGGGGACAATATATCATTTATTATTGTCAATTCTTCCTCTCCTGAATCCAATCATGAGAGGATTCTTCCATATGTCCTAAGAAATCATAAGAAAAAAATTGGATGGACCCTTTATTATATTCCTAGGATTATACCACTCATTAGAACTAATATGATTATTCTAGAATCTGAATCCAAAGCATGTCATCAACCTCAGTGTAGACTCAATCCCAATCTTATGGATGTAGTGAGGAGATAACTTCTGAATTTTTTGAAAGTGGTTATTCTCTAACCCATTGATGAGAGTGAGTGGGTAAGCCTAATTCATGTTATTACAATGAAATATGGAATCCCTATGATCACTAATTAGGATAGTGATCTTCTCCCCAAAAGTATTAGTAGTGGATGGAGAGTCTGTATTGACTATAGGAAGCTCAACTCATATACAAATAAATACCATTTCCCTTTCCCTTCATTGATAAAGTCCTCGAGAGAGTGTCATGTCATCAATTATACTTATTACTAGATGGATTATTAGAGTAAAATAAAATTGATCTTCCCCTATAGGATCAAGTAAAAACAACCTTCACCTATCTATTCAATTCTTTTCCCTTCAATTTCATGCCTTTTGTTTTATATAATGCCCATAGTACCTTCCAATGGTGTATGATGGGAATCTTCTCTAACATGCTAAGAGATTGTTTAAAGGTATTTATGGATTACTTATCCATCTTTGGGGATACTTTTTAGGGATTCTTTATCATTGTTTAAAGTGATTTTTCAAGATAAAAGGATAATAATATCATCCTAAATTGGGATCAATTCCATTTCATGGTAAATGAGGGACTAGTAATGGTCCATCTAGTCTTTGGAAGAGGGATTGAAGTTGATAAAGTTAAGGATGGTATTATTAATCACCTTCCCTCTCTAAAAACAATCAATCAAGGGAGCTATTTATTAATGCATTTTGCTTCTTATAGATGGTTCATTAATAACTTTAGATCCATTTCCTGACCACTTTATTCTCTTATGGAAAAATTTGCTCCATTTTTATGGAAAAAAATGTTCTGAGGAATTATTATCTACACTCAAGTCAACTCTTATCTCTCTACCTATAATGAAATTATGAATTTGAAACTTCCATTCAAGATCATGTATGATGCGAGTGACATTGTTGTAGGATCAGTTTTAGGAAAATAATGTGAGATAACTCTATGTGACATTTCTTATGTAAGAAAATCTTTAAATGATTCACAAATCAACTACCCCACCACTGATAAAGAGTTACCTGTTTTTTCTATTACTTAGAGAAATTTAGGTTCTATTTCTTAAGATCACCCCTAATTTTCTTCACTAATCATTCATCCCTGAAATACCTTTTCCATAAACAAGATACCGAGGATGGATTTATTAGCTATATCCTTCTTCTTTAAGAGTTTTATTTAACAATTAAGAATAAAAATGGGGTTTAAAATGTTGTATTTGATCATCACTCTATGATGTAATTCAAATAAAACTATCTTTACCTTTATGTGTCAGATTCATTTCTCGATGATTGCCTCTGTTCTATGAGTGATATCCTATGTTATGTTTACATAACAACCCATTTGGTGACGGATGGCATTCCAAAATTTCTTAGGACCCAATATAAGAGGAAATTAATTTTTTTTGTAAAACAGAATGGGTTTTAGGATCCTTACCTATTCAAGTTATTTTTTGATCCAATAATTAAGAGATGTGTTCTTGATTATATGTAGGAGTCCATTCTAAAATTATATCATGGAGAAGAATGTGGTGGTCACTTTTACACAAATAAAATCACTTAAAAGTTCTTCCAAAATGGTTTTTTTCTAAACTCACTAAGAATTCCAACCAATTCTAAAAAAGTTGTCCTCAATGTCAAAAATTAAGATCCATTACCAAATGGAATCAAATTCCCCTAACGCCCATTCAAGTCATTCAAATATTTTATTGTTGAGGAATTGATTTCATGGGACCATTCATAAATTATAGGGGATATCTCTATATCATCTTAGTGGTTTATTATGTCTCAAAATAGGTTGAGTCGATTCCTACTAATTCTAATGACCATAATGTTGTGATCTAATTCCTAAAAGCGAACATATTTTCTAGATTTGGAATCCCTAAAGCTATAATTAGTGATTATGGAACCCATTTTTTCAATCTTCCCTTATCAACACTCATGTCTAAGTATGGTATTTATTATAAAGTATTGATTGACTTTCATCCTCAAACCAATGGTCAAGATGAGTTAGAAAATATGTATATTAAGAAAATTCATGAAAAACCTATCAATTACTATTGGAAATATTGGTCTTATAAACTCTTGGATGCTCTATGTCTATATTGCATGAATTTTAAAAAAAAATCCTAGGCATGTAACCATATAGGTTAGTTTTTGTAAAATAATACCATTTACCTGTTGAAATTGAACATAA
Source organism: Viscum album (assembly GCA_963277665.1). NCBI lineage: Eukaryota > Viridiplantae > Streptophyta > Magnoliopsida > Santalales > Viscaceae > Viscum > Viscum album. The sequence goes on from OY728158.1 coordinate 1,465,941,501, forward strand.
CTCCTTTTGGGAAATCAAAAAAAATGTACTTTTCCATTTCTTTGGCCGAAACAAATATGAAATTATATCTTAATGAACTTAAGTAACTTAGGATGGAGGCTTTTAAAAATTAAAGGATAAATATATATAGAGTTCAAGATTATGAATCTAAAAATATAAAATTCAAACACTTTTAACTGAGAAAGTTAACGTCGAGATGTCCAGGACCATTCATATTAAATCATGTGTACCCTCATGGGGCAGTAGAGATTCAGGATCCCACTAGTGTTCATGTCTTCAGAGTCAATGGCTATAGGTTAAAAACCATTTTTTCAGTTATTAAATAAATAAGAAATAGATGATGTGTTAACTGGGCCAACCTATGAAATGAATAAAAAAGTTCATAGATTTAGTGTCCATTTCGAGCTAAAGACATTAAAAAATCACTTTATACGAGGAAACCCATCATTTATATTTATATTTACTTTTATGTTGGAGTTTCAAAGTAAATAGGTATGTTTTTTATTTCATTCCTTTTTTGTTTATTTTTAGTTAAGGGAGCCTCAAGGGGTTTACATTGTGTTCCAATTATGTTGGTGTGTATGATTTGAAGGCTTTTATGATTGTTGGATTTTTAAGAAAATAATATTTCTTCCAGGTGTGCAAACACAAATTTTAATCAATAATGAGGATTCTCTAAGTCGCATAGAGATCAAAAGAGTAATCAGGATCATCTTGAACTTCAACTTCAACCACCAGGTGACTTATTTATATGTTTTTTATTTCCATTTCCTTTTAGAACTCATTTCCTATAACCCGATGCCACTCAAAATTTTCTATTCTTTAAATACTAGGGTTAGTTTTATTTTATGTTGCGGGGGAGATGAAATAAAAAATAATATCTTTTTTTTTGAATAAAAAAATTATTAAAATATTAAAAACATGTTTTGAAATAAAATAAATGCATGGAAGGAAAAAGTCCTTTAACATTGAACATGATAATACATTTTTCAAATTTTGTAATTGAATATCAAAAAATTTATCTTTCCTTTATTCTTATTGTAATTCAATTTTATATTCAAGATCACAAATTTTGGAAAGTGCGGTTGTCTGATGTAATTTTTCACCATTTACATTTTCATCCAATTAATAAAAAATACACACCTCATGTCCTTTGGATTGTAGGGTATTGGTTGATCTTCTTGGGTTCACATAATAAATAACTTAGTTTTGGTTATCATTTTGATTTTAATATGAATATTCAAAAAAAAATAAAACAAAACAAAAACAAAGAAAAAAAACAATAAACTTACATGTATAGCAATAAAATGACCTAATTGATGGCTTTTGGCACTTGGGGATCATGACTTCATAGTTTTCTATCCTAGAGTTAGGAAATGTATCTCTATTTTTGGTAATTTGAATTTTTTTACTTAACTTGATATGATTTCTAATTATGTGAGTTTCACTTGGGGCCCTAAGGTATTTTAGCCTATGAGTCATCGGAAAAGTCCCTCTATAAGGGTTGACATGATTGAGTGAAATTTAAATTACCATGGAAAAAATTGAAGAAAAAACGAATACTCATATTAATAATAAAATATGATTCCACCTAGGGATTCTATCCTTTCCCCCTTATATAAAAATGAACCCCCATGTCTATTGCGACACACAACACATCATCTTGTTTAATTTAAATTGGTTGAAATATTGAGATGAATTTTAAAAAAGGAATGGGCTTGGGATTGAGATATGCTTATGAACATATCTTGAGTTAAATGTTTTTTATGGGTTTCATAATTTTTTTGTATAATTTTTCTAGTCAGCATTATTATTAACATTTTTTTGGAAAAGGGAATTTCAATTTCATATTTTTTAGATAAATTTTGATCGGGACTAGAAAAAATAAAGTTGGGGGGTTTAATTAGCCACTCAAATAAGATAATATTCATTGTTGATATATATAAGTTTCATTTGATTCATTATTTATAAACACAATTTTTAGTTCATTTTTAAAATTGAACATTATTTCACATTATGATTGTAAGTCCTTCAGTTTTACTATTTCATGGTACAATTTTGAACACCTCCTAAGACACACAATGGTCTTGATTTTATTTTCAAAATTTATTTCCAGGTCTCTAACTATATAAGGAACAATTAATCCTTTTTTATCACTCACATATTCATATAAGAATACCACCTAATTAGGCCTTGAACTAAGAACATTTTGGCCAAAGTGAATTGGATAGTAGCCCAATAAAAGTATTGTATCAGATAATATCCAAGCCCAATTATTCTAAAAATATAAATGGAGATATAACAAATCATGGTGAACATTTATTAAATATAGGAACAATCTAATTCAGATGTTTGAATGGATTTCAAGGTGGCCCAAGGGGAAGATACAATTTGGGGACGGATTCTACTGCTAAGAAAAATAGACCACCAATTTAATCATATATTGACAAAACAAATTCCATTTGTGCTTAAATTTTAGTCTATCAAGAAAAATCCATATTTTAAAATATTTCATCTATGGACCACAAAAATTCAGCCATCTAAATGCTATTTTGAACACATATGTCAGAGGCATGCAAGATGGATCAGATTTTTTTCAATGGTGGAAAAGTCCACTCTCCCTTAACTTTCCACCCACCTAGGCCTACCACCATTAGTTTAGGGTACATGGAATATTTTAGGCTCAACCCAATCCGCATTAAATGACTATTTAAGGTGGTTGTTGTGAATGAGTTAAGAATATTCATGTTTTTTTTCATTTTAATGTTATTCTTCTGATTTGATGTTGTAATCACATTTATTCAAATTTTAAGTTTCTCTAATCATATTAACTTTTTAATAAAACCTATTATTCTTAGTTTTTTGGATATTTTTATTAACAAGTTAATACATTTTTATTAAGGTGTTAATTTATTCACACAAAAAAGAGAGAAATCCTTTAAAAATGATGAATTTTTTTTATTCCATTGCTTTTCACTTCTTCAATTCCTCCAATATGAGTCTACTTCCTATTTCAATTAAAATAATAGAATAAATGGAGGGATAAAACAATTATGTTTTGATCTGATGGAATAGAAAGGGTCTTTGTTGGCTGTTATTTATCACTATTTTAATTTATAATCACTTATTTTTATTGATAATTTTTTATGACGATCTTAAAAAATTTTCGTCCTTATTGAATTTTAAGGCCACACTATTCATGTGATAATACGAACCTTTACATTGTAGTTATAATAAATATGATCCTCCAATTGTATATCTGATTAGTATTATGGTATTTTGGAATTAAACCAATAATTGATGATGGTATTTTTAATACATTGAATGAACTCATCTCAAATTTAAAGAATTGAAATAGTATAAAAAGGAATTCATCCTATACACGCCGAGAAATAACATAGGGTCAACTCATTTTTCCATAATTTTAATTCAAATAGATATATTAGTGCTATTTTCACCCATATAAAATCAACCAAAAGTTGGCCAATTAATTTCCAAAAACTATCCAAAAAATTTATGTGTTTGTAGGTTTCTTCTTAGGTCTCTAAGGATTTTATAACCCAAGCTACACTATAAGAGACTTCTTAACCCTAAAAACTTTGGTAAATTTGGGAGAGACCATGAATTGACCTACATCAATGGAATTAAGAACATTCATGATAGACCAAATATGTTGGTTAGACTATTTAAAGGTACATACATTGAACAAATTCTAAATTGGTTTAGTATTGAACAATCCAAGAGGTGATTAGTTCCAACGTCACATGGTATACATATTTTCAATAAAATATGTCCTCCGACACAAGAAGAATGACATAGAATGAGTAATATTCCATGAAAATATAAGGTATTATTAATCAATTATGTCATGTTATATATAAGACTTAATGTCTTATATGTGTTGAGCATGGTAGGAAGATATCAAGCTAATCCAAGTGAATAACATTATTCTGTCATTAAGGCTATCATTAAGTATATAAGGTGAGCTAAGGATATGTTCCTAGTATATGGAGGTGATGATGAGCTAACATCAAGGGTTATACTAATAATATTTTTTAGATATATTAGAATGATCAAAATTATAAGTCATGATATTTTTTATGTCTTAGTAGAGGATATGTGTATTGAAAGACATGAAAGAACCTATTTTCACTGATAAAAAAATATAGTCTAAGTATATGGAAGCTTAAAATATAAGGCCCCAGCCTTAAACCTTACTTAATATTGAATTAAATGAATAATTCATATTGAGGATCTTTTCATGTTTAGAGTTTTAGAGAATTAGGACATAACTATTACATCTCAAAAGATTACAAAGTAGAAACTTCTACTAAGTTTCCATAAAATAAAAACTCTTAAAAAGAAACATGTCTAGTTCCATGTTTTAGGTAGCATGACTTTCCATTGATCCCATCCTTGACCCTATTCCACGTTAAGTCCTGTGAAAAACATTTAAAAAACTTGGGATGAGCATAAAAAGCTCAGTAAGGGATACACAAAGAATAAAAATTGTTAGTTTTTCAAAACAATAAGTAAACCATGTATACTTTATCAAAGTAATACTTTTCACCTTTTTGAAGTAGTAAAAACTCTTCACTGAATAAAAGTTCATTACTTACCCTTCTGTAACCAAAAGATTACCATAAAACCCATATAAAGATCACATAACATATAAAGGTAACTTGGGACATAAACATACTTAAGTGAAATAACCATAAGGTCGACTTCCGCACATGTCACTTAATGGAATAGCCATTCGGCCAACTTCCATACATACTTAATGGAATAGCCATACGGCCGACTTCCATACCCAATGCATTAGAGGTTATAACGTAACCAACCATCCTAGTATTCACGGCACCACCCGTCATATGGTTTATCACGTAATCACCCGTAAAATGTACAGGTACCATGATTACACATAAAATATTGAAAATATAAACATTTCGATAACAAAATTTCATTTGAAATCACAATAAGTAATTCCCAGATATTGAATTAATCAATCCATTTTCAAAAACCATTTAAAAGAGATTTTTGAATCAAAGTGTCCCATACCACTTTGAAGATTTTAATGGAATTATAATTTTAAAACATTAATGTCCATATAAATAAATACTGAAAACCATTTTGAAAACATGGACATTAAAGATAAAGATTTAGAATAATAAATCTTTAAAACATTTAAAACGATATTTTTTTTGAATAGTTTTTTAACAAAATGAGAGACTCTTGAATACAAATAATAGTGGAATAACATTTAATCAGAACTTTATAATATCATGAGAATAAAGGGATTAATGATATAATATGTCAAAGGATAGTGTACACACCATATAAGAGTGAATTGGTGCATAAAAACAATGAAGTCTCAAAAGAAATGTAAAATGAGATGAAATCCATTATAAAGAAGGTATCCTTAAATTAAGGATAAATCAATCTCATAATTATGTGTGACAAATATAAATACACCCAATATAAGTGGATATTAAGTGTAAAAAAATCAAATGTTATTCACACATATTCAAAGGATGACATATTCAATAACTACATGTTGAACCAAAAGAAATCGAAATTGGGTTAAGAAGTTCCCTTGGTAAAATTCGACAGCCTAACAACGTCACATAAAATTTTACAAAAAAAAGTTGATGAGAGAGATAAATGGGATCTCATCACTTGGAAATAAAATTTACATAAATAAGGATATATATAAACATATCCCAACATAATAGTATATGAATTAAAAGACATAACAAAAGAAGTCTTTTTTAAAAAAAAGAGGAGGGTGAAAGGTTCCCTTACCGACATGGGTATCTTTAGAGACACGCACCCCGTGAAAGAAGGACAATAAAACATTGATGTAAATACTCATAAATGAATGTATATTATACAATGAGTAAAATATTGGGCAGTACATACACCACTCAAAGGATATTGTGGTAAATGTAGCATAAATCTCACGGATATAAAAGTGCGATGAAAAATCCCTTACGAAAACTCGGCAGCCTAACGGCGCCACTCAAAACTCCCAAAATGGATTGATGAGAGAGAATAGGGTCTCTCATCATATGAACATAAAAATTACAGTAAGATTAATATAAAAGAACAACCCAATCATAATAAAGATGATCTTAAAAGGAATGACATAAAAGAGTGTACTTAAAAAGAAAGAGAGGAGTAGGATCCCTTACCTCAAGTCCAAATTGTCTTGTTCGTTTCTTTATATTCCTGAATAATAAACTTTGGTCAATTAATAATTGACTAATTACCTCCTTTAGAGATTATTATTCAGTTCATATCACATATTTTAATGTTATAATAATTTTTTAATAATGTTAGTTCATATCAGACGTTTTTGCCGATGTTTGGTACATGAGTCAAAAATGAACTTGTTTGAAAAAAGATTTCCCATGTAGTTATAAGTAAATAATTTCCAGAATAGTATTAAAGATTAAAATATAATATATATCCAGTAAATATTAATTTTATACTATTCCATATCATTTGGAGATAAAAAATGAAAAGCACTGTTCATGGAGACGGTAGGCCGTACGTACGCATGAACGCTACTTTAATTTTTTTGTCATATTAATGGAATTAAAACATAATGATACATAATATTACTTTAATTACAGTATGGTATAATATATAATATCATTAAATATATCTTTTATACGTACCACATATGGTATTAACGAATCAAATCACTTTGAGGGGGCGGTAGTCCGCACTTCCTTAAATGAAGATATCGCGTTTACACATAATGGAAACCATAAAGGTATGCCATAAATGAAAAATACAGAAGATTAAGTAAAAAATAAAAATATTAGATATCATATATAAATATATTTTCATCTTAATGGCCACCTTTTAACGTGTTAGAAGAATGTTGAACAATCATCATTTCGGGAGGCAGAAATTCTCCATCCACGGAAACAGTATGTTCTTTAACCATTAGATGTAGGTGTCTGTAATTGTAGCTCGAATAATTCTTATAAAAACATACTAGTATATTTAAGATACTGGATTTGTTACAAAATAAATGAATAAAAAGTGTTTAGGGGGTTGGGGAAGCAAAATAAAACAAAAGGACACAAGTGAAGACATTAACTTAAAATCGGGTAACTCCCTTTGGTTTGAGCTCAAAGGATTCCTTGGGAAGACTTCTTCCCAAAGTGAGGCTTCAAGGAGTTGGAGAGGGATGTGGAGAGACAAAATGGTAGAGGTTGGCCGAGCCAAAGTCTTTGTAACTGTGGGTAAGGAGGTAGAGGTGGGGGCCTTTTATAAGAGGAGAGGAGGGGCACTCTTGGAAAGGTATAAAATGTAACTTTATTTTCAAATGCGTTTCGGATTTTAAAAGGTCCCACATTGATATAATTCATGTATAAGGTGATAAGGGTTCTAAATCCACCCATCCAATAGGTTTTGTACATGTGTAGTTCTTAGATATTACATTATCATTCCATTTTATTTAAATCGTTAAATAATGAGGTCATCACTGCATCATCATGATGTCATAAATAATTTAATTTATTTAATGTCTAAAAATTATAAAAAAAATACTATGATGTAGGAAATTTTTTTATCTTTCCAATTTATATTTATAGTCAAAACTCTGACTTGTATAACCCTATGTAAAAAATGTTTTAGTAAAACATCTCATGTTTGTGTCATTTTTACTTTATCATTAAATAAAAAGGTATTTATGTCATTTTCCAACCAAAGTTGCTCCATGGGGTCCCCAAGCTGACCCATGGATTGTCTTGGTCGGACATGACACATCCAATGAGGGTAGGACATGTGTTTAGGTCATTTCATTTTATTAAAACATTATTCTTACCATAAACTACAATAATTACCTCTAATCGCGATTAAAAACTTAATAAGTAACTATTCACCAAAAAAATATTTTAATACCATTGAACCACATTTTACTTCTTAATGACAACCATGTATGTCGGATTTTTGAAATTCAAAACACAAATGTGGCAAAATTTCATTTAAACGGAAAATCAGTTTTTATAAGTACCACTTAGTGGTTTCACTATTCATCAAAAATTGAAGTTTTTCAGAAAATTACCAAAAATTCACCCTAAGCTATATTTGTTATTCCGAATTAAAAAATGATGTCTATTTTACAAAATTAAAAACATATAAGTTGCATTAATTAATTTAATAATTAATTCCCGCTGTCAAAACAAATAGCATGTTTTTATGAAACAAAATGTATCAAAAGATTGACACTAGTTTAAGTCAGATTTCAAAGTGAAATTAATTCCATCGACCAGTATTAGATTAAATGGTAAAAATATATTCTAATTTCACTTTAAAAACAATTCAAAAGATAATCTAATCATATAAATAATTTAGATTAAAAAGAGGTTTCGAATTTAAATACAACATTTTTCACTATTCATTAAAAATTGAACTTTTTCATAAAAATAACAAAAATTTACACAAAGTAAATTTTGATGTCCCGATTCTAAAGAATAATTTTATTTTGTCAAATATAACACATAAAATTTTCAAAAAGTAGATTTAAAAGAGGTTCTCCATCAAAAGGCGGTTATTCGATCTTTTAAAGAATATTAGAATGTTTACGCTTAAAATTTGATTCGTTTTCATTTTTAATCCTCTAAAATTTATTGTAAAAAGTAAAAATATTTGACAAACATATATAATAATTTTGTAGTTAGTTTTGTTCATTCCTGTCAATACAACGGCAAGGCGTTAACTGCCATTTAAAATAATATTATTTTATTATTAGAGTGCAATGTAAGATTTCAAAGGAACTCGTTGTTGCGTATTGGGTAAGCCATCGAGCATAGAATTCCATTTAAATTAATATTGACATTTTATTCACAAATAGGGATAAATATAAAAATGTTATATTCTTTATTTACCTAGGGTGTTACATCCTTCCCCCCTTTTTGGGAATTGCGTCCTCGCAATTTTAAAATTGAGCTTGGAAACATCCTCGAATGTCCCACATCGGAACAAGAGTCGGTAAAACTATCACTTTAAAATAAAGAAAGATAAGTACAAAGGTCACCCGAGTTAACCCATACTAGGATTCCATGTACGAAAATATGGACATGGAGGAAAAAACAAAGGGTCATGTTCTGATGGAGAGTGATAGAAAACATGTTTAGGAGAAAGTTAACCATAAGAAAATCACAAACTTGTGATGGGTTAAACGGTATTCGATTCCCTAGTAGGAAAAGATAACAGACAACATTTTTGTTTTAAGTTACTTTTTATTGAGGAATTTATTCATATGGAAACATAATCACTTATCATGTTGACTTTCAACTTCTTCTCCAAAAGACGAGTATTTAGGATGACTTGTTCACATTAAGAGTACTATAATCAACTTCTAGAGAATCACCTAATCCACAAAAGAGAACTATATACTCCCCATTTCTTTAGACTAAAACCAAAACCAAAAAAGGCTAGTACAAGATCAGATAATCCAGAAAAGGATAACCCCTTATAAAAACAAAATCTATTCTTAATCTACAAAATTTGTCCAACAAAACCCAAAGTTCAACGAGGACCATTCGATAATCAATTTGTCCATAAAATTCTTCAATGTAAACCAAACTAATATTGAAACCCAAATATTTGAGGGATTTAGTCACATATTCTCCCAAGTTAAATCGTAACATTTATCTCCAAACAACATCAGTAGCTCTTAATGTCTCGTATTGAAAAGTAATTAACCTAATCACATATCCTCCATGATAGGTTAATAGATATCCATAGATAACCCAAAATCAACTTACTCTTAATTCATAAAATCATCTAACCAAAAAGAATCAGTCAAACTAACCAGGGACTTCACGTAGTCCAGTGGTAGGCGATAAATACCAGTTGCACTTTGGTTGTGGGTTCGATTCCCGCAGCTTTGTCTGACGCGACGGGTTGTCACACGGTTTTTGTGTTGTCCTTTTTCCAAAACTATATAATTCTCAAATCATTCCCCAAAAAGAGATAAAATCTTCAAAAATAACCATAACATAATTTAACATCAATTTTATCTCATGCCTTTCACTTCCATCATAACATATAGTAACCCATAATTACCTCAAAAGTAAGGATCATATAAACTCTAATGGTTACCTTTATAATTATTACCTGAACTGTCACATCGATTGGTCATCTCGTACATGATGAATTACAGAACATACCAAGGTTCAAGTGGTTGATCATGACTCCTTGATAGTTGGTTTAGAACAACCATGAGTTTCCTCATTGAATTCCCCATTTTATCTAGTATCTTAAACAGAGAACCACCACAGTTTCCTTCAAATCTGTTGTCTCTTTGGTTCCTGATAGATCCATCCATTCACTAAAAATATAAAGGTCAGTGTGAGTATATCAACAAAACCATCATGTACTAACGAGGAAGACAAACACTAATAAATACTTACTCATTTACTTTATCTAAAACTGGGACTCTTTCTGAAATCCTAACCATTATGGTAATGTCACTTATGCTTAGAGGATGCCCTAACCTCTAAAGTTATCTAAACCGACCTTTGATACCAACTATAAGGCCCCAACGTTAAACCTTACTTAATATTGAATTAAATGAATAATTCATATTGAGGATCTTTTCAGGTTTAGAGTTTTAGAGAATTAGGACATAACTATTACATTTCAAAAGATTACAAAGTAGAAACTTCTACTAAGTTTCCATAAAATAAAAACTCTTAAAAAGAAACATGTCTAGTTCTATGTTTTAGGTAGCATGACTTTCCCTTGATCCCATCCTTGACCCTATTCCACGTTAAGTCCTATGAAAAACATTTCAAAAACTTGGGATGAGCATAAAAACTCAGTAAGGGATACACAAAGAATGAAAACTGTTAGTTTTTTAAAACAACAAGTAAACCATTAAAACTTTATCAAAGTAATAATTTTCACCTTTTCTAAGTAGTAAAAACTCTTCACGGAATAAAAGTTCATTACTTACCCTTCTGTAACCAAAATATTACCATAAAACCCATATAAAGATCACATAACATATAAAGGTAACTTGGGACATAAACATACTTAAGTGGAATAACCATAAGGTCGACTTCCACACATGTCACTTAATAGAATAGCCATTCGGACAACTTCCATACATACTTAATGGAATAGCCATACGGCCGACTTCCATACCCAATGCATTAGAGGTTATAACGTAACCACCCATCCTGGTATTCACGGCACCACCCGTCATATGGTTTATCACGTAACCACCCGTAAAATGTCCAAGTACCATCATTACACATAAAATATTGAAAATATAAATATTTCGATAACAACATTTCATTTGAAATCACAATAAGTAATTCCCAGATATTGAATTAATCAATCCATTTTCAAAAACCATTTAAAAGAGATTTTTAAATCAAAGTGTCTCATACCACTTTGAAGCTTTTAATGGAATTATAATTTTAAAACATTAATTTACATATAAATAAATACTGAAAACCATTTTGAAAACACGGACATTAAAGATAAAGATTTAGAATAATAAATCTTTAAAACATTTAAAACAATATTTTTGTTAAATAGTTTTTTAACAAAATGAGAGACTGTTGAATACAAATAATAGCGGAATAACATTTAATCCAAACTTTATAATATCATGAGAATAAAGGGATTAATGATATAATATGTCAAAGGACAGTGTACACACCATATAAGAGTGAATTGGTGCATAACAACAATGAAGTCTCAAAAGAAATGTAAAATGAGATGAAATCCATTATAAAGAATGTATCTTTAAATTAAGGATAAATCAATCTCATAATTATGTGTGAAAAATATAAATACACCCAATATAAGTTGATATTATGTGTAAAAAAATCAAAGGTTATTCACACATATTCAAAGTATGACATATTAAATAACTACATGTTGAACCCAAAGAAATCGAAATTGGGTTAAGAAGTTCCCTTGGTAAAATTTGACAGCCAAACAGCGTCACATAAAATTTTACAAAAAGGGTTGATGAGAGAGATAAAGGGGATCTCATCACTTGGACATAAAATTTACATAAATAAGGATATAGAAGAACATATCCCAACATAATAGTATGTGAATTAAAAGACATAACAAAAGAAGTCTTTTAAAAAAAGAGGAGGGTGAAAGGTTCCCATACCGACATGGGTATCTTTCGAGACACACACCCCGTGAAAAAAGGACATTACAACATTGATTTAAATACTCATAAATGAACTTATATTATACAATGAGTAAAATAATGGGTAGTACATACACTACTCAAAGGAGATTGTGGTAAATGTAGCATAAATCTCACGGATATAAAAGTGAGATGAAAAATCCCTTACGAAAACTCGGCAGCCTAACAGCGCCACTCAAAACTCCCAAAATGGATTGATGAGAGAGAATAGGGTCTCTCATAATATGAATATAAAAATTACAATAAGAGTAATATAAAAGAACATCCCAATCATAATAAAGATCATCTTAAAAGAAATGACATAAAAGAGTGTACTTAAAAAGAAAGAGAGGAGTATGATCCCTTACCTCAAGTCCAACTTGTCTTGTTCATTTCTTTATATTCCTGAATAATAAAATTTGGTCAATTAATAATTTCCTAAGTAACTCCTTTAGAGATTATTATTCAGTTCATATCAATGATTATAATGTTATAATAATTGTTTAATAATGTTAGTTCATATTAGACGTTTTTGCCGATGTTTGGTACATGAGTCAGAAATGAACTTGTTTGAAAAAAGATTGCCCATGTAGTTATAAGTAAATAATTTCCAGAATAGTATTAATGATGAAAATATAATATATATCCAGTAAATATTCATTTTATACTATTCCATATCATTTGGAGATAAAAAACGAAAAGCACCGTTCATGGAGACGGTAGGCCGTACGTACGCATGAACGCTACTTTCATTTTTTTGTCATATTAATGGAATTATAACATCATGATACATAATATTATTTTAATTACAGTATGTTATCATATATAATATCATTAAATATATCTTTTATATGTACCACATATGGTATTAACGAATCAAATCACTTTGAGGGGGCGGTAGTCCGCACTTCCTTTAATTAAGATATCGCGTTTACACATAATGGAAACCATAAAGGTATGCCATAAATGAAAAATACAAAAGCTTAAGTAAAACATAAACATATTAGATATCATATATAAATATAGTGTCATCTTAATGTCCACCTTTTAAGGTGTTAGAAGAATGTTGAACAATCATCATTTCGGGAGGCAGAAATTCTCCAACCACGGAAACAGTATGTTCTTTAACCATTAGATGTAGGTGTGTGTAATTGTAGCTCGAATCCTTCTTATAACCACATAGTAGTATATTTAAGATAATGTATTTGTTACAAAATAAATGATTAAAAAGATTTTAGGGGGTTGGAGAAGCAAAATAAAACAAAAGGACACAAGTGAAGACGTTACCTTAAAATCGGGTAACTCCCTTTGGTTTGAGCTCAAAGGCTTCCTTGGGAAGCCTTCTTCCCAAAGTGAGGCTTCAAGGAGTTATAGAGGGATGTGGAGAGACAAAATGGCAGAGGTTTTCTAAGCCAAAGTCTTTGTAATTGTGGGTAAGGAGGTAGAGGTGGGGGCCTTTTATAAGAGGAGAGGAGGGGCACTCTTGGAAAGGTATAAAATGTAACTTTATTTTCAAATGCGTTTCGGATTTTAAAAGGTCCCACATTGATATAATTCATGGATAAGGTGATAAGGGTTCTAAAGCCACCCATCCAATAGGTTTTGTACATGTTTAGTTCTTATATATTACATTATCATTCCATTTTATTTGAATCGTTAAATAATGAGGTCATCGCTGCATCATCATGATGTCATAAATAATTTAATTTATTTAATGTCTAAAAATTATAAAAAAAATACTATGATGTAGGAAATCTTTTTTTGGCTTTCCAATTACGATTTATATATAAAAATCTGACTTGTATAACCTCATGTAAAAATTGTTTTAGTAAAACATCTCATGTTTGTGTCATTTTTACTTTATCATTAAATAAAAAGGTATTTATGTCATTTTCCAACCAAAGTGGCTCCATGGGGTCCCCAAGTTGACCCATGGATTTTATGGGTCGGCCATGACACATCCAATGATGGTATTACATGTGTCTAGGTCATTTCATTTTATTAAAACGTTATTCTTACCATAAACTACACTAATTACCTCTAATCGCGATTAAAAAGTTAATAAGTTACTATTCACCAAAAAAATATTTTAATCCCATTGAACCACATTTTACTTCTTAATGACAACCATGTATGTTGGATTTTTAAAATTCAAAACACAAAGGTGGAAAAATTTCATTTAAACGGAAAATCAGTTTTTATAAGTACCACTTAGTGGTTTCACTATTCATCAAAAATTGAAGTTTTTCAGAAAATTACCAAAAATTCACCGTAAGCTATATTTGATATTCCGAATTCAAAAATGATGTCTATTTTACAAAATTCAAAAAATATAAGTTTCATTAATTAATTTAATAATTAATTCCTGCTGTCAAAACAAATAGCGTGTTTTTATGAAACAAAATTTATCAAAAGATTGACACTAGTTTAAGTCTGATTTCAAAGTGATATTAATTCCATCGACAACTATTGGATTAAATGGTAAAAATATATTATAATTTCACTTTAAAACCAATTCAAAAGATAATCTAATCATATAAATAATTTAGATTAAAAAGATTTTTTGAATTTAAATACAACATTTTTCACTATTCATTAAAAATTGAACTTTTACGGAAAAATACCAAACATTTACACAAAGTAAATTTTGATGTCCCGATTCTAAAGAATAATTTGATTTTGTCAAATATAACACATAAAATTTTCAAAATGTGGATTTAAAAGAGGATCTCCATCAAAAGGCGGTTATTCGACCTTTTAAAGAATATTAGAATGTTTACGCTTAAAATTGGATTCTTTTGCATTTTTAATCCTCTAAAATTTATTGTAAAAAGTAAAAATATTTGAAAAACATATATAATCATTTTGTAGTTAATTATGTTCATTCCTGTCAATACAACTGCAAGGCGTTAACTACCATTTAAAATAATATTATTTTATTATTAGAGTGCAACGTAAGATTTCAAAGTAACTCATTGTTGCGTATTGGGTAAGCCATTGAGCATAGCATTCCATTTAAATTAATATTGACATTTTATTCACAAATAGGGATAAATATAAAAATGTCATATTCTTTATTTACCTGAGGTGTTACATAAAATGTAGCCAAATAATATATTTGGAAATAAAAATATTTCAATGAATTTAATGTGGTTTAAAGAATTAATGACCATGTCACATTACATTTTAAAAACACTACAATAATGGATCTTACAAATGATCTAAGGTTGCACCAATTAACGAATCACATGATCAGAAAGTATCACCTCTTGAGGTATTTTTTTCCATAAGGTAACATTTTAGTGAGTATAGTTCCATGAAAGAGAATATGATAAACCCATTTATTAAAGACTAATCTTATTAGAATCATGGATATCATTCAACATATATAGAACTAAATGTAGTTATTAGTTGGCTCTAATGATAGTGGGGGTCTGTTGGAGTTAGATCCCAGAACCAACCACTATATACTTTTTGATAAATTTAATTAATTATATTTAATAATAATCATCTTATTATCACATCAAGGATTTTGTTTCTATGTTACATTTTATGTGATAATGTATTAAGAGAAATGTGTTCAAAAAAGGTCATAGTAGTTTCTCATTGTGAAGGGAACCTAGAAGTGATGTGATGGTATTATTAAATCTATGTTCTAAAGCTGGATGGTATAATTTTACATGATGAAAATGATATAAACTATCAGGGGTAGAGACTCATAGGACTTTGAGTAACTTTCTCATAGTGTACACCCTTAGTAATTTCTAGTATATGAGATTATAAGAATATGGACCGATAATAATAAATCAACATTCATGTGTCTCATTGGATGTTCCTATCCATGGATAAGGGTATTCATCCTTGTACTTTATGATTATTATTAATTCATATCAGGTGTTGGGATCTTTAATGTATTGACAAAAGAAGTGTTGAAATATGCTTATGGTGAAGTATGATATATTGAGGGCATCATGGGTGATATTTTGATGATGAAAAATGGGAGAACTGATTTTTTTCCGTATATTTATTAATATATGTTCATATATGAGGCCCTTTTATTTGAATGGAACAACCTATATAAATCCATTTCCATAGTTTTATATGGGAAATCCCATTTTTGGAAAGTCAAATAAATGAAAATCAAACACATAGGTTGATGACACTAGAATGAAACCAACTTGATTGAAAATATGATGTTAAAAGGATTATATTGCATAATTATAATTCATATGAGGTTGTATTTTCTTACAACATTACAAGATGATAACCATAGACTTTAGGTTTTTCTTCCTAATTCCATCTAGAAAGAGGCATACAGAGTTGCACGCTAAGTGTATCTAGAATCTCTATAAAATTTTGTTTTAGTTTTAAAATGTTAGAATAAATATTCATAACATTTTATGGTGTAATAATTATTCAAGGTTGGTTTATCTCCAAAATTTAATCACATGTTATTCATAAAAATAAATATGGGAGTTAAAGATAATAAATATTTATTCATATGATTTAATAAATATAATATTTATTATATTTATTGGTGAATAATGCTGTAATATTTTTTTTATTAAATAAATATTTACTATTCAAGGGTTGATAAATAAAAAAGATAGAAAAACCCAGTTTAATAGTCCAATAAAAAGTGATATATTAAATATCAATTTAAAAAATATTAATTTATTTATTTAACAAATTATATTTATTTATCCATAGGTGTTGCACATGTCAAGTGAATAATAATATTATTCATATTATTATTAGACAAGGGGTTAACTATGGAATAAGGAATTCATTAAGGGAATTTATGAAATTAACAATATTAACCTAAAAATATAAATACCCAGTTATATTATATTATTGTGTTAGCAATTTTTTGTGAATGAAAACCCTATATAAAATTATCCCAATCCCTAAAGAGAAACTTCTTAAGAACCTGGACAAGAGAAAGGGTTCCAATCCTCCACCAATATTTTAATCCTTTGAGAAAATGTAAATAATCTTTCATCTATGAAGAGATTCCTTTTATGGTCAACAATAGAAGACACAATAGATCGGAATCAACTACACTAACACCTGATGATTCTATAACAATATTCCAATATTAAGGGGAATGTGTGGATCACCACTAGATGGATTCTACCATTGGATCATGTGATGAAAAAACAATATGAAAATAGTATTTTACTGATTCATTAATAAAGAAAAAATTAATATTCAAATTTTTTCTCAAACTATCTATAAATTGATAATAAATTATATTTTATGATCCTTCCTTCTTATTTTTGGAATTCTCCAGTCAATTAATATTTGATTTAATTCTATTGGTCATGATTTTCTTTGTCATGTATATCTTGGATTATTCATATATTTTGAATAAAATTAGAGTTTTCTATGTCCAATAAGTTCTTACACTAAGATAAAAATCTTCAATCATGATAAAGGGATTATATTACACAGTGAAATCTCATATGTAGTTACTCTCACTGCAACTTATCTAATTCCACTAGGGGATCCTTGACCAATTATTAGACTATAATATTTCACATTTGTAAAGCCTTCCTAATGCCACTGAAGAAGAGGCCTAGAGGGTCACCCATAAAGTGTTTTCATTGACCTAAATTAGATATTATTTATAATTAACAATTAGAATAAATATCATTCTCTATAATGAGAAGTTATATTTATTCAGGATTTATTGAATGATCACAAATATAAAAGAAATATTAATTCGTGAAATAATTATTTCATTACATAAATATATATAATATTTATTTATCTCTTATTATTTTCAAGGTAATAAATAATTATATATTCATTAATAAATAATTTATTTTCTTACAAGAATATTAAATAAATAATTATTCACTAGACTCTGAAGAGAATATTTATTTTTAAGGCATGGATAATATTTATTTAAATAGTTATTTGATTATTAAATAAATTTTGAAGTGGACATAAAGACCAGATTTTTTCTAGTGAAACATAATTATTTACTAGACAATGAAATAGTATTTATCATGAAATAGGTTGTCACATTCTATAGAATAAAATAATGATATTATTATATTACATGGAATTAGGTTTATTAATGTTTTATATATTAGTAAGGTCCCATGTGAAATTAATTTAATATAAAACAAGATCTGAGTCTATAAATTGATTTCCATGTCATTTTTCAAGAGGTTAATCATTATTTACCAAATTTTTATCAACATGTTCCCCCACCTATCTTCCTCTAAATACAGAGAAGAAAAAAATTGATTGCTTCAATCTCAAAGTAACATTAGGTTATCAAAGTGAACAATGAAATATGGTCATTCATTCATTCTATCACATAGTGTTTCATCAGAATTTTCTAGATATTGAAGGAGAACATGTGAATAGCCACTATAGGGGCTATAGTTTGGGTCTTTATGACATAAAAATTATACATTGATCAGTTTTGGACAATTAAATACATCAATGAATAAGGATATCATGATTGAAGTAAACATTCTTCTTGTGTTTTAAATAAATTATAAGTTAATTTGAATAGATCCTCTCTTATTTATGGAAATAAAATTGTTAATATTCTTCGAAAAAAAATTATCAGTCATAACGGTCACCTCATGCACATTGCAGATTTTACATTGAACCCAAAAAAAAATTAGTTAGTAATAGGACCAATAGGTTCTCCAAGTGCATCTTGAACCATCATGAAGAACCGTTTATAATGGCACCCCAGAAAGTGTATGTATTTTATGTGATGGGTCCTATAAATAGAGGTTGGATAATTTTTATATTATTTTATAATACCATAGAAGGTTCAAATAAAAATTCTATTATGTATTACCCTTTAATTGGGATGTCACAACAATTTCATGGTGATCCAAACATAGATGGTGTCCATTATGTTAGAGGGAACCACAATGAAGGGATTTATATACTAGGTTGAGGTGTGAAAGACTATAAAAATTTATAGAATAATATGAGAGTTAAATAATTAGGATATTTTTTTCAAATATATAGTTTTCCACCTAATAATAGTATGTTTAATATATTAAATTTACATAATTGAAATTTATTGTTAAACTACTTCTACAGATAATGGCTTCTCCATATGATGATTCCCCTAATCCGGAGAAATAAAGGGTCTCCCCACATGTTGATGCTACCAATCCTAAGGAAAATCATGTTGAAAAAAATTAAACTACGAAAATTATAGAAGGTGAAAACCCATTTTTTGAGAAAAAATAAGACTATCATAGCTAGACAATATTCAAAAAAATTATTAAGAGAGACAAAGATAGAAAATTTAAGGTTTGATAGATTGAATGCAAGAAAAAAATTTATGCCAACAAGTCCATTTTAATTAGTTACATTGGGGTCACCACTTTACTTCATGTTAAAATTTATATATATTTATGGCGCAATGTTTTAAATGTGATGATGACAATAGTTTTAGAAAATATTTGTGTGCCACTATAATATAATTTCATTATTTAAATAAAATAATAAAATGTTGATTCACCAAACATTATTTTAACACCCTAAAATTATAAAATAATAACATTGGATTAGATAGTATTTGTGACATGAAACACCAATTTTAAAATCACTAAAAAATATATTTCTTTAAATTTAATTTCTTTGATATCTTATGGAACATGAATCCTCGAGTCTAAATATGTTGTAATATAGTATATCTTTATAATCTAGAATTTTAAATTTGTGGGTTTGAAATATAATAATAAAATTATGAAATATATATTTTTTATAAATTTATAAAATATAATAAATTTATATCTATTTATTTGAAATAAAATAAGGATCATTTGACAGAAAAAGAAATGTTTTCTGAAAAAATTATTTTTTAATGAAAATTATTTTGTCGCTACTTGCACACTTATGGTAAAATTATGTTTTCATAATTTAAAAAAAAAATTTATTTCACAAAATTAAATTAAATTTTTAAATAATAATAGAAAAATTGTCTTACAATTGATTTCTTGTATTTTTATGAAAAGTTCCATTTTTTGATGAATAGTGAAAAATACTAGTTTATTGAAAACTATCTTTTCATTTAAATAATTGGAAAGATTAATTATCTTTTAAATTTGTTTAAAAGTAAAATTATTTAAATTATATTATATTTTAACTAATTTAGTTCATTTTAATCAATTTCATGAAGAATTTTCTGTAATAAAATCTTCTACACTTATGATAATTTTCTTCTTCAAACCCCTCATTTTCATCACGTCTGCGGGTTTTGTTTTAAATTTAATTTTCCCACTTATGTGAATTTAATTTCATAAAATATATTAAGTATTTGAAATAATAATATTAATTTATATTTATAATTATGGAAACATACTTTTTTGTCATTATTAATAGTGAAAACAATACAAACTAATTACCAAAGTTAGGGTAAAAATGGGTTTAAATGGGTTTAAAATAAAAAGATAATGGTTAAAATGACCTAAAAACATGTATAAAATCAATTATATGGAATCTTTTCTACCTTATCATGTATAAATATTCATAATAATCCATTTTTTAACCTTCTTACATTCTAAAAAATGTAGGTATTACTTTTTCTTTTCAAAAATTACATGTGTGACACTCGCCTCACTTATAAAAGATCACCATCTATCTTCTCTTCTTCACAGTTTAAAAACCATATTGGTTAGAAAATAATATCCCAAATAACTTCCCAACTTCAATTTTATCATACTGGAATATTTTCTCATTTCATAATTCTATTCTTTGTATACTTTAGATATAATCTTAATGTGGTGGCCCGATAAGAGGTAAAATTCCCAACTATGAATTTTTGTTTTATTTATTATTCCAAGTCCTTAAAATAATATTAATTTTAGATTATTTAATAACACAAGTGTCTTATATATACATATATGTTATTAATTTAGGTTCATGGACTATATTTATCTCCACTTTCCTCAAAATGGTCAATGATAATGTCGCTCATGTGTACGGCGGACTACCCCCTCGTGAACTAATGTGACGTGTTTTCCATAACACCACTTATGGTTGAGTATGATGATGGATAAAAAGTATATATATGATATTTATAACATAATTATACCTCTTATTTGTTATATTATATATAAATGTTTTACTTTCAATTCCCTAGGGGATACGATAATGTTGCTCATGTGTGTGACAAACTACCACCTCACGAAGCGATGTAATTCTTTTTTCACTAACACTTTACATTAAAGATAATAAGGATAAATATAATGAATATATGGGATATAAATTAAATAATTATGATGGTAATAATATATTTATCATTATTAAATTATCATATATCATTTTCATTCTTTCATTTCCACTTATTAAATATGATAACGTCATTCGTGTACGTAAAGACTACCGCCTTCAAGAAGCGACGTGGGTCTCTTTTCATCACCACATCACATGGATTATATATATATATATATATATATGTATATTTAAAGAAATAGAAATTTTATTTATGATATTATAATAATTATTTAAGCATTACTTATTACTTACTTACTTTTCCATAATTATAGTTGAAAAATGGAAATGTTACGCATACGTATGTACGACCTACCATCTCAATGATCATAACGTACTTCATTTATCAAAACCATCATTCATTATTGGTATTAAAATTATTATTTATGTATAATTATGATAATTTTATCAATATTGTTTTTCTTTATATGTTTAAATAATGAACTCTTAGTCTAATAGTCAACCTACCGAAGTCATTTTTGACAAATAGGTCAAATATCATCAAAACACTTGACGTAAGATTAATAAGATAACTAACTGTATATAACACAGTAATTAGTCAAATAAAAGAAAAAATGAACTTTAAAAATGATATTAATAAAGTAAATAATAAACATAATTTTATTATTTAGAAATATGAATAACGTACGGGATGATGTAGACTCAATGTAAGGGACTTCACCTCAATTTACATTCATTAAATCATATTATAATTTTATTCATTTAATTTATTTTATAGTGTATATAATTTCCATTTTTCATTTAATATCATTAATCCTCCATAATTCATTGTATTTTATTTTTCAATTTTAATTATTTTATCCTATGCTATTTGACATGAAAATTACTAAGTGGAAATGAATTTCATAACTCACTTTCTTTTCATTGGGTTATATTACTTCGTCATTGTCTATGATATTATAAGATTATGTGTGTACTTAATTTTTATTATCATATTTTCTATTTCCAATTTTTAATTTTGGATTTAAATTTGACACACATAATTGATTCATTTATTAATTATCACTTTAACATTATGATCATTGTAAGGGTTTATTTCACAATCTCATTCTAATTGAAATTATTTCTTATTGATTTTTATTTATAGAAACTTAATTGATAGTTGTATAATAAAACCATTTAATTTTATTCTACTCTGGTTATTCATGATATATTCATGTAATACTCACATTTTTCTACTCATTGGTACTTAAAATAATTAAGAATTTATTTAAGAAAAATTACTTTGTTTCTCTCTTCCGTCAAAAATCAATTTTCTTACAAAACTATGTTTTATAAAAACTATTAAAACATATTTTAACCATTTCCAAATGATTTATTAAATAAATTTCTTCCCATATTTTTCTTTTTATAAATTTTTTTGAAAGTAATCTTAATGTTGTTTTCAAAACAAGGCATATTTGGATTTTAAAAAAAAAGTGAAAGGATTATTTATTCTAATGTGTATGGAATGAATGTAGTTTTCAGATATCATTACCACTAAAATGTTTTAAATATTTTTTATAAGTTTCAAATAATTATTTCAAAGGAAAATATTTTCAAATATTTTTGTGAAATTGTAGTTTTAAAATGATATTTTCAAAGTGAAAATGTTATTTTCCTCAAGGATGTGTTAATGGATACTTTCAAGGTATTTGTATCATCAAATACAAAAAACCCTTATTCTACTTATGCATAACTAGGGATATATTTTATTTATACCATCATTATTCATTTTATGGATGGTTTATGATTTTTTTGAAAAACTAAACTATTTAAATTCAATTTCTTAATTCATTTTGTAGTCATTAACTTTATTTTGAAATATTCACTTTCTTATGATCATTATACAATAAATATCCCATAAACATCTATATTATTTATCATATATTTGTTTATTTATTAAAACTATATATCATTTTTATGTATGATTATCTATTTTAATTTTAATTTGTTTATTTGGGGAAATATTGATAAATTCTTATTCTTTAATCAATATAGATACATGATGATAAGCCACATTGTTCCTGAATTAAATCCATTATTTGAGGTATGGGGAATTCTTTGGAAATGTAGTGATGGGTGGGGTAAAAAATTATATTACCACTTGATGCATCGGTATTATATTGAGAAAAATAATTAAGTTATCATTAAAATGGTTTCTAACTGTATTTTACAAAATCTAGTGAAAGTTCGTGATAGTAGAGGTATCATGTGCCTAAGAACATTTTATCAAATTTTTAAAAATTTCCTTCATTAATAATTCTATTATACATGAAAATTTATTAATGATATTATCTTTTAATGCATTTAATTTTCATTTTATTGATTAAATGGAATGTTTTTTCAATCATTTAACTTTCTATATTGAGTATACCTTATCATATTATTCATTAGATTTTCATAATGATATTATCTTAAGATATATTTAATTTTTATCTTTTTTATTAAATGAAATGTGTTTTAAATTAATTAATTTTCGTAATTGATTATTCCTTATATAGTTATGATAGTCATATTGTTGATTAAATTTCATGTGTTTTTAGTTATTAACCTTTCCATATTGATTATGATAGTGAAATTATTTAAATGAAATGTGTGTTCACTTATTTACCTTTCCATGTTTATTATGCTTATTAATTGTTGATTTCTTCTATAATAATTAAACCTTACTATGTATTTTACATAAAACTTATTTTTTTTTTTGTTTTCTAGGAATCCTTGAAGTGTACTATGATTAATATGAAAAGATATTCTGGAGGGAATAATTTGATTCTCAAAAACAATTTTGTTGTAATTTTTCATTTATATGTAATAAGAGAATCATTTATGTATATACTTTAACAAGACTACTAAATTATTTAGTCCTATAGGATGTGATTACTTGTATCTATATCAAAGTAGTAAAGAAAACACAATTTCAGGGAAACTACATTTGGGGTTTCTACAGTTGGTATCAGAGGAAGTTTAATTGAAACCTAGAGAACTAGATTTAGGAAAACATAGATTATGTTACATATACATATGATATATTTTGAGTATAAGAATATATAAAACTAATAATGTTATTGTAAGGAAGTGATTATATGGTTTTCCCTAGAAATACATTCCTTTATAGATACTACAACTAGATGTGGTTCTAGAACATATGTACCTCGGTGTAATAACTACAAAAAAGTTGTATTGGTCTTGACCTAATTATCACCCAGTGCATGAAAATAGTATTTAATTTGCACCTGGTTTTTTACTACTGGGGGATTAGTTTTGGATAATTCATATTATCTTTATAAACAGTTATGAGGTATTTGAATAGATGATGAAAATTAATGACCTAGTTTAAACTTAATGTGTCTTATATTAAAAATATGATGTCATGATTTAGACATCCTATAAGTGATTATATGGTTTTTCCACTATAATTATTGTATCTCATACTAGGATTTTTGGTTTTATTAAATGGATATAACTTGAGTAAATCATGTTAACATTGAATATGAAGAAAAATGTTGTAACTATGAGAAACTAAATGGGATGGTGTCAGGAGTGAAAGATGTTGTGATTATTCCAAATCAGTTATCCTGAAATATGATAAAAACTTATACCATAACCAGCTCTCTAACTCTCCAAAGAATAAAACGATGGAGTTATCTAAAATATCAAGTGGTGGATACCATTGATGAGGTAATGCTGGATTTCCTTCATGTTATAAATATAGAAAGAGACACACAAGAAAATGTCAACCTGATGGGAAAATATTTTGCTTGTCTAAAATAAGGGAA
This sequence comes from Viscum album, assembly GCA_963277665.1. Classification (NCBI taxonomy): domain Eukaryota; kingdom Viridiplantae; phylum Streptophyta; class Magnoliopsida; order Santalales; family Viscaceae; genus Viscum; species Viscum album. Next base: position 1,465,966,719 of record OY728158.1, read on the forward strand.
TAAATATATTAATTGGTGAGGAAAATGAGGAATATGATAGAATAGAATAGATTTCATCCTAGGGACTCATTTATAGTTTGTTTTCTTAAATATGGGCGAACCTCAATATTATTTGAGTTAATTCCATATTCTAAAGGTTAATACCTAGACCATAGAAGGACCTATTTTGAAATAAAATGGATCATGTATTTCTGTATTGGGATTAAATAATTTAATTGTAGAATTTTTTTTCCATTGGTATTTTGGCTATAAGAATCATGAAACATCTATGTTTTTAGTTAAATTTTAGAATCATATATGTCCCAACTAACATACAAATTATAAATACCACTATGGGTTTATGTGTTTAAGGTTTTTTATAATCTAAAATTATTAAACATCCATTTTTTAGGTTTTATGTTATGGGAGTATACAAAGATTAAGGGTATTTTGATATAAATTTCTTGAAATACAACACATAATTTTAGTATATGTTTTTGTGAAAAAAACATTTTTAAGGAATAATTCCCTTAAATTTTGTGGACATAATTTTAACTATATTTTTAACATTTAGACATAATCTTATCTTGATATTTTAATAATTATGGGTAATCACAATTTAGAAACATTATTAGAATTATATTAATATAGTTTTATAAGAATTAAAACCTACATGACAGGTGAAAACCCATCATGTTTGTAAAAGTCGTGGGTCTTGAACCTGTAACTAAAAGACTATAAGAATTTAACACCTACCATTGGAATATATGATTTTCTCGTTAATATGTCACTATTTTTACTTAAAATATTTGAAAAATAAATATTAATGATAAACCAGTGGGGTAGATTCTGAGGTTCAGTGATTAATTTATTATATTAGAAAACATGTTTTAACTATATTGGTTCTAAAAAATAGTCTGGGATAGACATAAGGACTTGTAATTATTTTATAGATCATCCAATTTGTCAAAATTGAAGTTTAGTGCTTCGGGCATGAAAATATTATTTTTATATATTAATTTCTTTAATTAACTGATTATTTTGAAATTTATTAAATCACAACCAATGGAAGAAATTGTGCTTATAGAATAAGAACACATCAAGTAAGTATATTTACTAATATTCTTATATAGTAAAATATTTCCTCAACTTTAGGAAGAAGATCCTGAAATAAAAATATTATCCTATTAAATTTATATAAAATGAATGAAATATTCTGTTAAATCATAATATATTTATGGTTTTGAGGTCCTTATCATTCCTTTGATTGTTTAAATTCTTTTGATCAATTACCACTATCATTATCTACAATTATTTATACTTTTCTTTCATGTTAATATCTTCACATTCCACTAATTTTATCCAACTTAGAAACCCAGTTATGTGATATATGATATTAACTTTTCACTTCCCTATATCCATTAGTAATAAAATATTTTATTAACCCTTTTTATGATGTCGGTTTTCAACAATGAAATTTTTAAATATCAAATCCATGAATTCTGAGTGCAAGATCAAATTGGGAGGATACAGTTTATTTAAGGTGGGGAAATGTAACACCCAAATATTCTAAAAGAATAACATTGTATTCTATATTTTATTCTACATGCAACACCAATCTTAAAAAACCCATGAAATATATTACTTTAAATTTAATCTCTTTGATATCTTGTGGAATACGCAACCCTGAGTCCAAATGAACTATAATAAATTATACCATTATAACCTAGCCAATAAATCAAAGGGTATGAATAGTAATAACTTAAATATAAAAATTATATGGTTTATATATATATATATATAAATTAAATTAAAAGTATATCTATTTATTAAAAAATAATAATCATTTGATAAAAAAGACCTGTTTTCTGAAAACCAATTGTGTTGAAGAAAATAGTTTTATCGGTTCTTACCCACTTATGATAAAATTAATTTCTTAAAATTTTAAAAATTTATTTATAAAATTAAATTATTTTTTTAATAATAATATAAAAATTATATTAGTGTGAATTTTTTGTATTTTTCTGAAGAGATTAATTTTTCAATGAATGGTATAAAATACAAATTTTTATTGAAACTACGTTTTATATAAATAATTTAAATTGTACAATTATATTCTAAATTTATTTAAAAATAAAATTAGTTCAATTATATTTAAATTTAACTAATTTAGCTTATTTGCATCAATTTCTTGTTTAATTTTGATATTAAAACCTTTTATACCTGTGATAACTTTCTTATTGAAAACTCTTTTTTTCATCACCTCTATAGGTTTTTTTAATTTAATTTTGATAATTATATAAATTTAATTTGGTAAAATGAATTAAAATTTTTTAATAATAATAATTTATATTTTATAATAACTTAAAATTAATTTTTTACCATAAAGATTAGTGAAAATAGTAAAAATTGATAACCACGATTAAGGTAAAAATGGGTTTAATGGGGGTTAATGTAAATATATAAGGGTTAAAATGACATAAAACTTATATAAAATATATTTTATAGACATATTTAGTCATTATAATGTATAATAATCATTAATAATTTATTTTTTAACCTTTTAAAACGTTAAAAATGTGGTTACACCTTTTTATTTTCTAAAATTACAAGTGTTCCACTCAACTCGCTTATACAAGGCCAACCCCTCTCCTCTCTTATTCCAACCATCATCCCATTTTGGTTTGTACAAATAATAAAAAAATAACATATCAACATATATCCCCTTATACTAAAACTCTTTGTTTTTTTATAAATGTATTCTATGAATACTTTAGGTATAATCCTAAAGAGGTGGTCTAAGAAGAGGTAAAATTCCTAACTTTGTATTTTCATTTTATTTCTTCTTACACCTATTTAAATAGTCTTAATTTATGATTATATAAAAAAACTATTATCTCCCATATAGTTATATGTTATTAATTTATGTTCAGGTCCTATATTTGTATCCTTATTCCTTAAATGGGTAACAATAATGTCTCTCGTGTGTACGGAAGACTACCGCCTCACGAACCGATGTGACACATTTTCCATCAACCCCAATCACGGTTGGGTATTATAATGGATATAAAGTATATATATGATATTTAAAACATAATTATACCTATTTATTAATTATAAAATATATAATTTTTTACTTTCCTTTCATAGGGGATATGATAACGTCGCTTGTGTGTACGGTGGACTACCATCTCGCAATGCAATGTGATTCGTTTTTCATAAAATCCTTACATGGATGGTAATAAAGATAACTTTAATAAATATATGTAATATAAATGGTGTAAATATTATATTCATGACATATTTATCATTCCAAGTATATAATATAACATTTTCATTCTTCTCTTTTCACTCACTAAAAGAAGATAACAGCATTCATTTACATGTAGACTACCACCTTCGTGAAGTAATGTGACTCTCTTTTCATCAACACAAACCATAGATTATATATATAGTATATTTAAAGAAATAAAATCTGATTTATTATTTTATAATAATAAAGTAAAGATAAATTGTTACTTACCTCTTTTTCGTAATGATCATTTAAAAATAGAAATGTTACTCATGTGTGTGTATGACCTACCGTCTCCATGATTGTAACATAAATCATTTTTAAAAACCATATTTAATGAATACTCTTAAAATTATAATTTACTTATAAATAATATAATTGTTTCATTATTATTATTTTATATATTTTAAAATAATAACCTCTTTAACCAATAATCAACCTACTGAAGTTATTTTTTTCACATAAGTCAAATTTCATCAAAACAGCCAACACAAACATAATTGATTAAATAATTGTAAATACATGGTTATCAGTGAAATAAAAGGAATAATAAACTTGATAATTGTTCTTAAAAAAATAAATAATTTACATAATCTTATTATTTAGGAAGATTAATATCGTACATGATGCGTCAAACTCAAGGTAAGGGACTTCGTCTCAATTTCCATTTATTGAGGAATATTTTAATGCTATACACCTAATTTCCTTTATATGTTATATATAATTTTACATTTATATATAATATCATTAATTCTTAATAATTCATGGTATTTTAAGTATCAATTTCAATTATTTCATCTTATATTAGTTGACTTGAAAATTACTAAGTGGTGATGAATTTCATAACTCAATTTCTTTTCATAGGGTTATATTACTTATTCATTGTATTTGATATTCCAGGATTATGCATGTAATTACTTTTCATTATTTGATTTCTTATTTAAAATTTTTTTATTTGGATAAATTGTTTACACACATAATTGATTCATTGATTAATTCTCACTTCAACTTTATGATCTTAGAAAGGGTTTATTTCACAATCTCATTCTAATTGAGATTTTTTATTCTTGAATTTCAATTGAAGAAAATTATTTTATAATTATCTAATAAACCCATATAATTTTCATAAACTCTAGTTACTCATTATATTTTATTGTAATAGTACTATTTTTTCACTCTTTGGCACTTCAAATGATTGTGGAAATTTTTTTAAGATATTCCAACTTCATTTCTCTCTTTGGTCAGATATCTATTTTTTAAAAGACCATGTTTCCTAAAATTATTTTAAAAAATTATTTTTAATATTTCAAAAATTATTTACTAAAGAAATTTTTAAACATATTGAATTTTAAAAAAAATGAAACGAATATTCATGTTAAAATAAAAAAAGGCGTTTTTGGGTGTTATCGAAAAAGTGAAAGAATTTTTTTTATTATACACATCATGAATAAAATATACATCAATTATGACCTCTAAAAAATTAAAGATTATTTTATAAATTTCAAATTTTATTTTCAAATAAAAGTGTTTTTAAAATTTTTTGATAAATTTTCGTTTTAAAATGTTATTTTTAAAATGAAAAGGATATTTTTTTCAAGAATGTTATAAAGGATATTTTCTTGTAATTTCTTTTCATCGGTGACAACTATCTTTATTCTAAATATGATCCACTATTTATATATTTTATTCATACTATACTTATTCACTATGTGAATTTTTTATAATCATTTTAATCAATTAATTTATTGACATTAACTTTCTTGATTTATTTTTGTAGTCATTAACTATGCCTTAAAATATTCAATTTCCTATTATTATTGGATATTAAATTTCCCAAAAATATCTATATTATTTATCATGGATATGTTTATTGCTTAAAATATATATCATTTTTAAATATGGTGTACTACATTGAATGTTATTTGTTTTTCTAGGGAAATATTGATAAATTCATATACTTTAATGAATATAGATATTTGATTATAAGGTACATTGTTTAAGAATTAAATAAATTATTTGATATATGAGGAATGTTTTAAACATACAATGATATGTGGGGGCTTGGAATTATGTATCCCCTCAAATCATCTTGAGACTCATGTGGTGAATTAATAAGCTAACATTAAATAGGTTTCTACCTCTAGTTTTAATTGTCTTGTAAAAGGTCTTGATTGTAGAGATATCAGGTATAAAAGAACATTACATCCTATTATTAATCATTTCCTTAATTAATAATTCAGTTAGACATGATATTTTTACAATGATATTATTTCTGTATGCATTTAATTATTAGTTTATTTATTAAATGGTATGGGTTTTAAATCATATACCTTTCCATATTGATTATTTCTTATCTTATTATCCATGGTATTTTCCTAATGATATTGTCTCTAGATGAATTTAATTCATATTTTATTGATTAATTTGAATTTGTTATTAGTTATTTATTTTTCCATATTTAATATTTTTTAACCAGTTATGATAATCCTGTAATTCATTAAATGGAATGTGTTTTTAGTTGTTTATCATTCCAAAATGGATTATATAGTCAAATTATTTTAATGTAGTGTGTTTTTTTTCATTTACATTTCCATGATAGCTTCTATTTTATTTAACCCTTATTGAGAATTTGAGCTCGCCCTAATTTTTTTCCTTCCCCTGGAATCTATAAAGTGTACTATTTTTTATATGCTAGGATATGCCAAAGGTAATAATGTTATTCTAAAAAAATATGTTCTAACTTGTGTATTAAGATTCCATATAATAACCTTGAATGTATCTATTTTACTAAGAATACTAAACTTTTCAGTTCTTCAAGATTTTATTCCTTATATCTATGAATGGTATTTCTATTAATGGTTTCCAGAACAGATCATAGAGGCTTTTATAAAATTATTATGAATCATCATCTTAGGGATTCTAAAGAAAAGTAAATCCCCACCCACCGCATATATATTCTCACATGATAAACCAAGAAACATGGAATGTGTTCATTGGTCATCTTGAGGATGCAACATTTCAGATACACTATAATTGAAATTATTTTACTTGACATTTCATGTGTTAATAAATTAGATTATGAATTGTTAATTTATTAAATAGAAGTTATGTGTTGGAAATAATAATTGTGTATAAAACCCAATTCACCCCTACCATAAAGCAATGATATGGTGAACTTCACTTAAACATTATGCCTCTTAAATCTATATTAATAATTTTATGTGATATGAAAAAACATCATAATTATGTAACATTTTTTATATGTAAGTTGATGAAGAAAAATACAAAGCCTCTTCTATCCCACATCATGTACTATTGAAGGAGGTTTGTGTAAATAAATATGGAAAACTAATAGTTGAACATACACAAAGAGTATGAGAATAATTTTATTTAAATTAGTATTTTATAACAATGAAAAATTATTTTTAAATATTTGTTTATTTGGTTTATAAATAATAAGTTATGTCATATATAACTGATTAATGACTACTTTTATTGGCCGTAATGTGTCCATAACAATATGGTCATGTCAGAAATGATGGTTTTGGAATGTCACCATGAGTATATTTTTATAAATCAATGACACAAGGGAATATAGATAAGAAAATAGAAGATATACAGTCACATATAGATTCTCTAAAATAAAAAACTAATTAGAATTATGAGTTTTTAGAAATATTTAATGGAATATATCAAATAAAATATATTATACATAAAATAATAATACATATGACCCCCTCCCCCTAGTTTTTTGGCTCTCCATTCCCCTAAAAGACCTAATTTACTAGAGGAAATCAATTTTGTCATAATTGTGTCTGTGAAATGTGAATCAAATGGATACTGATACATTTATTGTATTAATATTTTATTGGGTGAAATTTATTATTATTTATATCTATTAGTATTAACCCATGTCCTTTTTGTGATGGGTATATTATAGAATATACAAGGAAATATTATACACAACAAACAACTTATAAAATGTCATGTGTGAGTAGGGATTCACATGGATTATGAGCTAAGTTTATATTTAAATATTCCCCTTAATGATCTAGATGTCCACATGGTTAAACTTCCAATTGAAACTTCTGTATCATGCCCGTTTGATCTTGAAAAAATTCTTGATGATAACAAGTTATGTCATTTCTAATTTAATTTACATAAAAAACATTTATCAGTTAACAAAAAATACATATTTCAAGGAATTTAATTACAGGAATATAAAATTAAATGAAAATAGGAGGCCAAATAAAAATAATCTAAAGTATTGACTAAAAAATTTGAAATACCTTCTGATAATACCTTTACCCAACAAATTTTACTCTTATATGTACTAATATTTCAATTTCATTAAAATAAAATGTTCAAAGATAATAATATGATATACATTGAATTCAAATAAAAAAATATAGATATTATATTCTATATATGATTGTAATTGATAGTGTATGTGAAATTCTTAAGCATGTACAACTTGGAGCCTCAATTGTGAATGTCTACATTTGGAACATTTTTATAATTTATTTTTCTAATAATTGTTATACTATGTTAATTACTACTAAAAACTATTCATTTTTTATAGGCGTATATAGTAGTACTATGTGAAGACAAAACCCTATGAAAAAAAATTGGACTCATTATTCCGCACATCAAATCTACAGAAAAAGGTTCATTGGGAAAAAAATTGAAATAATAGTACAATGACTTCCCCAAAAAATTAAAAACATAAAATATAGACAATATAATCTTCTTAATAACAACAATGAATGGGTAATGATCTATCATCTAATCATATAAAATATTTTCTCATTTATTTTAATTACTTATTGATTTTTTTAATAAATCATTGGTTTCTCATTGTAATTAATTTTGATACTATAAAGATTTTACTTTTGGATTCAAATCATGGATATCCAATAAATCAACCCTGTGTGATTTACGATATCAAATTTTAATAAATTACTTTAAACATTTTAAAAATAAACATCAATTTATATGTTTAATTTTATGTTTTAATTGAAATAATTTCATGATAGGGTGATGTTTCAATATCATTAAAATCATGGTATGTTGATACTCTATGAGCACAAGAAGCCTATTGATTTATAGAAATGGGTTTGTATTAGGTTATATATAGTAGTATTTCACAACCAAAACATATATCCAATCAAATTACTTATTTTTCTCATTGTTTTAGTAGTGTATGGAATAAAATGATGACATTTATTATTGTTATTACATTTATAAATTTATGAAAAATATCATATTCCATTAATAAAATGTAATCTAAAAAGAGGTGTATCTGATTATAATTATAATTTCATTTACAATATTTATTAATTATATTTTTTTTATATTTTTCTATTTCTACCAATACTATAGAAATTCCTTGTATTAAAAAAATTAAGTACATTTGTTTAGAAACAAGTCATAAATTTACATTGTGTTATAATGTTTATAGACATCATAAATAGGTGATTTCCTATCACGTTTATATTGTTTTATTTCACATAGATCATAAAGGTTTATTTTATCTAATAATTATTTAGATAATTTCCTATCATTTTATTTACAAATTATTTAGTTAAATTTACTATCATTTTTATATATTTATTATTTTTCTAATTTTTATAGTGATCGTGAAGGGTTGATTTCCCACTAATTTTTTCCAACAATTTTGATCCTATCAAGAGTACAAAATTCCTCCATATAGAGTTCAAGGTCCATCATGAAGGCTAAAATAATTTCTATCGAAAAGAACCAAAAAATGTAAAATGGAAATTATTGTTTTACTAGATGTGGGATTCTGATGGGGAAATAATATTAGCGAATTTTATATAGTATGTCACTTTGGTATGAAACTATCACTTGTATACATTGTAATCTAATTCATATGTATATAAAGATACATTTCTTCCTACTCCTTTCATGATTTTCCAAATCTATTTGAAACTAGGAATTCCTCCACAAAGCTAAATTTTAGTTCATAATGTGTGCTATATAGTAAAAACTAAGAAAATGTTTTCAATTATATTGATACTTTATAAAAATGATCCATGATTCATTTTTTGATGTATAGGATTAAACCTCACACCAATCCAACACATTGTGTGACCTCTATGACTCAAATTGTGTGTTTCTAGTATAATAGGGTATTGTTTTTGTAAAAAACATTTGTTGCATACACAAAAAAAATAAAATTATCTTAGTTTTTATTGATATATTAATAAAATTATATGGGATTAATTTTTAATGTGTATGAGTAAACCTTAAGTTAATCCAATGCACAGTGAGGCTGGTATGACTAAAAGTACATTTTTTATTCTAAATTTAAATTTTAGTTGAAAGCACATGTCACATACTCAAAAATGACAAAACATTCTCATATTGTCCTTATAATATAGAAAATCAATCCACAAATAATTTTTAATATATAAGAATAAATCTCACATAAATGAGACACATGATGTCTGATATGACTCCAAGTGAATTTTTTATGTTTAAAAGTGATATTTTTTAAAAAAAACATTTGTCACTCACTTAAAATAAATAAAATATTATTGGATTATCTTGATAATTTCTCAAAAAAAAGTTATTTTTTATGTTTAGGAATTAATCAACCATTAATTATATACACATTGTGAATGATATGATTAAAAGTGTGTATTTTAAGTTTAAAGTAATATTTTAGTTCAAAAACATGTGTTACTAACTGAAAAACATAGAAAATACAATAAAATTGTTAGGATAATTCATGAAATCATTCCATAATTCATTTTGATGTGTTGGAATCGACTACACATCAATATGACATATGGTGTTCCCAATATGATAAAAAATCATTTTTTCTATTAAAAAGTGAATTTTTAGTTCAAAACATGTTGAAAATTACTAACTAATCAATCACATTTAGATTAACTTGATACATTGATAACAAGATATAGAAGTTATTTTTTATGTCTATGAATCAACTATACAACTATCAGACACACGATGTGGGTTTCATAGCTGAAAGTGTGTTTTTTATTCAAAAATTATATTTAGTTCAAAACAAGTATCACATACTCAAAACCAAAAGAAAAATCTTATATTATTTTGATACAATAATAAAAGTATCCATAAATCATTTGTAATTTTTATAAATCAAGTATACATCAATTGAACACATGGTGTGTTCAGTATGACTCAAAGTGTATTTTTTTAAAGTGAAACTTAAGTTCCAAACAAGTGTCTCTCATTATAAACAAAAAATAACACACTTTTATTATCATAATAATTTTTTTAAAATTATCCATAAGATATTTTTATGTGTAATAATTAACCTTTAAACAATATGATATACAGTGTGGCATGTATGACTCAATGTTCATTTTTTTAGTTTAAAAATTATATTTTATTGAAACATCTATGTCACTCATAAATCACTAATTAAAACATTCATATTGTATTCATACATTATGAAAATTTTATATAATTAATTATTCAAGTGTACTAATCAACCAAACCTCAATTTGACACATTATGTTCTTGATATTACTCAATGTGATTGTTTTTAGTATAAAAGTGAAATTTTAGTTTAATAAATTTTCACTCACTAAAACCTAAGAAAACACGCTCATATTTTCTTGAAAATATAGTATAATGGTCAATAATTTATTTTTGACATATAAGAATCAATCGAATATCAATTAGACACCAGTTACAGTCAATATGACTGAATGTGCATGTTTTTATTTAAAATTGGACTTTAATTTTAAACTTGCATCATTTACTAAAAATAAGAAAACAAAATTTTATTGTATTTATACATTAGTATAATAATACATAAGTAATTTTATTTGTATGAATTAACTAAATATTAATCCAGCACACGATTTACCCGATGTGACTTTTAGATCACATTTTCAATTTAAAAGTGACATTTTGGTTCAAAACACATTTCACTCTCTAAAAACCTAAAATATAACAACCATGATATTTATTACACACGTACACATGATTTATTACATAAACTTGCACTTAAGACAGCTATGTGGATAGATAGGTCTAGTGTATTGGGAAATTAGGAACATTACATAACAACTTTCAACATAAAACATAACATCTTTATTTAAAACCTATTTTACATGACCACAACATTCCTTCGTACCAAGCATTGCATGAGATAACCTGAGGACATGCATAAAAAAAGGGTGAGCTATAAAGACCAGTAAGGGAGTAAACAAGGCATAACATGAATAATACAGTAAATGTTATCCAATAGTCATATCAATGTATTACAAGAGAAAAATGAACATAAAGTCATGATATATCATGATTATCATAACATGAAAATGTGGCAACAACATTTAACATGATATTAGCATGATCCAAGGCTCATTTCACATTGAGCATGAGTAAACACTCATTGAACTTGAATTGGAATGTTTTAACACTCATTGCACTTGAATTATCATGAGTAAACCCTCATTTCACTTAACGTATCATGATACTAATCTTTACCCAATTCATTGGAGCGCTATCAGGGCGCACCCTTCTTAATCATTTCATTTCATTCATAAGTGTGCCACATAGATCATAAAACATGGATTCCTTAAACATCATAATTTTTTTACACGAAAAAGATATGTAGAATAAATAAATGTAAGTCCATAATAAAAAGTATGTGTTAATAAAGGTGAATTCTCTTGATAGAGATATGGGTATGGTATTCACTTACACGGTGATTTTGGCATGGAAATTCTGGTGTGACTTCGGCAGCATAACAACATCAAATAGAAATTGTAAAATGGGTTGATGAGAGATAAAGGTTTATACAAGCATTTATACATGAAATGTATAGTAAGGGGTCATGTAACATAATATACCAACATATATAATGTAATTTCAGTGTGTAATATAAAATAATTACTTGAATGTAAATGAGAAGAGAGAAATTCCTTTCAGAATTTCAGTATGGTAGTGGATGTACATGGGAGGAATTAATGAGAGAGATAGAGGTCTCTTATAATTAAAACATAAGTAGTGAATTATTTTGGAGAAAAAAAATCATACCCCTAAAATTTTTAATTGAAAATAAAAGGGTATAACAACATAAATAAATTTGGACAAAAATGAGAAAAGAAGAAATCCCTTGCATGGAAGTATGATCCCAAAGGCTTGGAAGAGGCTTTATAGGGGCTTCTTGGGAGATTAGGGTGCCTTGGGAGGACTTTATAGAGAGTAGGGTAAGTTTTTGTCGACCTTAAAATGGTTTTAGTGAAGAGTAATGAGATATTGAGTGGGTTTATATAGGAATGGAGATGGAATTCTTTATTATTTTGGTTTTTGACACCACACATTAAATTAATAAAAACCACAAACCACCCCATGGGTTTTTTCCATGGTTTTCAAAAAATTTGAGTGAAAAAAAACTAATTTTTTAGTTATCATTTCCAAACTTATTAAAATATTAGGCTTGATTATATGGAGGTGATTCACACTCTCAAGGAAATCATTTTAAAATGTTAAAATGTTTTACAAGTCTTGGAGGTTCCACTAAGGCTTTGTGAAATAAATAAAACAAACATAAAATCAAATTATTTTAAATTTAAACCATATATTGTATAAAAACCCATTTATATTATTTTATTACATCACTATTGGGTCATTATGATGTCATAAAACACATTATATATTTAAACAGTATTTAATTTTTACCCAAAAATTCAACTATCTAAGAAAATTATGAAAAAATCACCATTGGATAATTTTTAAGTCATGATTCCAAAAATAATATTCATTTTATCTAAATAATTTTCTAAATATTTGAATTTTTACTTTTAAAATTAAGACTAAAGTTTTTCAAAAATTCATGGGTTTTGACAAAAACAGCGTTCAAACCATAATAAAAATTACAATTGTATTCATAAAAATTATACAATCATTTATATTTAACAAAAATTAATTTAGTAACAATATTTTATTAAAATTTTATTTAATTTAAAAATACATTATTTCAAAAAAATATATTTCTTAATTGAATATTAACTAAAAATACTATTTATACTTTAAAAACTATTTACAAAGTAACAATAATAAAATGAAGGTATATTTTTTATTCTATTCATAAAATAATGAACATAATCATAGTTATAGGTTATTCTTATATAACCCCTTATAACACCCACATATGACCTAAGGGTAAGGTGTGCGATGGTGACAGACTCTTGGGGTGGCTCTAATAACATTTCCCAGGTGGTAATCTCTATTAACATCCACTTCTCCCATTGGTTGTTCCATTCATGAATAACTTGTTGAAGATTAGCTTGGGGTTGCCCAAGATCGAATCCCAGTGATGTCACCTCCTTTCTGAGCTCTGGCAAATGGGCATCATATAGAGCAATTCTACTGGATGAGGTCATCGCTTCATTTGTGTGAGTAAATTGGATTTGTTAAAACCCTACATATATATATTAATCATGTTATCATTGTTAAACTACTATATTAGTAAAGGTAACAATTATTAACAATGTTTTAAAATCCAAAAACATTAAACCAAGGAAGATAATATATTTTATATAACCATTTTACATAATAAGGCATTTAATCAGATCAAGATGAATTTTATTAATAAAGGTTTGGGTCGTTAAAATATTCCCACCTTATGAAATTCCACCCTCGAAATTTTCTATTCTCACACGAAAACAAATGAGGGTAACTCTGCTTCATCACTTCCTCTGATTCCCACATTTCTTCTTCAAACTTTTGGTTTCGCCACAACACCTTGATGGGGGAATTGTCTTATTTCATAGAACATTTTCTCTACGATCTAAGATCTTCACGAGCTTATCTTCAAAGGATAGGTCATTATCCAATGGTACCACCTCGGGATTGAGTACATGTGATGAGTCAGGTATGTACTTCCTCAAGAGTGATACATGGAATACATCATGTACTTGAGATAGGTTTAGTGGTAGTGTTAGTCGATAGGCCACTCTTTCAGTACAATCACGGACCTAAAAAGTTACAATGTACCTTAGACTAAGATTTTCCTTCTTCCCAAATCTCATAACTCTCTTCCATGGTGATATGCGGAGGAATAACATGTCTCTAACATAAAACTCTATGTCTCGTCGATGATTATCAACATATCTCTTTTATCGACAATGAGTAGCTTTAATGCATTGCTGGATGGTCTTAACCTTCTCCACCATTTCTTCGACCATTTCTAGGCCTAGGAGTTTTCACTCCCCAACATCATCCCAACATGTCAGTGTTCTACACCTCTTCTCAAAAAGGGATTCATAAGGATCCATTTGGATGCTTGAGTGTAAACTGTTATTGTAAGAGAACTCAATGAGAGGAAGATGTTGATCCCATCCTCCTTTGAAGTACATTGATCATTCTCTCAACATGTCCTCAAGTGTTTGGATAGTCCACTCAGATTGGCCATCAGTTTGAGAATGATAAGCCATAATGAAGTTTAGCTCAGTATTCAGAGCATATTGAAGACTCTTCCAGAACATAGAGCTTAATATTAGATCTTGATCAGATACAATAGATAGTGGTACTCCATGCAGCCTTACCACTTCTCTAATATATATATGTTTCCATTGATCCAATGAGAAATCCTCTTGAATTGTAATGAAGTGTGAAGTCTTTGTAAGATGATCTACAACAACCTAGATAGTGTTGCTTCCTTTGGATGTCTTCAGAAGTATGGTGAAAAATTCCATGGTGATGTTCTTACATTTTAATGTTGGTATGGGTAATGGTTTCATCATCTCCTTAGACTTCTTCCTCTCATCTTTCCCCTTCTGAAAAACCATTCACTTTGATGTATACTCAATGACCTCCTTCTTCATGATATCCCACTAATAATGCTCTCGGATATCTCAATACATTTTTATGTTTATTGAGTTAATATATAAATTCAAACTATGTACATCATCCAAAAGTTATTTCTTTAACTCCATATTTTATAGAACACATATTTTTGACCCAAATCCCAAAATTACTTCTTCATTAACATTTAACTCTACAGATTTCACTTTTTTGATAGTTTATACTTTCTTCTAAATTCCCACATAATCCTTTTGATAATCCCTTATCCTTTACAAAAGAGATAGTTGAGAAAACATTTGTGAAATTATTGATGATGTTCCATTATTTATGATTCTCATGTCCATCTTTGTCAAATCTAAGAATATTGGATCCTTTTAAATTATCATCAATGATAGAATCGATGGGTCCTTTTCACTTAGAGTATCTTCCACCTTGTTCGCTTTCCCAGGGTGGTAATGGATTAAGTAGTTATAGTCTTTGATCAGCTTTAACCATCTTCTTTGGTTCATGTTCAACTTTTTCTAAGTGAATATATACATGAGGCTTTTGTGATCCATGTATATTTCACACTTCTTTCCAAAGAGGTAATGTCACCAAATTTTAAAAGGGAATATTACTGCATCCCACTCCAAATCATGTTTTGGATAGTTTTTCTCATGAAATTTCAATTGCCTTGAAGCATAATCAATGAATTTTTCATTTTTCATCAACACACAGCCCGATACCTTCTTTGAAGAATGACTAAATACCACAAAGAGCTCTCCACTTGTGGGTAGTGTGAGCACAGGTGCAGTGATAAGCCTAATCTTCAACACCTTGAAGCTCTCTTTGCATTCATAATTCCAAGAAAAATAGACTCCCTTCCAAGTTATCTTGGTAATAAGTTTTGACAATCATGATAAATTACGCAAAAATCGATGATAATATCCAGCTAACCCCAAGAATCTACAGATATCCATCACCGATGTTGGCCTCGGACATCCCTCTATTCTAGCTGTCTTAGAGGGATCCACATATATCCCATGTATTGGGATTATATGACCCAATAATGAGACTTACTTCAACCAAAACTCAAACTTTTTTTACTTTTCATATAGCTTATCCTTTCGCCAGGTCTCTAGTAAAGTGTTTATATTCTTCTCTTGCTCCTCCTTGGTTTTGGTGTATATTGGAATATTGTCTAATAATACTACCACAAATATGTCAACGTAACATATGAAGACTCTATTCATCAAGTCCTTAAAGATTTTTGGAGCATTAGTGAGTCCAAAAGTCATTACTATGAATTCATAGTTCTCATACCTTGTACAAAAAGTTGTCTTGGGGATATCATCCTTATTCACCCTTACTTGGTAATATCTTGACTGAAAACCCACCTTGGAGAATTATTATACTCCATGTAGCTGATCGAACAAGTCATCAATTTGGGTAATAGGATACATGTTCTTTATTGTGATTTTTTTGAGCTCATTATAATCAATGAAAAGGTGCACTAACCAATCCTTCTTCTTGACAAAGAGGACTAGTGCACCCCATGGTGAAGCACTTGGGCGTATATACCCTTTATCTAGATTCTCCTATAGTTGTTTCTTTATCTCATCAAGCTCCACAATAGCCATTTTATATGGATTCTTGGATATTGTAAATTCTAAAGGTATAAAGTCAATTTAGAATTCAACATCTCTTCTAGGAGGAAGACCAGGCAATTCCTCCAAATCACTTCAGCTAATTCCATCCCAATAGGCATCTCATCATGTATGGTTTCTTCCATAGACTGAATCATCTAAAAAAGATATGTGTTCTCATAGGGAAGTAATATCCATGCTTGAGATGATGATTCTATGGAATATTCATCCTTCTCCTTTCACTTGTATAGAATTGGGGTTCAATTCTCCATATGGAGAGTGATTTCCCTCTCATGGAAATTTATGTTGTCTCTATAAAGGGAAAGCCAATACATGCCAATAATTTCATCAAATTCCACTAGAGGGAGTATAATGAGGTTCTCCAGGAAGTTAAAACCACAAATTATGATGGGGGAGGACTTATATTCCTGGGATGAAATGATTGACTCATTTTCTGTTCTCACCAACATCTTTACATCCATGATTTGTGGTGGTGTTGGAATTTTTCTACTTAACATTCAGGATATAAAATAATTCATAGAACTAGAATCAAAAACTTTGTTCGCTATTCTTGAATTAATGACTAGTGTACCTATCACCACTTCATTGTTGGGGTTTTCTTCAGTGGTAGTGATTGAAAAAAGATCGCCCTTTCTGCCTTTGAAGTTATTGGTTGCCTCAAAAAACCATCATATTAGGGAAATGGTTTACAAAGTTCCCTAGTTCTTTGTATTTGAATCAACGAACAATGAGTTGAGGGTCAAATGAAGTGTTCCTCTCCTCAGTCGCAGTAGTGAGTCTTTATTGTCGGCAGTTAATAGCCAGGTTCCCTTCTCTTCCACACCTAAAGCATTTCCTCTTTCCCTTCAGGAAATTTACAAGGTGCTCATTTCTGTCCCTTTGGCAAGTGGGGTGCTGTAATTTCTTAGAACTGTTGGATTTATCCATTGGACAGCTATAATTAAAGTCCACCATATGCTTTTCATCCCCATGATACCCCTGATATTTGTCGATCTCTATTTTGACTTTGAGGGAATATCATAAAATTTCTTCATAGATCCTGAAGTCACGGATCACTAGGGCTTTTAGTAGGCTAGGTTTTAGCCCACCAAAGAAGTAATCAACCTTGCATTCCGGGGTAACGATAAAGCTGAAGGCATATTTTGCAAGACTTGTGAAGTTTTCCTCGCACTATCTGATGGATTATTTGTCTTTTTTATTGAGGGAAAATAAATTCCTTTCCATATTAAGTTGGAGGGTGTGAGGAAAGTATTTATCAAAAAACATTTTATATAAATCCTTCCATTCCAATGCCTTGATCTCCTCCTCAGGCTTCATATTTTTTATCAATATCCACCATAGATTAGATTCACCATCCATTTGATAATCATCCATAAGTATCATCTCTTATTCAGAACATTGAAGAATGGAGAAGATATTCTTAATAAATTTGATTCATTGTTCAGTGATTGAGGGATCAGATGATCCATTAAAAGTTGGAGGCGTTTTTCTCATAAAGATCTCGATTTCAACTTGTTCTTTCTTAGGGGGGGGTTGAATCCTGACAAATGTTTTGATTCCCGCTCCCATGAGATTGGGAATCTCATTAAAATAATCATCACATTGATCTTTTCATCGCTTGTTAGCACAAGTCCTCCTATTATAGTCCATTGGCTGAAATAAAAGGAAATTTAGAGGTAACATATAAAGGGGAATCCAATGAAAAAAAGGTATAACTTATAAATTACATTTATTTCCTTCACTTATCTATGTTATCCATGATCTACTTCCCAATATACATTCTTAGGGGCATTTTTTTATTCCCTTAATAATGGTTCATAATAAGATTATGAATTTACTAAAGAATATACCATGGGGTTTTGTAACCAAGATTGCATCAATTCCCATTGTATTGTACCAGTTCCCATTTGATTCTAGCTCAAAGCGGTGCTTTCAGGTTTTACCCCTAGATGCATATATTCCAGAGCCACCTCTAACTGCTCGTATATAGACAGGGATGTATTTTCTTGATAAACCACTTACTCAATATTCACAAAAATTTAGGGATGTTTTTATTATACTTAGTCTTATCCATAAGTCTTTCACTGGGGTTTTCTAATCCTAATCCCAAAAATAACTAAACTTATCCTCTTATAACAACTATAACCACCTGGCTCTTTATTACACACTTAAACATGATTTATTACATAAACATACACTTAATACAACTCTAATGATTCAAATTTATAGTGTATTTTAAAATTAGGAACATTAAATAATAACTTATAACGTAAAACACAACATCTTTATTGAAAACCTATTTTACATGACCACAATATTCCTTTATACCTAGCATTGCATGGGATAACCTGAGAACATGCATTACAAAAGGGTAAGCTATAAATCCTATTAAGGGAGTAAATAAGGAATAACATGAAAAATATAGTAAAATTTAAGCAATAGGAATATCAATGCAGCACAATATAAAAATGAACATAAATTCATGATATATAATGATTATCATAACATGGAAATGTGGCAACAACATTTAACATGATGTTAGCATAAGCCAAGGATCATTGCAAACAGAGAATGAGTAGACCCTAATTGCACTTGAATTATAGTGAGTAAACCCTCATTTGAATTCAATTATAATGAGTAAACTCTAATTTCACTTGATGTATCATGGTACTAATCTTTACCCAATACATTGGAGCACTATCAGGGTGCAACCTTCTTAATCATTTCATTTCATGCATAAGTGTGCCACATAGATCATACAGCATGGATTCATTAAAAATTACAATTTATTCCACAAACAATATATGTGGAATACATAAATGTAATTACTTAATAAACAATTACATGTTCACAAAGTTGAATACCCTTGATAGGTAAATGGGTATGGTATTTACTTACACGATGATTTTGGCATGGAAATTGTGGTGTAACTTTGGCAGCATAATGACGTCAAATAGAAATAGTTAAATGAGTTGATGATAGAGAAAGGGGTATATCATCATTTATACATGAAATTTACAGTAAGGAGGGGTATATCATCATTTATACATGAAATTTACAGTAAGGGGGTCATGGAACATAATATCCCAAAATATGTAATGGAATTTATATTCATAATATAAAATAATTTCTTGAATGTAAATGAGAAGAGAGAAATTCCTTACAGAATTTTAGCATGGTAATGGGTGTACATAGGAAGAATTAATGAGAGTGATAGAGGTTTATAATCATTAAAAAATAATAAGAGAAGTATGGGGAGGTTAGAAATCAGACCCCAACATTTTTAATTTAAAATAAAATGGTATAACAACATAAAAAAATTTGGATAAAAAATATAAAGGAAGAAATACCTTACTTGGAAGTGTGATCCCAAAGGATTGTGAGAGGCTTAAGAGGGTCTTATTAGGAGCTTGGGGTGCCTTGGGAGGAATATATAGAAATTATTTCAGGGTTTTGTCGAGCTATAAATGTTTCTAGTGAAGAGTAATGGGATATTGAGTGGGTTTATATCAGAAAGTAGAGAGAATTATTTATTATATAGGTTTTTGACAGCACACATTAAACTAATCAAAGCCACAAACCATCCCATGGTTTTTGCCCATGGTTTTTTCCAAAGAGTGGAAAATTTATTTTATAAGTTAAATGTCCAAACATATTATAATATTATTCTTGCTTATGTGTAGTTGAGTCACACTATTAAGGAAATCATTTTAAAATGTTAAAATGTGTTATAAGTCTTAGAGGGTCCACTACGGATTTGTAAAATAAATCAAAAAACCCTAAAATCACATTATTTTTAAGTTAAAATATATATTTTTCGAAAATACCATTTATATTATTTTATTACATCACTATTGGGTCATTATGATTTCATAAAACACATTATATATTTAAATGGTATTTAAATTTTTACCCAAAAATTCTACTATCTTAGACAATTAAGAAATATTCACCATTGGATAATTTATATGTTCTGATTCAAAAAATAATATTCATTATATCTAAATAATTTTTTAAATATATGAATTTTAAATTTTAAAATCAAAACTGAGCTTTATCGAAAACTCATGGGTTTTGACAAAAACAACTTTCAAACCTTAATAACAATTACAATTGTATTTATAAAAATTATCAGATAATTTATATTTAATAAAAATTAATTTATTAATAATATTTTATTAAAATATTATTTAATTAAAAAATACATTAATTCATTAAAATATATTTTTTAATTGAATATTAACTAAAAATATTATTTGTACTTTTAAAACTATTTACAAAGTAAAAATAATAAAATGAGTGTATATTATTTATTCTATACAAAAAATAATGAACATAATCATAGTTCTAGGGTCATGTTAAATAACCCTTTATAACACTTGCATATGACCTAAGGGTAAGGTGTGAAATGGTGATAGACTATTGGGGTGGATCAGATTACATCGCTCGGGTGGTAATCTCTGTCAACTTCAACTTCTCCTGTAGGCGGTTCCGTTCAAGCTTAACGTGTTGATGCTTAGCTTGGTCTTGGTCAAGAGTGAATCCCCGTGATTTCACCTCCTTTCTGAGCTCCGATAAATGGGATTTGTGTTGATAAATTCTACTGGATGAGGTCATCGATTCCTTTTTCTAAGTAAATTGGATTTGTTAAGGCCCTATATTTATACTAATCTTGTGATGACTGTTCAACGACTATATTAGAAACAGTATCAATTATTAATGGTATTTTAAAATCCAAAAACATAAAACCAAGGAAGTTCAAATGTTTTATGTAACCATTTTACATAATAATATAATTAATCAGCTCAAGAAGGGTTTTCATTAATAAAATTTTGGATCGTTACATAGAAAATCACTAAAAATGTATTGATACATTAGAAAACAAATCCTTTTGTTATTTTTCATTTCTAGAAATCAACCGCACCTCAATATGACACATGGTGTTCCTTGTATGACTCGAAGTGTATTTTTTTAGTTTAAAAGTGACAATTTAGTTCAAAATGTTCTAACTCACTAAAAACCTATTAAAAAATTCATATTTTCCTTATAATTTAAAAACAATTGTCCATAAGTTATTTCTTATGTATAAGAATCAAAAATAATAATTATGATAACTAATGTGTCTGTTATAACTAAATGTATTTTTTTTATTGATTATTGAAATTTTAGTTGAAAACTCACATCACATACTCACAACTAATAAAAAACTCTCAAATTGTATTGACACTTTAGGAAAATTATCCATAAATTACTTTTTATGTGTATGAATCAACCACACAGAAATCAGACTAATGATGTTATCAATATGACTCAAAGTGTTTATTTCCATTTTAATGGTGTTATTTTAGTTCAAAATGTGTTCCCCTCACTAAAAACATAAAAAGGAACTATAAATATCTTAATAATTTAGGAAATTGGTCTATAAGACATTAATTATGTGCGGTAATCATCCTCATATCAATATGATGCATGGTGTTCCGAGTATGACTCAACGTGTGTGTTTTTGGTTTTAAAGGGACATTTTAGCCTCCAATGCCCATCACATAGTCAAATAAAATAAAATTTTCTCGAATTGACTTGATAATTTACTAAAATGATCCATAAATAATTTGTGACATGCATGAATAATCTACATGTAAATATGACACATGTTATTCCCATTATGATTACACGTGCATGATTTTAGTTTAAAAATGTAATTTTAGTTCAAAACCTACATCAATCATTGAAAATTGGGAAAATACAATTGGATTATCTTGATCGTCTTGGAAAAATATCCATAATCCATTTTTTATGTGTAGGAATAAACAAGAAATCTATCTAAAACTTGGTGAACCTAGTATGTATCAAAGTGCATGTTTTAAGTTTAAATGTGTATTTTTAGTTCAAAATATACATAATCACTAAAAACTAAAAAACACACTTAGATTGTCTTGATACTTTAGGAAAACTGGCCATTAGTCATTTGTAACTTGTATTAATTAATTGATCATCCATCAAACATAGGGTGTGGATGATACGATTGAATATTCAGTTTTTTATTCAAAGTTTATATTTTAGTTCAAAACACATGTGATATACTCCAAATCATGAAACAATGTTTTATTTATTTAATACATTAAAAAACGATCTGTAAATCATTTTTTATTTATAGGAATCATTATCACCTCAATATGAAAAAACAGATTCTAGATATGACTCACAGTGAATTTTTTCAGTTTAAAAGTGATATTTTAGTTCAAAATGTCTATCACTCACTTAAGACTAAGAAAAAAAACAAAAAATATCTTCATGCTTCTTGAAAAAAATCCATAATTCAATTTTTACATGTAAGAATAAACCACACTCTAATTCAAGACACAATGTGGAAGGTACGACTTAAAGTGAGAGTTTTTTGTTTATAAGTGACATTTTAATTCAAATCACGCATCCCACATTGAAAACCAAGAATACACACTTTGGTTATGTAGATAATTTAGGAAAATGATCCATAAGTAATTTATTATTTGTAAGAATTTACTGCATATAAATACAAGACACGGTGCTGCTAATATGACTTAAAGGGTGTGCTTTTATTTTAAATTGACATTGTAGTTAAAAAAATAGATCACATGCTCAAAATCAAGAAAATGTGCTTGAATTGTCTTGACACTTTAGGAAAATGATAAAAAATAATTTTTGATTTTTAAGAATCAAAATTGGTTCAATGTAATATATATTATTCCTAGTATAACTCAAATTGCATGTTTTTATTTTTAAGTTATATCTTATTAATTAATTTTCATATCTTTTTTTTATTAATTTCATTATAATATTACTTAAAAAATTATTTGTACACTCTTATTTTGTTCGATCTGTGGTGATGTGTTTGAGTGTTGTTATTTTGATTGGATTTTTTTAAAGGTGGTCCCAAAGACACCACAATACTAGTTCACCCATGTTATAGTGCCCCAACCCCAATACGCTCAGAGTAGATGTCTGCTGCCATTATATTTCCATGATTACAAATAATAAAATCTCAAAGGACTAAAGAGTTTTGTAGTCATGGTAAACTAGATGCATGGATGAGTACTCCATTAAAAATGAATAAACTAATTATAACATAAATTTTTGTCTTTCTCTTTTAAGGATAACATTTTCCCACTTATCATATCCTTGCAAATATTTCTTAGTACACTTCATTGATTTCTAGGGAAGGAAAAAATAATGGTGATCTCAAATTCTTAGTATGGTTTAATTACATTGGAAACAATAATGAATCAATGAGAGTAATAAATATATAAATTTTAATTATTTAACACACACGTCAAGTAATCAATAAACTTAGACAGAGTGTGTGAACAATATAGAAAGGCAAATAACTAAAAACATATTCTATTTAAAAAACAATATAAGGCATGATCAATATGTAAAGGTAAATAATTGAACACACATTACATTAAATCAATAAACTAAGAATGAAAATGAATCGATAAATTACTTCAAATAAAAACTATCATGGATAATAACAATAATTTAGATGATATTAAATGCCTAATTATTAGACGTCATGTTTCCTAGGAACATGATAAATTTAATGTCAAAACCTATTCTCATGATAGTTTAAGTTTGTGGGTAGAACCGAACTATTTTGCTTGTAAACAAACTCTAAGGGTTTTTTTCTAACTAATTTCATCTCATGATACTACCAATGCATTAAGGGGATTGAAAAAAATTGTCCCCAACCTGTATAGTTCATGTCAAAATCATGCCTCATATATCAAATAATCGATTTAATTAATGAATAATTTGGCTTATAGAATATTTGTATTGAGTAAATAATATAAATTTTTCAATATTTCCCCTTATAATCAAATAACTATAAAAATAATTATTGTATGTAAAAATGGTATAGGGTTTAGAAAATAAAAATATCCATGATAAATGATATGGATAATTAGGGGAAATTCAATGTCCAATGATCCCATGAAAGTTAATATTTCAAGGGGACTACAAATTTGAATAAAGGAAGCTAATTTCAATACTATACTTATAAAAATCAATAAAAAAATCCAAATTAATTATGAGTATCGTATGAATACAACATATGACATGAGTAAAAATAAAGGGTTGTTCGTATTGATGAATATAAACATTATATTAATATATTTTAAAAACATTCTTGAGGAAAATATAATTATCATTTTGAAAATCCTTTACTTATAAAAAAATTTTAAAAAACTTTTTATTTAAAAATTAACCTTTTAAACTTTCAAAAGAAGCTTCAAAGAAATTATGGTGGGTAATTTTGTACGTGTCGTAAAAGGTAAAGAAAAAATTACTTTTTCAAGGTAAAAAGTTTAGAAAAGTGCCTTGTTCTAAAATTGATAAGAATATTCCTTTGAAAAAAAATTTAAAAGACAAAATGGGTAAAATTATATTTAATAAATCATTTCTAAAATATTAAAAACATTTTTTAAAACCTTTTTATAAAATAGTGTTTTTAGAAGAAAACAGGTTCTCCAACTAAAGAGAGAAATTAAGTCGGGTTTTATTAAAAAATAAATTAAAAAACATTTTGAGTAGGAAAGAGTGTAAAAATGAATCTATTACATAAAAGAGGTCATGAATAAAAATATTAGAATAAAATTAAATTTTTTATTGAACAAAGATCATATAAATTCCTTTAATGGAATTTCAAGACTGAGCAATCTCGATTATAATGAGATTGTTAAATAAACTCTTAAAATGATAATAACATTGAAGTGATAATTATTCAATGAATTGATTATGTGTATAAACATTAAATTAATATATAATAAGTTTAAATACATAAATAAATTATCAATTTCATTATACACACAATCATATAATATTAACGACAATGAGGAAGTAATATAACCCAATGAAAATGAATTGAGTTAAAAAAATTCTTTACTACTTGGTAATTTTAAGTTTAAATCCCCTTAGATGAAATAATTAAATTTTATATAAAAAAAATAAAACTAATTATTAATTATTCAAGTTATGAAATGTAAAATGGGAATTATATACCCCATATAAATGATACTAGGTTCATAACATTACTATATGCCTTAATGAAGTGAAATTAACAAGAAATTCCTTACCTTGTGTTTATTTTTGGGAGAACATCATTAAACCTCATGTATAATAGTTTTATGAAATTTATTAACTTATAAAATTACCATACACATACTTATAATATAATATACTAACTTATAAAAATATATTATTACCTGTTTTTTAACAATCTTTCATTATTGTCACTATTTCAAGTGTTAATTGCCTCGCTTTTTGAGTATGTTTTGACTTGTCATTTTTTTCTTATGTTGGTCATGATTTAATGATATAAATATTTTAAAACATTATTTAATTGTCATAAATAATCAGTATATATGTATTCATAATAATCCATACTATTTTAATATAGTAACTGAAATTCATAAATCATGGAGACGGTAGGTCGTATGTACGCATGAACACTATTTCCATTTCTTTATCATATTTAATGGAATGAAACGTAAATGATATATATGTATATAATAATTATATAATCATATATATTTTATATATGTCACATATTTTTGTTAAAACCATTATTAATACATTCCATCTAAATTTTGAAAGAATCACATCGCTTTGTGGAGGTGGTGGTCCACATGTCCACAAACGATGTTATCGTATTCCCACAAAATGGAAGGCATGAAGGTATAGTTATATAAAAAGTTATAAAATCATAAATAAATTATAAATATCATATATATAACATATAAACTATAAATTAGTCATTATTATAACCTTTAAATGTGGTTAATGGATGAACGAATGACATCGATTCATAAGGTGGTAGTCTCCCATACACACGAACGATGATTGTGTATCCCATTTGATGGATGTGTTTGATAGTGTT
This sequence comes from Viscum album, assembly GCA_963277665.1. NCBI lineage: Eukaryota > Viridiplantae > Streptophyta > Magnoliopsida > Santalales > Viscaceae > Viscum > Viscum album. Next base: position 1,465,993,372 of record OY728158.1, read on the forward strand.
GGTAAAAATATTATCATAACAAAATTATATTATATTTATTTTTTTATGTTATTATTTTCAAAAGATATAAGAAGAATTAATGGGGTGGATAAAGAAATGAAACAAAAGTGCTTGTTGAAGAATTGTGTCTCTTATTCGGGTAACTCCTTTTGGTTTATACAAAAAGTATTCTCTGGATGTCTTTGGTACCAAAGTGAGGATTAAATTAGAAGTATAGTGAATTTTGGGGCTTTTTTTCAGGTTTTTTATTTTCCAAAGATCTTTATATGTTTGAATAAGTTAGAGGAGAGAGCGCCTTTTTATAGTGGAGTAATGGCATTCTTGTTAATTTTTGAAAGAGGGAATTCCACCCATGTTTTTTCCCTATCAAATGGCTCCAATAATTAACTTAATTTGATGAAAGTGAGGATATGGTATAAATATAGACATAAAATTGATTTTTAAAAAGTTTATTGGTCAATTTGGCTCTTCATTTTAAGTTTTAGTCCCTTGTTAAGCTTAATTTTACCTTAAACGTTATAATTACTTTTAATTACTTTCACTGATATTTTTAGTTAAAAAATAAGTTGAACATATTATAAATTATAAATTTTTATGATTAAAAATATGGAATAAATTATTCATAATTCCAATCACATAATATTTAGAAATTAATTTAAAATTAATCCCACAAACAGGATGACAAAGCGGGTTTTTAAAGTAAAAATGTTCAAAAGATTGAAATGTTTTTATATCTAATTTCAATGTGAAGTTGACTAAAATAAAATAAATTTGATTTATTTATTTATAATTCATATAATTTTTCTTTGAAACCATTTTAAAATATAATTCATCTATATAAATAAATTATACAAAAAATCGGTTTTCAATTAAAATTCAGTATTTGTTACTATTCATCGAAAAATAAAACTTCATAGAAAATACAAATAAATCACCCCAAGATAATTTTTTTGTTATGATTTAAAAATTTAAGTTTATTTTGAAAAATAAAATTTATAAAATTTCCAAAAATTGGATTTAAAATAGTTTCACCATTAAAAGGTGGCAAAATTGCCTTTTAAAAAAATACAATTTTTAAGCGTAAAACTTTATTTATTCTTATCTTATGCTTATCAAGCCTATTGGGTGAATATAAAAAAATTTACAGAATGTATAATATTTAAATTTCACTAATATCATTCACTAATAGTAATTAATATAATATATTGTGATAAAACACCTTTGGCGCATAATAATATTTTTTTAAAAACATCCCCTTTATTTCTAATTGGTTCTTATAGTCATTTCTAATTAATTGGTAACCAATTAATTCAATCATATATATTAATATGTTTGTTAATAATATTAAAAAATGATAATTTAAATCCCATGTTATATCTTATTATATTAAATAATGATATTTTAATAATATATTATTGTTTGGTAAAACTTGGTCTTGTGTGTAATGCAAGCTATCAAAGAAAGCATTTATTGCATGTGATGTAAAAAAACTCAGTATTGTGTGTAGTGAAAGATATAGAGTATATTAAATATTCCATAAAGTCTATAGAGTTTATATTTATTTCTACGTTTGGTGTTTTTTTCAAATACACAATTGAATAAAAGATACTCTTCTATAATTTTCGGGGTGTTACAGATATTTTTGAATTTTTTGGAAAATGTAATGTTTGTAATAGCTTGTACATAATAAAGTAATTGAATTTTTTGTAATTTAGATTTATTGGAAATTAAATTTTTCAGATTGTTTTAAATTTATTGATTTATTGATTTTTTTTAAATTGTGTGTTTCTTTTGTGTGATATAAATGTAGTGGCACACTGCTATAATTGACGCTTTCATCAGTTCTAAATATATCACAAATAAAAGGATATTTTTAACCATTATAAGTAAGGATGATGAAATTTACATTCATCAGTGATAGAAATAGAACTGATAAAAACCATATTTGCAATACTATAGAAAACACCTATATCAGTGCTAGAAATGTGATTTATTGTCACCAAACAAGAACTAACAAGAATAATAGACTTAAAAGCACTCATCTTTTATCATTGTTAATAATAGTGATGATAAAGAGGGATATTATCAGTGCTTTATTTTATAACTTAAAATGGAATATTTATCAGTTCTTTATTTTAGAACTCGTAAAAGCGTCTTTTATCAATGATTTTGTTAGCACAGATAAAGGGGGTCTTTATGAGTACTTTTAAAAGTGTAGATGAAGGCTATAATAGATGCTACAAAGATAAATCCTTGTAACATAACTATAATAGAAAACCTTATTATAAAACCTGATTGTAATACAAATAAACATATTAGAATACAAAAATTATAGAAAACCACATTTGAATAAAAATATTAAATTACATCATCATTTAAATTCAAATTTTAAATTAAAATTATTTGCATTTATCTATTATTTACAATTAATAAAAAAATTACAACCCACTATATAAAATCAGAACACTTTTTGTAGGATTTTCCGAATAATCATTCTCTATAAACAATCATGTATCTAAAATAAAACCAATTTTTATTTTATTAATAATATAGAAAAATAAATAAATTATAATTTTAATGTTTTATAATCCACATATGATAAATTATATTGTTATTTAATGAATATATTGATGATATTATCTCTTATATTATTAATGCTATTAATAATGATTATATTGTAAATTATATATTAATTAATAGTTCCATTATGAATTATTAATTACATTGTTAATTAATAATATATACAAATTATATTTTTAATTATTGTATATATTAATCTTATTATAGGTTAATAATTATCTTAATCACTTAAATAGTAGTTCATAATTATATCATTAAACTAAAATGATATATTAATTTGAAAACATACACATTGAGTCATACCAGACACATCGTGCATACAATTAATGTGTGGTCAATAAATACACATAATAAATGAATTGTGAATAATTTAACTAATGTATCAAGATAATCTAATCTATTTTTCTTGGTTTTGGCTATGAGATGTGTGTTTTAAAATAAAATTAAATTTTAATGTGAAAAGAGGATCTTGGAGTCATAACGGCCACATCGTGTGTCATATTGGTGTGTGGTCAATTCTTATATGTCACACAAGAATTACAGATCATTTCCCTAAAGTATCATGGAAATATGATCTCATTTTCTTGGTATTGGCTATGTGATGAGTGTTTTTTAACTAAAATGACACTTTTATATTGAAAATATGAACTTTGAGTTATACTAGGTATGTCATGTATCTGATTGAAGTGTAGTCAATTACTACACATCAAAATTGATTTATGTATTATTGTCTTAATTTTTCAATACTATTCGATCTTGTTTTCTGAATTTAAGATATTTGGCATGTGTTTTAGAGTAAAATAGAACTTTTAATGTGAAAACACATACTTTGAGTCATATTGGACACATTGTGTGTCGGATTAATATGTAGTAAATTTCTACATATTGAAAATTAATAATAGATCAATTTCTTGAAGAATAAAGATAATATAATCTCAGTTGTTTGTTTTTTGGATATGTGACATATATTTTAAACACTAATGACACTTTTATATTGAAAACACACACTTTGAGTCATACTAGATACATCATGTGTTGGATTTATGTACGGTAAATTAAAAAATGTAAAACATGAATTATGGATGGTTTTTATAATGTTTTGAGACAATATAAACTCATTTTCTTGGTTTTTTCTATGTAACTTGTGTTTTAGACTAAAATGAAAATTTTTATTAGAAAACACGCATCAAGTTATACAAGTGAAATCATGTGTTAGATTACCATGTGGTCAATTCCTACACATGAAAAATGAATTTTGGATATTTTTAATAAAGTATAAAAATAATACAATCTCGTTTTCTTGGTTTTGTCTATGTAAAGTGTGTCTTAAAATAAAATGACACTTTTATATTGTAAACATGCACATTTAGTCATACTGAACACATCGTGTATCAGATTGAATTGAGGTCAATTTATGCACATCTCACATGAATTATGGTTCATTTATATAATTTTTAAGGATAATCTAGTTTTGTTTTCTTAGTTTGTCAATGTTATGTGTAGTTTAGACTCAAATGACACTCTTAATTTGAAAACATGCACTTTGAGTCATAGAAGGCACATATTAAGTTAGATTAACATGAGGATGATTCCTATATATCAAAAATGAATTTTGGATAATGTTTCCGAATTATTAACACAATAATATCTTGTTTTCTCATTTTTGGATATGTGATGTGTGTTTTAAACTAAAATGACACTTTTATATTGAAAACATGCACTTTGTGTAATATTGGCCACATCATGTGTCATATTTACATGAGGTCTATTCGTACACATCACACAAGAATTAGGTATTGTTTTTATAATTTGAAAGATAATATGAGTTATTTTCTTAATTTTTTTATCTATGTGACACAAGTTTTATACTAAAATGACACTTTTAATATGAAAACATGCACTTTGAGTCATATCGACCATATTATGATTTAGATTGAAATGTGTTAAATTACTATACATCAAAACCTAATTATTGTAATATTTATAAATTATTAACATAATATGATCTTGTTTTATGAGTTTTGTCTATATGATGTGTGTTTTAAACTAAAATGACACTTTTATATTGAAAACTTGTACTTTGAGTCATATTGTCCATATTTTGTGTCAGATTGATGTGTGTTTGATTCATATACATAACAAAAGAACTAAAGATAATTTTTATAATTTTTAAAGATAATACAATATCAATTTTTTAGTATTGATCATGTGACATGGTTTTAAAACTAAAATGACACTTTTAATGTGATAACATGAACATTGAGTAAAAATAGACACATTGTGTGTAAAAATGATTTTTATTTAATTACTACACATCAAAGATTAATTATGGATCGTTTTCCTAAAATAAAGAAGAAAATACAATCTTTTTTTCATAGGTTTTCCTATCTTACATGTTTTTAAACAAAAATGGAACTTTTATATTCAAAACAAGCACTTTGAGTCATATTGGACACATTGTATATTTGATTTATTTTTGTTCAATTAATATGCATCACACATGAATAATGTTTTGTTTTTATAAATTTTAAAGGTAATTAAATATATTTTTTCTTGTTTGTCTATGTGATATGAATTTTAGAGTAAAATGAAACTTTTGATGTGAAAACATGCACTTTGAGTCATACCAACCCCATAAAATAAAGAATTGATGTGAAGTTGATTTTTAATTTTCAAAAATAAATTATGGATTATTTTAATAATCAATAAAAAATCTAATTTCATTTTTTTTACATAACATGTGTTTCAAACTAAAATTGCACTTTTATATTAAAACCACACTCTTTGAGTCATATATAGTATATCATGTCTCAGATTGATGTGTAGCCAATTACTACACATCAAAAATAAATTATGGATCATTATTATAAAATTTCAATACAATCCAATATTGTTTTGTAGGTTTTTCTATGTAACCCATGTTTTAGACTCAAATAACACCTTCAATGTGAAAACATGCACTTTGAGTCATTCTAGAAACATAATATATAAGATTATCATGTGATCAATTCCTACATTTCATAAATGAATTATAGATTTTTTTTCCTAATGTATCAATATACTACAATATAGTTTTATTGGTTTTGTCTATATGAGGATTGTTTTAAACTAAAATTACACTTTTAAATTAAAAACTCATACTTAGAGTCATATCAGCCACATCATGTGTCAGATTGATGTGCAGAGGCTTCCTACACCTCACACATGAATAATGGATCATTTCCCCAAAGTATTAAGAAAATATTATATATTTTTCTCATTTTTGATAATGTGATTTGATTTTTAGACTAAAATAACACTTTTATATTAAAAGCATCCACTTTAAGTCTTACCAAGAATATCCTGAGATGGATTGATGTGATTTTGATTCCCATATATCATAATTGAATTATGGATCCTTAAAATAATGTTTGAAAACAATCAAATTTTTTTATAGGTTTTGACAACATGACATGTGTTTTATACTAAAATGACACTTTTATATAGAAAATACATAGTTGGAGTCAAACTGGTCACATCGTCTTTTCGATTGAAAAATGGTTTATTCCTACTTATCATAAATTAATTATGGATATTTTTTCAAAAATTTAAAACCATTCTAGTATATTTTTATCAATTTTGAAATCATAGTGTGTGTTTTAAACTAAAATGAAACTTCTATATTGAAAACACACACTTTGAGTCATACCAACTACATCATGATTCATATTGATGTGTAGTCAATTATTACACGTCATATATTAATTAAGGATAATTTATTTAAAGTTTTGAGATAATTTGAGTTCATTTCCTTATTTTTTCTATGTGATGCATGTTTTAAACTAAACTAGCAAATAAATATCAATTGACATCTCAAAATGTTCAACTTACAAACCCATTTCAACTTCCATCATAGTAAATTCCTCATTTATAATTTTAGAATTAGATTAGGATATGGGTGAAGAATCTCTATTAGTATTTATAGTATCTTTCATTGTCATGTATTTGGTTGAATTAAATTTGAAATTAAAGGAATCCATTATATAGGTAGAAGTGTTTTTAACAGGTTACATTCGATTTTTACAAACTCGTCAAAATATAGAAAGACACAAAATTAAAATGATGAGGCTAAGATCATAGAAGTTCCTTCCCCATATAAGGGTAACTATTATCAATGTTATTTAATAAGTTATGATATGGTAGTTATTGAAAGTTATTACATTTTGTTTAAGGTTTTCTAATTACTATATCCTTAGCCTTATCAACCTACAGTGCTTGGAAAAAAGGTAACACCTGCTTGAATACAGTATATAAAACAAAGAAAAATATCACATTCCTTGTATAAAAATAAAAAAAACTAACAAACACACCACTACATTGTAGGATATGAATTGTATCCCCTCAGTTGGTAAAATGTCTTTATATTTTTGGTTATAAGGATCCTTAACCCATTTACTTATCACCATTATATCGTCTAGAGCCTCTATGCCCAATATCTTAGGATCATGAGTATCAATGAACTTGTTACTAGATCTACCAGAATCTATAGAGTATAATACTCCATGATACTTCTCTATGAGAAATAGCTCAAATCATTTATTCTTTACAGGGTCATCTCCAAAACAAATATAGTTTCTAATAACTCCTCCTAACATGCTAAATAATTAAATTAGTTAATAGTGGAAAATAAATGCATGAATAACATGGGAATGATCATATACCCTTTAAAATAATTTAAAAATCATTGTAATAGTAGAAAAATTTAAGTACTCACAGAAGATGTGTGTTTAGTAATTGTATCTGAATGGTTTTACTACATTAATATTAGAATCATGGGGAATTGAATGTATCTAAAATGATTTACCATAAATTTGTGCCTTATTATCGACATTCTTTTTATGCTTCTTTTAGATAAAACACTCTTAATAAAAACATTAATACAATATTAATCAGTTGGAGGAAAAATAGGTGGGGAAGTATCATCAAATTTGTCGAGTCATATAATAATGTAATAGAATCTATATTGGGGTTCAAATTCCTTTGGAATGATAGGAGGATCAAATATGAAAAACAATATGGATGTAAATTATAAATGTTTTATTATAATTACAATTAAACCAAAAAAATTTATAATACTTCTTGAATTTTATTTTTAAAAAAATATCTAAGAATTGTGATACTAATTCTTTACATTACAAATGTATCTATAAGTTCAGAGTATGTACTATATCACAAAAAAATAGGTAATCACCTCAACTTAATGTTGAAAAACATTCTAACACCATATAATCTTCCCACCCATCTCTAAAAAACATACTTCTTTTGAGTGAACAAAGTATTGAAAATCTTGGTAGTACTAAGAAAATATTGTAGAAAATGATTAAATATATTTTTAATAAAATTAGAATTATCATTGAAAATTACAAGTTTGGGGATTCTAGTTAATGGATGTATATGATATATTTCATAAAATTTCAAATGTAATATCCACAATCAATGTCATTATCTTTCTTCAAACATTGAAAAAACTTTGAATAAAATAATTAAATTGTTTTAAAATATGTTTTGATAGTTAGATATTACTATATATTATTTAATCTTTCACCATTTGAAAAAATCTTTAGTCTTCTGCATTCAGTCACTGACCACATACTATAATTTATATGATATATATAGATCATCATATCATAAAAAAATTCTTACTAAAAAAATAAAACATATAATTTAAATTTTATCAATAAAATATCGATTATACTGCATTAAAAATTCACAATGGACATCATGTATGATCAATTTGTTTGAAAATAATTATTTGGATCAAACAGTAGTTAGGGTATCAAAATAGAGTGTGATGAGAATCCAATGATTTCTAAGAAACAAAATAAGTAATGAAAGAAATATAAATACATTTTATATAATTAGATTATAGAGTTTTAACCCTTTTATTATAGGCATCCAGAAGAGTATACAGTCTGTTATTTTATTTTCAAAAATTACACTCAATTAATATATTTTTTATTTTCAATATCTTCCATTTCCAAATGATTTTTAACTATCGAAGTGATAACATGATTAATTGTTTCAAATATTTATTTATAGGTTCTTATCTTTATATAATCATGTTATATATGATTGTAGAAAATATGAATAGTTATTAACTATAATAAACAAAATAATTCATTTTTTTAAATAGATTATGAAAATATACGTCGCTTATATATTCACAACTAAGACTCCCTACCATTCAAACATAATAATTTCATTTATACTCTCAAGAGTAACCCTTTTTATAATGTCATATCCAAATATTTCTTCTTCATATTCAATGTAGGAAATATTTTCATCTTTTAATTTTATATCTGCATGTACCTTTAATTTGAATATATATGTTTTTGAAATTGGTGGGGTGAAGGTACTCTTGGAAGGCCCTTGTGATTTCTTGTTTTATCCAATGGATTGTCTTAGTTTAGCCTATTATTTCCCCTACATTTTGTCTATCTATAATATCATACCTCATTTCAGACCTTTTTTTCATAAACTTTTAATGGTTTTTCATTTGAAAAAAAATTGTTAAGGAATAACCTTGTAAATATTTATAAGATTAAACATCCATTATATGAAAGTTCCAATAACATTTTCATCCAAGGTATCATCCATATCATCTAGAATAATATAAAAATCAATGCTCAAGTCATGATCTACTTCTATCCCTACTCTCATCTGATATTTTAGGATTTTTTTATTATGTATCATATCACATGGGATATTGTACACCACGTCCCTAACAATAGGGTAATGTGTTGGTGTTGATAGATATAAACCAAAAACAATTTCAAATTGATAAATTTTTGTAATATAAAATTATCAAAATTTATTTTATTCACATTCAATATAAAGATTTTTGAAAAAAATGATTACCTCAGGTAAGGTGGGAGGATGAGGGGAATGGATTGCCTCAAAGATAGTGGGGTCATGTATCTCTTTGTGTACTATTCTTTTTTCTATTATTGATCCACTTTTATCCTTTTTCATATATTTTTTTACCAAACCAGATCATAAAATATTATATTTTAAAGAATCTATATATTTTGGAATGCCTTGTATCATCTCATATGTATCTACTTTCAACTTTTTCTTATTGAAATATATTCATGGTGGAACTCACAAACTTTCACCTCTAATGCAGCCATATTGTTATGGATACTTAAAATCTACTAAAAGGAGTTGTTCTTAGGTTATATTTGATGTTTATTCATATTTTTAAATTGTATAAAAACATATGAAGATAAATATATATTTTTATATAATAATATTATAAATCATAAAAGATATTTATTATGTATTACTTACACATGATTACATTACTACTTGTTTTCTTTCATCTACTGGTTTTCTAACTTTATTTATATGATCCTACTTCCATGAAATATGATTTGGAATTGAAGTGGATATTGATTTTGATTCACTAATATTCATATAAACTAATGAACATATATTTTTTCAAATCATGTAAAAATATTACTATAGACTTAAAATAAATACCATTTTATTTTAATGTGAATCTTACCCCCTTCATTTCTTTATGATATGGGTACATTTTTTTATGCATGTTATTTAATTTCCAAACTTTTTTATTATTTCATAAATTAATAATTTTTAATCAAATTAGATAAAATAAATATCATCAAATAAAATAATATTGATTACAATGAAATAGAAATGTTTCCTCAATAGAGAGACTAATGAAATATTTCCATGTTTCTTGGTTTCTAATGTGTGAATATATAGCTTTTTTATGGGAATTTATTTTCTATTTTGCATCTGTAACATAAAATATTTCTATAAGTTTTTGGAAGGCTCTACGACCTTTTCCAGTAAACATTAATACAAATTTCTTATGGTAATCTTCTAAAATAAACAAACTATATAAAGGATAATTAAAATTAAATCAATGTTTTTTTATATAATTTTTTTAAAAATGGATAATGTATATCTAAAAATTACCATAAGAACTTCCAAAATGTTTTCCTCAATGTAGGCATGATATTTTTTCATGTATCTATATTAATTGGAACTTACATTATCATTTTGACCCCAATGTAACTAACGAAAATTGAATTTTTTGTGTTAATAGGCTGGCCATTGTGATTCTATCCAACCTAAAATTTTATTCCTTTTCTACTTTTCATGATAATATTAGCTAACATAATTATTCTATACTATTTTATTTCATCCAAATTTTTTTTATCCCCTAATAATTCCACAATTTTGGCATAGATCATTTATTATTCCTCTTGATTTTTAACATCAATGTGTAGAGAAGTCATTATATGAATAAGTAGTCAATAATTTAATTTATATTACGTAAATTAATAATAGAAAAAATAATACTATTATGTAAAGTATATTGTATTAAAAAAGTTTAATCTATTTAGTAAACTCTTTTTTTCTTTAAACATTTGTGGAATTTGGTTTCTCTATTGAGTATCTGAATCCACTCATTATGGTTCCCTCAAACGTAAAAGACACTTTCTATATTGGGATCACTATGAAATGATTCTAATATCCCAATTAAAGGGTTATACATTATTTAATATTTATTTTACATTTTAGTTGTTTTAATCACTAACAAAATAACTGACTAATTAATTTTTTCTAGAGCTAGGAAATAAAATACTTACACTGCTTGTGATACCATTATGAATGCTCATCCTTATACTATTCTACACTGAAATAAACCTTCATGAAGCCCAATTTATCAAAATTAACTACAATCATATTTTCATCCCATTTGGAATAGAAAAATTACACATGAAATGTTATAAAATCTTGGTTATATATTTTTTATATGTTGTCAAAATATAATTTGTTCGAAAAAATTGTATCTTTATCCTTGTAACCGAATACATTCATTGCTTTATCCATAAGTCTAACTCCACTATTTTTTATCATATTATTTTCATAATGTTCCTTCATATAGAATATATAACCATTAATTAAAAACCTAGTTTAATATATAACATTTACATTTAGTCCTAAGGCTACTCATTGAAGTCATTCAGTAATTGAATTAGGATTTACATATAACTCCTTATAAATATGATATTGGAACCATCCTATATACTATTGATTATGTAAATATTATATCCATATTCCATCCCTTGATGGACTCAAATGTCTATGATTTATATTGTGGGATTCAACCAATGGAGTAACTTATGCACTATATTATAAGATGTAAAGTTGTACTTGCTCCCACTATGTAATGGTAATTGTAACAACATCCCTTCCAAAAATCCTTCACCCATAAGATGAACAATGTGACAAGATTTTGGGATACCAATTATATAAATATCTTATGGCTAATTGTTAATTAATTCAACCACTAATTAAATAATATATCTCTATGCAATAAAACCTTCTAACTGATATCTATTCTTGATGTACCATTTCAAAATCTATAAATGCTATTCAATGGGTTATATACATATATAATTTATAGGACTACATAGTTTAATCTCTCTAACCAAGTGAACCATCATGTGCACCACTGTATCAAAGAATAATGGTCGGAAGAAAAAATCCAATACACTTAATATGACTAAAATTTCCTAAATCACGATTGGATACTTCATCAGGTCTATATCTTTCCTAAAAATGGATTTTAAAAATATGTAAAGTCTAGTTAATTTATGTTATATATTTTATGTATAATTAAATATAAAGTTACATACATTAAATCTTACATAAAATTATGATAGTCGTGTGATTTTAGACACTACAAAATTCAATTAGTCATTTCAATGACATTATTGATATTTTATAAATAACCCTATAGACTTTTTATACCACTAATGAAGTTAAAAAATTGATATTTGCCTTGTCTATATTGAGTGTCAGCTACTGGAGGAAAAAAATTTCATCTTACACCCTTCACTGGTACCAACTCCTCCCTTATCCCCATGTCAATCATTACCAAACTAGCCTTAATTCCATAATTTTTTTTGTACTGTACATTTAGTTCCATGTTAATAACACTATCACATTCATTTATTTTTATATACATGACATCAATAAAATGTATAGCGTACACATAATTCTAGTATGGTTATTTAAAGAAAATTGATTTTTTTTCAACCTAATTTCTTAAGGTTTTTTAAAAAAGGTTTACCAACATTAAAATTAATATGTTTTTATTTATCAAATATTTTATCACCCATTAGTGGAGATGGTGTTGTATCATGTTATTTATTTTCATCAAATTATTTTGTCTGATATCAATATTTATTTTTTTGGTTTAAAAAATTTTGATATCCAAAAAACATAGTTTTTGAGTAATTTTTTAACTAAACTAAGTATGTGCCTTATTCACATATAAGATACCCCAAAATTTATTTAATTATATATCCTAAAAAATACCCATAACTAGTAAGGTCATTTATCATCAAATACAACATGTCTCTCAATGTGAACTCTTCACTTCTACGAGCTTCATATAAGGTAATACATGTATCCTGCATCAATTTCAGATATTCGATAAATGGATCCAAACAAATATCAATATCAATACCAAGCTATTTTGTTCTAGATATAAAAAAAGATAAAATAATATATTTTCTGTTTATATATAACCACTTTGGAATGTTATAATTTACTAACATAATTGACCATATACTTTGAGTAATACTTTCTACACAAAAATGATCTATTCCATCTTTAGATAACACAATAATGAGGATTCATGGATTGTTTGAAAATTCATGATATTTATAATCAATTTTATTTCACTAAGGAGTGTATATTAAGTGATTTATTTTCCCATATTCAATTCTTATATATGCTTGTCATGCCAATTGTCTAGCAGTTTCCTAAAATCCTTATAGTCATATAATACATGGAATGATAAGAATGTACCATGCAATATTCAAAGTAATTGAATAATCTTTTTTATATCAACTCATTCCACATTTAGGTACTTTTCTATGTGATTCAAGGTTATTTAAAAAAATATATGCAATCATTTGTTAATACATGCATTTTTTAGATATTATACAAATTGAATGAAACATTCACCTAGTGTTATATCTTCGACCAGGAATGTCATTTTATTATAGTATAACACCATTCTAGAGACCAATTATTTATGAAAAATTGGTGTTTCTATATCCACTTACATCTTTTAAATTATATAACTTTAATACATTTAACAATTTTGAATATTTAGTACATCTATTATACAACTATCTCTTTGAACAGTTATTTAACTTCCTGAATAATTTTTGAAAATCATGACCTTAATCTTCAATTATCATTTTCATTTATTATATATGATCACCATAATAATTTACACTACTATTCATATCAAGTGATCCATAAATCATAGTATCGTTTTATCTAGTATGTACATTTATTGTTTTCCCATGTTTAGTCCAAAATTTATTACTTCAATCTATTCCATGAAAAATATGTTATTCTTAAAAATCCTTTAGATTAATTATTCTTCAATACCAATAACATAAAAAAATAAAAAGGATTTGAGAAGAGTCATATGCATTCTCTATTGAAAACTTGATGAACTTATTAACCCCATCCTCATACTCCTTTGTCATATGATTAGCATCCATCCTTTTTTTATTCATATCCTTAAAATAAGGTTTAATAATATTGATTTTGTAAAAAAATAAACATATGGTATGAATATAATGTACACATACATTAACATGTAAACAAATTATCGGTATTTGAGTATATTCATGCTTTATATGAATTGGTCTAGGCCCAAAAAGAACAACCTTTCCAAACCCCTTACCACAGATACGCCAAATATATATATCTATGTGTGTGAAAGAGAGAGAGATAGAGAGAAATTGAATTTAGATTTATTTATATTGAACCAATAATTTTTAAAAATAAAATTAAATGATTTTTAACATAATTATCTATTATATTCAAAACAAATATCGAAAGGCCTAATGTATTTATAAGACTTGGTACAAAAATCCTAAACATGAAAATAAAACATTATTATTTTAATCTCTATAATGAGATCCTAAATCCCTTTGATCTCTTAAAACTGCATGGGATTACTAGGGGAATACATACACAAAACAAGTCACTTAAAAACCTCATTAAGTGAATAAACATTATAAGGAAGCATAACATGTGATTCAACGATATAACAATATATCATAAAAGAGAAGGATCCTGAGTATTTACATGGTATAATAACATAAGGAACTTGGTATAATTATATCATGGAAGCATTGGAAATATGTAATCAACAAAAAATAAAATAATCATAATTCAAGGTTAGCTACCCTAATAATGTCACATGGTGGGAAGAGACCCATCGTGGATTAGGTTAACACATTAATACCACACATAATGCCTCATGAGACAAAAAGATTATCCAATGCATTGGATAAATATTTCATAATGTCCATCATAACATGTTCATGGTTTTTTGTTCCAAAAAAATTGAAATCAATGATAATGAATTATGATAATAATTACTCATGCAATGAAATGTGTTGTATAATCTTGTTACATATCATAATAAAAGGAAATTTCTTAAAGATTCCAAAGAGAATACAGAATTAAATATTATATATGTTCATATCGAATTAAATAATAATAGTTTTCAAAATTAGGTTTTCATTTCTAAATAAAAACTTTAAATGGGTGTTATATAAAAGAATTAGGGTATATAAATGTTCCTTTTAAAAGGGTTTGATTTTATATAAGGAGTTTGAGAATTAAATTTATGGCATGTATTAACCCATAAAAGGAAGGGATAATGAGATAGGTATATATTTGGGAGACATAAATACATAATTTAAAAGTAATACATAACATAAAAGGGAAAAATAAAGAATTTTAGAGAGAAAATGGACATAACTTGAATAAAATAGGTTGTTTAGAGAGATCTCTTACCTTAAGTCATATATTTCATCATATATGTTAGAAAAACATATATAATAAAAATAAATTTATTATAAATTTATTATAGAAACATAATCATTTATATTAACCCATATATAATTTTCTATAAAATCTTACCACATGTTTAGTACTAGTTATTTATTAAAATCACTATTCTTGGTGATAATTGCTTCATTTTTTCATGAATGTTTTGGTTCGGTGGTTTAAGTATTTTTAAATTGATCATGGTTCAATAATCATAATAATATTATCCATGATATATATATATATATATATTGTCACTCATAATAGGTAGAGATAGAAAAATAAATTACACCATTTATGGAGATGGTAGTTCATAGGTATGCATAAATATTGTTTCCATTATCAATAGAAGGAATGAAATAATGTGTTGAACTCTCTGTGAGATGGTTATTTTAATAATCACAAATCATTGTTTTATTTATGAAAATTTAGTCTTTTGTATAATTGGTTCTAAATATATTTACATATGTTTACATCTTGTCTACATAATGGTTATCTATGTTAATTTATGTTTTACTGTTGACCTGGAAGTATTCTGGATTGGACAGACACTTAGTGTGAATTTCATGTTTATGACTCACCGTTAGTTATTTTCTTGACACACTTATGATGAACGGTCGCACCAATGATAAATGGTTGCATCGATGATGAACGGTCGCACCAATGATGAATGTTCACACTGATGATGAACGGTTGCACCGATGATGAATGGTCGCACAAATGATGAATGGTTTCACCAATGGCAACGGTCATACCAATTCTGATCACAAGCTACCGATACCGATGCTGATCACAAGCTACTAATACCGATGCTGATCATAAGCTACTGATATCGATGCTTCACAAGCTATCGATATCGATGCTTCACAAGCTACTGATATCGATGCTGATCACAAGCTACCGATACCGATTCTTCACAAGCTACTGATACCAATGCTTCACAAGTTACTGATATTGATGCTGATCACAAGCTACTGATACCGTTGGTTCACAAGATACTGATACTGATGTTGATCACAAGCTACCGAAGCTGATGCCGATCATGAGCTACTGAAGCCAATGCTAATCACAAGCTATCGAAACCGATGCAGATTCAAAATGACCTACCGATCTCATGACTCATCGATAATCATGAAAACTTTTTGAATTTCTATTAACTTTTATTTAATTCCAACGATCATATTTGTAGATTTTAATGCAATTAATGATACTTAGTTTTGGTTTTTGGCATGTCAGGAAACCTTACCTCGTACCTTTAAAAAGGTAATCATTCCATTTTTCCAGTTCAGAAAAGCTATAAAGACCAGGCATAAAGCAACTAAGGAGATATGGAAGTAAAGAAAAAACAAAGTTTGTAGTGTGCTAAAACGATATGCGAAGAGGCATAAAGAAATATTTTTTCTATGCTCGCACATACAAATAAGAACACACGAGGAACTGGAAGAACACTCATAATCATCACGAATACTAGTTCAAAGAAGAAGAAGCTGAAGTATTAAAAAGAACACTTTCATATTCAAGCTGAACACCTACACTGGAAGTGAAGAAACAAGAACTACAACACTTTGTTTTCTTGACAAAAAAATGATAAGGACTCAGAGCTTCATTTACATAAATCCAAGGAGTCAAGAGCTTCCATCACAACACATAGAGACCTCTAAACTCATATCTATCTATTTATCTCTATTATGTTTCATTTATTTACTTTTTGAGAAGAGTTTGTTGTTTTTATACACTGACTTCTGGACTGAACTGGAGGATACTAAATCCTCACTCCAAAATTCTTACATATTACTTTATCCCACTATGAATTGTGGAAGAGGTCAAGTGTGACCTGGATAGCCTATGTGCTATTGTTTTTGTTTTCCCACGAACAACTGCAGTAGAGGTCTTTGTACTTGGACAATCTCTGTACTGTTGTTTACCCTGATCCAGGGTGTGGATCAAAATTTATATAAATTTTTTAAGAGGACTAAGTCTCGGCTTGAGACTGAACCTCTGGTTTTAAAACTTATGTGCTTATTCATTTTAGTTTTAACCTATATTGATTATTCCACTTCTAATTACTTTGAAATATAAAATTTTTTTAAAGTTACTTTGATAGTTAATCTAGAAAGTGTTTTTATATATTGTAAAGCATTAGGTTAGCTTCAAAATTTATTTAATATTTAGATTGAATTAACAGAGAACTAATCAATCTCTTGAGAACCTTACTGACCCTTTACTCTAATAAAAAATTTACTACAGATTATCTTATTATTCGATTTGGGGGGTTTTAATAGAGATATTTTAAATAGAAATTTTTATTGGAACTCAATTCACCCCCTATTTAGTATCCACTCCAGCCAACATTTGTTATTAGAGGTTTTGTTTTGTTTATCAAAGTTTTCAAAATACTTTGTTTTTCAATTGTGATTTTAGTTTTATCTTAAAGATCTTAAATTTCTGTTAGTTCTAAATTTTATCTCTTTGAATATATTTTCTAAAATTGAACTATGGACAATAGACTTGAAGGTACTGCTACCAAAATGCCACCCTTCTTTAATGGTACAAATTATACTCAGTGGAAGCTTAAAATGAAAATTCATTTGGAGAGTATGGGATTTGATATCTAGACTACTATATAAATTCAATACAAGATTCCAGAAACTGATAGAACTACTTGGAATGAAGCTACTAAGATTGCATAGAATAATAACTGTAAAGCAATGAATGCTTTATACTATGATTTAGGAGAGAAGAATTCAATTGCATATATGCTTGTACAACTGCTTATGAAATTTGCGATACCCTGGGTATTTCCCATAAGGGTACAACCAATGTCAAAGAAATGAGACTGAACACCTATAAAATTAAATATTATAATTTTAAAATGAAGCCTTATGAACCTATTTCTGATATGTATCTCAGGATCAATGAAATTTTCAACCCTATGAGCTCACTTGAAAAGTTATTCCTGCAAAGGATAAAATCATGAGAATAATAAGATGTCTGCAAGACCGATGGAGAGGCACATTTGTCTCAATTAGAAAATCATGTGATAGTGGTATGTTGCATGTTAAGGAGCTTATTGGTAATCTTATGATGTATGAAGAAGAGATTAATGTAAATAAGTAAGAGGATGATGAATCAAAAAGGAATTCAGTGGCTTTTAAGTCTAATACCTCAAAGAGCAGGGACAAATAAAAAGTTTACATACCTACTGAGAGCTCAACAAGTGAAAGTTAATATTCTAACAGTGATGTTGAAATGGCTCAGATAGCGAGGAGATTAAATAAATTATACGGGAAGAAGAAATTCTTCAGAAAATAAAATTGCAAAGGAAAATATGACAACAAGGGTCATTGGAAGAAGGATTGGAAAAAGTCTGATAAAAGTGATGAAATTGTCTGTTATGAGTGAAAAAGGAAAGGACATGTAAAAGAAGATTGTCTAAAGTTAAAATTCAATAAGAAACATGAATACAAGGACACTAAATACAAGAAGGAAATTAAAGAAACTTGTAGTACTTCAGAAGACACTTCAAGTGACTCTGATTCTACTCAAGATGAAAAATCTCAAAAGGCTAATATGTGTTTTATGACAAACAACTCTGAGGTATCATTAGATACTCCTACCTTAAATTCATATTACTCTGGAGTTGAATATGATTCTGAATCAAAAAATATGTCTAGTGAAGAGTTATTTGAATATTTTAATATGATAGAAGAATCCTGTAATTAATTTAAGGAAAAATATAATACCTTAAAAAACAGCATGCCTTGACCAGCTCTGTTAAATCTTCACTTGATATAGAAAGGGGAAATAATTCTCAATTACTTAAGGAAATTAATGAACTAAAATTGTCTAATGAGAAATTAAGGAAGTACTTAGAAAAATTCACAAATGAAAAAGATTATCTTACTCAAATACTAGGAAAACAAGTGGCACCAAATTATACTAGTGGTTTAGGCTATCAGCCTGGACAGAATAAAACTAGATTTATTTCTAATTCTGAACAGAATGGGGCTAGTTCAAGTTCTAGAGAATTCATATGTCTCCACTAGTTACTCACATAGTTACAGATCAAATAAAGTTTATCTTTAAAAATCTACTGATTCTATAAATTATATGAAACCAATTAGACTAATATGGGTTCCTAAAGCTTTGCTTGCTAATCTATCTGGACCCAAGAAGATCTGGGTACCAAAATCATTTTCCATCTAAATATGTCTTGTAGGATACTTGCTTAAAGAGTTCTCATAAGAAGATGTGGTACCTGGACAGTGGATGTTCAAGGCATATGAATAGGGACTACTCATGCTTTAATATTTTAATCAAAGTTGATGGAGGCCATGTTACCTTTGGTGATAACTCTAAAGGAAAGATCATCAGCCTAGGCCAGATTGGAAACACTAATTCAGTTTTAATTTCTAAAGTTTTATTTTTTGATGGGCTTAAATATAATATGTTAAGTATTTCTCAGTTATGTGATGATGGTTTCAATGTTAAATTTTCAAATGCTTCTTGTAATGTTTTTAACTCTAAAAATGTTTTATTAATTTATTCTTTGAGAAATGAAAATGTATATGCAGTTGATTTAACTTCTTTAGCCAAGAAAAATGTTACTTGTTTAAATGCTTTTCATAAGGAATCTTGGATTTGGCGCAGAAGATTATGACACTACAACATTCATTCACTTAGAAAACTGACTAGGAATAACTTAGTTAGAGACCTGCCCAACCTTGAATTCCCATCAGACAAAGTTTGTTATCCCTGTCGAAAGGGAAAGCAACATAAAGTTTCTTTCAAGTCAAAGAAAGAAGTTTCAACTTCTCAACCTCTCGAGTTGGTTCACATGGACTTTTTTGTAGCTTATAGAGTTTCTATCTTAAATGGGAAGCACTATGTCTATGTCCTAGTAGATAACTTTTCTAGATATACTTGGGTATACTTATTAACTCACAAAAGTGAATCTTATTCCTACTTTACTAAATACTCTAAGTATATATAAAATTTTAGTGGACTTAAGATTAAGACCCTAATAAGTGACCATGGTCGTGAGTTTTAAAATCATGAGTTTGAATCTTATTTCTCACACAATGGATATAGTCACAATTTATCTACCCCTAGGACACCTCAACGGAATGGTGTAGTACAAAGGAGGAATAGAACCCTTTAAGAAATTCCAAGAACCATGCTTATGAATATGACCTACCAATTTATTTTTGGGCTGAAGCTGTTAATACAGCCTGTTATATTATCAATAGAGTTTTGATCAGACCTATTCTTAAGAAAACCCATTATGGCCTTTGGAACAATAGGAAACCTAACTTTAACTACTTCAATGTTTTTGGTTGCAAGGTCTTAATTCTCAATACTAAAGATAATATAGACAAATTTGCATCAAAGAGTGATGAAGGGATCTTCTTAGGATATTCACTTTCTAGAAAATCCTATAGAGTGTTTAATAAGAGAACCAAGTTTGTGGAAGAATCTGTTCACATCAAATTTGATGAAACTGATCCACATGATCTTAAACCTCTTCTTGAAAATCTTGAAGAAGAGTTGTCTATTCTGAACCTAAGTGATAAAATCAATAAACCTGTTGTAAAGACAACCAGTTCTGGAAATATTTCAGAATCTGCTCCTAATGAACCCAAACCTAGAGAAGAACCTGAAATTTCTAGACCTACCTTTACTAGATCAACTAGGATCCTAAAGAATTATCCTTTAGATGTTGTTATTGGTAATCATGATATAGGTACACAATACTAGAGCTTCTCTAAGAAATCAGGTTGAACATCAAGCCTTTCTTTCACAGTTAGAACCAAAAAAAATTCAATGATGCAATCAATGATGAATTTTGGGTAATTTCTATGTAAGAAGAGTTAAATCAATTTGAAAGAAACAAAGTCTGGGAATTAGTAGAAATACCTAAGGACACGTTGACCATAGTCACTAAATGGGTTTTTAGAAACAAAGTTAATCAGTCCGGAAATCTAGTTAGAAACAAAGAAAGGCTAGTTGCACAAGGGTATAGTCAGGAAGAAGGTATAGACTATGAGGAAACCTTTTCTCATGTAGGTAGATTAGAGGCTATTAGGATTCTACTTTCCTATGCTTCTCATCTGAATTTCAAGTTATATAAAATTTATGTCAAAAGTGCATTTCTAAATGGGTTTATAATTGAAAATGTTTTTGTTGAACAACCACCTAGATTTACAAACCCCCATTTCCAAAATCATGTTTTTGAAATTTCTAAATCATTATATGGTTTAAATCAAGCTCCAAGAGCCTGGTATGATAGACTTAAAAATTTTCTTATTTCAAAAGGTTTTACTAAAGGAATTGTTGATCCCACTCTTTTTATTAAAATAATTTCGAAAGACATTTTGATTGTACAAATCTATATTGATGATATTATTTTTGGATCTTCCAAACATTCTTTATGTACCGATTTTTCAAAGATTATGCAAAATGAATTTGAAATGAGTTTAATGGTAGAAATCAAGTATTTTCTTGGATTTCAAATTTTTCAAAAGAAGGATGGTATTATTTTAAATAAAATTAAATATACAAAGGATATTTTAAAATGTTTTGGTTTGGATGGTAATAAGGGAAGTGACACAGCTATGAGTACCACCTGTAAGCTAGATAATGATGAAACTGGGAAACCAGTTGATCAAACAAATTATAGAGGTATGATTGGAAGCTTACTTTACCTTACTGATAGTCGACCAGACATTATGTTCAATGTATGTATGTGTGCAAGATGTCAGGATAATCCAAAAGAATCTCATTTACTTGCTGTTAAAATAATTTTTAAGTATCTTAAACACACTGTAAATTTTGGTTTGTTTTACCCAAAAGGACAATATTTTGAATTAATGAGTTATTCAGATGTTGACTTTGCTGGTTTCAAGTTGGATAGAAAAATCACATCTGGAACATGTCATTTTTTGGGTAAGTCCTTAGTGTCTTGGTGTAATAAGAAGCATAATTTTGTAGCTTTATCCACTACCATAGAAGAATACATTGCTACTAGTAGTTGTTGTGCACAAATTCTGTGGATGAAACACACTCTTTTGGACTATGGATATGATTTTAAGCAAGTTTCAATTAAATGTGATAACACCAGTGCAATTAACAATTCTAAGAATCATGTGTCTCACTCTAGGACCAAACACATTGATGTCAAACATCCCTTCTTGAGAAATCACTATCAAAAGGGTGATATTTATCTAGAATTTATTGACTCTGAACATCAGTTAGCTGATATTTTTACCAAGCCCTAAAGCTCTGAAAGGTTATACATTATCAAACAAGAGTTAGGTATGATAGATCTGTGAAACTGATTTGTGAAACTGATCTGTGAAACTGATCTGTGAAACTGATCTGTGAAACTGATCTGTGTTACCGATTGAGTTGTATAGTTATTGAAACTATTAGTGTTTATCAAAATGACGTTGTTTTACTAAATTGTTATTATTTTTAATTATTATTGTAACCCTAAATGATAAAAATAATGACCCATGGAAATTTATAAATGAATGTTGGCCTTCCATCACCTGTCAAACTCTCTCTTCTTTTTCGAATCCCAAACCTTCCGAACCTTTTGAACCTTTCCAAATGCTCAATCCTCTCGAACCTCCAAATGGCCAATCAAAAGATAAAAATTAAGGAATCTGAAGGTTCCTCTCCTGTAAAACATGCTCGTGGAGAATCTAGTAGCATGACACAAAGGTCAGTAAACCCGGAGCTGGAAAAACGGGTAGTTACTGTAGAAAAGGAAGTTCATGCTGAATGGGTGTTATCCCGCAAGTATTCTCTTTTAAAATTCTTGAAGATACAAGGATGGAAAAACTGGTTTTGTGATAATGATCGTGTCTATTACCCAAAGTTAGTTCATGAATTTTATCTGAACTTAAGTATTGTTTTGGATGGAGCTGAAGCTGCAAGACTATCTTCTATAATCAAAGGGAAAAGATAACTTTTTCATTGAAGTAGTGGGTTGAATGTTTAGGAGTACCTAATAATAGAAGATATGAGGATTACACTAGTAATATACCTCCTACTACTGAATACTTTTCTTATAAACTAGCTCTAGAGTTTTTGAATGGAAATTCTGAATCTAGAAGAATAACTGCTGCTGAGTTAGATGGTGAGTGTAGAATTCTGTTTAAGTTTATTCAACACCAAGTCTATCCTAGAAAAGTTGATTTTGCTTCTATAAAGTATAAATATGCTTTTAAATTGTTTCTTTTGTTGAATGGTGAAAAGGTAAACCAGTGTAGATATTTTGTTTTCCATATTTCTGAGATGGTGCAGCAATCCAAGAAAGCTACAACCCTATTCTACTCCAATAAAATCGCTGCCATGATAAAATTCTTGGGTTGTGTTGATGATGGAGATGAGTGTATCTCATCCAGTAGTAGATTCTGTATTAACAAAGATATTTCTAAAATTATGAAAATCAACTGGAACCCATGGAAGAAGTCTTGGGTTGCTGATGAATAAAAGTTGTATGACTCTTTCAATCCTATTGATCATCCTAAGAGACCAAAGGGTATGAGAGATCCTAATTTAAAACCTGGTGAAGAAGTGGTTTATTCTAAGGAAGAATAGGAAGCAGTAGTTCCTAATGAAACTAATGAGTCCAGTAAGAAGGGAACATAAGAAGAAGTTGAAGTTGAATTTGAAGCTAATACTGAAAAGGAGCCCGAATCGCCTCCTAATGACAGGATTGATCCTGATATGGTTAGTCCGAAGAAAAGAATAATGTAATTTGGACCAGCTAGTCCACCTCTCAAGTTACCAGAGATAGAACCTCTTTTATATGATGAAGAAGAAAGTGAGACTGAAGAATAATTTTCTGATCAGTATGAATCCAGTAGTAAAGATAGTTCAAATGAACAATCGATCAATGATGGTGAAGATGGTAATGAGGGTGATGGTAGTGATGGTGATTGTAGTGAAGATGACAGTAGTGATGATGATGATGTAATTACTCGACCCGTGGATGGTCAAAATGTGATTCAAACTGATCCTCAACTCCAACTAAATGAGCAAGAACCTGTTCCTGAGACTAAAAGGATAGTTCAGTCAGAGATTGATGTGAATGAATAAGTCTCTCCTAAATATTCTGGAAGAGCTAGGTTTGTGAAACCTCTGAATCCTTCATTCCAAGATGCATGGGAAGAACACCCAGGTCTTGCAGTTTTGGATTTAGATTATCCATAGGAAGAGGAAGAAGAAGTTCTTACTGCAAGTGTAAGTGATACTCTTAAGGCTCATTTAGTTGCTGAGTATATGAAGGTGACAGCAGACAGACCTGTTCCTTCTGTTTCTCAATCTAGATCTGATCCTATCGTGGCACAATCTGATCTTGATAGATTTAAATCTAAGTTGCTTCAAGCAGTTAGAGAGAAAATAAAAGAGGAATTTTCTAATGCTCATACTCTTGTTTTTGTGAACTTATCTGAGGCTGTTATGGATTATCTGACCCAGAGAGTGGTAAATATCATCAAACCAGACCTCTGCAATACCGGATAAATGATTGGAAGGCATATTACATCTCTAAATAAAACGATCAAATATTTAAGAAATGGTTTAGTCTCTTTTTCAGGTGAGTTTAGAACAACAATCTCTGGTATGATGGAAGTGTTAAGAAATTTGGAAGAACACCTGAAGAAATCTGATTTGAGGAATTTGAAAGCTGAGATCACTTATATTTTTGCTCAGGCCAGCTCCTCCAAAATATCCAAGATCACTGGACCTGAAATCAATACCTTAAAGGATATTATAAAATATGAGTTAGCAGCTCTTGGGTAGATCCTTGATTTGGATTCCTTAAAGAATATTAAAGGCAACAGTGAACATATCCACAAAATGGTGCAGTTGTATTCAGCTGATGCTACTAAGGATCAGAAATAAATTAAAGAGAAATTGGATCACTACTTTTCTATGATTTATACCAAGCATGAGTTGAATCATCAGTTTAAGGTTTTGGCTAAGAATTTGAGGCTCCCTCCAGTCAATCAAGCTTTCAAGGCTCAAGTCCAGTAGTTGAAGGATTTCACTCCTACTCTGGAATGTTTCATGCAGAACAAGGATGACTTTGAAAAGGCTATAAAATATGGTGGTGAATTAATTCAATATTTTATCAATCTAATCAAACCATATCTTCATGTGCAAGAAAATTCAATTGTTCTTCCTAGTCAGAGCCTCTCAGTTCATCAGATGTTCCTCCTAGTCAGGTTTTAGTGTCTCAAGCTATATCTAGTATACTGCCAGTCTTTCAGAAACCACCTTCAGAAAGATCTTCTACTCATCAGCAAGTGACCTTAGCACCCACTGTGCTACCATCCAGTGTTGTCCTGCCACATCTCTCCATCTGGCCAGATCAACCTTCCACCAAATAACCCTCTGTACCATCCATTCCTCCTTCTGTGAAAGGGAAAGCTCCATTGTACCCAAAGAAGTAGTAATGTCTATCTTTTTTGATAGGGTGTCTATTTCTTGTACTTTTAACTTTTGTATCTGGTTCTTGTACTCTTTCTTAGAACTATTTTTTTAAGTGGAATTTTCTTCTTGATTATATTCCTTCTACTCTTCTTTTTGATAATCCCAAAGGAGGAGAAATAATGAAAGGGGGAGAAATAATGAAAGGGGGAGAAATAATGATAGGGGGAGAAATGATGAAAGGGGGAGAAATGATGAAAGGGGGAGAAATAATGATAGGGGAGAAATGTGTATATATATATATACAAGGGGTGAAATGACTACTTTTCAATGTTATGTTTATACTCTGATGTCATTCTCTGATGATCTGTTTATCTTTGGAAAGTTTTTTTTACTTTTTTATATAGGGGATGCCTACTGAATGACATACTCTTTTTTCTCTTCATTTATTTCATTGATTTGTGTTTATCAAAAAGGAAGAGATTTTTGAACTCTCTATGAGATGGTTATTTTAATAATCACAAATAATTGTTTTATTTATGACAATTTAGTATTTTGTATAATTGGTTCTAAATATATTTACATATGTTTACATATTGTCTACATAATTGTTATCTATGTTAATTTATGTTTTACTGTTGATCTAGAAGTATTCTGGATTGGACAGACACTTAGTGTAAATTTCATGTTTATGACTCACCGTTAGTTATTTTCTTGAGTCACCGATGATGAACGGTCACACCGATGATGAAAGGTCGCATCGATGATGAATGGTCACACCGATGATGAACAGTCGCACCAATGTTGAACGGTCGCACCGATGATGAAAGGTCACACAGATGATGAAAGGTTTCACCAATGGAAATGGTTATACCGATGTTGACCACAAGCTACCGATACCGATGCTGGTCACAAGATACCGATAACAATGTTGATCACAAGCTACCGATATTGATTCTTCACAAGCTACCGATACTGATGCTTCACAAGCTACTGATACTGATGCCGATCACAAGCTACCGATACCGATGCTTCACAAGATACTGATACCGATGCTTCACAAGATACTGATACCGATGATGATCACAAGCTACCAATACTGATGCTTTACAAGATACTGATACCGATGTTGATCACAAGCTACCAAATCTGATGCCGATCATGAGCTACTAAAGTTGATGCCGATCACAAGCTACTGAAACCGATGAAGATTCAAAATGACCTACCGATCTCATGACTCACTGATAGTCATAAAAACTGTTTGAATTTCTATTAACTCTTATTTAATTCAAATAGTCATATTTTTTTATTTTAATGCAATTAATGATACTTAATTTTGGTTGTTGGAATGTCAGGAAACCATACCTCGTACTTGTAAAAAGGTAATCATTTCCTTTTGCTGGTGTTGAAAAGCAATAAAGACTAGGCATAAAGCAACTAAGGAGATATGGAAGTAACGAAAAACAAAGGCTGAAGTGTGCTGAAACGAGATGCAAAGAGGCATAAAGAAAGATTTTTTCCATGCACGCACATACAAAGAAGAACACACGAGGAACTTGAAGAACACTCATACTAATTATGAATACAAGTTCAAAGAAGAAGAAACTGAAGTATTACAAAGAACACTTTCACATTCAAGATGAACACCTACACTGGAAGTGAAGAAACAAGAACTACGACACTTTGTTTTCTTGACAAAAACCATATAAGGACTCAGAGCTTCATTTACATAAATCCAAGGAGTCTAGAGCTTCACTCACAACACATAGAGCACTCTAAATTCATATCTATCTGTTTATCTCTATTGTGTTTCATTTATTTACTTTCTGAGCAGAGTGTGTTGTTTTTACACACTGACTTCTGGACTGAACTAGAGAATACTAAATCCTCACTCCAAACTTCTTACATATTATTTTATCCCACTGTGAATTTTGGAACAGGTCAAGTGTGACCTGGATAGCCTATGTTCTATTGCTTTTTATTTCCCACGAAGAACTGTGGTAGAGGTCTTAGTACCTGGACAGTCTTTGTACTATTGTTTACCCCAATATAGGGTCTGGATCAAAATTTATATAAATTGTTTAAGAGTACAAAGTCTCGGTTTGAGACTCAACCTCTTGTTTTAAAACTTTTGTGCTTACTCATTTTAGTTTTAACCTATATTTATTATTCTGCTGCCAATTTCTTTGAAATATAAAATTGTTTTAAAGTTACTTTGATAGTTAATATAGCAAGTGTTTGTATATATTGTAAATCATTAGGTTAACTTCAAACGTTATTTAATCTTTAGATTGAATTAACTGAGAACTAATCAATCACTTCATAACCTGACTAACCCTTTACTCTAATACAAATTCACTACAGATTATCTTGTTATTCGATTTGGGTGATTTTAACAGAGATATTTTAAACAGAAATTTTTATTGGAACTCAATTCACCCCCTCTTGAGTATCCACTTCGACCAACATAAAGGTAAATAATAATTAAAATTTATAGAATAATAGTATAATAAAAACATATATATTTGTTAAATCCATCATTATAACCGTCCATGAGGGGCAGTGATAGAAAATGAATTGCATCAGTTCACGAGGTGATAATGCATCGTACACACGAATTATAATTCTATTTCCCATTTGATGAAAGAGGAGATGGATGTAAGTGATAAAATTAACATAATAATATATTAATATATGGAATATACAGGTTTTATTATTTCATCATGTTTTATGAATATTTGAAAGGGTTTCAAAAAAACTAAAATATTCGATTAAAGACTATACCTCTTCTTCAGACGCCTTCTATTTCTTTACCTCTTAAATCCTATAAGGTTGATATTATCCCCACAAAAAATCATCTAGAACATAGGAAGGGGTGTTTGGAAGGTATTTTGGTAGGTATTTGATGAACTAAATGACTTATTATGTCTATAGAAATATGGATAGGAGGTGCCATATTATAAGTGAGGGGAGGAGTAATCTTGGAATTACTTAAAATAATAAATTAATATAAATTAATTTTCATAATAAAAAGGTTCTGAACTAATATAATTATAATATTATTTTTTTATTGGTATAAATAATTTCATCCAAAAAAACATAATATTTTAATAGGTATTTACCCTTATCTCTTTCTTTTGACCCGTGTTAACCATTTTTTACAAGTATTATGATAACGATGTTTCAACACTTCAGGGGTTAAAATATTAACTATAAAATTAAAATTTGTCCATAAATGGACCATAGATTATATTTTAAAACATATACCAATAAATGGGTATAATAATGTTTTTTTATAAAATTTAAATCAATTAATAAAATATTATTTATTATAAAATGACAATATTTTCATTTTTAGAACTATTCATTTAATTTGACTTTTAAAACAACTTGAAACAAATGGAATGAAAATATATTCTATTAAAACCTATATAATATGTTATTTTTATCTCTAAAATCTGTAGGATATAATAATTTATTCAAATTATATTACTTTCAATATTTTTAAAATCATTTATTTTATTTTTCTATTAATTGATTAAATGTTGTGTTGGTGTTGCGTTAAAATTAAAGGAAATTATTTTATCCATAAAAATAAAAACAAATTACTATGATAAAAAAATTTAAATTTAAAATTATTATTCATAATAAAACAAATTTATTATTTTTTCCTATCAAAAAATATTATAGAAATTAAAAGTAAGAAAGTGACATTTTTGACTTGGTCTTTTTCTTAAATATTATAAAGGTCAAAATTAAAGACATATGGCTTGAAGTTTCCATATTTTATAAAATTGGATATAAATGGATAAAAAATCATAGAATAGAATAGATAAAAATGATAAGGTATTTTTTAGTACTTATCGTGTTATTTTTAACCTTAATTACCTGATTTACCCTTACTGTGGTGACAATTATTAACTATAGTTACTATTCATAATGCTAAAAAATAAAAGGGACTTATTTAATAAATATAGACCTCCTAATTATACATATTTAGTCCATTTTTTAATATTTAACTTATATAATTAGAATAAAATAATTTAAGATAAAAACACAAAACATAATGATAAATAGTTTTTTCTGAAAAATGCCTTTTAGGAATAAAAATGGTTTTATACAAAATTAAAGTATAAAATTAATTCCAATGACCATAATTGCATTATTTTTAATAAAAATGAACTAATAATAATTTAAAACTATTCAAAAATATAATTTTACAATTTAAATACTTGAAAAAAAATTATTCAAATAAAAATATATATTTTTCACTATTCATTGAAAAAAATAATATTTTTAGAAAAATCCCAAAAAATAAACCTAAAAAAAATTAATATTATAATCTAAAATATGTAAATCATTTCATCAAATATATTTTCTATAATTTCCATAAATTAATTATAATATTTTCCCCAAAAAAGTTTAAAAAACAATTTTGTAGAAAGTGTATTTTTTTGAAAAATAAAATGGATTTACTAAAAATTGAGTTATTATTTCCTAAGAATTTATCAATACATTTTTAGTAAGTATGACCCTTATATATATTTATATTTTATAATTTGGTTAATACTATTCATACCCCATAATTTAATGGTTATCTTATACTATAATAATATTTCATTGTTCTTTTAATTTCGATGTTTCATTTTATATACACTATCAAACATAGTTTTCTTTTTAAAATATCGTAGTGTTACATTATTCCACTTTAATAAATTTCACCCTCAGAATTTTATATTTCATAATAATTTGAAAATAGGTGTAGGTTCTTCTTGTGCATGTCTTCCTCTAGTTCCCATGTTTCCTCCTTATATTTATGTTTTCACCATAGTATATTGACTAGGTGAGATGTCTTATTGCATAGAACATTATATATATAGTCCATGATCTTCACCAACTACTGCATATAAGAGAGATAATTTTCTTTCTATACCTCATCTAAATTTTGTATATGTGAGGAATTATGTGTGTACTTCTTTAGGAGGTATATATGGAATATATTGTGTATTTGAGAGAGGGTTGGTGGGATGGCTAGTCGATAGGCCATACCTCAAATACGATCAAGAGACTCAAAGGGGTTGATGTACCTATGAATTTTCTTAACCTTATTCCAAAATCTCATGATTATCGTCCAAGTATATTTGTGTAAAAATATAATATCATCAAACTCAAACTCCATGTATCCTTGAAAATTGTCAGCATGAAACTTCTATCGACTCTAAGGATCCACAATGTAGTACAGAATGGTTTGGACCTTTTCTACTATTTCTTCAACTATTTCAAGTCTCATTTTCTTGTAATCACTAACTTCATCCCAACACAAGGAATTTTAACACTACTTCCCATAAAAGTATTCATATTGATCCATTTTTATTATTGAGTGGAAACTATTTTTGTATTAAACTCTAACAAAGGAAGATATTGATCCCAACCTCTATTAAAGTTCATTGAGAATGCTCTCAAAATGTATTCAAGTGTATGAATATCCTTCTCAAATTTGACATCATTTTAGGGATGATAATTCATACTGATGATCAACATATTTTTTAGATAATGTGGGGTACTTTTCTAGAAATTGGAGGAAAATATTAGATCTTGATTAGATATAATTGATAATTGTGCTCCATGAAGCCTCACCCCTTCTCTAATGTGTATCATAGAAACATGATTATGTAAGAAGTCCTATTTAATTTCAATTAAGTGAGAATTATTCACAAGACTATCCAACATAACCTATATAGAATAATTTCCCCTTGATTTCTTTAGAATACTGGTGACAATGCTTGTGGTTATTTTTCCAATTTCCATATAGGTAAGGCTAATGGTTTCATCATCCCCTTTTAATTTTTCATTTTAAACTTCATGTACTAACATACCAATAATTTTGATGTATATTCAATGATTTATTTCTTCCTATTGGCCCACCAATACTTCTCTCAAAGATCTCAAAACATTTTTGTGATCCATCGGTGGGTGTAGAAGGTTAATATATGTGTATCATTCCAAAGATACTTCTTTAAATGATTATATGGTTAACATAGTAATGAAAAAGTCATTCAACTCCTTATTTGTCAATTTTTAACTCTAATGAATTACATTTTTTATATATTCCATATTCCTTTGAATTTTCCCATCACCTCTTTGAAAACACTTTATCTTCTTAAGAATAGATAATTCAGAAATTATTTGACAAAAGAATGATGATATTTATTCCTTTAGGATTATCATATCTATGCTTTTAAATTATAGAAATATTGGCTCCTTATCAATTCTCATAATTGGTAATATTCTTGGATCTTTTCTACATAGAAAATTTTTTACTTTCTTTTCTTTACCCTGATGGTAATAGAT
Organism: Viscum album; assembly: GCA_963277665.1. NCBI lineage: Eukaryota > Viridiplantae > Streptophyta > Magnoliopsida > Santalales > Viscaceae > Viscum > Viscum album. Next base: position 1,466,025,691 of record OY728158.1, read on the forward strand.
TGAGTAGTCGTAGTCCTTGAGCAGTTATAACCATCTTCATTGTCATATATTAAGTTCCTTATATGTGAATATTTATTTAGGGATATTATGTTCTATATACATTCAACACTTCTCCCCCATAGAGATGGTTCCACTATATTTTCAATTTAAATATCTCTACAACTAACTCCAAACAATTTGTTTATATTTATTCTCATGAAATTTCCACTACATTGAGGAAAATAATATCAATATTTCATTTTTAATTAGTATATAGACCAATACCTTCTTTTAATCAATGCTATATACCAAGAAAAGTTCCCCACTTGAGGGAAATGTGATGAATCGGGTAGGGATTAGCCACATTTTAAATTCCTTGAAGATCTCTTCACATTCATATGTCCATAAAAACCTTAATCCCTTTCAATTAAATATGATTATTTGGTTTGAAAATAATTATATGTTTATCAAAAATTCTCCGTAATAGATATCTAGTCAAAGGAAACTATAGATATTTTTTACAGATGTTGTTCTAGGTCATTTCTTAATTGCCTTTCTCTTAGAAGGTTCTGCATATATCCCTTAATAGGTTAAAACATTCACTAAGAATGGTATTTCTTTCCTAGAGAACTCACATTTACTATATTTTTCATATAAATTCTTTTTTTATAATTTCTTTATCATTGTATTCAAATTCTTCTCATACTACTCCTTCCATTTGGAGTATATTAAAATATCATCTTTAACAACTGGCATTTGTTTTTGAGGAAATCTCTAGAGAATATATTTATTAAGTCTATAAATATTGTAGGAGCATTAGTGAGTCTGAAGGGAATTAATATGAACTAATAGTCTCCATGTATTGTTCAAAAGGAGGTTTTGGTATTATCTCTATTATTCACCATTAATTAGTGATTTATTAATTAGAGTTACACCTTAGAGAAATACTAGACCTCACGTAGTTTATCGAACAAGTCAATTATCCCTGAAATGGGATACTTGTTCTTTATAGTGATATTATTGAGCTCATGATAATTAATACAGAGGTGAATTAACCCATACTTCTCTTCATGATGAAGAGGAATGGTGCATCCCAAAATAAATCACTTAGTCATATAAACCCCTTTTTTATATTCTCTTATAACTATGTTTTCAATTATTCCATCTCAAGAGTATCCATTCTATAAGGACTATTATATTTGGACTTATATCCAAGTATATGATTGATTGAGAAATAATCTTATCATTCAAGATGAAGACCAAGAAAATATTTAGGGAATACATTAGTATAACTCTTCATAATGGTCATTCATTCAAACATGATTCAATATTTTTTCTAAAGTATTTAAACCATATATTCTTTCTCATAATGAAATAATATCCATGCTTTAGCAAAATATTCCAGAGGAAATTCAGCCTCCTCCTTACACTTGTACTAAATCAAATGATGAATTTTTATGTCAAGAGTGGACTCACTATCCCAAATGTTTTTGATGGATTTATATAAGGATAGCCAATCCATTCCCAATATAACATCAAAAACAACTAAAGGAATACATGATTGAACGGAATATCCAATCCCTAAACATTGAATAGGAGGAGTTACATACTTGGGCTGGACCAATTGTTTTATTTTCCATTCTCACAGATAGTTCAACCACATGTTTTGAGTTCATGTTTTAATAGTTCTACTAAACATACAATATATGAAAAATTCATAGAATAAGAATAAAAAAAGTAAATTCATTATTCATGAATGAATAACCAGTATACATGCCAACACATTTTTGTCGATATCCACCTCATTAGTAGTGATATCATATGTCATTTATTTGTCACAAGTACTTAGAGGTTTTTATCATTGATTGTCTCGAAAAACCCTTGGTTTAGGGAATTATATTGAAAAATGCTCATGTTTCTTTCAGTTGAAAAATTTCCCTATTGGCTGAGTGTTAATATGAAACATCATTTCTTATACTGTATTAGTTGGTTTCCTAATCTCTATTTTCTATTTATTATCATGATTCCATTATTTTTAACACTTGAATCATCTCCTAGTTCCCTTGAAATTGTTTCTAGGATGTTTCTTCCCACACTTTTGGCACATGGGATGTTGGGGTTTCTTTCCTCTCTTAGATTTTTCTATTGATCCTCATGAATAAAACTCCATTTTTCACTTTTTATCTATATTACCATGAGACTATGGAGATTATCTAATATCCATATTGACCTTGAGGTCACAGAAAAGAGTCTCTTCATGGTTTTAAAAGTCTCAAATAGCCAAATATTTTTATTGAATTTGATTTAATCCACTAAAGAAGTGGTCCACCATACTTTTATTATTGATCAATAATATAGACATGTACCATGAAATTCTTGTGAAGTTTTCCTCATATTCTCTAATAGACTCATCTTTTTTTCAGTCTGATAAACTCCACCTCCATTTTAAGATGGGGAGTTCAGGGAAAATATTTATTGAAAAATATATTTCCTGAATTCTTCTTATTCCATGGAATCAGTTTCCTCCTTAAAATTTGTGTTCTTTATTATCATCCACCATGGATTTCATCCCCCCCCCCCCCCCCGTGTGATAAATTTCCAACAAAAAATTATCTTATTTTTATAATTGTATGATAGAGGATATCTTCTCAATGGAGTTAATAGATTTTTCTATGTTAAGGGGATCTAAATATCCATTAAATATAGGAGACATTTTCTGTATAAAATAATTGACCACATATTTCTCTTTTTTAGGAGAAGTAGATAATTTTTCATGATTCAAGTTGTTATTGATATCATTAATCAGTTAATTCACTAATTCCGTGAAGTTTCTCACTCCCACTCTCATACGGTAGGTTACATCATTAGGTAAATCATCTCATTTTCTATTAGGATGATTTTTTGAATAGATTTTCTTAATTCCCACAATTAACTAAAAAATAAAAAAATACAGAATAATTTAACTGATAAACATAAGAAATGGAAATTAAAAAATTAGATGGAATAAATTATAAATAATAAGTATATACTAACTTATGTGTCTCTAGGTTTCAATATAAGTTATCCATGTTAATTTTCCTATTAATTTATCTAATCTAACAATCAATTCATTTCCTTCATAATGGTTTTTATATATTTTGATAATTTTTCTAAATAATATCCCCTAGGAGTGTCAAAATAGGTGTGAAGTAATGGCTCTTTATCATGTACCTGCTTCCAATCAAGTTAATAACCAATACATCCTTTTCAGAGTTATTACCCCTTAGTACAACTTTACTAGATCCACATCCACTTGTATTATCTTGAAAAGGATGTAATTTATTAGAAACCAATTGCTCTATACTTTACCAAAATTCGAATAAATTTTCCTATACTTAGACATATTCCTAGGGTTCTTACAAATGTATTCTAGTCCAAATCCCCAAAAACAACTAGTCATTTCTCTTATACTAACTTCAACAACCAAATCATTTTTATACATATTATTACATGATATTTGTCATAATTATCCATTAAATACAAATAAAAGATCAAAATTCCTTGTGTATTTGGAAGAATGGGTACATAAAACAACAATATAAAAATAAAAAAAAATATTTATTTTAATTTTTATAATGAGATCATAAATCCCCTTTAACTCCTAAAACATTATGGGTTATCTTTGGGAATATATAGACAAATGGGTGAGCTAAAAATCCTAGTAAGGAAATCAACATGATAAGGAATCATAGCATGTGAGTAAATGGTAAAACATGATATCAAGAGAAAGATCAGGTGTAATGTCATTAAATAATAACATAAAGAATATGGTATCATATGTTCATGGAAACATAGTAGATGTGGCATCAACCCAAAAAAGGATATAAACATAACTCAAGGATAACTACCAAGACAACATCATATGGTGGACAGAGTCCCATCGTGGATTAGGTTTACTCTATAATACCATACATAAAATCTCATGATAAAAAACATAACACAGTGTATTGGGGTGCAATTTGGGTTCACCCATCATTACATTTTTATGATTATGTGTTCAATGATAAGGAAATAAATCATAAGGCATATTCATAAGAATTACCCATGGAATGAAATGGGTTTCATAATCATTTTTCATGTCATAATCAAATAAATTTTGATAAATATTTAAAATATAAAAATGAATTGAATATTAAGGATGTTCATATCTGATTACATAATCATAGGTTGCAAAATTAGGTGTTCATTTGGTAGTAAAAAAATCTAAATGAGATTTATATAAAAGTATTGAGGGATTGTTTCACATCCCTCATCAAGGATTGGTTTCTAATAGGGATTATTCAAGGAATTGGAATCACCCAAAGATCCCTATATCGATGATATGGACTTGATATCCAAAGGAAAGTGGTCATTAGGTAATTTTTCTGATGACTCTTAGTGACTCGCATTGGTTGAGAGGAAGGAAGGTAGGGCTCATCAGACTTGTTTGGGGGAATTTTTTGTATAATCTAGGACAATATTATAAATTTAATTCATATTTTTAAATCCTTTATAAACATTGAAAAAAAATCTGTCATTTACATATGCAACCAATCATTTATATATGGGTGATTAACCATATACATGTATCAAAGGTTCTCCATCACATCTATTTATCTAAAATATTATGTTTTAATTTAAATAATTTTGATTTAAATCCTCATAACTAAGAACTCTAATGTTTATTTCCATCTAGGGAGGTGGTTAGAGTTTTGATGTTGTGATTGGACCTATGAGAGGTGCTTCTTATGTATAATTATTAAAGGAATCAGAAACCATGTAGTTCAATTTCACTTAACAGGACAAGTTGTACCGTTTAGGGTCATGAAAAAAAGACCAAACAATGCAGTTTAATGTCATAAAATAGGTAAGACTAGGAAAAAGGGTTCCTAGAAAAGAATGTAATGGGATTTAATCATAAGTGGCCCATTTTTTATCGACCCCATGTGGAATATGGAATGATGATATTGGGTTGATCATACATGGAATTTAGCCCTATGAAGATAGCTCTCACTAGGGAATATGGGCTAGTAAGGATGAGATGATAGAACATGGAATAAATTTGTTACTCAAGGTGGGGATTTGGTTCCACTAGTAATATGACCTGGTGAGGAATATGGTGGATTGAAGGTGTTGGGTATGAACTATATGGACACTTCCCACATATCACATTATGATGGGAATCAAAGACTTCATAATTTGAATGTGTTGGAGCCTACACCTATAAGTGAGGCCCAACTATGAATATTTGATTATGTTAGTGATATGATCTCCACTGGCCTCTATTCTCATTTGAGTCATGCTTAGTTTAAAAAACAATAGGAAGTGGATGATTGGAAACTTTTTATAATCTCTATCAACCACTAGGGGTGAGGGTTTGGGTATGGAAGGTAGGATGTTTTCTACAAGAAATTCTAGGGTATTACTCTATGAGGGGTACCTTGTTCCCAATTTCATATAGGAGGAGAGAAGTGTACAAAAATATCCATCATCAAAGGGTAAAGCAAGCGGTTTACCTCACTATCCAAAATGGGGATGTCCCTCATACTGATTATAAGGTTAGGGTCCTCATTACCGAAGTTATTCAAAATTATAAACACCCTTTTGACCCTAAAAATTATGTATGATAAGTGTGGGAAGTATTTTACTCTGGGAATTCACAATCAATTGGGAGACATGTTCGTGTTTACTGTGCTTTGATCATGAAAATATGGGGGCCTCGATAGAGATTTTGAATTGTTATCCATCATATGGGAGTCCCAAAGAGAATACTCTATAATTGGTGGTATGATAGAGAGATCTCATAGGGTGATTAATATAAGTGATAACTGAGTGAGTTAGATGGTACTTCACTCAGGCAAAACCTTAGATGGCTAGATTAAACCTTTCCCAAATGATACTTGGTCTAGCTAGTAGGTTCTCCACCTAGGTGTTACTTGGGAGAGATGTGATGAAAAACCTAGGAAACCACAATTGGATGAGACATTTCTTTGATATCTAAGGGTCTCCTTGAATCCTCTTGGAAGATTAGATCCCAAATTTTGAGATAAGGGGCCTTCAACCTAGTGTGATTGGACTAGGGGTGGATCCTCATGTAGGTCCTTAGTGTTTTGGATCTTTTAATAACTCTAATCCTTTAACACTTTCTAATTAAATTTCATTTTTTAAGTCTTGGAAAGATACCTAAGGGTTTAGATTAATTTTGTGAGAGACTTAGGTGAGAAGAGCTTCAGTCTATCTCTTCATCTTCTAGTCATGTCAAATAAGGAACCCAAATTCCTATTTATAAGAAAACCCGGGACCCTAGTTAAATGATTTTATCCACCAAAATTCACTTGTACTTGTGGATTGTGTAGGTGTTTCATACTTCATGGACCTACACAACATAAACTCATGTGAGATGGATGACTACACATGTTCCTCTCATTTCCTAGACTTGCATGAGATATTTGACCACAAATGTGATTAAATTATTGGATAGAGATACTCTAAGAAGGATAAGTGTATCGAATTTTTCTTTGACCTATTTTGATGGTAATTTCACACTTAAATAAACTTTAAGTTCCAATTCCCCCTTAAAATTGGATATGATTGGAAAAATAATGATTTAATCCTAAGAAACACTGGAATTGATTTATGTCTCATTAATTAGGTATCAAATGTTTGTGAATCAATCATGTTTTGATAACATTGTAGCTTGTGTCTCATGCAATGGGGAAGTGAATAGATGGTTTGTGCATTATTTCCACAAAGTTTAGTCCTGTAGGTCCTATCATATAGGTTGACCATGCAAGTCAGTTTCATAGGTTGTTGTACATCAATAAATAGCATCTCTTTCCTAGCAGTCTCCCTCCTCACACTGTTTTGATGGCCTATCTTCTCTCATTATTCTAGTGATCCATGCAAGTATTAAATTCACCATTTTCCTCACTAACATATGGTATTAATTCACTTTTTTGAGTATTTTCCATGATGTAACTTCAGCGAGATGCTTCCATCAGGTCACTTTAAGAGACTAACAAATACAAGGTCACTTGTGCGAGTGACCTGCATAAGGTCACTTAGGTGAGTGACCTACGTGAGGTCACTTAGAAGAGTAAACTCCATGAGTTCTTTCCTTTTCCAAATTTTCCTCCTGATTATTCCAAATTAAAACCTTAGCACTAATGAAAAACTTTGAATTTATTTTTAGATTTCTAATGGTTTACAAAAATGGTTTCCATCTCTAATAAACAAGTTATTACTCAGATAAAGGATATGCTGCTATTTATGGGCTAGGTAACTAAATATTTTATGACCCCACCCTTATGAATCAGGATAATAATTTGAATAATCATCACATTGAATATCATGAGAGTGAAAAATTGTTTTTGTATGTTTTTTGACTTTTGGGGATGTGATCATCCCAATACTAATAGATTGCATGATTCGTTCATGGTTCAAGAAATATATAAACACCCCCATGACTAAACTTTTATCTAAGGGGTCATACATTAATGAGGGAATGGTTTACTCACTATGTTTAATGCACCGTAATGAGGGAACTCAATATTCTCAACCTCATACTCATAAGTTGTAAACATATTGTTACAAATCTATTTTATGTCAATCAATGAAAGAACAATTGAAGGGATAAAAGTAATTTTGGTAATTTTGTGCCTGAAGAGGGGTTAATCCTTAATGAATATGGTCTTATTGGTTGGAAATTACTTGTGTTGGGTTTGAATATGAGCTTAGGGGAATCATAATTTATAATGTTTTGTGGGTCGCATAGACATGCATGTATAAGCATCCTGATATAGTCCTATAACTTCATATCTGGTGGGTCCCATAGACTAATACATTCTATTTGATTCATAGAGTGGTTGGAATCATTTTTTGGGATGAATACAATATTTTTGGAGCACCTATCATTGGAACAATGTATATTGAATTCATCCAATTAAAGGAAACATGGGATGACCTTGAATGGACACCTATATTGGCCCATAAATTATTGAAAATAACCCAAGAGGTTAGAGTTTAAGTCCCTCACCCAAGGGGTGAATATCATCATAAAGTGAGGATAAATGTTTTCTTGGAGCCTATGTGGTAGGTATGTAGATGTAAACACTCCATGGGATGTGCTATAATTGAGAAGCATGATATCCTGGGAAATTATTAGCCTATATTAGATAAAGTATAGTATAAAATATGGGGGTATTCCATCAAGTCTAAAATTTCTTCTAAGAATTTCTTCACCAAATTTCTATCAATGCGGAGGAGCACCATTATGTTACCAGTTCATAAATCTAATGGTTCTGTGAGGTTGTAGATATTTTTCTTGATATAAAAGTAAGTGAAATGAGAGAATGTATGGTTGGAAACCATTGAATTAGTGAATATACACTGATTCTTGTAGCATGGTTACATGGGGAAGGCCCCCTTATAAATTATAGGGTCGTTCCAAGTGTTATGGGGTGGATAAAAACACATTTTAGCTCCAATAAGGAGTTAAGTAGGGTCAATATTATGGGATTTCTATTCTAACCATTTTTTTAGATTTGGGTGATCATGGACCAAGAAGCATCTTAGAAAATTATAGAGTTTACTTCACTAGAAAAATATATTGGGTTGACCCATAATAAGACCAAGAGATGGGTCTCCTAATATCCTCAAGGGGTGTTGGAAAAGTCTATTCCAAAAGATGAGGTTTTTACAACTATGGGATGAAGAAAGTGAAGAAATAAGGTATAGCCAATGGATGATACCAATGAACCTCCTAGATCATCTAAGTGATCTTGAATGTGAGCCACATAAGAGGTCAGGGTTTAAAATACTTCACCTATTGATCTAAGACAATCAAATTGTCATCATCAAGAGAAAGATTGGGCTTTGGTTATCCAAACTCTTGTTAGGGTGAAAAAATTAAGAAATTCTAAAATATTGGGAGATGTCAAGTATTCCTTACAGTCTCCCATGACATCATTAGATTATGTGCAATGAGAATAAGTTGCATTTTGGTTGGATAAAACCTATGAAATTAGGGTATTTTGGATTTTTCTTCAATCTCACATATATATTCCACAACTTAGAGATATTCAAGAACCCCTCAATTAAAAATTTCACACCAACCCTTCTAATATGGTAAAGTGTTTTCAGGAACTGAGGATGCTCATATATGTCGTCGATTATATAATTCTTTCCATATAGTGGGTAACTGATATTATAGATCGAGGAACTACTGATGTATGGGTGACCAAGGAATTTTTGAATGGGATACATTCATTAATACTGATGATATAATCCTCATATCTCCCTATCTCTCCATTTCTCTCATGTATAAGGATTTTTTACTAAGAAAACTCATGAATTTGATTTAAAATATGAAGAGGGTGATTCTAAAAAATTATTATCACCAAGATATGCTCTGATAGGAACTCTTATCAAGGTTTAGGTGTCTACTCTATATTTGGGGGAATTATCCCCAAGACAGAGACATATGTAGGGGAAATGGCTGGGGAACATCCTCGTATGCCTCCCCTAGTTCCTATATTTGAGGAGGAAAGTTCTAGTACTCAACCATACTAGTTTAAATTATATCATATGGAAAAAACATTATCTAGATGCATCATTGGTTGGGGTAATTTTTCACAACATTATTTGTTTCTCAATTTATCTAAAATATGCATATGATTAAACATATGTCAAGTAGAATTTTCTCCCTTCTATTATCTCAATGTTAAAAGATATGACCTTCTTGGTGAAGTGTAGACTGTTGTTGACAATCCTTCACCTTTAGTGGGAGATATGTTTTGGGCCCCATCACCACCTGATTTGATTATAGTAAAGGGAGAAAAAATCATAGTAAAATAAATTAGTTATAAATAGATTTCATGTAACAATTGTTCACTCTCATATTTGTGATATTTTAGATCAAAAGCATAAATTTTAGGATCCTAAAAAAATCATTGTTGGCCCCATCACTATCCTGGAAGGGGTTATTGGGATCTGGGACCATCTGATGATGGTGTTAATGATGATCTTGATTAAGTGGGTCCAGAAAATGTTATTCCTTCCAAAAATATGGTGGATGGAGTTTATGGAGAAACCAATCTGGATCCTGGTTGGATAATCTCATATATCCCTACTGATGAGGATGCTATGATACTTGAAGAATAATATAATGAAATAATGGAAATGGAAGATATTTCCCAACATATTGATATTCTCATCTCCTTTGAGGAGTTTGGGGAATTTAATATGGTGTTTGATGGAAATGAGTTTCTTCTTTATTCACAAATAGATGAAATTATTATACCTGATATATTAATCAAGAATCTTAACTTATGAATCATTATCTATAGAAACTATTTCCAAGGTGATCCATGGTCAAGACATAGAGCCCTCTAGTGCTTCTTTAGAGGATTGAACATCATCTCAGGATCTTAGAGTGCAAGATTCATCTAATCCTCCTATCATGATATTAGAGAAAATTCATGAAATTTATCCTTCTTAGGATATAACCATTCAAGATGAATATACTTGGGATTCTAGGTAAAACTCAAACAAACTGTTTTATCCATAAATTAGTGAGAATAAGTAGTAAAATTGATTATATTTTTCCTTTCACTTTACTACCTTTCGAATATGGATGATAAATTCCATTTTTATTTTAGTTCCATTGACTTTAACCTTAAAATGAAAATGGGAATCCTCCTCCCCAACTCAAACAACGGTTCAGGTCAGGGGTGATATCACACCAAAGAGGACAACACAAGATACTTCTATAATATAATTAGTCCCATATTATTGTTCTCTTCTTGAGACTAAATTTTTGGAAAACTAGGAGGTTCATAATTATTTATGGTTATGTGATCAGTTTATTTGGAGGGAAATATGGGATCTAGTCTCATAGACTCCTCAAGAAGACCTACCTTCACAACTTCATAAGCTCAAACACATGTTCGACATAATGGTTTATAGAATATTTTACTACTTTGTGGTCCACTATATCGTGAAGGAAATTATTTTTACATGGGAGAAAGATAATATCTCACTAAAACTCCTTATTATAAAAACAATCTAATAAAAACTGATAGTCTATGAGATAAACTATCCTAGGTGGAACCCAATCATGATGAATATCAAAAGGGGTTCTAGAACAAAGTTTATAACAAATCAATTCAAATAATAAACCTTTAACAAGATTTAGAAACCTATAAAGGGGAACTTTTATCACTTCACTAATAATTGGAGGAGGTCCAAGATCGGGGAAAGAATACTATTTCTATCATGGATAAGGAGCTCCACCATGCAAAGGAATATGAGGCCATTGAGGTAACATGTCTTTGAAAGATAGTTGATGAGTCTTAATTGGATCTCCAATAGTTCAATAGCTATGTGGATGTAATATTTTATTCCATAACTATAATGAAGAGAAACTTGGTTTTATTGATGTTCCTCTAATTTTTGATCCGTAAATAAAATGGAACTTTTTTATTAAACATTTATTTTTCATTATTACTCTTATTAAAATTATAAAATAATGTTGAAATTTCCTTATTTTAATGAATTAGATTGTCCCAGTGTGTTCAATTTTCAATGATAGAAACTATATAATGCACTAATTATTACCTAGGTTATGCGTCCTAGTGAGCATAATTTGATTATTTCAAGAGTCATATGATGGAACCTTTAAATTATCTGTCTACTTTGTCACCTCAATAACTTTTTTCCTAATTCTGATACAAATAAAAAATATTAGTAAATACATGGATTTTTATTTCATTTCTCTTTATAGTTTTTTTACCTAATGAATTTTTTGCCTTTTCAATTTTTATTACTCGATTTTTCATATATTATCTGATGTACATTTCTAACATGTTGAGACACAACTTCTTCTTAGGGTTCCCTTTTATGGGTTTTCATCTTGGTGAGTACTACATATCTTTACATTGGATTTTTATATTCTTTCATCCTGGACTAATTTAGATGCTGTTTTGTGTTCAAAAAACTTTGACTATGATTTATTGGAATAATTACCCAATTGGAGTTTCTGGGTTGAAAATGCTCCACCGCCTTTTTGATATGAGTAGAGAAGTTTTTATGTAAAGATAATGGGATTTTTGGAACTGAAAAATAGAATAAGACAAGTGTGTAAAGGATGATTTCAAACCAGGAATGATAAGTGGTTTCTATTTTGATGTTGTTATAGAATACATAGATAACAGGATATTCTCTTGAGGATGAAGGTGCCTCTATTTGACATACCACATTGGGTTATATTATACAGACCCAAATTTTTTAATATTATTCATAGTCAAACAATAGTTTACTTGGTATTTGTATTCTCTTATCACTATTATCCAAGAGATATTTTCACAGATCTAAATTTCTCAAGACCATGAATTGTGGTTTATGAAAAGTATGTGTCCGCTAATAAAGGAATCATTTAGATCGGCCTTGAAAAAGGATGGGAAACCACCTACATCAATTTTGTTTCAATCATAATTTCATAGATGGGGGAACACAAAAATGTTTAAGATCATCTTCTCAAATTGAGGTTGTGTCTCAGAATGAAGGAATACACAATTTTTTTTACTATGGATGGGCCTAGAATAAATAATTTAGGAATCGCTATGAATCACATTTAAATGATAATAAATACACATGTAGTTTTACAATTGAGGTTTATTATGTAGATATAAAACATATGTAATGAAATACTACACATATGAGGCCACTATGAATATTTTAAGGTCGTGAAGGATGGATCAATGATTCCTATATTTCGTTATGGCATGGTTTGGTCTCCTAACATGGATTAATCACCTGAAATATCTAATACCACTTGATTCATTCTCAATGTGAGAAACAAGAGAATTATGGGATTTTTTTCAAATTGATTAAAAACATCATTCAAGGGTTTATTTCAGTGTGTAAAACTTTATTTTCCATGTCATGGTAATATATACAGGAATGGTCTAAAATTATCTAGGTGTGAAGGAGGGGAGTTACAAAAGATTCTATTAGGTTTATCATATCTAAGAAAATATTGTGGGTAAAGTATTCAAGGAATAACCATGAACCATGTTCAAAGAGAGGTTTCCACAATGATGTTTTTAGGGTGTACATTGATAAAAGAATCATCTCTAAAGGTATAAGGTTCCTCTATTTGATAGGACATGTTTGGAGGAACACATTATGCAGATTTGTATGAGGTGTAGTATGTATATTCAAAATAGAGTTTCTCTTATGAGTTCAATACACTTTTCACTGATAGTGAGGGAAAGCTTATGAGGATACAACACATAGTGTGATTTGTGAAAAGAAGGTTCTTAAGTATGAAATTGGCATTAATACTAGGATTGAAGAAGAATGGGTGGAATGTTCCACACACTGATATAAATAATGTGTAAGAAAATAAAAAAATTTCTTAGTCACAAGTTTTCAAATGAGGGAACCCATGTTGGAATCTCATATATCGATCGAGGTCATATATAGGGGAAGAGAGTACATTTTTTTATATTTTGGTTGGGACTAGGATTTAGGATTTGGGAGTCACTTTAAAACCTTGATTAACAAGAATCAAGAAACCCATAGTTCTTTGGTAAAGGATCCTTACACTGATCAAGTTATTTATATAGGGAGAGGTAGTTTTTTATCATATTACATATGGACTAATATATAGGATTTGTGAGTCACTATATATATTTTTTAGCAAGAATAAATCCAAATGTAGTTATAAAAGAAGAAATTTCACTGCACTGATAAAATTTCTATGAGTGGAAAGGGTAATATTTTTGAATATGGGTTCATGAATGAAATGAAAACCCATACTGAACCCCCCTTACAGACTTGTCTAGTACATAGGAGAGTGGGGTAATTTTTTCATGGCTAGAACAAGATATAGAATCTAAGAGTCACTACATATCTCATCAAATAAAAAATAAATCCTCACATAGTTATCAAATTTATCCATGGTTAAGGTAATTTAATATATATTTAATTCCATGAGTTAATTATGATTCTTTCATATAAGGAGAGAAAACATGGGTTAGTGTCGGGCTTATGAATTGAAGCTTACAATATGTTTGGTGGATCATACCTTATCTGTAATCTCATCCTCATTGCATGAGGCATCCTAGGAATTTCCCCCAGGGTATCTTATGCTTGGTACACAGGGTAAGACTAAATTTTAATATCATGTTCTAATGATATTATTGTACAGTTTAACATTTTATGAGAAGGATGGTTTGGGTTATTCCTTTTGAGGTCTTTCAATAAAGGACCCATCTATGTAGTTTAACATCATGTGTTATGGATGAGAGGCACATAGTTTAGCACTATGCATCTAGGATGTTGGTGACATAGTGTGAAGAGAAGTCGTGAGGTCTCGCATCATACAAAATTCTTTAGAATGAGACACACATAGTTTAAGGACATAGTGTTGGAACATGAGGTTATCTAACCATGTGGGTAGGCCCCATGAAAGATTCTTAATCCCACATGATATATGATATGTGTGATAAACAAGTAATGGAAAGGGTTTCCCTTGTCACATAGGGTGATTAAAAAAAGGTTTCCAAATAAATAAATCATCAGCAGGAACAAAGGCCCTATAATGAGAAGACAAAGTAGAAAAAATCATTGCATAAGTTGAAAGGTGGACCTTATCCATGTAGTTTAACACCCTACTAAAAGGATTCTTAATGCCCCATTTGGTGTCTTTCATCCAGTACAACTAGTTGTGCTTTTTAATTTCATGTGACAAGGAACTATATGTGGATTATATTCATATAAAGAGGACTATATGTTGTTGATCACGTGAAATATTTCTTGATAAACCTTGAATTGGTAGGGTTGGTACACTCACCTTATAAAGTAATTAATGAATACGAACCATTAGAGTAGGTCGTATGGATGAAAAAATCCCCTCACATTTTGGTTCATGATTTTCACTATTCTTACTAGGTATCATTAGATTCATGAGAGAAAATCCAAATTCGCATTGGAGGAATGAATGAAGGAAAAATTTATTATTTAAGGCTCGTGATATTTGGTTTTAGTGAACCTCTAAATGATACAAGGTAAGAAGTCTCTTCTAATCGATTATTTCTAATTAGTCTAACTGAATCTGTGACTACTTATATTTGGATAGTTGATCAAAAATAGTAATGAAATGTGAAGTAAATTAGACCTTTATGGTTATAAATTATTTTTTTGTATACCAATGAACATATAATCTATTATTTGGATGTACGAGTTATAGTACGATAATCCCACAAGGAATATAAAATCTTTTCTAGCTAAAACTTCTTGTCCCAATCCACCATTTTCTAGAATATGTTTGATAGGATCTTATTTAATGCCTATTTAAATCTATTTGGAACTGGGTGATAGTAGGATGAATGGTATTATTAAATTTTATACTTCTAATATAGTCTTTTCAATTCAGAATAATAGAATCTATCATTGTTGTCTATGAATGTTGTGTGAGGGACACCAAATTTGGAAATAATGGGGGACTTCAAAAAATTGATAATACACTTTTTTCCTGACTTCTTTGAGAGGTATCTCCTCATCCCATTTGAAAATTTATTTAGTAATTGTGATGATATACTTAAATTACTTAGTTTTGGTGGGGGGTATGGCACCATAACATTCATTCCCCATATGGAAAATGACCAATAGAATTTTTCAGTGTATATTAATTTTGGGGGTTGATGGATAAAGTTTTCATGCACTTGACAAGAATGAAACTTTTTTGTGAATTCTGTACAATTTTATGTTATTGAAGGCTAGAAATACCCAAGCATCCTAATTTATTAAGAAACATTTTCTCTTAATTGATGTGCTACATAAGCACCAGTATGGACTTCTTTCATGATGGAATCAGATTCCACTACATCAATACATCTGAGGAGGGATCCATCAAATCCCCATTTATATAGTATCTTCTGATAATATCTCTATCATAAATGATGAATTTCACTACCCATTCTCATATTTTATCTTTCCTGGATATTTTTTATGTAATAGTCCCACTTTTTAGGTTTTATAGTATGGTTTTTATCCAAAACTTCATGGGATCATCTAGTTCAGGATTGGAATTGACCTCATTGATCTCTTCTATGCTACTATGAATGAATGGAGGCACAATTCTATGATGTTCAATACTGATGGTTATTTCATATCTGTTTATATCCTCCAAAGTTATAGCTACATTTACTATGGCTTGTTTCTGGGAATTCTATGAACACAAGATATGAATAAAATTAGGGCTCTAAGGGAATTCATCTATAAATCATCATACATAGTCAAGAAGGGAGATAATATCTTATTTTTTGATAGAATAATCATAGTTGAATTGATTTACTACTAACTCTTAATCACCTTTAATCATCATGTGATCCATTGGTATTTTTCATTCTAGTTCTAGGCCTATAATGAGGGCCTAGTATTCTACCTCTTGTTGGTGAATCCTTCCAACAATTGGAATAAATAAGGTAGGAATAAATTTACATGAGATATAAGAATGACTCCCAATGCAAATATGTTGGACTAGGGTCTTCCATCCTTTTTCTTGTTGAGATTTTGGATGCACCATCAAAATACATCTACCATTTCTAGGGGGTATTGGACAAAGAAAATTTCTTCATATAGTGGTTCTTTATTCACTGGTGCTTCTTCTAGATATGGATTCTCTTCATGAAATTTTTCTAAAGAATTTCCTTTTATCTTCTTATGCGATACATAACAAATTTACAAATGGTACATTATGATGACCCCTATGAAAACATTCCATTCAAAATTGAATGGTTAAGGATATATTTTAGTGAGATGTTCTGAGGAATGAAATGGATCTCGTGGTGCTATAGGTAATGTCTCAGTTTCTAAAATGAAAAAATTAACAGTAAAGAGTTCTTATCAAAATCTAAAAAATGAGTCTCAGTTTCAATCATGGATTGAATGTGGTAATAATGGACTTTTCATTCTAGGTTCCATTATTTTGTTCAAGGAAATCACCCAGTGATTACTCTAAAGATGTCACATAGAAAAATGATTGGTCTTCCTTTGAAAGATGGAAACAACACTAGTGAACACAAGATATATTTCTTATGACCAACTGATTCTTAGAATTTATCCGTACATAGATATATGACCAAAATTTCATTAAACTAGTGAAGGTAAGACATGTGCCCATAATATTATCTATAAAACCTAGAATTTAGGTAAGGTTTCCTTATAGTCCCATCAAATCTCTGAGCTTTAGAGGAGGCCAAATGTCTAGGATAGCCATATTCTTCTTAGAAACTACTTCAATTCCATGATGGTGAACTAAATATCTGAGAAAATTTCCTGAGTAACTCTAAAATCACACTTCAAGGGGTTCATTTTCAAGTTATGTTGTCATATTTTGGTGAAAAATATTTCTAGATCAGAAATATACTCAGAATTTTGATGTTATTTCACCATGATATCATCAACATAAAACATGAAGTAATTTCCCAATTAATTTTTGATGATTCGAATCATGGAACATTTGTATATAGAATCATTATTATTTAGATCAAATGGAGACACCTGATAAAACTATACCCCTTAGGGTTCTATAAAGGTAGTGAAGTATTCCTATTAAGGAGCTATTAGGATCTAGTTTTATCATAAATAGTCATCTATCAAGGATAGATATTAATAGTCAGATGTCGCATCTATCATATATTCTATAATCAAAACATGGAAATCATTCATTAGAAAGTTCCAGTTGTGATCCATGAATCAATTAAAACCTTGTTTTATACATTATTTTTCTTCTCTGGTATAATATTGGCAGGCCACATCAGGTATTATACTTATAAAATGAAGTTTTGTTGATTATTTTATCAACTTCATCTTTGGCCTTGGATTCCTGAGTTGGATGTGTCCTCATGACTACCTATTTGTAACCACGATATCTTCTAGAATACTCAGGTGGTGGGTGATCACATTTAGATTTAGGAATAATTTTTTTAAAATTTTAGGTGAAAACATCTTAGTACTTCTTTAATAAAAATTAATATTCCTCTCTTTTATCGAGGTACATGGCCATGTTGATTAGTTTTGATCATAGATCCTATTCTTTACCTAGATTTATCAGTCATAGTTCATTAAGGGTGATAGATTCACCCTTCTAAAATAATGGATGAGCATATTTGATGTCATCTTCCTCTTTCTATTCCTCTCACTCTTCATCTACCTCTTCCTCTTCATCTTCCTCTTCCTATTCCTTTTTTCATATGAGAATGGATGTATAAAAATGGTGGGTCTTAAGAGTTATAGGATAGATCAATATTTCGAGACCCTGAGGCATAGGTATGTCCATTTTCCAATAGTGGAAAGGAAATTACATCTTGTTCAGCTGATGATGCTCAAGCCTATTTATGGTCTGGGGATAGAGTAAGTGAATTTTCATATGAATCGTCCCCACTGGTGAGAGTATTTTAGTTGTTTTCAATGTTATAGGGTTTACCAGTCATGATTGATATCCTGAGTATTTCTGAGTTCATTCCCAATCCTGAACTCTCATTTTCAATATGGTGTATGGGAATCACATATTTATCCTTGAGAACATTAATTTGATTATATGGATCCATTTATAGACCATTTAGGGTAGTAAAACAAGAAAAATCATCATTTATGGGTACTTTCCATTCCCTCTGGTAAAATTCTACATTGATTTATTGAGATTTGCAAGATTAAAATAGAGATCGATCAAAGTGTAATGTCATGATTTTCCCATTGATGAAATATTTGAGGAATTAGTGATATGAAGAAGGGATCTATGTATGTTGTTGCAACCAAGGCCTTACTAATAGGACTTTTATTATTGTATCCAATTAAATGACAAAAAAACTCAGAATTGAACATTAAGTCCATAGATTGCATCCTGATCATGACCAGGACAAGGGGTTTTTGTTATCACTTATCATAACCCTAAATTATTAAAGAATGTATGGAAAAGTAATATTCACTATATCCTAACCAATGAAGTTTTCAAATTGGAATGAGATTGAAACTTTATCCATTATCAATGAAAACTTTTCGGATGTAAGTGTCATCGAATTTTCCAAATATATATAAGGTTATGATGTATCCCTTGCTTCTATATCATTCTCGGTAAAATAGATAACCACATGAAACACATTGGGGTTAGTCTTTACATGATAAACCTAAATAGTGGTGACATAATCTCTAAACACTTGAGGTCTCATCAGGCCTCTATAATCACATCTCAGAGATCCTTTGATAAATTAAGATCATCCAAAATTGAGAGTTTGGATGGAACTACATCCATATATCTTTATATTTCATATTTTTAAACAAAATGTATATACATCCCTATATGGTAATTATACCTACCTATACCTTTGGGGTATAATGTTCTTGGAGTATAAAAGTGAGTTATATGAATAGACATTAAAGGAAATTGTCATACTTTTATATTATGCTAGCTTAGCCTTCCCACCCATCTAGTCTGATGAGAATGCTACACCACTTCCTTCAAATATTCCAAAATAATTTTACTTCAATTAAAATTCTTGATTTTGGGTGCATTTTCTTACTCTTTATGTTTTCATTGAAGGTATTTATTTCTATTTTCAATAGTATAAACAGCTCTACTAGGGATATTGATGAAGGATTAGGTCCAGTCATGGTGATGTTTTCCACTTCCCCTTGGATTTTGTGGCCTCTAACCCTGGTTACTAGATCATTCTTAGGGAACTTAGGTTCATAATTATAATCATATTTTGAAATATGGACTTTCAAATGAATTATATTAATGTAAATTAATATTAATTATTTATCGGATGAGGATTTTTTTCATGGGGAAATTCTTGTGATACCATTTAGTGGGACAGTGCTAGTACTCTCGGGACCAGAGTCATAAAATTTGAGATATTCAAGACTTTATTTGGAATCTATATAGGTTTATCCTCTCATTCATGATTTCTTCTTCTTTAGTTATGTCATTTCTTGGAATATCATATCATATAAGACTATGGTGCTGAAAAAGTTGGTTGTATTGTGGCTGAAGAAATTAGTGGCATAGTTGGTTGATTTAATTATTCCCTGAAGAAGTATGAGTTTTAGTGATTGTTTTTTTTATCCAATCATTGAGATTCTATGAACTCTTTATGGTAACTTATTTCCATTTTCCTTCTTCCTATAGAGTGGAAACGAAAACACATGCCACTTCTGTTGGTTGTTTTCCCAGCTTTACTTACCCATAATGAACAATCTTTTATCGAGGGTCTTTAAAGACAAAGTAACCATGGATAGTGTTCCCCAAGTTTGATAAAAATGGAGATAATTTGGTGGTCATCGAAACTATCATGGTTAGGCCTCTTATGTTTTGGTAACTTTAATAAGTTATTTATCATAGCTGTAAATATGTAAATTTGAACCTTCTCATCTTAAAAGGAATAAAATTTATTATTATTAACATCAAATTTTGAATGTGTCTATTACTTTCTCTCATCATGAGAGTTATATTTTTTTCAAATATTTCAATTAAAGAGGAGGTACCACAAGAGAATGTGTGGGATTTGGAGTTGGGGTTGTTGAAGTAATGTGATTTAAGGTGACGGTCACAACTTCCACTCTTATTTCCCCTTCCATTGAGCTATCGGATTTGGTCAAAACAGGGATCGGGTTTATAAAATATAATCTTACCAACATTTTACCACTATAGAAAGATCTTGAAATCCACCTTGATACTTTATCAATATAAGTGGTGTTTAAAGTTTTTCATAAATATTATCAATGCAAAGACCCAATAAATCCTCTTGAGGAAGATAAAAGCATAGATAGTAATTAAAACCCTTCCACCTAGTGATAAAATCAGATACCCTCCCACTTTATCATTGTTTGAAATTTGATAGGATTAGAACTAACATCTTCTTAAGTATAGTGAAAAATTGATATACAAACTTTTGATGAATATTTTCACACCCTTTTATCAATTTGGCTGGTAAACAGGCCATATGAAGGAATACCCCTATAAGTTCTACATGAAACACCTATGTTCGGATGCCTATTTATGCTCAAGAGTTCCCTTCATTGGACCACATCAAGACATGAAGTATTCCAGGTGTTATTTTGGATCCCCCTAGCCATTTAATTTCAGAAACATAGGATTCCTAAAAAATTTAAGTGGAAGAGTTGTGTTCCCCCAGTCATAGTAAGGATTCATCTCTAGTTTTACTTGTGCATGATGCCCTTACATTGTTTCTAATTGAGTAGGAAATGACTCAATGGTGTCGGTGAGCTTTATGGGTATGGCCAACTAATCAGAATCTCGAAAAGGTGGAACAGTGGGTTTGATCATCTGTGGAAGTTCTACCTATACTTGCATTTTATAACCTGCATGGGTTGTCCTGTGAGGATTCATCAGATATAGATCTAGTGGAATACCTAATAGAGGTAATTTTTAATATCTCACCATCATGGTATCCAAGTACAATGGTTTTATGAGTCCCACATTTTTCGGGTGCTCTGTATCTACACTCCCCCATATAAAAATCCCTTCTTAATGATGTGTGCTAACTTGGAGGGAGATATGAGGCTCTTATTTAACAACATATCCAACAAGGATATTATATCTGTGTATTTATATATTTATTTTCTTAACCTAATGAATTTTTATCTCATATTTATTTAACCTCACCTTTAAGGTAAGAAGTTAAACTCTTTTGGTTAATGGATTAGATGTAGCCACACATTTACCCTTTTCCTTGATTAAAGCACATTGAGTGAGTAGTAGTTTAGAATTATTAGGAACCCTCACATTCTTAGAGAGCTTCTGATTTTAGTTTCTCATGTCTTATCCAATTACTTTGTTGTAGACCATGTTATAAATGGAAACAACCTCCTATTAATTTCCTACATTAGCTTTATACTCCATGATGTATGTAGGGGTGGTGATAATAATGTCCACTGATGTCTAATGCATTAAAGGTGTCTCACTAGTACCAGAATAAAATGAGGGTTATTTACTCTGGGAATATCTTCTAAAAGATTTGATATCTTTAGAAGTGGTTTTACCCTTGATATACCACTTTTTATTATGAACACTATGAGGTCTTATCCTTCCCTTTAAGGGTTCTCTAAGAGTTTTCTAGTGAAGGGTGATTTGAAGATAGCCTCCAAAAAAATCGTCATATGAATTCCCAATGAAGAACTTGGGTCCTAGGAAAAGATGAACTGGGGGGTTCACTTTGTGGAACCCCTCCTAAATATGAGAAGAATAAATTCATCTAGAATGAGGTTAAGGTAAAAATGTCCCCAGACCAGTTGGCTGGGGTTGTTCCCAATTTACAACTACCAAGTCTTGGGTTGGATTTGGTGACCTTGAAGGGATTAATTGTGATAAAAATTCACCCAAACCTATATTCTGGGGATACTCATGTATCACTACAACTATAGTCACAATAGTTGCACACTTGATCTTTCTCATTTTCACTCGATCATGAGTTTGGTGAAATGTACGGTTTGAACATGAGGTACTTTCTTCTGAATACATCACTGGTATTTGATGATTGGTTTCCCTTAATAAATAATCTTGCTCAATATTTTCATATGTTTGATTAATTAGTATTTTAATAGATCACTATCACCAGGATCGATGTTTCTGGGAATTTTTTAGGTCTAATTATTACTAAGTGTAAAATGTTTTGTGAGAAAATATTTCCTTTGAGATCCTTATAGAATTTATGACATTACTTGAGGTCATCTTTGAATGGATTTTTTTATCGGGGATTGGAGTCAAATAAAATTCTCTATGTTCACCCCATACCTTGATATGAAAACTATATAGGGAATCATTAATCAACTAACATATATTGAAAAAATTATTAAGACATTCACATTGAGGACCCACAATTTGTGTTCTCTATTTTGGGGGTAATGTAGCTGAAAAGGAATACAAGTCAATTTAATGAAGAAATTTTTCAATTTTCTTAACATGATTTTCATATTCATTATAATAAAGGAATTTTTATTCTATATAATGAATATTTTTCTAGATATTCATGTGAATTGTGTTCAAAAATTATTCTGATAACATCTCTTGAATGTTATACTAAGTGGATAATAGACAAAGAATGAATAATATGTTACTTTTTGAGAGTTTTTTAATCATAAATATTATATTCTAATCATATTCTATAATAGATTACTCCACTTAGTTTGGAAAATTTTGATGTATCCCAACTAATTTATTATATACAATGGAATTTTTTAGGAATATCATATGATGTCCTAGAAGGCAGAAGATCCAAGGGTGGTTTAGAGGGGGATTGCTTCCTCAAACTATCTTCTAGTTGATAAATAATATCACTTTTCAATGTTAAGGAATCAAACATAGACGGAATTATCTTCCCAAGAACCTCATGATATGAGGGATTTCTCATAATTTATTTGGAAATGGTGAGACCTTATTTTCAAAAAAAAGTTTCAATGTGGGGAGGACCTTCATGGGTAATTCCATTATGGGTAGAATACCATCATGTATTAATGTATGACTTTAGGGAGAAATTATAATGTGTATTCCATGGGGAGGACCTTAAAGTTGGACAATAGAAATAGGAGGACCATATTTTTGTTTGATCTTATTACCATGGAGAGAATTTACATAGCACACATCAATAGGTAAGTTCTCGTGATTGATAAATTTAAGACCACAAAAGAGGACACCATGGAAAATATTATTAGGAGTGCCTCCAAATTTATTAGCAGTAATGTTGTAAAAAGGACCATCACAACTATGACTACAGATTCCATAATTTGGTAATGAATCAGTAGGATCTTAGGCTACCATTGATAGGTTCTTTATGGACTCAAGAACACCAGCCTTGAGTTGAGAAGGGTTATGGGAATGATTTTTATTTTCAAATAACCTTTGGAAAGACTTCTTTATAGATTCTCTCCTCTAAGAAGATAGATTTGTGTGTCATAAACAATGGATTTCATATACTAGAGACTGCCTGAGTGAATCCTTTTCCAATACTAGAATTTTTCAACATGTTTCTTGGGATTTTATAGGAATATATTCTTGGATAGGGATGACCACCAAAATGGAAGAAGGATTTCCAATTGTAAATAGGGTATAAGATCTATCCTACAGTCCAATTATCATGAAATTTTATTGATGACCCTCCTAGATGGGAGCAGGAATATATGTCTTCTCTTGAGTGACCTTATGCTGATAGGCCACTCATGTTGTAGAGGTGGGGTTTCATGTATAACTCCAAACCACTTCCACTAAATTCATTATATCATTCCAGAATTATAGAATATGTTTAGGTATAAATTCATGTCTTTCCATCATTAATAGAATGTTTTGAGTTACATTTTCATAAGGAACAGAAATATAGACCCATTTCAAGGTTATAGAAGGGATATATACCTATTCCTATATGAAATTTATTACAAGGATATATTGACTATGATCATGTGTAGAGTAAAAAATCATGGTTCTTCCCCTTGTTTGTTTCCAATGTCTTTTGTTAGGTTTATCTATATTCTAACAAACTATGTTTCCGAGCTTGGTGGGTGCAAGAAGGTATGTGTACCTATGTGAAAGATTCTGCTATATAATTTCCGTGGGATTTTTCTCTAGATGGAATGGGAATATGGGATTATTCCCTATTTTTTCATATTTCATCCTTTGTAGGATAGACTAGGCACTCAGGGTCTATGTTACCTAGGCTGGGGACTGCAAGTAAGGATCCTCAATAAGATGAGGGTTTGATGTCAGGTTCATTTTTTTGCAATGGTTATTAGAAGGATACCTTAATGTTGAATCCTATGATACAGAAATGATTCCCCTAGAGACCTCATGATCATCCTTCCTAATGTAAGGGAGGAATTTATTTCTTCATTCTGGGTAAAGGCTCCCGAATCGATTTGAGATGGTGATGGGTTTCATTGGATTCTTTATCACCAAACTTTGTTTAGTGTATGGTTGGAGGGGTTTCATATCTTGGAGGGATTCGCATGCGTACTCTGAGTTCAGGACAGTACCACTGAGGCAGTACACCCAAACTAATGTGTTTGATACCCAACATTAGATACACTGGGTTGGTGATTGTATCCTATGACTAGATGAGGACCCATCTTATGTGATAGGCAATGAATAAGTTTGTTTCAGCTAGTAGGACACTATTTGGATTGAGGATATTTTTGTTGAAAATTATTGATATTTTGATAACACACATGAGTAATAAAAACATTTCATAGTATCATAAAAGATAAAAAACATGCATATAATTGATATGTTAAAGGAACCATTTTTTGTCCAATTTCATTTTATGGAATTATGAAATTGTTTGACATATGGGTGACATAGTTTTTTGGTTTATTAAAGGATTCATGTAAGGGTTACTATTTTTTTATGTACTATTTCGGGACTCGGTTTCCAACCAGGTTTATTTATGGAACTGAAAACACCCAATAGTCCTTATATCCATGATATGGACCTACATCCCAAAGGACTCCAGTCACCAGGTATTTTTCCTATGAAACTTAAGGACTCACATTGGTTTAGAAGATGCTAAGTTAGGATCATAACACCATTTTTATGTGGAATTATTACCTTCTTGGGGCTCCCGTATAGATTTAATTCATATTCTCTAGTGTTTTATAAACCTTGAAATAAATCTGGTCACCCTCCACATATTCAAAAAATCACATTTATATGGGGTAGTAATGATTTGTATATATAAAATTTTCTCCATACCATCTAGTAATATAATTGATTATGATTTACTTTTAATAACTGTGATTTAAAGACTCTTCATTGGGAACTCTAGAGTTTATTACCATCTAGAGAGATTTTTGGAGTTTTGATGATGGGTTCTAAACCATGAGAAGGTCTTCCTATGTATCCTTATGAATGGAATCAAAACCCATGTAGTTTGGAATCATGTAAAGAGACATGTAATACCTTTTAGGGTCATGTGAAAAGGACCATACAATGAATTTTAATGTCCCTGATAATGGATGTCCAGGAGAAAGGGTTCCTAGAAAAGGATGGTGTTTGAATTATGCATAATAAGTCTATTTCTCATTAATCCCATAGGGAATATGTCCTAAATATATTTTGTTGATTTTAAAAGGAATGAATCCCTATAAAGAGAGATCTCATTGGAGAATATGGTCCAATTAGGATGAGATGAAAGTAACCATATTGAATGTGGTTCTCCGGGAGGAAATTTTTTTTCTACTGGGAATACGACTTAGTGAGGGAGATGGTGTAATGAAGGTGTTGGGTTTGAACTTTAGGGAGGATTCCAACATATCCCCTTAGAATGATAATAAAATATCATGTAATTTTTATGTTTTGAGTACAAAACCTATGGGGTGCCAACAATGAATATTTTATTGTTTCAGCGATATGATCACTACTGGCCTCTAATCCCACATGATTCATGCTAAGTGTGATAAATAAAGGGTAGTGTAAGATCTGGTAGTTTACATGATCTCCTTTATCCAATGGTGGATGAGGGCATGGGTATGGAAGGAAGGATATGTCCTATAATAAATGATACGAACTTACTCTTGGATGGATTACTTATTCCTAGTTTTAGAGAAGAGAATATAAGGATACCACACTAGACCTCATCAAAGGTAAAAGCAAGTGGTTTCCTCACTATTCAAAACTGGGTGGTCCTTGGCACTACCTCCAAGGTTGGGGTCCTCATTAACAAGTGGATGTGAAATTGTACACACCCTGAAGGTCCTATCTATTTGGTAGGATAAGTTCAGTGAATATTTTATGAAGGGTATTCACGATCAAATGGGAGACAAGATAGTATTTCCTTTTCACTTATCATGCAAATTTAGGGGCCTCGGTGGAGGTTTTTACTTGGTATCCCTCATATAGGAGTCCCCAATAAGGGGTCATGTCATTGGTGTTATAATAGAGTGGTCATGAAGTGTGATTTACCAAAGTGATACCTAGTATTTTTAGGTTAGAACTTTCCTAGGTGATACCTGGGTGGGATGGATGGTGCTTTGGCCAGGTGATTCTTTGGAGAACTGTATTTAACCTCACCCAGGTGTTACCTTAGAGAACTGGTAGGTTCCTCTCCCAAGATTTAATTAGGTGAGCTGTTAATGTCTTATTAGGTGAAGAACAGCATGTTCAACCACAGTTGGGTTGGAACTTTCTCTAATCTATAATGGTCTTCTCAAGGTCTCTTGGAAGATTGGAACTCATGTTTTGAACCAAGGAAGGGGCATTCACCCTAGTGTGTTTGGAATGGGGGGCTCATCTAGTCCCTTGGTTTTTTAGACCATTGAGAAAATCCAATCCTTTGACACTTGATAATTCCCTATTATTTTTTAATCCTTTTAAAACTACATGGGGGTTTAAGGGACTTGGATGAGAGACTTGGGTGAGTAGAGCATCGAACTATCTCTCTATCCTCTAATCATGTCAAATGAGGGGCCTAGGCATCATACTTATAGAACAAACTAGAAACGAGGTAAAATTGTTTTTTCCATGCGATTCACATGTTCTATTTGATCACATAGGTGGTTAATGCATGTTGGACCAACACAATATAAACCGCATGAGATGGATGGTTGCACAATTGGCTCATGCAACCCAGACTTGCATGTGATATTTGATCGCACAGGTGATTTGTGTAGGTGTTTTCTGGGTGAAATACAAGTAAGATAAGTTAATTTCATTTTCATTTCACCTATTTTTAAGTTAATTTTATGCTTTAATAAAAATTTAGTTCCAATAGGGATAGAAAAGTTCCCTTTAATTGGGTTTGATTTTAAATAAATATTTTGAGAAATTAAATTATGGCATGTATTATCCCATAAAAGGAAGGGAGAATGAGAAAGTTATATATGTAAGATAAATATATATATATATATATTTATAATTTATAAACAATCCAAAATATCAAATGGATATTGAAATTTAGTTAGATAGATAATAGTCATAACTTGAAGAAAAAAGTTGGTTTAGAGAGACCTCATACCTTAAGTCTTGTTTTTATTTGTACACATTAAAGACTACTATATAATAAAAATATGTTTATTATAAATTTATTAAATAACCATAATAATATATATAATACAATATATAATTTTATATATAACATCTTACCACCCATTTATTAATAATTCTTTATTAAAATCATCGTTCAGTCTAATAATTACTTCGCTTTTTAATGCAATTTTTTGTTTGGTAGTCTCAGTATTTTAACATTGATCATGGTTTAATCATCTCAAGAATGTTATACATGATATTAATATCATATATATTCAATATATATATCTATATTTCCATCCATAAAAGTTAGAGATAAAAATAAATTACACCTTTCATGGAGACGGTAGGTCATACGTATGCATAAATATTGTTTCTATTTTCAATGGATGGAACGAAAGATAGGTGAATAATAATTCACATTTATAGAGTCATAATAATATCATGAATAAAAAATTTATTTATTAAATTCATCATTATAACCATCCACGATTCTAGGTGATGGAAAATTAATTACATTGATTCACGAGGTGGTAGTCCACCGTGCATAGGAACAATGATTTAATTTCCCATTTGATTGAAGAGAAGTAGGATATAGCTGATGAAATTAACATAATAAAATCTAAGTATATGTAAGATACTATTTTTATTATTAAATCATGTTTTAAAAATATTTTAATGGTGTAGGATAATAAATAAAACTTAAATATTTAGTTAAAGACTATACCACTTTTTTAGACAACTTCATTTTCATTTTAGCTTAAACCGTCTAAGGGTGCTGTTATAACCAAAAAAATATATCTCTAAAACATGTTCAGAGATGTTATTAAGGTATTTGATAAGGTTTTGGATAAACCAAATGTGTTTTTAAGTGTTAATAAAATAGAATATTAGGTTCTCTTTTATAAGTGTGGGGTGGGGAACTCTTGGAATTTTTTAAAATTCTAAATTAATATAAATTAATATTCACATAAACAAGTCTGTGAACTAATATTATTTTAATATAGGGTGATTATGGGTGAAATAATATCATAAAATAAACTTATTTTTTTCATGAAAGTCACATGTTCTATTTTATCACATAGGTGGTTCAAGCATGTTGGACCTACACAATATAAACCTGCATGAGATGGATGGTTACGCAAGTGAGCCACGCAACCGAGACTTACATGTAATATTTGATCACATAGGTGATTTGTGTAGGTGTTTTACGGGTAAAATAAAATTAAGATAAGTTAATTTAATTTTTATTTCACCTATTTTTAAGTTAATTTCATGCTTTAATAAAAATTTAGTTCCAACAGGGATATAAAGTTCCCTTTAATCGGGTCTGTTTTTAAATAAGGATTTTGAGAAATTAAATTGTGGCATGTATTCTCCCAAAAAAGTAAGGGAGAATGACATAGTTATATATGTAAGATCAATACATATATAGAATTTATAAACAATCTAAAACATAAAATGGATATTGAAATTTAGTTAGATAGATAATGGTCGTAACTTGAAGAAAAAGGATGGTTTAGAGAGACCTCATACCTTAAGTTTTGTCTTTCTTTGTACACATTAAAAACTACTATATAATAAATATATATTTATTATCAATGTATTAAATACCCATAATCATATATATAATACCATATATAATTTTATTATAACATCTTACCACCCATTTATTAACAATTCTTTATTAAAATCGTCGTTCAGGATAATAATTACTTCGCTTTTTAATGCAAGTTTTCAATTGGTAGTCTCAGTATTTAAACATTTATCATGGTTTAATCATCTCAAGAATGTTATCCATGATATTAATATCATATATATTGAATATATATATAAATATAGTGTCATCCATAAAAGGTAGAGATCAAAATGAATTACACCATTCATGGAGATGATTGGTCATATGTATGCATGAACATTGTTTCCATTTTCAATGGATGGAATGGAAGAAAGGTGAATAATAATTCACAATTCTAGAATCATAATAATATCTTGAATAAAATATTTATTTATTAAATTCATCATTATAACCATCCACGATGCGAGGTGATGGAAAATGAATTACATTGATTCACGAGGCGGTAGGTCACCGTGCATACGAACAATGATTTAATTTCCCATTTGATGGAAGAGAAGTAGGATATAGATGATGAAATTAACATAATAAAAACTAATTATATATAATATAATATTTTTATTATTTCATCATGTTTTAAAAATATTTTAATTGTGTATGATAATAAATAAAACTGGAACATTCATTTAAATACTATACCTTTTTTTCAGACAACTTCATTTTCATTACACCTTAAACCATCTAAGGGTGCCATTATAACCAAAATATATATCTCTAAAACATGGTTAGAGTTGTTATTAAAGGATTTGGATAAACCAAATTTCTTTTTAAGTGTTAATAAAAGAGAAGAGTATGTTATCTCTTATAAGTGGGGGGTGGGGAAGTCTTAGAATTATTTAAAATTCTAAATTAATATAAATTAATATTCATATAAAAAATTCTATGAACTAATATAATTTGAATATAGGGTAATTTTGGGTGAAATAATATCATAAAATAAAATTTTTTACAATTTTATATTTTGTTTTTCCCTTATCTCTTTGTTTTAACCCGTGATAACCCTTTTTGAAAATTATTTTGATAATGAAGTTCTTACTCTTTAGAGGTCAATACTATTAATATAAAAGGAAATTTTGTCCATAAATGAAAAACAGTTGATATTTTAAAACATATATCAATCAAGTATAAAAATATGGGATTTTTAGGAATTTTAAATTATTTAATAAAGTATTATTTATTATAAAATTACATTGATATCATATTTAGAACTATTCATTCAATTTGACATTGAAAACAATATGAAAAAAATGGAATTAAAATATAATCCATTAAAACCTCCCTGATATTTTATTTCTATATAAAAAAATTATGTGACAAAATAACTCGTTCAAATTATATAACTTTTAAAATTTTTTAAAATCATTTGTTTTATTTTTCTATTAACTGAATAAATGATGTGTTGACATTGCGTAAGTATTTAATGTAATTGTTTCATACCTAAAAAAATTCCCATAATAAAAAAACTAATTTATATTTAAAATAAGTATTTATAATATAAATTATTTTTTCTTAATCCATGCCACAAAATATTATAGAAATTAAAATCAAGAAAATATCATTTTTTATTTTATAATTTTCTTAAATATTATGAAGGTAAAAATTTGAAGAATGTGGCATAAAGTTTCCATATTTTATAAATTTGGATGGAAATAGATGAACTAAACTCATAAAATAGAAAAAATTAATGTGTTATGGTCATTTTTTATTCCTTATCATATTATTTTAAACCTTAATTTTCTAATTTACCATTATCATGGTGATAATTATTTACTATGGTTATTATTAATAATGTCCAAAAAATGAGACTAATTTAATAAATATGGATCTCATGATTCAAAATATAGAATCCATTTTTTAATGTTTAATTTTTTGGATTGGTGAAAATTAATTTAAGTTAAAAATACAAAATGCAAAGAAAGATAGTTTTTTCAGAAACATACCTTTTTAGTATAAAAATATTTTTATACCAAATTCAAGTATAAAATTCATTAAAAAGTCCATAATAGAATTATTTTTAATCAAAAGTAACTAATTACATTTTAAAAATAATCGAAAATATAATTTTACTATGTAAATACTTGAATAGAATATTCATTTTTCAATAAAAATTAGTATTTTTCTAAATTTATTGAAAAATAAATATTTTTAGAAAAATCACAACGAATAACACTAATATAATTTTAATATGTAGATTTAAAATTTAAATTTAATTTTTTCAAATAAAATTTATAAAATTTCCATAAATTAATTATAATATTTTCTCACAAGAGTAATAAAATACTTTTTGAAGAAAATGAATTTTTTGAAGAATAAAATGGCTATAGAAAATTTGATTTCTTATTTACTAAGAATTAATAAATAAATTTTTATTGATTAATATATGTATATCCTTTTATATATCAATTTCTTTAATCCTATTGATACACACCAATTTAACGAATATGTTATACTATAATAATATTTCATGGTTTGTTTAGGCTTTGTGAGGCGTATTGTATATGATATCAAATAAAGTTTTCATTTAAAAATATCATAATGTTGCAATATGTGTTTGTATATACATATATATAGATATAAATATTCATATATAAAAAAAATTATTTTTCATATTTTCATATGTGTTCCCATATATATTTTCTACATAGATATAGTATGAAAAGGTAAATCAAAATAAAAAGATGGTACATATATGTGCTTTTATTATGGAAAGTTTTACTTATTAATATTGAAAAAAAAATCATAATTAAATTTTTATTTTCATATAAAATTTTCCATGTGTAACTATAAACATTCACAATAAATTCTACCACTAATATGTTAAGATCCACCACAGAACATGAAAAATAAAAAAAATACCCAAACATTGAGTATCCAAACCCTTTAGTAACCGAAAATGGTGTTTGTATAGTACATCGGCAAGCCACTACTGTAACACCATAAACCATACCATCGGGTCTGAGTTGGAGGGTCACATGACCTCATGTGCACCTCCTTATATGCAAGATTTTTTCTACTAGTGGTGAGGGTATAAGTCGGTTAGTGAGGAGATGATACCATCATTATCATGTCATAAAACTTATAATAGATAATTAGAGTAACATGAAAAAACTAAAATATGAGATACATCTCATATAATATATAGATAAATGACTTCCCATGGTAGAAAAAAATCCATAGTATATTTATTAAATAAATAATTAAATAAAAACTATTGATTTCTAAGGATTCGGCCCCAGCCTGCTAACAACTCCACACTCCCCTTCTCAACCATCATCCAGGGGCCCCTTTCCCTTACTTGGGTCTCGAAACAAAAAAAAACTATACGCGCATCAAAATTACTAAACATGGTGTGGGTAATAAAACTTAATGGGACACAACCAATGCTTCCTTAACTAATGTGCTTATATAAGAAAGTGTATGATACAAAGAAACAATAAATGTAAAAGAAACACAACAATCCAAAAATGATCACTTGTGTGCTAACTAAGCTACTAAAAGCCTAAAATATACTTGTATTGGATTCATTCCAAAAGGAATGAAAAATGTATCAGGAAAAAACAAGGACTATCCCTGAGACTATTATTCATGTTGCTCGAAATCTTGTGTATGTACTACTAGGTATCCACTAGATGTCATGTGAGTCATGTTCTTGAAATCCCCTATGTATTGAGTGATAATGATTCTTATGATCTATTAGAAATTGAGTAACATTCCCCTTGACATATTTTAGGCATCATGTTTATCACAAGGCATCCCTGAGGAATGTTTTTATACTTACTCTATGGTTAGGTCCACCATCTCTAGTGTCGAAAGTCATGGACACTCCTCCTCTAAGGGATAAAAATGTCACAATTGTACGCATACTTTAGGAAATAATAACAATACTTCTAAAGGTACACATAACATGGTAGAACACATAAGAATTGTATCATTTAATAATGATTAAAATTAGTGACATATAATACATGTCATCAATGTAAACTATGAATAACATGATATATATGTACTTATGGTAATAATTATCACATATAGTTCTCATGGGCTATGCACACAACCACAGTTGATAATAATCAAGAATGGCTATTAGGTATCCCTCATAAGAATTCAATAATGGAAACAAGTGTAAACAAGGGCCCCCAAAAGTTATGGAAAATAATACATCAATGTTGTCAATGTCAATGTCAAGGTTCTCCAAGGAAACAACAATCCAATCACATCCACATAATAATCATTTAAAAATGCTCAACAATGGCTCTTATAAATTATTCAAATTATTTTATATTCAAAATAAATAAAAACACCACTTTTTATAACACTTTTTATCTCATGGTTAACTCTAAATTATCGATTTAAGTTATGGAATGAGCTAACTTTTCTTCCTTAGAGGAAATCGTAATTTAAAAAGGATAGTGGGTTTTTTCTTTCTAAAATAATCCTAGATAAACTTTAGATATTAATTCTTTATCATTATTTGATAATTTACAAATTAAAAACATTTAATAATTATTTATCATTAATTTCCAAAATCTTGAGAAGAACTAGATTTAAAATTTTCTTAAAAAGGATACCTTGGAAAATATCCCTTTGAGAAAAGTTTCTCTTGGGAATATAAGAGATAGATAGGGTAAAGGCATTCTAGGAAATATAGAATAAGAACCTAATTCAATCAAGAGTACATCAAAGATCATTCCTAAATTAATTTTCAAGAGACATTGACTAAAAAAGATACCCATAAACAAAGGCCAAAACTGTTTGGATATTTTTGAAGAAGGATTTCCATGTATAGATTCATATTTTTAAAAAACAAAAAAAAAAGGTGGAATTAAATTTTTATTTTAACCAACTATTAATTTCATATAATTTAAATTATTCTATAATATGAGTTACAAAATTTAAACGATTCAAATAATTCATCCCCATAATTTTATGCTTTGAAAACAGAAAAAAGAACCAAGATATAGTTTTAAAATGGGAAGATAGAGATGAAAAGGGAGTTTTAAAACACAATTTCCCCAAAACATTCACTATGTAAGGGTAACATGGATCACCCTAATGCATCTCATTATTACCACTTAAGGGTAAGGAGTTTTACCCTTATATAGGCCCCCTACCCTTGCGCATCACATGGTTTACATGTAAGGGTAAGGAGTTTTACTTTTACACAGGTCTATGACCCTTACACAGTTTAGGAAAAAAGCTATTTACCCATACACAACCTCCATTTTAACCTTATGCAACCTTTGAAACTAAGGATATTCCATTACATACAGACAACGTTACCCCTACGTAATATTTGAAAAGTTCAACATACACTTATGCAACCATGTAGGTACCTTTATGAAGTGCCTCCGTTACCATTATGTAGCCTTTAAAAACTAGACTCTTCCATTATAAAACTCATATAAATAGGTATTTACCCTTATAAAAGTTCTAAAACATAGATAACCCTTATCAACGGGATAAGTGATACATAAGGATAATAATTTTCTTGTTTTTTTTTTAATTTTCAAACAAAAGACTTACAAATTATATAAAAAAGAGTATTTTAAGAACATTTAATTATTGAGAAAGTTACAATTATCCCCCTATAATAAATTATCATCATTGAGAAGTTTCTTTATAGGTCTTTCTCAAATAAATCAGTCCATTTATCTCTAATGTCAGACTCTCATTTCCACGTCTTCTCCTGGATCCATCCATGAATCCATAGGATCTAGACAAGTGGTACTGTCTTCACCTCATGAACTTTCTCGCTCAAGTCCTAAATTTTCATCTGTCACTCCTCATATTATGTGTCAAAAAAAGTCTCAACATCCTCATAGTCTTTTACATGTGCATTATTGGGTATATACCTATAGAGATAAGACATATGAAACATGTCGGGTTTACCTTGGTAATGTGAAGAAATATCCCGATGGTATTCTCCTATCTCAAACTGCTTAGTAATCTCGAAGGGTCTAACATAACATGGGAATATATTTTCATTATTCCTCAGGCTTTGGTGGCCAAAATAAGGAATCAATTTCATGAAAAATCAATCTCCCACAGTGAAGTCCAAAGGTCTCATCTTTTGGTTGGTATACAATCACTGCCTATTCTAAGTGGTGATAAATATCTTCTAACTTAGTTTCACTCTCTCAAAGGCCAAACTGAAAAAAAAAATATTGGTCCCCATAGCCTCTTCATAACCTACCTCATATTAATAGATCATTTGGAAGATATTTACTCCTGACATACACTAATATCATGTATAATTTTATTCAATTTTCATGGATTTCTAATGAAATATAATTAATAATAACCATGATTTTCAATGTTTTAATTAAATTATGGGTAATTTATAATAAAGAATGAAATTTTTTTTGAATGAGTAAAAGAGGGTTATTTTTAAATTTATAATTTAATTAGGGACTTTATTGATTTTTTCTTATATTATTAAGTTTACTTCATGAATTTGAAACTTTTATTTTCAGGTGTCAACAAAAATATATGCCAAGAGGTATCCATTGACCAAGTATCCGTCAAGACACATGTCTAGACTTAAGGTGAGGTCAGTCAACCTAGACAGCTATCAGGAGAGCCTACCCAATGCATAGGGGTTCATGGGGTAATATGTCTCTTGTATAGGGGCCCGCAGTTGTGAAATATATGATACATGCATATATTTTGTAAGAAATTTCACAAGCATGTGGTGGTCAAGCCCACATGACTATGGGAGGAAGGCCTCAATGGGATGGGTAATTCCACAGTGGCGATGGGTGTCCTCCGACACTTTATCAACTTCATTTTTGTGATGTAGACATAGAATGTATTATAATATCTCACCCATCTTCTATCAATTTTGATGTGGAACACTTACTATGTGGTCCACTATTCATTTTTAACATAAGAAAATGTGTACTATTGTTTCCTCCGCAGCTCAACCTCAAACACCCATCTCTAATGATCCCTTTTGTCCTCTTCCATTCAAGATCATTGGTTGTCATCTATGATGTTGGAGAACCACCATGTAAGATCCATTGAGGATATCAACCCATCCTCGTCCATCACTTCCACTACCTCTGATCACCAGGGATCAACTCCTAGGATTCATCTGAGACCCATGACTGCCGATTAGAGTATCCTTTCACCAATATGAAGGTTAGAGGATAAGAGGGGATACCTTATCATAGCTCGAGTTTCGCCACCACCCTAGAACAATCTTAATACCTTCACCATTATCAAAGTATATGACCACGATTGATCATATTAGAAGACCCAAATGATCAACAGGATCCCATTTCAATACATCCTCTATCCATTGTAAAGTCTAGAGAAGGAGTTGATGTTGTCGTACCTATATTCCACCCCAACCAATGCTCACTGGTTCCATGTACTATTCTCTAAAGGCCGTTCCTAGTAGAAACACAACCATGAATCTCAAGCATGCACCACCGAAGGCTGCCCCACATGGATCTCATCCACGCTGCAAATCTCCATCACCTAAATCTCTAGGGTGTTTCAATATTCTTCATGTCAAACTTTAGGTCAAATTTTAATATTTGGATATTAAAAAATTTAAAAGTGTGGATATGGGAGGATATTATTTTTCTTATCCAAAGGAGGCTAAGGGCCTCTCCCTCAGTCTATTAAAGGGAACCATTTCTTACCAAAGAGAAATGTTTGACTATCCGTGGATGAGGAGGCCATCTTCTCAGGTTTTTTGAAACTTATTTTATTTTTTATTTGATATATCTTTCTATTTTAGTCTAATTTATATTTAATATTAGTTTATTAATTAATTCATACATAACTAATTTCTTTAAATGTTCAAAACCTCTTCTTTTTCTCTTATTCTTCTTATTTTTATTTTGAATTATTTATTCTCTTATTATTTTAATATTATTTGTATATATTATATATATTTATTTTCTTTTATATTTTATTTTATTATTATTCCATTTATTTATTTATTTGTTCTTTTATTTTTATTATTATATTATTTTATGTGTTTTTTAATTATCTTACTAATATCGATTTATATTTTATTTTATTTTCTCTCTCTTTCTATCTCTCTCTATATTCTATTCATTTTAATTTATTCTCTTTTTCTTCTTCTCATATTTCTCATCCTATCATTGTGACCTCTTACCCACAAAAATGTGGGGATAAACTGAGGCTTATCCCATGGGAGGTAAGTACTGTTTTTATTTCATCCTGTACATAAATTTCCTAGGTTTTATTTATCATTTAGGTGATTAAGAGTGAAGTGTATGAGTGTGCTGATTTTATACTACAACACTAAGTTCAAACACCACAAACGTAAATATGTCATAAGGAATTTACATGAAGAATTAAATAAAAAACCACTTACCTCCCCGAAGCCAAGCCTAGTGTTATCCCTTCATTTTTTTTAAGGGTAAGATGTCACAGTGGTGTGATGAGAAAGATGAGAATAAAAAAAGATAATAAAATAAAAAGAATTTAAAAGAGGGAGATAGATATATTAAATAAAATAAAATATAAAATGATATTATGAAAAGAATATTAAAACACATAAAATAATAGAATAATGATAATAGAAGAATAAATAAATAATGAAAAGGAAGAAGAATAAAAGAGAATAAATATATATAATATATTTAGATAATATTAAAAGAAGAAGAGTAGAAGGAATAAAAATAATAAGAATAAGAATAATAGAAGATGAAGTGGTGTAGAAAATTTGAAGAACATTAGTTGTGGATAAATTAATTATTAAACTAATATTACATACGAATAAAACTAAAACAGAAATAAAAAAAGGGAAAAAGTTACAATAGCCTGAGAAAATGGCCTCCTCCTACATGGATGGTCAAACTCCTCTATTTGGAATTAAATGGTATCCTTTTATAGACTATGGGGAGTCCCTCAACCTCCTTTTGAAATAAAAATTATATCCTCCTATATCCTGACTTTTAAAGTTTTAAATATCCAAATATTAATATATATAGCTGAGATATACGTGTGAAGAATATGGAAAAAACAGAGAAATTATGGTGTTTGATATTTTTAATGTGGATGAGATCTATATGGGGAAGCCTTTGGTGGTAAATTCATGGTCTTTATGGTGGTGTTTACATGTGGAAAGGATTTTGGAGAATGGTGCATGGCACCAATGAGCATCATTGGTGGTGAACTGTAGGTGTAGTAGTATCAGATCCTACTTTCTTCGGCCTTTACAGTGGCTATAAAAAGTGATGAAATGGGATCATGTTGATCATTTGTGTCTTATAAAATTATTAGTGAAGGTACAATCCTATGATAGTGATTAAGGGCTCAAGCTTAAGCTCGGGCAGTAGTGACACACGAGTGGCGGCAGCAGAGCTCCTCTTCTCCTCCAGCATTCACAATGGTTGGAAGATATTTGTATTGGTATTCATGGGTGTTTTATGAGTCCTATGAGGAGATATATGGTGATCATAGGTAGTGGAAGTTAAGGATGAGTATGTTCCAATCTACCTAATAGATTTTCAATGGTGGTTCTCTGGCATCGCAGTTGGGGGCCAGCAATCTCAAGCGACGGAGGATGATGGGGCTAAGAAGATCTGGGTGTTTGAGGGAGAGCAAGTGGGAAATATGCTGGAAAACATCATTTATGTTGAAAAGGAATATTGGACCTCATATTATGCATCTCACATCAAAATGGATAGAATATGGGCTTGCACATATAAGCAATTTTATGGATGCATCATTGAAATGAATTCAATTGGGTGTCAGAGGAAACCATTCGCTACTAAGAACTACCTCATCTGGATGATTCCTTCCACGCAGAGCCACATAGTCTTGATCACCACATTCTTAGGCATTTAATTGTGAAAGATATTCAAGTCTTATATATTTCACCACTACGGTTCTTTATGTATGGGTCTGATGCCCCCATTTACCCATGTGCCTTAGGAAGGCTCTCCCAATGACTCTCTTGGACGGTCAACCTCACCTTGAGGCCATAAATGTGGATTGAGGGATATCCCTTAGCCTAAATTTTTTCAAACACCTGAAAATAAGAGTTTCAAATTCATTAAGTAAAATTCATCACATAATTAAAATTTAAAAAAAAATCCACAATTAAATTCTAAATTTTAAAATAACATTATTTAACTCATTCAAAACCATTTCCATTAATTATTTTAAATTTCACATAATTTAATTAAAACATTGAAAATAATTGGTGTTATTCATTTAATTGCATTAAAAACGTTAAAAATTGAATAAAATTATGCATGATATTTGGGTTTGTAAAATATACCCACACTTAAACCATGAATGTCCTCAATCATAAATTCTAAAAAAGGAATTCAAAGGGAACCACTGTTACCCATATTCAAATTCCAAATTAATAAAATTAATCAATTATCAATTTAAAATAAAATTTTCAAATTATACATAAATCATCAATTTAGTTTATAAATTTTTCAAAGAAATAATTAATTAAATCATTTTATTTTTCCTCTTTTAAAAATGATGGAACTTCCCTACTCATTCATTAAAATTCCTTAATTTTCTATTATTAAGCATGTCAAATAATGATTGACCTAAAAATGTATTATTTTCTCTCATCACTCATGACGCATTTCAAGTATAGTTATTATCATATCCTTAATACATACTCTTTATACATAGTCTTTTAAAGGGACTACATTCTCCACTTTGTAAAGACAAAATGAACATAAAATCATGAGGGATTTACTTTAAGGTTCTAATGAATATGAGGATTAAGGTGTGTTGGAATTGTTGTTTAAAAATAAGTCTTAAAGAGTAGGTTTCTCTATAAAGTACAATACATTATATCAAAAGTGAAAGTGTAATGACCTTGTCCCATTTAAAGTAGCAACTTCCAACTTCCCCCAAATCTCAAAAGTAAATATCATGATCAATTTAACTATAATGAATGACTTGTGCACCCTCATTAAATTTATTTCTACTTTTATACTTTTTTTATTTTTCAAAAAACGTTTTCATCATTTTTTTTTCTTTTTATAATGTTATTATTAGAATAAAACTCAAACCCACCACCTATCCATGTATAATAAAAATCATAGGTCCAGTATTTGTTATTTTTTCCCAAAAACTAAACCCATTTTTAATCTTTTTTTTTTTGTTCTTTTTGTCATTTCCACTTTTCTTATTCAATAGGGGAAATCAATAAAGAGTTAAATGAATGAAAACATTTTTAAATCCCTGTATGTAGAACCCCCCACACTTCTTCCTTACAATGTATTTTATCCCTTACATCATGAATCCCTTCACCCCTACATATCAATTTTAAAATTTCATGTAGAAAACTAAGAGGATTGTAGGATTAGATAAAAATGACTTAAAACATGGCTCATCCCTAACAAGGTCATTCATTGTTTCAAAAGTTTTAAACAAGTATTTATATAAAGGTGGTCTTTCAAGGATAATTCTTTTTCAAAAGATGACTCAATCATTTTAAATGTGGTTTTGTATATTCATATCTTTAACAAGTTCAAATAAAAGTTATAGTATGTGGCATGTCCCAAGATCAAACAGTAAATATGATAAAAAAATTGGAAATTAATTGGTCAATAAATCCTCTCATGAATGGGACATATGATTTAAAAATAACTCAAGGAATGATTAATAATAACAAATCAATTCACATGAATTTTATAAATTTCAAAGTATGAGAAATGTTAGGGAAATTTCATTTACATGAATCAAAAATTTCTCTTAAATCATGAGTCCTCAACTTAATATCCATTCTTCATATAAATAATTCAATTATACATTTTACTCATTCTATTTCATTAAAATTGAATTCTAAAACATGGAATCACATGATTATTAATAAACACATGTCTCCTGGATTATTCAAGTAAAATATTAATCAAAATATAGGCCTGTAATTTTTCAGTTTAAATATCAAAACATATTATTGAAAAAAAATTAGGGAGTTTAAATATAAATAATGTAAAAATTAACTCCATTTCCCATGAATCTTTAGTCATATTTCATCCTTGACTGTTTGGGAATACCTTCTTCCATCATGAACCTATAAAACAAAATTACTCAATTAATCAGAACAATCATGAAATTTAAGATCAAAAATATAAGAGGGAGTGGGTTGCATTTTATAATAATTCTAAAAATGAAAATGAAATCCTTAATTACTAGAAAGAAAGAAAAATAGATAATTCTTGGTATGATCTCCTAGGTGGGCCATGTATTTCTTCTTCCTCTGAAGGGAAGTATCATCTTTTATTTATAATATGATGGTGAGTGGATATTCTTTGACTCAAACCACCACATATGGATTTTTCCATCTTGTGATTCTTCTTTTTTGGTGAGGAATGATCCATGGATAGAGTATACCATATCCTCCCTCTTCACAATTTAGTATAGTTTTCATGGAAGGGGTTGGATAAAGTATGGACCATCTACTTCCTTGTATAATGCTTGTGCAACCTCCTCTTCATTTTCTAGTGCTGGATCAACTTAGGCTATATGAATTGAATGTTTAAAAGTAGTTTTACAGTTTATTTTTAACTCGAAAAAATTTAAATGTGAAGAATATAAATTATAATTACCCCTTTCAGTATGAGAAACCTTTATCTTTATTTCCTCATGCTCAACAACATGTAATTTCTCATGTGATTCCTCAAATTCATATTCAATAAAGTTAGGGATATCCATTTTTTCTTCAGTAGGTGTGTGTGATATTTGTTCATTTTCCTCTAGGGTAAAATAATGATTGACCAAATATGAAAATTCAAAACTATAGGGAGTGATACTAAAATCATATTGAATGAAATCAAAAAATAAAAAGTTAAAGAAAGGATCATCTCCCTGATTTGTTTCTAGTTCAATCGTTTATTCATTGGTAAGTGTCTCTTGGATTTAGATGGTGGAAAGTGGAGGTAGGAAGTTAGGATCCTCCATATTTTCTTCAAGTTCCACCACTTGTGTCACGACCCATCCCCCGGGGCCCGTGTCGTGACTACCCCAAGCCCGCCTTCCATAGGCCAGGGGCCGGTGACTAGCACCAAAGATGTAATTTTCTAAAACTCATAAGGCATTTCCTTTATTACCTGTAAACACATACAGCAAGATATGAACACGAGTAAACTGTATAACCAAAAGAGTGATGAAATTAAAAGGGGTCGGAATACAAGCCCAACAGTAATGGTACCAGTACAACTGAAAGCAATACAACTGAAGAAAAAGAAAGAAAAGCATCTAATAGATCATCCTCCAAAATTCCTACCTGAAGGGTAAGTATAGATCATCTCCTCATCAATCCATGTATGTCTGTCTCCTCCGGGTACCGACATGTCATATGGTCCACCTTTGGGTATCTTCCTGTCCTAGTACTCTCAGCCTCTGTCAGCGCTGTCTGTCGTCTGCAACCAATACAACAAGGTGCGGGCGTAGCCCGTGCAGGGGTGAGTATAATGATACTCATTAGGGACCTTGACACCCTCAAGGTCTCACAAAATACACCAAGGATAAACCACAAATAAAGAAATCTATATATTACCCTACTTAGGTATA
Organism: Viscum album; assembly: GCA_963277665.1. Classification (NCBI taxonomy): domain Eukaryota; kingdom Viridiplantae; phylum Streptophyta; class Magnoliopsida; order Santalales; family Viscaceae; genus Viscum; species Viscum album. Next base: position 1,466,068,890 of record OY728158.1, read on the forward strand.
TGCCCATACATATATCTATGTTATCAAGTGATCTATCTCAATCATGAGGAAAACATAGAAAAACTAACTCATCTCAACCAGTATTTTATTCACATTATTGAAACCTCGGCTGCTAGATAACTCCTCCTCTATTGTGTATAGTGGGCATGTCACGACACCAATCGTTCTTCCCACTAACCTTAGACTGTTGATGTACTCCTTCTGTCGAGTACCGTGGGTCTTCCACATCACACAGAGTTGCTCCCCACTATGGGTTTACCATGTCACCAAGCACGGTCCTCCACCATGGGTCTGCCACGACACCAAGGCGCTCTCCACTGGGCTAGTAGAGTCACTCTGAGTCAAACGGTCAGCAGTCGTCAGGCCTCAGCTAGCTACTAGGTCTCTGCAAATACGCACGCTCGTCTCCAAGAGGATCCACTCCACGATATACTGGTTGATACTCCAACTATCACGAAGTCTCATGAAAAAAGTATCACAAAGGTCTGCCACGTCATAGGGGTCTCAACTCAACAGACGGCGCGTCAATCGGACGCCCGGTCTGGGAGTTATTAGCCTTTTATTCCCGGGGGCCCGGTTGGATTCGTACACGATACAACCAGACCATATCTCAAATATACCCCAAACTCTAGTGGGGTATATTCAAATGTACATTCATTCTCTAATACTTCCAGCGCTGATGACGGTTTGTCAAACGGACGTCTGGTTCCAAAGATATGGACGAAGAAGTGTAAATGGGTCGTAGTGGGCCCAGGTTCGGTCTGACCCGGTCGGACCGACCCGACCCGACCCAACCTGACCCGTTGGGTCTAGCCTGGACCATTGGGTTCAGCCTGGCCTAGCTGTCCACAGAGAGTTGTGAGGACACGGACCGGTCGTGAGGGCGCAGACCGGCCACAGGTCGGCGTGAGGGCAGTTCCGCCCGGAGGGCGCCCTGTGGTTAGCTCAGCCCGAAGGTCACCGCGAGGGCGGCTCGGCCTGGAGGGCACCGCGAGGGCAGCTTGGCCCTAAGTGTGTCGCGAGGGTGGCTCGGCCTGGGGCGCGGGGCCTGTTTGGCTTAGAGGGTCATGGGGGTGCGGCTCGGGGCGGCATAGCCCGTGGGCCGGGGTGGCGCGGCCGGGACTGGGAGGCCGGTTCAGCCGAGGCACCTCTAGGGGCTCCTCAAGGCACGTAGGAGGCCGGTTCGGCCGGGACGCTGCTAGGGGAGCAGGATACCGGTTCGGTCGAGGCGCCGCGAGGGGCGCAGGAGGCCGGGAGGCCGGCGGTGGTGCGGCCGGTTCGGTCGGCGGGTGGCGCGAGCCAGCGGTGCGGGGCCAGTTCAGCCGGAAAGGTCAAAGCACCACGGGGGCGGTGTGGGTCGTGGTGGCTGTGGGTCGCGGCGCCATTTCCTTCATAGCCTTTGCCGTCTTCGTCGTCTTCCTCTATTTTGAAGAACTCCGCAAATCAACACAAGGGTTACGGATAGGAAGGGCCAAGTTAGTTTGGCCTGCACTCTCCGCATTAGAGCGGTAGCAAGAGGTTCACAAGAATAAATCAAATCAAACCCTCCGACTAAAGATTCTTCCCAAACCGCAAAATAAAAATAAGGGGGTGCATAGAGAGTGATAAACAAATAGCATTAAACCCCTACCTCGGGTTGATATTTCGACAGTGTCACGTGGAAGAAGACAAAGTTGTCGTCATTCGTCGCGTCCGCCACACACCTCCAATCCTGAGCTCATGTGTTGGTTCATTGATGATTATGGGGAGGGAAGGTCGGTCATCTAATACATCCCACATCAGTTTCCTCTGCAAGTTTCTTCCGAGGAAGAAGTTCAAGACGCTCCTCGCCGACGTTCTTCATGGAGAAAGCGTTCTTCATGGAGGAAGTTCTTTGTTGGAGAGATTTCTCCCTATGTCCTTCTCTCCCCAAATTCCACCCAAATAATAGATTAATCCATCTATTATTTTGTTGGAAATAATTCAAAAGGCCAAAATAATTAATGTGGGTGGCATAATAAATTAAGGGAGGTGGTGGCCCCATTAAGGGAGAGTTTGTCACAATTAATTGTGGAGGAATCCCAAGAGGCTCCTCCACATTAATTAGGGGTTGAGAGGTTTTCCCCTCACCCATTAATAGGGGTCGGTTGGTCCCCACCCCCAAAATCAAATTGGGAGGTTTTGAGATCTCGTGTGGTCCCCACCACAATAAATCTAGAAGATGAGGATTAGTTCTGGTGGACCCCACCCATGAACATCCACATGGGTTGGTGGTCACAACAAAATAAAATAAAATGTGTGTTTATTTTATTTTATTATTTCCATGAAAAACCCAAAAAATAACTTCCACCCTCGACTAACTGTCGTCAAGGTGAAAGTCTCTTTAAGCGAATACTGGTACTGCGGGTTCAACGGTGCCCTCAGATTTCAATTCTGAGCACCGGTTCAAAATTTAGAAAAACCTGCTCTCATGTTTACTGAATGTACCCGAAATAAATTTCAAAAATTCATTCCAGGAAATCCGGGCCTTGAAATCATGCTCTGTCAATTTTCGCGGACTCGTAAAATTCCCATTTAATTTTAAAAAAAATTACATGGACATTTCGGGTATTTACATTCACCCCACCTCAGGATTTACATCCCAGTAAGCCACAACTCAAACTAATGGAACAAGTGGGGGTACTGAGCATGCATCTGAGCCTCCCGCTCCCATGTGCTCTCCTGGAGGTTCCCATTCTTCCAGCGAATGCGCACCAATGGTATCAACTGTCCACGAAGGACCTGCTCCTGTCGATCCTCAATCTCTACTGGAACCTCCGTAAAATGCGCTCGATCTTCGATTTCCATCTCGCCATGGTTGATAATGTGAGAAGGGTCATGCATGTATCTCCTCAGCTAGGATATGTGTAAGGTGTCGTGCACCCAGTGCAACTGAGGTGGAATAGCTAAGCGGTATTCCAGCTCGCCAACTCTACAAGCATCTCTCCAACCACACAAATGGTTTCCCCTTCTTCATCAAGGCTGATAGTTGTGCTGCAACTCTGGAGAATTCCGGTTCAAATATCCAGTAGTATCCAGCCAAACCCAAGAAACTTTGTACCTCCATCACACTCTTGGGTGGTTCCCAATAAAGTACCGGCTCAATCTTCGCTGGATCCACTACAACTATAGCCTCTGAGATGACAGTCCCAGAAAGTGAACCTCCCAGATCTAGAACTAGAAGTTCAATAGCTTACAATAAAGAATGTGCTCTCGAAGTGTGTCCAGTACTACCCAGAAATGATAGGCATGCTCCTCCTTAGTATTCGAGTAGATCATAATGTCGTTGATGAAGAATACTACGAAGCGATCAAGGTATGGCTGAAAGATCCTGTTCATGAGTCCCATGAACACTGCTGGAGCATTGGTTATGCCGAAAGGCATAAACAAGAACTCGTATTGGCCATACCAATATCTGAAAGCCATCTTATGCACATACACATCTCAAACTCTAAGTTGTTGATAGCCCGATCTGAGGTCTATCTTCGAGAACCACTGTGCTCCCTTCAACTGGTCAAAGAGGTCATCAATCCTCGGGAGTGGGTACTTGTTCTTCACAGTCTCTTGGTTCAGGTGTCGGTAGTCAACACAAAGCCTCAAGCTCCCATCCTCCTTGGTGAATAGAATTGGGGCTACCCAAGGTGAAACATTGGGCAAGATGAACCCCTTCCCCTACAAGTCCTCTAGCTGTACCTGCAGCTCACGAAGCTCTGCGGGAGCCATCCGATACGCTGGTGTAGATATCGGTGTCGTCTCAAGGTACAATTCAATGTAAAAGTCCACCTATCTATGAGGAGATAGACTTGAGACATCATCAGGGAAAACATATGTATATTGGTCCACCACTATAGGATAACTCAAACTCTCTACATCAACAGCTCGGAGGGTAAGGCTAGCCAACTGATGAGCGATCAGCTGCACTCTCCTCCGAGCAGGTTCATCATATGCTGCATAGGCTCCCATCTCGCTGGTGAAGGTAAACCTGGTCCCATTCGTGTAGACACATTGCACTTTGCGCCTAAAATAGTCAATCTGAGCATGGACTGTAGATAACCAGTCCATACACAAGATGACGTCGTAAGGCCTCGACGCCATTACTAGGAGATCCCAACCTAAGCACTCACCTCCTATAATAACCTCACACTGTCAGCACTAGTGTGTAGTCATTGAATCTGCTCCCATAGTAGTCTCTGGCCATAAGGATCGAGCCAACAGCTTCGTCGGATTCTCCGAGCTCTGAACGAGGGTAGTGGCAATAAAATAATGATTGGAACCTATGTCTATAAGTACTGCAGCTAAGGTGGACCAGGCACAGATCATACCTCACATCATTTCTGGAGCACCGTGGTCATAAGCCTCAGCTGCCTAGAGCTGAGCTCTCCCATGTTCACCTGATCCCTGTGGTCATGGTGGACCTCCTGGTGGTGGTGGTGGTAATATCTCGAATCGTCACCCACTACCAGCTGCACGACCAGCTCTTCTGCCACGTCCACCTACCCTCTGTGGACCACCTAGATCGAATATATGTCTCTGCCTGAGTGGTCCTTCGACTTTATTTTGATCATCCATACGGCGGGTCGGACAGTCGCGAGCAATGTGACCTTGCCCGCCGCATGAGTAACACTACCCACTCCTAGCATGTCTATCTCCACCTCAGGTACCCCACACAACCGACTCTGAATCATGCGGGCGTCCACCTGTAGGTCTGGTCCTCTTAGACCTCTGCGACATCTGTCTACTATTAGCTATCGAATACTCCACAAAGTGTCGACTGGTGGTGGATCTCATTGCTGGAGACTGCTCAGTAAGAAAACTCCCCCACTAGACGGACTCTCTCTAACACCCTCGCATGCGTCGAGATGCTGAGTGAGATCACCGAATCCCTGATGTCCCACCTGAGTCCCTGCTCGAAGGTCCTGACCCTGAAGAATGGGTCTCACACCATATCAGTGGAGTATTGTGAGAGGTCTGTGAACCTCACTGAGTACTGAGCTACAATCATGATTCCCTGTTGCAGATGAAGTAGTTCCTATATACACACTACGCAAAGAGTCGCTGGGACAAACTCTGCCCGAACCTGGCTCTAGAAGTCTTCCCAGAGAAGTGTCACCTCATCGTGAACCTAGATAATCAAGATCCACCATCTTTCTGATGCTTCCTGTAGAAGGATGGCAGCAAAAATCACCATGAGGTCTGCTGGTGTCCCTACTAGTCAGAAAACTCTCACCACAGCCTCCAGCCAATCCTCAGCTTCTTGTGGGTCTATCTCTCCCCTGAACCTGGGTGGCCTCTAGTGCTGGAACTCGTGCAATGCGCTCAAGTGTCATGCACCATCTGTTGTTGGGGATGGTGGCATCGGTGGCCCAATGGGGAGTGGTATCGTTGGTGCCTCCGCTGGAAAAGGGCCCTGCACCGAGGCATCATCGCTCGGTGGGATATCTGTGCATACATCTCTCGGGACTCTAACTGGCTATCTGCGTGGAGGTATCCTGAAAAGAAACAGGTGCTATACGGTTAAAAGCTATACCTGGTGATTTGACCTAGTGAGCTAACTTAAAGAAAACTTTTGAAAAAACATAGGCAATCAGTGTTTTCATGCACTGAGTCGGAAATCAATAGTCAGGGTCCTGGTGTATGGATACGTCGGCCTCCACACAAATAATGGACTCCCTGAACTGAAAACCACACTCACTACACTTAACACTATTGCTACACATAAAATATCAGAGTCCTAAGTTCTGTGGTAGAACCGACTCCTCTGATACCAATTTGTCACGACCCGTCCCCCGGGACCCATGTTGTGACTACCCAAAGCCCGACTTCCATAGACCAGGGGTCGGTGACTAGAACCAAAGGCGTAATTCCCTAAAACTAGGAAGGAAATTCTTTTATAACCTATAAACACACACAGCGAGATACAAACATGAGTAAACTGCATAACCAAAAGACTACTGAAAGTAAAAGGGGTCAGAATACAAGCCCAACAGTAATGGTACAAGTACAACTAAAAGCAATACAACTGAAGAAAAAGAAAGAAAGGAAGCTACTACGTTGTCCTCCGGAATTCTTAACTGAAGGGTAGGTACAGATCACCTCCTCAGCACTCTACGTCTATCCGTCTCCACCTAGTACAAAAAATTCCATATGGTCCACCTCTAGGTACCATCCAGTCCTGGTACTCTCAGCCTTCGTCAACTTTGTCCATCATCTGTAACCAACAAAACAAGGTGCGGGCATAGCTCATACAGTGGTGAGTATAACAATACTCAGTAGGGACCCCGAGACCCTCAAGGTCTCACAAAATCCACCAAGGATAAACCACAAACAAAAAATCAACAGATAACCCTATTTAGGTATATTCCCATACATATACCTAAGTTATCAAGTGATCCATCTCAATCATGAGAAAAATATAGAAAAATTGACTCAACTCAACTAGGATTTTATTCACATTATCAAAATCTCGGCTACTGGGGAACTCCTCCTTTATCGAGTACAGTGGGCTTGCCGCAACACCAAGTGTGCTTACAACTAACCTTGGACTGCTGATGTACTCCTACTGTCGAGTACCATGGGTCTGCCATGTCACACAAAGGAGCTCCCCACTATGGGTCTGCCGCGTCACCAAGCGTGCTCCCCCTCATAGCCAACTAAGGTACTCCTCCTGTCGAGTATCGTGGGTCTGCCACGTCACCAAGCGTTCTCCTCCACCGTGGGTCTTCCGTGACACCAAGGCACTTCCCACTAGGCTAATAGAGTCACTCCGAGTCAAACGGTCAGCAGTCGGCAGGTCTCAGCCAGCTACTAGGTCTCTGCACTACGCTTGCTCATCTCTGGGAGGATCTGCTCCATGAGCTACTGGTAGATACTCCAACTATCACAAAGTCCCATGAAGAAGTGTCACAAAGGTCTGCCACGTCATAGGGGTCTCAACGTAACAGACGGCGCATCAATCGAATGCCTGGTCTGTGAGTTATTAGACTTTTAATCCCAGGGGCCTGGTTGGATTCGTGCATGATCCAACCTGACTGTATCTCAACTATACCCCAAAACTCCAGTGGGGTATACTCAAAGGGATCGTCACGCTCTATTATTTCCAGCGCTACTGACGGTTCATCAAACGGATGTGTGGTGCCAAAGATATGGTCGAAGGAGCGTAAATGGGTTGTAGGGGGCCTGGGTCCAGTCCGACCCGGTTGGACCGACCCAGTTCAGGTCAAGACGGCCCATTGGGTTCGGCCTGACCCACTGGGACCAGCCCAGCAGGCCGTTAGGGGCCGCGTAGATCCGTGAGGTCATGGACTAGCTGCGAGGGAATGGACCGGCCGCGGGTCGGCGTGAGGGCGTATTGGCCTGGAGGGCACCATGTGGGAAGCTCAGCTCGGAGGGCACCGTGAGGGTGGCTCAGCCCGGAGGGCGGCTTGGCACAGGGCACGGGGCCGGTTCGGCTCGGAGGATCGTGGGGGTGCGACTTAGGGCTGCTCGGCCTGGGGGCCGGTGTCGCACTGCTGGGGCCAGGAGGCCGGTTCATCCGAGGTGCAGGAGGCCGGTTCGGCCAGGGTGCCATGAGTGGCGTGGGAGGCCAGTTCGGTTGGGGCGCTGCGAGGGGCGCAAGAGATGGGAGGACAGGAGGCCGGCAGTAGCGCTGCCGGTTCGGCCGGCGGGTGGCGCAAGCTGGTGGTGTGGGGCCAGTTCGGCCCGGAAGGTCAAATCGACATGGGGGCAGTGTAGCTCGCGGTGGCTGTGGGCGGAGACGTCGTTGCCTTCATCATCTTCCTCCATTTTGAAGAACTCTGTAAATCAACACAAGGGTTACGGAGAGTACAGGCCATGTTAGTTTGGCCCTCACTCTCCACATTAGAGTGGTAGCAAGATGTTCACAAGAATAAATCACATCAAACCCTCCTGCAAAGATTCTTCCCAACCCGCAAAAGAAAAGTAAGGGGGTGCATGGAAAGTGATAAAAAAATAGCATTAAAACCCTACCTCGGGTTGATACGTCAACGGTGTCATGTGGAAGAAGATGAAGTTGTCTTCTTTCATCGCATCCACCACACACCTTCAATCCCGAGCTCATGCGTCGGTTTGTTGATGACAATGAGGAGGGAAGGTCGGTTGTTGAAGACGTCCCATGTCGGTTGCCTCCACAAGGTGCTTCCAGGGAAGAATTCGAAGATGCTCCCCGCCAGTGTTCTTCGTGGAGGAAGAGTTCTTCGTGGAGGAAGTTCTTTATTGGAGAGCATTCTCCTTAAGTCCTTCTCTCGCCAAATTCCACCCAAATAATAGATTAATCCATCTATTAATTTGTTGGTAGAAATTAAAAAAGCCAAAATAACTAAGGTGGGTGGAATAATAAATTAAGGGAGGTGGTGGCACCATTAAAAGAGAGGTTGGCACAATTAATTGTGGAAGAATCCCAAGAGGATCCTCCACATTAATTAGGGGGTTGAGAGGTTTTCCTCTCACCCATTAATAGGGGTCGGGTGGTCCCCACCCCCAAATTCAAATTGGGAGGTTTTGAGATCTCATGTGGTCCCCACTGCAATAAATCTAGAAGAGGAGGTTTAGTTCCGATGGACCCCACCCCTGAACATCCACATGGGTTGTCGGTCACAACAAAATAAAATAAAACATGTGTTTATTTTATTTTATTATTTCCATGAAAAAACCCAAAAACTAACTTCCACCATCGACTAACTGTCGTCGAGGTGAAAGTCTATTTAAGCGAATACTAGCACTGCGAGTTCAACAGTGCCCTCATATTTCAATTCGGAGCACCGGTTCAAAAGTTAGAAAAATCGGCTCACAAGTTTACTGAATATACCCAAAATAAAGTTCAGAAATTCATTCTGGGCACTCTGGGCCTCGGAATCACGCGCCGTCAATTTTTTCAGACTCGTAAAATTCCAATTTAATTTTAAAAAAAATTACATGGAAATTACGGGTCTTTACAAATTGGGTGGTTTATTCCTTCATTGGTGCTGGATATTCTTCTTTTTAATTCATGGGTATATCAAGTAGTTCCTCACATTTTTTCCAAATGTCATTCAGATCTTGTTTTTCTCCCACATGTTTCTTAACAGATAAGTTTTCCTCTTTTTTCTCCTATGGTTTGTTTCCATTTTATGGTGGTTCTATCCATTCATAAACATATTCAAAATCTATTTCTATTTTTTCCTCCAGTTTTTCTATATCATTTTGAATTTCTTGCATGTTATCTTGATCATATCTAATATCTTATTCTTGTTTCTCCTACACCTATGAGTAATTTCTCAATGCACAAAGATATGGTATATTTTTATACAGTGTGAAAAAAATTAATTTTTCCTAGTTTTTGTATTTGGAAAACAATAGAATCTATCTAATTTGTGAAAATATAAAATAAGAAAATAAAATATTGATTATCTTCTAGAAACCATGCCAGTTTTGACACACTCCTGTTGTAGGTCATGGGTAAATAAAAGTATTCTCCTAATGCAGCATAAAGGATGACCAGGGCCGTCTCACTTGAGGAGCTTTCTCATTTGTTTACCTACTTAATATTATTCACCTAAACTAATTCTTTTTGGTTATTTTAGTTTATTATATGAAATAAATGTTATAAAACAAGATAAATTAAATTATAAAAAGTAAACTAACATGCAATGCTATATTTTTATTAGAATAGAAAGAACTTATCCTTTGTTGTTTGGTTAATGGATTCCATCATTCTACTTTTTTTTGTTTAAATTTAGTTTGATAGTTTCATCATGAGTTCTTACTCTTAAACTACTATTATTTTATTTATAGGTGTGAAATCTCAAATTCCTTCATTAATATTAATTCTACCACCTTTTATAATCAATGTTGATGGAACATTTCAATAGATATTGTGACACCTTCAAGGACCCAACTTCATCATATGTCATTTCATCCACTAAATACATCAAATTCATTTCATAAAGATATTATATTTAGTGGAAGGTAGGGGATAGATTTAAATAATGATTATAAATGAATTTTAACTTAGTGTCATAGTGTAAAATCACCACACTCGTGCACTTCTCTCTTTATCACAAAAAACATAAATAAAACATAATAAATTTACATAAAGAATGAAATGGAAACACCACATACCTCCCTCGAGCCAGGTCTCAATTTAGCCTTTCATTTTTTGAGGGTAAGAGGTTTTAGTAGTAAAATGGGAAAGATGAGAATAAAAAAAAGTAGAATAAAATAAAAATAATGTAAGATATAGAGAGATAAATACAGACATATAAATAAAGATAATAAAAAAATAGAAAATGAGATTAAGAAGAGAATAATAAAACACATAAAATAATAGAATAATAATAAAAAATAAAAAATAAATAAATAAATTGAATAATATTAAAATAAAATATAAAAGAAAATAAATATATATAATATATATAGAGAATATTAAAAGAATAAGAGATGAAGGAATTAAAATAAAAATAAAAAGAATAATAAGAGTTGTGGAACATTTTAAAAAATAATAATATATAGATGAATTAATTATTAAACTAATATTACATATGAATAAACTAAAACAGAAAGAAAAAAAATAAAAAGTAAAACAAGTTGCAGCAGCCCGAGAAGATGGAGTCCTTCACCACGGTGGTTGAACTCCTCTCATTAGAAGGAAATGGTATCATTTTATAGACTGATGGAGAGTCCCTTGACCTCCTTTGGTCAGGTAAAATCATATCCCACATATCCTCTATTTCAATGTTTTTAATATCCAAATCATAAAATCTAGTTGAGAGATCCATGGGAAGAATATGGAAACGCCTGAGAGATTCGAGTACTTAAGATTTTCAATATGGATGATATCCAAGAGGGTAATACATATATGGTGAATTCATGGGATTCATGGTGTTGTTTCCATGTGAAAGGGCCTTCAGAGAATGGATCATGGCACCAGTGAGCAGCGCTGGTAGTTGACTATAGGTGCAACAACGACGTCTCCTCCTTCCTCCGGCCTTTATAGTGGCCAAAGGATGTATTGAAATGGTATCAATCTAATCATTTAGGACTTCTAAGATGATCATTGGAGGTATTTTCCTTCTATAGTGTTTAAGGTATTGAGCTCGAGATTGGGGGTGGCAGCACTAGAGCAGCGACGATGGAGCATGTCTTCTCCTCTGACCTTCACAATGGTCAAAGGATGCTCAAATTAGAGTTCATGGGTGTCAGTCGAGTCCTAAGAGGTGATCCATGGTGATCATATGTGGTTTAAGTGAAGTATGGGGATGGTTTTAGCTCTTCTATTGATCATTCATGGTGGTTCTTCAGCATTATAGGTGGTGGTTGGTGATCTCGAGCAGCGGAGGAAGGCAGGGCTTAGAGAATCTGGGTGTCTGAGGTTGAGTTGAGTACGAAATAGGTGGTACAACATCGTTTATGTTAAAAATTAATAGTTTTTGTAATGGCCCGGACCTCTCCGGCCCATTCCTTTGTCAAAAAGAAGGCCAGAAAGTGTTTTGGAGGGTAAAATGGACTTTTCCCACACTTTCCAGAATTTTAAAACTACACGCCGTGTAGTTTGAGTACACGCCATGTACCCCCCTCGCTGGGTATACCCCGTGTGGAAGGCCATGTCCTTGCTGTGTGAAATAAATGGGTACACGTCGTGTGTCCATACGACACGTCGTGTAGTCCCTCCCCGCATACACGTTACCGTGTGTTGACTTGTCAACGGCCGTGTGCCGTGTTGGATTCATGTCCTTGTCATGTGAAATAAATGGGTACACATCGTGTGTCAATAATACACGTCGTGCAGTCCTTCCCCACATATGTGTTACCCTCAAACTGTGTGTTGACCAGTCTACGGTCGTGGAGTCGTGTTGGAAGCCGCAAGGAGACCATGTGAAATAACCGAGTACACGCCGTGTTTGTGGTTGTGGTGGTTGGCAGCGGGGCTGCAGGGATGGGCTTGAATGTGAATGAACAGTGGGTTGTGAATAATAAATAAAAGTGCAAGAGTTAATTAATGGTGGGGCGTGGTAATGAAACGAGAATAATAATCAATGGGTTGGTTGGATAATAAGAAGGGACTTGGTTGTGTTTCTTGTGTTTTCCTAACTTGATTTGTGGATGGCAGGGATATGCTTTACGAACGATCGATTTGGTTGGTTGTGGATAGTTTCCCAGTAGTTAAGGAACTAATAAACTAATTCTTCTGAAACGTGAAAACCTAAATGGGGTTGGGGTTGTTTGTTGTATGCATGCTTCGTGGTAGCAATGCCAAGGAACGTTCTCAGTTTCTCTATTTAGAAGCCACAGGTTGGGCTGAGTGGTTGCTATATATACATATATATATATATATATATATATGTGTGTATATATATATATATATCTTTTGTTTTTTGTCGCACCCCACCCATGTTGAGAACTTAGTGCTGAACACTCCCATTTCATGGGAGATGGTGTTTTTCCCCTTATTTACTAGCTTCTTCTTGCTCCTTATTCCCTAGGCTGTGATGGATTGAGGCGACCTTACACCTAAGACTCTTCGGGTAGGTTTCGATTGGGGTGGATTGGCCCAAGACTCTTCGGGTAGGCTTACTATTTCCCAAGAACCTTCGGGATGAGTCCCAGGTGTGTACAGGTGGGATACGTGGTTGTGAGACCCAGGTGTGTGCGGCCAGGGTACGTGGTTGTGAGGCCCAGGTGTGTGCGGGCGGGATATGTGGTTTTGAGTCCCAGGTGTGTGCGGGTGGGGAGAGTGTGGCAGCGTCAGGACGTTCGCAGTTAGTAAGAGCAGATAACTAATGGGGAATGGTGCGGGGTACCCAATACTCTTGTTCTTATATACTACTACCTGTTGTGATTGTGTTTTTAGTGAGTGTGGCTAGTGAGGTTGGGTGGATAGAATTCCTTGCTAGGTTTCTTCTGTAGTTCTCACGAGACATTAGGATGCCTCCCCACTTGTGCATGATATCTTTAGGTTTCCCTAATGAGTATACTTGTATGCTCACCCTACGTTTACTTTCAGGTTTCTAGGAGGACTACCAGGGCCGTGCGGGACCCTACTAGTCGGACAGTTGGAGTTTTTTCAGTTTTTGTACTCTTGTTTTCTGTTGGTATTGTACTTTTGAGCTTTCTTGTACTTGTACCTTGTTATAAAAATTGTTTAAACATGCATGTGGGCTTGGTTTGGGTTTATTTTTATACACTTGTTCTTTTCCTTTTTGGTGGTTGACTTGTCCTATTTCCCGATCTTAAAATAATAAAAGGGTAATGCCTCCCATATTTGTGAAAACTCATACCCTTGGTGCTAGTCACCAACCCGGGGCCTACTGGAGGTGGGACTCAGGGGTCATTATCTCCCTCTCACTATTTCCATCTCAGGAGGGTCATCTTTGGTGGGAGGGGGTCATGACAGTTTTCCACATATTATTTTTCCCACATTGAAATGGACATAAGATGGGTTATCTCATATAAGTCATTCCACAGTTGCATCATCATAATGAAGTCACCTGTGTGTTAGAGGACACCCATTGCTACCGGGGGTCACCCTATCCTGGTAGTCTTTTATTCAATATATTCATGTCCCATATAATTCATCATCATAGCCCCTTATGCATGGGCATGATTCCCCTATGCTATGCACCATGCATGATTCCCCTATGCACCCCAATGCCTTGGGCAGGCTCTCCTATGGCTCTCTTGGATGGCCAACCTCTGATTGAGGCTATACATGTGGCTTGAGGGCTATTTGGTTGAGTTTTATCTCTTTGAATAATTTTTTGTAGACTCGTGACAATAAGAGTTACAAATTCATTAAGTAAAATTCATCACATAGGTCTCGAATGGCCCGAAGGCCTTATTTTTTTATTTTATTATAGATAATCCCCCTTTTAAGGGATGAAGGGGAGCCCACACATGACCAGTATATCCAAGTCATAAGGTCTGACTGACTCTCAATACATGACCTGAAGGCCCAGAGGCATACCATGCCCAAAACATGACCCATAGGCCCAGCCCACTTGAATTGCCCCTCCCCAGCTTTTGTGTTATTGATAACCTAGCTCCCCACCTTGCACTTCTGATTGGCTAGCATTGCCCCATACAAAGTTGCATGGTGCCTCATCCTGATGGCAGCTGTCATACCCTCTCATTCTTCCAATCCGATTAGCTCTCATCTGGTGGCTTCTACTCTTGTTTCTCTAATCCTCTACTGGGGCATGTTCTGTGTGAACTGGGCACTCCATGGTCTTTTTGTGGCCCTAAGGCCCTGTGGCCCGAAGGCCTTTTTGATGACCTGAAGTCCCTTGAGACCCGTAGGCCCAAACTGGTGGCCCGAAGGCCCAAATCGGGTGAATAGTTCTGAATGCTACAGTACTGAATAGTAACTGCTACAGTGCTGCTATAGTAACCCAGAAATTTACCTCCACCCGGTTTTGAACCTAGGTCTCTTGGATGCCTAGCAGGATCCCTTACCACTCTGGTATGGGCTCATTGGAAAATTTATCACATAAGTAAAATTCAACAAATTCCACAATTATATTATAAATTTCAAAATAACCTTATTTTACTCATTAAAAACCATTTTCATTATTTATTTTAAAATAACCATCATTTATTTAAAACATTGAAATCATGGGTATTATTCACTGAATTTCATTTATAATTATTGAAGATTTAATAAAAAAAATTCATGATATTTATCTCTGTCAACTCCCATAAAAAGACTTATAAAGTTCCATTTGAAATGATTCTTGGTAACAATTATGTTAGGTGAACTCAAACAATTATAGGCAATCATCCTAAGCTCCAGAAAAGTCTATAACACAGTATTAGATCATATACTATAGTATGTTAATTTTTTGTTCCAACTTTCCATCTTTATGAGGGTGGTACATTTGGCTTAATTTTAGCTAATTCCCTAGGGCCTTCTGTAATCTCTTCCAAAATCAATATGTGAAACATGAATTCCTATCAGAAACAATACTCAAGGGAACTTCATGTAACCATATTATCCCATGTACATACAACTTTCTTATTTCAACCACTGAGTGAGTCCCTCAGGTCGGTATGAAATGATCAACATTTTTCAGCTGATAGACTATCACCCAGATAGTATCATGACTCCTTAGGGTACTGGATAACCCCATAAAAAATTCCATCATGATTTTCTCCCACTTCTACATGAGCACTGTATGTGGATGGAGTAAACTATCAGGATGTTGATGCATGAACTTTAGCATATAGCCGGTAAGGTATTAAAAAAACCACCAATTCCCTTGTTCATACTAGGACAGACGAACCATTTTTCAGAATTTGTGGTAAAACGTTTTTACACCATGATGTCCCACCCATATAGAGGTATTAAATTTCCTATTCAGGTCCACTTTGATGAAATTGGGGATTAATACTCTCTCATTCACAAGGATCACATCGCCATCACTAAATGACCACCTGGGTGTCAGGCCACCTCTAGCTACTTGTTCCTACATCACAGTACACTCTAGGATAGTGTCTTGTTTAGAATTTACCCTGTATACAAGAGAATATGTAACCAATAATGGATTACAATTAATTAATCCCTGGTCCTCAAAAGTATCCATCAACCGGTCATCCAACAAGCTCATCAAGAACCACTACTCAACTGAAAGCCACTCACCAAGATCCTCCTCAACTTTCATCTTACGGATAAGATCATCTACAAAGATGTTACCTATCCCTAGTGCATAGGTTATCTTGAAGTCAGAAGTTTGGGGATTCTCTACCAAATACATATATCTTAAGTTCAAGTCCAATTGTGTGAATATGTAATAGAGGATATTATAGTCATTGTGGAAAATAAACCTCTCAAAATAGAGATGGTTTCACCAGAAAATCAGAGCATGGACGGTGGATATAAGATTTAGGCCATTATTGGGGTAGTTCCACTCATAGAATAATAGATTTTGTGACCCACAAGTTACTACTATCTCTCTCTCTCACTCTCCATGAGTAAAAATCCCAAACCAATACCTAATGAATCATAGTATACATCATATCTGATACTAGGATCGAGAATTATCATTATTGTTGATTTCTTCAACCATTTATTTATCTCTAGAAACACTTATTCACACTGGTCCAATCACTAGAATATTACTCCCTTATTCATCAATACAATCATAGGAACTTATAGAAGGGAGAATTCCTAGATAAAATGTTAGTAGTATCCAGTTAAACACAATAATATTTTGATCTCAAACATGTTATGAGGATGTTTCTAGAAAAAAAATCCTTTACTTTATATGGGTCTAGGGATATACCTATCTCAGACACCACATTCCCCAAGAACATAACCTCCTGAATCCAAAAGTCACACTTCGATAGTTTTGCATAAGTCTGATCTGGTAGAATCATACTCAAGACTATCTCAATATTTTTTTGAATTTTTCTCTGGTGTCAGCAAGTAGATAAAGGTGTATTCAATGAATAACATAATGAAAAATTCCATGTAGGGTTTGAAGATCTTGTTCATAATATCCATGAACACTTTTAATGCATTCTTCAATCCAAAAAGAATCACTATGTACTTTTATAACCCATACCTAATCTGAAAGTCCGTCTTTGGGAATTCTTCAACTCTAATATACAATTGGTGATAGCCTGATTGAAGATCAGTCTTAGAGAACAACATTGATCCCCATAACTGATCAAAAAATCATCAATATTGGGAAAGGGATAAATTTTATTCATATTCACTTGGTCCATATTCTAATAATGAATGAAAATTTGTATACTACCATCTTACATATTGATTAACAACATAGGTTCTCCCCATGGTAAAGTACTATCCAAATAAATCCCTCCATCTCCAAGTTGAAAAGATACACATTGATCTCCTTCAACTCAACTGGTTCCATATGATAAGGGACTATCGAAATGGTTTGTGCACCCGTAATGAGATCTATCTCAAATTTAACTCCTCTTTAAAGAGTAATTTATATAAATTCATCTAGAAATACATCTTAATAGAGATCCATGACTAGAGGAAAATTCTAGGGGGTTTCACTAATCCAAATGAAGTAGAAAATCCCACAATTTATACCATGATCATCCTGAGATGACTCAATTCTATACTAACTCTACATACTCCCAATTCTCACTCTTTGGTCACCACATAATTCTATCTATTTAGTGAAATGAACAACATATGTCTTTGATAGCAATCAATATGATCTTGGAAGCTAGTTATCCAGTCTATATATAGAATCACATATAAGCTTGTTATATCTAGAATCATGAATTCCCATAGAAGTATATAACCAGAAATGACTATAGGTCACTCTGGTAGTTGATGAAGTTGATCCAATTTCATTCCCAGTGGTGTATTAAGGGAAATTAAATCATAGGACAACTTGATTGGTAAGTCAAATCCAGCAATGGCTTGTGAAGATATGACTAAGTGATAATCACTAGTATAAAACAAGGAAGTATATAAAGTAGATGTGATCATGATTGTACCTCATACAGTAGATGATCCCCCACCACCATCTTATGGATTCTGATCTACTGCATAGACACATCCTGCCTCAGCTCTATTCCCATGTATCTGATAATCATGACTCTCTTGAGTCATCATCATATAGGTTTTCTACTAGGTAATCTAATCATATCTTGGGATAAATGACTAAATTTTCTGCAACCCTCTATAAAATACTGACCTCAAGTAACTATATAAGAACTACTAAATATTCCCCTTATTGTTTTATTATCGATTTTGGATGTGAGGTGTTGTGAAAAGTCTACGGTAATGACTAATCTTCCCATAGTTGAAACACTATGGTACTCCTTATGAGGGACCTAAAGAAGATGATCCCTTCTCCAATAGCATACCATTATCCTACTATATTCCCCCAAGATTCATTTACATGCTACCAAAGGTGGCACTCATGGAAGTGGTAAGAGGTACACATGTCAGAGTAATGAATGATAAAAGAAAACGAAATGCTAAATCCTCCTTTAGGACCCTCTCTATCACCAGGGATTTTTTGAAGAACTTGTGCACAAGTCATCGAATCAATGTTCTTTACCTGTAATCTCAACTCTGGATAAATACCAAACTCAAATATCTTGTATTTTTATGCCTCATCTCTAACCAAAAAAGGATAAATCAATTAATCTCTTTGATACATGCCAAGTAAGAAGACATTTCCATCACTCCCTAAAGAAGCTCCATAAACTCATGTGATCAGTCTAGTGTTATCATTATTGGAAATAACTCCTTGAAGAAGAGGTCACTGAGTGTCACCCACATGAGACCCCCCCCCCCCACCACCACCACCTTCCACCCCGGAGCATAACATCCCACTAATTTTCAACACCATCCTATAGCGTAAAGGTAAAAAGATTCAGCTTCTGATCCTCCAGGGTTTCTACCAAGTCAAATATACTCTTGATATTTAGAACCATGTCATCAGTATCTTGAGGGCCTCTAGTGACCTGGATAGTTGGAGGATTCTAGATCTGGAAGTCTCAAGCATAATCAACCATAGATTGAGTGAATTACCCACCCTGGATGAGTATTTGGTGGAAAACTCCAAGATAAAGTGGCACATCCACCTGTACTACCAGAGAAGGTGTGGGGGAGTTCTCTACAACATCCTCTTATATAGTAGTTATTCCCACCAATCATCTTCATGGAATAATATTCTGTAACATGAAGGTAAGAATTAATACACAGTTCATTATATCTTAACTACTCTAAGGGATCACAAAAATGTTTCCCTATGATTCTACCCATAACCCAAGGTATATCCATCTTAGCACAAACCAAGGTATCATCCCTACATGTTACTCATAATCATATATATTTAAACATAACAAAACAACATGCTCAGTTCAACCAATTAATTCCAATAAGTATATATCAAAATAATATGCAATATCACACTACATAGGATATAAGTCTATCCTGAATAGACAACATGATTCAAGGCATTAAATTAAAGAGCTAATATACAACACAAAAAGAGTTATATGCTTGGAATGTGAACCTATATTCCTAATTATAATGCATGAATGCACCCAAAATCTAAAAAAAACTATAACATCAATCTCATACTAGGTAACATGAAGGTCTGTTACACATGTACTAGCTAGGCACATTGCAAATCCCTTAATCGAGCCCCACATGGATATCTTCTTTCGACCTTGTCTTAGGATAGTCTAAGAAGAAAAGAAGAACCATGATCTGATTCCATTTTGTAACACCCAAACCCAAACCACTATTTCTGGTCCGTAGGGTTACATGACCTCATGCACAACTCCATGTACCATGAGGTTACCGACTAGTAGAGAGGGTCTAATTCTGTCCGTGGGGAGACTATACCCTCAGTATTACTTCATAGAACCAATAATAAATAAATAAATAATTTAATAAAATATTAGAGTAACATGTGGAAATTGAAAGACGACATGAATGTAATAAAATAAATAAATAAATGAGATCATAAGGTGGAAATCCAATCTAGAGTATATATAGAAGGTAAATAAATAAATAAAAACTGTGGAGTCCTCCGAATTATGTCTTGATTATCCACTAGCTCCAAATTCCCCTTCTCATCCATCAATCACGGGCCCCTTTACCTTACTCAAGTCATTAAACATGATGTCTACATGAGCATTGAAATTCTTGTATAGGGTGTGAGTAATAAAACCCAATAGGACACCACCTATGCAAACATAACTGATGTGACCATGTAAAAAAGTGTATATCATAAACAAACAATAAATGTACAAGAAACACATTAATCCAAAATCAAGAACTTGTGTGCTAATAAAGAGTCCTCAATCCCCAAAAATGCCTGCTTCATCTCTGTACCATAAGGAATTTAAAAAATATCAAGAATAATCAAGGAATATCCATAAGGATAGTAATCATGTTTCTTGACATTATGTTTTTGTATTACATAGCATCTACTAGAAATCAAGTGAGTCATGTTCTTCTCATCCACTAGTCATCGAGTGATTATGCTACTTGATATCCATTAGGTATCGAGTAACATGATCCTTGGAATCCACAGGGAATTGATTGTATCACACGACATCCATGAGGCATTAATGTATCGCTACATTTTGCGTAGGTCCATTATCACCATTATCTCAAGTTGTGTGCACTCCCTCTCTTAGGGATAAATATGTCACGACGGTCCACCTACTTTGTGAACCAAGAACAATACCTCCAAAAGAAAACATTACAGGGTTGAACACACAAGAAATAATATCATATCACCATCACTAAAAGTTTCAAGATTCAATACATGTGATCAATATCAACCATGATCAATAAGTTATAAAGATACTTTTGGAAACACGCATCACATAAGGTTCTCACAGGCTACACAGACACCCACGTGTGATAATAACTAAGAATGACTATCAAGTATGCCAACACAAGAATTGAATCATGGAAACAAGTGTAACCAAGATCCCCAAAAATATAAGGAAATTCCTACCTCAAGGTTGTCGACATCAACATCATGTTTTTCCAAGGAAACATCATGCGAATCACATCAACATAATAATCAATTTAAAATTCTCTCCAAGTATTGTTATATCTGATTCCAATTATTATATTTCTAAAAGATAGAAAAAAACCACATGCTATAACACTTTATCTCTCATGGATAATTCCAAATTATTGATATATGTTTTGTCATGGCTAGCCTAACTTTCTTAAATAAAATCATAATTTATATACGATAACAACTTTCTCTCTAATGAATAATCTTGGATAGACTTTAGATAATAATTATTTATCATTATTTGAAAATTTCTAGATTATTATATTTTACGAATTGATTATAATTTATTTATAGAAGCTCAAGATGATCTAGATTTAAATTTTTCACCAAAAATATATATGGAAAAAATAACACCTGGAGAAAAGTTTCTCTCTAGAATAAAGGAGATTGAGATTTTAGGTGTTCTTGGAAAAATAGAAGAACAACATGGTTTGATCAAGAGGACATCACAGATCTTGTGTAAATGAATTTATAGGTTTCATGGCCTCAAAAGGATCTCCAAAAATAGAGGCCACAAAGGTTTGATTATTTTAGAAAAAGGCATTCCATGTATAGAGTCATAGTATTAAAACCCAAAAATATAAATTAACAATTTATGTGTTTTTTTAATTTTTTCTTAATTATGAAACATTTAAATTATTCCATATTATGATCCTTGAACATTAAACAAGTCAAATAAATAATCTATATAATTTTATTATTTTAAAATAGTCAAAAATGTGTTAGGGAAGAAGGAGATGAAAAGGGAGGTTTTAAAATTGTTTTCCCCAAAAAGTGCACTGAATAAGGGTAACATGGTTTACCCTTATACAGATAATTGTTGTCACATAAGGGTAAGAAGTTTTACTCTTACACAGGTCTCCTACCCTTACGCAACACATGGTTATCGCATAAGGGCATGGAGTTTTACCCTTACAAAGGCCACCTACCCTTACACAGTGCATGGAAAAGCCTACTTGCCCTTAGGTAGCTCCTGTTTTACCCTTACAAAACCTTTGAAACTAAGGAGTTATAATTACGTACAGAAAATGTTACTCTTACATAATATTTGAAAAAATTGACTTACCTTTGCACAACCATGGAGGTATCTTTATGCATCACCTTAAGAACCCTTACCTAGACTTTGAAAAATCGAGGTGCCTTGCCCTTACATAGGGTCTTAAAACACGTCTTACCCTTACACAAGGCATATTTTTTGTGTAAAGTAAATAATTTACTTGAAATTTTCTAATTTTCATAAAAAAATACTACTGGGTTATATTTAAAAGACGGTTTTTAGAACACTTCAAAAACCAGAATGTTACAACTATGGTACCTATATGTGAAAGGGGAATGGGGGTTGTATGGAACATGGGAAAAGAATAACTAAAAATTTTCAAATAATAAAAGATCAAATAAAAAGGAATAGAATGAATTATTTACCTTCAGTTTTGAAATGATCGATTCATCTGAGAAGTTTTAGGGGAAGTAGTGGAAAAGGATGAATACCACAAGATCTTCAATGGTGCAAACAAGTGGGGTTCTCAAAGCCTGGTCAAGTGCACCCTGTAGCTTCAATGGATTCTAGTTTTCCCTGTTTCGATGGTACTTTGATTTTCATATGAAGTGTGATCTTTCTACAATGGAGATTTGGGTGAGTTTTCCCAATCTCCCCCTACCGTTTCAAAATCTTGTTATTATTAGAATGCTCGGGATTGTTGTTGGTAGGTATATGTGTTCAAACTGATGCACATAGACCCTTTTTCATCCGGTGAATCTGTGAGTTTGTGTTGAAATGGGCGTGTCAAGATTACCATTTGAATATGTTTGGATTATAGTAGATGAGGATCATGTTTGCAAGAAATGAGTGGTATACAGATCCTAGACCGACTTATGTGATGTCTATAAGCACCTGGATCACACGAGGGAACTTTTTCAATGGGGGTCTCAATTACTGGCTAAGACTAACCATGGTAGTGTTACGGAGACAGAGTTTCATGGTGGAGATGGATTATTGGAACAGACGGAAACTAGTATAGAAGATAGTTCGCAGGATGTTTGTTCTCTAGGGGTGGTCTACATAAGTTGTTGCTACTTAGGAATGAGGAATCTGTTGAAGTGGATCGATCGGGCAATGTCCCAGCGGTTCACATGAGTAGGATGGATGTGGTTAACAGGAAATAGGAATTAGTGGTTCAGAAAAACCCAAAGGTTTTTAATATCTTTAGTAGGTTGAGAAAGTATTTGGATGTCCCCTCCAGTAGTTGTGATCCTAGCAGTGTCTATGCCAGAGGGTTCATGAGCTCTAGAAGAAGGAGACATACCCTTGTGATCCACAAACGGATGTGAGTGTTACTGCTGCAGTTTATGTGGTGAGTAGAGAAGAGGATGTTTTTTCTATTTCTTATGCGGTGATGGTTAGTTAGGACAATGGGATTTTGTACACTGGTAGGAAGGGTCCTGTCAGGGTTTTGGAGGTACTAATTGGTAAGTCATGGGGTCTTGCTCCAAGGAATCAGTCTCCAATTCAGCTAAAAAATTGCTTTGAATGTCTTGCAATTGAAGGATTGCTCTCTGGCCATGTAGACTCAGATGACAGAGTTAATTTGGAAGAGTCCAATGATCTTGATTTCAGCCATTACAAAGGTGAAGCTTCAAGACTAAGGGGAAATATGGGTACAATGAGGAGGAAGGGTATGAAGGATTACCCCCCCTCTACCACCCCCTCTGGTGACTCGGTCAGTAAAATTGGAAAATGAAAAGAAAAGGGACAATGAAGTCATTATTCAATGGCAATTAGGGGGTCTAGGTGACCCAAACTTGGATCTGATTATGAGTTTGGAAGAATAAAGGGTTGAGTATGTAACACCCCAAGATCTCATAGTGCATTATTTCTTCAAAGTAATTCAATAACTTGCACTAAAGGCAACATTGAGTTCAAGCACACCATAACTTAGAAAACTAGCCGTTATGAATAGTAATACCCACTTTTTGAAATTTTATAAATTTTATCATTAAAAATGGACCTCAGTTTTGGATTCGGAATATCAAAATTAGCTTAGGGTGAATTTTTGGTATTTTT
Source organism: Viscum album (assembly GCA_963277665.1). NCBI lineage: Eukaryota > Viridiplantae > Streptophyta > Magnoliopsida > Santalales > Viscaceae > Viscum > Viscum album. The sequence goes on from OY728158.1 coordinate 1,466,092,500, forward strand.
CTGAAAACTTTCAATTTTTGATGAATAGTGAAAAACACTGAGTTATAGTTTAAAACCAAATTTTTATTTAAATAATTATTTATTTTATTTAAATTTATTTTAGGTCAAAATAGATACATAATACCTATATATGTTTAATTTAATTCATTGGAGTCAGTTTATAATAATTTTAGATATATAAAAATTTTATTGAACTTTTCACCGTCTTTTACCCATCTCCTAAGAGAATTTGTAAATTCACATAAAACTTAATTTTACCGCTTCTGTGAGTGGAATTTCAAAAATACGAGAGACACGGTTAATATCAAGTATTAAAATTTGGTTCAATAAGATACAAATAATTTTTGGTGAATAGTAACTTTTTATTTTTATTTAACACGGTTAAAAGTAAATAGGGTAATTAAGGGTAAAAATGATATTAATATTACCCTAACACATGTCCTAATTCTATTGTACAACTGTATCTCGACCAAAGACAGCCTTAGGAATAAAATATTATCATTTAGGTCCACTTGGATTAGATTAGGACATTTAGTATTATTTAATTCAAAGAATAGTTAAAAGAGTTAAAATCAAAGTTTAATAACTAAAACATTTTTAATATATGGTTATACATAAGATAAATTCGATTATAAATATTCATTACAAAGATAAATATATTTCCTACATAATGGTATTTTATTTATAATATTTAGACATTAAATAATATAATTTATTTATGACACAATGATGATGAAGTAATTACAGTATTAATGAAAGATTAAGGTAATTGATATTATAAATACCCAAATAAATGTAATTTGAGACTTTTCCTGAATTCAAATAATTTTATAGGTTAATATGACATATTATTATTTTTTATATAAATTTATTTCGAAGTAATATTTCTTTTATGAATTTATCAAAAACAAAATATCCAATAGTGTCAAAATTGACTTAAAAGATTTTTTAAAACAAATATTATATTATTAATTGATATTTTATTCCTAAAAATCTAAATTTCGGCAAAAGGACTTATATAATGATATTTTTATCATTAAAGGATTACTTGGGGGTCTATTAGAAGTTTATAGTAAGTGTATAAACCATATAATATAAAAATACAAAGAGACATGGTAAATGTCAAACTAATTAACTAAGAGTTAAAACTAAAAGATAAGGTTAATAAAGTGACTCAAGCCTGTCTAAAACCTATTTGTTGAGTGTATTTAGACCCCTACCCACCTTAGGCTCGAAATAAATCAATTTGGAGCCATTATAAAACGAATATGAATTTTTTATAAAATAATATTTTATGTTTTCCCTAAGGTTCCCCTCACCACTCTTATAAATGGGAACTCCACATTCACTCTAATTCACACCTTATAAGCATATTTTCTTGGCTAACACCTACCCAAATACTCTCTAAACTATCCTCCCTTCAACATATAGGCCTTAGTTTGATCAGAAAGCCAACCTAAATATCACGTTTGATCAAATCAAAAGGAAGAACCCGAAGAAGAGGTAATGATTTCACCACCCTCTTTCAAGGTCCTTTCTTCTTCCACTTCATTTTTCTTTGTTGTTTCAATTATAAAATAATAACTCCAGTATCTTATATATACTATTATGTTTTTAATATTATGGTACAACCAAATTCATTATTCTATCCACCTTTTGAATGACATGTCACCATACGTGGGTACATACGGCATACCGTCTCCACGTCGTGGTGTAATTGTTATTCAATACATTATTATTTGTATGGGTATAATAATGATGTGTATTTGATGTAAATAATAAATATAACATGATAAGTATTATGTATATATGATATAACATTCAATTATATATTATTTTAATATCAAAATAATGATATTTTCACTCGTGCGTACGTACGGATTACCGTCTCCACGACGCGATGAGATTCATTTCCAAGTTCACCATTCATCGACGATTATAAAAATATATATTACTAATAAGTATGTAATATATGAAATAATAATTCTATTAAAGATATATATATTTATATATATAAGTATTTATGTACTTACATATATCTTATTCACTTACTTCCGTTCAATACTATATGAAAACGGAAACATCGTTTATGCGTACATACTGACTACCGTCTCCATAAACGGTGTTTTCCATTTCAAATATATTTCTATTATAAATATTTATATTATAAATTTATATTATATATAAATCATGTTTTATATTCTGGAATTATTTAAATCATGATATAAGTGATACAATCAAGATTAACAAGTTAAAAGACGTACGATAAAGAAAGAAATTATTACCCAAAATATTAATATAACATGGAAATTATTATTAAATTGGTAGTATAAAGTCATAAATGAATAATGTATGATATAATAAATATTAATATGGTTTTTCTATAATTTAATAACATACTATAGTCTTCATACAAGAGGTTAAATGTACCCTCGACTAAAGGAAAGTGCAAGGTAAGGGGTTTTCATCTCACTCCTTATTCCCGTGAGATTCATACCATATTGCCACTATTACCTTTTGTGTGGTGTATGTACTGCCCATAATTGTATTCTTTGTGTAATACACTTTAATTTATCTGTATTTACATATTCATTGTATGATACCTCTTTCATGGGGAGTGTGTTTCGTAAGTTACCAAATTGGTAAGGGTTAATTTCACAATCTCTTTATTATACGAGGTTGTTTTTACATAAGTATCTACTGGGACATATTTATTCTACATGTCCATGTTTCATAAAATTGTTTTCAAAGGGATTATTTTGAGTTACTTTTTACTAAAACATCATTTTAAATGTTTTAAAGATTTATTCTTCTAATCAATTCTCATTAATTTCAATGTTTTCAAAATGGTTTTAAGGATTTATTTAAATGGACATGAATGTTTTAAAATGTTAATTACTTTGAATAGTTTAAAATTGGTATGGGAAACTTTGATTCAAAAATGTATTTAAATGTCTTCCTTTTTAAATTGTGTGACTTTTAAATGTTTTCATGAAAAAAAGATATTTCTCTCAAAGAGTTTTACAAATAATTTTCATTTATGTCAACATCCTTTGATGTATTTTAAAATTGTTTGAAGTTGATACAAATCTTCCATATTGTATTGATGGTTTTGTGATATGTTTGACTGTGGATGTGTTATTTTTATACTATTCATGGTTTATGGATAAAGTATTGACATTTATTATGCTAGTTTTAATACGAATGTTTATGTTATGTTTAAACCTGTTCATATGAGGAATGAATTGGACTTAGTAAGTGATGGGTGGAGCTCGCTATAGCTCCTCGATACATCGGTAGGTATCATGATACAAACTAGTGTCTTGGCACAAGGCCTTGAAAAAATCTTATTTTTAGTCTTGGCACAAGGCCTTGACTATGTGGTTATGATAGTCTAGCATTACGCATTCCATCATTATGAAAGTGGTTAGTGATATTGCATGTGATTATTCAATTAGTAGAATATCCATGTGAATAAGTAAATGGCATTACTTCATTTTATTTTTTCCATATTATGCTGAAGTTCAAGTTTAAAAGGCTTTTGTTTTAGTTATACATTGCCTTAAATGTTTATGCTTATTTATGAAAGTTTTTGTTGTATTTTTATCCCTACTGAGCATCTGAGCCCACCCCTTTCTATGTTTTATTTTTCCCAGGATTCCAAGAAGTGTATTGTGATTGATATGCAGGGTTAAGCCAATGGAATAATGGCGTTTATAAAGGATTATTTATGTTGTTTTTTATGTTATGAAGTGTAATGTAACATTCATGTATGTAATCTATTTTCCAATACTGCTAAACTGATCGGTCCTTCGGGACTTGATTCCTTGTAATCATTCCAATGTATTAAAATAATGCACCGACTCTGGGTAACTGGGGTCGGGGCGTTACAGAGTTGGACCTGTTACTCAATGCCTCTGAAGAGGAAGTGGCCAAAATGATAAGGAGGTCAATACAAATGGATCTAACTATGCATAAATATGACAAGATTTATAAGGAGGACCTGATTATAGTTGGGGGGGCTTTAACAAAAGTATTATCAATATTGAAGAGTATATTCATGCCTGGGATAAGATGACATCTACTTTTGAAGAGTTGTTAAAGGAAGAGCCAATCAGTCAGGTAACCTATCACGAACCAACCCGGGTCGACCCTGAACTGGTCACCTGAGCTAGTCCGTGACATGGCCCGAGTGGCGTTCTCAATCCTCCTAGGATGGCAACAAGCACCTGGGCATAAATAAAGGACATTTGGGAACAATTTCTCCCAATGAAAATAAATAAAGCAGCATAAAAAGTATAATAAATCAAAGTAAATAAACAACACAAAAAGAATGAACATCCAACAACAACCAACTAACCTTCCTATGACCAAAACTCCTTAAGACTCTGAGAGTCGCTCACCAATACACAACCAACTCTCTCCCATGGAGAGAAATCTCAAGTAGAACCAGCAATAGAAACTAAAAACAGGAAAACACTATAGGCGTGCATATTAAAACTCAATAGGTGTTCCCAACAAACTATTCTCAATGCACTACCCTTAAATAAAGAATTTACTAATTATAGGTTTGAACTAAATTATATACAATATGGGTTTCTAAACACAAACTTTCATTTCTAAAACAAGTAACAGTTCATTGCCTTCCTTAATTTAAAAACAATTTTAATGTTTTAAACTGAACAGGTGCATTGTATTTTAAAACATTATTGCGAACAATTTAGAAATCCAAATTTCAGTTGTTAGTCAAAAGGAAAACCACACACAACACACACTAAGGGAAATGGATGAAGTGGCACACAGGGGGCAGAAACTGAACTAGACCTCTCAATCGTCCGCCACATACAAATAAACACTAAATAAAACATGGGTCAAACCTAGGAGCTCATGAACAATCCAAAATGTTCTATACATGTGACTCATCCTAAAGGCATGCCTACTCTCGATGACGTCATAACGCCCTAACGCTTGACCGTTTCCTGACCTAGCCTAGTCTAGGGGCCCAATCCCATAGCAATAATGTAACACCCCAAGCTTCCATAGTATTCTTCTCTTTCAATAATGCAATAGCTTGCATTGTACTCAAGTTTGAGATTCTAACACATTGTGACCAATCAAAGTAGCCGTTATGAATAGTAATACCCACTTTTTGAATTATATAAATTTTATATTTCAAAATTGACTTCATTTTGGGATTCTTAATATCGAAATTAGCCTAAGTTGAATTTTTGGTATTTTTCTGAGAACATCCAATTTTCGATGAATAGTGAAAAATACTTAAAAACAACATTTTTAATCAAAATAATTTATACTGATAAATTATACTATTGAGTGGTTTTAAATTATGATTAGAATATAATTTTACCATTTTATCCAATGTTGTTCATTAGAATTAATTTCACTCTGAAATTGGACATAAACAATTGTCAATCTTTTGATTGATATTGTTTCTTAAAAACATGTTATTTGTTTTGACAACGAGAATTAATTATAAAATTAATTAATGAAACTTATATGTTTTGAATTTTGTAAACTAGACATCATTTTTTAATTTGGAATATCAATTATATCTTAGGGTGAATTTTTGGTATTTTTCTGAAAAACTTCAATTTTTGATGAATAGTGAAACCACTAAGTGGTAGTTAAAAAAACTGATTTTTCATTTAAATGAAATTTTACCACTTCTGTGAATTTAACTTCAAAAATTATACATACATGGTTTTAATTATGAAGTAAAATGTGGCTCAATGGGATGAAAATAATTTTAGATGAATAGTAACTTTTGAGTTTTATTAACCGCGATTGGTGATAATTAGAGTAATTTAAGGTAAAAATAATGTTATAATAATATGAAATTACCTTGACACATGTCCTTATATTATTGTATGACTCATTTCCGACCAATAAAATCCATGTGTCATATTTGGGAACCCCATGGATCCACTTGGGTAAGATAATGACATTAATACCTTTTATTTAAAGTAAAAATAAAAATGTAACAAACATGTATTGTTTTACTAAAACAATTTTTACAAGGGGTTATAAAAGTTATCCTTTAGACTATAAATATCAATTGGAAAGATATATAGATTTAATACATCATGGTAATTTTTTTATAATTTTTAGGCGTTAAATAAATAAATTTATTTATCACACCATGATGATGCAGTGATTACCTCATTAATGAACGATTTAAATAAAATGAAAAGATAAGGTAAAATCTAAGACATACACTTGTCTAAAGCCTATTGGATGGGTTTCTTTCAAAACCTTATCACCTTATACTCGAAATATATCATTTTGGGACCTTTAAAATCTGAAAACCATTTCATAATAATGTAACATTTCATGACTTTCCAAGAGTGCCCCTCCTCTCCTCTTATAAAAGGCCCCCACCTCTACCACCTTATTCACACCATAAAATCCATTTGGATTAGCCGAAATATACCCAAATACTCTCTAAAATTTCCTATATTACTCCTAGAAGCATCACTTTGGGAATAAGTCTTCCCAAGGAAGCCTTTCGCTCAAATCAAAAAGAGTTACCCGATTTTAAGGTAATGTCTTCTCTTGTGTTATTTTGTTTTATTTTGCTTCTCCAACCCCTTAAACTATTTTTATTCCTTTACTTTGTAACAAAACCAGTATATTAAATATAATAGGATGTTTTTATGATAATTATTTGATTTACACTTACACACACCTTCATCTAATGGTTAAAGAACATACTGTTTCTGTGGGTGGTGAATTACTGCCTCACGAAACGATGATTGTTCAATCTTCTTTTAACACCTCTCATGGTGGCCATTATGATGAAACTATTTATATATATATGATATATATTATTTTTATGTTTTATTTATGATTCTGTATTTTTCATTTATGTCATACCTTTATGATTTCCATTATGGGTAAACGTGATAATTTCATTTTAGGAAGTGCGGACTACCGCCCCCTCAAAGTGATTTGAATTGTTAACGTCATATGTGGGATGTATAAAGGATGTAGTTAATGATATTATATATGATATTATACTGTAATTATAATATACCTTTATATAATTATGATTTTATTCCATTAAATATGAAATAGAAATGAAAGTAGCATTCATGCGTACGTACGGCTTACCGTCTCCATGAACGGTGCATTTCATTTCTTACCTCTAAATGTTATATAATATTATAAATTCATGTATATACTATATATATATGATATATATGATATCTATATCATGAATATAATTCTGGATATAATGGATATTCTACCACATAAACAACTTGTAATTATAAGAAGTTTATTGTTGACTCAAGTACCAAAGGTCGACAAAATAACCGTTATTAACTTAAATGACTACATAATTTTCATAACATGTTAATAAGTGATATAAAAGGGAGAATGAACTTGAAAAAGGTTCTTAAGCAACTAGAGATTAACTCTAGTTTATTATTCAGGAGATTAAATAATGATCACGTCATGTCGGACACGAGGTAAGGGACTTTGTCTCAATCTCCTTTCATTGAGACATATTTTGTTTTATACACAACTTTCTTTTATACGGTGTATAAACCCCTATGAATTTTACGTTTATTCAAAAGGAATATTTTTTATATGAAGTGTTTTACTAAACGACAAAAATGAATGTTGATTTTGTCGTACGTATGCGGCAACAACGACTTCTCTGCCGCCATGACCATTATTTGAGTTTCGGCTTCCTCTACAAGCCATAACTTTTTTTAAATAAAAAATAAATATCATGTTTTACTTTTCTTTTATTTTGGTATTGAAAATGGTTTTATTATATAAATGTGTTGTATTGATATCTTATTATTGAAATGTGGAAATGTTATTTTTCCTTTATTCATGTTTTATGTGATATGATTATGTTATGGTTTATGATTTGTTTAAAACTTTTCATATGAGGAATGCATTGGACTTAGTATGTGATGGGTGGAGCCCGCTATAGCTCCTTGATGCATCGGTAGGTCTCATGAGACAAATTAGTATCTTGGAATTATGCCTTGACAAAATATTATTTTTAGTCTTGGCATGAGGCCTTGGGTACGTGTTTATGATAGTCTGGCATTATGCATTCCATCATTATGAAAGTGGTTATTGATATTGCATGTGATTATTCGACTAGTATAATATCCATGTGAATAATTAAATGACATTATTTCATTTTATTTTTTTCATATTATGCTGAAGTTAAAGTTGAAAAAGCTTTTGTTTTAGTTATACATTGCCTTAAATGTTTATGTTTATTTATGAAAGTTTCCGCTATACTGTTATCCTTACTGAGCATCTGAGCTCACCCCTTTCTATGTTTTATTTTTTCCCGGATGTGAAGAAATATTTTATGACTGACCTGTAGGGATAGTCTGAAGGGGATATGTGTAACGCCCTGACCCTAGTTACCTAGAGTCGGTGCATTATTACATAACATTGGCATGATCACAAAAAGATCAAATCTCGAAAGACCAATTGGTTTAGTAGCCTTGGAAACACTAGATATATTCATAAGTCTTACATTACATCATAAAGTGAAAATCTACTACGACAACATATTGTCTCCATATTCCACACTCATATCCCCACATAATATCCCTGCAGGTCATTCGTAATTTACTTCTTCATACCCTGGGAAAAATAAAACATAGAAAAGGGGTGAGCTCAAATGCCCAGTAAGGATAACAATATAGAAGAAACTTTCATACATAAGAATAAATATTTAAGGAAATCTATAACTAAAAAAAGCCTTTTAAACTTGAACTTCAACATAGTATGGAAAATGTAAAATGAAATAATGTCATTTACTTATTCACATAGATATTCTACTAATCGAATAATCACATGAAATATCAATAACCACTTTCATAATGATGGAATGCATAATGCTAGACTATCATAACCACATAGCCAAGGACTCGTGCCAAGACTACAAATAAGATTTTTCCAAGGCCTTATTCCAAGACACTAGTTTGTCTCATGAGACCTACCGATGCATCGAGGAGCTATAGCGGGCTCCACCCGTCACATATTAAGTCCAATGCATTCCTATATGAAAAGGTGTAAACATAACATAAACATTCGTATTAAAACTAGCATACGAAATGTAAATACTTCATACATAAACTATGAATGGTATAAAAATAACACATCCACAGTCAAACATATCACAAAACCTTCAATAAAATATAGAAGTTTTGTATCATAATAAATCAACATCAAATAATTGTAAAATCCATCAAAAGATGTTGACATAGATGAAATCAAAACTCTTTTTAGAGAAATATCTCTTTCTATTTTGAAATCATTTAAAAGTCATGTATTTATAAAATAAAACATTTTCTTTGAAAATATTCTTATAATATTGTAAGGGAAGCTTCGACAATTTTATAATGGCAGAAAATAGCCGCACCCGCCGTGTAAGTTAAAAAAACATTCTTTCCTTAATTCGGTCGAAAAGGTTAAAAAGAACCTTGTTTGAAAAAAAACGGAAATATTATTTTATAAACCTCTTATAAAAAGTTAAACAAGGGTATAAATGACTTTAACCCATATCATAGTAGATAGTAAAAATGTTTTGAAATACATTTTTAAGAAACATGGATGTGGATGATAAAGAAATCCCAGTAGATTATTACGTATAAACAACCTCGGATAATGAAGAAATTGCGAAATAAACTCTTAACTTGTACTTTTCCTTGGTTGGGTTAGGTTAAACTCCTGTATAATAGTGAAATAATTGTTATTAAATTATACAAGAATCATATACATTCATATGATATCATATATGATCTTTTAACATTGCTTTGTTAATAATATCTTAGTATTATTGTTGTTTCGGGTGTTAACTTACTTGTTTTCTTTTATATGTTTTGTTACATAAGCCATGTTTGTCATGGATAGGTTGTATATTATTCGTATACATAATGATATTAAGTCCTTAAACATTATTTTTAAATCATCAAATGATAATTATACTTGAATGGATACGATGGAGAATGAATCTCATCGCGTTCGTGGAGACGGCAGTCCGTACGTACGTACGAGCGACAATATCATTCTTTTGATATTAAAATAATATATAAATGGATGGTATATCATATATACCGAATCATTAACATGTTATATTTATTATTTACATGAGTTAAACATCATTATTATACTCATCCAAATAATAATATATTGAATAACAATTACACCACGATGTGGAGATGGTAAGCCGTACGTACGCACGTATGGTGACATGTTATTCAAAGGGTGGATAGAATACTGAATATGGTTGTAAAATATTTATAATAACATCACAGTATATATATGATACTGGAGTTATTATATTATAATGGTAATAACAAAGGAAGAAGAAGTGGAAGAAGAAAGGAACTTGGAAAAGGGTGGTGAAATCATTACCTCTTCTTCGGGTTCTTCCTTTTGATTTGATCAAAAGGGCTCCTTAGTTTGGCTTTATGATCAAACTAAGGCCTATAGGTTGTATTGAGGGAATTTGGGAGAGTATGTGGGCAGAGTTTGGATGATACAAAAGGCTGTGAAGGTGTGAAGAAATGAGAAGGAGGAGTGCCCTTTTATAAGAGGGGTGGGGGGAACCTTTGGAAAAGCTAGAAATATTAATTTATAATAAATTCATATTCGGTTTATAATGGATCCAAAGTTTATTATTTAAATTTTAAGTTGGGGATAGGTCAAAAAAATTCAACCAATATAATTTATACAGGTTTGGGTTACTATATTAACCTTATCTTTAAGTATTAACTCTTAGTTAATTAGTTTGACATTTACCATGTCACTTTGTATTTTTATATTATATAGTTAATAAAATTACTATATACATCCAAGAGACCCTAAATTGGTCCATTAATGCTACAAATATCATGATATAAGTCTCTTGTCCAAACCTTAGATTTTTAGGAATTTAATATCAATTAATAATATAATATTTGTTTTTAAAACTCTTTTATGTCAATTTTGACACTATTCAATAGTTGATTTTTGTGAAACTCATAACAGAATTATTACTTTGAAAAACATTAATTAAATCAATCCTAATATGTCATATTATCCTATAAAATTATTTTAATTCATTAAAAGTCTCAAATTATATTTATTTGGGTATTTATAATATCAATTATTTTAAATTTTCACTATTATGGAAATTACTGCATCATCATTGTATCGTAAATAAATTAGCTTATGTAATCTATAAAAATTATAAATAAACTATCATTATGTAGGAAATATTTTTATCTTTCTAATGAATATTTATAGTCGAAAATCCAACATATATAACCCTATGTAAAAATTGTTTTTCTAAAAGATATATGCTTGTGTCATTTTTGTATTCATTTTAACTTAATTAAAATAAAGTGTCCCTATCACCTAAAAGTGGCTCCATGGGGTCCCAAAATCGACCCAAAGATGACTATGGTCTAAAATGTATCAACCAATAAGGCTAGGACACTTTTTAGGGTAATTTAGTATTATTATAATATTATTTTTTAACCCTTATTTACCAGATTTACCCTTAACCATGGTAAATAAAATATTTACCGAAGTAATTATTCAAAATGTCAAAAAATAAAAGTTACCTATTTACAAAATTTGAACATCATGATTACAAATATAGAATCCATTTTTCCAAACTCAAAACATGGAAGTGGCAGAAATTAATTTAAAAGTAATACTCGTTGTTAAAACAAAAAGCGTGTTTTTAAGAGATAATTACTATCAAAAGATTGACACTTGTTTATGTCCGGTTTAATTGTAAAATTATATCCAATGACCAAAATTGTATTAAATGGTAAAAATATATTCTAAATATACTTTAAAACCACTCAAATTCATAATTTATCGCTTTTAATTATTTTGGTTAAAAAAGTTTTTTTAATTAAAACTTAGTAATTTTCACTATTCATCAAAATATTAAAGTTATCCGAAAAGTACCAAAATTTCACCTTAGGATAAATTAGATATTCATAATCCAAAAATGAAGTCCATTTTGAAATATAAAATATATATAATTTCAAAAAGTAGGTATTACTATTCATAATGGCTAGTTTGATTGGTTATGGTGAGTTAGAACTCGGTGTTGCGTACAACACACGCTATCACATTATTCAAAGAGAAGCGTACCGTGGAAGCTTGAGGTGTTACAATATGATTGTGGACTATGGAGACTATGTTATTGTAGTTTTTCACTTTATTATGTAATGTAACATTTATGAATGTATCTATTGTTTCCAAGACTACTAAACTAATCAGTCTTTTGAGACTTTATCTTTTGTGATCATGCCAATGTTATGTAATAATTCACCGACTCTAGGTAGCTGGGGTCAGGGTGTTGTTGTTGATATCAAAGGCAGTTTAGTACTAACCTTGGAAGCTAGATTTAGATAAACTCTGATTAGAGCACATAGCCCTAAGATAGACTTTGAGGATTAGTATAGAATAACTTCCTAGAATTTTGGTATTATATAGATTGTGTGAGGTTTCTGAGAAATACATCCTTGTATGGATACGAGCAGGTAGAGGTGGCTCTGAAACAGATGTACCTAGGGGTAAAACCCAAAAACACCGCTTTGAGCTAGACTCGAATGGGAACTGCGGCACGACAACGGACCTTGCTGCACTCCTGGTTACGACACTCCTGGGGGATATGCTTAGGATAATTATCATTTTATTTAAAAACAATTATGAAGGGTTTATGAGTATATACTTCCTCAAAGAAAACATTTTTATGATTATGGATTATATCCATAAACTATTCAATTTATGTTATGTGTTTTACAAATATAGAATTATGTATTTTGATTCTTAAACTTATCTATTTTATGCCATTGTTTAGAAATGGCACCTAGTGGAAGGAATGGAAACTGTATCAATGCATTCACTCCATGTTTGGATTTCCCTCCTGCTCAAGATAATTATAGTGGAGCTAGTGATGCAACTGGTGTTGATCAGCTAATCACCATACTGGGACAACTCACTCAGGTTATGAATAATAACCTTACCCGTATGGAGCACTCTGATCTACATCGTGGAGGATCGATGTTAGATCGCTTCATGAGGCAACAACCACCAACATTCAATTGGAGTATAAATCCCTTAGTAGCTGAGCAATGGATAAATTCCTTAGAGAAAATATTCCATGCATTGGGGAGTAGTCAAAGAGAAACGTTTATCATGGTAGTTTACCGCCTCACTGGAGATGCTGATCAATGGTGGTCATTGATTCAAAACACAAAGGAAGATGATAAAGTATCAAATATGGAATATAGGGAGTTCAAAGAGCTTTTCTTAGAAAAATACTTTCCTCGTGACCATCGAGTAGATATGGAAAGGCAATTTCTGAGTCTGAGAAAAAATGAGGATGATAATGTCGCAAAGTGTGAGGTTAACTTTACAAGGTTAGTGAGGCATGCAGCATATTATATATGTAACCCAAGAAGTAATATTGATAGTTTCTTTGATGGGTTAAAACCGTTTCTCCATCGAGCCTTAGTCTCACAATCTTTCTCATCGTACGAAGATATTGTCTCATGTTCTATCAAGACAGAAAAGGAATTATCTAAATCTTATGACAATAAAGTAAAGCAAGAGAAGAAGAGAATGGTGGAATAAGAGACAGATAAAGGGAAAAGTGAAAGAATTATTTTCCATTATGTGAGAATTGTGCGAACAATCACCCCGGTACTTGCCTAAAAGAAATGGGAGTTTGTTATAAATGTGGAGAAAAAGGTCACCAGGCTCGTGATTGTAAGGGAAAGAAAGAGGCTATCAATGTTGAATGCTATAATTGTAGGGAAATGGGGCATTATGCAAATGAATGTCCTAAGAGTCAGGGACAATTACCTTAGAAAAGGACAAGGGATCAAGGCCAATCTTATGTTGTTACTACAGTTGAAGTGGAATAATTAATGTATTGGTGCTTTTGGACTCAAGGATTATATTCTGGTAATACGAATAATGTGATATATATAAGGATTGCACTACAGTACTTGTTGTTTTCATTAAGGTTTTAATATGATGAAGGTAATCATATTTTTTCTATGTGACAATAAGAGAAACTTTAATTAGTTTGGGGAATCTGATGTTACAATTTATTTTATAATTTAGAGACCATTTAGAGAAAGTCTGGATAGAGGTATTTTGGATAACTATTAACGTTGGAATGGATTAAGTTAAACTTTGGATAGTATTGTTTAAGGTTAAAACATTTCTGAATATTATTTTTGGAATATTATAAAACTATAGTTTTAGACAAAGGAAAACCTTTAGGTTGGGGGATAACCTGTCACGTCAGACAAAGCTGCAGGAATTTAACCCACAACCATAGTGCGACATGCCTTTATTACCTACCACTATCCTACAGGAAGTCCCTGGTTATTACAAAATAGTTTTCCTAATCTAAATGGTATGTGTTAATATTTGTAACCTTGTACGATTTGGATAAATATAATATTTTTGAGTTCTATTATCTTTTTGAGGAAAAGATGAGTTTGTGGTAGAAATTAGTTGAAGCATGAAACTCTACTTATCAAGTATATATATATATACCTCCCCCTTATTTTATGAATAAATTAATTATTAAACATTAGGAAAGTGATATTAAAAAAATGTGTTATCCTAATACCTTATGTTTTTTTGAACTGATGATATTTTAAATCACCCTAGATTGAAGGCTTTGAGGCCCTCAATTTTACACTTGTTTGTGATTGATGACCTCAATCACTCCCTACAAATATTTACGTTTTCCCTTTAATTATTTTTTTATAATTTCCACCAATGTTCTCCTAATCGAGATCATAATTTGGTGGTGACTTTTTCATTTCCCTTTCCCTCTTATTAAGGCTAAATTTTATTAACCTTATTTTCGATGTGGGTTTTTCACAAAGGTATTTTCTACTTTCAACCTTTTATTTTCGAAGAACAATTTCAAATTCCAAGGATGAAATTTATTGAAGGAGGGTATAATGTAACACCCCAAGCTTCCACAGTACGCTTCTCTTTCAATAACGCAATAGCTTGCATTGTACACAAGTTCGAGATTCTAACACACCGCGACCAATCAAAGTAGCCGTTATGAATAGTAATACCCACTTTTTGAATTATATAAATTTTATATTTCAAAATGGACTTCATTTTGGGATTCAGAATATCAAATTTAGCTTAAGTTGAATTTTTGGTATTTTTCTAAGAACATCCAATTTTTGATGAATAGTGAAAAATACTTAAAAATAACATTTTTAATAAAAATAATTTATACTGATAAATTATACTATTGAGTGGTTTTAAAGTATAATTTGAATATAATTTTACCATTTTATCCAATGGTGGTCATTATAATTAATTTCACTTTGAAATTGGACATAAACAATTGTCAATCTTTTGATTGATATTATTTCTTAAAAACGCGCTATTTGTTTTGACAACGGGAATTAATTATAAAATTAATTAATGCAACTTATATGTTTGAAATTTTTTAAAATAGGCATAATTTTTTAATTTGAAATATCAATTATAGATTAGGGTGAAGTTTTGGTATTTTTCTGAAAAACTTCAATTTTTGATGAATAGTGAAACCACTAAGTGGTAGCTAAAAAACTGATTTTTCATTTAAATGAAATTTTACCTCTTCTGTAAATTTAATTTCAAAAATCCTACATACATGTTTTTAATTAGGAAGTAAAATTTGGTTCAATGGGATGAAAATAATTTTTTGTGAATAGTAACTTTTGAGTTTTATTAACCGCGATTAGAGGTAATTAGAGTAATTTAAGGTAAAAATAAAGTTATAATAATATGAAATTACCTTGACACATGTCCTACTCTTATTGGATGACTCATGTCTGACCAAGAAAATCCATGGGTCAATTTATGGGACCCCATGGAGCCACTTGGGTAAGATAATGACATTAATACATTTTATTTAAAGTAAAAATAAAAATGTCACAAACATGTATTGTTTTATTAAAACAATTTTTACAAGGGTTATACAAGTTATATTTTCAACTATAAATATCCATTGTAAGGCTAAAAATATTTCCTACATCATGGTAATTTTTTTATAATTTTTAGGCATTAAATAAATAAATTTATTTATCACAACATGATGATGCAACGATTACCTCATTTATGAACGATTTAAATAAAATGAAAAGATAAGGTAAAATCTAAGACTTACACTTGTATAAAGCCTATTTTATGGGTTTATTTTAAACCCTTATCACAGTATCCTAGAAATATATCATTTTGGGACCTTTAAAATCCGAAAATCATTTCATAATAATGTAACATTTCATGACTTTCCAAGAGTGCCCCTCCTCTCCTCTTATAAAAGGCCCTCACCTCTACCATCTTATTCACACCTTCAAAGTCATTTGGATCGGCCAAACTCTGCCAAAATACTCTCTCAACTTCCCTCTCTTACTCCTATAAGCCTCACTTTGGGAAGAAGTCTTCCCAAGGAAGCCTTTGGCTCAAATCAAAAAGAGTTACCCGATTTTAAGGTAATGTCTTCTCTTATGTTCTTTTGTTTTATTTTACTTCTCCAAACCCTAAACTCTTTTTATTCTTTTTTTTTTGTAACAACAACAGTATATTAAATATACTAGTATGTTTTTATGAGAAATATTTGATTTAAAATTACACACACCTTTTTCTAATGGTTAAATAACATACTATTTCTGTGGGTGGCGAATTATTGCCTCACGAAATGATGATTGTTCAATCTTATTTTAACACCTCTCATGGTGGCTATTATGATGAAACTATTTCTATATATGATATATATTATGTTTATGTTTTCTTTATTATTCTTTATTTTTCATTTATTACATACCTTTATGATTTCCATTGTGGGTAAACGCGATAATTTCATTTTAGGAAGTGCGGACTACCACCCCCTCAAAGTGATTTGAATCGTTAATGCCATATGTGGGACGTATAAAGGATGGATTTAATGATATTATATATTATATTATACTATAATTATAATATACCTTTATATAATTATGATTTCATTCCATTAAATACAAAATAGAAATGAAAGTAGCGTTCATGCGTACGTACGGCTTACCATCTCCATTAACAGTGCATTTCATTTCTTACCTCTAAATGTTATGTAATATTATAAATGCATGTATCTACTGGATATATATGATATATATGATATCCACATCATGAATATAATTCTGGAGATAATGGATATTCTACCACATAAACAACTTGTAATTATAAGAATTTCATTGTTGACTCAAGTACCAAAGGTCGACAAAACGACCGTTATTAACTTAAATGACTATATAATTTTCATAACATGGTAATAAGTGATATAAAAGGAATAATGAACTTGAAAAAGGTTCTTAAGAAAGTAGATATTAACTCTAGTTTATTATTCAGAAGATTAAAGAATGATCGAGTCAAGTCGGACACGAGGTAAGGGACTTCGTCTCAATCTCCTTTCATTGAGGCAAATTTTGTTTTAAACACAACTTTCTTTTATACGATGTATAAATCCCTTTAACTTTTATGTTTATTAAAAAGGAATATTTTTTATACGATTCATTTTACTAAATGACAAAAATGAATGTTTTTTTGTCGTACGTATGCGGCGACAATGACTTCTCCACCATCGTGACCATTATTTGAGTTTCAGCTTCCTCTACAAGCCATAAGTTTTTTTAAAATGAAAAATAAATACCAAGTTTTACTTTTCTTTTATTTTGGTATTGAAAATGGTTTTATTATATCAATGTGTTGTATTGATATCTTGTGATTGAAATGTAGAAATTTTATTTTTCCTTTATGCATGTTTTATGTGATACAATTATGTTATGGTTTATGATATGTTTAAACCTTTTCATATAAGGAATGCATTGGACTTAGTATGTGGTGGGTGGAGCCCGATATAGCTCCTCGATGAATTGGTAGGTCTCATGAGACAAACTGGTGTCTTGGCACGAGGCCTTGAAAAAATCTTTTTTGTAGTCTTGGCACGAGGCCTTGGCTACATGGTTATAATAGTCTGGAATTATGCATTCCATCATTATGAAAGTGGTTATTGATATTGCATGTGATTATTCGACTAATAGAATATCCATGTGAATAAGTAAATGGCATTATTTCATTTTATTTTTTCCATATTATTCTAAAGTTCAAGTTTAAAAGTCTTTTGTTTTAGTTATACATTGCCTTAAATGTTTATGTTTATTTATGAAAGTTTACACTATATTGTTATCCTTACTGAGCATCTGAGCTCACCCCTTTCTGTGTTTTATTTTTCCCAGGATGTGAAGAAATATTTTATTATTGACCTTCAGGGATAGTCTGAAGGGGATATGAGTGTGGACTATGGAGACTATGTTATTGTATTTTTTCACATTATGATGTAATGTAACATTTATGAATGTATCTAGTGTTTCCAAGGCTACTAAACTAATCGGTCTTTCGAGACATGATCTTTTGTGATCATTCCAATGTTACATAATAATGCACCAACTCTGGGTAACTGGGGTCGGGGAATTACAAATAATAACAAAACACCTCTCTGATATGGGCCACTAGCCACTGCGTAATCTAAACTAGTGTTGTAATCATTCTTAGAAGATTCACTCACTATGCCAGGTTCTCATGTCAACACGTAATATAAAAAGGAAATGGGTGATTCAACAATGTAAATCAAGTAACCTGTCATGATGCACAAACATCAAACGCAACTCACACAATCACTACCCCAAAACTGGGAAAGGCTAGCGCCAACCTTTATCAGTGCTAACGAAAAAGCGCTAATAAAGGGGGGGTACTTTTATCAGTGCTAAAAAAGCGATGATAAAGGGTACATTTATCAGTGCTAAAAAACGATGATAAACATACCCCTTTATCAGTGCTTTTTTTAACACTTATAATGGTTACCCCTTTAACAGCGCTTTTTTTAGCGCTAATAAAGGTACCCCCTTTAACAGCGATTTTTTAGCGCTGTTAAAGGGTACCCCTTTATCAGCGCTTTTATAGTAGCGCTGATAAAGGGTCTACTTCCAAAAAAACTTCATTAAAAAATATATATTAATATTTAAATATATATATTTATATTTATATAAATATAATATATAATTTTTAAATATATTTTAGATAAGTATAAATATACATTTACAATTAATATACTTAATATATAAGATATTTAGTGAAAATGGCTTATAGAAAAATTAAAAAAATATTTTTAATTAATAATTTTCTAATTATTATGGAGTAATATTTATTTAATAACAATTTTAAGACTAAAAAATTACAAAAAAATTACAAAAAAAACCCAAAATATGTTGAAAACGTAAGTCGAACTTCAAACTGCCATAACTTTTGATCCGGGTGTCCGTTTGAGCTCTACAGAAAATCAAATCGAATCCTGTGACAAGATCTACATGATAGTGACCTAGGAGAAACCATTGTTACATTTTTAGAGGCCAAAAAAGGCCCATAAGGCTTCTAAAACTGAGTTTTTAGTTGGGATACCCCGATTTATTAACATTTTGTGGATTTTCAGCCTCGTTTAAGGGGGTATTATTGGATTTTTTGGGTGGGGACTGAATTTATTCCAAGGTATTACATTCATATTGATATTATGTTTTTGAAATTTATCATTTTTTATAATGCACTTCTATTTGTAATCAAATATATAACAATATATACATATTTTTTATATATTCCCACATAAAAATTTTATTATAAATATAAAAAATAAAATATATTAGCTTTATCTAAATAATAACTAATATCCATTTTTATTTGAAATACAAATATAGGAATATTTATATACCTATATATTAATCTAACTGTATATATATATTAATATAACAACATATATATATTCATATAATTATAAATATATATATTAATATCACTATAAATATATATATTAATATAACTATATATATTAATATAACTATATATATCTATATTAATATAAATATATATTACAATATGAATAAAGATAACTATATATATATATATATATCATGAAATGGAAAACAAATCAAAATAGAGGAGTGGTAAGGGCTTAGGCGCGTAAGGGGGAGGTCTCGAGTTCAAAACCTGGTGAAGGCAGGGGTGCACGCATGGGGCTGGATTTTGGGGGGGGGGGGGGCTACCACTGATAAAGGGTGGAGGGGGTGTGTGCAGGAATTGGAGGGGCTGGAAAGCACTATAAAAATCGGGATTAAGAGCTATAAAATCCCCCCCCCTCCGATTGGTAGGGTTTTTTAAAAAAATTTATTTTTTTTAAATTTTTTTTTACTTTTATCAGAACTGATAAAAGGGGTCTTTATCATCACTTTTTGAAGCACTGATAAAGGGGACCCCCCCCCCCCCCCCCCCGTTATCTTCGACGGCTTTAACAGTACTTTTCTAGCACTATTAAAGGCCATTTTTAGCGCTGATAAAAGGGGTATTTGTAGTAGTGAATCGAGGTACATAATAAGACCACCCCTGAGTCACCCCAGAGAGGGTTTTCAAGATATCTCATTTCTTTAAAGTTATAAGCATGCCTTAACTAACCACTCAACACCAACCTATTTTCAGAATAACTAGCACACGCCAACTCATTTCCAAAGAATCAAAGGAACACCACTTTCAATCTCAAAACCATTTGAAACCTCATTTAAGAAATCAATTTTAGAAATCCGAACACATTTTCCACCTAATCCATTCTTTAAAAGAAACACAATTTACTTATAAAGGCCAACCGAGCATTTTATCAACACTAATTATGCACATTAAAAGAAAACAATTTTAGGTAAATCAAAATAAGAGAGAACCACTATCCTTCACAATGAACATTTATTATAAAACTAATTATTAAATATTATTTAACATTAATCTAAAATTTAATGAAATAACAAGAGGTTAATAACTTATAAATATAAAGGCAAGTGCAGTGGGGAACTACCTCAAACATGTCACTATTTGTTGACAACCACTCAAATTGACCCTGCACACTTCCATGCACATGCATTTATACATATATATATATAAATACCCCTAGTTGCATTGCACACATTCCCTGCACCATGAGGGAATATGTACAAAGAGGGAATTTATATATATATATATATATATATATATTCCTTACCTTATGTATGCACGTGTAGGTGTTCTTGACACCCGCAACTTGAAATGGTAAAGAAGAGTTCAATGTGCTACACCACAAATATTTTAAACCTTAAAACAAATACAGACCGTAATTAAGATGTTATGAAACCAGAAAATAAGATTTAAACCACGCCTTGAATGGAAATGACACCCCAAAATCACACGGCACCTCCCAACACCCTACCAACTAATTAAAAATAAGTAAACAACATCCATAAACCCTAATAATAGAGGTGAAAACAGCAAAACGAAAGGAACCCATTACCCCAAAACACTGATGGTGAACCTAAACACACTAACACCATACTAAAATATCCTTTGCAGCCCTTGCATGATCTATTAAATCAAGTGCACAAGTTAAAAAAATACAACCATGCAATACAAAATGGATTTATATCCAAAACACGCCTTGTTTCACACAAGAATACCATATAATAATCAAATACAAGTTAATATACTGCCAAATCATTTTTCGCACCCAAAATAAGTTGATGAAAACTCAAAAATCATAAAACCCCTAAATCACAATTAATCCAAAATTAAGAAATTCGAAAATATTTATCTGAAAACCATAGCAAACCCACTGCCCTTGACGGCAGTGGCTAGAACCGACCTCGACGGAACCCGAAGACCCTTAAAATCAATTAATCAAACCAAAAACATCAAAACTGAACCAAAAACAACACGAAAACCTAATCTGAAAGCCTATAAAATGGAAGAAACAACAATACGAAATAGAATAGACCTATGACTAGGATGTGAGAGGCTAACCGGAGCTTGTATGAAGTTTTCAGAGGTGCGTTGCACCGGGTGGAGCCTTGCTGGAAGGTGGGCACAGTAAAGGGGTGATGGTTGTGGGGTTTTGGGTGAAGGTTGTGCAGAACATATAATGGGAGTAGAGCGAGGCGAGCCGAAAGGGAGGCCCAAGGGAATCCAAGCGCGGTGAGGGTGAGGTCGCGGCTGTATGGTGGTCCGGTGGTGGCTAGGTTGCACAACCGGGAGAGGGGAGGTTGGTCGATTGATGCTCTTCAGTGAAGGGGGGAGGTCGGTCCATGCGCGCTGGAGAAGGAGGTAGGATGGTCTGGGTGTTGTGTGACGAAAGGGAGGCAGGAGGATAAGAGAGTGCCGACTGCTAGGGGGAGGCCCGATTTAAGGTTGGGGGACCCTGTACGCAACATCACCAAGGGGAAGGGGGGGTTTTCCACGCGATGACCAGGGAAGAAGATCAAGAGGCGGAGAAAAAGGGAGAGAAATAAATTAATGGAATAAGAGAAAATAATAAAAAATATACAAAAATTTAATAAATAATGATAATATTAATATTCATAATAACTTAATAATAATTTTAATAAACTTGATAATAATAATATTATTAACCATAATAATAATAAGATAAAAATAATTGTAAATAGATTAATAATAACAAAATTGATATTATTAATAATAATCATAATATAAATTATAATAAACTTAATATGATATTAATAAACCTATATATACTTAACAAAATTAATAGAATGTTTATAATAATAAATTAATAATAATAAACTTTTATTAATAAACTTGGTGAACATAATAATAATAATAATAATTTCCATTATTATAATTATTAAAATAACTCATTAAAACCAATTTTATTTATTTGTCTTGAACATGAGGCAGGTTTCACGGTGACCCAGGAAAATCCACGCGGCTTTGAACACACCCTGCCCATGCACCAGATGTTGTCAAGGGCAAAGCATTCATTTATCAACAAAATGCAAAAAAAATCAAACAGGCTTGGCCTGCAGATTGATAGAAAGTTTCAAAGTTTGATAGAATAAAAAAAATATTTTAAAAGTTCGGGAGTGAAAATTCTCCCATCCATAAAAACTTTAATCCCCTAGAAAGTCACCCAGCCAAACGAGGAAACAAACTTGAGTTTGAAACTAAACGAGGAAAACAAAAAAACGAACTCAGTGTGAATTTTTACTCCATCATTCACACCCAACCAATTCTAAGGGAAAGTGAAAAGAGAAGAGCCATCAGGAACATAAGAACCCGACTAGCACAACCAACATTGAGACTCTCAACCATAAAGAGACAAACTTCAAAGCTCATATTTGAGGAGGCACAACAACTGAAATTACAAGGAAACAAGATCACCATTCCTTTTTACAACCAAGGTGGGGTATTCAAAGAACAAATATCACAACTAGAAAAAGAGACCTATGCGCCTATTACAGCAAAACAGAACCTTTAAATACGAGGGAGCTTGAACAGATAAATTTAAATCGTCCCCATTTCATCATTGGAGACAAAAAAAATAGACCAAGGTGCCCCACATCCAATGATTCCAGGCTGTGTGAAAAGCTTCACTCTGAGACCTGTGGTTGGAGCTCTAATGACTTGAAGAATCTGCTGCCCCACAATCAGGAGTTGAAATATTTCGTTCGAGACTCCTTCTAAAAATTCCACTGGCAGAAGCTCTTTAAGTTTCCCAAATGGGCACACCGATAGCAAGTCTTCGAAGGATGACGACAAGGAGACTTAAATTTCCCAAACCGACCACACCAAAAGCGAACAGGAGAGTGGCCCGACTAATAGAACATGGAATTTACAATAAAACTTGTATGAGATAGGTTCCTTTGGTTTGCTCTCACTGAATGGGGAACCATCCCAAACACAAAAAAATAATTGATCCTTGAACCCTAGACAAAGACCCCACACAAGATAAACTTTAACTGATTTCATGATGCTACCTCTAGAGAGAAGGAAATCAACCCCTTGAAATGTCTGACGTAAGCCTTCACTATCTGTTGGCCTTGGTGGACACTCATGAGCTCTGCCACTTTCTTCACTTTCACCTCCTTAGGTATAAACCATCAGACAGAAGTGGTCTTAAACACCATCTAAGACATCCCATCATACAACTACACTGGGATTTTCTCCCACAACAATCCAAATTTTAACCCTCAAATGAACTCGAACTAGCACAGACTTGCATAGATCTGGGACATTCCAATATCCTAAAAACACCAACGATTTCACCAATCCAGTATGCTACCTTCGATAGGTCACAATCACCACAGAAGATGGACAAAAATCGAAATGAATTCAATTCCACCACTCTGCTAAGAGTATGGGTAGAACCAACAACTAGAAGATACACACTAGAAACCTCTGGGACTTTTCTAGGAAGCATACTCAAAAACAAGCGGCACAAATCCAAATGAAAATTAATTATAAATTAAAATTCCTCACCTCAATCACAAAATAAATCTCAAACTCAAATCACTATTCCAACCACAATTCAATATGTCAAATTCAAGGGCCCATGAAAAAGAATTTCAAACATGAAAAGAGAACACTAAACAATTTCTTACCTTTCAAAACATTTAGATTACCTTTTTGAAATCCATTTTTTAGAAAACAAAACAACTTAAGTACCCACCATTGGTATCCCATGGAGTCTCGCATATACATATACCATTGCGCTAGCTCATGCACCCATCCACACATACCACCAATCATCCTTATTCCACATGCGCACCTCTATATATGTGATCCCTCATAGGAATACCAAGGTTCAATTCAAGACACTTCTCATTTTCAAAACAGATCATTTACCATAAAGCATAAATTTCCAACCAATTTGAAAAAGTCACTTATCATTAAAGCAATACATTTCCAAATGCCAAAACATTTTCCAATTCACATTCCAAAGTGTTAATGAGATCCCAAAACAACTTCCAAAACACCTCCAATTTTTTTCCTTTGAAACTGCACATTCCATTAAAAGAAAATAATTTCCATTTCAAAACCACTTTTTCCACTCCAAAACCACATTCCCTTTTGAAAATACCTTTTTCTATGAACCACTTTCATCTTTGAAATCCACTCAAGTCAGTCAAAACTAATCCCAAACATAACTCACATCAAAACATCCAAAAATAAGAGACTAGTGGCTATGCCAACCCAATAACATGGCTTAGCATACCATGATCTGAGCGAGCATCCACCACAGGAAGTATCTTGAACCATGTACTCGGGCCATACATGGGTCGCTACTCCATGAAAGCTTGTCGTGTAACATCGGATCACTTCATTTTTCATCCCTCATCCACACATACTAAGCAAAAGGAAAACTCAAATCCCAGACTACCCCTGGCAACTCGAGTCTCGGGACGGGGAAGGGTTCATGCCATCCTTCTTGCACCTACCTCTCGAGTCTCGACACACCTAATCACCAAGCTACCTAACACCCCAAATAACAAGAACCTCCCTCTAATACCATTTTGTCACGAACCAACCCGGGTCGACCCTGAACTGGTCACCCAAGTCGGTCTGTGACATGGCCCGATAGGCATTCCCGATCCTCCTGGGCTGGCGACAAGAGCAAGGGAATCAATAGAGAACAATTGGGAACAATTTCTCATAGTGAAAATAAATAAAGCAGTGAAAAAAGTAGAATAATTCAAAGTAAATAAAAAAACAAAAAGAAGGAACGAACAACAACAACCAACTAACATGCCCATGACTGAAACTCCTTGTGACTCCAATAGTTGCTCTCCAATCCACAACCAACTCTCGCCCATGGCAAGAAAGCTCAAGTCGAACCTGCAACAGAAACTAAAAACAGAAAAACACTATAGGCGTGAGTATTAAAACTCAATAGGCATTCCCAAAAAACTATTCCCAATACACTTCCCTTAAATAAATAATTTACTAATTCCAGGTTTGAACTAAATTATATAAAATATGGGCTTCTACACACACACTTTCATTTCTAAGAAAAGTAACGGTCCATTTCCCTTTTTAATTTAAAAACAAGTTTAATGTTTGAAAGGAACAGGTGCATTGCATTTTAAAACATTTTTGCGAACAATTTAGAAATCAAAATTTCAATTGTTAGACAAAAGGAAAATCACACAAAACACACAACACACACTAAGAGAAATGGAAAAAGTGGCACACAGGGGCCAACAGCCAAACTTGACCTCTCAATTGTCCGCCACATACAAATAAACACTAAATAAAACATGGGTCGAACCTAGGAGCTCGTGAACAATCCAGAATGTACTATACATGTGACTCATATTGAAGGCATGCCTACTCTCGATGACTTCATAAGGCCATAACGCTCGATCGTCACCCTACCTGTCCTGGTCGAGGGGTCTAATCCCATAGCAATAATAACAAAACACCTCTCTATTATGGGCCACTATCTAGTGCGTAATCTAAACTAGTGCAGCAATTGTTCTCAGAAGATTCACTCACTATGTCAGGTTCCCATGTCAACGCGTATAATAAAAAGGAAAGGTGTGAGTCAACAATGTAAATCAAGTAACCAGTCACGATGCGCAAACATCACATGCAACTCACACAGTCGAGGTACACAATAGGACCACCCCTGAGTCACCCTAAAGAGAGTTTTCAAAATACCTCATTTATTTAAAGTTCCAAACAAGCCTTAACTAACCACTCAACACCAACCTATTTTCAGAAGAACCAGCACACACCAACTCATTTCCAAAGAATCAGAGGAACACCACTTTCAATCTCAAAACCATTTGAAACCTCATTTAAGTAATCAATTTTAGAAAGTAGAACACATTTACAACCCAAGCCATTTTTTAAAATAAAAACAATTTACTTATAAAGGCCAACCGAGCATTTTATCAACACTAATGATGAACATTAAAAGAAAACACTTTCAGGTAATTCAAAATAACAGAGAACCACTATCCTTCATAATGAACATTTATTATAAAACTAATTATTTAATATTATTTATCATTAATCTAAAATTTAATGAAATAACAAGAAGTTAATAAATTCTAAATATAAAGGAAAGTACAGTGGGGACCTACCTCAAACATGTCGGTATTTGTCGACGACCACTCAAACCGACCATGCGCACTTCCATGCACATGAATTTATACATACACACACACACACACACACACACATATATATATATATATCCCTAGGTGAATTGCACACATTCCCCATGCCATGAGGGAATATGTACAAAGAGGGCATTTATATATATATATATATATTCCTTACCTTATGCACGCACATGTAGGTGTTCTTGACACCCGAAACTTGAAATGGTAAAGTAGAGTTCAACATGCTACACCACAAATATTATAAACCTGAAAACAAATAAAGACCCTAATTAAGATGTTATAAAACCAAACAATAAGATTTAGACCTCGCCTTGAATATAAATGACACCCCAAAATCACATGTCACCGCCCAACGCCCTACCAATTAATTTAAAATAAGTAAACAACATCCATAAACCCTAATAATAGAGGTGCAAAACAACAAAACGAAAGGAACACATTACCCCAAAACATAGACGGAAAACTGAAAAACAACAAAACCATATTAAAATATCCTCTGCATCCCTTGCATGATTTATTAAATCAAGTGCACAAGTTAAAAAAATACAACCATGCAATACAAATTGGATTTATATCCAAAACGCACCCCATTTCACACAAGAATACCATATAAAAATAAAATACAAGTTAATATACTGCTAAAACATATTTATCACCCAAAATAAGATGATGAAAACTCAAAAATCATAAAACCCATAAATCACAATTAATCCAAAATGAAGAAATTTGAAAATCCTTACCTAAAAACCATGACGAACCCACTACTCTTGACGACAGTGGCTATAACCAACCTTGACGGAACTCGATGACCCTTAAAATCAATTCATCAAACCAAATACATCAAAAATAAACCAAATACAACACGAAAACCTAATATAAAAGCCTTTTAAATGGAATAAAAAATAATACGAAGTAGAACAGACTTACGGCTGGGGTGCGAGAGGCAAGTCGGAGCTTAAATGTAGCACCCCAAACACTTCATGGTATGTTTCTCTTAAATACATTATAGTTATAGCCTATATTTCATGAATCAGTGAGCCTATATGGAACAAAACATGGTTACTTATAGGAGATATCCAAAACCTGGCCATTAAACTTAAATTTTCCAACTCTGCAATTTGAATTTTAAAAATCAGACATACACGGTTGTGTTCAAGATGATATTTAGAGTCTGATAGAATTAACTTAATTTTCGGTGAATAGTAACCTACCCTTATGAATAGTAACCTAACCTTATGAATAGTAACATACCCTTATGAATATTAATATGACTCTTATGAATGGTATCCATGCCCTTGAATGTATAAATGAATTTAGGCACCTTAAGAATGAAGATGAATATTTTAAGTGTTTATATTTATTGATTAAATAATTATTTTAATTAAATATTTAATTAATCATGTTGAAAAAATTATTTTTTAAAAATGTACTCCATTTTTGGATTCTACACGTCGAAAAATGGTTAGGTTGAATTTTTGGGATTTTTCTGAAATACTTATGTTTTTTATGAATAATAAAATGCGATAATTTACGATAAATGATAAATAAGGAATTTATTGAGTCATTGATGGTGATCTGTTGATGTAAGACCAATTGGTTCGAAGTCACATGTATATATTATTGTTCTTGGTCATGGAATACTCACTATTGGTTGTCTTGAGAGGAAATAATAAATTAATGATTATAATATTAAGAAAACTCCTCCCCCCTCCACTATATAAACCACCCCTCACCCCATCTTCCTCCCACACCACTCAAGCTTCAATCCTTGCCTAAATTCTGCAAAATAATTTTTCCAAGCCCTCTCCCCACGTCCAAGACCTACTGGTCTCACAAAAATGCCAAAAACAAAGGCCTTAAGGAGATTCTCAAGGAGGAGTTCTCAAGAGGTGAACCTTCCTTCTCTTTTCTTTCAATTTCTTTTACAAAGTTCCATTCTTTTGTTCTCCCTTCTCACCTCCCCTCATCAAAATGCCATGATAATTCCAGTACCTTACATGTACTGGATTTTCATTTTGATAATTGAATATTTCATCATAATCTCTCTTTTTTCCCTCATTTTATACAATAAATGCAAACATAGTCCGAGATGTGTAAATTTATCACACTCAAGGAAGATGGATTTTCAATTTGCATTACTATCTTCAATACTGGTCATGAAACATTTTAAATTGTTTAAACAGGTCATAATATATGTATTTTATCTTGATTAATGTTCTGTAATCTTTACACGTTCATAATATGGAATAATAATACAAAACAAGTTTATTGTGCACAAAACCGCCAAGCCAAATCCAAGAGTTTATTTTAACTCATTGAATGAGTCATCTTCATGGTATATAACCAGAATCATTATAAGATCATTTATATCTCTTTAATGTCTCTAAGAATGTATATTAACAATTCTTTATGTTTAACCATATTTCAAACAAACAACCATTCATGAATACAAGTAAACGGATCATGAAAACCAAGTAAGAAAATGCTACCAAAACAATAAAATTTAATCTATTAAACCATAAAAAAGGTTATTAATGAACCTAATATGGTCATAACATATAAATTATATATTTAAGAGGTTCTTTAATTATTAATTAATGAAGCTAAATTTGATTATTCAGGTCATTAAGAAATATCAATAACACCTTCGAGCATAAGGTAAGAGATCCTATCTCTCACTTTTGTTCAAGAATCTCCCCTATGTGGTGCCCTTTTATTTTTAATTCCTAATGATGGGGTATGCTTTTTCACCTCACCCATACTTCCCTTGAGACATATAAATAATGTAATACCCCTTTACCTCTCATTAAGCCCTCTCAATAACACTCTTTACTATACTGAAATGCTGGTAAGGGGTTTCTCATCTCACTTTCATTTTTGTGAGATTTTAATTGTTGGACACTTATTTATTGTATGTGGTATATGTGTCCTGACATTTGATATATAATAACATGATTATATATATATTCATGTTATTAAATTATTAATTTGAGTGTTATTATGTTCTGGTCATATGATTCGACCGATTACATTGTGGTAAGAGACTTTGTCTCGACTACTATTTTGTTGTGACTAACTTTGTATAGTGCACCTAATAATCCTTATGTGGTGTATCTACTGCCCATTTGATATCACTTTTCCTTTGAAATTATATATATATTAAATATCCATAATCTCATATCATGGATATATTTTTTGTCTATACTGTATACCATTTTACATATGGTGTTTATTTGGAAAGTTATTTTTATTATGGAAATATTGATGAATCTGTATACTCTACTCTATATGGACATTGGAAAGGCATATTGCTCTTGTATTGAATAAATGTATAAAGAATGATTTGGACATGCAGTGGTGTGTGGGGCCCACTATATCCCCTCGATGCATCGGTAGGTCTAATAAGACAAATCAGTTGGTGACAAACCCTTCGAGTTTGTTTCCAAAAATCAGTCGGGTTTCTACCCATAGAACTAAACTATTTTTATGGTATTATGGTTTCATGTGCTAGATACATGACATCAAATTAATAATAATTCTCTTTATTCATTACCAGTTATTATTATTATCCATCATGTTTTCACTATGACAAAACCTATGGATGCAGATTCATTCTCAGTTTATTAATGGCATTAGTTTTTCATTTATTCACCATGCCATATTGATTATGTCAGATTGAATATGATTTACTTATTATTGTATTCATTCTTCCGCTATTTGTAACTCTTACTAAGCGTTTGAGCTCACCCCTTTAATTGTTTATGTCACGAACCAGCTCGGGGCGAACCTGAACCGGTCACCCGAGCCGGCTTGCGGAAAGTCCCGAGGGGCGCTCCCGATCCCCCTGGGATGGCAACTAGTGTCGGGCATCAAAGTTAAAATGTTGGTAATGATTTGGCCCATAAAAGATAAATAAGTAAATAAGAATAAACAGTACAAAAGCACTAAACTCTAGTAGCGGAAATAAATAAAACCAAACAGTAGATGTACCTCTATGTGACCCTTCGGTCACCTCCCAACCAAGGCCAACATTGCTCCCAAGATGAGAAACTCAGCCAAGAAAACTTGAACAAGGGAAACCTATGACTGAAAAGATAAAATAGGCATGAGCATTAAAAATGCTCAGTAGGGATGCCAAAGTAAACCACAGAATCCAACCAAGATCACTTTCCAAAAACAATCCCAAAAACACTAGTTTCCACAACAAAGATAGAAAATAGGGTTTTCATATTTTAAAGGAAAAAAGCATCCTAAATTTACCACTTCAAAAACCAACACACACCACAACCAGTTTTCCCCAAACAATGAATTTCATGAAAACTGAATTTCAAATCCATGTTTATCACATTTTTAGAAAAGAATAACATGTGATAAGTAAATGCTAGAAACCAAGTGAAAGTAAAAGTAAACAAATAGATATAAGCAATAACCATGGGTGATCCTAAACATCCCTAGAAAACCCCTGGACATACTCAGTTTCAGACTACCTACCGGCATGGTACTCCATAGTCAATAACCAACTGGCCTCCCTAATAGCCAACTAGTGGAATGCCCCACAAGGCCTATCTACCAAGGGGGAACCAACCCATCTAATCGGGGCTGGCTAGAAACCGTCTCTCGATGTTCTAAAGGAAACCCAGGAACCCATGGTGATTTCGATAATACTGTGTAAGTAGGAGGCCCTCGCACATGTGACTCATCTCACCACACTTGCCAACCCCTTACACGGACACCACTACACGACAACCCTAGAAGGGAAGTCCCCCTGTAGAGATTCCCACAAATATGTATATATGAAATTCTTTCACATTCAACAAGGTGATAATCGGGCCTTCATAGCATGTGCAGTTTCAAAACATTTCGTAAATGAGTTAAGTTGCCAATCGGGCACACACACTTTTTCCAAAATTCAGTACAAACACCCCATTAAAAACCCAATACCAAACGGGCCTTCAAACCGAACAACCATTCAACTCACACCAAAGGCCTACCGGGCCAACTTCTTTTCTTCCCTCTTTGAAATACCATACCATTCCATCAAAAACCTATCTTTAAAAAAATATAGTTTTTAATGTGTCATTTTCATTTGGAGGAACATCCATGTGAGCACCTAGTGCTCCCATGGATGTGCGAACTTCCAACGGCACATCTAGTTTTTAGAAGAATCACCTTAGAAACCATTTTCATAAAACACTTAGCATTGAAACCAAACCCAATTCTTTCACAACACTTTATAAAAGCAAATTGCATCTTTCAAACCAACCCCCATTTCCAAAACATTTCTAAAACAACCTATTGGTTCATCATTTTGTCAAACAAACACACCAAACCAAATCTTACATTTCCAAAACACAATCACTATCAATTACAACCAAACACATCACAAGGCACTCAATTTAACTTTACCAAGAACCTATGCATTTCATATAAACCAACATCAAAAGCCACTTTTAGAAATTTAAAACAACAATACAACTATGTCAGATGCTTTTCATAAACACAACAGAAATGCAACGATATAAACGAATTAATTGAAAAAATTCTAGTGCTCAAGGTTTGAATCAAAAGGGGGAAATGGATGGAAACACCTACCTTGGTTAACCCATGTCCAAAATGCACGCTCTTCCAGTAGTAACCATCTTCACACGTCACACAGTCGTGCGCACGTGTCTTTGATGTGCATATATACATATACATATATATATATCCACCATACACCTATATACCATAGGTATATATGTCCTGCAATGCAAATAGTGAGACATTTCTAAATTAATAATTCAGGTAAAGCTGACTCTGGACCAGATAAAGACCTCAAGGGTCCGCAACTCAATTTCACATTTAAATTGGCGTAAGAATATATAAAAATGTATAAATATATCCTTACCCAAAAAAATGGTGACAAGGAAAAACGAGTTCATCTGCCTTGCCCTTGGCGGATGATGCCGGAACCTTGACAAATGGGTCTGATACGTCAATTGCCCACTCTGAACACCGTGCAAACAGCGTGAATCACAAACCGAGAGATCAAAGTTGGTTAAATTGAAAAAAAAATCAAAATTGAAATGAGATGAAAACAGTGGTTTGACATTGAGGGGAAATGAGACCGCCCCCGAGCAGAGCAGAGGTGTTGCACAATGGAATTCGGGTTTACGCTGGATGATAGTCGGACGGTATGGGTCAAGGCCGATGGAAAAAGGGCACGCAAAGGGGGTTCGAGGCAGCGGGTCACCGGAGTCGGTTCTGTCGGAAACAGCAGCAGTCGGCCGGAGGGACGCCGACGTAGGGGAGGAATACCGGCGGAGGGGAGGGGGAAGGGAGGGGCACGAGCTGCCGGCGAACAGACAGCGGCGGTTCGCTGGACCATATCCAGATGGGAGGGGGTGGCGCCGACGCGGTCGGGTGAGGGAGCAAGGGGCGGGCCGACGACGGGCTAGCGGAGGCGAACGGCGAGGAGGTGGTGAGAGTGCCGGCGAGGCGGAGGTGGCCGGTGGTTGGAGCACCGGGATGCGGTTGGCGCAAGTCTGCAACGCGCAGGAGGGGGGAACGGGGGGCGGCACATGGGAAAGGGGGAAGGGGGCAGCCGGGTAGTCTAGGGTTGTTTTTTCTTCTATGTTATAATAATAATAATAAAAATAAATCATAATAATAAAAATTTTAATAACATAATAATAATAATTAATTAATTATTATTATTATTATTATTATTATCAAAAGATTTATAATAATAAGACCATTTAAAAAATATAAACACACACACACACACACACATATATATATATATATATTCATATATAGACATATATACCTATTTATAAACATATATATATTCACATATAAAAATATATACACATATAAACATATATATATATATACACCTAACGTGAAAACATAAACATATATACACATATAAACATATATATATATACACCTAACGCTAAAACATAAACATATATACACATATATTTATTTATTTATCCGCTCAACCAACTAATTTAATAACGTTAAAACTGGATGATCGTGCGGTATTCACGCACCATACGATACCCAAGCGAACTGAAAGCGGGTTGCATGTACCCAAGCGGAAAGCACGTGCCCAAGCGGACTGTGCATCTTAAACGTACAGTGTTCGCGCTCTATCCCAAACCACAAACTCATCCCAACATTAAAATTTTAAACCAGGACTCACCCGCACTTACGCAAAATCACCCGATGCCAAGAGAAATAAAATGAATAAAATGACTAAAAAAATAGGTGTGACAATTCTCCCCACCACAAACACTTTCTGCCCCCAGAAAGTCACCAAGCCAACAGTTAGCATAACTCAAGTCCGTGCCCAGGCAAAACCAGAAGAAACTGAGAGGCTCAGGGTGACCATTACCAACACAAGTCACACCCGACCTACTCGAGTACAATCATTGTCCAAGGTTGAGGGGAGAACACGGGAGGGTTCTCCCCACCACAGAAATTTACTAACACGGAGACCTTGAAACTCGAACACACCACCCCAGGGAGGGGCAATGCAGGAACTCCCCAAACTGAACTCATCCCAACTTCTCATTGATAACGGAATTACTCCACCACTATGATTAAAACTATTCTGGGAAAAACTGGCACACTGAGACACCGGGAAGGAGGAATTCCCTACAAAACTCAAACACAATAAATGAAAAGCCACGGAGAGGCATCTAGCCTAATAAAGAGCCCATAAACGATAACCATTAGATTTTTAGAACCAAAAATCCCCCTGAAGTATGCAGCTAAGACCATCCTCAACAAAAAAACAGGTTCGTTTAGTCACTGAACCAATGCCTTTCAAATAATCTAAATGATTTAGAAACTACACCAAGTGAAAATGAGGCCACTTGGATTG
Organism: Viscum album; assembly: GCA_963277665.1. Classification (NCBI taxonomy): domain Eukaryota; kingdom Viridiplantae; phylum Streptophyta; class Magnoliopsida; order Santalales; family Viscaceae; genus Viscum; species Viscum album. Next base: position 1,466,127,426 of record OY728158.1, read on the forward strand.
CAATAGAACGAGCTCATCACATAACCACAACAAGGATGAGCTTACAATGACGACAAGAATTGAACAAGAAAACTTTGGATATTTCCATTCAGAAGACTAAAAACATGTACCGTACCAAGGTTCCACACACTCTCAGCAATTCCTAAATGTGCGCGAGCTTCACCCTGAGACCTGTGGTTGGGGCTCTGATGGCTGAAGCATCTCCTACCTCACAGTCAGTCATTTGCATCCTCCAGTCCCCAACTTCTTCTGCTCAATGATTCACACGTCCATGACAGTGGCAATTTTTCAATGGGATGCAAGATGATGGATTATAATGCCCAAAGAGGCTACACTAGTGGCACATAAGAGAATAATTAGACAACCTGGAAGTCAGCACCGATGAAGATGTTGTCTTTGCGATAGGTTCCTACGACATGCACTCCTTGACAGATGGGGAACCCTCACTAAAGACAATTACCATCAAACACAACCCAAACTTCAATGATGGAAAGACATTTCACCTACACTAGTCCAAAATTGGACCCTCAAATAAACCCGAGATGGTACGAACCCTAACAACCCTGGGTGTTCCTAACAGCCTGAAGACCCACTCTACTTTCACAACCACACAACTGCCTCTAACGGACTTTGATTACTTTTATCGATAGTAAACATGCAAAAAGAACTGAAAACTGGGCATGACTCATTAGCAACCTTAGCGACCTTTCTGGGCGGCATACTCAGAACAACATGAAAAAACACATCTAAAATCATCATCTAGCCAAAACTCAATCAAAGCAACTACCCGATCCAAGGGAAACAAACTCTTAAGCTAAACATATACAAAAATGAGTAAAAATATTTCTTTTCCAAAAACCGTCATTTCTTTTAAATTTTAAAACTCACCTATGGACCCTTATAGACTTTCACATGTGTGTTCACCAAATCCCAGCTACATCGCTCGCGAACAAGTGCTCCCACGCACTCTCTGCACATATCGATGCACATGTGATCCTCTATAAGGAATACCAAGGTTCGAAAACTTCTTTCCCTTCTCAAATCCAAAAAAGCAATAAAATTTTCCAAATCGAAACACTCCCACTTTAAAAATTCAGTTTACCAATTTCAAAACAATTTAAAAGAAACACTTTTCCATTTTAAAACCACTTCCATTTTTGACACACGATCACATCGACCGAGATCAAAATGAAACACAATCAGCAACAAAACACTGGTATGAGGAACTGGTGCATATGCCTAACACGGCGACATGGTGTTGAGCCATATCCCAAGTAAGGTATGTCACTAAAAGGACCTTGAACTGGAAACTTGGACTCCACATGGGTCACCACTCCATGTCAGGCCACAACCTGAACCAATTCACCTTAATTATCATCCCTCAAACCAGAAAAACCAAAGGCAAAAGACTCAAAACCCAAACTACCCCTGGTAACTCAGGTCTCGTCATGGGCGGTGGTGATCAAGCACTAACCCGTAACCTACCTCCTAAGTCACGAAAAATATTAATTTCCTTCTACCAGACATCCCAATTATCAAGAACCGCCTCTGATACCATTTTGTCACGAACCAACCCGGGGAGAACCTGAACCGGTCACCCGAGCTAGCTCGCGGCAAGTCCCGAGGGGCGCTCCCGATCCCCTCGGGATGACAACTAGTGCCGGGCATCAAAGTTAAAATGTTGGGAATGATTTGGCCCATAAAAGATAAATAAGTAAATAAGAATAAATAGTAAAAAAACACTAAACTCTAGCAGAAGAAAGAAATAAAACCAAACAGTAGACGTACCTTCATGTGACCCTTCGGCCACCTCCCAACCAAGGCTAACATTGCTCCCAAAATGAACAACTCAGCCAAGAAAACATGAACAAGGGAAACCTGTGACTGAAAAGATAAAATAGGCGTGAGCATTAAAAATGCTCAGTAGGGATGCCAAAGTAAACCAAAGAATCCAACCAAGACCACTTTCCAAAAACAATCCCAAAAACAATATTTTACACATAAAAAGATAGAAAATAGGGTTTTCATATTTTAAAGGAAAAAGGATCCTGAATTTACCACTTCAAAAACCAACACATGCCACAACCCGTTTTCCCCAAACAATGCATTTCTTGAAAACTGAATTTCAAATCCATGTTTATCACATTTGTGCAAAAGAAGATCAGGTGATAAGTAAATACTGGAAACCAATTGAAAGTAAAAGTAAACAAGAAGATATAAGCAATAACCATGGGTGATCCTAAACATCCCTAGAAAACCCCTGGACGTACTCGGTTTCAGACTACCTTTGGGCATGGTACTCCATAGTCAATAACCAACTGGACTCCCTAATAGCCAACCAGTGGCACGCCCCACAAGGCCTATCTACCAAGGGGGAACCAACCCGTCTAATTGGGGCTAGGTAGCAACCGTCTCTCGATATTTTAAAGGACGCCCAGGAACCCATGGTGATTTCGATAATACTGTGTATGTAGGAGGCCCTCACACGCGTGACTCATCTCACCGCACTTTCCAACCCCTTACACAGACACCACTACACGACAACCCTCGAAGGGAAGTCCCCCTGTAGAGATTCCCACAAATATGTATATATGAAATTCTTTCACATTCAACAAGGTGCCAACCAGGCCTTCACAGCATGTGCAGTTTCAAAACATTTCGTAAATGAGTTAAGTTGTCAATCGAGCACACACACTTTTTCCAAAAGTCAGTACAAACACCCCATTCAAAACTCAATACCAAACGGGCATTCAAACATAACTACCATTCAACTCACACCAAAGGACAACCGGGCCAACTTCTTTTCATCCCTCTTTAAAAAACCAACCCATTCCATCAAAAACCTATCTTTAAAAAAATATAGTTTTTTATGTGTCATTTTCATTTGGAGGCACATCCATGTCAGCACCTAGTGCTGTCATGGATGTGTGAACATCCAACAACACATCTAGTTTTTAGAAGAATCACCTTAGAAACCATTTTCATAAAACACTTAGCATTGAAACCAAACCCAATTCTTTCACAACACTTTATAAAAGCAAATTGCATCTTTCAAACCAACCACCATTTTCAAGACTTTTCTAAAACAACCTATTGGTTCATCATTTTGTCAAACAAACACACCAAACCAAATCTTACATTTCCAAAACACAATCACTATCAATTACAACCAAACAAATCACAAGGCACTCAATTTAACTTTACCAAGAACCTATGCATTTCATATAAACCAACATCAAAAGCCACTTTCAGAAATTTAAAACAACAACACAACTATGTCAAATGCCTTTCATAAACACAACAGAAATGCAACGATATAAAAGAATTAATTGAAAACATTCTAGTGCTCAAGGTTTGAATCAAAAAGGGGAAATGGTTGGAAACACCTACCTCGGTTAACCCATGTCCAAAACACACGCTCTTCCAGCAGTAACCATCTTCACACGTCACACAGTCGTGCGCACGTGTCTTTGATGTGCATATATACATATACATATACATATATATATACACATATATACACCATACACCTATATACCATAGGTATATATGTCCTGCAATGAAAATAGTGAGACATTGCTAAATTAATAATTCAGGTAAAGGCGACTCTGGACCAGATAAAGACCTCAAGGGCCTGCAACTCAATTTCACATTTAAATTAGCTTAAGAATATATAAAAATGTATAAATATATCCTTACCCAAAAAATGGTGACAAAGCAAAATGAGTTCATCCGCCTCGCCCTTGGCGGCGGATGCCGGAACCTTGACAACGGGTCCAATATGTCAATTGCCCACTCTGAACACCGTCCAAACAGTGTGAATCACAAACCGAGACATCAAAGTTGGTTAAATTGAAGAAAACATCAAAATTGAAATGAGATGAAAATCGTGGTTTGACAGGGAGGGGAAACGAGACCGCGCCAGAGCATAGCGGAGGTGCTGCACAAGGGAATTCGGGTTTGCGCTGGAAGATAGTCGGATGGTAGGGGTCGGGGTCGCTGGAAAAAGGGCATGCAAAGGGGGTTCGAGGCAGCGGGTCACCGGAGTCGGTTCTGCCGGAGACAGCTGCGGTCGGCCGGAGGGACTCCGGCGTAGGGGAGGGATACCGGCAGAGGGGAGGGGGATGGGAGGCGCACCGGCGGCCGGGGAACGGACGGTGGCGGTTCGCCGGACCAGATCCGGACGGGAGGGGGCGGCGCCGGCACGGTCGGGTGAGGGAGCAGGGGGCGGGCCGATGGAAGGCTGGAGGAGGCGGACGGCGAGGCGGTGGCGAGAGGGCCGGCGAGGTGGAGGCGACCGGTGGCCGGAGCACCGGGATTAGGCCGGCGCAAGGCTGCAACGCGCAGGAGGGGGGCGGGGGGGTGGCGCATGGGAAAGGGGGAAGGGGGCAGCCGGGTAGTCTAGGGTTTTTTTTCTTCTATGTTATAATAATAATAATAAAAATCATAATAATAAAAATTTTAATAACATAATAATAATAATTAGTTAATTATAATAATAATAATTATTATAATCAAAACATTTATAATAATAAAACCATTTAAAAAATATAAACACACACACACACATATATATATATATACATATATAGACATATATACCTATTTATAAACATATATAAACATATATATATTCACATATAAACATATATACACATATAAACATATATATATATATATATACACCTAACATTAATACATAAACATATATACACATATAAACACACACACACACACATATATATATATACACCTAACGTTAAAACATAAACATATATACACATATATTTATTTATTTATACGCTCAACCAACTAATTTAATAACGTTAAAACTGGATGACCGTGCGGTATTCACGCGCCGTATGATACCCAAGCGGATTACAAGCGGGTTGCGCGTACCCAAGCGGAAAGCACGTGCTCAAGCGGACTGCACATCTTAAACGTATGGTGTTCGCGCTCTATCCCAAACCACAAACTCATCCCAACATTAAAATTTTAAACCGGGACTCACCCCCACTTATGCAAAATCTCCTGATACCAAGAGAAATAAAATGACTAAAAAAACAGGTGTGACAGTTTACACTCAACAAGTGATGAAGAGAAGGCCATTTATTGAGTTCATGTGGTTGCAGTTTTTTGTTTTGTTATGTATTGTATTTTGTAACCTTTTTCAATGTAATTTGTGTTACATCTATGTATCTAGTTTCTTCAAGACTACTAAACTGATCGTTCCTTATGTATTTTTCATTCCTTCTAACCATGCCAATATCACAAGTAATGCACCGCCTCTAGTCTATAGGGGTCTGGGAGTTACATTGAAGGAAGTTGTGAGAGGTGCGCCGCACCGGATGGAGCCTTGCTGGAAGGAGGGCGCAGTTAAGGGGCGATGGTTGTGGGGTGTTGGGCGAAGGTTGTGCATCACCTATAACGAAATTAGAGTGAGGCAAGCCGAAAGGGTGGCATAAGGGAATCCGAGCGCGGTGAGGGTGAGGTCGCGGCTGGCTGGTGGTCCGGTGATGGCTGGGTCACACAACCGGGAGAGGGGAGGTTGGCCGATTGATGCTCGCCGGTGAAGGAGGGAGGTCGGTCCATGCGCGCCGGAGAAGGAGGGAGGTTGGTCTGGGTGTTGTCCGCCGGAAGGGAGGCAAGAGGATAAGAGAGTGCCGACTGCTAAGGGGAGGCATGATTTAGGGTTGGGAGGACCATGTGCGCGACGCCACCATGGGGAAGGGGGGGATGTGTCACGCAACGCCTAGGGAAGAAGAGCAAGAGGGGTAGAAAAAGGGGAGCGAGAAAAAATAATGGAATAAAATAAAATAAAATAAAATAAACAAAAAATTAATAAATAATGATAATATTAATATTCATAATAACTTAATAATAATTTTAATAAACTTGATAATAATAACATTATTAACCATAATAGTAATAATAATAATAATAATAATAAGATAAAAATAATTGTAAATTTATTAATAAGAACAATATTGATATTATTAATAATAATCATAATATAAATTATAATAAACTTAATATGGTATTAATAAACCTAATATACTTAACAAAATTATTAGAATGTTAATAATAATAACTTAATAATAATAACCTTGTATTTGTAACGCCCCGACCCCAGCTACCCAGAGTCGGTGCATTACTTCGTAACATTGGCATGATCACAAAAGATCAAGTCTCGAAAGACCGATTAGTTTAGTAGCCTTGGAAACACTAGATACATTCGTAAACGTTACATTACATCATAGAGTGAAAAACTACAATAACAAAGTCTTCATAGTCCACACTAATATCCTCTTCTAACTATCCCTGCAGGTCATTCATAAAATACTTCTTCACATCCTGGAAAATATTAAAACATTGAAAGGGGTGAGCTCAGATGCTCAGTAAGGATAACAATATTGCGGAAGCTTTTATAAGAAAACATAAGCATTTAAGGCAATGTATAACTAAAACAAAAGCCTTATTGAACTTGAACATCAGCATAATATGGAAAAAGTAAAATAAAATAATGCCATTACATACTCACATGGATATTCTACTAGACGAATAATCACATGAAATATCAATAACCACTTTCATAATGAGGGAATGTATAATGCCAGACATTCTGAAACATTTTGTCACGGCCTCGGCCAAGACGTCTAAAATGATTAAGGCCTCGGCCAAAACCATAAATCAAATTGGGAAAGGGCCTCGGCCAATTCCACGTCTAGTTGTCTCATGAGACCTACCGATGCATCGAGGAGCTATAGCGGGCTCCACCCGTCACATATTAAGTCCAATACATTCCTCATATGAATAGGTTTAAACATAACATAAATATTCGTATTAAAACTAGCATACGAAATGTCAAAAATTTCTCCATAAACTATGGATGGTATAAAATAACACATCCACAGTCAAATATTTCACAAAATGTTCAATGGAAGTTTTGTATCATAAATCAATTTCAATTAAACTTAAAACCCATCAAAGGATGTTGACATGGATGAAATCAAAGCTATTTGAGAGAAATATCTCTCCTTTTTGAAATCATTTAAAAGTCCCATAATTATAAAATAATACATTTACCTTGAAAATATTCTTATAAGCTTGTTAGGGTAGCTTCGACGAAGTTATAATGGCGGAAAATAGCCGCACCCGCCGTATAAGTAAAAAAAACATTCTTACCTTAAATTTGTCAAAAAGGTCAAAAAGTACATTGTTTGGAAAATGACGGTAAGATTCATTTCAAAAACGTATAAGGGTATAAATGACTTTAAACCATTTTCCATTTAATAGTAAAAATGTTTTGAAAGACATTTTTAAGAAACATGGATGTGGATGATAACGAGGTCCCAGTAGATAATTATGTATAAACAACCTTGGATAATGAAGAGGTTGTGAAGTAAACCCTTACCTTGTACTTTTCCTTGGTTGGGGTAGGTTAACCTCCTGTATAATGGTGAAATAATTGTTATTAAATTATACAAGAATCATATACATTCATATGATATCATATATGATCTTTTAACATTACTTTGTTAACAATATCTTAGATTTATCGTTGTTTCGGGTGTTAACTTACTCGTTTTCTTTTATATGTTTTGTTACGTAAGTCATGTTTTTCATGGATAGGTTGTATCTTATTCATATCCAGAATAATATCATGTCCTTAAACATTATTTTTAAATCATCAAATGATAATTATACTTGAATGGATACGACGGAGAATGAATCTCATCGCGTTCGTGGAGATGGTAGTCCGTACGTACGCACGAGCGACAATATAATTATTTTGATATTAAAATAATATATAATTGGATAGTATATAATATATACAGAATAATTATCATGTTATATTTATTATTTACATGAATTACATATCATTATTATACCCATCTAAATAATAATATATTGAATAACAATTACACCACGACGTGGAGACGGTAAGCCGTACGTACGCACGTATGGTGACATGTCATTCAAATGATGGGTAGAATACTGAATATGGTTGTTCCATATTTATAATAACATCACAGTATATAGAAGATACTGGAGTTATAATTTTAGAATTGAAATAATAAACAAAGAGGGAGTGGAAGAAGAAAGAAACTTGAAAGAGGGTGATGAAAATGTTACCTCTTCTTCAAGTTCTTCCTTTTGATTTGATCAAAAGGACTCCTTAGGATGGCTTTCTGACTAAAGTAAAGCTTCTAGGATGAAGGGAGATAAGTTGGGAGAGTATTTGGGCATAGGTTGGCCGAACCAAAAGGCTTGGAAGTGTGAATAAGGTGGTAGAGGTGGGGGCCTTTTATAAGAGGAGAGGAGGGGCTCTTTTGGAAAGATTGAAATGTTACATTATTATACAATGATTTTCGGATTCTAAAGGTCCCACACTTATATAATTCGTGGATAAGGTGATAATTGTTCGAAGTATCCTCATCCAATTGGATTTGGACAAGTGTAAGCCTTGGATTTTTCATTATCTTCTCATTTTATTTAAATCGTTAAATAATGAGGTCATCGCTGCATCATAATGATGTCATAAATAATTTAATTTATTTAATGTCTAAAAATTATAAAAAAAATACTATGATGTATGAAATATTTTTATCTTTCTAATGAATATTTATAGTCAAAATTTGGATCTGTGTAACCCCACTTAAAAACTGTTTTAGTAAAACAACTCATGTTTGTGTCAATTTAATTTTAACATTAAATAAATATATATTAATGTCATTTTCCAACTAAAGTGGCTCCATGGGGTCCCCAAGTTGACCCATGGGTTGTCTTGGTCGGCCATGACTCATCCAATAGGTGTAAGACAAGTTTCAAGCTCATCTCATATTATTAAAATATTATTTTTACCTTAAACTACACTAATTACCTCTAATCGCGATTAAGAACTTAAAAGTTACTATTCACCAAAAAATTATTTTAATCTCATTGAACCAAATTTTACTTCTTAATGACAACCATGTATGTCGTATTTTTGAAAATCAAATCACAGAAGTGGTAATATTTCATTTTAACGAAAAATCAGTTTTTAACAACCACTTAGTGGTTTCACTATTCATCAAAAATTGAAGTTTTTCAGAATAAGGCCAAAATTTCACCCTAATCTATAATTGATATTCCGAATTCAAAAATGATGTCTATTTTATAAAATTCCAAAAATATAAGTTTTATTAATTAATTTTATAATTAATTCCCGCTGTCACAACAAATAGCGTGTTTTTAAGAAACAATTTATATCAAAAGATTGGCAATTGTTTATGTCCAATTTCAATGTTAAATTAATTCTAATGACCACCATTGGATAAAATGGTAAAAATATATTCTAATTATACTTTAAAACCACTAAATATTATAATTTATCACTATAAATTATTTTGATTAAAAAAGTTGTTTTTAAGTATTTCTCACTATTCATAAAAATTTAGAAGTTCTCAGAAAAATACCAAAAATTCAACATAGGCTAATTTCAATATTCTGAAACCAAAAATGAAGTCCATTTTGATAAATAAAATTTATAAAATTTCAAAAAGTAGGTATTACTATTCACAATGGCTAGTTTAATTAGTTGTGGTGTGTGTTAGAGCTTGAGGTTGCGTACAACACACGCTATTGCATTATTTGAAGGGAAACGTACAGTGGAAGCTTGGGGTGTTACATTCTCCCCTCCTTCAAATAATTGCGTCCTCACAATTTCTAGGTTATTACTGCATAAAAAGACTCGGGTGGTTTTTCATCATAAATTCCTCAGGTTCCCACGTTGCCTCTTCCATTTTATGATTTCTCCACAAAACCTTCACCAGACGATTCGTCCGGTTTCTCAGCACCTGCTCCCTCACATCAAGAATCCTGACGGGCTCTTCACAATAGGAAAGATCGGGTTCCAGTTCTAATTCCTCATAGGTGAGTACATGCGTTGGGTCAGGCATGTATTTCCTCAACAGAGATACGTGGAACACATCGTGAACTTTGGAGAGACTTGGCGGCATTGCCAATCGGTAAGCTACAGCCCCAATTCGTTCTAGAATTTCGAAAGGTCCGATGTACCTGGGACTCAATTTACCTTTCTTACCAAAACGTATGACTCCCTTCCATGGAGATACCTTCAGGAAAACATGATCACCGACTTGAAATTCCAAATCCTTCCTTCGATTATCGGCATAGCTCTTCTGCCTACTTTGAGCTGCTTTGATGTGATTTTGGATTACTTTCACCTTTTCCACCGTTTCCTCCACCAGTTCTGGGCCTACAAGTTTTCTTTCACCAACGTCATCCCAACAGGTTGGTGTACGACATCTATTTCCGTATAACGCTTCATATGGTGCCATATGAATACTCGAATGGAAGCTATTGTTATAGGAAAATTCTACCAGTGGTAAATATTGATCCCACATACCCTGAAAGTCAAGAGAGCATGATCTCAACATGTCTTCTAAGGTTTGAATAGTCCGTTCTGATTGTCCATCTGTTTGAGGGTGATAGGCAGTGCTCAAACGAAGTTCAGTATCCAAGGCCTTTTGAAGACTTTTCCAGAATCTTGAAGTAAAACAAGGATCACGATCATAAACAATCGATAGGGGTACTCCATGAAGTCTTACAACTTCATTAATATATATTCTTGCTAGACGTTCAAGTGGTAGATCCTCCCGTATAGCCATAAAATGTGCTGACTTAGTAAGTCGATCAACAATGACCCATATTGAATCATTCCTTCTAGGAGTCTTTGGTAGTCCCATGACAAAGTCCATCGTAATATTATCCCATTTCCACTCAGGTATGGGAAGAGGTTGCAATACTCCATCAGGATGTTGCCTTCCAGCTTTCACTTGTTGACAAACCATACACCTCGACACAAAATCAGCAATCTCCCTCTTCATATTGTCCCACCAAAAATGTTCCTTCAAATCTCTATACATTTTGGTGCTCCCAGGGTGTATAGAGAAGTTGGAACTATGAGAATCATCCAGAAATTCCCTTTTTAGATCAGGTATATCGGGAACACAAAGTCTCTTCCCGAATTTCAAAATTCCATCCTTATACACAAAGTCCCTCAATCTTCCATCATTCACACCTTTAATCTTCTTCTGAAATTCTTCATTATTGGTCTGAGAACTCTTAATACTTTCTAGTAATGATGGTTTGGCAACCATTTGAAAAAGCATTGATGTTTCACCTTCCCTAGTTATTCCCATGTCCATCTTCACTAGATCCAAGAAAATTGGATCCCTTTCAATTCTCATCACATTCAAAACTCCATGGTCTTTTCTACTCAAAGCATCTGCCACCTTGTTTGCCTTCCCCGGGTGGTAATGTATCGTGCAATCATAATCCTTGAGTAGTTCAAGCCATCGCCTTTGCCTCATGTTGAGTTCTTTTTGTGTGAAAATATACTTCAAACTCTTGTGATCAGTATAAATCTCACATTTTTCACCATAGAGGTAATGTCTCCATATCTTTAAAGCAAAGATCATAGCTGCTAACTCAAGATCATGAGTAGGATAGTTTTGCTCATGAATTTTTAGCTGTCGTGATGCATAGGCAATGACCTTATCATTCTGCATAAAGACACAACTGAGTCCTTTCTTCGATGCATCACTATAAATAACAAACCCATCATTCCCCGATGGTAGATTCAATACAGGGGCATTGACTAATCTTCTCTTTAGTTCTTCAAAACATTCTTCACACTCTTTTTTCCAGACAAATTTAATCCCTTTACGTGTGAGCTTTGTCAATGGGTTAGCCAATCTGGCAAAATTCTGGACGAAACGTCGATAATAACCTGCTAAACCAATAAAACTGCGTACCTCAGTTATACTTGTCAGTGATGGCCATTCTTGGATTGCCTTGGTTTTAGAAGTATCAACAGAAATTCCATCCTTAGAGACAATATGGCCAAGAAAAGAAATCTCATGAAGCCAGAATTCACACTTGCTAAATTTCCCATATAATTCATGTCTTCTAAGAGTCTTCAGGATAATGCGTAAGTGATTTTCATGATCTTCGTGGCTTTTGGAGTATACCAAGATATCATCAATAAATACCACTACAAAGTCATCAAGATATTCCTTGAAAACTCTATTCATTAGATCCATGAAAACAGAGGGTGCATTAGTCAATCCAAAAGGCATTACTGTAAACTCGTAATGCCCATACCTTGTTCGAAATTCTGTCTTTGGAAAGTCTTCCTTCTTCACACACAACTGATGGTATCCAGACTGAAGGTCAATCTTTGAAAAGTATTGAGCTCCATGCAGTTGGTCAAACAAATCATCAATGCGAGGTAGGGGATACTTATTCTTTATTATTATAGCATTGATCTCCCTATAATCAATGCACAACCTCATAGATCCATATTTCTTCTTAACAAAAAGAACAGGGGCTCCCCAAGGAGAAACACTAGGGCGAATAAATCCCTTATTACTCAATTCCTCTAGTTGTTTCTTTAGTTCAACTAATTCCACAGTGGCCATTCTATTAGGGGTCTTCGATATGGGCCTTGATCCAGGAATTAAATCAATGGAAAACTCAACTTCTCGTTCTGGAGGATGTCCAGGTAAATCTTCCGGAAACACATCAACATATTCTCTCACAATAGGTACATCCTCTATTTGAATATTCCTTTCCTCATCCTCAGTAATTTCCTTCTCTTCCTCCCCAATAATTGAATTTAGTTGAGCTACTGGGGGTGGATCTAGATAAGAATTATGTGGCGACGATTCTGCTCTAAAGATAAGGTGTTCCTTATCATCATCATCAAGAATCATAACCTCTTTCCTCTTACAATAAATTTTTGCATCATGGTCCGAAAGCCAATCCATACCGAGGATTATATCAAATTCAATCATGGGTATGACGATGAGATCAGCAGGTAAAGAACATTTAGGTGCTCTAATGGGAACTAATCGACAAAACTTTGTTGCAACAATACTTCCCTTAGGGGTTTTGACCGACAACTCCCTTGTTAAATCAAATTGGAAATATCTAATTTTCTTAGCAAACTAGGAAGATATGAAACAATGCGATGATCCAGAATCAAATAATGCATTTTCTAAACTTGAGGAAACCATTAAATTACCTGCCACCATGTCTTTCGGAGCTTCCACCTCAGCAGTAGTTATAGCATAAGCCTGGCCTTGATCCCTTGTACTCTTCTGAGGTAAGTTCCCCTGAAGCTTAGGAAATTCATTTTCATAATGTCCCTTCTCTCTACAATTATAACATTCCACGTTGACAGCCGCTTTCTTTCCCTTGCATTCATGAGCTTGGTGGCCTTTTTCACCACACTTGTAACATACTCCATTTCCTTTTAGACAGGCACCAGGGTGCTTCCTACCACAATTATCATAGGGTGGAAATTCATTTCTACCCTTCTTCTCTGTTTCCTTATTTCCCTTCCCAGAGTTTTCAGCGGATCTCTTCTTATCTTGCTTTGATTTAAAGTCATAAGACTTAGAGAATTCCTTTTCCGTATTGATAGCGCACGAGACAATACCTTCGTATGAAGAGAAGGTTTGTGATACTAAAGCTTGATGGAGAAATGGTTTTAACCCATCAAAGAAACGATCAGTCTTACTTCTTGGGTTACGTATGTAATCTGCAGCATACCTTGCTAACCTTGTAAAGTTAGCCTCATACTTTGCAACATTCTCATCCTCCTTCTGCCTCAGACTCAGAAATTGCATTTCCATATCCGCTCGATGGTCTCGAGGAAAGTATTTTTCTAAGAACAACTCTTTGAACTCCTGCCATTCCATGTTTGTTAATTCATCATCTTCCTTTGTGTTTTGAATTAGTGACCACCATTGATCGGCATCTCCAGTGAGGCGGTAAACTGCCATGACAACATTCTCCCTTTCACTACTCCCCAAGGCATGGAATATTTTCTCTAAGGAATTTATCCATTGCTCAGCTACTATAGGATTTGTACTCCCATTGAAGGTTGGCGGTTTTTGCCTCATGAAACGGTCTAGCATTGATCCTCCACGTTGCGGATCAGGGTGCTCCATACGAGTAAGGTTGTTATTCATAACCTGCGTGAGTTGTCCCAGTACGGTGAGAAGTTGATCAGCACCAGTTGTATCACTAGCTCCACCATAATTATCCTGAGCAGGAGGGAAATCCCTACACGGAGTGCGTGCATTGATACGATTTCCATTCCTTCCACTAGGCGCCATTTCTAAATAATGGCATAAACTAGATTAGTTCATGAATCAAAATACATAATTCCATACTTGTAAAACACTTAACATAAATTGAACTAATTATGGATATAATCCATAATTATAAAAATGTTTTCTTTGAGGAAGTATATACTTGTAACCCTTCATAGTGGTTTGTAAAGAAAATGGGAATTATCCAAAGCATATCCCCCGGGAGTGTCGTAACCAAGAGTGCAGCAAGGCCCGTTGTCGTGCACCAGTTCCCGTTCGAGTCTAGCTCAAAGCGGTGTTTTCGGGTTTTACCCCTAGGTATATCTGTGCTAGAGCCGCCTCTACCTGCTCGTATCCAGACAGGGATGTATTGCTCGGAAAACTCACAACATCTCTACAATACCAAAATTCTCGGAAGTTCTTCTATACTAATCCTCAAAGTCTATCTTCGGGATATGTGATCTAATCAGAGTTTATCTAAATCTAGCTTCCAAGGTTAGTACTAAACTGCCTCTGATACCAACTGTAACGGCCCGACCCCAGCTACCCAGAGTCGGTGCATTACTTCGTAACATTGTCATGATCACAAAAGATCAAGTCTCGAAAGACCGATTAGTTTAGTAGCCTTGGAAACACTAGATACATTCGTAAACGTTACATTACATCATAGAGTGAAAAACTACAATAACAAAGTCTTCATAGTCCACACTAATATCCTCTTCTGACTATCCCTACAGGTCATTCATAAAATACTTCTTCACATCCTGGAAAATATTAAAACATTGAAAGGGGTGAGCTCAGATGCTCAGTAAGGATAACAATATTGCGGAAGCTTTTATAAGAAAACATAAGCATTTAAGGCAATGTATAACTAAAACAAAAGCCTCATTGAACTTGAACTTCAGCATAATATGGAAAAAGTAAAATAAAATAATGTCATTACATACTCACATGGATATTATACTAGACGAATAATCACATGAAATATCAATAACCACTTTCATAATGAGGGAATGTATAATGCCAGACATTCTGAAACATTTTGTCAAGGCCTCGGCCAAGACGTCTAAAATGATTAAGGCCTCGGCCAAAACCATAAATCAAATTGGGAAAGGGCCTCGGCCAATTCCACGTCTAGTTGTCTCATGAGACCTACCGATGCATCGAGGAGCTATAGCGGGCTCCACCCGTCACATATTAAGTCCAATACATTCCTCATATGAATAGGTTTAAACATAACATAAATATTCGTATTAAAACTAGCATACGAAATGTCAAAAATTTCTCCATAAACTATGGATGGTATAAAATAACACATCCACAGTCAAATATTTCACAAAATGTTCAATGGAAGTTTTGTATCATAAATCAATTTCAATTAAACTTAAAACCCATCAAAGGATGTTGACATGGATGAAATCAAAGCTATTTGAGAGAAATATCTCTCCTTTTTGAAATCATTTAAAAGTACCATAATTATAAAATAATACATTTACCTTGAAAATATTCTTATAAGCTTGTTAGGGTAGCTTTGACGAAGTTATAATTGCGGAAAATAGCCACACCCGCCGTATAAGTAAAAAAAACATTCTTACCTTAAATTTGTCAAAAAGGTCAAAAAGTACATTGTTTGGAAAACGACGGTAAGATTCCTTTAAAAAACGTATAAGGGTATAAATGACTTTAAACCATTTTCCATTTAATAGTAAAAATGTTTTGAAAGACATTTTTAAGAAACATGGATGTGGATGATAACGAGGTCCCAGTAGATAATTATGTATAAACAACCTTGGATAATGAAGAGGTTGTGAAGTAAACCCTTACCTTGTACTTTTCCTTGGTTGGGGTAGGTTAACCTCCTGTATAATGGTGAAATAATTGTTATTAAGTTATACAAGAATCATATACATTCATATGATATCATATATGATCTTTTAACATTTCTTTGTTAACAATATCTTAGATTTATCGTTGTTTCGGGTGTTAACTTACTCGTTTTCTTTTATATGTTTTGTTACGTAAGTCGTGTTTTTCATGGATAGGTTGTATCTTATTCATATACAGAATTATATCATGTCCTTAAACATTATTTTTAAATCATCAAATGATAATTATACTTGAATGGATACGACGGAGAATGAATCTCATCGCGTTCGTGGAGACGGTAGTCCGTACGTACGCACGAGCGACAATATCATTATTTTGATATTAAAATAATATATAATTGGATAGTATATCATATATACAGAATAATTATCATGATATATTTATTATTTACATGAATTACATATCATTATTATACCCATCTAAATAATAATATATTGAATAACAATTACACCACGACATGGAGACGGTAAGCCGTACGTACGCACGTATGGTGACATGTCATTCAAATGATGGGTAGAATACTGAATATGGTTGTTCCATATTTATAATAACATCACAGTATATAGAAGATACTGGAGTTATAATTTTAGAATTGAAATAATAAACAAAGAGGGAGTGGAAGAAGAAAGAAACTTGAAAGAGGGTGATGAAAATGTTACCTCTTCTTCGGGTTCTTCCTTTTGATTTGATCAAAAGGACTCCTTCGGATGGCTTTCTGACTAAAGTAAAGCTTCTAGGATGAAGGGAGAGAAGTTGGGAGAGTATTTGGGCAGAGGTTGGCCGAACCAAAAGGCTTGGAAGTGTGAATAAGGTGGTAGAGGTGGGGGCCTTTTATAAGAGGAGAGGAGGGGCTCTTTTGGAAAGATTGAAATGTTACATTATTATACAATTCTTTTCGGATTCTAAAGGTCCCACACTTATATAATTCGTGGCTAAGGTGATAAGGGTTTGAAGTCTCCTCATCCAATAGGCTTTGGACAAGTGTAAGCCTTGGAGTTTGCATTATCTTCTCATTTTATTTAAATCGTTAAATAATGAGGTCATCGCTGCATCATAATGATGTCATAAATAATTTAATTTATTTAATGTCTAAAAATTATAAAAAAAATACTATGATGTAGGAAATCTTTTTATCTTTCTAATGAATATTTATAGTCAAAATTTGGATCTGTGTAACCCCACTTAAAAACTGTTTTAGTAAAACAACTCATGTTTGTGTCAATTTAATTTTAACATTAAATAAATATATATTAATGTCGTTTTCCAACTAAAGTGGCTCCATGGGGTCCCCAAGTTGACCCATGGGTTGTCTTGGTCGGCCATGACTCATCCAATAGGAGTAAGACAAGTGTCAAGCTCATCTCATATTATTAAAACATTATTTTTACCTTAAACTACACTAATTACCTCTAATCGCGATTAAGAACTTAAAAGTTACTATTCACCAAAAAATTATTTTAATCTCATTGAACCACATTTTACTTCTTAATGAAAACCATGTATGTCGGATTTTTGAAAATAAAATCACAGAAGTGGTAATATTTCATTTTAACGAAAAATCAGTTTTTAACAACCACTTAGTGGTTTCACTATTCATCAAAAATTGAAGTTTTTTAGAATAAGGCCAAAATTTCACCCTAAGCTATAATTGATATTCTGAATTCAAAAATGATGTCTATTTTAAAAAATTCCAAAAATATAAGTTGTATTAATTAATTTTATAATTAATTCCCGCTGTCACAACAAATAGCGTGTTTTTAAGAAAAAAATTATATCAAAAGATTGGCAATTGTTTATGTCCAATTTCAATGTTAAATTAATTCTAATGACCACCATTGGATAAAATGGTAAAAATATATTCTAATTATACTTTAAAACCACTAAATATTATAATTTATCAATATAAATTATTTTGATTAAAAAAGTTGTTTTTAAGTATTTTTCACTATTCATAAAAATTTAGAAGTTCTCAGAAAAATACCAAAAATTCAACATAGGCTAATTTCAATATTCCGAAACCAAAAATGAAGTCCATTTTGATAAATAAAATTAATAAAATTTCAAAAAGTAGGTATTACTATTCACAACGGCTAGTTTAATTAGTTGTGGTGTGTGTTAGAGCTCGAGGTTGCGTACAACACACGCTATTGCATTATTTGAAGGGAAACGTACAGTGGAAGCTTGGGGTGTTACAGTATTAATAAACTTGGTGAACATAATAATAATAATAATAATAATAATAATAATAATAATAATAATTACCATTGTTATAATTTTTAAAATAACTCATTAAAACTCATTTTATTTATTTGTCTTGAACATGAGGCAGGTCGCACAGTGACCAGGGCAAAGTCGTGCGACTTTGAACACGCCTTGCCCATGCATCGGGCGCTGTCAAGAGCAAAACATTCATTTATCAACAAAATGAAAAAATTTCAAACAGGCTTTGCTCGCAGCTTTATAGAAAGTTTCAAAGTCTGATAAAATAATAAAAAATATATTTTAAAAGTTCACGTGTGACATAACCACCATCTCCTAGAACTTGTTTAGGGAAAAGGATTATGGTAGGCTTAAATTGTGCTTTAATGACTGTGATCTTTCTTGTTGTGGTTGATGCTTGGTTTCTCACTTTTTTCCTTAAGTGTTTGAAATAAAAAAAACAATTTTCAGTCTGAAGATAAATACATATTAAATATGTACATTGCAACCATATTAAAAACTTTAAATATTAGTGATTAAATGTGTATAAATAAATATTAAAAATGAAAAAACATATTTAAAAAATATGAAATGAATAAACATTAAAAATTAATAAATGATAAAAAATGTAACAAATAATTAACATGTTAATGAATTAATAATACTAAATAATATTAATTGAGTGAGTGTTAAAAATAGTGAAATTTAATAATTAAAAAAAATAGATTGCAACAATATAAAAAATGAATAAGTGTTATTAATTATATAGATTCTTAAAAAATTTAAATTGAATATATTTTAAAATGAAAATGAGTACATATTAAAAATATAAATTACCACAATATTAAAAAATTAAATTTTATTGAATAAGCATGTATAAATAAATATTAAAATTGATAAAATTAAATAAATAATAATCAAAGAATACTTAAAAAAGAATATATTGAAAAAAATACTAAAAAAATAATTCAGATTATAAATAAATAAATAATAATAAAGATGAATAGATTAGAACAAATATTTAAAAGTAATAAATAGTATTTATTGAATAAAATTATAAAAAATGTTTAAAATTTACTGATTAAAAAAATAATATATATTAAATATATTATGTTAATAAAAAATTAAATGAATATTAAAAATTGAATAAATTACAGAAATATAATGTGTGTGTATTTTTCTATATACAATTGGTTTAAATACGTATATGTATGTGTAGAATTAATGTAACGCCAGTTTGGTATATGTTAAATTAAATAAACAAGTGACATTTTATTAAACTTTCATTACTCGATACTAATTAGTAAATATTATTCATTAATATTAATTTTTAATTATAAACCAATTTTCACTAAATATATGACTTATTAAATGTAAATACATATTTTTCCTTATATAAATCATATATGAGGAAATATTACATATATTGATATATATATATATATATCAATATGAATATATTTCTATATTATAAATATTAAATACATTAATGAAAAATTATATATAAAACATTAAAATGAATAAAATCAAAAAATTTAAATGAATAAATTATAAAAATGATTAAATTATATAAAAAAGTAAAAAAAACACTGGACATTATTAAGGAATAAATAACAATAAATAAGTCAATATTAAAAATGTTTGTAATTTAATTAAAAGGTGAATAAATAGAAATAATATTAAAAAAATGAATAATTGTTATTAATTATATAAATTTTAAAAAATTAAAATTGAATATATGTTAAAATTAAATTTAATACATATATTAATTATGTAAATTAAAACTATATAAAAAATGTTTATCAATTATTATGAAAAATGTATAAAAATTTAACAAAATTTGAAACATATTAAACAAATAAAATTAAAAATCATTAAACTTAAAAAATATTAAAAAAATATTAATCGAACATATAATAATAAAATAATTAATTTAAAATATATATGTGTGAAAATTTTTTAAATAGTATATATTAAATTAAATTATAAAAAATGATTAAAATCTAATAATTAGAAACATAATATATTAAATATTAAATATTAATAAATTTAAATCTAAAATGATAATATTGACTATTTATTATCTGTGTATGTTTGTCACAGTAAAATTGAATTAATTTCATATATGTACGTGCAAAATTAGTGTATGACATATTAAGTGTAACATATTTAGTCAATTTTTTATTAATAATTAAATACGTATTATTTGATATATATGTAAAATTGAAAAAACAAATGACATTGATAAAAAAAAATGTTATTAAATATTTATTAATATTAATTATTCAATATTATTAGTTATTGGTAATTTTTAATTAATTTATCAACCATTTTTTTCTAAATATATGACATATTAATATATATATATATATTTCTATTATTTAATGTGACTTACAAATACATATTTAGTATTATATAAATAACATTTAAGAAAATTATATATATATATATATATATAAATTATTGTCAACTGTGACTTTTAGCAGCACTACAAAAAGTGATGATAATGTGGAGGTTTCTGTCAGTGCTTTTTTAGCGTCGATGAAGGTAACTTTTATCCGCGCTTTTTTTCAAGCTGATAAAGACACCATTTTATCATCGTTGATAAAGGTCGACGTTGAATATCATGTGATTTGTAGTAGTGTTATCAGTGCTAAAGTCCGCATTGATAAATGTACCACTTTATCAATGTTTTTTTATGTTGGTGATAAAAGTAGATTTTATCAGTGATGATAAATGCAACCACCTTTTAAACATGATTAAAACATTAATGCTTTTTTGCACTAATAATAGTGATTTCAAGCACTGATATAAAAAAACCTATTCTGTAGTGGTGCTTCAAAAGAGAATTCAAAAATCTTCAATCATATATAGTCGTAAAATGAAAAATATTCAAGGAAGATTAGGGATAACAAATGTAGGAAGTTTAGAGGAATGGGAGTGATGCCTAACATAATATAAGTGTCATTCCACGCAATCATATTAATATATGTATCTTTTTTTAATATTGGCCTATGTTTGAACAAATGGGTGGAGATTTGTTTTTTTTTTCAAATTCTAAAATAGTGATGGGTCATTGTATTTTCTAACGAAAAATAGTTGTTTACCATAATCAATTGAACCAAATTCATTGTTTTTTAGGGACAACGAGAATCGAATTATTTTCACCCATCTCCTTAAATTTTAATATTTTTAAGTGTGATGTAATTTTGAAATTAATTCATGTTAACGATCTTAAATTTAAAACACAGGAATAAGCATAAATTTTTTAATTTTCAAAAAAAATCATAAATCTAAAAAAAACACACATAAAATCGTTTACTACTAAGTTTTATTACATCTATAATGGGAATTATATTTAAAAGAAATTCAAGCTTAATTTTAGGGATTAACAAAAATAAAGACCCTAGGTAACATTAAATCCATCATCAATTTCAAAATTTAATATTTCTAACATGAATTGATTTCATATGACAATCTTGATGTGTGTTTAGGATCACCCCTACAAACAAAAAAAAGACATTGCATAGACAAACAAGCATTTGTGCATCTATGTGTAAGATAACCCTAATGGGCAATTGAAATGTGCACACTTACCGTCAAAAACTGCAGTACCCAGCAGGCTCCAAACTGAAGAAGATAATGAATGAAGGCAAAATGAAAGTGAATGCGATCAAAGGTGTTTGTGTTGGGGGGAATGAAGCCTGGTCCGAGATCATTTCACCCGAATGGCCTCGAGCCAGACAACATTCCCCTCAACTGCTCAAGAGTATGGAGGGAGTAAAAGAGAAGACGGGTCTTCACATGGCCATGCACTTCTTTTAAAGGTCGCCCCTTTATATAACTGAGGTGGCAGTGTCCCACCTTGGCATTCACACGGTGATGCTACTCCTTCACCACTGTTTGCCAGCCTTTCAATAATTGCAGATCTCTATGCTCAGCTGTGCGCTTTAATGGTTTGATTATTATTCTTCGAGCACTTCTCAATTAAAGGGTTCTTCAAGATCAGATATTGTTCGGGAGAAGAGTGACTACTGAGGAACCGAATCGATAAAGCTGGTTGGTGCATTATGAGTTTTGACAGGAATCTGACTAAAAAAAATGTTGCTTTTTTATGAAACCCACTTGCCAGAAAGGAGGGAGAGAGAGAAGAGGCTTCACTACTAAGGCACCCCACTCCAATGGCGATATCCCAAGCTTCAATTGAAAAGTTTCTCAACACCAAAGATATAAAGTGACGTGGGCAATGGGAAAAAGAGGAAAGCAAAATAAAACGCAAGGCTAATTTAATGAACAGAAGCTTCTGCTTTACTTGGAACAGATCTTCATAAAGAAGGTGAGGCAGTTTCACTTGTCATAGCAGTTTTCACAAGGTTATGTTTGACAACACTTCTTGGGAAGTCACTTTGATGGAAATGAAGAAGGAAATCCCATGGAAAATGGTTGATGGAATACGCCAAACGGTATGAATATAAAATAACAGTTGAACATAATATAAACCTTCTGCCTTGGAAAATAACAAATAAAATCCATGTCCGTAAATTTTTGTCCAATGAAAGAATAAGGATTGTCCTCAACCCGGATGGAATTCAAATTCCCTAAGCAAGGAAACCAATGTTCCCTATATCTTTCCATCTGCCTCATACCAAACATGTTTTTGGCTTGTTTTATCCCTCATTATTTTTCCTAGACAACCGTTTCATCCGATCAAAACACCACTAGAAAATTTACATGGAATCGTGCGACCCCCATTTGGCAGTCACAAGGTTTCCTTACTACATATGAGCTTGTTAAAAGCACTAAAAAAAGTCTTTATCAGTGCTCAAAACAGTACTATTGATCTAAGCGTCGTTAAAAGTGTCACTGTTATCAGCGCTAAAAGAAGTGCTGATAATGGTTGTATTCAATACAAAAAAGTGGTGTTTCCCAATGGTTTAAACCGTCGCCTATTTGCGTATAGGGATTCATTTCGTGACACTTTTTGTGTTGTGGTTTTTTATTTAGTGACGTTTCTTTGGCGGTGGATTAAACCGCCGCTAAATATTTAGCAGTGGTTTTTTGCTTTGTTTTGTTTTTTTAATTTTTTTTGTTACGTAATTGATTAATTAATTTATTATTATTTACTTATTATTATTATTATTATAATTATTACTTATTAATTTATCCTACCATGCATGCATATTTCATGCATGAAATACATAAATCTGTCATATATAGGCACTGAGAGAGATTTGAACTCCTTACATTTTGGATATAACGGAAATACTTTACTACTCCAACAAGCTCTTCATGTGCTAAGTAAATAGTATATAATATACATATACATATACAGATAAAAAACAAATAATGACATTAAATAATAAGAAATAATGAACATATAATAAAGAAGTAATAAATAAATTATAAATTAATAAATAATAGATAATAGATAAATAATAAATAGATTATAAATAATTCTTAAAAAAATAATAAATATGTATCAAATTAACAATAATTAAATGTTAAATAAATATTCAATAAATAATAGTAATAAAAAAATAAATAATAAAAATGTTAATAAATAATAAATAATAATAATTAACAATAAATAACAAATAAATAACAAATAAATTATACAAACATAATAAATAATAAATAAATGTTAAATGAATAATAAATAATAAACAATAAATATATATTAAATGAATAACAAGTAACAAATAATAAATAAATAATAAATAAATAATAATAATAAATGGGGGTTCAGAAACCCATTGGGTGTAGGTTACTGTAGTTGTACTGTAGCAGTGGTGGAATTGTTGATTGCAGACACTGTAGCGGTGGCAGGTATTGTAGCAGGAACTATAGCGGCGACAACACTATAACAGGTAATGTAGTAGCCCCGGGTACTGTAACAAAACTATTCACTGGAGGACCTTTGGGTCAAAAAATTTGGGCCTTCAGGGCCATGTAATGGGCTTTCATGCCGTACCCCGACCCCAGACTCTCTTTTATTGTATTCTTCTTGAGGTCTCACATCGTTGGACATGTTGAGTTTGTGGTCCCGGTTTGAAATTTTTGAAGTTTAATAATATTGATGGGTTTCGGACCGGTGCGCAGGCACTGCACGGTTGGCGATAGCCATGCGGTCAACTCGAGTGCCCTTGCAGTTGCCCACTACTTAAAATGATAAATTTTTTGTGATAATAAAATGATGCAAATATTTAAAACATAATAATAATAATAATAATAATAATAATAATAATAATAATATGTAGATAATAATATTATTGTTATTAAAAGTTGTTAATGATATCATTATCACAAAAATTGTTATTAATATAATTATTATTAAATTGTTATTAATATTATCTATTTTAAAATGAAATGAACACATTGATTATTATTATTATTATTATTATTATTATTATTATTATTATTATTATTATTATTATTATTATTATTACTACTATTATTACTATTATTATTATTGTTGTTGTTGTTAATACTTCAATTAGACTATTAATAAAAAAAAATTCATAATTGTAAAATTATTAACATATTGTTATTATAATTTTTATTATCATTAATTTTATTTTATTTTTAGTTGGTTTAAACCATTTTTTTAGTTTCTATTTTTTTCTTTTCCCCCCACTTTCTCTCCCCCCCCACTCCCTCGTCACACACCAAGTACCCCCCCCCCCCAAAAAAAACCCTACAACGCACCTCCTTCTGTGCTACGACCCTCCTCCCTTACTCCTCTCCTTCTCCGGCGAACCAGATCGGCGTGTCCCCTCTCGTCCAACAAGCGGCGAACACCGCCCATGCTCCCTTCCTCGTGCCGCTTCGCGCCACCCTCACCCACCCTTGGCTGCAACCTTTCTTCACGGTCGGACCCTCCAGTGACTTCCCTAGTGCGCAACGCACCTCTAGCGGCCCTCGCTCTTACTCTGTTAGCTTCCTGCAGCCTCGCCGCAGGTGCATTCTGTTGGGTATCCGGGGCCCGCAGCGGAAGCCTGTGGGCCGGGGATTTTAAAATTTTCGTCAGTGGAACAACGGAACTTGTCGTCGCCGACGATCCGAGCCCCGGAGAGGTCCGAGGATTTCGCGTAGATTATTAAGAGCACAAAAATAAAAAGAAAACATACATGTTGCATATCCAAAGCCATTGTCGACCGCTACTTGTCGACGGTGATCGTTGCACGAAGGATCCATAGCAGGATCCCTCTAGATCGTCCACACGCACCTCAAAAATCCGCGGGAATGCCGATCGTCGAACTCCGGGTGCTAGCGCGGCGATTCAACGATATCTTCGACATCCCGACGATCACTGCATCGTCGATCTTGCGATGCGTGAGGAGAAACATGATCTGAGCTCTTGGATCATCAGCTTCTCTCTCCAGGAAGCGGGAGGAGAGAGAGGCTCTCATATTTCATTCCATAAATGAATGAATAGTGATGTGCACACCAAAGAGAGAGAGCCTCCTCTCTTATTTATAGACACGTTGATAAATATCTGGTAGGGTTCTCCGACCCCCGTTAATATCAACGTTCTCTAAATAATTATGATGACTTAAAACTGCGTCAATATTATTTATTATTTTTATCACATACTTGTAATATATAAAATATATTACGTGATAAAATCTGAGCCTTTTAACTCGACTCACTGTTCCGCTTAATATTAAACGAACCTTGAATATTAAAATAATATTCATTCGATTAATATTTTCTCGTATATACTGAACTCTTAAATACATTAAATTAATTCTATCCCAAATATTCATAACTTGAATATTAATGAATTTATTTAATTCAGTTGGTGATAGACAACTTAGACAACGCTCGGACCCCGTGGTGGGGCCCACTATGTCCAAATACCTATTCAACTGAATAGGCGTGGATTCTTGAATACGCTGTTGTGTGTGACCCTCTAGGCCCTTATCTCGATAGCAGTGAATAAAATTCATAGACCAAGTGCGGGGTCTAGTAACCCGTCATGGCCCTTAAAAAGATAAGGATAGTCATAGCAACGACTACCATCCTACGAACACTGACTGTGTACTATAGTCTCTTTGTCATTAAATATATCATAGAGCAGGACGCACTCTCGTGTCATCGTCCTTATCTTGCTTTATCATTTGTTGATCTATCTGGATGGATTCGCCTTTCTACTGCTTTGTCCAAAGACTTATGAAGGCGGCACCATCCTGATCAACCAGGCCTGAGATATACAACTTCCTAAACTTGGAAGCGACAAATCCTTTCTTGACCATTCAACCAACGTCATACCACTAACGACGCACCCGACACAAACTACCTCACCACGACATTACTGCCATGGTTTTCGCCTTGCATCAAAGTACGTAATTAAATGATATACATTGGTAATGGTCTCAAGTCAGGAGACCAATACACATGTCCGTAGATAGGAACAACCAATGACACCCAAAACATGTGGTGTTCTTATTGGCGAGTCTGTCATCGTGATCTCACTACTAGAGATCACCAAGTGCGAACTTCATGAGAAGAAGTCTCAATGCTTATGAGCCCCCAGCACCTGATAGTCAGACATCTACTGTGTCCAGTTAGTAAGATGTATCTAGACTATAGAACATATATTTAAGATCAATGTCATTGTATCTCGAGGTTCTCATTATAGCCTGGGATCTGCTATAACCTCTTGACACGACAATCAACCAATGGACATTACCATTATTATAGTGGATGTAGAAAAGTCTGCACTATAATGGTAAGATATCATCATGCATATATAACTGCACACATGATATGGTAATCAAAAGTACTACATAGTTGGGTCTAGGGAACCCACTATTTCAACACTCCCACTTGCACTAGAGCCAACTTGCTAACTAAACTTGTTAGCTGCTCACATGATAAATATCATGCTTCTGCTAAGTAATGGCTTTAACTACTGGGGCCTACCACATTTTTGCCGCGTGGCATATCTGCTATATGCGACCTCATATGCTTGAGTAAAACTTCTCAAGATAGGGTATCCCCGAGTATATTACTTTTTTCCATTGTCATAACTTGACAACTTGGCTAGTAAGAATATCATAATTCTCATTATGATAATAATTTTCTTACTAGGTGCGAATCCAAGACCTGGACAAATCGTTGCGATTTATAACTGCTTCTTAACTTCCTTAGAAGCTGCAATGTACTCGGTATTTGTAGGTATGGATACCACAAGCTTTTATGAGCTTGACTCGCTCATCTCCTTTTCCTAACTGCGATACTAGATCAAATTGATCTAAGGATTACTAGTTTGTGTCCCACCATTACTAGTATACCTTCCTCTCCATATTCCAGGTACATATCATTTATTCTTGCCGAAGTACAAGATGATAGTTCTGACTGCATCACTCACAGTGCTCCTGGGAACAATTGATATATGCCTATAATAAATTATATCCTGGCAGTATAAATTATTATACATATTATGGAATATGTGATTGATCCATGTCTAAATAATATGGTATCAATTCACGACTTTAATCTCTACACATGCTCCGAACATGTTAACCTAGAGAGATTAAGCCATGTGACTTTAGGCAACAATTCTGAATTTGAATTGTTCAAACTTGTATTTTTAATACAATGTCACTATATGTACAAGATTGACTAGGACCAAGAAACCTTTGGATCTACCTCAGTGGATTCTGTTCCCTAGGGCTTATGTTGCTACTTGAATTCAATCATTGGAGAATTTCTTTTAACCTGATCTTATCTAACTGTAAGATCAAAATCTGTTTTCCACATGTTGCTGAAAATATTTCACTTGGAAAACATTAGCACTCCCACTGACATTTGGTAGACACAAGGCAAAGATTCATTTATAATGAATTCTCTAAGATCTTGTTGCTTACATTAATCCAAAACTGGATTTCTGTAACTTGAAACCCTTATTGGCATCATTTGATTTCAACATAACTTTCTGGTTGCGTCGTATAGACACCTTCCACGAAAGATGATCTTGACATCCAAGGAACAATAAAAGGATCTTAGAAGTTTGGCTATGAAAAGTAAAATTCAAATAGATTTAGGCGTACCGACTTGGTATAACCAATCGAGCCTTATTGGTACCATACTTGTACCATCCATGTATCATTTCATTTTAATACCCACCACAATATTCAATTTATAAGCCCCTTTGCAATTTGATACATGGAATCCATTATTGAATTTTAATTGATCTTGTCAATCATAGCTCATTGCCTTATACTGCTTACTTGTAGGATTTATTATTCTCAATGAATATATCACCGACCGCGGTGACTATAAAACCATCACCATGGTTTTATTCTTCCTACGCAACATGTGTCTCTAGAACATTCATATTCCACATGTACTTGTGGAACTTGTTCCCTATGCCAACCATTTGTGCATCTCGAGCATTGACTAAGTCCAAGTCAATTCATCTCCCACTATCTCTAATAGAGATGTTCACCCTTGTATAGAAATGTAGTCTAATACTTGACTACATATTTTCTATCTTATGGATTTAGGTAATATCTTAAGCAACTGTTAGGATAATTATCCTAGATGCACAATGTGTTTAACATGATGCAGGTTTGTTCAAATCCTAACAAATGCTTTGCATCTAAACACGTCCTATGACATAATGGATTTTCCATCATACTATGACTTGTATGATATCCATTTGTCATTTTATTTGGCATATTGGTTATGGGTCTACGCTGTTATTTTCAAATCACATTTTGAAATATGATGGAAGTTTCCCTAAGTTGCAACATTGATACAACTTACATCATAACTTTGGTGTGTAACATATGTGTTTAGGAATTGCTCCACGCTACATGTTTGTTGATCAATGTTAATATGTAAGACTTGTCATCGATCCTCCTTATGAACATCGATACGGTGATGTATATAAGGTAACATGCGTTTAGGAATTACTCCACGCTACATTATCATGATCGATGATTGCTTGGTCAAGATATTATTCGGCCTACCAATCCGAAGCAACTCATATCTTCTGACCAAACTTATACTTCATTGGTACATTCCTTAATGACTTAAAGGAATCTTATGAAGTATCTTTACCTCTATATTTCTTTGGAACAGTTCACACTCTCATGTTGAACTAACCTCGGAAGCTTTGTGGCGTACCTTCATTTCCAAAGGTTTATTTGTCTAAACTAAAGATGTCAATTATACCATAGGTGTTTAGTTGTGCTGAGCCTAAATACCATATTGGGTATATAGTTGACATCTGCTTTTAGTTTTACTTGATAAAGAATCACATTTCCACAACTGGGTAGGTATTACATTTTATATTCATAATGTATTTCCATTGATTCAAATAGTAGTGAACTATTTTTTGAGTATGTCACCTCAAACAACATTCATTCCAAAACATGGAATAATGTCTCATCATGTCCAAATGGGAAAATGAGATAAATGTTTTTGGTTATAATCCACAACTTGTTCAATTTGAATCAATCACTTGGCAATTAAAAGTTATGTGTTTCTCCCTGCTGACTTAGGAATCACCCTTTCTCAGCTACTTGAAGAAGACACTTTACTTCTAGTAATGTTTCTCTACTTACTTAGTTATTGTATTTCAATACATATATGTGAAAAGAATATTGTATTTTAATACCCAAGAAGTATGTGAGATAACAGTACTTTTATTTGATGAATATTAACTGAACAAGAAGCGGGTACTTGCTTCTAGTATTTCAGTTTTTAAAACTTCCATGAATTTATTTCATTATGTGATGCAAATAATCTCCTGTTAAATAACCAACCTCTTTTGTTTGAAGGGCATGATGAAGGTGCCTTTGGTGTAACTTTCCATAGGACTTTTCTCCTTGTCATTCAATGTATTCTCCATAAGAATAAAATATGGCGTTATCTCCAATATTCTTATTACTAGGCAAATGTTACCTTAAAGGTAATAATGTGCTTACTCTATACCGTTCGTTTGTATGCTTAAACGAAACTAGAGTAATTGGGTGTAAAAGGTATAAGAAATGGAATGGCATGAAAGATTGTGAACTGTCTTTCACTTTACACAAACTGAGTGCGACCATCACATCCAAATGTTTCTTTGCTTTCTCCTTGAAAGGATCTTGGAGATGAGACTACATGTTACATCATCCATGTCAGGATGTAGCGGCCGCAACTAACATCAGACTTTGACAATAGCGTTATGACAGAACCATCATTTGTTTTATTTATGAGTCTCCTGAAAGCAATTTTACACCCTCGCTTCTTGAGGTGGCTTAATAGGTTGGGACAAAAGCACTTTGAATTTCCATTGTAGTAGTAATGTGCGCAAGTGACTATACTACATTTAGGAAATTCGTGCTTAGTTTAGACATTGACTTTGTCTAATATTTATCGCAATTCTATAGTTGTACTGCTTGCCATTATCTACAAATATACTTTAGCAGATTGTACTTTTATGTGATTACCTAATCTGACATTACTGATTATTTAATCATTGAATGTCTCCCACTAATTTTTCGAATTCTAGGAACCCTCTATACTAGAATCAGAATACTATTAAGTATTCTAGTGGAAAGGATCCCTGAACCTCCCTCATAGTCTACAAGCTTGGGCTACGCCACTACTCGGAGGGTCCAAGGTAGGCTTTTGGCTGGCCAACCGCTTTAACTTGCGGTTCCTTGATCTGTTGAGTGAAGTTGCAGCTTCAAAAATCATTTAATGATTTACTCAACACTTGCCTCTAAAATTACAACAAACTAGCTAAGGCTATATCTTTGTTTCAATTTTAGTTAAGTCGACCTTCCACACAAATAAGAACTCCCCGGTAGTAAGAGGCACCCTCAGCTGAGGCATGAACCGGCACCTCGAACACCCGATTTTGTTCAAACTTGAATGATGGAAGGCTGTTTGTGACTTAATATTTTCTTTGAGGGTTTTATGTTTTTCTATCGATGAATGTAATCTAGTTCTATTAATCTTGTTCATCTATGTTATCGCGCTCACAACTGAACTTTAATAGAAATCAAACATCCCTTATTTATGCATTTTATTATTTATCATTTTATGTATTTTTCCAACTGTTCTAAAATGCATAAAATAATAAATAAATTCGTAAAGGTAAACCACTACCCGACTGATCTTGAGAATCTAAACGACCTAAGCGCATCGTACCTGAGTCGTATACTTGACTCTTGATGCAGATTTCTCGTTCTGTATGTCTGCTTCTCATCTGGAGCGTCGCCTCATCTTGGCGAAGTCCACGTCACGTCTTGGATTACCGCCTCGTCTTGGCATAGTCCACGTGTCATCTTGCATGCATTGTCTTGATCAACGTGCTCCGCCTCGTCTTGGCAGGGTCGACGTCGCTCATCGTCTTCGTCCGAAGTACAAAGATACTCACGCGCATGCGAGGGGGACTCGGGTAAAAATGAACATCATATAATTATTGGGCGTGCATGCCCTTATACATTTTAACCGAAAATAGATGATGCGCAGACCGTCTTTAATTAATTAGAATCATCGCACTGAGTTTAAATAATTAATTAAATAAAATTAAATGCAAACATGCAAGGGTCGATGCTCAAGACCAGACGCCGGGTAAAAATAAAGCGTGATAAAAATTAAAATGTATAAATTAAGTACGAGGGATATATAATTAAATTAAATGAAATAAAAAATTTAATTAATTTAATTAATTAACGGTCCTTTAATTAATTTAATTTTAATACTTAAAATTAAATTAATTAATTAATTAATTTAATGTCTAAATTAAATTAATTCTACTCAGGTATTAAATTTATTTCACTACAATTAATGTATTAAATAATTTAATTAATTATATTAATTAATTATATTAATTATTTTAACAAAACCCGAAGGGTTACCTGCCCGCTAGGAGGACAGGGCGGCGGCCGGGTAACCTGGGCCAGGGTGCTCCCGGGGAGGATCCGTTGCGTGGTCTACCGCTCTTGGAGGCGACGTCTCTCTCGGTAGATCGCAGGGCTTTGCGCTAGGGAACCGGCTGCGCAGGGTGGTCCGACTTGCAGCGCACGGTTGGGAGAAGACCACGGTCTGCTCGCGGAGGCTAGGCAGGGCGTGGGTGCGCCGTGCAGGTCCACCAGTGGAGGAGCAGGCTCGGGGTGCACCTCATGCCATGCGCGGGTCTGGCTGGAATAGGCGCAAGCGGTGGAGGAGAGGAGGTGTCCGCAGCACGAGTTGGGTGGAGGCCAGGGCGGAAGCAGGTCGTGGAGAAGGAAGCGGGTGGGCGGCCGGTGAGCCTGGATGGGGCGCGGCTAGGTGGAGGAGTCGACTGGGGTCTGCAATAGGTAGAGAAGAGGTCGGGGCGGCATGGGCAGTGCGTTGTGGGTGTGCCGACGAGGTTGCAACAGGGAGACTGGCGGCATGGTCGAGCCGCCTGTGCGGAGGGGAGGGGCAGTCGGCCGGAGGGCGGCTCCCTGGTGCGATGTGCGGTGCTGAGGAGCGCCTAGAGGCACCGGGTTGAGGTCCCGACGGAGAGCAGCAGGGTGAGGAGGGTGGTGGCGTTGGCCATCCGGGCTGCTGGGGCATCGCGCATGGAGTGCTGGAGGAGGGAGGCGCGGCTGCCTCATGTGCGGCGTCCCTGCTGCAGCGCGTGGGAGAGGAGGGGGTCTGCTCGGACCCCCAGTTTCATTTTTTTTGGGTGCTTGTTGTTTCCACGCGACAGACCCCCCCCCTCCCCATTTATTTTTTTTGTTCTCTCTTCTTTCCATGCTAGCCCTCATCTTTTATTTTTTTTTGTTAAACTGCAGCAAGACCCATTGGTCTTGCTTTGGTTTCTCCACGCGGGAAGACCCCCTTTGGGGTCTTCCTTTCCCTTTTTTTTAAACAAGACTTCTAAGTCTTGGTTCCACCCCTTTTTTTTAAACATTTCTAAAGGCCATAGATAGCCTTTTAAATTAAATAAAAATATAATTATTATAATGAAATAATAATTTATTATTATTACATTATAATAATAATAAAATAATTATTATTATAATAATAAAATTATTGTGAAAATTATATTATTTATCAAAAATATAATTTTCACAATTAATTTTATTTCTAATGAATCAATTGAATTTTAATCGGTTCAAGAAGATGAAATAAAATTATAACCTGAGATCAAACCACACCTTTCGATCCAATCTTAAATATTAAATTGGCCACAACTTGGCCGTTCGAAATCGGATCGGCGTGCGGTCTGAACGGTCGTGACCGATTTTAAACCCTCTACTTAATTTCATGCAAATTAATTTTATTTGGCTCAGAAAATCTACGCGATCCCTTTGATACCACTGTTGGGTATCCAGGGCCCGCAACGGAAGCTGGTGGGCCGGGGATTTTAAAATTTTCGTCGGCGGAACAACGGAACTTTTCGTCGCCGATGATCCGAGCCCCGAAGAGGTCCTAGGATCTCACGTAGATTATTAAGAGCACAAAAATAAAAAGAAAACATACCCGTTGCATATCTGAAGTCGTTGTTGACTGCTACTTGTCGACGACAATCATTGCACAAAGGATCCATAGCAGGATCCCTCTAGATCATCCAAACGCACCTCAAAAATCCGCGGGAATGCCGATCGTCGAACTCCAGGTGCTAGCGCGGCGATTCAACGATATCTTTGACATCCCAACGATCACCGCATCGTCGATCTTGTGATGCGTGAGGAGAAACATGATCCGAGCTCTTGGATCATCAGCTTCTCTCTCTAGGAAGTAGGAGGAGAGAGAGGCTCTCATATTTCATTCCATAAATGAATGAATAGTGATGTGCACACTAAAGAGAGAGAGCCTCCTCTGTTATTTATAGACACGTTGATAAATACCCGGTAGGGTTACCCGGCCCCCGTTAATATCAATGTTCTCTAAATAATTATGACGATTTAAAACCGCATAAATATTATTTATTATTTTTATCACATACTTGTAATATATAAAATATATTACGTGATAAAATACGACCCTTTTAACTCGACTCACTGTCCCGCTTAATATTAAACGAACCTTGAATATTCAAATAATATTCATTCGATTAATATTTTCTCGTATTTACTGAACTCGTAAATACATTAAATAAATTCAATCCCAAATATTCATAACTTGAATATTAATGAATTTATTTAATTCAGTTTGTGATCAACAACTTGAAAAAGGCTTGGACCCCGTGGCGGGGCCCACTATGTCCATATACCTATTCAACTGAATAGGTGCAGATTCTTGAATTCGCTGTTGTGTGTGACCCTCTAGGCCCTTATCTCGATAGCAGTGAATAAAATTCACAGACCAAGAGCAGGGTCTAGCAACCCGTCATGGCCCCTAAAGGGATAAGGATAGTCATAGCAACGACTACCATCCTACGAACACTGACTATGTACTATAGTCTCTTTGTCATTAAATATCTCATAAAGCAGGACGCACTCTCGTGTCATCGTCCTTATCTTGCTTTATCATTTGTTGATCTATATGGATAGATTCGCATTTCTACTACTTTAGACAAAGACTTATGAAGGCGGCACCATCCTGATCAACCAGGCCTGAGATATACAACTTCCTAAACTTGGAAGCGACAAATCCTTTCTTGACCATTCAACCAACGTCATACCACTAACGACGCACCCGACACAAACTACCTCACCACGAAATTACTGCCATGGTTTTTGCCTTGCATCAAAGTACGTAATTAAATGATATACATTGGTAATGGTCTCAAGTCAGGAGACCAATACACATGCCCGTAGATAGGAACAACCAATGACACCCAAAACATGTGGTGTTCCTATTGGCGGGTCTGTCCTCGTGATCTCACTACTAGAGATCACCAAGTGCGAACTTCATGAGAAGAAGTCTCAATGCTTATGAGCCCCCCACACCTGATAGTCAGACATCTACTATGTCCATTCAGTAAGATGTATCTAGACTATAGAACATATATTTAAGATCAATTTCATTGTATCTCGAGGTTCTCATTATAACCTGGGATCTTTTATAACCTCTTGACATGACAATCAACCTATGGACATTACCATTATTATAGTGGACGCAGAAAAGTCTGCACTATAATGGTAAGATAGCATCATGTATATCTAACTGTACACATGATATGGTAATCAAAATTACTACATAGTTGGGTCTAGGGCACCCACTATTTCAACACATTCTTCATCGTTGGTTGGTTTTTTTCATTGGTGGGTTATCATATTTGGGTTTAGCATGGTGTTTGGTTCGGGTTTGATGTTTTTGGTTTGATGTCTAGGTTGTAGCGTTCTATCTGTGTTTTGTTGTGGTGCGTCTTGCAAGAAATTGGAGTTACACACCAAGTTCGTGAAGTTTATCTACACCGAGGTAGGTAGTTCTGCATGTGATTATTGATTGGAAAATTAATTTGCGAATTTGGTTTGTTTAGCATGTCTATTTATTAGTTTTTGCGCTGCTGATTTGGTTTTGTTTGAGATCTAATACCAATTTGATTGGTTAGAATAATTTTTATACTATATGTGTGCAATTTTTGGTGAAAACCCACGTTGAGTTGTTTACTAGTATTTTATAAATTCTGTAGTTTGAGTTTTGGTTTAGTGTCGATATGTGTTTTTCCATAAAATAAGATTTGGGTGGATTTTTTGTGTTTAATTTCATGTGACATGTTTTAAAACTATTTATTAATTTCTTTCAGTGGTTTGTCTAATAATGAAAGTTCCTCCTTTGACTGTGAAATTGTTTTAATTGATTCTGTGGTTACACAGATTAGGTTTTGAAAGGTTTTTTTTGTGTATGTTTGGCTTGAAAATCGGTTCTTAATATATATTTGGGTGTGTTGTTTCTTTAATCCTTGTTATGCCTTTTTAGGATTTTTTACAAATTGTCTAAATGGTTTATTTAAGTTGTATAAATGATATAAATCATGTTTTCCCTTGTTATGGCATGCAGATGGTTTTATAGTGGTGTTTTGATATGAAATCGAGTGAGTTTTTAGATTAAATTTTGTGGGGATGATTTGGAAGTGTTTCATAAATTGTTTTATTGATTTTTACAATTGCATGTGTGGTGTGAAAGTGGTCTTTAAAAAAATTAAGTGTGCATTTGATTTTTAAAGTGGATTTTCCTACTTGAAATTGGGTGTGTTATTGGTGAAAATCCTTGTTGTGTTATTTTCAAATGTTTTATATATTGTTATGTGTTTAATTGTTTTATTAAATTATATGTGTAGTGAGTGGGATCTCGCTGCGATGGTTTTGGGCTGCGGGTGCCGATGATTCCTACATGTACATGCATAGGGTAAGACACACACACACACACACACACACACACACACGCACACACACACACACACACACACACACACGTGTGTATATATATATAGGCCCTCTTTGTGCATATTCCCTCTTGGCGTGGGGAATATGTGCACTACAGCTAGGTGTGTATATATATATATATAAATGCATGTCTGTGTATGCAACAAGGGTCGGTTCGAGTGGTCGTCGGAAAATAATGACATGTTTGAGGTAGGTCCCCTATGCCTATGAATTTAGCTTGAATTGCATAATTTCTTTATTGTTTTAAAAAACATATTTTATATATATGCTATGTACACATTCTATGAAATCTAGGTGCAGTTTCTGTAATTGTTATGCCTTTGTTTTGGAAAATGCAATGTATTACTAATTCCCATTTGGACTTAAGTGGGTTTTCTTGAAAGGTGATTTCCTAAGTGGTTTTGAATTGGTATTGAATATTTTCAAAGATGAGTTTTGGTATGAACTCGTGGTCATATGGTGGTTTGACTTTCATAAATGGATTGCATCATTGTAAGAAAGGGTTCAAGCTTGTTTTTAAATATGTAACACATTGATTGTTTAATTGAGATTTTAAAAGGTTTTGGAAAGAGTTTGGGTGATGATGTTTTATAAAATGAAAACTATTATTTGTAAAACAACAAAGCCTATTTAACACCTTGAAAATGGTTTGTAAAACTGGAAAACCCCTCTTATGGCACACCCCTTAGTTTTAGAAAATGATTTGTATGCGGAATGTGTTATTATGTGCCTAATGTTGAGGCTTATGCATTGTGTGATGTAAAAGAGGGGGAATGCGCTTAAGGAGGGAGAACGGTGGTGAGATGTTGGATGAGTTCTGGATAAAGAAAGTGTTATGTACATATATGTTTGCTTGATAAAGAAAACTCACCACCACTTGAAATAGAGCACAATGGGAAACCTGGGTATCTAGGTGGGTGGACCAGGACTAGTATGCTAGATGACACGACAAGGGTTCATCCCAGTTTCGTCTAGCAGGATTGACGCAACAACACTAACTAAATAGATGAATGACTGAGGGTCGTGGTTTCTAAGCCAAGTTTTTTGAGATTCGGGATTTCTAAGTCACATTTTCTAATGGTCGTGGTTTTTAAGCCACATTTCACCATGGTATAAGGTCTCTAGGGTCCCACTAGTGCTAGTTACCTAAATAGATTTCCCAGGGTGCTCATTTACGAAATGATGCTTATGGTTAAATTTTCATTTAAGTTCTTTCATACTTGATGTATCATTTTTGAAAAACCATAATTTAATCTAAACTTTTCTTTTTTTCCTTTAGTTGGAAATGTCAATGTATGCTTGGAAGAAATTTTGAAAATGTAGTGGAATATAAGCATTTTCCTTAAAAATGTTAACTTGTGACTTGAACTTGAAAAGAATGAAAAACATTATTTTATTATATCTTATTTTCAAACTAGCATGATTGGATTTCTTAATAAAGGTAAGGGCATAAAACATTGTTATATTTTGGCATTCCTACTGAGCATCTTGGTGCTCACGCCTACTTTACTTTTCTGTTGCAGGTTCTAGTCTGGGATCGTGGTTCTACGTTGGTGGTGACCCATGGGGTCAGATAGAGGTATGTCTAGCTAGTTATTTTTACTTTATCCTTCGTTATTAGTGATTAACTGTTTTTACCGATTTATTCTGTTTATCTGTATTTTATTTTTTTGGGAAAAATCATTCCCAACTAGTTGTTTTGATGCCTGGCACTAGTTTCCAGCTCGTGGGGATCAGGAACGCCCTTCAGGCCATGCTGCGGAGCAGCATGGGTGACCGGATCGTGGTCGGCCCGGGTTGGTTCATGAAAAAATGCTATTAGAGGGAGGTTCTTATTATTCCGGGTGTCCAGTAGAAGGATATTAGGATTTTCGGGACTCGGGAGGTAAGCGCGGGAAGATCGTCACGAACTCTTGCTCGTATTGATCCTCAAGTTACCAAGGGTAGTATGAGATTAGAGTCTTTTGTCTTGGGTTATTTTGGATTTAGGTATTACAATGGAGGCAAATCAGGTTATGTTGTGACCTCACATGGGGTGGTGACCTATGTGGAGTCCAAGTGCCCGGTTCAAGGTCCTCTTAGTGTCATTCCTTACATGAGTCATGTCTCACCACCATGTCATCGGGTTAGGCATAGGAACTAGTTCCTCATTCCTGTGGTTTTTTGTTGGCTGTGATTTGTTTTGATCTTAGTTTATGTGGGTATGTGTTAAGAATGAAAGTGGTTTGGAAATGAGGTGATTTTGAAAATTTATAAAAAATTTGATTTCTAAAAATATGTTTTTGGTTGTGCCAGAGTTCATTTGGATTCCGAGACGGTTGTTTTGAGCTCGGGGTGTTCTTTTTTATTGTGCTTTGGCTTGATTCTAGTTTTAGTCTGTGTTTCTAAAAGCACGACTGATTATTTCCTATCGACTGGTAAAGGTTCCAGTGATCTGCTAATATGTATAGCAGCACTCGGGTCGAATCATCGGCGATGATATTTTTTAATAATAGATTGTTTTTAGTTGATTATATTCTGATTTTGGGTTTTGTTTGAAGAGATTATGAAATTATTGATTTATTAAGATTGATTTAACAAATTTATAATGATTTGGGCGAGTTCATCATTATGTAGTTAAGCTTGTGATATCCTTGAGCCTTTCTTTATATTGCATTAAATTAACACCCCTGTCACAAGTTGATGTTGATTAGAATTCCTACGTGTTAAGGATTTAATCCAAGCCTTAAATTAACTAGGATTATAATCTCAATAAGTACTTGATTGTGGTAGTGTATTTATGGTTTCAATAATCAATGGAATCCATACATTAAACAAAACAAGTCATTAATCCATGACATGTTAAGTCCAACATACAAAATATTAATTTAAAGAATATTCATCGAACAAAAGCTCTCAATCGCTTAACATACCTAAATTATAACTCACCCAAATAATAGATTTACTCATCCATTGAAATGATTAGCAATCTGGTTATAATTATTATGATGATAAATTAAGAAGATAAGAAAATGAAAGGGATAAGAAAAGATTTGTGTGACGAACACACACACAAACGATGATGATAATTAAAAATGAACTTTAGATTGAATGAGAAAGGAAAAGAATGGAAGGGGATTCAACTGTATTTAAAATATTTTAAGAACATTAATATTAACTACATAATTTTGATTATAATAATAGATATTTAAGAAGAAACTTGCATTATAACAGAATTACAGAGAAAAGACTTATAAGATTACAATAATGAAGAACACAAAAGTAAAAGGAAACAAAGAGAGGAGGAAGGGTATCTCAAGTAAAAAATTGAGTTTTGAAGGTTATAAAAATTCCTTGGAAAGGATTTTATCATGCCAATATGTTCTTCTCTCTTCTTAAATGCCAACTCTTTTGAAAGAGAGCAGGGGGATGTATTTATAGCCCACGGAAGTGGACTGTTTGCATTTCCAATCTGTCCCTCCACTTCAATTTCCATTTTGATAATTCAGACAGTCGAATCTCAAGATATATCCTTCTTCAAAGTTTTATATAATAATTTTGGCAGACTAATCTCAAATTTTGGAGGCATTTGGACTTCTTTATCCAAAGTTATGACTGTTTGATTAAACAATGTTAATCTGTCTATTTCAATCCATAAATTTTAGAAGGAAAAAATGTGAATGGGTTTATCAATAGTAATATGCCTTAAAATCCGAATTCTTTATTCAAAAAATTCAACCGACTATATCTCCTATTTCTCACAAAAAAATCTCAACTTTATTTGATGACTAGATCAGGAGACATGACATGAATACTGTACTGAGTTTAATTCCTAGGCAGAATAGTGGACTGAGTTTAAATGAATCATTTGGGCCCCTCGTCTTTGGATTTGGGCCTTGAAAGTTTTATCTAAGACTCCTTACATTGTCCCCAAAACATTGTATAAGAATAATGAAATTTGGAATTTTGGATTGAGCTCGGTAATTCAATCATCATAGATGGTCCAGTTTCTTCCTAGTTTCCTTGGGTCTTCTTGTGTGGACCATATGACCCTTAAATGGAAGAATTGGCCCATTATTCCTTCTAATGACATGTTTTATATTTAAGGAGTAATACAAAAAAACTTGAACCATTCAATTCAGATCATTAGGGTGATAGTTATTATCAAAACATTAAACATACTTGAATTTAGATGAATTCAAATAGTGATAAAAAATTATATTTAATATTTATACATTAATATTTCACAAAAATTATGCACATTTCCTATAAAATAAGTAATGGAAGTATATAAAAATTTATGAAAATATTAATAATATTAACAATGCCACACTTATTCTTGTGCATGTCCTCATGTGCAATAAATATAAAAACATGACCAAATCATTTTTACTCACCAAAAAATATTAAAATTTTGTTTTCCCCAATCAGGGGAGGTTTAGACAATTTCACTCATCCATATTTAATTCCACCACAAGTTGTTACAGAAACAATGTTCCAAAAAATAATTCATTTTTTTATGCTCAAATTTAGAAATGGAAAATGGTGGCACAAAAAACTTACTCCTCTCAAGATGATTAAAATAATTTATGGAGTTTCACTCATTCACAAATAAAAAGTGAAAATCTTAGAGTTTGAAAGAGCTCTCAGCTTACACTCCCTATCCTAAAGTGTTCAAAAATCAAGAGGTCTTTTTAGGGGTTATTCTGTGGCTATAGGATGATAGAAAGGTGATATCCAAAAGATAGGAAAAAGGGGGTAAAATACCATCATGGAAAAAGAAATGGACTTTTTTTTGAATAAGACATGAAAGGAAATGGAAAATAATATTTACAAGGGAATGATTGTGTGAAGAAAGACACAACAGAGGAAGAAAATTTGAAGGGTATGAGAAGATGAAATATTTACAAAACACAAAACTTA
This sequence comes from Viscum album, assembly GCA_963277665.1. Lineage (NCBI taxonomy): Eukaryota > Viridiplantae > Streptophyta > Magnoliopsida > Santalales > Viscaceae > Viscum > Viscum album. The sequence continues at coordinate 1,466,168,890 of OY728158.1, forward strand.
TCCCAATGACATAAGTGTTCTTTTTTTCTTTTCTTTTTTTTATTTTTTTGAATTTTTCAAAATTTGAACTTGAAAAAGATCTCAAACTCATATCCCAACCCATGATTTATCTCCTCACGATACTAATTTCAATATTTATAACAAGATTAAAGGTTGAGGAAGAGTGATTTTTTACCTTCCCAATACACAACCCATTTTTTTGTTCCTTTTTTGTTTTTGATCTTTTTTGATTTTTTTGATTTTTTGAACACTTTTTAGTAACATTTGTACAAGATAAACATATATACATTCCCAAACCCCACTTAAGTACAACCTCTCCCCCACACTTAAATGTATGCTTGCCCTCAAGCATATTATAACATGGTGCAAATCAACAAAAAGTTACCCAAAATGAAATCCCCCCCACATTTAAATTTCAAAATTTATTCAATGAAAATAAATGTTGACATTGGATGGGATAAGGTATTGGTCTTGTAATGGGGAAAAAAATAAAATGTTTTCATAGGCTCGAAGGGGATTTTAAAAGGAGGATTAATGTATGGTTAATGGGAGGCTATTTGTCTATTATAATTCTTATGGGGTTCATAAAATGCCTCAATCATATTAATGCACACTAAAGTATGAAATTCATCTCAAAGGTCCATAAACTCAAGACTCACAAATGGGATTGAAAAAAAACACATTTTGAAAAGATGGCCATATGTGGACTTGGCATGAAATAAAATGTTGTTCCTCATGGGTGGGGAAAATCATTTTCCAAATAAAAAATTGAGCATTAAAAATTTTTTGTTTTTGAAAAAATATTCTTTATCCAAATTTATGAAGAATCCACAAAATTTTTGAGATGAAACCATGTCTTTTGACTCTCTAAAATGGTTGGATTAAATTTTAAAATTAGAAGGCGAGTAAGTATGACTCTTCATTTTTCATATGTTTTTTTAAAATGTTTTTTTTAGTTTTTTAGGTTTTGTGTTTTAGTTTTTTTAAAGACACACCCACAGAAAAAGAGAAAGAGAAAAAGAAAAGGGTTTGATAAAGAAAGTGGTAAAAAAATGAAAGATAGGGGAATAAGAAGAAATAGGGGAGAGAGGAAGAGATAGAGAGAGAGGTAAAGGGAAAGAGGTGCCCCTGGTTTGGATTTGGTGGGTCACCATTTCCATCCAATGGTGTATTTACTATAGAAGTTATGGATCCGATGGAAGTGGAGGTGGTTCCTTGAAAAAGAAAAATCATTATTCATATAATGAAAAACTAAAAATAAATTAAAATTTCATAAAAGTAAAAGAGAACATGGGTTACCTCCCAAGAAGCACTGCATTTATTTGTCTATATCTGGACAGTTGACTATCCATAGTCTGATAGTGGACACCATATTTTCTCAACTCCAGTGTGCTTCCAGAAAAACTTTTCCTTTGGGAGGCTCGATGATTCATTGGATAATTTCATCCCATCCTTGTTATTTGGATTGTAATTCAACGGGGGTGGAAATAGAATATGACTATCCTCCCTTTGGTCTTCAATGTGCGGAATGATTTTATCCACAAAATGATGGTTTTATATGATTAGAAATTCAGGAATATGTCTCAACTATGATGGTTCATTTATGTAAGGTTTAGATAACATGAAAGCATAGTATGAGATCCCAATTCTTTTTTGACTCATTTATTTCATCACTTACCGATGTAGAGTAATGAGGATCAGTGGAGTCATAAGACTAAATAAAATTTTCGATATCCTTTATATCAATGTTGTTTTCCAAGGAATGGTCAATGTCAACATCACCAGTGATCACTTTATTAATTAGGGAAAAAATATCACAAAAATCACTACCATCAGGACAATATAAACACATTGGTTCAGGGTTCACCTCACATATAACAGAATTTTCAGAATCATGGATAGAAAATAATGAATGATGGATAATCTGATTTGAATAAAAAAATGAACATACTTGTTCATTTCCCCCATTACCATCCATGTTGGATAAGTGGATGTCATAGGTGATATGGGATTCAAAAGAGTTTTCAAGATCCTTTAGATCAATGGACTTTGCATTTGTAATTTCAACATCAACTTCTCTATTTATGAATTGGTTAATCATGGTGCAGATTTCACAAGATCCTTTATCATTTGAACACGAAGAACATGATGGATTGGGGTTCAATTGAATCTCAGAAGTGTCCTTAGAAGCATGGATTGAGAATGCAGAGTGATCCTTAGATGGGTGTCGCATGGCTTGAAAAATGTTGAACTTGACCATTTGGTCACCAAATTCCATGAATAAGATGCGAGCATAGACATAAATTTTGTTTTTAGATGTCATAAGGAAAGGTCTTCCTAAAATCAGAGGAGATTGGCAACAAGTTGTCTCTCCTTCCATGTCAAGGACATAGAAGTCAGCTGGGAAGATAAGATCATTGACTCAGATAAGGACATCCTCAATCATTCCCTTAGGACTAGTTGTGCTTTGATTGGATAACTAAATAACAACACCCGTTGGATGTAAGAGGCCAAGACCAAGGTTTGAGAATATGGATTTGGGAATGAAATTAATTGATTCTCCTAGGTCTATGAGTGCATCATCAAAGTTGGAACTTCCAATTTGGCATGGAACCGTAAAGGTACATGGATATTTTAACTTTATGGGAATAGACTTCTGGGTGGAAGCATTTTTGAAGGTCCTTAGTTTCCTTTTATGGGTGCACAATTCCTTAAGAAACATGGAATAATTAGGGATTTGTTTTATGGAATCTAAGAGGGTAATGTTGAATTCAACATGTCTAAACATGTCGAGAATTTTAGGATCGGGTTCAAAGGACTTCTTTGGCTTAGAATTGTCTTGAGAAAAATGAATTGGATTCCTAAGTGGAATGGAAGGAGGTGAGGGAATGAATTCATATTCCTTTTCAAGTTTCATTTTCTTTTCATTTTCTATGTCAACATTTAAATGGGGGTTGGAGGACTTTTCTTGTGGCATAACAATTTGCTTTCCAGATCTAAGTGAAATTGCACTTACATTACCCTTGGGGTTGGGTAATGGTTGAGCTGGGAGTTGGGATGAATTCGATTGTTGTTTCTGGCTTAGGTGGGATGCAAGTTAACCAATTTGGGTTTCAATATTTTTAAGGCTTGAACGGGTGAAGGAGGGAATATCTTTAACTATACTTTCCCATGGTTTCTTAGAAGAAGAGGCTTGTCCTGGATTGGGATTTCCTTGATTTTGGTTCTTGGGAAGGATATTTTATTAGTTTAGGAATTGGGAAGGCTCACTGGGATAGTGGAAACCTGGAATAGGATTGTTACTTTGAGGTTGAGGAACAAAAGGATAAGGTTGTTAGAAGTAACCAACACTTTGACCATATTGGAATTGGTTTGGGTTTTGAGGAGGGAATTGAGAGGGATGGGAGATGGGATTACCATACCTTAGGCCTTGGTTATAGGAAGAAGAGAAGGGATCAAAGTGGGGTTGGTTGAAGTTTCTAACAAACTGACCTATTTGTTGTGGGTTGGGGTTCCTATGAGCATATGACGCATTAAGCTCCATTGGTACAGATGAATCGGATTGATCCTCTTGAATTAATGGACATGTGTTAGTTGGATGAGATGGGGAGCTACAGATCCCCCAGTTCATGATAGGTCCAAGGAATAGAGATTGTGGAGAAGATGAGGTTAGGGCTTTGGCTACCACAACTAGTTGTCTCACAAGACCTGTAAGTTCACTCATCTACTAAGTAATCTTGTTGGGCTCTATTGATTGACTATCTTGGGCTTATATAACTTGGGAATGTTCTCCAGTATGGAATTTTTGTGTGTTTTCAGCCATGATTCTTATGAGATCTCTTGCAGGTGCATGAGTTTTATCAACAAGAGCACCACCACTTGCATCATCAACGAGAGTTCTCTCTATAGCCAATAACCCCTCATTGATGTATTAGATCAATATTTGGTTAGGGATATAGGGATATGGGCAGGTTGCAACAAGATTTTTGAACCTCTCCCAGTATTCATGGAGTGATTTACTTGGGAACTGACTGATACCACTTATTTTCTTTTCAGACAAAAGCAGTACAAGAAGTAGAAAAAAATTTCTCTAAGAAGAGTCACTTCATGTCATTCCATGCGGTTATGGAACCAAGAGGAACATAGTAGATCCATGCCTTAGCAGTGTCATATAGAGAGAAAGGGAATGCTCAGAGTTTAATTTGTTCCTCAGAAACCCCTTGAGACTTCCTGGTAGAGCACACCACTTGGAACTCTTTAAAGTGGAGATGTGGATCCTCACTAGCTAGCCCATGGAAATGAGGGAGAAGATGAATCAAACCTGATTTGAGTTTGAAGTCAGATTATATGTTTGGATATTGAATACCAAGGGGTTGGTAATTCATATCAGGGGAAACAAGTACTTTAAGTTTGTGTTCCCTATGATTGACTATTTCTAATTCAATTGGCTGGACAAGGACTGGTTCTTGATTTATTTGATTATCCCTAATGTTACTCCTAAGTTGGTGAAGAGTTCACTCAATTTTAGGGTCAAAATTTTTTGAAGGATTGTTTGGGAGGCTACGGGGCATTCAGAGAGATGTTGAAAGAAATAGGAAGATGATTTTTTCTTTGTGTTTTTTTCATTTTTTTAAATTTTGTTTTTTTTGGTTTTTTACAGTGACCAGAAACTAATGACTACATAAAGAACCATCCCCAAAAATTGTGCCATTTGAAAGCACGGTCGATTGTCACCTGTCGATCAGTCAAGGTTCTGGTTCTCTTCTAATGTGTATAGCAGCACTCGGGTTGAATCCTTGGCGATGATACTTTTTAATAGTCAATTGTTTTTAGTTGATTGTATTCTGATTGAAGGGTTTATTTGTAGATCTTATGAAATGATTTATTGATTTTAAAAAAATTTAATGATTGGGGTGAGTTCATCATTAGGTATTTAAGCTTGTGATATCCTTGAGCCTTGCTTTATATTGCATTAAATTAACACCCATTTCACAAGTTGACGTTGATTAGAATTCCTAAGTGTTAAGGCTTTAATCCAAGAATTAACTTAACTAGGATTATAATCCCAATCAGTACTTGATTGTGGTAGTTTATTTATGGTTCCAATAATCAATGGAATCCATAAATTAAACAAAACAAGTCATTAATCCATGACATGTTAAGTCGAACACACACAATGTTAATTTAAAGAATATTCATCGAGAAAAAGCTCTCAATCGCTTAACACACATAAATTATAACTCACCCCAATGAGATATTTACTCATCCATTTAAATTATTAGTAATCTGGTCATAATTATTATGATGATAAATTAATAAGATAATAAAAAGAAAGGGATAAGAAAATATTGGAGCGACGAACACACACACAAATGATGATGATAATTAAAAACGAACTTTAGATTGAAGGAGAAAGAGAAATAAGGGAAGGGGATTAAACTATATTTAAATTATTTTAAAAAATTAATATTAAACTACATAAGTTTGATGATAATAAGAGATACTTAATAAGAAACTTGCATTAAAACAAAATTACAATGAAAAGACTTACAAGATTACAATAATGAAGAACACAAAAGTAAAAGGAAACAAAGATATGAGGATGTGTATCTCAAGTAAAAACATGAGTATAGAAGGTCCTCAAAAGTGCTTGGAAAGGATTTGTTCATTCCAAAATGTGCTCCTCTCTTCTAAAATTCCAACTCTTTTGGAGGAGAGGAGGGGGTGTATTTATAGCCCAAGGAAGTGGACTGTTTGCATCCCCAATCTTCCCTCCACTTGAATCGTCATTTTGATAATTCAAATAGCTGAATATCAAGATATCACCTTATTAAAAGTTTTATATAATAATGTTGGATGAATACTCTCAATTTTGGAGGCATTTGGACTTATGGAGCCAAAGTTATGTCCGTTTGATTAAACAATGTTGATCTGTCCCTTTTAGTCCAGACTTTTTAAAAGGCCAAAATGTGAATGGGTTTATCAATAGGAAGATGACTTCAAATATGAATTCCTTCTTCAACAAAGTCGGCCGACTATATCTCCTCTTTCAGACTGAAAATTCTAAACTTGATTTGATTACTAGATCATAAGACATGTCGTGAATACTATACTGATTTTAATTCCTAGCCAAAATGGTGGGATGCGTTTAAATGAATCAGTTGTTCCACTTTCCTTTGGATTTGGGCCTTGAAACATTTATCCAAGAATCCTTACATTTTCCCCATAAAATTTTAGAAGAATAATAGAATTTGTAATTTTTTATTGAGCCCAATAATTTAATCTTCACACATGATCCAGTTTCTTCACAGTTTCTTTGGATATTCTTGTGTGGACCATATGACCCCTAAAATAGAAGAATTGGATCATTATTCATGCTAATGAAATTTTTATATTGACATAGGAATCCTAAACACCAAGAACCATTCAATTTTTATTAGTAAGGTGATAGTTATTATTAAAACATTAAACAGAGTTGAATCAAGAAAAATTCAAATAGTGCTCAAAAATTATATTTAATATTTATACATTAATATTTCACAAAAATTATGCACATTTACTATAAAATTAGTAAAGGGAGTATATAAAAAGTTATCAAAAATATTAATAACATCATTTTCCCATGCTGTCTAAGATGTTCTACCCAGAAAGTCTCCAAAAGTTTTTAATGAGCTATGCCCAATTCTAGCTCAAATCGAGTTTTGCTTGTTTATTGATTTATTCAAGGTCTGTTAGAGATGGTTGTGCGGTTGGTGGAATTATAGTGTCTTCAGGTTGTTGGGAACTCCCTAGATTGTTAAGGTTTGTGTTGTTTCAGTTTGAAGGCCCAGTTTTAGACTAGTGGTGGTAGAATGTCTTATTGTTGTTGGAGTTTGGGGTGAAGTTGGTGGTGATAAAATTTTGTGAGGGTCCTCCATCTGGGGAGGAGCACATTTGAGAGGAACCTTTCTATAAAAATATATCCTTGCAAGTTCTGAGATCTAGTTCGTCATACCATAGTCTGATGCACCATTGGTATGGCTAGTTCATGCATTCTAATATGTCACGTTGCATCCCTTTGAAAACATACCACCATTGTGGTTGTTTGAATCGTCAGGAGGAAGGAGTTGGGGAATGAAGGATGAAAATTCCTAATTGTGAGGCTGGAGATGATTCATCCATCAGGGCCCCAACCACAGGTCTTGGGGTGAAGCTCGTGTACAGCCAGGAGTTGGTGAGGGTGTGTGAAACCTTAGTCTGGATCTTGTTCTCAACTTTGGGATGGAAATATCCAAAGTTTCATTATTCTATTCTTATCGTTTTTTGTAATATGATCCATGTTTTGGTAGTGTGATGAGCTTGTTCAACCTCAATCCAAGCATCACTATCTTCCCTTATGGTGGTTTCTAAATCATTCAGATTCTTTGAAGGGTGTTGGACCCATGAATAAACAGACCCATCTTGGTTGGGAGTTTGGTATCAATTGTGTTCGTTAGGGGAATGTTTGGTTTCGTGAAATTAATGGGTGGTATTTCTGGGCCCTATCTTAGTTTGGGTGCCTCTCCAGGGGCTTTCCTCTAGTGTGTTTCAGTTTCATAGGGGATTCCTCCATCCTAGTGTTCTGGTGTTCCGATTTTCCATACAATGGTTTTAACCCTAGTGGTGTAATTGTTCTGTTGGCATTGAGAAAGTAGGTTGAGTTCGGGTGAGGGATTTCATAGTCTCCAGTTGTGGCGAGGATTCTTATTTGGTTGGTCTAGGAGGTGTTGAGTTAGTTTCTCATCCTTAGGTTATTAGGTTGTTTTGTATCAAGATTTCTATTTCAATCACTGACATGTTGTTCAGCCCATGTGGAGAAATTGAATGATTTCATTTTGGGAATTCCCGCATTGTCCCCCTTGAGGGTGGTCTCTTCTGGTTTCAAGGTTTTCATATTAGTGGAATTCTTATGGTGGGGAGAACCCTCTTGTGTTATCCCCTTGTTCTTATGTTTTGGTTTCTACTTGAATTAGTCAGGTGTGATGTGTGTTGGGAATGGTCACCCCGAGGTTCTCAGTTTCCTTTTGTTTTTTCTGGACATATACTTGAATTATGTTAATTATTGACTTAGTGACTTTCTAGGGGAAGAAATTGTTTGTGGTGGGGAGAATTGTCAAACCCTGACCCCAGAATCTCTTTTATTTTATACTTCCTAGGGTCTCACATCATTAGACATGTTGAGTTTGGAGTCCCAGTTTGAAATGTTTGAAGTTTAATAATATTGATGGGTTTCAGACTGGTGCTCAGGCACCACATGGTTGGTGGTAACCATTCGATCGACCCGAGTGCCCTTGTGGTTACCCACTTCATAAAATAATAAAAATTTTGTTATAATAAAATGAGGCAAATATTTAAAACATAATAATAATAATATTATTATGTAGATAATAATATTATTATTATTAAAAGTTTTAAATAAAATCATTATCACAAAAATTGTTATTAATATAATTATATTTAAATTTTTATTAATATTATCTGTTTTAAAATGAAATGCACAAATTGATTATTATTATTATGAATATTATTTTTATTACTTTAATTAGACTATTAATATTAAAAAAAATTCATAATTGTAAAATTATTAACATATTGTTATTATAATTTTTATTATCATTAATTTTATTATTATTTTAAGTTGGTTTAAACCATTTTTTAGTTTTTATTTGTTTCCTTTTCCCCCCACTTTCTCTCCCCTGCTCTCTCTCCCTCATCACGCACCAAGTCCCCCCAAACCCTTCAGCGCACCTCCTTGTGCGATGCGACCCTCCTCTATTGATCCTATCCTTCTCTGGAGAACCGGACCAGTGCGTCACCTCCCATATAGCAAGAATCGCATGCCACCCCTTCTCCCTTCCTTGTACCACTTCGCGCCACCCTCACCCTCCCTTCGTCGCACCCTTCCTTAATGGCTGGACCCTCCGGTGACCTCCTTATTGCATGGCGCACCTCCGGTGGCCCTCATTCTTACTCTCTTAGCCTCCCCCACCCTCCACTACTGGAAAGGGGGTCTATCCCCACACATCTATCCCCACGGTTTGATAAACCATGGGGATAGGTCTTTTTTGTTTATCAATACCCACGGTTTTTTAAAACATTGGGTATTCAATCCACAATTTCATCGGGTCTTCTCACTCCGTCTCGCGCCCGTTCTCCTCCTCACTCTCATGCTCCCCCGCTCGAACCCCAAGTTCCAGACCTCCGCCTCCGGCCCTCTCCCCCCCTCCCTGACCACTGCCTCTCGGCTATCCGACCTCCGCCTCCCAGCCCTCTACTCCCCTCTCCGACCTCCGCCTCCTGGCCATCCGACCTCTGGTACCCGGCCATCTCATCCCCACTCTGGACTCCACATCCGCTCCCGACCTCGACCCCCTGGCCTGAATTTCCACCTCAACGTCTCGGCCTCCACCTCCCTTCCTCCAGCTCCAGCGACGTGCCCCTTCCCCTTGTAGGATCCCTCTCCTCCGGCAACGTCCCAGACGATTCATTGCATTTAGGTTTTTAATTTTTTCTCCTTGTTTTTTTTTATTCTCTATGAATTTTTGGATCTATTTCTTGACTTAATTATAACAAACTTCAATGTTTGAATTCCACTTTCTTTGGGATCAATTGTAAATTCTTCAAAAGCTTCAGCATCATCTTTTAATAAACTCATGTTATCTCTTCATATTTACATGAAGTTATTCCTTCATTGATATAGTGGTAGAACATCCACTGAATGAAATCTATTGTGAAACTTCAATTCATCATATTTTTATATCACTTTTTAAGTGTTTCATAATTTGATTTATTAGAGATTTAGTTCTGCACACAAAAGACAACTATAATAATACTTCAATTTAAATCAATATTATTACAAAGTGTATTTGTGTATCCACTATGGGTGGTGAATCAAGTTGACCTGTTTTATTGAATTATTTTGTACTTAAAATCTTACAATTTTTAATTCCCCTCTCAATAATTCAACCCCTGCTACTGTTTAGGATATTTACATATCTGTTTCATTTTTCCTAGCACACAATAGCACATGAAATATAGAATGTAAATTAAATATTAGTATAAGTTATTTTCACAAGGTTCTACCCTTAGTGTGGGTTATGACATCTTTACTAAGTTCATGAAAAGTCTAATACACTGATTTCCACTAATATATGAAGTGGTATAATGGGGTGGGTATTATCTTATAATTAAGTGTAGGTATATTTAATTTTCCTAAAGGATATCTCTTAAAAATACTTTTAAAACCTCCCATTGTGTTTTATTTCTGGGTCTTTCTAGTTTATAATATTTTATTAAGATACTAAACAAAATCACAAAAATAATACAACATTTCATTACCTTAAGTGATCTGATATTGTTCCACAACCAGAGTATTTGGTAGGCTTAAAATAATCCCCTAATCTATATGAAAACTCATTTCTAAAAATAACGTAGTAACATAATCTTACACAAAATCTAGAACACTGGTCTTCCTCAACTATTAATCCAACTATGATATTAAAAATCTAGTAGATCCTCAATATCTAAGAGTCTCTCAATAGATGAATGATAACAGAAGTAACATTTTATCCAATTAGTAGATCCTCAAGCCTTGATGGTCCCCAAAATTCTGCTCAATTACACTCCTCCAGTGAGTTGAGAACCTTAATATATATCTCATAAATCTACTATAAACTTTGTTAGAAATGGATAATTTAATCAATGATAGAATCTATTAACAATAGTGATTTATTTTATACTTTTATCAGTAAAAATATGTTTAACCATGAATGTCACAAATCATTAAGAAATATACCATTTTAAGATCCAAATCCTAATTTTCTACATACATGCATATATGATCATGTGTTTTCATCAATAAGAACTCCTCATCACACAAAAACCTCACAATTTTTCATGATTCATGGTCACTCACTCTTCAACCCTGAAGCCTATACTTTCATTTATTATACATGATTACACAATAACTACAAAAAAAAATTCATCCCTATGCATTCACCTTTCATACACTTCTTACAACTTGGTGCATTATATACCATTCATGCGATACTAAAAATATAGCCTTTCCTACCGTGATAGAAGCATAATCTTCATACTAAAACCCCATGATGAACATCTTTCTTCAATGACCACTTGGGAGTGATTTTTTTTACTTTTTTATTTAGTTTACATCTCAAGGTAGAACATTTTTCCATTTTTCCTACTTAGTAAATAATGGACTCCTCTTGCCATTAAATATGTTTTTCTAGCTACTAATATGCTTTGATTAATTTAATAATGAAATTGATTGTAATTAATTTTTTAAATATGATTTACATTGTTGACTGAAAGATATTTTTTTCTTGATATAGAATGGATAGAAGCTGGATGTATCGTGCCGATCGGATTTCAACTGAGTTTCAAAATAATTTGGAGAATTTTTTAGATTTTGCATTTAACAATGCGTCAGATGGAGGTTGTATACAATGTCCCTATTATAATTGTGTTGGAAGACCATGGTTAAGACGAGAAGAAGTTAGTTACCATTTAACAAAATTTGGATTTCAAGCAAACTATAATGTTTGGTTTCACCATGGAGAGATGAGCCAATCTTCGACTATTCATAAACGAAATGAAAGAAGTGACATGGAGAATTTGATATTTGATCGGTTTCCATATGTGCATCATTCCGAGAGAGACAGTATGCCGGTGGAAGAAGACAATGATATTAGTAGACATGAGGAAAATACTGAAGGCAATGATGTTGAGAGAGTGAAAAATTTATTGGATGATGCCAGAACTCCCGTATATCAAGAATGTACTAAAATGACTAAGCTGGAATTTTTAACGCGGTTATATCATGGGAGAACCATGTATGGGATTTCTAATACCGCCATTGATTATATTCTTACATTTTTGAAGGACTTGCTTCCTGATGGTGCAGATATTCCCTCAAATCATTACATGGCATGGAAGTTAATTAAGCAGCTTGGATTTGCTACTAATAAAGTCCATGCTTGTCCGAAAGATTGCAGTTTATTTTTGGAGGAAACAGCTGACCGTAATGACTGTAAAGTATGTGGTACATCTTGATGGAAGACAAATGCAGATGGAACACCATCTCGTGTGCCACAGAAAGTCATGTGGCACTTTCCATTGTTTTCCAGACTTCAAAATCTATTCATGTCTCCAGAAATCTCAGCCAATATGCGATGGTACGATGTTGAGAGAATTAAAGGTAATGATGAGCTGGTCCATCCTGCAGATGGATTAGCATGGCGGACATTTGATTCACAACATCATGATTTTGCAGCTGAGGTGCGTAATGTCAGATTGGGCCTATCATGTGATGGTTTTAATCCGTTTGGTCAGATGCTTACTGGTCATAGCACGTGGCCGGTTTTTATTCATGTTTATAATCTTCCTCCCTGGATGTGTATGAAAAAACCATTCACTTTCTTGAGTATACTGATTTCTGGACCTTCAGATCCTGGTAATGATATATATGTCTACTTGCAGCTTTTAATAAGAGAATTGAAACAACTTTGGGAATTAGGCGTGCAATCAGTTGATGCTTCTTCAAAGAATACGTTTCAGATGCATGCTTCCCTTCTATGGACCATAAATGATTTCCCTGACTATGCAATGATGTATGGGTGGAGCACGAAGGGGAAATTATCATGTCCCGTTTGTATGAAGAATACACGATCGAAAAGGCTTAAATATCGTCGTAGTTTCAGTTTCATGGGGCATCGTCGATTCTTTCCAATGGATCATCAATACAGGAAGAATCGTCGGAGGTTTGATAATAATGTTGACACTGAAGAACCACCTCAACGTATGTCTGGAAGTGATGTGCTTAATGAATTGAAAGATTTCATCTTTTCATTAGGGAAAGGTCAGTTGAAATCTCAAAAGAGGAAGACTGCTAATACTCAAGTCACTTACAATTGGAAAAAGAGAAGTATTTTTTTTGTGTTTCCATATTGGTCTACTAATTTGTTACGTCATTGTTTAGACGTAATGCATATTGAGAAAAATATATGTGAAATTTTTCTCGCAATTCTTTTGAATATTAAGGGGAAGACCAAAGATGACTTCCGATCTCGTCGGGATTTATTGGACTGGGGTATTCGACCAGAACTACACCCTGTTTGTATCAGTGAAAACAAATGGAAAGTTCCCTGTGCTTCTTATGTGATGACACCGACAGAGAAAGATCAATTTCTAGCAATATTGGAGAATATCAAGGTTCCAGATGGTTATTCCAGCAACATATCTAAACGAGTCAACAGAAGACATTTGAAATTGAAATCCCTAAAAACTCATGATTATCACATCCTTCTTCATTAATTGATTCCAATAGCAATTCAGCATTTGCTACCCAAAAATGTAAGAGTGACGGTGATTCGCTTGTGTCATTTTTTTAGAGACCTTTGTGCTAAAAGGTTATCCAAAGCATTATTGATAAAAATGCAGCAAGAGGCACCATTAATTCTGTGTGAGTTGGAAAAAAATTTTCCTCCATCCTTTTTCACTTGCATGCTGCATTTAACAGTTCATCTTCCAACTGAGACACTTCTTGGGGGACCAGTCGCTTTTCGGTGGATGTATCCCACTGAAAGAAATATGTGCACAATGAAATCATATGTCCGAAATAAGAATTATCCTGAAGGTTCCATTGTGAGGAGTTATCTGGACCAAAAATGTATGGATTTTTGTTCAATGTATTTGTCCGATGTGACCACAAGACATAATCGACCAATGAGAAATGAAGATGAGAAGTATGAGGAAATTCAACCCTCGTTTCCCTCTCTTCTCAAACAGGTGGAATTGTCGGGTCATATACATTAGTTACATTGAGCTTTGAAGAGCGGAATATGGCACATCGTACAGTCTTGTTTAATTGTGGTTTGTTCGATGCCTATATAAAGTAAGTAATTTGAATATCTATATGTGATCTCATACGATATCATATCACATATACCTTATACTATTATTATCATTTTATGTAGGGAACATAAACAAATTATAGGTAGAGTTCATCGATATTTGCCATTGAGAAGGAGAGAGGCTATACATAGCCAAGAGTTCCCAGCTTGGTTGAAATCAAAGGTATGACCATTACTTTAAATACCTTAAAATATAGATATATATTTAATTATATTAGTCATATGTATTCCAGGTATTGAGTTTACCTGCTGAGTTCATTTCTCAAGAATTAAGAGCGTTGGATTTTGGTCCCAATTCTTTGGTTCGTGACTGCAAATCTTTAATAATCAATGGATATAAATTTGTTACAACCGATAGAGCAATGAAAATGAGAACACAACATTATGGCGTTATGTTAACCGCTGGAACGGATTGTTATGCCAGTGCATCAGATAGTCGACCTCGATATGAAGATGTGTATTATTATGGACTGGTTGAGAAAATATTGTTATTGGATTACTACTCTCAAGGTCGAGTCACTATGATGAAATGTAAATGGTTTGATTCAATGACGCGACATGGTACATTTATTGATGATTGTGGATTTAGAGTTATTGACATGAGTCGATTCTTGCATACTGATGAACCATACATTTTGGCATCAATGTCCAAACAAGTGTTTTATGTGAAAGATCATTTGAAACCTGATTACGGTGTCATTAATGAAGTAATCCCAAGACATATTTTTCATGATGCTGGAGATGAAATTGTCACTATTTATGCCCCCATCGGTGTTAGCCAAAATACTGTATTTGATGATGCAAATTGTCCCATTGTGAGAGATGATGTTGAACCTGAGGTGGTGGAGGGTAGTATATAACAACAACCATATATATTCAGAGTTCATTCAGTTTAACTTGACGTGAGTTTCTCAGGTTGGTACTAATGAAATTACATTGATTTAGTTTTAGTTTTGAATGATATGTCTGTTTTAGTATTTTTTGGTTTCGTTTCATTTAATTATATTTATTTCAATTCAGAAAACTCGGTTTAAATGTGGTTTTAAAAATTGTATAACTTGGTTCTGAATTATCATTACTGAAAAATGTTATGACATTATTTGTCTTCTTTGACTTCTAAGTTGTATGTATGATTTGTAAAAATTTTTGCTAAAAAATATTTATTTCATTCTTATGCAGATTATGAAGAAAACTACAAAAGCTCGCAAGAAGAGATTATTTGATGTTGATCCTGTTAGACGCGACCTTGAGTTGTCTTCAGTGAGTATAATAATTCTAATATTTATCTTCTGCATTACATATAATTTAATCTTCATATTTTTGATCAATTTTTTTTAGGGACATATAACTCCAGAGTGCCCTCTTCCCACTATGGGACCGAGCAGGGATTCTCCTAGGCCTAGGAGGAGCTCCCGTCTTACCACTCCCCCCACTGACCCATCATTGGACATCCCATCTACCACACATGTACGCCCTCCGCTTGAGACCCTTGGGATGTTCCCATACATGCCGCCATCATCATCCCATTTACCCTCTTTTTCCCATTCCATGTCCATGCCGACTCGACCAATGTTCTCACCTGCACAATTTCCATATCCATTCATGTATCCCCAGACTTACTACGCATATTCTGACATGTCTGCACCACCTCCTTTTCCTACCATACTTCCTACAAATATTGAGTCTATTCCTTTAGTTTCCACACCTATTCATGAAGATCAGCCGGAGCATGCTGTAGAACAGATACTTCCTTCGGAGGATGCTGATCCAGCACAGTCTACAGATTCCTCACAGTCTATTTAGGAGCCTGCATCAGGTGTTTTTATAAATCTTTCAAAATATAGCATTTCACTTCTGTCCTATTGTATTGTCACTTAACTCTTCTCTTGTCACCTCTTATATTATTTAGTGGGATCTTCTAGTAGGCGACGTGGACGCACTTGAATGTGGGATGCCTGGAATCGTGAAACTCAGATTATGGTGGATTATAATCCTCAAAATAAAATGGTAGGTAAAAATGCTAAGGAGTGTAGAAGTTTCATGGCTACTTTAGCCAAATATCATGATATCGTTCCAGTGGAACCGGTCTCATGGAGACATATCAGTGCTGACATCAAGGATAGGGCATGGGCGCAGATATGGGTATGGAAATTTTATAAATTTATATTTATATTAGTAATGTATTTATATGACTTAACATGTTCATTGCAGAGTCGATTTAACTTTCCTAATGGTGAAGCTGCCAAAGCTGCTAGGTTGAGTGATCTTGGAGAGTATTGGCGGTCATACAAACATGAGTTATATATTGGTTGGAGGAGTAGAGTGGGTACTGAGTTAGAGGGTGTACCCACAAACCCTGACTGTCCAAAAAGTCAATATCAAAAAATGACCGCACATTGGAAGACTGAACGGTTTAAGGTACTACCAATATTTAATGATTTTTATATAAAAATTTAATTCTTATTACTTGTATTGTTTTTGTGTTTCTTAGGTAGTGTCAGAGAGAAACAAAAAAACAAAGATGAAATGACATATTTACACACATTAGGGCGCACTACAATGCCCGAGCATGAGAAACAACAGGTACGTTCATCTGAATTAAAACAATGTCCTTATTTATAACATGTCATCATAATTTATTCATGCATTCCCTTGGTTAGTCTATGTATCCTGGAAATCACATCTTATACTAGGAGAAGACTTGTCTATTTTTTCTAAACAAGTAGTATATTTCCTTGAAACCCATTTCAGAAAACCATTTCAAAAAACCACCAATTGGTTATGACTGCCATTTACCTCAATGTTTGTAGGTCTTTGTTGCAATTCACTTCAATACAATTTTTTGCATTTCTCATATATGGTTGCAATCCAAATTTGTGCATTTCTCATATGTAACAAGCTGTATTGGGTATTGAAGGTCCTGTACCTCATGCCAAATTATTTTGTTCCAGTAGAAAAAAAAATATGGAACTGCAGTTAATTCACAAACACAAGATAAAATTTTATGTTTTTTTTATTTATATTTCAAACATTTATAGGAAATTCATAATTTAATATGTTTATAATTTCAACAGTCTGCCTTGGAGGTCATGGATGAAAAGGAAGATGACAACTTAGGGCCAAATGATCATTTGAGTCAGGTGTTAGGTGCGGAGCATCCAGGAAGAGTCCATTGTAGACCAGGAAAAAACATTGTCCCCTCTAGGTATTGGTCATCATCAAAATCCTCTAAGGCCTCTGAGTTGGAAAGATCTGCTGAATTAGCTGCAAAAATGAAAATGGTATTAGAGGAGCGTGAAAAAAGTAAGTTAATGAATGAACATTTCATGAAAGCAATGTCAGTTTTGAGTCCGTTACTACCATCAGAGGCTGCTGCCACTTTTCATTCATGTATGGCATCAATGCGCTCTTTAAATTATGCCTTGAGTGATTCCCATGAGGGTCCTAGTGGCGGTCAGGGTAGTGGTGATGGAGTTGGTGAGGATGTTGGAGCTGGTGAGGATGTTGTTGATGCTATTGTTAGTGATGAGATTGCTGATGATGATGCTGATGGTGCGGTTGGTGATGATGTTGATGATGATGATGATGATGCTGGACATGGGGATGATGATGATGGCGATGGGGGGGATATTAATCCCCTCCATTTTTGACTTATCAGAGAGACTTCTGTTGGAGTTTATTTTTTTTGTATTGGTGGACTGCTGTATGTGAATTTCTTGGAAAGAAGCCTCCATGTGAATTTCTTGTATGTGCATTCCCTTTGTTTTCCATGCCTCCAAGATTATTTCCCTACACCTAGGCACAACCAACCAAGAATTATCAAACTTAAAGGATAATGGTTTTGACCTCATTATACTAAAACAGAGGTCAACCAATATTGGGTTATGATTCGAATGAATTCTTAGAAGAATCATTCTAGAAACATCCATCATATCGCTTCTATCATCCATCTGCACATGGCACCTATCTAATTTACTTTTCTACATCCTATTTAGAGTGTATCTGCTCCAAGTAAAATCCACACCAGAAATGGGAACTTCCTTCAACCTACAATGATAAATGCAGAAAGAAAAGTCTTTAGTTAAGCTCTGCAAAAATAGATCCCAGTTTTCTCATCTATCCATAAAATGGTATTAAAGTCACAAAGAAGAATCCATCTAGTATACATGTTGTCAGAAATGTTGAGTATGGGGTTCCATTATAACCTCCTTCTGATGTACTAATTAAAATAATACACAAAATTCACACAGAGAAAGTTGTACTAAAAACATCAAAATAACGTTACTGACTGCTGATCATTTTGAAAAGAATCAATGATAACACTATTGTGTTTTAGCACCCGTAGAGATTCATTATCATTCTCCTACTTATTGGTTGCCGTAATGGAGTATCCCAGGACACTATAATTAAAGGCCGTCCATCTTTCAAATTTCATTCAGAGATCATCAATACCCAATAACATGGGTTTATTGGTCATGATGATATGATTTTGTGTTCTGATTGTGGGAGAATTCCAAAGACCCTAGCTGTTCCAGAAAATTATCTTCATTGATTCGAGGTCATCTGTCTAGTGCAGGGGGCAGCATAGCTAGGATCTATGAATTCTTCAAGATCTGACTTATTCTCATCTAGTACTTCATTGGGTGTACCTACATTCAAGTGAGGTTTATCTTCATCATCAGAAAGTGAGATAAACCAGTTTTCTGAATTGATTGGTATTGTTAAAGTTGTAGGAAACATTCTTCTTGCAACCTTAGATGAAGGTATTTGTGAGAATTATCCCCCTCAGACCTCATTGGGATGTACCAACTTACGTCCTCCCAAGGGGGGGGGGGTCCTGTATAACTGATTCATTTATGATTCGAGCACCAATGACCTCATTTATGGGAAAATTATAATTCTCATGCCATGTTAATCTCCCCTCAATGGGGTTGTTAGCAACAACATAATGAATTGTTGGCCCCTAACCAGCAGGAAAATCATCCTCAGTGTTCAACTGAATGTCCTATTTTTTACTCCCTTCATTAACAGTGTCAACACCATCCACCTTAACTTGTGTGGACACTTTGGTAGGATCCTACAATGGGTTCTCTAAGCTATAATTTCCATCCTCAGCAATAGGGACAATATCGCCATTGGATTTCCAGGGTACACTCTGAGCATCCACTTTGTCAATCACTGCATATCCATTGTTGACATTTATATTTTGTTTTTGAGGGGATCTAACTAGTTTTCTTCCTTCAACAATTCCTATAATCATGCCCTCTAATATTATAGGAGGATAAAATCATATTCCTATTACATTCAGAAAGTACATTCCCAAATATTTGGCAATGAAAGCAAAATTTTGTATTCCTTTCATATCCTATTTCATGGTTGATGTTATCATCCCCAGTGGTGAAGACCACCTCCTCCACTAAAATAGTTGACATGTCTACATCCAATAGAATTCTAGCATAATGATCGATGCTAGGGAAGTCTGTTTTCTTATCAAGCCTTATCGGATTCCCAACAGGGGAAGCAATATCCCACAAGATTTGTGGGTGCCAATAAAGCCAAATTAATTTATTAATACGTATCCATACCTGGGAAAATGTGTTCTTGACCTTGATGGGATCAAAATTCCAATCCCATTCATGAATTCGAAGGAAGCCAAGATGTAGAGGAACATATCCAAAACTCCTTGTATGCCTTTTTCATTCATCAGAGGGAAACATCACATGATAGAACCCCCGCCCCATGGTCGTCATCTTGCAGTCGCTAAAGCCCAAAATCTCCACCAATATGATTGTGAGGACATCAAATTTCCAAGGATATAACCCTTTTGGAATCACAAACCGAGCAATAATTGAAAATTTTCAAAATTTTACCCTTTCCTCAACAGCAGCTTGATTCACCGATTCATGCGCAATCCATCCTTCCGTATGATTCTTCCTGAACTAACTGTTTCACAATCACTGAGAGGGAATCCTCCAACCAGTTTGGCCACATCTTTAATGCTCTTCCCATGACTAGAGGCAGCCTTGAGAACCGATTTCTCATATCTTCACTTCGCACAGAGGCTGAATAGATCAGAATAACCAATACGGTCTTCATCACCCATATTGACTACCTCATTCCTCTGGTCCGCACGCTCATGTTAAACCTGACAATGGCCTGGTAAGTTCTCTGAAACCCCAGCATGTGAATGACTCACTTATTTTAGCTGGATCAACATCTCTCATTTCTTGTTCTCTTGAAGTTAACAATGTGGTTCTATCTCATGCTAGCAGTTCCAAGATTGCTCAAACAGGTACCCCTAATCACCCTCTCCCTGCACTGCTTAGCACTAATTGCATAGTCACTGAGAGGTCTTTGCTAACTGATGCTGATAAATATGTTTCTTCTGAAATGGGCAAAACTAGCATGTTCCCTTTATATAATACTGCTTTTGTCCATACTCTTTCTCCTGCTATTATTTTGCATTCTGCTATAGAAAATTCTGCTACTCCTGCTACTGGACATCCTGTTCTCAACACTCAAGTTATATCCTAACTGAACTCATATTTACTGTGGAGATAAAGTGACTATTTTGATGTGAATTATGGTTTTTAGAGCATTGAAGGTTCACAAAATAGAAATATATTCACCAAAATCTTGGCTAGTGTCAGGTTGAAAGGATTGATGTGTAGTCAATGATAACATTAGTAATATATGAAACACCAAAAAAAAGTTTATAAATATAAATATATTCTTAGTGGTTTAGAATACTGGTGAACTCTCTTGAAGAAAATTTCTCAAACAAAGACTCTGGAATTCAATCGAAGTAAATAGTTGAGGAAAAAAGTGTTATGAGAAATCAATAAAGAAAATTTTATACAGATGATCATTATGAAGGTGGGATATTGGTGTTACCATTATAACCAGTTGGAGTTTCATATAATCTACTACTAATTATATATTATTATTATGAAAAATCACATTTATGGAAAAGTGGTAAACCATTTGAGATTACACACAGACATCACCAAAACAAATATGAAATAGTCGAATCACTGAACTGTAATTTAATCCTATTAGAGGATTTAACTCTTAGGAGACTCCATTTTAGAGGTGAATCCTTCTCACACCGATCTTCATTAAGATATATTTCAATGTTGTATGGTACGTTGTACAATGTCTGGATGAGATCTTCCACAAAAATAATCTTCCCATTGAAACCATTTTCTAGTATGCCAAGATGATTGTGGATCCAGACACCTTTCTCCTTGGAGTGGCTAGCCTGAAGATGCCTCCCCAGTAACTGGTCATATTCCTCTTATGTAGTAATTACCTAAAGGATCTTGTCACAAAAAGCTTCCTTACAGTTGATGATGTTTCCAACTAGTTATATTCTATCAATTCCTTAACACACTAAGGGATATCAAATTCAGTAACCTCTTTGACAGCATGCACCCGGTCAGATATAGATTAATCCTATGCTGAAGAGTCAAGCCCCTTAGATGAGTTTACCTCTTCTGGATTGGAAACCTTTAGAGGTATATTTCCTTTTCTCTAGGATTGAGTAACAGGAGGGATAGGTAATAAATAGTAATATTTCTTTCTACACATCTTTTGAGAGTGCTAGATAAACCCTTATGGATCGATAAGAGTGTTTCCCCCTTCCTTTAAGTGGTTATAATTTATTCCCCATCCATGTCCACTTCCTTAGGCTCAATGAGCGCATCTGAATTAGAATACCTTTCTTTATTGGGAGCCTCCAAACTCTTATAGAGGTTCACATCTTGGGAATACACCAAATCATTCCTTTCCTCAAGTGTATGTCCTTCTACTCTCAACACTGAAAACCGGTTTTTAGAAAGTATGACCTTTCCTTCTGACTTAACCATATCATTATAGGATGTTCTTGAATGCAAGATTGTACTAGAATGTCTGGACCTGTGGGCTTCTCATATCCACATCATATAAATTGAGGTTACTTGTTAGTGTCTTCCCAGTCCCAACAATGAGGTCCACCAGGACCTTAGTCATCATAGAATTTTAAGTTCACTACCACTTCATTGATAGAGCAGACTGAAACCAGATATCCCACCATATCCACATCCAAGGATGCCTCCCTTTCCATTCTATCCACCTACACTGAATCCCCTAGCTTTCCAAGCATCAATGGGTTGATACCCAAACAATGGATCAAGAAGGAGAAGAAATCCATGACCCATGAACATGAATCCTTAGGCTTATCACCCTACACTACTATTGGAGTCACCATAGAATGGTAATGCAGGTGTTGATCCACTCCTAGAGTACTTGGACCCTCCCAGGAGCTGACTTCCAGAACCTTTGTAATGGAAGGAGAAACCCGATAATGAATAAGATGATCCTATTCAATAATTGGTCCTTATTGATGGTTGACACCCATGTAACACTTCATTATATCAAAAAATTTCAGAGACCATGGCATCATTAGAAACCTTATCATTTGGGTGATGGAAAATCATTTATGAGGCCCTTCCACCTAGATTTTCAATAGCTAGAGAATTGGGAGATGTATACCCATTCTATGGAACTTCATTCATTTACCATGGGTGAATTGAGCGACCACGCCAATAAACATTGGATAAGTAACCCAAATGGTGTCATGAAGAGAAGAAGTCAGTCCAAATTTGGGCATCCTCTATAGATATCAGCAACATTGTTAACGTTCAAATTTCTAGGGGTATTTATACTTGGAATAAGCATACACTCAATGGTAGAATGTCTTGTAAACTTGATAGGTGCTTTGTGTTGGTTAATGATGGAACCGATTCTTGTTTTATATATGGTTTTACTCTATTCTGAATACATTCAGGTCATAATTCATTGATTATTGATGTTTTTACAATCTAGAAGGGTTGAGACTGTTCTGTTGTGATCCGGTTGGCTGCTCTCACTTTAGCACACTTTCTTGAAGTTTTCATTAGTAATGAAAGTTCAGTTTTTTTGTTTTGATATTCTATTCTGGTTTGGAAAGCTCTTCTAATGTTTTAATAGGTAGAAACAATTCATTGAGATTCCATTTTTTTGCATTTTGGTTTGCATTTTGGCTTTTGCATTCTGGTTTCCAGGATCAAGGTGAGATTCCTTTGTCTGCTTCTGTTTTTTGGGCATTTTGGATTTTGTATTCTGGTTTGAAGGATCAAGGTGAGATTCTATTGAGATTCCTTTTGTCTTATTCTGTTTTTGGGTTCTGGATTTCTGTTTTTGGGTTCTGTATTCCTGTTTTTGGGTTCTGGATTTCTGTTTTTGGGTTCTGTATTCCTGTTTTTGGGTTCTGGATTTCTGTTTTTGGGTTCTGTATTCCTGTTTTTGGGTTCTGGATTTCTGTTTTTGGGTTCTGTATTCCTGTTTTTGGGTTCTGGGTGAACTGTGTGAGCTGCTTCTTTTTTTGCAGGTAAACCATATATACCCACGGTTATATAAACTGTAGGTATATATGCTGTTGTGAAACAATCTATACCCACGGTTCTTAACTGTGGGTATATATGTTGTGATTTTAAAATGTATACCCACGGTTCTGTAAACCGTGGGTATAGATGTATACCCACGGTTTATCAGAACCATGGGTAAGATGAAATATTAGTGGGCTATACCCACGGTTTTCAGAAAACCGTGGGTATAGACCTATTGCGACGGCACTACAGCGCACGGTTTTTGAAACTGTGGGTATACCCTATACCCACGGTTTTTGAAACCGTGGGTACACCCTATACCCACGGTTTTAAGGGCTATACCCATGGTTTAAAACCGTGGGTATAGGTGATATTTCCAGTAGTGCTCATTACAGGTGTGTTCTTTATTGTTGGTTGGTTTCTTCTGTTGGTGGAGTATTTGATTTGGGTTTATCATGGCGTTTGGTTTGGGTTTGATGTTTTTGGTTTGATTTCTAGGTTGTAGCATTCAATATGAGTTTTTTTAGGCGTGCATTGAAAGAAATTGGAGTTGCGCACCAAGTTTGTGATGTTTATATACATCAAGGTAGGTGGTTCGGCATGTAATTATTGTTTGGAAAATTAATTTCCATGTTTGATTAATTAAGCATGTCTATTCATTAGTTTGTGCACTACAGATTTGGTTTTTTTTGAGGTTTAATACAAATTTTATTGGTTAGTAGAATGTTTATACTATATGTGTGTAATTTTTGGTGAAAACCCATGATGAGTTGTGTACTAGTATTTTATAAATTGTGCGGTTTGAGTTTTGGTGTAGCTTTGATAGGAATTTTTCTATAAATAAATATTTGGGTGGATTTTTTGTGTTTAATTTCATGCAACATGTTTTAAAACTATTTAATAATTTCTTTTAGTGGTATTTCTAATAATGAAAGTGCCTCCCTTGACTGTGAAATTGTTTTAATTGATTGTGTGGTGATGAAAACTAAGTTTTGAAAGGTTATTGGTGTATGTTTGTCTTGAAAATTGGTTTTCACTATGTATTTTGGTGCGTTGTTGCGTTAAGCCATGTTATGCCTTTTTATAATGTTTTACAAATTGTGTAAATGGTTTATTTAAGTTGTATAAATGATATGAATCACGTTTTTCCATTTTTATGATGTGAGGTTGGTTTTAATGTGGTGTTTTGATATCATATCAGTGAGTTTTCAGATTAAATTTTGTTGTGCTTATTTGGAAGTGTTTCATAATTTTTTTTATTTATTTGTTCAATTGCATGTGTGGTGTGAAAGTGGTATTCAAAAAATAAAGTGCACATTTGATTTTTAAAGTGGCTTTTCCTACTTAAAATTGAGTGTGTTATTAGTGAAAATCCTTGTTGTGTTATTTTGAAATGTTTTATAGATTGTTTATGTGTTTAATTGTTTTATTAAATTATATGTGTAGTGCGTGGGACCTTTCTGCGATGGTTTTGGGAAGTGTGTGTCAATGATTCCAACATGTACATGTTGTTGAGATTTATGATTTAAAATTTGAATATTATGGAGAGAAAAAATTATTAATGGAGGGATTTATCTCAACATTAATGAAGGATTTTCTCCCAACATTAATGAAGAGTTATTTTAAATATTAATTAACGAAATAATGAATGTTGACTGCATTAATTTGAGATATGGACCGGGTGTCTATATACGAGGATGAAATAACATGTTTTTGAATGCAGCGTCGACAAGATGTAGCCGATGCATGATAGAATTAGGAAGGGGTTGTCGCGTTTGTGGTAA
Organism: Viscum album; assembly: GCA_963277665.1. Taxonomy (NCBI): domain Eukaryota; kingdom Viridiplantae; phylum Streptophyta; class Magnoliopsida; order Santalales; family Viscaceae; genus Viscum; species Viscum album. The sequence goes on from OY728158.1 coordinate 1,466,194,030, forward strand.
CTGATGAAAAGAGAAGATTGTGATTACGTCAATGATGGCGTGTCGGTAGAGATGATTTAAAGCGCCAAAGATGGAGTGCGATGATGAAAGTTCCATGTATCAAAAGTCTGCTTGGTTGTGGAGATCAAACGATGTGTCTCGGTTGTGATGATCAGTGGTACAAAAAAATGTTAGAGTTGGTGTCCTGAGAACCAAATTTTTTGTACTTCGATTACATGAATGTACTCTTATTATATATTTTTCATTATTCTGGATGACTATAATATAATAATGTCCTAGAATATTTGTTTCATTGATAAGGTCATGGAAGATCCCCGCTATGATGAGAACCTTGAAATGATATAAAAATATTCTTAAATAAAGTTCTACAGTTGGATGAAATACTATGATTGGACACATAGTATACAGACTGTCGTGTGCGAGTACTCATAAGAAGACGAGACTCTCTCTCATGGAGTTCTCACTTGGTAATATCCAATATGGGAGATTATGAGAACAGACCCTCCCATAGCAATTCTGCATGTCTTGGTGTCATCGTAGATTGCTATCTACGAGCGTGTGTAATGGTCCTTAGACCAAAAGATTATCATTAACTCATGTCATAACTCGGGCACTTAGATTTACTGACGAAAACAGTCACAAAGAGAGTTGGTGGGAAGTAGGGTACGTTGGGTGCATCATGAATGACACGTTGTTAATGAATAAGTCAAGGAAGGATTTTTCCCTTCCATATTTATGAAAGTAGATATCTCGGGCCCTTTGATTGAAATAGAACTGTCGCACAAATTCTATGGCCATGGTGTCACGATGAGTTTATTTCTAGAATTCAAAGAATGATAGATCAAACGTATAGGTTTATGACACTTCCATGAAACATGCTTGATGATATATTGAGACAAAGGGATTAAATAACACAGTAAGCATTCGTATGAGGTGACAAGTCAATGCAGCATCAACTTCTTTCTCTTGGGTACCTTGACCCGTTGCTAGACAGTAATCTTGGACTTCAGGCAAGCCCACCTAATGCCAACGAGAAAGAGGCCTAGAGGGTCACATATTAAGTTTATCCAAGTATCTCAAGTAGAATAAATATTATTCCCATATGTGGTTTAATAATTATTCAAGGAATCCTAAATCGTTTTAATGTTGGAGGAAGAATAAAATGAAAACAAGAACATGCCGTGTATTAATGATTACATGCCGTGTAGTTTTTATTTTGAAAACTAGTACACGCCATGTATTAATGATTACACACCGTGTAGTTTTTAATGAAAATAAAGTACACTCCGTGTATTTATGATTACATGTCGTGTAGTTTTTCCAGTCAGGATTTTGAGGAAATATCGTTTTATTAAATGATATTTATTATAATCAGCATTGGTGCATGTCAAGGAATTAATGATTTGACATGGGGTTTTCAAAAGAGTTAATGAAATAAATAAAATGCATAACGCATTTATTTATTGACATAAATCTACAACCTCAAACCCGATTTTAAATATCCTCACAACCCCAACTCTTTTCTTAAGAATCGTTGTGCACAACAATTCTGGAGAATTCTCTCAAGACTGAAAGAAATCCTTCCTCCAAGAACACTCTCAAGACCGAGAGATATCCACTTCATTGGATCAAGATGATCTAAGGAAGGAAACACAAGCAAAGGTTTCTCCATGCTTGTCATGACCCCCTCCCACCAAAGATGCCCCTACTGAGCTGGCAATGGTGAAAGGGAGATAATGACCCCCCGAGTCCCACCTCCAGTAGGCCCCGGAGTGGCGACTAGCACCAAGGGTATGAATTTTCACAAATATGAGAGGCATTACCCTTTTTTTAAGATTGGGAAATAGGATGAGTCAAACACCGAAATAAAAAGGAACAAGTAAATGAAAATAAACCCAAACCAATCCCACATGCATGTTTAAACAATTCTGAAACAAGGTACAAGTACAAGAAAACTGTAAAGTACAACACCAAACGAAACAAGAGTACAACAACTACAACAACTCTAACTGTCCCGACTAGTAGGGTCCCGCACGGCCCTGGTAGTCCTCCTAGAAACCTAAAAGTAAATGTAGGGTGAGAATACAAGTATACTTAATAGGGAAACCTAAATCTATCATGCACAGGCGGGGAGACATCCTAATGTCTTGTGAGAACAACAGAAGAAACCAAAACCTAGCAGGGAATTATATCCACCCAACCTCACCAGCCACACTCACCAAAAACACAAAACAATAGTTAGTATTATATAAGAACAAGAGTATTGGGTACCCTTCACCATTTTCCCCACTAGTTAGCTACTCTTCCTAACAGCGAACGTCCTGATGCTACCACACTCTTCCTGCCCGCACACACTTGTGCCTCACAAACCACATATCCCGCCCGCACACACCTGGGCCTCACAAACCACATATCCCGCTCAAACACACCTGGGCCTCACAAACCACAATCACATCCCTTCCCGAACACACCTGGGCCTCATTTCAATGATTATTGGGAACAATAACCCTACCCGAAGAATCTTGGGCTAAAATCACACCAATAAAAACCTACTCGAATAGTCTTAGGTGTAAGGTTGCCTCAAGCCATCACAGCCTATGGAAGAACGAGCAGTAAGGAGCTAGTAACTAAGGGGAAAACACCCTCTCCCATGAAATGGGAGTGTTCGGCACTAAGTGCTCAATAAGGGTGGGGTGAGACAAAACACAAAGATATAGATACATATATGTATACCAAACACACAACCCAACCTATGGCCTCTAAACAGAGAAACTGAACATGAGCCTCGACACTGCTACTACGAAGCGTGCATGCAACAAACAAACCCAAACCCATTTAGGTTTTCATGTTTCAATAGTATTATTTTATTAGTTCCTTAACTACTTGGAAATTATCAAACTAAAATAAGAATTTCGTAGAAAAACCCAGCCAACCACAAATCAAGTTAGATAGAACACAAGCAACACAAAACCAACCTTTTTATCATCAATCAATCCCCATTGATTGTTCACGCATTTAATTCATTATCATTTCCCACAGTTCATTTATCAACTTTCCACTTTCTTTTAATATCATAAACCATTACTGCAGCCCCACTGCCACTATAACCACATCTCCACAACCGTATCACAAAACAAGGCTTGTGCCACATCATTTCCCCTTTAATATCTTTTACCACAGCCCTACTGCACATCCTATTCGTAACAACCCAGAATTTACCCCCCTTTTTTACACACCACGTAACCAAACAAACACCCACATGTTCATTATTCCATTTTGTTCAACCAGGGTGATCACACAGGGTTCCAGATATTCATTTAATCATACAACTTTACGTGATTAACCAATTTCCATATTCTATAAGGTTTCCATCCACAAAAACGGTCTAGAAATATAGGGCTACATTTAATTGCACAAGAAAAGTCCCCCAAAAACCGTTATTTTCAGTAGGCATAAGCTTATTCAATTCATAACATAACAATAGGATAAGAAAAGATAAACATAACAACTTCCCCATCCCCGTTCTTTAATACAATTATTATCTTCATTAAACTAGTTCAACTATGTCTCGTGAAAGCAATAGGACACCCATCCCGCATGATTCACAAATTAGAGAGACAAAGGTAAATACCAACCTCAACAGGTTCTGATCACAACGCTCCCCCAGATCAACTTTAGAAGGCGTTTGTCGGCGTCCGTTGCTTCTGTCAAAACTCGGAAAAAACCTCCTCGGGTGGAAGCTGGGAAGGAAAGGCTGAAGGGAAAACAATGGATCCAAGCTCAGAAGTTTTACCTCGTTGTTACGATCTCGTGGACACTGACGGATCATAAATCGGAGCTCGGACGAAGATGTTATGGAAGAAAGGAGCTTCAGAGTCTCTCGGGAGGGCTCTGCTCGAAGGAATGGGGAGGAGAGGAATGGTCTGAAAAGGAGGAGAGGCCCCCTCATTTTATAGGCGAGAAAACAAAAGTATTGGGCATGTACTTACTAGTACACGGCCTGTACTCATCCATTCCACACGGTCGCCACGCGGCTTCCAACACGACATTCAACGTGGCACATGGTCGTTGACTGGTCAACACACAGTTTGAGGGTAACACATACGCGGGGAGAAACTACACGGTGTGTAGGATGGGATACACGGTGTGTACATATTTTTTTCACACAGAAAGGAAACAGATTCAACATTGAGTATACTCGGAAAGGTGGTACACGACGTGTACTCACACTACACGGCGTGTAGTCACAAAATTCTGAAAAGTGTGGGAAAAGTCCATTCTACCCTCCATAACACTTCATGACCTTCTTTTCGACAAAGGAATGGGCCGGAGAGGTCCGGGCCATTACACCAGATACCTCTTAAAACATTCTCATCCTGAAGAATTCAAAACCAACCCAGAGGAACCCAACAAGATACCTCTTAGGTCTCTCGTTATAATAGGAACCCAACCAACAACCCTAATCATAGGTGTTAGTAATTCCTTCTCCTATGTCAATATATTATCCGCTTTAGGCGGCACTGACTCGCCTGCACGGGTTTAATCGCATCCGCATTAATACGTCTCAATTAATAATCTGGTTTTTCCCTTTCCCCACACATCCGGACATGTTACACACTTCTAGAGAACAAGGAAAGCAAACGTCTCACAACCGACAAGCCAAGAATTCCATATATCAAAGGTACAGAGTATAACATCAAAACAATGCTCAGAAGAACAAAGGAAAACACAAGTCAAAACAGCTCCGGGTACTGAGCGTGCATATGAGCCTCCCACTCCTAAGTGCTCTCCTCGAGGCCTCCATGCCTCCACAACACACGAAACAAGGTGATGGTTCATCAACGGAGCACCTTCTCTTCATGATCCTCGATTCAGACTGGTCGTTCCTTGAAGGTCACGTCATCTCCCATATCTAACTCTCCCTAGTCGATAACATGAGAGTCGTTATGTAAGTACTGACAATGCTAGGAGATGTGGAAGACGTCATGAACCTTCTCCAACTAAGGTGGCAGGGCCAACTAATATGCCACCTCACCGACTCGCCTCAGCACCTCGAAAGGTCCGATGAAACTAGGGGAGAGCTTACTCCCCTTCCCAAACCTCTGCTGCCCCCGTCGAGGGGAAACCTTCAAGAACACATGATCTCCCACCTCAAACTCCAAGGGCCTCCTCCAAAGATCATCATAAGACTTCTGTCGGTCCTGAGCTGCTTTCATCCTCTCATGCACAAGCTGAACTTTCTTTGTGGTTCCCTGTACTACCTCTGGCCCAAGAGCACCTGTCTCACCAACCTCTGCCTAGAAAATGGGTGAACGACATGGTCTTCTATACAAATCCTCAAATTATTCCATGTCAATAGTAGAGTGGATGTTTTTTTGTAGGAAAACTCTACTAAAGGCAAGTGTCACACCCATGATCCTTCGAAATCCAGAACGGATGCTCGCAGCATGTCCTCCAACGTATGGATAGTCCGCTCTGTCTGCCCATTGGTCTAGGTTGGAAAGCAGTCCTAAGGTATAGCTAGGTTCCAAAATCATGCTGTAACCCCCTCCAGACTCGTGAGGTAAACCGAGTATCCTGATCTGAGATGATAGTCTTCGGAACTCCATGAAAATGCACCACCTCGTCTACGTACCTCTGTGCTAAGGTACTCACCGGGCCCGACTCCTTAATTGCTACGAAGTGAGCTAATTTCGTCAGTCGATCCACCACTACCCAGATAGCATCATAACCACCCTGAGCTCTGGCTAGTCATGTGATGAAGTCCATTGAGATGTCATCCCACTTCCACTAAGGGACATCTAAAGGATGCAACAAACCACTGGGAACACGGTGTTCATCCATTACTTGCTGACACACTAGGCACTTAGCCACAAACTCCACCACTTCCTATTTCACCCCAGGCCACCAAAAATGTTCCCTTAGGCCTCGATACATTTTTGAAACTCCCAGATGTACCACAAAGGCTGAGCTATGGAACTCGCGGAGAACACCCTCACGCATCGCCTCCGGAACAAACAACCTCCCAAGAAAAAGAATCTGATGTTGACTATCCTCTGACCATCCTTCTGGAGCATTTCCCTGATCGATATGATCCCACATTACTTCCGTCTCGGAGTCTCCCCATTGAGACTCTTCCACCTGCTGCAAAAAGGAGGACTGCACCGTCATCTGAAACAAACAACCTCTAACACCCTCTACCCTTGCATCCAAGTGCAAGGAAGCCAACTCTCCCATCACTTTCCAAGCATCAGCAGATTCCTGAACCACTTCCTTATGCGACTTCCTGCTCTGGGCATCATCCACAATGTTTCCCTTACCTTCGGTGTAAGCGATCTCGAAGTCATAGTCTTGGAGAAACTCGACCCATCTCCGCTACCATAAGTTCAGGTCATGCTGGGAGAAGATATAACGTAAGCTCTTCTAATATGAGAAGACCACAAAGCGATCCCCAAAGAGGTAATGTCATGAACTGAATCAGGTCTCCATCAACTCGACATCCGACCCGGCCTGCGGCAAGGCCCTAAGGGCGTTCCCGATCCCCACGGGCTGTCACAAGTGCCCAGGTATCAATTTAGAATTTTTGGGAATGATTTTCTCGTATAACAACTAGAAAAAAACCATAAGTAAACTGAATTCCGAAATCAACATTACAACCACAAGTTTTAAAAACTGCATGAACGAGTCTCAATAAAAAGAGAAACTACAACTCAACCACAACTAACTCCCAAAAAAAGTGACAAAAAACCAAACCCATAACTGTCACCTGATGGAAGAATATCACTGCCAGGCCTCTGCCACCAGCGCCAAATCAGATGAACCAACTAACAACTCAGACCACCGTGCTCAAAACCATGGCATTTCCATGTATCAGACATAATCAGATCTACTTACACCAAAGGGTGTAAGTAGGTTGTGAGAAATTTCTCAATAGGTGGAACTAGGGAAAAAAATTCCGCATGAAAAGTGTTATATGACCAAAGCGGTTTGCAGGTTCTAATTTTAGAGAACGTAAATAAATGCACTAACATTTTGAGGGAAACATTTTTTAATGAAATAAAGACAGTTTTAAAATAGGAAAAAAGTGGTTTTGGGTACTGAAATAAAATGAAACATTCTTATATTTTGAAACCACAGAAGTCACCAAAACCAACCAGTGATGAGTATATAATCGCACAGGAGCAACAAAAGTAGGAGAGGCCCTAAAGTAATCAAGCTGTGTGGGGCCCTAGAACCTCACGTCTCGGTGAACCATATCATACATTCCCGTGCATGATCCACTGGTAGGGAAACACCTCCTACCATAGTGGTCTCTAGTCATCATCCAATGTTTAGTTAGTTTTGTAAATGTCAATCCCACTAAGTGAAACAGGGCCGAGGCCACTCCCGTATCACTAGCACGCTAGTCTGGTCCACCCACCTAGTACCCAGGCTTCCCATTTTGTGCTCAATATTCAAACTTTACCCTACTCATCAAGGTCAAGACACAACATACAACATAGAACCTCACAACATTCAAGAACTATGGAATTTCAAGAACCAAACTAAAGTTTATTAGTCATTTGAAAAATTTGTTTAAGAGTTTTAAGAAAATAAAACAACACAATCAATAGTGAAAAACCCACTCGGACACACATTGAGATTGTAATAAGGATCAAATTTCAACTGCTTCATTTGTTCAGAAAACCAAGGCATAACACGGTATAAACCTGGCAATCTAAACAAGCCACTAATAGAAGTAAAACACCACGCTCTACCAGTCAAACCGACAACTCACACCAGCATTTAAATAAAAGACATATTAAATTAATCAAACCAGCAGACTAATTGATCAAATACCCTAAACATGTGAAACCACCTACCTCAAATAGGTACGAAAAGCGACACGGCGCAAAACTCTTGTTGTGCAACGGTCGCATCGTATAGAGCCGTCAAAAATGTCATAAAAAAGTAGACCAAGTCACAACAGTGCCAACCCAGAAAATATCAGCAATTTAATTAACCTTTAAAAAATCCAATAACAATTAAATAAGTTGATTAATAAGTATACAACTCCAAAACTAACTAAATAAATTAATTAACAATTCAACAATTTCAATTAAATAAGATGATTAACAAATTTAATAATAATCAATTAAATTAATTAACAATTTACCAAATGTAATGATCATTAAATAAATTAATTATCAATTTAACCAATTCAAATAAATAAAATGATTAACAAATTTAATAACAATAAATTAATTAATTAACACTTAAACAAATGCATTAATAATTAAATAACTTAAATATCAATTAAACCAATCAAAATAATTAAAAAAAATTAAAAACAAACCCTTATCGTGGAACGTCGGGAAAGTGACGAGGGGAGGCATGGCGGTTGTCCAGCAAGCGCGAGCGGTGTGTGGGATAGTGGTCCGACAGCACGATCGGGGTGCGGGAGGCGGTCCGGCAGCGCGAGCGGGGTGTGGGAGGCGGTCTGGTGGAATGGAGGAAAGAGGAGGAAGGGAGTTGGGGGGGCCGGCCGTGGAGCAGAGGAGGAGAGGGGCCTGCTGGGCGCGACGCTGGAGGGAGATGAGGGGAAGGGGGAGGCCGTGAGGGAGGGAAGGGTTGGAGGGCCCGGTGGAGAGGGGAGGAGGAAAGGGAGGTGGGGCGCGGCGCGGCGCTGGAGGGAGAGTGGGGAAGTGCGGCGGGTGAGTGTGGGAAGGAGGATGGGAGGGAGAGAAGAAGAAAAGAGGGAGAGAGGGGATGCGTGGGGAGGAAGAAAGAGGAGGAAAAAAAGAAAGAATAAAAAGAAAAAATAGGGTGGCGGCTAGGGTTTTCATGGGGGGGATCAATAAAAAAACAAATAAAAAGAAAGAAACAACCAAATTCAATAAAAGAACTAAATGAAATAAAATAAAGATAAAAGGTTTTAATAATAATAAAATTAATAATAATGATAATAATATAATAGTAATAATAATAATAATAATAATAATAATAGTAATAAGAATAAGAAAACTGAAGTTAATCATCCGGTATTTGAAACGTCCGCCCAACGGGCACTGCATGTTAAAATGGAAAAGCCGCATGGCTTCGCCTGTGCCCTGCCTGTGCGCCGAGTGGTGTAAGGCTCGCGCACACACATCATTGCCACAACAGGCAACCCGTATCGGGTTCAGCCCGTGCTAAAACCAAGAAATTTAAATAAACAGGCAATTAATTCACGAATTAAAAATTAAAAATTAAAGTTATACCTCAACGAAGTCCGGGCGTGACAATTCTCCCCACCATGAAAACTTTCCACCCTCGGGAAGTCAATTCGAATCCTGATCAGAGAATAGAAATGGATACTCCTGCTCAACCCAATATTTGCGCTCCCAAGTCTCATGCTTGTCACTTCCATGTTTCCACAGAATATGAACCCAAGGAAGGGACTTTCCACGCAGTACCTTCTCCTGAGAATCCACTATCCGCACTGGTCGCTCAAACACAGATAAGTCGGACTCTATCTCCAGCTCCTCCCAATTCAGCACATGTGACGGATCGGAGTTGTACTTCTTTAGTTGGGAGACATGAAATACATCGTGAATCGACGTCAACTATGAGGGAAAATATAACCTATATGCTACCATGCCAATCTGCTCAAGAATCTCGAAAGGTCCGACATACCTCGGTGTCAGCTTCCCCTGCTTCCCCGAATGACGGTGACCCAAGTGAGGCGCCACTTTCAAGAACACTCTGTCCCCCACTAAAAACTCAATATCCCACTGCCTCTAATCTGCATAAGACTTGTGATGAATCTGAGCTGTCAACAACCACTGCCTAATCAGCTTGACCTTCTCAGACGTCTCCTGAACAAGGCTCGGTCCCAAGAGCGAGGTCTCGCCTACCTCAGCCCAACACAGAGGAGACCGACAAGGCCGGCCATAGAGAACCTCAAAGGGTGCCATTATGATGGAAGATTGGTAATTGTTATTATAAGCAAACTCAATCAATCCCAAATGGCAATCCCACGAACCTCCGAAATCTAACACACAGGCGCGGAGCATGTCTTCCAGAATATGATTCGCTCACTCTGTTTGGCCATCCGTCTGAGGGTGGTATATCATGCTCATCTTAATTTGAGACCCCAAAGCCTTCTGGAGGCCTCCCAAAAACCGGGAGGTAAAGCAGGGGTCACGGTCAGAAACAACTTCCGACGACACACCATGAAGTCTGACCACCTCCTGAACATACAAGCGGCCCAACTCATCTACCTTCACTGTATCTCTGATCCAGATAGAGTGAGATGACTTGGTCAAACGATCAATCACTACCCAAATATCATTCCTCCCCCAAGGTGTCCGAGGTAATCCAATGATGAAGTCCATGGAAACCTCGTCCCACTTATAGGTAGGAATGGGTAGTGGTTGAAGCAACCTAGATGGCCTCTGATGCTCTGCTTTCACCTGCTGAAAAGTGTAGCACCTAGACACAAAGTCGGCTATGTCCCGTCTCATACCTGGCCACTAGAACTGACGGAGAACACCGTAGTACATCTTGGTGGTACCAGGATGGATGGACCACTGAGATTGGTGGCCATCCTTCATCACCACCTTCCACAGAGACAATGACACCACAACACGACCCTTGAAGTACAAAACCCGTTGGGAAGACAAGGAACAATATGAAGGATTTTCCCCACCATGAAGAAACTGCATAGATCGTTGAGACAACTCATCTCTGGGCTGATCCCGTTGAATCAACTCTAGAAGAGCATGAGTCAACTGAATGCTAGCCAAGAAGGTACCTCCACTATGATCCCTGCTCTCCAAGTGCATCTGGGAGGGAAGCCCCATCAAAGTCCACTCATCACTGGACTTCCTCAACGCCTGCATTGGTACTTTATTGCTCAAGGAATCGGCTACCACATTACCCTTGCCAGGGGTATAGACAATGTCAAAATCAAAACCCTGCAGGTACTCGACTCAGCGGCGCTGCCTCAATTTGAGATCCTTCTGAGAGAAAATGTAGGCCAGACTCTTATGGTCAGAATAGACCACAAACTTCTCCCCAAAGAGATAGTGACGCCATGTCTTCAAATCATGCATCACCACTGCCAACTCTAAGTCATGAGTCAGATAATTCTTCTCATGCGGCCGGAGCTGGTGAGAACCATAAGCCACAACATGGTCATCCTGCATGAGCACACATCCAAGGCCCGTACCTGAAGCATCACAAAAAACCACATAGCCCTTTCCCAGCTCTGGTAAGGTCAACACAGGTGCGGTGGTCAACCGCCACTTCAACTCCTCAAAGGATGCCTGACACTGAGGGCTCCACTAAAACTTCACCCCTTTCCGGGCGAGTGCAGTCATGGGGGAGGCAAGCCGCGAGAAGTCCCAAACAAAGCACCTGTAATAACCAGCCAAGCCCAAAAAACTCCTGATCTCAAACACATTTCTCGGCTGCTCCCATGACATAACTGCCCTGATCTTCTCAGGATCCACTGAAACCCCTTGTTATGGGACGACATGCCCCAGAAACTTCACTTCCCTAATCCAGAATGTGCACTTCGATAGTTTGGCATACAGGAGATGGCCTCGCAAAGTGCCCAAAACAACGCGCATGTGATGCTCATGCTCCTCCTCAGATCCATAATAAACTATGATTTCATCCATGAATACCACGACAAATGAGTTTATATATTGGTGGAACACCCTATTCATGAGCGCCATGAAAACTGCAGGATCATTCGTCAATCCGAAAGGCATGACCAGGTACTCGAAGTGACCATACCTGCTTCGGAAAGCCGTCTTCGGGATATATGCTTCTCTCACCCTGAGATGGTGGTATCCAGAATGCAAATCTATCTTAGAGAACCACTTTGACCCCTTCATCTGGTTGAAAATATCATCAATTTGATTCAAAGGGTATCTATTCTTAATGGTTACCTTGTTCAATTTCTTATAATCAATGCACAACCGGAGGGTTCCATCAGCCTTCTTCGTGAATAAAACTGGGGCGACCTAAGGAGAGACACTTGGGCGAATGAATTCTTTGGATTCCAAATCGTCCAGTTGTATCTTTAATTCACTCAATTCGGTGGGGGCCATGCAATGTGTGGGAAGAGATATAGGTTGTGTTCCCGGTGCCAACTCGATCGAGAACTCCACATCCCGCTCTGGGGTTAAGCCTGAAAAATCATCTGGGAAGACCTCCGGGAACTCATCCACTACATGAGGTAACCTGCCCCGAGGAACACTACCATCATCCTTCAGTGTGAGCGACGATAACTAATAAGCAATATTTCCCAACTCAGGGAGTGGATGTCCCACGCGTCCCGACTGAGGATCCCATTCTCCATGAAATAGTTGGGGAGTCCCATCTGGTGACATAAAACAGACTCAGCGCCGATAGCATTCAATGTGCGCCTGAAAGTGCACCAGCCAGTCCATACCGAGGATCACATCAAATAGATCCATGTCAAGGACCAAGAAATCCCATTCCATCTTAACTCCCGACACATAGAGTGCGCACGATGGGAAACTAATGCCTTGCTCCCTCTTTTTCCCCAACGGTGTTTCCAACTCCATAGAAAATGATAACAGCTGGGTTGGTAGGTTCAACAGATTCACAAAGTGAGCAGATATGAAAGAAACTGAAGCACCAGTATCAAATAAAACTGCAGCTATAGAAATTGAAACCAGAATGGTACCTTGAACAGTCGAAGGCCCTACATCAAATCCCGCTGGTGCATGATTCATAGCATGCCGTTGCCTAGTCCCTTCCTGAGAACGACCGCTCGCCTGTGGCTCCTCCCTAATCTGGCTCTGCCCAGAAGATGATCTGGTCCTACCCCCACGACCACCGAACCGAGATCCCGGCGTCTTGGTTGGCTCTGACTGCACTGATACACCCCTGGAAGCTATAGATCATGTCCCACTCTGGTAAGGGCGTACAGTCCCGTAGAAACATTGTAGGTGCCCCATGAGTCCACACCCATAGCTAGGTCTAGGAGGATGTGGACACGCAGGTCGGATGTGCCCTACCATTTCACACTGATGGCACACAATGGGCCTCGCATCAGAAGCCCCAGATGATGTCTACCTGGAGGGATGGCCTTAGCCACCACCACTCTTCTTCCACTGCTCATCGCGCTTCTTCTTCTTTTCTGAGGAACTGCCGCTTCCAAAACCTGACGCTGATCTAGAAAACCCCAACTTTCCACTCTGGTCAATCTCGTCCATGCAAGCATGATCTTCCACCTCGGAATAAGTCTTCATCTTGAATAAGAAAACCTGAGAGCATATTTTTGGTCGAAGGCCCTTCTCAAACTTCCGAGCTTTCAAGAATTCGCTCGAAACTATCTCAAGTGCATACCGCACCAGCTCAGCAAAGTGGTTCACATATTCCATCACTGTTTGATTCCCTTGAGAAAGATCCATGAACTCTCGAGATCTAGTATAGGCTAGGAACTCTGGACAATACTGCTCGTTGAAGATAACCTTGAAATCTTTCCAACTCATGTGCTCATATTTCCCAGCCTGGACCACTGATTCCCACCATTTGCGAGTGGAACCCTCTAGATGGAACAAAGCACACTTCACCCTGACTTCCTCGGGCGTGTCAAGGAATTAGAACATTCATTATATCTTTTTAAGCCATTCCTCTGCCTCCTGAGGTTCTGAACTACCTCAGAATGAAGGAGGTTTGTTCTTCAGAAACTCCCGAGCTCTATCCTTCTTGGAGCAAGATTCTTCCCCTCTAGCTGGAAAAGGGGCAGGGGAAGGAGTCACCCCTTGTCCCAAAGCCTGAACGGCTCATACCACAGCCTCTACCAATCTCTGATCAAGCGGCGTGGGAGAACTCTCTCCGGCTTCCTCCCATGGGTGCATGGGAGCTCTCCGGGGAGGCATCTTGCTGCAAAGGGCAACAATCACAAGGAATACCATCAATATCACATATCTCAAGAGGCACCAAATTTTTCAGCAAGATAAATAATCATCAGTAAAACAAACATGCAAAAATGACTTCATGTCAAAACTCTACTTTCCTGCCTGGTGTCCACGTACAGTCTGCAGCCTGTACGTCCCACCTAGAAAAGAAGTCAAACAAGCATCCTGACATCCCATGGTGACTCAGTATCTGTCACGAGGCGTGCTGGCCAGGCACCCTACTTGCAACATGAATTCCGATCCCCGACAGTCCCAACTTCTTTATAACCAAACTCATCCCAAATAAAATAAACCAAGATCTAAACCGCCTCTGATACCATTTTTCTCACGAACCGAATCGGGTCGCCATCAAATCGACGCCCGACCCAGCCAACGGCAAGGCCCGAAGGGCGTTCCCGATCCCCACGGGCTGGCACAAGTTCCCGGGTATCAATTTAGAATTTTTGGGAATGATTTACCCATATAACAACCAGAAACAAACCATAAGTAAAGTGAATTCCGAAATCAACATTACAACCACAAGTTTTAAAAACATCATGAACGAGTCTCAACAAAAAGAGCAACTAAAACTCAACCACAACTAACTCCCAAAAAAAAGTGACCAAAAACAAAACCCACAACTTTCACCTGATGGAAGAATATCACTGTCAGGCCTCTTCCACCAGCACCAAATCAGATGAACCAACTAACAACTCGGACCACTGTGCTCAAAACCTTGGCATTTCTCTGCATCAGACATAATCAGATCTACTTACACCCAAGGGTGTAATTAGGGTGTGAGAAATATCTCAATAGGTTGGCACTAGGGAAAAAAATTCCACATGAAAAGGGTTAGATGACCAAAGCTGTTTGCAGGATCAAATTTTAGAGAAAGTAAATAAATGCACTAACATTTTGATGGAAATAGTTTTTAAAGAAAGAAAGACATTTTTAAAACAGGAAAAAGGGGTTTTGGTACAGAAAGAAAATGAAACATTCTTACCTTTTGAAACCACATAAGTCACCAAAACCAACCATTGATGAGTATATAATCGCACAGGAGCAAAAAAAGTGGGAGAGGCCCTAAAGTACTAAAGCTGTGTGGGGCCCTAGAACCTCACGTCTCAGTGAACCATATCATATATTCCTGTGCACGAGCCACTGGTAGGGAAAAACCTCCTACTATAGTGGTCTCCCATCATCATCCAATGTTTATTTAGTGTTGTAAGCATCAATACCGCTAAGTGAAATTGGGCTGAGGCCACTCCCGTATCACTAGCATGCTAGTCTAGTCTGCCCACCTAGTACCCAGGCTTCCCCTTTTGTGCTCAATTTTCAAATTTTACCATACTCATCAAGGTCAAGACACGACACACAACATAGAACCTCACAATATGCAAGAACTATGGAATTTTGAGAACCAAACTAAATTTTATCAAACATTGGAAAAATTGGTTTAGGAGTTTTAAGAAAATAAAACAACAAAATAAACAGTGCAAAACCCACTCAGACGCACACTGAGACTGTAACAAGGATCAAATTTCAACTGTTGAATTTTTTCAAAAACCAAGGTACAACACAGTATAAACCCGACAATCTAAACAAGCCACTAATAAAAGTAAAACACCACGCTCTACCAGTCAAACCGACAACTCACAACAGCATTTAAATAAAAGACATATTAAATTAATCAAACCAGCTAACTAATTGATCAAATTCCCTAAGCATGCGAAACCACCTACCTCAAATAGGTACGAAAAGTGACACAGCGCAAAACTCCCGTTGTGCAACGGTCGCACCATATGGAGCCGTCAAAAAGGTCCTAAAACAGTAGACCAAGTCACCATGGTGTCAACACAAAAAATATCGGCAATTTAATTAACCGTTAAAAAAATTAAATAACAATTAAATAAGTTTATTAATATGTTTACAACTCCAAAGCTAACTAAATAAATTAATTAACAATTCAATAATTTCAATTAAATAAGATGATTAACAAATTTAATAATAATCAATTAAATTAATTAACAATTTACCAAATGTAATGATCACTAAATAAATTAATTATCAAATTAACCAATTAAAATAAATAAAATTATTAACAAATTTAATAACAATAAATTAATTAATTAACACTTAAAAAAATTCATTAATAAATAAATAACTTAAATATCAATTAAACCAATCAAAATAATTAAATAAAATTAAAAAAAAAACCCTTATCGTGGAACGTCGGGAAAGCGAAGAGGGGCGGCATGATGGTTGTCCAGAGAGCGCGAGCGGTGTGCGGGATGGCGTTCCGGCAGTACGAGCGGGGTGCAGGAGGTGGTCTGGCAGCGCGAGCGGGGTGCGGGAGGCGGTCCGATGGAATGGAGGAATGAGGAGGAATGGATATGGGGGGGGGGCGTAGAGCAGAGGAGGAGAGGAGGGGCCTGCTGGGCGCAGCGCTGGAGGGAGATGAGGGGAAGGGGGAGGCCGTGAGGGAGGGAAGGGGTGGAGGGCCTGGCGGAGAGGGGAGGAGGAAAGGGAGGTGGGGCGCGGTGCGGCGCTGGAGGGAGAGTGTGGGAGCACGATGGGTGAGGGTGGGAAGGAGGATGGGAGGGAGAGAAGAAGAAAAGAGGGAGAGGGGGGATGTGTGGGGAGGAAGAAAGAGGAGGAAAAAAAAGAAATAAAAATAAAGGAAAAATAGGGTGGCAGCTAGGGTTTTCATGGGGGGATTAATAAAAAAACAAATAAAAAGAATGAAACAACCAAATTCAATAAAAGAACTAAATGAAATAAAATAAAGATAAAAGGTTTTAATAATAATAAAATTAATAATAATGATAATAATATAATAGTAATAATAATAATAATAATAATAATAATAAGAAAACTGAAGTTAATCATCTGGTATTTGAAATGTCCGTGCAATGGGCACCGCATGTTAAAATGGAAAATCCGGACGGCTTTGCCCGTGCCCTACCCGTGCACCGAGCGGTGTAAGGATCGTGCACACACATCGTTGCCACAATAGGCAACCCGCATCAGGTTCAGCCCATGCTACTACCAAGCAATTTAAATAAACATGCAATTAATTCATGAAATAAAAATTTAAAATTAAAGTTGTACCTCAACAAAGTCTGGGCGTGACTGGTAATGTCGCGACAACTTCAGTGCAAACACTACTTCTGCAAGCTCTAGGTCATGGGTGGCATAGTTACACTTGTGAGGGTTAACTGCCTAGACCCATAACAGATCACACCCTTCTTTTGCATCAGTACGCACCCCAAACCAAGGCCAGAAGCATCACAAAACACCTCATAAGACAACCATTCCTCTGACAACCTAAGTACTGGAGTACTGACAAACTTCTCCTTCAGGTATTCTAAAGCTTTCTGGCACTGCTCGCTCAATAGGAAGACCTGGTCCTTCCTAGTCAAAGCTGTCAATGGAGCAGCAACTCGAGAGAAGTCCAAAATGAACCTCCGATAATAACCTTCCAACCCTAGGAAACTACGAACTTCTGCCACACTCTTGGGTACCGTCCAAGAAACAACTGCCTCCACCTTCGATGGGTCCACTGACACTCTATGCTGAGACACTACATACCCAAGGAAGTGTACTTCTTGCATTAATAACTTACACTTCGACAATTTCCCATAAAGCTGGTGGTGTCAATGGACTTCCAAGACTACCCTGAGATATTCAACATGCTCCTCCTATGATCTTGAGTAGATCAGGATGTCATCGATAAACACAATGAAGAATTGGTCCAAAAACTCCCGAAAGACAAAGTTCATAAGTCTCATGAACACAACTGGTGCATTCGTAACTCCAAACGGCATTACTACAAACTCGAAGTGCCCATACCTACACCTAAAAGCCATCTTCGAGATGTCACTATCCTTTACCCTCAACTGATGATATCCAGATCGTAGATCAATCTTATAAAATCAACTTTCTCCCCTCAGCTGTTCAAAGAGATCATCTATCCTTGGAAGGGGGTAACAGTTCTTAACTGTTACCTGATTCAACCTTCAGTAGTCTATGCATAGCCTAAGACCACTATCTTCCTTCTTCAAGAACAAAAATGGAGCACCCCATGGAGACACGCTGGGTCGAACAAAACCCTTCTCCATCAGATCATCAATCTGAATCTAAAACTCCCACAACTCCAAAGGTGTTATCTGATAATGGGCCATCGAAATTAGACGGTCACTAGGCTGTAAGTCTATCCCAAACTCAACGTCACGTCGGGGGGTGGGGGGGTAGAGTCACAACCTCCTCGGGAAGAAACATCGAGGAACTCCCCAACAACCTCTGGGACATCCAACATCTCTGTATCAGCTGAAACCACTGATAACCCACCTAACAAGGAAAGGAGAGGCTTCACATGCCGACTCCCCACCTGATAGCTCCTCTCGCCAACAAAAGCTACACACTACCCATCCACATCGGATAATATGACTCTTCTTCGGAAGCAGTCGATAATGGCAATAATAGAAAATAGCCAGTCGATGCCTAGGATGACATCGTATGGTTGCATTTGTAGCAAAAGAAGATCCACACTAGATCGATGCGGTCCCAAAGTCAGCCCACATCCCCGGAAAACAAAAGATACGTTGATCTAACCTCTAACTGGTGTAATAAGAATCAGGGGTACGGAAAGTCTCTCTACGTCTAGACCCAAAGCGTGGGCTATACCGGGTGAAACAAAGGAGTGCGAAGCTTCCAAATCGAACAAAGTAGAAACGAGAGTGCTGGACAAACAAATCGTACCTCGCACCACCTCTGGTCCTTCCGGAGCTGCCAACTCTGCTACCTACAACTGTCCACGCCTAGCTCCTCTGCCTCTTTGATGTAGACCACCTCCCTGACCACGCCTTGGTCTAGGTCCCTGAGGAGCACCCTGAGGTCGGCCTCCTCCTGCAAAGTCTTCCCTCAAAGGAGCAGGGTCCTGCTCCTGCTGGAAGGGCCTCACCGACAACTGGTGCTACTGAGGCGGGCGCTGAACCTGCCCACCTCCACCGTACTGAGCTCAGGTCGGGAACTAACTTTGAATGTGCCCAAAAACTACGTAAGAGAAACACTTCGGTCCCGGGCTCGTGAAAAATGTATGAGGACCCAAAGATCTAAAATGGAACTACTAGGGCATGCTCCCTACTGGCCTAAATCTAGAAGGTTCTGTCGTAGCAGACTTGCTGCTGACTACCTTCCCCTTCGACGAACTCGACTGGATCCCCTCTCATGGTGAACCACCCTGTGAGTGCATCCTCTCTATGACCTATGCCTTCTTCTGTACTGCCAAGTATGTCAGAAGGGTGAAGGGGGTGACAACATACTGGAGCGAAGGAAGAAGCACCTCCTCCAAACGTCTCGCCCGAGACTCCTCATCCGGAAAGATATCCGGAGAAAAGCGTAGAAGATCCTTGAACTTGAGCCCAATTCTCGTACTGACATACTCCCCTGCTGGAGGGAGAGTAACTCCTGCTGCTTCTCTACCTTGATCATGGAAGAAAGGAATTCCTCTCGGAACTCCTTCTCAAAGTCATCCCACAGAACCTCTTCCTCTGGCCTCTCCCTGAGGTAGAGCATCTGATTCTCACTCAAATTTACCCAAGAGATAAAGGTAGAACGGTCCTTGTAGTTTAGCTTGGGTTGTCAAATCCACAGAGACCTAAGAAGTAACCTATAGACATGTACATTCTATGGACTATTTTTTGATATGAAGTGGAAAACTTGGGTTGATTTTAGATGGGTTTAAAGGAACTCTAAGAGACTTAAGTGAATTCAATTTAAAAGAATGAGTTGATCCTAGGTTATCGCTCGTGGTGGATTGGACGTATTTCCTTTTTAATGATTTCAATTTCTTATATTTGAGATGAGTTCATTTAAGGAGATAAAACAACATCATCACTTACTGGTTTAATGGATAAACCATTTAATACTAATCACCTATACACTTGAAGGATCAAAGTTTTGAGCACTTCAAGGTAAAGTTTTGTATTAGCACTTAAAGTGTGTGGCCTTAAATTCAACAAGGACGATGGAGTTTAAAAATCATCAAATAAAAATCTCAATTAAAGAAGTGATTATACATTAACGAGGTGATAAATAACATCCAATCCAGACCCTTGCAACTCCATTGGATAAACCCATAAGTGGGTTATCCCTCCATTGATTCTATGGTTTCAATGGAAGCGGAAAGTAGACTCATGAGGGAGGAAATGGAGAAGTAAAGAAAACGCAATAAAATAACAATCACTCCACCGTTGTGTGATAATATCACAAGGTTTAGTATGAACAAGTTCACACCTTGAACCAACGGTATCAAAGTGATAAGGAGAAGAACATAATAATAAGAGAATAATAACTTTTATTAAGAAACAAGGATGAATTAAAACAACTTACACGTGAAGGAAGAACATTACAAAGAGAAATTGGCAGCATAACATTAAGATGAAAACAAGCTCAAAGATTATCAAATCCTCCATAACCACTGCCTTAAATAGAAATTTTGGAAGCCTTGGGTCGATAATACAATAGTACAAAGCATCCCAATTGATTATGGTAGGCCTAGGGTGGTGGAAAGCTTGGGGAACTTAGACTTTTCCACATTTGACCCGAGGTGGAAGCCAGCCTTCATCCACCGAATAGACGCGCTTTCATGACCTTCTAGATGGCAGAATCAGAGTCGGCCATAGAGGAATAAAATAGATCCCCATATGTATCCTAACATCCTGTAAAATTTAATCCCAAAAGGAGTTATTGTTTTCGAGATATGGTTTAATTGGCGGCCTGTTTGTCTGGGCTGCTGAATCTGGCCCAGAATTTTATCTCTAACTTGGGCCGCCTAAATGACCACCATGGAGGCCGAATTGAAGAGTGATTTGTTACTATACATTTATTCTAGAATCTCACGAAATTTGGGATTAATTGGGCCTGTATGTTGGGCCCCAAAGTCTTATCAGTGGAATGGTATCCAATATGCCTTCTCTAGAATTGCTTCCTTTCATCACAAAATATCCCCATCTTTTTCCATGAATTCTCTATTGATCCCTGAATGAAACATGTTAATATTGGAGTGTAGATAAATTTACAAAAATATCAAATTAAAATATGTATAATCAGATTAATCATTGGGTACTTCAAATGATGTTAAAAAATGTACCACAGAATAGTGCATTTTAAGAAGGTATTACAATCATAATGTGAAATGATGCTCAAAGTGTAAAATGCACTAAAATGGTGTTTATGAATAATAAAGAACATGAATATTATATATATTAACAATTAATATTATCTTCATTTAGTGGCTAATCACACTCCCCAACTTGAGTTTTGCTAGTCCCGAGCAAAATATATCTCAACAATATGAAATTTGAATTCCCTTTTCCAAAAACATTTTAATACCCAATGATCACCAAAAAACCTTATACCAAACAATCATGAAAACCATCAAAATATTTTAATACAATATTGTTTCATAAGAAGATCCCAATCCCAAGCCCATTCCTTTGTTCAAATTCATTGCCATATTTCATCCAATATCAATTAAGTATGAGGATGTGTGGTGCATCACAGTAGACATGGGGGTTCATCTTTATTCAAGCGGGAAATTACGAAAGCGCTAGGTGGAATCAGATTTCAATATTAAGATGAGTATTCATTTTTTTGTATAATTTTTTTTGTTTTTTTTTTGCAAATTTTCCATGGTAATTGAAGTTGCACTCAAAAGAGTCAACCCCTGTAGCGAGACTTTGCTGATGACTCCCAGGCTCAAAGACCTTAGGGAACCAAGTGAAGCCCACATACTCGGGCATCATCTCGAGTTAACTCAGTCAAAAACAAATTAAAATTACCAAAAATAGAGATAAAATTACTAACTCTGGGCCAGACAACTATGGATTCACAATCCCCAAGTGCCGAAAGCCACACATTAGGTCATTTCATTACTCTAGCGCAAAAATTTTTTTTTAATATTTTTTTTGGATACTCATATTAAAATAAAATGATCACCAAACCTATGCTATTTATTTAGGGTACCCCATGAACTCAAACTAATACCCCACTATCAAAGGGACGTGCATTGTGATCTTTTTCTTATTTGGATGAAAATATAAATGATGAAATATCACATTGGATAGCCACACTTTTCAAAATCTATGCTCATGAAATTATACAAGGACTAAAATCAGAATCAGGGCATGATAAATTATTTGATATTCAGTTTCAAAGTGTGTAATGTGTATTACCATGTTCAAAGTTAAAGGAATTTTTCCTTCCATTTACACTTTTTTTTTCAAATCATTCATTTTTTTGACACAAAAGCATTTTTTTTATTTTATCTCCCCCCAACTTAAAACAACACTGTCCCCAGTGTTTGAAGAAATGAAAATTTAGAAGGAGTAGAGGTAGATAATGGAAGTTCAAAAAGGAAATTAAAACTGAGGATCATGGAATGAAATCACCTGGTTGTTGAAGTTGAAGTTATTGCTGCTCTAAATTAGTCCTTTGATCTCTTGGGGGATGTAGGTACCTCCTTGATTGAACATGTATCACCCAAAATAGTACCTAAACAAAAAGAAGAACAAACCAGACAAAACAAACAACACAACAACTTATTTAATTCCAAGTATCATCATTTTTATGGTTTTTCCTGTTTTTCTGTTGTTTTTTTAAATCAAACTAATGATACATTGTCTTCTTTTAATTTTCTTGGTAAGGTATTACTTAGGGATCACACCGCGTGACACAGATTAATACGATGCTCCCCTTTCATACCCATCTATACTCATAATAGAAGAACAATTCAATAGTATTTTTTTAAATATAAAAATGATTAATTAATCCTATTTAAAATATAAATTTTATTAAAACAAAAAAATGATAGGAACTTGAAAACCATGGGTTGCCTCCCATGCAGCGCTTTTTTAACGTCGTTAGCCCGACATGGACCCGAAATCTATCAATTTTTTCTTTGTTTATAGGTTGACTCAGTTAACTCAACCTTTATTTCCTGTTTATTGAATGATTCAATGAATGGTTTTAACCTTTGACCATTGAACTTGAAAATGTAACCACTTGTGGGATCTTGAATCTCTACTGCCCCATGGGGGAATACATGATGCACTATGAAAGGTCCTTACCATCTAGACCTTAACTTTCCTGGATGTAAATGAATTTTTGAACTATACAAGAGCACAAGTTTTCCCAGTTCAAAATGTTTGACCTTGATATTCCTAGATTGGTAGGCTTGAAATCTATCTTTATTGATCCTTGAATTTTCATAAGCCTCCATCCTTAATTCCTCCAGTTCATTGAGATCTAATTTCCTTTTTGTTCTGGCCAATGAGAGGTCATAATCCATTTTCTTAATTGACCAAAAGGCCTTATGTTCAATCTCCACTGGAAAATGGCATGCTTTACCATAAACCAACCTATATGGTGACATTCCTAAAATTATTTTATATGCGGTTATATAGGCCCAAAGAGCATCTAAGAGTTTCTCAGACTAATCTTTCCTAGAGGGGTTGATAGTTTTTCCAAGAATTTGCTTAATCTCCATATTCGCTAACTCAACTTGACCATTGGTTTGAGGATGGTATGTAGTGGACACTTTATGAGAAATACCATACTTAGACATGGGTGAAGAGAATGGGAGGTTGCAAAAATGGGTTCCTCGATCACTGATTATAGCCCTAAGAATTCCAAATCTTGAAAATATGTTCTCTTTCAGAAATCGAATCACAACTTGATGATCATTGGACTTAGTGAGAATGGCCTCAACCCATTTTGAGACACAATCAACAGCTAAGAGTATGTAGAGGTATCCCCGAGAGTTTGGGAAGGGACCCATGAAGTCAATTCCCCAATAGTCAAATATTTCAACCACTAAGATGGGAGTGAGTGGCATTTGATTCCTTTTTGTGATGGACCCTACTTGTTGACACCTAGGACAACTTTGAAAAAATTTGTAGGAGTCCCTTGAGAGGGTGGGCCAGAAAAGACCACATTGAAGAATCTTAGCAGATGTTTTCTTAGAGGAAAAGTGACCTCCACATGCCTCACTGTGACAGAATTTAAGGATGGACTCTTGTTCAGATTCTGGAACACACCTTCTAATGACTTGGTTAGGGCAGAAATTATAGAGGTATGGATCATCAAACACATAGTGTCTAACATCAAAAAGAAATTTCCTTCGATCTTGAGTCCCTAAGAATTTTGGAATGACTCCTGTCACTAAGAAATTTGCTATGTTAGCATACCAGGGGCAGTCACTCACAAAGTATAGGTGTTCATCAGGAAACGAATCAGACACAGAAAGGTGATTTGAGTTGTCTTTGAATTCTATCCTAGAGAGGTGATCATCTACAACATTTTTAACTCCCTTTTTATCCTTGATTGTGAGGTCAAATTCTTGTATGAGAAGGACCCATCTAATCAGTCTAGCCTTGGCATCTTGTTTTTGGAAGAGGAATTTTAGTGCAGAATGGTCAGTGAACACAGTTATGGGGGATCCTAATAGGTAGGACCTAAAATTCTCTAAGGAAAACACAATAGCAAGTAACTCCTTTTTAGTGGTGGTGTAGTTGATTTGGGCATCATTTAAGGATTTGCTTGCATAAGCAATGACATAAGGAGTTTTATCACAATGTTGTCCTAACACAACTCCTACAGCAAAGTCACTGGAATCACACATAAGTTAGAAAGTAAGGTTCCAATTTGGAGATTTCATAATGGGAGGAGAGGTGAGAGAGGATTTGAGGGTTGAGAATGAACCCTCACAGCTTTCTGTCCAAAAAAATGGAGCATCCTTTACTAGGAGAGCATAAAGGGGACGAGATATTGAACTAAAGTCCTTGATGAATCTTCTATAGAAACCAGCATGTCCTAATAAAGACCTCACTTCCTTGATAGTTTTGGGTGATGGAAGGTGATGAATTATGTCAACCTTGGCTTTATCAACTTCAATCCCCCTACCTGAGACCAGATGGCCTAAAACTAATCCCTCTTTAACCATAAAATGTCATTTTTCCCAGTTTAGGACTAGATTCTTTTCTTCACATCTTGACAAGACTCTCTCTACATTCCTCAGACATTCCTCAAATGTATCCCCAAACACAGATAAGTCATCCATGAAGACCTCTAGAAAATCCCTTACCATGTCTGAGAAGATTCCCATCATGCACCGCTGGAAGGTTCCAGGGGCATTGCATAACCCGAAGGGCATGAGTTTGAAGGCAAAGGTACCAAAAGGACATGTGAATGTAGTCTTTCCTTGATCCTCTAGGGAGACCTCAATTTGATTGTACCCTGAGTACCCATCTAAGAAACAATAGAAGGCATGACCTGCCACTCTCTCAAGGACTTGGTCAATGAATGGTAAGGGGAGATGGTCCTTCTTGGTGAATGAGTTTAGCTTCCTATAGTCAATGCAGACCCTCCATCCACTACTCACCCTTGTTGGAAGAATCTCTCCATCCTCATTGGTTATCACTGTGATTCCAGCCTTTTTTGGAACCACTTGGATTGGGATCACCCACTCACTCTCAGCTATGGGATATATGATACCAGCTTTTAACAATTTCAGAAGTTCCTTCCTTACTACCTCGATGAGATTAGGATTGAGTCGCCATTGAGGTTGACGACATGGCTTTGAATCAGATTCCAGAACAATCCTATGAGTCCCGATAAGTGGGATAATCCCAGGAATATCAGAAAGGGTCCAACCAATGGCTTTCTTATGCTTTCTAAGGAAATCTAGAAGAATCCTCTCATGATTGGATTCAAGAGAAGAAGAAATGACAATAGTATGTGTTTGATTTTCCTCTAGGAAGGCATACTTTAGTGCAGCAGGAAGTTCCTTCAATTCAAGATCAGGTTGGTTCAGAATTTCAGCAGAAGATTGGGACATTAGATCAAGATCAATTTCTTTTTTTAGAGTTTCAGATAGGATTGATTCCCCACATGTATAAGTTTCAGCTACTAGATTGGCTTGATCAGATTTATTGAAGGAATTTGGAGTGGTCTCCATGAAAGTGGTTTCTTTAAAGGTTTCACTGCTTGTTGGACCTAAGACTTCATCATAAGAGCAATTTGAAAATGATTCAAGCCAAGGAGATAAACATCCTTCATGTGAACAAAGGAAATCAATCTCATCCTAACTTAAACATTCATCAAATATTCCTTGATGTTCCATGGATTCATTATCAATGCTTCATATCATGTTTACTTCATGAATGTCCTCATCATCCCCTATTTGTGAGCTTGAATTATAGATGTTCAAGTCTAGACTCATGTTCCCAAAGGTGATGGTCATGTTCCCATTTCAAACTCGGATAACAGAGTTTATTGTTGCAAGGAAAGGACGACCAAGGATGATTGGGGTTTGTTCCTTATTTTCTAAGTTTGGATGGTTGTCGAGGACAATGAAATCAGCAGGGTAGATGAAGTTTTCAACCTTTACCAGAACATCCTTCAAAATACCCTTTGGAACCCTAATGCTACGATCAACAAGCTGAAGTGTGACAGATGTGGGTTGGAGCTCTTCTAGTCCTAACTGGCAGTACACAGCATAAGGGATGAGATTGACACTATCACCTAGGTCACACAAGGCCTTGACAACTTTGCTCTCTCCTAGTTCAACATTGATGTAAGGGAAACCCGGGTCTTTCAACTTAGGAGGAATGGTCCCTTGAATGGTGGTACTCACATTAGCAGCCAAAAGGACTTGGTTTTTATGTGAAAATTTTCTTTTAAAAGTGAACAAGTCCTTAAGTTACTTTGAGTAGGCAAGTATGGTTTGGATTGCATCGAGAAGGGGTATGTTCAACTTGACTTGTGAAAAGATTTCCCTCAATGTTTCACTCAGTTCAGGCTTGGTTTTCCCCCTCATGCGTTGAGGAAATGGTGCAGGTTGTTAGGTTGTTTATTGAATAGTTGTTTCCATGACAATGTTATCAGTTTCCTCAGTTTGATCTTGTAGTTCATTTGAATTTTCATCCAAGTTTGAATCTTCAGGTGGGTTCCAAATTAGTTGTTCAAGTTTCTCAATTGATTTCCCACTTCTTAAAACAGTCACAACCTTTAGTTGTTCATGAGTTGTTTGAGAACAACTTGACTCTCCCCTTGAAGTTGAGGATGGCACCGCCTGAGTAGGCATGGGTGCCTTTCCAGTTTTGATGGTTTGAAGTTCTTGTTTTAGGGAAGAGACTTCTAAGTTCATCCTCTCCATTTTTTTGCACAGTTGTTCTAGTAGGCTTTGTGGAACAATTTGGGTGGGTGCTTGAGTAGGTTGGTTTATCCCAGGGGGATATTTTGGAGGTGGGATGGTTTGTTGAAAATGGACCGGTGGCTGTTGGTATTGGGTAGGTTGGGTTTGGAACTGGTTATGGGTTTGGTAGTTCTGATGGGTGTAAGGATTTTGTCCCTGTGGTTGGCTAGGTTGTTGGTTATCTTTCCAGCGGAAGCCTAGGTGGTCGTTATACCTAGGATTGAATTTGTTTTGCTATTGAGGCTTTTGAAAGTTCAAGGCATTTACTTATGCTAGGGGTCCTCCTAAAAGAACATCCTTTATGGATGGAATGGTTGGGCAGTTGTCTGTCTTATGGTCATGTTTGTCACAAATTGTGCAAACAGGGTCAATAGTTTGAATTTCATGGACTTTCCTAAGGTCTATCTCTTTAACCTTCCTAGAGAGTGCTATGAGTTTAGCCCTAAGGCTTTCCTCTTCTCTAAGTGTATGAATTCTAGTAGTTCTTTGTGGCTTTTCAGAATAAGGTGAAGTTCCCCATGTTTGGTTTTGTTCAGAAAGGCTTTCAAAATACTCGTAAGCATCATTTGGGGCTTTGTTTTTAAAGGTTCCATTACACATCATGTCAATGAATTGTTTGTTCCTCGGACCCAACCCTTCATAGAAAATTCTCACTTGTTCAGGAATAGAGAAACCATGGTGTGGAATCATGTTTAGAGTGTCTTTGAACCTCTCCCATGTTTCATAGAATGACTCTCCCTCTTTTTCAAAAAAGTTTTGGATACTCTTTTTAAGTGAAATTGTTTTGTGGTGGGGAAAGTATTTTTTGTAGAATTCTCTTTACAGTTGGTCCCAAGAGTTGATGGATGATGGTCTCAAATTGTTTAGCCAATTTTTAGCTCTATCCTTTAATGAAAAAGGAAATAGTCTCATCTTAGCTGATTCTAGTTGATGTGGGGGACACATGGTTTCTACAATGTCATTGAACTCCTTAATGTGCAGGTATGGAATCTCGGACTCCATTCCATGGAATGTGGGAAGGTGGTTTAGGACATGGTGTTTAAATATTTAGTTGGAATATCCTAGGGAATTGTGTCTAATGAATGAGGGGGCATTGGTCCAGGAAGGTGTGAGGTAGTCATTCATGGTTTGATCGACCGCATTCCCCAAGTTTGGGGCTGCCTCATTTGGGTTTCCATTTTGGTTCCCACCCGGGTTTATGAGTTGGTTTCTTTGAAGACCTTCCATTGAAATTGGCTCAATTTTGGACTCTAGAGTATTAGGAATATTAGGATCTAATGGAATGAATTCCCTTGGTGTACTTGACTCCCCAACTCCAGGACTATCCACCCTAACTGGACGGTTTGATTGATCGCGAGTGTAGGCGGACATGCGCCAAAAGAAAAAAAAACGAGAAAGGGACAAGATAAGAGAATTTGGATGAGAAAAGAAGAAATGGGGGAGAATAGAATGGGTGTTTAGATGACTTACTTGGGTCCCCGACAACGGTGCTAAAATTTTATTCTCGCTCAAATTTACCCAAGAGATGAAGGTAGAACGGTCCTTGTAGTTTAGCTTGGGTTGTCGAATCCACAGAGACCTAAGAAGTAACCTATAGACACGTACATTATATGGACTATTTTTGGATATGAAGTGGACAACTTGGGTTTATTTTAGATGGGTTTAAATGAACTCTAAGAGACTTAAGTGAATTCAATTTAAAAGAATGAGTTGATCCTAGGTTATCGCTCGGGGTGGATTGGACGCATTTCCTTTTTAATGATTTCAATTTCTTATATTTGAGATGAGTTCATTTAAGGAGATAAAACAACATCATCACTTATTGTTTTAATGCATAAACCATTTAATACTAATCACCTATACACTTTAAGGATAAAAGTTTTGACCACTTCAAGGTAAAGGTTCATATTAGCACTTAAAGTGTGTGGCCTTAAATTCAACAAGGACGATGGAGTTTAAATATCATCAAATAAAAATATCAATTAAAGAAGTGATTATACATTAATGAGGTGATAAATAACATCCAATACAGCCCCTTGATACTCCCTTGGATCAACCCATAAGTTGGTTATCCCTCCATTGATTCTATGGTTTCAATGGAAGCGGAAAGTAGACTCATGAGGGAGGAAATGGAGAAGTAAAAAAAACGCAATAAAATAACAATAACTCCACCGTTTTGTGATAATCTCACAAGGTTTGGTATGAAAAATTTCACACCTTGAACCAATGGTATCAAAGTGATAAGGATAAGAACAGAATAATAAGAGAAGAATAACTTTTATTAAGAAACAAGGATGAATTAAAACAACTTACATGTGAAGGAAGAACATTACAAAGAGAAAGTGGCAGCATAACATTAAGATGAAAACAAGCTCAAATATTATCAACTCGTCCACCACCACTTCCTTAAATAGGAATTTTGAAAGCCTTGGGTAGAGCCTACAACAGTAAAAAGCATCCCAATTGATTATGGTAGGCCTAGGGTGGTGGAAAGCTTGTGGAACTTAGACTTTTCCACATTTGATCCGAGGTGGCATCCAGCCTTCATCCACCGAACAGATGCACTTTTATGACCTTCTATATGGACGAATTAGAGTGGTCAATAGAAGAATAAAATTGATCTCCAGATGTCTTATAACCTCCTGTAAAATTTCATCCCAAAAGGAGTTATGGTTTTCTTGATATTGTTTAATTGGTGGGATGTTTTTCTGGGCCGCAGAATCTGTCCCAAAATTTTATCTCTAACCCGGGCTGCCTAAATGACCACCATGGAGGCCGAATTAGCATTATCTCCTAAATAATAATTTGTTACTATACATGTCTTATAAAGTTACACGAAATTTGGGATTAATTGGGCCTGTATGTGGGGACCCACAGTCTCATCAATGGGCTGGTGTCCAATCTGCCTTTTCTAGAATTGCTTCCTTTCATCACAAAATATCCCCATCTGCTTCCATGAATTCTACATTTATACCTGAATGAAAAATGTTCATATTGGAGTGTAGATCAATTTACAAAAATATCAAATTAAAATATGTATAATCAGATGAATCATTGGGAACTTAAAATGATGTTAAAAAATGTACCACATAATAGTGGATTTTAAGAAGGTATTACAATCATAATGTGAAATGATGTTCAAAGTGTAAAATGCACTAAAATGGTATTTATGAATAATAAAGAACATGAATATTATATATATTAACAATGAATATTATCCTCATTTAGTGGCTAATCAGCATCCACCACTGACGCGCCGCACCTCTCATCTGACTGACTGCTAGGGGAACCCAGTACACCCTCGGAGCACGGATCAAAGTAAAAGCGATCCCTAGCTCCTCAACCCACCCATCCATATACATATCCAAAGTACTACACTCATACTTCTTGAAGGTTTTTCACTGGAAAGAACGGAGACTCTTCTTCCACTGATCATCTTCCTCCTCTCGGTCAATCCTCAACTGATCGACCACCTGAATCTGCTGGGCCTCGACTGTCTGAGTCACCCGGGGATGATGTCTAGGTTCCATAGCTGTATGGTAAACAAAGATCACCTAAGACCAAGTAGTAAAGAAATTCATTAAGGTTTGATTGTATCACTTTATTTCAATTTCTTTCCCAAAACACCCAAATCAAGTAAAACACAAACATGATGATGCATGTACCTTACCTAGGGTCTCAACCCTGCAATCAATGTAGTCTCACTTGGTAATTCGGTAGGCTCAGAGTCCTTGCATCGGATCATGGGGGGCCCTAAAATCCAGTGTTCTAGTCGGTCTTCCCTGGCCTATGTCACGCAACAAGATCAGCCAACACGGTTGCCCTACCATCCCATTCAATCCTCACTGTTCCTAACTCCAGACTTCATCCTATCTCTCAACCACCACCTCTGATACCATTCTGTCACGACCCCCTCCCACCAAAGATTCCCCTCCTGAGATGGAAATGGTGAAAGGGAGATAATGACCCCCGAGTCCCACCTCCAGTAGGCCCCGAAGTGGCGACTCACACCAAGGGTATGAATTTTCACAAATATGGGAGGCATTAAAATTTTTTAAGATCCGGAACTAGTATGAGTCAAACACAGAAAGAAAAAGGAACAAGTAAATGAAAATAAACCCAAACCAATCCCACATACATGTTTAAACAATTCTAAAACAAGGTACAAGTACAAGAAAACTGTAAAGTGCAATACCAAAATAAACAAGAGTACAACAACTGCAAAAACTCCAACTGTCCCGACTAGTAGCATCCCGCACGGCCCTGGTAGTCCTCCTAGAAACCTGAAAGTAAATATAGGGTGAGCATACAAGTATACTTAGTAGGGAAACCTAAATCTCTCGTGTATAGGTGGGGATACATCCTAATGTCTCGTGATTACAACAGAAGAAACCAAAACCTAGCAAGGAATTCTATCCACCCAACCTCACCAGCCACGCTCACCAAAAACACAAAACAACAGGTAGTAGTAAATAAGAACAAGAGTATTAGGTACCCTGCACCATTTCCCCCACTAGTTAGTTGCTCTTACTAACAGAAAACATCTTGACGCTACCAGTCTTTCTGCCCGCACACACCTGAGCCTCATAAACCACATATCCCGCCCAGACACACCTGGGCCTCACAAACCACATATCACGCCCGCACACACCTGGGCCTCACAAACCACATATCCTGCCCGCACACACCTGGGCCTCACAAACCACAATCACATCCCCTCCCGAACACACCTGGGCCTCATCCCGAAGATTATTGGGAATAGTAACCCTGCCCGAAGAGTCTTTCGCTAAAATCACTCCAATCGAAACGTACCTGAAGAGTCTTAGGTGTAAGGTCGCCTCAAGACATCATAGCCTATGGAAGAAGGAGAAGGAAGGATCTAGTAACTAAGGGGAAAGCACCCTCTCCCATGAAATGGGAGTGTTCGGCACTAAGTGCTCAACATGGGTGGGGTGCGACAAAACACAAAGATATAGATACATATATGTATACCAAACACAGAACCCAACCTATGGCCTTTAAATAGAGAAACTGAGCACGTGCCTCGACACTGCTACTACGAAGCATGCATGCAACAAAAAAACCCAACCCCATTTAGGTTTTCATGTTTCAACAGTATTAGTTTATTATTTCCTTAACTACTGGGCAATTATCAAACAAAAACAAGCGTTTCGTAGAAAAACCCTACCAACCACAAATCAAGTTAGATAGAACACAAGCAACACAAAACCAACCTTTTTATCATCAATAAATCCCCATTGATTATTCCCATGTTTAATTCATTATCCTTCCCAATAGTTCATTTACCAACTTTCCACTTTCTTTTAATATCACAACCCATTACTGTAGCCCCACTGCCACTATAACCACATCTCCACAACCGTATCACAAAACAAGGCTTGTGCCACATCATTACCCCTTTAATAACTTTTACTGCAACCCCACTGTCCATCCTATTCATAAAAACCCAGGATTCACCCCCCTTTTTCACAAACCACGTAACCAAACCAACACCCACATGTTCATTATTCCATTTTGTTCAACCGAGGTGATCACATAAGGGTTCCTGATATTCATTTAATCATCCAACTTTACGTGATTAACCAATTTCCATATTCCACAAGGTTTCCATCCACAAAAATGGTCTAGAAAGATAGGGTGACATTTAATTGCATAAGAAAAGGCCCCCAACAACCGTGATTTTCAGTAGGAATAAGCCTATTCAATTCACAACATAACAATATGATAAGAAAAGATAAACATAACAACTTCCCCATCCCTGTTCTTTAAGCCAGTTATTATCTTCATTAAACTGGTTCAACTATGTCTCTTGAAAGCAAGAGTACAACCATCCCGCATGATGCAAAAATTAGAGAGACAAAGGTAAATCCCTACCTCAACAGGTTCTGATCACAACGCTCCCCCAGATCAACTTTAGAAGACGTCTGTCAGTGTCCGTCGCTTCTATCAAAACCTGGAAAAAACCTCCTCGGGTGGAAGCTGGGAAGGAAAGTATTAAGGGAAAACAACGGATACAAGATCATAAGTTCTGCCTCATCTTTACGATCTCGTGGCCGCTGACGGATTGTAAATCGGAGCTCGGGCGACGAAGTTATGGAATAAAGGAGCTTTGGAGTCTCTCAGGAGGGCTCTACTTGAAGGAATGGGGAGGAGAGGAATGGTCTGAAAAGGAGGAGAGGCCCCCTCCTTTTATAGGAGAGAAAAAAAATTACACGGCGTGTACTTCCTAGTACACTACGTGTACTCGACCATTCCACACGGTCGCCACGCGGCTTCCAACACAGCATTCAACGTGGCACATGGCCGTTGACTGGTCAACACACGGTTTGAGGGTAACACGTACATGGGGAGAAACTACATGGCGTGTAGGATGGGCTACAAGGTGTGTACTTATTTATTTCACACGGCAAGGACACAGCTTCAACACAGGGTATACTCGGCAAGGTGGTACACGGCGTGTACTCACACTACACGGCGTGTGGTCACAAAATTTTGAAAAGTGTGTGAAAAGTCTATTCTACCCTCCAGAACACTTAATGACCTTCTTATAGACAAAGTAATGGGCTGGAGAGGTCCAGACCATTACAACTCTAGCACTCAGAGACACCTTTAGCGATGTCTAGAGATACGTGGTGCACATGTGGATCACCACTAGAAGAATTGTACCCTTGGATTCTGCGACGCAAAGACGAATCACATCAAAACGTGATCAAGAATATCAATGAAGAAAGAACACCCAAAATGTACTTCTTTTACATTAATTAAATTAATTATAATCAACTTGCGACGATCCACATTTGTAGTTCCGGGACCTTTCTTCTTCTTTGTCTATTTCTGTGAATCGATCTGTTGAGACTGGCATTTATCATCGTATTGATCCCGGATTGATCATTGTTAATGACAAAAATCCAAGTGGGCACATCCACCCATGTTCCTTCGCTGCGCCCGGAACCATAAAATGGTATCAAAGGGAGGTTACAACGTTGATTATAGTTATTTAATTTTTGTTTATAATTTACGCATTTATATTTGATTCAATTCGTGATAAATCTTTTTATAAACTGAATGAACGAGATATGTTCTTCCTCCTTCATTTATCAATTAACATCACAGAAATGACCTTTTAATTTTAATTTTGATTAAAATATAAAAATGAGAAACTCATCCAGAGGATCTTCTCTTTCTGTCTATACAACACGGGAATACATGGTGTGTAATGAAAACTACACGCCATGTACTTAGGTTCAATGAACCGGTACTGGTCTGCCAAACCACGTTGTGTGAATTTAGTATACCTGAGTTTAATTACACCGTGTTGACCAGAAATGAACGGCGTGTGGAACCGAAACACAAGGCGTGTATGTTGAATCAACACGCCATGTAGTCCGATCTGGCCCAAGTGAAACCATGTACAAGGAGAAGCCGTGTTCCGCGTACACGGGATTTCCAGGCCGGTAACCACGTAACAAGGAAGTACATGCCGTGTTAGATTAATCTACACACAGTGTATTCCAAAATTTCCAAAGTAGAGAAAACACGCCAATACCCCCGACGTGTACTTTGGATAAAGGGTGAAAAGAAATACATTCTGTGTAAATATAAACTACACGCCGTGTACTTTCCAGAAATGGAATTTCACAAGGTTTCCTCCAAAAGTACAAAGAACTGTACAAGGGATATGGATGATAAGAATCTCAAGGAAATTCATAAAGGACTTTAAGATAAAGAATTGATTAATTATAAGATCATAATTAATTAATTTCAAGCGTGACTTATCTTAAATAATTGAACGATTATAAGAATTTGAATTCTAAATATGCGTAAATTTTGTCGCATGATTTAGATGATCATGAGCTAGACCAAAGACCCTTTGTATGTGTGTTTGGTTTCATTTAAATTTGTTTAATTTAAATTCATTGGCCTGTGAACCTTCTTCCAATAAAATGTAGGGCCTGCGTGCCCATGGTTTCTTTAATGTAAACCTCATGTAATGGAGTATATCTCAAATACAGAGGAGATGGTTCAAAACCCGAAGCTGAGACGAAACCAACCCAAGAAGATACAAAGGTGGACAGGTGGGAGCTACAAAACATGAACCATTGGTTCAAGGTGTTTTCCCTAGGTTAGGGTTAGCTTTTCAAACCTCTAGAGAAGCTAACCAATAAAATCTCATGATCTTGCCATGTTATTTTATTTCTGTCTGGTTGCATGGTATATTTATTATGTATGTGTTGTCACGATCGCATAGTTAATAAAATGAACAAGCATGAAAAGATGGAATAAAATAAAAACCGGACTATGCATAAACATTATCGGAACATGGTTAATCACTTAAGCAAGATTCACTTAATATTAACAAGCATGTGATAATGCGAAACTATGCATAAAGGATTAAAATCCCTCAATAC
Organism: Viscum album; assembly: GCA_963277665.1. Taxonomy (NCBI): domain Eukaryota; kingdom Viridiplantae; phylum Streptophyta; class Magnoliopsida; order Santalales; family Viscaceae; genus Viscum; species Viscum album. Next base: position 1,466,229,618 of record OY728158.1, read on the forward strand.
CATATTAAGTCAGACCAAGCCTTCCTTTACTTGATTAAGGGAAAGACTCAATAAAACTATGTGTTTGACCAACCCTTGTTAGGACACTTACTTTTATAAAGGAAGACCTTATGAAAGGTTTCAGGTTGACTTAACCATATTACATCAATAGGAGTATCCCTTTATAGACTTTATGTAATATTAGAGGTAAGAGTTGAGGAAATCCAAGTCAGTATTTCAGGATTGGGGAGTCCACTCAACAGATCAAGGAACTGTAAGCTCACAGTTGGCAAAGACCTGCCTACCTAAATACCTTCAAATAACTTGACCAACCCTTGTCGGGGTTATGTAAAGGGGAATATGGATCCTTTCCACTAGAATATCAAAGCAACTAGACATTTCAGGTTCAATGTTGAGGGCCATTGGGACTTGATAAAATAGTGGGAGAATTAATAAATTCATTTATTATTTTTCATAAAATGTAATCAAAAGGTACTGATAAATATGCTCTTTTAATTTCTAGAATCAATATGACAAACTTTTCAACCACATTTTCTCTATGATCAATTCTGGACAAAGACAATATCCTCACTGGAAGTAACTTTCAGGAATGGTTTAGGTGCCTTAGGGTTATCCTATTCCATGAACGAAAGTTTTACGTGCTGGAGTCCTCACTTCTTGATTCGCCTGCCCAAGGGGTGAGTGATAAATATTTCATGGTCTATGATCAACATTTGAACAATGTACTTGACGTTCAATGTTTGATGCTATCATCAATGTATAGTGAGCTCAAGAAGTCTCATGATGGCATGGATGCCTATATCATGCTCGATCACCTCCGTTGTCTACACTAGGAGAGAGAAAGACAGGAAAGTTTTGAGATCTCCAAGGCTCTATTTCAGAGCAAGCTTGGAGAGGGTGCCCCAGCCAGGCCTCATGTAGTCAAGATCATTGGCTAAATTGAGCTCTTAGAGGTTCAATGGTTTAAATCCCCTGAAGAACTGGGTACCGATCTCATTCTTCCATCACTCTCCCAGAGCTTCTCAAACATTGTTGTGAACTTCAACATGAACAACATTGAGAAGTCTCTGTCTGATCTTCTTATCCTCATTCTCCAAGTGGACAATGACAAGAAGCGTGAAAGGCCTTCTGTACTCATGGTGAATAAAATGAAAGGGAATGTGAAGAGATTTAAGCCCAAATATTCTTTAAGGCCTTACAATAAAAGGAAGATCAAAGGGGAGGAAAGAGAACAGGAGGCTGTTTGTTTCGCATGTGGAAAGAAGGGCCACTGAAAGAAAAACTACACCCAGCCAAGGAAGCAAGGGGAAGCTTCAGGTGCATTTGTTATCGAATTCAATCTATCCGTTTATAAAAATTGGGTATTATATACTTCTTTTGGTGCTCACATATGTATCCAAATATAGGAACCATGTAGATTCAGAAAGATTGACTGAGGTGAGGTGGATCTACGAGTATCCAACGGATCCATACTTGCTGATGTAGCTGTCAGAGACTATCACCTCATATTTCCTAATAGGATGGTCTTGGTTTTGAAAGGATGTTATTATGTACCCTTTGTAACCAAAAACATTATTTCAGTATCTAGATTAGATACTGATGGATTCATCTTAAATTTTGGAAGTGGATGTTGCTACTTTTATAAAGATATAATTTGTTTTGGTAGGACACATTTATATAACGACCTTTATGTGTTAGACTACACAAACCATGTAATGACAATCAATGACAAAGCTAATTCACAGGACTCATACCACACCCAACTTTGACATCACCAACTAGGTCATGTCAATGAGAAACGTTTGAAAAAATTACATCAAGATGGGTATTTAGATTCTTTCGAACTAAAACCACTTGGTGTATGTCATGCGTGTTTACAATGAAAAATGACCAAAACCCCATTTAGTGGGAAAGGTGTAAGGGCTAAATAGCTTCTAGAATTAGTTCACACAGATGTTTTTGGACCATTTCCAGTTGAATCAAGGGGCGGTTTCTCGTACTTCATAACTTTTATTGATGATTTTAGTAGATATGGATATATTTACTTAATAAGGTATAAGTCAGATTCTTTTGATATGTTCAAAGAATACAAGAATAATGTTGAGAACCATCTTGGTAAGAAGATTAAGAAACTTCAGTCATACAGAGGACGAGAATATCTTAATCAGGACTTCATTTATTTCTTACGGGAGTTTGAAATTCTATCTCAACCCACTCTTCCTTATACACCTCAGTGGAATGGTGTAAGTGAAAGGAGGAACCGCACCCTATTGAACATGGTGAGATCAATGATGAGTCATGCGAGTCTTCCATTATCCTTTTGGGGATATGCATTACAAACATCAGCACACATACTAAACCAAGTACCAACTAAATCAATAAATGGTATTCCATACAAGTTATGGAGTGGACGCAAAGCCATGATATCAAATTTACATGTGTGGGGTAGCGACACATTTGTTAAGGCCTCTTCAGGTAACAAACTTTCACCCCAAGGCACAAAGTGTATCTTTATATGATATCCCATGGAAAAAGGGGATATTACCTATACAACCCCTCAGACAAAAAGGTTACAGTGGCAAGACACGCCATATTCCTTGAGAGGGATCACATCTCCAAAAGAGATAGTGTGAGTGAGATAGACTTCGATGAAGTCGAGGCTCAAGATACATAGAATATGGTACAAGAACAGATTCCACAAAGCCCTGTGGAAGAACAATATATTCCAGAGACAATAATTGCGTAGGAGCATGAGAGAGGTGAGAGAACTAGAATGATATGGTTTTCTTGTCACTGAGGATCGTGACTCATTATTGGTTGACAATGATGATCCTCTTACCTACAAGGAAGCAGTTGAAGGAACAGATGTTGCCAAGTGGCAAGAATCCATGAATTCTGAAATGGATTCCATGTACCAAAACCAAGTATTGATTTTCGTAGATCTTCCAGTTGATGTAAATCCTATTGGTAATAAATGGGTATTCTAGAAGAAACTGGACATGGAGGGGCTAGTCAGCAACTATAAGGCACGACTGGTTGCAAAATGTTTTAGACAGCGTTAAGGAATTGACTATGATGAAACCTTTTCACTGGTTGTGATGCTTAAATCCATCAGAATCCTATTGGTCATTGCTGCTTACCATGACTATGAAATCTGACAAATGGATGTCAAAACAGCATTCCTTAATGGGAACCTCCAGGAAGATGTCTACATGACACAACCTGAAGGGTTTGTGACTCCAAAAAACACCAACAAGGTATGCAAGTTGCATAAATCCATTTATGGATTAAATCAAGAATCAAGGTCATGGAACATTCGTTTGGATGAAGATATAACGGAATTTGGATTTGTTAAGAACAAATATGATCCTTGTGTCTACAAGAGGTTTAGAGGAAGTGAAATAATTTTCTTAATAGTATATGTTGATGACATATTACTAATTAGAAACTAATTACCTGTCTTACTGTCAGTTAAGGCATGGTGAGATAAATGATTCTCCATGAAATACTTGGGCGATGCAGTATATATTATTGGGATCAAGATCCATCGTGATAGATCCCAGAGAATGTTGGGCCTAATTCAAAGTACATACATTGACAAGATACTGAAGAGATTCAGTATGGAACAATCCAAGAGGGGACTGTTTCTAGTGTAACATGGCATTCATCTTTCTAAGAAAATGTGTCCTCAGACACATGAGGAAAGAAACAAAATGGAAAGGATACCTTACACATCTGTGATTGGGTCAGTTATGTATGATATTCTATGTACAAGGATAGATGTTGCTTACGCATTAAGTGTAGTAGGCAGATATCATGTTGATCCAGAAGACCTCCATTGGATGGAAGTCAAGACTATCCTTAAGTATCTGAGGCATACTAAGGATATGTTCTTGGTTTATGGAGGAGATGAGGAACTAGTCATCAGAGGACATGCATATGCTAGTTTCCATACTGATCAAGATGACATGAATTCGCAGATTGGATACATCTTCAGTTTGAATAGAGGTGCAGTGAGCTGAAAAATCTCAAAGAAAGGTGTGGTGGCATATTCTACAACAGAGTTTGAGTATATCGCAGCATCTAAGGCAGCTAAAGAAGTAGTATGGATGTGAAGCTTTGTCCAAGAGCTATATGTATAACCTAGTAGTAATGATCATATCACACTCTATTGTGATAATACTGTAGTGGTGGCACTTGCAAAAGAGCCAAGGTCACATCAGTGGAAAAAGAACATACTTCAGAAGTATCATCTCTTGAGGTATTTTTCTCAAAGAGGTAAATCTGCAGTGATTAGTATTTCCACGGAAGACAACATGGCAGATCCCTTGACTAATGCCTTGACTCAGCAGAAACATGATCATCATGTGAGGTCTAGCGGACTAAAAGTCATAGGAAGTTGGCTCTAGTCCAAGTGGGAGTTTGTTAGAGTTGTTGTCTTGAGAACCAAATGTTTTGTACTTTGATTACATGAATGTACTCTTATTATATATTGTTCATTGTTCTGCATGACTATAATATAATAATATCCAAGAATATTTGTTACATTGATAAGGTCATGGCGGATCCCTGCTATGATGAGAACCTTGAAATGCTATAAAAATATTCTTAAATAAAGTTCTACAGTTGGATGACATACTATGATAGGACACATAGTATATAGACCATCATGTGCGAGTAATCGTAAGAAGACGAGACTCTCTCTCATGGAGTTCGCACTTGGTAATCTCTAAGTTGAAAGATTATGAGAATAGACCTGCTAGTAGCAATTCTGCATGTCTTGGTATCATCGGACATTGTTATCTATGAGCATGTGCAATGGTCCTTAGACTGGAAGATTATCATTAACTCATGTCATGACTCACGCACTTAGATTTACTGACAAAAACTGCCACGAAGAGAGTTGGAGGGAAGTAGGGTATGTTGGGTGCATCACGAATGACATGTTGTCAATGGATAATTCTAGGAAGGATTTTTCCCTTCCATATTTATGGAAGTAGGTATCTTAGGCCCTTTGATTGAAATAGAATTGTCGCACAAATTCCTTGGTTGTGGTGTCATGACGAGTTTATTTCTAGAAGTCAAAGAATGATAGATCAAGCATATAGGTTTATGACACTGCCATGAAACCTTCTTGATGAGATATTGATACAAAGGGATTAAATTACACATTAAGCATTCGTATGAGGTGACACATCAATGTGGCGTCAACTTCTTTCTCTTGGGTGCCTTGACCCGTTGCTAGATAGTAATCTTGGAGTTTAGGCAAGCCCACCTAATGCTAATGAGAAAGATGCCTAGAGGGTCACACACTAAGTGTATCCAAGTATCTCAAGTAGAATAAAGATTATTCCCATACGTGGTTTAATAATTATTCAAGGAATCCTAAATCGTTTTAATATTGGAGGAAGAATAAAATGAAAACAAGTACACTCCATGTATTAATGATTACTTGTTGTGTAGTTTTTATTTTGAAAAAAAGTACACGTCGTGAATTAATGATTACACACCGTGTAGTTTTTAATGAAAAACAAGTACACGCCATGTATTTATGATTACACACTATGTAGTTTTTACAATCGGGATTTTGAGGAAATATCGTTTTATTAAATGATATTAATTTTAATCAGCATGGGTGCATGTCATGGAATTAATGATTCGACATGGGGTTTTTAAAAGAGTTAATGAAATAAATAAAATGCGTAACACGTTCATTTATTGTAATACTCTACAACCTCAAACCCGATTATAAATATCCTCACCACCCAAACTCTTTTCCAAAGAATCATTGTGCACAAAAATTATGGAGAATTCTCTCAAGACTGAAATAACTCCTTCCTATAAGAACGATCTAAAGACCGAGAGAGATCCTCTTCATCGGATCAAGATGATCTAAGGCGGGCAACACAAGAAAAGGTTTCTCCATGCTAGCACCCAGAGATACCTTTGGTGACGTCCAGATATACGTGGTGCACATGTGGATCACCGCTAGAGGAATTAAACCCTTGGATTCTATGACGCAACGACGAATCATATCAGAACATGATCAAGAATATCAATGAAGAAATAACACCCAAAAGGTACTTCTTGTCAATTAATTAAATTAATTATAATCAACCTGTGACGATCCACTTTTGTGTTTCCGGGGCCTTTCTTCTTCTTTGTCTATTTCTGTGAATCGATCCGTGGAGACTGTAATTTATCATAGTATTGATCCTAGATTGATCATTTCTAATGAAAATAAGCCAAGTGGCCACATCCACCCATGTGCTTCCGCTACGCCCGGAACCTTCACAAAAATGGTACATTCATGGGTGTCGGTGTGTTGAGAGAGAAATCCTTCAGGTGTTTTGTAAAAGGCCTTCAGGTGATATTAAAAATCCTTTGGGTGATGTGTAAAAATCCTTTGGGTGATAAAATTCATTCAGGTGATAAAAGGATTTTGGGTGAATCTTATCTTCTATGTTTCTGCAATAGCTTCCGCTGCGGGGCCAGGATCCGCACCCCAATAGTGGTATCAAATGGATTGGTTGAAGTGTCTAGTTGTAGAACACGATGGCATACATATGGTGGAGCAACTTATCAAGGAATAATGTGGTACTAGAAGATAGTGGCGGTACCAGAGGTGTTTTTGGGGTATCGAACGTTTGATTGACCAACTGGAGTCATGAGGCATGTTCCGTTGTAGGTGACATTCAGATTTTGGTGGAAGACTTCTGAAGTTCCTCAGGTGAGGTGGTCTATCAGGCGTTTGAAATAATTTCATCAAAAAATAACGACGGTATTAGTGGTGTTTCTGGAATATCGAAAGTCTTCTTGTCCGCAGGTGTCATGCAGTGTGTTCTGTTCATTGGGTGACATTTAGATCTTCATGGATCCAATAATCACACTGGCCTAAATGGTGGCGTTTAATGTAGAATATTTTAATTTTAAATCATGGTGGATATTGTTGGGATTTATTATTTAAAATTTGAATATTGTGGATAAAGAAAATTATTAATGGATGGATTTATCTCAACATTAATGGAGGATTTTCTCCCAACAATAATGAAGAGTTATTCTCTATATTAATTGTTGGAATAATGAATTTTGACTGAATTAATTAGAGATATGGACTGGGTGTCTATATAAGAGGACGCAATAGCATGTTTTTGAATGTAGAGTTGGCAAGATGTAGTTGGTGCATGAGATAATCGGTAAGGGGTTTCCACGTTTACGGTAACGGATGAAAAGCGAAGATGGTGATTACGTCAACAATGGAGTGTCTGCAGAGATGATTGAAAGCATTGAAGATGGTGTGTGATGATGACAATGCCATGTATCAAAATTCCTCTTTGTTGTAGAGATCAAACAACGTGTCCCGATTGTGATGATCGGTGACATGAAAAAAATGGTACGTTCATGGTTGTCGGTGTGTTGAGAAAGAAATTATTCGAGTATGTTGTAAAAGTACTTTGGGTGATGTTAAAAATCATTCGGGTGATGTGTAAAAATACTTTGGGTGATTAAATGACTTCAGGTGATAAAAGGCCTTCAGGAAAATCTTCTCTTCTGTGTTTGTGCAATGGCTTCCGCTGCAGCGCTGGGCTCCGCACCCCAACACATGCATAGGGTAATACACACACACACACACACACACACACACACACACACACACATATATATATATATATATATTCCCTCTTTGTGCATATTCCCTCATAGTGCGGGGAATATATGCAATGCAACTATGGGTGTGTGTATATATATATAAATATTTGTTAGTGTATGCACTAGGGGTTGGTTTGAGTGGTCGTCAAAAAATAACAACATGTTTGAGGTAGTCCCCTATGCCTATGACTTTAGTTTGAATGGCATAATTGCTTTCTTGTTTTAAAAACATGTTTTATATATATTCTATGTACATATGCTATGAAATCTGGGTGTGGTTGCTAGTAATCATTATGCCTTTGTTTTGGAAAATGTAATGTATTACTAATGCCCATTTGGACTTAAGTGATTTTTCTTGAAAAATGATTTCCTAAATGGTTTTGAATTGGTAATGAATATTTTCAAAGATGAGTTTTGGTATGAACTCATGGTAATATGGAGGTTTGACTTTCATAAATGGATTTCATCATTGGAAGCAAGGGTTCAAGCTTGTTTTTAAATATGTAACACATTGATTGTTTAATTGGGATTTTAAAAGGTTTTGGAAAGATTTTGGGTGATTCTATTTTATAAAATGAAAACTATTATTTTTAAAACAACAAATCCTATTTGACACCTTGAAAATGGTTTGTAAAATTGGAAAACCCCTCTTATGGAAGACCCCTTGGTTTTAGAAAATGATTTGTATTGTTGAATGTGTTATTATGTGCCTAATGGTGAGGCTTATGCATTATGTTATGTGAAAGAGGGGGGATGCACATAAGAAGGGAGAACGATGGTGAGAGGTTGGATGGGTTTTGGATAAAGAAAGTGTTATGTACATATATGTTTTCTTGATAAAGAAAACTCACCACCACTTGAAATAGAGCACAATTTGAAAACTAGGTATCTAGGTGGGTGGACCTGGACTAGTACACTAGATGACACGACAGGTGTTTGTCCCGGTTTCGTCTAGCAGGATTGACACAACAACACCAACTAGACATATGAATGACTGAGGTTTGTGGTTTCTAAGCCATGTTTTCTGAGGGTCATGTTTTCTAAGCCATGTTTTCTGAGGGTCGTGGTTTCTAAGACACGTTTTCTGAGGGTCGTGGTTTCTACGCCACGTTTCACTGATGTACGAGGTCTTTAGGGTCTCATGTGTGCTAGTTACCTATAGGGATTGCCCATGGTGCTCGTTTACAACATGATGCTTGTGATGAAATTTTCATTTCAGTTGTTTTGTACTTGATGTCTCATTTGTGAAAAATCATAATTTAATCTAAACTTTTTTTCTTTTAGTTGGAAAGGCCAATGTATGCCTGGAATCTATTTTGAAAATGTAGTGGAATAGAAGCGTTTTCCTTAAAAATGTTAACTTGTGACTTGAACATGAAAAGAATGAAAAACATTATTTTATTATATCTTATTTTCAAACTGGAATGATTGGATTTCTTATTAAAGTCAACGACATAGGATGTTATTATATTTTGGCATTCCTACTGAGCATCTCGGTGATCACGCCTACTTTACTTTTCAGTTGCAGGTTATAGTCTGGGATCGTGGTTCTATGTCAGTGGTGACCCATGGGGTCACATGGAGGTATGTCTACCTGGTTATCTTTACTTTATCCTCTTTCGTTAGTGTTTACCTATTTCGATCAATATATTTTGTTTATCTATCTTTTATTTTTCTGGACTAAATCATTCCCAACTGGTTGTTTTGATGCCTCACACTAGTTGTCAGCTCGTGGGGATTGAGAACGCCCTTCGGGCCATACCGCAGACCATCTCGGATGACCGATTCGTGGTCGACCCGGGTTGGTTCGTGACATTTCATGCCCACTCGACCTACGAGCCATGTAATGGGCTTCATGCTCACTGAGTCTATGTGTCGTGTACTGAATAAATAAGGCTCGATGGGTGGACTATCCCATTGGGGGGGTTACGACCTGTCTTTTCGGTCTGTGTGTGAGGTGTGTGTATTTAAATGTAATTATACCCCCAAACACCTAATATATATATATATATATATATTAAAAATTACAAATTAAATAATTAATATATAAATAAATATTAAATAAATAAATAATAATTAAATACTCAGTAAATAATAATAAAAAGTAAATAATAAAAAATAATTAATATTAAAAAATGATAATAAATAATAAACAAATAAGCAATAAATAATAAAGTAATATTAAATACATATTAAATAAATATTAAATAAATACTAAATAAATAATAAACAAATTTTCACTAAATCATAATAAAAATAAATAAATAATAATAATAAATGATATTAAATTATAAATTATAATAAATAGTAATAAACGATTATAAATAAATAATATATAATGAATAAATAAATAATAGAAAATGGAAAATATATAATAAATAAATATATAATAAATAAATATATAACAAATAAATAATAAATAATAAATAATAAATAATCTATGAATAATAAATGAATAACAAATATTAAATAAATATTAAATATTAAATATTAGATATTAAATAACTAACGAATACATAATTAATGAATAATAATTAAATGATAAATAAATAAATAAATAAATAATCAACATATAAGAAAATTAATTGAATAATAAAAAAAAATGATATTAAATAATAAATAATAAATAATAGATAACAAATAAAGTTTAAATAAATGTTAAATAAATAATAAAGAATAAAGAGTAAGTAATAAATAATATTAAATTCTAATTGAATAATAAATAATAAATAATAGATAAATTATGAATAAATAAGCACCTAATATATATATATATATATTAATAAATTACAAATTCAATAATTAATATATAGATAAATATTAAATAATTAAATAATTATTAAATACACAATAAATAATAAAAATATATAAATAATAAAAATTAATTATTAATAATAAATGATAATGAATAATAAATAAATAAGTAATAAACAATAAAGTAATATTAAATACATATTAATTATATATTAAATACTTATTAAATAAATAATAAATAAATTTTCACCCAATCATAATAATAATAAATAATAAATAATAATAAAAGATATAAAATTATAAATTATAATAAATAATAATAAATGATTATAAATAAATAACAAATAATGAATAAATAAATAATAAAAAATAGAAAATAAATAGAAAAAAAATAAATAAATAATAAATAATAAATAATAATAATAATAATAATAATAAATAATAATAATAAATAATACATGTATAATAAATGAATAATATATATTAAATAAATATTAAATATTAAATATTAGATATTAAATAAATAACGAGTACATAATAAATGAATAATAATTAAATATTAAATAAACAAATAAACAAATAAATAATCAACAAATAATAACAGTAAATGAATAATATAAAATAATAAATGATATTAAATAATAAATAATTAATAATAGATACCAAATAAATATTAAATAAATGTTAAATAAATAATAAAGAATAAAGAGTAAGTAATAAATAATAGAAAATTACAATTGAATAATAAATAATAAATAAAAATACAATAAATAAATTGTGAATAAATTATAAATTAATAAATAAATGATTAATAAATAATAAACTAATAAACTAATAAATAAATAATGACTATATAATAAATAAGCAATAAATAAATAAATAATATTATGTAAATAATAAATTAATAAGAAATTAAAATGAAACATATAAACAATTAGCGAATAATAAACAAATAATGAAAAATAATATATTAATAATGAAAAATAAATTAATATCAAATAAATAACTAGTAAATAAATTATAAATTAATACATAATAAATAATAAATAATTAGTAAATAAAAATAGATAAATAATAAATAGTTAAATATATAATAAATAATTAAATAACACATTAATAAAAAATTAATAATAAAGAATAAATTAATAATAAATAATAAATTAATAATTAATAATTAATTAATAAATTAATAAAAAATAAAAAATAAATAAAAAATAATAAATAAGCAATAGTAAATAATAAATAATAAATATTCTGTAATAATATATAATAAATAGTAAATAAAAATTAAATAATAATTTAACAATAAATTAATAATATATAATGAATTAATATATAACGAATAAGTAATAAATGAATAAATCATAAATCATAAATAATAAATGAAAAAAATAATAAATGAATAAGTAATAAATAATAAATAATAAATATCTCAAAATAAATATACATATAAAAAATTACATAAATATATATAAATTCACATCTATGTTAATAAATATATATAAACACACACACACATAATTATATGTGAATGTGTCTATATATATATATAAACACAAGTAAATATAAATATATATATATATATAGTCATATAATATATAAAAATATATATACATAAATATGTATAAATATTTACAAATGTACATATACATACATATATATAGACAAATATTCATAAATACATATAAATATTCATGCATGGATACAATTATTTATAATTTTAAATAAGTAATGATAAATATATATAAATTAGAAATAAATATACATAAATGTATAGAAGTACATACAAATATATATATATATATATATAATAGATAATAAATCAGTAAAAGAGGGAAAACTATACTAACTACAACACCATAAAATCAATAGGAATGTAAATCTGTGGAATAAAATCATATATGACCTAAAAAGAAAATGAAGACGCTTTTAAAAAAAGATAAAATCTCATAAAATGTTCAAAAATCATGATATATGAACTAAAAAACTCAGTTCTGGAGGAATTATGGGCCTTTTTACTCAAAAAATGTGATCCCCCCCAGGCCACTAAGGCATAAATCTCTTTGTAGGATTCAATTTGATATGTGGTAGAGCCCAAACTGACTCTAGGATCAAAAGTTACTACCGTTTGAAGTTGAAGTTTGATTTTAAACTTTTCTTAAAACTATAATAAATTTTAGTTAATTAATAATTACCAAATTATTATCTAATATGGTTGTATTTCATTTCATAAAATTTGACTTGACATGTTGTGGAGATAAAACAATCACCCATATCAAAATTTGTAGTCATTTGATATTGAATCCTCATTTTCAACTTATACAAGAAATAATTTAAGTTTGAGATAACTATTGACTAATAATTATATATAATTAATAATTAAAACATTATAATTAATGAAAAATATAAATAAAAAAACAAATGAGTATAAATAATAAGTAATACTTATAAATAATAATTCATAATTTAATATTTAATATTTAATATTTAATATTTTTCTCATCAAATTAGAGGTTGTTTTTAAAAAACCTCTTTTATTTTGCAGCAGCTTTCATAAACCACTGTAAAAAAAAATTATTTTTTTAAAAAAAATAAAAAATCTAGATTAGTGGAGGTCTTTGAAAACTCGCCGCTAAAAACTACTGAAAGAAAATCAAAAAATTGAAAAAGAAATAAAAAACACATTTAGTGGAAGTTTTAAGAACCCCTGCTAAAAAACCGCTACAAAACCCTTTTTTCCTTGTAGTGATTACTGCATTACAACAAAAAATACATCTATATATGATAAATTAATAATTTAATTAAAATAAAAATTACACCACAAATACAAGGAAAAAATAGTATATTATAAAAATTTCAAAAATTGTTTTATACAATTACATTATCAAGTACTATCACACACATTAAAAAACATCAATTGTTTCATTGTCATTGGCACTCAAGCCCCTCTACAAAATGATCATGATATTAGTTGTCAGAAAAACCACCCCAACTTGATAAAAAAAATCCAATTGTATAATAAAACAATTATTATGTTATTAATACTATAAATAATTAAATTAAACATAAATATGAAACAATACATTAGCAAAATGTCAATTCTAAATAAAAGGAAAAACTTAGAGTCATGTTGGTCACACCGTGCATTGGATTTAGGTGTGAATGATTCCTACACATTATAAATGTAATAATAATTGTTTCCCTTATGTATCATGGAAATCCAAATGTGTTTGTTTAATTTTGAGTATGTCACATGTCTTTTTTACTAAAATGTCAATTTAAACTAAAAACACACACTTTTGAGTCATACAAGCCACATTGTGTGTCAGTTTGACATGAGACTAATTCATACATGTAAAAAATGACATGTTAATCACTATCCTAAAGTATCAAGACAATATGAGTGTGTATGCACATCTTTTAGTGATTGAAACATGGTTTGAACTAAATTGCCAATTTTAAACTGATAACGGACGCTTTTAGTAATATTGGGTACATCGTGTATCATATTAAGATATAAATAATTCTTAAACATCACAAATTACTTATGGATTTCTATTCTAAAGTATCAAAAAAATATGAATTCGTTTGCTCAGTTTTGAGTATGTGACGTATGTTTTGAACTAAAATGTCAATTTTAAATAAAAAGAAACACTTGAAGTCAAACTGATCACACTGTGCATCAGATTAACAAGAAAATGATTACTAAATTTCAAAAATTACATTATAATAATTTTCATAAAGTATCAAAATAATTCGAATGTGTTTTCTCAGTTTTGATTATGAAACATGTCTCTTTTAGTAAAATGCCATTTTAAATTGAAAACATTCTCTTTGAGTCATAACGGTCACATCATGTGCTGTTTTGATGCGAGATTGATTCTTACATGTTAAAAGTGAATTCTGAATCATTTTCTAATGTATCAAGAAATCCGAGAGTATTTTCTCAATTTTTAGAGAGTGACATACATTTTGAACTAAATTAGAAATTTTAAACTGATAAAGGGAACTTTGACTCATACTAGGAACACTGTGTATCATATTGTGGTGATGATTATTCCTACACATCAAAAATTACTTATGAACCATTGCCTTAGAGTGTCAAAAAAATCCAAATGCATTTTCTCAGTTTTGAGTATGTGACATGTGTTTTGAACTAAAATTTAATTTTAAATAAATTGACACACATGGAGCCATACTGGTCACAACATGATTCAGATTGAGGTTAGGATAATTCCTATAAGTAAAAAAATGATTTAATGATTGTTTTCCCAAAGTATCCGGAAAATTTGAATGTGTTTGATCAGTTTTGATTTTGTCATGTGTCTTTTTTTATTAAAATGACATTTTAAACTAAACACACACACTTCATGTCATATCAGTCACATCATGTGTTAGTTTGACATGAGACTAATTCTTACACATCACAAATAACATATAAACAGTTTTTATAGAGTATCAAGACAATACAGTCATGTTTTCTTGGTTTTTACTGAGTGACACACATTTTGAATTAATTTTTCAATTTTAAACTAATAACGAACACTTTGAGTCATATCGGACACACCGTGTATCAGATTGAGGTATGACTAATTTCTACATGTCAAAAATGACTTATGGATCGTTTTCTTAAAGTATCAAAATAATATGAATGTTTTCCTGAATTTTGAGTTTGTGATGTGTTTTTTGAACTAAACTTTCAACACACTTGGAGTCATACTGGTCACTTTGTGCATCATATTGATGTGCCACTAATTCCTATATGTTATTAATGACTTAAGGATCATTTTATAAAGGTATAAATGAAATTATAATTTGTTTTCTTGGTTTTAATATTTTCATGTGTATTTTTTACTAAAATGTTAATTTAAACTCAAACTTGCACTTTGAGTCCTAACGGTCACATCATGTGTCAGTTTGATGTGAAAATGATATCTAAACATCAAAAATGACTTATAGATCATTTTCCTAAAGTATAAAAACAATCTTAATGTGTTTTCTCATATTTGGGTATGTGATGTGTGTTTTAAACTAAAATATCGATTTTAAATGAAATGACACACTTGGATACTGGTCACACCATGCGTCTGATTGTGAGGAAAATTCCTACATATCAAAAATGAATTATGGATCATTTTCATAAAGGATAAAAATAATCTAAATGTATTTTATTGGTTTTGAGTATGATATGTGTCTTTTTGACTAAAATGTTAATTTAAACTGAAAACATGCACTTTGAGTCATAAGGGTCACACCATGCATCGGATTATGGTGTGAATGATTCCTAAACATAAAAAACTAATTATTTATTATTTTCCTAATGTATGAAAAAATGTGAAATAATTTTCTCTATTTTTAGTATATGAAAATTATGTTTACTAAAATTTCAATTTAAACTAAAAAGACGCACATTGAGTCATATCGGTCACACCATACATCAGATTTAGTTGTAGTTGATTTCTATATATCAAAAATGACTTATGTATCGTTATCCGAACGTATAAAAACAATATGAATACATTTTCTTTATTTTGATTGTGTCACATATTTTTTTTTACCAAAATATCAATTTAAACTAAAAATGTGCACTTTTAATCATACCGGTCAAATCGTGTGTTAGTATCAAATGAGATTTATTCCTACATATAAAAAATGACTTGTGAATTATTTTCCTAAATTATCATGACAATATAAGCATGTTTTCTCAGTTTTCAGTGAGTAACACATGTTTTGAATGAAATTGTCAATTATAAATTGAGAATGAACACTTTGAGTCATACCGGTCATACTATACATCAGATTGAGATGTGAATAATTCTTACATGTCATGAATTATATATGAATTGTTTACTAAAGTATCAAAACAATCCAAATGCATTTTCTTAGTTTTGAGAATGTGATGTGTGTTTTGAACTAAAATGTCAATTTTAAATGAAAAACATGCACTTTGAGTCATATTGGACACATCATGTATCATATTGAGGTACATTTGATTCATAAATATCACAAATTACTTATGGATTATGTTCTTGAAGAATAAAAAAAATTAATTTGTTTTATCCATTTTGATTATGTGATGGGTATTTTGAACTAAAATATAAATTATAAACTAAAAACATACACTTAGATTCATACTGAGGACACTATGTATCATATTGAGGTGAGACTGATTGAGGTGTGGGTAACTCCAACACCATTCAAGACAATGTCCATGACTGATATTTTAGGAGGTCATACTTCTCCATTCAAATATTTTAAAATTCATTGGTAGATGTATCCTTAAAATTCACTTCACATTTCAGAAAACTTATTATTTACCCTTCCAATTAAAAGGAACATGTTCCCTCTTTTCTGAATTGTTTTAGACAGTTGAAATAAAATCTTGACTTACCAAAAGATCCATTGAAAAAACTAAATAATTATTAGATAAAAATGATAAGGAAATTAACATTACAATAGTAGACAAAATAATGAAACAATTAACTAAATAAATAGTATGAATTCACTTTTTCATAATGTGTGTATACATTCTTGACCAATTTCCACATCATTTTTATCTTAATTATAGCCTCAAAGTCCAGTTTCTCACAAGCGTGAGCAGATTTGAACATGTTACTAGCTCTGAAATACAGTAGACCTCGTGTATTGTATTGAGGTGCAACTAATTTATACATTTCACAAATGACATGCGAATCAATTTCCTAAAGTATGAAAAAATATAAATGTGTTCGCTTGATTTTGAGTATTTAAATTGTGTTTTGAACTCAAATGTAAATTTTAAACTAATAACATAAAATTTGAGTCATAATGGTCATATCGAGTATCAGATTGAGTTACAGTTTATTCTTACACATCAAAATGTGTCCATTTATTCTTAAATGCAATCAACATTCACCGTTATATAGTAATATTGTTGTTTGATATCCCAGAATATTGAATGCATTGTAGAATAAAAATAAATTTTCATCATTATGAGTGAATCATCCTCATTGAGTGCATGATCATAGTATATGAGTGAATCATGAGTTTCATCCTTCTTCATGATCTCTAGGAAAATTAATAAAAAAGTATTATAGAAAAATGATAGTGAAATTAACTAAAAAAAAGTAGATAAAATGATGAGAAAATTCACTAAATAAGTAGTAGGAAGTCACCTCTTCCGGATATCTTTATACAATATGACACCATGTATTCTGCTCACTCATTTCTAAACAAATATATTTATTCTTTTTAATAATAGGACTATTTAAATTTCTGGTATTAATGAAAACAATAAAAATTAATAGAGGATTAGAAAAAATTTTAAATTAAATTGTAATTGTATTAAAAAATACCTCTTTAGGGATGCTAGTTTTTTAATTTAATATAATATATTTCATAAATTTTAAAACATAATAAACATAATATTCTCCAATAGTTTATTATGAGAATTATAGAAACATTGATAAAAATAAGAAATTATATTTTTATATATGTTTTTATAGTGGAATGTTTTTAGATATACCCTAATACTTATCCATTTGTTGAATTCAATAGAAATTTTGTGCTCATGGACTGTTCTCATGCCATGATCTTGAAAATATTTAAACACTACTATTTCATAACATATTTTCCCTTAAAACACAATATAAACTATATAACATGAAGTTTATTTTTAATGTTTTTTTAGTGTATTAAAAATTGATAAAAGTAATCACATGTGGTCAGTTTGTTGGGTATCCATGCATTGAATCCAAAAAATTAATATTTGGTGTATCAAAATTGACTACAATGAGTAACCAATGTTAGATAGAAACATAAAAAGGAATAAGTAATTAAATTAATGAAAATATATTTGATATTATTAAATTTTATAGTTTTACCCCAATATTATGGGTATTGAAAAGTATCTATTGTCTATAAGTTTTAATTCAAAGATTATGGCCAGTTTTCCAACTATCACTTCACATTTCTTTGGATCTAATTAGAATAGTTTTATAGAAGTGATGTGAGGTCCAATGAGCCCCAATTTCTGTTCAAATGTTTTTCCCTTAAAATTGTATTGATATATATTTTCTTTTAAAAATTATGAATAATATTTAGTAATAATTAACATAGTAGATCACCTATTAGAAATAAAAATCATGAAAACATACCCCATTTATACATTTACAACTAAGACTCCTAAAAATTAATTCTTGAGTATTTAATTTACCTTATCAAGAATAATATATTCTGTAATGGCCTCTCTGTACATCTGTTCTTCAAAATAAATTTTGGTCATATCACCACTTGCTAACATTGTATCCAAATGAACCTTTAATGTTAGTAAATGCGAAAGTTGAATGGACATATTAAAGGTACTTTGTGAAGATAATTTTTATTGGTTGGTTGATACTTCAGATTTTTTTTGATTCAACCTCCCATTTCACCCCTTCTATTTTTTCATATGTAATAACATTCATCGGTATAAATATCCACATTTTTCATTAATTCTTAATGGTTTTTTCATAAAAAATAAATCAGAAATGAATACTTCCTTATAGATTTATATTTTTACAAGATCTAATAGAAATTATATGATAGTTCCAATAGCTTTCTGAATGATATGAATATCCACATCATCAAGTCAAATAGGAAGCTCAACACTTATCTCATGAGATATGTAAATCACTACTCTCACATGAACTATTTTATTTTTATTGTTGTGTATAATATCTTCTTTTATATTTTACACGATACCCCTTATAACAAGGTTATGGGTGGGTGTTGGTAAATATAAATCACAATCATTTGCACCCTATATAATATCAATATGGGATAGGTTTAATAGTATTCATAGTTCACCTTTTAGAGAAACAATTATGAAAATATTTATTACCTCTTTTAAGACAACCCTTTTAGGGGAATGCCTCACCTTAAAGATAGTGGGGTGGGGGAGATATTCAAATAGTGTTTTTATGCTATTTAATTTCTTTGTTTCCCTTCTATAACATTTTATAACAACTCTAACTGCTAATTAATTTTTTATTCTAGAGAAAATAATCATTCCTATAACTTTTACATTTTCTTATATTTATCCCTCTATTCATTTATTTTCTCAAAATATGGTTATAATGACTTCCCAAAACTCACACATATGATGTAGCCATATGATTCTTTTTTTAATTGCATTCTTGGTTGAGGTGTTATTCTATTTGACTATTAGAGGAGGCGGGATTTGTTATGCTTAAGGCATGCTAAAATCACACACATAATAAATCAATGTAATGTAATTCATTAATAATGTTTCATCAAACGAATTATCAAATTGAATTTAAACAATAAATAAATTATGAATGAACATGATTTATCAAATCTTATACCAAGACCTTTCTTTCTAACCCTCATTCTGTATTGCATCTTCCTGCTAGATAGTTAAGTTATTTTATTGCATCTAATTTTATTTAACAAACCCAAAACTCAAAAAATTCATTCTTTATCAAATAAAATAAAAAACATAAAATAATTAGATTAGGTGAATTATAAATTATTGATTGAATTTATTATAAAGCTCATAAAGTGAGAAGACACTAGTTATCCTCTATACTATAATAGAAAAAAAATTAAATTTTCATTTTATGTTCACTACAATAGTCATGAATGAATAATTATGTGCTATAAATGCACTCTATAAGGGATAATGAAGAGTAAATCAACATTTCATTTTTTTTAGAAAATTAAAGAAATTTTATTATAATTTTATCTTAATATCTTCCCAAATTAGTTCCTTAACTCTGGTAATAACATTATTCCATGAATATACATCAATAAACATTCACAATCGAGTGGTGAGCCCAATGTTACTACTAAACATAGACTTGTTGGGGTTAATAGCTTGATGATGTGTATTCCATATATCCTTGAATTTGATTATTATGTTTCTCACCATAATAATTTTTTCTATCACTGTCACGCTATGAAAATTCATTTTTTTCTAAGATACATATTTTTCTCCATCTACCATTTACTCAGCTTCAATATCATTAATATGTTTTTCCTCTGGATTGATAGCATCAACATGTGAAAATTTTTGTTGTTCCTCTGCTTTGGGAGCATAAACATGTTGATAATATTGTATTTCCACTGGATCGAGAGCATCAACATGTATTGAATTCATTTTCTATATAATGTTTTTGAAAATTTAATTTAGATTATGTAGATTCAATAGTGAAAAAATTGTTGTATGTGGTAACATAATTTATAATACAAAACAATATAACCTGATTATTGAAATCTATTTTTTTAAAGGTTGAAGGGACATGAATCCTCTATCAAGTATCCAATTCCCCTCATTGTGCCCTCCTATGACATACAAGACCCTATCTACATTGGGATTTTTTTGAAATGATTGTGACATTCCAATTAAAGAATCATCCTAAGTTGAATTAGCATCTTGAAGTTTAGTGGTTTTTGTCGATAACATAACAATTTACCAATTTCATTTTGATTGAACTGGAACATAAAATACTTGTACTTACTATGATTCTATTATAAAATATTTGTCTTTGAAACCTTATTGAAACCCACTTTCATAAATCCTAATGAATATATTTTAACTACACTCCTATTATTAATCCTCTTTCATTGAAAAATATCCACTTTGAAAGATGTATAATACAACTTAAATATTTTTTTGATAATGCCAAAGTATGAAATATTCACTTAAATTGGATTTCGTTTCTTGGTACCTTATACATGTATCACTTTAACCACAAGGGGGACTCCACTATTTTTCATGGTGTTTCACCCATAATGTTAATTTTTTTAGAACATATAACTATTAATTATGTAACTAGTATAAAATAATACATGCACACTTGGTCCTATAGCTAGCCATCAAAGTCATTCTAAAATTGAATCTTTTTTTAACTGATTCCTTAAAAATATGGTACCAAAACCATCCTATAAAATATTTATTATGTATATTTGATATCCATTATTTATCCCTTAATGGATTGAATTTCCTAATAATTACTTTATGGATTTGAATATACAGTGAAACCTATAAACTATTATGGAAAATGTAAACATGAGCCTGATACCACTCTATAATAGTAATTGAGACAACATATACTCTAGAAATTCATTCAAACACAAGACACCTGGTGTGATGATATTTCAATAGGTAAATGATTTTTATATTGGATAAGTAGTCAGTAAAGAATTCAATAGCTTCATCAACAACATATCACTCCACAATACATCCTTTTGGATGAATTTGATTTTTGACATACACTTTAAAAATCTTCAAATACCATTCAATGGTATAAATCCATCTTTAATGTAAATGACCCCATAGTCAAATCTCTCTATCCAACTAAACTATCATGTGACCCATCATATAAAATAATGTTGGTGGGAAGAACATCTCTAATTAACATAATATGATAGCAATTTCATTTAACATAGTTGAAAATTTCTCTAGATCTATATATTTTCTACATATAACATTGAAAAAGAAAGAAAAATTGGTTAATGTATAATGGACATTCTTGGAAAAAATGAAATGTAAATATATAAGAATTATATCTTGCATCAAAACATGATATTCATGTGATTTCAGACTTTTTAACTTTAAATCAGCTATTGACATGATATTCTTTATATTTGGTGGATACCCCTATGGAACCTTTAAATAATTCAAGATGTTTAAAAATTAATATATCTCTTTCCTGAAAAAAGTGTATGCATCTAGAAAAAGAAAATTATGTTTTTCACTCTTCACTGGTTCCAACTCTTCCTGTATCCCCATGTCAATCATGTACAAACTAGACTTAATTCCATCCTTTTTTTTTCTAGGTACATTTAATAAAATTTCAATGACACAATCATATACATTTTTCCCACATGTATAACATCAATAAAATTCCTTATGTACAAATAATTCAAGTACAATAATTAAAAAAAATGATCACTTTTTCCAACCAGTTTTTATAAGGTTTTTTGCAAAAAGGTTTATTGAAAGTAGTGTCCTTATATTTTAATTTCTCAAAAAGTTGATCATTTTTTATTAGAGAAACTATTTTACCTTCTTCTGAACTCCAATCAAATGATGTTGTCTGAGATGGATATTATATCCCTAAGGTAGAAATATGTGATGTCCTAGAAACATAGTTTTCGATGAATGTTTCAACCTAATTGACTGTGTAATTTATTCATAAATGGGATACTGATTAGCCACTGAATGAGGATAATATTAATTTTTAATATATATAATATTAATTTTATTTATTATTTAAAAACACCATTT
This sequence comes from Viscum album, assembly GCA_963277665.1. Classification (NCBI taxonomy): domain Eukaryota; kingdom Viridiplantae; phylum Streptophyta; class Magnoliopsida; order Santalales; family Viscaceae; genus Viscum; species Viscum album. The sequence continues at coordinate 1,466,252,293 of OY728158.1, forward strand.
TAGAGCATTTTACACTTTGAACACCATTTCACATTATGATTGTAATTCCTTATTAAAATGCACTATTGCAAGGTATATTTTTGAACACCTCCTAAAATACGAAATAGCCTTTATTTTATTTTAATATTTTATTTTCAGGTCTCTTATTCTAAAAGAAACAATTCATACTTTTTAAGTATTTTAGGATTCACATTGGAAGACCACAAAAATGGGCTTTCATGGAAACACATTCTAGGAAAAGTAAACTGGACAGTAACCCAATAAAGGGATTGTAGCAGACAAGATACAAGCCCAATTATTATAAAATTTTTCCTAATGATAGAGTAAATCATGGGGAACATTTCATAAAACCGTGACAAGAGATAATTCGGATTTTGTAATGGAGTTATAGGAGGCCCAAGTGGAAGATTAAATTCTAGGACAGATTCTATGGCCCAGAAAAACATCCCACCAATTTAGTCATATCTCAGAAAAAACCTATTATTTTTGGCTGAAATGTTACAGAGTTTTATAAGACATCTGGATATTCATTTTTCTCTTCTATGCCACACTTCAATTCGTCCATATAAAATTTCATATAGTCTTCTTTTTTCGGTGGATGCAAGCTGGATACAACTTCGGGTCAAGGGTCTAAAAGTCTCCTCTCCCTTACTTTCCACCACCCTAGGCCTACCATAATCAAGTGGGATGACTTTCACTATTAGAGGCTCGAAAAAAGACTAATAAAATTCCAATTTAAATCAGTGGTGTTGGAGGATTCAGGGATCTTTGGTGCTTTGTTTAATTTTAATGTTATGCTGTAATTTTTTTCCTAGAGTTTGTCTTTCTCATGTAAGTTGTTCAATTCACCTTAGTTTCTTAATAAAATTTATTCTTCTACTCTTATTTTTTTTATATCACATTTATACCATTGGTTCAAGGTGTGAATTTAATCACACCAAACCTTTTGAAATTATCACACAATGGTGGAGTGATCGTTATTTCATTGTCTTTTTTTACTTCTCAAATTCCTCCCTCATGAGTCTACTTTCTACTTCCATTGAAATCATAGAATCAATGTTGGGATAACTCACTTATGGGTTGATCCAAGGGAGTATAAATGGGATGGATTGGATGTTATTTCTCACTCCATTAATTTCTAAACATTTATTTTAATTGATAATTTTGGTTGAAGATCTTTAAACTCTTTCATCCTTGTTGAATTTAAGGCCACACACTTCAAGTGCTAATACAAACCTTTTCATTGAAGTGCTCAAAACTTTGATCCTTAAAGTGTATATGTGATTATTGTTAAATTGTGTAGGTTTTAAACCCATAAGTGATGATGTTTTTGATCTTTTTAAATGAACCCATCTCAAATATAATAAATTTAAATAGTTGAAAAATAATTTCATCCAATCCACCCCAAGTGATAACCTAGGAACAACTCATTCTTTTAAATTGAATTAACATAAGTCTCTTAGAATTCACTTAAACCCATATAAAATAAACCCAAGTTGGACACTTGATATCCATAAAAAATCTATAGAATGTACGTGTCTATAGGTTTCTTCTTTGGTCTCTAAGGATTCAACAACCCAAGCTAATCTACAAGCGTCCGCTTAAACATAAAATCTTGGGTAAATTTGGGTGAGACCAGATACCCTTGAGTTTCTTTAATGTTATATCCTAAAAACTTTCTATAAGGAGGAATTTTATTTATTATTCTATACACCATGTCTCTCAATGTGAAATCATAATTTTTTGTAAGCATCATACAATGAAACACCTAAATCACACAATAATTTCAAATCATTGACCAATGGAGCCAAATAATCATCAATATCATTACCTAGTTGTTTTGGGACTAATATAAATAAGGATAAGATAATGTATATTTGTTTCATGCATAAACATAGTGGAAAGTTATAATTTAGAAACATAACCAACCATATATTCTAAGTGATTCTTTGAAAACAAAAACAATTTACTCCATCTGTGAATTGTGTAAAATGATGGGTTTTCAGCTCATTTACAAATTTAGGACACCAATGATCAATTCTATTCTACTAAGTAGATTCTATCATGTGATGAGGTTTAACTTCTTTATTTATTATATATTTGTGTCATGTTAATTGTATTATAGTCTCCTCACTTCCATATATGCACCTAAACCCTAGAATTATTGGAAAATACTATATAATTTTCATAGGACCTGATTCATATTTCTTGTATTGAGAAGCACCACACTTTGGGATTTTTTTAAGTGATTTTAGGTTATTTTGAAATAGTATACAATAATTTAGATAAGCATGTATTATTTCAATGATCATACCCATTGAACGTAGCATTCACTTAGAGTCATATGTTTGGAAATAAATCTCATTATCTTCTGGGAGTATATCATTCAAGAGAGAAAGTGGTTCAGTAAAACTAGATTTACTCTATCTATTGAAATCTTTTAAATTAAATATATTTATTTTGTATGAACATTATATATATTTATTATAACCAGTATATAATTTAATCTTTGTAAACATCATTAACATATCAAAAAATTTTGTACAATCACAAAGTTCATATTCAACTGTCATTTTTTATTTCCTCAATTTGATATTCATCATTATCCACACCTGTAATCAAAATTCATCCATTTTCTATTCATATACATCCTCTTTGATTAAATAATATTAATATTTAACCAAATAAATAAATATATAGAAATTATGATCTTGGAACCGGAAAAAGTTTATTTTTAAAGAATAATTTAATCTATACAAAGTAAATTTTAACATAATTTTATGGGTATTGAGATTGTTTTGTAGTGGTGGATATCACATAAGGAAAGGAATATATGATATATATAAATTTACATAGGATATAATTAAACTTACATCTATTTCAAAACACATAGATCTCATTTATTATTAATTTTATGATATCTCATACGATTTAAAAGACATACAAGATCTCAAAAAAGCATTGAGCACTTGAAATCAACGAGATGGAGGAGTTTGTGTTTATTAATTTCTTCACTTGGTACATGGTGGCATTGGTGGTGTTTTATTGACATGATTCTTAGGTGTTAATGTTTATCTTTTTTTCACATGATAAATGTAACACCCCAAGCTTCGACGGTACACTTCTCTTTGAATAATACAGTAGCATGTGTTGTACGCAACTTCGATTTCTAACACACACCACAACCAATCAAACTAGCCATTATGAATAGTAATACCCAATTTATGAAATTTTATAAATTTTATCTTTCAAAATGGAAATCATTTTTGGATTCAGAATATTGAAATTATCTTAGGGTGAATTTTGGGTATTTTTCTGAAAACATTCAATTTTTGATGAATAGTGAAAAAACACAGAGTTATAGTTTAAAACTGAATTTTTATTTAAATAATTATTTATTTTATTTAAATTTAATTAAGGTAAAAATGGATACATAATACCTATATAAGTTCAATGTAATTCATTGGATTTAGTTTAGAATAATTTTAGATATATATAAATTTTATTGAACTTTTCACCGTCTTTTACCCACCTCCTATGAGAATTTGGAAATTCACATAAAACTTAATTTTACCGCTTCTGTGAGTGGAATTTAGAAAATATGAGAGACACAGTTAATATAAAGGAGTAAAATGTGGTTCAATAAGATAAAAATAATTTTTGGTGAATAGTAACTTTTTACTTTTATTTACCACGATTAAAAGTAAATAGGGTAATTAAGGGTAAAAATGATATTAATATTACTATAAAACATGTCCTAATTCTATTGTACAAGGTTATCTCGACCAAAAACAACCTTAATAATAAAATATTATCATCTAGGTCCACTTGGATTAGATTAGGACATTTATTATTATTTAATTCAAAGAAGAGTTAAAAGAGTTAAAATCAAAGTTTAATAACTAAAACATTTTTAATATAGGGTTATACATAAGATAAATTCAATTATAAATATTCATTAGAAAGGTAAAAATATTCCCTACATAATGGTATTGTATTTATACTTTTTAGACATTAAATAATTTAATTTATTTATGACACAATGATGATACAATAATTACAATATTAATGAAATATTAAGATAATTGATATTATAAATACCCAAATAAATGTAATTTGAGACTTTTTATAAATTAAAATACCTTTTTATGTTAATATGACATATTAGGATTGTTTATATAAATTTATTTTGAAGTAATAATGATTTAATGAATTTATCAAAAACAAAATACCCAATATTGTCAAAATTGACATAAAAGAGTTTTTAAAACAAATATTATATTATTAATTGATATTCTATTCCTAAAAATTTACGGTTCGGCCAAAGGACTTATATAATGATAGGTGTATAATTAATGGACCACTTGGGGGTCTCTTGGAGGTATATAGTATGTTTATTAATTATATAATATAAAAATACAAAGAGACGTGGTAAATGTCAAACTATTTAACTAAGAATTAAATATAAATGATAAGGTTAATATAGTGACCCAAACCTATCTAAAATCTATTGGTTGAAAGGATTTAGACCCATACCCACCTTAACCTTTAAATAATCGACTTTGGAGCCATTAGAAACCGAATATGAATTTATTATAAAATAATATTTCTAGCTTTTCCAAAGGTGCCCCTCACCCATCTTATAAAAGGGAACTTCCCCTTATCTCTAATTAACACCTTAAAAGCCTTTTGTCTCGGAAAAATCCTGCCCAAATATTCTCTCAACTTCCCTCAATTCAACTTAGAGGCCTTATTTTGATCATAAAGCCAAACTAAGGAGCCCTTTTGATCAAATAAAAAGGAAGAACCCAAAGAAGAGGTAATGTTTTCACCACCCTCATTCAAGTTCCTTTCTTCTTCAACTTCTTATTTATTTGTTATTCCCATTATAAAATAATAACTCCAGTATCTTCTATATACTGTGATGTTATTATAAATATGGTACAACCTTATTCAGTATTCTATCCATCCTTTGAATGACATGTCACCATACGTACGTACGTACGGCTTACCATCTCCACGCCGTGGTGTAATTGTTATTCAAAACATAATTATTTGGATGGGTATAATAATGATGTTTAATTAATGTAATTAATAAATATAACATGATAATTATTCTTTATATATGATATACTATCCAATTATATATTATTTTAATATCAAAAGAATGATATTGTAGCTCATGCGTACGTACGGACTACCGTCTCCACGAACGTGATGAGATTCATTCCCCATCGTATCCATTCAAGTATAATTCTCATTTTATGATAACAAATAATGTTTTAGGACTTTATATCATTCTGGATATGAATAAGATACAACCTATCCATCACAATCATGACTTATCTAATAAAACATATAAAATAAAACAAGTAAGTTAACACCCGAAACGACGATAATACTAAAATATTATTAACAAATAATTATTAGAAGATCATATATGATATCATAATTATGTATATGGTTCTTGTATAATTTAATAACAATTTTTTAACTATTATACAGGAGGTTAACATATCATCGACTAAGGAAAAATACAAGGTAAGGGTTTATTTCACATTCTCTTCATTATCCGAGGTTGTTTATACGTAATTATCTTCTGGGACCTCTTTATCATCCACATCCATGTTTCTTAAAAATGTTTTTCAAATAATTATTACTATTTTACAGACTATGGGTTAAAGTCATTTATACCCTTTTTACTTTTTATAAGAAGTTTATAAAGGAATCTTTCTGTCGTTTTCCAAACAAGGTCCTTTTTAACCTTTTCGACAGAATTAAGGTAAGAATGTCTTTTTTAACTTATACGGCGGGTGCAGCTATTTTATTCCATTATAAAATTGTAGAAGCTTACCTTACAATATTATAAGAATATTTTAAAAGTAAATGTTTTATTTTATAATTATGTGGTTTTTAAATGATTTAAAAAAAAGAGATATTTCTGTCAAATAGTTCTGATTTCATCTATGTCAACATCTTTTGATGGATTTTAAGCTTATTTGAATGTGATTTATTATGATACAAAAATTCCATATTGTATTTAAGGTTTTGTGATATGTTTGACTGTGGATGTTTTATTTTTATACCATTCAGGGTTTATGGATAAAGTATTGACATTTCATATGCTAATTTTAATACGAATGTTTATGTTATGTTTAAACCTGTTCATATGAGGAATGCATTGGACTTAATAAGTAATAGGTGGAGCCCGCTATAGCTCCTCGATGCATCGGTAGGTCTCATGAGACAAACTAGTGTCTTGGCACAAGTCCTTGACAAAATTTTATTTTTAGTCTTGGCACAAGGCCTTGACTATGTGGTTATGATAGTCTGGAATTATGCATTCCATCATTATGAAAGTGGTTATTGATATTGCATGTGATTATTAGACTAGTAGAATATCCATGTGAATAAATAAATGGAATTATTTCATTTTATCTTTTCCATATTATGCTGAATTTCAAGTTTAAAAGGCTTTGGTTTTAGTTAAACATTGCCTTAAATGTTTATGCTTATTTATGAAAGTTTCCGCTATATTGCTATCCTTACTGAGCATCTGAGCTCACCACTCTCAATGTTTTATTTTTTCCAGGATGTGAAGAAGTATTTTATGAATGAACTACATGGATAGTATAAGGGGATATGACAATGGAGATACGATTTTGTTATAGTTTTTACTTTATTATGTAATGTAAACTTTATGAATGTATCTAGTGATTCCAAGGCTACTAAACTAATCGGTCTTTCAAGACTTGATCTTTTGTGATCATGCCAATGTTATGTAACAATGCACCGACTCTGGGTAATTGGGGTCGGGGCGTTACAGTTGGTATCAGAGGAATTTTAGTACAAACCTTGGAAGTTAGATTTAGAAAAAATCTGATTAGAGCACATAGCCCTAAGATAGAATTTGAGGATTAGTATAGAAGAAATTCCTAGAATTTTGGTATTGTAGAGATTTTGTGAGTTTTCTAAGAAATACATCCATGTCTATATACAAGCAGGTATAGGTGGATCTAGCACAGATGTACCCAGGGGTAAAACCCGAAAACACCGCTTTGAGCTAGACTTGAACAGGAACTGGTGCACGACAACAGGCCTTGCTGCACTCTTGGTTACGAAACACCCAAGGGATATGCTTAGGATAATTCTCATTTTATTTACAAACCATTATCAAGGGTTTATGAGTATATAATTTCTCAAAGAAAACATTTTTATGATTATGGATTATATCCATAAATAGTTCAATTTATGTTAAGTTTTTAACAAGTTTGGAATTAGGTATTTCGATTCATAAATTAACCTAGTTTATGCCATTGTTTAGAAATGGTGCCTAGTGGAAGAAATGGAAACTGTATCAATGCACTAACTCCATGTAGGGATTTACCTCCTGCTCAGGATAATTATAGTGGAGCTGGTGATGCAACTGGTGCTGATCAGCTAATCACCATACTGGGACAACTCACTCAGGTTATGAATAATAACCTTACTCGTATGAAGCACACTAATACCTAGCGTGGAGGATCAATGTTAGATCGCTTCATGAGGAAACAACCACCAACATTAAATGGGAGTACAAATCCATTGGTAACTGAGCAATGGCTAAGTTCCCTAGAGAAAATATTTCAGGCTTTGGAGGGTAGGGAAAGGGAAAAAGTTATCATGGCAGTTTACCGCATCACTGGAGATGCTGATCAATGGTGGTCATTGATTCAAAACAATAAGGAAGATGATGAAGTATCAAATATGGAATGGAGGGAGTTCAAAGATCTTTTTTTAGAAAAATACTTTCCTCGTAACCATTGAGCAGATATGGAAGGACAATTTCTAAGTCTGATAAAAAAGGAGGATGAGAATGTCGCAAAGTATGAGGCTAACTTTACAAGGTTAGAAAGGTATTCTGCAGATTATATATATAACCCAAGAAGTAATATTGATCATTTCTTTGATGGGTTAAAACCATTTCTCTATCGATCATTAGTCTCAAAAACCTTCTCCTTGTACGAAGATATTATCTCACGTGCTATCAAAACAGAAAAAGAATTCTCTAAGTCTTATGACTTTAAAGCAAAGCAAGAGAATAAGAGATCTGCTGATCAATCTAGGAATGAAAATAAGGGGAAGAAGGGAAAAGTTGAATATTCATCCTGCAGTAAATGTGGGAAGAAACACCCTGGTACTTGCTTGAAGGGAATGGGAGTCTGTTACAAGTGTGGTGAAAAAGGCCACCAAGCTCGTGATTTAAAGGGGAAGAAAGAAGCTATCGATGTTCATTGCTAAAACTGCAGGGATATGGGACATTATGCAAATGAATTTCCTAAGCGTCAGAGGAACATACCTTAGAAAAGGTCAAGGGATCAATTCCAAGCTTATGCTATCACTACTGCTGAGGTAGAAGCTCTGAAAGATGTGGTGGCAGGTAATTTAATGGTTTCATCAAGTTTAGAAAATGAATTATTTTATTTTGGATCATCGCATTGTTTCATATCTTCCCAGTTTGCTAAGAAAATTAGATATTTCCAATTTTATTTAAAAAGGGATTTGTCAGTTAAAACTCCTAAGGGAAGTATCATTGCAACAAAGTTTTGTGAATCAGTCCCCATTAGAGCACATAAATGTTCTTTATCTGTGGATCTCATCGTCATACCTATGATTGAGTTTGATATAATCCTCAGTATGGATTGGATTTCAGACCATGATGCGAAGATTTATTGTAAGAAGAAGGAAGTTACAATTTTTGATGATGATGATAAAGAACACCTTATCTTTAGAGAAGAATCATCACCACCTGATTCTTACCTAGATCCACCCCCAGTAGCTCAACTAAATTCAATTATTGGGAAGGAATATAATGAAATTACTGTGGTTAAGGAAAGGAATGTTCGAATAGAGGATGTACCTATTGTGAGAGAATATGTTGATGTGTTTCTAGAAAATTTACCTAGACATCCTCTAGAATGAGAAATTGAGTTTTCCATTGATTTAATTCCTGGATCAAGGCCCATATCGAAGACCCCTTATAGAATGGACATTTTGGAATTAGTTGAACTAAAGAAAAACTACAGGAATTGATTAATAAGGGATTTATTCTCCCTAGTGTTTCTCCATGGGGAGTCCCTATCCTTTTTGTTAATAAGAAAGATGGATCTATGAGGTTATGTATAGACTATAGGGAAATCAATGCTATAACAATAAATAACAAGTATATTATACCTCACATTGATGATTTATTTGACCAACTACATGGAGCTCAATACTTCTCAAAGATTTACCTTCGATCTGGATACCATCAGTTGTGTGTGAAGAAGGATGAAATTTAGAAGAAAGTATTTCAAACCAGGTATAGATATTACGAGTTTACAATAATGCCTTTTGGGATGACTAATACACCCTATGTATTCATGGATCTAATGAATATATTTTTCAAGGAGTATCTCTATGATTTTTGGTGGTATTTATTGATGATATCTTGGTATAATCCAAAATCTACGAAGATCATGAAAATCACTTGTGAATTATCTTGAAGACTCTGAGAAGACATGAATTATATGTGAAGTTTAGCAAGTGTGAATTCTGGCTTCTTGGGATTTCTTTTCTTGGACATATTGTGTCTCAAGATGGAATCTCTATTGATCCTTCTAAGACCAAGGAAATCCAAGAATGTCCTGGACTGACGAGTAAAATTGAGGTACGTGGTTTTATTGGCTTAGAAGGTTATTATCGGCGTTTCATCCAGAACTTTTCTCGATTGGCTAACCAATTAACAAAGATCACATGAAAAGGGGTTAATTTTTTTGGATAAAATAGTGTGAATAATGTTTTGAATAACTTAGTAGATGATTAGTAAATGCTTATATATTGACTCTACCATCGAGGAATGATGAGTTTGTTATTTATAGTGATGCTTCAAAGAAAGGAATTGGTTGTGTCCTTATGCATAATGATAGGGTTATTGCCTATGCATCGTGACAACTAAAAATTCATGAGCAAAACTATCATACTCAAGATCTTGAGTTAGCTATTGTAATTTTTTCTTTGAAGATATGGAGACATTATCTCTATAGAAAAAATGTGAGATTTATACTGATCACAAGAGTTTGAAGTACATTTTCTCACAGAAAGAACTCAACATGAGGCAAAGGAGATGGCTTAAACTACTTAAGGATTATGATTGGACGATACACTACCACCTGGGGAAGGAAAATGAGGTGGAAGATGATTTGAGCAGAAAGGATCATGGAGTTTTGAACAAGATGAGAGTTGAGAGGGATCCTATTTTCATGGATCTACTGGAGATGGATATGGGAATTACCATGGAAGGTGAAACATCGATAATTTTTCAAATGGTTGCCAACCCTTCTTTACTAGAAAGAATAAAGAGTTCTCAGACCGATGATGAAGAGTTTCAAAAGAAGATTAAAGATATGAATGATGGGAGATTGAGTGAATTTGTGTATGAAGATGGAATTTTGAAATTTGGGAAGAGACTTTGTGTTCCCAATATTCCTGATCTAAAAAGGGAATTATTAGACGATGCTCATAGTTCCAATTTCTCTATACACCCTGGGAGCACCAAAATTTATAGGGATTTGAAGGAACATTTTTGGTGGGACAACATGAAGAGGGAGATTGTTGATTTTGTGTCAAGATGTATGGTTTTTCAACAAGTGAAAGCTGGAAGGAAACATCCTGGAGGAGTCATGCAACCTCTTCCCATACCTGAGTGGAAATGGGATAATATCACGATGGACTTTGTCATGGGACTACCAAAGACACCTAGAAGGAATGATGCAATATGGGTCATTGTTGATCGTATTACCAAATCAGAACATTTTCTTGCTATAAGAGAAGATCTACCACTTGAAACGTCTAGCAATACTATATATTAATGAATTTGTGAGAATTCATGGAGTACCCCTATTGCTTGTTTCTAATCATGATCCCTGTTTTACATCAAGATTCTGGAAGAGTCTTCAGAAGGCCTTGGATACTGAACATCTTTTGAGCACTGCCTACCACCCTCAAACAAATGGAAAATCAGAACAGACTATTCAAACCTTAGAAGACATGTTGAGATCATTCTCACTTGACTTTCAGGGTATATGGGATAAATATTTACCTCTGGTGGAATTTTCCAATAACAATAGCTTCCATTAAAATATTCGGATGGAACCATATGAAGAGTTGTACGGAAAGAGATGTCGTACACCAACCTATTGGGATGAAGTTACTGAAATAAAACTCATAGGCCCATAACTGGAGGAGGAAATGATGGAAAAGGTGAAGGTAATCCAAAACCACATCAAAGCAGCTCAAAGTAGGTAGAAGAACTATGCCAATAATCAGAGGAAGGATTTGGAATTTCAGGTAGGAGATCATGTTTTCTTGAAGGTATCTCTATGGAAGGGAGTTATACATTTCGTTAAGAAAGGTAAATTGAGTCCCAGGTACATCGGACCTTTCGAAATTCTAAAACGAATTGGTGTTGTAGCTTACCATTTGGAAATGCCGCCAAATCTCTCCAAAGCTCACGATGTGTTCCACGCATCACTGTTGAGAAAATATATGTCTGACCCAATGCATGTACTCAACTATGAGGAATTAGAACTGGAACCTAATCTGTCTTATTGCGAAGAGCCCATCATGATTCTTGATACCAGAGAAAAAGTGCTGAGAAACCGGACGACTCGTCTGGTAAAAATTCTATGGAGAAACCATAAGATGGAAGAGGCAACGTGGGAACCCGAGGAAATTATGATGATGAATCACTCGAGTCTTTTCATGTGGTAGTATTCTAGAAATTTCAAGGACGGAATTATTTAAATGAGGGGAGAATGTAACACCCCAAGCTTCTATGGTACACTTCTCTTTGAATAATATAGTAGCATGTGTTGTACGCAACTTCGAGTTCTAAAACACACCACAACCAATCAAACTACTAGTTATGAATAGTGATATCCACTTTTTGAAATTTTATAAATTTTATCTTTCAAAATGGACTTCATTTTTGGATTCAGAATATCAAAATTATCATAGGGTGAATTTTTGGTATTTTCTGAAAACATTCAATTTTTGATGAATAGTGAAAAAACAATGAGTTATAGTTTAAAAATGAATTTTTATTTAAATAATTATTTATTTTATTTAAATTTAATTAAGGTCAAAATGGATAAATAATACTTATATAAGTTCAATTTAATTCATTGGAGTTATTTTAGAATAATTTTAGATATATAAAAATTTTATTGAACTTTTCACCGTCTTTTACCCACCTCCTAAGAGAATTTGGAAATTCACATAAAATTTAATTTTACCACTTCTATGAGTGGAATTTCGAAAATCTGAGAGACAAGGATAATATCAATGAGTAAAATGTGGTTCAATAAGATAAAAATAATTTTTGGTGAATAATAACTTTTTTCTTTTATTTACCACGGTTAAAAGAAAATAGGGCAATTAAGGGTAAAAATGATATTAATATTACCCTAACACATGTACTAATTCTATTGGACAAGTGTATCTCGACCAAAAAAAACCTTAGGAATAAAATATTATCATTTAGGTCCACTTTGATTAGATTAGTACATTTATTATTATTTAATTCAAAGAAGAGTTAAAAGAGTTAAAATCAAAGTTTAATAATTAATTTTTTTTAATATAATGTTATAAATAAGATAAATTCGATTATAAATATTCATTATAAATATAAAAAGATTACCTACATAATGGTATTTTATTTATAATTTTTATACATTAAATAATTTAATTTATTTATGACACAATGATGATGCAGTAATTACAGTATTAATGAAAGATTAAGATAATTGATATTATAAATACCGAAATAAATGTAATTTGAGACTTTTTATAAATTACAATAATTTTATATGTTAATATGACATATTAGTATTGTTTATATAAATTTTTTTCGAAGTAATAATGTTATTTTGAATTTATCAAAAACAAAATACCCAATAGTATCAAAATTGACATAAAAGAGTTTTTAAAACATATATTATATTATTAATTGATATTCTATTCCTAAAAATCTACGGTTTGGCCAAAGGACTTATATAATGATATTTTTATCATTAATGTACCACTTGGGGGTTTCTTGGAGGTATATAATAAGTTTAATAAGTATATAATATAAAAATACAAAGAGGCATGGTAAATGTCAAACTATTTAACTAAGAGTTAAAAATAATTGATAAGGTTAATATAGTGAGACAAACCTGTCTAAAATCTATTGGTTGAAATGATTTAGACCCATACCCACCTTAAACTTTAAATAATACAATTTTTAGCCATTATAAACCGAATATTAATTTATTATAAAATAATATTTCTAGCTTTTCCAAAGGTTCCCCTCACCCCTCTTATAAAAGGGAACTCCCCCTTCTCTCTAATTAACACCTTAGAAGCCTTTTGGATCGGCCAAAACCTACCCAAATATTCTCTCAACTTCCATCACTTCAACCTAGAGGCCTTATTTTGATCATAAAGCCAATCTAAGGAGCCCTTTTGATCAAATCAAAAGGAAGAACCCGAAGAAGAGGTAATGTTTTCACCACCCTCTTTCAAGATCCTTTCTTCTTCAACTTCTTCTTTATTTATTATTCACATTCTAAAATAATAAATACAGTATATTCTATATACTGTGATGTTATTATAAATATGGTACAACCATATTCAGTATTCTATCCATCCTTTGAATGACATGTCACCATAGGTGTGTACGTACGAATTACCGTCTCCAAGTCGTGGTGTAATTGTTATTCAAAACATTATTATTTGGATGGGTAAAATAATGATGTTTAATTAATGTAATTAATAAATATAACATGATAATGATTCTGTATATATGATATACTATCCAATTATATATTATTTTAATATCAAAATAATGATATTGTCGCTCGTGCGTACGTACGGACTACCGTCTCCACGAATGCGATGAGATTAATTCCCCATCGTATCCATTCAAGTATAATTATCATTTGATTATTAAAAATAATGTTTAAGGACTTGATATCATTATGTATATGAATAATATACAACCTATCCAAAAAAACATGGCTTATTTAATAAAATATATAAAAGAAAACGAGTAAGTTAACACCCGAAACGACGATAATACTAAAATACTATTAACAAAGCATTATTAGAAGATCATATATGATATCATAATTATATATATGGTTCTTTTATAATTTAATAACAATGGTTTAATTATTATATAGGAGGTTAACATACCATCGACTAAGGAAAAGTACAAGGTAAGGGTTTATTTCACAATCTCTTCATTATCTGAGGTTGTTTATACGTAATTATCTACTGGGACCTCTTTATCATCCACATCCATGTTTCTTAAAAATGTATTTCAAATCATTCTTACTACTTTACAGACTATGGGTTAAAGTCATTTATACCCTTGTAGACTTTTTATAAGATGTTTATAAAGGAATATTTCTGTCATTTTCCAAACAAGGTCCTTTTTACCCTTTTCGACAGAATTAAGGTAAGAATGTCTTTTTTAACTTATACGGTGGGTGCGGCTATTTTCCACCATTATAAAATCTTCGAAGCTTACCTTACAAGATTATAAGAATATTTTCAAAGTAAATGTTTTATTTTATAATTATGATACTTTTAAATGATTTCAAAAAAAGATATTTCTCTCAAATAGTTTGGATTTCATCTATATCAACATCATTTGATGGATTTTAAGCTTATTTGATTGTGATTTATTATGATACAAAACTGCCATTTTGTATTGAAGGTTTTTTGATATGTTTGACTATGGATTTTTTATTTTTATACCATTCATGGTTTATAGATAAAGTATTGACATTTCATATGCTAGTTTTAATACGAATGTTTATGTTATGTTTAAACCTGTTCATATGTGGAATGAATTGGACTTAATAAGTGATGGGTGGAGCCTGCTATAGCTCCTTGATGCATCGGTAGGTCTCATGAGACAAACTAGTGTCTTGGCACAAGGCCTTGACAAAATCTTATTTGTGGTCTTGGCACAAGGCCCTGACTATGTGGTTATGATAGTCTGGCATTATGCATTCCATCATTATGAAAGTGTTTATTGATATTGCATGTGATTATTCGACTAGTAGAATATCCATGTGAATAAGTAAATAGAATTATTTCATTTTATCTTTTCCATATTATTCTGAAGTTCAATTTTAAAAGAATTTTGTTTTAGTTAAACATTGCCTTAAATGTTTATGCTTATTTATGAAAGTTTCCGCTATATTGTTATCCTTACTGAGCATCTGAGCTCACACCTTTCAATGTTTTATTTTTTCCAGGATGTGAAGAAGTATTTTATGAATGACCTACAGGGATAGCATAATGGGATATGACTGTGGAGACAAGATGTTGTTGTAGTTTTCACTTTATGATGTAATGTAAACTCTATGAACGTATCTAGTGATTACAAGGCTACTAAACTAATTGGTCTTTTGAGACTTTATCTTTTATGATCATGAAAATTTTATGTAATAATGCACATACTCTGGGTAACTGGGTTCAGGGAATTACAATAAAAACATTGATAGGGACCAATCACATGGTCTTGAGAACCCCATGTTTGAAGAAACTCTTGAATTCAAATCAAATGGACTAAAAGTCATGAGTTACGGTTCCAATATTCCATTCCCATATCAAAAAATTCAAATTTTATCAAAGCATCCTTTAAAAACCGCATGCCAAGAAATTCAATTCATTAAATATCACATGCTACTTTAAAACATTAAATTTATTAAATAAAATTAATTTTTTTTAAAAAGCCGAAGAGGCATAATAAAAATATCACTATCATCATAACAAACATTTAAAAATTAATCTACCTTTTATAAAACATAGAATGAAAGTAAAATAAGAAAACTGGGACATGGTAATTTGAAAGGACTTCCATATTTTGAAAATACCATTTAGAGAGTCCCATTTTTTAATAACATCATTTAAAAACCAAGTTCAACATATATAATTTGAGTTCAAAAACTACCCTTTGTTCTTACACGTGTATGTATTTATTAATATAGAGACTAATCATAATTTTGCACATATTCAAACATAATTTTGTGAAGAAATGCAATAATGTATCAATATTTATATCTTTGTAGCCTTCATTTAATTTCTTTATTAATTAGCAATTTGAAAAATCATTTATTTCTTGAATTGGTAAAATAGTGTATAAAAAAGTATCATTTTCATGAACTACAAAATATTTTGATCCTATATCAAGAACCTTTAATTGACTTAAAGTACACATAATTATTAGATAATGGAGAACAATATCATAAAGATAAACTAGTGTTAAATCTATACTATGTAGTGTTACCGGTTGGAGTTCAAAAATAGTGTATGAGCTGAGCTTCACAATGCTCATTGTGTTGGATTGATTTTGTTAGCTACATTGGTGTTGGATAAATGACATATATTGTATAATAATAGTCTTACTATGATGGTGGTAATGTAATTTGTGTTGATTTGTGACGTAATATAAACTTCTGACTTCATGTAAGAAATTGAAACCACCGATGTTCTAGTTATATCATAATGTCATGTTCTTTCATACATGATAGTTCACTCTTCATATAACCAAGTATAATCTCTTGACATGACCTATTATATTTTGATATCATAATACTCATTCTCTAATTAGAATGGCTGGTGTAATACAAGATTCTTAAAATGTGCTTCACCAGTCTCACATGATCTTTACTTACACACCACTCATTTTTCATGAAAGCCTCTTATGCACCATCAATATCTCATGTACTGATGTACATCCATAATCCATGTGCATAACCTATGTGTTCTTTATATTTCACAAGTGAAAAATATATAAAAAATTGATATCCATTATAAAATATAAAATATGAATGTTAAAAATATTAAACAATATTTAAAAAATATAAAAACCTTTTAATTCCATAACAAGATAAAATTATTAAGAACAAACTTAAAACAAAAAATAAATCATATAAATAATGAATATGTGTATAGGTATCAAAATTATATTGAAATAAGTCTTATCAAGTGTTATAAATATAAAAAAATTGGAAAAAAATATACTATATAATTTAAAACCATTTCATAATTCTTATAAAAAATTGTAAACAAATAAGGTGACATTACAATGATTGGGGTGCTTCTTCCTCGTAATAGAATAAAATGGGTAGAATTGTTTGATTTTAATCCATGAGAACAAGGGGGGATATTTGGAACTTGGAGCCATTTACTATCTATGCACCAAGAAAAATCTACCTACTAATCATTTATAGTCACTACCATACAAGATAAGTGGGAAGGGTTTTGCGGTGTAGAGCTAAGAGCTCCATGAAGTCGGAGTGATAAATAACGATGAATGAGTGAAATGAACTTGAAGTTGAGGGATAAAGTGAACAAACAATGGTTGAGGAAAGGGATATTGGGTGGAGAATCATTGAGGTAGATAAGGACAAATAAGATCACTCATACATACCATTCCAACCATTTGGGAAAATTAAAAATAAATAAAGATGTTTGAGGTGGAGTGAAAAATCACAAGTGATCACATAACTTAGATTTTTAAGGTGTCGATTTGTTTGAGATAATCAAGTGAGAGTGATGATAGATATTATTTTCCATGAGAGCTTGAATGGAATTAGCGAAGGAAAACCCATGCTAGTATTGGGATTCATTGAAGGAACCCCCACCCCCACGATCACAATGAGGATCATAAATGATTATATAATACCTACCTAAAGGCATTGTTTGGTCATTTTTTTGAGGTTCAGGATGCCCCCACTCAATGTGGGGGTTGGCAGAGAGGAAGGATCCCCGCTCAACGTAGGGGTTGGCAGTGACGTCTTTGTGGGGAAGAGGGGTTCAAAGATAATGTTAGGTCCACCTATGGGCTTGATGGTAATGGGGTCATGGAGTAGTTCATGTGAGGCATAGAGATCGACAATGTGTGTTGACGATGACGGCTTGTGGGTCACTTGGGCCCTTGGAATTTTCTCTTTGTAGCTTTTTTTATATGGGCCCTCGGGCTTTGTATTGTATATCCTTGGGCCTATATGTTTTTTTATAATTGTGTTTGGTTCCATGTAATGGGTTCCCTACTAAGTTATTTGGGGCTTTTTATTTTCTTATAAAGGGGCATGACCCCAACCCATGCAATAATTATATATATATATATATATTAATATATAAATATATATAATTATAAATATAATAAATATATTTATTTTAATTTAATAATTATATATATATATAATTTTATAAATACTTTTTAAAAAATTAAATATATTTAAAATTTTATATTTAAATATTTAAATTAAAAAATAATTTTAAAAATAATTTAAATAGATTAATTATATAAATTTCAAACATATTTTAAATGTTAGAACTTAATAAACAAAAAATAATAAATATTATTCATATAAATTACAAACATATTAAAAATATCACATGTATAGTGAATAAATATCTGTATAAATAATTATTAAAAATGATTAAATTCAAAAACATATATAAATCAATAAATATAAAAAATGAATAAATGATATTAAATTAAAGTAATATAGAAAATTAATAAAGAGAATTTAATATAAAATATATATTTTAAAAAATGAATTCATATAATATTAACTACATGAATTGTAAACACATAAAGAAATGAATGACATATTAAAAATGCCGTTAAATAAATAAATTATATAAATTTACAACATTTTAAAAATATTACAAATTAATAAATAAAATTGAATAAATACTAATCATATATATTGAAAATAAATTTAAAAAATACATAGAAAATTATAAATACGTATAAAAATGAATAAATTCCAAAATGATTATATGAAAAAGGAAAAAATATAAATAAAATGTGAAATAAGTACATTCCATACTTACACATATTCTATATATGTACATCCCACAAACATGTGTACATATACATACACATAAATACATTTGTACACGTACAACATCTATATATACACATACACAAATCACACACACACACAACATAATGCATACACATATATGCACATAGAAAATGATATACATATATAAATACAAATATCACCTATTAACAATACATCATTTATTTTTATATAATTGTTTTAATTATTTAAAAATATAAATTAAGATATCTAATTTATATCAATTATGTACATGCATTTCTTAATTAATGTATATAAATAAATATTAATTTTTGAATATAAATATAATAATTATATACATATGTATATATATATATATTAATAATATATTTTTATTAAAATTTATATCACCGCTAAGAAAATCATTGATAAAGATTCACTTTTATCAGTACTTTTTGCTAGTGAAAATAATGGTTACCCTTTTATTAGCACATCATATTTAGTGCTAATAAAAGATAGCTCTGGATAAAGTGAAATATGTGGTAGTGTTTTATTAAAATAAACACCCCTACACTCCCTTTTCATCCCTCTCACCCACCAATACTTTCATACACCCCCCTCAAAGATTCCTCCCTATCAGTCGATCTCCCCCACATATATTCTTGATTATCCCCTAAGTCATTGGACACTCCCCTCTTTGTCAAGACGACTCCCCGTTCTACCCTCTACTCTACTCCCACTACCCCTCAATCCCTTGACCCCTATATGCCTTAATATCGATACACTCTCCACATCCTTGTCATTATTAAAAATATGGGTATTGGCAATGGTTCTTTTTTTATAATGGTGGTGGTTTAAACGACCGCTACACTATTTAGTGATAGTTACAAAATCCGCAGCATATTTCACAGTCAGCAATCATTTAGCGATGGTTTTTCCTTTTTAGTGGTGGTTTTTATGTGTAATATTTGGAGCAATTATTGGTGGTTTTAATTTCATTTAGTGGTGGTTTATTTTTTTTAAAAAATAAGCTGAAAATAAAATAGAGGAAATAAACATAATTTAAACTATATACATTAATGATTGTTATGTTTAGCTATGATTTATGATAAACACTACTAAATAGATTCATAAATTTATATTTAGCAGGAGTTATCATAAACATACGATAAATAAATTTCTAAATATTTAATTTTTTATTATTTAATAAAAAATATATGCATATAAAAACCCAACATACAATAAACTAAAACATAAATTCACAATAAACTCATCAAACATACACCATCATACATCCATAATATATATATACAACCATATTCACTATAACCTCATTCATTCCATAACCTCAGTCATCAATATATACATATAAAATATATCTACCACCAAAAACAACCCATAGTTAATATACATCTATCCCATGATCTCTTCTACATACATCTACCTTCACATCATGTCATTAACTAGAACCAACCACATCATGACATCAATTAGAAAAAAGAAGAAGATAATAATTAGAATTGAACATAATAAATCAGAATTATAGTAGAAACATTAATAATATATAAACATACCACAAAAACTAAGTACCATTGTGACTAAAAACTAAATAATGTCATGGATGAGAATGGTCATGATCTTTTCTAATGCCAACAAACCGAAACTTTTAAGAATGTAAATGAGAAAAATAATAGACAAATAATATATTCATAATTTTATACATAAAATTTGTTATTTTTTAAATCAAATAGAATAAATTTTAATATAAAAAAATTAATATATCATTCAACAAACTTTGAAAACATAAAATTACCTATTTAATATATGATTAAACACTTGGAACTAAAAAGGGATAAGTATATAACATTCTAATCAATTTTTAAATCGATGTGTGGTGTGGTTGAAATTTAATAAATAATTTTTTTAAATAATTTTATTTTCAAGAATGTTTTATATTTCAAAAATAATTCACTGGTGGTTATATCATGATTTCACATCAATATGAGGTTTTTTTCTAGGGTTTTGATCATTTCACACATGTTTTAGTGTTTTAAAACACTAAAAACGAGTTTATGGTCATCCCAAGAAAATCATAACTTAGAATGATATTATTTTAGTTCTTACAGTTTAAAATATAATATATGGTCGTTTTACTACGATTTCACAGCCATCCAATTTCATTTTCATATTTTTATCCCCCTAACACGTGTTTTTAAAGACTTTAGTGTCATTAAAAACAGTTTATTGAGTCATTTAAAACACACTATACGACGAAGGGAGGTGTTTTCTGGAAATTAAAATATAAAATAATTCAATGATAGTTTCCACATGATTTCAGTTCAATATTAGACCATTTAATAAGGTTTTGACCGTTACAATCGCATTTTAGAGTTTTAAAATTCCAAAATTGCATTTATGACAATCTAGAGAAAAATGTAACTCAGAATGACATGATTTCAGTTCTTACATTTCAAAAATAATTCTATAGTCATTTTATAATTACTTCACAACCATATGATGTATTTTTTCTAGTTTTAATCCTCTAACACAAAATTTTAAAGACTTTGGTATCTTTAAAAACTGTTTATTGAGTCATTATGAGGACACCACATGTTATATGGACGTGTTTCTTTTGAATACATGAAAAAATAATTCAATGATATTTTTCCAATGATTTAATGTCAATATTAGGTTTTTCCCAGGGGTTTTTACTGATACACATAGATTTCAGTGTTTTAAAACACTAAATATGTGTTTATGGTCACCTTGAGAAAATAGTAACTTGGAATGATGTTCAGATTCTTCCTATATTTAAAAAATAAATCTATGGTTGTTTTATTATGATTTTAAGGCCATATGATGTTGTTTTACAAGTTTGGACCCCATGAATCATGTTTTTTAAAGACTTTGGTATCTTTAAAAACTATTTATTGAGTCATTTCGAGCACACAACATATAGGATGTAAATGTTTTCTATGCGTACACATAAAAAAATCAAAGAAAGTTCTATCATTATTTGACATAAATATGAGATCATTTTATATGGTTTTGATCTTTACATGCACGTTTTAGTGTTTTAAAACACTAAAATGCGTTTACGGGAATGTTAAGAAAACTGTAACTAGGAATGATGTGTCATAAATCCCTATATTTCAATAATTAACATAAAATTGTTGTCCTACTACTCCATGACCATCAAATTTCATTTTCATGGATTGACCACCTGATATATATTTTTAAAGACTATGGTATCTTTAAAAATGTTGTATTGAGTCATTCCAAGAGAACCACACATTGGATGTATTTTCTATCTATGTATACACATCAAAAATAATTCAATGGTGGTTATCACATGATTTT
Organism: Viscum album; assembly: GCA_963277665.1. Lineage (NCBI taxonomy): Eukaryota > Viridiplantae > Streptophyta > Magnoliopsida > Santalales > Viscaceae > Viscum > Viscum album. The sequence goes on from OY728158.1 coordinate 1,466,274,549, forward strand.
AAGTCAATATTAGGTCGTTTTATAGGGGTTTGAATATTACATGCACGTTTAAGTGTCTTGAAACACTGAAAAAATGTTTACAGGCATCCCAAACAAAGCTTAACTTGGAATGATGTGTCATAAATTCATACATTTCAAAAATAAATATACGGATTTTTTATATGGTTTTATGGCCATATGATGTAATTTTCCTAGTTTTAACCCCATAGAACATGTTTTTAATAAATTGGTATTTTAAAAAACTATTTATTGAGTCATTCTGAGCACACCACATGTCAGATGGATGTTTTTTCTATGTGTACACATAAAAAATAATTCAATGTATTTTTCCTATTATTTTTCATTAATATAAGGTCATTTAATATGGTTTTGATAATTACACGCACATTATAGTGTTTTAAAACACTAAAAACATGTTTATGGGCATACCGACCAAACCGTAATTTAAAATGATGTGACTATAGTTAAAATATATCAAAAATAAGTCTACAATTGTTCTCTATTAATTTCATATCCATATGATGTTGTAAACATATTTTTGAACCCCTGATAAACATTTTTAAAGACTTTGGTATCTTTAAAAACTATTTATTGAGTAATTATAAGAAAAAACATTTCATATGAACTTTTTTTCTATGAATACATATAAAAAATAATTAAATGGTGGTTTTTCCATGATTTTACCTCAATATGAGGTCATTTTATATGGTTTTGACTGTTAGATGCACATTTTAGTGTTTTAAAACACTAAAAACATTTTTATAAGAATTCTTGGTAAAATGTAACTCATAATGATGTGTCTTGAGTTCTTATATTTCACTAATCATTATATTTCCATTTTCCTATTATTTTACAGACATCCAACATCTTTTTTCTACTTTCGACCCCCTAACACACATTTTTAATGACTTTAGTATCATTAAAAACTATTTATTGGGTCATTCCATGCACACCACACATTGGATGTAAGTTTTTTCTATATGTACATATAAAATATAATTTAACTATGCTTTTCCTATGATTTCATGTCAATCTGAGGTCATTTTGTAGGGGTTTTGACTATTACATGCACATTTTTGTGTTCTAAAACACTAAACATGTATTTATAGGAATATTGAAAATATCATAACTCACAATGAACTTATGTCATTTATTATAATTTAAAAATAAATATAAGGTTGTTTTTTTATGGTTTCATGGTCATTCGATGTCATTTTCCTAGTTTTGACCCCATAACGCATGCTTTTAAAGACTTTGGTAGCTTTTAAAATTGTTTATTAAGCCATTCCGAGCACACTACGCTTCTTATGGATGTGTAGTATGTTAATACATGTCATAAATAATTACAAGTTAGTTTCCTTATGATTTCATATAAATATTAGGTCTTTTTTAGGGTTTTTACCATTACACACACATTTTAGTGTTTTAAAAAACAAAAAATGCATTTACAGACATCCTGGGAAAACCGTAAGTATTATTGACTTACTATCAATTTCTATATTACAATAATTAATCTATGGTTTTTCTCCTATGTTTTCACAATCATCAGACAAAATATATAGGAATTATGCATTAAAGTGTACGTTTTAAATATAAAAGTGTCATTTTTTACTTTAAAACGCTTGTCACATAGCCAAAACCATGCAAAAAATCTTGTATTGTCTTAAAATTTTATGAAAATGATCCATAGTTAATTTTTATTGTATATTAATTGACCTGACATCAACATGATACATGATGTTGTCAGTATATCTCAAAGTTTGTGTTTTGAATATAAAAGTGTAATTTTAGTTTAAAACGTATTACTTATTGTAAAATCCAAGAAAACGAGATCATATTGTTTTCAAAAGTTAGAAAAAATATCCATAATTCATTTTGGATGTGTATGAATTGATTGAAAATCAATTGGACACACGAAGTGTGATGTATGAGTTGAGGTATGTGTTTTCAATATAAGTTCCATTTTATATTAAAACAACTATCACATAGAAAGAACCAATGAAACAACCTATGATTATTTCCAAACATTAGGACAATGATCCATAATTCATTTTTTATGTATAGGAATTAGACACACATAAATCTGATATAGGATGTGGTTTGTATGAATCGAAGTGAATGTTTACTATATAAAAGTTTAATTTTAGTTTTATTCATGGAAGTTGTATGTATTCTATAAAAATCTGTGAATAATCTATAAAGTTTAGTATTTACCTTGGTTAGATGATCTATAAGGATAGAAATTTTCACTGGCACCATCCCCATAATCATCTAAAATATACACACTAAAGAATTTTCCATTTCCTAATACCACCGATCCTCTTTTTTCCTATAAGAGTTATGTTATTTCACTTTTTCTTTCAACCTTGGAATTTATATTTGTACTTACCAATCAATGAAACTGGTCAAAACTTTAGTAGGTGTAATAGTAAATGGTGATGAAATCTTACCAAATATAGATGATGGAGTATAAAAAAAACCATCTTTTGTACATTCCCATGATTCCCCTCCCCTAAAATTCTTTCAACTATATCATTCTAGGATACCAATGAGGAATCTGAAGTCTTCACATCCCAAGAATCTTGAATTTCAACATGTGAAGATAAAAATATTAACATTTATTTTTTCAATTATCTGAACTTTATAATATTATATAATTAAAAAAATTCATTATCATTTAATTTTATTTAATTACTATAAAAAATAATAATGAAAAATAATTTTTAACAAAAAACACGACTTAAACCTAATTAAATAGGAAAAAATACGTGGATTAAATGACACCAATAAGGCTAATTGGATCTGTCTGATCTATATAGCGATCCCTATTTAATTAGGTTTAAGGAATATTTGTCATTATAATTTATTTTTTTATTATTTTGTTTTTATATTAATGAAATAAAATTAAATAGTAATGAAAATTACTTACTCTAATGTATCTAGTAGTTTCATTCAAAAACTTTTGTTAGGTTTCCTATAAACATTAAGCCACATATCTATCCCGCCAACCGAGTTTCCTAATTCATCATCCTTTATAAAAATATATATATACAAGTTATAAAAAATATTAACTTATAACAAAATAATATAAATAATAATGGATAAAATACAACCAAGATTGTTCTTTTTCTCAAAAAACTATAAGACCCAATGATATGATGCATGGCTTGTTTCTTAAGATTCATATCTTTTTGTTAGATAATTCCTATAAAAATAGAAAAATTAATGAAAATTATAATTTTATTATTTTTATGTTCCTATGATACAGTAAAATATGAAATTACCTCATGAGATTCAACTCTGTTAATATTGACAAACACCTTCCATTACTCACAAGAAACACTTTTAGGGACTTTATCAAACATTTTTCATGATCTTAGTGATGTGTCATTAAATTAATTACATAATATCCATTTAAAATATCTCTATTTCTTGCCAAAAATTTTAGATTTTGTGGGAGTGAAACAAAGTTAGGGGAATCAAAATTAAAAAAAAATATATAAAATAATAATAATTTATAAGTATATTAATAGTATTACTCATGTAATTTAAAATAATTATAATTGAATATTAAATTAATATTACCTTTACATGGTTATCAAAGAACTCATTTTTTCTAAGAAGTGGGAATATTTTTCCAATCTTTATAATTAATGGGAAATATCATTGTCTCAGAAGAAAGTTACTAAAGAATCTATGCATAGATTCCAACAAAATCACTAATAGGCACCCTAAAATCATTAAATTTAATGATAATATTGAAGTATTTTAGGTCCCATACATCTACTGTATTCATATTTATGTATCTTCTGTTATTATCTTTATCTATTCCACAAATGATATAATTAATTGATAAAATATATATTTTTTTGTACAATGACATATATACCAGTAATGGTAGCTCAAAAATATTCCCAAGATGGATGGGTGACCAACTGATCCATCGCCAAAGGTGAATCAGATTTTGGGCTACCAAAAACATTTGGTAAAACTATTGGCTAATTATAATTATATTGTACAATGGAATTACTCGAATCCACTAAAGCTTGTGGTAGTGGTGGTGTGCTCTAAGATTTTGATTGATTAGGATTTCAGAAAAAATTATTCTCAGAATTCCTATAATTCAAATGGTTAAGAATATATTAAATTTATAAAAAAATGAAAAATTAATTTTCTTTATAAAAAAGGCAAAAAATTTAACAATGTATATATATATTAAACAAATATAAATTATAAATTGTAATATAGTTTCATTATAAATGTATACATTCAATTATATTCATCTTCATTATCCTAATTATTATCAATATCCATTATGGTGAGTACTTCATTTTCACCCTCTCATTCAATTATTATTTCAGTATTTTTAGGGAAAAATCATTTTTTTTTGGTTGATGAGGCTCACTATCCCAAAGTACCATTTTATCTTCATCACCCATATAATACAGGTATATCAACTTTATGTGTAAAAAAACATAAACCTTCATGTTTTTCATCATCCACATAATAAATCGTATTTTCTTATGAAGCTAAGATAAATGGATCATGTTATGCATGCTCACTAGTATTTATCAAGCAAGAGAAGTTGACATAAGTAAAATTCAAGGAATATTTCATTATACCCCTATCAATGTTGACCCACTTTTATTTGAATAAGACACCTAAAAATTGACCATGATAGTTTAATTCAACTATATTAATCAAATTTCCATAGTTTCCCACCACTATTTGTCTAAATAATCTACAATTTAGACTTTTCAAGTCTTCTTCATCAAAATATTGTACGAAAACTAAAGCCATGAATATTGTTGGCATTGAGTATCTTATCCTTCTTTAGAGTACCTCGAGCCAAAACTGTCAAATTATTTTATATTTCATCTATATTATCAATATTAATTATCTAAATAAGAAGATATAAGGTGATAATTTTAACCTAGAAAAAATAACTACATGACAATAATATAAATATGTGTATATACTTACACAATGGGAGATCCATTTAACAATCTTCTTATTAATAGTTTTTTAAATTCTATCTCATTTCAAGATCAACCCCTTAGTCACCTATTTTTTTTGAAATCACAGTACTTCAAAAAATGGATCTTCAATAAGACTATTGAGTATAACATATCTATGCACTTCTGGAAACTCCAATTTAGGTAGTGTAAAATTTGACCCATTCCCAATTGGCCATCTAATAGTTGAAAATACTAATGACTAGTTTTTAGAATGAGAATTTGTGGAGATGTCACCACCATGTAAAATACAATTGAATATAGTCTCAAACCATCCAAATACCTAGAACATAAGGTCAAACACTCTTCAGGTATGAAACATTTAGCAATAGAGCATCCCGATCGATCTTTATTCCTCGCATATGATTTCAAATGACTAAAGTACATGATGAGAAAAATAAGAAACATATTCAATAATTTTACACAGTGATTTGATAAAATTTAATTCACCAATGAAAATAAAAATAATATCAATGTACCTCTCAATTGGATGTATCCATTGATAGTGTACCAGTCTACCAAGTTTAGATTCTTTAACCAAATCAATACTACAATAAATCATGATTGTAAATATTTAAGGGGGGAATTAAAAATCCAAATGAGAAAGTGTCAAAACAATTATTTATTAAAATTTATCAAGTTTAGTTGGATTTAGAGTTTTTCCACAAATCTCTATAAAAAAATTATACAACTCAACTAGAACTGTAGTTACTTTTTGAGGTAACATATTGCACTATGCCAATGGAAAAAATCCCTCCATCTGAATATGTGAGTTATGAATTTCCAATCCATGTAACTTTTTATTTTTTAAATAAAAGCACCTTGAAATGTTACTTGGATAACCATATGGAACTTTTAAATTATTTAATGTTTTAAGGAATATGTATTTATCATGATTTTTCATTGTAAAAATAGTCTAAGGATAGTTTCCATTCCCATTTCCCCACAAACCACAATTTATATTCATTAATTCCAAATCCTTATGATCATTAAGTTTATCCTTCAATTTAACCTACTCATTAAGCAATGTAAAAATTACATCATCAGATACATTATTATAAATATGAATTATGTTAATATAATGGTATATAAAATTAAACCCACGTTAATGAATTTGAATAATGTACTCATTTTATTAAACTTTTGTGTTCTGGATGCATTGGATACTGTACCTAATACCCTTTTCCCACATTCAATAAACTAAATAAATTTTCCAAATTCTACATTGAAATTCATTAATTTTCTCAATATTTATAAACTAGATAACATCTTAGGTGACTTTCTCAATTCAAAATCTATATTAATTTATGTATTATTAAACTTGAATTTATGATAATCATTAAGAAATCAACGATGACACCTGAAACACCGTTTTTTACAATGAGGTAATCATTGAGGTTCAAAATCTAAATTAAAAATTGATAAGCCAAACCTGTATAAGTATTCCTCCCTGATAGGTTTCATAGTCCAAGAAATTCAATAATTTACCAAATTAAACAATCAAGCATTTTCAATAGTTTTCTCATTGAAGAATCATATGTTTCCACACCATTATCCAACAATTCTTGTAATTATTTGATTAGAGGTTGAAGGTATACATCGAAGTAATTTCCAATAATTTTATTTTCTGAAATAATTCTCAAAATAATGAAATATTTCTTCTTCATAAACATCCATGGAGGTAGATTATAGTGGATCAAAAAAATTAACCAAATACTATAATTAATACATAAATTACCAAAAGGGTTAAAACCATCATAAGCCAATACCAAACAATATTCCTAGGATCTGAATAAAAATATAGATATAATGAATCAAACAACTTCTATGATGTTGAATCTTGTGTATGACTCATTAATTCTTCCTTTTTACTATCCTGAGTATGCCACTTCATATCGCATGTAGTCTTATATTACATGAATAATATCTTCCAGCATGGTTTTATAGAAACGTAACATTATAGCTTTGTGTGAGTTTCATTATTAGATTTCTTTCTTTTGTTTAATTGATCATTACTCTCATTTTTGTTCATTGAATTCCATATTCTTTCATAACATCTTATACATTCATCTTTATCATACTCTTATCCCTGGTAAATCCTGAAATCATTAGGGAATCCATGTATCTTTGTATAATCAAGTCCAAATATGTTAATGAATTTATTTATCTCATAAAATTATGCTAGGATCTTAGATTCACTAAATACCTCTTTAAGAAACTCTAAAATCATAGACATTTATTTGTCTGTAATTCCACAGAGACACTTGATATGATACAAATTAAGTTGAAAATTCAACATCAAATACATATCACATTATTAATACAGTTCTTTTTTATAGTCTTTAACTAAGTTATAAAAATAATTTTTTGTCACTAAAGTTCATATCAGGATTAAAATTCTCGGGATCAACTAAAACTTCTACTGATAAACGAAAATATTGTAAATTGTATCATGTTATGAAAAAATTCATCATTTATCAGGTTTCTAAATAAATTATTTTCTAGAAGGTCACTTTGTGTTTTGTTTATTGGATAATAATTGTTTTTAATTTCTATAACATTAAATTCACCATTCCAAATCCATCACACATATCAAGTTAGAAAATGTTTCATTATTAAGTGCATATATACTTTCTTTCTATTCAACCATCTCTTGAATTTACAATCAGGACAAAAACATTTTTTTCTACCATCCACTATTCTATTTTAAATTTTATAATATAAAAATTATTCAAAACCCCTAGAATAAAAATTTGTGATTCAAGGAAAATTAATCCAACTTTTAACCATAAATATTTTATTTTCACTCTTATCCTTTTAAATTTATATATAAATATATTAATGTTTAATCAAACTACTACAATCAATTATTAACCTCACTAAATTTTTTCATTGACTAGGGTAGGGTATTTATTTGATATAATATAAGTAAAACATTAAAATGATTTAATTTAACATGAAAAATATAAAAATAAATGAATAAATATTACCCCTCACAATATAGGGTTGGATATCCTAAAAGAATGTCACAGATGCAAGGAGAGGGAAACAAACAATGTGGAGTTCAGAGATGATCAAAGCAACATCTAACTTAGATAGAATTAGGGGAAATCTAGGAGGGAGTAAGGATTATAGGGTAGTGTGGAAGTGGTTAGGGCTCTATATTAATTAGGGGTGGTAGTCACTGAGAAATAGAGATTAAGGGTCGTTGTATCCAGCGAAGTCCCATTAGGGGACATCGATGTGGTCGTCATCGAGGGAGGGAGGGATGTGGGTTGGCAGGGGTCATTGATCATCGATAAGGGAGGGGTCAGTGGGTAGGGGTTGGCATTGAGGGAGGTGGGATTGGAGGAATGTGCTCAGAATTGAGGGAGGGGTCGATATTGAGATATGGGCAGTTTGTGGCCGACAATCATGTGAGGGGGTTAGCATCGAGAGAGGGGGAGTAATTGGGATGCTCGGGGGGAGGGGCAGGTTTGAGGTGTTAGGTCCATGAGGGTTGTGGAGGGGTGGGGTAGGGGGAGGGTAATTTAGGGTTTGTTAAAGTATTTAGTGGAAATTTTAATAAAACTTCCACCAAATATAACTATCAATGGTGGATTTATGAAATTAAATCAACATTTTAAATTATATATATATAATTAATTTACAGCGGTTTCTGAAACTGTTGCTAATAAACTACTGCTATAAACCTATTTTTTGTAGTGTGTGTCATCTCCCCTCTTCCTTGTCTCTCCACCCAATATTGGAAAATTTAATGTCAAATATGATGTATTATAAACAAGTTGTTTTATATTATCATCATGAAATTTAATATTTGAGGTGTTATATCATTTGTTCTTAATTCAGATGTTTATGATTTGACATTTAAATATCTAAGCCTATAATTTCATTTTTTTAATACAATATTTCATTCTATTTTGTAGTTTATTTTTATATCATGACTAAAATGACAACTACCAATGGATCCCTTGATTATGGACATTGACTTTTCTATCTTTATCTCCATTGAATTTATACTTGATCAACTTTTCTTGAGTTTTTTCATAGTAATGAAGCATAATACAATAATTTAGACTTACAAAACCTCTCAAATAGAAGTTTTGTAATTGTATAAGGTGGTTGAATATTATTTCATGGGTTGGTGAACATTTTAACTCTATTAGTATTCCATTTGAGTCATTTTTTGGGAAACATCATTTCTTGATCATGTGTGCTATATAATGATGAAAAAGTTTGTGAAATCACAAACAATAATTTTTAAACAATTAAGTAGTAGCATATAAATTTAAAGTCACTATTTATTTAGTGTTTCTTTTTATGAAAAATCTTTTACATAATTTTTGAAATGATTTATACTATTTTATGGTAGATCATATGTTTCATGTGGTAGTTTTATTAGTATATGGATTAATTTTCATTGAATTCAGGGAAGTGTTGACTTTCATGACTATGTACTTTGAAAAAAGAAGCTTTTTGAAATTACTCCCCTCAGTATGCATTTTAGTTTTCTCTATTTTTTATATTAACGATTAAATTCCCATTTTCTTCTCAAATCATAGTGGTATCAAGTTTTATATCACATTGGTTCATGTTGTTATTTTTTCTTGTAGTCCATGAATTTGATGTCCTAAGAGAATATTCTAAAAGAAAAAATATCCATTTTATTTTTCTATACCTAAAATGTTGTATGATACATATAACAATATCAATGTTAGGATAAGTTAACTTTTTTATTGTACTTACAAAATTTCATGGTGAATATGTTTATTTATTATTCATGTATCCTTTTTATTTTTCTATTTGAGATATCTATTGACTTAATAGTCATTATGTTTGGTTTTTTAAAATCATTTCAGTGAAATTACACCATATAAGTTTTATTGAAAATATTTTCAATATTTTTTTAAAAAAATTATCTTTACATTCCATTAATATTCCATCCTTATGATAATTTTAAAGCTTATTATTTTGGTTTTACGTCAACAACCTTAATTGTTATTTTTTTTCTCTACTAGAAGTGATTAATTTAACCAGACGCTATAAATAGTTTTTCCTTGTAATTGGGTTGAGTAACTTGACATGAATAATATTAAAGAAAACTTGTTAAAATTTATGAGATCTTACATCGTATGTTCTTATATATGGATATATCAGTCCTCTTAATTGTTGGTGTTTGATGGGTATATCTATGAAAAAATAATTGAAAATATTATTTAACTCACTAAATATTCTAACTATGTTGGTGTGATAATATTAATTTTGTTTTATAGATTCATTTTGTTTTTATTATATAATTTTTAATATTTATAGTTGATAATGTGTTTCCCTTATTTCATTAGTTGTTCCATTTTTTAAAATAAGACATTTCAATTCATAACCATCTAAATATTAGGTGTACAAAATCCATGCACAACTTATTTCAATTTACAAAATCATAAAAACATCTAAGTCTAACTCTAATATTATATATTCAAGTGAAACATTAATTTTGTATAATATGACTTCAATTAATCAATCATTATAAGTAACTTTTATTTTAATTCCTTTCTATGAAATTATTATTTCTTCTAGTTTTTGTAAAAATTATTTTTAATAAAACTTAGCGAAGTATTGAGTTGAATTTCTTCCATTGTTTTTATTTTAAAATCATACTTTTTCTTAATAATATAATGTTGTATGCTTTGTTGTTTGAATAAATTTCAATGTCAATAAATTCTCACTAGTTTTTTCAAATATCTTGAGAAATTTGATATTTTAATTATTGTGGTGACAAGCTTCTTCTATTAAATTATATATCCCTAAAAATTTATGATCATATCTTATAATTTTATATCATTATAATTATTAAATAAAAAGTATATTTCAAAACCGTTCATTCAATTTTACTATAAAAAATTTATTTCATCATTACACCACTAAATCTATATTCATTTTGTTTCATTTTATACTACAACACCTTATAAATTTTTTGTTACATTGAAAATTTCAATTTCAAATGATAAAAAATAGAGTGGATGGATTTATGTGGAATTTAATTTCACTAATCATACTTCATATCATTGGTATTTATATCCGACTTTGGTGTTCTTGTGTTTTAGAATTTCAAATAATTTTAGTTTTATACATTTATGTCTTGAATTTATAATATTTAGTATCAATATCTATTAGATTTATTCAACATATTTTCATTGATCTTCTAGATTGATTCATTTCAAGAAACATTTATATGTAAAATTTAGGCTCACCAATACAATTGGAAATTGTGTTTGAAACATTATTTCTGAACACATTTCTATTTTCTATAGTGAATCTGCTTATTTATTTCCCCAACCTTGTTGGGTTATAAAATAGAATAACAGTTTCCATCATTACCATTATGAAAATTGAATAATAAATTGTAGCTAAGGTTTTTAACTTTAAAAAATGTGTATGATGATGAATTACATGTTATTATCATTAGAATAATAGATAACACATTATTCTTCTAAATCATGTATTCCATTAACCAAACATGTGAATTTTTATTATAATTCATGTTAAATTATATATATATTCAATATATGAAAGTTACATATTTGGTTATTCTTTTGAGAAATATATATTATGCATTTAGTTTTCTCATTATGAAAATGAATATAATTTGGACTCCTAAGAACTCTATAATATCCATCTTTGTTTTATTATTCAATATGAATATATTTTTCCATTATGGGAATTATTAATTACACATTATGAAACATTTATAATGAATAAATATTTTCCATTAATCATTATGCATTCTATTTCATTCTTCATGAGAATTATACATTATTCATTTTGGACATATTTATATACATATACATTATATAAATAAAACTAAATTATATATTTTTCATTATAAATATTTCTTTATGAATATATTTTGAAATTTTGTTTCTTTATGAGAATTATACATTATTCAATATGAGTTTTCTTTGGCTCAGGATGACCAGAAATTTCATTTTAGTGTTTTAAAACACAAAAAGTGTGTGTAAAGGTAAAAAAGTTAGAATAAAAACTTATATTGACTTAAAATAATAAGATAAATTTCATTGAATTATTTTCAACACGTTTGAGTAGAAAAAAACGTCAATCTAATGTGTCGTGTTCTCAGATTGACTGAATAATCTTGTTTTAAATATTTTAGAGTAATTAAAAATGTGGGTCAGAGGTTGAATACCAACAAAAAACTCATATTTCTATGAAATCATAATACGAAAACTATATATTTATTAGTAAAATGTAGTAACTGAAACTACTTCAATTTGAGTTTTCATTTTCGTGGAATGAACAAAAACATATTTTTATTACTTTAAAACACTAAAAGGCATGAGTAACTCTCAAAACCATAATAAAATGAAGTTATATTGATGTGAAATCATATAAAAATCTTATTTTAAATATTTATGATGTGTATGAGAAGAATAAACATCAATCTAATGTGTAGTGTGCTCGAACTAACTGAATTAGTAGTTTTTATTACTTTAAAACACTAGTAGTTTTTTTTGATTTTTTCAGCTATCCAATATTCAGCTTCAAATATAATATGTCCCTCCTATGGGATTCTTCACCACAAAGGAGCTATTGTTTTTGGACCTGACCTCGGTCATTATGGGATCATGATCTTGGATACCATTCTCGGAAATTTGTGACTCGTGATCTAGATTTGGATCTAGAACACTGCATCTTTGAATTTGTTCCTAGATCTAGATCAAATGCACATAGGTTCCCCTGATTTGATAATCTTCTCTAGGATTTGGATCATGAATCTTCCCCAAGGTCTTAATCCTAATTCACTCTTCCATTTTGGGTGATCTGAGTTGTGTTTCAAGGTGATATTTTCAAAGATTAGTGGGAAGGTGCAGTGAGTCTTGCTGGAGATTCACCACCCGTTTCACTTGTAAATTATGGAGGATTAAATTCTTAATCATTGGGAGAAGTTTAAAAATAATTATTGGGAAAATTAAACATTGTAAATTTGTACATCTGAGGAAACTATTTTTTGGAATCATCTGCCCTATCTTCAGGTGGGAACAATTTCATCTAAAAGACCTTATAACCTAAACACCTTGAAAAATATGCTATAGTTGATTTTGAGGCTATAAGTAGGAGTCAATATTAGAGAAATCATGGATAAGATGATTATTTTTTAATTTTTTAGGGAATCTGACTAGACCATAGTGTTGAATGGTCTCCTGTGGTTCTTCAATAATATTCTAATTATGATCAAAGACCTCCATAATGGATTTAATATCAGCAATATGGTTTTCTCCCACTCCCCTTTATGGATCCCTATAAAAGGCATTCTCTTAATTAGAATAAATGAGAAATTAATACATAGTATTAGGAACTATATTAGGGAGTTCATTTATTGGGATGATTCAGACCCGATCCAGTGGGGGTCCTCGGTGTAGATCAGGGCCATGGTGGGAATATCATGACCTCTAATACAGGGTTTATTTCTGAAACTCTTGGAAGACAAGATTTGTGTGTCTCTTGAATTTAAAACACTCCCTTATTTCTACTTATTCAGTGGCATTATTAGTCATGGTGTTAATGATTTTTTCACGAAGAATCCTGATTTGGAGGGATGTTTGATGTTGCAGTATGGATCATGGATTAGGGATAAAACCTTGGATCAGAATTCACTTTGGAGGCTGAGAAACAAAATCCTAGGGATATGCTCAATATGTGGATGGCCCTTAACCCCTTAGTTGATAAGGCAGTGATTTCTCCCCTAGGCCTTCCATCTATCCCCAATTCCTCAGATTGTTTTTCCATCACTGTATGGTGGTCCCACACCCCCCAGCTAGTGATTCTCCTTCATAAGGTCTTGTTAAGTAGGGGAATCAAGACATGGTGAATGATTCTGGTGAGAAGAACATTTTGATGTTTCTTGGTCAACCTTCTTCCTCTTTCATGAGTCGAGTTTTCCAAGAATCTATGAAGGCCCTCTATCTAGAAAATATGATATTATCTGCAGGGGTGGGGGTTTGTTCTCTCTTATCATGGTATATGTGTTGTTTTCAAACCCATACCCCTGGTCTCCTATTGTTTTAGACTAGGAAGGCCCACCTCCTTGTGCACCTTTATCAGTCTGTCGTGCCCTGACGAATGAGGCTTTAATTGTGGGTCCCCAATTTTCTTCTGACGGCTTTGTTCCTCTTCATATGAGAAATTATTTTTCTCATATAGAGTCAGCAGTTACACCGACACTGACCAGTATATGGGTCGTGTCCTCATCTCAACACCCCTATGAGCCTTGTTGAATATGCTCTGACCCTCTCAAACCTGTTCTTTCTCCTTCTACAGATCTTTATAGCCCCTTTTATGAGGATGGCACCATCTCTCATGGTGATATGAAGTTGGGTTGTATCAATCGCCACAAGTGGATGAGAGTTTACAGAGGGGTTTAAGGATCTTCAAGTTTTGAACCAGTTTTTTGTGGCTCTAAGGGGAGTTTCAAGGCATTTCCAGAAGTATGTCTCCAAAAAATGTAGAGAGTGGTAGGTAGTGGTTCTCTTATTGAAGTTACTAAGGTAGAGGCTAGGTTGACCCATCTTCACCGTCCATAATGAAAAACTTTTGTTGGAATGGCCATGGACTTAGAAACGGACATTCAGTTTGGATGCTCCGCCAATGGAGCTCTATGTACAACCCCGACATGATCTTCTTGTCTGAGACCATACTGGAATGCAAGGACATGAGATGAATTGCTTCGAAGGCTGGGTTTTAAAAATGTTTCTCGGTCGGATAGTCGGGCCATACTGGTGGCCTCAGTTTTATATAGAGAGAGTGCATCAATGCTTCAGTGGTTAACTTATCTGATCACCACATTTTTGCTTCAATCTGCTAGTTTGGGGAACCTGCATGGCACTTTGAGAGGTTTTATGGCTGGCTGGGAGTGAGTGATAAATGGATATCCTAGGAGTTGTTCATCTCAATTGGGAATCTAATCCAGGTCCACATTTTGTTCAATGGGGATTTCAAGGATGTCCTGTATCACCATGAGATAAGGGGTGAATCAGGTCAGAGTGCTTCTTCCATGCATCTATTTTGGGAATGTTTTCTATAGGCTAGTCTTTAGGATCTTGGATTCACAAGGATCCCTTTTACTTGGTTTCATTGAAGTTATCATGCCTCTAGAATCTCAAAATGATTGTATAAGTTTGCAGCTTCTATTGAATGGATATAGACATTCCCAAGTTATGAGGTTTCCCACTTCCCCTGGTCTTGTCTAACCATTTCCTCATTTTTCTTCATCCATAGGGGGTGACCTTAGGTGATAATCCAATATGTAGTTTTCGTTTAGAATGAATGTGGCTCCATAATGACAATTGTAGGGATGTGGTTGAACTTACTTGTTCCTTATCTCATGAACAAGTATGGGACAAAACTAAGGAGGTTGCTTCATATTTGCAGTGCTAGAGTCGAAAAAACTTCAAGAATTTTGACCAAATAATTCCCTGGATATTGAAATCTTTGTCTATATGCTACGAAAAATCATATACTTTCTCTTTATAAGAGGTCATCTCTCTAGAAAAGCATCTGTTTGAATCCCTTTGAGATAAGGAAACAATTGGTTATCTGGGTCAAGGGAGTCCTTTATCAAACAAGGTGACCAAAATACAAGGTACTTTCATCATAAGGCCTCCGCCAGAAGAAGGAAAACCCTTATTTCAAAGTTAGAGGATGGGAATAATAACATTAGTTCTGATGAGATAGTTATTCAAGATATGTTTGATGATTTCTATGAAAATATTTTAAATTTTAAAAGTGGCATCCCCTAGGGGGGCCTTTTGAGCTATGTGTAGCCTAAGGTGATAGAGGTCATGGCCTCGAATCTCGTGGCAGATATTTCAGGAGAAGTTATTGTGGTAGCCCTAAAGAGAATTCATTCCTAAAAGGCTCCAAGTCCAGATGGTTTCCACACCCTATTCTTTAAGAGATTTTTTCATATAGAGGGATCATACATTATTTCCCTGATTCGTGGATCAAGGGTGGGTTCTATTAGTATGGACAAGGTTAATAAAAATTTTATCATTCTTATCCCAAAAATCTCAGGTATGGTTAAAATTTCTTATTTTAGGCCTATCAATTTATGTAATGTGGTCTACAATATTTTTTCCAAAGTCCTCTGCCATCGATTAAGTAGGGTCTTTCCCTTTATCATTTTAGAGAATAAGAGTGTGTTTGTTCCCAAGAGGGTCATAATAGATAATGCAATTGTGTCCCATTAAATCTTCCATTCTATGAAAACTCATTCAACCTCTAATAGGGGTATTATGGTGATGGATTTGGATATGTCAAAGGGTTATTATAGTGTGGAATGGGACTTTATGGAAGTGGTCATGAGAAAATTGGGATTTGGATCAAAATGTGTGAGAGCAATCATGAGTTATGTTAACAATATTTCCTATATCATCAAAGTTAATGGATCCCTCAACAAGTCATTCAAAGATTTTAGGGGTCTATGGTAGGGTGACCCAATCTCCCCTTACATATTTATCCTTTTCGCTGATGTTTTCTCTCATATGTTATCTATAGCAGCTCTGGGTGGAATTATCCATGGGGCCAAGGTTTTTTGTAAAATTATTCCAAATTATCACCTTTTCTTTTCTAATAATTGCCTCCACTTTTCGAGAGAAACTTCTTAGGAGTTCCAGGATATTATTTGATTCATTTATTATTTCACCATTGCCTCGGTTCAATGCGTCAACATCACAAAATAAAAGATATTCTTTATCCAAGTTGTGAAATAGAGGATGAGAGACACTATCAATAGTTTGTGTGGTATTGAGGTCGTAAAGAAACATAAAAAGTATTTGGGCCTCTCGATAGTCTTTGGACACTCTAAAAGAGAGTTTTTTTTCCTTTATACTTGATAAAGTCCACAAGAAAATCTAGGGATGGTCAGGAAAGATTCTTTCTAAGGCTGGAAAGGAGTTTCTCATTAAATCTATGGCCCAAGTTGTTCCTTCTTACATTATGTCCCTCTTCAAGCTCCCAGAGTTCTTCATCCATCAACTTCATTCAGAATTTTCCAATTTTTGGTGGGGTTGTGATAATGGAAAAAATAATCTCAACTATCTCAGGTGGGAGAATTGGTGTTCTCTTAAGGGTTGCAGTGTCATGGGATTTTGAGACTTGATTTTTTTAACAACTCCCTTTTGTCCAAGCAAGGATGGCTCCTCTTATATAATTCAGATAGATTGTGTGCTAAAGTTGTCAATGCTATGTATTTCACCCACGTTTGTTTCATTTATTCTTGCTTGGACCCTAGGATGAGTTATTTTTTGAGGAGTGTTTAAGGGTCAAAGTCTAACTTAAACTGCGACGTCTATTGGAGAATCTCTTGTGGTGACTCAGTTAATATTTCAAACAATCCTTGGCTACCTGTGTTGGATGTCCTTACTCTTTCATCTTTTCCTATGATCAACAATGAGCATGAAATTTTGAGTGATCTCATGGTTGATGACCTCTCCACCTAGGAATTTCAGAAGCTCAATCTCTAGTTTTCAAAGCCTGAACATAAGGCTATCCTATCAGTTCTCGTGGTTCATGAAGTAGGCCGAGACAAGCTTTGCTGGTATCATGATCCTTCTGCCTACTGCACCATTTTCTCTGGTTACAATTCAAGCATGGAATTCAATAAAGGATATTGGATTCCTTTATACAAACATCTATGGAATCAAAAATCTATGCCTAAGGATAAGATTTTAGTTTGGAAATTATGGAAGAGAATCCTTTCTACTCATGATCGCCTAGCTGATAGTAACCTTTCTAATAACATTCTATTCCCTATCTATGGGGTTACAATGGAAACATATTTCCACACATTTTGTCCTTCCCCTGGGTATTTGGGCTTGGGTCATCATGTGAGGCTCATTTTCTCTCCCTCTGGAAAAATCATTGGGACATTAGACTTATCATGGGAGAGTGATTCAGATCTTTTCATGCTCAATTTTATGTGGGGATATGCATCCATGTATGGATTATTTGGTTTCATCATAATACCTTCATCTTTGAAAAAATTATCAAAGAAGATAGAGTGTGGATTGTTAGGATGCACAACTGGGGATCTCAATGGGTAGAAGGTGAGGGGATTTTTCCTCATATGCCAGCTCAACCCCCTTAGGCCAAATAGATCCCCCCACCAGATGTTTTCAAACATAATACAAATGTGATGATTCATAGAGACAATTTGGTTGGACTCAGTGTAGTGCTATGAGATCATGAAGTCTCTATTATAGTGGCTTGTTATTCCTCAGACAGTTCATGTTGATATCCTCTGGTGACTAGGTCATGGTTATTTAAATGGTTATGCGGTTCTTCTTGTCTCTGGGTTGGAGGGATATTGTGGTTGAATCAAAATGTTAGGTTATTATCAATACTTTGAAGGTTGAAGGAGACAACCACCAATCTTTTGCGTCTATCACCGAATCCATCATACCTGTGGTTCCCTCTTTTTCATTATGTTGTTTTTCCTTTATTGTGAGAGAGGGTAACCATGTGGCTCATTTTATATCTTATTTCAAGAATGGTCAAAGTTATTGTTATTGGATCGTTTCTTTACCCCCGAAACATTGTACATTGGCTTTTTCTAATATCTAAGTTGTGTTTTTCTTTAAAAAAAAATGAACCATGATACATTTTAAGATAAAATATTACTATACATGATAAGCATTAATACATTATGAGAATGAAATAATAAAACAAAAAAGATAAAATTTAATATATATATATATGTCACATATTATTATATCTTTGTGGTCTTTTGGATTTTTGAATGAGGGAAAAGATTCATTTCCTTAACCTATCTCCTCATCATTCCAATTTTTTCATTAATAAAGGGTTTTATACCCCCAACTTGTTTAAAAAATAAATGGGATATTTTTCAAAGGTCTATTTTTCTAAAGGAGTTGTATATTTTTAGCTTATAAAATTAATCACCACTAAGGTTTGATTTTAATGAAATATTTTGATAATATGTAAATTTAAATAAATTAACATTCAAATAATAGATATTTATAGTTTATTAATAAGAATATATTCATTTTGGGTCTAAAAATACATTTTTTCCAAAAAATTGTTTTTATGAATGATTATAAAAAAAATTAAATTTATCACCTATATGAATTGAATTATATAAAATGTTTTTTTTATATTTTAAATCAGAATATTAAAATTAAATAATAAGGTAATTTTCATTATTAGTCATAAAATTATGTTACTGAGGTTAAAAATAATTACAACGGTAAAAGTAAAATGGTAATTTTTGAAGAATTGATTTTATATGGGTTGTGTAATGTTTATCTAAATAAATTAAAATTTTATATTATTAATGAAAAGTCAAATACATATTTTAAACATATAAAAAATATTATAATTCATTTAATTAATAATTGATCAGAAATATGAATAAAAACACTCAATGTATAAAAAGACATTTTTCTATAAAAATAGTTTTTCCATATCTTATGTTTTATTTTAAAAGTTAATTTAATCCTATTGAGAAATTCCATTAGATTAAAAGGAGTCTAATTTTGGATTCAAATCATCAAAATATGTTAATATAATTCATATTATATTTTTAGAAAAAAATATCTTGGTAAGTATTTGATCAAGGTTAATAAATCTTAAAATAGGTTACTTAACATGGATAAAATTTTATTAAGTTTACATGAAAGTTAAACCTTATACAACAATTTTTTGTTTATAATTCATACCTATATTTCTAGCCAACCATTATTTACATTCTCATATAAATCCCATGTGATTATGTCTTTTCCCCTAATCTACCACTCAATTCTAATGAAAAGTAACCTTTTTCACCTATAAATGGAGGTCAATTACAACCAAATAATTTCAGGCATAATATTTGAATTCCACTTTTACCCATTCCCATTATTAATATCCTAGAATAAACTTATAATATTGGTATACCTTAGTTACAAAAAAGTGCCCCAAATCCACCAATTCTAATATTTTTTTCAAGAGAATACTCAAATCCTCAACGTGAGTATTTCCACCCCTAGTCTTTTCTTATTTATCTTTCTCATCCAAACCCATAATTATATATTATAAAAAATTAATATAATGAAATATTCATCATTATTAATCCCAAATTTTATAATATTCAAGGTAAAACCATTCTATATTCCACTATCATCTATTTGAAAAATGAAAAAGTTTCTCATGTTATTTACATACAACCGACTCCATGAATAACTTGTTTTATTTTTCATCCCTGCATTAAATTGATAAAAATGTATATTTATTGAATAAATATAATTTTTATAACATTATTAAAATTATTAAAACATAAATCAATTTTAACATTCATTTCATTCTTTAAAAATTGAAATTATTTTTTGCGTGTACCTATAGACTATCACCTCTATGAAATGAAATATTTCATTTTTCATAACCACTATATATGGATGATTATAGGAACATATTTATTTAACTAAATTTATTTTATGAAATAATTATGTTCTTAGAAATTTTATAATAATATTTAACTCTATTATTATATGCACTTTAGTTACTAAAAAAATTACCAAAAAAATATCATCACCAATTTCATCCTCAGGAATACTCACTAAAAATATCATGGAATGAAATTATAAATTTATATATAATTATAAATGATATAATAAAATACCTTAAATATTATAGTAATGATGAAATGGGTATCAATGTATAGGTATCGACATCGATATTATAAATTACAAGTAAAGATGTCAAAATTACTAATATCTGATAATGAAAATAAACAATAAATAAAAATTAAATTTATAATAAATGATAATAAATAAAGATTAGAAAAGTTAGTATATATTAATATGTTTACAAAATATATTATCAATTTGGTTATGTTTATTATACAGGAGGTTAAAATTAATTCATGGAAGTTGAGAGTTAAGGTAGGTGATTCCCAAATCAAAATTTACTTCTTTGAGATATGTATTGTATTTTGTGCCTATTTTCATTTGTATGGTTAATATACTACCTAATTGACATATTATATTGAAATTATCTTTATATTAATTGTAATTGAAGTTAAATTTCATGTTTTCTCACTCAAAATCATTCAAATAAAATGTTACCAAATTTTTAAGGGGTTTTCTCATCTCAATTTTTTTCTTTGAGACATATGTTATATTCACAACATATTTTATTTTTTATAGTGTATAAAATTCACGTATATGTATTTTTATCATAAATATCATTAAATTAAATTTATTTTAATATCAATATAATTTTTTACCATTAAAATTCAGTTGAGTCAAAATTTTCCAAATTCATAAGGGTTTTTATTGACAAAACTCCCTTTTGATCGTTTATAATATTTATTCATGAACATATTTATTCTATGTTTTTTTTCCACCATAATATTTTACTATATGTCAATTTATATTTCTATCTCGATAAAATTAAATTTCTAATTCAAATATTCTTCTTTATTGAATTTCTTTCACAAAAAATTATAATGTCGATAATAATAATTCTATTCCTTTTTAAAGACTATTTCTATTACATATCATTTCATTCAAGAAATGTTTTAATTTATTATTTTGAAATATAAATATGTATTATCTCATGTGGTATACTTATTTATTTTTATCAATTTACAAAATAATTTTTTTATTATTCCCTTTGTGATGTGGGTTTCAATAAAGGTATTTTGAAATATTAAAAAGGATTTTCATTTCAAGTTATTATATTTTTTTCTCCCACTCCACATTTGTTAACATAAACTTTATTTCTTTTTAATGTTCCATTGTTGGGAATTCTATATAAATTTTTTTAATTTTTTTGTCTAAATCACCTTCTTGAAAATTATTTTTGAACATGACTCGTATCTTTTTCTTTTTACAATAATATTATGATGTATTATAAAATCATTTTTTATGATTTCATGTTTATTTTCCTCTCTATATAAAAAGTATCTATCCACAATGTAGTTACTTGATTAGCCACTAAATGAGGATAATATTCATTGTTAATATATATAATTTTCATGTTCTTTATTATTCATAAACACAATTTTAGTGCATTTTACACTTTGAACATCATTTCATATTATGATTGTAATACCTTCTTAAATTGCACTATTATGTGGTACATTTTTGAACATCATTTGAAGTACCCAATGATTCATCTGATTATACATATTTTAATTTGATATTTTTGGAAATTTATCTACACTCCAATAAGAACATGTTTCATTCAGGGATCAATGGAGAATTCATTGAAGAAGATGGGGATATTTTGTGATGAAAGGAAGCAATTCTAGAGAAGGCAGATTGGACACTAGCCCACTGATGAGACTGTGGGGCCCAAAATAAAGGCCCAATGAATCCAAAAGTTTGTGGGAGGCTAGAAGACATTCATAGGAACAAATAAATCTTAATTATACAATGCTAATTCTGCCTCTATGGTGGTCATTAAGGCGGACCAAGTTAGAGATACAATTCTGGGCCAGATTCTGCGGCCCAGAAAAACAGCCCACTAATTTGATCATATCTCGTAATCCACAACTCCGACTGGGCCCAAATTTTATAGGGGGTTAGAAGACATCCGTAGATCAATTTTATTATTCTATGGCCTACTCTGATCCGTCCATCTAGAAGGTCTTTCAGATGAGTCTGTTCGGTGAAGGAAAGCTGGATGCCACCTCGGGTCAAGGGTTGAAAAATCAACTCTCCCTTACTTTCCACCCACCTATGGCCTACCACAATTAATTGAGGAGACTTGGACTGTTGGAGGCTCGAACCAAGGGCTAAAAAATTCCTATTTAAGTCAGTGGTGTTGGAGTATTGAAGAATCTTTGGTGCTTGGTTCAATTGTAATGTTATGCTGTGATTTTGTTGTCTCAAATTTGTGTTTCACTTGTAAGTTGTTCAATTCACTTTAATTTCTTAATAAAAGTTCTTCTTCTCCTCTTATTATTTTGTTCTAAATATCACTTTCATACCGTTTCCCCAAGGTGTGAATTTATTCACACCAAATCTTGTGAAATTATTCACACAACGGTGGAGTGATCATTTTATTTTTGTTGTTTTCTTTACTTCTCCATTTCCTCCCTCATGAGTCTACTTTCCGCTTCCATTGAAACCATGGGATCAATGGAGGGCTAACCCACTTATGGGTTGATCCAAGGGAGTAGCAAAGGTCTGGATTGGATGTTATTTATGACCTCATTAATGTATAATCACTTCTTTAATTGAGATTTTTATTTGATGATTTTTAAACTCCATCATCCTTGTTGAATTTAACGCCACACACTTCAAGAGATAATACGAACCTTTACCTTGAAGTGCTCAAAACTTTGATCCTTAAAGTGTATAGGTGATTAGTATTAAAGGGTGTAGGAATTAAACTAGTAAGTGATGATGTTGTTTTATCTCCTTAAATGAACCCATCTCAAATATAATAAATTGAAATCATTAAAAAGGAAATACGTCCAATCCACCCCGAGCGATAACCTAGGATCAACTCATTATTTTAAATTGAATTCACTTAAGTCTCTTAGAGTTACTTTAAAATCATCTAAAATCAACACAAGTTGGCCACTTCATAGCCAAAAATAGTCCTTAGAATGTGTGTGTCTATTGGTTACTTCTTAGGTCTATGTGGATTCGACAACCCAAGCTAGACTACAAGGACCATTCTACCTTCATCTCTTGGGTAAATTTGAGCGAGAATCAAATTTTGGCGCCATTTCCGGGGACCTAATTAAGTTATCTTAGACACTATCGTCCTTTTTTTCATTCTACTTCTCTTTTCTCACTCCTCACTCCAATGGAAGTCAATTTTGAACAAGTCCAAACATGGGAAACTTATCCCTACTTTGATCACCAAACCCCATGTACGATGTTCAATGACCATCCTAATTCCTACTTGTGGGATCATCAAAAACATACTGAACCACAATGTTTTTATTCATATGATCCACAATACATTCCAACATATTATGAGTTCCAATCCCAACAAGTCCAATCTGAACATCCTCCTATGGAATTCCAACAACATAGTTATCCTCCTGGAATAGACCATATGTCTCAACCCCTTGCCCATCTTGATCCACAACCATTACTTGAAAAACTATGTCAACAAATGGAGATAATGAATTTTGAGGTTTCATCATTGAGGTTAGAACTACAAAGTATTAAAAATTGTGAGTAACCCATCCCTACACAAACTGTCCCTTCCATAACCTTATGTGAAGTATCTAGTTTCCCACAAACCTCTCATGAATTTACTGAAGAGAAAACCTTTAGATTTAGGGAATATGAGAAGGATCAAGGAATTGTTGAAGTGTCTTTAAATCAAGAGGAAATTGAATTTTTGGATTCAAAAGAGAATAATTTGACATCATGGATTGAGTCTCCTAATTATAACTCCATTGATGATTTTTCAAAAACACAAATCACTGAACCACTAAGAGAAATAAAAAACTTTGAGTCCATACCCATTCCTGAAACTAATCTTTCCAATTTGGTGAATGAATCTTCTATTCAAAAGGATCCAATTCTGTTGAGCAATTTTGAAAATGAAACCGAGTTCAATTAAAAGTCCCAACCTATGTTTGAAAGTTTTTGCCTACCTGAACTTGAACAAAAGGACTTTCCATCCACCCTCAAGTTTCCATTCATTGGGGATAGCCAAAAACTTCCATTTGTTACCATTTATTATCTTAAAACCACTAAAGAGGTTATTATTCATAATGTCTTATAAAATACTAAAAAATAAATTGAATCCATCATTTATGATATTCCTTGGATTTACATGCTCATTTTAGAACAGAGGTTTGTGCATGAAACAAATTCTAAACATATAATCAATCTAAACCTAGTAGAAGTGGTGAAACATGTGGTCCTTAAAATTTTGAAAGTTGGTATTGGATAAGTTGGGGGGTTCAAGTCGAGCTAATGACGTTAAACAAAGCACTGCATGGGAGGCAACCCATGGTTTTCAATTTTCCTATCATTTTGTTGTTTTAATCAACTTTATATTTTAAAAAAGATTAATTAAACTTTTTTATATTTAAAAAAAATAGACTGTTGACCTGTTCTTATATTATGAGTATGGATGGGTATGAAAGGGGAGCACCATATTCATCTGTGTCACGTGGTGTGATCATTGAGTAATACCTTACCCAGAAATTTAAAAAGAATACAATGTATCGTCAATTTATTTTGTTTTATTTTTATGATTTTATAGGTTAAGATAAAAATAATAAAAATAATAAAAATAATATAATAATTAAAAAAGGGTATACGCTATAGGCCGTGGGGCAAACCCCGTCACAACCGGCGAAGCCGTGGGGACTCGAACCCGGGACCGAAGGGAGACAGGGGCGCGTGCTTACCACTGACCTACGGCTTCTTGTGCTTCCTTATTCTATAATTTTTATATATATACTTTTATTTTAATTTCTTTATTATATAAATATATATATATATATATATATTGTTTTGTTTTGTTTTTTTTTGTTTTTTTTTTCTACTAGGGAACTCTGCAAGTGACATGGATATCAAAGGATTAAAAGGGAGCAGCAAGAATTTCAACTTTAACCACCAGGTGACTTCATTCCATGATCCTCATTTTCAATTTCTTTTTTGAAATTTCATTCTCTACCTCTACCCCCTTCTAAATTTTCTTTTCTTTAAACACTGGGGACAATGTTATTTTAAGTTGGGGGGGGGGAGATAAAATAAAAAATGATTTTGTGTAAAAAAAATGAATGATTTGAAAAAAAATGTAAATGGAAGGAAAAATTCCTTTAACTTTAAACATGGTAATACACATTGCACACTTTGAAACTGAATATCAAATAATTTAGCATACCCTGATTCTGATTTTAATCCTTGTATAATTTCATGAGCATAGATTTTGGAAAGTGTGGCTGTCCAATGTGATATTTCATCGTTTATATTTTCATCCAAATAAAAAAAATTCACAATGCACGTCTTTTGGATAGTGGGGTATTAGTTTAAGTTCATGGGGTCCCCTAAATAAATAGCATAGGTTTGGTGATCATTTTAGTTTAATATGAGTATTCAAAAAAAATGCGCATAGAGCAATGAAATGACCTAATGCGTGGCTTTAGGCACTTGGGGATCGTGACTCCATAGTTTTCTGGCCTAGAGTTAGTAATTTTATCTCTATCTTTGGTAATTTGAATTTGTTTTTGATTGAGTTAACTAGAGATGATTCCCGAGTATGTTGGCTTCACTTGGTTCCCTAAGGTCTTTGAGCCTGGGAGTCATCGGCAAAGTCTCGCTACAGGGGTTGACTCTTTTGAGTGCAACTTCAATTACCATGGCAAAATTGCAAAAACAAAAAAACAAAAAAAAAACAAAAAAAAATTATACAAAAAAAATGAATACTCATCTTAATATTTAAATGTGATTCCAGCTAGCGCTTCCGTAATTTCCCCCTTGAATAAAGATGAACCCCCATGTCTATTGTGATGCACAACACATCCTCATACTTTATTGATATTGGATGAAATATGAAAATGAATTTGAACAAAGGAATGGGCTTGGGATTGAGATCTACTTATGAAAATTTCTTGTATTAAAATATTTTAATGGGTTTCATGATTGTTTGGTGTAACGGTTTTTGGTGATCATTGTGTATTAAAAATTTTTTTGGAAAAGGGAATTCGAATTTCATATTGTTGAGATATATTTTGCTCGGGACTAGCAAAACTCAAGTTGGGGGGTGTGATTAGCCACTAAATGATTCTAATATTCATTGTTAATATATATAATTTTCATGTTCTTTATTATTCATAAACACCATTTTAGTGCATTTTACACTTTGAACATCATTTCATATTATGATTGTAATACCTTCTTAAATTGCACTATTATGTGGTACATTTTTGAACATCATTTGAAGTACCCAATGATTCATCTGATTATACATATTTTAATTTTATATTTTTGGAAATTGATCTAAACTCCAATATGAAAATGTTTCATTCAGGGATCAATGGAGAATTAATTGAAAAATATGGGGATATTTTGTGATCAAAGGAAGCAATTCTAGAGAAGGCAGATTGGACACTAGCCCACTGATGAGACTGTGGGGCCCAACATACAGGCCTAATGAATCCCAAATTTTGTGGGATGCTATAAGACATTCATAGGAACAAATAACCTTTCACGATACAATGCTAATTCTGCCTCTATGGTGGTCATTAAGGCGGCCCAAGTTAGAGATACAATTCTAGGCCAGATTCTCCGGCCCAGAAAAACATCCCACTAATTTGATCATATCTCATAATAAAAGACTCCAACTAGGCCCAAATTTTACAGGGAGTTAGAAGACATCCGGAGAGCCATTGTATTCTTCTATGTACTACTCTGATTAGGTCATCTATAAGGACTTTCATATGCGTCTGTTCGGTGAAGGAAAGCTGGCTTCCACCACGGGTCAAGGGTTGAAAAATCAACTCTCCCTTGCTTTCCACCCACCTATGGCCTACCACAATTTATTTAGGAGACTTGGAATATTGGAGGCTCGAACCAAGGGCTCAAAAATTCCTATTTAAGGCAGTGGTGTTGGAGTATTGAAGAATCTTTGGTGCTTGGTTCAATTGTAATGTTATGCTGCGATTTTGTTGTCTCAAATTTGTCTTTCACTTGTAAGTTGTTCAATTCACTTTAGTTTCTTAATAAAAGTTCTTATAATCCTCTTATTCTGTTGTTCTACATCTCACTTTGATACTGTTGACTCAAGGTTTGAATTTATTCACACCAAATCTTGTGAAATTATTCACACAATGGTGGAGTGATCATTTTATTTTTGTTGTTTTCCTTACTTCTCCATTTCCCCCCTCATGAGTCTACTTTCCGCTTCCATTGAAACCATGGGATCAATGGAGGGCTAACCCACTTATGGGTTGATCCAAGGGAGTAGCAAGGGTATGGATTGGATTTTATTTATCACCTCATTAATGTATAATCACTTCTTTAATTGAGATTTTTATTTGATGATTTTTAAACTCCATCGTCCTTGTTGAATTTAACGCCACACACTTCAAGAGCTAATACGAACCTTTACCTTGAAGTGATCAAAACTTTGATCCTTCAAGTGTATAGGTGATTAGTATTAAAGGGTTTAGGCATTAAACTAGTAAGTGATGATGTTGTTTTATCTCCTTAAATGAACCCATCTCAATTATAAGAAATTGAAATCATTAACAAGGAAATACGTCCAATCCACCCCGAGCGATAACCTAGGATCAACTCATTCTTTTAAATTGAATTCACTTAAGTCTCTTAGAGTTACTTTAAACCCATCTAAAATCAACCCAAGTTGGCCACTTCATATCCAAAAACAGTCCTTAGAATGTGCGTGTCTATAGGTTACTTCTTAGGTCTCTGTGGATTCGATAACCCAAGCTAGACTACAAGGACCGTTCTACCTTCATCTCTTGGGTAAATTTGAGCGAGAATCATTACTTTTCAAGGATCATCTTATAAATTTTCTTATGAAAAAAACCTAATTTAAATATTTTATTTTCTTATAAACCGATCTAATTCTTGAAGTAAAATTATGTGATACCATTTTTAAATATTTTGATACCCATTTTCATTCCATGGTTTATTTTTACATAATATGATATATGAATGATTTCATATAACACAAATATGTATTTATGTTATTAGGTGGGGTCCTATATTTTCCTTCAATGAATTAGATAAAGTTTTACATCTCATGATATTATGATGTAATTCACTGACATCATTAGTTTCTTCACATCCTTAATGTGTAGACCACACGGGTTTATTCACAATATAAAGTGTGGTAATCAAGGGTTTTCTCAAAAAATAATTCATTGATATCATGGGTTTATTCACGTCCTTATTCCATGGTCACCATGTCATTGTTCACAACTTAAAGTGTGATAATCATGGGTCTTCTCACAATATAATGCAAGGAAATCATGAGATTGTTCACATATTTAATGTATGTAAATCAAGGGGTTTTTCATAACTTAAAGCATATAAATAAGGGGTTCTATCACAAATTATATTGTGGGAAACATGATTTCTATCAAAATGTGAGGATTTTATATGATTTTTTTATGCCACACTTATAAATCTTATACCACATTTCTATGATATTTCATGTTCCAAAGTTTTTATTCCATGGTTTATGATTATTCTCACATGTTTCCAAGATATGGTATATGTTTATGCTTCCATGATGGTCCTATTTATGATCCTAAATTCTCATATGTTGATTTATGATATCTTATCTTTTTTCATGATGACATATTATGATTCCATGGAATTATTTTAACTAGATTATTCTTTTATGCATATGTTTTTTCATGCTTATGATTTTTCAATTGATAAAATATTGATAAGTTTTTACCTTTCAAACATTTGAGATCACCAATTTATTATCTTTTCTAGTCCTCATGTTAATAAGATGAGTATATCATAAGAGTCATTTAGAATAAGGTCTAGCATGGTGCTTTTTTAGATAAATTTTCACAATTATGTGAAACAAAATTTTTATATTGCTAATATAAAAAGATACTAAACCTTTGGGTTCTAGGATTATCTGATTATTTTGAGAATTAATTTGTTATTTAAAGAAAATATATATAATTTTTTATGGTGTTATATCACCTAGAATCAATGTTCTAATTTAAACAATGCGTTTTTACAACTGAACTGAGGAGTACGGGTCAAGGTAAACTTAACAACTATCTTTGTATTATTTATGATGTGCTTGAGAAGACGACACATCAATATGATGTGATATGTTTCCAAACTGACTGAATACACTATTATTAAATATTCAATAGTCTTAAAAAATTATTCATAGGGTCAAAACCAAAAAAGGTCTCAAATTACAATGAAATAGTAGGACAACGACCATAGATTGATGTTTGAAATATATGATCTGACACCACAACAATCTGAGTTTTTGTTTTATTATCATGACTGAAAACCCCTTTTAGTGTTTGAAAAAATAAAAGGTGTTTATAACGACTGAAAGTAGTGAAAACCTTCTATATAACATTAATTCATAGGAAAATAGTCTTTTTATTATTTATGATGTGTGTAAGCAAACAAAAAATTAATATGATGAGTGGTGTAATTAGCCTGATTGAATGAGTTTTTTTAAAATATACAATAAATATAAAAACATGGGAAAGGGGTTAAAAATCAATGAAAAACTTCATATTTTAATGAAATCGTATGAAAATAACTATATAATGAATTTTTAAATGTTATAAATGAATCCACGTCATTCCAAGATGTCTTTTCCTTAGGATGAACAAAAATAACTTTTTAGTGTTTTGAAACACTAAAAGGTTGATGTAATGATTAAAGCCATTTAAAATGACCTCAAATTGATAAAAATCATAGTAAAACTATTTATGAATTATTTTTAACATGTAATAGAATATGAAACATCAATCCAATGGTTGGTGTTCTCATATAGTCTGAATAAGAAGTTTGTAATCATTTGTCTATCTTTCAAAATGCTTGTCAGATCTTCAAAACAAGAAAATCGCATTAGATTATTATGAAATCAGAAGAGAAATACAATTTTTTTTCAAAATATAGGAATTGAATAAATTTCAATCGGACTAGTCATTATCTTAGGATGATCAAAAATTACATTTGGTGTTTTAAAATACAAAAACGCATGTGTAAGAGTCAAAACAATAGAAAATGGACTCATTATAATGAGAAATAATAAGAAAACATTCATGGAATTATTTTGGACATGTACGAGTAGATGAAACACAATATGATGTGTGATGTTCTCGGATCGACCTAATAATTGGTTTCTAATGATTTGATAGTTTTTAAAAACATGGCCCAAGGAGTAAAAATCCAAAAAACGACCTCCAATTATAGTGAAATCATAGGTTAAAAACCATAGATTTATTTTTGAAATGGAGGAGCCGAATTCATTCCAATCTAAGTTTTCTTTTGTTTCAGATGACTGAGGACACATTTTTAGTATTTTAAAACACCAAAGGGTGCATGAAATGGTCAAAACCATAACAAATGAATTCATATTTATGTGTAATTATAGTAAAAAATATATTATAGTTACTTTTGATGTGTATGAGTATATTATTAATAAATTTGACATTATATTTGCATGGACTTATGGAATGATTAGTTATTAAATAATTATTTGTCTTTAAGAATGCGTTCTTAGGGGATAATACTAAGAAAATGACCTCTAATTTCCATGAAATCATATGAAAACAACATTAGAAAGATTTATGAAATGTAGTAACTAACAGTGTGTCAGTATGACTTTCATTTTCTTGAGATGACCAAAAACACACTTTTTTTTAAAAAATATTGAAATGTCCATATAATATTTAAAACTACAGAAAAATATATCTGATTGATTTTAAATCATAGTAAAATAGTATTGAAATTATTTTTTACATATATGATTAAATAGTTACCGAATAAATGATTTTTAAAGATTTAGTATTCTTTAGAATCATGTGGTATGGGTTCACAAAAAAATTAAAATGCGTTTAATTATAATTAATTCATAGTAAAAAACCATAGATTGGTTTTTAAAATTTAAAATACTAACATAATCCCAGTCCAAGTTTTCGTTTTCATGGGACTATAGGAAATAAATTTTGTGAGCTTTAAAATACTAATCCTACAGGCCTTGTAAGGGTTCCCCCTCATCCCTTGAAAGGGGGGTTATCAGAAAATCAATAAAAAAATAAGGCCTTTGATCCATTCAGGCAAATACTAAAATGTGTCTGTAAAGGTCAAAATTGTAGGAAACAACCTCATATTGATGTGAAATCATAGTAAAACTATCTTGGTATTATTAATTTATGTGTATGAGTTTACATAACATCAATCCTATGTATGGTACACCCATAATGGTGAAATAATAAGTTTTTAAACACATGTGTCAAAGTGTAAAAACCAATAAAATTACCTCTGATTATTGTAAAATTATAAGAAACTAGTGTTTGAATTATTTTTGAAATATATGAACTAACGACATGTCAATCCATGTTTTTTTTTCAGGTCAACCGAAAATGACTTTTTAGTGTTCTACAACACTAAAATATGCAGGAGATGGTCTAAACCATAGAAAAATACTATGAATTGATGTGAAATCATAGGTAACATTCCTTGTGAATTTTTTATGTGAAAAATTATACATCATGTCAGTATAACATGTGGTGTACTCAAACTAACTAAATAATAATCTTTTAAACATTTTATTCTCCTTAAAACACGTTCTAGGAAGTTAAACCAATCAAACAACCTTTGATTATCATTAAATCATAGGGAAAATACCATAGATTTATTGTTGAAATGTGTGAATTTATTTCATGCCAATATGAGTTACCATTTGTGTGGTATGTATAGAAATTATTTTTTAGTGTTTTAAAACACTAAAAAATATTTATACTCGTCAAAAACCATATAAAATGACTTTTTATTTACCTTAAATCATAAGAAAATTGTATTGGAAATATTTTTGATAGAGTAAACAAAAACCTAAATTTGATTTGTGGTTTACTCAGGCTGAAAGTATAAGTAGTTCTTAAATAATTGACTATCTTTAAAAATGTGCACTAGGGGTCAAAACTAAGAATGTAACTTCTGATTTCTATAAATTATTATTAAAACAACCATATAATATTTTTTAAAATGTAGAAACCAATGACGTAAAAATAGGAGTTTCCATTTTCCTATGATGAGAAAAAATTCATTTTTAGTGCTTTAATACACTAAAACTTGTGTTTAATGTATAACACAATATAAAATACCTCATATTGACATGATATAATAAGAAAAATATCATGGTTTTTTTGTTTTGTATAAGAAGATGAAACAACAATTTTTTGTGTAGTGTGCTCGAATTGGATGAATTAACAGTTTTTAAATAATTGTCTGTCTTTAAAAATGTGTGTAAGTGGGGGGGGGGGGAATAAAACAACCTATAATTGTCATAAAATAATAAGATAACAACCATATATTGATTTATGAAATTTATTAACCAACGTTTCGGAAATATGAGTTTTCATTCGCTCAGGATGATCAAGAACACCTTTTTAGTGTTTAAAAAAACTAAAATGAAAATGTAATGGTCGAACCCATAGAAAATGACTCCAAATTGAGAAAGGGTATCCTTTTATCGGCACTAACTAAAATTTAATATAAATGGAACCATTATCAGAACTAAAAACGTCGATAAAGGGAGATCCTTTAGCGGTGATTTTTTAGCATGGATAAAGGTTCTATTTATTAGTGCTTTTAGTAGTGATGATAGAAGGCATCCTGAATAATTTAATTTATATACTTAGTATATATATGTAAATTTAATTTATAAATATAATTTATATAGCTATATTACAATTAAAAATTAATATCAATTTTATTTTCATAATTTTATATATAAAAATTATCAAATTTATATTAATCAATAAAGATGTATAATAATATATTTATATAAATGAGTTAAAAAATTTAAATTTAAATATAATATATTAATATTAAGTAAAATAATTTTAAAAATATATAAATTAATTTATATTTATTTAAATATAGTTTATATTTAAATTTTTAATTTTATATTCATATTAAGTAGTTTAAAATATACACTTATTTGTATCCATGTTTTTTCATGTGTATGTTTTTGGATGCACAAATGATACACCATTACTAACAAAAGAATGGACCTTTATAAGACAATCATGCAAGGGGTCTAGAAGAGACTGGAGAAATATCAAACCATGATCTATAGATCCTAGAAAATACAACTAAACACTACTAAAAATTTCAAGAGAAACTAAGGGAATGAGAAGAGAACAATAAAACATTCCAAAAAAGGATAAAGAAACCAACATGGAGATAAAAGTATAAATTGGAGAATCTTGAATGAGTTGTATTCACATAAAATCACTTGGAGAGGACCTATGGTTTGGATAAAATGGTTAAAGATGAATGAGAGAGGAGTTGGAAATGAAATAAATTTAATTCGTTGGAAAGAACATAATTCATGGTGTGAATAAAGAATTCATGATGTGAGATTTTGGAATGGATAATACACCAGAAAATATATCACCAAAACTTAAAATCTAATAGCCCCATTCATGACATGAATATCATCTCTTGTCATCAATAGTTTTCATGTCCTGAAACAAAAATCATGGATCCTTTATAGAAGTTATTCACATCATGAATGTATGATTCGTGACAAGAACTTACTTCTATAGTTATTATTCAGACCAAGTCCATTTGAAAATACCCAAATCTCCATGAACACCACATGAACCTAAAAACATCTTATTAAACATTAAAAATAGATCATACCTAAACCAAGATATTATAATTATCCCCACCAAAAGACTTTCTATCTCAAGAAAGTCATGCATAATAAGGATTCTTTAGAAATAAGTGAGGCCACTACTCCCTCACCGTTGATTAATACTCTAAAGTCTCATGAGAATATTATCCATACCAACATTAAAGTTTGAACAACATCATATACATACCACGTAATACTTTTATCCAAGAATCAAGGATCTCCATTGGTTGTTACATAACATAAAAATTTGGATCCAACTCAATCTTCTTTCAACTTAGAACTTGGAGAGGATTGAGTTGGTGAATCTTCAGCTGAGGCATATAGATAACATCATAA
This sequence comes from Viscum album, assembly GCA_963277665.1. Taxonomy (NCBI): domain Eukaryota; kingdom Viridiplantae; phylum Streptophyta; class Magnoliopsida; order Santalales; family Viscaceae; genus Viscum; species Viscum album. The sequence continues at coordinate 1,466,309,285 of OY728158.1, forward strand.
ATACCTACGAACTATATCAGTAATTCCATCCAATAAGAAACCTATCTAACTCAATCAGCGATCTAAAATGGTCAAATATATCTTGGATCCATCTTCCCCCTTTTCCCAAACTAATGGTGACACAATCGAGGAGAAACATTCATTAAGACCTGGTCATAAATAAACAAATATAGAGGACATCCTCAACAATTCATATATGATTTCTTATCACTCTTATCTATAACCAACCATCAATTTATATCATATATCCTTATTAATATCTCTTAAACGCGACTAAGTTCCAAAGTGAGTCTCAAAAACCTCAGACCAACAAATAGGGACCTATATGGGTGACCATAAAAAGCCTCTAAGGGTGTCATTCTGATTGAAATCTAGTGACTATTATATTAATAAAACTCTAATAGTCCCATATGGTTATCCCATGGTCCAACAAAAACTAAAACACAGGCATAGAGCATTTCCCAAATGATTTGAATAGTATTCTCCATCTCACCATTTATATGTGGATGGTAATATACTTAATTTTACCTAAGTCCCCATCAACACCAAGAGACTCTTCAAGAATCTACAAGTATACTTGGTAACCCTATCTATGATAATTATATATGGTACCCCATACTACCTCATAGTATTCTACAAATTTAGCTTACCTGGATCTTCAACATTGGTGGTGTCCTTGATTTCATAAATCAAATGATAACCACCTGGATAACATTCATTCAATTGGGAGTCTATGGTAATCTAAAAATTAAGTCTATAAACACATCCTCATATTTTCAAACCATCACCAGAAGAGGTAGGAGTGGACCCAAAGGCTTCCAGTGCTCTTCCTTTTGTTTGTTGGTAGGTGTAATAGTGGGACACATATTCAAAAATGTCATGCTTCATACCTAGCCACCAAAAAATGACCTCTCATGTTATAATAAATCTTCACAGTTCTAGGGTGAATGACCCAAAATGAACTATGAAAATCATGAAACACTGAATTATTCAAGAATGATGAGAATAAAAATGGATCCCCAAAGTGAAGAATACCATTATAAGGGAGAGACCGACTAGAAATAGTATCCCCACCATATAAGTTTTACATGGTTTATATGAACACATAATCCTGATGATAATATTATAGAATATAATTAAGGAGATATTATGATAACTGAGAACTAGTTAGATCCTTACCCGAGTCATCCTCTTGCATATCTTGATGTAAATGAGAGAAGATCCCATAAGGTTCCACTCCTCTTTTGATTCTAGAATAGCTTGAGATGGGTAATTCTTATAGAGAGTATCCATTATAAAATTGTCATCCCCATAGGTGTAGATGATTTCAAACTCAAACGTCTATAGATATTCCACTCATTATCTTTTCCTGATAATTAGATCATTTTGAGAAAATATGTCACTCAGTGATGAGCCTTATCACACATGACCTCAAAAAATTTGTGACTTTTAGTTAATGTAAAACATTTGATAACCTAGGTCATTCTATTAAAGTGGATGTTAATTAAAAAAACCTATAGCATTGAAAATAAATAAAGATAATAAGTGATTTGGGGGGGGGGGGTTGAGTGTTTTTTGAAAAAAAATAAGAAGTAATTAACAACATAATTTATTTAAAAACATAAATATATAAAGATGTAATCAATTTAATCTACCCCTTCACCATTCATTTATCATTTTCCCATGTGATTAAAATCCATTTAATTATGATCCCGTAATATTTTCAATCCTTGAAACCTATGTAAATTAATGAGACCACAAAGATGAGAAGAAATGGGACCTTGGTTAACTTCGGGACATCCAATCGTAGAATAGTGCTTTGATTGTGATCCCAAAGCCAAATTATGGTTAATGAACAATTAGGGAATCATATTCAAATGGAAATGATAATTATTTGAGTTTTTTAATTAAACTTAAACCCTATAAATCTATCCCAATTTTATTAGATTAGGAGATTAATGTTTCTATCTCATGATTCAAAAAAGTCCGGCCTCATGGTCAAAATGCAAATAAATCGATTTTCTTATGAATTCAAACTTCATTAATTGATCAATATTTATGTATTAAATTTTTTTCATGGATTAAAAAAATACATTAATGGAGTATTATTAGATCAACTATGAATTGAAAATAATATTTTATGGATGGATCTTCCATTATAGAGATTATATGTATAAAAAAGGAATGAAAGGGAATGACCAATCACATCACTACTATTATATTATAGCACCAAGAATAATAATAAATAGAGTAAAAGTGAATAATAGAAAAGTTTTATTGATTAATAAGATATTTCAAAATCATAAAAGAAATGAATCACAATATAGAGGTGGGAGAGGATTGCTTTATTAGAAGATATCGGTTCATAAAGGCTTATTTATTCAAAATGGTTTCATAGTGAAATGGAACCACCCCTTTTTTCCAAAACATCCCCAAACCTAGAGAAACCTATTAATGATTAAATTTTTCATTTATATATATCATGGGATGGTTAGGGTTTCAAATTCCAAAAATTATACATGCATCATTTTATCTCTAAAATTTGATCCATTTTTTGATCCATGTTTTTGACCAACCTCCCACAAGAACCTATCATTACTCTAAATCAATGAAATACACAAATTTGATTACTATATATTCGATAAAAATTCCAACCCATTACTTTGAATAATGAAAATTTTATGGATCAAATAATGAATAAAGGTCTGATCTATTAAGTCCAACGCAGCTTTGAATTAATGTCCATTTTTTCCATCCAAATGTGCAATACAGCTTTCATGGATTAAATAAAAAATGTATCCAAATTAGATTTGAACATAGAAATAAAAGTAAAAAATAAATATACATCAAAAACAAAATCTTATGAAAAATTTTCTAAGGTAAATTTAAAAGGAGGAAAACATAATTTTCATGCAATTTACAAATTCAATATTAAAAATAAAATTTCAATTAAATCGTCAAATATGGATAAATGTGGGGGAATTATATCGAATATTATCAAAACAATATTAAAGAAAACATATATTATAAACTCCCCCAATACTTTCCCTTTTTTACTCTTGGGAAAAACCTCATTTCATTAAATCCATAAAATGATATATGCTGAAATGTTTCAATACATGATGAGAATATGAGCATATAAAAAATAATAAAAAGAATTCAATTGAAAAAACAATATCTATATGTTTAATAAATTTTATCAAAATAAAATCTAGTGATATAAATGACACTAATCAAGTGGAAACATGTTAGGAGTCAACTATTCCAAAAATTATCCATGTGTGTGTGTGACAATAATTTCAAGATTATCTTTCCATGATTTGTCAAGTATATTTTGGTCAAGTAAAACATTTCTTATTGTCTGATTCAATTCAACTAAAACTATTCAACATTATTTGTAATTAAATTAAAAACCCACTCAGTAAATCATTCCAAGAAGAAAAACCATAAGCTCTTGACCTAGATATTCCCACATGATTTATATTTCACCAATCCCCTATTTATTTTTTTTAATTTTTCTATGAGGTTGTAATAGAATCACATATCATGTACAAATTAATAGGTCAATAATATAAAATAATGGATCTAATCATAAGAGAAGTAAATGTATATAAATACCATGTTATAAGATGAAAAATATTTCATAACTTGACAGAAAATTATTATTTTTTATTTTATAATAAAATCACTTTTAAGGGGAAGTGAGAAACCCCAAGTCCATAAAAATGCCAAAAACAGCAAAAATATCCAAAAAAAATACGGGTCCTGCCTCAACCCAGTAGCTCAGCGTTAAAAGGCCTCCACCAAAGCATGGGACTCGGAAAATAGTCGCGTGCAAGGATGCATGGGCATGGTACCAATGGCCAAGCCATACCCTCTCAGTCTTCCGCTCCAAGTGACATGTAGAGGTGACGACCTTGTGCTCTAAACCCCATATAAGGCAAGACCATAGAACTTTATGGAAATAAAACTCCCAAAAACACCATGGTACACACAAACTGAAGAAGCACTTCCATATATCCAAAAATCTCAAGAAGGAGAGAGCAACCCAACATTAGTCAAATAATGGTAAAGCATCATTGTTGAAAACAGCTTAACTCTACATGTTACCGTATCTCTAAAAAACCTCCAGGATATAGCAGATACCTGGATGTGCGGGTCTCCCCTTACCATGACTTCAAGTGAAGAGGTAAATTGGTCCCAGACTTGTATGTACTCCTCCAGTCTGATTATACCCTTATTAAAGCCCCAAACCAGGATCGTGTCCTGTTTTTCAACCCAAAAATATTGTTCTTCATTAAGCTTCAATTCAATGTCCCGGCCCATCATCTTTGTCGCTTCCTCTTCCGACACATTGAGAAGTAACACCTGCTTTGTCACCTCATCATCTGAACATAAAATCAACTCCAAGGGAAGTGCAGAATGGCCAGGAGGTTCCAATTGACCCCTGACCTCACTGTTCATCTTCTCATCCAATTTCTTTTTTTTTGACGGCGTCTTCATTGGAGGTGGTAAGGATGAGTAATCCTTCCTTCCCATCCTCCTCTTATTTCTCCAATTTCTCCTCAGACTGGACTCCCCGGCAGATAAACTCTTGTTGTTTTCAACGTGTTCCTCCACCCTACTTCTAATAGAGCAATCTGAAAAAACATGACCAATTTGTTCAACTTCCATATTAAGGCCATCGAGATTCTTCCTGTTAGTCTCCTCTCCCTCAACCGCAAAATGAAACATGGTTTCTTTTCAAGAAAAATCTACAAATACTTTCATCATAGCATGTTCTTTGTCCTTAACAATATTAGGACCTGTGAAAAACATTTAAAAACTTGGGATGAGCATAAAAATCTCAGTAAGGGATAAAGGGGGAAATAGTTTGCATGTGATATTGAGGGATATAAATAAGAACATGAGGACTTTCATAAAGGCATGAGAAAGAGGAATATCATAACAATAATAAATTGGATCATAACTTGAAAATGTGGATAAAAAAATTAATTTAGACATTCATAATAACATCATCAAGGTATATCCCCAAGGTGTCATAAAAAGTACCAAGGTTACTCACCAGGGTATCGTAAAAATTACCAAGGTTATTCACTTGGGTATCATAAAAATTACCAAGGTTATTCGCCAAGGTATCCTGAAACTTTTAATCTTTAGAGATTAAATTATTTACCCATTTCATTAGAGAGATATCAGGGCTCACCCTTAATATGTATTTATTTTCATGTGATCCACATAGATCATAATTAAACATTTCATAAATAACTCAAAGAGAATAAAAGAAATGGGTTTCATGTCAAAATCGTGATGTTTAAAAAGGTTCTTAAAAACAAGATCATTATGTCATTTATAACCCCTAGAAAAGGAATAAGGGTTTCATGTATGTCAATTATAGAATCAAATATATCATTTTTTTTATTTAATAACACTCATAGAAACTAAATTGATATGATAATTCACATAAATAAAATAAGATAATTTCTTGAGAAAAAGAGAGAGATTTTGAGACGAACATTCTGCAGCATAATGTCTATAAAACATGGTTTTAGAAAATATTGAAAAGAAATGGGAAAAGGTTCAATAATTAATAAATAACTCATAAAATAGTATGGGTACATAATAAAAATAAATAAGATCATGGTATGGATATTTGAATGACATACCACAGGAAAAGGAAACTTGAAAAAAAAGATGCGATTTATTTTATGAAAACTTCGACAGCCTAACGACGTCACTTAAAATTCTAGAAAATAAGTTAATGAGAGTGGAAATGGTATCTCATAATTTGGAAATAATATTTACATCAATAATGACATAGAAGAACATACCCCAACATAATAAGATGGAAACTAGAAGACATAACATAAAGGAAGTCATGACTTTAAAGAGGAGGGTAAAAGGTTCCCTTACCTTAAACAGTAACATATAAAACTAAAAGATTGGTACCTTGGGGGATTGATAGATCCTTGGTAGGACTAAATGGGAGGTAAAAGTATAGATCTTCATTTAGGGGAAATTTTTAATGAAATTAATGAAGGAATTGGTTGGTATATATAGAAAAAGTGAGGGAATATTTTATTAATTTCCAAGGGACACCTCATTAGTGGTATTTGAAAAACCATGGGCTTACCCATGTTTTTGGACACTTGGGACACCTCATAAAATATTTTAATCCAAATGAGTCAAACAAACTTTTAAATTATGTATTACATCATTATGATGTCATAAACACACCGAAACCTCAAAAACAGTATTTTTACTATTCACCAAAAAACAAAACATTTCATAAAATATCTCATAAATTCACCCAAACCTAATATAGATTTTATGAATTAAAAATAAACACCATTTTATTTAAATAATGTTCTAATTATGATATATTTTATTTTTAAGTAAAATCACTATTTACCCAAAAAATACTAATACTTAACTAATAATTTTTGAAATAGTTATTTACTTATTCTATTAAATCAAATTACCATTAAAGATGCCTAAAACATGTTATTACTTACCTAGGTGAGGTTACTATTCCATTGGTTAACTTACCATTCATAAGGGTAAAATTACTATTCCAAAAGGTAAAGATAATATTTACCAAAAAATTATTTTGATCTTATTGAACCATATTTTTTTACTTTGATTACAACAATGTTTGTCCAATTTTCAAAAATCATTTCATAGAAAAAGTTATTTAACAATAATTTTTTTTAATATTTATAAAAAAACTATTCATAAAAAACTATTCATTAAAATCAAACCAGTCATCAAATACTAAAAAAATTGAAACTAGTTAGAAAACTTCTAAGAAAATCAGCCTATGTTAATTTTGACACTATTAAGTAATTGATTTTTGTTAAAGTCATAAAACATTTATTCATTAAAAAAATAACTAAAATATAAAATGTCATAATCATCTAGAAAATTCTTAGATGACATAAAAATTTTCAAATTACATTTATTTTAATATTTATAATATTATTTATTTGAATCTTTCATTAATAAGGTAATATTTTCATCATCATTGTGTCATAAATAAATTTATTTATGTAATGTATAAAAATTATAAATAAAATACCATGCTGTAGGAAATATTTTTATCTTTCTAATGACTATTTATAGTTAAATATATAACTTATATAAACCCATATTAAAATTTTAATACTTATTAAAAATATGAGTGTGGGAGAAGCTTTAAAGTAGCTTCCATGGGAATCTTTGTCCTTTTAATTAACAAAACATCCATGAGAAGAATTAAACTAGATTCTATAGGAATATTTTTACATTTATTTAAATAATATTCTATGATAATTTTTAAAATGGATTCAATGGGAAGATTTATTTTAATTTAACAATCTTCTATGAGAATCTTTATAATAGCTTTCATAGGAAGCTTTATACATTTAATTAAACAAACTTCTATGAGAAGCATTATACCCGATTACATGGGAATATTTGTCCATTTAATTAAATAAGATTCTATGAGAAATTTTATGCTAGATCATCTAAAAAATTATGACATTTGTTAGGGTAATTTTATAATTTTATTTTTACCCTTAATTACCTGATTTACCCTTAACCGCGGTAATTATAAATAATTACTGAAGTTACTATTCATAATTAAAGATACATATTTACACAATTTGGACCTTATAATTCCAAATATGGAATCCATTTTTACAAATTAAATATACATAAGTTTTACTAATTAATTTAAAATTTATTTCTATTGTTAAAATGATAAAACACGTTTTTAAAACAAGCAATGACCATCAAAAGATTGATATGCGTTTATCTCTAATTTCAATGTGAAATTACTTCCAATGAACAAAATTGGATTAAATAATAAAACTATATTATATTTATACTTTAAAACCATTAAATAATATAATTTAACCATATAAATTATCTATATGGAAAAAGTTGTTTTTAATTAAAATTTAGCGTATTTTTACTATTCATCAAAACATGATAGTTATCAGAAAAATATCAAACATTCATCCAAAGTAAATTTTGATGTCCCAATTCTAAAGAAAAATTTTAATTTTTCAAATAGAACATATAAAATTGACAGAAACTAAATTTAAAATTGGTTCACCATCCAAAGGCGGTAAAACTGCATTTTTAGAAAAATACATCTTTTATCCAGAAAAATTTAATTTGTTCTTATATCATATCTTGAAAACATATAAGATGAATTTAATACATTAAATTGAATATATAAAATATATTTTTCATTAAATAAAAATCCATAAAGAGTGATATGATTTTATAAACACAATTATTCTTTTTTTAAGTAGCTTTTCATAAAAACACATCCTTTATATTCAATTGGTTTTTATTTTCATTTCTAGTAAATTTTGTAATAGATTAATTATTATTTAAATAGGTGTAAAAAATATTTTCATATTTCAGTTGATACTATTCATTCCCACCATTCCAACTATGAGGTTATAACTATAACATTAAAATAATAATATTTAGTTGTTCTTTTAAGATCAATGTAGCATATAATATATGTTATTAAACATAGTGATTTTTCTTAAAACTCGGGATGTTACATGCTTACCAAGTGGTTGGAAAAATAAAACATTCATTCTCAATAGGTTCCATGGAAGTAATGAGCATTTTAAATGATTTTGTTTTGTGTTTTTTTTCTTTTTGATTTTTGAAAACAAAAACAATTGAATTAAGAAATAAAAAAAAAAAATCCTAACGAATATACCCAAAATGTCATTCCCCATAGTTAAATGAAACTAACTATATGAATTAATGCAAAAATAGCTAGTGTGGTGCACAAAAAATAAAAATGAGATATAAAACCTATCTTATTTTTTTGGGTGGATTATAGTTAAGATCCTAATTAACACATTCTAAAAACTATGAAATAAATAAATTAAATCACTGAAATGTATAGAAATAAGTAAATGTGAAAAATTAAATTCAATATTGGGTTATCCCCCAATGGTTGTTGTGTTTATACTACCTACATCCAATAAGTACATGTGTGTAAACTTAACTCTAAAGATGGATGGAGTTTCTTTGATAAGAACAACCACATATTACTTCTCCTAGTATACATATGTGGATACTAATAGTGGAGACCACAATGAAGATATAAAAATTATCCCAACCTTAGAATAGGAAAATGAAATAATTAAGCATTTGGGAGAAAGGACATATATAAGGGGTACCCCATGTCCAATTTCATATTATCCTTCTTTATTATATGTTCATGTGTATATAGAGGAGTAAAAAACATCACAATTAGATCCTTGATCTCTTATTATTCTTCAACTATAACTTGTTCTGTTGTTTCCTTAACAACATCTAGGGTTAGTTTCAAATGTTTTGATAATATATCAAAATTCCAGGAAGTATCATTTAACAATTACATTTGATAAAGATTAAAATATGAATAATAAAAATCTCCATAACCCCCTCATTGTTATTATATTTCAAGATAGTTATCACAACCCCAATAACATCATCATCATTGATTTCTAACACCATAATATTCTTGATGGTGGTCACTCTATCATCATCATTATCACCAACCAAGGAAAAAATATGAGATGATTCTGAAAAAGAAAAATGAGGGTAGTTAATTGGATTTGATAACAATGTAAAACAAAAATCAAGTGAATATAAAGTTAATTACACTTTCTTAAATCAATAAATATGTTTTGTAAGTTCTTATTGGAGGTCCATTGGGAGAATTTCTAAGATTTGTTTGAGAGAAATATTTTTCAATATATCTTCCACCACTTTAATGTATTCATCAATTATAAGTTGATCTTTTTAATATTTTTCTTTGGGTTGATGGAATTAAATAAAATATTGTGAGAAATCAATTATTTTATTGGCCAATGATTTAATATATTGGAACTCAAGATCTTCTTTGATGTCATTAATGAAATCGTTAAACACATTATCCCAATAATCATACTTGTAAAAACTTTTACCATGTTTTTCTATAATTAAAAAAAACCACTGAAAGAAGTATCTTAAAAATTGTATTCTATTTTTAATATCTTTTTAATAAAAATAATTTTTGAATCACATCTAAAAGGGTTTTAATAAAATACTTGCCTCCTTGGTAAAGACACTAATTTGATGATGGTTTTCTTACACACTCAAAATAATTGAAATTTTAATGATTTGTAGCATAGTGTCTTGACTAAGTCATTATATTAAAAAGAAAGTAAATTAAAAATTCCTAATAGTGTAAAAAAATATAATTTAGAAAATGAAATTTTTTTTGAGGGGTTTTGATTTAGTGATTTTTGAACAAAAAAGAAGAATCAATCAAGGACACAATTTCTTTAAAAACACTAATAAGAGATGATGCAATCGATCTAATATTTACAGTAACCATTAATTTATCATTATAACATGTGATTAAAATCTACTAAAATGGTATCCCCTAATATTTTCAACCATTTAACCATATATAAATTAACATGGTCACAAAGATCGAATGAAATGAACCCTTGGTTAACTTCGAGACTTCCAATCATAACACCCTGCTTTGATTTTGATCTAAAAGAGAACTTATGGTAAGCGTAAAATTAGGTCATAATATACTCTCTTTAAATGATAATTATTTGAGTTAGGGTATCATACTTGAACCTAACAATTATATCCCAAGTTTATTAGATTTTGAGATTAAATTTCCTCTCTCACGATTCACACAAGTTCAGCCTCATGGTCGAAGTGAGAATTGATTGAGTTTCATAGAAAATAAAACTCAACTAATTGATTAATTTTTATGTATTAAATTTTATTCATGGATTCAAAAAAATAAATAAATAAAGGCAGTAGTAGTAGATCTACAAGGAATGAGAACTACTCTTTAATGGGTGGAGTTTTCATCATGTAGATGATATACATAAATAAAGGACTGAGAGGGAAACACAAAATCTCATCTCCAATCATATATAAAAGCACCAATAAGAAAAATAAATAGAGGAAAATGAAATATAATAGAATTTTTATTGAATAATAATAATATAAGTTACACACATAAAAAAATAAACACAAAGTAGAGGTGAGATGGGAGAGAATTCTTGGAAGAGATCCATGTACAAAGGCTTCCTTCTTCAAAAATAGTTATGAAGTAAAATGGAACAAAATATTTTGGAAAAACCTTTATAAAAACTCTAACAAATCTAGAAAAGATTAAAAATATCATTTAAATAGATTTTTTGAAGGTTGGGGTTTCAAATTCTAAAAAATAGTATATGTTTCATTCGGTCTCCAAAATTTATTCTATATTTAGCCACATTTTCACCAAGTTCCCGCATGATCCATTCATTACACCAGTTTAATGAAATGATTGGAATTTAATTCTATAGATTCTGGAAACATTTAAACCCATTCCATGAATTGATGCAAATTTTATTTCCTAAATAGTGATGCAGGGTCCATTCTATCAAATTCAGCATAGTTCTACATTAATGTCCATTTTTGTCCCTCAAAATGTGTGATATATCTTGTTTGGTATTAATAAAAAAATATAGAAAAATTATTTTAGAATATCATGATAAATTTACAAATCAATATTAAACATATATAAAATTTTATGACAAAATTACTAAGGTAAATTTTAAAGTAAAAAATGAAATTTTACTAAATTATACAAATTCATGCTCAAAAAAATATTTCAATTAAATATTAAGATAAGGATCAATGTGTGGAAATATATAAAATATTAGCAACATAATATTCAATAAAAACATGTCTTATCACTCAAACTCTTGTGATAATAAAATAATGTGGACCTCTCCAAAAATGGGTTGTGTATCCAACACTTATGTGCATTCATAACAATGACAAACAAAAAATCATGAATAGGGGTAATTATTCTCATGTGGATGAATATGAAGAGACATTTAATCCAAAAATTGATGAACCGCATATAAATAAAACCTATACCATCACTATAAGAATCAAAATATACAACATATCCCTTACCAGGTTTCGATAAGATCATAATATGATCTAATGTTATAAGTCATTTAAAATCCTCAAAAGAAGTCTGAAATTTATAATCCCAATTTAATTGAACTATTTTCTTGGTAAGATCACTAAACTATATTCTAGATTTGATAAATCCTTGAAAACCATTGATAATTTCTTTCTAGATCTTGGAAGATATGTATCTCGAATGTTTTCAATGGTACATCCCATGACAAGACAACCTTCACCATCATAGGGTTGACTAAAAGACCATATTACAAATCAATTACCACAAGAACATCGATTATTGTTTGGAGAAATTTTATTTTTTCAACATTTAATAAATTCAGTGCCTCCTCATGATTTCTGAAACCAAATTCAGACATTTCTCATACTAATTCTCGGATTTTGAATAAATAAGGATATCATGCATGAATACCAGAATAAAGGAATCAATATACAGATGGAATATATAGTTCATAAAAGAAAAATAAATAAAGGATCATTCGTTTTTACAAAATGAATTACAGCATATTCATAATATCTATAGCTACTCTTAAAAGTTGTCTTCAGAATATCAGACCCCCAAACCCTGAGTTGGTGATATCCTGACCAAATATCAATCTTTAAAAATCACTTATCCCAATTTAATTGATCATATAGGTCATTAAAATAGATAAAATGGTATTTATTCCTAATGATAACTCGATTCAAATTTTGGTATTCTATACAGAGATGAAAATAACCCTAATCCCTCTTGGTAAATATCACATAGGCTGCCCATAGTGAAAAATTGGGATGAATAAGTCAATTATCAAGTAGATATTCTAAATAAGCATTGAACTATTTTAGCTTAGTAGGTGCCAAATAATAATAGTGTATAGAAATTGGTTGTGTAATCGACACAAGATCAATCGATAACTCTACCTACATATCTGTATAAATACCGGAGAAGTCATCTGGTAAGACCTCAGTGAAATATCAAACAACTAAGGGATGATCATAAAAGAAGGAAACATCATTGGTCTCAACTACAACAGCAGAAAAAAACTCCCGAGCTCTGGGTAAGAAATTTCTACATGACTGGACCTTGGATCCCACTCTCCCTTAAATACTAATGTGATCCCATCAATAACATATAATAAAACACTATGATGCTAAAAATAAATCTCATAATGATGAGAAACTACCCAATGCATCCTGATGATGATGCTGGATAGATCTATATTGAGATCCAGAAAATCCCAGGCTGATTCTACATCAACTACCAACTGAGATCATACAAGAAAAAGAAACCCAAGCTACTTCCTCTTTCCAAAACTTGTTTCTAGCTCCATAATAAATTATGCTATCTCCTTTTAAAGATTCCACACACCAAAAAATGGGAAGAAATGATAGTCTATGAGGCAGCTATATCAAATAAAGCAGTTACTATAGAAGATTCAATAAAGATGGCCCCACTCATTGTAGTCATGTCCATGTCAACCTCTTCTAGAAACTCATCCACTACATGAAGGTGCTTCACTCCTAAGGCATGTGGTTGGAAACCTATGGATTTTTCAGATTTTTATTTCTCCACCTTAGAATTTGGAGTTTAATATCCTTGACCATAAGGGGGCATTGAAATATTTTGGTAGAACCTCTATATATGACCTCGGTGGCCACAAGCACTACAAATCTTCATGGGTGAAGAACAAGACCATTGGGTGTGCCCTAAATTTCCACACTGATAGAAAGTTTGGGAAACACTTTTGTCAACTCTTAATGGTACTGAGGAGTCCTGCTGTTGAGAACTACCACCATTATCATTAAATTTATCAGGACACTTTATATTCTCTTTCTATGGGCTACTAAAACTACCACTGGGAGGTAGAGAAGAGATAGAGAAGCCAATATTTCCAACCATATCCATCTCTAACATCATCACCCTATCAACTATAATAGAATAGGTGGTTATATTTATCATTTATTCATATGATCATATTTCTAGAAACAAACATTATAAGTGTTTCTGAGATTTCAGTTGATCATTCATCAACACCCCGAGATAAAAATATACTTTCACTATAAAATAATTGGTGTACTCTAACACTGAATGCTCTACCTGCTGCTATGAGAGGAACTCCAATAACTTCACTATTATTTGACATTTTGGGTATAAATTCTAAATTAAAAGGGTATTAAAGCCAATATACTCCAAGAACAAATGAAAATATACCTGAACCATGGAATAACACAACCACTTTCTAAGACCCTTGATCTTGAACATTGCACATTTCACCTTAATAGATTAAGGGGTATATAAGAACTAGAAGACTTGTTTGATATTTTCTAGCTAGTCCTCTACCTCTTGTACACATAAAAGAAGAGGGATTCTTATGTATAATCTCTCACACTAGATCCATATCTCCTATAGCTCCTAGTTTCTACTCAACATATTAGTTTTGAACCCAAAATACATCTTGGTCCAGATCAAAACCCAACATAACTTGGAACCAAATATCTATTCAAGATAGTACTAATAAAATTTAAATAAAATATAAGTCAAAGTCATGTGTTAAAAGGTGTTATTAAAAATATGGGAGTGTGTCACTCCATGAATATTTTCATCCACCACTGGTACATAATATTCGGGTTCCGTAAAGACCATATAACATTCAGTTTTAGGACCACCTTCTTTGATAGAAAATCCACCACTTTATTTACCTCTCTATATGCATGTGAGAAAACTAAATTTAATAAATTTAAAAGATTAATAAAATTAATCCAGTGAGGTAATATTTTCGAAGGCACACACCTTGTTCATGATTTCAAATCCTTAACATCCATTTTTGAATCAGATTCAATCCGTAAGGAGTTCCAAAAATAATGGATAGTGTACCTTATTAAATGAATTATATCCCATATTTTATCCTCATAAGTCATTCAAGTTATAGTGTAATGATAAAAGCAATCGTTGAAAAATCAACGGTATTTATAGAATACACCACTGCAACTCGAGGGCCCCGGCATGCCTGAGGCTGCACCATAAATGTTGACTTTGTTCTATGTGCTAATTGGTAGAATCCAATAAATGTGTTTGAAAACCATGGGCTTCCTCAACTTTCCTGTCCCACCCAACAACTTGATATTATTCAGTTCATTTGGGATATTTTCCATAGCTTCAACCTGTATAATTGAAGCAGCATACAAATCGTTATATAGGGAAAGAGTACTCGTATGCATAGAGGGCTGCTACTAATCAAATAGATTGAAGTTTCAAGAATAAAAAACCAACATAAGAGACACATATACCAACATCCTATGGTGTATTAAGCCTTATCGCAATAATATTTATCCATTCACTCATTAAAAACTACCTCTAAAGCACTAAAAGCCTTATCTTATTTCTACCACATCCTAAGACCGAGCATAACCATCCTATGATACCAAATTATCTTAACCAAGCCTAGAAAATCCATCCAACTTGTATTTAAACCACACTATGGGAAGACCAAAAGGGAGTTATTAATCCTTGTGGGATGGAAACTAGTAAAAGATCATCCAATATAACCAGAGGTAATGATTTTCCCAACCCAAAATAGGATACATGGAATATACACATATGGAAGTAACAACCATAAAAGAAATTGGATATAAACAAAGGAGTGAAAAAGTTAGTAAGATAAAAACCAGGTTACATATCCAAAAAAACAGCCAAAATAAAGGACACCCAAAAAACTATCCACCACCACTCCATGATATATGCAGGAAACATAACACAATCTCACCACCAACTAACCAGCTGACCAAAAAACTATCCACCTCACTTCAGTGCCTTTAACATTCCTACATTATATAAAAAAAGGTCTACACACCCCCAAAGGAGTGTGAAGGGTATATCTAAATATTCTTAGTAGGACCTCACCAAGTGTTTCATTAAAATTATCTATATAATAATACTAATATTATTAATTTAAAAAAAAACATAACATGGTAAGCATTTACATGGTTTTATATCAAAATCATGATAAAAAGGTATCCTTTTCACAGTTCCAAAACAAAAGACAGGTAATATAATTTCAAAGAAAAAATTCAATAAACCATTCACGTTTATTAAATATTTTTTCATATCATATCAAATATAAACCATTATAAATCCAAAGTACAATGGTAAACACACCTATGATATCAAAGGTCAGGATAACAATGTCACATATACCTTAATAACCATTCAAAGATGAGTGCACAAAAAAGTCCCTAAATTCATTGCATCCATAAACTAGTGAAGGAGGGGAACCCTAGAAATTGTACCCCCTTACAATTCCAATAAATTTCCAATAGATAATGTATTCAAAATCAAGGAAGAGAGTAACACCCCAAAAAGTGACCCCCTTACATATCCAATGGACAAAGCACGATACTAAACGCTCCACCTAGGTACCCAAGGCTCCCTTATGTGACATATATCAAATCAATTTCACTATCATATTTCACAAAAAATTCCAAACAACCCTTTATTCATCAAAAAAAATCTTTGAAAACCAATTTCACAATCCATTTCACAATTCTTTGAAAAACAAATTTCTTTTACCAAAACATAGGGAAAACCGACTTCTTCAAAAAAACCTTTCACATGAATAAATAATTTAATCAAGAATCACCCCATTTAATTTAGAAAATCATTTAATAAATCAAAATGATTCAAAATTAATAGAACATAGGATAGATATGGAACCACATACCTCAAACACGGGTCACACACCAACCGAGATGAGATATACTCACACTAGAAAGGAATGAATGTAAGAACAACAAACAGAGGCCCTAGAATTAACTATCACATCTTAGAATCATATTTACATAAGAAAAAAGGGTTGATATATAATTTATATCATCACGTACCTAGAGATTATTATGCACCTCACTGTTACCAACATGAGAATAATCCCCTGGAAGACAATGATGTAAAGGATCTAAAAGAGATTGGAAAGGATCATCGCATGATTAATAGATTTATGAAGGAACAACAAAAAAACTACCAATTTCAAGAGAAACTGAAATAATGAGAATAGAATGATCACAATTACTAGGAGATGATCAACCAACCAATCTAGAGATCAAATCACCAATAAGAGAAGATTAAAAGAGATGGTTCACACAAAATCACCTAGAGAGGGCCTAGGGTTCAGAGAATATAGTTCATAGAAAATGATACAGGATTTAGACATGAAAGACATTTAATTATATATAAAAAACATAAATCATTACATGACTTATGAATTCATGACTTCAACTTTTGGAATGGATAATACATTGGAAAATGCATCGGCTTAACTGAAAACCCTAAAATCCCTTTTCATGACCTGAATATCATCTCACATCATTAATTTTTTCATATATAGAAACCAAAATCATGGATTATTCCTAGAAGTTGTTCACATCGTGAATGTATGATTCATGGAGTAAACTGAATCCTATAACCAATACTGATTCCAAGCCCATTAAAAAAACAATTGATCACCTCTGACACCACTTAAACTCCAACAACATCCTCTTAAACATTAAAAAGAGAGCGTGCTTGAACTAGGATGTTAAATTTTTCATTGTTAATATTTAATATTTTTAATATTTTTTTAATTTATATAATTAATATTTATTCATTTTTATTTTAATACTTTCAGTATTCAAATGTATATAAAATTATTATTTATTCATTTTTAATTAGTAATCTTTTGTGAATATATTTTATTTAAATATAATTTTTCAGATTATTTATTTTTATCTTCTGATTTATACAATATTTAATATTTTTTGTAACTAGTATAATTAATATAATTTTTTAATTTTTTAATATTTTTTGTAATAGATTTAATTTCAATTATTAAATTTTATTCATTTTTAACATTTATTCATTTATTATTATTTATTCATTACTAATGTTTGTATAACTTTATAATTTTAAATAACTTATTAATTTTTTATATTTATTCATTTTTTAGCATTTATTAATTTTATATTTTTGAAATGTATTATTTTTTTTAATATTTATTTATACATTTTTAAATATTAATATTCATTAATTTTAATATGTATATAATTTATATATTTAATATTTAATATTTTTATTTTAATATACTTGTGTTTAAATATTTATACAATTATTATTTATTCATTAATAATCAATAATTTATTACAAACCTCTTGTTTTAAAATTTTTTTATTATTTTTTTATGTTAATATTTTTTTTCATTTTTAATAGTTAATTAATTTATATAATTGATAAATATTAATTACCTTTTAATATATATTTTTTTAAATTTATTCATTTTTAATTATTACATTTCATTGATTTTAAAAATTTACTCATCTATTATTATCTATTCATTTTTAACACCATCCACTTTTAATATTTTTAAAATTTATTCATTTTCAATATTTATACGTATAATATTTCTCTAATCTATTCACTTATAATATTTATTTATTAATATTTATTATTTTAAATATGTTTGTAATTTACATAATTAATATTTATTCATTTTTTCATTAATATTAATTTATTTAAATATTTTTAAATTTATTATCTATTCATTTTTAATTAGTAATTTATTTTAAATTTTATTTTTATTTAAATGTAATTTTTAGAATTTATTCATTCTTATTTTAACATTTATTCATTTATATTATTTTTTTATAATATATATAATATATATTATAATTTTATTATTAATATTTTTTTAAACTTTACATAATTTATATTATTTATTCATTTATCATAATATTAATACATTTATTATATTATAATACATTTATGATAATATTATCACATCTATCAATACATTTAATATAAAAATATTGTTTATTTATTTAATATTTTTTGTAATTTATTTACTTTCAATGTTTTTTAATTTATTTACTTTTAATATTTAATATTTTTATTATAAATTAATTTTTAAGATAAATTTTTATAAAATTAGTAATTTATTATAATTTTTAAATTTAATTTTTCATTTTTACTTTCGACTATAATTTATCAATGTTATATTAAGCGCTAATAAAAGATGCATTCATCGATGCTCATCATTTAGAACCAACAAAGGTATGATATATCATCACTTTCTATTTTAGCACTAATAAATATATATTTTATTAGTTATTTTATATTAGTATGGGTAAAATCCCTTTTTCTATTTCAAAATAACCCTGACCAATTCCATACCTTCCCGTGTAGTTCAAGCTTTCACAGAAGTGAAATTCCGTTGTTTCCTCATTCGAATCTTTGAGAATAATCAACCCTTATATCAAAGTTATGTTATTCATTATTCATTTTTAGTTGAACTTTCATAGTTTTTCATGATTTTTTTGTTCTTCTTATTGGTTTTTCTCTTTTCATTTATATTTGGCCCCTTACTCAGAAGATTTTTGGTTTCTATTCTTCTAATTTTGGAATGATATCTCAATGGATACAAAAATCAAATACTTTTAACCTAATATTTGTTAGTCATGAAACAATACAAAATAATCTATCAATCAATTTTAATTATTTTTTCCATTTATTCACAAACAATTTGTGTGGAATTATGATAAATTTTGTTCATTGTTTTTTAATTTGATATATATATTTTTTAGACAGTGAAAAACACTCGCAAATTTTTTATATCAATTTCATATTTTTTATTTGTAAATAAATAAAAATAATTATTTTATTGATCTTACATTTCAAATTTTCAAAAAAAATCATATGAATATTTCCCCCCATTTTAATTAATATTATTCACTCAATATTATTAAAATTTCTGTTAGATGTTTACATTATTTTTAATGAGATGTGATTCAACATTAAGAAATTTCAAAAAAAATAGAATAAAAAGTTTTCAAAACAATATTTTTTATGATTTTAATAATAGATTTGTTTATTTTTTGAATTCCATTACTCATTAAAATTATTTTTGTGATTAAATATATCCTCTTACTTATTTTGAAATTTAAAAATTTTGGTTATTTTGGTTAAAGCATTCATTTTTATTATTCTATGAGTAATCTTAATTATTTTTAAAATCTCATATCATATTAAATTATTTTATTTTTATTCTTACCATTTTAAGAATTTAAAAAATTATTATATGGGCGATTCCATGGTTCTTTATGATGAGATAAATTATAATATTTTTTTATGATATAAGAAACTACCATTAACTCATATTTTATCAATTCAAAGAATTTTATCTTTAAATACATTATTTTCCAAAAGAGTTATAATTCAAATAGTATTTTTATTAATTAAAATTTTAAGTTTCAGTTTGATACTTTTCAACATAGTTCTAATTAAAAACATGGATCCAAAGTATGATTTTTATTATATAGTAGGTTTAAATAAAAAATATAAGTATTATTCACAAAAAATCACACTTAAAGTTATCAAAATACAAAAAATGTATAAAAAATATCTAGAATACTAAAAAAATCTTTTTAAAGGACATTAAGGAGGATGTGATCTATTTTTTGTTTCATATATCTACTTCCCAAAAATCAACTTGTAGACCATGTTCGATCCATGAACATTTTACCAAATCACACCAGTATACACCACAACATAGTATAAGCAACCATGATGTTATTTATGGTCTCATCATCAAATATCCTCTTGATTTTTTTCATGAAATGATAATTTTGGAAAAGAAATATTTTACAAAAAATTTTTAAATAAAATGAATCTGATGAATATTTTAATCTCAAATGTTTATTTTAATCAGAAATAATTTATGTAATATATCTAACTCGAAACATATAACAGATTTATAATTAGAAAATATTCAAAATATTAGATGAAACTGTAATATCCTATCTTTTATAGGTACATATCTCTTTATATTTTTGGTTAAAATTAAATGATTTTACTAACTTCTAGTTTAATCCTTGGTAATCGACTATTTTTCAAGTTGGGATGGTTGTTTGGAAGAAGTAGAAAGGGGATATGAAGATTAAATGCAAAGAAGATCCACATCGTGAATGGTCTATTAATGATGTGAATAGTTATATAAGACCCCATGAAGCCTATATGAGGCATGAATGGTTCTGGGTAGACCACATAAAGCTTCTTCAAGCCATCAATGGTTCTGGGTAGTTCCTAAATAAAAAATTCACGATGTGAGAGTTATTCATGACATGAAATATTTTTTTGGGTTTTTAATCTATGGTAAAGGATTTTTTAGGGTAAGTGGAAAATATAATCATCCAAAATATCAATTCCTTATTCACTTCATGAGTGTGGTGTTTTCATCACTCCTTTTAAATCTACATTGATCGATATTTCTCACACCAAACACTATTTCTCTCAAATTATAACCCTTCTGTCCGTGACCTTTGGTAATCATATTCGAACTAGAAGTAGGACCCCATTGGAGCTTGGTGTTTTGGACCCATATATCAAATATAATCCTTTTAGTTCGTCCCTTAATATTGTTTTGATAGTTTTTATTATGAATAAACCTAGTTCAGGATGGCCAAACCATACCTAGATCTGAAATCCAATATCTCCATAGTTCTTTTTATTCATTAAAGGGAAGGAAGGAAGAACCCAATACTACCTCATACATTGAGAAATTTTCATCATCTACTTTTCTTTTTGAGGTAGGTGGTCTAAGTCATCTCCATTAGTCTTCTTTATTTTTACTAGTTTGTGCAACACATGCAACCATGTTAGAACAACATGTGTGTGGCCTAAAATAAATAATAACCAAATGATTTTGATTAAATTCGTTTTCTCAGACCTCACATTGATCTCATTGGGTCCATTGGTATTGATACCATAATTTCAGCCACCCAAGGTGTGTACCTACAATTAAACCCATTATGAATTGATGTTGTTAAGGTAGGAATTAACTTACATAGGAATTGGTATATAATGGTAATTTAGCAATTAGATTTAATGGGAAGAACATGAATTCAAATAAAGAATTGGATTTCTTTTGGATTGGGCATGATAAACCTATGCATTATGGTTATAATGTTATGAGGATTCTTAATGGGTTAAGTGAAACTAAAAAACCATGATGATAATTAGTGAATTTGATCAACAAAATAAATGATTTCAAAATGGTAATTTTATGAATAAAAAAATTGACATGTGATGACATATTTGACACACTTCATGTTTTCAATGTGTTATATTACATTTTATTTTTATTGTTATGAAACCTTATTATGTTTTAATTCTTATAGAGCATGATCAAGCAATTCTATAATGCTTATTGGGTTTGGCCATATTATATTGTAGTACTTAAAGGGATTGGACTGATTGTAATGTAATTATTATAGGGACTAGCCTAATTATACTGTAATTCTTGTAGTACTCATTCCTGATTAAGTGATAATGGTTTGTCATCTATACATTGGGGAACTGTGGTTATGGTTGGCATGATTTTATGAAATTCTCAGAGATAGTTTGAAGATGAACCAAATAAGGTTTTCCAAAACTGATCATTGACCTGACAATCAAGGGATGGTAGGTTTGTTTAATAATAAATATTTTTATATGAGATAATTTTTTATCTTTTCTTTATATTGAATTAACTGTTTATATAGAATGGATGTGATTATACACCATAATTATTAGCCTACAAAGTTATTCTCACACCTTGTTCAGGCATTGTTTTGTACTCAGGAATATTTCATGGTTTCCGATTTAGGTAGAGTTAAGGGGACTTATTTTGATTTATTGATTTTTGGATGGGTTAGAGCACGGATTTGGGACTGACATGAGGTTCGGGATTGAGGGTTTTAGTCTTATTTTTGAGAATTATTAGTCTTTTACTTTTATGATTTTTAGTATGTCCTTTTGTGGAATTTAACCTATCATTACATGGTTCCTATTATTATTTGGATAGTTTGGGTTTTCCCCTTATTCATCTTGGTTTCATGATTGATTATTTATATTATTTATTCTATTACTATAACTCTTTACTAGAGGGTATAATCTCCCCACTATATTTTATACACCCTCATTGCTAGACAGCAACCTATGACATATGAGGTTACATTCCTAAGGTATAGTAGTGACCTGACTCGGTCACGTGAGGGGGAACCGGGCCGCATATTATACAAAGTGGTATCAAAGGATGATTTTTCAATTTTTTTACTATTTGGGAAAGGTAGATAGAAAAATATGATTTTTCGCAGCTTGGTAATGATATCTTATATAGGAGTTGCTAAACCATGTGCGGGGGAAATATGAGTTCCCATGGCTGGTAATGTTGTTCAAGTTATTTTCATGTTATGGTTTTTATGTCATTTCACCTTGGGTGATTCACTTATTATGTGGTGTCGTTATTTATTAAGATCTTACTCATGGTCCATTATGATGTGAGGTGAGTATGCATGCATCATGATAATAATGTAGGGATATAAAATGACATGAATTGTTCATTCTAGGGACATATCTTCCTCATGTAACATATATTTCTACATAATCTATGAAAGAAACTATTAAGTTACGTGAATTTACATTTTCAACCAAGTATATATTAACTTTATCTTATGGTGCTCTATTATGTTTTCCATCTATTGATGTTGATCTTATTGTGTATCCCATGTTCTTGACTTATAAATAATATTCATGCATTTAATTTTGAGTTGATTTTTAGGATTGTGGTAATCATCACAATCCTAACATGGATGTGTTGGAACTTCCTACAGCTCCAAGGAACTCAGCGGATGAACAGCTTCACTATAGATTATTGAGCGTCATGTGATCCATGGAATTGAAGACTAATCATATCATACTTTCAATGTATGAGTTTAAGATAGAGTTCAAGATCTAACATCCACCTATGTTCATAGGGGAAGGGGGTCCCCGGGTAGCTTAATTTTGGATTGAGTCTTTCCATATTATCTTCAAGTACTTCAAGAAACTCACAGATAGGATGGTAAATCTTACTTCTTATATGTTGGGAGGACCCAACATACATTGGTGTGAAATCCTAGTGTAATCTATGTAGTAAGAGTACCTGACCTAGTATGACTTCTAGGTGATATTCTTTATTCACATATATATAGAGACGTTGAGGGATGATAGGTATTGGGTTTCCATTCACCTGACGTAGAAGAGCATGTTATTAATGGATCATGTTGGACGATTCACTAAACTACAACACTTTAACCTTTCCTTGGATGCTTTTGATACCACTAGGGTGAAATATTTCTTAGATGGGATTCTCTACAAGATAAAGTCATTGGTGGTCATCTTTCTTCTGAGTAATTTTTTAAATGTGATGAATCGGGCTCTCATCATGAAAGGGAACTAAGAGAGGTGCTAAGTGGTGGCCATATAGTCTCAGTAGGGTGATTGGTAAGCTCTTCTTTTGGAAGAAAAATGTGTAGCTATGATAGTTACCTCTAGGGGAAGTGGTGGGAAGAGCAACCAGGGGAGTGGAAAAACGTCACTGGATCATGGTTCGATCTATTTCTATCAATATGGAAGATTCTTCCACAAGTGAACACAATGTACATAACCTACTATGGAGTTACAAACTTGTGGCATGATGCACCATATACAAAGGTTTTTTTTGTGGAATATAGTTATATATTGGTGGTAGGTATTGGGATATGCCCTAGAGACTAGGAAGGACTCGACTACCCCTCACCAAGTAGGTAGCTTGATTTTTATCGGACATTTAGGAAAAGGTAGGGGAGAGGTACTCTAGAGTAGGATAAGAAATACTAGCTAGAGGGAGTAGTAAATGGTAGTTAAAATGGAGCCCAATGTAGAGTGGTGATTCAGCTACATGATATAAAATCTAATTTGATCAGTTTGGATATGATACCTTCTACTACCAGAGGTACAATTCTCATATCATCTACCCTTGCCTACATTTTGTTTGATACAGGAGAATCACATTAATTTTTATTTTCTCAATATGAAAATGGTTTGGATTATTTTTGTCTCTATTGGATGGTTTTTTAACCCTTGACACATTACCATGAGTGCAATTGGAGGGTATCAAGATCTAAAAGGATTTCTCCCTTGAAATTGGGGGAAACCATTTCCTTTGGGAGTTTTTTGTGATGGAAATGATGGGATTAGATTTGATTATAGGTTAGGATTGTTATAAGGCCCCGACCTTAAACCTTACTTAATATTGAATTAAATGAATAATTCACATTGAGGATCTTTTTAGGTTTAGAGTTTTAGAGAATTAGATCATAAATCATGAATTACATTCCACATTTAAAAAATGTGGTTACATAAAAGATAATAATCATTTTTCCCCATCAACGGAAACATATTTAAAATAAAACATGGATTATTTCTTGACACTTCCTTGACACTATCATCATAACATGCACCTTTCCCTTGACCTGTGAAAAAAATTTCAAAAACTTAGGATGAGAATAAAAAGCTCAGTAAGGGATATAAAAGTACGAAAAGAAAACATTAGTCCATGCATGAAATCATACTTTAATCAAAAAACATAATCATTTTAACATACCTCATAAAATCATGAATAAATCATAGAAATCATAAGGCATAAAGGTAACTTGAGGCATTCATAACATTCTTACGTAGGGAGTAACCCTCTGGGTTACGTTTGGAATACCCATCATAGTATATTCCCTAAATCTCTTCGGAGAAACCTTAAAGTTTAACCCCTTCGCGTTACCCAATGTATTGGAGAGATATATCGGGCTCACCCACCCTTATTTTATCACGGAACCACCCGTCTTCATAATAATGCCCAAGAACCATAACATAATCGTATCACATAAAACATGTATAAAGGAAACATAACATTTCCACTTTGCAATCACAATATATCAATAAAACACATTGATATAAAAACATTATGAAAAACATTTTCAATACCAAAATAAAATAAGAGTAAAACATGGTATTTATTTTTCATTCAAAAAATGTTATGGCTTGTAGAGGAAGCTGAAACTCAAATAATGGTCACGGCGGCGGAGAAGTCGTTGTCACTGCATACGTACGACAAGAAAAACATTCCTTTTTGTAGTTTAGTAAAATGATTCGTATAAAAATATTCCTTTTGAATAAATGAAAAGTCAAAGGGGTTTATACACCGTATAAAAGAAATTTGTGTATAAAACAAAATATGCCTCAATGAAACGAGATTGAGACGATGTCCCTTACAAAGACAGTATCCTTGGATTAAGGATAAATAAATTACATAATTATGTGTGACAAACTAATACACCAAATATAAGTGGATATTAAGTTTAAAACAATCATTAGAAATTCACACATATTCATAGAACGACATATTCAAGGAGTACAAGTTTATCCCAAAGAATCAAAATTGGGATAAGAAGTTTCCTTGCAAAAATTCGACAGCCTAACGACGTCACTTCAAAATTCAGAAAAAGAGTTGATGAGAGATAAAAAGGGTATATCATCAATTGGACATAAAATTTACATCAATAAGGATATATAATAACATATCCCAACATAATATTATGTGAATTAGAAGATATAACAAAAGAAGTCTTTTAAAAAGAGGAGGGTGAAAGTTTCCCTTACCGACTTGGGTAACTTTCGAAACGTACACCCCATGGAAGAAGGGTCATACAATGAATATGTAAATACCCATAAATGAAATTATACTAAAAAAAGTGTATAATAATGGGTAGTACATACACCACTCAAAGTAAATAGTGTCAAACGTAGCATAAATGTCACAGGAATAAAAGTGAGATGAAAAATCCCTTACGAAAACTCGGCAGCCTAACGGCGCCACTTAAAACTTCCAAAAATAGATTTATGAGATCAAATAGGGTCTCTCATAATATTTAAATAAAAATTAAAGTATGAAGAATATAAACAAACATCCCCAAACATAATAAATATGAGCTTAAAAGAAATGACATAAAAGAGAGTACTTAAAAAGAAAGAGAGAGGTTGGATCTCTTACGAAAATTCGGCAGCCTAACGGCGCCACTCAAAACTTCCAAAATGGATTGATGAGAGAAAATAGGGTCTCTCACCATATGAAAATAAAAATTACAGTAGGATTAATATAAAATAACATCCCAATCATAAGAAATATGAGCTTAAAAGGAATGACATAAAAGAGTGTACTTAAAAAGAAAGAGAGGGGTAGGATCCCTTACCTCAAGTCCGACTTGTCTTGTTCATTTGTTTATATTCATGAATAATAAACTTTGTTCAATTTATAATTTCTAGTACATCCTTTAAAGATTATTATTCAGTTCATATCACATATTATAATGTTATAATAATTGTTTAATAATGTTAGTTCATATTTGACGTTTTTGCCGATGTTTGGTACATGAGTAAAAAATGAACTTGTTTGAAAATGATTACCCATGTAGTTATAAGTAAATCATTTACAGAATAGTATTAATGATTAAAATATCATATATATCTATTACATATTCATTTTATACAATTACATAACATTTGGAGATAAAAAAATGAAAAGCACCGTTCATGGAGACGGTAGGCCGTACGTACGCATGAACGCTACTTTCATTTTTTTTTGTCATATTAATGGAATTAAAAATAAATGAGAGAGATATATATATATTATAATTAAAGTATAATATATATGTAATATATGTCACATATGTTCATTAATTTCATTCTTTATATATTCCATGTATTGCATGAACGAGTCACATCACTTGAGGGGGCGGTAGTCCACACTTCCTCATATGAAATTATCGCATTTGCACAACATGAAAAGAATAAAGGTATGTTTTAAATATAAAATACAGAAGCATATAGTAAACATAAATACCATATATATCATATATAAAATAGAGTGACATCATAATGGTTACCTTTAAAGGTGTTAAAAGAATATTGAACAATCATCGTTTCGTGAGGCAGAAAATCGCCAACCACAGAAATAGTATGTTCTTTAACCATTAGACGAAGGTGTGTGAAAGTGTAGCTCGAATACTTATTATAAAAACATCCTAGTATATTTTATATACTTGTTTTGTTACAAAAAATAATAATAATAAGAGTTTAGGGGTTTGGAGAAGCAAAATAAAACAAAAGAACACAAGGGAAGACATTACCTTTACATCGGGTAACTCTTTTTGATTTAAGCTCAAAGGATTACTTGGAAAGGATTATGCCCAAAGTGAGGCTTCAATGATGAAGAGAGGTATGTGGAGAGATGAAATGGGCAGGGGTTGGCCGAGCCAAATTCTTGAGAGGTGTGGGTAAGGTGGTAGAGGTGGGGGCCTTTTATAAGAGGAGAGGAGGGGCACTCTTGGAAAGTTTCAAAATGTTACTTTATTTTCAAATGAGTTTCAGATTTTAAAGGTCCCACATTGATTTATTTCGAGGATAAGGTGGTAAGGGTTCTAAATATACTCATCCAATGGGTCTTTTAAAAGTTTAAGTTATAGTTTGAACATTATCTTTTCATTTTATTTAAATCCTTTATTAATGAGGTAATCGCTACATCATCATGATGTCTTAAATAATTTAATTTATTTAATGTTTAAAAATTATAAAAAAATATCACGATGTAGGAAATCTTTTTAAATTTATAATGAATATTTATAGTCAAAAATATGACTTGTATAACCCTATTGAAAAATTGTTTTAGTAAAACAACTCATGCTTGTGACATTTTTATTTTAACTTAAAATAAAAAGTTATTTATGTCATATTCCAACCAAAGTTGCTCCATGGGGTCCCCATGTTGACCCATGGATTGTCTTGGTTGGCCATGACACATCCAATGAGGTTAGGATATGTTTCTTGGTCATTTCATATTATTAAAACATTATTTTTACCTTAAATTACACTAATTACCTCTAATCACGATTAAAAACTTAAAAGTTACTATTCACAAAAAAAATTATTTTAATCCCATTGAACCACATTTTAAATCCTAATGAAAAACTTTTATGTTGGATTTTTGAAATTAAAATCACAGAAGTGGTAATGTTTCATTTAAATGAAAAATCAGTTTTTAAACTACCACTTAGTGGTTTCACTATTCATCAAAAATTGAAGTTTTTCAGAAAAATACCAAAAATTCACCCTAAGCTATATTTGATATTCCAAATTCAAAAATGATGTCTATTTTACAAAATTCAAAACATATATGTTGCATTAATTAATTTAATAATTATTTCCCGCTGTCAAAACAAATAGCGTGTTTTTAAGAAACAATATCTATTAAAAGATTGACACTAGTTTAAGTCCAATTTCAAAGTGAAATTAATTACAATGACCAATATTGGATTAAATGGTAAAAATATATTTTAATTTCACTTTAAAAACAAATCAAACGATAATCTAATCATATAAATAAATTAGATTAAAAAGAGGTTTTGAATTAAAATACAACATTTTTCACTATTCATTAAAAATGAACTTTATCGGAAAAATACCAAAAATTTACACAAAGTAAATTTTGATGTCCCGATTCTAAAGAATAATTTTATTTTTTCAAATATAACACATAAAATTGTCAAAAAGTGGATTTAAAAGAGGTTCCCCATCAAAAGGCAGTTAATCGACCTTTTAAAGAATATTAGAATGTTTACGCTTAAAATTGGATTCATTCGCATTTTTAATCCTCTAACATTTATTGTAAAAAGTAAAAATATTTGACAAACATATATAATCATTTTGTAGTTAGTTCTGTTCATTCCCTCCATTACAACGGCTAGGCGTTAACTACCATTTAGAATAATATTATTTTATTATTAGAGTGCAACGTAAGATTCCCAAGAAACTCGTTGTTGTGTATTGGGTACACCATCGAGCATAGCGTCCCCTTTAAAGTAATATTAATATTTTATTCACAAATATGGATAAATGTAAAAATTTCATATTCTTTATTTACCTGGGATGTTACAATTGTCTTCTCCTATACCGAGATCATATCGACTGTTATCATAGTATAATTAAATTTTTATATACAGAAGGGGTATATATTATCACTAAGGAGAGTGGGATCTTTAGGTTAGTCATGTAGGACCACTTTAGTGCAGATTGGATTGTCTCATAGGTCAAATAGTAGTCCTTTTTATAGATGATTGTAATGTCCCAGATTTTTCCATGTATTATTTTAATATTATATGGGAATTAATTCAAGGCCAGGCTCTGAGACGACATGTAGTTCCGAGGCCCGGTGAGCCCAGAACAAATGTTTGAATTTAATTAAAAGATTAAATTATGCGCGCATGTGGTTTTCCTGAAAAAGTGTAATAACTCCTAAACGGATGCTCGGATCAGAAATCTGAAGGCACTGTTGCGTTCAGAGCAACGATTTTACCTTAGGTGAGTCCTAACATCAGCCGGCGTAGGTCGGTGGTGAAATCCAGTTTTTGGGACGTAAGAGTAATAAAATATTTAAGTAAAAATATTTTATTCTGTAGCAAAATCTTTTAAAACTACTGCAACATATATCTCTATCTTTTTTTTTTAAATAAAGGCCTGCGCAGGGGTCCAGGGTTACAAACCTCATAACCCTGAAACCTTTGGTGGCTCTGGAGGCTCTAGAGAAGACCTCCCGACGTGGCAACAACGTTCTTGACGATTTTCCCCGGCGACAACGACGCGACGACCTGATCTTTGCCAACGAATGCCGCGGATCCAGGTAGGATATTTGTTTTTGATTTCCTTCCCCATTTTTGATTTCCAAGATGAACACAGACTAATCCACGAATAGATTAGCCCGTGTATCGATCGTTCTTGAGGGACGAGTTTTGCGGGGATTTTGAGGTTGTTTTGGTTTTGATCTAACGACGACAAACCCGAATCGTCACGAACAAAGATCGAGGTTTGTCCCTCTTGTTTGATTCTTTTATTTTTCTCCCTCGTGTTCTTCATTTCATTATACACGTTCTTGGAGGAAATCGATCGTTGCGCATTCATTTGTTGGCACAACGATCCGAGATTGAAGATCCAACCCTGGAGCGA
The DNA here is from genome assembly GCA_963277665.1 of Viscum album. Classification (NCBI taxonomy): domain Eukaryota; kingdom Viridiplantae; phylum Streptophyta; class Magnoliopsida; order Santalales; family Viscaceae; genus Viscum; species Viscum album. The sequence goes on from OY728158.1 coordinate 1,466,340,159, forward strand.
TGTCACGGAGGTGCGACGATGGTTTTTGGCAGACGATTCGGAGTGGATCAAGAGATATGATTTTTCAGAAATTTTTCTTCGGATGGATAGTTCGAGGATTATGATCTGATTTAAGAGCCGAAAACACCCGTTACAGTGTTCATATGATGAAACGAACCAATCCCTAGAGTATCAGGATGAACAGATGAGAAACCGAGGATTCGGAGGTTCAGCCACGGTGCGAGGAGGAAGACGACGCTTCTGAAAAAATCCTGACTACACGCCGTGTAGTATGGGCTACACGGTGTGTGTTCATCGGTGGACCACCTGGCGTGTACTTCGAGAGTACATGGGCATGGGTTGGGTACACAGCCAAGGACACGTCGTGTATACCCTTCCCCGACCAGACTCGGCCAGATACACGGGATACCCCGTGTAATGGTACACGGGCAGGCGACACGAACACGGGTTGGGTACACGGCCAAGGAAATGGTGTGTATACCCTTCCCCGGCCGGACCCAGCCAGATACATGGGATACCCCATGTTCTAGTACACGGGCAGGCGACACAGACACGGACAAAGACAGTGTATGGGCACATGGCCAGCGTACACGGAGCGAGCCCCAGGTGCTTGGACACAGTGTGTGACTCTTCTACACGCAGTGTAGTTGATTTCTATCTGACAATCCAACTAACACGGGCTATTTACATGGGCAGTACCCGGAGTCAAGGAACACAGTGTGTGATTCTTCTACATGCTGTGTAGTTTAGTTTTACATAGCTTGGACAGATGACAGGGGTCGTTTACATGGGTAGTGATAGAGTTAATATTTTCATTATTATTTATATGTTTTTCAATTATTTAATCCCTCCTAATTATTTAATGTGAGTGTATTTGCATCATTTATGTGTTTTTGGTGTATTTTGGGCTTAAATGTGAAAATGGGGTAATTCTGTAAAATTGTCAGTTTTATATAGCTTCTGTTTTTAGGTCATAACTTTTATAATATGGGTCCAATTGAAGTGAATATTTTTTTGTAGGATTCCTATACTTGTGGGCTTAAAATGTTCCTTCTGAACCAAGACCCAATTCGAAATCCAATGGTGCAGAAAATTAAATCAAGTTGAGAAATCAGTTTGGAAGGCAGAATGGACCCCACTTCATTAAATATGCAATATCCCCTCCATAAGACCTTAGAATGAGGTGATTCCAGATGTTGTCGACATAGGACTTCCAAAGGACGGCTCAAATTAAATTTCATAAATTATTGAGCTCATTAATGCATCCTTTTGGCACGTCCAAATGGAGTGGGTGAAATAGTGTTTGGCGTCCAGAAAAGTAATGGTCATTGATTCGGCCATATCTTTCTTTACACCTGTCCAATGACTCTAAAATATTAAGGGTCGATAGAAAACTTCATTTCCAACATTCTATAAGAAGGTACCTCAGTGAGTTTCGTCCGGCTGGTGGGCGGAACAGAGGAAAACTTTTGGAAGACAGATTCTGGAGGATCAAATTTCTGTTCTTTCTTTTCTCTCTTTTGTTCTTCTTAGTTTTGTAATGAATTCTTCTTTACCCTTAGTCACAATTACCCTTACCATGGTGGGGTAAACTTCTATGTGATTGGGGAAGGGGAGGTTTTCCATGTTGTATTTCATGAGTTCCTTCTATTAATGTTTTAAAATCCTTTTCTCTTCTGCGAATCTGTTTCAATTTCTTATAACAGTTTTTATTATCATGTACGATTGTATCTGATTTTAGATTCTGTTGTTCATTTTTATTTGGTCAATGATCAATATCTCCCTCCACTAGGTTCTGGTTTATAAACAATGGAATAGACCGGGATTTAGTGGTGTAGTACTCGGTGATCACCGGTACGTGTGTGAGGAGTAGTGAATGTTCTTGATTACTTGGGATAAACAAGTCCCGATTGGGAATTGCCTAAGATAATTGGGGGTATTTTCTACAACTCTATTACACATTGGAAGGAGAGTAGACCAACCTAAGATTTTATTAAGGTTTATTCTCACATTTTTAATTGACCAAGGGAGTGAGAAGAAACGATTGTGGATTCTCACTCTTAACGATTTAGCAGAGGAGAATTGGGTAAAATGAACAATGATAGAATTACAACTGGAAAACTGACCCTAACCTGATCACCATTTCATATCACTGATTTAGATCACATCATTTGTCAATTTGTTTCAAAACTTTCACTTAATTACTTTACTTTATTTAGTTTCTTTCTTGTATTTTCTAAATCAAACAATTTCTAAAAACAACCTCACTTCTTTCTATTTTAAGGTGACAGCTTAATTGTTGTGCACTCCTCTCTGGAGACAACCTAGGTAATCCACTCTACTACATTTTAACTTAGGTAATATTTGTTTTTGTCACACCCCACGACAGGCACGTGTCAAAACTTGGCGCCGTTGCCGGGGAGGTAGTGCCAACATTTCTTTTCTTTTCTTTTCTCTCTTTTCATCTTTTCTCTTCAAAATTGCATGACTAGAACCTCAAAAACTGAACCTTTACCCATAGATCTTGAAATTGAAAGAACCTTGTTGAATATACTTAGAAACATTAATTTAGAATCTGAATTTGAGGACGTTCCCCTTGCAGACTCAAGTGAAACTTTAAGTGTTCACTCTGAGCCTGTCATCATGGCTGAAAATCAAAACCAAACACTTAGAGACCTCTGTGCACCACAATTCCTTAATCAAAACAATCAAATTGCCATGCCAGTGTTGCAAAATGATTTTGAAATGAAACCTAACATGATTCCTTTGCTTCCAAAGTTTCATGGTTTGGCTGGTGAAGATCCGAACAAACACATTAAAGAGTTCACACATGTTTGCTCAACTTTCAGACCCCGTGGAATTACCGAGGAGCAGGTAAAGTGGAAGGCATTTCCATTTTCATTAGATGGAGCTGCTAAAGAATGGTTGTACGGCCTACAACCAGGAGACGTACATGACTGGAATGACCTGGTAAGATGTTTTATGCAAAGATTCTTCCCCACCTCTAGAAGCACAGCCATTCGGAAGGAAATCTATGCCATACGACAATCATCTGGAGAAACTCTTTATGAGTACTGGGAGAGATTTAAGAAGCTATGTGCCAGCTGTCCACATCAAGCCATTGAGGAACACCACTTTCTTGTCTTCTTCTATCAAGGACTACTGGACAATGACAGAAACCTTCTTGATGCATCATCTGGAGGTGCCTTGATTGACAAGTCACCAGAAGAAGCCAAGGGCTTGATTGAGAAGATTTCCCAAAACTCGCAGCAATTTGGAACAAGAGGTATTGGAACAAGAGGTATTCATGAGGTACACACTTCTCACCCATCACCCTTATTAGAAACTAAGATTGAAGAGCTTACTAGTTTGGTGAGGCAGATGGCCTTGAAGCAAGTTAGTGACCAACAAGCACCAGCTAAGGTATGTGGTTTATGCTCATCTCCTGATCATTTCACTGACCAGTGTGCTGAAATACAGGGAATGGAAACATGTGCAGCAGCTTTTCAGCCAAGGCAGTTCCAGCAAAATCAAGGATGGAGAGAGCATGGCCAAGTCCAATATGGATTTGGAAATCAATAGAATCAAGCTAGGCCCCCGTACCAAAATCAGTTTCAAAACCAACCCCCATTCCAGAATCAATTCCAGAACCCTCCACCATTTCAACAAAAACCATCTTATAATCAGCCTTCATACCAAAAACCAACCAATATCCAAAGAACCTATGAGCAACCATCCACTAGTTCCCAACCTCCAATTCAAAACCAAAAAAAATCTGAGTTTGAAGGACTTAAAGACACTGTTAAAGATTTGTCCAATAAGTTTGAGAGTCTCATGGAATTTCTGACCAAAAATCCAGGTAAACTCCCTTCCCAAACAATCCCAAACCCAAAAGAGAATGTTAGTATTATAACTACAAGAAGTGGAAAAGAACTTCAACCACCATACACCATTGAACCTGAAACAAGAAAAACTAATATGGGCGAGAATGAAGTTAGAAATGATGAAAATTCTATGAAAATGCATCGGGAAGAAGATAAGAAAGAGGAGGATGGTAATGATAGGACAAGAAGGAAGAAACAAGAAACACCATTTCAAAGACAACAAAGGGAGAAGAAAGATATACCACCACCATTTCCATCAAGGATGATTGAATCAAAGAGGTTACAAGAAGAAGCACTGCAAAAAGAAATTCTGGACACCTTTCAGAAAGTGGAAATCAACATACCTCTGCTTGAAGCACTCAAAAAAATTCCAAAGTATGCTAAGTTTTTGAAGGATCTTTGTACCAAGAAAAGGAGACTTCAAGGTAATGAGAGGATCAATTTGGGAAGAAGCGTCTCAGCCCTTATCACACCACAATTTCCAACCAAATGTCAAGATCCAGGGACGTTTTCTATTTCATGCACCATTGGTTCATTAAATTTCTCTAATGCTTTGTGCGATTTAGGTGCATCAATTAATTTATTGACTCACTCAGTATATACTTCTTTGCAGATGGGAGACTTGAAGCCCACAAGAGTGGTGGTCCAGCTTGCAAATAGATCCACAGTTTTCCCAACAGGAGTTCTGGAGGATGTCCTGGTAAAAGTCAAAGATCTTTTATTCCCTGCTGACTTTTATGTGTTGAATATGGAAGATGATAGGATCCCATCACACTCACCCATCATTTTGGGGAGACCATTCTTAAAGACGGCCAAAACCATCATCAATGTCCATGAAGGGACACTTACCATGGAGTTTGGAGATAGCACTGTCCACTTCAATATTTTTGAATCCATGAGGCACCCATCAGATGATCATTCACTCTTCTCACTCTCCCATGAAGATGACATAGAACCAATTGAAGAATCAGGTATGTTTCATGAATTTTTATCATTAGGAGAGAATTTTTCCATTAAAGATATCACTGAACATATGGATTCCCAAACTCTTGGAGGTTCTGATTTCCTGTTGGAAGAAGAGGTAAAATCTGATTTCTTTGATAATTTGTTAAAGGATGATGAAGATGATATGATTTCTTGTGTGCAGGATGTCAAATCATTGGAAGTGGAGAACCTCAATTTAGTTTCATCTCTTGATCATCCTCCTGATCTAGAATTAAAACCACTCCCCACTGATTTAAAATATGTTTACCTTATGGAGGGGGAGAAATTACCAGTAATAATTGCTAATAATCTATCTAAAACTCAAGAAAAATCATTGATTGAGCTTTTGAGAGAGAATGTCCAAGAAATAGGGTGGAGCTTAGGTGATATCCCGTGAATAAACCCAAACATTTGCTCACATAGAATTTTTCTTGAGGGAGATTCCAAACCTGTCAGACAACCCCAAAGGAGGCTGAACCCTACCCTGATGGAGGTTGTGAAAAAAGAGATTGAGAAGTTATTAGAAGCTGGGATCATCTATCCCATATCAGATTCACAATGGGTTAGCCCCATCCATGTAGTCCCAAAAAAACTGGCCTAACCATTGTGAGGAATGAAAAGAATGAATTAGTCCCTGTGAGAATTCAGAATAGCTGGAGAGTATGCATCGATTTTAGGAAGCTGAATCAGGTCACTCGAAAAGATCATTTCCCTATCCCGTTCATTGACCAGATGTTAGAGAGATTGGCAGGGAGAACTCATTATTGCTTTTTGGATGGATTTTCAGGTTATTTTCAGGTACCCATTGCCCCCGAGGATCAAGAGAAGACTACCTTTACTTGTCCTTTCGGTACTTTTGCATACAAAAGGATGCCATTTGGATTGTGTAATGCTCCAGGTACATTTCAGAGGTGTATGGTAAGTATATTTTCTGATCACATTGAAGATTTCTTGGAGGTTTTCTTGGATGACTTCACAGTTTTTGGAAATTCGTTTGACCATTGTTTGAAAAATCTGGAAAAAGTTTTGAAAACTTGCATTGAAAAGAACCTTGTTTTGAATTTTGAAAAGTGTCATTTTATGGTTGAGAGAGGAATTGTCCTTGGGAATGTCATTTCAAAGAAAGGCATTGAGGTTGATAAATCAAAAATTGAAGTGATAAATTCTTTGCCTTACCCAACTTGTGTGAAACATGTTAGATCATTTTTAGGACATGCAGGATTCTACAGGAGGTTTATAAAAGATTTCAGTAAGATTTCTCTCCCTCTCTCTAGATTACTTTTGAAAGATGCTGATTTTGATTTCAATGGTTCATGTAGGGAAGCATTTGATGAGTTGAAGAAGAAATTGATTACACCACTAGTGATGCAGCCACCAAATTGGGAAGAACCATTTGAGCTACTTTGTGATGCTTCAAACCAAGCAGTTGGAGCTGTCCTTTCTCAGCGAATTGAGGGCAGGCCACAAGTCATTGCATATGCCTCGAAAACCTTAGATGCGGCCCAATTCAACTACACAACAACAGAAAAAGAGTTTTTAGCAGTTGTTTTTGCTTTAGAAAGATTTAGATCGTATCTTCTTGGAATTAAGTCATTGTGTTTTCTGATCATGCAGCTCTTAGGTACTTGATGAAGAAGGATGAAGCAAAACCAAGGCTAGTGAGATGGATACTACTACTACAAGAGTTCAACATAGAAATCAAAGATAAGAAGGGATCTGAGAACCAAGTGGCTGATCACTTAAGTAGACTACCCAACACCGCTGAAGTTGAGATTCCAGACACTGAACCACTAAATGATCGCCTTCCAGGAGAGCAGTTGTACTTGATTGAAGGAGAAGTACCTTGGTATGCTGACATGGTCAATTATCTGGTAACATCTCAGGTCCCATCTCATTTAAATTCTCACCAAATTCACAAATTGAAATCTGAATCTAAATATTACATCTGGGATGATCCATTTCTTTGGAAGATTTGCAATGACCAAATGATCAGAAGATGTTTGCCTAAAAATGAAATTGAATCAGTCTTTAGGTTTTGTCACAAATTAGCTTGTGGAGGCCACTTTGGACCTCAAAGGACTGCAAGAAAGGTTTTAGAATCTGGACTTTATTGGACAACACTTTTCAAAGATTCTCATGAATTTTGTAAACGGTGTGAAAAATGTCAGTTTACAGGAAATATTTCAAAGAGACAAGAAATGCCCCAAAATCCACTTAATTTTTGTGAAATATTTGAAGTTTGGGGGATAGATTTTATAGGACCTTTCCCAATGTCATTTGGAAATTCTTATATTCTTCTTGCTGTTGATTATGTTTCCAAATGGGTGGAAGCAAAAGCCACCAGGACTGACGATGCTAAAGTTGTTTGTGATTTTGTCAGGGATAACATATTTTGTAGGTTTGGAGTTCCTAGAGCCATTATTAGTGATCAAGGGACTCACTTTTGTAATTGGAGAATGGCGGCTTTGTTGAAAAGGTATGGGGTGCATCATAAAACATCAACTCCCTATCATCCACAGACTAATGGGAAAGCTGAAGTGTCCAATAGGGAAATAAAAGGAATTTTGGAAAAGACTGTTAATCCAAATAGGAAGGATTGGAGCCAAAGGTTAGAAGACACATTATGGGCTTACAGGACAGCTTACAAAACTCCAATTGGAATGAGTCCATATAGGCTGATTTATGGGAAAAGTTGTCACCTACCTGTGGAATTGGAACACAAGGCATACTGGGCTGTGAGGAAGATGAATCTGGATCTTGAATGTGCTGGGAAAGAGAGAAGATTGCAGTTACAAGAGTTGGAAGAAATTAGAAGGGAAGCATTTGAAAATTCTAGGATTTAAAAAGAGAGAACAAGAGTGGCTCATGAAAAACTGATCCAACCAAAGGACTTCCATCCAGGAGACAAAGTGTTGTTATTCAATTCAAGACTCAAGCTGATTCCAGGTAAACTTCGTTCCGGGTGGGAAGGTCCATTTATAGTTACTCATGTATATCCTTTTGGTGCTGTGCAGATTGTGAAGGATGGAGTGAAGGATCCATTCACTGTTAATGGGCACAAATTGAAGAAATTCCTTGGGACCATGCCATCAGAGCCAATGGAGGAGATCACACTCCTCCAACCTGTTTATCAATAAACTCTATCAGGTCGTACCTCTCCTTTATATTTTCATGATTGTTGTGATTCAATTTCCAATATTCTTACATGTTAAATACATTTGAATGCATTGTGGACACTGCATCATTTAAGTGTGGGGGAGGGAACCTTTGTAGTGTAGGATTTTTATGTGTTGTTTGTTTTCCTAATATTTTTTTTTAAACATGTGAGTGTCTAAAATTTTGTGTGATTATTTTTAAATTTTTGTGTGTTTTTGAAACTTTTGAGCTGAAATGATTATCATTGATATTTTTGAAACCCATCTCCATGAGTGAAATAATTTATTCCTTGAAACTGAGCTTAAATGAATGCTGAAAATGACATTGTTTCAAGTTCAATTATTTGGGAATTTCATGAAAAATACTCTGTTTTTTGAATCCCATGCCATATATCACTGTCTTTATATTTGAAATCACATTCCCGTGAGGCTTCTAAACCTATTATTTTTATATTCTTTACATTCAACTCACTTCTTGAGAGAACCAAATCATGCTTGATTTAACCAGAATTTGATTTATTCCTGTCAAAACTTGAGGGTTTGAGGTACTTGTGTTTTAAATGATTGAGGCATTTCTTTGGTTTGAAAGCCCCCTTTTCAAGATAATACCTTTCATAATGGCCTACCTTGAACATTTAATCCTTGTAGCCCATAGAAGCCATGAAAATCCTGTTAGTTTAGCCACATTACAAACCAATATTCCCTATCCAACCTGCTCTTGAAGTGAAATTGCATGATCTATTCGAACATAAGTGTGGGGGGAAGATGTCTTGTATTGTACTACCTTATTTGGGGATACTTTGGGTGAAAAAAAAATGTTGAAGAGATGTTATTGCTGTAAAAAAAAATCATTCTGCTGAAAGTTGTGCCTTTTCTGGAGCTTTCATGATGAGAGAAGCTGTGCCTTTCTGGAGCTTCTAATGTAAAAAGGAAGTTGTGCCTTTTCTGGAGCTTTCAAGAAATATTATATTTGAGAAGATTGAAATGTTTGCTGCTGAAATGATGAACTATGGGAACATTCCTTGATATTCCATGGAGAAGTAGTTTATTTTCAACTAAGGGGAGTGAAGAGAAGACCATACTTTTGTGAAAATTAGAATAATGCAATTTTGCTTCAAAAAGAGCCAAGCCCTCTTCATTCAGCCTCAGAATTTTCACATATAAATCCTACCAACCTAAAGCCACAGAACAACCTTAACAAGTCCTCATGAGAAACATATGTCTTTGACTCACATCGGGTGGAGAGGTAGGAATTTATCAAGCCTATGGTGACCCTTGTATGAGTTTGGATGAGAAAGACATTGCTAAAAAATTGAGATTTGTGTAATGAGAGATAATGAAAGTTAGGTAAGTGTTTTGTGTGCATGGGAGGAGAAATGAAGAGTAAATTTATTGAATTATCCTAACTTAAGAATATGAAATAATAGAGTTTGAGGAGGCATGATATATTTTGTTTCTTGTTTTCAAATTAGTGGATCTCATGGATATGTGTTTTGAATTTACTTTGAATTTATTTTGATTCTGACTTGTCCAGGAGTCCAAGTGATAAGTGTGGGGGAATTGATAGAGTTAATATTTTCATTATTATTTCTATGTTTTTCAATTATTTAATCCCTCCTAATTATTCAATATGAGTGTATTTGCATCATTTATGTGTTTTTGGTGTATTTTGGGCTTAAATGTGAAAATGGGGTAATTCTGTAAAATTGTCAGTTTTATATAGCTTCTGTTTTTAGGTCATAACTTTTATAATATGGGTCCAATTGAAGTGAATCTTTTTTTTAGGATTCCTATACTTGTGGGCTTAAAATGTTCCTTCTGTAACAAGACCCAATTCGAAATCCAATGGTGCAGAAAATTAAATCAAGTTGAGAAATCAGTTTGGAAGGCAGAATGGACCCCACTTCATTAAATATGCAATATCCCCTCCATCCGACCTTAGAATGAGGTGATTCCAGATGGTGTCGACAGAGGACTTCCAAAGTACGGCTCACATTAAATTTCATAAATTATTGAGCTCATTAATGCATCCTTTTGGCGCGTCCAAATGGAGTGGGTGAAATAGTGTTTGGCGGCCAGAAAAGTAATGGTCATTGATTCGGCCATATCTTTATTTACACCTGTCCAATGACTCTAAAATTTTAAGGGTCGATAGAAAACTTCATTTCCAACATTCTATAAGAAGGGACCTCAGTGAGTTTCGGCCGGATGGTGGGCGGAACAGAGGAAAACTTTTGGAAGACAGATTCTGGAGGATCAAATTTCTGTTCTTTCTTTTCTCTCTTTTGTTCTTATTAGTTTTGTAATGAATTCTTCTTTAACATTAGTCACAATTACCCTTACCATGGTGGGGTAAACTTCTGTGTGATTGGGGAAGGGGAGGTTTTCCATGTTGTATTTCATGAGTTCCTTCTATTAATGTTTTAAAATCCTTTTCTCTTCTGCGAATCTGTTTCAATTTCTCATAACAGTTTTTATTATCATGTACGATTGTATCTGATTTTAGATTCTGTTGTTCATTTTTATTTGGTCAATGATCAATATCTCCCTCCACTAGGTTCTGGTTTATAAACAATGGAATAGACTGGGATTTAGTGGTGTAGTACTCGGTGATCACCGGTACGTGTGTGAGGAGTAGTAAATGTTCTTGATTACTTGGGATAAACAAGACCCGATTGGGAATTGACTAAGATAATTGTGGGTATTTTCTACAACTCTATTACACATTGGAAGGAGAGTAGACCAACCTAAGATTTTATTAAGGTTTATTCTCACATTTTTAATTGACCAAGGGAGTGATAAGAAACGATTGTGGATTCTCACTCTTAACGATTTAGCAGAGGAGAATTGGGTAAAATGAACAATGATAGAATTACAACTGGAAAACTGACCCTAACCTGATCACCATTTCATATCACTGATTTAGATCACATCATTTGTCAATTTTTTTCAAAACTTTCACTTAATTACTTTACTTTATTTAGTTTCTTTCTTGTATTTTCTAAATCAAACAATTTCTAAAAACAACCTCACTTCTTTCTATTTTAAGGTGACAGCTTAATTGTTGTGCACTCCTCTCTGGAGACAACCTAGGTAATCCACTCTACTACATTTTAACTTAGGTAATATTTGTTTTTGTCACACCCCACGACAGGCACGTGTCAGGTAGTACCTGGGGTCAAGGAACACGGCGAGTAGCCATACTACACGCCGTGTAACCAATTCTTAATGGCTTGTGAAACTTTTCTTCTGTGACTTGGACTAGTTTTATTAGGGTTCGTACCTTTGGTCTTTTCCCTGAATGTTCTAGTATCATTTCTTGTATAAATGAGTATGATCCCTTCAGTAGGACTTCATGAATAGAGTTGTTGGAATCCCCTCTGTGAGACTTAGAGCTGGATCCTCTATTCATTCCTGGAACCCTAGGTAGATTTCTTGGTATCGACGTGACCAACTTTACCCGAGCGCCAATCCTCTTCTTAGCGGATTAGCTCAGACTGAGTTGTCAGAATCACCCCATGACTTTGTCATGATCCTCATCTGAGCCTCATGCTCTCATAGTACTTAGGAGTGTGTTCTCCTGGAACACGTACTTCGTATCTCTCTCTTCAGACCAAGGACTGTGTTCTCCTTGTTATGTGCTTAGTGGAATCTTCGAGATGGATCCTAGTGGGGGTTTCGTGATGGTCGTTTGTGTATGAGTATATTTGGATATTCTTGTTATATGTTCTGTAGACATATGTTGTGTGGAGCTGAATGTATCTTTCCTTTGTGGTATTTCCCTTGTTGTATTTTCTTTGTGGTTTTAGGGTGTCCTACTGGGTATTGTTATAGTCACTCATGCATGGGCTTTTCCCACACGTATCGTGTCTTGTGAAGACGAGTGAGCCTTTGACAGGATTCTAGGTGGACCAGGACCAGACGGTACTCAATGAGATCATACAGGCCGAGGTGTGTTCCTACGGCTACAGACTGTAGTCCCAGCACCTTTGTTTACAAGTTGGGATTTGTTAAAGACTTTATTTTGGTGGGCTTGTACTTTTGGACCAGGGTTTTACTTTCTTGTACTGTACTTTCCGGTCGTACTCTATTGGTTGGGTTTTAGTGTATGCATGCATATTTTCCTTTTAGTAGTTTTACATTTCATCTTTTAGGGCTTGGAGATGTGTGTGCGTGTTTACAGGTTTGTAGGCAATGCCTCCCATGTTAGTAGCATGCCTACTCGGTGCTAGTCACCAGCCCCTTGCCTATTGGAGGCGGGCTTGGGGAGTTGCGGCTCAGGCCCCACTGGGATGGGTCGTGACATAGTGGTATCAGAGGTGGTCGGTTCTACCTTAGGACCAAGAGTCCGTGCATTGGTTTGGGGAAACAGTGTTAAGTGTTTCGAGTTTGGCTTTCAGGCCAGGGACCCCAGTGTTGGTGCGGGCGGCTGACGTATCCATACACCAGGACTCTGATAACTTTATTTTCGACTCGGAACATGAAAACACTAGTTGCAGGAGAAAATAATGGTACATGCATCATATATGAATGGTTTGTGGTTTCCATGTCCTTCTTGAGTCAGCTCTCCAGATATACTCACTGACTGAGATACATCTTGTTTCTTCACATGATGCCTCCGTGACACGCACCCACTAGGATCCAGCAGCTCGATCACGAGGATGACCCCCTCAGTGATGAAGCTTCGATACAGGGACTGAATCCCCTAGTTTTACCATCAGGTGTTGTGCTAGTTATCCCACCACATGTGGAGCAGTGTTTAGTGCCTTATGTACCAGTGGAGGAGGAGCGCAGGCTGAGCGCACTCCATAAGTTTCAGAGACAGAGACCCCTCAGGTTTTGAGGTGATCCTGACCCTCAGGCAGTAGAGGACTGGCTTGAGGCAGTGACCAGAGTCTTCTGTTTGGTCAGGACACCAGCAGACCAGAGGGTGATCCTGGCAGTGAGCCTTCTGCAGGGCTTGGAAGGATGATGGTGGAGGTTGGTTATCAAGACCTATGACGATGCGACTCTTGCATGGTCAGAGTTTGAGCGTCTCTTCAGAGAGGAGTTTTCACCGGTTACCCTGAGAGTAGTATGTATACAAGAGCTTCTTCAGCTCCAGCAGGGAACCATGTCGGTGTCTGACTATTCATCGAGGTTTACCAACCTCTTGCGGCACTCAATAGATATGGTCAGAGATCAGTACTTCATATATCAGACTTTTGAGTGGGGCTTGCGCAGGGATATCCAATCTAACATCATCCCTATGAGAATTCCTACTTATGTTGGGGTGCTCGAGTGGGATTTGGTGGTCGAGAGCTTCTTGGCAGAGCAGAGACAGCCGACAGTTGTCAGTAGTGGGCAAGCTGAAGCGGAGACCTCAGCAGCAGGGAGCCGACGTCAGAGACCCAGGCGTGGGAGACATTTTCAGAGGAGATCCCAGGACAGGGGATCTGCCGTACAGGGTTCGCAGGGCGCATCCAGCCATCCTCGAGAGAAGCGATGCTACTCATGTGATGGCAGGGGACATCTCACTTGAGATTGTCCGACCCACCGTACTACTAACATGGGAGCAGTGGATGGACCACCGAGGTAGAGGCAATGTGTGGAGAAGATAGATCCGAGGGGTGGCGGACGCGGTAGAGGAGCTGGGAGAGCAGCTGGAGGTGGTCGGCGTTTTGACCCTTTACCACCACCACCCCCAGGAGGTCCACCCCAGGCTCAGGGAGCTGGTGGACAGAGGCTGGGACAACTGCATGTAGCAGAGGCTTATGAACAAGGTACTCTCGGAATGATTAGAGGTATAATCTATGTCTTTTATACTTGGGATGTCGTACTAATAGACACAGGTTCTAGTCATTCCATTCTAGATTCTTATCTTGTTTGAGACCGTGAGATTCCAGTTGAGTCGTTGACTTGACCCTTACGCTTAGAAACACCGACTGGAGAAGATTCAGAGATCACACACATCTGTAGACAGTGTGACCTGAACCTTGGAGGCGAGAGTTTTGGTTGGAACCTCTTGGTGGTAGCGTTGAGGCCTTAAGATGTCATTCTTGGTATGGATTGGTTATCCACAGTTCATGCCCAGATCGACTGTTTTAGGCGAAGGGTGCGGTGTGTCCGCAGTGATGGAATGAGGTTCTCTTTTTTCGGTGAAAGAGAGACCCAGGCAGTGTAGGATGGACTCATGTATAGGAAGGCACAACCGATTTTACATCAGTTGGCTAGCCTATCCCTTGGTGTGACAGATGTTACGAGTTTCCAGTTTCTGGCAGTTGTGGCTGAGTATGAGGACGTCTTTCCTGAGGATGTCCCCGAACTACCTCCCCGTTAGGAGATAGATTTCTGCATTGAGTTGCAACATGGGACGACATCGATATTAGTATCAGCATATCGGATGGCTCCTTTAGAGCTTCATGAGCTGAGAGTGCAGCTGGATGACTTGCAGAAGAAGGGCTTTGTGAGACCCAACGTTTCACCCTGGGCGGCCCCAGTGCTATTTTCCAAGAAGTAAAACAGGAGCTTGAGGCTATGTGTGGATTACCGGTGCTTGAATCAGGTGACCGTGAAGAACCGGTATCCACTACCGAGGATCGATGACCTCTTCGACTAATTGAGAGGGTCACGATGGTTCTTGAAGATTGATCTATGATCAGGCTATCACTAGTTGCGAGTACGGGATGAGGATATAGCGAAGACGACTTTCAGATGCCGCTATGGTCATTATGAGTACTTGGTGATGCCCTTCGGTGTGACAAATGCCCTGGAAGTGTTCATGGGACTCATGAACCGGATCTTTTAGACCTATCTAGATCGGTTCGTAGTGGTCTTCATCGATGATATCCTGGTGTACTCTACATCCGAGGAGGAGCATGCGAGACACCTAAGGATGGTTCTGGACACACTCCGAGAGCACCAGTTGTATGTGAAACTCTCGAAGTGCCAGTTCTGGATACAGGAGGTCCACTTTCTAGGACACTTTATCTCAGCAGATGGTGTAGAGTGGACCCAGCCAAGGTGGAGGTAGTACTAGCATGGGATCCACCCCGGAGCGTGACAGAGGTGCGGAACTTTTTTGGGTTGGAAGGATACTATCGAATATTCATTCTTGATTTCTCCAAGATTTCAGCACCCATGAAAGCTTTGACCCGAAAGGGGCAGCCTTTCATGTGGACCGAGAGATGCCAGTGGGCTTTCCAACAGTTGAGATAGAGTCTGATGAGTGCCCCGATCTGGAGATTACCGGAGGAGGGTGTCGAGTACGTAGTGTTTTGTGACGCATCAGGAACCAGGCTTGGTTGTGTCCTGATTTAGATGAAAGCGGTGATTTCCTATGGCTCACATCAGTTGAGGCCACATGAGAAAAACTACGTGACCCATGATCTTGAGTTTACAGTGGTAGTATTCGCATTGAAGATGTGACGACACTACCTGATGGGTGAGCGGTTTACCGTCTACTCTGATCACAAGAGTCTCAGATACATCTTTTATCAGAAGGATCTGAATTTGAGACAAAGACGATGGCTTGAGTTACTCCAGGATTATGACTTTGAGATCATTTACACACCTGGGAAGGGGAACACTGTGGCAGATGCTCTCAGCAGGAAATCCAGTTCGTAGTTACTGGATGATGTGACGAGGCAGTTGGCCTCTTTACATATATCCTTTGTGGATGGAGATGAGGAAGCTTACCTTCAATATATAGTTGTTACCCATCCACTCTTACAGCGAGTCAGGGAAGCACAACACGAGGATTCTAGCTGTGAGACTCTACATGATTAGATATCCATAGGTGTTGCGGCTGATGTATATTGAGAAGGTGGGGAGCACATTGTTCTTTTTAGAGGGTGTACATTAGTACCAGTGACGTTGTGGGAGAAGGTTTTGAGGAAGTTCAATAAATCTCCTTTGGCGGTACATCCAGGCATGAAAAAGATGTATCAGGACCTCCGACATCAGTTCTGGTGGCCAGGAATGAAGAAGGGTGTAGCAGAGTTTGTTTCTCGATGCCTTACTTGTCAGCAAGTAAAGGCTGAGCACCAGGTGCCAGCAGGTTTGACTCAGCCCCTTGAGGTTCAAAAGTGGAAGTGGGATGGGATATCCATGGACTTTGTGATGGGTTTACCACGTACGTCCAGAGGACACGATGCCATCTAGGTGATCATTGATCAACTCACCAAGTCAGCCCACTTCTTAGCCACATGGGAGCATAGTTCATTAGAGAGGATGGGATGCCTCTACGTGCAGGAGATAGTTCGACTTCTTGGAGTTCCATCCACGATCATCTCATATCGTGATGCTCGTTTCACATCCTGGTTGTGGAAGGGATTTCAGGAAGCTTTTGGGACTCAGTTACGCTTGAGAACAACGTTTCATCCCCAGACTGATGGTCAGACAGACCAGAACTTCCAGGTCTTGGAGGACATGCTTTGAGATTTCATACTTGACTTCAGTCGTAGATGGGAGGATCAGCTACCTGTGGTGGAATTATCTTATAACAACAGTTATCATTCAAAAATTGGTATGGAACCATTCGAGGCTCCGTACGGGCGACCTTGCAGGTCACCGCTTTGCTGGACTGACTCAGGAGATTCAAAAATTATGGGCCCAGAGATGGTGAGAGAAACTATAGAGAAGG
Organism: Viscum album; assembly: GCA_963277665.1. Taxonomy (NCBI): domain Eukaryota; kingdom Viridiplantae; phylum Streptophyta; class Magnoliopsida; order Santalales; family Viscaceae; genus Viscum; species Viscum album. The sequence goes on from OY728158.1 coordinate 1,466,356,805, forward strand.
TGCAGGTCATCCAGGAGTGGATGAAGACTACACAGAGTCGGCAAAAGTTTTATGCCGATAGGAGGCGGAGGCCCTTGGAGTTCGAGGAGGGAGACCATCTGTTCCTTCGGGTCTCACCTCGACAGGGATTGCGGAGATTTGGCCGAGGCGACAAGCTATCTCCGAGGTTCATTGGCCCCTTTCAGATTATGAGTGGAGTTGGCGAGGTGGTGTATCGCTTGTCTCTACCTCATCAGATGGACCGGGTACACAACGTCTTCCCTGTGTCACAGTTGCGGAGGTACGTGCATGATCCATCACACGTTATCGACTGGGGCGAGCTGGACATCGATGATGGAGCGACCTTTGCTGAGTACCCAGTAGATAGCGAAGATTGGTAGGAGAAGATCCTTCGTGGGTGAGCTATTCCCTTATTGCGTGTTTTGTGGCAGCATAGGAATCTCCAAGATAGCACGTGGGAGCAGGAGGCTCAGATTCTCGTGTAGTACCCACATCTTTTTTAGTAGCCTTTGTTTTAGCTTTTCGAGGACGTAAAATTCCTAAGGTGGGTGTGATGTAATGTCCTGGATTTTTTCATGTATTATTTTAATATTATATGGGAATTAATTCAAGACCAGGGTCTGAGAGGGCGTTCAGTTCCGAGGCCCGGTGAGCCTGGAACAAATGTTTGAATTTAATTAAATGATTAAATTATGTGCGCATGTGGTTTTCCTGAAAAAGTGGAATAACTCCTAAATGGGTTCTCGGATCAGAAATCTGAAGGCACCATTGCGTTAAGAGAAGTGATTTTACCTTATGCAAGGCCTAACATCGGCCGGCGTAGGTCGATGGTGAAATCCAGTTTTTGGGATGTAAGAGTAATAAAATATTTAAGTAAAAAATATTTTATTCCTCGGCAAAATATTTTAAATTTGGTGCAATAGATATCTCTATATTTTTTTAAATAAAGTCATGCATTGGGGTCCAGGGTTGCAAACCTCATAACCGTGAAACTCTAAAGACCTGGAAATTTCAAGGAAAATTTTTTCTTAAAAACATTCGAATTTTATGAGTACACAGTTTCTGACGGCACCTGATTTCGAGGCCCGGTGTGCCCGGAATCAATTTCCGAAGTTCAGCTCGAGTACGTTTAGTGAACGAACGAGCGGGTTTTTCTATCTTTTGAACTGGTGCTCAGAATTGAAACCCGAGGGCACCGATGAAACCGCAGTGCCGATAATTGCTTAAGAGGACTTTTACCGTAGATGTGTTTTCATGGGAGGAGTTAAATTTTGTAGTTTAAATAAGAAGTGAATAAAAAATTGTGGAATAGTTTTTATTATTTATCTTATGTGGTTATATCCTACATGGGGTAGTTAGGATGGGACCCACAAACTCCTAACTACCCATGTGAGGATAATTGTGTAGTGGGGCCCATACGAGCTCCAACCATTCACATTCTCTAAACCCCTTAAACCTCCCATTAAAATCCTTTTTTTAATGTTGACAACCCCCTTGTATTTATTGGGGTGACTTTTCCTCTCTCTCTCTCCCTCATTAAAAGTTTCCAACCTTTCACCCAATTAATTAGACAACTCATGGTTTAATTAATTAAGTGAATTAGAATTTGAATTTTGTAATTTTGAATGCTTGTCAAAATAAAATAAAGTAAGAGGAAGCCTTATTTTATTTTGGGTTAGAATTGTTGTGTGAGGAGATTTGGGAGAACTCTAGCTTTATTTGAAGAACTTCATCCTTCCGTGAAGAACTTCATCCTTCCGTGAATAACTTCATCCTCCCACGAAGAACGTCACCTCTTCGATGAAGAACGTTGTCACCACAAGGAGAGACGATGTGCCTTTCCTTCTTCTCTCCGCAGCTAGTGTGAGACGCCTTTTCCTCCTTGGACGCAGGCCAACGCTGTTCTTGAAACCTCACCCTGCGACGCCATCTTCCGCTACGCCGGCAAACGACCATCGTCACTTTCACCTCTTACTTTGCGACAACGTCAACAAATCGAAGTCCAATCCCTTTCACGATATCGTCAATGAACGACGAACCACACTAGGTAGGGGTTAATTCTTTTGTTCTAATTTTATCGTCAACCTTCATTGATTAAAATTTGGCCGCTTGTTATTGTTATAACGGGAGGATATCGGACCGCGCAAACACGGCCGACCCTCCTCCCCTTTTTCCTTGTTGATCACCATTGACGTTTGAGGCAAAGGCGGGGTGGTGTTGTTGCACCGCGCGGGGACGAAGAGGACCACGACTGGAGTGGGCCACGGCGAAGGTGTGCGGCGCCGGTGAGGCCGAATGGACCGCGGCTGGAGCGGGCCGCAGCGGTGTTGCGTGGCACCTTCGCACCGCTTCGGAGAAGCCGAGGAAGGTCGTGGCCGGAGTGGGCCACGGCGGAGGGGAGTAGCGTCGTCACACCGCGCCGGTCGAACCAGAGTCGCGACCTAAGGCCGCGGCGGACTTCCGTGGGGCGGCCGGCTGTGTCGGGCTGCTGGCGCCACCTGGAGACGGGACCCGAGGGGGTCCCATGGTTACACCAAGGCCGGCCATTACGGTCGGCCGTTTCAGAAAACAGGGGGTGTAACCCCCAGAAGATTATAAGGGAAAACCCCACGGGTCCGTCATTTCAGAAACAAGGGGCCGACACCCCCCTTTGCGCCCCGCTCAGCCAGCACCGAGCCGCGGCCGGCCTTCGAGCTGGGCCACAGTCTACGCGGGCCGGGCCAGCCGCAGGCCACACGGGCTAGGCCGGCCACGCCCAATCGGGCCGGACCCAAACCCGGGTCGAGTCGACCCAATTCGGGCCAACCCAGGGGGTATTGGGCCGGGTCGGATCGGGCCCAGACCCCCTATTTTCAGACTCGGTTCGTTCAAACACCCATATCTCGGGATACAAACCTCTAATCGATACACTGTCATTTGGTTAGAGATCCCTGGATTGAGATGGTTGTTTCGGTATATTACACTTATGCTTTTGGCAAAGTTTGGGTATGTCTGGGTTGATTCTAACCCGAAACCAACCGGGCCCTCGGAGCGGAAATGGTTATAACTTGAGCTCCGGACATCCGATTGATGTACCGTCGACTTTCTCGAATTCCTTTTGGTGAGATGGATCTTTTGGATTACTTCATCTGAGGTTTGGATGCATTTGGAGTATGGTCGGGTTGGATTGTACCCGAAATCCAACCGGGCCCCTGGAACGAAAAAGCCAATAACTCTCAGACCGGATGTTCGTTTGACGAACCGTTAGCGGCGTTGGTAATCTCGTTGAGAAATGGTTCCTTTAAGTATACCCATGAGAGTTTGGGGTATTTTTGAGATACGGTCGGGTTACTTTGTACACGAATCCAACCGGGCCCCTGGAACGGAAATGCTAATAACTCACAGACTGGGCGTCCGATTGACGCACCATCTATTGCGTTGAGACCCCTATGACGAGGTGGTCCTTTGAGATACTTATTCGTGGGACTTTGTGATACTTGGAGTATCGACCAGTAGCTCATGGAGCGGATCCTCTTGGAGACGAGCGTACGGAGTACGGAGACCTTGTCACTAGCTGAGACCTGATGACTGCTTGTCCGACTCGAGTCGGAGTGGCCTGACTAGCCCATTGGGGAGCACTACTGTGTTTGGGTGGCAGACCCACGGCGGGGAGCACTACTGTGTTTGGGTGGCAGACCCGCGGTACTCGACAGAATGAGTACCTCTGTAGGCTATTATGGGGAGCACTACTGTGTTGGGGTGGCAGACCCATGGCGGGGAGCACTACACTATTTGGGTGGCAGACCCACGGTACTCGACAGGAGGAATATCTCAGCAGTCTAAGGTTTGTGAGCAGCACCTCGAAGTTGTGACAGGATAACCGTACATGACAGAAGAGGATCTCTTCAGCAGTTTTGGTTTCGATATCATTAATGAAAATCCTGGTTTGAGCTGAGTCAATGACCTTTGTGTATTCCTCATGATTGAGATGGGTTACTTGATAACTTAGGTATATGTATGGGCATATACCTAAGTTTTGGTAATCTGTTGATTTTATATCTATGTGATATCTCATGATTGAGATGGGCTACTTGATAACTTAGGTATAAGTATGGGTTTATACCTAAGTAAGGGTTATCTGTTTAGATCCTTCTTTGTGGTTATCCTTGTTGGATTTAGTGATACCTTGAGGGTATCAAGGTCCCTACTGAGTATCGTTATACTCACCCCTGCACGGGTTATGCCCGCACCTCGTTGAGTTGGATGTAGACGATGGACATCGCTGACGGAGGCCGAGTGTTCGAGGACTGGACGGTACACGGAGGTGGACCTCACGACGAGTCAGTATTCGTAGGTGGACTTCACGAGGAGATGATACTCGGAGGAGGTTGATGGGCGAGAGCGTTGAGGAGGCTATTTGTACCTACCCTTCAGGTAGGATCCGTGGTGGACGATCTAGGAGCTGCGCTATCTGTACCTACCCTTCAGGTAGGATCCGAGGTGGACGACCCAAGAGCTACTTCTATTTTCCAGCTGTTTGTCTTTTCTTTTGTACTTTCGTTCAGTTGTAGCTGCAATTTTCAGTTGGGTTTGTATTCAGGCCCATTTACTTTTCAACACTTTCTTTTATACTTAGTGTATTACTTCGACTTGTACTCTGTGGTGTTTGTTTACTTTTATAAAGGCAATGCCTTCCCAGCTATCAGGATTTATGCCTTTGATGCTAGTCGTCAGCCCCTGACCTATGGAAGGTGGGATTGGGGTAGTCACGGCATGGGCCCCAAAGACGGGTCGTGAAAAATTAGTATCAAAGGAGTCAGATCTACCGCAGAACTTAGGACTCTGATATTTTATTTCTGTGAAGCAATAGTGTTAAGGGTACTAAGTGTGGTTTCCAGTTCAGGGAGTCCAGTGTTGGTGCGAGCGGCCGACGTATGCATACACCAGGACCCTGACTTCTGATTTCTGACTCAGTGCACGAAAACATTGGTTGTGTGTTTGTTTTCATAAGTTTCTTTAAAATTAGCTCAAACCAGGCCAGCTCACCAGGTATAGTCTTTTGACCGTGTCGCATCTGTTATTTCAGGATGCCTCCCCGCGGACAACCTGCTAGAGCCCTGAGAGTTGTACGTACTGACATGCTGTCGAGCAATGAGGCCTTATTACAGGGCTCTCATCCAGTTGAGGCACCAACAAAGGCACCAGTGGTATTACCACCCGTTGGGCCACCGATGCCACCAGCCCCAGCAGCAGGCGATGCACACCGCTTGAGCACGGTGCACGAGTTCCAGTGCCAGAGGCCACCCAGGTTTCGGGGAGATACAGACCCAAAGGAGGCTGAGGATTGGATGGAGGCTGTGGTGAGAGTCTTCAGGCTAGTAGGTACACCAACGGACTTCATGGTGATCCTTGCTGCCAGCCTCCTTCAGGTAGCAGCAGGCAGATGGTGGATCCTGATGCTCTATATGCATGACAAGATGTCACTTCTATGGGAAGACTTCGAGAGCCTGTTCCGGGCAGAGTTTGTACCAGCCACCCTTTCGGCGGTACGGATACAAGAGCTATTTCATCTGCAACAGGGCAGCATGAGTGTAGCTTAGTACTCAGCTAGGTTCAGAGACCTCTCGCGCTACTCTACAGACATGGTACGAGACCCGTTCTTCAGGGCCCGGACCTTCGAGTAGGGACTGAGGCACGAGATCAGAGCTTCAACGATCCCTCTCAACATCCCGACTTAGGCAGGGGTGTTGGAGTGAGCCCTCTTAGTGGAGAGTTTCCTTGATGAGCATACTCCATCAGCAGGACCCACCACTAGTCGACTTACAGCAGAGTCTTCTGCAGCTGGCAGTAGATAGACGACGTAGAGGTCCAGGAGGGCCAGACCTACAAGTGGTCGACTGCATGAATCAGGATCGGTAGTGCTAGTAACCAAGGGTAGAGACAGAGCCAAACCTTCCTTGATGTGTTACACATGCGGCGGACAGGGTCACATGGCTCGTGACTATCCGACCTACCGCTCGGACGATCAGAATATAGATGAAGAACCTCCCAGGTAGAGGCAGAGGTTCGATCAAGGCGGACCACACAGAGCAAGAGGCAGAGGCAGAGGATCTGGTCGTGCAGATGGAGGTGGACGATGCTTCGAGGCTTTGCCACCACCACCACCTGGAGGACCACCCCAACCATAGGGAATGGGTGGATATGGGAGATCTCAACTTCAGGCAGCTAAAGCATATGACTATGGAGCTCTAGAAGCAGGTGGAAAAGAGCGGGTCTAGGCATAGAGGCCCTTGTTCTTGGTGTTTTTAGTTTCCATGTTGTCGCAGTTGTAGTTGTATGTGTCTTTTACCTTGAGCTGCAGTAATAAAAGACACCTTTCTTTATGAAGATTACTTTCCTTTCCACACTGTAAGGTTAATACTAAGAGGTTTTGGTTTAAAATCATTGACTTGATCCTCACTTTCAAGATAACTACTGGAGGAGACCCAGTGACCACACACTACTACCAATAGTGTGACTCGACCCTTGGAGGTGTGAGTAACGTTTGGATCTCTTGGTAGTAGCGTCGAGGCCTTACGACGTCATCCATGGAATCAAATAGTACCATTCGTGTCAGGATTGACTATATTTGGAAAAGAACTTGGTTCATCTTGGAGATGAGACCAAATTTATCTTTTCGGCAGAGGAGAAATCCCAGCAGCTCTTTAGTGGAACGTAGACAAAAAAGGGTGGACATGAGTTCTTTCAAATGGCTAGTCTCACCCATTATTCATTGAGCGAACGGTTTACGGTTATCTCTATCTCAAATAGACTCAGGTGTATCTACTCTCAGAAGGATATGAACCTGAGATAGTAGTGATGGCTTGAATTCCTCCAGGACTATGACTTCAAGATAGTTTATACTTCTAGAGAGGGGAACGTTTTAGCAGGTGCTCTTAGTAGGAGATCGAGTGTTCAGTTGTTAGGAGTGGAGAGACAACAGCCGAACGTGTTTTAGATATCCTTTGTGGATAGTGATAGAGTCAGCACGTGTAGAACCAGAGATGGTTCAGGCTACGAAGGAGAAGGTGCAGATCATCCAGGAGTGGATGAAGACTTCACAGAGCAGACAGAAGTCCTATGTTGATAGGAGACGAGACCACTGGAGTTCGAGATGGCGACCACTTATTCTTATGGGTCTCACCTCGATGAGGTCTAAGGAGATTTGGTGGAGGTGGCAAGTAATCTCCGAGGTTCATCGGACCCTTCCAGGTCCTCAGCAGGGTAGGTGAGGTGGCTTACCGTCTGGCCCTTCCACCTCAGTTGCACCGGGTGCATGACGTCACTCACGTATCTCAACTGAGGAGATGTGTGAACGACCTATCTGTCATCATCAACCATGGAGAGATGAACATCGATGACGGGGCGACTTTCATGAGGCTTTAGTAGAGGTTAAGGATCGATATGAGCGGGTCCTATGGGGACAGTCGATTCCTATTGTGTGCTTCCTTTGGTAGCACAGAAACCTCTAGGAGATCACATGGGAGCGGGAGGCTCATATTCATGCTTGGTACCTCCTTAGTTTACCTAGTTGTGTTGTAGCTTTATGGGGAAGTAAAGTCCTGAGGTGGTAGTAATGTAAAGACTCGGAAATTTCAAGGAAAATTTTTTCTTAAATACTTTGGAATTTTATGAGTACGCAGTTTCTGACGGCACCTGATTCCAAGGCCCAGTGTGCCCGGAATCAATTTCTGAAGTTTAGCTCGGGTACGTTCAGTGAACGAACAAGCGGGTTTTTCTATCTTTTGAACTAGTGCTCGGAATTGAAATCTGAGGGCACCGATGAAACCACAGCGGTGCTAATTGCTTAAGAGGAAATTTACCATATATGATTTTTCATGGGAGAAGGAGTTAAATTTTTTAGTTTAAATAAGAAGTGAATAAAAAATTGTGGAACAATTTTTATTCTTTTTCTTAAGTGGTTATATCCTATATGGGGTAGTTAGTATGGGACCCACAAACTCCTAACTACCCATGTGAGGATAATTGTGAGGTAGGTCCCACAAGATCCCCAACCATTCACATTCCCTAAACTGCTTAAACCTCCCATTAAACTTTTTTTTAATGTTGACAACCCCCTTGTATTTATTGGGGTGACTTTTCCTCTCTCTCTCTCCCTCATTAAAAGTTGCCAACCTTTCACCCAATTAATTAGACAACTCATTTTTTAATTAATTAAGTGAATTGGAATTTGAATTTTTTAATTTTGAATGCTTGGAAAAATAAAATAAAGTAAGAGGAAGCCTTATTTTATTTTGGGTTAGAATTGTTGTGTGAGGAGATTTGGGAGAACTCTAGCTTTATTTGAAGAACTTCATCCTTCCGTGAAGAACTTCATCCTCCTGCGAAGAACGCCAACTCTTTGACGAAGAACTCCGTCACCACAAGGAGGGATGACGTGCCTTTCCTTCTTCTCTCCACATCTAGTGTGAGATGCCTTTCCTTCCTTGGATGCAGGCCAACACCGTCCTTGAAACCTCACCCCATGATGCCATCTTCCGCGACATCGGCAAACGACCATCGTTCCCTTCACCTCTTACTTTGAGACGACGTAAACAAACCGACATCCACTCCCTTTCATGATATCATCAATGAACGATGAACCACACAAGGTTGGGGTTAATTATTTTGTTCAAATTTTATCATCGACCTTCGTTGATTAAAATTTGGCCGCTTGTTATCGTTATAACGGGAGGAGATCAGACCACACAAACATGACTGATCCTCCTCCCCCTTTTCCTTGTTGATCACCGTTGATGTTTGAGGCAAAGCTGGCATGGTGTTGTTGCACCGCGTGGGGACGAAGAGGACTGCGACCGGAGCGGGCCGCAACAAAGGTGTGTGGCGCCGTCGCGCCGCGCCGGTGAGGCCGAGTGGACCGCGGCCGAAGCGGGCTGCGGCGGTGGTGCGCGGCACAGTCACGCTGCGTCGGAGAAGCCGAGGAAGGCCGTAGCTAGATCGGGTCGCGGCGGAGGGGCGCGTCGTTGTCATGCCGCACTGGTCGAACCGGAGCCACGACCTGAGGCCGCGGTAGACTTCCGTGGGGCGGCCGGTTGTGCCGGGCCACCGACGTCAACAAAAGGCGGGACCCGAGGGGGTCCCGCAATTACACCAAGGTCGGCCATTACGGCTGGCCGTTTTGGAAAATCAGGGGGGGGGGTGTAACCCCCGACAGATTCTTAGGGCGGACCCCATGGGTCCGCTGTTTCAGAAACAAGGGGGCAGTGCCCCCGCTCGGCCAGTGCCGAGCCGCGGCCGACCTCCGAGCCGGGCCGCAGGCCATGCGGGTCAGGCCAGCCGCATGTCACGCGGGCCAGGCTAGATGCAGTCCACGCGGGCCGGTCGTGCCCAATCGGGCCAGACCCGGACCCGGGTCGGTTCGACCCGGTTCGGGCCGACCCATGGGGTATTGGGCCGGGTCAGACCTGGCCCAGACCCCCTATTTTCGGACTAGGTTTGTTCAAACACCCATATCTTGGGCTACGAACCTTCGATCGACACATCATCAGTTGCGTAGGGATCCTTGGATCAAGACGGGCATTTCGGTATATTACACTCAAGCTTTCGGTGAAGTTTGGGTATGGCCGGGTTGGTTCTAACACGAAACCAACTGGGCCCTCAGAGCTGAAATGGTTATAACTTGAGCTTCGAACGTCGGATTGATGTACCGTCGACTTTGTTGAATTCCTTTTGGTGAGACAGATCTTTTGGTATACTTCATCTGAGATTTGGATGTAGTTGGAGTATAGTCGGGTTGGATTGTACCTGAAATCCAATCAGGCCCCTAGAATGGAAAAGCCAATAACTCTCAGACCAGACTTCCGTTTGACGAACCATCTATGGAGTTGGTAATCTCATTGAGAAAAGGTTCCTTTAAGTATACCCATGAGAGTTCAGGGTACTTTTGAGATACGGTCGGGTTTGTTCGTACACGAATCCAACCGGGCCCCTGGAACGGAAATGCTAATAATTCACAGACCGGGCGTCCGATTGACGCGCAGTCTGTTGCGTTGAGACCCCTATGATGAGGTGGTCCTTTGAGATACTTATTTGTGGGACTTTGTGATACTTGGAGTATCGACCAGTAGCTCATGGAGCAGATCCTCTCAGAGATGAGCGTACGGAGTACGGAGACCTTGTAGCTGGATGAGACCTGACGACTGCTTGTCCGACTCGAGTCGGAGTGACTTGACTAGCCTAGTGGGGAGCACTACTGTGTTTGCGTGGCAGACCCACGATGGGTAGAACTACTGTGTTTATGTGGAAGACCCATGGTACTCGACAGAAGGAGTACATCTGTAGGCTATTAGGGGGAGCACTACTGTGTTGGGGTGGCAGACCCATGGCGGGGAGCACTACTGTGTTTGGGTGGAAGAACCGCGGTACTCGACAGGAGGAGTATCTCAGCAGTCTAAGGTTAGTGAGCAGCGCCTCAGAGTCGTGACAGGATCACCGTGCATGACAGAGGAGGAGCTCTTCAGCAGTTGTGGTTTTGATATCATTAATGAAAATCCTGGTTTGAGCTGAGTTAATAACCTTTGTGTATTCCTCATGATTGAGATGGGTTACTTGATAACATAGGTATATTTATGGGAATATACCTAAGTTGTGGTTATCTGTTGATTTCATATATGTGTGATACCTCATGATTGAGATGGGCTACTTGATAGCTTAGGTATAAGTATGGGTTTATACCTAAGTAAGGGTTATCTGTTTAGATCCTTCTTTGTGGTTATCCTTGTTGGATTTAGTGAGACCTTGAGAGTCTTGGGGTCCCTACTGAGTATCGTTATACTCACCCCTGCACAGGCTATGCCCGCACCTCATTGTGTTGGATGCAGATGACAGACAGCGCTGACGAAGGCCGAGTGTTCGAGGACTAGACGGTACCCGTAGGTGGATCTCACGATGAGTCAGTATCTAGAGGTGGACTTCACGACGAGACGGTACTTGGAGGAGGTTGAAGGGCGAGAGCGTTGAGGAGGCTATCTGTACCTACACTTCATGTAGGATCTGTGGTGGACGATCCAGGAGCTGCGCTTTATGTACCTACCCTTTAGGTAGGATCCAAGGTGGACGACCTAGGAGTTGCTTCTATTTTCCAGTTTTTTGTCTTTTTTGTTGTACTTTTGTTCAGTTGTAGCTGTACTTTTCAGTTGGGTTTGTATTTTGGCCCATTTACTTTTCAGCACTTTCTTTTGTACTTAGTGTATTACTTCCGCTTTTACTCTGTGGTGTTTGTTTACTTTTATAAAGGCAATGTCTTCCCAGTTATCAGGATTTATGCCTTTGGTGCTAGTCGCCAGCCCCTGGCCTATGGAAGGAGGGATTGGGTTAGTCACGGCACGGTCCCCAAAGACAGGTCATGACAGAAACCCTTGGCATCTTTGGAGTCTTTGGAGAAGACCTCCCAACGCGGCAATGACGTTCTTGACGATTTTCGCCGGCGACGTCGACGCGGCGACCAGATATTCACCAACGAACGCCACGAATCCAGGTAGGATGTTTGTTTTTGATTTCCTTCCCCGTTTTTGATTTCCACGACGAACAAGGACTAATCCATGAACAGATTATCCCACGAATCAATCATTCTTGCAGGATGGGTTTTGCGGGGATTTTGAGGTTTTTTTGGTTTTGATCTAACCACGACGAACCCGAATCATCACGAACAACGATCGAGGTTCGTCCCTCTTGTTTGATTCTTGTATTTTTCTCCTTCGTGTTCTTCGTTGCGTTCTACGCGTTCTTGGAGGAAATCAATCATTGCACATTCTTTTTTTGGTGCAACATTTCGAGATTGAAGATCCAACCCTGGAGCGATGTCACAGAGGTGCGATGACGGTTACAGCAGACGATTCAGAGCGGATCGGGAGATATGAATTTTCTGGCATTTTTCTTCGGATGGATTGTTCGAGGATTATGATCCAATTTAAGAGCTGAAAACACCCATTATGGTGTTTGTATGATGAAATGAACCAATCCTTGGAGTATCGGGACGAACGGACGAGAAACCGAGGATCCGAAGGTTCAGCCACGACACGAGGAGGAAGACGACGCTTCTAGAAAAATCCCGACTACACGCCTTGTAGTATGGGCTACACGACGTGTGTTCGTCAGCGGACCACCTGGTGTGTACTCCGGGAGTACACGGACACGGGTTGGGTGCATATCCAAGGACACTACGTGTATACCCTTCCCTAGCCAGACCCGACCAGATACACGGGATACCCCGTGTACAAGTACACGGGCAGGCGACACGAACATGGGTTGGGTACACGGCCAAGGACACGGCCTGTATACCCTTCCCCGACCGGACCCTACCAGATACATGGGATACCTCATGTACTGGTACACGGGAAGGCGACACAAACACGGACATAGACCGTGTACGGGCACATGGCCAGCGTACACGGAGCGAGCCCCAGGTGCTTGGACATGGCATGTGACTCTTCTACACGCCGTGTAGTTTCTTTCTATCCGACAAGCCATTTGACATGGGCCATTTACACGGGTATTACCCAGAGTCAAGGAACATGGCGTGTGATTCTTCTACATGTTGTGTAGTTTAGTTTTACACAGCTTCGACGGATGACACGGTCCGTTTACATGGGTAGTACCTGGGGTCAAGGAACACGACATGTAGCCATACTACACGTCGTGTAACCAATTATTAATGGCTTGAGCCACTTTTCTTTTGTGACTTGGACTAGTATTCTTAGGGTTCATACCCTTGGTCTTTTCCCTGAAGGTTCTGGTATCATTTCCTACATACAGGAGTATGATCCCTTCAGCAGGACTTCCTGAATAGAGTTGTTGGAATCCCCTGTATGAGACTTAGAGCCAGATCCTCTATTCATTCCTGGAACCCTCGGTAGAGTTCTTGGTATAGACGTGACCAACTTTACCCGAGCGTCGATCCTCTACTTAGTGGATTAGCTCAAACTGAGTTGTCGGAATCACCCCATGACTTGGATGTGATCATCATCTGAGCATCATGCTCTCATAGTACTTAGGAGTGTGTTCTCTCAGAATGAGTACTTTGTATCTCTCTCTTCAGACCTAGGGGTGTGTTCTCCTTGTTACGTGCTTAGTGTAATCTTTGAGCTGGATCCTAGTGGTGGTATTGCGATGGTCATTTGTGTATGAGTATATCTGGATATTCTTGTTATATGTTCTATAGACATATGTTGTGTGAAGCTGATTGTATCTTTCCTTTGTGGTATTTCCCTTGATGTATTTTCTTTGTGGTTTTGGGGTTTCCTGCTGGGTATTGTTATACTCACCCCTGCACAGGATTTTCCCGCACGTGTCGTGTCTTGTGTAGACGAGCGAGCCTTTGACAGGATTCTAGGTGGACCAGGACTGGACGGTACTCAGTGAGATCAGACAGGCCGAGGTGTGTTCCTACGGCTACAGACTACAGTCCCAGCACCTTTTTTTATAGGTTGGACTTTGTTACAGACTTTCTTTTGGTGAGCTTGTACTTTTGGTCCAGGGTTTTACTTTCTTGTACTGTACTTTCCTATCGTACTTTGTTGGTTGGGTTTTAGTGTATGCATGCCTCTTTTCCTTTTTGTAGTTTTAGTTTTCAGCTTTGTGGGCTTGGAGATGTGTGTGCGTGTGTACAGGTTTATAGGAAATTCCTCCCATGTTAGTAGCATGCCTACTCAGTGCTAGTCACCAGCCTCTAGCCTATTAGAGGTGGGCATGGGGAGTTGCGGCTCGGGCCCCATTGGGACGGGTCGTGACAATGATGGTGGAATATATTAGGATAGTTTTCCTCTAGTGGTAAACTATTTTTAGGATGTATTTTCTAAATATTTGTCCAGCTTACCTTTCAAGTGGGAGATTGAGTTCATAATAGAGTTAGTGTTGAGAGCTGAGCAATTTTCTATCCCACCTTACAGAATGAAACCAACAGAGATTCATGAGTTGAAATTTTAGTTATAATATTGCGAAGTAAATGGATTCATAATTACTAGTACATAATTGTGTGTTTCTCAAGTTAATTTTTCTAATAAAGTAGATAGAACATTGTGCTTATGTTTTTATTATTAGAGACTAAACTAGGTGATGGTCAAGAACTAGTATCCCCTCCTATGCATCGACATTCTATTTGATTAGTTGAGAGGTGATTGGGTCTTCTATAATATTAAATTGAGATTAGGGTACCATATTTTTTTGGTGGGACCATCTGATATGACCTAGAATTATTTTAGGAGTAGGTATCGCTTGTATGAGTTTGTGGTTATGTACTTCAATGTGATAAATTTGATGACAATTTTTATGGACCTGCTGGACTAGATATTTCATTTATTCTTAGATTAGTTTTTAGTGATTTTTTTCTATGAAATAATAGTATAATCCATGTCTACAATAGATCTTTCCCAAAACCAAGAAAATTTTCTAAGTACACTGAGATTGCATTATATTTATTCTAAACTATCCAAGTATAACCTTGGGATTGAAAAAGTTCACTTCCTGGGTCATTTTATCTAAGATAATGGAGTATTAGGGGACCCATATAAGGTTAAAACCATGGTATATTGGGAGTGGGCCATGAATGGATTTTAGATTCAGAGCTCTTTGGGTCTATCTAGCAAATATCAATGTTTTATCTAGGACTTCTCTCATATGGAAGTGTTGATGTATAAGCTAAACATGACGGGGGTGAATTTTCTTAGTCAAATACTTGTGAGATGTATTTATAGGTTCTAAAGAGAAGTCTAACCTAAGCCCTGATGTTTACATTACCAATGTCGGGTAAGGACTATGTTGTGTTTTGTGATGAATTCAGAGTAAGACTCAAAGTAATTATGATACAGGACAACCGATTGGTTTCTTATGGATCCAAGAAGTTGAGACCAGATGAGATGAATTATCCTAATAAAAATATGGAGTTAGATATGTTTGTATACACCCCGAGGTGGTGGTGTCATGAACTTTTGGGTGAGTGGTTTTTTGTATACGTGGACCAAAATATCTATTAGTACATATTTTCACATATAGAACTAAACATTCAAAAGAGCATGTGGTTCGAGTATCTATATTGTTTCAAATTCCAAAATGTATTACACCCCATGAAAGGGAAACATTATTATTGATTCCTTGAGCTAGAAGACAGAGAAATATGTTGTATGAGATTATTGTGATGACTGATGGATGAAAAAACTGTTTTCGGACAAGAATATATATTTTCAAAAGTACCAGGGGTGATTAGCTCTAACTTTTACATATATTATACCAATTATTCTTGACCATATCAATGGAGTGAAGTTATCTAATCTAGAGGGAATAGATCTGGGTGATAACTTATGTGGTGGGGATCCACCATCGAGATGGTCTATTGGATGCAATCATAGTATTATTCTCCATGAATACATGTGGTTTTTTGTGGGTTTACATGAATATCTGATGACAGAGTTTCATGCTTCTAAATGGGTGGTACATCCAAGCCTAAAGAATATGTATTCTGATCTTAGTAGGTCGTACTGGTGGCTAGGGATGAAGAAATAGATATTGGGTTCTGTGGAGAGATGTTTCACCTGTATTTAGGTGAAGGCCCAGCATTATAGGAATAATGTTTTGTTGTAGCATTTTCCCATTTCAGAATGGAAGTGTGATGATTTCACTATAGATTTCACTATATGATTATTTAGGAAACCTTGGAAAAATGATGTAGTGTGGGTGATCATATATCCACATATCTTCTTTTTACCATCTGGGATACCTTTACTGTCGATGATTTTGGTGGTATTTATTATTGGTATATAGTTCAATTGTGAAATGTTATGAAGATTATAATGTTTGATTGGGATATAAATTACACATAATGGTTATGAAAATGAATTTAAAAGGAACTGTTTTCATTGTTCATTCTAATTATATCATATCATCATCATACTGACATCCAATCTGAATAGAAAATTCAGATTCAGGATGATATTCTGAGATCCAATGTTTTGGATTTCTGTTGTTTATGGGAGCTTCATTTAGTACTAATAGATTTTGATTATAATAAAATATTTTAATAATCAATATAATTGGATCATTTCTCCATAGTTGGGGAGGGACCTATTACGTCCTTCGAGGGAGTGGCACCACATCCCTTGTACAATTTCTTTAACCCTGACCTTTTTACCTTGTTTCCTCAGATCAATATTACCCTAAAGTCCTAGATCGTTTTGATAACTACCCTAGTCTTTCGATTTCTTCCTCAAATTTCAATTTGGCCACAACCCTTCTTATTATTATATTGATTACTCGGTTCAAACATAGCTGACCTTTGATGGATTTTTTTGATAGTTTTATTTTTGGGCTTTGGGATTTACTTGATAGTGCAACGGTGGGTCTACTTGACAAAAAAATTATTCATTTAACATCAAAGGAATAACTACTCAGATCTTGGTTCACTACACTATGTAGTTACAATTAATCCTAGTTCTATCTCTTCAGATGGACTTATGATTTCCATATAAAGTGTGACTCCCCATCTGTGGTGTTTTGGGTTATCTTTCCTAAACTTTATTTACCATTTCAAAACCATTCAATTATGAGAGTGTTAGGGAACATATTTGGTAGATTATTGTGCTATGATGGTAGAAATAGAGCTATTTTTTACCCTATTTATCCCTGGGTATGTGTGAAAGTTGATGCTTCAAGAATTCCCATCGAGTTATTCTAGATTTCAGTGGGCAACGAAATTTTTTGTAGATATCTTGTAGTTTATGAATAATAGGTCAATTTTGTATCTCCTGTAAGAAAATGGGCCACTCAATGGTATCCTATAGGTTTAAGACTAATAACCGTGATAAAGATAGGGTTATGGACTTAGGAGGAAATAACAAGGGATTGGGGCCTAGTGTTGATGAAGGTTCATCTGTTCAGAGGTAATTGGGTGGATCTACTGATCTAAATTTTTTAAAGGATGTAAAATGTGGAACACATGAGGGTAATCCAATGGTGTATGCAATTTTCAGTATATTTTGGAAGGATTTGGGTGATCCCAAGTCTTTTATGCAAGCTTCATCGGGGCAAGTGAGTTTTGATGCAGTGAGGGTAGCTAGTTTTTAAGATCCTATACCCTGAAAAACATTTCAAGGCCCTCAGTGTGGGGATGTGAGGCCTGGTAGTGGTAACAACCTCAAATAGGAGTCATAAATGGAAGATGAGGGAGGTTCTAGGACTCTCATAGCTAAATATTATATTGAGGTAGTCTGTTTAGGGACTGGAACCTATTGAAGAGAGGGATCTCAAGGGATCAAGGAATTTCTAGGACATACAATGGTTCATAATGCATCAAGAGAGGGTGACCCCTCAAGTAGAAAGGCTTCATATCATAAAAAAGGGGGTGGGTAATTGATCAGGATAATCCCAATAATTGAGGTTCTAACTATTGATCTTGGAAACTGCTTTTAAGGATTGGTTAATGAAGAACTAGTTTAGGATTATATAGCAGCTCAGGTAGTGAAATACAAAGATGAATAGGGGGTCCCCAAGAATGAGCCTAGTGATGAATCTTCTAGTCATTTTCCCAGTGATTCTGCAGATTATTTTCAAGGTAGTAGGATTTCCATTCTAAGGAGGAGGAAGAATCAGAGAGGTAACAAGAAATGGATAAAGGACTACTCATACTTACCACTACCAATTGAAACATAATTCACCAAGAAGTTCAAAGTAAAAATGACGAACAATGATCCTAAGGATCCTGATATTACTGTTTGGGGTGAGGTTATGGATCATGGGGTTGTTTAATCCATGGATGATCCAATCGAACAACAATGGAAGATGGATGTAACTCTTGAACAATATTTGGAGTTGCTTATGCATTTAGATAAAAAATAGTGGAAGTGTTTCTGGAGATTAATGTTTCTGAATAAGAATCATACAAGATGATGGTAAGGAAGTTAATATTAGATACCAATGGTGATTATAGTACAAGGATTGAAAATAAAGATTTTTTATTGATAAAAGGACTCAACTAAGTGAAGATTAATCAAGAGGAGTACATGCAGAGTTGGGACAAGCTGGAGTATCATTTAGATGTCCTTTTAAAGGATGGTCCTGATTCTCAGGTAAACATTCTCTCCTGGAAATTATATAGGGAGGATGATTCTGGTTGGATTAAGTTATTTTTAAATGGACTTGTTATATCCTTTAGTGTTTTATCCTTTCGGTTTCATACTTTTCTCTTAAAAAGTTTTTTGATAATAAAAAAGTCAATTTTCAGTCAATTGGATCCTTTCTAGGCCATGTATGGAAGGTTATGTCATTCAACTATTTTCCAATTAGAGGTAGGAGAGTGAGAACTCATTATACATAGTATCATATTGGAGACACGAAAGTAGGTATAGTAGATTAAGAATTAGTTTATTACAACACATAAAATGAAGAGATCATACAATTACCATTGGATATGGCCTCTAGATTTTTTGGTTGGTTGTCAGGTTTTTATTTGGGCATCACATAGGCTAGGGAAATATATTATTAGGAAGCAAGGGAAGCCATCGCCAAGGTTTATCAGGTGGTTTAAGATACGGTAAGGGATCTGCTCAGAGGTGTACTATTTGGACCTTCCATAGTGTTACATCATTATGCAGAATATGTTTCATGTGTCACAGATTTAGGTAAATCTTCCTATCCCTTCTCACATGATAGGCATTGACGATATCGATCTTGATGTGGTTGTGTCCTTTGATGTGCACTCGAGCTATATCATGGACCATAGTGAGAAGAATCTTCAGGGTAAGACTTTACCTCCGGTGTGAGTTCATTACCATCATAATAATTTTTAAGAGGATATCTGGTAGTGGCATTATAATATGTGAATTAAGTGGCTAGAATTTTTCATTGATACCTATAGATATGTCTTAGAGTACAGATCGGTGACCAGCTATTATATGGTGGAATGTTGTTACACCTCTTATTTTCTAGTTACATACCTATTTAAGTTTTTTGTTAATTTTCCTTGAATTTATATCTTTTTTATTAATACATGGTAATCTAGCCTTAGTCCTATTATGTTAGTTTTTTAGAGGAAGCATAAAGGAGAGATGAATACTAACTATAGAACTAATTCATGTGGTGAATGTCCCATTAATGATATGAATATTTACGGTAAGATCCCATGAAACTCATACATGGTGTGACTAATTCTAGGTATACCTCATGAGTATCATCCATGTCATGAGTGGTTTTGGGAAGCCTATGAATTGAAAACTTATGATGTTAGAGTAACTCATGATGTGAAACATATTTTCTTGGTTTTTAATATAATTCGATGTATTTTTTACTCTAAGTGGAACACTGAGGCATTTACTACAGAAATCCCCTATTCACAACATAAATTTATCATTCCTAATACTCCTCTTAAATCTCTAATTCCCTTAGTTTCTCAAATCATACACCCTTTCTCTCAAACTAAAACCCTTCCATCATTGACTATTGGGAATCCTCTTTGAACCATAAGAAAGACCCTATTTGAACTTTTTGTTTTAGACTTAGATATAAAAGGTAATCCTATTGGTTCTTCTTCTCCATCTTGTTCTATTAGTTTTCACTTGGAAATAAACATGGTTTAGTATGGGAAAATAATAAATATATTTAAAATATTAGGTTGATAGAGTTCTTGGAATTTATTGAAGATTGAGTAGGAGGAACCCAGTCGCTACCTTAGATGTTGAGGAATTTTCTTTATCTCCTCTTATTTTGAGGTGGTTAGACTAATTCATATCTCTAATTCTTGTTTATTTTTACTATTATGTGAAACACATGCAATTGTGTCATCCAACCATGTGTTTTAGAAAAAATAAATGATATCCTGTTGTTCTTGATAAAATTCATATACCTAAACCTCCCATGGATTCCATTGGGTCCATTGGTGTTGATACCAAACTTAGAGCCACCTAAGGGGTGTTCCTACCATTAAAACTATGATGAATTAGTATTGTTTATGTGGTAATTAGATTACCTAGGAATTGTAATGGCCTAATAATTTGGTAATTAGCTTAAATGATAATCACATAACTTGAAATACAGAATTGGAATTCTTTCATCATAGTCATGATCAACCAGTTCAATATGGGTATAATGGAATGTTAATGCTTAATGGGTTAACTAAAACCTAAAAAATAATTACAATAATTGATGAAATGGATCAGTGAAATAAGTGATTTCAAAATTTTAATTTGATGAATAATCAAAGTGGAATGTTATGGAATATTTTATATGATTTATGTGTGTAATATATTATATTAGCTTATATTTTTCTAATTATGGAACCTCGTTATTCTATAATTATTATTAGGCTTGGACTAGTTTTTTTTAAATTATTATAGGGCTTAATATAGTTATGTTATAATTCTTATAGGTCTTGGACCAGATATGTTGTAATTCTTTTATGTATTGGACCCGTTATATTATAATGATTATAGGTATTGGCCTAGTTATACAATCACTACAACAAAAGCTGGTCCTAGCGGCGGTTTTTTTCCTGTTTAGTGGCGGTTTAAACCGCCGCTATATTGTGTGGCGGCGGTTTACAAAAACCGCCGCTAAGTTTGGCATCGGCAATCTATTAGCGGCGGTTTTTTCGATTCCGCGGCGGTTTTAGAAATGTGTCGTAGATCCGTAATTTAGCGGCGGTTTCTCTTCATTTAGCGGCGGTTATATGGGTATCTGACATTTTTTTATTCGCGGCGGTTTTAACCGCCGCTAAATTCAGGCGTTTGATGCGCCTATTATGCGGCGGTGAAAACCGCCGCTAAATATCAACATAATATATTTAGCGGCAGTTTTTACCGCCGCTAAATGCTCACAGGTATGGCATTAGCGGCGGTTAAAACCGCCGCTAAATGTTGAACTGGAAAAAAAATTGTTGGATCTGCTCCACCACTGCCCTAAATTTTCCAAAACCACAGCCACATATCACCCATCAGCCCCACATAATATCACATCCACACATCATCATCCCATAATCATGTACATGCATCACAACACATCAAGGATCATTTTATAGATTTATCAACGGGTATTTTATCACATGATACTTTATTTTAGGAGTGTTGTAACACAATCCATAATCATAGAGTATCCATTTCATTAGAAAAATATAAGTGGTTGGTTAATTTCCCTTTTAGGGTGATATCACAACAATAACAATAGACAAAACAGTCACAACACATATCATCCAGTGAAAGAAAATCCCCCAATGACCATAATTTTAACCAAGGTATCAATACCATACAATCCATCATATCATAATAATATCAAAGATGTAAAAACATGTGAATCATTCTTATTTTCCCCCTTCAGTTTCAATTAGCCAATTATTTATCTTTGATTAAGCCATCACAACTAGAACCCATAGATGAACAAGAGTAACCCCCCATGCATGTTACACAATAAAGAGAAATAACTGATTCCCTACCTTAAAGAATATTTTTCGACTCGCAGCACACCATAGGGTGAAGAAGAAATGACCATAAACCACAAATGCATGAAAAACCCACAAATAAACCTACACTGTGCCAAAATATCATCAAAATGTAAACCAACTCAGACCCTAGACCAAAAAGGAATCATTGTATTGAATCCCCAAGAGAATAATAAGAGGAAACTAACCAAGAAGAAAGAAGGTATTACCACAAATTTCCAACCAACATCCACCGAATCCAATGACATCCACCATGCCTAAACTAAAAACAAATTGGTATTCCTGGACCCATTAGAGTGGTGTAAAAATTTTAAGGCCATGACAGAGCCTTTTATCATTAACCTTTCATGCCTTAGCCATTTATGGTCATGGGATTGGTCTTTTAGTGTGATACATATTGGATATGGATCCAATAGGGGTATGAATATGGGTTACATATATGGTATTCTCATTGGATGTGGTATCATCACATTCATATTGCATTAAGAATCTTTTTGTCAACACATGAGGAATCCAGAACACAATAAATAAAATGCATAGAAGGAAACATGAGAAATCAAGAAAATGTTAGGACATGGAAATGTTTGGTGGCAACTATGTGCCATAAATGTTACATATACAAACCAACTGTTATCATAATTGTTCAACACATCAACAATACTACTACTCATCATCTGATGCTACATCGTCACCCTCTCCACCTTCATCTCCACCACCTGCTGCCACCTATAAGAACATTATATTGAAAATTAAAAATTGTTGCATATTTATAATAAAAATTAAAACCAATAAAAGTTTGAAAACTAAATGATTTTGATTTTTTTGTGATTTACCTGCTCACCACTACCCGATGCACTACCACCGGGGGCATATCTGCTCATATGCTGACGTATTTCAAGCAACTCTTTCTGCAAAGCAGATATCTGATCCCCCTGCTGGTGAACTGTGTTTTGTAGAGCATACATCTATCTCTGAGCATCTTCAGGTATGAAATGACTATAACCAGGAGTAGATGAGTCCAAAATCCCTGATGGCATGTGAAAGACCTCAGATGGTACGGGTCCCAAACCCATCCCGCGCACTCTACCAGGATGCTCCTTCCCAAGGACTTGACCAACCGGGTCATCCTGGGAGACTGAGTAGGATTGCCCAGGATTGGCATCCCATATTTCTTTAATTTTTACCTATAAATCAAATATCAATATATATTAACACAGTAAAAACTTATATTAAGTTATTATAATAAATAATTGACTTCATACCCCAACTTCTCTGGCAGGTTCATTAACAAAACTTCCATCTGTTTTTTTATGAACATCCAGCCACAGTTCTGTTCGAGATGCTTCATGCCCTAAACTCTGTGACTGCATTAAACAAAGATAAATCATAAATCAAATATGTTAAATAGATAATATTATCTTATAAATATTTAAACTAATTAAAAGATTACCAATGACATTCGGCTTCTTGAAAAGCTTTTTGAACCCGCAGTGTGCGGGATTACCTGCTTCGCCTGGTTTGAAGCATTCTTTCTTGAGAGATCCTAAAATAAATAAAATTCAATTTAATAGTATTGTATTCAATGTCTATCTCCTTTTCATGTACATGTATAAATGTAAAATGAGGATAATATAATAATATATATTTCAATACCATCCGCTTCTCATCACGATGTCTATCAACAAAAAACTTCCACTGTTTTTTCGGTACCCCACTAGGTATCTTCTCATACATCTGCTGCACGGTCAACGAAGAATCGTTGACATCACACCACAACCTCCATTTGAAATCTTTCCATTTTTTTCCAAGATTTTTCAATGTCCACTTCCGTGCTATCACATCAGCAACGGTAAAGTGGAAGAACATCTGTATACAGAAATTCATTTTGAATATATTAGTAAAATGACATTCAATTAAACCATAAAGTAATAAAATTACCTTTATCTGAGAATCATAAACTTCATTTTTTTCAGTTTGGAGGCATATGCCTCCAATCATCATATGAAATAGGTAGGGAAACGGTCTCCGCTGCCAGCTGACCTATAATCTGACCAAGTAAACCTGCGGCGTCATCCGTCGGGACCCCATAAGAATAAAATGGCACCACTATCTTCTTGCCATGCATGTTCCAAAAATCAGAACTTTTTATGTCTTTTTCCACGGTTTCATTGTCTTCATCTGCAATGAGCAAACAATTACTATAAACAAAATGCAATAAATTTATTTAATTAAAATTTGTACCTATGACTGCGACCCTCCAGAATGTCCGTGATGAACTGGAGGGGGCGTGTCACTGCCCCACTGCTGAAGCTCCTGTAGGGGGAGGCGATGACTCATCCTCTAATGAGGCATCCACTGATGGTGTCAGAGATGGTGCAGGGGGAGATGATGCCGTGGGGACAGACGGATCGTCATTTGTCACAGAAGAAGAAGGAATAGTGTACCGCTTCTTCCTTGGCATTCCTGTCATTTAATCAAATAAAATTAAGTTCAGAATATATATTTCAAAAAATTTATGCAGAAAAAAAATTAAAAATGATAATAGATTCCCAGTATTAACAAACAAAATATATATAACAATGATAATGAATGACTACAGAAATGAAACAAGTAGTTGCTGAATGAATAAATAATTGTACATACAATCATTTTCCCCTTCAATCATGTCGGTTTCCTGCTCCATTGCTTCATCCACTTCATTCATCCTTGCTAGACCAATATTTTCAATATCATGATGGACAAATAATTCGGCTTCCTGTTGTTGATGAAATTCAATTGCAGAGGTCAAATCTTCCACTTCATCACCCATATCATACAAATATCTTTGTATTATGTGAGTAACTACACTCCACCCTTCATCCACAACATCATTCACATAATATACCATTTTTGCCTGCGATGCTAAGATATATGGATCATGCAGTTCATGATCACCAACATCCATCAAGCGAGAGAAGTTTACAGAAGTAAATTGCAAGGAATCTATTTTAACACCTCTGATAAAATCGACCCATTTTCATTTGAATAAAACAACAGAAAAATTCCTGTGGTAGTTTAATTCAATAATATCATGCAGCTTTCCATAGTATTCCACTTCAGTAAATGTAAAAATACCACTATTCTGTGTTTTCAAACCCACTTCTCGATCGACTGTACGAAATCTAAAACCATTAACATTATAAGCGTTGAACTTTCTAACTTGTTTTATAGGACCTCTAGCAAGAAACTTCAAATCTTCTGAAAAGTCAGCTCGAGTATCAGTATTCATGATCTGAAAAAAAATATAATTTAATAGATTTGAAAATTGTATGTGTCAAAGTAATATTCGTATTTATTGAAATATTTATAAACTTACACGTCGTGCAAACCATTCTACCAGCTCTTTATTCACAGCTTTCGTTATATATTTTTCATTTCGTGTTCGGCTTCTCATTCGTCTCTTTGTTTGTATCCTCAACTCTTCAATAAATGGATCTGCAATTTCACTATTCAGCAGCACATATCTATGTGCCTGTAATAATTCCAATTCTGTTAGTGTTGCGTATGAGGTCCTCCCAACTGATCGGCCAATAGCAGGAAATATTTTTGATTTCTGATGCATTTGAGATTGAGTTGATGTGTCGTTAACACGTCCAACTCGAGTAAATCTTGTCTCAATATCATCCAAATATCTGGAACAAAAGGTGAGACACTCCTCGGCCAAATAGCCTTCAACAATAGAGCCTTCTGGTTGAGCTTTATTTCTCACGTATGCTTTCAAATGCCCAAGATATCTGTGAAAAAAAAATAATATTATGCATTTATTTAAATGCCAAAAAATGTTTACTTAACTGGAAACATATAAATAAAATACCTCTCAATTGGATACATCCATCGATAATGAACGGGGCCTCCTAATTTAGCTTCATCAACCAAATGCACAGTTAAATGCATCATGACAGTAAAAAATGATGGAGGGAAGATCATCTCCATTGCACAAAGGGTCAATACAAACCTCTCTTGTAGGTTTTCAAGCTGAAATGGATGTAGAGATTTCTCACATAACTGTCTGAAAAATGTGCAGAAATGGAGTACAACAGCAGTAACTTTTTCATGTAATAATGTACGCAATGCCAGTGGTAGTAACTGTTGTAACAAAACATGTGAATCGTGACTTTTCAATCCATATAACTTACGATTCTTCAAGTCAACACACCTCGAGATGTTACTCGAATACCCATCAGATACCTTCACATTCTTTAAAATTTGAAGGAACGTATCTTTATGCCTATTTTTCAATGAAAAAATGGCCAGAGCATACTTTTCATTCTCATCTGGCCAGAGATCACGTTTAATGTTCATTACTTGTAAGTCTTTGCGAGCATTGAGATGATCCTTCGACTTTCCATGCTCATTAAGTAATGTGAAAATCAAATAATCACATACATTCTTCTCAATATGCATCACATCAAGATTGTGGCGCAAAGAATTAAATTCCCAATACGGAAGTTTGAAGAATATACTTTTTTTCTTCCATTGTTGCGTTCTGATTTCACTTGACGATGCACTTCGCACTCGTTTTCCGCTATCATTCAAATGATGAACCTTCCCAAATTCTGTTTTAACATTTTCAAGCTGTGTCAATATTTTAGAACCGGTTAAAAACTTTGGAGGTGGTCTACGATCAATGCAACCATTAAATTTTGATTTGTTCAGCCGAAATCTATGAGATGCATCAAGAAATCTTCGATGGCACAAGAAGCACCATTTTCTACTGTGAGGTAGCCGTTTGGGCTCGAAATCAAAGTTACAAACGGGACAAGCCAAAACCGTATAAGTGTTCCAACCAGATAAATTCCCAAGCCCAGGGAAGTCACTAATGGTCCACATTAAAGCAGCATGCATTTTAAACATTGTTTTAGAAGAAACATCAAATGTCTCAACACCGTTGCTCCATAACTCCTGCAATTCTTCAATCAAAGGCTGCAGGTATACATCAATATCATTTCCAGGCATTTGTTTTCCAGGAATAATCATCGAAATGATAAAAGATGTTTGTTGCATACACATCCACGGAGGCAGATTATAAGGGATCAAAACAACTGGCCAAATGCTATAACTCGTACTCAAAGTCCCAAATGGGTTGAATCCATCGGCAGCCAATCCCAATCGAACATTCCTAGGATTAGCTGAGAAATCTGGATGTAATGAATCAAATGTCTTCCACGATTGGGAATCTCGTGGATGTCTCGTTAACCCATCATTGTTATTATCTACAGCATGCCACTTCATGTGTTCGACGGTTTTTGATGACATGAATAATCTTTGCAATCGAGGCTTCAAAGGAAAGTAACGCAAAACTTTTGCAGGTGTGTTCCTTTTCTTCTTCTCCGTGAAATTATGTTCAGTCATACTTTCAACATCACCCTTTGACTGCCATCTATAAGAAGAACATTTCTTACAATTCTGTCTACTTGAATCCTCTCCCCAGTAAAGCATACAATCATTGGGACATGCATGTATTTTTGTATAATTCAGACCAAGCTTGTTAACAACTTTTTTCATATCATAAAACGATTTTGGGATTTTTGCTTTAGGAAATGCATCACGAATCAATTCCAATAACATGGACATTGCCTTATTTGTAATTCCACATAGACATTTGATATGGTACAACTTCAGTAGAAATGAAAGCTTTGAATATTTCAAACACCCACTATACAACTCTTTATTTCCATCGTCAACTAAATCATGAAATGCATTTTCCTCACTGAAGTTTTCCCTTACATTTGGCTCCACAGAATCAAGAGGATCCAATGATATGTTACAATCTTGATCTGCTTGTGTTACAGTCTCAGAAACATCACTTGTCACGTTGCAATTTGTAGCACCCTCTTCTGGTTGTTCTGATATGTTTTGATGCTCATAGTGGTGTCTTGCAGTGCCGAATGCATCATTTATGAGGTTTTGCATTTCATTTTCCATTGTCGAAGAACTTGGGACCTCATTCTGTGGATTAACATCAGTCCTCAATCTTTCTATATTGTTTGATTCTCCATGCCAAATCCAACACAAATATTGCTCAGGGAATTGCTTTAGTATTAAAGTTTCATAAACTTCATCTCTCTTCAACCATGTTCTAAATTTACATTTAGGACATGGACATCTTATTCTCCCTTCAATGGATCGATTAGAAATTGCAAAATCTAAAAACCCATTCAAACCCTTAACATATTGAGGTGTGTTCCTCGGTAATGTGATCCAGCTTTTATCCATGTATATCACAATGTGCCTACACAAAATATACGATAGTGTAAGATTACAGAAACATAATATAATAATGATGAACCATTGACCATAAAGTATGCATAATATAATAAAGATGATTCATTGACCATATTTACCATTTCAGACCAACTGAACAAGTCTGGTCCATAGGAGACAGCGTCAACACCTCATTGAGGAGCAATAAGAATATCGGGATACACACTTATCATAACACCATAGATCACACATTTATGTTGCCTCAAACAACACCCCATTGATGTGTGATTGAAACTGATCATAATGCATTTTAAATCAAGTTAACTACATTCACTGAAACCATTTTCACAATGGGTAATGTTTGTTTTATTGTTCTAGGGAAATCTAAATGGCCACATTTAAGTTTTGGGGTTCATCTTGTGATGGAAGCATGAGACATGGTGTTTGAATTTCTTGAATAAATTAGTGATAATGACCCTCCTAAGGTGGAGAGAATTATGTTAGTCATGGAAATGTGGAGAAAACTGTAGAGTGGATGTGGAGGAATCAAGGTTCCAAATAGAAACCTATAAGGGATATGTTTGGGGGTTCTTAGGGAAGGACAGGTGGAACTTGGATATGGTGTGTGTAGGTGATGGAGGTATACCTTAAGTGAGAAGGCTTCGTGTTTGGGCAGAGGGGCGACATGCCAATAGGGGAAGTTGGGAACCAACGGAGTGAGTTAGCAGGAATGGAAAGACATAGTTGGATAGAAAGGGAATGGATGTGGTGGGCTGCGAGGCACCTCAAGTTAATGTTGAAATGATAAGTTTATCCTAGTAATGTGAATGAGTTTTGAAGAAGAACCAAGTAGTCCTTGGTTGAGATATGGATGGTGAAAGTGTGACAAATCTGGGTAGTTTTGGCAGAAATAATGAATGCTAGAATTGGGTGGAGTTTTCATGGATGTTGTGAGTTGGAAAACATGTTAGGGAAGTTTTGAAGGTTGATTTGAGGTTCTGTTGACCTCTTTTATGATGAGTGAAGTTCTAAAAACTAGAAAATTGTGGTGACGAAGTAAGTAATATGGTGTTGAGAACCATGGAAGGAAATTAATCGATTAATGGTGTGGCTAGAGTTTCAAGTTGGATGGTCTCAGGTAGGAACCATATTAGTGTATTAGTTTTGGTGATGGGTGTTGGATCAGGTTTTGGATGGTTGAATACCTTGAGATGAAGGTTATGCTTGGGTTGTGCTTTGGATGTTTGAAATGGAGTGAGGCTGTTGGGACTTGAGTTCTGGATTGATGTAGGTCAGAGAATGTGGTTGGAATCTATGTATCCCTTCAGCGACAATGATTTTGTGTCACCATTATAATTTTGGTAACTAGGTGAGGTGGTGCTAAGAATTTTGGGCCATGAGTTGTGGAGAGGATTGGAACAAAGGTGTTCCAATTGGCTCTCCACAGGGTAGTGTAGTGCCTTATCGATATCCTCTTGTGCGGTGGTATAGTAACATTACCTAAACCTTTAATTTTCATTTGATGTTGATAATAAATAGTTGAGGTGGATGTGTCCTCAAAGATAATTGGGTTTTAATTGTGGTTCATGGTTGGGGAAAATGTTTTCAGGTAGGACCTTTTCCTTAGTCCGAGTGTTGTTATAACATGGTTGAGTTCAAGGAGTATATTAGAAGATGGAAGTTTATAGGTGGGTCCGTGGAACTAAAATTGGCCTTAGGGGTGCTGTGATGCTTGGGAATTTTGGATATGTGATGATATGTTATAAGGTGGGGAGGTTTTAAGATCCCAACCCTTATCCATGTGATATGATGAAAAAAATTACACCATGTAACCATAAATATCACACACCCTACTAACATGGATACCCATGACTTCTATGAGGAACCTTTCCGTTACATACATTATATAAAAAAGGACCTGAAAACACCCAATGGTCAGTGTATGGTGTGAGAAAATGAATATTAGAAATATTACACCATGTTTTTCATAAGGAGACATTAGAAAAATAAAACAATTATTCTTATTAAGGGAAAATAAAATAATAATATATATATATATATATATATATATTAAAAAAATGGTAATTCACCCTTTTAGAATATATTAAAAAGAATAATCAAATTGATACATCATATTCCATTTAAAATAAATGTGATTAAACCATTTCATAATGTATTTATAAATAACCTCTTTGAAAAGGAAAACAATAGAAAATACTCCTATGGTATATTAGGTATAAGTTATCTAAGATCCTTTTAAATCTATGGTCAAATGACTATTTACATACATATCCCTAAAATATGTTCCCTTAAATGAGGTAATCACCCTGATAAGTGAATCCACTATGGAAACAATATTTAGTTATATTTTTAGTGTAAATCATTGATAGGTAGCCACAATTCATCCTAGAATTATTTTCTTATTATATCCCTTACTAAGTACCACATGATCCCATCTATCGTAGCCTATATTGGAAGGATTTCATTTATTAATTTTCCCACACATAAAGGATTTCAATTTCACAAATGACCCATACATGTAGGATTTAAATTAAAAATTCAAACTATTTGGAGGGAATATCACACATCAATAATCAAACTACTTAATTTCAAATAAAACATGATTCAAAATCCATTTTCAAAATCAATTCCAAATTAATAAATCATTTAATCAAATAATTCAAAAAACAAACCATTATAAGAATCATAAATCAATCTATTAATCAACTTATATAATCCAAAAAAATGATATAGCAAGTATGGATTATAAAATAAAAGATATCTTTAAAGCCTACTACCTAAAACACATAATTTTTTTAAAAATGAATGAAATAAATACCAATAGGATCAAAAACTAAAATAAATCCATTAACCAAGAGACCCATATAATGAATCTCAGATTCAATTAGAAACAAATCATCAAGATGGATGTGATAATAGAGAAAACTCACTTTGGGGCCGAGGTCGAAGTGAGAAAGGTCGTCGGGAGAAGGGGGTCGTGGGTTTCCAGTCGCAGGCACCGCCGGAGGAGCTCGCGGGATCGCTGGAGGAGCTCGCGGGGTCGCCGGAGGAGGTCGCGGGATCGCCGGAGGAGGTCGCGGGATCGCCGGGGGGTCGCGGGGGGCTGCGGGCGAGGGTTGCAGCATGCGGGGTCAGGGGAAACGGGGGTCGGGGTAGGGAAGGGTCGGGGTTTTTTAAAAAAAACAAAGGTTTAGCGGCGGTTTATTAAAAACCACCACGAAACGTATTTCGGAAAACGTTTAGCGGCGGTTTTGTGAACTGCCACCACAAAACCGCCGCTAAACACTGTTTATTTTGTAGTGAATAATTCTTATAGGTATCATTCCCAGTTATATGGTAATACATTATGGGTTACACCTTGGAGGAATTATGGTTATGGATTAAATGGTTTTGTGATATACTCAAAGACACTTTGACATTGAGACAAAGAAGGTATGGCTAACCTAAGCCTAACCTTGGTGATCGAGGGTTGGTAGGTTTATTTGAAACCCATTATTTATTTATGAATTAATGTTTTATTATGTTTTACTATTTAATGAACCAATTAGACAAGATTTATGCGATTAGACACCATGGGTGTCATCCAATTGAGTTTTACTCACACCCTATTTGGTTGAAATTTGGTATCTAGGAAGATTTCATGGTTGTAGTTCTAAACAAATGAAAGGCCCTCTGTATTTATTGATTTCTTACTAGATGGGTTGATGTTTGGAGATGAGGCCGACATAGGGTTCGGGACCTGGGATTTGAAGTCTTATTTTTTGAGCCTTCTTATTCTTTTAATTTTATGATTCTTATCATTCCATTTAGTTATATTCAACCTATAATTACGTAGTTCCTATTAATCTTGTATGGTTTAGTTTTTCCCCTTATTTTTCTTGGTTACAGAATTGATTATTCATATTATTTTTATTGTTATTGTGACTCTATACCAGAGGGTAAAGTCTCCCTATATATTCCTTACACCCTAACTTTTAGTTGATAGAATCCGGCATACGAAGAGGTGTGATTTAGGTCTATTAGTGACCCATATCTATCATGTGAGGTGGTATTTGGCTAGGGGTATTATAGAAACAAATGTTAAAACATATTGAGGATTGGTAAAAAGATGAATTTAGGGAATAAATATTTGTGGACGATAGTTGTTTCATGTAATTTGAATCTTAACCATTATATGTTCTAACAAGTTGCTGATATAATGAAAATTCATATCAAATATAATGATTATATGTATGTATATATAAATAATAATATTTTTTTATTATTAGATAACAACTTATGTGTATTTATTTTTTCATAAATATTAATATTATCTTATAAAATAAAATTAATTTGAATAAAAAATATATGTAATCCAATTATATGACAAAAGTGTATTGGTATGGAGTTAAATAGTTCTTCATGTTTCCAAAATATAATTCATATTACCCTTCTAAAATCCTTTTTCTATGTTTACGTTGTTTTTATTCAAGACTATTTTTTCCATAGGAGTTGGAAGAACACTTGATCTGTCATAGAGTATATTGAAGTTAAAAATGTTGGACTAAACACGAGGAAGAACTAAATGTTACTAGTGACTGGGATGATAAAGTTATTTATGAATCATCTAATATGATTAAAATTTTTATTGATAATAAATATTGTATCGAGGATATTTTTACAAATATAAGCGATGATTGAGATCGTATTGGGGAAATGAAAATAAAAGTTAAAGATAAACTTCTTGACTGTACAAGTCTATTTCAAAAGGTAAAGAGTTGTGAAAACATGCCATTTTTACATGGGATGTACTAAATATAAAACATTTTTCACCATATGGAATATATATATTTTAAAATATTCAAACAGATGGAGTGACACCAACTTTACTAAACTACTTTCTCCCTTGAATGATATGCTACTAGATTATAATGATCTTCCTTGTCAAATATGTAGTGTTAAAATAATTATATGCTCAAAGGGTATAATCTCTTAAAGAATACATTACTTTATAAATGAATTTTTATTTTTCACAAGGACCGTGAATCGCTTAAAAATTTTCCAAAGTGTGGTGTGTCTCAATATAATAAAGATGAATTTCATCCTCTAAAACTTATAAGGTACCTTCCAATCATTTTATGGTTTCAGTACCTATATGGATGTGAGAAAAATACATGGTAATTGATGTGGGGTGAAAATAAAATAAATTAATATGGTAACATCATCACATTGAATAATCTCTTTAGTGGAATACAATTGATAATGAGTATCCTGAATTTGGAAATGATTTGAGAAACCATAATCTTTCCCTATCTATAGATGGAGTAAATCCTTTTAGTGTAAAAAGTAACACTCATAGTATATGACTAATTGTATTGGTAAATTATTTCTTTCCATAATGGTTATGTATTAAGAGAAATACATTATGTTTTCAATACCTATATTAGGAAAAAATTATCAGGAAATGATATTGATGTTTATTTGGATACATTGATCAAAGATGTGAAATTAATGTGAGATTCAGGTGTTATATTGTTTGATTATTATATAATTAAATATTTAATGTTGAGAGACTTGTTGTATCTTATGATAAATGGAATTATTTTTTTAATAAAATATGTCAGGATATAACATTAATAGAATGTTAGGGTGTCCTATGTTTTAAAATGGTAAACAATCAGTTAGGATGAAACATTCCTTACTAATTGGGTTTCTAGGAAATTTTAGTTTTTTACCTTGATGAAATAAATATTTATCTTAGATGAAATAATTTGATTGGAATTTAGAATAAGGTAAAAAACCATCTCTAATGATAGGTGATAAACTGTTTGAGAAAGTATAGGATATGATCACCGCTTTTGGGAAACATTTTTTGAAAAACCTCATGAAAACTAGCTTGAAAACATGAAAGTTTTTTTTATTTACCATACTTTATTTTTTTCACATTAGAAAGTTTATCGATGTCGTGAAAATATAAAAAACGTGTGATGTGATAGTTTCATTAGAAAATTTCAAAATTCACCTGAAAAATAAAGAATGGAATTAAGGATAGGTTTGACATGATTTTACTAGGTATAAGATAATATTTGGTTCCCATGAAGGGTGAAAGATGTAATTTTCTTCCTCTTATAGCTGACACTCTTTCCTAGAAAGGGAGGTATCATTTTTGTAACTACTTAAATAATGTAAATGTTCTAGATGAGTATTAATCAAATATCAATAATATCATGTGAATGATTGATTTAAAGTGAAAGGACCTGAAATCACATGGATGACATGTTTTGATGTAATATTTAATTCATATAGATTTAAATTATATTTTTACTAAATATTTTCATCATACATTAACTAATATTTTTTTTCTAATCTATATGTTGTAAATTTATAGGCTCAGTGAAGTCTGCAACTGTGTAATTTTTTTTTCATATTATGTGAATTATATATTTTATTCCTACCTTTATTATTTGATATGATGATTCATTTGATGGTATAATTTTTTAGAGAGATACTACTACATATTAATTTAAATTATAAATGGATGTACATCATTTAATGGTATATGAAGATTTTGAAAGGGTATATTATAAATATAATCTGATCAAAATGTTTTATTCCATAGAAATATATTCTTGAGTAATCTATTGAATTATATACCAACTAAATCTATAAATTGGAGAGAATTTCTATCCTAAAATATCACCACAGTAGGTGAATTTTGAGGAAAGAAATTTAAAAAATAGATGTTTTTGTAATTACCATTATAGAGTGGGATAAGTCTCACATTTACATTTTATATAAAATTTTATAGGTTTTACCATATGTTGAAACATACAAAGTAATTTTTAGGTATTTAAATCCATTAAGGGTTCAAATATTAATATTAAATACACATAATAGATAGATAATATGATGGATTCAATACTAACTTTTTAAGGAGTTATCTACAAATCCAAATTCTAAACAAAAGAACATTATGACCATAATACCATGAAAAATAGTGTAGCTATTATTTTGGTGGAAATTATGCATGAATCTATTATTAAGAATAGTAATCCCGTTTATGTAAAAATTTCATACTTTGGAATTATTAAAAGATATGGTATTTGGATGGTACAACATTACAAGAGTAAAATTTTCAATAAAAATGGGTTAATAACAGAAATGTAGTTAAAATCAATGAATTGATATTCATAAAAGTGGATTTTAGTAAGGAAGGGTATAAGGATGAACCATTCATAATGGAATCATTTGGTAGGATGCGTATTTTATGTCCTATATCTTACAAATAGAAAGTAGTCAATTATTTTTTTATCGATCAAAAACACTACATGGTTAGATGTGAATTCAATTGAGGATGACCCTTTCATTGGGATGCCACAATAATTTTTCATTATTAATAAGGTATTTTAGGTTTATATGTTATAAGGGACTATAAGGATGTGATTTGGATACATGATAAAAGTTTCAAATATCTTAAAACCTTTAAATAAAAAAATAGAGTTCAATAATCTAGTTCTCTTTTTAATATGCACTACATTGCCTCATAGTACTATGTGTTCACTATTTTATCTATGTAATATAAATTAAATGGTAACCTACTTCTATAGATAAAATCTTCTACACATGTTGATGCTCCTGAACCCAAGGGAAAATATGTATCTCCTCATGACGATGCTACCAATCTTGATAAAAACTTATTGAAATTTTTGAAATCGAGGAAATGGTAGAAGGTGAAAAAAAATATGTCCAAGAAAACAAAGTAATGTCGTAGAACAAAAATGTTTAAAAAAATTATTAAGCCAAGAAACAAAGGCATAAAATTTGAGTTTGAATAAAATGTACAAGGCCAACAAGTTTTTAAATTTTCATATTATTCTTGAGCCTTTCTTTATCATTCTAGGGTTTATGGTAGTATAAAAGCGTTTTTCATATTTTAAGAAGTGGTTTCAAAGTGGTTTTACAAATTATGAAAAAAAATATGTTTTAAAAGTTCATTGAAAAATTAATTTGTGAGTTTGGAAAGTGATTTGATTAATTTTTGAGGCGTTATGTATTTTTTTGGATTTAATAGTAAATACTTTATTGTTTTTATTTTTGTGTTTTTTAATTGGAAGTTTATTTTATTTAACTTAACTTTTACCCTTATGTAAGGCCTTACACATATGGAAGGGAAAGTGGTGTTTTTTATTAGCTATGTAAGGGTAGATATTCCTTTTGAAACTTTACATAAATGTAACTCCCCCTTTTCTTAATCATACATATAGGTAGGGCTAGAGTTACATAAAAGTTACCTAGCTCCACTTGATCTCATGTATGGGTTAGCTGAGAATCCTTCTAAAAATATTGAGGTAAAACTTACCTTGTATAGGGGTGTTAATGAGTTTCTTAAATATACATAAATGGATCAAACCCTTTTCTCTCCCCACATAAGGGTAATTCAAGGGCCACGTAAGTGTAGTTGATGTTTTTTTGATGTTCGTGTAATGGTACTCAATTCTCTTTATAAGGTTATTTATTTTTTACAGAGACTATGTAAAGGTAAATGTCTATCTATGTAAGGTTTATCCCATTCATATTGTGTAAAGGTACTCTATGAAATCCTTAAGTAGCATAAGGATCCATCCAAATTACAATACCTATATAAGGGTGGCCAGTAGTGTAAGGGTAAATCCATATTACCCTTAATTAGTGAATGGTTTTTATGAATGGGTAGGGGAAGTTGCTTAAAATTCCATATTTCCTGCCTAGTATGTCATGTAATGCCTTTTTAATGTAAATTAAATAATTAAATATAGAAATCAGACTTTTTTTAACATGTTAATAATTTTAAAAAAAATCATTAATATTCCTTAAATTTATATTTCTTAAAAAATACAAGGGAAGAATATTAAAGGAAACTAAAATTTAATGATTTTTAAATATCCATGTAGAACTTGTATCTTTATATTTTAAAATACTAGATTTCCCTCATTAGATTTTTTCTCCACTTCATTTGAGTTTTTCTGACCCAAACCTCACCTTTCAAGATGTTCAAGTCTTTTGTAACTCTACTATGAGTTTTGGGCTTGTTAATGTCTGCCTATATCCTCTATTTTTTTTACAATATATATATCTTCACTTCTCCATATAAGGGATGTATTACCTCTTATATTTGTAAAGTGAAATAAAGATAAGATCATTCCCAAAATTTCCTTTTTTAAATGGTTTTGATTAACATTAAAAAAGATAATAATATTCTAAATCCCATGAAGAATTAATATCTTTATAAATATTGGAAACTACTTCCTATTCCTCAAATATGAAAAATTATTATGTAATAATATAGAAATAATTAAACAGAGAAAAAACAATATTCATTTCTTGATGCTATTTTTTTAAATGATCACATTCTATATTATTATCTACTTCATATTTCATGATCCTAAAATGATAGAATTTTAAATAGAGGATAAATTATAATGCACAGTAGATAAATGATATTACTTATCCTTGAAATTTACTAGAAGAGAAAAGTTTATATAATGTGTAGTGATTATTATAGTTATTCAAAAAATTAGAATAAAATAATTTTACATGGAATAATTAATGTATACAGTTGGTTAATTTATTATATTAACAAACTAAAATTCACTTGCTTCTTGATAATATTTAATATTATTTATAATTTCATGTTGTTAAATATTCATAAATAAATTTTATTAAAAAGTAAATTATAACAGAAAATTATTATCACCTACCAATCGACTAATATGATTATATTTCTAAACATGGAAATAAAGTAATACATTGGAAAAAATTATCGCATGCAGTGAAATATTATTAATATAATTATTTCTATAATTGAATTAGAAATAATATTTCATGCCATAGATAAATTTTATTATCATAAGGTTTTGTAAAATTTTAAGTTGAAATATATTATTAATATCTATTATCTATACTAAATGGTATGCCTTCATATGTATGTGTATCCTTCAAAGTACTCCTCATGTATGATTCTCCTTATCTGAGGCTTCCCCTCTCTGACTTATATTTTCTTCTCATTCAATCGCTTCATCCCTGCACTGAGCACCATCCCTCTCACAAAACCCCACCTCGATATAGAACTATATTTTCATCTAATCCCATTACATTCCTTCACACTATCTATTTTAAAAAAACCTTACCCTTGGATTGAATTATATTTAGATATTCTTCCATTACATTCCCCCACTCAATTTTTATATCCCTTCATGATGTCAACTCTCCTTAATTTTCATCTTATTCAATTTATATTTAAATTTCAATTCATCCCCCTCTCCCCACATTGATCAGAGATTCTCTTATGAAACTAAAAAAAATTATTCTCCTTCAAATCATACACATGAAACCCTAAGTGATTATATTCTTATATATTCCTTGAATATTTTTCTTCTCACACATATGAGCTCTCATTTATTGATTTAATGTTTCTAACCAATATTCCTACATGTCATATCCTCCATAATAGACCTAATATTTTTTGGTTTCTGTTTTTATTTAAATCAACCCCTCTCTCCTCACACCGATTAGAGCATCTATAAAAAACAATAAATATTCATTATTATTCAAACTATACCCATAAAACCATATAATATTTTATTTTTATATCTTTCATTTGGTTATTTATTCTCACACATATGATCACTATTTTATAGAGTGCATATTATTAAGAGAACATACCTATCTGTAGGATTTTTTTTATTATTGTATTAATATTGGACTCTTCACCCTAGGTCAATTCTAAATCACTACCCACAAGGAAGGTTATATATTCTATTCATGTTCATGTGTTTTCATATGTCCTTATAACATTGAAGCATATATCCCTTTAATAAGATATTATTAAATACTTGATCGATTTTTTTAGGGTTTTGATGTTTTTTCCTTATATGTATTATGCCTTTCATCAAGGGAGACAAAGTGGAATAAGTAGAAGTGGAAGGTCATTATTGTTCTACTTGATAGAAACCGTGTTCAACAAATAAAATTTAATGTTCAATGCTTTTTGATTTCAATTGAACATATCTATTTCAATCATTAATTTTTTTGTAATGTTTATTGACATTAGGCCCCTTAAACATTGTTCTAATTTCACCACATATATTTCTTGGGGATGCTAATATATTGGTCTATGTTCTGGAATATTTTAACTATTTGTTATATACTGGAATAATTGATTTGGTTTTTAATTATTGACTCTTTATGTAGTTGGATAGTTTTATATACAGGTTGGTTTAGTACGCTTTCCTAATCTAATTTGGGTTGAGACGATATAGGTTATAGATGATTTAATTCATTTTTTTGGCGTATTTAATTCAGGATATAGAGATGCGGGTTATGGTGGTGCACTTAGATGATTTTTGATGCACTATGGTGATTTAATTAATTGTATATTCTTAATTTCTAATTTTTTCGGAGGTTCTTTGATAGGTTATAGTGTAGCAATTACCAACTTGATGATATTTTTTTTCATCATGATGGCTTCTTTATTTGGTTGTGAACTAGTCTTCATATTAAATATTTTCAATTATTTGATCTATGTTTCATCACATGCATAATTTATTTAGATACCTAGTTTCTTTACCTCCCCATCCCCTCTCCTTTAATATGTTTTTTTTCAAGTTGCTTGATTTTGTGGTCTTCAAACTATGTTAATTACTTATTCTAGATTTTGGAACATTCTAGTTCTATTAAACCTTTTTGTTAATTTTTATTTTTAAATTTGAGATGTTTCATGGGGATTGATCACTTAGACAAAATTCATGTGGTATATATTTTATGATCTTCACTATTTTTATATTTCAAATTCTTATGATTAACTCATATTTTCAATGGTTTTGTTTCTTTCTTTGCAAGACATTAAATCACATTTCTATTTGTCGATACATATACTCTGATCTGGTTGTCGGTACAAGCTTATGACTAGGAATATCATGGTAGAGAATTTTATTATGGAAATATAGCATGACTAAATTCAAACAATAAGGATTTAATTAAATTTTTAGGATTAATTTATTATTTTACATAACTATTCAATCAATAATTGTAAAAACTTATGGATTTTAATATCCTTTAATTATATTGATAATTTTTATTGATAATGTTTTCATGATTTTATCTTTTAATTAATTAATTGTATTTATATTTAAGTTCCTCTAAAGTAATGGAGTCTGAAAATTGTTTTTATCTAAGATATTGTTGGGTTCTATCTTTCTTTTTACATGTCTAATATCATTCAAGTAAAATTATCCCTATATAATTTTAGTGTGATTATAATTTCCAATAACTTGGATGATTTAAACAAACATTGTGATATTATCATTGATGTTTCCTTAACTATTTTATATTTAATTTCAATTTATAAAAAATGTAATGGAGTTTAAATTTACTTCATAATATTACCTTTTTAGATGATAACAATTTGATATAATTTTGAACACTTTATGTTTTTAAAAGAATTCATCAAAATATTTAAATGATATTTTTGTTATAAACCTGATTATAATTGATGAATATATAATTTTTATATTTATATTATTTTCTTATTTTTTATCTATAGTTTTTAATCATAAAAGTTTAACCATACTAATCATTCTATTTTTCTATAATTGCATTAAATTTAATTAAATCTGTGAAATTTTTACACATGATTTTAATATCATATCTTCCAAAAATTCTTTATTGTTTTATAGGACTAACAAGATGTCATAAAAATTTTAAATTTTGGAATTGGAGAATAATTTTGGTTCCTTTAATTTAAAAGATGGATTTAATTAATGATTCCCAAGAAATATTTATTCCATTTTAAATACGATCCTATCTATATCTTTGAAAATCACCCCCATGAACCTATGAATTCCCTTTTATTTTTAAAAAATGATTCTTTATAAGAATATATAGCCACATTCATATAATCATTTATCTTATTTTATCAAGTAGAAAATTTTCTAATTAAAAAGATTCTATTTTAATTTTTCATAATAGTGTTAGCTGATAGAAAGCTTAAAATATAGGAAAATTTATAAAATATAATCTGACTGTAATTTATTAGAAAATTTTGTTCAATTTATCAATATATTAGTTAATCTATTGGGTATATTTTGTCTATCCAAATTAATTCCCTATATTTTTTTAATCTATTTTGAATATTTATTAGTCATTATAGTCAACAATAATAATATTTAAGATATTATTTATATGTGAAGGTATGGGAGTGGTCCACTTCAATTTATAATATGGAATAGATGATGGTGAAACAATCACTAAAGATAATTCTATTTCCCTTTCCTCCTTCCCCTACCTCCACCAAACCCTTTTATTCTAGATCAATCACTCTCTTACTATAGCCCATAATCCTTAGAAATACATATTTAGTGGTTCCCAATTTCATCTCATTTAGGTTCCCAATCTCATCTCATTTATTTAATCTTCCCCATAGATGCATTCATTTTCTTCCATTGATGAACTGGCTCATCCTCAAAAAACCTTATTTTAGAGGCATCCTCAATTACTAATTTATCACATTAATTTTACCTCCATAACCTACTCCACCATCTCCAATTATTATTCTAAATCTCCCTAGTCCCCAACTCCACCTCTCCACCTCCATCCTCCACTTCATCTTCGATACCTCATCTATGTTTCCATGACCTTCATGTTCTATGAAGATTCCTCACCCTACCCGTGCCTCTGCCTTACTGCTTCTACATCATTTTCTCCTTCCCCTCACCTCATACCACTAATCCCCTCTTCTTTTCTATCTCCACCCTAGGCTTTGTCTCCTTCTACCCATTTATGGGTTCATCTACTCTTCCACTCTTTACCCCTATAATTAACTAATGACAACCACATTTATAGATTCAACAATACCATGAACTCACATCAACATCCTTTTTTAAATATTTTATATTAGAGTTATCAAAATCATTATATATTTTATATATTTTTTCCCATATTGTTTCATTGTACTCCATTTTCAGTCCATAGTTGGGCACTGCCAATTTTTATCATCCCTCTCTCATTACCAGATCATTTTTCATTCATCTAAACTCTAGTTTCTATAAAATAGATCCTCATCCATTTACATTTTCTCCAATTACTTATTTCTAATTTGTATTCTATTTTCATCTGTTCGTATAGATAGCAACTCCATTACTCAATTTTTTTTTAATTTAGATGCCTTTTATGGTACATTTTTAGAATTTATTTATTATATCATTATTTACCCCTATATGATTCTTGTGTTCATTTTCATGAATTTTACAATGTTTTTTGTTTATATATGACTCTTTAAATGTTCACATATTACAAGGATGGAATATATATATATTTTTTATAGTTTATATGTTTTCTTTAAATAGAGGAAATGTTATTTGTTTACATTTTTTTATTCTACTTAATTTGGAGCTCTGTTGAGTGTAGGTTGTTACAGTGGACATTGACTTTCCTATAAAGAACGAATTCCATATTCTATATGAATAGTTATATCCTTTATAATTATTTTAGTGTGAAGAAATATAAACCTCCATTTTTTATTAATACATATTTATGATAGTTTTTATGTTAACAAATTTTACAGTGCTATATTTTTTCACATTATTATTTTTGATAGATAGAAAAACCAAGTTTATTTGATCGTTATCTATTATGGTGATTACTCATAGGCTCACATCATTTATTTCCCTCTTCCTAGAGCTTATAGGTTTGATTCACCTATTCCCTATTCTGTTTTTTAACTTCACAGGTTCTTCATTCTTTTACATTTTCCCTCTTTCCATCAAAAAAGGTATATATTTTTTCTAATCACTGAATAGATTTTAATTTGTATGGGTATTTTTAGGACATTTGATGGAGTAATTTTGTTATGTGTATAAATCTAATTCAATTATATTCATTTTTGTTTAACATGGAGTTAAATTTTTATAGAATTTATGTATATATATTTATTTAAATTTGTTAAAATTAGATTCATTTTGATTCTAAAAATAAAAACTTTTCTTTTTAAAATATTTTTCATTTATTTTTTTCCCATCATTTCTTATCTATGGAATTTTTTATCATGTGTTCCATATGTTATGTAAATGCTTCATAGTTTTGTATTCAAATCTTATTGTTCCTTGGTTTAAATAAATTAGAGATTTATTTTGTGAAATAATTATTTATAATAGTTTACTACATATAATATTGAAGATAATTCGTGAATTTTAGATTTATTTTGGACTCAGGTCTTATGTCAATATCTTCAGCATAAGTTTTTCAAACTATTTATTGATGAAATGTTTTACCCCTTATAGAAGTTATTTTATTTGGTAATTAGAGTGAAATAATTTAAAAAATAATAATAATAAAATTCATTTTTTGGGGGTTATGTACTTTAAGGCAGGACATGGGGAATTAATTTTTTTAAACATTATTGACTACCATAGTGTGTTTCATATTTCCGCAATACACCTTCATTAGTATATGAATTTTTTTTGGGAATTAATTTTTTTAATCATTATTAACTATTTTTTTGTGTTTTATATTACAGAAAAACACCTTCATGGGTATTTGAAAAGTTGTATATACTTCACTAACAACACACATCATAATTAATATAAATTACCATATAGTCCAAGGAACTTGTAGTTCATATTTTATTATTTATTATCAAGGATTACTATATTATTGGGATCATTCCTTACTGATTTGATTTTTTATAATCCATTTTAAATAGATCTTATATTGGTTATGATAATATATATAGTATCATTAATTAATTATCCTAAACACTGGTATAATTCATGTTTTCCCTGCTAGTTATTATTCCATTTAATTTTCTGTATAATGAAATTGAATTCACAGTGGCCATAATGTCCCATTTACTCTATGCACAAACTTTTAGTTTATCCTTATTGTTTTGTCAATAATTCCATTGAACAATTAAAACAGTTTGTTTTGCCTTATGGTAGTAACATATAACAAAAAAATGACATACAGAATGAATATTATTGAGTATACTAAAAAAATAGATATAATATTTGATAGGGGATAATGATTTTAAGGTATAACAATGAATTTAATTTCAATATATAGGAAATGAAAAAGGATTATGTAGTGATTAAATAGGAGAGGATCATACAGTAATAAAAATTACTAGTGTTTTATATTTTTTTTATGGTTTGGATGATTTCATTGAATAGAGGAAGTGTTATTTGTTTACATTTTCCTTTGTTATTATTAATTTGGATATGATTTAATTATAGGTTATTATAGCGGACATTGAATTATCTATAAATAAAACATTCCATATTCTATATGAATTGTTAAATCCTTTAAAATTCTTTTTTTTGTGAAGAAATATACACCTCCATTTTTTTTAATACAGATTCATAATTGTTTGTATGTTAATAACTTTTACAGTGATATATTTTTTCACATAATTTTTATTTATAGACATAAAACACAATGATCTTTGATTATTCTCTAATGTGGTGATTACCCATAGGCTCACATCTTTTATTTCCCACTTCCTCAGGCTTATACGTTCTATTTATGTCTTCCCTCTTCCCTTTTTTTTACTTCATAGGTTCTTTGCACCCTTCGCAAGTTCCCTATTTTCATCAACTATTCTTGAAATGTTATACATTTTTCTTATCCCCAAATGAATTTTATTTTTTACAGGTATTTTAAGGACATTTGATAGTGTAATATTGTTACATGTATGCAGTTGATGCAATTATATTCACTATTTATTCACACGGAGTTCAATTTTTAGAGAACTGATGTATA
This sequence comes from Viscum album, assembly GCA_963277665.1. Lineage (NCBI taxonomy): Eukaryota > Viridiplantae > Streptophyta > Magnoliopsida > Santalales > Viscaceae > Viscum > Viscum album. Next base: position 1,466,401,290 of record OY728158.1, read on the forward strand.
TTTATTTATTTAATTTTTATTAACATTACATTAATTTTGATTCTAAAAAATAAATCCTTCATTTTTTTAAGATGTTTTTTAAATGTTTTTTTCTTTCAATTTCTTATATATGGAACATTTATTGTGTGTTTTATATGTTATGGTAATGGTTCATTGTTTTGTATTTAGGTCTTATTGTTCCAAGGTTTAAATGAATTATAGCTTTATTATGTAAAATAATTATTTAAAATAGTTTAATATATATAAGACTAAATACCATTCATGAATTTTAGCTTTATTTTAGACTCAGATATTGTGTTAATTCATTTTGTATAAGTGTTTTTACACTGTTCTCTGAGAAAATGTTTTCCCCCTTATAGAAGATGTTTTCTTTGGGAATGAAAGTGAAATAGTTTTAAAAAATAAACAAAAAACCTGTTTTTCTGGGGTTATGTACTTCAAGGCAGAGCATGGGGAATTAATTTTGTTTAATCATTATTGACTACTGAAGTTTGTTTAATATTTCTTCAAAAAAACTTCAGCAGTATATAAAACATTTTTGGGAATTAATTTTCTTTAATCATTGTTGACTAGTGTAGTGTGTTTCATATTTCCCAAAAACACCTTCAATGGTATATGAATCATTTTATATGATTCACTAACAACACAAATCATAATTGCAATAAATTACCATATAGTCGAAGGACCCTGTAGTTCCTTTTTCATTTTCTATTATCAAGGCATATTAAATTATTAGAATCATTCCTCCCTAGTTTGATTTTTCTAATCCATTTTAAATAACTCTTATTTTGGTTATGATCATCTCTAGAGTTGAATGAATTAATTATCCTAGAAAATGGTATACTTTTTTAAACCACTCCCCCTCTAGAATGTTTTTGTCACTTTTCATGTATTAACACATTGCAGGATTTCTCAATTAGGTTAGACCATTTCATTATTTTATCATAGCCACTCCAATCAACTAATATTCCTAATTCCCATAAATTCTATATATTATATATGTTAGTCCATTTGAATTGAAACCAATATATTTATTATCTTTTAATAAAAATACACATTATAAACTTATATATTGAATTATGGTGGTGGATGGGGTATAGATTCCTTTCAATATCTCAATGAACCCTTCCCACATTTACTAGATTCAAAGGTTGGGAAATTGTGTTTTATGATATTGTTTGCAATCAATCATGAATTAAAATTATGAAAATTGAAAAAAAAATTACTTGGGGCTTCAGTTACTAATACCATTAAATAATTCTTTACTTAGTTTTATTATTTTATGATAAACTTTCATTTCACCCATGCATTCACATGGGGTTATGTTAACTTCAACAAGATATTTTTTCTCCCCATGTCATGATGTTACTGATAATGTTTCATGTTGATGCTTCCATTTTCATTCACTAGTATTATTAATTTATCTCTCAGTTATCATGTATCTCCCACTTTAAAGTTTATGTTACACTATTGATGATTCATTAGATCAATAAAATTTTGATAAATTACTCCACTATAATAAATCATTTATGTAGTGTGGTTCCTTTATCAGGATTTCCTAGTTTGATTGAGGGGTTAATAGGGAGATACAACTATAAGGAATCAAAATTTATCTTTTTTGTAAAAAAAGTTAGGTTTACTAAAAGATTTTATGATTAATGTTTTCTAACTCTTCTTCATTGACTTTTTATCTTATTTGGATTTTAGAAATAATTTGGTTTCATATATATTTTCAAATTGAAATTAATGTTATTTAACATTTTTAGTTTTCCATTTATTATCATTAATACACTCATTCAAAACTATATAACCAAGTTATTATATTATAAGTTGAAAACTGAAATGCATGTAATGTTGTGAATATTCTATTTCAACTGCCTAAATTTCATTTAACCATTTTAATTGCATGTATTTTTTCTTCTAAATTTTTAGTTGATTTTGATTTTGTGTTGTCCCCTAAATTTTCCCTACTTTGCGTACCCTCACATAATCCCCTCTAATTCCATATTACCACCTGGATTATTAACCAAAATTACTCTATACTCCCCAAATTCTATTTCCCTCATGATTTCCTACACCATATCATTTGTCACCTATCATTGTATTATTTCATCTTAGATAATATCATTTCCTATTTTCTTTTTTACTTTTTCACGCATAATACAAACTAATATATCCCAATTTCAAGAAAATATCGTATCAACTAGTAAGGTACTCAATATGGTAACATACTCGGTTGATAATTGACAATAGGCCTTGTAAATATTAGTTACAAAGTTGATCCTGTATATTATAGGATGCTTCGTTATCTTAAATAATTTTCATTTCTTTCATGACTGTTTATTGGTGGTCACTAGCCCATTCTATCATAAGAAATGACAAAACAAAACATTCCTATAATCTCTTGAAAACTAAAAATATTAAATATTTCTAGGATATTAGAAATGGTGAAACTTCAAAGTACAATATTTAGAAAACTAACTTGGGAAAAACATATTCCTTATCTAGATTACTTTATAGTACATACCCCTTTACTATACACTCTAATAGTATATATATTTTGAAATCATTTTGCGAAATCATGCAATTATAGTATGAATAAGGCTTTAGTGAGTACATGTACATCTGTATTGATATTTATACAGTTAAATTATTACATTTTTGGAAATAAATCTACATTTGTATGGATAATTGTAAAATTACATGTATGTAGTATAGTGACTATGAATACACCTATATGAATTTTTAAAGTATGCATTTACACTTATAATGACACTATGAGAGACTTCAATTTAGTTTTTCTCTAAGGAGACTTCTATATTAATTACTTTATGCATATGCATTCACTTATATAAATTATAGTATTCAATATTCATGTGTTTAAATATTATTTAATTTAAATATTATGAAATCAACCATAAATTTCTAATAAAATGATATTTATTTTCATACTAAAAATATAAATTCTCTTTTATAAATAGTAATCTATGATCACCAATTGATTTAACTATATGAATCAATCATTTGGGTATCTTATTAGAAAATTTAAATGATCTCTTATACAAGTATTTTTTTTTAATTTTCATATTTATTATTCTATTTGAATTTAATTACATGTTCATGTTTTTTTGTTTTTTAAATGCTATAACTATATTATGAAATCTCAATTACACTGATTATAACATCTTTAGTTTCTCAACTCTTTCCAATTATTCATCTTTAGATGTTACTGATGATTTTAAATTCTATATATCCATTCCAATTCATGGATTTCAAAGAATCTATTGTGTTTATCAGGGAAAATAATTATTTCCATCAATTTGGTATTCCATGATTCCTATTTTTTAGTTGATTCACATGAATAAAATTCTATTGGTGTTTTATGGAAAGCCTTTGAGAAATTGTTTTTTCATGTTATAAATTATCAATTCCATTACAATTTGTACTATATTGTTCTTGTCCCATTTGTTACATGAAATGTAAAAAAATTAATTTTATGACCATTAATTTCATGTGATTATTCCTTTAACAATATTCACCAAGGATCTTTAGTTTATCCACTGTAAATTTCTCTCATATCTTTATCCTTATTGAAATATTTCATTTTTTAATCATCAGTTACCATAGGATTTTACTCTATCACAATTACCTATTACTCTTTGTCCAATCATCATTTTTTTTCTGTTGGACCTACTTCTATATGAAAACATTTTATGTTATCTATATTATAGTAATCAGTATTATATTATATATTTTTTGAAATTAATACTTTATCGAACATTGAGATGAATGGATGGAAATAATTGGTTAATTTTCACCCAAATAGGTGTTCATACGGTTTTAATCATACAAGTCTTTGGACAATAGATAAATATTGGATTAAAGTTTGGTAGGATTTAGTAGTTTCATACTCGCTGTAGGTAGTTACACATAAGGGGTTTTAGGGCATTGGAAGATGGATCACTACATGTGGTATTGCAATAAGTATGAATTCTCTTATAATGGATCATGTGGATTCTCTTAAATATATTTCACTCATGATTATGGGATTTTCATAAATTTATTCAAGACTGAGATAAATTGTCTATTCAAATTCTTTTATTTCAAATGTTTTAATTCCATATGAAAAATCCAAATTTTTAATATTCATTAATAATAATAAAGAATCTCTAAATAATATATACACCTCTTCCAGTTTATGAATATTTATATTTCAATATAAACTGTTAATTTTATATCATTAATATCCTACATTCACCAATTTTTCAACAATATATTCATACATTATATACTGTATGAAATTATAGTGTGAATTCCTTCTACTTGTAGTTTAGTATTCCTACCATGCCTCTTATACATTTAAAAATTCCATATAGTATTATGAATATAGTATGCATATATTGTTTGAAATCACATACACATGTATGAAAACATTATGCATACATTCATTTAATTTGTATACACTAATTATAGCTACATGTGTCACCACTATCCTTCAACCCATTTCCATGGGTCACGAACATCCTACTCACTTTATTTCTTCTTCCAATATCCCCCCACTCTCATATCCACTGACACCAAGCATGTATGAATTTTTTTAATTAAATGACCATTTCGTGAAAATGCACGGGTTGAGTATTAATTATTTTAGACACTTTGAATGATGGGAATTATATGTGATATATAAAATAAACTATCACATATTGTGTTGTTTTATTTATTAAAAATTAACACATTATTAAGAGTAGTGATAATTATAGTGGAAAATATCTATGAGATAAAAATATGTAATTGTGTTCCATTGTCTCCTTTTTATTTTATAAAATCAAAATTATAGAATGTCATAATGTTAAAGTGCTTTAATGATATTAATGATAACTATTTTATAATTTTGTATATTATAGAATTTAAATTGGGATTATTTCATATTAAAAATATTTAATATTTTATGTTTTAGTAATTAAATTATTGGTTGGAACTTTATGATTGAATTTATTTTATGTTTCCTTGTAATATTTACTAGATAGTGTGATTTCAACTAGGTTGTTTTGTTGATGTCATGTTTCATGCCTGTTATTCATGGGAATTGATATAAAATATAGATATTTTTATATTAATTAATTAAATTGAATATGCATGAGTAGTTTAATTACCACCCAACTTGAAATTATTTAAACATGGAATTTTTTTAAATCATTTCATATTGGTTGTAAGTACTTGTAGCTACTGATATAGATTTATTAATGTGTAAAACCGAGGAATAATGAAATTATTAATTCAATATGAATACAAAATGGTTTTTTGTTAATTATGAATTGATTGGGGCTAAGAGAGCCCATTTTCAATTACAGGCGGCTTGATTTCCTTTATGCTATGATTTAGCTGCCTCTAAAATTATATGTGTAATAATAAATTTTATATATATATGTATGATCTAAAATATAGAGCCTTGATGTGAATTATTGATAACCAAATATGATTGGTGTGATGATGAATATTGTAAGGGGATTCTTGGGGCTATTGTGGTGCTGGTGATTGTGAAGCACAAGGTACTGATTATGATAGTGATGATTTTATAGGGTGCTAGTTGTGATGATGATGGTGGAATAGGGTTCCATATGTTAAGATATTGGAATATGATTCTAGAATTGATTTTATATACAATGGTGTATGACATTGGGGTAATCAATATGAGTTAAAAGTAGACCTTTCTGATTAATGATTACTTCTTTATTGATGTTTACTTGATAACAAATGGAATTTTGTAATTTATATGAATAGTTTCCACTTTTAGAGAATAATATGATGTTATGCCTTGAAAATGAATATCTTAAGTGGTATGATAGACTGAGACCTCATATATACAATTTGTTTTTTAAATTGAAAATGAATTAATGAATAAAAGAGGCTAGTTATTATTGCTTACTTATGATGATGACATACTTGAGAATACAAGGAAACAATTAATAATTTTGTTAACACTTGACTTGGAAGATTAAAATATTAATCTTAAAAAATAAAATAGAATAATATTATTTAATGGATAATGAATTGATAAATATTGAACTTGATTCTTGTATGCTTATTTGATATCTATACCTTTGCGTTGGTAGTCAGGTGTCCTATGTGATGATTGTACCAGATGAGTCTAAGGATAGGTAGTTTCCCATAGTGTGATTGTGAGTTATATCTACCCTATATGGTTATTTATTTTATACCGACCACACCTATGTCAAAAAGGAAATCAAAGCCAAATTGTTTAGGGGGTTATTTTCCCCAAAATATAGGTTGGTGAGGATATAGATGGTTGACTATCCTCTCTCCTTCAATCTCGCTTAAACTGTAGTATTACATGCGGGTATGTAGGGGTGATTTCCCATAAATTTTTCTTATGGGATATAATGGATTAATTTTATTGTGCATTAATATATTTTGGATATAGTGTCCTAAGGATTGTAATAAGTGTGTTATGTATGATATGTGATGGATTAAGGTTGAGTACATAATACACAGGCTATAGTGGATTTCATAAATAAAATTGTTTACTATATAAAGGATGTGGATGTGATGATGTTCTATATAGGGTACATGGTGAGATATTGTTTCCTAGGTTTTTTCAGGAAGGATTATTTATGGAGGAGATGATATGTGCGATGTTGGGGCATGAGAGTGGAACAATAGCTAGGAAGTGGTTATGGGGTACCCATTTCCATATATATATATATATATATATTTTATCAATATTTTGGTTAAACTTATGTATGATATTTATTATGTGATCCATGGAGAGGATGTGAAAAAATAGTATATTTGTTTTTGTGACGATTTTGTTTTATTTATTTATTTACTGGGATTTACTATGCATATTTCATATTTTTCATGAGAGGTTTTTGGGAGGATCCTACTAAGTATACATGTTATGATCTCTATACATATAAATAATGTATTTTTATGTCAGAAAGGGTTAGTTGATAAAAAAAGTTTCACATTTTTAGTTTAAGAAGTTCTTTAAGAGCTGTTGGAGATTTGTGGTTGATGTTAAAGATTTACCTCTTTTTCTTTTTCATTTATGTTTTATCTTGTTATGTATTACAATACATCATGTATTGGGATTACCTCTTAATTTATTATGATATGGAGTTGGTTATTGGTTGTTCTCATATTATCTCTTACTTCTTTATATTTATGAGGGAAATGCATCCCATGTGTGTGATTATATACCATTGGCTATAGTCACCAACCCATGGCCTATTTGAGATAGGATTCATGTTTCGTTATCTATCTTTCTCTAATGTTGGCTACAAAGGGGTACCCTTTGAGGGAGGGAGCCATGAAAGAGTGGTGTAAGAGGAAATATTTCAGAGATAGGATTGATTTTTGAGTTAAGAACTATTGATGATGCATGGGTTGGTAGGGAAACAGTATTATCTTATCTTAGTATGTTCTGTAAAAAAGAGAGATTAACTAGGATGCATGATTTTTGGTTTCCCTATGAGCAGATGTAAGGAACTTGAAGTTTACTGAACATGAAATAGGAAGTGATGCTACTTAGGGGGTAGATACCTCATAAATGATCATTCATCACACATGTATGCTCCTGTGTTTATACTTGGTAGAAAATTAGAAATATGTCAAAAATGAAATAAATTAATTAACCTAAAATAAACCTATGCCCTCGTTTAGAAGTCCCTATAATTTTTCATTTTGAAGGAATGAATCCAGGTCAACAATTTTTTCAGGTTCATTCAAATTATGTTTAACAATACATGTTAGTAAAACACTATAGAGTAAAGTATGACAAAGAAAATACATATATAAGGAAACCTTGGGAGTTCCATCATTAGGGTCTGTGAATTATAAGGGTCCCATTTTATATCATGAAATAATTTTTTGTTTGGAGGAGGTAGTGATAGCTTTCATTTGGAATCATTATTGGAGGAAACACTATGTTTCATTGATTGTGACAATGCTGTGTGGGTTAGCTCAATAGTGGTGGTTCACATTCCTCAAGGATTACAAGGAGTTATCTATTTTTTGGAGGATGTTCTAATATCATTTTTTAGACCAATTGTAACACCAAGAGATTTTTTGAAATATTTTTCTAAAATTAATTTAATCTTTTAGATATTTTTTATTTCACACCACACTAAATATAGATTGTGTTATATGAAATAACCAAGTTATTCTTGCTTTCTACGCAACAAAAAGTCGATATTGCACTACAAAAAACACTTAGATTAGATTTTTTTATATGAAACACTATTTTTTGCCTTGTGTTACAAATAATTCCAAGTTCCTTAGATATTTTATATTAGGCCCAAGACCTAGTTTTACCAAACTATAATGTAATATTAATGTTATTATTAAAATATTATTATAGTTGTCACCTAGTCGTTGAAATGTAAGTAATGAATAAGATTAATTAAATTACAAAAATATGGTTTTCATATGAATATAATAAGAATTATTTGTTTACCAATTAACTAGAAATGAAAATAAAACTATTTTGAAAATATAGGAAATCTTTACCTGCAAAAACTATATTAATGAAATCAAACATGTTTTACCTCAATAAATTAATTTAGAAACTTTTTAAAAATTATTTTAATGATATATATATATATATATTATATTTAGTAAAATATTTAACATTAATCTTATGTGTTTTCTATATAATATAAGATAATAAAACAAATTTTCTTCATAAGGATGTATATATATATATATATATTCATTTAAAAAGTGGTTTTACCACCTTTTAATGGAACACCAATTTTAAATCTAATTTTTGAAACTTTTATAAATTCTATTTGAAAAAATAAAAGTCATTTTTAAAATATGAGTATCAAAATTTACTTTGGGTAATTTTTTGGTATTTTTATGAGATTTTTTATTTTTTGATGAATAGTGAAAAATAGAGAATTTTAATTAAAAACTGCATTTTAATCTAATTTATTTATTTAGTTAATTATATTTTAAATTTGATTAAAATAATGTTTATATTCATTATACATATATTAATACAATTTATGTAGTTTTAATCAATTTCACATTTAAATTGGTTATAAAAACATTTCAATCTTTTGAACATTTTCACTTTAAAAACTTGTAGTTTCATCGTGTTTGCAATATTAATTTTAAATTAATTTTTGCCACTTATGTGATTATAATTAAGTAAAATGGATTCCATATTTTGAATAATAATAATTTAAAAATTCTAGTAAGGTTAAATTAGTTTTCTAACAAATATATTATTGAAATTATTTAAAATTAATTACAGTAATTAAGGTAAAAACGAGTTTACTTAGTGGTTAAAATTTAAATTAAGGGGAAACATAACCTAGAAAAATGGAAAAAAATAAATTTTAAGACCATATTTCCAAAATATAATATCTTTTATATAAAATTTACCATTATTGGAGGAACATTGTTTAAGGGAGACCCCCCAAAAGTGTTTACCTGTTTATATTTACAAGAATTTCACTCCTCCTACACTATAAAAGGGCACTTAATCCCTTCACTTATTCACAACTCTCAATCCATTTGGATCCCCCAAACCATGAATAAATAACGTCCAAAATTCCAAACTATCCTCATAGAATCCTTACTTTTATCATAAAGCAAACCATGTTAGTAAACTTTATTGCTTCAATCTCTTTGTTTATCAGAAATGTTTTTTATTATACTTCTACTGATGAAATATTATGATCCGTATCTCAATAATTATCATGAATTTTGTTCTTCTATGGGTTTTCATGAAATATTCATATAATTTTAAAACTTTTACACTCTTTTGAACTTAAAATAATTAATAATTTTTTAAGAAAATACAACTTTATTACTCTCTTTAGTCAGAAATTTGTTTTATTAAAAAACCATGTTTCCGAAAAATGTTTTCAAAAATATTTTAAAATTCTATTTTAAGATAATTTTCATGGAAAAGGATTTTAAATAAGTATTATTTTTTAAAAATGTTTTAAAATTATTTTCAGTATTCCTTTAAATTGTTTCAAGTTTTTATTTTCAAAGAAAATGATTTCAATGATTTCAAAGCTTCTTTTATAAGCTTTCAAATCTATTTTCAAAGAAAAATGTTTTCAAAAAATGTTTTATATTCAAAAAAGGTTCTAAATTATTTTAAATGATTTATTTATATGTTTTAAAAGTTTTATTTTCAAATTAAAGGATTTCATTTATTTCAAATATTCTTTTAGATTTTGTTAAATCTATTTTCAAATAAAATGGTTTTGGAAAGGTTTTATCTTTTAAAAAGATTTTCTCAAAGAATAAAAGATATTTTCCATAAGAAATGTTTTTAAAAATATATTTTAAAATTATTTTCCATATAATATGAAATATTTTGGTGTTACTAATTTATTTATAGGGATATTCTCCAAGGTTACCATTCATATTCTTTCTCTGAATAGTTTTTTATTTTAATGGAATGATGTTTATGAAACCCATTTCTCTTTAACAGGTTATATGTTTATAGAACCCATTTCTATTTCATGGGATATATGATTTATTGAAACCATTTCTCATTCATGGGTTATATACTTATGGAGCCTATTTCTATTTCATGGGTTATATTCTTATGAAACCCTCTTCTTTTCAGGGGTTATAATTTTATGAAATGATTATAAAACCTATTTCTTTTCCATTAGTTATGATATGATAAAATTTTTATGATACCCATTTAATTTTATGTGTTATGATATAATGATAATTTCTAGTATTGTGGTACACATATTTATGATTTCATTATGATATGTTTGGGGCCTATATATCTCTCCAATGCATTTGGTAATGTCACACCCAATTTTTTGATTTCTTTCTTGAACTTAGTTCATTTTGGGGTCTCAATTTTCCCCTAGTAACCAGGGGTGACAGGTCTGAATTTTTTAGGTAATATTATATTTATTTTTGGTCTAGATGTTTTTCCATGGGTTTTATTTGTGTTTTTGTAGAAAAATAAAATATTTATCTCATACAGCATGTGCTTCATGGGTGGTGTTTAATTAGGGGAAACTATGCACCCCTACCCAGGTAACCATGCAATGGGTGGTGGTTTTTGAGCAGTATGTACCACATGGTTTTCACACAGTAAGTTAGAATATGTGGGGTAACCATGTTGTAAGTATCTCTTATAAAAATATTGTAACACAGTTTCTTCATGGTTTAGCAAACTGTGTTGGTAAACCATGTGTGATGTCTAGGTCATTAAAAATTTAAAAATTCCCTTTAGGTCCTTCCAGGATGTAACCCTAAATCCCCCATTTCTCACCCCATTCGAGATTATCATCCCCAAGAACCGCCCTTACTCTTGGTTCATTTGAGATCCCTCATCTTGGTTAATTTGGAATGGACACTCTAATGAATCATCAAGTAAGTCCCTCCTCATTTGATTTCCTCTTCTTTAGGGTTTCCCTTCTTCTCTCATGGGGCTTCATATCTCTATTGAGTTTAGTGGTTTTTTTAGGTTTGAATATTGTTTTTTATGGTTCAATATTTATGTTTAGAGTTAAATATTTCATTTATACTGTAACATATCAATTTTTTAAAAGGAAACACTATGCTTAATAGCATTCATTATATGCCACATCAAGTTTAAATTAACAATTAAATATTATAATTTAAATGTTACCATTATAAAATTCATGATAAAATGGACCAAATGAATAATATTAATTTCATTATGAAAATATTTTTCACACATTTATATATAATTCTTTTGTGACCAATTAAATATAAATGAAATGTAAAACCCTTTTTTTAAATAAAAAGGAAATGTTTTTTTTTTGAAAAACTATTTAAATGTGCACAAGTGTGTTTTATAAATAATAAAATAACTCTTGTTGGGTTATATTAATAAAAAATAAGTGTATAATATGTTACATATAATATTTAAAATTCATTGTATAAGTTCTCCATATATGATATAAGAACAAATTCAATTTTACGGATAAAATGAGAAGTTTTCTAAAAAGGTAACTTTGTTGCCTTTTGATGACGCACCTATTTTAAATATAGTTTTGAAACCATTATAAATTATGTTTTTAAAAATAAAATTATTCTTTGAAAGAATGATATAAAATATTACTTGGATTGAAATTTTGGTATTTTTCTGAAAATTTTAATGTTTTAATAAATAGTGAAAATACTGCATTTTAAGTTAAAATTTCATTTTCATCTAATTTATTTATATTGTTAGATTATATTTTTCTTTTATTTTAAAGTATAATTAGATCATGTTTTTATAATTTAATTTAATTTATTTCATTTTAAAAAAATTCACATTAAATTTAGATAAAAAAAACCTTGCAAGTTTTTAGGCATTTTCACTTTAAAAATTTACTTTGTCGTCTAGTCGGTGGGATTTGCATTAAACATAAATTTTACACACCAATGAATTGAATTTTCAAAAATGGACACAAAAATTTTAAATTAATATGAAATTTTTGGTCTAATATGAACAAACTATTTTTTCGAAAATAGATTCTTTAGTATTTTTTACCACAATTATGGGTAAACTGGGTAATTAAGGGTAAAAATAGTAGTATAAGCATTAAAAAATTACCCTAACACTTGTTCTAATTTAATTGGATGGGTTTTTTCTTCCAAAATTATACTTGGATATATTTTTGGATCACTTTGAGCCACTTGAATGATTTTAATACATTTATAATATAATTTTTAATGAAAATCCAATTTTGTTACACTTTTTATTAACAAGTAAAATATTTTTAATATGAGGTTATATAGGTGATATGTTTGACTATAAATAGTCATATTAAATCTAAAATATTTATCTAAATCATGGTAATTTATTTATATTTTTTAAGGATAAAATACTTATCTTAAATGGTGACACAATGATGATCAAGTAATTGTTTAATTAATGTAAGAATCAAAAAAATGATAATAAAAATACTAAAATAAGTAATGTCATCAATGAAATTTTTAGATACTTTTTACATTTTAGAGATGTATTATAGGATTTTTTAGAATTTATCATGTAGTTATGATATATTTAAAAGTAAAGTAATGAATAGTGTCAATAATTGACATTATTGATATTTAAAAAAATATTAAATGATATAAAATTCATAAAAATTGAAAATTTGACCCAAAAAATTGGATAAGACATAACATTTCATGAATGAATCATTTATTAGTCGTTTGATATGTTATAATAATTATATGGACTCTTAAAGTTTAAATTACATGATAACACGGTAAGAGTTAAAAGGGTTAAATAAGCCTTAAGACAGAAAGATAAGGATTAAAAAATAATACAAAACATGTAAAAAAATATTGGATGAAGATTATTATACCCTTATAACATTATGATCTATTTTTATTTGTTTAATAGAAACATGGCCATGACAATAAATTATATGTTATTTAAATCTAAGATAGTTACAAAATATAACTCTCTTTGTAGTTAATATATTTTATGTGTCCACATAGGAAAAAATACAGATAATAATGAATATAAATGTATGTTTTGATCATAATGAATTTTTTTTTCATTTTATACTTTTATTTTTAATTTTCTAAAATTATATAATTACCATTAATTCTTCTACAATACTAAAAATATTTATTTAATTAACATAAAAACAAAAGAACTGATTTTAAAAATATTAATTTTGATCTATTTTGGATGATTTAATATGTCTAACAAATTCCCTAAACATATAGATATATTATATATGTTTGAAAAAATTATATTCTAATTCCCCTTTCCTTGATGTATTTTAGTCAAATTAAATGAACAATATTAAATATGATAAAAATGATATCTTATTGAATTAATTTAATATTAAATTATTTTAAAAAATAAAAAAATATTAAATAATCACAGGGGATAGTATATGACCAAAAATATCTTCTAATTTTCATTTATGGGTCATTTTTAAGTATTAAGATCTTGAATGATTATATTATATTTTAATACATTAAATATGTAATGTCTCAGATTTTATGTGTTTTATTTTCAAATATTATATGGAATTATTATGAGACCAGGTGTAGAGACCACACATCATTCTGAGGTCTGATGATCCCAGAATGGTGGTATGAACTTTTTTTAAGTTAAGTGAGTCGACATATGTGCGCGGTTGTGGCAGTTTCCAAATGGATGCTCGGATAAAAAATCTGAGGGCATCATTGTGTCTGAGCTGACGAATTTACCTAAGAACGAGTCTAACTTTGACTGGTGTGGGTCGAGGGAAAAAAGTTAATTTTCAGACGTTTTTAGTAAAATAAAATAAAATAAATTCACCAAGTTTATTTTATTTTATTTGGAAACATCCATTGCAGCATAGTGACTGGGCAGTTGTTTCCTTAATTAATACCATGCCATAATCACTCTGAAACAGCAATGTTGACTCATTAATACCACAATGGGATGGATTTCGAAACGCGTTTCCCTTTTTTAATGGGTTAATCGAACATTGCTCATTAACAAAGGTGGAGAGAATCTCTGGAGAATTCATAAAGCATTGGAGAGAACTCTCAGTGACGAAAAATGATGGATCAAAGCTGTGAATCGTTGCACCAACGAAGTTGAAGGATCCTAGTAATGACGGAAGCATGACTCCTTCGTTAGTGACTGATCCCTCCCTGAGGTAGGGGTTGTTATTTTGATTCTTCTTTCCCTTTTTTTTAATGTAAATGGAGAACATAGATCAACCACGAACATGTTGACCCATTGATTCATATGTTCTTGTGAGAGGGTTTTATTGTGTTGATTTCAGGGAATTAATCCATGTTGAATTGTTGTTGATTTTTGCTCTGTTTGATCCTACTAATAGGAGTGAATTAACGCCATGACAAACGACGACGAAGGTTCGTTCCTCGATTTGTTTATTGGATTTCTTCCCCCTTACTTTTCCTCAAGCATTCTTCGCGTTCTTCATGGGGCAAGGAACAACGGATCGTTGTGCATTCATTTTTTGACGCAACGATCCCAAATTGAAGATCTGACGTCACGATGACCTAGCAGAGGTGTGACGATGATAGCGGACGACGAATCAGACCGGATTGTGAAAGACTGTTCTTTGAGCGTTCTTCATGCGGGAGGATCGTTATGTATTTTCAAGACCGATTAGAGGTCCAAAAACAACGGAATCAGCTTCGTGGTATCAAGGCAACCAAAACCCATGAGTTTCAGGGAGATCAGATGACCGGATAGATGAACAGGGTGACACAGGAGGCGCACCGGTGAGAAGCGTCGATTCTGGAAAATTCTGGAATACACAGCGTGTACTTCTGAAGAACACGCCATGTAGTACCGGCAGTGGTGGCTAGGGTTTCACGGGTTATATAGGTATCACACAGCATGTGACCCCGATCACAAGGCGTGTTGGACCTTCCCTGAAGCTTGGCATGTATTCTAGGAAATACACAGACATGGTATGGACTACATGGTTTCGGAACATGGCGTGTAGACCCTACAGAGAATGGTAGAGGAAACTATGCAAGACTCAACGTGTATGCAGGGGATACACAGACATGGGATGGAGTACATAATTGTGTACTCCACCACACGGCCAGACGAGGCTAGTAACGTGGGTCACCTCGTGTACTAATTACATGGGTTGGCACACATGTGTTGTGGCCATGTACGGGCACATGGACAGCGTACACGAAGCCGACCCCAGTCACTTAGACACAGAGTGTACTCCTTACCACATGCCATGTACTGACTTTTTCAACACAACCATCCTTACAACATGGGTCGTTGTACACGGGCAGTACCTGGTGTCAGAAGACACTGCGTGTGACTTTTCTATATGTCGTGTAGTTTTTAAAAAATGGCTTGGTCCTATTTTCCACCGCATCTTGGACATGTTTCATTTGGGTTAGTTCCCCTTCTTCTCATTCCCCTAAAATTCAGGCATCATTTCCTTCTATAGGAGTATGATCCCTTCGGTAGTACTTTTTCTGATAGATTCGGCATCCCTCCGAGAGGCCCGAAGTGAGATCCTCTATCTATTCCTAACCCTAGGTAGAGTCAGGTATTGAAGTGACCAACTCTACTAGGCGTTGATCCTCTACCTAGCTGGAGAATCTGTATGAGTCGCGGTATCCACTATGGCCCTGGTAGTGATCCTCATATGTGTATCGTGATCTTTCCCACTTAGGAGTGTGTCCTCCCGTAATGAGTGTATCTATCTATCGTGATCTTCCCCACTCTAGAGTGTGTTCTCCCATAATGTGTGTATCTATCTCTCATATCTTTTCCCAACGAATATTTATTCTTGTATGGAAGTCATCAGAGCAATCAGATTCATGGAGTGAGTTCTCCCAAAATGAGTGCTTTGCAGAATCTTCGAACTGAATCCCTAGTGGGGGGTGTGCGGTTGTGTGATTTGTCTCTAGACCACAGGTTTGGGTTTTTGGTATATCTGTATTGTGTTCTCCTATTATATTTTTTGTATACATATACCATGTGGAGCTTACTGTGCCTTTCCTTGGTGTATTGCTTTGTGTTTTTCGAGGTCCTCTACTGAGTATTGTTATACTCACCCCTGCATGGGCTTTTCCCACATGTGTCGTGTCTTGTGAAGACGAGTAGCCTTTTGACAGAGTCCAGGGTGGACCAAGGAAAGACTGAGCTTTCAGAGTTCCCTACAGGCCAAGGCATTCCTATAGAAACGAACAGCAGTCCCAGTAACTCTTTGTGTTTACAGGTTGGAATTTTCAGTTTTCAGACTCTTGTTTTGGCAGGCTTGTATTTTGTCCCAGTTTACTTTCAATACTTTACTTTTCATCATAATCTGTTGGTTTGGTTTAGTTGTATGCATTCATTTTTTCCCTTAGTGGTTTTTACATTTCAGCATTTGTGGGCTTGGATATGTTTGCATATAAACAGGTTCATAGGCAATGCCTCCCTTGTTAGCAATGTGCATACTCGGTGCTAGTCACTAGCCCCTATCCTATTAGAGGCAGGCTTGTGGAGTCACGGTGCGGGCCCCATTGGGACGGGTCGTGACAGGGTGGTATCAGAGGTGGTCGGTTCTACCTTAGGACCAAGAGTTTGTGATATTGGTTTGGGGCAACAGTGTTAAGTGTTTCGAGCTTAGATTTAAGGCCAGGGACTCCAGTGTTGGTGCGGGCGGCTGACGTATCCATACACTAGGACTCTAATAAACTAATTTTCAACTCGCTAGGATTCAGCAGAATGATCACGAGGATGACCCCCTCAGTGACGAGGCTTCAATATATGTACCAGTTCCCCAGGCGTTGCCTCCAGGTGGTGCACCTGCTATACCACCACCAGTGGAGAAGCCCATAGTACCTGTACTACCTACTGACGAGGATCACAGTCTAAGCATGATCCATGAGTTCTAGAGATAGAGACTCCTCAGGTTCTAAGGCAAGCCCGACCCTCAGGTGGCTGAGGGCTGGCTTGAGGCGGTGACTAGAGTTTTCCGTCTAGTAAGGACACTAGTAGACTAGATGGTGATCCTAGGAGCGAGCCTTCTTTAGGGTTCAATGGGACGATAGTGGAGTCTAACCACACAGACTCGTGACAAGAAGGCACTTTTATGGACGGAGTTTGAGCGACTCTTTAGGGAGGCGTTCTCTCCAGTTACGTTGAGAGCAGTACGTATCCAAGAGCTTCTACATATCCAGCAGGGCAGTATGATCGTAGTAGACTATTCATTGAGGTTCACTAACCTCTCCAAGTACTCGATGGATATGGCCAGGGATCAGTACTTTAGAGCTCAGACCTTTGAGCGAGGTCTACGATGGGACATCCGAGCTAGTGTCGTGCCTCTATGCATTTTGACTTATGATGGAGTGCTCGAGCGGGCCTTCGTGATTGAGAGATTCTTGGTAGAGTAGAGACATCTGACGACAGTTAGCATCAAGCCGACATGGACGGAGACCTCGACAGCGTGGAGCCGACGTCAAACATTGGGATCAGAATGTGGGAGACGTCAGAGGAGGACCCATGACAGGGAGTCGACAGTCCAGGGCTCTCAGGCTGGATCCATTCATCTTAGGGAGATGTGGTGTTACTCGTTCGATGGAAGAGGATATCTCACTAGGGACTGTCTGACCCATCGAGCTGCTGACAGGGAAGTGGTGGATGGAACACCAAGGCAGAGGCAGAGAGTGGATCAGGTAGATCTGCCAGGTGGAAGACATGGAACAGGAGAAGGGAGAGCTACTGGTGGTGGCAGACGTTTTGACTTACTTCCACCACCACCCCAAGAGGTCTGCACCGGGCTTAGGGAGCTGGGGGACATGGGCGGGGATAGTTGCATATTGTCGAGGCATACGACCCAGGGGATCTAGGGATGATTTGAGGTATGATCTGTGTCTTCTCTACCTTAGATTCCATACTCATAGACAAAGGTTCCATTCATTCCTTTATCACCACATGTCTTGTGTGAAACCTTGAGATTTCGGTAGAGCCGTTGACTCGATCCTTACGCTTGGAGACACCTACGGGAGGAGACTCAATGATCACGCACCTTTATAGACAGTGTGATCTTACCCTTGGAGGTGAGAGTTTTGGTTGGAACTTCTTGGTGGTAGCGTCGAGGCCTTACAATGTAATTTTCAGTATGGATTGGTTATCTTCGGTCCATGCCCATATTGACTGTTTTAGGTGAAGAGTGAGGAGTGTCCGCATTGATGGGATGAGGTTTCCTTTTGTTGGAGAAAAGGATACCCAGGCCACACAGAATGAGCTCATGAATAAGAGGTTGTAGTCGGTCACTCATGAGTTGTCTAGCCTTTCCCTCGGAGCAGTTGATGTGATGAGCTCCTAGTTCCTCGCAGTAGTGGCGGAGTACGAGGAAGTCTTCCCCGAAGATGTTCCAGGACTATCTCCCCACCGAGAAATCAACTTCTGCGTCGACTTAAACCTTGAGACATCACCGATTTCTTCATCGGCATATCATATGGCTCCCGCAGAGCTTTGCGGGCTGAGGGTGCAGTTGGAGGATTTGCAGAGCAAGGGTTTCGTGAGACCCATTATTTCTCCTTGGGCGGCCCCAGTATTGTTTGCCAATAAGTTAGACGAAGGTTTGAGGTTGTGTGTGGATTACCGACACCTGAATTAGGTAAAAATGAAGAATAATTATCCAGTGCCATGAATCAATGACCTCTTCAATCAGCTAAGAGGGGAATAGTGGTTCTCGAAGGTTGAACTTCGATCGGGTTATCAACAGTTACGAGTACGGGACGAGGATATACCGAAGACTGCATTTAGATGTCGTTATGGTCATTATGAGTACTTGTTGAAGCCTTTCTACATGATGAATTCCCCCGTAGTGTTCATGGGACTAATGAATCGGATCTTCCAGTCGTGTATGGACCAGTTCATGGTGGTTTTCATCGAATAAATCCTTGTGTACTCGGCGTCAGAGGAGGAGCACATGAGACACCTGCACATGGTTCTAGATGTACTCTGAGAGCACCAGCTTTATGGGAAGCTCTCAATGTGCCATTTCTGGATTCTGGAGGTCCACTTTCTGGGACATGTCATCTCATCAGATGGAGTAGATGTGGACCCAGCCACGTTGGAGGCAGTGTTAGCATGGGAGACACCTTGGAGCATGACGGAGGTGCGAAGCTTCCTTGGGTGGCAGTATATTACCAGAGATTCATTCATGATTTCTCCTAGATATCGGCACCAATTAAATCCTTGAATAGGAAGGGTAAACCCTTCTTATGGATGGTGAAGTGCAAGAAAGCTTTCATGTAGTTGAGATAGAGTTTGACAAGTGCCCCAATCTTGATATTACCAGAGGATGGTGTCGAGTATGTAGTTTTCTTTGATGCATCAGGGACTGGTCTTTGTTGTGTCCTGATGCATAGATAGAAAGTGATTTCTTATGGTTCATTCCAGATTACGCCACATGAGCAGAAATATGCGACCAATGATCTCAAGTTCACAGTGGTAGTCTTCTCATTGAATATGTGGCGACACTACCTTATGGGAAAGCGGTTCATCATCTACTATGACCACAAGATCCTCAAGTACATATTCTTATAGAAGGATCTGAATCCAATACAGAGTTGTTAGCTAGAGTTACTCTAGGATTATGATTTAGAGATCATTTATACTTCTGGGAAGGGGAACAAGGTGGAAGATTCTCTTAGTAGAAGGTTGAGCTTGTAGCTATTGAGTAAAAAAACAGATCAGTTATCCATGCTACAGTTATCCTTCGTGGATAGAGAGGATACAGCTTACCTGTAGTCTATGGTTGTCACCCCTCCACTCTTACAACGAGTTAGGGAGGCACAGCTTGGGGATGTCTATTGTGAGGATTTACATTCTTAGTTATCCACAGGACATGTTCCAGATGGATATTCACAAGGTGGGGAGCACATACTTCTTTTTAGAGGATGCGTTGTTGTACCGATGGTGTTGCGAGAAAAGGTTCTGAGGGAGTTTCATATATCCCCCTTGGTAGTACATCCAGGAGTGGAAAAGATGTACCAAGATATTTGATGACAGTTCTGGTGGTCAGGCATGAAGAAGGCAGTAGCATAGTTCATTACTCAATACCTTACATAACAGCAGGTGAAAGCTGAGCACCAGGTTCCAGTGGGATTAGCTCACCCCTAGAGGTTCTAGAGTGGAAGTGGGATGGAATATCGATGGAGTTCATGACAGGCTAACCAGGGACATCCAAGGGGCTTGATTCCATCTGGGTGATCATTGACCAACTCACAAAGTCGGCCCACATCCTATATATCAGGAAACAGAGTTCCATAGAGAGCTTGGGACACCTCTACGTGTAGGAGATAGTTCGGATTCATAGAGTCCCTTCGACAATAGTCTCAGATCGAGACGCCCACTTCACATCCCAGTTGTGGAAGGGATTACAGGAGGATTTTGGGACTCATCTATGATTAAGAACGGTGTTCCATCCCCAGAACGATGGTCAGACAGAGAGGACCATTGAGGATCTAGAGGACATGTTGCATCAAAGTATCTTCGACTTCGGTCGCAGTTGGGAGGACCACCTACCATTGGTGCAGTTTTCGTATAATAATAGCTACCACTCCACCATTGGTATGGATCCATTCGAGGCCTTATATGGGAGAAACTGATGATCACCTCTTTGCTGGACCAACCCAGGAGAGTCAGCACTCATGGGTCCAGAGTTGGTGTGAGCTACCACCGAGAAGGTGCAGGTCATCTGAAAGTGGATGAAGACTGCACAGAGCTGGAATAAGTCTTGTGCTGACAGACGATGAAGACCTCTGGAGTTCGAGGAGGGAGACCACGTCTTTCTTTTGGTCTCACCTCATCGAGGATTGTGGAGATTTGGTCGGGGCGTCAAGTTATATCTGAGGTACATTGGACCTTTTCAGATACTGCATAGAGGTGATGAGGTGGCGTACCACCTAGCTCTACCACCACAGTTGCATCGGGTACATGATGTCTTTCACGTGTCGTATCTGAGGAGGTATGTGCATGACTCATCGCACATCATTAACTGGGGAAAGCTGGACATCGAGGATGGGGAAACATTTGCTGAGTACTAGGTGGAGATCGAGGATCAGCAGGAGAGGATCCTTCAAGGGCGATCAATTCCCTTGGTGCGTGTTTGGTGGCAGCACGAGAATCTTCAGGAGAGCAGTGGGAATGGGAGGCTCAGATCCGTTCCCAATACCCACATCTTTTTTAGTAGTATTTTTTTTTGGCTTTTCGGGGATGCAAATTCCCAAGGTGGGGAGAATGTAATGTCTCTAATTTTCCATGTTTTATTTTTAAATATTCTATGGAATTATTATGTGACCAGGCACAGAGACGAAACATCATTCCGAGGCCCGGTGATCTCAGAATGGTGGTTTAAACTTTTTTTAAGTTAAGTGAGTCGACATATGTGCGCGGTTGTGGAAGTTTCCAAATAGATGCCCAGATTAAAAATCTGAGGGAACCATTGCATCCGAGATGATGAATTTACCTAAGAATGATTTTATCCTCTACTGGCGCAGGTTTTGGGAAAAAGTTAATTTTCGGACATTTTTAGTAAAATAAAATAAAATAAATTCGCCAAGTTTATTTTATTTTTTTTGGAAACATCCGCTACAGCGCAGATACAGGGAAACGATTTCCTTAATTAATGTCATGCCATAATCACTCTAAAATAGAAATGCTGACTCATTAATACCACAGTGTGATGGATTCTGAAACACATTTCCCTTTTCTAATGGGTTAATCAAATGTTGCATGTTGGAAAAGGTGGAGAGAATATTTGGAGAATCCGTGGAACTTTGGGGAGAACTCTCGGCGACGAACGATGATGGATCGAAGTTGTGAATTGATGTGCCAATGAATTTGAAGGATCCCAGTGATGACAGAATCATGAACCCTTCGTCAGCGACTGATACCTTCTTGAGGTAGGGGTTGTTATTTTGATTCTACTTTCCTAGTTTTTGAATTTAAACGGTGAACACGGATCAACCACGAACATGTTGATCTGTGGATTCATATGTCCTTGTGGGAGGGTTTTATTGGGTTGATTTCAAGGAATTAATCCATGTTGAATTTTTGTTGATTTCTTCTTTGTTTGATCCTACTAAAGGGAGCATATTAACACCGTGAAAAATAACAGTGGAGGTTCGTTCATCGATTTGTTTATTGGATTTCTTCCCTCTTCCTTTTCCTCGATCGTTCTTCGCATTCTTCATGGGGCGAGTAACATTGGATCATTGCACATTCTTTTTGTGATGCAATGATCCAAAATTGAATATCTGACGTCACGAAGACCTAGAGGAGGTGCAATGACGATAGCAGATGACGAGCCGGACTAGATCGGGAAAGACCGTTCTTCGAGTGTTCTTCGTGCGGAAGGATAGTTACATGTTTTCAGGACCAATCAGAGGCCCGACAACAAAGTAATCAGCTTCGTGGTATCGGGGCGACCAAAAACCATGAGCTTCATGGTGATCGGATGGTCGGATTGACGAATAGGGCAACACAGGAGATGCACCGGTGAGAAGTGTCAATTCTGGAAAATTCCAAAATACACGGCATGTACTTCTGAAGAACACTCTGTGTAGTACCGGTGGTGGTGGATAGGGTTTAGAGGGTCAGATAGGTATCACACGGTGTGTGACCCCAGTCACATGGTGTGTTGGAACTTCCTCGAAGATCGGCGTGTATTCTGGGAAATACATGGACACGGGATGGACTACACGGCTTCAGAACACGGCGTGTAGACCCTACACAGCATGGAAGAGGAAACTACATAGGACTCGGTGTGTATTTGGGGTATAAAAGGACACAGGATGGAGTACATGACCATGTACTCTACCACATGGCTAGACGAGGCCAGTAACGCGGGTCACCTCGTGTACCGATTACACGGGTTGGCACACATGGTTTGAGGTCATGTACGAGCACATGGCCAACGTACACGGAGCTGACCCCAGTCACTCAGACATAGCGTGTACTCCATACCACACGTCGTGTATTAACTTTTTCTACATGAACAGCCTTACCACATGGGCCATTATACATAGGCAGTACCTGGGGTCATAAGACACGACATGTGACTTTTCTACGCGCCGTGTACTTTTTGAAAAATGGCTTGGTCCTCTTGAACACTGTATCTTGGACATGTTTTGTTTGGGTTAGTGCCCCTTTTTCTCGTTCCCCTGATGGTCAGGTATCATTTCCTTCTACATGAGTATGATCCCTTTAGCAAGACTTTCTGTGATAGAGTCAGTATCCCTCTGAGAGTCCAAGAGCGAGATCCTCTATCCATTATTGACCCTATGTAGAGTCAGGCATCGACAAAAACAACTCTACCGGGCATTGATCCTCTTCCTACTTGGTGAATCTGGATGATTCACAGTATCCGCCATGGCCCTGGCAGTGATCCTCATCTGTGTGTTGTGATCTTTCCCACTCAAAAGTCTGTTCTCCTGTAATGAGTGTATCTATCTATCATGATATTCCCCACTCAGGAGTTTATTCTCCCATAATGAGTGTATCTATCTCTTGTGGATTTTACCAAAGAACAATTCATCTAGTACGAACGTTATCAGAGCTATCAGACTCATGGAGTGAGTTCTCCTGGAATGAGTGCTTTGTGGAATCTTAGAACTAAATCCCTAGTGGGGGTGTGTAGTTGTGTGACTTGTCTCTAGACCACAGGTCTGGGTTTTGGGTATATCTGGATTGTGTTCTCCTATTATATGTTCTGTAGACAAATACTCTGTGGAGATGACTGTGCCTTTCCTTTGTGTATTGCTTTGTGTTTTCAGGGTCCTATATTAAGTATTGTTATACTCGTCCCTGCACGGGCTTTACCCGAACGTGTCATGTCTTGTGTAGACAAGCAGCCTTTTGACAGAGTCCAGGGTAGACCGGGGTAGGACCAATCTTTCTGAGTTCCCTATAGGCCAAGGTGTTCCTATTACTATGATCAGCAATCCCAGTACCTCTTTGTGTTTACAGGTTTGACTTTGCAGTTTTCAGACTCTTGTTTTGGTGGGCTTGTATTCTATCCTAGTTTACTTTCATAACATTACTTTACATCATACTATATTGGTTTGGTTTAGTTGTATGTATACATTTTGTTCCTTAGTGGTTTTTACATTTCCTAATTTGTGGTCTTGGAGATGTTTGTGTGTGTATAGGTTCTTAGTCAATGCCTCCCATGTTAGAAATATGCATACTCTGTGCTAGTCACTATCCTCTGGCCTATTGGATGTGGGCTTGGGGAGTCGTGGCACGGGCCCCTTTGGGACGGGTCATGAAAAAATAATTCGAAGAGTGTCCCTCCCCACTCTTATAAAAGGGAACTAATTTTTATCATTTCTTCACTCATAAAAACCTATTTGGTTCATAAAATATCTTTAGAAATTTATTCCTTGAACCCCTCTATACATTATAGAGGCCTTAGTTTATCATTACACCCTTATTAGAGGTGTTAAGGTGTTAATCAAATAAGATCCTCTAAAGAGACTGTATCATTTTTATTTAAGTGTTTATATTTTATTTCTTCTTCCACTTCCTTAAAATATTCTCCAACCATGATGAAATAATAACTCTAGTATCCTAAATACACATAAAGGTTGTTATTTTAATATCATCACCAATATAAATCTCATTTTTCATCAAATGGGAAATTAATTAATCATTCATGTGTATGTGTGAACTATCACCTCCACGAACAGTTATAATCTGTCTTCCATTACCATCTCTCAGGACCTGTTAAAATTATTGAATTAATGTTTATAAATGATATAAATGGCATATTTATCATTATAATAGGGTAATATATCAATTTTATTCTTACCATTCCATGTAAATAAAAATGATAACGTAGTTCATGCATACCTGTGAACTATCACCTCCACAAAGCGATGTGATTCGGTTTTAATCACCAAATTACATGGTTAATAAATATAAGTATGCTTAAATGATTAATATCATATTAATAGTACTATTATAATTCTATAGAGATAAAATAATTCTTAACTTCTTTCCATAATGATCAATGAAAAATGGAAACCTTACTCATGCGTACGTACGACTTGCCATCTCCATGATTATAACGTATTTCATTTTTCATAACCATTATTAATAGTTTGATTTAAAATTATAATTTATATATATCAATTATAATAATTTCATGAATATAATTCTGGAGATGATGTACTTATTACCACTTTTAATTGTAACATCACACCAAATTCATTTTGATCTCAAGTATTGAATATCAAAAAAACATCTGACATGAACTTAAATAATTGATTAAATGTTATAATAAGATAATAAGTGATATAAAAGGAATAATAAATATGAAAATTTTTCTAAAGTATGTAAATAATTAATCTAAGTTTATTATTTATGAAGATAATGATTGTACGTTATGATCCAGACTCAAGGTAAGGGACTTCGTCTCAATCTCCTTCCATTTGGGTATATCTTGATGTTATGCACATTTATTAACCTATAAGGTGTATATACAAAACTTTTTATATGTTATATTATGAATTAATATATTTTCATGATATTTAAAGTTTTATGTAATTTTATTATTTTATTATTTTTATTCTAGTGTTTCTCAAGTGGTAAGAGACTCTTCAGCTAAAACATTATTTCAAATGTTTTAAATATTTATTCTTCTAAATCTTTCCCTTTCATGTCCATTTTTTTAAAATGGTATGTATGAATGTATTTATATGAAAATGGATGTTTTGAAAATTGTAATTTTTGAGTTTCTTTCAAATGTTTCAATGTGGTATGGGAAAATTGGAATCAAAAATCTATTTTTAAATGTTTTAAATTGGTTTTGAAAATGGATTGGTTATTTTAATAACATTAATTGTTTTCTTAAGTGTTCAAATAAAATTTTATGAGTTACTTGTTGAAAATTGAAATATTTTATGTGTTTTTACTATATAATTTTACTTGGACATTTTACGGGTGGTTACGTGATAAACCAATGATGAATTGTTATGTTATAACCTCGAATGCATTGGGTATGGAAGTCGGCCATATGATTATTCCATTTGTAAGAGTGACATGTTTGGAAGTCATACATATGGCTATTCCATTTGTAAGAGTGAAATGTATGGAAGTAGACCATATGGTTGTTTCATTTTAGTATAATGATTTCCCAAGTTACCTACTTATATATTATATGTTTGATTATGAGTATTCAAGAAAATCATTGATTTTAAAAAGGTAAGATTGTTATATTTTGGAAATGATGATCTCTTTTTCAGGGTAAAAGGGTATGTTTTTAAGGAAATGTTTTATGGGTTTTCACTGGACTAATGGTTTTCTTTATTTATAGACCTTATTGAGATTTTTTTATCATCCCAAGTTTTAAAATGTTTTTCAATGGTCTTAATATTGGTAAGTACAAAGAAGAAGTCAAGATGAATGTATTGAAGACGTGTCATGAGAAGAAATCGTGTTTTATTTTAACAAGGTTTCCTTTGGTGAAAAAAAATGATACTGAGTAAAATTGTCCACTTGTAATGTATGGGTTTAATTTATAAGAGTTTTCCATAATTATAAAAAACTATAAACTAAAAATATATTTAATATGAATTCTATTATAATAAGTAATGTTTAAGGCTGTGTCTTTACAGTTTTTATCATAGGATGGTTTAGACAACTTTGGGAATTATGATTTTTTCTAATAAGTTAAGTATATAATCATGAGTTTATAATTTTAAGGTTTATTATAAGTTTAATGTTTTAAAATCACTTTTTAGGATTTTTGTTGGAAAATTTTAAGTTGAAGAATGGTATTTTTGGAGACATCTTTGAGGTAATAATGGGTTATTACTATTTGGGATACAAAATGAAAGGTATAAGATAAACATTTAGGTTAAAACATGTTATGGTTTTTTTTTGATGTTTTTATCTTATTTTGGGAATTATATAGTTTTATAAAAAGGAAAAACCATAGGTTGGGTGATAATCCATCGCGTCTGGAAAGGTTGAGGGAATTGAACCCACAAATGAAGGTTGATATGGGTGTATCGCCTACCATTGGCCTACATGAAGTCCCGATTAGTATGGATTTTTATTTTTAGTTAAATGATTTTATATGTGAATAAAAAGATAATCTTGTTAACATATGTTTTATTGAATATATTTCTAGGTCAATAATAAATGATTTAGTGATCAAGTGATGAATGTTATTTCGAAAGTCATTCATTATTTTTGGGAACCATATATGATCAAGGTAAATATAATACTACGGTATTTTATTTGAGGAATAAATGTTGAGTTATATTTTGGAAAAATATATGTTTTTATTTTGGACTTATGGTGATTCAGGTAATTTAGGGAAATTATTAACCTATCTTGGAGAATATGTGATTAGGATAATTGATTTATGATATAATACTTCATGAGTAATTGATGTTATTTGTACATAAAAGTTAAACCTTATATTGGATGATTATTTGATTAAATACTAATGAATTTTTGGTTTTAATTTTAGTTATATATAATTTTTAATTTTAAAGATATATATTTCTTGAATGTTTTATGCTGAACTTTGGGTAACATGGTTGAATTTTAGAGATTAATGTAGTTTTTAATCATATAAAGAATTATTATTTTGGGGGAATTATCATATATTATACTAAAATTTTTGGTTTTTCTTAATATTTATAATAAGGATAAATATATAGATAGTTTTTTGTGGATTATGTGATTCTATAGAAGTTTATTCTTATGCTTATGGCATGAAAAAATCATATTGAAAATGCATCGTTTAGAGAAAAAATGAGTTTATTGTGGAATTTGACTAATGGATGAAACTCTACTTTTAAATTAAGCATGTTTATTTATGTTATTATTCTAGTAAGTAAATGAATTCCACAACTCAATGAAAAGGATCTTAAAACAAAAACGTTATGTATTTACTTTTCTTACTCAGGAATCAATGGCCTTTTAACCAGTCACAGATTTATGGTTTTATGATTATTAACTTTCTCTAACTATATTTTCTATCACTCTCTATCAGATCATGATGGTTAGTTTTTTATTCCATTTCCATGTTTTCCTACACATAAACCTTTTATGTGTTATCTCAAGTGACTATCATGCTTCCCTTTCTTTCTTTTTAAGTGGATGTTTTATTGACCCTTCTTCCAATGTGGGATTTAAATGAAGGTATTTTGAAAATTCAAACCTTATTTTTTGATCCTGAGTTCAAATTGTGAGGACGTAATTTATAAAGGTGGAGGTGGGAAATGTAACATCTCTAGTTTTTAAAAGGAAACACTATGATAAATATCATACATGATTCACCATATCAAGTTTAAATGAAAAATTAAATATTATTATTTAAATGTCACCATTATAAAATTGTTGTTAAAATAGAATGAATGAATAGAATTAATTTAATTATGAAAATAATTTTTACACAAATATATATAATTATTTGTTAATGAATTAATTATAAATGAAATGTAAAACCATTTTTTTAATAAAAAGATTTTTTTTCTAAAAACTATTTAAATGTGCACAAGTGTATCTATAAATAATAAAATATCTATTTTTGGGTTATATTAAAAATATATATATATGTATAATATATTCAATATAATATTTAAAATTCATCTTATATGTTTTATAGACATGATATAATAACACATCAAATTTTACACATAAAATGAGTATTTTTCTAAAAAGGTAGTTTTGTCGCCTTTTAATGGCACATAAGTTTTAAATCTAGTTTTTGACACAATTATAAATTATATTTGAAAACATAAAATTATTTTTTGAAAGTGGGATATAAAACTTTACTTTGGATGAACTTTTGGTATTTTTCTGAAAAGTTTTATTTTTTTAATGAATAGTGAAAAATATTGTCTTTTAATTTAAAACAGTATTTTCATATTATATATTTATGTAGTTAGATTATATTTTTAATTGTTTTTAAAGTATAATTATATCATCTTTTTATCATTTAATCCAATTCAGTTCATTGGAAACAATTTTACATTATATTTAGATAAAAACCTAACATGCTTTTGGATGTTTTTTATTTAAAAACCTGCTTTGTTATCCAGTCTGCAGGGTTTGCATTAAACTAAATTTTTCCACTTCTATGAATATAATTTTGAAAAATGAAAATAAATAGATTTAATTATTATGAAATTTTTTGTCTAATAGAAAAAACTTATTTTTTTATGAATAGTATCTTTATTATTTTTTACCACAGTTAAGGGTAAATCGGGTAATTAAGGGTAAAAATTTTATTATAAGCATTATAAAATTACCCTAACACTTGTACAAATATATTTGGATGAGTTTTTTTCGACTAAAATCACATTTGGATCCATTTGGGGACCACTTGGATCCACTTGGATGACTTTAATACATTTGTAATATTATATTTAAAGAAAATCCAATTCTGTTGCACTTTTGTTTTTAACAAGTAAACTATTTGTAATATGAGGTTATATAGATGATATGTTCGAATAAAAATAGTAATATGAAAGATATAAGATTTATCTAAATCATGGAAATTTATGTATAATTTTTAGTGATAAAATACTTACCTTAAATGGTGACACAATGATGATGCAGTAATTTTATAATTATTGGAAGAATCAAATTAATGATAATAAAAGTACTAAAATAAATATAAATTGAGATGATTAATCTCATACATAAATTTCTTAGATACCTTTGACATGTTAGAGATGTGTTAAAAGAGTTTATTATAATTTATCATGTAGTTATGAAAATTTAAAAAATCATGTAATGAATAGTATCAAAATTGACATTATTGATATTTTAAAATAAATAATATTTTAATAAATGATAAAAAATTCATAAAAATATAAAAAATAGACCAAATATTTGGGATAAGTCCTAAACATTCATAAATGACTCATTTACTGGTCGTTTGGTTTGTTATTATAATTATATTAACCATCAAAGTTTAAATTAAATGATAACACGGTAAGAGTTAAAAGGGTTAAATAAGGGATAAAACAATAATTTAAGGATTAAAAATAATAACAAGATTATAAAAAAATTATTGGATGAATAATATTAAACCCTTATAATATTATAATCTATTTTGAGTTATTTAATGGACATTATTCCAAGAAAATAAATTATATGTTATCTAAATCTAATATAGTTACAAAATATCACTCTCTTTATATTTAATATCTTTTATGTGTCCACATAAGGAACACATCATGATAAGAATGAATATAAATGTTTATCTTGATCGTAATAATTTTTTTCATTGTATAATTTTATTTTTATTTTTTTTTAATTATAAAATTATCTTAAATTCTTCTACAATACTAAATAAATATTTTTTTAATTAAGAGAAAAACAAAATAATTGATATTAAAAATATTAATTTTGATGTATTTTGGATGCGTGTGTAACACCCCAAAATTATAAAGGGTTAAATGACTAAATGATATGACTCATGTCAATAAGGTGCACCTTCCTTTCTGGAAGTCTACCTGATTAGAACTCCACAGTTAAGCGTGTTTGGACTGGAGTAGTGATCAGGATGGGTGACCTCCTGGGAAGTTTACCAGGGTGTGTGTGAGTAAGGACAAAGCACACTGGAAAGGACAAAGCACACTGGAAAGGACAAGTGTTGGCCTGTGGGGACTGTCATTGGTCAGATGACCCATTTAGGCACGTGGGTGGGACCCATGGTGGGGACCACGTGCTTGTAGGGCAACTGGGGTTTTTGGTGGGTCGGGACCTGACAACTATGTTGAGGTGGGGTGGTTGTGTTGTCACCAGGACCCAGTTGTTGCATTTGGTATCAGAGCTGGTACCCAGCCTTAAGTGCAGCATATTTCTTGGGTTGAGATGTAGGGAACACAATGAGGGCGTTGTGCTCTAAAGGGGGGGGGGTGATTGTAACACCCAAAAATGATAAAGGGTTAAATGACTAAATGATATGACTCAGGTCAATAAGGTTCACCTTCCTTTCTAGGAGTCTACCTGATTAGAACTCCACAGTTAATTGTGCTTGGCCTCGAGTAGTGGTTAGGATGGGTGATCTTCTGGGAAGTTTACCAGGGTATCTGTGAGTGAGGACAAAGCACACTGGAAATGAAAAGTGTTGACATGTGGGGACCATCATTGGTTAGATGACCCGTTTAGGCACATGGGTGGGCCCCATGGTGGGGATCATGTTTATGCGGGGCAACTGGGGATCCAAGTGGGCGAGGATGTTGTGCTTTAAAGGGGGTGGGGGTGATTGTAACACCCCAAAATGATAAAGGGTTAAATGACTAAATGATATGACTCATGTTAATAAGGTGGACCTTCCTTTCTGGGAGTCTATCTGATTTGAACTCCATAGTTAAGTGTGCTTGTCCTGGAGTAGTGATCAAGATGGATGACCTCCTGGGAAGTTTACCCGGGTGTGTGTGAGTGAGGAAAAAACTCACTGGAAAGGACAAGTGTTGTCATGTGGGGACTGTCATTAGTTAGATGACCTGTTCAGGCACGTGGGTGGGCTCCATGGTGGGGATCACATGTCTATGGGGAGTCTACCTGATTTGAACTGCATAGTTAAGTGTTCTTGGACTGGAGTAGTGATCAGGATGGGTGACCGATTGTCATTAGTTAGATGACCCGTTCTGCCACGTGGGTGGGCCCCATGGTGGGGATCACGTGTCTGTGGGGAGTCTACCTGATTTGAACTCCATAGTTAAGTGTTCTTGGCCTGGAGTAGTGATCAGGATGGGTGACCTCCTAGGATGTTTATCAGGGTGTGTGTGAGTGAGGACAAAGCACACTGGAAAGGACAAAGCACACTGGAAAGGACAAGTGTTGGCATGTGGGGATTGTCATTGATAGATGACCCGTTCAGGCACATGGGTGGGCCCCATGGTGGGGATCACATGTCTGCGGGGCAACTGGGGTTCCTATTGGGCGAGAAAGTTGTGCTCTAAGGGGGGGTGATTGTAAAACCCCAAAATGATAAAGGGTTAAATGAATAAATGATATGACTCATGTTAATAAGGTGCACCTTCCTTTTCGGGAGTCTACCTAATTAGAACTCCACAATTAAGTGTTCTAGGCCTGGAGTAGTGATCAGGATGGGTGACCTCCTGGGAAGTTTATCAGGGTGCGTGTGAGTGAGGACAAAGCACACTGGAAAGGACAAGTGTTGGCACATGGGTGGGCCCCGCGGTGGGGATCACGTGTCTGTGGGGAGTCTACCAGATTTGAACTCCATAGTTAAGTGTGCTTGGCCTGCAGTAATGATCAGGATGGGTGACCTCCTGGGAAGTTTATCAGGGTGTGTGTGAGTGAGGACAAAGCACACTGGAAAGGACAAGTGTTGGCACATGGGTGGGCCCCACGGTGGGGATCACGTGTCTGTGGGGAGTCTACCAGATATGAACTCCATAGTTAAGTGTTCTTGGCCTGCAGTAATGATCAGGATGGGTGACCTCCTGGGAAGTTTATCAGGGTGTGTGTGAGTGAGGACAAAGCACACTGGAAAGGACAAGTGTTGGCACGTGGGTGGGCCTCATGGTGGGGATCACGTCTCTGTGGGGAGTCTACCTGATTTGAACTCCATAGTTAAGGGTGCTTGGCCTGGAGTAGTGATCAGGATGGGTGACCTACTGGGAATATATCAGGGTGTTTGTGAGTGAGGACAAAGCACATTGGAAAGGATAAGTGTTGGCACGTGGGTGGGCCCCATGGTGGGGATCACATGTCTGTGGGGATTCCACCTGATTTGAACTCCATAGTTAAGTGTTCTTGTCCTGGAGTAGTAATCAGGATGGGTGACCTCTTGGGAAGTTTATCAGGGTGTGTGTGAGTGAGGACAAAGCACACTGGAAAGAACAAGTGTTGGCATGTGGGGACTGTCATTGATAGATGACCCGTTCAGGCACGTGGGTGGGCCCCATGGTGGGGATCACATGTCTGCGGGGCAACTGGGGTTCCTAGTGGGTGAGAAAGTTGTGCTCTAAAGGGGGGGGGGTGATTGTAACACCCCAAAATGATAATGGTTTAAATGAGTAAATGATATGACTCGTGTTAATACGGTGCACCTTCCTTTTCAGGAGTCTACCTGATTAGAACTCCATAATTAAGTGTTTTTTCCTGGAGTAGTGATCAGGATGGGTGACCTCCTAGGAAGTTTATCAGGGTGTGTGTGAGTGAGGAAAAAGCACACTGGGAAGGAAAAGTGTTGGCATGTGGGGACTGTCATTGGTTAGATGACCCGTTCAGCCACATGGGTGGGCCCCATGGTGGGGATCATGTGTCTGTGGGGCAACTGGGGTTCCTAGTGGGTGAGGACGTTGTGCTTTAAAGGGGGGGATGATTGTTACACCCCAAAATGATAAATGGTTAAAAGACTAAATTATATGACTCATGTCAATAAGGTTCACCTTCCTTTCTGGGAGTCTACCTGATTTGAACTCCATAGTTAAGTGTGCTTGGCCTAGAGTAGTGATCAGGATGGGTGTGTAAGGGTTGGTGTCCTAAGAACCAACTATTTTGTACTTTGATTACATGAATGTTCACTTATTATATATTTTTCATTGTTCTGCATGACTATAATATTATAATGTCCTGGAATATTTGTTTCATTGATAAGGTCATGGAAGATCCCCGCTAGGATGAGAACCTTGAAATGATATAACAAAATTCTTAAATAAAGTTCTACGGTTGGATGACATACTATGATAGGACACATAGTATACAGACTGTCATGTGCACGTACTCGTAAGAAGACGAGACTCTCTCTCATGGAGTTCACACATGGTAGACTCCAAGATGGGATATTATAAGAACAGACCCGCCAGTAGAAATTCCTCATGTCTTGGTTTTATTGGACATTTCTATATACGAGCGTGTGTAATGGTCCTTAGACTGGAAGAGAATCATTAACTCATGTCATGAATCGCGCACTTAGATTTACTATCGAAAACCATCACACAGACAGTTGGTGGGAAGTAGGGTACGTTGGGTGTGTCATGAGTGACATGTTGTTAATAGATAAGTCGAGGAAGGATTTATCCCTTTCATTTATGGAAGTTGATATCTCGGCCCTTTGATTGAAATAGAACTGTCTCATTAAATGGAAATGGTGTAAATGACGAGTTTATTTCAGGTAGTCAAAGAATGATGGATCAAGCATATAGGTTTATGACACTGCCATGAAACCTACTTGATGGCATATCGAGATAAAGGGATTAAGTTACACAGTAAGCGTTCGAATGAGGTGATACATCAATGCGACATCATCTTCTTTCTCTTGGGTGCCTTGGCCCGTTTCTAGACAGTAATATTGGACTTTAGTCAAGCCCGCCTAATGCCCGCAAGAAAGAGGACTATAGGGTCACACACTAAGTGTATTCAAGTATCTCAAGTGGAATAATGATTATTCACGTACATGGTTTAATAATTATTCAAGGAAGCCTAAATCATTTAGATGTTAGAGGAAGAATAAAATAAAACAAGTACACTCCGTTTATCAATGATTACACGCCGTGTAGTTTTATTTTGAAAACAAGTGCACGCTGTGTATTATTAAATATACACGCCATGTAGTTTTCATTTTGGAAAGGAAATTAATAAATGAAAACAAGATATACACGCCATATACATTTAATGTACACGCCGTATAGTTTTCAATGAAAAACAAGTACACACCGTGTATTTATTAATACACGCTGTGTAGTTTTTCTAGTAGGGATTTTGAGGAAATATCGTTTTATTAAATGATATTTATTATAATCAGTGTGGGTGCATGTCAAGGAATTAATGAATCAACATGGGGTTTTTAAAAGGGATTTAATGAAATAAATAAAACGCATAACGCGTTTATTTATTGTCATAACTCTATAACCTCAAACCCGATTATAAATATCCTCACAACCCCAACTCTTTTCCTTACATAAGAGAATTGTTGTGCACAACAACTCTAGATAATTCTTTCAAGACTGAAAGAACCTCTTCCTCCAAGAATTATCTCAAGACCAAGATAGATCCTATTCCATCGGATCAAGACGATCTAAGGCGGACAACACAAGCAAAGGTTTCTCCATGCTAGAACCTGGAGACTCCTTTGGTGACATCCCGAGATACGAGGTACACGTGTGGATCAC
Organism: Viscum album; assembly: GCA_963277665.1. Classification (NCBI taxonomy): domain Eukaryota; kingdom Viridiplantae; phylum Streptophyta; class Magnoliopsida; order Santalales; family Viscaceae; genus Viscum; species Viscum album. Next base: position 1,466,436,888 of record OY728158.1, read on the forward strand.
CACTAGAGGAAGTCTACACTTGGCTTCTACGACGCAATAAAGAATCGTATCAGAACGTGATCAAGAACATCAACGAAGAAAGAACACCCAAAATGTATATCTTTTCAATTGATTAAATTAATTATAATCAACCTGTAATGATCCTACTTTGTGGTTCCGAGACTTTTCTTTTCTTTTTTCATTTCTGTGATTCATTCTGTGGAGACTAGAGTTTATCATCGTATTGATCTCGGATTGATCATTGTTAATGAAAAAAATCCAAGTGGGCACATCCACCGACACGCTTCTACTGCACTAGAAACTTTCAAATGGTATCAGAGCGAGGTTACAATGTTGATTATATTTATTTAATTTTCATTGATAATTTACATATTTATATTTGTTTCAATTCAAAATAAATCATTCTATAAATATGAATAAACGAGATCTTTTCTTCCTCCTTCGTTTCTCAATTCATATCACTGAAACGTCCTTTTTATTTTAATTTTTTATTAAAATAAAAATAAGGATCTCATCCGGAGGATCTGCTATTTCTGTCTATAAAACACGGGAATGCATAACGTGTAATGAAAACTACACGCCATGCACTTAGGTTCAATGAACTGGTACTAGTCCGCCAAACCACGCCGTGTGAATTGATTACACCTAAGTATTTAACACCCCATGTTGACCAGAATTAAATGGCGCATGGGAACCAGAATACACGACGTGTTTGTTGGAGCAACATGTCGTGTAGTCTGATCCGGCCCAAGTGAAACCGTGTACAAAGGAGAAGCTGTGTACCACGTACACGGGATCGCCAGGCCGGTTACCACATAACAAGGAAGTACACGCCGTTTATGATTTATCTACATGTCGTATACTCCAAAATTTCTAAAGTACAGAGAACCCACCAAAGCCCCCAGCATGTACTTTGGATAAAAGGTGAAAATAAATACATGCTGTGTAAATATTAACTACACACCGTGTACTTTCTAGAAATTTCACCAGGTTTCCTCCAAAAGTACAAAGATCTATACAAGGGATATGGATGAGAAGAATCTCAAGGAAATTCAGAAAGGAATTTAAGATAAATAATTGATTAATTATAAGATCATAATTAATTGAATTCAAGCGCGACTTATCTTGAATAATATAACGATTAAAAGAATTTAAATTCTAAATATACGTAAATGTCATTGTATGATATGGATGATCATGAGCTAGACCAAAGACCCTTTGTATGTGTGTATGGCTTCATTTTAATTCATTGGCCTGCGAGCCTTCTTCCAATAAAATGTAGGGTCAGCGTGCCCATGGTTTCTTTAATGCAATCCCCATGTAACAGAGGATCTCTGAAGCCAGAGGAGACGGTTTGAAATCTGAAGCTGAGTCGAAACCAACCCAAGAAGATACAAAGGTGGATAGGTGGGAGCTGCAAAACACAAACCATCAGGTTCAAGGTGTTTTCCCTAGGTCAGGGTTAGCTTATCAAAACCACTAGATAAGATAACCAATAGAAGCTCATGATCATGCCATCTTATTTTATTTATGTCCGATTGCATGGTTTATTAATTATTTATGTGTTGTCGCGATCACATAATTAATAAAATGAACAAGCATTCAAAGATGGAATAAAATAAAAACTGGACTATGCATAAACATTATCATAACATGGTTAATCACTTAAGCTAGCATCAATTAATATTAACAAGCATGTGATAATGTAAAACTATGAATAAAAGATTAAAATCCCTCAATACCATATTAAGTCAGACCAAGCCTTCCATTACTTGATTAAGGGAAATACTCAATAAAACTATGTGTTTGACCAACCCTTGTTGGGACACTTACTTTTATAAAGGAAGTCCTTATGAAAGGTTTTGGGTTGAATTAACCATATTACATCAAGAGGAGTATCCCTTGCTAGATTTGATGTAATATTGGAGGCAAGAGATGAGAAAATCTAAGTCAGGATTTCAGGATTGGGGAGTCCACTCAATAAATCAAGGAACTGTAAGCTCACAGTTGGCAAAGACCTTCCTACCTAAATACCTTCAAAATAGTATGACCAACCCTTATTGGGGTTATGCGAAGGGGAATATGGATCCTTGCCATTAGAATGTCAAAGAAACTAGACATTCCGAGTTCAATGGTGAGGGCCATTAGGACTTGATAAAATAGTGTGAGAATTAATAAATTCATTTATTATTTCTCATAAAAATGTAATCAAGAAAGTACTGATAAATCTGCTATTTTAATTTGTAGAATCGAAATGACAAACTCATCAACCACATTTTCTCTGTGATCAATTATGGATAAAGACAATATCCTCACCGGCAATAACTTTCAAGAATGGTTTAGGTGCCTTCAGGTTATCCTACGCCATGAACGAAAGTTTTACGTGCTAGATTCCTCACTTCCTGATCCGCCTGCCCAAGGGGCGAGTGATGAAGATTTCTTGGTCTATGATCAACATTTGAGTGCTGCACTCGACATTCAATGTTTGATGTTGTCATCAATGTCTATTGATCTCATGAAGTCTCATGAAGACATGGATGCCTACATCATGCTCAAGCACCTCTGTGGTCTATACCAGGAGAGAGAAAGACAAGAAAGGTTTGAGATCTCTAAGGCTCTATCAGAGAAAGCTTGGAGAGGGTTCCCCAGCTGAGCCTCATGTAGTCAAGCTCATTGGATACATTGAGCGCTTGGAGGTTCTAGGGTTTAAACTCCCTGAAGAAATGGGTACCGATCTCATTCTTGCATCACTTCCCCAGAGCTTCTCAAACTTTTTTGTGAACTTCAACATGAACAACATTGAGAAGTCTCTGTCTAATCTTCTTATCCTCATTCGCCAAGTGGATAATGACATGAAGCGTGAAAAAACTTCTTTCGTTATGGTGAATAAAAGGAAAGGGAAGGTGAAGAGATTTAATCCCAAGGCTTCTTCAAGTCCTTCCAAGAAAAGGAAGATCAAAGGGGAGGCAAGGGAGCAGGAAGCTATTTGTTTCACATGTGGCAAGAAGGGCCACTGGATGAAAAACTGCACCTAGCCAAGGAAGCAAGGGGAAGCTTTGGGTGCGTTTGTCATCGAATGCAATATATCTATTTCAACAAATTGGGTATTAGATACAACTTGTGGTGCTCACATATGTATCCAAATACAGGAACCAAGTAGATTCAAGAAGATTGATCGAGGGGAGGTAGATCTACGAGTAGCCAATAGAGCCAGACTTTCTGTTGTAGCTATCGGGGACTACCACCTCACATTTCCAAATGGAATGATCTTGGTGTTAAAAGGTTTCTATTATGTGACTTCTATAACCAAAAACATTATTTCAGTATCCATATTAGATACTTATGGATTCATCATCAAGTTTGGAAGTGGATGTTTCTACTTTTATAAAGATAGCATTTGTTTTGGTAGGTCACATTTATATAACGGCCTTTATGTGTTAGACTGCACAAATAAAGTAATGGAAATCGATGACAAAGTAAATTCACATGACTCATACCACACCCAACTTTGGCATCACCGGCTAGGTCATGTCAATGAGAAATGTTTGACAAAATTACATCAAGATGGGTATTTATATTCTTTCGAACTGAAACCTCTTGGTGTATGTAATGCGTGTCTACAAGGAAAAATGACCAAAGCCACATTTAGTGGGAAAGGTGAAAGAGATAAATAGATTCTAGAATTAGTTCACGTAGATGTGTGTGGACCATTTCCAGTTGAAGCAAGGGGTGGGTTCTCATAATTCAAAACTTTTACTGATGATTTTAGTAGATATGGATATATCTACTTAATGAGGTATAAGTCGGATTATTTTGATCAGTTCAAAGAATACAAGAATGAATTTGAGAACTAGCTTGGTAAGAAGATTAAGAAACTCCTCTCATACAGAGGAGGAGAATATCTTAATAAGGACTTCATTGATTTCTTACAGGAGTTTGGGATTCTATCTCAACTCACTCCTCTTTACACACCTTAGTGGAATGGTGTAAGTGAAAAGAGGAACCACACCCTATTGGACATGGTGAGATCAATGATGATTCATGCGAGTCTTCTATTATCCTTTTGGGGATATGCATTACAAACTGTAGCACACATACTAAACCAAGTACCAACTAATTCGATAAATGGTATTCCATACGAGTTATGGAGTGGATGCAAAGCCATGTTATCAAATTTACATGTGTGGGGTAGTGAATCATTTGTTAAGGCCTCTTTAGGTAACAAACTTGCACCTCGAGGCACAAAGTGTATCTTTATAGAATATACCAAGAAAACAAGGGGATATTACCTATACAACCCATCAGAAAAAAAGGTTACAGTGGCAAGAAATGCCATATTCCTTGAGAGGAAGCACATCTTCAAAAGATAAAGTGGGAGAAAGATAGACTTTGATGAAGTCGAGGATCAAGATACACAGTAGTTGGTACAAGAACAGATTCCACAAATACCCGTGGAAGAACAGTCTATTCCACAGACACAAGAACTGCGTAGGGCCATGAGAGAGGTGAGATAACCAGAATGGTATGATTTTCTTATCACGGAGGATGGTGAATCATTATTGGTTGACAATGATGATCCTCTTACCTACAAGGAAGCAGTTGAAGGCATAGACGTTTCCATGTGGCAAGAATCCATGAATTCTGAAATGGATTCCATGTACCAAAACCATGTCTGGATTTTGGTAGATCCTCCAGTTGATGTAAATTCTATTGGTACTAAATGGTTATTCAATAAGAAACTAAACATGGAGGGGAAATTCAGCACCTATAAGGAACGACTAGTTGCAAAAGGTTTTAAAAAGCATCAAGGAATTGACTATGATGAAACCTTTTCACCAGTTGCGATGCTGAAATATATCAGAATCCTATTGGACATTGTCTCTTACCATGACTTTGAAATTTGGAAAATGGATTTCAAAACAGCATTCCTTAACAGGAACCTCCAGAAAGATGTCTACATGACACAACCTGAAGGTTTTGTGACTCCAAAGGATGCCAACAAGGTATGAAAGTTGTAGAAATCCATTTATGGATTAAAGAAAGCATCAAGGTCATGGAACATTCGTTTTAATGAAGATGTAATAGAATTTAGCTTTGTTAAGAACGAATGTGATCCTTGTGGCTACAAGAGGTTTAGTGGAAGTGCAGTCGTTTTCCTAATAGTATATGTTGATGGAATATTACTAATTGGAAATGAAGTACCTATCTTACATTCAGTTAAGGTATGGTTGCATAAATTCTTCTCCATGAAAGACTTGGGCGAGGCAGCATATATTCTTGGGATCAAGATCCATCGTGATAGATCCAATAGAATGCTGGGCCTAGATCAAAGTACATAAATTGACAAGATACTGAAGAGATTCAGTATGGAACAGTCCAATAGGGGATTGTTGCCAATGTCACATGGCATTCATATTTCCAAGAAAATGTGTCCTCAGACACATGAGGAAAGAAAGATAATGGCAAGGATCCCTTACGCATCTGTGATTGGGCCATTCATGTATGTTATTCTATGTACGAGGCTAGATGTTGCTTACACATTAAGTGAGGTGGGAAGATATCAAGTTGATCCAGGCGACCACCATTGGATGGCAGTCAAGACTATCCTTAAGTATCTGAGGCATACTAAGGATATGTTCCTAGTTTATGGAGGATATGAGGAACTAGTCATCAGAAGACATGTAGATTCTAGTTTCCAGACTGATCAAGATGACATGAAGTTGCAGACTAGATACATATTCAGTTTTAATGGAGGTGCGGTGAGCTGGAAGAGCTCAAAGCAAAGTGTGGTAGCAGATTTTACAGTGGAGTCTAAGTATATCGTAGCTTCTGAGGCAGCTAAAGAAGTTGTATGGATGCAAAGCTTCGTCCAAGAGCTGGATGTAGTACTGAGCAGTAAAGATCCTATCACACTCTATTGTGATAATACTGCATCGGTGGAACTTTTAAAAGATCCAAGGTCACATCATCGGACAAAGCACATACTTCGAAAATGTTATCTCTTGAGGGATTTGTCTCAGATAGGTGAAGTTGTAGTGAGAAGTATTTCCATGGAAGACAAAGTGGTGAATCCCTTGACTAAATCCTTGACTCAGTAGAAACATGATCATCATGTGAGGTCTAGTGGACTAAAAGCCATAGGCAGTTGGCTCTAGTCCAAGTGGGAGTTTGTAAGGGTTGGTGTCCTGAGAACCAACTGTTTTTTACTTTGATTACATAAATGTTCACTTATTATATATTTTTCATTGTTTTGCATGACTATAATATAATAATGTCCTAGAATATTTGTTTTATTGATAAGGTCATGGCAGATCCCCACTATGATGAGAACCTTGAAATGCTATAACAATATTCTTAAATAAAGTTCTACGGTTGGATGACATACTATGATAGGACACATAGTATACAGACCGTCATGTGTGAGTACTCGTAACAAGATGAGACTCTCTCTCATAGAGTTCGCACTTGGTAATCTCCAAGATGAGAGATTATGAGAACAGACCCGCTAGTAGAAATTCCGCATGTCTTGGTGTCATCATACATTGCTATCTACAAGCATTTGTAATGGTCCTTAGACAGGAAGATTATCATTAAATCATGTCATGACTCGTGCACTTATATTTACTGACGAAAAGCGTCACGCAGACAGTTGGTGGGAAGTAGGGTATGTTGGGTGCATCATGAGTGACATGTTGTTAATGGATAAGTTGAGGAAGGATTTGTCCCTTCCATTTATGGAAGTTGATATCTCGGCCCTTTGATTGAAATAGAATTGTCACATTAAATTCCATGGCCATGGTGTAAACAATGAGTTTATTTTAGGTAGTCAAAGAACGATGGATCAAGCATATAGGTTTATGACACTGCCATGAAACCTGCTTGATGAGATATTGTGACAAAGGGATTAAATTACACAGTAAGTGTCCGTATGAGGTGACACGTCAATACGGCGTCAACTTCTTTCTCATGGGTGCCTTGACCCGTTGCTAGACAGTAATCTTGGACTTTAGGCAAGCCCTCCCAATGCCAATGAGAAAGAGGCCTAGAGGGTCACACACTAAGTGTATTCAAGTATCTCAAGTAGAATAATGATTATTCCCATACATGGTTTAATAATTATTCAAGGAAGCATAAATAATTTTAATGTTGGAGTAAGAATAAAATAAAACAAGTACACGTCGTGTATCAATGATTATATACCGTGTAGTTTTATTTTGAAAACAAGTGCACGTTGTGTATTATTAAATGTGTAGGCCGTGTAGTTTTCATTTTGGAAAGGAAATGAATAAATGAAAACAAGATATACACGTCGTGTACATTGAATGTACACACTATATAGTTTTCAATGAAAAACAAGTACACTTCGTGTATTTATTAATACACGCCGTGTAGTTTTTCCAGTCAGGATTTTGAGGAAATATCATTTTATTAAATGATATTTATTATAATCAGTGTGGGTGCATGTCAAGGAATTAATGACTCGACATGGGGTTTTCAAAAGGGAGTTAATGAAATAAATAAAATGCGTAATGCGTTTATTTATTATCATAACTCTACAACCTCAAACCCAATTATAAATATCCTCACAACCCCAACTCTTTTCCTTACACAAGAGAATCGTTGTGCACAACAACTCTGGAGAATTATTTCAAGACCGGAAGAACCTCTTCCTCCAAGAACGCTCTCAAGACTGGGAGAGATCCTCTTCCATCGGATCAAGACGATCTAAGGCGGACAAAGCAAGTAAAGGTTTCTCCACGCTAGCACCTAGAGAATCCTTTGGCGACGTCCCGAGATACGAGGAACATGTGTGGATCACCGCTAGAGGAAGTATACACTTGGCTTCTATGACGCAAAGATGAATCACATCGGAGCGTGATAAAGAACATCAATGAAGAAAGAACACCCAAAAGGTATTTCTTTTCAATTGATTAAATTAATTATAATCAACCTGTAACGATCCTACTTTTTGGTTACGTGACTTTTCTTTTCTTTGTTCATTTCTATAATTCGATCCATGGAGATTGGCATTTATCGTCGTATTGATCCCAGATTGATCATTGTTAGTGACAAAAAGCCAAGTGGGCACATCCACCCACGCGCTTTCGCTGTGCCTGGAACCTTCAGGGTGACCTCCTAGGAAGTTTACCAGGGTGTGTGTGAGTGAGGACAAAGCACACTGGAAAGGAAAATTGTTGGCATATGGGGGCTACCATTGGTTAGATGATCCATTCAGGCACGTGGGTGGGCCCCATGGTGGGGATCACGTGTTTGCGGGGAGTCTACCTGATTTGAACTCCATAGTTAAGTGTTCTTGGCCTGGAGTAGTGATCAGCATGGGTGACCTCTTGAGAAGTTTACCAGGGTGTGTGTGAGTGAGGAAAAATTGGAATGTGGGGACTTTCATTGGTTAGATGACCCGTTCAGGCTCGTGGGTGGGCCCCATGGTGGAGATCACGTGTCTGTGGGGCAACTGGGGTTACTAGTGGGTGAGGATGTTATGCTCTAAGGTGGGGTGGGGGGTGATTTTAACACCCCAAAATGATAAAGTGTTAAATGACTAAATGATATGACTCATGTTAATAAGGTGCACCTTCCTTTTCGGGAGTCTGCCTGATTAAAACTCCACAGTTAAGCGTTTTTGGCATGGAGTAGTGATAAGGATGGGTGACCTTTTGGTAAGTTTACCAAGGTGTGTGTGAGTGATTTAAAATTGGCATGTGGGGACTGTCATTGGTTAGATGACCCGTTCAGGCATGTGGGTGGGCCCCATGGTGGAGATCACGTGTCTGCGGGGCAACTGGGCTTCCTAGTGGGTGAGGTCATTGTGCTCTAAAGGGGGGGGGTGATTGTAATACCCAAAAATGATAAAGGGTTAAATGAATAAATGATATGACTCATGTTAATAAGGTGCACCTTCCTTTTCAGGAGTCTACCTGATTAGAACTCCACAGTTAAGCATTTTTGCCCTGGAGTAGTAATCTGGATGGGTGACCTCCTGGAAAGTTTATCAGGGTGTGTGTGAGTGAGGAAAAAGCACACTGGAAAGGAAAAGTGTTGGCCTGTGGGGACTTTCATTGGTTAGATGACCCGTTCAGCCACATGGGTGGGCCTCATAGTGGGGATCATGTGTATGCAGGGCGATTGGGGTTCTTGGTGGGCTGGGACCCAACAACCATGTTAAGGTAGGGTGTCTGTGCTGTCACTAGGACCCAGTTGTCACAGCGTGGATGTGTCTAAATAATTTCCTGAATCTATAAGATATATTATATATTTTTTAAAGAATTATATTCCAATTTCCACCATGTTAAGGCATGGTGTTCCTGGTGGGTAGGGACCCAACAACCATGTTAAGGCAGGGTGTTTGTTCTGTCACCGGGACCCAGTTGTCACAATGTGGATGTGTCTAAAGAATTTCTTAAATCTATAAGATATATTATAGATTTTTTAAAGAATTATATTCTAATTTACACCATGTATTGATTTATTTTAATTCAAATTAAATGAATAATATTGAATATGACAATAATTAAATCTTGTTGAATTAATTTATTATTAAGTTATTTAAAAAAATCAAAAAAATGTTAAATAATCAAAATAGGATATGATATAGTCTAACATGTCTTCTAAATTTCATTTATGGGAAATTTTTATGTATTTGGATCTAGAATGTTCATATTATATTTCAATACTTTGAAGAACAAGTGTTGGATTGTGGGGACTGTCATTGGTTAGATGACCCATTAAGCCACGTGGGTGGGACCCATGGTCGGGATCACGTGTCTGCGGGGCAACTGGATTTCTTGGTGGGTTGGGACCCAACAATCATGTTAAGGTAGGGTGTATGTGCTGTCACCGGGACCCAGTTGTCACGGTGTGGATGTGTCTAAAGAATTTCCTAAATCTACAAGATATATTAGATATTTTTTAAAGAATTATATTCCAATTTCCACCATGTTAATTCATGGTGTTCATGGTGGGCCGGGACCCAACAACCATGTTAAGTCAGGGTGTCTCTGCTGTCACCGGGACCCAGTTATCACAGCGTGGTTGTTTCTAAAAAATTTTGTAAATCTATAAGATATATTATAGATTTTTTAAAGAATTATATTCCAATTTCCACCATGTATTGTTTTATTTTAAGTCAAATTAAATGAATAGTATTGAATATGACAATAATGATATCTTGTTGAATAAATTTATTATTAAATTATTTAAAAAAAATGTTAAATAAGCATAAGAGGATATGATATTGTATAACATGTCTTATAAATTTCATTTATGGGAAATATTTAAGTGTTTGGATCTAGAATGTTTATATAATATTTTAATACTTTGAATAATTCCAAGAGTGCCCCTCCCCTCTCTTATAAAAGGGCACTACTTTTTATCATTTCTTCACACCACATAACCTACTTGATTTGGCCAATATATATCCAAATTTAATCCTTAAATACCTACCCACATTCTATAGTAATTATTTTATCATTACACCCTCCTTAGAGGTGTTAATTGGTTAATTAAAGGAGGTTATTCGAAGAGAAGGTATCGTTTTTATTTAAGTGTTTCTATTTTATTTCTTCTTCCACGTCATTTAAATCTTATCAAAACATGATGAAATAATAAATACAATATATCTAATATACTTAAATGTTATTATATTATTATAATCACCTATATCCGTCTCTTTTTCCATCAAATGAGAAAATAATTAATCGTTCATGTGTACGTGTAAACTATCACCTCCACAAACTAATTTAATATTTCATCCATCATTGTCTCTTAGGACTGGTTATAATTATGAAATTAATTTTTATATATGATATTAATGAAATATTTATCATTATAAGAGGTTAATATATCAATTTTTTTCTTACCATTCCATTAAAATAATCATGATAACGTCATTCGTGTGTACGTGTGAACTATCCCCTACATGAAGTGATGTGATTCATTTTTAATCACCAAATCACATGGATAATGTATATAAGTATATTTAAATGATTAATATGATATTAATAGTACTATAATAATTCTGAAAAGATAAAATAATACTTACCTTCTTTCTATAATGATCAATGGAAAATGGAATCCTTATTCATGCGTACGTATGGCTTACTGTCTCTATGATTATAACGTATTTAATTTTTTATAACCATGATTAATAGTTTGATTTAAAGTTATAATTGTTGTATAATAATGATAATAATTTAATTAATATTATTCTAGAGTTTATGGCCTTATGTCCACTTTGACTGTTGACATCATAGAAAATTCATTTTGGACTCAAGTATCGAATATCGACAAAACGTCTAACATGAACTTAAATAATTAAGTAATTGTTACAACAAGATAATAAGTGATATAAAAGGAATAATTAACCTGAAAATGGTTCTAATGTATGTAAATAATTATCCTAAGTTTATTATTAAAGAATATAAAGATTGTATGTGATGATTCAGACTCAAGATATGGGGATTTATCTCAATATTCTTTCATTGAGGCATATCTTGATGTTTCCACATTTGTTGTATTATAAGGTGTATATAAAACACTTTTTACATGTTATATCATGAATTACTATATTATTGTGATATTTAAAGTTTTATTTAATTTTATTCTTTAATTATTTTTATTCAAGTGTTTCTCAAGTGGAAAGGGACTCTTTAACAAAAACATTGTTTTAAATGTTTTAATGATTTATTCTTTTAAATCAGCCCCTTTCATGTTAATGTTTTAAAAATAGTTAATATTAATGTTTTTATATGGGAATGATGTTTTAAAAAAGGAAATTTTTTGTGTTTCTTTAAAATGTTTCAAATTAGTATGGGACACTTTGAACAAAAACTCACTTTTTAAATGTTTTAAATGGTTTTTGAAAATTGATTGGTAATTTCAATAACTTGAAATGTTTTCTTATGGGTTCAAATTAAATTTTATGAGTGAAATGTTTAAAATTGAAATATTTTATATGTTATGATTATATAATGGTACTTTTATAGTTGACGGGTGGTTACGTGATAAACCAAGGAGGGGTGGTTATGTTATAACCTCCAATTCATTGGGTATGGAAGTCGGTTGTATGGTTATTCAATTTACAAGAGTAAAATTTTTGGAAGTCATCCATATGGATGTTCCATTTGTAAGAGGAAGTCAATTTTATGGTTATTCCATTTTATTATAATTTTGTCCCAGGTTACTTACTTATATATTATATGTTTTCTTATGAGTTTTTATGATAATAGTTGATTTTCAAATTGTAAGATAATGATATTTTTAAAATGATGATATTTTTTTAGGTTAAAAATGTATGTTTTTAAGGAATTTTTTATGGGGTTTCACTGGAATAATGTTTTAATTTATTTATGGCCCTTACTGATCTTTTGTGCTCATCCTAAGTTTTAAAATGTTTTTCACATGTCATAATATTGGTATGGACAAAGAAGATGTTAAGATGAATGTATTGAAGACGTTTCATGAGAAAAAATAATTTCTTATTTTAACAGGGTTTCCTTTGGTGGAAAAAATAGTTACTAAGTATAAGTGACCACTTGCAACGTATGTGTTTAATTTCTAATAGTTTTTCATAATTCTTTAAAACTATAAACTAAAAAGATCCCCGAATGTGAATTCTAGTTGAAAAACACTAGAATAAGTAATGTTTAAGGCTACGTCCCTACAATTGGTATTAGAGGATAGTCTAGAAGTCTTTGGAAATTATGATTTTTTCTAAAGAGATATTGATATAATCAGGATTTATAATTTTAAAGTTTATTATAAGTTTAATGTCTTGAAATCCCTTTTGAGGCTCTATGTTATGAAATTTTAAGGTGGCAAAGGGTATTTTATGAGGAATCTATGAGGTAATCATGGGTTATTACTTTTTGGGATGAAAAATGAAAGGTATAAGATAAAAAATTGAGGTTAATACATTTTAAGGGTATTTTTGAGGTGTTTATCATATTTTGGGAATTATATATTTTTAGAAAAAATATAACCCATAGGATGGGTGACAACCTATCATGTCTGTTAAGGTCTTGGGAATTGAACCCATAACCGAAGGGTGACAAAAGTTAATTTCTTACCACTGGAATACATGAATTACTGGTTATTATGAATTTTTATTTTTAGTTAAATGATTTCACGGATGAATAATAAGCTGATCTTGGTAACATATGTTTTATTGAATATATTTCCATGGCATTAGGAAACAATTTGGTGATTAACTGATGAATTTTATTTCATAATTTGTTCACTATTTTGGGAACCATATATGATCAATGAAAATATAATACTATGGTATTTTATTTTTTGAATAAAGGTTGAGTTATATTTTGGAAAAATCTATGTTAATATTGTGGACTTATGGTGATTCAAGTTATTTATGGAAATGATTAACCTATCTTGGAGAATATGTGAATACGATAATTGCTTTATGGTATACTAATTCAAGAGTAATTGATGTTATTTGGACATAAATTTTAGAACTTATCTTGAAAGATTATTTGATTAAATCCTTATTAATTATTGGTTTTAATCATAGTTATAATATTTTGTTTGTAATTTTAATGATATTTATCTTTTTAATTGTATATATTGAACTTTGGATAACACTATTTAATTTGAGAGATTAATGTAGTTTTTAATCATATAAAGGATTATTATTTATGGGGAATTATCTTATCCTGTACAAAAAAAATGGTTTTGGTTAATGTCTATAAAAAGAAAAAATAGGTAGATAATATTATTTGGATTATGTGATTCTCTAGAAGTTTATTCTAGTGCTTCAGATGTAAAAATTAATCTTGAAAACTCATCATTTAGATAAAAAGACGATTTTATAGTGGAAATTGACTAAAGTATGAAAATATAGTTTTCAAGTAAGTATGTTTATTTATGTTCTTAGTCTCAAAAGTAAAAAAAATCAATAACTCATAATGATCATAAAATAAAAATGTTATCTGTTACCTTTCTTACTAAGTAATCAATGACCTTTTAACTAGTCACAAATTTATGGTTTTGTGATTGTTTAATTTCTCCTAACTATGTTTTCAACCACTATCCATCAGAACAAGATGGTTAGTTTTATATTTCATGTCTATGTTTTCCTACATGGAAACCTAGTATGTGTTATCTTAGGTGACCACCGTACATCCTTTTATTTTTAAGTGGATGTTTTATTGAACCTTCTTCTGATGTGGGATTTCAATAAAGGTATTTTAAAAATTGAAAACTTATTTTTTGATCCTAAGTTCAAATTGTGAGGACACTATTTATAATGTGGGGAAGTGTAAAATCTCGGGTTTTTAAAATGAAACATTATGCTCAATAGCATACATGATATGCCTCATCAAGTTTAAATGAACAATTGAATATTATTATTCAAATGTCACCGTTATGACATTGTTATTAAAATTGATGGAATGAATAATATTAATTGAATTATGAAAATATTATTGACACATGTATATATAATTATTTTGTGACCAATTAATTATATATTAAATGTAAAACCTTTTTTTAAATAAAAGGAAATGTTTTTATAAAAAACTATTTAAATGTGAAAATGTTTGTTTTATAAATAATAAAATCACCCTTTTGGGTTCTATTAATAAGATATATATTTATAAAATATTCAATATAATATTTAAAATCCATCTTAAATTTTTTCTATATATGATATAAGAACGAATTCAATTTTATGGATAAAATGAGTATTTTTCTAAAAAGGATGTTTTCCACGTTTTGATGTTAAACCTTTTTTAATCTATTTTTAACACCATTATTAATTATATTTGAAAAAACTCTTTATTTTAAGTGAGGACATAAAAATTTTCTTTTGGTAATTTTTTTATATTTTTCTGAAAAGTTTCATTTTTATTAAATTGTGAAAAATACTATATTATAATTTAAAACTGCATTTTTTTCTAATTTATTTATATAGTTATGTTATCTTTTCAAATATTTTTAAAGAATAATTAAATTATTTTATTATCATTTAATACAATTTAGTTCATTGGAAACAATTTCACATTATATTTAGATAAAAACAAATTGCAAGCTTTTGGGCGTTTTTTTACTTTAAATGCCCTCTTTGTCATCCAGTCTGTGGAATTTGTATTAAATTTAATTTTTCCACATATATGAATTGAATTTTAATAAAAGGACATAAAAATTTTGAAATTATTATGAAATTTTTTTCTAGTAGGAACTACTTGATTT
This sequence comes from Viscum album, assembly GCA_963277665.1. NCBI lineage: Eukaryota > Viridiplantae > Streptophyta > Magnoliopsida > Santalales > Viscaceae > Viscum > Viscum album. The sequence continues at coordinate 1,466,452,110 of OY728158.1, forward strand.
TTGGTGAATAACAACTTTATTATTATTTTTACCACGGTTAAGGGTAAATCAGGTAATTAACGGTAAAAATTGTATTATAATAATTATAAAATTACCCTAAAACCTATTCTAATTTTATTGGATGAATTTGTTTTGACCAAAATAATCCTTTTATAAATTTTGGGACCACTTGGAAAAAGTTGGATGACTAATACATTTATAATATTATATTTAAAGAAAAGCCAATTTTGTTACACTTTTGTTTTTAATAAGTAAAATATTTGTAATATGCATTTATATAGGTGATGTGTTTGACTATACATAATAATATGAAGTATAGAATATTTATATAAATCATGTTAATTTATTTATAATTTTTAGTAATAAAATACCTACCTTAAATGGTGACACAATGATGATGTAGTATTTGTTTAATTAATGGAAGATTCGAATAAATGATAATAAAAATACTAAAATAAATATAAATTGAGATGATTAATGTAATCCATGATTTTTTTGATACATTCATGTTATATATGTCTTAAATGGGTTTTTTTTAATCTATCATATAGTTGTGATATTTTTAAAAGTCAAGTAATGTATAGTGTCAAAAATTGATATTATTGATATTTTAAAATAAATAATATTTTATTAAATGGTATAAAATTCCTAAAAATAAATAATTTGATCAAATAATTGAGATAAGTCCTAAAATTTCATAAATTACAAATTTATTGGTCGTTTTTCATGTTATATTAATTATATTAACCCTCAAAATTTAAATTACATGATTACGTGGTAAGAGTTAAAATGGTTAAATAAGTGTTAAAAAAATATAATGATTAAAAAATAAAAAAAAATTCAAAAATTATTATATGAATAATATTCGACCCTTAAAACATTATGATCAATTTTGGGTTGTTTAATGTACAATTTTCCATGAAAATATATTATATTTTATTTAAATATGAGGTAGTTAGAAAACATCACTCTCTTTGTATTTAATAAGTTTTATGAGTCCACATAGGGAAAAAAGAAAGATAATAATAAATAATAATTTATATTTTGATCATAATGATTTTTTATTCATTTATAATTTTATTTTGAATTTTTATAAATTCTATTATTACCTTAAATGTTTCCCCAATGCTAAACAATATTTATTTAATTAAGAGAAAAACAAAATAATTGATAGTAAAAATATAAATTTTGATGTATTTTGGATGCGTTAATGTGTCTAACGAATTTATTAATTCTATAAGATATATTATAGATTTTTGAAATAATTATATTCAAATTCTCACTTTTTCTTGATGTATTTTATGTCAAATTAACTGAATAGTTTTAAATATGTTAATAATGATGTCTTATTGAATTAATTTATTATTAAATTATTTAAAAAAATAAAAAATGTTAAATAAAAAAGTGGATATTATATGGCCTAAAATATCTTATAATTTTAATTTATGTCCCATTTAAAAGTATTTTAATCTATAATGATCATATTAAATTTTAATACTTTGAAGAATTACTAGAGTGCCCCACCTCTCTCTTATAAGTGTGCGTTTCTTCTTATCATTTCTTCACACATGAAAACCTATTTTATTTGGAAAATATCTCATAAAATTTCTTCCTCAAATACCTCCCAACATTCTAGAGTCTTTATTTTAACATTACACCCTCTTTAGAGGTGTTATAGTGTTAATCAAAGGAGATCGTTCGAAGAGAAGGTATCATTTTTATTTAAGTGTTTCTATTTTATTTCTTCTTCCAATTCCTTAAAATTGTCTAGACGCATGATGAAATAATAAATCCATTATACTAACTATAATTAAATGTTATTATTTAAACATCATCACCTATATCCATCTCATTTTCCATCAAATGGGAAAATAATTAATCATTTGTGTGTACGTGTGTACTATCACCTCCACAAACCGATATAATTCAATTTCAATTACCATCTATCAAGACTAATTATAATTATTTAAGTAATGTTTATATATGATATTAATTACATATTAATATTATAAGAGGATAATATATAAACTTTTTTCTTACCATTACATGCAAATAAAAATAATGACATTGTTCGTGCGTACATGTGAACTATCACCTCCACGAAGCGATGTGATTTTTTTTTAATCACCACATCACATGGATAATATATATAAGTATATATAAATAATTAATATTATATTAATGATATGATTATAATTCTTGAAATATAAAATAATACATACCTTCATTCCATAATGATCAATGAAAAATAGAAACCTTACTCATGCGTATGTACAACTTTCTGTATCCATGATTATAAGGTAGTTAATTTTTCATAACCATGATTAATGGTTTGATTTAAAATTTAAATTTATGTATAAAAATGATAATAATGTCATGAATAATATTCTAGATAGTATTTACTTATGACCACTTTTACTATTGACGTCATACCAAATTCATTTTGGACTCAAGTATCGAATATTGACAAAACATCCAACGTGAACTTAAATAATTAAATAATTTTTATAACAAGATAATAAGTGATATAAAAGGAATAATAAAAGTGAAAATGGTTCTAAATTATTTAAATAATTAATCTAAGTTTATTATTCAGGAAGATAAATATTGTATGTGATGAGTCAGACTCAAGGTAAGGGACTTCATCTCAATCTCCTTTCATTGAGTCATATCTTGATATTATAAACCTCTATTATAATATAATGTGTATATGCAAAAAAATTACATGTTATATCATGTGTTAATATTTTCTAATGATATTTTAAATTTAATTTTATTTTATTACTTAATGATTTTTATTCAAGTGTTTCTCAAGTGGTAAGGTACTCTTTAACTAAAACATTATTTTAAATGTTTTAAATATTTATTCTTCTAAATATTTACCTTTAATGTCAATGTTTTCAAAATGGTTTGTATGGATGTATTTATATGAGAATTAATGTTCTAAAAATGGTAATTATTTAGTTTCTTTAAATGTTCCAAAGTGGTATGGGACACTTTGAATCAATAATATCATTTTAATTTTTTTAAAATGGGTTTTGAAAATAGATTGGTTATTTCAATAACTTGGAATGTTTTCTTATGTGTTCAATTGAAATTTTATGAGTGAAATTTTGAAAATTGAATTATTTTATGTTTTGTGATTATATAATGCTACTTAGACATTTTATATGTGGTTATGTGATAAACCAAGGATGGGTGGTAACATTATAACCTCTAATGCATTGGGTATGGAAGTCGGTCGCATGGCTCTTCCATTTGTAATAGTGATATATTTGGAATTTATCCATATGGATATTCCATTTTCAAGAGTGACATGATTGGAATTCAATTATATGGTAATTACATTTTACTATAGTTATGACCCAAGTTTCCTACTTATATATTATATTTTAGCTTTTTAGTGTTCATGAAAATCGTTGATTTTAATAAGGTAAGATAATGATCTTTTTGAAATGATGATCTCCTTTTAATGGTAAAATGGTATTTTTTTTAAGGAAATGTTTTATGGGTTTTCACTGGACTAATGGTTTTCTTTATTTATGGCCCTTACTGAGATTTTGTGCTCATCCCAAGTTTTAAATTTTTTTCACTGGTTTTAATATTGGTAAGGAAAAAAGAATATTTCCTGATGAATGTATTGAGGATGTGTCATGATAAGAAATCATTTTTTATTTTAATAGGTTTTCCTTTGGTGGGAAAAAATGGTTATTGAGTATAAGTGTCTACTTGTAATGTTTGGGTTTAGTTTGTAAAAGTTTTCCCTAATTTACTATAAATCTAAACTAAAAATATCATCAAATGTGAATTCTTGTTCAAAAACACTAGAATAAGTAATTTTTAAGGTCAGGTCCTTACATATATGGTCTTATGGTGGTGAAGTTGTGATTTCACATCATTTTTTAGAAATTTCTACACTTGAGGTATGGGTTCCATGCTCTAGAATTTTTAGATGATTTTAGCTTGATTACTTGAGTTTATAAATATGTTTTTTGATTTATTTTTATGGTGAGAAATATGTTTTGGAAATATTTTTACATGAATATATGATGAAAGTGGATTTTATAAAGGCAATGGTTACGTTTTCAAGTGTTCCTTATTGTAGTACTTCTTGTGAGTTTTTTATGAATTGTTTAAGGGGTGAAAATGTGTTTTTAAGTTCACTTGAGGTGTGAATGTGTTGAAAATGGGTTTTCAAGGGAAAATAAATTGATTTAGTTTGTTGGATTTTGTTTTGAACCTTTAAATGCATTGAGAAAATTGTGATAATGATGAGAATCATGTTTTAAAAAGATAAATTGGCTTGTGTGTTGATTTTCACAGGCTCTTGGCCCATTGAAATTGTTAAATTTATTATGTGACTTTATTGTGATAACTTCAAGGGTATTTTATCTAATTGTGAAAGTAGTGAAAATGTGTTTTTAAATGGTTTTTTGTTTGAAATAGAAGGTGTTTTGTTTATAAAAATGGTGGAATTATTAGAAATAATTTGTAAATGTGGTGATTTGTATAATATGTGAAATAGGATTGAGCATAAGGGAATCCCAAGTATATAGGTGGGATGAATAGATATATTACACTAGTTATTCAGAACATAGATGGATTGATGATTACATCCCTAACTAAATATGATGATTGGAAACCATTGGGGTTGTGGGGTTTCCCCTCCTAGTGGCTTGTACATGAGAAATCTGATGGTTGTGATTACTATACAACCTTTCCCCGAGGTATGAGGTTATACTATCTCACTCAAACTAGATTACCCTTAGGGTTTTACCCATGGGGATCTCTTGTGGCATGAGATTTATGTGATGTTCTTCTATCCAATGGTATATAGTGGACCATGAGTGTATTTCATTTTTAAGCAAGTTTATCTTAGTAATAGTTTTCTTTTTAAATGCTACCTTTAAAAGTGTTTCCCTCAAAACTAGTGTGTTGAAAATGGGTTTTCTTTAAAACGATTCCTTGGAAATGTTTTAAAGGATTTTATATAATTGAGGATGTAAATTTTATTTTTATGTTATATCATTAAATATTTTTATTTGGGTGGCAACCTATATGGATTTGTCTTACACCCTACATACAAATTTGGGAGTATATACACTTTATTATGTATGAATTAGGTAAAGGAATGATGTGTCATGGAGATGCTGGTGGTCCTGGCTATTAGTGTTCTGCATGTTGTAGATTAGTTGTGGTGTCTTGAGGGTGATTCCCCTCATGTTTCACAATGGTTTTGGGGTTGTTTTTTGTTTTCCTTTCCTTTTAGTATTTTTTTGGTTAAAATTGTAAAACCTTTAATTTGAAAATTTTTGTGCCATGTTTGGTCATGGATAATGGATATTGTGTTATCCATTATTGTGAGTTGTTTATGATTATTTAATCATTTTAAATCACTCCCAATGTATTTTTTTATACATAGGAACTTGTTGACTGTCCATGGGGACCGAGAATGCTTTTTAGACCATGTCATGGGCCATGTCGGGTGTTGGGTCGGAAGAAAATATGACTTGGTTTGTGAAAAATGGTGTCAAATCATGTCACACTATTTTTTAGGTATTTTAATTTTGGGTAAAATATTGATATCCTAGATCTAGTTCTATTGGGGATTCATTTTCTGGTTATGAGTAGGGTTCGTGAGAAACACGCCTTGGGATGGGACTTGAGTTACCATGGGAATTCTAATTTATTCTATTTTCCTTGGTTCTTGGGGGTTGTTTTGGGTTTGGAAATGAAAATATAGTTGGTACAAAGGTATCAGTGAGCTCGCAAGTCCTAGAAATCCATGTGGAGCTAGGGCCATGACCCTAGGATTCTCTCCATGATAGTGGTGTGATTGACATGTGGCCTCCAACCGTATGAACAAGTCATCCATCAAAACTAGTTTCCTCTTATGTATTTGTTTTTCATCTTCTTGGGATCAAAAAATTGTTTTGAAAACTATTTTTTAATGTTATTAAATTTTTTTTAAAGTGGTAATGGTTTGTTTTTGTAAATATACAAAAATGGATTTTTAGAATCTTTTTTAAGGAATCTTTAGAAAAGTGGGTTTTTATAATATGATTTTGAATAAATGGGGCATGGGTTCATTGAGAATTGGATTTTCATAATTAAAACTTGTGGTTTATCAAAATTGATTGTTTAAAAAACCTGAACTATTTTAAGTCAGGTTTTAGAAATCTATTTTAAATGAGGTTTGTTGAGCTGTCAAAAATATTTTGAATGGGATGAATTTGGATTGTTGGATGGGATCCATGAGATTTTATTTTTAGAAAAGATGAAATGATTTAATGTGTGGGATTTGAATGTGATTTTGACTCAATGGTGAGTGATATTTTGAAAAGTTCAATGAATTTATAAAATTAGGAATGGATTGAAAAGTTGAAAGTGAGGGGTTTAATGTTTTTTTCTAGAAAATGGAAAAGTTTGGTTTTGGCCTTTGGTATTTCCATGAGTGGACACATGCATAGGATATGTGTGGAAAGGTGGATGAGTGCCTAGTTTGGCATGAGAACATTCACTTGTGAGACTCCATGTAATACCATTAGTGAATATAAAATACCCAAGATCTTGTTATTTTAAAAGGTTATTTTAAGAGATAATGTTATGTTTTGATAACCAGTAGTCGTGTGGTGTGTCTCCTTGTGTTTTTTGGAATGTTTCTTACGAGGTGATTTGAGTTTGAGAACCCTTTTTTTAAATGGAGTTTCAAGTTTGAGTTCTTATTTAGGAGTTTATTTTTATGTAATGGTTCATGGATTCTTTGGATAAGTGTTTTGGGAGATTTTGAGTTGGTCTGTTTCTGATCGGTGCTTGGTTGTGGTGAATTATGGTGGATGGATTAGCCTTGATTGAGTTATTTATCACCTTATTTCCAATTTCACACCCCATAAAGTTTTTATGGACATTGTGGTGAAGCAATGGGTGGTTTACTATTAGATGGCCCTCCAGTTGATCAATGTAAGGAATTTTTTCATGAATTTCCAAAATTTAATCAACATATCCTTTTGATCATGTGAATCCTCTCAAAACAGAATGGTAGATGTGGAATGTTGAAAGATACCTTAGTTTTCATGAGTTCCCTGAGTCATCAAAGGTGAAGTTTTCCACCATTATTCTTTAAGGAATGGCCTAGAAATGGTAAAGGGAATTCCAATAATGGGAAGTGGCCTAATGTTGTTGGTAGTGGTCATAATATTAAAAAGGCTAGTGGATATTTCATCAGTTTCTTTTGGGAATGGGATCAGGTTATTCCATTAGTGTGGCAAGTCTGGTCATAGGAATCCATTATGTCTAGATGCTTCAAAGACATTCCAAACATATAGAATCCTAGATCTATTACAATGACTCTATAAGAATATTCTTAAGAGGTGTTTTGGATATAGGTCCACCTTTTAGAAAAACACCCCTTCCTGTTTACAGGAGTAGTGCACTACTTCAGATCTATTTAAAGACATTTTTTTGTAATGAATCATTGTTTTTAATGGTTGTTTCCATTGGTTTTTTATGATGATTTCTTTTTGACTAAAGATTTAAGAGTCAAATTGTGACTCTTTTGAGGACTTATATTTTAATGGAAGTGTATTTTTATTTTGTAAATATCTAATTTATCCATTCTAAATGGAGGTCCCTTTTGTGTGTTTTTCTATGTTTGTTCTTCATGGGTTGCTGGGTTTCTTATTGTGGCACCAAAAAAGGAGTTTCTATTGGGAATATTTAACTCATGACTGTGAGGAAAGAGATGCTTCAAACATAAAGGATCTAGCCATAGACCCTGGAGTAAAGCTAGTGCATATTCAAGAAACCCAAGAGTGTAAGGAACCATGGTCTGGCTTGGTATCTAATGTTGTATGGAAACAATTTATGATTATTTGGTTGTTATTTCATCTTGAATGGTCTTATTTTGTGGTAAGAGATATAGAGGTATCATTTCTTTGTTGCGACCCCTGCGGTCTAGGAATTCCAAATTAGTCATAAGTATGAGTGGTATTCCAGTTTTATTTAGATTATAATGGTTAATATTTCTATATGTGAATCTCTATTTAGTTAAACTTATGTGGTTGATCATTATGAATCGGTCTCGATTTTGTTCTATCTCATGGGTGGTTGTTTTCATCCTCAAGTTTTCTTCCCCTATTTGAGGGGTTTGTTGGATCTTGTTTTTTTGGTCAGTGATAATTGGTTAAGATGGTTAATTATTATGGTGTGGAGACCTATCATGGGTCTCGTTGATATTTCTTCTAGATTAAATCAGTACAAGATCATCTAAAATGGTGGGTAGTCTGTTCAGGTCTCCCCATATTGATAATCCGGTATGGTTTTTGGTGTTGTATTTGCAGTTAGTAGTCTCATAAAGATCTATCTAATTCAAAGTTCCCTCATTGGGTAGACATTGGGGTTGAAGTATGCCCAGTGGTTTATTGAGGAAAGGTTTTTGAGTTATTTCCTAATAAGTTCCAGTAAGATTTTTTGGCTCTAGGTTTCATTTACAAACAAACATGGGGATTTTTAGAGTGTTCCCAATCATCTTGATTTATTCAAGAATTGAAAAAGTTTTGGTTTGAGTTTTATGACATTATTAGGGAAGTATTTTGAGATCATTTTATTGTTTCAGGTAATTAGTGTGAGTTTCATTTAGTAATGTCTAAAGTGTTTTTCCTTGAGAGGATGGATTGTGCATTGTGATAATTCTTTTTCTTTTGATCAATCAATAGGAGGTGCTACGAATTTCTGGGGGATGAAGGTGTGTAGTGGGAAGTCCATTCTGGCCTCCCAAGTTAAATCTTATGATTATATATTTCATTCAATGGAATTATTTATTTATTATCATTTGTTTTTTTTGGAAATCTACTTGAGTCATAGAGGAGTATCATTTTTTTCAAATCCGGCCTTGTCATGGATTTCCGGGGGCAGAAAGCATTATGGTGGGGAGAATTGTCATATTAGAGTTTTTTATTTCTTTCTTGGGCTCAGTTCATTTATGGGTCTCGATTTTTTCCTCAGAAATCTGGTGTGACAGGTATGTATTTATGAGGTAATCTTATATTTTTTTGGTATAGTTTATTCCCTTAAGTTTTCTTTGTGTTTTTTGGAGAAAACAGAATATTTGGCTCATACTGCATGTGGGTCGCAGTTAGGGAAAACTTTGTGCCTCTACCCAAGTAAACATGTGGTAGGTGGTGGTTTTCAGGAAGTATCTACTAAATGGATTGTGCACAGTATGTCATGACATGTAGGATAATAGTGCGGTTGGTTCCTCTTAGATAGATAGGGGTGAACGATTGTTGCACGATTTGGAAAACCATGTGCGAAAATCATGTGGGATGTCTATATCATTAAAAATTGTGAAATTACCTTTGTTTCCTTCCAGAATTTAACCCCAAAACCCCCTTTTCTCATCACATCTAAGCTTCTTATCCCTAGGTTCCTCCCTCCCTTCTTCTTATCTTCCTTTAACACCCTTTTCATGGTGGATTTGGCATTGAAACTTCGAGAAATCACCAAGTAAGTCCTTAATACTTTGATTTTATCATCTTTTATAGGGTTCCTCTTCTTCTCTTAGTGTGTTTCATATCTCTATCTAGTTGGGTGGTATTTTTAGGGTTTAATCTTGTTCTTTAGGGTTCAATATTTATGTTTAGTATTAAATATTTCGTTTATAGGGTCTTATGGTGGTGCGATTTCGGTTGTAAAAAATTTTCTAGAAGTTTCTACACTTGAGGTAAGTGGTTCCATGATCTATAATTTTTAGATGATTTTATCTTTCTTGCTTGAGTTTATAAATATGTTATATGATTGATTTTTGTGGTGAAAAATATTTTTTGGAAATATTTTTACATTAATATATGATGAACGTGGATTTTCTAAGGGTAATGGTTATGTTTTCATGTGTGACTTGTTGTGGTGATTCTTAGTAGTGTTTTATGAATTGTTTGAGTGATGAAAAATGTGGTTTCAAGGTCACTTGAGGTGCGAATGTGTTGAAAATGGTTTTTAAAAGGAAAATGAATTGTTTTGGTTTGTTTTATTTTTTTTTGTGCACATTTAAATGTGTTGTGAAAATTGTGAGAATGGTGAGAATAATGTTTTGAAAACAGTACTTGTCTTGTGTATTGATTTTAAAAGGGGATTCTCCCATATAAATGGTTAAATTGATAATGTGACTTTCTTATTATAATTCCAAGTTTGTTTTCTTGAATTTTTCAAGTGGTGAAAATGTATTTTTAAATGGTTTTGGTGTGTGTGAATTAGATGGTGTTTTATTTATGAAAAAGAGTGGAATTATTGGAAATAATTTGTGAATGTGGTGATTTGGTTAATATTTTAAATGGTATTGAGCATAAGGGAATACCAGGTATCTAGTTTTGCTAAGTATATATAGTACGCTAGTGATTTGGAAGTGTCAAGTATGGGTTTCACTTAGCTGGATTGATGATTACAATCCTAACTAAATATTTATGATGATTGGAGACCACTAGGACTATGGGGTGTCCCCTCATAGTGGATCGTGAACGATAAAGCTGATGGTTGTGGTTATTATACCTCATTTCACCAATGTACAAGTAACTAGTGTCTCTCTCGAGCTAGATTACCCTTAAGGATTTTCCCATGGTGCTCTCTTGTGGCATGAGAATTATGTGATGTGGTTCTATCCATCAGTATATGATGGACCATGGGTGTATTTAATTTTTAAGAAATTTTTATCTTAGTAACTATTTTCTTTTTAAATTTTACCTTTAAAAATGTTTCCATTAAAAGTATTGTATTTAAAATGGGTTTTCATTAAAATGTTTTCTTGGAAATGTATCAAAGGATTTTATATAAATGAGCATGTTAAATTGTCTTTTGATGTCATAGCTTGGAATATTTTTCATTGGGTGGCATACTACTGGGATTTTCCTCACACACTATATACACATTTGGGTGTATATAGACTTTTGGTATTGTTGACCCAGTTAAAGGAAAGATGTTTTGTGGAGATGTTAGTGGTTCGGGTTGTTAGTGTTCCGTATGTTGTAGGCATTGGTGGTCGTGTAAGACCCCAAGGATTTACAAATAAATTTAATATTGAATGCATGAAACACTAAGTCTCTACTAAACAACACTTTGTTATAACCTAGCAAATAAACATAATTTTTCCACTTCTGTGATTTCAATTTTGAAAATCTCATATACATGGTTACGTTCATGGTGTTTTTAGTATTCTGATAGAACAAAATTAATTTTTAGTGAATAGTAACATACCCTTATGAATAGTAATGTACCATTATGAATAGTAAAATTCCTTTATGAATAGTAACATCACCCATGGATGTATAAATAAAATTTAGGTAGATTATAAATGAAATATAACATTTTATAAATTATTGATTAAGTATTGGTATTTTTATGAGAGATAAATAGTTATTTACAATTTTAAATTAATAAATGAATTTAAAATTCATTTTCATAAAATATTTTCCTAAATAAATATTTTTTGGTCCAATGATTTTGGGAAATTTTTTGAGCCCATAGTTAATTTTTTAAAGTATTACAAAATAAGTTTTAAATTTAAAATCTGTATTTTTTAATTAAATAATTATTTTATTTAAAAATTAAATTTAAAATATTTAGAAAATTATTTTGATAAAATGGAATTCATTTTTTAATTCTAGATTTTGAAAAATGGTTTGGGTTAATATTTTGGATTTTTATCAAATACTCGATTTTTTGGTGAATAGTGAAATTTGATAATTTATGAAAAATGCTAATTAAGTGAATTTTTGCATCATTCTTGAGTCATGGATGATGTAAATATCTATTGGTTAGAACCTACATGTAAATTATATTATTTCTGGTCACATTAATCAATAATATCACTGGTCTTTAGCAAAATAATAAAATAATGATTAAGATATTAAAAAATTACTCATCTTTTCCACTATAAAATCCCCCTCACTCCCTCTTCTCGTCACTCCTTTCCATCATTGTTACTAGTACAAATTCAACCCAAATATCTCTCTAATATCCTATCCCATTTCCATCATCCATTGGTACCCTAAAAAGACCAAATACTCTCCCCTAAAGAGGCTCTTAAGGAAGATTAATTCAAGAGGCAAATTACTCTTTCCAATTCTTTTACTTTCTTTTCAAGTTCCTTTGTTTTCTTTTCTATCATCACCTATAATAATCCAAATGTTGTGAAAAATATAGTACCTCACATGTACATTAATTTTTTATGATGATTGAATAAGTTATTATCATCTCTCATTTACCTTTCTTTTATGCTAGTAGTAAAAAAAACACCATCCGAGATGTGCTAATTTACCACATTCATGGATGAGGGGTTTTTAATTTTTATTACCATATTCAATTATGGTCATGAAACCATTATTATTCTTAAACCATAATATAATATATGTATTAATTCTCATCTATGGTTCTGTAATCATTTTGAACGCATGATTTTGATTTATAAAGCAAAATGAGTTTGTTGTGTTCAAAAACCACTAATTAACCCAAACAGTTATCATTAAATAATTTATATAATGATTTGTCTTCAATACAAGTAACCAAATTAAATTTTCAACCATTTAACCTTATTTATTTTCAATAATAACATATAACTTAAATTCTGGACAACCATCCTCATTTTACATGATTCTCGGTTCATGTATATAACTATACTGATCATGAAACAGGGCCGAACAATGAAATTGAACCTCTTAACACATCAAAAAGGTCATTAATAAACTTAATAAGGTTATAATAAATAAATTTCATGATTTTAAGGTTATTTAATTAGTAATTAATGAACCTAAATTTTATTATTCAGGACATTAAGATCAAGTGGAGAACACCTTCGAACTTAAGGTAAGGGTTTCTTCATTTCACTTCCATTTTTGTGAGATATCCTATATTCACTAATACTATTTTTTTATGGTGTATGTATACTACACATTGATGTCTCATATCATTAATCTATTTATTTTTATGATATTAAATTTATCATTTTATGATTATTAATTTTAGGGTAGACGATTCAATTGATTGCAATGTTTTATGTATTTCCTACATAAACCTCCATTTTCATTCAGGTTTCTCTAATTCTGTACTCACCACAATGAAATTATTATTTATTCCTATGTACTCATCATAAATTATGTGTTAATTTTCAATATATGTGTACCAATCAGAATCCTTCTTTACTTTATGGGGAGTTACATGCATTAAAATAATCTTTCAAAAGATTGTCCCGAAATATAAGCTTGATTCAAGGAACTTATCAAATTATTAACTAATTTTAAGTTCACTATATAATATTTTTTAATCCATAATTATCTTTATAAAATTACACATTTTAACATAAAAATATATTTTGTTTAATTTCTAGGTTTATTAAATCAAACATTCCTTTGCGCTTTAAAATCCTGTAATATTTTCCTTAAACTGCACTAAAATGTTTTATTTCAAATCTTTTTTAAAAAATATTTTTAAATTATTTCACCTTAATAAGAATTTATTTAAGACTTGAATATAATTTCAATGACCTAACCTTTTATTTTCTTCGATATAAATGTTTACAATCTGATTTCATGAAAAATACAAATCATTTTTCAAAAGAACTCTTCTTTCCGATGTAAAAAATGATTTTTATCATCTCACTTCAAATTTTATGAAAAATATGACTTGTTCACCACTTATTTCTTTCTTATGTTGTATGTACTGACCTTTTTTATATAATATCAATAGTCTCCTTATTCTCATGATATTCTAATGGATTATGATTTGAATGTTTCATGGTGGTATGGGACGCTTTGGAATGTTTAAGGATTATTTCCTCAAGGATTTTTCAATTGCATCATTTAAAAGTATCCTAATATATGTAAATATACTTTGTTAAATATCATAATTTATTGAGTTTTATCTCATATGATATCATCCAACATGTTTTATTGAATGGTTTATGAATAGTTTGACTATGGATGTTCTTTAAACCATTCACCATATTACCTCTGAATGGTTAGTGTTTATGTTTAATAATTGGGGAAAGTTATTTACATTTCATATGTTAGTTTTAAATATGAATGTATATGTATTTTGTGTTATCTCCATTCATATGATAAATTCCTTAGACTTAGTAAGTGTTGTGTGGGTCCCTCTATATTCCCTCGGTTCATCGGTAGGTCTCATGATACGAATTATGGTCTTGGCATGAGGCCTTAATAGTATGATTATTTATGTTCTTGGCATGAGGCCTTGACAATATAGTTATGAGGTCCTGCATTATGTATTCTCTCATTATGAAGCTAGTAATTGAATGTTCATGTGGTTATTAGACTAGTATAATACCTGTTATTATGTTTTATTATGGAATTATTTATTCATCTCTTATTCCATTCATAGTATGCACATTTTTATGGCATGCCTAATGTTTATGTTTATGATATATTTTGTTGTATTGTTCACCCTTAATGAGCATCCGAGATCACCCATTTTCTTATGTTTTATTTTTTTCCCAGGATACGAAGAGGTGTATTATGAATGAATTTCAGGGATAAACTTAGAGTTGTGAATGTTACCAATAAAAATTATTTGTTGTTTTTCACTTCAAGTTTTAATGTTGAACCAATATATGTATCTGGTTTTCCAAAATTACTAAACTATTTGGTCCTTAGGGATACAAATTCCTTATAATCATGAAAATGTAATGAAATAATTCACCGACTCCAGGCTTCTAGGGTCAGGGATTTATAGTTGGTATCAGGGGGAATTTTAGTAGAAAACATGGAAATTAGATTTAGAAAATGTAGATTAGGTAAAAAACCCTAAGATAGACATTGAGGATAAAATTACAAGAACATATTAGAATTTTGGTAAGGAAAATATTATTTTAATATTTCTAGAAAATAAATCCCTATTTGGGTACTATAGGTGGATGTGGTTCTGGCCCAAATGTACCTAAGAGTAACAACTCTGACAAGGTGTTTCGGGCTTGACCCAGGGTAACATGGTACACAACAATGGGTCTTATTGAACACCTGGTTTGACACCCCTAGGGGGTATTATTAGGATAATTCACATTTTCATTACAAACCATTATGAAGCATTTATTCCCTAAAGTATCCAAATCATATGGTTAGAGGATCTAGGATGCATAAATTTATTTCATGTACGATACCATATTTATGGTTATATGGATTTCATAATTTTATGATTTAATTAATATATGGAATTGATTATAAATGGAACCTAGCTGAAATAATGAGAACTTCACCAATTTACATGATACAAATAGTAAGAATGATCATATCTCTTATGTTACTAAGCCATCAGTTTGAAGGAAGATAGTCTCCAAAGTATCCTTATCATATGCAGATATAACATCATGTGTTAACAAGGTATATAAATAATTATATGAGTACTATGGATTTGAAGGGAAGAAATAGAAGAAGAGGGTGGCATAGGAAATAATGGATAAAGGGAAGAATAAATCAGGGTAGTTTTCCAACATGTGTTACTTATGGAAGGAAACACCATGGAGCCAGATTAAAAGGAAAAATAGTCTATTAAAAGTGTGGAGAAAAGGTCCAAAAAGTTAATTATTGAAAGAGTAAGAAAATGGTTTTCAATTTACAGTGACTCAACTGTAAGGAATTGGGAAACTATGCAAATCAATGTCCCAAGTGTCAAAGGAATATGCCCTAAATGATGTTACTGGATAATGACTAAGTCCTGATACTGACACAGACAAAGTGGAATGATTAATATGCCTCATCGAGAATCATATCATTTGAATATTTTATTATCAATGTAATGGTTATAAGAATTATGGAATATATTAGGATTGTGTTGTAGTACTATTTCATTAAGAATTTGAGGTTATATGATGAATTGTGCCAAGGATAAGTGACTTAGTAGAAAGTTAATATCTTGGGAAAGTATAAGGATGGTGGAAAGACAAACCTAAATATATTATTGATTATTAAGATAATGATTGATTTGGATAAGTATTCACTACCTCAAAACTTGTTATTGAATTATCTATAAGTGGTCTATACTATCATTGATGAAGTTTACAACATTTATGGATATAAGGAATATATCCAATAACATGTGTAAGGATGAGTTCATGTTTCCAATAAGGTTTTATAGTAATTTGAGTTATTACCATATTTCAATAGGATACATGATTAAGATATTCACATGTTTGGAATGTGAAAATTTAGGGGTGCTTCTTGTTGATTGAATGAAAATAATGTAGCAGATGCATTGAGCAGGATGGATCATGGAATTCTAAACAAAATGGGGATTGCCAAGGACCCCATGTACATGGATCTAGCAAAGATGGATATGGAAATTATTATAAAGTGTTGGATAATGATCTTTTGTAAATTTAAACCATTTATAAAATGTTTTAAGTTGATCATTGTATGAGGATTTAGAGTTTAATGTCACCACATGTTGCAACATGTTCTAAGAGATAAAGTATAGATACTTCAAGGAATAAAAAAAGGATAAGATTGTTTTTATGAAATAGAAATGTATATTTATACTCTTATATATTTGAATAATTCCCCCACACTAGGGAAAGAGTCTTAAACAAAAATGTTTTCCTATTATAGTTTTTTACATAACTATAGTTTATGGTTTTGGGGTAATGATCTTTCATCTAAGCATGTTCTATATCACTTTCCATCAAAACATTATAGTTTGACTATTCTTCTATGACCATGTTATCCAATGAGAATGTGTAGTTTGGTAGTAACTGATGCATTTCCCTTTCCTAATTATTAAGAGAATATTTTAACCATATTTCTGATGTGGGTTTCCTATAAGGTAATTTTAAAGTATCAACCATTAACTTTTAAAATTTAATTTCAAAATTTCAAGGATGAAATTTTTGTAAAGAGGGGAGAATGTAACAACACCCCAAGGATTTAAAAATAAATTTAATATTGAATTCATGAAACATCAAGCCTCTAAAAACAACACTTTTTTATAATTGAGCTAATAAACATAATTTTTCCACTTTTGTTATTTGAATTTCAAAAATCTGACAAACACGGTTGCATTCAGAGTGATTTTTGGAGTTTTATAGAACAAACTTAATTTTTGGTGAATAGTAACCTACCCTTATGAATATTAATTTACCCTTATGAATAGTAATATAACCTTATGAATATTAAACTCATCCATGGATGTATAAATAAAATTTAGGTGCATTACAAATGAAATAGAACATTTTATAAATTGTTGATTAAGAATTGGTATTTTTGTGAGTGATAAATATTTAATTACAGTTTTAAATTAATAAATGGATTTAAAATTAATTTTCATAAAATATTTTCATAAATAAATATTTTGTTTTCCAATGATCTTCAGATAATTTTATGAGACTATAGTTTATTTTAGAAAGTATTACACAATTGGTTTTAAATTTGAAATCTGTATTTTTCAATTAAATAATTATTTTACTTAAACCATAAATTTCACATATTTAGAAGATTATTTTGATAAAATGGACATCATTTTTAAATTCTACACATTTTAAAATGGTTAGGGTAATTTATTTGTATTTTTCTGAAATACTCGAAATTTTTGTGAATAGAGAAATTTGATAATTTACAAAAAATGCTAATTAAGTGAATTTTTTCATCATTCATGAGTCATGGATGATGTAAATGGCCATTGTTCTGAACTCACATGAAAATATTACTATTATTGGTCACAATAATCAATACTATTTTTGGTCTTCAGAAAAATAATAAAATAATGATTAAAATATTAAAAAATTACTCCTCTCCTCCACTATAAAACCCCCCCTCACTCCCTCTTCTCTTCACTCCTCTCATGACTCATTCCTAGTCAAATTTCTACTCAAATATCTCCCTGATATCTTCCCCATTTCCATAATCCATTTTCTCCTCAAAATACCAAATCCTCTCCCCTAAATAAGCTCTCAAGGAAGATTAATTCTGGAGGTAAATTCCTCTTTTTCAATTCTTTTACTTTATTTTCAAGTTCCTTTGTTTTCTTTTCTAACTTGACCTCTCCTCAGCCAAATGTTATAAAAACTCCAGTATCTTAAATCTAATTTAATTTTAATATGATTATGGAATAATTTATTATCATCTCTACTTTATCCCTCTTTTATGCTATTAGTAAAAAACCATCTCAGATGTGCTAATTTACCACATTCAAGGACAATGGGTTTTCAATTTCTATTACTTTATTCAATTATGGTCATGAAACCACTATTATGGTTAAGAAAGACTATAATATATTTATTATGTCTCATATATGGTTATGGAATCTTTTTGTGCACATGGTTCTGATTTATAAAGCAAAATGAGTTCATTGTGTTCAAAAACCGATAATTAACCCAAACAGTTATCACTAATTAATTTATATAATGATTAATCTTCAATCCAAGTAATAAAATGAAATTTTCAACCACATGAAATTATGTATGTTCAATAATAATATATAACTTCAATTCTTGACAACCATCTTCATTTTACATGATTCTCCGTTCATGTATATAAGTATACCAATGATGAAAGAAACGAACCCGAACAATGAAATAGAACATCTTAACACATAAAAAAGGCCATGAATTAAATTAATAAGGTTATAATAAATAAATTAAATTAAGTTAAGGTTGTTTAATTATTAATTAATGAACCTAAATTTTATTATTCAGTTCATTAGGATCAAGTTGATAACACCTTTGGACTTAAGGTAAGGGTTTCTTCATCTCACTTCCATTTTTGTGAGATATTTCATATTCACTACTACTACTTGTGTGTAGTGTATTTATAATATCCATTGATGTTTTATATCACAAATATATTTATTTTCATGATATTCAATTTATCATTTGATTATTATTAATTTTGGGGTATACGATTCAATTGATTACAAAGTTTTAAGTATTTTCTACCCGAACCTCTATTTTCATTCGGGTTGCTCTTATTCTCTACTAACCTAAATGAAATTATTATTTATTACTATATACTCCTCATAAATTCTATTTTAATGTTCCATATATGTGTACCAATCATAATCCTTTTTTATTTTATGGGTAGTTACATGTTTTAAAATAATCTTTCAAAATATTGTTCCAAAATGAAAGCTCGATTCAAGGAACTTCTCAAATTATTAACTAATTTGATGTTCACTCTATAGTATGTTTTAAGAAATAATTATCTTTATAAAATAATAAATGTTAACATTAAAAATCTATTTTGGTTCTTTTTTTGTTTTATTAAAGCAAACATGTCTTTATGATTTAAAATCCTATAATATTTTCCTTAAACTGCAATAAAATGTTTTATTTCTAAAGCTTCTTTAAAAACTATTTTTAAATAATTTCACATCAATAAGTCTTTATTTAATCCTCAAATATAATTTCAATGAACTCCAATTTTGTTTTTTGGGATATAAATGTTTACAATATAATTTCATGACAAATAAAAATGATTTTCCAAAATAACTCTTCTTTCCAAAGTAAAAAAGTATTTTTCTCATATCACTTTAACTTTTATGAGATATATGCCTTGTTAACCAATTACTTATTGATTGTGGTGTATGTAATTACCTTTGGTATATTATATAAAGAGTCTCCTTATTCTCATTATATTTTAAGGGATTATTATTTGAATGTTTCAAGGTGGTATGGGACACTTTGAAGTGTTTAACGATTTTTTCCTCAAGGATTTTTCAATGGTATCATTTAAAAGTATCTTTATCTATGTCAACATCATCTATTGAATCTTGTACTTTATTAAGGTTTATATCATATGAAATCATACACCATATTTTATTTAATGTCTTGTGAATAGTTTTACTATGGATGTTATTTCTTTATACCATTCACCATATTACTTCGAATGGTTAGTGTTTATGTTTAATGATTGGAGAAAGTTATTTACATTTCATATGTTAGATTTAAGTATGAATTTATATGTTGTTTTTGTTATCCTGATTCATATTAAGAATTAATTGGACTTATTAAGTGTTGGGTGGGGCCCACTATAGCCCCTCGGTGTATCGGTAGGTCTCATTATACAAACTATGGTCTTGGAATGAGGCCTTAACAGTATGATTATTTATAGTCTTGTAATGATTCCTTGATAGTATGGTTATGAGGTCCTACATTATGAATTTCCTAAATATGAATCTATTAATTGAAAGTTCATGTGGTTATTCGACTAGTATAATACCCATGATTATGTTTTATTATGACATTTCTTATTCAGCTCTT
This sequence comes from Viscum album, assembly GCA_963277665.1. Classification (NCBI taxonomy): domain Eukaryota; kingdom Viridiplantae; phylum Streptophyta; class Magnoliopsida; order Santalales; family Viscaceae; genus Viscum; species Viscum album. Next base: position 1,466,472,358 of record OY728158.1, read on the forward strand.
ATTCCTGCCATAATATGTATAAGCTTATGGAATGCCTAATGTTTATGTTTATGATATCTTCTGCTATATTGTTTACCCTTATTAAGCATCTAAGCACACCCCTTTTATTATGTTTTATTTTTCCCCAAGATGTGAAGATATATATTATGAATGAATTGCAAGGATAAACTTAGAGTTGTTAGTGTTCCCAATAAAACTTATTTGTTGTTTTTCATTTCAATTTGTAATGTTGAACCTGTGTATGTATATGGTTTTCAAAAACTACTAAACTATTTAGTCATTTGAGATATGACTTCCATTTAATAATGCCAATGTATTGAAATAATTCACCAACTTATAGATTCTAGGGTCTGGTTGTTACAGGTGGTGTCTTGATATTGATGTCCCTCATGTTACATGGAGATTTGTATGATGTTTTTTGTTTTTCTTTCCTTTTAGTATTTTGTTTTTTGGTTAAAATTGTAAAACCTTTAATCTGAAAATGATTGTACCATGTTTGGTCGTGGATAATCATTATTTTTTATCCATTGTTGTGAGTTTTTTATGATTATTTAAGTGGGTAAAATCATTCCCAATGTATTTTGTTGGAACCTGGGAACTAGTTTCCATCCTCTGGGGATTGAGCCTTCGGGCTATACTATGGGCCAGGTCGGGTGTCAGGTTAGATGGAACTCTAGTTTGGTTAATGATAAATGAATATTTATATCTCATGAGATAGATAGGGATGGATTGATGGGTGAACTAGATTTAGTATAACAGGGCTAGAATGAGGGGTGAACTTGGTTCGGTATGATAGGGCTTGAGTGAGGAGTGAACTCAGTTTATTATGATAGGGCTAGAATGAGAAGTTAAGTTGGTTCAGTAATATAGGGCTAGAAAAGGGACTGAACTAAGTTTAGTAATACTGTGCCGGAATGCAAAGTGAACCCAATTCGGTAATACAATGTTGTAATGGAGAGTGAACCCAGTTCAGTAACATACATTTTTCACTAAGATTGTCTTCAGAGTGAACCTTGATTATAAATATTATTTGGGTATTTTACTCATTCCAATAATATGGACTTGGTTGTAATCCTTGAATACTATGTTAATAATTTTATTTGTTCATGCATCTACCAAAATTGCATGTTATATTACTATGTTATGATTTAGGGAATATTATCCTTATTCTCTTATGATTTATTTATTATAAACTACCAATATTTATGACATGAGTAATGTTTATGTTCTTTGATACAAAGGGTGTAGTTTTCTAATGTTATGATCATGTTCTCATAAACTTATGATTATGTAATTCTTTTTTATCATATCTATTTACCCATACTGAGCATCTAATCTCACTCTTTTTTATTTTTCCTTTCCCCATGTTATAAAGAAACATTTTATGTAGGATTACAAAAAAGGGAAGATCTTTATGGGAGAATTTGGAGATCTTTCACCATGTTAGAACATATTGTGTTCCACATTTTTAAAGACACTAAACTATTACAGTCCTCAGTCTTGTATATTAGTAATGTGATGAATATTCACCTAAAATGATGCAATATCTAGGTATGTTATGTTAAGGTATCTATAGTTGGTATCAAAGGAAAGGTTTAGTCAACCTTTGGAAACTAGGATAAGAAAAATTTAGTGAAATTCCTAAGGATATTTCTAAGGATATGTCTATGGATGTCTCTAAGGATAAGTATAAGAATGAGTTAAAGTATATTAAAATATCTTATAATTTTGGTAAAGGATAGAGTGAGTGGTTTACTAGAAATACATTCCTATATGGATTCCATAAGTGGGTATGGCCCTAGTCTAGATGTAAATAGGGGTATCAACCCTGAAAACACCGTATTGAGCTAGAATCAATCAAGAACTGGTGCATGACAATGGTCTTTATTGCATATCTGGTTTTACACTTCCAGGGGATATGATTTGTGAATTCAAAAACTCTTTATAAGTCATCATGAAGGATTTATATAGATAATGACTTTTAATGATCTAGGATAAACCAAAGGTTTCATAGATTAAAAATTATGTGCCATGATTAAGAAACCCTATAAATATTTTTTCAGGATTATGTGGTTTTCCTCTATGATTAATGTTGCTCGCATGTTTATTTTGGTCTTAATCAATGGATAGAACCCAAAGAAACTGCGTTGATGAGGAATGAAATGGAAAATGTAATGATTATACTCATGAGAAATTTAATGTTATGGGAGATAAAATGAAAAACCACATTTCTATGATCACACAAATTTCTCAAACTATGAATCATAGTGAACATCCAAATGAGACAAGAAGGGAATAATGCTTTGTTGAGTCCTTAATGAGGAATTTCCCACCTTCTATCAACGTTCCTACTGATTTTTTAGTTAAAGATAAATGGATCAACACCACTAAAAAGATATTTTCTATTCTCCAGTGTTCCTAGTATGAAAATGTCACTTTGGTTGTCTACTATATGGAAGGTTGGGTGGATAAATTGTGGAATATTTTCAAAAATACGAGGTGACAATATGAAATTGACTCCATGGATTGGGATGAGTTCAGAACTAATTTTTCAAAAATTAATTTACAATTATTCTTCGTATGAAAATGAAGAAGGAATTCCTAGATAATAAGAAGAAGAATGATGAATTTTTTGGCGTCTATGAAGAAAATTTTACAAGGCTTGTGAGGTACTCTTTGGTTATTATCATCCAAACTGAATTTAATGTTTATCAATTATTTGGTAGCTTAAAACAAAGTCTTTGAATGGTCATTATCCATAAGATACTTTATTAGCTATGAATAGATTTTTCGATGTGCCATCAAGGTGCAATTAGAGGTTGGAGTTACATATCAATCTCTTAGTTTTGATAAGAAAAGGAAGATGGAGTTAAAAGGGAAATATAAAGACCGTAGAGAGAAAATGATGAGATTTCATTTATGTTCTGAGTGTGGGAAGAAGCATAAAGTAAATTATCTTAAGGGAACTGCTAAATTTTTTATGTTTGGAAAGTAAGGTTATCGGGAAACTAGTTTCCAAAGTGATGGAAAGAAGTTATATAATAATTAAAATTGAGAATAGTATAATAAATTGAACCTCCCATAATCTAGTGTATCAATTACATGTATTTTGTGATTTATGCGAATAAATTCCCCAATACATGGGAGAATGTAGATTATAATCCAAAATAGCCTCGAAGGAAAAAGTAAAAAGGTAAAGCTTGTGTGGTAAAAATTGATAAATTGAATAATGATAATTAGGGAACACTTATCCTACCCTACTTAGTTGGGAATTTATTTTTGATTTATATGAATAATACCTATGAAAATATTATTGTTCGTCCTTTAGTGATGTTTCATTTGATTACCTCCCTTTACATGGATTTAGGATTAATAAAATCACATTTGATATTCTATTAGTATAAGGATGGACCCATGTTTCTAATGAAAATGTTTTGGTTAAATATAATATCTTATTTAAGGAATAAAGGTTCAATTATATAGAATGTTTTAAGTTAAACTTTGGATGAGGTATTAGATATTAAAGTATTCACTTCTCATAAGAGGATTTATGCATATTGTGTAACCAATTCTAACCATTTTTCTATGATGATAACTAAAGATGTATGGAATGAATTATAATCCTTCTTATGGATCTTATGATCCATTTGTGATTCGGTTGTGATAAATTCACCTTCCTTTTTAGAGTTAGATATGAAGTGGAAATTGTTCAAGACATAACCAAAGGGTGAGACTCTGCATATGAAATTGAAAGAAATCAAGTAATTATATCTTCTTGTGAAAAAATATTAAAATCTAGGGAAATGATATAGAAAAATATTTATCATAATACCATCAATTCTATTGAACTTATGATCTTATAAATCATCACATATTTATGGTTTTGAGGTCCTTAAATTCCCATTGGTCATTTATTTACTTGTGACTAGTGACCTTTATCACTATCTATAATTATTTAGGCTTTTCTTCTACATCTAATCTTCACTTCCCACTTATGTTCTCCTTTTTGGAAACCTAGTTATGAGTTAATTTATATAGCCATTATAGTTCCAATATTCTTTTTTAAAATGAAGCTTTAGTATTTATTTTTACGATGTGGGTTTCTATGAAAGAAACTTCCATATATTACACACTTGATAACCCAGATGAATTTTGAGGGAGAAGTTCATTTCAAGGGGGGTAAAATGTAATACCCCAAGAATTTTTTAAATATTTGTTTGAATTAATTTAATCTTTTTGATATTTTTCATTTCATGCCACAGTGAATATAGCTTGTGTTATATGAAATAACCAAGTTATTATTGCTTTGTACACAACACCAAGTCGATCATGAACTACACTTAAACACTTAGATTAGCTTTAGATACATGAAACACTATGTTTTGTTTGGGGTACAAACAATTCCAAGTTTCTTTGATATCTTGTGTTACACGCAATACCTAGTTTTATAAAACTACAATGTACTATTAATAATATTATTAAAATATTTTTATAGTTGTAACCTAGCCACTGGAATGAAGTTTATGAATAATATTAATTAAATTGTGAAATTTTTTTTTACACATGTATATAAAATGAATTATTTTGTGATCTATTAACTAGAAATGAAAATAAAACCCTTTTTAAAATATAGGAAAATTTTTGCTGGAAAACTATATTTATACAATCAAACACATTTTATGTCAATAAATTATTTAAACCACTATTGAAATATTATTTTAATGATATTTTTGTTTTATATTCCTTAAACTATTTCAATTTTATCTTATGTGTAATCTAAATAAGAGATTATAATAAATCCAATTTTACACAAAAAAAATATTTTTTTTTCTAAAAAGAAATTTTACTACCTTTTAAATGTGAAACTTTTTTAAATATAATTTTTTAAACATTTATAAATTTTATTTTTAAAAATTAACTTAATTTTTAAAGGATAATATAAAAATTTACTTTGGGTAAATTTTTAGTAATTATATGAGAATTTTCATTTTTTGACGAATAGTGAAAAACACTGAATTTTAATTGAAAACTACACTTTCATAAAATTTATTTATATAGATAAATAATATTTTAAAATGGTTTTAAAGTATATTTATATACATCATACATCTATTAATGCAATTTAGTTCATTTTAATCAATTTTACATTTAAATTAGATATAAAAACATTTCAAACTTTAAAACCTTTTCACATTAAAAACCCGTCATTTCATCCCTTATACAGGATTAATTTTTAAATGATTTTTGAAACTTATGTGATTATAATTTTGAAAAAATGATTCATTATTTTAAATCATCAAAATTTATAATTTATATTAAGGTCAAATTTGTTTTTGACTAAAAATATTAGTGAAAGTAATTAAATTTAATTATAGTGATTAAGGTACAAACTAGTTTACTTAGTGGTTAAACATTAACTTAAGGATACAAATAACCTAGAAACCATTTTAAAAAACATTATATTGACTTATTTTGATCATATATTCCATTTTATAATAAATAGGTGTAGTACCCCCGGTTTGAGGTATGTGTCCTTTGTTTATGCATTTTTATGTGTTTAAAGTGCCTGGGATGAGTTGGGAAGAGGTTGGGAGAGTTTAAGAGTGGTTTTGGATGAGTTTGGAGACTTTTAAAGGGGTGCATGGTTTGATCACAATTAGTGGAAACCATGCAGATTATCTAGGAAACTGTGAAAGGGAGACAATAGTCTTCGCACGGCATGCGCACCGTTTTCCAAACCGTGCGAGGAAACCATGCGGACCCTAGCTCTCGAGGTAGTATCATGTGCATGGTTAGCGCACGGTTTTCCAAACCGTGTGGGCTAACCGTACGACCACATAAAAATAGGGTTATAAGTTTCGGGCTCCCTCGGGCTTAACCTATTTCACTCCAAGCTTCCTACCACTCGTGGCTCACTCGGGTTCTTCAGTTCTTAGGAGGTGGAGGAGATTTCCCACTCATTTTGGAATCGTTTTGAAGAGGTTTCTTGACGGATTGAAGGTGGTTTCTCCCAGGTAAGTCTCTCCTCTTGGTTTCTTTGTGGTTTCCTCTAGATCTGCATCTCCCTCTCTCTCAGTTTTCTAGATCTACACTCGTTGTTTGTAGATCTAAGGTTGGGGTTGCCTTGAATGTTAATTTTATGGCTTGTGATTGTTAGGGAAGGGGATCTAGAGAGGTTTTGGTGGTGTGTTCTCCGGATTTGAGGTGCGATTTCTTGGGGGTCGATTTCTCGAGAACCCTAAAGGTAAGTGTCTTCTCTCTCAACTCCACTTGGTTAGAGCTAATGGTTTTGGTTACAATTAATGTTTTGTGCTTGAAATTAATTGTGTTTTGATGTGCTAAATTGGTGGAAAATCCCTTGGGTGATGTTTTGGGGATTTTTGGGAAAAAGAGGGTTTTTTGGTGAAATGCAATTGTTGTGGATTTTAAAATGGATATTTTAAAATGGGATGCTATGGTTGAATTGTGAAAATTATTGATGGAATGGTTTTCAATAAAAGGTTTGTTTTATTGAAATATTTTTTGGCATGGAAAATGATTTTCAATAAATGGTTGATTTATTGAAGTGGATTGATATGCAATGGAATTGGTTGATCGCATGTGGTTGTGACCTTGGTGGGGTATATGCTTGGAATTGGCTTGTTTCGAATGTTGTGTGGAAGTGGAGAGAAGTACCACTATAAATTGGGGATGAATAGTGGACAGAAGGGCCACTATCAATGGTAAGTTGACGAGAAGTTCCACTAAAGTGTGAATTAGTGAATGGGTTGGACGGAAGCTCCACCGTTTGGTTGTTTCGTTTTTTTTGTGCATTGCTTTGCAAGTTGGAAATTTTTGTGTGGTAATTTGAATTGATAAAATGACTTGTGGCATGTTTGGTTGGATTTCCCTGGATTGCTTGGTTTGGGTGTAATGGCTTATGTTTGTCTTATGAAAATGGTTGTACTTGTGATTCATTTTATATAAATGTGGTAATAGTTTTATCCTAGTGGCTTGTGTAGGGAAGTCATTTGGGGAAAACCTACTGAGTTTTAGTACTCACCCCCTACTTTGGAATGTTGGTGTCTTTTCAGATGTTGGGTATTGGGACGTGGGAAAAGGTAAGGCATCTCCCTCCGGTAGTGGTGTATTGTGACGTCTCAGTAGATCTTGGAGCGTAGAGCTTGGTGTGGAGTTGTGGTGGTGTCATGGCTCGTAGTGTCTATTGTTTAGTTTACGATCGTACTTTGATATGGTTGGTTGTATTGGTTTGGGGTTGTACTGTGGAATAACTTGGTTGTCTTTTGGGAATACATTTTTGGGTTTGGAAGTACTTGCATCATATAGTGATTTATAGTGGATGGTTTGGTGAGTTTTGTATTAAGGGAAAATATTTCCCCAACTTGTTCTTGAAGCCCTCGACATTTATTTACAGCCTTTGGTGCCTTGGGAATGTCTCTTAAGGCCAAGTAACCCTCACCACCTCCTCAATCCAATAAGGTAGGGGCAGGGTGTTACAAGTGGTATTAGTTTGTTCGGTCCTTTGGAGTTGATTCTCGAATTTGGTGTTCACATTCGTTGTGATACATTCCTTGAGTCGGGATGGTAGCAAGGCGTAGGAATGTCGGAAATTGGAATTTATAGCATAAAAGTACGTAGCTAACCCTTTTATGCTGAAATTAAATTTATGAGGGATTTGGGTACATAAGTGGTTTGGAGACACTTATCGGCATTGGAAAACTCATTGTCGTGGGTGTAGCCAATGAGATGAGTATGTCATGCATGGTAAAAATGACTTCCCACTAGGATTCATATTTCATTGGGGTATAATGATTTATGAGGTGATACGAATGTGTGAAACTGTAATGTGAATAAATTGGTATTTTGAAAATGGTTTGGTTTTCAAAATGGTAAAACATGGAAAATGTGAACTGGTGGAAAGCCTTGTTGTGATAGTGTTTTGTAATGTCATTTGAAATGGGATTTCATGATGTTTACGGAAGTGATACTCATGGTTGTTTGCTTTCTGTTTATAGAAATGGCACCGGGTAGGCGTCATAGAGACCAACTGGAGGAGGCTGCTGAGAATGTGGTAGCACTTGAGCCTCAGGTGAACCAGTAGCTAGTGCAAAGCATAGTGAAAGCTTTCCAAGATGTGGAAAATGGAAATAAAATGGATGAACCAACGAATGTGGATTATGTGGTTCAGTTTCAAAATCAGAATCCACCCATCTTTAAGGGTGATTCAGATTCATAGAGGGAAGAAGCATAGTTGAATAGAATGAACAAGATCTTGGAGTTATTGGGAACACCGATAGAGTTAAAAGTGAAGTTGGCCACGTATATGTTGGAAGATCTTGCCCTTCAGTGGTGAGAGTTGGTATTCCAACTGGGGACAGACCAGGGTATGATGTGGGAAGGATTTGAATAATTGTTTAACAAATAATTTTACCCCCATACGTTCAGAATTCAGCTTATGACTGATTTCTTCAATTTTAATTAAGAACTTATGTCTGTGATGGAGTATGCAGCTATGTTTATGAACTTAGTGCGGTTTGAACTCGAGGTGGCGGGTAGCACATTGTTGAAAGCAAGGATCTCTGAAACGGGATTAAGGAAAGAAATCTGTTCAAATATAGCAGTACTGTGTATAGATGATTACACAGAGATGGTGAATAGAGCCTCGGTGGTTGAGCGGGATCTGTTGGGCGCTCTGGGCGGACGAATCATGGTGGTACCTATAGGGAATAGTGGGAACTCTAACACTGGGTTCAAGCAGAGGAGGGACACTTATTCCCAGGGTGAGAGTATGACATATAATCTGACGGTAGGATCGGTGAATCATCCTCTGAATCCCCAGAGCAAGCTGGGATGTTTTCAGTGTGGTTCTACGAGCCACATCAAGCGGGATTGTACGGCACAACCTCGAGCATGTCATAATTGTAAGCAGATGGGGCATCTGCAGTGTTATTTTTGGAATGATTCAAGTTCGGGTGTGTGTGATACTTCTCATGGATCGCAGACGTTGTATGCTTCGATGGGATGGGGGCAGCATCATACCCCTCGGCAGTAGGGTAAATTAGGTCATGGGGATTCTTGGAATACCATGATGCCTCAGCAGGGTAATAAAGAGAAGAGTGTAGAAAGTAAACATGTGTTTGGAGCTAAGAAGGTGGTGGTGGATGATCAGTCGGGACCATCCATGGTGCGAGGTATTATTCTTTTAAATTCTACCTTGATGCAGGAGTTGTTTGATACAGGTTCTTCACACTCCTTTATTGTTGCACGTGTGGTTGATTTGCTGGGACTAAGGTTAGAAATGATGCCCTTGGTTTTAAAACTTCAAACTCCTCTGGATCGAATAGAGTGTCAAGCCTTCCTGTGTAGAGCATGTGGTATCATTGTGGGCGAGGTGGAGCTAGTGTGGAATTTCTCAATGCTTGAGAAGGATGGGTATGATGTAATCCTGATAATGGATTGTATGGTGTAATTTAAGTCCCATATTGAATGTGATACACAAATAATGGTTTTTACGACACACGATGGTGTTAGAAATCTCTTTAGAAGAGAGAGGCATGAAAGGAAAGGTGAAATGGGTTTGTTGGCACCAGCAGTGGGCACGTTATCGTGTCAGTTGGTGGTGTTGTCATTAGAATTGGTAATGGGTGTTGAGAAAAGTGTTTTTCTGGAAGTGGTAGATCATTTCATGGATGTTTTTCCTGAATAATTCTCTAGGTTACCTCCTGTAAGAGAAGTGGAGTTTACGATTGATCTCCTTCAGGGGACCAGTCCTATCTCACTTCCGTCTTATCGGATGGCACCAGTTGAATTACGAGAATTGAATGTCCAGTTGGAAGAGTTATAAAGAAAAGGGTTTATCTGGCCTAGCACGTCTCTGTGGGCAGCGCCGATGTTGTTTGTGAAAAGGGCGGATAGAACTTTGAGACTCTGTGTTGATTATCTTAGACTTAACCAAGTTACGGTAAAGAATAGATATCCACTTCCACTAATTGATGATTAGTTCAACTAGTTGAGGGGAGCCCAGTGGTTCTCCAAGATCGACCTGAGGTCAGGATATCATCAATTTCAGGTGAGGAAGGGCGATATTTCTAAAACAGCTTTCAGAAGTAGATATGGCCATTATGAATATGTGGTTATTCCCTTTGGTCTAATGAATGTGCCAACGGTGTTTATGTCATTGATGAATCGGATATTTCAGAGAAATCTGGATTCATTTGTGGTGGTGTTTGTAGATGATATTCTAGTGTATTCAAGCACAAGGGTGGAGCATGAGCAGCACTTGGAGACAGTGCTAAGGATCTTGAGGGATCATCGGTTGTATGCCAAATTGTCAAAGTGTGACTTTCGGATACAGAAGTTCATTTTCTTGGCCATGTGATTTCTGAAAGAGGTGTTTTATTGGATCCAAAAAAGATAGAGGCTATTATCTCGTGGGAACCACCAAAGAATGTGTTTGAGATACGGAGTTTTCTTGGTCTATGTGGGTATTATCGGTGTTTTGTTCATGATTTTTCACGTTTGGATTCACCAATGATAGATTTGAAAAGAAATAATGTTCCATTCCAATGGAATAAACAGTGTCAGTAGTGTTTCTAAGAGCTAAAGGGTCACCTTACATCAGCACCAATCTTGGTTTTTCCAGCACTAGGAAAAGGGTACGTGGTGTATTGTGATGCATCGGGATCAGGGTTGGGTTACGTTCTCATAAAAGGGAATCATGTGGTTGCATGTGGCTCATAGAAGTTGAGGGTTCATGAGAAGAACTACCCAACTCATGATTTGGAGTTGGCAGCAGTGGTTCATGCTTTGAAAGTGTGGCGTCATTATCTCTTCAGTGAGAAATTCACGGTATATACAGATCATAAGAGCTTGAAGAACATATTCTCACAAAGTGATTTTAACTTGAGGTAAAGGAGATGGATGAAATATCTCCAGATGTTTGATTTTGACTTAATGTACACACCAGGTAAGGGAAATTTGGTGGCAGATGCATTAAGTAAAAAATCATATGGTCAGATGGTGAAACAGGCATCGGACCAGTGGAAGTTGACGTCGTTTATAGCCGATATGAGGTTGTAATGTGAGGACCAGGGTGATAGAGAGGTCTTCTTTCTAGTTTTTTTTTATTCCAGACTTTGCTGGCTAGGTTAGAAAGGCACAGATATCTGATTCTGAGTGTGTGACCATGGGGTTGAGACTCAATGGTGGGGAGACCATTGAGGGTTGGAAACTAAAGGGAGATTCAGTTTTGTGTTTTCGGAATTGGATATCTGTACCAGTTGCTTTCCAGGAGGATCTTCTCAGGGCATATCATCATTCCAGGTGGGATGTTCATCCTGGAATTCATAAAATATATAAATCACTGAAGGCACAGTTCTGGTGGGCTGGTATGAAAAGAAGTGTGGATGAGTTTGTTTCGAAATGATTGACTTTTTAGTAGGTCAAGGCAGAGAATCAAAGGCCAGCATGAATGTTGCAGTCTTTACCAATCCCTTTTTGGAAGTGGGAGAAGATAGCGATGGATTTTGTCACAGGTCTCCCAAGAATGATCAGAAAGCACGATGCCATTTGGGTGATAGTGTATCGGCTAATGAAGTCAGCCCATTTCATCCTGATTCGTGAATCTCATACGGTGGAGGATCTGTCCAAAGTCTATATTCGGGTGGTGGTAAAGAGGCATGGTGTTCTAGTTTTTATTGTATCAAATAGAGATCTGAGGTTTACATCTCATTTCTAGAAATCCTTACAGCAAGCCCTTGGAACTAAGTTGATCATGAGTACAACGTATCTCCCTCAGACGGATGGTCAATCCAAGAGGATGATACAAACTCTAGAGGATATGTTGCAGGCTTGTGTCATGGATTTTGGTGGCTCATGGGAGGAGAATTTGTTATTGGTGGAGTTCTCGTACAATAATAGTTATTAGGCATCCATACAGATGGATCCATTTGAAGCATTGTATGGGCGTCCGTGCCGTTCTCCACTATGTTGGGTGGAAATGGGTGAGTCCTTGATGGTTGGACTAAGCCTTGTCCAGGAGACTATGGAGAAGATCAATTTGATCAGGAAGATAATGGAGACGGCTCATAGTTTTTCGAAATCATATGTGGATCATCGTCGACGGTCGTTGTCGTTCGAGGTGAGTGATCATGTTTTCTTGAGGATCTCTCCTAGGTTGGGACATCGTCGGTTTAGAAAGAAAGGAAAGTTATCTCCAAGGTTTTTTGGACCTTTTGAGATTCTTGAGCGGGTTGGTGAGGTGTCTTATAATTTGGATTTTCCAACTAGGTTCAGTGCGGTGCACAATGTGTTTCATGTGTCGTAGTTGAAAAAGTATCAGTCGGATCGTGACCATGTGATTCGATGGGATCATATTGAGCTAGAACCAGATTCTTCATTGGTGCACGTGCCAGTGCGGGTTGTGGATAGGCAATAGAAATTCTTGTATGGTAAAATCATCAGTTTAGTTCATTTTTTTGGAAACATGGTCAGATTCAAGAGGAGACTTGGGAGCGGGAGAAAGAGATGATCGATCAGTGGCCCGAGCTCTCTCGGCAAAGGGTGGGTTCACTACTTTCGGAGGATGGAAAGTCCAATAGTGGGAGAATGTAGTACCCCCGGTTTGAGGTATGTGTCCTTTTTATGCATTTTTATATGTTTAAAGTGCACAGGATGGGTTGGGAAGAGGTTGGGAGATTTCGGAATGGTTTTGGATGATTTTGGAGACTTTTAAAGGGGTGCACGGTTTGAGCACGGTTAGTGGAAACCGTGTGGATTCTCCATGAAACCATGCAAGGGAGATAGTAGGCTTTACACAGCCTATTCATGGTTTTCCAAACCCTGTTAGAAAATCGTGCGGACCCTAGCTCTCGAGGCAGTAGCGTGCACACGGTTAGCACACGGTTTTCCAAACCGTGCGGGCTAACCATGCGACCACTTAAAAATAGGGTTATAAGTTCAGAGCTCCCTCGTGCTTGACCTATTATACTCCAAACTTCCTCCCACTCATGGCTCACTCAGTTTCATTGGTTATTATGGGGTTGAGGAGCTTTCCAACTCATTTTGGAATCATTTTGAAGAGGTTTCTTGACGGATTGAAGGTGGTTTCTCCCGGGTAAGTCTCTCCTCTTAGTTTCTTTGTGGTTTCCTCTAGATATATATCTCCCTATCTCTTGGTTTTCTAGATCTACACTCGTTGTGTGTAGATCTAGAGTTTTTTTTTCCTTTAATTTTAATTTTAAGGATTTTGATGGTTAGGGAATGTGATCTAGAGAGGTTTCGGTGGTGCGTTCTCCGGATTTGAGGTGCGATAGCTTGGGGGTCGATTTCTCGGGAACCGTAAAGGTATGTGACTTATCTATCGACTCCACTTGGTTAGATCTAATGGTTTTGGTTATAATTAATGTTTTGTGCTTGAAATTAATTGTGTTTTTATGTGATAAATTGGTGGAAAATCCCTTGGGTGATGTTTTGGGGATTTTTGGGAAAAAGAGGGTTTTGTGGTGAAATGCTATTGTTGTGGATTTTAAAATGGATATTTTAAAATGGGATGATATGGTTGAATTATGAAAATGATTGATGGAATGGTTTTCAATAAAAGGTTTGTTTTATTGAAATATTGTTTATCATGGGAAATTATTTTCAATAAATGGGTGAATTATTGAATTGGATTGATATGCAATGGAATTGGTTGATTGCATGTGGTTGTGACTTTGGTGGGTTATATGCTTGGCATCGGATTTTTCTGAATTTTGTGTAGAAGTGGTGAGAAGTACCACTATAAAAATGGGATGGATAGTGGATGGAAGGGCCACCGTCAATGGTAAGCGGATTAGAAGTGACACTAAAGTCTGAATGGGTGAATGGGTTGGACGGAAGCTCCACTGTTTAGTTTTTTGGTTGTTTTTTGTGCATTGATTTGCAATTTAGAAATTTTTTTACTAATGTGAATTGATGAAATGACTTGTGGCATGTTTGGTTGGATTTCTCTGGATTGCTTGGTTTGTGTGTAATGGCTTGGTAAGGGCATTTTTGGCTTATAAAAATGGTTTCACTTATGATTCATTTTATATAAACTGTTTTATATAAATGTGTTAATGGTTTTATCCTAGTGGAATGTGTAGGGAATTCATTTGGGGAAAACCTACTGAATTTTAGTACTCACCCCATACTTTGGCACATTGGTGTCTTTGCAGATGTTGTGCATCGGGGCATGGGAAAAGGTAAGGAATCTCCCTCCTTTTGGTGGTGCATTGTTACGTCTCAGTGGAGCTTGGATCATGGAGCTTGGTGTGTAGTTGTGGTGGTGTCATGGATCGTAGTGTTTGTTGTTTAGTTTCCACTTGTACTCTGATACGGTTGGTTGTATTGGTTTTGGGTTGTACTGTGGAACAACTTGGTTGTCTTTTGAGAATACATGTTTGTGTTTGGAAGTACTTACATCATATAGTGATTGATAGTGGATGGTTTTTTTGGTTTTGTCTTAAGGGAAAATCATTCCCCAACTTGTTCTTGAAGCCCTCGGCATTTATTGCCAGCCTTTGGTGCCTTGGGAACGTCGCTTAAGGCCAAGTAACCCTCACTTCCTCCTCAAAATAATGAGGTTGGGGTGGGATGTTATAATAGGATTTTGTTTGAGGCACATGATGTAAGGGAGGCCTCCCAATAGTGTCTACCTTTTTATATTTACAAGAGTGCTACTCCTTCACTATAAAAGGGAACCCACCCACTCAATTATTCACACCTCTCAAGAAATTTAGATCATAAAAAACCTTCCCAAATAAGCTAAAAAATTCCCTAATATCATCATAGAATCCTCACTTTAGTCATAATGTAAACCATGTTAGTCCTTTGGTGTAAACCAAAAGTAATTACCCAAAGAATAAGTAACATCCTTCAATAAGAAATTTTGTTTTATTTCTTTCTCTACCCCCAAAATTGTTCTTATTCAGTGATTATATAATAAAATATTTATACTAAATATACTGATATTTTATTTGTTATGTGTTTTACCTACACCTATACATACTTCCATCAAATGGTATACACAATCATCATTCGTGTGTACGACGTACTACCGCCTTGCGAACCAATGTTGTTTATTCTTCCATTACCACCTTTTAAAGTTTGGAATAATTATATAATTACTATTTTATATGATATATATTATATTTATGATGTAATTTTCTTCTTTAATTAATATATAAACATAACTTCTTGATTTACATTTTTTGGTAATATGATAACTTTGTTTGTGGACATGTGGACTACCGCCTCCTCAAAGTAATGTGATTCATTAAAAATTACCTTGGAATGTATTAAGGATGGGTTTACTAAACATATATGATATATATATATTAGAATAATTAAACTTTAATTAAAATATATATATATATATCATTTACTTTCTTTTTTTCAATACAGCAAGAAAACAGAAACAATGTTCATGTGTATGTATGGCATACCGTCTCCTTGAATGGTGTATTTCATTTCATATTTATATATTTTATATATTATTATAAATACTTATATCCTAAATATATATGATATTTATATCATTTTTTACATTCTATAAGTAATTAAATAATGATCTAAGTAAGAGGGATCAAGAATAACATGTTAGAATATATATGAAAAATAAAGCAGTTATTACCTGAAATTTAAATTTAACTTTAAATTATTAATAAATGGGTAATATAAAGTCATAATAAATTAATATGTGTTATGATATATAATAATATGTTTCAATTGTGTATTTATAATAAACTTATATTTATTATATAGTAGGTTTAAATGTGTACTAATAAAGTCAAGACTTAAGGTAAGGGTTTTGTCATCTCACATTTATTTATGTGAGATATATGCTATATTCACCACTTATTATTATTGTGTGGTGTATATACTTACCTATTAAATGTTATATAATGACTTTAATTTATTTATTGATATTAAATTTTTTAATTAATTTTATTCTTTCACGGATCTTATGATTCAAAAGTTACTCATGTAGTAATGAGATTTCTACTCTAACTTTTTATTTCTGTGATCTTTATGCATAATTCACAACTCTTTTATTTTGTGTGGTTTATATAATACCCATGAATTTTTTCTATGATAATTATAATTAAATTAATTGGTTTTACATATACATTCTATGATATCTATTTCATGGGGTTTTACGGTTCAAAAGTTACCAAATCGATAAGGTAATTTTTGTCCCAAATTTTTCTTCTTTGAGAAACATGTTTTGTTATTAACCTATATTCTTTTATGAGGTTTATATAATTTCATTCAACTTGTTGTATAATGAATCTAATTAATTTAATTATTTTTTGATCTTAATTTAATTTTATTCTTTAATGGGTATTAGTATTCAACGTTTCAAATGTTGTAAGAGTTTATTGCTACAATCTCATCATTTATCGAGATTGTTTATGATTATGATTTTATTGATTAAATATTACGATCCATATCTCACAAATTATCATGATTTTTCTTGTCCTATAGTTATTCATGAAATCTTCATCTAATATATTGATATTTCCACTCGTTTTTACTTAAGGTTATAAAGAATTGTTTTAATAAAATACAACTTTATTTCCCTCTTTTGTCAGAAATCTATTTTATTCAAAAACCATGTTTCCTAAAAATGTTCTCTAAATTGTTTCTAAATTATATTTTAAGATAATTTTAAATGAAAATGATTTTAAAATTATTTTATGTTTTAAAAAGTTTTTAAAAATTATTTCAATCTTACTTTATAAGTTTTAAAAAGGTTACTATAAAGAAAAAGATTTCAATTATTTAAAAGATTCTTTTATATGTTTTCAAAGCTATTTTCAAAGGAAAAGATTTTTAAAAACTATTTTATGTTAAATAATGGTTTTAAATGATTTTAAAATCTCAATTTATATGTTATTAATTTTTTATATTAAAATATAATTATTTCCATGATTTTATAAAGTTTTTATTTATTTTCGAATCTATTTTCAAGGAAAATGTTTTCAAAATGTTTTATGTTTTAAAACAAATTCAAATAAGAAGTGATATCTTCATCAAGAAATGATTTTAAAATAATATTTTAAAATTATTTTCCATCTAAGATTACATTTTTTGGTGTTACTCATGTATTTATGGAGATATTATCCAAGGGTACCATTTATATTATTTCTCTGAATAGTTTATGTTTTGATGGAATGATGTCTATGAAACTCGTTTCTCTTTCACAGCTTATGTGTTTATGGAAACCAGTTATATTTCATGGTTTATATAATTTATTGAACCCATTTCTCATTCATGGGTTATATACTTATGGATCTAGTTTGTCTTTCACATGTTATATACTTATAAAACCATCTTCTTTTCATGGGTTATGCTTTGATGAAATGATTATGAAACCTCTATATTTTCTACAGGTTATGATATGATTACATGTTTATGATACAAATATCATTTTTAGATTTATTATATGATGATATTTTATGATATTTTGTAACATGTCTGTATGATTTCATTATGAGATGGGTAGGACCTATATCTCCCTCCAATATATTGGGTAATATTTATATGTCATGAGATAGAAAATGATGGAATGAGGAGGGAACCCGGTTCAGTATGATAGGGCTAAAAAGAGGAGTGAAATCGGTTTATTATGATAGGGATATAATGAGTATTGAACTTGGTTCACTATGATAGGTCTAGAATTAGGTGTGAACTTGGTTCAGAAATATAGGGATAAAATGAGGAGTGAACTCGGTTCGGTAATACAGGGTTGTAATTAGAAGTAAACCTTATTCAGTAATATCGGGCCGGAATGGGGAGTGAACCAAGTTAAGTAAAGAACTTTTCCCACTAATATGGTATTGGGGGTGAACCTTAACTACAAATATTGTTTGGGATTAAACCCATTCCACTAAGTTGTCCTTGGAATAAATCCTTTACTGCTATTGAAATCATTTTATATGTTTATGTGTCTGCCAGAATTCCATGTCTTATGCATATATTATGATTTCATGTCTTATTCTCTTGATTCACTTATGATTAATTTCTTATGAACTACAAATTTTTATTCCATGATTCATGTTTATTTTCTTTGATATGTAGGGTATGATTTTCTAATGTTATGATCATGTTCTTATACCCTTATTCTTATGTTATTATAACATCCCAGGTATTTATAGAATAATACATTTTAATATATACTAATATTTATGAATAAGATATTTATTTTATGTTAAAGGGGTAACTTTTTCTGATAGCTTACTCGACACACAACAATGAGTTTCTTTGATATCTTACATTGCAGACAACACTGAGTTATACCGAAAAATAATACAATATTATTATTATTATTTTAAATGGCAGTTAATGTATAGACATTATATTGGTGAGAATGAATAGAACTAACTAAAATAAAATTACAAGTGTTTTTTATATTTTTTTACTTTTATCCAATAAATTTTAGAGGCTTATAATGAGAATGAATCTAATTTCAAGCAAAAAAATATTCTAATATTTTTTAAAAGGTCATTTTAACACCTTTTGATGGAGAACCCTTTTTAAATATAGTTTTTTTACTTTTATATGTTAAAATTGATAAAATAAACTTCTTATATATAATCAGGACATCAAAAAATACTTTCTTTTAAATTTGATATTTTTATGATAAAATTCATTTTTTAATGAATGGTGAAAAATACTGCATTTTAATTTAGAACTATCTTTTCGTCTAAATTATTTATATAGTTAGGTTATATTTTTAATTGGTTTTGAAGTATAATTGGATTATATTTTTATAATTTAATCCAATTTCGTTCATTACAAGTAATTTCACATTTCAATCAGACATAAACACATGTCAATCTTTTGATTGTTTTTACTTCTTAAAAACTCATTTTCTGGTTTTGACAATGGGAATTAATTTTAAATTAATTAATAAATTTTTTTTGTTTTGAATTTATAAAAATGGATTCCATATTTTTAATCAGAAGGTAAAAAAAATTAAATAGGTACCTTTTATTTTTGGACATTACAAATAGTAACTTCAGTATTTATTTGTATTTACCATGGTTAAAGGGTAAATCGGGTAAATAAGGATAACAAAAATAGGATTTTAATAACATACAACTACCATAACACATGTCCTAATCCTATTTTATCATATATTTACTACCATGAACATCCTTTGGTTGAATTTATTACCCAATGGAGCCACTTGGATGTGATAATGACCTTTTATACTATTTATTTTTAAAAAAGGGAAATATAACGTAAACATGTATCTCCTAAATAAAAAAAATTTAATTTTGTTTATATAAATGATCTATTAGACTATAAATATTAATTAGAAAGATAAAAATATTATATAAATCATGGTATTTTATTTATAAATTTTAGACATTAAATAAATAAATATATTTATGACACAATGATGATGCAGCGATTACCTTTTTAATGAAATATTCAAATAAATGATATTATAAATATTAAAATAAATGTAATTTGAGATTTTTGATGCCATAAAAAAATTTATGCTTGAATATGACATTTTATCTTTGATTTAATAGTTTTTTTAAGGAATCAAGTTTTTATGACATAAAAAAAACAATTTCTAAATAGGGTCAAAATTGACATAAATGAGATTTTATAACAAATACTATTTTATGAAATGGAATAATGGTCATAAAAAATATGAGTTTAGGCCAAATTAATTATATAATGTTAAAAATTTCATTAATTATCCACTTGAGTTTTTCTTGGAATTTTATAGTATGTATATTAACCATATAGTGTAAAACTACAAGAAGACATGGTAGGAGTTAATTTATTTAACTAAGGGTTAAAGCTAAAATATAAGGTTAAATTTGTGTCATAAACTTGTAAAAACCTATTAGTTTAGAGGATTTATACCCATAATCATCTTATCATCAAATTTTATCACTTTGGAACTATTAGAATTCGAAAATCAATTTATAATAAAATTATATTTCAAAACATTCTTAAAGTGCCCCTCCTCCCTCTTATAAAAGGCCACCACCTCTACCCACTTATTCACACCTATATATCCCCTTGGATTATCCAAATTATCCTCAAATAATCTAAAAAATCCCTTAATTCCTCCTAGAATCCTTACCTTGGGCATAAGAAAATTCCATAAATACTTTTGGCTCAAATCAAAAGAAGTTACCCGATTAAGAGGTAACGTCTTCTCGAAAGCTCGATTCCCTTAATTTCCTTATCCAACCCCTTAAACTCTCTTTATTACATTATTTTATAACAACAAAATAATTATAAATATAATATGATATTTCTATGCTAATATTTTTACTAACACTTATACACACATCCATCTAATTCATTTAGAACATACTGTTTCTGTGAACGACGAACTAGTGCCTCGCGAAACGATGATTGTTCAATTTCATCCTAATACATCTCATGGTGGACATTATGATGAAACTGTATTTATGTGGGATATATATTATATTTATGTTATCTCTATTCTTCTATAATTTTTATTTACAACATACCTTTATGCTTTCCATAATGTGTAAATACGTTAATTTCATTTGAATAAGTATGGACTACCACCCCCTTAAAGTGATATGACTCATTAATTACATACATAGAATGTATAAATTATGGTTATAATCAAATTATTTAACATATATAACATAAATATTATACTATAATTATAATATACCTATTTATCATTTATTTTTCATTCATCTACTATGACAAAGAAATGAAAGTAGCATCCATGCGTACGTACGACCTATCGTCTCTATGAACGATACATTTCATTTATTATCTCCAAATATTTTGTAATATTATAAATACATATATATTGGATATTTATGATATTTAAATCATGAATAATATTCTGTAGGTGATGTAATTTTTACCACATGGTAAATTTACCTCAAAACAAGTTCATTTTCGACTCAAGTACTGAATATCGACAAAACGTGCGATATGAACTTAAATCCTTAAGTAATTGTTATAAAATGGTAATAAGTGATATAAAAGGAGTAATAAAACATGAAAATGTTTCTAAAAAAGTATAAATTAACTTAAATTTATTATTCTAGAAGATAACTAATGAACGAGACAAGTCGGACTCATGGTAGGGGACTTCGTCTCAATCTCCTTTCTTTGGGGAATATCTTGATTTTTTTCACCTTTATTTTACTATAAAGTGTATATAAAACCCTTTTACTCATTATATAATTAATTATTAGATTCTAATTATATTTTATGTTTTTTATAATGAAATTCCTTAATGGTATTTATTCAATTGTTTCTTATGTGGTAAGGGAATTCTCCATTTCTCTTTTCCTTTCCAGTTCTCTTATATGTGGTATGTATTTAAAATTTTAATAACATATTATAATTTACATTTTATTACATCACTATAATTTATTATGAGTAATTTATGGATGGTATACCATTTTACCCTCTATTTTTAATGTTTTCTAAACTCATATTTAATAGCTGTTATGCAGCAGAATTTTCATCTCAAACTCTCTCTCTTTTTATCAAAAAATTATTTTATTTTATTTATATGAATACCAAAAACTCTTTCATTTATAGAATTATTAATCATTAAATAAAAATTATTTATTTTAATATTGAATTTATACACATAAAACCCTCATTCCCTTTATGTTGGTTATAAATGAAATATTGATCATGTTTTTAAGCACTTTTTAAAAAAGCCATGATTTTGATATGAAACCCATTTCTTTTATTCTCTTTGGGTTATTTATGAAATGTTTGATTATGATATATGTGGATAAAATTAAAATAAACAGATATTAAGGTTTTTCCCTTATATCTCTCTAATTCATTGGGAAAAAATTAATCTCTAGAGATGACAAGTTTTAAGATTCCTTGGGGAATAACCTTGGTAATTTTTATGACACCTTAGGGATGAACCGTGGTTATATGGCACCTTGGGGATGGAAATTTGTGATATTATTATGAATGTATAAATTAAATTTTGTAGACACATTTTCAAGTTATGATCCAAGTTGTTATTATTATTATATTACTCTTTTTCATGCCTTTATGAAAGTACTTATGTTATTATTTATATCTCTCAAGATCACATGTAAACTATTTCTCTTGTTTTACCTTATTGAGATTTTTTTTCTCATACCAAGTTCTTTAATATTTTTCATATTTATTAAGATTTTTATGGATAAAGAAGATTATATGACGAAAGTATCTGAATATTTTTCTTGAAAATAAACCATGTTTCATTTTAATAGATTTTGTTTCATGAAAAAAAAAGGGTGGTGTGTAGACTTATCTACATTGTAACATTGAAAGTTTATGTAATATTTTGTCCTAATTCTCTAAAAATATATAACTAAAAGATCTTTGGTAATGAATGAAAATAAATTCTAGTAAAAAGTTACTATAATAAGTTATGTATAAGGTTGGCTCCTTATAGTTGGTATTAGAGCAGGGTTTAGACAACTTTGGAGATTAGGATGTGCTCTTAAGAGTTATGGATATCATCATTGGTTTATAATTTTAAGGTTGATAATAATTTAAATGTATTATAAAACCCTTTTTAGTCTTATGTTATGAAATATTGAGGTAATTAACAGTATTATTAGAGACATGTATTTTTGAGGTAATTACGGGTTAGCACTTTTGGGGATGAAAAATGAAAGGTGTAGAATAAACTTTGAGGATAAACACGTTATAGTTATTTTTTATGATTTTATCTCATGTTGGTAGTGTTATAAGAATTATATAGTTTTATAAAAAGGGCAAACCATAGGATATGGGACAACCTATCATGTCTAGAATGGCTACAGGAATCGAACCCACAACTGAAGGGTGACAAGGGAACATCACCTACCATAGGCCTACGTGAAGTCCCTGGTTAGTATGAATTATTATTTTTAGGTAAATGACTTTATGAATTTAGAATAATTTTGTTTTGGGAACTTTTATTTTATCAAAGTTATATCTTTATTATAGGAAAATTAATTTGTGATTAAGTGATAAATGTTATTTTGGAAGACGTTCACTCTTTTGGGAACACTATATTCCTAAAGAAATAGAATACTATGGGATTTAATTTAAGGATTAATTATTGAATTTTATTTAGGAATAATTTATATATTTATTGTGTACATATGGAGGTTTGGGTTATTTATGGAAATGATTAACCTATCATGGAGAATATGTGATTAGGGTAATTACTTTTTGGTATGAGACTTTAAGAGTAGTCGATTGTATTTGGAGATACATATTAAAATTTATCTTTAAAGGCTATGTGATAAAATCCTTATGAATTTTGGGTTTCAAAATTATTTGGGATTATTTTTTAGGAACTATAAGGACATTTTTTTGTTTAATGGTCTATTTAGAATTTGGGTGTTACTATTTAATTTTGGAGATTAAAATTAGTCCTTATCCTTATAAAGGATTGTTGTTTTTGGGAGATTATCTGATCTTTTATTAACCATTTTGGTTCTGGGTAATGTTTCAAGATAGTATGAATATATAGTTAATATTTTTTAGATTATGTGATTCTCTATAAGTTGATTCTAGTGCTTCAGGTGTGACCAAGTCATCTTGAATACTCTTTTTTTGGAGAAAAGATGAATTTGTGTAAGAAATTAATTAAAGGATAAAACTCTACTTGATAAGTAAGTATGTTTCCCTATGTTATTCGTCACGCTCATAATTAAATTCCTCAAGTTTATGAAAAGAACCTTAAAACAAAAAAAAATTTCATTTAATTTTCCTACGGGGAAATCAAATACCATTTAACCCATCAAAAGTTTGTGGTTTTCTAATTATTAACATTATCCTGATCATGTTTTCTATCACTCTCCAACAGAACAAGATGGTTAGTTTTTCTTCTGTATCCATGTTTTCCTACAAGTAATCCTAGTATGTGTTATCTAAGGTGACCTTTTTACTTCTCTTTAATTATTTTCAAGTGTTAGTTTTATTGTCTATTTTTTGATGTGGGATTTTCGTTGAAGTTACTAAGCTGAATTTTCAAATTATTAGGACATAATTTCCAAAGGGGGGAAAGATGTAACATCCTAGGTATTTATAGAATAATAAATTTTCATATCTAATAATATTTATGAATAATATATTAATTTTATGTTAAATGGTATGCTTTGTCTGATAGCGTACTTGATACACAATAATGGGTTTCTTTGATATCTTGCGTTGCACACAACACTGAGTTATACTAAAAAATAATATAATATTATTATTACTATTTTAAATGGAAGTTAATTCCTAGCCATTATATTTTTGATAATGAATAGAACTAACTACAATATTATTAAAAAAAATTTAAGTGTTTTTACTTTTATCCAATAAATTTTAGAGGCTTTAAATGAGAATTAATCTAATTTTAATCATAAAATATTCTAATATTTTTAAAAGGTCATTTTACCACCTTTTAATGGTGAACCCTTTTAAATAAATTTTTTGCAAATTTTATGAATTTTAATTGAAAAAATAAATTTCTTCTATAAAATAGAGACAAAAAAATTTACTTTGGTTTATTTTTTTTATTTTTATGTTAAAATTCATTTTTTTAATGAATAGTGAAAATAGTAAATTTTAATTCAAAATTGCCTTTTCATATAATTTATTTATATAGTTAGATTATCTTTTTAATTGGTTCTAAAATTTAATTGGATTATGTTTTTATAATTTAATCCAATTTTTGTCATTGTAATTAATTTCACATTTAAATAAGACATGAACACATGTCAATATTTTGATAGTTTTTACTTCTTAAAAACCTTTTTTTTGTTTTGACAACAGGAATTAATTTTAAATTAATTACGAAAATTTCTATGTTTTGAATTTAGAAAAATTAATTCCATATTTTGAATCATAAGTTCTAAATTTTTTAAATAGGTACCATTTATTTTTTGACATTATGAATAGTAACTTTAGAAATTGTTTTTATTTACCATGGTTAAAGGGTAAATCTGGTAAATAAGGGTAAAAAAATAATATTATAATAATATAACACAACCATAAAACATTTAATAATCTTATTTTATGAGATATTTCCAACTTTGATCATACTTGGGTCTAATTTAGGACCCCATGGAGCCACTTGGGTGTGATAATGACCTTTTAAAATATTTATTTAAAGAAAAGGGAAATATAACATAAACATGTATCTCTTAAAAAAACAATTTTAATTTTGTTTATATAATTAATATATTTGACTATAAATATTAATTAAAAATATAAAAATATTTTATACATCATGGTATTTTATTTATAATTTATAGATATTAAATAATAAATATATTTATGACACAATGATTATACATCGATTACCTTATTAATGAAATATTCAAATAAATGATATTATAAATATTAAAATAAATTTAATTTGAAGGTTTTTATGCCATGTACAAATTTTTTGGATGACTATGACATTTTTATCTGATTTAATGCTTTTTTTATAACGAAACAAGTTTTTATGACTTAAAGAAAAATCAATTTTTAAATAGTGTCAAAATTGAAAAAAATGAGTTTTCATAACAAATAATATTTTATAAAATGATATAATTGTCATAAAAATCTTATTTTAATTAAAATGACTTAGATAATGTTAAAAAATTCATTAATTATCCACTTGAGGTTTGCTTGTCATTTTATAGTAATTATATTAACCATATAGTGTAAAACTACAAGAAGACATGGTAATAGTTAATTTATTTAACTAAGGGTTAAAGCTAAAAGATAAGGTTAATTTTGTGACCTAAAATTGTCTAAAACATATTTATTGAGATTATTTATACCCATACTCATCTTATCCTCAAAATTTATTACTTTGTAACTATTATAATTTGGAAATAAATTTATAATAAAATAATATTTCAAGACTTTCTGAAAGTGCCCCTCCTCCCTCTTATAAAAGGCCACCACCTATAACCGCTTAATAACATCTCTCAAGACACTTGGATCATCCAAATTCTGATCAAATAATCTCCCAAAATCCATAACTTACTACTATAATCCTTACCTTTAAGTAGAAGGAAATTTAACAAATCCTTTTGGCTAAAATCAAAAGGATTTACCCAATTAAGAGGTAACGTCTTCTCTAAAGATCTTTTCCTTTATTTTACTTATCCAACCCCCTAAAAACTTTTTATTACATTGTTTTATAAAAAAAATAGTATTATTTATATACTATTA
Organism: Viscum album; assembly: GCA_963277665.1. Lineage (NCBI taxonomy): Eukaryota > Viridiplantae > Streptophyta > Magnoliopsida > Santalales > Viscaceae > Viscum > Viscum album. Next base: position 1,466,498,569 of record OY728158.1, read on the forward strand.
TTATTTTATTATAATATTTTGACTTACACTTACACACACCACTATCTAATGGATTTAGAACATAATGTTTCTGTGTACGACGAACTACTGCCTCACGAAACGATGATTGTTTAATTTTCTCCTAAAAACTCTCATGGTGGACATTATGATGGAACTATATTTATGTAGGTTATATATTATATTTATATTATCTTTATACTTATGTAATTTTTATTTACAACATACTTTTATGCTTTCCATAATGTGTAAATTAGATAATTTCATTTGAGGAAGTGTGGACTACTGCCCACTCAAAGTGATATGACTCATTCATTCCATACATGGAACGTATAAAGTATGGTGTTAAGGAACATATGTAACATATATAACATATATATTACACTTAAATTATAATATACCTATGCATCATTTAGTTTTTATTCCTTTAATATGACAATGAAATGAAAGTAGCGTTCATGCGTACGTACGACCTACCGTCTCCATGAACGGTACATTTCATTTATTATCTCAAAAAATTATGGATTATTATAAATACATATATAATGGATATATATTATATTTAAATCCTTAATAATATTCTATAGATGATGTACTTTTAACCACATGGACATTTTACGTCAAAACAAGTTCATTTTCGACTTAAGTACTGAATATCGACAAAATGTCCAATATGAACTTAAATCATTAAATAATTGTTATAACAAGGTAATAAGTGATATAAAATGTGTAAATAACATGAAAAATTTTCTCAAACAATTATAAATTAACTTAAGTTTTTTATTCATGAAGATAAATAATGAACGAGACAAGTCGGACTCAAGATAAGGGACTTCTTCTCAATCTCCTTTCTTTGGGGCATATCTTGATGTTATGCACCTTTATTTTCCTATAAGGTGTATATAAAACCATTTGAAATGTTATATAATAAATTATTATATTATAATGATATTTAATGTTTTTTATAATGTAATTCCTTAATGATATGTATTCGAGTGTTTCTTATATGGTAAGGGATTTCTCCACTTCTCTTTTACTTTCAAGTTATCTCATATGAGTTATGTCTTTCAAATTTCTATACAATGTTATTGTTTTAATTTTATTTTGTCCTTATACTTTATTATGATTTATTTACGTATTATATACCCTTTTTATATCTCTTTTTAATTTTTTCTAAAAACATTTTTCATAGTCATTATACTGTAGATACTTCGTCTCAAAATCTCTCTCTTTTTATCAAGAAATTATTTTATTTTATTTATATGAATACCTAAAACTCGTTAATTTCCAGGGTTATTCATCATGACATAAATATAATTTATTTTAATCAGTAATTGACATGCATAAAACCCTCATTTTCTTTCTATGGGTTATAAATGGCATAATGATCATGTTTTTAAACACTTTTTAAAAAACTCCATGATCTTGATATGAAATCCATTTATTTTATTCTCTTTTGGTTATTTATGAAATGTTTAATTATTATCTATGTGGATCTCATAAAAATAAATAAATATTAAGGTTTCACCCTGATAGGTCTCTAATGTATTGGGTGAATAAATTAATCTCTAGATATGACAAGTTTTATAATACATTGGTGAATAACTTTGGTAATTTTTATGACACCTTAGGGATGGACCTTAGTGATATGAAACCTTAGATATGGACCTTGGTGATATGATTATGAATTTATAAATTAAAATTTTTATCCACATTTTCATGTTATGATCCAAGTTATTATTTTTATAATATTCCTCTTTCCCATGCCTTTATGAAAGTCCTCATGTTCTTATTTATATCTCTCAAGATCAAAAGTAAAGTGTTTCCCTTGTTTTATCTTACTGAGATTTTTGTGCTCATCCTAAGTTTATAAATGTTTTTCACAAGTCTTAAGATTGTTAAGGACAAATAAGATGCTATGATTAAAGTATTTGAATATTTTTCTTGAAAAGAAACCATGTTTCGTTTTATTAGGTTTTGTTTCAGGAAAAAAAGGGTGGTGTGTAGACTTGTCTACTTTGTAACATTGAAAGTTTATGTATGATTTTTTCCTAATTATATAAAACTATATACCAAAAAGATATTTGGGAATGAATGAAAATAAATTCTAGTAATTTCACTAGAATAAGTTATGTTTAAGGTCGTTTCCTTATAGTTATACTTACACATCTCCTTTATTTACCCTTATTAAGCATCTGAGATCACCCTTTTTTATGTTTCTTTTCCCTTTGTTATGTAGAAACATTTTAAGTAGTATTTCAAAAGGGAAGATCTTTATGGGAGACTTTAGGGATCTTTCTCCAAGTTAGAATATATTTCCTTCTAATTTTACAAATACACTAAACTATTATGGTCCTCGAGCATGTATTTTTTATAATTTTATAAATATTCATCTAAAATAATGTAATATCCATGTATGTTAATCCTAGATATCTATACTAGGTTTCTTTCTTTAATTGTAAAGGTGTATTTTTAGTTAGTGATGTTTTCCCTCAATTAGGGGATTTATGATCTCTTTTTTTATATGAGGAGAGACTGTTAAATTGACTTTTTGAGACTGGAACCCATCGATTATTAGACCCTTGAAGTGAATTACCAGGTTTATCATCATTTTTTTGGTTTTTATCCCTTTATAATGAGTAAAGGGAAACTACCTCATTCACTCAATTGAATCCCACAAATTAAATCATTGATCCATGATTGTCTGCATGAATTAAAAATTTAACATCCAACCCACACCTAATTGACTTTATAGATGATATGTATAACCAATTACATGGGTTTAGTGTTAAGATAGATATATGGTTTAGAGAAAGTTTTTCTCTTATCTTTTTCATATCATTCTATAACTCTCAACTCAATCTTGGTGTGTTGAATATATGGTCTGGGGGTAGGGGTTTTTATCATTATATTCATTCTACAATCTTCTCTTAGGAATGTTGTAGTGAATATTTAGCTTGGGGGATGGGGTTCATGAGTGTGTTCCTTTGTTTTAGTAAATATATTATTCACACAATTTAGTTTATACGGTCCATGGTTTAAAGAAATAAAATATTGTGTGTTTTATCTTTAATTTATTTTATACCTAGTGTAGGATTAAGTTTCCTCTATATTGTGAATTCAATTATTGTATATTGTGGGTTGTGAATGTGAATATTATTTGCTTCTAATTATATATTATTATTTTCCTATAATTTATTTCTATCATACTAGTAAAAAAATTTATGGTATGGGTCATATAATGATATGGTACACTTCACTCATCATGAAATGTTATTTTTATAATGTGTTTTAAATCTGTTTGATCGATTCAATGCCAAACAAAGTAAAAAATTTCATGGTGTAGTGTATGGGTTTCTTTGATTTTTATACTTTTAGTAACTATATTTAATTTGAACTAGGTTTTTATGTTGGTTGATTAATAATATGTAGTTTTCATTTTAAACCCCTAAAAGTAATAAAATGAATGTATATTAAGTTATAATTGGAATGATAGATCCTTTTTAGTATTTTCATGAGTTTTTCCCTGTTAAAAAAATATTTTTTAATTAAAATGGATAATTTTAAACCAGGATAAATTTTATTGTTCCAAAAAAATATTTTGTTTATAATTCTTGTTATATGTAAAATTAAGTTCTATAATTTTAAATTTAGGTGTATTGATATTAAGTTGGAAAAAATAATGGTATAACTGTATTAGTTGAATAAAAATAATTTTATAGAAGCATGTAACATATCGATATATATGTAAGTTATTATTGAAATCATGTTAAAGATGGTAGGATAGACATCATGCTTGGAATTTATTGATTTCTCAAATTCTTCAATCGATTTAACATGAAACTTGTTATTATTTTTAATTATAGTAGTCAGTGGATAAATTTAATTATTGTGATGAATGATTAATTAAATTGGTTATTTTATTAGACACCTTAGTTATTTGACTAGTAATGAAATGTTTTCATTAAAAAATCACTTTGAGTGTGTGATAATTGGAATATTTATTTGTGCTATGTGATAATATGTACAATAATATTAATTGATACCCACAGGGGAAAATTAATATTTTGATAAGATGTTTTCTTAAATAAAAAAATTAATTCCTTCCATGAAACATTCATTTAGTTTAAAATCTATTTTGAAAAATATATTGGAAGTTTTTCAAAAAGAATATTTTCATAGATGGATTTTTATGAAGGATTGAAAAAATTTCACTTAAATTTTTTATAAACTATTGTATTTTAAATGAAAGATACTTGGTGAAATGTTTTATTATCATGATTTTTAAAGTTAACAAGTTTTAATATGAAATATTATGATACATGTCTATCAAGTAAAAAATTATATGTAATACATCATTATGTTTTGAACTCCTTAAATAATATGACTTAATGAATTACTTTATATAACATATCTAATATTGTTAATAAATTACTATGAAGGAATACTGGTGTAATTTTCTTATTCCTTGTTTTGATTAAGTGTAAAGCATGAAAATGGAAAATGTATAAATGAAATGATAAATTAAAATATGGATAAGACCTTAATAAAAAAATAATATAAAACAATTATTATGATTTAATAATTGGTAACATGATAAATTAGGATAAAGAATGTATAGATTTTCATTTTATGGAATTATTAAGTAATAAAATTTGAGTTCTTGATATAATGATGTTTTCTCCCAAATGAAGTTATATTACTTTTAACAAATCAATGTGAACTAATTGTTTCTAAAGGTTTTTTCTTTTATAGTTATGTTTTTATGTAATGATTAGTTTATTAATATTCATTTCATGTGGGTTTTATTATCGATATATATGTGTCCTTTTATGTGATTATATGACCTTAATTGGGAATTAGAGTCACCGATATATGCCCAATGTCCCATGTTTTTTAATGCATTATTATTTTGGGATGAAGTTTCTAATCTCATGTTGATATATGATATTGATTATCCCCCTTGATGTACTATTTTATTAATGTTATTGTTCCTATTTGAGATGTATATCCACCCAAGATATTGTTCTTAATGATGTTTTTGGCTATGCACTTTTTTCATCTAAAGTATTGTATATGTTCCAAATATATGATGATTGTTGAGAGGTATCTCATGGGGTGGTTAAATTATTCCCTATCTTTTTCCTCTCCTTCATAGTTTTGTTTTATTTATCATGTATGAGAATTGATTGAAAAGTGTCTAATGTAAAGATCTAGATTTATACCAAGACTCCCTTTGTTATTATGAGGTTCCTGGTAATTAGAAAGTGGTTTTTATATTTTAATAAGTGACTTTAAATTGGTTTTTGAAATTATGAATGTAATTTCAGTGTTTTTAATGTTTATTAAGAAATTAATTTGGGAGTTTTAATAGTGATTTGTTTTGTTTTTTATTAGTTTTGGAATATTTTTAATTAATGTAAAATCATTTACCTTATTATTTATTAGTTATTAAATTGAAAATTTATTTTATTTAACTTATCTATTACCATTACACAGGGATAAAACACCTAAGGAAGGTTAAGTGGTGTTTTCCCATAGTTGTGTAATGGCTGAAATTCCTTTTTAAATGTCATAAAAGGCACATACCATTTTTTCCACCTAAACAAAGTTAAGGACATAGTAAATAAATTTAACCCAACTCTACTTGATTTCATGTAAGGTATAGCCAAGAATCCTTATTCTTTCATAAAGGAAATACTTATCTTTTGTAAGGTTGTTGGTATGTTTCTTAAAGATACTGAAATGAATGTCACTATTTTCCTTAACCACATCATGGTAAATGAAGTGACACATAAGGGTAGTGAATGTTTTTTGAAGCTTAGGTAAGGGTAATTTATTTTATAAATAAGGGTTATTTGTTTTTTATAGCCCGTATAAAGGTAAAACTTAATCTTTTTAAGGGTTATCCAAAATTTTCCCTTATTACATAATGTTAATCTATTAAATCCTTAAACTGAATAAGGGTCCAACCAAATTTTCTATACCCATATAAGGTTATCCTATTGTGTAAGGGGAAAACCACTTTACCCTTAAATAGCGCATGATTATTATTTATGGGTAGCATAAATTGCTTAACATTCCATATATCCTATCATGTTTAACCTGTAACATGTTTGTAACATAAATTAAGGACTCAAATGTTGAAATATGAAGGTTTTGAACTTATAATGGTTTTTAAACACAATATTTTTCCTTACATAAATTTTTATGTCCTAAAATGAGTCATGGGAAGAATTAAAATGGAAACTATAATTTAATGTGATTTAAATATCCACATGTAACATATATCTATGTATTTTAAATTATCATATTTCACTCATTATATTATTTATTTGTTTATTTTGAGTTTGATTGACCTAAACCTCACCTTTCATGATCTGAAAGACATCATAAAATCATTTGAAGCTCTCCTATGTGTTCCATAACTATTAATGTCTTCCTCTCTCCTTTATTTTGACTGTAACATGTAAAGCATCTCTTCTCTAGGTAGGGGATCTTTTATTTCTCCTATTTTTATTTTGAAGCGTGATAATAACTTATCTAAGCCTCATTTGTTTAAATAGGTGTGATTAACCTTAAATGATAATAATTTTGTTATATTCCATGAATAATAAATATATTTATATAACTAGGAATGTCCTTCATATGATGAAGATATAAAAAATGACTATACCAAAATATGAAAATAATTTAAGAGATAAAAAAGAATCATCATTTCTTGTGATTATAAAAATTGTTTGTTTCTCATAATAATTACATGATAAAATATTAAAATATTAATATTTCTTAATTTGGAAATTATATAATTCTAAATAGAGGATGAACTATCACGTGTATTAGATAAATGATATTACACATCCTTAAAATTAACTAGAAGAGAATATATTTTATCACATGTAGTGGTTATTATTTTTATTCCATAAATTGGAATAAAACAGTTTACATAGAAGTATTAATGTATTTAATTGGTTAATTGATTCTATTAATAAACTAGAATTTATATGTTTCTTGGTAATATTTAATATTAAGGATGATTTATTACTATATAATATTCATAATATGATCCTTTATGTTTCAATAATTAAAATATAATCTTAGTTCATGTTGCATAATTTTTATTTCATGTTGATTGATATTCTAGAATTTGAAATTGAAATATAAAATTATTATCACCTGATAATTTATTAATATAATTATTATTATAAACATGGAAATAGAGTAATATATTGGATAAAGTTTTTACATGGAGTGACATATTGTTAATATAAATATTTCTATAACTAAATTAGAAATAATTCCATTGATAATTTTGATTATCTTACAGTTATAGAAAATTTGATATTTAAATATATTATTAATATTTCTTTATAATTTTAATGATGGAAATTATAAAGGATAAATAAAACCAATTATCACATATTTAGAGATTTTATTTCATAAAAATTAACACATGATGAATAATAATAACTATTTTTATGGAAATTATCCAAGAGAGAGAAATAGATAAATGAATTCCATTGTCTAATTGTAATTTGATAAAATAAAAATAATAACATGTCATTATGTTAAACTGCTTAAATAATATTGATGAAAATTAGTTTATAATTTAGGACATTTTATAATTGAAATATTTATTATAACATGTTAATGATAATCAATATTTAATTTTTCAGGAATTAATTTATTGGTTGGGACCTTGTGATCAAATGTGTTTTATATTGGCTCTTGATATTTAAAAAATAGTGTTGTATCAACTTGGTTGTGTTGTTGATGTCATGTAAAATGACATTTATGCTTGGAAGTTGATAAAAATATAATTTTATTTATATTAATTAAATAAATTAAATAAGCATGAGCATTATAATTACTACTTAGTATGGATTTGTTAAAACATGAAATTAATTCTTGAATATTCTTATATTTATCATATCTACTTTTTGATATAGATATTGGTTTCTTAATGTAGAAAACCTAATCATAATGAACTGATTAATTCAAGATTAAAACAAAATGTATTTTTATTAAATATGAATTGATTGGGGTTCAGAGAGCCCATTATTGATTGTGGGAAGCTTAAATGTTTTGATGTTATAGACTTAGTAACATTTAAAATTATGTGTGAAATAATACATTTGGTTTTTTAATATGATCTAGAATGTAGATACTTGATGTGAATGATTTATAAACTAATATGATTGGTATAATTATGAGTAATGTGTGGGGATTCTCTAGGCTTTGTTGGTGTTGAAGATTTTGATGTAACGGGGTGTCGACTATGATGATGTGATATAACTAGGTTCTAGTTTTGAAGATGATGGTGGAACAGGGTCCCGAATGTCAAGATATTGGAATAAGATATTAGATATGATTTTATGTGAAATGGAAAGGGACATCTGGGTGGTCAAGGCTAGTTCATAGTGGAGATTTCCTTTCTATTATTACTTCTTTCTTGATGATTACTGAATAGTCAATGGCTTACTGTTATTTATATGACCAGTTTCTAACCATGAGATGTATTTTGAGGCTATTTATTGTGAGTGCATCATCTAAGTGGTAGATTATACCGAGTCCTATAATTTATGAATATTTAAAAAATATATATAATGAATATAAAAGAATGGGGTTGGTTTTGGATGGTTACTTATGATGATAAAACAAGAAAAGAATTAATAGTGTTGCTGGCACTTGGATTAGAATATTAAAATATTAATCTTAGAAAAGTAAGTGGAATAATATTATTTAATTGTTGATGAATTAATTAATATTTAACTTTATTATTCTATTATTATTTGATATCAATACCTTAGTGGTGATATTAAGTTGTCCTATGAAATGATAACAATAAATGAGTCTTAGGATAGGTAGTTTCCCCAAGTGTTGTTTTGAGATATATGTATTTTATATGTTTTATTATTTCATATGAACCCCACCCAAGTTAGAAGGGAAACCAACACCCAAAATGTTGGGGTTGTGTTTTTTCCAACATCTCGGTTGGTGAGGATATAGATAGATGAATACCCCTCTCCCTTTCTCTCTCTTCTATTATATTATTACATGTGGGTATGCATGAGGGTGATTTCCAAAACACGTGTCTTATAGAATATGATTACTTGAGGTTATTTCACATTATTTCATTCCAAATATAATTTCATAAGGATTATTATAGGTGTGTTATGTATGGGTGGTGATAGATTAAGTTATAGTATATAATAAAAAGGTTGTGGTGGATTCCATAAATAAACCAGGATACTTTATAAAGGATGTGGATATAATGATTCATTTCATAGTGTGAATTTATGATAAGGTTTTCCATGTTTTTTAGCAGGATTATTTATGAAAATACGATTTATCAGAACATTATACTTTGGGGTTTGAGAAAGTAAAACCAATGGGGAAGTGGTTATGTATTACCCATTTATATGTCTCTCTCTATATGTGTGTGGGTTCTCAATATTATGGTTATACAATAATTTTCTTATTATGAGTGAGCCACAGTGAGGATGAAAAAAGAGTAGTATGCCAATTTATATGATGAGTTTACTTCATTTATTTATTCAACGGGATTTAGTATGATTATTTAACATTTTCCATGAGAGTTTTTAGTGTGAATGCTTTGGTGTATACATGTAATTCTCATCCTAAGTATATATAAAATATTTTTAAGTCAGCAAGGGTTGTTTTGTGATCAATCTAGACATTTCTAGTTTAAAGATTAATCTAGGAGTCATTGGATATTTTTTGACAATGCTGGTAATTTATCTCTTTAGAATTTACATTTTCGTTGTATCTAATTTTGTATGAAATCACATCATGTATTGGGATTGATTCCTTATTTAGTATTTTATGGATTTGTTTGGTGGTTGTTTACATCATATCTCTTACTTCATAATGTTTATTAGGGAAATTTCTCCCATGTGTGTGATTTTATACCTTTAGTTCAATTCACCAACCTATAGCCTATTGGAGGCGGAATTTGAGTGTAATTATCCCACTTTTCTTGTTGTTAGTCCATGAGGGGTACCTTTAGAGAGAGGGTGTCATGAAACTATTGACGCTAAGAAGCCCATTTTAATTAGTTTCATTGTATACACCACTCAAATTAATGTGTTGATTGATGTAGATATGTGGAAAAATGTTGTTCCCATGTTGAAAGAAAAAATTTCAGAAGAGATTTGGGTAACATTATGATATATTTTTACTATTTTTCTAACAAATAAAATGTTGAAATTATGATTTACTCTTCCTTATCCCATTTGGATTTCATTTATACTTCATGGTTTTCAAATGAAATTTTTATTAATAGTGTCTAGAATGGTTCATAGAACTTTTCACTAAATTATTATAAAAAATTATATTAGGGATACTAAAGGGAATGTAAACCCCCACCCACCATATATATATACACACATGATAAAGCAAGAAAAATACAATGCATTTATTTTTGGTAATGAGGAGGCATCATTTTAGCTACATTGTGATTGGTAATATTTTACTTGGAAAAACATATTTTAATCACTTTGATTAATAATTTTTAATTTATAAAACAAAAACTGAGTGTTGAAATTAAGAAGTGTTTATTTAACCCAACATTCCCCGTACAACAAGAAAGTACTGGGTATGATTCACTTGAAAAAATGGAATTTATCTTAAATCTATAGTAAAACATTATTTTAGCATGAAAAAATAACATAATTATGTTTCTTTGTTTATATGAAAATTGAAAAATACAAATCCAAATCCACTTTCATCCCATGTCATGTGCTATGGAAGGAGGCTCCTTTAAATAAAGATGAAATTTTAGTAGATGGAAACATAGGAGTATGGGAATCATGTGTATGTATGTAATAATATTTTTTGATTTAAATTAGTATTACATAACAATGGTTACTTATTTTACTATATTTTTTCCATTTATACATAATAATTTTCATTGGATTCACTTGATGAACAAATATTATCTATGTCCTTAAGGTGGTCTAAAAATATGGCCACATCATTGGTGAACATTCTGGTGTGTCGCCTAAAAAAAGAGAAAATAAATGTACATGGGGATAAAGATAAAAAAATAGATGTGATGTAAGAAATATAAATGTTCAGAAAGAAAAACATAATTATTATATTGATTTGTTAGATAATTTTAATGGAATGAATCAAATAGGATAACAAACATAACAAAAAAACAACATGAAGATTCGCCCCAATATTTGTGGCTTTCCAATCCATTAAAAGGCCTTCCTTAATAGTGGTAATACATTTTATCATAATTGTTTCTAAAAAATGTGAATAAGGAAGATACTGAATACTTTCTCATACTAATATTCTACAGGTTAAAATTAATTGTGATTTACATCTATTAGCACCCACTCATCTCCTTTTTGTGAGGGGTATAGTGTATAATTCTCAAGGAGATATTATATATAAAAAATAATTTATAAAAATCATGTGAGAGTAAGTATTCATGTATCTCACAAGCCAAGTGTTAAGATACATATTCCCCTTAATGATCTGGATGTTCAAATGACCGAACTCGCTACTAGAACATTTTTATAATGTCCTTTTGATCTTTTAAAAATGCATGTTGATAATGGTTTATGTGCATTCCAATTTATTTATATTCGATACCAATAAAAATTATTGAAAAAGGGCCTAAAAATAAATTTTCAACTACTAAAATTATTAATATTATAATTTCATGAAGATACAAAATTCAATAATAGTTATATGTTCTTCATCATTTTTTAATATCAAATATATAGAGACTCCATTACAGACTATATTTTTCTTAGAATTTAAATTAAATCCTCAAGCATATATATCTATAAGCCTCAGTTATTAATGTATACGTGAAATTCATTTTCATAATCAATTTTCCAAATAGTTGATATAATATGTTAATTATAGTTAAATAATGTTCATAGTTTTTACACATGAACATATAAGTAGTATGTGAAGGGAAAACCCTGTAGACAAAAATTTGGACTCATTAGTCCTCGCATCACTTTTACACAAATAGAGTCATCGGAAGAATATTAATATCTAATAATAGTGGGAAATCTAGCCATAATGTTTGAAAGGAAACATAGAGTTGAAAAAATATTATTAATAACAATAATATAGAGGTAATCTAATCATATAAAATATATTTTCATTTCATTCATTACATATCTATTATTTTTTTTGGAAGTATTGGTTTCTCATTGCAATCAATTTGGATTCCCCAAAGTTTTGTTTATTTAATTCAAAGCATATATTATAAAAATATCGACCAAATATGATGAACTTTATCAATTTTTAATAAAATTCATTCAAAAATTTAGAAATAAAATTCAATTTTTACATTTTATATTAATTTTTAAGGAAATTTTATTTTGATAGGATGGTTTTTAAATATCTTTAAAATCATGGCATGATGATGGTACATGAGCAAAACAATATTATTGATCCCTATAACTAGATATTTATTGTGGTATATACAATAAAATTTCATTATTAAAACATATATGAAAACAAAAAAAATTATTTTTCTTAATGTTTATGCAATTTCCAAATCAAAAAAATTACAACGAGTGTGGTTGTTACATTTGAAAATTTATGAAAGATATCATATTTCAATAACACGGTATAACCCTTATAGATGTATTTTCAATGATAATTGAAATTTCATTAAAAATATTTAATAATAAATTGTTTACTAATATTTTTCCACTACTATACGGTCTATCTATAGTCCATGAATTCAAAAGAGGAAATAGATTTGTTTATAAATGAGTAGGCAGAATACATGGTGTCAAAATATTTGTAAACATCGGGAAGAGATGAATTCCTCTCATGTTTTTTTTTATTTTATAGATATCATGAAGAGTATATTTTTCTACTTCCTATATTTTTTTTCTTAGTATTTAATCTATTTCTTAATTATTTAATTATCTTATCATTTTTAATTACTTATTATATAATTAGTTTTTAGATAGATTATGAATAAGTGATTTAGAATTTATTTTTCAATAAGTATTTTTTTATTATAGAGTGCATAAAAGGCCTCCAAACAAAGTTTATGATCCTTATTAAAGGCTAAAATATGATTTTAACTTTCAAAAGGGATCATGAATTATGTATGGAGTCCTTGTTTTCTCTCTATATTTAAAAAATTCTTGTTGAAAAATAAATTATCAACAAATCCTTTGATGCTGATGATGTAATGAGGTACATTTTAATTTATTTCACTATATTTTGGTTAGTTATTTATTTTATCTAATTATATTCTATAGTGTTTCAATGAGATATCTCTTGGATCCCAGACTTTTTTATAATGTTTCAGTGAGACAACTTTTGGAAAATATTCCAAAGTCATTCAGGTTGTATAAGAATCAATCATGCGTTCATCCTATATACGGTGTTCTCAGAATGACTCAAAGTGCATGTTTGCAGTATTAAAGTGTCATTGTAGTTCAAAATGTGTTCCAATCACTAAAAACCAAAAAAATCCCTCATGTTTTCATGACACTTTAGGATAAATTTTCAAAATTCATTTTTGATGTATATTAAAAACTGAATTCCATTTTGATACATGTTGTACTCGATATGATTGAAATTGAATGCTTTAATTTAAAATCAACATTTTAATTCAAATAAAACACCACATAATCAAAAATAATAAAACTTTCTCAAATTATCTTGATACATTATAAAAATAATGTATAAATCATTTGTGACTAGTAGAAATTAACCCCAAATCTATCTAACACATGGTGTGCCCAATATGACTCAAAATACATGTTTTTAGTTTAAAAATGAAAATTTAGTTCAATAAATGTGTCACTCATGGAAAATAAAGAAAACATAGTGATATTTTCTTCATACTTTTAAAAAATATTTATAATTCATTTTTGATATGTAGGAATTAACAACACTTAAATCTGACACAAATTGTGCCTGATATGATTGAAAGTGGATGTTTTGATTTAATATCGATATTTTAATTAAAAACATGTGTCACATATTCAAAATTGGGAAACATACTCATATTTTCTTGATAATTTATTAAAAAAACCATAAGTAATTTTTTATGTGTAAGAATCAACCACATATTAATCTGACACACGGTTTTCCTGATATGACTCAAAGCACATGTTTTCAATTTAAAAGAAAAAATTTATTTCAAAACATGCACTACTCATTGAAAATAAGGAAAAAACACCTTTATTTTAATGATTCATTAAGAAAACAATCCATATTTTATTTTTTTACATATAGTAATTAGTCGCACATCTGTTTCATACATGTTGTGGTTGGTATGACCTAAAGTGTGTTTTTTATTTAAAATTGACATTTTAGTTTAAAAAAAACATCACATGATCAAAACCTTGAAATTTTTTTCATATTGAATTGATACTATAAATAAATGACCCATATGTGATTTTTGATGTGTAAGAATCAACCACATGTCAATCTGACACACAGTGTGCCCGATATGACTCAAAGTGCTTGTTTTCAATTTAGACTGAACACTAAATTTTTTATTTATTTTGGAAACACACCAAAAAAAACAAGAGTCACATCATGGAGGTCTAAAGTAATAGAGAAACAAAGATTCATTGATAACAAAATTACTACCACCTGAAGGAAAGGATCCTAGGTTAAGGAAGAGGGATAAGACAGGGTTAGGGGAATCCTGGGAAACCAAGAAATCCAAAACATTATTACCCTCTCTCTAAGTATGATTGATCTACATATGGAATCCCATGAGATTTTTTCACTTGAGAAAAAAATATTCTATACTCCATGGGTGACTTCCACTTTCTGTGAGTGCTTTGTATAGGATCAAGGAATCTGTTTCCACAGACTTCAAATTAATTTGTCTTTGTTCACTTAAATACAAACCCATAAACAATGCTTTTTCCTTGGCCTAAAGAGCATCACCTATACTGTAGAAGGTCAAGAATGCAGTAATAATTAACCCCCTCTAGTCCCTAATCACCCCCATATGCCCCCTCAAGAATGACCCATCTATTTTGAGTTTGAGCCTGGTGCTATGGGGGTACCAACGAACCCAAGACCCCAGGACCCTCCTCTCAATCTGGTTGGACGCCCCTGAATAGAATGTATTTACTAATGAGGCTCCCTATAAGTCGGAACATACACTTACTAAGTCCATAAAATATTTCTTCATCTTAAAGTTGATATTGGTGCTAGTGCAAGAGAAATTATTGTGGTGCATGTCATTCTTGGATTTCCAAATGATCCAACAACCCGCCACAAGGATGATCACCCTACCTATCTTCTTAGGACATTTGTTTCATGTTCCATTAAACCATAGGCTGATAACAACATTCTAAAACCCTCCTACATCATGCCATCTAGAGAAGGCTCTATACACCTTCCACGTCCAGTGAGCCCAGTCATTATCGAAGAAGAGTTGCATCACTGTTTCTTGTTTGGGGTTTTTGCAGCACTGGCATTTGGAGGCCAAGGACACCCCATGCGTTGGATGTTGTCATCAGTGGGAAAATCATTATTACACACTCACCACATTAGGAAATTTAACTTTTGAGAGATCCCCTACACCACAGCATTTCACACCATGGGTCTCCAGTATTTGGATCCCTTCTCACACTAACATAATCCTTCATTGAGAACTCTCCCAAGGAGTAGCCTGTGAAGATGAGTATGTTAGGATCCATGCTGAGGATAATATCTTTAAAGGTGGCATGTTGAGTATCATTGAGAATGGCCTTTATAAATCCAGAATGACCGCATGCTTCTATGAAGGATATATCTGGTGTGAGGAAACTAGGAAACCATAGACTTCCTACCCCCCCCCCCCCCCCAATCCTAACACCATAAGTTCACCACTCATCTCCCCACTAGCCACAAAACGTAAGGCCATAGGACCTCCATGTACCATTGGATTAACTTCCAAATCCTTGACGGCCAAGACCTTTACATTTCACCATCCATGACATATTTCTATTTCATAATCATTCCCCAAAGCGTTCGGCCTTCCATATCCTCCCATGGATGTTTTGCGTGTATCCCTTGCATGGTTGGGCTCACACTCCGTAAGTTAATTCCACCTTCAGCTAAAGGTCTTGCGAGACGCGTCCTCAATTCTGAGTGGTGATGAATTTACATCTGATCATTCCATATTAAAGACACCATAATCTTCTCCATGTTGAAAAACACACATTTGGGAGTCTTCAAGGTGGATAGGAGATGCATGGGGATTGAGATTAGAATGCTACTGACCAAGGTAATGCACCCTCAAAATGAAAGGATACATGTTCTTCCAGTTGAAGATGTGCCCTATAATATTTCCCACAATATTATCAAAATGAAAAATACAGAGGGGGTTAGGAAAAACCATTTATCCAAGGTACTCCATAAGAAAGGATCCTCTCCTCATATTCAAGGTATCTTTCAAAATCCTAACCCTCCTGACCGAGAGTGACTTCGAAAATTAATATAGGCTTTCACCCTATTCACCACCTACCCGCTCCACTTTCAATATTCCTCTAGTAGCCTATTCATGCCAATCACTAATCTCCTACTTCCATTAACTAATAGGATAGTATCATCCGTGAACTTCATGTGAGAGATTCCCTCTATAACATTCCTATCCTGATAAGGAATAAATTTACCCGTGTGGATACCCCTTTTAATATAGTGGATAAGCACATTTTGAGAAAGAATAAATAAAGTGGGGGATAGGAGATCCCCTTTTCATAAACCCCAGCATGCCTTGAAGAAACTGAACTGCTTACCCATAAAAGAAGTGGAGATCCATGCCGAGCTAAAGCAATGGAATAGCAGGTCACGTGTCCAGTTGGAGAAGCTCGTACAGCCCAAAACCTTCAAGATAAAACCACATTCCATCCTATAATAGGCCGTTATCATGCCCAATTTAATTACTATATTATTCCCAAATACCTTTTTATTAATCCCAATAATCATTTCTTGCACCACCCCAATCTCACCCTGGATTGATCTCCCTTGGATGAAGTTGTGCTTCTCTGTTTCCACCCATGTGTTTAAGTTAGGCTCCAACCTTTTGTTCAGAATGCTATAAAGAACCTTGTAAGGAATGTTTCACATACTAAGTAGTCGGTACTACTCTACAGACTGGGGGTTACTCACTTTCAGAATTAGAACCATCTTTGTTGCACTAGAAATGCACGGTAGGTTCCCCCTAGAATTAGTCATTTACTACTCTTATTAAATATCCTTTGACCATATCCCATGTAGCCCTATAGAACGAACCAAGTATGTCGTTCATCCCCGGTGCACTGTCTGGGATTAAAGACCACACCACCTCATGCACTTCCTCCTCCCCTAGAGGCCTTCACAAGCGCTCATTATTCTCATCTGAAACGCTAGTTGGAAATTCCTCAAATAGATCTCTATCTTATCTTGGATAAAATTCTTCCATATTAGGATTAGGGATTTCAAGTAAGGCTTTGATGGAATTGTTTTCCATTTCCCCTACCTCATCCTGGTCATTATAATATGATCCATACTTCCTAAGAATATTAGGCCTGTGAATACGGCACCTATCTTTTAGGCATGCATAAAAATAACCGGATTTCCAATCCCCCTCACAAAGCTAATGTACCTGAGCTCCCTCTCCAGCAAGCCTCTCCTGCCTCAATATAATGTCAGTAAGAAGACCCTTCTTGGTCTTGATTTCATTAAAAACTTTATCATCCAATTTTTGTTCTAGACTAGCCTCCATGCGATCAACCTCCTCACTGACCACGCTCAGGTCCTAGTCATGGGTGAGAAGAGTCTTCATCTACCTTTGAAGCAGAAGTTTGAGCCTCCTGATCTTATTGTGCATAGAAATCCACAGGTTTTCAAGATGAGTACTATTCCAAGCTTCTCTGACCACATCCAAGAATTCGGGCTCTTCCACCCATATCCTTGAAAATTAAGCACGATCAACTCTCGCACCACTGGAGCTCAGGACCAGCCGCAGTGAAGAGTGGTCAGAAAACTACCATGTCAGGTGGGAAACTTTCATATCCAGGAAGAGATAAATAACATCTTTTTTCATCAAGCACTGGTCTAGATGACACTAGGTACGACTTACTCCCCTTTGATTGTTACTCCAAGTGAAACTTTCTCCCTCAAACCCTATATTCATTAGACCTTATTTGGCCAGGAAGGAAACAAATTCCAAACATTCACTCCTTAGAAAAGAACCCCCCCTTGTATCTCCTCAGGAGAATCTATAGAGTTGAAGTCACACCCAAAAATACAAGGGTTATTATCATCAATCATCCCTTTTAATTCACGCCATAGTCCCTCTCTTTCTTATGCATTTCATTTAGCGTAAATGAAATTGAAGAAAAACTCTTAAGAACATACCGAAATTTTTGTGGAAAGATACTGTTTCGAAAAATTCATAAAATCAAATGAAATATGGTCCATCCAAAATGGCTATATTTGAGAATTGGGAGGGTTCCCATGCATAAATCCATTGACTCTAAGCCTCTGCGCATAATCCTTTATTTTTCATGATTTATTTTTTGGTTCAAGAATAGACACCATAGACACTGAGTGATTAAGAAGTTCATTAAAAATGAATTCAAACTTCACATGTGCCCCTAGACCTCAGTCATTCCAGATGATAACTCTAAACATTGAAGCGAGGGTGTCTAGTTTTGGTGCCAAACGTTTTTCCCTTAGTAGGAAGATATGGTTTCAGTAATTTTAAAGCTCTAACCTAGGCCTGAGAGAGAGTACACATTCCACTTTGTAACTTCGAGCTGGAGATCTTAAGAGATCATCCCCCACTATCCCAATCCCTATAGGAAACCTCTAAGGACTCCTTGCACTTTGCCTTTGTCAACCTTCTAATTGGAGTCACTAGAGTTGAGATCTCAGGTAATGACAACGACGTCAGAGCATGTGACAATGGAACATAAGTCACCATTGACAGAGAGGGTAATGGAATTGAAAGGACCTCATTGGTCGATGAACTCTGAGAAACTTATTTTACTTCTGAACCAAGATCATATTGAGAAAAATCAGAAATTCTTATGCATGAGGTGACCCATGGGACCAGCAGCCTGATGCTGAAAAGACTGCAGAGAAACGACCTGTCCAAAGGTGGACCCACTCCTTGAGTTTGAAAAAGTAGTTTCCCACCCAAGTCTCAGTTGAACAGAACCAGGTCCCTACTAGAGGATGCTTTCCCAACAAAACTAGTCTTGGAAGAGGATTCCACGAAGGCCTGAGTAGTAAAGGAGGTGGCCACCCCTTTTTTGCAGTCATTGATCTTCATAGAGGATGGCGAAGAAGAGTTGTGCCTGGAGGGCCTTAGAGACTTCTGAGGTTGCCCCTGATCCTTCTGGAAAACATGTAAAGAGTGGACGAAAAGGTGGCAGAGTGAGAAAAAGTGGGGAAAATTAGGTTTATACATGGCTTGATGACGATCCTTCAACCCTTCAATCTAGAGAACAACATGTTCCAAGATCTTCCTAGAGATGTCCATATTAACACAGATCCACATAATAGACATCTCCTCCAAGAGAATTTTCTGGTCATCCGCACAAAGGTATGACCCTAGTAAGTCCCTTTTTGCCTTCAAGAAAGACTCAGACATGAGAGGGATGGGAAGCCCAGGAAGAGAGATCCAGACCACCTCTAGGGGGCTTTCTCACCCTGAATAAACCTCCATTGACCAACTACAGAGAGAAAAGTTCCATCACCCCACCCAATGAGGGATCTTGCTCAAAGATTTAACAAAATCTGCATTAGATGCCATGAAGATGTATAATACCTTTCGATCCAAGATTGACAATGTGGCCTAAAAGACAAGGCCCCATTGTTTAACACTATCACATAGTGAAAAACAAAAAAAAATATTTTATTTTAATTATATTTAAGGATAGTGATCCATGGGTCATTTTCTATTTATATTAATTAACCACACATCAATTTGACAAATGGTGTAGCAGATATTATTGAAAGTATATGTTTTTATTTAAAATTGAGATTTTAGTAAAAAACATAATTCGCATAATAAAAACTATGAAATCATGATCATATTGTCATAATAATTTAATACAATGATCCATAAGTCATTTTTAACCATTATTAATCACTTTAACATTAATCAATCATATGGCATTTCTGGTATGACACAAATTTCATGTTATAAGTTAAAAGGTTTCATTTTAATTCAAAACACACATCACATATTGAAAACTAATGAAAAGTGATTAGATTGTATAGATAATTTATTAAAATTATCCTTAAGTCATTTGTGTTATTTATGAATCACTCAAACATTAATTTGACATGTGATGTGCCCGATATGACTTGAAATGTATGTTTTCAGTTTAAAGGTGACATTTTAATTCAAAACATGTATCACATACTCAGAACCATGAAACCATGGTTATATTGTATTGATAAATTATAAAAAGGTTTCTTACATCATTTTGGATGTGTATAAATCACCCACATATTAGTCATACCTACGATATGATCTCTATGTATCAAAGTGTATGCTTTTAGTTTAAAAGTGACAATTTAGTTTGACACATGATTTACTCAAAGAAAACTTATGAAACATACTTATATTGTATTTTCACATTATAAAAACAATATTTAAGTCATTTTTTATGTGTATGAATCATTCACACATAAATCCAATAGACGGTGTTCCTAATATGACTCATTGAGTGTGTTTTTGTTTTAAAAGTATTATTTTAGTACAAAGATTGTGTCATTTACTAAAAACCAATAAAAAACACTCAGTTTGTCTTGATAATTTAGGAAAATGATCTTTATGTTTTTTTTGATATATAAGAATTATATTCAAATTAATTTAACATACGGTGGGGATGGTATGACTAAAAGTGTGTGTTATTATTTAAAATCAACATTTTAGTACAAAACAGAGTTCACATACTCAAAAATGTTAAAACATGCATATATTTTCTTGATAATTTAAGAATTCAACCCGTAATTAATTTTTGACTGGTAGGAATCAATCATGCATCGATCTAACACACTATGTTCCTAATATGAATCAAAATATGTGTTTTCAGTTTAAAAATGATATTTTCATTCAAAATGAGCATCACTCACTAAAATTCAATCACACCTTCTCAAATTTAATTGTTACTTTAGAAAAAATATACATAAATAATTTTTGATTTGTATGAATCACATTCACATTAATTCTACATATGGTGTGCCCGATATGCTTAAAGTGTGTGATTTCTATTTAAAAGTTATATTTTAACTCAAAAACATGCAATATATACTCAAAATAGGAAAAAATATATAATAGCATTGATACTTTAATAAAATGATCCATAAGTAATTTTTGATATGTAGGAATAATTTTCTCATTAATTATACACATGGTGTTACCTATATAACTCAAAGTTTGTTTTTTCAGTTTAAAAGTGACATTTTAGTTCAAACCACACATCACTCACTAAAAACAAACAAAGTGCACTTGTATTGTCTTGTAAATTTATGGAAAATATACATGAGTCATTTTTAATTTATAAGAATAATCTTTATATTTACTCAGGCTTATCATACATGAATATTACATCATTTTAGATTAATATTTAGTACATTACAAAAAATAAATGCTTGAGGACCATAATAGTTTAGTGTCTTTGGAAACATGGAAATATAATCTTCTATCCTGGTGAAATATCTTCAAAATCTCCCATAAAGATCTCTACCTTTAGTACTTCTACCTAAAACCTTTATTCATAAACTTGGGAAAGGAAACATAAGAAATGGGTGAGCATAGATGCTTAGTAAGGGTAAATAAAGGAAATGCGTAAGCATAACATGAACAAAAGAGTATGGAACTTGAGCATAACATTTGAAAATTATACCCTATATATTAGATATCATAATAAATATTTTAATTTCATAAGACATGAATCATAAGTAAATAAGTAACATAATACATGAAATCATAACATAGGAATATAACATGAAATTATGGAAAAAACATATTAAAACCCTATATCAAGGCAGCCTACCAAGGCCTTTATAACATGTTAGGCTTGGTTTAATCACCCATGCACTTGATTCTCACTTAGGATTCACTTCCTTTTACCCTATTGTTTTTTTTCTTGGGATGTCCTCCTATATACCCTCTTGTTTCAATCTTTGGTTGTCCTCTTGTTTAAGCTCTTGTTTTAGAATTAGGATATCCTTATGTTTACCCTCTTGTTTCGGGCTTCGTATTTTTTCATGTTTACCCACTTATATAAGGCTTGGAATGTCCTACCATTTAACCTCTCATTTTGGGCTTGGTATATCCTCCAGTTTACCCTCTTATTTCAGGCTTGGGATGTCCTCTCATGTAACCTTTGAGAAATAAAAAATTTATCATTACCTAATACATTGGAGGGATATATAGGTCCTTCCCATATCATGGTGAAATCATACACACTTGTGACAAAAAATCATAAACAATCATATCATAACCCATAAAATTAAATGGGTATCATAAACATGTAAACATGTCATAACATGTGGGAAAATATACTAGTTTTTTAATCATTTCATCAAAATCATAACATGTGAAAGGGAAAGGATTTCGTAAAACTACAACCCTTGAAAGATAAACATGTTTCATAAATACCATGACATTATTCATAACCCATTCATATAAAGAATATGAATGTAACCTTTAGATAATTTCCTAAAAGAGAAAGAGTAACATAAATGAATTCCATCTTAGATGGAAAATAATTTTGAAATATCTTTTAAAAAATTTTCTTGAGTAAAATATCCTTTCTTATTTGAAAAATGATTTTAATACATAAAACCATTTGAAAATCATTTTAATATAAAATACCTTATAAATTTATAAAGAAGACTTGAAATCATTTTGAAAACCTTTTCCCTTGAAAACATATAAAATAATCATTAAAATATCTTAAAAAACTTTTCATTGAAAAGTCTTTGAAAACTTATAAAAAAATCTTGAAAATGTTTTGAAAACCTTTCTATATTAAAACATATGAAAAATCTTGGAAATTTTATGAAACCCATTTGTTTGAAAATAGTTTAAAAAATAAGAAATAAATCATGAAAACATTTTGAAAAAACTTTTCCTTCAAAAACTATAAAAGAGGCTTGAAAACGTTTTGAAACAGTTTTCCTTGAATTTTTTTTCTTAAAAATGAACCTTTTTAAAATGAAAATGAAGCTTCAATGAAATGATGTCGGGTAAATCTGTACATGTCATACAAGGTAAAAATAATATTAATTATATACGGTAAAAAGGTTAGAAAAATGACTTGTTTGGAAAGATACAAGAATTTTCTTTTAAAGAGGTTAGTAAAATAAAAAGGTAAAAATTTATTTTAAATATTATTGGAGGATGGTACAATACTCTTGGAAACCCTTTTTAGATAACATAGATTTACAATTGAAGAGTGGGTAAATGCGGGCTCTCTTAAAAAAACTTTCTTAACTATATTATATACTAAAGATTATAAAATGGAACTAATACATGAACATATCATGGATATATATATGAGAATAAAAATCATCAATTTTATTGAGTGATGGATCATAAGATTTCATCAAAGGAAGAATAAACATAGACAATCTCAAAAGGCGATGATATTGTTTCAATATACTCTTACCAATTTATAACTTTTAACCATACTACACATTTAAGAAAATGAAATTAAATGAAGATTAAAATATCATGAATATAAATAGATTAATGATATCAAATTTTGAATTAATTATATACACCTCATGGAAAAATATAAGTTCATAACATGACATGTGTCTCAAAGAAGGAAAATTCAGACAAAACTATCATACCAATTTGTTATATTTTGAAACATAAAACACTTGAAAGGTAGATCATAGAATGGATACATAACTACCCATAAATATAAGAATAAAAATAATTTAATATATTCATGTTCAGTATATACACCACACAAAATGAATGGGTAGTAAATAAAGCATGTATCTCGTGAAAATAAAAAGTGAGATGAAATCCCCTTATCTTGTGTCTTAACTCTCATCATACTCATTCAAAGGTACTATATAAAATATATAAATTTATTATAAATAAATAAAACTACCATATTATTACTTATAATACCATACATGGTTTTATTATGTCTTTATATTACCTTCTTTTTAATAATTCTATGTTAAGAATTCACTTTGGGTAATATCCATTTTGTTTTTCATATGTGTCTTAATTTGTTATGTATTTGGTCCTTATATTCATATCATGATTTAAAAAATATAAAACATGATTTAAATATAATTTATTTTCATTATATTTTTATTATAATAATCCATATAATATAGAAGTATCAAATTGGATACACCATTCATGGAGATGGTAAGTTGTACGAAGGCATGAATGTTATTTTTGTTTAATTGTTGTATTGAGAGAAAAAAAGTACAAACACACACACACACACATATAATTATAAAATTATATTTATTATATCATATATATCATATATATTCACTAAATACATCCTTAATACACTCCATGTACTGTATGAATGAATCACATTGTTTAGAGGGGGCGGTAGTCCACAATTTCTCAAATGAAATTATCATACTAACACAAAATGGAATTTATAAATATATGTGTTTTAAAATAATTAATGAATCATAAAGGCATAATAAATATTATATATAACATATATAAATAGATATTTTATCACAATGTTCACCATGAGAGGTGGTAAAGGAAAAATGAATAATCATCGTTTAGTGAGGCGGTAGTCCACCGTACACATAAATAGTATGTTCATTACCCATTAAATTGAAGTGTGTGTAAGTGTAGTGAAAATAAATATCATAACAACATCCTAGTATATTGAGGATACTGGTGTTTTTATACAAGTATGGAATAATAATATTTGATGGAGCGGAGAAATAAATTATAAGAATGGAGTTTGAGTGAGGGTATTACCTCTTAATCGGGTAACTCATTTGGGTTCGCTACAAAGGGATTCCTTCGAATGATTTATTTCCAAATAATGATTTAAAGATGAATTTAGGGATGTTTGGAAGATATATTTTCATATTTTTTTCATTCCAAAGTGTCTTGAGAGGCTTGAGGAAGTGGGGGGAGAGGAGACCCTTTATAATGGAGGAGGGGTGGCACTCTTGTAATATTTTAAAAGAAAAGAACCCCACACACGTTTTTTATTGAAAGTGGATAAATATTGGTCTAGAGTCAATAAAAGGGAGAATAGGGTAAAAATATGTAAATAAAATGGATTTTTGATAAGTTTATTGGTCATTTTGGGCCTTAAGGTTATGGTTTAATACCTTATTAAGCTTAATTTAACCTTAATCGTTGTAATTAATTTTAATTACTTTAACTAATATTTTTGGTCAAAATATAAGTTTAACTTATTATAAATTATGTTTATTCAAAATATTTAATCAATTTTTCCAAATTCCAAACACATAATTAGTAGATATTAATTTAAACTTAATCCCATAGTCGGGTCGACAATGTGGGTTTTTAAAGTAAAAATGTTCAAAATCTTGCTATGTTTTTATATTCAATTTAAAAGTGAAAATGATTATAATTACATAAATTGGATTGAATTATAAAAATATTATGTAATTAAACTTTTAAACCAATTTAAAATATAATTTTACCTTATAAATAAATTAGATGAAAGGCAATTTTGAATTAAAATTCAATATTTTTAGTTATTCATTAAAAAATTAAACCGTACGGAAAAATACCAAAACTTTATCCTAACCTAATTTTTATTTTTATATTAAAAATATGAATTTTATTTTTACATATAAAATATATAAAAGTTTCAAAATTTTGATTTAAAATGGGTTCTCTATTAAAATACAACAAAACTATATTTATAAAAATATTGGTTTTAGGCATAAAATTTTGTTTTTTATTATCTTATGTCTATCTAATATATTGAATGAATATGAAAAATATTTAATTTAATATATAACATATATATTACAGTAATATAACTTATTAATTGTAATTAATTTATTTTATTAAGACAAAACACATTTGGGAGTATAAAAATAAAACTATATCCTTTATAATCAATTGTTTCTTATATTTTCATATCTAATTAATTGTTAACCTGTAAATTAATATTATATTTGTGTAAAAATATATATTTTCATAAGTAAGTTAATAATATTCAAAAACTATAACTTAACAACTAATTTATATCTCATTATATTAATTAATAATATTTTAATAATATAATACTATTCAGAAAATCTTGGTCATGCGTGTTACGCTAGACATTGAGGAAAGTCATTATTGTGTATAACACAATCTAACCTCGGTGATCTATATAGATCAAGCTAAAATTTATATTGCATATAGTGCATGTATGTAACACTCCCAGAATTTAAAAATAGATTTATTATAGAATTCATGGATCAGTGAGTCTCTAAAAACACCACTTTGTTATAACCTAGCCAAGTAAACATAAGTTTTTCACTTCTATGATGTGAATTTCAAAAATCTGACATACACAGTTGTGATGAGTAAGTTATTTGGAGTCTGATAAGAAAAACTTAATTTTTGGTGAATAGTAACCTACCCTTATGAATAGTAACATACCCTTATGAATAGTGATATAACCTAATGAATAGAAACCTTGCATATGATAGTATATAAATAATATTCAAGTTAGAGTACGATATACCTATGTTTTGGAATAAGTAAATACATGTTTTCAAAATGTTTTTTTAAATAAATTATGATTTTAATTAAATATTAAATTAATCATATTTAGAAAATTATTTTTGAAAAATGGAATGCATTTTTTGATTCTACACATCGAAAAATGGTTTTGGTGAATTTTTGGTATTTTTTTGAAATACTTGAATATTTCATGAACAGTGAAATACCATAATTTACAAAATAAGCTAAATACACTAATTATAGAGTCATGTATAATGTTCTGCTGATATAATCCCAATTGATTCAGATTCACATGATAAAATTACTGTTCTTGGTCATGAAAGAATCACTATTCATTGTCTTGTGGAGAAATAATAAATTAATGAATATAAAATTGAGAAATCCCCTCTCCCCTCCACTATAAAACCCCCCATCACTCCCTCTTCTCTTCACTCCTCTCAAGCCTTGTTCCTTATCCAAATTCTATACAAATATCCTCCCAACCTCCTATCCCACATCAATCGATCCTTGGTCTCCTAAAAAGACCAAAACCACTCCCTTAAAAAGTCTCTTAAGGAAGTTTGGTTCAAGAGGTAAATTCCTCTTTTCAATTCTTTGTCTTTCCTTTCAAGTTCATTTGTTTTATTTTTCAATTTTTACCTCTCCTTATCCAAATGTTGTGATTACTCCAGTAACTTACATGTACTAGAATTTAGTCATGATAGTGGAATAAGTTATCATCGTCTCTACCTTTTACCTTCTTTTATACTAGTAGCAAGAACACCATCCGAGATGTGTCAATTTACCACATTCAAGGACGATGGTCTTTCAATTTCTATTATCATTCACAATTATGGTCATGAAATCATTATTTTTATGAATGAACCATATTATTATATATGTAATATACCCTATGTAAGGTTCTGTAATTCCTTTTTACAAATGGCATTAAGTTATAAAGAAAAATGAGTTCATCGTAATCAAAACCCACAAATTAACTAAAACAGTTATCATTAAAGTTATATATAATAATTCATCCTAATTCCATGTAACAAAATTATATAAATGACCAATAGAACCTATGTATGATCATAAATAATATTCAAATTAAATTATGGAGATTTTCATCCATTCAACATGAACTTCATTACTTAACAACAAGTGAACCGATTATGAAAATAAAGAAAACGAACACTACGGAACAAAACAAATTAATATAATAACTTATCAAGAAGGTATATATAAACTAAATAGAGTTATTATAAACTAAATAAATGTCTAATAGATTCTTAAATAAGTTATTAATAAGTCTAATTTCATATTCCAGGACCTTAAGTTCAAGAGAAGAACACATTCAGACTTAAGGTAAGGGGTCTCTTTATCTCACTTCCATTTTTGTGAGATTTCCCGTATTCACTACTAATACTTGTGAATGGTGTATGTATAATTACCATTAATGTATCACATCATGAATATATTTATTTTTATGGTATTAAATATATCATTTTAATATTATTAATTTTGGGGCATACGAATCGATTGATTACAAAGTTGTAAGGGTTTTTCCACCCGAACCTCCATTATCATTCAGGTAACTTTTATTGTCTAATTACTTCAATGAAACTCTTGTGTATTATTATGTAAACCTCATAAATTCTATGTGAGTGTTTTATATATGTTCACCTACAAGAATAATTTTTTATTTTATTGATAGTTACATGTTTTAAAAGGAACTTTCAAAATTGTTTCCGAAATACAAACTCGGTTCAAGGGATATTTTCAAATTATTACCCGTTTTCAAGTGTACTCAAAAATCTGTTTTAATCCACCAATAGTTTTATAAAAACACTCATTTTATCATGAAAAATTATATTGGATATGTTCTGGATTTAAGATAACAAATGTTCCTTTCCACTTTAAAATTCTCTTTAATACTTTCCTTAAAATGCTCTAAAATGTTTTATTTATAAAGAATCTTAAAAACTCTTTTTAAATGATTTCACTTCAGTGGGGAATCATTTATGCATTAAATATATTTTCAATGTCCTAGTATTTTATTTTATTTGATATTCATGTTTAAAATATGATTTCATATAAAATATAAATGATTTTTCAAAAGGAATCATCTTTTAAAAGTAAAAAAAGGATTTTTCTCATCTCTCATTAACTTTTTTAAGATATATGCCTTGTTCACTACCTATTTATTTCTTGTGTTGTATGTACTAACCTTTGGTATATCATATCAAGAGTATCCTTTTTTCTAATGATATTCTAAGGGATTGTGATTTGAATATTTCAAGGTGGTATGGGACACTTTGGAATGTTTATAGATTATTTCTTCAAGAATTTTTCAATGGTCTCATTTATAAATATATTTATCTACGTCAACATCCTTTGTTGAATTTTGTAATTAATTGAGGTTTATCTACTAATATATCATCTACAAAATTTTATTGAAGGGTTTCTATTTATTCTGACTATGGATCTTCTATTTTGATATCATTCACCATATTATTCCGAATGGTTAGTGTTTATGTTCAATGATTGGGGAATGTTATTTATATTTCATATGTTTGTTTAAATATGAAGGTATAAGTTTATTATGTTCACCTATTTCATATGAGGAATTCATTGGACATAGTAAGTGTTGGATAGGGCCCTTTATATCCCATCAGTGCATCAGTAGGTCTCATGAGACAAACTATGGTCTTGGCACAAGGCCTTGACAAAATGATTATTTATAGTCTTGGCATGAGGCCTTGACAGTATGGTTATTTTGTCCCGCATTATGCATTACCTCTTTATGAAAATAAAATTTATGGTTCATGTGGTTATTCGACTAGTATAATACCCATGATTATGTTTATTTATTGAATTACTTACCCAGCTATTATTCCTGCCATAATGTGTTCATGTTTTTGTTAAAGGCACATATTTTTATGTATTAAACATGCCTAATGTTTATGTTATGATATATTTCACTATATTTATTACCCTTATAGAGTATTTGATCTCACCCCTTTCATTTTTTTCCTTCCCCAGGTTAAGTAGAAGAGGTCGTTTTTTGAGTTTTCAAGGATGTAGTTTATTAGCTTTTGTTATATATCATTTTTTGTTTCATTTCAAAATGTAAAATGGGTTCCATGTATGTATCTAGTTTCATTAAGACTACTAAAATGGTTGGATATTCGGGATGCTTATTCCTTGTTTATATACTAATGTAATTAAATAAGGCACTAGCTCTGGGAAACTGAGGTCGGGTCCCTACAATGTAATCCAAACATAGTGCTTTAATATAAAATAAACTATTTTTCAATGTTACATGAAATGAAAAATATCAAAAAGATTGAATTAATTTAAAAATAATAATTCACAAAGTCTCGGGGTGTTACATTCTACCCCCCTTAAAATGATTTTTCCCTCAAAATTCGTTTAGGTTATCAAATTTTTAATACTTTAAAGATTCATTTATAGAAACCCACATCATAAAAATTAATACTAAAACTTCCCTTAAAAATGTGAAATTTGAAATCATAATGGTTACCGAAAGTAACATATAACTATGTGTCCACATAGGATAACATAGGTTGGGAGTTAATATTGGACATGGAGGAAAAGTGTAAAAAAATTTAGAAATTGATTGAGGTAATCAATCACAAATAATTAAATGATAAAAGAAAATATGAGGGCCTCAATGTCAAAAATCAGTGATGATTTAAATGGTAATCAGTTCAAAAAAATATGGTACTAGGAAAAAAATTGATCATTATCTTATATTTGAGTAATTCTTCTATTGTCCAAGAATATAAAGAAATATATTTACTTGATATGTTTCAAAAAAATACTTCATTTTTTGTTCTTTTATCTATTTCTAAATCATCCATTACTTCATAAAATTGATGTCCAAAAATTAATTTTGATGTATGAAGCACTAAAATACACTTTTAGTAGGTTCTAAGGCCCATAAAAGAATGAAAAATATAACTATTTGTATCTTCAAAATCAACATGCCTTAATCTATAAACATAAAAAGTAACACTACTAAATCATCATTAATATTTATTCATAAAAAATAATTATACATTAAACAGGAAATCACGTAGGCTAGTGGTAGGTTGGTTGTCAACCGATATTTTTGATTTCCTTTTCTAAAACCACACTAATATAATTTAAAAAATAAATAATATAGACATCCTTGAAATATGTTTAATCTCTAAATAGTCATTTGATTATGTTTATCAATACAACCATAATACATAAATAGTTCATCATAAGTTTAACTTAAACTTTTAATTAATGGTTAACCTTATAACTCTTTTAAAAGATGAATATCCAAAAAAATTATAAACAAGGTCATGAAATTAGATTAACATTGATCCCACATATATCAGAAAATAAATCTTGATTTCCACATTCTAAACATGTGAATACCCTCATTGTATATTCTCTTGAAACATGGTAATAGCCTGAATTACCATAAATACTTTTGGAAAACATGTGTGCTTCTTTATTCCAAAGGTTACGAGATATATTTCTTAAATCCAATAAGTTATAATCTTTATACATGATAACATATAATACTTTTCAATAGATCATTTATCATTTATAAGGTAATAAATACCATCCAATTTACTTTTTTTGTATCCAACATATCTTTATACAAACAAAATTATCTTAACATAAGTAACATATTAAGGTTTATCTTACCTTAGCAAAAATTTCACCTTGTCATTAAAAAACTTGTAAATATTTAGCAAAAAACAATCTTTATACGTTTCACTATTAATATAACATAATTTTTGAATCCTTAAACATCATCCATAATCCATAATAAGGTTACCTCATCATTTTATTTAATACACCTTTCCTTCCATATTTCATATTTTGTCTCGTCGTCATCAGTAATGTAACCATTACTCGCACCACCTTGTTAATTCTCTTCAGGAGCTTTCCTCTTGGGACATTGATTTTCATAATGACCATTTATTCCACACATAAAACACATAACCATTGATGAAGAATTAGGGAGGCCTATATTATCATCTATTTCATTAAAAAACTCATAATTTTTCATTTGCAGTTAATTTGTTTGTGCCCTTATTATCCATTGTCAAAACACCTTCTTGTTCCTCTAAGGCATTCAATTAGGTGTTTCTTTACACATTCTTGACAGAAAGGAAACAAAATATTCTTTTATCCATGGTATCCATTACCTGAACTCCCAATGAAATCCTTTCTTATCTTCCATGGTGATTACATGGGTTGGTTAAGGTACATGTTGTTGATCACATTCCTTGAAAACTGATTAGGCATGATCACAATGTCCTTCACTCCTGTGATTACCTCATTTGACTACTTACCAATAGATTTTCCATCATATTCATCATTAATCTAGTTCTTTCTAGTTCCCTCCATTGACTAAAACCAATAAGAATTGAGTAAAAATTGATTGTCATAGCGAGGAATCACATAATCATGAAAATTCACTTATAATATATCTAACTTATGACACATTCTATAATCTATGCCACCTTAGGTTTATACTAGGTTATTCAAAGTCATGTTCTATTCAAATCCTTCATAATTATTTAGGAAGAGTTTGTGAATTTCCATAGCATATCCCCTATGAGTATCATACTAGGTGTGCAATAAGGCCCGTTATCATGCACTAGATTATCCTGAGTCAGACCCAGAACATCTTTTCGGAGTTCTTACCCCTAGGTATATCTATGCCAGAGCAACACCCGCTTGTAGTAACCAGACAGGGATGTATTTCTAGAACATCACTCACTCTATCCTTTACTAAAATTCCAAGACATTCTCCTAAATGTTAAATCATCTTTATACTTATCCTTAGAGAGATCCCTAGACATATCCTTAGAAATATACCTAGGGATCTCACTAAATTTATCTCATCCTAGTTTTCAAAGGATGACTAAAACATTCCTTTAATACCAACTATAGATACTTAGGATTAACATTCATGGATATTACATCATTTTATATGAAAATTCAATACATTACAAAAATAAATTCTTGAGGACCGTAATAATTTAGTAACTTTGGAAACATGGAAACAAAATCTTCTATCCTAATGAATGATCTTCAAAATATCCCATAAAGATCTATACCTTTAGTACTTCTACCTAAAACCTTACTTCATAACCTGGGGGAAGAAACCATAAAAATGGGTAACCTCAGTTGATCAGTAAAGGTAAATAAAGGAAATGTGTATGCATAACATAAACAAAAGGGTATGGAAGTTGAGAATAAAATTTGAATATTATACCCTTCATATTAGAGATCATAATAAATATTAGTATTTTATAAGACATGAATCATAAGTAAACAAATAACATAATCTATGAAAGCATTAAATTGGAATAAAACATGGAATTGTGGCAAACCCATATAAAAACCCAATGTCAAGGAGGCCTACCAAGTCCTTTCTAACATGTTAGTATTGGGTTAATCACCCATGTACCTGCTTCAAGCTTGGTATTCCCTCCCTTGTACCCTCTTATTTTGGGCTTGGGATGTCCTCCCATTTACCATCTTCTTTAAATCTTGGTATGTCATCTTGTTTACCCTCTTATTTTGGTATTGGGATGTCCTCCCATTTACCCTCTTGTTTTGGGCTTGGGATGTCCTCTTATTTACCCTCTTGTTTTAGGCTTGGGATTTCCTCCCATTTACCCTCTCATTTTAGGATTGGTATGTCCTCCCATTTAGCCTCTTATATCAGGTTTGGGATGTCCTCTTATGTACCATTTGATCTCATTAAACATTTATCATTACCCAATGAATTTAATGGAGATATAGGTTCGACCCATATCATAAATAAATCATACATAAATGTGCCAAAAAATCATAAAAAAATCATATCATAAACCATGAAATGAAATTATAATCATAAACATGTAAACATATTATAACCAATGGAAAATTATATAGGTTTAAAAATAATTTCATCAAAAGAATTAGCCATGAAATAGAAAGGATTTCATAAACCTTTAACATGTGAAAGATAAATGGGTTTCATAAAGACCATGACATTAAGCATAATCCATTCATAAAAAGAATATTAATGAAATCTTTAGATCATTTTCTATAAGGGAATGAGTAACACCAATAAATGTCATATTATATGGAAAATAATTTTGAAATATCTTTCAAAAATGTTTCTTGAAGAAAATATCCTTCCTTCATTGAAAAAGAATTTTTAATAAATAAAACCATTTGAAAATAATTTTCATATAAAATAACTTGGAAACTTATAAAGAATACTTGAAATCATTTTGAATATATTTTTCCTTGAAAACTTATAAAGAACCCTTCAATATGTTTTTAAAACCATTTTACTTGAAAATATATGAAAGAAGCTTGAAAATTTTATAAAAAAACCATTTCTTTGAAAATACTTTGAAAAATAATAAATAAGACTTGAAAAAAATTTGAAATTATTTTCCTTGAAAAGAACATTTTCTTAAAAATTAACCTTTTAAAAATGCATAGGAAGCTTTAAATAATTGACAGTGGTCAAATCTATATTGTACGAGGTAAAAAGAACATTCCTTTTGTACAGTAAAAAGGATAGAAAAATGCCTTGTTAGAAAGAGATAAGAATATTCCTTTGAAGATATTGGTAAAATAAAAAAGTGTAAAAATTTATTTTAAATATTATTGGAGAATAGTATAATACTCTTGCAAACCCTTTTTAGAAAACAAAGATTTGCGACCGGATAGAGGGTAAAGTCCGGATTTCTTAAAAACTCTTTTATAACTATATTATTACCATGGAGTATAAAACTGGCTCCAATACATGTATATATCATTAATAACTAGAGTAGAAGAAAATTCATGAATGTTCTTGACATATGGATCATAATATTTCATCAAAGGAAGTATAAACATAAATTGTCTCGAAAGGAGATGAGATTGTTTCAATATACTCTTACCACTTGGTAACTTTTAACCATACTACACATTTAAGAAAATGAAATTAAATGAAACTTAAAATATCATGAATATAAATATATTTAATATATAACTTGTCAAAATCAGTATATACACTTCATGGAAAAATATAGGTGCATAACATGGAATGTGTCTCAAAGAAAGAAAAAATGAGACCAAACTATCATACCTATTTGGTAAATATTGAAACATAAACCCCATGAAAGGGAGATCATAGAATGGGTATGTAATTACACATAAATATAAGAATAATAATCATATAATACATTCATGGACAGTATATACACCATTCAAAAGGAATTGGTGGTAAATAAATCGTGTATCTCATGGAAATAAAAAGTGAGATGAAATATCCTTACCTTGTGTCTTGACTCTCATCATACTCATTCGAAACTCATGTATAATAAACATAAATTTATTATAAATATATAAAAAACCCATATTATTACTCCTAATAACATACAGGGTTTGATTA
Source organism: Viscum album (assembly GCA_963277665.1). NCBI lineage: Eukaryota > Viridiplantae > Streptophyta > Magnoliopsida > Santalales > Viscaceae > Viscum > Viscum album. Next base: position 1,466,533,689 of record OY728158.1, read on the forward strand.
TGGCTTTATATTACCCTCTTGTTAAGAATTCTATGTTAAGGATTCACTTCAGGTAATATCCGCTTTTTTGGCTTGTGTCTTAAATTGTTACGTTTTTGGTTTATATATTTAAATAATTATTTCTAGAATTTAAACCATGATTTAAATATAATTAATATTAATTAAATTTTTTATAATAATCTATATAATATATAATTATCAATCAGGATACACCGTTCATGGAGATGTTAAGTCGTACATACACATGAACGTTATTTCTGTTTAATTGTCATGTTGAAAGAAAGAAAGTAAAATAAAAACACAATATATATATATATATTTATAAATAATTATTATAGTATATTTATTATATCATATATATTCACTAAATTCATCCTTAATACATTCCATGTTGTGTATGAACGAATCGCATCGCTTTGAGGGGGCGATAGTCCACACTTCCTCAAACGAAATTATCATTTTAAAAAAAAGTATAAACATATGTTTTGTAAAAGAATTAAATAAGATTAAATACATAATAAATATAATATATAACATATATAAACAAATTTTCCATCATAATTTCCACCATGATAGGTGGTAAAAGAAAAATAAACAATCATCGTTTAGTGAGGTGGTAGTCCGCCATACACGTAAACAGTGTGTTCGTTACCCAATAGATGGAAGAGTTCATAATTGTAGGTAGAATACATACCATAAAAACATATTAGTATATTTAAAATACTTTTGTTTTTATAAATTCATGTAATAATAATATTTAATGGAGTAGAAAAGAAAATAAAATAAAGGAGTTTAAAAGAGGGTGTTACCTCTTAATCGGGTAACTCCTTTTGGTTTGTACCAAAGAGCTTACTTGGAAGAATTTATGACCAAAAAAGGATTAAATGAGGAATTTAGGGATGTTGTGAATCTATTTTGGAAATTTTTGGTCAAGAACAAGTTTTTTGGGAGGTGTGAGGATGTGGGAGGAGAGGAGGGCTTTTATAATGGAGGAGGGGTGGCACTCTTGTAATATTTTAAAAAAAAGGATCCCCACCCATGTTTTTTTATTGTAAGTGGATAAATAATGGTAAACATTCTATAAAAAGTATTATACGGTATAAATATGTCCATATAATGTCTTTTGGAAAAGTGTATAGGTCATTTTGTGCCTTAAGGTTATAGTTTAGTCCCTTATTAAGTTTAATTTAACCTTAATTGTTGTAATTAATTTTAATTACTTTCACTAATATTTTTAGTCAAAAAATTAATATGACCTTATTAGACATAATAAATTATTCTTATTCCAAATAATGAATCTATTTTTCCAAATTCCAGAAACATAAGTGTTAGGAATGAATTTAAATTTGATCCCACATTCGGGTCGACAATGAGGGTTTTTAAAGTAAAAATGTTAAAAAGTTTACTTTGTTTTTATATTCAATTTCATAGTGAAATTGATTCTAATGACATAAATTTTATTTATTTTAAAAAATATTATCTAATTTAACTTTGAAAACAATTTAATACATAAATTATTCTTATAAATAAATTAGATGAAAAATCAGTTTTAATTAAAATATGGTATATTTAACTATTCATTAAAAAATGATATCTTACAGAAAAATACCAAAAATTTATCATAACCTGATTTTCATGTTTCTCATTAAAATATTAAGTTTATTTTAACATATTAGATGTATAAAAGTTCCAGAAATATGATTTAAAATGAGTTCTCTATTAAAAGGCGGTAAAACTACCTTTATAAAAATATAGGTTTTTAAGCATAAAATTGGGTTTGTTATTATCTTATTTCTATCAAATGTATTGAATGAATATGAAAAATATTTGATTTAATATATAACATATATATTATAATAATATAATTTACTAGTTGTAATTAATTTAAATTATTAATACAAAAAACTTTTGGGAGAATAAAAATAAAAATATATCATTTATAATCAATTTTTTCTTATATTTTCATTTTTAATTAATTTGTGACCTATGAATTAATCTTATATTTGGTTAAACCATTTCTTTTTCATAAGTAAGTTAATACTATTCATAACCACAAATTTAACATATAGATTATATCTTATTATATAATATAATCATATTTTAATAATATATTATTGTTCGGTAAACCTTGGTCATGCGTGTTACACAAGACATTGAGGAAAGTCAATGCTACATGTAACACAAGATAACATAGATGTTCCATGTATATCAAACTAAAATTTATGTTTCGTATAGTGTACATAATTCAAACATAGTGCTTCAATATAAAATAAATTATTTTCAATGTTACGTGAAATGAAAAATAACAAGAAGATTAAATTAATTCGAAAAAAATAATTCAAAAAATATCAGGGTGTTAAAATCCACACATCAATCCAAAAAAATGTTTGGCTAGTTTGACTAAAAGTGAATGTTTTTATTTTAAATTGATATTTTAGTGGAAAACACACATCACATACACAAAACTGATCCAAAATTATTAAATTGTATTTTTTACTTTAGAAAAATGATCCATAAGTCATTTTTGACAGGTATGAATAAACCACACATCATTCTAATACATGGTTTGCATGGTATAACATAAATTTAAAAGTGAAATTTTCATTCAAAAAACATTTCACTCCCTAAAAACCAATAAAACCCACTTGAATTATCTTGAAAATTTAGTAAAATGATTCATAAGTCGTATATTATGTGTAGGAATCAGTTTTTGTCAATAAAATACATGGTGTTCTCAATATGACTCAAAGTGTGTGTTTTCAGTTTAAAAAAAATTATTTCAAAATTTACATCACTTAATGAAAAATAATAAAAGACACTCTAATTGTCTTGGTAATTTAATACAATGATCCATAAGTCATTTTTATTACATAGGAATTTGATGAATATTAATCTAACACAAAGAGTGACTGGTATGATTAAAAGTGTGTGTTTTTATTTAAAATTGAAATTTTAGTACAAAAAAACTTCACATACTCAAAACTTAGTGAATATGATCATATTGTCTTTATACTTTAGCAAAATGATCCATATATAATATGTAACATGTATGAATTAGGAAAACATAAATATGATGTATGTTGTTCCCGATATTACTCAAAGTGAATGTTTTTTATTTTAAAAGTGACATTTTAGTTTGAAACATGCAAAAAACTATGAAATTAAACCTACACAAATTATACTGATACTTTAGGATAATGATTCATATTCTTTTTTTATGTATTGGAATCAACCACACATTAATATGACACATGGTGTGTCTAGTATGACCCAAAGTGTGTTTTTTCTATTTAAAAGTAAAATTTTATTTCAAAATGAAAACCAGTCATTAAAAATAGAGAAAACACACCCATATTTTATTAATAATTTATTAAAAATCCTTAACTGATTTATGATGCATAAGTGTCAGGCACACATCAATCTGATACATGGTGTGGCTGATATGATAGAAAGTGTGTGTTGTTGTTTAAAATATACATGTTAGTAAAAAACATACTTCACATACTGAAAACTAAGAAAACATAATAATATTTTATTGATACATTAGGAAAATAATCCATATGTAATTTTTAATGTGTTGGAGATAGGTGTATGTGATTCTGACACACAATGTAAATAGTATGACTAAATGTACATGTTTTTATTTAAAATTAAAATTTATTTAAAATCATGAATCACATATTCAAAAACAATAAAACATACTTGTATTGTATAAATTATTTATGAAAAAATTCGATAAATGTGTAGGAATAAACCATATGTGAATCTAACACGCAGTGTGCCTGAAATGACTTGAAGTGCATGTTTTTTAGTTTTAAAGTGACATTTTATTAACACATTATATCATATTTATGTTTTATTAATTTCATTATAGTATAACTAAAATAAGAATTGTTTTCAATTTTAGGTACACTCTTTTTTTGTTCTTGATATGTTGTGGTGTGTTCAGAAACTGATAGCGTGATTGGGATCTTTTGAAAGGGTCTCCCAAAGACAACGAAATATTAAGCAACCAATGGTGTTTTTTAAATACTTGTAAAATGTAATGGTTTTAATAAATTGTAAAACATATTATGATTTTTTAGTATTGAAATGTTTAAAATTTAGATTTTTTATAATTTTAATTTTTTTTTATTTGAAATTAATTGTAATTTTATTTTGAATGAGTTGCGAAAATGTGCTATAAATGTAGAAACACATTTATACAACCCATAAATTTTATCAGTGGTGATAAAATTATATTTTTTCATCACTAAAAATAATGTTGATATGACTATCCTTTATTAAAGTTACAAATAGAATTGATAAAATCACCCTTCATCAGTTTTTTTTATTGCTGACAAAGTTTCTCCTTCATCAATGATTTTTAGAATTAATGAAGGGTTGTTTTATTAGTTTTATTTAATACATGGAGTAAATAACAAGGATAAGGTTCTTATAATATCAGTGTTTTCTTAGTACTGGAAATATCCTTTTAGCATAATAATAAAGCTCATATCTATTGTAGTGTCATGAAGGATCTTGATTATTATTCTTCAAGTGTATCTTTTAAATGTGTTTTTCTAGATCCGATATATTGTTTCAATCATTTTATGAAGAAGATAGACTATTGGGGAACCGAATCAGTAAGTATACTTGGTATATGATTAGTTTTGATAGGAATATGACTAAAAAATTATTTCTTTCAATGCTACCCACTTGAAAGAGGGTGAGGGGGAGGGGGTGGTTTGGGGGTGAAGGCTCCACTACTAAGTCATAAAAATTCAATGGTGACATTGAAATATTTAATTGAATCATTTATTAAAACCAAATATATAATGTATTGTGGTCAATGGAAAATGTGGAAAATAAAATAAAATGAAAGTCTACTTTTATAAATAAAAGGTACTTCTTTACATGGGGTCATTGTTCTCAATAAACCTCATCATTATAAAAGAACCTGGAACATTAAACTAGAGGGAAACATATCTAGAAAATTTCCCTAATGATTGTGAATCTGTTTTTATTTTGAGGAAACATAACATCAAAGAATATATTTTAATTATAAAATCTATTTTCATTCAAATGTAATTCCTTTCATGTAATCATGGACCCAAAAGTCACCTTAATTAACTAAAACTAATCTCTATAAAGAAGGTTTGGAAGTTTTACTTATCATATCCATTTTTCCAAGTTAATGTTATGTTTTTTGACACTTCTTGAGTTTTTAATTTGAGGAAAATTAAAAAGGAAATCACATGGAAAATGGTTGATGAAAAATTTAAGAAGATATGAATATTTAATAAAAAAATTAACATAATATAATTTTTAAATATTATTTAAGATATATTATAAAATTTAACGAATAAAATAAATATCTACATAATGTAATATTATTCATGTATTAACATGATATAATATATATGAGAAAGTTGTGCCTTTTTTAATGGAATGTCCGTTTTAAAACCTGGTGTTTGGAAGAGTATTTTGATGGTTTATACACCTCAAAAGAGTGTTTTGGTGTGATATTTATGGTTTATAAGGTGGTTGGGAGTATTAATAATCACTGGAGGAGGATCTAGGTCTATAATATGTTGCTTCAACACAATTGGCTTGCCAATACAGAGCCACCAGTGAGTTGGTGGCAAGGGTGGTAGCCCTACATGTTGCCTAGGCTCACCGGTTTACTGGTGGCCAAGGGGTGAAAAGTTGGTGGGCCACCAACTAGATGGAAGTGTATACCAACCATCTAGTGGCCTCATATGGTTCATTATTATTTGGTTAGGCCCTAGATTTTTATACGGTCCACCCCATTAAACCCTCACTCATGTTTTCCCCCTCCCACAGCTAGTAGCATCACCCATTTGGGGACTTTCTCTTCTTCCACCATGGTGGATTCTTATCATGTGGGGTTATTGTCTATTTTATTTTGAATAATTGGTAGGGTAGAGGCAAGGATATTAATCTATTCCTCTCCTCCTCATCTTTCTCTAATTTCGGTTATTCCAATTAGGTATTTAAATACGATTCCATCAGATAATAGTGGAATCATCCTATATTGATGGGGCTTCCATGCTACCTTGATAGAGGGAATCCTGAGGCTAGTCCTACACACCTTTACCCCTCATTTTTTGATGTTATGTCACCATTTAAGTTTGTAAAGACCCAAAATTTCTGTGGAAATTTTTTTCTTAAATACATGGGAATTTTACGAGTCCACTAAAACTAGTGGCGTATGATTTCGAGGCCCAGTGTGCTCAGAATCAATTTCTGAAGTTTTTTTCAGGTAAGTTCAGTAAACGTACAAGTGGTATTTTATAAATTTTGAATCAGTGCTCGGAATTTAAATCTGAGGGCACCCTTGAACTCGCAACGCCGATATTCGCTTAAGAAGACTTTCACCTCGACGACAGATGGTCGGGAATAAAAGATAGTTTTTGGGTTCTACGTGGAATAATAAAATAAAATAAGTGCATGTATTATTTTATTTTATTTTTTTAACCACCATGTGGAGGTTGGAGGTGGGGACCGCCACACCTTAACCTCCCATGAGTGGTTATGGTGGTAGGTCCCACCTGAACTCAACCTCCCATGTGAGGATTAATTTGGTGGGGACCAGCCGAGTTGGAAGCCTCTTGAACTTCCCATTAAGTGGGGAGAGCCTCTTGAGGTCCCCACTTTATGTTTCCAATCCACACAAATTAACTAATGGATAATTAATTAATTAATTTGAATCTTTTTAAATATTTGGGCCGACAATTAAATAATGGATTAACTTAATCCATTATTTTTGGGGTTGGAATTTTCATTTGGTAGAGCCTGGGAAAAGGATATCTTGGGAGAAAAATAATTCTCCAATGAAGAACACTTCTTCCACCAATGAAGAACGATCTTCAACTAGAACAAGGGAGGAAGCGCCGTCCTTGAAGAACGCCGAAAACATCATCCTCAACTTCTTCATCTTCTTTCCCGACGTCAATGAATCGACGTTCACCTTTCCACGACATCATCAAAGAACAACGAATCCAAGGTAGGGGTGTGTTTTGATTTGATCAATGTTGATTCTTCCTTCCATGATTGTTTCTCTTGACCCACTTGCTATCAAACTAATGTGGAAGGACCAGGCCAAACGAACACGGCCTGATCCCTCCATCATTCTTGTAAATGTTTGGTGTGTTCTTCATATTCTTCATGGGTGACGAGCAATGGATCATTGTGAGTCCGTTGTGAGACGCAACGATCCCAAATTGAAGACTCGACATCACAACGGCCTAGTGGAGGAGCGACGACGATAGCGGGCGACAGATCGAACCGGAACTGTAAAGACCGTTCCTCGACCGTTCTTCAATCGGGTAAATCAAATCATGTTTTTGGAGCCGATCGGAGGCCTGAAAACATAGGATATGACTACGGGACATCGGGGTGACCTAGTGTCTGAAGTTTCGTGATGAACGGACCATCAGAATGAAGAACGAACTTCACAGGAGGCGCGCTGGCTGGAGGCGTTGTTTCTAGAAAATTTCAAAATACACAGCGTGTACTTCTGACGAACACGCCGTGTATTATGGGCGTTCTGTGGCTTGAGTTTCGGACGTTAGAAAAGTATCACACGGCATGTGACCCCGGTCACACAGTGTGTATTCTCTGTGCAAAATTGAAGAAGCAGTTTCGCGAGACATGGCATGTATTCTGGGAAATACATGGACACGGGCAGAATTACACGGCCAAGAGGCACGATGTGTATTGTCTACACAGAATGGAAAAAGTGGCTTTTCCAGTCTCAGGGATACACAGACACGGGTTGGAGTATATAGGCATGTACTCCACCACACGGTCATACATGACCAGCGGCACGGGCTACCCCGTGTATCAGTTACACGGGTTGGCGAACACTGGTTGAGGCCGTGTTCGGGCACATGGCCAGCATATATAGAGCTGAACCTAGATGCTTGGACATGGTGTGTAACCATACCACATGTTGTGTACTTTCTTTTCTACATGACCATCCTTACAACATGATCATTTGTACACGGGAAGTACCTGAGGTCTAAAGACACAGTGTGTGCCTTATTCCTACACACCATGTACTTTTTGGGAAATGGCTTGGTCATCTTGTCTTCAGTATCTTGGACACGTTTATTTTGGTTAGCCCCCTATGATGTGGTAGGCCTTTTGGATACATCTACTTGGTACTTCTTGGCAGTTGATGTATCGACACTTGGCTTGAGGAGTGAACACTCCCAAAATCAAGAATACTTTGTACGGAACCCTGAGGCTGGTTGTGCACTGACTTCTATTCCTCGATCCTGTGTGGGTTTGATAGAATAGCTGGTCTTGGATCTTGTGTGGGTCTGACAGCTCTGACTACTGTTCCTAGATCATGTGTGTGTTCCACAAAATAGCTGGTCCTGGATCCTGTGTGGGTCTGATAGCTCCGACTACTGTTCATGGATCCTATGTGGGTTCGACAGTTCTAATAGCTGGTCCTAGATCCTGTGTGGGTCCGATAGCTCCGAATACTATTCCTAGATCCTGTGTGGGTCTGACATTTCTAACAGCTGGTCCTGGATCCTGTGTGGGTCTGACAACTTAGATGATTCAGTGACTACATCTGATCATCTCTATCTCTCTACAAAAGTTGTATAACTGTATGAGCTGAGTCAGTTACATTGTGTTTTCCTTATGATTGAGAATTATTATTAGATAACTTAGTTATATGTATGGTCATATACCTAAGTGGGGTTATCTGTTGATTTCATACCTTTGGGTTTATCCTTGTTGGATTTTGTGATACCTTGAGGGTCTCGGGGTCCCTACGGAGTATCGTTATACTCACCCCTGTATGGACTATGTAGCGACTCAGGTTTTTGGCCCTGTCAGACTTTGGAATATTTCTACGAATAATTCCAGAGCTGGGCGTGAAGACGGCGTGCGATTCCGAGGCCCGGTGTGCCCGGATTTAATTTTATAAAAATATTAAGTTTTTTTTTACTATACATGTGGCGGGGGTGTGATATCTCCTAAACGGTAGCTCAGAACGGGAATCTGAGGGCACGGTTGCGTCCGGAACGTTCCGTTTACCCTAGGCAGGGTGTAATCTTTGCGGGCGCGATCCTGCGGTGAGAAACGCCACCAGGGGCGTTTCCGTAAATAAGTGGCAAGCTGGTGTGCGAGCGTCGGCTCGAATAACTTCTGAACGGAGTCTCGGATGGAAAATCTAAGACTGCCGTTGCGTTCAGAACGGCGCGTTTACCTTAGGGATGACCTTACTTTTGTTCGCATCGGGCGTCGGGTCCGAGGCGAGTTTGGCGCCGGCGGGCCGCTGATATAAATATCAGCGCCCCCCCTTTTAATCGTTCTTCGTCGTTCTTCGCCGTTCTTCGCCGCCACTCCGCCGAATCGAGTAAACGGAGCGCCCACGAGCTCAGGATTCGACGGCGGACGTTCCAGGAGCGCGCAGCGGAAGCTTTGAAGCGCGGATCTGAGGCAGAACGTCGGCGTTTCGCCCGCGAGGTAGGCGGTTTGAGTTTTAATCCCCGATCCCGTTTTTGCTGCGTTTTTCTGCAAATTGAAGCCGTAGCAGTGTAGATCGGGTCCCGGGGGTCGCGTAGACGCCTTCGGATCGCAAAACGGACCACCGGGGTGCTCCCGGCGGTCCGCGGAAGATCCGCCGGCGCGGCTCCGGCGCGGCGGCGCCGGCGCCGGCGGATTCCGGCGGCCCGCGGCGGAGCCGCGGTGGCGCGCGGCGGAGCCGCGGTGGCGCGCGGCGGAGCGCCGCCGGCCAGGGCGGGCCGGCGGCGGCGGCCGGTCCGGGCCGGCCGGACCGGCCGGTCGGGGCCGGTCCGGCCTTTTTTTCCGCATACGGGGGTCTTTAAACCCCCGTATCTTGCACCTCGGGAGTCGGATTCGCGTGCCGTTTGCGGCGACGTGACCCTGACGATGAGGCGAACCCTCCGGTATGGGTTCGAGGGTTTAAAGGTTCGGGATCGTGGCCCGGGAGCGAGAAACGTCGTATAAAATAATATTATTTTATTATTTTACGACTTCGGGCCGTTGTAACTTCTACCCGGAGCGTCCGATTGACGTGCCGTCAGTGGCGTTGAGACCCTGATTGTACGACGAACTTTTTGAGATGGTTTCCGGGTGTTGGGTTTGCGAACGGGGTGCGGGCCCCACGAGGCCGGGTTTTGGCGTTTGCGGAGAAACGCAGCTTTTGCACCGGGAGTCCGATTTTGGCAGATGAATAGTCGATCCTGTGTGTTTTTCCGAGAGGATCGCAATGGTGCGATCCGTTCGATGAGTTTCGGAATCCAGGCGTGGGCCCCACCCGAGCCGGCCTTCGGTGAATAGTACCTTTTTCACCGGGTGTCCGTTTTGGGCGAGTGAGTAGTCGATTCCGCCTGTTTTTCCGAGGGGATCATCGTGGTATGGTCCGCTCGATGGGTTTCGGGATCGTTGTGTGGGCCCCGCACGAGCTAGCTACGGTGAATAGTGCCTTTTTCACCGTTGCTCCGTTTCGGGCGAGTAAGCAGCCTATCCTGCGAGTTTTTCCGCGTGGAACACGATGGTGGCTTCGGTTTTGGCCTAGGAGGTGCGCAGTGTGGCGTTGTGGCGGGTCGCTCGGGTTAGCGATGTTTGGACCAGCAGTGGTTGAGGGTTCTCCCTTGGTTCGTTCCCACGAGGGTTCGTGTGGCATCACAACCTTCGTGTGGGTTTGTGATCCTCTCGTTGGGATGTTTAAACTGTTAGAGTTGTGGTATCCCTCCGGTGGGCCCGAAGTGGATCCTCTAGCATCTTTACCCTAGATCGGGTTCTTGGTATCGCTGTGACCGCTTATTCACGGGCAGCGATCCCCTATCTAGCAGGTTAACCCCGTAGGGTTTGTGGCATCATCAGGAATATGATCCCCTACGCGGTGGGTCGTGCATAGTAGGGTTGTGGCATCGTCGGGTTTACGATCCCCTACTCAGCATGATATTTATAGTAGGGTTGCGGCATCGTTGGTTATACGATCCCCTACTCAGCGTTTGGTGTCGGTAGGGTTGCGGTATCGTTGGTTATGCGATCCCCTACTCAGCGCGTGGTTTCGGTAGGGTTGTGGCATCGTCGGTTCGATCCCCTACATCGCGAGTTATCCCAGATAGGGTTCCGGTATCGTCGTTGACCATCTTTATATGGACGATGATCCTCTATCTGAGTGTGAAGCTTCTGTCGAGTGCAGATCGGGTTGTGGTATCCCCCAGCAGATCCTGGGTGTGATCCCCCATCTGTGAGAACTACGTATTCCAGATCGGGTCGTGGTATCCCCCAGCGGACCCTGGGAGTGATCCCCTATCTGTGAGTTACGTATACCGGAGTGGGTCTTGGTATCCCCTAGCGGACCCTAGCGGCGATCCCCTCTCCGAGGAGTTTGGTGGTTATGTTGTTTCAGCGATGTTTCCTCAGTGATGCTATCCGATGAGCGTGGTCTCTTGGGTGAGCGTCTGTGATGTTTGAGAGTATCCCGATGGAGTGTATCTCTCGGATGAGTGTCATCTGGTATGAGAATGTTCGTGGTGTACTCTCCTGGTTGTGGACAGATGCTGGTGATGAGGTCGGTACCTCTTGTGGCTTTGTGGCGTGAGCTGTGTATATCTGGATTGTTCAAGGTGTATGTATGGGCATACACCTGAGCTGAGCTGAGATGACTAGTTGTGTTTAGCCGAGGATGGTCACGGGATGGAGTTTCTCTCTCGTCTGGGTTCCCTCTGGCTGGGTTGAGCGGACTGTTGCCTTCAGTTGCTCCCTTGGGTTTTGGGTTTTTGGGGTGCCTACTGAGTATGTTTATACTCACCCCTGCACGGGCTTTGCCCGCACATGTTTGTGTCTTGTGCAGACCACAGGCCTTTTGACGGAGTCCCAGGAGGACCCGGAGCAGGCGGAGCTTTGTGAGCGAGTTGACCGGGGTGTTTACCGGAGCTGTGCCGAGCGAGATTTCCGGCGGGTGTTTGTGGCAGTGTTCCCCTTCTTCAGAGCAGGTTGGACGCGCTTTGTAGTTTCCTTTTGGTGGGCCCTGTTTTGCCCTTGTACTTTTGTTGTTGCACTCTGGTTTGGGATAGATTTTATGCATGCATTTACTTTTCAGTTTCTATATCTCTGCACTGTTGCATGGAGGTGTTTGTGGGTGCGTGTGTACAGGTACCTTAGGCTAATGCCTCCCATGTGTGTGATAGCCTACTCGGCGCTAGTCGCCAGCCCCTGGCCTATTGGAGGCGGGCTTGGGGAGTCGCGGCTCGAGCCCCGTTGGGTCGGGTCGTGACAGACTATGCCCGCACCTCAGTGTATTGGATGCAGACGATGGATAACGCTGATCGAGGCTGAGCGTATGAGTATTGGACAGTACTCGGAGGTGGACCTCATGACGAGACAGTACTTGGAGGAGACTGACAGAAGTGGAGTGTTGAGGAGGCTATCTATACCTACCCTTCAGGTAGGATCTTTGGTGGATGATCCAGGAGCTGCTTTCCATATTCCAGTTGTTTTTCCCTTTTCATTTGTACTTTTACTTTCAGTTGGGCTTTTATTTCCATCCCCTTTACTTTTTAGCACTCTTTTGTTATAAAGTTTTACTTAGTGTTTTGTCTCTAGCTGTGTACTTTGTTTTGTGTGTTTTCAGTTATAAAGGAAATGCCTTCCCAATTTAGGGATTTACACCTTTGGTGCTAATCTCTATCCCTTGGCCTATGGAAGGCGTGCTTTGGGTAGTCAGGGTATGGGCCTTGGGGGATGGGTCGTGACAAATTGGTATCAGAGGAGTCGGTTCTACTGCATAACTTAGGACTCTGATCTTTTTTTTCTATGAAGAAATAATGTTAAGAGTACTGAGTGTGGTTTTTAGTCTAGGGAGTCCAGTGTTGGTACGGCGGCCAACGTATCCATACACCAGGACCCTGACTTCTGATTTCTGACTCAGTGCATGAAAACACTGATTGCTTGTGTGTTTCAAGAGTTTTATTTGTGATCTCTTTGAGTCAGCTCAGCAGGTATAACTTATTGACCGCGGTGCACCAGTATTTTTTTAGGATGGCCCCACATAGACAGCTAGTCAGGGATCCGAGAGTTGTACGAGATGACAGCCCACCGAGCGATGAGGCCTCGTTGTAGGGACCTATCACAGCAGAGGTACTAGCGATACCACTACCCGTTGGGCTATCGATACCACCAGCCCCAGCAGTAGAGAGTGCATTCCACTTGAGCGCGTTGCATGAGTTCCAGTGCCAGAGGCTACCTAGGTTCAGGAGGGAGATGGACCTGAAGGCATCTGAGGATTGGCTGGAGGATATGGTGAGAGTCTTCAAACTAGTAGGGACACCAGTCGATCTTATGGTGATCCTTTCTGTGAGTGTTCTTCAGGAAGCAGTAGGCAGATGGTGGAGCCTGATTATCCAGGTGCATGACGAGGTGACACTTCTCTGGGCAGACTTTGAGAGCCTATTTCAGGCATATTTTGTCCCAGCCACCCTACGTGTGGTGCAGATACGAGCTACTGCATCTATAACAAGGTAGCATGATGGTGGCACAGTACTCAACGAGGTTCACCAACCTCACGCACTACTCCACCAATATGGTGCGGGACCCTTTCTTCAGGACCCAGACTTTTGAACAGGGACTCAGGCGGGAGATCAGAGCGTCGATGATCTCACTCAGCATCCCGACGTAGGCAGGGGTGTTAGAGAGATCCATCCTACTGAAGATTTTCCTTGTTGAGAAGTCACCAGCAGTGAGACCCATCACTAGTCGACATGTAGCGGAGTCTTATGTAGCTGGAAATAGACAAATGTAACATAAGTCCAAGAGGACCATGACATCTGGTGGACGACCTCAGGATACAGGTTTAGTTATGCAGGGCACACGAGATAGATCCAGTCATGTCAGGAGCAGGCAATGTTACTCTTGCGGTGGGCAGGGTCACATGGCTCGTGACTGTCCAACCTGCCATACTGACGATCAGTAAACGTTGAAGTACTGCCCAAGCAGAGAAAGAGACTTGATCAAGGCGGTCCGCAGGGCGCAGGCGGACGTGGTAGAGGAGCTGGTCGAGCAGCTGGCAGTGGGAGACATTTCGACGTGTTACCACCACCACCACTAGGAGTTCTACCCCGACCGCAGGGAGCAGGAGGACAGGCGAGAGCTCAGCTCCAGGAAGCTGAGGTGTAAAATCATATCTCTCTGGAGATGATTCGAGTTACGATCTGTGTCTAATAAACCTTAGCTGCAGTACTTATAGACACAGGTTCTGGTGACTCTTTCATTTCCATTACCCTCATTCGGAGTTCGGAGATTCTGATGGAGCAGTTGGCTCAATCCTTTCAGCTAGAGACTCTTATGGGAGCAGACTCTATGATTACGCACTGGTGCTGGCAGAGTGAGCTTACTCTAGGAGGCGATAGATTCGGTTAGGATCTCCTCATAGTGGCATCGAGGCCTTAAGACGTCATCTTGGGTATGGACTGGTTATCTACAACCCATGCTCAGATCGACTGTACTAGGCGCAAATAGCGGTGTGTCCGCATGGATGGGACTAGGTTCACCTTCATCGGTGAGAAGGGAGCCTTTGCAGTACAGGATGGACTTAGTCGGAGGAGGGTACAGCCGATCACCCATCAATTGGCCTGCCTTACCCTCGGAGCAGTTGATGTGTAGTGTCTGACTTATCCTATAGTGGTGGACCAGTACGCGGATGTTTTCCCTGACGATGTTCCAGGACTACCTCCTCATAGAAAGGTGGACTTTTACATTGACCTGTATCCTGGGATGGCATCGATATCTACACCAGTGTATCGGATGGCTCCCATGGATATTTGCATGTTGTAGGTACAGCTAAAGGACTTGCAGGAGAAGGGATTCATCTGTACCAGCGTTTCTCCCTAGGCAGCCCCGATTCTGTTTGCTAAGAAGGCGAATGGGACCTTGAGGCTTTTTGTCGACTACCGTCACCTGAACCAGGTGACCATTAAGAACAAGTACCCACTTTCGAGTATTGACGACCTCTTTGATCAGCTGAAGGGATCACGGTGGTTCTCGAAGATAGACCTCAGATCAGACTATCACCAGCTCAGATTTTGAGATGAGGATATACAAAAAACGGACTTCAGGTGTCGATACGGCCACTATGAGTTCTTGGTTATGCCTTTCGGCATAACCAACGCTCCAGAAGTGTTCATGAGTCTCATGAACAGGATCTTCCATCCATACCTTGATCACTTTATCATAGTCTTCATCGATGACATTCTAATCTACTTGACTAATGAGGAGGAGCATGCCTACCACTTGTAGGTAGTACTGGACACACTCCGAGATAACCAAATTTATAGTAATCTCTCGAAGTTCAAGTTCTGGATCTGAGAGGTTCACTTTTTGGGACATGTCATCTCGGAGGCTATAGTTGCAGTGGATCCAGCGAATATTGAGGCGGTACTTTATTGGGAGCAACCCAGGAGTGTGACGGAGGTTCGAAGTTTCTTGCATTTGGCTAGATATTATCGGAGGTTCGTACCAGACTTCTCCAGTGTTGCAGAACCACTATCATCCTTGACGAAGAAGGGGCAACCCTTCGTATGGTCGGAGAGATACCATCAAAGCTTTTAGGAGCTGAGGTAGATGATGACTAGTGCCCCCATATTGAGGCTTCTAGAGGAGGGAGTAGGGTACGTAGTCTACTGCAACACATTAGGGACTATAATTAGGTGTGTTCTGATGTAGGAGTGAGTAGTGATCGCATATGGTTCTCATAAGTTGAGACAACATGAGCAGAACTACGCTACCCATGACATGGAGTTATCAGTAGTGGTTTTTACCTTGAATATGTGGAGACACTATCTGATGGGTGAGCGTTTCATAGTCTACTCTGACCACCAGAGTCTCAGGTATATCTTCTCTCATAAGTAATTGAACTTGAGACAGCGACGTTGGCTTGAGTTCCTCCAGGACTATGTCTTTGAGATAGTCTATACTCTTAGGAAGGGGAACGTTGTAGCGGATGCACTCAGTAAAGGATCTAGTATACAGCTACTAGGAGATGTAACAGAGTAGCTGGCTGCTTTACAGATATCCTTTGTGGACCAAGATGGATCAGTTTTCCTTCAGTCACTTACAGTCACCCCTCCGCTTCTTCAGTGAGTCAGGGAGGCACAGCGTGGAGATGTTGACTGTGAGACACGACGTGCTCAGATATCCATAGGGTAGGCACCTGATGGATTTTCTGAAGGTGGGGAGCATTTCATCCTCTTTATAGGATGTACTATGGTGCCAGAGTCACTTTAAGAGGAAGTGTTGAGGCAGTTCCACACATACCCTCTAGCGGTACATCCAGGAGTGGTGAAGATATACCAGGACCTTCGACGACAGCATTGGTGGCCAGGTATGAAGAAGGCAGTAGCATAGTTTGTCTCTCGATGCCTCACTTGTCAGCAAGTGAAGGCAGATCACCAGGTACCAGTAGGCTGGTTTCATCCTTTAGAGGTCCCAGAGTATAAGTGGGATGGTAAATCCATGGACTTCATTACAGGTCTTCCACGTACATCTAGGGGTCACGACTTGATTTGGGTGATCGTCGACCGACTCACCAAGTCGGCCAACTTTCTACCGATCAGAGATCATGGTTCAGTAGAGATCTTTGGATGCCTCTACATGCAAGATATTGTGCGGCTACATGGAGTAACTTCTTCTATTGTCTCTGATCGTGACACACGATTTACTTCCCGGCTATGGAAGGGGTTGCAGGAGGTTTTCTGGATGCAGCTTTTTCTGAGCAACGCCTTCCATCCTCAGACAGATAGTCAGACCGAGCGGACCATTCAGACCCTCAAGGACATACTGCATGCTTGTGTCCTCAACTTCAGTCGCATCTGGGAGGAACACTTACCTTTAGTGGAGTTTTCCAATGACAATAGTTATCACTCCACCATTGGGATGGCACCTTTTGAGGCCTTGTACGGACGACCTTACAGATCACCCTTGTGCTGAACAGACCCTGGGGAGTAAGCATTGGTGGGACCAGAGATGGTACGAGATACCATAGAGAAGGTTCAAATCATCCAGGAGCAGATGAATACTGCACAGAGCAGGCATAAGTCATATGCCGATAGGAGATAGAGACCTCTGTAGTTTGAGGATGGTGACCACTTCTTTTTGCAGGTCTAACCTCGGAAAGGTCTATGGAGATTTGGATGAGGCATCAAGTTATCTTCGAGACTCATCAGACCTTTTTAGGTCCTCAGAAGAGTTGGTGAGGTGGATTACCACTTAGATCTTCCACCTTAATTGCACCGGGTGCACGATGTCTTCTATGTATCTCAGTTGAGGAGATACGTGCACGACCCTTCTCACATCATCGACCATGGGGAGTTGGACGTCGACGATGGGGAGACTTTTACGGAGGTTCCAGTAGAGATTGAGGATCGACAGGAGCGGGTCCTTCGTGAATGTCTGATACCTCTGGTGTGTATTCGCTGGCAGTATGGGAACCTCCAAGAGAGAACATGGGAGTGGGAGGCTCAGATGCATGCTTAGTACCCCCATTTATTCCCTTAGTTCGAGTTGTAGCTTATGGGGATGTAAATCCTTGAGGTTGGGAGAATTTAAAGACCCAGATTTTCTGTGGAATTTTTTTTGGTTAAATACATGGGAATTTTGCGAGTCGATGAAAACTGACAGCGTATGATTCCGAGGCCCGGTGTGCCTAGAATTGATTTCTGAATTTTTGTTTGGGTACGTTCAGTAAACGTACGAGCGTGATTTTATAACTTTTGAACCCGTGCTCAGAATTGAAATATGAGGGCACCGTTGAACTCATAGCGCCAATATTTTCTTAAAATGACTTTCACCTCGACGGAATATGGTCGAGAATAAAATATATTTTTTGGGTTTTACGTGGAATAATAAAATAAAATAAGTGCATTTATTATTTTATTTAATTTTTTATAACCACCATGTGGGGGTTATAGGTGGGAACCGCCACACCTTAACCTCCCATGAGAGGTTATGGTGGTGGGTCCCACCCTAACTCAACCTCCCATGTGAGGATTAATTTGTTGGGGACCACCTGAGTTGGAGGCCTCTTGAACTTCCAATTAAGTGGGGATAGCCTCTTGAGCTCCCCGCTTTATAGTTCCAATCCACACAAATTAATTAATGGAGCATTAATTAATTAATTTGAATATTTTTGAATATTTGGGCTAACAATTAAATAATGGATTAACTTAATCCATTATTTTTTGGGTTAACATTTTCATTTGGTGGATCTTGAGAAAATGAGAGCTTGGGAGAAAAAGAATTCTCCAACTAAGAACACTTCTTCTTCCAACGAAGAACAATCTTCAACTGAAACAAGGGAGGAAGCGCCTTCCTTGAAGCACGCTGACAACATTTTCCTCGACTTCTTCATCTTCTTTCCCGATGTCAACGAATCGACGTCTGCCTTTCCGTGACATCGTCAATGAACAACGAATCCGAGGTAGGGGTGTGTTTTGATTTGAGCAACTTTGGTTCTTCCTTTCATGATTGTTTCTATTGACCCTCTTGCTACCAAACTAACATGGAAGGACCGGGCCAAATGAGCATGGCCCAATCCCTCTGTAGTTCTTTTGAATGTTCGGTGTGTTCTTCGCATTCTTCATGGGTGACGAACAATGGATCGTTGTGAGTCCATTGTGCGATGTAATGATACCAAATTGAAGACCCAACATCACAATGACCTAGTGGAGGTGCGATGATGATAGTGGGCAATGGATCGTATTGGAACTGGAAGGACCGTTCTTCGAGCGGGTGAATCAAATCGTGTTTTTGGAGCCGATCAGAGGCCTGAAAACACCAGAGATAAATACGGGAAATCAGGGTGACCTAGTGTCTAAAGTTTCGCAATGAACAGACCATCAGAACGAACAAAAAACTTAATGGGAGGCGTGCTGGCCGGAGGCGCCGTTTCTGGAAAATTCCAGAATACACGACGTGTACTTCTGACAAACACGCCTTGTAGTACGGGCGTTCTGCGGATTGAGTTTCGGACTTTAGACAAGTAACACACATCGTGTGACCCCGGTTATGTGGCATGTATTGTTTACATAGAATGGTAGAAGTGGATTCGTGAGACGTGGCATGTATTCTGGGAAATACACAGACACAGGTAGAATTACACGACCAAGAGGCACGACGTGTACTCTCTACACAGAATGGAACAAGTGGCTTCGCGGGACTCAGCATGTATCCTGGGGATACACGGATATGGGATGGAGTACATGGGCATGTACTCCACCACACAGCCAGATATGGCCAGTGGAACAGGCTACCCCGTGTACCAGTTACACAGGTTGGCGAACACGAGTTGAGGTCGTGTACGGGCACATGGCCAGTGTACACGGAGCTGACCCCAGATGCTTGGACATGGCGTGTAACCATACCACACGTCGTGTACTTTCTTTTCTACATGACCAGCCTTACGACACAGGACTTTATACATGGGCAGTACCCGAGGTCTGAAGACACGACATGTGCCTCACTCCTACATGCCGTGTACTTTTTGGGAAATGGCTTGGTCATCTTGTCCTCAGTAACTTTGTGTTTTCCTCGTGATTGAGAAGGATTACTAGATAACTTAGGTATATGTATGGGCATATACCTAAGTGGGGTTATCATTTGATTTCATACCTTGGGGTTTATCCTTGTTGGATTTTGTGAGACCTTGAGGGTCTTGGGGTCCCTACTGAGTATCGTTATACTCACCTCTGCACGGTCTATGCCCGCACCTCATTCTGTTGGATGAAGACGATGGACATCGCTAACCGAGGATGAGTGTACGAGGACTGGACGTTACCCGGAGGTGGACCTCACGAAGAGATGGTACCCAGAGGAGACTGACAGACGTGGAGTGCTGAGGAGGATATCTGTACCTACACATCAGGTAGGATCCGTGGTGGATGATCCGGGAGTTTCTTTCCATCTTCTAGTTTTTTGTCCCTTTTAAGTTGTACTTGTACTTTCAGTTGGGATTTTATTTCTGGCCCCTTTACTTTTCATCACTCTCTTGTTATATAGTTTTACTTAGTGTTTTGTATCCAGCTGTGTACTCTGTTGTGTGTGTTTTCAGTTATAAAGGCAATGCCTTCCCGGTTTAGGGATTTACACCTTTGGTGCTAGTCGCCATCCCCTGGCCTATGGAAGGAGGGCTTGGGGTAGTCACGACACGGGCCCTGGGGGATAGGTCGTGACAAAGTTTTCAATAGATTTCAGTTAAAAAATTAACTTAATATATGGTTTTTTCAAGTTGTTAGGGATTTGGCTCAAGTTTTTGTCTGAAGCATAGAACGAACCTCTGGTGGATGGTTGGTCACATTTTATGTGTAGTGGAAGTGCACATTGAGAGTTTTTTCACTTATTCCTACATGTTTTGATTTCGTTAATTAATTTTAATTTTTTAATTAATTATTTGGATATGAACTAGTATTGAAGGTGGTTTGAGCATTGGATGTTGGTTTTAGATGATCTCAGGAATCCATTTGTTGAGCTAAGGATTAAAGGTAAAATACTTCAAATGAGGTAGGTGGTAACGTTAAAATAACTCATAGTCTCACCATAATTTTAGTGGTGCATTGTGCGATGATATTGTCATGTTCATACACTAACCTAGTTTAAAATAAATATTTTAGTAATATCTTCACCATAGTTTAAATTTCCCATCAATATTTCTTTTTAACAAATGAAAGGTGATGACAAGTGGGGTTCTTTGTTAGAAAGTATAATATGAGTTTTGAAATAAAAAATGTGAAATGGTACTTTGAATTTATATTTTTTAAAATATAAATTTGAATGGTATTTTGGAAAAGGTTTTTGAGAAAAAAATGGTAATTTTTAATTGAGTTTGGTTTTTAAAATGGAAAGTGTAAGGTTTTTGATAACATGTGCATGGTATTTTGGAATTTGTGTTTTCGGAATGTTTTTTAAAATATTATTTATATGAATTATTTTAAAAGGAATTTTGAAATGAAAATGGAAGAGGGTTTTGAAATGTAATAGTGAAATTATGTGATGAAGCAAGAACTATTTTTGCACAATATAACGAGGAACATAGTTTTTGATAGAAATGATTATACGGTAGGTGATTTGTTGCATTTGTAATGGAAAATTCCCATTAGTATGGTATTGTTTTAAAGGAAGGAATTGATTTTGGTTATTCTCATAAACACCTAGGTGAATGTGACTCACATGTGGACTTGGTTGTGTTTGTTAAGCCCAAGGTGAACCTAGACCTTGGGTGGGCTATCATTGTTATTGTTAGACTAGGGATGAACCTTTCCCCTGGGTGGATCTGGATGGTTTTTGAGGATGCATATATTACCCCTTGAGATTGGTGTTTTTTCCAAGGATGGGTATATTACCCCTGATGGGAAATGGCTTTTCACGGTCATCGTGATGTGCTCATAGACACCTAAATATTGTCCAAAGTAGGTATGTAACATTCTCAAGTGTTATCATAGAGTCCATGTTTGGAATTTATTTTATGCAATTAGTTTTAAATGGTATATTGGTTAAATTTTTATTTGGTTATCTTGATAACTTTTACACAGAATTTTATCAGACTGTTTTTATTTAGGGACATCATTGGGGTGGCCAAATAAGTTGAACTCACACCATGATTAGGTTTCCATGGAACTTGGGTTCCTAAGTAGTTGCATCTTGGTTTTGGGAACATGTTTAGGAAAAGGCCCAACTCTTGGTATTTGTTTGGGATTCTAGGATGGAGCATGAGATGTTTGGACCAGACCATGACTCATGAACATTTTTTACAGTTTATCTTAGTTTTATCATTTATCTTTTTTGGGTATTTTGTATGACTTCCTAACATGTATGGTATACAATTCATTAAATAAAATATGGTTTATTTAATTTATTAATTTTCACTTTGCTACAATTATATTTACCATTTCATATGGTTGATGTATATGATTTCCTTTATTTCCTCTATTGATATACTCTTATATATGGGTACAGTATCCCCAAAAAGACCTTTAATTATAGTCAGTAGCCTCTAGAATAAAGGTGGGAATACATCAATTATTATAGTGCTCCACTGATCTTGAACTATTCATTTGTCTAGGAAGTTGAGACATTTCCAAGGGGTATGAGAGAATTTTTCTACTGTATTTATTTTTTGACTTGGTAAAAATTTGAATAGGAGGACACCCCACATTGGAGGGAAGAAAATGTTTCCTATGATGTGATTTTTTTTCAGGTTGTTTACTTTTATAGTTGATCTAATTTCACCTTGAGGGATATACTTTATTATATAGTTCTTGATTTTTTGATTTTTATCTTCTGGCCTATCATGGAAAGGGAGGGTGTGTTCATGCAACTTATCATAAAGGTTTGATTTACATATCAATTAATTGATTTACTATGATTTTTTAACTAGACTGTGACTTGGGTACATTACTTGAAATGTCCATAACCATTTATAAAGTATTTTTGTATAAGTGTATAGTGGAATCTTACTTAACCGATATATTAAATAAAAAAGGACCCATTATGTGATCACATATCTTGATTATGGTAAGGTCCCAATTAAATTAAATTCAAATTACCAATTAAAAAGAATTTTTCTCTTTAACTTGTAATTGACATCTTATTTAAATGAGCCTCAGTTGTGAAAACATCTAGTCAATGTAAATGGTTAACAGTATTTATAGGATAACATATTTTTTACATGGAATAAGATAAATAAAATTACAAGTATAACTTATAATGTGTTTTCCTCTACAACTTGTACTTGAAATTTCATTTATATTATAATTTTTTTGAATATTCTAGCTAATATAAAATGGAAGAGTAAAATTATTAGTATTATATTCATATGGTGAGGACCTTGTTGGAAGTTGGTGTTGACCCTTTATATAGATGGTTGGGTATGTTGAATCACTTAATTTATATGATATAAATATAATGATAAAAATGTTATTTATTATGTAAATTATATCTAGTGTATGTCATAGTGTGCATGACTTGATCTCAGAAATTTGAGGAAGGGATTGAGAGAGATCTAAGACTGTGTGTCCCTTGTAATTGTTTCATGGTTTCATGTGACCATTTGGTTTATTTATGACCCAATAAAGGGTAGTATGGTTTTGATTCTAACTTGTGGTTTAGGCCTTATAGTAAGTATTTGACAGGGAGGATACCTTGTGATCTTGAGGATGGGGTGAGATCCACCAAGTGTTGTGACCTATGTGAGGCTTAATGCATGGGTAAGTGGGTGAGCCTGATGACCTTCTATATAGTGGATCCAAATTCTAGAGTTGTCACCATATGAAATTCAAGGGAGGACTATGAGAGGGTTTAAATGAATTTATGAGTGCCCCTAGGTACATGAGGTTTGGGTGGATTCTTCAGCTTATGACATCAGTGCATGAAGTACACTACCATATATGTTTTCATGGTGAATTAGATGCCTTTGGTATTCTATTATAAGAACTTGTTTTCTGGTTCTTTTAGCCTTTAGAATGAATGTACATGTGGGATAGTGTTGGTGATTATGATATGTATTGAGTGTGAGGTTCTTGTGTATAAAAACCCCTCAAAAGATGTCATATGTGAGGCATGTGAAAATTATTGGTGTTCATAAAATACAAGGAACCCTGAGTTCAGATATTTTTGTTGTGCATATGGTTTTAAAAGGAAATAAAGGTCAGGTGGCTGACACTATCAGCTTAGGATCCACCTTTAGAAGCATAATGAGAGTGTAAATTAATCATAGTGTAACATTAGAGAAATTCTTAGGTGACTAGTGGTCATGTAAATGGTTTTTTCTCAGTAAGATGATTTGGATTTGAAAATGACTAAGGGTTCTCTATTCTTAGTGAAACTAGAATGTTAGAGAGGAACCACTAGTGTCTTAAGAATGTGAGATTAGTTTTTTTATATGAAACCCACTATATCTTGGGTAAGTTCATCATGACCGAGTTATATAGGAGCATACAATAATTGAGATTTGGTGGAATCTTAGGAAATTTCACATTGGTGAAGCATTGTTCCATTAAAATTGTATTGGGTGTTATGGTGGCATTCCCTCATGATTCTTAAATAAGAAATAAACTATTCATGGGATAAGGACCAATATTAGTTCTATGATTCAATTGCAGGCATGGAGGCCTGAGACCTCGGTTTAGAGTAATGGTGTTCTAACGGTGTGGGATGGAATGGTGGATAGGTTGGGTGTAATGAAATAACTGATCTGGAATTGAACCTTGTTGAAATAATTTGATGTTGAAATGGTAGATGTGAGGGAGTGGCTCAAGAGTATTGATATGTGATCATTAATTTTAATTAATATCAAGACCATGATTGAGTGGCAGTAAATAATAATCCAGGTGGTGTTGGGTATTCCATAAACTATTTAAAGTTGTGTACGCCATGGTTGGGAGGTTTCTCAATAGGTATCCTAAGTGGTGTTTCCATGTTCTAGGAACAATTAATGATTTTCCTTCCATAATGATGCTCATGGATGAGTAGTATCAGCCTGTCTAGCCATCATGTTCAATGATGGATGGAGTGGGAGCTTAGGAGATCGATAAAAATTGTTCAATGATGTAATGATAGGGACAATCCTATGGTGGTGATTGGGTTCTCCGTCATGGTGATACAATCCTATTATGAAAGGGATGAAGGATTCAAAGAACCGAACATTAGAAAATCGCATTTAGTCAGTTCATGTGGTCATGTATATGGTGGACCATGAATTCTAGAGTATTGGTTTTTTATACCAGTGAAGAGGGTACTTCTAATGAGGGGAGTTCCACATTAGTCAAAAACATGGAATTATGTGTGGGTAAGACCATAGATATAGTAATTTGATGCAGTATTCTATATGGGTAAAGAGGGGAGTGACACATCAATAAAAAATATGTATTTTTTCGGTAGGGGAATATGAGTGTCTTGAGGTAGGTTATCCAAAGGAGGTTTGATTGAAGTTCTCATGTGTAATTTGATGCAGTAATCTGACTACCAAATTGAGTGTTTCATATTCGATATGATGGGTACATATCTGGTTTCATCCATGACTTTTGAGGAAAATATGGCCTTTTTGAAATTTTTAACTGGATGATAGGTACATGTATTTTTTATTTGGAATTATAAATTTAGAGTTGTATTAGCCTCTAACTGAAATTTCATGGGTAATCAGGTATGGTGGTTTGAAAACTATTCTTAAGGATTCATTGGAACACTGGGATTTTATTTTGATATGATGGAGGTGTCATGGATCAATATTTCCCTCTATAAGATTAGTTTTATGGAAAGGAGAACCATAAGACAAGTGAGAAATTGGATGAAGATGCCTAGGGTGTCTTAGGTATATGGGTTTAAGTAATAACCACCTCAAAAGTTTCTCTCTAGAATCATATTGAGTAGTGGATTATGTTTTGAAAGCATAATCACATGAAAATAAATTTTTCACTACATTAGTGCATTGACAATTCATAGTTGAAACATAGCTATTGAGTAGGAATTGGTAACTAATTTAGGATGGATTATCTGAGTGGATGAATTCCTAAATTCTCAGGAAAAATAAGTGTTATAGTGGGGAGTTTTTGATATTCTATGTTTATACATGGTCTTGAATTTCCAAGGGAAATTTGATTATTTGTTTAGGGTATGGGATGATTTAAGAACTAGGGTTCAAAAGAGAATTAAAAAGTTTTGACACCTAAAAATGGTGTTTTGGGATGATGTTTTGGGGTCAATAGTAGCAGAAAGCACTAGAAGAAGAGGTAGGGCTACTCCATGTTGTTGTAGCACCACTGACCAGCTGATACAGAGACCCCACCTGGCCAGTGGAAAGGGAAGTATCCATTCTTGATGCATGGGATCATTGGTGGAGTCTATTGGCCTACTAGTGAACTTCTAGGATACATTTTTATTAGTTTATCCACATAATTTTACTGGGGACACCCCCTTAAACCCTCACCCTGGTTTGGTTCCCTCTCGCGACCAGTAGCAGCACCCCTGTGGGGATTTTATCACATACTTCCACAAATATGGATTCTTCTCACTCGGGGTCCATTTCTCCTTTCATATAAAGATCTATCTGGTTAGAGGTATGATAATGAATTCATTAGTCTCATACTCATATCTCTCTAATTATGGTTGTTATAATTAATTATTTGAGTTAAGATTCCACTGGAGAATTGTGGAATCATCCTGGGATGATGGGGCTTCCATTTTTCCTTTCTATAGGATGTCTTAAGACCACACCTACATGTTTTTTCCCATTTTTTGATAGAGTTATATCATCATGTGAATTTTAAAAGGATTTTTACTTTTAATCACATTGGTTTATGGTTTTGGTCCTGTTTATTAGGTATTAGTCAAGATTTTGTAAGATTGGTATAGAGTATGAGGTTTCCAACCTCTGATACCAATTGTAGGATCGAAATAATGATGTAGATGCTCAATATACAAGAGGGGGTGAATTTTATACTTTAAAAATTTCCTTAAATAAGGAAAGATATAAGTTTAACAAAGTTAAACTAAGAAAATTCACAACACCTCTAACACCAAAGGGAGAATTGGAAAAAGGTATGAAGTTACAAACTTCTAGTTCTATGCACTTGCTTAAATCTGAAAAGTGATTCCAAAAACAGGTTCCAGAAATATGGATCCGGGAATTGAAACTTAACCAAAGTTTACAATATGAGATTCTACCTTAAAGCGTATAGAATCTAAATGAATCAGAGTACAAGTGTAAGGAAATATAAGAAGATTATACTTTCCTTACAATACAATATACAGTGGAAAAACAATTAGTACAACTACAAGTAACAAACAATAACTCTTTTAACCCAAAGAGAAGGGTATCCAACAACATTGGATAAAGGTCCCTTGATTTATACTTTCAAGCAAGTCTGTCTTACCCACACTAGGGTAAGCCCTCGATATGAAGATCGGAGTCTCTGTCTTGCTATCTCTGCAAGCTCTCAACTTCAAGGTATTTGGAACCTCTGTCTTCCTCAGAAAGGAAGCCCTCGAACATCAAGGAAATCGGCACCTCTGTCTTCCTATCCCCAAAATCCCTCAAATGTAATCATGAACATTCGGAGTCACACGAAGCAATCTTCACAAGGAAAAGTTTGAACAAGTATTTCAAACTTTCTGCATGAAGCTTGAGAGTTAATAAGAGCCTCTCTCTCTAGAAATCACTTCAACAGCATGCAAACACAAGTTTTCAAGTTGTCGAAGTTCAGTGTCATGAGATCGTTCAAATGAGCTCCTATTTATAGGCAAATTTCCAATGGTCGGCTCTCTCCTCCAACGGTCATATTTTCCTTAAATTTTGGAGGGACCTGTACACATGTCACTAAACCAACGGTTAGTTAGAAACATAATGGACGACATCATTTTATAACAAAAAATGTGTAGGCATAAGCAAAACTAAAGTTCAGAATGTAGGCAAATATCAGAGTGTAAGAAAAATATCAAAGTGTAAGCAAAATATGGAAGTGTAAACAAAATATCGAAGTGTATGCAAAATATCGAAGTGTAAGCAAAATATCAAAGTGTAAGCAAAATATTGAAGTGTAAGCAAAATATGGAAGTGTAAGTCAAATATTGAAGTGTAAGAAAAATATCTAAGTGTAAGAAAAATATCGAAGTGTAAGAAAAATATCGAAGTGTAAGAAAAATATGGAAGTGTAAGCAAAATATGTAAGTGTAATCAAAATATGGAAGTGTAAGAAAAATATCGAAGTGTAAGCAAAATATCAAAGTGTAAGTAAAATATCGAGGTGTAATCAAAATATGGAAGTGTAAGAAAAATATCAAAGTGTAAGAAAAATATTGAAGTGTAAGAAAAATATTGAAGTGTAATCAAAATATGGAAGTGTAAGAAAAATATCGAAGTGTAAGAAAAATATTGAAGTGTAAGAAAAATATGGAAGTGTAAGAAAAATATTGAAGTGTAAGAAAAATATCTAAGTGTAAGAAAAATATGGAAGTGTAAGCAAAATATCGAAGTGTAAGAAAAATATGGAAGTGTAAGAAAAATATATAAGTGTAAGAAAAATATGGAAGTATAAGCAAAATATCAAAGTGTAAGCAAAATATCGAAGTGTAAGAAAAATATTGAAGTGTAAGTAAAAAAGTTAGAAGTCTAATGAAAAATATATTCAGAGTATACAATACAAGGATATTTGGATTCTGTTTATTAGGGAATTCGAAATGAGAATTCTGCATAGGAATTCGGAATGAGAATTCTGTACAGGAATTCGGAATGAGAATTCTGCACAGGAATTCGGAATGAGAATTCTGCACAGGAATTCGGAATGAGAATTCTGTACAGGAATTAGGAATGAGAATTCTGCACAGGAATTCTGAATGAGAATTCTGCACAGGAATTCTGAATGAGAATTCTGCACAGGAATTCAAAATGAGAATTCTATACAGGAATTCGGAATGAGAATTCTGCATAGGAATTCGGAATGAGAATTCTGATCCTAAAACATAATACTTCATATCTAAGTATTGTGCGATTCTGAGAATATAGATTTGAATCCGTTTTTTATTCTTAAGAAAAAATATTGATATGAACAATAAAAACAAGATAGAAGTAAATTTCCTTAAGGAGGGAAATTTTCCTTATATAAGTAAAACAGGGTTAAAAACATATTTTCTTAAAGTTAAGGTGTTTGTGATTTTCAAAACAAGAAGGAATAGAAAAGTCATAAGGAAAACCTTATTGACTCAACAATCACCCCCTTTTTGGAAAGCACAAACATCCTTACGAAAAATAATATAATATCTTAGAATAAATTTCTAGACTTTGAAATTAAATCTTATCTCCCTTTGTTTATGAATGATAGTGAATACGACAAACTCCCCCTTAGGTTTTGGAACTCTAAGGATCGTATTCCAGATTTCCGGAATGGAATTTTCATTATCATAAGAATGAAAAACTTCGTAATGAGAAACTCCACCTTAGATAAGCTCCCCCTTACTTAGGGATAGTTCTTCTTAGAAATTTTTCTTCTTCCTTGTAGATTCTTCCTTCTCTTTCTTTTGAGTAATTATTTTTCCTTCTCCCCCTTTGTGATTTTCAAAAATAATTGAGGGAATGGAAAAGATAATAAAGTACCTGAAATATTAGTACATGCAACCAACCAAAAGACATGTAACCAAAATTTCATTACTATTGGAAATAACTAATACAAGGAAAACAGTACAAAAAAAGATCAGAGTGGTTTATTTTGTTTCTTTTTCCTTGGGCATAAGCATTTTGACAATTGTATTCAGCTTCTTCATTTCTTTGGGGTCTTCCTCCACTTTCTTCTCTAAAGAAACGATTCTTGCATCTTGAGACTCCATTGCCACTGCCTGAGCTTTAAGAGCTTCATCTTTCTTTACAACCTTTTCGTCCAACTGAATCCGAAGATCTTTTTCCTCCCTGTAGTATTGGACATGAGAACTTAGCTTCCCATTCAGATCTTTAACCTCCTGCATTCGAACATGCTGCTCAAGAGTTAACTTCTCAAAAGAATTTGTAATATCCTTGATTTTAGAGTCTTCGAAATCAAATGCATTTTTAACATCTACTTGGAATTGATCAAAGTCTTCCATGTATTGAACAACTTTCTTAGACCACTTGGTTATCTTCTTGCAAGAAAATCTATGAGCATCATATTTGATAAGAAAGTTTTTATAATCAGCCTCAAGATTAGCACACTTATCCATCACCATGGATATAGAGTCTGATTTCTGATTCATGCAATGATGAAACATCTAGAATCTGGATTCTATTGCTGTAAAAATCAGAATAACGTCCACCAGCTTCTTTAGGGACTATTCAACAAACTCATGTCCAAAGACAGATGACTCAGAATCTGAAATTATGGTTGGAGATGGTTCTTCCTCTGATTGTATCAGCTTCCTTTTGGATGATCCTTCATCTTTTTTGCTTCTTATAATATATTTCGTTGGAGTTCCAACAACCAGTTTCTTTACCTTATCAACTTTCAGAATGGTCAGTTCATTAGGAGATTCTTGCTCACTTTCTGAAAGTTGAACAATCTTATCTTCATCTATTTTCTCCTTTTCTGCTCCTTCCTCAAGAAAATTCTTCTCATAGGTATCTTCCTCAGACAATTCATACTCTTCCAAAAACAATCTAATGGTTGAAAAACTCTTCGATCTGATCGGACGGTTGAAAACATACCCGCAAGGAAATCTCTAATTCGATCTTTTGAGGGTTTTTTTAAGAAAAAACAATCGGATTTAAGAAAACTAGAATCTGAGAAATTTTAAAACACATAAGAAACTACCAGCAAGCAAAATATGACTACGAAGACTTAAGTAAGTAAATCATACCTTTCATATTTGCCAGGAAGTTTATTCGTAATAGGTGACATTTTTCTTGAAGAAAAATTTGACTACGAAAAACTCACTACGAAAAAAAAATCATTACGAAAATTCGAGTAGGAAAGACATGAGTATGAAAATTTTTCATTATGAAAATTTTGATTAAAAAAGCAAGAAAAACTGATTACGAAAATTTTGATTACAAAATAAAATGTACTCCCCCTATGAAAAGGAGTTTATTACTGTAAGGAGATTGTTTCAATAAGAAGGTAATGAATAATTATTACCTTACGGTTATCATTCCTAACTTCTTTTTAATGTATTCAAATATATCGGAGGGTAATGATTTTGTGAAAATTTCAGCAATTTGATCTTGTGTTTCGATTAACTGAAGAATAATATCTCCTTTTAAACATATAAAACATTTGAAATCAAGGTTTTACCTAGAAGAACTATGTTTTTGATACCAATAATTTATCCCTGAGCCTTATCTCTGAAAGTTACTTTTCCTCCTTTCATCTTGATAATCTTTTCAAAATAGTTTTTATTACCAGTCATATGTCGGGAACATCCACTATCCATGTACCATGTATAGTTTTTGGTACTTCCTTTATCTTCCTAAAAATAATAATAGAGTTAGACTTTCAGAATCCAAACTTGTTTGGATCCGAGGTTTTCAGATAACAAAATTTTGGGTATCCATATCTTCTTAGAGAAATAAGCCTTATGAAAACCTAAGGATTGGGTTTTGTTTAAGGAACAATTCTTTTCCTAATGACCACCACATTGACATTTGGTACAAAATAGGGCACGTTGAGGAACAAAATAATTATTACTAAAAATTGGTTTTGCATGGGTATAACCAAATCCAGATTTGTTTCTTAAATGTCATATTTGTGAATACATCTTATCAAAATTTTCTTTACCTATGGTAAAGTTTGACAAACACTTCTTTAAGGAAAATATTTCGGACTTGATTTTTATAACCAAGTTTTTATCTTCAAAATCGTTAGATTTGGAACTAGTGCTAGGATCGAAAACACTTTTATTAGAAATTACTTTTTGTAGATCTTTAGAAAGTTTATTCTTCTTAGAATTTACTTCCTCAAGACTTTTTGAAATACTTTCAAAATCAGCATTTTTTTATCAAGATCTTTAGAAAGATCTGATATTTCCTTAGTAAGAATAGTATTCCTAGAGTTTTCCTTATCAAGTTTTTTATTGAGTTTTAAATTATCAATCTCAAGAAGTTCAACAAACCTAGAAACTTCCTCATAGGTAGGTAAAGTATTTTCTTCATCAGAAGATGATTCTTCATCCGAAGAGTTATAATATTTGCTATCATTAAAATTTAAAGAAACGTTGGTCAATGATTCAGCATTGTGTACCTTATCCATAAAGAAATGATTGTCAATAGGTAGCCTGGCTATAAGACCAAGATTCTTCTGTCCAGAAGATTCATAATCATAAGATTCATCTAAAGAGTCACCACCACTGGCACTCCAGGTGTCATTAGCTTTCAGAACTTTCTTAGCTTTAGCTTTATAATACTTCTTCCTATTCCTTTTAGAATGCCTCTCTTTTCTTTCTTTATTTTTGAGCAAAGGACAATCAGGTCTAATGTGTCCACTTCTCTTGCACTCATAGCATGTGACCTTTGAATCTTTCTTATATTTCCTATCCTTATTCTTATACTTGGATTGGAAATTTCTCTGACTAGCTATCTGGTTCATTCTTCGAGCAAGATTTTCTAACTCATTCTATGAGACTTCACTCTCACTAGATTTGGATTGGATAACAACCTTCTTAGATTTGGATCTGGTTACTCTCTTAGGAGTCTTTGCTTTCATGTGATTTGATGTTGTAATAAAAGCAACAATGCCATTTCCATTATTCTTTTTGATGTTGTCAGCATCTCTCTTCATCCTTGTTTCATGTTGAAGAAGAGTTCCAAAATGTTCATCAAGAGAAATTTGAGTTACCTTTCTATTCTCATCAATAGCTGTTCTCTTTGATTCCCACTCGTTGGGTATAATATCTATAATCTTATCAACCAGAGCTTCATCATCCAGACCTTTCTCTCCCATAGATTGTAATTTGTTTATGATAGTCATAAACCTTTGTTGAACTTTACAAATGGGTTCTCCATAAGGAAAATTGAAACCATGATATTCTACTCTCAACATAGCTCTTCTAGTCTCAATCACTTTAGATGTACCAAAATGTGTGACTTCAAGTTTCTTCCATATGCAATTAGCTATTTCACAAGAAGATATTTGGATATATATATTCCTAGTCATTGAACATAGTATAGTATTGTGTACCTTGTAGTTTAATTGATAATCATGCTTCTCTTGGTTTGTGAAAGCACTCACTTCCTTATTAGGAATTTTATAACCACCGGTAAGCATAACAAAGTTATCTACCCTAGTATTGATAATGAAAGACTTCATACGATCTCTCCAATACTCATAATAATTACCATCAAAAATTAGTGGTCTTGTAGGATTTAGGTTGTCGATAGAACCAACATTCATTCCTGTCATCTTTAAGAAAACTTTCTACACAAAAACTTGTTAAACACAAAAGTTCGAATTCAAGGAAAAATATTCCTAAGCAAGGAAAATATAGAACAATGAAAAACTGAGCACAAAAAACTTATATGTAAGTATAAGTATTTCAGAACCTTGGCTCTGATACCAAATGTAATATTGGTATAGAGTATAAGGTTTCCAACCTCTAATACCAATTGTAGGATCGAAATAATAATGTAGATGCTCAATATACAAGAGGGGGGGTGAATTGTATACTTTAAAAATTTCTTTAAACAAGGAAAGATCTAAGTTTAACAAAGTTAAACTAAGAAAATTCACAACACCTCTAACACCAATTGGAGAATTGGAACATGGTATGAAGTTACAAACTTCTAGTTATATGCACTTGCTTAAATCTGAAAAGTGATTCCAAAAACAGGTTCCAGAAATATGGATCCGGAAATTGAAACTTAACCAAAGTTCAGAATATGAGATTCTACCTTAAATCATATAGAATATAAATGAATCATAGTACAAGTGTAAGGAAATTTAAGAAGATTATACTTTCCTTACAATACAATATGCAACGGAAAAACAAGTAGTACAACTACAAGTAATAAACAATAACTCTTTTAACCCAAAGAGAAAGGTATCCAACAACCTTGGATAAAGGTCCCTTGATTTATACTTTCAAGCATGTCTGTCTTACCCATACCAGGGTAAGTCCTCGATACGAAGATCGGAGTCTCTGCCTTGTTATCTCCGCAAGCTCTCAACTTCAAGGTAGTTGGATCCTCTATCTTCCTCAGCAAGGAAGCCCTCGAACTTCAAGGAAGTCGACACATCTATCTTCCTATCCCCGGAATACCTCGAATGTAATCATCAACATTTGGATTCGCATGAAGCAATCTACACAAGGAAAAGTTTGAAAAAGTAGTTCAAACTTTCTGCACGAATCTTGAGAGTTAATAAGAGCCTCTCTCTCTAGAAATCACTTCAATAGCATGCAAGCACAAGTTGTCAAGTTGTCGAAGTTCAGTTTCATGAGCTCGTTCAAATGAGCTCCTATTTATAGGCAAATTTCCAACGGTCGGCTCCCTCCTCCAACGGTTATATTTTCCTTAAATTTCGGAGGGACCTATACACGTGTCACTAAACCAACGGTTGGTTAGAAACAGAATGGACAACATCATTTTATAACAAAACATGTGTAGGCATAAGCAAAACTAAAGTTCAAAATATAGGCAAATATCATAGTGTAAGCAAAATATAAATGTGTAAGAAAAATATGGAAGTGTAAGCAAAATATCGAAGTGTAAGAAAAATATCGAAGTGTAAGAAAAATATTGAAGTGTAAGCAAAATATGGAAGTGTAAGAAAAATATTGAATTGTAAGAAAAATATCTAAGTGTAAGAAAAATATGGAAGTGTAAGAAAAATATCGAAGTGTAAGAAAAATATGGAAGTGTAAGCAAAATATGGAAGTGTAAGAAAAATATGGAAGTGTAAGAAAAATATTGAAGTGTAAGCAAAATATCGAAGTGTAAGCAAAATATCGAAGTGTAATAAAAATATGGAAGTGTAAGAAAAATATTGAAGTGTAATCAAAATATTGAAGTGTAAGAAAAATATTGAAGTGTAATCAAAATATGGAAGTGTAAGAAAAATATCGAAGTGTAAGCAAAATATTGAAGTGTAAGAAAAATATGGAAGTGTAAGAAAAATATTGGAGTGTAAGAAAAATATTGGAGTGTAAGAAAAATATATAAGTTTAAGAAAAATATGGAAGTGTAAGAAAAATATCGAAGTGTAAGAAAAATATGGAAGTGTAAGAAAAATATGAAAGTGTAAGAAAAATATGAAAGTGTAAGCAAAATATCGAAGTGTAAGCAAAATATCGAAGCGTAAGCAAAATATCGAAGTGTAAGTAAAAAGTTCAGAGTCTAATGAAAAATATATTCGGAGTCTATAATATAAGGATATTTGGATTCTGTTTATTAGGGAATTCGTAGTCAGAATTCATGATCAAAATTCGGATTGAGAATTCTGCACCAGAATTCGGAATGAGAATTCTGCACCAGAATTCAGAATGAGAATTCTGCACCAGAATTCGGAATGAGAATTCTGCACTAGAATTCGGAATGAGAATTCTGCACCAGAATTCAGAATGAGAATTTTGCACAAAAATTCAGAATGATAATTCTGCATAGGAATTCGGAATGAGAATTTTGCACAGGAATTCGGAATGAGAATTCTGCACAGGAATTTAGAATGAGAATTTTGTACATGAATTCGGAATGAGAATTCTGATCCTAAAACAGAATACTTCATATCTAAGTATTATACGATTCCGAGAATATAGATTTGAATCCGATTTTTATTCTTAAGAAAAAATATTGATATGAACAATGAAAACAAGATAGAGGTAAATTTCCTTAAGGAAATTTTCCTTATAAAAGTAAAACATGGGTAAAAACATATTTTCTTAAAGTTAAGGTGTTTGTGATTTTCAAAACAAGAAGGAATGGAAAAGTCATAAGGAAAACCTTATTGACTCAACAGATTTTGTGCATATATCATGGAACAATCCTTTGAAGTATGGTTGGTCTCCATTTATGTGTGACGAGAGTACCCTATACATATTATTCCACTTATTACAAAGTGTTTTGGTTTGGTTAATTACTTTTAAGATATTAATTAATTATAATTTTATTATAATTAATTAGTTTTTGTTATTTGGATGAGATCTAGGATTATAGGTGGTTTCATCATTGGTTTTTGTTTTTGGATGAGCTCGAGCAATGGGTTGACAGGATAAGTATTAAATGAAAATTAATTAAAATAAGGTAGTTGGTCCTTTTAAAATAACCCATAGTCTCATTGTAATATTAGTGGTGCATTATTCTTTTGTGTCTACATGGTCATGCACTGGGCTAGACTAAAAAAATGTTTTTGGAATATCTTTACCATAGTTTAAATTCCACTTTAATATTCCATTTTTCGAAATGTAAGTTGATTGAAAGTGGGGTTCCTTGTAATTATGTAGATTATGGGTATTAATATAAAAATTAAGAAATGTTACTTTGAATTTATAGGTTCTGGCCACATCAGAAGTTCCCTAATTTTTATTACCAACCCTTCTTTTAGACTTAATTTATGTGTAATCATTACTATATGTGATTAAAACTTCATGTCCAACGAAAAAAATAAATTACTTGAAAATATTAAAATTCCTCAACCCAAAGAGGAGTATATTCACATGTAATTTAAAATTAATTTATAAGAAGATATATAATTACTTAAACGTGAAAGTCTCTCTTCATTTATGACCCAAATGACTATATCTCCCCATAAAATCATTGCGCTATAGGATCCATGTATAGAATCCCTCTAGCAGTGATCCACATGTGCACCAAAATATATAAACATCATCTTAGAATCGTCTAGTTCAAGTATAGTTGATCCTGATCTCTTGAATTGTCCATAATTGATCATAGTATAATTCCTATTAAAGGATAAGGAACCCTTGATGTTCTCTTAATGTCTTGATATATGAGGGGAGAAGAACATTATAACATCTCTCCCTAGAGGGTGAAAGAGTATCTCTCTATCTATTGTGCACAACAAGAGTTATTATGAAAGGTGACATAATTAGATATTTATTATGGTAGGTTTAGGGTTAGAAAATTGCACACTAAGTCCATTCCATCTATTATAATTATTAATTAACCCCATGTCTAATAATAATAACAATAATAATAATAATAATAATTTTTATTATTAATCACTTGACATGTGAAACACCATTTTATAATATATAAATAAATATCATTTATATCATTTCCAATTAGACTATTTAGCTCAGCCCACTTCGCCTCATTTATATTTACAAATCCTTGAATAATGTATATTTATTTAATAATTAAATAGCACAACACTGTTCTATGATTAACATAATAAATATTATATTTACCAAACATGAAAATAAATATTTATTATTATTATACTCTCTTATTATTTCAAATAACTTTTGATTAAATTATGACAATCAAACAAACCTGAATAGATATTATTTATTCCAACTTGTTAAATTCAATACTATAATTTATATGAAATTGTGAATACACTTAGTGTGTGGAACTCTAAGCATATTTCCTAGATGCATTAGGCATAACCACTTAAATTACAATGTTTTCATCTTGAAACATTCTAAGGAAATCATAGAGAAAGGAGATAAAATCACAACAACATTAAAATTCCTATGAATACTTACCATGTGATACAATCATTTTATCACGATATCTCAAATAAAGAATGTTTCATACCAGTTCCATCATCCTATATGCTTTATTTATCATTATTTGAATATCCAGAAATGAACTCATCTACTGAACACCATGGGCCTTGATTTATGTAGGCAGTTCCATTATAATAAATGGGCTAGAGATATCAACTTCCTTCAAAGGACATAATGGATAAATCTTTTCTTAAATTATCAATTAATTCAATATCATTCATGACACACCCAGTGAATCATACCTTGTTGTAAGCATATTTCATAATTTTTTAATCAATACATCAAATAATGTGAGTCAGTATATCCATTATTGATAATATTAAAGTCAAAGTATTGGTACATACATCCATATATAGGAATATCTATTAACACATGAAAATGTAGATTTCCTATTGATGGGTTTGTTCTCATAACCTACTCTTTAGAGATTACCAAGGCCGAACACCATGAGAAGGTGTCTCAATATATTATGTGTCTGATACCCCTGATTACCTATATTTTTTTGTTCCCAGTCAGACAATATCATTCGACCATAGTATATATAT
The DNA here is from genome assembly GCA_963277665.1 of Viscum album. Taxonomy (NCBI): domain Eukaryota; kingdom Viridiplantae; phylum Streptophyta; class Magnoliopsida; order Santalales; family Viscaceae; genus Viscum; species Viscum album. Next base: position 1,466,571,416 of record OY728158.1, read on the forward strand.
TCAAGAATATTATCATGAAACCTCTAGGTTATCATTATAACGGGGAACAACTATGACGTTTTAGTGAAAAACATATTCTTAAGAAATTATGACATAAAATATACATGAAATGGAACAATCATGATTTGATAATAAACTTTTTTATTAATGAAAATTTTAATATTATACTAATAAAGTCTGTTTGGGGGAACAAAATCTAATAGATTTCCACTTGAACTAGAGCCAAATGATAAAAAATATCATTCGACTAGATCTCACATGATACTCATGCCTCTGCTAATATAAATACATGTTTAAGGGGTCCACTAAATTTTCATCTGTGGATAATCTACTCACTGCAACTTTATCTAATTGAGAAAAATCCCTTGAGATATGAAACTTTTTATGTATATGGTTTTTCCTTTGGTGTGACCTCGAATATTTGGAGAGAGCCGCAACTGAAACGTTATCACATTAAACTATGATAGGGTCTTTATAGTTTAATACCACATCAAGATATTGTAAAACATTGTGAACCCATGCTACTTTCTTGGACTCATAAAAAGATATAATATACTTGGAATACACTATAGAATTAATGAAAACTAGATTCTTTGAACTCTTAGATCCCACATTTCCTTCATTGATACAAAATAAAAGTTCAGATTGTGACTTTAGATCATTTTGATCTATCTAAAAACTAGTAATTATATAACCCATGCTGAATAGATCTTCATCTCCTCCATACACCATGAAAATATCCATAGTTCATCTTTGAAACTTAATGATATCCTTAATATTTTTTCCAATGTTGTTCACCTAGATCTTCTTGATATCTCACTATCATGAATCAAACATATAAAACATCAAAAATTGTACATAACATGGTATACATGATAGATCTTATCATATAAGGGTATGAGATCTTACTCATTCTTTCTCTTTCCTCTTATGTCTAAGGACCCATTTTCTTGGAAAGATATATACCATGTTACATTGGAACCAATCCCCCCTTGGATTATTCTATACTAAACCACTTCAGTATCTGGTTAATGTATATACTTTGAATTATCCCAAGTATCCTCCTAGATCAAACACACATGATCTTTATCAATAGAATGTAGTCAGCTTCACTTAAGTCCTTCATGGATAAGAACTTCCTCATCCATGAATTAACCTCTTGTAAGGATGGTATATCATTTCCAATTAGTAATATTTTATAACCATATAATACTATAAAAACAATTGTACACATTCTAACCCACTTGTAAACTCATGGATCACATTCATTATTATTGAAAAAAAAATCCTTTATGGCTTCATCGAATCAAATGTTCCATGACCAGGATTCCTGTTTTTATCCATAAATTGATCTATATAACTCACATTCCTTTTTTTGTACTATATAGAGTGAAAACCCCATTTGGTTGTGTTATATAAACATCCTCTTGAAGGTTCCTATTATAGAAAGAAGTTTCCATATCCATTTTTTAAATCTCATAGTCATGGTAATATTCTATGGCAAGAAAAAATATTATGGATTTAATCATGGGAAGAAAAGGATTTGTCATAATCAATTTTATGATTTTGTTAAAACCATTTAGCCACTTTCCATGCTTTATAGTTATTTAATTTACCTTCCATGTATAAATTTCTCTTGAATACCCATTTACACCCAACATGAATTATATCAACTAAAATATCAATTAGAACCCAAACTTAGTTTTAATATAAGGAATCTATCTCAGAATTCATGTGTTTTTTCATCTTATAACTTTTGAGCATATTAGTTATCACTTATAGAATATAAGATCATTATTCTCAACTAATAAAAAGTCACTATTATCAGTGACTAAATAACCATATTTATATGGTTCTTGAACCACTCTAGTGCTTCTATAAATTACATGTGTTTCATAAACTTCTTCCATGAGAATATATAGAAACAATTCCAATACCAACTCTTGTGCATCTTGAGCATCAAATTAATTAAATTAAATATTGTTCCCACAATATTATTTGAGGATTTGATCATAATAAAGAAATATGGCATGTTTTGTGACTGTTACTTTCTTGTTTTATGGGTTATATAGACAATACCCCTTGTTTTATTGGGATACCCTATAAAGATACACATTGTACCTTGGGTTGTATGTTTTTTTATTAATATTTCATTAAAAATTTCTTAACAACCCCATGCATGAGATTGTGACAAAATAGGTTTCTTTACACTACATAACTCAAAGTTAATACTATTTGTCACTTTAGTCGGTACTCATCCTAGTAAGTATGATACTGCCTATAATTCATATCCCTTAAATGATAATGGAAGGCTTGAATAATCCATCATCAACCTTACCATGTCCATCAAGGTATGATTAATCATTTCACTAACACCATTTCACTATAGTGTATAAGGTGGCATGATTTGAGATAAAATATCATACTCTTATAGAAATATTTTAAAGTATTCGTTAATATATTCCCTACTTAAATCTGATCGATGTTTCTTTATATTATTACCAAGATGATTCTCAACCTTATTCTAGAACTCCTTGAACTTATTAAAGGATTCAAATTTATACCTCATCGTTTAGATATAACCATACCTACTCAAAGTCATCCATAAAATTAATAAAGTTTGATAATATAATTTTTCTACAACTAAAAATGGTCTATAAAATTATCTTTACACCAAATTTAGAAGCTCTATGGCCCTTTAACCTTGACCACTGAATGGTGCTTTATTCATATTTCCATATAAACAAGTGTGACATCTTTAAAGTGTCTTAAGATTTAAATGTTCTAAGTATCCATCTTGATAGATCTTTTTCAAATTTCATCTCATTTACATGACCAAGATGGTGATGCCCTAACTGGGTGTTAAAAGAGTCACATGTGTTTATTTCTTTATCAATTTCCAATATTTTATTTTCATAATTTAATACAAATGACCATTCTTCAACTATATTATACCATAATGTATTATATCTTAATAAAAGTAGTAATCCTTATTTCCAAATATGAATACAAACCCATCCTTTTCTAAAAATAAATGGAAATAATATTTTTGGTAACATTAGGAACATATTAAAAATTCTTTAAAACCAAAATAAATATTGTTTGAAATGTGATATGGTATTATATAATTTCTATAGTGGAAATAATTTCTCTATTATCAACCCGTAGATCCACCTAATCTATGTAAATCTTCTGAAATCTACATAGTATCTATAATTGGATACATATTTTATCACAAAAGATTATATCTATGACCCAACTTATAGATATGAAAATATTACCCTCAATAAAAAATTCACTTGAATTTTCCCCTTGCTTCTATGGTTGGGTGGAATTCCACTTCCAGTATCCCTTCCTACCATAAGAAAAACATACTATATCCCATTACTTTCTTTGCCTTTATATCTTCTTATTCTTAAAAGGATAGTGATCTAGAGCCTTAGACGTGGAATGAGACTTTGGCCCCTATTAATTGTTCATCCTATTCTTATTTAAAATAAGGACCATTGTTTTGTTATTCCACATATATTTATTATCATGGTGAATATGAGTAATAATTTACATAAGTGACTTCTCAATATTTCCCATATTACAATTCTCAATAAAACTGGAGAAGTTTTTAGGTAGTGAGGATAGAATGAGATCTATACAAAACCCATCAGGGATCTTAAAACCCAAGATATGCAGGTACTCAATGTAGTCAATCATATTGACTATATATAGCCCAACTGTCACTAACTCTCCAAGCTTTCATGTGAATAGTGCATTGGTGATCTCAAATTTCTATGATCTAGACTTCTCTTGATAAAGATCCTAATGGTGAAAATGACACTATACACATTCATATCCTCATATTAATTTAGAATCTCACTAGACATAGAGTATTACATGAAAAAATTTACATCAATTCCATCTTCCACATGCTGATAATAGAGAGATATTTCTTACTTGTTAGTCTCTTTTGAACGTGACTCAAGAAGTGGGGTTTCCAATATGTATAATCTATGTTTATGGCATAATATATTGCATAATATCCTATATTATTCCTAGAAATTCATGTTGGTGAGAAGGTTATCCTTCTCTTGTATGGATAACAATGATAATTTTGAATTCGTTTGATTTTACATTTTTTACAAATTAAGAGTAGACAATTATTACTTTTTAGATAAAAAATATAATAACAAATTTAAATTTAACTAAATTCATTTAATATCTAACTATTTTTAAAAACCCAAAAACCCTCATCATCAATTATGTAATATCATGTATCATAGATATTCTAGTGGTAAGGATCCATATTCCTCTTCTCATAACCCAAACTTGGGTTTGGAAATTTATTTGAAGGGTTTTACATAGGAGTAACTTTCCAACTTCATTAACTCATAGTTCCTTGATCCTTTGAATGGACTCCACAATCCTAAAATCCTATTGTAAATATTTCTTCCACACTTTCCTCTTAGTTACACTAAGTCGTTATTGGAAAGTCAATCCTTTATGTAAATAAATTTAAGTCAACCCAAAAAATCATACTAAAATTTCCATGAAAATTTAAATAACCCCAACTTGGGTTTGTGAAGAATTTTGAACTATGAGTTTAATTTTAACCTATGTAGTGGAATGTGGTACAAACATTATATTTTTGTTGATGGATTTGTATCCTTATACATGAATCCCTTTTTATCTTTTTCACATGAACTTGTTAATATTAGGTGTACTTAATGTAAGTTATTAACCATATCTGATAAAACATTAATCCATAATCTGGGAATATTTTGTTGCATCTTGCATGCTGGTTAATTCATTTCTTATGTGATCATGCAATATCAAAATACATAAATAATTAACCATACTACCAAAACAAATAAAATATAAGTGGCATGACCATGATATTTTTTAATGGTTATTTTATCTAGAAGATGATAAACTAACCCTAAACCCTAAGGGAAAATACTTTGAACCATAACATGGTTCATGTTATGTTATTACTCTTTTGGATCACATGTATCACCTTGATCAGTTTCTCCTCAGGTCCAGAACATGGACCAGCTCCTCTCGCATGAGAAATCCAACCTTAAATAAGATTTTACTCACACATAGGTGAGGGGATCTATTGGGTTGGATAAAATAGGCCGACATAAAAGAAACTACATGCACATAGGCCATTACAGAATGAGGATGAGGGGATAACACATAGACCATCAATTTTAATTTAATAATAATAAATTAAAAGAAACCAACCACATACAAGGGATGGTCTAATCATATGATCATCCACACATTAAGTAATTAAGAACATAATTACAATATTTTTGTCAATTACTTTGATTTCTTCTTTAATTATGAAAATCTTACACAAAATAATAAAATTAATTGAATTTATCTTGATTACATATAAGTATACTTAAATCATCGTCATCACTAATTTTTATAAAAATTAATTTCATTTATAATTAATGAAATAAACACGTGTATTTCAAGGTAACTATGTGTTCTTGTCAAAATATTTAATGTGGAAATCTATTTAATATATAATTATCAATCCAAAGCCATGGTGTGTACTGAAATGAACCTAACATTTATAAATGAAATTACTTTTATATGGGATGAAATGAATTTTTAAGAAATGAAGTTATAGAAAATGTATGCACTAATTTGGTTATTTTGGACCATTATATGGCCTGTAAAATTTAAAATATAGTTAAGAATCATAATCATTGATAATATAGTCATTTTGTAGTGACCATTAATATTAGTATATTAAGGGTTATGATAAATTCCATCTTTCATAGATAAAGTAAACGATGACCTCAGCTAGTAGGATTATACCCATTGAAGCCCATTTATTGAAGATTTATAGGGAGATAACATCAATGGGATTTCCCATTGAAAAATACCAAGATGAGATTAAGACACTAAATCGTGATTGAAACCTTTCATGATAGAAGTTAAATCTCATCGAGATCATGACCAAGATAATGTTTTCCAAACCACCACAAGAAAATATCACCATCACACACCATACCCTTGGGTATTTCACTGGTGAAATAAAGGGATATGTATCTAGACCCTAACAGTATGAATTTTTATATTTTAATAATGATTATATTTTCCTTTTACTACTTTAAAATTAATAAATTATATGTTTGATAAAAACTAGATTTTTATATGATGAACCACAAATTGTATTTTTTGGAAGTATATAGTTTGAATAGAGGCAATATTTTTGATGAATTTAAGAATTTTTGAAATAATTTTTTTTAATAAAATGTTATTATTAAATAATTTTTATTAAATATAAATGATAATATAATTTTATTATGTGAAATGTAATTGTTATAAGGATCGAGAAGCTGTTATTGTCAAAAAATACAGTATTTTCCAATAAATGTGGATATTTGATTCAAAATTTAAAAAATCCCATATTTAAAAAATCAAATTTATAAAATAAATATTATTTTTGAAACCATAAAATCAAAATTATGAAACTGTGATTTTTTTATAATTTTTTGAGATTGTAAAATTATTGGGTAAAAATTAAATATGGTATAATTCTAATGTATGTATTTTGACATCATAAAATCCCATAAGTGATTTAATAAATACTATAAAGAGTATCATGGAAAAAATATGTATCCACTTTAAAATAATGTGTTTTTAAATTTATTTTATTAATTTTATAAACCATTAATGAATCCTCCAAATACTATGTTATATTTTATGGTTTTAAAATCAATTATTTATAAAATTGCCTTACTTCCACATCACCAAGGGAATTATTTTAATTAGTAGTTATTAGCCTTATAAAATAATGAAAAATAATCCTCTTTGGTAGAAACCATGTGAAGGTTTTGGATTTTGATTACCATATCATATAGAGTCCAAAACCTAAGTTTGAAAGTAATAAATAATTATCCTCTCTTTTTCTATATAAACCCACATGAACTCCCTTATCTCTTCACCCAAAAATCTTGGAGCACCAATTTACTCTACCCTTCCCTCTATAAGTGCTCATACACTTTTATCTGATTATAGATTTGATTACCATGGATCTGTCTGACTTCTTTGATCGTGAGATACAAATGAAAAAATACTAGTACACGATGTGTAATTAGGATGTACATATCATGTACTCTGGTTTTGTCCAAGTGGAACCATTTTCACCTCCATATGGTGTTTTTTAGATGTTTCTTCATTTTTTAATCTTAACTATTTACAGGTCATGTTAATAAGAACAAAAAGGGAAGAAACATGTTGCATTTTATAATGAATTGATACAAGTAAAAGAAAATGTAAACACATGAAAACAATAAATTAATAATAAATAATTACAAATTAAACATGTGACCACTCTAATACCACTTATAGATTCTGAGTGCATTGGAAGTGCCATTATTGGAATGACCGACTCATCTTTTAGTCTTCATTTATTTATAATCATTGTTGCACAAGATTAAAAAATCATGTCCAACAAAAACAATTAATTACTTGACTAGATTAAAACACCAGAACCCAAAGAGGAAGATATTCACCTATAATTTATAATTAATTTATGGGAAGATATGGAATTACCTCAACATGTAACTATCTATTTGTTGATGATCATGTTGACTATATCTCATCGTACCATCATTGTGTTGTTGGATCCAATTGTAGAATCCTATAGTGGCGATCCATACATGCACCATAATCTCTGAACGTCGTCATATAATATTTGGGTGCTAGTAAGGCTGATATTGATCACTTTCATTATTCAATATTTATGGAAATAAAATTCTTCTTTAAGTAGAATGACTTATTTATTTTCTCTCAATGGTTTGAGAGAGGAGAGAAGAGCACTCTAAGACCTCTATGTGAAGGTTGAGGGAGTCCCTCTCTATCCATTGTGCACAAAAAGAGTGATTATAGTATGTGATATAATTAGATATTCAATATGGCATGTTTAGGGATGGAAAATTACACACTAAACCATTTCCATCTTTTATAATTCTTAATTGACTCACATACATTTATAATAATAATAATAATCCCTCGACATGTGAAACACCTTTTAAGAATATATAAAAATATATTTTATATAATTTAGAATCAGTCCATTAAGTGTGGTATACTTTCCATCATAAACATTTTCCAATCCTTGAATAATGAATATTTATTTAAAAAATAAAATATCATTGAATTATTGTATGATATATATAATAAATATTATATTCTAAAATCTTGAAAATGAATATTTATTTTTTTAACTTAGTTATTCTTTTGAATAACTTTTGATTAAATTATAGAAATCGACCAAACTTGAATAAAAATTATTTATTCCAACTTGTCAAGTCCAATACTAGAATTTAATAGAGATTATAGATACACTTAGTGTGTGACCTTTTATCCCTCTCTAAATGTCATTAGGCATAACTGCATAATTCCTAAGGTTAGCATCTAACAACACACCAAGACATCCATAAAGAATTAATTTAATGTCTCAATGACATTCAACCTTCTACGAATGCTTACCATGTAATACAATCCATTTATTGTGATATCTGAAATAAAATAGGGTCTGTGTTAGTACCATCAACATATATGCTCGATTTATCATTATTTTACCTTTTAGAAATAAACTCACCCACAAAAAATCAGGGATATGGATTTATATAAGTAGTTCCATTCCCATTGAAGGGCTTGAGATATCAACCTCTGTCAATGGACTGAAGGGATAAATTCTTTATCGCATTATCTATTAATGAAATATCACTCATGGTGCACCCAACGTATTCTTTCTCACCATGAGCATATGTCATTGAAAGCAAACATCATTGAGTTTCCTCAAATTAAATTTCTAAATCTACTAGACAACATAGAGTTGATATATCATATCCATAGGGAAGGAAAATGTGGCGTAGTTAAGAAAAACAACTAAAAACAAATTAAACTAAACACAAAAAAAACATTCACTAACTATTTACTATGATTATACTAGCATGCTAAGAAACCAATGAAAAGGGGTTTGAAGATTTTTTGAAACAGATTAAGAAAACCTGAATGTGATGATTGAGCAACAGATGAATAGGAATGAAGTGCAGGGGAAATTTCGATTGTTCGGTTAAAATGATTCATATTTATGTAGATTTTAATTGAATCAACATTAAAAAATCATGAAGTCAAAATATCGATCGAGTATATTGATCAAAAATTGGATGATTCTGCAGTTTTTCACTCATAGAACTCATTCAATCTCCTGAAAGATGAAGTTGATCACAGAAATAAATGCACGAACAAGGCTATAAAAGATAAACCAGTTCAATATAATTTCACCTCGCTAAAGTTTTTTACCCAAAATTCATATTGAAATTCATAAATGAAAAATTATAGATCATGAGCTAAGGAAGAAGAAGAAGAATAGTCTCCCCTTGATTTCTAGCTACTCCTTATACTCCACCACCTTGCTCTGTTCTGCCTCTCAATGTCTCTCTTCGAAGTCTCTGGATGATTGGTCTAATCATCAAAAACACCAAAAATCCCCTATTCTGTGTATATACTCATACATTTATTTAAAACTAAATGGTTCAACTGAATTGAATTATGCGCTCAAACTCATAGCTTGGGAATCTGTTTCACTTACTTCCATGTGGCACACCCTCATCACGTATCTCCAACCTCTGGTGACTTGAGCTATGATCTTCCAACAGAATGAGCTCCTCACACGTGGGCTTGCCCCCCAAACAGTAACAACACTTGCACTTCATTCCTTGCAACATTCTCTTGGGTCTCTAGTGGACTCTGGAATCTTCCAAAATCTTCACTTGCTGGGTGGAGCGTGACTTCTTTCATTTTGATTTCCCACTTGAAATTTTTTTAATGCAGTAGTCACGATCCCACATTTGTATGATCTCTCGTTTTCTCAATCAACCTTGCCTGAATCTTCAAGAAAAATAAAAATAAATAAATGGCATCAAGAAATTATGACTACAGAAATAAATTTTCCTTTGGAATTTGAGGTCATGGTCTTGGAACAATTTTATTGGTCTTGCAGTGCCCAATTCGCCACTCAATTCTTCCCACATGGGGCTCGAACGTCAATAATGTCTAAGCATTGATTTTAATTTTTTTTATAATGTTAAATGGGTGTGTGTGTATATATATATATTAGTATTTAAAAATAAATTTATTTAAATATAAATATTTTTATTTTTATTATATGTAATAATATTTATAATACTATTATTATAATATAGCACATATATATAAATATAAGAAAATCGGGGGTGGGGGGTGTTCGGTCTTGGGGTCTTCTTCCTCAACAGCAGCGGCGATTAGGGTTCTTCATCAATGGGCAGCGGTGGTCCAGATCCGGCGGCTCGATATCCTTCTCGGCGGCAGGAACTTCGATGGTGGTGGAGGGGCAGCTCTGGTGCGGGATATTCTTGTCAGCAGTGGCGGGATCAGCTTTGATCATATCCGGAGGGGTTTTCTCGGCCGGCCTTCTTCCTTTACGGCGGTGGCTCCATCAAAATTCAGTGAGAATTGTTCGAGCTCGGCCTATCCAATCGGTTTCGTTCTTCATTCTCAACGGCCAGCTCGATCTCAATTAGAATCAGCCTTTTTGGTTCGCAATCCTCAGATCCGGTGCGGAGGGGCTCAGATTCATCTTGCAGGGGTTCTTTTATGTGGCCGAAGTGGTGCTGGATCTATTTCATCCTTCATGTGGCGACAACTGTGGAGAGATCCATGAGGGATCATCCTTTGTTTACGGTTCGGTGGGATGCTTTGAGGCGTGGATCTTCAACAACGGAGCTTTGCCGGTAAGACTCAGATCTGGATCTCCATTTTCACGTACTTTATCTAAAATAAAATAAAATAAAATAGATGAAAATAAATTTAAATTCAATTAATAAATACATAAACTGAAAATAAATAAAATTAATGCCAAAATAATGAAAGTCAATTATAAATAATAAATAAATAAATTAATCAATTAAGCGCTTGTATGAAATTAAGAAAAAAATATTAATACCAAAAAATCAATTAATTACAATTAAGAATAAAAAGAATGGATGAATTTTTTTAAAAAGGTTAAATTAGAATAAGTGAAATGATTTATTTAAAAAAAATTGGAGTTAAAATAAATGAAAAATATGAATTTAGATTTTAGGTGTGTTGACCAGTAAGAATTAAGTGGAATTAAATATATAACAAGAGTTGATACCATATTTCAATCTCTCCCATGCCCCTCAAACCAAGGTTCAATTTCCCACTTCATTGATACAATTCGAAATATTTTCTTATAAATCAATTGTCTCCTTCATTTGGATTCAATATTTCTCTGATCTAAATGAACTCATTTTTTGAAAATGATTTTCATTTGAATTATTCTTAGCCAAATTTCTTTTGCAAAGAAGAGTGAAAATCACTTACTGAGTTTGAAATTATTTTTTAATAGAAACGCACTCAGTGCCATTGTCTCAAGGTCTCATCATGGGTTCCCAATTGCTCATTTTACTTCAATTAAGAAGGATTTATATTAATCTCAATTGATTTGGCTCTCTAAAGTGTTCCATTTAGTTTTCCAAGGATAAGTTATCAGTCCATGTTAAAACATCAAATTACGTCAAGTCATTTCCAATTCCTTAAAAATATAACCTATCACACTTCCCTTTCTAATTTTAAAACTGTGTTTCCCTAAAAACAATGGATGACATCACTCAAAAACCACACAATTCTAAAAACTTCAGAACCAATGAAAACCCTTAAGCATGAGATCTTTCCTAAGGACACATTGAGTTATTATTTGTGGAAAACATATATTTTATTTATAGACAACAAGTAAATTTTATTTATAAACACCCAATTTGATTCTTGATAGGGATGCATTTTGAAAAAAATAGGGTATTTGATGTGGACTACATTGAAGTGCAATATAGCTCAGTTAAGACCTCTGTCCCTACATTTAAAAACGAAAAATGTTCTCATTGTTGAATCTCAAGTGGGATACACATTTAAATGGTTTGGATTAAAAAAGATTCAGAAATTTATCACAGTAAGGATTCTATTTTTGGAGTGAGAATATAGTTCAATCCTAATTTTCCTTACAGTACTCACACAAATCCATTTTACACTAGGGAACCATACTTTCCACTACCAAACAATCAAGTAAAACATGAATGTAAAAAAAATATTATTGTAACAAATGAGTTCAAGAAAGATTTTCAAGAGTAAACAAATAGATCATGTAGTGACAACATTATATACCACATATTCTACTCAAAACATGGGAAGCGAGCAGACAAAATTTTAGAAATTTTGCATGGAAATAGATTAAACAAACGAGAAGTATCTAAAAGAAAAAAATAGGGCAGAAATACCGCTAAAATTTTAAAACTATTACTCCCTTGAAAATATTGAAACTTTGAACTTTTTTATACAACACATGTATTCTCCCTCAAAGAAATTGAAATAATGGTCTGTTTAAAAAGTTTTAGCTCCTATAAGAAAAGATCACAATGAGTTATTAGAAATTAACTAGAGTTAAAGTTAGGATGGCTTTATCCTAATTTCTTCAACATGCAGATCCTTTATGTAATGAAGTTTAAAATGATTATGCCTATGATAAACAGTTATCAGAACCGACCATGCCTTATTTGGGTGGTCACTTGACCATCAACATGACCACTTTTCATGGTAACTACACCTACCATGTACCACCTGTGATGATTACCTGGCCTACTGCAAAAACATATTCACCTCATAGTTACGAGACCCAGTTAGTTTCAAACAAAACAAGGCTTGTGTGAGACGGTTCGGTAAAAGCATCAGAAATTTATTGAGACATACAAAATTGTAAGAAGCATTTATTTAAATCAAAAAAATAAAAGAAAGAAAATCATAGGTTTCCTCCCATGTAGCGTAGGGTTTAAAGTCCCCAACTAGACTCAAAGCCTTCTCAATTTTCGAAGTAGGTGATGATAGTCGAGACCTTTGCCTACCCCTCGAAATAATGTTTGATTCATTGACCATTCATCTAGAAAGATGGTTTTCCTCTCCTACTGACTCAACGACTCCATTGAAAAGCACAAAAACAATGGTGAAAGGTCCAGACCACATAGATCTGAGTTTCCCAGAAAAAAATGATGTCTCGAATCATACAGTATAACCTTTTAACTAGTTTAAAAATCTCTATTTTGAATTAAATAATCATGAAAAGCTTTACTCCACTTTTAAATCCTAGAATTTTCATAGGACTATATCCTAATCTCATCAAGCTCACTTAGTTGAAGAAATATTGTAATGGCCTGGACCTCTCTGGTCCATTCCTTTGCGAAAATCTGGTGTCTGAGGTGTTCCGGGAGGTCAATGTGACTTATCCCCAACACTTTGCCAAATTTCCAGTTTTGTGAACTGTGTTTTCAGTCCCGTGAACAGTGTTTCCAGTTCTGTGAACAGTGCAACGATAGCCTTATGTGAACAATGTCATCGATAGCCTTAGGTGAACAGTGCAACAGTAGCCTTATGCGAACAGTGTCATCGGTAGCCTTATGTGAGCAGTGCAACGATAGCCTTATGTGTAAAGTGTCATAGTAGCCTTATGTGAACAGTGTTATCAGTAGCCTTATGTGAACAGTGCAACGGTAACCTTATGTGAACATTATTATTGGTAGCCTTATGTGAACAATGTCATCAGTAGCCTTAGGTGAACAGTGCAATGGTAGCCTTTTGTGAATAGTGTCATTGGTAGCGTTAGGTGAACAGTGCAACGATAACCTTATGTGAACAGTGTCATCAGTAGCCTTATGTAAACAGTTCCAACGGTAACCTTATGTGAACAGTGCAATGATAACCTTATGTGAACAGTGTCATCAGTAGGCTTATATGAACAGTGCAACGGTGATGTCCAATGATAGCCTCTTTCCTTTGCCAAATTTTGAGTTCATGAACAGTGTTTCCTGAACGGTGAGGTTCCTACGGTAGCCTCTTTCCTTTACCAAATTTCAGGTTCATGAACAGTGTTTCCAGAATGGTGAGGTTCCAACGGTAGCCTCTTTCCTTTGCCAAATTTTGAGTTCATGAACAGTGTTTTCAGAACGGTGAGGTTCCAACGGTAGCTTCCTTCATTTGTCAAATTTTGAGTTCATGAACAGTGTTTCCTGAATGGTGAGGTTTCAACGGTAGCCTCTTTCCTTTGCCAAATTTTGAGTTCCTAAACATTGTTTCCAGAACGGTGAGGTTCCAACGGTAGCCTCTTTCCTTTGTCAAATTTTGAGTTCATGAACAGCGTTCCCAGAACGGCGAGGTTCCAACGGTAGACTCTTTCCTTCGCCAAATTTTGAGTTCATGAATAGTGTTTCCAACTTTCTACAGTTTCGCCCCTTTGACGTTTCCTTTGACGTAAAATGGATTTAAAGCCTTGTTTTAAAGACTCTAAGGCCGATTCAAAGGCTTTAAGTCCTATATTAATTTTCCTAAGGCTCGAGATGTTTTTACTTGGGCAAACCACATGGTTTAATGTGATCCTCTTTTAATGGAAAATCCAGCATATCTTAAATTGAGGCTCTATTAAATCTTCTAAAGGGACGAGATATCTTCCTCCCTAATTTTTACTCCTTGTTCTCAGCTATGAGACGCTCGAACCTTTCATTCCATCCCGTAGGAGTTGTGCAATCAAACTTTTCTCCTTGGATTGGTTCCCCTCTGTTTTGATGCAACCAAGCAGTATTGATCAATCTTCGATATAAGGTATGATCCATCACCATTCTTTTGGGTTCATCTCCTCCTGTTTCTCCTTGCCCTTTTATGGAATTGTATCTACATGTTCCTAATGGACTTTTCATGGGTGTTGACTGGTGTGGTGGTCTCTGCATCCTCGGGTGGATACAGTTGTCAAGAGGGGAGGAGATCGTAATCCGTTGTGTGACTCATTCTCGTATAAAGAACGTCAAGAACCGTTTGAGGTAGAGGATTCATTGCTCCTCTTTGCTTTTACGTGCAACTGTAGAGTTAGCATGTTTTATCTCACTAGATCACAATGAAATTGAAAAAATAAATATTTGAACTGGATAAATAAATTGATATCGATCATATGTTATTACCTATTGTTTTGATAGATATTGTGATATCTATGCTTGCTTTGTTTAGCTTTTCGTTCTTGATTGAAATTGGTAGAGAACGTAAAGCCGAAATTAATTGATAATTGTTTGGCTAAAGATAAAGTGGCATGTGAGTGAATCTGATGGTTGTTGTTGTAATTTGATGTTAATCAAATTGATGCAGTAAACTTGTTTAATCAATTTCTGATAGCTTACTGTTTAGGTTTCCCAAAGTTGGAACCTATGAATAATAAATCGGTTAATTCAAGATGGATTAAAGAACTGATTGTTTGATAAAAGAAAATCCCTTGTAGGGTTCTGAGTTACCCTCTTTCTTGTTTAAGGGCAAAGAGTCCAAATTGATGTGATGTTTGTTTTCCTACTACTTGTGTTGTGATGTGATCCTGAATGACTGTTGTGATATATGGGGGCAGAGAGGCCTACTGGTTGTGGCAACAGTTGACGCCTAGAGTGGCGAGATGCATCGATTTAATGTCTGCACTATCAAGATCTATCCTCGAGGTAGTTATTATCAAGATCTATCCTCATGAAAGTTTAATTATTTGGGTAGAAACCCGCTTGATTTGTGTCAAGATCTACCCCCCTGACAATTTAAAACTACTTGAAAAAAATGCAAAGAGTTTGTCTCCAACTAATTTCATCTCATGAGACCTACTAATTAATAGAGGGGCTATATTGGGCCCTAACCACCACATACTAATTCAAATTTATTCGATATATGAATGGGGTGAAACATAAAGAATATAAACACTTGTATTGAAAAATTGACATATGAAATGTGAATACTTTAACCATAAACAATAAATGCTATCAAAATAACACATCCATAGTCGAACTAATCATAAATCTTCAATAAAATATGGTATATAGTATCATAATATATCAAAATGAAAGAATCATAAGACTTAAAAAAGGATGTTGACATATATTAATATAATTTAAGATATTTCTTTGAAAAATTCTTGAGGAAAATAATCTTTAAACATTTTAATGTGTCTCATACCACTTTGAAACACTTAAATTATAATCCCCATGAAGGGATAACATTAATGTTACTAATAATATCATGTTAATAACTTTATTCACGATATTACATGTCAAAGGATTATTATATACACCACATAATAAAAATGAGTGGTGAACAACGCATATATCTCACAAAATTAAAAGTGAGATGAGAGACCCCTTACCTTATTCTTTCCTTTGGTTGAACATTATTTATCCTCTTGCATAATGGTTTTAATCATGTTATTAACTTATACTCGAACCGTAATAATATTTATAATATCATATATTAAATTCTAATAATATATCATTACCTATTTGTTAACAATCTTCCATTATTTTCACTATTTTGGGTGTTAATTGCCTAGTTTTTTAGTATGTTTTGACTTGTTACATGTTGTTCCTATTAATTAGATCATGATTTCATCATATCTATAATGTAAAAAATGATTTAAATATCATATATATCCAGAATATATGTACTTATAATAGTCTATAATATTTAGAGATAAGAAATGAAATGCACCGTTCATGGAGGCAGTAGGTCGTACGTACGTATGAACGCTACTTCCATTTCTTTATAATATTTAAAAGAATGAAAAGTGAATGATATATATTTATATTATAATTCCAAAATAATATTTATTTCATATATGTAACATGTTTTTATTTAAGATCATCTTTAATACATTCCATGTATAGTGTGAACGAATCACATCGCTTTGAGAAAGTGGTAGTTTACATATCTACAAACGATGTTATCATATTCTCATAAATGGAGTGCATAAAGGTATGTGTTATATAAAAAATATATAAGCATAAAGAAATTATGAATACTAAATATATCATATAGAAACAATAAATCGATCATTATTCCAACCTTGAAAGATGGTAAATGGAAGAATGAATGACATCGGTTCGCAAGACGCGTCCACCATACACACGAACGATGATTGTGTATCCCATTTGATGGATGTACATGAAAGTGTATTTTGAAAATTTAGAATAAAACATCTCAATATATTAAAGATAATGATTTTATTATATAATTATAGAATAAGAATAATTTAATGGTTTTATAATGAAATAAAATGAAAATTAATGTTGAAGAATGTTACCTCATTTTCAGGTAACTCTGTTTGGTTTACCCATTAAGACTTCCTTGGTTGGATTTTTCCCTAAAAGATGCTTATCAGATGAGGGGTGGATAGTTTGGAGCATAATTGGGTAGGTGTGGATGATCTATATGACTCAATATGGTGCGAGGAAGTGAGGGAGGATGTGCCCTTTTATAATTGAGGTGACAAGTACTTTTGGAAATCCTCAAAAACATTAAAATATAATAAGGTTATTTTAGATCCAAAGACTTAAAAATGGAATATAAATGAATATTGGATGAAATTTTAGACCATATATTATCCCAATTTTTATTATTTAACATTTTTGTGAATTTAAATCAATTTAATAATAAATTCGGTAAATAAAATATCATTATTGTCAAATTTGACACCATTCATTTAATTTGACTTCAAATACATAAAGAAAAAGTGGGAATTTGAATATAATTCTTTCAAATATATCTAATATATCCTATAGATATATAATTTTTTAGACAAATTAAATCATCCAAAATGTATCAAAATTAATATTATTAAAATCAATTATTTTATTTATCTATTTATTAAATAAATATTGTTTTATCATTGAAGAAACTCTTAAGGTAATTATATATTTTCTAAAAATTAAAAATAAATATATATAATGAATATAATTTCATTAATATCAAAATATACAATTAGTTTCATTAATATCTTGATTTTTCCCTATGTGGACACATAGAAGATATTAAATACAATGAGAGTGACATTCTGTAACTATCTTTTATTTAAATAATATATAAGTTATTTTCATGTACAAGCGTCTATTAAAAAATTCAAATTAGATATAAATGTGATAATGATCTAATAACCTTCATATAATAATTTTTATACTTGTTTAGGTCATATTTATAGTCTTAGCCCGAATAGCCCGAAGACCTTTTATTTTATTTTATTATGGATACTTATCCTTTTAAGGGTTGAAGGGGAACCCGTACATGACCCGTAGGTCCAAGGCACAAGGCCCGACTGACCCACAATACATGACCCAAATGCCTAGAGGCATACCATTCCAATTATATTTTGGTTTTATCCCTTATCTAAACCTTTTAACTCTTACCGTGACAACATGTATTTTTACTTTTTGAAGGTTAATATAGTCACTATAAGATGAAAAAAAACATAAATGAGTCATGGATGAAATTTTAAAAATTATATAAATAATATGTCTGATGTTTAGATTTTGATTAATTTTATATCAATTAATAAAATATTATTTATTTTAAAATATCATTAATGTCAATTTTGACACTATTAACTAGACTTTTTAAATAATATCAATACATAAGAAAACTAAAAAAAACCATTAATACATCCCTAATATGTCTATGCCATCTATATAATTCTTTTATGACATTAATTATATCAAATTATAATTATTTTAATATGTTTAATATCATTTATTTGATATTTCCAGTAATTAAATAGTTACTGCATCAAAATTGTGAAAGCCTTTAATTTAATTATTTATTCCCTAAAAATTAAAAATAAATTATCTTTATGAATATAAACATTTTATCTTTCAAATTTCTATTTATAATCTAAGATGTATTTAGAATAACCATGTATAAAAAATGTAATACTTATTAAAAACATGAGTATGACATATTTGACATTCATTTAAATAAAATACTATAAAAGCCATAAAGACATCCAAGTGGCTCCAAGAGGCTATAAAATCAGGAAAAGGATGCTTTTGGTAGACAGTAACCCATAAAATAAAATTAGGACAAGTTTTTGGGTAATTTTATAATATTTATAATATTATTTTTTCCCTTAATTACCAGATTTACCCTTAACCGTGGTAATTAGAAAAGTACTAGTCACTATTCATATTGTCCAAAAATAAAAGGGACCTATTTAATAAATTTTTATCTTCTAATTAAAAATATGGAATCCATTTTTCAAAATTCAAAACACATAATTGGCTAAAATTAATTTAAAATTAGTCTCGTAGATGAAATAAGAAGATGAGTTTTTTAATTGAAAATGTTCAAACGATTGAATTGTTTTTATATCCGAGTTTAATGTGAAATTGATTTTAATGACCTAAATTAGAATAAATGATAAAAAATGGATCTTATTATATTTGAAAACCAATAAAAAATAAAATTTAACACTGTAAATTATTTAAATGAAAAATATTTTTTCAATTCAAATGCAATATTTTATCACCATTCATCAAAACATGAAACTTATTAGAAAAATACTAAAACTTCAATGAAAGTAAATTTTTATATCTATATTTAAAAGAAGAAGATTATTTTTCAAATATAATTTATAAAAGTGCCTAAAACTATATTTAAAATAAGTGCACCATCAAAATGTGGTAAAAATGTCTTTTTATAAAAATACATCTTTTATGTGTAGAATTGGATTTGTTCTTATATCATGTCTAGAAAACAAAAAGGATGAATGTTAATAATTAGATTGAATATATTATAATTATATATCATTAATATAATCTAAAAAAGTACGATTTGTTTATTTTGATGGTTTAAAACACACTTGTTGACATCTAAAAAGTTTTTATAAAAACATTTCCTTTATATTAAATTGGGTTTTATATTTATTTTTAGTTGGTAACCATTGAATTCAATAATATATTTTCATAAGTTAATACTATTAATAACCAATAATTTAACGGATATGAGATAATTTCATTTTAAATAATAATATTAATAGTATATTAGTGTTCGTTATAGCTCAGTGTTGCGTGCAACGTAAGCTATTGAATAGATTAAATGTTAAAAGGTATATACCATGAAATATAGGGGTGTTACATTACCCTCCTTCAAAAAATTGTGTCATCAAAATTTGAATTTACACTTTAAAAATAAAAAGTTGATACTTGAAAATTTCTTTTTGGGAAACCCACAATGGAAATAGGGTTAATAAAATATTCTCTAAATTAGAGGGAAAGAGAAATTCAAAGGTCACTAGAAAATTAGGTTTTCGAATAGGAAATCATTAGTGGAAAGCGAAAACATGGATATCAAAGAGAAATGTAACTATTATGTTTTTTTGGTGAGTGATAGAGAATTTGTTTATTATAAAGTTAACCATCATAAAACCTAAAAAAAATTTATCGGTTAAAAGGCCATTCATTTCTTAGTAAGAAAAGTAAATAGATAACATTTTTTTGTTTCAAAATATTTTTCTTATAGTTGAGGGATTATTTTAATATTCAGATAAGCACATCAGAAAATAAACACACATGATTAATTTTTATATCATAAGCATAATATCATCCTCTGGTTGTGCTTCTATCTATTTTTATTTTATCCCTTACACCTTGAAATTAATTTTCATGATAAATTTTTCATACCTAAAGCACTTTTATGAATCATAAGATCCATGAGTCATTCCTTTTGTTGTTAAGTGTTTACTGAGTCCAAAATGATTAACACAGGTTATCCAATATGATGAATCATACTTTAACCTCAAAAAATAATATCCAATGTTCAAATTAATCCATTCTAACCTGAGTACTCATTCAAAATACATATGTCCAAATTCAAAGGGAAAAATGTTTCTAAATTTCCAAAATCAATCTTAACATTAGATTCTCAAAAAAAAATGAAATGTAGTTCTTATTGTCACATACAAAATATTTTAATACCTTGATAACCTTAAAACCTTAATGAAGACATGAATTATTCCAAATACTTAAATAATAAGTACGACAATACAATACTTATATATCTCACGATTCTTATAATCAGAGCACCGTTGATGAAGTAATTATTAAATCCAAATACACAAGAACTTAAATCATTCTACCTCTTTCTTAAACCAGTAAATATGATTCACCATCTTATTCCTTAATACCTCATTCCTTACATTTTTATTTTGTAGTATCTTCATCATCATCAATATAACCATTACTTGTATAACATTGATGATTTTAACAATTTACCAAAACCCAAAGAACAATGTGAGAAACACTAATCATAGTGATATAGTCATGAAGAATCATATATAGGATGTCTAAATCATGAAAATTTCTCAATATATGAATTCTTAGGTTTAGCCTAGGTTTTTCATTATCAATACCAAATCAATAGGATGATATCATATACATAGGCTTATCCTCAAATTCATTCATAGTGTTATATTTTCTAATCTATGTTTTCTCAATCCAGTATCCAAGGTTGGTGCTAAACTTGCTATGATACAAACTGTAATGCCTCGACCATAGAAACTCGAAGCTGATGCATTATTTTATTATATTAGCATAATATAAAGGAGATCAAATCCAAAAGGTCTGAATTGTTTATTAGTCTTGGTAAACTAGATACATATCTAAAATTCAAATTACATTTTAAACATAAAATACAAAAACAATTTCTTTGAGAACACTATTATTCTCCTAGAATAACCCTACATATGAGTCATAATACAATTCTTAGAAACTTGGAAAAAAATAAAACTAAGAAATGTGTGAGATTAAATGACCAGTAAGGGTAAATTATAAAGGAATCTAAGTTGAATTAATAATGAATAATACATAATGAAAAATTAAGAGATGATAAAATAATTCCATGTAAATAATCACATGAGTTTAAAATTTGATCGTGGATATTCTAACTAATAAAATAATCACATGGAATAATAATAATGAAGGAATGAATAATGTCGTATATCTTCACTATAAAGATATATCCTCAAGATAGTTACTGTCAAGATCTATCCTCATGAAAGTTTATGTATGTGGGTAGAAACCTGTCTAATTTGTGTCAAGATTTATCCTCCCAACAATTTAAAATTGATTGGAAACAAACGTGAAGGGTTTGTCGCTAATTGATTTAATCTCCAGAGACCTATAGATGAATCTAGGGTATATGGTAGGCCCCTCCCATCACTTACTAAGTCTAATGAATTCAACATATGAAGGTGGTGAAACATAAACAACATAAACACTCGTATTAAAAAACTGGCATGCAGAATGTGAATACTTTAACCATAAAGCATGAATCATATAAAAAATAACATTCACAGTCAAAATGATCATACCCAAATGTCCCAAAGGCCTCCATTTTTATTGATTTTTGATAACCCCCTTTTAAGGGATGAGGGGGAACCCTTACAAGGCATGTAGGCTCAGAGATTACATGACCCACAGGCTTATGAGATTACATGACACGAAGGTATTAAAGAATTCAACCAGACTATAACTACAAAGAACTACCCCTCCCCAGCATTTTCATCATGATGGTAACTCTCCTCCTTTGCATGGACGTCTGGCTAGGCTTCCCGTGCAAGCACAAACTGGTCCCGATGACACAGTCACACCCTCTCATTTTTCTAATTCCATTTTGGTTCTACTCTGGTGAGTGCACTTGCTCTGAATCCTCTTCTAGGGCTGCTCCTTTTTTTTAGAGTCTGTTTGGGGCATCTGCACTGATCATGTGGCCTAAAGGCCTTAAGGTGGCCCGAAGGCCTTAAAGGTGATCCAAAATCCTTACTGACCTGAAGGTCTGGGTGGCCCGAAGGCCTTAAGGACTCCAAGACCAAACCGGTGACCCAAGGTGAATAATTCCGGCTGCTACAGTACTGAATAGTAACTTCTACAGTACCTGCTACAGTGTTGCACAATACCCACACATTACTGCTATAGTTCTGCTACAATACTTCTACATTACCAGAATTATGCCTCCACCTGGTTTTGAACCTGGGTCTCATGGATGAACTTAAGGAGTCCTCACAAACTGGGCTGAGACTCATGTACGTCAAAATGATCATAAATATTTAATTAAATATGGTATATGATATCCTAAGATATCAACCTCAAAGAAAATAATATTCAACAAATGATTTTTACATAGATGAAAATAATTTAAATGATTTTTTTGAAAATTTATTGAGGAAAAATAATATTTAAACATTCCAAAGTGTCTCATAAAACTTTGAAACAATTGAATTCTAATCCCCATAAAGTAATAACATTAATGAAACTTATAATATCATTATAATAAGGATATTAATTATATAACACGTCAAAGGAGTAATATATACACCAAACATAAAAAATAAGCGGTAAATAAGGCCTATATCTCACAAAAGTAAAAGGGAGATGAGAAACCCATTAACTTGTTCTTTACATTAGTTGAACATTATTTAACCTCTTATATAATGGTTTTAATCATTTTATTAACTTATACCAGATTCATACTCATATTTATAATATCATATATTAATTTATTCCAATCGGTTCAAATAGTTTTTCAACAAATCTTTTGTATCTTTTGGTGTTTAAATTAGTAAGTTGTGAGGGTTATCACGTTTCCCTTAAAAGTGTTTGAAAATAAAAAAAGTTACATTGGAGATAATATCATATATTAATTTCTTATAATATATCATTTCCCATTTGTTAACATTCTTCCATTATTTTCACTATTTTGGTTGTTATAATTGCCTAGTTTTTTTGTATGTTTTGATTTATTACTTGTTGTTCTTGTTGATTAGATCACGATTTCATAATATCAAGAATTTAAATATAATATATATCCAATATATATATATATATATATTAATCCATAATATTTGGAGATAAGAAATGAAATGCACCGTTCATGGAGACGGCAGACCGTGCGTATGCATGAACGTTGATTTCATTTCTTTATCGTATTTAAAAGAATAAAAAGTAAATGATATATATGTCTATTATAATTCCATAATCATATTTATTACATATATTTCACATATTTTTATTTAAAAAAATCCCCAATACATTTCATATATAGCGTGAACGAATCACATCGTTTTGAGGAAGCGGTAGTCCACACGTCCACAAACGATGTTATCATATTCCTACAAACGGAGTGCATAAAGGTTTGTGTTATATAAAATATCCATAAACATAAATAAATTATAAATACTATATATATCATATATAAACTACAAATCCATCATTATTACAACCTTGAAAGGTGGTAAATGGAAGAACAAATGACATAGGTTCGCGAGGAGGTAGTTTGCCGTACACACGAATGGTGATTTCATATCCCATTTGATGGATGTGTTTGAAAGTGTAGGTATAAATTTTAGATTCAAAAAAATTGTTATATTTAATTTATTTAGGTTATTATATAATCATGTAATAATAATAATTTAATGGTTTGAGAATGAAATAAAATGAAAGTGATTGTTGAAAAATGTTACCTTATTCTCAGGTAACTCTTTTTAGTTTATAATGAATGTCTTGGTTGGATTTTTGCCCCAAGTTAGGATTCTCATATTAGGGTAGGGGAGTTGGGATATTATTTGAAAAGTTTTTGGATGATGTAGATGACTCAATGTGGTGCGATAAAGTGGGGAAGAAGGTTCCCTTTTATAATTGAGGTGAGGGGTACTTTTGAAAACCCTCAAAATATTAAAATATAATAAGTCTATTCTAGATCCAAAGACTTCCAAATGGATTATAAATGAATAGGAGAAGAAATTTTAAACCATATATTATCCACTTTGTGATTATTTTTTATTTTTTTATTTTTAAATAATTTAATAATATATTAGTTTAACAAAATATCATTATTGTCAAATTTGATACTATTCATTTTATTCAACTACTAATAAATCAAGACAAAGTGATAAATTGAATATAATTCTTTGAAACATCTATAATAAATCCTATATATCTATAAAATTAATTATACACATTAAATAACCCAAAATATGTGAAAATTAATATTATTAAAATCAATTATTTTGTTTTTCTTTTAATTAAATAAATATTGTTTTAGCATTGAAGAAACTTTTAAGGAGATTATATAATTTATAAATATCCAAATAAATTTATAGAATTAATACAATTTAATTAATATCCAAATAGACATTTATTTTCATTGATATCTTGATTTTTCCCTATGTGGACACATAAAAGATATTAAATACAAAGATAAAGACATTTTGTAACTATCTTTGATTGAAATAATATATAAGTTATTTTCATGAAAAACTGTCCATTAAACAATTAAAATTATATATTTAGGTGATAAGGGTCGAATTTATTTCATCCAATAATGTTCAGACAAATTTTAGGTCATGGTTATACCCTTATATTGTGGTTTTAACCCTTATTTAAACTCTTTAACTCTTACCTTGACAACATGTGTTTTTACTCTTTGAAGGTTAATATAGTTACTATAAGATGCCAAAAAAACGTAAATGAGTAATGGATGAAATTTTAAACCTTAGATAAATCATTTTTATGATGTTTATATTTTTATGAATTTTATATCATTTAATGAAATATTATTTATTTTAAAATACCATTAATGTCAATTTTGACACTATTCATTACTTGATTTTTAAAAAATATCAATACTCAAGATAACTTAAAAAAACATCTAATACATCCCTAATATTTCTAGGTCATATATATAGTTTTTAGATGACATCAATTATTTCATATTATATTTATTTTAATATTTTTAATATCATTTATTTGATATTTCCATTAATTAAACAATTATTGCAACATCATTGTGAAAGAATTTAATATAATAATTTATTCCCTAAAAATTAAAAATAAATTATCATGATGAATATAAAAATTTTACCTCTCAAATTAATATTTATATTCAAAGATATCTTCTGAATAACCATATATAAAAAATGTAATACATATTAAAAAAATCGAGTATTACATATTTGACTTTCCTTAAAATAAAATACTATAAAATCATTAAAGTAATCCAAGTGGATCCAAGATCCCATAAAATATTTCCAAGGATAATTTTCCTCAACCCTAACACATCCAATAAAATTTGGACAACTATTAGTTTAATTTTTTAATATTTATAATATTATTTGTATCGTTAATTAATTGATTTAACCTTAACCGTGGTAATTAAAAAAATACTAAAGTTACTATTCATATTGTACAAAAATAAAAGGGACTTATTTATTAAATATAACCCTTTTGATTCTGAATATGGAATCCATGTTTCATAATTCAAAAGACAGAATTGGCTAAAATTAATTTAAAATTAATCTCGTAGATGACATGTTTTTAGAGTGAAAACGTTGAAAAGATTGAAATGTTATTATATCCATATTAAATGTGAAATTGATTCCAATTACCTAAATTATATTAAATGATAAAAATTTAACTAATTATACTTTAAAACCAATTAAAATTATAATTTACCACTATAAATTATTTAAATGAAAAGTTGTTTTCAATTAAAATGCCAGATTTTATTAGTATTCATCAAGACATTAAACTTGTCATAAAAATACCAAATCATCAAGAAATGTAAATTTTTATATCCCTATTTAAAAGAATAATTTTATTGTTTCAAATAGAATTTATAAAACTTCCAAAACTAAATTTAAAACAAGTTCTTCATCAAAAGGTGGTAAAACTGTCTTTTTATAAAAATATATCTTTTATGTGTAAAATTGGATTTGTTATTATATAATGTCTAGAAAACAAATAGGATTAATTTTAATCATTATATTTATTATATTATATATATATCATTAATATAATCCAAAAAGTGTGATTTTTTTATTTTATTGGTATACAAAACACTTGTGTGAATTTAAATAGTTTTTATAAAAAAATTTCTTTTATATTAAATTGTTTTTTATATTTATTTTTAATTGGTAAAAAATGAATTCAATAATATATTTTCATAAGTTAATCCTATTCATTATGACCAATTTAACGACTTGAAGATAATTTCATTTTAAATAATAATATTAATAATATATCATGGTTTGTTATAGCTTGGTGTTGCCTGCAACGTAATTTATCGAAGAGATTAAATTTTAAAAGGTACATACAATAAAATCTTGTGGTGTTTACAAACTTTAAGACCATAATGGTGGGTTTCAATTATCTTAAAACTGACTGTTGGAAAAATGAGAAAGTAAACAGGTTGATTCTCACCCCATGAACACAAAGAGAATTCAATTGTTAATAGTTCCATAAAGTGCTGGGTTTTACAAAACTCCATTGATATTTAAGATTTGGTGGAATTTTCTTTTTAATGATAACAATGCACTCTTTAGTGAGACTATAAGTTGCAAATTCTCCTAACTTTTTTTTGAAACCGTTATTTTTAGTGATTTTAAGTATTATAGAATCGTACTTAAATCTTGAATAAAAGGAAAGACCACTTGGAGCTTTTTGAACATCCCCAATAAATGAAGAAAATATGGTTTACTATTTTTTTTATTTCAACCTTTGATGGATAGGGATGGATGGGGAGAAATTCTTAATAACCAAAGGAATTTCCCCAATTTTCATAATAACATTTTCTTTCCCTTTAATCATTTTCATTAGATAATATTTTTCTTATTGATTTTTTGATGGAATAACTTGATTATCTTGTGTTAAAGTAGTGTTTTCAAATTTTACATAATGAGTGTTGTTTGAATTTGGGTGTCCGGATTCATCTATATTTTTAGTTTTCACACTCCTAGAGTGAACTTTAACATCTTCTTGAGTTTTAAAACCACTCATACTAACCACAACCATGGAACTCTCCTTAGGATTCATCTTAGTGGTACTAAGAACCTCACTCTTATCTCTTGAACCAAAATATCTATCCAATTGACCCATTTAATGTTCTAAATTATGTATTTTGGCATCATTTTAGGCCTTATCAGTATCATGTTTAACATTTTTGTGAATAATTTTACCCTATCAACTGTTGAAACAACTATTTAACATCCTCTTGGGAATGAGAAGTTTCATCCTTAACCTGATTTTAAAATTGAGTTCTTTGTTGATTTTTAAATCTAGAGGAAATAGGTTACTGTCTAATCATTCCTTGTTCTCTCAAAGATAATTTGGGGTGATTCCTATAGACAATGTTATAGTTATTTGAAAATTATTCATCTCTAACTTTTTTCCTTTGACCATATCCAAAAAAATTGGCATATTATTTAGTTTGTATTGGCATGTCAAGGTTTGGACAATAGAAACATGAATGTCTAAACATTACACACTCTTGAAAATGTTCTCTATGAATTTGGTCATGATTTTGATAGACAACTTCATTTGTAGATTTTTTTGAAATTTTGATTCTTTTTGGACTGGATTTAGTTTTTTATTTCAGAAAATTTAGCATTCATTTCCTTACTCTAACCAGTTTTATTCCCTCATATATTCACTCTTATTATCTTTGAATCTTATGTTCGAAATTAAGAGATAATGTATAGAAATTTTTTTGAATCACTTCATTATTTCTATTGGTGTAATTTCCTCCAGTAGATTGGTCAACCACATTTTGACAAGTATGTAACAGAACTTCATAGAATGCATCCATGAGTAGGTGGAAAGGAAGTTGGTGATGAGGACACTACCTAAGAAGGTCCCTAAACATATCCCAGGCTTCTTGAAAAGACACTCTATATTGTTGATAGAATCTATTTATTATTTTTTAGTTCTCTATTAAGTCTTCTTGGATAAAATTTCATCACAAATGTGTTGTAGATTTTTACCAGGTTTCAAAAATATTATTATCAAGGAATAGAAATAAATTAATTGCATTTCCATTTATGTAGAAAGGAAAAAATATCATTTTCAGCTCATTCTCACTCATCCCTTATAGTGGAAGTTGCTACACTATATTGTAGAAATACCTAATGAATACTACGAAGTCCTCATTAAGAATCCCATTGAATGTAGGCAACAGTGAAAGGTAAGATTTCTTTAGCTCATAGTAATGGGCCCTCAATGTAATTCTAATGGGAGAAAGGTTACTAAAAAACTGAGGGAGATGATACTCTATCATCCTTGGATATTCAACATTTTCTTAGATTATTTCTGGTTGGTTATATTCAGCAGTTATGTCTCTCATGTTTTATATTTTTAATTTTCATTTTCTCAAAGATTTTAAATGGTTATTAATTTCTACTTTTAAAGGCTCTAGATCCATAGACATAGATATTGTGTGCATGCACTGAGGAAATTTTTAGTATCACACAGGTGACTCAGATATTTATTTTTAGGATTTTGATGATTTTTTTTATTTTTTTTGATATTTTTGTTTTTGTTTGTTTTAATATTTTTTCGATGTTATCTTGATTCATGAAGCCCTCCCAAGAAACTGTGCCAAAATTTGATGTGATAGTTGTCCTTGAATTGCATAAAAATTAAATTCCTAAATCTACTAGATAAAAGAGATTAGGGATATTATATCCACATGGAAGGAAAATATGGTGTTGTCAAGGAATACAACTAAAAAGACATAAAACAAAACAAAGCAAAAAACATGCACGAACTATTTACTATGATGATCCTAGCTTACTAAGAAGAAAATAAAAAGTGGTTTAAATATTTTTTTAAAAAGATTAAGAGAACATGAAAGTGTTGAATGACCAGTAGATGAATAAGAATTATTCATGAGGAAAATTTTTATTATTCAATTAAAATGATTCATTTTTATAAAGATTTTAATTTAATTAAATTTCATAAATAATGATGTAAAAATCTCAGTTGAGAAGATTGATAAAAAATTGGATGATTCTTCAGTTTTTCATTTTCATAACTCATTCAATTAACTAATATATGAAGTTGATCATAAAAATAAATATATGAACAAGGATTAAAAAGATAAATTAGTTCAATATAATTTCTCCGTGCTAAATATTTTTAGAAAAAATTCATATTAAAATTCATAAATGAAAACTTAATTTATGAACAAAGAAATAAGAAGAAAACGTGTCTCCCTGTGATTTCCATATGCTCACTATAATCCACCTACTTGCTCTGTTATACCTCTCAAAGTATCTCTTCAAACTCTCATGGTTTAATTTTCAAAAACCCCAAATATCCCCCCATTCTCAGTAGTTAATCCTCCATTTATTGAAAACTTTGCGTGCAACTAAATTTAATTCCATTCTCACCCTCACGACTTGGAAAACCCTTTCACTAACTTCCACATGGAATGCCTTCATCTCGTATCTCCAACCTCTAATGAATAGAGTGGTGCTCTTCCAATAAAATGTGTTCCTCACATGTGTGATTTCTCCCCACTAAATAATAGCACTTGTACTTAATTCCTTGTAACATTATCTTGGGACTCTAGTGTAATCTGTAATCTTCCAGAATCTCTACTCATTGGCTTGAGCTAAATTTTTTTCATTTTGATTTCCCACTTGAAAATTCATGCAATGCAGCAGCCACTACTACACATATGCCATTTAACAACATACAAATTAACTTTTAACAGTTCTAAAAAAGTGCTATTAATTGTAGATATGATAAAGGGGGTCCTCTTTATCAGTGCTATTTTTAGTTCTAACAAAGGCCTAGCCACCTACAATGTGCTGTTAAAATAACAGCACACCCAGAAGCAAAAACCTAAAATTTCAAATGATATATACAACATGGAATTTCACACAATTATATAATTTCAAACAATGCTATATACATTTAATTGACATCATGAATACAAAAATGTCTACCCATGGTGTATATAAAAAACATTGATATTTACATTTAAAAAAAAATGTTTTATATCATTACATTTACAATTATCCAACAAACATTCTAAAAAATTAATATTTCATCTTTTGATGCCTGCGATCCCCTCTAATAAATGTCCCCCCATGGTATCAGTTGCCGAAAAAATCATCTCAATCCGAGCAAAAGATTTCACCTATATAAGAAAACAAATATTATGACAGTAATACTATAAAGAAATAAATTAAAAATTAATATGAAAGAATACATTAATAAACATTTAATATTTAATAAAAATGACACATTTAGAGTTATAAAGGTCAAATCATTTTTCCTATTGAGGTTGGGTTGATTCCTACACATCACAAATGAGTTATGGATCATTTTACTAAAATATCAAAATAATCTGAATGTGTTTTCTCGGTTTTGAGTATGTCACTTGTTCTTTTACTAAAATTAATGTCAATTTTAAATAATGACACATTTGGAGTTATATCGGTAAAACAGTGCATTTGATTGAGGTGAGGCTAATTCCTACCTATCTTAAATTACATATAGATCACTGTCTTGATGTATCAAAACAATCTGAATGCGTTTTATTGGTTTTCAGTATGTCAGTTTTGTTTTTTAATAAAGGTTATTTCAAACTGGAAACACGCATTATGAGTCATATCAGTCGCATCGTGCATCAGTTTGACATGAGATTGCTTCATACACATCAAAAATTAATTATGAATTGTTGTCCTAAATTATCAATACAATCAGAGCGTGTTTTCTTGGTTTTCAATGAGTGAAACATTTTGAACTAAAATGTCAATTGTAAACTGATAATGAACACTTTTAGTCATACCGGTCACACCATGCATCATTTTGAGGTACAATTGACTCCTACATGTCAAAAATAACTCATGGATTGTTTTCCTCAAGTATCAAAACAATATGAATGTGTTTCATTGTTTTTTCAGTATTTCACATGTTCTTTTACTTAAATTAATGTCAATTTTCAATAAAAAGAGACACTTTGAGTCATACCTGTCACACTGTGCATCAGATTGAGATTTGGTTAACTCCTAAATATAAAACCTGACTCATAGATCCTTTTACTACAGTATCAAAACAATCTGAATGTGTTCACTCAGTTTTTAATACGTCACTTGTTGTTTTTACTTAAATTAAAGGAAATTTTAAATAAATAGAGATTCTTTGAGTCATATCGGCCACACCATGCATCATATTGAGGTGTATATGATCCCTACACATCAAAAAAAAATTAATATATCATTTTACTAAAATATCAAAACATTATGAATGCGTTTTCTCAGTTTTCAGTATGTCCCTTGTTGTTTTTACTTAAATAAATGTCAATTTTAAATAAAAAGAGACACTTTGAGTTATACCGGTCACACCGTGCATCAGATTGAGATTTAGTTGACTCCTACACATTTTAAATGACTAATGTATATTTTTCCTAAATTATTAAAATATTATGAATGTGTTTTTACAGTTTTTAGTATGTCACTTGTTGTTTTTACTTAAATTAATGTCAATTTTAAATAAAAAGAGACACTTTGAGTTATACTGGTCACACCATGCATCATATTTATGTAAGGATGATTCATATACATCAAAAATGACTAATATATTGTTTTCAAAAAATTTGAAAACAATATGAATACGTTTTCTCAATTTTCAATATGTCAGTTGTGTTTTTTTACTAAAATGTCATTTCAAACTGAAAAAACACTTTTTGAGTCATACCCATTGAATTGTGCTTCATTTTGATGTTATATTTCTTCATACACATCAAAAATCACTTAAGAATAACTGTACTAAATTATCAAGACAATCAAAATGCGTTTTATTGGCTGTTAGTGAGTAAAACGTTTTGAACTAAAATGTCAATTTTAAAATGATAACTGACACTTTTAGTCATACCGGTCACATAGTGCATCGGGTTGAAGTGTGGTTGACTCCTACATGTCAAAAATGACTCAGGGATAGTTTTCCTAATGTATAAAAATAATCATAATGTGTTTTCTCAATTTTCAGTATGTCACTTATTGTTTTTACTTAAATTAATGCCAATTTTAAATAAAAGAGACACTTTGAGTCCTACCAACCCCAAAATGCATCGTATTTTGGTGTGATTGATTCCTACATGTCAAAAATTACTTATGGATCATTATAATAAAGTATCAAAACAATATAAATGTGTTTTATTAGTTTTCAGTATGCCACTTGTTTTTTATACTTAAATTAATGTCAATTTTAAATAAAAAGACACACTTAGAGTTATATCGGTCACACCGTGCATCGTATTGAGGTGAGGTTGACTCATAAATGTCAATAATGACTCATGAATAATTTTTAAAAAATATAAAATCAATAAAAATATGTTTGTTCAGTTTTCATTATGTCACTTGTTGTTTTTACTTAAATTGATATCAATTTTAAATAAAAATAGACACTTTGAGTTATACTGGCCACACCATGTGTCATATTGAGGTGAAGATGATTTCTACACTTCAAAAATGACTTATATATCAATTTCATAGAGTATAAAAACAATATGAATATTTTTTCTTGGGTTTCAATATGCTAGTTGTTTTTACTAAAATGTCATTTCAAACTGAAAACACGCATTATGAGTCACACCGATCGCATTGTGTGTCGATTTGACACAAGACTGCTTCATACACGTCACAAATGGCTTATGAATATATGCACTAAATTATCAAGATAATGGGGGTGTGTTTACGTGGTTTTCAGTGAGTGTCACGTTTTGAACTAAAATGTTAATTTTAAACTAATAACAGACAGTTTTAGTCATACCGGTCACATCGTGCATCAGATTGAGGTGTGATTGATTCCTATATGTCATAAATGACTCATATATCATTTTTTCTATAGTATAAAAACAATCAAAATGTGTTTTCTCAGTTTTTAATATGCCACTTGTTCTTTTTTACTTAAATTAATGTCAATTATTAAAAAAAAGACACACATGGAGTCATACCGGTCACACCATGCATCTTATTAATGTTCAGTTGAATCCTACACATTAAAAATGACTCATGGATTGTTTTCATAAAATATCAAAAAAATTCAAATGCATTTTATGGATTTTTAGTATATCACTTGTTCTTTATTACTCAAATTAATGTCAATTTTAAATAAAAAAACACACTTGGAGTCATACCGGCCACACTGTGCATCTTATTGAGGCAATGTTGACTCGTACACATAAAAAATGGATCATATATCATTTTTCTAAAATATAAAAACAACTTGAATGCGTTTTCTCAGTTTTTAGTAAGTCACTTGTTGTTTTTAGTTAAATTAATGTTAATTTTAAATAAAAAGAGACACTTTGAGTTATACCAGCCACAACGTGCATCATATTGATGTGCGATTGATTCCTACATGTCACAAATGGAATATAGATTGTTTTAAAAAATTATGAAAAAAATCCAAATGTGTTTGCTCAGTTTTTAGTATGCCAGTTGTGTTTTTCTACTAAAATGTCATTTCAAACTTGAAACATGCATTTTCAGTCATACTAATCGCATCGTGCATCAGTTTGACATGATAATGCTTTATACAAATCCAAAATGACTTACGAATATCTTCCTAAATTACGAATACAATCAGAGTGCATTTTCTTAGTTTTCAGTGAGTGACACATTTTGAACTAAAATGTCAATTTTCAACTGATAACATACACTTTTAGTCATACTGGTCACATCATGCATCAAATTGAGGTGTGGTTGATTTATATGTGTCTCTAATAACTCATGGATCATTTTCATAAAGTATAAAAACAATCCAAATGTATTTCCTCAGTTTTCAGTATGTCACTTGTTCTTTTTTCTGAATTTAATGTCAATTTAATATAAAAATACACCCTTAAAATCATACCGGCCACATCGTGCATCCAATTGAGGTGCAATTGATTAATACACATAAAAATGTCTTATAGATCATTTTCATAAAGCATCAAAACAATCTGAATTCATTTTCTCTATTTTTAGTATGTCACTTGTTCTTTTTACTAAAAGCAATGTCAATTTTAAATAAAAAGAGACAATTTGAGTGATACCGGTCAGTTGTTCGTTTTTCTCAGTTTTGAGTAGATCAGTTTCTCTGATACCAACTATATTGACCCAGAAATTTCATTTATAGATATCACATCTTAGTATATTGATATTCCTTAAATAATATAATGATCTATGCCAGAATATCTTAGTTCTAGTGCTTTTGGAAACATGGAAACATAAAGAACTAGTTCATAAGAGTCTCTCATTAAGTTATTAATTACAAGAAACCTTCTTAGGCATATCATTTCTAAAACCATTATTAATAACCCAAGGATATAAAACATAAGAAAGGGTGATCATAGATTCTCAATAAGTATAAACAAGGGAGATATCAATGATTATATAAGGATAACATGAGCATAAAAAACTAAATAATTATTATAAAAATGATAAGGAAATTAACTTACAAATAGTAGATAAAATGATGAAAAAATTAATTAATTACATAAAAAGACACAATTTGACTCATACCGGCCACATCATACATTACCATGCTTTCCATTTACTTTTTTTTCAAAATGGAAACATTTTATTATCGACATTTATCACTTTCCTTCATGTTCCCTCAACTACCTTTGAATGAAAGTGATAACTATCAACAATGGAGGGGTGATAAGGTTTTGAGGGAGAATAAGTATGTGGAAGACATTGTGTACATGAGTAGTAAACTTTTAATTTATATTATGTTAATGCATTAGAGAACGTATAATATCACGAGGAAAAACATAGTATATTTAAAAAAACATTACCTTCTCATTGAATTCTGAGTTTCAACCTCAAAGTCCAATCTATCATGAGCATGGTTAGTTTCAAATTAACCACCCCGACTTAAACAAAGTAATCCTCCTATATATGAAAACAATTCTTATGTGGGTAATACTAAAAATATGTAAATTAAACATAAATATGAAACAATCCACTACTTCTATGGAAGTCACATTTTCATGCTATTTGTGTACATTCTTCCATCAGGTATGCTACCCATTCGTTTCTGAGCACATCTATATCATCTTGTAAATACGAGTCTTTTCAATAGTCATATTAGTAGTAGAAAAATATAAATACACAAAGGATTAATAAATATTTTAAATGAAATAGTAATTATCTTAGAAAATACATATTCTGAGATGTTATTTTGTTCATGGAATCTGATCTCTCTCATAAATTTACAAACATAATAACCACAATTCTTTCCATTGGTTTGTTTAGGACATTGTAGAGACATTGAGGAGAATAAGTAATTTGTTTTTATATGTGTTTGGATAGTGAAATATTATTATATATACACTAATACTTATCCAGTCATAAAACTTGTATTTTTTTTTCTTGTCCTTATACCTTGGCCTCATTACTTATTTTTCACGATATTGATGAACCACCCTATCATAACAGAATCCTCAATAAAATATAATATAAATTATATAACTTGATGTTTAGTTCTAAAACATAGGATGTAGTGTATTAAAAATTGAAAAATTCCATCATGTGTGGTTGGTTTGTTGGATATCCATGCATTGAATCCAGAAAATAAATCTTTAGAGTATCCAAATATACCGTAATGAGCATCCAATGCTACCTAAAAACAAAAAAAGAAATAATTAATGAAATAAATGAAAATAAATTTGATATTATTAAATTCTAGAGTTTTAACCCTGCATCATTGGTATTAAATAGGGTCTATCATTTGAAAATTTTATTTCAAAGGATTTGATTAGACCTGCCTCTATTTCATCCTTTTTTGGTATTTATTTTTTATTGTTCTGTAGAGGTGATGTGAGGACTAATGAGTCCAAAAACGTTTCATGGGAAAATCCCTTCAATTGTTTTTCATATATACGCCTTCCAAAAATATGAAATGTATTTAGTTATAATTAACACAGTATATCAGTTTTTGGAAAATAAAATAATGAAAACATACCTCATGTATACATTTACAACTAAGCAGCCTAGCCAATCATAGTCGAGTATTTCAATTACACTCTCAACACCAATGAAGTCATGATATTTATCTTAGTACATATTTTATTCAAAATCAACTATGTGATTATGACCATTTTTTAACCTCGTATCCACATGAGCCTTCAATGATAATAAATGAGGATATAGAACCAATGGGGTAATGGTTCTTTTGGTAGATATTTTAGATCGGTTGGTTGATCCTTTCGATGGTTTTGAGGGTTTTTTTTGTTTCATCCACTTCTCTTTGTCTGTATGTAATAACATTCATCAATTCAAACCTTTTTTTGAATAATTGTTAAAGGTTTAGCTTGAAAAGTCAATTGGAAATGATTACCTCCTTGTCGACATGTTTTTTTACAAGATGTGATGGACATGTGATGAATATTCCAATATATTTTTCAACAGTATGAATATATTCCTCATGAATTGGAACAAATATCTCTATGCTTGTCTTATGGGCTACATTGATCGACACTTGCACATGACCTGTTGGAAGTGGTCTTTTGTGTAGCATGTCTTTTTAAATATTGAACATCGTAGCCCTCACTACAAGGCGATGAGTGGGTGTTTCTAGATATAAATCACAGTCATTATCACCCTATAGAATATCAGTACAGGAAAGTTATCAGTTTTTGTATGATTAAAATTTCATAGAAAATGTTTTTAGAACATCGATTACCACAGCTAAGACATCTCTTTGAGGGGTATGTCTAGCCTCATAGATGGTGTGGGGTGGGTCAGGATTTATACGCAGTGGCTATTCTTGAGTTTCTTATTCTCTTTTCCTCCCCCTTGATTAAAGTTTCCATCATTTATCTCTACCATTGGGATTCTTTTTCAAGGGTAGATACTCTTTCTCTCATATGTTTTATTAATTAACTTTGATCCTCCTCTTTTTTTCTCAAAATATATTTAGGGTGTCACCCCAAAACCCAAACCTATGATGCGACCATACTGTTCTGGCCACTTCAAGGACACCGGCAATATGTGTTTATCTGATTCATTTGTTTCTAATTCCTATGACTATGTCAGATAGAAAATATAAGAAACCAAGTGATCATTGTTATGTAATAGAGATTAAAAAAAACAAATTTTTATTATATAACACTTACACTTGTTTCCCACACTTTTTGTGTGTTTTAATCTATTAGTATCCCATATTTATTTACACATGACTCCTTCCATAGCACAAGGCATGGTATGGAAGTGGCTTTGTATTTTGATTCATCAATCTACATATAAACAGAGGAACGTAATTATGGTGTTTTTTATGTCACATAAAATTATTACGGTAGATTTAAAATACGTACCATTTTTTTCGAGTGAAGCATACCCCATGCTTTATTTACTGTAGGGGTACAATGGTTTTTCTACTCGTTCCTTATTTCCAGCACTCAATTACGATTACATAAATAAAAAAATTTCAATCAAATTGATGAGTACACGTATCGTTAAACAATGTATTACATGCCATAATGTACCTGAAAAGAAACATCTATACGATGACCAATAAAAACATCCCACACTTCTTGGGTTATCAGGTGTGCATAGATAAGTTATGGGTGCAGGTTTAATTTCCCTTCAACATCTTTAAGATAGAGTCTTGTTAGGATTGTGCGAAATCCTATGTGAATCCTTCTAGAAAAAATTAATACATATTTCTTGTGGGAGTCATCTACTATAAATGCACTCTACAATGGGCGATGAAGACTAAGTCAATGTTTCATTATTTTATTTCTTAGTAAAATAAGTAAATGATATCATAATGCTACTATAATCTATTCCCACATCTGTGTCTTAAGCCTGAGAACAACATGGTACCACAAATCTACATCAATCGGCATGCATTGCCAAGTGAAAATTCCAATAAAAATGATGAACATGTACTTGTTTGGGTTAACATGCTGGCCCTATGCATTCCATCTAACCTTGAATTTGATGGCTTTAAATTCCACATTAATGATTTTTTCTTACACTGTCAAACAATGGTGCTCCTATTTTTTCTACATCATCAGTACTTCATCACCTACCATTTCCTTGGAATCAACATCATCAATATGTTACTCTTGAGAGGTATCATCATCATGTGTAGATGGTCATTATACCTATGAACTGGGAGCAACAACAGGTTGAGTAACCTATTGTTCCTTAGGAATGGGAGGACCATCACACGCAGAAGGTCGTTCCTCTACACTATGATCAGCAGAAGGTTGAGAGACCTATTGTTCCTCGGGAATGGGAGCACAATCACGTGCAGAAGTAATTATTTATAAATGTGTTTTAACATTTAATTTAGAGTGCATACATGTAGCAAAAAAAAAAGGATAATAACATGAGTTAACACGATTTATATTAAAAAAATGTAACCTGAATACTGAGCTCTCCTTTTCTTTTTTAAAGGCTGAAGGAATTTAACCCCCTATAAATGATCCAAATCCCTTCATTGTGGTTTCCTCTAACATACAAAAAGATGTCTATATTGGGACCTATATGAAATGATTATGACGTCCAAATGAAAGGGTCATCCTTAGTTATATTTTCATCTAACCCTTCAATGATTTTTGTCGATAACAAAACAATTGACCACTTTCAGTTTGTAGGATCTGGAACATAAAATACTTATACTGCATGTGATTCCATTATATATGCTTCATCTTTATACAATTCATTACTGAAATAAACTTTCACAAATCCCAATTCATCTATTTTAACAACACTTCTATTATCAACTCACTTGCATTGAAAAATCGGCACCTGGAATGTTGTATAATCTAACTCCCATATATATTTTATGATTCCAAAGTATGACATATTCATGTAAACTAGATTTTTATCCTTAGTACAAAAAAAATTCATTGCTTCATCCATGAGTGTAACTCCACTATTTTGCACAGTATTTTCTTCATTATTCTCATTTTTATAGAAAATACAACCATTGATTACATAACCATTGTAAGATAACACATACACACTTGGTCCTATAGCTATCCATCAAAGTCATTCTGAAATTGAATCTATATTTTCATCCAAATCCTTTAAAATATGGTCTTGAAACAATCCTAAAAAATGTTTATTATGTGTATTTGATATCCATATTTCAGCACTTGATGGATTCAAATGCCTAAGAATTTATTTGTGGGTTTCAACATATGGGGAAACCTCCAAATTTTTGTGTAAAATGTAAAGGTGGGCCTACTCCCAATCTATAATATTGATTATAGAAACATCTCTTCTAGAAATTACTTCACCCATAAGTCACCCAATGTGAAAAGATTTCAGTGGACCATTTCTTTCCACACCAGACATGTATTCATTACAGAATTCAATTGATTCTTCAACACTATATCACTCTATAATACAAACCTCTAGCTGACTTCGATTTTTGACATACCCTTTCAAAATATTCATATATCGTTCAATGGGGTATATCCACCTATAGTGTACATGACCACATAGTCGAATCTCTCTCACTAAGTGAACCATAAAATGAACTATCATATCAAAGAATGTTGATAAGAAGAACATTTCCAATTCACATAATATGATGGAAATTTATCTTTCCATAGTCAGTAATTTCATCAACTCTATAAATTTTCTGCATATATTATTGAAGAAGAAATAGATATGGGTTAATGTATGACGAAAATTCTTGGGTAAAATGAAATGTAAAGCTGTAAGTATTATATCTTTCCTTAAAACATGGCAGTCATTTTATTTCAGACCCTTTAACTTTAAATCGGCAGTTGACATAATGTTCTTGATATTCGATGAACCCCTCTAAAACCTTTACATCATTCAAGAAGTTTCAAAACTGATATATCTCCTACATGGAAATAGTGTAATCATTTGGTGGAAGAAAAGTTCATTTTCACCCTTCATTGGAATCGACTCTTCTCGTATATCCATGTTAACCATGTCCAACCTAGCCTTAATTAAATCATTTGTTTTTTGGGTGCTTTTAGCATCATTCTAATGAAACTATCACATATATTTATTTCAACATGAATATCATCATGAAAATGTTTGAAGTACATACAATTCTAGTATGGTAATTGAAAAAATGATATCTTTTTCCTACCGGTTTTCGTAAGATTTTTCTAAAACATGCTACCAAAATCAGTGTCCACACCTTTTATGCTCTTAAACAATTGATCACCTATTAGTGGAGATAATGTTGTACGTTCTTTTAAACATCCATCAAATTATGTCATCCAAGATCAGTAATTATGTTGTTGGGGTATAAATCTACGATGTCTTATAAACATGGTTTTCGATGAATGTTTCAACCTAATTGACTATGTACCTTGTTCGCAGATGGGACACCCTTGAGTTCCTTTAATTATATATCCTAAAAAATTTCCATAAGTAAAAAATCCATTTATCATCCAGTACAACATAGATCCCAATGTGATATCTTCATTTTTTAAGCATCATACTACGTAACACTTGAGTCCCATAATAATTTCAAATCCTCAATCAATGAAGCCAAATAAACATCAATATCATTACACAGTTGTTTTGTTACTAATATAAGCATAGATAAGTAGTTGGGGTTTGGATTAGTGGTAAGCACCTTGTAAAAAATGGGGGTTCAAAACCCATGGGGCGCAGGTACTAGAGCAGTACTGTAGTAGTGCTGTAGAAGTGGTGGGTATTGTAGCAGTGATAGGGTACTATAGCAGCAGCGAGTACTGTAGCAGCGGTAGGTACAGTGTGGTACTGTAGCAGGCAGGTACTATAGTAATACTATTCACAGAATGTACCTTGGGCTAAAAATTTGGGCCTATGGGCCATGTAATGGGATAAATGCCCACTGGACCTTCGGGCTATGTAATGGGTCTTCTTCTACCCAGTTAAAAGAGGTCTTTTCTTTTCTTTGATAATAAATGAGGCTTTGGCCCCAACCTTTAAAAAAAATTAAAAAAAATGAAAAAAATATAAGCATAGATAAGATGATTTATTTTCATTTCATGCATCACCATGGTGGAAATTTATAATTTACCAACATAACCGACCATGTACTATGAGTGCTGCTTTGAAAACCAAAAGGATTCACTCTATTTGTAGATAATGAATGATGA
Source organism: Viscum album (assembly GCA_963277665.1). Taxonomy (NCBI): domain Eukaryota; kingdom Viridiplantae; phylum Streptophyta; class Magnoliopsida; order Santalales; family Viscaceae; genus Viscum; species Viscum album. The sequence continues at coordinate 1,466,613,236 of OY728158.1, forward strand.
AGGTTTCTCAACTCATTTCCAAATACAGGATACTCATGATCAATTCTCTTCCACTAAGGAGAGACTTTCAGGTGATGTAGTTTCCCATATTTATTTCTTGTATATGCATTCCAGGTCAATTTACCTACAATATCCTCAATTCTATATAGGCTCTTAAACCTTGGAATGATTGGAAAGTACCATACAACTTTCATAGGAATGGATTCATCTTTCTGGTATCAAGAAGCACCACAATTTGGGCATTCTCTAAGTAATTTTTGGTCCTCGAGAAATAATATACATTCATTTGGGAAGACATGAATTCTTTTAGAGATCATAACCATCAAGTGTAGCATTAATTTGGAATCATATGTTCAGATCAGGAGCTCATTATCTTCTGGGAGAATGTCATTCAAGATAGAAATTAGTTCTATAAAACTTGAGTCACTCCATTTGTTTCTTTATTTCAGATTATACAGATTCATTACAGCTTAAAATACTGTATATTTAGTGCCACCACCATATAATGGAATATTTTCACAACTCTTTAACTTATCAAACAATTTTGGGAAATGAAGAATTTCATCTTCAACTATACTTTTCGTTTTGTCAATATGATCTTCATTATCATTCACATTTGTAATGAAATCCTCGATACAATCTTCTTCATTTTCCACACTTGTAATCATATTAGATGATCCATAAAACATAGATTTATCCTCTCCACTAGCTACATTTTCTTTTTCCTCATGTTTGTTCCAAAATTTGTAACTTCAATCTATTTTGTGATAGATCAAGTGTTCTTCCAACTCCTATAAACTAATTTTTCTTCAATAAAAACAACGTAAACATGGAAAAAGGAATTGATAAGTGTCATATGCATGATCTTTTTCAAAATTGATGAACTATTTCTCTCCATCTTCATACTATTTTGTCATATGATTGGAATCCATCCATTATTTATTCATATCCATCCTATTTGATTCGGTAATATTTATATTTAACAAAATAAATACACAAAACATTGATATAAAAATTATCCAAGTCTAAAAAAAGTTATAGACTTTATGTCTCCTTCAATATTTATCCCCAATATCCACTTTCCATAACCAAGTTCCTTCATTTGGGATTTTCTAGATAAATAAATATTCACATCTTCGAGTCTTTCCTTCATTGGCCTAACTAAGAGAAATTCATCCATATATATATGTAAAATGAAAAAACTCTCATCATAATAAACTTTCAGATAGTAAAAATTATTTACATTACACTGCATGAACATTAATTCCACCTTGAAAGAATTGAAATTATAGTTACACTACCTTGGTGCCTACTTAATCCCAAAAAAAATCTATTTGAGACTAGAACCTAACCATCTATTCTATTTAGCATGAAACCTTCCAGTTGAACTATGCAGATCTCTTCCTATGAATCTCAATGAAGAAATATAATCATGACATCCATTTGTTCTAGAAATAAATATTAAATGTAAACCAAGTTGAGAACTATTTGAATTATTATATTATTTACATTAGGAGAGAAAATCTAGCTAAAATATAATCCTTCTAATTATTGAAATACATTTACCCTTTCTATGGTGTTATTATTGATCTACTTTTCTTCCCTATATAATTTAATAGTTTTCCTAATTCTATAAAAATATAAACTTAAAATATTATGGAAAAACTACATTTCAGATGTCCTTTGAAAACTAATTATAAAATCAAAGTTGAAATACCATTTAAAAAACCAACCATTTACACAAATTCCACTTTAAAATAACCACTACAAAAAAGCATTTATTATCAGTAGTTTAAGAAACCACCACTAAATATTTTTTTAAATAGCGACACTTCTTCCCCCCCTTCCCCACCCTCTTATCCCGACACCCCTACCCCTGTCAAACCCTCACATCGGAACCCTCCCCCCCTCACTGACGACCCCTCTCTCCCCTCACCACTACCCCCCCTTCTCCCCCTCACCACCTGACCCCTTCTCCCACGAACTCCCCAATACCGAACCCAATTCATTAACCCCTCTCTCCCCCGAATAGTCACTGCGTTGCTTCCTAGGTAAGGTAATTAAAAAGGATGTGTGTTGTAATTTTATCATACTTTGTTTCTTGTTATTTCAACACCATTATTTATTCCAGTGAGTTAGGATTTTATTATTCTATTCTAGGATTTTAAATTTTGGAGTTTAGTTAATTAATTTAAGGGTGTTTAGGGTTGATTAATGTGATTGTAGACTTATTGGAGGTCTTGTGGGATCTAGAGTATTGTGCGAGTCATCGATTGAGGTAGGCAGTTCTATTCATACATTTTAAAATCTTAACCATCGATTACTTGTTTATCTTTAAACTACATTTTGAGATTATAAAGGTTATGACATATGTGAAATGTGATCCTCACCAAATGGTTTTAGTTTTCACTCTAGTTTTCATGTGATTTATATAATGGGATTTAAGATATTATGTTTCCATATCCTTTCCTAATTAATTTATTTTCCAATGAATGAAATTTTAATGGCCTCTCCTAATTTATATTAATTTTTTTGAATAAACATTTTAAAAATAATAGTGGGACTGGTTTCCTTAAGGTTTCCTTACATAGTTATGGATGTTATGATATTTATTTGTTCTTTTTCACTATAAATGATCTTAAATGTGGTTAGGTAGAATTTATTAAATACTATTTTGTTTTAAAAATGATTTTAATTATATTTATTTAGTTTTGGTTTCTAAAAGGAAGGTTGTTATATTCTAGTTTACTTCTAAAAGACAAATCTAAAAGATAAGTTGTAACATTGTGTTGTAATTATGGATATAATATAAAAAGGTATACATGGGGGTGGAAAGAATATTTTATTTTATATACCTCTTTATCTTTATTGCTGTTATTTTATTTTTATGTGAAAAATATAACCTTAGTTTCCTATGACTGCCTTTTTAGGAAACTAGGGGTTCTTGGGTTGATGAAACTAGATCAATATGAGGTCTTTTCCAATAGTTATGTTGTTTCCTTAAATATGTAAGTAATTTTGTGTGTATCCCATTGTCCTAATGAATTAGTTGTGGTTACATTCCACTGGTTGAGGTTTTACCTAATTAGTTTTGTATAATTACTAGGTTCCCATAGTTTTAGTGGTCATATGGGTTCTCCCATGGTATTGATTATTTCTTTCCTTTTGACTTCGTAATGCTAATTTTATTTTCGTTTAGTTGTATTTCATTATTTTACATGAGTAGATGTTTTTTCATTTTATATTCATTTTATTTCTCTTTATTGATGTGATACCATTGCTTCTTAGATTTTGTGACTTCCCTTATTCAATTGGAAGCTGTTATTTCTTATCACTTTTTACTTCCCTTTATTGATCACTTTTACCATCTTATTTTTTCAATTTCAGTTATTAAATTTATATTATATTAGAATTTATATTTTTTGGGAAATTAATTCTTTTGGATTGTGATCATGTAAAATTTCATGTTCATATATTTATTTTCATTTATTATCATCTTGGTCTCCCTGATAGATGAAGTATCAAACACTTTATCATTGAATAAATAGTAAAATATATCAAATAAATCAAAAGTTATTTCTTCTTTAGGTGGTTGGATAGAATATTTATGTTTTTACCAATTGTTTTTGATCAAATTTTCAGATCTTGATTTGTTTCCCGAATGAAAAAATTATTATATCAGACAACTTTCTTCACATGTATCATACTCATCAAAATGTGACAATGTAAAAAATTGAGTTCTCTTATTATGGGTACATGATGGAATCAAAAATATTAATGTGGAAAACATTTTAACCAAAATCCATTATTATTTTAGCTTCATGGAAATTTATGATTGTATATTTTATTTCTAGTATAGGTTTATCCAAGATGATAGGTTACTAAGCAGAGCTTGTGTCCTCCTCAATGATTAAAACATAAAATTCAGTGGGGAAGATCAAATTATCCCCTCCAAATAAAACATCTTCAAATACTCTTGCTTGGAATGCATTAGATATTTTAAGTAATTTGAAAAACACTCTAGTTGGTTTGAGATGTACCATCTGTAAATAAGGAAAACTATAATGTGACATACATAAATATAATCTCTTAGATCCCCACTAGCAATGCTAGTGAATCATTATGTGACACACCCTCTAGCTAGATATGTGTTATAACTCTAAATACATTGCTATGGTGATATATAATTACTAGGTTCACCTAAACTTAGCGAACCTAGGGTGTTTCTCCCATGATTCATGCTTTAAATTAATGAATGTATGATTTTTATTTTGCTTCTATTTTACATAATACTATCCATAATTGATTTTCATTTTTTAATTTTAAATTTTTAGTACTTATATGAATCTTCTTATAACTACTTGGGTTGTGTTTTTTTACATCCATTTATCTCTTTTACTACTTAGCAATACTTATGTGTTTTATTTTTTTTAATAAAGTGTAGGCACATTGTGATATGGATAAAATCTGGATCACATTACCAAGGAACACACCTTACTATGCTAATTATTTAGAAGAGTTTTTAGATTTTTTAATTAACAATTGATCCTCTGTTTAGAGAATAATATTTCCATGTCCTAAATGTAAATTTAGAAGATGGTTGAAGAGAGATGAAGTTTATGAACACTTGATATTGAAGAAATTCCCTAATAAATATTTTTGTGGGATTTGGAATGGAGAATCGAACATTACAGAATGTTTTAGCACTGATGTCAATCAATAGAATGATCTCCCAAGTTCATTGACAATGGAAGATGGAATGAAAAACCTCATAAATGATGCATTTGACATTGCAAGACACCAACATCAACATTAAAACACATCAGAACAACAAGTTGAGGGTGCTACAAATAAAAACTTGACAAGTGATGTTTTTGAGACTATAGGATAACCAGATCAATATTGTAATATATCATTGGATACTCCCTTTGATTCTTTGGAGATTAATATAAGAGAAAACTTCACTGATAAGACATGTGTGTTTAATGGTTTAGTTTATGATGGAAATTAGGAGTTGTATAGTGGATGTTTGAAATATTACAAACTTTTTTTTATACTAAAGTTGTACCATATCAAATGTCTATGTGGAATTAAAAATACGACAATGTACATAATATTGGAATTTTTGCATGATTCATTTCCTGAATCAAAGATCCCTGAGTATTTTTATGATACGGAAAGAGTTGTTAACAAGCTTGGTATGAATTATACAAAAATACATGCATGTCCCAATGATTATATGATTTATTGGGGAGAGGATTCAAGCAGACAAAATTAAAAAAAAATCATTCTTATAAATAGAAGTCAATGGGTGATGTTGGAAGTCTTAATCAACATACTACTTTGAATAAGAATAAAAGGAACACAACTACATGCTTATTTCATTACTTTACTTTAAAGGATATATTGAATAGATTATTTATGTCATCGAAAACCGCCAAACACATGAAGTGGTATTCTATAGATAATAATAATGATGTGTTATTGTGACATCCAAGAGATTAAAAATCATGGAAGAAATTTGATTCATTACATCCATACTTCTCATCTGATCCTAGGAATGTTTGATTGGGATTGGCTGTTTATGTGTTCAACCCATTTGGGACTTTGAGCACCAGTTATAGAATTTGGCCGGTTGTTTTCATCCCTTACAATCTACCTCCATGGATGCATATGGAAAAACATCTTTTATCATTTTGATGTTTATTCCTAGAAAAAAAATGTCTGGAAATGATATTTATGTATGCATGAAGCCCCTAATTAAAGAATTATAGGAGTTATGGAGCAATGGTGTTGAGACATATGATGTATCTTCAAGAACAATGTTCAAGATACAAGTTGTTCGAATGTGGACCATTAGTGACTTCCTTGGACTTGGGAATTTAGATAGTTGGAAAACTTACATGGGTTTGGATTTTCCTATTTGTAACTTTTATTTTTTTCCCGAACAACTACCTAAAATTAAAAAATGGTTATTCTTGTGTCATCGAAGATTTCTTGATGCATCTCATAGATTTCGGTTGAAAAAGTCAAAATTCAATGGTTCTATTGAATGTAGACCACATCCAAAGTTGTTAATAAGTTTTAAAATATTGGAACAACTTGGAAATGTTGAAACATAATTTGGGAAGGTGCATCATTTGAATGAAAGTGGGAAATGAGTTCAAAGTGCATCGTCAATTGAAATCAGAACGCAACAATAGAAGAAGGAAAATATATTATTTAAACATCCATATTTGGAATTTAATTTTTTGTGGAATAATCTTGATGTTATGCATATTGAGAAGAATGTTTGTGAAAATTTGATCTTCACATTGCTTAATGAGCTTGGAATATTGAAGAACCATCTCAATGCTCAGAAAGACTTATAAATAATGAACATAGAGCGTGATCTCTAGCCAGATGAGAATGGAAAGCATGTTCCAACAATTTTTTCAATTAAAAATGGGGATAATGATACATTCCTTAGAATTTTAAAACATGTAAAGGTATCTGATGGGTATTAAAGTAACATCTCAAGGTGTGTTGACTTAAAGCATCATATGTTACCCTGATTGAAAAGTTACGATTCACATATTTTTTTTACAGAAATTGCTACCGTTAGCATTGCACACATTATTACCTAAAAAGGTTACTACTGTTATACTCAAATTTTGCACATTTTTTAGATAAATACATGAGAATACTCTTCAAATATTCGAGCATGAAAGCCTTTTAGGAGAGATTTGTATTGACACTTTGTGAAATGGATATGATTGTTCCTTTGTCGTTTTTTACTATCATGACGTATTTAACTATGAATTTGGTTGAGGAATCTAAATTAGGAGGTCCTGTACATTATCAATAGATGTATCCAATTAATAGGTAATTTATTTATATGTTTTTCATTTAAATCAACAACTATTGGCACTTTATTAAATACAAAATTATGTTTTTTGATTTTATTTCATAGATATATTGGGCATTTAAAATCATATGTGAAAAATAAATCTCAACCTAAAGGCTCTATTTCTATAGGATATTTGGAAGAGGAGTGTCTTAACTTTTGTTCTAGATAATTGGATGATATTGAGATAAGATTAAATCGAGTTGGATTTGTTGATGACACATCAATTCAATCTCAACTATATGGGAAATCAAAAATCTTTCCTACTATTGGCCGATCAATTGGGAGGAGCTCAAATGTTACATTGATAGAAATTGAATTATTATAGGCACATAGATATGTTTTATTAAATAGTAAGTTGCAGATCCATTTATTGAATATTTGAGGATACAAACAAAAAGAAAAATGAGAGGGAGAATACAAAATGAGAAAGATATAACAATAATTGTTAATAAAGAGCTTGTAGAATGTTTTGCACGACGTGTAAGTTCATAAATATTGAAATAAATATAGATATTAGGTTGAAACATATATTTTGTAAATCTAATAATGTATATTTATTTTTTTAGATCATGAATACTGATACTCAAGCTGAGTTGTTAGAATATTTGAAGTTTTTTTCTTGAGGTCCTCTAAAACAGGCTACAAAGTTCGACGCTTATAATATGAATTTATTTAAATTTGGTATAGTCGATTGGTAAGAGGATTTCAAAACATAGAATAGTGGTATATTTATGTTTTCCTAAGTGGAATACTATGGAAAGTTGTCTGATATTATAAAATTAAACTACCATGGTAATTTTTTAGTTGTTTATTCAAATTCAATTGGGTCGATATTATCAAGGGTGTTAAAAGAGATTCCTTGCAATTTACTTCTATGAAATTATATTGCTTGATAGATGTTGGTGACCATGAATTACATGATCCTTATATCTTTTCATCACAATAAAAATTGGTATATTATGGAAGATGTCATGGATGAAGGGTAGAGTATAGTTGCACACGTAAAACAAAGATACTTTTACGATACGTGTGATGAAGTAGAATACTTGACCTCTGACATTGAATCCCATCAACAACAAGAAGAGAAATTATTTTTTCATCATGATATTGAAAATATTAGTCTTGCAAGGGTGGATGAAGTAGATGAAGTAATAATGGAGTAGGATAAAGACACAATTAAAGGAAAAAATTATTGTATGCATAATTATCCATTCATTTATCAACCACTTATGTCATTTGTCCAGTCATTCATTATCATAGTTATGTATATTTTTTTTTTCAGTACCATGCATATATCATCATTTCTAATTATTTTTTTTCTAAATGGATTTTTTAAAATATATGTTCTAAAGTTAGTTTTATTTGATTAAATGATAGGAATGACATGTAGGGAGTAGACTGCCACACCTGGTTCTTCACAGGTATATTGAAGGGTGACTATTATAGGTACATATTTTAATATAAATAATGTTATTTCCCATTTTTATACTACTAATAGTTTTTTCATAAAATATGGATACAATGCCACTACAGAGAAAAATATGAAAAGTTCAGCTGTTTGGAATCTGAACGGAAAAAAGATAGTTGTCCCATTTTACTACTATGGGGTCCTAATGGATGACGTAGTGGGATTATTTGGCCAGATTCTAATCCAGTTTGTAGAGGATCCAATTACCATTCTGATTACGTATGATGATTGGAGGCATATTCCTTCATCTTGTAAAAATAATGTTTTTGATTCATAGATAAAGGTCATTTTAATACAATATATTGTAATTCAATTTCATTATGTTTTTAAATTCTAATATTCTCTTTGTACATATGTTTTTCCACTTTCTTGTTACTGATCTAATTGAATCGATGACTGGTGGTGAGCAGGTAAATCACAAAACTTCAAAATCATTTTGTTCACAAACTTTTATTGATTTTAAGTTTAAATATAAATATACAACATTGTTTAATTTTCAATATAATTGTCTTACAGATTTCAGTAGTAGGAATTAGAGATGTATATGGATAGGGTGATGGGAAGAGTTCATCATCAGTCAATGATTAGTGGAGAGGGCTGGTTCATGTATCATTTGTGGAACAATGTATTCACAAGACATTTTAGATAGGATCAGGACAATGGGTGACCTATGTATGTTTTGTATTACCATGTGTCGATAGGTTTTGTTTCATTTGTTATGGAATTATGTTACTGATTTATGTGTACTCTAATTATAAGATATGTAAATTTTGGTATAACTGTGTGGTGGAATGATCTGGTTTGTGCATTGTTTTTTTCCAAGGGTTATTCTGAGGCTGCAGGTTCTGCTGCTACCAATTTTATAGCTCTTTTTATTTGTAATTCATCATTTAGTGGTGATTTAAAATTCCGCTAAATATAGTATTTTCTAGTGGTGGTTTAAACTTCCTCTAAATATGATAAACTTTTATTTAGTGACATTTTTTTTGGTAAAAAAACTTTAGAGTTTAGCTATATTTTTAATTGCTGTTAAATTCTTATTATTTTTTTTACCAAAAAACCACTGCTAAAACATAGAAAACCACGACTAAATTCACATTATATGAAAATTTTCAGAAACTGACACTATATCAAAATAAAACTACCACTACATGTCAATTTTCTTATACTGAACACACCCTTTTTAAAATAAACCAATCAGTTTCAAACACTCTTTCACAAAACCCAAATTTCTTTTTTTAAATAATTCAAGGCAACTTCATGACCCAACAATCTTAATCATTTAAAATGAGAAAAAAACCTCTATATTTTACAAATTTTCATTTAAAACTTCACACACCCCTTGTTAAAATGAATCCAACATTACATAAGCTTTCAAAACATTCATATCCCTTTATGAAATCAAATAAAGTCAGTTGACAAACACTTAGCATGCAACGTAAGTCCATGAAAAGTTTTTAAATCTTGTTAAAGATATTTAAAACCAAAAAAGGGTATGTTGAACACATATAATTGTTTAAGAAACATTTTAAAACACTTGAATCATTTTAAAAGAGCCACTTATGCATTTTCACAAAGACATAAATCCCAAGAGAGGCACTTTATAAAGTATACATGAATCAAAAATAAGAAACATTTTATAAAATATAAATATATAAAAGGTTTATCATGTCTCTCATGAATAAATAGTATGAATCCTATAGTTTACTCCCATAATAATATTGAGGATTGAATAAGTGATAAATAAAGACATAAGTGTCACTTGGCCATGATACTTTTGAATATAAAGTCACATATCTTCAAAGTGTGAAACCATATTCCACTTGATGATTGAATCATGTACTACCTAAGTTTTATCCTTCCACTATGGTACATTAGAAAAAATGTTCCCCTTCTTGAGGGTATAAAGTAGTTTAAAGGTAAAGGACTATAGGTACTCAAACCCTCTCCGCTATCAATTTTTCATTTCACTTTGTGATTAAATATATTTTAAAAACTTTTTTTAGTGTATTCCAAAAACATCTCACCCTAAAGATAATAAAAATAACACCTTATAGAAAGCACCACTATTTCCAAATCTAGGAAAGGATTTGGGATGTTTCTCTTATGTGTCATTAACTGTCAGAAACCATAAGCAACCAAATGACCATCATGGAATGGAACTGTTAAAATCCTGACTCATGATACATAATAATATAATCCATACTCATTACCCAACTCATTTATGGTTAATATTGGTGTTTTCATCAATCTCCTATTAAGGCCTTCTAAGGATATCTCATTAAAATCTAAGAAAAGGAACCATACAACATTCTTGGTTAAGGCCTTCTTAGTACTTCCAATCAGAAAGAATCCTGGTTGAACCTATGGTAATAACTGAAAAGTTTAAAAAATATTTGGTGCTAAGAAATATTTTTGGCCTTTATAAATAAACTATAACATCGAACGTATCAGGTTCTAAAAATACGTTATCCACTAATATCATTTTCTCCATGAAGTGTACATTATTAATCCAAAACATACACTTTGAGATTGTGGAATATAGTTGATTCTCCCTATGTTTTCCTAAAATGATATCCAGATATTGAGCTTGTTCCTCCCTCAACTGGGAATACACGATGATATGATTGATAAATATGGCTTTAAAATTATCTCAATAAGGATGGAAGACCCAATTAATCTCATCCATGAACACTACCATTATCTTTTTCAATGAGAATTAAATTACTAGATACCCATAAAATACATATGTACTTATAAATATAATATGTGGTTTATCAAAATACCTCACCATAAACTGATGATAATTTGATATCAAATTGATCATAGAGAACACTTTAGCACCTCTAAGTTGATCAAATAGTCCATCAATATGTATAAGTGGATGTAAGTTCATTTATATCATTTAGAATTACCTATAATAGTCCACACATATTCTCAATGATCCATTTGAATTTTTATGAAAAAAACTAAGGCACCCCAAGGAGACATAATCATTCATATGAACCCCTTCACCTCGAAGTTGTTCAATTGATACTTATTCTCTCAAAGCTCTACAAGATCCATATTATATGGTGTAATAGATATATTCTCCACACCTGGTAAGAGAACAATCATAAACCCAACCTATACCTTGCGTGGTAACCTAGAGAAGTCCTTGGGAAATACATCTAGGAACTTTTCAATGATAGTAGGACATACTGACTGATGTCTCTCTCTATCAACCAAAATTACTCTAGAAAAATAGGCTATGATTCTACCCAACTACAGAAATATTGGTCCTAAACAACTAGTTTTCATAAAAAACTATCCTTTATATACATAATCATCACCCATAAAAAATATAATTCCACCCATCGATGAAAACAATTGATATAGTAGATACATCACTAAATGGAGGTTTTAATTGTAGTAAAAAAACTAGACTCACATTTTTCAGGTCACTAGAACCTTCCCCTTAAATTTTTGTGTCTATATTAAGTGGGAATTAATGAGTATAAAGGTAAAACTGTAAAATAATTGTGATACATTCTATGTATCCATTTTTTATATATGTTAATTCTTTATCTACCTCTTGTATTTACCACATACTTTTAATCAAATTATATATGTTCAGAGGTGAGTAGGGAGTTGTTGTATCACCTAAAAGGCAGTAAGAGCCTCATCCTCAATAGTCTAAGTCCATGATATCACTAATCTTTCCTAGTACTTATGAAATACATCACAATAGGTTGGTGGATGCACTAATTAATGTTTGAATAAAATGCATCCCATGTAGTATTATCCAGTTCCCTGAGATATGAGATTTTTATGCTTTTATTTTATATTCCACAATAAATTTTCTTGGTATCTATTGAATTCCCCTAAAAATCCTACTTACACTCAAAAAATCCCCAGATTGTCAAAACCTATAATATAATTACTTGAACCATTGTCATTATTTTTCAATTTATATTCCCTTGGGAATTAGTAAAGATAATCTTCCTTGTTGGCGTGATTGAAATAGACGATTATGTCATTAAGAAAAGATTACTTGAATGGTCAAAAAAATTATCTAAAATTACTTAACCTTAGAGGGTTGGGTATATTTATCTCTGTAAAATATCAACCAGGGTTAATCCATAAATGTTACTCAAATAGAGAAACTAAAAGGCTGGAAGCATTCTCCAAAGATATATGGGTTGGAGACTAGCACTGGGGTATCATACAAAGAAACATGGGAATGATTTCACCTTTAATAGACACATGATAAGATAAGAAAAATCACAACATCACATCAATTATTCATAATATATCACGTCTCAAAATAACCAAACCATAAAGGTAACATTGAAAATCCGGATAACAATGTTTAAATGACAAATTAAAAGACTGTCAACATGGATATGGAAGCATGGAGATTAGGAGAATTAAAAGACTCACAGTTGTAGCACCTGAGGAGTTGGCTTCACAGAGAAGGTGGATTCATAGAGGAGAATGGATTCACACCAGAGTATGTGGAGGATGTGGGTTTGCAGCAGATGGGGTTTGACGACGGAGGTGATGTTCACGGTGGAGGGGGGATTCACGGTGACAATAGAGAAGGAGGAGGAGTCAACGACAGTGGAGGAGGGGGAGGAGGAGGAGGAGTTAGTGAAAGCAGAGGAGGAGTAGGAGTAGGTGGTAGGGTTTGAATTTCGTGAAAGCTTGAGGTATACGAGAGGAGGATACTGTTTGGGTTTATTTATAAAATTGGGTAAACCTTTTATTAGAACTAGCTAAAAAGCACTCATAAAGATATGCTTTAGCAACGCTAAAATAGAAAGCACTGATAAAACTGTAATGATAATAAATTACTTATATATATATATTTATAAAATTAAATTAATAATATATATATATATATATATTTATAATAATAACTATAAATAAATACATATTTATTTATATTTTTATATATATTAAATAAATATTTATTTATAATTATAAATTTATAATAAATATAATAAATATATTTATTATATTTATAATTATATATAATTAATTTATTTTATTATAATTTTATAATTATTTTAACATATCTATATTTATTTTGAATTATAATTATAAATATTTTTATATATTTATTATAATTCTATAAATATTTAATAACTATAAATTTATATAAATATATTTATTTATACTTATAATCATATATTGATTTCAATAATTATAAAATTATAAAAAATATATATTTATTCCATTTATAATTTTATAAGTATATATAATTAATATATTTATTATACTTTAATAATTATTTAAATACATTTTTATTATTTTGAATTCTAATTATAAATATTTATATTTATTTATCAATATTTGTATATATTTATAATTATATTTATTTAATTATATAAATTTAATTAATTAATATATTTATTATAATTCTATAATTATTTAAATATAAATATATATTTATTTAAATAATTATGAAATAATTATGAAATAAATATATATTTAATACACATATTTTTAATTACATTCATAAATATAAATAAATTCATATATATTTAAATACTTATGAAATTAAAATAAATAAATAAATAAATTTATTTAAATAATCATGAAATTATAAAAAATATATAGAAGTAATATATTTATTTTAATTTCATAAGTATTTATATATATATATATATATGATTATATATAATTAATATATTTATTTTAATTTCATAAGTATTTAAATATATATATATATATATATTAATTTATTTATATTTATATATTATGTGTTTGGGGGTACTATTACATCAAACACAGACACACCGCACGCACAAATGCTGGAAATGAAGGTCATAGCCCCCATAAGGGATAACCCACCCACCCATCCACTTTATTACATTATATATATTTGGCATGAAAGCCCAATGGTCATATAGCCGATTACATGATCCGTAGCCCTGTAATTTTTGCCAAAGGCCACTTCTGTGAATAGTACCACTACATTACCCTGACTACTACAATACTGCTATTGTACTCCCACTGCTACAGTACCCACCGCTGCTATAGTGCATGTTGCTATAATAGATACAATGCCTTCCACCACTACAGTCACCGTTGCTATAGTGCCTCACTACTACAATACCAATACAAAAATGCTACAATACCTATGCCTAATGGGTTTTGAACCCATATTTTCATATAGGATTACAGGTTGCTTACCACTAATCCAAACCTCAACTACAAAATTTATGTAAGGGTAACACGCCCGAGAACATAAATGAATCATATACACCGAGTAAAGTATAGATTATAAAAAATTCATTATATATATCGACTACATGAATAGTAATGAGGGTATAATGTATAAATGAACATTCATGATGAATACATAACACATGAACGTCAATTATATTCAGGCATAAATTGACCAAATTCATTGGAAATATATAATTATTCATAATTGTAATTACATTAAACACACACACATGCCTAAAATGCAGGTCATAGCCCCCCCAAGAGATAACCCACCCAACCAACGATATTATTACATAATATATATTTTTTTGGCCCAAAGGCCCGGTGGACATGAATCCCATTACATGGTCCGTAAGCCCAAAAGTTTTAGCCCAAGGCCCATTCCGTGAACAGTAACCTGACTACTACAATATCACCACTACTATAGTACTCACTACAGCATCACCCGTCACCACTACAATGTAACTGTTCAACAATTCCACCACTGCTACAGTATGCTACAATACTGCTACAGTACTTGCGCTCAATGGATTTTGAAACCCCATTTTTGTTGTAGTATTACGAGGTGTTTACCACTAAGGAAAAACCTAACTACTAAAAAGTATTTATATATAATTATAAATACAAATATTTAAAAAGTATTTATATATAATTATAAATATATAATTATAAACATATAAATATAATAAGTATAATAAATATATATATTATTTAATGAAATTTATTATATATATATATTTGAATGATTAAAAAAATACATTAATTATAAACATGAATTTTTATTTAATGTTTACAAATAAACATTATTTTATACTATAAATATAATAATTTTATATAAATTAATCATATTTTTTATTAAAAACTTTTATCAATGCTAAAAATAGCACTAATAAATCCACCATTTATAAGCCCTAATAAATGGTACACCCTTATCAACTCTGATAAAGGGTAGTTTTATCATCACTTTTAGTTAGCACTGATAAAGACCCCCTTTTATCAGTATTTTCTACTTAGCACTGATAGAACTCAACACATCCCTTGCCTGAATCTATGGTAGCGAGCCATGATCCCATAGCCTCGTGATCTATTTTTCTATCAATCAAACATTCTGGATTTTTCCAGAAAAAAATGATATCAAGAAATTGTGATTTTGGAAATAAAATTTCATTTGTAATTTTTGGCCGCATGCTTGGAAATATTTTAGGGGCCTTATAGTGCTCAGTCCACAACCCAAATCCTTAAACATTGTTTTGGGACTCAGATATCAGTGAATTCAAAGAATTGATTTTTTTTTTATTTTTTTGAAAGATGTCTGGGCCAAGAGGCCAAGAACAATTTATTGAAAAGGAGAACAATTATATTAGTCTAAACGAGGGAATTTTTTTACAATATTTTTCGTAAAGAGGGATCAAATCAGAAGGAAGATCATTGAATAGGGTGAGATCTCTGTTGATTCCTTGGTTGGAAAGCCCATTCGCTACAGAGTTATCCTCAGAATACACATGAGTGATGATGTAGTTGTAGCTGTAGAGGGAGGCAAGACAATTCATCCATTTGTTAGTGAGATTTTTTAAGATAGATGGATCACACCATTAAAAATTTATTGAACCAATGTGGTGGAGTAACATTCAAACCAAAGGATATCCATGCCTTGAAGACAAGAAAAATAAACTGCATGTATACCACTGATCATTTCAGCTTCAATAGAGGAGGATATACCTCAAGTTCTGGAGAAACATCCCAGGACTTTACTGGTGAGATCTCTAAAAATAGCACCACAACTAGCAGGACCCGAGTTACCTTTTGAATCACCATCAAAATTAATTTTTATCCAGTTTTTAAGAGGGGCCTTCTAGAACACCTTAAAGAGACCTTGCTACTTTTTAACATTTATAGGAAGTCCAAGTTTTCGAATGATCAAAAAATTCTGCACAGTGTTGTAGCAGTGTCCTGGTTGAATTTTGTTGGTATCTTTGACAGAAGTGATAAGTTGGGAAAGAGCATCATGAATGAGGAAACGAGGTCATCCATGTATGCCACCATTATGGCCAGTCCATAACAGACGTACGAGTTCAACAATAACAAAAAGAAGAAGCTTCTTGAGTTGAGGTGCAAGATGGATTATGGTACAGTACTGTAGCTGAGCTACTATATTGAGGCTTTTCAAGAAGATTTACTTCAAATATATCCTTTAGCGCATGATATAAGGCTGATTCTATAGTATTGGAAAGGAACAAATGAGAGATATAATCTCTATTATTGTTTCATAACTTGCATCTAGAACATAAAATAATTCCATGAGTTTGTAAGCAATCATTAGTAGGTAATTTATGATGGGAAAGCCTCCAAATTAGGGTCATCCTTGAGGGCCTAATCCATGGGTTTTTATCTAATTTGAGCCAATAAAACTCACCGTCAGAGTCAAAATTGGAGCATTAATAGGCTTTTATATCCATAATTATATTCCTCATAGTCTCCTATAAAAGAGTGTCTTTGGAAGAAGCAAAGATATAATTGTTGACAATGTTTTTGTGGTTCTCAGACAACTCTGTGTTGGTAAGAGTCAAAAAATAATTTATAGAGACATCCTTATCTCTAGGAATATATTGTGGATCAATTAAATCAAGAATGTGGGAGCCTGTCCAATTATCAAGCCATAAATTTAAAGAAGAATCCCTACAATAAATCCATCGAGAATGAGACATAATGTTAGCATAAAAAGATTTAATAAAAGTCCAAATAGAGTATTCCATATAAGTGTTGGAGCCTCTTTTAATTTTACCTGTCACGACCCATCCTCGGGGCCCGTGCCGTGACTACCCCAAGCCCGCCTTCTATAGGCCAGGGGCTGGCGACTAGCACCAAGGCGTAAATCACAGTAAAAAGGGAAGGCATTGCCTTTGTAAAGTAAACAAGCACCACAAAGTAAGCAAGTGGAAAAGTAAACACTAAGTAAAAACAGAGTACAACTGAAAGTGCGGAAAAGTAAATGGGCCAGTATACAAACCCAAACTGAAAGTAAAGTACAAATCGAAAGGGAAAACAACAACTATAAATTAAAAGCCGCTACACCGAGCTGTCTACTGGAAATCCCACCTGAAGGGTGGGTACAGATAGCTCCACTGCTCCACGGGTCCCACCGTCCGCTCTGAGTACATCCCGCCCAGTGGTCCACCTCCAGGTACCGTCCTGCTCTGCAAGCCTCAACCACGATCAACGCTGTCCGTCGTCTGCAACCAACACAATGAAGTGCGGGCATAGCCCGTGCAGGGGTGAGTATAAGCTACTCAGTAGGGACCCCGAGACCCCTGAAGGTCTCCCAAAATCCACAACGGATAAACCACAAAGGAAGATACAATCACGAAGTAACAACCGACACTGCTTAGGTATATGCCCATACATATACCTAAGTCATCAATTCCAATACGCTCCAACCTCCGAGCCCAAGTACAACTCAGTCCACACAGGAAAGTAAATGTATTCCACACAGGAAAGAAAAACGTAATCCACACAGGATAGCACAACACAATCCACACAGGAAAGCAATAGGATTCAGCTCACACAGGTATACTTCTTCAAAGGACGATAAAGATGATCTCTGATCTATCTAAGTCGTCGGACCCACGAAGGATCGATAGGTAACTAACCCCCGCAAAGACCCACACAGGATTGGGCCCACACAGGACCTGTAGGCGCTGGTTCACACAGGACCGCTGAGCGCAAAGACCCACACAGGATCGGACCCACACAGGATCGGGCCCACACAAGACCTGTAGCACTGATCCACGTAGGATCGCTGAGTGTTGTAGTCGTCGTCGAATCCACAAAGGATCTCTGTACTGTCGTCGTCGCAGTCACAGTAGCAGTAGCAGTCACAGTCGCAGTAACAGTCACAGTCGCAGCCAGCACTAGGGTTCCCGCACACAGCAAGCTCGTTCGGGAGGGTCCGCTCCACGAGCCGAGAGGCTGATACATCAACTGTCACTAATTCTAGAGTTGATGTATCCAAAAGTTCCGTATCGTCAATAGGAACTCAACGCAACAGACGACGCGTCGATCGGACGCCCGGTCTGAGAGTTATTGGCTTTTTCGTCCCAGGGGCCCGGTTGGTTTTTTTAAGGCAAAACCAACCCAACCGTACTCCACCTACGTCCAAACCTCGGGCAGAGTATGTCAAAAGATCCGTCTCACTAAGAGGAACACAACAAAGCTGACAACACGTCAATCAGACGTCCGTAGCTCAAGATATGAGCATTTCCGCTCCGAGGGCCCGGTTGGTTTCGTGTACGAACCAACCCGGCCAAACTCAAAGTATTCCGAAACTTTGAGTGAGATATACCGAAATGACCATCTCGATCCAAGGATCGCATCGCCGCTGACGGTTCGTCAATCGGAGGTCCGTAGCTCAAGTTATGGGAAAAAGACCGAAATCGATTCGAAAACGGGGGGTCCGGGTCCGGCCCGTCCCGGCCCGGCCGACGGTGCGGCCCGACGCGGCGGCGCGGCGCGGCCGGCGGCGGTGCGGCCTGGCGCCGCTCGGGTGCCACGTGCGGGGGGCAAGGCCCCCGCTTCCCTGCTAGCGGCGCGGCTGAGAGCCGCGCCTTGATCAAACGGCCCCCCCTCGTGGGGGCCTGCCATTTGAAAAAATGGGGGGCGCTGCCCCCCCTTTGTGAAATTAGCCTCCCCCTTCATAATGGGGGGGCAATTAACTTGGCCGAGGGAATTAATTCCCCCGGTATTTCCCCTTCCGGCCGCCCCGACCTGGCCGGCCGGTTCTTCTTCAACGGACCGGCAAAGCCGGTCCCCTTCCGGCTTCCGACACTTGCGGCCCAGCGAGCCGCCGGTCTTCTCATTCCGCCGCGGCTCGGAACCGGCCGCGGCCTTCGTCGTCTGACGCGGTGCGACGACACCGCGCCCCTCCGCTGTGGCGCCTTCGGTTCCCTTCGATGCGGCACGACGGCATCGCGTTCATGATAATCCTTCCACAGCGCGGCGCGACGGCGCCGCACAATATAGCCGTGCGATTCCCGCGTGGTGCGATGGCACCACACCTTCTCGTTCATCCGCAAGAATATAAAAATAATCAAAAACAAAGGAGGGGGAATTCGGCCGTGTTTGTGCGGTCCGAACCCCCTCTCGTTAGACGATAACACTTAAATATTTATCCACCAGATTATCATGCTAGAACCAAGAATGAGATTAAGTAATTAATCAACAACAAACCCCTACCTCGGTTTCAAGATCGATGATCGCCAACGACCCGCGGAAGACGCGTCGCGGTGGTCGGCGTCACGGAAGAAGGACGTCGATGTCGTGAAGCGAGGATTTGGAGTTCTTTGATGATGATTTCGTCGCGGGAAATCGTCGCGGAAGAGATGACGCAGAAGAAGCATGTCGTCGGTATCGCGGGTAAGGCGTCGCGGAAGATGGTTTCCGAGAACGTGGCGTTCTTCGTCGAAGCTCGAAGGTTCTTCGCGTTCTTCGTCAAAGCTTGAAGAAGAAGAAGAAGAAGAAGGCTTCAAAAACTCTCAAGGAGGCTAGAGAATTCTAACCAAATAAAATAAGCTAAGGGCTTATTTTATTTACTCAACCAAACCATTTGAAATTCAAAGGTTTGAATTAAGACAACTCAACCCCTTTAATAACCAAACTTGTCAAGTTAATTAAAAGGGAAGGTTAAGGGAGTTTTAAAAGAGAAGATGAAGAGTTATGCTTCAGGTGGGCCCCACCACACTTAATCCTCCCAAGGGAGGTTAAGTGGATGTGGGTCCCACCTTTAACTCCCTTTGGGAGAAGTTAACCAACAAAACAAAAATAAAAAGTGTTTCCACATTTTTATTTAACTTCTTATAATTTCTCCCAAAAATAACTTTCGTCCCGCATAAAACGCAACCTCGGAAAAGGTCTCCTTAAGCGAAAATCGGCGCTGCGAGTTCATCGGTGCCCTCAGATTTCAATTCTGAGCACCGGATCAAAAGTTATAAATTCCCGCTCGTTCGTTCACTGAACGTACCCGAGCCAAACTTTGGAAAATGATTCCGAGCACTCCGGGCCTCGGAATCAGGTGCCGTCAGAAACCACGCTCTTGTAAAATTCCAAAGAAAATTAAGAAAAAATTTCCCTTGAATTTTATGGGTCTTTACATTAATCCCACCTCAGGTCTTTACGTCCCCGTAAAGATACATCAAAAAGTAGGGAAACAAATGAGGGTACTGAGCACGCATCTGAGCCTCCTGCTCCCATGTGCTCTCCTGGAGGTTCTCGTGCTGCCATCTGATGCGCACTAGAGGAATCGACCGTCCACGTAGGACCCGCTCCTGTCGATCCTCGATCGCCACCGGGACCTCCGTAAAAGTCGCCCCATCGTCAACGTCATGCTCCCCATGGTCAATGATGTGCGTCGGGTCATGCACGTATCTCCTCAGCTGAGATACGTGGAAGACGTCGTGAACCCGGTGCAACTGAGGTGGTAGAGCCAGCGATAAGCCACCTCGCTAATCCTGCTGAGGACCTGGAAGGGTCCGATGAAGCGCAGAGATAACTTGCCGCCTCGGCCAAATCTCCGAATACCACGTCGAGGTGAGACCCGCAAGAAGACGTGGTCGCTATCCTCGAACTCTAGTGGCCTCCGACTCCTATCAGCGTATGACTTCTGTCGGCTCTGAGCTGTCCTCATCCGCTCCTGGATGACCTGGACCTTCTCTGTCGTGGCCTGGACCATCTCCGGTCCCACAAGTGCTGAATCCCCTGGGTCTGTCCAACACAAAGGAGATCTACAAGGTCGGCCGTACAACGCCTCGTACGGTGCCATCCCGATGGTGGAGTGGTAGCTGTTGTTGTACGCAAACTCCACCAAGGGTAGGTGGTCCTCCCAGCTACGACCAAAGTCGAGGACACATGCGCGGAGCATGTCCTCGAGAGTCTGAATGGTACTCTCCATCTGACCATCCGTCTGAGGGTGAAAGGCTGTGCTCAGACGTAGCTCTGTCCCGAACGCCTCCTGTAACCCCTTCCAAAGCCGGGAAGTAAAGCGAGCATCTCGATCGGAGACGATAGATGATGGCACGCCGTGGAGCCGCACAATATCCTGAACGTAGAGACGTCCCAAGCTCTCCACTGAGCCCTGCTCTCTGATGGGTAAGAAGTGTGCCGACTTGGTGAGTCGGTCAACAATCACCCATATGGAGTCGTGACCTCTGGAAGTGCGTGGAAGTCCAGTCACGAAGTCCATAGATATCCCGTCCCACTTCCACTCTGGGACCTCCAAGGGATGTACCAAGCCTGCTGGTACCTGATGCTCTGATTTCACCTGCTGGAAGGTGAGGCATTGAGAAACGAACTTTGCTACAGCCTTCTTCATGCCCGACCACCAGTGCTGTCGTCTGAGATCCTAGTACATCTTCACCACTCCTGGATGTACCGCCAAAGGAGAAGTGTGAAACTCTCTCAGCACCTCCTCTCGCAAAGCGACTGGTACCATGGTACGTCCTCTGAAAAGGATGTCGTGCTCTGTTCCAAGGGAGAAACCATCAGGTGCATGTCCCGAGGATATCTGTACACGACGTGTCTCACAGTCAGCGTCCTCACGTTGTGCCTCTCTGACCCACTGTAGTAGTGGAGGGGTGACTGTGAGAGACTGAAGGAAGGCTGCTCCATCTCTATCCACAAAGGATATCTGCAAAGAGGCTAGCTGCTCCGTCGCCTCCTCAAGTAGCTGAATGCCCGTCCTCCTGCTGAGGGCATCGGCTACTACGTTACCCTTCCCAGGAGTATAGACTATCTCAAAGTCATAGTCCTGGAGGAACTCGAGCCATCGCCGCTGTCTCAGGTTCAGGTACTTCTACGAGAAGATATACCTGAGACTCTGATGATCAGAAAAGAGTGAAAAACGCTCGCCCATCAGGTAATGTCGCCATGTCTTCAGAGCGAAGACCACTGCTGCTAACTCCAGGTCATGGGTAGCGTAGTTCTACTCATGAGGTCTCAACTAACATGATCCATAGGCGATCACTGCCTGCTCCTGCATCAGAACACATCCGAGTCCGGTCCCTGATGCATCGCAGTAGACTACGTACCCTACTCCCTCCTCAGGCAGCCTCAAGATAGGTGCGCTGGTCAATCTCTGTCTCAGCTCCTGGAAGCTCTGCTAACAACTGTCTGACCACACGAAGGGTTTCCCCTTCTTCGTCAAAGCTGTGAGTGGTGCCGCAACTCTAGAGAAGTCTGGCGCGAATCTCCTATAGTAACCAGCTAATCCCAAGAAACTCCGAACCTCAGTCATGCTCCTGGGTGGCTCCCAAGCTAGCACTGCCTCGATCTTCACGGGATCCACTGCAACTCCCGCCTCAGAGATGACGTGTCCCAAGAAGTGGACCTCACGTATCCAGAACTGGCACTTAGAGAGCTTACCATAAAGATGGTTCTCTCGGAGTGTGTCTAGTACAACTCGCAAGTGATAGGCGTGCTCCTACTCAGTCGTTGAGTAAATCAGTATGTCGTCGACGAAGACCACGACAAACCGATCGAGGTATGGCTGAAAGATCTTATTCATGAGAGCCATGAACACTGTTGGAGCATTGGTTACACCGAAAGGCATAACCAAGAACTCATAGTGGCCATACCGACATCTGAAGGCCGTCTTCTGCACGTCCTTGTCTCTGACTCTGAGCTGATGATAGCCTGACCTGAGGTCTATCTTCGAGAACCACCGTGCTCCCTTGAGCTGATCAAAGAGGTCATCAATCCTCGGTAGTAGATACTTGTTCCTCACTGTCACCTGGTTCAGGCGACGATAGTCAACACAAAGTTGCAAGCTCCCGTCCGCCTTCTTGGTGAACAAAATCGGGGAAGCCCAGGGTGAAACACTGGGTCGGATGAACCCCTTGTCCTGCAAGTCCTCCAACTGTACCCGTAGCTCTCGAAGCTCGGCGGGGTCCATCCGATATGCTGGAGTCAATATCGGGGCTGTCCCGGGGTAAAAGGCAATATAAAAGTCTACCTCTTTTCGAGGAGGTATCCCTGGAACGTCGTCGGGAAAAACGTCCGCAAACTGATCCACCACTGCAGGAAAACCAGGACTCCGCACGTCAACTGCTCCAAGGATGAGGCTAGCCAACTAATGAGTGATGTGCTGTCCTCTCCTCCGCGGAAGTCCATCCTGTGCTGCAAAGGCTCCCTTCTCGCCGGTGAAGGTGAACCTGCTCCCATCGGTGCGTACACATTGCACCTTGCACCTAAAACAGTCAATCTGTGCATGGACCGTAGATAGCCAATCCATGCCCAAGATGACGTCGTAAGGCCTCGACGCTGCTACAAGAAGATCCCAGCCGAAGATCTCGCCTCCTAGAGTAAGCTCACACTGCCGGCACCAGTGCGTAATCGTCGTGTCTGCTCTCGTAGGAGTCTCTAGCCGTAAGGATCGAGCCAACGGCTCTGTCGGAATCTCCGAGATCCGAACAAGGGCAGCGGCTATGAAAGAGTGACTCGCTCCTGTGTCTATAAGTACTGCAGCAAGGGTGGAATAGACACAGATAGTACCTCGAATCATCTCGGGTGCGCCGTGGTCGTAGGCCTCTGCTGCCTGGAGCTGTGCCTGTCTCTGCCTGCCAGCTCCCTGTGGTCGGGGTAGACCTCCTGGTGGTGGTGGTGGTAGAGCCTCAAAGCGTCGCCCACCACCTGCTGCTCGTCCAGCTCCTCTGCCTCGTCCGCCTCCTCCCTGCGGACCGCCACGGTCGACCCTCTACCTCTGCCTCGGTGGTCCCTCAACCGACTGCTGCTCCTCTGCACAGCGGGTTGGGCAGTCACGAGCCATGTGGCCCTGCCCGCCGCACGAGTAGCACTGTCTGCCTCTCGAAAGACTGGCTCCACGCTGTGTGCCCCGCACTGCTGAGCCAGTGTCCTGAGGTCGTCTGCCTGAAGGTCTGGTCTGCCTGGACCCCTGAGTCATCCGTCGACTGCCTGCTGCAGATGACTCTGCCACGTGCCACCCTGCGGTGGGTCTCGGCGCTGGTGTAGACTCAGCAAGGAAGCTCTCGATCAAAAGGGCCCGCTCCAGTACTCCTGTCTGAGTTGGTATGCTGAGGGAGATCAGCGATGCCCTGATCTCGTGTCTCAAACCCTGCTCGAAGGTCCGGGCCTGGAAGAATGGGTCCCGTACCATGTCGGTCGAGTAGCGCGAGAGATCAGTAAATCTCGCCGAGTACTGAGTGACCGTCATGCTGCCCTGCCGCAGCTGAAGAAGATCCTGAATACGCACCGCACGAAGGGTGGCTGGGACGAACTCCGAGCGGAAGAGGCTCTCAAAGTCTGTCCAAAGTAGAGATGCCTCATCGTGCACCTGGAGCATCAAGCTCCACCATCGGCCCACTGCTGCGTGCAGTAGGCTCGCAGCGAGGATCACCATGAGGTCTACAGGTGTCCTCACTAGCCTAAAAACTCATACCACTGCCTCCAGCCAGTCCTCGGCTGCCTAGGGGTCCATATCCCCATGAAACCTGGGCGGTCGCTGGCGCTGAAACTCATGCAGTGCGCTGAGGCGACGTGCATCGTCAGCGGCTGGCTCTGGAAGCATCGGTGGCTCAACGGGTAGAGCTACCGCCGGTGCCACTACTAACAAAGGGCCCTGCACCGAGGCCTCGTCGCTCGGTGGGCTGTCATCACACTCGACTCTCGGAACCCTAGATGGCTGCCATCGTGGGTCCATCCTGAAAAGGAAACAGGTGTGCCACGGTCATAACATTATACCTGGTGAGCTGATATAATTAGTCACAAAGAAAACTTTGAAACACACACGCAATCAATGTTTTCGTGCATTAAGTCGGAAATCAGAAGTCAGGGTCCGGGTGTACGGATACGTCAGCCGCCGCACCAACACTGGACTCCCTGGACTGATAAACACACTCAATATGCTAAACATTTTTGCTTCACATAGAAAAGATCAGAGTTTGCGGTAGAACCGAACTCCTTTGATACCAATTTGTCACGACCTGTCCTCGGGGCCCGTGCCGTGACTACCCCAAGCCCGCCTTCCATAGGCCAGGGGCTGGCGACAAGCACCAAGGCGTAAATCCCAGTAAAAAGGGAAGGCATTGCCTTTGTAAAGTAAACAAGCACCACAGAGTAAGCAAGCGGAAAAGTAAACACTAAGTAAAAACAGAGTACAACTGAAAGTGTGGAAAAGTAAATGAGACAGTATACAAACCCAAACTGAAAGTAAAGTACAACTCGAAAGGGAAAACATCAACTGTAAAGTAAAAGCTGCTACACCGAGCTGTTTACTGGAAATCCCACCTGAAGGGTGGGTACAGATAGCTCCACTGCTCTACGGGTCCCACTGTCCACTCTGAGTACGTCCCGCCCAGTGGTCCACCTCCAGGTACCGTCCTGATCTGCAAGCCTCAACCACGATCAATGTTGTCCGTCGTCTGCAACCAACACAACGAAGTGCGGGAATAGCCCGTGCAGGGGTGAGTATAAGATACTCAGTAGGGACCCCGAGACCCCTGAAGGTCTCCCAAAATCCACAAAGGATAAACCACAAAGGAAGATACAATCACGAAGTAACAACTGACACTGCTTAGGTATATGCCCATACATATACCTAAGTCATCAATTCCAATAAGCTCCAACCTCCGAGCCCAAGTACAACTCAGTCCACACAGGAAAGTAAACGTATTCCACATAGGAAAGCAAAACGTAATCCACACAGGATAGCACAACACAATCCACACAGGAAAGCAACAGGATTCAGCTCACACAGGTACACTTCTTCAAAGGATGATAAAGATGATATCTAATCCATCTAAGTCGTCGGACCCACGAAGGATCGATAGGTAACTAACCCCCGCAAAGACCCACACAGGATCGGGCCCACACAGGACCTGTAGGCGCTGGTTCACACATGACCGCTGAGCGCAAAGACCCACACAGGATCGGTCCCACACAGGATCGGGCCCACATAGGACCTGTAGCACTGATCCACGTAGGATCACTGAGTGCTGTAGTCATCGTAGAATCCACAAAGGATCTATGTACTGTCGTTGTCGCAGTCACAATAGCAGTAGCAGTCACAGTCGCAGTAACAGTCACACTCGCAGCCGGCACTAGGGTTCCCGCACACAGCAAGCTCGTTCGGGAGGGTCTGCTCCACGAGCCGAGAGGCTGATACATCAACTGTCACTAAGTCCAGAGTTTATGTATCCAAAAGTTCCGTATCGTCAACAGGAACTCAACGCAACAGAGGGCGCGTCGATCGGACGCCCGGTCTAAGAGTTATTGGCTTTTTCGTCCCAGGGGCCTGGTTGTTTTTTTAAGGCAAAACCAACCCGACCGTACTCCACCTGCGTCCAAACCTCGGGCGGAGTATGTCAAAAGATCCGTCTCACTAAGAGGAACACAAAAAAGCTGACGGCACGTCAATCGAACGTTCGTAGCTCAAGATATGAGCGTTTCCGCTCCGAGGGCCCGGTTAGTTTCGTGTACGAACCAACCCGGACGAACTCAAAGTATTTCAAAACTTTGAGTGCGATATACCGAAACGACCGTCTCGATCCAAGGATCGCATCGCCGCTGACGGTTCGTCAATTGGAGGTCCGTAGCTCAAGTTATGGGCAAAAGACCGAAATCAATTCGAAAACGGGGGGTCCGGGTCCGGGATGACCCGGCCCGAACCCCCCTGGGTCGACCCGACCCGGGTCCGACCCGGCGCGGAACGATGCGGCTTGGCGCCGCTCGGGTGCCACGCGTGGGGGGCAAGGCCCCCGCTTCCCTGCTGGCGGCGCGGGTGAGAGCCGCGCCTTGATCAAATGGCCCCCCCTCGTGGGGGCCTGCCGTTTGAAAAAACGGGGGGGGGGGGGTGCTGCCCCCCCTTTGTGAAACCGCCCCCCCCCCCTTCATAATGGGGGGGAAATTAACTTGGCCAGGGGAATTAAATTCCCCCGGTCTTTCCCCTTCCGGCCGGCCCGACCTGGCCGGCTGGTTCTTCTTCAACAGACCGGCAAAGCCGGTCCCCTTCCGGCTTCCGACACCGGCGGCCCGGCGAGCCGCCGGTCTTCTCGTTCCGCCGCGGCCCGGAACCGGCCGCGTCCTTCGTCGTCCGGTGCGGTGCGACGGCACCGCGCCCCTCCGCCGCGACGCCTTCAGTTCCCTTCAACGTGGCGCGACGGCGTCACGTTCATGATAATCCTTCCACAGCACGGCGCGACGGTGCCGCGCAATATAGCCGTGCGATTCCCACGTGGTGCGACGGCACCACGCCTTCTCGTTCATCCACAAGAATATAAAAATAATCAAAAACAAAGGAGGGGGAATTCGGTCGTGTTTGTGCGGCCCGACCCCCATCTCGTTAGATGATAACGCTTAAATATTTATCCACCAGATTATCATGCTAGAACCAAGAACGAGATTAAGTAATTAATCAACAACAAACCCCAACCTCAGTTTCAAGATCGATGATTGCCAACGACCCACGAAAGACTCGTCGCGGTGGTCGGCATCATAGAAGAAGGACATTGATGTCGTGAAGCAAGGATTCAGAGTTCTTTGACGACGATTTCATCGCGGGAAATCGTCGCGGAAGAGATGACGCGGAAGAAGTACGTTGTCGGTATCGCGGGTAAGGCGTCGCGGAAGACGGTTCCCGAGAACGTGGCGTTCTTCGTCGAAGCTCGAAGGTTCTTCGTGTTCTTCGTCAAATCTTGAAGAAGAAGAAGAAGAAGAAGGCTTCAAAAACTCTCAAGGAGGCTAGAGAATTCTAACCAAATAAAATAAGCTAAGGGATTTTTTTATTTACTCAACCAAACCATTTGAAATTCAAAGGTTTGAATTAAGACAACTCAACCCCTTTAATAACCAAACTTGTAAAGTTAATTAAAAGAGAAGGTTAAGGGAGTTTTAAAAGAGAAAATGAAGAGTTATGCTTCGGGTGGGCCCCACCACACTTAATCCTCCCAAGGGAGGTTAAGTGGATGTGGGTCCCACCTTTAACTCCCTTTGGGAGAAGTTAACCAACAAAACAAAAATAAAATGTGTTTCCACATTTTTATTTAACTTCTTATAATTTCTCCCAAAACTAACTTTCTTCCCGCATAAAACTCAACCTCGGAAAAGGTCTCTTTAAGTGAAAATCGGCGCTGCGAGTTCATCGGTGCCCTCAGATTTCAATTCCGAGCACCGGATCAAAAGTTAGAAATTCCCGCTCGTTCGTTCACTGAACGTACCCGAGCCAAACTTCGGAAAATGATTCCGGGCACTCCGGGCCTCGGAATCAGGTGCCGTCAGAAACCGCTCTCTTGTAAAATTCCAAAGAAAATTAAGAAAAAATTTCCCTTGAATTTTACGGGTCTTTACATTACCAATAAATATTATTCTAAATAAGTGAAGAGCCTCTAAGTCACTTCTGAGGAGGTTCTAGGTGAACATAGAATGGAGGGACTCATTAAATAGTTTGATGTTTTTAATTCCCATACCCCCTTTTAGATTGGATTGCAACTTTTTCTCCAATAAATTGTAAATAATTTCCTTTCAAGAATGCTGCCGCTCCACACAAAACTCTTGAGGAAGATATTGAGATGGGTGAGAAAATAAGCTGGAAATTTTTAAATCATAAAGGAATGCCCCATTTTGGAAACAATGGTATGATTAACCAATTTTTTTTTCCAACCATGGAGAGATATTTACCTTTCCATAAAGATAGTTTCTTTTTGATATGATCAATAATATTGAGGATATGGCTGGATTTTGGGAGTCCCCAGAAGAGAGGAACTTTAAAGGTGACAGAGGGGAATATCTAGTTTGGGATATTAAAGATGAAAATAATATAACCAGATTTGATCATATCTGGAGGGGTTTTCTCATCCAAAATTCTTCCTTCGTGGAGGTTGATCTATCCAAATCTAATGAGAAAGGATTGATCTCAGCTTCTCCAATCAGTTTTGTTCTTCATTCTCAATGGACAACTTTATCTTAGTTTGAATCAATCATTGTGGTTTGAAATCCTCATATCTGACATGGATACACTCAGATTTATCCTGTATAGTTTTTTTAAGGTGGTCGAAGTGGTGTTAGATCTATTTTTTTTACTTCATACAGAAGAAATAGTTGGGAGATCTATGAGGGATCGCCCTTGGGTTACGGTTCAGCTGCAATTTTTTTGGCATGAATTTTCAACAACATGATTCACTAGAAAGACTAGACTTGATATATCCTTCATTGAGTTTAAGTTGTCAACCATTTGGTCTCAATAGGGTTGTATCCACATAGGCTACTTCAGATTTTGCTTGTCTTTGGTGGTGCGGTCAGTAGGTCATGGTAGTGGCACAATCCGACGATGTGGAGAGCTGGTGCCCCTCACATTAGGGTGAAGAATGGTGGTGTGGTAGGGTGGCTCATTGTAGGTATGCCTACCCTAATATGGTAGTAGATTTTATTATCACACGGTCAGGTGGATGATCGATATATGGGGGTTGTGGAGTTATAGTAGACATGGCTGCCATGAGAGTCCTCACGATAGGAAGTAGCTTTGCACAATCAGTATACCAACCATGTTACAGTCATTATACTGACTGTAATAGAATTAATTTTCTTAAAAATAAATAAAATAAATTAGGTGCATGAAAATTTAAATTCAATTAATAAATAGATAAATAAAAAAATAAATAAAATTAGTACTAGAATAATTAAGGATAATTATAAATAAACAAACAATGAAGAAAACAAATATTTGAGTACATATATCAAATTAAGAAAGAGTATTAATACAAAAAATTAAATAATTACAATTAAGAATAAAAATAATGAGTGATTTTGTTTGAAAATGATAAATTAGAAAAAAAAGAAATTATTAGTTAAAACAATTGTAGTTAAAATGAATAAATAAAATTAATGACATTAAATTTTTTAAAAAATATTTTTTCTAAAATACAAATAAAGAATAATGAATAAATGTATTAAAATAAATAAAGACATGAAAAAAATTATTTAAACAATTACAAGAGAATATAATCATAAAGAATAATATTACAAAGGCATTTTATAGTCATCCTAATACAACTCGAGAATTCTTCTCTATATTCTTCTTGTAGAGATAACGGAGAAAGGGAGGACTGGAGAATGCCCTAGTATTGGCGAAAATGATACTTGCGCGATCTCAAACCCAACCGAGACTTCAAAAATCTCACTAGAGGATCATATTGGCTATATGTATCTTTTCACCTTGCTTCCAGGAAGCCCCAGGTTGAAGATCAAGCACCAGTTGTGGCGGTAGTGGAGACGAGGAATTTTTTTGAGGTGGTCAAATCAGTTGTCAATCCCTCTTTTACCAACTTTGATCTTCCTCCCCCTAGTAGAATCATCCACAAGGGAAATATCTCCCATGTATCTCCAAACCAGAAGGCCATTGAAGAGAGTGTCCATTTGTGCAAACATTCCATAGTAGTAAGGGTTTTGTTACAAAAGGGTGATTAGCCCTAGAAATCCCTAGACCTCAAAAGTAGAATATCTTCTCTATGGGGTTTCAGTGATTGGAAGATGACTGATATGGGAAGAGGGTATTATCACATTGTCTTCCATTCTGATGATATTCAAAGAAAGTCTTGGAGTGTTGGGTCTCTATCCTTGTGTCATAGTTTCCATATAACCCAAGAGTGGGATTGGAACTTTTATCCGGACACAGTCAGGAACACACATGCAAATTTTTGGATTCATATTTGAAAATTAAATTGGCTGTATTGGAATCCGTGTATATTATGGGATATTGCTTCGACTGTGGGAAATACTATTTGGATGGACCAAAAAATAGACAATCCAATGTTTAGACACTATTCCCAAATTCTCGTGGAAGTTGACATGTCTAGCACACTTGTGGAAGAGGTATTTCTAACTACAAAATATGATAGTATCAGGTTGTTGATTCATTATGAGAGGAAAGAAAAATTATACAAAAATTATATGTTTTTCGGTCACCTCTCTCAGGAATTCAATAGGGATAAGGAATGTTCCTTCTGTAATATAAAAGGGCATGAAATATCTAATTATCGTTGGATAAAAGAAAAGAGTACTTTTCTTGACATGAAGAGCAATGATCCTACTAGTTCTGTTGTTAAGGAAGAAGAGATTATAGTAGGGAAGGAAGAGCACCCTGCTCCCATTCCTGTTACTTTGCCTACAGAAGACTTTTCTCAAGGTAATGGTTCGATTGTGGATGTTCTTGCTAATGTGTGTGTTGTGTGGTACACCCAATTGGAGGACCAAGGTCCCCTTGTGGAACCCAACATTGATGCAGTTTTCTTTAAGAGTGATCAGGTCCCTAATACACTGTAGGATGGCGCAAGGGAAATTTATCTAGCTGGAAATAATGGACAGTAGCCTACTATGTCTCCCTTGGCAGTTTCAAGTCCTCAAGGGGATGTTGTTTCCATAGATGTAAGGGAAGCTTCAACTTACCCGATCACCTCCCCTCTTAAGGAGGTTCCACTTGCGAGGGACTACCCACACACTGTAACCCAGGAGGTGCAGCTCCCGAAGGACCCTTCGCTTGTTCCCCCCTCATGATGTGGCAGTGCCACACTTGAAATAATCCTCCTCTCAAGTGCCTGGTGCCACTGGGTAGAAGCAAGCTATGATGTCCACCTCACCTGGTCAGCTGGAAACGAGTACACCTGAAGCTAAAAAAAGGTCATGAAATAGTAGGGAAAATATTCTTGACATAGAAATCAAGATAGGGAATTTTCATAGGTTCCTGCCTCCATGATCGATAGAAAGGTGGTCTCTTAGAATGATCAATCTCAACCTAATCACTCTATGAACAAGTTTACACCCCTGAGTGGTGTATTCTAGTATAATGATTCTGAGGATTGTGAGTAGGCCCTCACCCCCACCTCAGCAAATGAGGATATTTCTCTAGAATAGAAAAATAATAAGGTGGAAGACCTGGTAAGTTACCCCAAAGAGAAGAAGAATAAAGGGGGAAAAGGGAAGCGTCAAGTGACTATGGATAAGAAATGTGGCCCTGAAACAAGGGGTAACTCTCATCATCAATGGGGATATTTTTTTTGGAATTGTCAAGGGAAAGGAAATATACTAACAGTCAAAACCCTTCGAAATTTTGTCTTGGCTTACAAACCTATCCTTATTGGCATCACTAAATCAAACTCCTTTTTTTCCAACGAGACAACATTTATATGGGATTCACTTGGTTACAAATTTTTCTCTCAAAAATCCCATGATATCAATAAGGATCACCTCTAGGTCGTTAGATATGACACGATTCAAGTCAACTCTTTTGATAAGAAACCTCAAAGTGTTCTCGTCTCTTACAATGTGGTAGGATTTGATATCTCCTTCTCATTTGTCTCTGCCTCCACTTCCTATATACAGAGGAGAGAGTTATGGGATGATCTAAAAGTTATCTCCAAAGTCATGAATCAAAAATGGGTGGTTCATGGAGATTATAATATTGTGTTAAGGCCATATGAGAAAATTGGGGAGAATTTCAATCGCACTACTGCATTGGATTTATCCTCTTGTATTGATCATTGTGGATTTGTTGAGGTCCCAGTGGTGGGGGATGATTTTCAATGGAATCTTCAAATGTTTAATGGTAGACATGCAAGTAAGTTGGATAGGTGCTTTGTTCAGATGGATGATCAAAGTGATGCTCATGGAGTTTCAATATTTACTCACCCAAATCATCATTATAACCACAATCCTATTGTTGTGGATGTGCATTTTCACTTGTCAAGGTCATCTCCTCTTCCATTTTGATTTAATAATGGGTGTCTTGTTATGCCTGGTTGCAAGGAACTCATTATTGATGCTTGAAAAAATGAGTTTGTTGGCATCCCTCTTTGTAAGCTTACTGGAAAATTGAAACACACCAAAGGACTGATTAAAATCTGGAGCAAAAACCAATCCTCCAAGATAGATATGGACATAAAAATTGCTGAGGACCAACTTGAATGTTGGAAGCTCATGAATAAACTTCAAAATTCTATTTCTTGGGAGGATATTGTGGCACATAAAAAGTTGGATGGTATTTTAATGATCAAGGAACAACTTGACAAAAATCAACTGAATGTGAAGCGACTAAAGGACAGGGACAGAAACATAAAGATTTTTCACAGATTACATAAGGAGAAGAGGGAAAGGGTTGGACTTAATGAAATCAGGATAAATGGAAAGCTCCACACTTCTATTTATGAGATTTATAAGGTAGTTATAGAGAACTTTATGAAACTATACTCTGATGATGGGCTGACACACACCCAAAAAATGGTGGTTAATATAAATCCCTACATTGATGAACCCCAAAACTAGTCTCTCATCAGAACTCCACTAAAAGAGGAAGTCAAGGAGGATTTATTCTCTCTCAACATGGAGATCACACCTAGACCTGATGGATTCACTAATAAATTTTTTATGTTTTATTAGAATATTGTGTAGGATGATGTTACTCAGGAAGTTAATGATTTGTTTGATCATTCCTTCATGCCACATGGTCTGAATTATTTGTTCATTGCCTTGATACCTAAGAAGGAAAATTCACTTGATATCAAAGACTTCCGGCCTGTTTCTATTGGGAACACAATCCCCAAGATCATAAGTAAGATTATTATGAAAAAATGGGGAAAATGGTTCAGAGTATCATTACTCTAAACTAGTTTGGATTTATACTTGGAAGAAATATTCAGAGTTATCTGTTCACAACCTTAGAGGGTATAAATTTAATGAGGAATAATTCAAAGGATGATAAATTTTCACTCAAGATTGAAATCTCTAAGGCCTTTGATAATTTGAAATAGAGATTCCTTATTGAGGTCCTTAGGATATATGGATTCTTCGAGAGATTTATTAAACTTATTTAATCAATTCTAAGCTTTTCAAGGCTATATATTCTTGTCAATGGGTCACCCAGAGGCTTCTTCAGTTTCTCAAGGGGTGTGAGATAGGGTGATCCACTCTCAATAATTATGTTTTCCATTGTTTAAGATTACTTGAGTAGGTGGATTATTGATCTTACTCAAAGTGGATTTTATAAGAAGATTAAAGCGGGGAAGGATGAATCTATTCCCTCGCACTTTCTTTACGCGGATGACATCTTGTTGTTTGGACAAGCCTCCAGAAGGACCCTCTCCTCTATGAAGGTTCTTTTTTCACATTATGAAGAAGTTGCTGGCTAGGTGATTAGCTGGGATAAATCTTCCATGGTCTTCGGGGATGGTATTTTAGTTGGAAAGAAAAACAGAATAACACAAAGAATTGGGGGTTAGAGGGGTTCTATTCTGTTCACTTATCTTGGTGCTCCTATTTTTTTGGGGAAGGGTGAAAAGACAATATTTAGAGAGAATATATTTTGGTATTGTCAATCAGATGTTAAGGTGGGAGGGGAAAGAAATGTCCTGGGATAGATGGGGTTGTCTTGTCAATTATTTCATCACATACAAGTTTTTCTATTCTTTTTCACTTTATCGATGGCCAAGGGATCTTATCAAGTAGCTGAAAAATATGATTAAGAACTTTTTATGGACCAGATCAATTCATGAAAAGAAACTAATTACAGTTTCATGGAAGGACTGCATTAAACCGGTGGATTTGGGGGCCATGGGATTAAATATTTGTAGGTCTTTAATGATGGTATTATTCAGAAATTTACATGGGTTTTGCTCTCGAATGATGCACATGGTGACTTTATTTTCAGAAGATTCAAAGGGAGATTGATAGATGGATATCAATATTATATTTTTGTATCTGTATGGCCCTCTATCAAGAATTATTTTAAGTGACTAATCTATGACTCTAAATGGATTGTGATCTGGGACTCGAATATTAATTGCTGGAACATTGAATGGTTAGATTACCCGATGCTGGATGACATGAGTCACCAACCTTATACAAGACACATGTCCATCAACAATTTATTATGATAACTCTCAGCCTCTAGAAGCTTTCTCCCAACACATGCCCAACTTGAAATACAAAAATACACCTTTATATATTGTGATACTCTTGTTTGGAAACCGAATTGTGTTGGTCACTTAAACACTAAGTATTTATACAGAATGGAATGTGGGGTCCCCTTCAACCACCACCCCGGTTGCATTGCTTCCACACTCTTTTTATTTCCCCGTCTTGGTATGTTCTCGTATAGAAAATATAGAAAAAATGGTTGTCCACATAGGATAAACTCAAACGATCTAGTCTTCCACTTTCTTATGCTTGTTGTTTATGTCCTAATGCTGAGGAAAATATACATCATGTTTTCTTCTCATGCAGATTTTCTAAGGAGCTATGGGAGTACTTTGGTTCACTGTTTGGACTTCATCTTGACACAAGTGTGTTGCTGAATTTTTTCTGAGTTCTTTGTGCAATGCCGATTATAGTATGTAGGTTGATAACCTTCTATTAAAAGATGCCGTGACTGCTTTTGATGCTATATAGAGAGACCGAAGATTTCTACTCTTTGATGCAAAGCACACCACTCTACAGTAGGTCATGCTTGCTATTTATCGAGAGGTTTAGGCTACTGCTATTGTTCAAATGGGCAGCATGCATAATACTTTACAGGACTTAAACATTATTCACCTCTTTGGTGTTTCAGGTCATCCAAGAACACAAAAAATGGTCAAATACATCTGATGGATACCACCAATCAGCCCCTGGCTCAAAGTTAACATTGATGGGGAATCCTCTGGCACATCAGGACTATCTGGTTGTGGAGGCATCTTTCGAATTACCGTGGATTTGTGAAGGGGTGTTTCTACCATTATACTGGTGTTGGGGTTCCTTATGAAGCTGTGTTGTGGGTAATGATACATGCAGTTGAATATGCTGTTTGGTATAATTGAACCTTTTTATGGATGAAATCTGACTCTGAAACTACAGTGCAGGCTCTAAGGACAAGAACTCGCAATTTTCCTTGGTGCCTGTTATCTCATTGGATTGAATGCCTTGATAAAGTAGCCCGACTTAATCTGGTGGTCTCCCATTCTTACAGGGAGGATAATCATGTGGCTGATGTTCTATCTAAGATAGGCATTATGGACATGACTACGATGTGGTCTTTAATTACCCCGGTTTATTGTTCCCCAATGTTGGAGGCTGACATGTGTGGAAAAATTCATTCACGTATTTTTAATAACCCCTTGTAATGATTTAATATTATCACTTTATATATATATTTTCTCCTTAGGACTGATTTCCACTGGTTCTAATATTTTCTGTTAATAATATTACAAAAATAATTGAAAAATAATTTATTTATTTAAGTTAAAATTTATAAAATGACTAAAATAAAAAAATCAATTGACAATTTAACATAAAAACACATTTTTTATAATTAAAAAACATATCATAAATAATTATAATTAATTATAAAAACTAATTGGATAGTAAAAAACACAGTAAATTGCAAAAAAATAGTCAAAAAAATAAATACATGCTACATTCACTACGGGAAAAATGAGCAATTGCGACGGGTTATTTGCGACGGGAATAAATCCCGTCGCAAATAGTCCTGTTAAAAACTTATTTGCGACGGGGGTATTTACCCGTCACAAATAAGTAGGCTTTTGCGACGGGATTTCTTTCCCCGTCGCAAAAGAACTGGCGCGCGTTGCGCGCCAAATCGCGGGAAAACTATTTGCGACGGGGGAATATTCCCGTCGCAAATAACCGGCGGCGGTAAAAGGTATTTGCGACGGGAATATTCCCCCGTCGCAAATAGTATGTCGGCAGGTGGTTATTTGCGACGGGTCCCGTCGCAAATAACTATTTACCCGTTGACCGTAATAAATGTCGGCTAAGGTATTTGCGACGGGTCTCGTCGCAAATAATCTAACCTATAAATACCCCCATCCGTTTTTTTCAAAACATTCTCAAATTCCATCTTCTTCTTCTCTCAAAGTTATATTTCTAAAGTTCAGTTTTTCTTCAGTTTAATTTTTTTCTCCGGAGCTGATATTAATGTTTTGAAGAACGATTAGAGGAG
This sequence comes from Viscum album, assembly GCA_963277665.1. Classification (NCBI taxonomy): domain Eukaryota; kingdom Viridiplantae; phylum Streptophyta; class Magnoliopsida; order Santalales; family Viscaceae; genus Viscum; species Viscum album. The sequence goes on from OY728158.1 coordinate 1,466,650,790, forward strand.
ATCAATTTTCAAGGTATTTATGTTCAATTTAATTTAATATTTATTTTTAATTTTTTATTAGTTTCAATTATTCTTAATTAGTTGTAATTTAATTATGTTTATATTGTTTTATTACTTAATAAATTTAAATTATTAGTATTGTTCATAGTTAATAGTAATTAGGAATAATTAGTAATAATTTTTAATAATTAAGAATAAATATTAATAATTAGTAATAAATACCAATAATTAGGGATAATAACATTATTACATTATTAGTCTATTTTATTATTAATATTAAAATAATATAATTTTTTATATATATACAATTCTCTTTTCATCTGTGTGTTTGCTGTCTTCACATGTATTATTTGTATGTGGAGATAGAAAACGCACAGATGAAAGGAGAACTGTATATAAATTAGAAAATTATATTATTTTAATATTAATAATAAAATATACTAATAATGTTATTATTTGTAATTATTGGTAATTATTCCTAATTATTAGTAATTATTCATTTAATTACTAATAATTAGGAACAATTACCAATAATTATCAATAATTAGGAATAATTAGTAATAATTACCAATAATTAGTAATAATTACCAATAATTAGTAATAATTACCAATAATTAGTAATAATTACCAATAATTAGTAATAATTACCAATAATTAGTAATAATTACCAATAATTACCAATAATTAGTAATAATTAGTATTAATTACCAATAATTAGTATTAATTACCAATAATTAGTATTAATTATCAATAATTAGTATTAATTACCAATAATTATTAATAATTACCAATAATTAGTAATAATTACCAATAATTAGTAATAATTACCAATAATTAGTAATAATTACCAATAATTAGTAATAATTACCAATAATTAGTAATAATTACCAATAATTAGTAATAATTACCAATAATTAGTAATAATTACCAATAATTAGTAATAATTACCAATAATTAGGAATAATTACCGGTAAATAGTAATAAATAGTAATAAATAGTAATAATTAGTAATAAATAGTAACAATTAGTAATAATTAGGAATAATTACCAGTAATTAGTAATAATTACCAGTAATTAGTAATAATTAGTAATAATTACCAATAATTAGTAATAATTACCAATAATTAGTAATAATTACCAGTAATTAGTAATAATTACCAGTAATTAGTAATAATTACCAGTAATTACCAATAATTAGTAATAATTAGTATTAATTACCAATAATTAGTATTAATTACCAATAATTAGTATTAATTACCAATAATTAGTATTAATTACCAATAATTAGTATTAATTACCAATAATTAGTATTAATTACCAATAATTAGTAATAATTACCAATAATTAGTAATAATTAGTAATAATTACCAATAATTATTAATAATTACCAATAATTAGGAATAATTAGTAATAATTACCAATAATTAGTAATAATTACCAATAATTAGGAATAATTACCAATAATTAGTAATAATTACCAATAATTAGTAATAATTACCAATAATTAGTAATAATTACCAATAATTAGTAACAATTAGTATTAATTACCAATAATTAGTATTAATTACCAATAATTAGTATTAATTACCAATAATTAGTATTAATTACCAATAATTAGTAATAATTACCAATAATTAGTAATAATTACCAATAATTAGCAATAATTACCAATAATTAGGAATAATTACCAATAATTAGTAATAATTACCAATAATTAGTAATAATTACCAATAATTAGTAATAATTACCAATAATTAGGAATAATTACCAATAATTAGGAATAATTACCGGTAAATAGTAATAAATAGTAATAATTAGTAATAAATAGTAATAATTAGTAATAATTAGGAATAATTACCAGTAATTAGTAATAATTACCAGCAATTAGTAATAATTAGTAATAATTAGTAATAATTACCAATAATTAGTAATAATTACCAGTAATTAGTAATAATTACCAGTAATTAGTAATAATTACCAGTAATTAGTAATAATTACCAGTAATTACCAATAATTAGTAATAATTAGTATTAATTACCAATAATTAGTATTAATTACCAATAATTTGTATTAATTACCAATAATTAGTATTAATTACCAATAATTAGTATTAATTACCAATAATTAGTATTAATTAGCAATAATTAGTAATAATTACCAATAATTAGTAATAATTAGTAATAATTACCAATAATTATTAATAATTACCAATAATTATTAATAATTACCAATAATTTGGAATAATTAGTAATAATTACCAATAATTAGTAATAATTACCAATAATTAGTAATAATTACCAATAATTAGTAATAATTAGTAATAATTAGTAATAATTAGTAATAATTACCAATAATTCGTAATAATTACCAATAATTAGGGATAATTACCAATAATTAGTTATAATTAACAATAATTACCAATAATTAGTAATAATTAGTAATAATTAACAATAATTAGTAATAATTAGTATTAATTACCAATAATTAGTAATAATTACCAATAATTAATAATAATTACCAATAATTAGTAATAATTAGCAATAATTAGCAATAATTACCAATAATTAGTAATAATTACCAATAATTAACAATAATTATCAATAATTACCAATAATTAGTATTAATTAATAATAATTAGTAATAATTACCAATAATTAGTAATAATTACCAATAATTAGTAATAATTACCAATAATTAGTAATAATTACCAATAATTAGTAATAATTAGTAATAAATAGTAACAATTAGTAATAATTACCAATAATTAGTAATAATTACCAATAATTAGTAATAATTACCAATAATTAGTAATAATTACCAATAATTAGGAATAATTACCGGTAAATAGTAATAATTCGTAATAATTAGTAATAAATAGTAACAATTAGTAATAATTAGGAATAATTACCAGTAATTAGTAATAATTACCAGTAATTAGTAATAATTAGTAATAATTAGTAATAATTTCCAATAATTAGTAATAATTACCAATAATTAGTAATAATTAGTAATAATTACCAATAATTAGTAATAATTAGTAATAATTACCAATAATTCGTAATAATTAGTAATAATTACCAATAATTAGTACATTATTTGTATATTTTATTATTAATATTAAAATAATATAATTTTCTATATTATATACAATTCTCTTTTCATCTGTGTGTTTTCTGTCTCCACATGTAATATTCGCATTCTTTTTCAAAATTATCAACCTACTCGCCAATGGAGAGGTGAAAGTGAATGCAAATATTACATGTGGAGACAGAATGTTAAACACACAGATGAAAGGATAATTGTATATAATATAAAAAATTATGTTATTTTAATATTAATAATAAAATATACTAATAATGTAATAATGTTATTATTATATAATTAATGTTTATGAAAAAATTATATTAGTATTATTAAAATAATAAAAAATCAATATAATATTAAAATTATCAATATTTGTAACATGTTTTGCTTTATTCTCAATATATTCAATCTTTACTTGAGTGTTTTTTCTAACAAATTATTCAAAACCAGTAATGCTTTTATATTTTATAGAGAAATATGGAACAACGAGGTCGTCAACAATCATTATTAGGTGACCGCATATGGATAAATCAACGTAGAAATCCAAACAGTTCTGGTTTAAATCCAGTATATGTTGAGGGTGTGGAGACTTTTTTATCATTTGCGGAATCAAATTCAGAATTTGTTTCAGAAGGAAAAATAAAATACCCTTGTAGAAAATGTGCATTGAGAATGTTTGACACGTTTGACAAAGTGGGAGAACATCTCTTGCGTTTTGGTTTTCAACCAGATTATGTTTTTTGGTATCAACACGGTGAACGCAGTTCCAGAGCAGGTGATACCAACTTGATTTCGGATCCATCCCGGTTTCAAGATTTAGTACATGATGTTTCAGGTTCATCTGTTCAACATACAGAAACTCCGGCTGATATAGCTTCAAATCCTGAGTTGGCACCGTCTGAATTTTATGAGTTGTTGAAATCTGCTGAGGATGCATTATATCCTGGCTGCAAGATGAGCAAATTAGAAGCAGTTGCAAAATTTATGGCTATCAAATCAGATAACGGAATGTGAAACACCTGTTTTGACCAGATATTTTCTTTGCTGAAAACACTGTTACCCGAAGGAAATGTTTTACCTGCAAATTACTATGAGAGTAAGAGGATGGTTCAAAATTTAGGACTTACTTGTCAGAAGATTCATGCATGTTCAAATGACTACATTTTATATTCTGGGGAAAATGAGTCGTTGGATAGTTGTCCTACATGTGGGCAACTGAGATATAAAGAAGGACAACACCGGAAGTCTGGTTTGATTCCTGTAAAATAGTTGAGATATTTTCCGCTTACATCCAGACTTCAGCGTTTATTCATGTCTAAGAATACAGTGACAATGATGTCATGGCATAAAGAGAATATTTCAACCGATAAAAGCTTGAATCATCTAGCCGATGGTGATTCATGGAAACATTTTGATAGAGTGCATCCATCCTTTGCTTTAGAAGCTAGAAATGTTCGACTGGGCCTTTCCACTGATGGTTTCTGTCTGTTTGGATCTTATGGTAGTCAATATTCATGTTGGCCTGTTTTTTTAACTCCGTACAATTTACCTCCATGGATGTTGATGAAGGAGCCATATATCTTTTTGACTTTACTAATTCCAGGACATCCGAAGAAAAATATTGATGTTTATTTGAAGCCATTGATTGATGAATTAAATTTATTGTGGAGTACTGGTGTCAGTACATATGATGTTGCAACGAAACAGAATTTCATACTGAGAGCAGCATTGATGTGGACAATAAGTGACTTCCCGGCTTATGGGATGTTATCTGGCTGGAGTACACATGGTCAGAAATCATGTCCTTACTGTATGGGAGAGAACAAAGAATTTATGCTCATTCATGGAAAGAAACCTTGTTATTTTGACTGTCATCGCAGATTTCATCTAGCTGATCATCCTTTTCGCAGAAACAGATCTCATTTCAGAAAAGGAACAGTTGAAAGGGATGGACCTCCAAAAATGCTATCAGGTTCGGAGTTAAAATCAGTTGTATTTTCATTACCTCCCATAACTTTTTGTCCCACAATAAATCAACAGAAAATTTCTGGTTTTGGGAAAGAACACAATTGGATTAAACGTAGCATATTTTGGGATTTGCCATATTGGTCTGATCTGTTGGTCCGACACATGTTAGATGTCATGCATATTGAGAAGAACTGTTTTGATAATTTGTTTCATACAGTTTTGGATACGCCAGGAAAGAGCAAAGACAATGTAAATGCACGTTTAGATCTTGCCCAAATTTGCAGGCGTCCAGAATTGGAACTATTTGAGAATGTCAGAACAGAAAGGTTACTGAAACCAAAAGCAGCTTATACACTGTCTAAAGAAAACCGTTTATTATTTTGTCAGTGGATTGCAGATTTGAGACTTCCAGATGGCTGTGCTTCTAATTTGGGTAGATGTGTAAAGAATGGTCATATTACTGGATTAAAAAGTCATGATTGTCATGTTATAATGGAGAGACTTCTACCCATTGGATTAAGAGGTCTGTTGAATTCTGTGATTTGGGATTCCATAAAAGACATGTCTCATTTTTTTCGGGAAATTTGTGCGGCTACGACAGATTATGATGCTCTAGGAAAACTTGAAAAAGATGTTGTTGTAATTATATGTAAACTGGAAAAAATATTTTCGCCGTCTTTCTTCGACTCAATGGAACATTTGATGTTACATTTGCTATATGAAGCCAAATGTGGAGGTTCGGTACAGTTTCGATGGATGTACCCATTTGAAAGATGCATGCAAAAATTGAAAAGAAAAGTACGTAACAAAGCATCTGTTGAAGGATCTATTGCAGAAGCTTATTTTCAAGAGGAAATATCTTTTTTCTGCTCCCATTATTTTGAATCTGAGTATCCTTCAAAACAAAACCGAATGGGATGGAACAAGAGGAATATTGATGAAATTGACAATCAATTATCTATTTTCAACCAGTCAGAGCTTGGTTTTGGTGGAGTTTATGAACGCTGGCTTTCAGATGATGAACATCAGAGAGCTCATACGTATGTTCTGCTCAACTGTGAAGAGATAACATCAGTTGTACTATAAGTGTTTATATCACTTATTCTATCATTTATGTTACAGTAAATAACTTTGGTTTTTATAGGTTGTATGATAATCATATCAAGAAACAAATTCCACAAATTACAGCAGCTGCTCTCGAAGAATGTCGACTGAAAAATTTCTCTCAGTGGTTTCAAAAACTGGTAACATAAATTCTTTATCTTTTAGCAACTCATTCAATGTATAGTTTACTATATTGATAATTATTTCACAAATTTTCAGGTGTCTCGACATGCTGATAAAATTGACAAAAGGCTGTGTGTATTGAGTAACCCACCTTCCAAACTTGTTAAAACTTATAATTCATATGTGGTGAATGGATTTCGATTCCACACACATGCATATGGGGAATCGAAAAAAACAATGAACAGTGGAGTTAGCTTGAGAGGATCTCATCATCAAGAAAATGAAGTTGACTTTTATGGCATACTTGATGAAATCATTGAACTCTGTTATCTTGGACAACATTATATAACCATGTTCAAATGTCGGTGGTTGGATACAGAGAGAGGCATGTGTGTTCATCCGACTCATGGAATCATCGATATTAAATGTAAAAGTGTTCTCGCAGTCAATGAACCATTCTTATTGGCTCAACAGGCATATCAAGTTTATTATGCAAAGTACTGTGCAACATTAAGAGACTTGACTGATTGGTGGAGTATAATAAAAATCAAAATTCGAGACAATCAGTTTAGTCAAAGTGAATGTGCTTTCACTGATGTGCAAATAATTGAAGTTTTTCAAGAGAGTACTCAAAATCAATCTTTTTTACAAAGAGACATGAGTATCGATGACGACACCCCACATTTAAGAGTCGGTGATGACGATGATGTTAATGATGTCACATATGAATTTGAAATGGTAAGAGATGAAGCAACTGTAACTCGAATGGATATCGATGATGTTGAGGAGGAATATGAAGATGACATTGACATATATGAAGATGATGATGAAGATGAACACTGATAGCATTCCATGTTATTTATATACAATCATAATATGTATATATGTATATATGTATATATAATAGTAATTATCAATTATTTGCTAACATTAACATTTTATGTTTCAGATGGACGAGGCCACATTTCGTGAGTTGGCGGATGCTGACCTGACTTTCGATGCGGATGCGTTGCTGACAGATGACCCTCAGCCTGCAGGCGCTCCAGGGAGTATGCGGAGGGGGCGTGGTCTTGCACGATTGATGATTCCTGACCCCGTCCCCGAGCGACGTCCACGTCTTGGGTTTGATCCACGCACACGGAGGTGTGATAACCTGTGTGATAACCTATGGATTTGACTAAGATTTCATTAATCTATTAACATAATAAATGTTTATTATTTTTTCAGTTTTCCGCATATAGCAGTCGGACAGGGCAGCGCTATTTTGCGCAACTATTTCTCTCAGCCGTGGACCACATGGGAGCAGATTCCCATTGATGTGCAGCAGGCCATGTTCGACCATTGGTTGGTACGTACGTAAATAAATAATTTTTATTTTGAAAATTATTTCATTTCTAACTTGATATTTTGATTTATTTGTAGGGTTTATGGTATCCAATCGAGGATACCATGCGTGACGCCATCCACGAGGCATGGGAGGTGGCCATGCGTGATCGCCTTCATCAGTTTTTGCACAATTTAAGAAAAGATGCGATGAAGAAAGCAGGAGTGTCAGATTTTGAGGAGTCATGTAGATCACACCGATCAGAGTATATTTCATCCCATGTATGGGATGGATTATGTGCGCACTGGTTGAGTGGTGCCTTTCAGAGGAGATCATCGGTGGGGAGACAGAATCGGGGGAGACAGGAGGTGACTCATCGAGCTGGGAGTTGTTCTTTCAGTACTCATAGACAGCATCTGGTACGTACATTATTTATAAATATTTTATATAACTATAAATATTAACAGTTTATTTTTTATTCTTATAGGCTGTCGAGCACCCCGATATTACAGAGTACGACGTATATCGGAGGATGTATAGTGATCCTGCTACTGGGGAGCTCAGAGGTGATCGTCAGCATCACATCGTGGTCAGTATTATTTGTTTTCAAGTTTAAAAATTAACTGCATATAATATATTCACAATTTTAATTTTAAATTGCAACTATAGGAGTCATATGAGGCCGCAGCGTCACAGGACCGACCTGAGAGTCAGGCCGAGTCATCAGATCAGACCACTGCCCGTCAGTTTGATGAGGCGGCATGGATGCAGGCCACCCAGTATGCCTTCGAGAAGGGCCGGGTAGTTGGTATCGGCTCTCGAATGACTCCCGGAGATTATTATGGCAGTGCTGTGATGTCGGCGTCCAGCTCGAGAGGAGCTCGTGCATCTTCTTCTACTACACAGTATGAGGATCATTTGCGATCTCAGACTGCACAGATAGAGAGTCTCTGACAGGAGCAGGAGCAGATGCATCAGCAGCATGAGGAGGAGCGTCGACGCCAGCAGCAGTTGTACGAGGAGCAGACGAGTCGGTGGCAGCAACAGCATCAGGAGCAGATGGAGTACATGCGCCAACTCACTCATGCTTTAGGGATGGAGTTTCCTCCACCACCATCTGCAGATCCTCCACCTCCCCCCCTCCTTCAGATTAGAGTTTGTATTTATGTTATAAAATTTGGGAAATCAAAATATTTTTTTTTTCTATTCTTAGTTTTTGTCTCATTATAAAATATTAATAATATTATATTTTTAAATAACAATATTAATATGAATAATAAAATTATTTATATTTTATAATATTAAAAAATATATATATATATATTAAAATTTTATAATATTATAATTTAATTATATTTTTTGTAATACTTGAATTATTTTAATATTTGAATGTAAAATAATTCTATTATTTTTATATTAATTAAAATAACTTATTAATATTTTTTTTATTTATGAATTATAATTCTAATATTATTAAATTAATTAAATCATTTATTAATATTCTATTATTTTTTATTTTTGAATTATAATTCTATTATTATTATATTAATTAAAATAATTAATTATTTTTATTTGTGAATTATAATTCTATTATTATATTAATTAAAATAATTTATTAATAATTTTTTTTATTTTTTTTTATAGTATTTGCGACGGGATACTATGCCCGTCGCAAATACTAGTATTATTAATAGTTTTTATTTTTTTTAAAAAAATAGTATTTGCGACGGGATACTATGACCGTCGCAAATACTAGTATTATTAATAGTTTTTTATTTTTTTTAAAAAATAGTTTTTGCGACGGTGCCGTCGCAAAAACTATTTTAAAAGTTTTTTACAAAAATACGGAATACTATTTGCGACGGGGAGAATGACCGTCGCAAAAAAAGGCTTTAGCGACGGGCCCGTCGCAAATAAGTGTTGTTGCGACACCGTTTTCAGCAACGAGCTATTTGCGACGGGACCCCGTCGCAAAAAGACATTTGCGACGGGATCCCGTCGCAAATGCCCCATTGCAAATACCTGTTTTTCTAGTAGTGATTATTCATCTTAATTTTCATTAATACATTAAAGCACACATATCATGATATATATTAATGATAGTATTAATTTCTAAGTAATGATATACACATCTACAAATAGAAAGATCTAATGAATCATAAAAATATGGATTTTCTATTGATGGTTCTATTGACAAAAACTTCTCTCTTAGAGAATACCAACATCGAACAACATGAGAAGGTGTATCATTTTCTTATGAGCCTCCTACCCCTAATAGTATGTATTATCTATGTCATGATAGGAAATATCATCCTTCTATAGAACACATATTCAAGAATATTATTGTGACCACCTCTAGGTTCTCATCATAGTAGGGAACCACTATGACCTTTCAGTGTGAAACAAATTCTCTTTAAATTATCACAAAATAAGAGTCATGAATAGGAAAAATCTTTATGTGATAAGAAACTTCATTAATAATGAAAAACATGTAATAAAGTACTAAGAAATTGGAAAATGGAATGGGATTTTAGAAATGGTGTTTCTATAAATGAGAATTGGTAATGGTAAAATGAGTTTTGTTTTTGAAATATAAATATCAAATGAGTTTAATGACATGTATATAGAAATTTGGAATTGGTGTTTTGGGAATTGAATTTGAAATATTATTTAAAAGTGGTATTTTACAAGTAATTTATAAATGACTATGGAAGAGGTATTTGAAATGTAATTGTGAAATTGGTTAGTGGCACAGGAGCTGGATTTCTAAAATAAAATAATGAACTTAGTTTTTATGGAAATGGTTATATCATAGATGATTTGTTTTACGTGGAATGGAAAATTCCACATGGGGTGGCTTTATTTTAAAAGAAAAGAATTTATTTTGGTCATTCACATTAAACTTGGGGTCAAAATATTGCTCCCCAAAATATACAATATAAATATATTTTTAAACAAATTTATCCTCTTTGATATCTTGTAATATGTGAAACCCTGAGTCTCAAAGAACTATAATATAGTATACCATTATAAAATATCTGTTAAATTGGTGGGTATGAATATTAATAACTAAATTATGAAAATTATATGGTTCACACATGTATAAATAAATTTATTTTTCATCAATTAGCAAGAAATAAAAATAAAAATCTTATGAAAGTAAAAGAAATGTTTTTTTTGAATTTTTTTTTCTATATACACAATGTGTTTTTATCATAATAAATTAAATTATTTACTATTTGTTAATAATTTTAGCAATATTTATATATTATATATTAAATAGACTATTTTAGCATTCATATATTTATTTTTAATCATGGGAAGATAATAAATTCAGTTTTATGCTTAAAAACTATATTTTTTCTAACAACGGTTTCATCAGGTTTTTCAAACATATTTTAATTTTTTTCCATTTTTTGAAATTTTATTTTAAAAAATTAACATTATTTTTCTAATAAATATTTAAAAATTATCTTAGATTTTAGTTTTTATAATTTTCTGAAAACAATTAATTTCATGATTAACAGTGAAAATACTATTTTTTATTAAAAATGTCATTTCGTTTAAAGCATTTAAAAAGATAAATTATTTTTAAAAAATGATTTCAAAATAAAAATTAGTAAAATTATTTTATTATTAATCCAATTTAGGTCATCATAATCATTTTTATGTTGATTTTTCATATAATTTTTTTTTATACATAAGAAAACCTTTTTTCTTTGGAAAATTGCTTTTTATCGTGCTTGCATGTTTTATTTTAAATTAAATTATGTCATATATTTGAATTGAATTTGGTAAAATGGATTAAATAATTTTAATATTCATAATTAATGTTTGTTAACAAGTTAAACTTATTTTTTGGTCATATTGAATAGTAAAAAAAGAAAAAATTAATTAATATTGGTAAGTTAAAACATGTTTATTGGGAGGTCAAACTGAAAGATAATGGTATGGTTTCCAATTATAATTTTCTAAATCCTATTTTATAGACATATTTTGACCTTATAATATACCACCTTTATATATATGTATATTTAGAATCATTTTTATCAATAATTACATTATAATTTTGTATTCTGTTATGAAATTTCTAAGGGGGTCCCCTCCCCCACTTATAAAAGGAAGTATCCTCTCCTCTCCACACTGAAAGAGAATTTTTGTTAGGAAAAAAAATTACTAAAATAATTAATACCATCCATACCCATGACCTATATTCCCTATTTTGATCAAGAAACCATACTATGAAGGCTTTAACTATAATCTGAAAGTGGTTTTCCAAAGAAGATGTATTGTTCTTAACCATGAATTTCTATTTTTTTATTATTATACCTCATTAAAATATTATTCAACGATTATGATATAATAAAATTTGTAACTAAAATATATTTATATATTTTTATATTAATTTACTACCTTATATTCGTCTCCTCTTCCTTGAAATGGTAAATGAAACAGTAGATCATGTGTACGGAAGACTACCGCCTGACGAACAGATGTAATTCATTTTCCATCACCGCCTATCATGGATGGATATAATGAAATATTTAATTTATATATGTTATATTTATGACATAATTACACTTCTATAATTATAATATCACATTTAAATTCTTACCTTCTAATCCGTTGGAAAATTATAACACCACTTGTGCGTACATGTGGACTACCGCCTCCACAAAGCGGTGTCACACATTTTTAATTTTATTTTTTCATGGATAGTAATAAGGATATATTTATGGATATATATTATATAAAAATTATTCTATAAATATCATACTATTTACCTTTATTTTGTTACATCCTTTGAAAAAATGGAAACATAGTTCATGTGTATGTATGACCAACCGTCTTCATGAACGCTTGAATTCATTTTTCTTTATATAATTTTATGGATGAAACTAAATATGTATATAATGAATATATATGATATTTATATCATTATTAAAATCTGGAATATGATGTAACCATGATTAATGTATGGGGACTGAATCTATTAAACTAAAACATACAAAAAAATAAAGCTGTTATTACCAAGAATAATGATTTTAACAACAAATTGTTAATAAATAGGTGATAAAATTTTATAAGTAAATCATCTAAGGTATGATATATATTAATATAGTTCTATAATAAATGTATAACATGTCTTTATTTATTATATAGTAGGTTCAAACAAGTATGAAGGAAGTCGAAACTGAGGTATGGGTTTATTTCATAGTCTCATCATTATTCAAGATTATTTATGTTTATGTATCCAATGGGGAAAACTATTTTTTATGTTTATTTTGAAATAAATATATTTTATTCTCCTCTAGGTATTCCTATAATTACATGTTTTCCTTTACTTTCCTCTCATTAAGTACTCAAGATAACAAAATAATGTTTTATAGGAAAACTGACATTGTTTTTCTACTAGGTTGGGAATATTTATATTCCTTGTCTATATTCTCCTTAAAACCTAAAAAACTATATTTTTTAACATTAAAAATTTATTTATTAAAGAAAATTTTACCCATTTTTTATTTTATATAAAATTGTTTAAAAATAATCTTCTTTTCATTTGCCAAACAGGGTACTTTTTGACCTTTTTACAATAGGGCAAATGAAATGTTTTTTTAATTATACTGAATTCATATAATTAAAAAATACCATGACTGGTCAATATTTTGATGGTTCCTTTACATTTTTACAAGGAACTTTTCAATGAATTTTTTCCCTTAATATTTTGGGAATATTTTAGACTTTAAATAAGTGATTTCAAAGTGAAAAGGTTATCTTCCTAATGAAATTTTCCAGTGATCCTCTTAAATTATATTCATTTATGTTAACATTATTCGGTAAATATTATACTTTAATGGGTATGTAATATTTTGAAATCATCTTTCATATTACTTTGTATGGTTTATGAATATGATTATTTATTGGGGAAAGTTTTTAACATTTCATATGCTAGTTTTTCAATATGAAGGTTTATGTTGATTATGTTTTACCCCTTTTATGTGATTAATCATTAGACTTAGTAAGTGATGTTAGGATCACACTATACTCCCTCAATGCACTAGTAGTCCTCATGAGAAAAACTAGTTTGGGTGTTTGTTTGAGGTCTTATCAATTTATGTATGATGTCTTTATACGAGGCCTTGATAGTATGTTTATGATGTTTGACATTATGAATTAAATAATTATGAAACTAGTTATCATTATCCATGTGATTATTTATGTTTGTATGTTATCTATGGATTTAATTGCCTCATTTATTGTATTAGTTATATGGAATATTTTATTATTGTCTACCTTGACCATATTATTTATGTTTTACTTACATTGTGTCATCTTCCACTGTACGTATACCCTTACAGAGCATTTGAACTCACCCATTTTATATGTTTCCTTTCCCCATAATGTTATTAAGTGTATTACGATTAATAAGAATGGATATTCTAAGGGTGGTAGTGTTTTTTTCAAAAAAATATTGTATTGTATTTTAAGTTTCAATTTTAATATGAGATTTTAAATATGTATATATTTTTTAAACACAACTAAACTGTTTTATCCTTTTGGATGCGATTCCTTATGTATAGTGGCAATGTAACATGGTAATCACTGAATCTGGGATACTAGGATTAGGGTATTTGTGGTTGGAATCAGAGAAAATTTAGTATAAACCTTAGGAACTAGGTTTAGGAAAACACATATTCAGGAATATAACCCTATGAATAACTTTGAGGATATGCCTAAGAAAAGGATAATAACCAAAAGTTTTATTAAGATAGATATTTCATGATACTACAAGTGGACATGGTTTTGGAATATATTTGTCTAAGGTCAATAACCCTGAAAATATTTGGTTTGAGTATATCTCATCCATTATTCTGAGGCACAATTATTTTTACATTATGGTGTACTTTCTTTGAAACTCCTAGGGGATATTATTGGTTTAATTCGTATTTTAATTTAAAATGATTATAAATGATTTGTTTTTTTAGGATTTGAAAAATTTTCCAAAGACAACATGTTTATGATTATGAGATTAGCTATGATTTTTTTTTAAAAATTTATGTTAATAGTTTCAGTAGTTTTGAAATTATAAATTATGATTCATAATGTTATGATACAAATTGTGCATATTGTATGGAATGGAAACTATACCAATGGAATTTATCTATGTAGGTATTTCCCACCAGGGAAATATAATGAATCTAGAGATGGATTTGGAGTTGAAGAAATTATAACTATATTAGGGAAGATGACTCAGGTTATGACCAATAAACATGACCATCTAGAGAAACATAATGGTCAATTATATGGTGTAACAATGTTAGATCACTTCATGTGTAAAAAAACTCCATCATTTAATGGGACTTAAAATATATTTTTAGCTGATAAATGAATAAGTTACTTAGGAAAGAAATTTATTTCATTAGCATGTAATGAATTGGGGAAGTTTTTCATGGAAATTTATCATCTCTTAGGGGATGCAGATCAAATTTGGTAATTTATTCAAAACAATAAGGATGTGGAGGAAATATAGAGCATGAAATTAATGATCTTAAGAAAATTTACATGGAAAATCAAATTTTCCTCATCAACAATATGCAGATATAGAGAGACAATTCCTGAGTCTAAGATAAAAGAAAGATGTAAATGTTTCTAAGTATGAACAAAACTTTACAGGGTTAGTAAGGCATCTTACAGACTATGTATATAATTCAAATAGTAAGATTGACCATTTATTTTATGTTTTAAATCCAATCCTTCTATGGGAATTAGTCTCTAAAACCTTCTCATCATATGACATAATTTCATGTGCTATCATGGATAAGAATGAATTATCCAAGTATTATTTATTAGAAGGAAAAAATATTAGAAGATGGTTGATGATCAATCTTTAGAAATAAATATGGAAAATGGTAAGAAGTTAAAGGTGTAATTTTTAACTTGTAATAAATATGGACAGAATCATCATGGAACATGATTTCTAGGAATGATAGTTTTCTTCAAGTGTAGAGAGAAATGGAACTAGGTTCATGATTTAAAGGGAAAGAAATAAGTTACCAATGTTTATTGATTCAACTATATGGATATGGGTCACTATTTAAATGATTATCCCAGATGTAAAGGGAATTTCCCCCCAAAAAGGTCAAGGGATCAAGGCCAAGCTCATGTGATCACAACAGATAAAGTTAAATTTCCTAAAGATGTGGTGGAATTTTCTTTAATCATATCCCAATATTTATTTAATTCTTTATTTGATTTAGGATATTCTAACTCTTTTATATATTCTATGTTTTATATGAAAATTAAATATTTCACTAGCACCTTAATAAGGGAGTTATAAATCAAGACTCACAGTGGAATTATCTCTGAAAAAAGTATGTTTCAGTTAGTTACCATTATGTCACATAAAAATTTATTATTTTTTGGGTTCATTATTATAACTGTGGTTTATTTTGATATAATTATTTTCATAAAATAACATTAAAAATATGATTTGAAAAATTAATTTCAAATATATGGAAATTATTATTCATGATGAAGATGTGTAATTCCTTATCTGTATAGGGGATATTTAATCATCTGAGTCATGCCATGATCCACCCCCAGTATCTCTTTTTAATGAGTTCCTTTGGGAAGAAGTTAAGACACATGATACATATGGAAAATGTAGTCTTAAAATTGAGAATGTAACTATTGTAAATGAATTCATTATTTTATTTCCTAAGTAATTACTAGGAAATCCTCAAGATAATTATGTTGAATTTTCCATTGATTTAATCCTTGATACAAGAACTATATCAGATACTCTATATAGAATGGACACTATGAAATTAGTGGAATTGGATAAAAAAATAGAGGAGTTTTATAGTAAGGTATTTATAAGCCCTAGTATTTTACCTTGAGAGCCCCTATTATTATTTTTAATATAAAATATATACCTATGTGACTGTATAATGATTATTGAAAAATCAATACTATTATAATAAAAAATAAGTACCATCTACCTCACATTAACAACTTTTTCAATCAACTACACGGAGCACAATATTTATCAAATATTGAAATTTGTTATGGGTATTATCAATTATGAGTACTTGAGGAAGATATTCCAAGGAATTTATTTCAAATAAGGTATGGATATTACAAGTTTATAGTAATTCTATATCGATTAACTAATGAACTCTTTGTTTTTGTAAATCTAATGAGCAGAGTATTGAAGGAATATATTGATTTTTTTTATGGTATTTATTGATGATATATTGGTTTATTCTAAAAGATGCAAGGACCTTGAGAATAATTTTAAGATCATTATTGAGAATCTTAGAAGAGAAGAGTTAGGGGATATTTAGTATGTATGAATTATGGATTCAAAAAGTTTCCTTTCATGGCCATACTGTCTCCTATGATTAAATTTCATTTGTTCATTTGTATTGAAGGGTAGTCTAAGAATGAACTTCACCAAAAAACATAACTAAGGTATATATTTTCATTAGTTTGGAAGGTCACTATCAACTATTTATTCAAAAGTTTGCTTGATTGGATAATCCATTAATCAATATTACTCATAAAGGGGTTATGTTTTAATGGAAAAAAGGAATATAAGGAATGTTTTGAAGAATTGAAGAGGATATTGGGGAATTCTATTATTTTGGACCTGCAATCTAGAAATGATATATTTGTGATATATGGTGATGCATTGAATAAGGGACTTGGTTGTGTCCTTATGAAGAATGATATGGTTATTGTCTATTCACCAAGGACATTAAATATTCATGAAAAATTTATCCAACCAATGATATTGAGTTGGAACCTATAATCATTTTCTGAAGATATGGAGACATTATCTCTATAGTAAAAAATACGAGATATATGTGGATCACAAGATTTTGAAATATATATTTTCAAATAAAGAGATCAACATGAAGAAAAGGTGAAATACTGAGCTACTAAAATATTAGGATTTCATGATACACTACGACCCATGAAAGGAAATTAATTTATTAGATGCATTTAGAAAGAAAGATCATTGAGTTTTTTCTAAAATTAGGACCGACAAGGATCCTATTTTCATGTTTCTATTAAAGACAAATATGGGAATTATTAAGGAAGGAAATACATCACTCTATTTTAAAATAATGTTTAAACCATATTTGTTGGAATAAATAAAAAGGTATCAACCTGATGATTAGAATTTTCAAAAGAAAATTAAATCCATTATTGATGGAAAATTGACCAACATCATTTGTAAAGTTTTCATTCATAATTTTGGAAAGAGGCTATGTGTTCAATTTAAACCTAAGATGAAGAGGGAATTGTTGGATAGTCCTGATAACTTGAAATTCTATACACACCCCGGTACCACTAAGATGTATAGATATTTGATGGAAATTTTTTGGTTGGATAATATGAAGTGATAAATTACTAATTATGTGTCAAGAGTTTTGGTTTTTCAATAGGTGAAGACTAAGAGATATTATCCTAAGGTTTCATGAACCATTTACCTATTACTATGTGTAAATTTGAAGTCATTACTATGGAATTTGTTACTATATTTATGAATACTCCTATAAAAAATGATTCTATTTAGGTTATTGTTGATCAATTAACAAAATATTCACATTTCCTCACTAGATGAGAATATTTACCTCTTTAATGACATGTAATGATCTATATTAATGAATTTCCTCTAATGGCCCGAAGGCCTTCATTTTTGTTATTTATTTTTGATAATCCACCTTTCAAGGGGTGGGTGGAACCTTAACAAGGCCTGTAGGTGTAAGTATTACATGGCCCGTAGGCCTTAGAGGAATTCATTTCCCGTAGGCTTCAAACATTACATACAACCCAGACTAACTACTTGGAACTGCTCCTCCCCAGCATCTTGATCGTGAAATCAGCTCTCCACCTTCGCATGGCAGTTCGGCTAGGCATTCCCATACATGCACAGGCTTGTCCTGATGGCAGGTGTCATACCCTCTCATTCTTGCAATCCGTTTAGCTTCTGCTGTGGTGAAAGCTCCTTGCTCATCCTTCTTGTAGAGCTTGTTCCTTATAGGTTGTCTGGTTTGCATCTGCACTTAAGGTGGCCCGAAGGCCTTGAGGTGGCCCAAAGGCCTTACTCACCCGAAGGCCTGGGTGGCCCAAAGGCCTTACAGGACTCAGAGACCAAATCGGTGGCCCAAAGGCCCAAACTGGGGCATATTCTTGAGAGTGCCAAACAGTGCCTACTACAGTTCCCGCTACAGTACTGCACAGTTCCCACTATAGTACCTACTACAGTGCCGCTACAGTACCTGCTACAGTACCCGGAAATTCTGCCTCTGTCTGGATTTGATCCCTAGTCGTTTGGATGCACTTACGGAGTCCTTACCAACCGGGATAAGGCTCATGTGTTTCTATATTAATGAATTTGTAAGACATCATAGTATACCTATTTCAGTTGTTTCTGAACATTATCCACATTTTAGATAAAAATTCTAGACCACCCTTTAGAAAGATCTTGATACAGAGCTTCTTTTGATCATTTTTTATCACCCTCAATCAGATGGTCAATATGAAAGGAATATTAAAACCACATAAGAAATTTTGAGGTAATGATATCTTAAATTTCAAGGCATGTGGAATAAATATCTACCTTTAGAAGAGTTTGAATATAATAATAGATTCTATTAAAGTATTAAAATAGTGTCATATGAAGCATTATATTTCATACTCCAACTTATTGGGATGAAGTTGGTAAACAGAATCTTATAGGAACAGAACTTGTGGAGGATATAATGGAAATGGTAAATACTTTTCAGACCCACATTAAATAATATCAATGTATGAAAAATATATATTCCAATAAACAGAGGAAATATTTGGAATTTCAAGTGGTAGATCACATTTTCTTGAATGTATCTCAATGGAAAGGTGTTATAAGGTTCGATAAGAAAGGGAAACTAAGCCCCGTGTACATTGAACTTTTTGAAATCCAAGAATGAATTGGAGTTGTGGATTTTTTATTTGAAAATGACCCCAAGTCTCTCTAATGTACATGATTTGTTCCATATATCATTATTATAGAAGTTAATGCTAGACCCAGTGCATGTTCTCTTCTCTGAAGAAATAAAATTGGAACCTGATCTATTTTACTGTGAAGGTTCTATTCATATTATAGACACTAGAGAATAATTATTGAGGGATTGAATGATTCAGATGGTAAAGGTACTTTAGAGAAATCATAAGAGGGAAGGGGTAATGTAGAAACATGATAAATTATGATAAAGGATTTCCCAAATATATTCACAAGGTGACATTTTTTAAATTTCAAGGATGTAATTTTTTTATGTTTTTAAGAAGGTAACACACTGATGTTTCATGATATATTTATTTTTAAATAAATTTATACTGTTTAATATCTTGTGCTAGATGAAACCCCATGTCTAAATGAACCGTAATATAGTATACCATTATAACCTAGATGTTTAATTAATGGTTATGAATAGGAAAAACTAAATCATGAAATGTATATGGTTTACACATGTATAAATAAATTCATTTCTTATCGATATATTAGAAATAAAAAATAAAAAATGAAAGTAAATGATTTTTTTTCTAAAAAATTATTTTAATTTTCATAATGTGTTTTTATCTTTTTAAATTAAATTAATCATAATTGGTGAATTATTTTAATGAAATTTATATATTATATATTCAATAAATTTTTTTATTGTTAATCAAATATTTTCTCTAAAAATGTGATAATAATAGATCCAGTTTTATACTTAAAAACTATATATATATTTTTTCTAAAATAAAGTTTTTTACAGTACATGCACTTATTTGAAAACTAATATTTCTAATTTTAGAAATTGTATTTGACAATATTATTTTATTGTTTTGTAATCAATATTTTAAAATTATCATAGAGTGAACACTACTACAAATATGTCATTTAATAGTACTAAAATTGGCCATTGTCAATATAAAAAGGTTTGACTACTGGAGCGTGATTAAAAGCCCTAGGATTTTATCAGCACTAAAAAAGTGATAATAAAGAAACACTTTATTATAATTAGGAAAAGCGCTGATAAAAGTTCCTTTTTTCTCGATCCTTTAATAGCTTATAATGGAACCTATTTATTAGTTAAACTCATGGTGCTATAAAATATCCTTTTATCAGCACCAGAAGAAGCACTGATAGAGGGGGTCCTTTATCAATGGTTTTAATAGACCTGATAAAGGATCACTTTATAAATTCTTTTGATAGATCTGATAATGGTTTGCTTTATCAGTCTTATTACCTTCATTGATGAAGGGTAATACTTTTTCATCATGCTGTTAAAATTATTTCACAATATAGAAGTAAAAATAGTATAAAAAAGAAAATATAGATTGTAAATACAAAATTTCAATGAAATAAAATGTATAACACAAATACAAGAAACAAACAATATATTATAGACATTTAAACATTAGTTTGTAAAATTAAATGAGTATGTACAAACTATCATAGAAATTAAAACTATCAATGTTCCTTTACCTCTTTCCCCCAACCCCTGGTCATTCTATTGCTGAAAAAACCACCCCATCTTAATAAAATGAATGAAACTCTATAAGAAAATAATTCTTATATTATTAATACTATAAAGAAATAAATTTAACACAAATTATATATTTTAAATTAAAAACATATACTTTTAGTCATACCAGGAAAACATCTTATTTCAATTTGAAATGATACTGGTTCCTACAAATTGCAAATAACTTATGAATCGTTTTACAAAATCAAAAAGACAACCTGGGAAAGTCTTTTTTATAGTGAGTGAAACGTGTTTTTGAAATAAAATTTAAATTTTAAACTAATAACAAAAACTTTGAGTCATATCAGTCACACCGTGTATCATATTATGGTGTCGCTAATTCCTACATATCATAAATGACTTATGGATCATTTTACTAAATTATCAAATCAATCCAAATGAATTTTATGGGTTTGATTATGTCACATTTATTTTATACTAAAATTATTTTCAATTTTAAATAAATAAACTTGGAGTCTTACTGGTCACACCGTATGTCAGATTTAGCTGCAGACAATTCCTACACATAAAAAATGACATATGGACCATTTCCCAAAAGTATCAAAATAATATAAATGCATTTTGTCAGTTTTGAGTATGTCACTTGTTTTCTTACTTAATTGTAAATTAAACAAGAAACATTTATATTGAGTAATACCATTCACATCATGTTTTTATTTGACATGAGACTAATTATTATACATCACAAATTAATTATGAATAATTTTACAAAATTATCAAGAGAATACGATTCTTTTTTCTCAGTTTTTAGTGAGTGACACATGTTTTGAACTAAAATGTCAATTTTAAATAGATAACAGAAACTTTGAGTCATACCAGGTACACCGTGTATCAGATTAAGGAATGGATAACTCTTATACATAAAAAAATTACTAATGGATCATTTTCACGAAGTATCAAAATAATTTGAATGGGATTTCTAGGTTTTGTGTATGTCACTTGTCTTTTTTTACTAAAATTAATGTCAATTTTAAATAAAAATACACTCTTTGAGTTATACTGGTAACACCATATTTAAGTTTATATGATTCCTACATATTTAAAATAACTTATTAATTTTTTTCCCAAAGTATAAAAACAATAAAAATGTTTTTTATTAGTTTTGAGCATGTTAGTGTGTTTTTACTAAAATTCCATTTTTAAACTGGAAACATGCACTTTGAGTCATACCAATAATGTTGTTATTGGTTTGACTTGAGACTAATTCCTATACATAAAAAATGACTTATGAATAATTTTATTAAATTATCAAGATAATCCAAGAGCGTTTTCTTGGTTTTTAGTGAGTGACACACTTTTTATCAAAAATGTCAATTTTAAACTGATAACACATACATTGAGTCATACCAGAAAAACCTTGTATTAGATTAATGTTCCAATGATTCCTACACATAAAAATATACTTATTATCATTTTACTAAATTATAAAAGCAATATGAACACGTTTTTTCAGTTTTGAGTATGTAACTTTTCTTTTTTACTAAAATTGATGTGAATTTTAAATTAAAAGGAACACTTATAGCTATGAAAATCACACCATGCATCAGATTGAGGTGAAACTAATTCCTATATATAAAAAATTACATATGGATCATTTTTATAAAGTTTCAAAATAATCCTAGTATATTTGATCAGTTTTGATTATGTCACCTTGTGTTTTTACTAAAATGTCATTATAAACTGGAAACAAACACATTAAGGAATACTGATCATATCGTATGTTAGATTGAGGTGTAAATGACTCCTGCACGTCACAAATGACTTATGGATCTTTATCCAAAATTATGAAAACAATATGAATTTTTTTCTTAGTTTTGAGTATGCGATGTGTGTTTTGAACTAAAATGTAATTTATAAACTAAAAACATACAATTTGAGTCATATAAAGCACATTGTGTATTGGATTGAGGTGTGGGTTATTGATTATGTGATGTGTGTTATACTTTAAACTATCTACAAAGATCCATAAAATATATAACATGTTCGTTTTGGATGGAAGTGGAACCCCCATTCTGCTTGAAACACCTCACGTTTCAAGCAACATGGGGTTTACTCTTATATAAAAAAGGAATATGTTTTGTCTTTCATGGATTTTTGTAGATAGTTAAAAGAAAACATGACTTCCAAAAATATATATGAAAAAACTAAATATTTATTAGATAAAACTGATAAGTAAATGAACTAAAGAATAGTAGATAAAATGATGAAACAATTAACTCAATAAGTAGTAGGAGTTCACCTTTTCATGATGTTTTTATATATTCTTGAACCATTTGTTTGTTTTTATTATATCAGTTGCAAAACTAAAGTACAATATCTCACAAGCACAAGTATCTTCAAATAAACCGCCCCATCTCAAGAAAAAGAACCCACCTATGTAAAAAAAATTCTTATATAACTAATACTATAAAGAAATAAATTAAACATAAACATGAAACAATAATTTAATAAAATTTAAATTTTAAACCAAAAACACACAATTTGAGTCATACTTGGTAAACTGTGTATCAGATTGAGGTATGGTTGATTCCACAATGTCTTTTTATCCAATAATTCATTCAACATTATGGGTTATCTAACAATATTTTTGTTTGATAACCTAGAATGTTTAATGCATTTGTAATGACCCAAATACATACAAAATAAATTCTTTTCATTTTGGAATTAAATAGTTAAATTGATTATAAATTTATAATTAAATAAGTGATATTTATAGAAATTAAGGAATCTATACTAACATAATTGTAACCTAACCTATACAATTATAAGTAAAATTTATGTATCTCATAAGTAAAAATATGATATATTTTTGTAATGGAATATGTAAATAAATGTTTTGAAAATGATAAATTAAGTGTTGGTATATTTATGAAATGTAAATATTTATTCACAATTTATAATTAATATAATGATCTTAAAAAATTTTATTTTCATAGAATAGATCCATAAATTAATATATTATTTTCTTATGGTTATAAGATAATTTTATGATACATTAATTAGTTTTTCAATGTTTAATAAAATTAGTTATAATTTTAAAATCATTATTTTTTTATTAAATAATGATTTTAATTAAAAATTAAATTTCTCATATTTTGAAAATTATTTTTATAAAATAGAGATCATTTTCTAATTATATACGTCAAACAATGGTAAGGGTGAATTTTTGGTATTTTTCTGAAATAGTTGAATTTTTGGTGAATATAAAAATATGGTAATTTATGGTATATATACATTATAAGTTAAATACACTATTATTTGATTCATCACTAATGTAATCACCATAATCTCGAACCCCCTTCATTATTTTAATATTTTTAGTGATAATTATCAAACAATTCTCTGTCTTGAGACAAAATAATAAACTAATAAATATAATAATGAGAAAATTCCCCTCTCCTCCACTATAAATATTACCCCTCACCGCTTCTTCTCCTTACACCTCAAAGCCTTGTATCGTGTTTAATTTATTCCCAATTACCTTCCCAAGATTCTTCCCCTAGTCCAAGACCTTATGGTCTCACCAAAAGGACAAAAACAAGTTCTACCTCCAATGCATTGGGTATGTTTATGTTGGAGGTCAACTGTATGGTTACTCCAAGTATAACTGTGATTGTTACACCATAAGGTAACTATGAGGGTTAAATTATAAGTTCCTCATGAGGGTTATAATGTAAGGTATCTATGACGGTTTCAAATCATATTGTATCCATAAGGGCTACAATATTAAGTAACTAATTCCCCAAGTAACCTAAATGTTTATGTTTTCTCTGATTTAGGGAAATATCATGTTTTCACAAAGTAACTATATGATACTTAATGGGTGAGAAGTATGTCCTTGTGAAAATAATTTTATATGTTTATAATTATTCATGGAATAATGGTTTATATCCTTTTTTAATATTTTTTACAGATCTTTTTGTGCTCATCCCAAGTTTTAACATGTTTTTCACAGGGTTTAAGGATGGGTAAGAGAGAATAAAAAGAAAATCTAAAAGTTTTAAAGGATCCACATTATATTAGAAACTCTTGTATTATATAATAAATGGATACTATTTTAGTTGTATCCACTTTCTATTATTGTTAGGATTTTCATGTATGTTTTATGAACTAATTATCTAAAAATCTAAATTAAAAATATCTTTTGGAATGTAATAAGTGTATTCTAGTTGAATTATCTAAATTATATAATATTTAAGTCCATTTTCTTATAGTTGGTATCAGAGCACAATTTAGATAACTTTAGGGGTTAGGATTATGTTAATATAATACCCATTATTATTTTTACCCTATGGTTAATTCGAAATGATATATAATTTAAAGATTATTATGTTGCTTCGTTAAGATATGTATATTCAGAATGGTTGTTCGAAGAAGAAATAGGTAAGATAAAGTAGTAAGACACAAACAAAATGACATCCTTTCGAATCCACAACATGGAATTGTGGTAATTTGAACTGATTATTTTGTGATAGTAATGGATTATTTGAAAAATATATATAAATGGATCTATAATCCATACAGGAGAACAAACAGAGATACCACAAAGAAACATGACGATTGTGGAACATTTTATGAGGAAACACCTTCCTGATTTCAGTGGATCTTATAACATAGTGGTTGCTAAAAGGCAGATTAAATCACTTTAAAAGGTATTTGATGTCATGGGGTGTTCAAATAATCAAAATTTTATTCTTTAAATTTATCTCTTTGAAGGTGAATTCAACTAGTGATGTGAAATAGTTAAGAATATCATGGATAGAGAGAAGATTGATTCAAAAGTTATGAGAAACTTTTATGATGTGCTAAGAGGGTAAAAATGTATTTTTTTATTATCTTGTGTACTTTTACAACAAGAAAAAGAATAGGCCCGGATGGAATAAAATGGGTAAGAATCAGTCACATAAATATGAAGGTAAGAAATTCCAGTGTCTAGTTTGTGGGAAGTGTAGAAAAAACTGACCTGAGGAATGAATTACCAAATCTAGGAAGTATTTGTAATGTGTTAAGTTTGTATATATGTCTCGAGATTGTAATTAAAAATTTCTTAGTGTTGGTATGTTTAATTCTGATAAGAAAACTATAAAGTGTTTCAAATTTGGTGAGATAGATCATTTACAAATACCTCCCCAAAGAAAGATCAGAATGATGAAAAGAAGCAACATTATAAACAGAAAGGTGCAATTAAATCCTTTGCAACTTCTTCAGGATATGTTGGTCCATCCAATGAAGTGGCATCAACTACATTGTTTGTTTATTTAGATTTTTTTAATGTATTATTTATTATGAGGTCTACACATTCCTTTATTTCTGAATAATTTTCTGTTAAATTGGAAATTTCACCATAAGAAATGAAACCAGAACTTATGGTAAAAACATATAGGGGAAAGGTTACGAAAAAAGGAATTATAAGAATCTTATTCTTGTTCTATTGGGAAATAAATTACCTATAAACCTTGTTTTTCCCCTATTATAGTTTTATGATATTCTGAGTATGGATTGGATTTATTTTTATCAAGCTAAGATTGATTGTTAAGCTAATGAAGTTATTTTTTAGAAAGAGTTTCAGTTTGCATAAAAGAATGAACCCATATGATTAATAACATATCAAGAATATGGGAAACTTTTAAAATATGTAAATGAAAGTTATTATGCACATATTTTTGAAAACAAGGGAACTATTTAGATTAATGATATATAGGTGGTAAATGAATATCTATATGTTTTTCCTGATGAGATTCCTGGTGTTATACTTGATTGAGAAGTTGAATTTACTATTGATTTAGTTCCCAATGATAATCCAATTTCAAAACCCCCTTATCTAATAGATCAAGTGGAACATTTAGAATTGAAAAATTAGTTGCAGGAGTTTCTTGATAAAGGTTTCATTCATCCTAGGACTTCACCTTGGGGTTATCCTATTTTTTTCTGTTAAAAAGAAATATGGTTCCATGAGAGTTTGAATTTATTATAGATCTTTGAATAACATTATTTTTAGGAATAAGTATCCATTTCCTCATATCTATGACTTGTTTGATCTGCTCTAAGGAGTTGAGTTGTTTTCCATGATTAACTTGAGATCTGGGTATATTCAGTTGAAGGAAAAGGAGGATAAAATCCTGAAAAAATATTTTTGTCTTAGATATGGGAATTATGTGTTTGTTTTTATACTATTTGGTCTGAAAAATTCCTATACTGTATTCATGTATCTAATGAATATAATCTTACATGATTATTTGGATATGTTTTTTGTTGTTTTTGTTGCTGACATTTTGGTTTATTAAAAAAGTTATGAGGATCATGAAAAACATCTAACAATTATTCTATAAACCATTAAATAAAATAAGTTATAAAAGAAATTTAGAAATTTTTTTTTGCAATAGATTTATTTTCTTAGGAAATTTTTAAATAAAGATAGAATAAGATTTGATCCCACCAAAACAAAAGTTGTTGATGAATGACCAAGACCCACAAATATTATAGATATTCATTGTTTTCTTAGATTAACAGGTTACTGATGATGGTTTGCTAAATAATTTTTAAAGTTATCTGGCCCAATAACTAAGTTAACACAAAAGGTGTTAAATTTATTTAGATAGAAAAACTTAATGTTTGTTTTCAAGAACCAAACAGGATATTGGTGAATGATCCAGTTTTGGATCTTCTTTCCAGAAATTTAGATTTTTTCATCTACAATGATTCATCATTGAGGGGACTTGGTTGTGTTCTAATACATAATGATAAGGTAATTTCTTATAGTTTAAGAAATCTAAAACCTCATGAGTTAAATTATCCCACACATGATCTAGAATTAGGCACTATGATTTTCACTTTAAAAATCTAGAGACATCATTTATATTGAGAAAAATGTCAAATATATACTAACCATAAATGTTTGACATATATATTCACTCATAAGGAATTGAACATAATGAATAGAAGATAGCTTGAAAGAATAAAATATTATGATTTCATGATCAATTACCACCCTGGAAAAGAAAAAAATGTTGCAGATGAATTGAGTCAAAAATATCATGCTACATTAAGCATGTTATGTTTGAAACATGACCCCTTATTAATGATTTGATGAATTATGGACTAGATGTTTTTAGTGCTGAAAATTCTTATACTTTGTTTCAGGTGTTAGTAAAACCATCTTTTTTAGAGATAATTAAGCAAGCATAGAAGGAAGGTTTTGAGTTACATAAAAAGGAATAATTGGTAAATAAAGGTATATTGCCTAAATTTAATATTGATAAATATTTTTTTTGAGATTTAGGAAGATATTATGTGTGACTTATTATTTCCAAATGATGAAATAATGGTTGTGTGAA
Source organism: Viscum album (assembly GCA_963277665.1). NCBI lineage: Eukaryota > Viridiplantae > Streptophyta > Magnoliopsida > Santalales > Viscaceae > Viscum > Viscum album. Next base: position 1,466,679,310 of record OY728158.1, read on the forward strand.
TCTCATAGTTCTCCATTTTTAATTTATCCTGGAAACACTAAGATATAAAAAGATGTTCAAGAGTATTACTTGTGCGATGGAATGAAAAAATATATTACCAATTTTACCATGAAATGTTTGAAATTCCAAAAGGTTAAAGAAGAGTTGAAACTACCAAAGGGGATAATTTATCCTTTTCTAGTTCTAGAGTGTAAATGGGAAAATGTATCCATAGAATTCATAGTGGGACTATGAAAGAATTCTCAAGATAACAATGTTATTTGGGTTATTGTTGACCAACTGAATAAATCTACACGTTTACTTCCTATTTGAGATACTATGTATTTAGATAATCTTTCTCAAGTATAACTTAATGTTATTTTTAGGTTATATGGATTTCCTATTTCCATTGTATCTTACCATGATCCCAGAATCACTTCTAACATTTGGAAAGGCCTTCATAAGTCATTAGGAATAAAATTAAATTTCAATATAGGCTTTCATCCCCAATTTGATGGATAGACTAAGTGAACAATTTCGACCTTGGAAGACATGTTATGTGTTTTTTCAATGGATTAACAAGGAATTTAGGATCAACATATTTATTTAGTTACATTTTCTTATAATAAAAATTTTCATTCCAGTATACATATAGATCCTTTTAAGGAATTATATGGAAAGAGGTGTTGAACTCTATCATTTTGGGATGAAGTCAGGGAAAGAAAGTTGATAGGACCAGATTTATTAGAGGAGGAGGCTGAGAAATTGATTATGATCCAACAATACATTAGGACAACTCAGAGAATACATAAAAGTTATTTAGATAACAGGAGGAAAGACTTTTCATTCAAGGCAGGTGATCATGTATTTCTCAATGTTTCTCCATGGAAAAGTGTGGTGAATTTTAGAAAGAAATGGAAACTGATTCAATCATTAATTGGACCCAATTAAAACCTATAAATGGTAGGATCAGTTTCCTATAGGGTGGATTTTCGACCGAGTTTGTCCCAGGTAGACAATTTGTTTTCATGTTTTGATGTTAAGAAAGTATGTTCTAGATTCATATCAAATTTTGAGCCCAGTAGTAGTTCATCTAGAAGAGAACCCATACTATGTGGAAAATCCTATTTTGATTCTTGATCAAAGAGATCAATTATTGTGGAATATGGTCTAATACTAGGCTAAGGTTTTGTAGAGAAACCACATGGTTGAAGAAGAAACATGGGAATCTGAAAATGCTATGAGGGAAAGGTACCCTCACTTATTTATTAAGTAAATTAATATTCTGAGGATGAAATTTCAAAAATGAGGGGATAATTTAACAACCCAGATACTTATAAAATATATTTTTTTCATTATAAAATTAAAGAGTTAAATTCATTATAAATTTATAATGAAATAAGTGATATTTATAGAAATTAAGAAATCTATACTAATAGAATAGTAACCTCACCTATGAGAGTATAAGTAAAATTTATGTATATTATAAGTAAAAATATGATATATTTATATCATGGAATAAGTAAATAAATTTTTTAAAAATGATATATTAAGTGTTGGTATTTTTGCGAAGCATGAATATTTATTTACAATTTTATAATTAATATAATGATTTAAAGAAAATTTATTTACATAAAATAGATCAAAAAATTAATATTTTATTGTCTAATGATTATAAGATAATTTTATTAGATCTCAATTATTTATTCAGAGTGTAATAAAATCAGTTATAATTTTAAAATCATTATTTTTTATTAAATAGTGATTTTAATTAAAAATTAAGTTTCTCATATTTAGAAAATTATTTTCATAAAATGGATTTCATTTTCTAATTCTACACATCAATAAATGGTCAGGGTGAATTTTTGTGATTTTTCTGAAATAGTTGAATTTTTGGTGAATTGTAAAATACAGTAATTTACAATATAAATAAATTATAAGTAAACTAAACAATTTCTTGAGACATCACTGATGTAATCACCATAATCTCCAAATCCCCTTCATTATTTTAATATATTTAGTTATAATTCTCAAACTATTCAAAGTCTTGATCCAAAATAATAAACTAATGAAGATAATAACGAGAAATCACCCTCTCCTCCACTATAAATACCACCTCTCACCACCTATTCTCATCACACCTCAAATCCTTGTAGCTTGTTTAATTTGTCCCAATTCACTTCCCAATCTTCTTCCCCACATCCCAGACCTGCTGGTCTCACTAAAAGACCAAAACCAAGTGCCTTAAGAACATTTTCAAGGAGTAGAATTAAAGAGGAGGTTTGAACTTGTTTGAAGTAAGACAAACCTGGGGTAGGGGACCTTTCTTTGAAAATCATATTTTAATTTTTTTACAAGATTCAAAAGGAATTCTATTTATGATGAAATTATTTTTGTTTTATGATTATGTTCTGGTTAGACACTATTTATGCTGAAGGGTGAGACCTATATCTCACTCCAATGCATTGGGTATGTTTATGTTGGAGGTCGAAAATATGGTTAATCCAAGTGTAACTACGATAGTTACACCATAAGGCAGTCGTGAGTGTTACATTGTAAGGTAGACATGAGGGTTAAAATGTAAGTTCATCATGAGGGTTGCAAATCATATGGTAGCCACAAGGGCTATAATCTTAAGCAAGTAATTCCCTACATTACCTAAATGTTTATGTTTTCTATGTTTTATGGAAATATCATGTTTTCAAAAAGTAACTATATGATACTTAATGGTTGAAAAGTATGTCATTGTGAAAATTATTTCATATGTTTATATGTATTCAAGGAATAATGGTTTCTCTTCTTCTCTTTATCTTCCTTACTTAGCTTTTTGCACTGATCCTAAGTTTTAAAATGTTTTTTCACAGGGTTTAAGGATGGATAAGAGAAAAGAATAATAAAATCTAAAAGTTGTGATGAATTCATGTTACATTAAAAACTTTTGTATTATGGAAGAAATGGATACTATTTTAGTTGTATCCACTTATTATGATTGGGGGTTTTAATATATGTTTTATGACCCTATTCTCTAAAACTCTAAACTGAAAAGATCCATGGGGATATAATATGTGTATTCTAATTGAATTAACTAAATTATGTATTGTTTATGGTTGGGTCCTTTTCACATTGGGGAATAAAATTAAAATTTCACCATTATGAGTTCATCATTCTTGTTGAGTTCATTATCATAAAACATGAGTGAATAATCATTTTTCAATAAGTCATTTCTTCATGATCTCTATAAAAATCAACAAAATAAGTATCAGATAAAAATGATAAGGAAATTAATTAAAAAATTATTTTTAATAATGATAAAATAAACTAAATAAGAAGTATAAAGTCACATATTCATGATATATGTATACAATATGAGATGATTTTCTCAGTTTTGACTATTTGATGTATATTTTAATCTAAAATGACAATGTTGCATTGAAAACACATACTTCGAGTCATAGTGACCACATCGATTGTTGGATTGATGTGCGGTCAATTCCATCATGTGGAAGATTAATTTTGGATCATTTTCATAAAGTTTTAAAACAGTATGGGCTCATTTTCTCAATTTTGACTATTTGATGTATGTTTTAAACTAAAAGGAAACTTATGTATTGAAAACATTTACTTCGATTCAAACCGGCCACATTGTGTGTCTGATTTATATACAATCAATTCCTACATGTCACGAACGACTTATGGATCGCTTCCTTAAATATTTAGAACAATTAAATCTTATTTTCTCAGTTTTGAGCATATAACATGTGTCTTTAACTAATTTATTAATTTAGAAAAATAATTATGGGATAAAAATTATAAAGAAATTAAATAAAAAAAGTTGATAAAATGATGTGAAAATTAACTAAATAAGTAGTAGGAAGTATCCTATTTTTGATGTCTGTGTAAATTCTAACACCATATATAATTTCCCATCATTTCTTAAAAAATTTATTCCCCATATTATACTTCTCTTTGAGAAATAGATAAAAATTGTAACATACTTAGTTTCTTTTTGAGTTATTTTATCTTTTAATGTCGGTATTAATTTTTTATCTTGAATTTATTAGGTGTTTTGGTGAAAAATAGAGTTTTTGGACCCAATAGAAAATGAAACATGGTTGGTACACAATTATTAGATAACATGCACCGACCTAGGAGAGACTGTACACCCTGGATAGTGACACTGTCTAGGCCGCACGGGCATGCAGATCCCCGTGCACCTAGACCAGTGGGTATGTCTAAGGCATATGGTCAATAGCATGGGTATGATCCCTCCCCTAGGAACAACGTTTCCTCTTTCCACTTTGAACTTAGGGGGACACACAATTTTTACACGACATTGAAAATTGTGTCGCCAAACTGTGGGGCATGCCTAGTTCTTTAAAAATATAGAAGTTACCCTTTCTCCCTCTGCTGATTTCAACCAAAATCTACCCTAATTCACCCCATTCAGGATTATCCACACTAGGTGTTCCTCCCCTCCCTCTTGGATCCATTGTACCCCAATTTCATGGTGAATTTTTCTTTAGATATTCAAGGAATAATCAAGTAATTCCTTCCACTATTGATTTTCTTACTTCTTCTTGGTTACTCCTTCCTCTATTGGGTTATTATTTCTAAAGTGGATGGGTTGACCTATTAATAGTTCAATCATGTTTTCTTAGGTTAAATATTTATGTTTTTATTTTGATATTTCCTTTATAGTGTCTCTTTCTGGTGCAGTTGAGGTTTTCCACTAGCTTCATAAAGTTTGTAAGTTTGAGGTAGGTGATTTCATGCCTTAGCATTATTGATGATTTTTATATATATTATATGCTTCTTAAATGGGTTCTACTATTTATGTGGGTGGTGTGAAACATGTTTTAAAATGTTTTTGGTTTGTTTAAGGATTTGAAAGTGTTTTTCCCTATAAAAAATGATGGTTTCAAGTGTGTTTCGATGGTTGGGTGTTTGTGCATGTGAAATAGGTGGTTTATTTGCGATAGAAAAAGGAATTGAGAACAAAAGAAATCTTAGGTGACTTGGTGGGTAAAAAAGGACTAGTATGCTATTCAAATCGGTGGGGCCAAGGCCTAGTTACCTCCAGCAGGATTGATGCTACAACACTAACTAAACATGCGATGATGATTGGAGACCACTCGACCTTGGGATGTGTTCCCTTCTAATGGATTGTGCATGAGGATTTTGTGGGTTATGACTTCTATACCATTTCACCAAGGTAGGGCATTCCTATGGTCCTACTAACACTAGTTTATTAGGGATTGACCATGATTCTCAAATGATATTATGCTTACCGTTAACATGAAATGTAATTTACTTTTAATTTTAAATTTCAAGGAATGTTTTCTTTTAAATGTTTTCCAAGAATGTTTTCTTAAAGATATTATTTTAAATTATTCTTTTATTTTTATAATACTTGAAATTTTAATTTGTCTTATAATTTTTTGAAATTAAATCTATTTTGGGTGATATCCTATTGGGATTTGGGTCACACCCTGCACACACCCTAGGGTATGTGTAGACATTTTTATATTTGACCTAGGTAAAGGTAATACATTTTGTGTGGTGATGGTGGATTTAGTTTCCTATGTTCGTCTGTATTAATGTGTTGGTGGAGGTGGCATGGGTGTGATATACTTATTGTTTTAGGGATATTTTTGGTTGTGGTCTAGTTGGCTCCCCTCCTTATTTTGATTTTTTTAAATGAAATTTTTTAAATTTTGATAGTTGTATCTATTTTGGATATGTTTATTGTTTATTATGTGATGATTGATTCTTGTGAATTGTTTATGTTTTCTCCTATGGGTGAAATCATTTCCAAAATGCGATGTTTGATTCCCATGAATTCGTTTCTAGCTCGTGGGGATCAGGAATTCCCTTCGCACCATGCTACATGATGGGTTGGGTTTTGGGTTGGATGAAAAATAAGACCAGTTCATGATAAAAAGTTATGAAAGTATTTTTTACCCTATATTTGGGTCATGTTATTTTGGGGGATTCTAGATATATAAGAACTAGGACTGTGGGGGCTTGAGGTTCTAGTTATGATTGTGGTTTCTGGACAACACACCTCACGACAGACCTTAGGTCACCATGGGATGTTGGGAATTTGGGTTGAATCCTCTTCCAGGTGAGACGTATATACTGCACACTATGCATGGATATAGAGTGGTGGTATAGTGGTCAGAATTATTATCATGTTTGTTTTGGTTTTTGTTTTGATTTATAAATATGTTTAAAGATTGAAGTTTCTGAAATTTTTTCAGAATGGTATGTTTATGGTTTTACTCATATTTTTTGATTGATGTAGAAAGATGCCTCCTAATAGAATTCCATTGAAACTGTGAGAAGAGGCCAATGAGAGTTATTCCTCTCCAATTGATCATAGTCTAGTGGAATAATTCATTCACGATGTCTATGCTTTGGGTCAAAAATCAGGCCATGGTCTTGCTCTGGTCAATGAATATGAAACAGGTCTAGAAAAGTACAAGGATTAGAAGTTCCTCAAGAGAAACCCTCCTTCCATCCTAGGAAGTAGAAATACCCAAGAAGTAGAGGATCATATTGATAAAATAAAAATAATTTTTGGGTTTCTTTACACTCATATGGTAGTCAAGGTGAAGTGTGCTCAGTTTTTTGGAAGTTCGCAGTCTGAGGTGGTGAGACTCAATGGTTCAGGTCAAGAAGCAAGAGAATATGGGTTTGAAGGAATTCAAGGTCATATTCAATGAGAAGTATTTACCTAATACCTTGGACTTCTCATAGACCAGGGAGCTTTTGGATATACACTAGGGGAATAGATTGTGTTGGATTATTCCAACCATTTTACTAATTTAGTTTGGTTATCACCCGAGGTGGTTTCCAATGAGGAGCTAAAAGACCAAAATTTTGAAATGGGGTTGTGATAATACATTGAATCCTAGGTCTTTATATTCAAGTTTAAGACGTATGCTGAGGTGGTTGACTGTGTTTTAATGGTGGATATTTATAGCTATGTAAATTTTGGTTTATCTAGAAAAGTTTTAGCTGTGGGACATGGTAGTGATAGTTTGTCTAAAAAGAAGAGGAAGATTGATGAGTAAGAGAATAGGGGAGGTGGTATTTCATTCTATCCTTTACGAACTCATTCATGTGAAACTTTAGATGTTTGATTGGTCTTGTTCATTCGGTGTGGAAGGTCGGGGCATATGTGGTTAGCCTACTCAGACCCACTTAGTCCTTTCCATTAGTACGGGATTATGAGGAACTTCTAGTAGGTTTGAAAAGTGGAATGTCAAAATCAGGGTGGTGCAGGTTCCGTAGCCTCCAAGGGAATGTCAGTCCAATTAGAACCATATACGATAGTGGGTTCTCGGTTTGGTGTACATGTAAGTAGGAATGAATCCACTTATGGAAAATGTCATATAAAGGTAGAGCCATAGGTCAGCGGTCATTCTAAAGCTTAGGCAGTGATGAGGTAACTTCATGCTCTAGATCAGAAAACAATAGAATCTAATTTAGGAATTGGGATAGTTTGAGGTACTATTTTTGTTTCATCATCTATAGTTGTTTCATTATTTGACATAGGTGCCTCTATTTCTTTTATTTATGTAAATCTTGTGGATGTGTTGAAATTTCTTACTGATCTCATGCCGTAGGGGATGAATTTGGTGATGAAACATGGTAAGAAGATGGAGAAGGGTTTAATATCCCCTTCTTTCACACTCACCGTGTTAGGGGTCATGTTGGAGTGGGATTTATTGGTTTTAGAAATGGACCTATTTGATGTTATCCTCTATATGGATTGGATGGTGTGGTTCAAAGATCACATAAATCTTTAACATTGGCAAGTGAGTTTTGTAGACCCTGATGGGAGTGCGCATGTATTCCATGGTGAATGAGATTGTTGGCCAGGATGTGATAGACCACCACTTTCAGAATTGGGCAATCCAATTCTATTAGATATATACAATCATGTTGGAATACAATGGATATGTTCTTAAAGGTTTATTAACTCCAGTGTTGGATAAGTTCCTATAGGTATTTCCTAGTGATTTTCAGGGTTTCCTCTAGAGTGGGATGTAGAGTTCACCATTGATTTGATGCCAAAGACACAACCTATATATATTACATCATACCATATCTACCCTACCAAGATGAGGGAATTAAAGATACAACTGGAATATTTGGAATTAAAATGATTCATTCACCTGAGAATCTCACCTTGGGCCACCCTAGCCTTTTTTGTAATTAATGTTGATGGATCTCTCTGGTTATGTATCAATTACCAAAAGATGAATAATGTAATGATCATGAATAAATATCCCTTTCCTCACATCTATGAAAACTATGATCAGATCAAGGGATAAATGTGGTTTTATAAGATCTATTTGTTCTCCAGGTATCACCAGGTCAGAGTTAGAGAGGTGGATGTCCCGCAAACAGCCTTCTGAAGTAGGTACAACCACGTTGAGTATTTGGTCGTTTTTAGTTTGGTTGATAAATGTTCCAGAAGTATTCATGGAACTCATGAACACAGTTTTTAATCAATACCTTGACTATTTTTGTGTGGTGTTAATGGATGTGATCCTGGTCTACTCTGAGACTAAGGAAGATCTTGAATGACATTTGAGTATCATTTTGGCCACTCTTCGAGATCATCACCTTTATGTTGATCTATGAAAGTGAACCTGATGGATTAGGGAGGTAATGTTTCTGGGTCATGTGATCTCATATCATGGGGTTTTAATGGACCCTAATATGATTTAGGCTATGATATCATGGGAAAAACTAAGGAACGTCTTCAAGATCAGGAGATTTTTGGGTCTGACTAAGTATTTTAGGCATATTTTCTAGGATTTCCCTTGGTTTCCTTCACCCATGAAAATGCTTACCCAAAATGGGTAAGGTTTGAATGGAGCCCAAAATTTTATAAATCCTTTGAGGATATTCAGAGATGGTTGACCAAAACCACCATTTTAATCTTTCTAAAATCTATAAAGGGATATGTGGTCTACTATGATGTCTTAGGTATGGGTCTTGGGTGTGTGTTGATATAGGATGAGCATGTGGTGGTGTATGGTTCTCACCAACTCTGACCAAATGAGAATAATTACACAACCCATGACCTAGAATTGGAAGTAGTGATGCATTCCATGAAGACTTTTAATCATTATCTCTTTGAGGAGAAGTTTTCGGTCTACTCATATCATAAGAGTTTGGACTATATCTTTTTGCAAATGGATATGAATTTAAGGCCTCTATATTGGGTGGATTACCTCCAGGGGTTCTATTTTCATATTGTGAGTACCCTAGGAAAGGGAACTGTGGTAGAATATTTCTTGAGTTGGAAAATTCTGGTTTAGGTACTGAAAGAGTCCCATTATGAGTTGAATTTAATGGGGATTTTCATCCAGATTCATTTGGAGACCAAAGAGCATAGTGGCAGTGTGTTATTTCCTAGTTTTCACCTGACACCCTCTCTCCAAGATTTTATTCAATAGAAGAAGCTAATAAATAAGCAATGAAAACAGTTTATACAAATTTCTCATGGTGGGGGAGGTTCCCATTGAATGGTCCTTTTCTTTAAATGGAATTATTTACTTCAAGGGTTGTGTGGTGGCTTCTTTGTCATTTCAAAAGGTGGTGATGTTATATAGCCACCAGTCTTAATGATCCATTCATCTTGGGACCACCAAGATGTTTTATGATGTGCGTCGTCTATTTTGGTAGCTGGGAGGTGTGGTATTTCTGGATTTGTATATCGGTGTTGTACATGTTAGCAGATTAATATAGAAAACCAAATGACCTATGGTTTTCTTTAGACACTACTCATTTCGATTTGGAAGTGGGATAAGGTCTCCATGGATTTTATTGTTTTCTTACCTCATACACCTCAAGGATGAATAAAATATGGGTGGTGATTAACTATCTGACCAAATCGGTTCATTTCATTCTGATTAAGGACTTGAGAAAAGTGTAGGAATTGGGTCAGTTGTATTTTCATGAGATAGGGAGGCTTCATGGTGTGCTATAAGATTTGATTTAGAAAGGGAACCTTGTTTTACCTCTCAATTTTAGGAAGGGATTTAGAAGGAAATGGGGTTACAGGCCAACTTGAGTATGGAATACCTTCCTCAAATGGATGGTCAGATAGTGTGGGAAAATTTGATTATAAAAGACATGCTATGAGAATATTTATTGATTTTCAGAGGCTCATGGGATATCTATTTGGGGTTGGTTTAATTTTTATATAATAATAGTTACTATTCCTTGATAAGGATGGCTACCTTTGAGGTTATTTATGGTCATTTGTGTCAAACTCCTTTGTGCTGGGAAGAGGTGAGTGAGACCTATTTGTTGGGACTGATCCTTGTATATGAGACATCTAACAAAGTCTAGTTGATATTACAGTGGTTTTTGATAGGGTAGATCTACTATAAGTCTTATTATGCTAAGTGGTTCTAGGCTTTTTAATTCTTATTTTCTGATCAAGTGTTTCTAAACTCTTCCCCTCACTTAGGTTACCATTGTTTGAGTAAATAGGGAAAGCTAACGCTGAGGTATGCCAGGCCTTTTGATATTACTGAGATAATTGATAAGGTGGAATTCAAGTTATATTTATCTTCCAATTTAACCTCTATTAATAATATATTACATTCCTTGAAGATGAAGAAGTATAATCTGGACCCATCTCAAGTACTGAATTGGTAGGAATTTGATCAGGAATCTAATTTGTATGTGTTTGAGTAGCCGATACGAATTGTGCATTCCCAAGATAAAGTGATTCATGGGAAGTCTATACCATTGGTTTGAGTTTTTTAGTATCATGGAAATTATGATCATGATAAATGGGAGTGGAAGTATTAAGTTTTAGAGTAGTATTCATTTTTTTTCTTTGATAAGACTTTGAGTTAACTTTCCAAGCAGAATGTTTTCTTGGGGTGGAGAATTGTCACATACATGGTTTATTTTTTTGGGTATTTTATATTTTATTTTATATCATTTTTTGCCTCCTCAATTTCCTCGGTGTTTTTGGTTAACAATAGAGATTTTGTACATGACAGAAAGTTACATGTGCTTGGTGCATGGTTAGTAAAAAACCACGATCCATCCCAAGAGAGACCATGCACCCTAGACAGTTGCACTAAGAAGGCTACACAAGTATGTGACTCTCTGTGCACCTAGACTAGTGGGTATATCAGAGTCACATAGTCACCTTCATGGGAATTCAACCCCATAAGAATTTCATAGACTCATGAATCTTTGGAAAGAAGGGGACACATGGTTTCCGCATGGTTTGGAAAACCGTGTGTCCAAACCCTACGGCCTGTGAAAATCATTAAAAATTTGGAATTTAACAATTTTACCTCTCTTGATTTAACCTAAATCCACCCAAACTCACCCCATTTAGGATTCCATACCCCAGTTTCACCTCCCCCTCTCTCTTGAATCCCTAGACCCCAATTTATTTGAGGATTTGGCTTTGGATATTCAAGAAATCATCAAGTAATTCCTTCCTCTCTCGGTTTTTTGTTCTTTTTTATTCATCCTTCCTTCTTATTTGGGTTCTTCATTATCCAGTAGATGGGTTGACCTAGTAATGGTTTAATATTGGTTTTTGGGGTTAAATATTGATGTATATTTTTTTATCTTTCCTTTATAAGGACTCTTTGTGGTGTGGTTGTGGTTTTCTACCATATTCTATATGTTTCTAAGCTTGAGGTAGGTAATTCCATGTTTTATCTTTGTTGGATGATTTTGGTATTCTTTCTATGATTCTTAAATGGGTTTTATGATTGATTTGGGTGATGTGAAACATGTTTTAAATTTTTTTTTGGTGTGGATAAGGATTAAAATGTGGTTTTTTATATTTAAAATGGTTGTTTTCATGTGTGTTTCTATGGCTGGGTTTGTGTGCCTATGAAAGAGGTAGTTCATGTGTGATGGAAATAGGAACTGAGCATAATGGGAATCCTAGGAGACTAGGTGGGAGGACTAGGACTAGTATGATAGTCCGATTAGTAGGTATGAGGCTTGGTTCCCTCTATCAGGATTGATGCTAAAACACTAAATAAACATGTGATGATGATTGGGGACCACTAGACCTTATAATGAATTTCCCTCTAGTGGCTTGTACTTGAGTAAACTGTTGGACTATGGTTTCTATACTATATCACCAAGGTATGAGGTTCCTAGGGCCCCACTAACACTACTACCTTAAGGATTTCTTTTGATGCTCATATGATGCTATGATTACCATTATCATATAATGTAAATTACTTTTCATTTAAAATTCCAAAGGATATTTTCCTTAAAATTTATTCCAAGATTATTTTCTTAAAGAGATTCTTGGAAATGTTTCCTTTGTTTTTATAATACATGCCATGATGATTTGTATTGTAATGTTTTATCATGGAATATCTTTTGGGTTATATCCTACTAGGATTTGGATCACATCTTGCATACACCCTTAGATTTATTTAGACCTTGTTATGTTTGACTCATGTAAAGGCAAGATGTTCCATGGTGGTGATGGTAGATCAGGTTTCCAATGTTCCTCTTCTTGAATATGTTGGTGGAGGTGGTGTGAGTGTGATAACCCTCTTGTTTCATTGATATTGTTTTTTGTGGTATAGTAGGTTCCCCTCCCAATTTTTAGTTTTGTAAATATGTAAACTATTAACTTATGATAGTTGTATCACTTTTGGATATGGTTATTTTTTATTATGTGATTCTTGATTCTTGTGAATTTTTGTTGTTGTCTCATATTGTAAAAATCATTCATAAAATATGATATTTGATGCCTAGGAACTAATTTCCAACCCATAGGGATCAAGAATGACCTTCAGGACATTCCACGGGCCGTGTTGGGTGTCAAGTCAGATGGAAACCTACATGAGTTCATTAAAAAAATATTATATTACATTATGATATAAATGATTTAAACCCCAAATATATTTATAAGGCCATTTTCATACTAGATCATAAACATAGTAGTTAATCACTTAAATTTTATGTCGAAAAAAATTACCACCCCATGTACGTTTCCTACCCATCTCTAAACAAATTTACTTCTTCATATATATATGAAGGTTGTCAGTAATCTTTGTAGTATTGAGAAAATATACTTCTTAATATCAAAAAGGGAGTCCCCAGGAGTAGTCTTTTTAAACCCTCCACTCTAAGGAACCCCCCTCCCCACGAAGAGGTCATAATTTCACATCCGGGAAGGAGTTGTTTCCAGCTAAGATGTCAAATAATCCCATGGGGTAACACCTCAATCAACGATGGTTCGACACAGAAATCCATCAACTAGGTGAAGTGCACCCATTCTGCCCATTCAGTTAGACACCGGGGGACCCAACAAGACTAGTTCATCAGTTTTGATAGATAGAAATCACTTACAACTTTATACTAAAGAATTTTAGTAAAATAAAGTTATCAAAAGTTGTTAGATTCTCATTTAGGATAGAGTAATGACAAAATTGATTACCTCCATTTGGTATGTGGTTGAGGGTAATGACTAGTATGAAAGCTGGAAGGGTCATTTAGTTGTTTATGTGATGATCATTTTTACACCATTGGTCTTCTTTAATCTTTTCTTATATATTGGACTGCCAAACTTGACCCAACAATAATATCCTAAAAAGAAACTATTTGTACTGAAAATACTCTCATCGTATTAAATTTATCTTCTTATGGTTTTGTATTCTCAAAATATGTTCATGGAGACACTATGAAACCTACACATCTAACACGACCATGTTGTTCCATCCACTTCAAAGCTATTAAAAATATTTTTCTTCGGATATGCCCGCTATTGATTATTATGTCTAAACCATATAAAAAAATCATGAACATAAATTGATATTTTTATGTAATACTATTATAAATAATAAAAAATTACTATTATTTCATACTTACACATATTTACAATAATGGTTTTGTGTATTCATCAACTAGTCTACCCTCCTAATTTAAGTGTGGTACCTCCCATAACACATGATGTGGGATATAAGTGGATTCAAATTTTGATTCATCAACCTTAATATAAAAAATGAATATATGTTGTTTCATATCACACAAAACGTTTATTTATTATTTAAAATACATAACAATTTCTTCTCTAGTGCATAAAACCCCATCATTTATTTGTGACATGAGTACATTGGTTTTGATGTGCATTCTTTATTTTCATCACATTTTGTTTTTTTCATAAATTAACAATTTTGAATCAAATTGGATAAAATAAATAATGGAAAATAATTTATTATCTACTATAATGACTGTGAAATGATTTATCATCATAATGAATGATGAAATAATTCCATGTTTTTTTCTTTATAATGTGTGGATAATTAACTGGTGGGTGGGGATTTACTTTCCCCTTGACACCCCTAAGATGAAACTTGTTAAGAAGAGTTTGTATACCACTATGTTCTTTTCTAGTAGCCATTAAGACATATTTATTATAAAAATCATATAAAATAAACCAACTCTTTAAGTAATAATGAAAATTAAAACAACATTCCATTATATAATTTTCCAGAAAAATATAGAAAATTTATCATAACATTACCTTTATATCTTCCAAAAGGGTTTCCTTCATTACATGATGCACATGGAACCCCGAATCTATATCAATGAGCACATTCATCCTCATTGTAACCCCAACATAACTAATGGACATTGAATTGTTTAGTCAATATGTTATCCATCTTGATTTTAGCCAACCTAAAATTTTATACCCTTACTTATTGCCTTGATAATTTTAGTTAACACTATGATGGTGCATCATTCTTTTTTTTCATAAACATGCTATTGACCCCCTAACAATGTTTTTGTTTTAGCATCAACCACTTTTTCCCCCAATATTGTTAACATCATCATGCTCAAAAGATATTTCCATCATGAGTAGTCAAACATTTAATTTAGACTATGTTGATACAATAGAGAGAAAATAATATTATGAGAAAGAGAATAATATATTAAAAAAACTTTAACCTTTTAATTGAACTCTCATTATTATTTTTAAATGTTGAAGTTATTTGGATCCTCTATCGAGAATCCAATTACACTATTTTTGGTGCCCAATAATGAATAATCCATTTTCTACATTTGGACTACCATGAAATGATTATGATCTCCCAATGAAAGGGTTACTCTTGATTAAATTTTTATCTGACCCTATATTTGTTTTAGTCACCAGTAATAAAATAAACCAATTCTTATTTTCTGGATCTGATACATAAAATAGATTCATTGCTTGTGATTTAATTTTTAATGGATCATCCTTTTCCCCTTCCACAATGAAATTCACCATCATGAAGCCCATTTCATAAAGTTTTACTGCACCCCTATTGTCAACTCATTTTTAATGGAAAATTGACACTTGAAATGTTGAAAAATACAACTCGTATATCCATTCAATAATGATAAAATATGAAATATTCTCATAAATTGGATTTATATCCTCAGAAACCAGATATGTGATTTGGTTCCCCCATAAGGGTAACTCTATTTCTTTTCATGTTATGTAGTCATCATGTTATTTTTTATATAACATAGGACCATTGATTACAAAACCAGTGTAAGATATAAAATTTTCATTTTATCCCTTGTCTTTCCATCAAAGTCTTTTGAAAATTGAATTAATATTTTTAGATAAATCTATAAAAATATTATCTTAGAACAATCCTAAATTTTTTTGATTATGTGTATTTGATATCCATATTTCATCCCTTTATGGATTCAAATATCCATGAATTTATTTGTGGGATTCATCATATAGGTCAACATCATCACTATTATATAAAATGTAAAGGTGTTCTTTCTCACACTCTTTGATGGTAATTGAAACAACATATCTTCTAGAAATTTCTTTTCTCGTAAGGAATACTCTAGGAGACAAATGATATCAATATATGATAGGTAATTAGTATAAAATTCAATATATTTTTCATCAATATATCATTCTACAATACAAAATTCTAGCTAACTTCAATTCTTGACATACCCTTTCAAAATTTTCATATAAAATTCAATGGGGTAGATCCATCTAAAATGAATAGGACCACATAATTGAACCTCTATAACCATGTGAACCAGTAGTTGGACCGTTATATCAAATAATTATAGTGGTATGAACATATCAAATTAATATAATGTTACTGTAACCTCATTATTCATGATTGGAAACTTCATAAGGTCTATATGATTATTGTATATGAGTTTGAAAAAGAATTAGATTCTGGTTAATGTATGTTGTATATTTTTTGGAAGAATGAAATGTAAAATTATGGTAATTAAATATTGCATCAAAATAAAACATTGATGTGATTTTATTCTATGTAACTTTAAATTATTCATTGACATGACATTATTTGAATTTGATGAATACCCCTCTAGAAGTTATACACCATTAAGGAATATGAAAAATTGAAAATTTTCCTATCTTGATAGAGTGTAATACGCTAGAGGAAGAAAAGTCCTCTATTTACCCTTCACCAGTGCCAACTCATCCTTTATACCTAGGTTAATAATTTCAAACCTAGACCAAATTCTATCTATTGTTTTTCTGGGAACATTTAGTAATGTGACAATAATAATATCAAATAATTTTCTTCTCTACATGTATGAAATTAATAAAATTTATAACATACAAACAATTCCAATACAATAATTCAAACAAAATTCATCTATTTTTCCAACCTAATTTTTTAATTATTTTTAAAAATGGTTTACCAAAAACAGTTTCAATATTATTTACTTTATATAATAGTTGATCAAATGTTACTGGATATGGTGTTGTACCTTGTTTGGTATTCCCATAAAATATTGTCATCCATGATCAGTATTCATGTCATCGAGGTAAAAAAATTTAATGTAATAAAAATAAAATCTTCGAGGAATATTCCAAATGAACAAAGTGTGTGTGTTATTCAAAAATGGGACACCCCAAAATTCCTTTAATGTTATATCCTAAAAAATTTCAATAAGTAGGAAAGTCGTTTATGGTCCTCAATGTGAATTCTTCACTTCTATGAGCATCATACATTGTAACACGTATATCCCATATCAATTTAATATATTTGATTAATGTAGGAAAATAGAAATTAATATCATTTATGATTTTATTTTTTTTGATATGTGAAGAGACAACATAATGTATTTGCGCTTCATGCATAACCATGGTGAAAATTAATAATTTACCAACATGATTGGACACGTACTATGAGTACTTATATATATACCAAAAGTATTTATTCCATGTGTAGGTAACACAATATAGATGTTTCTCAACTCATTTCCAAATTCAATAAACTCATAATAAATTTTCTCCCACTGAGGATAATCTACTGGATAACATAGTTTCTAATATTTAATTCTTATATCATCATTATTTGTCTATTGACTTGTGGTTTCTTAACATCCATATTGTCTGATAAACTTTTTAATGGTTGGAATGTACTATAAAAATTTTCAACGACTTGATTAATCTTTTTTGCATCAATTTTCTCCATACATAGTGCATTTTATGAGTGATTCATTGTCCTTCCAAAATAATATGAAATAATTTGGACAAGAATGTATTTTTTAGAGATAATTCCCGTTGAACTTAGCATTAATTTAGTATCATATGTTTGATATGGTGGTTAATTTTATTCTAATAGTATATCATTTAGGATAAAAAGTAGTTCTGTAAAGCTGGTGTCACTCCATCTAACGCCATATTTCAAATTATATAACTTCAATACAACTGATAAGGTTGTATAATTTGTAAAACTGATAAACAATGGCCTCATAGAACAAATATTTAATATCTTAAAAAACTTTGGACAACCATGAAGGTCATCTTCATTTCCTATTTTAATTTATTCCATGCAATATCCATTATCGTTTACACTTATATTCAATTATATATAAACTGAAGTATCATCCCAATAAGTTTTCACGTTCAGTTTTTCCCATGTTTATTCCAATATTTATAACTTCAATCTACTATTTGAAAAATCAAATGTTCTTCCCACCCTTTTGGATTAAATAGACATTAATAACAACAATGTAAACATAGATAAAGGATTTGATAAGGTTCATATATATGATTTATAAACTTGATGAACTATTAAACTCCATTTTCATTATATTTTATCATATGATTTCCATGCATCCATTCTTAATTCATATCCATCTAATTAGGCACATAAAAGTTTCATTTTGTATAATAAATAAATAAATAAACATAATATATTCATAATGAAATGAAAAATTAATAGATAATTATAATAAGGGGAACCTAATATTTGATTGTTTCAAATAATATCAGTATGCTTTGAAGGAAGTGGGTAATTGAATTTAATAAAAAAATTACTCCACTGGTGGTTGGTGTTACCCTCAGATTTCATGAAAAATGATCTATGATAAATGATATGGAATGACCACTACTTAAAGTTTTTCATGTAATATAGGTGCATGTCTAGAAGAGATGGGGGATGAGTCTCAAGAAAAAAAATTAAATAATAACTATTAAGGATATGAAGCCAATGAGGATGATAGTTATCTCCATAAATCTTAATGTTCCTGGGATTGAGTTTACAAAGCACCATATAAAATTACTTGTTTTATTACCTAATGTTGGAAAAAGTAGAAACATCTATTTGATCCATACAAGGGTCTCCATGATTTTAGTGACTATGAAAAGGCTTAACTAGATGGCCTTACACACACTCATTATAAGATACCCAATGTAGTTTCAACATCAAAATAAATACATAAATTTGTACATGAAAAGGAAATGGCCTTTTGTATGAGGAATTGATTTAAAAAGCACATATATTCTCATGGATTTTTTTTGGAAATTCTAGGATGGTTTCTGTTACCATTCTAGGTGGGAATCCAACAAGTGGGAGGAGTTTATGTTAATTCATATCCCCACTTCCTATGTGGTGGGAGAAGTGGTGTTTCATTGACAGTCTGAGTGGATATTTATAGAAGTGAGAGAGTTCATCCAACAATTTTATTTTAATCAATATTTGATTTTTACCCATTTTTTAACAATAATATAGTTATCATTAACATTAAATTATTATGAATTCAGATACATGATATTAATAATATTTATTATAATAAAAAATGACTCTTCATGTATTATCCATTACTTGAATACCCATAAAAAATTTGATTCATGTTCACTACTACCTTAAGAACACTCCTTGGTCCCCAAAAACCATTGGCTTGTGTTGTGGGTCTTAAATTACAGTTGGAGAATGATTTACCCATTCTTTTATAGAGATATATCTTGGTTATTCTTTACATAAAATTAAAAATGACTCATTGGTAGGTATAACCTTCCATGAATAAAAAATTTACCAAAAAGGATACATGTGGATAGAAAAAAAATGTAAACTACCCATAACTCTCTGCATAATTTCAAACACTGCTAAGACATGAAAATCCTAGTATAAAGGAATTACAGAATATAATTCAAACCAAATTCAGAATAATACTGCGGAAAAAATAAGAAGAAAAAAAGGGAATATTTAAAATAGATCGTGGATAACCTCCAGTATCTCATACTATGTTGTAGGAATCAATTACTCTTCTATAAGAATCACAAATTACCCACTCAGGTGGTATTCCAGTTATAATTATCCCTAAGTACAAAGAATTTTGCAAAAGAGAGATTATATGACCACAAAGGAGTCCATGTAGGTACTGATAAAAAATATACATAGTAGAAAACCACTAATGGAGTCTCAACATAGCAGAGAAAAAAGTTTGGAGAATTGAAATATCTAATAATTTACAATGATATTGAGTAAAATAGTTTTAATAGCTAAACATGGGTACTCTCATGGTAGTTGTTTTGATGAAATTTAAAATAATAAATTCAAAACAATGTTATAAGTTTATATTTGAATATATTTATTAATGTTTTAGTTTTTTTAGGTTAAATGTTATGCTTCTTAACTATATAATCAAACAAGAATTATAATTGAAAATATATATATATATATATATATATATATCCAAATTTCATTTAAGTGGCCATGTTTTAGAATGAAAATGTGAGTAGTAACTAATTGTTTTTATATAAATCCATTTGAAGAAAAATTAAAGATGTAAATGAGAAAAAAGTACAGCATATGCTAAGATAAACCATTTCTAGAATATTGTTTTCATAAAAGTTTTTACACTTCAAATCTTATAAATCCATTATATTTGTCAAGTGTGATGTTTAGGTATATATATATACTTATAATTTTTTTATTCATATTAAATAAATTCTTTTTACCTATTAAACTCATATTTCAAATCACCATTAAAACACTCTTTAGCATGGTTTAGGTGTGTTTTGTTGAATTACATCTTATTCAAGATGAATTTGGAATAAGAGACTCTAATTATAGAATTTGGTTGAGGTTAAAATAAGTGAACTCTTATTATATGATAATTAACCAAGGTGATAAGTCAAGTGGAGGGCCTTAGCTACTGGTTGTCTAAAAAATAAAATGACTTAGAAATGTACCCAAGGGATATATTTCTGTCCAAGTATTTTTTAGGATAACGTGTGTGACACATTAAGAGTATGGGCCAGGTGAAAAGATCTAATATGGTGTACTATATTTGTATCTCAAGCAATAGTCTAACAAATTATGATAGAGGTTTATAGTGGATCCCTAAAGATGAATTTTTAAAGTGGGGTTCACTCTAAATAATGAAGAGAGAGTGATGATCTCTATATACAATCATGTGGAACCATTGAATAAATTTAATCCTCTTATATAAAAATATAATTTTAAACCATATGTTGATATTTTTAAAATATAATTTGTTTTTTATAAAAATATTTTGAAAATAGAGGGAAAACCTGTTATAGGCCTAGCCTGAGAATCACATGGTGATTTAAAACCACCTACCCATATTAATAAAAATATTTTAAAATTCTAAATGATCATCAGAATCCCCTAAAACTAAGGAACTGCAATTTAATAACAAAAGAAACCAAATCACAAAAACCACTACCATTGATGATAAAAAATAACATTGAAATGAGATCCCATATAATCAAACACCCCATGAATTATACCAAAAATTATTCATTATGTTTCTAATTTATAACCCTTAGAACTGAACCAAATAAAAAAAACAAAAAACAAAACAGACATCCATAACCATCCCATTAAAATGAACAATAATTCCAAAATCTATAACCATAAAACTGAAATAAATACCAATAAAAAAATTCATACCACTAACTAACAATCAAACATATCCACAAATAAAACCAAATCACCCTACGGATCAAGATATTAAAAATTTAGAACCTGAACCCAATTAGGGATCAGACAATAGTTCGAAGTAGTGAGGGAGGAGAAAGAAGAACATGGATGAAGGATAAAATGAAGGAGATGGAAATAGCGGAACCCACAACAACATTGAGTAAAGAAAATGCCTCACTAACATACACCTCAGAACCTAAAAAAGTTGGCAATGAGTGAGGAGGAGAAAAAAACAACATACCTTAGATTTTATGATTTATTCGTTTGAGAGAAGGTCGAGAGGGAGCAATGACAACACTATAATTCCACGAGAGACAGAAAGGTGCAGCTGGAATTTGCTCGATTAGGGTTCTTTTAAATAGACATAGGAGGGTTTTATGAGTGCTACCCAAAAATCTCTAATAAAGAAGGGTTTTATCAATACTAAATTATTAATCATTGGTAAAAGCTATATTTATCAGTGTAATTGTTTTAGCATTAATACACATGGATTTTATCAATGATTTTTAGAACTAATAACAATATATCTATATTAGCGCTAAAAAAGCATTGATAAAATCATTCTTTATCTGCAATGAAACAATAGCACCGAAAAAATGAATTTTCAATAAAAATTTATAATTATATATATAAATAAATATATTTTAAATATATTTATAAAAATTTGTATATAATTCTAAATATAATTATATCATTATATATATTTATATCATTATATTTTTTTAATAAATAAATATACATATAAATATAAATATATTAAATATATTCATTATTTAGATATATTTATTTTAACTCAATAACTATTTAAATATTTAATTATTTATTTATAATTATAAAATATTTTTTTTAAAAAATATTTATTTATTTAGAATTATAAATATATAATTTTATAAATTTATTTGTAAATATATTTATATTTATTTATTAATAATTCTAATTAAACTTATATCATTATATATATTTAATAAATAAATATAAATATAAATATAAATATATTAATTATATTCATTATTTAAATATATTTGTTATAAATTTATAGCTATAAATATATTTATATAGTTATATGTTTATATAATTATAAATATTTAATATATATATATAAATATATATAAATATATATATACTTAATATATTCCATGATTTAAATATATATATTATAATTCTACAATTATTTAATTACATAATTATGTATTTATAAATATATAAATAATTTAATAAAAAATTATATTTATCCATTTATAATTATAAATATATAATTTTATAATTATAGTAAATATACATTTATAAATATATTTATTTATGAATATTTATTTCCAAATATATTTTTAATTTTATTAATGAATATATAATCTTAAATGCATGAATGTTAAAAACGAATGAACCTGAATAAATAAAATGAATAAACTTTAAAAATATTGAAAAAATGAATATTTTTTTTAATTATACTAATTATTAAAAAATTATGGATATATATTTAAATGAAGATGAATGCATATTAAAAATATTAAAAAGTAAATAAATATATAAATAAATGTTATAAAATGATTAAATTTAACAAAAATAAAAAATAAAAAATAAAAAATATAAATAAATAATACTAATTGTAATAATTTTAAAAATAAGTAAATAGACTTTACCAAATAAAACATTATATGTTAAATATATTATATTACTAAATAAAATTCTAAAGTGAATATTAAAATTTGAATAAACTGCATAAATATTAGGTGTATGTGTTTCTATATAAAATTTTATTAATTACATAAATCTTTGTGTGTGGGAAATTAATGTGTGTGTGTGTTTATATATATATATATATATATATATATATAAGTTTGATATATGTTAAATTGAATAATGAAATTATATAATATGCATCGTATATGAATGAAATAAATAATAACAATAATGAATAAATTTTCAAAAAAATAACTGTTATTAATTATATGGATAATTTAATATATTTTCCATTGAATATTTATATATGTTAATGAATACATTTTAATTATATAAATACAACCATATTAAACACATTAAATGTTAATGAATAAGCAAGTATAAATAATTATAGAAAATAGATAAGATTACAAACCTACTGAGTAGTGAAAAATTGAAAATGAATAAAATGAAAAAATATTAAAAAAACAATTAATATTATTAATGAATAAATAATATTTTAAATGAAAAAATTCAGAGAAATTTTTTAAAAAGAAATAAATAATATATATAGAATAAAATATAAAAAATGATAAAATTTATTGATCAGAAACATAATATATATTAAATATATTATATTAATTAATATATTTCTAAAATAAATATTAAAAATTTAATCAATTACAAAAATATTATGTGTGTGCGCATTGTATATAAAAATGAATTATTTACTTTTATATGTGTGTGAAATAAATGTGACATATGTTTGATATATGTTAAATTAAAAAATAAAAGGACATTTGATTAAATGTCCATTACTCGATATAATTAGTCAATATTTTTAATTAATATTATTTTTTTAATTATAAACCATTTTAACTAAATATATGACTTATTTAATGTAATCATAATTATTTTGTGTTATATAATATTTTAGGTAATAATATATATTGAAATATATATATATATATATATATGAATATATTTCTATAATAAAAATATAAATTATATTAGTGAATAATTATGTATTAAAAACCTTAAAAATGAATTAAAAATTAATATATTTTTAATTATTTCATTTTATTGAATTTTTATATTTATATTTAATATATAATATTTATTAATATTTATAATATATATGTTAAATTTATTCATTTTTATTAATAATTGTTTCGTTAATAATTTTTTTAATAATTTTGTAATCTATTCATTTTTAATTTTTTATTTAATTATTACATTTTAGTAATTATATATATATATATTTAATATATATCATTTATTAATATTTATAAATTATATATATGTATATGAAATTTATTCTTTTTTATTAATAAATACTTAATTAATAAAGTTTGTATTTTTTTAATTTACTCATTTTTAATTATTATTTATTTAATTTTTTTAATTTATTAACTTTATATATCTATATTTAATATATAAAATTCACTAATATTTACAAAAAATATATTAAATTTATTAATAATTATTTAATTAAAATATTTAATATTTTTTAAATTTATTCTTTTTTATTTTTCATTTGTTTAGTTATTTAAATTTTTTCATATTTTTAATTATATAAAAAAATTGTTGCATGGATAGAGCTGGGATGTGTAATGGATTAGATAGGTGGGTTGGGTCGTGTAGGACCCGATTGAGTGTATAATAGTGGGCCAATACCTAAGGGATACAGAGGGTGGTCCAAGGACCATATAGGCCCATGAATAGACCCATATATGTGTGTGGATTGTATGTGGGAGCTCATCCCCACAGTAGGCTTCTGAAGTTTGAATGCGATAGAATGATATATAAAGAAGCCTCCTCCCTTGCGCTTTTTCGATGTGGGACTCACATGTGTTATCGAGAACTTTATTAGTGCTAAAAATAAAGTGTCAATAAAAATTTCCTTTATCATAACTAAAAAAGGAATTCCTAAAGGTAACCGTTTATCAATGCTAAAAAATGCGCTGATAAAGGGCGTCATTTATCAGCGCTTTCTTGGGCACTGATAAAAGGAATGATTTATCATCTCTTTTCTAGCATTGATAAATGCTTAATTTATCAATTTTTTCTTTCACTGGTAATGGAAAACACTGTATATATCACATTTTGTAGTAGTTGATTTTTTAGAATTTTTTGAAAAAAATTAATTTTCCAATGAATATTGAATAAAAAAGATTTTTATTAAAAAAATTATTTCTTGTTTAAATTATTTACAAAAAACCCTTAAAAAAGTGTTTTAAAAGATAAATGAGTATAATTATGTTATTATTATTCAAATTTAGGTCATTGGATCATTTTTATGTTGAGTTTTGATATAAAAACATTTTATACTTAATAAAACTTTTTCTTTTGGAAATTGATTTTCGTCACACTTATGGGTTTTATTTTAAATAAAATTATTCCACTTCTATAAATTGAATTTAGTAAAATGGATTCAATATTTGGAATAATCATAATTAAAATTAGTAATCAAGGTCAACTTATTTTTTTCATAATTAATTGTAAAAGAAATAAAATTAATTATTGCTGTTAAGGTTAAAAAAAGTTTACCTGGGGGATAAAACAAAATATAATGGTGTGTTTTCTATTTAAACTTGACTAAATACTATTTGATGGAAATATTTTTACATTATTCTACCCCACCATTGAATTAATTTCTATTTGGAATCATTTGGATTGATAACAAATTTTTCATTTTTTTATTCTTTTAGGAAATTTCCATGTTGCCCCTCCCCCTATTATAAAAGGATATCACCTATATTCTCCACTCCATACTTCAATATCCTTTTAGATTATCCAATAAATACTCAAAAAGTTTCATCAAATCCCCCTCCATGATATAGATTCCATAGTTTGATAAAAAACCATCCTAGGAAGGCTCTATGTATAATACTAAAGATGTTTTTTGGAGAAGAGGTATAGTTCTTAACCATGTGTTTTCATTTTAATTAATATTATATTTCCTTAAAATATTATTCATCCATGATGATAGAATATCATCAGTATATGCCACATAATGATATATTTTTATGTTAATTAAATACCCTATATTGATTTCCTCTTCCATAAAATGTTAAAAAAATTGTCGATCATGTGTAGGATAGATTACCGCCTCGCGAACCGATGCAATTCATATTCCATCATCGCCACTCATGACTATATATAATTATGGATTTAATTTAAATATATATATATATATATATATATATTATATTTATGAAATAATTAAACTTATTTAATTATAGTGTCAAATCTATCTTCTTACTTTCCAATCCATTGAAAAATGATAACGTCGCTCATATGTACGTATAGACTACCGTCTCCACGAAGCGACGTGATACATTATTCATTTTATTTTATGGAGGGTAATAAGGGTATATTTAATGAATATATATGATATCTATGATATAAAAATGATCCCGTAATGGTGAATTATAATTTATATTTCTTTTTTTCCTTCCATCTAAAAAAGTAAACAACTTTAATGCATTCGCACGACAAATCGTCTCCATGAATGTTGTAATTCATTTTTCTATCTCTAATTTTGTGGATGATTCTCAATACATATAAAAAAATATATTATAATTATATCATGAATAAAATTTTGGAGATTATGGAACCACAATCAATGTACAACTACCATAACCACCAAACCAAAATATATATGATAAATGAAGTAGTTATTACTCTGAATATTAATTTTAACAAAGAATTGTTAACAAAAAGGTAGTAAAATATTTTAATTAAATCATATATGGTATGATATATATGATTATGGTTGTAGAATAATTGTATAATAAGTCTTTATCTCTTATAAATGTGTTTATAACATGTACAAAGGAAGTTAGATATGAGGTAAAGGTTTATTTCACAATCTCATCTTCTTTCAGGATTGTTTATGTTTATCTCTCCACTAGAGGATATTACTTTTTTATTTATATATTGATATCAATATGTTTTCTTATAATTTTTTTATTCCTATAAAATAAAATTTTTATTATAATTTTTCCTACTTTAAGTACTCAAGATACCAAGAAAATTATTTTAAAGAAAAACTGACTTTGATTTTTTACTCGGTTGGGAATATTTCTTTTTTGTGTCAATGTTTCCTTAAAATGTATTGACAGACCCATATTTTTCATGAATATTTGATTATAAAATATATTTTTTTACAATTTAAATGTTTAATCTTTATAGTATTCATTTTTTTTATAATTTGTGGTAGTATATAGGAAAAAATAACAAATAAGCTTAAAGTGATGAATTCCACATGAAGATGATGTCCCGTGACAAAGGAAAAGTGTAGGATTTATAATGAAGAAGAACAATGAAGAACTCAGATTAAAGGGAGTGAAATATACTATAAACACTCAACTCACTTCGCCAATCCACTATTCAAGATGTGAAATCATTAGATAAGAAACAATGAAGAAAGACTAAATGTAAAAAAGGTAAACTGAAGTATGTCAACTTGTGTCCCGACATGAAACATATTATCACACTGTGACACACCTATAAACAAACAAGAGATAAATTAAAGACATTAAAGAAGACATTAAGTTTCAAACCCACACATATCATGTCATCAAATAACTATTTATGATGTGAAACCATTGAACGAAAAAAGAAATGACCATATTCGAAAAATGAAATGCTCGACAAGATTTTATGATAGCATTATGACCTGGGGTCCAATTTTACCAATTTATTGGACCATTAATGGATCCCATAGATAGATTTATACTTATAAATAATAGTTCATGAGATAGGATAAAATAATTAGATAATATAATATATCTACTATTGCATTGTACTATTAGGGTTCTACTGCATTAGGTTTTCTTTTATTACATTATTTTTTTATCACTTTTCCAAACACTAAAAAATTACATTGTTTTCCTAAATAGTAAAAAAAGAAGTTTTTAGGTGAATTAAGAGTTATTTATTTAACTGAATGGAGATATCCTTATGTGAGATAAACTTGGAAAGCATCTATGCTTTAATAAAAAGATAAATAATCTTTTATGATTCCTTATAATAAGTCTATTAAAACTAGCACCATTACTAGGGAGCTAATTAGTTATTATTTAATTTCTATAATTACATTTTTTCTTATTTTTTGTTATAAATTTTTAGTGTTATCTTTAAAACAATTATTTATTTTATGATTATGTTCCAAAATGACTATTTTCTATCATGTATTAACATCACATAGGTGAAAGAAAATTTTTTAGGATACTAAGGAAACCCTAGAAAGAAGGGATGAATGTCTTACTTATTTTGTAAATATAATATTGAATGGACAGGAGATAGGTATATCATTTGATGAACTGACAGACATAGTTAATTAACTCCAATATGATTATCAAAGATTAAAGAAAAAATAGAAAGTATAATTGGATCTACCTATTTTTTTTGAAGATGTCAAAGAGCATGAAGTCATAATTAAAGACCATCAACATCCCAATCATCTGAAGATGCAAGTAGATATATAATATTAAGCGATATAGAGTGAAGATGAAGAATAACATTCCTATATACATCTAAGATATCAACAAGTCCTAGATCAACATTGGAGTGATTGGTTAGATGATGAAATAAAAAATGATCTCCAAGTCTACAAGTTAGAAGAATCAACACCTTTGTACCTAAATCTGTCCATGAAAGAAGACAAAACCACCCCTATAGTGGAATTTGAAGAAATTTTGGTGGAACCTAACGGCCTACCTACACCTATTATAAATAAAATCCAATAGTAACTTTCTACTAAAAATGAAATTGAATCTTGAAAAACTCAGAGATATGATCTTATCTTAAACTCTTTTTTTCATAAAATTTTATTTAAACTTAATGGTACATCAGTCCCTACTATTTTTAATTTCAATATTCGACCAAATCATGTTATACCTTAGATGAAGATGAAGAAAATAAAATTTTACCTGATGAGGGGCATATAGATCTCCCTGAAGACATTCCAAATTTGTTTGAGGAAGCACAGGAAGTAATCCAAGTGGGTCTTCCTAAAGAACTAGAGAGACAAACAACTTTCAAAGAAGGGGGTGATTTTGATAATAATTCATCTTGATTTTTTTTCTAAAATAATATTAATCTATAACACTCCCTTTTATTATCCTTTTGATGAAACATATCTTCATAATACACTATAGGGTGAAGAGAAGGTTGCATAAGTAGCAACCAACGAATTAAAGGATCTATACAGCATCCTGCCCTTGACATGAAATTTATTCCTCATTATGAAGGGGATGGATCTGGAGTAATCTATCCATGAATTCCTCCATAATAATATCTAATAAGTGAAACCTAGAAGTTACAACATGTGATGGTTCTAGTACATGAAAATCCACCCATAAAAATATTATGGATGATAGTTTGTACTACCCATATAAAGGTTATCAAAACTTAGGGCCCACTTGGGAGATAAAAACAAGAATTATCATTATTTAATTTTTATTTATTTATAGGAAATTAAATTTCAATTATTAGTTTATGAATAAATAATGATACAACATAATTCATCATTATTTATGAACTTAATTGACCTGGACCTTGTACTTACACTTTGATTATTTATTTTTACAAGTCTATCATGATGAGGACAAAAAGTGTCATAATGAAATTGAAGAGGATATCCATATTAGAATGATGACATGAAAATATAATTCAATCCATGAAAATGATTCATGATATAAAATTGAAATTCTAGATTTAAAATGATATAGAACAAGAGTTGTAAAAATTTAATTCATATCATTATAAGGGTTCTATTTTAGATGCTTTCGTTGAGGTCACACATCACGCACATTTGTTTCCCTATATTCCCACTTTCCAAAATTGAGCGGATTTCATCACTTTCATCGACAATGTATTCTCTTTTACCAAAATAGGATGATGTGACATCGATTCCACCTTCCATGTATTCCTCCTTACAACCCATTTCCTAGTTCGATTCTCACTCATAGATTAATGTATTATTTGTGGAACTCTTTCTTAGTTCCATCTTGAGGTGGATGAAAGTTAATTACACTACTTTTGTCTCAATATGGAAACAACTTTTTGTTTGGAGAGTAGTCATGTTTGGAATATTTGGGCATGTTTATAAATTGAGCATGTTGGGAACCTATAAATCCTCTAATTTGGAGTTAATCTTATATGAGTCATATTAGGTGTGGAACACAAGGAATCCCATGCCAATCATGATGTAATTAGTTCCAAGGGTGAATTTATTTCAAGGATTTTTACCTAAGGAATCCCATGATAATTTTATGGGGTAAGTGTTATAGGTTAGG
Organism: Viscum album; assembly: GCA_963277665.1. Classification (NCBI taxonomy): domain Eukaryota; kingdom Viridiplantae; phylum Streptophyta; class Magnoliopsida; order Santalales; family Viscaceae; genus Viscum; species Viscum album. The sequence continues at coordinate 1,466,709,509 of OY728158.1, forward strand.
GAACAAGTTTAACATCTTGAGGGGATGGTCATAGGGTTAAAGTCATTTAAGGATAGTTTAGGTTCAAGTTTAACTCTTTTGGGTACAATATGGGTACATTTTTAACATATTGGGGATAGAATGGGTTTAATTTTAACATCTTGTGGGGAAATAATGGGTATAGGTCTGTCATCTTGTATGGAAATAATGTGAGAATGTTTAATGTATTTCTTGGACAGAATGAGTGCATGTTTAACATCTTATGGGGAAATAATTAGTGTTATTTTAACATCTTACAGGGAAAATTCTGAATTTATTATTGAGATAGAATAAGTTGTTAAGTATTTACCTAGTATGGAAGATTTCACACTTGGGTGAATGGATCAAAATGACTTATTGGGATAGATCTTGAGGTGTGCCCATAAGAGGGATGATTTCACTCCTAGATGGATGGATTGGAACTCCCTATTGATACAGATCTGAGATGGTTGATTTGGATGCCCTATTGGGGCGTATTCGAAGGTGTGTCCCTAGTAGGGAATATTTAACACCTAGTTGGATGGATTAGAACACCCTATTAGGGAGAATCTGATGGTGCATCCCTAAGAGGTAAGATGTCACACCTAGTTTATAGATGTCAAGATTGAACCTTAGGGAGGTTTCCTACAAACCCTATTTACGAGACAAGGATCAAGACCCACATAGTTAAATTCCACAATTTAAGGTCACGTGACATGACCAATCCATGTAGTTTAATATCATGTGTTAAGGATGATCATGTCATGAAAGGAGCATTTATGAGTGTTGGTATGGGGATCACATTTGGGAGATTCCCTTCATAGGAGGATCTCTCTTAGGGGAATGATGTGGGGCTTATGTATTGGAGAATCCCTTTGGAAGACAATCATCCCATGGTGTCATAGAAGGTGTCATCCAAATTAAATCATACATGGGGAATCCTATGTTTATCACATAGGTAAAGGTTATAGTTTTACCTTATGTGTTAAGGATTTTGTCATGAATTTTAATTTTGTATGACTAGGATGTAAATATAGGTAATTTTACATTATGAATATCATATTTAGAGCTAGGAAGTTTTATATCATGCAGTTCGGACATGGATCTAGGTGGTTTTAATTCATGCAGTTCATATGTGTATCTAGAAAATTTTACAACATGAAGTTTGGACATGGAACTAGGTTGTTTTCCATCATGTTGTTCAATTGTGGATATATGAAGTTTTACATCATTCATTTTGGAAATATAATGGACTACTCCTCAAGGGGGATCATTTCAAGGTAAGTGAAATATCTATTATAGGGACCCTAAAACAATACATGTTAATAGTCCCCCTAAAATATTCCACCTCTATAGATTATTTGATCACTGTTTATACAACGTTTGGTGGGACACGGAATTGGAACTACTATAGTGACGTGGTCAATTAAGAGACCAATTTTAGGGTCCTTATGCGTAATAATAATGGACATTAGGGTATCCATTATTAGGTGAAAAAGGTAATGTAATGGATACACTATATGAATAAGGAATGTCAAGTTGGGGACAAAGAATTTGTTGTGTGAAAATTTATTGTGTTTTGTGTAAGATTTGCACTAGAATAGGGCTATATCACAATATAAACTTATGGAGTTAATAGTCATAGTTGCAATCATGTCTTGGTGTTGTGTGCCGATAAGGGTACACGAAGTCAAATTCACTTTGCGTGAAGACGACTATGCTTAGGTGTAGTTGCGTGAGGATCAATCTACCATGGGCCAAGTAATTTTTGGGAATATAAGAGGTATGTCACACAAATGATCTAACTTTAAGGTTCCTTGATCTCTAGTTTTGTGTGTTGTATCATAATATAAGGAGTTGCACACAGTAGAACATCACTTTTTCTTCTAGAGAGTATCCCCATGGTTGGAGGGGTAACCTCTATTTATTGACAAAATGCTTGGTTGTTGGCGTGAAACTACTTGGGAATGGAATTGAGTTGTGTTCTTCTCCATCCTTTTATATTAGGGATAATATACCAAATGATTTTGGTTTGACATCACCTTTGGTTTACAACTAGGTCATTGTGCACAATGCTTCATTATTAAGAACAAAATGCCTTTATTGTGTGCATGGGACATGATCATGTGTTCGAACTGAGGGGCCTCTATGTAATGTCTTGTAACCTTAGCATGCAATTTTATTGCATGCAGAAATATATTTGTTTACATGAAAACATGGAAACTTGTGCACTAGATTCTTAACATCCCTAGAATTTTCTTTCATGATGGGTTGTGTGGTTGGTTCATATGAAACTGGCTGTTTAAGGTATGTTATGAGATTTATATGTGAAAAAATGACCCCCATGAAATTTGAGCAGACAGGGGACTGAAAGGTCGAGATATGACGAAAACACTAAAGAGAGTAGATCATTTTCATACTGGTATAAATCTCTTTCACTTGGTCACACAATTGATTTGTGTATAGAATTCAATCCATCAGGTAGATCCTATATATACTTGAGGGCCCTCTTTGCATAGTAATCTAACTTTCTGTGCGATAAGCCATTTCTCTCATGCATGGAACTCATATTTTTCATGAAAACATGTGCCTGGTCCACCTATTTCGTGCAACTCAAACTTTCATGATGCGACTTCTATGACTAAGGAAAAACTTATCACACACTCTTCCAATGTAGAGTTCCACTATGATTTTTTTTCATCTAGAAACCCTTATTATGAGAATCTAACTTAGAATTACTAGACATTCACAAAATGGTGGTCAAATCAAAACATGATGAAATTAACATTGCTGCGGCCACTTGGAGGGCCAAAATGGTAGGGTACCTTGAGATCCTTCGATCCATGAAAAGATTTTATGAAAATAAATTGTTTTTGGAAATTTCAACTTCCACTCATTCTCAACCCTATTTGGTGGGATGGTGGAAAACTTTTATAGGACATTGGAGTAGAGGGAATAACTATAGACCTTCTAAGATGGAGTGATGATTATATAATTGATGGACACACATATTACAATCCATACACTCCATCTAGTTTCACCCATAAGTTTATATGCATCCAAAAATGATAAGAATATTTTACATGGGGGTCTGTGAAGAGCGGCATCCTAGTATCCTTTATTAGCTATGGTGGATGTTAATTGGTGATGGATTAAGGGAGACAATCATGTGGCTTCTGACCAATGTCAATGCTATCCTGTCTCATGATTATGACGAAAACTATGTATTAGCATACCCAAGTGTGATCTTGTGTCAATGAATATCAGTGATCATACCAGTGAGCGAGGTGCCAAAGTAGCAAGGTGGTAGGTGGGATAGCCATTAGGGAGAGAGACAAGCATATGAGGTAGCTCAATATGGAGTTTCAGTGTGGGTGGAGAAAGGCACTGCTATACCCCCTACATCCTAGAGAGTATTTCCTTACCTATAATTAGTTGTGATAGAATTAATGGGGATCTTAGATCGGAATCAGAAGATCTTGGGAGTACCCTGGAAAAAAGTTGTGATATCCTTTAGATCCAACCATTGATTTTACTTTCCCCACTCTTTGGATGTCCTGGTGAATGATAAGGAAGAACATGGGGGTGGAGAAACTATGGAATATGCTTAATTTGGATGGAATTGAGCTACTAGAGGTGGAGAACACCAAGATCACTACCAAGGTTCCCTTTCAAATAAGGTTCAAGAACATAGTGTCATTGGATACCTTCTCTCTCCAGTGTGGGGAGAAAAATATTCCCCCTATTCATATGCGGGAAATGTTCAGTGGTTTGATAGAATTTGAGTAGATTACATATTCCTGAAAATCTATTTAAGAATCATTGATCGATGATAGCACAAATGGATCTAGTGATGGAGAATCCTGGAGACCAGTTTCTGAGTATGCGAGTCCCTATGAGAGTGGAGTGACCATCCCTTCAGATGATTTCTACCAAGTAAAACCACTCTATGTTTGTCTTTTACTATACACTCTTACATTATTTCCCCTATTTTTTTAGAGTCTCTAGCTAGGATTTATCATGTGTAGGAACAAGTGGAACATGGAAAATAAGTCCATGTTGGAGGGATAATGTTGCTCTATTAAGTGTTGGATATAATGCTTTAGATCTCTATCCTAAGGTTTCCAAAACTGGAGGGCCTAGAGAGGAGGTCATCTTAGTGGTCTTAGAACCTCTGATCCTCCTAGTCATCATTTGGGGGAAACACCCTAGAATCCCAATGATGGCGTCTATTACTAGTGAAGCAGGTCACCCTAGGTGACTTATTATCAAGATCCATATTCCTAAAGCTAAAACCAAATCCTAATACAACTGGTTATTTTCAAAATTTCACATAGATTTTGATTTTTATACATCAGTGTGTTTGTCTATTATAATGGATCTCCTACTCAAACAACTCTGGGGGGTTTGGTGCCCACCATTTAAGTGTCAACTGGCTTCAAGAGGTCTCCTTCGATGAAACTCCCTATTGAGGTTCCAAGACTAAGTCTCACCCAAGTTCATAGCCTCTCTATGTATTTTTATCCTTACACAAGATATGATTTTATAACTTTTCATCATTGATCAAATTTACTGAAGTGAAATTACATTATGTAGGGATTAAGTTGGGGCAATCCTAGCTAGTGTCTATGGAATCTAGGGATCCTTCTCTGAAGACTATACCATCTATTCAGGGCCATTCATTCAAGATGACCTGGCCTTGGTACTAGGAGGTAATCCTACCATAGTTTTGCCTAATTCCACAGGTGGGGAAGAGATCGAGGATGGAAGAGGTGATACCACAAAGGAAGAGTTAAATAAAGAAAGACGAACTCTTGATGTGGATCCTAACCTGGCTGAAAGAATCCCATAAGAGGACACTGATGCTTCTTTCCTTATACCTTTCCCTGAATATGATCCCACACCACTCTAGGACCTAGAAGATTCCACTTCTGACATTTATTATGAAAACTACATTATCCAACAGAGGGAGTGGATGAGAATGAAATGTTTCATCACCCAAACCCTGAAGCCGTATATGGTGAGTTGGATGGGGTCTCTTCACTATTGGCTATGAAACTGGATAATCATTCAGGTGGATACTAATGCTCTATATTTTCTAGTTTACAATTAGCTTTATGATAGGGTGCATGTAAATAGATAACATCAAGATTTCACTTAGAATAAAGAGAAGTTTGATATCACTTAGAATATCTAGGAGTTCAACCAATAAATTCAAAGTCTATAAATTATGGTGAATGAGAATGTAACCTTCCTAAATGCTCAATAATAGATCATCATAAAATTAATGGATCTTCTAGTGGTGACCTAGGATCAAGAAAATCATGTGGTATCACTAATTATTGATTACGAGGCATTACCAAACAAGGTGAAGTTCAGGGATGATGAGTTTCATCATGTGGAGGAGTAAAAAAAATATCCTAAGGCTATAGCAGACTCTAGAGCCTATGCACCCGAGTTTGGCTATGGTAGAGCACCCAATTTCTAGGGTAGAGTGGTAGGGGAATTTGTTTCCAGTACTTTTTAGAGGATCCAATGCTTGAATTTCCCTCACCAATTGATGATGTTTCATTATTTAAAATTTTTTACATGCATAAAAATATTCATTTTATAATATTTTATTATCACAATAAAACCATAATGATGAGACAACAAAAAAACACTCCCTAACCTCATGTGAGTCATGATCGGTGTGAGAAACAAGGGATTAACACGTGATTGATCATTTACATGACATTGTTAGAAAATAGTTGAGCACTTGGGGTCCGCATTCTCTGTTTGACCACCAAGAGTGTTTGGGCCAGGAGAATCTATGGATGGATAATGGGGATCTCTAAATAGCCAAATCTCTTTTACAACATGTGATAATGCATAAATGGGGTAATTACAAGGGAATTTAATTATATACAAAAAAATTGGAATGGAATAAATGGATCATGATGGCCAAGATTTAGACACAAAGGGCGTGGTGTGATGATAGAGGAAAACTGCTGACCATGTTCAAAACACAACATCCATTATCATTTTACCATGGTCAGAGGCACAATAATGAGGGTTGACTACTGACCATGTTAAAAATGAGAGACATGTCCCAAATTTCAACCAAAGTATTCTGGGGAATGTACCCAGGATGGAAGACGAGCTAATGTGGCCAAGCACCATTACCGTTAGGGGGCCTATTCAAATAGGGAGGAGAGTGACGATCCAAATAAAGGTACATGTGAAGTGTATAAATGAAGTGATGGAATTTTCAAATGGATTTTAACCATCTTGGAATTATTACACCATGAATTAAAGCACATCAAAGTAGGTGTATCACTCTGGGAAGTGGTCAGACTCATCCTCTAGAGAGAGAATAGTCTCAAACACCAAGTGACTTTTGACGAACATTCATGATGAAATACATGAATAGGATCAGATGAAATGGATTCTCAGACACATAATTAATATTCATTGTAGTTTTATGTCATGTAATGAGGATGATGAACATAAAGTTTAACATCATATGATAAGGATTTTGGACACATAGTTTAATGTAATATGGTGAGGATGATAGAAATTTAGTTTAACATCATATGGTGAGGACATTGAAAAAAAAGTTTAATGTCAAATGGTGAGGATGTTTGAACCAATGTGAATGGTACTCACCCATACAAAGTGGTTGGAGGCATAAGATAGCTAGATAATGGGGGTACTACTAAGAGGTTCATATAAGGAAAAGGTATATTAGAATACCTTATTCCATGAGAATGATTCTGGGGTGAGTTATACACAATTTAAGGTGGTGATTCTTTGAGACTACTTTCACTTAGTTTAAAGGAACCGATTCTTAGACCATGACAAATCATATACAATGGATATGTATAGTGTGACATAGTGAAAACCCAGTGTGAATTGAATAAAAAGGAATCCAAACACTACACAACACATTCCTAGGATGAATTGCACACATTTTAGAGTCATAATTATTGTATATAGACTCCTATTTTAAAGTCCTAGAGTTGAGAGCCAATGGATACCATGTGTCTCAACCTTACATGAGGAAAACCCCCTCTTGAATCCTTAGCTTGAGTGATCTGTTCTCAACATGAGAAAAAAAGAGAAATATATAATCCCTTTTTCTTATAGGGGAGAAAACAACGACGGTGGAAGTGATTGACAAATCCCACAAGGGATATTGTGACTTTCATGACCTAGATAATGAGAGAGGGGAATAACCGATGGATGGGGAACAACTATTGACAATGTTATAGATACAAGTTCAATGCCCACATTGACTAAATATGGGTTGAACAAATATATTATCAACTATTAACCAAGTTCAAAACATGGGACCTGCTTGTTGGTTACTGAAGATCCTTTGTGGAGTGCACCCAAGAAGGTAGGTGAGCCAGTTTGGCATAAGACCATTCCACTAGGGATCCTTTTCAGATCAAGAGGATGATGATTATCCAAATTTTAGAAACCATAAATATCTTAAATATAATTGGGGAATATATTTGAAATGAGTGGATGACATGGTTGGGACAAGATGAAATATCTAAGTATCTCTATTTAACCCATTAGAATGGGAATCAATCAATTTTTAGTTCTGGAACATGGCGTGGTAGGGGATCGACACCAATGGAGTGACACTCTCTAGGGAAAGGAGATCAAATCACCTCATATTAGGAGGCATCCTGGTTTTATATGCGGTAATGTGTGGTTCATCTCATACTCATCATATGAGGAATCTCAAATTTTTATAGAGTAAAACCATTCCCCATTAAGAGGATTATTGATTTTATATAGAGTAGCATTGAAATTTAATATCATTTACTAGGGAAATTGGGCATTGAATTTTAAATTCATTCAACTTGGAAAATGGTTTCTACTAGTTTAAATTCATAGAGATCAAACTATATGGGAAAATTCTAGTTTAAGTTCATAGATATTGGACCAAAGGGGGGAAAAAGTATCCAAGAAGAGTCTTATGTGGAAAAAAGAGTGATACACCAATGTGAATGAATGGAGACCCTCTACCACATAAAACTTGACAAACCATACAATGGGTTAACATCATGACATTGGATAATAAAAGGCTATAAAGTAATTAAATGAAGGGGATATGCTCAGGATGAGATATCTAGGTGTCACTATGAATCCCATGAGAATGGTAACCAAGAAACATGTAGTTATGGAACATGGCATGGTAGGAGACTGACGTCGGTGGAGTGATTCAATTTCTGATGAGGATATCAAATAACATCATATAAGGAGGAATCAAAATTATATATAAGGTAATGTGTGGTTCATCTCATACTCTTCATATGAGGCATCCTAGTATTGTACGGGTAAAAGTATCTCTCATTAAGAGGTATCCTAGTTTAGTATTGGGTAAACCATATCTAATTAATAGGAATCCCATCCTTATTCGGGGTAAGTTCTAAATTTAAAATCATGTGTTGGTAACGTTGGTCTTTGAAGTTTAAAGTTTTACAACATGGAAAATGGTCGATACTAGTTTAAAGTCATAGATCTCAGACTGTAGGGGTAGTGTCTGGTTTAAGGTCATAGGCACTAGACCAAATTGGGGATCAATTTTTCTAAAAATGATCTTGATAGTGATAACTTGATGTGAATGAAGGTTTGTAGGGACCCTATCCATAAAAAACTTCACAAATCATACTCTGGGTCAACATCATGATATTGGGGAAGGAAAGTACATGTAGTAAGTTAACAAAGGGTATGGGCGTAGGATGAGAGATTTGGGAATCCCTAAATATCCCATAAGGATGGGAATCAATCCATACATAGTTATGGAACATGAAATTGTATGAGATTGATATTGGTGGTGTGACACCCTCTTTAGTGAGGGTGTAGAATCATCCCTTATTATAATATGAGGCATCTCATATTTTTATAGGGTAATATCATTTATCAATAAGAGGCATCCTGGTCTTATATGGGGTAAGATTGTAGTTTAACTTCATGCATTGAGGACATCAATGGGGTTTACGTATCGAGATACCAATTTTTTTCTTCCCCATATTTGGTTATGAGGGAAACTTGGCCTGCTGATGGGTCAAGGAAAGTAAATGGTTCTTATGCCTAAAAAGAAGGACCATGGGTCCATCTCAAGGTGATATAACCATGGGAAATAAATGGTTTTGTGGTGAATATATGGATAGGATTAGAGACATAAATTAGGCCTCAAATATCCTATGAGTGTTGGAATCAATCCATATGTAGTTTTGGAAATAAGGTGGAGGCATCAGATTTCTGAAACACTATGGGTTAAGAAAACAATGCGAATGAGAGGAGACTACACATATTTTATGGTTATAATGCTTGGAATAAGGATCATAGTTTTAGGGCATAGAGCTTGAATAAATTATAAATAGTTTAAGGTTATAATTATTAGACAAGGGGAGGAGGCTTTGAGGATGTGTTCATGGAGCGAATGTTTTCAAATATGACATGAATGGAGCTAAGGAGGACATGAACCACTTGAAGTAATCCTAAAGCTGGTCTCACATATTTTAAGATCATATGACCTAGAACATGGATAATAGTTTAATGTCATGATTCTTGGACTATTTGAAAATAGTTTGAAATCGTGATTATTGGACTATGGAAATGTTTTTTAGGATATTTTTGTGGCATGAAAGGGGTGGAACTTGACACGATTGGAGGAAATGAAGGCCCATGTAAAACATAAATACCATGAAACAAATGACACATAGTTTAAACTTGTAATTTCTGGACCAGGGTGAAGTTGGAAAATAGGTTAAATTCATGATGCTTGTATTTGGAGGATATTGGTCTCAAGGGTTTCTATGTGGCACATAAGAGGTAAAACTTGATGTGGAAAGAGACCAGAAAGCTCACATATAACGTGGAAACCTTGAAATGAATTGTACACAGTTTAAGGTCATAATGATGAGACTATAAATTGGGTAAAGGGGAAAACAGGTTTCTAAATTTATGGATGGTTTCAGATATAGGAGCTATATTGATCTCTATGTATCCCATGAGAATGTCAATCAAGCCATGCATAGTTCTATAACACGGTGTGGTAGGATACCAATGTCGGTAGTGGGGGAAACTCTCTCGAATAAGGAAATAGAGGCATCCCATGGTTTTCATGGGGTATCCCATGATAAACATGGGTTAAATATATATTTTAATATTGTGTTCTAGGTACATTTAGTTTTATTCATATCATATCATACGAGGCATCCATACGGGGTAATGTTTTTGACCATCTCATACTTATCGCATGAGGCAACCCGATTTTATATGGGGTAAAATCATTTTTCATTAAGAGGAATCCTAGTTTTATATGATATAAGATCAGTGTTTAACATTGTGCACTAGGGACATTGGGATTTGTATTTTAAGGTCATAAAACTTAGACTATAAGGGATGAAAATAGTTTAAGGTCATAAATCTTGGACTCGTCTCAAATAGTTTAAGGTCATACTGTCTCGACCATTGAAAATAGTCTAATGAAATGTTACATAGACCATAGTATGGATATTAATTTAGGGTCCTAAATATCAGACCACTAAGTTTCCTCATGTGAATTACTTCTTAAAAAACATGGAGTTATTTGGTTGTGTGATACGCTCTCCATCCATAGCGATCAAAGAGTATAATCCATTGGAATATACCTTATAAATGATGTAAGGTCCATATAACTTAGGCTCCATCTTCAATGGATTATTTCCGTGTATCATCGATGTTTTGAGGGCCGGTACCACATTACTTAGGAGGAAGGAATGGAGACCAACCTTCTTGTTGAACTCTCTCATTATCCAGTTTTGGTTCCTCTCTAGATTATGTAGGGCTTGAATACTATTCTCTTCAATGGATTTCAACTCATCTATATGGAATTATTCCCATATTTCTATAATCTCATGGTCATTGATAAATATTAAAAGTGAATACAAATAAACCTTGATTTATATAAATTCCTCCATTCCATATAGTAGGTAATATTGGGTCACTTGGGTGGAATTCTGAGTTGTCGTATGATAGGCCCAGAGGGTATTAGAGATCTTTTCTAGAAAAAATTTCTTATTATATTCGACCATATTATGAAGGATATTATATAGGGGTTTTAATGTCTCAATATTCCCATTTTCCTCTGCATGGTAGTGAGAAGTATGGTTGGATCAGATGTTATACTTGGCATATAACTTCTTCAGATCAGCAGATCAGAAGTTGATGGTATTTTCGGTGAGAATAGCACGAGGAACTATAAATAGATGGATGATGTGTGAGATCATGAACTTTATCATGGATTAATATTTGACTTCCTTTAGGGTAATCTCTTATTCCCTTTTGGATAATAAGTATGTTCTGGTCAGGATGAACCTGCATTGTTGATTTGTCACTGGTGGGTATAGCCCTACAATATTTATTTCTCATAATGGAAAGGGAAATTAATACATGGTAGTGTGTAGAATATCTATCTATTTATGAAAAATTATTACATGGATCTGACATTTATGACACCTATTTGAAAACTTGATGTAATCATGGACCATGGTGGGCAAGAAGTAGCCCAGCTATAAATCTGATGGGAGACCTTCAACCCCTAATTATGGGCGCCAATGGACCCAACATGTACTTCCTAAATATTTTTAGGGATATCATCTTATTGGATGAAACATAGGACAATTCCATGAAACCCACAACTTTAGAGGGTTCTCTCAAGGTTAGGCCCACTCTAGAGGGTGAACTATACTGCCCACTAATGGATTCTCCCACACTTGGCTCAATCTGATGGGAGAATGTCATGCCGGAGATACATAGAAAATGGAGTTGTACAATTATGAATTTCCTATTCTTTGAGGGGAACTAAGGGTCCTAAAAAAAGTATTGGAAACCTGTGGTTTTACCTATTTCCTATCATCATCATCTGAAATAACAGGGGTGATGAACCTCTAGTGTTCCACATGAATGATTAGGTCACCTTAGCTAGGATCCATATAAGACAAAACCAAACTAGATAGTCCATCGGATCTAACATTATAAAATCTAAGTACACAAGTCACTTTTGACTGAGTGGGAAACCAAGCCATCAGTTGATGGGTGCACTCTAGGATTGGTACAAGATCTTGTTTTCTAACAATTTAGTCACCCTTGATCTAATTGATGAATAAATCAGAGTCTCCCTTCAAATGAAAGTGGGGGAATCTATCTTAGGGGATATCTCAATACCAATAATGAGATCTTGATACTATTCCTTATTATAGGTACATAATTATGACAATAATAATGAGTATAGAAGGATTGATTATTCCAGATTGATGGAGATGTTTTTTAGGCCAACCATGTTGAGATTGGGGTTGTTGTGCCTTCTATAGGATGGGATCTATGAGACACCATAGAAATGAATCTGCCAACATGGAACAACCTGACTCAATAAAAGGATATCATCTTATAGGAAATCAGTATCATAGGGAAGTTTTTCAGGAGCCATATGGGTAACCCAAAAAATCTACTAGTGTCTGGACTTTTATGGCTTTCTATAGGACACACCTAATGTTGTACTACTAAATAATCACTACCCAATATGAAAATCATCTCATCAGCATTTGGATATCGATATATACTTTAGTGGATCCAATTTGGACACCATATGTATCTCATGATTATAGAGGTAAAGTCACAACATCTACACTATGAAAACCAGCACGAGAAAACTCTTCTTGATGGGGGACTATCTGGTCTCCGTTTCAAGGATAATGTGACTGAGATAGTTTATAAAATTTTTCTATACCATCATTATTTCACTTGGAAAGAAGTTAGTCAAGGGACCATTTGGGTCTATCATATAGAGGAATAAAGGATTCCTAGAGACAAATGGAATCATAATTAGAGGTTATAGCAGGTACTTCTTGATATCCTAAAATGCATTCTGTCACTCCTCATCCTAGTACAGAATAGTTACTTTCTTCATAATCCTTGATAAAGTTTTACACATACTGTCTATATTTATGATAAATCAGCATATGTAGGCTAAGTTTCCTTAGAGGCCTCTTAAATCCAAGAGATTTATTGGGGGAGGCATTTGGTTGATGAAATTGATCTTCTCTGGTTTGATCATGATTACTCTATATCTTACGATGAATTAGAGAAATTTACTATAGGTAACCCTAAATGAACACTTCAATGAGTTTATCTTTAGGCACATGGAGTGGATGAATCCAAATAATTTCTCAATATCCTTAAGATGGTCCTGTTGCTTGTGGGACATGACCAAATATTCATCTATATAGCATTCCACCAACATCCCAAAAATCACCTTAAAGATGTAATAAATGGACCACTTATATGTGTCTCCTACATTTTTTGAGTTGAAGGGAATCACCTAAAAGCAGAAAGTACCTTTGGGAACCCTGAAGGAAGTGTAATCCTCATCCTCATGGGCCATTCAAATCAGATTGTACCAGAAGTATCCATAGATTAAGGATAAGTCCTAGAACCCTGTTGTAGCATTGATCAATAACTATGTCACTATAAAGGGAAAATCATTCTTTGGATAGTGACATTTGAGTTCCCGGAAGTCAATAGAGAGTCTGATATGGAAATTTTTCTTTCCGACTTAGACAATGGTGGCTACCCATTCTGGGTAATAAACTTTCATGACTAAATTTATTTGATAATATTGTCAACATCAATGTAGAATGTATCACACTGTGGGTATTGAAACTTTTTGGGAGGCTAATTGAACCCATCAAGACATGATGGGACACCAACATGGTGAACGACAACCTGAGAGTCCAACTATGGAATCCCATCATAGCTTTAGGAAAATACATCACAATGCTCTTTCAAGAAGTCCACATACTGCTAATGTTCCTCTAGAGACATGGTTGCACTAACCAGTGTTGGCCTCAATTCTTCCTTGGAACCAAGGTTCACCAGATTCAACACATCAATGGTGGCGGTGATACCCTCTTCAAATGTCGCTGGGGAGCCTTCCCAATCCTCTTCATCATCTAGGATAATAGGATCAGTGGAATGAGGTGTATCTTATAGGCCAATCAGTTTAGGGGAAGCACTGGTGCCTGCTTGGGAAGGCCCAAAATCATCACTTAGGGGTTCCTACTTTGTTAAAACTATTTTGAAATAGGTTTTTGATCCAATTCTGTCTGTATTCTAACCACAAGGTTCATGCTTGATATCAAATCAATAGTGGAGATTCATCTTTTGTCAAGTTCACCTTACTCTTATGAACAAATGGTAATGTTGGGGATTTATTTTCCTATGGATAACTTCTCAGTACTTCACTAGAGTAGGTGATTCTAGTTTCACCTTGTCTTTTCTAGTGTATAAGTATGAGGTAATATATAGACACACCTTTTTCCTAGGGATGCAAAAACACTTTTTATTGGAGAAAAAAACCTCCTAGTTTCATCATTGTGGCATCTAACTGATGAATTAGGAAAATAAATTCATCATCTAAGTCTACCCATGGGTTGAATACTTTGGCTGTTAGGACATTAATAGTATTGATGATCTCAAACCCCTCAGCTTGAACCTAATTCTCTTCTCTCTTATAGTAGTAAACATCTAGATAGAGGGCTTCACAATATTAAAAGGGGGACACATCACCCAAGGGTAACCCTATTTGACCATTTATGGAGTATTTGAGGCACTAGTCATATGTTGAGGGGACCACTCCATGCAGATGAATCCTGGCCCTACCTACCAATGCGTTGTTTTTGGTATCCTATGAGACTACCATAATTTCAGTGATCAATATCAATCCACCAAGATAGATCTTCATTCAGACCATTCTACATGGTTTTTATTCACTCTTCTCATAGCCCTGAATTATTAGGTTGGTGGGAGTCATATATGCTTCTCTTAATCCCAACTTGTAAAGTGTCTCGGTCAAGATGAGGTTGATCCCAGAGCTAGTATCCACTATAAAATGGTGGATTTCCACACCACTAAAATGGAATTTTAATTACAAATAGATTATGTGCCCCTAAATGATGGAAACCTCATCTTTCTTGGAAAATGTGACGATGTCTTGAAATTCTTATTTCTCAGAATCCTCTATAAATTAGGCCTCAACAATATCTACTTCAACATTGATCAAGAGAGTGAGTTTTATAGATTATTCAAGGAAATAAAACATTTATTTCAACAAGTGGAGGGCCAAGAGGATTGATATCCTCATAATAATTCTAGTGATGTGTTTCAACACATCATTATTATATTAAAAAGGCATATTTTTCCCCATATAGGGTTTCACCTTGGTAGGGGGTGCAACAAATTCTATTAGCCGAATCACTGGGTTCTGACTAGTGCTGGAAATATTCCAATGATGACTAGATTACCTGATCTGAAAAAAAATCAAATAGTTTTATATTAGATGAGGTATAGATCTATCTATATGTGGATAATCATAGAGTGAATACAGATTATATACTCTATCAACTAACATGGTCGGTTTCATGGTTGGATGAAAAGTCGTAACTGGAGATGCTAACAAAGAAGACATTACTTACTGAGCTCTACAAAAAACCTACTATTTGGTCTTATTAGCACAAATTTCCTAGTTTTAGGAAATATATTGGGTATTTCGGGGGCTCTCACATCATTTAACTTTCCTCTAATGGCATTGTCTTGAGGCACTCATGGGGATTTCATAGATTTATCACTATCAGACGTTGTGGGGAATTCTACCAGCTTAACTAAATTCATGGAGGAATACTCATTTTCTTTATCCGAGGAATATTCCAGAATGGGAGGTACACTGGGTTCATCTTATAAATCTAGAGGTATGAAGTCACTGAGAGTAAGAGATGGATTTGGTACCAGTGAGGGACTATGTTTTCCCTTACGCCATCACCTCTTGTTCATTCAATACTTAGAAGGCCATGAAACAAATTTTATGGAATCATTTGGTGGGGGAATGAAAACCACAAGATATTTGGGACTTCTCAAATGGGCATGAATGATACCATGATCACTAAATACTACTTTTTCAACCAAACACTCATTGTACTTATATGTATCACAACTATAAGCCTTATTGAATTCACTAGAGCCTTTTATTTCTATCAAAGATGATGGAGACATGGGTCACCTATTCCATAACATCACCCAACATGACCAAACCATGATCCACTTGGTCTTGGTTCCAATTCTTGAACACAAATCATTATTTGGTTATATGTCTAAGGATTCTGTGGTACAAGTAATGTTTAGGATGACTAGTGAGTCCGGCCTCCTGGGGCTTCCTTCACTATGAAAATTTCAAAATTACCTTCTCCAGAGAACATATAAAGTATATAAAAACATTTTAATCCATTATGGAATATGTCTTGTTTCTTTTTTCTGAGAAATTTACTTTGGGATCTTGGCCCTGTAGGGGGGGGATAGAGACACACTATCTTGTCTAAGTAGCTGCACTTATCAATGTGGTGCATAACAGTTCTGTACTGGGTGAGGTTGTGATTGGTAGGGTTGTTGTAATCGGTGAGGATCTTTTGAAAAAGGGTTCAAAAAATCTATTGGATCAGGGACCTCTTCCTTAAGAGAGTCAACATTCATTTCTTTTGTAAGATTTCTTGTAAGAGTTGGAAGGTAAAACATGCATGAAAATTATCTGGCCTACTACAAAGATGTAATGACCCAATGTTTTATCAATGGAAATTACCTTCTTATGATTATGTCATATAATCACATGAAATCACAACACAATGAACTACTAATTACTATGTGACCTTTAAACATAATTTTAACACTTCTGTGTTTTGAATTTTGAAAATATGACATTCACGGTTGCAGTCAGTAAAATGTTTGGAGTCTGATAAGAATAACTTAATTTTTGGTGAATAGTAACCTATCGTTATGAATAGTAATGTTACACTTATGAATAGTGATATAACCTAATGAATAGTAACCTTACCTATGATAGTATATAAATAAGATTTAAGTGAATGTATGATGTACCTATATTTTGGAATAAGTAAATAAATGTTTTAAAACTCATTTTTAGAATAAATCATGATTTTAATTAAATATTAAATTAATCATATTTAGATTTTTTATTTGAAAAATGGATTTCATTTTTGGTATCAATACATCGAAAAATGGTTAGGCTTAATTTTTGAGATTTTTCTAAGATAAATGAATTTTTGGTGAATAGTAGAATACATTAATTTACCGTATAGATACATTTTAATTTAAATCCCCTATTTCGGAAATCATAAGTGATGTAAGAACCCAAATATTGAAATCACATGCACTTATTACTATTTTTGATCATGGAATCATCACTATTTCTATTCTTGAGGGAAAGTAATAAACTAATGAATTAAATATTATGAAAACCCTCCTCTCCTCCACTATAAATACCACCCCTCCTTACCTCTTTTCTTTGTCCTCTCAAGCCTTGTGACTTCCCTAAATTCTACTAAAATATCTCCCAAATCTCCCTCCCCATGCCCAACATCCCTTGGTCTCCTAAAAATACCAAATCCTATCCTCTTAAGAGGCTCTCAAGGAAGGTTGATTCAAGAGTTAAAATTCCTTTTTTCTTTTCTTTCATTTTTAAGTTCTTTTGTTATCTTTTCTTTCCTAACATATACTCATCCAAATGGTATGAAAACTCTAGTAACATACATTTACTAGAATGTTTTTATTCTAATTGGATAATTCATTCTAATATCTCCTTTCCCCACCTTTTATTTGAAAGAAATGAAAACACCATTTGAGATGTTTTAATTTAGCACATTCATAGATGACGAGTTATCAATTTATATTAATATCTTAAATTCTGGTTATGAAACCATTTTTATGGTTGAACCAAACTTTATATTATTTTATGTTCAGGAATATTTTTTCCCACATGATGTAAAATAATAATACAAAACAAGTTAATTGTGAGAAAAAGCGCTAAAATTAATTCAAGCGTTTATAATTAATGTTTTATATAATGAATCACCTTAACTACAAATAAATTTTTTTTATAACCATGTAATATCTTTTATGATCACTAATTTCATATAACATAAATTCTAGACAACCACTTTAATCTTACATGTTTATCCATTCCTGAAAAGAAGTAAATCGATCATAAAAACCTAGAAAAAAAAACGAACCCCAACACTAAAATTGAACCACTTAACTCATAAAAAAGGTCATGAATTAACTTAAAAGGTGATAATAAATCTTTTAAATATATAAGAGGTTATTTAATTATTAATTAATGAACCTAATTTTATTATTCATGTCATTAATATCAAGTGGATAACACCATTCAAATTAAGGTAAGGGATCCTATCTATTTCACTTTTATTCAAGATTTACCTCTATGTTATTCCATTTTATGTGCAATTCCTAGTGACGGGGTATGATTACACACCCCTCATACTGTACTCATTATGTTTAAATGATGAGAAACCCCTTTATCTTTCATTAATCACTCTTAAGTACACATGATACCATGCTGATATTACTTAAGGGATTCAACGTGAACATCCTTTATTCCTTGAGAGTTCTTTGTCTTTATTTTTAACTAAATGAGGATATATATTCTTATTATGTTCATATTATAAATAATATTTTAATTTTACAATCTCATGTATCAAGTTCCATTCATCATTCTATTTCAGGGATATACATGTTTTTAAGTGATTCCCTCCTTAATACTTCCGGATAAGCAAACCTGTTTTGAGGGAACTTCCCAAATTCTTACCCGATTTCTAGTGAACTCTATATTCTATTTTAATCCAACATTATCATTATAAAATAAGTATTTTTATTGTGAAAACCTTCTGGGTTCTCTTATGGTTTTTTATAAGGTATTGTTCCCTTTTCTATTTAAAGGCCCTATAGTATTTTCATTAAAACTGCTCAAAAATGTTTTTATGCTAAAATTTCTTGAATACTTTTCTTACATGTGGTCACTTATAGTTGAAATAAATTAACATGATAAATTCCTATTTTCCCTTATAATTTTCCTTGTATATTTTAGTTACTTTATTTTGTGGATACTTTTATGATACAACCATTTGTTATGCTTTATGACATGATTGTGGTACCCAATTTTTTACATGGGAAACCCTTATGTTTATTTTAGATTGATTATGTATAATTTTTTTTGTGGCAAACATATTCTTGAAAATTTAAGATGGGTGTGCCCAGATAGTGCTCTAATGCATTGGGTAAAGTTAAGTCTCATGATATTTTATGTGTGATGGTCTTGGCAGTTAGCCTTGGCTTGTGCTACTATGTGAAACGATCTTGGCGGTTAGCCTTGACTCATACAAAAATCATGTTTTATGTTTTTTCCACATTTCTTTGACTCCATGTTTATATGATTCCATGTTTACATGTTAAGGTTTCATATGTTACAATACTTGTCATATCCTCATGTCATGCCTTCTATTCGTTGTTCTAATGATTTGTTCTTATGGTTATTCCCTTACTGGGCTATTTAGCTCATCCCTTTGTTCATGTGTTCCCTAGGGTACCCTATGCAGATGTTTAAGCACAATAGAATTTATGAGATCAATTTGAAGATTAAATAAAGAAGTATTTTTAGTCCCGTGTTTTTAGTTTTATGTACCTAGTCCTCAAATACACTACACTTCATGATCCTTGGCTTGTACTCTGATGTATAATTATGCTTAAAATCATGTAATGTTATGTGAAAAGTTTAGGGTTACTATAGTTGGTATAATATGATTCTCTAGTTATCTTTTGAGATTAGGAATAAATCACTTTAGTATGAACCTTAAGGATGAGACAAAGTATAAGAAAACATCCCTAACATTTGGTAAGTATAGAGTAAGTGGTTTATCATGAAAACACATAACTATCTAGATGAAAATAGGTAGAGTCAGCTCCATCACAGATGTACCTAGGAGTGAAAACTCCAACAAGGAGTTTCAGGCCTGACCTAGGGTATCCTGGTACATGACAACAAGCCTTTATATACACTTCGTTTGACACTCCTGGGGGATATACTACGGTAAATTCATGAGATTAGTACAAATCATTTTTAAGGGAATATAAAAATCCCAAAAGAATATAAGTTAAGAAATAGATCAAGGATAACATAGATTGAAACATAGGGAATCACAAGTTATGATATACTTCTCCTTTACAAGTTTATCCTCTTATGTTAAAAGTTTCATTTTTATGATCAATAGATAAGTATTAAAGCCCTCTAATTTTATGTTCTTTTTCTTATTTAATAGAGGGAAATAAAAGAACATGTTCCAAAAATCAGTGTGATGGTAATGTGAATATTTCCCTAATGATAAGGATGATATGATGGGAACGAGTTCTAAAAACTTCATGATAGTACTTTATCATCTAGCTCAAGTTATGAATATTAACTTGAATCATGTGGAACACCCTACTCCTCCAAGAAAAGAGAAAGTTTCTATAGAATCCTGTAAGTGGAAAAGGCATCCCATATTTAGAGGATCTTCTGATCCCCTCCTCATGAAACAATAGATTAAATCCATTTAAAATATATTCTCCATCCTCCAGTTCTTGAAAGAAGAGAAAGTTGTACTAGCGGTCTATCATTTTGATGGGGTAACTAATCCTGGGTGGACACTGATCAAGAATAAAAATTCCCAAGAGGAAATTGATTCCATGGAATGGGAGGAATTCAAGTTAATGTTTTTCAATAAATATTTTCCCCAAACCCTCCGTCTTGAGATAGAAATAGAGTTCCTCAAACTAAAGAAGAAGAAAGATGAGTCTATTAGGTCATATGAAGAAAACTTCAAAAGGATTGAAAGATACACCTCTGGCTTTATCCTGAACAGCTAAATCAAGGTGGACCATTTCTTCAGTATATTAAAGCCGAGTCTATGAAAAGTGTTGGCGAATAAAGACTTTGAAATTTATGAGTATATTGTCCATTGTGCCCTCAAGGTTGAAATGGATATTGGAGAATTTCAGTGGTCTTATGGGCCCAGTGACAAGAAGTGGAAAATAGAGAACAACATAGGTGGTTCAATAAAAAAATACCATGATGGAATGAATCCTGACTATCCCACTTGTATAATTTGTGGGAAGAAGAATCTTGGGAGATATCTAAAGGGAACCAACAATTTCTTTAAATGTGAAGGAATGAGACATCTGGTCAAGTACTATTGATAGGATATGAAAAATCCCACTAATTTAGAAGAAAAAAGGAAGGTTTATATCAACACTCAGTCTGTAGTGCAGTGCTAAAACTATAAGGAGCATGGGTATTATGAGAATAATTGACCTAATCCAAGGGTTGTTAGAGGAAATCAACAAAAAACTCCAAGGAAACAAGGAATGGCTTATTCTATCACTACTGCTGAGGTGGATCCAGACAACGATGTGGTGACAGGTATTCTAGTTATTCATTCACAAATAGTGAATGTACTATTTGATTCTAGTTCTACTCATTCTTTCATATATTTCAAGTTTAGTTGAACTATTCAAACACCACCTCAAAATTTAGAGGATATGTTATATGTGAGAACAACAAATGGGGAAATTATTTCATCCAAGGTTTATAACACCTCCCCAATAAATGTTTGTAAACTAAAACTCCCATAAAATATTGTCACGCTTCCTTTAGTGGAGTTCAATGTTATATTGGGCATGGATTGGCTATCATTATACAAATATAACATCAATTTTCGGGAAATGAGATCACTCTTTACATCATTAAGCATCATCCAATTCTTTACAAGTTTAAGGAGGAATATGAATCTCCTTTAGAACCAGTGTCTCAAGTGTGGATATTAATTCCTTATGAGAAATAATTTATAGCTCAAATGGTTGAGACAAATGAGAGAATCGTGCTTGAGGAAATGCCCATTGTGAGGGGTTACACTGATGTATTCCATGAAGAGGTACATGGATTCCCTCATAATCTAGAGGTTGAGTTCTCAATTGAACTTATTAATGGATCTTTTCCTATATCAAAGACACCTTATAGAATGGACACCTTAGAGCTGAAAGAACTAAAGAAGTAGTTACAGGATAATCTGGATAAGGGTTTTATAAGCCCAAGTACTACCCTATGGGGTGCACTAGTCCTCTTAATCAAAAAGAAGGATAGATCAATGAATCTCTTCATTGATTATCATGAGCTCAATAAAATCACAATAAATAATAAGTATCCCCTAACTCTATTAGATTACTTGTTTAATCAGCTTCATGGGGCCATTTATTTCTCTAAGGTGGACCTTAGATCGAGATATCACTAATTAAAGATGAGGAAGGAATATATTATCAATAATGACTTTAGAACAAGGTATGGAAAGTATGATTTCATAGTGATTCACTTCAGAATAACTAATTCTCTATCAATTTTCATGTATTTAATGAATAGAGTCTTAAGACATTACATTGAAATTTTTTTGGTTGTCTTTATGATACACTCCAAGAGAAAGGAAGAACATGAGGAGCATTGAAATACTACGTTAAAGACTTTTGAAAGGGGGAAGTTGTATGAGAAATACAATAAATGTGAGTTCTGTATGGAGGAAGTATCATTCTTGGGGCATGTTATCACTAGAAAAGGTATATTTATAGACCCTTCCAAGAAAAAGGTGATTGAAAAGAGGCCCATGACAACATTTGTAACAAAGATCCACAACTTTTTGGGTCTAGATGGGTATTATCGATGATTTTTGAAGAACATTTCATGATTTTTAAACCCAATGACCAAGCTGACATGAAAGGGGGTGAAGTTTTTCTAGAATCAAGAATGTAAAGACTGCATTAATGAGATGAAATATAGGCTAATCATTGCACCAATACTCGCACTCCCAACAAGTAAAGAACTATTTGTGGTGTACAGTGATGCCTCAAAAAAGGGATTAGGCTATGTGCTGATGAAAAATGATAAAGTGATAGATTAAACCTAAAGGTGGATGAAAACCCAAGAGAAAAACTATCCTACAAACGATCTGGAGTTGGAGGTAGTGATCTTTGGGTTAACAATCTGGTGGAATTATCTATATGGGGAGAAGTGTGATATATATACTGACCAAAATAGTATCAGATATATATTCACAAAAAAAGAGCTTACTAAGCACCAATGAAGATGGATAGATCTCATCAAGGATTATGACTGCTCAATCCACTACCATCTCAGTAAGGAAAATAAGGTGGCAGATGCTCTAAGTAGAAAGGATCCTGCTTCTTTATCAATGATGAGAATTGAAAAGGATCTAATATTCTAAGATTTTCAGAGGATGGACATGGGAATAATTAAGGGAGGAACATCATCAATCCTTTTTCAAATGATTTCTCAACCATCCCTCATAGAGAAAATAAAGGATTCTCAAAGAAATGATGTGGAAATTCTGAAATGGGTGGAAGCTATTCGAAAGGGGAAACCCTCTGAGTTCAATATTGATGAAGAAGGAGTTGTAAGATTTGGGTCAGGATTATGTGTACCATATGATATAGGGATAAAGAAGGATATTTTGAATGACGCAAAAATCTCGACCTTCTATGTTCACCTAGGGAGTACAAAGATGTATCAATATCTCTGAGAGAACTTCTGGTGGGACAATATGAAGAAGAATATTGATGAGTATACATCAAAGTTCATGGTATGTCAAAAAGTGAAGGATGAAAGATATAAGTTTAAGAGGATGATGTAACCACTACCCATACCAACATGGAAGTGGGAGAGTATCACCATGGACTTTTTCACTAGACTTATAAGGACACCTAGAGGAAAAAATGCAATCTGTGTCATTGTGGGCCATCTTATGAAGACAACTCACTTTATCGCAATTTGAGATGACTTATCATTAGATTAACTTGCATGGATATACATAAAATATGTGGAAAGGATCCCTGAAGTAACACTATCTATTAAATATGATAATGATCTTAGATTCACCTTGATGTTTTGGAAAAGTATCCAACATTCTTTAAGCACTGAATTGAATTTCAGTACGGCCTATCATCCTCAAAAAGATAGCCAATATGAGCGAACTATTTATACATTAGAAGATATATTGAGGGAATGTTATATGGACTTCAAAGGAATATGGGACTATCATCTTCCAATGGTTGAATTATTCTACAACAACAGTTTCCACTAGAGCATCTGAATGGAACCATATGAAGACCTCTTTGGGAAAAGGTGCAGAACACTGGCATGTTGGGATGAAGTCGGTGAGCGTAAGCTCCTAAGACCTGAAATGGTCGAAGAAATGGTGGAGAAGATAAAAACCATTCAGAAACGCATCAAGGCATCCCAAAGTGAATATAAGAGTTATGCAGACAATCATCAACAATACCTTGAGTTCAAAGTTGGAGACATGGCATTTCTACGCATATCTCCATGAAATAAGGTCATGGGGTTTGGGAAGAGAGGAAAGTTAATTTCCAGGTACATCATCCCCTTAGATATTCTTTATCTTATCAGGACTATCACCTATCAATTGGAACTTCCACCTACCAGGTCTAATGTACAATATGTCTTCCATATATCCCAATTAAGTAAGTACATAGAAGATCCTTCACATGTACTCTCTTCAGAGGTGGTATATTTGGTGGATGATCTTTCTTATGAAAAGCAGCCAGTGAAGATCTTAGATCGTAGAGATAATGTTCT
This sequence comes from Viscum album, assembly GCA_963277665.1. Lineage (NCBI taxonomy): Eukaryota > Viridiplantae > Streptophyta > Magnoliopsida > Santalales > Viscaceae > Viscum > Viscum album. The sequence goes on from OY728158.1 coordinate 1,466,734,104, forward strand.
ACGTAACATGACCACTCACAAGATCAAGGTACTATGGTGGATTCATAAGTACAAAGAGGCAACATGGGAATTGGAGGAGGCAATGAAGGAAAAGTACCCACACCTATTTATGGCTTAGAATGTAAAATGAAATTTCGAGGGTGAAATTTTATAAAGGGGGAATAATGTAACGACCCAATGTTTTATAAATGGAAATTACCTTCTTATGATTATGTCATATAATCAAATGAAATCATAACACAATGAAATACTAAGTACTATGTGACCATTAAACATAATTTTGACACTTCTGTGTTTTTAATTTTGAAAATTTGACATTCACGGTTGTGATCAGTAAGATATTTGAAGTCCGATAAGACAAACATTTTTTTGGTGAATAGTAACATACCCTTATGAATTATGATATAACCTATTGAATAGTAACCTTACCCATGATAGTAAATAAATAATATTTAAGTGAAAGTATGATGTACCTATATTTTGGAATAAGTAAATAAATGTTTTAAAACCAGTTTTTTAGAATAAATTAAAATTTTAATTAAATATTAAATTATTCATATTTAGAAAATTATTTTTGAAAAATAGATTTTTTTTTGTTTTCTACACATAGAAAAATGGTTAGGGTGAATTTTTGTGATTTTTCTGAGATAGATAAATTTTTTGTGAATAGTAGAATACATTAATTTACCATATAAATACATTTTAATTTAAATCCTCTATTCCTGAAATCATAAGTGATGTAATCACCCAAATATTGAACTCACATTCACTTATTACTATTTTTGGTCATAGAATCATCACTATTTCTGTTCTTGAGGGAAATTAATAAACTAATGAATTAAATATTATGAAAACCCTCCTCTCCTCCACTATAAATACCACCCCTCCTTACCTCTTATATTCACTCCAATAAAGACTTGTTACTTCCCAATATTCTTCCCAAATCTCTTCCGAAGATCCCTCCCCACTTCCAACATCCCTTTATCTTCTGAAAATACCAAATCCTCTCCCCTTAAGAGGCTCTCAAGGAAGGTTGATTCAAGAGGTAAAACTATTTTTTCTTTTCTTTCATTTTTAAGTTAGTTTTTTCTCTTTTCATTCCTAACCTATACTCATAAAAATGGTATGAAAACTCCATTAACATTAATTTACTATAATTTTGTTATACTAATGGGATAATTCATTACCATATCTCTTTTCCTTGCCTTTTATTTGAGATAAATGAAAACACCATTTGAGATGTGTTAATTTAGCACATTCATGGACAACAGGTTATCAATTTCTGTTACTATATTAAATTCTGGTCATGAAACCATTTTTATGGTTGAAAAAGACTATTAAATATTTATTTTATTTTATGTGATATTCTAGAATATGTTTTTATCTCATGATGTAAAATAATGATACAAAACAGGTTAATTGTTAGAAAAATCGCTAAAATTAATTCAAGCGTTTATCATTAATGTTTTATATAATGATTAAACTTCAATAAAAACAATCAAATAAATTTTATAACCATGTAATCTATAGGATGCTAAATAATTTCATATAATTTTAATTCTGGACAACCACTTTCATCTTAAATGTTTATCCGTTCATGAAAATAAGTAAACCGATCATAAAACCCAAGAAAACAAATGGACCTGAACACTGAAATTGAACCACTTCACTCATAAAAAAGGTCATGAATGAGCATAAAAAGGTTATAATAAATCCTTTAAATATTTTATAGGTTCTTTAATTATTAATTAATGAACCTAATTTTATTATTAATTTCATTAATATCTAGTGGAGAACACCATCAGACTTAAGGTAAGGGATCCTCTCTATTTCACATTTATTCAAGATTTTCCTCTATGTTATGAACTTTTATGGGTAATTCCTAGTGATGGGGAATAATTAATAACCTCCCCCATACTGTCCTCATGAGGTTTAAATTATTGGAAACCCCTTTATATCTCATTAATCTCTCTTAAGTACACATGATACCATTCTGATATTCAGTAAGGGATTCAACCTTAACATTCTTTATTCCTCTAGGTTTCTTTATCGTTATTTTTACCTAAATGAGGTTATATATTCTTATTATGTTCATCTTATAAATTATATTTTAATGCTCCAAAATCAAGCATCAAGTTCCATTCTTCATTATATTTTGGGGATATACATGTTTTTAAGTGATTCCCTCCTTAATACCTCCGGATAAGCAAACCTGTTTTGAGGGGACTCCTGAATTCTTTCCCAATTTCAAGTGAAGTATATCTTCTATTTTAAGCCTCCATTGTCTTTATAAAATATGTTTTTTTATTTTAAAAACCTTCCTGGTTAAATTCTAGTTTTTAAAAAGGATTTTTCCCTTTTCTATTTTAAAGGTTCTATAGTATTTTCCTTAAAACCAATAAAAAATGTTTTTATGCTAAAATTTCTTGAATAATTTTCTTACATGTGGTCACTTATACATGAGATAACATACCATGATACGTTCCTATTTTTCCTTATGAATTTCCATGTATATTTTTGTTCATTTCTTTCATGGACACTGATGTGGCCTTAAGAACACATGTTTGCCACATCCTTTTTAATTAATTTTTAATAATTTAATTACTTATTTTAGTACCTTTTGATAAATAATGACACTTATGTAATTTTATCACTAAATTTAATAATTAATCAATTTTTTTATAATTAATTGTGTATTTTAAGCCTTAAAATAATTAATTTATTTCTTACTTTAGTTTTATAGACTATTAACTATTTATTAAGATTGTTTTTTTGTCTGCATAGTTAATAATTTAACATTAAATAAATAATTAGTTTGATTTTTGCACTTTAAATATGTAGTCTTAATCTGACATTGCATGTACTAAGAATTAATTTAAAATAACCTAAGTAGTAGATGTATTTAAATTACTCATTCATTAAAATAAAAGATTATAGACCTACTTCAATTATTAAGTCTCTTTAAATTCTTTTTCATTAATTAACATAATGGTTTAATAATATAATGATTTTATGTCTATTTTAAATTAATTAACTTTGATAATGTAACTAATTTTAGTAATTTTACTTTGCTATTTAAAATGATTAATTTAACTTTAATCTTTAATTAGTTAGTTGCTTTTTATTTTTTTTAGTTTTTAATTTTGTAACAATTTAAATTTACTTATTGTAGTTTTTAATAAATTAACTTAAGTTGGTTGGTTTTATAAATTTATTAAAGTTTACATATTATTTAAGTTTTTAATTATTTTAATTCAGATTTAGTTTTTATTAAATACTTTGTTTATTTTTTATATAAGTTTTAATTTTATATATTAAATTTGTTTTTCTTGCAGGTTCACGGTTTCATCCGAGTCACAGTGTCTCCACATACCGGTTTCATCACAGTCTCACTGTGACTCCCTTACACCATGCACTAGATCCAAATCGGTGCCACTGTCAATCTCACATACTCTCTTACCATGAACCTCCTCACAGACACACCGTAACTCCATTTTTACCGTCTCACCGTTTCTCTTCCTCTACTATCTCCCCGTGACCCCTTACTCTTCTCACCATTTCCTGGAGCTGTTTCTCATTTTTTTTGTCACGGTTTCATCCACCATAAGCTCCTACTACCCTGACCCCTTTGCACTGATTTCTCCTACGACCGTTTCCTCACACTGGTTCTAAACCCTGTCTCACCGTAACCATTTGTACCGTTTCTATTTCATGGAGCCATAACATGCAATCGGTCTTCCTTTCACCGTTTTCAACACTGACATGTTTCCTCCAGATCTCTTCATTCAATCCATGATCCAACAAAACCGCATATCCAAAAACACCAATTCTTCCTTACATCAGTTCACATTCACCACAAAAGAAATCAAGGAAGACTTTACAAACACAAATCCAAACCTAAAATCGCCATTTCGGAAACGTAAAATCCATTTTGCTGACATTAGAGATAATTTGTGCCAAATCATAAATCTGGAACCCTCTTCGCCGCACCTGTGTGGTCCGCTGACGTCGCCTGAGGTGGTGGAGCTGAACTCGAAGTCACCACCACTGCGAGTGTGGAACCGCATCAAGGAGTGCAGCGTCTTTGGACTGCGAAGCCAGTGCACCGCAAGCTGAGATCTGATGTGGAGTTGATGTTGTTCCTCAGTGAAGAAACAACTCCCAAATGCCACTGGTACTGAGGAGCTGGAGGACGTCGCGCCATGCTGGAGATGTCGAGAACACCACACCACTGGAGGCCTCTTCCTGGTTCAGCACCGAAGAAACCTCCTCCCCCCAGGGTTCCACCGAGATATTTGGGGAGGATTTAATGAATATTAAAAAAAACAAACTAAAAAATAATAAATAAAACTTAAATTAAAAATAATAACCTAAATTAAAAATAACTAAATTTAAATATAGGAAAACATCAATTAAAAATAAATAATCAATATAAAATGATTAACTTATTAAAAAGAATTAATAATTTAATAAAACATTAACTAAGCTAAAATAATAAATAAGAATTTCTTAATTAATCATAAATTAATTATAATTTAAGGTGACATAATTATAAGTTATTAAATAAAATACTTAATAATAATTTATTTCGAACATAAATAAGCTAATCTAATTAACATAATTTAGTAAATAATTTAATTTATTTATAATAATAAACTTTTAAGTTAACATTGATAACATTAATTGATAAGAATTAATAAATTTATAAACACTTCTTTTAAGACTTTTAATAAACTAAAAATTTAAAAATGTTTATTTATTTCCTTCTCATTTTTAATTATTCTCTGTGTTAAATTATGTAGTTTCATACAGGAAGTGAGTTCCCGTCCAGGTGCATGTGACTAACTCAGCATGAGTTAGTTACGTGAGAAAAGCTAGCGCGACGTGCCTATCGTGAAAAAAAACGCATGTGTGCGGTGTGCTTGTGAATCACCTTTTGGAGTTGGTGGAAGTGAGTGGTGACGTGCAGCAGATGATGAGGGATTTAAAACAAAGAAAGCAGCAGAATTTTAGAGAGCACTCTCATTTTTCCATTCCACAAACACACATTGGAGAGCAGATCCATGGATGCTCATTTTAGATGAGATCGGAAACTCCCAGGAGATAGCGGAGTAGGAGATGAAGGAGCCAGGAGGCAGAGCTGAGCTAGGGGAGTTCTACTTCCCTCTGTCCATAACTCTTTTACTCTATTTTTTGGATGTCTTTCACTGCTATAATCAAGATGATGATAGGTTGAATCTTCTTAGCTCTGAAATTTTAAAACCTTCTGGTTACATTCTTTAAACCTTCATTAGATTATCTTTTTAAGAAATTAGAATCAATTGGTGAGATTGATTCATTTTCTAATATTTTGATCATTCACACTTCAATGTCTTAAATTTCAAACTTCAATATCGACTGGTGAGGTTGATCTAAAATACTTTTATTTCAAATCTTTAACATCTTTAACTTTGAAAATTTATGGCGAGTTCATTTCCAAGTATTATCTTTTAAAAACATTGATTCAGTTTAATTAAGTTTTGGTGTGGCGAACTCCAAAACCTAATCCTCTGCCTGTTGAGTTTCCTGGCGATGGAAAATATTCATTTTGACTTGATGTGTTATTTGATTGGAATCTGTGGAGAGAACATTCAATCATAACCAGTAGTTTAAAATCCTCGAGTACTTTGTTGATCTTGCTTCTTTGTCTTGCTGCTTAATATTGGTATACTATATTTCTCTAGTTTCTTTACAGTAATTAGTTTAAATTTTAGTTTATTCTAAAAAAATACTTATTCCATCATCCTGTTTCAGCATCATTTTAATAAAAAAATAAAAACTAAAAAAATTCACACTTGCTTCACTGCTGACAACAGTGGATTTTTATAACAATAACCCTCTAGAAAACTCATCTACCATCACTTGGGTTAGACCCTTCACTACTATAGTAGTGTAGGTTTATAAATGTAATTTAGAGGGCCATGAAGACCTCCAGACGCTCCAAAATTTGGTGCCATTACTGGGGAAGGCACACACTGGGAATTTAAGGTTTTAATAAAAAAGACATAAAAACACACATAAAAAATCATATTAAAAAATATACAGAAAAAAATTTCAAAAAAAAAACTTCTTTGAACTTGAACCTACTGCTTGTGTTTCTTTTGAAAAAATATGCTTCACTTTGATTTGTTGTGTGTTTAATCTCATTTGATTTTGATTTAAAAATGAATGTTAATCATAACTGGAATCAACTGAGACCTAACTGTATTTGTTGTGGTGATTATGGACACACTGCTTGGTAGTGTGTCTATAACTAGCCACAACGGGTTTTTTACATGAAGAGAACGATCAAAACCTTGAATCTAGTCCTGACACCCTAGCTAAAATTGAATTAATTGATTCTAAACTGGATTCTAGGGTGGAATTAATAAACAATTGGTTAACTAAAACCCATGAAATTCAACTTAGAGATTTTCAAGAGCAAGGTCAAAGAATGAAAAGATTAGAAAACATGCTCTTGGAACTTCAAAAAAGGGTTAAAGAATAAGAAGAATTTGAATAAAATGAAAATGAAAATGTGTATAAAAGATTTGAAAATCAAGTGGAAGAATAAAGTGATAATGAAACTGGACAAGAACCCATTCAGTTTAAAAAAAATGACTATGTTGAACTAAATATAGAAATAACCAACTCTCTAAATGAAGAACACATTAATGATGATCCCAAAATGAACTTTAATGGTGTTGAGTTGGAAAATTTTGAAGATGAATTGAAACAGATTGAAAAAGATAGCCCAGTTATTTTCATAATTCCTACACATGAGAAAAATCACTGTTTTAGAAGCTTTGAGAATGAAGTCACTCGGGTTAAAGATATACTTGAAACTAAAAACTTGAATGTTAAAAAATCTTCACCCAATCTTTCTGAAATTCTGAACAATGAGCCTGAACTTGAAATTGGGATCACCTTGGAAGAGAACCATAATCTGGATAACATGGAATCTGAAATATTTGAACTTCAATTGAAAACTTCTCTTCCTTGTTTTGAACTTGTAAATCCAATAATTTCATAAATGTTGTTGGATGATGAGGATAAGGGAACAATATTTTAGAAAATACTAACTGATGAGTTCTCATCTCCCTACTCATTGTAATGACTTTTTTGAAACTTTGTGCAATGACATTGGAAAGTAGTGTTAACCAACTTGAGGATAATTGTACTAATTTGAACATTCTGGAAACTGAATTTATTGAAACTAAATTGAACAATTCTTCTCCTGAAATTGATTTGCAACACTCAATTGACATGGTTTTAGAAAGTGAGCCTTTTGAATATGAACTTAAAGTAGAGGTTGAACACACACTTAAATTAGGTAGAGTTGATTTGTTAGAAGAAGTAGATGTTCAATGTCAGTTCACTAATGAGGAACTTTTGGAAGAGATTTACCATATTGTTAAACCTAATTTTGTTACTGGTCAAATAAATTCTCTTCCCTGTTTGTCACTTTCATCCTCAACTGTGAAGGGTGCTGAGTCTTCTCATGTTACTGATAGTAGTCTAGAGGGGGGATCACACTTGAGTTCCAATGTTCATAAATCTGTTCAAAATGTTATCGAATCTCCTTTTAAACCTACTATTAAGTATTTACCCATTTTCACCCTTGATTGTGAACCTGTTAGTGTTGAGGTTAGGAGAGATAGCTCTGAGTTCATTGCTACACCCTTTGAAGCACCTAGATTTATATTGTCCCTTCTTGAGTACTCAAATTTTGAAATCTCTAAACTTATTCTGGGAGTGGACAACACTATACCCACAACTGTTAAAGGGTGCTTCTTATGGGTTAATCTAAGCTATGAGAGTTTGGTTGTGTTTAGTATTAGAGCCCACAATTTTCAGTGTTTTGTTAAAAACATTTGGGCCAAACACATGTGGTGGTTCCTATTAAGGAAACCACATCCACCTAGTGACTACGGTTAGTTGCTAGGTAAGTATAGATAGGGACTTTAAACCTAGCGCTACATGGGAGGCAACCCATGGTTCTTATTTTGTGTTAATAAATAATTTTTTTTATTAAATAAAGTCTAACTGAAGACTTTAAAATCAGTGCTTCATGGGAGTCAACTCATGCCCTTTTTTTATTTTCATTTTTGTAATATTTTGTGTTGAATAATTTTAAGCTTTGCTGCCTACTTCTACTCTGCCGCTACTAGGTATTTGTTCTTGGTTTACATATACTGTGTTTCCAGGATGATGTTGTTGTGTCATTTTAGGAGTGGAATTATCATGCTGAAGGAGTAATGGAAAACTTAGTCAGGGAAGTGTCTCACTGTTATTTCTGCATTTCATTTTTCTGCACCTTAATGCTTTAGAAGAAGAAATTCTGCTCACTTAAGAAATTATGCTTGTATTAAAAAAATTATGCTACTTATTTTTTGAAAATTTACTGCATAAATTGCTTATATAATAATTTCTGCTGCATGTCACTGTTTAGACATAAAATCTTCATTACTTCACTGCTTGGAACTGAATTGCATTGTTATTAAAACCATTTTAATGCATGAAATTAAGTGTGTGTGTGGGGGGGGGGGTACATGCTGCTGGTCTTGAATCTGATTAGTCTAAGGGGTGTTAGCATACATCTTTATGTTTTATTGAACATCCATTTGAATTATATTTTTCTAAACATGTTTACACCCAATTAATTGTGCACCCACGCATTATATACTTCTTTTGAGTTTTAATGAAAATATTTGTCACTTTAATGTGTGTCTATATATGAACTTGCTATTTATTTATTTATTGTGGAAAATTAGATTTTTGAATTTCATTGGGACCCTTTATACATGTCATATATCTACTTAATTGAAAATATGTTTTGAACTATAGTTGATTAATTGTTCTTCTCCACATTTTGAAGTCAACTTTGGGGACAAATTTGGGTTTTAAGTGTGGGGGAGGGGGTCAATTCTTGACTGTGCTAAACTGTGATTTATTGAAAGCCCATCAATTACCACTGCAACTTTAATTTTTTTTGTAAAAAATAGATAATTATTTTCAAAATTCTTGCATAATTTTAGGCTTTACCCTTTTCTCAATTAGATCCTGCCTTATGATAAGTTCCTTGTTGGTTTTTAATGGCTAATTTGAGTCTTAAATTAATAATAATGGATGATTGCTGAGTGTTCTTTCTTAGTGATTTGATGGAAATTCGGTTTAGGAACTACCTCTGGAATTGATATGGGTACCCTTTTTATTAGACTATGAACATAGCCTTGGAACTGGAAGTTTGATTCTGATTCTAGGGGACTCATTCATTTTCTTTTAAATTATTAAAAGTAGTTACTTTAATGAGCCAATGTAAATGAATTTTATATAAAACTTTTGAAACTGGATGTTTGGGCATCTAGGATCCCACGGTGAGTCTCTGAGACCCTAGATGTTGTGTCCGTTTCTGTTAACTTTTATCCCTCTGTTCATCTTGAATAAGTGCATTGCATAGTGCTTAGCACAATGACACATGGCTTGGAAAAAATAAAGTTTCTAGGGTCAAAAATGAGCTCATTAAGGTGAGGGCAATGATGAATGTCACATGAAGTAGGGGTCAATTGATTTATATTGAAATCATTTAGGTTGTATCGAAAAAGTGATTCACAAAAAAAATTATTTATTCTTTGAACCCTAGGAGATGAGTCAAAGTACAAGGTTCCTCTATTTATGTTCTTAATTCAACATAAATTTTACCTTTTGTCACCCTCGGACCTTGGACTTAAGTCTGGATTGAAGTTAGTCACTAAGTAGTACTGCATATGAGGCATGACATCTTCATTACTTGATGATTCATAGTTTTCAAGACTACCAGTGAGTATTTGCTTAAGGCAAGGTTCATATGAGCAACATAGTTTCTAAAAGCCTAGTGACATGTTACTGTCCTTTGTTTCAAATTGCTGTTCATGTTACATTTTGAGCAGTATCATGAAAATCATACTTTTTTTTTCAAAGAATATAAAACATGGGATTGTTTGAGGACAAACAATGATTAAGTGTGGGGGAATTTGATGTGGCCTTAAAACACATGTTTTTCCACATCCTTTTTAATTAATTTTTATTAATTTAATTACTTATTTTAGTACCTTTTGATAAATAATTACACTTATGTAATTTTATCACTAAATTTAATAATTAATCAATTTTTTATAATTAATTGTGTATTTTAATCCTTAAAATAATTAATTTATTTCTTGCTTTAGTTTTATAGACTATTAACTATTTATTAAGATTGTTGTTTTTGTCTGCATAGTTAATAATTTAACATTATATAATTAATTAGTTTGATTTTTTCACTTGAAATATGTTTTCTTAATCAGACTTTTCATGTACTAATAATTAATTTAATTTAACCTAAGTAGTAGATGTATTTAAATAACTCATTAATTAAAATAAAAGATTATAGACCTACTTCAATTATTAAGTCTATTTAAATTCTTTTTCATTAATAAACATAATGGTTTAATAATATAATGATTTTATGTCTATTTTAAATTAATTAACTTTGATAAAGTAACTAATTTAAGTAACTTTACTTTGCTATTTAAAATGTTTAATTTAACATTAATCTTTAATTAGATAGTTTCTTTTTATTTTTTTTTAGTTTTTAATTTTGTAACAATTTAAATTTACTTAATGTAGTTATTAATAAACTAACTTAAGTTGGTTGGTTTTATAAATTTATTAAAGTTTAAATCTTATTTAATTTTTCAATTATTTTAATTCATATTTAGTTTTTATTAAATATTTTGTTTATTTTTTATTTAAGTTTTAATTTTATATATTTAATTTTTTATTCTTGCAGGTTCATGGTTTCATCCGAGTCACGGTGTCTCCACCCACCAGTTTCATCAAGGTCTCACCGTGACTCCCTTACACCATGCACTGGATCCAAACCGGTGCCACCGTCAATCTCTCATACTGTTTCACCGTGAACCTCCTTATGGACGCACCATAACTCCATTTTTACTGTCTCACCGTTTCTCTTCCTCTACTGTCTCACCGTGACCCCCTTACTCTTCTCACCATTTCCTGGAGCTGTTTCTCATTTTTTTTATCACGGTTTCACCCACCATAAGCTCCTACTACCGTAACCCCTTTACACTGATTTCTCCTCCGACCGTTTCCTCACACTGGTTCTAAACCCTGTCTCACTGTAACTATTAGTACCGTTTATCTTTCATGGAGCCAGAACATGCAATCGGTCTTCCTTTCACCATTTTCAACACTGCCATCTTTCCTCCAGATCTCTTCATTCAATCCATGATCCAACAAAACCGCATATCCACAAACACCAATTCTTCCTTACATCAGTTCACATTCACCACAAAAACAAAAAAGGAACACTTTACAAACTCAAATCCAAACCTAAAATCGCCATTTCGGAAACATAAAATCCAGTTTGTCGACGTTGGAGATAATTTGTGCCAAATCAGAAATTTGGAACCTTCTTCGCCGCACCTGTGTGGTCCGCTGACGTCGCCTGAGGTGGTGGAGCCGAACTCTACGAGTGTGGAACCACATCAAGGAGTGCCGCGTCTTTGGACCGCGAAGCCAGTGAGACGCAAGCTGAGATCTGCTGTGGAGTTGATGTTGTTCCTCAGTGAATAAACTACACCCGTAATCCACTGGTACTGAGGAGCTGGAGGCCGTTGCGCCGTGCTAGAGATGTCGAGAACACTGCGCCGTTGGAGGCCTCTACCTGGTTCAGCGCCGAAGAAACCTCCTCCCCCCAGGGTTCCACCGAGATTTTTGGGGAGGATTTAATAAATATTAAAAAAACAAACTAAAAACTAATAAAGAAAACTTAAATTAAAAATAAAAACCTAAATTAAAAATAACTAAATTTAAATATAGAACAAAATCAATTAAAAATAAATAATCAATATAAAATTATTAACTTATTAAAAAGAATTAATAATTTAATAAAAAATTAACTAAGCTAAACTAATAAATTAGAATTTCTTAATTAATCATAAATTAATTATAATTTAAGGTGGCATAATTATAAGTTATTAAATAAAATACTTAATAATAATTTATTTCGAACTTAAATAAGCTAATCTAATTAACATAATTTAGTAAATAATTTAATTTATTTATAATATTAAACTTTTAATTTAACATTTATAACTTTAATTGATAAGAATTAATAAATTTATAAACACTTATTTTAAGACTTTTAAAAAACTAAAAAATTCAAAATGTTTTTTTATTTCCTTCTCGTTTTTAATTATTCTGTGTGTTAATTTATGAAGGTTCATACAAGAAGTGAGTTCTTGTCTAGGTGCATGTGACTAACGCATCATGATTTAGTTACGTGAGAATAGCTAGCGCAACCTGCCTGTCCTGAAAAAACGCACGTGTGCGGTGTGCTCGTGAATGACATTTTGGAGTTAGTGGAAGTGAGTGGTGACGTGCAACAGATGATGGGGGATTTAAAACAGAGCAAGCAACAAAATTTTAAAGAGAACTCTCATTTTACCATTCCATGAACACACATTGGAGAGCAGATCATAGGACACTCATTTTAGACGAGAGAAGAGACTCCCGGGAGATAGCGAAGCAGGAGATGAAGGAGCCATGAGGCAGAGCTGAGCTAGGGGAGTTCTACTTCCCTATGTCGATAACTCTTTTACTCTGTTTTTTTGGATGTTTTTCACTGCTATAATCAAGATGATCATAGGTTGAATCTTCTTAGCTCGGGAATTTTAAAACCTTCTGGTTACGTTCTTTAAACCTTTATTAGCTTATCTTTTTAAGAAATTAGAATCAGTTGGCGAGACTGATTCTGTTTCAAATATTTTGATCATTCACACTTCAATGTCTTAAATTTCAAACTTCAAAATTGACTAGTGAGGTTGATCTAAAATACTTTTCTTTCAAATCTTTAACATCTTTAACATTATAAATTTATGGTGAGTTCATTTCCAAATGTTATATTTTAAAAACATTGATGCAGTTCGATTAAGTTTTGGTGTGGCGAACTCCAAAACCTAATCCTCTTCCTATTGAGTTTCCTAGCGAGGAAAATTATTCAGTTTTTCTTGATGTGTGATTCGATTTCAAGCTGTGGAGAGAACATTCAATCGTAACCAGTTGTTTAAAATCCTCGAGTACTTTGTTAATCTTGCTTCTTTGTCTTGCTGCTTAATATTAGTATACTATATTTCTCTAGTTTCTTTGCAATACTTAGTTTAAATTTTAGTTTCTTTTAAAAAAATACTTGTTCCATCATCCTGTTTCAGCATGATTTTAATAAAAAAAATAAAAACTAAAAAATGCATACTCGCTTCACTGCTGACAACAGTGGAGTTTAATAAAAATAACCCTCTAGAAAACTCGTCTACCTTCCCTTGGGTTAGACCCTTCACTACTATACTAGTGTAGGTTTATAAATGTAATTTTGAGGTTCGTGATGACCTCTGGCCACTCCAGACACTTTTATGATACGACCATTTGTTATGATTTATGACATGATTGTGGTACCCAATTCTATCCATGGGAAACCCTTATGTTTATGTAAGTTTGATTATGTATTATTATTTATGTGGAAAAAATATTCATTAAAAGTTAATATGGGTGCACCCATATAGCATTCCAATTTATTGGGTAAAGTTAATTCTCATGAGATGTTATGTGTGATGATCTTGCCGGTTAGCCTTGGCTTGTTATACTACGTGAAACGATCTTGGAAGTTAGCCTTGACTCATACTAAAGTCATATTTTATTTTTCTACCAAATTTATATGAAAACATGTTTATATTATTCCATGTTTATATTTTATGGTTCCATATGTTACATGACTTTTTATATCATCATTTCACACCTTCTATTCCTTGTGATAATGATTTGTTCTTATGGTTATCCCCTTACTGGGATATTTAGCTCATCCCTTTGTTCATGTGTTTCCTAGGGTACCCTATACATATGTTTGTGTACAATGGAAGTTAGGAGCTCAATATGAATATTAAATAAATAAGTGTTTTTTAGTCCCATGTTTTTAGTTTTATGTACCTAGTCTTCAATGACACTATACTTCATGATCCTTGGCTTGTAATCTGATGTATAATTATGCTTAAAATCATGTAATGTTATGTGAAAGGACTAGGGTCTCTATAAAATCTCCCCCAAGGTAATTTTAATTTTTATATAACTACCAAAATCCACCTTAGTAGTTATGGGTTATGATGGTAGGAACCAAATCACTCTCCATTTTACCTATGAACATTGTAAGTAGTTTTTCTTGATATAATGACCATTTGAACAAATATATGAGAACTTTTCATCAAATGAAAAAGTCTACAACTAATTCATCAGGCCTTTTTTTGAACTTTAGGAGTTTATAAATACTTTCCTTGGGCATGGTAGAGCTGAAATGGTAGAGAAACTATCTATTAAGGTCCTCCAAAACTAGCAATGGACCCTATTGTTAGCTATATTTACTATATAAACATAGAACATTATAGTGTTTGAACAAGGAATCAGAGCTTTATGGCCTCCTACTATTATGGGGTCCCCAACATGGGTCCACACCTTGAAATAAAGTGGTCTAGGTGCTATAGTGAGTCTCCCATACCGTTGAACATGGTGAATCTAGGATTTAAAAACTCTATGGGTTCTCGGATGTTGTCCACCCATGAAAAGTACAACTTTCCACCAGGTAGGATATCCACCAATCGTGTTTCTAGGGATTTGAGTAAATTAGTGACAGTGGCTATCAAATCATCTTGGTGAGGGTATGTTTCCAAAAATTCATTGAAAATATCATCAACTCAGGGATTGTGTTCATTGAGTTAGGGAGTATAATGTCCTATGTCCCGAAAAGGGTTAATCATGCTTCTCAGGAGGATTTAGTAACTCGTACCTTAGTCACTTTCCATATCCCCAAATTTTTCTCTGATCGATTGCATGGGGACACCATGTCCAAACATGGGTATGTGGATGAGGAGGACCCTTTTCCCCATAGAAGGAGTGATAGGATATCTTATATTATTTCAATAATTTGAGTGCCTCTCAATAATGAGTTTGGAGGTAATCATTTTTTATTCCTCATCATGCTAGAGCCAGGTGGCTACCATAGGCTATGTCTATTATTTCGATGCAACATAGAGTGGATCTAAGGGCTCAATTTTTCCCTTCCTCTTGTTATATATCAATGGGTAGAACCATTGGGGGGATCTATGAGTCTGTGTTTCTTCCCCTGATGATGAGTGAGGGAACCCGTTGAAAGGTCTTCCTAGTACTATGCTTCCACTTGAGGAATATCTTCCTTATAATTCTATACAGTAGTACCCCTTTTATTTTGATACTAAGAAAACTCATTGAAAACCATAATAACTATGGTGGTGTTCAGAATGGAACTTTCATAGTTGGTGGGTAGGCCATAATTTCTTAAGATATGGATGAAAAAGAGAGAAGCATACAATACCTAGGATCAAACCTTTATGTGAAGAGATGATTCTTCTATAACTCAATGGAGAATTTTTAAGCTCTTGACATAGGTCTATGGAATGGTCTATCGGTAACCATAAAAATAATGGAGTTGATTCATTGAGAGTTCTAAGATCTTGACCCCCCTTCACTATTGGTAGATGAAATTGAGGTTCTCTTAACAACTTGGGTAGGTTAGCTACCAATCATGGAGGCAGTGAAATATCACAAATATAATCTGGAAGAAACATATTGACTGGTCCTCTTTTAGGGAATCAATGATTTCAATGTTCAGAGTTTCAGGTGGCCAAAACACCACTGAATTATGATCAATGGTCATGGCCTCCCACATGACCTCTTTCTTAGAGGAAGGGCCCTACTCTTGGTTGACCCAATCCTCGATTGGAATTAGCTGGGACATGGCTGGCAACACTAATTTATATTGGTTATAAATTTTTTTACAGTGAGATGAGTCACTTTGTGAGTGAAATTTCCACTGCATTTTGGGGCATCTCTCAGGGGCGGTTCTAACCACATCATCATGTCCCTATAGGACATGGTGTTCACCAATGCCTTGTGGTTAAGGGAGGCATTTTCCATCTATAGTTAAATAGAATTATCACTATCTAAAGGTATCATTCCAGACCTAGAAATATCCCAATCTTCTTTTGTGGAAGTAGAGAGTAGGGAAACTAGTGAAAATAAATATGACTACACTATTATCCCCTATAAGGGTCTAAAAAATCATCCAAATGTAAGTACTTGTAGAGGGATCTAGGGATCTTGTGGACCTAGGATTCTGAGATGGGGAGTCTCAATTGTTGTTCCCCTACCATAGAATCTAGAAGATAGGGAGAATGAACCATCATCAATTCATCTGTCACCTTGGAATATGATAGTACAATGAGTTAAATGATAACATGGAACTTTCTATGGTTGTGAATTTGATAGGGATTGTTCGGCCTTCGTCTCTAGGATGGTTCTTTTGGGAAGTGTATGTTTTTTGAATGGGGAGTACCCTTGTGTCAGTTGTTATTGGAGTGGGGAGGCCCTCTATGCTAGTTGGTGTTGGATCAGGGAGGAAATACTCTATGATCGATAGGAGAAACAGGAGGAACTCCATGCTTTTTGGTTGGAGTATAAGGATGTACTCCATACTAGTTATCAATAGAGTAGGGGGGACCTCCACTCTAGCTGATAGTGGAATGAGGAGGATTTCTTTGCTGGCTATTGAAGAAGTAGGGATTGTAATGACCCAGACTTTTAAATGATATTTTTTTCCTAGGAAAATGATTATTATATTATATTATACACAAAAAACCATATATCTTTATTAATGAAGTGATATTTATAGAGAGTAAAGGGAAATATGACCATAGAGATTAGACCGTTATATGGACATTGGTAAAATATGACTATTGGTAAATATGAACTTTAGAAACTATATTATTGGTAATAATTATAATATTATAATTAGTGTTTAAAAGTAGTAATAACAAAGGATAATTAATGTAGAAAGGATAAGTGATGGCCCAAACTAGTAGATTCATGTCGTATCAATCCCATTTGTTGGAACTTGTAAGGGAGGGATAATCACTAGGGTTTTCCCTTGACTAATACCAAGTTGATCTTCAATAAGTTTGGCTTGAAAGAAATCACCTATGGGAGAAGTTCATGTGGAAATTACAGCTTGGTCGATGTTAGCCAATCCACCCCATGAATCTATCACCACTGCACGCCTTACACTTATGTCGTACGTGGGTGTTATAAGGGGTTACATGTCCCAACCTTAGTTACGTAATGTGCAATTAATTTGTATAAATAAAATTTACATTCCATCAATTCATTTTTAAGAATAGTTTTTCTTAATAATATATATGTTTAATTGATTTGATTTTGATAAATTTAATTTTTCAGACCCAAATATACTTTTTAGAAAATATATAAATTTTTTATAATAAACTAAGGTATTCCGATCAATATTCATTTTAACTAAATATTATATTAGAAACACTTTTTTCAAAATATAAATGATAAAATAATTTTATTATTTCCAAGGAAAATTTTAAGTATAAGAAATGTTACTATGCATTACAACCCACTATTTTTTAATAAATAAGAATTTTTATAATTAAATGTTAAAATTATAATATTTAGAGAATTTTTCTGATAAAATGAATATCATTTTTCAAATCATCACATTGAAATAAGGTCAGGGTGAATTTATGGGAATTTTTTAAAATACTTTATTTTTTCATGAAGAGTACAAATATAGTTTATGTTTTTTTCAATGTTTAATGACTTCATAATTATTTCATAATGGTGTAATAATTGATTAATCACAATCCAGGACCTAAAATATTTTATTTTTTTAATATCAAGTATTTTTATATATTTTAATCAAATTCCAAACCTATAAGTTACTTTCCAAAGTCCAAAATGGAAACTTTAATAATAAAAACATTATTTTATGGAAACATTACTTTTACAAGCCAAACAAAGTAATAAAAAAATAATGATCAGTTCTTGTGGATTAAAATAATATAAATTATAACCCAAATATCCAAAACCATGGGAAAACCCATGGGAAATCTAATGGTTTTTCATTTTTCACAACCTCGATTTTCAAGGCCTATATTTGAAAATTATTAAACAAATATTCCAATTTTTCTATACATACCCACCCATGCATCCATTTCGTTTCTCTCAAAACTCATAATCCATGAATCTCTAGTATTTTTCCTCCCTAGGTTTCCTCAATCCCCCCATGTTTCCATTCCTAAATATTTTGGAGTAACTCTTCAAGGTAAGGGAATTATCCTTCATTTTTCTTCAATTCAAGAACCTCTTTTTTGTATATGTGTCATAAATGTTATGGTCAATATATTTTATCACCCTTTTTTCATAATTTTACTGAAAAAATATGTTTTATAAATGGAATACCCTTGTCCCATACAATTTTACCATTTTTTAAAACCACGTTTCATACCCTTTATGCTGTATTATTTACTTCTCAAAATTTCTTTATTCTCTTCATGAAATTTTATTTTATTTTCATTATATGGATACCCAAAATTTTTCTTTTCCATTAGTATTAAACTATATGTAAAAATGATTTATATTATTTTTGTACTTACACATAATAAACCCACTTTCCCATTTCATGGGATAAGAATGATGTAATGATAATGTCTTTAATCATTTTTCGCACACCATAATTTTGATAAGAAACATTTTCCTTATTCTCCAAAATGAAATGTTTGATTATTATATATGTGTCTCACATTAATTAATACATATGAATGGTGAACCTTGATATTTATACAATGCATTGGATAAATAATTTAATATATAGAGATGACATTTTTTATGATACCATGGTGAATAACCTTGGTAATTTTCATTTATGACATCTTGGTGGTTATTCTTTGTTGTATGATTATGAATGACTAAATTAAACATTGTAGCTAAATTTTCATGTTATGATTCATGTTAGTTTTATTATTATATTCCTCATGTTCTCTTTCTTAGTTCATAATGATATTCTTCATGTTCTTGTTGATATTCCCCATAATCACATGTAAAATATTTCCCTTACTAAGCCTCATGATCACACCTTTCCTTCGATGTATGTCCCTAGGATATGAGATGTAGTAAATGTACATAGGATGAACCCATGAGGATTTATTCAAGTAAATTTAGAATAATGTTTTATGTTTTCATGTATTATATAACTAATTTCTTAGAAACTAAACTTTCAAAGAT
Source organism: Viscum album (assembly GCA_963277665.1). Lineage (NCBI taxonomy): Eukaryota > Viridiplantae > Streptophyta > Magnoliopsida > Santalales > Viscaceae > Viscum > Viscum album. Next base: position 1,466,753,325 of record OY728158.1, read on the forward strand.
CCTCTGTATGTACCATGTAATGAAAAGTTATGTAATTGATAGGCATGATTCCATAGTTGGTATTAGAGAAAGAATTAGTTATTTTTGGAAGTTAGGATTTGAAAACTTTATGAATAACCCTAGAGAAAAGTTTCAATATATTGAAACATACTGGTATTTTGGTGAAGTATTAATTGAGTGGTTTCTGAGAAAATAAATCCTCGTCTGGATACAAATCCTGGATGTGGTTATGGAATAGAAGTATCTAGGGGTAACACCTGAAAACATAGATTTGATTTTGACTCAAGAAGGAACTAGGGTATGAAAAAAAGATTTTCTACACTCTTGATTTGACATTCTTAGGGGATATGGTTGGTTAATAATAAGATTTATATGATCCATTATGAAGGATATATAGAAAATATAATTGTTGTTAAAGAATAAAATATTTAAGAATGATGTTTTAAGATATAAAATTATATTAGAATTATAATATTCTTAAAATAAAAAAATTTCTCACTAAGGTTATATTATTTAAAAAACGGTTTGAAATACGATCAACTATGTAAATGATGAGCGCAATGGACGATGTGTCGAAGAACCTCCAATGGAAGATGAAATTGAAACTTTCATGAGAATGATGAGTCACCATCTCAAGTTGTGAATAATAACTTGAATCAATCCGAGAGACTAGATTTAGTTCATATGAAACAAATTTCTATTGAGTCCCTCATACACTAATTACCACCTTATTTATATGGATCTAATGACCTATTGGTTTCAGAATTATGGATAATATCTATAGAAATGAAATTTTCTATACTATGTTACTAAAAGAAAGAGAAAGTCACCATGGCAGTATACAATTTAGAATGAGAAGTTTATTAGTGGTGTAAAATAATTAAAAATAGAAATCCAATAAGGTAAATTGATGTTATGGAGTGGGAATAGTTTAGGTGTATCTTTTTTAATAAATATTTCCCCTGTTCGATGAGAATGAAAATAGAGAATCAATTATTATAACTAAAGAAGAAGGAAAATAAATCTGTGGGAATTTAAGAGCTGAAGTTTATAAGACTTTCTTATTACACCTCCAGATTTGTTATGGATCTTATGAGAAAGGTTGATAGATTCTCCAGTGTACTAAGACCCCATCAATGGAGGAATCTATAAAATTGAGAATATGAAATCTATTATGATAAAGTGAATGTGATATAAAGGTTGAACCAAACATCAAAAACATGTTGTGGTCACATATATTGAATGAAAAGAAGATATCAATGGATCTGAACTCTAGGAGGAACATTGATCATAGAATAGAAGTAAAGTAAGTTAAACTTACCACATGTAAAAAATTCTGGAAGAAGAATTTGAGGAACTACTTTCTCAGGAGTGAAAATATGTTACAAGTGAGAAAGAGATGTCCATATAACTTAGAACTATCATAGTGAGGAGAATCCTCAAATTCTTAACAAAAAACAACAAAGGGAAGATATTATATCCCCAAACTAAAGTCCAATTATTCAAGTGTGGACAACTTTATAACATTTAAAATCACTATCTAAATCAGAAGATAATGGAGGGGAATCACCATATACCTCAACATAGGCCAACATAGCAAGGTCAATCATTTACTATCATGACAGACAATGTATAATCTCCAAATTATGTGGTGGAAGGTACTATTGTTGTTCTCTCAAATCTAGAAAGAGCATTGTTTGATTTTGGTTCTATACAATCCTTTATTTTATCTAAGTTTTCAAATAATATATAATAAATTGTTGATCTTCTAGAAGTAGAGTTATTAGTCAACACATATGGAGGGATTATCTTAGAATCAATAGCATATAAAAGCTCTAGTATTAACTTTAAGGAGTAAAATATGATCATAAATCTAGTAGTCATTCTGATGGTGGAATTCAACACTATAATAGGGATGGGTTGGATCTCAAAGTATAATGATAATATCAATGACTAAAGTAAAGAAATTTTAGTTTTATTAAATAGAAAAACTACAGTCATTTTAAAAGTAGAGATATCCCAACCCGAGCATTGTCTAGAAGAACCTCCTATAGCCTTCTTTATGGATATGTGTAGTAAATAGAAAGAGAGGTAGAGTTATATATTGAAATCATACATGGATAAAAGATGATATCAAATACGCGATATAAAATTAAAAATATAGATCTCGAGTAATTAAAGAAATAAATTCAAGATATTTTAGAGAAGGGATTTATCTGACCAAGTGTGCCTCCTTGGGAAGTAGTAATTATATTTGTAAAGAAAAAGGATGGATCAATGAGTCTATGAATTAATTATCAAGAACTTAATGAGATCACAATGAAGAAAAAGTACCATCTTTCAAGGATTGATTTTTTATTTTACCAGCCTTGTAATGCCCCGATCCCAATTACCCAGAGTCGGTGCATTATTACATAACATTGGCATGATCACAAGGAAATCATGTCTCGAAAGACCGATCACTTTAGTATTATTGGAAACAATATTCATACATAAGTTAAAATTTACAACTTGAAAAGAAATACAACACGAATTTATTCCATTGGAAACATCCAGGCCTCCTAAAATTCCTTAAAGTCACCCATAACTAACTTCTTCATATCCTAGGAAAATTAAACATAAGAAAGGGGTGAGCTCAAATTCTTAGTAAGGGTAAGAAATACAACAGAAGATAACATAAATATTAAGCATGGTGAATAATTGAAACAATATGCCTTTACCAATAATAAACATGAATACTTTTATGGCAGGAATATGTGCTGAGTAAATAATGCCATAATAAAACATAATCATTGGTATTATACTAGTCGAATGACCACATGAACCATCAATATTATTTTCATATTGAGAAAATGTATAATGCTGGACATTTTGAAACATTTTGTCAAGGCCTCGACCAAGACGTCTAAAAATGATTAAGGCCTTGGCCAAAACCATATATCAAAATTAGGAAAGGGCCTCAGCCAATTCCATGTCTAGATATCTCATGAGACATACCAATGCATCAAGGTGCTATAGTGGGCTCCACCCGTAACTTACTAAGTCCAATACATTCCTCATATGAAAAGGTTTACACATATCATAAACATTCATATTAAAACTATAATATGAAATTTCAATACCTTAACCATAAACCATGAATGGTATAAAAATAGCACATCCACAGTCAAACATATCACAAAACATTTAATACAATATGAATGTTTTGTATCATAGAAAATCAACTTTAAATAAACTTAAGATCCATAAAAGGATGTTGACATAGATGAAATAAAAACCCTTTTTAGAGAAATACATATTTCTATTTTGAAATCATTTAAGAGACATATAATTATAAAGAAAACATTTATTTTGAAAATATTCTTATAAGCTTGTAAGGGAAGCTTTGATGATGTTATAACGACAGAAAATAACTGCATCCGTCGTATAAGTTAAAAAAACATTCTTACCTTAAATTTGTTGAAAAGGTCAAAAAGTACCTTATTTGGAAAACGACAGAAAGATTCCTTTAAAAACACATAAGGGTATAAATGACTTTAACCCATTGTCTATTAAATAGTATTTTTTTTTGAAATACATTTTTAAGAAACATGGATGTGGATGATAAAGAGGTCCCAGTAGATACTTACGTAAAAACAACCTCGGATAATAAAGAGATTGTGAAATTAACCCTTACCTTGTACGCTTTCTTGGTAGAGGGTAGGTTAATCTCTTGTATAATGGTTAAATAATTGTTATTAAATTATAGAATAATAATATACATTAATATGATATCATATATGATCTTTTAACATTGTTATGTTAATAATATCTTAGTATTATCGTCGTTTCAGGTGTTAACAGATTCATTTTCCTTTATATTATTTGTTATGCGAGTCATATTTGTTATGTATGGGAGGTAAATTATTCTATTCAGAATTATATCAAGTCTTTAAAAATTATTTTTAATCATCAAATGAAAATTAGTCTTGAATGGATACAATGGGTAATGAATCTCATCGCGTTCGTGGAGACGGTAGTCCATACGTACGCACTAGCGACAATATCATTCTTTTGATATTAAAATAATATGAAATTGGATGGTATATCGTATATAAAGAATAATTATCATGTTATATTTATTATTTACATCAATTATACATCATTATCATACCCATCCAAATAATAATGTTTTGAATAACAATTACACCACGACGTGGAGACGGTAAGCCGTACGTACGCACGTATGATGACATGTCATTAAAAGGATGGATAGAATACTGAATATGGTTGTACCATATTTATAATAACATCGAAGTATATAGAATATATTGGAGTTATTATTTTAGAATGGAAATAACAAAGAAAGAAGAAGTGGGAGAAGAAAGGAACTTGAAAAAGGGTGGTAAAAACATTACCTCTTCTTCGGGTTCTTACTTTTGATTTGATCAAAAGGGATCCTTAGGTTGGTTTTATGATCAAACTAATGACTGTAGGTTGAATTGAGGGAATTTTAGAGGATATTTGGGAAGGTTTTTTCCAAACCAACAGGCTTTGAAGGTATGCAAAATTGGTTAGAATTGGTGTCCTTTTATAAGGGGGAGGAGGGGCTCTTTAGAAAAAACATAAAGTATTATTTTATAATAAATTCATATTCATTTTCTAATGGATAAAAACTAGATTATTTAAATTATAAGGTGAATATGGGTTGAAAACCACTCAACCAGTAGGTTTTAGATAGGTTTGGCTCACTATATTAACATTATCTTTTAGATTTAACTCTTAGTTAATTAGTTTGACATTTACCATGTCTCTTTGTATTTTTTTTATTTGGTTAATAAACTTACTATAAACTGCCAAGAGAACCCCAAATGATTAATTAATGACATAAATATCATTATATAAGTCCTTTGGCTGAACCTTATATTTTTAGGAATATTATATCAATTAATAATATAATATTTTTTTTAAAACTCCTTTTTGTCAATTTTGACACTATTTAATAATTGATTTTTGTTAAAGTATTAATAAATTTATTTATTCGAAAAAAATTAATTTAATAAATACTAACATGTCATATAAATCAATAAAATTTGTGTATGTAATCATAACTTTCAAATTATATTTATTATAACATTTATAATACCAATTATTTGATTCTTTCATTAATAAGGAAAATACTACATCATCATTGGGTCATAAATAAATTTTATTATTAAATGTCTAAAAATTATAAATAAAACACCATTAGGTAGGAAATGTTTTTTATCTTTAAATTAATATTTATAGTCTAAAATATAACATATATAACACTATGTAAAAATTGTTTTTCTAAAAGATATATGCTTATGTCATTTTTGTATTTACTTTAACTTAATTAATATAAAGTGTCATTATCAGTTACAAGTGGCTCCATGGGGTCCCAAAATAGTCCCAAAGATGCCCATGGTCGGGCTTGTATCAAAAAATAGTGTTATGACACGTTTTAGGGCAATTTAATATTATTATAATATTATTTTTTACCCTTATTTTCCGGATTTACCCTTTAATGACGGTAAATAAAATATTTACCGAAGTAATTATTCAAAATGTCTAAAAATAAAAGTTACCTATTTACACAATTTGAAACTCTAGATTATAAATATGGAATCAATTTTTTCTAAATTCATACCGTAGAAGTGGAAGAAATTAATTTAAAATTAATTCTTATTGTCAAAACAAAAACGTGTTTTTAAGAAATAATAACTATAAAAAAATTGGCACTTGCTTATGTCCAGTTTAAATGTGAAATTATGTCCAATGACCAAAATTGTATTAAATGGTAAAAATATAGTATAATTATACTTTAAAACCACTCAATAGTATAATTTATCACTATAAATTATTTTTATTAAAAAAGTTGTTTTTAATTAAAATTTAGTGTTTTTCACTATTCATCAAAAACTGAATGTTTTCAGAAAAATACCAAAAATTCACCCAAAGCTAATTTTGATATTCTAAAATTAAAAAATGAAGTCTATTTTAACAAATTTAAAACATTTATGTTTCATTTATTAATTACTTTCCGTTGTCAAAACCAAAAGGCGTATTTTGAAGAAACAATACATATCAAAAGATTGACACTTGTTTATGTCCAATCTCAAAGTGAAATGATCATCATTGGATTAAATGGTAAAAATATAATCTATTTATACTTCCAATCCATTAAATATATAATTTAAAACTATAAATTATTTTTATTAAAAAAAGTTTTTTTAGTTAAAATATAGTATTTTTCACTATTCACCCAAATATGCAAGTTATCATAAAAGCACCAAAAATTTATTGAAACAAAATTTTTATGTCCCGATTCTAAAGAAGAAGTTTATTTTGTCAAATAGAATATATAAAATTTTCAAATATTGTATTTAAAAAGGGATCATCATTAAAAGGAGGTAAAAGTGCATTTTTTTTGAAATAAATACTTCTTTTCTCTAAAAAAATGAATTTGTACTTACATTATGTCTAAGAAACTCATAATATGAATTATAAAATTTAAAGGATTATATATAGTTCAATATTTAGTTAATACTATTCATAACCGCTTTTTAATGGCTAGTTTGGTAATCTTGTGGTGCGCTCGAACTCGGTGTTGCGTATAATGCATGTTATTGAATTACTTTGAAGAAATAACATACTATGAAATCTTGGGGTGTTACATTCTTCTCTCCATCAATAAATTGAGTACTCACAATTTGAAATTGTTATTCTAAAATAAATGGTTGAAAATATAAAATACCTTTGGGAAAACCCACATTGGAAATTAGGTTAATAAGATTTAGTCTTAATAAGAGGAAAAGGAAAATGAAAGGGTCACAAAAAAATATGATCTCAATTAGGAGAACATTGGTGGAAATTAGAGACATATAATTGGAGAAAAAACGTAAATATTTATAGGTAGTGATTGAGGTCATCAATCAAAAACAAGTGTAAAATTGAGGGCCTTAAATTCATCAATTCTATGATGATTTTAAATACCATTGGTTCAACATAACATAAGGTATTAGGATAACACATTTTTGGTTTTAATACCCCTTCAATAAAGTTTAAGAATTAATTTCTTCATAGAATAAGATAAGAAGAAAAATATATACTTGACAAGTAGAGTTCCATCCTTTAACTAATTTTTAACACAAACTCATCTTTCACTCTAAAAGGATATAGAACATAAAAAAAATCTATTTATCCTATTCGTATAGGGTTCCAAAAAAATAAATTTATAATCCATCTACCAAACCTTAAAAAAAAACTACATTATTCAATCCAGGACATCACATGGACTAGTGGTAGGTGATACAACCTTGTCGCCCTTCAGTTGCAGGTTCAAGTCTCATGGCCTTGCCGGACACGACGGGTTGCCGCCCGACCTCCGGGTTGTCCTTTTATGGAAATAAAAAAATAATCTCAAACTAGAATTATCCAAAATACTTTTGCCCAAACTCACAGTACAAAATTTATATGGAATTTAAACACAATTAAGATCCTTTTTTCCACGTAATAACATATGAATGCCTTCATCATGTATTCTTTTAAAACACTACAACATCCAGAATTACCATAAAACCATATTAATTACATTCATGATCCCTTATTCATTATACAATACTGGATATACTCTTTCTATCCAAAAATATTGTAAACTCCAACAATTATGGAATATAAAAATCGTTAATTAGTTTCAAGGTAGTCAAGAATATCCAATATTATTTATCCAAATCAATCATGTATTATTCCAAAATCACTACCTCGGTATCAGAACCATATTATGGTTTATCTTTCTCTCAACCATATGTTTTCCAAAAAATTAACCTACTATGGAGTCACTTTTTTTGGTTCCACACAATCACGAGTCCTTAATGAAATAGTACTGCATTACAATCCGTATATACTCAATACTTATTATAACCAGTACATCGTTGATATAACACTCAAATGACATAATTCTTTAATAACAACATAAGAACTCTAATCATTCCTCCTCATCCGTGGTAGTATCATAACTTGATTATTGTCCAATAGCATCATTTGGGGCATACTCTGATGATTTTGATATTAGTTTGCGTAGTGTCCCAACTCCTTGCATATGAATAATTGTACATTTGAAACCATTTTCCTACACTTATAGTCACGTACTTGGTGTCCTTTTTCTCCACACTTATAACAAACTCTCATTCCCTTCAGGCAATTTCTAGTCTGTTTTTTCCCACAGTTATCACATATGGAAAAATTATTCTTTTCCCTCTTCCCTTTATCCATCTTTCTCTCTTAAATCATTTTCTTCTCTTTCTTCCCTTCAAAGCCATAGGACTCAAATAATTATTTACTTATATTATTAACACATGATACTGTTTATTCATATGTTGAGAATACATGGGAGACTATTTCCCTTCTAAATGTTGGATTAATACGTTGAAAGATATGATCCTTCTTACTCTTTGGATCATACGTATTGCTGGAGTTCACATTCCTTCTACTAGGCACTATTTCTAAACAATGGCATACACTAGATTAGTTTTTGAATCCCAATACATAAATCCAAACTTGAAAAACACTAAACATAAATTGAACAGTTTATGGATATAATCCATAATCCTAAAAATGTTTTCTTTGAGTAAGTATATACTCATAAACCCTTCTTAATGGTTTGTAATGAAAATGAGAATTATCCTAAGCATATCCCCCAGGATTGTCGTAACCAAGAGTGCAACAAGACCCGTTGTCATGCACCAATTCCCATTCGAGTCTAGATCAAAGAGGTGTTTTTGGGTTTTACCCCTAGGTACATCTGTGCCAAAGCCACCTTTACCTGGTCGTATCCAGACAGAGCTGTATTTCTCGGAAAACTCACAAAATATCTACAATACCAAAATTCTAGGAATTTCTTCTATACCAATCCTCAAAGTCTATCTTAAGGATATGTGCTCTAATCAGAGTTTATCTAAATATAGTTTCCAAGGTTTGTACTAAACTTCCTATGATACCAACTATAATGCCCTGACCCCAGTTACCCAGAGTTGGTGTATTATTACATAACATTGATATGATCACAAGGAAATCATGTCTCAAAATACTGATCAGTTTAATATTATTGGAAACAAGATTCATACATAAGTCCAACTTCACAACTTGAAAATAAATACAACACAAATTTATTCCATTGGAAGCATCCAAGCCTCCTAAAATGATAGAAAGTCACTCATAACTGACTTCTTCATATCCTGGGAAAATGAAACATAAGAAAGGGGTGAGCTCAAACGCTCCGTAAGGGTAAGAAATACAGCGGAAGATAACATAAATATTAAGCATGGTGAATAATTGAAACCAAATGACTTTACCAATAATAAACATGAATACTTTTATGGTAGGAATATGAGATGATTAAATAATTCCATAATAAAACATAATCATTGGCATTTTAATAGTCGAATGACCACATGAACGATCAATATTATTTTCATAATGAGAAAATTTATAATGCCGGACATTCTGAAACATTTTTTCAATGCCTCGACCAAGACATCTAAAAATGATTAAGGCCTCGACCAAAACCATATATCAAAATTGGGAAAGGGCCTCAGCCATTTCCATGTCCAGCTGTCTCATGAGACCTATCGATGCATTGAGGAGCTATAGCGGGCTCCACCCATAACTTAATAAGTCCAATACATTCCTCATATAAAAAGATTTAAACATATCATAAACATTCATATTAAAACCAGAATAAGAAATTTAAATACCTTAACCATAAACCATGAATGGTATAAAAATATCACATCTACAGTAAAACATATCACAAAACCTTTAATACAATATGAATGTTTTGTATCATTGAAAATCAACTTTAAATAAACTTAAGATCCATAAAAGGATATTGACATAGTTGATATAAAAACCCTTTTTAGAGAAATACCTCTTTCTATTTTGAAATCATTTAAGAGGCATATAATTATAATGAAAACATTTATTTTTAAAATATTCTTATAAGCTTTTAAGGGAAGCTTTGATGATGTTATAACGGCAGAAAATAACTGCATCCGTCGTATAAGTTAAAAAAACATTCTTACCTTGAATTTGTTGAAAAGGTCAAAAAGTACCTTGTTTGGAAAATGACGGAAATATTCCTTTCAAAACACATAAGGGTATAAATGACTTTAACCCATTGTCTATTAAATATTAAAAATGTTTTGAAATAAATTTTTAAGAAACATTGATGTGGATGACACAGAGGTCCCAGTAGATACTTACGTAAAAACAACCTCGGATAATAAAGAGATTGTCAAATTAACCCTTACCTTGTATGTTTTCTTGGTCGAGGGTAGGTTAACCTCCTTTATAATGGTTAAATAATTGTTATTAAATTCTACAATAATAATATACATTAATATGATATCATATATGATCTTTTAACATTGTTCTGTTAATAATATCTTAGTATTATCGTCGTTTCAGGTGTTCACAGATTCGTTTTCCTTTATATTCTTTGTTATGTGATTCATATTTGTTATGTATGGGATTTATCTTATTCATATAAATAATGATATCAAGTATTTAAACATTATTTTTAATCATCAAATGAAAATTAGTCTTGAATGGATACGATGGGTAATGAATCTCATCGCGTTCGTGGAGACGGTAGTCCGTACGTACGCACAAGCGACAATATCATTATTTTGATATTAAAATAATATATAATTGGATGTTATATCATATATAAATAATCATTATAATTTTATATTTATTATTTACATCAATTACACATCATTATCATACCTATCAAAATAATAATGTCTTGAATAACAATTACACCACGACGTGGAGACGGTAAGCCGTACGTACGCACGTATGGTGACATGCCATTCAAAGGATGGATAGAATACTGAATATGGTTGTACCATATTTATAATAACATCACAATATATAGAATATACTAGTGTTATTATTTTATAATGGAAATAACAAAGAAAGAATAAGTGGAAGAAGAAAGGAACTTGAAAGAGGGTGGTGAAAACATTACCTCTTCTTCGGGTTCTTTCTTTTGATTTGATAAAATGGGCTCTTTAGGTTGGATTTATGATCAAACTAAGTCATATAGGTTGAAGTGAGGGATGTTTAGAGGATATATGGGAAGTTTTTGTCCGAACCAAAAGGCTTTGAAGGTATGAAGAATTGGTTAGAATTGGTGTCCTTTTATAAGGGGGAGGAGGGGATCTTTAGGAAAAACTTAAAGTTTTATTTTATAATAAATTAATATTCGGTTTCTAATGGATATAAACTAGATTATTTAAATTATAAGGTTGGTATGGGTCTAAAACCACTCAACCAATAGGTTTTAGACAGGTTTGGGTCACTATATTAACCTTATCGTTTAGATTTAAATCTTAGTTAATTAGTTTGACATTTACCATGTCTCTTTGTATTTTTATATTATTTGGTTAATAAACTTACTATAAACTTCCAAGAGAACCCCAAGTAGTTAATTAATGACATAACTATCATCATATAAGTCCTTTGGCCAAAAATTTGATTTTTAGGAAAATTATATCAATTAATATTTTTTTTAAAACTCCTTTATGTCAATTTTGAAACTATTTAATAATTGATTTTTGTTAAAGTTTTAATAACTTTATTAATTCAAAAAAGATTCATTTAATCAATACTAACATGTCATATTAATCAAAAAAATTCGTGTATGGCAACAAAACTTTCAAATTATATTAATTATGACATTTATAATACCAATTATTTGATTCTTTCTTTAATAAGGAAAATACTGCATCATCATTGTGTCATAAATAAATTTAATTATTCAAAGTTTAAAAATTATAAATAAAATTCCATTATATAGAAAATATTTTAATATTTCTAATGAATATTTATTGTCTAAAATATAACATATAAAACCCAATGTAAAAATTGTTTTTCTAAAAGATATATGCTTATGTCATTTTTGTATTTACTTTAACTTAATTAATATAAATTGTCATTATCACTTACAAGTGGCTCCATGGGGTCCCAAAATCGTCCCAAAGATGACCATGGTCGGAATAGTATCAAAAAATTGTATTATGACATGTTTTATGGTAATTTAATTTTATTATAATATTATTTTTTACCCCTATTTACCAGATTTACCCTTTTACCATGGTAAATAAAATAGTTACTGAAGTAATTATTCAAAATATATAAAAATAAAAGTTACCTATTTAAAAAATTTGGACCTCCTGATTATAAATATTAAATCCATTTTTTCTAAATTAAAAACACAGAAGTGGCATAAATTAATTTAAAATTAATTCCCGTTGTCAAAACAAAAAGCGTGTTTTTAAGAAATAATAACTATCAAAAGATTGGCACTTGCTTATGTCCAGTTTAAATGTAAAATTATGTCCAATGACCAAAATTGTATTAAATGGTAAAAATATAATCTAATTATACTTTAAAACCACTCAATAGTATAATTTATCACTATAAATTATTTTGATTAAAAAATTTGTTTTTAATTAAAATTTAGTATTTTTCACTATTCATAAAAAACTGAATGTTTTTAGAAAAATACTAAAAATTCACCCTAAGATAATGTTGATATTCCAAATTAAAAAATGAAGCCTATTTTACCAAATTAAAAACATTTAATTTTCATTTATTAATTAATTCTCATTGTCAAAACCAAAAGGCGTATTTTTAAGAAATAATATCTATCAAAAGATTGACACTTGTTTATGTCCAATCTCAAAGTGAAATGACCAGAATTGGATTAAATGGTAAAAATATAATCTATTTATACTTCCAAACCATTAAATGTATAATTTAACACTATAAATTATTTTTATTAAAAAAAAGTTGTTTTTAGTTAAAATATAGTATTTTTCACTATTCACCCAAATATGAAAGTTATCAGAAAAGCACAAAAAAATTATTGAAACTAAAATATTAAGTCCCTATTCTAAATAAGAAGTTTATTTTGTCAAATATAATATATAAAAGTTTCAAATATTTTATTTAAAAATGGTTCATCATGAAAAGGTTTTAAAAGTGCATTTTTTTGAAATAAATACTTCTTTTGTCTGAAAAAATGAATTTGTTCTTACATTATGTCTAAGAAACTAATAATATGGATTATAAAATTATAAGGATTATATATAGTTAAATATTTAGCTAATACTATTCATGAATGCTTTTGAACGACTAGTTTGGTAATCTTGTTATGCGCTCGAACCCGTTGTTGCGTGTAGTGCAAGTTATTGAATTTCTTTTAATAAATAACATACTATGAAATCTTGGGGTGTTACAGCCCTCATGGGGATCAATTATTCTACAAGATTGATATTTGATCTGGTTATCATCAATTTAGGGTAAAGAAAGAAGATATTCAAAAGACTATCTTCTAATCAAGGTATGGGTATTATGTGTTTGTTGTTTTACACTTTGGATTGACTAATTATCCTGATGTATTTATGGATTTGATGAATAGAGCATTTAAATATTTCCTTGATAAATTTTTGTAGTGTTTACTAATGATGTTATGAAATATTCCAAAATTAATGAGGAGTATGAGGACTGTATAAGGGTTATATTGAAAAATTCTAGGAAAGAGAGGATATTAAAAAAATTCATAAAATGTAAATTTCTGTTATAATAGGATGAATTATTAGGGAACATTCTAACCAATTAAAGAATATTAATTGAACCTATAAAGACCATGGTTGTGGAGGAGTGGCCTCATATTACAACAGTAACTAAGATTAATATTTTCCTTGGTTTATTAGGAGGATATAAGAGTTTTGTGAATTTTTTTTCATGAAATTATAATACACTAACAAAGATAACTAAAAAATGTGTTAATTTCACTTGGAAAAAAGGAGTGTAAGGAAATTTTCCAAGAACTGAAGAAGATATTTGTTTCCAAACCTTTGTTAACTCTTCCCTCTATCAGAGTGTAATTCATTATTTTCAGTAATGCGTCTCTGAAGGGGATTGGGTACGCCCTCATTCAAAATGAAAAGGTGATTACTCATGTATCTTGATAGTTAAAGTCTCATGAGTAGGATTATCTTTCACATGACCTGAAGCTAGTTACAATTATTTTTTCTTTGAATATATGGAGGCAGTATCATTATGGGGAGAAATGCGATATATATATAGACCAAAAAAGTTTAAAGTATATATTCTCACAGAAGAAATTAAATAAGAGACAAAGAAGATGGTTTGAGCATCTTAAATACTATAAACATTAGATTAATTGTCACTATATAAGAGAAAACAAAGTATTTTATGAACTATGTAGGAAATAAAATGTTTTTATGGAAATGATGAGGATTCAAGGGGATCCATTGATAAACGGCCTAGTAAGTTTGGACATGAGAATCATAAGGGAAGGGACATCATTAATCCTATCCAAAACGATTTATATACCATCATTAATAGAGAAGATAAAGAAATATCAAAGAGAAGATCCTTTCTTACAATAGAAGATAGAGGATGTGAAGAATGGAAAAAATTTCATGTTCAAATTTGAATAAGATGGTGTACTGAAATTTCATACAAGGCTATGTGTTCCATCTATTCTTGAGATAAAGAAATAAAATATGAATGAAGATCATAGATATAAATTATCTATATATCATGGAATCTATAAAATGTATATGGACCATTGTGATCATTTTTGGTGGGATAATATGAAAAGGGAGATTTCTTACTACAATAAAAGGCGCTTGGTGTGTCAACTAGTGATGAAGGAGTGAGAAATTATAAAAGGGATATTACAACCACTACCCATACTAACATGGATGTGGGAAAATATAACTATGGACTTTGTCACCATTCTCCTAAGAACATGCAAAGTAAACAATGTGAAATGGGTTATAGGGGACCGACTCAACAATAATTCCCATTTTATCATTATTCAAAAAGATTTATCTAATGTAAAATGTTTCAACATATACATCAAGAAAGTGGTAAAGCTATATGAGGAACCACTTTTTATCATTTATGATTGTTATTCTAGGTTCACATCTATATTCTAGAGAAGTCTTCAACATTCTAGTAATACTTAATTGAATTTCAGTACATCTTATCCCCTATAAATGATGGTCAATCTAAAACGACTATTTAGATGATCAGGTACATGATGAGAACATAATTAATGGAATTTAAATGTTTATGGGGTCAAAACCTCCCATTAGTTGAGTTATCATACAAAAACACCACCCATTCGAGTATTAAAATGGAACCCTACAAAGCTCTATATAGGATGTGATGTAAACTTCTGGTTTTAGGGATGAAGTTGGTGAGAGAAAGCTAATTGGGAATTATATTATGCAAGATATGATAGAAAAGGTTCATTTCATCCAGCAACATATAAAGGCTTATCAGAGTCAGCAGAAGAGCTATGCTGATAATCATTGAAGGGACTTGTATTTTGATGTTGGAGAAATCTTTTTTCCTTCGAATATCTCTATGGAGTATATTCATACACTTTAAGAAGAAAGGGAAGCTTATTCCCAGTTACATTGGACCCTATAAAATCTTTGATCACATAGGAGTAGTGTAATATTGTCTTAAACTTCCACTAAATATATCTCAATTTCATCATGTATTCCACATATCTCTCTTGAGAAAGTATATACCCGATCCCTCACATATGCTGAATCCAGATGTGGAATATTTTTTTATAAGGAGAAGCTAGTGGAGATCATGGACCATAAATCTATAGATCTATTCAAAAATAATTACAACCTCATAAAAGTGTTGTGGAAGAACCATAAATATGAATAAGTGATGTGGGAATAAGAGGAAACCCTGAGATAAAAGTACCCATAACTTTTCTCAACTAATAAAACAAGTTGAATTACCAAGAATAAAATTTATTAAGGGGGGAAGAATTTAACAACACAAAATTTTTAAATGATAATTTTTTTTCTCGAGAAAACATGTGGCATACTATATTATACAAAATAAAACTATATCTCTTTAATAATAAAGTTTTATTTATATATTATAATTGGAAATGTGACCATCGATATTTAACAATTATATGACCGTTGGTCAAATATGGCCATTAGAAAGTATACTCTTTTTAGTAAATTTGACATTATAATTAGTGTTTATAAGTAGTAATGAAAAAGTATAATTAATTCTAAAAGGAGAAATGATGGCCTCAACTAGTAGAGTAATGCAACATGAAGTCCATTTTTCCAAAAATTGGAGGGATTCCGCATTGATGGGGTTCTCATTTGACCAAGCCCATCAAAATTATGTTAGGGTGAATTTATGAGAATTTTCTAAAATGCATTTTTTTCATGAATAGTAAAAATACACTTTGAGGTTTTCAGTATGTTTAATGACTTCATAATTATGTCATAATTATTTAATAATTAATTAACCAAAATACATGACCTAAAATATTTAATTTTGTTAATATTAGGTATTTTAATATATTTAAATCAATTTCTAAACCTATAAGTTACTTTTCAAAGCCTAAAATGAAAACTTTACCATTAAAGACATGATTTTTGGGAAAAATTACTTTTCCATGCCAAACTAAGTAAAAAAAATGATTCTCAGTTCTTGTGGGTTAAAATAACTTAAAATATTACCCAAATTTTGAAAACCATGGGAAAGGTAATGATTTTTCATTTTCCACAACCTAGATTTCCAAGGTTAGTATTTGGAAATTCTTAAAAAAATCCTCCCCTTTTTCTATAAATACCTACACATTTATACATTTTCTTTCACTCAAAATCAGTCCCCCATAAAGCTATAAATGTTTTCCTCCCATGTTTTCTTCAAGCCCCCAAGGCTTTATTTCTAAATATTTAGGAGTAACTCTTCATTGTAAGGGAATTATCTTTCCTTTATTTTCAATTGATGAAAATCTTTTTGTATATGTCTTGTAAATGTTTTGGTCACTATATTTTGTTACCATTTTGTTCATACTATTAATTTCAAATAATTTTTTTTTCAATGGGAGACCCTTATCCCCTCCCATTTTACCCTTTTTTAAAACCACATTTTATACCTACTATGCTATAGAATTTACTTATCATAATTTATCTATAATCCTAAAGAAATTATATTTTTTTTATGGATACACAAAAAAAAATTCTTCTCCATTGGTATTCACCTAGATGTATAAATGATTTATTTTATTTAGTGATTTACACATAAGAAACCCACTACCCATTTCATGGGATAAAACTGACGTAATGATCATGTCTTTAAGCATTTTTTCACACCATGATTTTGAAAAGAAACCCATTATTTATTCTCTACAATGAAATGATTGATAATGATCTATGTGGAACACATTAATTAATACATATGAACCTTTCACCTATACCATGATCCGATGTATTGGGTAAATAATTTAATCTCTAAATATGACATGTTTTACGATACCATGGTGAATAACCTTGGTAATTTTCATTTACAAAACCTTGGTTATTAAGTATTGTGATATTCTTATGAATGTATAAATTTAATGTTGTTTCCAAATTTTCATGATATGATGCATTTTATTTTTATTATGATATGAATCAGGTTCTCTTTCTCATTCCATAGTGGTATTCCCCATGTTATTATTGATATTCCTCATGATCACGTGTAAATTGTTTCCTTTATGGGGCCCCGTGCTCACCCCTTTCCTTTATGTGGTGAATTTATGGTTGTGAAGGAATTTCATATCAATGTTTCTCTTACCACGACACCAATGAGTTCTAGGTTTCTAGATTCCTTAAATTTTATTCCTATAAGGTAGATAGATTTATCCATCAGTACAGGTACATGAAAAGATATTCCTAATTACCCAATGTCTCCCAATATTCTATAGAAAAGAAGGATTTCTGTTGATTTCATCAAAGAAAGAGGATTACCAGCACTGACTGCCCTAATTCATAGGTGAATTTCAAGCTAATCCCACCATTTTCTTAGTGGGTCCTGATGAAAAATGTATGAATCTGATGACATGTTAATTTGATAATTCCCTAGATGATATATTCTCTATTTTTGGGGATAAAATATTCATATAGGGTTCATCTTTTTTATTTCTGATGTTTTTTGTGGGGCTATGCATCACACGTGTTCATTTCCCTGCATTCCCACCTTCCAAAGGTGTGAATATTTCATCACTTTCATCAGGGAAGTATTCTCCATGATCAATATGAGTTGATGGGATGTCAGTTCCTGCTTCCATGGATTCCTCCTTGGACCCCGTTTCCTAGTCTAGGTATCCCTCAAAAATTAAATTCATGTTCGTGGAACTCATTCTCAGTGCCATCTTGAGGTGAACTTCTATTAATTATCACTACTGGAATTTTACACTTTACCAACAGTTGTAAACCATTGGTAAAGGCCTGGAAACTGTTGGTATATAGTATACCAATGGTTCCATCAACCATGGGAAAGTAAGGCATGACAATAGTCCTATACCAACAGTTCTGTGAAAACCATTGGTATAGGTGTAAAAATAGAAGTTATACCAACGGTTTTCTACAAACCGTTGGTATATGTTT
Organism: Viscum album; assembly: GCA_963277665.1. Taxonomy (NCBI): domain Eukaryota; kingdom Viridiplantae; phylum Streptophyta; class Magnoliopsida; order Santalales; family Viscaceae; genus Viscum; species Viscum album. Next base: position 1,466,771,852 of record OY728158.1, read on the forward strand.
GTTAAAGTATAACATATACTAACGGTTTATAAACCATTGGTATATGTGTGTTACACTTATACCAATGGTTAGAAAACATTGGTATAGAGGGCATATGGAAAGCCATAAGACTATACCAAAGGTTTTGTTATAACCGTTGGTATAAACCTATACCAATGGTTATAAAAAACTGTTGGTATAGTTATATTATAGTATCTATACCAACAGTTTTAAAACCGTTGGTATACAAAAGCTCAGCTCCACAGCAGTAGACCCGTCTCCCCTCTCCAGACCTGCAACAAGACATCAAACCCTCTCCAGACCTGGAACAACACCAATAAAAAATCCCTATCCAAAGTATTAAAAATTTATAATTCATTTCATAATTTAGAAATTTAGAAATTTAGAGATTCAAATGAAATAACAACCATAAGAGAAAAATTCTACATGTTATAGGAAATTAAATAACACCCATAAGAGTATTCCAAATTTATAATTAATTCCTCACTCAAACCACAACACCAACACGCATAAGAGTATTCAAAATTTAGAATTCATTCCTCACTCAAACCACAACACCAATACACACAAGAGAAAAAACCTACATGTTATAGGAAGCACATGGGATGTTTAGTCATGGTCTTGGGTTGAGTATCTTAAAACCAATATAAAAACTTGGGTAGAGTGGCAAGGATCATGATACCCATAAGACAAACAATGGTAGTGGTCATGTGCTTAGACCTAGGATGAGTTATAGTAAGAAAATGAGATGTTTATATTCCTCTAATGATTATGTATCCATGTATAAATGGTTCCTGATGTGTTAGTGGGAAACATTGGCCAATCTCGACATATGAGATGGGTTACCGGAATAGCCTACATGTTTTTAATAGAATTTTCAATTAGAATAAGTGGGTATGTGGCTAATTATAATTTGATCTCCTGGGTGTGATGTGAGATGAATCCCCATCTTGGGTAGTGGGTATGAATATTAAATTAAGTCTTTGGTATTCGGTTCCCAAAGGGACTTTGGTTTGGTCTTAGAACCCACTGTTTGAGGATGGGATTGAGATGATCCATGGGGATATGGTGTCACCATATGTATTCCTCACCATTGGGGTATTTTTATGAAAATTTGAAACTTATTTTTCAAGAATATATGTGTATCCTTGTTGGCCAATTTGTTATATGGTATGCTTGAGTGTTCATAGGTTTCATATGAAATTACTATATGATATTTATTTGTTGTATGTTATTGTATAGAGTGAATGACCCGTGATTGAGAATTAGAACATGTGTGTTGGTGCATGTTCATGATGGGATGTCGAGACTCATTCTTAATATATTCAAAAATATTAAAACTAATTTAAGCCTTACCGATTTTGAGTGTAGAACTAAAAAATTGATTGAATTCAGATGGATATATTGGGAGGAAGGAGTTCCTAGCCTGGGTAAAGAGAGAGGGATATAGTTTAGACCAAATCAAAATAGAAAATAAAAAAATAGATAAATAACATTAGGACTTACAGATTAGAACTAAATAATTGAGTGGGGGCTGTCTGGGGGGTGGGGGGGATGTCCGGGTGGTGCGTGGGGCTATCTGGGGGGGTGAAAGGGGTGTCCGGGTGGTATGGGGGGCTATCCGAGGGGTGGGGGTGCTGTCCAGGGTGAGTTGGGGGCTGTCCGGAGGGTGGGGGCTGTCTCGGGGTGGGGGGTGTCCGGGGTAAGGGGGGATGTCCGGGGGGTTGGGGGGATGTCAGGTGGGTGGAGGGCTGTCCGGGGTGGGGGGGGGGGGGGGGGCTGTCCAGGGGGGGGGGGGGGGGTGTCCGGAGTGCATTTTTGGCCACCACGGTTACATGACACCTCTGATTGATGTGTCTTCTAGCCGAACATTTCACAATTAACCCACTCTTTGTTTTTATCCGATTTCCTGGTATTCTGAGGTTGTTCGGCCGGTTTTGGACACCCTACGCACGCTTTTCAAGCGCGCCAAACACCTAAAAAACACAGATTCTACCATTCCATGCAAACTGTGCATCCGAATGATTTGTTGTTTTTTCTTACACCTCACAAATAATAATTAGGGTGTTTTCGTGTGATTTCATTTCATTTCGATATCGATCGGTATGTATTTGACCATAAAACGCATGTTTTGGTCATTTACGACACGCGATGTGTGTTATCGGCCATCGCGGTCACACGACACCTCCGATTGACATGCATTCTATTTGAAAATTTTAAAATTCATCCACCCTTTGTTTTCGTCCGATTTCATGGGATTTTGAGGTCGTTCGGCCGGTTTTGACCACCCCACGCACGCTTTTCTAGCGTACCAAACACCTAAAAACACATATTCAGTCATGCCATGAAAACCGTGCATCTGAATGACATGTTGTCTCCTCGTACATCTCAAGAATAAAAATTAGGGTGTTTTTTGTGATTTCAAGTCATTCCAATGTCGTTTGGTATGCATTTGACCATTAAATGCATGTTTTGTACATTTACGACATGCAGAGTGCGTTTTCGGCCACCACAATCACACGACACCTCCAATTGATGTGCCGTATGGCCAAACATTTCATAGTTCAGACAACCTTTGTTTTCATCCGATTGCATGGCATTCTGAGTTTGTTCAGCTGGTTTTGATCACCTCACGCACGATTTTCAAGCGCCAAACACCAAAAAACACATATTCAGTAGTTCCATGAAAACCGCACGTCTGAATGATGTGTCATCTTTTTGTACACCTGAAGAATAATAATTAGGGTGTTTTCGTGTTATTTCAAGTCATTTCGATGTTGTTGGGTATGTATTTGACCATAAAACACATGTTTTTGGCCATTTACGACACACAAAGTGTGTTTTTGTCCACCACGGTCACACGACACCTTTGATTAACATACCATATAGCCAAAAATTTCTCAATTCACCCACCCTTTGTTTTCGTCTGATTTCATGGCATTCTGAGGTCATTCGGCCGGTTTTGATTACCCAACGCACGCTTTTCAAGCGCGCCAAACACCTAAAAAACACATATTCACTCGTGGCATGCAAACTGCACATCTGAATTACATTTCGTCTTTTCTTAAACCTTAAAAATAATAATTAGGGTGTTTTCGTGTGATTTAAAGTTATTCCGATGTCGTTCAGTATGCATTTGACTGTTAAACACATGTTTTGGCCATTTACGACACGCAAAGTGCGTTTTCAGCCACCACAGTCACACGACACCTCCGATTGACATGTCGTATGGTCGACCATTTCACAATTCACCAAACCTTTCTTGTCTTCTGATTCTATGGCATTCCGAGGTCGTTCGGCTAGTTTTGACCACCCCACGCACTCTTTTCAAGCGCGCCAAACACCTAAAAAACACATATTCAATCGTGTCACGCAAACCGCACGTCCGAATGACATGTCTTCTCCTCGTACACCTCTAGAATAAAAATTAGGGTGTTTTTTGTGATTTAAAGTCATTCTGATATTGTTCGGTATGCATTTGACCATTAAATGTATGTTTTGGCCATTTAAAACACGCAGAGTGCGTTTTCGACCACCGTAGTCACACGACACCTCTGATTGACGTGCCGTCTGGCCGACCATTTCACAGTTCACCCAACCTTTCTTTTCGTTTGATTTCATGGTATTCTAAGGTCATTCGGCTGGTTTTTACCACCCCACACATGATTTTCAAGTGTGCTAAACACCTAAAAACACATATTCATTCGTGCCGTACAAACTGTGCATCAGAATGATGTGTCTTCTTTTCTTACACCTCAATAATAATAATTAGATCATTTTCTTAAATTACCTACAAAATCTGAATGCGTTTGGTTGGTTTTTCGTATGTCGGTTGTTGTTTTCACTTAAAATATTGTCCATTTCAAAGAAAAGTGAGACACTTTGAGTGGTTCGGGCCACACCACGCCTCAGATTGAGGCAGGGTTGACTCGTACACATCAAAAATGACCCATGGATTATTGTACTAAAGTTGGAACAGAATCTGAATGCATTTGGTTGGTTTTAAGTATGCCAGTTGTTGCTTTCACTTAAAATCTTGTCTATTTCAAATAAATGCGAGACATTTTGAGTGGTTCCAGCCACACCGGACCTCGGATTGAGGTGTGGTTGACTTTTACACGTCACATATGACCCATGGATTGTTTTCCTAAAGTTTCAACAGAATCCAAATGCCTTTGGCTGGTTTTCCATATGTCAGTTGTTGTATTCACTTAAAATGATGTCCTTTTGAAACAAAAGAGAGACTTTGAGTGGTGTCGGCCACACTGCACCTCGGATTGAAGAAACGTTGACTCATACATGTTGAAAATGACCCATGGATAATTTTTTTGAAGTATCAACACAATCCGAATGCATTTGGTCAGTTTTCCGTATGCCAGTTGTTGTTTTTCACTTAAGACGTTGTCCATTTCAAATAAAAGTGAGACACTTTGAGTGGTGCCAGCAACACCACTCCTCATATTGAGGCAGGGTTGACTCTTACATGTGACAAATGACCCATTGATCGTTTTCCTAAAGTATCAACACAATCTAAATGCGTTTGATTGGTTTTCCGTATGCCATTTGTTTTTACTTAAAAGAGTATCTATTTTAAATAAAAGAAAGACACTTTGAGTGGTACCGGCCACACCGTGCCCTGGATTGAGGCCAGTGGGGGGCTGTACGGGGTCCATGGAGGAGGGTGGGGGGCTGTATGGGGTCCAGAAAGGAGGGTGGGTAATTTATCTAAAACTCTATCTAGGTATCATACATCGAATTCTGACAGGACTGCGAACTGCCGCGGGGTGTCGTCCTGGAGCAGGTCCAAATCACGGCATTACCGCAGTGTGACCGTAGCGTGACCATGACATGACCGCGGTGTGACCACGGCGTGTTGGACTGGTCTAGAAAAATCTGCTGGGCAGCATCTTTCGGCCATGATTCTAAATAAATCCTATGTAGTTTTCCTTCACATTATAGAAACTGATCTTATGTTATAAAAAATAGACTCTTGATTCGGGATTGTGGTAAGATAAAGATATATATTTTATATTTTTTGTGTTTAGAAGTGGTACTAGGTAGTTGAAACTACTAATTGAGATTCAAACTATCACACCCTAAACTATCACTATTATTTTTCGCAGACAGCGCACCTCCGTTGGAGGGGTTTTATTATAAAAACATGACCTTATTTATCAAATGAAACAATTATATTGAAGAAAACTTATTCAAGATATGAAATTAAATATAATTAAGAAGAATTAATAAAGAATCTAAATTCAATTTAAATCATTCTTAAATTAAAGAGGCTTCCATATTTGGTAAAAAATAAAGAGTTATACTGAATTCAAAAATATCCATACCAGAGTGAAAAACCAGGTTCAAAAATAAAGAGTTATACAGAATTCAAAAATGTAATGGATCAATCTACCCCTGATCACCATCAACATCACCACTTTCATCGTCAGCCTCATCCTCGCCGCCATCTCTGTCCTCGGCGTTGTCCTCTCCATCGTCCTCATCATCTCCCTTGCCCCCATCCTCGCCCTCGTCCCCATCCTCGCCCTCTGCCCCATCCTCTCCCTCGTCCTCAACCTCATCCTCGCCCTCATCCTCTTCAGTATCCTCATCATCACCAAGAATTTCCTCATCTCGACCGCCACTATAACTTTCACCTGGTGCGTTGGATAATGCACCCATCAATGACATATATGTCTAACAAGCCGCGCTGGTCTCTGGTAGAAGCGAGGAAGATAAATCTTTGATTAGTTTCATAAATTCTTTCTCCCTCATTTAGACCTGTTATTACAACTCTATGACACTTTTATCAGACTGTCTTGCATGCTCCTTGACCTGTTCCAACTTGGTGGTACTAGAATGAATACCTGGAGAGGACCAATACCTCATCGGGACTATATTCTTACCAGGTCGGCAGCGTACTCAACCAGAGTGCTCATCTCCCAAAACCTGATATAAATGATCGTATGACCCTAAATTGTTAGGCTCCTAGGCATCAAGGGACTATAAAGTAGACTATTAAAAATATTAATATATTATTAAATTTCAAAATAGATATTAAATGTTGAAATAATCAAATTAAAACTTATAATCTTTTCTTGTGTTAGTTCATTAACCGCAGTTCCATATTTTTTCCTTCTACTCGAGAAAAACAATTTTGCTCGAGGGATATGTCCTTCAAAATTCAATTTGTTCTTCTATAATGAAATTGAAACAATATAAATTCCACATATAGTTATATATTCAATATTCAATAAATCACATAATTTAAGTAGGAAACATTAAAAAGGGAAAGTCCTAAAAAAATTTATAAAAAACTATATTGTACCAGCTACCTCTCATGATCTGAAATAGTTGTGGGCCCCAAAGTGTGGAGGTATTTCTCTGAATCAATGTTTTTTTTTTGTTTTTTTCAGAATATTCCTAAATAATGTTTTATAATAAATAATATAATATTAATGAAAAATATGAAATCTATCATTTAAATACATCAAATGGGATTAATACCATAAATTTGGTAGTCGCCCAATGGGTAATCATTAGGTGATTTTTCTCTATTGGGCAGTCATCCACGATAGGTAATATCTCTAACTCCGTTCCCACTCTATCACACCAGCCAATATACAACTCATGCTTATAAGCTCTCCAAAGCTCTCCTAGCTCCTTTAAACGTGATGGTCGTGCACCTTCTCCATCAGGGAAGTTAAACCGAAGATGAAACCAAATAAATTAATTCATATAAATAAAAAATTACTAAATTAAATCCAATAGAGTTTTTACCCATATTTGTGCCCATGCATTATCCTCTACTTCATGTGGCAGATTTCTCCAAGAGAGAGGGCTGACTGGAATGATATCAGAGTATTTGGCTAGTGTTGCCAAAAAACCCTGACATTCCTGCCCAGATTTATCAATCATATGTCCATCATCATTGTATTCAGCCATCAATTGTGTCTGACGGTTCCATACCACACACAAGCGAGTACGCCCCCTCCCCCGCCTCCTATTAGTGGATGAATCTGTTATTAAAGAAAAAAAATATCAGTACAAGTTATAATAAAAATAAATTTGGTTACAAAAATTTGTTAGAGTTATATAAATATACATGTGGTAGTTGGATCAATGGGCATCACTAGATGTGAAGAAGATGAAGGAATATCCTATACAGGTGGAGTGTCCCTCAGTGTACGCTCCTCAGCCACATACTGTGTCGGAGCAAGAGTCGAAGAAGGTGGAATATAATAGCTCGAAGATAATGAACTAGAAGCAAAAGATAACGGAACAGACATCTAGCCAACTGGTAGTGTAAACATCAGAGGCCTAAATATCCCATGTGTCCCTAAAGACACACCAGGCTCAAAATGGGGTGTAGAAGATACGTCTGTGGTAGGGGAATAGTCCAATCGGGTACGACCAGTGGATCGTCTAACTCTCACACCATGAGCCCTCGTAACACCGACCTCAATACTGAGAGAACAAGATGACCATCTAACTCTGACACCACCCCCTCTTACCACCATCCTCTATACTAGGAGCAATATCAAGCTCCTCGTCAGATATCTCTCGTATAGGGGGTGGATCCTGAAAAAAGTTTAACACAAAAGTAAAAACATGATATTATAAGTTATTGAAATATATATATTTGAAATAAAATACTCACAACAGGGATGAGTGGAGGAATTCCCATCTGTGTCATGCGATGATTATTTTCTGTCATCTTTTTCTACCACCTCTCTTCAATGGGTGTCATTTCTTGCAATGAAAACAAATATGGAAGTAATTAGAAATAGATAACTAATGTGTAACCCAAAAAACAAAATATAGAAAAACCATTCTGATAAAAAACATAAATAGACAGAATATTTATGGTGGTTTGATGGTAAGTACTAGGATACAAACTCTGAATGATGTAGGTAAAACATGTAGGTGAGAACACGACTGTATGATTCTATATATTTCCCACCATAACTTTGGGTTCACAATCAACTCTGAAAATTGAGCTATTAGAGTCATCATAAGTAATAAATGTATTGCTTCTAATTATAGTAGGTATAGTGTCAACTTCATCATCAGCATCATCAAAAACATGTCTGAGATTTACTTCAACAATTACACCAAATTTAGGATGACGATGATCTTTGAAATAAAAAACTTGTTTCACCATTGATGCCAATACATATGGTTCATCGGTGGAAAGAGTGAGAGTCATGTCAATAACTCAAAATCCAAAATCATTAATAAATGTTCCTTGCCTCATCATTGAATCAAACCATTGAAATTTCATCATCGTGACTCGACCGTGTGAGTAATAATCCAAAATTATTATTTTCTCCACGGCTCCATAATAAGCTACATTTTTAGAATGAGGTTTATTATCCGATGAAATGGCATAACAGTCTATTGTGGTAGTTAGCATAACACCACCAAGCTGTGTTCTCATGTTTCTTGCTCGTTCAATGATAATAAATTTGAATCCATTGATTACAAGTGATTTACAAGCACGAACCATGTTATTAGGACCAAAAGAAAAAGCTATTATTTCCTCAAAAATAGAGTCTGCAGGAAAACTCGATACCTTAAATATAAAAAAATAATAAACTTAATTAAATATTATTTTTATTTCATTATTATAGAAATATTTTTACCTTCAATTTCAACCAAGAAAAAAACCATTTTCTATACAAAGTATCTTTCCTTATCAAAGATAAAGAATGATGCTTTCTATATATAAATTCTATATGTTCCATGTATATAAAAATAATAATAGTTTAACAAATATTTAAAATTACAAGATATAAGATAAGAGATACATTTACAATTTACTTACTTGATATACTCATTGAACAAATTACAATTGAACAACACTGTGCGATGTGCCATCTCTCGCTCTTCAAGGCTTAATGTCATCAATGTATATGATTCTAGAATTCCTCCTGTCTGAGGAAGTGATGGAAAACTGGGTTTAATTTTCTCATACTATTCTTCTTCATTTCTCATTGGTCTGTTTATTCTCGTAGTAAGATTAGACAAATGCATTGAGTATAAATTCATACATTCTTGAGCCAAGTAACCGTTCATAATAAAACCTTCAGAATAATTCCTATTCCAAACATATGATTTCAATTTTTACATATTTATTTCAGTTTGATACATCTGAAGGAAAGAAACAGGTCCTCCAAGAATTATTTCGGTCGGAATATGGATAGTCAGATGCAACATGCATGTAAAAAATGATGGAGGGAATATTTTATCTAACTCACAAAAAATTAATGGTGTCTCTTCCAACAGTTTTTGCAAGAAGGATTTGGAAAAATTCTTAGCACAAAGATCTCTAAACAAATAGAACAACCAAATAACTGAGACTCTTACATTATTAGACAAGAGATGAAGGATTGGTATTGGAATCAACTCATGAAAAAGGACGTGATAATCACGAGTCTTCAAAGATTTAAGCTTCAAATCTTTTCTGTTGAACCATTTTGATATATTGCTTGAATATCCATTAAGAACTTTAATAGTCTCTAGAACTTCTAGAAATTGATTTTTTTAGCAGGTGTCATCACATAAGAAGAACATGGAACTTTCCATTTATTTTCACTGATACAGACATGATGCAATTCTGGTCTGATCCTCCAATCTACCAAGTCACACTGAGATCATAAATCATCTTTTGTCTTCCCCTTGACATTTAAAATAATCGAAAGCCACATTTCACATATATTATTTTAAATGTGAATTACGTCTAAGTAATGACCTAACAAGTTGGTTGACCAATACAAAAACTCAAAGAATATACTATTCTTCTTCCAATTGTAACAGGTATCATTGGAAACATTTTCCCTCTTTCTAGATTTCATTACACCCCTACCAAATGAATAAATGAAATCTTTCAATTAATTAAGCACATCAGTTCCGGACATATGATGAGGTGGATCATCAGTCTCCATGGTATTGTCAAATTTTCGATGATTGTTTCTATATGGATGGTTCATTGGAAAGAATCGTCTATGTCCCATAAAACTAAAACTACGAAGATATTTCAGTCTTCTCGATCAAGTATTCTTCGTACATACAGAGGATGAAAATTTTCCTTTTGTTCTCTATCCAGACTTCATTGCATAAGCAAGAAAATCATTGATCATCCACATAAGCACATCACGTATCTGAAATATGTCTTTCGAACATGAATCGTATGTAGGCACACTCACATCCCAAATAAGTTTCAACTGTTTTATTAAAGGTTGCATGTATACATCTATATCAATTCCGGGAACATAAGGGCCATATATCAGTATACTCAAGAAAGTGTAAGGCTTTTTCATACACAACCATGGGGGAAGGTTATAAATGTGTATGAAAACTGGCCATGTGCTGTGTGAAGTAAGAATATTTCCAAATGGATTAAAACCATCACATGAAAGACCCAGTCTCAAATTACACACGTCAGCTGCAAATTCAGGATATCAAGCATTAAAAATCTTCTACGGAAATCCATCTGCAAGGTGGACCAACTCTTTATTATTCTTTTTTCTCTTGGTGTCATGCCATCACATTTTTACTGATATTTCATTAAACAAGAAAAGGTTCTGTAATCTGGGGATCAAAGGAAAGTTTCACATTACTTTTTGTGGCACACGAGATGGTGTTTCATCATATTTTGGCTTCCATTGGGAGGTTCCACATTTGATACAATCATTTCTTTCAGCAGTTTCCTCCAAAAATAAGCTGCAATTATTCGGGCAAGCATGATTTTTTTTGAGAATCCAAGTTCATCAACTAAATTCCATGCCATATAGTGGTTTGAGGGAATATCTTCATCATCTTGATGTAAGTCCTTCAAGAAGGTAAGAATGTAATTGATTGTAGTATTTTTAATCCCACACATAGTTTTCCCATGAAACAATCAGACTAAAAATTCCTACCTTTTCATTTTACCACATTGTTGATATACTAGAGTCATTGCAACATAATTCAATTTTTTCACCCTATCAACATCATCATTTTCATTGGATGCATCATTTGTGCTTGTATAGAAATATTGTTAGCGGGACATCCTTTCCTTCTCATAGTGCCGAATAAATGAAAACTGATCATATATCAAACTCTTTAATTCAGTCCTATGATTTGGATCATCAACATTTTGAGATTACATTTTCTCTCCATTATGATACCACACATAATAGTTTTTTTGGAAACCATATTTGGTTATATGATAGATAATTGCTTCACAACTCAGCCAAGGTCTTCCAACAAAATTAGAACATGGGCAGTGTATGTGACCACTATCTAAAGCCTTGTCAAATTAAAAATCTAAAAATATGTTCAAATTATTTTGAAAATCGGTTGAAATTCGATAGGTTTCATACATCCAACTTCTATCCATTCTGTAAAAAAATTGTAATAAGTCATTTCAAAGAAATTAAATAATATTGAAGTTCAATAAAAAAATATTTAGGTAAATGAAAATTGTTTACTTTAAATAAAATCATAACTGACACATTACTCTATATGAGAATCATATTATTAAATAAAACAAAATACAGTGTATATAAGAAAATAAGATACCGAATTTTTAATGCCTATATTCAAGGATTGACCAGTAGGATATTGGAAGTGGATTAAGGAATACATAATCCTTAAGGGTCTTGTTGGGATTACATGAGTTTTATACTTTAACTTTTTCACGGAGATTAGGATGAGGATCACATTAAAAGTAGTTATATCCTCATAAAGTTTCACCTTAACCATGGATTAAAGGATCCTAGATTTGGGGCCATAGATCATAGGTTGGTAGGGTGTATTCATTGAATCATGTCCCAATTGATTTTGGAGAGGGACCTTCAATTATTATAGGTATGGATTTGATTATATTAGTGATATTAGTTCCCTAATGTACTACTCGGTCTTCACATTCATTTATTTCTGATCTCATTTTTTATTTTTTGTGGCTCTTGATAGATTTCCCCATATTTTTAAGGCCTTAATACAACCCTTTAGAAGAGGATGGATCATTATTAGAAATGAGAAATGTTTCCTGTAGTGGTTGTATGTTATAGACATTAATTGTTTATCATGATCAAATATATTAAGAACGTTGATGTTATTTTTGGTACGAGACAGTTTACATATTATAAATATCACATTTATTTTTATAATAAGTGGATTTATTTTACCACCCCTAATGACTTGGAGTACATTATTACTTGGTATTGAAACCTAGAGGTATGCAGAGCATGTCCATGCCTAGCCATGATTGGGTCAATTATGGCATAGATGGTAGGTGTGGTTCTAAGAATGAGGAGGCACTGATGTCTGGGGTCTAGGGAGGAGGGGGGGGGGTGTCCAGGTTCCAGGAAAAGGGGGGGGGGGGGGGGCTGTCCTGGGTCCAGAAAGGTGGGTGGGGGTTGTCTGGGGTCCAGGGAGGAGGGGGGCTGTCCAGGGTTAAGAAAGGAGGGTGGGGGGCTGTCCGGGGTCTAGGGAGGAGGGGGGGGGGGTTCTCCTGGGTGGAGCTCAAAACACTGAATGAGGTTCCACTCTATAGTTCTAAGAATATATTATCCAAAGCTACAAAGATTCCACTTGTAAACAAGAAAACTTTAAACTAGTGCCTACTGTAATTTCATGACATTTAAGGGATATGTGTTTTGTGAAAACCCTATACATTACAGTGATGTTCATGAATGATGGGTTTTTGCCCATATGTGTATGGAATTCAGTAACGAGGATGATTTCTTCCATTTAACCAATGTTATAGTGTAATTTTAGGATGAATTCTTGCATTTAACCAGTGTTCTAGTTTATTTTTAGGTGAAGTGAGTTAGAAACCATGTTAATCATGTCATTAGAACATGGGTTCTTCCATTTAACCATGTAGTCTTGAAATTCTGGGATGAAAGTGTTTTGACTGAGCTAATTACTAGCCACTCTTTAGTATGTCCAACACATCATGTGGGGATACCCATGAAACAAAGCCATGTGTAAATGAGACGTTTTAATCACCCCATTTGGCCAAACATACTTTTCACCATAAGGGATAGGCCATGTATATTTACATGGCTATCCAAGTCATGTACTGTGTGTACATTCCTATGTACATTCCTAGGACACTATATTATTTTAGACACCATGTAAACTGTTATACACACCATGTGAACCCTTATACCATATCATCATTATTAAAACCATTAATAACAACTTGTTAAACAACATAACTTGTCAAATATAATAAAATTGAACATAAATCAATAATAATATTGGATATATCATGTAAAATGTAGTCATACTATATTACATCCTAAATGACCACCCACAACCATGATTAATGACCACAAAGATCCCCTTTCGGCCAAATCAAAAGTGAAAACAACATCACTTGTAATCAAATTAAACATAAATCAATAATAATATTGGATATATCAAGTAAAATGAAGTCAAACTATATTAAATTTTAAATGACCACCCACAACCATGATTAATGACCACAAAGATCCCCTTTCAGCCAAATAAAAAGTAAAAACAAAAACACATAATTGCAGAACAACAAAATCAAGGAATAACTTAAATATTTTATCTGTAGAAGAAAAAAATTCCTCGATTGAATATGGATCAATATGTGGAATAATTTTGGCAGGAGGAAGATTGGATTTAGGGAACCAATCCAGTGGAGTGGAACTACAATCGAGCAGAGGGGGAATGGATGCCCGATATGTATTTAGGGTAATTTTTTCCCAATGGGTTTTAAAAACCATTGGGAATGTTTGTCTTTACCAACGGTTTAAGTAAACCATTGGTAAAAAAGTGATATGGAAGGCCTTTACTAATGGTTTTTCAAAACCGTTAGTAAAAGCTTGTATAAAATTATCTATACCAATGGTTTACATAAACCATTGGTATACATAGCCATTCCCAACGGTTTACATAAACCATTGGGATATAAGTGTTGGTAAAAGTGGCATTTCCAGTAGTGTATACTACTTCTATCTCTACTGGGAGTAAACCTTCAGTTAAGAGGGTAGTCCCATTGGTAATATTTAGGCATGTGTAGACATAAGATATATTTGGAACCTTTAAATATTTCTCTTTATGGGGAATCTCATAAGAGGCATCATAGGTGTGGAATTTATGGAATCCTGTGATGATTATGAGGTAATTGGATCTTGGGGTGTGAGTCTTCCAAGGATTTTTACCTCAAGTATCTCATATTTACTGCATGGGGTAAGTATTATGGGTTAGGGAACCTGTTTAATGTAGTGTGGGGATGTTAATATGGTTAAATATTTATGGGGGTAGGTTGGGTGAAGTTTTAACATCTTTTGGGGATAGGATGGGCATATGTTTAAATCCTTGCAGGTACAATATGGGACCATGCTTAACATCTTAGGAGATAGAATGTGCACAAGTTTAATGCCTTGTAGGGACATGATGAGAATATGTTTACCATATTACTGGGATAGAATGAGCGTTAGTTTGATGTCTTATGGAAAAAAATAGACACATGTTTAAGGTCATGTGGGGATAGATCAAAAAATCTTATTGAGATAGACTGAGTGGTTAAGTGTGTTACTAGGAGGGAAGATATCACACTTCAGTGAATGGATCAAAATTTACTATTGGGGAGGATCCATAGGTGCATACCTAGTAGGGAATATATCACACATGGATGGATGGATCCAAACACCCTATTGAGGTGGATCTAAGATGGTTGATCCAGAAACCATATTAAGGTGGATATAGAGGTGCATAACTAAGAGGTAAGATGCCACACCTATTTTAATGGATCAGAATTCCTTATTGGGGTGGATAAAAAGGTGAATAATTATGAGGGAATATGTCACACCTAGTTTATATATATCAATATTGAACCTTAGGGAGGAATCCCATGTTCCATGTTTATGAGATAGGGACAAAAACCAATTTAGTTTGATGCTGCAGTTTAATGTCATGTGAAAGTACTGATCTATACAGTTTAACATTGTGTAGTAAGGATGTTCATATCATGAAAAAGTGTCTATGAGGGTTGGTGTGGGGATTACATGTGGAATATTACCTTCAAATTAGGGTGAATATTAGGGGAATGGTATGGGGATTACATGTGGGAGGTACCCTTTTAAATAGGATCATCCCATTGTGGGAGAGAAGGTTTCATCCCAAGTCAATCATACACATGGAACACTGTTTTTATAACAAAGGGTAAGACTATTGTTTTACATCATGTGATGAGAATGTTGTCTTATTGTTTAAAATAATATAAATAGGACATAAAGTTAATAAATTTTACACCATGTAGCCTAGATGTGAAGCTAGGTAGTTTTATGTGATGTTGTTCTGATGAGGAGAAAGGTAGTTCTACATCATGCAGTACGAATGTGAAGTTTGGAAGTTTTATACCTTGCATTTCATACATGGATCTAGGAAGTTTTACATAATCAAATTTATATGTGGGAAGGTTTACTCCTCTATGAGTTACATGTCAAGGAGAGAAGAAGATATAGAATACGGACCCTAAACCAAGATAGGTACATAATTTCCCTAGAAGATGGCACCTCTAGGGATTATGTGACCATAATTCATGTTCTATTGGGAAATACTTGGAATTGGAACTTCCATGGAGGAGTGGTCAATCAAGAGACTGATGTTAGGGTATTTATTCTTAGAAGAAATGGGCATTAGGGTACTACATATTAGGAGATAATGGTAGGGTAATAATAGCACTAGAGGCATAAGAAACCTCAGGTAGGGTACCAAGAAGTTGCTTCTCACAACTTTATTGTGTTCTGCAGAAGAGTTTCTTGTGCATGGGGCTCTAAAACAAGGGAAAGTTATATATTCAAGAGGTATAGTTATGTGCATGTTTTGGAGTTTCATGCAGATCAGGGTTGTGCAATTCCAACATCACTTTGTGTGAACCCAACCATCTTTAGGTTTAGTTTTACAAGGATCACACTACCATGGTCCAAGACATGTTTTTGACCACATGAGGTTTGTCAAAAAAATGATCTACCTTTTAGGGTTCATGATCTATAGTTTTTCACAATCTCACTGAAGATAGAGAATTTCATGCATAAGAACATTTATTTTTCTTTTAGAGAGGCTCCCCATGCTTGGAGAGGAAGTTTCTATTTATATAAAAAAATCCTCAGATGTTAGCACACAATTCCTTGTGTATAGAACTGAGTTGTGATTTTGTTAATCCTTTTCAACTAGGGATTTTCCAACCAATGAATATGGTTTAATGTTTTATTTGGTGTGAAATAATGTCATTTTGCACTTAGGTTGTACACAACACTTCTTTCTTTCATGTTACATGCCTTTCTTGAGAAAATGGGACATGTGTATGCATTCAAACTGTGGGGTCTCTATGAAAATTATCGTCACCTTTGGCGCAAAATAATATTGGGTATAGAACTATATTTTTTTATAAAAACATGGAAACTTATGCGCATGAAACTTATCAACCCCTGAATGGTTATTCAGAGTGGGTCAAGTGCTTGGTTAATCTGAAACTAGCCATTTGAGTTTCGAGATAAGATTTCAGTGCCAACAGGTTTATGTTGTGAACTACTGAAAAATAGTACAATATGAATAAAACTTGAATAATATAAACCAAATAATCATATAAAGGCTAGTATGAGTATTAATTAATTATTTTATTTTACCCCTTAAATTTTAAATTTTATTATTTGTTGTAAAATAAATTTCTTACCCAAATTTGAACTCTTGAACTATAGTGTTGATCTTGGAGACATAGAACCTGATTAGGATAATCATTATGACCTATTATACATTTCATTTTTATCACAATTAGATGTGTAAAATGTGAATTGAATTATTATATTTAAGAATGATCAGGAATTTTTTAAATTTTATGATTTTTAGAAATAATATGATAATTTTATATGAAAATCATCTTAGATTTTTACTTTTTTGAATTTATAAAATTAATATATATTAGTTTATTTTTCTTTTAATTTAAATATGTAATTTTCTCAAACCATATGTTCTAATTATTATGAAAATTTCTGAAAAAAATATTTCACATTATTTTTTATAGTATATTTCCTGAGAGACTTGGGCATTTTCCGTTTTATAATTTCCATGGAATTTTATTGAACCAATGACTATAAAAAATCAATTTTAACATTAGTGAGTTATATTTATTATAGATACCTTTATTATTTAATCCACCATGACATAAATCCTTATTTTTATCATAGAATATATATATGACATTGATAGGAAATGATACATTTTATAATTCTATTATATCCATTCCTCCCCTACTCGAAGTATGTTGGATGATATTTAAAAGACTAAGTGTGTGAGGGAGGGGGGGGGGGGGGTCTATAGTGGTTAGGAACATATTTTGATTATATTTTTGGGTTTTAATAATATTTTGAGAGTGGCCGCATGATCATTATTTTTACTTTATTGTTAATATATCCTTCATCAAAAATAAAAAAAAACAAAATTAATAAGAAAATGGGTTGTGTCTTGGGATGATACAAAATTACCTTTGATGGACCAATGATTTTTATCATATGGGGTTAGGTGTTGGATAAGAGTTTTCTCTTAAGAAAAACTTTTGAAAAATAAAAAAATAAAAAAGGAAAAAAGGAAAAAAGAAAGAGTGGGAGATTTATTCATTATACGAATTTTTATCATGTGTCTACTTTGATCTTTGGGGGTTGGGAGATAAAATTTTACATGAGTATTACATTAGTATTATATTTTCATATCATGTAGTATTATTAAGAGTCAAACTTCCCTTTTGATATTTATTTTTATTTATTACCCACTAACCGTATGCCTCAGATATGTTTTAACATAAATTAAAAGTCCTTATGATTAAATTTGATCTCTGTTTTTATGTCGTGGATATTCTAGATTCAATGAAAGACTTTATAAAGTGACATGTTTTTTAAGTAGGATAAAAACACCAGTAATTTTATTACTTTTATAGATGAGTAAAAAAAATCTATGTGAGTTACATTTAAAATGGAATGAATATTACTAATGGATTAAGAAATAAAAGTGAAAGGAAGGAGATGCATTATTATTTTGAAATTGGAAAAATAAAATGAATGATTGGATTTATTTAATTGAATTATGAGGAGTTAAATGAATTATATTGTGTGAAGTTTGAATGTTTATTTTCTAATAATAAAAATTTGGTTCAGATTCCTTTTAAATTTCAATATTAGTAGAATAAAGTTCCTCTATGAGGTTTTTGAGATTACATGCTTGAGGAAAAACAAGTTATAAGTGTGGGATAATAAACATATAAATATTTTTCATGGATATTTGATTATAAAAACATTGTTTTACACTTTAAATGATCAATATTTCCATTATTAATTTTTTTTAAATTTTGGTAGGAAATTTAATATGGTCAAAAAAGATCTTAAAAGTGATGACTTCCACATGAAAATGACATCTTGTGAAAAAGGAGTAGTGAAGGCTCAAGCTTGGTTTTCAAAACCAATGAACTAGGTTGAAATTTAGAGATACATGATAGAAACATACAATTCACATTGTAAATCCAATATTCATGATATAAAATCCTTAGAGAAGTGACATAGAAGAATGATGGGACAAAAAAGGTGAAATAGAACATTTTAACATGTGTCATGAGATGACACATATGGACTCATCATGAAACTCTTAAAAATCATCAAATGATTAATTAAAGCTATGAAACAAGCTATAAAGTGTCAAAACCACACATATAATGTCTAGAAATCACTATTCATGACATGAAACCCTAGGACAGACCCAGAAATGGCTAGATTTGGTGAATTAAATTATAGAGTGTGATTTTATAACCCCATTATTACCCAGGATCCCCTTTTACCCATTTATTGTCCTATTAATGTCACATGTGTTTCAATTTATCCCTAGAATTACAATCTGAAGGGACATATTAAAAGAATCAGCTAACCTAATGTAACAACCCGAATCCGGAGCCCCTCCACTGGTGCCCCGTACCCGGTTCACCACATGACCTCAAGCGCATTTCCCCAAATGCCAGAGGCTTCCGACTAGCAGCAAGGGCCTTGTTGAGTCGGTGGGGAAACTGTGCCCTCATTCAGTAAAGTATACAGTGGAAGAATAACCAATCACAATAACAGAAACAATGAACAACATACAACAACTGAACTGAACAGAGGAAGCAATGTATAAAATAATAATGATGCAACATGGTACATATGTCTATGGAAAGTAGTAAACAAAACAACGAGCTGAAGTACAACTGAAAAAAAATTGCAAAAGAAAACAAAGTAGACTCCTCAGCATCACAATCCATAGCTCGGTCCCATGCTCTCCAACTCCAGTGAAATCAAGAACTTGAAGTAGAAGGGCACTTTCCATTATCTATACCTGCAACAACATAGTCTTCTTGGGCCCAAAATCATGACCCAAACAGGGTGTGAGATACAATCCGAGTATCCAATCACCCAAAGATCTGTGCCTTACAATCAATGAATAAAAGGCAAGTAAAAGTGCAGGAACAATAAACAGGAAAATACACAGTAGTCACAGTCCACAGTTCTAGCTTATAAAATACACAAGTAAACAACCAGCAACAAGAAGAAAACATGTAACCCTATGGGTATCTCTCACAGCCTAACCCCTATGGTTCAACCTACAAGTACTAGAAACCCTCTAGGAGGGACACACAGTCTCACACCTCTACTTCAGCTAATAATAGACTCTCTGAGGAATTACTCACCATTAATTCCCCCTATAGTCTCGTATCGTGCTAAAGGCACTCTGGGGAAGCACTCAACATCTCATTCCCCCTGTGTCCCATGTCGAGGAACTATAGACTCTATGAGGAAGCACTCATCGTCAATTCCCACTAGGGTCTCGTATCGTATTAAAAGACACTCTGGAGAAGCCCTTACGTCTATTCTCCCGGTGGTATACTATACTAGGTTCTCATAGTCCTGTGTGAAACTAACACGCTCAGTGCCCGTATAACGTCCAAGTAAACCTCAAAGCTACTTGGATATCATTCTAAGGCCCAACAGCATAATAAGCAACAATTCCACTATCCGACAACTAAACATGGCAACCAGAAAAACGCCAAATAAGCAAAACAAGCATAACAAACATCCATAATACAGTAAAAACTACCATATTCATAGGAAATTACATCTACTCTAGCACTCAAGAAAAATAGGCAAAACAACAAGGGAAAAACAGGAACACGCAATACCTTGTTCAAGGGTATTGGTGGAATTTGCACAAAATACTCATCGACTTTCTACAGAAAGGCACAAACCACCCACCTGGATGCTATGAGAACGGTATACATGAACCACGACGATTGATTCTCCCTAGAACGTCGTAGATCTGAGAAAACACACAAAACGTTCATCCTTAGATAACTTTAGACGGAGAAATAATTGGAAAACAAGGATAAAACAGAAGAGAGAACTCATCATTGTGCTTCCAACGCAATCGACCGTGCTCGAATCGGAGAACAGACAGAGAGGCGGGGGATCAGGTAAAATCCGGTCGTACGGGTCGCTCTTGGATGAAGAACCTGGAGAAGGGTTGTGTTCTGTCCGTCAGGCGTAACCCCGGTGCATTTAGAGAAAAAAAGAAAAGTACACGACATGTACTTTTAGAGTACACGGTGTGTACTAGGTTTTTTCCGTACTCCGCAAAAATCATCCTCCACGTCACCCCTACACACCGTGTGTGTGCCCAGGGCACGACAAGCACGCAACATCAAGCCAAAGAAGAGTAAACGACGTGTACTCAGAAAGTACACAGCGTGTACTTTGAAATTTTTCGCAAACTCCATTTTTCTTATAAACTCCAGAAAGAGGAAGGGCGTACCTGAAACAAAGATCTGGGTTCTTACACCTAAGGGTTCTACTATTCTGTTGCATTATTAAGGTTCTACTACTTTAGGTTTTCTTTTATTTTCAATATTTTCCATGCAATACAATTATATTTTAATTTATTTCTTCTAATTTATTCTTGTAATCTAAATTTCTATTTCTTTCTCTCTCTCTTATTTTTACACCATGATATCTTGTACTTTTCAATGGAAAGTAACTAACTTGAGGCTTATCCTTGTTTGAGGTTTCAAAAAGGTCATAATTATTTTTCTTTAAATTCTTAATGTTTGAAACCAATTTGGGGTGAACTAGAGAGATGTAAACATGTATGGAAATAATACACCACAACATAGATATAAAATTCCACACCTTCCATTGATTCATTTCATTTATCTCCCTTATATTTGGTAGATTCGTGATACTATGACGTTTATGATACCTAATGATATGAAATGATATACAGTGGAGCTTGGTCTTTTGGAAATTATGCTATTGATCGAGGTGTTATTCTACTTGGTTATTATAGGAGGTGAGATTTGGTGTTCCAAAGAGGTTTATTAGACATGCTAAAATTACACACTCAATAAAGTAATTAAATGTAATTAATTTATGTTATTTATTAATATAAATTATCAAATTGAATTTAAAAAACAAATGAATACTAAATAAACCCACATAACCAAACCTTAGGACCATGACCATTCTCCCTAACCAACATTCTATCTATATTTTCATCTTTATTTAGGTTTTAGTTTTTTATTGCAATGTTTTTTCATTTCTATTCCAAAAAACCAAAAATATAATTTTTTTCTTAAAAAAGTAAAAATAAGTAATTTATGTGAATTAAGAATTAGTGATTGATTAGACTAAAAATATCTTCAAGTGAGACGACCTTGGTCGTCCTTTGTGCTACATTTAGAAAATAAATAAGCTTTCTTACCTCTATATAATAAGAACTTCATTTCTCAAAGCATATTTTTGTAATATTATCCCTCATTTTTTAAATAAAATTTTAACCATGTTTTACATTTTACAAAATGGTTTTTTTTTCATTTTTTGAATGAGGTACTTTTTCACCTTTTTACAAAAGTTTAAAATGAATGTTTATTTCACTTATATGGAATGTATGGAATTACCATCCATCATTGACACTCATTTATTTGAAGTTTACTTTACAGTTTTACATGGTTTTTTAAATTAATATTTTTCTTTAATATTTGGGAAGTATTTTAGTCATGAAATAACTGATTTAAAAGTGAAAAGGTTATTTTTATCAATATAATTTCTTGTGATCCTTTTAATTCATATTTATATATGTCATATTTCTTTGGATAAAATTATAATTTTATGATGATGTTCCATTTTCATACCATTATCAATATTAATCTAGGTGGTTTTTGATTATGTTCATTGATTGAGGAAATTAATAATTTTTTGTATGATATTTTTTCAATATGAATGTTTTTGTTGATTATGTTTCACCCCATTCATATAATTAAGGGACTGGACTTGGTATGTGATGTGTGGGGCCTTCTATCTCCCCTTAGTGAATCAGTATGTCTCATGAGGAAAATTAGTTTTGGTATTTGTCTAAGGTGTTACCAATTTATTTATGATGACATAAAATAAGGCCTTAACAATAAGTTTATCATGTTCAAAATTTTGTAATAAATTACTATAAAACTAGTTATTAATGTAAATGTGATTATTTATCCTATTATGTTATACATGGTTTTATCCACAAATTGTTTGGAATTAGTTATATGGAATATTTTTGTATTGTATATCTTGGCCAAATTATTCATCTTTTACTTACATTGTGTTATCTTCCATTGTATTCATTCCCTTACCATGTGTTTTAGATCACCATGTTCTTATTTTTTCCTTTCCCAAGATACAAAGAAGTTTATTATGCATGATAAGTAGAGATATGATAAATGGAATAGTAGTGTTCTCAAAAAAATACAGTGTTTTATTTTATGTTTTCATTCTAGTGTATGATTTCAAGAATATATCATTTTTTCCAAGACTACTAAAATATTCAGTCTTTCGAGTTGAAATTACATGTTTCATATACTATTGTAATTAAGTAACAATTGACCCTAGGATACTAGGGTCATGGTCTTCGCAGAAACTACCCCTAGGTGGACTTGGATTTTCTCTAAAACCAAGGATGAACCTATCCCCCTAGTGATTTTTTTTTCATTAGAAATAGGGTAAACCCGACACCTGGGTGGATCTGGTTTGGATCCAAGGATGGGTATATTGTACCCAGATTCTGGATGTTTATTTGAGTATGGGTATATTATCCTTTTTGAAAATTAGGTTTAAATGATCATCATGATATCCTCGGAGACATTCTATAATTGGAATAAAAATTTATTTACTATTTCTATGTGTCATCACAGAGCCTGGGTTGAATGATTATTTTATATATTTATTTTTAAATGTTATATTAATGTTTTTATTTTGTTTTATTGATAACTTATTCAGGAATTGTTTATCAATGTAGTTATATTTTGGGATTTCATTGGTGATGGAATTTCTGAGCTCTACCGACACCCTGCTCAGGCTTCCATGACACTTGGATACCCAAAACTATGATACCAATTTTCATGTAGAGGTTCAAGAAGATGACCAATTCTTGGTAATTGTTTGGGATACTAGAATATATCACAAGATATTGGGAATGTTTCAAGTAGCATAATAATTTATTTTAGTTTTTTCAAGTTTTATCTTTTGGCCTTTCCAGGCCTTGTTGTATTACTTTCTTAACATGTATGGTACATATTTCATTCATTACAAGTGGGCCCTCCAAATCCATTTTTTGGTATTTTTGAATAACATATTTTTTATGAGTGATAACCTTACAAATTCAGCTACAAAATTAAAAACATCACAATATAAACAAGTTCAAAATTTGAACTGCTTCCAACACTCAATAAAAATTTCCCAAAAATCCCCCAAAAAAGATACTGAAGCATATTTTAAAATTTTAAAAATTAAAATAAAAAAGTGTGAAAACATTGAAACAGAAAATATCAACATTAAAATAGTACTATAAACCTACAACATCAAATGGATGAAAAATGGAAACTAAATCATCAAGACCCTTTGGCACAAAGATTTTCACCAGATAAAAACCTTCACATCTAACAAAAAATTACCAGATGAACATCACCAGTGACCTCTAAAAGAAACTATGATATATCCACCATTATTCCTTCATTGAGAGAAGAAAAAAACCCTATCAAAAAAATAAATTAAAGGGGTAATCCCACACCCATTGAGACTCTGGGAAAACCATAACTACTTTCTCAACACCTCCCAAAGACTCCTAGAAAACCACCACACCAGACCAAACTTTGGGGGAGAAATGGAACCTGAACTTAGAGTAGATAAATAAGAGGACCATGCCTCAACAATTATCCAAAACCAGTGAGAACCAGCAACCCCTAACTTCAGGCTTCGAAACCTTGACATTAACCAATGAAATAACAGATGTAAATCAGTTGATGAAGAATGCACCCAGAACACCGTCAAGCACTCACACCTCACATACCAAACCGTTTTGAAGTCCACCACACCTTTCTAACTAGGAGTGGAGTAAAGGACCATGAGGCCATGGTAGAGAGAAAGATATATAAGGCCTCAATACCAAACCATTCCATTATACATGACACCTACTGGGGAACTAAACCAATATGAAAGAATATCCCATGAAGCATATCAACTAATCTTCAACGATAATAAGGATGGTAAAACACCATAATCGTCCATTACCTGATGAAAATATAAAGAAGGATGCTCTAAAATAGAGCCACTAAATCTGAAACCTGAGATGTAGAAGTCCATGAGAGAAGAAGAAAAATGGGGAAAAAGAACCTTAAATCATAAGTGAGCTTCAGGAAGAGAAGAAAGAAAGGAACTATGACAGGTAAAATGGAACGAGCCCAACAAAGAATAGGAGAGGAGGAAATGGATCTAACCAAGAACCGCGATATGAGGAAAGGGGAAAGAATCACATGAGACCAATATTGAATACTGAGAGAGAAAATAGAAGAGTATGTTAAAACTGAATATTGAGGGAATCCAGTACAGGAACCCAAAATCGGAATCTTGAGTAGGAAACACTAAACCACTTGGTAGAGGAGGAGAGGTTGTTCAGGAGAGTGAAGCTCCATCCATTTGACCGTTAAAAAACTACTTACATTATAAGTGGTTTATTTTTTTTTTATTTTTTTACAGTTTAATATATATATTTTTACTATTTAATTTATTTAATGAATGATATTTTTTTTGTTTTGATATACTTCTATATGTGGTATAGTCACCCACCATACCACCATAGACCCATGATACTGGTTGGAATCTACTTGCTATGGGGAGGTGTGCATGAGGTATTTTAAAATTCTTCTAGTTTTACACCAGTCAGTGGTCCTAGGCAATGGTTCATTACAAATATATTTTTTATAATGAAGGAATTAGAATTATCTTCAATTAGGATGAAATTTAAATTCCTTAAACAATGATACCAACACTCTCTCTATATTTCAATCTTCCTCATACAAAACATGTTTTAGAATTTCTTCCTCACTATTATTTTTCTTACAAAAATATTTCATCATATATATCAAACAAGACCTAAAACTCTACTATAAAATTTACTAAATTTGGTGACCACCATTTGGAAGTCATAAGGTTTTGAAGAAATAAAAACCATTAATATCCTTTTTCACCCCTCTTTCACCATGAACCTTCCTCACCCCCCCACTTTAAGATTGAACACCGTTAGACGTTACCCTCCCCATGTATCCTCTTGATCACAACATGATGTGGACTCCATATAATGATAGATCCCATCCCCCTGTATACAACATCATGGCTCCCCCTCTATCCCTTATCTCTCTCTTCCATAGGTCACCTACCCACCCCACCTAACCATGTCAAATCCCCTCTTCCTCAGTCCCCTCCTTATGGTGGAGACCTTAATGTCATATTTTATATATTATATATATGATATTTTATATTATCCTAATTTAATTGAACATTTGAATTGTTATATCAGCTATGTTTAATTTACAGGTTTAGTATTTAGTCTTTAAATATCCAGGACTATAATTTCATAGTTTCATTTATATGGTTAATTATATTTTATAGTTTTTATTTATATCAATGCTAACAGGTTAGCTTTCAATAGATCACTTTTATATGAATATTAACATTTATATCTTAATCTCACTTGAATTTATACCTAATCAATTTATCATGGATTTTTTTATAGTAATTAAGCCAAATGGATAAATTTTGACTTAAAAAATGTATCAATTAAAATATTTATAATTATATAAGTTGATTAAATGTAATTTCATAGGATTTCAAATGTATTAAATCTATTGATATCTCTTTAGAATTATTTTTTGTGAACCATAATCTCTTGAGAATGTGAGAAATTTTTAAAATGGTTTTTGGAAGAAAAAACTAAAATTATTTAGTTATTAAGTAGTATATTATAAATTTGAATCCATAGTTTATTTTGTGGTGATGTTGGGACCTAATATTTTATTTTATTTTTTTAATTATTTTACATCTTCAGTGGAAGATCATATGTTTCACATTGTTGTATTATAAATATAGTGTTTAATGTTTTTTAGAATTCATGGGGGTTTTGATTTTTGTGACCATGTACTTTGAAAAAAGAAACTTTTTGACTTTAACTCCATGGGTAACCATGTTAATTTTCTCTATTTTTCATGTGGGTTATTTCATTTCCATTTCTTCTCATAATATTTAAGTATCAAGGTTTTCTATAAAATGGGTTAATGTTTTCATTTTCCCTTTCTTTAAATGAAATTAATTTCTATAGAGAATCTTATTAAAGAAAAAGTGTCCATTTTAATTTTACACAACTAAAATGAATTATGATACATAAAAAAGATCAATGTGTGGATAAGATATCTTTTTTATTATGATTATAGGTTTTTTAGTTTAATATATTAATTTATTATATATATATCCTTTTTATTATATTATTTGATATATCTATTTACTTTATGGTCATTAAGTTGGGTTTTTTCTAAATCAATTTAGTGACCATGTAAATTATGAGTTATATTAACAAGTTTGGAATATTTCAAACCATTTACCATATTTCCTTTATTTTAATATTATATCCTTATGATTTTTTTAGTATTCTTATGCTCTTTTTATGAAAAATACCATGTGTTATTGTTTTTATCTACTATAATTTGTGATTTTAACCTAACACTATTAATAGTTTTAGGTTTTAATTAGGTTGAGTGAATAGACATGAATAATAATAAATAAAAATTATTAACATTTATGAGATATTAAATCTTATATTCATTAAGGTGGATATATTATTTACTTTATTTATTTTTTATGTATAGATATAACAATTGATCCTTGAAAATATTATTTAACTCAATAAATGTTCTAATTATGTTGGTGAGGCATTCTTTATCAGTTTTTATCAATTACTTTTAATTTTATTCTAAAATATCTAAATTCATCATTTTATGTGGTTCTACAGTCATTTCAGTAGTTCTTAAATTTTCAAAAACCATTACTTTCTATTGATAACCATATAATAAATAGGTTTTCAATATCAATAAAAAATTTATTTCAATTTAAAAAATCTTACAAACAGCTAGTTCAAACTCTAATCTTATATATTCAAGCACTACTTCAATTTTAGTTTCAGATTAATTCAATTACTTTATCATTATAAGTAACTATGATTTTAATTATTTCATATGAAATTATTTTTTCTACTATGTTTCTGGAAAAATATTTTTAATGAAACTTAACAATATATTCAGATGAATTTATACCACTGTTTTTCTTTTTAAATCATACTTTTTCTTAACAATATAATCTCATTTTTATTTTCAGTTTCAAAAATTTGTAATTTCAAATAAGCCTCGATGATGGTTTTAAATATCCATAGAAATGTTATATTGTAATTCTTTAGGTGAAAAGCCTATTATCTTAAATTAGATATTACAAAAAATTGATCCTGGCATATTGTTTTCCATCATTAACATTATTCGTTATGAATTATATTTCAAATTCATTCATTCAATTTATTTATATAGAAAATTTATTTCATTATTACACCTCTAAAGATAGACTTTATATTTTGTTTTTTATACTACAAAATCTTATTCATTTTAAATTTTATTAACCATTTCAAATTCAACTAAAAATAAATGTTTTTGATAGATTTTATGGCATTGAGTTTTTCCCTAGTATTTATATCTTGTTTTGGTGTTTAGTGTTTTAATTAATAATAGATTCATATATTTATAGTTTGACTATATCAATATCTCACTAATTTATTCATTTTTTTTCATTACTATTCAATATTTATTAATTTTAGGAAACATTTATATATATAATTTAGGATCACCAATACATTTGAAGATTGTATTTGAAACAATATTTTCATTTTTTTCTTTTTATAGTGCATATTATTATTTACTTCCACTAACTTGCTAGGTCATATAATAGAATAATAGTTTCTCTGATTACCATTCTAAAAAAATATGACTAAATTAAATCCATGATCTTTTATCCTAAAACGATGTGTATGATGATGAATAACATAGTTCACTCATTTGAATAATGGATAACATATTATCCTTATAAATTTTGTATTATATTTACCCCACATGAAAACATGTATTATAATATATGTGAACTTATATAAAAATTCAACATGTTTCAGTTATATATTAGGCAGTTATTATTGGAAATATATACTATTCATTTATTTTTTTAATTATTAAAAATGAAAATAATTTAGATTTTAGGGCACTATATGATATCCAATTTTTATGTATTAAAATGTAATTTTCCTATATAAACATTAGGAATTTAACATTATGCAACATGAATAATGAGTGAATATTTTCTATCTTTCATTTTTCATTCTATTTCAATATTCAAGATCATTATACATTATTTATTATGGACATATTTCTATACATTTACATTATGTAAATTTCATTTATTTTTTTTATTTTATGAAATATATATTTTATTCTAAATATACATTGAGTTATTTTTATTCATGAGAATTATAGATTCTTTAATATGAGTTTTCATTTCCTTAGGATGACATGAAATGCCTTTGTAGTGTTTTAAAACACTAAAAGGCTAATGTAATGGTCAAAACCATATAAAATGATACCATATTGAGGTTAAATAATAAAAAAAATTAATTTTTTTTACATATACTAGGAGACAACACATCAATTTGAGGTGTAGTGTTCTTAGACTGACTAAATAGTCTAGTTTTGAAGGTTTGAGAGTCTTTAAAAATGTGGGTCACAAGTTCAATACCAAAAAAAGGAACTTGAATTTATATCAAATCATAGAGTTTAAACTATAGTAAAAGTTGTATGTAATAGTAAAAATCATTCAAAATGACATTGTATTGTTAATAAATCATAGGAAAACTATTTTTAAATTATTTATGATGTGTAAAAAAAATTATTATTTCTGTTCTTATTCTGACTAAAAATTTTGTAATGATTTGACAGTCATGAAAAACATGCATGAAGTGGTTAAAATAAAGAAAATGGCCTCAGAGTCCATTTAAATCATAGAATTATGATTTTATATTTATTTATGAAATATAGGACCTGAAATAAAAGAAATCCAAGTTATTATTTTCTTGCGCTGATTGAAAATGTAGTATTAGTGTTTTGAAACACTAAAGTGTTCTTATAATTGTCAAAATAATAGAAAATGGCCCTAGATTGATGTGAAATCTAATATAACAGTAAAAAATTGATATATATATATATATTAATTAAATAATATATTGAATTTATTTATTTATGGGATAAATAAAACAAAAAATAACCATGATACATTTTAGATAAAATATTACAATACAAGATAAGCATTGATAAATTTTGAGAATGAAATAATGATACAAAAATATAATATTTAATTGAGATATTTTATTAAATATATATATATATATATTATCCACTTATTATTATATATATTTTTTAATTTTTATTTTTTAATGAGGGAAGAAATTAATTTTCTAATCATATCTCATCATGTTTCTTGTTTTTTGTTTTTCTCTCATAAAGGGACTCAGACCATAACTTGTTTCAAATATAAAAAGGATATTTTTCAATGAAATTTTTTTACAGGTTTTTTGGATTTATCTCTTATAAAATAAATAACTAAAAAAAAGATTTTAATGAAATTCATTGATAATATACACAAGGAAATAGATTATCTTTAATTTAATAGTTATTTCTTGGTTGAGTAATAAGAATAAATTTATTTTTGGACTAAAAATACTTTTTTTTCTATAAAAAATTATTTTAGATGATTTTATATTAAAAATAATTTAGTTTACATCTAGAAATTGAATTTTATAAAAAAATAATATTTGGAATCATCATATTCTAACTATTCAATAAGAGAAATTTTATTTTTAGGTATATAGTTAAAATTTCTAAGTTAAAGATAAATACCACAATAAGAAAAAGGTAATTTTTAAATAATTAAATTTAAAAGGGATTTACAATTATTAATTAAAAATATGAAATTTATATATTTTGAATTATGACCCTAATATATTGTTTAAACATATAAAAATATATATTACCATTCATTTAATTAATTATCAATATGAAATACAAATAAAAACACTCAATGAAAAAAAAATCAAATTTCTACAAAAACTATTTTTTCCATATCTTAGGATTTTTTTATATTAATAAATTAAATCAGATTATATAAATTATAAATTTTGATTCATAATTTCAATATTTTTTTTTAAAAAATAATTACAATGGTAAATATTTTATCAAGGTTAATAATTATTAAAAGAGGTTACTTAAAGTGGATCAAATTTTATCAAGTTCACATGACACTTAGTCGTTCTAGAAGAAATTATTTAGGTTTGAAATTCATACCCACATGCCTCGCCAATCATTACTCAAAAACTCACTAAACACCCATGTGATTTCATCTTTACAACTCATCTACCATTCAATTCTTAGGAAAACTCTGTCATTTTCACCTACAATAAGAGCTAAATTCCACCCAATTTAAGTGAAACATAACCTTCAAGTTACCCTTTAAAATCAGACCATTTTACCTCTTTTATAATCCCCTTAATTTATTGTTATAATTTTTTATAATAAAGTTCCCCAACTCCTCAAATTCCAAGAAGTATTTTAAGAGAATAATTGAAGCCTCAATATGAGTATCATCCAATCCCCTATCTTTTATTATTTATATTTAAAATACACCATCATAAAAATATATTATAACCGTATTAATATAATTACATAAATATAATTATTATATTAAAATTTTAATATATTCATGATACAACCATTATCTATTCCCCTCTCATCTATTCAGAAAATGTAAATGTAGCTCATATTTAGTGCAGACTACCTCTTATATGAACAACATGTTATATTTTTCATCACTAACGTATATGGATGGTTATAAATAAGTATTTAATGAATAAATATTATATTTATAACATGTTTAATATTCTAAATATATAAATCAATTTCACCCTTCTTTTCATTCTATGGAAAATTAAAATGTTTTCTTTGTGTACTTATGGACTAATTCCTCCATAGAAATATGTATTTCATTTTTTCATAACCACCCTGCTTGGATGATTTTAGGAATATATTTAATGAATTAAAATTTTGATTATGAAATGATTAAGGTTATTGATGAGGCTGAAGTTCCACACTAGTACAGTGGTGCAGGGTCGATCCATAGAGAAGGCACATGAGTTATTCTAAGGTTTTAAGAATTAAAATCTACTATTATCAACAACGAAATGGATTTTTTAATATTTTGTTTTGACTAATAAACTAAATATTAAACTAATTAATGATAAACTAAAGGAGAATAATGAAATAATTCATAGCAGCAAGACAAAGGAGCACAAATCACATGAATTACTCATGAGATTTAATCTACTGGTTGAAATGGTTGAATTCATTACAACTTTTATTGAATCACACATCAAAGAAATGATTATGAATATCCCTTTCTAGGAAAATCAATAGAAAAAATATTAAGTCTTGGAGTTCTCCACATTAAAACTTAATTGAACTGCTTGAAAGTTGAAAACGAAAACATTTGAAAGTAAACTCCCCGTAAATTTATAAGTTAAATGACATTAAAAGTGTTAAAAAATGTATTCAAAATTTACCTCACAAGTTGATCTTGAATTAATGACTTTGAAAACAGAAATTGAGGAGTGAACAATTTTAACAGAGAATCATAAATCAATCTCACCGATTGATTATGACTCTAAAATATTGAAAAGTACGTGAAGAAATATAAAAGAAAATTTAGTAGGATCAAATTCCCGAGCTGAGAAAGTATAAACCTATGATCATATAGATTACAAAACTAAGGAATACACGAAAAATAGAGTACAATAATTAAGGAAAAAGGGTGGAAGAACTCCCCTAGAAATGCTCTTCTTTTGGGATACTTGGCCTCCAGGTCCGCTTCAGAGCTACTCTTGGATCTTCTGAGAGTCTCCGCTCTCGAATCAGTTATTATCGTGGAATGTTAGAATCAGATTCAGCGACTTAGTGAAAGAGGGAAGCATGAGGGATGAGACCGACATCGATGATCTGTATTAGTGGTAATGATAATGGAGTGCAACTAACACTGACGTTGTTAGAGAGTTCCATCAGTATCTATAGTAGGAAATAAAAAAACACTGTGAGTAGGTTGTGCTACTGACACATGTCGGTGAGACAAATATTTAGACTACATATGAAAAAAATGAATAAAATTAATTAAATGAATCTAAAACTAACAATTAACTTGGTTAAAGTAATTAATTTATTAATTAATTAAATACACAAAACTATAATAAACTTAAATTAATACGAAAAATAGTTTAACTAATAAACTAAAACCCGATTATGAATTACATTAAAATTAAGAATTATAATTACAAAGTAAAATTATTAATTGAAAACACTTAAATTAATAAACTGAATTAATATAAAACTAAATTAATAAAATATTAAACTTAAACTTTGTTTAATAATTTTATTAAAGGGATAACAGTGAGTGAAAGTGTACTGAGTCAGTAACTAAATGAGTTACCGTTAATGGCAATAGAAAGCAGGGGAGTCGAACGGTGGCACCAATGAGGAATGATGGAACCAATGAATTAAAATTTAATATTCAAAATAAACTTAAATCATTAAGGAATTAAATATTTAAAATGCTAAACTAATTAATTATTTAACAAGATAATGATTAAAAAAATAAAAAAAATTATTTAATTAAGTTAAAACATAATTTCTTAACATATGTTAAAACAAATTATATTGTTTAACAGAAAAATTAATAAAGTCAATATATTTAAATCAAACTAAATTAAAATATATAGTATAAAATTAAAACTAAATTAATTAATTTTCAAATTAAATGTCCAATTGATTATTTAATGAAAATATAAAATTATTAAAACATTAAGTAACTTAAAAACTAACAACACTAATTAAGAAATAATTATATTTAATATGTTAGTTAGATTATAATAATTATTTTAAAGACTAAAAATAAATAATTTTCTATAAATGTTGATAAATTTAAATATTTAATTATATAAATACAAAAGTGTGATTATTTTCTAAAAAGTGTAAAAATAGTTAATTAAATTACTAAAAACAAATAAAAATAATGTGGCAAACCAAGTAAAATTTGAGCCACATCAAATTATCCTACACTTAAACATTTTTTGTCCTTAAACAATCACATGCTTTATTATCTTTGAAAAACAGAATTGTATTATATGATTAAGCTCAAATAGTAACATGTCCAGTAGTTCAGAACAAAGGACAAGAACTGAGTTTAGGCTTAAGAAATGAAATGATCAAAAGATTCCTTGCATAGAAAAAAAATTCAAAGGGTACTCAAGAGAGAAATAAATCATCTATCAATGAATATGTCCTTCCTCATATATGATTCTGCTTAGGGACTCATTTCAATCCAAGCTTAAGTTATAAATCCAAGAGTGACAACAGGTTAAATATTACTAGAATCAAAAACATAATAGTCAGAACTTTATACATCGACTCATTCCTAGGTTCCAAAATTAATTATTCTTTTGTGAAACACCTTATTGAAACAACCTAAATGATTACCATATACACTAATTGTCCCCATCTCCATTTGGAGTTCATCATTACCTTCACCTTAATGAACTCATTTTTGACCATAAACACTTTATTTTTTATTTTTCCCAAGCCATGTATCATTGTGCTGAGTACCGTGCATGTGCACTTATTCAAAGTGTACAGAGGGATTATAGTTAACAGAAACACACCCAGTATCTAGGGTCTCAAAGATTCACCATGGGATCCCAAATGCCCAAATTACTCTAATTTCATTAGATATATACAAAAAACATTTATATTGGATCATTTAGATGATTTCTTTTTATAAATTAAAAGAAAGTGAGTCCCCTAGGAAAGAGTTCAAACTTCCAGTTCCAAGAGCTATGATTTCAATTCCACAAAAAATGTATCCCAAGTCACTATCAAAAGTAGTTCTTAAACCAAATTTCCATAAAATCCCTAAATAAATTCTCTCAAAAATAATTAAACCTTATCAATTTCATATTCATTATAGATCTTAACTACCAATCAAGAATTATCCTAAGACAAGACTTATTTGAGTATAGTATACAACCTAAATTGTGCAAGAATTTTGAAAACTTTTGACCATTTTTACACAAACTTTGATGTAGTAGTGGGAATTGAAGGGTTTCCAATTAATCACATTTTAGATCAATTAATAATTGACCCCATCCCCCTCACATAAAAACCATCTTTCACTATGGGAAAAGTGGTTTTTTGCGATGGGTCAATTGCGATGGGAATATATACCATCGCAAAAGGTCTGACGAAATATGTATTTGTGATGGGAGTCTTTTCCCATTGTAAATAGTAAGTTAATTGCGATGGGAATAGGCGACTCATTGCAATAGGTTTAACGCGATTTGTGCGCCAAAACGCGGGAAGGATATTTGCGACGGGGACACATCCTCGTCGCAAATTCCGGTGGTGGTAAATACCATTTGCGACGGGCAAAGCCGCCCGTCGCAAATAGTATGTTGGCAGGTGTGTATTTGCGACGAGACTCGTCACAAATACCCTTTTAACCACCGAATGTAATTAATGCTGGCGAAGGTATTTGAGACGGGCTCGTCGCAAAAGCCCGACGACGGTAAATACCATTTGCGACAGGCAAAGCCGCCCGTCCCAAATAGTATGTCGGTAGGTGTGTATTTGCGACGGGACCCATCATAAATACCCTTTTAACCGCCGATGGTAATTAATGCGGGCGAGGGTATTTGCGATGGACCCCATCACAAATACCACCATTTGCGACGGGAAACCCGTCGCAACTAACCCTGTCGCAACTAATCTAACCTATATATACCTCCACCCATTTTTTTTCAAATCACTCAGATCCTCCTCTCCCTCTCTGTTCATTCTCCAGTTTTAAGAAAAATATTTCTTTTAGTTAAATTTTTTTATACGAGAGAAATTGGAAGGCGCCAATACCTTCAAGATATCAAAGTTTAAGGTATTTATATTTTATTTTTTTATATTTTTTATATATTTTTTATATTAATTTTAATTGTTTTTTATTAGTTGTAATTAAATTAGATTTAAATTGATTTTTATATATATTTATTTTTAGTAATAAATTGATATTGTTAGTGATAATTATAAATAATTAGTGTTAATTTGCAATAATTAGAGATTATTATAGATAATTAGCAGAATTTAGTCATAATTAGATATAATTAGGGATAATTAGGGGTAATTAGTAATAATTAGATATAATTAGTAATAATTAGATATAATTAGTAATAATTAGATATAATTAGTAATAATTAGATATAATTTGTAATAATTAGATATAATTAGTAATAATTAGATATAATTAGTAATAACTAGATATAATGAGTAATAAGTAGATATAATTTAGTATAATTAGTAATAATTGGTAATAATTAGTAATAATTGGTAATAATTAGTAAAAATTTGTAATAATTTGTAATAATTGGTAATAATTAGTAATAATTGGTAATAATTGGTAATAATTGGTAATAATTGGTAATAATTGGTAATAATTGGTAATAATTGGCAATAATTAGATATAATTAGTACTAATTAGATATAATTAGTAATAATTAGATATAATTATTAATAATTAGATATAATTAGTAATAATTAGATATTATTAGTAATAATTAGATATAATTAGTAATAATTAGATATAATTCGTAATAATTAGATATAATGAGTAATAATTAGATATAATTAGAAATAATTAGTAATAATTAGTAATAATAGATATAATTAGATTTAATTAGATATAATTAGATATAATTAGATATAATTAGATATAATTAGATATAATTAGATATAATTAGATATAATTAGATATAATTAGTAATAATTAGTAATAATTAGATATAATTAGATATAATTAGATATAATTAGATATAATTAGATATAATTAGATATGATTGGTTGATCACCTTGCATATAGCGTTGCAATAGGACAACCCAAGTCATGCCCTTCTCATCTATAAGAATTATCTTACATGACCCTTTACATAGACCATTCTTCCTAGAAAATTTAAGGGAAAGATACTAATGTCCCCAATAATTTTTAAGGAAGAATGATATATGTAAAGGGAGCGAGATGATTCTTAGAGACGAGAATGACATTACTTTGGTCGTCCTATTGAAACACTACTTGCGAGGTGATCAACCATGCAAGGACAATTACACAGTTTACATTGGACATGGCTGACACAAACATTTTATTGCGCATGACCTGACAATTGGTGACCCTTTGAGATTTGAACATGTAAATAATAGAGCAATTCATGTTGCAAATATTGATAATTTTAGTATTTTATAAATTTTTTATTATTTTAATAATATTAATATTGTTTTTTCATAAATATCGATAATATAATTTTTTTATTAGTAATAATTAGTAAATGAAAACTGCTTGGATAATGAAGGAAAAATTTGAAATCATCTCCACAACGATGATTACCAATTTTTTTTTCATTATTCAAGCAGTTTTCATTTTGTTCAGTATTGCTAAGTATTGCTAAATTAGTAATAAATTGTAATAATTAGTAATAATTAGTAAAAAATTGTAATAATTAGTAATAAATTGTAATAATTAGTAATAAATTGTAATAATTAGTAATAATTAGTAATAATTTGTAATAATTTGTAATAATTAGTAATAATTAGTAATAATTAGAAATAATTAGCACTAATTAGAAATAATTAGCAATAATCAGGAATAATTAGTAATAATTAGTAATAAATTGTAATAAATTTTAATAAATTGTAATAATTAGTAATAACTAGTAATAAATTGTAATAATTTGAAATAATTAGTAATAATTAGTAATAAATTGTAATAATTAGTAATAATTTGTAATAATTAGTAATAATTAGTAATAATTAGTAATAAATAGTAATAATTAGTAATAATTAGTAATAATTAACAATAATTAGAAATAATTAGAAATAATTAGAAATAATTAGAAATAATTAGGAATATTAGCAATAATTAGGAATAATTAACAATAATAAAGAATAATTAGAAATCATTAGTAATAATTAGGAATAATTAGCAATGATTAGGAATAATTAGCAATAATTAGGAATAATTATCAATAAATTCTAATAATTACCAATAAATTGTAATAATTAGAAATAAATTCTAATAATTACCAATAAATTGTAATAATTAGCAATAATTTGTAATAATTAGCAATAATTTATAATAATTAACAATAATTTTTAATAATTAGCAATATATTAGAATAAATAGGAATATATAGGAATAAATAGGAATAATTAGTAATAATTATTTAGGAATAGTTAAGAATAGTTTGGAAGAAATTTTAATAAATTTTAATAAAATGTAAGAACTTGGCACAATTTTCAGTGGATTGATGACACTCCTTTTCCTCGATGACTTTTCTCTTTTCAACTCTCACCGACTCAAAACACTATGAAAAATGTGCTGCTATGTAGACATATTAAATCTTGTATACACAAGATTGGATATGCATTCATAGGAACATATTTTTTATAATGTTTTCAGGCAGAGATAGTTGGAAGAAGACGATTCATCGATGAAAAGGGGGCTCTTTTGTCCGAAGGCTCATTTACTTGCATCTTTCTCACACTGAAATCACAATGAAGAATCTGGTCAGAGGTAAAAATATTCATTCTCATTCATACGAGAATGAATATGCATACCTTGGGCCAAATTCTTCATTGTGATTTCAGTGTGAGAAAGACGCAAGTAAATGAGCCGCCAGACAAAAGAGTAGCTGTCAATCCACTGGAAATTATGTCGCCCTTAATTAATGGTAATTATTAAGAAGTAGTTGTAATTATTTATCTTATTTTTTCAGATAGAGTTTTTATAATTTCAAATTATTCAAAAACAGTGATGATTTTATATTTTATGTAGTATAATATGGAACAAGGAATTCGACATCAGTCATTATTAGATGACCACGCTTGGATAAATCAGTACAGAAATCCAAATGGTTCTGGTTTAAATCCTGTATATTTTGAGGGTGTTTAAGATTTATTATCATTTGCATCATCAAAACCAGACTATGTTTCAGAAGGAAAAATTAAGTGTCCTTGTAAAGAATGTGCTCTGAGAATGTTTGACACAGTTGACAAGGCTGGGGGAAATCATTTTGACTCCATGTATGTTAATGAAGGATCCTTATATCTTTTTGACTCTATTAATCCTAGGAAATCCGAAAAAGAATATTGATGTTTATTTGAAACCATTGATTGATGAGTTAAATGCATTGTGGAGTGATGATGTTAATACATATGATGTTGCTACGAAACAAAATTTCATATTACAAGCTACATTTATGTGGACGATTACTGACTTTATGACATATAGCATGTTATCTGGTTGGAGTACACATGGTCTGGAATCATGTCCTTCCTGTATGAAAGAAAACAAAGACTTTATGCTCGTCAATGGAAAAAAAACATTTCTATTTTGATTGTCACCATATATTTCTTCCAACCGATCATCCTTTTCGGAGGAACAAATCTCATTTCAGAAAAGGTACAATTGAAAGGGATGAACCTCCAAAGATGATCTAAGGTATAGAGTTTAAATTAGTTGTATTTTCATTACCTCACATCACACTTGGACTAACAGTAAACCAATAGAAAATTCATGGCTTTGGGAAAGAACATAATTTGATAAAACAGATCATTTTTTGGATCTTCCGTATTGGTTTGATTTGTTGTTCTGCCACATGTTGGATGTTATGCATATTGAGAAGAACTATTTTTATAATTTATTTCATACAGTTTTGGATACACCAGGTAAGACTAAAGATACTGTAAAGGCATGATTAGATCTTTCCCAAATTTTCAGGCGGCTAGAACTTGAACTATTTGAAAATGTCAGATCACAGAGGTTAATAAAGCCAAAAGAATCTTATACACTGTCCAACGAGGGTTTCGTATTATTTTGTTAGTGGACAAAATATTTGAGACTTCCTGATGGCTATGCTTCCAATCTCGGCAGATGTGTTAGGAATGGTTATATTACAGGATTAAAAAGTCATGATTATCATGTTATAATTGATAGAATAATTCTGATTTGATTTAGAGGTTTGTTGAATTCTATGATTTGGGATTCGATAAAAAACACATCAAATTTTTTTGAGACATTTATGCAGCAAGAAACAACTATGATGTGCTAACAAAACTGGAAGAAGATGTTGATGTAATTATATGTAAACTGGAAAAAATATTTCCACTGACTTTCTTTGACTCAATGGAACATCTGATATTACATTTTCCACATGAAGCTAAATGTGGAGGTCCATTACAGTTTTGATGGATATACCCATTCGAGAGATGTATGTAGAAATTGAAGAAAAAAGTACGCAACAAAGCATCATTTGAATGCTTAATTGGTGAAGCTTATTTGTAATAGGAAATTTCTTTTTCTGCTCTCATTATTTTGAATCTCAATATCAATCAAAACACAATCTCATAGGAAGAAATGAGGGGAATGTTAATGATGAAATAGACAATCAATTAACAGTTTTTAATCAGCCAAATCTTGGTTTTGGTGGAGTTCATGAATGATGGATTTCAGATGATGAACATCACAGAGATCATACATATGTTCTGCTCAACTATGAAGAAATGACATCATTTGTCCTCTGAGTGCTTCTATCACTTATTCTATAATTTATGTTATAGTATTTAAACTTATTTTAATTGTAGGTTATATGATAATAATATCTGGAAACAACTTCCACAAATTACAGCAGCTGCTCTTAAAGAACGCAGACTAATTTTTTTTCTCAATGGTTTCAAAAACTGGTAACATAAATTATTGATGATTTAATATCTATTACGTTTATTATTTATTATATTGATAATTGTTTTACAAATTTTCAGGTGTCTCAATATGCTGATAAAATTGATAAGAGACTGTGTATATTGAGTAACGCACCATCCTAAATGGTTAAATCTTACAATTCATATGTGGTGAATGGTTTTTGATTTCATACACATGAATACGGGGAATCAAATAAAAAGAACAGTTTTGTTTGCTTGAGTAGATCACATCACAGAGAAACCGAAGTTGACTTTTATGGCATTTTGGATGAAATTATTGAGCTGTGTTATCTAGGACAGAATTACATAACAATGTCTAAATGTTGGTGGTTAGATACTAAGAGAGGGTTGTGTGTTCATCCGACTCATGGAATCGTCGATATTAAATATAAAAGTATTTTTGCAGTAAATGAACCATTTTTACTAGTTCAACATGCACAAAAAATTTATTATACATAGTACTTTGCTACTTCAAGAGAATTTATTGATTAGTGGAGCATAATAAAAATGAAATATCAGGAAAATTAGTTTACTCAAGCTAAATGTAGTTCTACTGAAGTGGAAGGAATTGAAATTTTTCAAGAGACTGCTCAAAATCCATCTGATTCACAAAGATATGGGAATATCGATGATAACACCCCACAATTAAGGATTGATGGCTATGAAGATGTTAATGATGTTACAAATGAATTTGAAATGACAAGAGATGCTAAAACTGAAACTCATATGGATATTGATGATGCTGAGGAGGAAGATGAAGACATTAAAATTGATAGCTATGTAGAAGAGGATGAAGATGAAAATTCACAGAGTAAAATGCTGGTTATAATCATAACTAATATATATCTATATATAATAGTTATTTTCAACTATCTTCTAACAACAATCATTTTGTGTTTCATATGGACTCTGATATATATCGCGAGTTACAGGAGGCTGACCTACCATTGGATGAGGGAGATTTTGGATCATTTGACCCTCAGCCTACTGGCGGTTGAGGGGGTACACAGAGGGGGTGAGGTCTTGCATGACTGATGATTCCTGACCCTATCCTCGAGTGACGTCCACATCTTGGTTTCGATCCATGCACACAGAGGTATGGTAACCTGTATATTTTAGTTATCTTTCATTAATTTATTTATATACATACTAATTGTTTGATTATTTATTCCTTTTTCACAGTTTTGCGCATGTAGCTATTAGACAGGGGAGCGTTATCTTGCGAAATTATTTTTCTCAGTTATGGATCACATGGAAATAGATTCCCATTGATGGGAGACATGACATGTTCCATTATTGGCTGGTACGTAAGTAAATAATATTTATTTTGAAATTTATTTTATTAATAACTTGATATTATAAATTATTTGTAGGGTTTATGGTATCCTATCGATGATAGCATGCGCGACGCTATCCACGCGGCATGGAAGGTTTCTAAGCGTGACCGTTTCCATCAGTTTTTGCACAATTTGAGAAGGACAACCATTAAGAAAGTCGGAGTGACATAATTTGATGAGTCGTGTAGAGCTCACTGACCAGATTACATTTAATCTCATGTTTGGGATGGATTATGTTTACACTAGTTGGGTGGTGGATTTCAGAGGAGATCTTCAGTGGGATGACAGAACCGAGGGAGACAGGAGGTGACACATTGAGCTGGTAGCTGTACATTAAGTTATCATAGAGAGCATCTTGTAAGTATATTTTTAAATATTTTATATAACTTTAAATACAAACAGTTTATTTTATATTTATGTAGGTAGTCGATCATCCTGATAGTACGGAGTTTGATATTTATCAGAGGATGTACAATGATTTAGCCACATGAGAGATTAGAGGTGATTGTCATCGTCAGATTGTGGTTAGTATTATTTTTTCAGTTTGACAGTTAACTGCAAATAATATTTTCACAATTTTAATTTTAAATTGGAATTGAAGGAGTCATATGAGGCTGTGACCTCTCAGACACAGGCTGAGGGTCAGGACGAGAAGATTGAGCAGACCGGTGCTCACCATTTTGATGAGGCGACATGGACGCAAGCGACTCAGTATGGATTTGAGAAGGGCTGAGTAGTTGGTATCGACTCTCATTTGACTCTTGGTACTTGTTATGGTACTACTACGATGTCAGCGTCCAGCTCGAGAGGAGCTCATGGAGAGACATCATCTTCTGGCTCACAGTATCAGGAGCAGTTACGAACTCAGGCTGAGCTTATAGAGACTTTGCAGAAGCAACATGAAGAGATGTGTCAGTGGCAGCAGCAGCAGGAGAAGCATCACGAGGAGCTACATTGATTGGAGTAGCAGTGACAATAAGAGTATCACGAGCAGATGGAGTACATGCGCCATCTGACTCGTAGTTTAGGGATGGAGTTTCCTCCACCTCCTCCAGATGACCCCCCAATGATTTTTTTGTGTGTTAAAAACAGTTGAATTCAAGTTTTGTAATAATATGAACTATTTATAGTTTCTGTCTTTTATATTGGTGTAAATATTGCATAATTTTGTTTTTTTAATATTTTATTATTTATTATTAGTATTATATTTTTAATATTTGTTTATTTTACTAATAATAATAATAATATTTTATGATTTTTTAATATTTTTTTGAAAATATCGAAACTTTTAATAATTTTTTATTATTTTATTATTTTAATAATATTAATATTAATTTTTTATTAATCGTAATCTTATTAAATATATTCTTTTAGTATTATATTTTTTAATGTTTGTTTATTTTACTAATAATAATAATATTTTTTATTTTTTTATTATTTTTATAATAATAATATAATTTTTTCATTAATCATAATTTTATTATTATTTTTAGTATTTGCGACGTGGTCTTTTGCGACGGGGTCCCGTCGCAAATAATTGAAATATATTTTTTTACGATTAGTATTTGTGATGGGACAACGAACCCATCACAATTAGTATTTGCGACAGGCCTATCACAAAAGGTTTATGGGTATATAATATATATAATCAGAAGGATATTTGTGACGGGTAAGTTCCTCATCGCAAAAACTAATTGCGACGGGACCATCACAAAAGGTTTTTGGGTATATAATGTATATAATTGGGAGGTTTTTGTGAAGGGTAAATTTCTCGTCACAAAAAATATTGGTTGTGATGCCGTTTTCTAAAACGGGCTATTTGCGACGGGGGCCCGTTGTAAAAGGCTATTTGCGACGGGATCCTGTTGTAAATAGCCTGTTGTAAAAAACGAGAATTCCAGTAGTGTTTGTCCCCAATGTTGCATTCCAATGTAGATAAGAACAATTTATCATTTAAAGTTTAAAGTAGATTTTCAATTAAGCAAATTAATGACATGTTGATGGGTCTCATTAAAGTACAGATGAATATTGTTTTCCATAAAGATTATTTTATAGTAGGTTCATATATGAAGGCATGCATTAAAATTTTAGTTAGTGATAAATATTTTCATAAAGGCTCAAACAGTAGAATGTAACTTATGGGCACATAATGAATCAAGGTGAAATCAAGTACAATAGATTTATTTTCATTGGATGTTCAATGAAGCAGAAAACAATCATGCCAAACACCCCAAATTAAAGCAGATTCACTTGAAAAATTCTCAGCCTACATGTACCCCCCCACACTCAATTTATAATATAGTAAAGTGGCTTAAGTATCAATGAATTTTAATTTTCAGCAAAGAAGAACATGCATAATTTTTTAGAATAAAGTGACATGCAACAAATTTCCATTCCAATACAAGTAGAATTTTTTTTATTATATGAAGTATTTTTCCAGAATGAAATGAAGTAAATTTTTAGTAAAAGTATAATTTTTCACAAACAAGTATATTTGTTTCTGAATAAACAGTCATTGATTCACCGCTAGCAGTTTATCTACAAGTCACCATTGAGATGACTCACCATTAGTAGTGGAATGATGGCTCAAGAACAACATTAGTTCAATGAATCATTTTTTATCTGAGTAATGGTGACTTATCTGTGAATTTTTATTAAAGTGAAAGGAACACAGAGTATAAATAAATATAGAGATAAAAAATGAAAGAACTTACCTGACTAAAGTTGTTAATATTCAGCATGGGAATTCCACTCCTCAATTGAAACCAATCAGCAGCATCCTGAAAATAAAAAAATAGCCAGACCAAGACAGAAATATCCAGCAGAGACAGATATTAAGAAGACAACACAAAAACACTTTATTTAATGTAAAATAATAACATAAACAAAAGTAAACACAAAAGAAGAACCTTGGGTTGACTCCCATGTAACACTAAGTTTCAGTCTTCAATTAGACTTTATTTAGTTACATATTTTTTTGTGTTTTATTGAAAATAAAAGAAAAAACCATCGGTTTACTCCCATGCAGTGATAGTTTTATAGTCCCCATATGGACTCTCCTAGAACTAACCATAATCACTAGTAGGATGAGGTTTCATTAATAGAAACCACCACACGTGCTTTGCCCAAATGTTTTTAATAGAACAATGAAATTTGTGGGAACCAAGATTCAACACAATAGAAACTAAATTCTTATAGCATGAATTAACCACTAAGTGGTACTATTTAATAGTTCTGGGCATGGTGTTGTCAACTTCCCAAATTATTTCAGAATTGAAATAGTTAACTTT
The DNA here is from genome assembly GCA_963277665.1 of Viscum album. Classification (NCBI taxonomy): domain Eukaryota; kingdom Viridiplantae; phylum Streptophyta; class Magnoliopsida; order Santalales; family Viscaceae; genus Viscum; species Viscum album. The sequence continues at coordinate 1,466,816,842 of OY728158.1, forward strand.
TTTAGGAACAAACAAAAAAGTAGGTGCTTCAAAGGGTGTTGCATTTTAATCAAAGCTATATTTATCAACTTCAACACTATCAAAAACAAGGTTTCTTGAATGTGAGTTATGAATAATAGGTTCAAGAGGAGAAATAGTAGTGTGATGAATAGAATCAGAAAAATTGGAACTCAAGTGTGTCTCCCATACTAAAAAACTATAAGACTCAAGATGGACTTTTTCACCCAACCCATTTGAGGATGGAAGTGGATAATAGGGAAGAGTTTTTATTTGATAATTCAAAGATTGAGGTTGTAAATATCTTCCAACAGATCCTCATCGGTTAACTTACACTCAGTATCTAATAGTTATGATAAATCAACTCTACCTAAATCAAGTGTGTGTTTAACTTCTTTTTCAAGTTCACTATAAAAAATTTCACTCTCTTCAAAAATGTCTCTTGAGTGTTCCAGGAAGTTCAGTTCAGGGGGAGATATGTTCAATTCAACTTCAAGAAATTCATATTCCAAAGTGTTTAAATTTAAGCATATTTCCCCAAATATGAAAATGCTACTTTCCATTTCAAATAGAAAAGATTCAGCAAATAAATTACTATATAAACATGGTAGGTAAATTTCATCAATCTAGTTTTCTTAAAAACACATTACCTCAACTTCTTCATCCAAAATATTTCAAAAATTATTGATTTTATAGTTACTAAACATGGAAAAGTGGTTTTCAAATTAGGCAAAATAAATTCATATTTCATGTTTTCCAGTTTATCATTCTCTTCCAGATTATACCCAATTCCAAGTTTAGGTTAATAATTCAAAATTATAGAAAAGTTGACTGAAGGGTTTAAAACATTCCAATTATCTTTGTTCAAATTTTCTTCAACTCGGGTGATTTCATTTTCAAAAGTCCCATTACAGTGATTTTCCTCCAAAGTAGGAATCATGAAGAGAACTGGGATTTCTTTTTTAATATGTTTTAGTTCATTTTCAAAATTTTCAAACTCATCTTAATTTAAGTTTTTTTGGGATTTCCAATGATGTGTTCTTTATTCCAAGAGTTGGTTATTTCCTTTTTTGGTTCAACGAAGTCACATTCTTCAAAATAAATGGTTTGTTTTATAGTTTCAAAATCAAAATCCTCTTCAACTTGATTTCCAAATCATTTATAAATTTATTTTTCGATGATTTCAACATTTTCTTATTATTTAACCCTTATTTGTAATTCCAAGAGCATATTTTCTAATCATTTCATTCTTTGACCTTTCTCTTGAGAATATCTAACTTGAAGTTTATGTGTTTGACTAAACCAGAAATTACAAAAATCCTCCTTAGCTTCTAATTTGGTTTCAATTAATTCATGTTTAGCTAGGAATTCATGATTAGGTTCAAAGTTTTTCTCATTCTCTTTAATGTAAACAAAATTTTGTGGTTTCTCATAGACAAACTGCCCAGAATTGTGCCCATAACAGTCACAACAATCACAGTGTGGTCCTGGTTTGTTTTAATTCTCACGAAATTCCATTTTTTAGACTAAAACAATTTTAAACACACATACGATTTTAAAATAACTTATTTTTTAAAGTTAAAAACATGAAACATATTCAAGTTCACATTTTTTTGGTTCAATGGAGTCACATTCTTCAAAATAAATGGTTTGTTTTATAGTTTCAAAATCACAATCCTCTTCAACTTGATTTCCAAATCATTTATATAAGTTTTTTTTCGATGTTTCAACATTTTCTTATTATTTAACCCTTATTTGTAATTCCAAGAGCATATTTTCTAATCATTTCATTCTTTGATCTTTCTCTTGAGAATATATAACTTTAAGTTTATGTGTTTGAATAAACCAGAAATTACAAACATCCTCCCTAGCATCTAATTTGGTTTCAATTAATTCACATTTAGCTAGGAATTCAGGATTAGGTTCAAAGTTTTTCTCATTTTCTTATAGACACACTGCCAGGAAGTGTGCCCATAACAGTGATAACGATCACAATGTTGCCCTGGTTGATTTTAATTCTCATGAAATTCCATTTTTTAGACTAAAAAAATTTTAAACACACATAAAATTTTAAAATAACCTATTTTTTTAAAGTTCAAAACAGGGAACATATTCAACTTCACAGTCTTTAGAAGTTGGTTATACTCACAAACAAAGGTTCATATTTTTTCTATCATGATCCACTATAGGATGATATATTGATATTCATTCACAATCTTGATGGATCAAACTTTCCTATGTACTCTTCAAGTATCATCAACATCATTTGACCAGTCTGTCAACCTTGCTTAAATATCATTGATCACCTGTATCTAATCAGTTACATCAATACAGAAATGCTCATGATATGATTCCTTATGATGATATCTCAAACTTAATCTATTTCTCTCTTAAATACAAGAATATATCAGGGTATAAAAATATATTACAATTAATTATCAATATTTCAACACCTGTGTGAATATATTTATACACAACAATGTGGTGTATAGGGTCTCAATAAATTACATGATTTAAATTCTTCATTTAAATCCAATTTATACATGTTTCTAAATAAACACATTTATTTTTCCTCCTTAAAATATGATGACTTGTTGGACTATCGGTAGTATATTTTCTCGTTTATATATACCCAAATTAACTAGGTTATATTTCATGATCTTAAAATACCTGAGGGGTTTGAGTATTAAATTATATTTCAAACAGCTTGGTTATCGCCCATGAATCACCCAATTTTCATGAAACTCAAAAGGAATACCCAATGGTTTTGGGTTTTTTTATTTATTCTCACTTGGAAAATGGACTTCGTGACTTAATATACATACATTTATGCATGCATGAATCTAAATTACACAAGAGACTCATGTTCTTATCTTCATGTTTCATCATGTAGATAATAAATACCATTCCCCATGCAGTATAAAATTTTCTACCATTAAAATTTATGAAAGAATTGGGATACTCCTTTCATCATGTGGCATATGAATAAATTCATGCAACCTCATCAACCTAGAACACCAGAAGGATTTGGGTTCTGTTGATTATTCTTCACACGATATGAAAACACCACAAATCATTTTAAAATATGATGTCTTAAATACTTCATATTTTATGTGACATATTATATGTTTGAATATCCATGAAATAAAATCTCATAAAATCACTCAACATGAAATAATCTCACATGCATTGGTTTCATGGATACACCATGTTCATGAATTACATTACACTAACTTTAAATTTTAATTTGTTCTACATGTATGAAAGTGTAATTGCATGCATGTACATTTTTATTAGATGTAAATCATCATTTATCAGCTTCTATATTCATCTGAAGAACTTGGTTTCTTCAATGGAAGAATCATGGATCTTCGATGCAACTTTAATTATGTGATTAAATCTCACACTAGATTTATTTCATGATCATTGTGTATTGAATATAGTGGAATAACATGTACCAAAAATTTATTCAATCAAGGATGGATGAAGAATACATTCACCGCATGATCACATGGCTCAGATTGTCATGATCATATTATTATAGAAATGTAAATATCTTTTAAAGAATAGGAATAACACCTATATTGAATCTATCTCACATTGAAATTTCCCACAGTTTAATCATAATTAATTAATAAATGAATACCACTACAACTTCAATTTATCAATAGTGGATTAACACCTATATACCCTTCAACAACCATGATGGATTTGGCCTAGCAGGCCACTCTGGCCCATCCCCACCTATGGGTGTTTGTTCATGAATTCCTCATACATGGGAATTCTATGTGGTCTTTTAAACAATCCACCCCAAATATCCACCACTCGTGGTATGTACCGATTTGGTTCCCTTAGGCATGATAGATGATGGTCCCACATGTGCTCTTAGTCAAGCCTGGACAAGTTAGGCTTGTGTGTTGGCCTTTTTTTATATATAGGTAACCTTAGAAATTCATAGTCAATATTCTCAAATGCCAAACCAAAACACCCATGTTACTTTAATGTCCTTCACACCCTTTATGCTACTACTTATACTTTCCAAGAAAACCATCAAGAAATAATGAAATAAAATTTTAATTACATGTCCTTCTTCATCATTATTTTGTAGAAAAAAATGTGTCAACAATGACACATGACATTATAACTTAAGATTACTTAAAAAATCATAATATTTTGAGAAACACATATTGAAATAATTATTCTATCACAAATTATATAAAATATTGGAAATAAATCCAACTCAATATTTATTGGGTCTAACACAATCCAATATAAAGTGCAATCAGATTGACTGAATAATCATTTTTATGTATTTGAGTCTTTAAAAGTGTGATTATGTGGGTTAATAATAATGAAAAAAATATAATTCCTTGAAATCATAGAAAAATAGCCTTATATTTATTTTTGAAATGTAGGAACTCACACTAAATCAATTTGAGTTTTTTTAGCTTAGGATAAATGCAAACAACTTTTTTTTTGTTTTAAAACTATATAAGGTTAATGAAATGTAGAAAAACATGAAAAATGAACTTGAATTTATATGAATTATAGAAAAATTATCATTGAATTATTTTTGATGTATTATAATAGCAATTACTTCAATCCAACATGTTTTTCACCAAGACTGAGTAAATGTGCAATTTGTAAAGATTTGAAACTATTTAAAAACATGAACTAAAGATTAAAAACCCAATATATGACCTTTGATTATTGAAAAATCATTGGAAAACTGTGATTTATTTATTTTAAAAATATATGAATTTATGGCTAGTCAATCGGAGTAGTAATTTTCTTAGGATGGTTGAAAATATCTTTTTTGTGTTTTGAAACATTAAAACATGCATATAATGATCAAAACCAAAGAAAAATACCTTGTATTGACATGAAATAATAGTATGAAATTCATGGAATTATTTTTTATGTGTATGAGTAGAAGAAACTTCAAATATTTTCTATAGTGTGATCAGATTTACTAAATAATATATTTTTAAATATTTGACAATTTTTAAAAACTCACGTTTGGGGGATAAAACCATGGAGTGACCTCAAATTACAATTAAATAATAGGTCAATAATAGGTGGTTGATTTTTTGAATATAAATATTTATTTTTTAGAAATATAGTTTTTCTTTTTCATATAATGAATAGAGACACATTATTAGTGTTTGAAAACACTAAAATGAGCATATGATGGTCAAAAATATTGAAAACGACCTCAGAATATAGATTAATCATAAGAAAACAATATTTGAATTATATTGTGACATTTATTGAAATATAAAACATCAATATGACATGTGATGTATAGACACCCATTCCTTTTACACATATTACTACATGATTTTAAGCATAATTAACCAACTAATTGCAAGCTAACGATCGTAAAGTTTAGTGTCTTTGGAAGATTAGGTACATAATTAAACATAATTAAACCAAAATAAGAATATATTTAATTTAATCTCCATAATGATCTCCTAAATTCGATTGATATCATACATTCTCATTGGATAACCTAGGGAATACATGAACAAAAGGGATGAGCTAAAAAGCCCAGTAAGGAAATAAGCATAGGAAAAAAATAAAACACATGAGATAAAAGGAATAACATGATGGAATAAAAGTAATGGAAGATGAATAAACATAAGGAATAATAAAATATATTACATGGAAATATATAATCACGAAATCATAGGAATTTGGAAACAATATATAACACGACATAAACATGAGTCAAGGATAGCTTCCAAGACATGGTGGATAAAGCCCCATAATGGAATCAGGTTCACTCTATGTCCCAACATGAAATCTCATGAGACTAAACATTAACTAATGAAATAGAGTGCTATCTAGGTTCACCCATCATACCATGTTCATGAATATGTGTTCCAAATGAATAATAATACATAAGGAATCAAACATAAACCTAAGGGTTACCCATAGAAAGAATTGGGTATCATAATCATATCAAAAGGCATAACATAATGGAATATCATAATAGGGTCCATAAAAGATAGGATATAATCATAAATGGACATTAATAAGGGAAAATAGTAATATATCATGATATTTTATGTAATACTGAAGTGAATAGAGGTAAAAATAGTATTTAAAAAAATTATAAATAAATCATTTTAGTTCGATTTAGAAAATTATTTAAGATTATTTAAAATGTATAAGGCATAATTGTTTATAAAAAAACAAAAATTAACCAAGATATTTTTTCACGATAAAATGAGGGATTTAAAAAACAATGGTGGATTAAAATTTTTTATTTATATTACTTGAAAATGGGTAAGAAATATGAAATTTCACTTTAATGAGGCTTTATTTTTTGGAATAATCAAGAAGAAAACCTTATTAAATTATGCATCTACTTGAAAAATATGGATAAAATGATATGGATACATGATTTTTTAACATATAAACATAATTTATAATAATTACATAAAAATAAAGAATAAATACATTAGGTTAAGTAGGAAGAATGCGTAACCTAAAGGAAAATAGAGGTTCCAAAAAGAATCCCTTATCTTATGTTAGAAACGGTTCAGTACTTGATCTTAAAATCCTGTACAATTAGATAAAATCAATTAATTAACAAATTTAGAAACTTTCATACATTTATTTGATATATTATAATTTTATTAATTTTATTTATGGCCTTTTATGGGTTATTAGATTCAATTTCATCATTTGAGAGTGTTCTTTTCCTTGGTTTTCATGACAGGTTTACTTATATACATATATGAAAAATCATGTAAAATGAGAATAGTTGTCTAGAATTGATGTTATATGAAATTGATATACATATATAAGGTCAAATAATCTTATAAATCATTTGTTATTATGGTATTAGGATGAATCTTTAGATAAATAGTTAATGATAATAGTTTGTTTTATTTTTTGTGGCTTTCACTCACAATGAACTTCTATTGTTCCATTATTTAAAATCATGTGTATATAGTGATTACAGAAGATTACATAGGCTGTAAAACATTTATTATAATTTTTTTAACTAAATAAATGGTTTTATTTCCATCCTTTAATGCGTTAATGGAACTACCACAAAAACAGTTTTTCCCAGCGCTAATGAAAAAGCATTGATAAAGGGTCCCCCTTTATCAGCGCTTTTTGAGTAGCACTGATAAAGGAGGGCCTTTATCAGCGCTTTTAAAATCGCTTATAAAGGGTCGACTTCAAAAAAAATTTAAAAATAATATATTAATATATAAATATATAAATATAGTTATATTGATATAAATATAATATATAATTTTTAAATATATTTTAGATAAGTATAAATATACATTTACACTAAATATACTTAATATATAAGATATTTACTGAAAATGGAGTATAAAAAAATTGAAAAAATATTTTTATTTAATAATTTTCTAATTATTATGGAGTAATAGTCATTTAATAACAATTTGAAGACTAAAAAAATAAAATTAAAAATTAAAAATTGATCCAAAATATGTTGAAAACGCAACTCGAACTTCAAACGACCATAACTTTTGATCCGAGTGTCTGTTTAAGCTCTACCACATATCAAATTGAAGCATGCGATGAGATCTACATCGCTGTGACATGGAGGAATCCCGATAAAGGTTTTTTCGAGGCCAAAAAGGCCCAGAAGGCCTCCAAAACTGAGTTTTTAGTCAGGCTATCCCGATTTTTTAACATTTTGTGGATTTTTAGCCTCGTTTAAGGGGGTATTATTGGCTTTTTTTGGTGGGGACTGAATTTATTCCAAGGTATTACATTCATATTGATATTTGTTTTTGAAATTTCATCATTTTTTATAATGCACTGCTATTTATAATCAAATATGTAACAATATATACATATTTTTTTATATATTCACACCTAAAAATTTAATTATAAATATAAATAATAAAATATATTTACATATAAAATATATTAGCTTTATCTAAATAATAACTAAAACCCAATTTATTTAAAATACAAATATATGAATATTTATATACCTATATATTAATCTAACTATATATATATATATATTAATCTAACTATATATATATTAATATAACTACATATATATATATATATTAATATTAATATAAATATATATATTAATATCACTATAAATATATATATTAATATCACTATAAATATATATATATTAATATCACTATAAATATATATATTAATATCACTATAAATATATATATTAATATAACTATATATATATATATATATTACTATACGAATAAATATAACTATATATAGATATAGATATATATTAATATAACTATATATATATATTAATATAACTATATATATACATATTCATATAACTATATATATATATATATATATATTTATATAACTATATATATATTAATATAACTATATATATTGATATAACTATATATATATATATATTAATATAAATATATATTACTATACGAATAAATATAACTATATATATATAGAGATATATATTAATATAACTATATATATATTAATATAAATATATATTACCATACGAATAAATATAAATATATATATATATATATGTAGATATCATGAAATGGAAAACAACTCAAAATAGAGGAGTGGTAAGGGCTTAAGCGCACAAGGGGGAGGTCTTGAGTTCAAATCCTAGTGGAGGAAAGGGCGCGCGCGCATGGGGAAATATGGGAGAAAGTGCTGATAAAGGGTGGAGGGGGTGCGTGGGGCGTTGTAGGGTGGTGGAAAAGTGCTGTAAAAGGGGGGGGGGGGCTCAAGCGCTATAAAAGCCCCCCTGATTGCCAGTATTTTTTTCAATTTTTTTAGCTTTTATCAGTGCTAAAACGAAAGCACTAATAAAGGAAGAAATGATAAAGGGGTCTTTATCAGCGCTTTTTGGAGCGCTGATAAAGGGGACCCCCTTTATCTTCGCCGGCTTTAACAACACTTTTCTAGCTCTGTTAAAGGCTATTTTTAGCACTGATAAAAGGCATATTTGTAGTAGTGTGGAAAATTAAAAATTTTCATCCTTGAAGGTGATAAATTAGCACCTTACAAACAATGTTATCATTTTTAGAATAAAAGGGATAGGAGAGGGGTTTAATGATGGATTATTCCATTAGAATAATAAAATTCAAGTATATGTGAGGTACTGAAGTTATCATACTATTTTTATGAGGTTAGGTGAGTATATAATAATAAAAAACCTAAAAAATAAATTAAAAGAAAAGGAAAGACGAATTTACCTCCTGATATTATCCTCCTTTAAAACCTCCCAAGGGAAAATATTTTGGTCTTTTGATGAGACTGAGAGCTCCTAAATGTGGGGGTGGGGATTAGTAATTTTATTGGGAACAATTTTTACAAGGATATAATCTTGGAATGTGTGAGGAGAAGAGGTGGTAAGGGTGATATTTATAGTGGAAGAGAGGGGTGTTTTATCATTATTTTATTAATTAGTTTTTTATTTTTTACCAAGACTATGAATAGTTTGATAATTATCACCAAATATAATAAAATAATGAAGGTAAGTTCAAGATTATGGTTCTTATATCCACAATTACTCAATTAATAGTGAATTTAACTTACAAAAATATATACCGTAAATTACCCTATTTTATTATTCAGAAAATTCAATTAATTTCTAAAAATCCCGTAAAATCCCAAATCATTTATTGATATGTAGAATTAAAAAAAGACTCTATTTTATGAAAATAATTTCATAAATATGAGAAATTTAATTGTAAATTAAAATCATCATTTAGTAAGAAAATAAAAATTTTAAAATTATAATTGTTTTTATAACAATCTAAAAAATTAAATAAGGTCTCATAAATTAATATTATAATCATAAAAACTATATTAATTTATGAATAAATTTTAGGGAAATAAATTTTCTTTTTAAATTTTTATTAATTATAAACTGAAAATAAACACTTGTGTTTTATAAAAATATCAAACACTTAATTAATAATTTCTAAAATATTTATTTACTTGAACTATGATTTAATTATATCATGTTTTAATTTATTATATGCATAAATTTTATTTATACTTTCTTAGGTGAGGTTACTATTCTATTGTATAGTTTGGTATTCCTAAGGGCCACATTACTATTCCAAAGGTCAAGTTACCATTCCATTGGTATATGTTTCTTAACTTCTAGAAATATATCTTATTTTATTTAATATTCATTTATAATGTTTGTATTGTTTTCTTAATGTGATTTTATATGATTATACTATATGATATAATTATGAGAAGTAAATTTCCATTGATGAAATTTTGGGTCATTACATTGTTCCCCCTTATGAAATTTCTCCCTCAAAATATAATTTTTCATACTATATGTAAAATAGATGAGGATACTTTTCATTCATCACTTCCTCTAGTTCCTATGTTTCCTCTTCATACTTGTGTTTCCTACATAATACTTTGAATATGTGAGTAGTCTTTTGTGTATAAATTTATCTCTATGAGCCATTATCCTCACTAGATACGCCTCACAAGATATATCATTCTGTAATTGTACCACCTCTAAATTCAGTACATGTGAATGATTTGGTGTGTACTTCCTCAATAGGGATACATGGTGTAACAACCCGAGATTTTATGAGAATTATTCTTTTTAATTTCATTGATGTCTTATGTTGTACACTACACCAAGATTATCTTGCGCTATACGCAACACCTTATTAGTTTGCAGTACATGCAACACTATTCTTGGATTGTGTTACACACAATTTCAAGTTCGTTTGATCGTAGTCATTCTACACAACATTGAATGTATATATATATATATTCAATGTATAAATGAAATATGGTTGGATTCTGTTATACGCAACAAAAAAGGAGACTTGCACTACACGCAACCCTGACTTGGCTTATATTACATGCAATCGCGACCTTCCTCGATAGCGTGTGTAGTACGCAATACCGAGTTTCACTAAACGAGATATTATTATAATATTATTATGAACTAGCCGTTATGAATAGTAATACCAAATTTTTGAAATTTTATAAATTTTATCTTTCAAAATGGACTTCATTTTTGGATTCAGAATATCAAAATTAGCTTAGGGTGGATTTTTGGTATTTTTCTAAAAACTTTCAATATTTGATGAATAGTGAAAACACCTGGTTACTATTTAAAACCGACTTTTTATCAAAATAATTATTTATTTTATTTAAATTTATTTTAGGTAAAAATTGATACATAATACCTATATAAGTTCAATGTAATTCATTGGAGTAATTTTATAATAATTTTTGATATAAAAAAATTTTATTGACCTTTTCACCGTCTTTTATCCACCTCCTAGGAGAATTTGGAAATTCACATAAAACGTAATTTTACCGCTTCTGTGAGTGGAATTTAGAAAATATGAGAGAAACGGTTAATATCAAGGACTAAAATGTGGTTCAATGAGATGAAAATAATTTTTGGTGAATAACAACTTTTTACTTTTATTTACCACGGTTAAAAGTAAATAGGGTAATTATGGGTCAAAATGATATTATTATTACCCTAAAACATGTCCTAATTATATTGGATAAGTGTAATTAGAGCACAAACAACATTTAGAATAAAATATGACCATTTAGATCCACTTGGATTAGATTAGGACATTTATTATTAATTTATTTAAAGAAGGGTTAAAATAGTTAAAATCGAAGTTTAATAACTAAATAATTTTTAATATAGGGTTGTACATAAGATAAATTAAACTATAAATATTAATTAGAATGATAACAAGATTTCCTACATAATGGTATTTTATTTATAATTTTTAGACATTAAATAATTTAATTTATTTATGACACAATGATGATGCAATAATTATCTTATTAATGAAATATTAACATAATTGATGTTATAAATAACCAAATAAATGTAATTTGAGACTTTTATGAATTACACTAATTTTATAGGTTAATATGACATGTTAGTATTGATTTAATTTACTATTTTTGAAATAATCATACTGTTATGAATTTAAAAAAAATTAATTACCAAATAGTGTCAAAATTGACATAAAATAGTTTTTAAAACAAATATTATATTATTAATTATTATTATATTCCTAAAAATCTAAGGTTAGGCCAAGATACTTATATCATGATAGGTGTATCATTAATGGACCACTTGGGGGTCTCTTGGATGTATATGTTAAGTTTATTAACTATATAATATAAAAATACAAAGTGACATCGTAAATGTCAATCTAATTAACTAAGAGTTAAAACTCGAAGATATGGTTAATATAATGACCCAAACCTGTCTAAAATCTATTGGTTGAGAGGATTTAGACCCATTTACACTTTATTTTTAAAATAAATTAATTTGAAGCTATTATAAACCGAATATGACTTTATTATAAAATAATATTTTAAGTTTTTCCTAAAGTGCCCCTCTCCTCCCTTATAAAAGGGCACCCATTCCCTCTTCTCTTCACACCCTTTTGAGCCTTGAAGCTCGGCCAAACCCTGCCCATTTATCTTCTATAGTTCCCTAGAATAATTCTAGAGGTTCTGGTCTTCTCAAAAGACCAACTCTATTTCCTTAAGAGGAAGCTTAATGGAGGTGCGTCGAAGAAGAGGTAATCTCTTCTTCCGATCCTCTCAAGTTTCTTTCTTCTTATACTTCTTCTTATTTAGTTGTCTCATTATAAAGTAAAAAAATAAGTATTACTTATATAATGATATGTTATTATAAATATTAAACAATGCTATTTTACCTTCTATCCATCCTACGGAAAACGAAATCACCGCACGTGCGTACATACGGAATACCGTCTCCACGCCGTGGTGTAATCTGTTTTCGACCACTACCTTACTTGGATGGGTATAATGGTGTAAATAAATAACTATATATGATTATTGTAAATTGATATTTATTCTAAAATATTATACATATGCTTCAATACAATTCCACGGGCATGAGAATGATATCATCGCTCGTGCGTACGTACGGACTACCGTCTCCACAACGTGATGCGATTCATTCTCCATGTTAACCATTCATGAATGATTATAAAGTATATATAATGAATAATAATAAGATATATGAAATAATAATGATACTTTATATATATATATATGTATGTCATCTACTTAACTCCCTTAAATTCAACAAGGAAACAAAAATAGTGTTCGTGCGTACGTACGGCCTACCGTCTCCATGAACGGTGTATTTCATTACATTTATAGATATATCATATATATATGTATATTCTGAATATATATTATATAAAAATCATGTTTTACATTCTGGAATTAAGTAAATATGGATATAAGTAATAATATCAAGAATAACAAGTTGAAACACGTACAACAAATGAAACGATTTTACCCAAATCACTGCTTTTACATCTACTTTACAAAATAACGGGTAATATAAAGTAATAAGTAAACTATATATGATATCAAAACAATGAATATGATTCTATAATAAGTCAATGACATTATTTAAATCATTATACAGGAGGTTCGGATACATACGAAGCATATCAGACATAAGGTAAGGGATAACTATTCCAATCTCGTTCTTATCCGAGATTGTTTATTCGTAAGTATTTACTAGGGTTATTGTTATCATCCATGTCCATGTTTCCTAAATATGGTTTCATGTATGTTTAAAGTCCTTTTTAACCATTTTTGACTTTTACTACATGGTATGTAATGAATCTTTCTTTTTTTACCATATGAGGTACTTTTTGACTTTTCCGAAAAAAGTATGAGAAGAATGTTTTTTTAACTTATACGGAATGAATGGATTTTTACAGTTTCATAATGCCTTATTTTCATGAAGCTTACTCTACAATATTTCATGAATATTTTCAAAAAAATAATTTTCTTTTAAAATTGAATGGAATTTTGTGAAAATAAAATGATTTTCAATAAGAAAGGATATTTTCCTCAAGAATTCATTTCAAGTGTTTTATCAAAACCATTTTCCATCTAAGATGACATTTTTTCATATGTGTATGTTTCAAGTATAATGTCTCTATGATTTACATCATTCCAATTCTTTTATGATGAAATGATATCCATTTGTTTTATATGGATTATCTTATGATGGGATGATGTTTATGAAACCCATTTTTATTCTTTGGGTTCTGATCAATGATTTATGTTTATTTTGGGGAAAAAGAAAGAATGATTTCATTATGAGATGGGTGGGACCTATATCTCCCCAAAATGCATTGGGTAAAGATTTATATATCATGAGATAGACATGGATGGAATGGTAAGGTAATCCGGTTCAGTGTTACAGGACTGGAACGAGGAGTGAACTCGATTTAGAAAGGGACTTTGTCCACTAAGATGGTCTTGGCAGCAATGCCTTGGCTACTATGGAAATCATATCATGTGCTTAATGGTTTCCACAATCACATGTTTTATTCCAATGCTATTTTATCGTGATTAACGTTCCTTTATGATCTATGTCTTATGTACTTCCAAGATTTATTTCTCAAGATTTTGATATTTAAATTTTATGTTCATGTTTTTTTAAGTTCCAATGTATTTTATCCATGATTAACCTTACTGAGAATTTGATCTCACCCTTTATATTTTTTCTTTTCCATAGGATATAAATAAAGGTTTTTCTTTAGAATAAAAAAGGGGAAGATCTTTATGGGATATGTTGAAGATCTTTCACCAAGATTAGAAGATTATGTTTCGAGTTTCCAAAGACACTAAACTATTACGGTTTTTTGGTGTCTGTTTTTGTTATGTATTAGATGTTCCTCAAAAGTAATGTAATGTCCATATACATCAAGATTTTGGTCTCTATAGTTGTTATCAAAGTAAAGGTTTAGTTAACCTTTGGAAACTAGGATGCGAAAACTTTAGTGAAATCCCTAGAGATATTTCTAAGGTATGTCTAGGGATGTCTCTAAGGTTAGGTATATGTATAGGTTATAGTCCTAGATTTATGATACCATTAATGAATAACCTAGGATTAAACCTATGATGTTATAGATTCAAATTACTCCCCTTGATTATGTTGTTTTCTTAACATGATTTATTCCTCTCACACTATTCTTTTTGGGTTTTAGAAAATGGCTGGAAACCAGAAGATTCATGTTAATGGAGAATATGATGGACAATGGAATGATATTCTTCATGACCAAGAAAATGAAATGGGATTTGGAAGGTGAGACATTGTTATTATGCCTAATCAGCAATCTCATAATATGATCAATAATCTCAACTTTGGTAAGTTTCCTGACTCAGTTAATAAGAGAAAGAAGGAGTTTCATGATGATCATAGAGGAAAGAAAGTTCAATTATCCTCATGTGAATCATGTGGGAAGAGACATCAAGGATAATGTTTTAAAGGAACTGGAAGATGCTTTGGGTGTGGAAAAGAAGGGCACAAATCCAGTAAGTGCAAAGGAAAAGGTTCAGTTAACACCATGGAGAAGGATAATGGTATTGCTACGACATCAACAATGATTAGATGTTTTAAATGTGGAATGCATGGACATTATGCAAACCAATGCCCCAAGGGAAAATATCATGAAGAGAATTAGCATGGTCATATGGGTAGTATTTATGTGGATGATGATGAGGAGACTACAAATGATATATGAGTTGAAACAAGTGTTCAAGCTTTGTAAATGTTTTAAGAAGGTAATGGAATGATTTATGTTTATCAAGAGTTATGTTGTATAGTGAATGGTACTATGGAATAAAGAATCATCTAAGGATTGTTACACTATTGTTTTTCCTAAATTATTTGAAAGTATATGTTGAATGGTACGAGTAAACATGAAATATTATTCAGATATTTTTGGAAAGAAGATGATATACGCATAATGAATATATAAGGATAAAATAATATGTTTCATAGTATTCATGAGCTCATGATTGATATAAGGACTACGTGATATCATGGTCTGACTATATAGAATTTTTGGGATTTTTGGTATGTAGAAAGAGTTAACTTTTGACAACATTCATGTTTTTACTAAGGTTCAATGGGTATTCACTTTTCAAGAGAATACATGATTAAGGTATTCACATGTTTGGAATGTGACCAACAAGATATATCTTATATAGGGGATAAATGATGGTATTCACATGCTTAGTTGATGAAATTTATAGTAATCATTTTCTCTATACTATGAGATTGGATAGAAGTATTTTCGATAAGCCTCAAGGTTGGAGTGGACATCATATAGTATTGGTTAAGGATATAACTTATTTATTTCTGAGATGTTATGATAGTATAGTTCTAGAAAAAGTACAACCCATAGGATGGGCGACAACTGATCGTGTCGGACAAGGTTGCGGGAATCGAACCCACAACCGAAGTGCAATAGGCCTTTATTGCCTACCACTGGCCTACAAGAAGTACCTGGTTAGTAGAAACTAGTTTTATTTTATTAAGCGCTATAATAGATGAAGTACAAGTCCATTTTTGGAACCATATATGATTAATCTCACCATAAGATGGACTTATAACTTTTGCTAACCTTTTGTTTGAGATAGATGGAATGACCCATCATTCAATCACATGATCTGCTAACACTTCAAGAATGACAAATTCAACTTCATTTCTTTAAGGGATGAAGTGGAAATTGTTCAAGGCATGAACAACTGTGAGATTGTACCGAAATAAAGTAAGTATTTCTTATAATTCTTCAACTTTAGGGAAATGATTTTAAAAAAAAAATGTTGTCCTAGTGTCCTCATATATGATGAATCAGATGTTACCTTATATTATCACAAATTTATGGCTTTGTGGTTGTTGGATTTTTCATAACCATGTTATCTACCACTCTCCATTAGAACTTGATGGTTAGATTTCTCTTCCATATCCATATTTTCACCTATGTTCTCCTATGTGGAAACCCAGTGATTAGTTAATTTGGGTAACCGTTACGTTTCATACTTTAGTTTTTAAAGTCAAGTTTCAGTATTCCTTTTTACGATGTGGTTTTCTATTAAAGAAACTTTCAAGTAGTAAACCATTTATAACCCGACGAATTTCGAGGGAGAAATTCATTTTAATGGGGGTAAAATGTAACAACTCGAGATTTTATGAGAATTATTCTTTTTAATTTCATTGATGTCTTGTGTTGTACGTTACACCAAGATTATCTTGTTCTATACACAACACCGTATTAGCTTGCAGTATACGCAACACTATTCTTGGATTGTGTTACACACAATTTCAAGTTCGTTTGATCATAGTCATTCTACGCAACATTGAGTGTGTATATATATATATTCAATGTATAAATGAAATATGGTTGGATTCTTTTATATGCAACAACAAAAGAATCTTACACTACACGAAACCCTGACTTGGCTTAAATTACACGCAATCGCGACCTTCCTCGATAGCGTGTGTAGTACGCAATACCGAGTTTCACTAAACGAGATATTATTATAATATTATTATGAACTAGCCGTTATGAATAGTAATACCCACTTTTTAAAATTTTATAAATTTTAACATTCAAAATGGGATTCATTTTTGGATTCATAATATCAAAATTAGCCTAGGGTGAATTTTTGGTATTTTTCTGAAAACATTCAATTTTTTATGAATAGTGAAAACACTGCGTTACTATTTAAAAACCGACTTTTTATTTAAATAATTATTTATTTTATTTAAATTTATTTTAGGTGAAAATTGATACATAATACCTATATAAGTTCAATGTAATTCATTGGAGTCATTTTATAATAATTTTAGATATATAAAAATTTTATTGAACTTTTCACCGTCTTTTACCCACCTCCTAAGATAATTTTGAAATTTACATAAAACATTATTTTGCCGCTTCTGTGAGTGAAATTTTGAAAATAAGAGAGACACAGATAATATCAAGGACTAAAATGTGGTTCAATGAGATGAAAATAATTTTTGGTGAATAGGAACATTTTACTTTTATTTACCACAGTTAAAAGTAAATAGGGTAATTAAGGGTAAAAATGATATTATTATTACCTTAAAACATGTCCTAATTCAATTGGATAAGTTTAATTAGACCGAAAACAACCTTAGGAATAAAATATGACCATTTAGGTCTACTTGGATTAGATTACGACATTTATTATTAATTTATTTAAAAAAGGGATAAAATAGTTAAAATCGAAGTTTAATAAATTAATAATTTTTAATATAGGGTTATACATAAGGACAATTCGACTACAAATATTCATTAGAAATATAAAATCATTTCCTACATAATGGTATTTTATTTATAATTTTTATACATTAAATAAGTTAATTTATTTATGACACAATGATGATGTAGTAATTATCTTATTAATGAAATATTAACATAATTGATATTATAAATACCCAAATAAATGTAATTTGAGACTTTTTATGAATTAAACTAATTTTATAGGTTATTATGCCATGTTATTATTGTTTTAGTTAACTTCTTTAGAAATAATAACACTGTTATGATTTTCAAAAAAATCAATTACCAAATAGTGTCAAAGTTGACATAAAATAGTTTTTAAAACAAATGTTATATTATTAATTGTTATTATATTCATAAAAATCTAAGGTTCGGCCAAGATACTTATATCATTATAGGTGTATCATTAATGGACCACTTGGGGGTCTCTTGGATGTATATGGTATGTTTATGAACTATATAATATAGAAATACAAAGTGACGTGGTAAATGTCAATCTAGTTAACTAAGAGTTAAAACTAAAATATAAGGTTAATATAATAACCCAAACCTATCTAAAATCTATTAGATGAGATTATTTAGACCCATTTCCAATTTATATTTTAAATAAATCAATTTTAAGCTATTATAAACCGAATATGACTTTATTATAAAACAATATTTTAAGTTTTTCCTAAAGTGCCCCTCTCCTCCCTTATAAAAAGGGCACCCCTTACCTCTTCTCTTAACACCATTTTTAGCCTTCAATCTCGGCAAAAACCTGAAAATTTCTCTTCTACAATTCCCTAGAAACATTTTAGAGGTTCTTGTCTTCTCAAAAGACCAACTCTACTTCCTTAATAGGAAGCTTAAAGGAGGTGCGTCGAAGAAGAGGTAATCTCTTCTTCCGATTCTCTCATGTTTCTTTCTTCTTCTACTTCTTATTCTTTAGTTGTATCATTATAAAGTAATAACATAAGTATTACTTATATAATGATATATTATTATAAATATAAAACAACCCTATTTCACCTTCTATCCATCCTACGGAAAATGAAATCACTGCTCGTGCGTAAGTACGGATTACCGTCTCCACGCCGTGGTGTAATCTGTTTTCGACCACCACCTTACTTGGATGGGTATAATGGTGTAAATAAATAACTATATATGATTATTGTAAATTTATATTTATTCGGAAATATTATACATACACTTCAATACAATTCCACGATCATGAGAATGATATCATCTCTCATGCGTACGTACGGACTACCGTCTCCACGACGCGATGAGATTCATTCTCCATATTAACCATTCATGAATGATTATAAAGTATATATAATGTATAATAATTATATATATGAAATAATAATGATACTGGATTTATGTATATATATATGTATGTCATCTACTTAATTCCATTCAATTCAATAAGGAAACGAAAACAGCATTCATGCGTACGTACGACCTACCATCTCCATGAACGGTGTATTTCATTCCATTTATTGATATATCATATATATATCTATATGATGAATATATATTATATATAAATCATTTTAACATTTTTTAATTAATTAAATCAGTATATAAGTGATAATATCAAGAAAAACAAGTTGGAACACGTACAATAAATGAAATGATTTTACCCAAATCGATGCTTTTACATCGAATTTACAAAATAACAGGTAATATAAAGTTATAAGTAAACTATATATGATATCATAAAAATGAATATGATTCTGTAATAAATCAATGACATTATTTAAATCATTATACAGGAGGTTCAGATACATACAAATCATATCAGACATAAGGTAAGGGATAACTATTCCAATCTCTTTCTTATCCAAGATTGTTTATTTGTAAGTATTTACTGGGGTTATTGTTTTCATCCATGTCCATGTTTCCTAAAAATGGAATCATGTATGTTTAAAGTACTTTTTAACCATTTTTTACTTTTACTGCATGGTATGTAAGGAATCTTTCTTTTTTTACCATACGAGGTACTTTTTGACTTTTCCGGAAAAAGTACAAGAAGAATGTTTTTTTAACTTATATGAAATGAATGGATTTTTACGGTTTTATAACGCCTTATTTTTATATATATTACTCTACAAGATTTCATGACTATTTTCAACAAAATCATGGTCTTCTAAAATTGAATGGCATTTTGTAGAAAGAAAATGGTTTTCAAGAAGGAATGATATTTTCCTGAAGAATTCATTTCAAGTGTTTTATCAATACCATTTTCCATCTAAGATGAATTTTTTTAATATGTGTATGTTTCAAGTATAATGTCTCAATGATTTAAATCGTTCCACTTTTCTTATGATGAAATGATATCCATTTGTTTTATATGGATTATGTTATGATGGGATGATGTTTATGAAACCCATTTTTATTCTTTGGGTTATGATGAATGATTTATGTGTATGTTGTGGCACATGTAAGAATGATTTAATTATGATATGGGTGGGACCTATATCTCCCTATAATGCATTGGGTAAAGATTTATATCTCATGAGATAGACATGGCTAGAACGGTAAGTTAATTCGGTTCAGTGTTACAGGACTGGAACCAGGAGTGACCTCGATTCAGAAAGGGACTTTGTCCACTAAGATGGTCTTGGAAGAAATGCATTGGCTACTATAGAAATCATATCACATTATTAATGGTTTCCACAATCACATGTTTTATTCCCATGATATTTTATCATGATTAATGTTCCTTTATAATCTATGCCTTATGTACTGCCAAGATTTATTTCTCAAGATTTTGATATTTAAACTTTATGTTAATGTTTTTTTAAGTTCAAATGTATTTTATCCACGCTTACCCTTACTGAGAATTTGATCTCACCCTTTATATGTTTTCTTTTCCCCAGGATATAAATAAATTTTTTAGGTAAGAATACAAAAGGGGAAGATCTTTATGGGAGATGTTGAATATCTTTCACCAAGATTAGAAGATTATGTTCCGAGTTTCCAAAGACACTAAACTATAACGGTCCTTTGGTGTCTGTTTTTGTTATGTATTAGATATTATGAAAAAGTAATGTAATGTACATATACTTCAAGATTTGGGTCTCTACTCGTGGAATACATTGTGTACTTGAGACATGGTGGGTGGAAGTGCCGTCGAGAGGTCACAACTCTAACATGATCAAGATTCTCGAAGGGGCCTATGTACCTGAGACTCAATTTTCCTTTCCTCCCAAATATCATGATCATATTACATAGATATATAAAATGTAATACCATGTCTCTAGCATTAAACTCAAGGCACCATCGATTATTTTCTGCATAACTCTTTTTTCGACTTTAGGCTACCTTGATGTGCTGTTGAATGGTTTTTACCTTTTCCACCATTTCTTCATCCATTTTTGGTCCTAGTAGCTTATGTTCACTAACTTCATCCTAGTATATCAGTTTTCTACATATTTTCCCATAGATAGATTTATATGGATCCATTTGAAAGATCGAGTGGATTTTTTTGGAGAATTTGACCAGTGGAAGATGTTGGTACCATCTTCTCTAAAAGTATATAGAGAATTCTCTCAACATGTATTCCAGTGTCTGAATAGAATGTTCATATTTTATATCAGTTTTAAGATGATAGGTCTTACTAAAGTTCAACTCAATTCTTAGATCATGTTAGATAATTTTATAGAATTTTTAGGTGAATCTTGGATCTCGATTGGATACAATCGATAGTGTTACTCCCTGAATCCTTACCACTTCTATGATGTTTATCCAAGAAATTTGATCCAATGATAAGTCCTATTTAATTAAGATAATGTGATCTTCCTTTATAAAATTATCCATAAAAACCCATATAGTATTGTTTCCTATGGATGTCTTTGGAAGTCCGATGAAAAAGTCCATGGTGATGTTATACCACTTTCATGTTGGTATCGGTAGTGGTTTCATCATCCACTGAGATTTTTTTTCATTTCATCCTTCACCTATTGAAAAAATAGTAACTTTGATATATATTTAATAATATCCTTCCTCATATTGTCCAACTAACAGTTTTCTTAGAATCTCAATACATCTTGGTGCTCCCTGGGTGAATAGAGAAGTTTGAGCTATGTGAATAATTAAGAATCTTTTTTATTATCTCTAGATTATATGGTACCCATATTCATGACCAAAATCATTCAACTCCGTCCTCATTGATATTAAACTTGTATTATTACCCATTTCTGATAGCTTCCATCCTTTTCTATGTTTCCACATTATTCTATTAAGCATCCTTTATTTTCTCCATAATAGATGGTTGAGAAATCAGTTGAGAATGGATTGATAATTTTCATTACTTAAGGATTTTCATTTCTATCCTTTTAGGTATAATAATATTGGATCCTTTTCAATTATCATCATTGATAAAGATTAAATATCATTTCTACTTAGATCATCCACTACCATATTTTCCTTACCAGGATGGTAGTGGATTGAGAAATCATAATCCTTGATGATCTCTAACCATATTCTCTGTTGCATATTATGATTCTTATATATGAATACATATTTTAGGATATTATGATCAGTATATATTACACACTTATCTTCATAGAGATGATGCTACCAGATTTTAATTGAAAAGATCACAGCTCCCAACTCCAGATCATGTGTAGGATAATTCTTTCTCATTAATTTTCAACTTCCTTGAGAAATAGGCTATCTCTTTATCATTTTAAATAAATAAAAATCCTAAGAACTTATTTGAAGCTTCTATATACACCAAAATAAGTTCCCTAATTATTTGTAGTGTGATCACTATTGTAGTGATAAGCCTCTTTTTCAACTCATTAAAGCAGTCTTTACATTTACTGGTCGAGATAAACTTTACCCCTTTCCAAGTAAACTTGGTTAGTGGGTTTGAAAATCACGAGATATTCATCACAAATCATCGGTAGTACCCAGATAGACCAAGAATGACGTAGATCTCTATTACAAATATTACAATGGGTCACTCTTTGATTGAATTTATCTGGGAAGGGTCTACATATATCCCTCTACTGGTGATTACATTCCCTAAGAATGATACTTCCTTTATCCAGAACTCACATTTACTATACTTTTCATAATGTTTCTCCCTTTTCAAAGTCTTTAGAACTGTAATGAAATTATCCTAATGTTCCTTATTTCTCTGGGAGAATATTAAAATATCATCAATAAAGTCTACCATAAATTTTTCAAGGTAATATCTAAAGACTCTATTCATTAAATACATGAAAATTTAGAGGGAATTAGTGTGTCTGAAGAGAATCACTATGAAATCATAGTGTACATATCTCATTAAAAAGGAATTATTTGGAATATATTCCTTCATCACATTTAAGTGGTGATATCCCGACCAAAGGTCCACCTTACAGAAATAACTATCCCCACATAGCTGATTGAATAAGTCATCTATCCATGGTAGTGGATACTTGTTCTTTATCTAGATTTTATTTATATTACGGTAATTAATGAAGAGGAAAATTTTTCTATCTTTATTCTTGAAAAATAGGAATGTTTCACCCCATGGATAGTCACTCGGGCATATAATACCCTTGTCTAGATTCTCCTATAATTGTTTCTTTATTTTTTCTAGCTCAATGATGGCTATTCTATAAGGTTTATTTGATATAGAAATATATTCAAGAATACATTAAACTAATAAATCAACTTATTGATCCAGAGGAAGAACAATAAACTCTTTGGGGAACACATCAGTGTAGTCCCTCTCAATTGGAATGTCTCTGAGCATGATTCTCTCCTTTGTCTAAATCATTTGATCTATATATGGTTGCTCATAAGGAAACACTATTCACACACGAGATGATGATTCTAAAGGAGATTCATCCTCCTCCTTACACTTGTATAGAATTGGAGGATGTTTTGGGGTCAGAGGAGTGATCTCTATTTCTCGACATTTGATATTGTTTTTATATAAATATATCTAATCCACTACAAAAAAAAACAGTACATTAAAGGGGGTTATTTATAGGGGTTATGCACAACCCC
Source organism: Viscum album (assembly GCA_963277665.1). NCBI lineage: Eukaryota > Viridiplantae > Streptophyta > Magnoliopsida > Santalales > Viscaceae > Viscum > Viscum album. The sequence goes on from OY728158.1 coordinate 1,466,840,979, forward strand.
CTCTAAATTAATTTTCTTTAACATTAGAGGTGGTTCTGCACAACCCCCTCTAATTTGTTTTAGCATCTTTTAATATGTAGTTGGATTTTATAGACGGTTATGTTAAAACTATCACTACTTTAATAATTAGTGGTGCTATATATTTAGTTACATGCACTATATATTCAGTTAGAGTCACTATATAATCCACACACACACACAAATATATATTCAGTTGGATTTTAGAGGTGTTATGTGTGTGTGTGTGTGTTATATGGAATTTGTTTTTATAAGAAAATAGCGGGGGTTCAAAACCCCCTCTTGAATGCCCACTAATGTCTTACATTAGAGGGGATTCAGAACCCCCTCTAATTTAAGAGATCAGAGGGGTTGTGAGCCGCAACTATTTTCTTAAAAAAATCATAATATATATATAGTATATATTGTATACATATTAGAATATATTTATAAAATGTATAATATATTATATTCATATAAATATGTAATATATATATATATATATTAATATGTATATATATATTTGCATAATATATTTGGGTAAAATATAAATTTATATATATATATACACGTGTATTCAAATAAATATAAAAAATTAAAAATATATATATAAATACACATTTGTGTTTGTGTGTGTTTGATATAAATGTATTTATAAATACATACATACACAATTTTATTAAAATACTTGTAAATATATCATTTATAGAGGTGTGTAGAAAAAATATATATACATATATATTTATATTTATATAAATATAGATACATGTTATTTATTTAATATATTTAAATATATTATACAAATATTTTTTATCTTAATAAACTTATTAATATATATAAATACAATAATATAGAAATTATATTTGTAAATTTGTTAATATATATATGTTTATTAATATATATACTTATTTTAATAAACTTATTATTTGTATTTAAATATATTGTTTTAATAAACTTATTAATATAAATAAATACAATAATATATAAATTATATGTAAATTTGTTAATATATATGTTTATTAATATATATGCATATTTTAATAAACTTATTATCTGTATTTAAATATATTATGAAAATAATTTATATTTTAATAAAATTTTCAATGTATATAAATAGAATGATATATATGTTAAATAAACAAAAAGGGACTTGTTGTAGTGTCTTAGGCAAAGGCTGTATGCCATAGAGAATGGCGTTCAAATCCCACCTGCTTCAATATTTTAGAAACCTCTAAATATACGGACCAAGAGGAGACCGGGTGTTGGACCTATACAACTCATAGAGGAGATCATGGGGGTGGGGCTAGACCAGGACACAGAAGCGGAGACCGTGGGATAGACACGCACATGGGGATAGAGGACAGACACGCACATGGGGAGACCGAAACACGCACACAGGGGAAGACTGATATAGAGACACGCACGTGGGGGGGGGGGGGGACTGGGGGCCAAGCAATGGACAGAACAGGCGGTGTAGGGAGACTGAGGGATGGAAAGGAGGAGTGGGGGGAATGGGAAATAGGGTAGCTGGGGGACACAAGGCGTGTATTTTGGAGATTTTTTTAAAAGAGAAGCATTAGGGATAGTTGTGTGAAACTTCCCCTAATGCAATCAATAATTACGGGTAGTTTGAACCACCCCTAATCCCTTTATTAGAGGCATTTAGGGTTATAACCATCTCTAATTACAACTATTTGTGGAAAATCATGGACAAAATTAGAGGGAGTTTAAACACCCTCTAATGTAACCGCCACTAAATTCATCACACATTTACTAGTGCTTCCTCAAAACTGCCTCTACTAATAGTAGGCAGACACATTAGCGGCAGTTACTCATAACTGCTGCTAATTTATTTAGAAGGGGTTATAACCCCTTCTAAAGTAAAAAATAACCCCTTAAAAAGTGGTAATTTTTTTTTATTATATGGAAAAAATAGAATCAAACTCTAAAAAAGGGATTATGACAAGATTTTATGGGAGGTTCAGTCCAAAATCATTAACTGTTGAGGAGTTATATACTTTGAATGAAATAATTACCCTATTTTATGTTCTAATAGATAACTTAACCCTAAAAGTTTTAGGTTGTGATTGAATAATTATACTAAAATTGAAATATATGAAAGAATTTGTAGAACTATAATAAAATAGTACATTGTCTATTCTTGAATGAATAATTATCATATATATCACCTCATCATTGTCAAGATTAACCTCAGTAGTAGTGATAACATATTCCCTTCCTTACTGGCATGGAGGTTATTTTTGATTTCCTCAAACAACCCTTGTTTTATGGAACTGGATTTCATAATGCCCACTTGCAGTTGAAACACTACACTATTGGTTGAGTGTTGATCTAAACCTTCCTTTATTCTTCCAATTAGTGGTATTCTTCAAATCCCTTCAACATTTTTTATACATATGCCCCTCTCTTACACATTTTAATCATCTCTTGGTTCCACTCAAGAAGCTTCTATGATTCTTATTCTCACACTTCTGACATGTGGGATGTAGGGTATTCTATCCATCATGGGATTTATCACCCATATTAAACTCCATTTTCTGATTTTTTTCCTTAGGAACATGAGACCATTGAGAGTCCCTGATCTCAGTTTCTACTTTAAGGGCACTATAGAAAATATATGTGTAGCTGTCAAAGTCTCAAATCACTAATTATTTTCATAGACTTGGATTTAGTACACTAAATAAGTGATCTAACTTTATTTTAGTGTTCATGACAAGAATTAAGGAATATATTGCAATCCTTGTGTAGTTTTATTCATATTCCATAATAGAATCTTCTTCATTTTTCTTTAGTGAAAGGAACTCTATTTCCATTTTAAGAGGGGGGGTTTGTGGAAAATATTTTTTAAAAAACATTTTCATGAAATATTCACATACCATGGAATCAATTTTATCCTTGAAAATTGTGTTCTTGATCAGTTTCCACCACCAATCAGCTTCTCCATCAAAATGATAAAATAATAGCACAACATTTTCTTCTTTTGATAATTAGAGGATAGAGAATATATTCTCAATAGAGTTAATCTATTGTTCTGTGAGAAGGGGATCATAAGACCCACTAGACATGGGAGGCATTTTACATATATAGGATTTGACTAAAACTTTCTCTCTCTTAGGATAAGAAGGGATCTCCACATAATTCATGTTATTATTCATATCTTGATTCAGTTGAACAAGTAGTGTCATGAAGTTTTGATCACCTGTTCCCATTATATTTGGCATATCATTAGGGAAATCGTCACATTTCCTATAACATTTATTTTTGGAATGGATTTTTCTATTTCCATCCATTAACTAAGAAAAATAATGTGAAATTAGTTACTTGAATACTTATGTAATAATCATAAAGGAAACTTTAAACATAAAAGGATAAACTTGTAAATGAAAAGTATATCCTAACTTGGGATTCCCTAGGATTCAATCTCGGTTATCCATGATATGTTTACTAAAATATATTCTTAAGGTATTTTTTCTGTTACCTTAATAATGGTTAGTAATGAGCTTATGAATTTACTAAATCATATCCCCTAAGAGTGTCAAAGTAGGTGCACAGTAAGGCCCATTATCATGTACTAGGTTACCCCGAGTCTGGCTTAGAACTCCTTATTGGAGTTATGACTCCAAGGTACATTTATTCATAAACCACACCCACTTATAGTATCCATACATGGATGTATTTTATTGATAAACCAATTAATCTATATTAACTGAAATTTAGGTATGTTTTATTATACTTAGTGTTATCCTTAAGTCCTTCTCTAGAGTTTTCTAGTCCTAATCCTAAAGAATAAATAGAATTTTCCTATGATACCAACTAAAGTGACCCTAGCCTTTCACACATATTATTATATTATTTTAATCATAATTAACCATATAATTACATGCCACATATAGTAAATTCTAGTGTCTTTGTAGGAATAGGTACATAATTAAACATCATGAAACCAAAATAAAAACATCTTTTATTTTATCTCTATAATGATATCCTAATATCCATTGATCTCATACACCTGCATAAGATAACCTTTAGAATACGTGAACCAAAATTATTATCTAACAATCCTAGTAAGTACATAATTACAGTAATGTAGAAAAAATATATAACATGACATAAAAATGAGTCAAGGCTAGCTTCCAAGACATGGTGGACAACATCCAATATTCAAATCAGGTTCACTCTATGTCCCAATATGACGTATCACGAGACTAAACAATACCTAATGAATATGAGTGTTGTCTGAGTTCACCAATAATAACATGTTCATGAATATGGGTTCCACATGAAGAATCATACATATTCAATCAAACATAAATATAAGGGTTACCCATATAAATAATTTGGTATCATAATCATGTCAAAAGGCATAACATTAGGGAATATCATAATAACATCAATGGAAGAAAGGAATTAAATAATATATGGATATTAATAAGGAAAAATAAACATATATCATGATAAGTTATGTCAAAATAATGTTAATACACATAAAAATAGTGTTTAAGAAACATTAGAAATCAATCATTTTAGTTTGGTTTAAGGAAAGTATTTAAGATTATTTAAAATGGATAAGACGTAATTGTTAGTATAAAACCAGAAATGAACCAAGATAGTTTTTTCATGATAAAATGAGTTATTTTAAAAGAAAATAGTGTCTTAAATCAGATTATGGACGATACTTAAAAATGGGTAAGAAATTGGGATGATCCCTTTAACCGGGCTTACTTTTTTGGAATAATTGAGAAGCGAACTTTATTAAAACATGAATATCCCTAAAAAATAGGGATAAAATGATCTAGATACATGATTTTGGAACAAATGAATATAATTTGAAAGAATTATATAAAAATAAATAAGTGTAATATTAGGTTAAAGTGGGGGAAAGAGTAACCTGAAGGAAAATGGAGGTTTTGAAAAGAATCCCTTACCTTATGTCCGAAACGACTCTACACTTGATCCTAATATCATGGATAATCAAATAAAATACATTAATTAATTAATTAATGACATTTCATAAATGTATTTTACTTATTATAATTTGATTAATTTCATTTATTTCCTTTTTATGGGTTGTGAGATTCAATTTAATCATTTAAGAGGGTTGTTTTCCTTGGTTTTCATGATCGGTTTCCTTATACACATGTACAAAAAATCATGTAAAATGAGAATGGTTGTTCGGAATTAAAGTTATATGTTATTAATGAACATAAATATGGTTAAATGATCTTATAAATACTTTTTATATGGAATGAGGATTAATCGTTAGGTAACAATTTAATGATAATTGTTTGGATTATTTTGGGAGGTTTTCGCTCATAACAAACTTGTTTGGTTTTATTATTTAAAATAACATGTACATAATGATTCCAGAACATTAAATAGGATATAATACATATATTATAATTTTTTAACCATAAAAATGGTTTTATGAACATACTTGAATTCTTTAATGGAAAATGAACATTTCTTATCCCTGAAGGTGGTAAATTAACACCTTAAGCACAACATTTTCATTTTTAGAATAAAAGGGAAAATGGGGTTTAATAATGGATTATTCCATTAAAATAAAAAAATTACATAATTTGTGTGGTACTAGAGTTATAATAAAATTTTTATGAGGGAATTTGAGGAGTTAATAAGAAAATAACTTGAAAAGAAATTAAAAGAAACGGAAATAGAAATTCACCTCTTGAATTTCTCCTACTTGAAAACCTCCTTAGGGAAAAGATTTTGGCTTTTTGATCAGACCAAGATCTCCTAGACATGGCAGATGAGATTTGGAAGAGTATAGGGAATAATTTTAACAATTACCAAATCTTGGAAGGTGTGATGTGAAGAGATGGTGAGGTGTGGTATTTATAGTAGAGGAGAGAGGTTTTTTCTCATTATTTTATTCATTATTTTATTATTTTTGATCATGACTATGAATAGATTGAGAATTGTAAAAAAATATAATAAAATAATAAAGGTAAGTTTGATATTATGGTTATTAAGTCTGAAATGACTCAAATAAAAATGTATTTAACTTATAATATATATACCATAAATTACTCGATTTTAATATTCAATAAAAATTCAACTATTTTAGAAAAATCCAAAAAATTCACCCAAATAGTTTTTCAATATGTGGAATTAAAAAATGGACTCCATTTTATGAAAATAATTATCTAAATATGATGAATTTAATTTTTAATTAAAATCATCATTTACTTGGAAAATACCAATTTTAAAATTATGATTGATTTTATAACAATTGGAAAAATTAATTAAGGTTTCATAAAATAATATTATAGTCATGAGAAAAAATATTAATTTATGAATACATTTTATGGAAATATATTTTCATTTGAAACATTATATTAATTATAAAAATTGAAAAAAAAAACACTTGTGTTTTACAAAAATATCAACACTTAATTAATAATTTCTAAAACATTTATTTACATAAAATATAATATAATTATATCATATTATCATTTATAATATTGATAAATTTTATTTATATTATATTGGGTGAGGTTACAATTTTATTGTCTAGTTTACTATTCATAAAGGGTCACATTTATATTCCAAAGGTCAAGTTATTATTCCATTATTATAGGTTCCTTAACTTCTAGAAATACAGCTTATTTCATTCAATCATAATTTATAATGTTTTTATTTTGTTCTTAATGTTTTTACACTATATGAAATAATTATAATAAGGTAATTTCCATTGATAAAATTTTGGGTCATTACATGATGTGATCAAATTGATAGAATAAATTGTTCTTAAATAATTGAAAGTATTTAAAAACAAGTACCTTAGGGTAAATCAAATAAAACAAGCTATGAAATCATATGAAGAAAAAATAAGATTTTTTTTTGAAATTTATAAACTGAAGAAACATCAATTCGAATTTTTTCCCTAGATGATAAAAAAACCCTTTTAGTGTTATAAAACACTAAAATGTGTTCATAATAATAATAACCATAAAAAACTATAATGGATTAAATTTAAATCATATAAAAAATATCATGAAATTATTTTTGATGTGTACATGTAGAAAAAACCTCAATGTGATGTCTGGTGTTCTAATAATGACAAAATAAACAATTTTTAAGGGGTTGATAGTCTTTAAAAAACTACAGCAAGTGGTCAGAACCAAGAAAATGGACTTTGATTGTCATAAAATCATATAAAAACAATTTTAGATTTATTTTTGAAATACATTAACAAATTTAATTCCAATTTAATTTGTTTTTTATTATAATGTTCAATATTTCATTTTTAGTGATTAAAAATACTAAAATTTTCATGTAATGGTAAAAACCATAGAAAACTATTTCATATTTCATTGATATCATAGGAAAAAGTATTGGAATTATTTTGTACCTGTATGACCATAATAATAATCAATTTGATGTGTGGTGTGCTTGGACGGACCAAATAATAAAATTTTAAATTATTTAATATTCTTTAAAAACATGTGTTAGGCTATGAAAGCATAGAAAAACCACTAATTGTCATGAAATAATGTGAAAAAATCCATAGATTGATTTATGAAATTTTGGAATGGAAAACCCATTAGTATGAGTTATTTGATTAGGATTACCAAAGATGACTTTTTTTTTTGTCTCAAAACACTAAAATGTTCATGTAATGATGAAAGACATATAAAAAAATATCAAATTAACAAGAAATAATAGAGAAACTATATTAGAATTATTTTTGATGTGTACGAGTAGATGCAACATCAATCCAATATCTGGTGTAATCATAATGATAGGTTAATCATTTTATAAAGATTTTATGGTCATTAAATATTTATGGAAGGGATTAAAATCTAAGAAAAAAACACCAACTAGAATGAAATCATTGGGAAAAATATACATATTGATTTTTAAATATAAAAACTAACTTTAGGGTAATCCTAGTTTTTTTTTCACAAGATGACCAGAGAAAAATATTTATTGTTTTAAAGAATTGAATGTTGCGTGTACTGGTAAAAAAATAGAAAATTAATTTGTTGTTGATATGAAATAATATGGAAACATTTTTAAAATTAATGATGACATGTACCTGGATAATGTCTTCCAGCCCAATGTTTAATGTTCTCTGAAAAAAGATAACAATAAATTCTTAAAAAATTGGTAGTCATTAAAAACATGTACCAATGGGCGAGTCAAAGAAAATTGTATTTTATTTCCATGAAATCATTGTATAACAACCATAGAATTATTTTCGAAATGTAATAAATAAAATCACATCAATAAGAGTTGTCATTTTACCCAAATGATCGAAAATGTATTTGTAGTTTTTTTAGACAATAAACAATGCATGTAATATTAAAAACCATAAATAAAAACCTTGGATTGATGTAAAATAGGAGTAAACATATCATTAAAATATTTTTTATGTTTAAAATTATGAAAAATATCTATATGACATGTAATTTTCTCAAAATGAAAAACAATTGGTTTTTAAAGTATCGATAGTCTTTGAAATCAGGAGTTAAGGGGTTTAAAACAAGAAAACAGAATATAATTGTCATAAAATAAAATAAAAAACCCATATATTTATTTTTTTAATTTAGTAATGTATGTCTCACCAATATTAGGTTTTTATTTCATGGGATGATTGAAAACACCTTTTAGTGTTTTAAGACACTATAACATGAGTTTAATGATAAAAACTATAAAAAATTATCTCAAATTGATGCTAAATTAATGAAAAATTTTCTGGGAATTATTTATGATGTGTATGAGAAAAAAATCAATCATACAAGTGGTGTTCTCAGAATGAAAAAAATAAGAAGTTGATAAATAATTAAGAGTCATTGAAAACATGAATTAGTGGGTAAAATCTTAGCGCCCAAAATCTGATTTCCATGAAATAATAGGGAAACAACCTTAGATTATTTTTAAAACTTTTTAACCAATGATGTGTCAGTAAGAGTTATCATTTTCCTAGGGTGACATAAATAGTTTTTTAGTGTTTTAAAGCACTAAAACGTGTATGTAATGGTCAAGTCCATAAAATCAGCCTCAAAATGTCACAAAAACATATGATAACTATCTCTAATTTTGTTTTGATGTGTATGAGTAGAAAAAACTTCAATATGATGTGTGGTATTCTTGGATTTAACATATAATAAGTTTCTATAGATTTAATTATATTTTAAAACATGTGTTAGTGGGTTAAAACCAAGAAAATTACCTTTGATTATCATTAAATCACGGGAAAATTAATGCATATTTATTTTTGAATTATTGGAGCCAACATCTTATTGATTTTATTTATCATTTTGTGGGATGCTAAAAAAATATTTTAGTTTTTTAAAACACTCAATCATTTTTATGATGGGGAAACCTTATAAAATGGCCTTAAGTTAATGTGAAATCATTGTAAATATGTATTTAAATTATTTTGGATGTTTAAGAGAATACAAAACATCAATCTTTCATGCGGTGTGCATAGACTAACCAAATTAGGTGTTTTTAATGATTTTATTGTCTTTAAAAATTAGTTCTAAGTGATCTAATGGAGTAAATAAACGTTAAATTATGTTAAATCAATGGTAAAAACCTTAGATTTTTTTGGAAATATAGGAACTGATAACATGTCAGTTTGATTTTTCATCAAGATGATTGAAAATTCCTGTTATGTGTTTTAAAACACTAAAAAAATATTGTAACTATCAAATATATACTAAGCAACCCTTTATTTGTGTGAAATCATATAAAAACACTCTTACAATTATTTTTGACATGTATGAGAAAACATAATTTTGATGCATTGTGTGGTGTGATTAGACTATCTAAATAATTTTTCAAAAGATTTGATAGTCTTTAAAATCATCCATCATAGAGTCAAAACTAGTAAAAAAAACTCCAATTGTAATGAAATCATATGAGAAAACTAAATATTTTTGTTAAATATTGTAATAGATACATCACCAATGTGATTTTTCATTCTATTACTATGACTGAAATCATATTTTTAGTGATTTAGAACACTAAATCATGAATATAATAGTAAAAACCATAACAAACTACCTTATATTGATGTGAAATCAAAGGAAAAAAATATTTAAATTACTTTTTATGTGTATAAGCAGTAAAAATGTCAATATGATGTGTGATGTTTATAAAATGACCTAATATATTATTTTGAAAATTTTGATAATCTTTAAAAACATTTTCAAAGGGTAAAAAAGGCAATTTAATATGATTGTTGAAAAATTATAGGAAAATAAAAATATATTTATTTTTGAAATATAGTAGTTGAAGTCTTATAAATACGATTTCTTGTTTATTAAAGATGAAATAAAATTCATTTTTAGTGTTTTAAAACACTAAAACATTCATTTAATGGTCAAAAACATATCAAATGGCCTTATGTTGACATGAAATAAGAGGATTTTTTTAATTATTTGTGATGTGTATGAGTAGATATAACATAAATACGACAAGATGTGTACCCATAATTATTGAATAATATTCCTTAAAGAATTTACAATCTTTAAAAAAATAAGGTAGATAATAAAAATTAATCCATCAAGCTTTGATTACATTGAAATAATAGCATGAAAGCCATATATTTTTTAAATTTAGGAACCAACAATGCATCAATATGAGTTTTCATTTGACCAGGATGATCCAAAGAAAATTTATATTATTTTAAAATAGAAAAACATGCATGTAACAGTCCAAATCATTGAAAAAAACCATGAATTAATGTGAAATCATAGGAAATTTTTTTTTTCTGAAAAACCCAACCTAGATACCCTGTCAAACTAGCGTACTACATGAATCATCAAATAACCGAAGAGAGTTTTTGATCCCGATGGGTTGGTGACTAGAACCTAAGCATCGACCACAATATGAGAGAATGATTTCTCCTAATCCAAAGAATACAACATGAAACAAACAAACACACACACACATATGATGGGAAGAATAATGGAATAGTAAATAAGGAATATATATAATATAAAAATTTAAATAGAAAAAGTGATGCAACTATAAAGTATATAAACAACCTCAAAGGAATAAGACCAATATTTAAGTACAAATAAAAAACTTAAATATATACTCCATGTTATATCATGGGAAAACTCCCACCATCTCTCCACCAGCTACCCAGACACATCTAATAAAAATATCCCCACCTCATAATGGAATCATTTCTTTCCCTACATATAAAGACATAATATGGTCTAAACATCACCAAATGGGTGAATAAGGTGTCAGCTAAACAGGCACGGTAGGATCCCACCTAGGTGTTCCATATCATGTCTGTATAAAATAATTTAAAAATTCTAATTTTTTTAAAAAAACTAGGAATAATAAATAGTTATAAAATTTTTATATCAAAATCATGGTAAAATCTATTCCCATTTTTCTAAATATTCAAATAATCCTCATAAAAAAGATTAAAAGTGTTTAATATACATCAATTTAGTAAAATCGAAGTGTGTATCCCATATCCTATCAAATCCAATACAAAAATAATCACAAGTAACATCATTCAATTGATCATAATAGTCCAGGATAGGTAGGATACTCATACCTAACCATAGAAAATCACACACATCATGTCTCTATATATATGCATCAAATCAAGAGAGTAGAGGAATACCCTAGAATATAAACCTCCCAAAAGTGTTTGAAAATTCCCTAGAAAAATTATCCTAGGGAGTAGAAGAGCACCCCATGAGTAAACCCCTCAATAGTATTAATGGGAAAAGAATACTACTACACCTCCGACCTAAGTACCTAAGGCTTACCATGTTTTATATTTTCCAAAATGTTTAATGAAATCCATTCTTTGAAAACTATTTCCTAAATTCATTTCAAAATTATTTGAAAATAACTTTACTTTTTCTAATCAAGGGGAAAAAATTTTCTCATAAAATCCTATTTCCACACAAACAATTCAATTATGCAAATTTATTTTTTAATGAATTTATAAAACCAGAGCAATATAGTTCCTCTAACATAGGTTATAAACATAACCACTTCCTCAAACTCAGGTTTCACAAGCCTACAATAGGATCCACCAACCTAAAAGAACAAAAGGATAATAAAATAGGCCTTATAATAAATCCTTAAATCTCATAATAAATTCAAAAAAAAAAGTTAGTGGAAAAGATAACAAAACACATAACTCAATAAACTCACACATCACACTGTAACCAACCCAAAGGTCAGCCTCTAGAGGAATATCTTACAATGGGTCTATAATTGAACAAGAGAATTAACACCACAAGACTAAAGGACCGTAAAATTTTGTACAATGACTCTTAGTAGACAAATGAAAATAAATAAGTGGAAATTGAAGTGATCAAGTGCAACCATAATAAAGATAAATAACTTAACAAAATGATCTAGAAGGAGATAAGATCCCCAAAATCATCTAGGAGAGCTCATAGTTCTAAAAAAATCATATATATGTAATAAAAAATTAATCATCCATGAAACTTACTAAATTACATTAATCAGGAAAAAATCATGACGTGAAACCATTTCATGATATGATTTTCTTAATTAAAAAAAGTTTTCAATAAACTCATCACCTCAGATTAAAAATCTGGACATAAAACACTTCATGAAAGGAACCCATTTCATGACATGTAAATGTTTCATGCCTTGAACTAATTCATGAAATATTCTTGGGATCCACTATATAACATTTAATCATCCAGGATGTGAAAATTCAATGTAATTTTTGAATAGTCTAGACTTTGATGAAAGAACCAAAATCATATATGTTGTTATGTGAACTTATGGAGAACCCCACAAATACTTCATCACATTTGAAACTTGAATCCATTAATTCCTACACAAATATATCCTTATACTTTATGTCATTTTATCCAAAAAATTATATCTATCCCCAAGAGCCCAAAAGTCCTCCTAAAAAAGGCGGGAAATGAAAAGAGATACGAGAGATAAGTGAAGGTGTTTAATTAGATGTTACAAAATTCCCACCATAATACTTTATATCCCTATGAATTCAAGTGGAAGAATGGTGTCTAAAAAACTATGAGGCCACAAATCCCTCATCAATGACTCAAACTCCCATTTCGTATGATAATTTTATTAGTGTCACCATAACACTCTAAACAAAAAAATTTACTTCCCATGAAGGACTTTCACCTGAGATTCAATGATCTTCACTAGTTTCTCTATAATAGAAACAGCTGGATCCAACTTGATCTCTTCCAACTCAAAATATGAGAGGGTTCAAGATGGTACTTCCTGACCAATAATATGTGAAAAAATCATAAATACCTATCAAATTTAATAGAAATACCAATCAATAAGAAACTTTACCAAGCCTTTTATTGAGTTTAAATGGTCCAATATATATCAGAGCTAACATTCTCTATTTTATGAGTTATTAGTTACCCAAGTAAAAATATAATTTCAAGAAAACCAGGCCACCAATGGAAAAATCTAAAGGGAAACATTGTTTACCACCTGTGACTTCTTTCAACTATGAGTTTTAACTAAAGGGAAAAGTATATCTTGAATCCTCACCAATGTCTCCTAAATGAGACTTGTTCCTAACAAAGAGGTCTCACCCACTATGATTGAACAAGGAGCTGACCAGCATGGGAGACCATATAAAGCATTTAAGGGATCCATTCAGATAAAAAACTAATACTATTTTCAAAATAAAACTCAATGATTTCTAAATGAATATCCCATGATATAATGAAATACAACACACATGAATGGAGCATGCAATATTATATTTTAATTGCATGCTTCATTTGGATGTCTTTATTTGGATAGTAAGTTTTACTCAATTTGAACTGAGTCCCCATTTACACCATGAATCTATTCAAGATCCTTTTGGTAATCCTAGGATACCTATCTAAAACAATGGTAGAGGGAACCTCATGTAACCCCAAAACCACTAGTATATACAGATTTACCAAGTCTACAACTTTAGTGGTGTCCCTGATCAGAAAGAAGTGAGACAACTTTTTCAAGTGATCAATCAACACCCATATAGAATTAATCCCTTGTGGAGTCCATGGTAATCCAAAAAAAGTACATAAACACCTTATCCCATTAAAATACCATCACCAAAAGAGTCTAGAGAAACCTAGAAGGTTTTATATTCTTTTACCTTATCTATTGGAAGGTTTAATAGGAGGACACATACTCTATAATTTCACGCTCCATACCAAGCTACCAAAATTATAGGATCATGTCATGATACTTATTATTTGTTTTTGGATAAATGAACCTTGAAGAAGTATAATATTAAAACAAAACTAAGATCCTCATAAATTTTGGGTTGAATAAAAAATCACTAATACATAGAATACCATTTAAATAGAGAGACCAACTAGAAATGGTATCCTCACCATAGAGGGTCTCTTAAATTATCGTGATTTAATTATCATACAAATGATTTTATAGAATAGACTCAAGGGTAGATTATGATAAATAAAAAATGGTTAAAATCATACCTAAAACATCCTAAAAATAATCTAGGTGAAATTGAATGAAGATTCCAATAATGTCCCACTCCTCTGATTCCAGAACAACCTCTGATGTTACTTTCTGGATAATAGTGTCTATAATGAAATTCCCCTTTCTTGAGTTGTACATGAAATGAAAATCTATATTATTAAAATATTAATCCCACCACTTATTTCTAAGATTCATGTCTTTCTAAGAAAGACATATCTTAGACCCTTATGGTTAGAAAAGATCGCAGACCTATCCCTAAAAATATATTGCCACCAACATTCAAGCATGAAATTAACTATAGAAAACTCGAAATCATTAGTGTATTAATTATTCTCATGTGGTGAAATATGGAAAGTTCCTTAGACCACCACATGGTCATCATGTATTATAAAAAAAATCTAGACCAGCACCATAAGCATAAAAAAAACAACATACCCATTACCGGGCTCAGGTAAGATCATAATAGGATATAATATTATAAGTCATTTGACCTCCTCAAAAAAATAATGAAACATTTTATACCATATGAATTTCACCCATTTCATAGTAATAGATGACAATGGTGATTCTAACTTTGATAAATACATAAATAAATATCCTTAGTATTGAAAAACACTGATGAAGATATGAATCTCAAGGATTTTTCATGGGTCTTCTAATGATACGACAATATTCCCCTTCTTAGGATAAATTGATAATCCATGCATAAAAATCATGTTCCCCAAGAACTTCAATTCCTAAATAAAGAAATTTAATTCAGAAATATCTCTATAAAAATGGATACTCCTTAGGATTTATAGAAAAAAACTAAAATGGTGATTGTGCCTTCACTCAGATAGTGTATTAACCATAATATCATCCATGAAAAATACCAAAAATGTGTTGATATAATCATGGAATATCTGATTAATCGAAGACATAAAAACTATGGTAGAATTAGTCAGTCTAAATGAAATCACACAATATTCATAATGGACATATATGATCCTGAAATACATCTTTGGTATATCATACTCCCAAACTCTGAGATGATGATATCTTGATTGAAAATAAATATTTGAAAACCACTTTGAAAACTTTAAATGGTTAAATAAATCATCTACATGTGGAATAGTATACTTATTCTTAACCATCACCTAGTTCATCCTCTGATATGCACATTCAATTAGAGTGAACTATCTACCTTTATGAAAAATATCTTAATGGATGTTTCTGGTGAAACACTTAGAAGAAGAAAACCGTATGATATCAGATCACCCAACTGAATATTGATCTCTCTCATATAAAATAAAACCATACGATAATTAAAACTAGTTCAATCATAAGATCTACCTATATCTCTAGAAAAAGACCAAAGAAATCATCTGGGAAAACATTTAGAGAGTTCCAAACATTAGTGGGAAGATCAATAATGGAAGAAATGTTATCAGGAAGAACTGCTATAGAAGAAAACAATATCTTGATCTTTGGATGCGAAGGTCCTGCATGACCCGACCTCAGATATGACACTCCCTAAACATCTGATGGATCCATTGAATGGAAAATAAAAATGCACTGATAACAATAAAAAATATTTTCATGGTGAGAAATTAAAAAATCCATCGAAAGGATCAAATCAAACAGATAAATATCAAGAATGAATAAATCCAATACTAACTCTGCATCAGTTATCAAAAGAGAACAAGGACACTAAAACCCATTCCTTTCCAATTTCTGATAGATTTTTATAACTCTATAACAACATACATGATTTCAATTATTAGTTTAAGAGTATCCACAAAATGTTTCAGATAAAAATCAGTGGGAAACACCTGTATCAAATAAAAAAGTCTCTACTAAAGATTAAATAAACATGGTACCTCTCACTATCGCTAGACCCATATCTCCTCCAAAGGAAACTCACCAACTATGTAATCATGGTTCCATCATAATGCCTATGGCTATATCCCAATAGTATTTGAAGCATATGGCTATGTCATAAAAGTATTTGGATCCTATGATCAATGAATATAATATGGTGTATGAATAGAGTGATAAAAATTCTACATATGACCAATTAATACACAATTGTTACACATCTTTATAGGTGAGGAATAAGAACACTAGGTGTGTCCAAACATTCCATGATGATAGCATGTGATTTGAACATTATTGGCTACAAATAAAGGTAAATAAGAGGCCCACTAATGAGAACCACCCCCACCCATCATAATATGATCATGCCACTTATTCTTCCTCCCCTATGAACCTCTAATGAAGCCACTATATAGAGGAGAATAGGATGAATAAACAACCATTTCTATCATATTCATCTCTTCCATCATTTCACTTTTTACCATCACTACATAAGTTGAAAGATTAAACATAAATACATCCAATCTAATATTCATTTAGAAACCTTATAGGCACTTATAATCTGTTTTCTTATCATTCCTTACTACCTCCAGACCAAAATAAACTTGCATCTTGAACCAATTGGTGTACACCGACACTGAATTCTCTCCATAATACATGGATAGGAATTTCAAATACTTCCCCATCATTAGTGACTATAGAAAAAAAACTACGTAAAAAAGTGTGTTTTGAAACCCTTCTAGTCCAAGACCATGTGTCTATTCTCTGGAAAAATGGAATCCCACAATTTCTTATCAAGACCCTCAAGTTTGAATTCCATGTATTTCACATTGATATTCTCAGGTGTATCCAGAAAGTCCAAGATATGATTGATCATTTCCAACTAGTCCTTCACCTCTAAAATTTCAATCATTACCTTAAAGTATGGTTCGTTCTCTCATAATAACTCTAATAATCAATCCCTTTCTCATAGAACTCTAGGATGTACCTTAACAACTGTATTCGAGACTTAAGATATTTTTTGGTTGACAACATAAATTTTCCACACAATAACCTTGATAAGATTATAATCTAGAGGTGGATTACCTTGAGGATCATCCACTGCACACACTCAAGGAACTCATGGAAGAAATCTCGAAGGCATACCACTGTACACCAAAACATAAGAAATGATAAAAAATAAATAATCACAGACCAAACTAGAAAACCATAATCCAAAACTGGGAAATTGATCAAGAACTAGAAATAGAAAACACACATCACTAAATCCCTTGGTAACCTAGGTCTATTCATAGAAGTATATGGTCAGACCATCACCACAATCTACCTCTCAATTCCTGACAATCCTATCCCCAATTTACCAACTTCCCAAAACTAATCACAACATTCCCTCTGATACCAAACCGTGGTTAACCTAACCCAAATACAATATCAAACTGGTTCCCGACCCAAACCATCACACACCCAAAGGGTGTTCCCAATCCCCATTTATTGAAAACTATCAGTCGGTCATCAACAAAAACCTTAGGGAATTATTTTTCCCATCCTATAAAAAAAATTATTACACACACACACACAAACACACACATATATACATAAAAAAGGGAAGAACAATAGAAGACTAAATGAGAAATATACATCATATAAAAAAGAAATAAGTAGAGTCGATACAACTCAGAAGTAGATAAATAGTCTCCAAGGCATAAGTCGAACATTAAAGGGCAATTAAAAAAACATAAAAAACTACTCCATGTGATTTCATGGAAAGAATCCCACTATCTCACCACTAACTACTCAAACAACACTAATAGAAAACCTGATGCCTCACTGTAGTGCCTTTAGATTACATACATCAAAAGACATAATAAGGCCTATGCACCACTAAAGGAGTTCACATAGTGTTTCCTAAACCGTCTCAATAGGATCCCACCCAGGTGTTCTATATAAAGTCTATATATGACAATATGAACATTCCAAACATTAAAGAAAATAGGTTATGGTAAACAGTGAAACAATTTTTATATAAAAAACATGGTAACAAAATTTCCCAATTTTTTTATATTTCAAAATAATCTTTGTAAAATAGTTTCAAAGAATTTCATATACATAAAATCATTCAAATAAAATCATGTATCACATATAATATCAAATACAATACAAACCAAATAACATGTAACATCACACTAAGGATCACTAAAGATCAAGATAACTAAGACACTATTACGTAATCATATAAAATCATGGACATAAAGTCTCTAAATATGTGAATAAAATCTAAAGACTAGAGGAACACAATAAAAATTGAACCTCCAAATGGTTTATAATAAGTACCTAGAACAACACACCTATAGATTATAAGAACACCCCATGAGTGAACCCCTTAACAATATCAATGTATGAGGCCTATTACTACACCTCCCACCAAATTACAAAAGGATTCCCATGTAAGAAATTTACTATTGGAAATGGACATTTTCCCAACGTTTCAGAACCATTAGGAAATCCAGCAGAACCGTTGGTATATCTTATACCAACGGTTCTGAAAACCGTGGGTAAGTAACCTGTTGGGAAAGCTTTTCCCAACGGTTTACACAGAACTGTTGGGATAACTTAGAAAAATGAATCTATCCCAACGGTTGTACCAAACTGTTGGGAAAAACTATCCCAACAGTTTGGCTTGAATCGTTGGAAAAAACAACGACAAGACTTCTTAACCAACGGTTTAGAAACTGTTGGAAAAGGTTTTTTACCAACTGTTCTCTATGAACCATTGGTAAAAACAATACTCATAATCTTATGCCAATAGTTTGAAACCATTGGCATTTCCTATGTTGTGCAAATTGCACAGCAGCCTGCAATTTGCATAGCAGGCTGCAATTTCTACAACATCCTCAAATTCTCTCTCATTTACAATTATTGTACCTATACTAATCAAATAACACATACATACACAATTATTGTACCTGAAATAACCAACTAACACATACATATACAGAAAAAATTCATACACATTTAACATATAATGCATCCGAGAACTATAGAAATCCATAATTAAATAAGAATTCATAACATAATTATAAACATACATAATTCATTTAGAATTAAATTTAAAATTTAGATGAAAATTATATGTGGAATTCGGAATTCAATTCATAATTTGATCGGTTTTTCGTATACCAGATTTTTTACTAGAAATGATGTTCATTTTAAACAAAATACATACACTTGGAGTGATACCAACCACACTGTGCCTCGAATTGAGGCGGGGTTAACTCGTACATGTCAAAAATGACCCATGGATTGTTGTCCTAAAGTATCAACATATTCCAAAAGCATTTGGTCAGATTTCTGTATGTCAGTTGTTTTTTTCACTTAAAATGAAGTTCTTTTTTAATAAAAGAGAGACACTTTGAGTGGTGTCAGCCACACCGCACCTCGTATTGAGGCGGGGTTGACTCGTACATGTCAAAAATGATCCATGGATCATTGTTCTAAAGTATCAACACAATCAGAATCCGTTTGGTCAGTTTTCCGTATGTACTTAAAATGTTATCCAGTTTAAACATAAGAGAGACACATTGGGTGGTTTTGGCCACACCGTGACTCGGATTGAGACGCGATTGACTTGTACATGTCACATATGACCCATGTATCATTGTCCTAAAGTTTCAATAGATTCTGAATGCGTTTGGTCAGTTTTTCGTATGCCAGTTGTTCCTTTCACTTATAATCCTGCCCATTTTAAACAAAAGAGACACAATTAGAGTGGTACCAGCCACACCGCACCTCGAATTTAGATAGGTCTGACTCTTGCATGTCTCAAATGACCAATGGATCATTTTCCTAAATTATCAACACAATCCAAATGCATTTGGTCAGTTTTCCGTATGCTAGTTGTTGTTTTCACTTAAAATGATGTCCTTTTGAAACAAAAGAGAGACACTTTGAGTGGTGCCGACCACACCATGCCTCGTATTAAGGCAAGGCTGATTCATACACATCACATATGACCCATGGATCGTTTTTCTAAATTATCAACACAATCAGAATCCGTTTGGTCAGTTTTTCGTATGTACTTAAAATGTGGTCCATTTTAAACAAAAGAGAGACACTTTGAGTGGTGTCGACCACACCATGACTTGGATTGAGGAAGGGTTGACTCGTATACATAAAATATGACCCATGGATCATTTTCCTAATGAATAAACACATTTTGAATGCATTTGGTCAGTTTTTTGTATGTCAGTTGTTGTTTTCTCTTAAAATGAAGTGCTTTTTAAATAAAAGAGAGAGACTTTGAGTGGTGTAGGCCACACCGCACCTCATATTGAGGCGGGTTTGACTCGTACACATCACATATAACCCATGGATTTTTGTGCTAAAGTATCAACACAATAAAAATCTGTTTGGTCAGATTTCCGTATTTCAGTTGTTGTTTTCAGTAAAAATGAAGTGCTTTTTAAATAAAAAAGAGACACTTTGAGTGGTGTCGGCCACACTACGCCTCGAATTGAGGCGAGGTTGACTCGTACACATCACAAATTACCCATGGATCTTTGTGCTAAAGTATCAATAGAAACCAAATGCGTTTGGTCGGTTTTCCATATGTACTTAAAATGTTGTCCATTGTAAACATAAGAGAGATACTTTGGGTGGTACTAGCACCACCGTGACTCAGATTGAGGCGTGGTTGATTCATACACGTCACATATGACCCATGTATCTTTTTCAGAATGTTTAAACGGATTCCGAATGCATTTGGTCAGTTTTTCATTTTCCAGTTGTTCTTTTCACTTATAATCCTGTCCATTTTAAACAAAAGAGACACAATTAGAGTGGTACCGGCCACACCACACCTCAGATTTAGATGGGGTTGACTCGTAGACATCTCAAATGATCTATGGATCATTTTCCTAAAGTATCAACACAATACAAATGCGTTTTTCAGTTTTTTGTATGCCAGTTGATGTTTTCACTTAAAATGATGTCCTTTTGAAACAAAAGAGAGACACTTTGAGTGGTGTCGGCCACACATCACCTTAGATTGAGGCAAGGTTGATTCATAGACGTCACATATGACCCATGGATCGTTGTGATAAAGTATCAACACTATCAGAATCCATTTGGTAAGTTTTCCATATATACTTAAAATGTTGTCCATTTTAAACAAAAGAGAGACACTTTGAGTGGTGCCGGCCGCACCGCGCCTTAGATTGAGGCGGGGATGACTCGTAAACATAAAATATGATTCATGGATCATTTTAATAAAGTATCAACACATTCCAAATGTGTTTGGTTAGTTTTTTGTATGTAAGTTGTTGTTTTCACATAAAATAAAGTTCATTTTAAACAAAAGAGAGACACTATGAATGGTTCTGGCCACACCATGCCTCGGATTGAGATGGGGTTGACTCTTACACATCACATATGACCCATGTATTGTTGTTCTAAAGTATCAACACAATTAGAATCCGTTTGGTTGGTTTTCCATATGTCAGTTGTTGTTTTCACTTAAAATGAAGTTCTTTTTAAATAAAAGAGAGACACTTTGAGTGGTGCCGGCCACACTGCGCCTCAGATTGAGGCGGGGTTGACTCGTACATGTCACATATGAACCATGGATCGTTTTTCTAAAGTATCAATAGAAACTGAATGTGTTTCATCAGTTTTCCATATATACTTAAAATGTTGTCCATTTTAAACATAAGAGAGACATTTTGGGTGGTGTCGGACACACTGCAACTCGGATTGAGGTGCGGTGGACTCGTTCACGTCACATATGACCCATAGATCATTTTCCTAAAGTTTCAACAGATTTAGAATGTGTTTGGTTGGTTTTTCATATTCCAGTTGATATTTTCACTGAAAATGATGTCCTTTTGAAACAAAAGAGAGGCAATTTGAGTAGTGTCGGCCACACCGCGCCTCAGATTGAGGTGGGGTTGATTTTTACACATCACATATGACCCATGTATCATTGTGCTAAAGTATCAACACAATCAGAATCCGTTTGGTCAGTTTTCCATATGTACTTAAAATGTTGTCCATTTTAAAAAAAAGAGAGACACTTTGTGTGGTGTCGGCTACACCATGCCTCAGATTGAGGTGGGGTTGAATTGTACACGTCAAATATTAACTATGTATTGTTTTCCTAAAGCATCAACACATTCCGAATGCGTTTTCTCGGTTTTTCGTATCTCAGTTGTTGTTTTCACTTAAAATAAAGTGATTTTTTAAAAAAAGAGAGACACTTTGAGTGGTGTTGGTGACACCATGTCTCGGATTGATGCGAGGTTAACTTGTACACGTCACATATGACCCATGGATTGTTGTCCTAATGTATCAAAATATTCCAAAATCATTTGGTCAGATTTCAGTATGTCAGTTGTTGTTTTCAATTAAAATGATGTTCTTTTTAAATAAAAGAGAGACACTTTGAGTGGTGTCGGCCACACCGCACCTCGGATTAAGACATAGTTGACTCGCACATGTCAAAAAATGATCCATGGATCGTTGTGCTAAAGTATCAACACAATCAGAATCCGTTTGGTCGATTTTCCATATGTACTTAAAATGTTGTCCATTTTAAACATAAGAGAGACACTTTGGGTGGTTCCGGCCACACCGCGACTCAGATTGAGGCACGGTTGACTCTTACACGTCACATATGACACATAGATAATTGTCCTAAAGTTTCAATAGTTTCTGAATGCGTTTGGTTAGTTTTTCGTATGCCATTTGTTCTTTTCACTTATAATCCTGTCCATTTTAAACAAAAGAGACACTGTTAGAGTGGTACCGGCCACAAAAGGCCTCATATTTAGACAGGGTTTACTTGCACACATCTCAAACGAGCCATGGATAATTATCCTAAAGTATCAACACAATCTGAATGCGTTTGGTAAGTTTTCCATATGCCAGTTGATGTTTTCACTTAAAATGATGTCCTTTTGCAACAAAAGAGAGACACTTTGAGTGGTTCCGGACACACCGCGCCTCTGATTGAGGCAAGGTTGATTCATAAACGTCACATATGACCCATGGATCTTTGTGATAAAGTATCAACACAATCATAATCCGTTTAGTCAGTTTTCCTTATATACTTAAAATGTTGTCCATTTTTAACAAAAGAGAGACACTTTGAGTGGTGCTGGACACACCGTTTCTCATATTGAGGAGGGGTTGACACGTACGCGTCAAATATGACCCATGTATCTTTTTCCTAAATCATCAACACATTCCGAATGCGTTTGGTTGGTTTTTCGTATGTCATTTGTTGTTTTCACTTAAAATGATGTGATTTTTAAATAAAAGAGAGACACTTTGAGTGGTGTCGGCCACACCGCACCTCGGATTGAGGCGGAGTTGAATCGTACACATCACATATGACCCATGGATCGTTGTTCTAAATTATCAACACAATCACAATTCGTTTAGTCAGATTTCCGTATGTCAGTTGTTGTTTTCACTTCAAATGAAGTGCTTTTTAAATAAAAGAGAGACACTTTGAGTGGTTCCGGCCACACCGCACCTCGGATTTAGGCGAAGTTGACTCGTACATGTCAAAAATGACCCATGTACCATTGTGATAAATTATCAATAGAAACCGAATGCGTTTGGTTGGTTTACCATATGTACTTAAAATGTTTTCCATTTTAAACGTAAGAGAGATACTTTGGGTGGTGCCGGCCACACCGTGACTTGTATTGAGGTTCAGTTGACTCGTACATGTCACATATGACCTATGGATCATTGTCCTAAAGTTTCAATAGATTACGAATGCGTTTGATAGGTTTTTCATATGCTAGTTATTCTTTTCACTTATAATCCTGTTCATTTTAAACAAAAGAGACATAGTTATAGTGGTACCAGCCACACCGCGCCTCGGATTTAGACGAGGTTGACTCGTACACGTCCCAAATGACCCATGGTTCGTTTTCTTAAAGTATCAGCACAATCCAAATGCGTTTGGCTAGTTTTCCATATGCCAGTTTTTGTTTTCACTTAAAATGATGTTCTTTTGAAATAAAAGAGAGACACTTTGAGTGGTGACGGCCACACCGCGCCTCAGATTGAGGCGGTGTTGATTCATACACATCACATATGACCCATGGATCGTCGTGCTAAATTATCAACACAATCAGAATCAGTTTGGTCAGTTTTCTGTATGTACTTAAAATGATTTCCATTTTAAACAAAAGATACACTTTTTGTAACACCCCAAGGTTTTGAAAATAAATATAGAATTCAATTTTACAATCAATCCTCTTCTATGTTTTGAATTTCAAGAAATGGTTATCTAGAGTTGTGTTTAGTAAGTCATTTGGAGTCTGATAGAACAAACATGATTTTTGGTGAATAGTAACATACCCTTATTAATAGTAATATGAATAGTAATATGACCTCATGAATAGTAAATAATAATATTATTTTATTTTCTTAAGGAATTATGATAATGGGATCTTAATTAATTTTCCAATGTCACATAAAACTAATTGCACTTAAAGATTGTTATTTTTCGAATTAACTGTGACCTTATTTAAAAATTAAATTAATAATATTTAGAAAATTATTTTTGAAAAATGGATTTCACTTTTGAATTATACATGTTGAAAAATGGTAGGGGTGAATTTTTATGGTTTTTCTAAAATACATGAATTTTTCGTGAATAGTGAAAAATACAGTTTTGAGTATTCTGTAGTTTAATGACATCATAATGACAGAATAATTAAAATAAAAGACTGGTAGACTTGTGTATTGTAACTTATGACATGAGGTGTCCCAAGTGGCTTAATCCATGGGCAAATACCATGGTCAAGCCCATGGTTTGGAGAAAACCACTAATGAGGTGTCCCTTTGAAA
Organism: Viscum album; assembly: GCA_963277665.1. NCBI lineage: Eukaryota > Viridiplantae > Streptophyta > Magnoliopsida > Santalales > Viscaceae > Viscum > Viscum album. The sequence continues at coordinate 1,466,866,185 of OY728158.1, forward strand.
TTATTAAAAAATTACCTCTCTTTGTCTATAAATACCCACTCATCCATTCGTTTTCTTTCATTCAAAATCCTTAATCCCCGGAGATCTGGTGGTTTTACCCCTCTAGTATTCCTCCCAATGTGTCCCTAAGCCCACAAGGTCCCATACTTCAAAGATCTAGAGTTATTCTACAAGGTTAGGGAGTCCTTCTTTCTCTTCTTTAAGTCGACACTTATTTTATATTATCTATTTGAAATTACTTTATTATATGTTGAGTTTTGATTTTATTCATTATTCTTACTGTCATTTTTATTTAAATATTATGAGATACCCTTTTGTTATCATCATTTGATTTTATGAAATTTTAAGTGACGCCATTAGGCTGCCGAATTTTCATAAGGGATCTCTTAACTTTTCTTTTATTTTCAAGTTCATCTCTATTATTTTTATCTCCTCACATACTCTATCCAAATGATCATGATAAATCTAGTAACATATATATACTTTATTTATGTCATGTGAATGGAAGACCCATCATAAATATTCTTACTCCCTCCATTTTATTTTTATTATCAAAATTGACGTCCATGAGGTTCCAATTTATAGCCTTCGTGGACTATGAAGTTTTGTTCTTCAATTCCTTCTTCATTACTGGTCATTAAACCATATTTATGGTTGAACCAGACTATAATATATGTATTATAACATAATTAATATTCAGTAACCAGAATATGTACATATAATAAAATTATTTGACAAAACTAGTTCATAATAATCTAAATACCGCCAAATAATCGAAGTGGTTCTCATCTAATGATTCATCCCCATTCTATATAACAAAATGATATAAATGACCATTACCAATCCTTTATGTTCATATATAATATATAATTACAAATCCTGGAGATTTATAACCATTCCACATGAACTCTATTACTTAAAAACAAGTGAACCGTTTATGAAAATAAAGAAAATGAACACCCTGGAACAATGAAATTCAATATAATAACTTAGCAATAAGGGTATAAATGAACTAAATAGAATTATGATAAAATAAATACATGTATAATAGGTTTTTAAATAATTTATTAATAAGTATAATTTCATATTATAGGAGCTTAAGTTCGAGAGAAGAACACGTTTGGAGTTAAGGTAAGGGTTTTTTCACCCAAACTTCCATTTTCATTCGGGTTACTTTTATTCTCTAAATTCCTCGATGAAATTCTTATGTATTGTTATGTACTCCTGATAAATTATGTGTGAGTATTCTATATATGTAAGACAACCAGAATCCTTCCTTATTCTATGGATAGTTACACGTTTTAAAAGGAACTTTCAAAATTCTTTCCAAAATAGAAGTCTGATTCAAGGGAATTTCTCCAATTCATATCTATTTACAAGGGCACTCTATAATCTGTTTTTGTAAACCATTATCTTTATAAAAATACTCATTTTATTATTAAAATACTATATTACTTCACTTCTGGTTTTATACAAAGATTTTTCAAAAGAACTCTTCTTTTCAAAATAAAAGAGCATTTATCTCAAAATTGCTTAATGATTTTATAAGAGTATTTTTGTTCAATACTCTTGTTGATTCCATGGTATTACTGGTTTTAACCATTTATGATGTCATATACCATATTTTATTTAATGTTTTATGACTAACTTTATTTTGGATGATCTATCGTAAAACCATTCATCATATTATTCAGAATGGTTAGTGTTTATGTTCAATAATTGGTGAAAGTTAGTTACATTTCACATGATAGTTTCAATATGAATTTATATGTTGTTTATGTTGATCCCCGCTCATATGAGGAATGCATTGGACTTATTATGTGATAGTTGGGGCCCACTATAGCCCCTCTATGCATTGGTAGGTCTCATGAGACAAACTATGGTCTTAGTATGAGGCCTTGACAAAATGATTATTTTATGGTCCTAGCACGAGGCTTGGACAGTATGGTTATGATGTCTGGCATATGAACTTACCTCATTATGAAGCTAGTAATTGAAAGTTCATGTGGTTATTCGACTAGTATAATACCCATGATGATTTTTTATTATGGCATTATTTACTCAGCTCATATTCTTACCATAATGTGTTTCAAGTTTATTATTAAAGGGATGCGTTTTCAATTATTCACCATGTCTAATGTTTATATTATCTTCCTCTGTATTTCTTACTCTTACTGAGCTTTTGATCTCACCCCTTTCTTATGTTTCATTTTCTCAGGACATGAAGAAGTAATTTATGAATGATGTGAAAGCATAATCTAGGAAACATGATGTTTCTAGTGGAATAAAATAGTGTTTTGATTCCCTTAATGTTGTAATGATAAACATATGTATGTAACTTGTTTCCAATAATACTAAACTACTATGTCTTTCAGGATTTGTATTCCTTGTATGTATGCCAACGTAATCAAATAAGGCACCGACTCTGGTCAACTGGGGTCGGGTCCTTACAGTTGGTATCAGAGGAAGTTTAGTAGAATACATGGAAACTAGATTTAGAAAACGTAGAATTAGGGAAGAGTCCTTAAGTTAGTTTTTGAGGAAATACAAACAATAACATCCTTGTATTTTGGTAAGGAATAGATAGTGTGGATCATTGAAGTAATACATCCCTGTCTGGATACGAGCAGGTAGAGGTGGCTCTGGCACAAATGTATCTAGGGGTAAAACCCGAAAACACCATTTTGAGCTAGACTCGGATGGGAACTGGTGCATGACAATGGGCCTTGATACACTCTTGGTTACAACACTCTGAGGGGATAAGCTTAGGATAATTCACATTTTCTTTACAAGCCATTATGAATGAGTTTATTGTAAATATTCTTCAAAGAAACCAATTTTGTGAATATGGGATTAGCCATGCGTAGGATCTCAATTTTTCTGCATATTTTTAAGTTAAGATTATACATTATGATTCATAACCTAATATAGTATATCCCATTATCTAGATATGGCGCCTAGTGTACAAAATGGAAATTGCACGAATGCACGTGTCCCCTGTAAGGATTTTCCTCCGACGCAAGATAATGATGTTGGCTCTGGTGCTGTGACTGGTGTTGAGCAACTCATAACTATACTGGGATAACTTACTCAGGTTATGAATAATAACCTCACCCCTATGGAGCATCCCGATCCACCACGTGGAGGAGCCATACTAGATCACTTTATGCGACAACAACATCTATCATTCAACAGGACTACAAACCCGTTTGTAGCAGAGCAGTGGATATGTTCCCTTGAGAAGATATTTCTCACCTTGGGATGTAATGAAAGAGAGAAGGTTATCATTCCAGTATATCATCTATCTAGAGATGCAGATCAGGGGTGGTCATTAAACCAAAACACAAATGAGGAGGAAGAGATATAAGAGATGGAACAGACTGATTTTAAGGAAATATTCTTAGAAAAATATTTCCCTCATGAGTAGTGAGCAGATATGGAGAGACAATTCTTGAATCTAAGGCAGAAGGAAGATGATAATGTTTCAAGGTATGAAGCTAACTTCACAAGACTAGTAAGACATGCTGTAGACTACATACAAAATCCAAGGAGCAAAATTGATAAATTATTTGATATCCTAAATCCATTCCTCTGATGGGCACTGGTCTCCCAAAGTTTTTCATCATATGAGGATATAGTTTCATGTTCCATCAAGATAGAAAAAGAATTATCTAAGTCTTATAACTTTAAGGGAAAGAATGAAAAGAAGAGGGATGCTGAAAACCATGGGAAAGGAAATAAGGAAATGGGGAATAAGGGAAGAATTGAATATCCACCATGTGACAATTGTGGAAAGAAACACCCTGGTGCATGCTTAAAAAGAAAAGGTGTATGCTAAAAATGTGGTCAGAAAGGCCATCTTGATTGTGACTACAATGGGAAGAAGGAATACAATGATGTTCAATGCTATAGTTGTTGGGATATGGGACATTATCATAATTATTGTCCAAAATTTCATGGAAATATGCAACAGAGAAGGCCAAGGGATCAGGGACAAGATTATGCAATCACAACTACAGAGGTTGAAGTTCCTAATAATGTGGTGGCAGGTACTTTAATTATTTCCTCAAGTTTAGAAAATTCTTTATTTGATTCTGGATCATCACATTATTTCATATCTTCCCAGTTTTCTAAGAAAATTAGATATTTCCAATTTGATTTAACAAGGGAGTTTTTGGTAAAAACTCTTAAGGGGAGTATCATTGCTACAAAGTTCTGTGAATCAGTTCCCATTAGGGTATATAAATGTTCTTTATCTGCTGATCTCATCGTCATACCCATGATTGAATTTCATATAATCCTCGGTATGGATTGGCTTTCGGACCATGATGAAAAAATTTATTGTAAGAAGAAGGAGGATATGATTTTTGATGACGATGATAAAGAACACCTTATGTTTAGAGAAGAATTGTCACCACCTGATTCTTATCTAGATCCACCCCCAGTAACTCAACTAAATTCAATTATTGTGGAGGAAGAGATTGGAATAACTATGGGTGAGGAAAGGAATGTTAAAATAGAGGATGTACTTATTGTGAGAGAATATGCTGATGTGTTTTCAGAAGATTTACCTAGACATCCTACAGAACGAGAAATTGAGTTTTCTATTGAATTAATTCCTGGTTCAAGGCCCATATCGAAGACCCCTTATAGAATGGCCACTGTGGAAGTAGTGGAACTAAAGAAACAATTAGAGGAATTGAGTAATAATGGATTTATTCGCCCTAGTGTTTCTCCATGGGGAGCCCCTATCCTTTTTGTTATGAAGAAAGATGGATCTATGAGTTTATGTGTCGACTATTTGGAGATCAATTCTATAAAAATAAAGAACAAGTATCCCCTACCTCGTATTGATGATTTATTTGACCAAATACATGGAGCTCAATACTTTTCAAATATTGACATTTGATCTGGATATCATCCGTTGAGTGTAAAGAAGGAAGAAATTTTGTAAACAACATTTCGAACCAGGTACATGCATTACGAGTTTACTGTGATGCCTTTTGGATTGACTAATGCACCCTCTGTCTTCATGGATCTAATGAATAGAGTTTTTGAGGAATATCTCGATGATTTTGTAATGGTATTTATTGATGATATATTGGTATACTCAAAAATCTACAAAGATCATGAAAATCACTTGCGCATTATCCTGAAGACTCTTAGAAGTCATAAATTATATGGGAAGTTTAGCAAGTGTGAATTTTGGCTTCAGGAGATTTCTTTTCTTAGCCATATTGTCTCTAAGGATGGAATCCTAGTTTATCCTGCAAAGACTAAGGAAATTCAAGATTGTCCCATTCCAAAAAACATAAATGATATATGCAGTTTTATTGGCTTAGCAGGTTATTATCGGCGTTTCGTGCAGAATTTTTCCAGACTGGCTAACCCGCTGACGAAGCTCACATGTAAAGGGGTTAAATTTTTTTGGAAAAAATATTGTGAAGAATGTTTCAAATAACTGAATATAAGATTAGTCAATTCTCCAATATTGACTCTTCCATCAGGGAATGACGGGTTTGTTATTTATAGTGATGCTTCAAAGAAAGGACTTGGTTGTGTCCTTATTAAAAATGATAGGTTTATTTCTTATGCATCACGACAGCTAAAAATTCATGAGAAGAACTATCCTACTCATGATCTTGAGTTAGTTTCTGTAATATTTTCTTTGAAGATATGGATACATTATCTCTATGGTGAAAAATGTGATATTTATACTGATCATAAGAGTTTGAAGTATAATTTCTCACAGAAGGAACTCAACATGAGGAAAAGGAGATGGCTTGAACCACTCAAGGAATATGATTGCACGATACACTACCACCCAGGTAAGGTAAATAAGGTGGCAGATGACTTGAGCAGAAAGGATCATGGAGTTTTGAGCAAGATGATAGTTGAAAGGGATCCAATTTTCATGGATCTAGTAAAGATGGATATGGGAATAACCATGGAAGGTGAAACATCGATGCTTTTTCAAATGGTTGCCAAACCATCATTACTAGAAAGGATAAAAAATTCTCAGGTTTATGATGAGGAGTTTCAAAAGAAGATTAAAGTTGTGAATGAGGGGAGATTGAGTGACTTCGTATATGAAGATAGAATTTTGAAATTTGGGAAGAGGCTTTGTGTTCCTAATATATCTGATCTAAAAAGGTAATTGATGGATGATGCTCATAGTTCCAATATCTCTATACACCCTAGTAGCACTAATATGTATAGGGAATTGAAGGAACATTTTTGGTGGGACAACATGAAGATGGAGATTGCTGATTTTGTGTCAAGATGTATGGTTTGTCAAAAAGTGAAAGATGGAAGGCAACAGCCTGGAGGAGTATTGCAACCTCTTCCCATACCTGAGTGGAAATGGGATTATATCACGATGGACTTTGTCATGGGACTACCAAAGACTCCTAGAAGGAACGATGCAATATGGTTCATTGTTGATCGTCTTACTAAGTCAACACATTTTCTTGTTATAAGAGAAGATCTACCACTTGAACGTCTAGAAAGACTATATATTAATGAAGTTATGAGACTTCATGGAGTACCCCAATCGATTTTTTCTGATCATGATCCACATTTTACATAAAGATTCTGGAAAAGTATTCATAGGGCCCTAGATAATGATCTTCGTTTGAGCACTTCCTACCACCCACATACTGATGGACAATCAGAATGGACTATTAAAACATTGGAAGACATGTTGAGGTCTTGTTCACTTGATTTTGAAGGCATGTGGGATCAATATTTACCTCTCGTAGAATTTTCCTACAATAATAGCTTCCATTCAAGTATACATATGGCACCCTATGAAGCATTATATGGGAGGTGATGTCATACACCAACTTGCTGGGATGATGTTGGTGAAAGAAAGATCGTGGGACCAGAACTTGTTGAAGAAACAATGGAGAAGGCGAAGATTATTCAGAACCATATAAAAATATCTCAAAGTAGGAAGAAGAGCTATGCTGACAACCAAAGGAAGGATTTGGAATTTCGGGTAGGAGATCATGACTTCTTAAAGGTATCTCCACGGAAGGTAGTTATACATTTCGGTAAGAAAGGTAAATTGAGTCCCAGGTACATAGAACCTTTTTAAATTCTGGACCAAATTGGAGTCGTAGCTTACCATTTGACAATGCCGCCAAGTCTCTCCAAGGTTCACAATGTGTTCCACGTGTCAATGTTAAGAAAGTACATGCCAGACCCAACACATGTACTCACTTATAAAGAAGTGGAACTTGAGCCCGATCTATCTTACTGTGAAGAGCCTATCAAGATTCTTGATACTAGAGAACAAGTATTGAGAAATCGGACGACTCGATTGGTAAAGGTTCTATGGATGAACCATAAGATGGAGGAAGCAACATGGGAGCCTGAGGATCTTATGTTAAAGACATACCCGAACCTTTTTAGGTAATATTATGTGAATTTCGAAGAAGAAATCTTTGTAAGGAGGGGAATATGTAACACCCCAAGGTTTTGAAAATAAATATAGAATGCAATTTTATAATCTATCCTCTTCTGTGTTTTCAATTTCTAGAAATGGTCATCTAGTGTTGTGTTCAGTAAGTCATTTGGAGTCTGATAGAACAAACATGGTTTTTGGTGAATAGTAACATACCCTTATGAATAGTAATATGACCTCATAAATAGTAAATAATAATATTATTTTATTTTCTTAATGCAATAGGATAATGAAATCTTAATTAATTTTCCAATATCACATAAAACTAATTGCACATCAAGATTGTTATTTTTCGAATTAACTGTGACCTTATTTAAAAATTAAATTAATAATATTTAGAAAATTACTTTTTAAAAATGGATTTCCCTTTTTAATTATACACTTTGAAAAATGGTAGGGGTGAATTTTTTGGGTTTTTCTAAAATGCATGAATTTTTTGTGAATAGTGAAAAATATAGTTTTGAGTATTTAGTAGTTTAATGACATCATAATGACATAATAATTAAAATAAAAGGCTGTTCGACTTTTTTATAGTAACTTATGACATGAGGTGTCCCAAGTGGATTAAACCATGGGAAAATACCATGGGAAAGCCCATGGTTTGGCAAAAACCACTAATGAGGTGTCCCTTTGAAATTATTAAAAAATTACCTCTCCTTTTCTATAAATACCCACTCATCCATTCATTTTCTTTCATTAAAAATCCTTCATCCTAGAATCTCTGGTGGTTTTACCTCTCCAGAAGTCCTCCCAAGGTGTCCCTAAGCCCCCAAGGTCCCATACTTTAAAGATCTAGAGTTATTCTACAAGGGAAGGGAATCCTTCTTTCTCTTCTTTAAGTCGACACTTCTTTTATGTTATCTATTTGAAATTACTTTATCATATATTGAGGTTTGATTTTGTTAATTCTTATTACTGTCCTTTTGATTTAAATATAATTATATACCCTTTTGTTCTCATCATTTGATTTTATGAAATTTTAAGTGACGTCGTTAGGTTACCGAATTTTCATAAGGGATCTCTTAACTTTTCTTTTATTTTCAAGTTCATCTATTTTATTTTTATCTCCTCACCTCCTCTGTCCAAATGATAATGATAACTCCAGTAACATATATATACTGGATTTATGTCATGTTAATGGAGACCCATCATAAATATTCTTACTCCCTCACTTTTATTTTTATAAACGAAATCAACGTCCATGAGGTTCCAATTTATAGCCTTCGTGGACGACGAAGTTTCGTTCTTCAATTACTTATTCATTACTGGTCATGAAACCATATTTATGGTTGAACCAGACTATAATATATGTATTATAACATAATTAATATTCAGTAACCAGAATATGTTCATATAATTAAATTATATGACAAAACTAGTTTATAATAATCCAAATACCGCCAAATAATCGAAGTGGTTCTCATCTAATGATTCATCCTCATTCCATATAAAAAAATGATAGAAATGACAATTACCAATCCTTTATGTTAATATATAATATATAATTCTAAATCCTGGAGATTTATAACCATTCCACATGAACTCCATTACTTAAAAAAAAGTGAACCGATTACGAAAATAAGGAAAATGAACACCCCAGAACAACGAAATTCAATATAATAACTTAGAAATAAGGGTATAAATGAACTATATATAATTATGATAAACTAAATAAATTTTTAATAGGTTTTTAAATAAGTTATTAATAATTAAAATTTCATATTCTAAGAGCTTAAGTTCGAGAGAAGAACACGTTTGGAGTTAAGGTAAGGGTTTTTCACCCGAACTTCCATTTTCATTCGGGTTACTTTTATTGTCTAAATTCCTTGATGAAATTATTATGTATTGTTATGTACTCCTCATAAATTATGTGTGAGTATTCTATATATGTAAACCAACCAGAATCCCTCCTTATTCAATGGATAGTTACACGTTTTAAAATGAACTTTCAAAATTGTTTCCAAAATAGAAGCCCGATTCAAGGGAATTTCTCCAATTCATATCTATTTACAAGGGCAATCTATAATCAGTTTTTGGGAACCATTATCTATCTAAAAATACTCATTTTATTATGAAAATACTATATTACTTCACTTATGGTTTTATATAAAGATTTTCCAAAAGAACTCTTCTTTTCAAAATAAAAGAGTATTTATCTCAAAATTACTTAATGATTTTATAAGAGTTTTTTCGTTCAATAATCTTGTTGATTCCTTGGTATTATTGGATTTAACCATTTATGATGTCATATACCATATTTTATTTAATGGTTTATGGCTAATTTTTTTTGGATGATCTATCGTAAAACCATTCATCATATTATTCTGAATGGTTAGTGTTTATGTTCAATAATTGGTGAAAGTTAATTACATTTCATTTGATAGTTTCCATATGATTGTATATGTTGTTTATGGTTATCCCTGCTCATATGAGGAATACATTGGACTTATTATGTGATAGGTGGGTCCTGCTATAGCCCCTTGATGCATTGGTAGGTCTCATGAGACAAACTATGGTCTTGTCACGAGGCCTTGACAAAATGATTATTTTATGGTCCTAGCACGAGGCTTGGACGGTATGGTTATGATGTCCGACATATGCACTTCACTCATTATGAAGCTAGTAATTAAAAGTTCATGTGGTTATTTGACTAGTAGAATACCCTTGATGATGTTTTATTATGGAATTATTTACTCGGATCATATTCCTACCATAATGTGTTTCAAGTTTATTATTAAAGGCATGTGTTTTCAATTATTCACCATCTCTAATGTTTATATTATCTTCCACTGTATTGCTTACTCTTACTGAGTGTTTGATCTCACCCCTTTCTTTTGTTTCATTTTCTCAGGACATGAAGCAGTAATTTTTGAATGATGTGCAAGCATAATATAGGAAACGTTATGTTTCTAGTGTAATAAAATAGTGTTTTGATCCCCTTCATGTTGTAATGATAAATTTATGTATGTAACTTGTTTCCTATAATACTAAACTACTCGGTCTTCTGGGATTTTATTCCTTGTATGTATGCCAACGTAATCAAATAAGGCAACGGATCTGGGCAACTAGGTCGGGTCCTTACACTTTGGGTGGTTCCGACCACACTGCGACTCAGATTGAGGCGCAGTTGACTTGTACACATCACATGTGACAAATGAATCGTTGTCCTAAAGCATCAACACATTTCGAATGAATTTGGTCAGTTTTTCATATGTCAGTTGTTGTTTTCACTTAAAATGATGTCCATTTTAAACAAAAGAGAGACATTATGAATGGTTTCTGCCACACCGTGCCTTGGATTGAGGTGGGGTTGACTTGTACACATCACATATGACCCATGAATCATTGTGCTAAAGTATCAACACAATCATAATCCGTTTGGTCGGTTGTCCGTATGCTAGTTGTTGTTTTCCCTTAAAATGTAGTCCATTTTAAACAAAAGAGAGACACTTTGAGTGTTTTCGACCCCACTGTGCCTCAGATTGAGGTGAGTTTGACTTTTACACGTCACATATGACCCATGGATCGTTCCCCTAAAGTTTCAAAGGAAACCGAATGCGTTTGGTAGGTTTTCCGTATGTACTTAAAATGTTGTCCATTATAAACAAAAGAGAGACACTTAGAGTGATCCTAGCAACACCACAACCTGGATTGAGCCCAGTTTGACTCATACACGTCACATATGACCCATGGTTCGTTGTGATAAATTATCAAGAAAATCAAAATGTGTTTGGTCAGTTTTCCATATGCCAGTTGTTCTTTTCACTTATAATCCTGTCCATTTTAAACAAAAGAGACACAATTAGAGTGGTACCGGCCACACCATGCCTCAGATTTAGATGGGGTTGACTTGTACACGTCTCAAATGACCCATGTATCATTGTCCTAAAGAATAAACACAATAGGAATGTGTTTGGTCAGTTTTCCGTATGCTAGTTGATGTTTTCACTTAAAATGATGTCCTTTTGAAACAAAAGAGAGACATTTTGAGTGTTTCCGACCACACCACACCTTATATTGAGGTGGGGTTGATTATTACACATCACATATGACCCATGTATGGTTGTGATAAAGTATCAACACAATATAAATCCATTTGGTCAGTTTTCCGTATGTACTTAAAATGTTGTCCATTTTAATCAAAAGAGACACTTTGGGTAGTTCTGGCCACACTGTGACTTGGATTGAGGTACGGTTGATTTGTACACATCACATTTGACCCATGGATCGTTTTCCTAAAGTTTCAACAGAATATGAATATTTTTGGTTAGTTTTCTGTATGTTAGTTGTTGTTTTCACTTAACATGAAGTCCATTTTAAACTAAAGAGAGACACTTTGAGTGGTGTCAGCCACACCGCGTCTTATATTGAGATGGGGTTGAATCGTACATTTCACAAATGACTCATGGAATTTTTTCCTAAAGCATCAACACATTCCAAATGTGTTTGGCCGGTTTTCCATATGTCAGTTGTTGTTTTCACTTAAAATGATTCCATTTTAAACAAAAGAAAGACACTTTGAGTGGTTACGGCAACAACATGCCTCAGATTTAGGCGGGGTTGACTTGAACACGTCACATATGACCCATGGATCGTTCTCCTAAAGTTTCAATGGAAACCGAATGTATTTGGTCAGTTTTCCGTATGCTATTTGTTATTTTCACTTAAAATGTTGTCCATTTCAAATAAACTTGAGACACTTTGAGTGGTGCCGGCCACAATGAACCTCATATTGAGGAGATGTTGACTTTTACACGTCAAAATTTACCCAAATATTATTGTCCTAAAGTATCAACACAATCCAAATGTGTTTGGTTGGTTTCCCGTATGTCAGTTGTACTTTTCACTTAAAATGTTATCCACTTCAAACAAAAGTGAGACACTTAGAATGGTGTCGGCCACACCGCGACTCAGATTGAGCCGAGGTTGACTCGTACATGTCACATATGACCCATGGATAGTTTTTATAAAGTATCAACAGAATCCGAATGCATTTGGTTGGTTTTCCATATGTCAGTTGTTCCTTTCACTTAAAATTTCATCCATTTTAAACAAAAGAGAAAAAGTTAGAGTTCTACTAGCCACACCGCGCCTCAGATTTAGACGGGGTTGACTCGTACATGACAAAAATGACCCAAGGATCATTTTACTAAAGTATCAACACAATCCGAATGCGTTTGGTTGGTTTTTCGTATGTCAGTTGTTGTTTTCACTTAAAATGATGTGGTTTTGAAACAAAAGAGACACTTTTAGTGGTGCCGACCACACCGAGTCTCGTATTGAAGAGGGGTTGACTCATACACGTCAAATATGACTCATGGACCGTTTTCCTAAAGAAACAACACATTTTGAATGAGTTTGGTTGGTTTTCTGTATGTCAGTTGTTGTTTTCACTTAAAATTAAGTCCATTTTAAACAAAAGAGAGACACTTTTAGTGGTGGCTGCCACAACGTACCTCAGATTGAGGTGGGGTTGACTCGTACACGTCACATATGACCCATGGATCGTTGTTCTAAAGTATCAACGCAATAAGAATTCGTTTGGTCGGTTTTCCGTATGTTAGTTGTTATTTTCACTTAAAATGTTGTCCATTTCAAATAAACCTGAGACACTTTGAGTGGTACCGGACACACTAGGCCTTAGATTGAGGTGAGGTTGACTCGTACAAGTCAAAAATGAGTAATAGAAACCATAATGGTGGCCCTCACCTAGAAACCAAAGCATACGTCCTATAATTTCAAGTCTAAATTCCCAGAGCATGACGAGTCCATCCACGAGTCCTTAACATTTAACCCATGTCTTATCCTAACAATTGACAAGTAATCCAAATCAAAAAAGGCATAATTCAAATAACATGGATAATGTACAACAAGAATTTTTATTTAAATTAAAGTATATCATCAGATGCATTTGATGAGCATGAGATAATATGCTTACCAAGACATTTATATAATTCAAGACATACAAAAATGGAATAATCCTAAATAACATTGCATGATCAGAGAAATAAGAAAAAGGCTTGTGAAATCAAGGAGGGTGGGTGGCTATCTGGGGGTCTAGGGAGGAGGGTGGTGGTGGGGTTGTCTGGGGGGCTGTCCAAGGGGCTATCCGGGGGGTGTTCAGGGGGTTGTCCGGGGTCCAAAGAGGAGGGTGGGGGGCTCTCTGGGGGGCTGTTCGGGGGGTTGTCCGGGGGGGTATCCAGGGTCTTGGGAGGAGGGTGGGGGGGGGGGGGGATATCCGAGGGACTGTCCGGGGGGGTGTCCGGGGGGTGTCTGAGGGGCTTTCCTAGGACCAAGGAGGATGGTGGGGGGCTGTCAGGGGTCCAAGGAGGATGGTGGGGGGTTTTCTAGGGTCCAGGAAGGAGGGGGGTTTTCCAGGGAGTTCCTAAATATAAAAAACACTATAAACATGATCAAGATACAACATAACCACTAAAAGACAACAACATCCATGAAAACAGACAAGATATAAAAATAAATCAACTCCAATACTATACTACAGGTCTAGATAAAACCAACAAATAGAATAGATTAAATATCAAATCTCAAGTAATATTAGTCAAAAATGTAACTGATCAATTTGTCCCACATCACCATCACCATAATCACCATCATCATCACCCTCCTCCTCATCCCCATCATCATCCTCACCCTCCACAGCGCCCCCCTCCTCACCTTGGACCTCCTCCTCGCCCTCGCCACCCGCCTCTCCCTCCTCCTCTCCCTCCTCTTTTGCATCAGACTACTTACCATCATCATCGTCAGGCTAGACATCTTCTTGACCACCACTAGAACTTCCACCTGGTGCACCATATATAAAACGTATCAATGACATATATTCATCAAAATCTGGGCTGGCCTCTGGTGGAAGTGTTGGACGTAGAACTTCAATAAATTTCATAAATGCATTGTTTTCCCTAGCAGACTGTTCTTGCCATCTCTGTGGCCCTTTTTTCAGCCTGTTTTGCCTGTACACTAACTTGCTGCATCTCGGTGGCACTACAACTCGTACCTAAGGAGGGCCAATACCTTTTTGGGGCTATCCTAGGTCGGTAGCATACTCTGCCAGGATGCTCCTCTCCCAATACCTAATGTAAGTGAATAGTTGGCCCAAAATTATCTATTTCTTGGGCATCGAGGGCCTCTAAAGCAGCCTGTTACAAATATAAATATATTATTAAGTTACAAAATAGATATTAAAATATAAAATAAATAGCTTATAACTTACAATCTTCTGCTGAGTCACTTCGTTGACGGAACTTCTATCCTTTTTCCGTCTACTCGAGCAAAACAATTTTGTTCGAGGCACACGTCCTTCAATATTCTGTATTTGCCTCTACAATGACATTAAAAACTAAAGTTATATGAAAACTTTAAAAAACAATTAAATAATTGAGGAAACAAAAGAAAGTTTAAGTCGTAAAGAAAACTTATAAACAATTGTCATACATGCTTCCTCTCATGATCTGGCATCGTAGTACGTCCTAGTGTGTGGAGGTATTTTTTCACATCAATGTTTTTTTTATTTTTTCCAGATGATTCCTAAATAAAATTAGATAATTAAAAGGATAATATTAATGAAAAACATGAAAGTTATTATTTGAATACCTCAAATTTAATTAATACCTTAAACTGGGTAGTCATCCAATGAGTAATCTTCTGACGATACTGCTCTATAGCACAATCATCCATGACTGGTACCGCCTCTAACTCAGTGCCAACTCTAGCATGACAGCCAATATAAAACTCATGCTTGTAGGCTCTCCAAAGCTTGCCTAAATCCTTTAGATGTTCTGGTCATGCACCCTCAACATTGGGAAAATTAAATCGAAGTAGACATCAAAATATTAATTCATATAAATACAAAAATAATTCATGGAATTAAATAAAACATATTTTTTAACCATATATCTTCCCAAGCTCTATACTTGACCTCATGTGGCAAATGTCCTCACAATAGTGGGATGACGGGAATGATTTCGGAGTATTTGGAAAGCATCGACAAAAAACTCCGACATTGCTGCCCTGTTTTCTCAACCATTTGGTTGTCTTCATTGTAATCCACCATAACCTGTGTGCAGCGGTTCCACACCACACGCATGAATGTATGCCCCCACCCCCACCTCCTATCATTAGATGTATCTGTCATGAAAGAAAAACAAATATTTTATGAAAACATGTTATAATGAAAATAAATATTGCTATAATTTTTTTAGGCTTCTATAAATATACTTGTGCTAGTCTGACCGATGAGCGCCGCTGGATCCACAGAAACTGATGGAACACCCTGTGGTGGAACAGGAGTCGAAGAGGATGAAATATAGAAGCTCAAAGAGACATAAGTAGAAGGAAAAGAATATGGGACAACTGTATGACCGGATTCTGACTGGGGAGTGGGAATCATCATGGGATATGAAAAAGATGGTCCAGAATATGCAAAAAGGTGGCCAAAACATGGGAGGCTTAAATATCCCGTGTGTCCCTAACGACACACCAGGATCAGAATGTGGGAAGGATGACATGTCAGTGGGAGGGGTAGGGTCTAGTCGGGTATGCGAAGCTTCTCATCCTCCTCTGTTACAAACCCTCCTCATACCACCAGCCTGAGTACTAGGACCAGTATTAGGTTCCTCGTCGAATATCTATTGACGTATAGGTGGATCCTACAAAAATGTTTACAAAAAAATTAATCACATGATATTATATACTCTTTAAATATATATATTTGAAATAAATTACTCACTATAGGCACTAATGGTGGAACTCCCATCTCTGATATTCGAGGATTGTTCTCTGTCATTTTATTCCTTTGTCTCTCTTAAATTGGCTGCATTTCCTGCTTTTGAAAACAAATATGTAATTAATTAAAAAAGGAAACTAACGTGTAACCCAAAAAACTCAATATATGAGGGAATAGGGAGATTCATTGGTAATTTATCTATCAATTTTTTTAGAAGAGCTTGAATGGATTTAATAAATCATACAACTTGTAATGTTCACCAAGTTAGAAATATTGTTTGACTAGGTTTGAATATAGTTCAATTCCAAATTAGAAAATGCAATTCAAATAAAACTGCAACCAATAAACATTGAAAATTCACATAACTGTCAAGTCAGCTAAAACATATTTGTGATAAATACTAAATCAATTTGAATATTACCAACCTTAACAACCCAACTCAAGGAAAACCAAAATAATTGAGAACATGGATGAATGATTCTATATATTTTCAACCACAACTTCAGGTTCACAATCAACTCTGATAATTGATCTATTGGAGTCATCAAAAGAAATAAATGGATTGGTTCCAATGGCACTAGAGAGAGTGTCAATTCCATCATCACCATCATCAAAAATATGTCTTGGAATTACTTCAACTATGATGCCAAATTCAGGTCGAAGTTGGTCTTTGACATAAAAAACTTGTTTAGCCATTGATTCCAACACATATGGTTCTTCGGTAGAAAAAATGTGAGTCATATTAATTAATCGAAATCCACAATCATCAATAAATGTGCCCTATCTCGTCATCGAATCAAACCAATGACATTTCATCATTGTGAATCGTCCATGAGAGTAATAATCCAATATTATTATTTTCTCAACGACTCCATAATAACCCACATTTTTAAATAGCTGTCTACTATATGATGCATTGGCATAACAATATATTGTGGTAGTAACCATAACACCATCATGTTGTGTTCTCATGTTCTTTTCTTGTTCAGTGACAACAAATTTGTATCCATTGATAAAAATTGATTTACAGTAATGAACCATGGTATTAGGACCAAAAGCCAATGCTCGTATTTCCTCAGAGACAGAGTCAGCAGACAAACTTAATACCTGCAATATAAATGACCATTAAAATTAATTAAATATTGATATAATTATTTTAAACAGTAATATTTTTACCTTCAATTTTAACCAAGTAGAAAACTCTTTGCTATGCAAAGTCTCTCTCCTTCTCAAAGATAAAGAATGATGCTTCCTATTTATAATTGTTTTATGTTCCCTGTAGATAAAAAATATGAATAGTTTAATAGATATATATGTAAGATATACATATTCATTTTATTTACCTGATATAGTAATTGAAAAAATCACATTTGAACAAAACTGTGCGATGTGCCATCTCCCGCTCATCATGGCTTAAGGTCTTCAATGTATATGATCCATAAATTCCTCCTGTTTGAGGAAGTGATGGAAAACTGTATTCAATTTTCTCATACTATTCTTATTCATTTCTCATTGGTCTATTCATTCTTGTCGTATGATCATACAAATACATTGAGCAAAAATCCATACATTCTTGAGCCAAGTAACTGTTCAGGATAGAACATTCAGGATGATTCCTGTTTCGGAAATAAGACTTTAATGTGTACATATTTATTTCCGTTGGATACATCCAATGAAAAGAAACAGGTCCTACAAGAAGTATTTCAGTGGGAATATGGACAGTCAGATGCAACATGCATGTGAAAAATGATGGAGGAAATATTTTCACTACTACAAATATGGCTTATAATAGCGCTAAAGACGGACTTTAACAGCGCTAAAAAAGCGCTGTTAATCTCGGCGAAGATAAAGGGGGGGGGGGGGTCCCCTTTATCAGCGCTAAAAATTGCGCTGATAAAGGTGTAATTTTATCAGCGCTAAAAAAAGCACTGATAAAAGTGCCCCTTTATCAGTGCTAAGCAAGCGCTGATAAAGGTAGTATTTATCAGCGCTATTTTCAGTGCTGATAAATGTATAGTATATCAGTGCTATTGTGAGCACTGATAAAAACTACCTTTATCAGCGCTCAAAATAGCACTGATATATTATCCATTTATCAGCGCTTAACTAGCGCTGATAAAGGACAAAGATCCTATCCAATACCAGAACCTGCATAGAACCTGCCCAACACCTGCACACATTACAACACCTACACATAGTCCAAAAAAAAACCTGCACACAGCACACACAACACCCACACACAAAGCACAGAAGAACAAAAATGATACATACATTTACTTGAAATAATGAATATAAAACAACACACTTATATATACATTTCAAACAATGTTTAATTTGGTTAAAATTACATTTATCCAACAAACAGTTAAAAACAATGATGTTCCATCCTTTTTGCATCCATCTGCTCTAAAAAATTGTCATCCATGGCGGCAGTTTCCGAACAAATCATTCAAACTGAGGAAAAATATTTCACCTACATAATAAAACAAATATTATGTTAGTAATAAAATAATTAAATAAAGAATGGGGTTGCTAAATGGAATTATACTAGTGAGGCACAAAATATAAAATAACCAATTAACGAAATTGGTGCATGGTTAGGTCTAATCATCTATAATAATCAAATGGCCCAATGTTTAGTAGAACATGGCTATATGTCCCCCCATTCCATAAAAAAGAAGCACCCCTGCCCCCTTCCCCAGCACACCCCCTACACACTGCCCACCCCCCGAGCACACCCCCTACCCCTGCACACCCCCTGCCCCCGGAACACCCCCTCCCCCCTTCCCCAGCACACCCCTACCCACTACACTTCCCCCCTACCCATTGCACACCCCCCTTCCCACCCCATACATATTTCAAAAGAACCCAGCACACCCCCTACCCCTTCCCCCTACCACTTTTCCCCCTTCCCCCTCCCCCAGAAAACCACCCCTACCCTCTCACCCTGTCCCCTGCACATCATAAAGAAAATACCTTGTATGGAAATTATGCTCAATTTACATTATACACATCATATATATCAACACATTCTCATGTACTTTCATTCAATGTAAATACACATATATAGACTCTCTACATCTCATAAGAAAACCCTCTTTAAAATTCACAAACACATTAAATTTATTTGAAAACACCCATCACACAACTTTCTCATTTCTTCAAACACATTTAAAGGACTTAAGCATGAAAATCCACAAGAAATACAACTGCATTCATTTTAAAAATAACTTTCAAGTCTATACACACCCCAAATTCCTTTGATAACATATTTTTAACCACACAAACATTTCATATAGTACACTTAGCAAGAAAATACAGCATAATAAAATCATCATATAATGTAAAAGCATGGAATCACCTACATAAAGCATGGAATATTCCAAAATCTTCTAGAAAACATAAAACCACACCTCCACAATACCTTAATAAGGACTGATTAAACATTAATATTGAATATATTAATGGAAACCCATGTTTAACTTGTGGTATTCCATGAGTTTAACATCCCACAAGGATAGAGGGTCATGATTTAATGTCATATAGAGATGTAAGACCTGGGTGGGTTAAAACACTTATAAAGGTGGATTAGGAAGGTATATCTCTAGGAGGGAGCACCTTGAATGTTTACCTGATAGACGTATCAAAACGCCCAATGCAGTTTGACCCAAGTGTGGTGCATCCCATAAAGGTAAAGTTTCTCATTTTGAAGAATTATTCGGATGCCACTAAGGGAAATACAAGAGGGAAAATAAGTGAAGGTGTACCCCAGTGAGGGGGTCACCATGGTTTACCATTGGTTGGGATTTAACCTCATGGAGGCTTCCAACGTACCCTATTTAGAATTCAAGGATCAAAACCCATATATTTAAAAGAGGTATGTTGTGGGTATTACCCATGGTTAGCTTCCCTTCACACTAGGAATACTCTTGGTTGGATGAGTATGGGTCTTGTGGGGCTTATGCATTGTCAGATTCTTAGGTTCTTCCAAGAGTAGCAATCGGATGAATGGGACATATGTGCTAAGATGGACCATGTGAATGGCGTGATCCTTGTAAAGAGGCACGGGGCATAAAAACATGTGGATCTATCTGTAAACATTATTTATGGTGGCCATGGGGCTTATAATACTCCCCATACCTTCCATAAACACCTCAAAACATCACGAGGACCAGATTCTACATGATGGTGCATCACAGGGTTGATTCTTTTGATGATGTACTGGTCGTTTGAGATTGGATTTCATCTCAACCAGCCTTTCCCTTACTTGAATTATCCTAGGACACATATTTTGGTTCCAAAAAATCCCTCAACGATACTGATTATCTCATGCATCTACCTAGAAATAATTGTGCAAGTCAAACAACAACACATGTGCTCAAATACAAGTTCAAACAAATGAGATACCGAAAATGGATTTTGTTGATCCTCGGTGGTTTTGTTGTTCACCCCATACACACTGCACACCATCATGCCTTACTTCAATATTGATTTGTTCAAAGATCAATAATATGAATCCGGGGACAGAAAACATTGAGTAATAAATTAAGATTTCAATACATCGGAGCATTCTCAATTCACCAAAGAAGGTTGGAGGATAATCAATGATCATATATAGATAACATAAGTGGTGGGAATTCACCTTCATCCTATTTGTGTACAATCTTCCATCAGGTATGTTTCCCATTCGTTTCTAAACACATATATATCATCTTCTGAATATGAGTTTTTGCGACAGTCATAGTAGTACTGAAAAAATATAAATACACAAAGGATTAACAAATATTTTAAATTAACTCGTAATTATTTTCGAAAATACCTCATTAAGGATGATAGTTTGTTGATGAAATACGATCTCTTTCATAAATTTACAAACATAATAACCACAGTCCTTTCTGTTTGTTTGTTTTTGACACTACAGAAGCATCGACAACAATAAGTAATTTGTTTTGATATGTTTTTTGATAGTGAAATGTTATTATATATACCCAGATAGTTTTCCAGTTGTAGATATTGTAGGCGTGCTCATCCTTATGCCTTGGATTCATTCCATGCATTAGACGATATTGATGCACCACCCTATCATAACAGAATCCTCATTAAAAGATAAAATAAATTATATAACTAGATGTTTTGTTTTAAAATGTTGGATCTAGTGTATTACAAATTAACAATCGCCATCATGCGTGGTCGGTTTGTTGGATATCCATGCATTGAATTTAGAAAATAAATATTTGGAGTATCCAAATTGACTGCAATTAGCATCCAATGCTCCGTAAAGATAAAAAAGGAATAAGTAAAGAAAGAAATGAAAATATAGTTGATATGATTAAATTGTATAGTTTTACCCCTGCATCGTTGGAACTAAAAAGAGTCTATCATCCATAATTTTGTTTTCAAACGATTTGAGCAGGGATGACATTATTGCAGCCTCTTTAACATAATCTATTTCATCTTTTGAAGATGTGGTGTGAGGACTAACGAGTAAAAATTTTTGTTCATGGGTAAATCCCTTCAATTGTTTTTCATAGATACGTCTGCGACAAATATAAAATGTATTTAGTCAAAATTATCATAGTATATCAGCTTTTGTAAAATCAAATCATGAAAACTTACCTCATGTATACATTTACAACTGAGGTGCCTAGCCATTGATACTTGAGGACTTCATTTACATTTTTAGCACTAATGAAATCTGATATCTCCTCTCCATACATATCTTTTTCGAAAGAAACTATGTGAGTACTACCGTCTTTCTACTTTGTATCCACATAATCCTGCAATGATATTAACTGTGGATATAGAACGGGCAGGGTGAAGGTGCTCTCAATAGACTGTTTCAATCGGTTGGTTGATCCTTGAGATAGTTTTGAGCTGATATTTCACTTCACCCCATAGTCTTTGTCATTATATAATAACAGTCATTTGTTCATACCTTTTTTCATTAAATGTTAAAGGTCCAGCTTGAAAAATAAATAAGAAATGAATACCTTTTTGTCGACATGTTTTTTTACAAGAACTGTCGGCCATGCGATGAATGCTCCAACAGCTTGTTCAACCGTATGAATGTTGTCATCGTCATTTGGAACAGGTAGCTCGGCACTCGGATCATTAGTTACATTAATTGACACTCTAAGATGATATTTTGGAAGCTATCTGTTGTGTACCATGTCGTTTTGCGTATTGAACACCGTAGCCCTCGCTACAAGGTGATAGGTGGGAGTTGATAAATATAAATCACACTCATTTTCACCCTATGGAATATTAGTACAAGAAAGGTATCAGTGTCTATGTAAATCACATTTCACAGAAACAATTATTAAAACATTGATTACCTCATCTAAGTCAGGTTTTTAGGGGAATGGCTCGCCTCAAAGCTGGTGGGGGGTGGGGCGAGATCGTCACGCATGAGTTGTTGTTGAGTTATTTCTTCTCTTTTCTTCTCCCCCATCAATTTTTATATCATCTCTCTCTAGTATTCTAATTCTTCTTGAAAAATAGATAATTGTTCTTACAATTTTTCAATTTTTTCATTTTGATCCTCCGCTTGTTTTTGTTTTAGAAAATATGTTCGGGGTGTCACCCCAAAACCCGCACCTCTGACGTGGCCATACTTTTCTGGCTTCTTCAAGGCTTCTGAAAGTATGTCTACATCTGGTGTGATTTTTGTTGATTCTTGTGACTATTTCAAACAGAAAATATAGAAAAATAAGTAGTTATTGTAATGTAATAGCGATTTAAAGTAACTCAAATTTATATTATGTCATACTTACACATGTTTCCCACACATTTTGTGTGTTTTCATCTATCAATGTCCCCTCTTTATTTACACGAGCCTCCTTCCATAGCACATGGTGTGGGATGAATATGGATTTCGATTTTGATTCATCAATCTTCATATAAACAGAGAAACATGGTTATGGTGTTGTTTTATGTCACATACTAGTAGTAGGGTAGATTTAAAAGACGTACCAATTTTTTCTCAAGTTCAATGTACCCCATCCTTGCTTTACGGTAAGGGTACGCTGGTTCTGTTGCGTGTTTTTTATTTTCAGCACTCAGTAGCTATTTCATAAATAAAAAACTATCAATCAGAGTGATGAAAACAAGCAAACGTCAAACAATGTATTACCCCACACAATGTACTTGAAAATTCTGCTCCCCACGACGGTTGCTAAACGCATCCCATGCTCCTTAGGATATCAAGTGTGCATAATGAGGAGGTGGGTGTGGCTTGATTTTCCCTTCTACATCTTTAAAATGATATTTCGTTAAAATTGTGTAGAAACCTTTATGAATCCTTCCTGAAACTCTTAAATATTCCTTGTGCGAGACATCTACTATAAATGCACTCTGCAATGGATGATGAATTGTAAGTCAATGTTTTGGTATTTTATTTTATTTTAATAAATTAACAAAATGATATCATAACATTACCGTAATCTCTTCCCACATTAGTGTCTTCAGCCCAATGACAACATGGTGCCACGACTATACATCAATCGGCACGCGTTTCCGAGTGACGATTCTAATGTAGCTACTAAATATGGCTTTGTTGGGGTTAACATGTTGGCCTCGCTTATTCCATCCCACCTCAAATTTGATGCCTTTTCTTTTGCCTAAAGGATTTTGGTCAACACTTTCAAACTACAATGCTCTTGTTTTCTTTACACTTTCAAGGTTTCATTTCCTACCATTTCCTCAGAAGTAGCATCAATATCTTCCCCCGGAGCGCTAGCATCGGAAATGGGACCAGTAGCAACAGGTTGAGAAACCTGTTGTACCTCAGCATTGGGACCAACAACAATAGGTTGAGAAACCTGTTGTTGCTCTGCACTGAGACCACCAGAATTTGGTTGAGAAACCTATTGTTGCTCTGCAGTGGGACAACCAGCTACTGGTTGAGAGACCTTTTGTGCCTCGGGATTGGGCGCATCAGCAGGTGCAGAAGAAATCATCTTCATAGGTGGTTTAATATTTAATTTAGATTACATAAAAATAGCAGTGAACAGATAATAACATAAAGTAACACAATGTATGTTACAATAAACAAATAACCTGATTATTGTACTCTCTTTTTTCTTTAAAAGATGATGTGATTATACTCCTCTATCGACTATGTAAACTCCTTCATTGTGGTCTCCTCTAACATACAAAACATCATTTACATTTGGACCACTGCGAAATAATTGTGAAGTCCCTATAAAAGGGTCAACCTCCGTTGAACTTTCATCTGACCCTTCAGTTGTTTTGGTCATTAACAGAACAATTAACCAATTTCGGTTTTCGGGGTTTGAAACATAAAATACTTGTACTTCCTGTGATGCCATTATAAATGGTTTGTCTTTCTCCCCTTCCTTACTGAAATCAACTTTCATGAATCCTAATTCATCTATTTTAATAGCAGTCCTGTTATCAACCCACTTGCATTGAAAAATCGGCACTTTTAATTTCATATAATCCAAATCCCATATTCGTTTGATGATGCCAAAGTATGACATATTCACATAAATTAGATTTTTGTCCTTAGCACCAGAAACATGCATCGCCTCAGCCACAAGTGTAACCCCTATATTCTGCATGGTACTGTCTTCATCATGTTCATTAGTATATAATGTATAACCGTTACCTGCATAAGCATTGTAAGATAATACGTACACACTTGCTCCTCCGACCAGCCATCGAAGTCGTTCTGAAATTGAGTCTGGATTTTCATCTAACTGCTTAAAAATATGGTCTCGAAACCATCCTATAAACTGTCAATTATGTGTATCTGATATCCATTTTTCATCCCTAGAAGTATTCAAACGCCTAATAATTTTTTTGTGGGTTTGAACATATGGGTCAACGTCGAAACTATTATGCAAAACGTAAAGGCGGGCCTACTCCCAATCTGTAACATTGATTGTGACAACCTCTCTTCCAGAAATTATTTCACCCTCAAGCCACTCAGTGTGATGAGATTTTGGTAGGCCAACGATTTCCACACCAGACAGGTATTCGGGTCAAAATTCAACAGCTTCCTCAACAATATATTGCTCTACAATACAACCCTCTAGACGACTTCGGTTTTATGACATACCCTTTCAAAATCTTCATATATCGTTCAATGGGGTAAATCCATCTATAATGTACAGGACCACATAGTTGAATCTCTCTCACCAAATGAACCATCAAATGAACCATCATATAAAAAAATGTCGGCGGGAAGAACATTTCCAATTCACATAATATGACGGTAATTTCTCTTTCCATAGTTGGCAATTTATCCGGGTCTATACCTTTTCTGCATATAGATTTGAAGAAGAAACAGAGCTTCGTTAATGTATGGTGGAGGTTCTTGGGAAAAATGAAACGTAAAGCTATAGGAATTAGATCTTGCATCAAAACATGGAAGTCATGTGATTTCAGACCCTTTAATTTTAAATCTCCCATTGACATGATGTTCTTGATATTTGATGAATACCCCTCTGGAACCTTTACATCATTCAAGAAGTTTCAAAACTGATATCTCTCCTGCCTGGAAAGAGTGTAAGCATCAGGAGAAAGAAATGTTTGTTTTTCACCCTTCACTGTTGCCAACTCTTCTCATATTCCCATATCAACCTTTTCTAACCTAGCCTTAATTCCATCCTTTGTTTTTCCAGGTGCATTTATCAACGTGTAGATGACACTATCACATACATTTTTTTTCAACATGCATAACATCAATAAAATGTCTGACATACAGACAATTCTAGTATGGTAATTCAAAAAAAACTGATCTCTTTTTCCAACCAGTTTTCGTAAGGTTTTTCGAAAAACGGTTTACCAAAAGTAGTGTCCAAATATTTCACTTTCTCAAACAATTGATCACCTATTAGTGGATACAATGTTGTATGTTCCTCTGAACTTCCGTCGAATGATGTCGTCCAAGATCGGTACTTATGTTGTCGGGGTAGAAATCTCGATGTCCTTGAAACATGGTTTTCGATGAATGTTTCAACCTAATTGACTGTGTACCTTGTTCGCAAACGGGACACCCTTGAGTTCCTTTAATCCTATATCCTGAAAAATTTCCATAAGCAGGAAAGTCATTTATTGTCTTGTACAACATGGCTTTCAAAGTGAACTATTCATTTTTGTAAGCATCATACATCGTAACACCTGAATCCCACAATATTTTCAAATCCTCGATCAATGGGGCCAAATAAACATCAATATCATTACCAGGCTGTTCTGTTCCTAATATAAGCATAGATAACATGATGTATTTTCGTTTCATGCATAACCACGGTGGTAAATTATAATTTACCAACATAACCGACCATGTACTATGACTGCTGCTTTGAAATCCAAAAGGATTCACCCCATCTGTAGATAATGCCAGACGAAGGTTTCTCGACTCGTTCCCAAATTCAGGAAACTCGTGATCAATTCTCTTCCACTGAAGAGAGTCTGCAGGGTGATGTAGTTTCCCATCTTTAATTCTTGTATCTGCATGCCATGCCAATTGTCCTGTAGTCTCCTCACTTCCATATAGGCGTCTAAACCTAGGAATGATTGGAAAGTACCATACAACTTTCGTAGGACTAGAATCATATTTCTTGTATCGGGAAGCACCACACTTTGGGCATTCATTAAGTGATTTGTGGTCCTTGAGAAACAATATACAGTCATTCGGGAAAGCATGTATTCTTTCAGAGATCATACACATCAATCATAGCATTCGTTTGGCATCATATGTTCGGCTTGGGAGTTCATTATCTTCTAGGAGCATGTCATTCAAGAGAGCAAGTAGTTCTGTAAAACTGGCGTCACTCCACCCGTTGCCTGCTTTCAAATTATACAGCTTCAATACGGCTGACAATGCTGTATATTTAGTGCAACCAGCATACAATGCCGTTTTTTCACAACTCTTTAACTTCTCAAACAATTTTGGACAATCACGAAGTTCATCTTCAACTGTCCTTGTCATTTCCTCAATACGATCTTCATCACCGTTCACATCGGTAATCACACCCTCCATATGATCGTCTTCACTGTTCACGCTTCTAATCATATCATATGATCTATAAAATGTCTTGTTCTCTGAGTCACTACCTACATTGGTTTTTTCCCTGTGTTTATTCCAACATGTATAACTTTGATCTATTCCGTGATAGATCAGGTGTTCATCCAACTCCTCTGGACGAATTTGTCTTGAATAACAACAACGTAAACACGGACAAAAGATTTGAGAAGGGTCACATGCATGATCTTCTGCAAACTTGATAAACTCTTTCACGCCATCTTCATAATCTTTTGTCAACCGATTGGAATTCATCCATTCTTTATTCATATTCATCATCTTTATGGGTTCAATCTCGAGAACTTTCCTAATATTATGTTTTAATTAACCAGGTAGCATTGTTTGGGTTTTATAAAAACAAATCATGGTACAAATTCCTTTAAACACATGTGAAATCCATATACATGGTGTGTCCAGTAGGGCGAACATTGTGTATGCATAAGATACCTGATTTAATCTGACATATATCAAATTTATTCCAAGTTAGTCTTACAAAGACTGAATGATGCCTTAGAAAATACATGACATGTGAACAAGAGGAAACCAATGAGTAACAAGAGAAAATAGTTATAAATATTTTGTTATCTCAATGTAATCAAAGTGATGATAAGATGTTGGTCAAGATCAACTATGTGTTGGGAGTACACTAATATTTAATTGAAAAAAACTACTAAAAACTGATCCAGAAAAGGATGAAATATCCTATTCATCAAATCCCTTAATACAACCAATGCATTAGTTAAACCAAAAATCATCGCTAAAAAATCATACAGGCCATAAATACTCCTAAAAGCAGTCCATGGTAGGTCCATCGATGTCCAAATCATCTAATGGTATCCTAAAGTCAAATCTATCTTGGAGAAGATCATAGAACCTCATAGATGATTAATGTGACTATCAATGCGTGGATGAGGATACATATTCATGAATCTCATCAGGTTCAATCTCCAATAGTCCAGAAAAATAATAAATACCAATCAACCATCTATTTTAGAGAACTATAAAACCCCATGGTAAAGTACTATGCCATATGAAACCATTATATTCTATATCATCAAATTTTAATTCAAACAACTGATGATATTTTGGTGTTATTTTAGAAACTGTGATAGAAACTGAATTCTCTCCCAAAACTAACTAGATTATAAAGTTTATCTCTTTATTAAGAAGTAAATCTTATACCTCATCAGTGAAAACATCCTAAAAATGTACTACAATTGGGGAAAAAGAATCCTACAACATTCTAGAAACATCTACAATATGCCTGACTATTTGAGCCATTAGGGTATAGTAAATATATAATTATAACATGCTATTGAAAATGAAATGTGGAAACAGGAAATCATACAGACTCCTGATAAACCCATAATACAAAACATATCACCTAGTATGTCTATCACATATACAAATAAATAAATGAGAAAACAACATGCTACAAAGCATAAAGGTACCATTAAATACTTACATTGGTCAACTTGTTTTATAAATTGTTTATCTTCATCCATGCCTTGTACTTGCACCCATGAATTTGAAGGTGAGTATGTGTACATGATAGTTGACCTTCTTAGAGAAGAGTTTCTGGAAGAGTATAAGAGACATGAAGCAATGAAGATCATTGCTATTCATTGTGGCAATTGGCTTGTGCAATGTGGTCTAAGTTACAATACCTTCAAGTTGTAACTTAGGCTGCGTTGCACATGCAGATTGCCACATTGTTTGTAGCAACCACATTTGCTCCAACACTCTAATGATCTTCATTGCTTCATGTCTCTTATACTCTTCCAGAAACTCTTCTCTAAGAAGGTCAACTATCGTGTATGCATACTCACCTTCAAATTCATGGGTTCAAGTACAAGGCATGGATGAAGATAAACAATTTCTAAAACAATTTGACCAATGTAAGTATTTAATGGTACCTTTATGCTTTGTAGCATGTTTTTGTCTAATTTATTTATTCGTATATGTGACAGACATACTAGGTGATATGTTTTTTATTATGGGTTCATCTTTGTCTAATCATATAACTATGAGATTATTCTATGTGATGAAAATTAATATGGATCCATCATCATTTACATTGGGATAATATTTGGGAATCCATATAACCATAAGATTAAAAACTATTTCCTTTGTATCTCATACATAAATATTCAACTCGAAGGGCTAGAACTTACCTCCCATGGTAACTGAAAATAAAAAAAAAATGAAAACAAGGGTTAGTTATCCACATAAGTCATGACACATAACCTTGGTAGACCTCTCACACATGTGAACCATCATAACTAACCAATTACCATATACTTCATCTTAGAGTCAAGATATCCCTATGGAACCTATAAGGTATCCAATTCCACATCATTCACAAACAACCCAGTTGTGTTGATAAATATCAATAACATCTCTTATTTTTACACTCATCACTAATTGTGAATCACATCCCTAGACATAATCATAATCACATTAAGACCACACTATCTATTATGGAAATACTTACTGGAATTAGGCTCAAGATATGGTATCATTCCTATCTCACATCTATATTCACTATTTGTTCCTCACACACACAATATATAAATAATATACCAAGGGAATACCATCCATGGAACTCACCTCCCACATTGAGAGTAGAGGAGGAGGAGGACGAGGCAGCGGCGGTCGTGGCAGCGAGGGTAGAGGCGGCGGCGGCGGCAGAGGCGGAGGTGGCAGAGGCGGCGGCGGTCGCGGAAACGAGGGTGGAGGCGGCAGAGGCAGAGGCGGTCGTGGTAGCGGGAGCAGGGGCGGACGCGGCGACAGCGGCGGAGAAGGAGGAGGATGAGGAGGACAAGGAGGATGAAAGAGGAGGAAGGAGGAGGACGAGGAGGATGAGGTCGCATGGCGAGGGGCCTGGTTCAGCTTCCACGAGAGCTTGACCGTGTGCAAGTGAGGATGGCCTGTTAGGGTTATTAAATAAAAACCGACAGAACCTTTATCAGTGCTCGCTAAAAGTGCTGATAAAGGTATGTTTTATCAGTGCTAAAATAAAAGCGCTGATAAAACATTCATTTATCAGCGCTTTTATATAGTGCTGATAAATGTAACATTTATCAGCGCTTTTATATAGCGCTGATAAAGGCATACCCCTTTATCAGCGCTTTCTATTTAGCGCTGATAAAGGGCAGTGATTCCCTTGCCCTATTTTGTGGTAGTGTTTCTCCAACTCACACAAAATTAATGGGGCATCTGTCAACATTTTTTGCAAGAAAGACTTGGAAAACTTCTTATCAAAAAGATCTATAAACAAATGGAACAACCAAATAACAGTCACCCTTAAATTATTGGACAAAAGATGGTGGATTTCTATTGGAATCATATCATGCAGTAGAATGTGATAACAATGAGTCTTCAAAGATTTTAACTTCAACTCTCTTCTGTTGACCTATTTAGATATGTTTCTTGAATAGCCATTAGGAACTCTAATTGTCTCTAATACTTCCAGAAATTGTTTTTTCGTAGGTTTCATCACATAAGAAGCACATGGAAGTTTCCATTTATTTTCACTGATACACACAAGATTCAATTCTGGTCTGATGCCCCAATCCACCAAGTCACGCCGAGATCGTAAATCATATTTTGTCTTCCCCTTAACATTTAGAAGAACAAAAATTAATATTTCGCATATATTCTTTTCAATATACATTACATCTAATCAATGATGTAACAAATTGGTCGACCAATAAGGCAAATCAAAAAAGATACTCCTCTTCCTCCAATTGTAACAGGTTTCAGTGGAAACATTCTTTCTCTTTTCAGATTTCATTTGACCCTTCCCGAATGAAAAACAGAAATCTTTCAATTCATTAAGCACATCAGTTCCAGACATACACTGAGGTGGATCATCGGTCTCTATGGTATTATCAAATCTTTGACGATTCATTCTATATGGATGATCATTTGTAAATAATCGTTGATGTCCCATAAAACTGAAACTACAACGATGTTTCAGTCTTCTAGATCGTGTATTCTTTATAAAAACTGGGCATGATAGTTTTCCCTTCGTGCTCCATCTAGACATCATTGCATAAGCCGTAAAATCATTGATCGTCCACATAAGCGCATCACACATCTGAAATATGTCTTTCGAACATGCATCATATGTGCGCACACCCACATCCCAATGAAGTTTCAACTCTTGTATTAAAGGTTGCATTTATACATCAATATCAATACTGGGATCAGAAGGACCAGATATGAGTACACTCATGACAGTGAAAGGTTTTTTCATACATAACCATGGGGGAAGATTATAAATGTGTATAAAAACTGGCCATGTGCTATGCGAAGTAAGCATCTACCCAAATGGATTTAAACCATCATATGAAAGACCCAACCTCACTTTACGCACCTCAGCTGCAAAATCGGGATGTCGAACATCAAATCTCTGCCATGAAAATCCATCTGCAGGATGAACCAACTCATCATTAGTCTTCTTTCTCTCGGTATTATGCTATCTCATTTTTATTGATATGTCATCAGACATAAAAATATTCTGGAGTATGGGGATCAATGGAAAGTGCCACATTACTTTTTATAGAACGCGGGATGGTATTCCATCAGATTTTGACTTCCAGCGGGATGTGCCTCATTTTATACAATCATTTCGTTCAGAGGATTCCTCCCAGAATAAACTGCAATATTTCGGGAAAGCATGAATTTTGTTTCTTGAAAATCTAAGTTCCTCAACTAACTTCCATGCCATATAGTGGTTTGAAATAATATCTGCATCATCTGGAAGTAAATCCTTCAAGAGGGTAAGAATTTAATCAATTGTTGTATTAGAAATCCCATACATAGTTTTCCCGTGAAGAAATCGGATTAAAAATTACATCTTTTTCATTTTATCACATTGTCGATATGCTGGAGTCATGACAACATCATTCAATTTTTTCACCCTATCAATATCATAATTTTCACTAGATGCATCAGCTATCCTCATATCAAAGTCTTCTTGAGTCGAAATAATTTCTTTTTCATGATGACGAATAAACGGAAACCAATCATCTAACAAATTCTCCATTCCAGTCCTTTCATTTCGATCATCACCAATTTGAGATTTCATTTTCTACCCATTATGATACCACACAAAGTAGTTTGCTTGAAAAGTTTTTTTGGTTATGTGGTAACTGACTTCTTCACGGATCAAATAAGGTCTACCAACACAATTGGAACATGGGAAGTGTATGCGACCACTATCTGAAGAATTGTGAAACGAAAAATCTATAAAACTCTCCAATTTTTTTTGAAAATCACTTGAGATCTGATCGGTTTCATACATCCAACTTCTTTCCATTTTGTAAAAAGAATTTATATAAGTCATTTTGTCATAAACAATTCAATAGGATTGAACTTTAATAGAAAATACATTTAAGTAAACGATAAAGGAAGAATTTTCTAATCGATGTAGTGAACTATTAAAATAATGTAAAGAACAAGTACTCATAAATTAAATTAAAATTTATTTATATTAATTTTCATTATGTCTATAAGAGGAACATGCCTCAGGTCCCATTATATGTTATAGGCATCCCAAATCATTTACTCAAGTTCAATAACTCATTAGTGGCACCTCTATGGCCATACATTTCATTACCCAATTACTTCCCCAAGTCAATCGACCCCATGGGTGGATAAATTTTAGGCTTCTACACTAATAGGTTGTTCATGGCTTATAAAAAGATTTAATTTCATTATGTATAGACAAAAACATTTATTTTTAAATTTGAGATTAATAATAAAGTAAGTCAATGATAACAACATTACTGAATATAACTTGTGACTTATCTAACATTTTTATGGATGTCTACACATGCCAGCATGGCTAGTGAAAAGCAACCCAACCTCATAAAAGTTAGTATTGGCCAAGAAGGACACATAATATACAATGTACAATGAGAACCATATTTAATTGACCCTAAAGTTATATTAGTAAATTCATCTTGGGGGAAATGGAATATATGATCCTGGTTAACTGATTAATTCAAAAGCTTGTATTCCATATGTTGGACACTATCTAAGGTAAGAAATCATGTGAGGATGGGTTTACATAATTCAATTTATTACATGATAGTGAGAATGAATGCTTGAATTAATCACTTGAGTTCACTGATTAAAGGAGGGTAGAGGTTGCATAGGCTGTGTAAATAGAACGATTAAATAATGGTAGAGGTTTCATACACTGTGCATGGTGGGGGAGTCTCAGCCGATTTAGAGACTAAAATAAATTCCCATCATAGGTATCAATAAGAAACATCAACATCAAAAGAAACTCCAAATAAAAAAGGACTAAAAACATCAAACACTTTTTATGTTATCCCACAAAAAAATGATCATGATTGTCCCGGTACATTTTCATACTTCCAGAATTTATAGAGAGTTTATAGTTATGAGCTTCATCCACCTGCACACCCTCCCCACCCCACTTGGACATCCCAACCCCCACCCCACTTGGACAACCCAGCCCCCCCCCCCCCCCCACCCCACTTGGATAGCCCTACCCCCACCCCACTTGGAAAACCCAGCCCCCCACCCCACCTGGACACCCATACCCCCCACACCCCACTTGGAAAACCTAGCCCC
Source organism: Viscum album (assembly GCA_963277665.1). Lineage (NCBI taxonomy): Eukaryota > Viridiplantae > Streptophyta > Magnoliopsida > Santalales > Viscaceae > Viscum > Viscum album. The sequence continues at coordinate 1,466,900,055 of OY728158.1, forward strand.
CCACCCCACCTGGACAGCCCTACCTTCACCCCACTTAGACACCATGTTAATCATTATACACACCATGTAAACCCTTATACCATATCGTCATTATTACAACCATTAATAACAACTTATTAAAAAAAATCACTTGTCAAAGATAATCAAATTGAACATAAATCAATAATAATATTGTTTATATCAATTAAAATGAAGTCATACTATATTACATCCTAAATGACCACCCACAACCTTGATTAATGACTACAAAGGTCCCCTTTCATCCAAATCAAAAGTGAAAAAAAACACATAGTTGCAGAAAACAAATTCATTTGTGTGAAGAAAAATAATCCCATGGTCCTCATGATATTTGAACCACACAATCACAATTTTCGAGATGAAATTGTATCCATGAAACCATAAGAGAAACACGATTCAATACATGTTTTTTTTTTCTGATTTTCCAAAGCATTTTGAGGAACCCCAAATTAGTGAAAATGGACATTGTGTTTTAAAAAGGTGATTGAACAACTCATGTATGATGTTGAAGGTAGAATGATTAATGGTTATATTTGGAAAACTAATATTCACTAATATTGAGAATTTGACATTCTGTGAATTAGTTTCATGAAGAAGGAAGAAGTACCACATGGTAAAGGAGATTTCCCACCGAGAGTTCCCTTTGTAGATATTTTATTCATAAAAAACATTGGATTGTACGGTTAAGTATTTCTTATTTCTTATGTGAAGAATAATTAGGGACCACATACTATTTTACAAAGTTCAAGAAGATACTCCATATGTTCTATTGTGAAAAGGATAAGTGAACAGTGTGTCATTTTATATATATATAGATTTTGATAGAAACATGATACATACTTGTTATGTAATACACATAGTGTACAAAAATTAAGATGAACAAGATCTTCATGTTTGGCATGATCTTAATGAAAGGAGTGATTTTCATGAAATACTATGAATAAATATTACAAAAAAAATTCTTATGAGTTCATATACATGAAGCTGTAATATTTGAAACATTGAGATTAAAAAGAACTATGAATCTTTAAAATTAGAACACAATAAAGAGAAACCATTCCCTTATAAGTATATATGTGTAATGAAAACATTAATTGGACAATGTGTACACTAATGTAGTGATTTGAGGACACAATTTGTGGAGTAGTGAATCATAAAATTTTCCAAAAACCCTAGAAATTGGGAATAATGATATCCTTGAGAATAGAAGGATATCCTTGAGAAGAGGTGGAAGGATATCCCTGAGAAAAGGAGGAAGGAGTCTAACCTGGCAGCTGATCTGATGGAAGAGGTGCACCTATGCTGGGGCTTCTCAAGGGCTTCTACGAGTCAAAATCACTTATGGGAAAGCTCACAATGATTATGGAATCGTGGGGAGGGGGCTGCCTGGCTTAGGTGAATTTGGGGCATCTTTTTCCCAACGGTTTTTAAAAATTGTTGGGAAAACTCCATCTTTCCCAATGGTTTGATGAAACTGTTGGAAAAAATCATTTTCCCCTCTTTCCAAATGGTTTCATAAAACCATTGGGAAAACTCATTTTTTACCCATCTTTCCCAATGGTTTCATCAAACCATTGGGGAAACTCAATTTTTATAGATCTTTACCAACAGTTTGCATAAACCATTGGTAACGATCACCTATAACAACGGTTCAAAAGAACTGTTGGTATACAAGTGTTGGGAAAATCATGATTTCCAGTAGTTATTTTCTAAACCATTTCTTCAAAACCATTTTTTGAAAACCATTTCATAAATTCATTTAAAAGTTCTTTGGAAAGAACTTTTCTTTTAACAAAAAAGAAGAAACCATATTTTCTAAAAATCCCATTTTCACACACAAATTTCAATCACACATGTTTGTTTATAAAAAAATTATAAAGCCAAAGAAATAAAATTCAACCATAATAGGTTAGAGACATAACCACCTAACTTAAACATGGGACAGACATGACTGCAATAGGATCCACCAACACAAAAGAACACAAAGGCAAAAATGGAGGCCCTAAAATTGAACCCTATATCTCAGGATCAATTCAATAAGAAAAAAAGGTAGTAAAGAAGATAACACAACACGTACTTCATGAAACATTATTTCCGCACCACAACCAACAAAAAGGTTAGACTCAAGAGGAATATCACTCAACATATACATAAGGGATCAAGGTAATCAACACTATAAGACCAATAGATATGAAAATATAGAGAAACAATGCTTCTATGACCAACAAAAATGAAAAATCAAAAAGATCACATACCTAGAGAGATGGAGTGAAACAACAATTAAGATCAATCGCTTAATGAAATGATAAAAAATTATTTAAGATCCAAATTTTTATATGGGAGATCCCTTATGACTTGAGATAAAATTATGTATGTGGAATGAAAGATCAATTGTCTATACAGCACCCTAAAAATCACTATTAACGAATCATTCATGATGTGAAACAATTTCTGGATGTGAATTTCTTAATTAACGAAATAGAATGATTGTGTCTCCTTGGATTAATAATACCAAAATTGACCATTTCACAACATGAACCTGATGCACGACCAATAAACCTTTCATGACTTGAGAACCATTTCAATAAATATTCCTAGAAACCAATAAATGATGTGTAACTGTTCATGATGTGAAAATTCATTGTAAGTAGTGAATAGTTTAAACTTTCAAGAAAGAAACCAAACCATCTCTGATGTTCTCCAAACTCGGGGAGAACCTTCGAAATCCTTTGATATATTTATACATAGACTCCATTAATTCCAATAAAAATATATCCTTGAACATTATGTCATTTTCCTTATCAATTCTCTCCATCCTCAGGATCCCTAGAATGCTCCCAAACAAGGAAGAAATAAAGAGATATGAGAAGTACCTTAATATGGGTAATAGGATGTTAGAGTCTTGGAATTAATTGTGTTGTGTATAAGTAGATGAAATGATAATATGACATGCGGTGTGTTCATATTGACTTGATAAGAATATTTTAATTAAAAAAATGATTATAAATTAGTAATGTGTTGAAATGAAAATCACCACAGACTTTTTATTGTATTATTAATTTAAATAATATAATGGATTCTAATTATTATTATTTTTGTTATTTTTTTTAAAATTATAATATATATATTTTTTTAATTTATTTTATTCTTATTTATAAAATATCATGGTTGTATAACTTATAAAATAATAATAGGAGATTATTTTTGGGATTATAATATTATATATCACATGGGAATATAATGATTTTTTGAATTATGATTTTTTGTATTTGTTTATGAAATATAAGTTGCGGAGTGTATATAATGTATTTTTTATTTAAAAAAATTAACTCTCTATAAAAACCCTTCAAATGGATTATTAGGACCTCAAAAAGGTGGCTACTATAAATAATAAATGTAGGCCAAAAGAGATATCTATTTTCGCTCCCAAGGAGGCCACTACAGGCCAATAATGACCTCTTTTGTGGTTTCTAAAGGATGTTTTTATGGTGTTATGTAGTTTTTATAGAACATAATTTTTTAATGATTATATATAGTGTTTTTTTATTTAAAACTATACATAAATGGATTATCACTTATCATATGTGATTTTATATTTTTATTTATGACATATTTTTGTTGTTTTCATTTATAGTTACATGTAGGTGTATTTTAAATAATGCAACATATAGAACTAATTTTATCAACCACCAAATATTATATGACTAATATAGTAAATAAACTTCAATAAGTTATTTTAAATGAATCATTATTGAAAAATAATGTTTCTGCTATATTTTCATGAAGTATTTTTTTTGGAATTTATGTGCAATGATTTTTTAGAAACAAAACAATATATCATTTTTTTCAAATTTTTTATCCTATGAAATATATGTCACAAAAACATGAGTGGTTCCAAATGGAAGTCATTTTTTAGGAAGGGATCGAAGATTATTTGGTGTTTCACATCTTAATATATTGAAGGATCAATGGACTTTTGATTATGTTTACTTTAACAATTAGAGAAATGTAACACAAATAAAGAATCAACGCCACCTTCCATGACTAAATTTATCCACGTTTAATCAAAATTATTGTTTTTTTTCATTTTTCACTTTCATAAGACCCCTTCTTATCTTGATACTTTCAATGGTTCTATATTTCAACATAGATATCACATATAATACATTTCATATCCTCTAAACATGTCCTTGGTACAGTTCTCATCCATGCATGACTAATGAAATCATTGATAATATAATTGAATTTCATAACATGAAATCCCTACTAGAAATGGTGATCTATATTATCTATTTATATTAAGTTTCATTTTAAATTCATAGTAAAATTTAGTATTTCACTTCAAGGCTGTAATTTTTTTGTATGGACATTTTAAATGGATTTAAATTAGAAGAATAAATGACTTAATTCTATTGATAAAAATAATTTATGCACTAAAATGTGAAAATGAAGCCTATTATGAAAAATACTACATATAAGATAGCTTTATTTTAATATTTAAGAAAAAATTGGGTGGGGAGTAAAAAAATCACTCAACAACTATGTACTTATCATTCATTCTAATGCGACTATTTGATGAAAACTAACATTAAATTTAAACATATTTTTTTTTAATATTACAGCATAAATAAATAATATAGTATCAGATAAAATCTTATTAATGAATAAAATTAATGACATAAAGATTTAAGTAGAAACATTTACAAATATAAGGTTATTAATTATAAATTCATTTCCATTTATTGAAAATAAAATGAAAATTGTAGGTAAAATAATCTTTTCAAAAGAATATACACTAAGATCATCATAAAAATAACTATAACATGAATTTTAGTATATTGGAATATTTTAATTTTTCTAATTCAGAATTTATATCATTATTCTATGTATTATTTTATTTAAACATTAAATTTTCAGAAGAATAAAAAAATACAATACAACTTGATCTGATACACCAAATATAGTAAAATAATAAATAAAACTATTTTTTAGAAATATTTATTCTAACCCAAATTATATCAAAAACTTTTTTTATCATCTAAAAATCAGAAATAAAATATATAAAAGATAATTAAATGAAGGGGGGTTATTTATAATGGTCATCATTGACACTTCTATTGAATGAAAACTTACATAACAAATTTTTACTCACATATTATTCACTGTAAAAATGATTATATGAGAATTGATAATGTTAATAAGATAAAAAAAATTGTTCCCCAAATAAATTAATGGAAAAATTGAGGTAAATAAAACTAATTCTCCTTTTGTGTATTATATATATATATATATATAAAATTTACCAAATAAAATTTACATTCAAATGTGTAGATTTGGAAACTCACTAATATAATCTTTGTGGAATGAAATCCTAAAGGTAACCAATAACACGATCAAAAAAATTTCATAGTTTAGTTTCAAAATAATATCTATGGAATATATTTGAAATATATAAAATATCAAATTAAATTGGTTGTAATAAGGGAGAATAAAAATTAAAGTTCTTTTAATGAAGGATTATTTATGTTTTAATAACAATGCTCTAGATATTTCTTAAAAAAATCATTTATCCACATCAAAAAATAATTATTCATATATAATGTCACGTACCGACCCATACCGGGGCTCGATCCGCAACTACCCCAAGCCTGCCTCTATAGGCCAGGGGCTGGTGACTCGCACCGAAGGCATAACAAACTCGGGGATGCATTTTCCTATATACCTGTACACACACATGTAGACAACTCAAGGAAAAAGTTCAGAGTGAAAGGAAAAAAAGATACAATACTGATATATATATATATAAACCACAAATATTCACCGACCTCTAAATAGTACAAGTATAGTAAAGTAAACTGAAAGGGAAAGGGGAAAAATACACATCTAACCAAAAAAGTTCCACAACCTAGCAACAGGTAGAAAATCAAAATAGTTGAGAGAGCCCCACTCCTAAATCCCAGGATACAACCACCCCACACGGTCCAAGCACCTCGTATCCCTATGCTCCTCTAAAGTCACGATCAACCTGTTTTTCATCTGCAATGGAACACTAAGTGATGGAAACGCACAAGAAGGGGTGTGTATTAAAATACTTATTAGGATTTCCTAAAGGCTCAATGGAGCAGAAAAATATGTACTAAAGAAGGGACCATTAAATAGAACAAGGTACAACAAAAGAGTACATATCAAGCTAACTAGAGAGTGAAGTAAGCTCATCCAAACACAAGGAGATAAAAATGGTGAGAAGATGAAATTATCATCGAGTCTTTACTATATAGAGTTGGAGAGTAGACTCATCTAACCATGATAATATAGACACAGAAATCACGTGGCATACCCCACATGTCTTCTCCTCTCTTAGAAGAAGAGTAATCAAAGCCCAAGGAGTGGGTACTGCAATACGATTTATATATACTCAACCAAAGAAGCCCAAATGAGATATTAAGGGGATATCTATATCATATTTCAGCCTAGTAAAAGAGTCTATAAAAGTTATAGAAGTAACCACTATCAATGCTCATCATCTAACACATCTACCCTGAACTGAAAGTCAAAGGGGCTCAATCACCGCACCTTGATACTATCCTCTTTGTGCAGGTTATCTCACCCACACGATTTTAGTCATGTCACAAGGATATGACTTGGTAGAAAAAACCCCTTTTTCTTGACTTCCCAAATTCACATCAAGAACCTCTAGTCACTATGCCGCACAGTAGAGAGATCATGTCAAAAATTCATGAACCAACTACCCTGCCTCACTGGAGGGTATGCTCTGAAGAGTCATCAATGAACCCACTGCCTAGCCCAGCTGGAGGGTAATCCCAAAAGATTAAATGACAAACCTCACTACCCAACCCCGTTGGAGGTTATTTCTTGAATGAGTAACCGGCGAACCTCATTGACCAACCTCGCTGGAGGGTAAAACCAGAAGAGTAAACAACGAACCTCACAGCACAACCCTGCTGGAGGGTAAGTATTGAAGAGAGAACAACAAACCTTAATGACCATATGCATTAGAGGATAAGATAGTACTTATCTAGTTTTTTAGAAGGTAGTGTTCTGGTCAATGACCAAAACACAAATTTTATTGAAAAAAAGAAACAATTACAAAAGTATGAAATAAGGAATTTTGTTTACATCCCTAACATAAAGTGGGAGTAACTCAGAAGGAAGATCATACCTCCAATGAATATCATGAGCAACAAACATATTAGAAAGACCATCAAAAATCCTATTTTCTTCATGATATGTATGAGTGACGATGAAATTGATATCTGAAAGGGAGTTCAGGCAGTCAATCCAGCGAGTAGTGAGCGTCCAAGAAAGATGAATGGTACCATTCCGAATGGCATGGACAATTGTAGTGGAGTCACTCTCAATCCAGATGTTTTTCCAGTTGTGTAGATTGGAAAACGAAATAGCATGGATAAAACTCATCATATCCGCATCCAAAGAGGAAGCAAGACCACAAGATCTATAGAAGCATCCGAGCATTTGGTCAAGGTGATTTATGAAGATGGATCCACAACCCACTGGGCCAGGGTTACCTTTAGAGTCACCATCCACATTGACTTTAATCCAGCCTAGGGGAGTAGGCTGCCAAAAAACATTAAAGGTAGATTTAGGGTGAGGGTAATTCCCGTAAACCCAAATACATCTAAGAATCCCAAGGTCATGAATCGAGTTGTTGTAATGATCCTTTTGAATCGAAGCCACCTCTCGAATATCGATGAGGATTCTCATTTTACTAGAATTAAGCATGAATGAGTTGTTAAGAAAAGTAAAATCATTTCTACCATACCAGATCACATGAAAAATCTCTGCTACAGCTGCGAAAAAAAGGTTCTTGGTTTGTTTGGAGTCAAGAAGGTCCATACACCACTGCAGCTGTGAGGTTATAGAACTACAAAACAACCATCTACACTCAAAAATGTCGAAAATATCAGAGAATACCTCGAAATATACTATGAAGGGAACCATCACATTCTACATGAAAAAAAACTTAGGATATGCTACTCGCAGTCCAAAATCCGAGTTCATAAGAAAGAGATATGAGAGGTAGAAGAATTGTAAAGTGGTATACGATGCATGTGGGGGTCACTGAATGTGTGACCCCATTTCATCATCTGGTCATGTACCCAAAAATACTAGGGTACCAAACCATGAACAAGTACCCTCATGTGTGCTAGTGTACTCCTATAGTACATGCCACCACTAGCCACAAAGGTTGATGAGCGTGCGATGCTCATTACTGATCCGAAGGGAAAAGTCATAAATTTTCTAAATTTCTTTTTTAAACAGCCTCAGATGGACAAATGGATCACACAGTTGTGATCCTTGTAGAAGAACACACATGGTCGACTATTCATTCATTCGAATTAGACTCCTGATGAAAATGCTACATCTCCAAGCTTCATACACAAACGGTGACTCAGGGGGCCCACACCTCAATCCCTAAACACATCACATGGTTCGTGCCATTGAGATCCCCTAAAAAACACGTGGGATCAATTATTAATTCATCCAAATTAGGAAACATGTAAAAATGGTTCTTTTCACCATAAACTTCTGATTAGTGCTCAATCACTACTATTCACGAAAAGGCTCTGCAAATCCAAATAGATTACACAATTTCAATCCTTACAGAAAAACACGCAACATAGACTATTCAATTTCCCTAAAAAGATATCCTATGTAGAAGTTTTAAAATAATGCATTACACTCAAAAGTCCTACCATGGGGCCCATGCCTCAGCCCCAAATTTATTCAGGTGGATTGCTCCATTACAATCCTTATGAAAAAACACACAAGATCAACTACTCATTTGTCCAAAATGGACATCCGGTGAAAAAGTCATCTTCTGCCGAAAACACCTGAACTGGGTCTCAAGGGGGCCACACCACTATTTCAGTTTAAGGGCCCGAAATCAGCCCTAAAATATTTTTCTCAATATTAGGGTCACAATGACTCTAATGACACACAAATTGGACCTCAGACATAGAAGTTACATCTGGTATGAGAATAGTCAAATAATAATAATTATATTATTATTATTTTAAACAAACATTTCCTATCATCGAGCCTCAATCCCGAGACAAAAAAATCTCAAAATGGACTCAAAAGGTCTTCTGTGAAACAAGGATCTTGTGGCCATAGGTGACACACAAAACATTCCCACATATTGGAAGACACAAGGTTTTTATTAAAAAACCATGTTCGAACCGGCCTGGATGAGCCCAAACTAGGCTGTCCGGCTAAAACCGCCGAGCACCGCCACGCCTCCAGAGCCCCTCATGGGAAACACACCATTTCACCTTCACCGGGCCACCATGGTCACCCTGGTGACCAAAAGATGGATCCAAGACTAGACTAGTGATCCTCAGGACCTGACCTACCCAACTATGACCTCTATTCAATGAATGGTCAATGTTTGGACATGATGAAAAGTTGGTGGATCTTCCACTTGCCGTCGCAGCTCCTTCGACACCCGAAACTAAAACCCGAGCACATAACATGACTCCTCGGGTCAATATAATCACATTTATTGGTATAACTCCACAATCAGAGGTTGTTTTTATAAGGCAAAAAAATTTCAACGAAGAACGCGAAGAACGTGAAGAATGTGAAATCCAAAATTGAAACAAACAATGTTTATTGTTTGTTTGTCCATCGTTAAAGGATTCCAAAGTAGAGGAAATGAATATAAGTCAAAAATAATGAAAATAATATTCAACCAGGGGGTTGTAGAATCTGAAATAGAAATACTACCTCGAATCAGGTTCCATCATTGCGTTCACTGCACTCTGATCTATTAGTGTATGATGTTTCATCACAATCCAATGATGTTCAGATGTTGAATCACTGTTAGCCAGATCTCCACCATCCGAGAGAGGAATGAGCTAACTCTAGCTCATTTCTCTTAACTATTAATTATAGGAGGATTTCAGCAGTCACGAAATCCGAATCTCCCGCACCCTCTCATCCAAGGTCACCCCTAGGGAAAACACCGCCATACGAACTCAACTGTGGTCTCAGATTTCTAATCTAAGTATTTATTAAGAAGTTATTCAAAGTAGCATTTCAAATATAACATATTTTATTTAATTATTTTATTTATGGTTGTTCCCTTTGGGACTTTTTCTACAGAAGGCCTACGCCAACAAAACTTATACCCCTAATAAGGTAAATGACATGATCTGAACTCAATTGTGGCCTCATATTTTTGATCTAGGTTACCATTTGAGAGTTATTTTGGTCTAATCTATTAAATGAATGAATTAATAAATTAACACATCCAATTATCCTATCGCTAATGAGAAAGGGGTCCGAACTCCCCAAGCCGACATATTTTATATCACGCTTAGGGTAAACACTCCATTCTGGACCCAACTGTGGTCTCAGAATTCTGATATGATCAACTTTTTAAGAGATATATTGTTTCCATCAAATGAATAGTATAAACGTACTTAAAATTTTTATCAAATTTATTCTAGGCACACTAGGCCTCAAAATTGCATGCCGTATCAGCGCCTAGCTCTGGAAATATATTTAGAAATATTCTAAAGTCTTACAAGTCAAAAACTGTGTCTCTATATATATATTTTTTGTAAATATATATATGAAAAAGATGATATAATTATGAATCAATTAAAACAAATCAGAGGGAAAACAGAAAGATTATCACTATTTTGAATAATTTATCTAAAAAATAGTGGGATTGGGGAAACCAAATAATATCAAATGACATTTCATGACATATATGTTTTTTGAAATAAAATTTTCTTAGGATTTTGAAGTTATTTGTTTGTAAAAAATTTAGTTATATTTTTTTGATCAAGATTTGGATTATTTAAATAAACGGGTGTCAAAATTATGAAATGGAATCACATTTTTTATGATGTACATTTTATGCTAATTGATTGAGTCCATTTCATTATTTTCACTTGCCTCTTGATCAAAAAACATGAAATGGTATAAAAAAATTATAGTTATTTTTTTATTTTTTGGTTTTATTTTGTTTTTAATTATATAAATATCATTATAAATAAATATAAATAGTATAAATAATAAATAAGATAAAATTACAGTATAATTTCTTTATATATTAATTAATATTAACTTATATAAGCTATTAGTAACAATAAAAGTAAAATAATATATCAATAATAACATAAAACTATCATTAAGATAAGTATAATATTTACAAATACTAAGTATACTAACATTGAAAAAATAAATTGATTTAAACATTAATGAAAATGATAAAAATATGGATAATGATATACTATAATAATTATTTTTTTACTCTTATTTATGTTCATTATTTATGAAAATTATAAAAAATATTATTTTAGTTAAAAAGTATTAAATATATTTTAAATATAATAAATATAGTTTTTAAGATGATAATATATCATATGCATTATCTTTAGTGTAGATAATGAACTTAAGTCCATATCATGCACAATTTTGTAGCAGGTACTGTTTAGTACTGTAGTAGCTAGAACTATTCACCCGATTTGGGCCTTCGGGCCAACGGTTTGGGCCTACGGATCTCCAGGGCCTTCGGGTCATCAAAGGCCTTCAGGCCTCAGGGCCTTAGGGCCACAAAAGACCATGGAGTAGCCCAGTTCACACAGAGCAGGCCCCCGAAGAGGATCAGAGCAACAAGACTAGCAGTCACCAGAAGTAGAGCTTCCAGATTGGAAGAATGAGAGGGGATAGAAACCGCTATCGGGACTAGGCACCATGCAGCTTTGTACGGGGAAATTCTAGACATTCAACAATGCAAGGTGTGGAGCTAGGTGATCGATGATGTAGAAGCTAGGGGAGGGGCAGTTCCTGTGGGTTGGGCATACGGGTCTTGTATTAGACATAGTATGCCTCTGGGCCTTCAGATCATGTATTTCATGTCATGTCAGGCCTTATACCTTGGGCCTACGGGTCATGTATGGGTTCCCCTTCATCCCTTAAAAAGGGGGATTATCTATAATAAAATAAAAAAGAAGGACTTTGGGCCATTCAGAGTAATGTAAGTTTTAGCAAATTTTGATGAGTATTTTGGTTGTTTTATTACTAATATTCTAAACTAATGATAGATATTTTTCATTTAAAAGAATTATGATCAGTTGTGAATACAAAATTATTGATATCATACAATGTATAAATATTATCATGTACTATGTTTGATATAAAATTTTAAAAAAATTCAAAAAATAATATATAATTTCTTGAAACTAAGATGATATGATCTTGTTAATAGTATTAAAAACAAATTTCCTGAAATAGTTATCAAAAAATATTAGAGGCGAATCTAATATAATCTTAGAAAAAAAATTACACTTTAAATCTAAAATATTTTTAAATAATGTTAGTCTCATAATACATAAATTTAAAATATTAAAAATTTAAGGATTATATAATTTGAAAATATAATACTGCATGACACCATTTTATAGTTATATAATATATGATATGTTAAATTATAATTATTAGTCCATGAGTTGTTTTGAATTATATTATACATTGATATTAATGTTTTTGGTGGCATATTTCAATTGTAGAACATAGTTCTTCCTGAAGGATTTCAATTTTTATCTACATGCATTACATGATTCAAAAACTAGTTGTTTTTTATTTTTAAAATAGTTTAAAATATTGATCATTTTATATAATATCATGAAATATAATCTATGTTATTATTTTAAATATAATAATTTTTATAATTTAGGGTCAAATAATTTATATTGTATATAAAATTATTGTAAAAAATAGATACCAACATCTATACTATTAATGATTTCATGTATATATTTCTTATAATTAATGAATAATGGATGTTTCCCAAATTATATTTCACTAACTCTAGTTAATGAGACAACATATTGAAATTATTTTTCTAGTTTCAAGATTAAAATTATTCTCTATTCTATTTCTATTACAACCCAAGTTTTGAATTTTATTCAAATGAAAAATAAATCAAATAAAATCCATTCAAGTAGTTTTTTTAGTAACAACCTTATTATATATATTTAATGGAGAAAATTATTGTATTGTTTATTGATTACAGTGGTAGAAATAGAGAAAGAAAAATTTTATTACATTAATTGAAAATTATGAACTAAAACATCATCTATTATATGTTTTTTTAATATTAGGCGATGGTTTAAATTATGATTGATTGATTTGGGGAATTTTAGATAACCATAGAGATTTACATAGTGGGATATTGTTTAGCTGCGGCCTTGGGGAAACACTTTTGAATTTATAATTGGTGGTAGTTCTGAAATCACCATGATAATGAGTGGTTTGATGTTAAATATTGTAGTATTATAGTATTTAGTGGCTGATTTAACAGTGACTGAAATATTTTTTCTATTGTTAATTAAATTTTATGTATTTGCATAAATTTTTAGAACATAAAACAACCATAAATTAATTATTTTTGGGTTAGTAGTGAAATATTGAACATAGTGGTTGTATAGTAGTAGGTAGTGACAGTTTTATCCATAACTAAATAGTTGAAGTAGTCTTTCCAAAATGTTGTGTTTTAAACCAGCACTAAACAGTATAAAAATGTGACTGAAAATATATGGCCACTGAATAAACTAATACCTACAATTTAAAATAAAAATATATCAAAAATATACACCACGAAATACTTTTAGTCAGAAGAGAAATCAAAATTTACAAAAAATGTAAACATTATATAATGAAATATTTTGAATACATAATCTTTTTAGTTAAATACTATAATGAAAACACATAACAATAACTAGGGGAATATAACACCAACTCTACCCCTATAAGTCATGATGATTTACACTAGATCATCCACACTCAAGATTTACCTATCGACTAATAGCCTCTGATGCATTCAGTGACCATGTTAAATGGATTTTCAATATAAATTAGTTTTAATTACATATTATACATAAAAAAAATATTTTGAATAGTAAACATAATAATATAAATGTATTAAAATAAATTTAATAGATTGAGTTATTATCATATCAATGACCAAAAGTATATTTGGATTCCCCTAACCATTCTTTGAAATAGTGTATCCACTGTACATCCCATTGCTTCAAACAAATCATCCCAAGATATCAATCATGACAATTACTCTTGTATTATATTCTTGAAAATCACAATTTTATTTTATGATTCTAATTTCTTAATGTCACGACCCGACCCTACTCGGTCTCGAGCCGCAACTACCCCAAGCTTGCCTCCATAGGGCAGGGGCTGGCGACAAGCACCGAAGGCTAAACAACTCAGGGAGGCCTTTGCCTGAGTACCTGTACACACACACACAACACACTCAATGAAAAAGTGCAGAGTAAAAGAAAAGACATGTAAGGAAAAAGGGAAACTGCTATAAATAAACCATGAATGTGCATCGACCTCTAATCAGTACAAAGAGAAAGCTTAAGGTGAACTGAAAAGAAAAGGGAAAACACACGCCCGACTAGAAAAGTTCCACAACCCGGAAACATGTAAACAAAAGAAAAACAGCTGGAAGTGTCCCCCACCTGGAACCCGACTCCGACCACCATACACGGTCCAAGATCTCTATCTCCTAAGCTCCACTGACGTCACGACCAACCTGTTCGTCGTCTGCAAGGGCACACCAAGTTCAGGCAAATCCTAAGCAGTGGTGAGTATAAAGATACTCAATAGGATGCCCCGAAGGCTCGAAGGAGAAAAAAAGGAGATACTGAAGAGGTGAGCAGTAGATCGAACAGGGAAAAACAAAGGAGTACAATAGAGAGTGCAATAAGGGGTACAACTCAACCCAACAAGAGAAAGGAGGCAGACTCGTCTAGACACAGGGAGCTGGAAACGGTGAGAATATGAAATTCTCGTCGAGTCTTCGCTACCTCTAGAAAGAGAGTAGACTCGTCCAACCATGAGAAGCTAGACACGGAAAGCACATGGCATACCCCGTGCGTCTTCGCCTCTCCTGGATGGAGAGTAACCAAGCCCGAGAAGTGGGTACCAAAACAAGGGATACTTATATATATGCTCTATCAAGAAACCCAAACAAGATCGTAAGGGGATCTTTATCTCGTAGCTCAGCCCAAGAAAATGAGTAGCCAACAGTCCCAGAAGTAAACCATCATCGATGCCCAGCATCCCGCACGTCTGCCCCGAACTGCAAGTCAAGGGGCCCAAATCACCGCACATCGACACTATTCGCTTTGGGCGACACTGACTCACCCGCACAGTTTTAGGTTGCGTCACAAGGAAGTGTCTCGGTGGGGAAAGCACCCCCCGTACTTGAGAGTTCTGGGTTAAGTCAAACCACACCTCATCACTGTCCTGCAGTCAAGAGGTATCCTTAAAGTCAAGGTTGTTCCATCACTAACCCGTACAACCAAGGGTACCGCCCTGGTAATCACAGAGGAAAGCCACAGATAGCCTAGTAGAAAGGACTGTCTGTAATGTCAACGGGTGTCCCACTGCCCATCCCGGCTGGAGAGTAATTCATAATAAGATATCGGGTGACCCACTGTCTAGACCTTCTGGAGGGTAAAACCTAATACATCATCAGACGATCCACTGCCCAACCCTACTGGAGGGTAGACCCTAACCAGATATCGAGTGACCCACTACCCAGCCCTGCTGGAGGGTAAACCCTAATACATCATCAGGTGACCCACTGCCCAGCCCCACTAGAGGGTAGACCTGGAATAAGTTGACAGGCGACCCACTGCCCAGCCTTGCTAGAGGGTAGACCTGGAACTAGACGACGGGCGACCCACTGCACAACCCTGCTGGAGGGTAGACCTTAAGAGGTCATCGGGTGACCCACTGCCCTGTCTCTACTGGAGGGTAGACCCTAAGACATCGTCGGGTGACCCACTGCCCTGTCTCTGCTGGAGGGTAGACCCTAGAATTCAGTGAGCAAACCACTACCCAGTATCTCCTGGAGGGTAATCCGGAACTGCTCTGGCCATCTCTACTGGATGGCACTACTGGCGAGCCCTACTCAAAACAACCTCAGCCCTACTTGAAACAAACGAGAACAAAGGGACCCTCTACGTCACGAGAGGTCAATAGTATGTAAAGCAGAACATGGCACGCATATGGGGCCCACACGACGTGTGTCCCAAGTTAACCCCAACCAAGCGCACAAACATTCTTAGGTACCAACATCCACATGTATCTCCCAGCATTCCCGTATACTCCTAGAGTATACCATGTCTCCAGCCCAAAGGCAAACATGCACCTGGAACCCAATGTCAACGCGAAGGCATGAACGTAACAACTCCAACTTTCCACCTCAACGGCTGAGGCACAACCAACCACATCTCTTCAAACATTTACATCACTCACACGGGAGTGCACGCGATCACACGCCAAGGGTCCGTTACAACCATTGTAGAAGAATCGCCACTGGGGCACCTCCATCTTTCCACATTTAATAAGATCGCGTATGAGGCTCTACTCTCCTGAACAGATTACACCGTTGTAATCCCCACGGAAAAACACGCGAGGTAGACTACTTACTCACCCGAAATGGATACCCGGTGAAAAAGGTACTATTTATCATAGCCAGGTCGGAAGAGACCCACACCACGATCTCGAAAAGGGTCGGGCGAACGATGTCATCGCGATGCTCTCAGAAAAACATGTCAAAAGCACTACTCACTTGAGTGGAATGGATGTCCAGAGAAAAAGATACATTCCGGCTTACCACGCACGAGCGGTGCTACATGGGACCTGCATCCCTATCCCCAAACACGACTAACAGATCGCACTGTTGCGATCCTCTCGAAAAAGTACACAAGATGGACTATTCACTTGTCCAAAATGGTCACCTGGTGATAGAGATGGAAAATCACCGTCAACGCCCAAACGACCCTCGTGGGGCTCGCACCATCGTGCCGAATTAGAGCGGGCGGACTGTACCATTGCAACCCCCTTGAAAAAACATCCAGAAATAACTGCTCGTACGCCTCAAACAGACGTCCGATGAAAAAGTTACAAAATGCTGCTCACAGCTTAAAAGACGGGCCATGGGGCCCATGCCTCAACTCTAGTTTCGGGGCCCGAAGCCATACTAGAAAACTCCGTCTCAACGCCAGGGTCGCAACTCCACAGACGACACTCAAAACGGACAGTGGATGTGTCTACGCCGTCCAAAACAAGAAACCCCCGGAAAACGCTCATCCACTTATTGCACTAATCGTGCCAACGAGCCCCTCATTTGAGGAATTAAAAATTCCCTAAACCATCTCAAAAAGTCTGCCTTAATATGCGATATGCGCTGCCGCTGACGGCACGCAAAACGGACGTCCGGATCACGAGCCATGTCCATCGTAACCTTAACAATAATGTATTATTATTAATTTTAAGCTCCTCGGGTCACCCATCTTCGGGAATGAAATCCAAAAATCCTGAAACCCACATTAAAAAGAGAGCCTCGCCGATACGAACTCACCGCTGCATACGACACGTCAAACGGACGCGCCTTTTGGAACTTACGTCCCCCTGAATGCAAGGGGGGACCCAAAGTGGGCCGGTCCAGACCGCCGCGGCCCGTTGGCCGCGGCTCACTACAGCCGCACCGGACCCCTCGGGTCTGGTTCTCCCCAGCAGATCAGCCAAAAGTCCGGTCTTCGTCACCTCCAGTAGGACCCGCGTTCGGCGGGTCCTTGTCCACGACGCACACCCGAGGCGTGGCGCCTCGGGTTCTTCCACTGAGGGCGACAGGCCGAAGCCGCGCCGCGGCCGCCTCGTCCCCAATCTACCACCGGCCACACCCATCTCCTCCTCTCTGCTCGACAGCTCCACCTGGTCCGCGCCGCCTCTCCGCCTGGCTCCGCCGAAGCCACCTCCCCGCCTGGCTCCACCGAAGCCGCCAGGTGCCGCTCACCGTCCGCGAGCCCCGACCGACACCGAAGCCCCCAGCTACCCTCGCCTTGCTCCGAAGCCAGCCGCTACCGAAGCCACCCACCCGCCGCCGCCTCCTAAGGTCGCCGCGCCGCCGCTCGAACCCGCAGGAAACCGAAAACCCACAAACTTCGACGGGCGTTTGCAATCAACTCTGAACTCGGATTTCGATTCCGAAGGATGCGTTGGAAAGATAATAAAATCTATTACGCATTCATGTGTTTCGTTCAAAAATCAAACAACAATTAGAGGATATAATTTAGGTTCAAAGGAGGTGCGGGAAAGTGAAACGCAACAAAACCCTACCTCATGGGCGTTTCCCGGAGCTTCGCCGCCGAACCGCCGCGTTGCCAGAGCCACCTCGCTAGAGTGGAGGAGGAGAGGATGGAGGAGGAGCTCTTGCCAAGAGATGAAGAAAGGGGGAGAGGGGGGGGGGGTTAAGTGTTTAAATAGAAACACTCTTAACCACCCGCTTGTCAGCCCGGACCCGAACCTCTAGAGGGGTCGAGGTTAAGCATCCCCTAGGCCAAACACCACATCCCGAGCAAAAAGGCGGTCTCATAATTTTAATCTGAGGACCTGTTCAAAAGTTATTAAACTCAACGCCCATGGCTACCAAATTACGAAAACACCCCTAGGGCCATTTTTCACAGACGGCCCGCACCCGTGAAACTTACACCTCTCCTAGGTTAAACGGAACACTCCAAACTCAACGGTGCCCTCAGTTTCCCCATATGAGCCATAGTTTAAGAGATAATTGCGTTTAACCATTAAATGAATAAATTAATTATTTAATTTATCCGTTCCACACTCTGATAGCGAGCGAGGGGTCCAAACGTCCCGCGTCGACATGTTTTATGTCGTTCCTAGGGTAAACACCCCATTTCGGACCCATACGGACACTCAGATCTCTAATTTGGATCACCGTTTAGGAGTTATCCCATTTATTTGGTGTTCCTAGTGTGAACACACTGAAAACTTAATTCCGGCCACACCAGGGCTCAGAATCGCACGCCGTCTGAAGGCGCTGCTCTAGAATAATATCAAGATTATTCCAAAGTCTTTTGAAGCAGAAACTGGGTTCTTACATCATTTACTCCTTTAATATTTTCGTCCCTGAAAAGCAAAACCAGGGAGAAACCCAGGGTACTAAGCCCGCACCCGTCTCTCCCGTACCCAGAAGAACTCTTGCATAGCTCTGCGCCACCACACACATACCAAAGGACCGATCCGTTCATGTGAGGTCTACCCTTTCCAATGATGTGCATAGGAGCATGCACACTTCTTCTTGGGTAAGCCACGCGGAATACGTTCTGCACCCACACCCGAACTTGGGGTTAGGACAAGGCAGTAGGGAACCTCGCCATCCCTTTGCACGGTCTCAAATGGCCCGAAGGCTCTTGGGAGTAGCTCGCCTCCTCGACTGAACCCCTAAGTCACACGCCGCAACTTGAATCACCGTCCGCACCTGGAAAAAGGCCCGGTGATTCCATCCTTTAAAATATCCATATGGTGAAACACCCAAGTATATCTGGACACGAAAGGTTTCACAGTCGATGTCTCACAACCAAGACTCTCTTACATGCTCAAGAAGCAAAGGAGTCAACACTATCGACTCAAGAAAAAGGTCTCACACCTTTTTACCTTACCAACACAGGGTCACACCGATGCACCGCGCCACCCTGGTAACAACCCAAACAAGGAGCGGGGAGAAAAGAATTTCACGCACAGAGGCGAACAATTCTACCGCAAGAAGTAGAAGAGTCGTAAAGTGTACCTCTTATCACATCATGCTCTGTAGGGTCATAGACATCCAGAGCTTTTGGCTGTCCGTGGTCCCAACTATCAGCTCCCAGGGCCTGACGTGGACCACCTAGTGGTGATGATAAGACCTTGTAAATTCATCCCCCACTACCATCTCCTCCCGCTCCTCTGCTAGAACCACCTCTCGGGGCGCTACTCTGATCATGATGCTGCTTCTATCGTGGTGGTGCACCCGCTGCCTGCCTGAAGCTCTCCCCATGCCTGGTCTAGCAGTCCCATGCCAAGTGACCTCGCCCATCGCAAGCATATCACCGACTCCCTCTGGTCTGCTCTGGTGCCCTCCGGCGCCACTGTGGTGTATGACCACGCCCCCGAGTCCGGTTATCAGAAAGCCACCTACTTCGAGGTTCTGCTTGCCAACGCCCGCTAGATGCGGAAGACGTCTCAGCTCCAACGTGTCTGATACCACCACCAACTCTAGAACGTGACAGGAAGCTCTCTCTCACCAGCGCCTGCTCTAGCACCCCGACATATGTCGAAATGCCCAAGGGTACTATGACAGCATGAATCTCTCGGTGGAGACCCGGCTCAATATTCCGCGCTCGGAAGTTGTCGTCGTGGACCATGTCCGGGTAAAAGCATGCATGGTCTGCGAAACTAGCCGCATACTCAGCCACCGTCATCCCTCCCTGCTAAAACTGCAGGAGATCCTAAATGCAGGAGGAAAAAAAATCCTCACGAAACAAAAACTGAAAGTCACCCCACGAAAGCGACGACTCGTCAAGAAACTGAGTCACTAGACTCCTCCAACGCCAAGATGCCCCAAGAAAAAGGTTGGCAGCCAAATCCATCATAAGATCTGTTGGCGTCTGCACAATCCTGAAAAGGTGAACCACTATCTCTAGCGAAACCTCTGCTGCCTGAGGGTCTGGCTCACCTCTGAATCTCAGCAGTCCCCACCACTGGAACTCACAGAGCGCGCTCAACCTGCGCTCAAGCTCGACCTACTCTGCTAAAGTTGTCTGATGCTCAATAGGCGGGGGTGATGCTACCAGCCCACCCGAAGAAAGGGGCTCGCATGATGGGTCCTGGACTGTGGCCTCATAGCTCACATGATCATCTTCATTAACCAAAGCTGATATCCTTGCTGGCTGTCTTCACGGAGACATCCTGAATATTATCAAGGAGTGCCGCAGTTAGATGAGCATATGTGCGTATCACAATAACAACAAAGATGGGGAGCTGGCTCAAGAAGGACATTCAAAGACTCAATCCTATGTGATGCACAAATCAATTTCCCTGCAACGAGTGTCTCAGCACGCCGAGTCGACCAGCGGGTTATCAAGGTCCTGGTGAATGGATACGTTGGCCGCCGCACCATCACTCGATTCCCTGGGCTGAGATCCGCTCTCGAGACATGTTGACACCATTGCCCTAAATTCCAACCAATTCCTCTTTAGAAACTTCCGAACAACGTCCCAAGGAACGAACCACCTCTGATACCACATTGTGACAACTTGACCCTACCCGGGCTCGAGACGCAACTACCCCAAGCCCACCTCCATAAGCCAAGGGCTGGCGACAAGCACCGAAGGCTAAACAACTCGGGGAGGCCTTTGCCTGAGTACCTGTAAACACACACACAACACACTCAATGCAAAAGTGCAGAGTAAAAGAAAAGACAAGTAAGGAAAAAGGGAAATTGCTATAAATAAACCACGAATGTGCATCGACCTTTAATTAGTACAAAGAAAAAGCTGAAGGTAAACTGAAAAGAAAAGGGCAAAACACACGCCCAACCAGAAAAGTGCCACAACCCAGCAACAGGTAAATAAAAGAAAAATAGCTGGAAGTGTCCCCCACCTGAACCCAACTCTGACCACCGTACACGGTCCAAGCTCCCGATCTCCTAAGCTCCGTTGACGTCACGACGAACCAGTCTGTCGTCTGCAAGGGCACACCAAGTGCGGGAAAATCCCAAGAAGGGGTGAGTATAAAGATACTCAGTAGGATTCCTCGAAGGCTCTAGGGAGCAAAAAATAAGATATTGAAGAGGTGAGTAGTAGATCGAACAGGGAACAAAAAAGGAATACAACAGAGAGTGCAGTAAGGGGTACGACTCAACCCAACAAGAGAAAGGAGGTAGACTCGTCCAGACACAGGGAGATGGAAATGGTGAGAAGATGAACTTCTTGTCGAGTCTTCGATACCTATATCAGGAGATTAGACTCATCAAACCACGAGAATATAGACATGGAAAGCACGTGGCATACCCCATGCGTCTTCGCCTCTCCTAGAGGGAGAGTAACCAAGCCCAAGAAGTGGGTACCAAAACAAGGGATACTTATATATAAGCTCTATCAAAAAACCCAAACAAGATCGTAAGGGGATCACTGCCCTGTAGATTAGCCCAAGAAAGTGAGTAGCCAACAGTCCCAGAAGTAAACCATCATCGATGCCCAACATCCCGCACATCTTCCCCAAACTTCAAGTCAAGGGGCCTAAATCACCGCACCTTGACACTATCCGCTTTGGGCGGTACTAACTCGCCCGCACGGTTTTAGGTCGCGTCATAAAGACGTGTATCGATGGGGAAAGAACCCCTCATACTTGAGAGTTCTGGGTTAAGTTAAACCACACCTCGTCCCTGCCCTGCTGTTGAGAGGTCTATTTAAATTCAAGATCATTCCATCACTGACCCGTACAACCAATGGTCCTGCTCCGGTAATCACGAAGGAAAACCACAGACTAGCCTAGTAGAAATGACTGCCTGGAATGTCAACGGATGTCCCACTGCCCATCCCAGATGGAGGGTAATTAATAATAAGATATCAGGTGACCCACTGCCTAGCCCTACTGGAGGGTAAACCCTAATACATCATTAGGCGACCCACTGCCCAACCCTGCTGGAGGGTAGACCTTAACCAGATATCGGGTGACCCACTGCCTAGCCCTCCTAGAGGGTAAACCGTAATACATCATCAGGCGACCCACTCCCCAGCCCCGCTGGAGGGTAGACCTGGAATAAGTCGACAGGCGACCCACTGCCCAGCCTTGCTGGAGGGTAGACCTGGAACTAGACGACGAGCGACCCACTGCCCAGCCCTGCTGGAGGGTAGACCCTAAGAGGCCGTCAGGTGACCCACTGCCCAGTCTCTGCTGAAGGGTAGACCCTAATACGTCGTCGGGTAACCCACTGCCCAGTCTCTGCTGGAGGGTAGACCCTAGAAGTCATTGAGGAACCCACTGCCCAGTCTCTCCTGGAGGGTAAGCCAGAACTACTCTGGCCATCTCCACTAGATGGGACTGCTGGAGAGCCCTGCTCGAAACAACCTCATCCCTACTGGAAACAAACGAGAACAAAGGGTACCTCTAAGTCACTAGAGGTCAACAGTACGTAAAGCAGAACACAACATGCACATGGGGCCCACACGACGTGTGACCCCAAGTCAACCCCGACCAAGCGCACAAACATTATTAGGTACCAACATCCACATGTATCTCCCAACATTCCCATATACTCCTAGAGTATACCATGTCTCCAGCCCAAAGGCTAACGTGCCCCCGACACCCAACGTCAACGCGATGGTGTGAATTTAACAACTCCAACTTGTCACCTCAACGGGTGATGCACAACCAACCACATCTCTTCAGGCACTTACATCACTCACACGAGAGTGCACACGATCACAGGCCAAGGGTCCATTACAACCGCGGTAGAAGAACCACCATCGAGGCACCTTCATCTTTCCACATTTAATAAGATCATGTATGAGGCTCCGCTTTCCAGAATAGATTACACCATTGTAATCCCCATGGAAAAACATGCGAGGTAGACTACTTACTCACCCAAAATGGACACCCAGTGAAAAAGGTACTATTCACCATAGCCAGGTCGGGTGGGACCCACAACACGTCCCCGAAAAAGGTTGGGCGAATGGTGTCATCGCAATGCTCTCAAACAAATATGTCAAAAACACTACTCACTTGAGTGGAACAGATGTCCGGAGAAAAATATACTTTCTGGCTTACCGCGCACGAGCGGTGCTACGTGGGAACCAGATCCTAGTCCCAAAACACAACAAACGAATCGCACCATTGCGATCCTCTCAAAAAAGTACACAAGATGTACTATTCACTTGTCCAAAACGGTCGCCCGGTGTTAGAGATGGAAAATCACCGTCAACGCCCAAACGACCCTCGTGGGGCCCACACCATCGTGTCGAATTAGAGCGGGCAGAGTGTACCATTGCAATCCCCTTGTAAAAACATCCAAAAAACGACTGCTTGTACACCTCAAAAGGACGTCTGATGAAAAAGTTACAAAACGCTGCTCACAGCTTAAAAGACGGGCCATGGGGCCCACGCCTCATCTCTAGTTTCAGGGCCCGACACCATACAAGAAAACTCCGGCTCAACGCCAGGGTCGCAACGCCACTGACGGTGCTCAAAACGGACATTGGTTGTGTCCGCGCTGTCCAAAACAAGAAACCCCCAGAAAATGCTCGTCCACTTAACGCACTCATCGTTCCAACGAGCCCCTCGTTTTAGGAATTAAAAATTCCCAAAACCATCTGAAAAAGTCCGCCTTAACGCGAGGTCTGCACTGCCGCTGACGGCATGCAAAACGGACGTCCGACTCACGAGCCACGTCTGTCGCAACCTTAATAATAATTTATTATTATTAATTTTAAGCTCCTCGGGTCGCCCATCTTCGAGAACAGAATCCAAAAATCCCAAAACCCACCTTAAAAAGAGCGCCTTGCCGATACGAACTCACAGTCATAGATGGCACGTCAAACAGACGCTCTGTTTGGAACTTACGTTTCCCTGAATGCAAGGGGGACCCAAAGTGGGCCGGTCCAGACCGATCGACCCAGTCCGGACCGCCGGCCCGTT
The DNA here is from genome assembly GCA_963277665.1 of Viscum album. Lineage (NCBI taxonomy): Eukaryota > Viridiplantae > Streptophyta > Magnoliopsida > Santalales > Viscaceae > Viscum > Viscum album. The sequence continues at coordinate 1,466,924,637 of OY728158.1, forward strand.
CCAGAACATTGCGGCCCACTGGCCGCGACTCACTCTAGCCGCACCGGACCCCTCGGGTCCAGTTCTCCCCATCAGACGGGCCAAAAGGCCGGTCTTCGTCGACTCCTGCAGGACCCGCGTTCGGCGGGTCCTTGTCCACACCGCACACCCGAGGCACGGGGCCTCCGGTTCCTCCGCTGAGAGAGACAGTCCGAAGCCACGTCGCGACCGCCTCGTCCCCGATTTGCCGCCGGCCGCACCCGGCTCCTCCTCTCTGCCCACCGACTCCACCTGGTCTGCCCCACCTCTTCTCATGGCTTCGCCGAAGCCGCCTCCCCGCCAGGCTCCACCGAAGCCGCCTGGCACCACTCGCCGTCCGTGATCCTCGGCCGACACCGAAGCCCCCGGCCGCCCTTGCCTTGCCCCAAAGCCAGCCATTGCCGAAGCCACTCACACGCCACTGCCTCCTAAGGTCGCCACGCCGCCGCTCGAACCCGCAGGAAACTGAAAACCCACAAACTTTGGCTGGCGTTTGCGATCAACTATGAACTTGGATTTCGATTATGAAGAATGCGTTCAAAAGACAATAAAATCTACTATGCATTCATGTGGTTCGTTCGAAAATCAAACAATAATTCGAGGATATAATTTAGGTTCAAAGGAGGTGCAGGAAAGAAAAACACAACAAAACCCTACCTTGTGGGCGTTGCCCGGAGCTTTGCCGCCGAACCGCCGCCTTGCCGGAGCCGCCTCACCGGAGAGGAGGAGAGGATGGAGGAGGAGCTCCTGCTAGGAGACGAAGAAAGGGGGAGAGAGGGGGGGGGGGGTTAAGTGTTTAAATAGAAACAATATTAACCACACGCCCATCGACACGAACCCAAACCTCCGGCGGGGTCGAGGTTAAGCATCCCCTAGGACAAACACCACCTCCTGAGTACAACGGCGGTCTTGGAGTTTTAATCTGAGGCCCCGTTCAAAAGTTATTAAACTCAACGCCCGCGGTTGCCAAATTACAAAAACGCCCCTAGGGCCATTTTTCACAGATGGCACGCGCCCGTGAAACTTACACCCCTCGTAGGGTAAACGACATGCTCCGAACCCAACAGTGCCCTCAGTTTCCTCATCCGAGCCACCGTTTAAGAGATACTTGTGTTTAACCTTTAAACGAATAAATTAATTATTTAATTTATCCGTTCCACGCTCCGATAGCGAGCGAGGGGTCCAAACGTCCCGCGCCGACATGTTTTATGTCGTTCCTAGGGTAAACACCCCATTCCGGACCCATCCGGAAACTCAGATCTCTAATCCGGATCACCGTTTAGGGTGTTCCTAGTGTGAACGCACTGAAAATTTAATTCCGGCCACACCAGGGCTCGGAATCGCACGCCGTCTGAAGGCGCTGCTCTGTAATAGTATCAAGATTATTCCAAAGTATTTTTCAGCAAAAAATGGGTTCTTAGACTTAATGCGAGTAATAATATTCAGATATATATGAGAAGGAATTATAGTTAATCAATATGATATCCTTCTAAAGACCCACAGGGGTAAGGGTCCAATACCAAACACTCACAGAAGACCATCATGATCCTTTCCAAAAATTTGAGTAATATAATCATTGTGGGAAATTTTTTATGATTGCAAGGGTATTCATCCCATTCCTCTATCATTTTTGTACAATAAATAATACAAATTTAATCTCATATACAACTAATACAAAAACATTAAAAATCTAATAAATTTTCTAGAACCCATAATATAAAAAATAATTTTCATTATAATTTAGTCAATGATGCTTCTAAAATAACTAAAAAATGTGAATCATTAAAAATAAACATAAATAGAATGTTTCATTAATAGTTATATTTTATTGTCTACTCTCTAGGTCCAACATAAATATGAATTTAAAATGACAATTTAAATTATAGGTACCAACCAAGTGAAACATATATCTAAATTAAATACCACATTCAATCAATAAAGATGGGATAGACCATTATTATTTTTCATACCCATGATGAATTTTCATTTTGTATGAAATCACATAATAATTATAACCTGAAAATATCATATTATAACATAAAATATTTAAATTCAACACATTCTATTTATGAAGATATTTTATTTTAAATATTTATTGAATTTTTAAACTCCAAAGTAATCAAAAGTGAATTGTAATTAAGTTTTTCCCCAATTTTTACAATATGTTCATTTATATAATTAGTATTTCATTTCATATTCACATCAAACCACACCCTAGTTCGATTGACATCATGAAAAAATTATTTTTTCTATATCATCAAATGAAAAAAATTGACAACCATAAAAATTTAAAAACATAAGATGGAAAACTATTATATTTAATCATAACTCATATTACCTTGTTTGATCATCTCCAAAAAACATTGGAACCAACTATGTGTGGGATGACATGTTTATCTCTACATTATGAGTGTTAAATTAGATTACTAGAAAAAATAAGGTTAATATTAATAAAAATTATTTTATTTTTGAAAAATTAATATCAATATAAATAGACAATATAAAAAACCATATGTAAATCAGAATAATTAATATCTATAAAATAATTCCACTAATCACATGGTATCCCTTTGGTTAAGTCTTTATAAAGCTTGCATAGACTCAAGGAGGTGTCAATGGACACACACTATAACCTATATATAATGTTCTTCCAAACAGTCCCCAATATTTTCTACTTCTATTGAGACAAAGTCACATCATGCACCTAAAAATGAAAAAACACATATATATGAGATATCCAAAAACAATTATACATACATTTTATAGGGAAATCAAATAAAATAAACTAAAAATACTTAATTTTACATACTTGTACTTAAAAAAATAAAATTCTTCTAAAATATTAGAGAGTGTATGTGCCTAGAATCATGATATATAATGTGATGAGACAACATCTTGTAAGAGTTGGTGTCCTAGAACCAACTGGATTTACTACGATTATATGGATATTTAATGTATTATTACATATTGTTCATTGTTCTGCATGACTATGATGTAATAATGTCCTAGAGTATTTCTTGCATTGATAAGGTCATGGAAGTTCCCCACTATGATGAGATCCTTGAAATGATATAACAATATTCTTAAATATAGTTTTGCGGTTGGATGACATACAATTATGAGACACATATCATACAGACCGTCAGGTGTGAGTACTCATAAGAAGATGAAACTTCCTCTCATGAAGATTGCACTTGGTAATCTCCAAGATAAGAGATTATAGGAATAGACCCGCTAGTAAGAATTCTTCATGTTTTAGTGTCATCAGATATTTCTATCTACGAGCGTGCATAATTATCCTTAGACTTTAAGATTATAATTAATATGTGTCACGACTCGTGCAATTTTATTTACTAATGAAAACCGTCATGAAAACAGTTTGTGGGAAGTAGGGTACGTTGGGTGCGTCATGATTGGTATGTTATTAATGGATAAGTTGAGGAAGGATTTGTCCCTTCCATTTATGGAAGTTGATATCTTTTCCCTTTGATTGAAATAGAACAGTCGTGTAAAATTACATGGCTATGGTGTAACGATGAGTTTATTTTAGGTAGTCAAAGAACGACGTATCAAGAATAAATGTTAATGAAACTATGATGAAACTTTCTTGAGGATATATTGTGGAAAATGGATTATATTACACAGTGAGTGTTCGTATGTGGATGTTGTTGTTGCGATTATACATTCTTTCTCTTGGGTGCCTTGACCCATTTCTAGAAATACTCTTGATGTTTGGGCAAAACCGCCCAATTCCAATGGGAAAGAATATTAGAGGGCCACACACTAAGTGTTTTTGGTGGCCTTGATTAAATTCTATTTGAATTTAATTAATGAAATAAATTTTATTTTCAAGACCGTGGAATAATTTTACTCATGTTAAATTGATCGCATAAATTAAATAAAATATATTTATTTATTTTATTGAGCATTTAATAAATATTTATCTACTAGTTTGTAAATAAAATATTTATTTATGAGAATAAATTATTTATTTATTTATTCAGGTTTTCAACAAATGGAAGTGGAGTTCGAGCTGACCAAGGTCGGTTCGGTAGTAAAATAATTATTTACAAGATGGTAAATAATTATTTAACTCGTTGAAAAAAGTTAAAATAATAATGACACTGCTATTATTTTGTGATACAAAATTTTATTTTATAATTATATTTTAACCAAGTTGGAACACCATGAATAATGACACGGTATTATTATTATGAGAATGGGTTTTCACTAAGGTCATGAATTTATTTAATTGTTTCTATGCAATTAAATATTGTAACTGAAATTCCATGTATATAATTAGACAAGTAGGCCTATTATGCCATACACCACACCACATGCCTAGTGAATTGAGAATTGTTTATCCAAAAAAATTATCTCTCAGATCCTCTTCTCTCCCCTCTCAAGAACGAGATATTTTCTTCAAGGATGGAGAACAAGTGATGAAGAACGAACGACACAAGACACTCACTTCGCCGCGCTAGAACCTGGAGAATGAGCAGTGTCGATCAGAGGCCATCAGAGCACGTGTGGATCACCACTAGAGGGATTATATTATGGATCCTTACAATCACTACAAGATAATATGAAAGGGTCATTACAGACGACCAACATCATCAATGAAGAAAAATACAAAATTTCCAGGTATTATTTTTATTTAATAAATTAATTAAATTAATTATAAACATGATGTGAAAGATCCTCTCTAAATGTTTTGGGACTCTTTCTTATTTATCTAAATATTTGATTATATTCTATGGAGACTGGTGTTCATCATCGTATTTATCCAGGAATAATCATTAATCATGGTAAAAATCAAATTTGGGTGTCGTCCCAACCACACTTCTACTACGCCCAGAACCTTCAAGTGGTATCAGAGTGGTTTCATCATAGTTTATAATTATTTAAATATTTCGTTAATGAATTATGAATTTAATAATTTAGTTGTTTCAATTAAATTTAATCATTCTGCAAATATGAATCTCAAGATCTATTTCTCCTCTTTCATTTCTCATTCACCTTACAGAAATGATCTTTTCTTTAAATTTTGATTAAAATAAAATAGAGGATCTCATCTGGAAGAGCCAAAGCTTTGTGGTCGTACAACACTAGAACACACGGTGTGTATTCGACAGTACACGCTGTGTAATCAATATTCAATGGATCATACTGGTCCGCCAAACCAAGCTGTGTGTTGGAGTCTTTCTAAGTCTTAAATGACTCTGTGTGTTGACCAGGAACATGTGGCACATAGTTTCCGGATTACACGCTGTGTGGCCCAAATGGACATGGCGTGTAGTCCCTTCATGTTAGGGTTGGACCGTGTACCCCGTACATGGCTAGCCCTACTGGAGACCATGTAATTAAGAACTATACAGCATGTGGACAATAGGACACACTATGTACTCGGAAGATTTCCGAAGTACACTCACACGCTGTTTCCGCAGGATTGTAATTTGGTTGGATGGTGAACAATATTACACACCGTGTAGTTGGAACTACACGTCTTGTACTCATCCAAACTATGCATATTTATTAAAATTTATTATTATATTATACAAACCCTTGAGACGTTTACCATCGTGCGGGCAAAAATCTGAGGCACAACACGCAATAGGTGTTATATATATATATGTGTGTTTAATTTAACATATGTGTAATGTTAATTTCTATCCATTGGGTATTTATAAATAAGAATTCATCGTGTTTCCACTAAGGTACAAATTACGTACAAAGATAATTTTAAATAAATTTATTTGGTTAAAATTATGATGGATGGGAATATCAAGGAAATTCAGAAAAGGATTTAAGATAAAATGATTGATTAATTAAAGATGATAATTAATTGATTCGAGCGTGATTTATCTAAAACAAGAATGATTAAAGAATTGAATGATAGTTTTATTTATGTATAAATACCATTTCTTATATGGATGATAATTAGCTAGACCAAGACCATTGTATGTAGATGGTTTATTTTAATTTATTTATTTGAAATAAATTTGTTGGCCTACGAGCCTTCTCCTCATTAATATATAGTCCCTACATGTCCAAGGTTTATATTATGTAAAACCCCCTTTTACCCCTCACCTACATTTGAGTTAAAAAAGGAATATGTAATGGATGGAACTCCCAAGCCAGTGGAGGCAGTTCAAGCTGGATCTGAGATGAAACCAATCCCCAGAGATACAGAGGTGGATAGGTGGAAGCTGTAAACAGAAACCCAAAAGGTTGAAGGTTTTTCTCCCCTAGGACAAGGTTAGTTTATCAACCACTAGATAAACTAACCATTATAAAATCTCATGATCACGCCATTTACATTATTTTATTTTTGTAATTTTCATATTTTATAATTATGGATGTGTTGTTATGATCACATAATTAAAGAAGTAAACAATCATGCAAGATGGAACTAAAATAAACCGTAGTTATGTGTAAAAATTATCAAGACATGGTTAATCACTTAAGTAAGTTCATCTTAATATTAACAAGTATGTGATAATAAGAAATTCACACATAAGAGATAAAAATTTCTCAAATAAAATATTAAGTCAGACCAAGCCTTTCGTTACTTGACTATGGGAGAATCTCAATATAACTATGTGTTTGACCAACCCTTGTTGGGACACTTGATTTTATACAAGAAGCCCTTATGAAAGGTTTCAGGTTGACTTAACCATATTACATCAAGAGGAGTATCCCTTTCTAGACTTGGTGTAATATTGGAGGCAAGAGTTTAGGAAATTCAAAGTCATTATTTCAGGATTGGGGAGTCCACTCAACAGATCAAGGAGCTGCAAGCCCACAGTTGGCAAAGAACTGTCTACCTAAACACCTCTTAATAGCTTGAACTACCATTTTTGGGGTTATGCGAAGAGGAATATGGATCCTTCCCACTAGAATTTCATGGAAACTGGACATTATGAGTTTAATGATGAGGGACCTTGGGATTTGATAAGAGAGTGGGAGACTTCAAAACATTTATTATTTCTCATAAAATGTAATCAAGAAAGTACTAATGATCTGTTCTTTTAATTATAGAAAAAAATTACAATCTTGTCAACCATGCTATCCCTGCGATCAATTCTAGATAAAGGTAATATCCTCACCGCCATTAACATATAGGAATGGTTTAGACACCTTCAGGTTATCCTACTCCATGAATATATTTCTTATGTGCTGGAGTCATCATTACTTGATCCACCTTCTAAAGAGGTGAGTGATGAGGATTTCTTGATCTATGAGAAACATATGAATTACATGATCTACGTTCAATGTTTGATGTTATCATTAATGTCTAGTGATCTGATGAAGTCTCATGAAAACATGGATTATTATAGCATACTCAAGATCCTCTGTGGTCTTTACCAAGAGAGGTAAAGATAGGAAAGGTTTGAGATCTCTAATGCACTCTTTTAGAGTAATCTTGGAGAAGGTTCCCCATCTAGGCCTCACATAGTCAATCTAATTGGCTACATTGATCACCTCGAGGTTTTAGGGTTTAAACTCCCTGAAGAACTGAGCAAAAATCTCATTCTTGCATCACTCCCTCAGAGATTCTCTAACTTTGTTGTCAATTTAAATATAAACAACATTGAGAAGTCTCTATCTGATATTCTTATCATCATTCACCAAGTGGATAAAGATATGAAGTGTGAAAATCATTCTATCCTTATAGTGAATAAGAGGAAAGGGAAGGAGAAGAGCTTTAAGAATAAAGCTTCTTCACATCCATCCAAGAAATGGAAGATCAAAGTGGAGGAAAGGGAACAAGAGGCTGTTTGTTTTGCATGTGGGAAGAAGGTCCACTGGAAGAAGAACTGCACCCAGCCTAAGAAGCAAGGGGAAGATTCTGGTGCATTTTTTATCAAATAAAATCTATCTATTTCTACAAATTTGGTATTAGATACATCTTTTGGTTCTCACATATGTATCTAAATACAGGAACCAAGTAGTTTCAAGAATATTGATCGAGGTGAGCTAGATCTACGAGAAGCCAATAGATCCATAATTTCTAGAGTAGTTGTTGGGGACTACCACCTCACATTTCCAACTAGAATGATCTTGCTGTTAAAGGGTTGTTTTATGTTCCTTTTTAACCAAAAACATAATTTCTATATCCAGACTAGATATAGATGGATTTTTTTCATGTTTGGAAATGAATGTTTCTTCTTTTATAAAGATCAAATTTGTTTTGGTAGGGAAATTTTATACAATAGTATTTATGTGTTGGATTACAAAAACCAAGTAATATAAATTGATGACAAAGATACTTCAAATGACTCATACCACACCCAACTTTGGCATCACTGGCTAGGTCATGTAAATGAGAAACACTTGACAAATTTAAAAAAAGATGGATATTTAGATTCTTTTGAACTAAAACCACTTAGAGTATGTCATGCATGTTTACAAGGCCAAATGACCAAAGACCCATTTGGTGGGAAAGGTGAAAGGGATAAAGAGATTCATGAATTGTTTCATACTGATGTGTGTGAACCATTTCTAGTTGATGCAATGGGTGGGTACTCATGCTTCATAACTTTTACTGAGGATTTTAGTAGATATGGATATATCTAAATAATAAGGTATATGTTCGATTCCTTTGATAAGTTCAAGGAATAAATGAATGAATTTGAGAACCAATTTGGTAAGAATATTAAGAAACTCTACTCAAACCGAGGTGGGGAATATCTTAATCAATACTTCATTGATTACTTACAAGATTTTGGGATCCTTTATAAAACAAAATACTTCTTACACACCTCAATGGAATGGTGTAAGAGAAAGGAGGAACCACACCTTGTTGGACATAGTGAGATCAACGATGACTCATGAAAGTCTTCCATTATCCTTTTTGGGGCATGCATTAAAAATAGAGACACACATACTAAACCAAGTACCAAATAAATCGATAAATGGTATTACATATGACTTCTAGAGTGGAAGAAAATCCATGTTATCAAATTTACATGTGTGGGGTAGCAAAAAAAATTTTAAGGCCTCTTTAGGTAGTAAAATCGCACCCCGAGGTATAAAGTGTACCATTATAGGATAACCCAAGGAAAAAAGGGGATATTACCTACACAACCCCACAGAAAAAAGTTTATAGTGTAAATAAATTTCATATTACTTAAGTGGGTTCACCTATCCAAAAGAGATAGTGTGAGAAAGATATACTTCAATGAAATATAGGCTCAAGGTACAAAATAGTTGGTACCTAAACATATTTTACAAAGGCCAGTGGAAGAAGAATCTATTCCAGATACAGAAGTACTGGGTTAGAGTACAAGAGAGGTTAGAGAACTAGAACGATACATTTTTCTAGTTACTGAGGATAGTGACTCATTATTAGTTGATAATAATGATCCTATAACCTATAAGAACGCAGTAAGTGTCACATATGTTTTTAAGTGGAAAGAATCCATGAATTATGAAATGAATTCCATGTACCAAAACCAAGTATGGATTTTGGTAGATACTCTAGTTGATGTAAATTCTATTGGCTGAAAATGGGTATTCAAGAAGAAAATTGAAATGGAAGGATAAGTTATTACCTATAAGGCACGACTAATTGTAAAAGGGTTTAAACAGCGTCAAGGAATTGACTATGATGAAACATTCTCACCAGTTTCAATGCTGAAATCCCTCAGAATTCTACTTTCCATTACAACTTACCATGACCATGAGATTTAGAAAATGGATGTCAAAATAGAATTCCTTAATGGGAACCTTCAGGAAGATTTCTACATGACAAAACCTGAAGGGTTTGTGACTCCAAAAGATTCCAATAAGGTATACAAGTTACAGAAATCCATTTATGGATTAAAGAAATCATTCAGGTATTGAAACATTTGTTTTAATGAAGCCATAAATGAATTTTGTTTTATCAAGAATGAATGTGAGCCTTGTGTCTAAAAAAAGTTTAGTGGGAGTGAATTCATTTTCCTAAAAGTATATGTTGATGACATATTACTTATTGGAAAAGAGATATTAATATTACAGTCTGTTAAGGCATGGTTGAGCCAGTGCTTCTCTATGAAGGACTTGGGTGAGGTAGCATATATTCTTGGGATCAAGATCCGTCATGATATAACCAAGAGATTTTTGGGCCTAAGTCAAAGTACATACATTGATAAGATACTAAAGAGATTTAGTATGGAACTATCTAAGAGGGGATTACTGCCATCATCACATGGAATTACTCTTTCCAAGAAAATGTGTCTTCAGACACATGAGGAAAGAAAGAAAATGGAAAGGACTCCATACACATTAGCGATTGGGTCTGTCATGTATGTCATGATATGTACTAGGTTGGATGTCGTCTATGCATTGAGTGTGGTAGGAAGATATCAAGCTAACCCAGGTGAATGCCATTGGATGGCAGTCAAGAATATCCTAAAGTATCTGAGGTGTAATGTAACAACCCGAGATTTTAGGAGAATTATTCTTTTTAATTTCATTGATGTCTTGTGTTGTACGCTAAACCAAAATTAGATTATACTATACACAACACCTTATTAGCTTGTAGTATACGCAACACTATTCTTGGCTCGTGTTACACACAATTTCAAGTTTGTTTTGTGGAAATTATTCTATGCAACATTAAGTTTAGATTTTGTTTAATGTATAAATGAAATAAGTTTTGATTATGTTATATGCAACACCAAACAGAGATTTCACTACACGCATCTCTAACTTGGATTACATTACACCCAATCAAGACCTTCCTCGATAGCGTGTGTAGTACGCAATACCGAGTTTCACTAAACGACATATTATTATAATATTATTATGAACTAGCCGTTATGAATAGTAATACCCACTTTTTGAAATTTTATAAATTTTATCTTCCAAAATGGACTTCATTTTTGGATTCGGAATATCGAAATTAGCCTAGGGTGAATTTTTGGTATTTTTCTGAAAACTTTCAATTTTTGATGAATAGTGAAAACTCCGGGTTACTATTTAAAAACAGACTTTTTATTTAAATAATTATTTATTTTATTTAAATTTATTTTAGGTCAAAATTGATACATAATACCTATATAAGTTCAATGTAATTCATTTGAGTCATTTTATAATAATTTTAGATATATAAATATTTTATAGAACTTTTCAGCGTCATTTACCCACCTCCTAGGAGAATTTAAAAATTTACATAAAAGATAACTTTACTGTTTCTGGGAGTCGAATTTCGAATATCCGAGAGACATGGTTAATATAAAGGAGTAAAATGTTGTTTAATAAGATAAAAATAATTATTTGTGAATAGTAAATTTTTACATTTATTTACCACTGTTAAAAGTAAATAGGGTAGTTAAGGGTAAAAATGATATTATTATTACCCTAAAACATGTCCAAATTCTATTGGATAAGTGTAATTAGACCAAAAAAAACCTTTGGAATAAAATATTACTCTTTAGGTTCACTTGTATTAGATTAGGACACTTATTATTATTTTATTTAAAGAAGAGTTAAAATAGTTAAAATCAAAGTTTAATAACTAAAACATTATTAATATAGGATTATACATAATATAAATTCGACTATAAATATTCATTAGAAAGATAAAATAGTTTCCTACATAATGGTATTTTATTTATAATTTTTAGACTTTAAATAAATTAATTTATTTATGACACAATGATGATGAAGTAATTACTTTCTTAATGAAATATTAACATAATTGATGTTATAAATACCCAAATAAATGTAATTTTAAACTTTTTATGAATTCAACTAATTTTATAGGTTAATATGACATGTTATTATTAATTAAATTAAATTTATTTGAACTAATCATGTCGTTATAATTTTTTAAAAAATAAATTACCAAATAGTGTCAAAATTGACATAAAATAGTTTTTAAAAAAATATTATATTATTAATTGTTATTATATTCCTAAAAATATCATTTTTGTCCAAATGACTTATATAAGGTTATATATATTAATACGGAACCACTTGGGGTTCGTTTGGCTTGTTATAATATGTTTATTAACCATATAGTTAACGAAGAAAAGAAGACACATTAAAAGTTAAATTATTTAACTTAGAGTTAAATCAAAATGATAATGTTAAACTAGTAACCTAAACTTGTATAAAACCTATTGGTTGAGATAATTTAGACCCATAACCACTTTAGATTATAAACAAATCAATTTTTAGCTATTATAAACCGAATATGACTTTATTATAAAATAATATTTTACATTATTCCAAAGGTGCCCCTCTCCTCCCTTATAAAAAGGGCACCCCTTCCCTCTTCTCTTCACACCCTTTTGATCCTTGAAGCTCGGAAAAAATCTGCCAATTCCTCCTCTCAACCTCTCTAGTTATATCATAGAGGTTCTGGTCTTCTCAAAAGACCAACTCAAGTTCCCTAAGAGGAAATTTAAAGGAGGTGCGTCGAGGAAGAGGTAATCTCTTCTACCGACTCTTTCAAGTTTCTTTCTTCTTCTACTTCCTCTTATTTAGATGTTTCATTATAAAGTAATAACATAATTATTACTTATATACTAATATGTTATTATAAATATGAAACAACCATATTTCACCTTCTATCCATCCTACGGAAAATGAAATCATTACGCGTGCGTACATACAGAATACCATCTCCATGTCGTGGTGTAATCAGTTTTTCCACCACCACCATACATGGATGGGTATAATGGTGTAAATAATAACTATATATGATTATAATAACATCATATTGATTATATGATATTATATCATCCACTAAAATTACATTCAATAAATATGGGAATGATATCACTGCTCGTGCGTATGTACGGATTACCGTCTCCATGATGCAATGAGATTCATTTTCCATGTTAATAATTTAAGAATGATTATAAAGTATATATAATAAGTAATCATGAAATATATGACATAATAATTCTACTGGATTTATGTATATATATATGTATTTCATGTACTTAATTCCATTCAATTCAATAAGGAAATGAAAAACTACGTGCATGCGTATGTACGACCTATAGTATCCATGAACGGTGTATTTCTTTCCATTTATAAATCTATTATATATATGTATATTCTGAATATATATTATATATAAATCAGGTTTTATATTCTGGAATTAATTAATAATGATCTATGTAATCATATTAATAATTACAAGTCAAAACACGGATGATAAATGAAACGATTTTACCCAAAACGTTGCTTTAACATGGAATTGAGAAATGAACGGATAATATAAAATCATAAGTGAATCATATATGATATCATAAATATTATTATGGTTCTATTAAAATTTAATAATACGATTAAACCCCCTATATAGGAGTCTCAGACACATACGGAAGAAATTGGACATATGGTAAGGGATAACTATTCCAATCTCGTTCTTATCCGAGATTCTTATTCTTAAGTATTTACTGGGGTTATTATTATCAGCCATTCCCATGTTTTCTAAAAATATTTTCATTTATTTTTAAAGTCCTTTTTAACCATTTTTAAAATTTACCACATGTTATGAAGGGAATCTTACTTTTTTTACCACACAAGGAACTTTTTGACTTTTTTGACAAAAGTACGAGAAGAATGTTATTTTTAACTTATACGGCGTGAACGGATTTTTACGGTTTCATAACACCTCATTTTCATGAAGCTTACTCTACATGATTTTTTGAATATTTTCAACAAAATAATTTTCTTTTAAAATTTCATGGAATTTGTGAATAGAAAATGATTTTGAAGAAGAAAGGATATTTTCCTCAAGAATTCATTTCAAGTGTTTTATCAAAACCATTTTCCATCTAAGATGAAATTATTTAATATTTTTATGTTCAAGTATAATTTATCTATGATTTACATGGTTTATCTTTTCTTATGATGAAATATCCATTTGTTTTATATGGATTATGTGATGATGGGATGATGTTTATGAAACCCATTTTATTCTTTCGGTTATGATGACTGTTTGAAGTTTATTTTGTGGTACAAGTAAGAATGATTTCATTATGAGATGGGTGGGACCTATATCTCCCTATAATGCATTGGGTAAAGATTTATATCTCATGAGATAGACATGGATGAAATGGTATGTTAATCTGGTTCAGTGATACAGGACAGGAATGAGGAGTGAACTCGATTCAGAAAGGGACTTTGTCCACTAAGATGGTCTTGGCATAAATGCCTTGGATACTATGGAAATCATAACATATGATTAATGGTTTCCACAATTACATGATTTATTCCCATGTTATTTTATCATGATTGATGATCCATTATGATCTATGCCTTACGTATTATCATGTTTTATGTCATTGCTCAAGATTTTAATGTTTAAATATTATGTTCATGTTTTGAAGTTCAAATGTATATGGTTTGTTTTATTTTCTCCATGCTTACCCTTACTAAGAATTTGAGCTCAACATTTATATGTTTTATTTTCCCCAAGATATAAAGAAAGGTTTTAGGTACGAAAAAAGGAAGACCTTTATGAGAGATGTTGAAGATCTTTCACCAAGATTAGAATATTATATTCCAAGTTCCAAATACAATAAACTATTACGTTCCTTTGGTGTATATTTTTGTTATATATTAGATATTCCACAAAAGTAATGTAATATCCATGTACGTCAAGCTTTGGGTCTCTATAGTTTGTATCAGAGGAAAGGTTTAGTTAACCTTTGGAAACTAGGATGCGAAAACTTTAGTGATATCCCTAGAGATATTTCTACGGTATGTCTAGGGATGTTCCTAAGGTTAAGTATAAGTATAGGTGATAATCCTAGAATTATGGTAACAATCTTAGAATTAACCCTAAGATGTTATAAGTTGAAGGTACTCCCCCTTTACTATATTGTTTTCCCTAGCATGATTTTTAGCTCTCGCACTATTCTTTTTGGTTTTTAGACGGTAGATGGAACCCAAAGGAACCGTGTTGATCAATGTAATGGACAATGCAATGATTTTCCTCCTGAACAAACCAATGTTATGGGATATGGAGTGAAAAATCTTATTGCTATACTTACACAAGCTATGAATCATTCTGGACTTCCAAATGAGCAGAGAAGGGAACAATATTCTATTGAGTTCTTCATGAGGCAACATCCACCTTCTTTCAGTGGGTCTTATGATCCACTTGTTGCTGAACAATGGATCAGTACCATTGAAAAGATATTTTCCATACTTCGTTGTTCGGAACATGAAAAATTCATTCTGGCTATTTACCGTTTAGAAGGTGAAGCAGATCAATGGTGGACTCTAATTAAGAATACGAGGCCCCAAGATGAAATTGAATCAATGGAATGGGATGAGTTCAAGAACTTATTTTTCAATAAGTACTTCCCTCGTATTCTTAAAAAAAATATGGAAAAGTATTTCCTTGAGCTTAAGAAAAAGGATGATGAATCTGTTGGTATATACGAAGCAAATTTTACAAGGCTTGCAAGGTATGCATCTGGCTTTATCATCCAACATGAAAGTAAAGTTGATCGATTCTTCAGTTCCTTAAAACTAAGTCTTCGAAGAGAATTAGCTATAAGAGACTTCACTAGCTATAATGAAATTGTGCATTGTGCTATCAATGTAGAAATAGAAGTTGGTGTTACATATCCATATCATGGTTTTGAAAAGAAACGAAAGATGGAGTTCAAGGAGAAATCTCAGAATAATGGTGAAAAGAATATGAATGTTTCTTTATGCTCAAAGTGTGGAAGGAAGCATGGTGGAGATTGTCTTAAAGGGACTAGAAAATATTTTAAGTGTGGAAAAGAAGGTCATCGAGCAGATAAGTGTCGAATTAATGAAAAAAGGGTTTCTAATGATGTGAATAAAGAAAATACTATAGAGAATGCACCACCAACACTTCAATGCTTCAAGTGCAAGGAAATGGGGCATTATGCTAATCAATTCCCTAATCCAAGGGTTAATGATGATCAACGTGAGAAACCTCTTAAGGTAAAGGATAAAGGGAAGTCACATGCAATCACTATTTGTGATGTTGAGTATGACAATGATGTTGTGTAATGATTAAGTGTTTATATAATGGGATTTCAAAATAGTTTCATGAAATCTCATTTATGGCATCGTGGAATTTTGGAATATCTATGTATTGGTTTTCAATAATTATATGGTACCGGTAACCATGAAAAGTGATTGAAATATTTTTGGAAAGAAGATGATATGTGCATAATGAAGCGATAAAGAAAAAACAAAATGATCTCATGATTGATATAAGGACAAAGTTATATCATGGTTTGAGTATAAAGAAATTTTGGGATTTTGGTATGTGGAATGTGTTAAATTTTGACAACATTAATGTTTTCACTAAGGTTCAATGGGTATTAATTTTTCAAGAGAATACATGATTATGGTATTCACATGTTGGTAATTTGACCACCAAGATATATCGTATGATATATGGGGGATAAATGATGGTATTCACATGCTTGGAAGATGACATTTCTAGTAATTGTTTTCTTTATACTATGAGATTGGATAGAAGTATTTTGGATAAGCCTAATGATTGGAATGAATTATGTTGTAAATAAGTCATTATTGTTTACTGCTAGAAATCTTTTCTATATTATTTATGGAATGTTATAATAATGTAGTTTTTGAAAAAGGATAACCTACAGGATGGGCGACAACCCGTCGTGTCAGACAAGGTTGTGGGAATCGAACCCACAACTGAAGTGCGACAGACCTTTATCACCTACCAATGGCCTACAGAAAGTCCCTGGTTAGTAGAAACTAGTTTTATTATATTAATAAGTATGATATATGAAGTATAAGTCCATTTTAGGAACCTTATATGATTAATCTCACTATAGATGGACTTATGTATTTTTGATAACGTTTTCTAACGTTTTTTTGAGATAGATGGAATGACCCATCATTCTATCACATGATCTGCTAACACTTCATGAATGACAAATTCAACTTCATTTTTTAAGAGATGAAGTTGAAATTGTCCAAGGAACGACCAATGGTGAGATTGTACCAAAATCAAGAATGTATTTCTTCTAATTCCAATTTCATCAACTTTAGGGAAATGATCTTGAAAACCAAAAATGTTGTCCTAGTGACCTTATATCTGATGAATTAGATGGTACCTTAGATCATCAAAAATTTATGGATTTGTGATTTTTGGATTTTTCATAGCCATGTCCTCTACCACTCTTCATCTAAAGTTGATGGTTATATTTCTCTTCCATATCCATATTTTCACCTATGTTGTCATATGTGGAAACCCAGTGTTGAGTTACTTTGGGTGATTGTTATGATTTTAACTTCCCTTTTTAAAATTAAGTTTTAGTATTCCTTTTCACAATGTGGGTTTCTATGAAAGAACCTTTCAAGTAGTAAACCATTTATAACCCCAACGAATTTCGAGGGAGAAATTCATTTTAAGGGGGGTAGAATGTAAAAACCCCAGATTTTATGAGAATTACTCTTTTTAATTTCATTAATGTATTATGTTGTACGCTACACAAAAATTAGCTTGTACTATACGCAACACCGTATTAGTTTGTAGTATATGCAACACTATTCTTGGCTTGTGCTACACACAATTTCAAGTTCGTTTTGTAGAAATTATTCTACGCAACATTAAGTACAGATTTTGTTTAATGTATAAATGAAATAAGTTTTGATTATGTTATACGAAACACCAAAAGGAGCCTTCACTACATGTAGCCCTGACTTGGCTTCCATTACACACAATCAAGACCTTCCTCGATAGCATGTGTAGTACTCAATACCGAGTTTCACTAAATGACATATTATTATAATATTATTATGAACTAGTTGTTATGAATAGTAATACCCACTTTTTGAAATTTTATAAATTTTTTCTTTCAAAATGGACTTCATTTTTGGATTCAGAATATCGTAATTAGCCTAGGGTGAATTTTTGGTATTTTTCTGAAAACGTTCAATTTTTGATGAATAGTGAAAACACTGGGTTACTATTTAAAAACCAACTTTTTATTTAAATAATTATTTATTTTATTTAAATTTATTTTATGTCAAAATTGATAAATAATACCTATATAAGTTCAATGTAATTAATTTTAATCATTTTATAATAATTTTAGATATATAAAAATTTTATAGAACTTTTCACCGTCTTTTACCCACCTCCTAGGAGAATTTGAAAATTTACATAAAACATAATTTTACCGCTTTTGTGAGTGGAATTTTGAAAATATGAGAGACACAATTATTATCAGGGAGTAAAATGTGGTTCAATAAGATAAAAATAACTTTTGGTGAATAGTAACTTTTTACTTTTATTTACCACGGTTAAAAGTAAATATAGTAATTAAGGGTAAAAATGATATTATTATTACCCTAACACATGTTCTAATTCTATTGGATAAGTGTAATTCAACCAAAAACAACCTTAGGAATAAAATATTAGTCTTTAGGTCCACTTAGATTAGATTCGGACACTTATTATTATTTTATTTAAAGAAGAGTTAAAATAGTTAAAATCAAAGTTTAATAACTAAAACATTTTTAAGATAGGGTTATACATACGATAAATTCGACTATAAATATTAATTAGAAAGATAAAACGATTTTATACATAATGGTATTTTATTTATAGTTTTTAGATCTTAAAAAATTTAATTTATTTATGACACAAGGATGATGCAGTAATTACCTTTTTAAAAGAGGTCTTTGCTATGATTTAATAATAAAAATGAGTCTTTGGCCCCAACCTTTTTAAAAAAATTACCTTTTTAATGAAATATTAACATAATTGATGTTATAAATACCCAAATAAATGTAATTTTAAACTTTTTATGAATTACAATAATTTTGTAGGTTAATATGACATGTTAGTATTGATTCAATTAACTTTTTTCAAACTAATCAGGTTATTATGATTTTCACAAAAATCAATTACCAAATAGTGTCAAAATTGACATGAAATAGTTTTTAAAACAAATATTATATTGTTAATTGTTATTATATTCCTAAAATTCTAAGGTTCGGCCTAATGACTTAGATAATGTTATATATATTAATACTGATCCACTTGGGGTTTGTTTGGCTTGTTATAGTAAGTTTATTGACCATATAGTGTAAGAAAACAAGAAGACACGGTAAAAGATAAATTATTTAACTTAGAGTTAAATCTAAATGATAAGGTTAAAATAGTAACCTAAACTTGTATAAAACCTATTGGATGAGAGTATTTCGACCCATCCCCACTTTAGCTTCAAAATAAATCAATTTGGGTCTATTATAAACCGAATATGACTTTATTATAAAATAATGTTTTAAGTTTTTCCAAAGGTGCCCCTCTCCTCCCTTATAAAATGGGCACCCCTTCCCTCTACTCTTCACACCCTTTCAAGCATTGAAGCTCAGACAAACCCTTCAAATTCCTCTTCTAAACCTCTCTAGTTATATCATAGAGGTTCTGGTCTTCTTAAAATACCAACTATAGTGCCCTAAGAAGAAGTTTAAAGGAGGTGCGTCGAGGAAGAGGTAATCTATTTTACCGGCTCTTTCAAGTTTATTTCTTCTTCTACTTCATCTTATTTAGTTGTTTCATTATAAAGTAATAAAATTAGTATTAATTATAAACTTATATATTATTATAAATATTAAACAACCCTATTTCACCTTCTATCCATGCAATGGAACACGAAATCACCGCGCGTGCGTACGTCCGAAATACTGTCTCCACGCCGTGGTGTAATCAGTTTTTCCACCACCACCATACTTGGATGGGTATAATGGTGTAAAGAATAACTATATCTGATTATTATAACATCATACTGATTCTAAGATATTATATCATCCACTCCAATTCCATTCAATAAATATGGGAACGATATCATCGCTCGTGCGTACGTACGGATTACCGTCTCCACGACGCGATGAGATTCATTTTCCATGTTAACAATTCAATAAAGATTATAAAGTATATATAATAAGTAATCATGAAATATATGACATAATAATGCTACTGGATTTATGTATATATATATTTATGTCATATACTTAATTCCATTCAATTCAACAAGGAAATGAAAAACATCGTTCATGCGTACGTACGACCTACCGTCTCCATGAACGGTGTATTTATTTCCATTTATCGATCTATTATATATATGTATATTATGACTATATATTATATATAAATATTTTTTTTATATTCTGGAACTTAGTAATCATGATCTAAGTAATGATATTAATAATTACAAGTCAAAACACGAACGATAAATGAAACGATTTTACCCAAAACACTGCTTTAACATGGAATTGAGAAATGAACAGATAATATAAAGTCGTAAGTGAATAATATATGATATAATAAATATTATTATGGTTCTGTTACAAGTTAATAATATGCTTAAACCCACTATACATGAGTCTCAGACACATACGTAAGAAATTGGACATAAGGTAAGGGATAACTATTCCAATCTTGTTCTTATCCGAGAGTCTTATTCATAAGTATTTACTGGGGTTATTGTTATCATCCATGCCCATGTTTTCTAAAAATATTTTCATATATTTTTAAAGTCCTTTTTACCCATTTTTGAAATTTACCAAATGTTATGAGAGGTATCTTACTTTTTTTTACCACACGGGGAACTTTTTGACTTTTCCGACAAAAGTACGAGAAGAATGTTATTTTTAACTTATACGGCGTGAACGGATTTTTACGGTTTCATAACGCCTCATTTTTATGAAGCTTACTCTACAAGATTTTATGACTATTTTCAACCAAATACTTTTCTTTTAAAATTTCATGGCTTTTTTTGAAAAGAAAATGATTTTGAAGAAGAAGGGATATTTTCCTCAAGAAGTCATTTCAAGTGTTTTATCAAAACCATTTTCCATATAAGATAACATTATTTCATATGTGTATGTTTCAAGTATAATGTCTCTATGATTTACATGGTTTCACTTTTCTTATGATGAAATATCAATTTGTTTTATATGAATTATGTGATGATGGGATGATGTTTATGAAACCCATTTTATTATTTGGGTTATGATGAATGTTTTAAGTTTATTTTGTGGCACAAGTAAGAATGATTTAATTATGAGATGGGTGGAACCTATATCTCCCTCCAATTCATTGGGTAAAGATTTATATCTCATGAGATATACATGGCTAGAATGGTAGGTTAATCCGGTTCCATGATACAGGACTGGAATGAGGAGTGAACTCGATTCAGAAAGGGACTTTGTCCACTAAGATGGTCTTGGAAGCAATGCCTTGGCTACTATGGAAATCATAACATGTGCTTAATGGTTGCCACAATTACATGAATCATTCCCATGATATTTTATCATGATTGATAATCCATTATGATCTATGCCTTGTGTAATGTCATGTTTTATGTCATTGCTCAAGATTTTGATGTTTAAATATTATGTTCATGTTTTGAAGTTCAAATGTATATGGTTTGTTTTATTTTCTCCATGCTTACCCTTATTGAGAATTTGAGCTCCCCCATTATATGTTTTATTTTCCCCGGGATATAAAGAAAGGTTTGAGGTAAGAAAAAAAGGAAGATATTTATGGGAGATGTTGAAGATATTTCACCAAGATTAGAAGATTATATTCCAAGTTTCCAAAGACACTAAACTATTACAGTCCTTTGGTTTCTTTTTTTGTTATGTGTTAGATATTCTGCAAAAGTAATGTAATGTCTATGTACATCAAGATTTGTGTCTCTACACATACTAAGGATATGTTCCTGGTTTATGGAGGAGATGAGGAACTAGTCATTAGAGGATATGTAGATGCTAGTTTTCAAACTAGTCAAGATGACATGAAGTCACAAATGGGATACATATTCACTTTGAATGGAGGTGCAGTGAGTTGGAAGAGCTCAAAGAAGAGTGTGGTCACAGATTCTATAGTAGATTCTGAGTATATTTCACATTCTGAGGCTTCTAAAAAATCAGTTTGGATGTGAAACTTCATCAAAGAGAAAGATGTGATACTAAGTAGTAAAGATCCCATCACACTGTACTGTGATAATACTGCAATGATGGTTCTCACAAAAGATCCATGGTCACATCAGAGAATGAAGTATATAATTCAGAAGTTTCATCTCTTTAGAGATTTTTCTCAGAGAGGTGAAGTTTTAGTGGGCATTATTTTCATATAAGACAGTGTGGTAGACCCCTTGACTAAAGCCTTGACTCAACAGAAACATGATCATCCTGTGAGGTCTAGCAGACTGAAAGTCAAATGCAGTTGGGTCTAGTCCTTATGGGAGTTTGTAAGAGTTGGTTTCCTAGAACCAATTAGTTTTACTTTAATTACATGGATATTTAATGTATTATTACATATTGTTCATTGTTATGCATGACTATGATATAATAATGTCCTAGAGTATTTGTTGCATTGATAAGGTCATGGCAGTTCCCCGCTATGATGAGAACCTTGAAATTCTATATCAATATTCTTAAATATAGTTCTACGGTTGGATGACATACTATGATGAGACACATAACATGCTGACCATCAGGTGTGAGCACTCGTAAGTATATGAGACTTCCTCTCATGAAGTTCACACTTGGTAATATGCAAGATAAGAGATTATGAGAACAGACCTGCTAGTATGAATTCCAAATGTTTAGTGTCATCAGATATTTCTATCTGCGAGTGTGTGTAATTATCCTTAAACTTTAATATTATCATTAATATGTGTCATGACTCGTGCACTTTTATTTACTGACGAAAACCTTCATGAAAACAGTTGGTGGGAAGTAGGATACGTTGGGTGCGTCACGAGTGGCATGTTATTAATGGATAATTCGAGGAAGGATTTGTACCTTCCATTTATGGAAGTTGATATCTTGGCCCTTTGATTGAAATAGAACCGTCATGAAAAATTCCATGGTCATGATGTAATGATGAGTTTATTTCAAGTAGTTAAAGAATGACGTATCAAGCATAAAATTTGATGACACTGTCATGAAACTTGCTTGACAAGATATTGCGACAAATGGATTATATTACATAGTCGGCATTTGTATGTGGATGTTGTTGTTGTGACTCTATGTTCTTTCTCTTGGGTGCCTTGACCCGTTGCTAGACAGTATTCTTGGACTTTAGGCAAACCCACTTAATTCCAATAAGAAATAATCCAAGAGGGTCACACACTAAGTGTTTTTGGGGTTCTTGGTTAAATTCCTTTTGAATTTAATTAATGAAGTAAATATTATTTTCAAGACCATGGAATAATTTTATTCAAGTTAAAATAATCACATAAATTAAATAAAACATATTTATTTATTTTATTGAACATTTAATAAATATTTATTTACTAGTTTTTAAATAAAATATTTATTTAAGAGAATAAATTATTTATTAATTTATTTGGATGTTCAATAAATGGAAGTGGAGTTAGAGTAGACCAAGTTCAATCTGGTAGTAAAATAATTATTTTCAAGATGGGAGATAATTATTTAACTAGTTTTCACAAGTTTAAATAATAACGACACTACTATTATTTTGTGATGTAGAATTTTATTTTATTATTCTATTTTGCGCAAGTTGGAACACCATGAATAATGATGCAGCATTATTATTATGAGCATGGGATTTCTCTAAGTTCACGAATGTATTTAATTGTTTTTATGCAATTAAATATTGTAACTGAAATTCCATGTATATAAATAGATATGTAGGCCTATTGTGCCATACACCACACCACACACCTGGTGAATTGTGAATTGTCGATCCAAATAATTTCTCTCTCGAATCCTTTTCTCTCCCCTCTTATGAATGAGGTGCGTTCTTCAAGGTTGAAGAACAAGGGATCAAGAACGACCGACAAAAGACACTCGATTGGCCACACTGGCACTCGGAGAACGAGCAGTGTTGATCGAAGGCCATTAGAGCATGTGTGGATCACCGTTAGAGGGATTCTAGTTTGGATCCTTACAAGAACAATGAGATAATTTGGAAGGGTCATTCCGGACAATCAACATCATCAATGAAGAAAAATACCAAAGATCAAGGTATTATTTTTCTTTATAAAACTAATTAAATTAATTATAAACATGATGTGCAAGATCCTCTCTAAAGGTTTTAGGCCACTTTATTCTTTATCTAGATGTTTGATTATATTCTATAGAGACTTGAATTCACCATAGTATTGATCCCAGAATAATTATTGATCATGTTAAAAATCAAATTTGGGTGTCGTCCCAACCGCGCTTCCACTACGCCCGGAACCTTCACATCTCAGATGCTAACTACCCTATTTATTCACCTTATATACCTATGGTATCATTTTAATCACCCCATATATTTAAAATGATATAATCACTTTATATTTTATGATACTATAAACATATAATGTATTCAAGATCATTTATGTCCTGTTATTCTTTGAATCACCTAAATAAATATATTAAAATTTTAGTATACAATTATAATTAATAATTTTTTCATAATAAAAATTACATACCAATCACAATCACCATGAAATACCCTCATCATGGTAACTATAACACCATATACTCAATTTGTGACCACTAATTATCTGATTTATCGTATTCCCTCAAGAAACAAAAAGTGGAATGTGATGCAATGGAATCTTGGATCATACATAATGAATGTGGGAACATATCAGCTGGAATAAAATGGTAGAAGGGTAGCATGCTTAATTTATTGAGCATGAAAAATGAATTTGGGAATTTATTGTATAATTTCAATGATATATGAGTTGTGTAAGACCTTCTCATATCATTAAATAATTTCGATCTATGGATTTTTATGTCAAAAAAAATGTTGAATGAATTTTTATAAAAAAATTAAAAAATTAAAACAAACAAAAATTAAAAAAAAAATTAGTTTATATGTATGTAAATATCATTGGTTATCATAAATAGATGATAAATGAGTTTCATATCAAAACAAAAGGCAAAATCAAACAATTCTCAGTTTAAGGCAAGAAAATATCAATTATACATGACTTAATAAATGATTTTCATATTATTTTATTCATAATATCCATATGTTCTGTTGTTTGTTAATTAAATTAAAGGTTATTGTTTTCCAAATCCACTATCCCCTTTCTTAATTTCACAAAAACTACTCTAATTTGAAAGATATCAAGGCCAAATTTCTCTATATGATATGGAATTCATTAATTAAACACTTTCAAAATTAGATATATTTTTTTGGATTTCTTGAAAATTTATCAATAATAATAAAAATAAAATATATTCCACATGATATATGATTGGTGGAAAAATAAATTTATGAGTCATTATTTACTATAAATAAATTATTTTAAATGACCAAATTTATTTTTTGGATTAAAATTGTATTCATTAAAATCTATACCACACTCTTTGATGAAAACATTATTATAAATACATCATCATCCACTTAAACCCCTTGTTTTTACATTGATAATAATTATACATCTTCTTAAATTTGTCATGTAAAATGCATATAATGATGCATTTTAAGGTAAATTTGTAATGTTTTATAAACTATATAATGTATTATAAAATATTTCCCTAAAAAATAATTTAATTGGTGGATGAAAAACATATATTTCAAAAAATTATATATATATATATATTTATAACCATAAGACTATACATAGATAACTTTTGTTAAATAATAATTACATGAATAATAGATGTCGATCCCAAATATATTTACAACCATGTAATTTAGATATTTATTTATACATTTATTTATACATTTATTTATAAGTGGTTTATTTACGATTTTGACCCATTTATCGGTTGTTGTATATTTTAATGTTTAATTCAATAATAATATTTTAATTGAATATTTTTTGAAGGATATTTGTAATAATCAAATAAAAAATTCACATAAATAAAAAATATAATAAAGATAAAATTAAAATAAAGAATATATTTCTTTTATTCAATTTATCCAAAGATATCTATGTTGGATCTTGAATATACAGATTATACACAAGAGGGGGGTGAATTGTGTCTTTCAGATTTTTTTTGTTAACTCTTCAATTGAACGAGTTCTGTCCTCTATGATTTATCAGATTTGATCATGTAGCAGAAATAAATAAAATGAAGGACACAAATATGTATAGTGTTTCGGGGAACATAAGGCCCCTAGTCCACACCACCAACAATCAACTCCACGAGCTTGGTGATTTTCACTATCTAGTCCTCGTTTCAACAGGCCGGTCCACAACTGAATACAGGAAGTTGACACCTTTACAATCCAAGGCAAAACAAAGCCTTCTGGTTCAAACACGAACCTACACAGCTTAGTACGAGAAGCTGGTTACTCAAGAATAAAAATAATTTTAGAAAGAATTTTTCCAGTTGATCTTCACAATTGCAATAGAATGCAATTGACGACAAATGGATCGTCGTCTCTAGAAATATAGATTTTCAAAACAAAGAAATTTTGAGTCGATCCAGTTGCAGTAGATATAGAGATATAGTTTACAACTTCAGCAGTAGTAGATCCACAGTAGATATTTGTTGCAGAACAAGTGAATCTTCTATAGAGTTCCTTCTTCTTAATTAAATAGAGCTTTGACGCTCCATTTTGAATCAGCAGATCAATGTGAATTTATACAATCTCTGTTTTCCACCCTTTTTTAATAATAGATTGATCACCACTCTCTCGTATATATGTGGTGTTCTTTCAGAGAGAACATATATAATAAATCTAAGCATATCTCCTGCACATTTAGATCCATAAAAGTCACCTTCTGATTCACAATATTCAAAAATTTTAACTTAAAAAG
The DNA here is from genome assembly GCA_963277665.1 of Viscum album. Lineage (NCBI taxonomy): Eukaryota > Viridiplantae > Streptophyta > Magnoliopsida > Santalales > Viscaceae > Viscum > Viscum album. Next base: position 1,466,951,387 of record OY728158.1, read on the forward strand.
TAGTCGTAACTTCCCTGAAAACTTGGCATAAAAATATCTTTTTAATTTGATCTTTAATCCAAAAATAAAACCGCTTTGAATCAGTCAAAGTCATACTTTAAAAACGACTTTAAATCCGTCTTGAAATCCACCCAATAATCAGTTTGCTGACAGTTGCATAAAAATATCATCTTTCAAACTTTCCGACGCCAAATGTAAGGTTGATGATGTGGCCTCCAAACGTAAGGTTGATGACATAGTCTTCAAACTTAAGTTTGAAAACGTAAGGTTGAATCATAAACGTAGGGTTCATGTTACTTTCTTCAAACGTAAGGTTGATCTTAAACGTAGGGTTGATCATCCATACTTTTTCTTCAAATCTCAAACGTACGTAAAAATATCCATACTTTTACATGATCCATACTTTTCCAAGAATGTACGGTTGTTCACAAAAGTAAGGTTGATGAACCATACTTTTGAGAAACAAACATAACGTTTAGTACTTACATACGGTTCTCCTTTCATACTTTGCTAATAACCAAAACGTAAGGTTTTTCTTCCATACTTTGCTGAAAACGTATGGTTGTTTAACCATACTTTTCTCTTATCTCAAACATTATACACACTTTTCATCCTCACGCTACATTTATCCACGTAGGGTATGAACAGTGATTCCAAGACGCGCATAAAGTAGATTTCGAATAAGTAAGGTAGGAACAGTGATTCCAGGATGTGCTTAAAATAGATTCTGAACAAGTAATAAATTCTCGTTATTTCAAGAGTAAAATAAATTAATAAATTCCTGGAAAATACTAAATAAAATCATTAGAAAATAACTAAGGGTAATTTTGAGCATCAAAATTATCACAAAGAGATAGATTATTACTTTCAATAATCTCCCCTTTTAAATAACATTATTTTATATTGTTGAAATCAATACTTTTCTCAACAATCTCCCCCTTTTTTATGATCACAAAACCAATAAGATAATAAAATTATTTAAACGAAATTAACTTTCAAAATAGTTACATAAATTTTTAGAATTTTGAGAGGATGAAACAATATTTAATTTTAGCAAAATTATTTCAATAAAAATGTCTCCCCCTTCAAAAAAAAATTTCTTTAGAAATAAATGTTTTTAGTTTTATCCAAATATCCCCTTCTAAATAGCCTTTATAATAAAAAATCTGGATAAGTACCCAAAACATTAAATATACAAAACACCATTTAAATAAAGTTTTGTAAAATAAAATGTTTTGGTTATCCAAATTTCTCCCCCTTTTGTGATATCAAAAAGAATGGTAAATCATGGATTTTAACACATTTAATGTCGCACAGAACTGTAGTTAAATTCTTATTATTAAATGTTTATCAATAATTAAATTTTGAGTACTGGAATATCAAAAATAAATTCAGTAAAACAAATAGAAAGAAAGAGACATATTTTCATTAAAAAAATATACAAGTATGATAAACACAGGAATCAAGGGTTGGGAAAGATATGCAATAGGTTCTACCTACTATGGATTGCATACTTGATTTCTGTGAACTATTCCCTGAGTCACTTCATCATCCCATATCCAAGTTTGATAATAAGCTCTCTATTATCTTGAGTCATATGAATATCCTTAATTAAATTGACTCTGAAAACTCATGCATCCTTTCTTCTTTTTCGGTAAAGAGTGACAGCTTCTCTAACATTTGAGTTAACATAGTCCTGATTGGTGGCTCACTAGATATCAGTTAATCCACTAAAAATTTCTGATTGTCCAGCAACACTGATAATGGATCACTTTTACATTGAAGATCGTGCAACCTATCATTCATGTTGCTCATCGTGGATATGATAGCTTGAAATCTTTGGATTAAATCAGGTGAAGTACCTAATTCACTAACAGTACTATTTGCAACTGATGCAAATTGGTTCTCCATAAACAACTTCAGATCTGATAGATATGTCTTCATAACCATTTTAGATTTCAAATTTGCAACTGCATTCAGCATATCCTCATTAAATATTTTAACTTCTTGCCTTGAGACTATACACACTTTTAACTTTTGAAATATGAATTTTTCAAAGGTTAAGGCATTTCTCAGAGTGACAGTCTTAGATTCTAACTGCGAAACCTTTTTGTACAGTTCTTCAACTTCTTTCTTCCTTGAATCCGAGGCACCCTGTGCTTGATTTTCATTCTCAGGCTCTGGATGATGAAGTATTACCAAAGGTAATGATTCAGCATCAGATTTCTCCTTTTTCTTTGTTCTGAGTAGGTTGGTCCATAGATTTTTCCTTAGAGTTCGCAGACTCCTCCATAGAAAAATCCTCTTGAAGTACTTCTGTGTGAGCTTCAGAGGCATGCTCACCACAAACATCATTATCATGGCCTTCCACTATATTTTTGAGAACAACATTTTCAGGAGTTTCCTGAGGTCTGGCCACTTTCTCACCAGGCACTACCTCCTTATCTTGGTTCTGTTGAAGTGTAACTTCAACATCAGCTACAATCTATTCCTGATTCTCCCTTTGAGCTTCTTCTTGAGCTCCTGATCCCTCTATTGGTGTTTTAGTTTCACTAACAACTTCTATGGTCTTATCAATAACAGATTATCTTATAGAAGAATAAGAAAATAAAGCTTCTGTTGTTTTTTCCAATGCAGGGGAAGTAATTTCCTCATTAACAACTCTAGTTCTTCGATATTGAAGTCCCTCATAACTTCTTTCTTCTTCATCATATTCCACTTAAAATCGGATCCTTCTTGCTACATTGCTGAATCTTGATTCAGCCTGTCCCTCCTTGGACTTAGCAGGTTGATCCTGAGCACTCTCTGAATCTTCCTCAGCTCCTACTGGCAAGATTTTTCCTTTAATGGTGCTCCATAAGTATCCAATTTTCCTTAAAGTTCCATCATTAAACATATTACTGTGATGAAAGTGTACTCGGGCATCCACTAATCTCACCATGTCTTTCCTAAGTAACAGTTTAGAAATAAACCGACCGAAATGATAAAAGTTCATCCGGGCATCACTTTGGAAACAATAATTGAGGTACCTAACCATGTACCTTGGGAAGTTTAACTTGATATCACTTAACAAAAGATATATTATGTACATACCAGGGTACAAAATATTTTCCATTTCTTCCATTCTGGGAGCTATTCCTATCTGAACAAATTTAACCAGGATCTTCTGATCTAGCTCTAAATCTTTCACCATAATTTTCTTAATAGTAGATATTCCAAATAGAAAAGACATAATATCCTCAGATTTATGCAAAAAATATCCTATATTTTTCAAATCAAAATGAAAAACTCCCTCATGAGGGAATTTGAGAATCTGACCAATTTCGATCGAAGAGATTGAGAAATCCCTATCCTCTATTTTATCCATAATACTATCCTCAGTATCCCTCAGACTAAACTATACAGATTTGAAGAAGTATCTAAGTTCTACCTCATACAGAAATTCCCGTATTTTCACTATTGAATGTCTGTTCAAGGTTCTGAAATGAGAGCACTTGTTTCAACAGAAGATTTGTCTGAAATAACCAGTCGAGATCGATTACCTTGCCCTGTAAGATTTTTCTTCCTTCTGAGCATTGTCTCTTCACATTGCTTGGCTCGACATCACTGGCTCTTTTAGTCCTTGCCATCTCTATGAGAATCTCTGAAGGTTTCAAGGTTTGGGTTTCAGAGGTTTGAAGATTAGGATTCACGAGCAGAGGTGCGGTTTGCAGATTCGAAATGGTTTCGATAGAAATGAAGCGGTTTAGAAGTCGAAATGGTTTCCGAAAACCTTTGTAACGACCCAAAATTTTGAATACATCTTGTTTACAAATTTTATGGGTTATTTTATTTTATTTTTGTACTCAACAAAAATGTTTCATTTGATAACATGAATATAATTAAAATGAGACTGTTGGGTTTTGACCGTTATTTGACCATTGGTCAATATGACCGTTGTAAACTAAACGTTTCGATTATTGTCTCTAAATACAAGTAATCTTGGTTAATTAATATAGAAAGAAGATTCGATGGCCTCACCCAGTAGTCTTGGATCGATCGAAGCCCATCTAACAGAACTTGGGAAGGAGGTAGCACCACTGGGCTTTGCTCTGGACCAAACCCAAGCTGAAATTCATCGTATGAAGCTAGAATGTGATCGCCTTCGCAAGAAGTTCAAACTGATAGAAATTAATACTCGTGCGATGCTGGCCGAGCCTCCCTCGGATTCTCTCACCTTAGCACACCTCACACCTAGGTCCTAAGCTGGTGTGATAAGGGGCTATGTAAGGAGACCGTAACTGCCTTGTGTAATCCTTTGTTTTAAATAAAAATTGGGATTTCCTCTTTTGATGAAGTTTATGAATTTTCAAATGACCGGATAAATATAGTATGCATATTTTTGATGAATTTTAGAAAAAGGATATTTTAAAAATGTTTATGTAAACCTCAAATAATTAAAAATTTGTAATGATTTTCAAAAAATGGTCTTCTACAATTATGTTCTGTACGAAATTTAGAGTCTAATAAGATCAACATGATTTTTGATGAATAGTAAATTATGAATAGTGATTTTATGATTAGGATTAGTAATGTGTCCAAATGGATTAGTAATCTCACTTAAAGAAAGTATTAATATAATATAGGCACCTTGATTAAGTAATGTGATTCAATAAAATGGTTAAATAATGGTTTCATAAATTATTATTCAAGTATTAGTTTTTTCGGATGAATAGTGTTTTTTAATTAAAAAATTAATTAAAAATATTTAAAAAATTAATTTTATAAAATGGACTTCATTTTTGAACTCAGAGCATCGATATTATGTTAAAGTAATTTTTGGGGATTTTTCTGAAAAAAATGAATTTTCGATGAATAGTGTTTTTAATTAAAAGTTTAATTAAAAATATTTAGAAAATTATTTTTATAAAATGGATTTCATTTTTGAAATGAGAGCATTGATATTTGCTTAAGGTGAAATTTTGGGATTATTCTGAGAAAGTTGAATTCTCGATGAATAGTGAAAATACAGTTTTTAAGTTACGGGTGTTTAATGACATCATTAAATGATGTATTAAGTATTTAATCAATATGGTCGAATTATGAATAGTAAGATAAGGTATAAGGTGTCCGAAGTGGCCAATACCATGGGCAAATACCATGGTCAAGCCCATGGTTTTGCCAAAACCACTAATGAGGTGTCCCTTGGCCACTAATGCCTTGTCCCCTCACTTTCCCTATAAATACCAAGACATCATCTCATCCTTTCGACTCCCCACTCTCCACCAACGAAGTTCTGGTCTCATTCCCTCCCAAGGAGTCCTTCCAAGGTTCCCCCAAGCCCTCAAGGTCCCAACCTTTGAGTTTTAAGAGTTAAGTTTTAAGGTAAGGGATCCGACCTCTCTCTTTCTTTTCAAGAAATCTCTTTTATGTAATTTCTTTTATGATACATGTTATTATGTTAAAGGATGTTCTTTTATACTCAAATTACTGCCCTTTTCATGTTCATATAATGATAGATCCCCTCTTACTCTCATTATTTCGTTTCATGAAGTTTTAAGTGGCGCCGTTAGGCTGCCGAAATATTTGTAACTGATTCTTTCTCCCTTCTCAATTTTCAAGATCTATTTTCATGTAAAGTATTTCAAGTTCCTTTTTATTATGTTGGGTTATGATCTATAAATTTATCATACTGATCTTTTATGATCATATTATGAGAGACCCCATTTGATCTCTTCAATTCAGTATTTTGAAGTTTTAAGTGGCGTCGTTAGGCTGCCGAATTTTTAAGTGGTTCTTCACCCTTCTCGTTTTGAAGTTCTACTTTCATGTCAATTCTTTCAAGTTACTTTTTGTTATGTTGGGGTATGATATCTATATCTATAATACTGGACTCTTATTTTCATATGATTAGAGACCCCATTTGATCTCTTCAATTCAGTATTTTGAAGTTTTAAGTGGCGCCGTTAGGCTGCCGAATTTTTTTGGGGATTCTTTCACCCTTCTCATTCTTTTCAAAGTTATACATTCATGTTGAGTCTTTCAAGTTCCTTTTTAATTATGTTGGGGCATTATATCTATATCTATCATACTGAACTCTTATTTTTACATGATGAGAGACCCTATTTGATCTTTTAAAATCATTTTTGTTTAAGTTTAAGTAACGACGTTAGGCTGCCGAACTTTCATAAGAGAAATCTAATTTTTGTCTTCCTTCCATGTTTTTCATTTCAAATGGTATGTCCTTGAAATTTCATTACCATGACCATGTATCCTTCTTATTCTGTCCATATACTGTTGTATGGGTCATTTATGAATGTTTGACCCATTTTCCCTCTCTTTTTAATGTCTTCTAAAACCTCATAACATAGCCGTTATGCTGCAGAATTTCCGTCTCAAAATGTTTCTCTCTTTTTCTAAAGTTCTTTTATATTATTAAGTGAATACTCAATTATCTTTCTCCTAAAGGGGTATTCACATATATACCAAAATGTTCTATTTTAAATTCTGGGATTTACATACATGAGACCCACCTTCCTTTTCTGTGGGTTTTAAAGTGACGTAAAGATCATGTCTTTAAAGCAGTTTTTAAAACGTTGTGATTATGAAATGAAACCCATTTATTTTATGCTATATGGGTTATTTATGAAATGTTTGATGATGATATATGTGGATCACATGATAATAAAGGCAAATTTAAGGGTGCGCCCTGATAGCGCTCCAATGAATTGGGTAAAGACTTAATCTCTAGAGATGACCATTTTTAACGACGCCTTGGTGAATAACCTTGGTAATTTTTAACGACACCTTGGAGATGGACCTTGATGAAATGAAATGATTGTAAATATTAAATGTTGAAGCCACATCTTCAAGTTATGAAAATGTTATTTTTATTATGATATGCCTCATGATTTCATTCTCATGCCTTAATGTTCTTTTCATGACCTTATTGAAGTATCTCAAGTTCACATGTAAAATGTTTCTCTTGTTTCCCTTACTGGGCTTTTTGCTCACCCTTTCTTTTGATGTATGTCCCCAGGTTATGTGAAGCAGTAATGAACCTAGGATGAACATGAGGAGAAGCCTTTGAAGTGTTTTAGAAGAATGTTTTATGTTTTCATTTTTAAAGTTCCTGGTTTCCAAGACACTAAACCTTAAAGATCCTCGGTTTTGTAAAATGAAATGAAAGTTTATGTGATAAAAAGGAAGGATTCTATAGTTGGTATCAAAGGATCGTTTAGTTATTTGTGGAAATTAAGATATGAAAACTCTAGGAAGAACCCTATAGAAATGTTTAAATATAGGAAATCTTCCTGGTATTTTGGTGAGTATTGAGTAAGGGGTTGCCAAGAAAATACATCCCTGTCTGGATACGAGCAGGTAGAGGTGGCTCTGGCACAGATGTACATAGGGGTAAAACCCGAAAACACCGCTTTGAGCTAGACTCGAATGGGAACTGGTACATGACAACGGGCCTTGCTGCACTCTTGGTTACGACACTCCCGGGGGATATGCTTTGGTAAATTCATAAGCTTAGTATGAACCATTATTAAAGGAACAAAGATAAAATAAAATAAATATTCACATAAGAATATATGATCATGCATAACCTAGTTTGAAATCTAGGGGATCACAAGTTAGGGTACACTTTTCTTCTACAAGTTATCCTTTTATGCTGTAAGTTCCTTTTCATGATTATTGGCTAAGTATTTAAGCCCCTAATTATTCTTTCTATTCTTAGTTAATGGTGGGAAATGGAAGAACATGTGCCAAAAACCAATGTGATAGGAAATGTGATGATTGTCGTATTAATATGACAAATATGATTAGTGGATTAAAAGATGATTATTATTTTGGAAGACGTTCACTATTTTGGGGACTCTATTTGATCAAGTTAAATAGATTACTATGGTATTTTCATTGAGGAGTAAGGTTGACTTATATTTTGAAGAATTTATGAATTTAAGGAGAACTTATGGTAATTTAGGTTACTTATAGAAATGATTAACCTATCTTGGGTAAAATATGTTTAGGTTAGCTACTTTTTTTATAAGATGTTAGGAGTGGTTGATGTTGTCTGTAGATGAACAATCAAGTTGTTTTGGATGACTATGTTATCAAATCCTTCTTGTATTTGGGTTTCAATCTTAGTTTGGTTTATTTTGAGTAATTTTAAGGACCATTATTTATGGAATGGTCTATGATGAACTTTGGGTAGTACCATTGAACTTTTAAGATTTAAAAGTAGTTTCCCTTCATATGGGATTCTTTCTTTTTGAAGAGTTGTTTTACCTTAAACTTTCTGTTTTTGGGATAATGTTTAAAGATAGAAGAAATAGATAGTTAATCTTTTGTGGATTATGTGATTCTTTAGAAGATGATTCATGTGCTTTTTATGAGAACAAGTGTTTTTGAATTCTCATCATTTGGAGAAAAGATTAGTTTTGGTAGAGACTTATTAAAGGATGAAACCATACTTGAAGGTAGGTATATTTTCTTATGTTTTTTCTTTATGTAGTAAATGAATTCCTCAAAATTATGAAAAGGAACATAAAACAAAAACGTTGTCGGTTTACGTTTCCTACTAAGTAATCAAAGACCATTTACACACATCGTAAGTTTGGGATTTTCTTATGGCTAACTTTCTCCTAATCATGTTTTCTATCACTCTCCCTCAGAACTTGACCCTTTTTTTTTCTTCCATGTCCATGTTTTCCTAAATGGAATCCTAGTGTGGGTTATCTCGGGTGGCCTTTGTACTTCCCTTTCTTTCTTTTAAAGTAATAGTTTTACTGACTCCTTTTCCGATGTGGGACTTTCAATGAAATTTCAAAACCCAATTTTAAAAATTTCAAGGACACAATTTCTTAAGGGGGGAAGATTGTAACGACCCGAAATTTTGAATAAATATTGTTTCTTAATTTTATGTGTTATTTTATTTTATTTTTGTACTCAACAAAAATGTTTCATTTGATAACATGAGTATAATTAAAATGAGACTGTTGGGTTTTTACCGTTATTTGACCATTAGTCAATATGACCACTGTAAACTAAACATTTCGATTATTGTATCTAAATACAAGTAATCTTGGTTAATTAATATAGAAAGAAGATTCGATGGCCTCACCCAGTAGTCTTGGACCGATCGAAGCCCATCTAACAGAACTTGGGAAGGAGGTAGCACCACTGGGCTTTGCTTTGGACCAAACCCAAGCTGAACTTCATCGTATGAAGCTAGAATGGGATCGACTTCGCGATAAGTTCAAACTGATAGAAATTACTACACGTGCGATGTTGGTCGAGCCTCCCTCGGATTCTCTCACGTTAGCACACCTCACACTTAGGTCCTAAGCTGGTGTGATAAGGGGCTATATAAGGAGACCGTAACTGCCTTGTGTAATCCTTTGTTTTAAATAAAAATTAGGATTTCTTCTTTTGATGAAATTTATGAATTTTCAAATGACCGGATAAATATAGTATGCATATTTTTGATGAATTTTAGAAAAAGGATATTTTAAAAATGTTTATGTAAACCTTAAATAATTAAAAATGTGTAATGATTTTAAAAAAATGGTCTTCTACAATTATGTTCAGTACGAAATTTAGAGTCTAATAAGATCAACATGATTTTTGATGATTAGTAAAGTATGAATAGTGATTTTATGATTAGGATTAGTAATGTGTCCAAATAGATTAGTAATCTCACTTAAAGAAAGTATTAATATAATCTAGGCACCTTGATTAAGTAATGTGATTCAATAAAATGGTTAAATAATGGTTTCATAAATTATTATTCAAGTATTAGTTTTTTCGGATGAATAGTGTTTTTTAATTAAAAAATTAATTAAAAATATTTAAAAAATTAATATTATAAAATGGACTTCATTTTTGAACTCAGAGCATCGATATTATGTTAAAGTAATTTTTGGGGATTTTTCTGAAAAAAATGAATTTTTGATGAATAGTGTTTTTAATTAAGAATTTAATTAAAAATATTTAGAAAATTATTTTTATAAAATGGATTTCATTTTTGAAATTAGAGCATTGATATTTTATTAAGGTGAAATTTTGGGATTATTCTGAGAAAGTTGAATTTTCGATGAATAGTGAAAATACAGTTTTTAAGTTACAGGTGTTTAATGACATCATTAAATGATGTATTAAGTATTTAATCAATATGGTCGACTTATGAATAGTAAGATAAGGTATGAGGTGTCCCAAGTGGCCAATACCATGGGCAAATACCATGGGCAAGCCCATGGTTTTGCCAAAACCACTAATGAGGTGTCCCTTGGCCATTAATGCCTTGTCCCCTCACTTTCTCTATAAATACCAAGCCATCCTCTCATCCTTTCGACTCCCCAATCTCCCCCAACAATGTTCTGGTCTCATTACCTCACAAGGAGTCCTTCCAAGGTGCCCCCAAGCCCTCAAGGTCCCAACCTTTTAGTTTTAATAGTTACGTTTTAAGGTAAGGGGTCCGACCTCTCTCTTTCTTTTCAAGAAATCTCTTTTATGTAATTTCTTTTATGATACATGTTATTATGTTAAAGGATGTTCTTTTATACTCCTATTACTACCCTTTTCATGTTCATATAATGAGAGATCCCCTCTTACTCTCATTATTTAGTTTTATGAAGTTTTAAGTGGCGTCGTTAGGCTGCCGAAATTTTTGTAACAGATTCTTTCTCCCTTCTCATTTTTCAAGATCTATTTTCATGTAAAGTATTTCAAGTTCCTTATTATTATGTTGGGGTATGATCTCTAAATTTATCATACTTATCTTTTATTATAATATGATGAGAGACCCCATTTTATCTCTTCAATTCAGTATTTTGAAGTTTTAAGTGGCGCCGTTAGGCTGCCGAATTTTTAAGTGGTTCTTCACCCTTCTCGTTTTGAAGTTCTACTTTCATGTCAATTCTTTCAAGTTCCTTTTTGTTATGTTGGGGTATGATCTCTATATCTATCATACTGGACTCTTATTTTCATATGATTAGAGACCCCATTTGATCTCTTCAATTCAGTATTTTGATGTTTTAAGTGGCGCCGTTAGGCTGCCGAATTTTTTTGGGGATTCTTTCACCCTTCTCATTCTTTTCAAAGTTCTACATTCATGTCAAGTCTTTCAAGTTCCTTTTTAATTATGTTGGGGCATTAACTCTATATCTATCAAACTGAACTCTTATGTTCACATGATGAGAGACCCTATTTGATCTTTTTAAATCATTTTTGTTGAAGTTTAAGTAACACCGTTAGGCTGCCGAACTTTCATAAGAGAAATTTATTTTTTGTCTTCCTTCCATGTTTTTCATTTCAAATGGTATGTCCTTGAAATTTCATTACCATGATCATGTATCCTTCTTATTCTGTCCATATACTGTTTTATGGGTCATTTATGAATGTTTGACCCATTTTCCCTCTCTTTTTAATGTCTTTTAAAACCTCATAACATAGCCGTTATGCTGCAGAATTTCCGTCTCAAAATGTTTCTCTCTTTTTCTAAAGTTATTTTATATTATTAAGTGAATACTCAATGATCTTTCTTCTAAAGGGGTATTCACATATATACAAAAATGTTCTATTTTAAATTCAGGGATTTACATACATGAGACCCACCTTCCTTTTCTATGGGTTTTAAAGTGACGTAAAGATCATGTCTTTAAAGCAGTTTTTAAAACGTTGTGATTATGAAATGAAACCCATTTATTTTATGCTATATGGGTTATTTATGAAATGTTTGATGATGATATATGTGGATAACATGATAATAAAGGCTAATTTAAGGGTGCGCCATGATAGCACTCCAATGCATTGGGTAAAGACTTAATCTCTAGAGATGACCATTTTTAACGACGCCTTGGTGAATAACCTTGGTAATTTTTAACGACACCTTGGGGATGGACCTTGGTGAAATGAAACGATTGTCAATATTAAATGTTGCAGCCACATATTTAAGTTATGAAAATGTTATTTTTATTATGATATGCCTCATGATTTCATTCTCATGCCTTAATGTTCTTTTCATGACCTTATTGAAGTATCTCAAGTTCACATGTAAAATGTTTCTCTTGTTTCCCTTACTGGGCTTTTTTCTCACCCTTTCTTTTGATGTATGTACCTAGGTTATGTGATGCAGTAATGAACCTAGTATGAACATGAGGAGAAGCCTTTCAAGTGTTTTAGAAGAATGTTTTATGTTTTCATTTTTAAAGTTCCTGGTTTCCAAGACACTAAACCTTAAAGATCCTCGGTTTTGTAAAATGAAATGAAAGTTTATGTGATAAAAAGGAAGAATGCTATAACCTTGATTCCCATGTTTTTAATAATAATTACATATATTAAAAATAAATAAAATAGATTACGTGGATAAAAGAAACTTATTATGTTTTAAAAACAAAATAGCAAAAAAACAAATTAAGCGGAATTAAAAAAAACATTGTGAAATAAAATTTTATTTAAAAACAAATAAACCTAGCTCCCCTTAATAAAATCAAACCAAGCAGTGGGAAGTGGTTTAGTAAAAATATCTGCTAATTGAATTTCTGTATTTATAAATTCTAAAAATATATCCTTCTTAATAACATGATCTCTCAAAAAGTGATGCCTTATATCAATGTGCTTAGTCTAGAATGACTAAAAGGTTTTTTTGAAATATTAATTGCACTTGTATTATCACATATAATAGGTGTATTATTAAAATTCAATCCAAAGTCCATAAGAGTGTTTTTCATCCATAACACTTGTACACATCAACTGCCAATAGAAACATATTCTACCTCAGCTGTTGACAAGGCAACTGAATGTTGTTTCTTACTAGACCATGACCCCAAAGACTTTCCCAAAAAGTGACATGTTCCTGATGTTCTTTTTCTATCTAATCTACAACTTCCAAAGTCATCATCTGAATATGAAATCAAATTAAAATCAGAAGTTTTAGGATAATGAAGAGATTGAAAAACAGTTCCTTTTAAGTATCTAAAAATTCTTTGAACAGTAGTTAGATGAGATTCTTTAGTATTTGATTGAAATCTAGCACAAAGACATACTGAATACATTATATCTAGCCTGCTAGCAGTAAGATATAATAAAATACCAATCATACCTCTATATAACTTTTTGTCAACTGATTTTCCAGTTTCATCTAAATCAAGTTTTATATTAGTACACATAGGAGTTGTAAATATCTTTCTGTTTTCAAGTCCAAATTTCTTAAGTAAATCAATAATGTATTTTCTTTGATTCAAAACATTTCCAAAAAGTTTTTAATAAATTTGAAGTCCTAAGAAGAAATTTATTTCTCCCATCATTCTCATTTCAAATTATTTTTTTCATTAACTTTGAAAACCCATGAAAAAGGGTTTTATTAGTTGATCCAAAAATTACATCATCAACATAAATTTGAACCAATAAAACATTATTTTTAACAGTTTTCTTAAAGAGTGTTGGGTCTGCCATTCCAACAGTAAAATAATTTTTCAAAATAAAAGAACTTAATCTTTCATACCAAGCTCTAGGTGCTTGTTTAAGGCCATAAAGAGATTTAGTATGTTTAAAAACCGAATCTGGTTTTTGAAAATTTTCAAAACTAGGATGTTTCTCAACATAAACTTCCTCCATTAAATAACTATTTAAAAAGGTAGATTTAACATCCATCTGAAATAATTTAAAATTCATATAAGATGAATAAGCTAAAAGGATTCTAATGGCTTCTAACCTAGCTATAGGTGCAAAAGTCTCATCATAATCTATTCCTTCTTCATGATTGTATCCTTTAGCTACTAATCCTGCTTTATTTCTAGTTATTGTGCCCTGGACATCCTGTTTATTTCTAAAGACCCATTTGGTTCCTATTACTGGATAATTCTTTGGTCTTTCCACTAATTCTCAAACTTCATTTCTTTTAAATTGGTTCAATTAATCTTGCATTGCTATTACATATCTTTCATCATCTAAAGCTTCTTCTATAGTCTTGGGTTCTTGTTGAGATATGAAGGTAGGGAATTCCACTAGGTTTCCTAAGTTTATTTAAGTTTGAATTCCTGTATATAAGTCACCTGTCAAACTTTCTAAAGGGTGATTATTTAGGGTTCTAGACTTTCTAGGCAAAACATTTAAAGGTTTTTCAGTATCATGTTCCTCTGAACTGGACTGAATTTCTTTTATATCATTTTCAAAAACATTCTTTAAGTTCTCAAGTCTCATTTTATCATTAGAGTTAGGTTCATCCATTTGATCTGTCCTTTTCTCAAAGGGATCATATTCATAAAATCTCACATGAACTGATTCTTCAACAATCCTTGACTTCTTATTATAGATTCTATAAGCTTTGGAGGTAGCAGAATATCCTAAGAAAATACCTTCATCAAATTTTGGATCTAACTTACCAAGATTATCTTTGGTGTTAAAGATGTAAACCTTGCATCCAAAAACTTTAAAGTAATTTACTTTAGGTTTTCAGTTTTTTCATAGTTCATAGTGCGTCTTTTTCAAAATAGGTCTAATTAAAACTCTATTAATTATATAGCAAGTTGTATTCACAGCTTCTTCCCAAAAATATATAGGTAGTGTAACGCCCCGACCCCAATTACCCAGAGTCAGTGCATTAATTTAATAAATGGGCATGGTTACAACGAATCAAGTCCCGAAGGACCGATCAATTTAGCAGTCTTCGAAAATAGATTACATACATGAATGTTACATAACACTTCATAACATACAAAACAACATAAATAATCCTTCACGAACACCATTATTACCTTGGCTTAACCCTACATATCAATCACTATACACTTCTTGGAATCCTGGTAAAAATAAATCATAGAAAGGGGTGATCTCAGATTCTCATTAAGGATAATAATACAGCGGAATCTTTCATAAATAAGCATAAACAATTAAGGAAATGTATAACTAAAACAAAGCCTTTTAAACTTGAACATCAGCATAGTATGGAAAAAATAAAATGAAGTAATTCCATTTACTTATTCACATGGATATTCTACTAGTCGAATAACGACATGCAATATCACTAACCACTTTCATAATGATGGAATTCATAATGCCAAACTTTAATTTATGTGTCAAGGCCTCGTGCCAAGACCTAAGGTATAACTGTAACCGGAACCCAACCCGGAGAGCCTCTGTACCCGGACTCCAACCCAGAGTGCCTATAATAACCGGACACCAACCCGGAGTGCCTCTAATAACCAGACACCAACCCGGAGTGCCTCTAATAACCGGAAACCAACCCAAAGGGTCTGCTGTAACCGGACCCAACCCGAAGGGCTTACTTCTACCGGTCCCCAACCTGGAATATACTAGTCCAACACATTCATCTTAAAAAGAGGATGAAATATAACACAAACATTTGTATTAAAACTAGCATAAGAAATACCAAAACATTAATCATAAACCATTAATGGCATAAAGATAACTCATCTATAGTCAAACATATCAAAAAACCTTAAATACAATATGGAAGATTTGTATCATAATAAATCAACTTCAAACAAGTGTAAAATTTATCAAAGGATGTTGACATAGATGAAATGAAAACTATTTGAGAGAAATATCACTATTTCATGAAAACATTTAAATGTCACAAAATTTGGAAAAGAATTCATTTAAAGACATTTTTGAATCCAAGTGTCCCATACCAATTTGGAACTTTTGAAAGGAATTAACATTTTAAAAACATTCATGTCCATTTAAATAAATCCTTAAAACCCATTTTGAAGACATGGACATTAATGAGAATGATTTAGAAGAATAAATATTTAAAACGTTTGAAATGGTGTTTTAGTAAAAATTACCTTAAAAGAATCCATTTGAAAACTCTTTCATAATACATGGATATGGATAATAAATATGTCCCAGTAGATACTTACATAAAAAACCTCGGATAATAAAGAGGTTGTGAAATTACCCCTTACCAATTTGGTAATGTACGAAACATACAACCCATGAAAGAGGTGCCATACAAAGAATATGTAAATACACATAAATTAAAGTGTATTACAAAAAGAATACAATTATGGGCAGTACATACACCACACAAAAGGTAATAGTGGCAGTATGGCATTAATCTCACGGAAATAAGGAGTGAGATGAAAACCCCTTACCTTGTACTTTTCCTTGGTCGAGGGTAGGTTAACATCCTGTATAATAGTTAAATCATTTTTATTAAATTATACAATAATCATATACATAAATATTATATCATATATGATCTTTTAATATAGCTTTGTTAATAATATTTTAGTATTATCGTCATTTCGGGTGTTAACTGATTCGTTTTCCTTTATATGATTCGTTATGTAAGTCGTGTTTGTTATGGATAGGTTGTATCTTATTCATATCCAGAATGATATCAAGTCTTTATAACTTACTTTTAATCATCAAACAATAATTATTCTTAAATGGATATGATGGGGAAGTAAATCTCATCGTGTTTGTGGAGACGGTAATCCGTACGTACGCACGAACGCTACTTCCATTTCATTTTTCATTTTAAAAGGAATAAAAACCAAATTATACATAGGTATATAATTATTCCAGTATAATATAATATCTTATATTTGTTAATTAATTTCATTAACACCATCCTTTATACGTTCCATGTACGGTATGAACGAGTCATATCACTTTGAGGGGGCGATAGTCCACACTTCCTCAAATGAAATTATCGTATATATATACAACATGAAATGAATAATGGTATGATATAAAATGGAATTAAAGAATCTTATATATAAAATAAATATCATTAATATCATATTTAATTATAGTTCCATCATAATTTCCATCATGATAGGTGGTAGGAGATAATTGAACAATCATCGCTTCGTGAGGCGTTTGGTTGACATCCACAGAAACATTATGTTCTTCACCCATTAGATGGATGTGTGTGTAAGTTTAGTTATAATACTTCTAATAACAATATACTAGTATATTTAAGATACTTGTTTTGTTACAAAAGAAAATAATAAAAATATTTTAGGGGTTGGAGAAGTAAAATAAAAGAAAAGAAGATAAGAGAAATTGTTACCTTTAATATGGGTAACTCCCTTTGGTTTGAACCAAAAAGGACTCTTGAAGTGCCTTATGCCTAAGGTAAGGCTTATAAAAGGAGGATATGGATGTAGGTAGATTAATTGGGAAGAGTTTTGATGATCCAAAAGTCTTTAGAGGTGTGAGTAATTGGTTAGAAGTGGTGTCCTTTTATAAGGGGGAGGAGGGACTCTTTAGGAAAATCTAGAAATATTATTTTATAATAAATTCATATTCGGTTTCTAATGGATAAAAAGTGGATTATTTAAAGGTTAAGGTGGGGATGGGTCTAAAACCACTCAACCAATAGAATTTATATAGGTTTGGGTCATTATATTTACCTTATCTTTTAGTTTTAACTCTTAGTTAATTAGTTTGACACTTACCATGTCACTTTGTATTTTTATATTATATAGTTAATAAACTTACTATATACCTCCAAGCGACCCCAAAGTGGTAAATTAATGATACAACTATCATTATATAAGTCTCTTTTCCAAATATTAGATTTTTAGGAACAGAATATAAATTAATAATATAATATTTGTTTTAAAAACTCATTTAGGTCCATTTTGACACTACTCAATAATTGATTTTTTTTAAAGTCTTAACAACTTTATTAATTTGAACCAAATTCATTTAAGCAATAATAACATGTCATATCAACCAATAAAATTAGTTTATGTCATCAAAACTTTCAAATTATATTTATTTTAACATTTA
The DNA here is from genome assembly GCA_963277665.1 of Viscum album. Classification (NCBI taxonomy): domain Eukaryota; kingdom Viridiplantae; phylum Streptophyta; class Magnoliopsida; order Santalales; family Viscaceae; genus Viscum; species Viscum album. The sequence continues at coordinate 1,466,969,138 of OY728158.1, forward strand.
TAATATCAATTATTGGATTCTTTCATTAATAAGTAAAATATTGCATCATTATTGTGTTATATATATTTTTACTTTTTCAATGTCTAAAAATTATAAATAAAATACAATTATGTAGGAACTCTTTTTATCTTTCTAGTTATTATTTATAATCGAAAATATGACATATATAAACCTATGTAAAAATTGTTTTGCTAAAAGATATAAGCTTATGTCATTTTTGTATTCACTTTAACTTAATTATTATAAAGTGTCCCTATCACCTACAAGTGGCTCCATGGGGTCCCAAAATCGACCCAAAGATGCCCATGGTCGGACATGTATCCATCAATACGGTTAGGACACGTTTTACGGTAATTGTTTATTATTATAATATTATATTTTAACCCTTATTTACCGGATTTACCCTTTAACCATGGTAAATAAAATATTTACCAAAATAATTATTCAAAATGTCTAAAAATAAAAGTTAACAATTTATAAAATTTGGAAATTTTGATTCCAAATATGGAATCAATTTTTCCTAATACAAAACACATAAGTGGCAGAAATTAATTTAAAATTAATTCCCGCTATAAAAACAAAAAGCGTGTTTTTCAAATATAATAACTATTAAAAGATTGATACTTGTTTATGTTCGGTTTAAATGTGAAATTATGTCCAATGAAAAACATTGGATTAAATGGTAAAAATATATTCTAAATATAATTTAAAACCACTCAAATTCATAATTTATCACTATTAATTATTTCGATTAAAAAAGTTGTTTTTTATTAAAATGTAGTAATTTTCACTATTCAACAAAATATGAGAGTTACCTGAAAAGTACCAAAATTTCACCCTAGGCTAATTTTGATATTCCAAATCCAAAAATGAAGTCCATTTTGAGATATAAAATTTATAAAATTTCAAAAAGTGGGTATTACTATTCATAACAGCTACATTAATTGGTCGTGGTGTGTGTTAGAACTCGAAGTTGCGTACAACACACGCTACTTTATTATTCAAAGAGAAGCGTACAGTAGAATCTTGGGGTGTTACATTATCCCCTCCTTCAATAAATTGTGTCCTCTCAATTTATACTTAGTATTGGAAACTTGGGGTTGACATTTCAAAATATCTTAGTTGAAATCCCACATCAAAAAATGGATTAATGAGGCCTCTGTTGAAAATAAAGAGTGATAAGTTTGAAGGTTACCGAAAATAACACATACTAGGGTTCCATGTAGGAAAATATTGATATGGAAGAGAAATCAAACCATTAATATCTGATGTATAGTGGTAGAGAACATGGCTATGAAAAGGCCAATAATCCCAAAGCCATAAATCTGTGATTATCTAAGGTACCATCTAGGACAACATTTTTGTTCTAAGTTCCTTTTCTTAATGTTAAAGAATTTATTTATGAGATTGGATAAGATCATAAGGAGATATACTTACTTTATAATTAGTGTTTTATCCATTAATAAATTTTTACCACAAACTCATCTTTCACTATAAAACATAAGACAACTCAAAAATACTCTATTTATCCTAATCGTATTGGGTTCCAAATATAATGAATGTATAATTCACATATCAGACCCATTAAAAAAGGAAACTACATTATACAATCTAGGATATTCACATAGTCCAGTGGTAGGCGATAAATCCCAATTGCACAATAGTTGTGGGTTCAATTCCCACAGCTTTGTCCGACGCGACAGGTTGTCACACGGTCTGCGTGATGTCCTTTTATAAAAATCCAAAAATAAACTTTCAAACATAATCCATTCCAACCTATAGACTTATCCAAAATAATACTATCCAAACTCACAGTCCAAAATTTATAAGGAATTTAAACATAATGAAGATCCTTTTTTCCATGTAATTTCGAAAAACTTTAACTCGCTGTTGAGTCACTTTTCTTAGTAATATAAAATCTCAAATCCTCAATGAAATAGTACTGTAGTACAATCATTATTTATTTCCAGAACATCATTGATACAACACTTAAATGAAATAATTCCAAAATAACAACATAAAAACACTAGTCATTCCTCTTCATTTGGGGTAGTATCATAACTTGATTATTATCCAATAGCATCATTTGCGGCATAGTCCGATGACTGTGACATTGGTTCGCATAGTGTCCAAACTCCTTGCAGATGAAGCATTGTATATTTGAAACCATTTTCTTACCCTTGAAATCACATACTTGATGTCCTTTTTATCCATACTTATAACATACTCCCATTCCCTTCAACCATTTACCAAGGTGATTCTTTCTACAGTTATCACATATGGGAAAATACTTCTTTACCTTATTCCCTTTGTCTATTCTTCTCTCTACCATCCTTTCCTTCTCTGGATTCCCTTCAAGTCCATAGGACTCCAAGAATTAATTACTTATCTTATCAACACATGATATCATTTCTTCATATGATGATAATACGTGGGAGACTATTTCCCTTCTAAATTCTGTCTTAGGACCATGAAAGATACGATCCTTCTTACTCTTTGGACCATATGTATTACTGGAGTTCACATTCCTTCTACTAGGTGCCATTTCTATACAATAGCATAAACTAGGTCAGTTTATGAATTGCAATGAATAATTCCAAACATGTAAAATACCTAACACAAATTGAATAGTTTATGGATATAATCCATAATCATAAAAATGTTTTCTTTGAGGAAGTATATAATCATAATCCCTTCATAATGGTTTGTAAAGAAAATGATAATTATCCTAAGAATATCCCCCGGGAGTGTCATAACCAAAAGTGCAGCAAGGCCCGTTGTCGTGCACTAGTTCCCATTCGAGTCTAGCTCAAAGCGGTGTTTTCGGTTTTTACCCCTAGGTACATCTGTGCCAGAGCTGCCTCTACCTGCTCTTATCCAGACAGGGATGTATTGCTCAGAAAAATCACAAAATATCTACAATACCAAAATTCTATGAAGTTCTTCTACACTAATCCTCAATGTTCATCTTAGGTCTACATTCTCTAATCAAAGTTTATCTAAATCTAGTTTCCAAGGTTATTGCTAAACTTCCTCTGATACCAACTGTAATGCCCCAACCCCAGTTACCCAGAGTCGGTGCATTAATTTAATACATAGTCATGATTACAAGGAATCAAGTCCCGAAAGACCGATCGGTTTAGCAGTCTTGGAAAATAGATTACATACATGAATGTTACATTACACTTCATAACATACAAAACAACATAAATAATCCTTCACGAACACCATTATTCCCTTGTCCTAACCCTACATATCAATCACTATACACTTCTCGGAATCCTAGAAAAAATAAAACATAGAAAGGGGTGAGCTCAGATGCTCAGTAAGGATAACAATACAGAAAAAACTTTCATAAATAAGCATTAACATTTAAAAAAATGTATAACTAAAACAAAAGCCTTTTAAACATGAACTTCAGCAAAATATGGAAAAAATAAAATGAAGTAATGCCATTTACTTATCCACATGGATATTCTACTAGTCAAATAATCACATGCAATATCACTAACCACATTCATAATGATGGAATTCATAATGTCGAACTTTAATTTCTGTGTCAAGGCCTCGTGCCAAGACCTAAGGTATAACTGTAACCAGAACCCAACCCGGAGAGCCTCTGTAACCGGACTCTAACCCGGAGTGCCTCTAATTACCGGACACCAACCCGGAGTGCCTCTAATAACCAGAAACCAACCCAGAGTGCCTCTAATAACCGGACACCAACCCGGAGGGTCTGCTGTAACCAGACCCCAACCTGAAGGGATTACTTTTACTGGTCCCCAACCTGGAACATACTAGTCCAACACATTCATCTTAAAAAGAGGATGAAATATAGCATAAACATTCTTATTAAAACTAGCATAAGAAATACCAAAACATTAATCATAAACCATTAATGACATAAAGATAACCCATCCATAGTCAAACTTATCACAAAACCTTAAATACAATATGGAAGATTTGTATCAAAATAAATCAACTTCAAACAACTGTAAAATTTATCAGAGGATGTTGACATAGATGAAATCAAAACTATTTGAGAGAAATATATATATTTAATGAAAACATTTAACTGTCACACAATTTGGAAAAAAATTCATTTAAAGACAATTTTGAATCAAAGTGTCCTATACAACTTTGAAACTTTTGAAAGGAATTAACATTTTAAAAACTTTCATGTCCATATAAATAAATCCTTAAAAACCATTTTGAAGACATGGACATTAATGAGAATGATTTAGAAGAATAAATATTTAAAATGTTTGAAATGGTGTTTTAGTAAAAATTACCTTAAAATAATCCCTTTGAAAACTCTTTCATAATACATGGATATGGATAATAAATATGTCCCAGTAGATACTTACGTAAAAATAACCTTGGATAATATAGAGGTTGTGAAATTAACCCTTACCAATTTGGTAACGTACGAAACATACAACCCATGAAAGAGTTACCATACAATGAATATGTAAATACACATAAATTAAAGTGTATTACAAAAATAATACAATTATGGGCAGTACATACACCACACAAAAGGTAATAGTGGCAATATGGCATGAATCTCACGGAAATAAGGCGTGAGATGAAAACCACTTACCTTGTACTTTTCCTTGGTCGAGGGTAGGTTAACATCCTGTATAATAGTTAAATCATTGTTATTAAATTATAAAATAATCATATACAAAAATATGATATCATATATGATCTTTTAATATTTCTTTGTTAATAATATTTTAGTATTATCATCGTTTTGGGTGTTAACTGATTCGTTTTCCTTTATATGCTTCGTTACGTAAGCCGTGTTTGTTATGGATAGGTTGTATATTATTCATATCCAGAATTATATCAAGTCCTTAAACATTACTTTTAATCATCAAATGATAATTATTCTTGAATGGATATGATGGGGAAGTGAATCTCATCGTGTTCGTGGAGACGGTAATCCGTACGTACACACGAATGTTACTTCCATTTCATTTTTCATTTTAAAAGGAATAAAAACCAAATGATACATAGGTATATTATTATTATAGTATAACATAATAACTTATATGTGTTACTTACGTTTATTAACACCATCCTTTATACGTTCCAGGTATGGTATGAACGAGTCATACCACTTTGAGGGGGCGGTAGCCCGCACTTCCTCAAATGAAATTATCGTATATATATACAACATAAAACGAATAATGGTATGATATAAAATGGAATTAAATAAGCTTATATATAAAATAAATATCCTTAATATCATATTTAATTATAGTTCCATCATAATGGCCACCATTAGAGGTGGTAGGAGATAATTGAACAATCATCGCTTCGTGAGGCGTTTGGTTGCCATCCACAGAAACATTATGTTATTCACCCATTAGATGGATGTGTGTGTAAGTGTTGTTATAATACATCTAATAAAAATATCCTAGTATATTTAGGATAATGGTTTTGTTACAAAAGAAAATAATAAGAAGAGTTTAGTGGTTAGAGAAGTAAAATAAAAGAAAAGAAGCTAAGAGAAATCGTTACCTTTAATTTGGGTAACTTCCTTTGGTTTGAACCAAAAATGACTCTTGAAGTGCCTTCTACCTAAGATAATACTTATAAAAGGAGGAGAGAGATGTAAATAGATTAATTGGACAGAGGTTGGACGAGCCAAAAGGCTTGAGAGGTGTGAGGAATTGGTTAGAAGTGGTGTCCTTTTATAAGGGGGATGAGGGGCTCTTTAGGAAAATCTAGAAATATTATTTTACAATAAATTCATATTCGATTTATAATGGATAAAAAGTGTATTATGTATAGTTTAAGGTGGTTATGGGTCACAAACCACTCAAACAATAGAATATAGACAGGTTTGTGTCATTATATTAACCTTATCTTTTTGTTTTAACTCTTAGTTAATTAGTTTGACACTTACCATGTCACTTTGTATTTTTATATTATATTGTTAATAAACTTACTATATACCTCCAAGAGACCCCTAAGTGGTCCATTAATGATACAAATATCATGATATAAGTCTCTTGTATGAACCTTAGATTTTTAGGAATATAATATAAATTAATAATATAATATTTGTTTTAAAAACCCATTTATGTCAATTTTGACACTACTCAATAATTGATTTTTGTTAAAGTCTTAAAAACTTTATTAATTCAAAAAAAATTCATTTAAGCCATCCTAACATGTCATATTAACCAATAAAATTTGTTTATGTCATCAAAACTTTCAAATTATATTTATTTTAACATTTATAATATTAATTATTTGATTCTTTCATTAATAAGGAAAATACTGCATCATTATTGTGTCATATATATTTTTACCATTTCAATGTCTATAAATTATAAATAAAATACCATTATGTAGGAAATCGTTTTCGATTTCTAATGAATATTTATAATCAAAAATATAACATATATAACCCTATGTAAAAATTGTTTTTCTAAAAGATATAAGCTTATGTCATTTTTGTATTCACTTTAACTTAATTAATATAAAGTGTCCCTATCACCTACAAGTGGCTCCATGGGGACCCAAAATCGACCCAAAGATGCCCATGGTCTGACATGTATCCACCAGTAATGTTAGCACACATTTTAGGGTAATTTTGTATTATTATAATATTATTTTTTAACCCTTATTTACCGGATTTACCCTTTAACCATGGTAAATAATATTTTTACCGAAGTAATTATTCAGAATGTCTAAAAATTAAAGTTACCTATTTACACAATTTGGAAATCCTGATTCCAAATATGGAATCCATTTTTCCAAATTCAAAACATATAATTGACAGAAATTAATTTAAAATTAATTTCCGGTGTCAAAACAAAAAATGTGTTTTTAAAATATAATAACTATCAAAAGATTGATACTTGTTTATGTTCGGTTTAAATGTGAAATTATGTCCAATGACCAAAATTGGATTAAATGGTAAAAATATATTCTAAATATAATTTAAAACAACTCAAATTCATAATTTATCACTATTAATTATTTCTATTAAAAAAGTTGTTTTTAATTAAAATGTATTAATTTTCACTATTCATCAAAATATGAGATTTATCCGAAAAGTACCAAAATTTTACCCTAGGCTAATTTCAATATTCCGAATCCAAAAATGAAGCCAATTTTGAGAGATAAAATTTATAAAATTTCAAAAAGTGGGTATTACTATTCATAACCGCTACTTTGATTAGACATGGTGTGTGTTAGAACTCGAAGTTGCGTACAACACACGCTACTGTATTATTCAAAGAGAAGCGTACTGTAGAATCTTGGGGTGTTACAGGTAGGATATAATCATTTAACATAGTTCTATCCATTTCATGAATTATTCTATTTCTTCTTTCTACAATCCCATTCTGTTGAGGAGTTCTTGGGGAAGAAAAGGTATGTTTAATACCCATGTTTGATCAAAAGGAATTAAATTCCTGATTCTCAAATTCTCCACCATGATCACTTCTCAATGAGATTATATTAAAACCTTTTTCATTTTGAATAGATTTGTAGAAAATTTCAAATAAAGTAAAAGATTCATTTTTAAATTTCAGAAAGAAAATCCATGTAAATCTTGAATAGTCATCAACTAAAACATATACATATAATTTACCAGCTAAGCTTGCTACTCTTGAGGGTCCAAAAAAATCCATATGAATAAGTTCTATAGGTTTAGATGTAGAAACTTTATTAACATATTTGAAGGATGATTTGTGTTTCTTGTCAAGTTGACATGCATCACAAAATCTATCACTTTCAAATTTGGGACTAGGTAAATCAGAAACTAAATGTTTCTTAGATAACTTATTTAAAACATATATATTTCAATGTCCAAGTCTCCTATGCCAGATCCAAGATTCACTTACTTTAGCAGTCAAGCAGTTTACTTGTTGTTTACACAAGGAATTTAAATCCAAAGTATAGACATTTTCAGTTCTTGGTGCTTTAAATTTAAACAGTTTATCTTTAGAAACAGTACCGCAATTGTTAGTAAAATAAACAGTATATCCATCATCACAATGTTGAGAGATACTTATCAGATTGTGTTTTAATCCTTTTACATAAAGTACTTTGTTGATTGAGACTGTTTTCAGATCTCCAATAGTTCCAATGCCAACTATTTTTCCTTTGGCATTGTCACCAAATGTGACAAGTCCTCCTTCATTTTGGGTGAGTGAAGAAAAATTCAATGAGTTTCCACTCATATTTCTTGAGCAACCACTGTCCATGTACCATATATCGTTTCTTCTATGGTGGCCTTCTACCTACAAAGACATTCAAACAAATTGCATTAGTACCCATATTTTTTTGGGTCCATGGGTGTTAGCTAGCAATGATCTGGGTATCCAGATTAGCTTTGTTCTTTTAAAATCTGTTGAATCATATAAGTCTTTTGAAACATATGTTTTCTTAATACCACAAATTTGAGGCTGTCTTAAGAAACAGTTTTTAGCTATATGTCCTTTTGTCCCACAAAAGTTACAACTAACCTTTTTAGAGCTAGTAACAAAATAATTTTTATATAGCTTAGGTTTTTCTCTTTTACTGGTAATTCCAAATCTCTCATTTTTAATGAAAGTTTTTCTAAGAATTTCATTTAATGAATTCTCTCCTTTTGTAAAAACCAATGCAGTCTGTTTGTAAGATTCTACTTTATCCTGCAGTGTTTTTATTCTTGATTCAAAATTAATATAGTTAGAGTTAATTGAATTGTATTTATCAGTTAATGTAACACCCCAAGCTTCTACGGTACACTTCTCTTTGAATAATACAGTAGTGTGTGTTGTACACAACTTCAAGTTCTAACACACACCACGACCAATCAAAGTAGCCGTTATGAATAGTAATACCCACTTTTTGAAATTTTATAAATTTTATCTCTAAAAATGTAATTCATTTTAGGATTTGGAATATCGAAATTAGCCTAGGGTGAAATTTTGGTACTTTTCGGATAACTCTCATATTTTAATGAATAGTGAAAATTACTACATTTTAATTAAAAACAACTTTTTTAATGGAAATAATTAATAGTGATAAATTATGAATTTGAGTGGTTTTAATTTATATTTATAATATATTTTTACCATTTAATCTAATTTTGGTCATTGGACATAATTTCACATTTAAACCGAACATAAACAAGTATCAATCTTTTGATAGTTATTATATCTTAAAAACATGCTTTTTTGTTTTGACAGCGGGAATTAATTTTAAAATAATTTTTGCCACTTCTATGTTTTGAATTTGGAAAAATGGATTCCATATTTGGAATCAGGATGCCCAAATTGTGTAAATAGGCAACTTTTATTTTTATACATTTTGAATAATTACTTTGGTAAATATTTTATTTACCATGGTTAAAGGGTAAATCCGGTAAATAAGGGTTAAAAAATAGTATTATAATAATACTAAATTACTCTAAAACGTGTCCTAATATTATTTGTTGATAAATATTTGACCCTGGTCATCTTTGGGTCGATTTTGGGACCCCATGAAGCCACTTGTAGGTGATAGGGACACTTTATATTAATTAAGTTAAAGTGAATACAAAAGTGACATAAGCTTATATCTTTTAGCAAACAATTTTTTACATAGGGTTATATATGTTATATTTTAGATTATAAATATTCATTAGAAATATAAACAAATTTCCTACATAATGGTATTTTATTTATAATTTTTAGACATTGAAAAAGTAAAAATATATATGACACAATAATGATGCAGTATTTTCCTTATTAATGAAAGAATCAAATAATTGATATTATAAATGTTAAAATAAATATAATTTGAATGTTTTGATGACATAAACTAATTTTATTGGTTAATATGACATGTTAGTATTTCTTAAAAGAATTTTTTTCGAATTAATAAAGTTTTTAAGACTTAAACAAAATCAATTATTGAGTAGTGTCAAAATTGACATAAATGAGTTTTTAAATCAAATATTATATTATTAATTTATATTCTATTCCTAAAAATCTAAGGTTCATCCAAGTGACTTATATCATGATATTTTTATCATTAATGGACCACTTGGGGCTCTCTTGAAGGTATATAGTAAGTTTATTAACTATATAATATAAAAATACAAAGTGACATGGTAAGTGTCAAACTAATTAACTAAGAGTTAAAACTAACAGATAAGGTTAATATAATGACTCAATCCTGTCTAAATTCTATTGTTTGAGTGGGTTTCGACTCATCCACACCTTATCCTTTAAATAATCCACTTTGGATCCATTAGAAACCGAATATGAATTTATTATAAAATAATATTTCTAGATTTTCCAAAAGAGCCCCTCATCCCCCTTATAAAAGGACACCACTTCTAACCAATTCCTCAAACCTCTCAAGTATTTTGGATCGTCCAACCTCTGAACAATTAATCTCCCTACATACCTATCCTCCTTTTATAATCCTTACCTTATGAAGAAGTCACATCAATATTCCTTTTAGGTTCAAACCAAAGGGAGTTAACCAAATTAAAGGTAACGATTTCTCTTAGCTTATTTTCTTTTATTTTATTTCTCCAACCCCTAAACTCTTCTTATTATTTTCTTTTGTAACAAAACCAGTATCCTAAATATAAAAATATATTTTTATTATAATTATTATAACTACACTTACACACACATCCATCTAATGGGTGAAGAACATAATGTTTCTGTGGATGGAAACCAAACGGCTCACGAAGCGATGATTGTTCAATTATCTCCTACCACCTCTCATGGTGACCATTATGATGGAAATATAATTAAATATGATATTAATGATATTTATTATATATATAAGCTTCTGTAATTACATTTTATATCATACCATTATTCGTTTCATGTTGTATATATATACGATAATTTCATTTGAGGAAGTGCGGACTACCGCCCCCTCAAAGTGATATGACTCGTTCATACCATGCATGGAACGTATAAAGGATGGTGTTAATAAACATAAGTAACACATATAAGATATTATATTATACTAGAATAATTATATACCTATGTATCATTTGGTTTTTATTCCTTTTAAAATGAAAAATGAAATTGAAGTAGCGTTCGTGCGTACGTAAGGATTACCGTCTCCATGAACACGATGAGATTCATTTCCCCATCATATCCATTCAAGAATAATTATCATTTGATGATTAAAAGTAATATTTAAGGACTTTATATCATTATGGATATGAATAAGATACAACCTATCCATAACAAACAGGGCTTACGTAACGAAGCATATAAAAGAAAACGAACCAGTTAACATCCGAAACGACGATAATACTAAAATATTATTAACAAAGCAATATTAAAAGATCATATATGATTTCATATTTATGTATATGATTCTTGTATAATTTAATAACAATTATTTAACTATTATACATGATGTTAACCTACCCTCGACCAAGGAAAAGTACAAGGTAAGGGGTTTCTTATCTCACTTTTAATTCTGTGAGATTTCCATTGTTCACCACTTACTTATTGCATGTGGTGTATTGTGTACTGCAATTTGATATGTATTATCATAATCATATTTATATTCATGATATTATATGATTCATTTGGTGGTTATTTACTATTTTTCATACGAATCGATTTATTACAACGAGGTAAGGGGTTTTCATCTCACTCCTTATTCCCATGAGATTCATACCATATTGCCACTATTACCTTTTGTGTGGTGAATGTACTTCCCATAATTGTATTATTTGTGTAATACACTTTAATTTATGTGTATTTACATATTCATTGTATGATACCTCTTTCATGGGTTGTATGTTTCGTAAGTTACCAAATTGGTAAGGGATAATTTTACAATCTCTTTATTATCCAAGGTTGTTTTTTATGTAAGTATCTACTGGGACATATTTATTATCCATATCCATGTTTTATGAAAGAGTTTTCAAAGGGATTATTTTAAGGGAATTTCTACAAAGACATAATTTCAAAAGTTTTAAATATTTATTCTTCTTAATCTTTCTCATTAATGTCCACGTCTTCAAAATGTTTTTTAAGGATTTATTTATATGGACATGAATGTTTTTAAAATGTTAATTCCATTCAAAAGTTTCAAAGTGGTATGGGACACTTTGATTCAAAAATGTATTTAAATTACTTCTTTTCCAAATTGTGTGACATTTAAATGTTTTCATGAAAAAGAGATATTTCTCTCAAATAGTTTTGATTTCATCTATGTCAACATCCTTTGATAAATTTTACACTTGTTTGAAGTTGATTTATTATGATACAAATCTTCCATATTGTATTTAAGGTTTTGTGATATTTTTGACTATGGATGGGTTATCTTTATGCCATTAATGGTTTATGATTAATGTTTTGGCATTTCTTATGCTAGTTTTAATATGAATGTTTATGTTATATTTCATACTCTTTATAAGATGAATGTGTTGGAATTGTATGTTCTGGGTTGGGGACTGGTAAAAGTAATCCCTCCGGGTTGGGGTCCGGTTACAGCAGACCCTCCGGGTTGGGGTTCGGTTACAGTAGACCCTCCGGGTTGGTGTCCGGTTATTATAGGCACTCCGGGTTGGTGTCCGGTTATTAGAGGAACTCCTGGTTGGTGTCCATTTATTAGAGGCACTCTGGGTTGGAGTTCGGTTACAGAGGCTCTCCGGGTTGGGTTTCGGTTACAGTTATACCTTAGGTCTTGGCACGAGGCCTTGACACAGAAATTAAAGTTCGACATTATGCATTCCATCATTATGAAAGTGGTTAGTGATATTTCATGTGATTATTTGACTAGTAGAATATCCACGTGAATAAGTAAATGGAATTACTTCATTTTATTTTTGCCATATTATGCTGAAGTTCAAGTTTAAAAGGCTTTTGTTTTAGTTATACATTTCCTTAAATGTTTATGATTATTTATGAAAGTTTCCAATGTATTGTTATCCTTACCAAGCATCTGAGCTCACCCCTTTCTATGTTTTAGTTTTCCCCATATTCAAAGAAGTGTATAGTGATTGATATGCAGGGTTAAGCCAAGGGAATAATGGAGTTCGTGAAGGATTATTTATGTTGTTTTGTATGTTATTAAGTGTAATGTAACATTCATATATGTAATCTATTTTCCAAGAATTCTAAACCTATCGGTCCTTCAGGACTTGATTCCTTGTATTCATGCCAATGTATTAAAGTAATGCACTGACTCTGGGTAACTAGGGTTGGGGCATTACAGTTGGTATCAGAGGAAGTTTAGAAATAACCTTGGAAACTAGATTTATATAAACTCTGATTAGAGAACTTAGACCTAAGATGAAAATTGAGGATTAGTGTAGAGAAACTTCCTCGAATTTTGGTATTGTAGAGATTTTGTGAGTTTTCTGAGCAATACATCCCTGTCTGGATACGAGCAGGTAGAGGTAGCTCTGGCACAGATGTACCTAGGGGTAAAACCCGAAAACACCACTTTGAGCTAGACTCAAACGGGAACTGGTGCACGGAAACGGGTCTTGCTGCACTCTTGGTTATGACACTCCTGGGGGATATTCTTAGGATAATTATCATTTTTTACGAACCATTATGAAGGGTTTATGAGTATATAATTCTTTAAAGAAAACATTTTTATGATTATGGATTATATCCATAAACAGTTCAATTCGCATTAGGTATTTTACAAGTTTGGAATTATTCATTGCAATTCATAAACTGACCTAGTTTTTGCTATTTTATAGAAATAGTGCCCAGTAGAAGGAATGTGAACTCCAGTAATACGTATGATCCAAAGAGTAAGAAGGATAATATCATTCATGGTCCTAAGCCAGAATTTAGAAGGGAAATAGTCTCCCACAGATTATCATCATATGAAGAAATAATATCATGTGTTTATAAGATAAGTAATGAATTCTTGGAGTCCTATGGCCTTGAAGGGAAGCCAGATAAGGAAATGATGGTAGAGAGAAGAACAGATAAAGGGAATAAGTTAAAGAAGGATTTTCCCATATGTGATAACTGTAGAAAGAATCACCTTGGGAAATGCTTGAAGGGAATGAGAGTATGTTATAAGTGTGGAGAAAAAGGACACCAAGTACGTGACTGCAAGGGTAAAAAAAGTTTTCGAATGTACAATGCTTCATCTGAAAGGAGTTTGGACACTACGCGAACCAATGTCCCAGTCATCAGACTATGCCGCAAATGATGCTATTGGATAATAATCAAGTTATGATACTACCACAAATGAAAAGGAATGACTAGTGTTCTTATGTTGTTATTTTGGAATTATTTCATTTAAGTGATGTATCAATAATGTTCTGGAAATAAATAAGTGTTGTACTATAGTACTATTTCATTGAAGATTTTAGATTTTATAGTACTAAGAAAAGTGAATCTATAGTGAGTTAAACTTTTTGGAAATTACATGGAAAAAAGGATCTTCATTGTGTTTAACTTCTTTATAAATTTTGGACTATGAGTTTGGATATTATTATTTTGGATAAGTCTATAGGTTGGAATGAATTATGTTTGAAAGGTTATTTTTGGATTTTTATAAAAGGACAGCACGCAGACCGTGTGATAACCCGTCGCGTCGGACAAAGCTGCAGGAATTGAACCCACAACTATAGTGCGATTGGGATTTATCGCCTACCACTGGACTACGTGAATTCCCTGGATTGTATAATTTAGTTTCATTTTTTAATGGGATAATATGTGAATTATACATTCATTATATTTGGAACCCTATATGATTAAGATAAATATAGTATTTTTGAGTTGTCTTATGTTTTGTAGTGAAAGATGTGTTTGGGGTAGAAATTTATTAATGGATAAAACTCTTATTATAAAGTAAGTATTTATCCTTATGATCTTATCCTATCTCATAAATAAATTCCTAAACATTAAGAAAAGGAACTTAGAACAAAAATGTTGTCCTAGATGGTACCTTAGATAATCACAAATTTATGGCTTTGGGATTGTTGGCCTTTTCATAGCCATGTTTTCTACCAATCTTCATCAGATATTAATGGTTGTATTTCTCTTCCATATCCATATTTTCCTACATGTAACCCTATTATGTGTTATTTTTGGTAACCTTCATACTTACCACTCTTTATTTTCAATAGAGGCCTCATTAATCCATTTTTCGTTGTGGGATTTCAACTAAGATATTTTGAAATGTCAACCCCAAGTTTACAATACCGAGTATAAATTGCGAGGATGCAATTTATTGAAGGAGGAAAGAATGTAACACCCCAAGCTTCTACAATACGCTTCCCTTTGAATAATACAGTAGCGTGTGTTGTACGCAACTTCAAGTTCTAACACACACCACGACCAATCAAAGTAACTGTTATGAATAGTAATACCCACTTTTTGAAATTTTATAAATTTTATCTCTCAAAATGGAATTCATTATTGGATTTGGAATATGGAAATTAGCCTAGGGTAAAATTTTGGTACTTTTCGGATAACTCTCATATTTTGATGAATAATGAAAATTACTACATTTCAATTAAAAACAACTTTTTTAATAGTGATAAATTATGAATTTGTGTGGTTTTAAATTATATTTAGAATATATTTTTACCATTTAATCCAATTTTGGTCATTGGACATAATTTCACATTTAAACCGAACATAAACAAGTATCAATCTTTTGATATTTATTATATCTTAAAAACACACTTTTTGTTTGGACCGTGGGAATAAATTTTAAATTAATTACTGCCACTTCTGTGTTTTGAATTTGGAAAAATTGATTCCATATTTGGAATCAGGATTTCAAAATTGTGTAAATAGGTAAATTTTATTTTTAGACATTTTGAATAATTATTTCGGTAAATATTTTATTTACCATGGTTAAAGGGTAAATCCGGTAAATAAGGGTTCAAAAATAATATTATAATAATACTAAATTACCCTAAAATGTGTTCTAACCTTATTTTTGGGTACATGTCCGACCATGGTAATCTTTGGGTCGATTTTGGGACCCCATTAATCCACTTTTAGGTGACAGGGACACTTTATATTAATTAAGTTAAAGTGAATACAAAAGTGACATAAACTTATATCTTTTAGAAAAAAATTTTTTACATAGGTTTATATATGTTATATTTTCGATTATAAATATTAATTAAAGATATAAAAATATTTCCTACATAATGGTATTTTATGTATAATTTTTAGACATTGAAAATGTAAAAATATATATGACAAAATAAGGATGTAATATTTTTCTTATTAATGAAAAAAAATCAAAAAATTGATATTATAAATGTTAAAATAAATATTATTTGGATGTTTTAATGACATAAAAGAATTTTATTGGTTAATATGACATGTTAGGATTGCTTAAACGATTTTGGTTCGAATTAATAAAGTTGTTAAGACTTTAAAAAAAATCAATTATTGAGCAGTGTCAAAATTGACATAAATGAGTTTTTAAAAAAAATATTATATTATTAATTTATATTCTATTCCTAAAAATATAAGGCTCGGCCAAGAGACTTATATCATGATAGGTGTATCATTAGTGGACCACTTGGGGGTCGCTTGGAGTTATATAGTAAGTTTATTAACTATGTAATATAAAAATACAAAGTGACATGTTAAGTGTCAAACTAATTAACTAAGAGTTAAAACTAAAAGATAAGGTTAATATAATGACTCAAAACTATCTAAATTCTATTGGTAGAGTGGTCTCAGAATCATCCCCACCTTAACCTTTAAATAATCCACTTTGGATCCATTAGAAACCGAATATGAATTTATTATAAAATAATATTTCTAGATTTTCCTAAAGAGCACCTCCTCCCCCTTATAAAAGGACACCACTTCTAACCTATTAATCACACCTCTAAAGCCTTTTGTCTCGTCAAAACTCTTCCCAATTATGCTCCCTACATCCCTATACTTCTTTTAGAAGCCTTACCTTAGGAAGAAGGCACTTAAAGAGTCCTTTTTAGTTCAAACCAAAGGGAGTTACCCAAATTAAAGGTAACGATTTCTCTTAGCTTGTTTTATTTTATTTTATTTCTCCAACCCCTAAACTCTTCTTATTATTTTGTTTTGTAACAAAACCAGTATCCTAAATATACTAGGATATTGTTATTAGAAGTATTATAACTACACTTACACACACATCCATCTAATGGGTGAAGAACATAATGTTTCTCTGGATGGCAACCAAATGCCTCACGAAGCGATGATTGTTCAATTATCTCCTACCACCTCTCATGGTGGCCATTATGATGGCACTATAATTAAATATGATATTAATGATATTTATTTTATATATAATCTTCTGTAATTACATTTTATATCATACCATTATTCGTTTCATGTTCTATATATATACAATAATTTTATTTGAGGATGTGCGGACTACCGCCCCCTCAAAGTGATATGACTCGTTCATACCATACATGGAATGTATAAAGGATGGTGTTAATGAACATAAGTAGAACATATAAGATATTATATTATACTGGAATAATTATATACCTATGTATCATTTGGTTTTTATTCTTTTTAAAATGAAAAATGAAATTGAAGTAGCGTTCGTGTGTATGTACGGATTACCGTCTCCACGAACACGATGAGATTCATTTCCCCATCATATCCATTCAAGAATAATTATCATTTGATGATTAAAAGTAATTTTTAAGGACTTTATATCATTCTGGATATGAATAAGATACAACCTATCCATAACAAACACGTCTTACGTAACGAAGCATATAAAGGAAAATGAATCAGTTAATAGCCGAAACGACGATAATACTAAAATATTATTAACAAAGAAATATTAAAAGATAATTTATGATATCATATTTATGTATATGATTTTTTTATAATTTAATAAAAATGATTTTACTATTATACAGGATGTTAACCTACCCTCGACCAAGGAAAAGTACATGGTAAGGGGTTTCTTATCTCACTTTTAATTCCGTGAGATTTCCATTATTCACCACTTACTTATTGCATGTGGTGTATTGTGTACTGCCATTTGATATGTATTATCATAATCATATTTATATTCATGATATTATATGATTCATTTGGTGGTTATTGACTATTGTTGATACAACTCGATTTATTACAACAAGGTAAGGGGTTTTCACTTCACTCCTTATTCCCGTGAGATTCATGCCATATTGCCACTATTACCTTTTGTGTGGTGTATGTACTTCCCATAATTGTATTATTTGTGTAATACAATTTAATTTATGTGTATTTACATATTCATTGTATGATACCTCTTTCATGGGATGTATGTTTCGTAAGTTACCAAATTGGTAAGGGTTAATTTTACAATCTCTTTATTATCTGAGGTTGTTTTTACGTAAGTATCTACTGGGACATATTTATTATCCATATCCATGTTTTATAAAATATGTTTCAAAGGTATTCTTTTAAGGGACTTTTTACAAAAACATAATTTCAAACATTTTAAATATTTATTCTTCTAAATCTTTCTCATTAATGTCAGTGTCTTCAAAATGTTTTTTAAGGATTTATTTATATGGACATGAATGTTTTTCAAATGTTAATTCCTTTCAAAAGTTTCAAAGTGGTATGAGACACTTTGATTTAAAAATTGCTTTAAATGAATTATTTTCCAAATTGTGTGACATTTAAATATTTTCATGAAAAAGATATATTTCTCACAAATAGTTTTGATTTCATCTATGTCAACATCCTTTGATAAATTTTACACTTGTTTGAAGTTGATTTATTATGATACAAATCTTCCATATTGTATTTAAGGTTTTGTGATATGTTTGACTATGGATGAGTTATCTTTATGCCATTAATGGTTTATGATTAATGTTTCGGAATTTCTTATGCTAGTTTTAATACGAATGTTTATGTTATATTTCATCCACTTTTTAAGATGAATGTGCTGGACTAGTATGTTCCGGGTTGGGGACCGGTAAAAGTAAGCCCTCCGGGTTGGGGTCAGGTTACAGCAGACCCTCAGGGTTGGGGTCCGGTTACATTAGACCCTCCGGGTTGGTTTCCGGTTATTAGAGGCACTCCGGGTTGGTGTCCTGTTATTAGAGGGACTTCGGGTTGGTGTCCGGTTATTAGAGGCACTCCGGGTTGGTGTCCGGTTATTAGAGGCACTCCGGGTTGGTGTCCGGTTATTAGAGGCACTATGGGTTGGTGTTTGGTTATTAGAGGGACTCCGAGTTGGAGTCCTATTACAGAGGCTCTCCGGGTTGGGTTCCGATTACAGTTATACCTTAGGTCTTGGCACGAGGCCTTGACACAGAAATTAATGTTCGGCATTATGCATTACATCATTATGAAAGTTGTTAGTGATATTGCATGTGATTATTCGACTAGTAGAATATCCATGTGAATAAGTAAATGGAATTACTTCATTTTATTTTTTCCATATTATGCTGATGTTGAAGTTTAAAAGGATTTTGTTTTAGTTATACATTTTCTTAAATGTTTATACTTATTTATGAAAGTTTCCGCTATATTGTTATCCTTACAGAGCATCTGAGATCACCCCTTTATATGTTTTATTTATGCCAGGATTCCAAGAAGTGTATAGTGATTGATTTGAAGGGTTAAGACAAGGGAATAATGGCGTTCATGAAAGATTATTTATGTTGTTTTGTATGTTATGAAGTGTAATGTAACATTCATGTATGTAATCTGTTTTTCAAGACTGCTAAACCGATCGGTCCTTCGAGACTTGATTACTTGTAATCATGACAATGTATTAAAGTAATGCATCGACTTTGGGTAACTGGGGTCGGGGTGTTACAGTTAATTCCTTATGTTGTTTCAGCATTGTATCTCTTTCATCTGAAACAGCTTTATGCTTTTTTAGTTACTTATGTTTCTTAAATAGTGAGTCATATATTTCTTCAAGCATATTGCAGTAGGCTTCAAGTTTTTCATTTGTGTAGCTTGATTAAGAATTTGATTCTGAGGAGTAATATGAGTGTACCTCATCAGTTTCTTCCCTAAAACACATGTTTGCTTTTAGATTGACTTCTTCTTTCTATGAGCTTGATTCATGAGAGCTACTGGAGTTTTTAGATACACTCCAAGTGGCTATCATAACTTTCTTGTCTTTCTACTCATAATCATTTCTTTTGAATGATTTATTCTTTTTATCCTTCAATTGTGGGAAATATGGTCTGATATACCCCATCTTATTGCATTCATAGCATCTTACTTCTTTATCATCTCTTTTAAAAGATATTTTGAATCCTCTTTTCTTGTTGTAGAACTTTCTAAATTTCCTGGCTAGTTGAGCCAACTCTTCATCTGAGTTTGATGAGTCAGAGCTCTCTGATTTAGCTTTGACTTCTATATTATTCAGCTTTCTATTCTTTTGTTGTGAAGTTACTTTCCAGGAAGTATCTTCTCTTTTGATAAGAACTTTATGTTCATTAGCCTCATCTTTCATTTCAGCTTCATACATCATCAGTGTACCAATCATCTCTCTCATGGTTAGATTTTTAACAGGTGTTGATTGTCTGATTGCAGCAGAGATACCATTCCATCGAGTAGGAAGTACCCTCATTACTTTTAATGCTTGATCAGCCTGTTTGATAGGTTCTCCTAAAGCTGTTATATTATTGACAATTTCTGTCAATATCCTATTCATTTGGGTAATTATTTCTCCTTCAAACATTCGGAAAGTATCAAATTTTAGTTTTGCAGTTTCATATCTCATTTGTCTCACATTGTCTGTTCATTAATATGCCACAGCTATTGTTTGCCACATCTCATATGATGTTGGGCACTGAGATACTCTGTTAAATTCATCTGGTCCTAGACCGTAAATGATTGCATTCATAGCCTTTGAATTCATATCATACTCTACCTCTGTAGCAGCACTCCATGTATCAATATTTTCAGGAATTTCATAAGGAGTCAGAATCATTGAATAGAATTTATATCTGAGGTTTTTCAGATATATTATCATGCACGATTTCTAGCAGCCATAATTGTCTCCATTGAAATATGGTGCTCTGACCATTGACATCCCTTCTCTTGTATCAGTCATGATGCTCTATTATATAATATTTTAAAATCTTCTAGCATGATAAGGCTCTATCAGAAGCTCCTCCTCTGATACCAATTGTTGGATCTTGAATATACATATTACACACAAGAAGGGGGGTGAATTCTGTCTTTTAGATTTTTTTCGCTAACTCTTCAATTGAACGAGTTCTGTCCTCTATGATTTATCAGATTTGATCATGTAGCGGAAATAAATAAAAGCAAGGACACAAAGATGTATAGTTGTTCGGGGAACAGAAGGCCCCTAGTCCACTCCACCAATGCTCAACTCCACGAGCTAGGTGATTTTTACTATCTGGTCCTCATTTCAACAGACCGGTGCACAACTGAATATAGGCAGTTGACACCTTTACAATCCAAGGCAAAACAAAGCCTTCTGGTTCAAACATGAACCTACACAGTATAGTATGAGAAGCTGGTTACTCAAGAATAAAAAAAATTTCAGAAAGAAGTTTTCCATTTGATCTTCATAATTTCAACAGAATGCAATTAACAGCAGATGGATCGTCGTCTCCAGAAATATTGATTTTCAAAACAAAGCAATTATGAGTCAATCCGGTTGCAGTAGATATAGATATATAGTTTACAACTTTAGCAGTAGTATATCCACAGTAGATATTCGATGCAAAACAAGTGAATCTTCTATCGAGTTCCTTCTTCTTAATTGAATAGAGCTTTGACGTTCCTTTTTGAATCAGCAGATCAACGTGATTTTCTACAGTTTCTATTTTCCACCCTTTTTTTTAAAATAGATTGATCACCACTCTCCCGTATATATATGGTGTTTTTTCAGAGAGAACATATATAATAAAGCTGAGCATATCTCCTGCACATTTATATCCATAAAAGTCGCCTTCTGATTCACAATATTCAAAAACTTTAAACTTATAGAGTAGTTGTAACTTCCCTGAAAACTCGGCATAAAAATCTCCTTTTAATTCGATCTTTAATCCAATAATAAAACGGATTTGAATCAGTCAATGTCATACTTTAAAAACAACTTTAAATCCGGCTTGAAATCCGCCCAATAATCAGCTTGCTGACCGTTGCATAAAAATATCGTCTTTCAAACTTTCTGATGCCAAACGTAAGGTTGATGACGTGGCCTCCAAACATAGGGTTGATGAAATAGTCTTAAAACGTAAGGTTGACAACGTAAGGTTGAATCATAAAGTTAGGGTTCATGTTACTTTCTTCAAACGTATGGTTGATCTTAAACGTAGGGTTGATCATCCATACTTTTTCTTCAACTCTCAAACGTACGAAAAAAGTCCCATACCTTTACTTGATCCATACTTTTCCAAGAACATATGGTTTTTCACAAAAGTAAGGTTGATGAACCAAACTTTTGAGAAACAAACGTAACGTTTAGTACTTACGTACTGTTCTCCTTTCATAATTTGCTGATAACCAAAATGCAAGGTTCCTTCCTAACACAAGGTTCTTCTTCCATACTTTGCTGAAAACGTATGGTTGTTTAACCATACTTTTCTCTTATCTCAAAAAGTATACACACTTTTCATCCTTACGCTACATTTATCCACGTAGGGTATGAAGAGTGATTCTAGGACGCGCTTAAAGCAGATTTCGAATATGTAAGGTATGAACAGGGATTCCCGGGCGCGCTAAAAGAAGATTTCGAACAAGTAATAAATTCTCATTATTTCAAGAGTAAAATAAATTAATAAATTCCTAAAAAATACTAAATAAAATCATTAGAAAATAACTAAGGGTATTTGTGAGCATCAAAATTATCAAAAAGAGACAGAGTATTATATTCAATAATCTCCCCCTTTAAATAACATTATTATATATTGTTGAAAACAATACTTTTCTCAACAATCTAACAATTAAAATATTTATAATACAAAAAAAATATTATTACTAATAACTCATCTTGAAATTCCCAAAATATAAAAATATGTTACTATATAACTCCAATATGTTTATAAATCATAGGAGGTTGATGGATAATATCAAGAGATTATAGTAATTACTTTGAAATTAATTCCCATATTTAAACAAGTAAAAGTATATATTTTTTTTATTCTAAACATTTAATATGATATATCCATTAATTGAACATTAAAAATTATTTAAATTAAAACAATGTCTTATAATTGGGTGTCACATAATATGAATATTCAAATCATAGAATGTATGCCTGAAATAAAGGTTCAAGAGAATGGGTAATAGGCTCATGGTGGTCATTAAAATTATACAATTATAAAGAGAATATATGAGTAGAGATTCTAGGAATATACATTGTACATTGAAAAAACAATAAATGGGTTGGAGTAGGTTCACACAACCAATGTTGAAGACTCATGTCAAGAATGAGAATGAGAAGTTGTTATGAATAAAAATAAGGGGAGATTCTGATTGATTAGGGGAGGTTTGTGGGAGGTGTAAATTAATAAAAGGTGAGGGGATGTTCACATGAGGGAGGAAAGATGAAAAAGGAAGGGAAAATATGTCTGATGAAGAATGATAGGGGAAGGGAGGTTCATGTGATTGAGTGAGGAGGTGAAAAGGGGTAATCCTTGTATAATTATAGTTTAAATAGAAGTGGTTATTCAAAAATAATTATTTAATGAAATGTTGGTATTGGTTTTCCAAAAATAAAGTTGTAAAGTGTGGTTAACTACCTTGATGCTTAGGTTTTTGAATTAGTGGCCTTTTTATGAATTAAAGACTAATAAACTATAGTAATTTATGTGTTTTCTTATAATGATATAACATAATAATTATCAATATATTATGAATCAAAATATTAAATTAAATATACATGATATAAATAAACTAAAATTATCAGAGTGGAGTATAATTCAGTTTTTTAACATTTAATTTTAAAAATTAAATTAATGAATATGTTTTTGAGCTATGTAATACTTAATTATATACGGAGTTGTAATGTTTGGAGTTAAAACATAAAAAATTACAATATAAAACTAATTTAATACATTTATTGAATTACTAATCATTTCATTATGGATAATTGTTTAAATATAATCATGTTTGATTAATGTTTTTAAAAGT
The DNA here is from genome assembly GCA_963277665.1 of Viscum album. NCBI lineage: Eukaryota > Viridiplantae > Streptophyta > Magnoliopsida > Santalales > Viscaceae > Viscum > Viscum album. The sequence goes on from OY728158.1 coordinate 1,466,993,191, forward strand.
AACATCAAAAAATGATATTAAAATAATAAATTGACTCATTGTTTTAATTTAAAGGAAGATTTCATAATAATTTTTTATATTTTTTTATAATTCCAATACATCATTATTAAATTATATGATATGAAATTAATATTATTAATCATGATTTATTGTTTTTGATCTATAATATATGCTGAACAGATAAAAAAAATAAAAATGGGGACATGATTTATTAAAAGACTGAATACAAAATAGTGTAAAATTAGATAATTTCACAATATATTAGGATCCAAGTTTACCTATTTTATTATATCATGTTCATCCTTCCTCTGAAATTTTATCTTCGCTTATGTATTCATAGTTATAGTATTTTATAGTTTAAATTTATTTTCAAAAATAATTCTTAAATTTGAGATGATAAAAACATAGAAATTGATGTATATCCAGAAATTATTTATAACAATATTAGTTTGTATAGTTTCTCTGAAATATCTAGAAGGTAGTAATAATATTTAACATAAATCTAATTATAAAAGAATTAATATTACAAAATTTAAAATAAATAAATAAAAATATTTATATTGTGGATTATTTTTTATTCCAAAACTGGATTATTCTATTTTGAATTATTAATATTTCATTTTCACCAATTCTAATAGATATAGATATTGAAATTCAATAAAAAAATATTATAAAATATTATATGAATGAATAAAATATAAAGTATTATATTTTTAATTAGGAGATAGGGACAAAATTGGTTAACAAATATTAATAGTTTTAATATTGATGAAATATACTAACAACATACCTAGTATATATTCGTGATTTTTCCCTTTTATGAATTTTTTTATTATGGTACGAGATTAATTATCACTATTTTTATGAATATTTTTAAATTATTTTATGATACTCTAGATAAGAAAAAATAAATTTTTATATGAAAAAATTAATATTTCAAAGATATAAGACCCCATTTAAATGAAACTTATCCCAAAACATTTTAATGGTTATCGAATAAAAAAAATAAAGGATACTTACATCCTAAAAGTCTAATGGGTATTATAAAATATGAGTGTGTCATATTTATCCTTGGAAAAATATATTTTATCTAAAAATCATTCCAATTAAAATATTATCTTCAATTAAATGCACTCTAAAATAGTTAAAAATTAAACTTGTACCATTTGATGAAGTTGGTTCCCTATAAACAAATTATTTGTACTTTAAGATGAGATATATTCAGAGTTTTAATTATTAATAAACTACTTATCACATCATGATTGTTTTTCTATGTGACATAGTATGTGATAATATACTAAGAGTAACTGTCGCACTGAAAGGACTTAGAAGTTCCCTACTATGAGGAGAACCCATATGTTCCATGATAATATTCAAAAATATATGTTATATAGTGTGATTAAATCATTTTAGGGATATAAATGAAACATGGTACTAGGGGTGGATACTCATAGTACATTGAAAAACCATGTCATGGTGTACATCCATGGTAATTTCTAATGTAGGAGATTATGAGAATGAGACCCACCAATAAAAAATATCCATTTATATGTTTCATTGTATTTTATTATATAAGGATGTGTGTATTTATAATTAGAAATTATGATTATTATTAATGGATATTATGAGTTGCATACATTTATGTATTAATGAAAACCATGAAGACATATGTTTATAATGAAGCATGATACATTGTGTGTGAAACATGTCATATTTAAATAATGAATAATGAGAGAAATGATTTCCCCATATATTATTTAAAATTTTTTTAAATCAAAATCCCTTTGATAGAAATGTTGCCATCTAAATAAATCCATAGCCATGGTGTTATGTAGAAATTTTCATTTTTTTGGATGTCAAAGAAAGAGACATTGAGAACATTATTTGATGACACTAGCATGCAACCAAATTGATTAGAGATATCAAGGTGAAGTGATTATATAACATTTTTTGAATCTTTATGAGGTTTTATGTCATTAAAAAATTAAATATTTTCTCAATGGGTGCATTGGTGTGTTTTTAAAATCTAACCTTGGACTTTGGGCTTCTTTATCTATTTCCTTTATGAAAGAGGTATAGAGAGAAACGCATTAAGTGTATCCAAAAAATATGTTAAATAATAATCTTATTTATTATTTCTTAGGTTGAATAAGTATTATTCCCGCATGTGGTTTAATAATAATTTATTTTTACTAATCACACATATTCTATAACTAGTTATTCAGGAGAATATATTTGGTAAGAAGAATATTTTATAAATATTTATTTTCTATCTATTGAATATAATATTTATTTATTTATTGAAGAATAATGGAGTGTTGGGTTTAACGGTATGATGGGAAATAATATATTGAATATTATTTTAAAAAAATAATATTTAAATAAATTTGTGAGTTTTGTGCATGTGAAGAAATAATAATAATAATATTATTATAGGTATGAGGTTCTATATCAATTATGAAAAATTATAAAGGTGGATTTTTAATTTTTAATTTTTAACCATAACAGTATATAAACCCAATTATATAACTTTCTTAAGGGTTTCCAATTTTATTTTTTCTTCACAATGACATTCAGAGAGAATTACCTTGAATCCATAGAGAGTTCCCCCTGTAAAAACATTCCCAAGAATAGATAGTGATCCTCCTCCACCCACACTCTCATGTCTAGAGAGATCAATTTTAAGCCTTCCTTGAATGGATTCTCAGGATGATCAATTGCAAATGAAAAAAGCATTAGGATCTACCACACTATCTCTTTAATATGCCCATGGGGATGTTCAGGGGTTCATGAAGCATGTGCGGATCATAATTAGAGGGAATATACTTTTAGTCCTAAAAATATTATGGTATGACATAGATATGTTGTGAGATTCATCAATGAAGAAATAATTCATTTCTATGTAATACTTTACTTGTTCAAATTAATTTTATGTAATATGCAATGATCCTATGCTTTGGTTTGGGAATTAATTCATAAATTAATGTTTGATTCAATTTTATTAGTCATGATTTTTATCATCGATGTACATCTAGGATTAATCATTGATTATGAAAAAAAGTTGAGTTGGGAATTCCCCATTCAAGGCTTCCACTATGGCTATAACCTTGATGTGGTATCATATTGGTTAGATAACTGTTTATATTTATTTAATTATTGTTCATTGATTTAAAAATTTATCATTTTTATTCAATTTTTTTTATAATTATTTAATTGAAACCATGAGACCTTAAATTATTATAATTTTTTCACACAAATATAATCAAATATACTAATTATTTTAACAAATAAAATTTGAATAACTCATTCGGAGGTGTTAAGGACTTTGACCAGTTAGCAGAAGAGTATATGTTGTGTAGCCCATTGTTATAAATAATGTACCGGTGTTTGTTAGGTTGGTATGGAGTATGATATTCTCTAATGATACCAACTATAGGATCGAAATAATGAATGATACTGATTGTAGTATCTTAATATGATTAATATACAAGAGGGGGGTGGTGGTGAATTATATACTTTAAAAATTCTTTGGAACTTTTGAAGATGAATATGTTTAACAAGGTTAAACAAGGTAATTCACAAAACCTCTAGTTCTACACACTTACTTGATTCCAGAAATATTATTCTGAGAAAGCAATTCTGAAAAGTGAATCTAGAAATGAAACATAAATAAAGTTTACAAAGATAAATATTCTACCTTAAAGCATATAGAATCTTACTAAATCAGAGTGTACAAATGTAATGAAGTATAAGATAGTTATACTTTCCTTAACAAACAAAATGTAGTGGAAAACTTGAAACAAAAAAGTAACAAGTAGTAAATCTTTTAACCCAAAGAGTAGGGTATCCAATAACCTTGGATAAAGGTTCCCTGATTTATACTTTCAAGAAAGTATATCTTACCCACACCACGGTAAGCCCTCGATACAAAGATCAGAGTTTGTCTTGATATCCCCGCAAGCCCTCAACTTCAAGGTAGTCGACACCTCTATCTTCCTTGGCAAGGAAGTCCTCAAACTTTAAGGTAGTCGGAAACTCTGTCTTCATATCCCCGAAATCCATCAAATGTAATCAGCAAAATTCGGAGTCGTATTAAGCAATATGAAAAAGATTTTCAGTATGCCCTAAGCATGAGAGTCTCTCTCTAGAAATAACTTCAACAACATGTAATCTCTAGAGTCATATCACAATAGTGAGATCGTTCAAATGAGCTCCTATTTATAGGCACAACTTCAACCATAAGCTCCCTCCTCCAATGGTCATATTTTTCCTTGAATTTTGGAGGGACCTGTACACGTGTCACTCAAACAATGGTTAGTTAGTAAATGAATGCATGACATAATTTTATAACCAAAACATGAGTAAGAAAAAATATCATTACTCCAAAAAATTCAATTATTCGGAATGTAAGGAAAAAATAGTTTGGAGTCTAACCAAAAACAATTCAGAGTCTATAATACAAGGATATTCAGATTCTGTTTATCATAAGAATTCGGCGTTAGAATTATATTAAATTATGGAGTCTGAATTTCAAGAAAATATAGAATCTTGAATTTAGTAGAATTCGAAGTCTGAATTTATAAGAGTTCGAAGTCTGAACTTACAAAGTTCGGAGTCTGAATTCATAAGATTTCAGAGTCTAAACTTACAAAGTTCGAAGTCTGAATTTAGAGAACTCAAAGTCATAACTCAGAAAAGTTTAGAGTATGAATTCAGAGATCTTGAAGTCATAACTCAGAAAAGTTCAGAGTCTGAATTTAGAGAACTTGGAGTCAGATCTCAAAAGAGTTCAGAGTCTGAATTCGAAGAACTCGGAGTCAGAACTCAGAAGAGTTCGGAGACTGAATTTAGAGAGTTCAAAACCTGAATTCGGATCCTAAAAACAGAATTCTTTATATCTAAGTATATATATGATTCTGAGGTTTTGGATACGAAATTTTTTTTATACATTGACAAAAAGAACAATGAAAAACATGGTAAGGATAAATTTCCTTGGGGAAGGAAAATTTTCCTGTTGAATGTAAAACATAGGGTAAATGAAATTTTCCTTAAGATAAGGTGTTTGTGATTTTCAAAACATGAAGAAATGATAAAGTCATAAGGAAAACTTCTTGACTCAACAATCTACCCAAACATGAAGGAATGGAAAAGTCATAAGAAAACCTTATTGACTCAATAATATCCCCCTTTTTGGAAAGCACATAAATCCTTACGAAAAATAAAATAAGGACTTAGAAAATATTTTCCTAGACTTTGAATACAAAACTTATCTCCCTTATCACATGGGAAATGATGAATATGACTAACTCCCCCTTAGGATTTGGAACACTAAGGATCATATTCTAGATTTATGGAATGAGATTTTTCATTATCTTGAATATGAAAATCATTGTAATGAAAACATCCCCTTGGATGAATACTCCCCCTTACTTAGGGAAATTTCTTCTTTTCTTAGAATTATTTTCCCATTTCCCCCTTTGTAATTTTCAAAAAGAAATACAGGGAATGGAAAAGATAATATGATACCTGAGATATTAGTACAAAACATCCAAAACACAAGCAACCAATCATTTCATTATGGTAGGAAAAAATTATACAAGGAAGGAAAATACAACAAAAGATCGGATTTGGTCTATCATCCTTCCTTCTCCTTGGTCATAAACTTCTTCACAATGGTTTTTATCTTTTTGAGATCCATGTGATCTTCCTCTAATCACTTTATAATCTGATCCTGATCCTTAGCTTTCTTCTATAAAGCTTTGATTATATCATCTTGAGCCTTTAGAGCCTCTGCCTGAGTCTTCAGGACTTCTTCTTATTTGAAAAGATTTTCTTCTATTTCAATCCGATGATCTCTTTCTCTCTTCCAGCTTTGAGCTACCGAATAAATTTTCCCATTAAAATCCTTCACTTCTTGCATTTGAGTATTCTTCTCAAGAGTTAGATTTTCCTCAAAGCTATTCGTGAGATCCTTGATCTTACCATCTTCAGTGTCAAATTAATCCTTGAAACTTTCTTGAAAATCATCAAGAATACACATATCATCTATAGTTTTCTTAGACCAAGTGGTCATCTTCTTGTAGGATCTCTTATGGGATTCATAGTTAATGAAAAAAGTCTTGAAATCAGCCTCAATCTTTACCCATTTATCCATCACCATGGATAATGAATCGGATTTCTGGTTCAAGGTGTGTTGAAGCATCAGACATCTCGAGTCAATTCTTGGAAAAATTGGAATTTTCCCAACAAGATTCTTCAACGACTGAACAATGAAATCATGTCCAAGGAATGATGATTCATTTTATGGAACTTTTCTTGGTAAGGCTTATTTCTCTAGTTTTTCTTCCTTCCTATTTGATGAATCACCTATATATTTTTTCTTCTTTACAACAGATTTACCAGGTGTATCAACAACCACCTGTTTTCCCTTATCACTTTTCAAAATAGATTCCTCATCCAGAGATTCATGTTCACTGTCAGATAGTTGAACAATTTTATCTTCATCTATCTCTTCTTTCTCAGCTCTTGACACAGCATCCTCAGGGTGAATGAAGTCATTATTAGAACTTTCTTCCTCAGAGAGCTTATTCACTTAGTCTTCAACCTTTTCATCATCCTTTCTAGGAGTAGCAAGTTTTGATGATTCTACATCAGAAGTTTGGATTGAGAGCTTCTCTGATGGACTTTTTTTCTCATGGAAATATTCTACTTGATTAATAAAATCTTCGGTATTTCCAGTACTTTCTTCATCTTTAAATTCTTTGAAAGCTTCTTTATCTTCAACCAGTTTTTATTGGACTTTTTTCAAAGTGAGTAATTTCTCACCCAACGTATCAGGTAAAGCTTCTACAAAGAAAGATTTTGGTACTAGGATATTCTTGAATTCTTTCTAATAAGGCTTCAAAAGTGATTGAACAATCTATCCTTCCTTCATATTATTCATTAATTTCTTTTATTTCTATTCCATTTCTAGATACTGATCTGTTTTCTCTTTCATAGATTTTTCTTCAGCAGGGTCTATACCAAACATGGCCTCCCCTTATTTCTTGTTCTTCTTATCTTCCCTCCACTTATCAATAACTTCATCCAGATATGATTTTTTCTTCTTAGGTTTTGGATGTGCGGATTGAGCTTCCTTAGCTTTTGGGTTTTTTTCTTTCTCTTATACTTCCTTGAACTTCCTCTTCTTTCCAACTGTTTTCAATGGTTAAGACGCTTCTTGTTTTTTCGGAACTGATTCAACTTTTTCTTCCGGTAGGTCATAAAATTCTTCTGAGTATGTGGAAAAACCAATGTTCATCCTTTTCAGGGTATCATCACTGACCAGCATAACTTTGGAATTCCTTGTGTTCAAGCTGAAAGGGATTTTAAAAGATTAAACGCATCGAACAATTAACTTGGAAAGAATGGCTAGATACATGATTATCTGAGCCTCCCAGTTTCCATTCTTGATATTCTCAATCATAATGAGAATATGCTTAACCAAATTAACCATCCTTAGGTTCACCAGAAAATATAAAATATACATGTCACTCTTCTTCAATGTGTCCTTGTCACCTTTTCTCAGAATTATGAAACCTTGAACCCATAATTCAAGATTCCAATAAGTTTTAGACAAGTGAGCGATCTTCGAAGTCTTGACATCAGAGAGTACAAGATATGCCATAACCCTATTTTTAACAAAACTTCCTTTGACATCTGGTAGGTTATGGGAACCGAACTCAGCTTCCCCCTCATATGAAATACCATCCAAATTAGTTTCCTTAGTATATGAAAGATCATAAGTCTTTCCATAGATTTTGAATAAGGACTTCTCTCTGCCTTCTTCCTTAAAGAAAATAACTATGAAAAATTTTCATTATGAGAGTTTTGGAAATTCTAGCTACGAAAATTTTCATTACGAAAGATTTGAAAAAATCTAACTACAAAAATTTTCATTAAGAAAAATTTTAAGAACTAACAAGAAAATGTACGCCCCCTATGAAAAGAGGTTTATTACTGCATGGATAGTGGTTTCAATACGAAGTTAATATAAAATATTACCTTACGGTTATCATTCCCAACTTCTGTTTAATGTATTCAAATCTATCGGAGGGTAAAGATTTTGTGAAAATATCAGCAATTTGATCTTGTGTTCCGACAAATTGAAGAATGATATCTCATTTTTGGGTGTGATCCCTAAGAAATTGATGCCTAATATCTATGTGTTTTTCAAGAGAGTGATGTGCTAGGTTTTTACTTAGGGAAATGGTACTAGTATTATCACACAATATTTTTGTTTTGGTAAAAATCATACCATACTCTGTGAATGTGTGTTTCATTCACAACACTTGAGCACAACAACTTCTAGCTGCTACATATTCAGCTTCAACAGTGAAAAGTGCTACTGAGTGTTGATTTTTGCATAACCAAGAAACTAATGAATATCCTACGAAATTACTAGTTCCGGATGTACTTTTTCTATCCATTCAACATCCACCAAAGTTAGCATCCAAAAAACACTTTAAAATAAAATAATTACTTGAAGTATAAAATAGTCCTAAATCCATGGTTCCCTTTAAGTAGTGAAAAATTCTTTTCACTGCCTTTAAATGAGATTCCTTAGGATTGGATTGATATCTTGCATATAAGCATAATGAAAACATTATGTTTGGACGGCAAGCTATCAAGTAAAGTGAAATTCCTATCATACCTCTAAATGATGTTTGATCTACTAGTTTCCCAGCTTCATCAAGATCAAGTGTGTTTGAGGTACCAATGAGAGTACTAATACTCTTAGTGTTGTCATATCCATACTTTTTAAGAAGAAATTTTATATACTTATGTTGGGATATATAGATTCTTTTTGGTTTTTGAGAAATTTGAAAACCATGGGAAAAAGTTAACTCACCCATCATACTCATTTCAAACTCAGATTTCATTATATCCACAAAGGAATCAGTTAAAGATTGCTGAGTTGAACCAAATATAATGTCATAAACATAAATTTCAACAATAAAAACATTTTTCTTATCTTTATTTATAAAAAGGGTCGGGTCTGTATTTACCTTAATATAATTATTTTGAATAAAAATTCTTGTAAGCCTATCATACCAATATCGAGGGGCTTTCTTAAGTCCATAAAAATCTTTGGTAAGTTAATAAACAAGTTCAGGATGTTTTGTATCTTCAAAACCAGGAGGTTGTTCAACAAAAAATTCATCTTGTACAAAACCATTAAGGAAAGAAAATTTAATATCCATTTGAAAAAGTTTGAAATTGAAGAATACTGCAAAGGTAAGTAGAATACGAATATATTCAAGTCTAGCTACTGGAGCATAGGTTTCTTCATAGTCTATTCCTTTCTATAGATTATATCCTTTAGCAACCAATCTATCTTTATTTCTTACTATGATTCCATTTTCATCCCACTTATTTTTGAAGAGCCATTTTACTCCAATGACAGAAGTTTCTTTAGGTCTTTCAACCAAGGTCCAGACTTTATTCCTTTCGAATTCATTTAGCTCATCTTGCATAGCTTTTATCCAATCATCATCACCTAATGCTTCATCAGTAGTTTTTGGTTCTAATTGAGAAAGGAATGCTAGATGTTCTACTTTATTTCTTAAGGAACTTCTAGTCCTTACAAGTTGATTTACATCATCAATGATACTATCACTCGGATGATTCTTAAGAAACAACTGATTTGGGTTTTATAAAACCTATTCACTAACATAGGGTAAGAAATATTTTGGGGTAAATATTTTAGAAGTTTCTTCTTGGACATTTTCCTTATCAGAAGGATCTTATAACAAAGGTTGATAATCAATAATTGAAAACACATCCAAAGATGTAGGTTGAGGTTTCTTAAAAACAAAGGGACAAGTTTCATCAAACATTACATGCACTGTTTCTTCAATAGTACAAGTTTTTTTTTATTGAAAACTCTATAAGCCTTAGAAGTTGTGGACTAGCTTAAGAAAATTCCCTCATTAGATTTTGGTGCGAATTTGTGTAAATTATCTTTAGTATTCAGAATGAATACCTTGAAAACCAAAAACTCTAAAGTAGGAAAGTCTGGGTTTTCTACCATTCCATAACTCATAAGGGGTTTTATTTATAAAAGGTCTAATCAAAACTATATTTATAGTATAACAAGCAGTTCTTATAGTTTTATCCCAAAAATGTTTGTCTATAGAATATTCACTCAACATGGTTCTTGTTATCTTTTGAAGAACTCAATTTCTTCTTTCAACAACACCATTTTTTGGGGTGTTCTAGGTGCTGAGAAGTTATTAGTAATGCCTTTTTTACTACAAAAAGTTTCAAAATCAAAAATTTTAAATTCTCCTCTATGATCACTATGAATAGTTATCAAAGGAAGGTTTTTCTCATTTTTAACTTGGGCTCTAAAACTTTTGAAATAAGAAATAGATTTTGATTTATGTTCTTTAAAATAGACCCATGTAAATCTAGTGTAATCATCAATTAAGACAAATACATAATATTTTCCTCCAATGCTTCCAGTTTGAGTTGGACCAAAAAGATCCATATGCACTAACTATAATGCATCAGTGGTTGATACTTCACCGACTGATTTAAAACTTGATTTATGTTTCTTTCCATATTGACAAGGATCAGAAACTTTGTAAGAATTAAATCTAAGCTCCAGTAGATCCTTAACTAGTCTTTTATAAGAGAGTTTTCATAGGTTTCTAAGGTTACAGTGTCCTAACCTTCTATGCCATAACCAAGAATGATCTTCCATTGCACTAAGGCACGGTAGTTCTTGGCTCCTAAGGGCTTCTAAGTTTAGTGGATAAACATTCTCTAGACTATCGGTAGAAAGAATGAAATCTTGGAATTTTTTACTAATCAATTGTCATTCCTGAAATTCACAAGTTATCCTTTATCACATAATTGAATTATGATAATGAAGCTGTGCTTAATACCCTTAACAAACAAAACATTTGAAATCAAAGTTTTTCCAAGAAGAACGATGTTACCTAAACCAATAATTTTTCCCTTATCATTATCTCATAAAGTTACTTTTCCTATTTTCATATTGATAATATTTTTAAAGAAGTTTTTGTTACTAGTCATATGTCAGGAACATTCTCTATCCATGTACCATGTATTTCTATTAGTACATTCTTTATTTTCCTGAAAATAAGAATGTTAGACTTTCAGAACCCAAACTTTATTGGATCTGGAAATTTATGAATGCAAAATCTTAGGCACCCACATTTTCTTTGAAAAATAAGCTTTATGAAATCCTAAAGAATGAGTTTTTTTTGGAAGAATTTTTATCCCAATTCCCACTACACTGACACTTACTACAGAAAGGAGAACTTTGAGGAAAAAAATTATTGTTACTAAAAATCAGTTTAGAACTAGTATAACCAAAACCAAAATTATTCCTTCGAGGTCAGATTTGAGAATACATCTTATCAAAATTTTCTTTACCTAAGGTAAAGTTTGATAAACACTTCCTCAAGGAAAATATTTCAGATTTTAGTCTAATAACTAAGTTCTTATCTTCCAAAACATTAGTTTTAGAACTAGAGTTAGGCTCAATAAAATCTTTCTTAGAAATTAATTTTTCTATATCCTTAGAAAGTTTATCCTTTTCAGAATTTACTTTCTCAAGGGTTTTTTGAAATAATTTCGAAATAAAAAATTTTCTTATCAAGATATTTAGAAAGATCTCATATTTATTTAGTAAGAATAGTATTCCTAGAATTTTCTTTATCAATATTTTTCATGAGTTTTGAATTCTTATTCTCAAGAAGCTTAGAAATCCTAGAAACTTCTTCATAGTTAGGTAAAGTATTATCTTCATGAGAAGAAGATTCTTCATCAGAAGAGTTATAATATTCATCATTACTATAATTAGCATTCAAAGATATATTATTCCTGGATTCAACATTGTGTACCTTAGCCATTAAAAAATGATTTTCAATAGGAAGTATGGATATTAAACCAAGATTCTTCAGTCTAGAAGATTCATAATATGATGATTCATCTGAAGAGTCTCCACCACTAGCACTCTAGGTGTCATTAGCTTTCAAGACTTTCTTAGCTTTATATTTTTAGTACTTATTTATGCATCTCTCAGAATGCTTTTCCTTTCTTTCCTTTCTCATAAGCATATAACAATCAGGTCTTATATGTCCAGCTCTTTTTCATTCATTACATGTAAATTCTAAATCATTCTTATCTTTCCTTTCTTTCTTCTTGTATCTGGATTGAAAGTTCTTCTGTCCAAAATCATGTTCATCCTTCGAGCAAGATTTGATAACTAATTTTCTGAAGATTCACTTCCACTATATTCATATTGAATAACAATCCTCTTAGATTTAGATCATGTACCTCTCTCCAGAGTCTTGGCTCTCATATGATTTGAAGTTTTAGTAAAAGAAACACTACCATTTCGATTCTTCTTCTTAATGTTGTCAGCATCTCTCTTCATTCTAGTCTCATGTTAAAGAAGAGTTCTGAAAAGTTCATCAAGAGAAATCTGAGTAACCTTTCTATTCTCATCAATAGCAGTTATCTTGGATTCTCAATCATTAAGCATGATGTCTATGATATTATCCACAATAGATTCATCATCTAATCCTTTCTCACCGATAGATTGTAAAAAATTGACAATAGTCATGAATATTTATTGCACCTTACATATGGGTTCTCCATAAATAAATAAAAAACCATGATATTCAACACTGAGCATGGCTATTCTAGTTTCAATAACTTTGGAAGTTCCAAAGTGAGTAACTTCAAGTTTCTTCCAAATACAATTTTCTGCTTCACAAGATGAAATTTGGATATATATGTTTCTAGTCATGAAACAAAGAAATGTATTGTGTACCTTATAATTCAGATGATATTCATACTTTTCTTGGTTGGTGAAAGTACTAACTTCGTTGTCAGGGATTTTATATCCTTTAGTAAGCATGAAAAAATTATCCACTCCAGTATTGATAATGAATGTCTTCATACGGAATCTCCAATATTCGTAATCATTCCCATAAAAATAGGCGGTCTAGTAGGATTTAGGTTATCTATGGAACCAACATTGATTCCTGCCATTTTAAAGAAAAAAACATTCCACACAAACTTGTTAGTAATAAAATTTATAAACAAAGAAAAAAACATATCCTAAGAAAGGAAAATATAGAACAAGAGTATATTTAAAAAAAATATGAATCTGAACATGTGAGTCTAAAAATATGATTCCGAAAGAAAAATAATAATAAGAAGAATTATCTTCATAATATAATCATGAGATTAATTCAAATTGAACCAATCCTCTGATACCAATTGTTAGGTTGGTATGGAGTATGATATTATCCAATGATACCAACTGTAGGATCGAAATAATGAATGGTACTGATTGTAGTATCGTAAGATGCTCAATATACAAGAGGGGGAAGGTGAATTGTATACTTTAAAAATTCATTGGAACTTTTAAAGATGAATATGTTTAACAAGGTTAAAAAAGGTAATTCGCAAAACCTCTAGTTCTACACACTTTCTTGATTCCGGAAATATGATTCCGAGAAAGCAATTCCAGAAAAGTGAATATGGAAATGAAACATAACTAAAGTTTACAAAGATAAAGATTCTACCTTAAAGTGTATATAATCTTACTAAATCAGAGTGTACAAATGTAAGGAAGTATAATATAGTTATACTTTACTTAACAAACAAAATGTAGCGGAAAACATGAAACGAGCGAGTAATAAGTAGTAAATCTTTCAACCCAAAGAGTAAGGAATCCAACAACATTGGATAAAGGTCCCTTGATTTATACTTTCAATAATGTCTATCTTACCCACACTAGGGTGATCCCTCGATACAAATTTCAGAGTATATCTTGATATCCCCGCAAGCCCTCAACTTCAAGGTAGTCAGCACCTATGTCTTCCTCAGTAAGAAAGTCCTCGAACATTAAGGTAGTCGACACCTCTGTCTTCCTATCTCCGGAAGCCCTTGAATGTACTCAGCAACATTCGGAGTCACACGAAGCAATATAAACAAGATGTTCAGTACACACTAATCATGAATGTTTCTCTTGAGAAATAACTTCGGTAGTATGTAATCTCTAGAGTCATAGAACAGTAGTGAGCTCATTCAAATGAGCTCCTATTTATAGGAATGACTTCAATGGTCAGATCCCTCCTCCAATGGTCATATTTTTTCTTCAATTACGGAGGGACCTATACACATGTCACTCAAAAAATAGTTAGTTAGTAAATGAATTCACGACATCATTTTATAACCAAAACATGAGTAAGAAGAAATATGGTTACTTAAGAAAATTTAATTATTCATAATGTAAGGAAAAAATAGTTCAGAGTCTAACCAAAAATAATTCCAAGTCTATAATACAATGATATTTGGATTCTTTTTATCAGAATAATTCAGAGTTAGAATTATATATAATTTCAGAGTCTGAATTTCAAGAAAATTCATAATATTGAATTCAGTAGAATTTGGAGTCTAAATTCATAAGAGTTCAGAGTCTGAACTTACAAAGTTCGGAGTTTGAATTCTGAGAACTCAGATTCATAACTCCAAAAATTTCAGAGTCAAAATTCAGAGAACTCAGAGTCATAACTCAGAAAAGTTCAGAGTCTGAATTCAGAGAACTCGGAGTTAGAACTCAGAAGAGTTCAGAGTCTTAATTCAGAGAACTCAGAGTCAAAACACAGAAGAGTTTAGAGTCTGAATTCCAAGAGTTCAGATCCTGAATTTGGATCCTGAAAATAGAATGCTTTATATCTATGTACATATATGATTCTGAGGTTTGGGATACAAAACTGAATTTTATACTTAGACAAAATGAACAATAAAAAACATGGTAAGGGTAAATTTCCTTGGGGAGGGAAAATTTTCCTTATGAAAGTAAAACATAGGTTAAATGAAATTTTCCTTAAGATAAGGTGTTTGTGAATTTCAGAACATGAAGAAATGATAAAGTCATAAGGAAACCTTATTGACTCAACAATCTCCCCAAACATGAAGAAATGGAAAAGCCATAAGGAAACCTTATTGACTCAACAGTGTTCACCGAACCAATAATTAATTATAAATTAATTTGATTCATGTGCATTTATTACACACATTTTGTATTTAACACACCACATGTTGATTAGGACACAGTGGCACATAGTTAGCTGGACTACTAGGAGTGAAACATCAATATATTAAGTGTAATACATTATTTAATGATAAGACAGATATTCTCTTACATTAACTACATTAATATTGATCTTGTGAACTAAATACCACACACCATGTAGCCCTTGTACACACTATTTACTACATTATTTTATGTTGCATGATTACACACCAAGTCTCTAGGCGTGTTTCATAGATAGAAAGTGAGAAATATATACACCATGTAGCTGGATTGTATATGTTGTGCATAATATAAAATTTAATAGAGTTAAAAATTAATTTATTATATTGATAAACCTTATCAACATGTGTTCAGTGTGTCAATTATTTTACTATGTACAACCAGGGTGATGAGTTTTACATATGTTTAAATTTTAATTAATTTTTTTGTAATGTTTGGAATAACATATCATGTATAAGTTGTAATACAATCATTACACAATGAACATTATAATATAACATGAAATTTTAATACCATTTTCTATGTTTAATTTATTTGACAATGAACATACTAGGAAATTAAGTGATAAGTAAAATATACCACATGCCGCTTGAGTATACAGTGTACAAATATAATACACACTGGGTAGTTCAGACATGTAATCTCCAAGTTTTTACTAAGGTACATATATTGTACAAATTTGATGTTAAATAAATTTGTTTAATTTTTTAAAAATTATTATGGATGTGAATCTCAATAATGTTCACATGATAATTAAGATAAAATAATTTATTAATTAATGAATACTGTTAATTGATTTTCACACAATTTATATTAAATAAGAATTATTTGAATTGAATGATATTTTCTAAATGTGTAATTCATTGTGTGTATGTGGATGATAGTGATCATGGAAACAGATTTTTGTGAGGTTGTTTTAATTTTAATTTATTATTAAATTAAATCGATGGTCTAGGTGTCATCCCTCCTCTCATTATGCATGGGCCTCTGATCCCATGGTTTCTTTTTTGTAAACCTATTAACTAATCCTTTGGTTCCTACCACATGTGGGAGAGTAAAATCATATGTAATGTATGGATTTCCCAAGATGGTTGAGGGTTTCATTTTTAGAGAATATGTGAAAATAATCTAAGAGAGGTAAATAGGTGGATAGCTGGAAAGCAACAACACGAACCATAAAATGGTTCAATGGGTTTTTATCTTAGGTCGACAGTTAGTTTATCATCTTCTAGATAAAATATCTATTAGTAAAATCTCACGATCATACACCTATATTACTTTATTTCAAAAACTATTCATCTTTATTTCACTATGTATTTTTTATCAAATTCATATGAATTAATGAATTAAAAATAATAAAGATAGAACTAAAATAAATTGGATTATGCTTAAATTTTATCTAATACATGGTTAATCACTTAAGTAAATCCACTTGATATTAACAAGAATATAATAAAGAAAAATGGTAAAATTAAACATAAATATAAAAATAAATCAATTATATATATTAATTTTTTATACCCTTCCACTAATAAAGTTAAAATAAAACCACATTTCAATGTTCTTGACTGGAAAAATTCAGGATGCTTTAAATTATCAAGGAACTCTAACATGAAGTTTTGGGCCAAGTTAAATTAGTTTAAATCAAGAGTTGACTAAAAAAGTAAGACTTGGTTTAACTAAGAGGAAAAGGTTAAGGAAATTAAATTTAAGGATTTATATGTTGGGGAGTCCACTCAAAAAATCAAGGAACTGTGAGTTAATGTATTTATCATTTCAATTCATACCATGAACCCTTTAAATTGATATTCTGATCACTGTATTAGTGATGAGAAGGGGAATATGCATCCTTTCCCCTATAATGTCCATGAATTGGGATATTAAAATTCCAATATTGAGGACTGTTGGGTTTTTATAAAATATAAGGATATTAATAAATATAACATTTATTTATTATGTAGTTTTTTTTCAAATAAATTACTAAAATTATTTGCTTATTCTTTGTAGAAATATTAATAAATATAACTTCTAACATTTCCCTGAAATGAATACATGAAATTAATAACATTATTACCAAAAATAACTTCCAAAATGGAATAGGAACATACCTAATATCTTAATCCATGAATGGAAATTATATGTGCTGGAAGAACCTATTCCTCAAAATCTTGGGAAAACAGGTAGTGAAGAAGAGTTGCTCTCTATGAGAAACATTTTGAAAATTCCATAGATGTATAATGTTTCATGCTAGAATACATGTCTAGTTATCTTATAAAGAAACTTGAGGACATGTATGCATATATCATGATGTCTCAACATTGGTATCTTTATCAAGATAAGGTGAGACTAGAGATATATGATATCTTCAATGCACTCTTTAAAATTGATCTTTGATATTTGGTGTTAGATGGGCCTCATGTAGTCAATCTTATTTTCCACATTGAGATCTTAGTAATATTGTGTATTAAATTACCAGATGATTTTTGCATATATATCATACTTTTCTCAATAACCAAGTCATTTTATAGTTTTATTGTGCATTATAACATGATAAATAATAAAAAGAGTCTTTTGAAACATTTTAATCAATTTTTCATAGTGAAAGAGGACATGGGTCATGCCAAACATACGTTCATTATAGTGAATAAGAAAAGGAAGAAAAAAGAAAAGGGACATAATACTTCTAACATATCTAAATCTCCCAAACACTATTCTTCCATGAAGAGGAATATCTAGAGGCCAGTAAAGTAAAATTAATCCATATATTTTTTATGTGTAAAATAAGTCCATGAGAATAGAAACTACACCCAATGGAATGGGGACGCTAATGGTTTATTCATTATCATGTGCAATTTTTTAATATTGATAAATTGAGTATTATATTAAACTTATGGTTCTCACATATATTTCCCAATATTGGAACCATGTAGATTTCAAAATATTTCTAGAGGAGAGATAGATTTTTTGGGTAGCCAATGGTGCGATGCTGGCTACTTTAGCTATTAGGGACTACCAAATTTTGTTTCCAACATGAATGATATTTATTTTAAGATAATATAATAATGTACCAACCATTACCAAAATAATAATGTTTTATCTTGCATAGATACACATGGTTTTATTTTCAACTTTACAACTAAAAGTTGTTTCTTTTATAAAGACAACATTTTTTATGGTATGGAACATTTAAATAATGATGTTTATGTATGAAATTAATAAAATAAGGTATTTTAAATTGATAAAAAATAATTTTTTCATAAACCATATAGAACTTAGCTGTGGAATTATCATCTTTTTCATGTAAACTAGAAGCATTTGAAAAATCTATACCAATACGTTTATTTAAACACTTTTAAGGAAAAACCGTTTTGAAATTTGTCATGCTTGTTTACAAGGAAAGATGACCAAACCACCACTAAATGGATAGGTTGAAATAGATGAAGGTATTACAGGATTGGTAAATAGTGATATACATTGGACAATTCTATTAAAAGATAAGGATTCATATTCCAACTTCATTACATTAATAGAGGACTTGAATAGATATGGATATGTCTACATGATTAGGTATAAGTGTGTGTCCTTTGATTAATTAAAATAATTAAATAATGAATTTGATAATAAAATTTAAATAAAATAAATAATATCCAATTAGATTAACATTATAAATATCCTAACCAAGAGTTTATCAACTTTTTATGGGAGTTCAGGGTTCGTTCTCTACTCACTCCACCTTACGCACCACAGTGTAATGGTGTTAGTGAATGGAGGAACCATACATTGTTTGCCATAGTAAGGTTGATGAAGAGTTATATAGATATAAAGTTATCATTTTTGGTATATGAATTAAAAACTACAGTATACAGACTAGAATGAGTACAAAATAAAGATGAAAATAGAATTATATTCAAGTTATAGGGTGTAAAGAATCTCCTTTTTAACATAAACATGTATGAGGTTATGAGGTGTTTGTTAAGGCCTTATCTAGAAATAAAATATAACTACATGACACCAAGTGTATCTTCATTGGTTATATTATGGAAACAAATGTATAAAATCTATACAACTTTTAAGATAAGAATGTGACTATTACTGGACAAGTTGTCATTCTTGAGAGGGAGCACATCCTAAAAGAGTATAATGGGATAATGGTTTACTTCAATGAAATTTATTATCAAGATAAAAAAGTGTTGAAATAGTAATAGATTCAAAAATATCCCATGGAAGAAGTAGTCCCTAAAACATAAGTACTACATAAGATCACCAATGATAAAATAGAGCTAGAAAGACATGGTTTTATAGTCACTGAAGACGGTGAATTGTTGTTGATTGAAAATAATGAACCTATCTATAAAAAGTGGTAATAGATAGCTCATAATATAAAATATGGTAAGAATATATGAATTATAAAATGGATTCTATCTATCAAAACCATTTTTTTTGGATCTGGTTGATCCTCTAGTTGATGTAAATCCTATTAGGTGAAAATGGGTATTTAAGAGAAAAGTGGGCATGAAAGGTAATGTAAGTACCTAAAAAAAATCTAGTGGATAAAGGGATTAAAATTTATTAAGGAATTTTCTATGAAGAATAATTTTCACATATTTCCATGTTTAAATACATAATAATTATACATTCTATACCAATTTACCATTACTATAAAATTTGGTTGATAAACATACAAATAACGCCACTAAATGGGAACCTTCGGGAAGATGTCCATATAACACAACCATATGTGTTTGTGACTCCAAATAATGAAAAAATGTATGATAGTTGTAGATATATATTTATGGATTGAATCAAGCATCTAATTCATGAAATATTTATTTTGAAGAAGCTATAAAAGAATTTAATTTTAGTAAGAATTAATGTGATCAATGTCTTTACAATAGATTTATTGGGAATGTGGTAATCATTCTAGTATTATATGTTGAGGAAATATTACTGATTAGAAATGAAATATGAGTATTCTAATGTGTTAAAGACTAATTATACAAGTGTTTCACCATTAAGGAGTTAGGTGAAGTAGTCTACATTATTTGGATTATGATCATTTGTGATAAATCCAAGAGGATGCTTGGACTATGTCAATTTATAAACATTAAACAGATACTAAAGAAACTTAGTATAAAACAATCGAATAGAGGGTAAGTTTTATTGTCACATGGTATACATATTTTCCATAAAATGTGTCCTCATCCACTACAGGAGAAAGAGAGAATGATTAATATCCCATATACTTCAGCGATGTGATCAATCATGTACACCATGTAATGTACTAGACATGATATTGCCTTCACATTGATTATGGTAAGGAGGTATCAATATGATCAAGGAGATCAAAATTGGTAAGATATTAAGGATATACTTAAATATATGAGAATAATTAAGGATATGTTTTTTTCTCAATGGGGGAGCTGTGAGATGGAAGTGTTTAAACTAGCTAGTTTTAACTAATTACCAAGTGGAGTCTTAATATATATCAATATCTGATGAATTTGAAGAATTAGTTTATAGAAAAAAAAATTTATTAGATTTATGTGGTACCTATCAGAAAATACCATATCACATTATATTATGATAATACTGTAGTGATGTCTCTTGCAAAATATACAAATTCACATCACTGGATAAAAATAATACTCAATAATTATTACATATTAAGGGATTTTTATAACTGGGAGAAGTTGTAGTTAGTATATCTTACACACAAATTACTTGATAGACCATTTAATTAATAATTATCATAGTTTAAGCATGAGTGTCCTATAAGTGCATGAAGATTAAAGGTAGTGCGTAGTTTAATTTAGTGAAAGTGAGATCATATTGTAGTTAGTTCCCTATAACTAACTCTTTTTCACTCTATGATTACCTTTATTTATAGTTTTTATCATTAATAAAATAATTATCACATCATTATTTATTTTTTGCGTGACATAGTATGTGATAATGTTCTAAGATAAACTAGCACACAAAAAGGTCAGAATAATTCCCTACTACAATGCGAACCCAAAAGTTCCACAAAAATATTCCTAAATATATTTTATCTAGCTGGATGAAATCATTTTATGGGAACATATGGCATATGATACCATGGTTGGATAATCATAATATATTGAGGCACCTTCTTATGGTTAATTCCTTTAGTAATTTCTAGTGTAGGAGACAGTGAGAATGAGACTCAACCGTATGAAATTCACATTTATATGTGTCATTAGATGTTCTTATACGAAGATTTGTGTATTTATCCTTATAATTTAATATTATTATTAATGGGTATTATTATTTTTACACTTTTTTGTATTGAAAAAAACCATGAAAACATATATTCATGGTGAAGTAGGATACATTGGGTGTGTCACGATAAATATTTCATTAATAAATAATGCAAGAAAATATTTTTCCATTATGTTATTAAACATAAGTTGATGTATCAAAAACATTTATGAAAAATAAATATCCTAAATAAATCCATGTCAATGGTTTTCTATAGGAAATTTTAATTTCCATAAATTCAAATAAAGTGACATCAAGAAAATATGTTTATAAAACTCTCAAGAAAACTTCTTGACTAGAGATATGATGATAAAAGGATTATATTACATGGTAAGAATCTGTGTGAGGTTTTATATCATTGATAAATTAACTTCTTTCCCTATAGGTGTCTTGAAATGTTGTTAAATTCAAAACATGGACTTTGGGACACTTCACCTATTTTGACTGAGAAAGTGTCCTAGTGGGTCACTCACATATTGTATCTAGAAAATTTGATAAATAATGATATTGTTTATTATATAACATATTGAATGAATTTTATTCCTATATGTGGTTTATTAAATATTCATGTTTTCTTGGTCACATATATTCTTTTACTAATTATTCTATAGAATGTATTTTGTGAGCACAATATTTAATAAGTATTTATTTTATATTTATTTAATACAATATTTATTTATAAATTGGTGAATAATATAATGACATTTATTTATTAAAAAAATATTCATTATTCAATGTCTTATAAATATTGTGGAGGAATATAGGATCACATTTAGTGGTCTGGTGAGAAATAATAGTTATTGAATATTATTTTAATAAAAAAAACATTTAATTTAATTCATGAGCTTTTCATATGTCACAAAATAGTAATAATAATAATAATAGAGACACGGGATTCCATATGAAATATGAAAAATAATAAGGGTACCTGTGAAATAATTATTTTCTTACCCTAAAATTATATAAATCCAATTATATGATTTTATTAAGGGTTTCCATTATTATTTGTTTTTTACATAAACATATAGAGGGAATTCTCTCAAAGACCTTGAGAGCTCCCTCTATATGAATTCTCCCAAGAATGGAGGGTGAACCTTCTCCACCACCACTGTCAATTCTAGAGGGATTTAAGAGAACTCTTCCTTGAAAATATTCTTGGGGTCATCAAAGAGAAATGATGCAAGAATTATGATCTATAGTTTTAGAATCTGGAGATATCTACAATGATTTTAGTGTTTCATTGAGAGTGTGTAAATTACCACTGGAGAGAATTTAGTCTTGATTGATAAAATACAATGACTATATGTTTTGAGATCGATCAATGAAAAAAATTAATCTTAAGGTAAATAATTAATTATTTAAATTAATTATAAATAATATGTTATGATATTTTACTTTGATTACAGATTTTACTCAACAATTAATCTATGATTTAATTCAGTTGGTCATGAAATTTATCATCGATGTATATATTTGATTAATAATCTATTACAATAAAAATCTTAGTAGGTCATACCCCATTCAATGCTTCTTCTATGCACAAAACCTATACCATTACAAAGTACAAAAGACTAATCATAATTACTTAGATTTATAATTCCAACCCCTATTTTTAGTGTAATTTCATTGTATATTATTCTTGATATATTGATAAAATTTAATATGTAAGGTGTGAACACATTTTATGATATGTATAAATATAAATTTGTATTTTATAATTAATCGAGACTCTAATACACTTTTTGTATTGTAGGAATCAAGGATACCATGTAGTTATTTATTTTTTTAATAGTATCATGAGTTGGTGTGATAATTTCTTTCATTTTAAGTAATCTAGATTGAAATAATTATCATACTGATATGAATATATGTAGTTTATAAATTCATTAAGATGGTTATTTTAGAAATTAATGATTTTTCATTTTGAATATCTATCTCACTAACACTATCATTTGTATGAGGTTGTTATCTATCCCATAGTGTTAAAATCCAATATGGAAAACCCTATATTTCTAGTTAGTCAATAAATAAGTTATTATAATCCAATATAATGTTATTGTATTTCCATAATAACATTAAAAGACTAATACAAATAAGAATGTTTAATACATGAAAAAATATTTCTATTTTATTACCAATAGGTTCTACAAGAATAATATGTCTAAAATCCTCACCAAATATAGTTATTTCACCAATAAAAGATAAATCATATGAATTTTAAATTTTATGAATCATAATATATCTCATTATTTTTTTCAAGAGAATAATTTTTTATAGACTATAAGCATTCCATCCCATATAATAATTCATGATCCACATTGGGTTTCTAATAGTTTACTTCCTTATTTAAAATTACATGTTACATTTTTTATAAAATTATTAAGAATATAAAATCTCGAGTGTGTTTTCACCGTATATTGAAGAATAGGTGTTCTATTCCAAAGGAATAAAGTTCACATACTATTTATTATTTATAGAATAATATATCTATATCTATATCTATATATGTCCCTAAATATATATTTCTAATGTCCCACCATTACCATGAATAAATTAAACACCCATGGTAGAATCATTTTGTAAATCCATTATAATCAGTAGTGTGTGTGTTTCTTCTTCATCCATATTTGTTTATATATATAATTGTTTTGTAACAAAACTATTTCCTTGGTATGAAAAGGATGATTGTCATAAAATCAAATGAGGATAACATTTCAATAACCTATCATTAATATATATTATATTATCAATTTCTAGAAAATCAATCATTTTCATTTGATCTTCTAAAAGTATTAAATCTTTTACAATAATAATTGGTTTTTTGAATTAATTGAAATTGTTTCAAGAATATAAACATAAAATAATTATTATATAAACTAAATTAAATATTGTATTATAGAGTACAAAATATAAAAATTAATAATTAATACGTAATCAAATTTCTAGGTTAGAATCATAACAGTTAAAGAAAATATTATTTTTTGAAAAAAATATTCGATATATGTAATATAAAGAATAATTTTTTTAGGTTTAGATTATACCTGAATTTTTTTTATTGAACATATTCAATATTTTTTATAAATAAATTTCTAAAAAATAGTCCATACATTATAAGGTTTGGAAATGGTTTTCTTAAAAAAGTGTGAATATATCATACATGAACAATCTCTACCACCCAAAAAATAATCCTAGTTAATATCTTTAATTAATTAATTATCATATAAAATAATTCATAAAACGATACATGTTTTTATGAATGTATGATATATTATATGATTAATAGTAAAAAAAATAATTATAAGAAAATGCATATTTTACCATATGAAAACAAATTCCAAAAAACTATAGTTCAGAAATTGTTGGAGGAAAAAAATTTAGAAATATCAGCAATGACTTGATGTTGAACTTTTTAAATTTTCTGTAATTTTTTTAATTGAATATGATTAGCTATGAAAATATGAATCAATATGAGTATTAAATTTTGTTAACAAATATGGATAGTAAGGAAGGGCATAACTATTGTGTAGTGAGAAACATTTGTATATAATATTGTTACCATGTTCTCTTCATAAAAATATAACATTTTCACCCCCCAAAATATTTAAAACTTTACTAAATTATTTAGGAAAAACCATTAAACATATTATATTATTTATACATGGGTGTGAGGCTTACTATAACTATATGGTCCATGCAACATAATATTTTTACATTTTTTATACAGTCATGATTGAGTGTATTGATTTGGAATTTTATTTTGAAATAATATTTTGATTTTAGAAGGTATAGTGATTTTTTGTTTTAGACTAAGGAAAAGAATAATTTTCACAGAGGAAGAAAACATTTAAGAAATTCAATAGTATGAGAAACTGTATAAACATTTAAATTCTAAATATTAAATTTAAAAAATTATAAATTGAAGTGTGGTTTTACATAGTGGAAACATCATTATATTAATTTATTGAGTAACTAGTAATCATTTTACAAAAAACTCTCTTTTTAAATAATTTATAAGATGGTGTAACTTCACATTAATAAATATAGAATCTAATTGGTGGAATGATTTATGTTAAATTTTTTTGCTTGATAAAAAAAATATATCTCAGAAAATTTTTGATTGCATGTCAACATTACTAACAAATTAAAATATCCATCCCAAATAAAATTTATTTTTCATTGTAACTTTGTTATATCTTAGTTTTGGACTAATAATAAACCTAAAATATAGAATAATACACTGACCCTATGAAGACCCTTCTTATTCATCTCTCAAAAATGAATCTTAACAAACATTTTAAAGGTTAACTAATATACCATTTAGATTAAAATAAGTTAACTATAACCACTGGGGTCTAGGATTGTAAAATTATCAAAAATTAGTTGTTGAAATAGAAATGAATAGTGTAGAATAATTAAAAAAATATATTTTGAAAAAATATACGAAGAAAAATGTTTGATTTTAAAACAATTTTATTTAGTAGATACATTTTCTGAAGATAAATAATGTTAAAAATCATCACCATATCCATATTGACTAATTGTTAGAATTAATGGGTATTGAAATAAAATACATATAGGATATGTTCATGTAAAAAATATTTGTAAACAATTTTTTCTCTATGATAATTTCCTTTTATTTATTTAAATCATCAATATGACCCACTATAATCACATAAATTTTCGATGTTGTTGGTAAGTTTTACAAGTGAAAATAGTATAAATTACGTCTACATAGATATATATTCATGTATGAATAAATATGAATGTTCAGAAAATATATAACTATTATAAAATTATGAGTTAATACATTTTTCTCCTAAAATAATAACTACACGTTTACACTACTATTGGATTAATATAAGGATTATGGTTATTTTTGTCACCATTAAGATTAAAATTAGATAACAATATCAAATAAGAATATAAATAAAAAAAATAAAAATGTATAACATTTAAATATATTACATCACTAATTATGTTACACACTTCGTTTTGAGAAGCATGAATATATATTTTTGAGAAGTTTGATGACTATCCATAAAAAGGATTAAATTATTCATACAATAATATTATTTCCCATTGAGTTTAAATACCTAGGGATCTACTACAATATTGAATGTGTTGTCAATTATTCCACCCTTATAAGGGAAAAAAAATTTATTTTCCCAAGTTTTTATATTGCAAGAAATGTTTATTAATTTACTAAATCATTATTAAAAATGAGTAATATCAAATATTAAGTAATTCTATCAATTTAATTATATTTTATCACACTAACTAAAAAACTCCAAGAAAAATTTGGAACATATTCACCTTTAAATTTTAAAACTCTTTCATAAAACTAAAATGTAACATTAATATATATGAAAATATAAATAGGCTAACCAATATATATAAATGTTTTCAATAAATTAATCATTATCCTATAAGATATAACATTATATAAAATTTATTCAATGAAAAATTTAATAAAGAAATTACTAATATCATTTATAGAGGAGAATATTACTGTACTAAGTGTTTTCTACACTAAAAATGTTATAAAAATTTCTAAAATTGAATAATAAATGTAATGAACGAATGATAATAAATAGTTTTTTAAATATTACTTCTTAAGGTCATTGGAATTTATTTTATTCAAAGTGATTTCTTATGATAAAAATGTGACTCTATTGGGTAAATAATTATTTCCAAATGGTTTCCAACAGGTTTGTTCATGGAATCGAAAACACCTAATGGTACTGTATTAATTGGGACCTTCTTTCCAAAGTCTGGGTTTCATTAGATATTTTTACCTTCAATTCTTAAGAACTCTCATTTTTCGAGAGGATAGGAGGTCAGTATCATCACACCCTTTTCAGAGGAATTATTTCCTACTCATAGATACTCTTATAGATTTAATATATGTTCATGAATCCTTCACCAATTCCCATGTATGATGCGGGTCGACCCAAATTAGCAATAAATTATTCGTATATATGGAATTCATAATCATTCTTATGTAATCAAGGTTCTTCATAAATGGAGATATCTATATGTATTTGAGGTTCTCCTTTGATGGTATCCACTTATATACTACTTATAGATTTTTTTGTCATTATTATGATGATGCTGGTTTTCTAACCACATAGTAGGGAACTCTAGATTTTATTTGCATCTAGGTACAATAATGTCACTTTGGAGTTTATCATCATCTTGATAGATGTGAAATGTTTAATATTGGGAATGATTCCATAAGTGGGATTCCTATATATCCTTTTGAAATAAATAAAAACCCATGTAGTTTGGTGCCTCTTAATGGGGAAAATCATACATTTAAAGTTCATGTGATGAGGACCCAACCATAAATTTTGAAATCATGTGGAAATGACATCTATGAAGAAGGTGCCTAGTAAAAGTTTGATGTGGGAATTATGTCGAAACAGTCCAAGAAACATGGAATTGATATGAGTTTCCAAGTTAAATTACAACATACTATGGATATGGACACTACTAGAAAAATAACCGATACCAAAGGTTTGGAACCATTGGTATAGGCCTCCAAACCGTTGGTATAGGTTATACCAACGGTTTGGAGAACCGTTTCCAAGTAAGCCGTGAGGATAGGTCCATTCCAACATTTTTTGGAAAACTATTTGTATAGACCTATACCAACGGTTTTGAAAACCGTTGGTATAAGTAATATGAAAATCTATACCAACAGTTCCATAAACTGTTGGTATATGCAGATAAAAAAAATCATCTGGTTGGTTTTGATCCCAACACCTCCTATTTGTGATTGAATGACCTAACCACTAACCTAACATACTTTTGTGAACATAATTTCATAAATATATATATGTATTATCAAAAGTATTTTAAATTTTGATTTATTTAATGTCCGCTGTAAGAAGATTCCATTACAAATACCTGTACCTATACCAATAGTTCTCAAAACCGTTGGTGTAGACCTATACCAACAGTTTTGAGACCCTTTGGTATAGGTTTTAGATTTTGGGACCTATACCAATGGTTTGTCCAAAACTATTGGTATAGGTCCAAATTAGTGGACCTATGCCAATGGTTTGGCCAAACAGTTGGCATAGGTCCCCTCTATACCAATATTTTGTCCAAAAATGTTGGTATAGGTCCATATAAGTGACCTATACCAATAGTTTTGTCTAAACTGTTGGTATATTTCCAAATTAGTGAACTATACCAATGGTTTTCCCAAAACTATTGGTATAGATAATATTTCCAATAGTTGGCTCAAATGAACAAGGTTGGTTTAGTATGTTGAGTTTGAACCATAGGAACGCTTCTTACATATCTCATTTGGATGGGAATCAAATCTCACATAGTTCATTAGTGGGGAACCGTCCATATGGAGGGCCTCAAGTGTATGTATTTCAGGGGAGTATGGCCCTTTGAGATGATAGGTTGGGATTTACTCATGATAAGGATATCCCCCATGAAGAGACCATGATGAATACTTTAACTCATGGTTATTTGAGGTTTTAACTCGAGTTTTACTCCTAAGGAGGATACCTGAAGTAAGGGGATTATGATTTTGTGCTTATTTGTAAGGAGGATTCCCATTGAGCTCGGACCTTAAGTGTGTTTCCTATCTATCCTTCTTATGGAAGGAATCATAGTTCACTTATTTCAATCCTTTAGTTAGATTGTGTGGTTGTTGTGATCATCACTAACCTACAAGACTATGTGAGTCATGATCGGTGTGAGAGACAAGATGAAGAAGAAGATTTTGACAAATTACATTCTTTTCCTAATTCTCTTGTGGGAGAGGCTGGGGCTACGATGGAAGAGGAGAAAGATGATGGGGGAAGAGGCTAGGGTGACCATAAGAGAGGATGGGGATAAGTAATCTCCCTCTATTAACTTTACATTGGACATGGGTCCAATGTGAGGAATGAAGGTTAAGGATGTTATGGTGTGTGGAAAGATGGATTGGGCTCCCATCCCCTCTTTGACTCAATGAAAAAGAGTTTGAGAGGAGAAAAAAGTGAAACCCCTTGCAAGAGAAGCTAGGAGATTGCACCCGGATGGCTTCCCTAAAATTGGCCACATAGTGAGAGGGGAGGATTTTATTCCCTGTCAAATGAACAAGAAAGCGTAATAATCACCCTACCTACTACAGACCGAAGGCTCTGGATCTTAGAGACGGGAAAGGATGGATGGAGTCCTATCCCCATAATCTAAGATTGAGAACTCCTCAACATTGTCCCTGGGGTAAGGATCCATGTGCCAGTACATATCCAAATCTATATAAACCTCGAGGATCTTTACCCTCTGATAGGACAAGTGTGGGAAACCTCTAACTGTAGAAATCCAAATACAAATGGGAGATATGTTGATGTGACTTTCCCTAAGGTTTTGTAAATCAAGAGGTCCTGGTAGAGATTTCAACATGGTCCTTTTCAGATAAGGGTTCCAAATAAGAAGAGGACCTTCCATGAGAGGCTTTGAGGTAAGCCTAATATATGTCTCGTATAGGGTAGAAGGGGAGTAAAACAAAGAAGTATTGTGCAAGGGTTGTACCATGCAAGTGGGATTAAGAGAACAGGTGGAACCTTAGGCAATGGAAAACCTATATTACTAGACTTGGGTGAGGCTTATATCATGCCTTAAAGAGTCTTCATAGGTATTCCTAGAAGGTAGTAGCACAATTTCATTTTTTGAGGAAGGGAATTTGTGCTAGTCCTCTTAAATCAGGGGGTTGGTAGAATGAATCGTGCAAGTATTATTTACATTAAACCGCATGGGACTTAATATTTTTGATCACCCTTTTATTCCCACTCTTTAGGTGTTAGGAAACTAGATTGGAGAATTCAGAGCACTTGAGAGAAGTACTAGGGCGATCAGAGCAGTAATTTCCCTTCGTGAAAATTCTTCCGTACAAATGAAGACCACAAGGGTATATTTGCAGGAAAGTGTTAGACCCTGAGTAAAGGTTTTTTGGTTGTGCAAGTGTGTGGTGCATAGGTGTTTGCATGTTGATGGTACTTGGGGATACCTTGAGTGAATTTCTCTTTGAGTATTTACAATTCTTTATGTTATTCATCAATATTCTCCTCCATTTTCAAAGGCATTTCCTTTTTTCACTTTTTTATCCATGTGATGAAACCGAGTGTCAACAAAATTTCCCTTCAGGATTTTATCATAATGAAAAAGAGGTTCTAATCACTAGGTAAAGGGATGAAAAAGAAAGGTGGATTACATTAGCATAGATGCTTGGTTGTTCCCATAGACATTCCGTATAAGATGGTTGTGGAGGTATACTTCTTATTCTATAAATATTGTATTCACTTTGCTATAAAAACTGCCACGATTCAGAAATTAGAGCTCTCCCCACTGAATTCTTCCACATATAAGCTTTTCTTGCGGAAGATTTTTCTTGTGTAGGTATATTGTTCTTTTGAGTGAGATACTTGTGTGCCGAAATTTTACTGAGAAACTTATGTGCCATATATACTTGTGTTCCACAATTCATTTTCCAAAATTTTTTACCTCAAAAATATTTCAGAATGAACCTACTCTGAAATAAACTTAATATTTCCTTATAGTTTCAATGGCTCCCAAAAAGATCGCAATTTCAAATGAACTAGTTATCAAGTGAACCAAAAAAATTATAAAGACTATAGAGCATGATTACTATGAAATATTCAACATCACCCTTCTTGATATGTCATGTCATTTGAAGAAATATAATCATGATTTTCCAAAGAGTACTTATCTACCACTTTATATTTACTACCATCTATGGGAAGTCCATACAACTAATCCAAATAATTATCTCCCAGTCTCTTGGTTTAAAGACCATAATAATTTATCATCTGCCGACATTTATGGTGTGGGAAAATATATTAATTATGGGAAAACATCTAAGTACAATTTTATATATCACAACCCGTGTGCTCTAGATCTGAAACCACAGATAAGAGAACTAATGTCGCACTATTATTATTCCATTTTTTGGGATTCATAGACAAATCAATCAAAGGGCTGGCAGAAAGGTTGGGACTTTTTCCCAGAAGGGGGTGTTAAGCCTGCATGGATGTGGGTGCACTGGGTATGAAAAACCTATGTATAGTTTAAACAATATCTATAAAATATCATAATTTACAAGGTTGTATGGGTAGGAAAGACCTACATATATAAGAATGACAATTTTGTGCCATAAGTACTGAGCCGATATTCCACAGATGAATGATTTCCATTTAACAAATGGATATGCAGGAATTAATTTCAGGGATATTCACAAGATATCTAGGGCTCTGATCCTTGGAGATATGTATGATGAATTCATTCATCCAAAGGAAACATGGAATGAAACAAAAAAGAATACATTTTTTCATGTGGGCTACTGAAAATATCCCACAATGTCATGAAGGAAAATCCCCATGTTAGAGGGTTTATTCATCCAGATACATGGATGGGAATTTTCTTGAATAATAAGGGGGTGTTCCCTAAGAGAAATCATCCAATGAGATTCCCAAGGCAGTAAAGAGAAGTAAACCTAACACCTTCTGGTCGACACTAGAAAAGAAGAGTTTGACCGGTAGGGATATGAAATCGACCCCAAAATTTCTTCCAAGACACATCTTGATGGTTTTTTGGCTATTTGGATTAGTATTTATCTGTTTCATATCCATGATTACAAAGGTGGTATAAGTCCTAGAACATTTATTGATGTGGCCAAGATTGAATATAATAAAATCGTGGGGTTTTACATCCCTATTTTGGAAAAAATCCATAAAATATTATTCCACATTCATGGAGGGAAAGCTCCTTTCAGAATTTCAAGACCATTAAATGTGTTTTGGGGATGGATCACATCTCATTTCAAGACTTATGCTATGCAGAGTGGGATCTAGGTCCTTGGGAGCTCATTCTGACCATTCATTCAGGATTCCTCTTGTATTTCACCCCTATCCTCGAAACCTCCAGAAATTTGAACAACACTATATTTATTTAAGAAGTTCAATTTTTTTCTTCATGGGAGTATTCCCTTGAGAAGGTTTTTTGATGATGGTAAGACCAACATAGAGTTAAGATCATATATGCTATCCTCCATGGGTGGTGTGTTGGAAACCAGGATCAATAAAAAATCATATGTGAGGCCTATGATCCTTACCAATTTGCATGCCAATTAAAGTCACTGTGAAAAATTATTGTATCCCCTATGGTGAACATTAGATTAGAATATCTTCAGACGGTGGCTCGATAACTTTGGTTTCTTATAGCTATGGAACTGACATGGGAAATGATTAATCTACCTATATCTAATGTAGGAAATAGATTTACTATTTGTTATACCGAATCCTGGATTGAATCATAACATGAAGGTGTACTAAAAGATGATTTTCCTCCTATTGGAATAAAGGGGTGAAGAAGAAAATAACCTTCTCATTTAAAAGGTTCTTCATCTCCTTCATAGGTGGATTCATCAGTGTCAAAGAGCAAGGATGAAGAGGCTCTCAATTCATTGAAACAGCCTCATGCAAGAAATAATCCACCTACCATAATCAAGAGGGATACACCATCATCACTAACTAAGGTTGCACCTAGGTAGTTTAGTCTCCACCTCCTAGAAGATAATTAGGTTATATTTTGTTTTACACCATTTTTAATTGAATTAATTGCGAATCTCATCAAGTCTATGGTTGTAGGATCTTCCTCACATCAGGATGAGATGTATTTTAAAAACTTATGACCAGAGGTAGTCCAAACATGGAAATAATTTTCCTTTGAAGATGAAACTATGTGGGAGCTCTTATGTGAGTGGATTCATATTCAAGGAATAGGATATATCAGATCCCCTATTGATATTATCTTCAAGGATAATCCTACTGAAGTGGGGGTGTATATTTAGAATATAGAGATTCTCATCTATGAAATATGCGATCTAGTACCTTCCACATGGCGAGTGAATTATATAATAGAATGTGGCACTGTTGATGGGGTTGAGCCTTCATCCTTTGAGTAATGGCGTGTTTTTTTATCCTGATGATGTATTTTCTCTTATTCTCAAAATATTTTTTTGATTTGCCCTAATATTTCAACTAAAGTGTTATTAATCATTTGAAATACCATTTGAATTTGAATCTGTAAAAATAAAAACCAAATAATGTTCTTTCACTATGGTATATCCTTAGTGGTATTTCCATTAGGGTTACTCGGTCACCCCTTAAATCAAGAGAATTATATCCAGGACAATAGGCCATGGAGGTTGGGATAGTGGGAGAGTTATGAACTATAATAAAAATTTTTAGGATTATGATTTTATACCTCCTTTGATGAAGATGAAGAATAAAGTACGCCGAAGGGTGAAATTTGTGGGTAAATGCTTTTTCAGTAGTGGTAAGTCTTCCTAATATCCTTAATTTTGGATTCATCCAAAAGAAGTGTTTAAAATTCTTTGAATTTCAGGAACTACTTTTGTTTTTCTCTCAAGGAAGTTTCAAATGAACCACTATGAACCGAGGATGGTACTTCAAAAAAGTGCAGATTACTACTAGTGAAATTAATACCTTGAATGAAGAGGAATATAGGCTAAAGAAAACATCATCTGTTCTTATCACTACTCATATCACTATTTTTGGGAGAGATGAGGAATTCGATTTTTTATTAGTGATTCATGAGAAGCTATAAATTTACAACTGAATTCCATTTCTATAATATTTTAGGTTTGTCACATGCACCTAAAAATCTTATGATGACTGATGGTGACCCAAAGGCTATCATCGAGGAGGATATTTAGGGTCTAATGTTGTTGTTGAAGGGTCATGAGCCAACCACTCCAAGTGTTCCCTTGGGTCATAATAATACAAGTCTTTGGATGTCAATATAATCCATGATGAATCTTGGCATATATTTTGATGAAATTCTAGAACATACTAATATTCCTACTACTTTAGAAGAATTTGGGTCACTATATATAGAACCAAATGGATAGGGGTATTTATTTTCCATATAATTAATATTATTATGTGTGATTCTATAATCATTATTGGTTGGAATCTAAATCCACATCTATATAAACTTTTATAGTGAAGGTGCTTGAAGAGGATGTTGAAATCACTCTCAATCCCACTGTTGAGGGGGAACCAGCTCAGGTAGACCTTGAAACTGGAATCCTTCATGAATCTCACCTAGTAGATCCTTGGAAAACCTAAAGGGAGTGTCCCTCAACAAGAGGTACCAACCCAAACTAATGAGGCTAGGAATACTGGAGAAGAATCTTCTCTGGCTGCTGATTTGCTGGTGGATAAGGATCATCAAATATTGTCATTATACCCTACTATTTCCATTATTTCAAAGCTAATGATCATTATAATTCATCATTTAGGATTATCAGCTTCTATGTCTTGGTCTAAGGGAAAATATTTTTCATTATCTCAACCAACATTAAGAGGCAAGAAAGATAATGTTATAGAGGGAGCAGAATAGGTTAATTGTTTATGTGTGCTGATATCGAAGAACTTATCTCTTTAGGATAGTGACTATGAATCAGATCTGGAGTTATATAATTCTCTCTGAATTACACGTCGGAAGTCTTTGTGAGATATAAGGAAAATAATTTCTGAGGTTACTTTGAGTAACTACCTCTATAAATCCCATGACTTTCACCTCTATTCAGGTTGTTGGGATTTAGTGGATTTAATTACCATTTAGTTCACGTTGCAGTGAAGGATACTATTCATAGGAAAGAGAAATAGCATAATCTTTGACGATATCTCATCATGACTTAAATACTTTTCAACATTGATGATTGTCGAGCTTAATTATCCCAAGTGGAGGGAAATCATAGAACAAGACTAGTAGAATTCAAGTAGTAAATCAAAGAGAATAATAAACAAGGTGCACGTCTTCATGAAGAATTAATAGCCTCTCAAGGGGAACTCAAACAACTTCACTATTCATTAATGAAATCCCAAAAAAAGGGACAACTACTATTGTGGCTGCCAAGGAAGAGCTTTGATAGTCTGAGGAGACTGATACCTATTGCCTAACTGAACTTCAACAAGAAACTGATGGGTATCATAAGAATGTTCAATAAATGAAGATCTATGTTGAATCCCTCTTGTATAATATGATATATTGACTCTATTTTTTGAATGTCCATATTTTTTTTCTCTTAAAAATGAAAATAATTTTGTTTTCAATCATATATGTCTTCATACCTACTTTCCTATAATAATCATAATGTCAAAACTGATTTTCATAACATTAAATATTCATATCAGCTAATCATAATTAAAATGATAGGGATGTGGGGTTCTTTAACTTTCACATAAACCAAGGGATATAGTGAGGGTATTTTTATTGTTTCTAGGGTCATATAAAAACCTTAAAAACTTTATGTCTTTTTTTCATCACCTTAATTTTTTCCTAAGATCAATATGAAAGAGAATTAGTAGGCGAGACTTGGTTTTTTTAGGCCAACCTTTTTGGGTTTTCAATCTAAAAATATTAATGCCTTTTAATTTTTAATTTATCAATATTTTCTAAAACATACAGAGCAGAGGTATAGTGATCTAAGACTTTAATTTTGTCAAGGGTTCCCTTTGTGGGTTTCTAAACTGGTGATTACTATGTCACTTTTTGTGGGTATTTGAAATTCATGCATGATAGACTAAATGGAATACAGTTTTAGTCCAAACAACTTTGGCCATAAATTTTGAGATGATAACCCACATAGGGTTTGGTTACTTATAAAGTTCTAATATTCTTTAGATACTTTCAAGGGGAATCTTGATCTATGATTATATTGTTCTTGAATCTAAAAATTAATATTTGAGAATAGAGGAAGTATCTCCTATAAAAAAGGTTACCACGAATTGAGAAACCCATTATGAGGGATGTTTTATGTAAGACCAATTAGGGAACATACTTGAGGTTCATGTAGCAACATCCTTATACTGATAGGCACGCTATGGGTATGACTTAGCAAGGCCAATGGGGGAATTTACTTCATAGTTAGGTAAATGAGTATTCATGAATTCAGAAATTATTATGACGATGAATAATGAAATTTTAATATTTGGATGTCTCAAGACCATAGTAGGTGGGTTTACCAAGGAAATATGCATGATAATGAAGGAATCATCCATAATGACACATTCCATAAATGGGAAACCACTTCTACACAAATTTGATTTGTAAAGAATGGTACATTTTTTCATAAAGGGGATTTATGATATTATGTTGTGCAGTTTCGAGGAATGCAACAAGAAAATTTGGGGATGTGCGGTTTAAAGCCATGCAGAAAGTATATTAGTAAATATATAGTTTAAATTCATGTAGAAATGACATTACATGATGCACAGATTAAATTCATGTAGCAATGACATTACAAGATTTCAATTTAAGGTCTTTATCTTTGACCAAAGGTTCTATGGTTCTCTAATTCTTGGTAATATGTATGAAAATATACTACTATATTTAGGTATGTAAGGGGAGAGTTTAAAGATATGATTTGGGGATCCCCGTATTCAAAGTGTCATATGGGAAAAAATGGTAGTGGCAATAGAGGAGGTCTCTCCCAAGAACTATATTACCATTTCCTGACAAAATGGTTATGTGGGATATTTTATTCAAGGACAACTGTGACACATATTTCATAAAAAATAATGGTATCCTTAGGCCGATAGGCCCATTATGTGGGTGTATTTATACCAGTCCAACCGGGGAACGTACTTTATAGGCAGGTAAAGGAGCTCTCAAGAATTCTGACATTCTATCATTGAAAGCTGATGAATGTTTATAGAGATTAAAATTTTCCCAAGCATAGAGTTTTATTGGTGGATAAAAGTGCCTGAATAAAGAAGGGGTATTTGAAATTATTATTTCCAAAAAATCAAGGGAATAATTTCTCTACAAAGTTCTAACCCAAACACAAAAAGTATTGTGCCTATAGTTTTAGGTCATACGACGAAGACC
The DNA here is from genome assembly GCA_963277665.1 of Viscum album. Taxonomy (NCBI): domain Eukaryota; kingdom Viridiplantae; phylum Streptophyta; class Magnoliopsida; order Santalales; family Viscaceae; genus Viscum; species Viscum album. Next base: position 1,467,030,539 of record OY728158.1, read on the forward strand.
AAAATATTATGGAAATGATGGATGATATGTGGTAAAATGGCCTAAGGTTATTCCAATATTCTTTGAATAAGTGAAAGGATAAAAGTTTAAACTAAGGTATTGGATAATTTTAGGCTGGTAGAAAGGATATGGGACTTATATATGATGGATAACAATCGATTTATATGTTTTAGTATAACTTCATCAAATCATAAAGGGACGGAAGAGGCTTCTCCAAAGAGAGAAGTTATCGCTGGTTGAAAACCCTATTATAGGGGGTGTTTTTTGAGAGGCCTACTAGGTCATATAATACATAGTCAAATAGTGTAATCCTTAGTCTAACAGGCCCGTTATGTGGGAAAATTATGCAAGAACAACTGGGGCACGTACCACATAGTAAGTAAAAGAAGATATCAGGTATAGGAAATTCTACCAAAAATTCCAAGGAAATTTAATGAAGATATGAAATTATTCAAGATTATAGTATGAAATGTGAATGGGAAAATGTAAAATGCACAAGGGAAGAATTTGGATTGATATTTTCCATTAATTTAGAGTCCCTTTTATAAATCTATCTTGTATATTGAATTGGGACATCTCTTGTTTACATACTGGGTTCTCCAAGGAGAAGATGAAAAATAAAATCTACTGCATAGTTTTTTGATTGTATACAGGAGAGGGAGAAACTTTTTTTACCCCATAGATGGGACTAGAATCTAATCCTAGTCTTCACAACATATCTCAATGTGATGAGTGTCAATCCATAAGTAGTTCTCTGGATACCATACAATTTAAATTCAAACAAGAAAGAAATCAGCCATAAAGTTTAATGTCATGCATTAAGGAAAAAGGTTCCTTCACATGAATAGAAATAAAAAACTATGGCTAAACTATAAAATAGGGCATAAGAGTCACTACATTTCCTTTTAGATCAAGAATCAAGCCACACATATTTATAATAGATACAAGTTCATGTGTATAATAAGAACTCACATTTGATCTCTTCATGTAGACATGATTTGTACATGAGAGATTAGATAATTTTTTATGTTGTGACATGGTTGGGCCCTGGATTGAAGATATGTAAATCAATACATACCTCATAGGGGTGAAAATCAAGCCACATGTAGTTCTTAAAGAACCATGCAGTTTATCATCATGCAGCGAGGACGTGATTGATTCTGACGTGAAAAAGAATATTACAGCTGGACCAGGGGATAAGACCCAGGTGTCACTACGTATCTTAATGGATAAAGAATCCATCCATATGCAGTTCTTGAGAATATCATGTATTTTATCATCATCCAGGGAGGAGATTTTTTGTTCCTTTTTTATGGTCTTGTATCCAGTACCATTGATAATGCTAATGGGAATTGAGACACCTTGTTTATGTAGATGACTCCATTTAAAAATTTATAAGCCCATGTGAGCTGTGCTCGGTGTGAGAAACAAGGAGTTGTAAAAGAATCTTCTATAACAAATAGGTAACATAAATTAAAGATAAGGGAATTAGGATTATATGGCGTCCAATCCAAGGAATAAGATTCAAGCATCAACACTTATCTTGTTGGGGGAAATAATCAAGATAAACATAGTTCTTAACAACTATCCCCCACATCAATTAGGTTTTTATGTGAGCAAAAGGGGATTTTGATAATTTTCTGGCTGATGGTTGGGCCTAAAGTATGAATTATTGGTACGACTATGTTTATTTTTATATTGAGAATCAATCCATAATTTTTATAAGGGTTACCAATGTAGATTTGATTCTTATAGAGGGAGTGGGGGTTTTAAATTGCTATTATAACCGAGGATATGACCCAGGTGTCACTACGTATCTCAATATAATGACAATAAATCCACACATAGTTCATGGAATTACATGCAGTTTATAGTTATATAGTAAAGAAAAAGGTTAATTGATGTTAAGTGAAAGGAATATTACAGTCAGGCCCAAGACTGAAGGTCTGCACATCACTATGTATCTCATGAAAATGAGAATCTAACCACACATAGTTCTTGAAATGTTTCCTATGTAGGCTGGATAAATAAACACAGGGAGTAAAAGTGTTTTTTAAAATTTTTGTTAGACCCAAGATAGGATATCCAGGCATCACTACATATCTCATAGGAAAGGTAATTAATAAACACATAGTTATTGAAGATGGTTCCCCATACCAACTGGATTTTTATATAAGAAATGAGAGCTTTAATACTTTCTAGAATAATGGTTTGGTCCAAGATACAAGATGGTATGAGAATTAATCTATATTTTCTATAATAGTACCAAATATAGAATTGGTTCATACATAGGGAAAGGGGAAATTGATTCTTTTATGGCCATGACTAGGATTGAGATTAGAGATCTTGATGTCACTACATATCTTATTGGAATTAGAATCAAGCCACATATAGTTATTCACAAACTGTGTAGTTTATCATCACATGGCAAGGATGTGGGTTACCTAACATTAAATAAACATTATAGATGTACTATGGGATTAGACACAGGTGTCACTACATATCTTTTTGGAGTAATAATCAAGCCACATGTAATTCTTGATAATTATTCCTTATGCAGGTCTGATCCAAATATACAGAGAAATGGGGATCAAGTGGCACTAAGGAGTGACAATGAGGTGAGTGATGATTATACATGGAATCGAATAATTTTTTGAAGGAACACAAGGAACTCCAATTCATGGTATCTTAGGGTATTCCATGACATAAAAAAATATATGTTACCCATATATTTTAATGTCATGTTTTGAGGAAAAATGGTGTTTTCCAGTTTTAGGTCTTTTGAGTCGGACCTCATGTATTGTAGTTTATTGTTATACGATAAGGATCACAATGTTACACAATTTTATTTCATGAAAAATTGATGAAAATGGTTCTATTAAATTTAACATCCTTCAACTAAGACAACCTTTTTGTGATTACACAAAATACTTCTTTAGGAACCTTGCATTGGTTGTAGTTGTAGTGAGCTCTCCATCTGTCCTAATTAAGGAATAATATCCATTAGAGTGGACCTTATGTATGGAGTAAGGTCACTAAAATTTTGGCTCAAGCTTCAGAGGGTTCATTCCTGGTATCATAGGAGTCCTAATGACCAATACCAATTTTCATAGAGGAGTGAATGAAGATATACCTTCTTGATAAAGTCCGGTGCTATCCAGTTCTAATAAACCTCTATGTGATGTAAGGTACGCAATCTCTTTTCTTCTAGTCACTCCAACTCATCTAATCATTTCTGGGATTGCTCATCTATGGATAGGTGGTCCCAAATGGATATATGGAGTGATGAAAACTGAAACTCAATGGGCAAGACTTTTTTTGTTCAATACACCAATGAGTATGGAGTCGCTCATGTAGAAATATATATAGTAGTATGATAAGCCCATAAGGAATAAAATATCTTATCATACCATGATTTTTATCTTTATCCACCATTTTCTGGTGTATGTTAGACATGGTCTTGCTTAAAGCCTTTACCTATCCATTGGCTGATTCCTAATAGTGGGATGAGTGATTGGATTTGATATTGTATCCTTGATATATCTTTTCCACCTCAGCAGAATAGAAATTGGTGCTATTATCCATCAATATGGTACGAGGGACAAAAAATAGGGTAATGATATTAGATTTGAAAATTCCAACAGTGATTTTGGATCCTACTTATTTGAGAGGTATTGCCTTATCCCATTTGGAGAAAAAGTCGGTAGTAGTAAGGATATACTTAAACTACTTATCTGTAGCTGGAGTATATGTTCCAACAACATTCACTGCCCATGTGAAAAATCACTAGGATTATGTAGATGAATTTAGTAACACCTAGAGTCATTGGATGAAATTGGCATGCACTTGGAAGGGATGACACTTCTTAGTGTATTATGTGTAATCAGGCATCACCAAAGGCTAAAAGTATCCAAGACTTCAAATTTAATCAGAAATCCTATACCAAGATCAGTGGGTACCACATTCTATTGCATTTAATTTCTCTATAAGATATGAAGTCTCTTCTCTATCAACACATCTAAGAAGGTCTCCATCAAATCCCCTCTTTTAGATGAATTTTTGTAGTTATTTGGGCCATCATAAATAGTGAAATTAGCCACTCACCTCTGAATATATACAATTCCAACCTTTTCTAGTCGAAGTATTCCAGCTTATAGATATAACAATATGGGTGTAATCCATCCCTTAGTAGGGATATATGGGTTAGGGATGGGACTGATTTCATTGATCTCTTCTTCTATGATCCAAAGTGAAGGATAAACCATTCAATGATGGGTAATGAGGATGACTTTTTCATCCTAATTTGGATCTACCAAAGATGTAGCTGCATTTTCAAATGAATCTTCTTGATCATTTTGTGATCACGGGATATGAGTCAATGTTTTCTCTGATATGGATTCTACCATTAACCCCCATAAATAATCACATATGTGAATTATCTCCTCTTTTCTGATGGAATAATACCCATTGATCTACTTGATTATTAATTCCAAATTACCCTTCACCTCTAGGCTGTTCACTAGTACTTGGAAAGCCTATTTCATGCCAGAATTGAGAGCCTGATATTATTCCTCATTATCAGTTATACATTCTGATAATAAGAAGGAATATGGAAACAATGACTTTTCTAAGGATATAAGTACAACTCCAAACCAGACTTTATTAAGCTTAAGGTCTTCCATTATCTTCCCCATTGGAATCATGGAAGAACTATCAGAATAAATTTTCCATGTTTGAGGGTTATCCTAAATAGAGTGATTTATTCATTACGTAATTCAATATTTAATGATTAATATTCTACAGATGGGTGGTCAGTGAGGAAGTCTTCTAAGGATTGGTCTTTCATTGCTTTATGTGGCACAAATTGTATGTCAAACTAATATAGGATAACTACCCATCATGACAAATGTCCTATCAACATAGGATGACTAAGGATAAATTTGAGCAGGTCATCATTAGAGACTAAGTGGATGTCATAATTCTGTAGATAGTGCCTGAGTGTCTGAACTACAAAGATTAATTTTAGACATCTCTTCTCAATATCGGAATATCAAGTATCTGCATCAAGCATGGTTCAACAGAGATAGTAAATGTTTTTTTCATTCCTGACATCATTGTTTTGTGCAATGAAAGAACCCAATGATAACTCCAAGGCTATTATGTATAGAATGATAATATTTACTTCAACATGTGGAATCAATAATGATGGGATCAAGATGTTTTCAAGAGAGTATCAAAAAATTCTTGAAATTACTTGGTCCACTGGTAAGTGAACCCCTTCTTTATCAATTTGGTGAAGGGTAAAAACTTACCTTAAATGTTATCTATGAAGTTCCAAATGTAGGCTTAGTGTCCTCGAAGACCTCTTAAATCATTCACGTTTCAAGGAGGTGACATCCCAAGGATATTTTTATTATTCTTGGGGTCAACTTTTATGTCATGATGACATACAATAAAACTGATAAATTTGCTTGATGTTACCCCAAAAGAAAATTTTAGGGGGTTTATCTTTAGATTTTGTTGTTGAAGATTTCTAAAGATAGTTTTTTGGTCATCCAGGTGATCATACCATTTTCAGGATTTTACCACTAAATCATCGACATAGAATTTGAAAAACATTCCTAGTAAGGGTTTGTAGATGTGATGCATAGCATGTTGGTATGTGGCACTAACATTCTTCAAGACAAAGGGCCTTACCCTATAGTAGAATATGACATGAGGTTATCTCAAGGTTGAAGCTTCTTTATCTTTTAAGTCCATTTGGATTTTATTGTACCTAGAGTATCCACTCATTAAGTAGAGGGTCAGATAACTTACCACTACATCAATCATGAGTTCTGTAATTGGAACCAAGAATTTATCCTTGGTAAAATGTTGTTTGAGATTTTTGAAATCAATGAAAACTATGATTTTCACATTCTTTTTTTACATGGACAACTTTGGGTAGCCATTTTGTGTATTTTACCTCTCTAATGAAGTCATCCAGGATGATTTTTTCCACCTCAGCCTCAATTTTGGAGGCATGAGTTGGGTGTGTCCATCCGGCTACTTTCTTGTATAACTAATGATCTTATGGAAACCCCAATTGATGGGTGGACACCTTATGTTCAAGGCCCTACATATATATGTACTTCCAAGAAAAAATATCTTTGTGCTACTATATGAAGGAGGTGTATACCTCTTATTCTTTAGGAGTCATGGACACACTAATCAAAGTTGGGTGTGGATCATCCACTATACAAATATTTTTTCTCTAAGTTTATCCACAGTTCTAGAGATATCTTCCTCAAATATCAGAGGGACATCCCTGAGATCTTAATCTTCTTCATATTCCTCTTCCTCTTCCTCATTCCTCACTATATGTGCTTCTTCATAGGGAAAAGATGATAAAACAAGTTCCTTAGAGGGAAGAGGGGAGTCTCTATTTGGAAATCCAAATGATGAGGCAATCATTTCAATATCACTTACTAGAATGCATCCTTCTTGGAGTCCTGAAGGGGAAACAAGGGACTTAGAATGATTCTCTTCACTTGCTGTTGTATTCATGATGACTTATTTAAGTTTTTCTAGTAGAAACAAGATTTGTTAAATCTATAGGGATAGAATGAAGAAATTTTCATTCAATATTTCATTATCATTTTGAGGGTTGATAACTTCTTCATTGCCATTGGGATCAACTGGCGTGATTGAAATTATGGAAGTATCTGATTGAAAATGTGAATTTTGGCCCACACTTTCAATTTGATTAATATAAATAAATTATTATACATTGATCTTCTTGAAATGGTTAGCTAGAATCATCTCCAATACATTTGGGGTATTGATTCGAGTGGAATTATAATCCATTAATTACTTCCCTTCACGCTGATAGAACCCTGCATCAATGTATTCTATCTTGCAGTAATTGAATAGGGCCTTGTCACCATACAATGTCCCAATTAGACTACTGATAGAATATTTGAGAAATTTATGGTATAAAGAAGGAATGGTTGTATGCTGATGTAGCCAAGGTCTTCCCGTAAGAACATTGAAATAAATGACTTATCGAACTACCATGAACCCTGAGTCGGACACAAGATCTCTGAACTAATTTCTGAGTGTGATCTCATTGATATAGTCTTCCTCATTCTTGTCATAAATATATAACATTAGAGTGGAGGGAGATAAGCAAGTTTCATTAAGACCCATGTGATGAAGTGTCTAGACTAGGACAAGGTTGACTCCTGAGCCATCGTCAATGAATGCTCATCAGATATCAATGTCATTTAACAAGACAAATATATAAAAGGATGTGAAATGTCATTGTATTACAACATTCACATCTTACTCAATCAAGGAAATGACTACATGGAATTCCACAGGATAATTATCCACATGATATACTTTAGCAGTAGATACCTCGACTTCAAACTCTTGAGGGCTTGACAAAACCACAAATAATGCTTCCTAAAGTTCTTTTGATAGACTCATAGCATCCAGGATTGATAACTTAGCTGATATTTGGGATAATTGTTTCATGAAATCATATTTTTGGTCCAAAGGTCTGTACTTTCTAGAATGAATATTTTCTTTATCAGGCACTTTGGGAGCTGATGTTCCTGATGTGGATGAGTCATTTCTTAGAGAAGGAGCTATAAGTGCTCCTGTTTTTAGTAAATTAGGTTTTCTAGTCTTTCTACCCATCGAGGAGGTAGTGGATTATCCTCTAACCGGTCATCTGAGATAATAATTTTAGGTAAACCCCTATCATTTGTGAAGTATGAACTCTCTTGTTCTTGTATAGCTCATTAGAGAGCTTTCCCATAGGTTTTAGTAGCATAGACGGTTTGAGTGGGGGTTTTGCTGAAGTAGTGGCTTCCAGTTCTACCACATATTCCCCTGTATCCTCAACCGTGATGACCTCTTCCCCTAGTTCCCTAATCAAGTACATGGAAATTAGGTTCATAATCAGAATCATCATTTTATTAGGTATCCGTTAAGTGTATAACATTAATAGAACCAATGATAAAGTCTCCTTTTGATGAAGATTCTTCCAGACATGACAACTTTTTTTGTGCCTTTTGGTAGGGTAGTGCCCATTCTTTTGAGATGGATGGAATGAAATCTAATAAGGTCAAGGAAAACTATTTCCTTGAAATGATCTCATCTTCTTCTATTTTTTGCTTATCCTTCTATACACATCGTTTCATTGAATATTTCCCTTCAAAGGATGTTGATTTTGATAAAGCTAGATTTTATGCACCATAAGTGGTAGGAGAAACATTTTGTTGTTTCAACTATATTGGTAAAATGGAATGAGTCTGATTGCTTTCTTTTATGACCATATAATTATTGACCTTATGATAATTCTTACTTTTAATTTCTTTCCACTCTCCTTCCACCTCTGGATCGGTAACAAAAACTTATGCCACCTGGGATGGTGAATTTTTCAATTTCACTTACCTAGAATCCAACATATTTTGTAGGAGTTCCTTGAAAACAAAACACTCTTTTATGGGATTCCACAACATTTTATGTAAAGGTAAATATTTTGGGAGATCCTAATCACCATCCTTGTTATGATCCTTGGGCTTTAATAACTAGACTAAGTTGATTTCCAAATCATAGATGAAGTATCTAGGGACTTGGTCATTCTGAAAGGAACATACCATTGTTTTAATTCCTAAAAATGTTTCCTACTCCGATCTATTTGATCATCCTGATGAGGTGGTTGTTCCAATTGACACTCAGGAGGTGGATCCATATGGTATGATGCAGGCTTTGAGGTAGGAGAGGGTACATGGGCCTGCTTAAGTGAAACTGCACCAGCCTTTTCCTTTCATGTTTTCCTTCCTTGGGCTAATGGGATTACCCAAAATATGGATTTGGTCTCTTTGTTGGATTTTTCCAACTGTTGAAAAATTTAGGCTAGATCCCAAAACCCCCCTATGTGTTTCATAGGGATCAATGGTGTGTGCAACTCATCACTAATATTTTCTATGCAGATAGGAAAAAAATTCCTGAGGGAGGAGTACGTTCAAGTTTTAAGTCAATCCATTCCACTGAGAAATGAAGTCTAAAACCCTTTCATTCTCCCTTTGTTTATAATTTTTAATATCAAAGACTTATGTCTTCCATAGTGTTTAGTTGAACTAGAAGAGGAACTTCTAACAAAGATCTTCACATCATGTGATATATTATGATTTCAAACTTTTATACCATACAAAGGCTTTCCTTTGCAATGATAGCATGAAGTATATGAGTTTCACTGATTCCTACTTCTTATGGGTCCCCATCATAGGATCATTGTGAGAGGTGAAATGCATCAGGTGCTTCCATGGGTCTCCTGATCTATTGAAGATCGAAAATGTAGGATTCTTAAAGTTTGGAGGAGGAGTGGTTGGATCCACCCATTTAGGGAAATCCTTTTTTTCTAGTTTTACTAGTGCATTACATCCATCCATGGATTCCAATAGATTTTTTAATGACTTAGTTGTGTTCATAAGAATTTGAGGAATGTCTAGAAGAGATGGGACTTGAATAGGTGCATTGGATGGATCCTGAATGGGTGAGGTGATTGGAAGAACCATAGTCGATGCACCACTGGTATATATTGTGGGTAAACAATAGGGGAAGGCCTGTAAGGATGTGCCTAACCATGTTCTATATGTGTACCCAATAGAGGGAATTATTGATCTTCTATTGTGGGATTCATAAATATGGGTATTTGATGTCCCATGTTTAGTGGAAATTATCTATCTTCCTCAGTTGTTGTAGAAAACCCTATTTGATGAGGTGCACCAACTAGAAGTACGCATTGAGGGTCTACCTATATAGCATATCTGGTAAGAATATTTCCTCAGAGTAACTTTTCATTGAGCATTTTCAAATTTCTCATTTCTTCCTCTTACTGAGAATATTATTCCTCTAGTGAAAGGGATTCTCCTTCTCCAGGGGGAAGGTGAGACATGGTATGACCCTTAAATTTTTCCTTATTAGGTTACTTTATAAAAGGAAGAGGTGTATTATTTGAGGGGATACCCAAATTTTGGTTGAGCCTCTAGTTTTGGGTATTCATGCCTTCTGCATTCATTTTGGTGCGGACTGTCTCATGAACATGGAAATCTTATTTTGAATCCTTTGAATTGGTCTTATGTCCTGCGGGGTCTTCAATGACGGCATTGAGGACATTAAAAGATGACTATTTCATCACATGAATTCTATTAGAATATCAATGAGATCACCTTATTATATGCCATCCAAGAGGCTTTTTCCACTTCTTCATTGGTTTTCCAAGGTTTGTTTGATAGATAGTGACCCGAAGGGAATCCCACAGAGTTCAGTCATGCGATTTCCAATTGATTATATTGGATTACAAGATGAGACAAACTGAGAGTATTCACTCTAAAAAATATTCCATAATCAAGAGAAGACTAATTCCATTGAGGAGGGGATTGTTGGCATGAAAGCCCCCCGCCTCCCCTACAGCTCTGAGGGATGAGAATATTCTTGTTCTTCCTTTACAACCCTTTGAGCCTGGTTGGTTGATCCTGAGGTTTGGGTAAAAAACCCCAACCATGTGGGATGGATTTGTTCTCGAACTAATGTGGATGTTATTACTCCATCCATTCTACTGATTTTATAGATTCTGGTCTATACGTGGGCTAGGTGCATTATTCAACACTCACTTAAATCTTTCATTTTGGAAGTCTATTGTGCTATTTATAACATTAGGTCGATATGATAAGTAACATCCTCTAAGGGGGAGGTCGGATTAATGTTCTTATATTCTTAATTCAAGAGTATATCAACATCTTGTTCTCCTATATCTTGACGTTGGTGAGAGTCGGTCGATGCCTGTTCTTACTTGCATATCTCTAGTCATGAACATATTCTTTTTCATGTAGCCAACCTAGGGCAATGATGTTGCATGATTCCACATTTTGTGGGATTTGCTATCTTGGGATCATAGTGATATTAAATTCTCCATGTATACCCCATCCTATAATATGAACTCTAGATAGGGTATCTTCAATCAACCTTCGAAACCTGGTTAATTAATTGAGTCATGCACATTGAAGGGATGCCTTCTATTTCTTGATCTTTGGATTTCAAGAATCCAGGATAAATGCTAATTCAATTTGGTGTTGTAACCTGTGTATTACCCTAATGTGATTTTCATACTCATCATAGGGTAGTAACCTTTATTTTAGGTGACGAAGAGTTTTTCATATGCTGAGTCAGATGTCATGCAGAACATCTTCCACCAAAACCTCTAGAATGGTATATTGAGAGGTTGATAAAGTCCATAATATGATCTGTATGTCATCTTTATCTAGTTTTTTCATCATGTTATGCAGATCTTCTTCATCTTTCACAAGAGGTTCCTCAACCGGGTCTGACCAGAGTGGAAGATTCCCATTTGTTTTACTACATGAAATGGAATCGGTTGTCATTTCCACTATTATATTTGAAGGAAAATGACCCAAGGGAGGTTTAGAGAATGACCATTACCATGGTATGTGTTCTGGTTGAGAAAGGATTTCACCTACCAGTGACAAGGAATCATACATGACTGGACTTGTATTTTCTAGTGCCTCATGATAAGAGGGGTTTCTCACCAGCACATTGTCAGTTAGAAAATTCTTTTGACAATGTGAATCACTATAGCAGAGAGAACATTCAAAGTGAATTCCATCATGGGAAAGACCACCATGGTGAATTATAGCAAGGGGAACACCCTATTTCTCCTTGATCACCTAGCCACATGGAGGGGTTTTGTGGCTCTCATAAAGAGATAGTCTATCAACATCAACTGAATTATTTTCATTAATCAAGACTTAATAGTGAAGTGTTTGATGAAGAATATCCAAATTACTATGATTTCTCCCATAATTTTGTTATGGGTGGGTAAGATCTTGAGCTACAATAGATAAATGTCTAAGGGATTAAAGAACTCTAGTGTTAAGAGAAGCTTGGTCATAGATCAGATCTCGATTCTACAACTGTGCTTAACGAGACTTCTTCTTAGGAATCTTCTTACAAGTAGTTGGGGACACTTGCTAGGAGATGTGGTCAAAATGGGTAGGTATTTGTTCCTTCCATGGAGTTTCCATTGGAATATGCTGATTACCTCTGATTTGAGTGGGTGTATATTCCAAATCCTACTGTTCATATATATTATGGGGGAACCTCATTCCCCTCTTGGGTGAGATCAAAAGTATGTGTCTACTCTAGGGTGTTAAATTGATTATACACCCAATTTGTGGGTATAGAGTGATGTGTATATCCCTTAGTAACTACTTTCTTCATCGTGATGATATCCTAGCATGTCTATAGGATGTTGGTAGGGATTTACATCTTTCCTTTTATCATTTCCAAGATATGTTTGGTGACTTCAACAACAAGAATGAGGATATGTGTCCATTCCACATCTAGAGAAGGTGTATGTGCCTGATCCTATTATCCTTTTCATCCTATTGGATACTTACAATACTCATGGGTATAGTGTTAAGTATTTCCTTTCCTTGTAATTAGGTTTTTTCAACCGAATTCTCCATGTGCTGATAGACGAGGCTTCTGGAATGCCTAATAAATGTTGGAAGTAGTGTGTGCCTACTCACTATATACTACCAAACATGGTTGATATAATTCTTTTAGTGCTTCTAGATGAGTCTTCTGGAAGGCTTGGTGGGTGAAGGTTGTTCTATGTTCCATCTTGCAGGTTTCCATCGTATTTTGTTGGTGGGATTCCTTGAATTCCTCCAGGTGATTCTGTTGGATGGCTGAACAAAGGTGGACAATTGTATGTTCCCGCTCACTGATTTCCACCAAAATGGGTTAGTGGGATTCTATGGAGGGGAAAAGGTGTGAAACTTCTCCCTATTGGATGGATTGTATCCCTAATGTGCCATATTGCATGCCCAGGTCTAAGGGACCTAGGCCAAAAAACTAAAGGAGATACCCTAATCATGTTGAGGCTTCACTACCATGTGAAATTCATGATGGATATTGTTGGAAGGATCCCATGATAAGGACCCCTGTATCTTGGGGATGGGTTTATAGGTGGCCTCCTGATCTATCTCCTTAAAATATGGTAGGGACTAGTTGTTTCATTCTAAATATAAGCTCTCAAAATGGTTAAAGATAATGGTTGGCACCATATGCTTTAAGACCAGTAGTCATCATTGACTGGAGTTTGGTGGTTCTAATTGATATAGAGTGCCTGTCGGGTGGCCTCCAAGGTTAGTATCGTAACATTTTGATGGTAATATCTGACCAATGAGGTAGATATACAGCATTGAAGATACTGAGTTAGTGATGGAATCCTTCATACAGATAAGGATCCAGCCTAAGCTATAGTCGGGGCGTTCACGGGTAAAAACTTGAAGGAATCCATTAGATCGAAGGGAGTTCTAAAGATGATTTCTTGTATATAAGAAAAACACAAATAATGAACTTTGAAAAAGTCACATCTTGCTTGAGTGAACACATGCATGATTTATTTCATTGTTAGACCCTTGTTTCCTTTAAGAATAGATGGGTAATAATAGTTATTTGACCCTATCATCTGGGTTAAGGATTCACATCAGGTTCACCATTTTTTGTTTCTAATGGAAATGTGACTTTGTTAGTGAAATAAATATTTCTAAATGGGATCCAACATGTTTGGTCATGGAACCAAAAACACCCAACAGTTCTTCATCCATAGGGACCTGCTTTCTAAAGGTTGGTGCTTGTTAGGGATTTTGACATGTGATGCTTAAGAACTTGCATTGGTTGAGAGGATGAAATGTCAAGATCATCACACTATTTTGGTTAAAAATTTTGCCTACTTAGGTACTCTCTTATATATTTAAGATATTTTCATGAATCCTTCATTAATTCCCAAGTATGATGTGGGTCATCCCAAATTAGCAATCAATTATTCACATATGTGGAATTCAAAATCATCAATTTGTATTCAATGTTATTCATCAATTGAGATATCAATATGTATCCCAGTTTCTTCATTTATGTTATAATATTGTATACTACATAGAGATTCTTTGGTTGTTGTTAAGACAATGCTGGTTTTCTAGCCACATAGTGGGGAACTATGGTGTTTATCATCATCTAGGTAGACTAATGTCGCTTTGGAGTTTATTGGAATCCAGGGAGATGGGAATTATTTGATGGTGGGATCGAACCCATAAATGGGATTCCTATGTATCATTGTGAAAGGAATCATAACCCACGTATATTAGTGCCTCTTAATGGGTAACATAATACCTTTTAAGGTCATGTGATGAGGACCCGACCATAAAATTTAAATACATGTAGAAAGGACATCTTGGAAGAAGGTGACTAGACAAATTTTAGTGTGGAAATTATGATGAAACAACCTAAGAAACATAGAAGGGGTAAGATTTTCCAAGTTAAATTAGACCCTACTGGGGATACGGTACAAAATAACAAAGTTGTTTTATGATGTTGTGTTTGAACTTACGTATCCCACTTGGATGAGAATCTAATACCACATAATTAATCAGTGAGGATTCATTCTTATGGATGCCCCCAAGGGTATGTCACAGAGGGGAGAATCTCCCTTTGATATGATAGGTTGGGAGTTACTCATGAGAAGGATATCCCCCATGAAGGGACCATGAGGGATGTTTTAACTCATGGTCATTTTAGGGCCTAACTCAAGGTATTCTCATTAGGGGGATACCTAAATTAAGGTGATTATGATTTGGGAATTATTCTTAAGGAGGATGCTTATTGTGTTTAGGCCCTAAGTGGGTTTCCTACGTATCCCAGTTATGGAAGGAATCAGAGTTCTCATAGTTTAATAATTCTTGTGGATTTGGTGATTTTCCTAATCATCACTAATCTATAATCCCATATGACTCATGACCGGTGTGAGAAACAAGAGGAAGAAGAATATTTTAACAAAGCACAGGCTTTTCATCCTTTTCTGGTGGGAGAGGCCGAGTCTATGATAGAAGAGGATAAGGATGATGGTGGATGAGGCCGGGGAAACTATGGGAGAGATAGGGGATACGAAAACTTCTTCTCTTCACATTACATTAGACATGGGTATAACAAATGGAATGATGGATAAGGACACTGAGGTAAGAGGGGAGAGGTATTGTGTACCCATCCCCTCTCTAACTCAGTGGCCAAGAGGTAGAGATGAGTAAAAAGAGTAACATACACCCAGAAAATCTAGGTAATTACACGAGGATAGATTCCCTAAAATTGGTCGCATAGTGCGGGGGGATTATTACATTCCCTATCAAAAACAAATTCATGCATAATCCTCACCCTCCCTAGTATAGACCAGAGGCTCTAAATCCTAGTGCCGATAAATGCTGGACAAATTCAAATACTTAGAATCTATGATCGTGAAATCCTCAATAATGTCCCTAGGGTATGGATATGTGTGAATGTAGATATCCAAATCTAAAGATACATCAAGGATTCATACCATCTAGTATGAAAATTTCAGGATACCTATGACTATTGAAATACAAATCCAAATGGGAGACATGCTGATGTTCCTTTCCCTAAGGTTTTTTAAATCAACTAGTCTTTGTGGAGGTTTCAACAAGGTCCCTTTCATACAAGAAATCCAAAGAAGAAGAGTCCCTTCCAAGAGTGGCTTTGAGGATGGCCTAATGGATGGCTCGAACAAGTTGGAGGGGGGGGGGGAATCAAGAAGGATCATGCAAGGGGTGCATAATGCAATTCGGATTGGGTAAACTAGTGGCACCTTAGGTGATAAACACCCTTGATGACTAGACTTGGGTGAGGCTTAGTTAAAGCCTTCAAGAGTCTCCATAGGTATTCAAAGAAGGGAGTAGTGAAAGTTCTTGTTTAAGGAAGGGTGGTCATGCTAGTCCTCTTAAACCAAGGGGTTGGGGGATTGAATCACATAAGTGTTATTTACTTTAAAACCCATGGGACTTGATCTCTAATAACCCCTTTTAATATC
Organism: Viscum album; assembly: GCA_963277665.1. Taxonomy (NCBI): domain Eukaryota; kingdom Viridiplantae; phylum Streptophyta; class Magnoliopsida; order Santalales; family Viscaceae; genus Viscum; species Viscum album. The sequence continues at coordinate 1,467,046,494 of OY728158.1, forward strand.
TCTCTTTAGGTGTTAGTAAATTACCTTGGAGAGTTTAGAGGACTTGAACGATGTACTAGGGTGATCAGAGAAACAATCAGACTTTGTAAAAATTCATCCATACAAATAAAGACCCCAAGGCTCTACTTATATGAAAAGATTGGACCATGGGTGAAGGTTTTTAGTCATGTAAGTGGGTGGACCATAAGTGTTTTCATACTGAAGTTAAATATAGGTACCTTAAGTGAATTTCTCTTCGAGGCGTTGCGATTCTTTCCATTCTTCATCTATCTTCTCCTCTATTTTATAAGGCATTTCACTTTGTCACTTTTTAATCTATGTGATGAATTGGAGTGTCAACAGTGATGTCACATATATGTATATGATGTAGTATGTATATTTAAAGATAAATGATGTTACCATAAATATAATTTTTCAAAAATATGAATAAAAAATATGGAATGAAATATCATAAATTGTATGAAGATTCATATTTTTCTAAATACTAAAAAATAAATAATCTAATATGAAGAAGAAAATATACTAAAATAATATATTAAAAGAGAAATTAGTTATATACTTACATAAATAATTCTTTGATCTATGAATATGAACATTTGATATTAAATATCTCCATGATTTTATAGGAATACTATGGTGACAACAATTTTGACGTGGGTTGTTAGTTGTAGTTGATGTTAGGGTCAAATATAAGAAAAATATTTTTGAATTTATATAAATTGATTATAAAAATTTGTAGTTTTTAAATATACTTGTTATAACAACTGGATAAATATCTAAAAATATTGAAAAAGATAAATGATTTATTGTCTTATGTCAATGGGGCATGCGAGTAGAAATAAAAAGAACAATATTATAGGATATGATATATTTTAATACACATATATATTTTTACAATATTTGTTGAAGATGAAATGAAAATTAAATATTCATCAAATATGTATCATCATAGGTATGGAGAACAGTTACTATATATCAACATACTTATGGGTGAAATAATATGTAGCATTCTTATTCTTCATTTTCGGCTTTTATAAAGAGATTCATAGATAAATTTATTTGAATATTAGAATTATATTTTATACATATAATAAATTAAATTATAATAAAGGGACATAATATGATGATTAATTTTAGAAATTTATTGATAATTAAAAAATGGTAAATATAATATCACTTGGAAAACTAATTAATGGAGTAGTAAATCAATAACTTTGATAATGGGAAGTTACATTAACTACCTATATTAATATGATAAGAACTCATTTTTATCATTTAGGGATTATTAGAAAATAAAAAATTATAATATGGTGTTGTTTCTAAAATAAATAAAATAATAAATTGACTAAAAATATTAAAGCATGATAAGCATAAATGTTGATAAAAATCTAAGATACAAAAGAGTAAAAGGGTAAAAAACAATATGTACGTATGTTAATGATGAAATATTCTCTCTCAATATATAAAACATTCTCTATAATGGTTTTTATTGTATATGTATTTGAAATTAGTGGACATGTATGACATCTTTGTAATGATATGATAAGGAATCTACTAAATTTTTTACTATAATGACAATTCCTAAGGTCTTTACATTATAAATTCATTATAATTTACCAATTAGAAAGATAAATGAAAACTAATATATTAATATATATTAATACATATTTAATATATATATATATAATGTGAAAATTATTTATATTTATAGTTGTATATTTTAGAAAAAAATATTCATTATATAAATATATTATTGTTACATAATAATATAGAATTTTAATACTGACTACTATATTTTTATAAATATATTAGTATAACAACCACCGTAACATTATATTATAGAGTCAAAATTGTTATTTTCAAGTGTAATGGTATTGAATAATTTATATTATCAATGAAATAATAATAATAATAGTAATATGTATCATTATTTTATTTATATTCCAATAATAATGGTTAACTATATGTTGTCTAAAAAAGAAAATAGTTATTAAGAACATTAAAAAAATAAAAAAAAAATATATTATGTCACTATAATAGTTAATTGAAGTAAATATAGAAAAAATAATTATACATATTTACATATAATAATTAAATCTACTAAGTGAATATGTGTGTATATATGTTATAAATTATAAGTTAACCTATCCTACTAAAAAAACTGAAATAAATATAATAATATAAGAATTGTTAATGTAGAACTAAAATGATTATGGATGAAATTTTAGATGGTATTTTTTTTATAGAAAAATAAAATTTCAGAACATTTATTCTGGAACATTCCATACAGAACACTCTATTAGTTGTTCCAAAATGGAAGACTTGTGTAAAACATTTCTTTCAAACTAGAAATATTTTCACCCCATTCGCACATTGAAATTCACCCCTGAACACCCAAATTGGAATGAAGTAATAGAAACAAATAATCACTCTCATAAATCTAAAAAATAAGGATTTATATGATTGAAATAAAGTCTTACTCTATGAGAAACACCAAAAAATATATTTTTATTATGTGAGAAGGAGAAAGACACATTGAGTTACAAGTGCCCTAAATATTGGAACACTACTCACGAGAATCGAAATATTAAAAAACACTACTTCAGTACAATGTACTAGTTCCCTTGAACATCCATTTATAGATTATTTTCATAGAATACATCAAGTACCACCATTTTTACCACCATCTGATCTTTGTCATTGGCCATCACACGGTCAAGGAAAATCCATGTAGTTCATTGAATTCAACCTACTAATCTAGTATATCTAGTGAATTATGTATACTTATATAACACATCATTTTGTGATACTTATAAGTTATTATATTGCTATTTCTAGATATTAACAGTTTTTAAAGTCACTATATCCATTTTTGAAATGAAATTCTAGGATGACTTTTTTTAATTTTTGGAAACAAAATATGAAAAATATTTTCTCATAGGGGACCTACAATCTAATAATTTAGAATCGTTTTAAAGGATTCACCACTAAATAATTTTTCACCTTTTGTAACATTCATTATTTGTTCTTCTTCAATTTTTTATTCTTCCATGATCTTTATATCACCTTCCATTCAAGTCCCACTGAGGAAGAATATTCTGTAAACTTTCCTAGAGTATAAATTTGTACACCTTGTCTTCTTGATTCTTAACTCACTCAATATATCAAAAATATGATACCCTATCCTACAAAATCTTTAGAATAAGGTTATAATTAAGATAAATATGGTTCATCTATGAGTGAAACTCCAAATTCTTCAAAATATGAATCACACTCTGAGTATCAAAAAATAACACCCAGTTTCCCTATGTCTTTTAGAGTTCATATATCAAGAAACCTAGTTTTATCATATCTTTTGGTGTTTCTGTAATTTAAATATACTATACTTCTATGGTTGATGGTGATGTAATAAATTTAAATCGGGACATCCAACAGATATAAGTTCATCCACAATTAATAACATGGTCATGGTTCTCTTCTATGAATCTATATCTCATCTAAAGTTCACATCAACATATACAAATGAAATATCATTCAATACAATGATAAGTATAGTCATTCCATATATTTTAGAGATTATATGATATATTTAGCTTCTTTCTAGTGTTCCATCCATGGATTTTCATAAACCTTATGGATACTCCCAAATATCATGTAATTTCAAGACATATAAAAACCATTTCATACAAGTTGTATTATATCACTCATTCATATGGAACTCTTACCATGAACATAAAAACTTAATATGATCATGGATATTTCTCTATAGATAATTTAAAATTTATTTTCATGGGGTTGGAAAAAGTATTTGACCCATAGATTCTGAACTATTCTAATTTAATCAAGATGTATTATAGATATGATAAAACAAATGTTCTTATATAATTTTATCTTCTAATATACATCACTAAGATCATATTTATAACCCCAATAATAATTATTTGAATGATATAGATAAATCAAACATCATATAATCCATCCTTTCCAACACTATTCAAACTAATAGCATATCATCCATGTAGAGAAGAATGGTGGTGAAAATCCCATAATTATAAACCTTCATATAGAATTTATAATAAAAATTTTCAACACTGACCAAAATTAGGTTCCCCTCCTATAACTAAAATTAATATGAGTGTGAAACCTATATCCCACCTCTAAAAGGACATGAGATCATGACTGGCATTTATGGTAAAAAACACATAAATAAGAGATATTACCCAAATAAATCCTACAAAAAAAGATAATTCATGAATAAAATGCATATAATATAAAATAAAAACCAATTAAAAATGAATGTAAATTAATTATATAAACATGGTATATATATATATATATTTAAACTCTAAAAACATTGATTCTAACAAAAAATTTAATCGTCAATCTAGTAATGTTCATCTCAGTCACCCACAATTTCCAAGATATCTATAATATAAATTTATATATATATGGGTGGGTGTATGATTATACATAGTATGATCCTCCCTAATACCACTCTTGGAAATATATAGAGAGAATACTAATTCATTAATGAATAAATAAAATAACTAACACAAACATGCATCCAATAATCTATAACCCAAACTCACAAAAGTTCACTCACCAAATATCAAATATAAGTATAGTACCATAGTATCAAAATAATATTTATTAATAAGTGATTTTTTAGACCCAAAATAAATACAATTTTAATGATCCAAAATATTGTTCACATTTTTTTAATTATTTAATTTCTTGTTTTATAATTTGAAAATGGTTTACCAGAAAAAATGGAAAAAATGGATAATTATATAAGTGACTGTGCCAACCAAATGGTATGATGCATTTGAGATAACTATGAAGATCAATTATCTATGTGGAAATTTACCCCATGATATATTTCACCTGATCACAAGAAAAAACTTCTTACCATAAGTTAGATGAGGAAAATCTGTCAAAGTCATGAACTGCTCGTGAAGTGGAGTTCATCTTTCCATGAATTGAGAGTCACCATACCACACTTACAATCAACTTACCATGAGAAACATATGTACCTTACCGAATGAAAAAAAAGAAATTTAACATTCCAAGGTGTGTATAATATTTTATAAAGTAATATACTAATTAAGTCTATTATTGTAGTGACCACATGAAGAAAGAACTTAGTACAAGATGTCATGAACATGCCCCATGAGAAAATGAATTGACTGAGTGAAGTCTTGAATCAACTATGAAAAAATTATCATATCAACTGACTTTGTCAAGTTTATTTACCTAATTAACATGTTTTAAGTAATATATCTTGTTGTGTGTAACTTAGTAGTGGAGCATTCCAAATCTTCCATGGCTATTTTTTTAATGAATAAATTAGGTATTGGTTAATTTAATATTGCGTAGATTATTATTCAATGAATAATTTTGTATTAAGATTTATATAAGAAGAAAATTTGATCATGTAAATAGAATAGAAGATTGCTAGTGGGAATACATTCTTTGATAGATAGTAAAAAGTGATCCTACACATAAACCTGTTATTCAAAGAAGATGATATGAATCTTTTCTTTGGTGAATTTTTAGAAGAATATGTCTGAGCTTCTTCCAAAGATAGATTAAAGGAAACTATATAGTTTAAGTTATTAAAATCGAGATGCATCACATTTTACTATCTTATATATCTTTCTCTTTTTTATTCTTAATATTTTAGAATTGTTTTATTTGACTCTATTTTTTGTATAATAATAGTCTATTATTCTAAACTAGAGAGAAATTGATACTCTCTCAAATATTTTATTTATAGTCTCTCAAACAACTGTTGAAGATGTCCTTTGTGACCTGGTATCTTTTTTAACCCACATATAAATGTGGAAAAGAATACATGTCTAGACAACATTGATTGCTTTTTTTGTGAAAACATGATCTAGGATATGGATTTTCAGAACCTTCCTTATTTCTTCAAGATGAAGGAAGGATTAACAAAGTTCCAAACCCTTTCTTCTTCAATACGAAGGAGAGATAATGACCCCCTGATTCTTTCTTTCAATAGGCCTCAAAATGGAGACTAGAACCAAGGGTATATAATATCACAAAAAATGGAAGTAATTGCCCTTTTCAATGAAATCAGATCAAGAGATAAGATGGTAAACATCCAAATAAACACCAAACATTTATATAATGGAAAAAATAATCCAACACATGCATGATTTAAATGTAAACTGCGACAAAAGTACAACCAAAGCACCCAAGAAATTAAAAAAAGAAAGAGACAAAGAAGGAACACAACAACTATCCTGACGCTCAGGCTAGTAAAGTCCATCATGGTACTCAAAGTCATCCTAGAAACATGAAAATAGTTTGAAAAACATATGGTGAGTATACAAATATACTGAGTAATAAAATTAATGATACCCATGCGTAAGTGCGGGAACCATACTAATGCCCCTGCGAGAGAACAATAGAACCTCAAAACACCTACCAATGAGAACTAACCAGCCCAACCTCACCAACTAAGTCTCACCAAATAATTCAAGTCAAGTAAAGTAGTAGTATAAGAACATTTACATTTGGGTACCCCACACCACTTTCCCACTTGTTAATCGCTCATTCATAATGGCTAACATCTTGACGCTACCACTCTCCCAAACTTAGTACCACTACCATAACCTTCCCACACACACATATTCCTCAAAACAAACACAAATCTGCCCCGCATACACCTAGGACACAACCACACCACACATCCTGCCCATAGACACCAGGGCCACAACAACCACGCCTCTCACCCGAAGAAACTTGGGCCTCATCACAAAGAAACTTGGGAAAAAAACCTATACCACACACACCTAGGCCTCTCACCCAGACCTCAACCTGCTCGAAGGATCATAGGCTATAGTAAATCTCAAGCCATTATAGCCTGCTTGGATACGTTTGAGCGGTAAGAAACTTAAAGATGCTGTAAGGAAGAAAGTCAATAACCATCCATCCATCCTCCCACTGGGATATTGGGAAATACACCCTCCCCCATGAAATGGGGGCATTCAACACATGGTGGTCAATAAGGGTGGGGTGTGTATTGAAATCACAAGGAACTACAATTGATACCTATAGGTTAGAAAACACTCAGCCCAACCTATGGTTTTCAAATAAACAACTAGCCCACATAGAACTACATATGATGCTACCCCTGTATGCACAACCACAAAAATAGCCCCACAAAAAACACAATCCCAAACCCCTTTCATTTATCCACTTTCAATTCATTAATTCAGGGGTTAACTTTAATTTATTCAATTACTACCCAAGTAAAATATGATGCAAAAAATCATCAACCATTCTCAAAAGGCAAAGAACTTGATTAACCAAATAGACAATAACCAACCCACTTTATTCTTCGGTACTACCAACACTGAACAAGGGAAGAGGGACCAAGGTAATGAATTTCCATTTTAACACCAATTAATAAAAACAAAATATAATAAAAAACCTTCAGTCCTACTGCATGCCCCCTTCTTCCTAGATGCTCATTCAACAATTAACAACTATCATTATTCAATTCTATACCACCCAATAATGCCCTTGCAACTAAACCTAACATCACCACTTCACAACAACACCACAACCGACACACCTAGAATCATGAAGTCATGACACAACCCAGTCCTACATCCCTTCTACCCACCAACTACCCAACACCAGTCCCACTACAAAATAATCTCTACATCCACAACATAACCCAAAGGCAGTCCCACTGCCTACAAGTTTATCTATTCCACAATCAATCAATCTCTTGTACTAATATTCTATCACACCTCTTATACCACCCCATACAAAAATACCCTAGACACCACCATTAAACCATATCACCACTACAAACACATACAACACCCTTGTCACCAAACCAACTCCTCTGTCCACCAATGTACCAATAAATGTTCTCCCAATAGCATCACCAGAAAGATGATAGAAAGTCACAAATCCCAATAGAACAAAAAACATAGATACACATATCAAACATGATATATTCAGATTTGGTAAAAATTGTTCTTTAAGTCCACTTTTATAAATAGGGGTGATCCCAAAAGAGTCTTAATCATGGGGAATCCAATTCAATTAACCCAGTATACGTGATTAATTAGATTTCATGTTACAACCATTTATCATGAATCATGACCAAAAACAGAACATAACTAGTGCGCAATAAAATACCACTAAAGACCATGATTTTTATAATTTCTTATGGCTTTAATAGACCACAACATCAAAAAAGATACCAAAAAAATAAAATAAAATAGGTGATCCACATCAATCCACTCCCAGCCCATTATTTCATTGACCCATGTTATCCTTTTATTATATTCTCTTCCCCTCATTTATTACTTGTTAAGAAAAATTATTTAGTTGTTCTTTATGAAGAAATATTAATACCCCGACCATATATTATACACAATTAAAGAGGGGGAGAAGAATCCAAACCTGAAACAATAGGTGACCAAAAATCCTCCTTGCGCCAAGAATAGGGGATCACATGAGCAGTAGAAAACTCCAAGAAAATTGAGTAGGAGGTGGATATAGCACATGAGTAGGACTTTCCAAGAGATTAAGGCTTCAAAGACACCAATAATAAATAAAATACATACTGGGAAGGGAATATCCTGACTTTGAAGAGCCATATCCTATATTAAAGGAAGAATGGTTTCAGAAGTCATTAACTTGGGATCATAGTCAAGGTTACACAGTTTTAGTATCTCAAAGTTCCAAGAGTATTAAGACATTAAATATATACTTAATATCCTTTTAAATTCCCTTAAAAACGTATAAACAAGGTTTTAACTCTGTTTGTGTCAAATAAAATGTATGAGAGGAGAAACTGAAAAAACTCAAAAAAACATGAAATTGGGAAAAGGGTGTGACACCATTTAGTGTGCCACCATTTTGGTGTGGCGCCATCACAGTTCTACTATTACGGTGCCACCATTTTGGTGTAACACCATTTCAGTTACCCCATTATGGTGCCACTATTTCAGTGTGCCACTGTTTTAGTGTCGCCATTACAGTGCCACCATTTCGGTGTGACACCGTTTTGGTGAGATCAGATTTTTGGAAAACTCCTGAAACAAACCACTGTGACCTCGGAGAATACCACAAGCACTAGATTTTCACAATGGAATGGCCTAGGGAATTTTGGGTCATTACATCAGATACCTCTCAAATGATTATTATCCTCGAGAATTTAAAACCAACTCAGAAGAGAGGGTTCCTAACAACCACCCCATAAGATACCTATTAGGGAAAAACCACCCTCCGTTGTCCAAAAACTAGAGAGAAAACCTTGACATCCAATAACACCTCCTTGACATCTATATCCTGAAAAATTGTTAAAAAAACTAAGGCCGCACTGCCTGGACATATGTATTAGGGAACCCCTTCCTCTATGTGAAGATACTATCCACTTTGGGATGCACTGACTCACTCGAATTGGTTCAATCACATGAACATTAATGGGTCTTGACTAGGGATCAAGTCCTCCACTCCCAAAAGTCATGACATTTTACACACATTTAGTGAAATGAGAAACAACTCATCTGATAATGAAAAAGGTCAAGAATTACATTACAAAATGAATCACAAAAAAAACTAAAGTGTAAAACTCAGAAACAAAAATTAGAACAGCTTTGGGTACTGATCACACATATGTGCCTCCTACTCCCAAGTACTCTCCTCAAGGCCACCATGCCTATATAACACACAAACCAAAGGAAAATTCTATCCACAAAGAAACTTCTCCTCATGATCCTCAATTCTTTTTGTTCACTCCAAGAACATCGTGTCGTCCTTGATATCTAACTCTCCATAGTCAAAGATATGGGAGTCATCATTTAGATACTGACAGAGTTAAGATACATGGAAGATGTTGTGGATCCTTTCTAACTGTAGTGGAAACTCCAACTGATATTCCACCTTTCCTACTCATTGAAACACCTCTAAAGGTCCAACGAACCTGGGAGAAAGCTTTATCCCTATACCAAACCTCCACTGCCCACGTTGAGGGGAAACCTTCCAGAAAACATGGTCCCCAACCTCGAACTCCAAAGGTCTCCTCCTATGATCAATATATGAGTTTTTTAGTCTTTTATTTCCTTTATCCTCTCATGAACAAGATACAACTTTTCTTTCGTACTCTATACCATGTCTGGACCAAGAATAGATGCCTCCCCAACTCCCATCTAACATAAGGGTGAATGACACGACCTCCCGTATAGAGATTCAAATGGAGCCATAAAATTGAAGAGTGATAACTATTATTATAAGTAAAATATAACAAGGTAAAATTTCTGACCCAAGACCCAATAAAGTCTAAAACACATACCCGTATCATGTACTCCAACATCTGGACAGTCCTATCTATCTATCCATCTGTCTGATGGTGGAAAGAAGTGTTGAGGTTTAACTAAGTGCCAAAGTCAGGCTGCAATCACTTACTGACTTGTGATGTAAAATTTGTATCCTAAAATGATAAAATGGATCCTAAAACTCCATTTAGTTGCACCACCTCATCCACATACTCTGTTCTAATGCATCTACTGTAATCGACTCCTTGATTGCTAAGAAGTAAGCCAATTTCTTCAACCAATCCACTAATACCTAAAGATAATTATGTACTCCCTATGTCCTATGTAATCCTATGAATAAATCCATTGATATTTCATCCCAATTCCAATTAAGAACATATAAAGGCTTCAATAGATCATTGAGAACATGGTGCTTAACCTTCCCCTGCTAACACACTAGGCACCTTACTACAAAATCTACTAGTGACTGCTTCACCCTGGGCCACCAAAACTATCCCCTCAAGACTTGATACATTTTATAAACTCCAAGATGAATCTCCATGGGTGATAAAATATCAATAAAAAATAACTCCATCATGCATTTACACTAGGAAAAATAGATTCCTGTTGACCAACATTCGATTCTGACTATCCTTCGACCATCCCTTCAGAGCATCACCATGGGCAGCCCAATCATGCCTCACTTCTATATCTGAGTCTCACCACTAAGAGTTCTTCACCTTCCACACCAAAGAAGACTACACTATCATCTGAAACAAACATCCTCTACCACCATCCACTCTCACATCCTAGTGCAAAGTATACAAATCCTCCATCCCAAGAATTCATGGATTCCCAAACTACCTCCTTCTGTGACATCCTTTTTAAGGCATCAGCCACTACATTCCTTTTTCCAAAGGTGTAAGATATCTCGAGGTTATATTAAGGGATAATATTTATCCACCTTCACTACTGCACATTTAGGTCTCACTAGACTAATTTATACCTCAAGATCTTGTTATCTATGAAGACCAAAAAGTTCTCCCAATGAGATAATGTCACCACAACTTCAGAACGAACATAACCTCTTCAAGATCCAGATCATGGGTGGAAAAATTATGTTCATGTGGACGTAACTTCCTGGACCCATAAGTGATCACTCCCCATGTCTAAATCAACAAATATCCCAATCTTAGATAAGAAGCGTCATAGAACACTTCAAACGCCATCCCTTCTTCTAGAAACCAAAGCACTGGAGCACTGAACAGCTCCCCCTTTAGGTAGTTGAAAGCTACCTGACACTGCTCAATCCACATGAAGGCCTATTTTATTCAGTCAAAGTTTTAAATAGAGATGAAAATTTAGATAATTCAAGTACGAACCTCTGGTAATAGCCCGCTAGACCCAAGAAGCTATGAACCTCTACCACGTTCTTAGGTGCTTCCTAAAAAACAACCACCTCAACATTTGATGGGTCCAATGATATCCCTTGTCGAGACACCAATTTTCCAAGGAAGTGAACCACTCACATCTAGAAATTTCTCTTGGACATCTTACCATAGAGCTGGTGGAATCTAAGGACATCTAATCCCTAAGGTGCTCGTTGTTCTCCTCCTCTGACTTTGAATAAATCAAAATATTGTCAATGAACACGATGATGAAATAGTCCAAGAACTTGAAGAATAGAGAGTTCATGAGCCCCATAAACATGTCTGGTGAATTCCTAACACTGAATGGCATGACCAAGAAATCATAGTACCCATACATGCACCTGGAAAAAGACATTATGATATCACCCTCCATCACCCTCAACTGGTGATATCCAGACTGCAGATCAATCTTAGAGAACCAACCTACTCCCCTCAGCTGGTAAAAATTATCTTCTATTCTTAGAAGAGGGTAACGTTTCTTCACCGTTACCTAATTTATTATCTGATAGTCTATTCATAGACTTAGACAACCATCCACATTCTTTACAAACAAGACTGGATCAACCCATGGTGACACACTCAGCCGAATAAAACCCTTTTTCATCAGGCCATCAACCTAAATCCACAACTCTCGCAACTCATAAGGCACCATATGATTGGGAGCCATCAAAATTATATGGGAACTAGGTTGTAAGTATACTTTGAAATCAACATCACGCTAAGGGGGTAGAGTCACAACCTCTTCTGGAAAATAATCCAGGAACTCGCTGTTAACTTCCAGAACCTCCACTATGTCAGCACCCGTTGGCCCCTCTGGCAGCTTGAATAACATTGAAAGAAGATTCTCCACATGCCGGCTACCCACCTAATAGCTCCACTCACTAATGAAAACTACATGTTGGCCATACATATCCAAAAACATGACTCTCCTCCAGAAGCAACCGATAATTGAATGCACAGAGAACAACCAATGAATGCCAAGGATGACATCATATGGTTGCATCTATAGAAGAAGAAGATCCACACTAGACTGATGTGACCCTAAAATCAATCTACAAACCCGTAAAACATTAAGAAAACTGGTTTGACTTCCAACAGGTGTGATCAACACCAGGGGAACAGAAATTATCTATATGTCTAGTCCTAAGGCATGATCTAGACTGGGTGTAACAAAATAGTGTGAAGCTCATGAATGCAACAACCCACTGGAACTGCTACATCGGTGGCATGAAATTGTACACGACCATCTTCTATACCCCTCCACTATCAACCACCTCCCTAACCAAAACCTAGTCAATGTCCCTGAGGATCACTCTGAGTTCAGCCACCTGTAGAACTGTCTACCCTCGATGGAGTGGGAGCCCACTACCCATGATTCTGGAAAGTCCTGACTGACAATTACTGCTACTGAGGTGGGCGTTGAACTTTCCCACCCATAGCATACGGAGCTAGAACTGGGAACTAGCTCCGAAGATTTCCACAGCCTCCATAGACAATGAACCATGGTCCCAGGACCATGGGGAAAGGGTGGGGACTAGGATATCAGAACTAGAATTGTTGAGGCCTACTTCCCAGTAGAAAAAACATGGAAGGCCATGATGCCGACCTCCTACTGACTGCCTTCCCCTTTGAATAAATCAGCTGGCTCCCCTATCATGGTACAACTCCCTATGAGTGCAACCTATATACCACTACAAATCTCTTATGAACTTCTAAGTATGTCAGAAGGGTAAAGGGAGTGATGACATGCTGAAGAGAAGGTCAAAGTTCCTCCTCCATGTGTCTCACCCCTGACTCCTCACCCAAAAAGAGATCTGTAGCAAAGCGTATGAGATCCTTGAACTTGATCCCTAGTTCCCTCACCGACATACTCCCCAGCTAGAGGTATAGTAGCTCCTACCTCTTCTCAGCCTTCATCATTAAAGAAAGTCTACCCAAAACTCTTTTTCAAATTCATCCCATGAGACATCGGTCTCCCTCCTCTCCCAGGCATAAATCATCCACCACTAACGTGATACTCCTCACATATGACTCACTACTAAAAGAAACAAGTAATCCCTCAGAGCATGAATCAAGGTAAAGGTGAATTCCAACTCCTCAAGATAGTCCTCCGTCTTTGAGTCTGAAATGCTACCTTCATAATTCCCTAGGATTTTCTGCTAGAAAGGATGAAGGGCTGTTTACTACAAGTCATCTTCCTCCGCTTGATCAAACCTCCACTGATCTACCAGGATATCCTACTAGGCCTCAAATTCTCGTACCACATGTGGGATACATCTAGGTGCCATAGCTGGAATGGGTAAACAAGGAACTCCTAAGCCTAGGTAGTATGGAAATTTTCTTTTAAAATTTATTTTAACCCTTTACTTAAATTAAATTCCTAAAATTACCAATACACATAAGAACCCAAGATATTATGATGCATGCACCATTCCTAGGGCCTCTACCCTCCAATCAGTGTAGCCTCACTTGGTTGTTCTATAGGTCCAGAGTCCTTACATCGAATCATAGGGGGGCCTAAAATATTGTGTCCTAGCCGGTCTTCCAAATCCTATTTCACGAACCAAGATTTCCTAATAATGTTACCCTACCATCCCCTTCAATCCTCATTATTCCTAACTATGAACCCTATCCTATCTTTTAACCATCACCTATAATACCATTCTATCATGAACCGCTTTCTTCAAGATGAGGGAAGGAATAAAAAAAGTACAACACCCTTCATTCTTTACGATGAATGGGAGATAATGATACCCGATTCCCACCTTTAGTTGGCCCTAGAGTGGTTACTAGCACCAAGGGTATAGAATCTCACACAAAATGGAATCCATTAACATTTTTAATGAAATAGGATCAGGGGATAAGATGGTAAACATCCCAATAAACACCAAACATTTATATAAAGGAATATCAAATCCAAACCATGCATGTTTTAAATGTAAACTGCAAAAAAGGTACAACAGAAACACCAAAGAAAGTACAAAAAGAAAGAGACTAAGTAAAAACATAACAATTATCCTGAAACCTAAAGTCTATAATAGTCCTCAATGTTATCCTGGAAACCTGAAAATAGTTTTATAAACCTAGGGTGTGTATAAAAGTATACCCAGTTGGAAAAATAAATCTACCCATGGAAAAGTGATGGAAACAAACTAATTCCCCTATGAGAAAACAGTAGAACCTCAAAAACCTACCAAGGAGTACTAACCAGCCCAACCTCACCAAGGCACACTCACCAAATAACGTAAGTCAAGTAAGTAGTAGTATAAGAACATTGACATTTGGGTACCCCACACCACATTCCCACAGGATAACTTCTCATTCGTAACAGCTAATGTCTTAACTCTTCCATGCTCCCAAATGCAGTACCACTACCACAAGTTGCCCGCACACACCTGGGCCTCAAACCACACACAAATCCTGACCGCAAACACCTAGTTCATAACCACACCACACATCCTGCCCACAGAAACCTAGGCCACAACAACCACATCTCTCGCCCGAAGACACTTGTGCCTCATCTAGAAGACACTTGGGAAAACAAACCTCTCCCGCACACATATAGGAATCTCACCCACACCTCAGAATTCTTGAAGGATCTTGGGATATAGTAAAGATAAAAACATTATAGCCTTATTCAATATATTCGATAGGTAAGAACCCTAAAGAGGGTGTGAGGAATAAATTTATTCACCAGCCATCCATCCTACCACCAGGATGATGGGAAAGACACCCTCTCCCACAGAATGGGGGTGTTCAGAACATGGTGCTAAAAATGGTGGGTGTGTGTATAGAAATCACAAGGAAATACAATTTATACCTATAGGTAACAAAACAGTCATCCCAACCTACAGGTTTCAAACAAATAGCTAGCCCACATAGAACCACATCTACTGCTACCCCGATATGCAAAACCAAAGAAACAACTACAAATAAACAAAAGCCCGCCCCCTTTAATTTAACCACTTTCCATTCATTAATTAAGGGTTTCACTTTAATTTATTCCATCACTGCCTAGGAAAACTACCAACCACAACATCTACAACCGTTCTCAGAAGGTAAAGAGCCTGATTAAATAAACACGCATCAACCAACCTACTTCATTCTTTAGTACTACCATCATTGAAAAATGGAATCGGGACAAAGGTAATGAATTTACATTTTAACAACCATTCATAAAAACAGTAGAGAACAAAAAACATGTAGTCCAACTGCACACAAACATTTTCTTAGATGCATGTTCAACCACTTTAAATTGTCATTATTCAATGTTATCCCACTAAATTACTCCCTTGTAACTAAACCCTACAGCCCCACTACACAACAACAACACACTTGACACACCTATAAACATAAATTCATGACACAATCTGGTCATATAGCCTCTCTACCCTATCACTTCCCAGAAGAAGTCCCACTTCACAACAATTTCTACTGCCACAACATAACCCAAAGGTAGTCCCACTGCCTACAAGTTTATCCATTCCACAATCAATCAATCTCTCAAACTGTGATTCTATCACACATCTTGTATAACCCCAAACATAAATGCCATATAAAACACCATTAAACCAAGCCCCACTACACACATGTACCACACCGTTCTCACATAAACCACTCTTATGTCCACCCATGTACCCATAACTGTTCTCCCAACAACAGCACCACACAACCCACACAATGTCACACAACCCAATAGAACACATTACACAACTACACCTATCAAAAATGAAATATTAAGATTTGGTGAACAATATTCTTTTAGTCCACTTTGATAATCATGGGTGATCACACAAGGGTATTCATCCTGTGGAATCCAATTCAATTTACCAAGTATATGTGATTAAGAAGATTTCATGTTAGAGCCATTTATCAAGAATCATGACAAAAAAAGAACATCACCACTATTCAAGTAAATACCACCAATGAACATGATTATTAGAATTCTTTTTGACCATAACATATCACGTCATCAATAAAGATAACAAAAAACATGTGATCGACATCAATCCACTCCTATCCCATTATTTCAGTGACCCCTGTTATCCTTTGATAATATTCCATTCCCCTTATTTATTACATGTTATGAAAAAATATTCAGTTGTTCTTCATGAAGAAAAATTACTACACCCACCCCACATGATACATATTTAAGGAGAGGCAAAAGAATCCCTACCCGAAACAACAGGAGACCAAAACTACTCCTTGTGCCAAGAATAGGGGATCACATGAGCAGTAAGAAACTCCAATAAAAATGAGAAGAAGGGGGATCTAGAAAAGGTGAATGACTCTTCTAGAGATTAATGCTTTAGGTGCACCAAGAGGGAATAAAAAACACACTTGGAAGAGAAGATCCCATCTTTGAAGAGTCAGATCCTATATTAAAGGAAGAACAGTTTTAAAAGGAATTATTGTGGGATTATGGTCAAGGACATGCGGTTTGAGTATCTCAAAGTCCCTGGAGAATTATAATATTAAAAATATACTTAATATCCTTTGAAACACACTTAAAATTCCAAAATAAGGCTTTAAAATCGATTTAAATAAAGTAAAACCTAAGAGGGGTGGAACTGAAAAAACATAGGAAACTGGAAATTTGGAAAAGGGTGATCCATTATTTGGTGTGCCACCATTTCGGTGGGGCACCATCATGGTGCCTCCATTACAGTTCCACCATTTTGGTTTGCCACCATTTTTGGTGCCACCATTTTGGTGTGCCACCATTTTAGTTAAACCAAATTTTTGGAAAACCCCCAAAATAAACCATTGTAACCCCCAAGAATACTACAAGAACTTTATTTTCACAAAGGAATTTCTCAGAGAAATATGGGTCATCACATTGATCAAATTATTTAATAATAAACTAAATTATAGCAGGTGATTAACTTATGTAGGGGATTATGTATCAGATTGAGATCAAACAAATTTTTAATTTTCATTGTTCTATATTTACTATAATTGATTTATTACTTTATCTTTTTTTTAGTGTTAATTTAAACCAGTTTAATGTGTTCTAAAATTATAAAAAAACACAACTCTGAAAGTTTACTTAAACAAGTTTTTTGTATACTATAATGTATACAATTATATTAGTTTCAAAGGTAATATTATTTTCAACATTATTTTAATAGAGTCGTGATTGATATTTTGAGAAGCTTTTCGAAAAATAAAATTATATACTTCTACCATTTTGTTAACTGGGTGATTTTATTAAATTGGTTGATTTAGGTTCTAATTTTATTAATAGAAATATTATTATAAACTTAAGTCGCTCCCCTATTGAGTTTTCCACTCCAACCAACATTTGGTATTAAAGCTTTCAAAATATCCTTTTAATGTGATCTAGTTTTATTTAGAGATCCTAAATTTCTATTTAATATAAATTCAATTCTTTATGGATAACAATAGATAAGAAGTAACTACAACTAATCTACCACCTTATTTTTAATGGAAATAATTATTCACAATGAAAAATAAAAATAAAAATCCCCTTAGAAATTATGGGCATTTATATCTAGACTGTAATTGAATGTAAATATTAAAAACCTCAAGATTCTAGAGCTTTTTAAAGTGATTCCTCTAAACAATCATATGGACATAACATTAAAAATATGAATTCTTTATACAACGACTTTGGAGAAGTTGAATTTAAAATAATATCTTATTTTGGTCATACTTTTCAGATTTTGGATACGATTTCTATAACTAAGGAAGGAACTTATAATGTTAATGAAACAAGTTTAAATAATAATACTATTAAATATAATACATTCAAATACATCCTGATGAATATATCTCTAACATGTATCCTATGTTCAATGATATTTTTAACATGATGAAAACACTTGGAAAATGAATTACTCGAAAGGATCAAAATATTAATATTTTGGGATGTATATCAGACAAATGGAGAGGAAAATCCATGTCAATAAGTGATTCTTGTGACATTATTATAGTACTAGTAAATGAATTAATTGGAAAGATCATGATGTATTCATAATTATTTCAAGTGAACAGAGAGGAAGTGGATGAACCAAAGAGGATGTCTATATCTTTTAAAAATCTTAAATATAAAAAAAATATATCATATCAAAGATGATTTCAAGTGATGAATAACCACCATTACAAAATTGTTATGAAATGGGACATCTGGCCAGACATATTATGAAATTCGATAGAAAAAAAAGTTCATTATGAAACCAAAATATAATAGTAAATATGATATTAGAGGGATTTGGAAAAAATATTAGAGAGGGATGATTAATCCGATTATGTGATCTTTTATAAATGAAAGAGAAAAATAAATCATCAATGAAATCTTTCCTAAGTTCAAGTATAAGAAGAAGAATGAGAAAAAAATAAAAAAATATTAAAATTCAATTAGAGACACTTACATCACCTCTAAGCATAGTCCGAGTGATTTAGATTCAAGAATAGAAAATAGAAATTACAACACTAATATGTGTTTATGAAAAACACATCTAATGTATTAAATATTTTTCCTCAATCTCATGGTCATATTTCAAATCATTCTGAGATTGAAAAAAATAATGATAATATGTTGAGTGATTAATTATTAAAATACTATAACATGATTGAAGGTAGATTTAATGAGTTAAAAGATAATTATAAAAGTTTAATGAAGAATCATGATATGATTCTCACTTTAAAATAGATATTATACTATAAAATGAAAAGAATTCGCATTTTCTTAAGGAAAATAATGGGCTTAAATTATCTAATGAAAAACTAAAGAAAGATCTGGAGGAATTTACAAATAGAAGAAAAATGATTAACCAGATACTTTGTAAAAAAATCCTAATCACACTACTTGAATAGGATATCACATTTCACAAAGTGATATATATATATATATATAATTTTCGGAAGTTATAGTTGTACAATTGCTTCTAACATTTCTTATTCCTCTAGACCTAATAATGTGTTTATTTCTGAAAGTTTAATATATTCTTATAGGAATCCAGAAAATCAACTATTGATTCCTAAATAACTTATTACTATCATTTATAGACCAGAGAAAATATGGTTACCTCAACCAATTTTGGTTTAAATCTATTTTATAGGAATCTTTCTTAAAGGGTTTTAATAAATAACTAGGGTATCTAGATAGTGGATGTTCTAGACAACATTAAGGACTAATAAAGTTTCAAGAACATGATCAAAGTCAATAGTGGACATGTGAATCTTAGTGAAAATTAAAAAGTGAAAATAATTGGTCTTGGCTAAATCAGTAACACATGTACAACATTAATTTCTAAATTTTTATTTATAGATGGATTAAAATATAATCATCTTAGAATTTCAAAATTTTGTGATGATGGTTTTAAAGTTAAATTTGAAAATAATTCATGCAATTTTTTAATGACAAACCAGATTATTTTTACTGCTATGTGAAATTAAAATTTTCATACTGTAGATTTAAATGCCTTGTTTTCTAATATTTTTTCTTTTTTAGGTTCCTTTCACAAAGAATCTAGATTTTGATAGTATACTAGTCCTTTTAAATGTTCAATCACATAAAATTTGTCTATGAAAGGTTTATTTAAGGATATTGTAATGGACCAGACCTCTCCGACCCATTACTTTGTAAAAAAGAAGGTCAAGAAGTGTTCTGAAGGGTAAATTGGACTTTTCCCACACTTTCCAGAATTTTGAAACTACACGTCGTGTAGTTTGAGTACACGTCATGTACCCTCTTACTGGGTATACCCCGTGTGGATGGCCGTGTCTTTGCCGTGTGAAGAAATGGGTACACGTCGTGCGTCCAATCTACACGCCGTGTAGTCCTTCCCCGCGTACGCATTACCGTGTGTTGACCAGTCATCGGTCGTGTGCCGCGTTGGAGCCGTGTCCTTGCCATGTGCAAGAAATGGATACACGCCGTGTGTCCAATCTACATGCCGTGTAGTCCTTCCGTGCGTATGCGTTACCTTCAAATCGTGTGTTGACCAGTCAACGGCCGCGGAGCCGTGTTGGAGGCCGCGTGGAGACTGTGTAAAAATGGCCGAGTACACGCCGTGTACTATAAGTACACGCCATGTACTTTTGTTTTTCATGCCTATAAAAGGAGGGGTCCCCACCTCCTTTCAACTCACACCTCTCCTCCCCTCTCATATGAGCAGAGTTCTCTCAAGAGACTCGAAGGCTCTTTCTTCCATAACTTTTTTGTTCGAGCTCCGATTTACGATCCGTCAGCGGCCACGGGATCGTAATGACGAGGAGGAACTTCCGAGCTTGGATATGTTGTCTTTACTTTAGCTTTTACTCTCCGACATCCACCCGAGGAGGTTTTTCTGGGACGTCGACGAACGTCTTCTAAAGTTGATCCGGGGTAGCGTTGTGACCAGAACCTATTGAGGTAGGGGTTTTACCTTCGTCTCTCTAATTTGTGCATCATGCAGGGTGGGTATCCTTTTTGTTTTCATGAGAAATAGTTGAACCTTTAAATAAATATAATAACTGGTAATAGAATGGGGATGGGAAGTTCATGATTGCTGTTACTTTACCTTTTATATCCTCTGATATTATGTTGTGAAATGAATAGGCTTATGCCTACTGAAAATCACGGTCGTTGGGGGCCTTTGCTTGCACAATTAAATATTTCCCTATCTTTCTAGACCTTTTTTGTGACTGAAACTTTATTGAATGAGGAAATTGGTTAATCACATAAAGTTTTCTTTTTAAATGAAAATCTGGAACCCTTGTGTGATCACCCCAGTTAAACAAAATGGAATAATGAACATGTGGGTGTTGGCTTGGTTATGTGGCATGTGTTGGGGGTGTTTTGTGGGTTGTTGTGGATCGGGTAAGCAGCGGGGCTGCGGTTGACTTGGTTGTGGGTTGGTGTGAATGTTGTGATGGTGATGGGCAGCGGGGCTGCAATAAATGGTACTAAAGGGATAACGATCTGTGGTGTGGTTATGGTGGTTGGCAGCGAGGTTGCAGGGATGGGTTTAAATTTGAACAGACTATGGGTTGTGTTTAATAAATAATAAATGTGGAAAAGTTAATGAATGATGGGGCTTGGTAATGAAACGGAAATAATAATCAATGGGTTGGTTGGTTGTAAGAAGGGCTTTGTTATGATGCTTGTGTTTCCCTAACTTGTTTTGTGGATGGCAGGGATATGTTTTACGAACGATTGAAGTGGTTGGTTGTGGATAGTTTCCCAGTAGTTAAGGAACTAAATAAGCTAATTTTTGCTGAAATGTGAAAACCTAAATGGGGTTGGGGTTGTTTGTTGTATGCATGCTTCGTGGTTGCAGTGTCGAGGCACGTGCTCAGTTTATCTTTTTAGAAGCCATAGGTTGGGCTGAGTGGTTGATACATATATATATCTGTATATTTTTTGTTTTATCGCATCACACCCATGTTGAGCACATAGTGTCAAACACTCCCATTTCATGGGAGAGGGTGTTTTCCCATAGTTACTAGCTCCTTACTTCTCCTTCTCCCCTAGGCTGTGATGGCTTGAGGAGACCTTACACCCAAGACTCTTCGGGTAGGTTTCGATTGGGGTGGTTTGGCCCAAGACTCTTCGGGCAGACTTATAGGCTGTGATGGCTTGAGGCGACCTTACACCAAAGACTCTTCAGGTAGGTTTTTATTTCAGGCCCAGGTGTCTTCGGGCGAGAGTTCTGTTACAATTACTGTTCCCAAGAATCTTGGGGATAAGGCCCAGGTGTGTGCGGGCGGGATATGTGGTGGTGAGGCCCAGGTGTGTGCGGGCGGGAAGAGTGTGACACTGTCTGGACATTCAGCTAACTATTGGGAAATGGTGCGGGGTACCCAATACTCTTATTCTTATACTACTACTACTTGTTGTGATTGTGTTTTGGTGAGTGTGGCTGGTGAGGTTTGGTGGATAGATTCCCTTGTTAGGTTTCTTCTGTTGTTATCATGGGAAATTAGGATGTCTCCCCACTTGTGCACGAGAGCTTTAGGTTTCCCTACTGAGTATACTTGTATGCTCACCCTACGTTTACTTTCAGGTTTCTAGGAGGACTACCAGGGCCGTGCGGGACCCTACTAGTTAGGCAGTTGGAGTTGTTGCAGTTGCTTTTCTCTTGTTTTCTTTGGGTATTGTACTTTTGAGGTTTCTTGTACTTGTACCTTGTTATAAAATTTTTTAACATGCATGTGAGAATGGTTTGGTTTTATTTCTATACACTTGTTCTTTTTCAATTTTGGTGGTTGAATTGTCCTATTTCCCGATCCTAAATAATAAAAAGGGTAATGCCTCCCATATTGTGAAAACTCATACCCTTGGTGCTAGTCGCCAAACCGGGGCCTACTGGAGGCGGGACTCATGGGTCATTATCTCCCTTTCACTATTGCCAGCTCAGGAGGGGCATCTTTGGTGGGAGTGGGTCATGACAGAATGGTATCAGAGGCTGATGTTTGAGAGATAGGATGGATTCTGGAGTTAGGCACAGTGAGGATTGCATGGGATGGTAGGGCAACAATGTTAGTTAATCTTGGTGCGTGATATAGGCCAAGGAAGACCGGCTAGGACACGTGATTTTAGGGCCCCCCGTGATCCGATGCAAGGACTCTGAGCCTACTGAACGACCAAGTGAGACTACATTGATTACAGGGTAGAGACCCTAGGGAAGGTACATGCATCATCATGATTGTGTTTTACTTGATTTTGGTGTTCTGGGAAAGAAATTGAAATAAAATGATAATTAAAACTTTGAGAAATTTTCCTTACTACTTAGGCTTAAGCGATCCTTGTTTACCGTATAGCTATGGCACTTGGACGTCGTACTCAGGTGGCTCAGACGGCCGAGGCCCAGCAGATCCAGGCGATCGATCAGTTGAGGATTGACCGAGAGGAGGAAGATAGCCAGTGGAAGAATACTCTTCATTCCTTCCAGCGGCAGACCCTCAAGAAGTACGAGGGTAGTACTTCGGATACGGAGATGGAGTGGTGGCTTGAGGAGCTAGGGATCACTTTCACCTTGATCCATGCTCCGAGGGAGTACTGGGTTCCCCTAGTAGTCAGTCAGCTGAGAGGTGCGGCGCGACAGTGGTGGACTCTCTACCTCAGAGAGAGGATAGAGGCAGAGGTTCCATGGGATGACTTTGAGAAGGAATTCAGAGAGGAATTCCTTTCTTCTATGATCAAGGCAGAGAAGCGGCCGGAGTTACTCTCCCTTCAGCAGGGAAGTATGACGGTACGCGAGTTGGGGATCAAGTTCAAAGATCTCCTGCACTTTGCTCCAGATCTCTTTCTGGATGAGGAATCTCGGGCGAGACGTTTGGAGGAGGCACTCCGTCCTTCGCTCCAGTATGTTATCACCCCCTTACCCTTCCGACGTACTTGGCAGTGCAGAAGAAGGCAGAGGTCGTAGAGAGGATGCACTCGCTGGGAGGTGCACCACGTGAGGTGTTTCCGCGAGGTTCGTCGAAGGGGAAGGCAGTCAGCAGCAGGTCTCCTGCAACAGGACCTTCCAGGTTCAGGCTAGTGGGGAGCAGGCCCCAGTAGTTCAAGTTCAGATTTTCAGGTCCTCGTTCCTTTTCCATGAGCCCAGGACCGAGGTGTTTTTCTTGTGGAGGTTTCGGGCACATTTAGAGTCGGTACCCGACCCGAGCTTCGTACAGTGGAGGTGGGCAGGTTCAGCGCCCACCGTAGCAGCACCAGTTGCCGGTGAGGCCCTTATAGCAGCAGCAGGACCATGCTCCTCCGAGGGCAGACTTTGCAGGAGGAGGCTGACCTTAGGGTGTTCCTCAGGGACCTCGACCAGGGCATGGTCGAGGAAGCAGACGACATCAGAGAGGCAGAGGAGCTGGGCGTGGACAGTTGCACGCAGCAGAGTTGGTAGCTCCAGCAGGACCAGAGGTGGTGCGAGGTACAATTTGTTTGTTTAGCACTCTTGTTTCTGATTTTTTCGATTCGGGAGCCTCTCACTCTTTTGTTGCACCTAGTCTAGCCCATGCTTTGGGGCTAGACATAGAGAGACTTTCTATACCACTGGTACTGAGTACACCAGTTGGGGGCCAGACCAGCATATCTTGTGTTTGCCGGGGATGTGGGCTGACGTTGGTACCACATCGATCTAGTGGAGACCTTCTTCTGTTACAGATCTAGCCATACGATTTCATCCTAGGCATCGACTGGTTGTTTTCTATTAGTTCCGTTATCGACTGCTTCCGGAGAAGAGTCGTGTTCTCCGACGTAGATGGGCAGCACGAATCTTTTTTTGGCGAGAGGAGCTATCAGGCGGGAAGCCGACGTGTGGAGCCTCTCCTTTCCTTGTTGGGTGGGTTGTCAGTGGTTCCAGCCAATACAGAGATGATGGATGTCCCAGAGGTTGTTGGGGAGTTCCTCGATGTTTTTCCTGAGGAGGTTGTGACTCTACCCCCCCGACGTGACGTTGAGTTTGGGATAGACTTACAACCTGGTGTCCGACCGATTTCGATGGCCCCTTATCGAATGGCACCTTCGGAGTTGCGTATTCAGATTGACGGTCTGATGTAGAAGGGTTTTGTTCAACCAAGCGTGTCACCATGGGGTGCTCCAGTTTTGTTCGTAAAGAAGGAAGATGGTGGTCTCAGGATATGTATAGACTACCGAAGGCTGAACCAGGTAACGGTCAAGAACCATTACACCCTTCCAAGGATAGATGATCTATTCGACCAGCTGAGGGGAGAAGGTTGGTTTTCTAAGATTGATCTACGATCGGGATATCATCAGCTGAGGGTGAAGGACAGTTACATCTCGAAGACATCTTTCAGGTGCAGGTATGGGCACTTCGAGTTTGTAGTGATGCTGCTTGGAGTTACGAATGCACCAGCTATGTTCATGGGACATATGAACTTTTTCTTCCGAGAGTTTCTGGACCGGTTCGTCGTTGTGTTTATCGATGACATCCTGATCTACTCAAGATCATAGGAAGAGCACGTTGAGCATCTTATGGAAGTCTTGGAAGTCCTTCGACACCACCAGCTTTACGGGAAATTGTCGAAGTGTATGTTCTTGACACAAGAAGTACACTTCCTTGGGCATGTGGTGTCTCATCATGGAGTATCGGTGGACTCGTCGAAGGTGGAGGCATTTTTTCTTGGGCAGCACCCAATAGCGTGGAAGAAGTTAGTAGTTTCCTGGGATTAGCAGGTTACTATCGGAGGTTCGTTTCGGACTTCTCTCGAGTTGCTGCTCCATTGACCGCTTTGACTAAGAAGAACCAGGTCTTCCTGTGGAGCGAGCAGTGCCAGAAATCTTTTGACTACCTGAAGGATAAGTTGGTCAGTGCTCCCGTACTCAGGTTTCCAGAGGAAGGGTTGTTGTATGAAGTGTTTTGTGATGCTTCTGGCCTTGGTCTGGGGTGCGTGCTGATGCAGAACAAGGGCATGATTTGTTATGGGTCTCGGTAGTTGCGCCCTCACGAGCGTAACTATGCCACCCATGACCTGGAGCTTGCAGCAGTAGTGTTCGCATTGAATTTGTGGCGACATTACCTCTTTGGGGAGTGATTTGTGGTCTTCTCAGATCACAAGAGCATGCGTTATATCTTCTCCCAACGTGACCTGAACTTACGGCAGCAGAGATGGATCGAGTTTCTCCAAGATTATGACTTCGAGATCTCTTACACTGAATGTAAGGGCAATGTTGTGGCTGATGCCTTGAGCAGGAAGTCACATAAGGAAGTGGTTCGGGAATCCGCTGATTCTTGGAAGGCGATGGGAGAGTTGGATGCCCTGCACTAAGATGTAAGGGAAGAAGGTGTTAGAGGCTGTTTGTTCCAGATGATGGTGTAATCCTCCTTGTCGCAGAAGGTGGGGGAGTATCAGTGGGGGGGGGGGGTCCGAGGTAGAAGTGATGCGGGATCGTGTCGATCAGGGGAATGCTCCAGAGGGATGGTCAGAGGACAGCCGACATCAGATGCTTTTCCATGGAAGGTTGTTTGTTCTGGAGGCGATGTGTGAGGGTGTTCTCTGTGAGTTCCATAGCTCAGCCTTATCGGTAAATCTAGGAGTTTCAAAAATGTACCGAGGCCGGAGGGATCAGTTTTGGTGGCCTGGGGTGAAACAGGCAGTGGCGGAGTTTGTGGCTAAGTTCCTAGTGTGTCAGCAAGTGAAGGCTAAACACCGTGTTCCTGGTGGTTTGTTGCATCCTTTAGATGTCCCCGAGTGGAAGTGGGATGACATCTCGATGGACTTCATCACAGGACTACCCAGAGCTCAGGGAGGTTATGATGCTATCTGGGTAGTGGTGGATCGTCTGACAAAATCAGCTCACTTCTTAGAAATCAAGGAGTTGGGCCCGATGAGTACCTTAGCACAGAGGTATGTAGACGAGGTGGTGCGTTTGCATGGAGTTCCGAGGACTATCGTCTCAGATCGGGATACTCAGTTTACCTCACAAGTCTGGAGGGGGTTACAGCATGGTTTTGGAACCCAACTATGCCTTAGCACTGCTTTCCACCCCCAGACCGATGGGCAGATGGATCAGACTATCCAGACGTTGGAGGACATGTTGCGAGCATGCATTCTGGATTTCGGAGGATCATGGGTACGACACTTGCCTTTAGTAGATTTTTCCTACAACAACAGCTTCCACTATACTATTGGCATGGCACCGTTTGAGGCTTTGTATGGAAGGCCATGTCGTTCACCCATTTGCTAGGCAGAGGTTGGTGAGACAGGTGCTCTTAGGCCAAAGGTAGTGCAGAGCACCACGGAAAAAGACCATCTTGTACGTGAGAGGATGAAGGCGGCTCAGGACCGACATAAGTATTATGATGATTTTTGGAGGAGGCCCTTGGAGTTCGAGGTGGGAGACCATGTGTTCTTGAATGTTTCCCCTTGATGGGGGCAGCGGGGGTTTGGGAAAGGGAGAAAGCTCTCACCCAGGTTCATCGGACTTTTTGAGGTGCTGAGGCGAGTTGGCGAGGTGGCATATTAGCTGACCCTGTCACCTCAGATGGAGAAAGTCCATGACGTCTTCCACATCTCCCATCTTCTTCGGTACTTACACGATGACTCTCACGTTATTGACTGGGGAGAGTTTGATATGGGAGACAACGCGACCTTCGAGGAACGACCAGTCAGAATCGAGGATCGTAAAGAGAAGGTTCTCCGTGGAGGAACCATTCCCCTGGTTCATGTGTTGTGGAGGCATGGAGGTCTCGAGGAGAGCACTTTGGAGTGGGAGACCCAGATGCACGCTCAGTACCCATAGTTGTTTTGACTTGTGTTCCCTTGTTCTTCTGAGCATTGTGTTGATGTTATACTCTGTACCTTTGATATAAAGAATTCTTGGCTTGTCAGTTGTGAGACCTTTTGTTTCCTTGTTCCTTGGTAATGTGTAACATGTCCGGATGTGTGGGAAGGGAGAAAACCTAACCCTTAATCAAGACGCATTAATGCGGAAGCGATTGAACCCATGCGGGTGAGTCAGTGCTGCCTAAAGCAGATAATATCTTGACATAGGAGAAGTATTTTTCCCAAAACCACGTGTTTGGGCAGTGTGTTGGTTGTGTGGTGTTGGGGGGTAGTTCGAGTTGAAAATCCTAATGTATGGAAGTGGGAAGACCCAATCCTTAATCAAGAAACATTAATGAGGATGCGATTAAACCCGTGCAGGCGAGTTAGTGCCGCCTAAAGCGGATAATATCTCGACATAGGAGAAGGAATTCCTAACACCTATAATTAGGATTGTTGGTTGGGTTCCTGTTATAACGAGGGCCCTAATAGGTATCTTGTTGGGTACCCCTGGGTTGGTTTTTGAATTCTCGGGGATGAGAATGTTTTAATAGGTATCTGATGTAATCGCCCGGACCTCTCTGCCCATTACTTTGTCAAAAAGAAGGTCAAGAAGTGTTCTAGAGTGTAAATTGGACTTCTCCCACACTTTCCAGAATTTTGAAACTACACGCCGTGTAGTTTGAGTACACGTCGTGTACCCTCTTGCTGGGTATACCCCGTGTGGATGGCCATGTCTTTGCCGCATGAAGAAATGGGTACATGCCGTGTGTCCAATCTACATGTCGTGTAGTCCTTCCCCGCGTACGCATTACCATGTGTTGACCAGTCGTCGGTCGTGTGTCGCGTTGGAGTTGTGTCCTTGCCGTGTGCAATAAATGGGTACATGCCGTTTTTCCAATCTACACGCCGTGTAGTCCTTCCCCACGTATGCGTTACCATCAAACAGTGTGTTGACCAGTCAACGGCCACAGAGCCGCGTTGGAGGCCGCATGGAGACCGTGTGAAAATGGCCGAGTACACGCCGTGTACCATAAGTACACGCCATGTACTTTTTCTTTTCATGCCCATAAAAGGAGGGGTCCCCTCCTCCTTTCAACTCACACCTCTCCTCCCCTCTCCTTTGAGCAGAGCTCTCTCAAGAGACTCGAAGGCTCTTTCTTCCATAACTTTTTTCGTTCGAGGTCTGATTTACGATCCGTCAGCAGCCACAGGATCGTAACGACGAGGCAGAACTTCCGAGATTGGATCTTTTGTCTTTACTTCAGATTTTCCACTCCAACTTCCACCCGAGGAGGTTTTGCCGGGATACCGAAGAACATATTCTAAAGTTTATCCGAGGGAGTGTTGTGACCAGAACCTATTGAGGTAGGGGTTTTACCTTCATCTCTCTAATTTGTGCATCATGCGGGGTGGGTATCCTTTTTGTTTTCATGATAAATAGTTGAACCTTTAAATAAAGATAATAACTGGTTAAAGAACGGGGATGGGAAGTTTTTGATTGCTATTACTTTACCTTTTATATCCTATGATATTATGTTGTGAAATGAATAGGCTTATGCCTACGGAAAATCACGGTCATTGGGGGCCTTTGCTTGCACAATTAAATGTTGCCCTATCTTTCTAGACCATTTTTGTGAGTGAAACTTTGTTGAATGAGGAAATTGGTTAATCACGTAGAGTTGGATTTTTAAATGAAAATTTGGAACCCTTGTGTGATCACCCCGGTTAAAAAAAATGGAATAATGAACATGTGGGTGTTGGCTTGGTTACGTGGCATGTGTTGGGGGTGTTTTGTGGGTTGTTGCGGATCGGGTAAGCAGCGGGGTTGCGGTTGACTTGGTTGTGGGTTGGTGTGAATGTTGTGATGGTGATGGGCAGCAAGGCTTCAATAAATGGTACTAAAGGGATAACGATGTGTGGTGTGGTTATGGAGGTTGGAAGCGGGGCTGCAGGGATGGGTTTAAATGTGAACGGACTATGGGTTGTGTTTAATAAATAATAAATGTGGAAGAGTTAATGAATGATGGGGATTTGTAATGAAATGGAAATAATAATCAATGGGTTGGTTGGTTGTTAAGAAGGGTTTTGTTATACTGCTTGTGTTTCCCTAACTTGTTTTGTGGATGGCAAGGATATGTTTTACGAACGATTGAAGTGGTTGGTTGTGGATAGTTGCCCAGTAGTTAAGGAACTAAATAAGATAATTTCTGCTGAAACGTGAAAACCTAAATGGGGTTGGGGTTATTTGTTGTATGCATGCTTCGCGGTAGCAGTGCCGAGGCACGTGCTCAGTTTCTCTTTTTAGAAGCCATAGATTGGGCTGAGTGGTTTCTATATATATATATATATCTCTATATTTTGTGTTTTATCACACCACACCCATGTTGAGCACATAGTGCCGAACACTCCCATTTCATGGGAGAGGGTGTTTTCCCATAGTTACTAGCTCCTTCCTGCTCCTTCTCCCCTAGGCTGTGATGGCTTGAGGTGACCTTACACCAAACACTCTTCGGGTAGGTTTCGATTGGGGTGGTTAGGCCCAAGACTCTTTGGGCAGACTTATAGGTTGTGATGGCTTGAGGTGACCTTACACCTAAGACTCTTTAGGTAGGTTTCGATTTCAGGCCCAGGTGTCTTCGGGCGAGAGTTATGTTACTATTACTCTTCCCAAGAATCTTTGGGATGAGGCCCAGGTGTGTGAGGGCGGGAAGTGTGGTTGTGAGGCCCAGGTGTGTGCGGGCGGGATATGTGGTGGTGGGGCCTAGGTGTGTATGGGTGGGATGTGTGGTAGTGAGGCCTAGGTGTGTGTGGGCGGGATATGTGGTGGTGAGGCCCGGGTGTGTGCAGGCGGGAAGAGTGTGACAGTGTCAGGACGTTCAGCTAACTATTGGGAAATGGTGCGGGGTAACCAATACTCTTGTTCTTATACAACTACTACCTGTTGTGATTGTATTTTGATGAGTGTGGCTGGTGAGGTTGGGTGGATAGATTCCCTTGTTAGGTTTCTTCTGTTGTTCTCACAGGACATTAGGATGTCTCCCCACTTGTGCATGAGAGCTTTAGGTTTCCCTACTGAGTATACTTGTATGCTAACCCTTCGTTTACTTTCAGGTTTCCAGGAGGACTACCAGGGCCGTACGGGACCCTACTAGTCAGGCAGTTGGAGTTGTTGTAGTTGTTGTTATCTTTTTTTCTTTGGGTATTGTACTTTTGAGCTTTCTTGTACTTGTACCTTGTTATAAAATTTTTTAAACATGCATGTGAGAATGGTTTGGGTTTATTTCTATACACTTGTTCTTTTTCCTTTTTGGTGGTGGACTTGTCCTATTTCCCAATCCTAAATAACAAAAAGGGTAATGCCTCCCATATTGTGAAAACTCATACCCTTGGTGCTAGTCGCCAACCCGGGGCCTACTGGAGGCGGGACTCGGGGGTCATTATCTCCCTTTCACCATTGCCAGCTCAGGAGGGGCATCTTTGGTGGGAGGGGGTCGTGACAGATATATCCACACAATAATTCCCAATACATAAAGTCTTTAATCACTTTAAAAAGAGAATACAATATAAAAAAAATTCAAATCAAAGAAATAAGTTTCAAATTATCAACATTTAGTGTTTGTTCACACAAATATTTTGGACCTTCTAGAGTTTTTAGATCAGTAGAAATTTTTTTTACTTATTTTATAGTCAATGATTATTAAAGATATACTTGGGTGTTTTTCCTTGCTTATAAATGTGATTATCTTTCATATTTTTATAAATATTCTAGATCTGTAGATAATAGTTATGAACTTAATATTTAGAAATGAATTAATGATCCTGGTTAGGATTTGTATATCAAGAGTTTGAATCATTATGATCACAACAAGGCTATAGTTATAACTTATTTTCTACTGGGACCCACTACAGAATTGTGTAATATAGAGGGGAAACAGAACCCTTCACCAAATTTTCTAGACCATTCTCAATAAATTATATCTGAAATTAGTTTTCTAGGTGAAATTAAATTCATTCTTGGTTTTTAGATTTATCAAAACAAAAAACAATTTATTTTAATTAAAAAAAATTACACTAAATATTTTTTTTAAATGATTTTGACATGGATAGTTATAAAGTTAGCGATACTCCCTTGATTACTAGATGTAATTTGGGAAACTAGTTGATCAATACATTTATAGGGATATGATTGGATGTTTACTGTACATAATTTTTATTCAACATAATATAATGTTTAGTGTGTGTATTTGTGACTATTTTCAAAAAATCCCAAAAGAGTTACATTTACTAGATATGAAAATAATTTTAAAATACCTCAAAAGTATTACCAACTAATATATTTTTTACTCGAAAGGACAAAAATTTGACTTAGTGAGTTATTCAGATGATAATTTGGGTGACTATAAGTTAGATAGAGAAATAAATTTTGGAACATGTCTTTTTAAGGAAAGTCTTCAGTATCATAGTTTAATAAGAAATAGAATTATATTTCATTATCTACTCTTGATGCTGAGTACATACCTACATAAAGTGGATGTGAAAATATTCTCTATATGAATAATACATTTCTAGATTATTGATATCTTTTCTGGAATTTACTGATAAATATTTACAATACAAGTGTGATAGATATTTATAATAATCCTATATCACATTATATAACAAATCAAATTGATATAAGACATACATTTTTGAGAGAACATTTTAAAAAGAGTGATATAACTCTTGAGTTCATTGGTATTGAACATCAACATGTTGATATATTTTCAAAACCCTAAAATGTTGATAGAATATATTATTTCATCTATGAATTGGGTATGATAACTAATTCCTAATTGTTTTAATTAAATTTATGCCTTTGAATTCATTTATGTTCTTTTTAACTTCTATATTTTGAGTATTTTCTAGAAATAACTATGATGTGACCTACAATCAATCTGTATGCCGCCATTGAGTTTCTATTAAAATGGTCAGTATTCCTACTCTGAAAACTTACTGATGAATTCACCATACTTACTATGAGTATTAACTCACATGGTTAATATACTTATCATGGAATATTCATTCATATATTTTTCATACCTACCATGAGGTCTTGATTATAATTCCTACCTTCCTTATATTGTTATATATCAACAGTTAGAAGATCTTACAAGACTATTTACTTATAATTTTACATGAAAATATTTTCGTGGTATTTTATTTAAATATATTATTATTTTATACTCTAGATTTTTGAAAGAAAATTTGATTTGGATTCTAAATCCTCACATGTATTTTCCCTAAAATCCATTCATTCTTCACGAAGCATTACCATTTTTCAAACCCCTATTTTTGTCTTATCTTTCTCTTTATCTCAAACATGAACATCTAGAGAACTCAAATAAAACCAAAAATAGTAATAGTGAAGTACATAACTGATGTAATTCCTTCTTTTTATCTGTATTATACTATAAAATCAAGGAAATAAAAAAGGTAGCACAAGTTCATATTCAAAGACAATAAATCAACACTTAACTAACTATCTAATTTTAATAGAAAAATAATTCATTGCATAGATATTGAAATAGAGTAGATTGTTGGTATAAAACGTGATTAAAAATCACAAATGAGATGCTTGGTTTAGAGAAAATGGTATGCCTTTTTATCTGAAACATGTCCTATAGTTTTATGCACACCTAGAGATATTCCCGAGTGAGAAAAGAAATGTCTTTAGAATAATGGTTTGTAGGGATGTTTTGTATTCTTCATTGAAACATTAGGAAAAGTGTTTAGATGTGATTCATAAAGAATAATACGAGGATTACCAAATCTCATATTAAATTAATCATCTAAACATTGATTTTCAGATTGATTTGGATAATCTAACTGGGAATGGAATCCCTAGGAGACATACTACTATGAAACTTAGTGGATAATGTATGTTGTTGGAAAAGATCATTTAGTATATGATATATCTAAGAAGAAGGGATTTCACTATCATGAGGCACCAGGATTTGTTTTTCATATTTTCTATGAATAATTATATTTAAATTAATCATTGTTGGTATGTCATGAGACGTATGGATATTTATTGTAATAAAGCTTCATGGTTTAATTATTTAACTTATCCTAATCTCATTTCATCCTTTTTATATTATAAAGTTTTAGTTACCTAGGAGAGGAAATAATAATTTCATTCGAGGTATTTTTTCTCGTACACATTATTTATATGAAAATGAGAGTAAACAGATACCCATAGTAAAATTAATGGGTGGATAACTTAGAAAAACTTTACAAAATATTTAATCCATGGATTTACTATGTTATACCAAGGGATCTGGTGGATCTATATCCCAAACCAAATGATTTTTAAGAATATTCAGATGAGGATATATCTCCTTCTAAATTGATAGAAGATGAGGTAGCTGTTGAGGAAGAGGAATTATAAGAAGAAAAAGAAGATAAAAACCTTGCTGAATAATCTAGAGAAGATTGTGAGGATGAGGCCGATTGGGGAAAGTCAATTGAATCTAATGAATTTGGGGATAAATCATCATATTTCATATCATTAGGGGTACTCCTAGATAGATTGTACCAAGATCACATTTCAATGGGGATAAGTACCCTATATCTCTCATTTTAGGCATTGAGTATCTTGATTATAATGATGATGATCTTGGAGTCAGTCCACCTTAACAAGGTGGACCTACCATTCTCTCTACTCAAATAACATTATGAGAAACATTGATTGCTGAGGTTGATAATGAATAGAGAATTTATTGTCTCCTTTCATACCTTCTGTTGATCAGAACATTCAAGGAATCTTTTTCCATACTCCCAAAAATGAAGGTGAGGAATCTAATAATTTTATTCATGACGATATTGTAAAATATTATGATAGAGTTAAATTTGAAGCTTTTAATAAGGTTGAGGATTATATTATGATATATAGATCAATGGAGGACATACCTAAGATAGATGGTAGGAATTAGGCTACTGATTAATCTCCCACTACTCCTACACACTCTATTACTTATAATTCATATAAAAATAAGGATGAATTTACTGTGATCAAATCATAAATTATTGATATTTTTATAAAGGTATTTTTTAATTTTCATAACTCTTTATAAGAAGCGAGAAAATTTGAAATTTATGAAGTTGTTACATTTATGATCAATAACCCTCATCCTCACATTCAGTTATATAGAGAGATGATAAAAAATGAGGTTACTAATTTGATATCTTATCTTGGTGCTCTCATAATTGATCTATCTAAAATGAATATTAAGTTAGATAAATAGTTTATAAATGTTTTATTTTAACATGCTTCTAGGTCTCCTCTAGTTCATCATGGTCAGACATTTTTTGATGATGTGAATATTATACAACTCATTTAGGACAATTTTATTTTTATGTTTTATGAGATTAGAATGAACATATAAGACATGTTTTATAGTTTTCAAACTCATGCTTCCAAGACACCAGAAATGGTTTGAGAGTATTTCAAGAAATATGGTCATGATAAAAAAATATAAAGAAAGAAATTGATTATTACCAGAGCATGATATTCAAAAAGTCAAATGTACCTGGTTTTTATAACTATTTCATTGAACATGGACATCCCACCTATGAATTGTATTTTAACTCTCTATTTTAAAAGCTCAATGCTAAGAATTATATTTTTGAAGCAGTAATTAAAAATATATACGATTTCCTTCATAATTTGTTTCTTGGTTCAAGAGTAGTTAGTTACTTTAATTTATTTCTAAATCCTTATCTATACACTTATCAAATAGTTGTGATTGATTTTTCATCCATTCATTTATTTCTACCTACTACCCCCTCTACCATTATTCCATTTTAACCAACTCTTTCCCAATAATTTCAGCAACTGAGACCTATTTCCATATGTGTATTTCTTAGAGATCCTTATTCCTCCTCTACCCTTGATTATACATCCAAATGAAAGTATCCTCTCCAACATACATATGTCATATATATCCTAAATTCAAATTCATATTTGGATTTCTAATAAGGGATTTTTACCCTTTTTGTAATCCTATTGTAATCTCTTTGATATATTAATGTAATATTTTATCTTGTTTTATATTTTGTTTTAAATTATTTATTATTGATAATCCCATAAGGGGTGTAATTAATGAGTATTTATTAGTGATAAATTATAATAAAATTTAAATATTTGGAAAAAATTTGATGATTTCAAAAACGTTTAAAATAGTTATTGCAATCCTCTGTAAATATATGTTTTTTTATTCAATTCATTTCAATTTAAATTTCATGAATTTTTATCATATAAAAGGGGGATATTTTTTTATTGGAGAAACACCCCCTTATTTTATTGATCCAAAATCATGTTTGTATTTTCATTAATTAATTTATTATTTTCTAATTTTAAATTTTTTACCATAAACAAATTGAAAAAATACTTATTCTGGGACTAGTCATGCCAAACTTACTATATAAAGAGTTCAAACTAAACGTGAAGATCATCTAACCATGTGGAACCTTAAAACATGTTTAATTTCACCTGACCACAAGAGAATATTTTTTTCCATGAGTTAGATGAAACAATATACCAAATCCATGAACATAACATGTTGTGGACTTGAGATCACCATGCAATGACAATCACCTTACTGCATGTACAGTCAACCTACTATGAGACAGAGATATACATTACCACATGAAGAAATAAAGTTACCATAAAAAATTTTTTATAAATTTTTATAATGAAATATGTTGACCGAGTTTATTATTGTAGTGACCACATGATGAAATATATTACCATAGGAATTCATGATCTAACTACATGAGAAAATGAACAGACCACTTGAAGTGATGAAACAACCATGACTATATTACTTCATCAATTGAACATTTCTACTAAATGTGTCATGTTTCGTTTCCAAATAACCATATTTTAAGTGAATAAAACTTTTCAAGTCTATCTTTGGAGTGGATCATTTAAAATATAAAATGACTAGTTTTCAAAGTATTAAATAAAGCATAAATTAATTTAATAGTGTGTTGATTATTCTTCAACAATAACTTTTGAATAAAGATCGTTTTAAGAAGAAAATACAATCATGTAAATATTATATCAGAGTACTGGTGGGAATATGTTCTTTTATAGGAAATAACATAGAATTCTTCACATTAAACTATTCTATAGGGAAGGTTCAATGACTCTCTATTTTTGTGAACCTTCTATAAAAATTTTCTAAGATTCATCCAATGAATAATTAAAGGACTATGGATTACAAAAGTAATTCATATTGACCTATGTTTCATTTTCCAATATTTTATATCTTTCTCTTTATTTTTATTCTATAAATTCAACCTGTGTTTTTTACTCCATTTATTTTTAGGAACACAGTCTCTTATGCTATATTAGAGAGTACTTGATACTCTCTCGAATATATTTTTTACTTCCATGAAAAAATACGGAAGAGGTCATTTGTGACCTGGTATATTTTTTTCACACATATAACTATGGAAGAGGCTCTTTTACTAGTTATAATTATGCCCCATTGTCTATAAAAATAGGATCTCAATTGTGGATTAGTTTATTCTATAATAAAATACTTGGCAGTTGGTGATTTCCAAGTAAAGGGGATTAAGTATCAACTTGAGAATGAACCACTTGTTTATTCCTATTGTGCTATATTTTTTTAACTGATTTACTTATTTATAATTTGTTTTTATTATGTTAATTATAATTAGTTTACTGTGTTCCAAGATTCTAAACAAAAATATACTATGATATTTAGCCTTAAAATGTGTTTTATATACTGTTTTTGATATAGGTATACTAGTTTCCAAAGTTAGTATTTTTAAAAGTATATTAAATTATTTTTGATCGAGGTTTTTAGAAAATTTTAAATATATCCAAGTATATATTTATAATATTTTTGTTAACTGGGAAATTTTATTAAAATGGGGGATTTCAGTATTATAATTTTTTAAATTGAAAATTAATTTGTAACTCCATTCCCCCCTCTTGATTTTTTGTTCACTCCAACCAATAATATGGCATGCTTCATCAACTTCACCATTGAATTTTTCATTCTCACAAACCCAATGGAATATATTCAATGATTCAACCCCTTCAATATAATCAAATGTCCACATAGAAAAATAACGTAAAACAAACATCTTCCATACTGTAATTACACGTAATATCTTCATCAAAGTAGGGTATCATGAACATTAATGACACTAGCCATGTCCCTTCCACCAATCATACAAGAACCTCAACATGTATCCACATCACAATAGAAATAAATGTTATCTATCATATATATACTATTAAAACTAACCATTAAAGACCACATATATATACCTAGTTAATCCTACCCAACAAAAACCATACTAAATTTTAAGGAAGAATTATAAAGAATAAATAATTAGATATATATTGCCTTTATATAAAAATTTTTGACGAAGACACCCAGAACCCATGTCCATATATGGGTGTTGGTCATGTTTCCGGACTTGAGTGGTTCTGAAAAAAAAATAACAAAAATATAGCTTGTATAATAGTAACAAACATTCCTAAAAAAATGTTCCTAAAAGTCCAAAACTACAGATACCCGAAACAACAACCCCATAATTACTACCCATCACTAAAATCCTATATAATCACTATATCAAAAACCAGTATTAACATGTCACAAATAATATCCACAAAAACATTATTAACTTCCCATTTTATTTTTTTATAATTTCTATAATTTCCATTAACAACAAAACTTCAATACGATTATCCATATTTAATTTCAAACAATTCAGTAAACCATATTTCAATTCATGTTATTCCTAATTAATTATTCGTAGCCTTTAATATTTGTTAAGAAAATCTTTTCAAAACATCATCATTTAATTTTTAAAATAAAACCATTTACTAATTTTAGACCATAACCCATTATAATTTCTATTAATTTAAGAAACACTCCATTGCATCAAAAAACTATAACAGAACCCCAAGACAATGAAAACAATTAGCAACAAAATCTTCACACAAAACATGAAGATATCCAACATAAAACCCACACAAGAGATTCGTTTACACACAATAAATCATGCCACTGATACCATAACTTTACAATAGTCTATCTATCATTAATTCACCAACAACCAATCTATATCATGTAAAATAGTAAAATAAACTTAAAAAATTATCTTTAATTGAAAAAAGGAATTCCCCATGTACCACAATAAATACAGTTACAAAAAATAACAATTCACATTGGATTATTTCACCCTTAATTATTTTTTATAAATAAAAATTTTAGGTTCATACATCAAAAAATTAATTCCACATTTCCATGAAAAAAATTCACTACACAATTTATATTATTAACACATTATGATATCTAAATTATATAAACAAATAACAATAAGAAATTTCTCTCACAATATAAATCATAAATCATTCAGGAACAACAAAAAAGCATCAATAAATTAGAATAATCATGGAATCATATAAAGAACACGTGTATAACCATATTCCCTTCAATTTCTAGTATTCTAGTTAATTATCTTATTTAGGATAATCTATACAATCCTCCAAGTGAAAAAAAAAACTAATGATAGTTAAATAAATAACAAATAATAAAGAAGGAGATATTTCAAATCCCCTACCTTAATCAATTATTCAAAAATTATGAGATAAAATATGAAGAATAAGAACCCCTAATAAGAACACCAAAGTAAGATTCTTAATGTCCTATAAAAAAGAACCCCCCATTAAACCCTTGACTAAATACTAGAAAAACCAAATACAAACTATTTCCACTACTTCCATTAATAAATAATAAGTAGAGGATGTGGAATGAGAGGAAGATTAATAACCAGGGATCACAAGGTGTTTCTCTCTCGAAGATAAGGGATAAAAACCAAATGATGGATAAAGATATCCAATCATGTACCAATGGTAGCCTCAGTTTAGAATAAATTATTAGAAAAATGAATGAATTTGAGACAAATCCCAAATTTATAACTATTCTAGAAAATTAAAGAATCACATCATGAAATGGGTCACTATGTTTTAGTAAAAATCAGATCCAAAAACCACAACTTGTTACCACCCCAAATCATAGATTCAAACCAAATTAAGACTAAATTTAATAACAATGGTCAATATAAAGCTAAGAACAGTGTACCATGATACTCAAACACTAGAGGATCAGGAAGAAATACTCAACCTCCTCTATTAAACAATGATGAAACCCAAACTAAAAATGGAATAATGGAAGAAACCACAGTGAAACAAACCATATATAAATAGATTTAAGGAATCAACCACCCAAAACATTATGCTGCAATGAGTATAACTGTTTTACACTAACACCATGAAATATTAACCAAAAATATCATGTAATATAAACCAAAAATACCCTAGTGTTAACCATATAATGTAAGGTGTTTTCTAAAAAACTCTTGACGATTTCACTTCAACAATAAACTTTTTGGAAGAGGGAAAATCACCATATATAAACCTAAGTAACCTAACATCTGATTGACAAAAGGAATTCTCTATGAAATAATAATATATATATATTTACCCCACAACCAAAATTCTTCACACCATAACCATATTTACACTTAGAAATATATTGATCATGTATAAAAATAGTTTACACTCGATGTTACGACAAAAAACCACATTATAGCATAAATATTCACTGTATTACACATTTTAATACATAAGAATAATATAATACATCAAACTAATCCCAAAAAAACACACTCCATAACACATATATCGAAAAAAATATTAGATTTAACATTATCAAAGAATTTCCACGATGTTACACTAGATATCTCTAAAATGATTCTCTCCATAAAGATTAAAAAATAGAAATAAAACACACACAAAAAAACCAAACATCATTGGGAGATAACTCTCATATGAGGAAATAACCATTACCATAACTAAACATTGTTATTATCTAATTCTCTATTAGGTAGTCCTAAGACACTTGAAATTAATAAGACCGCATTAAGGTGTGTTCCTTCCTTTTCAAAGATTCCAAAGGGACTATAATCTTAGAATATCTAGAAACAAACCTTCAATAGTACGCTATAAGGCCAAGAAAACTATAAACCACTATGACATTATTAGTTGATTACTTATAAGAAAACAACAAAATATTTGAATAATAGACTGACACACCATATTAAAACAACAAATTTATGATAAAATAAATCTCACACATACAAAACATACACTTAAACAAGTTCCTATAGAGATCATGGTGCTAAAATAATTTTAAAACAATCCTTAGGTACTGAGCATTTTCCTCCTCCAATTTTTCATATGGTAGAATGTATTCAATGAACACAAACATGAAATAATATAATAAATCATGAAATATTGAGTTCACATGTCCCATGAAAATAGTTGGGGAGTTTGATACCCAAAATGAAATTACTATGAATTTAAAGTGCTCATAATAACATATGAAAGAAAACATTAGGATATCCTCCACCACCACCCACATTTGATAAAATCCATACCACGCATTGATATTTGAAAACTAACATGCTTCTTTTTAATAGTCAAACAAACCATCTATCCATAGAAGGGGATATTAGTTGTTGAATATCACATCATTCAACCACTGGTAGTTTATTCACGGCCTATGACTCCCATATTCCTTCATAGAAAACAATACTAGAGCACCACATTGGGATACACTAGACATGGTGAAACCCTTCCACATCAAATTATCTATTTAAATATGTTACTCCAATAACATATAATGTGTTATTCGATAATGATACACAAAAATTAGATAGAAATTTAGTTGTAACTATATCCTAATATTGATAGCACATTGGGGGGGGGGGGTTAAGTTACTACATTTTGAGAAAAAACATATGGGAACTACTTAACTTCCATAAGAAACACTTATACTAGAACATATATTGAGGACAACATGATATCTACTAGATGTATAGAAAAGGGTTCCAAATACATGGTTCCCATTTGACGGTTCCACTTTCCAAAGAACACCACATTTTTCCCTCAATATCATATAACACAACTCTCCTTAAAAAGAAATAAATAACCACCCAC
This sequence comes from Viscum album, assembly GCA_963277665.1. NCBI lineage: Eukaryota > Viridiplantae > Streptophyta > Magnoliopsida > Santalales > Viscaceae > Viscum > Viscum album. The sequence goes on from OY728158.1 coordinate 1,467,088,547, forward strand.
ATAGATTAAAACCAATCCCTGGAAATAATGATATTATAATTTTATGTCTACATATAGATGAATTAACCCAATAAATAATGATCCCCATCATCAAATCAGAACCCTATTAAAAATAAATTATGTTATAATGATATCTAAATATTGTATTTAACACTAGGGTAACTATAAGAATCTATAACTTTATTCCCATGGAGTTGAACATAGTAACAAAATAAAGAAATGTGAAGCTCTATAATAAAAAAATGTAAAGTCCAGGGTAGAAGATAAGTAGATATTAACTTATATTATTAATGACACACCTGGAAATTGAATAATTATTGAATTAAATTGACCCTTATCTTCTCATATTCCTTATGGTACCTTATATAATACACTAATTCAATCACGCAGTTCCCTATACACATGAGGATGAGTGATATCATGGGGTTATCCTCTTCTTGACCAACCTCCCCCTAGTTGGATGAGAGATCAGTGACCCAATTATTGTTTCTAAATGAGTAGTTGACCACATATATCATGATAACAACTTACAATGTTTGAAAACTAGTACATATGATCTCCCAAAATTTCACATCAAGGAACACCAAAATACATCTCCTAATAAACTAGAAATAACTACCAAATCAAGAGAAACATGAATAAAACTATAGAGTCTATCTCCCTAATTATTGAAACATAAAATTCCTTTATATTGGATATCCTCTATATATCAATTTACCCATTAAAAATTTATTATGAATTTATTATCAGGATGATCCATACCATGCAAGAGTCTATTAAATCACATATTTCGTCCTAAGAATATCTGAATACATGGGAAACATAAATGGGGTCACATAAATCTAAATGTTGAGATATAGTGCCTCCGAAAAATATCATGATATGGCCCTATCATTTAGGAAAAGGAAATTGAAAATAGAGAAGTTCCTCGAGTAAAATCCGAAGCTCCAACACAATCATGCTCCCCAATTGAAGAGACAAAAACTCATGCTTCTTATTCACATTCATCATTGAAGAAAAATAACTCTTCATGGAACATCTTTTATAAATATTCCCATGATAGTTTTGATTACTCATGTTCCAAAAAGAATAAAACCACGATTGAAATGTAACATATCTAAAATTTTAGATATCAAAGGAAATCCATTTAGCCTTTTATAAAAGATAAAGCAACAAGTGATCTACATATCTTCAACCTATTACTTTATAACTTTATCAAGGATACTCTCCACATACTTTTACATGTTCATCCACAAAAACTCATTCAATGCCTTCCTCTAAGACTCATACTCATCAATCATATCAACCCACCCAAAGTTTACCAAATCACCTTGCTTCACATTTCTAATCAAAACCATATGCATATGAGACCATTAACTATCTCCATAAAATAAAAATGGTGAAATAAAAATCCCATAAAAATAAAATTCATTTAATATAATATAATTAAATTTATTTTATCATTTAAAATATCAACCCAATTAGACCACAAGTGAAATCAAGCATGATTCTTGTGTATCACTCCAATATATCTACCATGAAATCAAAATCATCTTCCTATTGTGTTAAATAAGAATAAATCCCTTTAATCGAATCACATGGGGTCTTAATTTACAATTTCATAGCTAGTAACCCTTACTATGTCACATTGTATATTCAACTAATAATTTTTACCTACCATCCTATAAAATCATTACCAGTGCTGAAACTCCATTTCCCATCCTATCACACAAACATAGATCCATTACCATAATTTCGTTTCCCTCACCCACTATAAACCCCTCTTGATATTGAATGAAATATTTATTTCACCCTAAAATATCACCTCCATTAGTCCATCACTACAATTGACATTAAAAAACATAGAAAATTGAGACATTACCCTCATAAAACCAATGAACAAAGATAAACTACCAATCAACTCTATATAATAGAAAATAAAACACAATTAAAAATGTAAGTAAATGTAATAAATAAATAGGGTCTTAAAAATAAGAGAAAATCAAAAAAAATTATAACTTTGAAGCCAATAAATTTTTTTAGAAATGATATCATAATATTCATCTTGATCACCAAAACCCTCATAAGAATTTGTAAACACACACATGCACACATACATATTTTGGTGAGCATACATGCATAGATAGTATAATTCTAATAGAAACCTCTAATAAAAATTTGAAAGAGAATACTATTGTCTAGTGAATAAAAAATCGAACAAAAATTTCTATTATCATCATATCAATCACCAAACCTCACTAAGGAAAATTTAATAAATATTTCATCCATGTATAGTAACTTAGTATCTAAATAATATATGTTAAGAAGGTACTTTGTATCAACTTCTTCACCAATGTTTTCACTCTCACACTGAAATGACAAGCATCTTATTCTTAAACTTTTTCTATTTAACTACATCAGTACATTAGCACATATACACATATCAAATCCACTTAACAAAAACATCATTCACATTAAAAAAAGAAAATATCCTTATCTTAATCAGGTTTCATGAGCATGAAATATATTAAACTCATTCCCACCTATTACCATGCATGACTTACTATGTATTTGCATTAAAATTATAAACCATCTCATGCAATATATATATATATATATATATATATTATAAAAACTTTTGAATATAAAAAAACACACACACACACACCTAGGTACTTAATCCATTACAACACATACTATCTCTAGAGGGAAAGTGGGGAAGAGGGAGCACTTATCCATCTATCCCATCTATAATGTGGATATTGGGTGAAATTCCAAGAACCCATTTCCTCATATGGGTGTTGATTAAGTTAATGCACTCAAGAGGTGATGCGTAATAAATAATAAGAAAATAACATATATAGTAGTCACTTGAAATCAAAACCAAAGGTTTTATGATAAACCAACACCATAAAAACCAACAATAGTAACTAAATCAATAATAAACATAATCAACAACTTCTTCCATCTCTATGTCACATACCATCCCCAACAAGTTACCAGAAACATCCACAAAAACATTATTAACTTCTTATTTTATATATATTTACAATTTTATGAATTTATATTACCCACCACATTTTCTTATAGTTAGACACATTTAATGTGAATCCATTTATTAAATCTCATGACAATATATTGACTTCACCATTCATTATTCACATTATATTTTACACTACCATTTATTAAAAAACAATATTTTATCCTTTATCATTACAATAGAACCTCCAATAGAATAGTAATCTCATATCAATATCCATTATTGTTTCCATTAACTCAATATATATTCTATTCCTCTAAGAAAAGGTAACTGCTGATGCCAAAATTGGAGGTGAACTAACATCCTGAAAGCATTAGGGACTACCTCACAAAGCAGGATCGCGAAGCCCCTGGAGCCGTGAAGCCAGCACAATAGATCCCCTTTGCGACCCGCCACAAAGAAAGGAGGTAGGATGGCTCCGGAAACCCCTTTGATGTTCGCGACCCTCCATGAAGCAAGGAGTCAGGAAGGCTTCTCGAACCCCTTTGACGTTCGCGACTCACCGTGAAGCAAGGAGGAGGGATGGCTCCGTGAACCCCTTTGACCTTCGTGACCCACCATGAATCAGGGAGGCGGGATGGCTCCGCGAACCTCTTTGAAGTTCATGACTCACCACGAAGCAAGGAGGCTGGATAGCTCCGTGAACCCCTTTGACCTTCACGACCCACTGCGAAGCAAGGAGACGGTATGGCTTCGCAAACCCCATTGAAGTTCGTGACCCACCGTGAAGAAAGGAGGGGGTATGGCTCCACAAACCCCTTCGACATTTGTGACCTGCTGCCAAGCAAGGAGGCGGGATGGCTCCACGAACCCCTTTAATGTTCGCGACCCACCGTGAGGAAAGTTTCAGCTTCGCACCAAGAAAGACCTGCTTCGTGGTGCCTCCTTCCTATAAATATAGGGATCCCCTTGAGCCCAAAGGATAGAGAATCCAACCTTTCACCTTCTATGCTCTCAAATCATGAAGCACCTCTTGCTCTGTGAACCTTGCGTTCTTCAAGATACTTCTTTTCAAAGTGCCTCACTCTTGGCATTAATTGATCCCCTATTCCGAGAGGGATGCCTTTCGTGAAGCCCACGGGCCTTCGCGAAGGAAGGAGATCCCTATCGGGACTCAGGTTGTCACAAAGCGTGTATTGTTCGCAAAACATGCACCACACCCACATGACCTGTATGCTAAGGCAGGGTCAATGTACTTCGTGAAGCACATTTCTTCACGACACCCTGATTCGCGTGGCACCCATACCTCACGAGGCATTTCTTCATGAGTAACTTTGAACTTCATGAAGCTCCTCCCATATACAACTATGCCCTATGCCTAGCCTAGGAAACTTCACTTCAGGATGCACATCCCTTCACGAACCCCCTCCACTTCATGGAGCACAATATCTTCAAAAGGCTTCTATTTATGGCCACTTTTTCTCGACAACTCCTTTTCCCGTGTAGCCTTTCAGGTTTTCATGAAGTAATTTCAAAGTCTCTCAGACGATACTGCCTGTTCTGTTGCTTTGCCTCATGCTTTTTTTCATAGGAATGCTAACGGCTATTGCTTCTTTTCATAGACAGGCTAACATAGACCCCCCAATGGTAGCTTCATAACACCCCCTAGTCATGGAATTTCCTATCCCTTCTCTTTAACAAGGTGTAGAGGGTGCCAGTAATATAAGTCCTAGGGGTGAGGTGTAAACCCACCTTGTCCGAGCTATAGGATGTTAAGCTGGAAAGCACCTTTGTCTTCAGCACATGACGTTAAACTATGGCCTGGCCCCGTGTATCATATGTGGGGTACCCATCTTGGACATTCTCTATGCCCACCGGTCTCCACAGGAGTGAAATCATTCCTCACATGGAATGAGATCCTCTTTATCGGAGCGACGTTTGCCTGTGGGGAAAGGGAAAACACCCTAGTGTAAGCCCCTAGCTTCTCTTATAGGAGGTAGTATCCCGGATCCTCCTCTCTTCTTGGGTGGAAAATCCATCTCCTGCGGGGCTTTGTCACCACCCAGGCCTCTAACCTAGAGTAAGTCCCAATCTCCATCTCGTTGGGCAACAAACCGTGTGTAAGCCCCTATTTTCTCTCTAGGTCGCTAACCACGCATGAGCCCCACTTCAATTTCCACGGACGCACCTTTAGCGACGTGATCGTCGGGTCTTTGTTGTATCTTGTTTCTCACACCGATCATGACTCACGTGGGATTAGAGTAAGCAATGACCATGACATTCTATCTAGGCATCCTAGAGTGTAAGCCCCAATCTTACCTAAACTACGAGGTCTTGGATCATTGCCAAGGAAGGGTATGTAGGAAGCCTCCACAAGGTTTAATCCCACCACCCTGGTCGCTCCGGCCATCTTCACATCGGTTCACCAAATTCTACCTGAACTACGTGGTCTTTGATCCTTGCCAAGGAAAGGTATGTAGGAAGCCTCCATGATGTTAAATCCCAACACCTATACATTTTGACCATCTTTACATTGGTTCACCAATGCATTGGGTATACTAGAGTGTAATCCCCAAACCACACCCGAACTATGTGGTCTTTGATCCTTTCCAAGGTGAGGTATGTAGGAATCCTCTCTGAGGTTCAAGCCCAACACCCCATCAATTCCGACCACCTTCACATCGGTTCCCACCACCTGGACTATGTGGTATTTGATCCTTGCCAAGGAGAGGTATGTAGGAAGCCTCCATAAGGTTCAATCCCACCATCTATCAGGTCCCCAGGTCCATCTTTATGGCAGTTCACCCAGTCCTGCATGACGTTAAACTGTGAACCTCAATTAGAGGTACGCTATTATCTCCCCCGATCAACGGTAAGCTGTTGTGACCCCATTCAGTGGCAAGTCGTCGACATCCCCATCCAGCGGTAAGCCGTTGAAATCCCCAATCAGCTGTAATTAATCATCAGATGAACTATATAGACTATGATTCCATACCACGGGGATATGTAGGAAGTCTCCTCGAGACTCAATCCCAACATCATCGTCGTACTCATGGAAATTCCATCCCATTCACCATTCAATTCATTCAAACACTTCATCATCCATATTGATTCTTACCCGGGCCACCACATCCCGGTGATGTCATGAAAACTCACCCTCCCCCCCAACATCAGTGTTCCCTCCAGAGGATGCACCCATCTGATCCACTTTAATCAGTGTTCTGATCAGTCTGATCTATCTCCGCTAGATGTTAAACTCGCGGCATACCATTTGTTAAACATGGTAAGCTGAGGAAAACCTCCGATACATTCCCATGGAATATGATCCCCCACATTTGACGTTGGATGCATCGGGCTTCTGCGCCCTTGAGAAGCCCTATAATAAGGGGAAGAAACCCATATGTGCCCGTTTCCCAATGTCCAGACATGCCAGTGATGTAACACCCCGACCCCCCTAGACAGAAGCTGGTGAATTACTTGTGATATTCTCATGGTTACAAGGAATGAAAATCCTGAAAGAATGATTAGTTTAGTAGTCATGAATAAAGTAGATACATAGATGTAACAAAAATTACATTGAAAAAGGTTACAAGATACAATACATAACAAAACTAAAAACTGCAACCACACGAACTCAATAAAAGACCTTCTCTTCATCACCTGTTGAAGGTAAAAAATGAAAGGGTTGAGCTCAACTGCTCAGTAAGGGTTATAAAAAGTGGAATAATGAGTACAATAATATCATAATAAATCCGAAATAAACAATATTTCATAGTGAATAAATGAAAAACTAATGCCATTATTAAACTGAGAATGAAACTGCATCCATAGATTTTGTCATAGTGAAAACCTCATGGATAATAATAACTAAAAATGAATAAAGAGAATGATTATTAATTGTATTTCATGTATATGGAACATTAAACCATAGTACCATAAAAAATATTTATTTCTATTGGTAGAAACCCTTCTGATTTTTGGAAACAAACTCGATGGGTTTGTCACCAAACTGTTTTGTCTCATGAGACCTACCAATGCATCGAGGGGATGTAGTGGGCCCCACCCACCACTTCATGTCCAAATTATTCTTTATAAATTGATTCAATACAAGATTAACATGACTTTTTAATATCCATATAGAGTAGAGTATACATATTCATCAATATTTCCATAATTAAATAACTTTTCAAATAAAGACCATATGTAAAATGGTATATGGTTTCGAAAAAACACATATCCATGGTATGTGATTATTGATATTTAATATAAATACAATTTAAAATGAAAAGTGATCAAAAATGGGCAGTAGGTACACCACATATGGATTATTAGGTGAAAAATACAAAGTTATTCACAACAAAAATGACAGCTGAGACAAAGTCCCTTACCACAATGTAATCGATTGAACCGTATGACCAGAACATAATAACCATCAAGTGAATCATTGAATAAAATGAATATAAATAGAAACATGTTATTATATATAAAATGGAATCTCACATATAACAAATATAAGGAATAATTGGCGACCAATGGAAATCTCACAAAAATGAATGTGAGATGAGAAACCCCTTACCTTTTTCTCTAGTTTGTTCTTGATTGTTCTTAATGACCTGAATAATCAAATTTATATTCATTAATTAATAATACCAGAACCTAATAAAAATTTAATTTATATGATATAACCTTATTAAGTTCATTAATGGAATCTTTTATGGGTTTAAGAGATTAAATCTTATTGTTTTGGAAGCATTTTCTTACTTGGTTTTCATGGTTCATTTACTTGTTTCCATGAATGGAAGTTCATTTGAAACATGGGTAAACATCCAGAATTATTAAAGCATATTATTAATGAAATTATGGAGATATAGATGATCTTATAACAATTTTGGTTTATATACCATGATGATGATTCATTAGTTAAAACATTTATGATTTTCATTTAGATCGTTTTAATGGTTCTTTGATAATAACAACCTCATTTTGTCTTATAAATTAGAACCATGTGTAAAAAATAATTCTAGAACCATGGGTGATTCATAAAACATATATTATAACCTGGTTCAACCATATAAATGGTTTCATGACCATACTTGAAATAATTAATGGAAATTGATATTCCATCATCTACGATGTCGGTAATTCGATACATCGCGGACAATGTTTTTAATTCCTTGAACATGTGGGGGAAACGAAGAAGATTGGGGATGAATTTATCATGAACATAATAACATCCAGAATATACAAGATTTAGGATATTTTATTCCTCTTGGGTAAGAAGATATGAAGAAATAATAAATAAATAACTCAAAATAAAAGAATAATTTTGAAATTGCTTACAAAAATTCGGCAGCCTAACGGCTACACAACATGGTTTTAGAAAATATTAAAAAGAGAGGAGACAAGGGTCACCTATCCAGAAGTGAATAATAATATATATTATATCAAGAATAAGAAGAAAAATAAGAACATGGTATGGAAACTTGAAAGATATACCTCATAAAAGATAACATGAAAGGAAAAAAAGAAAGAAATTTAGAATTTTCTTACCTTGTGGAGTAACCCTTAGAACTGGAAGGTTGGGACCTTGGGGGCTAGTGGAAAACTTGGGAGGGCTAATATGGAGGTAAGGAGCCCAGAACTTCGTTTAGGGAGAATAGGGAATGAATTAAATGAAGGGAAGAGTTGGTATTTATAGGAAAAGTGAGGGATTATATTAAGAATTTCCAAGGGACACCACATGAGTGGTTTTTGCAAAACCATGGGCTTGCCAATGGTATTTGACCATGGTATAAGCCACATTGGACACCTCAAATATTATTTAACTATACAAAAGTCAACCAGATTTATTAAATCTTTATTATATCATTAATGATGTCATAAACACACTGAAACTAAAAACTGTATTTTTGACTATTCACTGAAAATCATCTGTTTCAGAAAAATTCCCAAAAATTCACCCTAACCATTTATCGACATGTAGATTTCGAAGGTAAAATAAATTTTTCAAAAATAATTTTCTAAATATTATTAATTTAATTTTAAAGTAAGGTCATAATTAATTTGAAAAATAACAATCTTAAAGTGAAACTAGTTTTATTTCTCATTGAAAAACTAATTAAGATCTCATTATCTTATTTCCTTAAGAAAATAAAATAATAATATTATTAACTATTTATAAGGGTATGTTACTATTAATATTACTATTCATATGTGTATGTTACTATTCACCAATAATCAAGTTTGTTCTATCAGACTCTAAATGAATTACTGAACACAACTTTAGATGACTATTTTTCGAAATTCTAAACATAGAAGTGAGAAGTTTATGTTTAATGGATAGGTTTTAACTATCTTCTAAATAACCTAGTGTTGTTTCAAAAGAAAAAATGTGATGAATTGAGAAACATAACATAAAATGTTTGGGGTACTACATTATTCCCTCCTTCGGAAAATTTTGTCCTCGAAATTTACTAAATATTACCTAAAAAGATTCGGGTATGTCTTTAACATAAGCTCCTCAGGATCCCATGTTTCTTCCTCCATCTTATCGTTCCTCCAAAAAACCTTTACCAGATGAGTCATCTGATTTCTCAATAGTTGTTCTCTAGTATCAAGAATCTTTATAGGCTCTTCACAATAAGATAGATCAGGCTCAAGTTCTACTTCTTCATAAGTGAGTACATGTGTTGGGTCTGGCATGTACTTTCTTAACATTGACACGTGGAACACATTGTGAAACTTGGAGAAACTTGGAGGAATTTCCAAACGATAAGCTACAGCTCCAATTCGGACCAGAATTTCAAATGGTCCAATGTACCTGGGACTTAACATTCCTTTCGTACCGAATCGTATAATACCCTTCCATGAAGATACCTTTAAGAAAACGTGATCACCTTCTTGAAACTCCAAATCCTTCCTTCAGTTATCTACATAGATCTTTTGCCTACTTTGTGCTATTTTGATATGGTTTTGGATAATCTTCACATTTTCCATTGTTTCTTCAACAAGTTTTGGTCCCACAAGTTTTCTTTCACCAACTTCATCCCAGAAAGTTGGTGTATGACATCTCCTCCCATATAATGCTTCATATGGCGCCATCCGAATACTTGAATGGAAGCTATTATTGTAGGAAAATTCCACAAGAGGTAAATAATGATCCCACATGCCTTGAAAATCAATTGAACAAGACCTCAACATGTCTTCCAATGTTTGAATAGTCCGTTCAGATTTTCCATCAGTTTGTGGGTGGTAGGCAGTACTCAAACGAAGATCAGTATCTAGGGCCTTCTAAAGACTTTTCCAGAATCTTGATGTAAAACTTGGATCACTACAAGAAACAATCGATAAGGGTACTCCATGAAGTCTCACAACTTCATTAATATATAGTCCTGCTAGACGTTCAAGTGGTAGATCTTCTCTTATAGCAAGAAAATGTGGTGACTTGGTAAGACGATCAATAATGACCCATATTTCATCTTTCCTTCTAGGAGTATTTGGTAGTCCCATGAAAAATTCCATCATGATATTATCCCATTTCCAATCAGTTATGGGAAGAGGTTGCAATACTCCTCCAGGATGTTGCCTTCCAGCTTTCAGTTGTTGAAAAACCATACATCTTGACACAAAATCAGCAATCTCCCTCTTCATGTTGTCCCACCAAAAATATTCCTTCAAATATCTATACATATTAGTGATACCAGGGTGTATAGAGAAATCAGAACTATGAGCATCATCCATCAATTCCCTTTTTAGATCAGGTATATTGGGAACACAAAGTCTCTTCCCAAATTTCAAAATTCCATCTCCATATACAAAGTCACTCAATCTCCCATCATTCACACCTTTAATATTCTTTTGAAACTCCTCGTCATCATCTTGAGAACTTTTTATCCTTTCTAGTAAAGTTGTTTTGGTAACCATTTGAAAAAGAATTGATGTTTCACCTTCTATGGTTATTCCCATATCCATCTTTACCAGATCCATGAAAATAGGATCACTTTCAACTCTCATTTTGTTCAAAACTCCATGATCCTTTCTGCTCAAAGCATATTCCACCTTATTTTCCTTCCCCATGTGGTAGTGTATCATGAAATCATAATCCTTGAGTCATTCAAGCCATCTCTTTTGCCTCATGTTGATTTATTTCTGTGAGAAAATATACTTCAAACTCTTGTGATCAGTATAAATCTCACATTTTTTACCATAGAGATAATGTCTCCATATCTTCAAAGCAAAGATTATAGCAGCTAACTCAAGATCATGAGTAGGATATTTTTTCTCATGAACTTTTAGCTGTCGTGATGCATAAGTAATAACCTTATCATTTTGCATAAGAACACAACCAAGTCCTTTCTTTGAAGCATCACTATAAATAAAAAACCTATCATTCCCTGATGGTAGAGTCAATATAGGAGCATTGACTAATCTTCTCTTCAGTTCAACGAAACATTCTTCATAATATTTTGTCCAAACAAATTTAACCCCTTTACATGTGAGCTTCATTAGCGGGTCAGCCAGTTGTGAATAATTCTGTACGAAACACCGATAATAACCTGCTAAGACAATAAAACTACGTACCTCAGTTATGTTTGTTGGTGTGGGGCAATATTATATTTACTTTGTCTTCATAGGATCAATTAGGATTCCATACTTAGAGAAAATATGGCCTAGAAAAGAAAATTACTGAATCCAGAATTCACACTTTCTAAACTTTCCATAAAATTGATTTCTTCTAAGAGTTTTCAAAATATTTCTCAAATTATCCTCATGGTCTTCATAGTTTTTTGAGTATACTAGGATATCATCGATGAATACCACATAAAAGTTATCAAGATATTCCTAGAAAAATCTATTCATTAAATCCATGAAAATGGAGGGTGCATCTGTCAGTCCAAAAGACATCACTATAAACTCATAATGACCTTACCTGGTTTGAAATGATGTCTTCGGAATATCTTCCTTCCTCACATGAAGTTGATGATATCCGAATCGAAGGTCAATCTTCGAAAAGTATTGTGATCCATGAAGTTGGTCAAATAAATCATCAATCTGGGTAATAAGATACTTATTCTTTATTGTAATAGCATTTATTTCCCTATAATCAATGCAAAGCCTCATAGATACATCTTTCTTATTGACAAAGAGGACAGGGGCTCCCCATGTAGAAACACTAGGTCAAATAAATCTTTTTTCACTCAAATCCTCCAGTTTTTTATTTAACTCTACTAATTCCACAGTGGCCATTCTATAGGGAGTCTTTGATATAGGTCTTGTATCAGGAATTGAATCAATAGAGAACTCAACTTCCCACTCTGGTGGGTGTCCAGGTAAATCCTCTGGAAATACATCAATATACTCTTTCACTATGTGCACATCTTTAATTTAAAGATTTCTTTCCTCTCCCATATATATTGGTTTATCTTCCTCTCCAAGTATTTCATTTAATAGAGCTACTGGGTGTGGTTCTATATAAGAATCAGGTGCCAAAGAATATTCCCTAAAGACAAGTAATTATACATCTTTTTCAAAAAACATAACTTCCTTTTTCTTGTAATAAATCCTCGCATCATAATTTGATATCCAATCTATATCAAGAATTATATAAAATTCAGTCATGGGTATGATGACAAGGATAGAAACAAAAGCATGTTTTGGTGCTTGGAGGGGGACTAGCCGACATGCCTTTGTTACAATGATAAATCCCATGGGAGTTTTGACTGACAACTCATTTCTTAAATCAAATTGGACATATCTAATTTTCTTGGAAAACTGAGAGGGTATAAATGAATGCGATGATCCAGAATCAAATAAAGTGTTGGCTAAGTTTGAGGAAACAATTAAAGAACCTGCCACCACATCACTAGGAACTTCAACCTCCGTGGTTGTAATCGCATAGGCTCTCCCTTTCTCTCTTGGATTTTTCTGAGGCATGTTTCCTTGGCGCTTAGGACACTCATTTGCATAGTGTCCCATATCTCTAAAATTGTATAATTGAACATAATTGAATTGTTTCTTCCCCTTGCATTCATCAGATCGATGAGCCTTTTCTCCACAGTTATAGAAGACTCCCTTGACTTTCAAGCATTTCCTGAGATGATTCTTTCCATAGTTCTCACATAATGGGAAATTTTTTGTTCCCTTTCTTTTATTTGGTGCTTCTCATTTTCCTTTGTTATCAGATTGTCACTTCTTATATTGGTTTCCTTTGAAAAACTTTTATCTAGAAAATTACTTCTATGTTTTGATGGCACTTGATACAATTTCATCATATGATGAAAATGATTGAGAAGATACAGTGCCCTTTGAAGACTTGGCTTAAGAAATTCAAAGAAATGGTCAATCTTGTCCGCTGAGTCATGAACATAATCCACGGCATACCTGGCTAGCCTTGTGAAGGTAGCCTCATACTATGCAACGCTGTCTTCTTCCATTTGTTTCAAGCCAAGGAATTTCCTCTTTATTTCAGTTCATTCCTCGCGAGGGAAATATTTTTCATAGAATATTTCCTTAAAAGTCCTCCATTCCATATCCTATATCTCTTCTTCCTCCATGGTATTTTGAATTAAGGACCACCATTGATCAGCGTCACCAATGAGACAATATACTGCAAGTACTACCTTTTCATTTTCATTGGATCTTAATGCCATGAATATCTTTTCAAGGGACTTGATCCATTGCTTAGAAACCACTGGATTAGTAGTCCCACTGAAAGATGGGGGATTCTTCCGCATGAAACGATCCAACACAGGTGTTGAATGTTTATTCGTTACCACTTGAGTAAGTTGTCCCAATATGGTCATGATCTGATCTCCTCCAACATTGACTATGTTGACTTTCTCAGTAGGGAGATCACTACCTTACCCACGAGTATTGATTCCCCTTCATCCATTAGACACCATTTCTAAATAATGGGATACACTAGACTAGTTTATTAATCTCAAATAGAAAATCACTCAACATAGATTGAAATTATATGCATAGCTAATCTTATAAACATGGTTCCTCTAAGGAAAAATTTACATTAACTCCTTCATAATGGATTGTAAAGAAAACATGAATTATCCTAAGCATATCCTCTGGGAGTGTCATAACCAAGAGTGCATCAAGGCCCGTTTCGTGCACCAGTTCCCGTTCGAGTCTAGCTCAAATCAGTGTTTTTGGGTTTTACTCCTAGATACATCAGTGCCAGAGCCTCCTCTACATGATCGTATACAGACAGAGACGTATTGCTTAAAATATCCACATAATCTATTCCTTACCAAAATACCATGACATTCTTGTATGTTATTCCTCAGATACTACCTTAGGGCTTTGTTCCCTACTATACATTTCCTACTCTAGTTTCCATGTTTTCTATTAAACTTTCTCTGATACCAAATGTAACACCCCGAAACCTCTAGGTAAGAGCTGATTCATTACTTCTAATATTGGCATGGTTAGAGGGAATGAAAATCCTGAAGGAAAAATCAGTTTAGTAGTCTTGAAGAAACTATATACATATATGTAACATAAATTTCATTGAAAAAGGTTACAAGATACAATACATAACAAAACTAAAAAAGACAACCACACGAACTCAATAAAAGACCTTCACTTCATCACCTGTTGAAGGTAAAAAAATGAAAGGGGTGAGCTCAAATGCTCAGTAAGGGTTAAAACAAGTGGAAACATGAGTACAATAATATCATAATCAATCTGTCAAAATCAATATGGCATAATTAATAAATGAAAAACTAATGCCATTATTAAACTAAGAATGAAACTACATCCATAGATTTTGTCATAGTGAAAACCTTATGGATAATAATAACTGGTAATGAATAAAAAGAATTATTATTAATTATACATCATGTATCTGGCACATGAAACCATAATACTATAAAAACGGTTTAGTTCTATGGGTAGAAACCCTTCTGATTTTTGGAAACAAACTCGAAGGGTTTGTCGCCAAACTGTTTTGTCTCATGAGACCTATCGATGCATCGAGGGGCTGTAGCGGGCCCCACCCACCACTTCATGTCCAAATAATTCTTTATACATTGATTCAATACAAGTTTAGTATGCCTTTTCAATATCCATATATAGTAGAGTATACAGATTCATCAATATTTCCATAATTAAATAACTTTCCAAATAAAGACCGTATGTAAAATGGTATTCGGTTTAGACAAAAAACATATCCATGGTATGAGATTATTGATATTTAATATAAATACAATTTCAAATTAAAATTAATCTCAAATGGGCAGTAGGTACACCACATAAGGATTATTAGGTGCAAAATACAAAGTTAGTCACAACAAAAACGGCAGCTTAGTTAAAGTCCCTTACCACAATGTAATCGGTTGAACCGTATGACCAGAACTTAATAACCATAAAGTGAATGATGGAATAACATGAATATAAATAGAATCATGTTATTATATATCAAATGTAAGTACACATATACAAAATATAATAATTGGCGAACAATGGAAATCTCACAGAAATGAAAGTGAGATGAGAAACCCCTTACCTTTTGCTCTAGTGTGTTCTTGATTGTTCTTAATGTCCTGAATAATCAAATTTAGATTAATTAATTAATAATTAAAGAACCTAATAAACATGTAATTTATATTATATAACCTTATTAAGTTCATTAATGGCCTCTTTTATGGGTTTAAGAGATTAAATCTTATTGTTTTCGAAGCATTTTCTTACTTGGTTTTCATGGTTCGTTTACTTGTTTCCATGAATGGAAGTTCATTTGAAACATGTGTAAACATACAGAATTTTTAATACATATTATTGATGAAATTATGGAGATATAAATGATCTTATAATGATTTTTTATATACCATGATGACGATTCATTAGTTAAAACATTTATGATGTTCGTTTAGATCGTTTTAATGGTTCTTTGATAATAACGACCTCATTTTGTCTTATAAATTAGAGCAATGAGTACAAAAGAATTCCAGAACTATGGGTGAGTCATAACACATATTTTATAACATAGTTCAACCATATGAATGGTTTCATGACCAGACTTGAATGAATTAATGGAAATTGAGATTACATCATCTACGATGTTGGTAATTCGATACATCACAGACAATGTTTTTAATTCCGTGAACATGTGGAGGAAAATAATAAGATTGTTGATGAATTTATCATGAACATAAGAATATCTAGAATATAAAAGATTCTGGATATTTAATTTCTCTTGGTTAATAAGAGATGAAGAAAGAATAAATAAAGAACTCAAAATAAAAGAATAATTTTGAAATCACTTACAAAAATTCGGCAGCCTAACGGCTACACAACATGGTTTTATAAAATATTATAAAGAGAGGATACAAGGGTAACCTTTCCAGAAGTGAAACATAATATATATTATATCAATAATAAGATGAAAAATAAGAACATGGTATGGAAAATTGAATGATATACCACATAAAAGAGAACCTGAAAGGAAAATAAAGAAAGAAATTGAGAATTTTCTTACCTTGTGGAGTAACCCTTAGAACTTGAAGGTTGGGACCTTGGGGGATTTAGGAAACCTTGGGAGGACTAATATGGAGGTAAGGAGGCCATAAAATCGTTTAGGGAGAATTTGGAGTGAATTCAATGAAGGGAAGAGTTGGTATTTATAGGAAAAATGAGGGATTATTTTAATAATTTCCAAGGGACACCTCATGATTGGTTTTTGCAAAACCATGGGCTTGCCCATGGTATTTGCCCACGGTATAAGCCACTTGGGAAAAATCACATCTTATTTAACTATACACAAGTCAACCAGATTTATGACATCATTATTATATCATTAATGACGTCATAAACACACCGAAACTAAAAATTGTATTTTTACTATTCAATGAAAAATAAAATGTTTCAGAAAAATTCCCAAAATTCACCCTAACCATTTATCGAATAGTAGATTTCAAAGGTCAAATCCATTTTTCAAAAAAAAAATTATAAATATTATTAATTTAATAATTAAATATGGTCATATTTAATTCAAAAAATAACAATCTTAAAGTGCAACTAGTTTTATTTCTCAATGAAAAACTAATTAAGATCTCATTATCTTATTTCCTTAAGAAAATAAAATAATAATATTATTTACTATTCATAATGGTATGTTACTATTCATATTACTATTCATATTACTATTCATATCATTATGTTACTATTCCCCAAAAATCAAGTTTGTTCTATCAGACTCCAAATGACTTACTGAACACAATTCTAGATGACCATTTTTTGAAATTCTAAATATAGAAGTGAGAAGTTTATGTTTAATGGCTAGGTTTTAACTATCTCCTAAATAAGCTAGTGTTGTTTCAAAGGAACACAATGATGAATAGAGAAACATAACATAAAATGTTTGGGGTACTACAAGTGATGTCCAACGTGATTACTCCCCTGACCGAAGGTTGCTGCCCTAACTGTACCCTTTTGAATGTCCCAACAGAAGCAGTGTAATTAACTGGTGTACATGAAGATATGGAACTAGGAAGAGTTTCACGAACAACATCTTAAATCTATAAGGGAGACCCGGATTAGGTGATGAGTTCTGAGGAGGAATCTATGGAAGGAAGAAATGAAATCCCATCACCCCGTTTCGAATAAGGAGAAAATGTACCTGAATAAGGAACGAATGTCACCCACCTTTGAAAAGTGGGAATGCGGGGCAACAACTCTGCTTCATCCACAGACAGTTGCACGCCCCCCAGTGAAAGCATTGGAAACAGAAATAGTGAACCCGACGTGAAGGTATTCTCCTCAATATGGAGATTAGTAGCATTAGGGACATCAATAAATTAGTATGTCACCGGATCCAGTTATCTGGCACCGGGTCCCACCAAGAAAATAACAGGTCTGGCCTGAAACTCACCAGAAGTTGGGGTAGTAGAACAATGGACATCCCGGTCTGCAATGTTGTTAGCATGGATCCATCTTACCAGCCATGGAAGATGGAATGGCTCTGGGGCACTGGTCATCGATTTTCTTTTTCTTTCAGTACTGATCAGTTAATATCCCTATTTTTAGAAATTAAAATGCTACACCTAGGACTCAGTCACCGCCTTCCCACTGATGTAGGGGTAGGGGTATTACCACCATGGAAGTCCTACGTGGCTCCACCTCTTCCGCAACAGCTTCTACAACCATGACCATGAGGACCCACACCCCATCTCCCCATCTAAGGTCATCCAACGAAGGGTGATCAATGACCTCATATGCCGGTATTAGAAGGAGGGTATTATCTTGACTCGGGATATGGCATGCCCGTATTTAGAGGCATCTGTGCCTCATCATCAACACTGCCCCCGAGGGCTATGCAGGGATTCGATGCTCCCTACCCCAACATATAACCGTTTCAGGAGCCTATCTCAGGAATGCTTCGACGACTCCCTGCCCTATGCCGATGAGGTAGGGGATGTCCAAGCCAGCCCGGTTAGATTCCCATTCCAAGGGATCCCACCTGGCCGCTTCAGCACCGCCTCCCAGTCTTACTGGACGAGGAGCAGGTAATCCATGCACTTGCACCGCCGACTCTGGTCCTACTAACCCGATGCCAGCGTTGGGCGCATTGTGAAGAGGATGCCTGCCAAGGGGCTTCAACTTCAGCGGCTACTGTGGTCCGAGCCACCGCATAAGCATACCACCCACTACCTGTGTATGTTAAACATGGGCATTCATACACCTGACCGGTATCAAGGCCCCAACTGCCCCACGGGTAGGCTAGGTCGACTCTCTTGGTCACCGACATAGGAAATGGTTGTCGCGGACTACCCCGCCGTGATGCCACCCAGTAAAGAGGTCATCCCCGTACCACTACCATATAGAACGCAGGTCTTTCCCACTTCCATGATCGGCATGGAGGTCTGCCCCCTGCCACCTTCAGTCCAAATGAGGGTCCTCCCCACGGTAGTAACCCTCACTACGGAAGTATCTCCCGTTCCCACTACACTGGATATGGAGTCAGTCCTCAACGTGGGGAACCTCCCCGTGTCCTCATAGCAGCTAGGGAAGGTCCTCCTCGCCCCAACAATGAGAGGAGTGAGGGCCGGCTTCATCTCACCAGCACCCAGCACGGAGGTCCTACCCATGTTCAAATCGACCAGTACGAGGCCCCTCCTCATACTGATGTCATCAAAGGGAACAAGCATGGGGTCCCAACCGTTCTTCTATGCGCTCGAGCGAAGGTCCTACCTGCTCCAACACTTCACACAGAGGGTCTCCTCATATCCCTTTTGATATCTACCATGGCACACCTCATACCTCGAATTTATTAGGTGGAAGTCCTCCCCACCCTAGCACCAGTATGGCTGAAGGACCTCCTTGTGTCAAAGATCTGCCCAATCCAGAAGAGCCATCTAGGGGCAGAAAGGCGGGTCGTTGCCACCATAAGAAGGATTTGGGGAAGGTCTGGATAGAGATCAAACCAGTCCGCTTCTCGGACTCCAAAGTAGAGTACGAATCAGCAGAGGAACCCACGCCTCACTCCTTCGAGCCAAGGGCTGGGGCAAGAATGAGGCACATCATCGTATTACTCCCCGAATGCGAGGTCCATTGGATTCCTGCCTCCCTTGGCAGGTATATCCATGAGGATTAAAATTTGGAAACCCCATATGTTACGGTCGTGAAATCACCACCGTCATCACCAGAAGCACTCTCTACCTTGACTAGAGATCACATAAAGCCGTTTTTGGGACGAATGGAGAGCGAATAGTGCGCGACCTATCCCTAATAGCCATATCCCCTACGCCAGAAACTATGACCATCATCCTATTTTATCACGACGTAGCGGCCAGGTCGCTACACTATTTGCATGACAACCCAAGATTCGGCGGCCTGTCAGCCCGTTCGCCTTATTCCCCACTGACCATCGTGTCATCCCAGTGGTTTTTCTTAGTACCGTTTCCAGTTCCTCAGCCTCCCATAGTTGAAGAGTGAGGTAATCAAGGGCCATAACCTGAATCTTATCCAAGGAGCTTATGGAATATCCTTGCAGCGGATCACTTCCCTGAGATGTTCTATCCTATGGAAGTGCAAAAATTCTTGCATGCTGGAATCCCTCACCCTAAGGAAGTTGAGTGTCTCTTCCAAACCCTCTGGGTGAAGAACTTCCACCTTCGTCATCAGCGAGTGGTTTATCTCAGGAGACAAGAGCATTATGAAGACATTGGAGAGAAATGTTGTATAGTTGATTTGGCCGCACTCCTTGTGGCCCAGCGCCCCAAGTCACCAGGCCACTGTAAGGCCCTCCAACAGCAATGCATTCAGAGTTTCAAGGTACTCCATATGATTATCAAGGAGGATTCCCCCCCCCCCCCATGTGCAAATACATTAATGGGGCTAGTATACTCCCGTCCTCTTCTGTCCTATCCAACAACAGCCCGACTCTCTAGGAAATATTGAGGACATGCCCCCAAGAAGGTTTACTGTCAATATGGCTGACATATAGGACGATGACAACAATCTGGAGCTTCTTGTTGGGGAATTACCCTCGAGGGTGTGCCACCACTACTAGATCTATTGGTAAGAGTTACTCTCCAGTAGAGGAATCTTCTAGGTATCCCTGTGCCCACTGAGGCATTGGTCATTATCCGAAATCATGGTAAAGGTAAAGAGAACCTCGGAGCTTCCAAACAATATGACCCGTCCACCTCAGTACAGAAGACAGAGGAGGGGCCTGAGAAGGCTGGATTGCGCCAACAACTTTCTAAACAGAATAAGTTGGTCAATGACCTTTTCACCAAACACGCTACAAAGTGACGTCCAGACTACGACAATCCTAAGCCAGGGCAGCATGGGTAGGAAAAACTTCACCATAGCGGGCTGCCTCCAGGTGACCTTGACCATCTTTCCCCTGTAGAAAGGGTTGAGGCCGGAGCTTATGGAAAGAGGGCATGGTATGTCTCACCAAATCATTCGAAACAACGCGGAAATCCAAGGAACCCATCTCAGGTTCCCCCAGTTGCCCTGCAGGTCGCTCCACCAGCCGCTCCATTAGCCACCGAGCCACCTTACTATGTTGGATAACCCGCAATGCACTCGTGGTTAGGGACCCCCATCAAGATAGGTACCCTTGACCAGATGATCCAATGGCGGCACTCATTTCCCATATTGAGGCATTGGAAACGTGAAAGTTAAAACTCCCACCTAATGGAAAGCCATATCCAGCATGGGTGGATGATATGCTGACTCCTCTGGGTATTGGAAATCCCACAGTTTCCCCATTCAATGGGAAAGGGGACCTGCCACATCATCTAGCCCACTTCACCTCAAGGTGTGGGCCCATGTTACGAACTCCAGCACAGTAGGAGGACGCCATGATCCGATGTTTTGTGAAAACATTGGAGGGGTCTGCGTTTGTCTGGTACAACCAACTCCCCATCAGATCAGTGACCAGCTGGGAGGACCTCCATAGGCAATTCCTCTACAAGTTCAGCACCACCATGCAGAAAACGGGCATCACAGACCTCTTCAAGTGCAAACATATGCCTGATGAGCATGTCGCAGACTTTATCTCCTAGTGTAAAGGGATTACATACTCCCTTGACATGACACTGACTTAGGATCAATTGCTGACGATGTATGTGGGAAATGTTATGATGGAACTGGTTCCCTCTCTGATCACCCAGAACAACCCTGGAGGATTTCAAGACTTCTCTGATAAGGCCCAACTTCTGGAAGATGCCCTGCAATAGGCCAGCCAGGCACGTCTGTTTCCCCCTGTAATTACCACAAGGAGGGATGCTAGAGCTGATCCCACCATGGTGGCTCAAATAGAGGCCCCCAGACAGCTGGAATTATTACCAGTGGAGCCGGCTCTACAACCCCATAGAGGCCCACCACCACAGGCACAACCTCCCACCCAGCAGCGTCCGCCTAAGAATCGGCAGGTGCCCCCGCGCAACGCGCAGCCACCACCTAGGTGGGATAACCAAGCTCCACCTCCTCAACAGGCTCCTCCAGCTCCTTTTCAGGGCCAAGCTCTAAGGCCCCCCTTTCTGGAAAGAAGAAACTGAACCTTCTCATTTAATGAGAATTAGGTTCCCAGCTATTTCTGAAGTGCATTGGAATAGGGGATTGTGCATTGCCTGAGTGCAAAAGGCCAGAGGAGGCAAACCTCACTGATCTCCCCAACTACCATCCCTATCATTGGATCCTGGGACACAATCTCAAGTAATGATATGTGTCAAAGACTTGCTTCAATACAATGTTGATAAAAAAATTGTCAGGTTGACCCCAACCCTAGTATAAGTGGCATACGTCATTGTAAGGCCAGACAACAGCAGCGACAGTGAGGGCGAGTGGCAACATGTTTTTAACTGCGGATCTCAGAAGTATGATGAATGGATGACTCGAAAAACGGTCTCATGTTCCCATGGAATCATCCATGCATGCCTAAATCATCCAAAGCCTTCAGAATCTAGGTCTACCACTTCTACATCGTCATCTCAGCTGACCTCTTCCCAGAATAGCAAACACTAGCACCGCAAGGAAAAGCAACTCACCCCGCCAATGCCATCGTCATCCCGTACTCTTGACGAATTAATTCCCCAGGAGATGGGAATTCCTCCCAGAATCCTCCTAAAGTGGATGGCTATTTGAGTGATAGTCAAGGGTATGATTTGGTTAATACTGTAGAGTTGGTAAACCCCTACATGACTCCTGACGACGGAGAGCGCCAGGCGGATCTCCCCAACGTCCCCAACCAATGCCAACATTAGTAGAGCCACGACCATATGAGTCATCGATGAACATCAGATTTCACTTCCACCCAGGACGTGCACGCCACTAAGACCAAACAGTATACTCAGCACAGAGCTCAGAATGCACAACCTCCTCATCCGGTGTCATCAGGTCCACCTTCACCACCGTTTGTGCTACTTGATCAGGCAAAGCCATCTCGACCATGTCGTGACCAGCCATGCCCTACTATAGGCCAGTCTTAATCATCTGACCGTCATCTGGTAGCCACTCTATATGCTCCGACTAGTGAGCAGCGGGATATGCCCAACATCAGTCAGCCACTGGCCAAGCCGATAGGGGTCACCGTACCGCCTGTCATAGAGCGATCTTCTCCAAGCAGATGTTCACACCCGGCACAGAAGTATGATGTCCTCAAAAATCTTTCTAGCATCCCAGCAAGGCTTTCCATCCTCAAGGCCCTTCTTTTATCGACATATATGCATGAGGTCCTCGCCGAGTCTTTAATAATCCCCCTTCAGTTTGAGACGGAGGTAGCAGCTATAGAGGCCTTTCGTGCGGAAGAAATAGAGAATGCTGAATGCCAGGACATTATCTCATTATCTAGAGAATATGAAGGTTCTCCCATACAGAGGCACATTCACCCACTATACATCACCAGCCAATTCAATGGTATGGAGGTTCACCGCTGTCTTGTTGACACCAGCTCCAGGATTAACCTTATCCCAACTCGGACACAGCAGAAGATGGGGTTATCCGAAGATGACTTGACACCATCAAACCTAAAGATACAGGGATATGATAGGACAGATCAGACCCCAGTCGGCAAGATTCGTTTGAAGACCCAGTTCAGTGGCCTAGTTTCCCGTAATGAGTTTATGGTTGTCTCCCAACACACTGCGTACAATGCATTGATGGGAAGACCATGGCTCCACCTACATGTGGTGGTTCCCTCATCGTATCACCAGTGCCTCAAATCCTCCCTCAATGGTCGAGTGGGTGTGCTCCAAGGTGAAGCGTCTCCATTTTCCTCTTGTGAATCACACTACCTAGATGCTGACTATTACAAGAGCAAGGACAAGCAGATTTAGTTTAATGAGGTCGAGCATGCCCCAGTTGCAACCGACCCCTGGGCAGTTATGGATGATGCCTACATCTTTCTAGTCCATAGATTGGAGGCCACAACCCCCGATATGGGGTAATGTTTTGTTGTCTCTGTTAAAAGGGGGAGGCATATTCTCATGTCCAAGCAACGTTGGGATATTACTTCAAATTCTTATAAAAATCAAGTATCAGTGATCCCTGAGCCCCCTACTCCCATAATGTATCGAGATGTCCACCTCATGGCAATGGCGATACGTCATACTTGCCTGTTTCACTGGGCTGGAATCAATCGGCTCAAGCCAATGCGCCATTATTGCTTTGATATTATCAAGCGTGGTCCCTTGGGCCGAAGACCAGATGAGATCAGGTCAAAAACCTTCATTACTATGGTTTCGGTAGAACCAGAATCTCTTGATGTAGTGACCATTGTTGCTGAGGCTGGTACCAGCCTCCCGTTGGAATCTGGTGACCCAGAGGAAGATCATCCCACTAGGGATCCCTCCTTTGCAAGAGGATAAGAGGATTTGGAGGATGCTCCCCCTACCTTTTAAGAGGTCGTTTCCTTCACGGTCGATGAGTTGGTACAGGTAAACCTCGGTAGCGAGGCATATCCAAGGCCTACATTAATCAGTGCCGCCATGTCCCTCAATGAGCAGTAGCGGTATGTAGACTTCCTAAAACAAAATCATTATGTATTCTCATAGATCTACGAAGAGATGTCAGGACTTGATCCTCAGGTAGCTTTCCACCACCTCGGTCTCCCCGCAAATCATTGCAGGTTCAAATAGCCTCCCTGGAAGATGTAACCTTCTCACGGTGCCATGGTGGAGGTGGAAGTTGATAAACTCATCAGATCCAATTTTGTTAAGAAGGTCTAGTACCCCAAAAGGCTAGATAAAATTTTTCCAGTCTGGAAGAACGGACAGATCAGAGTCTGCATCGACTTCCGGGATCTCAACCGGCACTATCCAAAGGGTGATTTTCCCCTTCCTATGATGGAGTTGCTGATTGATGCTATGGCTGGGTTCTAAGACCTCTCCTTGAAAGATGGTTACTCTGGATACATCCAGATCCAAATGGCCTTTGAGGAAAAGGAGTCCACAGCCTTCAAGGCGCCACAAGGTACATTTTGATACCAGGTCATTCCCTTTGGCTTAAAGAATGCAGGTAACACCTATCAGTGGGCCATAAATTTCATATTCAAGCTAATCCTCAGAACATTAGTGGGAATATATGTGGACGATCTGGTGGTCAAATCTCACCAGCACCAGGACCATCTCAAGGACCTTAAGAAATTGTTCGGCTTCCTCCGTTCCCGCCACCTAAAGATGAACCCTTTGAAATTTTACTTTGGGTTTACCTCTAGGAAGTTTCTTGTCTTTGTTGTCAGGTACAGGGGAATCGAGATCGAACCAGAGAAGATCAAGTCCATCAGCCAGATGCCTCCCCCGATCAATATTCGGGAGCTCTGAGGTTTTCAAGGCCACTTAGCCTACATACGCTAATTCATTGCGAATCTAGCCGGAAAGTGTAATCCCTTTTCTTGGCTCATGTAGAAAGTCACCACTTACAAATGGGACGAAGAGTGCCAGACCGCGTTCAAGGAAATAAAGAAATATCTACTCTAAAAACTAATCTTGATGCCACCTGTCTCTAGAAAACCATTTGTCCTTTATGTGACTACCATGGAATGGTCTCCTATCACCCTTCTCACCTAGATGGACAATTAGGGGATGGAAAATATCCTTTACTACCTCATCTGCATGATCCTTGATACGGAGACCAGATACTCCCCCATCGAGAAGAGCTGCCTTGCGCTAGTATTCACAGTACAGAAATTGCGACATTACTTGCTGCACCACGAGGTACAGCTGGTGTCTCGGGTAGACCCACTGAAGTAAACTCTAAACCACCCCATGTTGGAAGGTCATCTAGCTTGGTGGGTAGTGATTCTTCTGCAGTTCGATGTCAGGTTTTCCCCTCGTAAAGATATTAGGGGGAAAGCATTCGCAGATGTCCTTGCTGCGCATCCATCTCCTACTGATCAGTCCTCAGATCTTGATTTTTCTGATGAGGAAATCCTCTTAGTAGATCATGTCATCCTGTGTTGGTGGATGCATTTCAATGGTGCTTCCCGGAGTCCCACTGGAAGGAGGCTCAATGACCCCAGGCTCAACATTGTAGGATTGGGTATCATCTTTATTACCTCGGCACAAACCATTCTGTCATACTCATTCTTGTTGTCAGAAGGCTGCACAAACAATAAGGTAGAGTATCGGGCTCTTATCACTGGCCTCGAGTTGTCCCTCGAGATTTATGTGCCGCATTTTCATGAGAATAGAGATTCTGAACTAGTTATCAAGCAGATCAACAGTGGCTACTTCCCCAGAAAGTCATAACTCATACTGTTTTTTGAGTGCACTCTCTAGCTAATGGCCCAATTCCCATCTCGGCCGGAAGTTGCTCATGTCCCTCGATCTAAAAATGGTTGAGTTGATGCCATGGTCGGCTTGGCTGCATCACTTATAGAACCCGAGAAGGATGATCTGATTATCCACATGGAACATCAGAGATTCATTCCTCCTGTCACCCTAGGTGACGACGACGACCTACAAGTGAGACATCTTACTGCCAGATCCTCCATGTCAGGACCCCCAGGTCCCTCAGATTCAGTGGTTGATGTGACGCCCAACTAGGGAGCCCCCTTTATCGAGTATCTCCAAAATGGTTACCTTCTGGCTGATCGGGTTGGGTGCGAGTGAATCCAACGTTGTGTGCTAATGTTTACCCTCCAGAGTGGTCCTAGTCTCGAGTAGAACCTCTAAAAGCATGAGTTAAATGGTGTTCTCGTCCATTGCATCCAAGGAGTCGAGATTTCTTAGGTCATGCAGGAGGTTCACTTTGGCTCCTGCAGGGCCCACCAGACTAGGCCGAGGCTATCTCACTAGATCCAAAGGTTGGGGTACTTTTGGCCCTCCATGATCTATGATTTCATCGAGTTCTCCAAGAGATGTCATGCGTTCCAAGTTCATGACAACTTTGTGCATCATCCATCAGAGCCTCTCCACAATACCAAGTACTCTTGGCCCTTCATAGTCTAGGGACTAGATGTCATGGGACCATATCCACTGGCGATAGCTCGCCAGTGCAGGTTCATCCTGACCGCTACGTATTTCATTTACAAGTGGGAAGAGGCAGTTCCACTTAATGAGGTCAAGGCTTGTTCTATCATTGACTTTGTGATCTCCAATATCAACTACCGATTCAGAGTCCCTCATGTTGTTCTCACCGATAACGACACCAAATTCTGAGTAGGAGAGTTGAAGAAATTGTACACCATGTACAACATCCATTCTAACCACACCACCTGCTACCATGCACAAGAAAATGGGCAGATCAAGGCATTCAACAAGACCCTCTGTAACATTTTGCAGAAAATAGTTGGTCAGAATAAGAAGAGTTTTCCGGAAAAGATTCCCAACAACCTCTAGGATTATCGGATGACGACTCTTAATTCCACACAGGTGACCCTATATTTTCTAGTGTATGGAATAGATGTCATTCTGCCTATCAAGATTCTGTTTCCTTCATTACTCACAACGTTCTACGACTAGCAGGCTCCAGATAAGGTAGCTTAAATTCATCTGGCTGAATTGGAATCACTTTATGAGAATACGCTTCATGCCCTGCACAACCTGGAAAGACACCAGAATAAGATGTCCAGAGCTTTGAACAAGAAGGTCCACCTCCGCTCTTTCCTACAAGGTGATCTCGTACTGGACCTCAGGAAACCAATGATACCTGGCAGGAAACCACCCAAGATGAATTTGAAATGGGAAGGACCTTTCGTTGTTCACAATATTTACCCCAATGGTGCATACTCACTGGTGACCATGGATGGTGACCATATAACTCCTCCCACCAATGCCAATTTTCTCAGGAAATACTTTTCTTGTGCTAGCTGGTCTGACATGACCCTAAACTGTCAGGTCCGGCATGACCCTAAACTATCCGGTCCTACATGAATTTAAATTGCACCCTTAGAACCATGTTTGGGTTGATTCCCATCCACATGGGATATGTAGGAATGCTCAAACTGTTTTTCTTGAGACGAGCCCCTGAACTTTTTTCTTTGATTATCCCCCCATGGGGGTAGATCTCTTGGAGGATCTTTACACGGCATAGTGAAGGCTTATTTGGACCCCGCTCGTGTTAGGATTACGATGGTCACACCATGTGCCCCCTCCCCATTCTTTTATCCCCCCATGTCCTCACTTCACGACGTTAAACTGCATGGCCTTTAAGAACTATGTGTGGCTTGATTTTCATCCTCATGGGATATGTAGGAATGCCCAGACATTTCGTCCATTGGCCCAGCCCCAAAATCCATAATCTCCCCTCGGGACAAGACATATTGTGGTGAAGATTATTCCCTCATTCACCTTGGGCTATTTCTCCATGCCACACATATCCCATGAGATATCCCTTCCTTCATTTATCATCTTTTTTTTGAGCACATGCCCTGCCATGCTCAACATGACCCATCATTTGGGTTTTCGTCTCCCTATATATCCAGAATGGCCCCCAAAGGGCATGGATGCACAGCCCAAGGGCCCTCTTACTGTTACTGGTTAATTCCCTCAAGGATTGAGGGTGACAAGTTGATGCAATTCTCATGTTGCGAATATGGTCAACGGCCGAGCCTCAATTGTTAGCCCCCCTTTGGGTCACATAAGGGTGGATACTGTGTTGCGAACCTGGTAAACAATTGTCCTCAATCATCATTGCTGCTTTTTGGTATTCCGTAGGCATGATGATTCTACCTTTCTATCCCACGAATATGAAATTAAACTAGGAATCTATGGTCTGAGTTCTATGACCCTAAACTAAGATCACCTTTGTCCTCACTTCAAGACGTTTAACTACAAACTGGCTGGGACTTTCCATCCAAGACCCAGCCTCAGGCCCCTTGGACTTTTCGGGCCCCTATCCCAAGTTCTCACTTAGGGTTGTACGGTGTGGTGCGGGGTCTTTTCCTCATTCACATCGGGTTTCTCTCCATGCCATACACATCCCTAAATGAGATACCTTACCCCTTTATTTCTCCTCACCGCAAGACGTTAAACTGAAAGCTAGCAGGGACTTTCCGTCCGAGGCCCAGCCTTAGGCCCCTCGGACATTTCGGGCCCCTAGCCCAAGTTCTCACTTAGGTTTGTACAGTATGGTGTGGTATTAGGTCTTCATTCACATCGAGTTACTCGTTGCACCGTACACCTCCTTCGTGTGGGGTATCTTACCCATTTTCGTCTTTATTTCATGATGGTAAACTGCACATTACCCCATTCTAGAACTATGTATGGCATGATTCCCATCCTAATGGGATACGTAGGACCACCTAAACGTCTAGACTTTAGGTCCAGTCCCATCTCTTAGAAATCTCCCCTTTACCTTGGCCCCTTGGCCTGCTCTTTCCCAAGGCGAGGGGTATAGGGTGTGGTGTCTGATTATGTCCTAATTTACATCAGGTCTCTAAAAACCACAGCATGTACCTCTTTCTCCTAAGAGTTCTCTATCCCCTTGTTCTATACTCATCTTTTCAAATCATCCACTCTCAAGTTGAGCCCCCTCGATCCTATTCGATTATTCACCAATGTGCTCAAGATTACTCTGGTCTAGCATCTAGAGTGTCAAATTTTACCTGGATATGCTTTCACCTATTTTTCATGCTTCGTGTTCCCCTTCATTTAGGCTTACATAATATTTTACATCTGAAGGGACCCCCAAATGGCATGGATGATCATACCAAGGGCCCTCCTACCATTATGGTCCAACGTCCTTGAGGGTTTCGAACAACATATTGGTACAAGTCCCTCTTTGCGAATACTCTCAGCGGTTGATGCTCATTTGTTGTTCCCATTCCAGGATAACATGATATGGATGTTGTGTTTCGAACACGATCAATAGTTATTTTCCATAGTCATGCCAACCCCTTAAAAACGTGAATGTTAGTTACATGATTCACATTATTCCCACCCCCATCTTGTCCAAATAGAATTTTGACACTCCTAGCACTATCCCTCATGGCGCATTTACACATTAGGAGGAAAAAAGCTGTAGTAAGGGAGTCATTCGGGTCTCCGCACCAATTTCCCTTTGGTGTGCATTCCAAGTATTGAAACAAACCTCTTCTGATCTTATTTACCACACCGAGTTTGACTCACGTGGTCTTAGGGAACAGGTTGAGGTCCACACTTACTTGGAAGGTTTTCGCTCCTCTATGGTCCGAGCTCTAAGACAATAAACTAAGATATCTTTTAGAACTACATACATCTTGATTCCCATTTCCATGGGATAAGTAGGAATGCCTAGACATCTTGTCTTTGGGTCCATCTCTAGTTCCACTAATTTATCTCTTCTGTTCTGCCTTCAAGGCTATAACTCTTACGGGAATTCATGGCATGGTACGAGCTTCTGTCCTCAATCACAGGTTTGCATTGGCTGCACAACTTATACCCCTTTCTAGGAGTTATCCCCCTACATCCTATCCCACATGACATTAAACTATATGTAGTCTCACATGACATTAAAAGGAACCTTAAATAACTATGTGTGTATTGATTTCCATTCTAATGGGATACGTAAGAACACCTGGACATCTCATCTTTAGGTTTAGCTCAATTGGGAACTAGTTTCTCCTTCCCCATATCCTCTAACTATTTTTGGCCCCTCGACCCAAGGTTTCTTTCTTGGAATTGTGCACGGTATGGTGTGGACCTCTTCCTCATAAGACTTTTAACTATGATTCTTAGTCCCACGCGACTTTAAACTATTTCTTCTATCTTGAACGACGTTAAAAATGCATGGTTGGTCCCATCTCATGACCTTAAATTGTGACATTATCATCCTGGACGCATGAAGAAAAATGGAACTGCATCATGATATCCTCACTCGAGGAGGCATCATGTTTGGTATCGTTAATGCACCATACCATTTGTCAACGCCTACACATGGCTTGATTTTTGTGGTGATTCTTAGACTTTCTATCCTAGGTCCATCGCTACAAAAAAAAAACTCATCCTAAAGGACAACCAAGATCTATCAAATACCACTTCTTTTTGTGTATGGGCCAGACTCGCACAACCTTATTATACCTGGGAATGGTATCCTACCATTCCATCTTAAGACCTATGTATGGATTGATCCTCATCCTCGTAGGGTATGTAGGAACACCCGTGCACTTTTCCTCAGGTCCAAATTTCCTTTTTTTTGGTCCCTTGACCTAAAACCTCCCCAAGGATCACATGGTGGTTGGAACCCCATGTTCCCATTTGCATCGGGTTTTATAATTACCCCACAATGTGTCTCATGTGTTTCCTACCATCGATGGTCCAAGATCTATGACCATAAACTAAGACCACTCCACATCCTTGCTTCAAGACGTTAAACTACACGACATCTTCCAGAACTACATATGGATTGATTCCCATCCTCATGGGATATGTAGGAACACCCAAGAATTTTCGTCTTTGGGTCAATCCCCAGGAATCCACAAATCACATCTTTTCTTTTTCGACCCCTTGGCCCGAACTCGTTTGGGAACATGTGGTGTGGAGAGTACCTCTTAGGTTCTCGTTCATGTTGGGTTTTTCGACAGCCTCACCATGTGGTTCCCATATCTTTTCCTAGTGTCTAAGTTCTATGTCCCAAAACTAAGATCTACCTATGAGAACTGTGCATCACGTTTGGCTGTTTCACCGCCCTACACACAACACATTAAATCAAGCTCCCTTAATGGTCCACCACATGACCTTAAGTTGGAAGCACGCGACCCCATGACCCTTGTCATTGGGAAGGGACTCGACTCCCTCTATATGATATGTCTTATAGTCATATTCATATGAGTTTTGACAAAGAACCTGAAGTGTGGAATTTTCACGGGGATAGTCCCCTTGTTCCATTTTCAAGCATCGTGAGCCCGTTATTTGGATCCTCATCCTCTTCAACATTTGAAGGGACTCCCTTCATGACATAGTCTCATGCCGCCTCAGCTCACCTACCATTTTGGTCTAACGTCCTTAAATATCTCAAGCAACATTTGTGACATGTCTCTTATTTCGAACATGGTCAACGGTAGACCCTCATTTGTCTATCCCCATTATAGGCTAACGCGATACAGATACTATGTTTCGAACATGGTCAACAGTTATCCCTTATCATTACACCACCATCATTGTGGTCCAGATCTCGAGCATCATGATTCACATATTTGAAATTCCTTATGTTCAAGTGGAATCTAGCATACTCGGCTTTACTCTTCCGCGAATCTAGGTGTGTTATATAGGCGGGTCAGTATCAGTGGTATGTCATTCACCTATTGTCCCATCGTCCCTAACATGTGACTCACTATGCTAGGAAAGTCCCACCACTACTTCTTGTTTCCCACAACAAGCATGAATCATGTGGGCTTAGTAGTTCTAGTAGGATATGTACTAGCACAACCATGTCACACGCACCTTTCCTCGTCTCTCATAACTTTAAAAAAAACTCTTAGAACTATGTATTTCTTGATTCCTGTCCTCATGGGGTACGTAGGAACACCCAACGACTTTGATTTGGGCCCAACCAAATTTTCAATTTTGGTCCCTTGACCTGAATAGTTTCCTATGGGAATACGTGGTGTGATCTATTCTCCAAGTCCTCATCCACGTCAGGTTTATAGATACCAAACCACATACTGCCTCCCTAGGATCTTCCCTATCACTCCACATCCTATCATATGATGTTAAACTGCACGAGTTCATATTCCCTCAGAGCATGACACTAAATTGTGGTTCTACCCTGAACAAGTTTGGGATTTCCCATGATAACGCTGGGAGGTGATAGTATCCTCATCAGAGAGGTCCTGTTTAGAAGAATTTTTGACCCCTGATCCGACCGATGTTTACACCTAATGCGTTTCCACCACTATGGGGTAATTTCAAGAGTGTTGGACTCCAATCGAACAACCCATCACTCCACTCTCCAAACTTTGTGTGCCCTTTATCCAGGACCTAGACCTCTTTCACGTCTATAGGAACCACCTAACTGTTTGGATGTACGTCATATGGCTCACCTACTGTCTTGGGATAATGTTCCAAAAGACTAATGGATGAAATTTCGAGTCAGGCCCCATGTTTTGAAAATGGTCAGCAGTCATCCCTCATTTTTTATCCCTATTTAAGGCTAACGCAATAAGGATATTGTGTTTCGAATACGGTCAATATTCATTATTAATTGTCATTCCATCACTATAGTGTTTTGAGTCTTGGGCATTGTGATTCACACCTTTAATTTCCCCCTATTCAGATTTATTCCAGTACCCCTGGCGTTACCCCGTTCGTGCACAAGAGAACACTAGGAAAACAATAATTCGACTGTTCTAAGAGCTTCATTCTCCAGTAAGGTATCCCCCTTTTCTTTCCAGAGATCTGAGTGGGTTGTTCAAATCCCAGATACCTGAAACTTGTTCGTCAATATTATGTTTAGACAGAATAACGTAGCGATAATCCCTTGTTTCTTACATTGGGCTCGACCCGCATGAGCATAGAGATTGATCACTGGGCGTTTCACGAATATAACAAATTCATGTAAAACCACCACTAATAACGAGACTCATGCCTTCTATGGTATCCAATTAATTAAAGCATGAAAGTACATTAGAGGGTTTGTGATCTTTAAAGAACTCGACGGTCTACCCCTCCCATGGATGGGTCAATCCCGTCAAAAGAAATCTGTAGCTCCGCCATTCTCCAGCTTGTGGCATCCACGATTTGTTGCCGCCTATTCAATTATCGCTCCTCCTTGACAGTGATGGGGCCAAATTCATCGACTGAACTCTGGGCCCACTCTACATCGGTCCAGATGACAGTAATTTCCTCAAAGGCTCGCCTCAGGCCCTCTTAGGCCTCTACCAACTGGGACTTCAATCACAGTATCATCCCCGATTGTACGGTAAGGTCGGTTGAGGCTCATCCGCCCAGACCGACACCCACTGAAATTCATTATCAGCCTCTCAGAGTTTCTTGATGTTCGCTGCTTTCCTCCAATTCCAGCCCACACCAAGGCCATGATCATACTCCCAAATCTTCTCCACCATAAGATCTCACGACAAGCATGTGAGGATGCTGAGCATCCACTCCCTAGCACATAGTTCACATAGTCATGAACAAAGTTTGTCCATCTAATCCACCATCATGCTTTGGGAGTGTCATCAATGAATCACTTTATCGGATTCCATGATTGGTGATGGACTATTTCGATGTCCTCTTCATTAGAGGTCGTCTCATCCCAGTCAGCATGGTTGGCAGGCTCATATGTGGGGAACG
The DNA here is from genome assembly GCA_963277665.1 of Viscum album. Taxonomy (NCBI): domain Eukaryota; kingdom Viridiplantae; phylum Streptophyta; class Magnoliopsida; order Santalales; family Viscaceae; genus Viscum; species Viscum album. The sequence continues at coordinate 1,467,122,702 of OY728158.1, forward strand.
CCCTCAGGAACTCGTCATCAGGGTCCGCATCTGGAATTTGATTAGGCATGGAGAGACCTGGTATATTCAATCGATCCTCATCATCAGATCCCAAATCAATAATCTCTACCATAGCCCCTCTGGCGGTCCCACCAGCGATTGGGAGCGCTGCAATTCGGTCTGTCTGGATATCTACCAGCACGGTCACCGAAATTCCCCTGGGAAAGATGCCGCCAGAAGTCCCGACCATCCTCGCCAAGGAATCCCATGCCATTTAAAGAACTATGCACATTAAAGAGGTCTTGGATGTTAGTTGACATGGTTAGTGGGTGACAATCATGAATTTGGTAGAAGAGACTTATATAGATTGAATTTCTTGTCTCGTTCTTGGGTTGATGCCATTAGGACCCTGAGGTGTGGCCCCCCATATATTGTTGGAATGTCTGAAATCTCTAGAGTGGTCACCTCAGGTGTCCTAACAAAGTTGGAGGTACTAATTGATGCAGCCACAGGTGTGGATCTCGAAGTCCCTGCACCTGCATCCACTGAGGGGTGAGAACGAGTTCTATATATGAGAATCTCCTACAAAATTCAAGTATTAACAAGGAGTCCAGAATGACCTAGGAGAAGACCCTGGGGAAGGGGATTAGGATTTTACCTCAAGGCCCCCTGCAAATTCTTCGAGGTCTGAGTCCTAATCTCTGAATTTTCCCTCCTCCAATGGGCTCCCTCTACTAGCCTTGTCGCCCTAAAAGGACTCTTCTGATTCTTCCGGCAGAGGGAAGTGCTCTCTCAATTCAGCGGTAGACAATTGCGGAGGGACTGTGCGATCTAGTAGCACCTTGAAATGGTCTTTTATTGTACTGGGGGCACCTCGGGAATGCAAAAGTCCTCTAGATTTTACAAGAATCACTCCGCCTCTGCCCGGGACACCATAAAGCCGGTCCTGATAGGGCATATCCCCGACAAATCCATCCAGAGATAGTTCAAGTGTTTCCACATCTAGGTGGGCTGAGGAATTGTTGGTTAACTTCCCAGATGTCCCAATCCTCTAGGAATAAAACACTCTCTAGCATGTCTATATGGAACAACCGCTTTCTCGGAGCCTGGGTAGGTATCCTGCAGAACCCTCTCGACAGCCTCCCCTCTGGATGTATCAGTTCTTCTGGAACTCCCAAGTCCGCTACCACTGTTGAATCTATAGCCACTGCCTCACCCTCAACTAATGTGGGTCTCACCGCCAAGGAAGCCCCACCACCACGAGATTACCTTGCTACCTTTCATCCCTAGCCTCAATATTGATGAGGCTCACTATCACTGACCCGAATGTTTGGTTGGTTCGACATCTCCCCCGGGTAGGCCGCCTCCGAAATTTGGGCATACTTCATTACTAACCCGAAGGTAGCTGTATGCGAAGGTAGCTCATTTTGAATATTCCCATCTACCTGTGTGAAAATAATCCACATCTACCTCATCACACATGAGTGTTCCTCATTGAGCACCCCTAGATAGACCCTCAAGGTCAGTCGCTGCATGCACCGAAATTTCCAGGAAAATCAGTGTGGGGTGTACGGCTTGTAGAGGGGCTCACGGACCACCACTTCCATCAGGAATCCACCTTGTAAGGCCGGGAGATAATACAAGTGACCTTTTTTCACTCGACCATCATCCGTGAAGGCCCCCGTTGGCAGCAGGAATGGATGGAAGATGAACTCTTCTACCTTCCAGACTTAGTTTAATACTAATGGTATGGTCAGCTTGGCCAGAAATCTCCCCACGGTGTTCAGGATGGATGGGAGAAAGTCCGATCCCAGAGGGGAAATAGATTTTGGGTATTCATAAACCCCCCTAATGTGCACCACTATCCACCCGTACAAGAGGTGGAACGGCCCACATATCCTCTGTGGCCTCCTCCCCTCACAGATGTGCTAGAGAATTTCGTAAATCTTGTCGAGCATCGGAATTATGAGATTCAACTGCCCTCCGGTCACTAGAATGGAGGCCATGATGAATGTTCTGGGTCTCACATATGTGTTTGTGTCCCTCACTCGCAAAATCCACCCGCAGATGAGAGTCGCGATGAATGCTGCCAGCCTGACTATTGGTCGCTGCTCGGTGCTGACGCCGAAGCCCTAGGTCTTCCACAAGTTATCCTCCATTATCCGCCAGTATGAGTGTTCCTTGCCACATTGATCCCCCTTTGGGAAAGTCCGGTGCCTCCTCGGGAACCTTCTGTTTTCTGGGAAGTTTAGAAATTGCTTGAACCACCGTCTGAAGTGGACATCTCTCGCTGCTTCCTTGTCCTCTCCTGACACTAGTCTCATCAACGCCATCGCTAGTGGTGAAATCTACTCTAGATCCTCCCACACAGCCATAGAAAAGAGAAATTTGTCTGACATTTCTCTCGATATCGAGACCCCTGAGATCTGATGCACGTCCCATAAGTTGATGCCAACCTCCCCGTGGTGTAGGTGGAAGGTATTGGTCCTCAATGACCATCAGATCAATAACTCTAGCATCAGCTACTTTGGCTGGTAGATTTAAAATTGGGAGGCCCATGCCACCTCATACAGACCTACTCTCCTCTACTCTACCTCAAACACTTCACATGAGGCACTTACCCAGTAGGCCCAAGCCCAGTCTTCTATGATGTTGCCACCTTGGCGCAGTTCCCACTCATCAGACCATCCTATCTTCGGGTTCCTCAGCCCCACCTTTATGATTATTTGGTACAGAGAAGGGGACCTCTCTGGCTCTAATTCTTTCTTGTCAATGTCGTTCAGATGATTGTATAAACAATCAGCGGTAATGGGTGTAATGTTCTATCGAGCGTGGTCATTAGCCACACTGAACCACTGGTGCTGGTACGACGTGCTCCTGAAATAGTAGGCTAGCTCATCCCTACTTGCTTCAGGGATATAGACGTCATCCCTCAGTCCAAATCCATACAAAGGAAGCCACTTTTACAATGGGTAGTCCCTTTGGATTTCTGACAATAGTTACACCAATGAATCATGGTCGGAGTGGCTCTATACCAACTCCCCCAGAAACAATCTATTAGCCATCTCTTCCCTTCGGAAAGCATCTGTTAGGACCCCTATGACAACCTCTTGGTGAACCATCCTATCCTTAAAATTCAGATAATTTTTGGATTGGATCACGAAGCTCGATCACAGAGATCGATCGTGGAGACTGTTCGCGGATCTCGATCTGGACAGCGGAATCGCAGAGCCTTGTACTGAACCTCAGACACAAGTCACAGAGTGTACTAACACGAAGTTGAGGATTCACTATTTGTTGCGAAGCAAAATACCTGATTTGTGGAGAGAGATCATGGATTATGCGGAGCTTCGCGAATCGAGAGTGCCAAAAGTTGAAATTGTAGAGGAGAGAAAGGAAAAAGGAGAAGTCAGCCCCACAATTTATAGGCAAGGAACCTGGGTGCTTTATTGTGCATCCAGCCATAGCGGAATTCATGGTGCGGTCAGCCAGCGCAACACTGCCTCACTTCACGATCCTCCTTTGCAAGGACGCTTCACGGGTAACCAAGTAATTTTGGCGATGGACCCTCAGAATTGGATTCTTGTTTTATCATGAACTCCCAGTATGAGGGGGGACATTTGTTGACACCCAAATTGGAGGCAAATAGAACATCCTTAAAGCATTAGGGAATGCCTCATGAAGCCAGATTACAAAGCCCATGGAGCTCTATGGCTGGTGCAAGATATCCCCTTCATGACCTGCTGTGAAGAAAGGAGGCAGGATAACTCTGAGAACCGCTTTGACGTTTGCAACCCACCACAAAGCAAGGAGGTGAGATGGCTCCTCGAACACCTTTGACATTTGCGACCCACCGCGGAGCAAGGAGGCGGGACATCTATGCAAAACCCTTTGACCATCTCGACCTGCTGCGAAGCAAGGAGGTGGGATGGATCCGTGAACCCCTTTGACGTTCGCGACCCTCTATGAAGCAAGGAGGTGGGATGGATCCATGAACTCATTTTACCTTTGTGACCTGCCGCGAAGCAAGGAGGCTAGATGGCTCCGCGAACCCCTTTGACATTCACGACCCGCCATGAATCAAGGAGGCAGGATGGCTCAGCGAACCCCTTTGATGTTTGTGACCCTCCGCGAAGCAAGGAGGAGGGACGGCTCCACAAACCCTTTTGACGTTCGCGACCCACCGCGAGGCAAGTTTCAGCTTTGTGCCAAGCGAACCCTGCTTCGAGGCACCTCTTGCCTATAAATACAGGGCTCCCCCTCGATCCAAAAGACATATCATCGGACATTTCCCCTTCTGGGCTCTCAAATCACAAAGCACCTCTTTCTCTGCGAACCATGAGTTCTTCAAGGTACTTAATCTTTGCGAAGTGCCTCTCCCTTGGAATTAATTAATCCCCTCTTCTGAGAGGGATGCCTTTCACAAAGCCCACAGGCCTTTGGGAAGGAAGGATATCCCCACGGGGACTCGGTTTGTCGTGAAGCATTTATGCTTCGTGAAACACCCACCACACCCACATGACATGTATGCTAAGGCATGTTCACTGTGCTTCACGAAGAACATTACTTCACGACACCCTGCTTCGTGAGGCACCCATACCTCATAAGGAATTTCTTCACGAGTACCTTTCCACTTCTCAAAGCTCCTCACATATGCACCTATGCCGTATGCCTATCCTAGGAAACTTCACTTTATGAAGCACATCCCTTCACAAACCCCCTCTACTTCATGGAGCACAAGAGCTTCACAAGGCTTCAACTTATGGACCCTTTTTCTCTAAAACGTTTCTTCATGTGCATCCCTTCTAGTTTTTACGAAGCAATTTCAAATTCCATTAGACGATACCTCATGTTGCGTTGTTTTTCCTCATGCTTCTTCGCATAGGCATGCTAACGACTATTGCTTCTTCGCATAGCCACACTAATGTGGACCCACCAATGGTACACTCCATAACACCCCCTAGCCACAGTGTTGCCTATACCTTCTCTTCCCCAAGGTGTAGAGGGTGCCAGTTATATAAGTCTTGGGGGTGAGGAGTAAACCCACCTAGTCCGAGATGCAGGATGTTAAACTGCCAAGCACCTTCATCATCAACACATCATGTTAAATTGTGGCCTCTCACCATGTATCATATGCGTGGTACACCATCTTGGACATTCTCTACTCCCACTAGTCTCCACGGGATTGAAATTATTCCTCACATTGAATGAGATCTCCTTTATCGGAGAGACGTATTTCTGTGAGGAAAGGGAAACCACCCTGGTTTAATCCCCTAGCTTTTCTTGCTGGCGGCAGTATCTCTACTCCTCTTCTCTTCCTGGGTACCAAATCCATCTCCTGCTGGGCTTTTTCACCACCCGGGCCTCCACCCTGGAGTAATTCCCACTCTCCGTTTCCCTTAGTGGCGAACCATTCGTAAGCCCATATTTCCTCTCTGGATCGCTAACCATGCATGAGCCCCACTTCACTTCCCATGGATGAACCTTTCATGATGTGATCATCGGGTCTTTGATGTCTATTCTTTCTCACACCAAGCATGACTCACGTGGTCTTAGAGCAAGTATCGACCATGAAATCCTATCCAGGTATCCTAGAGTGTAAGCCCCAGTCCTACCTGAACGATGAGTTCTTTGATCCTTCCTAAGGTAGGGTACGTAGGAAGCCACCACAAGGTTCAAGCCCACCACCCCGATCATTCCATCCATCTTCATGTCGGTTCACCAAATCCCACCTGAACTATGTGGTCTTTGATCCTTACCAAGGCAATGTACATAGGAAGCCTCCATGAGGTTCAATCCCAACACCCAGTCATTCTGACCATCTTCACGTCGGTTCACCAATACCTTGGGCAGCCTAGAGTGTAAGCCACAAACCACACCTGAACTACGTGGTCTTTGATCCTTGCCAAGGCGAGGTACATAGGGAGCCTCTTTGGGGTTCAAGTCCAACATCCCATTGGTTCTGAACACCTTCACATCAGTTCCCACCACTTGAACTACGTGGTATTTGATCCTTTTCCAAGGCGAGGTACGTAGAAACCCTCCCTAAGGTTCAATCCCACCATCTATCTGGGCCCCAAGTCCTCCTTCACATCGGTTCACCCCAATCCTGCGTGGCGTTAAACTGTGAACCTCAATTAGCAGTAAGCCATTATCTCCCCCGATCAGCGGTAATCCATTGTAACCCCATTCATCGGTATGTCGTCAACATCCCCATCCATCGGTAATTAATTTAAATACCCAATCAGTAGTAAGTCTTCATCAAATGAACTATGTGGTCTTTGATTCCATACCACAGGGATATGTAGGAAGTCTCTTCAAGACTCAAGCATAATATCATTGTCATTATCACAACAATTCCATCCCATTCACCATTCACTTCATTCAAACACTTAATCATCCATCTTGATTCTTACCCAGGCCGCCACATCCCGGTGAGGTCATGACAACCCCCCTCCCAACATCAGGGTTCCCTCTACAGGTTAAACCCATCTGATCCGCTTTAATCAGTGTTTTGATCAGTCAGATCCATCTCCATTAGACGTTAAACTCATGGAATACCCTGTGTTAAACATGGGAAGCTGAGTAAAACCTCAGATACATTCCCATGGAATATGATTTTCCCGTGTTCGATGTGGGATGCCTCGGGCTTATGTGCCCTCGAGAACCCCTATAATAAGGGGAAGAAACCTAGACGCGCCAGTGTCCCAGCATCCAGACACGCCATTGATGTCCAACGTGACTACTCCTCTGACCGAAGGTTGCTTCCTTGACTAGACCCTTTGGAATGTACCGATAGAAGTAGTGTAATTAACTGGTCTCCATGAAGATATGAAACTGGGATGAGTTTCACAAACAACATCTTAAATGTATAAGGTAGACTTGGACTAGGTGACGAGTTCCGAGGATGAATCCACAGAAGAAAGAACTGACATTCCATTATCTCGTTTAGATTAAGGAGAAAATGTCCTTGAATAAGGAATGGATGCCCCCACCTTTGGAAAGAAAGAATGCAGGGCAACAGCTACACGTCCTCCACAGACGGATGCACGCGCCCCGACGAAATCAATAGAAACAGTAACCCAACCCCATAATAATAAAAAATATGACCACATAAACCACCACACAACACATGATAACCATCCCAATAATATCAAAAAAGAACTATCTTTTCTCACAACCAACCATTCCATCACTAATATAACTACGCACCAACAAATTTATCACTAACACATCAACAAACACACCAAATACATTCAAAATTAACAATAACCAAAAAACATCTAATAATTACATCAAATAAGACACCATATACAACAAAAAACTAGAAAAGCAATAGAAATACACTTTAAACTCCCTAATCATTATTTTTTATTAAATAATTATTTTTGTTTGAAAAAACAACATAAAAACTCACAATTTCAACATAAAAAATTCATTACCATATTTTTGTGATTTTATATATTTCGGTTCTAAAAAATCATTAACACAAAGTAATGTATTTCAAAAAACAAGCATAAACCACTTAACAACAACATCAATAAAACCATCAATAAATAATAAATATCACAGAATCCCATTGGGAATATCTGGATCTACCAACTCCATACAATATACTTAAATATGTTTCATTATCTTATTTTGGTTAAGTAATAACATCCACTCAATAGAAAAAATCATGATGACTCCACAATTTATAAATAATAATTATTGATATGTTTCAAATTCCCTACCTCAAACGATTCTTCGGCCATTATTTAATAAAAGATGTAGTTGAAGGACTCCTCTCTAAGAATACCGAATGAAGATCCTTGATGAACTACAACACGACATCAATCATTAAAACTATTACCAAATACCATGAAACCTAAAGAAGACCCACAATCACATATTCTACCAAGAAATAATAAGAAAATAAAGAGGAATTATATGGATTAGAATCACCTTGGATCCCATGGAGTTAATATATTGAAGTTGAGTGATAAAACAAAAACAAAATATGTCTGATGATCCTCAAATATACACCCCTGGTGTACTAGTGTTTGAATAAAGTTAAAAAATTATGAATTAATTTTTTATAACACCTTAATTTATTAAAATTCAAGAAAATTAAAAAAATCATGACATTATGGTTGTCACCTAGATATAAAAAATATTTTATTTGAAAACCATAACATATTGTCTCACAACAATTTTGGAGAAAAATCTCATGCAAACTAACATTAATAACAAGGTTCATGAACTAACCAAGACAACTACACTACAACACTCGAACTACCAAGGATCACAATGGGATCTATAACCACCTCTCTTCAAACCTAAGGAATCCTAAGCCAAACTATGGTGTTATAGAAGGCACCACGGGACAACAAACCTCGTATAAATAAATCAAATAAATTTACCACCACATAAATAATGTTTTAATGAGTATTAACATGTTTTAATACTCTCCCATGCAATATTAATCAAATATATACTATAATATTAACATTAATGACCCAAAAAATAAAAAAAAATCATTTAAGGTGGATTTTAGACATTATACAACCATTATTCCACAATATTACCCCTCGTGAAAAAATAAAACTCATTCTAGATAATCTTACGAAGCCTTATGTCATATTAGACCATATAATTACCTATATAAGTGTAATCCATATATTTTAATTTCATATCCAACCATCATTGTGTTATAACTGGGATTCCACATTGAAACTACATGACACAAAAATCTCTTAGTTTAGACCCCACTTTGTGATACATAAATAACACCAGGGCTAAATGATTTAGGAAGTGAAACACAAGACTGTAGAGAATCCATCTTCAAAATACATCTATTTTTAATGAAACACACATTCCCAAGATTTCGGGCTTACTTATATCTAAAATTCAAAATCTACTTCCATATTCTTCCTTATAACCTTTGGTTTACACATCCTGTGAATAAATTATATAAATAAATTATTTAATAAAGTCTATGATATTACATGCATTTCGAGTGAAAAACATTAATTTTTTGGGAAAGGCATCAATCATTTAGTTCCACTGTCTAGGTTCTTTCTTTATCCCATATAAACTCTATTTCTTCTTACACACTCGAGCATATATTAGATTTTCAATGATTTTTTTTTTATTTCAGAAATATTTCCTTCTATAAATAATAGCTAATAGATATAAATTAGATATCCAATAACTCAATATGAATAACTTTTAGAAATAACCTTTTTAATCACCATAAAAATTATGGAATGTTTTATAATGGGAGAGAATATTTTTGAAAAATATTTTCATTTCATATGATGTAAAAATTCATAATTGGCCTCTCCATGTACGATTTCCCAAAATCCACTTTTTCTATAAATGGGTGGAAATACTTATTTTCTATATCCATTTCCCAAAACAATAAGGATATTTTCTCATATGTTTCCTTTAAATGAATAAAATTCATATCTTCCTTCATCAATAACCCCCATTGTTCAATAATGTTCAGATATATCACTTTCTACATGATTTTGGGTTCTCTACTATATGTATTTATATTGTTATGTATTAAAAATAAAAACCATGAACTATCCATATGACACAAGTAATTCACCCAATATCTTAACATTCCACACCTTCCAAACACAATGCTTCAGAAACTCTTCCCTAAGATTCTATAATCCAAGATCATTTATGCATGACTATCCTTAGAACTTCCAAAACACAATATTAAATTTTTTCAGAACATGTATATACTTTTTGAACTTTTTTTTCACCTTGAAAAATTAAAAAACCAAATACTTCCATTTAGAACAACCATGGTATGCCTTGTCTATTATCTAAAAGTTATATATTTTGATTAGTTCTAATCTATCCATAGGATCTCCTCATTGAAGGGTAAATTCCAAACTCAGATAACTTTCATTGATAGTTATCTGAAAGTATTAAACTAAATTTTTTATTATCATACCTAATAAATAAAAATGTTTAAGAATTTTCTTCCAACATATCCCTTTTCTTGGCATCAACATGGGAAAACATAATTCTCATAAAAATATTCATGTGAGATAAATTGTATTGACTCATGTTTTCCCTATAAGAATTTATAAAATTTCAAAGAATATTTCTGAATCCACGCGATAAGTCAACGTGGGATCCAGGGGCCTAGAGAGCCTCAGTGTGGTGATATTAAATATATTAAATATATTTTATCATATGAGTAAAGTCTACATAGAAGCATAAAATAAAACCCATGTGGAGTCACTTATCTAAATTATGTGACCGTAGTTGAGTTCATAACACCATGTTTACACTAGGAGTGATATATGATTTGTTGCCGCTAGGGGTTGGGTCGTAGGTGAGAGATTTGATGGATGTTAAATGGAAGATTATTGTTTTAATTTAAATTAAAAAATAACCACTACCTCTCCCTTGGTGAACACGATAGAGGAGAGCCTAATCCATCTCCCCTTGGAGCAACGAATGAACCAAGACAAATCCAAGGAGAAGAGGAGCCACAAATCTCCAGTATTGACAGTGATCACTCCTTGATTGCATTGTAGTATCTTTCGAGCTTGGATCTGAACTTAATGCTTTTTAGTTTCACCACAAGGTAGAAATATTTTTATTTTAAGTCATGATTCAATTATTTATGCATTGTTTCAATGTTTTATATCCCTTATATGATTTCTAGAGACCCATTGGGGTTGATCAGGAGGTTATGAGGGAAACTATGGTGATTTGGGGGCTCAGAAGGGAATTCCCATGAGAATTACCTGGTGTGTGGTTCAGTGGAACACACTGTGTGTTCATACCATTCAGGGAAGATATATTTTGTGGATTACACACCGTGTAATGGGGTTACACGGTGTATAGGGACCCCCAATCATGTGGCCACGAGACATGGAAGAGAATCCATGTGATGTTACATGGTCATGTGGAAGTACATGACCAAAGTACACAGACATGGGATATGGGAAACGATCATGGGAAAAGGGAATGTCTAAGGGGGTGGACTTATAGGACAACTGTGTACCAGGGATACATGTTGTGTGTGCGAAACAGTTGGTTGAGCTGTGTGGGTAAAGGTGTGGTTGGAGAAATGGGTGAGATAAAAACATCAATCATAACCTACACATCCACTGTAAGCTCACATTCCCAGGAAATATTTGCATTCATAGGACACATTCAGGTGTTCGAGAGGGGTCACACACAATTTGGACCCCTATACATGTTATGTATTCCTTTTTGGAGGAGACTTCATACTTTCATATATCCTTCTCTATGGCTCAGATTTAGGAAATTTGAGTATCCTATCCTTAGTAGTTTTCTATATAGAATGTGATGGTGGGAAAGGTTTTATCCTTAGTCATGCATTGATAATAGATGTTTTCAGTCACTTTGCTCATAGACGTTTAGATAATGAATGGTTGAGTGGGTCCATTGGTCTTTTCCTACAATGGTACGTGTGTCATTACATCCTCATTATTGGATAGCGATCCTCTCAATAGTATGATATTGGGTAGAGTTGTTGAATCCCTCCGAGGAGATAGAAGTGGGATCCTCTGTTAGATTGTTTTCCATAGATTAGGTTCTTGGTATTTTCATGACCAATAATTCATGGGATTTGATCCTCTATATAGAAGGATAACCTTTTAGGGTGTTTGGAATCATTATTTGTATGATTCCCTATGTAGTGGTCATGTGAGTAGGGTTTCATCATCATTGTGTATATGATCCCCTATTGGGTATAATTTTTATGTTGGGTTATAGAATCGTCAATATATGATCCCCTACTTTGTGTGTTATACCAAGACGTGTTTTTGGAATCTTCATGACCAATATTACATAGGAAAAAACCCCCCATATGAGCGATATGATATCTGGGATGTTATATTTGGTTGTGGTGTCCTCCAGTAGTCCTCATTGTGAACCCCTTTCTGAGAGATCTTTCAGTTACCAGATTGTAGTTGTGGTGTACCCCAATGGTCTTGAGAGTGGTCCCCTACCTAAGGAGATTGGGTATTTAGTACTCTAGATTGGTTTCACAGTATCCCCCAGTGGATCCTAGGAGTGATCCCCTTTCCGAGAGATGAGAATCGTCGTGTTTCTAGTAGGGTTAGTACTGTCCCCCATCAGGTATGGGTGAGATCCCCTATTTGAGTATCAAGATATAATGGGTTCCAGTGTGACTTTCTATGTGGTGATATCCAAATAACATGTTCTCTAAAATGTGTTCCACCTAGGATGGAAGGGATGTTCCATTGGCTTCTTGATACCTAATGGAGTGGTATCTATCATACGTACCATCAGGGATAGTATATTTTTTTCATAATGGAATGAATATTTTAGAAGAGTGTCATTTGGGATGGCATGGCTCATGGAATGAGATATTTGGTTCATGTGTTAAATTTTTATCCTAGAGTAGATCATGTTAGCAGCTCTGATGTGGGAACCTCATGAGACATTTAGTCTGAGATAATAATATCAAAGTTTTATTTATAGGAGTTTTTGCAGTGCGGTCACATTTTTGTTAACACCCTTTATGGATTTAGCTGACTAGTCTTGTATTGATGAGGATGTTTGAGATGGAGTTTATCTCTTATTTGGGTTCCCACCGGATGGGTCGACAAGACTATTTCCTTTCAATTTCGCTCTTTTCGTTTGGATTTTAGGGTGCATACTAAGTATTGTTATAAACACCCTTGCATGTCCTTTTCCAACATATGTTATTTCTTTTGAATACCATAGTCCTTTCAACAGAATCCCAGTCTCAAGGTAGAATAATCTTATTGTACTAGACCAATAAAGTTTTTTTTAAGAAGGTAGGATGAAAAGAATTATGGTGGTTTTATTTGACAATGATCCCCTCCATCTAAGTAGGTTGGATGATTTTGTAGTTTTATTTTTTCAGGAATGTATTTTTTTCCCTTTCTGTAATTATGTTGTACTTTTATTTGGGATAGATATATACAAGAATTTTAGTTTCCATATTTATATATTTTTTCTCTATTTCATCGAGATGTCCGTGGGTGTGTGTGTATAGGTACTACAGTTTAAGGCCTCCCATGTGTGTGATATGCCTAATCTGTGTTCGACGCAAGCCCCTATCCTATGGAGGTGGGATTGGGGAGTCATGGATCAATTCCCACTAGGCCAGGTTGTGACAGAGTGGTATCAGAGGGGGTTACACATTGGGACTGTAGTGCCATGATCTTAGTTTGGGTTTAATATAGATAGTGTTAAGGTGTGTAGAGTTCTTCTTTCGGTCCATAGACTCTAGTTTTTGTATAGCAGTCAATGTATCCATTCACTAGGACTCTGATAACCTTATTTTCCTCCAATTACATTTGGAAATTGGTCATAGGTAAAATTTTGATTCATGCAACCTATAAGAATGGTTTTTGGTTTTTCCTCTCCTTCTTGAGTCATCTCCTGAGAAATTATCTTTTACCATGGTGTGTATTGAATATATTTCAAGATGAAACCATGATGAAATCTAGATTTTCTTCCACAGTGGGATTATGATAATGATCAACCTAGATATGGAGCTTCAGTGAAGGACCCTGGTTATGGGGATCGACTTTAGGGTGGTCTACTAGTTGATCCACCAACCATTGATCATTAGGTTGTACCGGTTTCTTAGGCTGAGGATACACACATTCTATGTGCGATGCATGAATTACTGAGGTTGAGACCTCTGATTTATCATGGTTATCTGAACACCCTGGAATTTTATGACTGGATTTAGGTAGTCACATGCATTTTACTCCTAGTTAGGACACCTCCCGACCAGATGGTAGTCATAGGGGAGAACATTCTACATGGTTTTTTCAGATGATGGTGGAGTCTGGTGATGTATACCAACAATGAGGTGATGCTCACTTGGGTTGTGTTTGAATAACTATTCACTGAAGAGTTTTATCTATCCATGATGAGTTCAGTGCATATCCATGAGCTTTTTTAGCTTTGGTTAGATACCATGTCCATGTTAGAATAATTAATGAGGTTTATATACCTGTTGATATACCCCTCAGATATGGTTCATGATCTATTTTTCAGAACAAAGTCATTAATGTAGGGCATATTCTAGAATATTAAGGTTTCTGTGGTACCTTTATCTATTCCCACATATTCTAGTGTTCTCTAGTGGGTCTTGGTGGGGGAGAGATTTCTGAATGAGAAAACTCAGACTATTAGTATTGGGAACATGGTAGTTAAGACCTCAGAAGCTAGTAACTGATGTTAGGTTCAGGTATCCTTATATATGAGATGCTTCAGGAGAGGATCCAAGGACTGAGGATATGAGTCTAAGGTCTTCTAGGAAAATTTTGGGTATTCTCAAGGGAGTAAGTTCTATTCTTGTGAAGGATGGGGACATCTTTCTTAAGATAGTCCAACCAAGCATGCATTGAGAGGGATCTGGTCGATAGACCTCCCTAGTGGAGGCAGAGTTTGGATCATGGAGTATGATATGACTATAGAAGAGACAGGGGAGTGGGGATGGAAGTTGTAGGTGGTAGATGGTATGAGTTTCCACCAAAACTCTAGGAGGTCCACTCTAGGCTTAGAGAGATAGAGTATGGGGGCCAATACAATCACAAGACATCGAGGCCGTTGAACCTGAGGCATTGAGGGTGATTAGAGGTACAATCAAAGTCCTCCCTAGTTTTTTTTTAGTAGTATTGATAGAAACTATTAAGAGGTACTCAATTTTTTCCAATTCATTCTTTAGTTTTTGGGTGATGTGGGGAGTTGTTAAAAACCTATTTTTGTGTTGTTTGGCATATATTCAAATGCATGAGTAAGATGTATTATTTCACCAACAATATGTGTATTTTTGATGTGAGTAAAACCATGTAGGTTGGTAAGTGACACATAAAGCAGATAGTGTTGAGGTGTAGTGGACGAGTCCCTATGACATGTGTGTTCAGAGTGGGGTTGTGTGTATGTGGTTTTCACAGAGGGCCTGGTAATACCCAGTTTGTGTACATGGGAATCCTTGAGGAGGATGTGGTGTGGTTTGATGTGGCATCATACTCACAAGATTCAGGGGAACTTCCCCCACTAAGATGTGTTCTTAGGAAATAATCCAAAACTATGAGGGCATGTATGTTCTACTAAAATTGAATAGTATCAAGGTGTGGTGGACAAGTTCATTATCTTGTCTGTAGGATATATGGGTTCCTGCTGCTAGAGTATTTAGAAACCATTTGGTGAGTTCATAGTATTTTCCCACTAATCATAGCTGAGGACACATGTTCCATTTGGTTTAATAATTTTGACCTAGTTTGAGATGGATGTGGGTGTGTTTTGAACATTTTGGTTTTCAGAAGTTCATTCCTATAGGTATCATGAGAACCCTTGTAGTCCTTGTGGTGGTCTTGGTGACCTCACTAGCATGCGAGACCCATTAGAGAGTTCCATTTCATTCCTTCTACATAGTATTTTTCTTCTTAGGGATGAAAAACCTTAAGGTGGGGAGGATTTAGAGACTCAAGCTTTCCCTATAAGAATTTTTAATATTTATAAGAATATTTCATAAGCTATGTGCTAAGTTAGTTATGGATCCTAGGGCCTGAAGAGCCTCAGTATGGTAATATTTAAAAAATAAAATATATTTTATCACACACACGTAGTTTCCTTGGAAACGTGGAATAACTCATTTGTTGAGTCTTATATAGTAATTGCAAGACTAAAGTTCTGTTAAAAACTTCATTTTTACTCTATTCATGACATAATATTTTTCATGGTTGGGTGTTGGGTCAAAGGTGAGTCATTGCTGGTATTCTAAATGGAGGGTTATTGTTTTTATTAAAATTAAAACAAATAACCCCTCCCTACCACTTGGTGAAAATGAATGAGAGGAGACAAACCCCTCTCCCCCTTGGATTGAGGGATAAACTAAGTCAAATACATGGAAGAGAGGCATATCTGATCGGTAGACTTGAAAACTATCACTCCCAGATCGTTCCATAGTAGATTTTGAGCATAGATTTGGCCTCAAAGCATTAGTGTTTCTCCATGAGGTAGAAAAATTTATGTTTTATGCCTCGATTCCCTTTTTTATGGATAATTTTAATGTTGTATAGACCTAAGATTCTATCTAGTGTCCCCATTGGGGGAAATATGGATTTTTAGGGGAAAACTGGGGTGATTCGTGCATCTCAAAAGGGAATTCGTGTTGGATTTCCCTTTTACACGGCCTATGGTTTATTGGAACATTTCATTTGTTATTACCATTTAGGGAATATGGATTTGGGGGATTAAACATTGTGTACTGAGGTTACACATCTGTTTTTATCAAATTTAACTCCCCCCATGATGGTTTTCTATTTTTGAACGGTTTCAAACGAGTTTTTTTTGTGGAACTGGAAACACACAATGGTTCTATATTCAAATGGACATAAATTCCAAAGGAAGCTTCTCATTAGGTGTTTTGAACTAAAATTCTTAAGAACTCACATTGGTCAAGAGTATGAGAGTTCAGGCTCCTCACACCCTTTTGGGGGGAATTATTTCTTACTCTAGGACTCTCTTATAGATTCATGATATGTTCATGAATCCTTTTCTAATTACCACATATGATGTGGGTCAACCTAGAATTAACAATCAATTACTAGCATGTGTGGGATTTAGAATCATCTGTATGTATTTGAGGATCTTCATTAATAGAGATATGTATATGTATATGAGGGTTTCCATCAATGGTATCCTCTCATATACTAATTATAGATTCTTTGGTCGTTATTACAATGATGATGGTTTTCTAGCCACATAGTGGGGCACTCGGGAGTTTATTGTCATCCAGAGAGAAAAAGGTTACTCTAGAGTTTATTATCATCTAGTTATAAGAGAGTTTTTTTGATATAGGTATGTAACCCATAGATGGGATTCCTACATATCCTTGTGAAAGGAATCAGAACCCACATATTTTGGTGCCACATAACAAGGAACATCATACCATTAAGTTCTTGTTGTAAGGACCCAACTGTATATTTTAACATCTTGTGGAAAGGACATCTGGGTGTAATGTGCCTATTAAATGTTTGGTGTGGGACTTATGATGAAACAACCTAGGAAACCTAGAAGGGTTAATAGTTTCCATGTTGAATTCTATCTTGTTGAGGATATGGCCCAAAAAAACATGGTTGATTCAGGAATTGGGTTTGAACCTTATAGTGGATCTCTACGTATCCCATTTGGATGGGAATCAAAGCCCACATAGTTCAGTGAGTCTCATTGGGGAGTATGAAACTTTGAGAGAATTAAGATAGGGATTAACCCTAAATATGAGTCCTTATGAAAGGGGACATAAGTGATGTATTATTTCATGGTGATTTGAGGGTCACTTTGGGGCTTACACCTGAGGAGTATTACCATTTATTTTGGGTCTTAGGTAGGTGTATTGTATATCCTTTTCATTGTATGAATCATAGTTCTTGTAGTTAATTGATGACGAGTTTGGTTGTGTGGGTTTCATGATCATCACTAACCTCTAAGATCATGTGAGTCATGCTCAGTGTGAGAAATAATAGGAACAAAAATATTCAACAAAACCACACACTTTTCCTACTTCATTGGTGAAATAGGAGGAGGATAGTAGTGGAAGAGGCTGAGGTTATGGAAGTTCCCTCTCTTCACTTTACCCTGGAAAGGAATTAAGGTGAAGGATGTGGTGGATGGAGGAGAAATATTGAAACCTCCTACATGAAATTATAGGTGATTACTCTAGGAGGGATGCCATAAAATTATTTCAGCAGTGGGAGGAGGATCTAATACCATGTTGAATGGAAAAGAAAGTGTGATCCTTACTATCCTTATTGAAAACTGGAAGCTCTAGATCTCAAAGACGATAAGGGTAGAACATGATCTAAAACCTAATACTCTACGACTAGGATCTTATGAATACCATTCCTGGATTAAGGATCATTGTGACCATAGATATACTAATCTACATGTTCTCTAAGGATCCTAACCATTTAGTAGGATCTATATGAGAAACCTCTATCTGTATAAATATAAATCCAAATGGGAGACACTTTGGTGTGCCTTTCCATGAGGTTTTGGAAGTTTGGATGTCTTGGTGGAGGTTTCATATTGATCCCTTTCAAATAAGGGAACCAAGGAGAGAGGAGACCTTCCATTGGTGGATCTAGAAGAGGGATCAATGTGTGGATCACGTTGGTCCTAGGTGAAGGTTCTCGGCATAGGTCACTCGCGTACGATGCTTGGTGTAGGTATGATGCATAGGTGTTCCATACAAGGCCTTGGAAGAACTAAAAAAGCATCACTTAGGGGAAAAGGGATGCAAGAGTTGGATATTCCTTAGTAAATAGGCCACTATGGTGAAAAAACATGGATGAGGCTTCATTAGAGGCACCCTGGGTTTCCTATAGTGTTCCTAAAAGGGTCTCGCATAAGTCCATGATTATGAAGAGGGACCTCACATATGTGGTTTCTTCTTATAGGATAATGGTCCTCATGCAGGTGTCTTGTGTCTTTAAATCCTAAAGGGAATTTTATATTTCTTATTACCTTTAATTATCTCTTCTCTTTTGTTTTGGAGAGAATCCTATGAAATTTTGGGGGACCTAAGAAAAGGTTCTACGCAATGAGATATCCGAGGGTTCTTCTAATTTTTCATTTGTCCAACTGAGGATCCCATGGGTCATATTTACCAGAAACCAGGGGACCCTAGTCAAAGGATCTTGTCCAAGTAGGTTCCCAACATAGGTGCCCTATGTAGACTTCTCTTTTCCCTTTGGCCCACGTAGGGTAGCTGCACGACCAATGTATTGAACATGGGTCCTGGGTGAATTGATCCATTTGTACAAAAATTATAGGTTCTCCTTGAAACTATTTAGAACATTAGCATTCCCAAAGTTCTATTCATAATATTTTCATATTCCATAAAAATGGAGTGTCAACAACACCCCCAGCCTTAGGATATTGGATTCGAATGAAAGAGGAGGCTCAAGTCCTAAGGTAAGTAAATGGGGAAAATATTATGAAGGGGTAGAAGCTATATTGCATAGGTACTCTATGAAGGTTTTAATTATAGGGTTTCAATTCAATTCCTAATGTGCAAGTGTTTGGAATAGGACATCTGCATAGGTGTGGCGCATAGACCATCAAAAGATATAATTACCCCTTCCTTTTCATTTTCTTCACATCCAATTTTTTTGATTTTTGATCTCACTGCATTGGTATTCCATCCACCTACATCACGTTATGCTGCTATCCAGCTACATCATGCCATGCTTTCATCCAGCTATATTGCACTATGCTTCTATGAATGTCTCTTAAAGGATCTCTAAAGGTACAATCACCTGAGCGATGGGGCTGTGTATATTCACATTGGCAAGGAGTCATAGTCAAGGAATATCATCATGGGATATGTAGGGGAACCCTTTTCGAGGGAGTTTCGCTTGAATCATTGTCGAGGGAGATGCATGTGAACCATTATCGAGGGATCTACGTGGGGATTTTACTTTATGAAATTATGGCATTCTATGTTAAAATTTTGAAATTTCTTACGTAAAAATTTCAACTTAAAGGGATAATTTATTGTCTTTTAGTATGTTTTTTAAATGGTTTTCACAATGACTACACCCAAGAAAGCTGCATCATGTCAAACTAAAATTATCAAATATTTCAGCCCTGATTACTATGAAGATGTTGAAACTAACCTTATTTATTTGGAAAAGTTTTTGATTTGATATCAACGCGAGTACCCATGAAGTGACTACCTTCCTCTGTACAGGAATGGGCTTCTGAGGGAAGCTCATATTCCAGTGTAAAATAAATATTTTTCATCGTCTTGGTTTGTGAAGCACACAAACCCCCCTACTTCTAATATATCTATGAAGGGTATTTACATTAAGGAAGGAATATCCCCTATTGGTTGTTTTATCAATAACAACTGTTGTGCTCTAAATATGATGTTTCACATCGAAGATTCAAGTCCTCAGTGTAATGATTCAACTTTCATTGCATCAAATATAGATCAATCTCAAGGATAGAAATAAGACTACCAGTTATACTCCAGATGGGGAGTCAGGCCTGAGTGGATGTGGTCATTCTGGGTGAACCAAACCTGCACATAATTCAAAAATGAGCTACAAGATGTTCATATTTATGAGGCTTTTTGAGTAGTATAGACCTATGTTTAAAAGAATCCATACATCATTCCTAAATTATTAAGCCGATGGAGTTTGCAGAAAAATTCATTTCATTTGACACATGATGAAGATTATATCATATTGTTGTGTGTCTAAAAAATCTATGAGGTACCTATTCTTATGGAAATTCATGATGAATTTATCCCAACAAATACCAAATGGGATGATGCTGAAAGGATTCCATCATTGGCCCATGAGTTATTCAAAATAGAAAAGAATCTTAATAATGTTGAATATCCTCATTCCAGAGTTCAAATCCATCCAGAAACATGGATGAGGGATTTCTTAGAATCAGTAGGAGAAGTTCCTACAGGTAGACACCCAACTATTTTACCTACTGTATAGTATCAGGGTGCTTCGTTCACATTCTATCCCATAATGGAGAAGGTCTAGTATAGACGTTGGGGTTATGAGGTTTACCCCAAGATTAATTTGAAGGTTCACCTTGATAGATTCCTTTCCATGTGGCTAAGAATTTATCTACTCCCAATCCACAAATTTAGTGGTTGTGTGAGGCCAAGGACTTGTTATTATATCTAAATTAGAACATGGGAAATACATAGGGTTGGATGTACCTATTTTAGCAAGAATCTATCACTATTTGTTTCATTTATACAATAGGAAGGCCCCATTTAGAATATAATGGACATTACAAGTGATATGGGGATGGATTCCATCACATTTCAGCTTTTATTCAGTTCTTAATTCAGTTAAGATACGTAATAGTCTATTTATACCATTTGTTCAAAATGCTTCTAGGATCAAACCTTTTAACCTAAAACATGATGATGTGTTGAGGATGTTTAATGTATCTAGAGACTTAATATATTTCCACTTAGTAATCCACCAACTAGAACATTTACTGATGACGATAATAAGAATAATTATGAGATGAGGGTGTATATAATGGCATCCATTGATAGTATATTGGTAGCTTGTATTGACAGTGAGATTATTAGTGAGGCTTATTCTCTATATCAGATTTCTATATAGTTTAAATTTCATCAAAATTCAATAACTTTTCCCCATATGCATGTTAGTCATAAGAAGTATCCAATGGTAGCCTGACAATATGGATCCTGATTTCTCTAGAGGCATAAAAAATGTTGATCATGTTACCTCCGTTAGAGGTGTGAATTTGACTAGAGGTTGGGTATGCCAGGGGTTGGATTTATTCATAATCACAGGGTATATTCACAAAAGTGTACTTATCATGTGAATTCCATGATGATGATTGTTTGTGGTTTTCCCAACCATAAGTCTTGGGCTATAGATGATGTAGAGGCTCTAGAGATTTCGAAAAGTTTTCAGAAAAAGACTTTTAAGCAAGCCAGGGTCAAGAAGAGAACACCTCTGGTGCCAAAAAGGTCTATTCACCATCATTGGGAGGAGACCCCTACCCCATATCCTCGTTCTTCATTATGATAAAGGACATTTAAAGAATACTCCCTATTAGGGGGAATCAATTATTCTCAATATCCGACCACACCAAAGCCAAACTATGTGCGACTCTTGCAAATTCTACATTGGGAGAAAATGGATCACGATGTCATGGATTCATGGGAGTTTCTATAGGTTGGACTATGAATTATGAAGTTGGGTGATATTAAAAAACCCTCCAATTTTAATCCTGACAATAATTTGGTTGAGGTAATAGAGTATCTCAATGAGTTAGAGGATTTTATATATGCAACTAATGATCAGGTTTAGGCCTTGAAGTGAGTATTTGACATGCTAGACTGAGGAGTGGTTGAAGGGGAAACTTTTCATCATAGGGAGAAATGGGACATTTAAATTAACCCTGATGATATTTTTCTCTTTTCTTTTTCCATTTCTTTCTCTTGAACCTAACATTATTAATTTTGAGGGGGTTTTGTTTTTCATCTTGGAGAGGGAGAGGGAGGAGGAGGATTAACATCAGAGGATATTGGTTCATCAGAATACAGGCCCACAAACACTTCTATTGAGGTAGTTAATTAATCCCTTGGGTCCCCAGAATAATCCCCAGGTCAAAATACCATGATGAAGGTAATGGTGGCATGATTTCCTCGAATGTTACCTAAAGTCTTTGTTTCTGATAAGAGTGGTGTAGGCTCTTCACTATCTCATGAGAGGAGGAAAATAGAGAATTAAAGTTGGTTTGGAAAATGTGTAATTGTTAATATTTTTTATATCATATGATATTAAAATTATTTTGGCACACATTTTTTACTACGGTAATCTTTTGTAGGTTCTGCATCACTTTCATCTCTTAAGGGATCTCGTACTGATCCTTCAAGGATTGAGGAGTATATTTCCGGGGAGGTATAGACGTGTGTTTATGAATACATAAACATGAAAACTAGGTGTAAAAATATATGAATAAATTTATACCTAACTCCATAAATAAAGGACAAGGTCAAGGTAATGTCAAATGTCCTCCCTTAATCATTACACAATGCAGTTGACTCGCAACTTTTTTATGATATTTTATATCAATTACCCATACTAGAGGATACTAATATTTTCAGTGATGATCACCTTGTGACCTCATAAGGGGATAACGGGGATATTATATGGTCTTATGATGGTGTTTTTGTATACCTTAACATTTAGGGGGCTGATGACATTGTGTTTTTTAAGAAGACAACATAGGGAATCATTGGCAGAGCCAATTAGGGTTCTGAGAAACCTTCCTCAGATACCCTTATTGGTGAGGATACTGAAAGTTTTAATTCCATTTATAATTACATGAGGTATTTACTTTATTATTTCATTGATATTCTATGTTACATTAAGGAGTTTGAAGATTTATATAAGGAATTTTATGGATGTGAGTTTTATCATTCTTGCATTTTCCAAACATAGTTGATTTTCATTCACCTGGTGTTTCACATCAAGTTCCAACTTATGAAACTTTATCTGTATATAATTCTGTTAAGTCACTTCAATAAAAAGGCATTCAAATTCATATTACTCATGATTTTGAAGAGGAAATAGTTTATAATAAAGAGGATAGGGATTCTAGGGGGTCTTTTATTTCTTCTACTAAGTAGACTCAAGAGGATGCTCCTTCTGAGGAGGTCCTGACCTTGAGGGATGAAGACAAGGGTTCTAGAGAAGTATCAGTTCCTTTATTTTATCCAATAATAGGTAGGTTTCATTAACCATTTTAGTTTTTTAATACACTCATTAATTGTTTATCTTTTGGTGTTAACGAAAAGCATTATTTTCTCTTGAGTCCCATCAACATCGACAACTGAGATTAGGTTGGGGACTTCTATATGAGTTCCACCAAAACGGATAGTTGGGGATGGAGATACTTTGGAGGGAGAAAGAAAAAAAGAATCATTGAGTGTAATGATCCCAGATCATTTCCCTTCTTCTTAAGGTGGTTTTGAGTCTAACCTAGAGATGCAAGAAACTTCCCTCCTACATGTCTTCTTGTTTGGTGAGATATTTGGAAGGAAATCAGTGAAATGTGTCTTGAATTTATTCCCTCCTTAATTTAACAAATTCTAATCATAGTTTCCATGTTGGGATATGGAGTGTCATATTATCATGAAATCCATGGTATGATGAAGAAAATCATTTAGTGAAGGGAGGAGGAGCAAAGGTCATTGCAGGCTGAGGTGAAATTGGTGAACCAGTTTGAGGAACTTAGAGCTACTGTGATCTAAGATGATGTCATCCACTCTAAAAGGGGAGAAATACTAGGATCTATTCATTATGAGTTCAGTTCAATAATGAACCTCGAAGAAGAATTACATACTTTAAGGGAAGATGTAGTTCAACATCACTAATCATTGAAGGAGGCTTTGATGCAGAGGAGAGAAGTTGACAAGGCTGAGAAAAAAAGTCATAAAGATGAGAAAACTATTTCTGTACAAAGGGATGAGATTCATGAAGCTTCACATGCTGATCAGAGTTCAATTAAACATCTAAAATCTTCTATTTAGGATAAATAGTAAAATTTGGGGGAGAGTATTTGACATGGGAAAGTTCCTCTGCATTTTAAAACTCATATTAAAAGTATTTTTTTGTACCAAATTACTCATGTATTTATCCCAATTCCATTTCCGTGATTGTAGAATTATATGAAAACTTATTTTTATAACAAAAAATCTTTGTGGTAGTCAGTCGTAACCATAATGACAAGGATGTGGGAAATTGTTCTCTGATTTTTACCTCAGTCAAGGGGCTTTGTGATCATATTTTGACTATTTATAGAGTCTAATGGAAAAACCTAAAAACTTTATGTTATTTTTGTATTGTTAGCATAATTTTTTCGGAAGATCGATATAGAGTATACATAGTGGGTGAGACGTGGAATTTTCTTAGGCTGCCTTTTTTGGGTTTTTAGACTAACAAGTTTTGGGCCTTTAAACATATTGTTTCGTAATATTTTTCTTAAACCATGCAAAGAATAGGACTATCAAGCTGAGACTCATATTTTTTTTTGAGTTCCCTTTGAGGATTTTCAATCGGGTGAGTACTTTGTCTCTTTTAGTGGGAAGTTTAATGTTGTGCATGTCTAACTAATAAGGCTAGTTTTATGGGTAAAACATATTTGACCATAATTTTTTAAATAATGACCCGAATAATGCTTTATAGGAAGGAATGTTCCTACATTCTTCAACTACCTTCAAGGAGAATCTTGAGAAACAATTATGTGGTTTTTGAATCTAAAATATGTATTCAAGAATAGAGTAGGTCTCTCAGGAGAAGGAAGTTACCCTTGGTTGAAAAACCTATTATCAGGACTATTTTATGCAAGGCCAACTCGGGCACATACTACATAGTCAAATAGTGGAATCCTTAGGTTGACAGACCCATTATGTGGGAAATATATGCATGGACAACTGGGGTGCATACTACATAGTCAGGTAAAAGAGTTCTTAGGAATCTCGACATTCTATTGTTGATTGATAAATAAATTTGACATTTGGATGTCTCAAGATCATAATGGGTAGTTTTTTAAAGTAAATATGTCTAAAAATGAAGGAAATAAAAATGTTGGCACATACCATGAATGTGGAACCACTTCTAAAAGAATGTGGTGTGTGAATGAGGGTACACTTTGTTAGATAACCCATTTTAGGGGATAAAGACTTTTTATGAAAAAAGGAAAAAAGGCATCGGGTAGTTTAATTTCATGCGACTAATACATTGACTGTGTAGTTTAATGTCATAAAAAGAGGACGTTACACAGTTCTATTTAATGTTATATATCATGGACATTATGTTGTGTAGTTTAAATTAATTAAACAAGGACATTATTATATGTAGTTTAATTTAATTATTAAAGGACATTATGTTGTGAAATTTAAAGTTATCTAGAGGGGATATTATGATGTTTAGTTTAATGTCATGCAGGAGGGACCTTAGTGAGGATTTAATTTAAGTTCATTAGCTATGACTAAAGGTTTGATGGTTCCCTATTTATTGGTAATATATCTGTAATGTTATACTATTTTCAGGTATGGATGGAGAAATTTGTAAACTATAACCAAGGGATCTTTAGATCTAACAAGTGGTATGAGAAAAAGGGCTTATGGAATTAGAGGACGTCCCTCTTGTGAAAAAAGTTACCACAACTTAAAAAACCCATCATGGGGGCTGTTTTATAAGAGGCCAGCTACAACACATACTGTATAGTCAATAACAGAATACTATATTTGAAAGACATGTTATGGGGGTAACTTATGCATGTCCAACTGGGGTATATACTGCATATTTAAGGAAAGGATCTCCCAAGAATTCTAACATTCTATCACTAAAGACCGATTATTGTTTATGGTGATTCATATTTTACCAAGAACAGAGTATGGTTTTCAAGATAAAATCCCAAATACAGAAGAGGTATTTCAAGTCCTAATTACCAATGAATCAGGGGAGTAGGCTCTCTATGAAGGTATCAACCAAGAACAAGATGTATCGTGCTTATAGTTTTATGTCAGATAACGAGGACCATTTAGATTATGGAAATAATTGGTGGCATGCGGTCAAGTAGCCTAAGATAATTTTAGTATGCTTTGAACACATATTAGGGAAAATGTAGACCACGATATTGGAGAATTTTTGTTCGGGAGAAAGGATATTGCACAAATTCTTAATGGGTGAATACTAATTTTAAATTTCAGGTTCCACCATACTATCATCAAATGATTAAAGGGATAAAAGATGCTTATCCAAATGGTGAAATTACTGCTATTGAAAAAACCTGTTATGGGGGATGTTTTATGAAAGTACAAATGGTTAACATACTACATAGACAAGTAGTGGAATCCAATGGCTGACAGCCCCTTTATAGGGGAAGCTTATACATGGCCAACTGGGGTACATACTTCATAGTTGGGCCAAGGATGCCTTAGGTATCATACAGTCTGCCACCAAAATATGAGGAAATATTATAAAGATCTGAAAGTATTCAAGATTTGGAGTATGAGATATGAAAGGGGAATTTTCTAATGCACAAAATGATGTTTTTGGACTAATATTGTATTGGAATTTGGCGTCACTTTCATAGACTTGACTCATATGTAAAAGGAGGACATCTCTTGTTTCCTTGGTGGGATCCATAAGGAGAGGATCCAAAATAAAATCACATTTACAAATTTTTGGTTGTATGTTGAAGAGGTGAAATTTTCCTTTACCTAATTGCTAGGACAAGGATCTATGGTCTATTCTTCACTATATATCTCAATAGGATGAGAATAAATCCATACATAGTTTTTTGGGTACCGAGCAGTTTAATGTCATGCGGTGAGGACAACAGCCATGCAGTTTTATGTCATGTGGTAGAGAAATATGGTCTCTCGAAATAAATAGAAATAGGATAATGAAACCGTACTAGAGAATAGGTCCCAGGTTTCACTACATATCTTGTCAGAGCAATAATCAAGCCACACATAGTTCTAACAAATACAAGTTCATATATAAAGTGGGAACTCGTATTAGATATCCTCATGTAGATCTAACTTGTACATGGGAGAGTGGATTTTTTTCTATGTTGTGATGTGGCTGGGCCCAGGATTGAAGGTCTGGACATCACCACATATCTAATATGGGTGAGAATCAAGAAACACATAATTTTGTAAGGGTCTTGTAGTTTATCATTGTGTGGTAAGGACGTGGGAGACTTCGAATTGAAATGGAATATCGTGGATGGGAAAAGGTGTAAGACCTAGAAATCACTATTTATCTTTATAGGGATATAATTAATCCATACATATTTTTTTGACAAATTGTGTAGTTTATTATCATGTGATTATGAAAACTGGTGTTCCTTTTAAGATCTTGCATCTAGGACTATGATAACCCCAATGTAAATAAATACACCTTACTCACATGGGGAAATCCTTTACCAAACTTATAATCCCACATGAGGTGGTCTCAGTTTGAGAAATATGGCATGGTGAAGGTTTATTTTATAGAATAAGAGAAACATAAGTGAAGGATAATTGAATGTTAATTATGTGGTCGTTGAGCCAAGATATAGGATCCAGGTGTCACGACGTATCTCATTGGGATGATAATCTAGTAGTATATAGTTCTAGATAAGGTTCCCCATGCAGGTCTGATTTGTACATAGTGAGTGGAGTGTTTTAAATTGTGGAAAGACCCAAGATAGGAGATCTATGCATCACTATTTATGTCAATATAATGAGAATCAATCCACACATAGTTCTTGGAATTCCATGAAGTTTAACTTCAATCAGTAAGGATGAAGATTAAATGATGTGAAGTGATGAAAATATTACATTTGGTCCCAAGGTTAGAAGTTTGGGTGATACTAAGTATCTCATTAATATAATAATTCACCCATACATAGTTCTCAAAAACTTTTCCCCACTTAATTTGGGTTTTAATCTGGGTAAAATGGATTTTATAATCATGAAGCTGATGGTTGGGCCTAAATCAGGAAGTCTAGGTATCACAATGCATCTCATTATATTTACAATTAATCCATCAGTTATGTAAATGTTCCCTATGAAAATATGATTCATGAACGGGGAAAAGGAAAGGGGTTTTCCTTTCCAAAATCCTGACTGGACTGAGGATTCAGGATTCAAACATCACTACATATCTCTTTATAATAAGAATCAGGAAACACATAGTTATTGAAGATGGTTCCCCACACCATCTAGGTTATGACATGGGGAAATGGGCTTTAAATATTTTCCAAATTAATGGTTGTTCTCAAAACATGATTCATTGTAATGATAATTAAACCATACATTCTAGAAAAAATTTCCTATGCATATCTTGTTCACACACATGTAAAGAATAAATTTCCATTTTGGTCATTGATAGACCTGATATTGGAGATTTGGGTGTCACTATGTATCTCACTCCAGTGGAAATCAATCCAAACATAGTTATTGAATTTTTCAAACATTTTACCATCATACAATGAGGATGTGAAAATGTTGGGACTTAAACCAATAAAAAGTGTCCCATTTTTTTAAGAGATAGTGAGGGATATCCTGACATGTGGTATGTTGGGGGTTTAATTAATTAGAATGAAAATGTGGTTCACCAATTTTTTTAGTGTCCTATGTTAAGGAAAATAGGTTTCTTGTAGTTTATTATCACATGACAAGGGCATTGTGTCATTCATTTTAAGGTCATGAAATAATGACCTGCTATGTAGTTTAACATCTTTCATCTTGGATGTATGGTGAAATGTCGTTTAACATCATGAAGCTAAGAAGGTGGTTGTAATGAAGTTCAATTTCATGAAACTAGGATGAACTCGATGTGATTATGCAATGCAATTTTTCAGGAACCTTTCATTGGTTAGAGTTTTAATGAGTTCTCTTTCCATTGAGATGGAGGAATAATCTCTATTAGAGTTGACCTTATGTATAGACAAAGGTCTCTCCCACTTTGGATAAATTTGTATAGGATTATTTACTGGGATCATTGGAATTATAATGACCAAAAACAAATCTCCTTGAATGGATGAATTAAGGAGGACCTTCTTGTTAAAGGCCCATGAACTCTAGTTCTGATATATCTCCAAGTGATGCAAGATATGCAATCTCATTTCATCAAGTTTTTCCAATTCATCCAGTCATTTTCGAGACTGTGCATCTAAAAATAGCTGGTCACAAATGGAAATATAGAGTGGTGGCAACTAAACTTCAATGGGAAATACTGCATCTATTCAAAAAACCAATGGGTACAGGGTTTCTCATGTCACACTATGTCTTGTAGTTCAGTAATCCCATAATGCATGCAAGATCTTGTTAGGACAAGATTTATAATCTTTATCCACCATCTTCTAGATTATTCTTGACATGGCCTTGTTAAAATCCGGTATCTGTCCATTATCTGAAGAATGATAGTGGGATTAATGGTTGGATTTGATATTGTACTCTTGATATAGATTTTCTACCATAGTAGAACAAAATTTGGTGTCATTTTCCATCAATATGGTATGAGGTTTACTAAATCCAGTGATGATGTCAGCTTTGAAAATGCTAACAATTCATTTCCCTCAAACTTCTTTGGGGGGTATCGACTCATCCCATTTGGAGAATAAATCATAAGAGTAAGGATATACTTTAAATCCTTAGTCATTTCTGGATGAAATGGTCCAATAACATCCATTCCCCCATGTGAAAAACGACTAGGATTATTTGGCTGTATGAAGAAACTCTTGGTTTTGGTGAATGAAATTGTCATGCACTTCACAAGAATGAAATTTTTTAGTAAAATATGTGCAATATGGTGTCATCGAAGGCCATAAGTATCCAAGACTTCATATTTGATCAGAAAGCCTATACCCTGATTGGTGGGCACCACAGGCTCCTACATGGACTTCTTCCATAATAGCCATAATCTATTCTCCATCAGCAGATCTGAGAAAGAAAAAGTCAAATCCTTCTTTTTAGTGGTCTTTATAGTGATTTAGTCCATCATAAAGGGTGAAATTCTCTACTCACTACCGTATCTTATCTCTACAAACTATGTCTAGTTGGAGTTCCCCATCCTGACAATAGTCCATGATAAGTGCCAACCATCCAATGGTAGGACCATATGGATCAAGTATGAGACTAATTTCATTGATATATTCTATTCTAATCCAAACAAAACCTAAGACCATTCATTAGTGGGAAATACTAATGAATGTTTCATCAAGATTTGGATATTCCAATGTTGTATTTGTATTTTACAACATAGCTGCATAGACATTTTGTGTTCATAGAACATGATTTATTGTTGGATCTAAGGATAATTCTTCCATTAACCCTCATATATAGTCAAAAGGGTAACTAGATCTTATTTTCTGATGGAATAATCTCTATTTATAATATTGATTACCAACTATGAGTCAACTTTAACCTCCAAATGGTTCAACTATATTTGAAGCTTCAATTCTAGGCCTTCAATGAGTGTCTGATATTTTGACTCATTTTTTGTACAACATTTTTTTAACAATGAGTATGGAAACACTACATTCTCCGGGGAGATAAGAACAATCCCTTAACCTACTTTGTTGAGTATAGTTCCTTCCATTTTCTTTACTATTGGGCTTCTAGATACACCATAAAAATAAATTTCTCATGTTTGGGGGCCTCTTTGAATATGGAATATTTCTTCATCAGGTAATTCAATATTTAATGGAATCTCTTCTATAGATCAGTATTTGATAGTTAAATCCTCCAAAGACTGACCTTTTACTAGTTTCTGAGGAATGAACTATATATAAAACTATTGTAGAATAACTTCCCAACATTCTAGAAGTCTTTTCAGCATAAGATGATCGAGGATAGATTTGATTAAGTTATTATTATAAACCAAGTGGATCTCATGGTGTTGCAGGTAGTGCCTCAAATTTTTAACAATAAATATTTATGCCAAATAGATCTTCTCGATATCTGAATAATGAGTCTCATCATCAAGTGTGGATCTATTGAGACAATAAAGGTTGTTTTCATTCCCATCATCATTCTTTTGTGTAAGGAAGGTCTTTAGTGATCATTCATGTGTATTCACCTACAGAACAAGAAACTTTCCTTCGACATGTGGTATCAATACCGGTGGGATCAAGAGGTATTTATTGAGGGAATAAAATGCTTCTTTTCTGTCATTAGTCCAATAATATGAGACCAGTTTCTTCATCAATTTTTTTAAGGCTAAACACATTCCTGTATGGTTGGTTATGAAGCAATAGATGTAGGCCAAGTGTCCTTGATGTCCTCTCAACTCTTTCATGTTTTGAGGGGGTTACATTCCAAGGATTTATTTAGTATTATCAGGATAGAATTTTATTCCTTGATGGAATACATCAGAGATAAGGAATTTTTATGAGGTTACCCTTAAATCAAATTTCAATGGGATCATCATTATATTATGCTATCAATGCTTGCTGAAGATAGTCTCTAGGTTAACCAAGTTGTTAGAATGTTTTTAGGGATGTACCACTAGATCATCGACATAGCATTCAACAAACATCCCCAAGAAGGGTTTAAATATGTGATGCATATCACGATGGTATGTTTCATCAGAGTTCTTCAAGGCAAAGGGCATTACCCAATAGCATAATATTCCCTGAGGGGATCTGAAATCTATCACTTCTTCATCTTTTAGGGACATGAAGATTTGTATTTACCCTAAATATCCATCAATGGAGAAGAGGTCATGATATATGGTCGTTGCATCACTTAAGAGTTCTATAATTGGCATTGAGGAATCATATTTGGGAAACTTATGGTTGATATCTCTGGAATCAATGAAACTATGGTTTTCCCATTCTTATTTTTCATAGGTAAAACATTGGAAATCCATTTAGGGTACTGTACCTCTCACATAAAATTATCCTTGATGATTTTTTCCACTTCAACATCAATTTTTGGGGTGTGAGTTAGGGGTGTCCACCTAGCTACTTTCTTTTATCCTCAATGATATCCTGGTAGACCCTAGTGATGGGTGGCTACCTTGGGGTCAAGGCTAGGGTCTTTGTGTTGTTATAGGAAAACACATACTAGTTCTACATTAGAAAGGAGGTATATATTTCCTATTCTTTGGGCATCATGGACATAATAATCAGAGTAGGGTGTGTATATTCTTGTATACTCATATTTATCTCACGGTGTTCATCCACGATGGTAGAGACACCTTACTCAAATGTTGGGGGAGCATCCATGAGATCTTCTTCTTCTTCTTCATCCTCATACTCCACTACTGTCACCACTTTATAGGGAGGAGATGATAAAACAAGTTCCTAATAGGGAAGAGGGGAGTCACCATTTGAACATCCAAAATATGAAGCAAGCATTTCAGGCTTACTTAATGATATGAAGCCTTCTTGGGGTCCTGAAAGTGGAATGAGGGACTGATAATGAGTTCCTCAACTTTCTCCTATCATCACGACAACTTCTTCTTGTCTTGAAGATATAACTAGATTTTTTTGTATCTTATGAGAAAGTGTGAGAAAATTTTCATTCAAGATTTCACCATCACTTTGAGAGTTGATAAAATATCCAGTACATCAAGCGCAAATATCATTATTGACATTACAGAAGTTGCTGAATAAATTCTTGAATTTGGGCCCACCCCTTAAATTTGATTAATAAGTAGTATGTAATTTGTACTGAGCTGTTTGAAAGGGTTAGTTGTGATCATATCTATGCCATTTGGGGCATTGATTCAAGTAACATAATCATCCATGGAATATTTAACTCACTTATGATAGAATTCTTCATCAATGTATAGTTTCTTATAGTATTTGAACATGGCCTTATCACCATTCAATGTATAATTCTGTCCATTGACACAATATTTTGGAAATCGGTGGTAGGATAAAGAAATGGTTTCATATGGATGTAACCAAGGTCTTCCCAGTAAAGCATTTAAAGATGCATCTTACTGAACAAACATTAATTCTATGTCAGATTCAAGATCCCCAAATTGAGTTTTGAGTGTAATCTATCCAAGAGGCTCCTGATCATTATTTTCAAAACCCTATAACATCAGAGTGTAGGGAGACAAGTGGGATTTGTTGAGAACCAGTTGGAAAAGTGTCCAGACCAGAATGAAGTTGACCCCTAATCCATTTTCAATAAAGGCTTTTCAGATATCAATGTCACCGATTCTTCCAGATATATACAAGGGAATGATGTGTCCTTACATGAAAACATCTTCATCTTGGTCTATAAATGAGATAATCACATGGAATTATGTGAGATAATTCTTCACACGATATACCTCAGCAGCAGCAACCTTGACTTCAAATTACCAAGGTCTTGACAAGGCCTCAACGAGTGCATCCTAGAGGTATTTTGATAGACTCAAAGAATCCGATATTTATAACTTAGTCGTTACCTGGTCTAATTTCATCAGGACATCATATTTTTGTTCCAGAGGTCTGTTCTTCCCAACATAGGGATGTTTATTTGAAGACACTTTAGGATCTGATGTCCCTGATGTGGATGGTCCATACATTTGTATAGGAGATATAAGTGTTCCTATTATTAGAAGATTAGTCGATTGGGTTGGCCAAACCATCAAGGAGGTGGTATCATATCCTCTAACCATTCTTCCAATATAATCATGTTAGGGTAGACCCTATCATGAATAGGGGAAGAACTATCTTATGCCTTCTGAGCTAACTAAAGATCATTTCCATGAGTTTTGACTATATAGATGGTTCGAGTGGGGATTTGGTTGAAGTAGTGGTTCCTAGCATGACCATGTCCTCCCCTGTATCCTCAACATTGCTGACCTCTTCCCCTAGTTCCCCAATTAAGTGTAGGAAAATCATGTTCATAATAATAATCTTCAAGTGAGAGGGTTATTGTTAAATGAATAAATTTAATGAAATATAATATCAACTAGTCATCTGATTAATATTCTACCTAACGGGTTGACTCTTGTTGTTCCATTTAGCAGGGTGGTGCTCATGCTATTGGGATGGACATCATGATGTTTTCTAAGGTCAAGGAAAACTTTTTCCCTGAAATTATCTCATATTGTTTTGTTTTCTCTTTATCCTTATTTTCATGTCTCTTTTTTAATGACTATCCTTCATAGGATTCAGCTTTCGATGAAGCTGACATCGTTGTATCAAAGGGGCTTGAGTGCATAGTTGTTTATTTTAACTATGCTCATAGAATATAAAGTGTCTATTTAATCATTTTTCTAACCATCCAGTCACTGGAAATTTGTGTACTCTTACATTTAGCTTCATTTCATTCACCTCCATCCTTTGGATTGGTATCAGAAACACATGCTTCTTTAGATGGATAATTCTTTAGTTTTACTTGCCTAAAGGCCACCATATTTTGTATGAGGTATTTGAATAAGAAGAAATACTGGATGGGGTGGCCTAACATTTATGGAAGGGGAAATAGTTTGAGATATCTTCATCACCTTCTTTTTTGGGATTCCTGGACTTCAACAACTAAAATAAGTTGTTTTCTAATGTTGAGATGAAGTAACTAGGGACTTGGTCATTTTGAAAGGAATATACCTTTTTTTCATGTCCTCAAACTATACCTATATCTGATATCTTTGATCATTAGTATGAGGTGGCCATTGGTGTAAACACTAGAGTGGTGGATCCCTATGGTATGATGTGGGATTAGAAGTAGGAGTGGGTATAGGGGCCTTCTTAAGTATAACTTTGGTGGCCTCTTCTTTTCATGTTCTCCTTCCCTGAGTTGATGAAATTACCCAAGACTTGGCATTAGTATTTGTGATGGAATTCTAAACATGTTGAGAAATTGATGCCAGATCCTGAATCCCTCTTGTTTACTTTACATGGATAAGCAGTGCATGTAACTCATCTTGAATATTTTATACACATATAGACAATAACTTTTTTTAAAGGAGTAGTTGGTTTAAGGAGTCTGTTGATCCTTTCAACTGAGAAATGAAATCTGAGACCCTTTTATTTTCCTATTTTTTCATTTTTTAAGATCTAAGACTATTGTCATTTTTATCATTGAGATAAATTGAAATAGGAACTTATGATAGATATCATTCCTTCCAGTAATCGCTTGATATGTAAACTCATATAACATACAAAGGTTGGTCCTTTTAGTGATTGTATGAAGCATCAATGTTTCATCGCCTCTTGTTATTCAGGGGTCCCTATAATGGGTTCACGCCAAGGGAATAAATATTCAAATATAGCTATGTTACTCCTAAGCCATTAATGATAGAAAAATGTGGGATTTCCAAAGTTTAGAGGGGGAGGGGTAGGATCCACCCATTCGGGAAAAGCCTTCCTTTCGGGTTATATTAGAGTGTAGTGTTCCTCCATGTATTCCAAACCAGTTTTTACTAACTGAAGGATGTTCAAAAGAATTCGAGGAATGTATGGATGTGATGGGACCAGAAAAGGTGTGGAGGTTGAAGCCTACACCAGTGAAGTGGATGGTTGGACCATTAGTGGTGGAACTGCTTGTATTTTCAATGGGTAACCCATAGGGACATTCCTATAAGGGTGTTCCTAATGATACTATTATTGGGCACCCAATGGAAGTAATTATTGATCTATTATTGTGGGATCCAAATATATTGGTGGTGGATATCCCACATTGAGTGGATATTCCTAGTCTTCTTCGGTTGTTGTAGAAAACCCTCTTTTCTGAGGTGCATCAACTAGAAGTGAGAGTTGAGGGTATTCTTACCGAGCATATATGATAGGACAGCTTCCTCAGAGTTACTCTGCATCGGGTCTTCTCAAATATCTCATCTCCACCCATCATTGAGAAAATGTTTCCTCTATCAGAAGGGATTGACCCTCTTCCTAGGGAGGAAGATTGATAGTATGACCCTTAACTTTTCAACTCTTAGGTTCCTTTCTAGGAGGTAGAGGTGTATTATTCGAGGGGATGCCAAAATGTTGGGTGAGCCTTTTGTTTTGGGTAAACACACCTCCTTCATTCATTTCATTGTGGACCTTCTCTTGAACCTGAAATTCTTCTTCTAACTCCTCCAAATCAGTCTCATGTTCTATAGGGTCTTCAATGACAGTGTTGATGACATTCAGAGATTCGTAGTGCATTGCAGACACTCTGTTAGTGTCACTATGAGATCACCTTCTTCTGTGCCCTCCATGAGACCTTGGAATCTTCTTTATTGATTCCTTGAGAGATTTTTTGTGGATAGTGACCCGAAGGGAATTCCAAGAGAGTTAAGTCATGAGTATTCCAACTGATTTTATTAGATTACGATTCGGGAAAAATTGAGAGGTTTCACTCCATTACATCTTTCCTAATCGGAAGAAAACTGATTTTCACTGATGAGGATATTGATGAGGTGAAAAAGCCCTTAACCCTAAGGGTCAAGGATGTTCTTGTTCTACGTCAAAAACCCTTCAGGCCGGATTGTATGACCTTGAGGGTTGGGTTAGAAAATCCCCCAACCCTGAGGGATGGGGTTTCACACGAACTATTGTGGGTGATATTACCATATCTTCTTTTCTGATTTTATGGATTTTTGTCCGAACGTGGGGCGGGTGAATTACTCGGAACTCACTTAAATTTCCTATTTTGAAAGAATATTTTTCTATTTATTCCATTTTCTCTACATAACTTCTGAATTCCTTTTATAGTAATTCTTTCTCGATGTCCTAAAATTTTTTAGGAAAAGGCATCTTAATATCTGGATCTCTTATGGATCGATGTCGATGAGAGTCGGTCGGGGCCCATTCTTATTGATCACATATTTGGTCATGAATAGATTCCATTTTTTATAGACGTCTTGGGTAAATGAAATTGCATGATACCAACTTTGGTGGTATTTTATATATGGGGATCATGGTGAAATGTAGCACTCCATGTCCACACCATCCTCTTATACAAACACCAGATGGGGTATCTCTGATCAGCTGTCACAACCTCATTAATGCATCAAGGCATTCACATTCAAGGGATACTTGTTGTTTCTCGATCTTTAGATGTTGGGAATCTAGGGGAGATTCCAATTCAATTTTTCACTACTGTCCTTCTATTACCTTGATTTTAGTTTGATACTCATCATATGGTAATACCTTTTATTTTAAATGGAAAAGAGTTTTCCATATGCTGTGGAAGATTTCATGCACAAAATATTCCACAAACACCTCTAGAAATCTATATTGAGGGGTGGATAAATGCCATAACATGAATGGTATGTCATCTTTATCCATTTTTTTACTTATGTTTATAATATCTTCTTCTTCTTTAACCAGAGGTTCCTCAACTTAGGCCTACCAGAGCAGATGCTTCCTGTTGTTTTACCACAAACAATAGGATTTGTTGGGATATCCTATTCTATGTTGGAAGGAAGGTGACCCAAGGGTGATTTGGATAATGATCTCCACCTTGGGATATCTTCCAGTTGATAAAGGATTTCAGTTACTAGTGATAAGGAATTATACATGACTAACTTTGTGTTTGCAAGTGCCTCATTATAAGAGGGGTTTCTCATCACTACATTGTCAATTGGAGAATTCTCTTGAAAATTTGAATCACTAATAAGGAGATAAAATTCATAGTAAAACCCATCATGGAGAGGACCACCATGATGAATTAAAGCAAGAGGAATATCCTCTTGCTCCTTGGTCTTCTGACCACATGGAGGGTTGTCATGGCTCTCATCAAGAGATAGGATATCAATATAGACCAAATTGTTTCTATGAATCAAGACTTCATGGTGAAGTGTCTAATGAGGACCATAATAATCCCTACAAATGTTCCCATAACTTTTTAATAAGATATTAGGATATTGAGCTGCAACAGATAAACTTCGGAGGGCTTCAAGAACTCCAGTGTCAAGAGAATCCTGATCATAGATCAACATTTGATTTTCCAATAATTCATGATGAGGATTCTTCTTAGGTGCCTATTACGAGTGAATAGGGACACTTACTGAGATAATTTTTCATCATGGTCATATGTTTGTGCCTTCCTTGGAGTGTCCAATTTAATAGAATGCTTACTTCCAATGGTAGCAGGTGTATGTTCCCGATCTGTTTTTCTATAAAATATATGGTACTTTTCCCCATGACCCTCCTAGACAAGAGTAGAGGTATGTGTCTACTCTGAGGAATTATATTGATGAGACACCCCATTTTTCAGATAGATTTGTGTTTAAGTCCCTTGGTCACAACTGTAGTCACCATGATGATAACATGAAAAGTCTATAGGATATGGGTATGGATTTGGGTCTTCCATTTCACCATTTCCAATATATGCTTGGTGAATTCAGTGATAGGAGTGAGGATAATTTCTATTTTCTATATGGAGTTTGTGTATGGGAATTGTCATGTAATACCTTTCCTATCAGTGGATACTTATAGTACTCATTTGTAAGAGCAGAGGGTTGAGTCTCCCCTCTTCTTGTCGACAAGATTTTCTGACTGACTTTTCTAGTTGCTACCATATGAGGATATTGGATGGCTTAGTAAATACTAGCGTGTGTGTGTGCTTACTCACTGTTTTCCAACAAATATTTTCTATAGACTTCTTTTATATCTTTCATATGAGTCTTCCAATAAGCTTGGTGGGTTAGGAAGGTGTATGTTCTTGCTTGCAGGTTGCTGCCATATTAGGTTGGCTGACTTCTTTGAATGCCACCAAGTGAGTCTACTGGATGGCTGAATGAAGGTTTACATGTGTATGTTCCTTTTCTCTATTTTCTACCAAATGGGGTTGGTGGGATTCATCGGAGGGGGAAAAGGTTCAAACAATATCCATGTTTACATGTTTTTATCCTTGACTGTCCATCTTATGTGCCAGAGTATGAAGGACCTAGGCTAGTTGGCTGAGGAAAACACCCTCATCATGTTGAGGGGTTACTACCATGTGGTTTTAGAGGTGGTTATTGCTGACATGAGCCCTTGATAAGGACCCTTGTGTCTTCTGGAAGAGTCCATAGGTGGCCTCTTTATCCACTTCCCAAAAATATGGGAGGGAATTATTGTTTCATTACAAGGATACACTACTAAAATTGTTGAAGATAACAGTTAATACAATATTCGTGTCATCATTGACTAAATGATCATTGGTGCATTGTAATCTAGAGGGCCTGTCAGGTGGGTTAGGATCGTTCCATATCAACTGTACTCTCAGAACAATGATTTTGATACCTAGCACAAAAGATGCTGGGTTGGAGGTGGCATCATTCATGAAGACGAGGATCCGTCCTGATTGTAGTCGGGGAAATCACTGGTGAAAACATGATGGAGGCCATTGGATCAAATAGAGTCTTGTAAAAGGTGTGTTTGGAAACAAACAAAAATGATAGAAACCTAAAAAATCAACATCTCAAATACATTCTTGATTGATTGTATGGTTTGGACCTTGTTCCCTTTGAGAGTGGGAGGGGCCTAATAGATAGTTGATACAATCATCTTGGTTAAGGATTCACATCGGGTTCACCATTTTTTGTTTTCGATGGATTTTTTTCCCTTGTTATGGTTTTTTATTTTCAAATGGTTTCAAAAGTGTTTTTTATGGAACTGGAAACACCCAATGGATCTATATCTGAAGGAACATATATTCCAAAGGAAGTTTCTCGTAACGATTTTTGACCTACGATGCTTAATAACTCACATTTTTCGAGAGGATAAGAGGTTAGTCTCATCACACCATTTTTTGGGGGAATTATTTCCTACTCCAAGACTTTATTATAGATTTAATAAATGTTCATTAATTCTTCATTAATTCCCATGTATGATGTGGGTCAAACTAGAATTAACAATGAATTATTAGCATGTGTGGGATTTAGAATCTTAAATATATATCCAAGTTTCTTCATTAATGGAGATATAAGTATGTATCTGAGGTTCTCAATCAATGATATCATATCATATACTACTTATATATTCTTTGGTCATTATTACAATGAAGCTAGTTTTCTATCCACATAGTGGGGAACTTTGTAGTATATTGTCATCGAGGGAGATAAAGGTCACTCTGGAGTTTATCATCATTCAGGGAAATGAGAGTAGTTTTGATGTTGGGATCGAACCCATAGATTGGATTCCTATGTATAATTACGAAATA
The DNA here is from genome assembly GCA_963277665.1 of Viscum album. NCBI lineage: Eukaryota > Viridiplantae > Streptophyta > Magnoliopsida > Santalales > Viscaceae > Viscum > Viscum album. The sequence continues at coordinate 1,467,162,834 of OY728158.1, forward strand.
AATCAGAACCCATGTATTTTGGCACCTCTTAATATAGAACATCATACCTTTTAAGTTCATGTGATAAGGACCCAATTATTTTGTTTAACATCATGCGGAAAATACATATAAGTGGAAGGTTCCTAATCAAATTTTGGTGCAAGACTTATGTCAATATAGCCCAATAAACTAGAAAGGGATATGCGTTACCAAGTTAAATTAGACCCCACTAGGGATATGGTCCAAAAAAACATGGTTGATTATGGAATTGGGTTTGAACCATAAAGAGGCTTCCTACGTGTCCCATTTTGATGAGAATCAAAGCCGATGTAGTTCCATGAGTCTTATAGGGGAGTATGACCCTTTGATAGAATTAAGTTGGGGCTTACTTTTAAAGAGGATTCCCTAGGAAAGGATCCACGAGTGATGTATTATCTCATGATGATTTGAGTGTTACTTCATGGATTACTTTTAAGAGGGATTCTGATTATGCTCAAACCTTAGGTAGACATCCTACATATAATGGTCATCACAAGAATCACTGTTCTCATAGTTCATGGACAAGGAGTTGGGTTTTATGGGTGTTATGGTCATTAATAGCCTCTAAACCCATGAAGTTCATGATCAATGTGAGAAACAAGAGTAAGCATAATATTTGACAAACCACACAATTTTCCTCCTTTTCTAGTGGAAGAGGAAGAGGATGATGGTGGAAGAGGTCAGGGTTATGTCACTTCCCTCTCATCACTTCACCCTAGAAAAGAATGAATGAGAAGGACATGGTGGTAGAGAGGAGAATTACTGAAACATCCTACATGAAATTCTAGGGGCTTAATATAAGAGGTATTTCCTAAAATTATTTCATAAGTGGGAGGAGGATCTAATTCCATATTAAATAAAAAATTAAGTGTGATCCTTACCCTCCCTGCTAGGAACTTGAGGATATAGATGTCAAATAATACAAGGGATGGACATGGTCCGGACCCTAATTCTTCGAGACCAAGAACTTCCTAACATTTTTCCTAGGTTAAGGGTCCTCATAACTATATATATAAAAATATACATGTTTCCTGATGATGTTAACCATCTGGTAGGACTAGTGTGGGGATCCTCTAATTGTATAAATACAAATCCAAATTGGAGAAACTTTGGTGTGCATTTCCTGGTGGTTTTTTGAAGTTTATAGGTCTGGGTGGAGGTTTCATCTTAGTCCATTTCAAACAAGGTAATAGAGGAGTGAGGATCTCTTCCATAGGTGGCTTTGGAAGAGGACTCTAAGGGTGACTCACATAGGTCTTGGGTGTAGGTGATTGGCGTAGGTCGCCTGTGTAGGGTGCCTGGTGTATGTATTCCTTGTAGGTGTACCGTGAAGGTCCTAGGATGAACTTAATGGTATTGAAACAAAGAAAAAGGTTGCATGAGCTAGATATTTTACATGCAATAGGCCACCGGGGTAATAAAACTTGGGTGATGCTTTAATTAAGGCACCCTGGGTATGCTTCGGTAGTTTTGAAAGGGTATCATGTAGGTCCCTAATTAGGGAGAGGGATATCATGTAGGTGGTTTTTTTACTTATAAGATAATGGTACCCATATATGTGTATTATGTATTTAGACCCTAAAGGGTATTTGACCTTACTTATCCCATTTAATTATATCTTCTCCCATGTTTTGGAGAGCTACTGGAGAAATTTTGGGGGAGTTGCGTGAAGGTGAAGCACAATGAGAGATTCAAGGGTTCTTTTGATTTTTCAGTTGTTCAAATGAGGAGCCCAAGGATACTACTTATAGGAAACTAAGGGACCCTAGTCGAAGGATCTTTTCCAAAAATTTTCTTAGTGTAGGTACACCATACAGGGTAGTTGCACAACCATTGTAATGTGTAGGTGTCTTGGGTACATAAGTCCATTTGGGAAATAATTATTGGTCCTCCATAAGAATATTTATCACTTTATAATTCCCAATGTTCTCTTTCATACTCTTTTCATATTCCCTAAAAAGGGAGTGTTAAAAACATCATGTAGTAACCACAGGTCATGTGTCCACAAGACATGTCTAGGGAAGCCGTGTGATGAGAAATCACCGTGTGGAAGTACATGAACAATGTAAATAGATACAAGGTATTAGAAAAGTTAATGGGTAAAATGCATTCCCAAGAGGGTTTTATTTCCATTACATTCCATATAATAGGGGTATACAACATGTATGAGACACAGTTGGTTGATCCGTATGTGGAACGATACCGTTGAAGTCCCAAGTGAGGTGAGATTCCATGTAAATCCTATAAACACTATGTAATATCACATTTCCAGTAATGTGATGAATTTATAGGACACGTTATTGTGTTCGGGAGAGGCCACATGTTTTCTGGACCCCCTTATACACCATGCAGTTTTTTTGGAGGAGAATTATGCGTGACATATCTCCTTTTATGGAGAATTGATTTAGGCCTATAAGGAGCCTATCTTGAGTTTCTTCCACATATTACGTGATGGTGGCCATATGTTTGGCCTTATAGATTCATTTATAGTTTATTACATGGTTCTTTTAGGTTAGTGATGTTTGGACCAAAAATGGTTGAGTGAGTCCCTTAGTTTGTTCCTATGAGGGTACATGTGGAATTAAGTCCTCAATAATGGATTGTGATCCCCTAGAAAGAGTGATCTTGGTTAGAGTTTTTGAATCCCTCTAGGGAGGCTAGGATGGGATCCTATATCATATCATTTTACCTGGAACATGTTCTTAGTATCTTTGTGACCAACACTATATGGACATCAATCCCCTATCTAGTAGGATAGCCCGATAGGGTGTGTGGAATCATTGGTTATATAATTCCCTATATTGTGGGAAATGTTAGTAGGGTTGTGGAATTATTGTGTATACAATACCCAACTCAGTAGATGGTTTATGTATGCGTTTTTCATCATCCATATATGATCACATACTTCACAAGTTATTCTAGATGTGGTTTTTTGAATCATTGTGACCAATATTAAAAGGGTGATGATCCCCTATTTGATATATATGATCTCCAAGATGTCATATCGGGGTTTGGTGTCCCCTATTGTTTTTGGGTGTGATCCCATCTAAGATAGATATTTGAGTTTCCAGATTAGGTTTTTGGTGTCCCCCAGTGGTCCTGGGAGTGATCCCCTATCTAAGGAGACGTGGTCATCAGTGTTCCAGATTGGGTTCGTAGTGTCCCCCAATGAATCCTAGGAGTGATCCACTTTATGAGATATGATAAAATTCATATTTCTAGTAATGTTAGTATCATTTCCCATTAGGGATTTTTTATAAACCCTATCCGAGTATCAATATTCATAGGGTTCTAGTGTGACTTTCTATGTAGAGTTATTTGACGATTGTGTTGTCTTGAATGAGTTCTTCCTAAGATAGAAGGGATGTTACATCAGCTTCATGATACCTAATATAATGGTATCTCTCATACATACTGTGAAGGATGATGTATTTTTCCTTTATTAATTAAATCTCTTAGATGAGTGTCATTTGAGACGATAGGGCTGTTGTAGTGGGATATTTGGGCCGTGTGTTACCTTTTAAGCCTCAAGTAGATCATGCAATGGTTATGAGGTCAGAACTGCATAAGACATGGATTCTGAGATGAGTATATCCGGGTTTTGTATATGGTAGTCCTGTGGTGTGGTCACATCATTGTTGAAATCCCTTATGGATAGGTAAAACTAGTCACGTATAGTCATTCATGTTCTATATGGAGTTTATCTATCATTGGGTTCCCTCTAGCTAGGTCTATTAGATTGTTTCCTTTCAGTTTCCCTCTTTTCTATTGGAGTTTGGTGCTCATACTGATTATTGTTATACTCGCCCATTTTCAGGCTTTACTCACACATTTTTTGTCTTATGTAGAGCATCAGACTTTCAACAGAGTCCTTAGAGGTTGAAAGGTAGGTAGAGCTTAATGGACTAGAGTGTCCAACACATTTTCCGAATTTGAGATGATAATCATACAGGTGGTTACATTTGATTGTGATCCCATCCATCTGAGTAGGTTGGATTCATTTGCAGTTTTCTTTTGGTGGGAATGTATATTTTTTCCCTTTCTATAATTCTACTATACTCTAGTTTGGGATAGATGTATTCATGCCTTTTGGTTTCTAGATTTTTATATCTCTTATCTATTTTATGGAGATATTTTTGGGTGGATGCACACATGTACCATAGGATAAGGCCTCCCATGTGTGTGATATTTCTAATTAGTGGTGGAAACCATCCCTTGGCCTATGGATGTGGGCTAGGGGAGTTGCGGATCGAGCCTCATTGGGTCGGGTCATGGAATAAATTAACTAGTACAATTGTTTAGTGTTTTTTCATGATCAAATTCCCTATTAGTTCAAAACAAAAATTATTCATTAGATAGGATAAAATTTTCATCACCTACTCCCTAAATTCTATCAGGAAACCAGATTGCAACCTAATTCATTGCGATCATTCATTCAAAGTCAACTTCATTTGTTCTACCTCACCATTTTCTTCTAATGTCTTGGTAATAGTCTTCACTTTCTACATTTCTTCTATCCAACATAACTTTTTAAACAATTTTATTATATATTCACCATTATTGTCGGATAAAAAACACTTATTCTTCGATTATGAATATTTTTCATCCATGGATATAAACTAGAAAATTTATTATAAAACCTAAATCTAATGATTTATTAAAAAAATAAAATTCCTTATTTATAAATTTTGAATGAAGGTAACATAGTACATTGCACTTCCCCGAGAACATACCTGATTTGGTCCCTATATATCTATATGAACAAACTCTATCATCTAATTCTTTCATGACTGTATAAGAAAAAAATTAATCTTACTACTTCTTAAAATGGGAATACTACTCACATATTATGAAATCCACACCATAAAGTTTCATTATACCTATTACAACCAATATCCTCATCCCTTTCTCAACAATGTGGGCCAAATAGTTGGCCACAACATTACAGTTTATAAAGATATTATTATTTTAAATATTATTCCTTTAAAATTATAGATTAGATATAATGTTTCATATTTAACACTCATGGGGACTATCTTAGTTACTTTTTTAAATTTCCATACATTGTTCACAAAGGTTGTATTGAAAAAAACACCATCCATCTGACCTACAAAATTTAAGATCATCCATAATTCTAGTATATAAAGAAAATCATAAATATCAGAACACATCTATTTTTAATATGAATATTAACATATCCGTTACAAAAAAACCTAATGATCTTATATAGTTATAATGTAACACTTTTCAAATCAGTCAAACACAAATATAATAGTTCATACACATTTGGTTGTCTAGTGAAATCAATCTTGAAAGTCAAGAATCCATGAATCTAATTAAATTTGAAAACATAAATTAATTTTTTTCTTCCACAGCAACAAATTGTTCAATATATAAGGAATTATTCCTTCTATAATTGAGAATTTTTTCCAATTATCCATTCTTCATATAAACAATCCTTCTATATTTCCAACAAAAAAATAAACTTATTCCCATTAATTTGCATCTGCTTAATTTCTCTCATATCTTTATTTTTTTTAGTATTTTCATCATAGTTAAAGATTAATTAATTTCTATAATGAATATTTATTTGTAGAAACTATATATTTATTTATTATTTATTAATTAATAATTAGATCTGAGATGTCATGAAATTATAAATTGTTTTTACCTATATAATTTCTTATATCAGTATCCATCACATCAATGATTACAAAAGCGATATAAGAATTATTAATTCACATAATCCTTTAGTGAAAATCACCCAAATCGACTCATTCTAACTCTGTACCACATAAAAGTTAGTCATGTGACTATTTATTAACAATACATATGAAATATCCATATAAAAATTCTCTACGTTAGAAACACCCAGTTCGGTATAGGAATATTCTTATACATGTTTTCAATAATAATAATTAATATAGAAATATTATTATCTTTATTGACATTGAATTCCATGTTCCAAACCTACATCATCTTAATAAATCTATGTGCCTTCCAGTCGAGTCTTTATTATTTTACTTTATATATTTCTTCTTATTGGTCCCCATTAATGGAAGGCATAGATCATTATTGAATAGATATCACCCTACCTACATCCACCATAATATGGTATATAACATGTTGAACTCATCCAAGGAAAAATATCCCTCCTCCAACACCATACTCCCATATCATATCTCTCACTGAAATGAAATTAGAAAAGAAACACATTATCTTTTTAAAACCTACATTATTTTCTTTCATCATATGATGAAAAATATTAGATACCTGTTGTTATACTATAAACCATAAATATGGATAAATGTATTGATTTTTATAAAATGGTAAACATGCATAAAATTGTGTATCTAAAATATGAATATTCTCACCCAAAATAAGAACTACAAAAAACCATCTAAACTATAAAAGATTTTTTTTGAATAATTGAAATAAGAACCAACACACCAATATGCACAAACCAAATAAATAAAAATTTATTTGTTTTAGTTTAAGGGTTACTCAATCGGAAGGAGTGAAAAAAATTTATTCAAGAAGAGGATAATTGAAAGTCTCCTCAAAGCACATGATACCAAAATACTAGAAAACTAAAAGGTGAATTAAAAGATTAAAAAACAATGATTAAATAAATCATACAAGTGACACAACATTAAATTTATAGATGACTTATATAGTATCCAACATGAAAAAATGGTTTCATTTTAATATTATTTATTCAGGAATCCATCACTCGATGAGGGTCACCACCATTAGAAAATTGAACAATACTAACTAAATTGATGCTTTCAGTGAGAAACCTATACTTTCCAAACACATCCTCTCATGTTAATTCCAGATTCCACCATTATTGTTTCTAGACTTCTAATGTTTCAATATTTACTTCACCCCATTCCAAAACCAAATTTAATAATAAATCATTCTGTAAATTTAGAAAAAAATTTGGGAAAGCATTTTCTCACACATTATAAACATGTCATGACTCAATATACACAGGCCATGGGGTTGGTCATATAACCCCATTTTTCTATTGTAATATATCAGTTAACATCCTTAAACACCACATGTTATTACCCACTGGGTTCCCTTATCAAACTAAACACTATCCCCATTGTCCAACACTTTTTTCCTCATTATAAGTTTTCCTCACTCACTCACAAATTCAGAAACCTCCTAGGAGGTGACCCATCATGAAACTACTATAAAAAATAATGCTCAATTAAAGAGTTATAATCAAGTAGGATCCCGAAATGAATGGTTCACCTTGTTGATATGATTAGTATCATGTAGTCACTTTTATTATGGTGTTATGCTCCCCATGACTTTAAGAAACGATGTTCTTTTTGTGGAAACCACTCATCAAATATAGGCAATGCCATAAAAATTTTCATTGGTTATTATCTATGATACAATTTGTATTGACCCAAACAACATGGGTTATAGAACTAGTAATATAAACCATAGGTCTCCTATAATACCTTTATTTCTTCCCTAGCACACAACATTCTATTTCCCACCAAGGCCACTTATCAGGATGATGAATATACCAATAGGATAAAAAAATTTCTTTCAATGTGCATTGTCCTCACTCAAACACACTCTATTAATATTTATAGGGGTTCAATCATATTGATAATACTTTAATCAAATCACACTTCACTATGGAGTTTTAATCAAGTTAGATATTGATAATAAAGGTTCACCTTGTTGATATGGGTAGTAACATTTAGATTTTATGTTTCACTTTTCTATAAATAGAGAACATGTCTACAAATATTTTTATAGGGAGGAACCATGGAACATATCTTGAGGGATAAGTAATAGAGATGATAAGTGAGGTGCTGAATGTGGAACTATTAGATGTACTCAGAAGATAAAATGTTTAAAAATGATTTAAGATGGAATTAACTGTAAATGATTTTGAGATGGAGATTTGATGTCGATTGAAGATTTTGGGGTGTATAAATTATGTGAAATCTTAAAAAAATGAATCAAACTGATTTTTTCTAATAAAATTCAATTTAAAGGAGTTTATTAGTTGAAACATGTTAATGAATATTGTATAATTTTTTCTACGGTTCAGTTTTGTTAGTTATAACCCTTAATAATCAATATTTAATGAAACTATATAATTAAATAAAGCTTACAAATCATTCCTAATACTAGAAAAGAAAATATTTTTTCTCTAATATTTGTTTTATATAAAACACTAGGTAATTTCTTTTCATTATAATGGAATGTGATAAAGTTATTGTATTATTAAGTGATTATAAATCATTAATCCACATTTCATTTTTGATCCACATTAATAAATCACTTTAAGTCTTTATTTTTTTACTGGTTTTCCATAAAACTATATAATTATTTTTAATATTAAATTAATAATGATTTATATCTATTATCTAGTTATAATTAATATCACCATGATATTCATATTATCATATAACCATTGACTATAAATTTTTATGGTTTTATCCTATTTTAAGAACCATTTATTGATTATGAAATTTGTTTTAATATTTTACTTGAATTATATAAATTTGTTTTAACTAATATAAATCGACTAGTTTGATTTATATCAGTTAAATACCATTCGTTATTCGTTTTTTGTTTTCCCAGAAAGTTTTTTTTCAATATAATTATTTTAACTATTTCTTTCTTAATTGATATAAAGTAACCAATCACATCTCTATAGATATGTTAGTGAATCCAATTATGGATAAAATGGTATTGAAAAAAGAGGTGAGTGATGAAACTGGAAGGGAAATTGACGATGAACTAGTAAAAAAGAAAGGGGAAACACCCATTTAGCTATATAGTTGATTAGGATTGACTTATTTTTAGAGAGAAGAAGATGAAGATACCTATGAATATAGATGTTATATTGAGTATAAAATCATGAAAAGTAATCATTAAGAAATATTTATCAAGAATTGAAATAGGTAAGAGATTTTATGGAGGCACAATGTAGATTATGATTGGAGGGACGAGTTGATGAAGGGTGGTGGAGTTCAAAAACTAAGACATGGGGGGAGTGAAGTGGGAAACATATATTATATAGGGTATACAGGAATGAAAATTTAGGTTAGTCCTTTATAGTGATACATGTAAAGGAATGTATACCAATTTTAAGAAGTATAGATAAAAGATTAATAATTTAGTTAACAATTAATAAAAATAATTATAAATTATTTAATATAATTAATTACTAGTAATAATATTAATATAATAAATATATAATAAAAAAATTTATTTAAAATGCGTAAATTAATATAATTAGTAATTAGTAATTAATATTTACTCAAAATAGATTGAGCTTAGAGATCAAGTAATTAAAAATTATTAATATTACTAATAATGACATTAATAATAACTAATAATTTAATTAATCATAAATAATTTAATTAATATTTTATATTATGTAGAGGTGAATATAAACCACAAGTAACACACACTCCCACACACCCTAGTGGATTAAGCCTCATCCCTCTCCACAAGGAATCACATGCACCCATTGGACTCATTTCATTACAAAATATTGGCTTGAAGGTTTAATATCTTGATGCCCTAAAGGCCCTGGTGAATGTTTCCTGAGGGACCAAGAATGAAATGACTTAAACGCCCATGTGAGCTGTCTAAATCATGTCATGATAATAGTTCTTATGCCATACTTCCCCTACCAGTAGTCATCGCCCCATTTTATATGTCTTAATGCTATTTCACCCCTCAACCATAAATCATTATGTATTGTTATGCTCTGACACACTGTGGTAGGGAACCCCACAATCTCACCTCAAAGAATCATGTGGCAATAGGGATAGATGGTAGGTGTCAAAAAACCCATTAATTATACTACTAATTAATAATTAGGGTTGTTATTACAAATTATATTATTTAATATTATTAGTTACATTATCATCATAATCATTATTAAGTATTATTATTTATACTCTTTTCTATTAATTGATTTAGAAATTACTATTAATAATTATATTATTTATTATAATTATTTGAATATTATTAATTAGTAAATGATTATTTACTCACTATTACTAATATAGTTAATAGTTATATTAATTATATCATTAATTTTTAAACACGATAGTAATTATTATTTTTAATTATCAATTATTAAATTTTAATTATATTATTAATTACAACTATTAATAATTAACTATTGATTCTATTTAATATGTAATTATTTAATATTTATTTTAATTAATAATTCAGTATATTATCAATTATTAATAATTATATCAATTATTATTAATTATATTGAGAAATTACATTACTTATTAATTTAAAAACAATATATAATAAAGTAGTAATTATATTATAAATTATTGTATATTTTTATATTAATTACATTATTAATTATTAATTATATTATTAATGATGTATTACTAGTAATGTGTTATTATTACTATTGTATTGTCATTCAAATATTAAAAAACTAAAACTGGAATCTGACATCAAAAATACATAAAATGATGTTAAGGACAACACCCTTATATAAGAGAATGTTGGGTAAGAATTTATCTAATATTATTGAATTGTATTCATTAAAATAATACTGAATATAATAATAGTTAAATAGTATTTAAAATTTTCTTACACACACATATATATTATAGAAATAATATGTTTTAAAGTGATAGGTTTTTCCAAACTCAAAATGTACCTAGTAAAATATTTGACAATTGTCTTATAGTAAAATATGAGTTACCATGTTTAGATGAACTGTTGTTAATTGATAGGCCCACGCCCATTTAGAGTTTATAATGGGATGGGGGGTAAATTTGTAGTCAAATCCCTAATTTTTTAAGGTTAATTTGAAATTAACCTCTGTTATTTGTTATAATGATAAATGACCATAGTATATTTCACACACAATAGATCAAGGCAACCCACAAAACCATACTTGAGGTACATGGTTAACTATTCAAAGCATATGAATATGTCCATGGCATGCTTTGGAAGACCCATGATCATAAAATTGACTAGAATCCACATATTAATACATTGATTTGGGTATATTCATGAACTAACAATACAAGAATCAAAAATTCAGTCTCCTAGAATAAAATAAATAGAATCCCACATTTAATTGATCTTCTATTCAATGGTATCTTCATTCTTATTTATAGTAAGAATCATCCATTTTTACCTTCATAATTTTATTTATTTATAAGTATATAATGTCCTACCACACTTCTTCAAGTCACCAAAATTGGCGAAGGTCCTTCTACTTATTTAACACACATGAAAGGTGGGATTATTTACACATTAAATATAAAAATAGTGTGTACACTTTCTACTATCTTATTCTTTTTAGATAATTATTCATTTCTGTATTATCCTCTCAATTAAATCTCCATCTCATTATTTATAATTAAAATCCTTTCAATACATCAACAAGTCATTTAACTCTCTCTCCATCGATAGATTATTAATTTCTAATTCAAAAATAGACTTCCAATAACAACTAAATTCTATATATAAAAATGGTGTTATTAGATAACTTCAAATCATAAAATCGCCTTATATCTAGTTTATGGATATTGAGGGTTAAATTGGAGTACTCTAATGTATTACCCCATAAGACACAACATCCATCAATCCTAAAGTAATGATTTTTTATTAAAACCCCTTAGATGATTAATATGCGAGTTTGAATGTCCATTGTAGTAAATTTCTACTCATGTACCCCAACATGTATTTTATCTCAATTCATGTATAGTTCCATAAGTTTTTTTTGTAGAAATCAATATTCTATTTTCTATTGAATAATTTTCACCATATTTTCAGTGCTAAACCAATGAAACTCTAGATTCTAGACACTTTATATATCCCCCTATTTTTTATTCAAATTCCTCTTATAGCTTTATGAATAATTATACAATGTATAAAAATCAATAAAACTTCTATAACATTCCAATCATGTAGTTTGATTGATAAATATTGTTTTTAATATTTTTAACTACCATTTACATGCTTTCATTTACTTTTCCAACAAAATAAAATTCAATTGGAGATTATAATATCATCAATATATTAATTAATTTAACATTCATCTTCATCATGCCAACAATATACTTGGCCTGAATAACCCCCACTCTTGGATTTTTTTTTGAAAAAAAATATCATAAATCTATATTGTAAAATCATGTAATTATATCCACCCATTCACATTTCTAGTTTCATATTAATGAAATATAAATTACTCAATTACAATCCTATGTGAGTATACTCAATATTAGGTTTTAAATGAATGAAGACCATCCTTGACTCTCATGCACTCTCGGTATTTCCCTTAGTGGTGATGGTTTCTGATTTCCCCTCCACCATCGGAGTGGGGGGGACTCCTTTCATCTTCCTCATGGGATCTTCCTTTTTTTACTTTACCATTTTTTTTAATCAGGTTCCTTAACTTCTTTCCTTGATATAAAACATTTCCCAAAATTTCCATATTAATATGATGGATTTCTCAACTTGCAATTTCAATATCGGAGTTCTTTGAGGCCTTGAATCTATTGAATCTATCTTTTGTGCCTTGTTTTATTCATTCTAGTCCTTCAATAGATTATTTTTGGTCGGTTTGTGTCTAGATATTGGGGTATACTAGAGAGTATAACTATTAGAATTCTCAAAAAATGGCACATCTTGAATTAGTTTTCATTAGAGGTTGATTTGATTTGTTGTTGGTCCAAAGCACCCATATATTGCAATGATGTGCATTTATTCATATTATGACGGATATAAAATTTTCATATGAAGTGTGATTCTCTTCATATGGGGTTGCGAGATAGTTTTTCTAAACTTATTCTTCCTTTCCAAAAATTTTCAATCATCCATGTGCAGTGGAATAAGGTAGAACACATTCTATGTTTGGACAGTAGAACTAAACATGATTTCCACCCAATTTCTCTATGAATATTTTTTGATATTGATGTTTCAAAACCACCAGTTTAGTGGGTGTGGATTTCGGTTGGTGAGGATATTATTTTCAAACAACATGTGGACCTTGATTCTTGGGCATATTATTACCATTATTGTAAACATCGGGGGAACTCAGTCTCTTTATCACAACATGGTTGTGGGGAAAATTGTGAGGAGGATGTTTCCTGACATTCTATCTAGTCAAGTCCTCCTATTATCCTTCTACAAGTCTTTTGGCTCTAAAATACCCTCTTAACTCTGTTTCTCTTTTTTGAAATATGAGACCCGTGAATTTTGATCCTAGGGTTGTGGATATTTTTTTCTACTTTATGTCATGATTTGGATGTTTCCATGTTGACAGAATAGGTTTCAGGAAGGTCTAGGATACTTCCCTCTTTTGCTAACATGGTTAAGGATGGAGGAATAAGTAATGGATTATATCATGTTGAAACTGCAGTTGAATCTCAATTTTATCTAATGGAATTTTCTACATCACAAGATATCTATATTTTAGATTCTTCAATGACACTAAGGCATGGGTCTTTAGTACAATGATACTCTTTAAAACATGTTTAGACTTTTCAAGTCCAATTTAATGAGACTTCCAAAGGAGTTGGTATTATAGAGTATTTTGCGATGTTATGTGATAGTTATCCAATCTTATTTTAATGAGGTAATAGTATGGAGGCAATACTTGAAGTGAATAATATTATAAGAGGAAATATGGATGAAAACGTGGATAATGATTATATCTTTGAAACAAGGTCCTTTGAGTCCATGGAAGAGGATGTTGATAAATGTTACCTTTAGTATTCTTCAAATAAAGAAATTGAGACCCTCATCAATTTAGATGGTTTTTTTTGGAATGTGTGGAGGCTACAAATATAAAAACCCGGATCTTCTTTTCAGGTATGTTTTTCCTTTTCTGGTTGTTTTTTAGAAAAACAGGAAATTATGGAATTTTTCTAAGTACACACCGTGTATTTTATGAGTACACGTTGTGTACTTCCTTGCCATAGGAGGCCGTGTGTTGGCTGTGTAGTAGCCACACACACGGCCGTGTGGGAGTGACTTGGACGCCGCTTAAAGTGGAGTTTGGAAACGGCACGTACACGTCGTTTAATTAAAAATTACATGATGTGTACTTTCTTTTCTTCAATTAAATGCACCGGGGTCGCGTCTAATCACCAAAACTCTCTTGTTTTAGGTCCTATTCAAATGAGAGCTCCGTATGGCTGTGGATCTTTGAATAACCCTCGAACGTGTGTCCGTCCTCTGAATCGAACATTGTATGTTGCATTGGAATCTCATCGGTGAGTTCCCTCTTCTCCTAGAGCACCATTTTTTGATTTCTCTTCTCTCGTGAGATATCGTGGGTTGAATTTTTTAGGCATTTTTGTAGATATTCGACATTCTAAGAAGATTGAAGCATCGAGGTTCACATATATCTATCTCCTAATGACAAGGTATGTGGTTTGTGCCTTTTCGTTCAAAGTATTTGAGTATTATGTTCAAATTCCACCAATACCCTTGAACGAGGTATTGTGTGTTTATTGTTTTACCCCTGCTGATTTCCTGCATGCTCGCAAGCTTGTGTAGAGGTTATTTGGATATGAAGAGGGTTGGTTGCTATACTTTGGATATATTGCCCATGTGTGTTCTGTTTATGACTGTTTGGTCCTATTTATCCAGTTTGACTACCTAGCATGTCTTTCATGCCTGTTGTTGTAGAATGGAGAGTTTGTATTATAATATGCTTGATATGTTGTATACTATTTAGCCAAGTAGTTATGTAGGTTTACTTTGGCCATATTGTATTGCTATTCTCATTAACCCACACATGGTTATGAGAACCTACTGTAGTAGACTATAAGGGGAATTGACCGAGTGAGCATCATCAGAGAGTCTTAGAGCTCTTTAGACTATAAGGGGAATTGACAGAGTGAGCCTCCTAAAAAATTCATTGAATTGTTTTGAACTGCTTTAGGCTATAAGTGGAATTTATGGTGAGTGATTCCTCATAGAGTCTGTGAACGACCTGGGATATAATGGGAATTTACCGAGGGAGATTCCTTAGAGAGTCCTTGACCGTGGAGCTATAAGGGGAATTGACTGTGAGTGCTTCCTCAGAGAGTTCCTGACTACCTTAGACTATCAGAGTAATTGATTGTGAGTGCTTCTTTAGAGAGTCTTTATATACTGAACCACATGGGTTAGGTCGAGTGTACTTCCTAGAGTGTGGATTTTACTTGTTAGGTAGGACTAGAGGGGATGGATATGAGTACTTCCTATAGGGTTACCGTTTTGTGTTTAGTTGTTTGTCTCGTTGATTGCTTGATATTGAAACTGTGGATTGTTTACTACTGATTACTTTATTGGTTTCTGTTTTCTTTACTTTTACCTACCATATATTCACTGACTATTAGGAACAGATCTTAGGATGTTTTCCTACTGGTATTTAGTCTCACACCTAGTTTGGGTCATGCTTTTTGTCTGAAACAGATTATATTACTGTAGGTAGAGATAAGGGAAAGCGCCCTTCTACTTCAGGTACTTGACTTGCTGTGGAGATGGAGAGCATGGGACCCAGCTTAGGCTTGCGATGCTAAAGAGTTGTTTATCTTTTTCTTTTGTACTTTGGTTTAGCACATTTTTTATTTCCAGCATTGTAACTTGTTTGGATACATTCCTAGACTTATGTATCATGCATTATTATATATATATGTGCTCCAGTTGTTTATTATTCTAGTCTTCTGCTGTTTACTCTTATATGGATGTTTAATGCTTCTGCTTCTGCTTTTGTTTTTTTCTATTGTGTACTCTTCCAATGAGGTAATAGTTTCTCCTCTATCACACCAAAGTCCATTACTGCTAGTCGGTAGGCTATGGTGTTTGGGGAAATGTGCTTGAGGCCATGTGACCAACCGGGTACGGGGTGCCTCTGGGTGGCTTCACAAACCGGGATGGTGCAAAGTGGTATTAGAGGGATTCTTTTCTCATGACTTACTGTTTGGAGCCATTTTCCTGGTATAGGAAGGAATAGGTACTTGGTAATAAGTTGTTCTTGAGAGTATCTAACCCATGTATAGGGAAAAGCCAACCTACCTCGTTATTGCAATATTCTGGTTTTAAAAGTTTACTGTTGATTTGATTTCACCTTGAGTGATTCACATAATTTTTGATGTTATTGTTGAGGTTATTAATGTTATATTTCAGTTGCAACATGATGATATAAGGGTATTCCATCTCATGCATCATATAGGCACTTGTTAGAAATCACATTTCATTGATTCTTACCATGCCTTTTAGGGTACATTAGCAATTTCATGTTGTTGTGATAGATGTTGTGTAGAATATGCATTTTGTTGTGATATATGCCTTGATAAAAAACCTACTATTTGATAGGGTATTGTTTGTGTAAATTTTTTTCTGAATGAACGCCAAACTTTGGTTCTTGAGGTGTTATGGGCCCTCATGAACTGGAATTTTGTGGATCATTGCTTTTTTTTTCTTGTTATAACATGTATAAGATTCCAAACTTTGATTCAAGGGGAGTAGGGGCCCTCACAGATAAGAATTTGGAACTTTGATTTTCATTTTGGGTTTTCTAGGCTCCAATGTAGTTTGTAAGGCTTATTATCTAGAAAAACCCAGAATACACACCGTGTAGTTTTGATTACATGCCTTTTTTTCTTCTGCCTGAGAAGAAATTTTTTTTCTTAAGTACATGCCATGTACTTTATGTACCCACCGTGTAGTGTCTAACTGTGTCATAGGCCATGTGGGTAGAGACATGGGATGGGGAAATTCTGGTGGGAACGCGTCGTGTACCAGTTGAACATGATGTGTAGAGTTGATCTTGTGTCCACCCATGTAAGTAACAACATAGACGGATAAACCTTAATTTATACACGCCATGTCAGTATGGAACACATTGTGTAGTCTGACCCAGGTACCCGATTGTGTCACTAACAACACGGGTTGGTGTTATCCTTCATGAACATACCGTGTCCGTCTGGAACATTCCATGTACTGTGAGACATGTGTCAGGCTATGTCACTAACAACACGAGCTGGGTGAAGCTTGTCTAGTCCACGTCGTGTATATATTGAACACGCCGTGTAGTATTGTCTTAGGAGTGTCGTGTGGCTTAACTATGTAGAATGACTCGGGCAGGGGTAGAGGATTAAAGTACACGTCATGTGTTAGGATAACACGATGTGTATTTGGGGTGTTACATGACCAGTTTTGGTATGAGTACATGCCCATGTGAATATCTTAACGGAACACACTGTGTAGTAGTTGTACATGCCGTGTAGTCATGTTTTACGAAACTTGAATGTTTTCTTTCTCATGTTCCCTTCTTACGATTCTAGTTTTTAGTCCTAAATAATCTTGATCTAAGGTTTGCACTTGACCTTACAGAGTCATGCCAGCGATACATCCTCCGGTTGTACTCCAGTTTCTAGGCGGTGATCAGACACTAGACATTATTGATCAGGGACTCCCAGTAGATCCTCCAGTTGTGCCAGACCTGGCACCAGCCACGAAACCTAACATAGGTGTAGATGCACAGTTTAGGGAGAGATTTTTTAGGATGATGCAGAACTTTCAAGGAGTTCTGCCACCTGCCCCGTCGATGGAAGAATTGACATGGGTCTTTCAGCAGTAGCATCCTCCCACTTTCTCAGGGGATGGAGGACCCCAGGCTGTAGAGTCATGGCTAGAAGCCGTACTGATGATTTTCGAGCATCTTAAGATACCTCTAGAGAAGAGGGTGAAGCTCAATACCTACATGCTTCGAGACTCCTCCAAGAGGTGGTGGGATGTGATCTCGTAGGCGGGCCGCTAGCATAATATGGGTTGGGATGAGTTTCATTGCATCTTCTATGATTAATTTTATCTGGAGACCTTGAGGGCCGATCAATCCCAAGAGTTTACGAGCTTGGAGTTGGGTACTCTTTAAGTTATGGATTATTCCTATCACTTCACTGAGCTACAGCATTTCACGCCTATTCCAGGAGGTGATGAGTTATTACTTGCACAGAAGTTTGAGAATGTTCTAAAGCATGACATCCGATCTCAGGTGAACATCTTCAGGTTGACTTTGATATCCTTTATTGTCAAAAAGACACTGTTCACAAAGTGTAATATGATGGATTTTGGAGATGTGAGCTGGGGCGGTTCGGCATCCAAAGTTAGTATTCCACCTACTGATAGCCGGATGAATCGTAGGGAGATTGAACGAGTAGATCAGAGTAGGCAGGATGCATCTTCTGGTAGCCAGGTGGTATGCCACCAGTGCAGGAGGAGTGGGCATACGAGGCTGCATTGCCCGAGAGACCTGGAGGAGTGCTGATCATGCAGAAATATGGGTAATCTTCAGGGCTTCTATAAGATATTCTCACTAGAAACTAGTGACAGGGGTTCTTCTATGACTCCACATTCAAGAGTAGAACCACCAATTTCTCAGCAGTCAGAGAACTAGAGTTCTTCCAGCTATTCAGGATGAGGTGGAAGTCATGGCCGTGGTAGCCAGTCGCCCAGTTTTCAATGATAGCAGGGTGGACCAACTCAGAGTGGTCGGGTAGGGTCACATGGTCGCGGCATAGGCCAGACTTTTGTAGTGGAGTAGACCTAGCAGGAGTAGGATCTGGGATCCTCCACAGTTTGAGGTACGATCTTAGTAGCTTCAGTTTTATCTTCAGCCCTTTTCGACACAGGGGCTTTCCATCGCTTTATATATATTTTCATTGTGGAGAGCCTTGGGCTCTGCATCTTTTCTTTTTTCGATATCTTGACCTTAGACACTCCGATGGAGACGAGAACATCTAGTGTGCGTCAGTGCAAGGAGTGCCCTCTTGAGGTTGGTGGGTGTCAATTTCTATAGTACCTCTATGTCCTAGAGATTATAGGATATGATGTCATTCTCATAATGGACTGGTTAGTTCCCTTCTAGGAATTCGTCGATTGTTATCACCACAGGGTGAGTTTTACATCACCAGAAGGGCATATCATCTCTTCATAAGGGCGAGTGGGATGTCTAGGTGAGCAGAGCAGGTCCAGAGCATCATGGGTTAGGAAGAGTTATATCCTAGATTGCTAGTTTATATCTTGATGATCAGGGGACTTATCAATAATACTTTACTCAAGTGGTGGATCGTTTCGGGGACCTCTTTTTAGAGAACTTTTTAGGTTTTCCTCTATAGAATGGGGTGGAATTTTCTATTGATCTTGTGCCACAAGCAGCACCGGTGTCCATTCCTCCTTATAGGATGGCTACACCAGAGTTGCAAGAGCTTAAGAAGCAATTGGAGGAGTTTCAGGAAAAGGGTTTCATCTGACCCAGTACTTCTCCTTGGGGTTACCCTATCCTGTTTGTGAAGAAGGCGGACAATACCCTTAGGATTTGTGTGGGTTATCGGAAGTTTAACCAGTTGACTCTCAAGAACCGATATCCTTTACCAAGGATTGATGATATCTTTGACCAGTTCCTAGTATCCCGAGTGTTCTCTAAGATTGACTTGAGGTCTGGTTACCATCAGTTACACATTATACCATCGGATATAGCTGTTATAGCCTTTCGGAGCAGGTTTGGTCTATTCAAGTACATGGTTATGCCATTCAGTCTCACGAATGCGCATGCAGTTTTCATGGCACTAATGAACCGATTGTTCCATCCATACATTGATTCCTTCATGGTTGTTTTTGTATACGATATCTTGGTGTACTTTTACACTTTACATGACCATGCTACAAACCTTGAGATCATTTTGATTACACAGAGAGAACATCAGTTATATGCTTATCTCTCAAAATGCCACTTTTGGATGGATCAGATTCACTTCTTGGGTCATGTGATCTCAGAGACAGGTGTATCAGTCAACCTAGAGAAAGTGAGGGTAGTAGTTTTCTAGGAGCATCCAAAGAACGTCTTTGAGGTAATAAGTTTTCTGGGGCTTGCTGGATACTACAGATGCTTTATACATTACATTTCACGCATAGCAACACCACTTACAGGTCTAACTAAGAAGGGTGAAAAGTTTTTGTGGTCAGATTCTTATGAGTCATCCTTTCAAAAGATGAAGGGGAGGTTGAATTCAGCAACGATAATAGTCTTTCCAAAGCCAGGAAAGAGCTATACTATTTACTTTGATGCTTCAGGTATCAGGCTAGGAGTTGTGGTTATGTGGGGAGATGGAGTAGTTGCGTACGAGTGTTGGCAGTTGAGGCCACATGAGGGGAATTACCCGACGCATGATCTCGAATTGGATACCATTGTTCATGAATTATTCTACTAAAGACATTATCTTCTGGGATAGCATTTTGTGGTTTTCACTGACCACAAGAGTCTCAAGTACATCTTCACTCAGTGTGATCTGAATTTAAGATAGTGAAGGTGGGTTGAGTACCTTCAGTCTTTTGACTTTGAGCTTTCCTATAAGTTGGGGAAAGGCAATGTAGTGGCTGATGTGCTGAGCAGGAGGACTCATATACATGAAGTTAAAGAGGTCAGTAGTGAGTGTCAGCTTATGTCTATGTTCTCTAAAATGCCTTTGGAGGTGCACGCAAGACAGGGGCAGACTTTTCTATCTTCTGTAGTTGTTACCTCTACTCTTCTTGATCGAGTTTGAATGAGACAGCTATTAGATTCTGAAGGCCTAGTCCTAAGGGAGAATGTGTCAGGAGAGGACCCTATTCCTGGATGGACCATAGGTGAGGATGAGATCTTGCATTTCTAGGGGCGCGTATGGGTGCCAGCAGACATACACGAGGAGATGATTTGGGACTTTCATTCCTCAGTTTGGGAAGTTCATCCTAGCATCACGATGATGTATCGTGATCTACACCATCATTATTGGTGGCAAGGTATGAAGAGGGACGTTTCTGGTTTCTTTATGTGTTCTTCCACTTGTCAGCAGGTGAAGGTGAAGCATCAGTGACCAGCAGGGCTTTTACAGCAGTTACCCATTCTTGAGTGGAAGTGGAATGATGTCGCGATGGATTTCGTGACCAGTTTTTCGAGGTCTCCTCGATGGAATGATGCAGTATGGGTTTTCATTGACAGACTCATGAATGTATATCACTTCTTGTCGATCAAGGAGACCTTCAGTGTTGATGAGCTTGGATGGTTGTACATATTTGAGATTGTATGTCTACATGGAGTTCCAAACTCCATTTTTTCAGACAGTGATGCTCGTTTTACTTCTCGGGTCTATCAGGGGCTTCAGAAGGTGTTTGGTACATAGGTACTTTTGAGTACATCTTACTATCCTTAGACTGATGGCCAGTTCGAGCATACGATTCAGGTTCTTGAGGAAATTCTTCAGACATGCATTCTGGATTTTGGAGGTTATTGGGATAAGCATACACCTTCTGTGGAGTTTTCCTACAACAATAGTTTTCAAGAAACTATTCAGATGGAACCTTATGAGGCTTTGTATGGTAGGCCATGCCAATAACCCTTATGTTGGCTGGAGGTAGGAGAGGCAGCTATGTTAGGAACTTGTCTTGTCTTAGAGACAACAAAACATATAGAGTTGATTCAGAAGTGGATGGATACTATATAGTCTCGATAGAAGTCTTATGCTGATCAACGGAGACGACCTCTGGAGTTCGAGGTCGGGGATTAGGTTTTCCTGCATGTCACACCGAGGTTGGGACACGGGAGGATTAAGAGATAGGTTAAGCTTTTGTCGAGGTATGTTAGGCTATTAAAGGTGTCAGAGAGAGTTGGGATGATTTCCTATCTGTTGTAGTTACCTCAGAGGTACCGAGATATGCACAACATTTTTCACGGTTCTTAGCTCCGACGTTACTTCAGACCCGTCTCATGTCTTTCAACCTGAGGAGGTTGAGCTCGAAGTGGATGTGTCATTCGAGGAGCATCCTATCCAGATTGTTGATCATAGTACAAAGGTTCTCTATGGATGGTCTGTTCCTCTGGTATGAGTGCTATGGTAGATCAGGCAAGTACATGACGAGACTTGGGAGAGGGAGGCCGATGTACGAGCACAGTGGCCGGAAATGTTCAGGGTTTCGTCTTTTATGCCGCACTAGGGAAATTCGAGGACAAATTTCATTAAGGGGGGACGTTTTTAAGAACCCAGATCTTCTTTTTAGGTATGTTTTTCCTTTTCTGGTCGTTTTTGAGAAAAAGATGAAATTATAGAATTTTTCTAAGTACACGTCGTGTACTTTATGAGTACACGCCGTGTGCTTCTTTTCCACAGGAGGCCGTGTGATGGATGTGTAGTATCCACACACACGGTCATGTGGGATTGACTTGGAGGCCTCTTAAAGAAGAGTACAAAAATGGAATGTACACACTATGTACTTCAAAAGTACATGTTGTGTAATTTCCTTTATTTCATTAAACGCACAGAAGTCGCGTCTAATCGCTAGAACTCTCTTCTTTTAGGTCCCATTCGACCGACAGCTCTATACAGTCTCAGATCTTCGATGAAACCCTGAGCATGAATTTTCCTCCCAATAGAACACTGTCTATTGCGTTGGAATTGCATTAGTGAGTTCTCCCTTCTCCTAGATCACCATATTCTAATTTCTCTTCTCTCATGAGATATCATGGGTTGAACATTTTAGGTGTTTTTTAGATCTTCGATGTTCTAAGGAGATTGAAGCTTCGAGATTCACATATATCGATCTCCTAACTCCATGGTAGGTGGTTTGTGCCTTTCCATTCAATGTCTTTGAGTATTATGTGCAAATTCCACCAATACCCTTGAACGGGGTATTGCGTGTTTATCGTTTTACCCCTGTTGATTGCCTGCATGCATGAATGTTTGTGTAGAGGTTATTTGGTTATGAATAGGGTTGATTTATATTCTTTGTATGTATTTCCCATGCATGTTCTATTTATGAACATTTGGTCTCATTTAGCTAGTTTGACTGTCTTTCCTGTTCTCCATGCCTGTTGTTGTAGGATGGAGAGTTTTTATTCTGATATGCAGGATATGTTGTAGACTATTTAGCCAAGTAGTTCAATAGTTTTACTTTGGAAATAATGTATTTCTATCCTCATTGACCCACACAGGGTCGTGAGAACCTGGTGTAGTAGACTATAAGTGGAATTGACTGAGTGAGCTTCCTCATAGTGTCTTTGAATTATTTTGAACTTCTTTAGACTATAAGAGGGAATTAACGGTGAGTGCTTCCTCAAAGTGTCTATGAATGACCTGAGCTATAAGGGGAAATGACCCAGTGAGCTTCCTTAGAGAGTCCTTGACCTTGGGGAAATAAGGGGAATTGACTATGAGTGCTTCCTCAGAGAGTTCCTAACTACCATAGACTATAAGAGGAATTGATTATGAGTTCTTCCTCAAAGAGTCTTTATATACTGAACTATAGGGGTTAGGCCGAGTGTACAACCCAGAGTGTGTCTTTTACTTGTTAGGTATGACCATTGGGGATGGTTGTGAGTACTTACCAGAGGGTTAACTATTTGTGTTTAGCTGTTTGTCTCATTGATTTCTTGATATTGAATCTGTGGATGCTTTACTACTGAGTACTTTCCTGTTTTCTATTTTTTGTACTTTTACCTGCCATATATTCACTGACTGTTAGGCACTGATCTTCGGGTGGTTGCCTATTGGGATATAGTATCACACCCTGTTTGGGTCATGCTTTTAAGCCCAAAAGGATTATATTGTTGCAAGTATAGATAAGGGCAAGTGCCCTTCTACTTCATGTACTTGACTTGTTGTGGAACTGGAGAGCATGCGACCAAGATTAGGCTTGTGATGATAAAGAGCTGTTTATCTTTTTATTTTGTACTTTGGTTTAGCACTGTTTTTATTTCCAGCTTTGTGACTTGTTTGGATACTTCCGTAGACATATTTATCAGTCATCATTATATATATATATATATGTGTGTGTGTGTGTGTGTGTGTGTGATCCAATTATTTATTATTCCGGTCTTCCTCTATTTACTCTTGTATGGATGTTTACGGCTTCCACATTTGCTTTTGTTTTTTTCCGCTATGTACCCTGCCAATGAGGGAATAGTTTCCCCTCTATCACACCCAAGACCCTCATTGATAGTCGGTAGCCTCTGGAATTTGGGAAATGCACTTGAGGCCATTTGAAAAACTTGGTACAGGGCACCTCTAGGTGGCTTCTGGAACCAGGACGTTACAATAGAGATTGAAGGACTAATCAAATTTATCTATTCCTCCAATTAAAACATCATCAAGAAAAGAATAAAAAATCTATAAGGGGATTATTTTTCATGTGGGGATTGAAGTGCATCCTAGTGATGAAGTTGTTTATACATTAGAATCTACAGTAACCATCCCAAACCAAAAGATAGAATCAAATTCCATCAATTCATGTGAATTTAGATAAGGAGGTTGTGGACACAGAGAACACCCTGGAGCCTCTCATGAATTTTAATGAAGACAAGATAGAAGATTCATTCTTAATCATGGTGTCTATAGAATATTCTTGTAGAATTTTTTAGAGACCACTATGAGTTGATCTGAATGAATATCAAACCTCATGGATTGATAAACTGGGTCTTATTTTTATATGTGGTTTAAACAATAGAAAAAACCCAGAGGAACTTGTATAGACATGGAGCAAGATGGAATATTACTTCTATGATCTCATCATGTACAATCCAGAAATAGATATTAACTCTATTGAATTGAGATTATTCATGGTAATTAATTAAAACTATTTTAAATGGTTTTGGAATGGCCTGATTATTTCTTATGTGGTTTGATATTTTTTATATCGTAAATTTATCAAGTTTCCCACTTTTAACATAATTTTTATTCTGAAATAAAAATATTGTTTTTATAGTACTATACTTTATATTGGAAAAAAGAATGAAAACCCAATGAGTCAATGTTATACCTAAAAATAATAATGGACACAGTAATATCATTCAATATTCATTTTATGAACTATTTTTAAAGAACAAATATTTACTCAAATAACATACCTACACACATGATTTACTAAAGATATTTTTAAAATCCACAAACTATGTATACATATATAGAATTCATATTTTCACTTTTTAAATTTTTCTCCTTAAATACAACCCCATTAATATTGTACCTCATTTGTTTAAATAAAAAATATACATCAGATTAATGTCATTATCACACCCTTTGAAAATTATAATCTAATGAAAAGAGTGATGTGGATCAAAATTCATACTTTAGTCATTGAATGGAAAATACTAAATTTTCTTCTACAACCTTCAAGTTTTAGTATTCAAATATCTATTATATTGAAAACATATTTTATCATACACATTCATATTTAACACCTATTTTATATTTGGAGAATTTTTTTATCTACTTTAGGGAGATAACAAGTTGATCTATCAAGAACCAGCCTCACTACTTCCCATTCCGGGTAGACCGAAAACGCATGATTGGTTGACTTTATCCATCCTATAATAAAACACATGGTGGGAAATTTTAAATAAGGAATCATAAAATAAAATTGGAGGAATTACCCCCAATAATCCCATAAATAAATGAAACATATGCCAAAAAAATACATCATAAAATTAAATATTACAACTACATAATCCTTAAACATGATTTTTCATATAATGTGGATAAAAAACTAAAAAAGAAAACTTAAAAGGAATCGTACGATAACAACCATGAACTCTCAAGGCTCACAAAATACTTCAGGAGATTATATTATAATATTTATAACTCACTACCACTTAATTATTTTAAAAATATCTTAAATTTATAGGAGTGAGATTATAACTATACTTAGTAGGATTCTCCTCAAAACGTTTCATGTAAATATGGACGAATCATACAAATGATACAATGAATAAATAGACAAACTAAATAATCACCAAATTAAGTATACTATATTTCCATCCTCATTAAGAATAACTCACCATGGAACCCATATAATAAGTTTACATCATATAAAAATAACACACACACACACAAATATATATATGTGTGTGTGCATGTGTGCATACATATATATATATAAGGTTAACCCACAACTACATTCTTTCTAAACAAGTCACCTAGACCCCAAATAATCATGTATGGATTCTTCCATCTCCTCCCATGTTGTCCTATGATGTGGGTTGGACATCGACCTTACCTATCCAAGTCCAACATAGGGGCTAACATCTCATGGTGGACTCAGTCCTTATATCCTTTTCATTATATGATCCTTCACCCTATTTGGTTCAATTCGTCACCATCATCATAATCACATCTTGTGACCTTGTAGTAATCCCAAAAGCCTCTATAGTATGCTTACCGTCCATGACACCTAAATCCAATACAACAGGCAGATGAGTAAACCTATAATAACAAAATATATTGCAATTAAAAAAAATTATATGTAATAAACTCAATCCACCACTCCCATTATAAAAATAATCCATCTGCACTTTGTTATTTCTACGTACATTTTTTTCCAAAATATAGTGAGTGAGTTAAGGGGTGTATTCATTCGTCGAATAACTTTCAAACCAAGGTATTAGGAAGAACTCAGAACCCCATTTTATAATCAACATCTGTCGCATAGAACAACTAGGGTGGTAAAGAATTATAAATCATTTAAAAATTATATTTATATCACACCACAATATCTAAAACTACCTACCCTATAATTGAGAACAAACTATTATCTCACATGAGAACATAATTTCAATCTTTAGGACTAAACAACTAAATCTATAAGTAGATAATCATCAATGGTTTCTTATCTAATTTATCATGTAATTTAATAATTTCATTTTCGTTTATAAACCCTTCATAAATTATGGTTAAATTATTTTATAATTATCCAAATGCTAGGCTCATTACATTCCTTATCATTTAAATTATCGATTTCTATAGAAAACTCTCAATAATTTTCAAATAATCTCATCAGTTTGAATTGAATTATAATTTCATCATCAAAACCCTTTCCCATGGGTTCAAGAATAACACAATTACTATTCCATATTCCATGTAATCAAATAATAAATTGGAACTACTTATCCTGATATCAACTTCATCACATCAACGTCACTTTTCACGATCTACTATCAACATATTCCATCAATCCTAGTGCCGTACTTAACAACCCAATAAATTCAACAACCCAAACAATCCAACCATTGTATTACTGCATAAATAAACTATACTAAGTTTCATATAAAATAACTATAAATATATATCATATAATTAAATTAATGAAAGAATAATTTCATCAAAATTATTTTCAAGGGATAACTAAGGCCATAACAAAGCACACACAAGTGCATAACAATCAAAGATAAGCTGAAAATGGCCTCTAAAATTTATTTCTAATAATAACCATTTTTATTTAATAGTTTGTAATTATTAATTTATTATGATATAAAATTTTAAGGAAGAATTTTTTTTGTTATTTGAATGGCGCGTGCTTCTCTTACTTATTTTTCATCCTTATTATGTTATTGAATTACGAATAGATTCCAAAATCAAGTAACACAATAACAAAAACTATTATCAGTGTTATATTAATTCATCACATATTGTTATACTATACATGTTCATGTAATAATAACTATTTTAAAGGTACAAATGAACATAAAATTTTCTAATAATATGAAAAATCAATGGTTACCATATTTATTAATTCCATTAATATATAATTCCTTCATACACCAAAATGTTTTATTATATTTTCATATTAAAAATAACATATCAAAGTTTATATGTGATAATAAAATATTAAATAAAAAATAATGTATATAAAAAGATATTAATTATAAAATAAATATCATATATAACATAATAATAATAGAAATGTGGAGATCATAGATATCTTATAATTTCATATCTTTTCCTGCTGTTTATCACATTATGTTGAACCATCCTTATAATCAATGGAAAAAAATAATGATTCCTTAAATTTAACCATAAATAATATATATATGATAGATCCCCTACAAAAAAATTCAAAGCTTCAACATACCCACAACACATGAACAAGTTGGAGAAGAAAGAAAGAGCTCACACTACTAGGGCTTCATAAAGAAACTCAACCTAATCTTCTTTACAGGAATGGTTTATCTTGAAGGTACTTGATATGATTATCTTGGTATCCTAGATGTAAAACAATTGAATGTAAAATAGGTGGATAATAGAGGTTAGTTAAAATAATTCTCATATAAAATGCAGAGGGTAAATAGGTTCCCAAACCCTCTAAAGTGCCTATGATTAGATCACTCCACTGAGTTGGGGGGTGCATCCCTAGAGACCATTTTCTAAAATATAATCATAATTAAATCAACTATTGGAGCTAGTTTGTAATAAATTCACTCAAGTAAATAATCTCAACATCACTCATGAATGTATAAAATAATGAGACATTGAATATAAGGTTTTACCCCTTTATATATAACCTACTCTTTTTGTGATTAGTAGGTAAATGATACCATAGATTATTCACCATTTTAAAAAATAATTACAAGATTAAAATGATGGAATAGATTCAAACTATTTGTATGTAGAGTCACACAAAAAACTAATGTTTCACACTTCCTTCATACAAAAAATTTCACCGAGTTCAGATATATTTTCAAGAAAGGTCAGTTACTTCAACAATAGTAGAAATAGATATTCACTTAAATGAGCTGTCAAAAATTTTCAAGATTAGATTATATCTTCATGTGGATCTAATGAATAATTTATTCTCAATATCAGAAAATTACACTAAATTCTAGTGCTCTTCCATATGAAGATAATGATCACAAGCTTCAGCATTAGATCCTCTCTTTTTCACACACTCTATTTTTATTCCCCCATATATTCTTAGATACGAAGGAAGCTACATATATCCTTATTTATTGAAAAAACTCAATATTAGAGCTACTTATAATTATTGGAATTAATTTTATTCTTGTGAAATATTTTCTAGTTCGGCATTCACAAATCAACTCAAGCGAATCATACATAATGATCTAATTTATTTCCATATTTAGTTAGGCTCATAAACATGATCCATTATCTCTTAAGTAGTTTTTACTTTTAATAACTATATTCCTACAACATAATTCCAATACTACACTTATATTTTATCTCATGATCAATAAAAATTATTTATTGAATATTCTTCATCCTATCTTATGATAATAAAAATTTCAAAGTAGTGAATTTTTTAATTCCACAAATACCCATGTTTTACTCATTTTAATAAACCAAACCATTTTCTTATTAATACATTTCATGATCTTAGAGGAAGCATATCTTAGTATAATACCAAAATAACTCACTATATTAGAAATTCATTCTCAGTAAGAATCAATGGATAATATAATTCAATTTATTATTTGATATTAATAACTGTACAAAAACGTCACAATTATATTCCATATCTAAATTCTATATATTATTTATGAATAACTTACACTCTGAGTCACACCAAAAAAATTTCAAATAAATTATCTTGGAACATAAAAAATATATAATAAATAGACACCATATTTAATATATAACACTAAAAGTCTTCGATCACTAATAATATATCATTTTTTACTCTATTAATATCAGATTTAGTATCACAAGGTTTGGTTTCTCCATGAAAAAAGGACTGGAAACTCTTAATTTCACCCAGAAGACTCAATTGAAAAATTTTGTAAGTATTGAATCCTTATATTGTAGACTTAAAATTATTATTTTCAATATGTTATACTATTAAAAGTCTTACATTATATGGTATAAGACATACATTTATCTTTGTAATTCTTAAACTCTTACTTTTTATATTTTTCTACATCATTTCAAATTTATACATTCGATAAAAGTCATACAGTGGACTAAAAGACACAAGGTGAAGTCTTATAAAAATGAATTGTACTAATCATAAATCGTTATGATCATACAAATGTTTTTTATAAGGGCACATCCTTAAACATTACATAATCTAGTAAATTCTTTTACAATTAACGTTCTTACATTCCCAAATATATTTTTGGTTTAAAGTTTTGGAGAATTACAATATATAATCCCAAAAGAATAAAATGTGGGAACTACGAAAAAAGTACCCATTTCTTCAATAATAAAAAAGTATTTAATAAAACAAGAAATATTTTAACCAAAAATTTTCACAAAATTCATCATGGATTCTTGTTTTCTTTTACCCATACATAAACCGGATGAAAAACATTTTAAAACATGGGATGACCACAAAAAGATTAGTAAGGTACATAAAAGAAATTAACCATTAGTATTTGAATACTTATAAACATGTGAGATCATTTTCAAAAATACATACTTATCACCCATAAAGTATCATATACATTTTCAAAATCATAGATTTCTATAAATCATAGAAAACATAAATAATATATTTAGGTAACTTGGGGAATTAGTTACTTATGGTGGTAAAACTCATGGATACCATAGGATTTGTAACCCTCGTGGTTATCTTAAAATTAAACCCTCATGATTACCTTATCATGAAACCCTCACAACTATTTTATAGTGTAACCATTAGAGTTACACTTGGAATAACCATTATGATCAACTTCCAACATAATAACACCCAATGAATCAGAGGGAGATTTTTTCCCACACCTAATCATATAAAATTTCCAATAACCATAACATAATCATAATAGGAGAATAATTTCATTAATTATTTTTAAATTTTTTAGAAATAGAAATTTAAAAGCTGATTTTTAAAGAAAAGTCTTTTACCTTAGGTTCTTATTACTTCAAACATGTTAAAACCTACAGTATTATAGTTTATAGAGTGTTGTTAATATATTAAATAAAAATATTCATATTTATAATACCTTATATGATCTTTTTATAACATATTTTCACCCATTTATCAACAATTGTTTGTTATTCTCATTGTTTTTGGTGTATTTATTTCATGGTTTCCATGGTTGGTTCAGTATAGATTTTCATTTCAAATAGAAGAAAAAGTACAGATGTGGAATAAAAAAGTCTTAATATGTTTATAGAATTTAAAAGGATACCATAAAACATTTTTTCCCTGATATGAGGATGATTCATTAGATAAACATTAATGAAAATGATTTAATTTATTTTGGCAGTTTTTACGACCATCATGAACTCATGTCATTTTATTTAATATCATGCCTATCCATTGGATCTATAACATTATATAACTTATAATGTGTATAATAAAATATTATTTAACAATAATAATGTTTTTATGACCATTATTTATTGTGGTAAAATAAAATAAAAACACATCATCCCTGATAATGGGAAATCGACACATCATAGACAATGTTTTCATTTTTTTAGAATAATAGGAGAAGGTGAGAGGTTTGATGGTGGATATTCCATTAATACAATAAAGTTTCATTATATGTAAGATAATGAGTTATAATTTAATTTTATATTGGGGATGTGAGGATAGAATAGTAAAATAATATATATGGAAAAGAAAATAATGGAAAATGAGAGAGGATTTTACCTCTTGAATTGTTCTCCTTTAGAACCTCCTTAAGGAACATGATTTTTGAATTTTAGTGAGACTAGAAAGTCGTGGAAGTGGGGAAGTGTATTGGAAATGTAATTTTGAAGAAATTAATAATGCTAAAATTATTTTTGGTATTAGTAGAAGAGGATTCAAGGAGTGATATTTATAGTGGAAGGGAGGGGTGTATTCTCATTATTTTATCCATTAGTTTATTATTTTGGATCAAGACTATGAATAGTTTTAGAATTATAAATAAATATATTAAAATAATTAAGTATGATTCTATATAATTTCACTTACACTAGTTATGAGTCAGGTAATATTGTATTTAACTTATAACATTTATATACCATAAATAATTATATTTCACTATTCAACAAAAATTAAAATATTTTAGGAAAATCAAAAAAAAATCATCCTATAAATTTTTTTATATGTAGAATTCAAAAATTAATTCCATTTTATGAAAATAATTTTCTAAATATTATAAATTTAATTTTTAACTGAAATAATCATTTATTCAGAAAATGATAATTTTAAAATTATAACTAATTTTATAACAATTTGAGAAATTAATTATGGACACATAAAATTATCTTATAATCATAAGACAAAAAATATTAATTTATGAATTTTTTTATGAAGATAATTGTTATTTTAAATTATTATATTAATTATAAAATTGTAAATAAGAATTTATGTGTCATAAAGATACCAACACCTAATTTATCATTTTCAAAAAAATTATTTACTTCTACATGATATAATTATATCATAATTTCACTTATAAGATACATACATTTTATTAATAATTTCATAGGGGTGATTACTATTATATATATATATATATATTTCATAATTTCTATAAATACCACTTATTTCATTATATATTTATAATGGATTTACCTATTTAATTCAAGAATGAATATTTGTTTATAAGTACTTGGGTTGTTACAGTCTCTAATAATTCTATAAATTTCATTCTTTTAATTCTTATTAACTTTTTAAATAAGATATGATACCTTTCCCTCATAGCATTTTCAGATTCTCATGTTTCTTCTTCAATAATGTGGTTTCTCCACAAAACATTAACTTAGTAAATTACCTTATTCTGAAATATATGATCTCTACGATCAAGAATTCAAACGGAATTTTCCTCTTAAGAAAGGTTCTATTCCAACTGAAATACACCTGGTATCAGTACATGACATAAATCTGGCATATACTTTATTAACATCAAAACATGGAAAAAATTGTACGTGAGATAAACTCAGAGGAAAATCTACTCAGTATAAAACTGCTCCAACTTTCTCCAAGATTTTATAAGGTCCATTGAATCATGTACTTATCTTTCCATTAATATTAAATCCATTAAAATTTTCTAAGGTGAGATTTTAAGAAAAACATGATCACCTAACATGAATGAAAATTCATTCCTCCCCTTATCTTCATAACTTTTATGCATACTCTGAACTTTCCTCATGTATTGTTGGATCATATTTACTTTCATAGATACTTCATCTACTAATTATGGTCCAAAAAACTTCATTTCCATGAATTTATCCCATAATTATGTAGTTCGACAACGCTTTCCATATAATGCCTCAAAAGGTTCTATCTGTATACTGGAATGAAAACTGCTATTATAAGAAAACTCAACTAAAAAATGATATTGATCAGAACTTCCTTGGTAATCTATTGTATAAGAAAGTAACATGTCTTCCAATGTCTTAATTATTCACTCAATATGTTAATAAGATTGAGGATGAAAGGTTGTACTAAAAGTTAATTTATTTCCCAACGACTTCTATAGCCATTTCCAAAAGTTAAAAGTAAACCTAGGATCTCAGTTAGATATAGTGGATAAAGGAAATCCATAAAACCTAACAATATATTTGACGTAAAATCAAGAAAGCTAGTCTAGATAAATAGTTTCTAAAATATAAAGGAAATTTTAAGATTTACTTATACAATCAATAATAACTAAAATCACATTGTTACCTTGAGGAGTATTTGGTAGTCACACTACAAAGTCCATGGATATATTTTCCCATTTCCACTCTATCACTAGAAAAGTATTAAGCATCCCCTTTGGTAGTTTTCACTCTCCATTAACCTATTGAAAAGTCAAACATTTCATTGTAGAATATGCAATATATCTTTTTATTCCATCTCACCATTCATACTGTTGAAGTTATATATACATCTTATTACTACCAAGAAGAACTGAAAATGAAAAACTATGAGCTTCAATTTACAATTATTTCTTTAAATGGGAATCACAAGGCAGCCATAATCTCTTTACAAATCTCATGACACAGTATTTTTTAACATAAAATTCAGGAAATTTACCTTTATTTACCAATAATACCATTTTATTTAACTCATGATCTTCATTTTGTGCTTTCTCAATTTAATCTGAGAGAGATCACTGCACTGACACCCGAAAAAAGAGAGGGATTTCTTACTCCAACAACTTCCAGCCAAAATTAATAAAATCATTAATCATGGGGTCATGTTCCAAATATAACATGGTTACTGAAGAATTATGTTTTCAAATAAAGGAATCCACCACTTTGTTTTCTTTACCAGGATGGTAATTGATCGTGTACTCATAATCCTTTATTTACTCAAGACATATTCTATAACTCATGTTGAATTCCATCTCGTTGAATATATATGTCAAACATTTATAGTCAGTATATATTTAAAATTTGGATCCGTAAATGATGTCTCCAAATTTTTAATGTAAAAAACAGAAATAATAATTCCAGATCATTTATAAGATAATTTAACTCTCGAGGTTTTAATTTTATTGAATCATAAGAAATTACCAGAGCATTGTACATTAGAAAAAAACCATGTTCGTTCAATGAAGAATCACTATAGATGAGAAACTCTCCATTTATGTAAGGAATGGCAGAAAAATCATTCACCAATATTCTTTTTAGTTCTTCAAAGAAATTTCACAATTTTTTGTCCAAATAAATTTGACCCCTATTCATGTTAACATAGTTAGTGGGATAGATATCCATAAAAGTTTTTTAAGAAATCATCAGTAATAACCTGATAATCCAAGAAAACTATGAATCCTGGTAATAGGTGTAGTTATATTCCATTCATCCACCACTTTTTAAGGGGGATAAATAGTTATTCTATCCTTATTTACAATGTTCCTAAGAAAAGAAATATTTTTAAAACAAAAAACACATTTTATAAAATTTCTGTATAAGTTTTTTTCTTTTAATGTTTGCAAGAAAATCCTTAAATATTTTTCATTATCCTCATGAATTTGTAAAAGACAAAAATATCATCAATTAAAACAACAAAAATCATATCCAAATATTCACGAAATATTCTATTCAAAAGATCCATGGATACAACAAGATCATTTTTCAAACCAAAGGGCATAAAAAAATCATAATTCCAATATCTAGTATGGAATGATGTTTTTAGAATGTCAACCTCCTTAAACTTCAGTTGATGGTACCTAGATATCATGCCAATCTTGGAAACATACTAATATCCCTGGAGTTGATCAGAAAAGTCATCAATTTGTGGGAATGGATACTTAGTCTTATAAAAAAATTTATTCAAAGTTCTATAATCAATGAAAAGTATCATGGAATGATATTTATTTTTTAAAAAAAACATGTGTAACCCATAGTGAAGTGATAGGATGGACTATACCTTTATTAAAAAACTCTTGCAACTACTTTTTCTATTCTTGAACCTCCACTTGATCCATTTAATAAGGGAGTTTGAAACTTGTTTATCATCAGGAACTAAGTCAATAGTAAATTCAACTTAAAAATCGGGAATAACACTGAGAAACTCATCAGAAAAAACATACAGGTATTCATTTACCATTAGAACATTATTTATCTAAACAACTGCCTAGTTTTCAAAAATATAAGAAATATAACTTTAATTTCCGTTATTTAATAATTTATCAGCTTCTTGATATGTTATCAATGTTATGGGTTCATTATTTTATATAAACTAAATCTTTTTCTGAAAAAAAAATTTCTTTATCTCTTCCATAAATCTTAGCATGATAAAAATATTTTTATTCTATATAAAGAATAACATCAAACTCTGTTAAGGGAAAAAACAAGGTTTGATATAAAAAATATTCCAACAAAAACAACATGAAAATTATAATAATTCATTTTTCTTAATATTACCCCTGGTGTTTCTACCATAATTTATTATTCCATTTATTGATGTGAAATTTCCAATTTATCAGAAAATATATTAGAAATAATGGAATGTGTAGTCCCTGTATTGAACAAAACATTAGAAAAATTTGAGTAAACAAAAAATGTACTTTATACTACTTCATTGGATAAACCTATATTAGCTGATGTATTATGAAAGGATTTCACTACACCTTTCTTATTATAATCAGGTTGCTTTATATCATTCAAATCTTTCTTTGTGTAGGTATTTTAATAATTTCCTATCTCAACACATTTAAAACACTTTATAGTTTTCTTATAACAATTAAACATTTGATCATTTTTATTGCAATATTGGGTGATATTTCCAAAAATAATATATTAAAAACACTTCCATGATTTGTTAAGGCATTCCCTGATGTTATTTTTTTCACACCCTCTACAAACTAGAAATAGTAACTTCTTACCTTCAAATTTATTTGATTGATTATTACCCATTTTATACCATTTGGACCTTTTCCTTTTCTTATATTCAATTTAAAAATGATTATTAAAAAAATTCATTTATACCATCTATCCAAAATGGAAAAGCTTCTCATATATTTTGAATTTATAGGATGCCAATTCCATTCAATATATTGGCTTTAATCTGGAGTAAAAATTGTTATTTTTTTCATTAATATCCAAAATAATATTTGGATCATACCTTGCTAATAGAGTGAAGTTTTGTTCATACACGACCATTATTTCTTCCTTATTTTTTTTCAATTCAGAAAAATTATTTTCCATCCAATTTCAAACAACTTTAGGAAAATATTGTTGTAGGAATGGATTCTTAAATTAATCCCATTCTAAGGTATCGAATCGATCTCGTCTCTATCCATGATATTATAGACCATTTACAATCACTTGTCATCTTCACCATCAAAAAGATAAATGTAAGGACTAAAATTCTGACTATATAAATACCTCATGAAATAAAATATATTTTTAAGGGATTTAATAAATGCTTCAACCTCCACTGGGTGAGAAGATCCACTAAAATCCAGAGTGTCTTGACACATAAAATGATCTAAAATCATCATGTTTCATTGTGGTATCTCTGGTTGTTATCTTTTGTGGCTGCCACAACCATTTATTTCCTATTTCATCTAAACCATTACTATGAAAAACTTCTCATTTACAATTCCCATCATTCCAGATTATGGATTCATAAAGATATAATACTTTCAGTGTCTTTCAACTTTTGTTTCACTATTCCTTCTGCCAAGAACCATCTTTAACATACATATCTTAGATGAACAAAGATGGTAATCATTAAATTATATATCATTTCAACTTAACAATAAATTACAAATAATTTCTGGTATTCTATAAACATCATCATAACCCCTAAAGTTATCTAAAATGTGCTCTGATACCAAATATGAGGACCCAACCTTAAACATTACATAATCTAGTAAATTCTTTTAGAATTCACTCTCATACATTCCTAAAAGATATTTTCTGTTTATAGTTTTAGAGAATTAGTACACAATTCATACATATTAACCCACAATAATAAAAATTGGTCACTACTAAAACATAATCCATTTATTCCACAATAAAAAAGTTTTTAATAATGCATGAAATATTTTCATGAAAAATCTTCACAAAATACATCTTGGATTCTTCTTTTCTATTAACCATACTTCAAATCCATGAAAAACATTTTAAAACATGGGATGATAACAAAAAGGTCATTAAGGGAAATAAAATAAAGGAACCATCAGTCCACTGATACTTATAATTATATGGAATCATTTTCTCAAAAGATATACTAATCACCCATAAAGTATCATATACTTACTTTGTGAGAACAAAAGGTTTCCATAAAACGTAGAAAACATAAATAAACTACTTAGGTAACTTGTAGAATTATTTACTTATGATTTTAACCCTCATGAATACCATATGATTTATAACCCTCACAACTACATTACAATGTAACCCTGATGGTTACCTTAGGATATAACCCTCATGGCTACCTTAGGGTGTAACCTTCACAGTTACACTTGGAATAACCCTTATGGTAAACTTCCAACAAAAACATACCCAGTGCATGGGAGGGGGATATAGTTCCCAAAATTAATCATTGAAAATTACCAAGAACTAGAAAATAACAATAAAACCAGAATACATGCAATGTAAAAATATTCATTTTTAATTTTTTAAAATTTGAAATTTAAAATTGGATTTTTAAAGAAATGTCCCTTACATTGAGTTCGTCTTATTAAAAATGTGTTAAACCATAATATATAGTGGTTTAAATATTATTATTAATATATTAAATAACTATATTCATATTTATAATACCTTATATGATATTTTTATAAAATCTGTCCACCTATTTATAAATAATATTTTGTTATTTTCATTATTTTAGGTGAATTTATTTAATGGTTTCTATGGTTGGTTCACTATGTGTTTTCTTGTCAAATAGAATAAAAACTCCCGAAGTGGAATAAAATGGTGTTAATATGTTTCCATATTTTTAAATGATACCATATAAAATTTTTTCTAATATTATTTTGATTCAATAGATAAAACGTTAATGAAAATGATTTAATTAATTTTGGCAGTTTTTACAACCAATACGAACTCATATCATGTTATTTAATATCATGTTTATAAATTAGTTCCAGAAAATTATATAACTTATAATATGTATAATAAAATCATATATAACAATAATAATGGTTTTATAACAATCCATGAAACAGGTAAAAGAAAATAAAAACACATCGTCCTTGATGACGGTAAATCAACACATCACAGACAATGTTTTCATTTTTTATAATAAGAGGAAAATATGAGAGGTTTCATGATGGATATTATATTAACACAATAAAATTTCAGTATATGTAACATACTAGAGTTATCGTGTCACTTTGGATAGGGTATGTTAAGAGAGAGTAGTAAAATAAAATAAATTGAAAAGAAAATAAAATGAAATGATAGAGAATATTGCCTCATGAATTATCCTCATTGAGTACCTCCAAAAGGCACTTGATTTTTGGAATTTTGATGAGAATAGACGATATTTTACATGGGTAAGAGGATTGGGAATGGAATTGGAAAAGTTTTAAAAATATACTAGGCTTTGAGGTGTGAGGAGAAAGGGTGGTGATTAGTGGTATTTATAGTAGAGGAGAGGGGTGTTTTCTCACTATTTTATTCATTATTTTATTATTTTGGATCAAAACTATGAATAGGTTAGGAATTATCAATAAATATATTAAAATAATGGAGCAGTATTTGAGATTATTTTTATTACATCAAAGATGAATCAAGGAATAGTGTATTTAACTTATAATGTATACATACTGTAATTATCATATATAACTATTCATAAAAAATTCACCTAATTCAGAAAATTCCCAACAGTTTACCCTAACAAGTTATTTGACATGTATATTTAAAAAATGAAATACAATTTATGAAAATAATTTTCTAAATATGATAAATTTAATATTTAATTATAATCTTCATTTATTAAAAAAATACCACTTTTTAATTTTTAACTGATTTTATAACACTTTGAAAAATTAATTAAGGTATCATAAAATTATCTTATAATCAAAAGAAAAAATAATAATTTATGAATATATTTTATGAAGATTAATTTTATTTTAAATAATTATATTAATAATAAAATTATAAATTAAAATTTATGTGTCACAAAAATATCAACACATAATTTATA
Source organism: Viscum album (assembly GCA_963277665.1). Classification (NCBI taxonomy): domain Eukaryota; kingdom Viridiplantae; phylum Streptophyta; class Magnoliopsida; order Santalales; family Viscaceae; genus Viscum; species Viscum album. The sequence continues at coordinate 1,467,202,167 of OY728158.1, forward strand.
ACTTTCAAAACATTTCATTACTTATTTTTTGATATAAATATATCATATTTTCATGTATAAGATACTTATATTTTATTTATACTTTCATAATTGAGGTTAATTTTTTATTTATAGAGATTCCTTAATTTCTATATATACCACTTATTTCATTATTCTTTTATAATGAATTTAACTATTTAATTCTACAATGAAAATGAAATATTTTATAGGTACCTAGGTTGTTACATTTACTCTCAATATTTAAAAATTGTATGCTCAAGGATTCAATTAATTAAGCTAAGATACATAGCCTTATTATCAATTAAGTTTCTATTTTTATCACCATATTTGAAGGATTAATATTTCATGAAATGGATTTAATGACTCTTAAAAAAGACCATCTCATTCAATCAACCAGAAGACCATTTGAACTGAACACATGATGAAGTAAACTATTCTCATGAGCTACTTAACAGACTACATGATGAACTTAAATGAATTCATGTTGAAGTTGACCAACCACATGATCATTTGAACTCTTTGTATAAACAACTAAACCAATAAAAAGATTTAAAATCCAAGTAAACGAACAACCATTTTAACTAACAACATAGAGAAGTCAATAGAAATTCAATTAAGTTTAAAGAAATAATAGAACTAATGTATAAATATTTTAAACCTCCCAAAATAAACTCAAAAATATTTATTATCCTTATATACCTAATTAATCATATTGAATTCAAATGAAAACCAATAATTACTACATGAAAAACTCCAAAGGTCACCAACTTTGTAATTTTTTGAGAACAAATATCAACTATATAATTAATAACCCTAAGCTATACACATTTGTTCCTGATTTTAGAGAATCATAACATCAAATAATATCCTACATGTGAAATTTCATTCACTACACAATCATATAAGGTTATGTTTTTTAGAGAATTATATCCCTTGTTATCAAGAATATTTATACAAGTGACATTATTAAACTCCCCCTAAATTCATGGGTAAAACCACATTAAAAAAACACCCCAATCAACATCATCTACAACACAAGATAATAAAAAAGTGATCTCTCCCCCATTTTCTAAAAATTACCTTCCCCTGTAGAATATATCTGTGATATTATTTCTCCCCCATTTTCAATACAATCAAAATCCCATGTGGGGGAACATTTACATTTATCTTAAAGCGAGAGGAGTGGTCTGAAAAATAGAGTTTTAGCCTCAACATAGAGAACTAATATTAGATATACTAATGTGGTTCCATCATATCCCATCTTATCCTATGTTTTAATGATAACAAATGCCCTCAAATTGTATATAATCAATTTATTGAAGTGTTCATATCAATTTTTTTATAGATATAAATTTTCATTTTCTGTGATGTTAATCCTTAAGTTAATGTTTTATCTAAGTATTGAAGCCTTACATTCAAGGTTTATAATTTACTTAATAATTAGACTCAATACTTATTCTCTCATTATTTTTGAGAGAAAGTGTAGTTTTTGGAAATTTTTTCTATGTCTGGAAGTCATACAAACAAACAGATCTTGACATTCAAGTATTATTATTAGTTAAAGTCTAATGCATAAAACATATGATCAACAAAAAAATCACAAAAAAGCCTTATGAATAAGTTCTATACTAAATCCTTATGTCATAATATAGCCTTATAATCACAAGAAGTCCTTATGGTCAAGAACGTATTACAATTAGAAAAGAATATATCAACGGGTTATAATCAGAATCCAAAGTCTTGCATTCAAGTATAAAGTCATATGGTGTTGAATGTTTTTATATTTTGGATAAGAACTAAATTTTAATGATAATAAATAAAGAATTATGAAAATGGATAAAGTCTTATTCTATGTAAATTAATTCTTATTGTGAATGTATAAATTCCTACATTCAGAAGTCTTACAATACTGAAGACACACAATGACGCATACCTTTAAGGAATTTTAAGTTATATTATTATCAATTTCTAGTGATTTATTTCCACTACATAATTTTAGTAGATGTATACTCTTACTTTATTTATTATTATTAGCAGTGTCGTGTAAATAAGGAAAGGAAAATTTAATTAAAGATTATTTTTTCAAGAAGAGAAAATTTCAAGTAAGATGTGAGTTTCACAATCATAATACCATATTATTTACTATTTTTTAAGAAATTCACATGAAAAGGGGAAATAACATTAATTTATGAATATTATATTATTTTATCTTGATCATTTAAATTGAAGAAAGATATTTGGTTTCAATAAGGAAGTACTACTATGTATTAGAATAATTGTTTTGGGAAATCAATATAATATATAGAAAAACATAAATATACTCTATTTTTTCAAAATATAACTTATGGACATATGAAAATGAACATATTATACTATTTTAGTTGGAAAAAAAATCTATATCCTAAGAACCTCTAGAACCACTCTTTGAAGTCTTATCTAAAATCTAGAATAATTTCACTTTAATTGCTTATTAATTATTTATACTATGTACTAAACTCACAATCCTTTAATTTTTATTTTACAATAAATATTTCCACTAATTTTTATAATAGTATGAAGAAAAAATAAAGGTCTTGTAAATGGGGTTTCCCTAGTGAATGTTCTTAACACATTTTTGTAAAAGGTTTCAGTTTCATACAATCAACTATCGAGGTCCCTAAGAAAATGATCTTCTTACTAAAAATCAGCAACCTCACTAAGTGAGTGTTGGTGTAGCATACTAGGGTTTTTTATGAACCATTTATATAATCTATGTTATATTGATCCCTTTTATATTTTTTTTATTTTCACCTATTTTATAAAACAATACAAAACAATTCAATGGATCATATTAATTAGGGTTAAAAAAATTTGAACTCAATTCACCTCCCTTATTGATTCATTTTGTTACTCCCTCTAAGTAAAAGATTGTTATCAAAGTTTTATACTCTTGTGTTATCATCTATAAAGTGTTTAAATCATGAGTATAATTTTATTATGGATGAAATGACTGACAATAGAGAGGGAATTCCAACGGTTAGGTATCCATATTTTAACGACAAAACATATGGTTGCTGAAAGGCTTGAATGATTATGTATTTTATAAATATTGGTATAAAAGTTTATTTGAAAGCTTTTAATCATATTAAAATTCATGATTGATAACTATAAAAAATGGAATGTTATTAAAAAAGAAGAACATGATTTGAACCCTAAATCTCTGAATTCTATTATATGCGTATTATATCCTTCTGAGTTCTACTGGGCTTCAAAAAGTAAAAAAATAAATGAAATGTTGGTAACTATATCTACATATCATGAAGGCACTAAAAATGTAATAAATATTTAGTTCAACACATCCATGTGAGTGTTTTATGAATTAATAATGATTGATGGTGAGATAATAATTGATATGAATGGAAGGATAGAAGAAATTATAAATAATGTTGATAACTTAGAAACTCCATTTCTTGAACATTATCAATCCATTAAAGTATTTATAGTTCTACCATACTAATATAGTGTAATTTTAGCTTCCATTAAAAATATATTTTTGTAAAATATTTTAAATAGAATATCCTATTTTCACACATATGATATATGAAGATAAAAAGGAAGTTGAAGTAGGAAAACATAAGGTAATAACAAGTAAGAATGATTATTTAAAATATACGACTTAAAAATATTATAAGAAAAACAAATATACAAAATTTTCAATATCTTATGATAAAGTGGCTTCAATAAATATAGTTCAAGGGGATGATTTTTCTTAATTTTCAAAGACATTCAAAAAATTCTTCCACAAGAGAAGAGGATTCCATAAATACTATAGAAAGTATAATATGTTTGGGAAAAATATCAAAGAATTAATGTGTTATAACTATAAAATAATTGATCATATCATGACTAATTTCATTCAGGTTAAGGGACAAAAACTAGGAAAATAAGTATAAAATTAAAATAGGCTATATGAAGAAGCATAATGAAATAAACATTATATGAAGTACATCAATGGATTCTAGTAATAAATATAGTTAGGATTATAGATATGATGTTTCTAATCCAAATTAAAATATGTGGTTCATAGTTCAAACTAATGAGGTACATCCAATATATTATTCTTCATCTGAATTTGAATCTAAAAAATATTCTTTTAACAAGTTGAATGGATATTGTTGTTTATGAGAACGTAAATATAAATTATTAAATAAATTTAAAAATTATCTTAATAAATAATATGTTATTTTGTTAAAAGAAAAGTTTAATTTATTAAACCTATTTCATAATTGAAATATAGTTTAAAAAATATGCTTCTAGTTGTGCTATCCATGACAAAAAAATTAAATTATTAATGACTGAATAAAAATTTAAAAACATAATTCTTCTATTTTTACTAAGGGTATGTTAATTAAAATAAAATAATTTTAGTAAAATAATCACAAAAAATATTATTGGGAGAAATTGGTCAACTAGAACATTATAAGAATTATTGTCTGCCTAGTTCAAACCATAAAAATATGTTTAATGTAACTTGTTTCCACTATATAATAAACAATCATTTTAAAAATGATTATTCTCTAATATATCCATATATATATGAAAGAAATAAGGCCTTTAGTTTTTTCAAATATATATAATTTTAATTTGAGAATGTATAAGAATATATGTGTTCCCAAATCATTTATAGTTAACACAATTATACTAAAGGGCATTTGGGTACCAAAAAATCACAGTGTTTAATTTTTTTAGGTAAAAATCATTAGATAAGTAATGAAAAGCTATTTTTAGAGAGTGTATATTGAAGTAATAGGAATATAGAATTTTCTAATTTCAACTCATTATCTAAAATAAATGAAGTTTATGTCACATATGGTGACAATGCCAAATGAATGATTATTGGAGTTTGAATTGTTAGATATATATATATATATATATATATATAGTCCCTTTCAACAAATTAATTTATGTTGAAGGATTCAAGAACAACCTCATATCTATTTATAAAATTTCTGGTGATGTATTTTATGATTATTTTTAAAATAAATAATATTCAATTTTCAAACATAAATTGTATAAGTATAATGCACCATGAACTAAGAATGTTTACACTCTAGATCTTCACTAATTTTTTATACTAAATGTGAATTATTTTAATAATTAAATAACTATTTCCTAGATTTTACACAGAATTATAGGACATTTTAAAGTCAATATTTCAGAAAATTATGAAAGAAAAAATTTGTTTTTAATTTTCCCCATCTCAATTTGAACAAAAATAAACTATGTGATTTATGTCAAATGGAAAAGAAACACAACTCATATTTCAAACTAATAAAATTTATTATATCCCCTAGACCCCTATAACATATTTATATGGATTTTTTTGACCATATCGAACTAAAATGTGTACTGTAAAGTCTATTGTTTAGGTAAAAGTTGATGATGTCAATCAATTTATGAGGTTTTATTTCATAGTAATTAATAGTGAAGAATATTCTATTTTCATTAATTTATGTTGGCTAGTTCAAAATTAAAAGGTTTAAAAAAGTGAATCTTTATGTATTGAACATGGGGGAGAGTTAGAGAATCATGAATTTAAATATATTTTTTTTCTAAAAACATGGCATTAAACATATCTTCTATACCCCTAAGACACCTAAAAAATATTATGTTGTTCAAATAATTAATATGAAGTTTAAATATATTTCACGAAACATATTTTTTGAATATATAATACCTACGTTGTACCCTAATGAATAGTTTTTTTTTTAATAATTATAAACAAAATATTGTTTTTCTAAAAATTTCATGTTTTTTATAATTTTTTTATCATATCTTTTAATGTCTTATTTGCAGAAATGCATAAATCTTAATGGTGGATTCAAAACAGGCTCATAAGACCTTCTTTAAGGTTGTTGTAGCTGTGGGTCACTAGATAATTAGTGCAGTTACATCATATTTCTGATGGCATTGGAAGAAATATATTAGCTAGAAATAGTCCACAAGAAATAAAATGAAGGTGAATCATCTAGTCAGTGAGAGCATGTAGTTCATAGTTATTTCCAACATCACCACAGACTACCTGGTGGATGATACCGGTTATCTGATGGTTTCAAGAAGGCTACACTGAGGATGATTTAAAAGTGGTTAAAAAGTTCTTGGTTAGAGTATTTAACTACATGGATAAATTCATTAGACCCTAGAACCACTTGGAGGATATGGAAGGGGAGATTGGGAGGCTTAAAACTCATTCAAAAATTGTGCACATAAAGTAAAACACTTCTTGATTTTCCATAGACCTTCAATTATCAAAGAATATTCAATATTCCATCATGTGTCTAATTACCAAAGAATTAAAATAAATCATCATATGTGGGAATTTAAAATCATAAAATGGGATTAGAGGGAACCATATTCTGGATTGATCTTCATTGAAAATCATCACATACCGTCGAGCTTCATTGATCTATTATTTATTTTATTATCATTCTTTCTCTCTTCTAATGAGAATTTATTTCCTTGTTATATAACCCCTTGTATCAATCTCCCAATTTTAATCTATATTTCTTTCTCTATCATTATCATTATATCTTTTTTCTATATCTTATTAAGAGTATAGAATGATTTGTAAAAGGTTTTTTTAATAGAAAACCCATATCTTTTCTCCTTCTTTATTATAGTTAGTTTCTTACATTAATATTCAAGAGTAAAGAATTCATTTGGTTCTAACATACTATAAAATAAGGTTTGTTGGTTTATTTCCTTTCCCATTTAAAATAAATATACTTATTTGGTTCATAAATCCTATTAAAACCATGGTGTTATATATCCTATCAAGCCTATTTTATGGGAGGATACATAGGGGCACATAAGAGTGCTATTGTCAAACTCATTTATCAAAGAATAATTTGTACATTTATTTTAAAAAATTATTTTTTATAATGGACTTGATTTAATTTCCCCTTCACTTAACTTTGATTATATCTATTTCATGATTTAAATTACTTTATCTGATTTAAATTTTTAAAATGGAAATTAACTCCCCCCTTATTTCCATAACCTCTGACCTATAATTGGAGTCAAAAGAGACTTTGATTCTTTTTTTAGATTTTATTTTCTTCATTTTATAATTTGTTTCTATTTTTAAATCATTAATTTTATTCGACGATTTATCTTTTTATGGAATATTTTTATAGGCACAAAATTTTGAAGGGGATGGTTATCCCTTTTGGAAAATCATATGTTTACATTTCTTAGTACTATTTTATATCTAGTTTAAAAAATGGTAAGGCGTGATTACGTTCCAACTAATAAAATTGGAGAAAAATGTTCTTATCATGATATTTCTAATTTTTAACTTAATGGAAAATCTATAAATACATTGAATTATGGCCTTAATCATTATGTTTTTAATCATATATATTCTTGTAAAAATACTTTTGAAATCATTAAATTATTTACATTCAGAAAAAGGAATTAACAAATTAAAGAAAACAGGATTAGATATGTATCGTTAGGATTTTTAAATCTTGTACATTCTTGAAAATAAATCTATTATTATCATTTATATTAATTTCACTGAAATGTTCAATGATAGAAAATATATCTATGATATTCTTTCCACAAAAATTATTATAATGAAGATCATATGGGTTCTACAAAGTTCATGAGATCCCAAGGTTATGGTCATCCAATACTCTAAAGATATAAAAAATATGGTGTTTGAATATATCATTAGCTCTTTAATGGCATACATAATAATGATGAAATTCCAAGCGTTTAAAGAAGCCATGAAGGGTAAGGAAACTAAGAAGAACATAACATTTAAATTAATTAAAGATGATGATTCTTATAAAAGTGTTATCTCTAATAAAGGATAATTTTAATGAATTATAAATAATGTTATAAAATATCCCTAAAAATAATATATTGTTCTAGCATTCCAAAAATAAATATGTAATCAAGGTTCTAGAAGTGACTTATTACGAGTGAAACAAAAAGGGGCATAAAATATTAGATTTCATAATCTACAAAAGATGTTATATTTAAACAATAAAGGTTATAAAAGTATGAATGTTTCAAATTGGAGAGATACTTAATATTCAGGTGATAAAAGTCCTAAATTCCTTATGGTACACATTAAGGATGGTAACGAGATTAGTACACCCATGTCTAGTTCTTTTTCCAAATATTCATCTTATTATTCTTCTTATTTATCCTTTAGTGACATAAATTATGAAGAAATAAAATATGTTCGAGATCACATTGAAAAGAAATTTCGTTAACTCAATTAATTATATTTCGATCCCAAGAATAAGAATAATTATGTTGTTTTTGGAAAAGACATTATTTAAAAAGAAAAAGGATGATTTGGTTTTTTAATTAAAAAATTAATCCGGTGTTGAAGTTTTCAAATTTGATTTGAAGGATCTTAAATCATCTCATTCAAAATTCACCCAAAGTGAGAAATATCATAATATTTCCTTGGTTCTCAATGTTTTAAAAGAAATAATGTTGTTGTTTTTTCAAATGATAATTCAATTTCATCGAAACCCGCTACTTTTAGAAAGGATTTTCTCAATATAAGTTTTTAAATATTTATTGAAATAATTGTGATGTTATTTATGATTGTGATTGATAAAAATGTGAGATATAAAAGTCCCAAATATATCTATATTTTTACTTGTCTTTATAAAAAATCTAAAAAATATATGGTTCCTATGTCTTTACATTCCCATGTTTTCATACATAATTTTTCAGCTTTCCCAAATCATTCCATGCATACATTGTCTAACCCTCAATGGTACCGAAATGTTATTTTAAATTATTTATTTCATCACTTCACCACCAAAACACCTTGATTTATCAAATGGTGTATCCTCATAAAAATGGTCTTTATACTCCTTGAACTTATTAATTTATCCTGCTTATACCATGAGATCACTACATAATGCTTCATATTAGGTGGAGCTAAGCTCCTCCCATTCTAGTTAATCATTGGACATTAATCATGAAAGTCTTGTGAAAAAAGTTTTTTTTATTTTTATTTTATTTTTTAACATAAATCTAATTTAAATATGTATCTTCTCTAATCTATTCTTTATTTATTAAAAGAGAACATGAAATATTTTTATATTTTCTCATTTATCTTATGCTTTATTTTTTATCTTTTTTTATGAATATGATCACTTATGTAAAATGGTTCATTTTCAAATGAGGGGTGGGGGTATTTTATCGTTATGTTTTTTGGGTTTTTCAAAATTACAATTTATTCTATTTCCTTCAAATTTCTTTTTCATTTTTTTATAAATTTTTATTTTAAATTATTGTTTTCACATAAATCCTGAAATTTTATTTAATTCTTTTATTTTTTATGTGATATTATTTAATCCTCTTTTTTATAAAATTAAATTTTCTCTCCGATGTTTTAATTCTTTAAATCTTTTCCTGTGGTTTACTTAGGAAAATTTATTTAATGAACCTTTCTTATTCTCATCTCTCGAATCTAAGTATGTGATAAGGGATGCATATTTTTCTAATAATTCATTATATCTTCATAAAAGTATGTTTTAATATTATATCTCTTTGAATGATTATTTTTAGATTATTTTCAATTATTATTTGAAATTAATTTAATTTATTTTTACATCATTGGAAAGTCCTTATTTTAAAACATTTATACATTTAGTAAATTAGTATCTTGTTTAGGTATTCTTCTTTTTCAGTAATTAAAACATGATCTTTAACATATTTATCATGTGGATTCTTGAGCATAATTGTTTTATTTTTTTTATTCTATTGAAGATAGATTGTTTGAATATAATCATGATTTAATATGTATTACTTTTCATAAAGGGATGTTAATATTTTTCAAAAGTTTTTTTCATTTGTATTATCATATTATCTCTCTATAACACACTTTATTCAAAAGTTACTCTATGAAAAGCACAATGGATGATATGTTTTTGAAGGGGGTTACTTTTTTATTGTTGGTAAATATAAAATAATATTGATTTTAATTGATGTTTAATCTAGGGGAGGATTTTTTTTTCAAGTATCATATAGGGAATCAGGGGGGAGGACCTGGTTTCATGAAAGTTTGGTTAAATATTTCATTTTTTCCCTCTTATTTATCTTTATTATTATATCAAGTGTTTGTGGTCATTAAAATCATGAGATTTTTATACCTCATAGAATAGTGGTTTAAATGATAACAAACACATTACTGTGTCTCTAACATTTTTAATGTTTTTTCTAGTATGCTTTTATTATTTTTTATGTATTATTGGCAAGACGTCATCAAGCCTGAAGGTGGATTCAAAAGGGACTCATAGGACATTCTTCTGGGTTATTATAGTAGGGTGGCACTAACTACCTAGTGTAATGAAACTGGATAGTTAGTAGTATTGGTAGAACCCTCTCAACTATATAGATTCCACCAGTTAGCTAGAGGAGATGCACCATCTGGCCAATGAGAGTAGGAAGTAGCCATGTATTTCTAGCATCACCACCAGCTACCCGATAGTGGCTACCCAGTATCTAGTGGTATTAAGCAAGAGAGATATAGGAGGCTTTAAATTTGGTCAAAAGGTACTAGTTTGGGACTTTGATGACATGGATCAATTTATTAGACCTGAAAACCCCTAAGAGGAAATAAAAGTATGCCTTTGAGGCTCCCAACTTCATCCAAACATTGTTCACATCAGGTGAAAGGCTTCTCGATCTTCCAAGACTCATGAATTATCAAAAAATCATTAAAGTTTTATCCTTTCTATAATTCCAAAATATGTTTATGTGATAATAGTACAATGGAATTTAAGATTATCAAATGGAATCAAGGGGAACCATACCATGGCATGATCTTATTTGAGAACTATCAAGCTTCATTGAAATATTCTTTATGATATGATCCTCTCTCTCTCTATTTCTCCATATCTCTTTTCACAAGATTTTGTTTCTATATTGTATAACCCCTTGCCTCCCTATATCAATTTTAACATATCTCTCACATTCTAACCATTTCATATATTTTATTGAGTGTATATAATGATTTTTAATGGATTTATAAAATGGAAAACCATATATTTTGTCCCTCCTTCTCATTATTGGTATATTACTTTCCCATTCAGAAGTATGGTATTCATTTGGTTCTAAATTCCCATTAAATCCAAGGTTTGTTTAATTATTTATTTTTTTTATTCAAATGTATAGAAATTCTTGGGTTCTTGATTCTCATTCAAATTAATGGGTTATATACCCTCCCAAGACTTCTTGAGTAGAGGAGATGTAGGGGAATTCCAATGTGGTGTTGTTGAAATCCATTATCAAAGTGTGTCTTATCCATTTACTTTCAACATTTATTTTCCACAATTCATTCATAGGGTTTCCTTGTTTTAATTTATTCTTCACTTTTCTTTTAGTATATTGATTTCATTTGGGAAATAAACATATTATTTATCACATCGATAAGTTTATAAAATTTATATTTTTTATACAGAAATTCACCCTATCTTGTCATAATCTCTTTCCAACAACCTACTAACTTTGGGGTTAACATGAAATGTTATGTCATCAATAGAGTTATAATAAGCACTATCATAAAAAAACATTTGATCCGTGAAATGATAGAAAACCAAAAGTTTGATACATTAGTGATTTTGGATGCAAACTATACATGTTAAACACCAATGATAAGAATGGTATATTCAATCCAAAGGCCCATGGAGGAATCATACTGGTTTATTTAACTAATTCTAATGCCTATAAGGTTTTCAATAAACATTCATCGATTTTTGAGGAATCCAATCATGTGATGTTTGACAATAGTAATCCTTTAAAAAAAAATCATGTTGAGGAATTAAGTGATTCTTTAGAAAACATTAGACTTGAACCCTTCTTGGATTACAAAAGAATGATGATATAGAAAATGATCATGATGAATCCAATCTATAAGAAACTAAATAATTAGAACATGATAGAATATTTCCTAGATATTATAGGTTCCTTAAAACTATCCTCAATAAATAATTATATGAAGATTAAATTATAGTTTTAGGACTAGAATATATTTATATATAAAACCTTATAGAATTTTCTTCTTCTCTTTCCCAACTAGAACCAAAGGCCACATAAAATTCTTTGACTGATAAGTGTTAGGTGGTTTCTATATAATAATAGATAAACAATTTAAATAGATAAAAGGTATGTGATTTAGTTGAAAGAACCAATGATTATCTTTCTATAGAAGCAAAATTGGTATTTTGAAACAAGTAGGATGATAAAGTTATAATCACTAGAAATAACACTAGACTTGTTTCCAAATGTTATAAATAAGAGAAAGGAAAATATTATAAGGAAGAAATTTCCCAAAGTTTATAGGATAGAATCAATTAGGATTTTATTAGAATTTGGATCTTATATTAATTTTAAATAATACTAAGTGGCTTAGTCCTTAGTGGTTCCTGCTTCTCCCATCCCCTTCCCTCCTCAGGAGTATTGTTTTCTCAATCCGTCTGATAGCCAGCTGATGAGGGTTGGGTTGACGTGTTTGGCCTTGGTCTCCTTCTTCCCATCAACCAGTTTATGTGCCCCCATTTTGTAGCAGCCGCTTGTTCTATTTTTCCCAAGTACTTGTGCCCCATCGCAAGTGCGGTTGACCCCCAGTGGCCCCTATTCAGAAATCGCTCAAGTGGATCCTGATCCTCCATCTCCATCGAGAATTGATTTTCCCTCTTCTCTAGAAAAGTGTCTGAAGAAGTTGAAGTTGGATTTTCAAAATGGCCCCATCTCCCCTGAAGCCCCGTCGATCCATAGTGGCATGCGGACGAGATCCTAATCTAAACTCAAAAGTAAGGCAGTTTCATCTCCAATCTCATATGGGTGTGTGTCTGGGGCCAAAACAAGACTGAGCTCGCATTAATTTTATCTTTTCTCCTATAGAGCCAAAACAAAACCCATCTAAAATTGCAGATATGGCGCACAGAGTAAAGGAGGATAAACACGTCCATGAAGACCCTCAGAACACTCACATATGGTTGTCCTAGAAACACTCAATTTCAGTGGACCTGATATCATCTTCGGTTCAGTTTCTAACTACAAGAATCACTCATGGATCTCATTGTCTTGTCTTCTCTTTTATTTATGCAAAGTGCAATGCACAGGCTCAAGAGGTGGGAGGTCCGTTGACATGATATTGTCTCCTTCAATCCTGGTGGTGCCCCTTGGTTCATGGGGGAGATTTCAACATTTTGTCTGATCAATCATAGAATAAGGGTGAGGGCCCCTTTATTCACAAGGCCATTAAAGATTTTTTTAGCCTTTATGGCGAGTATTGGACTTATGGACTTAGGGATTAAGGGAAAGGAAAGAATAAAACCTGGTGCTTCCTGGACTGCTGTCTTGCAAATTGCCATGCTATATCTACTTTTCCTCGTACCAAAGTCTCTAATCATGCAAGTTGCTTGTCGGATCATTCCCACCTTAGAATTGGTGTGTTGCCCAGATTAGAAGGAATGGGTCCCATTTGTTTTTCCCACTTATGGTCAGTGGATCCTGGCTTTTAGGATATGGTCAAGGATTTTTGGTGCAAACCTGTGCGGGGTAGTCCTTAGGTGAAGCTACACAACAAACACTCACACCTCAGGGGAAATCTGCATTCTTGCGCTAAAAAGAAAACTACCCAGCTTGCAAAATATGGATATGGTTTCACTACTAGAATTCTGAGCATTTGTGCACGTTGGAATGGAGGAGTATTAGTGACCAACATTTGAAGGTCACTAAAAGGTGTATTAGGGGCCGTCATTTAGCGGTCGCTAGTAAAGCAGCGGGAAGGCGGGAAAAATCCCACTGGTTTTTCATTTCAGTATTAGTTACCCCCATTTGGCGGTCAGTAATACTGAAATGAAAAACACCATGATTTTTCCCACCTTCCTGCTTGCCTTCTTCGCAACAGTACTCTGCAACACATCCTGCCGCCTGACGCCGCCCCCAGCCCCACCCTAGTCATTGATGGTCAACACATACACACCATGGATACCTTCCCCGTAGCCCTTCGATCTCCCCCAAACATCCACTCACCACACCCCGACCGCCCTTAACATACCCAGACACACTCCAACCACCGTGCATCTTTCGTGGCCGGTGAAGAAAGGTTTTAGAAAATCTCCCATGTCTCATCATGTCACTCATGTCACCCACTGCATCCAAGATCGAAAATTGCAGGTTTTTGTGGTGGATTTTGGTGTCCGCAAAACGGTGGATGCTAAAGGCTTTAGCGACAAACCAAAAATGTCCTCCACTTAGTGGACGCTAGGAGGATGCTAAAGGGATTTAGTGACAGATTTTAGCAGTCACTAATACCATTATTTCTAGTTGTGTTTTCAAGGAGATTGAACGGATTAGAGATAGTTTGGAATGTAATTGGGATGAATTATTGTTCAAGACCTTAAAAGTAGGAATATTGTATTTGCAGAATTGCTTCTTCACCATGAAACGGTGGCACACGAGATTTCAAGGGTCAAATGGTTGCATTACGGGTATGAAAACACAAGATTTTCCATACTTGCATCAAATAGAAACTGTCTACCAAGAGACCCAACCTCCGCAGGAAAGATGACTCGTTCTCCAATGATAGAGACAAGGTTGGGTTTCATGGAGTTTCTGGTCGGACCCAATCCTCATATGACTGAAGGGTACCTGAGATAAAGTATAGGATTCTTGGAGGTAGTCCCCCAAGTGCTTACTGCAGCAATGAACAAGATTCTTGATGTTGTCCCAGAAGAGAGGGAGATTCTAGATGTAGTTTGGTCCCTCAACCCTAAAAATGCACCCAGTCCTGATGAATTCCCTAGTTCCTTTTATAGGGGTTGTTGGGACCTGATCAAGATATACCTTGTGGAGGTGATTCATGATTTCTTCAACGGTGGCCATCTACCTTAGGTGGCTTGTTCCACAAATTTGGTTCTTATTCCAAAAGTCAAGGATCCTTATTCCCTCCAGCAGTATAGGCTATTTTGTATGTTCAACTTACCCTAGAAAGTCTTAGCTTCAATCCTCAATAAATAGTTGTCAATTTACCTTCCCAGTTGGATTTATAAAGAGAAACATGGATTCATTAAAGGAAGGTCCATATGGGGGTGATTGGGCTGGCACAAGAGATGATTGTTGGTTTTAATCAGAGGGCTTTTGGTTCTAATATTTCCATAAATATTGACATGAACAAAGACTATGATAGGCTGAAATGGAATTTCATTATCTATGTGCCTTCCAGCATGGGGGTTTATATGTGGGTTATTGATCTTCTTTTTCAGTGCTTCAGTTCCTATTAGATCACTACGACCTTTATGGGGAAGAAATATGGATTCTTCAAAGCAGTCAGGGGCCTCCGACAAGGTGATCCCCTCTCCCGCATGCTATTTATCTTATCTCAAGACCTCCTTAGTTACCACATAAATCAAAACATCATGCTGGGCAACATCCTCCCCTATTGGTCCAGGTACAATGATTTTGGCATCTCCCATCTAATGTTTTCTGAGGACATTATGATATTTCTGAATGGTAGTGTGAATTAATAATTCATTTTATTTTGTTAATTAAATGATGTTATTTTAATATGCTGTTTTGAGTTTGTTATGTAGCTGAAAAGGGGGCACCACCTTTTTCTTCTCCACCGTCTGGTGTCCCTATTCAGTTATGTGAGGGTTTTTTCAGGTTGTCCATGTGTTCTCTTGGATATACATTTTTCCTCTTCCATCAGACAGGCTGGATTCATCAATCCTATGTGTAGCTTTTCCACAGCAAAGCAGACCGCTTGATTTTGGGGTTTTAAGAGGAGAAGAACAATGAATAAGAGAGAGAGAGAGAGAGCGAGGAGAGGGCTCTCGACAACATGATCCTATTCCCGACGGAGGCAGTCCGTATAATCTTTTGTTGTTGGGAATGAGGTGCAGTGATCCTTAGGCACCGAGGTAGGAGGAGTTGAGCGTGGATTATGGTTCTTGAATCTGGAGTTCAATGAATCTTGTTCACACCAATTCAGTATGGAAATGACAATCCTCGGTCCATGGCTACTCACCTGGATAGAAGATGCATCCTCAGTTCGTGAATAGCGGGGGGGGGGTCTTGTTCTTGATGGCGGTGGCACTGGTTCGCACTAGATCTAGATGGCGTTGTTTTTTTAGTTGGATACATCAACCCTAGACAGCAACGGAAGATCTGTATCAGACAACCCGGGCTGTGGATTTGTGACATGAAGGATCATCAACAGATCTAGATTGTAGCAAGAAACCCGAACGATTGCGGTGGACTTGCATAGCAGCGGTGGTCCTTGACAGCAGCGTCTAACCAGGGAAAGACCTAAAGGGATCATGTGGCAAGGGTTATAGATCAAAACACACCTGTATAGTAATGGTGGATCTGGATGGGTGTCGCAGAATTGGACAGCAGCACCAAACCTGGACAACAACAGTAGATTTGGTATGTAGCAAACCTGGACAGCGGCAATGGATTTGGACAACATCTGGCACATGGTGACAAATTTTGAAAGTAGTTTTGATCAGGGAGGATCAGACCTTCTGGACTCCGTGAATATGTTTTCAGCATACATTTACAAACTTCTACATTGAAAAAGGTTTGGCCAAAACCCAGTAAGGGGGTCTCAGTCCTGTTTTAGTTTTTCTTTGTCGATTTTTTATAAGCTTGTGCATGTTGCTTGTTTTTTTGGTGTGTCTTATTTCTGTTTTTTTTTCAGTTTAGGTAGTGATTTGTGTCCTTTGTTTCATCTTGTTACTGTTTCCTTGCATTTTGAAAACCCGTGATGATCATTCCCCGTGCACGTAGGCCTATGTCCGAAGTACGTAAATCCTTGGTGTCCTTTTACTTCTTTTCTTTTCAGCATTTAATTCGACCTGTAATCGCTGATCATCATTGCTTCTTGTGTCAATTATAGAAGCTATTTGAGCCTTTGTCTGGCTCGGTTTTATCATTGTTGTTGCTGCCTTAATTTTATCATTATTTTTGGTTCTATTAAATCATTGTTGTACATATTTTATGATCTGTTTAATGAGAAATTTTTCATGCTTGAATATTGTAATTGCCACTGCCAGTGTATTTTTTCACTGTTGTTGATTCATTTGAATATTCCTCTTTGATTGGGAATTTGCAGTGTAAACATGTTTTATGTTTATCAATTTTCTTGTAATAAATTGAATATAAACATTGTTTATGTATTTCAGATTTTGACGAATCAAAACACCCAATAGTTCTTAGGCTATTATGTGGGGACTGCCTCTCGTGCAGGGGCGCTCCCCGCAAAAAAGTGGTATCAGAGCCTAATTAGGTTTATGTTTTGCTTTGTTAAAATTTGAAATTGTTTGTTTGTTTGCTTTCAAATGATTTTCTAGTGTATTTTACTTTGCAGCATGCTTTGATTGTTTTGTTCAGCTAGGTCGTTAGCTCTTTAGGGATGTAATTTCATTCTATTGTCGATAGTTTTTCTCCTAATGGTTTCACTGTTTCCTTTTCCTGTCTGAGCATTAAAAATGCCTCTTGGTAGTTGCTACCTATGTGTGTCTAGGGTTTCGGGGTAGGAATGGGTTCTTTGTGAGGTTGACCTAGGTTTGAGATCCGGTTAGCAGTAAGGGTTTGGAAAGATCTTGTGTCTGTAGTTTCCGCCTTTTGCCTAGGAGATGAGATTATGTTAGCTCTGATGTGTTCCTCTGCATCATTTAGGACTGTTTGCTCCGGTTATGGTCCTGTTGCGAGTTCGGTGTTTAGGTTTGGGTAGATTGTGGGTGCAGTGTCGCTTGTCTGATCACTAAGCTTCTTTGTTTACTGTTTGACCCTATTTAGCGGCTTTGTTTGGTTTCCCGAGAACCATGTGCCGTTAGTAAGTCTATACTAGGATGTGTGTCCCTTTAGTGGCTTGTTTTCCCCTAGTTTCTAGTTTACTCCCAGCCTTTTTTCTCGTATCCTAGATCTATCATAGGATGTTGGGACTACATGCATGTGTCCTTGTAGTCTCCCTTTTGTGTGAAGATGTCTCCTTTTGGATTTTGTTTATGTGGTCGTCTCCTATGATGGAGATTCTGAATCCATCCATTGAGGATCTTTTGGTGCCTTGCGTCGAGAGTCTTCCTGTTAGAGTTTTCAGGCGGCGTGTCTCGGTTTTAAATTCAACGGTGCTTGGTGATTTGGTCGTGATATGTATTTGTGGGTTTAGGTGGAGACATCTTTGGGTTGTTTCATTTACTATGCATTCTTATCCTCTCCGCGTTTCTCCCGTTGCTGCCTCTAGCCTTAAGAGAGTGAGCTGGTAATTTTCTCTGGGTTTGTTCCTCTGGCATGTCCTAGTTTTGGGATAGTTTCCATAGGATGTGACCCATTACGAGTGGTGATTGGGCCTGGGAAGTGTTTAGAGTGACAATGTCATGTAAATAGGTTCAGTGACGATCGAGCTTCATGGCGGTTCTTTCAAGATCTCTTTATCAATTTTAGGTGATTCCTAGATATCATTAGGAATCTAGAATGAGATGGATTTTCTTGGTCAGTAGCGTGCTACCCTTGGATCACCGGTGTTCTCGTGGGTTTAGAGTTTTCCCTTAGGACTCTTGGGACTGCATGAAATTTACAGTGGTACCCGTTTTTTTTTTGAGGAACCTCTCTTATTGGATTGGTTTTAGGTTGTGTCTTCTCCTCGGGTGGAGAGTTTCCTAAGTCTGTTTTAGATTCATATTGAGTGAGCGATTTGATTTATTTTGTGCTTTGTGTCTTTTTTTTCTCTCTTTTTATGTTGTTTTGCATGATTTCATTGTTTTGTATTCAGTTACATTCTATATGAATTTATTTGAGTTTTGTTTTGCCATGTTTCATGTGAGGCTAGATACTAGTCTGTTTATTTGTGTTCAGAGGGAACAAGTGAGCGAGTTTATGACCTGTCGGCATGTGATTTTCTGGTCTGTGATTTCCTCATTGGCATCGTCTCAGAGTGTGACTCGGGTGAGTGCAGGTATGGATTTATCATGCATTTTTTTTCGAATTGTTTTATTATGAACATGTTTATCATATTTTTGATATCATTCAGCTTTGGGGGACATATATCATAGTTGATACATGGTTGGGGTACTGTTTGGGTCATACCCCGTTGATTATTTTTAGTTTAGGATTTGCTCAAGTTGTTGATGTTGGGTGGTGCAGAATCATCATGTGGTTTGTTTTAATTTGCAAGGTGTTTTTTTTTTGTTTTTTCATATTTAAATTGTTCATTTATTTAATTTCCATGGTAGAAATTTGTGAATTAATAATTCAATTTTTTTAATTAAATGAAGTTATTTTAATATGTTGTTTTGATTCTGTTATGCAGCTGAAAAGGGGGCACCGTCATTTGCTTCTCCACCATCCGTGTATCCCTATTCAGTTATATGAGGGTTTTTTCAGGCTATCCATGTGTTCTCTCAGATATAAACTTTGTCTCTACCATCAGACTAGCGGGCTTCATCAATACTGCATGTGGATTTTCTACAGCAGAGCGGACCCCTTGATTTGGGGGTTTTAATTGGTGAATAACACCGAATAAGAGAGAGAGAGAGAGAGGAGAGGGCTCTCTACGACATTATCCTATTACCGATGGAGGCAGACCACATAATATTTTGTTATTGGGAATGAGGTACGGTGATCCATGGGCGCCAAGGCAGGAGGAGTCGAGCGTGGATTATGGTTCTTGAATCCAGAGGTCAACAAATCTTGTTCACACCAGATCAGTATGGCAATGAAAATTCTCGGTCCATGGCTGCTCACCTGGATAGCAGCCACATCCTCGGATCGTGAATAGCGGGGGGGTCTTGTTCTTGATAGCGGTGGCTCTGGTTCGCACCAGATCTAGATGGAGGTGTTTTTTAGTTGGTTGCATCGACCCTAGACAACAGTGGAAGATCTGGATCGGACAACCCTAGCTGTGGATTTCTGGCACGAAGGATCATCAACAGATCTGGATTTTAGTAAGAAACCTAGATGGTTGTGGTGGACATGCAAAACAGCGGTGGTCCTGGACAGCAGTGTCTACCCGGGGACAGACCTGGAGGGATCATGTGGCAACGGTTATGGATCATAACACAACTATACAACAACGATGGATCTGGATGGATATCGCATAATTGGACAACAACACTAAACCTGGACAGCAACAGTAGATTTGGTATGCAGCAAACCTGGACAGCGGCGATGGATTTGGATAGCATCTAGCACATGGTGATGAATTTGGACAGCAGCATTGATCATGGAGGATCAGACCTTCTAGTCTCTGTGAAGATGTTTTCAGAATCCATTTACAAACTTTTTCATCGACAAAGGTTTAGTCGAACCCTAGTAAGGGGGTCTTGGTCCTGTTATAGTTTTTCTTTGTCTATTTTTTATAAGTTTGTGCATGTTTCTTGTTTTTTTGCGTCTTATTTCTGTTTCATGTCCAGTTTAGCTAGTGAGTTGTGTCCTTTGTTTCATCTTGTAACTGCTTCCTTGCATAGTGAAAACTCATGATGATCCTTCCCCATGCACATTGGCCTATGGAAAAAGCATATAAATACTTGGGGTCCTTTTAATGCTTTACTTTTCCGCATTTAATTTGACCTGTAATCGTTGATGGTCATTGCTTCTTGTGTTAATTATAGAAGTTATTTGATCCTTGGTCTGGCTCGGTTTTATCATTGTTGTGGCTGCCTTATTTTTCTCATTCTTTCTGGTTCTATTAAATCAGTGTTGTACATATTTTATGTTCTATTTAATGATAAATATTGCAATATTGAATATTGTAATTGACACTTCTATTGTGTTTTTTCACTGATTTTGATTCATATGAATATTACTCTTTGATTTGGAAGTTGCGGTGCAAACATTTTTTCTGTTTATCAATTTGCCTGTAATAAATTGAATATAAACAATGTTTTTGTCTTTTGGATTTTAATGAACCAAAACACCCAATAGATCTTAGTTATTATGTGGGGGCTGTCTCTCATGTAGGGGTGCTCCCCGTAACAGGTAGTAATAGGTCCATCAGGGGGATCAATGGGGTCCTGAAGAATACTGTAAATGGAGTAGACAAGTGATTAATAGGTATAAAAGAAACATATTTATCCCTAATAGGTGATCGACTAGAAGGGTGGAGTCCTTACAAAGTATTTTGGAAATTCAAAGAGGGGTTTTTCTAATGGAGTACCTGGGTGCCCCGATCTCACTTGGAAAGATATGAATTCTTCATTTCAATGATATGGTTGATAAAATCACATAAATAATCCTAAATTGAAGAATATGTTTCTGTATTTTGGATGCATAATAACTCTGATAAATAGCGTGTTGTCATCCGTACCCATTCATGTACTCTCCTCTATAAAGGTTCCAAAATGGGTTGTTTCTCGATTAGAGAATATTATGGCATCATTTTTCTGGGATGCACAGTCCGAAGGGAAGCATAATTGGGTGGTGTAGATCAGGATTGCCATGCCTCTGACGGAAGGGGGAATCAATGTGAGGAGTGTCTCAACCACGATGTAGGGTCTTCAAGCCAATCTTTCATGGATGTTCTTGAAGGGAATACATGTTGGGGAATGTTTATGCAAGACAGGTATGGAAGTAACTTGGATAGGAAAAGAGGAAGGTCGTCTATTGTTGGGAAAATGATCCAACCTTATTTAGTGTCCCTCCAAGATCATACTCGTTGGATTGTAGGTAGAGAATATATTAGCCTTTGGGACCATAACTGGGTAGGGGTCAGACTCGGCTTACCTGGTTGTCTGGTCCCTATCATTAACTTTCGTCAAGCCGATGTTTTCCCATGGTTTCTTCATGTCATTATGGACAAGGAACAGAGGGCTACCTATGAAAATATTGTGATTAACTCATAGTCAGACATGTGTGTTTTTATGGTGTCTTCTTCGTGTGTCTTCGCAGCCAAATATTATCTCAGAATGAATTCACTGAATCAAGGACATGGCATTTGGGGTGATGTACTATGGAGAATAGAGATTCCTAAGATGTTAAATTTTATGATTTAGAGAATCCAAAACAAATAGCTCCATATAGAGGATAATATTTAACGTTTGGGAGTGAATCTAGACACTAAATTCCTATGTGGTAGGGTGGTACATACTGAAGCCATTGATCACCTGTTCTTTGGAAGCGATTGAGAAAATATGGTGTTGAAAGAGTTCGAAGGATTTATTGATAGAGGCTCCCAAGGGTACTCGTGTTCTTTCTTTCTTGAGCAATGGTTTAAGGGAACGAATAACAGTGGTTGGGAGGGGCTTCCAGGACTATCATCCTGGTGACATGCTATTAGGGGATCTGGAGGGAACATAATGAGGCACGGGAAGATGGGTACGTACCAGGCCAAGAAGATGGGTACATTGGTTTGCCCATCCTTCGAGACTCAAAATGAATACAAATTGCTCATGCCACATGGGAATGATGTGAGGTGGTGGGGTGATCTGGGATTCATGGGGCTCAGGGACCCTTGATTTTTTGTGGCACATTTGGAAGTGGGGATGCCCTTCAAGCAGAGGCATCCACAATGCTTACTGGTTTATCTTTATGCAGTCAAAAAAATTTCCACCTTGTGGCTATTGAAACGAATTCACTTACAGTGTATAATGCTTTGTGTGGTATTGGGCCCATTCCATGGACTATTTTCCACACCATCAGGAGGTGAAAGGGGCTTCTGAGTAGCAGCACAGAGGTGTTTCATACATGGGGAGAAAGGAATTTTGTGGCTAACTTTTTGGCTTCCAATGATGCCTAAGGGGTTTGTATTTCTTTCTTTTCTGATCTCAGATCCTTTCCTATGGAGGGTGTTAAGCTTGTCTTCACAGATGCCCTCAGTCTACAATAATTTATACCACCCTGATCTTTTTATTTGTTTTTGACCCTTATGTGGCCCTCATCTGTTGTGACTCCTTTGAATAAAATCAATAAAAATATTTGTTTGGAATTTAGTAATAATAAATATTTTATTTCATTACCAACTATTGAAGTTAATTAAAATAGAGTTGGTAGTTATGTTTCCAAAGTGTCATGGATAAAACACAACATTATAGAGTTTGGATTAAATTTTGATCATGTACCAATCAAATGGGATAACACTTCTACTATAAACATTTAAAAGAAACCCAATAATCCATTTAAGAACAAAACATATTGAATTTGGGAATTATTTCTTAATGGATATTTCACAAAAAGGTGGTATCTCTTTAAAATTTATCTGTACTAATAATCATCTTATAGATATATTTAAAATATATAATCAATAGATAGATTGGATTACATTAAAATTATATTTGGAATATTTAAATTTAAGTGAAATTATTCTAATTTTGTTGGAAATTCCTTTATATGATTTCTTATTATTTCTACTATTTCAATTTTATTATTTATTCATTTATTGAACACATAGAAAACTTAGTTATTTATTCGTATTTTTTGAAGTAGACTGCCATGTCATTTCAAGTGACAAAATGGTTTCTATTTTTTCATAATATTTTAGATATTGAAATGTATATTGGATAAAAAATCTTCTATATCCCTCAATCATCGGAGGTTGATCTATCTTTTTCATTGAATTTAAACTCTTAATCACTGAAAATTTAATTTCCAAAATCAATAATGAGAATAGTGAAGAGAAATGATGATGGATCTGGTGAGAGCTCTATGAGAAACCAACCCAATGAAGTGGATCGCAGAGTTTTTCCTAGAGAAGATATAGATCTTGGATGGATTCATATGATGAATCTCATGCTAAAGTGTGTTCTCATATTTCAATAATGGCAATAGATATTTTATGAGTGGAAAACATCACAATGTTTGAAAATGATGTATGATATTTTTTCACTTTTTCTTAGTATCACTTTCTACAGAGTGGATATTCCATTCCCTATAATGTTAACAAATAATACTTCTCTATTTTTTTGAGGATATGGTTTATGTTTCTTATTATCCCCATAAAAGGTAGATACCTGTAACACCCTGACCCATCCCATTAGCTTGAGAGGGCAGAGGAGTTCTACTTGGCTCTATGTGATGTTCCCAAGACGCCAAAGGCAGACAATAAATGGAAAGGGTTTTGAGAATAAAGTGGGGAACGATTTTACATTAAGACAAAACCAATCAAACCATCCACAAACTATATGATGGATGTCAACAAAACAACCAAACTCATACATTACAAAAATACAAACAACTAATCCATAATGATCCGACATGCCAAAACAACCAAACACAATATCATAGTACTATGTGGAAGACTAAACAAGAGACCCAAACTAAACCAATACAAACTTCACAACTATACACCAAGATCCATGCTCCAAGCACCACCACATATCCCAAACATCGCCACGAGCCACTAGCAATGTGATGCTTTACCTTTACCTGTGTCTCATAATATGACATATTCAAAAGCACCAAAAGCCAAAGTAGGGTGAGTAATAATACTCAGTTGGTTTTCTCCAAATGACTTCCCTACACACGCCACTAGGATAAAACTGTTAGCACATTTATATAAATAGTTTATATAAAACAATAAATAATGAAACAACTTACAATAAGACAAATATTCCTTTATCAAGCCATGAAAAACAAAGGAAAGCCACACTAATCCATAATCCACATTACCATCACCCATTAGCCCAAAAAAGTTCATCTTGCATAGCCACAACACAAAAAAACAAACATCCACGGTGGAAATCCCATCCAAACCTGTTTACCTCATTCCCAAACTAGTGGTACTTTCCGACCACTCACTGTATGGTGGTTCTTCCGACTACTATCCATCACCTTTTATAGTGAGACTTCTCACCCACTTCTGCACAACATTCCAACAAGCCATAACAAATCGTAACTTACCAAGGCCATAACAATATGCAAATTCCCATTTCCAACACATGTCAATCGACTTCAATAAATCACCCATTTGTTGAAATAACTCATTTATCATTTCCCATGCCAAAAACCCAATTAAAATAAACAACCTCTTTATTATGAATCATTTTCATAAAACATTTCCTTAACCCAAGCCAAGAAACAAATTTTAAAATCTACATTTTAAAATTTAACAACAAGAACATTCAACTGTAAAACCCCATTTTCCCAAAAATCCAAAAAACATCCCCAAATGGATTTCCATCCAATTTCACACATCAAAACCACAATTAATTTCAAGAAAAAAAATTAATTTTACCAAAACCACTAGTTCTAACCACGTGAAGTTGAGAGATAAGCTACCTTCCTTTAGGGTTTTGGAAAAATCAACCCACAAACAACCGGACCACAAATCTAGTGAACGCACCACTGAAACCACTCTAGATCTTCATACCTATCATTCATAATCCTTAAAATAAATGCCCAAAGAAACCACAACCCTAGATCAACATGCAACAGATATAGATCTAAAAACTAAGGAAGTGAGAAGAGTGGATATTGAGAAAAAACAAAAGAAACCACGAGAGAAGACTTACCCGGAAGGAATTACCTTCAAACCACCAAGGAACCCCTTTTATATGCTTCCAAAAAGTGTGGGAGAGCCCCTATAACCTATGAGAAGAGAAAATCCCGAGTGTGGCTCGAGCGGGAATAATCTTGGATTGAAAATTAGGCAACTCTGAGTGGGGTTTAAAACCCTATTTTTAAGTGGCATCATGATTAGTCCACACAGTTTGGAAAATCGTGTGCTAACCGTGCGCACGCCACTATCTTGAGAGTATGGGTCCACATGGTTTCTTCACATGGTTTGGAAAACTGTGCGTAGACCGTGTGAAGCCTACTGTTTCCCCCTGTACGGTTTCCTAGAGAACCCATATGGTTTCCCCTAATCGTGCTCAAACCGCATGCCCTAAGAAAAGCCTCAAAACTTACTAAAAACCATTATAAACTCCCCCAACATCTTCTGTACTCATCCCCAACACTTTAAACACATAAAAAGGCATTAAAAAAAGGCAACATACCTCAAAATGGTGGTGCTACATTCTCCCCACCATTGGAATTTCCGTCCTCAGAAAGTAGAGGACCCTCGCTTTGCTGAAAGAGATCAGGCTGTTGCTTTCCCATCTCTTTCTCCCACTCCCAAGTCTCCTCCTGGACCTAACCATGCTGCCAAAAAACTCGAACTAAACTGATTCTTTTACCCCTCAAGACTCTCTCTTGCATATCCATAATCCGCACTGGCATGTGCAACAATGAAGCATCCAACTCCAACTCAACATGATCCCAACGAATCGCATGGTCACAATCTGGCTGATAATTTTTCAATTGGGATACATGAAACACATTGTGCACCGCACTAAACCATGTTGGTAAAGCCAATTGATAATCCACCTCTCCAATTCTCCCAAGTATCTCAAAAGGCCCAATATACCTCAGATATAACTTACCCTACTTACTAAAATGACGGTGCCCAAGTCTAGGGGAGATTCTCAAAAACACATGATCACCCACCTCGAATGAAAATGGCTGTCGACGATGCTCCACATACGAATTCTGATGACTCTTCACCGTTTCCATCCTTTTCCTGATCAACTTAATCTTTTCTATAGTCTCATGGACCAGTATGGTTCCTACTATCAAAGATTCATATGTTTCTACCCAACATAGTGGAGAATCAAACAGACGCCCATATAAAGCCTCAAACAGAGCCATATGTATCGAAGCCTGATAACTGTTAGTATAGAAGAACTCCACCAAAGGTAAGTGCTCATCCCATGAACTAGAGAAATCCATCACACAAGACCTTCACATATTATTCAAGGATTGTATCGTCCTCTCAGATTTTGTTCCCAGCTACGGATGATACGTTGTGCTCATCGTCAACTGTGTCCCAAGGGCCTGCTGTAAGGATTTTCAGAAATGAGATGTGAACCTTAGATCTCTATCTGATACGATCGCATATGAAACACCATTCCTCTTTAACACCTCCCAGATATAGATTTTGGACAGATTCCCCACCGTATGAGATTCACGAATCAGGATGAAATGGGCGGACTTTGTGAGCTGATCCACAATCACCCAAATGACGTCGGGTTTCCTGACTGTTCTAGGGATTCCCATCCCAAAATCCATTTCTATTTTCTCTCATTTACACACTAGGATAGGTAAAGACTACAACATGCCTACTGGCTGCTAGTTCTCTTCCATGACTTACTGACAAGTGAAGAATCTCAAAAAAACTCATCCACATTACGTTTCATACCTTCCCACCAAATCTAAGCCATCAACGCCATATACATTTTCTGAATTCTAGGATGGAAATTCCACCTGGAATGATGATAAGACCAGAGAAGTTCTTCATGATAAGCCACCGGTACCACCATCCAATTCAAAATACACAAGACTGAATTACCATTCAGTTCCCAGTTCTCAATGGTCTCCTCACCATTGAGTTTCGACCTCAACTCCAAACATTAGGAGTTAGATATTTGTGCCTCTTTGACCAAACCAACCTATCAAGAACCAATGATACCAAAAATAATTCCACTATATCACCTCGGTCCTCACATTCCAACCGCATTTCGGCTAGGAATGACAACAACTGCCACTATGAATTTCTCACCAAATAGATAATGACGCCACATCTTCAAAGCATGAACCACCGCCACCAACACTTAATCATGTGTTGGGTAGTTCTTCTCATGAACCATCAACTTCCATGAGCCATATGCAACCACATGATCCCCTTTCATGAAAACACACCCCAGCCCTGATCCAGATGTGTCACAATACACCACGTACCATTTCCCTGGTCACTGAAAAAACCAGGATTGGTGCTGATGTAAGGCGACCCTTTAACTCTTCAAAACATTTATAACACTGCTCATTCCATCTAAATGAAACATTATTCCTTGTCAAAGCTATCATCGGTGAAGCCAGTCGTGAGAAATCATGAAGAAAATGCTGATAATACCCAGTGAGACCCAAGAAACTCTGTATCTCAAAGACATTCTTTGGTGCTTTCTTGGAAATAACAACATCTAAATTTTCCAGATCAATATAAACACTCCTCTTAGAAATAACATGGATGAGTAAATGAAATTCTTGTATCCAAAAGTCACACTTTGACAATTTTGTATACAACTGATGATCTCTCAAGATCCCCAACACTATCTCCAAGTGTTGTTCATTCTCCACCCTTGTCTTTGAATACATAAATATATCATCCACAAAAACCACCACGAAATAATCTAGATATCTTTGAAATATCTGATTCATCAATTCCATAAATACCACTGGTGCATTATTCAGGCCAAAGAGAATAACCACATACTTGTATTGGCCATATCTACTTATGAAATCTTATTTTAGAATTTCCACCTTCTGTACCCATAATTGATGATAACCTGATTGCAATTCAATCTTGGAGAACCATTGAGCTCCCCTTATCTGGTCAAGCAAATAATCATTGCATGGAAGTGGATATTGGTTCTTTATCATAACTTGATTTCATCTATGATAGTCGACGCATAACATCAATGTTCCACCCGCCTTCTTAATAAACAACATCAGAGCTGCGCATGGAGACGTACTAGGCCAGATGAACCCTTTGTTCTGTAACTCTTCCTACTGAACTTTTAGTTCCTGTAATTTTGGTGGTGCCATCCGATAAGACGTAAGTGAGATATGACTGGTCCCCAGAAGGAGATCAAAACTCTACTTCTCTCACAGGTGGTAAGGCTGAGAATTCTTCAGGAAAAACATTTATAAACTGATCCACGACTACTGGAAGAACACTCTACTCAACACCTTCCACTGCTGTCAATGACAAAGGTTCTAACCGATATGATATCATGCCAACCACAGGTTCCAACAAGCTTGATGCACCCTGATTCTCATTCTTCTCCCCTCTAATGATATTTCTAACTCCATCCTCCATCACAAAACTAACCATTCATGCATAACTATCAATATGGGACTTAGACATTGTAAACCAATCCATTCCTTGGATTATATTATACACATCCATCTCAAACACTAAGAATTCTCACATCAACTCAACCTCATTCAACACTACACAACATGATCTACACATGAAGTCTCAACACTCTTTTTTCATCCAAAGGAGTTTGAAGTTTGAGAACCATAAGCATCATTTCTATTACTAAACCCAACAAATAAATGATGTGAGGAGCAATTTTAGAATGTGAAGCACCTGTATCAAACAAATCTTGCATCAACATTGAATTTAGAAGAATTGTACCTCGCACCATGGATGGTCCTGACTAATCATCCATCACAAAATGTTCATCTCCAAACAAATGCTTATTTGTGACACTCCGTTCCTTGCTTCCCCGCTAAGACTTTCCCTACTGAGGAGTCATGGTGTTCCCAGATTCACCATGACTGACTAGGCTCTGCTGATGAGGTGTATACTACTTCCCTCATCCTGTCGAGGCATATGAAACTTGCGACCGCTGAGGAGTGTCACATACACCCCACCTCAGAGCATTCTAAGAATACCGCTGAAGGTGCCCCATATGCTTAGAAATATGACATGCTCGAGGTTGTACCATACAATACCTCTTGATTTGGATTGTATAACTACATTGAAAACATCCAAGTTTACTCCGAGGATTCAGAGGAAGATTCACCAATCATGTAGTTGGATTCCGAGTCATACTCCCACCTTGGAAATAAGTGTCCCTCTTCCACTTGAACCCAGAATTTGAGTTCCCATTATTCCCCATAGGTACTAATACACTTTCTCCACTCGCATCCCCCAAGAGATCCCTTTCAGCCACCGAGGATCTATTCAGCATATTTGTATAATAATCTATACACAACACTGATATCTTGGATCGAATGTCCTGCCTCAAAAAAGAATTGAAGATACGAGATTTTAATGATGTACTACCTACCACCTCAGGTGAAAATCTCACTAAGTTCATAATCTTAGCAGCATACTGCATTACTAAAAGGTATTCCTATTTCAAATGGAATAAATCCACTGTGCACTGAATTCTAAATGTATGAGGGTAGAAATATTTGTTATACAATTTTTCAAATCCATCTTATGTCATACCTTAGTCAATTCCAACTTGGACCACCAACTCCCACCACTAAAGGGAAATATCTTACAACATATATGTGGAAAAATTCCCATTAAACACTATTAGTGTTCCCAAGAATTAAAATATCTTCTTCATTTTATTCAACCGTGCTTCTGCCCTTTCTAGCTCCGAATCACCCCTGAAGATGGGTGGATTCTTCTTTTGAAATTCAACTGCATGGTCCATGTGCATTGGTTCATTTGCTTTATTTCCACTTTCCACATCTTTTAAATCTTGTACTATACTTTTCACTAGTTTCTGGTTCACCTAAGGCTCAGGTGCAACCACATTTTTAGCAGCCTCCTCCGGTTGGTCTCTATGATGCCTACCCGATGCCATTTATATTCATAAAAAAACCATGAGTCTTTCTATTTTAACACGACATGACTTAAAAGTTCAAGTACTATTACATAAAAACTATCAAAACCAAGATTTTCATAAGTTCACATATCTCATGTTGCACTATATTTTTTTTCAAAATTCTCCATGTTTTGAAAATTGAACTATTTTCAAAATACCACAAGTTTCCATGTTTCAAATCCTTCCATTTTGAAACCTAATTAATATTTTAAAAAATTCACACATTCGTATGACAAAATAAATCATTACACCCCAATGAAATATTCATCCTAGAGGGAAGTCATTTCTACCATTCATGTCATGCTCATCTCATTGGCTACACTCACAACAATGAGATTTCCAATGCCTATAAGTGTCTTCAAATAATTATATACCCAACTCCCTAATAACTTGAAGTTCATCATAAAAAGGGTTTCTAGGTCCTTTTATTCCATACATTCCATGTTCCAACAATACTACACCTTGCTACCATCCGATATCGAGGAATAACTCAAGAAAAAATGACAACACTAAGACCAACAATCAACGACAAAGGATCAAATGGCTACTTTCACTTGAAATCCAAGGACCAAATAGACTGATACCACTTGTAACACTCCGCCCCATCACATTGACTTGAGAGGGAAAAGGAGTGATACTTGGCCTTAAGAGACATTTCCAATATGCCAAAGGCTGGTGATAAATGTCCAGGGCTTCGAGAATACAGTGGGGGACGATTTTCCCTTAAGACAAAACCAACCAAACCATCCACAAACTATATGATGAATGTCAACAAAACAACCAAACTCGTATGTTACCAAAATACAACCAACTAATACATAATAATCCCACATGCCAAAATAACCAAAAAAAATATCATAGTACTATGCAGAAGACTAAACAAGAGATCCAAAATAAACCAAGACACACTCCACAACTCCACACCAAGCTTCATGCTCAAAGCACCACCACATCTCCCAAGCATCACCATGAGCCACTAGCAATGAGATGCTTTGCCTTTACCTGTGTCCCAGAATATGACATCTACAAAAGCACCAATGTTCCAAAGCAGGGGGTGAGTACTAATACTCAGTAGGTTTTCCCCAAATGACTTCCCTACACACTCCACTTGGATAAAACCATTATCACATTCATATAAAGAGTTTATATAAAACAATAAATAGTGCAACAACTTACAACAAGCCAAATGTTCCTTTACCAAGCCATGGAAAACAATGGAAATCCACACTGAGCCATAATCCACATTACCATCACACATTATCCCAAACAAGTCTATCTTTCATAGCCACAACACATACAAAAACAAACAACTACATTGAAACATCCTGTCCAAACCCGTTTACCTCATTCCCTAACTAGTGGTACTTCCTGACCACTCACTATATGGTGGTTCATCCAACCACTATCCATCACCTTTTATAGTGAGACATCTCACCCACTTCTGCAAAACATTCCAACAAACAGTAACCAATCGTAACTTACCAAGGCCAAAACAATATGCAATTTCTCATTTTCAAAACATGTCAATCAACATTAATAAATCACCCATTTATTGAAATAACCCATTTATCATTTCCCATGCCAAAAACCCAATTCAAATAAACAACCTCTTTATTTAAAATCATTTTTATAAACAATTTCCTTAACCCAAGCCAGAAAACAAATTATAAAATCTATATTTTAAAATTTAACAACAAGAACATTCAACTGTAAAACCCCCTTTTCCCAAATATCCACAAAAACATCCCCAAAGGGATTTCCAAAAAAATTCACACACCAAAACAACAATAAATTCTAAGAAAAAAAATTTATTGTAACAAAACCACTAGTTCTAACCAAGTGGAGTCGAGAGAGAAGCCATCTACCCTTAGGGTTTCGGAAAAATCGGCCTACGAACAACCACACCACAAATACAGTAAACACACCACTAAAACCACTCTAGATATCTTTCCCAGTCATCTATAAGACTTTAAATCAACACCCAAGGAAACCAAAACCCTATATCTACATGTAATGGATGTAGATCTAGAAACTAAAGAAGGGATAAGAGTGGATCTAGAGAAAAAACCAAAAGGAACCACGAGAGATGACTTACATGGGAGGAATTACCTTGAAACCACCAAGGAACCCCTTCAATTTTCTTCCAAAATGCATGGGAGAGCCCCTCTAATTTTTGAGAAGAGAAAATACTGAGTGAGGATCATGTGGGAGGAATCTTGGAGAGAAAATGAGGCAAGCCCAAGTGAACCCAGGTTTTAAAACCCTATTTTGAAGTGGTCACACGGTTAGTCCACACAGTTAAAACAATCATGTGCTAACCATGTACACGCCACTATCTCAAGAGTAAGGGTCCACACAGTTTCTTCGCACAGTTTTGAAAACTGTGCGTAGGCCGTACGAAGCCTAATGTCTCCCACTGCATAGTTTCCTAAAGAACCCATATGGTTTCCCCTACCTGTGCGCAAACCGTGTGCCCTAAGAAAAGCCTCCAAAATTATTCAAAACCATTCTAAACTCTCTCGAACTCTTCCCAACACATCCTCAACACATTAAACACATAAAAAGGCATAAACAAAGGCTACATACCTCAAACCGGGGGTGCTACAATACGTATATATTCATTCTATTATCTTAGATGATGAAATCATTCCTTTTGGTATGATGGAATCCTTATTTGAAATTTATGTAATCGAGAGGATGGCTCAAATGAATTTAGAAGCAGACCAAAATTTCCTCTTGAAACTCATTGTGACCATAATATCCCATAGATATGGGGAATTTAAAAATTTAAATTTTAAATACATTTACATAATATTCATGTTTCTAAATTTTGTTAATGTGAACATCCATACATTAATGATTTAATAAATGCATCATTATTGTCAGTATAAGAAAAGGCTTGTCTCCTACCCCTTTGAAAGAATTATAGCCCTGATCATCAAAATAAATAAAAGTTTACATGAATGAATCTAAATTTAAATAGTGTGAAATCCATAAAACCCTATATAAAGGGTTTATAAATAATATTAAATTGGTATGGTATTCCAGGATGATTATATTGGATATTAAGTAGAAAAGTGAAAAATAAGATTCAGAAGATGATGAAGTATACTCCCTTATTATTTCTCTTGGTGAGCAATTCATTTAATCTAATCGTTAGGATTAGACTCCTAGTTTGGGGGAGAAAATAGGTATATAATAGAAGCACATATTTTTGTTCTTAAATTAGAACATATTTATTTTAGTGTTCATACTAAAATTTTTATAGAAGAGATACTAGATGATTTAGATGATCAGTCAGACCTAGATATAAAATTGTCCAAAGAGATAAAAAGAATCGGGAAGATTCAGTGAGTGGGAATTTTGGACAATCACCTTTCAGGATATTCAACCATGTTCTTTTTTAAAATATTCCTTCAATAGTTAGTAAGGGTCAAGATGATGATTTGGTTTTATCAGATAACAATGATAAGTCACCACAATTTATTTCTGAGAAAGGTCAAGTAGCAAAATCATTGAATTTGAATGAAATTGATTCTTATTTTTTATATATAGTAAAAACACCACTAATGAAGTTTTCAATATAATTGAAACTTACAAAGTGAAAAAATGAACCTAATGATAATGTAAAATGTTCAATGAGTGAGATATATAATCTAAGTGTTCTCATTTTCCAAAGTATATTTTTTTGACATGATGCAAATGATTTTCGGTAGTATCCCTAAATATAGTAACCCAGATCCAATTATGACTTATTATATTTGTATAAGATACTAGGGATTAAAAAATCCAATATCGATTGGGTTTGAAATATTTTCCAAATATATACATATATGATTTCTATAACACATTGGAAAAATAAAACAAATGATGATAAACTTTATTTCATCCTTTAATATCATTCATATATTTCTTCCAAAGATCCTCGAGAAATAAAAAAAATAAACAATGAACTCATATTCTCACTAAGGGTGTCACACAGAATAATATATCATGAGTAAATAAGGAAAAACTAATTTATCATAATGGATAATAAAACCACATTCCATTTAATCAATAACTTTATTTCAAAGTAAATTCATGGACAATAAAAACATAACAATCACATGGATAATGAAAACTAAATCCTTAAAAATTAAATTTATTAAATATAGAGATTCATGATATTACTATCAAGGAATCACCCATGTTATTATTAATTGTACCATTAAGGCCTTGGAAAAGACACTTTCACTAAGTAGGTTGGTATACATCAATTACCCAAAAATGTGGGCACATGTTTTGTCTCATGGGACATGTCGACACATCAAGGCGCTATCTATAACTAAAGGTGACTCGTTACTTGAACATATTATGATATATATATATATATATATAATGATAAATACAATGAATTCTAAAAGTTACTTATAAATTAACATTTATCTATATTAAATCATGTATAATGAACATTTCCCAAGTCAATGAAATAAAATTCCTAAAAATATTTCATCAACTAATATAGTATTTATATAAGGTATATTGTTGAGACAATATCAATGTGGTGGAAATGATTCTATATAATTTCATTAAACATAAAATATGTTTATGGGGGAGAAAACAATTTCTAATGAAATTATAGAGTTTGATAGGAAATGTGATCATGAAAAAATTATAGACTACACAATCATAAATCAGTAGAGGATTAAATAACATCGTCGATTCATCATAAATTGTCAAGAACCAAATATGGTCGCCATCAAACCGGCACCAAACCCAGCCCATGGAAAGTCCTGAAGGGCGTTCCCTATCCCCACGGGCTGGCATAAGTGCCTGGGTATCATAAATATTTATGTGGGAATGATTTATCTGAGTTTTGATGCATCAAATAACCAAAAACAAACAATATACCAAATCTTAAAATTATGCCAAAAAAGCCTTAATAAAATCCGGAACATAGTATATTGGTTTAAACAAGACACAAGGAGTCCAAAGGTACAAAAACGTAGCAAAAAATAGCCCATAAGACTCCACATGACAAGGGGTCATCACCCACGAGCCATCTCTACAACACCGTACCGTGGAAAGAAACTAGCAACCTGAACGATCATCACCCAAGGCCCTGGCTTTTCCTGTGTCAAACATGATCAAGTCTACTTAAAACCAAAGGAGTAAGTAGGGTTTGAGACTAATTCCAATAGTATATCACCCAATTATTCCAATTGATAGGTGTTATAAAAAAATATTGTAAGAGTTATAAACAAAAAATGGTAGCATTTATCTCTAAAAGTGAAACTTTGAAATGAAAATACCTTTAAATTGGGATAACATTAAATAATGAGTTCATTTGAATAAAACATGTAAGATACTAATTTTCACATCCAAAAATACCATAAGAAAAGGATAAATGCAAAAAAGTCCACCAGCACCAAGCATAAGAACACCCATAGGTACTAGTTAGTTGTGAGTCAAAAGTACCTCGTACCTCGGTGAAAGTAACCATAATAAAATTTGTTCCCCTGAACGAGCCACTAGTAGGGAGAATAAACATAACCTAGTGGTCTCCAATCATCTCAATTAGAGTTTTTTTAGTGTTATCCATGTAAAAATTTCTATGTGAACCATGGTCAAAACCCCTCCGTTCACTAGCCTACTAGTAAAAATTAGCCCACCTAGTTACTCGGGTTTCCCGTCTTGTGATCAAATAGTTACCACATGTTACCAAAATCCATTTTCACATATAAACATTAGTTCTTTACACACACATTAGAAACATTAGCTATACATTCATTGCACCTTTTATATAACTCAATAAACCACTTATAAAGAAAAGTAACCAATTTTTGCACATTAAATTCATCTAAAATACCTATTTTAAAACCTAATGGAGACCAATATTATAAAAACAATAAATTTAATCATAAAAATATTTTTATAAATCCATTCCATGAATTATAAAACAACACCAAGAGGCACAATGTGGGTTGCATATGTAAAACACCCATTTTCACACAAAATTGGCACTTAAAAATAAACTGCTTTGCAAATGCTACCCAAATCAATTTTCACGGTCAAAATAATGAATGATTAATATAAAGGAAACATAAATATATAAATCCAAATTATTCTAGAATACCTACATATGGAATCACTTACCAAAATAGTCAATAACTGCAAATCCTAGTGCGAAACTTCAATCACACCACCATCGCACCACAAGGGAGTGAGATTGAACCTAAAACCAAGGTATTGGACCACGAATCTCAAAATGAAACCCTAGGTACGAATACCTAGCTTCTAGACATTTGGGGATTCAAGAAAAAAGGGAGAAATCTTAAGTAAAATGAAGGAACTTAGAAGGATAGTCACTTACTTGAGAAATCTGGACGATTTTAGAAACCTGAGAAGTTAGGCCCTAATTCTTGACTGATACTATCTTGAAAAAGGTGGAAATGAATCTAGGGATGCGTATAGGTTCAGTGGGATCAGGTGAGAGGTGGAATCACTGAAAAATAATAAAAAATAAAAAATTTATGAAAGAATAAAAAACAATTTTAAAATAGAAAACGGGCTTACGGGTTGGCCCAATACTTAATTAGATCACCCAAATCCATAATGATAATGAATTTTAAGGGGTAAAAATTGCTATGGTGGTTTGAATAGTTCAATGGAGGTCAATTTGGAAGTGGAATGGGTGAAAGAGGTTGAAAAACGAAGAAGTTATTAAAGAAATAAAATTAATTTTTAAAACTGGAAATAAACTCATGGTTTGGCCCAAATCATGAAAACCCACCATTTACTCAAAAAATGCATGGGAAACCCCAAATACAAAGCAATAAAGGAAAATAAATGAAAATAAATTTAATATAAATCATGTATGTGACAATTCTCCCCACCATGAACTACTTTCCGCCCCAGAAAGTCAACCCGATGCTTGATCGGAAAACAAGTTTGAGTATTCTTCCTCAACCCATGAATTTCTCTCCCATGTCTCGTGTGTATCACTCCCATGCTTCCAAAGAACTCAGACCAGTGGAATAGAATTTCCCCAAATAACCTTTTCTTGGAAGTCCACTATTTTCACCGGCCGATCAACAATAGATACATTACGCTCTATATTCAACTCCTCCCAATTCAGCACATGGGACATATCCAGGTTGTATTTCTTTAACTGGGATATGTGGAAAACATCCTAGATGTATGTAAACTGAGAAAACAAAGCCATATTTTATGACACCTTTCCAATACACTCGATGATCTCAAAAGGTCTGACATACCTCGGTGTCAGCTTTCCTTGTTTCCCCAAGCGTCGGTGACCCAGATGAGGAGCCACTTTCAAGAATACCCAATCATACACTGAAAACTTTAGGTATCGACGCCTCTTATCAGCATTTGATTTTCTCCGACTCTGAGCTGTCAATAAATGTTGTCTGATCAACTTGACATTCTCAGATGTCTCTTACACAAGGCTCAGTACCAATAGTGATGTCTCACCTACCTCATCCCAACGCAGGGGGGACCGTAAAGGTCGACCATAGAGCACCTCAAAGGGAGCCACTCGAATCAAGGATTGGTAGCTGTTATTATAAGAAAACTTGACCAACCCTAAATGGATATCCCAAGAACCACTAAAGTCCAAGACACATGCATGAATCATGTCCTCAAGGATCTGATTTTCCTGTTCTATCTGACCATGTGTTTGAGGATGGTACATTGTGATCATCTTAATTTGTGACCCCAAAGCCTTCTGAAGGCCTCCCCAAAACTGAGAGGTGAAGTAGTGGTCTTTATCTGAGGCAACTGCTGATGGAACATCATGAATCCTTACCACCTCTTGAATATAAAACCGGCCCAAATCATCCACTTTAGTTTTATCTCTGATAGGAATGAAGTGGGATGATTTGGTCAACCAATCAATCATCACCCAAATAGTATTCTTACCTCGAGGTGTATGAGGTAATCCAACAATGAAATACATGGAAACCTCATCCCACTTTAATGTAGGAATGGGTAGTGGGTGAAGAAAACCATATGGCTTCTAATGTTATTCTATCAACTACGGACAAGTATAGCATCTCGATACAAGGTCAGAAATGTCCCGCCTCATACCTGGCCACCAGAACTGTTGACGAACATCATAGTAAATCTTGGTGTCACCGAGGTGGACAACCCACTCTGACTGTTGGCTATCCTGCATTACCACGATCCTCAAAGATAGTGGCACCACTGAATGACCCTGGCAAAACACAAGATACCCTCGGGGGAAGAAGACCAATTAAAACATGTCTCCCTACCATGAAGAATCTTTTTCAACCGCTAGAAAAACTCATCACTAGGATGATTCTGCATAATCAATTATAGAAGAGATGGGGTCAACTAAATTATTGCCAAGAATGCACCTCCACTGTTCTCTTTGGTCTCCACATGCATCTGAGCAAAGAGTCCCATTATAGTCAACTCATCATCAGACTTCCTCAAAGCCTGCACTGGTACTC
Organism: Viscum album; assembly: GCA_963277665.1. NCBI lineage: Eukaryota > Viridiplantae > Streptophyta > Magnoliopsida > Santalales > Viscaceae > Viscum > Viscum album. Next base: position 1,467,241,048 of record OY728158.1, read on the forward strand.
TTCTGCTCAAGGAATATGCCACAACATTACCCTTCCTTGGGGTATATATAATATCAAAGTCAAACCCCTGTAGGTATTTGATCCAACAACACTACCTCAACTTGATATCTTTCTGTGAGAAAATGTATTCCAAACATTTATCATCAGAGTAGACCACAAACTTCTCCCCAAAGAGATAGTGTCTTGAAGACATTAAAGCATACATTACTGCTGATAGCTCTAAATCATGGGTTGGATAATGCTTTTCATTTGGTCGGAGCTGGCAAGAGCCATACACCACCACGTGATCATCCTGTATAAGCACGCTCCTAAGACCCATACCTAAAGCATCATAATACAACACATAGCCTTTCCCAGACTCTGGTAGGATCAAGACTGGGGTGATAGTCAACCTCCACTTCTACTCTTCGAAGGACACGTGACATTATGGGCTCCACACAAACTTCACCCCCTTGTGGTTGAGTGTGGTCATGGGTGAAGCAAGCCGAGAGAAATATCAAACAAACCGCCTATGGTAAACTTCCAGGCCAAGTAAACTCCTGATCTCATACACGTTCTTCAGTTGTTCCCATGACATAACTGCACTGATCTTCTCAGGATCCACCAAAAATCCATGCTCTAAGATCACATGCCCCAAAAACATCACCTCCCTCATCTAGAAGGTACACTTGCATAGATTTTTATAAAGGTGGTTATCCTGTAGAGTTCCCAACATGATCCGTAAATGGTTCTCATGCTCCTCTTCAGATCCAGAGTAAACTAGGATGTCATCCACGAAAACTATGATGAATATGTCGAGATACTGGTTGAACAAAATATTCATGAGTGCCATAAATACTGCTGGAGCATTGGCTAATCTGAAGGGCATGACCAAATACTAAACGTGGTCGTACCAACTTCGGAAGGCTGTCTTCGGGATATATGCATATATCACCCTGAGTTGGTGATAACCCAAACGCAAGTCTATTTTAAAAAACCACTTTTCCCCCTTTAAATGATCAAATAAGTCATCTATTCATGGAAAAGAATATTTATTCTTTATGGTTACCTTATTCAGCTTCCAGTAATCAATACACAACTCAAGGGATCCATCGGCCTTCTTTGCAAAACGAACTGGAGCATCCCATGGAGAGATGCTCGGGCAAATGAATCCTTTGGATTCTAAATCATCCAGCTGCATCTTTAATTCTCTTAACTAGGTGGGGTCCATATGGTATGAGGGAAGAGATATCAGGTGTGTTCTCGGTTCCAAATAAATCGAGAACTCTACATCCCTCTTTGGGGGAAGCCTGAAAAATAATCTGGAAATAACTCTGGAAACTCATCCACCACATGAGGTAATCCATCCTCATGAGATTACCATCATCCTCTAGCTTGAGAAATGATAACTGGAAAATACTATTCCCTAACTATTGGAGTGGAGGTCCCGCACGACCAGACCGAGGGTCCCATTCCCCAAAAAAAACATGTGGACTGCCTTTAGGTTCCATGAAACTCACCCGACGCCTATAGCAATCGATGTGCACCTGAAAATGTATCAACCAGTCCATGCCAAGGATGACATCAAAAAGATCCATATCCAAGACTATGAGGTCCCACTGCATCTCCACCCTTGACACAGAGAGCACACAAGATGGGCACCTGAAACTCGGCTCCTTCTTCTTTCCAAGCGGTATAACGAACTCCACCGTGAAAGATAAAAGCTCAGTTGGAAAGTTCAGTGTGCTCAAAATACGAACAGATATAAATGAAACTGAATCATCATTATAAAAATAGCATTATATAAATATGATTCAATCAAAATGGTGCCTCGGACGGTCGATGGCCCTATATCCGATCTTGCAGGTGCTTGCTCTACACCATGAAGATTCCTCGTCTCTGCCAGAGAACGACCACCCGCCCGTGGATCTGCCCTAAATTGGCTCTGCCCAAAAGATGTATAGCCTTGCCTCCATGACCACTGAACTAAGATCCCCTTGTCCTTTATGGCTCAGACTGCACTGAGACTCTCCTGGGAGTCATAGATTCTACCCCACATTGAAGTGGACGCACTATCCCGCCAATGTGCTACACATTTACCATACCTCCACAATGAAAATAGGTCTTCAGAGGATGAGGGAAATATAGAAGGATGTGCCCTATCTTCCCAAACTGGTGGTACATGACAATCCTTGCATCTGAATCCACTGATGAAAACTGCCTGGAAGAGTGTCCTGAACTGCCACCTCCCTTCTTTCCCTACTCTTCCCGCTTCCTCTTCTTTTTAGAAGAGATACCAATACCCATAGTAGATACAACTCCAAAGATCCCAGAATTCCCCTTTTGTGTAATCTCTACCATGAAAACACGATCAACCACCTCATCATAAGTTCCCAACATGAATAGAAAGACCTGTGAGTAAATTTCTGGTTGCAGCCCCTTCTCAAAATTTCGGTCTTTAAAGCTCTCTTTAGAAACAATGTTAGGTGCATACTGCACTAGTTCATCAAAACGGTTAGCATAATCTATTACTGAACGATATCCCTGGGAAATATCCATGAAATCTAGAGATCTGGCATAGGATATAACCTTTGGACAATACTACTCATTGAATATGGCCTTAAAATCTCTCCAACTAATGTTTCCATGATTCCTAGATTGAATTACTAATTCCCACCACCTACGGTTTGGACCCTCTAGTTGAAAAGAGTCACATTTCACCCAGACCTCCTCAGGTGTGTTTAGGAACTCGAACATACACTCTATCTTCTCGATTCATTCCTCTTCCTCTTGAGGTTCCGAGCTACCTCGAAAACAAGGAGGTTTATTTTTCATGAACTCCTGGGCCTTATCCATCCTGGGCCCAGAAACATCTTCTCTGGATGGATTAGGATCCAGAAACACTCCCTGTCCTAGATCATGGACAGCTTGGACCATGGATTCTATCATCATTTTATTGGGTGGTGTATGAGAACTCTCTCTGGCTTCCTCCCGTGGGTGCGTGGGAGCTTTCCGAGGAGGCATGTTGCTAAAAAATCCAACAATAACAAGAAAAAAACCCAGCACAATAGTTCTTAAAATTTCAAGAATAACCTCGGATATAAATAATCCAAACACATTACAAAAATAAAATAAACAATTACTTCACCACACTCAATGTCCATGTGCAGTCTATAGCCCACACATCTCACCTAGAAGTGAAGATAAACAAACAATTCATACATCCCATGGTGACTCATTGTCTGTCATGAGGGGTACAACCCAGACACCCTACTCATGACCAAAACATTGATCCCCGACAGTCTTATCTCCTATCTAGCCCGACTCATCCCAATATAATAATATAACTCAAAAACTTTAACCTCTTTTGATACCATTTTTTCACGAACCGAATCTGGTTTCCATCAAACTGGCACCAAACCCAGTGCATGGCAAGTCCCGAAGGGAATTCCTTATCCCCACAGGATGGCACAAGAGCTTGGGTATCTTAAAAATGTATGTGGGAACGATTTACCCAAGTTTGGATTCATAAAATAACCAAAAAATAAACAATATACCAAATCTGAAAATTATTCCAAATAAGCCTTAATAAAATCCAGAACTGAGTATATGGGTTTAAACAAGACACAATGGTTACAAAGGTACATAAAAGTATCATCAAACATCCCATGAGAATCCACACAACAAGGGGTCATCAGCCATGAGCTGTCTCCATAACATCGTACCATGGAAAGAAACTAGAAACCCAAATTGTCATCACCCAAAGCCTTGCCTTTGCCTATGTCAAACATGATCAAGTCTGCATACACCCAAAGGTGTAATTAAAGTGTGAGAATAATACCAATAGTATATCACCAAAGCATTACAAGTGATAAGAGTTATAAAATAAAAAATCTTGCAAGAGTTATAAACATAAAATGGTGGCATTTATTTATAAAAGTGAAACTTTGAAATGAAAATTCCTTTCAATGGGGATAACTTTAAAGAATGATTTAATTTGAATAAAACATGTAAGATACATATTTTCACATCCAAAAATAACATAAAAATGAAAAAATCCAAAAATTCCACAAGCACCAAGCATAGGAACACCCCTAGGTACTAGTTAGTTGTGAGCCTTAAGTACCTCGTACCTCTGTGAAAGTAACCATAACAAAATTCATTATCGTGCACGAGCTACTAGTAGGGATAATACCCATAACCTATTGGTCTCTAATCATCTCCATTATAGTTTTTTTAGTGTTATCCATGTCAAAATTTCCAAGTGAACCATGGTTGAAACCCGTCCGTTCACTAGCGTACTAGTACAAATTAGCCCACCTAGTTACCCGGGTTTCCCGTCTTGTGCTCAAATAGTTACCACATGTTACCAAAACCCATTTTAACATATAAAAATTAGTTCGGGTCACACACATACAAAAAATTAGCAAAACATGCTTTTCACCTTTTATAAAACTCAATAAACCACTTATAATTTCCATAAAACAATTTCAAGAAAAGTAAAAAAAAATTCACATTAAATTCATCTAAAATACCTCTTTTAGAACCCAATGGAGACCAATATTATAAAAAACCATAAATTTCATCATAAAACCATTTTTATAAATTCATTCCATGAATTATAAAACAACACCAAGAGGCACAACATGGGTTGCATATGTAAAACACCCATTTTCACACAAAATTGGCACATAAAATTAAACCACTTTGAAAATGCTAAACAAATCAGTTTTTGCAGTCAAAATAATGAAGGGGGAACATAAAGTAAATAGAAATACAACATGAAAAGTTATTCTAGAATACCTACATATGGAATCACCTACCAAAAGAGTCCAGAACCGCAAATCCTATTGCGGAACTTCAACCGCACCACCACCGCACCACAAGGGAGTGAGATCAAACATAAAACTAGAATATTGGACCAAGAAACTCAAAATTAAACCCTACTAATTAAGACTTAGATTTTGGAAATTTGGGGATTCAATAAAAAAGGGATAAAGCTTAAAGAAAAGGAAGGGACTTAGAAGTCTAGTTACTTACTTGAGAAATCTAGGCGATTTTAGAAACTTGAACAGTTCGGCCCTAATTCTCAACTGATACGATCTCCAAAGAGGGGGAAACAAAGTTGGGGGTGTGGCTAGGTTTAGTGGAATCAGGTGAGAGATTTAATCACCAAAAAAAATAAAAAATGAAAAAGTTATGAATGAATAAAAAAAATTAAAACAGAAAATGGGCTTAGGGGTTGGCCAAATACTTACTTAGATCACCCATATCGAAGATGATAATGAATTTTAAGTGGTCCAAATTTCTATGGTGGTTTGAATAGATCAATGGAGGTAATTTTGGAATTTTAATGGGTGAAAGAGGTTGAAAAACTAACAAGTTATTAAAGAAACAAAATTAATTTTTAAAACTGGAAATAAACTCACTGTTTGTCCCAAATCTTGAAAACCCACCATTTACTCATAAAATGCATGGGAAACCCCCAATACAAATAAAGAAAGGAAAATAAATGAAAATAAATTTAAAATAAATCATGTATGTGACAGAAATAATGGTTTATATTAAATGAGTTTTTTAATTATATAATAAAATGGAAGTGCAACTTAAAAATTCTCTTTCATTTAAATCTTCTATAACATTATTGTAAAAAACAAATTTATAAATCATTTTAAAATTTTGTTCATTACTTTAAGAAAATAGTACACTTTTCCTTTGATATAATTTTAAATAAAAATTCCTAAAATAATGGGAAAATTATTTCATTTGAAAATAAAAATGGATACTTTTAATTTACGCTTTAATGAAAATAAATGTCATGCCAGTGGGAAAAGACATTCATCTGGTAAATGATAAAATCAAATATTCCTTTATTTTTTTTTAAAAATTCCAAACGTACCTCATTCAGAAAAAAATAATATCCCTTCTAAAGAATATAAACAAGCGACAAATATTCTTGAAGATGACTTTAAATAATAATTTAATTATATAAATGAACATTCATGAAAAATATTTATTAAACATAAACATGGATGTAAAATTTCACTGACCAAATATGAAATAAGGATGAATTTTATTTAAAACATTTTCGTGATTTTTAAATTAACAAATAGAGGAGAAATTAGTGTAAAACATGGAAAATCCTTAAATAAAAATAATATTTGAAAAAATGTTGTTTAAATAGAATATATAATAAAATTATCTAAATAAAAATCTAAACTGAAACAATCATGATTAAAAATATGGATGTGAAATAAATCCTTACTATATTGGTAACATTCAAATAAAAACCCTTTAAAAGAGAATACATGAATAAAATAGTTTTAATAACATTAATAAATAAAAATTAATTTTATAATATGTCAAAGGGGAAGTATATACACCATATAAAATAAATTATAAGCATAATGTAGAATATGTCTCATTGAATTAGAAATGAGATGGAATTACCAACACATCATGTCAAACTTGGTTAGTATGCACTCATAACACCATATATAAAAAATTTCAATATATTATAATTATATAAAATAACAATATTAATATTTACCTTCCAAAATATTTTTCAATTACACTATTCTATCAACCGTTTATTAATAATTCTTTATTAACTTCATCATCCCAGGTGTGAAATGTTTTGTTTTTCATACATGTTTCAATTTAGTAGTTCAAGTCCATACATCATGGTCATGATTTCATAATATCTATAATATTAATCATGAAATAATTATCATTTTTATATAGTAAATACTATTTTATAATCATTCATGAATAGCGGACATGAAAGAAGAATCACATCACTTTGTGGAGGTGGTAATACACACGTACATAAATAAGAACCTCACATTTTCCGATGGATAGAATGGAAAGAAGGTAAGTAATATATTATCTTTTTTGAATTATAATTATTTCATAAATATAATATATATATATATATATATTAATTAAATCCATCATAATAACCAACTGTGTGAGGTGGTGAGGGAAACCCAAACACAATATATTTGTTGAGGTTGTAGTCCACACTTATTCATGATCATTGTTTTAATTTTCAATAGGATAAAAAGGGATATAAACCAGGTTTGTTCCCTAAAAATAAAAAAAAATTAATTATATAGAGGATAATTTTTTTGTTATATCAGTTTTTTATGATTAAACTTAAGGATTTATATGAATAAATAAAATGAACGAACTTGGTTAAGAGTTACACCTCTTCTTTGGATTCCTCCATTGGATTACAGTTTATGCCTTCATAGGATGGTATTAATGAAATACCATAAGTACAAGTACTTTGAAAATGAATATAATAAAGTATTGTTTTGGGTATTTTCCAATATAAGTTGATCAATGCATCTGACTAAAAGTGGAGAGGAGGTTTCATTTTATATGTGTGGTGAGTGGAAAACCTATAAGTACTTGAATTATGAATAATTAATCTGTGGAACACTCATGTAAAAATACTCCAAACAACATTATATTTGATAAAAAGAGGTTCTGTTGAGTCAATAAGGTTTTCTTATGTATTTTTCATTCCTCTGTGTTTTGAAAATCACAAACACTCTATCTTAAGGCAAATCATATTTTCCCGAAGCTTTATCTTTAAAAAGAAAATTTTCCTTCTTCAAGGAAATTTTATCCTTACCTATGTTTTCATTTTTCATTTTATAGTTTCTAAATCTAACTATTTTATTTACAAAGGGTAAAATTCTGTTTCATATATAAAACCTTAGAATCCTATAAATACTTAGTTTTAGAGTACTCTGTTTTCATGTTCGAATTTAAGATTCTGAATTCTCTGAAATTCAGTCTTTGAATTCTATAAAATTCAGACTCTGGATTCCTCAGAATTCAGACTCCGAATTCTCTAAAATTAGGACTCTGAATTCCTTAGAATTCAGACTCTGAATTCCTCATAATTCAGACTCCAAATTCCTCCGAATTCTAAATCCGAATTCCCCATAATTCTGTCTGCAAATTCCTCATAATTTACACCCCAAATTCCTAAGAATTAACACTCTGAATTCCTCAGAATTCACACTCTGAATTTCTCAAACTTTTTATAGTTATGAAAGGATGTTGTACATTTTATTTCGAATTAACCATTGTTTGAGTGACACGTGTATTGGTCGCTTAAAAATTCAAGGAAAAATGTGACCATTGGAGGAGGGAGTCGACCATTGGAGAAGTGACTATAAATAGGAGCTCTTTAGAACGATCTCGACATAACTATGAAATAATCCATAACTCTAGAGATTGCATGCTGCTGAAGTGATTTATATAGAGAGAGACTCTCATGCCTTGTACATACAGAACATCTTGTTCATCTTTCTTTGTGTGACTCTGATTGTTGTTGTGTACAATCAAGGTCTTTCAGAGATAAGAATATAGAGGTGCCAACTACCTTAATGTTTGAGGAATTATGGGGATAGAAAGACAGAGGTTATTCCAACCTTAAAGTTCGAGGGCTTGCAGGGATAGCATGATAGATTTTGATATTCCTATCGAGGGATTAACCTGGTGTGGGTAAGATAGAATTTATAGAAAGTATAAATCAAGGGACCTTTATCCAAGATTTGTTAGATACCCTTCTCTTTGGGTTAAAATATTTCATACTTGTAACTTTTTTTTTGTTTCAACTTTATTTCCAATCTATTTTGATAAAGGAAGAAAGTATAACCTTCTTATAATTTCTTGTTCATTTGTATACTCTGATAAGTAATATTTTATATGCTTTAAGTTAGAATTTTTTTCCTTGTAAACTTTTCTCAAGTTTTATTTCCAAAAACATATTTCTGTAACCTAGAAAGTTTGTAGAACTAAAAGGGGACTTGTGAATTTACCTTGTCTAACTTAGTTTAACATATTTTTCATTAAGGTTAAAAATAAAAGTTTTTAAACTTACAATTCACCTTCCTATTGTAATTGAGTATCTTCATACATGTTTTGATCCTACAATTGGTATCAGAGGAGGCCTCTGAAATACTTATATTCACATATAAGTTTTATTACTCAAGTTTTCATTATTTTAAATATTTTCCGTTCTTAGTATTCTTACCCTTGTCTATAAACTTTTACAATTAACAAGTTTTTATGGAAAGATATTTTCATTTAGATGTAAATAATGAATATTGGTACAATTGACAATCTAAATCCTACTAGACCACCTATATTTGATGGGTATGATTATGAATATTGGAGAGATCGTATGAAGTCTTTGGTTATTAATACTAGAGTGGACAACTTTATTATGCTTACTTGAGACTAAAAGATTCCTGATAAGGAAATAAGAACTTTTACTAATCAAGAAAAGTCATAATATCAACTAAATTACAAGGTACACAATACTTTGTTGTGTTCTAGGACCAGAAATATATATAGTATGATTTCTTCTTGTGAAGATGCAAATAATATTTGGATGAAATTTGAGGTTACTCATTTTGGTACATCCAAGGTTATAGAAATGAGAAGAGTTATTCTTAGAGCATAATATCATGGATTTTTATTCCCTTATGGAGAACTAGTGTGCAACTTACAACAATGTTTTTTGACAATTGTTAATAGTTTACAATCAATGGGTGAGAAAGGTTTATATGATGAGGCACTTGTGGAAATGATTATAGATATCATGCCTAATGAGTGGTAGTATAAGAGAAAAGCTATTTATGAGAATAGGAAAGTATCTTAATTTACTCTTGATGAGGTTTTTGGAACTCTTCTTCAACATGAGACAAGAATTAAAAGCGATACTGATATAAATAAGAAGAATAATGGAAATGGAAGTGTATCCTTTACTACTACAGAATCCAAGACTCCTGAAAGGGTTACTAGATACAAGTGAAATAAAGTCACTGTTTTATCTGAATCAAGTGAAAGTGAACATTCTAATAATGAGCTATCTAATCTTTCTCAAAGGATGAAAAAGATTGTTGGAAATAAATACTTTCAGTTCATGTTTAAGAAGAAAGAAAGGAAGGACACTAAAGACTCAGAATTCACTTGTTATAAATGAAAAAGAGAAGGGCATATAAGTCTAGATTTTCCTATGCTTAAGAAAAAGGATAGAATAGAAATGAATTTTGAGAGGAATAGAAATAATTACTATAAATATAAAGCGAAGAATGTTTTTAAAGATAATGACACCTGGAGTGCCAGTGGTGGTGATTCTTTTGAAGAGTCCTTAGAGTATGAATCTTCTGATCAGAAGAATTTTGGTCTAATTTAAAAGATACCTATTGAAAATCATCGTATAATGGACAAGTTACACAATCATGAATCCATAACAAATGTATCCTTATAAGAAAATTATAGTGATAATAAATATTATGAATCTTCAGATGAATAATCTTTTCTTATGGAGATAATACTTTACCAACTTATAAAGAAGTATCTAGGTTTTCTACATTGCTTCAGAATGAAAATTCTAAACTCAAGAAAAAACTTGTCAAGGAAAATTCTATAATTTTTTTTCTTACTAAAGAAGTATCAGATATTTCTAAAGATCTTGACAAATAAAATTTGTGATTTTGAACGTATTTCCAAAAACCATGAAGAAGATAATTATGAGAATGATAAACTTTCTAAGGATATTAAAAATGTAATTTATAAGAAAAATATTTTAGAGACTAACTCTAGTGATAAGACTAATGTTTTTTAGGATAAAAACGTAGTTATTAGACTAAATTAAGAAATATTTTTTGTGAGGAAGTGTTTTTCAAACTTTACCTTAGATAAGGAATACTTTGATAAGATGTATTCCCAAATTAGACCACTAAGGAATAATTCTGGATTTGGTTATACTCATTATAAACTAGTTTTTAGTAATAATTATTTTGTTTCTCGGAGTACTCCATTATACACTAAATGAATGTTTGGTGGATATTGGGAAAGGTATTTTTCTTTAAACAAAACTCAATATTTAGGTTTTCATAAAGCTTATTTTCCTAAGAAAATGAGGATACCTAAAATTGTTCATTCAGAAATTTCCAGATCCAAGAAATGTTGGGTTCCGAAAGTCTAACACTATTATTTTTAGGAAAATAAAGAAATTATCAACAAAAATACATTGTACATAGATAGTGGATGTTCCTGACCCATGATTGGTAATGAAAACTTCTTCGAAAAAATTATCAAGGCAAAAGGAAGAAAATTAACTTTCAAAGATAATGCTTAGGGAGAGATTATTAGTATAGGTAACGTTATTCTTCTTGAAAAAACATTGATTTCAAATGTTTTATTTGTTAAATATTTTAAGCAGAACCTTATTAGCATAAGTCAATTATGTAATGAAGGTTAACATGGGAATTTTAGGAATGACAAGTGTTTAGTACTCAATTCCCTGGAAGAGTTTATTATCTATGCCTATAGGCAAGAGAATGTATACACAATAAACATAGACGACAATAGGGGCCAAGAAATACCTTGCCTTAGTGCAATATAAGACCAATCTTGGTTATGGCATAGAAGGTTAGGGCACTGTAACCTTAGGATCTTATGTAAACTCTTTAAGAAAAGACTTGTAAAGGATCTATCGGAGCTTAGATACAATTATTCAAAAGTTCTTGATCCTTGTCAGTATGGGAAGCAATATAAATTAAGCATTAAGTCGATCAGTGAAGTATCAACTTCTAATGAATTACACTTAGTGCATATGGATCTTTTTGGTCCAATAAAAACTGGAAGCATTGGAAGACAATATTAAGTATTTATCCTAGTTGATGATTACACAATATTTATGTGGGTATATTTTCTATTAAACAAAAGTGAATATTTTTCTTATTTTAAAATCCTTAGATCCCAAGTTAAAAATGATAAAATACTTCCATTTATAACTATTTATAGTGACCATGGAGGAGAATTTCAAAATTCTGATTTTGAAACATTTTGTAGTAGAAAAGGTATTACTCATAACTTATCAACACAAAAAACCCCTCAACAAAATGGTGTTGTTGAAAGAAGAAATCAAATTCTTAAAGAGATAACAAGAACCATGTTGAGTAAGTATTTTATATCCAAAATATTTTGGGTTGAAGTTGTAAATACTAATTGTTATACTATAAATCATGTTTTGATTAGACCTTTTCTTAATAAAACCCCATATGAGTTATGGAATGCTAGAAAACATAAACATTCCTAATTCAAGGTATTTGGATGAAAAGTATTAATTATTAATACTAAATATAATTATCATAAATTCACACCCAAATATGATAAATGAATTTTCTTAGGCTACTCCACAACTTCTAAGGCTTACAAATTTTTTAATAAAAATAATTGTACTATTGAAGAAACAATACATGTTAAATTTGATGAAACTAATCCTTTTGTTATTAAACACCCTCAACCTACATCTACAGACATTTTCTCAAAAACTTATTATCAAACCTTGATAAAAGATCCTTCTGATAAGGAAAATGTTCAAGATAATGTTTCTGAGACATTTACCCAAGAATATTTCCTACCATATGTTGATGAACAGGTTTTACAAAACCTAAATCAGTTGTTTCTTAAGATTCATCACAATGATAGTATTATTGGTGATTTAAATCAACCTGTAAGGACTAGAAGTTCCTTAAGAAATAAAGTATAACATCTAGAATTCCTTTCTCAATTAGAACCAAAAATAACTAATAAAGCTTTACGTGATTATGATTGGATAAAAGCCATGGAAGATGGGATAAATGAATTCTAAAGGAATAATGTCTAGACCTTAGATGAATGACCTAAGGAAACTTCTATTATTAGTGTAAAATGGGTCTTCAGAAATAAGTGTGATGAAAATGGAATCATAGTAAGAAATAAATCTAGATTAGTTTCTAAAGGCTATAATAAAAAAGAAGGAATAGACTTTGAAGAAACCTATACTCCAGTAGCTGGACTTGAATCTATCCATGTTCTACTTGCCTATGCAGAATTCTTTAACATTAAAATTTTTCAAAAGGATGTTAAATGTGATTTCCTTAATTTATATGTTCAAGAGGAAGTTTTTGTTGAACAACCTCCTGGTTTTGAAGATACAAAACATCCTGAACATGTTTTCAAATTTACCAAAACATTATATGGACTTAAACAAGCCCCTAGATCTTGGTATGATATAATTACAAGATTTTTGTTACAAACAAATTACATTAAGGAAAATGTTGATCGAGACCTATTTATAAGGAAATAAAAGAAAAATGTTTTTATTGTTCAAGTTTATATTGATAACATTCTATTTGGTTCAAGTCAACAATCTTTAACCGATTCATTTGAGAATCTAATGAAATCTGAGTTCGAAATGAGTATGATGGGTGAGTTAAAATTTTTCATTGGTTTTAAAATTTCTCAAAAACCAGATGGAATTTATATATCTTATATCATCCTGAATTTTTATAACATAACTTTTTATTACATTTTACAAAACTGAGGATCTTTAAGGTTTAGTGTCTTGGAAACCAAGAACTTAATAGATGACGACATAAAACATACTTCTTAAACACTTGAAAGGATTCTCAATTGTTCATACTATGTTAATTACAAAATCTCATAACCTGGGAGCAAACATCGAAGGAAATGGTGAGAAGAAGGACCTGTAATGGAAACAAGAGAAACATTTTACATGTGAACTTTAGATACATCAATAAAGTCATGATAAATAACTTTAAGGCATGAGAAAGAGATCATGAGGCATATCATAATAAAAATAACATGTTTCATAATGTGAAGATTTGGCTACAACATTTAACTTTAAAAATCATTTCCATATCACTAATGTCCATCCCCAAGGTCTCATAAAAAAAAATACCAAGGTTATTCACCAAGGCATCGTTAAAAGGGTCATCTCTAGAGATTAAGTCTTTACCCAATGCATTAGAGCGCTATCAAGGATCACCATTAATATGTCTTTAATTTCATGTGATCCACATATATCATCATCAATAATTTCATAAATAACCCATATATCATAAAACAAATGGGTTTAATTTCATAGTCATAACATTTTAATAACTGCTTTAAAGACGAGATCTTTATGTCACTTTAAAACCACAGAAAAGAAAAGCGGGTCTTATGTATGTAAATACAAAAATTTAAAATAGAACCTTTTGATATATATATAAATACCCTTGTAGAAGAAAATGTTTTTAGTATTCACATAATAAAATAAAAGAATTTGAGAAAAAGAGAGAGACATTTTGAGACAAAAATTCGGCAGCATAACAGCTATGTTGCAGGGTTTTTAGAAAACATTTAAAAGAGAGGGGACATGGGTCACCCACTCATAAATGATCCATAAAATAGTATATGGACATAATATAATTAATATAAGAACATGGTAATGAAATATTAAGGACATACCATATCAAATGAAAAACTTGAAAGGAAGACAAAAATAAGATTTTTCTTATGAAAAATTCGGCAGCCTAACAGTGTCACTTAAAACATAAAAAAATGAATTGATGAGATTAAATAGGGTCTCTAATCATGTGAACATAAAATTAAAGTATTATTAATATAGAGATCATAACCCAACATGAAAAAATGAACTTGAAAGACTTGACATGAAAGTAGAACTTTGAAAATGGGAATAGTGAAAGAATCCCTTACAAAAATTCAGCAGCCTAACGACGCCACTTAAACATTCTTAAAATGAATTGATGAGAGAAAGAGGGGGTCTCTCATCACATGAAAATGAAAATGAAAGTAGTAATAATATAAAATGAAATCCCCAACATAAGAACATGGTGCTTTAAATAAATGACAAAAAAGAGAACACATGAAAAGAATGAGAGAGGTAGGATCCCTCACCTTGAAGAGTAACTTCAAAACCTTGAAGGTAGGGACCTTGGGAGTCTTGAGGGAACCTTGGGAGGACTCCTTGGGAGGTAAAGAGACCATAACATCATTGGGGAGGATTTGGAAATGAAATTAACGAGGGAAAGTCTTGGTATTTATAGGAGAAGTGAGGGGACAAAGCATTAATTTCCAAGGGACACCTCATCAGTGGTATTGGAAAAACAATGGGCTTTTGCCATGGTATTTTCCCATGATATTGGAAAATTGAGACACCTCATACCTTATCTTACTATTCATTAGTCTACCATAATTATTGAATAATTAATACATCCTTAATGATGTATTTAAACACCCGAAACTCAAGAACTGTATTTTCACTATTCACCGAAAATTCATCTTTCTCAGAAAAAAATCCAAAATTTCACCTTAACCAAATATCAATGCTCTGATTTCAAAAATGAACTCCATTTTATGAAAACAATTTTCTACATATTTTTAGTTAAATTTTTAAATAAAAAACACTATGCACCTGAAAAAAACTAATACTTAACCAATAATTTCCGAAACAGTTATTTACCTAATTTATTAAATCACATTACTTAATCAAGGTGCCTAAATTATATTAATACTTTTTTAAGTGACATTACTAATCCATTTGGTCACATTAAAAATACCAAGCGTTAAATCACTATTCATAAATTACTATTCATCAAAAATTAAGTTGATCTTATTAGACTCTAAATTTCATACAGAACACAACTATAGAAGACCATTTTTTGAAAATAATTACATATTTTTAAATATTTAAGGTTTAAATAAATATTTTTAAAATATCATTTTTCTAAAATTCATCAATAATATGCAAACTATATTTATCCAGACACTTGATATTCACAAACTTCACAATAAGAAGAAATCACAATTTTTATTTAAATCAAAGGATTACACAAGGCAGTTACGGTCTCGTTACATAGCCCCTTATAACACCAGCTTAGGACCAAAGAGTAAGGTGTTCTAGGGTGATAAAATCTTGGGGCGGCTTGGACAACATTTCCCGAGTAGTGATTTCTATTAGCTTGAGCTTCTCGTGAAGGCGATTCCGTTCCAGCTTCACACGATGAAGTTCGGCATGAGTTTGGTCCAGAGCAAAGCCCACAGGTGCTACCTCCTTCCTGAGTTCCGTCAGATGGGATTTGATCGGCCAGAGACTACTGGATGGGGCCATCAAATCTTTTTTCAATATTAATTAATCAAGATCACTTGTATTTATAGAAAATAATTGTAACATTTAGTTTCCAACTGCCATATTGACCAATGGTCATATAACTATTGAAACCCAACGGTCTCATTTTAATTATACTCATTTTATTAAATGAAAAAATAAAATAACCCACCAAAAATAGGGAACAAAATTTACTCAAAAATTTCGGGTCGTTACAATCTTCCCCCCTTAAGAAATTGCATCCTCAAAATTTTAAAATTGGGCTTGGAAATTTCATTGAAAGTCCCACATCAGAAAAAGAGTCAGTAAAACTACTACTTTAAAAGAAATAAAGGGAAGTACAAATGTCACCTGAGTTAACCGATACTAGGATTCCTTGTAGGAAAACATGGATATCGAAGAGAAAACAAAGGTTCAAGTTCTGATGGAGAGTGATAGAAAACATTATTAGGAGAAAATTAACCATAAGAAGATCACAAACTTATGATGTGTTAAACGGTCTTTGATTACCCAGTAAGAAACATAACCCAACAACATTTTTGTTTTATGTTCCTTTTTATAATTTTGAGGAATTCATTTACTACATAGAAAAAACATAGGGAAATATATTTACCTTCATGTAGAGTTTCATCCTTTAATAAGCTTCTACCAAGACTAATCTTTTCTCCAAACAGTGAGAATTCAAAAGGAATTGGTCTCATCAAAAGCACAAGAATCATCTTCTAGTGAATCACATAATCCACAAAAGAATAACTATATTTTTCCCTTGTCTTTAGTCATCAACTAAAACTAAAATGGTTAGTATGAGATCATATAATCCTCAAAATTGATAATGATTTATAAAAATAAATTTTACTATTAATCTCAAAAATTCAACAAAAGTACCCAAAGTTCCAGAAATACCATTCAATACACAATCATCCTTAAAATTCTTCATAATAATCCAAACTAAGATTGGAACCCAAATATAAGAAGTATTTTATAACATAGTCTTCCAAAATAAACTTTACCGTTCATCTCCAAACAACATCAACCACCTTAACGTATTATAACAAAAGTAACTAACCTAATCACATTTTCCCCTAGATAGGTTAATCATTTCCATAAGTAACCTTAATTACCATAAGTTCACCTTAAAGTCATCAATTCTTCAAAATATAAGAAAACCTTTAATTCTCAAAGAAAATATTGTTGTAATCTATTTACTTTGATCATTTAGGGTTCCCAAATTAGTGAACTTCTTCCAAAATAATATTCATCTTTTAATCTTGTAATCATTTTTTTCAAAAAGAATAGCTTCACAACATCAACACGTGATACATAATAATAGATGTTTTCTTTAATGATATAAAACCATCTTAGGTAGTGACTCGATGTTCTTAGAAAACATTAAAGATATGCTCATAGAGAACGAACTAAAATACAACATGACATAGACAATTATTGCGATGAAGTTACATGTACATCAGTCATCATGATCCATCTCAGCATAGGACTTGCATTGTTCCCTTGTCCTTGAAGATTGTTGATGCTCATCATGATTCTCATCCTTTCCAAAATAGCATTTCCTTGGATAATTTCCAACTTCTCCAAATTTATGACATTGAATAGTATAAGGTACATTAGATTTAACCTTATCTCCATTCATCACATTATCCATTTTTTTAAAGAAATTGGCTACTTTATGCCCTATCATCCCACACATAAAACATATCCCAGTTCTTTTGTGACATTTTACTTGGTGCCACATTCCACACTTTTTGCACAAAGGAAAGTGGGTATTCTTTCACTTATCACCTTTATCATTCGAACATCCATGAGACTTCATCTTCCTCATCCTGGATGAATTTGGGCATTCAACTTGGTACCAATTATTAATTGTGATTATTGATAGCTGGTTTGGCATAATCACAATATATTCAACTTGATCTCTCATCATCACTGCCATATTAATAGGGAAATAATCACATTTCCCATCACATTGTTTGTTGGGACATGTTCTTCTATTTCCCTCCATTAACAAAGAAAAGAAAGTATAATTAAGGGGCTTAAATACTTAGCCAATAATCCCTAAAATGAAACTTTAATAATAGAAGGATAAAATTGTAGAAGAAAAGTATATCCTAACTTTTGATCCCCTAGGTTCCAATCTAGGTTATCCATGATCATATATTCTTATATGAATATTTATTTTATTTTTTCTTTGTTCCTTTAACAATGGTTCGTACTAAGCTTATGAATTTACAAAAGCATATCCCCCGGGAGTGTCAAACCAAGAGTACAGCAAGGACCATTGTCGTGCACCAGGTTACCCCGGGTCAAGCCCGAAACACTTTGTCAGAGTTTTCACTCATAGGAACATCTGTGCCAGATCCACCTATACTTGTTTGTATCCAGACTAGGATTTATTTGTTTGGAAACCACTTACTCAATACTTCACCAACATACCAGGATGTTTTCATATATTTAATATTTTCATTAAAGAAACCTTGTACGGTTTTAAAATCATAATTTCAACAAATAAATAAACTATCCTTTGATACCAACTATAGCATCCCACCTTTTTATAACATAACATTTTATTACATTTTACAAAACCGAGGATCTTTATGGTTTAGTGTCTTGGAAACCGGGAACTTAATACATGACGACATAAACCATTCTTCTTAAACACTTGAAAGGATTCTCCATTGTTCATACTAAGTTCATTACATCATCTCATAACCTGGGTATATAAATCAATGTAAAGGGTGAGCATAAGGCCCAGTAAGGGAAACAATAGAAACATTTTACATGTGAACTTGAGAT
Organism: Viscum album; assembly: GCA_963277665.1. Taxonomy (NCBI): domain Eukaryota; kingdom Viridiplantae; phylum Streptophyta; class Magnoliopsida; order Santalales; family Viscaceae; genus Viscum; species Viscum album. The sequence continues at coordinate 1,467,259,826 of OY728158.1, forward strand.
ACATCAATAAAGTCATGATAAATAACTTTAAGGCATGATAAAGAGATAATGAGGCATATAATAATAAAAATAATGTGTTTCATAACTTGAAGATGTGGCTACAACATTTAACTTATACAATCATTTCCATATCACCAAGGTCCATCCCCAAGGTGTCATTAAAAAAGGTACCAAGGTTATTCACCAAGGTATCATTAAAATGGTCATCTCTAGAGATTAAGTCTTTACCCAATGCATTAGAGTGCTATCAGAAAGAACCCTTAATATGTATTTAATTTCATGTGATCCACATATATCATCATCAATCATTTCATAAATAACCCATATATCATAAAAGAAATGGGTTTCATTTCATAGTCATAACATTTTAAAAACTTCTTTAAAGACGAGATCCATATGTCACTTTAATCCCACAGAAAAGGAAAGAAGGTATCATGTATGTAAATCCTATTATTTAAAATAGAAAATTTTGATATATATGTGAATACACTTTTATAGTAAAGAGTTTTGAGTATTCACTTTATAAAATAAAATAATTTGAGAAAAAGAGAGAGACATTTTGAGATAAAAATTTGGCAGCATAACAGCTATGACGTAGGGTTTTAGAAAACATTGAAAAGAGAGGGGACATGGGTCACCCAATCATAAATGATCCATAAAATATTATAGGGACAAAATATAAAGTATATTAGAACATGTTAATTAAATTTTAAGGACATACCATATGAAATGAAATACTTGAAAGAAGACAAAAATAATATTTCTCTAATGAAAAATCCGGCAGCCTAACGACGTCACTTAAAACTTCAAAAAAAAGAACTGATGAGATTAAATAGGGTCTTCCATCATGTGAACATAAAATTAAAGTATGATGAATATATAGATAATACCCCAACATGAAAAAAGGAACTTGAAAAACATGACATGAAAGTAGAACTTTGAAAATGGGAATAGTGAAAGAATCCCTTACAAAAAATTCAGCAGCCTAACGACACCACTTAAACTTTCTTAAAATGAATTTATGAGAGAAAGAGGGGGTATCTAATCATTTGAAAATAAAAATTAAAGTATTATTAATATAAAATAATATCCACAACATAAGAACATGGTGCTTAAAATAAATTTCATAAAGGAGAATACATGAAATGAAAGAGAGAGGTAGGATCCCTTACCTTGAAGAGTAACTTAAAAAGAATGAAGTTCGGGACCTTGGGAGGATTTAGGGCTCCTTGGGAGGACTCCTTGAGAGGTAAAGATACCTGAACTTAGTTTGGGAGGATTTGGAAATTAAATTAACGAAGGAAAGGATTGGTATTTATAGGAGAAGTGAGGGGACAAAGCATTAATTGCCAAGGGACACCTCATCGGTGGTATTGGCAAAACCATGGGATAGCCCACGGTATTTTCACATGGTATTTTCTAATTGGGACACCTCATAACTTATATTTCTATTAATAAGTCAACCAGAATTATTTAATAATTAATATATCGTTAATGATGTCATTAGACACCCGAAACTCAAAAACTGTATTTTCACTATTCACTGAAAAATCAACTTTTTCAGAAAAAATCCAAAATTTCACCTTAACCAAATATAGATGCCCTCATTTCAAAAATGAACTCCATTTTATGATAATAATTTTCTAAATATTTTTATTTTAATTTTTAAATAAAAAACACTATTCACCCAAAAAAACTAATACTTAACCAATAATTTCTGAAACAGTTATTTACCTAATTTATTGAATCACATTACTTAATCAAGGTACCTGAATTATATTAATACTTTCTTTATGTGAGATTACTGATCCATTTGGTCACATTACAAATCCTAAGTGTAAAATCACTATTCATAAATTACTATTCATAAAAAATTAAGTTTATCTTATTAGACTCTAAATTTCATACTGAACACAGTTGTAGAAGACCATTTTTTGAAAATAATTACACATTTTTAATTATTTAAGGTTTACATAAATATTTTTAAAATATCATTTTTCTAAAATTTATCAATAATATGCATACTATATTTATGCGGACACTTGAGATTCACAAACTTCACCATAAGAAGGAATCAAAAATTTTATTTAAATCAAAGGATTACACAAGGCAGTTACGGTCTCATTACATACCCATTATAACACTATCATAGGACCTATGAGTATGGTGTGCTAGGGTGATAGAATCTTGGGGTGGCTCGGCCAATATTTCCCGAGTAGTGGTTTCTATAAGCTTGAACTTCTTGCAAATGCGATTCTGTTCCAGCTTCACACGATGAAGTTCGTCTTGGGTTTGGTCCAAAGAAAATCCCAAAGGTGCTACCTCCTTCTCGAGTTCTGTCAGATGGGCTTTGATCGGCCCGAGACTACTGAATGGGGCCATCGAATCATCTTTCTATATTAATTAATCAATATCAATTGTATTTATAGAAAATAATTGTAACATTTAGATTCCTATGGTCATATTGACCAATGGTCATTTAAAAGTTGATACCCAACGACCTCATTTTAATTATACTCATTTTATTAAATGAAAAAATAAAATCACCCACCAAAAATAGTGAACAAAATTTACTCAAAAAATTTGGGTCGTTACATATCTCAACATAAGTATATTAAATATCTTATTCAAAAGTATGAATATGACCACACTATGTGTATAAGTACTTCCATTGGTACCTCAAATTCACTTAATCATAATGATGCTAGGAAACCAGCGGATCAAACATAATTTAGAGGTATGATAGGAAGCTTACTATACTTGACAGCTAGTCATATAGACTTATGTTTTCAGTATGCTTATGTGCATGGTATCAATCCAATCATAAGAAATTTCATTTAAAGGCAGTGAAAAGAATTTTTCACTACATAAAGGGAACCATGGATTTTGGACTCTTTTATACTTCTGGAAATGATTTTGTTTTAAAAATCATTTCGGATGCTAACTTTAGTGGATGTAGAATGGATAGGAAAAGTATATCCAGAACTTTCCATTTCTTATGAGATTCATTAGTTTCTTGTTCATACAAAAAGCAACACTCAGTGGAACTTTCCACTACAGAAGCTGAATATGTAGCAGCTGGAAGTTGTTGTGCTCAAGTGTTGTGGATGCAACACACACTCACAGACTACAATATGATTTTTAACAAACCAAAAATATTGAGTGATAATACTAGTGCCATTTACTTAAGTAAAAACCTTGTACATCAATCTCGTGCAAGACACATATATATCATACATCAGTTTCTTAGGGATCACACCGAAAAATGAGATATCATTCTTCAATTTATTGGAATGCAAGATCAACTTGCTGATATTTTCACAAAATCATTACCCTGCGAAAGATTTGAATATATTAAACAAAAGTTATGAATAATAACCATAAGGTACTCTTTAATATTAACTTTTTTTTGAAACATATCCCCTTACAGTAAGAAAATATTTTTTATAGGTGGAGTACATTTTCTTGTTAGTCAAAATTTCCATAATCAAGATTTTCCTAATAAAAATTTTCATAATCAAAATTTACATAGTCAAATTTTTTTACGTGATCCAAATTTTATTTATGTTTTTTTTAAACGGTTTTTTTTGGAATATAAAGTTATTCAAGATGAATCTACCTCATTACGAATAATTATCCAAGAAATCCGAAAGGTATGAATTTTCTCTTAAATTTTCGTAATCATATTTTTTATATGTTGGTATTTTTATCTTGTTTAAGAAAATCTTTCAGATTCAATTTTTCTTAAATCGGAATGTTTATCTTAAAAACCACAATAGATTAGAATATAACAGAACTCTTCTTTAGATTTCATCATAACCATTAGATTTGATCAGGAATTTATTCAACCATTAGATCAATCAAGGATGTTGAACTGTCATTTTAAATGCCTATATAAGGACCCCCTGATGTTTTTCCCACATCGATTTTCAAGCCTTTGCATGTTGAAGCTCTGCCCCTGTACTTAATCCTGTTCTGAATATTCAGGAATTATTTAGTTTCAAATGTCTGTAGAACCCTCTCCTAATAAAGATATGTCTTCAGTAAAGGAAATCTCCGAGTGGCAGATTTACATAGAAAGGTTGGTCGATCCGAAATTCTATGCTAAGTATGACTCTTTTATTTCAATGAATATCAAGCTGAATTGATGGGAGAGTCTATGTATATCAAAACCAAAGGTGCAAGATCAGGTCTATCTGGAGTTGTTGATTGAATTTTATGTGCTGACAAGTTTCTTCAATGAAGGAGGGAGAGATAAGTTTTATTTCAATAGCTAAGGGAAAACATATTCCCTTTCCTACAGTAAGGTAGAAAGTTTTTTTAGAATTCCTTATGAGAGTGAATCAGAATTCTGTAGTCACAAAGTACTCGATGTATCATGATATTTTGAAAAGGAGAAGGATCTAGCTTGTCTTGGTTTAAAAGGTGTGATGACTTTGAATATTGTTCATCTATCTATAAGCATCTGGATTCTTGAATTGTGGGTTCATGGTTTTATCATTCAGAGAAAAGGGGATAAGGATTCCCTGAAGAAAAGTGACATCAATATTCTAGATTTCTTGGTGATCCTCAAGAAGATAATCTTGGTCAAATATGACTTCGTTCTGATTGAGAACATCAAGAATGGAAATTTGAAGTCTCAAATTATCATGTATCTGACTATACTCTCAAAAATTATAGTTCTTTGTCTTGATTCATTCAAAATTCCTTGTAGTTCTAAGACAATGAATTTCAAAGTAATTTTATTGAGTGATGATAATATAAGGAGGATTAAGTTTGGATTTAATAGTAAATCCAGTGATTTCTATGACTTGTTTAATGCTAAAATCGAAGCTCTTTCAAAGAAACCATAAGTGGATGAAACTTCAAAAAATGGTGGAAGGAAGAGGAAGGAAAAGGAACCAAAAGTGAAAGAAAAGATTCTTGTGGCCAAGGAAACTCAATCAGTACCCCCAAAAGAAAAAAAAAGAAAAAGTATTACCCTGATCAAGTAGTGGCTAAGTGTAGAGAAGACAAAAAGAATAAGAAAGAAGGGGAGCCTATTTCTTGCTTGGATCCTGCTGAGGCAAAAGACTTGAAGTTGAAGGATTATGAGAATCTAGAGAAGCAAGAAAAAGAAAAGAATGAAATAAATAAGTTTTATGAAGTTGAGATAGTTTAATCCTTTCTAAAAGATGTTGAGAAATCCTCTTAACAATAATAGGTATTAGAATCATTTTCAAAAGAATCACTCCCTGTGAATTTGGAAAATAAGTCAGTGATTCCGAAACCTGAACAACAATAAGAAATATTTCAAGAGGAAGAGAAGGACGAATAAGAATATGATAAAGGAAGCGGTGATACATAATACATGATTAGGAAAGTAGAGGATTATCATGAGTAGGAGAGTCCTTCTAAGAAACATTAAATCCTAAATTATGAAGCAGAGTCTTCAAAACATGATACAACTGGAAAATAAGATAAGGGTCTAGAAGATGTGAATAAGCTATCTGAAGAAGAAAGTAGGAATCATAATTTTATTCAGCCATAGGATGTTGTGGCAGTTTCTGAGAAAGAAAACACTAAGGAAGAAAAGATTTTTTAGCTATCATATAGTGATCATGATTTTCCCAAAGCACAAGAAGTCATTATGAGAGGTGATAAGGTAAATAAGGTGTTGGTGGATACACCTAGTAAATCTATGGTGAAAAAGAAAGAATTTGGTGCTTAATCAAAGAGGAAAGTTAAAGATATTGAAAAAAAATCCTCACCAACCAAACACTCTGATTTATAATCGTCTTCTCTTGGACATGATTTTATGGTAAAGTATTTTAAAAAGTTGTTTGATACCATTCCATTATTTTCAAGTATAGATTCAAGATGCCAATTTCTATAACATTCATTTAATCAGAAATAAGATTCACTTTCAATGCTTATGGATAAATTTGTTGGACTTAATGTAGATTTTAAATCTATTCTCATTGGTTATGAGAATTATAAAGGATCATGCAAGAATATTACAATCTGGTAAAGAAAGGCAGTCGAAGAGCTCAGAGTCTTTGATGAATTTCTAGATAATGTGAATGATGATTTTGACACTGAAGATGGAAATATTAATGATCTTAATAAGAGTTTTGAGGAAAAGATGAATCTCGAACAGAAAAATCGGAAGAAAGAATTCAAGGACATGAATGGAAAGATTAATTCTATGGCTATGAATTGGAAGAGAGAAAGGGATCTCAAAATTAAGATTGAATAAAATCTTGTTAATAAAGAAGAAGTCTTGAAGGATCAGGAAGAAAAAATTAAGGCCTGGGAGAAGAAATGCAAAGATAAGGATCAACCAATGAAGCGTTTTGAAGAAGATCACAAGGATCTTAAGAAGCTGAAAACCATTGTGAAGACATTTATGCCGAAGGAGAATAAAGGATAATTCTCACAAATCTAATCTTTTGTTGTAGTTTCTTCTTTACACAAATTCTTTCAAACTTAATAGAATTTTGTTTGTTCTTCATATATATGGTTGTTTAGTACTAATTTTGCAGGTTCCATTTTTTTCCATTATCTATATTCCTTTTTGAAAATCACTAAGGGAGATAAAGGAATGATAAAAATAATTCTAAGTAAAGAAGAAATTTCCCTACGTAAGGGGAAGTTCATATAAGGGGAGTTCTTATAAAAGATATTTTTTGTATGCAATATAACGTAAAATCTCATTTAGGAAATCAGAAATATGATCCTTAGGGATTTCCAAACCTAAGGGGGAGTTAGTCGTATTCATAATGATTCATATATAAATAGAGATAAGTTTTATTTTATGTTCATAAAGAAAAACTCTAAGTCGTTATATTATTTTTCGTAAGGATATTTGTACATTCCAAAAAGGAGGAGATTATTGAGTCAATAAGGTTTTCTAATGAATTTTACAATCCTCTATGTTTTGATAATCACAAACACTCTATCATAAGGAAAATATTATTTTCCCTAATCATTATCTTAATAAGGAAAAATTGACTTGCACAAGGAAATTTTATCCTTACCTATGTTTTCATTGTTCATTTTATAGTTTCTAAATATAACTCTTTTTATTTCTAAATTGTATAATTCAGTTTCATATCTAAGACCTCAGAATCCTATAAATCCTTAGTTTTAGAGTAATCTTTTTTCAGGTTTAGATTTTAAGACTCTTAATTATCTGAAATTTAGATTCTTAGTTCTTTGAAATCTAGACTCTGAATTCTTTGAAATTCAGACTCTAAATTCCTCAGAATTTAGACCCTTAATTCCTTAGAATTCAGACCTTGAATTCTATGAAATCCAGACATCGATTTCTCTGAAATTTAGACTCCAAATTCTCTAAAATTCAGACTCCAAATTCCTTAGAATTCAGAATCCCAATTTCTTAAAATTTAGACTTAGAATTCCTCATAATTTAGACTCTGAATTCCTCATAATTTTGACTTCAAATTCCTCATAATTTAGACTCCGGATTCCTAAAAATTCAGATTTTGAATTCATTAGAATTTAGATTCCAAAATCTATAGAATTCATGTTCCAAATTCTTTAGAAACAGAATATGAATATCCATGATTTATAGTATCTTAATTATTATTTTCATGAACTCAAAACTTTTATTTTTTTAGACTTTGATAAATAATTTTGGTTAAGAAAAATTATTTTTCTTATACTTGTTATAGTTATGAAGCGATGTCATACATTCTGTTTCTAATTAACCATTGTCTGAGTGACACTTATAGAGGTCCCTCCGAAATTCAAGGGAAATTATGACTATTGGAGGAGGGATCCGACCATTGGAGAAGTGTCTATAGATATAATCTCATTTGAATGAGCTCGACATAATTGAGAACTGATCCATCACTCTAGAGATTTCATGCTGCTGAAGTGATTTCTAGAGAGAGAGAATCCCATGCCTTGTGCGTACTGAACATCTTGTTCATCTTGTTTTGCATGACTCCAATTTTTGTTGTGTACAATTGAGGACTTCCGAGGATAGAAAGACAGAGGTTCTGACTACCTTAATGTTCTTACACTTATGAGGATAGGAAGATAGAGGTTCTATGATGCACATGATTTGTGTATACATTTTCATATATATTATTGAAAATAAAAATATTTTTTTAGCAAATATCTATTTTTTCATGAACATATTCTTTGATTTTGGTGATTCTGCTTATTTTCAGAATCTTTCTGGCCAAAATACACAAATCAAGGGAAGTCTATGAATATTTTGAAACTACAAGGCGTGTACTTTTTATACACACCGTGTACATCCAGACAGGGACATGGATTGAAGGAGGGAGTACACGCCCATGTTACTAGGAAGAAGCTACACGCCGTGTGGGGAGGCATTACATGCCATGTACTACATTTTAGAAGCGGTTTTTTTCTGAGAAGAGTCTACACACCCATGTGTCCGTTGAAGGAGACACGGCATGTTCCATTTTTACACGCCGTGTCTACTATTATAGAAGGGGTTGCCGACAAAATTTTTATACTAAACACTGTGTATGGTGGAGATACAGCCGTGTAAACTCAACCACCAGGCGACGCCATGTTCAAAGTCAAATACGGCGCGTTAGGCCGCCTACCAGTGGAGAAAATGGCTCCAAAGCATGTTGACGGAAGTATACGGCGTGTACTTTCTATACACGTTGTGTACATTATTTTTCAATAAATAGAGAGCTCGGACTTCAGATTTTGTAGTTCAAACCCATTGGAGGAGAGAAGATGTTCTTTCTGTCGCCATTCCCAATCCATTGTAGTGTCGTAGTTTCACCGTTCCACCTACAGACACCACTCCTCGAAGCTTGCACGATGAATTCATCAGGTATCGAGTGCGTTGTTCCTATTATGCCTTCCATGTTTAAATAAACCCCTTGTGTTGGGGCTATGGGTGATGAAGGATGGTATTATGTTGTATTGATTTTTAAAGTTGTGTTTGTTATTCATAATTATCCTTACTCCTCTTAAATCATTGTCAAATATTACAGAGAATTCTGAGCTGGACCAAGGGAAGAATTCTCAACGATATAAATGAAGAGTAACGGTGAAAGCTTTCATGACCATTAAAAAGGTTTCACCGATTCATAAATGGACTGAACCAAATTAATAATTGAGAAAAACTGACTACCGGACCAAGGATTCAATCTCTTCAATTCCAAACAAGAGGAACCGGACCAAGGAAATCTTGTGATAAAAAGGGAATCTAGAATGATGAATTATCATGAACAACAAAACCATTTAAGAAATCTCCATAAAAACTCCATAACCACCATAACCCCAATACACTTTTCTTTCTATTAAAACACATTTAAATCAATTTTTGATTCCTTTATATTGTTAATTATTTTCTTATGTAAAAAAACAGTTTCACTCAATCCAAACCAACCAATCCACTCTAAATTCTACATGTTTCACTAAACGAATTATAAACTCAACTAAACCAATGAACTACCAAAGTTCCCTGTGTATCGACCCCACACTTGCAATATACTAAGTTTAAGAGTGGGTAATACCAATTTGGGGCACCGATAAAATAATTTCGGTGAAATGACCGACCAAATTTTGGCGTTGTTTCCAGGGAACTTTTTGTTTCGGTGCTATAATTTATTTTGTGTTAATAATTCATTAAGGGAAAATAAAAATCAAAAATTCTCAAAATTTTTTGTTTTAATCCCATTTCAAATTTCTCTTTTATTTTTCCTTTTACGCCTGGTATTTTTGTTTTGGACGTGCAGGACCATAGGTGCATGAATAAACGCCACATTTTGTCCAGAAGCGCTGAGTCATCGGAACTTGTTCCGCTTGATTCAGAAATCGAACGGACCCTTCTTCGTCGTCAACGTGCACTTAAGGAAACACACCAAAAGCAACCCTCTACCATGGAGAACATGGAAGAGGGAGCACCAGCCGTGGATGCTACGACTGAGAATCAGTACCAGGATCAGCAGCCTCCCGCTGCTGGTCTACCGGAGCAGGCTCTTGAAGGCTTAGTGGAATTCCTCCCGAGGGATTACCAATGACCGCCGCAACAACCTCCTCCAGCATACGATCAACTGTAACAACCACATCAACTCTTCCAACGGCCCTATATCGCCCCTCAGGAGCAGTAGTATCTGCAACCTCCACCCCCTCAGTAGCCACCTCCACGTCATACTCTTATGGAGTATGGACTTCCTTCAATCCATAGAGCTGATACGGGCATCGTCTGCCCTCTGGTCCAGGCCCAGTACTTTGAGATCAAGCCTACTATCAAGAAGCTGATCCAGAACACCGTCCAATTTGGAGGCCTGCCCAGTAAAGACCCAAATTTCCATCTCTCCAACTTTATGGAGATCTGCGACACATTTCGTTACCATGGCGTGTCCGAGGACGCCATACGTCTTCGCCTATTTCCCTTTTCTCTACAGGAAAAGGTGAAATACTAGATCAAGGGGCTACCACAAATATATATCCTCACCTGGGAGGAGCTAGCCTAGGAATTCCAGTCCAAATACTTCCCACCATCGAAGACGGTGACAATAAGAAACGAGATCCACAACTTCCAGCAGCATGACTCCGAGTCGTTATATGAGTCCTGGGAACGTTTCAAAGAGATGCTACGAAAATGCCCACACCACGGACTCCCACTCTGGATGCAAGTCCAGACTTTCTACGGAGGACTCACAATAAATACCAAGTCCATGGTAGATGCTGCTGCTGGAAGTATGGTGATGAGGAAGTCTCCCGAAGAACTTTTTGAGCTATTGGAAGATATGTCTGCAAATAGATTCCAGTGGCACTCTGAGCGGGGGAATCAAAAAATAGGTATGCATAGTATTGACGCTACCACTATGCTCGCTTCTCAGTTGGATGCAGTGTCCAAGAAAATCGACGCATTGAATCTCAAAGGAGCATCTCATGTTCATGCAGCAAACCATCCAGCATGCGGTGACTGTGGTAATAGCCATAATCTGGGTGAATGCCCAGGACTTCCATCCGACCCTTCGACATGCGAGGTGAGATTTGTTGATCAAAATCGAGGGTCGAATCAATATCAACAGTACCAAAACCCAACATGGAGAGATAATTAGAACCAAGGCTGGGGCCCACATGAGCCAAACCCTCCTCCCCAGCGACAACCCGGCTATAATGAGCCTCAGTACCAGAATCAGTTTCCGAGATAACAGTTCCAGTAGGGTTCCTATCAGCATCAAGGGTACCAGAACCCTCGGCCATAGTAACAAAGGCAGCAACCACCTCCACTACCTGCCCAGCCATCTCCGCAAGAGGACACATCAAGGTTATGGAACCAGATGAATAAATTCATATCAACTACTGAGATGAAATTTCAGAAACAGGAGGCTTCCATTCGAAACCTCAAGAATAAAATTGGCCAAATAGAAAACCATCTATTAGGGAGGTATCCCGGTACACTACCAGGAAACATCGAGAAGAATTTGAGGGAGGAGGCCCATGCTGTCATGCTCCGGAGTGGTAAAGAGATACAACAGAACCCACCAACATATCCTAGTGCACCAAAACCCCCTGATGATGAAGAGCATACCAGTACTAACCCCTCCTCATCTAAAAGCCCGCAGGAGGCTTTGTAGAATAAAGGAAAGGTGGTAGTCCAACCATTCAAGTCTGCATTACCTTTTCCAGAAAGAATGAAGCAGAGAAAGTTGGACCACCAATTTGGTAAATTCATGGAGGTATTTAGAAAACTCCACATCAACATACCATTTGTGGAGGCCCTAACACAAATGCCTACATATTCCAAATTCATGAAGGACATCCTTTCCAAGAAGCAGAAGATGGAGGATCTAGGCGTTATTGCACTAACAAAGGAGTGATCCGTGATTGTTCAACATTTTATTCCTCCAAAGCTCCAGGATATAGGTAGTTTTTCTATTCCCTATAAAATTTGACCCTGTGACTTTGTAAAAGCTCTATGTGACTTGGGAGAAAGTGTCAACCTCGTGCAATTCAGAGTTTTCAAAAAGCTCAAGCTCCATGATTTGGATCCAACCCGAGTAGCCCTTTAACTTGTTGATCGATCCTTTAAGTATCTGAAGGGTCTACTGGAAGACGTACTGGTGAAAGTGGGACCATTGATCCTCCCAGAGGATTTCATCATCCTTGACATGGGGGATGATCCAGAGGCACCACTTATATTGGGAACACCTTTCCTAGCCACTGGGAAGGTACTCATTTATGTGCACCAAGGAGAGTTGATTTTCCAAGTAGGAGATGAGAGAGTCTCCTAAAATGTTCTCAAAGCCATCAAATAGGCATCATCATCCGATCATGAGGATTGTTCTACAATAACTACCATGGACAATCGCCTGGTGGATGATCTGGTATGTTCTTATATTTCTGATAACTTTAACAATCCAGACATTCTTCTTGAAGAAGATACAGAGAACTTGCATCTCTTAGATGGCAAGGGTAGCCACTATTGGGACCATTATCCACCGTAAATATCAGGTATGCAAGGTAAAGAAGGTCGAGCCAATGACCTAAAACAGAGGATCTTCCTGGGAGGCAACCCAGAGGTTACATGTCGTGTCCTGCTTATGTACACGACATGTACTTGTCTTTTTAAATTATAATCATAATAGTATAAATCTATAGAATAACAAATAAATAACTAGGGATAATGCCGGTGCTGATGGTAAAGTCACTGGAGTTTATTCGTGTCGTCCCTAGTTCGAACCCTCCCGACCTACCTTCGGCACGGGGTTCCTCCTTTTCTTTACATGGCGTGTGTGCTATTTTTTTCATATATATATATAAATGTGTTTTAATATAATACAACCCATGATGGGGATAGACCGGTTGGCTAGAATCATAATCCGGTTCCAAAAGACTCGGGTTCGAATCCAGACAACCGTCCCATTTCCATCATTTTTTCTTTTAATAAAACCACATGACGTGCATTTCTATAAACTCCGTGTGTGCCATAATTTTTCAATGTAAATTAAAAACATTTTTAAAATAAGAAATTACATGCGGGTGAAGTTGGCTGATTGGCAAAGTCTCAGCACCAGGTTCAAAAGACCCGGTTTTGAAACGCGCTAATCTCCCCACTTCATCCCCATCCTTTCCTAAATAAAAACCACACGTCGTACTTTTCTTTTTTCCCATGTTTATAGGACATATAGATTAACTATATATAAATAATAAATACGAGCAGCAGTACAACCTTCTCTCCATTGGTTGAGGGCTTCCGTTTGGGACGGCCAATCGTCGATTCGAACCTCGCCCCAAGCACCGGACTAAAGGTTGTACTTATATTTTTCCAATTTTACATTACACGGCGTGTATTTCCCGATATATGTCGTGTATAGTTTTTTTTGTAATAGAATCTGTATATATATCTATATTATTTTAATTATTAATAATAATTATTATATAGTTTAATATAATAATTATATATTTATATATATTGATTTAAAAAAAAGAGAAATGTTTTTTGGGGGATACACGTCATGTAGTCCAAACATACACGCCGTGTACCGCAGCTATATATGCCTCGGGCCACCCGACTTGAGCCCGTGTTGCGAGGCTCCCCATTTCTCCCCCTTCTTCTTGTTTCTTCTCCCGAACGACACCCGCACCCCCACTTCTCAAATCTGTCGATTTGGGGCGTTTCAAGTTCTGATTCTTCTTACATTGTGATCCTCGGTCAAGGTACGCCATTCTACACCCTCTATTTTAAATTTTTAGAATCTTTTAGGTTATTTTTAGGATCGTCCAACCTTTCTACTTCTGCCATTACACGGCCACGAAAAGAAGAACACACGTTGTGTACTTCTGTACATGGACACACACAAAATACATCAAATTTGAATATACACGGTGTGTATGTTTGGTACACACCGTGTCGTTTTCATCGTGCCCAAGTACCACTTTGCACACGGCCTCACACACCATTTTCACGTACATAGCGTGTGTGTTTGGTACACACTGTGTATACCCTTTCCTTTGGCCCCTCCATGTGTGGAACCTAACACAACCTCTTATCCCATGTTTCTATACATAGCGTGCATGTTCGGTACACACCGTGTATACCATTTCCTTTGGTCGGCCCGTGTTTCATCCTCAACACGACCATGTTCTTCTGGTAAAGAACACACAATGTCCTACCTATACACGGCATTTCCTTTATTTTTATAATTTTCACAAACATGGCTTTGTCCTTTATGAATACACGACCACCTACACTTTGTGTGAACACGGCGTGTATGTTCGGTACACGCCGTGTACTATTTCATGGTCTATATTTCACCCTCGGTGTGTATATCTAGAGAACATGGGCTACTCTAAATTTTCAATTACACACAGTGTACTCTGGATATACACGCTGTGTACTTTTATTTTCCTGTTTTATCACATTTTCTTTGTTTTATTTTATTTTTTTTTCTTTTTCTTTATTTTGGTTTTCTTTCTTTTTTCCAGATTATGGAAGATCCTGAGCCTTCCCGAGGGAAGCAGCCAGCCTCCACCACTGAGGGTGAGGGGTCCATCTTTCGTCGGATCCGACTCCGACTACCGACACAGCCGGACCCAGATGCTCCGGTCTTCACGCTCCCTCTATTGGCCATTCTGCCACCACTCACTCCCTCAGCGGAGGCTGGGTCTACTTCTTCTTCCCCTCCACCTTCCGGAACCAAGCTTCCAAGAACCACCATTTCTGCTCCACTAGATGCCGCTCTACCTACGCCATATTCATCAATAGATGGTCCCTCCTCGAGCTCCCCATCCACCGACCCACCCTCTACTTCTGCAGATCCACACACAGAGCCAGCCACTAATGCTGCACCTACACCTGGTCCGGGAACTGCAGGTGCTCCCTATCTCTGCACGATATTCCTGATCACTGATCTCGCATATGACAGGGTCTGAAGCTTCTCTCGTCAGCCGATATCGTTGAGTGGCCGATACCTCGACATTTTGTGTACTTATATTTTAGCCTCTCTCTCTATTTCACCTTAGTCTTTGCCCTTGAACTAATCTAGGAGACATCATTATTAGATTATATATTTTCAAAATTGAGGCAATTTTTGGTTAATCATATTTATCAATGCTCAAGTTATCAGTAGGAACATTTTGAGGGTTGCACGATTATTCTGATTCTTAAGTATTTTAAAATGATTTCTGATATAGTTTCAATTGAAACTTTTAATCCTTGATTAAATTATATTGATTAGGCTAATCATTTATATGCATGTCATGACCTGATTGTCCCTTTATTATTTTTCCACTCCTGAGAGGTATTCTAAACCCTTTTTCGTATTTCATTTCTAAATACCCTCTTTCTTGAGAGATTCTTAGGATATGCATCACTACCGGAATTTTCAAGTTTTCTTTTCAAAACATTAATAATTTTTGAATTACTTTAAACTTATTGAGGCACTAGATTGTTTTCACCCCTTTATCTTGAGACCTACCCTACATTTAATCTTCGTTAAGCCCATATAAGCCATGAACAACCTTTATAGGGATCCACGTTACAAGCCTATTTCCCTTCCTACCCTATTTCTTTTTGAACTTTGCATGATTATTCATTTTTGAGATTTAAAGAGGGAGTTGGAAATACATGGCATATTTTTGTGCACAATCATGAAATAAATAGTATGGGAGTGCCTCTTGACTATTTGGGGTGGAAAGGGTTCCAAAAAATTATTCGTTGTATTCATAACTGTTTCCCTTGATTTATTCTTAAGAAAAAAAGAAGAAAAAAAAGAAAAAAATCCAAAGAGAAGGGAACCTTCTGCTCATTTGATTTCAGAACTCTACTAGACTAATGGAAAAGGTGGTGATTACAATAGCATTTGACTGAGCTCATGAAGGATACATTTTCATTGAACTTTACTTTGAATATCATGCAATGTTGTTTAAAGGAATTAGCCTTCCTTTTTCATGACTTAGAATTTATTCTTCATATAAACCTACCAACCCTTAGCCATAGAGACATATGATCCTTATTAATAAAGCCCTCATGATTATTGTAATTCAATTTTTCCTAAAGTAGAGAACAAGGCATCTTGAAAACCTATGGAGAGAGTGTATATATCTTAGATTGATCATAACTCTGAATAAAAACATCTTGAGTGTGGAGTGTGATATTGACTGATAAGGTAGATCATCAAGTGGCATGCTTATTTTTGAAAGGATGAAAAATGTGTTGAAAGAGGATGAGAGTAGTTAAGTGAATTATATATGAGGCATAATTTTAATATCTTATGAATTGAATTTGTTTGTGCCTTTTAGAATTTTCCTCAGTATCTTTATCATTTATAATTTTGATTAATTAAATGCCTTTCTTTTAAAGGTATAGGATCTTTTAATTAGATGTTGAGATTTTTCTTGAGGGAAATAAAATGACTAAGTGTGGGGGAATTTGATGCACCTGATTTGTGTATACATTTTCATATATATTATTGAAAATAAAAACATGTTTTTAGCAAATTTTTTTTGTTTCATGAACATATTCTTTGATTTATTTTCTTTTAATTTCTTTTTATTTTCTTTGGTTTTATTTCTTTTTTCTAGATTATGGCAGATCCCAAGCCTTCCTGAGGGAAGCGTCCAGCCTCCGCCACTGAGGGCGAGGGGTCCATCTTTTGTCGGATCCGACTCTGACCACCGACGCAGCCGGACCCAGATGATCCGGTCATCGCACTCCCTCAATTGGCCATTCTACTGCCACTCACTCCCTCAGTGGAAGCCAGGTCTACTTCTGCTGCCCCTCTACCTTCCGGCACCGTGCTTCCGAGCACCACCATTTTTACTCCACCAGCTGATGCTCTACATGTGCCATCTTAATCAGCAGTTGGTCCCTCCTTGAGCTCCCCATCCACCGATCGACCCTCTACTTCAGCAGATCTGCCCACAGAGCCAGCCCCTGCTGCTGTACCTGCACCTGGGATGGGACCTGTAGGTGCTCCCTATCCCTGCACGGTATTCCCGATTACCGATCTTGCATATGAGTGGGTCTGACGCTTCTCTCATCGGCTGATACCATTGAGTGGTCGATACCTCGACAGTAGCATTCCGCAGAATCTAGGTATTTGGGAGGACTTGGAGGAGTTTCATGGGCACAACCCACTCCTAGATATTTTTCAGGTCAGCACTCCTGTTTTTCGTGATATATTTTTGGAGTTCACGACCTCATTTTAGTTTGATGGAGCAGAATACCGGGAGACACCTGGTGATGCGGTGCCCGTGCTACAGTTCCGGCTAGGCGGCTGACGTTTCTCCCTCACCATGACCGAGTTTGGGTGAGGGTGCAGCTTCTAGCCCCATCCCATCACCCCACCTCCTATTTCTACCCTATCTCGTCCTGAGAACTCTAAGCTCGTTGCTATGTGGCGGGAGATCACTGGGCCTGACCACCGGTACTCCCCCACTTCCCAGAAGAGCACTCTTATTACTGACCCCATCATCTGCTTCACCCACCCGTGCTTCAGCGCCATCCTTTTCCCCCGCCATGAGGATATGGGGGTCGTGACTAGCCATGACATGGAGCTCCTTACCTGTGTCATCCGACACGACTACCCGGACCTCCCCTATCTCACCGCCTCCTATTTCCACTCCATGTTTACCGGCCTTCAGGGCAACCTGAACGACGAGTTTTAAACTACTCGTCTCGCCCACCACCTTGGGG
This sequence comes from Viscum album, assembly GCA_963277665.1. Classification (NCBI taxonomy): domain Eukaryota; kingdom Viridiplantae; phylum Streptophyta; class Magnoliopsida; order Santalales; family Viscaceae; genus Viscum; species Viscum album. Next base: position 1,467,277,479 of record OY728158.1, read on the forward strand.
TATTTGATCCCTCTTTGCCTCATGATCTATTAGGTTCACCCCAGCGGATGGACTTTCTCATGCTAATTCGCATGGGGATGGTCCGAAAGTAGGGGGGTGCCTTCATCCTTGACCAGGCTCGCCCCCAGCCACCCACTAACCCTCCTGCCCCAGCTGATGACCCTGCTCCTCCTTCCCCAACCCCTCCTACTTCTCCACCTCACCCACCTCCTACTGACCCCACTTATTCTAGCCTTCATTCTTCTGACCCATCAACCATCCCACCTACCCCCGTACCCTTGGTCAATCATGCCCTTTCTGACCGCCTAGCTGCGATGGAGTAGGTCTTGGGTCGCTTCGACAGATGACAGGATCAGATGGCGCAGTAGTTGGATCGTATCATTGGCCATCAGGACACCATTTCACGACATTTGATTCGTCTCGACAACCGTCAGGACTGCATGGAGTAGCTGTTGGCACATATTGCTCAACATCTTGGTCTTTTGTTGCCTCTTCCACCTGCCTCTGCCTCCTCTACTGGCCCTTCTGCAGCTGCTCCACTGCCCTCTCTTGCGCAAGCCTTGGATTCTGTTCTGCTGTCTATGGTGGGCCCTACTGCTACTCCTCCTTCCGCCACCACTGCTACCTGTCCAGGGCCTGCTGCTGAGCTTCCTTCTCCGGGTCTAGCACCTGCAGCTCCTACTTCTCCAGCTACCATTCTCGATGCTGCTTCAGAGCCTCCAACTTCCACGACTCATGCGCCGTCTCCACCAGCTAGTTTTGTACTAGATGTTCCATCCCTGACGACGACCCCATGATAGTGACATTTTTCTTTATCTTATATATCTCTTTTTTCGTTTTCTATGCTGTGATGGTATGCATGGTTTCAGTTTTCCTTTTCCTCGACAGTCATAGGTATCATGAAGCAACATGGACATCACTTTTCACGAGGGGAGTATTTTTCCTTTTCTATTGTCTTTCTTTTTGGATTTACTTATTCCACTACTTTCCCTCATTTGTCCCCCATATCTCACCCTTGCACACCCTTTACCTTAGTATTGCACTTGGTGGACCCTATGCAATTTTCAGTGTGGGGGAGCCTCTCTCTATTTGACCTTTGTCTTTGCCCTTGAACTAATCTAGGAGACATCATTATTAGATTATATATTTGCAAAATTGAGGCAATTTTTGGTTAATAATTTTTATCAATGCTCAAGTTATCAGTAGGAACTTTTTGAGGGTTACATGCTTATTGTGATTCTTAAGTATTTTAAAATGATTGCTGATATAGTTTCAATTGCAACTTTTAATCCTTGGTTAAATTACATTGATTAGGATAGTCATTTATATGCATGTCATGACCTGATTATCCCATTATTATTTTTCCACTCCTGGGAGGAATTATAAACCCTTTTTCATATTTCATTTCTAAATACCCTCTTTCTTGAGAGATTCTCAAGATATGCATCACTTCCAGAATTTGCAAGTTTTCTTTTCAAAACATGAAGACTTTTTGAATTACTTTAAACTGATTGAGGAACTAGATTGTTTTCACCCCTTTATCTTGAGACCTACCCTACATTTAATCTTCTTTAATCCCATAGAATCCATGAACAACCTTTATAGGAAGCCGCATTACAAACCTATTTCTCTTACTACCCTATTTCTTTTTGAAATTTGCATGATTATTCATTTTGGAGATTTAAAGAGGGAGTTGGCAATACATGGAATATTTTTGTGCACAATCATGAAATAAAGTGTGGGGGAGTGCCTCTTGACTATTTGGGGGTGGAAAGGGTGCCAAAAAATTATTCTTTGTATTCATAAGTGTTTCCCTTGAGTTATTCTTAAGAAAATAAAAAGAATAAAAAAAAGAAGAAAAAAATCTAAAGAGAAGGGAACCTTGTGCTCATTTGATTTCAAAACCCTACTTGACTATGGGAAAAGGTCGTGATTACAACAGAATTCAACTGAGCTCATGAAGGATACATTTTCATTGAACTTTACATTGAATATCATGCAATGTTGTTTAAAGGAATTAGCCTTCCTTTTTCAAGCCTCAGAATTTATTCTTCATCTGAACCTACCAACCCTTAGCCACAGAGACATATGAACCTTATTAATAAATCCCTCAGGATTATTGTAATTCAATTTTTTATGAAGTATAGAACAAGGCATATTTCAAACCTATGGATAGAGTGTATATGCCTTAGATTGAGCATAACACTGAATAAAAACATCTTGAGTGTGGAGTGTGATATTGACTGGTAAGGTAGATCATCAAGTGGCATGCTTATTTTTGAATGGTTGAAAAATGTGTTGAAAGGGGATGAGAGTAGTTAAGTGAATTATATATAAGGCATGATTTTAATATCTTATGAATTGAATTTGTTTATGCCTTTTATAATTTTCCTCAGTAACATTATCATTTATACTTTTGATTAACTAAATTCCTTTCTTTTAGAGGTATAGGATCTTTTAATTAGATGTTGAGATTTTGCTTGAGGGCAAGCAAACGACTAAATGTGGGGGAATTTCATGCACCCGATCTGCGTATACATTTTAATATATATTATTGAAAATAAAAACATCTTTTTAGAAAATAGCTATTGTTTCATGAAGATATTTGTTGATTTTGGTGATTCTGTTTATTTTAAGGAGCTTTCTGGCCAAAATACACAAATCAAGGGAAGTCTGTGAAAATTTTGAGACTACACGGCGAGTACTTTTTATACACACCGTGTACATCCAGACAGGGACACGGATTGAAGGAGGGAGTACATTCCCATGTCACTAGGCAGACTCTACACGCTGTGTGGGGCGGAATTACACGTCGTGTACTACATTCTAGAAGCAGTTGTTGTCGAGAAGAGTCTACAAGCCCATGTGGCCGTTGAAGGAGACACGGCGTGTTCCATTTTTACACACCATGTCTGCTATTCTAGAAGGGGTTTCTGGAAAAAATTTATACTACACGCCGTGTATGGCAGTGATACACTCCGTGTACACTCAACTACTAGGCGACGCTGTGTTCAATGTCAATGACGGTGTGTTAGGACACCTACCAGCAGAGAAAATGGTGCCAAAGCGCGGTGATGGAAGTACACGGCGTTTAGTTTCTATACACGCAGTGTACTTTATTTTTCTATAAATAGAGAGCTTGGCCTTTGGATTTTGCAGTTCAAAACCATTGGAGGAGAGAAGAAGTTCTGATGCCGTTGTTCCCAATCCACTGTAGGGCCGTAGTTTCACCATTCCACCTACCGGCACCACTCCTCGAAGCTTACACGATGAATTCATTAGGTATCGAGTGTGTTGTTCCTATTATGCCTTCCATGTGTAAATAAACCCCTTGTGTTGGGGCTGTGGGTGATGATGGATGGTATTGTGTTGTATTTATTTAGAAAGTTGTGTCCGTTCTTCTTAATTCTCTTTAATCCTCTTAAATCATTGTTAAATATTACTGAGAATTCTGAGCCGGACCAAGGGAAGAATTCACAACGATATAATAGAAGAGTAACGGTGAAAGCTTTCATGACCATTGAAAAGGTTTCACTGATTCATAAATGGACTAAACCAAATTAAGAATTGAGAAACACTGACTACCGGACCAAGGAGTAAATTTCTTAAATTCCAAACAAGAGGAACTGGACCAAGGAAATCTTGTGATAAAAGGGAATCTGGAATGATGAATTATCATGAACAACACAACCATTTAATCAATCTGCATAAAAACTCCATAACCACCACAACCCCAATACGCTTTTCTTTATGTTAAAACAACTTTAAATAACTTGTTGTTTCCTTTAAATTGTTAATCATTTTCTTAAAGTAAACAGAATAGTTTCACTCAATCCAGACTAACCAATCCACTCTAAATTCTACATGTTTCACTAATCTAATTATAAACTCAACTAAACCAACGCACTTCCAAATGCCCCTATGGATCGACCCCAGACATGCACTATAATCAGTTTAAGAGTGGGTAATATTAATTTGGGGAACTGATAAAATAATTCCGGTGAAACAACTGACCATTCTAACTACCTTAATGTTCGAGGGCTTTCAGGAATAACAATACATATTCTGATATTCCTATCAAGGGTTTACCCTGGTGTGGGTAAGACAAAATTTCTTGAAAGTATAAATCAAGGGACCTTTATCCAAGGTTGTTGGATACCCTTTTATTTGGGTTAAAATATTTCATACTCATAACTTGTTTTTGTTTCAAGTTTATTTCCTCTGTATTTAGATAAAATAAGAAAGTATAACCTTCTTATACTTTCTTGTTCATTTGTATACTCTGAAAAGTAAGATTCTATATGATTTAAGGTAGAATCTTTTCCTTGTAAACTTTTGTCAAGTTTCATTTCCAGAATCATATTTCTAGAACCTAGGATGTTTGTAGAACTAAAATAGGTCTTGTGAATTTACATTGTTTAACTTAGTTAAACATAGTTTTCCTTAAGGCTAAAAATGAATGTTTTTAAACATACAATTCACCCACCTCTTGTAATTGAGTATCTACAAACATATTTTGATTCTACAGTTATGGTCAAAAAATAATATAAAAATTTAATTTTATAAAAGTTTATGTGTCTTTAAAAATTTTATCCTTTGGTTTAACCACCCAACTAACCTAATTTAACCTTAACCATTGTAAACAATTTCTATCTCTTTAAGTGTCATGAATGTAATTGTAAAAATTTTAAGTGAAAAATAAATGAGCCAATAATTATATGATCAAGAATTTACCATTTATTGGTGTAAAATTTTTTTATATTTTTATATTTATTTAAAAATAATTTTAAAAAATTAAATACTATTTAAGGTCATTTTCGAGACTATTCACAAATATTGACATTAAAGGAATCAAGATAACAATGGTATTTGAATACAAACTCTTTTCCCATAACTTATAAATTATAAATATCCACTAAATTCATGGTTAACCATAATGAATCCAAAATATATTTTGTTTACTATTTTTAAAAACTGTTTATTCGATATTTATACTCTCTGCGCAAACATTACATTGGTATTGCATAAGAATTAATCTATTATACAATCTATAATAATTATAAATGAATTATTATCATATTTTTTTATCAATATTAAAAATAAACATTCATATCCATCCATATGTTTTTTCTCTATGACATCATATTATAAATATTGAAATAAAGAGAGTGTAATTTTATAGTTTTTCTTAACATAAAATAATATAATGTCATAATAAAAGGAAAGTGGAATGAAAATTACATAATTAAATAAATTCAATTGGTGGTTTGAATTATTGACCATATCCCATAGTTTTAACTTAAATTTACATACTTTACTAATTACTGTGGTGATAAAAATTTACCATGGTGATAGTTCATTATAACTAATAGTTAAATTGTCGAATTTACCAAATTTGAACCTTCTGACTATAAATATGAAATCCATTTTTTATGATTTTGTATCTAGAATTAGTATACATCTTTAAAATTTTAAACACACAAAATGAACTGAAAATGCATCTTTAAAAAATCATTTAAATCATTAACATAAACTTATACAAAAATAAAATACAATATTGACTCTTTTGGAATTAATTAGACAGTGTTAAATAAAATTAATCTTATGTTAATTTAAACAAAATCTAAAACAACATGAAGTTTTTAAAAAACATGATTTATATAAATGAGATGAAATTTTTTAAAGACCACCATTTTCAACATTTACTCGAAATCAATATTTTTATAAAAATATAAAAAAATTATACTAATCATATTATGACACGATTATTTTAAAAATTATTTCAACATTTTAAATATATTTAATAAAAGTACAATAAACTTGTTATCATATACATAAATAAAATTTAATGAAAACCATTTTTGAAGAATATTTATTTTTGTATCATTAATTGAATTTATTCTTATTCTATGACTAGTTACAATAATTAGATGAATTTTACCATTCATGTTTGAATTTTATATTTTTATTAAATAAAACTTATATTAAATTTATTTCATAATTTTGTTATTAAAATTTATTCCTTCCAACCAAATTGATAGGTTATAATAGTCATATTTAAATTTTAGTTTTTTGGTTAGGTTAAGATCAGTGTTGTGTGTGGTGTACACGATCAAATATATTATTATTTTAGAAGAAAATATAAAATAAAATACCAGACTATTACATGGATACACAATATAAATTTTGGAAAAACCATTAAACTTTTAACATAGGTACTTCCTCAATATCCATGGGGGAAGTATAATATTTAAAAAAATAATAATTTATTAATAGATATCTCAGTCTCTAATTATGTGTATGATGAGCTAACAAGATTTATAATGGATCAATCATGAATCATTTACAATTATCTACCTATAGTGAAATGTGTCTCAACTCTTTTTTTGGAATAAGTCAGATATTTAAATGAATAGTTGTCAAAGATAAAGAAAATTCCATTCCTAATTATTATTTTAGGGTTTTTAAGAATAATATAGTGGTATCCATGAGAAATCTATTTCTAAAACATAATTTAATATTATCAAGATAACTATGATATAACAATTTGAGTTACCCAAAATACTTTGTTCCTGTCCGCCATTTATAATATATATGTTTTATTATGATGAGTTTAATGTTTTGGTGAAAGATCAAAAATTTTAGTTCAGATCAGTGCCATCTGTTCCATCTGGGATTTCATATAGAGTCACGATAGAGACCAAAAATCTAAGGGACATTTAAAAACTATTATCTTCTTATTTAAATGGATTAAATGATAATGATCAACATATATAATGTAATTTAATAACTTGAGATACCTTGTAACATCTCTATCATGTAATCATTCCTATGGTAAGGGTATTAGCAACTGAAAATAGAAACCTTTTCAAGTTTTTGAAAGGATGGGAGAAAAAATCTAAATGATAATTTCAGGTTTTTGGAACCAAATATAAAAGACATAAAATAGTTTGTAGGTACTATAATGACTCCTAAATATAGTACTACTTTTTATGAAACTGTTACTAAAATATCAAATGTGTAAAGTTACTCATCCAAAGTAAAAGAGTTAGTATTTTCAAAAGAAAAAACCGACATAATCACTTAGACTATAATAATGAAATGTTTTCTGATTATCTAGATTTTTTGTGAGTATGATATGGTTAAAATGATATATAATATTAGAAATTACATGGTCTATATCATGAATAGAAGCCCATGGGGTGTTAGCTAATTGGTACCCACTGGTTGTACCCCTCGCTCTCCGTGGGAACTGGCACATGCTAGAGTCCTGCCAGACTCGGACACTATGCGTATTATGCACAGGGTGATTCAAATCCATTGTTTATCTTGGGAGTATGGAGTGAACCTAGTCTTGTTTGGGTCCCCCCATTGGGAGTTGGTGTTAGCAACCCACATTTTTTCAACAAGCCCGTACCCGAGTGGTAAGGGCTCCTGCTTGGCATCCAAGAGACCCCAGTTCAAAACTGGGTGGAGGCGAATTTCCAAGTACTGTAGCAGTCACTGTAGTAGTACTGTAGAAATGATGTAGTAGTTACTGTAACAGATACTGTTTAGTACTGTAGCAGCTGGAACTATTCACCCGATTTGGGCCTTCGGGCCACTGGTTTGGGCCTACAGGTCTCAAGGGCCTTCAGGCCATCAAAGGCCTTTGGGCCATAGGGCTTTCCAGCCATTGAGACCATGAAGTAGCCAAATTCAGACAGAGAAGGTCCTATAATAGGATCATAGCAACAAGAATAGTAGTCACTAGAAGTAAAGCTAATCAGATTGGAATAATGAGAGGGTATGACAACCGCCATCGGGACCAGGCACCGTGCAGCTTTGTACGAGGAAATACTAGCCAATCAACAATGCAATGTGGGGAGCTAGGAGATCAATGATGCAGAAGCTAGGGAGGGTCAGCTCTAGTGGGTTGGGCCTACGTGTCATGTATTGGGCATTGTATGCCTATGGGCCTTTGGGTCATGTATTTAAATTCATGTCGGGCCTTGTGCCTTGGGTCTACGGGTCATGTATGGGTTCCCCTTCAACCCTTAAAATGGGGATTATCCATAATAAAAATAAAAAGAATGCCTTCGGTCCATTCGGGCTAGATCATGAATAGAAGTCCCTTGGACCTATAATTCAAAAAATGTTCTCATCATCCAAAGAACTTTGGCAGAAACATTTTGTCGATAAAGTGGTTAAGAAAAATATGAGGAATTACATAGAAGCTAACTTATCTCCTCTCACATCTTCCTATAAAATCCTACAATAAAGAGAATATCATATTACTCTTAATTTTTTTTAAAATAAGTTAAAACTACTTTAAAATATTTTTTGATCTACCTATTGTTATTCGTGAAAAATTAAACTCTTTAGAGGACACTGTAGAAACCATCTCTTTCACCCACGGTACATATCTTCAATATATACAAAAAAACATCATCTATGGTTTTATGAAAGAGAATATAGTGTTACTATATTATTAAAATTATTATATTATAAGAAGGATATAAATGGTTATAAAACCATTATATTAAATATGAGGGTGTTGGTTTGTGGGTGAGATTTCACCCAAAATCCATCTTTCGTGTAGAAAAAGGTTGGAAGAGTGTTTTACACATCCAAATTTTTATCTTGATCCTAATACATATGTTATAACATTTAAAAAGGTACAATTAATTAATACTCTTTATCATAACTTTATTCTCCTAATCTAGGATAATCCAATGTTGTAGAGTTTGATATAATAAATATCAACATAGTTATAGATCTAATTTTGTCTCTCGTGACTTTGAGGTGAAAATTTAAGACTAGACGTGGGGAAAATTGACCTAAAAGGACATTTCCACTACTAATTTAGGTGTTTTCATGAAATTATCTCTTAAACCTAACACTTAACCTTTATTTTCAACAAACCTATTCCATCATCCCAAACCTCAGATAATCCAAATGATTAATGTTATTATTTTATTTTGTAGCTATTGTATATTTTCCCTCTATGTAGTTATAGTATTTTTTTAATAATGCTTGTTGGATTCCACTTTTATTTCATCTTAAAATGTTTTTGGGATATTTCTATTTTTTTTTGGTTTTTATCATTATTTCTATATCATAATTCATTTTAGTAATTATTTTTAAGAATTATAAAATTTAGGGTTCAATAATTAAATGTAACAATTAATTTATTATTTTTTTTATCTCACAAAAATGGGAGACATTAATGGAAACAGAATTTTTTTTGGCACTTCATATCCTGAAACTTTTAATTATTATATTCCAATTAGAAATATGTCTGTTTTTTAAAATATGTAAAATTTAATGTTACAAATTTCATGGGTTTTTTGACCTTTATAAAGGGGAATAATGATGGACATAATAATGTCATTTCAACAAATACCCTCTTATCTCATGTTTTAATGATCATAAATAACCTCCAATTTTTATCTAATGAGATTATTAGAGTGTAAAGATAAATCCTTTTGAAGTTATACTTATATTTTTTAAATAGTTTAAATCCTTATGTTGAATTCTTTTTAGTGTCGAAGCCTTATATTTATGTTTTTAAAGCCTAAAATCTTTACTATTAATACATATTGTATCTTGATGTATGAGAAAAGTTTTGGTCAGTGGAAAATTTTCATTTGTTTGGATTTATTATGGTTAGTCCCACATATATATTCAAGTCTTATGATTAGTTAAAGTCTTATGTTTAAGACTTATGATCAAAAAAATTCTTACGACTAAAAAGGAATATTATGATGAATTACTATGTTAAATCTTTACATTCAAAACAAATCATTATGTTCATAAGAAATACATATGATCAAGAAAGTCTTTCAGTCAAAAAATAAGACCATCAAATACTTATGGTATCACCATTATGATTTTAATATATGATCAACATTAAATAAGTCACTGTGTTTGATATCTTACTCTACAAAAAAAACTAAACATAAATGAGTGGAGACATATTAGATTAATTTTATTAATAGAACCATAGATAAAATAAAAAACTCTAATAAATAAAACTATACTAATCAACAAAAAATTCTAATATTTAGTGGATAATGAATAAATGAGATTTCATATTCAAATAAATTTGTATTTCTTAAATCACATTTATTAAAAGTAAAACATATTTTATCCAAATAATTAAATCAAACTGTTTGAAATGATAATATATGACATATTATTAAATGAAAAAATATATTAGCATTCTATAAATTATAAACTGATATGTAATAATATTAGGAACACTTAGTATTTAAAAATGCAATTTTTCAATAAAAGTTGTTTTTCTTTATGTTTTTTATTTTCATTTAATATATATATATATTTAAATGTTAGAATATGAATTATATAAAACTAACTACATTTTTTTATTTATATTATCAAAATTATCTTATCATGATTTTTTGATCTTTTTTCTAAAAATATTTATTTTTAGGTGAATATTGTAAAATACCATTTTTAATAATAACACACCCTTTAGGACATTATTATTGTTTCAATATGAATTTTTAATTCATGAAGCATTATTCTAAGAAAACATATTTATTTTATAATTGAATTTATAATTTTAATAATATTTTTTTTAAATTTTTAAACCCATAATTGACATTTTAGGAGTTAATTTATATTAAAAAAATAGTTTTTAATGCATTAAATATTTTGTATTTTAAAATTATGTTTTATAAATTTTATAAATTTAATAAAAATTAATTTCAAATTTTTTTTAATAATTAAGTCCAATTTATATAATATGGTTCATTTAATATTTGGGAATAAAGGATAAATTACCTTGGTAAATAAAAATTATCATGGTGAAAATAATATTAAAAATGAGTAACCTCTGAGGTAAAGGTCTTACCATGTAAAAAAATGTTTTAATTCAGAGTTTAAAGTGTGGATCAACCTTACCTCTTATAATATACATTATATATTGGTTTTGGGTCCTATTTCATTCATAATGAAATCCTATTATTGAAATTTTTTTGGTATTTACAAAAAATCACTTCATTTTTCACTTATAAAAGTTGAACTTCTATTCACACATTCCATCACAAAAAAATCTCATTAATTGATACATAAACTCTAACAAATATTCTTCTTAAATACTAATGTACAACATAATTAGGTTTATTTCTTCTCAAAATACCATCTGCAATAGGATTATACCCATTTCCAAAGGAGAAAATCCAAGATGTGAGGTTTATGTTCTTAACCATGAATTTTTGTTTTCTATTTAATTATACACATTTTTATTCCTAAAATTTCATTTAGAAATATTAAAATTATAAAATAAATTTAATTATTATCGTTTTAAGTTATTATAATGTTGGTAAAATCATTAACCACATTTCCCAATTCTATTAAGAAAAAAATCCATTAACCGTGTGTTGTGGGGATTACCGCCTCCGTAACGATACTTGTTTCATTTCCATTAAAAATATACACAGATTTTAATTATTTTAAAATTAATAAATATGTAGTATATTTAAAACATATTTTAGATTATAAAATGATAAAATGTATGACAAAATTTTCCCATTATTTAGAAATATAAATTATCAACCATGCATATGTGTACACTATCACCACTATGAAATGATTTATTTACATTATTATTCTCATAAAAACCATATATAGACTTTCATGATAATAAATGTAACTGATTAATATTATTTTTATGATACTATATTATTTTTTTTATAAAAAGTTAGGGAATCCAATAAAGATATGATCAAAAAATGATCATCGTTAATTCAATATTTTAAAATAAGCATACTAAGAAGGAATTTTTTATTCATATTATGTATTACAATATTTATTCTTCTAAATTATTTTTAATTATGATATATCACACTAATAATCACTATTATGACCATTATACTTATGGTATAATTATATTACAAAAACACCACCACATAATCATCCAATAATCATCGTATGTTTATGTCTGGGTCAATTTAACCACTTACATGAATAGTATAATAAATTTATATCATCGATGAATGTAGAAGTTAAATTTATATTAATATATCATATAAATAGTTACATAATGAGTTTATTTATATTATATTATGTTACCATTAATATAAAACCGATGAATTATGAAAAAATCTTATGTTTATCAAGAATCACCAATACATTATTGGTATCAACTTAATCTTCAAGGATAAATGATAAAACAATCTTGAAAGGAATTGAAAAAATCATAAATAATTATAAATAATTTTTAATAGTATCATTGATGACGGTTTATTAATAAATTTTGGATAATGAAGAAAATTTACATCACTATTATGAAAACAATTAAAAACGACCATGGTTACTCACACTAGATATGGAAAATAGATAATAAATGACTATTCTAACTTGAAGATGTATATATACCTAGAACAAAATGGTCCAATGGGGACTGGGTATTATATCCTTTTTATCTCACTAAAAAGGTTATCCAATTAAGTTATTCATGTTAGGTTCACCAATTTTTTCCCTCAGATATGGGGTCAGCCCGATTGGGTTGATTATAGGGGGTAAACTGATGTGCGATCACTATCATTGGGTAAAAGGTATTCAAAAGGTCTCCAAAGGGTTTATTCATAAAGATTGAAACTTCCAACAACTCTCATATCCATGATTCATGGACCTACTTTCTAAATGAAGGTTCTCATTGGGTAACATGTCTGATTAAACTTGACAACTCACATTGGTTGAGAGGATGGGATGTATGGCTCATCACACCTTTTTGGAGTGAACTATTTCCTGTTCCAAGACTCTCTTATATACTTAAGATATGTTAATGAATACTTGGTTCATTCCCAAGCACATGTCCATGGATTACCCTAGATAATTATCAATCATAAATTTGAAAGGTTTAGAATCATCACAATGTATTTGAGGTTATCCATCAATAGAGATATCTGTATATATCTGAGGTCATCCATCAATGTTACCCTTTTTAAAAAAATAGAGGATTCATTGATATTTTATTAATAATGCACTAGTTTTAAGTCATGGTTAGGTCATCTAGAGTATATTTTCAGCAAATTGGGACAAAATTAGTTTTGATGTTGGGATTGAACCCATAAGATGGGATTTTTATGTATCATTGTAGGAGGAATCAGAACTCATGTAGTTTGGTGCTACTTAATGGGACACATAACCTTTTATGTTCATGTGATGGGGACCTAAACCCACAGTTTAACGTCATGCGACAAGGAAATATAGGTGAAAGGTTGTCTGGTCAAGGATGGTGTGGAACTTATACCGAGGCTACCCAAGGTACTGTGAAGAGATATGGTCTCCTGGGTGAGTATGAAACTTTAGAGAATGTGTCTCAGAGAATATTAGGGTGATTTGAGTGTTGGGTTTGGAGCTCAAATAGTCATCCTATATATACCAGATAGTTGGGAATCAAATCCCAAATAAACTTGTTTGACTTGGGACTTATACATTAGAGGAGGCCCATTAAAGGGGGGAATGATTAAGGCTTAATCCTAGGAGCTTCCCACATCGAGTGAATTTGGTCTTAGGAATTATACCATGTTGGAGGCCCATTTGGTGTTTCTTTAGTGGTAATATGACCCTTTAAAGGATGAAGTATTGTTTTGGGACTTATACCATACAAGAGTCCCATTTGGATTGAAGTTGGGGCTTATATCCATGGAGAAGACCCATTTGATACTTTTGGATCATGCGTATGTAAATATCACCACCAACCACTGATCCCACATGTTTCATGCTTGATTTGAGAAACAAGGGGAGGCAATGGATTTGAAGATCGTATGCCCTGCTCCATTCACTAATAGATAGTGCTAGAGCCCAAAGGGAGAAAGAAAGAGGGAATTGATTGTGCATGTATCCTCTTCTATTTTGGTAACCGGGATATTCATATATATTTATCTATCCATATATGGAATGGGATGAGGAAAATAAGAGAAAAAGTTTCACCTCCTACAGGAAAGGGTAGAGACTTACCTCAGGAAGAGTGCCCAAAAGTTAGTTCATGTTCATCTCATGATTATTACATTAGTAATCTTAAGCTTAGTTAAAAAGGAATCTCATGTTTTTCATAGGAATAATTCTATATTTTTCATATGAGGAATATTACATTTTAATGTCATGTATCTTGAACTAGTTATTTGTAGTTTAACGTTAGGTGGTCAGGAAGAATTCCATAAAGTTTAACATCATGTGGTCAGGATAAGGTTGATGTGGGACTAATGCAAGATCAACCCTTTTTGGATTAACCTGGTATAGGAGTCAGGTGAGGGGGTTTTAGGAGTCTCATGAGGAATATTTCCACTCATGTTATTTATGGGATGGATGTTCGGGAAACATAAGGGAGAAACTGAAATTTCCGTCGACCCAACCTGAAAAGTTCAAGGTGTGACTATCCATTTTTCATGGGGGGCAGTGATCATACCGAAGGGACCGACCTAGATAAAGAAAACCACATCCCGACACTGCTCCTAAGAGGGGGTGTGGGGGGCACAACCCCCATGGTATAGACCTTCTTGTGAATAGGATTTTCTGCATAAGGCTGGCTATGTTGGAGATGGACACATACGACTGACCAAAATGGAGAATCTTTAAAGGAGAATCAACATAGGACCATCTACAAAGGCATGAATTCATAGATATTTGGCCTCATAGGGTCCATTAATGAATATATTGGCCACAAAGTATTTCTCATGAATTTTCATCTGTAAAGGGGAGTCCTTGAAGGATCGTCCGCGAATAGTTGGCCGTAAAGGGTCCATCTGTGAAGTAATTTATTTATTCATGGGATTCATAAATTAATACTCCAATCTAAAAATGACAATACCTTTGAAAATAATGTTCTGTAGAGTCTATTACACATATGGTTCATGTGATGGAGTCTTGAAAGGGCTTCGGGTATGAGAGGCATTTCTCTTGCATCCCATTCCGATAATTTTTCTATGCTTCGTGTTTTTTTGTGACCATATTTTCAATCCCCCTCAGGGTCCTTTTATAGAGTAATGGAAGGACCAACTACTGGAATTGTTGATTTTCCACAATGGTCCTTCATCCTTATTTTGCAGAACCCCATCGAGGATACAAAATTCTATAAAGGACTTATTCGGTGATGAACATTGTTTTTAGGCACTCATGATGCCACCTGATCTCCCAAACAAATTAGTTTGTAGATATTATGGTTTTTTGGGGGAATAAATCAATGTCCAACCCTATAAAACATATTATTTTCATTTTTGTGCATCGCCGGTACCACATCATCCCAAGAGAAATTTTGTTCGTAGGGTTCTTCACGAATTGGCGGAATGACATGAATAGTGTTGGTTTGAAAAGCGATTGCATTTTGTGGGATTGATATATCCTTCATGTATTATCCCTTTTAAATATGTTCCTTTTATTTTTCATTCAAATATGTTTAAATATATTTTCAAATTGATTATATCGTATTGTTTTTCTATGAAGAATTTTTACTACCCAACAACGACTAATATACATGTAGATAATTATTATAAAGAATTTTTACAAAAGGTTATTTATATAAATAAGGGTTTTAAATATGGGATTAAGATATTTAAATTTTTTATACATGATCATATATTCCTTCCAACAAAGAAGGGAAAGAAGGTAAGGGTTTCTTTGTATCATTTTCAACTCCAAGGGACATGTTTGATAATGTGCACTATAATTTCATTTATGTTGTGTATTCACTGAAAAATTTATTTCACATATAAAAATACCTTCCATTTAATGATATTTTAATGTAAATTCCATAATATTCCTCCCATGATCATATTACTCTCATTTTGCTATCTTCATAGGAGTTTGAATAACTCGATTTCCAATTATTTCTTCATAACAATCCTTGAATAAATATAATATTAAAATTTTATTTGATCCTACCATTATACTATATAATATGGAATTTAATTATATTCTATAAAAAATTAATTATCATTATCTATAATAAAATATTTGATATAATATATTCCAAAATAAAAGTGTATCATTGTTATGAATAACTCTAATTCTTACAAAAAAATCAATTATTATGTGGACATACATTCCTTCCCATAAATTTCATCATCTATTTTTTGGAAATCTAATGTAGATTATTTTCAATTATTACCATAATTCTATTCACCTATTTTAAAATATAATGTTTAACACCCTTTTTATGATGTGGGTTTTCAAACAATGGTATTTCAAAATATCTTTTTTTAAATGGTTTTCCATCCTTTCATAATTAAAAAGTTTATCTTACACGTAATATTTTTTTGATAAACATTATGCATTTTGAAGGGTATTTTATTTGGAATTATTTAAAATAAGGATTCCAAAATTCTTAACATTCCCTTATCAAATTGGTTTTTGAAATGTAATCTTCATATCATCTCTTTTAACAATTTTAAAATGCTATTTTGAAAACATTTTCATTTTCACATTTATTTTTTCACTAAGCTATTTATATTTTGAGGTGATGTTACAATCATTCTCTATATTTTTATGATATTATTGCTTTTTTAAAATGATATTTTTGATATGATATGATTTTTTATGTTAATGTTTTTTGATGTTTTTAGAATTTTTAATAAATCTTTTCTTTTTAATGTGTTCTTTTATATACAGTTATGATTGTCTTTAAGTGGAACACATATGTATGGATGATTATAAGTGGTGTATAATATATCAATCTTGTTTATTAGTTTATGTTTAAATCTCACGAGATAGTCAGGTATGGGAATAATGAGTTTTATCACATAGGTGTGGGAATGATGGGTTTTCAAACATTTATAGGTTTGGCCATAATGAGTTTTTTCACCTAGGCGTGAGCATAATGAGTTTTCTCAAAAAGGTTTATATATTCCAATGGTTGTTACATATTATCAATTTTATTACCAAGTCATTCCAAATATTCAAGATTCATTACATTTCCATAAAATTCTATGTTTCCATGATTTCACCTTTTTTAGAGTATTCTATACATTTATGTCATTCTCACATGTTATATTTATATTAAGATAGGTTTTGATCCATGTCATATCTTTTATACTTGTTGAATGATATTTTTATGATTTAATATTACTATAACATGTTTTATGATTATAATATAATGTATTATAATAATTTATTAAGATATTTATGCCTTTCTAAGGTTCCCCTTCATGTTTATGATTTGAAAAATAATGATATGTTTTTACCATACCCAGTGTTTGATCTCACAAATCTCTATTGTTTCCATTACCCTGGTTATAAAGATGATTATATTATATAATATTTATACAAAAGGTTATAGAGGATCATGATTATGGAAAATGTTTTCATTTGTAGTAAAATAATATATTTATATAGCAAAATTACATGTCACTAAACATTTATATCCTTGGGTTGTGATATTGTTTGTTAGATATATTTTTTAAATCATAATATTAGGGTTTTATGTAAATCATATTTATCTTAGATCACTTTATATTTAATCAAAATAGTGTTTTGTTATTTTTTAAGATTATTTTACTTATTTTTTGAATTTAAAGAACCTTAGAGAGAACCCTATATTTGAGTCTAAGTATAGGATAGTGTCCCAAAATATTGGAAATGTTTTTATTAGATGGTTTTCCATATAAACTCATCCCTACCTAGATACTATATGTGGATGAAGGATCTATCACATATGTACCTAAAGTCAATAATCTAGAAACTGGTATATTATGTATTAACTCAATTATCACCAAGTGCATGACAAAGAGGCATAAAGTCACACATAGCTTGAAACTTGTGGGGGATAAAATTTTATCGATCTAATTATTTTTATGAACATATAGGATGAGTTTATTTACAATTTACATTGATTTATTAGGTAGATAATCATAATATAACCCAAATTAAATTTACATAGGCCAAACTAATATTGATATAGGTTGAAATGAAGGAATAATGTGAAAATGTAAAAATATGAAATAACATGAAATTATATAGTTGATTTAATTTTATGATTATGATTATTCCCCTTTATTTTAAATGTTTCACCCCACATTATAATAATTTTTATTTTAAAAGTGGATATAACTAGATAAAAACAATGGTTGTGAGGGAAAATATGAAGATCATTTTAACAAACAACCCATCTTAATGGGAGTTTGAGTGAAGAACCTTATTATTATGTCAAAACAGCTATCATGATATATTATTAAAAATTTGGAAATAATTATAGTCCCTAGTAAATAAAATAATGGAATTATAGAGACTCATTAAAGATCAAGTGATAAATATGATGGGGGAATGAATGGTAAATTTTATAAATATCAAAAAAATTAGGAGAAGCGCTAAGGGAATTGCCTCAAGGGGGCATGGATATATTTAACAAATTAAATTGAGGTAATCAAACATAAAACATCAAAATACCTTATGAAAATGAAGGTTTTGGTTAACAAAATTGCAAGAAATATATTATATTATAAGGAATAATTAATAATTTAGTGCCTTGTGTGTGGGGAAATTAGGAATTATACAAGTCAATTCCCTAATCCAGGGAAAAAACAAGAAGATGATAAATAATATTCTCCAAGACCAAGAGAAAAATGGAATACCTACACAAGAGATAATACTGAAATGGATTATAGTATTTAAGGTATATTCACCCTCCTATCTATAGTTGTAGACATCTTGTTGGAATTTTATTCATGGAACTCTAGTATATCTAAGAAATATTCTATGATCATAAAATCACCAACTTAATGTTTCAATTTTTGATGTAATGTCCTGGGGGTATTATTATTATATTCCAAGTTGTTTTTATAGGAGTATCCCCCATTTAAATATAATTATCCTTCCTTTAGTTAAATTTTACATCGTATTAGTAATGGATTAGTTCCCTCTACATAGAGGAAACATTATTTAGATTAAGGAAAACACATTAAATATTAACCATTAATATTATATCCATGAAATGATTATTATGAAATCCATTTATAAGGAAATTATATAATTTGTGTCTTGAAATTTAATAATGATAAATACTTTGATCAATTTGATGGAGAAAAACACAATATTAAAATTAATCTGATTATGAGGAAAACAATATGTTGTTTTATTTTTTAAGTTGATATCTCTGTAGAAATTATATCATTAGTCATATCCATATTTTATTTATCCATAGATATTTAAAGTAGTATATGATAATTAAAATTGATAGGGAATAATTTATTTAGGGGGGGTGTAACATCATAATATTCTAAAATACAATTACATTTAAATAAGTCAATATGTTTGATAGCTTAATCCAAAAAATCAAACTTAAGTGATTTAATTCATAAAGGATGAATATTATTAAGAAAAACATTAAAAAAACTATAGTAAATAAAATTATATTAATCAACCAATAATTATTTTTTTAGAGGATAAAAAATATGTGACATTTAATATTAAAATGAATCGATCTTTCTTAAATAATTTTTTAAAATGTATTCTATATTTTACCAAAATAATTAAATTTACCAAAATTAAATAATAATATACATGATATTAGTATATGAACTAATATTTTATAATTTTATAAATTTGAAATTGATATGGAATAATATTAATACCACCTAATGTTTAAAAACATTATTTTCAATAAAATAAGTATTTCTATATATTTTTTAGTTTCACTTTAAAAAAATTCATAAACTTTAAATTATAAATTAAATAAAGAATATTTTTTTACATGTAATGTAAAAATTATCTTTGTAACATCCCAGATCTAGGTGCGCCCAATGGTACCCTGTACCCAGTTGGTCACATGGCCTCAAGTGCATTTCCCTGAACGCCAAAGGCTTCCGACTAGCAGCAAGGGTCTCGGGTGTGATAGTGAGGAAACTATGCCCTCATTGGAAGAGCAACATAGTGGAATAGTAATAATAAAAAATATTGGAAATAGTAATACCATACAAAAAAGGTAAATAGATGAAGAAAGATATTAAATAAATAACTAGAACACATATATAAATGAGGCATGTCACATATGTCTAGGAAAGCAGCCAAAAAAGTCACAGTTATGAAAATACAGTAATAAACCAAAGTTAAAAAAGAAACGAGTAAACTCCTACAGCATCGCAAGACTTATATTGGTCTAATTCTCTCTAGATCCATCAGCAATCAAGTACCTAATGTATAAGAGTGCTCTCCCTTATTTATACATGCAACCATACAATCTGTTTGGGCCCAAAAGTATAAACCAAACAGGGTGTGAGACGAATCCCAGTAGGAAACCACCAAAAGATCTATGCCTAACTATCAACGAATATATGTAGCAGGAAATATGAACAATGAAGCAATAAAAAAGGAAGTACTCAAAAGTAAACCATCCTACATTTTCCAATTACATTCATTTACATTTATTGATTATTCAATTGTTGAATAATGAAATCTCGATATCTAGCCCAATCACTATATCCCATGTAACATCCCATGTAAATAAAGAATATGATATTTTTCATATTTATTAATATTTTTAAATTAAATATTAATTTTACTTTAAAGGGGATTCTATGATCGATGGAATACCTGATACGCAACAATGTCTTTCTTTGAAAACATACGTTGCACACAACAGTGAGTTATATTAAAAAATAATATAATAATATTATTAATTTAAATGGTAGTTAACGCCTAGCTATTATATTGGTGGGAATGAATATAACAAACTAAAATATGATTATTTATATTTGTTAAATGTTTTTACTTTTATCCAATAAATTTTAGTGGCATAAAATTTGAATGAATCCAATTTGAAGCATAAATACTCTAATATTCTTTAAAAGGTTGATTTATCACCTTTTAATAGAGATCCATTTTTAAATCTAGATTTTTTCACTTTTATATTTCTTATTTGACAAAATAAAATTATTCTTTAGAATCAGGACATGTATTTTTCTGATAAAGTTCATTTTTAATGAATAGTGAAAAATATTGTATTTTAATTCAAAACTGCCTTTTAATCTAATTTATTAATATGGTTAGATTATATTTTTAATTGGTTTTAAAGTGTAATTAGATTATATTTTTACCATTTAATCCAATTGTTGTCATTGGAAGTAATTTCAGTTTTAAATTGGATATAAACAAGTGTCAATCTTTTGATAGTTATTATTTCTTAAAAACACGTTTTTTGTTTTGACAACAGGAATTAATTTTAAATTAATTAATGAAACCTCTATGTTTTGAATTTGGTAAAATAGAAATAATTTTTGAATTCGGAATATCAAATATAGCTTAGGCTAAATTTTTGGTATTTTTCTGAAAACCTTCAATTTTTGATGAATAGTGAAAACACTTAGTGGTAGTTAAAAAACCGACTTTTTCATTTAAATGAAATTTTACCGCTTCTGTGAATTGAATTTTGAAAATCTGACCTACATTGTTGTAATTAGTAAGTAAAATGTTGTTCAATAATATGAAAATAAATTTTGGTGAATAGTAACATTTGACTTTTATTCACCGTGGTTAAAAGTAAATAGGGTAATGCAAGGTAAAAATAATATTATAATAATATTAAATTACCCTAACATGTGTCCTCATCCTATTGTCTGATACATTTCTGACCATGGGCATCATTGGGTCAATTTTGGAACCCCATGGAGCCACTTAAGAGTGATAATGACACTTTATTTTAATTAATTTAATGTAAAGACAAATATTACATAAACATATATCTTTTAGTAAATAAATTTTTAAATGGGGTTATATAAGTGATATCTTCAACTAAAAATATTAATTTGAAATCTAAAAATATTCAATAAATCATGGTAATTTTTTATAATTTTTAGACCTCAAATAAATAAAAGTATTTATGACAAAATAATGATGCAATGTTTACCTCATTAATGAATGATTTAAATAAATATGATTATTAAAATTAAACAAATATCCAAAACCTGTCCAATTATTATTGGATGATTTTATTTCTAAAATTAGTCATCTTACCTTATACTTTAATGAGTTTTTGACCTTTAGAAATCGAAAATCATTATATAATAAAATAACATTTTCAAACTTTTCTAAAGAGCCCCCCTCCCCCTTATAAAAAGCCCTCGCCTCTAACCCATTACTCACACCTCTCAAGCCCCTTGTATCATAAAATATCTGCCCAAATAAGCTCTCAAGATCCCTCTCTTCCACCTAGAATCCTTACCTTAGGCATAAGGAACTTCAAGAAAGCCTTTTGGTTCAAGAAAAAGTGAGTTATCTGATTTGAAGTTAACATCTTCTCTTAAGTTCTTTTCTTTTATTTTAATTCTCAAACCCCTTAACTCTTTTTATTCCTTTATTTTATAACAAAAAAATTATACTCAATATACTATGTTATTTTTCTGAGAAGTATTCAAACTACACATACACACACCTCTATCTAATGGGTAAAGAACATACTATTTCTCTGGACGATGAACTACTGCCTCACGAAACGATGGTTGTTCAATATTATCCTACAACCTATTACGGTGGCCATTATGATGGAACTATATTTATATGTGAAATATATTATATTTATATTGTCTCTTTAATTCATTAATTTTCATTTATAGCATACCTTTATAGTTTTCATAATGGGTAAAAGCGATAATTTCATTTGAGGACGTGCATACTACTGCCCCCTCAAAGTGATATGACTTGTTCATGCCATATGTGGGATGCATAAAGTATGAAGTTCATTAAATTATATATTATATTACTCTAGAATTATAATATACTTATGTATCATTACTTTTTTCAATACATTCGAATATGAAATAGAAATGAAAGTAGCGTTCATGCGTACATACGACTTACCGTCTCCATGAAAGGTGAATTTCATTTCATATCTCAAAATGTTATGTATTATTATAAATAAATATATATATACTGGATATATATGATATATATGATATTTAAATAACGAATTCGATTCTATAGATAAAATAATTTTGACAACATGGACAATTTGTAATTATAACAAGTTCATTTTTTACTCAAGTTACAAACAATGACAAAATGTACGATACGAACTCTAATAATTAACTAATTGAAATAGAAAGATAATAAGTGGTATAAAGGGAATAATAAAACATGAAAAATTTTCTTAAGCATGTATAAATTAAATTAAGTTTATTATTCAGGAAGAATAAGGAACATACAAGATAAGTCAGACTCGAGGTAAGGGGATTCTTATCTCACATTTAATTCCGTGTGATTTCAATTGTTCACCACTTATTTATTGTATGTAGTGTATTGTGTACAGAAATATTATATATATTATCATGATTATATTTATATTCATGGTATTCTATGATTATTTTGGTGGATATTAACTCTTGGTCATACGACTCGATTTATTACAATGAGGTAAGGGGTTTTCATCTCACTTTTTATTACTGGAATGTTCATGCTATATTTCCCACTATTTCCTTTTGTGTGGTGTATCTACTACCCATGATTGTATTATTTTTTTAATATAATTTAATTTATGGATAATTACATCTTCATTTTATGATCATTATTTCTTGTGGTGTATGTTTCGTAAGTTAACAAATCGATAAGGGAACCTTTCACCCTCCTATTTCTAAAAGACTTATTTTTGTTATGTCTTTTAATTTACATCTTTTTATGTTGGGATATGTTATTAAATACTCTTATTTATATAAATTTTATGACCATGTGATGAGATACCCTTTTCTCTCTCATCAACTCATTTTTTTAATTTTAATGTGAGGCCATTAGGTTGTCGAATTTCTGTAAGAGAACTTCTTTACCCAATTTCAATTCATTCGGGTTAAAATTATACTTCTTGATTATGTCATGATATAAATATGTGTGAGTGAACTATGATTATTTTACACTTAATATCCACATATATTAGGTTTATTATTATTTTTCACACATAATTATGTCATTTATTTATCCTTAATCTAATGATATGATCTTTGTAGGGGACTTTGTCTCAATTTACATTCCATTGAAACTTATTCTGTTTTTTGGATGTTTTGGTATTGAAAATGGTTCTTAAAATAGATTTATTATTTCAATCTCTTGAAATTATTTATTTTCATTGAAAATGAAATGTTATTAGTGAAATATTTATATTCTAAATATCTTATATGTTTTGATTTTATAATGGTACATGGACATTTGATGGGTGGTTATGTGATAAACCAAATGACGGGTGGTGCTATGATAAACCAGGATGGGTGGTTACATTATAACCTCCAATGCATTGGGTATAGTATTTGTTCGTATAGATATTCCATTTATTAATATGTGTGGAAGTCGACCGTATGATTATTCATTTTAAGTATGTTTATATTCCAAGTTACCTTTATATGTTATGAGTTCTTTCTATGGGTTTTATGGTAATCCTTTGGTTACAAAATGGTATGAAATGATCTTCTATTCAGTGAAGAGTATTTACTACTTCATAAAGGTGGAAAGTATTACTTATGATAAGGTATTGATGGTTTACTTGTTGTTTTTAAAAACTAACAGTTTTCCTTCTTTGTGTATCCCTTACTGAGCTTCTCATGCTCATCCCATGTTTTTGAATTGTTTTTTATTGGAAAAAAAGTAGAATAGGGTCAAGTATGGGATCAAGGAAAAGTCATGACGTCTAAAACATGGAACGAGACATGTTTCTTTTTAAGAGTTTTTATTTTATGAAAAAAATGGATACTGAGTAGTAGAGTCTACATGTAATATTCAAGTCGATATGTAATAGTTATGGAAAATTCTCTAAAACTCTAAACCTGAAAATATCCTCAATGTGAATTCTTGATTTAACTCAAGATTGTATAATATTTTAAGGTTGGGGCCTTATATTTGGAATCAAAGGTCGATTTAGACAACTTTAGGTAATAGGGGTTTTCGTTAAAAACATGGTTAGTCCCTATGTCTATTATTTTAGTTAAATCCATGTTTTATAACTTTTTTAGATCAAGAAAAGTTTGTTACAAATGGAAGGAGGAGGATCTCAAATAACATTCATATATCTTCTTGATGACATGCTAGCAATAATTATTCAAAAATCTTGTTAAGATGAATGTGAAACTTTTTCTAGCATACAACTCACTTTCAAGTAGTTGTTTGAGATATCAAACACCTCCTGTATACCTCGATATCATCGTGGATCATGGGTTGTATTTAATAAAATCCTATTTTCACAATATTATCATATTTTCAATAAAGGTAAATATAATCAAGGCATTTTCAAATATTTTACCTTATCTCAAGATTTTGAAGAATATTATGATTTTGAAAAAGGTATTGAAGAAGAAGACCATTGCACAACCTATTTACATTTTCTTTTATAATATAGTCTCTAATCATATACTTATGTTATTTGAAAAGGACCATTAATTGAAATTTCCAACTCAAATTTGGTCTGACTATTTTATAAAAATCATGTTTTATCAGATGTTTTGAAGTTATATGTCATTCATGATTATTTTCTAGAACTAATTTTCGGATAATACCCATATGACCCAAGTTGTACAAGGTGTATTTAGATGAAGGAATCAAATGATTTTGAAGGATATATAAATCATTGTTTCAATGCATGGAACTTCTACCTACGTGAAAAAGATGACGATGAAACCATATAGACACTATGATGAAGGTATGTTACACTTTATATTAGGAATAGTTTTATTTTATCTTATGGAGGTGAAATAAGAAAAATGGGAAATATATATAAGGCTTAATGAATTTAGATGTTGAGGTCTTAATGTGTTGGGATGAAAATGAATTGTATAAGAAAACCATTGAGGTTAAAACATGTTAGGGTTATTTTTGAGTTTTATAAAAAGGAGAAATCGTAAGATGGGTGACAACCTGTCATGGTCGGCAGGTCCATGAGAGTCAAACCCACAAGCGAAGGTTGACAAGGGTACATCACCTACCACTAGACTATATGAAGTCCCTAGTTCGTATGACTTATTCTTTTTAGTTAAGTGAATCTATGTGTCATGACCCGCCCTCGGGGTCCGTGCTGTGACTACCCCAAGCCCGCCTTCCATAGGCCAGGGGCTGGCGACTAGCACCAAGGCGTAAATCCCGGTAAAAAGGGAAGGCATTGCCTTTGAAAAGTAAACAAACACCACAGAGTAAGCAAGCGGAAAGTAAACACTAAACAAAAGCAGAGTACAACTGAAGTGCGGAAAAGTAAATGGGCCAGTATACAAACCCAAACTGAAAGTAAAGTACAACTCGAAAGGAAAAACAGAAACTGAAAAGTAAAAGCCGAAACTCCGAGCTGTCCACTGGAAATCCCACATGAAGGGTGGGTACAGATAGCTCCTCTGCTCCATGGGTCCCGCCGTCCGCTCCGAGCACGTCCCGCCCAGTGGTCCACCTCCGGGTACCGTCCCGCTCTGCAAGCCTCAGCTAAGATCAACGCTGTCCGTCGTCTGCAACCAACACAACGTAGTGCGGGCAAATCCCGTGCAGGGGTGAGTATAAGCTACTCAGTAGGGACCCCGAGACCCCTGAAGGTCTCTCAAATCCACAAAGGATAAACCACGAAGAAAGGTATAATCACGAAGTAACAACCGACACTGCTTAGGTATATGCCCATACATATACCTAAGTCATCAATTTCAAATATGCTCCAACCTCCGATCCCATGTACAACTCAGTCCACACAGGAAAGTAAACGTATTCCACACAGGAAATCAAAACGTAATCCACACAGGATTGCACAACACAATCCACACAGGAAAGCAATAGGTTTCAGCTCACATAGGATTTTCATTATCAAAAACGTAACTACTGAAGAGCCCCATCTCTGAAGTGTACAGTGTCCTGTCACGACTCTGAGATACTGCTCACTAACCTAAGACTGCTGAGGTACTCCTCCTGTTGAGTACCGCGGGTCTGCCGCCAACTACCGGGCTCTCCGTCCGCTGAGGGTCTGCTGCCAAATACTGGGCGCTCACCCCAATAGCCTACAGAGGTACTCCTCCAGTCGAGTACCGCGGGTCTGCTGCCAACTACCAGGCGCTCCGTCCGCCGTGGGTCTGCCGCCAAATACCGGGCGCTCTGTCCACTGGGCTAGTCGACTCACTCCAAGTCAAGTCGGTCGAGCAGTCTTCAGGTCTCAGCCGGCTACACGGTCTCCGTACTCCGTACGCTCGTCTCCAGTATCGCAGGTCTGCCGCTACAACCAAGCGCACCACCTCTATCGAGTAAAACAGAAGATTCAGCTCACACAAATATACTTCTTCGGATGACGATAAAGATGATCACTGAACCATCTA
The DNA here is from genome assembly GCA_963277665.1 of Viscum album. NCBI lineage: Eukaryota > Viridiplantae > Streptophyta > Magnoliopsida > Santalales > Viscaceae > Viscum > Viscum album. The sequence goes on from OY728158.1 coordinate 1,467,304,727, forward strand.
AGTTGTCGGACCCATGAAGGATTGATAGGTACTAACCCCCGCAGTGAACTACACAGGATCGGACCCACACAGGATCGGGCCCACGCAGGACCTATAGCAATGATCCACGTAGGATCGCTGAGTGCAGTAGTCGTCGTCGTCGAATCCACACAGGATCTCTGTACTGTCGTCGTCGCAGTCACAGTAGCAGTAGCAGCAGTAGTAGTCACAATAACAGTCGCAGCCAGCACTAGGGTTCCCGCACACAGCAAGCTCGTTCGGAGGGTCCGCTCAACGAGCCGAGAGGCTGATACATCAACTGTCACAAAGTCCAGAGTTGATGTATCCAAAAGTTCTGTATCGTCAACAGGAACTCAACGCAACAGACGGCGCGTCGATCGGACGCCCGGTCTGAGAGTTATTGACATTTTCGTCCCCAGGGCCCGGTTGGTTTTTAAGGTAAAACCAACCCGACCGTACTCCACCCACGTCCAAACCTCGGGCAGAGTATGCCAAAAGATCCGTCTCACTAAGAGGAACACAACACAGCTGACGGCACGTCAATCGGACGTCCGTAGCTCAAGATATGAGCGTTTCCGCTCCGAAGGCCCGGTTGGTTTCGTGAACGAATCAACCCGGCCGAACTCAAAGAAATCCGAAACTTTGAGTGCGATAAACCGAAACGACCGTCTCGATCCAAGGATCACGTTGCCGCAGACGGTTCGTCAATCGGAGGTCCGTGGCTCAAGTTATGGCCAAAAGACCGAATCTGATCCGAAACGGGGGGTCCGGGTCCAGGCCGACCCGGCCCGACCCCCCCCCCCCCCTGGGTCGACCCGACCCGGCCCGGCCGGCCGGCCGGCCGGCGGCACAGCTTTTTAGCCGCGCCTGTTGCAAAACCGCCCCCCCCCCATCGTGGGGGGCTTGCTTGGCAGGAAACGGGGGGCCTCCTGCCACCCTCAAGGAAACCGCCCCCCTCATTAAGAGGGGGGTTTTGTGTGCTGGCCGGGGGATTAATTTCCCCCGGTTTATTGCCATCCAGCCGGCCAGCTGGCCGGCCGGTTTTCTCCAACGGGACTGGAAAATCCGGTCCCCTCTTCGGCTTCCGACGCCGGCGGCTCGGCCGCCGGTCTTCTCTTTCCGCCGCGGCCCGGAACCGGCCGCGGTGTTCGTCGTCCGGCGCAGTGCGACGGCACCGCGTCCCTCCATCGTGCCTTGATTTCTTTCAACGCGGCATGACGGCGTCGTGTTCAAGATGTTTCTTCCATGGTGCGCGCACGACGGTGTTGCGTAAAATAAACGCACGATTAACCGCGTGGTGCGACGGCACCACGCCATCTTGTTTCCACCCGCAAAGCAATTCAACAAGAACAATGGAGGGGGTTCGGCCGTGTTCATGCGGTCTGGCCCCCTCACGTTAAACAATAACACTTTTATAAAATACATACGTCAGTTATGCATGAACCACGAACAAGGATAAAATAATTAAACAATAATCAACAACCCCTACCTTGGGTATAAGATCGAAGATTTGTCAACGTCCCGCGGAAGACAACGCCGCGGAGGTCGGGCGTCGCGGTAGTCGTTCGTCAAATCCGATGACGAAGAGGTGCGTCCGAAGAGGCACGTCGTTGGAGAAACCTTGTACGCCGACGAAGGTTATCCGAGGAAGAAGCGGCGTTCCCTCTCGTTGACACGGAAGACGAAGAATAGCGGAGCGACGTTCTTCGTCGGAACTTGAGCGTTCTTCGTCAAGTTGAGCGTTCTTCGTCAAGGCTTGAAGATGAAGGAGAAGCTCTCAAAATCCTCTCAAGAACAAAGGAAACCAACCCAATAAAATAAAATAAGCTTAAGCTTATTTTATTACACGACCCTCCTCTTAGAATTTCAAAGGTTTGAAATTTAAATTAACCCTCTTCAATTAATTAAGCCAAGTTGTCAACATTAATTTAAATGGGTTAAAGGGGAGGTTTTGAGAGAATTTGAGGAGTTGGGGTTCGTGTGGGCCCCACCACACTTAATCCTCCCAAGGGAGGTTAAGTGGATGTGGGTCCCACTCCCAACTCCCTTTGGTAGGATTTATCTAGTTAAAATAAAATTTGTTCTTCACAAATTTTATTTAACTTAAACTAAAAACCCAAAAACTAACTTTCAACCCGCAACAAACGCAACTTCTGAAAAGGTCTCTTTAAGCGAAAATTGGCGTTGTGAGTTCATCGGTGCCCTCGGATTTCAATTCCGAGCACCGGATCAAAAGTTAGGAATTCCCGCTCGTTCGTTCACTGAACGTACCCGAGCCAAACTTCAGAAATTGATTCCGGGCACTCCGGGCCTCGGAATCAGGTGCCGTCTGAAACCGCGCTCTTGTAAAATTCTAAAGAAAATTAAGAAAAAATTTCCCTTGAATTTTACGGGTCTTTACATTACTCCCACCTCAGGGCTTTACGTCCCCGTAAAGATACATCAAAAACTAGGGAAACAAATGAGGGTACTGAGCACGCATCTGAGCCTCCCGCTCCCATGTGCTCTCCTGGAGATTCCTGTGCTGCCATCTGATGCGCACAAGAGGAATCGATCGCCCACGCAGGACCCGCTCCTGTCGATCCTCTATCTCCACCGAGACCTCCGTAAAAGTCGCCCCATCGTCAACGTCAAGCTCCCCATGGTCAATTATGTGCGTCGGGTCGTGCACGTATCTCTTCAGCTGAGATACGTGGAAAACGTCGTGCATCCGGTGCAACTGAGGTGGCAGAGCCAGGCGATAAGCCACCTCGCCAAACCTACTGAGGACCTGGAAGGGTCCGATGAAGCGCGGAGATAACTTGCCGCCTTGGCCAAATCTCCGAATACCACGTTGAGGTGAGACCCGCAAGAAGACGTGGTCACCACCCTCGAACTCTAGTGGCCTCCGCCTCCTGTCAGCGTATGACTTCTGCCGGCTCTGTGCTGTCCTCATCCGCTTCTGGATGACCTGGACCTTCTCTGACGTGGCCTGGACCATCTCCGGTCCCACCAGAGCTGCAAGATTTCTTCTCTGCCGATAAGAGAAATCTGGTCTCATCCCCTGGATGAACCACATTCTTTGCCTAAAACAGTCAATCCTAACATGGATGATACTAATCCATACCAAGGATGACGTCGTAAGGCCTCAACGCTACTACTAAGAGATTCAACCGTTACTCTCGCCTCCAAGGGTTGAGTCACACTGTCGGCATCAGTGTGTGGTAACTGGGTCTCCTCGAGTAGATGTCTCACAAGTGAGGGTCAAGTCAACAGCCAAAACTGGAACCTCTTAGTAACATCACGAAAGAGGACAGTAACGAAAATATCACAAAGGTATGCGTCTTTTATTATTGCAGCTCATAATAAAAGACGCTACACAAATGCAACAAGGAACCAGAAGTACAAAGGACGTATCCACTAGTTCTGCTCCTGTCCATCGGCTCCCAGAGCTCCATGATCGAAGGCCTCGGCTGCCTGAAGCTGAGCTCTCGCATGTTCACCTACTCCCTGTGGTCGGGGTGGACCTCCTGGTGGTGGTGGTGGAAGAGCCTCAAAGCGTCTCCCACCACCGGCTGCTCGTCCAGCTCCTCTGCCTCATCCGCCTCCTCCCGGCGGACCGCCACGGTCGAACCTTTGTCTCTACCTCGGAGGTTCTTCACTTAACTACTGATCATCAGCATGGCGGGTCGGACAGTCACGAGCCATGTGACCAATCCCGCCACAGGAGTAACACTGCCCACTCTCGGCACGCCTGGCTCTGACTCCACCCCGGCTTCCCCGTACAACTGAGCCTGAGTCGTGCAGTCGGCCACTGGTAGGTCTGGTCTGCCAGGAACCCTGAGTCATCCGTCGGCTACCTGTTGCCGAAGACTCCACTATCTGCCGCCATGCGGTGGGTCGCTGCGCTGGTGTAGACTCAGAAAGGAAGCTCTCATTCATAAGGGCCCGCTCCAGTACTCCTGTCTGAGTCGGTATGTTGAGGGAGATCAGCGATGCCCTGATCTCGTGTCTCAAACCCTGCTCGAAGGTCCGGGCCCAGAAGAATGGGTCTCGTACCATGTCGGTCGAGTAGCGCGAGAGATCGGTAAATCTCGCCGAGTACTGAGCGACCGTCATGCTGCCTTGCCGCAGCTGAAGAAGCTCCTGGATACGCACCGCACGAAGGGTGGCTGGGACGAACTCCGAGCGGAAGAGGCTCTCAAAGTCCGTCCAAAGTAGAGATGCCTCATCGTGCACCTGGAGCATCAAGCTCCACCATCGTCCTGCTGCTGCGTGTAGTAGGCTCGCAGCGAGGATCACCATGAGGTCTTCTGGTGTCCTCACTAGCCTAAACACTCGTACCACTGCCTCCAGCGAGTCCTCTGCTGCCTGGGGATCCGTCTCCCCGCGAAACCTGGGTGGTCGCTGGCGCTGAAACTCATGCAGTGTGCTGAGGCGACGTGCATCGTCAGTGGCTGGTGCTGGAAGTATCGGGGGCTCGGCGGGTAGTGCTACCGCTGGTGCCACTGCTGACAAAGGGCCCTGCACCGAGGCCTCATCACTCGGTGGGCTGTCATCACATTTGACTCTCGGAACCCTAGCTGGCTGCCGTCGTGGGGCCATCCTGAATAGGAAACAGGTGCGCCACGGTCAAACAGTATACCTGGTGAGCTGATATAAAGTAATCACAAAGAAAACTTTGAAACACATACGCAATCAATGTTTTCGTGCATTAAGTCGGAAATCAGAAGTCAGGGTCCTGGTGTACGGATACGTTGGCCGCCGCACCAACACTGGACTCCCTGGACTGATAACCACACTCAATACGCTACACATTATTGCTTCACATAGAAAAGATCAGAGTTCGCGGTAGAACCGAACTCCTATGATACCAATTTGTCACGACCCACCCTCGGGGTCCGTGCCGTGACTACCCCAAGCCTGCCTTCCATAGGCCAGGGGCTGGCGACTAGCACCAAGGCGTAAATCCCGGTAAAAAGGGAAGGCATTGCCTTTGAAAAGTAAACAAACACCACAGAGTAAGCAAGTAGAAAGTAAACACTAAACAAAAGCAGAGTACAACGGAAGTGCGGAAAAGTAAATGGGCCAGTATACAAACCCAAACTGAAAGTAAAGTACAACTCGAAAGGAAAAACAGCAACTGAAAAGTAAAAGCCACAACTCCGAGCTGTCCACTGGAAATCCCACCTGAAGGGTGGGTACAGATAGCTTCTCTGCTCCACGGGTCCCGCCGTCCGCTCAGAGCACGTCCCGCCCAGTGGTCCACCTCCGGGTACCGTCCCGCTCTGCAAGCCTCAGCTAAGATCAACGTTGTCCGTCGTCTGCAACCAACACAACGTAGTGCGGGCAAAGCCCGTACAGGGGTGAGTATAAGCTACTCAGTAGGGACCCCGAGACCCCTGAAGGTCTCTCAAATCCACAAAGGATAAACCATGAAGAAAGGTATAATCACGAAGTAACAACCGACACTGCTTAGGTATATGCCCATACATATACCTAAGTCATCAATTTCAAATACGCTCCAACCTCCGAGCCCAAGTACAACTCAGTCCACACAGGAAAGTAAACGTATTCTACATAGGAAAGCAAAACGTAATCCACACAGGATTGCACAACACAATCCACACAGGAAAGCAATAGGTTTCAGCTCACACAGGATTTTCATTATCAAAAACGTAACTACTGAAGATCCCCATCTCTGAAGTGTACAGTGTCCTGTCACGACTCTGAGATACTGCTCACTAACCTAAGACTGCTGAGGTACTCCTCCTGTCGAGTACCGCGGGTCTGCCGCCAACTAACGGTTGCTCCATCCGTTGAGGGTCTGCTGCCAAATACTGGGCGCTCACCCCAATAGCCTACAGAGGTACTCCTCCAGTCGAGTACCGCGGGTCTGCTGCCAACTACTAGGCGCTCCGTCCGCCATGGGTCTGCCGCCAAATACCGGGCGCTCCGTCCACTGGGCTAGTCGACTCACTCCAAGTCGAGTCGGTCGAGCAGTCTTCAGGTCTCAGCCGGCTACACGGTCTTCGTACTCCGTACGCTCGTCTCCAGTATCGCAGGTCTGCCGCTACAACCAAGCGCACCACCTCTATCGAGTAAAACAGAAGATTCAGCTCACACAAATATACTTCTTCGGATGACGATAAAGATGATCACTGAACCATCTAAGTCGTCGGACCCATGAAGGATCGATAGGTACTAACCCCCGCAGTGACCTACACAGGATCGGACCCACACAGGATCGGGCCCACGCAGGACCTGTAGCACTAATCCACGTAGGATCGCTGAGTGCAGTAGTCGTCGTCGTCGAATCCACACAGGATCTCTGTGCTGTCGTCGTCGCAGTCACAGTAGCAGTAGCAGCAGTAGTAGTCACAGTAACAGTCGCAGCCAGCACTAGGGTTCCCGCACACAGCAAGCTCGTTCGGAGGGTCCGCTCCACGAGCCGAGAGGCTGATACATCAACTGTCACAAAGTCCAGAGTTGATGTATCCAAAAGTTCCGTATCGTCAACAGGAACTCAACGCAACAGACGGCGCGTCGATCGGACGCCCGGTCTGAGAGTTATTGACATTTTCATCCCCGGGGCCCGGTTGGTTTTTAAGGTAAAACCAACCCGACCGTACTCCACCTGCGTCCAAACCTCGGGCAAAGTATGCCAAAAGATCCGTCTCACTAAGAGGAACACAAAACAGCTGACGGCACGTCAATCGGACGTCCATAGCTCAAGATATGAGCGTTTCCGCTCCGAAGGCCCGGTTGGTTTCGTGAACGAATCAACCCGGACGAACTCAAAGTAATCCGAAACTTTGAGTGCGATAAACCGAAACGACCGTCTCGATCCAAGGATCGCGTTGCCGTAGACGGTTTGTCAATCGGAGGTCCGTGGCTCAAGTTATGGCCAAAAGACCGAATCTGATCCGAAACGGGGGGTCCGGGTCCGGGCCGACCCGGCCCGACCCCCCCCCCCCCTGGGTCGACCCGACCCGGGTCCGACCCGGCCCGGCCGGCCGGCGACGCGGCGGTGCGGCGGCCTGGCGCCGCATGGAGGCGGCACGCGGGGGGCAAAGCCCCCGCTTTCTTGGAGGCGGCGCGGCTTTTTAGCCGCGCCTGTTGCAAAACCGCCCCCCATCTTGGGGGGGCTTGCTTGGCAGGAAACGGGGGGCCTCCTGCCCCCCTCAAGGAAACCGCCCCCCTCATTAAGAGGGGGGTTTTGTGTGCTGGCCGGGGGATTAATTTCCCCCAGTTTATTGCCATCCAGCCGGCCAGCTGGCCGGCCGGTTTTCTCCAACGGGACCGGAAAATCCGGTCCCCTCTTCGGCTTTCGACGCCGGCGGCTCAGCCGCCGGTCTTCTCTTTCCGCCGCGGCCCGGAACCGGCCGCGGTGTTCGTCGTCCGGCGTGGTGCGACGGCACCGCGTCCCTCCGCCGAGCCTTGATTTCTTTCAACGCGGCGCGATGGCGTCGTGTTCAAGATGTTTCTTCCATGGTGCGCGCGCGACGGTGTTGCGTAAAATAAGCGCACAATTAACCGCGTGGTGCGACGGCACCACGCCATCTTGTTTCCACCCGCAAAGCAATTCAACAAGAACGATGGAGGGGGTTCGGTCGTGTTCATGCGGTCCGGACCCCTCACATTAAACAATAACACTTTTATAAAATCCATACGTCAGTTATGCATGAACCACGAACAAGGATAAAATAATTAAACAATAATCAACAACCCCTACCTTGGGTATAAGATCGAAGATTTGTCAACGTCCCGCGGAAGACAACGTCGCGGAGGTCGGGCGTCGCGGTAGTCGTTCGTCAAATCCGATGACGAAGAGGTGCGTCCGAAGAGGCACGTCGTTGGCGAAACCTTGTACGCCGACGAAGGTTGTCCGAGGAAGAAGCGGTGTTCCCTCTCGTTGACACGGAAGACGAAGAAGAGCGGAGCAGCGTTCTTCGTCGGAACTTGAGCGTTCTTCGTCAAGTTGAGCATTCTTCGTCAAGGCTTGAAGATGAAGGAGAAGCTCTCAAAATCCTCTCAAGAACAAAGGAAACCAACCCAACAAAATAAAATAAGCTTAAGCTTATTTTATTACACAACCCTCCTCTTAGAATTTCAAAGGTTTGAAATCTAAATTAACCCTCTTCAATTAATTAAGCCAAGTTGTCAACATTAATTGAAATGGGTTAAAGGGGAGGTTTTGAGAGAATTTGAGGATTTGGGGTTCGTGTGGGCCCCACCACACTTAATCCTCCCAAGGGAGGTTAAGTGGATGTGGGTCCCACTCCCAACTCCCTTTGGTAGGATTTATCTAGTTAAAATAAAATTTGTTCTTCACAAATTTTATTTAACTTAAACTAAAAACCCAAAAACTAACTTTCAACCCGCAACAAACGCAACTTCCGAAAAGGTCTCTTTAAGCGAAAATCGGCGCTGCGAGTTCATCGGTGCCCTCGGATTTCAATTCCGAGCACCGGATCAAAAGTTAAGAATTCCCGCTCGTTCGTTCACTGAACGTACCCGAGCCAAACTTCAGAAATTGATTCCGGGCACTCCGGGCCTCGGAATCAGGTGCCGTCTGAAACCGCGCTCCTGTAAAATTCTAAAGAAAATTAAGAAAAAATTTCCCTTGAATTTTACGGGTCTTTAACTATGGATTGAGAATAAGTTTATTTTGGGAAAAAATATGTTATCAAATGGACATCCTTAATATAAGAAAATGATTTTTTTATTATGTGATGAAGTTTATTTCGAAAGATGTTCTCTATTTTGGGGGAAAAATATATGCCTATGGAAAATAGAATACTTTGATGTTTCAATTGAGGAGTCATGGTGGAATTTTATTTTGGAATAATCTATGTTTTTATTCTGAACTTATAAGCATTTTGGGTTATTTAAATAAATTATTAACCTATCTTTGAGAATATTTGACTAGGTTAATTACACTTTAGTATGATACTTTAAGAGTAGTCGATGTTATTTGAAGATAAATGTTAAGAATTACTATATAAGATTATGTGATTAAATCCTTATAAATTTTGGGTTACAATCTTAGTTTGGATTACTTTGAAGGATTTTAAGGAAAATTGTGTATTTAATGGTCTTTCTTGAACTTCGGGTACTGTTTGTATTATTTTGGAGATTAAAAGTAGTATTATTTTATAAAGAATTATCCTTTTGAGGATTATCTAATCTCATACTAACCATTTTTGGTCTGGTTAATGTCTAAAGACAGGGGAAATATATAGTTCTTCTTTTGTGGATTATGTGATTTTTTGGAAATTGATTCTAGCACTTTTTATGTGACCATGTCATCTTGAATACTAATTATTAAGAGAAAAGATGAGTTTGTGGTAAAAATTTAGTAAAGGATTAAAGTCTACATGATAAGTAAGTATGTTTCATTATGTTTTAAGTTAAACTCATAAATAAATTCCTCAACTTTATGAAAAGTAACTTAAAACAAAAACATTGTCCGTTAACATTTCCTACTGGGGAATAAAATACCATTTAACCTATCACAAGTTTGTGATTTTCTGGTGGTTAACTTTCTCCTAATCATGTTTTCTATCAATCTCTATCAGAATTTGACCCTTATTTTCTCCTCCATATCCATGTTTTCATGGAATCCTAGCATGGGTTATCTTGGGAGACCTTGGTACATATCTTTCTTTATTTTAAATAGATAGTTTTATTTACTCTTTTTTTAACATGGTACTTTTAATGAAGTTTCAAATACCAATTTTAGAATTATGAGGATGCAATTTCTGAAAGGGGGAAAGGATGTAACATCCCAGTAAAATAAAGAATATTACATTTTTCATATTTATTAATATTTGTAAATTAAATATTAATTTTAGTTTAAATGGGATTCTATGATCGATGGAATACCTGATACGCAACAATGGGTTTCTTTTAAAACTTATGTTGCACAAAAACGGTGAGTTATACCGAAAAATAATATAGTAATATTATTAATTTAAATGGTAGTTAATTCCTAGCTATTATATTGTAGGAAATGAATATAAATAACTATAACTTTATTATATATGTTTGTTAAATGTTTTTACTTTTATCCAATAAATTTTAGATGCTTAAAATTTGAATGAATCCAATTTTATGCTTAAATACACTAATATTCTTTAAAAGGTCTATTTACCACATTTTAATAGAGAAATCTTTTTAAATATAGTTTTTTTCACTTTTATAAGTGCTATTTGACATAATAAAATTCTTCTTTATAACCGGGACACATATTTTTATGATAAAGTTCATTTTTTTTAATGAATAGAGAAAAATATTGTATTTTAATTCAAAAATTCCTTTTAATCTAGTTTATTTATATAGTTAGATTACCTTTTTAATTTGTTTTAAATTTTAATTAGATTATATTTTTACCATTTAATCCAATTTTGGTCATTAGAAATAAATTTACTTTGAAATTGGATATAAAAAAGTGTCAATATTTTGATAGTTATTACTTTTTAAAAACAAGTTTTTCATTTTGACAACGAGAATTAATTTTAAATTAATTAATGAAACCTATATGTTTTGAATTTGGTAAAATAAAAATAATTTTTAAATTCGGAATATCAAATATAGATTAGGTTGAATTTTTGGTATTTTTCTAAAAACCTTCAATGTTTGATGAATAGTGAAAACACTGAATAATAGTTAAAAACCAACTTTTACATTTAAATAAAAATTTATCATTTCTGTGAATTTAAATTTGGAAATCAGATATACATAATTGTTATCACTAAGTTAAATGTGGTTCAATTAGATAAAAATAATTTTTTATGAATAGTAACTTTTGACTTTTATTTACCGTGGTTAAAGGTAAATAGGGTAATTTAAGGTAAAAATAATATTTTAATAATATTAAATTACACTAACATGTGTATTAATCCTATTGGATGATACATTTCCAACCATGGGCATCATTCGGTCGATTTTGGGACCCCATGGAGCCACTTAAGAGTGATAATGACACTTTATTTTAAATAATTTAATGTAAAGACAAATATGGAATAAACATATATATTTTAGTAAATAAATTTTTAAATGCGGTTATATATGTTATCTATTATAAAATAAATATTAATTTTAATGATAAAAATATTTCCTACCTCATGGTATTTTTTTATAATTTTTAGACATCAAATAAATAATATTATAAATGACATAATAATGATGTTGTGTTTTCCGCATTAATGAATGCTTTAAATAAATAAGATTATAAAAATTAAAACAATATCCAAAACCTGTCCAATTATTATTGGATGGTTTTATTTCAAATATGAGTCATCTTATCTTCGACTTCAATGAGTTTTGGACCTTTTGAAACTGAAAATCATTATATAATAATATAACATTTTCAAACTTTCTTAAAGAGCCCCTCCTCCCAAATCTAAAAATCTCTCAACTCTAACCCATTACTCACACCTCTCAAGTCCCTTGTCTCGTAGTAACTCTACCCAAACAATCGTTCAAGATCCCTATCTTTTAGCTAGATTCCTTACCTTATGCATAAGGCACTTCAAGAATTCCTTTTGGTTCAAACCAAAGGGAGTTACCTTATTTAAAGGTAACATCATCTCTTATGTTATTTTATTTTATTTTACTTATCCAACCCCTAAACTATATTTATTCCTTTATTTTATAAAAACACCAGTATATTTAATATACTATGTTTTTTTATGAGAAGGATTCGAACTACACTTATACACCACTCCATCTAATTGATAAAGAACATATTGTTTCTCTGGATGACAAACTACTGCCTCACGAAATGATGATTGTTCAATCTTCTCTTACCACCTCTTATAGAGGCCATTATGATGGAACTGAATTTATATGTGAAATATATTATATTTATATAGTCTCTTTAATTCTATATTTTTTCATTTATATCATACCTTTATGGTTTCCATAATGAGTAAAAGCGATAATTTCATTTGAGGAAGTGCGAACTACCGCCCACTAAAAGTGATATGAATCGTTTATTCCACACGTTGTAAGTATAAATGTTGGAGTTGATGAAATTATATATTATATTATAATATAATTATAATATACCTATGTATCATTATTTTTTTCAATCCATTCAAATATGAAATAGAAATTAAAGTAGCTTTTATGCATACATACGACTTACCGTCTCCATGAACAATGCATTTCATTTATTATCTACAAATATTTTTTACTATTATAAATACATATATATACTAGATATATGTGATATATATGATATTTTAATAATTAATGTGACTTCTAGAGATAAAATACTTTTAACCACATGGACAATTTGTAATTATAATAAGTTTATTTTTGACTCATGTTCCGAACATCGACAAAATGTCTGATATGGACTCTAATAAATAACTAATTGCTATAGCAAGATAATAAGTGATATACTAGGAAGAATAAAATATTAAAAATTTTCATAATAAAGTATAAATTAACTTATGTTTATTATCCTGGAAGAACAAGGAATAAACAAGACAATTCGGACATGAGGTAACGAGATTCTTATCTCACATTTAATTCCATGAGATTTCCATTGTTCATCACTTATTTATTGCATGTGGTGTAATGTGCACTATAATTTATATATATTATCATGATTCTATTTATATTAATGGTATTGTGTGATTCTTTTGGTGGTTATTAACTTCTGGTCATACGATTCGATTGATTACAACATGGTAAGTGGTTTTTATCTCACTTTTTATTCCCGTGAGATTGATTCTATATTTCATACTATTTCCTTTTATGTGTTGTATGTACTACCCATAATTGTATTCTTTTTGGGAACCTTTCACCCTCCCCTTTTTAAAAAACATCTTTTTGTTATGACTTTTAATTTACATCTTATTATGTTGGGATATGTTATTCTATGTCCTTATTTTTTTAAATTTTATGACCAAGTGATGAGATAACATTTTATCTCTCATCAACTCATTTTCTGAATTTTAAAGTGAAACTGTTAGGTTGTCAAATTTCTGTAAGAGAACTTCTCAACCCAATTTCAATTCTTTGGGGTTAAACATATACTTCTTGATTATTTCATGCAATGAATATGTGTGAATGACCTCTAATTTTTTTACACTTATTATCCACTTATATTGGGTGTATTATTATTTATCACACATAATTATGTCATTGATTTATCCTTAATCTAAGGATATGATCTTTATGAGGGACTTTGTCTCAGTTTTCATTCCATTGAAACTTATTATATTTTTTTGGTGGTTTGGTATTGAAAATGGTTTTTGAAATCGATTTATTATTTCAATGTCTTGAAATGATTTATTTTGATTTAAAATGAAATTTTATTAGTGAAATATTTATATTTTCAATATTTTGTGTGTTATGAATTTATAATGGTATTTGGACATTTTATGGGTGGTTACATGATAAACCAAATGACAAGTGGTGCCATGATAAACCAGGATGGGTGGTTACGTTATAACCTATAATGCATTGGGTATAGATGTCAGCCGTATGACTATTCCATTTATGATACATGTGGAAGTCGACCATATGGTTATTCCATTTAAGTATGTTTATGTTCCCAGTTAACTTTATATGTTATGTGTTCTTTCTATGGGTTTTATTGTAGATTTTGGTAACAAAATGGTAAGCAGTGATCTTTTATTCAGTGAATAGTATTTACTACTTCATAAAGGTGAAAAGTATTACTTATGATAAGGTATTTATGGTTTACTTGTTGTTATAAAAAACTAACAGTTTTCCTTCTTTGTGTATCCCTTACAAATCTATTTAGACTCATCCCATGTTTTTGAAATGTTTTTCACAGGACATAAATTGGAATAGGGTCAAGGATGCGGTCAAGGAAAATTCATATTGTCTAAAACATGGAATTAGACATGTTTCTTTTAAGAGTTTTTATTTTATGAAAAAATGGATACTGAGTAGTAGTGTCTACATGTAATATTCCATTTGATATGTAATAGTTATGGCATAATTCTCTAAAACTCTAAACCTCAAAATATCCTCAATGTGAATTCTTGATTTAACTCATGATTATATAATTTTTTGAGGTTGGGACCTTATATCCCAGGTTTAAAAAAATAGATGTCTCAGAAAAAAATCTTAAAATCAAGTAAGATTGTTTCCATGCTTGTGATTTGTCTTGGAAGGCTCATCACAATCCATCAATCATTCTTAAGAAAACCTCTCAGAATGTTTGCATAGCCTAACCCATCCACTTCAACATATCATCAAATCAATAAGGATATAACCACCCTCGGTGAAAGCTCACATAGTCTGACCCCTTTGGTCTCACATAAACAAATAATTTCTGAGGAAGCACTCACTGTCAATTCCCACTATGGTCCTTTAATGATAAACTACATACTCTTTAAGGAAGCACTCAACATTAATTCCCCATGTGGTCTCATAACGGTATACTACACACACTCTGAGGGAGCACTCACCATCAATCCCCCCTATGTTTTCTCAATGTAAATATAACAGACAATCTAGGGAAGCCCTCAACATCAATTCCCCCTATGGTCTATCTACACCAGGTTCCCACATAACTGTGTAATACAGTCATACACAAACAATATCCAGAATCCCATGTAATCTCAACTACTATAAGTCTAAGTGGATACAATTCTTTACACATGCATTTAACAAGTTTAAATTAAGAAATCAATTCCAACCTAACAAGAAAGGCAAGGAAACAAGGTCTACCTCATAGGCAACCTAAACCAAATGGTCATAAATATTCAAAAAAGAAAACGCACCCATGGGGTGTCCCCAGAACATGAAATTTAGCATTATATATCAACCAAAACCATTAGTCTATCAATCAATCTAAGGCAGATGATGACATGGTTCAATTCCTTAACACGAAATACCTAAATCATGGGTAATTGGTACATAGGCATGTATAACTCAAAGACACACTCTGGAAGGCAACAAACCACCTATCACGATGTTTTATGATGATCAATCATGAACGGCAGCACTTGAATCGGCCTAGAACAATGTAGATCTACAAAAAGGTCAAATATGTTCATCCTTGGAAAACTCAAGAAAGAGGAGAAAATATAAAGTGAGGCTCTAGAAGAAGGAAGGAATCACCAGTGGTATTCCAACACACCTGATAGAGTTCGAATCAGACCTTGGATGGAGAAACGGTGGCCGGGACTTTGATCGTCACTCCTGGTCGCTCCTAGATGAAAAGAAGTTAGAATAAGATCATTCTAGAGATTAGATGTGACTTCGGTCTGAATAATCTAATAAAAAATAACAGTACACTACATGTTCATTTAATTTACATGTTGTGTACATGCCTTAACCAGCCCCCAATTTAGGCAGTCCACACAGCCATCTAGTCGGCCGTTACATGGCCAGTACACAGTTACCCGCATCAACTGGGTATATGATGTGTAATCAAGAGTACACAACATGTACTTAGAAAATTTCCATAATCCTCTTTTTTCTTAAAAAACACCTGAAGTCAAGATCCATACTTCAAAATAAGATACAAGTTCTTATAAACATCCCTGCTTAAAGAAATTCATCTCCAAATTTCCCTTCCAATGGTGGCATAGAAGAAACTTCAAACAACTCTAGCCACTGTGATCGAACTTTAGCCTCCCTCTCCCAAGTCTCATCCTATACTCACTCGTGCTACCTTAATACCTGTACTAAAGGAACAAACTAGCCACAAAGAACCTTTATTATGCGATCCACAATCTGAATAGGGTGCTCCTTGAAGGATGCATCAACCTCCAACTCAACCTCCTCGGGTTGAAAAATGTGAGACGAGTCCGAAAAGTAACAACGTAGATGAGAAACACGAAAGACATTGTGCATAGCTCAATAACTCTAAGGTAATTGGAACCGATAGGAAAACATACCAGCTCTATCCAAAACCTCAAATGGACCAACATATCTTGGTGAAATCTTTCCCTGTCTTCTAATCCTCTTGTGTCCAATCCTCGGTGTGACACGTAACAAAACTCGATCTCCGACCCTGAACTCTAGAGGTTGTCTCGGTCAATCAACATAAGATTTATGGAGATACTATGCAGTAACCATCCCCTTCCGAATCAACTTCACCTGCTCAGTGGTCTCCTCAAAAAGATGAGGTCTCATCATAATTATCTCTCCTATATACAACAAACATTGGTGTGATCGGCATGGCCTACTGTACAAAGCCTTATAGGGTGCCGTATGAATTGTTTCCTGGAAACTATTATTGTTGGAAAACTGCTCTAGAGGTATGTGTTTCTCCCAAGATCCCTTTAAATCAAGTAATCATGCTCGAAGCATTTTCTCCAACACCTGAATTGTGTGCTCGGATTGGACATATATCTGGGGATGGTATGTTTTACTCAGAAGTACCTATATACCCAAATCCCTCTATAGTCCCTACCAGACACAAGAAGTAAACTGGTCATCATTATCTGAAATGATAGAGTGAAAACCCCATGTAATTATAAAGTCTCATGGATGTACAACCTTACAAGATCATCAACACTGAAGGTCTCCTTGATCGGTAATAAGTGTAAAACGTTTGTGAGTTTATTAATGACAACCCAAATTGCATCATTAACTCGATGAAACCTCAGTAAGCCTGTCATGAAATCCATTGCAACATCATTCCACTTTCACTCATGAATGGGTAACTACTGTAACATCCCTTTCATTTACTATTGCTCTGCCTTCACCTGTTGAAAGGTGGAACACCTCATCACAAAACTAGCAACATCTCTCTTCATACGTAGCCACCAATACAGATGGTGTAGATATTGATACATCTTGGTGACACTAGGATGAACTTCCCAAACTGAGGAATGAAAATATTAAAATAGCTCCTCACATATGCCGGCTGACACTCATACGTGTCCATGAAAACCCAAGACCTCATCCTCAGCTATGGTCCACCAAGGATTAGTGTCCTCTCCTGAAACACTCTCCCATAGGAATAGGACTTCAGAATTTGATAGATTCCTTATTCTCACTTGATTCAGAAGAGTAGAGGTAACAACTACAGAAGAAAGAAATGTCTTCCCCTATCTATCATGAACCTCTAAATGCATCTTAGAGAAGAAATCTATAAGTTTCCACTCTCTACTAGCCTCATGAACTGCATGTATCTGAGTCCTCCTGCTCAATGAATCAGCCACTAAATTGCTTTTTCTATGTGTATAGGCAATATCAAATTCAAAAGACTGAAGGTAATCAACTCACCTTCACTGTCTCAAATTTAGATCACACTGAGTAAAGATATACTTGATTGTTTTGTGGGTAGTGAAAATAACAAATGATCTCCCAAAAGATAATGTATCCAATGGTGTACAACATGCACAACTGTAGCTAAATCGAGATCATGTGTCGGGTAATTGGTCTCATGTGGCCTCAAATTCCAAGACATGTACACAAATACTCCTTCCCCTTGCATAATCACTGTTCCCAGTCTGATACCTGATGCATCATAGTAAACAGTGTAACCCTTTCCTGGATCTGGAAAAATCAATATCGATGCTGAAGTTAATCTCCCTTTAAGCTTTTAAAAGGCTAAATCAGAAGAATCTGTACACAAGTTGTTCTCACCCTTCATAGTCAGGCTTGTCAGTGGCACTACTATGCATAAAAAGTCTTATATAAAGTGTTTTTAGTTTCCAACAAGCCCTAGAAAACTCCGTACCTCAAAGATGTTTTTCGACTGCTCCCAGGAAAATACTTCTCCCACTTTCTCTGGGTCTACTGATACTTATGTCTATGAGATTACATGACCCAAGAAGTGAATTTAGTCCATCCAAAAGTGGCATTTTGAGAGCTTGGAATATAACTGATGCTATCTCAGTGTACTCAAAACGATCTCAAGATGGGTGGCATGGTCGTGTCGAGTATGAGAGTACACAAAAATATCATCCATGAAGACTACCACAAAAGAATCCAAGTATGGATAGAAGACTTGGTTCGTCAGTTCCATGAAAACTATTGGCATGTTCGTGGGACCGAAAGACATAACCACATAATTTTATAGACCATACCTTCCCCGAAAGGCTGAAAGAGGTATATCTAATGGTCTAACATGCAACTGATGATAACCATATCTCAATTCAATTTTTGAGAACATGCGGTATCCTCGAAGCTGATCAAAGAGATCATCATTCCTTAGCAAGGGATATTAGTTATTAAATTTTAATTGGTTCAGCATCTGATAATCCACACAAAGTCAGAGGGTATTGTCCGCCTTCTTCACAAAAGGACAGAAAAACCCCAAGGATAAGTACTGGGTTAGATGAAAACCTTTTCCTGGAACTCCTCTAATAGATTCTTGAGCTCTTTTAATTTTTTTGTTGCCATTAAATAAGGAGGAATAGACACTAGTGTCAATACGAGAATAAAATCAATAGATAAATCAACTTATCACTTTTAGAGGTAGATTTAAAAATTCATCTAGAAAGAAATATCTAAAATGATCCATCACTAGAGAAAATTTTATCTGTGAAGTCCCCTGGTCATCCAGATATAAACTAGGAATCTTGTTAGTAATTCCTCCCAACTGAAGATTCTCAGGTCCCACTCTTCTTGCCTAGACATCCCATTCACCCTTTTCTAGAAAAGACCCACCCTATGGTGATGTGAAACTCACCCTACAATGATGGCAGTCAAAAATGACCTAGAAGGGGAACAACCAATCCATTCCAAGAATGACATAGAAGCATATCATCTCTAAGACACAGAGGTCCCATAATAATTGACACCCACCAACCTCAATAGGGAACTCCTTTAACTAAAATAAACTAGCTATTCTAATCCCCAATGAAGTTTCTAGCATCATAACATCCTTATAAGTAAATATACCAAGACCAAGGCTCTCCACAATAGCAATAGATATGAAACTATGGAAATCCCATGTATGAAAAAGAGTAGAAGATAAAACTGAGGAAACTAGAATTGTACCTATAACCGTAGGGGGTATGGGATCCTACTCTTATTGAGTTTTCTCCACTGAAAAAGTCTGACCTATATCGTGGCCCTGTGACCCTTCTTGAATATCCTGACCTAGTCTACCCTATGATCGTTGAAAACCTATAGCCTGACTCCCATGACCATGGCCACCTTCTCAGCTAGAACAACCTAAAGACTTATAGTTCCTTGAGTAATGAGAAACTGGTCGTCCTGTTTCTGAATGTAGAGTCATAGTAGAACCCCTATCACTAGCTGTTGATGAGAAAAACTGAAAAAAAAAACGCTGAAGACGGATCATATTACCACAAGCTCGGCACTCAACTAGGTCTCTCGGGCACTGAGTTCTTGTATTACAACTCTTTACACACTTGTAGCATACCACCTGGCTTTCCAAGGAAGTATCCCATCGTCTCAGAGCTCCGTGCATAGAATCCATGTGGAACTTCCTACTATCAGCCAGAGGAGTACCAACCCTAGATGCCAAACCGCCCTAGATCATAGATCTAGACTCCCTTAGATTACGCTCGGTGATAGATGTTTGGTTGACTATAGTAGATATTGAATTCAACCTGATGATGTTCTACTGGGATCAGATGTCGTGTCTAAGGCCATCCTAGAACTTCCTAGCCAGAAATAACTCATCACCCCCTAGAATTGGTGTGAAGCACTGAAACTCTGTGAAGCATGAAGAATACTCCCTAACTAAAATAGTACCCTATTCCAGACCCAGGAACTCTCAGGCTCGGTCGACCCTCAAGGTTTCCAGGTAGATTTAGTCATAAAAGGTATGTTGGAACTCATCCCAAGACATAACTCGTTGGAGTCCTGCATGAGATATCACAACCCACCATATCTTGGAGAAATCTCAAAGCATGTAGGTTTTAAGCTTCACCCTCCTCTCAAGAGGTGTCTTGTGATGATCAATGATAGACAGTATGGATTCTAACCATGACTCTGCAGCGTGAGGTCCTCCATCCCCTAATAAAGAGGGAGGATGCTGCTACTGAAAAACCAGCGTCAACTCTACCATATATGGGATAGGATGCAATGTTTCCTAGTAGGTTTGAATGAACCTGATGATGCCTTCTTAGAACTGTGTATAAACACCTGTATCTGGTATAAAAATTGGTTCTAAGAAAAAAATGATGGGAGGATCTTTCATTATTCCATGATCTACCATTTCTGGTGTCTGATCATCTCCCTTTATCTGACATACATCTGGAGGACGTATAAGTGGAATGACTCTGCAAGGCCAAGAACACACCCTAGTTCAATATTATTAAGTACTGAAACTTATAATTTCAAGAAATTAATAGGATAATATACCATTAAAGTTTATCAAAATAGGGATACAAGGAATGTATATTCTCCACACGGCGTGTTTCCTCAGGTTTCAACATGGGTGTGTACCTCTAACAAACCTGGTCATGTAACACCCATACACATGAAATGTTCATTCTATGACTCAACGTGTATTTGATCTTTCCCTCCTGCCCGAGTTCTTCTACACACCTAAACCACATGATTCTCTCCTAGGTAACAATAAGAGGCATGTTAACCCTAGGCACAACATGTACTTAAGAAAAGTTATTTCTTGCAGAACAAGAATACATGGCATGTGTTCATAACACCACACGCCATGTTGTCTGGGTTTCCGGAAAGTAAGCCTATAAAACTTCTCCAAAACCCTAAAAAACATCATATTTTGTCCAAGGGATGAAAAACTATGAATCGTGAGAGCCCATACTCCCACGAATCAATTCTTGGAATCCTTATTCACACCATAGTAAACAAAATTAAATTAAAGTTTATACATGATCCACCAAATTCCAATTCAAGAGGTCCCATAACACCTTAGGGACCAAAGATTTGTGTCAATCCAAATGAAACATTACATATCAGTAATACCCTATCAAATAGTAGGTATTATATCAAGGCATCTATCACAACGGCATGCAATCAGTAATGCACCCTAAATGGCATGACAAGAATGCATGACATGTGATCTCTAACAAGTTCCTATACAATGCATGAGATGGAATACCCACATCTTATTGGGTTGCAATAGAAATAGAACCACAATGATATAAATCATAATAGCACAAAACATGTGTATCACCCAATGGTGAAATCAAATCAACTGTAACAACTGAAAAACCAAAAAAATTGAAATATTCGAGGTAACTTGGCTTTTCCCTATACACGGGTTAGCTACTCATGGGAATAGTTTATTACTAATTACCTATTCCTTTCTATCCATGTCTATAGGATCCAAATTGTAAGAAAAAGAAAAAAATAAAACACACTCTGATACCACTTTGTAATATCCTAGATCCGGGTTTCTCTTAAAGGTTCTTCGTACCCGGTGAGTCACATGGCCTCAAGAGCATTTCCCAAAATGACAGATGCTACTGACTAGCATCAAGGGCCTTGGGTGTGATTATAGGGAAACTATTCCCTCATTGTTAGAGCAACACAATGAAATAACAATAATAAACAAAAACGGGAATACTAATACCATAAAAAAGAAGTAAATAATGGAAGACTGATAGTAAATAAAAAATTGGATCACATATATAAATGATGCATGTCACATATGTCTAGGAAATCATGAAAAAGTCACAATGCTAAAAATACAGTAATAAACCAAAGTACAAAAGAAACATGTAAACTCATTTAGCATCACAAGCCTTAGATTGGTCTCATGCTCTCCAACTCCATCAACAATTAAGTTCCTGATGTAGAAGATAACTTTCCCTTATCTATACATGCAACCATATAATCTGTTTGGGCCCAAAAGCATGACCCAAATAGGGTATGAGACAAATCCTAGTAGGAAACCACCAAAATATTCATTCCAAACTATTAGTGAATATATATAGCAGGCAATATGAAAAATGAATCAATACACAAGGAAGTACTCAAAAGTAAACAATCCTAGAGTATCCAATTACATTCTTTTACATTTATTGGTTACTTAAATATTGAATAATGAAATACCGAGATCTAGCCTAAGATATGTATCCCATGTGTAAAATAAAAACAGATTTATCAAATGATCGTCTTGCAATCAAGTAAGACCAAGTCCAAGATTGTGCTTTGGCTTGGCAGTCTCGACACAATCAATCATTATTCACAACCAAACCTCTAGTAATGTTCTCATAGATCAACCTCTCAAGTTCAACATATCATCAAATCAATAAGTATATAATGACCCTCTATGAAAAATCACAAAGTATAACCCATTTGGTATCACATAAACAAAGACTCTCTAAAGAATTAGTCACCATAAATTTTTCGTGTGGTCTTTTAACTATAAAATACACTCTCTAAGTAAGCACTCAATGTCAATTCCCCATATGCTCTCATAACAGTATACTATAGACACTCTGAGGGAGTACTCACCATAAATTCCCTCTATGGTCTCGAAATGTAAATATAACAGACACTCTAGGGAGGCCCTCAACGTCAATTCCCCCTTTGGTCTAACTACATCAGGTTCCCACAACCCTATGTAATACAGGCATACACAATCAAAATCCAATAGCCCATGTAATCATAACTATTATAAGTCCAATAGCTACGATTCATAACATAGGCATTTAACAAGTAGAAATTATGAAATCAACTCCAACCTAATAATAAAGCCAAGGAAACAAGGTCTACCTCATAAACAACTTGGACCAAATGGTCATAAACATTAAAATAAGGAAACACACACACGAGGTGTCCCCAAAACAAGAAATTTAGCATAATATATCATTGAAAACCCTTAATTTATCAATCAATCTAAGACAAATGATGATAGAGTTAAATTTCCTAACATGAAATACTTGAATAATTGGTAATCGACACTTAGGCATATATAACTCAAAGAAAATCTCTCAAAGGAAACAAACCACCTACCTTGACATTATACGGTGATCACTCAAGAACGTAGACCCTTGAATCAACCTATAAAATTTTAGATCTAAAAAATGTCAAAGATGTTCAACATTGGATAACTAAAGAAAGAGGAGAAAATAGAAAGTGAGGCTATAGAATAAGGAAGGACTCACTGGTGGGATTCCAACACACCCGCCAGAGTTTGAATTGGACCTTGGATGGAGAAATGGTGGCTTAGACTTTGATCATCACTCCTGGTCACTCTTAGACAGAACGAGGTTAGAAGAAGATCGTTATAGAGATTATACATGACCTCAGTCTGATCAATAAAATAAAAAAGAAAAGTACACAACATGTTCATTTAATGTACACGCCGTGTACATGCCTCAACCGGACCCTACTTTAGGTGGTCCACATGACCATGTACTTTGTCGTTACATGGCCAATACATGGCTACCCGTGACAACTAGGTACACGGTGTGTACTCCGCAACACACGATGTGTACATAGAAAATTTCCAAAATCATCCTTTAACCCCAAAACACATAAATTCAAGATTTATATCTGAAAAGAAGATATGAGTTCCTACAATCTTGGAATTATTTTTTTGGGATTTTTTCTAAATTTGTTTTATGTGAATATTGAAAAATACAATTTTTACAAATAAAATAACTTTTTTTGACATTATTAGTGTATGATAATCAATATGAATTTCCTGAAACCTTTTTTAAAAGTAAATATGTATTTTTTAATTATATATACAAATTTCTAAATGTTTTTTTAATATATAAAACAATATTTTTTATATTAGATCTTATGTTATATTTTAAAAAAAGTTTTTAATACATTATACATTTAGTAATTTGAAATTAGTATTTGTAAATTATAAAAATGGAATAAATATAAATGAATTTAAATTTTTGAATAATTTGTTCTAAATTTTATAATAAGATAATTTATATTTTTGGTCATCAAGGATAATTTTCCATGGGAAAATTAGTTATTGTGGTGCAAAAAAAGGTTAAAAATGAGTAACCTTAAAGGTAAAGGGACTAACTTTCCAAAAACATGTTTTAATATAGTTTATATGGAATTTATATACATTATGTATTCACTTATTAATTATTTTTCAATTTTTAAGCCACATTACTTGAGAGTGACATCCCATTATTGAATTGTTTTTGGGTATTTACAAAAATGCAGTCCCTTTTCACTTATACAAGGGTCACTCTTCTCCTCACTTCCCCTCACATAATAATAAACTTAATTGTGGAAAACATATACCCAAAACTGTCTTCAACACTTCTATACACCTTAATTTGTTTCTAGTCTTCTCAAAAGTCCATCCTTTAACTGAATTACCCTTTTAAAAAGGTGATAATCCATGAAATGAGGTAATAGTTCCACACCTATCTTTCTATTTAATATTATTTATTTTTATTTATAATTTCAAAAATTAAACTTCACTATATTAAAATGATAAAATTCATATCATTATTATAATATTATGTCATTTAATGATGGTACAATCATTAACCACATTTCCCTTTTATTTTAAGAAAAACGAAACTATTATTGGTTGTTATATAGACCACCGCCTCCACAAAGCATCATGTTTTATTTTGATTAACTTCCTTACAAATATGGCCCAAATGATGCATTTAATAAATTATTATGATATTTATAAGAAATTGTATATTCTTAAATTATAAAATATATTATGCATTTTTTCCATTATATGAAAAATTATATCATCATCCATGCGTACATGTGGACTTCGACCTTTATGGAACTATTGAGTTTCATTATTTATTTCATCACCACTATGAATTGATGTTATTAATAATGTAATTAATTGATAAATAGGATATTTATGATATCATAAAGTTTTTTGTTGACAATTTGAGAACTAATTAATGATATGATCAATAAAAAATAGTATTGATTTCAGTCATCTAAAACAATATCACTAAGAGGAAATTTATTTTTCCATATTTTTTAATCCATTACTTATACTTATAATTCCTTTATAATTATGATATAAAACACCAATAAAAAATATGATCATTATTCTTCTAGTTGAATGATGTTACAACAAAACCACCACATAATCATCTATTAATCATGGAATATTCAAGATTGGGTCAATTTAACCACCTACTTTAAAAATTCTATCAATTAATATCATTGATGACTACAGGAATTTAATTTCTTGTAATATATTATATAAATTAGTAAATAATGTGTTTTTTTTCTAGACTAATAATATTATTACTAAACCAATTAATTAATAAAAAAATTTGTACATTAATAATCACCAAACCCAAAAACAATTATCGAACACCAAAAAGAACCATCCCACATAGAAGCAATCAACATAACTCTCTGATGATAGTGAGGGATAAACACTGAACACATCCTTAAAATGAGAAAATTATGTGATAGGAGAAGATCACTCAAAAAATGTGACACACCTGAACCATTTACATCCATCTAACGTCACCTCCCAAAACCTTAAATGTTACTTCGGTTCCATATCTTCCTAGGAGCGGAGCAGATGAAACATGATTTTAGATAAGTGTTGGGATAGATAAGGGATCATGAAGGCATAATCACCGATGAGGATGAGAACCAGAGCCTCCATAATAGGAACAAAAAGAGCCAAAACGCTTCGAAAAAACTTCAACCACTGACCAAAAAATCCAAAAATATCACAGTTACCACTTCTCTAGATCCAGCATGGAGTTGTGCAGCAGAATGAGAGGTCATAGTAGGGTATCAACAACTGAGGAAAGTAATAGAAAAAACCATCTACAACACTGCCAACACCAACCATTGAGTTTTCAATATGAAAAATATCACCGGGAATTGATGCTGACAACAAGGTTGAGTAGTCCTTGATCATCATATCATCCCATTGCAAATGCCAAAATGGAGCACCCCCGAGAAGAAGAAACTGGAGTAAATTCAATGAAGGATGTGAAAAGGGGGGAATAGGGGAGAAGATAATAGGAAAGGGCGATGGGGAGGGGGAAGGCATTGGAGACTCAATTTCTTATTCATTAGTTCATTTTCTTTCATACATAAATATAATGTTCATGTTTTCATTGATCATTATATTCCTATATTTTTTTGTATTATTTAGTTTTTCTATCTAGGAAAATTAAATATTATCATTAGTAAAATATTATTTGAGGTAATTATCTATGAAATAAAAGTGTATCATTGGTATGAATAACTCTCATTAATACTAATAAATATTTTCTTTTATTTCCATAAGTTTCTTGCCGCTAATATTATCCACTCTATTTGGGAGATATAATTTGGAATATTTTTTATTATTATGGTAATTATCTTTATATATTTTTAGATTTATATATTTAAAATATTTTTATAATATTATTTTTCAAAGGAATTTCAAAATATTTTCTTTAAAATGTTTTCCATTATTTAAAAATCAAATGATTTATCTTCCACTCCAAATTTTTTATAACATTTATCTGTTTAATGGATAGATTTTTTGTAAATATTTATAATAATTTTTCAATATTATTACCTTTCCCAACTCAATTTTTTTAAAAGAAATTTATTCTCCATATTTTATGACAAATTTTAAAAGGTTTTGTGAAAAATTTTGTGTTTTCAATTTTATTTTTCCTCCAATACTTATCTATCATGAAGTGATGATCTGATCATCGTATTTATTTTAGTATGATATAATTCCTTTTTAAGGGAGGTTACATGTCAGAATAGTCATAAGCACCACATTCATACCTCGCCCTCTTTCCTTGTTTGTTTCTGAACTTTTCTTTTTATTAATAAATTTGCGGACTTTGTGTTGTTAAAAAAAAATATAATTCCTTTTTAAAAAAATATATTTATGATATTCTATGATCTTTTATGTTTATGTTATGTGATGTTTTTGAAATGTTTAAAATACCATTCTTTTTTCATAGATTAATTACTATATGTATATGATTTTTAAAATTGGAACACATATGTTTCAATGATAATGGGTGGGATCCTATGTCACCCTATAATTCATTGTCTTATGTTTATATCCCATAAAATAGTTAGGTATATAAATAATGAGTTTCTTCACATAGATGTGTCCATGATGGGGTTCCACACATTTTTAGAAGTGTACATGTTATGTTTATTCACATAGGTGTGGGAATTATGAGTTTTTTCACTAAGGTTTCCCTATTTAAATGGTTTTACCACATATCTAAACTATTTATCAAGTTATGAAAAAATTTAAAAGATTCATTTAATTTACATAAATGATATTTTCTCATGATTACACCTCATTTTTAGAGTATTCCTCTTATTTATGTCATTATCATATGTTATTTTGATTATAAATATGTGTTTTGATTCATTTCATATATTTTATTCTTCATTTTAATTATTTTTAATACCTTAAATTAATCTACCATGTTTTTTTGAATATCATATAAGGACTTTTCATCTTTTATTAAAATATTTATATCTTTATTAGGTTCTCCATCATGTTTATGAGCTAACACATTATGATATGTTATTAACTTACTGATTGTTTAAGCTCACCGATATATTATATTTCCAT
This sequence comes from Viscum album, assembly GCA_963277665.1. Lineage (NCBI taxonomy): Eukaryota > Viridiplantae > Streptophyta > Magnoliopsida > Santalales > Viscaceae > Viscum > Viscum album. Next base: position 1,467,332,142 of record OY728158.1, read on the forward strand.
TTCCAAGGTTATGTAAGTTATTATAGCATGTGATATTTCTAGAAAGGTTCTATTTGAGCATGATTGTGGAGAAATATCTTCAAGTATTATAAAATAATATTTTTATGTAGCTAATCTTTGAGAAAATAAACTTTTAGGTCCTTTGGCTATGAAACTACTTCTAAGAAGTACTATTTAAATCATGATATTAAGGTATTATTTATTTCATGTTTATATTGGATTTTGTTACTTATAATCAAATTGTAATGTAATAAGTTTAAGTACAAATTCCTAAAGTGTTGAATGTTCTAATATTTTGGATAAGAAATAAATTCTTATACTAATAACTAATTCATTTTTCTAAGAGCTTAAGCCTAATACTAAGTGTGGGATCGGGTTATAGAAAATACGCACAAGAGGGGGGTGAATTGTGACTTTTATAATTTCTTCACGAATCGCGATGATGACTGAGTCTATCCTTTTATATTTATCAGATTGTTTATGTATAAGAAAATAAATAGTTAAAGGACACAAGGATGTATAGTGGTTCAGGGAAAAGAAGGCCCCTAGTCCACTCCACCAACGTTCTACTCCACGAGCTTGGTGATTTTTACTATTTGGTCCTCTTATCAATAGACCGTCCATAACTGAGTGCAGGAAGTTGACACCTTTAAAAGTTAAGGAAAACAATAGACCCTTCTCGTTCATACATAGAACCGAATACACATATTAGTTCAAGAAGATGGTTAATCAAAATAAAAAGAGTATTTTTCTTGAAATAATTTCCAGTTGATCTTCACAGTTGCAACAACACGCAACTGACAGTAGATAGATCATGGTCTTCAGAAAATATGTTCTTTAGATATCGGAAGTTCTGAGTCGATACAATTGTAATAGATATATAAATAAATTCAACAACTCCAAAAACAATGGATTCGTGAAACATCTTTGATGTAGAAATGGTGAATCTTCAATGTGTTTCTTCTTCTTCTTCAGAAAAGATAGAATTTGTGGTTCCTTGTAACAACAGATCTATAAATCCCAAATGACTCTATAAAACTGTAGTCATAAACAACTCAAGAGCTTGTTAAATATTTTCTTGATGATTCTCCCTCTTATTTTTAATGAAAAATATCACAGATATATATAGAATAACGATGAGAATTTTCTTTAAAAAGTTAGATCTAAAAAACTCACCTTTAGAATCACGATATTCAAATGTTTGAATAATAACGTAGTCGAAACTCCCCTGAGTATTCGACATGAAAATTTCATATTAAATCTATCCTTTGATCCACAAAGAAATGGAATTGAATCAGTCAAGGACGTTCTTTAAAATCAGGCTTTGAATTTGTCTTGAAATCAAACTAATAATCTGCATAAAGACTGTTGCTTAATAAAGTCATAATTTAAATCTCCAACACCAAACATTGGGTTGAACTGCATATCATTCTTTCTCTGAACGTAAGGTTCACAAATTATGTTTGATGATGTAAGGTTTACAACATAAGGTTGATAACGTAAGGTTCACAACATAAGGTTGATCAACCAAACTTTTCTCTTTAACTCTCACATGTACGGTACAATATCCATACTTTCCTTTTTAGAAAAACATAAGATACATGATCTGTAAGGTTCATTATAAAAGTAAGGTTGATGATCCATACTTTTATCAACTTCTAAACTTAAGGTATATGATCCATAATTTTTGATAAAATGTAATGTTGTTTTCAAAAGTATGGTTGATGAACCAGACTTTTGAGAAACAAACATAACGTTCCATACAAACGTAGGGTTCTTCTTCTATAATTCTTTGATATCCTTAACATAAGGTTCCTTCCAAACATAGGGTTCTTCTTATATACTTTTTTCTATAATTTATGGTTTCTTAACCATACTTTTCTGATATGCAGTAAAGTAAACGACGGATTCTATCCTTACGCTACGTTCCTCAACGTAGGGTATTAACAATATCTCCAGAACACGCGAAAGTGATTTCCAAACACATAGAGCATGAACAGTGTTTTGAGAACATGCTAAAAATATTTCTGAACACTTTTTCAAATATTCAACGTGGATTAAACTCTTATATATTATTCCAAAATAGAGAAATAAATAATATTAATTTCCTAAAATATACTCAAAGTAAAATCATTATAATAACAAATAAGGGTATTTGTGAACATCAAAATGATCATAAAGAGATAGAGTATTTTTCTCAATGATCTACCCTTAATAAAAGAGAGTGTTTTTAAAACAAAACTTGCTAAAAAATATCCCTCTTTTTGATGATAACAAAACCCATGAAATAACCAATGGAATTATCTTACAAAATTAATTGTATATTGTTTAGAATTTTGCAAAGATAAAAACAATATTTTATTTTTACAAAATTATTTATTAATTTTTAAATTTTCTCCCCCTTTATAAAGTAAAATACTATGTTTTACTTTATAAATAAAGAAAATAGAAACTAAAATTTTGTGTTTATAAAAAAATTCTTCTTAAAAAAAACTTTTACAAATTATCCCCTTAAATTGAAAAGTTTTCTTTTCTTTCTCTGAGTAAAATATTTATATAAAAAAAGTTGTGTTTATCCATATTTCTCCCCCATTTTTTGATATAAAAATAATGATAGAAGAAGGAATAGAACACATTTTAATGTAGCACTGAACTTAAGTAAATTCTATAATAAACTATTTATCAATATTTGAAACTAGATTACTGGTATTTTAACATAGACATTATAGTGAAACAAATCAGAACATAGGAAAATGATATGCAAGTATATTTTCTTGAAAATATAATTCTATGTACAATAATGACAATGATAATCAAGGTATGGATAAAAAGGTTTGGGAAACATGTTTCAGCACCTCTGAATGACTTCCTTGAGCTCTGACATCTACAGTCGCAACCTTTTCATCAGTTCATCGGCTAACAAGACTATGATATCCATTCCTTCATGAATCAGATGGATATATTCAATCAAACTGACTCTAAAAAAATCATGTAACCTTTCTTCCTTCTCTATAAACTGATTTAGATTCTTTGTGAATCTATTCAATAGAACTCTGATCCCTGGTTCATCTGAGGTAACCTGGTCAAGAAGATGTTTTTGATTATCTAACAGAATAGATAATAGAGCACTGTTACACTATAAGTCCAACAATTTGTCATTCGTATTTCTCATTACTGCTGTAATGGCCTAAAATATCTTTATCAGATCAGGTGAAGTACCTAAGGTACCTGGTTGATTGTGCCTAATAGTTGCAAATTGTTTCTCCATGAAGAGCTTAAAATATTCCAAATCGGACTTCATTCCCATTTCAGATTTCAGTTTTCCAACCTCAACTAAAATTTCCTTCTTAAAAACTTCCACTTCCATTTTTGAAACTAAACTATCTTTCAAGTTCTGAAATTTCAGTCTCTCCTTTTCTAATGATCTTCTCAAAGAAAAATTTTGGGTGATAAATTTATTAACTTTTTAGATTAACTCCTCCACATGATCATTCTCAGAATTAGAGGCACCCTGTGCATGATTCTCAACCTGATGTAATAAAGTTAAAGGAAAATATTGAGCATTTGATATATAATTTGTAGCTTTCTCCGCTGGTTGCTCAATAGATTTTTCCTCAGAGTCATGAAATGACTCATCCATAGAAAAAATTTCATTAAGAACTTCAATATTAATATCATCAGAATTCTATTATAAATTCACATTAGTAGGATGTTTCTATTCCTGAGAATCTTCTTCAATGAGTTATTCCAAGTCTAGATCCTCTAATATAGGTTCATCTTGAGATAATTACTCTTGAAAAATCTCAGTAGGCTGTATAGTTTGACTAGATTTAGGTCCAGCCACATCAGCTTCTCCAATATTTTCAACAGTTTGAGGCACAATTTCATTTTCCACTTCAGAAGTCACCTCAATCTGGGAAACTGTTCATTGTTAAATTTTTTGTACTACATGTTCTATAATAAAATTTTAGCTCAGAAGAGGTTTAGTTTCATTAATAGTTTCTTGAATAGGCTCCTCACCCATTGGAGCCACTCGATGTATTTTCCTCTGAAGTCCCTCTTGACTTTCTTCATTAGTCGGTGGATAAACTACTTCAAATCTCAGTCTTCTTGAGGTTCCAACAGCTCTTGATTCAGCCATGTCTTCCTTAGACTTACTAGGTTACTCCCCCTAAGCCGAGTCCTGGTATTCTTCAACTCCAACAAGCATATGCTTTCCTTTCACAGTACTCTAGAATAATCTAATATTCCTTATATTTCCAACATTAAAAATGTTATTGTGATAGAATCTTACTCTGGAATCTATTAATCTCACCATATCAGACTTAAACAGTAATTTAGAAAAGAACCTTCCATAGGGATAGATGTTCATTCTATCATGTGGTTGACAACAGTAGTTGAGATATCATACCATATATCTCAGAAAATTCAATTTGATTTAACTCATAAGAAAAATCATTATGTACATGTCAGGAAACAAAATCTTCGACATCTCTGACATCCTAGGTGAATTCTCTATTTGCTCAAACATATCAAGAATATTCTGATCAGGTTCTAGATCCTTCACTATCATATTTCTTATACTTGTAGAACCAAATAAAAATGACATATTTTCCTATGACTTATGTTCACCGTCTCCAATATTCTTTATGTTGAAATGATAAACTCCCTCGTGAGGGTAGTTTTGAGATTCTATCTTTTTCTATAGATGAAATTGAAAAAACCTGATCTTCAATTTTCGCAAATACAGTTTCATCTGTATCTCCAAGATTGAACTGAATGGATTTGAAAATGTGATGAAGCTCTACCTCATATAGAAACTTTGTATTTTATCCACTAAAAGTTTTCTCGAGATCCTGAAAAGCGAGGGCTTTTCACAATAAGAGATCTATTTGATACAACCATTCTTGGTTGATTACTTTTCCATGTAGAATCCTTCTTCCTACCATGCGATGATGCATGGAATTACTTGCTTCTCCTTCCTATATTCTCTGTGTCTTGACCATTTATATTTCAATTTTCTAAAGGCTTAAAGGTTTAGGTCTTCAAAATTTTATCCAAAGGTAGACGAAGGCAGTAATGGTTTTTGGTGTTTCGAAAGGTTTTGAGAAAATGAACGAGTTTGGAATTTGAAACGGTTTCTGACATCCTTGATTCCCATGTCATTTACTTACATAATAATCATTACATTATTTAAATAAAATAAAATTTATGTGGGAAAAAAATACAAATGAAATGGTAAATTTTTTTAAAAATAAATAATTATATTATTTAAAACAGTGATGATAAAAAATGCATAAAAATTAAAATTCAAATTACATTTAAAATTAAACAAACCTAGCTCCCCCTTAATAAAATAAAATATTTGAGTGGGGAGTGGTTTAGTAAAAATATTAGCTAATTGAATTTTAATACTTACATATTCTAAGAATATATCCTTTTTAAGAAGATATTCTCTTAGAAAATGATGTCTGATATCAATATGCTTAGTTCTATAATGATTAATAGGGTTTTTTGAAATATTTATAGCACTTTTATTATCACATAAAATATGTGTGTTATTAAAATTTAGTCCAAAGTCCATAAAGGTTTTTTTCATCCACAAAACCTGTGGACAAAAACTGCCTGCAGATACATATTCTGCCTCAGCTATTGACAAGACAACTGAGTGTTGTTTCTTACTAGACCATGACACTAAATATTTTCCTAAACAGTGACAAGTCCCTAAGGTTATTTTTCTATCCAATATACAACTTCCAAGTCAGCATATAAATATAAAATTAAATTAAAATTAGAAGTATTTGGGTAGAGAAGATATTAAAAAACAATTCATTTTAAATATCTAAAAATTATTATGAAAACACTTCAGTTACATTCTTCAGGATCAGATTGAAATCTAGCACAAATAAATACCGAATACATTATATCTGGCCTACTAGCAGTATGATATAATAAACTACCAATACTACCTCTATATAACTTGTTGTCAACTGATTTTATAGTTTCATCCAAATCAATTTTTATATTTGTACACATATGAGTTGTATATGTCTTGTTGTTTTGAAGTTGAAATTTATTTTGTAAATTAGTTATATATTTTCTTTTATTTAAAAAATTTCGAAAATTCTTTTGATAAATTTCAATTCCTAAAAAGAAATTTAATTCTTCCATCACACTCTTTTCAAATTCTTTTTGCATTATATTTGAAAACTCCTGAAAATTTTTTTTCCTTGTTGAACCAAAAATTACATCATCAACATAAATTTGAACCAATAAAATATTAGAGTTAACAATTCTCTTAAACAATGTTGGATCTTCCATCCCAACAGTAAAATCATTTTTCAAAATAATAGAACTTAATCTTTCATACCAAGCTCTAGGTGCTTGTTTAAGGAAATAAAAATATTTAGTAAGTTTAAAAACAAAATCTAGTTTTTGTGAATTTTCAAAACCAGGAGGTTGCTCGACATAAAATTCCTCCAATAAGTAACCATTTAAAAAGGTAGACTTAACAACCATCTAAAATAATTTAAAGTTCATATGAGATACACATGATAAAAGGGTTCTTATAGATTCTAATCTAGCTACATGTGCAAAGTTCTCATCATAATCTATAACTTCTTCTAGATTATATCCTTTAGCTACTAGTCTTTCATTATTTCTAGTTATTATTCCTTAATCATCCTGTTTATCTATAAAGACACTTTTAGTTCCTATAACTAGATAGTTCTGAGGTCTTTCAACTAAATTCCAAACATCATTTCTCTTAAACTGGTTTAGTTCTTCTTTCATTGATATCATCCAACTTTCATCAACTAAGGATTATTCTAATGTCTTAGGTTCTAATTAGGAAATAAAGACAGATAATTAAATAAGATTTCCAACATTTCTTCATAGTTTTTATTCCAGTGTCTAGGTCTCCTATAAAAAATTTTATAAGGTGATTATTTAGGGTTTTAGACTATCTAGGTAGTACACTATTTGATTCTTCAATATCATGTTCTTCTAAACTGGACTGAATTTCATTTAAATCTTTTTAAAAATAAACTTTTAATTTCTCATGTCTCATGTTATCATTAGAGTCGGATTCATCAAATTGGTATTTACTTTTCTCAAAGGGATCAAATTAATCAAATTTAACATCATATGATTCTTTAACAATCCTTGAATTTTTATTAAAAACTCTATAATCTTTGTAAGTAGTAGAATATCCTATGAAAAAGCCTTCATCAGATTTTGGATCAATCTTACCAAGATTGTCCTTGGTGTTTAAGTTGTAAACCTTGCATCCAAAAAACTTTTAAGTAACTTACTTTAGGTTTTCTGTTATTCTAGAGTTCATACGGTGTCTTTTTAAAAATTGGTATGACTAAAACTCTATTCATTATATACTAGAGTATACTTATAGATTCTAACTAGAAATAGGTAAGAAGAATCTACTCATTTAGCATAGTCCTAGCCATTTCTTGAATAATCTTATTTCTTCTTTCAACAATTAAATTTTTTATGTGTTCTTGGTATAGAAAAGGTGTGTTTAATACCCATATTTGAGCAAAATGAATTAAATTATAGATTCTCAAATTCTCCACCATGATCACTTCTTAGTGAAATTATTTTAAAACATTTTTCATTTTGGACATCTTTGCAAAAATATTCAAATATAGTAAAAGAATCATTTGTATATTTTAGAAAATAAATCCAAGTAAATCTAAAAGACTAATAAAAAAACATATATATATAATTTACCAGCCAAGATTATATTCTTGAATAACCAAACAAATCCATATGGATAAGCTCTAGAGGTTTATATCTATCAATTTTGTTAACAGATTTGAAGGATGATTTGTCCTACTTGTCAAGTTAACATGCATGAAAAAATCTATCACTTTTATATTTGGGACTAGACGAATCAAAAAATAATTGTTTCTTAGATAACTTATGTAAATAATATACATGGAAATGTCCAAGTCTTCTATACTAGATCCCTGATTCATTTATCTTAGTAGTTAAGCAGTTTAATTTTTGTTTACACAATGAATTTAATTCCATAGTATAAACATTATCAGTTCTGGGTGATCTAAATTTAAGAAATTTATCTTTTAAAATAGAACAATAATTATTAGAAAAAATAACAAAATAACCATCATCACATAGTTGAGAGATACTTATCAGGTTTTGTTTCAATCCTTGTACATAGAGTACTTTATTAATTGAGATAACTTCTGGATCTACAACAGTTCCAATTACAATAATTTTAATATTGACATTGTCACCAAATGGGACTAATCATCCATCATTTTGAGTTAATGTTTTAAAATTCGATGAATTCCCACTCATATTCCTGGGTCAACCTCTATCTATATAATATATTTTAGTTCGGATTTTGTGACCTTCTTCCTGCAATGGCATTTATACAAAAAAAATTGGTATCTATATTTTATTGGGTCCAGTAGTGTTATCCAGCAAAGACCTGGAAATCCAGACTTTCTTTGTTTTTCTATAATCAATAGAATCATATAAACTTCTTGAAACAAAGGATTTATTAATCCCAATTATTTGTGGTTACCTAAAATAACTATTTTTAGATATGTGACATTTTGTTCCACATTAGTTGAAAATTTTACCTTTTATACTTGAAAAAAATAGTTCTTATATAGTTTTGATTTCTTACCATTACTATCTATTCAATATATTTAATTTTGAACCAAATTCTTTCCAAGAATTTCATTTAGTGTATTTTCTCCTTTTTTGAAAACAAGAGTTGCACTTTTGTATGTTTCTACTTCTCTTTGAAGTGTTTTTATTTTAGTTTCATTATATATACATTTTATGTCTGATGAGTTATATTTTTCAATTAAATCTTGATGTTGTTTTAGAATAGTGTATCTTTATCCTAAAACAATGGTGTGAATATTTTCACTAATTTATGTTTCTTAAAAAAGGAATCATATTTTTCATTCAGCATGTTTTAGTAGGCTGGAAGTTTATTATTTGAACAATTAGATCTTGAATTAGAATTAGATGATTAATAAGATTGTACCTCATCAGCTTCTTCAATAAAGCACATATTTGCTTTTAGATTTGATTCTTGTTTTTCTGAGTCAAACTTTGATGAATTGCTAGAGTCTTAAGAAACATTCTAACTAGATTTCATTGCTCTTTTGTCTTTCTTCTCATAATCATTGTTTTTGAAAAAAATTCTTTTTCTTTTATTCTTTTAATTGAGGGAAGTCAGGTCTAATGTGGCTCATCTTCTTGCATTCATGGCATCTGACATTCCTTGGTTCTTTTTCATCCTTTTTTAAGGTTCTTTTGAATCCCTTCTTCTTTTTTTATAATTTACTGAACTTTCTAGCTAGCTGATCCAGTTACACATATGAATTAGATGAATCAGAATTCTCTGATTTCATTTTATTTATTTCTTTATATTTATTCTCTTATTTTGGGATGTTACTTTCAAAGAAGTATTTTATCTCTTGATCAAGAATTTATGATCATTTCCTTCATCATGAATCTCATATTCATACATCATCAGAGTTCCAATTAATTGTCTCATAGTTAGATATTTTACTGTCGATGATTGTCTAATAGCTATTGATTTCCCATTCCATCTACGTGGTAGTACTCTCAGTACATTCAGGGATTGATCTACTTGTTTGATAGGATCTCCCAAGGCAGTGATGTTATTAACAATTTATATAATCCTTTCATTTGTTTGGGTGATTCTTTCTCCTTAAAACATTCTGAATGTTTCAAATTTTAATTTAGTGGTGGAATACCTCATCTGTCTGAAATTTTCAGTCCCTTCATAATCAATTGAAATTTTCTGCCACATTTCATAAGCAGTCAAACACTAAGATACTCTGTTGAATTAATCTGATCCAAGACCATAGATGATAGCATTCATAGATTTCGAGTTTATGTCATACTTTGCTTCTATATCATTACTCCATGTTTCAAGTTTCTCTGGAATCACATAGGGATTTAAAATTTTCAATTAGAATTTGTATTGACGGTTTTTTAAGTAAATGATCATCATTGATTTCCAGCATCCATAATTTTCACTATTGAAGTAGGGAGCTCAAACCATTGACATAACCTCTTGTGTATTAGCCATTATGCTCTGTATAATAAAAAAACATTTAGCTTTTCATAGGTTTGACAAAATCTCCACCTCTGATACCAATTGTTGGATCAGGTTATACCAAATACACACAAGAGGGGAGTGAATTGTGATTTTTAAAAACTCTTCATGAATCACGATGATGACTGAGTCTATCCTTTTATATTTATCAGATTGTTTATACAGCAAAAAATAAATAGTTAAAGGACACAAGGATGTATAGTGGTTCGAGGAACATAAGACCCCTAGTCCACTCCAACAATGCTCTACTCCACGAGCATGGTGGTTTTCACTATCAGGTCCTGTTATCAACATACCATCCACAACTGAGTGCAGGTAGTTGACTCCTTTAAAAGTTAAGGCAAAAAACCGAGCCTTATGGTTCATACATAGAACTGAATATAAAAATTAGTATGAGAAGCCGATTACTGAAAATAAAAAATTTATTTTTCTTGAAATACTTTCCAATTGATCTTCACAGCTGAAACAACACACAACTAAAAGTAGATAGATCATCGTCTTCAAAAAAGATGTTCTTCAGATAAGGGAAGTGCTGAGTCGATCTAGTTTTAATAGGTATAGAAATAAATTCAGCACCTCCAACAAAAATAGATTCCCGAAATATCTTCGATGTAGAAATGATGAATCTTCAAAGTGTTTCCTCTTCTTCAGAAAATACAGAGTTTGTGGTTCTTGTAACAGCAGATCTATAAATATCAAATAACTCTGTAAAGATATAGTTGTGATGAACTCAAGAGATTATTATATATTTTCTTGATGATTTTCCCTCTTCTTTGTAATACAAAATATCACTGATATATATATAATAAAAATGGGAATTTTCCTTAAAAATTTAGATCCACAAAATTTTGCTTTAGAATCACGATATTTAAATGTTTGAATAACAGGGAAGTCATAACTCCCCTGAATATTCATCATGAAAATCTCCTCTTAAATCGATCCTTTTAATAAAAAATAAACGGATTTTACTCAATCAAATATGGGATTTAAAACGAGGCTTTGAATTTGGATTTAAATTAGCCTAATAATCTGCAAAAAGACTGTTGATCAACAAAGTCATAATTTGAAACACCGATACCAAACGTAGGGTTGAACTGCATAAAAGTCTTTCTCTAAATGTAAGGTTCACAACGTAAGGTTGATAATGTAATGTTCACAACGTAAGGTTGATAACGTAAGGTTCACAAGGTAAGGTTGATCAACCATACTTTTCTATTGAACTCTCAAATGTATGGTACAATATCCATTATTTCCTTTTTAGAAAATCATAAGATACATGATCTGTATGGTTCATTATAAAAGTAAGGTTGATGATCCATACTTTTATCATCTTCTAATCATAAGGTATATAATCCATAATTTTTGATAAAATGTAAGGTTGTTTTCAAAGGTAAGGTTGATGAACGATACTTTTTATAAACAAACATAACGTTCTATACTAATATAGGGTTCTTCATCTATATGTTTATGATATCCCAAATGTAAGGTTCCTTCCAAACGTAGGGTTCTTCTTCTATACTTTTGTCTATAATGTATGGTTACTTTGCCATAATTTTCTGATATGATGTAAAGTAAATGACAAATTCCATACTTACACTACACTCAACGTAATCTATGAATAGTGTTTCTAGAACATGTGAATGTGATTTCCGAACACGTAGGGCATGAATAGTGTTTCCAGAACACGCTAAAACGATTTTAAATCACTTTGTCAAATATTCCACGCGAATTAAATTCTTTAATATTATTCCAAAATAGAGAAATAAATAATATTAATTTTCTAAAATGTACTCAAAGTAAAATCAGTATAGTAAAAAATAAGGGTATTTGTGAACATAAAAATCATTATAAAGAGATAGAGTATTGTTCTCAACAATGTCTCTTTAATAAAATAGAGTGTTGTTGAAAGAAACAATTGCTCAAAACTGAGGAAATGAATACTTATAAAAAATGTATAATATATTAGATTAAGTAGTATTATGATACTAAAGAATCTTAACAATTGATACATTTAGGCGTGTTTAATATAGTTTACTAATTTTTGAGGTGAATTATTGTTATTGAAGTATAACAAGAGTAAAGAGACTTCAGATGAGGTAGGTGGTCGAACAATGCCTCTGCACTTTCCCAGTGCAACCGGCGCTCCTGAAGCTTCCCCTTCTCCTCCCTCCAAGGGATTTGTAGTTTTGTTCAGCGGTGATGGATCCTCGCTTCTCCCAATTCTATCTTCTCCTCCTTTTCTTAATCTATCATTCTACCTTCTTGATTGAAGCTGATCGCTGGTGTGGATATCCTACGCAGCGCACTGCCCCTCTTTTCGCCTAACCCTGCGCATCGGGCCTCTATTTTGGGTCTGTGTGTTGGTGCATCATGCGGTTTGGGTTGGCATCAGTGGCGGTGTATGTTGTCCTTATTCTCCACTTCTCTTGCTGGCCAACCCATCGTCCTCTACTCCATCATTGTCGGGTTCGATACAGGATATGGGCCAACATGGGATGATGTTGGAGGGGGGCTGGCGATGGAATCAGTTTGTATCCTTTTTCGAAGCTAGCTTCGTCTCTTATTCTTGGCTTCTATATCTTTTGGGTTCGGTGCTTTTTCCTTGTTAAGAATTAATCCTTTTGTTCGGTTTTTTTCTCGAATTTTTGGTATTGGTTGTTGGGTTCTTTATTATTTCGAGAGGAAGTGTTTTATGGCAATGGTTTATCTGGTTTTTTGTTGATGGTTCGATGGTTTGATGTCGTGAGGTGGTATTTCATTCCTCGGTGAGGACGTGGGGCGTGATTCTCCAAGAGGGCAACTGGGTTCCCTGCAACCCTATCGTTGATTTGGTGGGCAGCTCCCGCAAGCATATGGTACCTTGTTGATGGTGGTCTGTTGCTGTGGAGGTTCAGTTCTGGCTGTGGAGGTGACGTGATTAACTCATCTAGAAGTGGGCGTGGCTCGAGGTCACTGCTTGATGTTTCATTCCCTGAGGTGTCTCGGTAGTGATGGGATGACACGTGATTATTTTGCATTTCAAATTTGGGATCTTTATCTTGTTTTGAATTTTGAATATGGTGGATTGGGTCGAAGTATATCAAGATAAGTCCTCTACTACTTTATGTTCTATCACAAGTGGTAATGTCTAAATATTTAAAGGTTGAAGTATTTAAAGAAAATTATTTAAAGAATTTAAATTATTCAATGAAGATATTTGAATCACTAGAATAGTAGCTTGTTTTTTCTTCTATTTTTGGAGGAATTCATATGAATGATTAAAATAACAAGAATTTATAAATCTTATATTATTTTTTCCTGATATTTTTGAATTAATGAAGGTTGTTTTTTTAAAAGAAATAAGTACTATGTATAAGAATAGTTTTTTTAGTAGTAAATTGAATATACATAACATGGTACACATAATTTGGGTTTTTAAGATATCCCTTATGTACATATGAAAATGAAAATCTACTATAGTTGTGCTTTCAATATTATTTTCTACAGTTGAATAACCCATTGAGATTATCTTTTTATAATTTTCCAATTACTAGAAAATTTTTTCTCTATCTATCAATTTCTTCATGAAATTGTGCCCTGAACTCAAAATCCATATATTTATTTTTTTACTATAATGTTTTCCACTTACTATTGTGAGTGTGTTAGGGCCAAGGAAATGTCATGTAAAAATGAAGAGCCATGTTTAGAGCTCTTGGAACCTTTCTATAAGACGTTTCAGTTTCATTCAATCAACTGTCAAGGTCACTAATAAATTCACTTGCTTACTGAAAACCACCAAGCTCATTAAAAGTGTGTTGGTAGAGTGGACTAGGGGATTCTTGTTCCCAGAACCACTATAAATACTCTATTTTCAATTCTTATTTTTTATATTTCATTTCCATTTCCTAGTTGATAACATAGTTCCAAACTGTTCATGGGCATTGTAAATTGGGGTTACATTTTAAGAACTCAATACACTACCCCCCCCCCCCCCCCTTGAGTCATTATGTAGCTCCCTCAGAATCCATAACATCTCTCTTACCATGGATTTTTTATGATATATTAAATCTTATTGTTGATTAAAAATTTAGTCTATCATGATATCACCACTAATCACTCTTTATTTAATAAAATTATATCCGATATTAAGAAAGATGGATCTAGAGTATTGTACAAGGTTGTTTTGTGAATTGACTAAACTATGGTTATAGTAAAAAAATTTGTCAATTAATTATCTATTTTGATATTCATGTCCTATTGGTACACAAAAATCTATACTAAAGTTTTACATGCAGGAGTGAATTCCACATATTCTTATTCAAATGTGCCAAGTGTTTATGATTTATGATTCTTACTGTTAAAATTCAAACATCCCTCACCAATGAAGAAATTAACTCCTGTTATAGAATTTTTATTTGTATAATAAAAAACCTGGTGTACATCAATGTATCCAAGTACCAACAAATTTTTTGTACATTTACAGGCTAATCCATAATTCAATTTTCCATTCACTTATCATAATATTTTTTTCTACAAGCATGTGTAACTCCCTTGGGTAACATTGAAATAGAGTACAAAGTGTAAAGGAAAAGGATATTTTTTTGAGAAAATTGGGCATGAAGACACTTGTATTAGAAGTAGAATAAAACAAGTTACAAGAGGTGAAACTAAAGAAATTTACATTCAATAATTATTATAAATTATTATTAGTAAACATTGATGTTATTTGTGTCTTCAAAAAAGTTGGTTTTTACTGGAATTGGTGTTCAATTTTTTTGATTTATTAATTAAAAACTATTTCAATATATTATTGGAATATTTTTAGGACAAAAATATTACATTTGGTTTCTTCCAAATATGTAATCTCATAAAATAATTCTTTTTTTCCTATATAAACATCTCAATTTTTTTTCATTTCATTGAAAATTTAACTTTATGGTATTCTTGATCGCTACTAAAAATATTTATCATCATCACACACTTTGAAAATAATTATAACCATTGAGAACACTATTATAAGTAGATTACTGGTAATTTTACCCCAGTGGACCCATTCCTCAATTAAAACATAATGTTTCAAGAACCATGATACATGAGCATATTTAGAGCTATATAATTACAAACTTAGTTAGTGTACCATGATGTTATTATTATTAGGAATAAAAACATCTATTTGTTCAATAAATAATTATACCTTAAAGATACTATTAAATAAAGGATGATTTCACATCCATTTGTGTAAAATATTTAGGTCCTGGGTAAAGGCAGAGATAAAAATATTCTCATTTTATTATGTCTTGGTACTAAAGAAAAGGTTTCCTTAAATTCCATGCCATATATTTGAGTGTATAATTTTTATAGGATATTATAATTATTCCCTATCACTACACATTTTTCATTTAATTTTTTTTAAACACCCATTTATTTATGATTAAATTCTTATTTTTATTCTTGGGACTAGCTCTAAGTTTTAGGATTTATCAATATGAAGAAATTCATCATTCAAATCTTGTATCCATTTAATGTGCTCTACAACTTCACCCACTACCTATAATTCAATATGTGTTATGATTGATATGTGATTTCTTAAAATCAACATTTTTCTTGTTAGAATGGAGTTCATTTTTCCCAATAATGTTATCAATATCAACATGACTTTTTATCATCTGAAACTACATCATATCACTTCTCAAAGACTCACCATCATCATCATCATCATCATCCTAATAATTATCATTATCATGTTCTAAATCAAATTAATTTTCATCTTTTATGATATTAGATTATTTTTCAACATGCAAGGGAAATATATGCCTGCTCTTTTAATCTAAAATACAAAATTTCTCTTCAGAATATTAACATAACATTATTTTGTTTTAAAAAATTAGATATATTAATAGTTTAATGTTTTTTGAAAATGTTTTTTTCATCACATTTATCGAGAAGCATCTACTATATACCCTATAATGATCCATCCATCATATTTATATTCAAACTTTCATAGCTTCTTACCTTTTTACAATATAAAACCTAAACTTAAAAACACTTTATAGAACTTGAAAGTTGGTTTTTTATTACACTTTCTAGAAGGAGTGAGATGTGTATTAGATCTCAAAGGGAATATGTTCTATATTTGTACCCCAACACACCTACACCCTCTTGAAAAATACTTTGAAATTTTATTTTTAGAACCATTTTCCTACCCATCACTGTAATACTCATATTCTTTCTCTCTATAACCCCACCCTATTTAAGAGTAGAAGCTGTAATGAATTGATGTTAGATTCAATTATTATCATGATGAATTTCAAATAAATAACCTATAAAATCCTTCACCTCATAAAATTACAATTGTTTAATGTGATGTCCAGGCTCATTTATATTTTTTTCTTACGAAAAAATTGAACATATCAACTGTATCTGATTTTTTCTTAAGGAACATTATATTGGACATTTGGGTGAAGTTATCTATAAATTTTATGAAATATAAATCATATTTTTTTTAAATTTTTACCATATAACCACATAAATCATTGTTTATATGTTCTAGTGTCTTGATAGAGAAAATTTATACCTATTTACAGCTTTTTAGAGTCATATTTACTTTTTTCTATATTCCACACAATTCATATTATTCCCACTTCATCTTGATAAGTTCTCCCAAAACATAATTCTTCAACATTTTAATTAAATTTATTTAGTACATATAGATAGTCCTTCCATGCCATAGAAAAAGTATATCTTATACACTCATATAACAATAATTGGTATGCTCTCCTATCAAAAACTAATTACCATAAGTTCTTCTTCATTGAGAAATTACCCTTCCATCCTCCAAGCCTCAAATTACATAGGTTTATTTTTTTAAATAAACCACGTAAACACAATTTCATAGATGACTAACACTAATGAGGTTATGATTCTGATCCTTTACATATAAAAAAAATTACTTCAAGTATTGCGGTGTATTATCAGTCTATCATACACCATTAATTTTAAAGTAGGAATCATTTCCAAAAGTGACTACTCCACCATAATGGTTTTAAATATTATTTAAAATATTTTCATCACTTGTAATGTGGACAGAACACCAACTATCATGAATTCGTGATCTTTTTTTTCTATTTTACTTTAGTGAAACAACATCAAGTAACACCATCTTTTATTTGGATGTTTAAATTCCCTATAATTTTTCAACATAAGTAGTATGTATTGGAAATATTTTCATAAAATTTTATTTACAACATCTATATTTTTCACACATTCAACAAACATCCTCAATACCTTAAAATATATTCCAAGTATACACCAACTGAATAATTTGACTTTCCATTATGTATTCATTAAAAATCATATTTATATTCCTCTTGATGAATTATTTTAACATCATTTTTCATCCACAGAAATGAAATTTTATACAAAATTTTTTATGTTTTTCCCAAACACTACACAGTACAAAAAGAACCCCTGAAGCCTAAATCACCCTCGTTCATAAATATTAAACATATAATTATTTTAATAATTTTTCCTTGATATATATTTTTGGTCTTAATTTTATTTTTATGGGAGATGAAGACCTTCTGTAGTTCCTAATTTATTTAATAAAAATGAGAAAATATTTCCCCCCAATTATATTTTACCAAGTGTGACTAGATTTTGAGTGGGAGCCAACATTATTAGTGAAAGATGAAAAATGAATAGATTTCATATCTAATTATTTAACATTATATTTTTTAAAAGTATTATCAACTAATATAGGGGAATCATTTATGACTTCAATAATGTTTTTTTAAATCCTTCTTTAACATCATTATCTTATTTTTAGTTTCAAGTCACTTAGACTGTGTCTTAAATAGTATTTATTCTTTTAATGAAAAGATTTCTTTAAAATATTTTCACATTTTTTCATGTACAAATAATTTTAACATGAATTTTCTGATCTCATCAGCAAGTTTTTCTTCATTATTTTCCAACTAATAATTTTATTCAATGGGATTTTTTCAATCTTCTACTAATTTTTCCTTTTATTTAATTAATATGGTATTATTCTCAAGATATCCATCATGTTCATACTTCAACATGTGTTCCATATTAGTTGGTTCTAAATCAACATATTCACTTTTTTATGTTTAAAATCCTTTTTTTACATGACCCATAAAATTGATAAATTTCTCACTGGACTCACTTTTATTTTCTCTAGATGATTAATGATCAATTCCTTATTATTTTAAGGTAAAATTTATTTTTATGACTCTTTAAAATTTCTTCTATATTTTTCTAGAGTTCGATGATTCTTTTAAACATTTAGTCTAATTATTTGTTTTGATTTCGTATCACTTTTTGATTCATAATATGATTCATTTATATTATTAATGTTAATGTCAATATGTTTAATGCTATTTTATTTATAAAATCATAGAACAGACTTAACTTTTATGTTGTTAATTCTATTGTTGAATCTATTTAAAATAAAAGAAATGATTTTTTACAGTCTCCTACATCCTCTTCATTTTTTGAGCTACTTGAATCTAAATTTTCAACATATTATTTAACTTTTAACATTCTCATGGCCTCAAAAAACCATTTCATCATCTTCATTTTTATAAAAGTCTATTGTTTCTCACATTTCACAAGATATGAGAATGTTATGAAGTTTATATAATGGAGAGATCATATCTACCTTTTATAGAATATATATTAGAATCAATGTTTCTTATAAAATTATTCATAATATTATTTATAATTTTAAAGACATTGGGTTTTTTAGAAAAATAACCATATATTTCAAACTAATTCATTTACCAAAAGTGAAATTTTAATTGATGTTATCTTCATCATTAATCTTGATATCTATATTAATTTTATCTATATTTTTTAGTTTATCCTAATTTATTTCAACATTTTTTCTTAGGAACGATGATGATTATCCAATATTTATTTTGATAATTAAAGTCTCAGCACTTTTGTGTGAACATTTTTTGATGAGGACTTAAAAAGAAAATTTTCTGCTTCATCATCCTTATCCATGTTTATTTTATCTTCAAGATTCATTGGATCGTTTTCTTCTATGGGTGGAAAACCAAAGACAACAACATCTCTAACCTCCATTCCAATGGATAAAAGATATGAAAACATTAAATAAATCTTACTATGATAAATTTTATGATAAAATGTTTCCATGTCCACTCTATTCACTAGATTTATACTATCCATTCAAACCAGTTGAATGAATCAAATAGGGGGACCTTTTCTTTGATACCAAATTACGTGCCTAGGATTGATTCACTATAATAAAAATGGGGATGAATAAGTGGAGAATAGTTTTTTTTATAATTAGTTATTAATTAAATCAACCCCTACAACCTATTAAAATTGTATTCAATCAAGTAAAGTGTCTCAATATCATTCATGTATATAAAAAATTAAGATACATTTAACATGAGTATTTTTATAATGATCATCCCCTTTGTTTGAAATTTATTCCTTTATGTTGTTTTCTTTTATACCCATCCAAAAATGTTTCTTAACAATAAAAACTCATCACAAGATTACTTTAATGGTATAAAGTTCCACAATGCTTATCTAGTTTCATTCCATATAGCTTATATTCACACCGAATTTATACAAAAAATGTAATCGAGTTGAGATAGATCTTGTTGAATGCTCAAATACTTCTGCAACTCTTTATATATATCTCCCTTGAATAGAATTAAAACATATTCCTGAGTTTTTATTAACATTAATATTATATGATATAGAATTTATTCTTGATGTTAAAAAACTAAATTGAATACCAATTCTCCATCAGATAAAGATAATGATCATAGAGGTTTATATTTTCATTATTTTTTTCTCACACTCTATTTTTGTTCTCTAATGTTTATTTGATATATAGGAATCCACATATATTATTCTTTATATTAAAATATATTTATTAGAGCTACTCAAAATCACTATAATTAATGATAATTCATGTAAAATAATTTCCACCTCTCCATTCTTGAATAATCTCAATGTAATCATTAAATATGATCTATTTTATTTCTTTATTCAGTTAGGATCACAAACCTGACCCATGATCTCATAAATATTCTCAATATTTAAAATATGCATGTGTACAATGTAATTACACTTTTACCCTTCTTATTTATATCCAATTAAATGAAACCATTTCTAGAATATTTTATATCCACAATTAATATAAAAAATCATTCATAAATAGTTAATTTTTTAATTCTATACATACCCATGCTTTATTACTCACTTTAAAAGTCGGACTCCATCTTGTTTATACAATTCATGATCTGATAGGAACCATATATCAATATAACAAAAAAATAAATCATTATCTTAAATGCCCATTATTAGAATGAATAATTTCAAAATATAATTAAAATATATATTGAATTTGAGAAACATTGTCACTATAAAATTTTTGTTTTAGCAGTTGGAGATTATTAATGGAAAACATCAACCCTGAGTCACACTACAACTTTAAAAAAAATATTCTCAGAAAATAAAATAGTTGTAAAAAATAACTGAAATATTTTAAATCTAAAATTAAAAACATTATATGAAACTTTAGATCCAATGTTATACTCCTTTAGGATTATATATTTCATCATAATGTTTAGTTAATTCATAAATTAGATTGAATGAAAACTATCAATTTTACATAATAAATGTAATTGATTTTTTTATATAATCATTACACTATGGACTTAAAATTATTACATTTTAAAAGTATTATAGTGACCTAGGATTAACATACATGGATATTATACCTTTTTAATTGAATATTCATCACCTTACACAAATGTATTGCTGATGTCCATAATAGTTCAGTGTATTCAGAATCACGGAACATGGTATTATAGTCTGGTGAAAGATATTCAATGTTTCCCACTAATATATTCTAATTTATTACTCATAATTAAATCCTTTATTCATAACCTTGGGAAAGGAATCATGTGAAATGGGTAAGATTATATTCTCAGTTAGGGTGAACAAGGGGGATACAGAAGAATAACATGAACATAAGGGTATGAGAAATGAGAATGACATTTGAAAACCATACCCTTCATATTAGAGATCATAATTAGGATTCATGGCATTATGATTGGAAGTTTATAAGATATTAATCAAAAGGTAATGAAGATAATAATAAATGAAAACATAGAATATGAATAATATATAGAATTGTAGTATACACCTAATCATAGAAACTCTTATATCAAGGATACCTCCAAGTACCTTCATAACATGTTAGGATTGGGATAGTAACTTATGTAGGATTGGGATAAAAACCATGTAACCTCTTTTTTTGGGTAAGGGACAAAAACATGCGGGCACTCTTGTTTTGGGCATGGTCTACCACCCGTGTATCCCTTGGATTTCAGGCGTGGGCTACAACTTGTGTACCTTCTTGTTTACATTCTTGGGATACAACATGTGCTCACTATTATTTTTAGGCATGGGCTGAAACATGTGTACCCTATTCTTTTTGGGTTTGGTCTAAAAACCCATGTACCCTTTATTATCATATACCATTTATCATTACCTAATTCATTAGATGAAGATATAGGTCCCACCAGTCACAAAATGAAAACCATATTTATGTATTCTACAAGATCATAAAACATTCATAATATCAAAACCCATAAAATAAAAAGGGTGTCATAAAAATTTCATAATATCACAAGCTTTATAAAAGATACAAGTTTCTTAATAACGTCCTCATAGCATAACCCCTGAAAAGAAGAAGGTTTCATTAGGGAATAACCCTTACAAAAGAAACTCGTATCATAAAAAATTTATCATCTTAAACATAAACCATTCAAATAAATAATAATAATGGTGTACTTAGATCATATTCCTAGTAAGTAATTAGTCACACCAATAGATTTAATCTTATATAGAAATAATTTTAAAATATCAGTTATTAAATTTCTTAAGGAAAATATCCTTTCCACTTTGAAAAGATATTTTTTAAACTTTTTTGAAACTGTTTTTTATTTAAAAAAATATTAAAAAGAAATGAATTTAAATAATTGTAGGAATTTGTTTTTTAAAAAAAAAATAAACTTTTGAACATGAAAATAAATAATCAAAGAAATTATATACATGATGGAATATTAATTTGTACATGCTGAACATTTCTTTTTCACCATAACAAGTCTAGAAAAGGTCATTGGTTGAAAAACAATAAGAATATTTCGTTGATTTTTTTTGTAAAAATATATAAAATGGGTAAAATTTTTAATTTCAAATTATAATAGTAGGAAATATTCAAAAAAAAATTTATAAAACACGATTATGAAATAAAATATATTTCCGATAGAAAAATAAATACAGTCAGATTTTATTTAAAACATTTTTCTAATTATCTTATATACCAAAGAGTGGAAAAATGATTCCACTAATATAAGATATCATGAATAAAAATATTAGATGAAAATTCTATATAATTATAGATATATGGATCATAATATTTCATCAATGTTAGCACCATTGTTCATAATCTAGACAAATGACAAGATTGTAGCAATAATCTCTTACCAGTTGGGGTAACCTTGAATCATAATCTCAATGACAGAATAAAATTTCATGAATCTTAAAATTTCATGAAAATAATTTATATTCATTAAATAATATTTCAAATTGGTAGTATATAAAAATTTTAAAATTATATTTGGGTATAACATAAAATGTGTCTCAAAGAAAGAAAATTAAGACAGAAATACTTTATAGATTTTGTAACAATTGAACCATAAACCCCATGAAATAAAGATACAAAAATTGATATATAAATAAAAATATTTCTTATAATAACATTCATAAAATTAATCAATGGGAATTATTTACACCATATAAAATAAAAATGTGGGGAACATGGCTTGTGTCTCACGGAAAATAAAAGTGGGACAAAATCCCTTATTACTTGAGTAAATTCTGAATTATGATCCCCATGAAATAATAACATAATTTGAAAATTTTAATGTCATTAAGTAAAGTAAATCCATGGTATAACATGTCATATTATTTTACATAAACCACACAAATTAAATAATTGGTGGATTTGGCATAAGTCTCATAGAAAGAAAAGTGAGACCATAAATCGCATTACCTTATGTCTTGACATTCTTTATAAACATTAAAACCTAATGTATAATAAATATATGTTTATTGTGCATTATCCAAAGAACCATATTATATATCATACCATGTATTATTTTATTATGACTTTATATTACCTTTTTATTAAAAATTCCATGTTAATGTTACGTTTTGGGTAATAACTACATTGTTTTTGTATATGTTTTAACATGTTATTTTTGGTTCTCTTTATTTGATATTGATTTCCCATTTAAATAATTGAAAAGAGGATATAAATATCATATATATTTCTTATAAATTTATTTATAATAATCTTTAAAATATACAAATTGGAAATTAAATACACCATTCATGGAGACGGTAGGCCGTACGTATGGATGAGTGTAGTTTCTATTTTCTTATTGTATTTGGAGAGAAAGAAAAGGAAATTATATATATTGTTATTATATTATAATTAATATAAAATATATATATAAAATATATCTATTATAACTATACTTAATACATTCCATGTAAATAGTGAACAAATCACATCACTTTGTGAGGTGGTATTCCACTGTACACATAAACAATGTTATCATACTCCCACAAAATGGAAACAATGAATGTATGTGTTATATAATAATTATATATGTATAAAGACATAATGAATATCATATATATATATATATATATTATAATCTATAAATAAATCATTATTTTCAATCATTAAATATGGTAATGGATGAACGAATAAAGTCAGTTCGTGAGGCGGTAGTCCACCGTACACACGAGTGATGCTTTCATATCCCATTTGATGAATGTTTGTGATATTTTAGGTCATTAACTTAACATAAAATCATAATATTATATTTAATATACTTATTATATTATATTATAATTTTATAATAATAATTTAATGGTTTTTATATGAGAAAAAAATAAAAATGAACTTTGATGAACATTACCTCTTCTTCTGTAATTCCTTTTGATTTACACCAAAGGACTTGATTGGTTGGATTTATGGCCAAAGTGCAGTTTCTAGGCTGAGAGGAGTCCTTTTTAGACCTTATTTGGTTATATTTTTTTTGATCCAAGTGTATTTATATGTGTTAACAATTGTGGGGGGGGGGTGAGTGACATTTTATAGTGTATGAGAAGTGGCATTCAATTAAATACCAAAATGTAAACACTATTGGGAGGTCTAATTTAAATAATTTTCCTCCAATAATGAATTTTGTTTGATAAAATATGGTATATGATTGAAATATGTCCATAAAATGGGTTTTGGACATGTCTCTAGGACATTTTTATAGTTAAGATAAAGTTTAGTCCATTGGTAAACTCGATTTTTTCTTTATTGATGTAATTAGTTTTTACTGTTTTCAATGTTATTTTTGTTAAAAAAAATCATTCAAACTTATTATAAATTGAAAATTATGATTATTAAAAATATTTAATCTATTTTCCAAATTAAAATCACATAATTGGTAGAAATTCATTTATAATTGATCTCACAAAGGGGACAGAACAACAGGTTATTAAAGTGAAAAAGTGAAAAAGTTTAAAATGATTCTATTTGAAATTTCAATGTAAAATTGATTAAAATGGAATAAATTGGATTTATTGATATATAAATGAACTAATTATACATTAAAACTAGATTAAAATATAATTTAAATATATAAATAAATTATAAAAAAAGTCAGATTTCAATTAAAATTCGGTATTTTTCATTATTCATGAAAAAATCAAACTTTCCTGAAAAATGAAAAAAAATCACCCTAAGAAAACATTGAAACTCTTATTTTAAAAATTTAAATTTATTTTTTAAAGTTAATTTTCTAATAGTTTCAAAAATCATTTTTAAAATTAGTCTTCCACAAAAAGGTGACAACATCGATTTTTATAAAATACAGTTTTTAGTAGTAAAGTTAGATTAATTCTTATATATTTCATAAGAAAATAATAAGACGATTGTTTAATATAAAATTAAATAAATAATATATTAATTTTATGAAAATCATTAACCAATATTGGTTTAATTATTTTATGAAATGTATTTTTCGATTAAATGAATTCTTATATTTTCAAAAGGGTTTTATTTTCATTTCTAGTTTATTAGTCAACAAAGAATTAAACCTATAAGAACATAAAAACCATATTTTCATAATTTAACTAATATATTTCATAAAATCCAACATCTAGGTAAAAATTATCATATTATGTAATAATATTTTAATAATATTAAGAGAATATTATAGTTCAGTAAATGTTTGTCTGGTGTTTAATCCAAGTTATTGAAGGAACTCAGCATTGTGTATAACGTAAGCCAAACATAGCATTTAATATATCACAAGAATGCCTAAGTGTTTCATATAATTAAATATTACCATGGTGTTGTTTATGAAGTAATCATAACATGGTGTAGTGCGTAATTCAAGACATCATTGAATTTTAATTTATTTGAAAAATAATAATTCATAAAAACACAAGGTGTTACATTCTACCACATAAAATGAATTTCTCCCTCTAAATTAATTAAATTCATAAATATTTTAATAATTAAATTTTTTATTTCATAGGAACCCATGACCCAAAAATTAATTCTAATTTTTTTAATGTAAATTTGGGAATATAATTGTTTCCCAAAGTAACTCCAAACTGGGTTTCCACATATCAGAACAAAGGTGAATATTTGGACATGGAAGAAAATGGTTAATATTTAAAAAGAGTGATAGAGATCACAGATCAGAAGAAAAAGGGAAATCAAAAGGAAGTTAATGATCCCCAAATCATTAATATATGATAATCTAAGGGACTATTTGATTCATCAAAAAAGGGGTTACTAGGATAAAATTTTTGTTCCAACATCATTTCGTTAATTTTAAAGATTTTTCCAAAGGAGATATACTTAATTATTTTCATTCCATTCATAAGAAAAATATCTCCCATTGGGTTTTCCTTGATCAATTTCTACTTTATATCTTACTCTAAGAAATGAAGGTGAATATTTTATCCTTGAAGCACTCATGGATTATAACATCTATAGATTTAATTATAAGTAATTCCATCTATCTTTAGGTATCATCAAAGTAAAATGGTTAGAATAGGTTATCCAATATGCATAAATCTTCATATTAGGGGAACATTAATCTCTAAAACCCCACTCAAAGTTCATTATAAACCATTTCATAAATGGTTAACCTTTTTGACCCTTCTAAAAGATTAAAATCCAAAATATTAACAAAAAGGTAACTAAGTATCTAAAAAAATCTTAAACATGATCCCCCATATAACACAAAGTTTCTCTTGATTTTCACATATAGATCATTTGAATACCTACATCATGTATTCTCTTCAATCATAGTAATAACCTAAATTACCAAATAAATTTAATAAAGAAAAAAATCATTTCTCATTCCTCAAATAAAATTTCAAATTATTAAATATGTTCCATAGATAAAATAATTTTGTAAAACAAATTAATGATAACATAAACTACACATCCAATAAATCCTTTTTTAGTTATGAGGTTATCAATTTTTTCAAATTTACTTTATCCAAATCAATCATTTATTTATAAGAAAACATTTTCTCAGTATACATATCATATTAAGGGTTACCTTCACTTAATCATGATTTTTCAATAAAATATAGCTTTTACATTAAATCAATTTTCTTATTCATTAGAATCATGAGAATATTCTTTCAAATCCTTAACAAAAAATTATACTGAACAATCCTTATATATTTCAAAATAATTGAATCCTAATACCAAAATACCTTAATCAAACCACTTAACAAAATATTAAATTGGCTTTATAATCATATTCCTTAGCAACTCATTCCATTCATATGTCATTCATAGTCTCTTAATAGTCAACTAAAAAAATAATACTCGTACAACCTTTCTGATTATATTCACCAATTTTCCCCTTATGAAATGGTTTCACACAATTCTCAAACTCCATACACTTTAAAAATAGAGCATAGGTGGCGAATTAGATGGTGTACTCTTTGAGTATATTACATTAATGGGAAGATTAATCACATTTCATAACTCTCTAGATTTATGACATGTACTTATATATTTAAAGAACCTGAAAGTTCAATCTAATAAATTTCCTTGATACCTCTTCCCACAATTTATGTATATGGAAAATTTAATCTTCATTCCTTCATGGTCTCCATTTCCAAAACTCTCAGTGAAATATATCCTTCTTGTCTTTAGTGAGTTTGTGAGTTGGTTAAGGTGTAAGTTGTTAATCAGGTTCTATGTTGACTGATTGGGAACATTGTATTTCACTTAAAAAGTCATCAAATTTGGATGCTCATTAGAAAATTTTCTGCCACATTTAATGTGAATATAGTTTCTTCTAGTTCCCATAGCTGAATAAAACTATAATAAATAGTGCGACCAACACTTATCTTAGTGGAAACCTCATAATAAAGAAAAATCAATTATAAGATGTCTAAATCAAGAAAATTTATTCTTTTATCTAGGACACCTTGGGATTATACTTGGTTATTCATAGTCATATTCTATTTAAATACTTCACAATGGTTCTTAAACCATTTTTTAATTTTCAAATGATATCCACTAGGAGTTCCAAAATTGGTGTGCATTAAAGACCATTATTGTGCACTAGTTCTTAATCGAGTCTTCGTCAATACAATGTTTTTAGGGTTTTTACCCCTATATAAATATATACTAGAGCCACATCCACTTGTAGTTTTTAGATAAGGTTGTATTTCTATGAATACACTCCCTTTATTATTTACTAAATTTCCCAAACCTGTTCCTATACATTAACTCAACCATAGAATATCCTTAGAAACATCCCTAGACATGTCATTATAAATATCCCTAGGGAAGACGCTAATATTTTCTCATCCTAGTTTCTATAGGTTGACTAAACCTTTCCTTCTATACCAACTATAACATCCCAAGATTAACATAAAATGATATTACATATTTTTAGATAAATATTCATTGAATTAAACACATACATGCATAGGGAACATAATAGTTTAATGAGTTTTGAAATTTGGTACACAATCATCAAGTCTTGTGAAAGATGTTCAATGTTTCCCACAAATATATTCCACTTTAGTACTCCTACATAAATCATTTATTCATAACTTGGGAAAAGGAAACATAATATAGAGGTGATCTCATATTCTTAGTAACGATAAAAAAGGGATATACATAATCATAACATGAACATAAGGGTATGAGTACATGAGCATAACATTTGAATACCAAACCCTGTACATTGGATATCATAATCAGGATTTATGGAATAAATATAAGCAGTTCATAAGACATAAATTATAAGAAAATTAAGAGAATAATATGTTAGATCATGTCATATGAATAAGACACAGAATTTTTTAATACACAAAATCATAGAAACTATTATGTCAAGGATACCTATGAAGACCTTCATAACATCTTTGGCTTGGGCTTAGCACACATTTACTTATGTTAGTATTGTGATAGAAATTATTTACCCTCTTGTTTCTGTATTGGGATACAACACAAGAACCCTATTCTTTTTGGATTGGGATATAACGTGTGTACCCTATCGTTTTTAGGCTTGTTATATAACCAATTTACCCTATTATTTTCAAGTTTAGGCTACATCTTGTGTACCCTCTTATTTTTAAGCTTAGACTATGACCTATGCATCCTATTTTATTCAGGAATGGGATAACAACCCATGTACCCTTTGTATTATATATCGTTTATCATTACACAATGCATTTGAGGGTGATAAAATCCCCACCAATCAATAATTAAAACTATATTTATTTTTTCCACAAGATCATAAAGAGTCATGATATAAAACCCCATGAAATGAAATGAGTATTATAAAAATTTCATAATATCATAACCTATTGAAAATATATAGTTTTCATAATAATTTCGTTATAGAATAACATATGAAATGAAGTGGGTTTCATCATGGTATAACCCATGGAAAATAAATAGGTTTCATAAAAAACATTTTTATCTTGAATATAAACTATTAAAATAAATAATAAGAATAGTTTCCTTGAATTATGTTCATAGTAAAGAATTATTTAGGCCAAAAATTGTAATCCATGATGGAAAAAATTTCAATAGATAGTTTAAGAAATTTATTGAGTAAAATATATTTTCTACCTTAAAAAATTATTTTTTAAACATTTTTTAATACCATTATATTTAAAGAATAATTTAAAAACACTGAATTTATATACTATTAAGATGAAAAATTTATTTAAATATAATAATATAAACATGTAAAGGAAGCTTAAAATAAATGATGGTCAAGATGGAAAATAAATTTGTATATTCCCAACGTTTAATTTTCTCAATAAAAAGGTTAGAAATAGGAAATGAAAGACCCCAGTCATAAAGACGGTAGATTGTTCGAACACATGAATAAAATTTCTGTTTTTTATCATATTTTGAATGAAAGAAAGGTAAATGATGTATATATATATTAACCATAAATTATTATTATTATGTCATATATTTCCCATATTTCTATTACACCCTTCTTTAATATATTCCTTGTAAAGAATGAATGAATCAAATTGCTTCGTGAGGCGTCAATTCAATGTATACATGAATAACATTTGCGTATTCTCATAAAATGGAAAGCATCATGTTATGTTTTATGTAATAATTATAGAACATACAAAAATCATAAATATAATGAATATAATAAATATCATATATAAAATATAATTATATAATTATTCTGAATCATGAATTGTGGTAATGGAAGAAGGAACAACATTGGTTCATGATGTAGTAGTTCACTTTATAAACATATGGTGATTGTATATCCCATTTAATGGAAGTGTGTGAAGTTGTAGGTCATATCTTTAACATGAAAAATATTATTAAAATTAGTATAATTAGGTTAATATATAATCATTTAATAATTATAATTTAAGGTTTTGGAGGAGGAATCAAAAAAAATGCAAATATATGAACATTACCTCTTCTTTGAGTAACTCGTTCTGGTTTTCACTAAAGGACTTCCATTGTTGGTTTTATACCCAAATTGAGAATTTTAGGTTAAGATGAGGACATTTGGGAGATTTGTTTTCTAATTTTATGAATTATACATAAGTATTATAGTTATGATGTACTAATGTGGGGGGGATGTGAGTGCTCTTTTATTGTGGATGAGGAGTGGAATTCTTGTAAATACAAAAATTTAAAAACTATTGGAAGGTCTTCCTTACATGATGTGCCTCCAATAATGAATTTTTATTATCCAATAGGTTATATGGAACAAATATGTCTATAAAATGGTTTTTGGACATTTTTCTATGTTATTTGACCCATTAAGTTAATGATTTGTCCATTGCTAACCTCATTTTTTCTTTTAATCATTGTAATCAATTTTAACTTTTACCTCTAATATTTTCAAGAAAAAATTATTTTAACATTATAATATATTATAAATTATGATGATTCAAAATATGAAATCAATTTTTATAAATTAAAATCACATATTTTGAGGAAATTAATTTAAAATTTATCCCACAGATGAGACGAAACAATGAGTTTTTAAAGTTAAAATGTTCAAAAGATTGAAATGTTTTTATATACAATTTATGTGTGAAATTGATTCCAATGATCTAAATTGGATTTATTTACTTATAATTGAAATAATTATATTTTTAAATAATATTTAAATATAATTCAACTATATAAATAAATTAGATGACAATTCAGTTTTCAATTAAAATCTACTATTTTTTACTATTCATCAAAAATTAATTCTTCTCAAAAATATACAAAAAATTAACTCTAAGGTAATTTTGACATTAAAAGTTATGAAATTAAGTTTATTATATTAAAATACTTTTCTAAAAGTGTATAAAATTAGTTTTATAATGTGTCTTCCATAAAAAGGTGACAAAACTGCTTTTTAGAAAAATACAGATTTTTTGGCATAAAGTTGGATTCATTATTTACTCTTTTCTATGAAACTCATTAAGTGAATGTTAAATATCTTATTGAATATTTATTATATTAATTTAATTAAATTAATTCACATATTTTGGTTTAATTAATTTATGAAAATACTTTTCTATCAAATGATTTCTTATATTTTCAAAAGGTTTTTATTTTCAATTATAGATAATCGGCCAACAAAGAATTCATCTTATATACATATTTAAACCATATATTCATAATTAAATTAATAATATTTATAAAATCCATTCCCATTTATCGGTTTCTGTTATCATATTAGATAATAATATTTTAATCATTTTAATAGTATATTATAGTTCTGTAAAACTCAGTCGAGTATGTAACACAAGATATCATAAGAACTCTCCATTGTGTGTAACACAAGAAAAATATAGTGTTTAATATACCAATATATAATATAAGTGTTTCATATAGAAAAATTTTAACTTTGTGTTTCACATGAAGAATTCATGACTTCTTGTAACATACAATGCAAGCCATCAAAGAATTTTAATTTATTCGAAAACAATAATTCATACAAACTCATGGTGTTACAAGGATTTATTTTAAGAATCTCATTATTAGTGAATGAATAATTTTATTAATATTTATAAGTATTAT
The DNA here is from genome assembly GCA_963277665.1 of Viscum album. NCBI lineage: Eukaryota > Viridiplantae > Streptophyta > Magnoliopsida > Santalales > Viscaceae > Viscum > Viscum album. The sequence continues at coordinate 1,467,363,968 of OY728158.1, forward strand.
AATCATTATTTTATTATATTTATATATTTTCTTTATCTTATATTTTCTATAAAGCTCAGAAGATGGACTTATGATTATGTCCTATGATTAAGAAATGTTTGGCATAAATTATTACTATTTAATAAAGTTTTAAGATCTGATTTTAAAATAATTATACTCAAAGCTTAAAAATATGCTTAGAAATACAACATTACACTTATATAACATTATATTTTTCAGTTCCATATATAGAAGATATAAAATAAATGACTATCTAAACTGAAAAAAAAAAAGACCCAATCAATTGATTATTTGACAAATTTAACTGACTGCATGACAAAATCAATAGACCACATTTGAAATCAAACTGAATAAATAACCATATTAACTAATTGCATGACTAAGTAAACTGAATAAACAAAAAACTATACTACTATATGTGGAAACCAATTTATTGTGTGAAAACCTAAAATTTCTACATGACTGACTCAATAAAAATTTAATAACAATAAAATAACAAACCAAACTACAAAAAAATTATGAACCTCTCAGAATAATCTTAAAAACTTATATAATCCTCATAGGCTTCATAAATCATATTGAAAAAAATGAAATAAATTTATCTAAAATAGAAAATTCAAAGGTTATTCATACATATATGTTAATATAAAAAATGGATTTAATTATTTGATTCAATTATTTACATCACATCATTCATTTAATATTAGGTATTTTACCCACGAACATGAAATAAAAAAATATAGGACCGTTGCATTTTTTTGGTGTGGATATATATATTTAAATGTTCTAATAATTTTTTCCTAAATATTTCATTTAATTAATGTGTTTTAATCCTTAAATTAATATAATATTATTTTGTGATTTTAAAATTGTATTTTACATGTTTTCTTGATTGAATCAATACTTTGATCAATAAGATTCATGGTTCAGGAATGTTAGGGATTAACATAAGATATTCTAAAGCAAAGGGTTACCCTTATATCAGATCTACCCTTACATGAAGTCCATCATCGGTATACAAGATAACCCTCACTGAATTCTATATTGATGTGAGGAAGATTACCCTTAACTAATATATAATCTACTTTGACACGTGATTTAGAAATTTCATTGCACCATTACACAACCCAACCCCCATGAAATCCTAAATCATCTTACATTTATACAGTGTAGGAAAAAACTTTATACCATTAAATGATAGAGTAAAAACCATGTTTACTTTTTGTAGTAATGTAAATAGGGGGTTACACAAGGGTAAGGCAAGTTTACCTTTATGTGAGTTATAGAATATCATTATACTATGGCATAACTACATTTATATAGTGAATAGAAAGTAGGAATTAAAATTATGTGATCCAAAGACTAACTTTATATATCTATGGTAAAAATGGGATTATTCTAATGTGAGAAATAAATCAATTTTTATGTTTTGCATCAATATTGATCTATGTAAGGGTAAACTATTCTACCCATGTAAAAGAAGGGGATCCTGTATAAGGGTAAAGAATATTTGATTTGGTTCCCTATAAGTTGCTTTTATATACTATATGATATCCTGTATTAATTCCCTTTGATATTGATAATATTAATAATGTTATTATAACATCATTATTATTCTTTTTCATGATATAGTATGTCACTACAAGAAAACGGCCATTTAGCGGTGGTTTTTTCGCGGTGGTTTTAAAAACTGCCGCTAAACACGTTTCGGGTCGCCGTTTCGCGGCGGTTTAAAAACCGCCGTGAAAAAACCTCCGCGAAATTCCATACTTTTTTTTAATTTTTTTTAATTTTTTTTTTATTAAATTTTTTTCGAGGATTAGTGGCGGTTTTTTAAAAAACCGCTGCGAAATAGCGGCGGTTTCGGTAAAAACGCCGCGAAATGAAAGGAAAAAATAAAAAACCACAAAAAACCACGAAATCACTAAAACGACCATAACTTTTGATCCGGGTGTCCATTGGAGCTCCACGACCAGTCAAATCGAAGCTCATGAAGATATATAGAGGCACATATAATCAAAACCTTGATACGGTCTAAGGTGCAAAAGATATTAGAGTTATAATAATGTTGAAAAAATTTCTCCAACTTCAAACGACCATAACTTTCGCTCCGGGTGTCCCTTTGGGCTCTACCACATATCAAATAGAATCCAGTGAAGAGAGATACACACCACATCAACAAAAGAAAGCTTCTATTGTGTTTTTCGACCCCAAACACCCCTCCGAAGCCCTCCGAAACCCCGTTTTTGTCACCGATGTCCCGTCGAACTTGTCTTCAAATGGACCTAACTTTCGATCCGCGTGTCAGTTCGGACACCTCCACCTGCCAGATCATAGCTCGTTCCATGAGCTTCAGTTTGACTGGTCACAGTGCCCACATGCACTCCTGGATCATATGTTATGGCCTTTTTAGTGGGTATTGGGTTTGTTATGTTTTTCGATGCCTCGTTTCTAGCACCCGTTCCCTGTCAGCTTTTTTTAAAATGGTTATAACTTCTGATCTGCCTATCCATTTAGACACTTTCACCTATCAGGTCGAAGATCGTTTCCGGATCTTTGATTTGACAGGTCGCGGATCTAAAACGGACTCTCGGATCATAAGTTATCTCCATTAATGTGAGTCCAATGTTTTTGTCTCTTTATGACCGTTTTGACGGGTTTTAACGGTTGCTCCATTTATTACTATTTATTTGGGTTTCCATGACTTGTTATCTTTATCAATGGTTTTTTGTGGGTTATTATGATGATTATGTTGAATTATTAAGGGGTTTTCCAGAGTTGTCATGAGTTTTCATTCTTTCTCATTCTTTCTAATGTCTCATTCTTCATATGCTTCTCCATCCGTTTTCATGCGTTTAATGATTTTTCATCCCTTACCACGTATTTTCATACTTTTTCATGTGTTACCTTTATTATTTATTATTTATTATTTATTTATTATTTATATTTACTTATTATTTATTATTTATTATTTATTTTTAATTATTTATTAGTACTAATAATAAAATATTATTATTAATAATAATATTTGTTACTGGTTATTTATTATTTATTATTTATTATTATTTATTATTTATATTTATTTATTATTTATTATTTATTATTTATTATTTATTATTTATTTATTATTTATTATTTATTATTTATATTTATTATTTATATATATTATTTATATATATTATTTATTATTTATTATTTATTACTATATTTATTAATTATTTATATTTATTAATTATTTATATTTATTAATTATTTATATTTATTTATTATTTATTATTTATATTTATTTATTATTTATTATTTATATTTATTATTTATTATTTATTATTTATTATTTATTATTTGTATTTATTATTTGTATTTATTATTTATTATTTATTATTTATTATTTATATTTATTAATTATTTATATTTATCAATTATTTGTATTTATTAATTATTTATTATTTATATTTATTTATTATTTATTATTTATTATTTATATTTATTAATTATTAATTATTTATATTTATTAATTATTTATATTTATTATTTATTTATTATTTATTATTTCTATTTATTTATTATTTATTTGTTATTATTTACTATTTATTATTTAATATTTATTATTTATTATTTATTATTTATATTTATTTATTATTTATTATTTATTATTTATTATTTATTATTTATTATATATTTTTTATATTTATTTATTATTTATTATTTATTATTTATTATCTATTATGTATTATGTATTATGTATTATGTATTATGTATTATTTGTTATTTATTATTTATATTTATTTATTATTTATTTTTTATATTTTTTATATTTATTATTTATTATTTATTATTTATTATTTATTATTTATTATTTATATTTATTTATTATTTATATTTATTTATTATTTATTATTTATTATTTATTATTTATTATTTATTATTTATTATTTATTATTTATTATTTATATTTATTTATTATTTATTATTTATTTTTTATTTTTTATTATTTATTATTTATTTTTTATTTTTTATATTTATTTATTATTTATTATTTATTATTTATTATTTATTATTTATTATTTATTATTTATTATTCATTATTTATTATTTATTATTATTGAGTTTATATCTATTATTTATGTATTATTTGTTTTTTCAATTAATATATATAAGTATATTAAATTCTGTTTAATAACCACATGACGAGCTTGCTGGAGTGGTAAAGTCTTTGGAAAATATGCAAGAGGTTAGGGGTTCAAATCTCACCAAATGCAGTATTTCTTTATATTGCATGGGCATGTGCATGGGCATGTGCATGACCATGTTCATGGGATTTGCATGCATGGATAAATAAAGTAAATAAAGTAATACAAAATAAATAAGAAAAAGAAAATAAATACGAAATAAATAAAATAAATACAAAATAAATAAGAAAAAGAAAATAAATATGAAATAAATAAAATAAATACAAAATAAATAAGAAAAAGAAAATAAATACGAAATAAATAAAATAAATAAATAAAATATAGAAAATAAATAAATAAAATAAATAAAATAAATACTAAATAAATAAGAAAAATAAAATAAATAAAATAAATAAAATAAATTAAATTAAATTAAATTAAATTAAATTAAATTAAATTAAATTAAATTAAATTAAATTAAAAAAAATTAAAAAAATTAAAAAAAATTAAAAAAAAATTAAAAAACTGTTGCTAAATCATTTAGTGGCGGTTTAAACCGCCACTAAAAACCGCCATGAAAAGTTCTGCGACAGTTATAAAAACTGCCGTGAATAGTTTCCCGACGCACGATTTCGCGGCGGTTTTTCAAAACTGCCGCCAAATCGTGATTTTGTCGTAGTGTGTGATGTTGGCTTAAGGGTAGCTATCACACTTAAAGCTCATAACAGTTCCCCACTATGATGTCAAATGAGAATTTTAATGAAAATATAGTTTACATATATGTTATGTAGATCAATTAAATAACTTGAGGGACACAGATGATATTGACCATCAGGGATGGAGACTCACTGGACATTGCCGAACCTTCTCATGGTGTAAAGTATTTTTAATTTCTAGTATAGAAAATTATGAGAAAAACACCCTCTAATAGGAAATCCTTAATTACATGTGTTATTAGATGTTCATATCTCTCTCTGTGTGTATTGTTCCATATACATTAAGATTATTTTTAATTTATTTTATGATTCATGTACTTTGATGTATTAAAAAAACATGACACCTATTTTAATGGAGAAGAATGATACGTTGGTGCGTAACGGCTAATATTTCATTAATGAATAATGTGAGAAAAGATTTTTTCCTTTTGTTCTTTAACATAAGTTGATATCTGCAACCCTTTGATGGTAATGATATATCCTAAGTAAATCCATTTCCATGGTGTTCTATAGGAAAGTTCAATTTTTCAAAAATCAAAGAAAGAGACATCGACCACATAGGTCGATGGAACCAGCATGCAACTTTCTTGATTAGACATATCATGATAAATGGATTGTATTACACAGTAAGCATCCATATGTGGTTAAATGTCATTAAAACATTAGCATATTTATATATGGGTGTATGTACATATTTTTTGACTCTATCCATAGATGTTGGGATTCCTTTCCTAATTCCACTATGAGTGAGTCTTAGAGGGTTACACACTAAATGTATCTAGAAATCCAGGTAAATAATATTACTACTTATTATACAACAAGTTGAATAAATATTATTCCTAAATGTGGTATAATAATTATTTAGGCTTCATTGATCTGATATAATCTGTCACCAATTATTCAAGAGACCATTTCATAAGAATAATATTCATAAATATCTATTATTTTGTGAATATAATATATATATATTGGAAAATAATGTAAAGAAATTTATTTATTAAACAAATAGTACTTAATAATGGCTAGATAAATATTGTGTAGGAATGGAAGACCAATTTTATTGGTCTAGTGAGAAATAATATACATTTAATATTATTTAAATAAATGATATTTAATTTAATTTTTTTGGATTTGTTCATTTCAAATAATAACAATAATACTATTATAAATATAGATATGGTGTTCCATAGAAATTAAGAAAAATAATAATAGTTCATGTGCAACCATTGTTTTATAACACTATGATTATATATATACCCAATTACATTATTTCCTTATTGTTTCCAATTTAATTTGTTTGTGAATGTAGGTTCTGGGCGTAGCGGAAGCGCGTTGGTGGGTGTACCCAGTATTAATTTTAGCATTAACAATGATCAATCCAAGATCCGTCATGATAATAAAATGCTGGATCTTCAAAATAGAATGAAGAATGAAAAACAAATATGGGAGTCTTGAAACCATATATAGGATCATCATTTGTTGGTTATAATTAATTTAATTAATTGACAAGAATTACCTTGAAGGAATTCTTTTTTCGTTGATGTTTCCGATCACGATCCGATGTGATCCATCTTTGCATTGTAGAATCCAAGTGTAGGATTCCTTCTGCGACGATCCACACATTATTCACATATCTCTGGATGTCACTGATGGAATTTCTGGGTGCTAGCACAGAAGAGCCTTCACTGGCAATGTACGCCTTCAATCACCTTGATCTGGTGGAGGAGGATCTCTCTCTTGTAGCTTGAGAGAATTATTAAAAGAAAATGATTCCCTCTTGGCTCAAGAGATTTCTCTAGATCTATTGTGCACAACCACAAAAAATGGCTAGGATAATGAGAAAAATATAATTGGGATTTTTAATTACATATCATAATAAAATGAATTAATTACCCAAAAGAATTTATTCATTTTATTTAATTCTTAATAATTCCCCAAGTCCAATAATAACAATTGACTATTATAATTACCCGACATGAACCTAGAAAATTACACCTAATATTATTTAATTAAATAAATAATATTATTTCTCATAATTTCCCAGAAAACAAATACACGGTGTGTATATTTACCATACACAGCGTGTACTTTTGTTTTTACATTTTTCTCTATTTCCTCCACCACATTTATTAGATCTTGAATAATGGAAATTTATTTCTAAAATAAATAATACTTCATTACTCACTAAAAAATATATTACTTTTCCGATAATATATTCTCTCGAATAAAAAGTGTCTAAATAAATGCAATCAGGCATCCTTAAAAAATTATTAAACCAAAATCGGAAATAATATTTATTCAACTTGTTAAATTAAAATTTAACTGATACTTGGACACACTTAGTGTGTGACCGTCTAGGCCTCTTTCTCTGTGGCATTAGGTGGAGCCTACCTAATTTCCAAGTTTATCATCTAGAAACATGCCAAGGCACCCATAGATAAATAAGTTAATGCCGCAATGACGTGTCACCTCCTATGAATGCTTACCGTGTAATATAATCCATTTTTCTCGATGTCTCAAATAAATTAGGTTTCATGCTAGTGTCATCAACCCATGTGCTCGATTTTTCATTCTTTGACATTCTGGAATTGAACTTTTTCATTCCACACTATGGCCATGCATTTATTTAGGCTATATCAATTCCATCAAACTACCTTAGATATCTACTTTCATTATGGAACAAAAAGGAAAAATCCTTTTTCTCATTATCTATTAATGCAGTATCACTTTTGACACGCCAAAAGTATCCTACCTTGCCACGAACAGTGTGTTATCACAGTTTTGGTCAATACATCTAAGTGTGCAAGTTTTAATACCCATTAATAATAATCTTAATGTCTAAGGACCAATACACACATCCGCAGATAGGAACATCCAATGACACTATGAAATGTGGATTTCCTCCTGGAGGGTCTCGTTCTCATAATATACTTATGGATATTACCAAGGTCTCACACCATGAGAAGGTGTCTCAATGTTTTATGAGTCCTCATCCATAATGGACAATATTATTAGTTTCCCTCAAATAACATCATCCATCCATAGAACATATATTCAAGAACAGTGTTATAGATCTTCCGGGTTCTCATCATAGCAGGGATCCACTATGACCCTTTAATGCAATAGATATCCTTAGGACATTATCACATGCATTGTCATGAAAAATAATTTTCAAGATGTGATAAGGTATTTATTAATAAATAAAGTACAATGTAGTTATTTCTAGGCCACCAACTCCAACAGACTCCCACTTAGATTAGAGCCAACTGCTAACAACTTTTAATCTGCTAGCTCTCACAAGATATTCATGCTTCTACTGAGATAGGCCTTAGTCATGGGGTCCACCACATTTTCTTCCATGGACACTCTGATCACTACAACTTCACCCCTTTGATTGAAATCTCTCAATAGGTAATACTTCCGGAGTATGTGATTTGTTCGTTGATGTGACCTTGGTTCTTTCGAAAGAGCCACCGCTGTAGTATTATCACAATATAATATGATAGTATCATTACTTCTAGGAACCAAATCAAGCTCCTAAAAAATGTTCCAAATCTATATGGATTCATTGGCCACATCAGAAGACGCTATATATTCAAACTCTGTTGTAGAATTGGGGATAACTGGTTGCTTTGAACTCTTCTAGCTCACAACTCCTTCATTTATATAGAAAATATATCAAGATTGAAACTTCAGATTGTTCTAATATATCTGAAAACTAGCATCAACATACCCTATGATGACAAGCTCCTCGTATCCTCCATACACCATGAACATGTCCTTATATTTTCTTAGATACTTAAGGATAGTCTTTATAGTAGTATGATGTTGTTCTCTTGGATCTTCTTGACATCTGGTTACCATGCTGAGTTTATAGGCAACATCATGCCTGATATATAACACGACATACATGATGGATCCAATAGCCGAAGCGTATGGGATCATACTCATTCTATCTTTCGCTTGTTCTGTCTGAGAACACATTTTCTTAAAAAGATGTAGGCCATGTGATACAGGAACAATCCCCTCTTGTATTTTTCAATACTAAATCAATTTTGTATCTGGTCAATATATATACCTTGACATAGTCCAAGGAGCCTCATGAATCTATCACGAATGATCTTGATCCCAATAATGTTTGGTTGATTCACCCAAGTCCTTCATGGAGAAACACCTATTCAACCAGTCCTTGACTGACTGTGAGACGGGTACATCATTTCCAATAAGCAATATTTCATCAACATATACTACTAGGATAACGACTGAATTCCCATTAAACCACTTATAAAAACATGGCTCACATTCATTCTTAATGAAACCAAATTACATTATGGCTTTATCAAATTAAATGTTCTAATAATTGGATGCTTTCTTTAATCCATAAATGAATTTCTACAACTTTAAAACTCATTTGTCTTCACCTGGTGTCACAAACCCTTCTGTTTGTGTTATATAATCATCTTTATGAAGGCTCCTATTAAGGAATGATTTTTTTCACATCCATTTTCCAATTATTATAGTCATGGTATACTACTATGGAAAGTATGATTCTTATGGATTTAAAAATTTAAACTGGCGAGAAGGTTTCATCATAGTCAATTCTTCGATGTTTTCTGAATCCTTTATCCACTAGCCTTCATTTATAGGTGATAACTTGACCTTCCATGTCCAGTTTTCTCTTGAATACCCATTTTTATCAATTAGGCTTTACATCACCTGGCTCATCGACCAGAAACCAGACTTGGTTCTGATACATTGAATCCATCTTAGAATTCATAGCCTCTAGCCATATTACATCTTTTGAGCTTTTTACTACTTCCTTGTCGGAGAGAGGTTTATCATTGTCCAACAATAATGATTCACCATTCTCTATGACTAGGAAACCAAATCTCTCTAGTTCTCTTACCTCTCTTGAGATCCTATGCAGTACTTGGGTTTCTAGAAAATCTTCCACATGGACATTTGGAACTTGTTCCTGTGCCAAATATTGTGTATCTTGATCATCAAATTCGTCAAATTCAATCTTTCTCCCACTATCCTTTTTGAGGATGTGCTCCCTGTCATGAAATATGGCTTGTCTGGCGACAACCACATTCTTTTCTGAAGGGTTATATAGGTAATATAGGTTAGTTTCATTGGGATAACCTATAAGGATACACTTCATGCCCTGAGGTTCTAGTTTGTTGCCTGAGAAGGCCTTAAAAATGCCTCACATCCCCATACACATGTGTGCGACAAAATGAGTTTCTATCCATTCCATAACTCAGAGGGAAATCCATTTTCTACCTTAGTTGGTACTCGGTTTAATGTGTATACTGCAGTCTGTAATGAATATCCCCAAAAGGATAATGAAAGATCCGCATGACTCATCATTGACCTCACCATTTCCAACAAGGTTTGGTTCCTCCTTTCACTAAAACTATTCCACTGTGGTGTATAAGGAGGAGTGAGATAAGATAGAATCCCAGACTCCTGTAGAAGATCGATGAACTCTTGGTTTAGATATTCCCCACCTTGATCCATTTGAAGCTTCTTTATCTTCTTACCAAGATGAATTTCTACTTCATTCTTGAATTCCTTAAATTTCTATTAGGATTCTGACTTATTCCTAATTAAGTAGATATGGCCATATCTACTAAAATCATCAATACAAGTAATAAAGTAAGAATATCCACCTCTATATTCTTCTAGAAATGGACCACACACATATGTGTGCACCAATCCAAGAAGCTATGTGGCCCTATTACCCTATCTACCGAATGGAGTCTTGGCCATTTTACCTTGTAAACAAGTGTGAAATCTATCAAGTGGTTTTAGCTCAGTAGAGTCTAAATAGCCATCTTGGTATAAATTTGTCAAGCAATTCTCATTTACATGACCGAGCTAGTGATTCCACAACTGGGTGATGTATGAGTCATGTGAGTTTGTTTCATTATCGATTTATAAAACATGGTTTCAGTTATTTAATACATACAAACCATTATTTAAATTCTCCATACCATAACATATGTTGTTATTATAAAAGAAGCAACCCTTATTTCCAAACTTGAAAATAAATCCTTCCATATCCAAAAATGATACAGAAATTATGTTTTTGGTAACACTAGGCACATAATAATAGTTATGTAAAACCAAAATCATCCTAGTTGGCAATGAGAGGTGGTAATCGCCAATGGCCAACAAAACCATCCTTGTGCCATTGGCAACTCAATGATCCACCTATTTTCTATAAATCTTTCTAAATCAACTTCGTTCTTGTATTTTAATACATATGTGAGCCCCACAAGTTGTATCTAATACCCAATAGAAATAATACACTCAATAATGAATGCACCTTTAGCGTCCCCACCCTTCTGGGTGCAATTCCTCTTCCAATGTCCTAGCTTACCACATGAAAAATAGATTGCCTATTGTTCCTTTCCCTACCTCTGGATCTTCCCCTTCTTGGAGGGATGATGATCGTGGGATTCATACCTTTTATAAGTAATTTCCCCCTTTTACTTGTCCTTCCTTTTCTTATTCACCATAAAGACTATGGGTTTATCACGCCCCATATTCTTATCTTCCTGGAAAATTAAGGTACGAAGTTTAGATAGACTCCTATAATTGTTTCTCATGTTATAGTTGACAATAAATCTAGAGAAGGTCTTGGGAAGTGATGATAGGATGAGATCTGTACGCAACTCATCTAGGAACTTAATCCCTAAGATATCTAGGCATTCAATGTAGCAAATAAGCTTGACTACATGGGGCCCAACTAGCACAAAATCTCCACAATTAGTTGTAAACAAAGATTTTTAGATCTCATATCTCTCATGTATCACCTTCTCTTGGTATAGATCCTTAAGGTAATACGTCCTGCTATATGCGTCCATGTTTTCATGTTTCTTCAAGAGCTCATTAGACATGGCCGATAGCATGAATCATTGGACATATGTGGAATCATCCATATGTTTTATATAGAGACATAGTTCCTCATCACTTGACTATTTCCCAAGCGAAACTGAAACAGGCTCTTCCAGCACATACAATTTCCTCTTGTGATGAAGGATGACGCATAAACGCCTCTACCACTCTTGGAAATTGGTGACAGTGAGAAGGTTTTTCTTCTTAACTATGGTTCACAATGATATGTTTAAAGTCATTTTTTCTTACCATTTCTACAAATTAATATGAAAAAAGGTTCATTACTTTATTATGATAAAAATGAGACAAATAAATAAATTAATACTTATTAGTATCCCACTATTATATCGAAATCCAATAGCCCTCATCATTGAATTCATTGAATGTGTTGCTAGAATATTATTGTGGAAGGGATCCATATTGCCATTCTCATTACCCCAAATAGGGTTGGTCAAGAAACTTTAAGGGTTTTAGGTATGCATTCCAAATGCCAACTGCATTAACTTGCATCTTCTTGATCTGCTAAGGGGACTCCCCAATCCTGAAATCTTTTTATTTTGGATTTCCTCAACCTTTTCTTCTTGGTCACACCAAGTCTTGTTGTGGCAGTCAACCCTTGATATAAACCAAGTCAAGTCAACCCAAAACCTTGAATTAGAATTACCTGATAATTGAAATCTCCCCAACTAGGGTTGTTCAAGCCCATTGAACTATGGTTTGATTTAAACAAAGATTATGGAAGCCTATACTGACTGGATATTTTCTTTGAGGGATTTTATCCTTATATGGAAATTAAAATTTTATTATCTTTGATTATATTCTTGTTAAATTTAAGTGGAATATACTTAAGTGATTAACCATGTCTAAAATAATATTTTACGTATAAGCCAATCTTATTTTAGTTTCATCTTGCATGCTTGTTTAATTAATTAATTATGTGATCTTGAAAACGCACCCAAAATAAATAAACCATGCAACTGATAGAAATAAAATAAATGGTATTATCATGAGCTTTTTCTATTGGTTTGTTTATTTAGAGGTTGATAAACTAGCCCAAGACATAGGAGGGAAACACCTTGAACCTTTTGGGTTCATGTTTACAGCTTTCCACATGTCTGCCTTTGTATCTCCTTGGATTGGTTTTACCTTGGCTCCTAACCTGACCCACCTCCACTAGCTTGGGAGATCCATATATTACATATGCTTTTATCTCATATGCAGGTGAGGGGTAAAATGGGGTTTTACATAAAAGAAACCCTGGGCACGCATGCCCTACATATTAATGAGGAGAAGGATTATAGGCCAACAAATTTAATTTAAATAAATAAATAAAAAGAAACTATTAACATACAAAGGTCTTGGTCTATATCAGGATCATCCATGCATGTAATGATATTTACACATAAATAATACTAGCATTCAATTCTTTAATCTTTCTTATTTAAGATAAATCTTTCTTGAATCAATTAATAATATTTAATTAATCAATCCTTTTATCTTAAAACCTTTTTTTGAATTTCCTTTAGATTCCCATCCATCATAATCTTAAACAAATAAATTCATTTAAAATTATCTTCGTACGTAACTTGTACCTTGGAGGAAACCCAGTGAATTCTCGTTCATAACTACCCAATGAGTATAAATGAACAATACAAAGTTGTTAAATTAAATGCATATATATAAAACATATATCACATGTTGTGACTCAGCTTTACTCCTGCAATATGGTACATGTCTCAAGTGTTTGTATAATATAATAACAAATTTTAATAAATCTGTGTAATTTGGATGAGTACACGACATGTAGTTCCGACTACACGGTGTGTAATTTCGTTCACCATCCATTCGAAGTATATTCCAGGGGACATGGTGTGTAGATGTACTTTATAAATTTTTTAAGGTACATGGTGTGTTCAGTGGGAAACACGCCATGTAGGATCCGCGTTACACGGTTTCTAGCCGGGAAAGGCATGTATGAGGTACACAACCCAACCCTAACCCAAAGGGACTACATGCCATGTTCAGTGGACCACACGACATGTAATCTAAAAACCATGTGCCACCTATTCCTGGTCAACACACAATTTCATTTAACACTTATTAATACTCTAATAGACGACTTGATTTGGAAGACCAATCTAATGCATCGAACCTAGACTACATGACATGTAATGGCGAATACATGCTGTGAATTCTGGTTTTGTATGACCAGGAACATTTGGAACCTCCGGATGAGACCCCCTATTTTATTTTAATCAAAATTAAAATAAAAATTTGTTTCTGTAAGGTGAACGAGAAACGAGAGAGGATGAATAGATCTCAATATTCAGATTTAAAGAACGATTAACTTGAATTGAAACAACTAAATTATTAAATATGTAAATCAAGAACAAATAGATAAATAATTAAAATCAATGATATAACCCCTAAGATACTACTTATAGGTTCTGGGCGTAGCAGAAGCACGTTGTTGGATGTAACCAACTTTAATTTTAGTGTTAACAACGATCAATCTGAGATCCATCATAATAATAAAACGCCAGATCATTAAAATAAAAGAAGAACAAAAAAGAAATAGGGGAGTCCCAGAACCATAAATAGGATCATCATATGTTGGTTATAATTAATTTAATTAATTGACAAGAATTACCTTAATGAAATTATTTCTTCGTTGATGTTTCTGGTCACGATCCAATGTGATCCGTCATTGCGTCATAAAATGTCACGACCCGACATCGGGGCCCGTGCCGTGACTACCCCAAGCCCGCCTTCCATAGGCCAGGGGATGGCGACTAGCACCAAGGCGTATAATCCCGGTAAACAGGGAAGTCATTGCCTTTATAAGTAACAACCACCACAGAGTCAGCAAGCGGAAAGTAACTACAAGTGCAGAAAAGTAAAGGGGGCCGGAATACAAGCCCAACTGAAAGTAAAGTACAACTCGAAAGGGAAAACAGCAACTGAAAGTACAAGCGGCTCCTGGGACGTCCTCCTCGATTCCTACCTGAAGGGTAGGTACAGATGGATCAGCTCCTGGATCGTCCACCACGGATCCTACCTGAAGGGTAGGTACAGATAGCTCACAACTCCTCGGGTCCAACTGTCCGCTCCGAGCACGTCCCGCTCAGTGGTCCTCCTCCGGGTACCGACCTACTCCGAAAGCCTCATCCACAGTCAGCGCTGTCCGTCGTCTGCAACCAACACAACGAAGTGCGGGCAAAGCCCGTCCAGGGGTGAGTATAAGCTACTCAGTAGGGACCCTGAGACCCCTGAAGGTCTCTCAAATCCACAATGGATAAACCATGAAGAAAAGTAACAATCACGAAGTAACATCCAGTATTGATTAGGTATATGCCCATACATATACCTATGTCACCAATTTCCGTTCGGCTCCAACACGAGCCCAAGAACAATCCATTCCACAAAGAAGAGTAAACAGTAAAATCCACATAGGATAACAGTACAAGTCCACACGGTTTATAACAAGTTTATGAAATCAACGGATAACTATTACCCAGGTATATGCCCATACATATACCTAAGTTATCAAGCGACCCATCTCAATCATGAGGAAACACAAAGATCAAAGACTCAGCTCAAACCAGGATTTTTATTATCGAAACCGTATCTACTGAAGAGCTCCGTCTCTAGAGTGTACAGTGGTCCTGTCACGACTCCGAGGTACTGCTCACTAACCTAAGACTGCTGAGGTACTCCTCCTGTCGAGTACTGTGGGTTTGCGGCCAACTACAGGGCGCTCCGTCCGCTGAGGGTCTGTCGCCAAATACCGGGCGCTCACCCAAATAGCCTACTGAGGTACTCCTCCTGTCGAGTACCGCGGGTTTGCTGCCAACTACCAGGCGCTCCGTCCGCCGTGGGTCTGCCGCCAAATACCGGGCGCTCCGTCCACTGGGCTAGTCGACTCACTCCAAGTCGAATCGGTCAAGCAGTCGTCAGGTCTCAGTCGGCTACACGGTCTCCGAACTCCGCACGCACGTCTCCACCGTCGCGGGTCTGTCGCTATAACCAAGCACACACACTCCGTAGAGTATCGCGGGTCCGCCGCTACAACCAAGCGCTCCACCGCCAAGGGTCTGCTGCTGCATCCAAGCGCTCCACCGCCAAGGGTCTGCTGCTGCATCCAAGCGCACCACCACTGTCAAGTACCACGGGTCCGCCGCTACACCCAAGCGCTCCCCCGCCCGCTCGTCTCCGGGAGGGTCCACTCCACGAGCTACTAGTCGATACTCCAAGTATCTCAAGGTCCAACGAAGAAGTTCCACATACGTCCGCTTCGTCAAAGGAGTCTCAACGTAACAGACGGCGCGTCAATCGGACGCCCGGTCTGTGAGTTATTAGCCTTTTCGTCCCGAGGGCCCGGTTGGTTTCGTGAGCGAACCAAACCCGGCCATATCTCAACTGTATCCAAAACTCGGGCGGAGTATGTCAAAAGTTCCGTCCCACTTAGAGGATTCCATCAAAGTCGACGGCACGTCAATCGGACGTCCGGAACTCAAGATATGAGCGTTTCAGCTCCGAGGGCCCGGTTGGTTTCGAGAACGAACCAACCCGGCCGTACTCCACCTGCGTCCAAACCTCGGGCGGAGTATACCAAAAGATCCGTCTCACTAAGAGGAACTTATCAGAACTGACGGCACGCCGTTCGGACGTCCGTAGCTCAAGATATGAGCGTTTCCGCTCCGAGGGCCCGGTTGGTTTCGTGAACGAACCAACCCGGACGAACTCAAAGTAATCCGAAACCTTGAGTGTGATATACCGAAACGACCGTCTCGATCCAAGGATCGCGTTGCCGTAAACGGTTCGTCATTCGGAGGTCCGAGGCTCAAGATATGGCCAAAAGACCGGAACAGGTTCGAAACGGGGGGTCCGGGTCCGGGCCGACCCGGCCCGACCCCCCCCCCCCCCTGGGGCGGCGCGGCGGCGGCGGCGCGGCGGCCGGCGGTGGCGCGGCGGCGGCGCGGCGGCGCGGGGAGCCGCGGTGGCTTGTCGCCGCGGGTTGGCTGCACGCGGGGGCTAAGCCCCCCGCTTCCTTGATTGGCGGCGCGGCCTAAGTGTCGCGCCATTTACAAATAAAACGGCCCCCGCACGTGGGGGCCGGCTGGAGACAAAACCGGGGGGCCGGCTGCCCCCCTCTCTTGAAAGAACCGCCCCCCTCTTAAAGAGGGGGGTTTTTAAGGGTTGGCCGGGGGATTAATTCCCCCGGTTTTTAAGACATCCGGTCGGCCAGCTGGCCGGCCGGTTTTCTCAAACGGGACCGGAAATTCCGGTCCCCCCTTCGGCTTCCGACGCCGGCGGCCCGGCCGCCGGTCTTCTCTTCCGCCGCGGCCCGGAACCGGCCGCGGTCTCCTCGTTCCGCCGCGGCCCGGAACCGGCCGCGGTGTTCGTCGTCCGGCGCGGTGCGACGGCACCGCGCCCCTTTCGTCGTACCTTGATTCCTTTCAACGCGGCGCGACGGCGTCGCGTTCTTGAAGATTCTACCTCGGCGTGGCGCGACGGCGCCGCGTAAAATAAAAGTACGATCATCCGCGTGGTGCGACGGCACCACACCACTTGCTTCCATTCGCAAAAATAAACAAGAACGATGGAGGGGGGGGGGGTTTCGGCCGTGTTCGTGCGGTCCGGCCCCCCTCGCGTTAACAATAACACTTATATAAAATATTCAAAAGCCTCACGTAGACATGCGATCCACGAGCAAGAAATGGAATAAATTAACAATATTCAACAACCCCTACCTCGAAGGAAGCTCGCGGAGCTCATCAACGATCCGTGAAGGACGAGCGTCGCGGAGGTCGGACGTCACGGAAGAAGACGTCGTCGGCATCGCGGTTATGGCGTCGCGGTAGACGGACGTGGGTTCGCCGCGAGAGGCACGTCGCGGAAAGTGCGTTGCGGCGTCGGACGTAGGTTCGCCGCGGAAAGCACGCCGCGGAGAGGATGTGTTGCGGCGTCGTGGTGGAAATCCAACGTGTTGCAGTCGGACGTCGTGGAAGAAGGACGCCGCGTTCTTCGTCGTGGAGGAAGAACTCACAAGAAGCCTCCCTCTTTTCTTCTCCGCACAGCAAACGCCAACCCGCAAAGGAAACTAAAGACTGAATTAAATAGAAGGGTTTGGAATTTCAAAGGTTTGAAATTCAAACCTCTTCATTTAATTCCCCACAATTAAAACTTAAGTTATAACTTAAGTTTATTAAAATTAAAGCATGATCTTACAACTTAACACAACTTAAGTCTTTTGAAATTCAAGAGTTTGAATTTCAAAACTTTAATTAAACTCACTTATTAAAGACATAAGTTATAACCTAAGTTTACATCATGAATTGTGAGTTGGGGGGGTTAGAGGATATGAAGGGGTGGGGTTCGTGTGGGCCCCACCACCCACTTAACCTCCCAAGGGAAGTTGGGTTGTCACCCAAGTTCCACCCAAAGGATAAAAACACTTAAGGAAGATAAAAAAAATAAAAATTGAAGTTAAATTTTTATTTTAACATTCACAATTTTATTTTTTTTTACAACTCCCCTCGTGTAAACGCAACTTCGGGAAAGGTCTCCTTAAGCGAATATCGGCGCTACGAGTTCATCGGTGCCCTCGGATTTCAATTCCGAGCACCGGATCAAAAGTTAGGAAAACCCGCTCGTTCGTTCACTGAACGTACCCGATCCAAACTTCGGAAAATGATTCCGGGCACTCCGGGCCTCGGAATCAGGTGCCGTCTGAAACAGCGCTCTTGTAAAATTCTAAAGAAAATTAAGAAAAAATTTCCCTTGAATTTTACGGGTCTTTACATTACTCCCACCTCAGGGCTTTACGTCCCCGTAAAGCTTCAACTCACACTTAAGGGAAACAAGGTAGTACTGAGCACGCAACTGAGCTTTACGCTCCCATATGCTCACCTGAAGATCTCGTGCTACCCGAGAAGCACCCCTGAGGAAGCAACCGTTCACGTAGATCCTGCTCCTGTCGATCCTCGATCTATACTAGAACCTCTGTGCTTGTCGCCCTGTCATCGACGTCCAACTCCCCGGGGTCGATGACGTGTGAAGAAACATACACGTATCTCCACAGCTGAGACACGTGGTGGACATTATGCACCCGGTGCGACTGAGGTGGTAGGGTCAAGCGGTAAACCTCCTCACCTACCCTGCTGAAGATCAAAAGGGTCCATCGAACTTCGGAGATAACATGCCGCCTCGGCCACATCTCCGAAACCTCATCGGGTTGAGACCATATAAGAATGTGTTCGTCACCCTCGAATTCAAGAGGTTTCCCTTTTTAGGTTAGAACTGAAACTCAAAACTCTTGCTGCCACAAGGGTAGGGTTGACCAACTCAAGAGTGATCGGCCACACCCTCTTATGCCTGAGTTTAACATGTGCTGCCCAGGGTTTCCTTTTCACCGACCAAGGAAAACCCATTCCGACATTTTCCTAAAACAGTCAACCGGGGTATGATTTGTGAATCAAAACCATACCCAGATCAACGTCGTAAGGCCTCTACACTGCCACCAAGAGATTCCAACCGAAACTCTCGCCTCGAGGTCAAATCACACCGTCGGCGTAAGTGTGATCATCGAGTCTCCTCCCAAAGGTATCTCCAGACGTGAGGGTCAAGTCTACGGATTACCCGGAACCTCAAGGTCTGGGACATGATTCGTGGAAGGGTAGAATGATTGGTTCCTATGTGTATAGATATGGAAGCTCGTAGTAGACATAATTCGTACCCCGAATCATTCTTAGAGCTCCTGGGTCACACTCCTTGACCGCAATGCAGCTATTCTCCTCCCCAGCCCTCCTGCTCCCTGAGCCTGACGGGGACTACTAAGTCGGGTGGTCGTAACATGTCGAAAAGTACACCACCACATGCTGCTCTCCAAGCTCTGCTTCCACGTCTGCTACCCTGCAGATTCATCTGTCCTTAGAACTTCCTCCTCCTGAAACATTTTACACGCCCGAGTCTCTGAGACTGGCGCTAGTTTCCTGCCTTTCACTGCTAACGTTCAAAACCACAAAGGTTCTCTCTAGCATCCTAACATAGGTAGGAATGCATAGAGGAAAAGAAATGGTTCGGATGTCCTTTAGACACACTTCGCTCAGAAGTTCGAGTCTAAAGAACTGATCTCAACGTAACCAACGAGTACCAAGATTGATTGGTAAGCCACGTTGAGTGCTCTGCTTCCGACATGTCGTACTGTCGAAGCTGTATTAGCTCCAGAAAACTCACAACCACCTCCTCAAGCCAGTCCTCAGCCGCCTACGAGTCAGGCTCACCTCGAAACTTGAGGGATATCTGGTGCTAAAACATATGTAAGGCACTAAGCCTGTGAGTCTCTTCTACCGGTACCGCCGGTAGTGTCTGCTGACTAACAGGTAGTGACATAGCTGGCGCACTACCCGTAGGTACTATCCCAGGTATCGGTTCGCGTACCGAAGTCTCATTACTATAAGGACCAACCTCATGGTCACTCACTGGAAACACCAGGAGATAAGATCATCATCCGCTCTACTAGTATCCAAGCTAGGCGTAGAACTCTAGCAATCGCCTCCATCCAGTCCACTGCTGCCTGGGAAATCTGTCTCGCCTCGTATCCTCAGAGGCCTCTACTGCTGGAACTCGTGCATCGCGCTCTGCTAGCGTGCACCGTCAGCTAGTGGCATCTGCTACCTAATGGGTGGTGGTGCTGCTGGTACACCACCCGAAGGTGCCAACACTGAAAAAGGGCCCTGCACCGGAGTCTCGCTGCTCGGTGGGCCATCATCGAGAACTCTCTCGGAACTCCAGCTAACTATCTGCATGGTGACATCCTGAACAGTTGTGTCATGGTCAACGATTATACCTGGTGAGCTGACCTGGTTTGAGCTGACTTTAAACCTTTTGAGAAACAGACACGCAATCAGTGTTTTCATGCATTAAGTCGGAAATCAGAAGTCAGGGTCCTGGTGTACGGATACGTCGGCCGCCGCACCAACACTGGACTCCCTGTACTGATAACCACACTCAATACACTAAACACTATTGCTTCACATAGAAAAAAAAGATCAGAGTCTGCGGTAGAACCGACCGCCTCTGATACCAATTTGTCACGACACGACCTTGGGGCCCGTGCCGTGACTACCCCAAGCCCGCCTTCCATAGGCCAGGGGCTGGCGACTAGCACCAAGGCGTATAATCCCGGTAAACAGGGAAGGCATTGCCTTTATAAGTAACAACCACCAAAGAGTCAGCAAGCGGAAAGTAACTACAAGTGCAGAAAAGTAAAGGGGGCCGGAATACAAGCCCAACTGAAAGTAAAGTACAACTCGAAAGGGAAAACAGCAACTGAAAGTACAAGCGGCTCCTGGGACGTCCTCCTCGATTCCTACCTGAAGGGTAGGTACAGATGGCTCAGCTCCTGGATCGTCCACCACGGATCCTACCTGAAGGGTAGGTACAGATAGCTCACAACTCCTCGGGTCCAACTGTCCGCTCCGAGCACGTCCCGCTCAGTGGTCCTCCTCCGGGTACCGACCTACTCCGAAAGCCTCATCCACAGTCAGCGCTGTCCGTCGTCTGCAACCAACACAACGAAGTGTGGGCAAAGCCCGTGCAGGGGTGAGTATAAGCTACTCAGTAGGGACCCCGAGACCCCTGAAGGTCTCTCAAATCCACAAAGGATAAACCACGAAGAAAAGTAACAATCACGAAGTAACATCCAGTATTGATTAGGTATATGCCCATACATATACCTATGTCACCAATTTCCGTTCGGCTCCAACACGAGCCCAAGAACAATCCATTCCACAAAGAAGAGTAAACAGTAAAACCCACATAGGATAACAGTACAAGTCCACACGGTTTATAACAAGTTTATGAAATCAACGGATAACTATTACCCAGGTATATGCCCATACATATACCTAAGTTATCAAGCGACCCATCTCAATCATGAGGAAACACAAAGATCAAAGACTCAGCTCAAACCAGGATTTTTATTATCGAAACCGTATCTACTGAAGAGCTCCGTCTCTAGAGTGTACAGTGGTCTTGTCACGACTCCGAGGTACTGCTCACTAACCTAAGACTGCTGAGGTACTCCTCCTATCGAGTATTGCGGGTTTGTGGCCAACTACCGGGCGCTCCGTCCGCTGAGGGTCTGTCGCCAAATACCGGGCGCTCACCCAAATAGCCTACTGAGGTACTCCTCCTATCGAGTACCACGGGTTTGCTGCCAACTACCAGGCGCTCCGTCCGACGTGGGTCTGCCGCCAAATACCGGGCGCTCCGTCCACTGGGCTAGTCGACTCACTCCAAGTCGAATCGGTCAAGCAGTCGTCAGGTCTCAGTCGGCTACACGGTCTCCAAACTCCGCACGCACGTCTCCACCGTCGCGGGTCTGTCGCTATAACCAAGCACACACACTCCGTAGAGTATCGCGGGTCCACCACTACAACCAAGCGCTCCACCGCCAAGGGTCTGCTGCTGCATCCAAGCGCTCCACCACCAAGGGTCTGCTGCTGCATCCAAGCGCACCACCACTGTCAAGTACCACGGGTCCGCCGCTACACCCAAGCGCTCCCCCGCCCGCTCGTCTCCGGGAGGGTCCACTCCACGAGCTACTAGTCGATACTCCAAGTATCTCAAGGTCCAAAGAAGAAGTGCCACATACGTCCGCTTCGTCAAAGGAGTCTCAACGTAACAGACGGCGCGTCAATCGGACGCCCGGTCTGTGAGTTATTAGCCTTTTCGTCCCGAGGGCCCGGTTGGTTTCGTGAGCGAACCAAACCCGGCCATATCTCAACTGTATCCAAAACTCGGGCGGAGTATGTCAAAAGTTCCGTCCCACTTAGAGGATTCCATCAAAGTCGACGGCACGTCAATCGGACGTCCGGAACTCAAGATATGAGCGTTTCAGCTCCGAGGGCCCGGTTGGTTTCGAGAACGAACCAACTCGGCCGTACTCCACCTACGTCCAAACCTCGGGCGGAGTATACCAAAAGATCCGTCTCACTAAGAGGAACTTATCAGAACTGACGGCACGCCGTTCGGACGTCCGTAGCTCAAGATATGAGTGTTTCCGCTCCGAGGGCCCGGTTGGTTTCGTGAACGAACCAACCCGGCCGAACTCAAAGTAATCCGAAACCTTGAGTGCGATATACCGAAACGACCGTCTAGATCCAAGGATCGCGTTGCCGCAGACGGTTCGTCATTCGGAGGTCCGAGGCTCAAGATATGGCCAAATGACCGGAACAGGTTCGAAACGGGGGGTCCGGGTCCGGGCCGACCCGGCCCGGCCCGACCCCCCCTGGGGCGGCGGCGGCGGCGCGGCGGCGCGGCGGCGCGGGGAGCCGCAGCGGCTTGTCGCCGCGGGTTGGCTGCACGCGGGGGCTAAGCCCCCCGCTTCCTTGATTGGCGGCGCGGCCTAAGTGCCGCGCCATTTACAAATAAAACGGCCCCCGCACGTGGGGGCCGGCTGGAGACAAAACCGGGGGGCCGGCTGCCCCCCTCTCTTCAAAGAACCGCCCCCCTCTTAAAGAGGGGGGGTTTTAAGGGTTGGCCGGGGGATTAATTCCCCCGGTTTTTAAGACATCCGGCCGGCCAGCTGGCCGGCCGGTTTTCTCAAACGGGACCGGAAATTCCGGTCCCCCCTTCGGCTTCCGACGCCGGCGGCCCGGCCGCCGGTCTTCTCTTCCGCCGCGGCCCGGAACTGGACGCGGTCTCCTCGTTCCTCCGCGGCCCGGAACCGGCCGCGGTGTTCGTTGTCCGGCGCGGTGCGACGACACCGCGCCCCTTTCGTCGTACCTTGATTCCTTTCAACGCGGCGCGACGGCGTCGCGTTCTTGAAGATTCTACCTCGGCGTGGCGCGACGGCGCCGCGTAAAATAAAAGTACGATCATCCGCGTGGTGCGACGGCACCACACCACTTGCTTCCATCCGCAAAAATAAACAAGAACGATGGAGGGGGGGGGTTTCGGCCGTGTTCGTGCGGTCCGGCCCCCCTCGCGTTAACAATAACACTTATATAAAATATTCAAAAGCCTCACGTAGACATGCGATCCACGAGCAAGAAATGGAATAAATTAACAATATTCAACAACCCCTACCTCGAAGGAAGCTCGCGGAGCTCATCAACGATCCACGAAGGACGAGCGTCGCGGAGGTCGGACGTCACGGAAGAAGACGTCGTCGGCATCGCGGTTATGGCGTCGCGGTAGACGGACGTGGGTTCGCCGCGAGAGGCACGTCGCGGAAAGTGCGTTGCGGCGTCGGACGTAGGTTCGCCGCGGAAAGCACGCCGCGGAGAGGATGCGTTGCGGCGTCGTGGGGGAAATCCAACGTGTTGCAGTCCGACGTCGTGGAAGAAGGACGCCGCGTTCTTCGTCGTGGAGGAAGAACTCACAAGAAGCCTCCCTCTTTTCTTCTCCGCACAGCAAACGCCAACCCGCAAAGGAAACTAAAAACTGAATTAAATAGAAGGGTTTGGAATTTCAAAGGTTTGAAATTCAAACCTCTTCATTTAATTCCCCACAATTAAAACTTAAGTTATAACTTAAGTTTATTAAAATTAAAGCATGATCTTACAACTTAACACAACTTAAGTCTTTTGAAATTCAAGAGTTTGAATTTCAAAACTTTAATTAAACTCACTTATTAAAGACATAAGTTATAACCTAAGTTTACATCATGAATTGTGAGTTGGGGGGGGGGGTTAGAGGATATGAAGGGGTGGGGTTCGTGTGGGCCCCACCACCCACTTAACCTCCCAAGGGAAGTTGGGTTGTCACCCAACTTCCACCCAAAGGATAAAAACACTTAAGGAAGATAAAAAAAATAAAAATTGAAGTTAAATTTTTATTTTAACATTCACAATTTTATTTTTTTTTACAACTCCCCTCGTGTAAACGCAACTTCGGGAAAGGTCTCCTTAAGCGAATATCGGCGCTACGAGTTCATCGGTGCCCTCGGATTTCAATTCCGAGCACCGGATCAAAAGTTAGGAAAACCCGCTCGTTCGTTCACTGAACGTACCCGAGCCAAACTTCGGAAAATGATTCCGGGCACTCCGGGCCTCGGAATCAGGTGCCGTCTGAAACAGCGCTCTTGTAAAATTCCAAAAAAAATTAAGAAAAAATTTCCCTTGAATTTTACGGGTCTTTACATAAAATCCATGTGTAGGATTCCTATAGCAGTGATCCACGCGTGCTCTGCGTATCTCTAGACATCACCAAAGGGGTCTCTGGGTGCTAGTGTGGAAGAGCCATCACTCAAAATGTCTGCCTTCGATCGCCTTGATTCGGTGGAGGATGATCTCTCTTTCATAGCTTGAGAGCATTCTTGGAAGAAAAGTATTCTCTCTTGGCTTGAGATCTTTCTCTAGATCCATTTTGCACAACCCAAAAAAATGGCTATGCTAATTAGAAATATATAATAGGGATTTTTAATTACATAGAATAATAAAATGAATTAATTACCTGAAATCATTTATTCCTTTAATTTAATTCTTAGTAATCACCCATATATAATAACAATAGTTGACTATTATTATTACCTGACATGTACCTAACAAATTACACCCAGTATTATTTAATTAAATAAATAATATTATTTCTCATAAATTCCCAGAAGAAAAATACACGGTGTGTATAATTAATATACATGGCATGTAATTTTCTTTTTTTATTTCTCTTTATTTCCTCCACCACATTTCTTAGACCTTGAATAATGGATATTTAATTATAAAATAAATATCACTGCATTACTCACTAAGAAATATATTATTTTTCCCACAATATATTCTCTCAAATAACTAGTGTCAAAATAACTGTGATGAGGAAACATTAAATAATTATTAAACCATAATCGGAAATAATCTTTGTTCCACATGTTAAATTAATATTTAAATGAGATACTGAGACACACTTAGTGTGTGACTATCTTGGCCTCTTTCTCACTGGAATTAGGCAGAGCCTGCCTAAATTCCAAGGTTAGAGTCTAGAAACACACCAAGGCACCCATAGATAAAGAAGTTAACTCCGCAATGACGTGTCACCACCTACGAACACTTACCATGTAATATAATCCATTTGTCTCTATATCTCAAATCTATCTGGTTTCATGCTAGTGCCATCAACCCATGTGCTCGATTATTCTTACTTTGACAGTTCGGAATTGAACTTACCCATTCCTTACTATGGAAGTGGATTTATTTAGGCTATAAATATTATATTAAAGGGTATGAGATATCTTCTTCTGTTATGCAACAGAAGGGACAAATCCTTTCTCGAATTATCTATTAATGCAGTATCACTCGTGATGCACCCAACGAATCCTACCCCACTGTGAATAGTGTGTCATCAAGGTTTTCATCAATACATCTAAGTGCGTGAGTTGTAACAACCATTAATAATAATTGTAAAGTATAAGGACCAATACACATGTCTGCATATAGTGACATCCAATGACACTATGAAATGTGGATTTCCTACTGGCGGGTCTCGTTCCCATAATATCCTCCTGGATATTACCAAGGGCGCACACAATGAGAAGGTGCCTTAATGTTTTATAAGTCCTCACCCCTAATGGCCTGTATTATTTATGTCCCTCAAATTGCATCATCCAACCATAAAACATATATTCAAGAAAAATGTCATGGCACTTCTGGGTTCTCATCATAGCAGGGATCCTCTATGACCCCTTAATGAAACAACTATCCTTAGGACATTATCATATGCATTGACACGCAAAAGAATAATCAAGATGTGGTAAGGTATTTATTAATGAATAAAGTATAAAGTAGTTGGTTCTAGGCCACCAACTCCAACAATGAACAATGATATCCAAAGAGAATCCACTTGAAGGTCTAAAGAGATCCCTCTATAATAACTCTCTCAAGAATAGAGAGTCATCCTCCTCCTCCACCACTCTCAAATATAGAGAGATCAAAGATAATCATTCTTCATGACATTCCATGGGAAATCAATGGTGAACAATGAATGTGTTAGAATCTACCATGCTAGCCCTCACATGTCCCTATAGATATATTTGTAGGTTTTTGAAACATGTTTGGATCTCCACTCGAGGAAATATACTCTTTATTCCTACAATGTGAGGATGATAAGACAAAGATACATTGTTTGATCCATATGTGATTAAATAATCAATCAAAATGTTATTATATAAAATTTTAAATTAATTATAAATAATATGTGATGATCCAGCCCTTGGGTTTTGACATTCATTCACCAATTATTCTTTATTTATTTCTCATGATCTTGATATTTATCGTCATTAAAGACTCAGATTAATCATCAATTTTGAAAAATATATATGTTGGGAACGCCTCATCTAGTTCCTATACTGTTCTCGAAAAAATAAAGTGCTATCAAAGAGGACACATAATTATTTATAATTATTTAAAGATAATTAATTTATTTATATATTAAAATTTATTTTTCAATTATGATTTAATTATTATTTAATTTTAATAATGAGATTTTCTCATCTTCCTTTTCATTATCAAATATGTAATCACATCAATTAATCATATGAAAGAAATAAATTTTAATAACTCATCAGGAGGTGCCAAATATTTTTGATAGAGAGAAAAAGATTACACACCATGTATCCCCTTAGTGCTCATCATGTACCCGTGTTCAATGCAACCTCAATTAGTTAAAAATTAATTTGAGTCATGTGCATTTATTACATGAAGTGTTTTTTTAAACACTCCACATGTCGACTAGGCCATCCAGGTGCATGACCATTCAGACCACATGTTGTGTAACATCCATACATGATGGTTTTTTCATTAGTCAAATATAGTACATGTATTTCCATACATGACCTTTATAGATAGTGACCATGTAACTCAGAGACCACAAGCCATGTAGCCCATGTACACACTATTTATTCTATTATTTTCCATGGTACGGTTAGATGTTGTGTACTGTGGCATGTTCCATGGATATATGTTGTAAAAAATACATTTCATGTAGCTAGATTGTACACTCTATATATAGTACCAAATTACATATAATTAAAATTAATTTATTATACTACATAAATGTTATCAACATGTATTCCATGAGATCATTAAGTTGATAGTACACAACATGTAATGGGATATATATATATATATATTAAACATTTAATTAATTTCTTCACAATGTTTAAAATTTCAAATCATGTACAAGTCATTCTATAGTCATTAATCTACATGTATAAAACAAAACACGCTATATAAATAACAAGTATTCCATGTTTCCATTAAAATGATACAACAATCTATGAAATTATGTGTTAATATGTGTATTCTACATGTCACACGAATTAACAATATAGGAATATAATACATATCGGGTATTTTAGACATTTTCTCACCATTTTACCTCTGAGGTATATTTTTGTAAGTAGTTATGTTTGAATAAATTAATTTAATTAATTTAAAATTATTATGGATGTTAATCACTAAAAAAAATTGGTTGAGAATTTATATAAAATATTTTATCAAATAAAGAGAATAATTAATTAATTAGAGTGTGATTTATCTTAAATAAGAATTATTATTATTCAATTATATTTTATAAAAGTGTAATTCGTTTCATGTTTGTGAATTATCTTAAGAATATATAAGCCTTCATATTGATTGGTTTCCTCTTAATTTATTATTATATTAAATTGATAGATTTTTTTTCACCCCTCCTATCGTTATGTATGGTTATGTGAGACCATGGTTTCCTTTATTTAATCACATTGAAAAATCCTTTGGTCCCACTCACTTGTGTTTGAGTGAAAGCTTATATAATGGATTTATCTCCAAAGATATTGGAGGTGGTTAATGTTTGGAGATGAGGTGAAACCAATCCAAGAGGTATGTGGGTATATTGGTGGAAAGATGAAATACATAACATAAATGGATCAAGGTGTTTTCCTATAGGTCAAGGGATAAATTATCATTCTCTTTATAAACCAAACATTTGTAAAATATCATGATAATACCACATAATTATTTTATTTTTAAAATATTCATGGTTATTACAATATGAATTGTTTTGTCACAATCACATGAATTATTGAATTATTGAGAATTCAAAAAAAAGCATTATGCATAAATCTAATCTAATACATAGTTATTAAACTATGTAAATCTAATTAATATTGAAAATAATGTAATAAATATAAAAAGGGAAAGTAATGAATAAAGATAAAATCCCAAAAATTATATATATTAAGTTGGTATTTCTTTCCATTATATAATTTAAAATCAAACCATAGTTTAAATTGCTTAACTGACTAAATTTTGTGTGCTTTTAATTATTGGGGAATGTTAACTTGATGTTTTGGGTTGACGTAAAATATTTTATATCATGCGTTGACTACCAAAGATGGACTTGGTGTAACTTAGAGGAAAAGGTTGATGAAATCCTGTTGAAGGATTTTTGGATTGGGGAGTCCACTCAATAAATTAGGGAACTCTCAATTAATATAGTTGGAATTTTAAATACCTACCTAAAACTATCAAAATTACATGAATGGATAAAGTCAGGGTGATGAGAAGTGGAATATGGATCCTTTCTTCTAGAATGTCTAAGAAACAAGATATTCCAAAGAGAATGGTGAGGGATATCGGATTTTGTCAAAATACATAGAGATTTGTAAACCTAATATTTATTCATTTATCTAATTTTATTAGATAATGTACTAAATTATGTATTTCATATTTGTAAAAAGGGTAAGAAATATAACTTCAAGAATATCACTATGATCCATAATTGAGAAATATAATATTCTAATAGGACAAAATTTCCAAGAGTGGAAAATGTGATTATGCATTATCTTGTGCCATGAAAAGAAATTTATGTTCTTGAAAAACCTATTCCAAAAGCACCTGGAAAAGTTGGTAATAAGAAATAATTATATCTCCATGAGAATCATTTGAATTATTCAACAGATATTTAGTGTTTCATGATATTATCCACATCCAATGATCTTATGATGCAACATGAGGACATGGATTCATATAACATGATATATCTATTTCTAGATATCTATCAATATAATGTGATACAAGAGTGATAATAGATCTTAAATTTCTTGTTTACAATTGATCATGGAGAATTAGAAGTAGATGGTACTCATGTAATCAATATTATTTTCAACATTGAATGCTTATACATCATATGGATTAAATTCCATAACACGATGTGCATAGATGATACAAATTCCTCACTAACCAATAAATTCTATAGTTTTATTTTCAAATATAATATGAGAAATAATTAGAAGTGTGTTTTGGAACATCTTACACTAATTTTCCAAATGAATATAGATAAGGGGCATTAAAAACCTATAGTCCTTAAAGTGAATAAGAAAAGGAATAAAAAAGAGAAGGGTTATAAGACTCATAACATGTATAAATATCTTAACTAATATCATTATAATAAGAGGAAGATATAGAGGAAGGGAATAGAAAAGAAAGAACAATTTCATTCTTGTGGAAAGAATATGAATTTTAAGAGAAAATTCACCTAGAAGCAAGGGGAAGCTAAATGCGGATTCATTATTCAGTGTAATCTTTCAATATTTACACATTGGGTATTAGATATATCCTTTGGTATTCAATTTTATATCCAAATAAAGGAAAAAATTATATTATGTAATATCTCTAGAGAAGATGTAGATTTTTGAGATACCAATGGTGTAAGGATGACTGCTCTAGAATTTGGATATTTCCACCTTTTATTTACAAAAATAATAGTACTAATTTTTTGAAATTTTTATTACGTAGTGATTGTTACCAAGAACATGATTTATATATCCTTCATAGATATAGATGGTATTATTCTAAAATTTGGAAAAAAATTAATTAATAAAAATAATATATGTTATGGTATTCCAAAACTAAATAATGGTTTTAAATATTAAATTATGGAAACTAAGTGATGAAAATTTATAGTGAATCATGTTTTCTTGAATCATATAACATATATATGTGGGATCACCATCTTCACCATGTATATGAGAAGGGTTTGAAAAAATTCAATTAAGAAGGTTGTTTATACTCATTTTACCAAAACCCACTTAAAAGATATCATTCTAGTATATAAGGATAATTACCGAAAAAATAATCATTAGATAAGGTGAAAGGGCCATAGAGCTTCTTAGATTAGTACACACTAATGTTTATAGACTAATAATAGTAGAAGTTAAGGGATATATTTCATACTTTCTATATTTTTCTGATGAATTTATTTGTTATGTATATGTCTACTTGATGAGATATAAGAATGATTCCTTTGAGTAATTCAAAGAATTAATGAATGAAGTAGATAGACAACTTGGATAGAAAATAAAGAAGCTTCAATCAGATCAAGGTGGTGAATATAATAACCAAAATTTTATTGACTCTATCTGAGATTTTGAGATTATATCTGAACTCACTACACATTACACAACAAAATATAATGGTTTTAGTGAATAGAGGAACTGTACATTTCTCGAAATGGTATGGTAAATGATGAGTCATGCATATCATCCATTATCCTTTTGGGGGTATTTATTGAACAATGAAACATACACACTAAACCGAGTACCATATAAATTGGAAAATATAATTCCATTTGGTTTATCAAGTTTAAAGAAACATAATTTGTTACACACACATGTATGGGGTTCCAAGGAATTTGTTAAGCCCTTATCAGACAAAAAACTTGTACCCCGAGTATAAGTACCCGAGCTTAAACATTAAATATTCTAGTTATTTGAAAATAAATCTATATTTAATTCATTCCTAAGTATATTTTAGTTTTGCAATTTTAGAGACTTAGGAAAACCCTTTACATAGTAAACCCATAATTTATAAGTGGAAAATTAAAATCAGTATCCATTTTTTCCACAAACAGATAACCTTTTAAAATAAAACATTTTTTATTTTCATGACACATTTTCAAAATTTTCATCTTGACCTCATATTCGTCACTAATCATCCTCTACTCTATTAAAAACATTTAAAAACTTGGTATGAGTATAAAAATCTCAGTTAGGGACATAAAAGAAGGGAAAATTTAGTCCAGTGAAAATCTATAAAAATATTATTTTTATTTAGAAAAAGGAATCATATTTTCATAAAGATCATTATCCTACCTTTTTAATATCAATTTATTTTCATTAAAACACTTATCAAGAATAAATAAATAAATTTTTAACTTGGGATATCAGTTTACACACCACTACTAGAAACATTATAGCTCTCTTAACTACATATGGAGTAACCATCATTACTACATTTGTAATAATCACCACAATACTATTCCTATAATCTCTTTTGAGAAACCGAACTAGTTTAATCCATCCCATTAACCAATGCATTAATGATCTATAATGGGATCACCTACCCTCATTTTATCATGTAACAAACCATCCACATAAATAATGACCATGAAACATAACATAAGCATAACACATAAAACTTGCATAAAAGATACATTTTTGGGGAAAATAACATTTCCATTTTGAAATAATTTTTAATTTTTTACATAGACACACATTCATAAATGAAATTTTTTACTAATAAAAATAAAATTGTAGAATTTTAAAAGAATATTAAAAAAAATAATTATTTATGAAACTATGAAATTAAATTCTTTCTATATAAGTAATCAACACATTATTTCTAAAAAAGGAACTTTAAATATGAATTTTAAAATATAGTCCCTTACATAAAAATCATAAAAAGATCACTTCTTGAGAATATACAAGAGAAATTATATAATAAAAATATAAATACATTCATAATAGTTTTTTACAAAATCATGGACATGAAAGAGAAAATTTTTAAAAATAAATATTTAAAACATTTAATACAAGGTCTTTTAGTTAAAGAGCCTCTTATAAATATCATATCATGGAAGTTGGCATAAATAAAATAAACTGAATATGTTTATTTACTGTAAATAAAAATAAAATGAGTTTAAATAAAACTTATGATATTAAAATGTCATTTCACACATAATATTATCCTGACATAGTCAAGACATAGAATTTTGACCCAAAGGATGGAAATTGGGTAAAGAAATCCATTATGTCACATTAAATTTCATTAAAATTTGTTTAAAATTCATGTATAATGGTTTAAATAATGTTATTAAGTCATAATAGAACTCTATGTATATTTATAATGCTATATATAATGTTTTTATAACATCTTATGACACTTTCATTAATATTATTTATTTATTTTCGTTGTTTCAGGTGTGTTTGTTTCATGGTTTCATGATCAGTTCAACATATTGATATTCTTATAAAATGGGATCAAGACTATAGAAGTGGAATGTAATCATATTAATGAAATTTAAAAAGTATTAGTAGTCCCATATATCTTTTTTATTTCTTACACGAGGATGATACATTAATAAAACATTAATGATCAATGTTTAGTTTATTTTGGATGTTTTTGAAAACACCATTAAATAGTTTCATCATATTTAATATTATGTGTAAATATTAGTTACAAAACAAGAAATAGGTTATAATATACATTTTAAAATCTTATTTTTCCAGAATGACACTTTTATGAAAATTCATGAAGGCAGTAATGGAAAACAAACAAAATCATTATTCACGGAGGCATTTAACCAGCATAACTTGGACAATAATTTCATTAATTTAAATAGTATGAGATGATAAATGAGATGGATATAATGTATTAAATTAGATATAAAACACTATAGTATATAAATTATTATGGATTTATTAATCCTAGATAGATGAAATTGGTGGGGATAAAATTAAAGAATAAAAGAAATTAAGATAGGTACTTTGAGAAAATTAAATCTTGAATATCACCTCCTTAAGAGACCATTGAGAACATTTGATTTGGTCATTTCATGAAACCATAAACACTTTGACATGGGTAGAGTTTGGAGGAAAGGTTTGGGTTGAGATTTGATGAGATTAAAGGCTTGTAAGTCGAGATGGGGTGGTATTTATACTGGAAGAGGGGTGTGTTTAAATGATTAAAATAATAGTTACTTTATATTTTAATCCAACAAAATTGAGGTGAATTTATTTCCACGACTTTCTATAACAATTAATATTTTAGGGCTGGTTAGGGTTGAGAAATAACTTATCTGATAATTAAATGTTGTAATGTTTAGGTATGTTAAGCCTTTAACTCTTTCTCTTTAACCCATTTAATTTTGTACCTATAGCATGGTAAATATATTTTTTACCATGGTAACATTATTATTCCTATAACACCCCCAAATGATAAAGGGTTAAATGATTAAATGATATGACTCATGGCAATAAGGTGTATCTTTCTTTATGAGATCCTACCAAAATAGAACTTCATAGTTAAACGTACTTATCCTGGAGTAGTGTTCCAGATGGGTGGAATCTAGGGAAGTTTCCCAGGGTGTGTGTGTGTGAGGAAAAAGCATATTGAAAAGAACATGTGGTGACCTGTGGGGACAGTCATTAGTCAAATGACCTTTTTGGGCACCAAGTTGGGACCTAATGAAGGGAAAAAAAGTCTAAGGGGAATCTAGTGGTACTTAGCAGGCTAGGGACCGAAGAATATGTTAAGTTGGGGTGTATGTGCTATTATCAATTCCAAGTTATTACATTGGTATTAGAGGAGGAACCCATTCTAAAGTGTTGTGGCACTTCCTAGGTTGAGATGTTGGGTCTATAATGAAGATATTGTGCTCTAAAGAGGGTTAAATTCAACAACCCAGAATGATAAAGGTCTAAATTACTAAATTATACGACTCATTTCAACAAGGTACACCATTTGTTTTAGGATCCTACCTAATTATAACTCCATAGTTAAAAATGTTTGACCTTAAGTAGTGATCAGGATGGGTGACCACCATGGAATCTTCCCAAGGTGTTTGTGAGTGAAGAAAAAACATAATTGAAATAATATCTATTCGACTATTGGGAAATTAATTAGTACTATGATACATTTTGGAATTTTTGTGGGTCTAAGGGATAATACCACTTGTTTGTGGATAAAATGGTGGTACCTGGTGGGCCAGGACCCAACAACCTTGTTTAGGCGATGTGGTTATAATGTTAGAAGGGCCCAATTGTTACAATGCCTAAAAACCAAATTGACCTTAAAACCTAATTAGACCTTTTTATTCCAAATATTTAATACATTTATCTAATTTAATTTATTAAATTTGGAAAATTATTTTTAAAATTAATCTCATAGACATAACTAAAAGCTAGTTTTTAAACTGAAAATTTCAAAAGTTTAAAATGTTTTTTATCCAATTTAAATATAAAATTGATTCCAATTACTTAATTTGGTTTGATTAATTTATTATTGAAATAATTATAGTTTAAAACAAATTTCAAATATAATTTTACTATATAAATAAATTAGACAAAAATGAAGTTTTCAATTAAAATTCAGTATTTTTCACTATTCATTAAAAAATGAAACTTATCAGAAAAATATAAAAAAGAACCTTAAGTTAATTTTGAAATTACACTTTCAAAAACTAATTTTTCTTGTCAAAATAAATTAAAAAAAGTTTTGAAATTTAGTTTTAAAACAAGTGAACCATTAAAATACTATAAGATTGGCTTTTATAAAAATATCAAATTATAAGCTTAAAATCAGATTTATTCTTTTCTTAAGACTATAAAACATATTGAATGAATTTGAAAACATTTTATAGAATATATAACACATAAATTTCATTAATATGATATAATAATGTTTATTAATTTAATTTATGTGGATAAAATGTAATTATGGGAATAAAATAGTTCTTTTAATAAAAACATATCCTTTATATTCAATTGGTTTTAATTTTAAATTACAATTAATTTCTTGACCAATGAATTAAATTCATTAACATATATAAACTATATTTTCATAATATTTTTATTCACATTAATTTCCTCAATTCCAATGACTATGCGATAAATATCACATTTAAATGATAATATTTATTGATTCTTTTATGCTCAATGTGGAATATATTGTATGATATTATACATAGTGTTTCATTTTAAAATCTCAAGGTGTTACATTCTACCCCTTTAATAATTGTTTTCCTCATAATTTGAACTCAGGATCAAAAAACACAGGGTTTGAATATTTCAAAAATACATTTGTTGAAATCCCAAATCATAAAAGGATCAATAAAACTTCCACTTGAAAAGTGAGAAGGGAAAGTATGAAGGTCCTATGATATAACGCATACTAGGTTTCCATGTAGGAAAACATGAACATGTAAGAGAATTATTACTTTCATGTTCTGATAGATAGTGATAGATAACATTTTCATTTGAAATTTAACTATAAAAAATCTTAAATATGTGATTGGTTAAAAGGCCATTGATTTCTCATTATGAAAAGAAAAAGGAAAATGTTTTTGTTTTAAAATAATTTTTTCATAGTGTTGAGAAATTACTTTAATAAATAAACGAATAACATAAGGAAATATACTAACATTAAATGTATAATTTTATACTAGTATTTTATCCAAATATTTAGTATTCTAGATGAAATTCTCACACATGAGGAATCAAAATTAACTTTCACAGATAAAAAAATTCATAAATTTTTATTTATATGTTCCTACTGTCTTTAAGAATTAACCAAAAAAATGGGAGAAAAAGATAAAGTAATTATCCAAAAAGTATAAATATTTATATGATGAAAAACTAATCAAATCTCTAAAATTAAATAGTAGAACCCAGAGTTCAACACAGACCACTCAACAAAGAAAAACCCATCATAATATTCCATACTAAAACTGAATCCCAAAAATCAGAAGGATTTCATCACATAGTCTTCCGTGTTAAATATAATATTTATCATAAAATAATATCCATTTCTCTTAAAGTCTGATACCAAAAATTTTATTTCCCAAATCTCATAATTTTCAATATATGCTAATTATTCCCAAGAAACCATAAATCCACAATAAAATAATATATTCTCTAAAATCCAATTCAACCATTTTCACTCAAATAAAATTACTTAATATTGTTTTTAACATAATTATATAGGGTTTCAATAATATTGAATGTCTTTTGAAATTACATAGTTCACTTAATAACTAAAAGAAATTCCAATCCCATGGTTATAAATATGATAAAATATATGTTACAAAAATGAAAATAACATTTATCCATCAGATTTTTCAAATAAATAAAAACAATTTATTACTAACCTAGACATCATGTAGGCCAGTGGTACGTAACACAAATTTTCACCCTTCCATTGTCGGTTTAGTCCACATAGCCTTGTCAGATTGTACAGGTTGTCTCCCATATTATGGCTTGTAATTTTTATAAAAATATATTAATATAATTATTATAAAATTATTGAAATGTGAGAAACATCTTATAAAATAAC
Source organism: Viscum album (assembly GCA_963277665.1). Classification (NCBI taxonomy): domain Eukaryota; kingdom Viridiplantae; phylum Streptophyta; class Magnoliopsida; order Santalales; family Viscaceae; genus Viscum; species Viscum album. Next base: position 1,467,401,132 of record OY728158.1, read on the forward strand.
CTTAACATATTTTAACCTCAAAGGATACATCATTCCTTCCATTTTTAATCCTAAAAAGTATGATCCTATAATTACATAAACTTTTGAGGTCATATAAACCAAAAATACTTCCAATAATGCCAAAAATATGTCCTCTAAAATTAAATGAATTGTTCCTCAAATAATATTTTTCTTATCATAGGCTTAAGGGTTACATGTATGTTAAAAATTATCACATTTTTTCCACATTTCATGGGTATTGATTCCATATAACATATGTTTCAAAATTTATTAAAAAACATACTATATAAAATCATTAAACATTCCATGATTCCCATAATATCTATAAAATACCACTATATCATATATTTTAAAACTCAATACATAAATACATCTTTCATTAAACATCCTTTTATACCCTTAACCATAATTCTTCATCTTATTACTTCATAATTTATTTCTACAATAAAATATATAAATTATATCCTCATGATTCATCAATATCACCAAAAAACGTTTCATACACTAAAAACAAGAAAATAATTCATAACTTAAATAAATATTTTAGGATCTTCTTGTTTTTTCCTTCGTCTTTCTGCATGTTTTTCTACTTTCCAAAAGTAATTGTTCATGAAAATTATGATATTTCACATTTTGGTAGAGTTTTAAATTTTTTGATCTTTAAATAGAATGAAAAATATACCTTTAACCATAACTATTTTTTTAGAAATGAATAGGTTTTTTGGATAACGCAAAAAATTTGTTCTAGGTGATTTGACTACTCAAGAAGCTACCCATATCATTTGAACAAACTTTTTTAATAATAGTGATGATCAAATCACAAGGGATGGATAAAAAGGTTTTGAAAGATCTCTTTCCTTCCATATTTAAAAATGATCCTTAATTTGATTAAAATAACATCACTTAAACATTAAATTAATTATTAATGTAAAAATACTCTATAGAGTAGATATAATATAATAAAATTATTATAATACTCTAATCCTTCAACCCTCTTATATCTTAGTTAATTTAAGTTTTTATCTAATTCACCTAAATTAAATAAAACTTAAAAATTATCCATATGATTATAACCCTTGTGGATATATAGGATCATTAAACAATTATGAAATAACATCATAACCTCTAATGTTATCTAAACCCTTCTATTATACCAACTGTAAGGATCCGACATTAAACAACACATATTCTAGTGATTTTAAATAATAATTATATTTATTTAATACCTAAATTTATTTTAGGATTATATATTTAGAGAGTTATGACAAAACCATACACGGTAAACCAAAAAATTATAAGTGGACACTTATAAAAAGTTTTCTATTTTTTCCACCAAAGGAAACTTTTTTAAAATAAAATCTGTTTTCTTTTTATGACATATCTTTACAATTTTTATCTTGTTCCTAGCTTCATATCTACTCATACTTTACTCTATGAAAAATATTTAAAAACATTATATGATCATAAAAATCTTGGTTAGGGATATAAAATAAGGGATGACATTAGTCTAGTTAAATCCATAAAAACAATTTCACAAAAGTAAACATTTTTATTCACAAAAACGAATAATCTTTTAAAAAACATCATTATAAAAACTTTTCAAAATTAAATAATTTTAATGAAAAATAATTAGAAAGAATGAAAAATATAATTAGTTTACTTGGGATATCATTTTACACATCAATTGTTTAAAAAAGATATCCCTCAACTATACATGGAGTAACCATCACAGTTATATTTGGAATAATCACAACAACACCATTCGTATAATATCTTTAGAGAATACAAACCGGTTAACTCCATCCCATTACCTAATTAATTTTATGGATATAACAGTCTCACAAACCCTCAATTTATCATGTAAACACCACTCCTCATAAAAAATACCCAATAACCATAACTTATAATAACACATAAATCTTGTATAAAAGACACATTCTTGAGGAAAATAACATTCCAATTTTGAAACCATATTTAATTTTTTTCAAAGAAACTTACTCATAAATTAAATAAATTTATTTGAAAATAAAATATTAAACCTTTAAATTAATCTTCAAAACATTGAATATTCATGAAATCAGGAAAATACATTCATTCCATATATGTAATAAAAACATTCTTTTTTGGAAAAAGGAACTTTAAAGAGTAATTTTAAAAGAAATCCCCTTACATAAAACCATAAAATATATATTTTTTAAAATATATAAGAAAAATTATAAAATTAATATATAAATATATTTGTAAAAATATTTTTTGAAACATGTACATTAATGATAAATATTTTGAAAATAAATCATTAAAACATTTTAAAAGAGGACTTTTAGTTATAGAGCCTCTTATAAATACCATATTTGAGAAGTGAGTATAAATAAAATATATAAAATATGTATATCTACATTAAATCCACATAACATTAGTTAAAATAAAAATTTAAATATTAAAAATCCATTTCACACACAATATTGTCATGTCATAATCAAGAAATATAATTTTAACCCACAGAATGGAAATTGGTTTAAGAAATACCTTTCCTCAAGTTAAACATCCTTCAATCTTGTTCAAACCTACTATATAATGTTTTAAATAATTTTATTAATTAATAATAAAACTATATTTATATTTATAATACATTATATTAAGTTTTTATAACATCTTATGATCCTTTAATTAGTAATATTTTGTTATTTTTATTTTTTTGTGTGCATTCGTTTCATGGTTTCATGACAAGTTCATTCGTGTATAATTATTGATATTCTTGTAAAATGGGATTAAAAATCCAAAATTAGAATTTAATAGTATTAATTTACTTCCAAAAGTATTAATATTCCCATATATAATTTTTATTTTTTATATAAGTATGATATAATATATAAAATGTTAATAATAAATGTTTAGTTTATTTTGGCCATTTTTCTAAACACCACGAACTAGTTTTATATTACTTAATATTATATTTTTATATTTGTTAAAAAACATGAAATAGGTTATAATATATTAATTAAAATATTATTTTATAATAATTATACTCTTATGAATGTCCATGAATATTGGGAAATGAACAAAATCATTATTCACAGAGGTGAATATCTGGAATAACTTGGGCAATAGTTTAATTTATTTGAATAATATATGATGTGAAATTAATTGGCTATGAAATATTCATTTAGAAAAAAAAGTACAATATATACATAATTATGGATTTATAATTCACTGATGGATGAAGTAGATGTGTAGAAAATAGAAGACAAAAAGAAATTAAGAGAGGTACTTTGAACAAATTACATCATAAAAATTACCTCCTTGGGAGACCCTTGAGAAACGTAGATTCTTTATTTTTGTGATAACAGTAGAACTTGGACAGAGGGAATGTTAGGAGGACATTTTTGGGAAGATATGTTAAGATCAACATGTCTTGTGAGTCTAAATGGGGTGGTGAGGGGTGATAGTTATACTTGATTAGGGGTGAGTTTAAGTGATTAAAACAATGAATAATTTATATTTAAAGACAACAAAATTAAGGTGGAATTAGTTTCCATGAATTCGACTAAAAAATATATTATATGATGGTAAGGGTCAATAAATACCTTAACCAACCATAATTGTTTTAATTATTATATATTTTAAACCATTATCTTTTTAACTTTAACCCATTTCATTTTTTCCTATATGTAGTAAATACTTTTTTACCAAGGTAACATTATTGTGAATAAAAAACGAAATTGACCTTACAATATAATTTGTACCGTTTCACTATAAATCTAAAATCAATTTTAGGTAATTCAATTCAAGAAATTGGATAAATTTGATATAAAATTAATCTGGTAGATACAATGAAAAAACCATTTTTTAAAGTGAAAAGTTCCGAAGTTGAAATGCTTTTATATCCAATTTCAATGTGAAATTGATTATAATAATCTAAATTGGTTTTATTGATGTGTAATTGACCTAATTATAATTTTTAAAAAATTAAAATATAATTTAACTATATAAATTAATTATATGAAAATGTTGTTTTAATGAAAATTTAGTATTTTTAACTCTTCATCAGAAAATGAAACTTATCGAACAAAACATAATAAATTCACCCTAACATAATTTTTATATCCCTATTTGAAAAATTAACTTTATTGTTTCAAATAAAATTCCAAAAAGTGTGAAAATTAATTTTTAAATCATGTGTGCCATCAAATGGTGACAAAATTTCCTTTTATAAAAATATAGCATTTGTATGCTTAAAATATTATTTATTCTTATATTAAGCCTATAAAAATTATTAGATAAATTTAAAAACAATTGATTGAATATATATCAAATAAATTTCATTAATATCATTTAATAATACTTTTTAATTTAATTTTTTAAGATAAAAAATTCATTATGGGCCTAAAATAATTTTTTCATAAAAAATATCTTTTATACTCAATTAGTTTTCATTTTCATTTTATTATTAATTGGTTAACATGGAATTAATTTTACAAACATGTGTAAACTATACTTTCATAATTTGTATAATATCATTAATTCCCTCCATTCCAACAAATTTGTGATAACCATCACATTTATGTAATAATATTTAGTCATTTGTTTATGCTCAATGTGGAATATATTATATGATATTGTGCATAGTGTTTCATTTTAAAATATTCGGGTGTTACACTGAGAAAACACGTATCTTTATAGTGTATTCTATTTAAACAAATGGATTCTACCTATAAAACCTCTTAGATAAGAAAGTGACTATCTCTAAAAAGTTACCTTTATTTATAGGGATCACATCCCCAAGAACAATAGTGGGGGAAATATTTATTTCGATGAAGTTGATGCACATGATACATAAGAGTTGGTATAGGAATAGATTCCACATGAACACAAGGAAGAAGTTTTTCCTGAAACATAAGTACTATATGGGACTACTAGAGAGTAAATAGAACAATGGATATATATTTTTATATTATTTCAAAGATAACAACTCATTATTGGTTGAAAATAATGGACCTCCTCCCTACAAATAGTAAATTGAGATATCATAAGCTATAAGATAGAAATATGCTGTTAATTCTAAAATTCATTACATGTATCACTACTAATTTTGGGTTTGGATTTATTATCCATGTGATGAAAAGACTATTTGGTGAAAATCGGTATTCAAGAGAAAACTAGACATGGAAGGTAGATTATGTACCTATAAATAATGGTCAGTAGATAAGTGGTTTTAAAAACCTCAAGGAATTTGATATGATAAACACATTTAACTAGTTCCCAAGTTCATATCCATATTAATTATACTTGTCATAGTAGCATACCATGACTATAAAATTTGGTAGATGGATGTCAAAACATATATCCTTAATGGTAACTATCATCAATATGTCTACATGACACGAATAGAAGGGATTGTGACACTAGGTGATGAAAACAATATAGTAATGTTTCCAAGATCCATGTATAGATTGAAGTGAGCATCCATGGAATGGAAGATTCAATTTGATGAAGCTATAAAATATTTTTATTTATTTAAGAATTAATTTGGGACATTTGAAACGAATTGATTTAATGGAAATGCGATCATTATCCTAGTAGTATATGTGGATGAAATATTACTTATTGGAATAGACATACCGATCTTATAGTATTCAAAGAAATGTTTGAACAAGTGTTTCTATATGAAGGACATGGTAAAAGTATCCTACTTTATAAGGATCAAGATCATTCAAGATTGATCCAAGAGGGTTTTTAGACTATATCAAGGTACATACATTGACCAGATATTAAAGATATTTAGTATGGAACATTACACGAATGGATTGGTTCTAATTTCACATGGTATACATCTATCTAAAAAAAATTTCCTTATACATAGCCATAGAAATAGGGAATGATTAAGATCCAATATTTTTTAGAGATATTATCAATCATATATATAATGTTTTATGATATACTTGATTCTACTTATGAATTATGCATGGTAGGAAAATATCAATATAATCTAAGAGATCAATATTTGTATGATTTTAAGGATATCATAAGTATCATAGAACAATTAAGGATATATTCCTAGTGTATAGATAAGATGATAAGAAAATTATCATAATTTATACTAATGTTAGTTTTCAAACAGTTCATAATTATATGAAGCAATATTTAGGATATGTTTTCAATATCAAAATAGGAGCTATGTTTCATAAGGGTTCAAAGCATCTAGTTTTTGCATATCCTACAATGGAGTGTGGATATATAGAGTCTTCTGATATGTCCTATGAATCCAATTGGATTAGACACTTTATCTAGAATCATTATGTGGTACGTAGTAGTAAATAACCTATCACATTGTTTTTTAATAATAATATAGTGATGTATCTTTCAAAAAATCCTAGGTAACAACAATGTAAAATTCATATACTTCGGTAGTATCACCTCTTGAGGGGAGTTTCTTAGTGGGGTGAAGTTGGAGTTAGAAGAGTTTCCAAATAAAAATATGTGTTTGACCCATTGACTGAAGGATAATATATGAAAAAATAAGAGTATTATGTGAGAGCTAGTGGACTGAATGTTTTTATATGTTGTATCTATAGATAGTGGTAGTCTATTTGAGTTGTTTCCATAAAACCATCTTCTATGTACTTTATGATAACATGTATTTAGTGAATTTAATAATAATAAACTTCTTATCACATCATGCTTGTTCTTATATGTGATATGGTATGTCATAATGTACTAAGAGTTACTATATCACTGATATGTGATAGAAGATCACTTATATAATGAGAACCCATAAGTTCCAAAAATTTATTATTAAATATTTTTCCTATAACATGATGAAATAATTTATAGGAAAAATTATATATGCTATCAGGGGTGGGGACATACAGGAATTTAATTAATATTATCATTATGTACACCCATGGTAATTTATAGTGTATAAATTTATGAGAATGAGACCGACCAATAACAAATTCCCATTTATTTGTTTAATTGTATGGTCATATTTTATGATGTGTGTACTGGTGCTTAGAATTTAAAATTATTAATAATGGATGTTATGATTCACATACTTTGTTGTATTGATGAAAAATGTGATAACATATGTTCAAGGTGAAGTAGGAAACCTTGGGTGAGACACGAGTAATATTTAATAAATGTATAATGTGAGAAATGATTTTTACCTTCTTACTTTTAATGGAAGTTTATATCTCAAGCCCTTTGATAGAAATTAAATATCTTAAATATAACAATGGATATGGTGCTCTGTTGGAAAATTCAATTTCTAAAATTTCGATGAAAGTGACATAGAGCACATAGGTTAATGGCACTAGTATACAACATTCTTGATTAGATATATCATAATAATGGGAATATATTACATAGTAAGTTTCCATTTGTGGTTTTATTTAATTGTAAAATTAAATTCTATAAATACAGATTCTATAGAATGTTTCTAAACTCTAACCTTCGACGTTAGGATACTTCTCCTAATTCCACTGAGAAGGTGGTCTACACGGTCACAAACTAAGTGTATCCAAAACATTATGAAAATAATAATATTATTTATTATTTGAAAAGTTGAATTAATATTATTCAAACTTGTGGATTAATAATTATTCATATTTATTTTATTGTATATATTCCATCACCAGTTATTCGAGAGAATATTTTGTGCATAGAATATTTGCTATATATTTATATACTATTTTCTTATTATAATATTTATTATTTATTTAATGGTGAATAATGTAGGGATATTTATTTATTAAATTAATAGTAATTATTCAAGGTCCGATAAATATTTCAGAGGAATTGAGGACCATTCTTAATGATCTAGTGAGAAAAATTATATTCTGAATATTATTTGAATAAATAAAATTTAATTTATTTTGTTGGATTTGAGCAAGATAATAAAAAATAATAGTAATAATAATATTACTATAATATACATTTTGTTCTATGGGAATAAAGACAAATAATAAGGGCATATGTGCAATTATTATTTTCTGACCATACAAGTATATGAACTGAATTATATTATTTCCTTAGGGTTGAAAATTTCATTTGGATGTGCAAAAAAACATTTGTAGATAATATATCAATTTTTGATAAAGATCCTTATCTAAAAATTCTCTCAGGAAGAGAGATCAATAATCCCCCCCCCCTCTCAAATCAAGAGATATCAAAGAAAATCCATCTTGAATCGATTCTCAGGGGGGTCAAAGATTAATATTGGAAATGTGAGGATCTACCCTGATACCACCCAGAGATTCCTATAATAATGTTTGGAGGTTCATTAACAATTGAAAATCACTAGTGGATGGAGTCTACTCTTTATTATAACAACATGACAATTTTACAATGTAGAGACATTATTACATCAATCAATGATAAACTAATTAATTGAAAGGTAATTAATTAATTTTTTAAATTATTAATAAATATTACATGATAGTCAAGAAACATGGTTCCATAATTAAATAAAAAATTATTCATGATTCATTTCTATTAATCTATATATTTATCATTTTTTCAATATTGGATTGATTATAGATTATAATAAAAATACGAGATGTGAATACCCAATCCAGCACTTCTAGTGATCTCAAAAGCTTCTGAAATTAGATTTTTAAAATTTATATTTTCAATTAATACACTTAAAAATAATAATAAATAGTATCTAAACATCCTCATAGAATATAGAAAAGAAAAAGGTAGTGTATGAAAAACCCCATTTTCTTACATTAGAAAACTCTCAAACAATTCTCATCCTTGAAAATTAAAATTAAAATCAAGAATTAAATATAAATAATTCCGAATAACTACCCCATAATATAACTCTCAAGGAAATCATCACATCCAAATAATAATAATCACAAAATAACAAAAAATTACATAAAAACAAGATATCAATATTTAATCAGAAGACCCACTCACATGGGAGATACCTCTCAAACAATGACAAATCCATCAACATGCACCAGATAAAGGAGGATAAATAATCTCAAAAATATATATCAATCCAATAATACATAAACATATAATGAAACATTAAAAAACTCAAGATATTTAGAGTTAATCTATTCCTCTCTCTCACAAGTCTCTCCTCCAATACACCGTGCTATCACATGACATGAACCAAGGGAAACACACTCTCAATAACACATTATCCTAATGGTCCTGAAACATAATAGGACTTTAAAAATGGTTGAATAAACCCAAAATCTACTTCTTTCAAATCAATGATTTTTGAATTTTCATGAAGAAAATGGTGATGTTTTGATACTTGAATGGAATACTCAACTCTTCTTATATGCAGGGGATGTGATAATCAATTTGAAACTACTCCAACTTTCTCAAACACCTAGAAAGGTTCAAAAAATTTATGAGACAGTATAATCCCAGGACCAGACCCTTAATAATAATGATGAGGAGACCACATCAAGAACACATTATCTCCAGTGACAAAATATAGAGTCATTAAAAATAGTATTTATGATGATCGTGAACTATCTTATTTTTCTCAAGGATAAACTGTACCTTCTTTATCATAATCTAGACCAATTTTATCCCGAATAACTATGTCTCCAATATAATTCTAACATAATGTTGATAAATTTTTTAGTAGTACAACACTTGAAACATATCCATACCCATAGTATAATGATAATTGTTCTTCTATGAAAACACCACTACGGGTAGGTGCCTCACCCAAAAACCTCCATAATCTATAATGAATTATCACAATGTGTCCTTTAGAGTCTAGATAGTTTGTAATTTTTGGAAATATTTATTCTTATTTAAAAACATTATATGATCATAAAAATCTTGGTTAGGGATATAAAATAAGGGATGACATTAGTCTAGTTAAATCCATAAAAACTATTTCACAAAAGTAAACATTTTTATTCACAAAAAGGAATAATCTTTTAAAAAACATCATTATAAAAACTTTTCAAAATTAAATAATTTTAATGAAAAATAATTAGAAAGAATGAAAAATATAATTAGTTTACTTGGGATATCATTTTACACATCAATTGTTTAAAAAAGATATCCCTCAACTATACATGGAGTAACCATCACAGTTATATTTGGAATAATCACAACAACACCATTCGTATAATATCTTTAGAGAATACAAACCGGTTAACTCCATCCCATTACCTAATTAATTTTAGGGATATAACAGTCTCACAAACCCTCAATTTATCATGTAAACACCACTCCTCATAAAAAATACCCAATAACCATAACTTATAATAACACATAAATCTTGTATAAAAGACACATTCTTGAGGAAAATAACATTCCAATTTTGAAACCATATTTAATTTTTTTCAAAGAAACTTACTCATAAATTAAATAAATTTATTTGAAAATAAAATATTAAACCTTTAAATTAATCTTCAAAACATTGAATATTCATGAAATCAGGAAAATACATTCATTCCATATATGTAATAAAAACATTCTTTTTTGGAAAAAGGAACTTTAAAGAGTAATTTTAAAAGAAATCCCCTTACATAAAACCATAAAATATATATTTTTTAAAATATATAAGAAAAATTATAAAATTAATATATAAATATATTTGTAAAAATATTTTTAGAAACATGTACATTAATGATAAATATTTTGAAAATAAATCATTAAAACATTTTAAAAGAGGACTTTTAGTTATAGAGCCTCTTATAAATACCATATTTGAGAAGTGAGTATAAATAAAATATATAAAATATGTATATCTACATTAAATCCACATAACATTAGTTAAAATAAAAATTTAAATATTAAAAATCCATTTCACACACAATATTGTCATGTCATAATCAAGAAATATAATTTTAACCCACAGAATGGAAATTGGTTTAAGAAATCCCTTTCCTCAAGTTAAACATCCTTCAATCTTGTTCAAACCTACTATATAATGTTTTAAATAATTTTATTAATTAATAATAAAACTATATTTATATTTATAATACATTATATTAAGTTTTTATAACATCTTATGATCCTTTAATTAGTAATATTTTGTTATTTTTATTTTTTTGTGTGCGTTCGTTTCATGGTTTCATGACAAGTTCATTCGTGTATAATTATTGATATTCTTGTAAAATGGGATTAAAAATCCAAAATTAGAATTTAATAGTATTAATTTACTTCCAAAAGTATTAATATTCCCATATATAATTTTTATTTTTTATATAAGTATGATATAATAGATAAAATGTTAATAATAAATGTTTAGTTTATTTTGGCCATTTTTCTAAACACCACGAACTAGTTTTATATTACTTAATATTATATTTTTATATTTGTTAAAAAACATGAAATAGGTTATAATATATTAATTAAAATATTATTTTATAATAATTATACTCTTATGAATGTCCATGAATATTGGGAAATGAACAAAATCATTATTCACAGAGGTGAATATCTGGAATAACATGGGCAATAGTTTAATTTATTTGAATAATATATGATGTGAAATTAATTGGCTATGAAATATTCATTTAGAAAAAAAAGTACAATATATACATAATTATGGATTTATAATTCACTGATGGATGAAGTAGATGTGTAGAAAATAGAAGACAAAAAGAAATTAAGAGAGGTACTTTGAAAAAATTACATCATAAAAATTACCTCCTTGGGAGACCCTTGAGAAACGTAGATTCTTTATTTTTGTGATAACAGTAGAACTTGGACAGAGGGAATGTTAGGAGGACATTTTTGGGAAGATATGTTAAGATCAACATGTCTTGTGAGTCTAAATGGGGTGGTGAGGGGTGATAGTTATACTTGATTAGGGGTGAGTTTAAGTGATTAAAATAATGAATAATTTATATTTAAAGACAACAAAATTAAGGTGGAATTAGTTTCCATGAATTCGACTAAAAAATATATTATATGATGGTAAGGGTCAATAAATACCTTAACCAACCATAATTGTTTTAATTATTATATATTTTAAACCATTATCTTTTTAACTTTAACCCATTTCATTTTTTCCTATATGTAGTAAATACTTTTTTACCAAGGTAACATTATTGTGAATAAAAAACGAAATTGACCTTACAATATAATTTTTACCGTTTCACTATAAATCTAAAATCAATTTTAGGTAATTCAATTCAAGAAATTGGATAAATTTGATATAAAATTAATCTGGTAGATACAATGAAAAAACCATTTTTTAAAGTGAAAAGTTCCGAAGTTGAAATGCTTTTATATCCAATTTCAATGTGAAATTGATTATAATAATCTAAATTGGTTTTATTGATGTGTAATTGACCTAATTATAATTTTTAAAAAATTAAAATATAATTTAACTATATAAATTAATTATATGAAAATGTTGTTTTAATGAAAATTTAGTATTTTTAACTCTTCATCAGAAAATGAAACTTATCGAACAAAACATAATAAATTCACCCTAACATAATTTTTATATCCCTATTTGAAAAATTAACTTTATTGTTTCAAATAAAATTCCAAAAAGTGTGAAAATTAATTTTTAAATCATGTGTGCCATCAAATGGTGACAAAATTTCCTTTTATAAAAATATAGCATTTGTATGCTTAAAATATTATTTATTCTTATATTAAGCCTATAAAAATTATTAGATAAATTTAAAAACAATTGATTGAATATATATCAAATAAATTTCATTAATATCATTTAATAATAGTTTTTAATTTAATTTTTTAAGATAAAAAATTCATTATGGGCCTAAAATAATTTTTTCATAAAAAATATCTTTTATACTCAATTAGTTTTCATTTTCATTTTATTATTAATTGGTTAACATGGAATTAATTTTACAAACATGTGTAAACTATACTTTCATAATTTGTATAATATCATTAATTCCCTCCATTCCAACAAATTTGTGATAACCATCACATTTATGTAATAATATTTAGTCATTTGTTTATGCTCAATGTGGAATATATTATATGATATTATGCATAGTGTTTCATTTTAAAATATTCGGGTGTTACACTGAGAAAACACGTATCTTTATAGTGTATTCTATTTAAACAAATGGATTCTACCTATAAAACCTCTTAGATAAGAAAGTGACTATCTCTAAAAAGTTACCTTTATTTATAGGGATCACATCCCCAAGAACAATAGTGGGGGAAATATTTATTTCGATGAAGTTGATGCACATGATACATAAGAGTTGGTATAGGAATAGATTCCACATGAACACAAGGAAGAAGTTTTTCCTAAAACATAAGTACTATATGGGACTACTAGAGAGTAAATAGAACAATGGATATATATTTTTATATTATTTCAAAGATAACAACTCATTATTGGTTGAAAATAATGGACCTCCTCCCTACAAATAGTAAATTGAGATATCATAAGCTATAAGATAGAAATATGCTGTTAATTCTAAAATTCATTACATGTATCACTACTAATTTTGGGTTTGGATTTATTATCCATGTGATGAAAAGACTATTTGGTGAAAATCGGTATTCAAGAGAAAACTAGACATGGAAGGTAGATTATGTACCTATAAATAATGGTCAGTAGATAAGTGGTTTTAAAAACCTCAAGGAATTTGATATGATAAACACATTTAACTAGTTCCCAAGTTCATATCCATATTAATTATACTTGTCATAGTATCATACCATGACTATAAAATTTGGTAGATGGATGTCAAAACATATATCCTTAATGGTAACTATCATCAATATGTCTACATGACACGAATAGAAGGGATTGTGACACTAGGTGATGAAAACAATATAGTAATGTTTCCAAGATCCATGTATAGATTGAAGTGAGCATCCATGGAATGGAAGATTCAATTTGATGAAGCTATAAAATATTTTTTTTTATTTAAGAATTAATTTGGGACATTTGAAACGAATTGATTTAATGGAAATGCAATCATTATCCTAGTAGTATATGTGGATGAAATATTACTTATTGGAATAGACATACCGATCTTATAGTATTCAAAGAAATGTTTGAACAAGTGTTTCTATATGAAGGACATGGTAAAAGTATACTACTTTATAAGGATCAAGATCATTCAAGATTGATCCAAGAGGGTTTTTAGACTATATCAAGGTACATACATTGACCAGATATTAAAGATATTTAGTATGGAACATTACACGAATGGATTGGTTCTAATTTCACATGGTATACATCTATCTAAAAAAAATTTCCTTATACATAGCCATAGAAATAGGGAATGATTAAGATCCAATATTTTTTAGAGATATTATCAATCATATATATAATGTTTTATGATATACTTGATTCTACTTATGAATTATGCATGGTAGGAAAATATCAATATAATCTAAGAGATCAATATTTGTATGATTTTAAGGATATCATAAGTATCATAGAACAATTAAGGATATATTCCTAGTGTATAGATAAGATGATAAGAAAATTATCATAATTTATACTAATGTTAGTTTTCAAACAGTTCATAATTATATGAAGCAATATTTAGGATATGTTTTCAATATCAAAATAGGAGCTATGTTTCATAAGGGTTCAAAGCATCTAGTGTTTGCATATCCTACAATGGAGTGTGGATATATAGAGTCTTCTGATATGTCCTAATAATCCAATTGGATTAGACACTTTATCTAGAATCATTATGTGGTACGTAGTAGTAAATAACCTATCACATTGTTTTTTAATAATAATATAGTGATGTATCTTTCAAAAAATCCTAGGTAACAACAATGTAAAATTCATATACTTCGGTAGTATCACCTCTTGAGGGGATTTTCTTAGTGGGGTGAAGTTGGAGTTAGAAGAGTTTCCAAATAAAAATATGTGTTTGACCCATTGACTGAAGGATAATATATGAAAAAATAAGAGTATTATGTGAGAGCTAGTGGACTGAATGTTTTTATATGTTGTATCTATAGATAGTGGTAGTCTATTTGAGTTGTTTCCATAAAACCATCTTCTATGTACTTGATGATAACATGTATTTAGTGAATTTAATAATAATAAACTTCTTATCACATCATGCTTGTTCTTATATGTGATATGGTATGTCATAATGTACTAAGAGTTACTATATCACTGATATGTGATAGAAGATCACTTATATAATGAGAACCCATAAGTTCCAAAAATTTATTATTAAATATTTTTCCTATAACATGATGAAATAATTTATAGGAAAAATTATATATGCTATCAGGGGTGGGGACATACAGGAATTTAATTAATATTATCATTATGTACACCCATGGTAATTTATAGTGTATAAATTTATGAGAATGAGACCGACCAATAACAAATTCCCATTTATTTGTTTAATTGTATGGTCATATTTTATGATGTGTGTACTGGTGCTTAGAATTTAAAATTATTAATAATGGATGTTATGATTCACATACTTTGTTGTATTGATGAAAAATGTGATAACATATGTTCAAGGTGAAGTAGGAAACCTTGGGTGAGACACGAGTAATATTTAATAAATGTATAATGTGAGAAATGATTTTTACCTTCTTACTTTTAATGGAAGTTTATATCTCAAGCCCTTTGATAGAAATTAAATATCTTAAATATAACAATGGATATGGTGCTCTGTTGGAAAATTCAATTTCTAAAATTTCGATGAAAGTGACATAGAGCACATAGGTTAATGGCACTAGTATACAACATTCTTGATTAGATATATCATAATAATGGGAATATATTACATAGTAAGTTTCCATTTGTGGTTTTATTTAATTGTAAAATTAAATTCTATAAATACAGATTCTATAGAATGTTTCTAAACTCTAACCTTCGACGTTAGGATACTTCTCCTAATTCCACTGAGAAGGTGGTCTACACGGTCACAAACTAAGTGTATCCAAAACATTATGAAAATAATAATATTATTTATTATTTGAAAAGTTGAATTAATATTATTCAAACTTGTGGATTAATAATTATTCATATTTATTTTATTGTATATATTCCATCACCAGTTATTCGAGAGAATATTTTGTGCATAGAATATTTGCTATATATTTATATACTATTTTCTTATTATAATATTTATTATTTATGTAATGGTGAATAATGTAGGGATATTTATTTATTAAATTAATAGTAATTATTCAAGGTCCGATAAATATTTCAAAGGAATTGAGGACCATTCTTAATGATCTAGTGAGAAAAATTATATTCTGAATATTATTTGAATAAATAAAATTTAATTTATTTTGTTGGATTTGAGCAAGATAATAAAAAATAATAGTAATAATAATATTACTATAATATACATTTTGTTCTATGGGAATAAAGACAAATAATAAGGGCATATGTGCAATTATTATTTTCTGACCATACAAGTATATGAACTGAATTATATTATTTCCTTAGGGTTGAAAATTTCATTTGGATGTGCAAAAAAACATTTGTAGATAATATATCAATTTTTGATAAAGATCCTTATCTAAAAATTCTCTCAGGAAGAGAGATCAATAATCCCCCCCACCCCTCTCAAATCAAGAGATATCAAAGAAAATCCATCTTGAATCGATTCTCAGGGGGGTCAAAGATTAATATTGGAAATGTGAGGATCTACCCTGATACCACCCAGAGATTCCTATAATAATGTTTGGAGGTTCATTAACAATTGAAAATCACTAGTGGATGGAGTCTACTCTTTATTATAACAACATGACAATTTTATAATGTAGAGACATTATTACATCAATCAATGATAAACTAATTAATTGAAAGGTAATTAATTAATTTTTTAAATTATTAATAAATATTACATGATAGTCAAGAAACATGGTTCCATAATTAAATAAAAAATTATTCATGATTCATTTCTATTAATCTATATATTTATCATTTTTTCAATATTGGATTAATTATAGATTATAATAAAAATACGAGATGTGAATACCCAATCCAGCACTTCTAGTGATCTCAAAAGCTTCTGAAATTAGATTTTTAAAATTTATATTTTCAATTAATACACTTAAAAATAATAATAAATAGTATCTAAACATCCTCATAGAATATAGAAAAGAAAAAGGTAGTGTATGAAAAACCCCATTTTCTTACATTAGAAAACTCTCAAACAATTCTCATCCTTGAAAATTAAAATTAAAATCAAGAATTAAATATAAATAATTCCGAATAACTACCCCATAATATAACTCTCAAGGAACTCATCACATCCAAATAATAATAATCACAAAATAACAAAAAATTACATAAAAACAAGATATCGATATTTAATCAGAAGACCCACTCACATGGGAGATACCTCTCAAACAATGACAAATCCATCAACATGCACCAGATAAAGGAGGATAAATAATCTCAAAAATATATATCAATCCAATAATACATAAACATATAATGAAACATTAAAAAACTCAAGATATTTAGAGTTAATCTATTCCTCTCTCTCACAAGTCTCTCCTCCAATACACCGTGCTATCACATGACATGAACCAAGGGAAACACACTCTCAATAACACATTATCCTAATGGTCCTGAAACATAATAGGACTTTAAAAATGGTTGAATAAACCCAAAATCTACTTCTTTCAAATCAATGATTTTTGAATTTTCATGAAGAAAATGGTGATGTTTTGATACTTGAATGGAATACTCAACTCTTCTTATATGCAGGGGATGTGATAATCAATTTGAAACTACTCCAACTTTCTCAAACACCTAGAAAGGTTCAAAAAATTTATGAGACAGTATAATCCCAGGACCAGACCCTTAATAATAATGACGAGGAGACCACATCAAGAACACATTATCTCCAGTGACAAAATATAGAGTCATTAAAAATAGTATTTATGATGATCGTGAACTATCTTATTTTTCTCAAGGATAAACTGTACCTTCTTTATCATAATCTAGACCAATTTTATCCCGAATAACTATGTCTCCAATATAATTCTAACATAATGTTGATAAATTTTTTAGTAGTACAACACTTGAAACATATCCATACCCATAGTATAATGATAATTGTTCTTCTATGAAAACACCACTACGGGTAGGTGCCTCACCCAAAAACCTCCATAATCTATAATGAATTATCACAATGTGTCCTTTAGAGTCTAGATAGTTTGTAATTTTTGGAAATATTTATTCTTATGAAAAACATTTATAAGGAATAAATTTGAGCTAAAACCACATTGGAGACCTATCCACATCCGGGAGGTAAAATATGAATCATGAATGAAGATGATTGTCTTGAGAACCCCATGAATCTATAAAATCTCCTCCATATACACATTCAACAGAGCCTATACTGAGATTGAATCCAAAATCACTATAAATTTATTTGAAATCATCATGAAATCTATGATAATATATATAAAATCATATACAACGTATTCTTAAGATAAATAAATGATATTTTCTATCATGATATCCACCCGCTTCCACTAGGGAATATCAAGAAGAAAAAGAAACTGACCATTAATATGATTCTTGGCCTTCATATTTTGGATGACTATACACCTAGATACTGGCCCTGAAATCAACCTCATCATATTAGGATACCAAAACTATAACCTCATGGATTTATATAGTGTTTACACACCATGATGTATCATTAAAAGTGAAAAATGCATTTCATAGAGAACCAACTCATGAATATCTAAAGGAATGATGTGACTCCATTAACACAACACTCAATATTTATCATCCTATGACCATCAGTTAGGTGAATCACTATAAACAAAAATCTCTTTCCAAACCTCCACAGCCAAATCTCCAAATTGGGAATCCAACACTAGATATAGTAAATATGAATGGACGATCATCTGGAAGATACACACTCTACCATAAACTTCTCTTATATCATGGTGTATCATTGATAAATCCTTCATTTATATCCAAGAATTACGAAAATTGCTTATAACATCACCTCATAACTTCACCTCAGTATATTGATTGCAACATTCCCTTTCCCTAGTGTGTGGGAATTGTCAAATTAATAACACAATAATAATTCCATCCACCATCACTATATCAAGGTCATGCGATTTTGGGATAATATATTAATCAATTTTATGTGGTATTTGAAAACCAAAAAGTATCCCCAAATGAAGTAATTCCAAAAAAAATTTAAAAAAACCAACACAACATGATTAATTCCATTGGTAGTGAAATTAGGGTCATGAGTATGTAACTATCGAGACCCACAATATATTAAATCTCTATATTACATAGAAATTCAACCCAACCTTAGGTGTGAAGTTCCAAAATAAACCTTTAACAAAACTCATTAAGTAAATAGTTAACATGAGAAATAACTAAATCCCCTTTAGATACACAAAAGCATCCTAACACTGTCCAATATTTAGAAAATAATGGTTCTTCTCAGTTGGGGTTTCTATAAGAGTCATGATATATTAAAATTTAGTCATGAATAACTTGTAATATTCTTCTTGACCAAATAAATTCCACACCTACACAACATTTTTTTGGTTTACCCAATAAAAAACTTCCTTAATCATCAAATGATATATAACTACACCCAACTGGTACCTAAAATGTCCTAGTAAATAAAATTCATAATATCAAAAAAATATAATCAATAACTTCCCAAATAGTTGTCGATGTCAAAAAACCCCCAAAATAGTTTATAGGTACTTTTCATTATATTCTTCAGATATGGAAAACAAAAAAATATTTAT
The DNA here is from genome assembly GCA_963277665.1 of Viscum album. Classification (NCBI taxonomy): domain Eukaryota; kingdom Viridiplantae; phylum Streptophyta; class Magnoliopsida; order Santalales; family Viscaceae; genus Viscum; species Viscum album. Next base: position 1,467,420,803 of record OY728158.1, read on the forward strand.
ATAAATATGATAAACAACCAATCCCATAACTCTCAAAAAATGAGGTTTATGAGTTCCATAAACATGGATAGTGAGTTCATAACACCAGAATGAAAGATCAAAAACTCATAGTTTCCATACCAACATCTGAATTTACTCTCAAGAATTTCCTCATCCTTTACTCATATGAAATTGTATATTGAATGTAAATCATTCTTTGAGAAATACATTTATCTCTTTAACTAAATTAATAAATAATTAATCAATGGAAGTTCATAATGGTTATTTGCTTTAACTTGATTCAAATTATTATAATCTATGTAAAAACATATACTATTTTCTTTCTTCTTTATAAAAATTATCGGATCACCCCAAGGTGACACCCAAGGAAAGATAAAACACCATTTCAAGAAATCATTAATATGGATTTATTTCTCTTTAAACCCTTAATGTTCTATTCTATGTGGATATATTTAGATTAGAGAGGCACTCAAATACAAATATATTGAAAACTAGAGGAGGTGTGGTTTGGTGTGTCAGATGCATGCTAAAATCACACACTCAATATATCAAAGAAAACTAATTCCTCAATTTGGTCTCATAAAATGAATTATCAAATTGAATTTAAGAAAAATTATATAATGAATCAACCCGTGGTTTCCAACCCTAGGACCAAGACCTTTCTCCCCTAATTTCATTCTATCTTCTTTTGTATTTATATTTAAATTCTACATTACATTATTTTAATTACATGTTTTCAAAAACCCCCAGAACCACTGTTTTCAATAAATATTAAAAAACCCAAGATAATTAGAATTAATGAACTAGAATAAGTGATTGAACCAAATGAAATTCTACCCATGTGATACAACTCTAGTTAGCCACTATGCTACACTAGGAAAACTTATAAATTTTCTTTTTCCATGCCCCATGATAGGCATGCTTTCAAACTGGCACCATTACTGGGGAGATAAATATTTATTTCAACAACATTTTTAAAATTCACATTTTTGTAAATATTTTTACTTTATTATTAAAATACATAATAAAATCATTTTCTATGATGTCTTTAAACTTATATTATTATGAAATGAAAAATTACTCATCGATTTTGGTGGAAGAAATAGACTACACTAAGAAGAAACTCTAACGAAGGGCTGATGCTCTAATGATAAGGTTCAAAGCGAAGGAAAGTGAACTAGAAATGTGGATCTCACTTGAAGATTTTATGGACATAGAAGATTAACTCTAAGATTACATACAATGACTCAAGGACAAGAAAGAAGTGAAACATATCTTATAGGATTTTAATGAATGAATCCATGATGTTGAATCTAAACTTGAGGTGGAGGATCCTGAATACCTACCTTCATCCAACGATAATCAATCCCAAGTGAAAATTTTAAATAAAGAAGTGATTGAACTAGAACCAACTCATGGAGATTATTCTTCCATGAACTATAACTTTTCTGATTTTATTCAATCTTATTTAAGTATTACTTTTTATAATTTTGAATTTTTAGATTTGGTAAATTCATACCTTTATTTATAAGAAGATGAAAAGGAAGATGCACCTATTAAGGAAAACATGGATCTCCCTAAAGACATTCAATATTTATTGGAGGGAGTACATGAAGAGATACTAGTGGATCTTCCTTAAAAACCATAGACACATACTACTTCACATTTAGAGCAACCACTGAAAGGAGAGGGAGATGTTTCACAAGTAGCAACGAAAAAGGTAGAGGATCCATACTTCATCCTACCCCTTCTATACAAGTTGTACCACATTTCAAAGGGGTTGGATCTAGTGTACTCTATCCATGGAGTCCTCCTCAAAAAGAATAATAAACTAAAAGATGGTAAAAGCCACATGTGGTGGTTCAAGTCAAAGAAGCTTCATCCACCATCAAACTTTGGATAACAGATGGTACTTCCCACTAGAGACCGTATAAATTTACAGCTCACTTGGGGGATCATACAAAAATTTATCTTTTAATTCTTTCTATCAATTTAAATTTAAATTTTCTTTTTTAGATATATTTCAGCATGCGATCCACTCTCTCTTTTCATTTTGAGATTAAATGAAATGATCCTTATGATTAATCGAGTAATTTTATTTTATAGGATCACGATGGTTGAAGGAAGACCCAAAAGTTGGTGGATGAGGAATGAAGATTTATTTCAAAAGGGAGTTGAATTTTAATTTTTAACTTTTACACTCCTTAAATATTTTTTCCATAATAATTATTTTAGATTTAAAGATAAAAATTCCATGCCCACACATGAATTATACTTTACTTGACATATCTATGAGACCAGAGTTTCTTTGGAATCCAGTGATGCCAGGTTTTAGATTTCAATTTTAATATTATTTAATGAGGAAAATGGAAAATTTAATGTTTAAAGTGAATCATGGATATCGAAATGATGACTCATGATTTGAGGGAATTGGTTAAATCATGTAAATAAAATTTCTATACCATTTTTAATTCTTTGAATTTATAAAATTCATGTAAATATATTTATTATTATTGATTATTACTTGAGTGATGTTACAAATATCATATGACTCATTATAGATTGGATTTCTAGAACAAGTGCTTCATATTTTATCTTGATCATATTTATTGAGTGATCTTGGGACATGTCACTTACCAGAACTTGCATTGGAACTTGTCAAAGATATTATTATACAAAAAAACATTTAAAATTATCAATGAATCTTTTGAAAAACAATTATCCTTAAATACCACCTTTACATAAATCCTTCTTTTAGCCCATGGAGACCATGAATGACCTTTATAGGGATGAGGCATTTTTTAATCCATTTTTATCCATTCCTACCCTAATATTGGTATTTTCATGACAATTTAAAGATGAAGTGTGAGGGTGAAGGGATTTATTATGGAAGGGATGATTTACATTTTAAGGAAAAAGTGGGGGGATTCTATTGTGAGAATTATAAAAGGTTGTCTAATCATTCATTGTACTTCATTATTTTTCCCTCTCTAATTAAAGAAATGAAAAAATGGAAGAAAGAACCAAAAAAAGATAAAAATAGGTTGTTATTTGGGGACAAAATCACTATTTTCCAGAACGATGACCTTTTAATCATATGTGGTTACGTGATGGAAGTGAGGTTTTATCAAATCATAACTTTAAAAATAAAGGAAAAAGTACAAAATAAAAAAAATTAAGAAGGTGTATTAATAATTACTTATTATTTAATTTCATCATGAACTTACATTGAGTTTTGGGAGAAGTCGGTGTTGATACTTTGAATGGGATAATTTCACAAAAAATTTTGATATCATGCATTGTACTTAAGAGATAAAACTACTCATTGAGCCTTAATTTTTAAAACATCAAATCCAACAAACCTTAAACCTCATAGTCATTCAAATTTTGTTTTAAATATCCTCATGATTTTATGTTCCTTTTTTCTTTACAAAGTAGAGAAAGTAGATCTTCTAAAATATTATGGATAAGGTACATGTTCTCATGATATGAGAATAAATCTACTTGAATTGTACCATGAGAGATGAGAGGAAAACTTCAAAGGTGAGGTAATCATGACATTGCATGATTAATAATAATGAATTGAGAAGATTAAATGAATTAAATAAGAAGTTCCATCATTATTAAAATGGGAAAAGTAAAATATATGAATTGTTTATTTATTTAAAAATTGGGGAATTAAATTTATATTTTATTTGTATTTTTGAAAATTTTATTTGAAATTTAAATTTTTTTGATTTTATTACTTTGGAATTTAAATAGTGGTAACATTAGTGCCCTCATATTTTCAATGATGAGATTCCATGCATGAGGAAAAGCATCGTTTAAGTGCGGGGGAATTGATAGAGATATTATTTTTCACATTTTTTATATGCATCTTAATGGTTTTAATCCTCCTAAATTATAAATTTTACCTTATATAGATCAATTTTATAATTATGATGTGTTTTGAGAAAAATTGTGAATAGTGATTAATTTTGGATTTTGTATAGATTTTTTCATAAATGGTATTTTGGAAATTTATATAAAACTATAATTCCAAATTGGGTGAATTTTTTTGAACTACGTATTTAATTTACTTCAACATTTTATTCTGGACCAGGGGCTGATTCGATCATCTAGAGGCCTTAAAAGATCAATGAGGGTGAAGAATTTTCCAAATAGACAGCGTGGACCCCACCATAGTATCAAAATCACTTCTTAGCCTACACTCCTAAAATTTAGGTATGTCCACCTAGAATGGAACAAATATACATAGAAGAATTTCTACAATAAATTCCATGTATGTTTGGTTCTATTATGGTGGGTATTGAATGATATATTTTTGAAGGAATCATCCTGGAACCTTTATCTAGAAAAATAAAACATTAATTAAAAAATCATAATGCATATGTATGGGGTCCAAATGAGATGAAATTTAGAGAGGATATGTATAAGACAATGGGGAACAACTTTCATTATAAGGAACATGCCTGAATTTTCCATTTATAGGTCAAAAACGTGTCAATATTTAGAGGACAGAAATATACCTATAAAAGAAGAGGATCTCCTACCTCTTAAATCATTCCTTCCCATCCCCACATCATCATAGGCACCAAGTAGAAGAATTAAATGTCCATTTAGGATTTATAATCCTTTATTTTCCTTTTTATTTCAGTTTTATTTTCTCAGGTAATTCATTAATCTTTTTTATATTAACATGTTCCCCTTTCTTATTCCACCCCTTTTTATTCCAATATCAATATCATTCTGTCTCGTCAATCATTCCATCATGATCAATATACATTTGTACATGGAAAGTAACTAACTCAAGGCTTGGACCAGGGGAGGTTTTATGGTGTTCTTTATTATTGTGCTTCAAATTGAAAATGTTTTAAATCTATTTGTGGTGGAGGTGGGGGTATTGCACTGGTGCGACAAAGGTCTACTACAACAATATTTACAAATCCATTTCTTTTCCTTGGTTAATTCATTTTCCCTCTCCTCTCATAGTAAAACCCATTATACAGTGGATTTGGGGTTACAATAAGGAATTTAATGACATACGGTGGAGCCATGTCTTATAGGAATAACATTCTATATTGAGGTGTTACCCTACTTGACTACATGAGGAGGTGTGGTTTGGTGTACCAAACACATTCTAAGATAACATAGTTAATAAATCAATGAAAATTAAATCATCAATTTAGTTTCATAAAATAAATTATCAAATTGAATTTTAGAAACAAATATATAATGAATGTACCTGTGATGTCCAACACTGGGACCGGGACCTTTCTCCCCTAATTTCATTCTATGTGCATATGCATTGAAATTTCAATTATTCATTTAATTATTTTAATTACATGTTTTCAAAAACCCCAAAACCACTATTTTCAATAAATATTAAAAAAATACAAAAATAATTATAATTGGTGAACTAAAATAAGATATTTAACCAACTATAATACTTTTCAAGGGAGATGACCCTATTCTGCCACAGTGCTACACTAGGAAAACATATGATTTTGCCTTTTCCTTTCCCTGTGATAGGCATGCATAAAAACTTATGCAACCCCAACTCCACTAAACCACACCTCCTATAGTTTTCAATTAGGGTAACACCTCAATAGATAATGTTAATCCTTTAAGACTCATATACACCGTATTTTTTTCATCCGTTATAAAAACCCTAACTCCACCGTATGATGTGTTTACCTTAGAGAGGTGAGGGAAAATTAATTAATCAAGGAAATAATGTATTTGGAAATAGTGTCGTGGTTGAAAATCTCTGAACCTGTGAAATACCCCTGCCTCCACAATAAATAGATTTAAAAAAATCTCAATTTGAAGCACAATAATGAAGAACACCATGAAAACCTCTATAGGTCCGAGCCCTGAGTTACTCACCTGACCTGGAGAAGTGCATAGAGATCATGATGAAAAAATGGAAGAGAGAGAATGATAATGAGATTGGAAGAGAAAAGTTATGTAAGAAGAAAGTGGAACACTTTAATATAAAAAATATTAATTCATTACATGAGGAAATACAACTAAAATTAACAGAAAATAATGAAATATAAATCCTAAATGTCCCTTTGCCTCTTTTATTTAGTGCCCTATATAGTGTGGGGATGGGAAGGAATGATTTGAGAGGTAGGATCTCCTCTCCTTTTTTAGGCATATTTTTATCCTCTGAAAGTTGATTTGTTTTCAATCTATTAAATAGAAAATTCCCATGTAGTCTCCTTAGTGAAATTTGTTACCCATTTTATTATTTGTCTCCTATCCTAATTTTATCTCATTTTTCCACCATACGTATGAGTTATGATTTTTTTAATTAACAATTTCTTTTTCTGGATGAAGGTTTCAGGAAGCTTCTTTCAAAAATATGTCATTCAATGGAAACATTAATGGATTAAAAACTCCATGGAATTTAATGGAGAAATGATTCTATGAATCCTTGTTCCATTATAGGTGGAATAATATCAATTTAAAGAGTGTAGGTTGAGGTTTTTTCCCATTACTATGGTGGGGTCCACAATGTCTGCCTGGAAAAGTCTTCAACTTAATTTATTTTTTAAGGCATCTATATGATCGAATCCGCCCCTAGTCTAGAAGATAAAGATGAATGAAGTTAAATAAGTGGTTTAAGAAAAAACTAATCACTCAATTTAGTAATATATTTTTAAATAAATGACCAAAATACCCTTGAAGCAAAAATTTGAAAAAAATCATGAATTAAGGACTTTTCACAATTTTTCTTAAAACTCATCATAAATCCAAAATTGATCACCATAAGGTCAAATTGATAATATGAGATTATTAAAACCATTTAAAATCATAAAAAAATTTGTTAAATATTAGCTATATCATGTATCTATAACTCTATCACTCATTAAGAGGGTATACTTAAAACCTATTTAAGGATAACACAAGGTTACTCTTCTACTACCCTAGTAAACACTACAGAAAAAACCTCAACTTAATAGAACATAAGTTTTAATATCATTGATGATAAAGGGTAATTAAACCTCTAAAATACCCTTAAAATCAACACAAACTGATGTTCATCTAAAAATAATATCAGTTTTTTCTATCACAGATAAAAACGACACACCAAATCTTCAAACTATCTAATGGTCTCACTCTATAAAGAAAACAATCAACACACCATCAATATTATACAACCCAAATTGCTGCATAAAGAAATAAATTATTTCCTACCCTGAATACAACTAGTCAATGATGAAGATTATCTCAAATTACAGTATCTATAATCATAAGAAATCAACCAACGAATAATGTTTCCCTAACATAAACTCATAGCCCTCTAAAAAAATACAAGCTTACTTGACCTCCAACAGACCTATTCAATACCATGGGAACTGGAATCAACTCCACACCAAGTCTCAAAGCATGAACACGATAAGGTGAAATGAATGAGGGTGAATCTCATGAATCAAAAAAAATATATACCAATGATGAATATAAATATAAAATATCCAACATGATTATTATATCAATTATTTTTTAGAACATTAAGGAGTATATTTGATGATTCCATACACCATTTTCTATCAGGACCTGATTAATAACTCCTACATATCCATGCTCAATTGTATTCCATCAAGAAAAAGTAACATTTTGAGGTTTCCCACCACATAAACTTTCTCCTCTATGATGATAAATGTTGGGAGAAACCATTTTTTAGTTCTAACTCATAGGATAATTCTTCAGTATTTCAACCTAAAGTACACCTCTATATCTATAACGACTACCCAAGATTGCTAAACAATCTATCTTCAAATGGGCATGACCTTCATCTAAGAAAAAAATAGTGCCTAATCCTCTAATAGGGGTATAAGAACTGCCACACCTACTGAAACAAGTGTAAAAAGATTGAAATATTACCGTATAGTCAGAATCATCAACTAAGTAGGAAATCAAGAATACTTGGACACATATTATCTTTAGGTAGTGTTTCAATTCCCCCTCCCCAGATGATCTGATCCTAGATAAATTCCTTTCAATAATCTATTCATTCACCAACACCATGAGAAATATCCAAAAAATAAACTTTGTGATCTGAACGTAGTTCTCTAGTGGCATAATCTTATTGAAATTCCTCATCCAAATCATCATCATTTAATAAAAGGTTTGAAGCATAATGAATATGATTATTAAAATAGGTTCCAAAATAAAATATGATTTTTCCCCGAAGGGAAGTGTAATCATTTTTTTTCCAATAGGCCTCTTTTATTATAAAATAAAGAAACTTATCATGAAATTGACCAAAATACATATTCTAAGAGACTACTGACCACTAATGTTCACCAATTCACTAAAAAAACCACTATCGTGTTGCACCACACAGAATAGTAAGGGTTAACATGACCCAATTATCTTTGAGTACAGATAGATTTTAATTCAATATCATCATCCTTAGACCAATCCCCAGACTCTCTATTTGATATATATCCTCCATACTTCAACATTACATGGAACATGAACTCTTATAAAATATTCAACCAAGAATCATTATTGTTGTTCTTAATTAAGTTGTGATTTTCTAGTCCTTCTTGATGAACATCAATGGCATAAGTGAAATTGGTACTTTTACCATAAGTCATCACAAAAGAAAGAGAAAATTTTCAAGTACTCTATAAATGTAGAATATAGAATGATAAATAATATATAATTGATGTTTATCTGAATCCCGATTAACTACTTGATTCAATGACTGGAACAAACAACATGATACATGATGGTTATAGAGGTCCCCACCCTAAAATAAATATCACTTAACCTAGTATGTTTTTTAATTTTCATATCCTTTCATTGGATCATAGGGGGACCTTAATTCCATTATCCTAGATAGTCCAATTTTTCATACCACACATTATATGTTTAAAAAATACTATTTTCACACAAATCCATGCATTTCTCACCTATCCATATCTCCATGATTTATCATCTCCCTGAACTAAAATATCTGATACCACTTTTTCATGTACCATTCTCACTAGTCCCAACTAGGATTGTAATAATGGTAGGATGTGACCCCTCAAACCTAAATTCATTGGTCTAAGTTTTTTTGTTTAGTACTAAGGGTATTGTACGCACAAATGGGGTTCATTACCATTAATAATCCCTAAAATAAAAAAACCCACAGAACAAATATAAAATATAAATAGAGTACATCCAACTAATCCTGATGCAAGATATTTCATATAATTATAAATAAAAAATGACAAAAAAAATGACCAAAAATATTTCAATAGTGACCATACACTTCGGTAGCTCATGAAAAACCTCACGAGAAAGTATTATAAGCTCAATCACCCACTCATACTTATAAAACTGAATCATAATTTATATTTATAAGGATGAGAATAAAATTACACCCAATAGGATCCTCCATAAAACCTATCATGAATATTTATAAGGATTATACTAAATCCATTGAGAATAAATAGAGAAACAAAATTATAAACTAATCAGGTATACTGTACTTTAATACTCACCAAGTTTCACTCACTAATAAATTACTTTAAGATGAAAAATTCATCACAAAATCACACACACACACACACAAAATTATGGCACCCCACTACCATGTTCCCACTTAACTAGTCTACCTAGACCCAATCATTTCACATCATGGTGCTCAAATATCCACTTAAGTCACCTTATTCTGTGGTTTGGACCTTGAACGTACCTATACTGGCCCTATTTAGGGCCCAACATCTCATACTGAAAATAGACTATATATCCATGTCATTATCACATTCTATACCACATATAGCTCATTGTATCCACATCATAGTCACATATCATGACAACATATTAAATCTTGAATCCACCATAGACTCTGTTCCATGCAATATGCCATATTCCATTAAGGACCACACATGAGTATTTATTTAATAACTATATCTTTTACTATTCAAATACAAGTATCATTTGTAACCTCAATTCATCACATCCCATTTATACAAGTACACTATAATTGTGATCCCTTATAACTAATATGAATAGATAAACTATAATATTAATCCATCACCACCTAAGTATATGTACATATATATTATTCTAAGAGGATAAAGTTGGGTATTGGTTGTATTAATCAGTTTGATCTCTCGACAACATAGATGTTATGAAACATTTAGAACTCAAGTCCACAATAACTGTCAACTACTCCAATTTTCTCCAGTGGTGGAGCATAATAAATTACATAACATAAATATATAGGTATCATAGAATAAACTAGCAAAAACTACCTACCTATACCCAATCTATAGTGACCCATGTTAAACATATATTTATTTTACATCATTTGGATAATATAAATATTTAATCTCAGAAAAAATCCCATAATCCCAAGAATTCATATTTTAGAATCATTATGGACCAGTAACATGGGAATCATATTTAAAAAAACAATTGATCATTTCCCCATAATCAAACCACACTAGATCTCTTACATACATCATATAAGTTAAATTTATCTTCATAACCATTATTCCCTCTTAGAGGAATGTTCTCAAACCTCATTGAGAACTTTGGGTTTCTCTTGGGGGTTTCCTTGTAGTGTAAGGCATTAGGATAAACTCTTGGGAAAAAATAATTATGATAATAGAAATAGACACCAAGGGTAAGGAAATAGGGTAGGAAAATGAATTTTTAGAGTGGTATTGAAGTACTGGTGAGAGGCCCTGTTTATAAGTTGTGAAAATTTATTGTTTTTGTAAATATTTCAACATAATATAAAGGGATAACATAATAGAAATGTAATGTGGCATAGAAAATAGAGACTAATTGAGTGAAGGGTGGGTTAATTTTGATAATATCATGAATACTAAATTAGAAACTTCTTTTTACATGTTTCAAACACTTTTATCCCATGAATTATTACTTTTACCATTTTATAATTTACCTAGGTAACTATTTGTTTACATAAGTTAACATAATTCGTATACCCAAAAATAAATCCATCCTTATTATATTTTTAAAATATATTAAAAAAATTAAAATGTATATTTTCAATTATAAAATACTTATTTTTTCAATAAAATAGATTCATAAATTTATATGTCATACTTATAATGTGATAGTGTCATAATAGTCACAATATATGTATATTGTACTATTCACCTAAGAATCATTTTTTCAGAAAAAAATCTCAAAAATTCATGTTAAGGTAGTTTTGAAAATATAAATCCAAATATTAAAGTTATTTTTATCTAGTTAAAATAATAAAATTTATTAATTTAGTTTTTAATTGAAAACAAAAAATGTAATGAAAACCCATTTTTATTGAAAAACTAATGTATTTAAGAATTAAGTGTCATCGATATTATTTCAAATCAATTTTTAATTTAAAAGATGTTAATATATTATTTTATATATAATAATATTTTGAAGGTGTGAAATTTAATATCTTAGGATAAAATATAAAATACTAAACAAAATAGGTTTTTGAAAAAATGTATTACATTAACAACAAAAAAGCTTTATTAGATACCCATAGAAATATTTATTTATATACTAAAATTTAATTTTACTACTCTATTGATATTCAAATATTTCATGGAATTATATATATAAATCATATAAAATTTTAGTAATAATATTTATATTTACATGTAGCACACACACTCACACACACACACACACACATATATATATATAATATTTTAGAATTATATTTTTATTTCATTGTGAGTTATATTATTTTAAATTTTGTATACTCTGATACACAACATAAGTATACATATTGAATATATTATAAAAGGAAATATATGGATAAAAAATACTTCCAATGACTATATTTTCAATGAGTATAATTACAATAATTATATTTTCAATGGACATATTTCATTCCAATATATATGACCTTACCAAACTTATTCGATTCACACTTATGATGTCCATATTTTTCAATTTATATTTCAAAACATGATTTTTCCTTTTAGGTTATTTATTTTAATTTTATGTTTTTTATACTAAGGGTAATTATTAATGGAAACAGTGGTTCATCTAAGTTTCTACATTTAATGATACTGTTATTTTCAATTTATTATCACCTTTTTATTTTTGTAGTTTTAGTTGATGTAATCATCAATTATGTGTACTAATACATCATATGTGATAAAACAATTTCATGTACCATTGTTGTAATGTTATATTATAATTGGACAAAGTGTCTTTATCTTAATTCATATCATGTATGGCTCAATATTAAATTATGTGTTAATTATTTTGAAATAACAGAAAAACATTTATTATAATTATAGGAAACAATTATAAGCTCTTAACACATTGGGAATTACATTATTCTCCCGTAAATAAATTGATTCCTCATAATTTAATTGTCTTATACTATTGAGAATTTATATGGGTATTTAAAAGGTAGTGAAGACTCAAGGTGTAGTTTCTAGAGAAATTTCGACCTTACAACCTTTGGTAACATATTTTTTCTCTTTAGAATAGTCTTATAACTAATTATAATAATCCATTTATTTTAAAATAAATATTTAAATTTTATATATAAATCAGATAATATTTTAGTTATAATTTTTATATTTATATTTAATGTATATATATATATATATTATAATATTATAATATTATATTTTTATTTCATTTTGAGTTATATTATTTTAAATTTACTATGTAATAATATAGGAATTCAGTTTACCTATTGGATATATGACTAAAAACCACATTTATATGGAAAATATTTTCAATAACCATATTTGAAATGACCATATCAGCAATAAATACATTTATAACGTCAATATTGCATTCATATATATACATATAACTTTACAAAACTTATCCCATCCACAGTTCCCATTTCCATAGTTTTCATTTTAGATCTCACATCATGATTTGTCCTTTAAGGGTTTTATTTCCCATTATAGGTTTTGTTATAATATTGGGAAATAAAAATGGTTACCATGGTTGAGGGAATTTTCTAGTTTTAATAAATTATTATCTTCAATCTGTTGACCCCTTTTAATTTCTTCAGTTTTAATGGGTGAAATCATCCATGATGCCTAATAATACATCATATGTGATACATAGATTAATGTCAAATTTTTGTAATGTTTAATTATAAATGATAATAGAGGCATTATCCTGGTTTATATCTTGTATGTACCTATCTCAAATTAAGTATTTGTTATTTTGTATGAATAGAAAGATATTATTTATAATTATAGGAAAAATATTAATGGCTCCTAAAACCTAAGGAATTACATTCTCCCCCTTAAATAAGTCGCATCCTATAAATTTAATTATCACATCATAATAAGAATATCTAAGGTTATTGAAAAGGTAGTTTTGACTAAAGGTTTGATTTATAGAGAAATTTCAACATTACAAACTTAGGGAACATATATTTTTACTCAAAATAGGCTTATACTTAATTTTAAAACTATATTTATTTTAAAATATTTATTTTAGTTTTATATAAAGATCATATGAAAATTTATTAATAATATTAATATTTATATAATATATATATATATATATATATAATTTTTTTATATAATATTTTCATTTCATTATGATTTCTATTATTTTAAATGTACTACTTAACAATTCTAGAACATCAATATAGCTATTGATTATATGACCAATGAACATATTTTCAATAACCATATTTTTAGAAAATATATTTGAAATGGCTTTATTTTCATTAATTATATTTTAAATGGGTATATTTACTTTACATATATATAACCATACTAAATTTATCACTTTGACATATCCAATTTCTATAGTTTTTTCTTTTTTATCTTAGAATATGATTTCTCCTTTTATCACAACCCCTTTCCCCCAAAAGTTATTAATCTATGGATAGAAATGAGATAAGGGAGATAGTGACTACCCAAATCCCTCATTCAATAGGCAAGAAGATGGATAAAGGAACCAATGGAATGTCATACATACAAATAGAAGGAATCACCATCTAAAAAAACAGTGGAATGAGAGGTAAGACTTATACACCAATAAAATCCTACCCATGAAGATAAAATTACAATCCCATGTTCATTCATGTAACTTCATAACAACCTAACAAAACTAAAAAGAATCCATAATAAAAAAGTTAAATTCAATAGCTACTATATAGCTCCTAAATATCTATGAGCTAGTAATATATTTCCTATTATCTAACAATTTCCAACTAACCAGAAAAACTGTTTTTATATATATGGTGAGAATAACATGTATACTGAGTTGGATTCTCATCATATCCTCTCATGCAATAGATAAAGAAAGTATAATAAAGTCCAGTGAATTATAAAAAATGAAGACTCATCACATAAACAATTATAAGGATATCCCATCCTCACCACAGTTATCTATCACCATGTGATGCATACAAGAGATCATGATATAGTAATAAAACATGGGCACCCCTCTATTTCTTCTACAGTGGTATTCCTCTATATCCCAACATCGAACCTCTTGACAGATCTATCTCCAAAAAAGAACCATAAAAAAGGATAAGGTATCATAACATGTATGTTGTACATAACATCATCACATGATCCAATTACACATATCCAAATAGTAATCGAGTCATTTTTGTGATCCACCACAACCCCTATGTTTTTTATTATACATTAAGTATTATACCTCAATCCATAATATCCCATGCACTGAGTGATATACATCGAGCCATCACAACCCATACACATTATACCCATAATAATCCATAGGATACAATATCTTGTGATGCATGTGTGTGAAATAACAACAAGCCATCACAACCCACTATAAAAATTAATGGGGAAACTAGCCTCTAAGCAAGACAACACATAATATTACCGAGAAAAGAGAGTGGGGCCATAGGGGGTAGTCATCCATAAATACCTCACTAAACAATATATTAAGGAACATATCCTCAGAGTCCAATCACTGTTTGTCCCCCTGCCATCATGGTTGGGTTAGAATGTGAGATTATAAAATATATAGAATATAATACAGCTCAAAAACACACTATGAGAAATATCCTTGTCTTAGGTTAAATTATATTTATTATCTCTCAAACATGTGGATTCCACTACTAAGGATAAGATATTATATAAGAACACTTGCAATAAAGGACAATTACATTAATTAATTTCTTTTTATTATTTCAATTTATGTTAATTAATTCATTATTCATTAAATAAAATTCTTCTAATTTACATTTAATTAACTATCAGAGTTATGTTTATGCCCCCATGGAATATGTAACTGAGAATATGGTTTCTCAAGATTAATATCTTTTCAAACCAAATAAGAACCAACAACATGGGTTAAAATAATAATTATTTTTTTTCCATTCCATAATTCCTAGTACTCTAGGAAAAATATTAAACTACCAAAAATATAGTCATAACAAAGCACAAACAACTTCCTCAAGAAGTTGTGAAATGAATAAAGATAAATTAGCAACCCAACAATCACACCTTTAAACAAATTTTTAAAGTAAGAATATATATTTAAGAAAAACAATTGGAAATCCCTTATTTAACTCATTCAATAAATATATATTCCATCCTTGAAACCATCATGCACATCACTATGGATCTTGTATTCATAGTTTGGAACTACTACGACAAACCCTAGGCCTCTCTACCCATATATCATTAACCAATATCCATCCAATGGACAAATCACATAGCATTGTAAGGATCATAATCAAAGTAACATAGAAGGGAAAAAAATAAAAAATAAATTCAATATGGAAATCTAATCCCATAATCAATGCATTTATACATTACATACAAATTGGTTTACTCAACCCTAAACACAAATATTTCAACCTTTATAAGCATATAGGATCACTCTTCCCCAAATATATATCTTTATCAAACAACTAGTTTTATTTCATCTTGAATTAACCAATTTATTGATTACAGGTTTTGGATACAGGTAACCTAAAGTATCATCTACAAAAAGATAAAAAATTATTCAAACCTTCTCTTATTATTATATCAACAAAAATCATTCCAACATAAATTTATTTATCCAATTCCATTGTCACATAGAAGAAAAACTCATTTAAATATAAATTAACCATAAATTTAATTTTTATCATATTACTTAAATCAAATGATTCCTTAAAAAGTAATTTATAAATTTATTTATCCAGAAAAAAATTACTCAAATTATGTTCTATACCGATTTCATCATAAACATCATTTTAACCCAATCATATCAAGAATAAAACTAACCAATAACATAGATAGTATAATATTTAGTACATCAAGAAGAAAAACATGATAATAGTTGAAAATACATGTTACCACTGACCATAAACCATTATTTAACTAAAGAGTTATCCTTTATTATGTTTAAGTTCACATACACCCAAAAATCGAATGTATAGTTAATCTTTTATTTCAAATACATTAAAAGTGAAGCAATGAACCCCTACCTTGTGTTTTAAACATTATTTGAACAAGAATGGGGAAAAAATGTGGATCACTTGTCAAATATCCCACAAGAAAATTATTTCCCTCTATCAACATAGCTCTAAAAATGGGCTAACTATGATAAAAAGAAACTCCATTAGAAAAAAAAGGATAATAAATTCAATAGAAAAAAAAGAATAAATGGGAGGAAACAACACTAAAACATAATGAAACCACAAGAAATAGAATAATAAATCATCTCGTATCGCTACACATAGAACATGAGAATCCGGGGATTCATCCCATTCAAATTGATTCCAAAATGGTTAGGATGAATTCCATTGGACACCTAGAGTTTTGTGATAAAACAGTAGGGTTTCAAATAGTGAGGGAACTAAATGATTTTTAAGAACACTTCCTAGATTATAATCAACATATAAAGGGGACATTTCGATTGTAAATGTCATATTTTTTACATCTCACTAAAATATAGATTCCCTCAAACTATTTGATCATTAATTAATTCATGTCACGAATCCCATGTTCATGAAATTATATTATCATGGTCGGATTCACTTCCTCAAAAACATATTTCTTTCATTTCGTGAATGAATTAAACATTAGGAATATACCCCATTAACCACCCTAACACATACCATGAAGTTTTATTTTTGTTGTGAATTGGGCTCTTAACCATTCCCCAAATTTAATTTGAATTAAGTGATCTCCCATTTATATCTTTATATCATCCTACATATATATATTCCACCATCCAAGAACCTCCAAACCTACTTTAGGCTTATTCCAAGCACTACGATCTTAGAAAACATGAAAAGGGATAGATAAAAAGGATATGTTCCCTTATAACATTCATGGTATTCTCTATCATTATAAGTTTTTTTATAATAATGGGGAATATTTAAGGAGATAGTTTTCTTATAGTGTTTCTAGTTTTAATAATATTATTCCCTTCAATTTACTATCACCTTTTTATTTATACAATTTTAATTGATGTAATCAACCACGATGTATAATAATACATCATATGGGGTATATGGTTTCATATAACTTTATTGTATGGTTACATTATAATTTAATAATTTATCATCATCTTAGTTCATATCTTCTATGGCCCAATTTCAAGTAAAGTATTAATTCTTTTGAAAGAATAATCAATTTTTTATAATTATGGTAAATAAATTAATGGATCCTAAAACATGGGTTATTACATTATCCCCCCTTAAAATAAATTTCAACCTCATAATTTAATTATCACATGCTAATAAAAATATCTAAATGTATTTTAAAGGTATTCAAGAGTCAAGGTTTAATATCTAGGAAAATTTCGACCTTATAGATATAGAAAATATATATTTTTCCTCAAAATATATTTATCCCTAATATAGATTTTTTCTCCAACCATTTTAGGAGAGATCGTATCTTTAATCACATTTTCATTGATATAATATCATTAGTTTATATAAAATGTGATTTCTTTATTATAGAAACAAAAATTTCCTCTAAGTATAGAAAAAAATAAATTTTCTAAATCAAATTAAATGTATTTAGGTAAAGGATATTAAGACTCACATGAATATTAATCCTAAAAACTATGAAGAAGATTAATTTACATTGGATACAATAACAATTCCATGAATTAATTTTATTTTGACAACTAATAGTTGATTAAAATACACACTACATAAGACATCCAAAAATCTAGAGTTACAAATAAGTATAACTTAAAAAACATAATTAATAAAATGAACATAAGTATTAGTTATTTCATAGGAATTTCCTTGATCACATCATCTAATAGTTTGTTGTGTCATCTTTATTCTTAATTCATTTGATAAGTGCAGTGTATTTCATAACAAAAAATTCCCATCCTCTAAAACATTCAATTACCAGTGGATCCTTACGAGGTATATTATCTTTATCCATCGTGTTAACAAGACTATTCTTTTCCCATTTAAAAAGTTTTACTCAATGCCCTCAGTTACCATAGATAATTCATTTTACATATCCATTGAGACATTCTCCTAAGTGTCACTTCTAATATTTCTGATGTGATGTAAATTGAATCTTATTTACTTTATCATGTTATCATATTATATTCTATTAAAACCCTTAATTTTATTTATTAGAGGGTTCAGGTGTTCCGAAACACTAATGTTATTAATAATATCTTGAGATAATTTTATGAGTATAACAAAAGTATTTTAAATACCAGCTTCTATCCCATTTGGATTCCCATTCTGAAAATTAGAAAAATTTCTATCACACCCAATATTCATATTGTTCCTCCAAACTATATCCTATAATAAATCCAAAAGTATTACACGAGTGATTAAACATTAACTATATTTGGGTATTTTTTTAATCAATTACATAAAATGGATTCATCCTTAAAACCATACTCCATGATCATGTTGTTAGCTTTTAATTCCACCAGTTTAACCTAGGTTACATTATGTTGTGTTACCCTACACATATAATACAAATACTTCAAATTAACTAGGAAATAAATACTTTATAGTGGGTTTTAAAGGCTATGTTATTAACAAAAGAATTCCCCCTAAGCGATTCATGGAAGGTGTGTAGCTTTAGTTTTACTTATCATGCTTTATGACGATGACTGGGTCAATGCTCAATCAACCCTTTTTTGAGTTTATTTCCTATAGGTTCATCTATTCCAAAACAGAATCCACATTCGAGTATCCAAACAAGTATTTTTTTCTAGAGAAACCATATACTCAAAACATCACAAACATTTTAATATATCATCCTATACTAATACTCCTCTTTATCATTTTTACTAAAATTATTCTAACATAATCCAAAAGGAAACTTAACTAATCTTCAAATCATAACTGTTCTAATTTTAAAAAATGGATAAACACTACTTTGATTCCAACTATAGTTACCAAAGCTAAATATATCATTATTTTATATAATTTTCATAAAAAAAATCAACTCTGAAATAATCCCACAATACCATGAATAGAAGGTTTAGTGTCTTTATGGACCAGTTAAATGAGAAATTTATTTTTAAAAAAACATTATAATTTATACATAATTAAAACACACTATATTCTATTATAAATTCTCAAAATTTCCACATATTTTAAAAAACATTATTCTTTCTTAGTCAGAAGTTCTCTTTCTTCATTGAGAAAGTTGGGCTTTCCAGGGATGATTTCTTAGTTGGGGGGTGGGGGTTAGGATAAACTATTTTAAATAGAGGATTATTATAGTGATTGATAATTTTATTGGATGTAAATAGGGTATAATTTTAATAATAAACTGAATTTTAGAGTGGCATTGAAGGGTTTGTCATAGGACCCCTTTATAACTGGTGAGAATAATATTTTTTAAAATATTGTTTTTGTAATTTAATGTTAGAACTTGTTAAACAAGTCAATTGGCTCCCAAAATATAAACTAATGAGTTAATGGTGATATACGGTCATGACTATCACAAAAAAATAGTTAGAAACATGTTCTTAACATGTTTTTATCTAATGAATTATTTATTTTTTCAATTTAAATGTTTACCCAAGTAATTAGTTTCTACCTAACTTAATATAATCATTATGCATAAAAAAATTGGTCCTTATTTGATAAATTTTACCCAATGATTATAAATTTACATCCATTTATTTTGATTCAATTTTTATAATTATTAATCATTTAATTTCAATAAAAAAATGTTTAATGTACAGAAATAATTTTGCAAGAAAATATTACTTTAGTTTTAAAATATCGAATATAGTTTTATGAACTATAATAAATATTTTAAAATATATAATTTCAATTATAAAATAACTATTTTTTAGTAAATATTATTCTTAAATTTTTAAGTCATAATTATATTCTAATAATGGCATAAAATTCACACTGTCGGTATATTTTACTATTCACCTAAAAATCATTTTTTAGAAATATATCAAAAATAGTCTAAGCTAATTTCGACCTTATAAATATAATAATATGTTATTTTAATCGGATTAAAAATAAAAAATTTATAAATTTATTTTTGAAATGAAGCTAAAAAAAATAAAAAACTTCTTTTACTGAAAAAATGTCATATTTAAATATTAAGTGTTCTTAATATTATTTCATATCAATTTTGAATTTAAAATTTTATAATATATTACATTATATATAATAATAATTTAGAAGTTTTTGATTTAATCAATTAGGATATAAATTTCAATACTTAACGAAACTGTTCTTTGAAGAAAATTAATATTACTTCTATTCTAAATAATCTTTAAAAATACCATTTATATTATTTATTTATATTCTAAAAATTAATTTTACAAATCCATTTATATTAAAATTTTAATTTTAATTTTATTTATACATAATATCCTAATATAATAATAATATAAATATTTACAAATAACACAGATATATATAAATAATATTTTAATATCATATTTTTATTTCATTGTATGGTATATTATTTTAAATTTAGTAAAAAATATATGACATTAGTATACCTATAGAATATATGACTAGTTACTATATCTATAATGACCATGTTTTGAATAGCCAAATTTTCAATGACCATATTTCCAAATACCTAATGTTGTTCATATATATATATAAACCTCATAAACATATTCCTTTCACACTTCACATCTCCATAGTTCTCATTTTGGATCTCAGAGCATGATTTATCCTTTCATGAAATTAATTCTCATTGTGGGTTTTCCAATACTAATTCTGGTTCTTAAAGGTGAAAATAGTCTATGACAGTTTCTAGTTTTAATGATATTATTACTTTTAATTTATTATCCCATTTTAATTTTTGAATTTTTAATTGATGTAATCATCCATGATGTGTAATAATAATTTTTATGTCATAAATAGTTTGATATACCTTCATCGTAATGTTCTATTATAATTGGATAATATTTCGTTAACTTGTTTTATATCTTGTGTATCCCAATCACTAATTAAGTATTTTTTATTTTGAAAGGATAGAGAAACATTCATCATTATTATAGGAAAATAGATTAATGTATCCAAAATCATGGGATGTTACATGAGCTATATCCATCATCCAACATGACATATAGACTCCTATATATAAGACTAAATATATAAATCTCTATCCACACAATTATCAAACGTTATTTTTCCGATTTTTTAATTAATTTCTAAATTACTAATTCTATTATAAACCCATCAGAAATTTTGGTTAATTTATTTCATAATAATTATAATAAAAATGTATTTAATTGATTATCATTTTAATTACTGGTTTCATTAACATTATCTCAGTCATTTCCAAACCATGTTGTGGTTTTTATTTAACTTATCATTTCATCATCAACACCCCATACAATGGGTTTAAGAATAATTATATTACTACCCCATATCCTAAGTATTCTAAAACTCAAATCAAGCAATATATCCCAATATATACCTCATCATAATAATAATAGTGAGAAATCCTTGTTTCAAAGATATTCCATCAGTCCTGATGTCATACCTACCACCCTAATCACCACCACAAACTGGATTATCCATATCTTCCTCATATATTAAACAATCCATACCAGGTTACACGTAATAACACAATAAATATTAATCATATAAATACATGGTAGAATGAAAATTTTCAACAAAATTATTTTTAAGAGACAAATAAGTTCATAAAACATCACATACATGTACATAATAATAAAATATATGATTAAAATTGAATCAAACATTTATTTATTGAAATATCGATTTTCATTTATATGTGTGAATTTTTCTATTAATTATGATATTAAATTCAATGAATAAATATCATAAATTCAATGAATTCCCCATTTTTCTCTTTCTTATTTATCATCCATGTAATTCTAATCAATTAAGAAAAAATTAAAACATTATGGAAGAAAAAAACTATTATTAATATAATATTAATAAAAATATTATTATTCTAATAAACTGTACATGAAAAAACAAATACATTAATGGTGAAAATGTTGAACTAAATATTTTAATAACAAACTCAAGAAACACTTTTCATCTTTATTAATTTCATGAATATTGAATTACTTCATTCCATGAAAATGTATTCTTTTATTTCCATCATAAAATAACATTACTAAATCAAATGTGATATAAATACATTAAATATTGGAAAGAATTTATAACAATATATATCACTTAGATAATAAATATACATTTCAATGGAATGGCAACAAAATAATAGATATTAACTCTCTTATAATTCAATATTATACTTATGGTCTTTTATCATTAGTTTGATCATATCCATTCAAACACTAAAAAACTAAAGCATGACCCCAACATTTACACACAAATAATAGATTGATAAGAGACCCCTTCCTTAAATGTGAATCTTAAACCAACTCACTTAATATGAGTAGGTAGAAGTGGAAAGGGAGAGATATCAATTCCTTTTATACATATGTGAATTAAACAAAGTATTACTATAAATCTAGGTATGTTTTTTATGTGACTGATATTCTCTTTATGGAATCTTGAACATGCAATATTCAAAGGAAAAATAAAAGGATAATGACATAGAGAAAATACATATAAATTGAATATTATGGATAGGTTCACCAACTCCTCTGATTTTTTATATAAATGGTTATAGAATGTATCGATTCAAAGATACATGTCATAATATTCATTAAACATTATGTATTACACGCACTAGTATGGATGAATAAATTTTTTTAGGTCCACATAGTTTTTCCATGATTCGATATATATATATATATATATAATTCATTATTAAAAACATTATTTATTTAATATTCCATTAAATTAATATATTTTTGTTATTTAGAACATAAAAATATTATCATATTATTTTAAATAACTATTTTCCATGATTTTAATCTTAAATCACCCATTTTACCCGTAACAATCATGTTACATGTGAGTTTTGGGAGATAAAAAGGTTTTATAAAATAATTGGTTACCCTTACACATGATCTACCCTTATGGGAAGACTCTCAGGTGATTCAAATCTCAACCTCACACAATTATACAATAATTTGAGGTATAAAACCCTCAAATGTAATATGATCTACATTAGCATGAGCTTTATAAATGTTTCAGTTTCCTTACACAACCCTTCCCTTATAAAATTACAAAAAGAGATTCCCTTTATATGGTGACATAAATTTGTCATTACATTTATATGATAGAGTAAAAACCATTATTACCTTATGTATATAAGGAAATGGTGGTTATCTAAGTGTAATGTAGTCTTACCTTTATATTTGGTGTAAACAACCATTATATAGTGGAAAAACTACCATTATGACGTGAATGGAATAGTAACCATAGGCTTACCTAAAATAAATAATACCTTTAAATTGTAAATGGAATAGGGTGTTTACCATTACATAAATAATAAATCCAACTTCACAACATGCATCAAGATCTGGCTAAGGGTAAAATATTCTATGACTACGTAGGAAGGGGGTTCTATATAAGGGTAATTTTTAAAAAAAAAATTACATTTTCAATTGTAAAACATATAAATAATAATAATAAATAGTCCCATAACACTATGAAGGAATAATTAATGGTAACAGTAAGGGTTTATGTAAGTCTAGACACTTACATAGTGACTCTTCCTTCCAGAAGTACTTCATGTTTTATTCTTTTTAAAAAAATTAAAATGTTGATATGATTATGTACAACCTTCTTCAACTCATTCATCATATATATTTTTAATTATCTCTCACTCAAGACCATTCATACCACATTATCGATAAATAATTTATTTTTCTATCCCTCTCAAATTTGTTATACTAAAATAAATTCACATTTACAAACTTCTTCCTCTTGTGAGGAAACACATTATTTTTTTAATTCTATATCTTAAATATCTTATTCTATTTTCATAAACATATTTGTTAAACATTTTTATCTATTAAAATAATTATAACCACTTCAAAGACATTTCTTTATTTTTTTAAATCATTATTATAGTTTATATCTTACATAAAAATAATTCATCAACATGATACTCTATTGTTGAATAACATTCGACATGTATTATTTCATTTTTAAATGATACATATCCCTAAATGTGTGTTTTTAATCCTCTATAATTGAATAAAATATAAAAAATTTAATTTAAGACACCTCATCTTGTTCTTATAGACTCTACAACACTATAAATTTCATTTAATGGTCAATCATCTCATTGAATGAATAATTTATCCAACACCGAAACTCTTATAAAATTCATTATTTAAAAAAGAACTTATGACTTATATTTGACAATAAATAATAATAAAGGATTCTTCACATGTTCCACATGGAAGAAACTATTTCAAAATATTTTTTTTGACGCATGAATGTAGTTTATCCTTCAAAATCATAAATTTTAGAAAATTTTCTAAAAGTACCAGTTTTTCATTTTTTCAATATTTACTTCGGTTAGGAATAATCCCTTTTTAAAAATAAAATGATATTTATTTTTCATTTACTAAAATATTTAGTGATTAAAAAATCCTCAAATCTCACTTCCACAGCACTATGCTTCTCTTATATTTATAATTATTATTCTTTAGGAAATGAATTTGTAAAATCATAAATAAATTTATTCTTATGTTATTATATAAAATAAAATTATGATATTTTACTTTTTTTAATATAAAAGAAATATTATTATAACCATTTAACATTCACTATAAATATGATCTCTATTTCAGATTCATGCAACACTTCATCAAAATAGTATCATATGAAACTTCTTCTTGTTCATTTTCACCACTTGACTTTATAGTACCTATGAAAACCTATATCTTTTATATAATTTATTTAACACTTTATTACACAATGATACACTTAAGTAAATACAAGAATATTGAGAAGCAAAATGTCAGAGGGTAATTAGATACATACCAAAATAACTTGAAACATGGACATAATGAAATTAATTAAAACCCCATAACATGTCCTTACATTCCATTTACCTTATAATACTACACATGATGACATAGGAACATACACAAGGAAAGGGTGAGATATAAATCCCTTTAAGGTAATAAGTGAAGTATAACATGATGAATGTATTAAATATGAGAAAAAATTCATATCAAAGAGAAAAAAGGGTTATATTAAAAAACATGAATATCAAATCATGATATAAGATGACAACATCAAGATAACATATGAATGTGGAAACAATATGAAACATGAAATCATAAGCATTAGTCAAGTCCATCCTTGAAGAAATAACAACATAATGTGTAATGGATAATAACACATTCACCATACATGGTATCTCGTGATATAAAATCACTAACCAGTGCACTAGAGGTCTATAAAATTATAGGCCCACCAATCATATTTGTATCATGTACATTCAATTGTGTTCCACACATATCATTAAAAATAAAAATCTAGTTCATCATTTTTAATATGATGATTAAATAGTATGCATTATATACATGGATGAACCCAATAAATTAAGGATATGTACATCAATGTGAATATGCTTTATTTTAAATAGGGATGGGTTTTTAGAAAAGAAATGTTTTGAATAGAAAATTATGGGACAACTATTGAAGCACGAATGGTGTTTTAATGATACATGGAAAAATTTAATGAGAGTGAAAGGTAGTGTCCAAATAATTTGAAATCATATTTTAAATAAATTGATCTGTGAAAACACTTTATAAAATGAAAAATAGGAAAAAATACATATTATAATGGATTTAATTTAAATAAAAAGGAAAAAGAGAGTATCCCTTATATTGAGAGGGAAATTATAAAAGTCATCGGGAGCTTATTAAGATCATGGGAACAACTTTTGAGGGATTTAGAAATGGATAGGGAGTGGAAATTAATTCTCAATGGGATTTGAGTAAAGTGGAGTGGTTAGATGGATGGATGTTTTTAAAAAATGAGAAGGGAATTCGTTATTAATTTATAAACATAGGTTTCAACTCTAAGAAATAAAATAATTAACACTATAACATATCCCAGGATTTTCCCATGTTTTATGAAACAAAGGAGTGGTTTAAATATTTTATAATTCCTATAATATGATATAGTAAAATTGTACCATTATTGATGTGGATGTGAGTCATGTTCTTAAATAATTATCTTTGAAACCATAAAATATCATATAGTTTTTAGAGGATTAATTAATGGCTTATAAAATCCATCAAATGACTTCAAAAAACATTATTCTAAATAGGATGAATATTTTGTTTTGGGGATAACATTTATTGTATTCATTACATAACTTTTTTTTTCTATCATGATGTCGTAATATAAACCATATAATTATATCATATTGAATTTTTACCCAAAATTTTAACTTCCATTAAAACTTATGAAAAAATAACTATTAGATATTTTCTATTTGTTTATTTCAAAAATAATATTTATTTTTAAAAAATTATTTTTCTAAATATTATAATTTTAAATTATAAATGAAAATCCAAATTTATAAGAAAATACCAGTCTTTAGAACATTAAAAACTATTTGGACAATAAAAAAATTATATTAGGCTACATTAAATTATATTATCATTTATATTTAAATAAGAATTTTGAAATAAGAAAATTTAATTCAAATTAAATTTATTAAAAAAGTACTAAATTTTTCAATATAGTACCATAATTGAAATGATGTATATTCCAAAAATACAATTTCAATTTCTTCATATAAAAATCAATTTTTTATCAAACTAGTTATATAATTATTAATAAATTAATAAAAAAGGGATAATTGTAATATTTATTTTATTCAAAATAATATATACAAATTTATTCTAATAGGTTCTAGATACGTAAACACTCATTACACCATCTTACACCCTAAGGGTAAGGTATGAAATGGTGGTACTTACTTGGGGTGGTTCAATGAACATGGTTTGGGTCATGATCTTGATAATCTTGAAGTTGTAATGTAAATGCTTATTCTTATATTTTAATTATTTAATCTATACTTAGGATTGGTCTAGGGAAAATCTCATGGATTCCATCTCTCTCATAAGCTATGATAAATTGTCTTCATAATTTATGATCCAACTAGTTAATGACATTATATATTCAATCAATTAGAATTTTATTTTATCATAACACTTAATATATTTTAATATAAATATTCACTATAAAAAAGCAATATTATAAAAAAATTATATTCTTAATGGACTTTTAAATATAACATGATATATTTTTCAGTGATAAAAAATAACCAAAGTAGTGTATTAATTTTATAAACTTAATTACTTAATGAGGTATTTATTAATTTTAAATTATACTTAATTTATAAAACTTTGGGTCATTACATTCATCCCCCTTTAAAAATTTAACCATTGAAATTTCATCTTATACACGAAAATATACAAGGGTACTTCTATTTCATTAGCTCTTCGATATCCCATATTACTTCCTCAAACATGTGGTTCTACCATTGTACATTAACCAGGTGAGTTGGTATGTTTTATAAAACATTATCTCTGTGATCTATTTTCATCACTTATTACTAATCATTTGAATGAACATTCTTTAAAGGAACAAATTATATAATTATTATATGAGAGGGGTTTTCCATGTACATCCTAAAGAGGGACACATAGAACCCATCATAACTCGAGACAAGTTAGGTTGGAGTTCTAGTTGATATGCCACATATATGATGTGATCAAGGATCTCAAAGGGGGTGATGTATCTGGGAATAAAAATTACCTTATTTCCAAACCTCATGAATTTTCTTCCATAGTGATATATTAAGGAATACATTCTCTTTTATCTCAAACTCTACATTATGTTGATGACTATCTTCATAGCTTTTTATCAAATTTACATGGAATTTATAAGACATTTAATGGTTTTAAACTTCTATATCATATCTTGGATAAGATAAATTCTCACCATCTTCCACTCTCTATCTCAATCCTTATATGATGGATTCTAGAACCTCTTCCCATTCAGAACCTCAAAAGGTTCAATTTTAATACTATAAAGGAAAATAATGTTATATGATAACTCCACTAGGTGAATGTGTTTATCCCAAAATCCTTGTAAATACATTGAACATGATTCCATCATATACTTTAGAGTTTTAATGGTTCCCTCCATTTTTTCATCCTTATGAGGGTGATAAATAATACTAAAACAAAGACTTTTATATAACACTTACTTCTCTAAAACCATGTGGTAAAACTAGGATCTTGACCTGATAAAATGAGAGTATTACTCTATGCAGTATTACCCCTTTTGTTATTTATATTTTGTCATGTTTTTAGGGAGAAATGATCCTAAATAAAAATGAAATAGATAGAATTTATAAGTTGACCAAATACCATATTTATAGACTTATTTTCATTAGATTTCCTAGGAATCCCTGTGATAAAATCTATGGTCATGTTTATTCATTTCCATAAGATTATGGTAAATGGTTGCATCATACCCTTAGACTTCTATCATTTTGACTTGAATTGTTTGTATACCAAGAACCAAGATAAAAATTTTAATATCACCCTATTCATGTCACCCCACTATATGTTTTTCTTCAGGTCTTTAGAAATTATAACACTTTTTAGATGGATAGAGAAGGATGACCTATTCACATTAGCCAGATGCCCCCTCTTCACCACTAGTTTTAATAGGATACATATATGGGCTCCAAAACCTATAATTATATCTGTAGAAAAATTAAACTCTAGAATATTCACTAAATATTTTGTCACTACTCACTATCTTTTTGGGAATACTTTGTCCTCTCAATAATGAATGCTGGACCTATTTTATTAGCAAGGGAGGTTTCATTTTTTGAGATTAAAATTTCCATCTATTGCATGCACAAAAAATTTAGATCTCTTTAAATCATCATCATACAAGAGTTTACTAGATCCTTTCTACCCATAATTTCTACCAATTGTTTTCCTTCTAATGATGGAAATGGATTAGAGAATCATAATCCTTGACCTGTCATTCCCTCCTTTGTTGGTGCATATTGAGATCCTTTTGTGTGAATACATACTTGAGGGTTTTATGATCACACACACAAATAAATAGATATATATATATATATATCATAATTATAACCATAATGATAATTTCATCATATGATCAATAAAAATATTAATGCTACCAATTATAAACCATTCATTGTATGGTTATACTTAAGGATATTGAATTGAATAGAGGCATAGTATTTTACCTAGTTATATTTCATGAGAACACAACCCAATAAATTTATGGGTGCATCACTGTAGATCACAAATACTTCATTACATGTTGGTAATGTGAGCATAGGTGAAGTGGTTAACCTCATATTTGGATCTTTAAATATCTCCTCACATTCATCAGTCAATAAAAACTTCACTCCCTTTAAATTTATCTTCATTAGTGGGCTTTAATTTCATGACAAAATTCCCCCAAATTGATGATAGTACCCAACTAATCTAAGGAAAACATGTGTCCCTATTACAGATATGGGTTAGTTCCATCCTTAAATTTTATCAATTTTTTTAGGATCTATAGATATGCATTTTTTGTTGATAACATGCCCCAAGAATGATGAATCCTCTAACAAAAATGAAAATTTACTATACTTTTCATATAAAATTTCATTTTAGGTCTTCAATAAAACATTGAAATTCTCCACATATTCTTCATTTATTTTATTGTAGATTATTGTATTTTTTATAAAGAATATAAGAAATTTGTCAAGGTAATACCTAAATGCTCTATTAATCAAGTCCAAATAGATTGAGGGAGCATTAGTGAGTCCAAATGGAATCACTATGAACTCATAGTGTCTATAACATGTAGGAAAATAAGTATTGGGTATATCATCTTTCACATTTTCTTTCTAATATCATGAATAAATATACACCAAATAAAAGATCTAGGATCCCCATAACTGATCGAAGAAGTCATGAATTATTGGAATATGATGCCTATTCTATATCGCGATCTTTTTTAACTCACGATGAGGAATATAGAGACACATTAACCCATAATTCTTCTTGATGAATAGGGAAAGAGAACCCCATGGTGAATATATTGGAAATAAAAACCCTATATCAATATTCTCATGGTGTTTCTTCCTTTTCTATTCATATTTAATATTGGAAACTATATATAGAGTCCTAGATATTCGAATATATCCAGGTTTTAGTTATATAGAGAACTAAACCTCCTAGTTAAAAGGTTGAACGACCAATTCATTAGATATATTCCCTTAAAATGGTTATTTCATCAATGATGATCCATTCATTAGTCTTAATCATTTTAGATAGATATCATTTCTCATTAAGAAATAATATACATGATTGAGATTATTATTTTGAAGTATGTCAATACTTTTTTCTAAGAGATGAATAGAGTCAGAGGGTGATGTATAATGAAAATGGTGATTTTCATCTCTCAGAAACTTATGTTGTCTCTATACATGGAAAGATGATCTTTTTCCAAGAATTGTGTCAAATTCTACTAAAGGGAGAATTATAAGGTTCACTGAGATGCACATCTTGAAACTATCAATAGGGAAAAGTTATTTAATTAGGATGTAATAATTGCCCCATTTTATATTTTCACCAATATCTATAGTTCCATGGTATGAAGAATTTTTTTAGTAATTATTATAAAAATTCAACATATAAACTAATTAATATAACTCTAGTAAAAAATGACTATTGAAGTTCATGAATTGATGATAAACCTACCTCTTACTATTTGACTCTAGTTATAATATTTTACTTCCACCAAAATATACATAGGTATGGGAATTTTCAAAATTTTAAACATATAATGGAAAACTATGAAAATTAAAGGGGTAACCCTTAAATTATTTGTATTCTATATCTTAGGAATTTTTAAGTATCAATCGTGGTTTACTTCCTAACATAAAATTTCATAGACACTTTTTCTTTCTCCATAATGCACTATAAATTGCCTATGAATTTACCACCTCGTATACCCAAGGAGTTTAAAACCAAGTGTGCAAAAATACCTCTCTCCCATGCACCAGGAGGAAATCGAGTCATTTTCCCAATTTTCCCATTTTAGTGTTATTACCCTATGATACAACTTTGCTAGAGCCACATACACTTGTAGTATCCAGACATCGATTTTATTGCCTAAAAACCATTTAATAAATAATTTTCCAAAATATAAATATGTTTTACTATGTTTATTCTTATACCTAAATATTTTCCTAAGGTTTTTTAATCCTTGTCCCCAAAAAATACGTGGAAATTCCTATGATACCAATGATGGAAATCCATACAACACATATAATTTATTTCATTATTTATTACATAAATCAAAGACTAATTTTAATTCTAGATGATATGGAAGCCTAATTTCATTTAGTAATTAGAGACATAGGATAATAACATGAAACATGAATGCGATGAAATTATTTAAAACTCTATAGAATAACCTTAAATCCATTAATATTCTATACTACAAAAAATAACATAGGGGATGTATAGAAGGAAGAGGTGTGTTATAAATTACATTAATTTAATAATAAAAGATAAATATAATGAAATTAATTCACATGAGTTAAAAGTCATATCATGGGGATATAAAATAGTTATATTCATATATATGAACAAAAAAGCATTGTATAATATGATAACATCAAAACAATATTGGAATGTAGAAATAACATAATACATGAAATCATAAGCATAAGTTAATAATAATTACCAATACATCATAAAATAGTGTTATTAGGATAAAATCCCAAAAACCATGCATGTAAAATTATTAGATAACAAATTTACCAATGCATTGGGGTTCTATATAATTCCAGACCCATATTTCACATTTATATCATGTACACACATTTGTGTGCCACATAAATCATAAAATATAATAATGTATTTCATAATTTTTAATCCCATGACTAAGGATTGTAGAATAAATACCTGGAATGACCAAATAAAATAAGTATATGTTAATATATTTGAATAAACCTGAGTGGAATTGGGGATGGGTATTCACAATATAAATGATTATCATGGAAAATCATAGGAAAATTTCCACATCATAATAGGTGTATATGAATATTCAAGGAAAGGTTTAATGAGAGTGAAATGTGTTATATAATAACTTAATAATTATAATTATATTAAAGGTAATATTAAAAACACATTTCAATATGAACAATTTGAAATAAAAATGCTTAGTGTAAAGAAATTACTTGAAATAAAATAGAAGAGGATAAAATCCCTTACCTTGAGAGGGATCTTATAAAATCATGGGAAGAGATTATTATGATATTGGTAATAACATATGAAATATTTAGATATGTATAGGGATAGAAACTTCATGATTAATTGGTTTTTAATAAAGAGGATTCAGAGTATGGGTTGGTATTTATAACAAAAGATTGGGTAAGTCTTTATTAATTTCTAAACATTGGGTTTGAACTATATATAATAAAATAATAAAAAGAAAATTATTTACCATGGAATCAAAAAAATAGGAGTGTTTTAAAATTTTTATATGTCCAAGAATGAAAAATATATAAATAAAACATTTGGTGATGTGTTAGTGGATCATCTTCATAAAGAATTGATTTTAAAACCGTAAAATATTATATAAGTTATTGTAGGATTCATTAATGGTTTATAAAATTAATAAAATAACTTCAGAAAAACATTATTTTAAATGGGAACCATTTTTATCATTAATTACCTTTATATTATTTATTAAATCAAATTTGGGATATTATAATGCATAATATAGACCGTATATTTATACAGTCTGTAATTTTTACCCAAAACATTGAATATCTCAGATAATTATAAAAAATTCATCATTATATAATTTTTATGTGATTATTTTAGAAATTTTATATGTGTCTCCAAAATAATTTTCTAAATTAGATAATTTTCACCTTTAAATAAAAATACTTATTTACTGGAAAATACCAGTTTTTAAATCATTAACAAATTTATAAACCTTATAAAAAATTACATTAGACATTATTAAATTTTATTATCATTTATATATTAATAAATATTATTTAATAATAAAATTTTCTTTAAATAACATTTATTTCACAAATTTTTGAATTTATAAAAGGTGTGTCTTAATTGAAACTATATATTTCTCAAAAATAAAATTTTGATTTCTCCTTATCAAAATATAATTTTTATCAAACTCATTATAAACTCAGTTAAAATTAAATTAAAAAGGGGAAAAATATAATCTTTATTTAATTTTAAAATAAAATACAAAAATTCAAATTAATAGGGTAAAAATAAATAACCCCTTATTACACAAGCATATTCCCTAAGGGAGATGTATGTGATGATGTAACTTTCTTGGTCTGGTTCAATAAAAATGGTTTGGTTTGTGTTATCAATTAGCTTAAAATTATCCTACAGACGGTTTCTATCATGTTTTAGTTTTTTAATATCAGCTTGGTTATGGTTATGGTAAATTCCTAGTGATGAAATGTCCTTGGAAGATTTGATAATTGGGATTCAGAGGTTATTATCCTACTAACCAAGGCCATCAAATATTCAATCAATGTCAAATTAATTTTATCTTACCCCATAATATATAATAATAGTAATGGTCACATTATTGTAATTATATTGTTAATTTTTATGATTATTATAGTCTTTTAAATATGTAAGACTATATTTTATAGCAATCCAAAATATCTTAAGTAGTGCATGTGTTTTTTAACTATCATTATTTAATGTGAAATTTTTAAAATTAAAAAAAAATTATAAAATTTTGGGTCATTACAACAACCATTATTATGGGGAATATATTTACACCTCTACCACATGAAGATACATGATTACTACTTCTACCAGTTAATAAACCATCAATTTTGAACTAAAATTCATTTATTTTAATTATTTAATAATTATTACCAAACATTTTTTATGAAAAATTCTCTATTCTATTATTCAGAGTCATATTTGTTGAAATTTAATATAAGAATTCCCCTTCATATTTACTTTTTTTCTTTCTCTTCGTCTCCACTTTCCTATTGTTTTCAATTGAAAATTTACAACTAAATTCCCAATTCCTCTACTATAAAATCACATCAAACTCTTTACTTTATTATATTTTTATTTTATCTTCCCAAAACAATCCCTAATGAGTGATACAAAAATTTAATACTTCACATAAATGTTTTAATTTAAATATTTATTTATATCTTCTTCAAAGCTCTTATTAAGAGACTCTTCATACTTTAGGGATTTGAATGAGATTTACTCTTCAGGTTTACATATCATCTTTATTGAAGAACCCTTAATCATGTTATATAAAATGAATACAAAATACATGATATGTATTGGAAATAAATTAATATTTAGTTATTTATGTAATAAAACATTAGAATCAAACTTATATGAAAATATATAATGAAAATTATTCAAAATCATGGAATCATCTAGGGTTTCTCTATGAAACCTTATGGATCATACAATATAATTCACTACAGTAAATAAATAATCCATTATTTATAATTTAAAAATAAGAATATATTGAAATTATGATCACTATATTTTATGTTTTTCTTAATTTAACATTCCCTTCATGAATATTATATAACCTTTATAAAATTTCATATTCCTCCCTGATTCCTATGATTTTTAGTAATTAATTTTTTGAAAGATAAGGAAACATATAGTTAATTTAATGAAAAAAAATCAATTGACATCCTAGAATTTTGAGTAATGTTAACACCTTTCCTAATATAAGTGAAACCATCCATTATAATGTAAAAAACTCCAATATATACTGAAAATAAGTATAGAAGCATTAATTATTTAAAAATATTCAAAAAAAATCTCTATATTGTGGTAAATCCTTTACAAGTTAGTAAATTAATATTATCAATCATAAATATAATAATAATGATCAAAAATTAAAATTTTATTTTAATCCTCAATGAAAACTTGTATACTTCATTGGTTCTAAAATAACCAACAAGTTCAATTACCAACTTAGAGAAAACCACTTGATAGTAAAAATATCCAAACATCTTACAACCTTCAATGGATAATGAAATAATTTTATGAAACCAATTGTAAATGATATGATACCAATTAAATATACCACACATAGTGAGTGTTCATAAAGAGGTTATAATAGACTAAACATAACCATCAAATAATTATATAGTTTTCTGAAGAGTAAACAACCCATCACATTTCTTTGTCCATCAGGTTTTCTATTCTAGATAAATGATACACATGAAACCTAATGATATATATCCAAATAAAATATTTCTGAAATCTATAATATACCACTTTATTTATAAAATTATTTCTTTAATCGATAAAATTACTTCAATAAAAACCAATCAACATAACTTTTTTTTACTTCATTATTACTACTACTCTTTTATATACCCTTTAAAAAATAATCAAAAAATGTGTAATGAGTATATAATTATTATTAAGGGGAAAACAAAGAGAATAAAACATATTAGTCCATCAAATACATAAATACTAATGGATAATAATATAATCAATTTGAAAGATACCACTTAACCAGAATAATATAACAATATTATTTTCAATCATGAGTTCAAATGCCATACTCATATAATTGGAATTCAAAGAGGATCATAAAGAAAACTCATATGAAAGCTAAAATAAAATAGAATAAACTTAATAATTTCTATGAAAATAATATTTATGTCTCTTAAAAAACTCATCATCACCTAGAATAGAATGTCATGAATAGATAAATTCAATAACCAGTAATGGAATTAGTTTTTTGTTATATACAATATAATTTATCTAGAAAAAAATTCATTACATAATACATTATAATGATATATAATTCTAAACCTACCCATAATAATATATAATTTACAAGAACTATATCATGAAAAAAACTTTAAAATTTAATTTTAATTAAAAAAATATGCATCATTATTAACAATAATGAATCAAGTAAATGGGTGAAATAATTCCAAGTTCAGAGGAAAATAAAATATAAAACCATTATTAATAGCTTACACAAGAGGATTATAGAATTGTTAAAATATCCCATATTAAACATAGTATGGAAAAATAAAATTAAAAGATAAATATACCTTCTAATTAAGTATTGATAAATTAGATACTGTAACTTGATTAATCCAAGAATTGAATAATATACATTGCTTGGAATTTTTAAAAATAAAATTAAATGATTAAATCAATTTCTGAAAAATAAATAAGAATATGAAATGTTAAATGGATAGAATAATGATTCCATAGAGTATATAATAATATAAAGAGTTAAAACCCCCTTATAAGGATCAAAACTTGGGAAGTAATAAACTATCATAATAGAGATTGTGGGAAGAAACTATAACTACATAGAAAATAATATCAAATAAAATAAAAAAAATTAATTTATATAATATAAATAATCATATAAGAATATATTAATTCAATAAAGGTCATAAAGTAAAGAAATTAAATTGAATCAAGAAACCCATTACAATATTGGAAAAGCCTGAGACAAACCCGATGAAAGAGAGGGAATGATATTAAATAGTAATTAAAATGAATTAAATGATAATTACTTTAAAATACACTAGTGTGATATCATGTAAAACAATTAAAATGTAATAACACTAATCAAGTCGTAATGAAATGAAATTACGATGACAAGCCCCTTACCTTGAACTCTAAATCTGCTGAAGGGTCAAATCTTTCCTTATTAATATCTTTTGTAATGTAAAATTTATCATTCCATCATGTGATAAAAGTTTATTAAATTTGATAAATTATTATCAGAGAAGAAATTAAATCATATTAGGTAGATACATCTTAAAATTATATATGTTTTGGAAATGGTATAACATGTCTCTATTTATAGACCATATTCAATGTCAATTTTCATCAATATTAAATCCTTAAGGGTCAATAATTTATTTTTATATGGAAATTGGATCATAAATTGATTATATGAGATATTATTGATCAAATAACTTCTCTATTTAACTTATAATTCTTTTTTTAATGTTTTTTATTAATTTATAAAAAATAAAATTATAAGATCTGATTTAAAGAGATTTTAATGGTCATTCCTGTAATTTTTTATTAAAAAATATTTATAAAATTATGGAATAATTTACTTAATATTTAAATCATCAAATAACTCTCATATTTATCTATTGAAACCATAAAATAATTTATTTAATCTGAACCATATCATGTTATAAATTTTAAATAATCCATTTTAGACTTTTCTCGTATTTTCATAATGGCAATGTCAACATTGTGTAAGTGGTGCCAACTATCATTTAAATCAGTCAAAGTTTAAAATTTATATTCACAATAACTATTGTTTATGTGGTAAGCAGGGTTGAACCCATAGAGAAGGCGATTTTGACCAAAACATTTCTAAAACTATTCAAAATACCCCATTGTTGTCAGCAGTGGAGTAGATTTCCTATTTTTTAATATATTTTTATATTATTTCTATGTTTTTCATAAGGCAGTAAATTAACTTGATTTTTTTTTGTCTTTGTTCTAAAATATCATGAAACAAAGAACATATCGAAAATAGTATACTACAAAAATATATAACGCTTATAAGTGAACTACCATAATGTAATTCCTGGGGAAAAATATCCATTATAATGGTTTAAAGATCATTCCTTTTCACAATGATGATTGTAACTGGTACCACTGAAAATTAGTGACTAATTTCCCTCGCCAAGAGAAAAGTCACTAGAATTGAACAATCAGGGAGTTCATCCCACCAAGAAAGGTTCAACTGAGTATTTTTAATTAAAAGTATAATAGAAAAGACTCACTATTAGTTCTGTAGTTTTCTTATCGAATTAAATGATTAAGAAAATGAATCCACAATTATACTCTCCAATAGATTGTGGAGTTTTGAAATTCAGTTCTAGTGGCATGATGCAATTTATTGTGTTCATAACTGATCTCGTAGATCCATTTTGATCTCTTTTAAAATGATTTGTGATAAGGAATAAGAAAGATAATCACCAGAATATAATTTATCCCTGAACTATATTACTTAGACAATAGTCATGTTCATTCCAATATCTCTAATTGAAAACATTCTAAAATTGAGTACAAATATAATAATTGAGAGGGATGAAGAACTCCCCAGATGATGTTATGATTCTGTACACTTTTAGCTCCAGTGTTGCCCATAGGGTCTCCATGAACTGCTCCTCATATCTTCATTGATGCTATGCTAGAATAATTCATCCACGAGTATCCCCCTTCATCTCGCTGCTTTCTTTGCTTTTAAATCTTGGTGTCATAAGCTGCACGTCACCACTTGTTTCCACAGAAATAATTTGGTGCTTTTCTTCTGCACTGCACATGTTCATTTTTTCGCCAACCACACGTCGCACTAGCTTTTCCCATATATCTAACTCTCGTTGAGTTAGTTTAATGTAATTAGAGAAAAAACTGGCTTTTAAACGATCCTGTACAACAAAGGAAAAGGCAAAACAATTAAAAACAAAAAAAAATTAAAATTAATATCATACTCTAAGTTAATCTTAAGTTACTTATTAAAAAGTTAATGTTAATTAAAAAAATTTTAAGTTGATAATTATTATTTACATAATTAAATATTGAATTTATTATGAAATTATTGAGTTTTTATTTTAATAGTATTTATTTTACTATATTATTAAAGTTAGTATTAATAAAAATTATTTAAAATAACTTAACTATATTTTTAAATTAGATTAACTAAATTATTTTAATTATTATAAATATTTTAATTCAGAATTTACAATCTAATTAAAATGTTAATTTAAATTATAATTATCTTAAATAATGAATAATTTTATTTATAAAATTTTTATTATTAATATTTTAGTTTTATTAAATCTTATTAATTTATCTTATATTTTATTTTATAACTAATTTACTAATTTATATTATTGGTTATTTATAGTAATTATTATACATTAAATTTATTCATTTGTTTAATTTATTAATCATTTTTTAACTTTCTTATTTATTTATTCATTTCATTCTTCCCCCTCATTTTGGCGTAACAAAGGGGGTAGGGTTCTTCTTCCCAAAGAACATGGTCAACTCCTTCCCACGACATTGCCTTTTGCTTCACCTCTACGGCTGCGCTCCTCTCCAAGACCAGTTCACCCTCAGACTTCCACAAAAATAGTGGTAAACTCAACTCCCTTCAATGCAACAGTAGTGAAGCGAGGTTTCAGCGGACCAATCATTCTTTGTGTAGCAGATTGCGATCCAGGGGATATTGGATGGAGGACACCTACTTGCGGCGACATATCGAGTTCACGGTGACCCCCTCATGCATCAAAAATTCGATAACTTCTGAAGAACCGGAATCATCATCCTCATCTTAGCCTCTAAGTGACACAATGTGGGATTTAGGTAGGAGCGTCCCTCCTTGGAAGGCGGCTGCATTGGGTTCTTCATCAGCAGTGCGCAACTCAGATCTTCGGGAACTGACAATCGATGGTGAGTTAGGCTTCATCCTCGGAGGTGGATTCAACAATTTCTTCCATGTTAACAGTGCAAAACCTCTCCCTTCTCAACGGTGGAAATAAAACACAACAGATTAATGATTTTGGACTTTTGAGCAAATCTAGGTTTTTTGTTGATTTGAATCTTATTGAGTGTGTGAAATGATGCTTTGATTGAAATACTAGTTAGAATTTGGTCCACGGTCTGTGAATTTAGGTGATGGAAACAGGAGGTTGAGGTTTACGATTCGTGAAGTAGGGATGAAAAATGAACAGGGGACGCATCCATTTGAAGCTGTGGTGAAGAAGAGGGAAGGCCATCAGTTTGACACAAGTCATCGATAGCAGAACACTGCATCGGTAGGTTGTGGGTAGAGTCCCTGATAGTTAAAGGAAATAAGAGGTCACCATTAGCTTAGAAAATAAGGTTATCGATAGTTAAAAATAAAGGTCACTATTAGTTATAAAATACAGGGTCACCATTGGTTAATAAATAAAAGGTAGCTGATGGAGATAAATAAAATGTCACCGATATAAATAAATAAAAGGTCACCGATGCAGATAATCATCTACATCGGTAACATATAAAAAATAAAACTAATAGTAGCAAGATAAAAGAAATAAACTAATGGAGATAAAAAAATTAAATTGCATAAATTGAACTTAAATTTAAATCTTAAGTTAACTAAATACAATAATTGAAAATAATTAATCAGTCAACTATAAAAAACATAAAATCAAAAATACATTGATTAAAATTAAAAATTAGTAAAAGACTAACCAACATATATAAAAATAGGATTATTATTAAAAATAAAACTTAACGTTACAATTTAAGTTTTTAATTGTTAGCAATTAAATTAAAAAAGTGATTAATATTAAAATAAGTAGATAAAAGACTAAAATTAAAATTTATTATATAAATTAATTTCTGGGTAAACATTGAGTAAAAAATGATAGCATCGGTGACTTAGTGAATCAATGATAACTTCAGTCTGCCTCGCCCTTAGACTAAAACCATTTGTTAACTATTTAATAATATAACTGCATACATAAGATTAAATAGTTCCAGTTTTAAAATTCTAAAT
Source organism: Viscum album (assembly GCA_963277665.1). Classification (NCBI taxonomy): domain Eukaryota; kingdom Viridiplantae; phylum Streptophyta; class Magnoliopsida; order Santalales; family Viscaceae; genus Viscum; species Viscum album. The sequence goes on from OY728158.1 coordinate 1,467,461,736, forward strand.
TAATTAATTAAATAATTAATTGAATAATTAATGTTCAAATCACACGATTTTATTTAATTTAAACTCAAATTATTAACTTAATTAATTATCAAGATGATTAAACATATTAATTAATGAAGTTAACATTTAAAAAAACTAAATTAAAGGATAAAAAATTAAAATAATGACTATGTTAGATAAATAGAATACGATGATTAAATAATTGTTTAAAATAGATGTTAATTTATTAAGAAGTCCAGAAGATTTTAATTAACAAAGGTAATTAAGAAATAATTAAATTAAAAAAGGAATATAAGATTAAAATAAGTAATATAAAGACTAAAAATACATAATTAATTATAAAAATTGATTAATTAACAAATTTAATTATAAATATACAAAAGTAAATTTATTTAGAATGAAGTGCTTAAATAATTATTTAATCATTAAAAATTAAGTAAAAATGATGCGGAGAACTCTGTAAAACAAGACCACATAAAATTTCCCCACAAATAATAATTGTTTGTCCTCAAACAATCTCAAGATTTGTTATCCTTGAAAAATAGAAGTTGTAATAATGATTCATCTCAAACTGTAACATTTCCAGCACTTAAGCACAGAGAACAGAAACATAAAAATAGGCTTTTGAAAAGATATTTTCAAATTAAGTCTTTTATAGAGAGAATTATTATTGGTATGCAAAATGATAATGAACCAACTATCAATGAAAGTGTCTTACATCATATTTGAATATATTTAATGATTCAATCCATTCCAATATTACAAACTAACTTCAAGAGTGAAAAAAGGTTAAAATTTAGTGGAGATAAGAAATTAACAGTAGGAACTTTGTATAATGACTCTTTCCTAAGTTCCAAAAATAAATAATTTTTTTTGTGAATCACTTTAATGATACAACCTAAATGTATTCTATATAAACCAAATGATCCCTTCTTCATCTGGCATTCATCATTTCCCTCACCTTAATGAACTCGTTTTTGACCCTAGACACTTTATTTTATTTTTCCCAAGCCATGTATCATGTGCTAAACACTATGCAATGCCCTTATTCAAGGTGTACATAGGGCTTAGAGTAAATAGAAATGCACCCGACATCTAGGGTCTCAGAGACTCATCGTGGGATCCCTGATGTCCAAACTACTCCATTTTTAAAAGATTTTTAGGAAAACCATTTACATTGACTCAATAATGTAATTAATTTTTTTAATTAAAAGATGAATGGGGCCCCTGGGATCAAGATCAATCACCTAGTTCCAAGGGTTATGATCATAACTCCACAAATAAGTTACCCATATCAATCTCAAAAGTAGTCCCTAAACCAAAATCTATATTAAATCACTACGTATACTCACTCAACAATCACCCATATGCATTAATTTTAGATTCTCAACAGCTCTTAACTACTAATCAATCAACATCCTTAGGCAAGATCCCATTGAATAAAGAATCAATCCTAAAATCATTAAAACAATTTTGAAAATTTTAAAAAACTGTTACCCACTTTTTATAAAAATATTGAAGTTGCAATGGGAATTGATGGGATTTCAATTAAGAATAGTTCAGCATAGTCAACAATTAACCCCACCCCTACACGTAAAACCCAACTTTGTCCCCATAGATGACTTCTAAACACGGAAAAGAATAATTTTGGAAATTATAGATCAAATCATATTTTTTCAATTTAATAGATTGATGACATGTATAAAAGGGTCTCTTTAAAGTTAAAAAATATTGTTTGCCCCAAAAATTAATTTACAATAGGTTCGTTAGCAAGTACAAGAATTATCATTTAAGTCCAGCGAATAAATATTTTCCATTAAAGTAAAAAACATGGAATGTATCTTGTGGGTGAACTATGTACTGGGTGTATGAATTTTAATAGATTGAGTTCAATAATATGTTTAATAGAGAAGAAGAATGAATGCTAAAACACTAAAACCTAAAGTAGCTTCCATACAAAATTTCTCAGCCTACATTTACCCCCCCACTTAAGCTCAAGCAGTGAGTGATTTTAATATATCAATGAAATCCAAATTTCATCAAGAGGCACATAAAGAAAATTTTAAAAACAAAGTGGAAAGTAGTAGATTTTTTTATAAATCCTTAAGAAGAAGAAAAATGAATCAAAATTTAATATTAAGGTACTTCTCTGATTTAATGTTTTTCATTAAAACTTCAGCAAGGGAATTACACTTGTTAAATGAAAAATCAATAGCTTCTTGATAACTATATAATAGAATAAGAAAACCAAGGGCAATAAGTACAAGGAATTTCAAAAAAATAGAGTATAGAAGAAGAACTTTATTCAAGGATAAAATTGAAATAACATAAAGAAAAAAAGAACCATGGGTTGCCTCTCATGCAGCACTATGTTTTAAATTCTTTAGCTAGAATTTATTCAAGATCAGTTCCCAAGCACAATGAAGGCAACCCAACCCTTTGGTTGTCCCTCAAAATAATGTTTCACTCTCTACCCATTAACTATCAGGGGTTTGTATTTTTCACCTACAATTTCAACAGTTCCATTCCTAAGAACTATCACAACAGTAAAAGGTCTAGACAACTTAGACATAAGTTTTCCAAGAAGGATTTTATGCCTAGAGTTAAGAGGAGAACCTTTTGTCCAGATTTGAATTATTTAGTTTGTATGATGGTATCATGAATGATTTTAGTCATCTATTTATATATTCTTGAATTATCATAACTCTCTCTCCAAATTTCATCCAACTCACTCAACTCAAGTAATCTCCTCTCATATGCACTCTTAAAGTCAAAGTCCAGAGCCTTAACTTCCCAATAAGACTTATGCTGCAACTCCATATGTAATTGAAAAAATTTACAAAACAAAAACCTATAAAGAGACATACCTATTGGGATCTTGAAAGTAGTTATATATGCCCATAAAGCTTCATCAAATTTAAGAGACCAGTCCTTCCAGGATTTTGGCACAGTTTTCTCAAGTATTTTTTTCAGTTATCTGTTTGAAATTTCCACCTGTCCACTAGACTATGGATGATAAGGAGTTCTAGTTTTATGAATACAACCATATTTTTTCCTTCAAATCTTTGAATTTTTAATTCTTAAAGTGTGTTCCATTATCAGTGATAAAGGCCCTGGGAACTCCAAATCTTGAAAAGATGTTCTTTTTGACAAATTTAGTTACATAATTGGATTGATTGTTGGATAGTGAAACTACCTCATCCCATTTGGACACATAATCTACAACAACAAGAATATACCCATTCCCATGAGAAGATGGAAATAGACCCATGAAATCTAAACCCCAAACCTCAAAAATCTATACTTCTAGAATTCATTTTTGGGGTAACTCCTCCTTTCTACCAACTTTTCCTAACCTATGACACTTGTGACAGATAACCACAAAGCTCTTAACATCCTTAAAAAAGTTGGCCAATTGAAACAAGATTGCAAGCCTTTCTGAGCACTCCTTTCACCACTATGGTGACCTCCCCAAGGTAAGGAGTGAAAACTCTCTAGGATAGACAACTTATCTTTATATGGAATACACCTCCTCATAATACCATCATCAAAAATCCTAAATAGCATAGGATCATCTCATATATATAATTTAAGCTCAGAAATGCATTTCTTCCTTTGGTTATTAGAAGGATTTTTTGGAAAGACACCTGCTACAAAAAAATTGGCAAAATCTGCATACCAAGAAGATTGCATAATTGACACAGAAAGCAGCTTCTCATCAGAAAAGGAAGAGTTAATATCCCTTGGATCTTCAGAATGGGTATACGAAAGCCTATATAGGTGGTCAACAACTATATTTTCAGCTCCCTACTTATCCCTAATCTATAAATCAAACTTATGTGACAATAGAATACACCTAATCATCCGGGATTTTGTTTCTTTTTTAGACAACAAGTACTTTAAAGCATAATGGTCAGTGAAAATAATAACTTTTGAGCCTAATAAGCACTTCCTAAACTTCTCTAGAGAAAAAAAATATCTAACAATTCTTTTTCAGTAGTGGTATAATTATTTTGGTCTTCATCTTGCAATCTACTAGAATAATACACCACATGTAACTTCCTATATCTTTTTTGTCCATGCAAATCACCTAAAGTCGTTTCACTAGCATCACACATAAGTTTAAAAGGTAATTTCCAATCACGTGCAATGATGATGAGTGAAGTAGTGAGTTTCTATTTAAGAAAATTAAATGATTTCAAATAGTTTCATCAAAGTTAAAAGGTGCATCTTTAAAAATAAAAGAACACAAGGGTTTATTTATTTTGGAAAAGTCTTTTATGAATCTCTGGTAGAAACTGGCATGCCCTATGAAAATTCAAATTCCATTATTATTTTCAGAAGATGTCAGTTTTTGAATAACTTTTATCTTATCAGTATCAAATTCTGAACCTCTCTCGAACACATTATGACCAAGAACAATACCTTCTATGACCATGAATTAACACTTATCCAAATAAATAACAAGGTTGATTTCAATGCATCTTTCTAAAAAAACTCAAGATTTAAAAGACAAGTATCAAAAGTACTACCCACAATGGAGAAATCATCCATGAAAGCCTCAATGATTCTTTCAATAATATCTGAAAATATACCCATCATACACTTTTTAAGGGTGGTAGGAGCGCCACACAACCCAAAGGGAATCCCCATGTAAGCAAATGTCCCAAAGTGTCCTGTGAATGTTGTCTTTTCCTGATCCTCTGGAGCAATGAGAATCTAGTTGTAACCATAATTCCTATCTAGGAAATAGAAAAATTCATTTCCATCAAGACTCTTATGAATTTGATCTAAGAAAGGCATTGTAAAATGATCCTTCCTAGTGGCTTCATTCATCTTCCTATAATCTATATAGGCTCTCTATTTTGTGGATTTCTTAACTTGAATTTCTTCATTTTTTTCTTTTTTTACAATAGTAAAACCCCCCTTCTTGGGGAAAAACTATACCGAGTGGACCCAAGCACTATACGAGATGGGATATATGATTCTAGTGTCTAGAAACTTAATCAATTCCTCTTTCACAACTTCTTTCATGTTTTTATTCAATATTCTTTAACACACTACCCTATGCTTATAGTCAGGCTCTATAGGAATTATTTGTTTGAAAAATGAGGGACTAATACACTTGATTTTAGATATGGTCCAGCCTATGAAAGATTTAAACTTTTTCAGCACACTCAATAGTATTTATTCTTTATTTTTGTTAAGTTCAAATGAAATTATGATAGGCAAAGTGCAATTCTCACCCAAAAATGAATATTTCAAATGATTCGGGACTGATTTTAGTTTAAGAGTGGGTGATTATACACTAGAAGGAAGACTCTTAAGCATGGGAGGTCCAAGATCTTTAACTTATCTCTTGTAAGAAGTATTTAATGTTGAAATATTTTCAATTTCTATCTCATATTCAGAATTTACAGTGCTACTGTCCAAATTCGGCAGCATATTGTCCAAACATTGTAGTTCAGAATTTAACAAGTTAAACAAAGAAGAATCATCAAGTTGTCTTATAAGTTTTCCCTCAAATTCATAAAAGTGTTCAGAAATATTTTTGGTAACATAAACACCTTAAAATTCACTCAAAAATCTTTAATTTCAGAAATAGAATTCTCTTCTATAGTAGAAACTGGATAGTTGTCCTGTTCTGGAAAATTTTCCAGATTCAGTGTTTGAGAAGAATTTTCAATTTTTGAAGCATGTGAGTCATCATTTTCAACTTCCAAATGAGTTTCATTAACAAATGATTGATTTTCAGATTCTTCAGATTTTTCAGTTGAGTTTTCATCCTCTAATGAATCTACCATTGAACAGTTTTTAGAATTGGTTGGTCCTTTGAAATTTTTAAACACAATGAATTATTCTTATTGTTCTCTAATTGTGAAAATAATATGAACCTTAGAAACGTCAATAACAGCACCACAAGTGGCCAAGAAGGTCCCACCCAAGATTATTTCAACCTCTTGATCACACTCCATGTCTATGAATAAGAATTCTGTAGACAGGAATAGCTTCCCTAACCCAACTAGCATGTCATCTACCCTACCCAAAGGATGAGTGAAAGATCTATCAGCAAAATGCAATATGACTGTGGTGGGATGAAGGTCACCCAACCTCACTTGTCGAAATAGTGAGTGTGGGAGAATATTAATGCTAGCACCTAAGTCACACAAACAATTTAGCTGATTAGAATTTCCTAGTGTATAGGGGATAATAATACTACTTTTTTTAATTTAGGTGGGATTTTCTTTTGGAGTACACCACTACACTCTTCATTGAGGCTGTAGGTAGAAAATTCTTCAAGGGTATTTTTTTAGAAACATTTTTTTTGAGAGATTTCAAGTAATATAGAATTTGAATTATGGCTTGGTTGAATAGAATGTTTACTTTAAGTTTAGAAAGGAGACCACGGAATTGAAGAAGTTCAGCCCTGGTATGACTTTGAGGTTTCAGCTTTTCAGGGAAAGGGATGGGTAGGGAAATTTTTTTCAGAACAGTGTGTATATTTCTCACCTCTTCCTAAAATTTTTCATTACCTTAAATACTTTGATTTTTAGATGAGTTTTAAGCTTGAGTTTTAGATGATAAATTCATTTTTTGATCATTTTTTCAGCTTTCTGTGAATTTACAGCATGTGAATGATGCCTATTTTTATTACCAGATTCAAAAAGATTTTCATTTTGGTCATTTTCAAGGTATTATTCAGTAGTAGTTTGAGTATCCAACCCACATCTAGTTACTAACACCATTTAATTCTCTCTAGGGTTATGTTCTATTGTGCTAGGAAGTCTACCTCTTTCCCTAGATGAAAAATATATAACATGTTGTCCAAGTTGTATTTTCATGTTTTGCATTATCACATCATTTTCCATTTTATTTGACTCATATTGATTTTGATGTTTGGATAGCTAAGTCATGTATCTTTCCTCTTGAGAGTTAATTTTGTTGAAGATTAAATCAAACTTGGAAGACATTGTATTATCATTGTTTCTTTATGAATTTAAAGACTCTCCTTTTTGTTGATTCTGAAAGTTTGGTCTTGGTTGGTTTTGATAGTTAGGGGAAGTGGATTACTTAATTAGGCCTTGATCATTCCATGATAAATTTGGATGGTTCCTATAGCCTTGATCATAATTGTTGGAAAATGGATTTTCTTTAGGAGGCATTATATGACCATAATTGAAAAAATTAGAATTTTATTATTGTTGGGATGTAATATCAATATTAGGAAAAAAATTCATTATACCCAAACACACCACACTAGACACACTGTTCCCTTAAAGATTGATTTGTGTTTTGGCAGCCCAGTTGATTAAAAGTTTGTTTTGAATTATGATTCATTAAAGATTGAGATTGTTTGGTGATTTTAGCAAGTTGATCTTGAGTTTCCTTAATTAAACCATTGTTGATATTAAAATTTCTATTCACTCTTTTCCTTATTGAATTTTTATGTTGTGAATTCAGGGAAATATTGTTAAAAATTTGTCTATATTCTTCATCTGTCTTGTCAATGTAATTTCCCCCAACAGCCTGATCAACTAGATTCTGTCTAGAGGGGGAAATCCCTTCATAGAAGGTATACATGAGAAGGTGAGATGGGAGTTGATGATGGGGACACTGCGTAAGAAGATCCCTGAATCGGTCCCATGATTCATGAAAAGCTTTTCCATCCTCTTGAGAGAAACTAGTTATCTTTTTTCTCAGTTCAACTTTCACACATTGGGGATAAAATTTCGTGATAAATGAGTTAAACACTTGATCCTAGTTTTTAGAAAATGTTCTCATCTAGGCTCAAAAAATAGTTCCAATCATTCCATTTAAGGCAAAAGGGAAATACTTTCATTCTTATCTCTTTCTTTGTGGGTTCTAAAAGAGGTAACTATTGCACAGTGTTGTAGAAATATCTAATGAAGGCTAGAGATTCTTCATTAGAAAATCCATTAAAAGCATGCAGTAGTGAAACATGTGACTATTTCAGTTCATAATCTTGGGCTCTAGAAGATAACTTAATAGAAGATGGATTGCTTGAAACTTGAGGAAGTTGGAACTCCATAATCCAAGGCCTTTCTACTTCATCTAGGAGTTCTGAATGATTTTAAAAGTTGTTAGGTTCATGAACTCTCTCATCTAGATTTTCCATTTCAAATTTGTTTTTCTTTCTTAGAGAAGTTAAGTGTTTATCTAAATCAGGGTTCAAGGGCTCTAATATATCAGTCGTATACCTACTGTTCATGCAATATGTGATAAAAAGTGAAATTCAGAACTAACAATAACAGTAGTACAGAAACACATAAGTCGCAGAACTGAATTTTTATACACTTTTCAAATATTTCATTTTTTTGAGTTTTTTAATATGTGATTTTTCTAACGTTTATTAGAAATGTAATGTCTCATGATGTCCCTAGAAACTGTGCAAAAAACATGATGCTGACCGTCATTTAAATTGGTCAAAGTTTAAAATTTATATTCCTACTAACTACTGTATATGTGGTAAGTAGGGCCGAACCTAAAGAGAAGACAATTTTGTCCAAAATATTTCTAAATACCCCACTCTTCTAAGCAGTGGAGTGGATTTCTAATTTTTTTATTATTTTATTATATTTTTTTCATGTTTTTCACAAGGCAGTAAAGTAAATACACTTTTTTTGGTTTTTGTTCCAAACTATCATGAAACAGAGAACAGATTGAAAAAAGTAAACTACAAAAATATAGAATACTGATAAGTGAACTACTGGAATGTAATGCCTGGTGAAAAAACTATATTCCACTAGTTTAAATAGTATTCCTTCTCAAAATAATGATTGTAACTGGTAGCACTGAAAAGGAGCGACTTATTTCCCTCTCCAAGTGAAAAGTTAAGGGAACTGAACAATCCTGGAATTTTCTACTCCATGAAAGGTTCAACTATAGTTTTTTGAATTAAAAAGTACAGCAAAACAGTCTCATCGTAAGTTCTGTAGTTTTCATTTTGAATTAAATGATTCAAAAAATGTATCCAAAATTATACTCGCCAAAAAATTTAGGAGTTTTGAAATTAAATGCTAGTGGCACGACACAATTGATTGGTTTCATAACTGATCTCGCCGATCAATTTTGATCTCTTTTAAAATGATTTGAAATAAGTAATAAGAATGATAATCAGCATACTATAATTTATCCCCAAACTAGATTATTTATCCAACAGTCATGTTCATTACCGTCTCCGCAATTGAAAAAATTCTAGAACTGAGTACAAATATTAGAATTGAGAGGGAAGAAGAACTGTCGGGATGATGCTCTACTCCTGTACTCTTTCGACTCCAGGGTTTCCCACCGGGTCTCAAGGAATTGCTCCTTGGATCTCCAATGATGCTCTCCTAGGATGTGTCCACTGTGAGTATCCCCCCTCATCTCACTGCTTTCTTTACTTTTAAATCCTACTATTATAAGCTGCATGTCACCCCCTTTTCCATTGATATTCTTTAGTGCTTTTCTTCTACACTACACACATGTGTTTTTTTTTCCAACCACACACTGCACTATCTTTACCCATATAACTAAATCTCAGTGAGTTAGTTGAATGTACTTAGACAAAAACCTGTCTTTTGAATGAACCTGCACAACAGAGGCAAAGACAAAAAAATTAAAAACATGAAGAGAAATTAAAATTATTATTATTCTCTAAGTTAATTTTATATTACTTATTAAAAATTTAATGTTAATTAATAAATATTAAGTTGATAATTAATATTTACTTAATTAAATAGTGAATTTATTATGAAATTATTGAGTTTTTAATTTAATATTATTTATTTAATTATCTTATTAAAGTTATTGTTATTAACAATTAGTTAAAATAACTTAATTATATTTTTAAATTATATTAACTTAATAAATTTAATTATTATTATTATTCAATTTAAGAAGTTATAATTTAATTAAATTGTTAATTTAATTTTTATTTATTACAATTAATGAATAATTTTATTTATAAAATTATTATTTTTAATATTTTAGTTTTATTAAATCTTATTAATTTATTTTATATTTTTTTTATAACTTATTTATTAATTTATATTATCAGTTATTTATAATAATTAGTATTTATTAAATTTATTTGTTTGTTTGATTTATGAATCATTTTTTTTTTTTATTTTATATTTTTGGTTTTTTATTCATTTCCTCTCCGCACCCCATTTCAACGCAACAAAGGTGGGTAGGGTTGTCCGTCCAAAAGAACAGGGTCAGCTCCTTCCCACGACGTTGCCTCCTGCTTCTCCCCGACGGCTGCGCTTCTCTCCAAATCCAGTTCACCCTCAGATTTCCACAAAAACAGCGGTGAACTCAACTCCCTTCAACACAGAAGTAGTGTGGGGAGGCTTCAGTGGACGAATCCTTCTATGCGCAGCAGCTCGCGATCCAGCAGATGGCGGATGGGCGGCTCCTGCTTGCGGTGACAACTTGAGTTTGCGGTGACACCCTCATGCATCAGCGATTCAACAAATTCTGAAGAACTCGAATCAGCCTCCTCATCATAGCCTCTAAGTGGGGCAACATGGGATTCAGGCAGCATCGGCCCTCCTTAGAAGGCAACAGAATTGGGTTCTTCATCAGCAGCGTATGGCTCGGATCTTCGCGAAGTGACAATCGTTAGCGAGTAAGGCTTCATCTGCAGCGGCGAATTCAACAATTTCTTCCAATTTGACAGCGCAAAACCTCTCCCTTAGAATAATGGTCACGGTTAGTTATAAAATAATGGGTCACCATTGGTTAATAAATAAAATATCATCAATGCAGATAAATAAAAAGTCTCTAAGGCAAATAAATAAAAGGTCACTTATGCAGATAATCATCCGCATCAGTAGCATGGAGAAAATAAAACTAACGGTAGAAAGTTAAAAGAAATGAACTAATGAGGAGAAAAAAAATTAAAACTGCATAAATTGAACTTAAATTTAAAACTTAAGTTAACTAAATACAATGATTGAAAATAATTAATCAGTCAAATATAAAAAAACATAAAATCAAAAATACAATGATTAAAATTAAAAATTAGAACAAGACTAAACAACATAAATAAAAATAGGATTATTATTAAACATAAAACTTTAAAGTTAAAATTTATGTTTTTAATTGTAAACACATAAATTAAAAACATGATTAATATTAAACTAAGTTGGTAAAAGACTAAAATGAAAATTTATTATATAAATTATTTACTGGGTAAACAGTAAGTGAAAATGGATAGCATTAGTGACTCAATGAATCACAGATAGCTCCAGTCAGTCTCACCCATAGACTAAAAATATTTGTTAACTATTTAATAATTTAACTGTATACATAAGATTAAATAGTTCATGTTTTAAAATTCTAAATTAGTTAATTAAAAAACTAAGTGAATACTTAATGTTAAAATCACACTATTTCATTTAATTTAAACTCAAATTCTTAAGTAAATTAATTTGCAAGATGATTAAACATATTAATTAATGTAATTAAAATATTTTAAGGAAACCAAATTAAAGGATAAAATATTAAAATAAAGAGTATGTTTGATAAATAGAAATACGATGATTAAATAATTGTATAAAATAGATGTTAATTTATTTAAAAGTCAAACACATTTTAATTAACAAAACTAGTTAAAAAATAATTAAATTTAAAAAGTAAAGTAAGATTAAAATAATTAATTTAAAGACTAAAAATACATAATTAATTATAAAAATTGAATAATTGAAAAGTTTAATTATAAAAATACAAAAGTACATTTATTTAGTAAAAAAATGCTTAAATAATTAATTAAATCAGTACAAATTAAGTAAAAATGATGTGGAAAACCGTGTAATACAAAGACACATTGGTAAGTAATTTGGATAATTATCAAAATATTTGTTAAAAAATAAATAAAATAAATAAAATTTATTATTCATTATTATTGTCTCCTAATAACATTAATAAAATTATTTATTCTCATTCATACCAGGCTAAAAAATTTAAAATAAGTTTTTATTTTTTTCATACATTTCACAATAACTAGGTAATAATTTGGATAATTATCATGTTATATATTTTTAAAATTCCAGAATATATATTAAACCGTTAAATAGTAATAATATTTTTCACTTAAACTCAATAAAATATTATAGATTCTAAATTATATCTCTATTTTTGTATTTTTTAGTTTTCTTATATTGTGAATGAACTATGTCAGTATTTCATAATTATTTTCATATTTTTCATAACATAAAAATAAATTTCCATTATGTTCACAACATTTATATTATATATTATTAAATTAAATATATATTCTATAATATTCAATAATATTGAAAACTATTAAAGATAAAAATATAATAATTGTAGTAAAATCCAGTTTGAAATGAACTCATATTTTAAAAAGGAGTTCATGTGTATTACTCAATATTTATCCTATTAATGTTTATATTTTTAAATTGAAATGATATTTTATGTATCATAATTATTTTATAATGTTACTTATCTTTATTAAATTTTAATTATCACTCTAGATAAAAGTACAAAAATAAGAATATATATTTTACATAAATTGATATTATTATTTAAAAAAAATTAAATGTGTTACATTACCTATAAAAAATTGAACTCATATATTGAAATTATAAATTTATGTATTTATACTATTAAATGATCTTCCATAATTTTTTTGGTGTTCAATAAAATTCTAGAAAAAATTTCATAATGGGTTGTAAGGTTCTTTTCGAACCATAAATCTTACTTTCCAAATGAATTTAAATATATTACTCAATATCTAATAAAATGGCATTTATATATTAATCATTAAATAAGTAATTATAGATATCTATAATATTCCACAATATTCTAAATATCTTCGAATTTTAATAAATTATTTTTATATAATTTTAACATCAAGCGTCTTATTTTAAAAAATGAGTTCGAATTTATATGTATCACTCAAATTATAAAAATATTTATATAGCATAATAACATTCCTAATCAATAGATTAAGTTTCAAAAATTATAAATTGAATTATAAATTTAATTTTTAAGATTTTAGATTATTTGTTTTAAAAGCCATTGATTATACATAACATTTAATACTTATTGTCATATTTTTTTATAAATTTATAATGAAATAATCTTCATCTTTTTTGACATGAAGATAAAAAAATTCATAACAACTTAAAAAAATAAATATATTAACATTATAGAATAATTTTTTTTAATAAAATTCGTAATATATTAAAAATAATATTTTCTAGTGTTCAAAAAAAATTAAATGAAAAACCCCATTCACATTCCATACCATGCCACATTAATTTCTAAAATAGTAAGAAAGATATATATCAATTTAAATTCATAAAAATAATATAAATCCATATTTATGAAATATATTACAATTTAATAATCCTTTAAATATATCAATATAAGAAATCATGTTATGGAAATATATCAAACTACTAAATAAAGTATCATTTCTATCATGAAATAAAAAATTAAATTTAAATATATTAATACTTTCTAATTGTTTATACATCAATTATTACGACATGTGATAAACTTATATACATTTTTAAATTAAAAAAATCATAAATAAATAAAAATTTAGGACATTAATATTAATAAAAAATAAAAAAAATTATTTTTATAAAATACATTGGTTGAAATACCCCGCTATCTTTATGTCAGGTATGATTTAACCTTGCTTTTGTTTTTTGTTTTCATTGGATAAGTAATGGTGAAAAATAAATTTAGAGGAAACTTATAATGGAGAAGTCAAGGATTTATTGTATTTTTCAGCTTAAAGATGTAGTTTTTGAAACTTACTTGGTGATTACACACTATGTAATAGGTTCACATTCCATGTAATGGCCACTAAGAAGAAGCCTTGAACTAGATACACAATGTTATAGATTTACATTACATTCAAAGTGTCCACATTTTTAATGGAAATATCATTTTTTTAATAAAAATGTGATGAGTTTCTCAGCATATATGAGATTCGTGGAATACACGATGTGTAAGGGGATTGGATAGAGTGTAATAGTCACGAACAGAAATTTTAAGGTGATAAATCAGTGATTTTCCAATTAATTAATTATATAATTCATTTATCTCAAACTAGAGGCTCCATGAATTATTTTGGGTGATTCCCTCCATTTCGAGTCACTGCATTCTATGATTATTCAACTTTATGGTTGGATTAATTCTCTCCAGGTACATAATTCCTCTAATTTTTCATTATATTTGGTCATAAATATGGTCTTCACTAAGGTTTTGTTAAAATTTTTGATAGGATAGTGTTTTCGATTGATCCATTTCATTTTCATGGATTTCATTGTCTTTTGAAGGATTATCTCTTGGTTTCTAATCACCATTGTCGAAGAGAGCTAGGTTTTAACCGTTTTGAGTTTGGTGTTTCTAAACAATGGGTTAAATCGATGAATTGTATGTCATTCATGATAAATTAATTTATATTGTTCTTTTATTAGACGTGATTCGTTGTTTCAAATGACTTATTGGAAATGATTTTTTTTCTTTCAAAAAGTGTGTTTTTATTTGAAAATGAATTTGATTGATTCAAGAATGTGTTTTCAAACTTATAAGAGGATTGGATTGGCTACAAAAAAAATTTATGAAACTTTTAGCATGGTTTTGAAGTGAATTTTTAAAATTTCACATTGGAATCCTTAGATGAGTCAGGAAGGAGACAAGAGTATCCATATCGTGTGTATGAAATCATTAAGATGTAACCTTTTTGGTTATATAGACTAGAATGACATGATATCAGTGGTATCCAACATTTTTCATATTTAGGCATTGATTTTTAGTGTCTATTATATAGTTTATAAGAGTATAAATCCCAAATTTGAGGTGATTTATCATTTAAATTTATTTATTTCATGATTTTTTTAATCATGGATTATTGTACATAGGTTATTATATGAGTTTGTATCACATAAATTTACATGATTCATGGATATGTTTTTTAATTTATTACACATGGATTATGGTTAAGGATTTCCTATTTTATCACTCATACATGTCATATTTCTTTTTTGATAATATGAAATAATTTTATGAAAACCAAAGGAAAAATAATTTACAAGTGGATTTAATTTCTGAAAATAATTTGTGAAACTATTTTGTTTTAAAATATAGAATCTTTCCATTCTTGATATAATAAGGTGTATAATAACATTAATGGTATCCAACTGGGATTTATATCACAACCTAATTGTGTCATTGGGTATTTTTAAATGTTTTATTTTAGGAATATGGAAAAGGGAAGAGCATCTTATAGCATGTTGGCTTCTCTTGTTGTTGATGCATTCGGTTCCGGTTGGTTTGGGGGTGAATGTTGGTCATGTGGGGTTTTGACCTACTTTTTGGTTTAGCCTATTTGTTGGATTAGTTTGTATGCCTTAATGGGGTTTCATTTGTTTCTTCATAGTACTCTGGTTGTATATCTTTTGTTTCTTATATACAAGACTAGTCATGTTATCCTATTTTACCAATATTATGTGATGAGATTATTCATGTATCTTGTATACATGTATCAGGTTGGTTTGATACAATTTGGTATCAAAGGGATACTCATCCTGAGGTGTGTTTGCACTACCCGAGTTTGGTTTTTTTAGGTGGATATGAGTTAGGATCATCATAATTTAGATAGTAGGTGTAGAAAATGGGTCTGGATATCTCACTAATATGACTAAAAATGAGTTAACATAGGTGGTTAGAGACTTTTACCTGGTTTTATACATGGAGTATGAGGTTATTTTAAAGAACTACAAGGTCCCGGCCTTAAACCTTACTTAATCTTGAGTTATTACAAGATTACACATTGATGATCTTTTCAGGTTTAGAGTTTTAGATAATTAGGACATGACTATCACATCTCAAAAGATTACAAAGTAGAAACTTCTACTAAGTTTCCATAAAATAAAATCTCTTAAAAAGAAACATGTCTAGTTCCATGTTTTAGGTAGCATGACTTTCCCTTGATCCCATCCTTGACCCTATTCCGTGTTAAGTCCTGTGAAAAACATTTCAAAAACTTGGGATGAGCATAAAAATCTCAGTAAGGGATACACAAATAATGAAAACTATTAGTTTTTCAAAACAAGTAAACCATGTATACTTTATCAAAGTAATACCTTTCACCTTTTAGAAGTAGTAAAAAAAACTCTTCAATGAATAAAAGATCATTACTTACCCTTTTGTAACCAGAAGATTACCATAAAACCCATATAAAGATCACATAACATATAAAGGTAACTTGGGACATAAACATACTTAAGTGGAATAACCATATGGTCAACTTCCACACATACTTAATGGAATAGCCATACGGCCGACTTCCACACATACTTAATGGAATAGCCATACGGCCGACTTCCATACCCAATGCATTGGAGTTTATAACGTAACCACCCGTCCTGGTATTCACGGCACCACCCGTCATATGGTTTATCACGTAACCACCCGTCAAATGTCCAAGTACCATTATAAAAATCATAAGACATAAAATAAAAATAATGGAAAGAAAAAATTTCCACACTTTGATCACAATATATCACTTAAATATATTGACATAACAAATCCATTATAAAAACCATTTTCAATACCAAAATACATAAAAGAGTATATGATATTTATTTCATTTTAAAAAACATTACGGCTTGTTCAGGAAGCCAAAGACCAAATAATACTCACGGCGGCGGAAAAGGTCGTTGTCACCGCGTACGTTAAAAGAAACATTCCTTTTTGTCATTTAGTAAAACGCTTCGTAGAAAAAGATTCCTTTTGTATAAAAGTAAAAGTCAAAGGGGTTTATACACCGTATAAAAGATAGTTGTGTATAAAACGAAATATGCCTCAATGAAAGGAGATTGAGACGAAGTCCCTTACAAAGTCAGTATCCTTAGATTAGGGATAAATCAATTACATGATTATGTGTGACAAATATGAATACACAAAATATAAGTGGATATTAAGTGTAAAACAATCAGAGGTCATTCACACATAATCATGGAAAAAAAAATCCAATGACATAGATATTTAACTCAATGAAATGAGATTGAGTTATGATTTTCGATACAAGTTCGTCTAAATGACATAAGAATTTATCAATGAGATGATTATGTGTAGAAATAGTATATCCACACAAAGGTTTGTGGAAAATACAACATCGAGATTCCACACATAATCTTGTCATAATAAAATCAAGAATTAGAGGTTTAACCCAAATAATTGAAAGTGGGTTAAGAAGTTCCCTTACAGAAATTCGACAGCCTAACGACGTCATTTCAAAACTCACAAAATGAGTTGATGAGAGATACAAAGGGTATCTCATCAGTTAGACATAAAATTTACATTAATAATGATATAGAAGGACATATCCCAACATAATAGTATGTGAATTAAAAGACATAACAAAAGAATTCTTTTAAAGAGAGGATGGTGAAAGGTTCCCTTACCGACTTGGGTAACTTTCGAAACGTACACCCCATTGAAGAAGGGTCATACAATGAATATGTAAGTACCCATAAATGAAATTATATTACAGAAAGAGTATAATAATGGTCAGTACATACACCACTCAAAGGAAATTGTGGAAAATGTAGCATAAATCTCACGGGAATAAAAGTGAGATGAAAAATCCCTTACGAAAACTCGGCAGCCTAACGGCGCCACTTAACACTTACAAAAATGGATTGATGAGATCAAATAGATTATCTCATAATATTAAAATAAAATGTACAGAAAGAGTAATATAAAAGAAAATCCCCCATCAAGACAAAGAGGAGCTTAAAATAAGTGACATAAATGAGAGTACTTAAAAAAAAGAGAGAGGTTAGATCTCTTACGAAAATTCGGCAGCCTAACGGCGCCACTCAAAACGTCCAAAATAGATTGATGAGAGAAAATAGGGTCTCTCACCATATGAACATAAAAAGTACATTAGGTTTAATATAAAATAACATCCCAATCATAATAAAGATGATCTTAAAAGGAATGACATAAAAGAGTGTACTTAAAAAGAAAGAGAGGAGTATGATCCCTTACCTCAAGTCCAAATTGTCTTATTCGTTTCTTTATATTCCTGAATAATAAACTTTGTTCAATTTATAATTGATTAAGGACCTCCTATAAAGATTATTATTCAGTTCATATCACATATTTTAATGTTATAATAATTGGTTAATAATATGAGTTCATATCAGACGTTTTTGTCGATGTTTGGTACATGAGTCAAAAATTGAACTTGTTGGAAAATAATTTTACATGTAGTTTTAGGTACATCATATCCATAATAGTATTGATGTTTTAAATATAATATATATCCAGTATTTATTCATTTTATACTATTCAATAGCATTTGGAGTTAAAAAATTAAAAGCACCGTTCATGGAGACGGTAGGCCGTACGTACGCATGAACGCTACTTTCATTTTTTTTGTCATATTAATGGAATTAAAACAAAATGAGATATATATATATATATATATATATATATGTTATAATTCCAGAATGATATCTATAATTTAGATGTAATATATTACATATATATCCATTATATATATGTACTTATAATAGTACATAACATTTTGAGATAAGAAATGAAATGTACCGTTCATGGAGACGGTAAGCCGTACATACGCATGAATGATACTTCCATTTCTATTTCATATTTAATGGAATTAAAACATAATGATACATAATAGTATTTTAATTCCCGTATGGTATCATATATAATATCATTAATTATATCCTTTATACGTACCACATATGGTATTAACGAATCAAATCACTTTGAGGGGGCGGTAGTCCGCACTTCCTTAAATGAAGATATCGCGTTGACTCATAATGGAAACCATAAAGGTATGCCATAAATGAAAAATAAAGAAGCTTAAGTAAAACATAAACATATTATATATCATATATAAATATAGTGTCATCTTAATGGCCACCTTTGAAGGTGTTAGAAGAATGTTGAACAATCATCGTTTCGTGAGGCAGAAATTCGTCATCCACAGAAAAAATATGTTCTTTAACCATTAGATGTAGGTTTGTGTAAGTGTAGATCTAATCCTTATTATAAAAAAATCCTAGTATATTGAAGATACTGGATTTGTTACAAAATAAATGAATAAAAAGAGTTTAGGGGGTTGGAGAAGCAAAATAAAACAAAAGGACACAAGTGAAGACATTACCTTAAAATCGGGTAACTCCCTTTGGTTTGAGCTCAAAGGATTCCTTGGGAAGACTTCTGCCCAAAGTGAGGCTTCAAGGAGTTAGAGAGGGATGTGTAGAGACAAAATGTTCAGGTTTTGGCCGAGCCAAAGGCTTTGGAAGTGTGGTTAAGGAGGTAGAGGTGGGGGCCTTTTATAAGAGGAGAGGAGGGGTACTCTTGGAAAGTAATGAACTGTAACTTTATTTTAAAATGCGTTTCAGATTTAAAAGGTCCCACATTGATATAATTCGAGGATAAGGTTATAAGGGTTCGAAATATACCCATCCAATAGGTTTTGGACACGTGTAGGTCATAGATTTTACATTATCATTTCATTTTATTTAAATCCTTTATTAATGAGGTAATCGCTGCATCATCATGATATCATAAATAAATTAATTTATTTAAAGTCTAAAAATTATAAAACAAATACTATGATGTATGAAATCTTTTTATCTTTCCAATGAATATTTATAGTCAAAACTATGACTTTAATAACCCCATGTAAAAATTGTTTTAGTACAACATTTCATGTTTGTGTCATTTTTACTTTTACATTAAATAAAAAGATATTTATGTCATTTTCCTACCAAAGTGGCTCCATGGGGTCCCAAAGTTGACCCATGGATTGTCTTGGTCGGCCATGACAAATCCAATAAGGGTAGGACATGTTTCTAGGTCATTTCATTTTATTAAAACATTATTCTTACCTTAAACTACACTAATTACCTCTAATCGCGATTAAAAACTTAATAAGTTACTATTCACCAAAAAAATATTTTAATCCCATTGAACCAGATTTTACTTCTTAATGACAACCATGTATGTCGGATTTTTGAAATTCAAAACACAAAGTTGGAAAAATTTCATTTAAACGGAAAATCAGTTTTTATAAGTACCACTTAGTGGTTTCACTATTCATCTAAAATTGATGTTTTTCAGAAAATTACCAAAAGTTCACCCTAAGATATATTTGATATTCCGAATTAAAAAATGATTTCTATTTTACAAAATTGATAACATATAAGTTGCATTAATTAATTTAATAATTAATTCCTGTTGTCAAAACAAATAGCGTGTTTTTATGATACAAAATGTATCAAAAGATTGACACTAGTTTAAGTCCGATTTCAAAGTGAAATTAATTCCAACGACCACTATTGGATTAAATGGTAAAAATATATTCTAATTTCACTTTAAAACCAATTCAAAAGATAATCTAATCATATAAATAAATTATATTAAAAGAGGTTTTGAATTAAAATACAACATTTTTCACTATTCATAAAAAATTGAACTTTTTTCGGAAAAATACCAAAAATTTACACAAAGTAAATTTTGATGTCCCGATTCTAAAGACGAATTTTATTTTGTCAAATATAACACATAAAATTGTCAAAAAGTGGATTTAAAAGAGGTTCGCCATCAAAAGGCGGTTAATCGACCTTTTAAAGAATATTTGAATGTTTACGCTTAAAATTGGATTCATTTGGATTTTTAATCCACTAACATTTATTGTAAATAGTAAAAATATTTGACAAACATATATAATCATTTTTTGGTTAGTTCTGTTCATTCCCGCCATTACAACGGCTAGGTGTTAACTACTATTTAAAATAATATTATTTTATTATTAGAGTGCAATGTAAGATTCCCAAGAAACTCATTGTTGTGTGTTGGGTACGGCATTGAGCATAGCATCCCCTTTAAAGTAATATTAATATTTTATTCACAAATATGGATATAAAAATGTCAAATTCTTTATTTACCTGGGGTGTTACATCCTTCCCCCCTTTTGGGAATTGTGTCCTCGCAATTTTAAAATTGAGCTTGGAAACATCCTTGAAAGTCCCTCATCGAAACAAGAGTCGGTAAAAAAATCACTTTAAAATAAAGAAAGATAAGTACAGAGGTCACCTGAGTTAACCCATACTAGGATTCCATGTAGGAAAACATGGACATGGAGTAGAAAACATAGGGTCATGTTCTGATGGAGAGTGATAGAAAACATGTTTAGGAGAAAGTTAACCACAAGAAAATTACAAACTTGTGATGGGTTAAACGGTATTCGATTCCCCAATAGAAAAAGGTAATTGACAACATTTTTGTTTTAAGTTAATTTTTATTTAGGAATTTATTCATAAAGAAAACATAATCACTTATCATGTTTACTTTCAACTTTTATTAGATTCCTTACACAAACTCATATTTTCTCCAAAAGACGAGTATTTAGGAAGACTTGTTCACATTAAGAGTACTATAATCAACTTCTAGAGAATCACCTAATCCAAAATAGAAAACTATATACATCCCATGTCTTTAGAATTTAACCAAAACCAAAACCCAAAAGGTTAGTACAAGATCAGATAATCCAGAAAAGGATAACCCTTTATAAAAAGAAAATCTATTCTTAATCTCCAAAATTTGTCCAAAAAAACCCAAAGTTCAACGAAGACCATTTGATAAACAATTTTCCATAAAATTCTTCAAATTAAACCAAACTAAGATTGAAACCCAAATATTTGAAGGATTTAGTCACATAGTCTTCCAAGTTAAATCGTAACATTTATCTCCAAACAACATCAGTTTCTCTTAATGTCTCGTATTGAAAAGTAATTAACCTAATCACATATCCTCTATGATAGGTTAATCATTTCCATAGATAACCCAAAATAAACTTACTCTTAATTCATAAAATCATCTAACTAAAACGAATCAGTAAAACTAACCAGGGACTTCACGTAGTCCAGTGGTAGGCGATAAATACCAGTCGCACTTTGGTTGTGGGTTCGATTCCTGCAGCTTTGTCCGACGCGACAGGTTGTCACACGGTCTGCGTGTTGTCCTTTTTCCAAAACTATATAATTCTTAAAACATTCCCCAAAACGATATAAAATCTTCAAAAATGATCATAACATATTTTAACCTCAAGTTTATCTCATTCCTTTCATTTTCCATCATAACATATAATAACCCATAATTACCCCAAAAGTAAGGATCATATAAACTGTAATGGTTACCTTTATAATTATTACCCGAACTTCCACATCGATTGGTAATTTCATACATGATGCAATACAGATCATACCAAGGTTTAAGTGGTTGATCATGACTCCTTGATAGTTGGTTTAGAACAACCACGAGTTTCCTCATTGAATCCCCCATTTTATCTAGTATCTTAATCAGAGAACCACCAAAGTTTCCTTCAAACCTGTTGTCTCTTGGGTGCCTGATAGATCCATCCATTCTCTAAAAACAGAAATATCAGTGTGAGTATATCAACAAAACCATCATGTACTAATGAGAAAGGTAAACACTAATATATACTTACTCACTCACTTTATCTAAAACTAGGACTCTTTCTAAAATCCTAACCATTATGGTAATGTCACTTATGCTTAGAGAATACCCTAACCTCTAAAGTTATCAAAACTGACCTTTGATACCAACTATAAGGCCCCGACCTTAAACCTTACTTAATCTTGAGTTATTACAAGATTACACATTGAGGATCTTTTCAGGTTTAGAGTTTTAGAGAATTAGGACATGACTATCACATCTCAAAAGATTAAAAAGTAGAAACTTCTACTAAGTTTCCATAAAATAAAATCTCTTAAAAAGAAACAAGTCTAGTTCCATGTTTTAGGTAGCATGACTTTCCCTTGATCCCATCCTTGACCCTATTCCATGTTAAGTCCTGTGAAAAACATTTCAAAAACTTGGGATGAGCATAAAAATCTCAGTAAGGGATACACAAAGAATGAAAACTATTAGTTTTTCAAAACAAGTAAACCATGTATACTTTATCAAAGTAATACCTTTCACCTTTTAGAAGTAGTAAAAAAAACTCTTCAATGAATAAAAGATCATTACTTACCCTTTTGTAACCAAAATATTACCATAAAACCGATATAAAGATCACATAACATATAAAGGTAACTTGGGACATAAACATACTTAAGTGGAATAACCATATGGTCGACTTCCACACATACTTAATGGAATAGCCATACGGCCGACTTCCACACATTCTTAATGGAATATCCATACGGCCGACTTCCATAACCAATGCATTGGAGTTTATAACGTAACCAACCATCCTGGTATTCACGGCACCACCCATCATATGGTTTATCACGTAACCACCCATCAAATGTCCAAGTACCATTATAAAAATCATAAGACATAAAACAAATATAATGGAAAGAAAACATTTCCACACTTTGATCACAATATATCACTTAAATATATTGACATAAAAAATCCATTATAAAAACCATTTTCAATACCAAAATACATAAAAGAGTATATGGTATTTATTTCATTTTAAAAAACATTACGGCTTGCTCATGAATCCAAAGACCAAATAACACTCACGACGGCGGAAAAGGTCGTTGTCACCGCGTACGTTAAAAGAAACATTACTTTTTGTCATTTAGTAAAACGCTTCGTAGAAAAAGATTCCTTTTGTATAAAAGTAAAAGTCAAAGGGGTTTATACACCGTATAAAATATAGTTGTGTATAAAATGAAATATGCCTCAATGAAAGGAGATTGAGACGAAGTCCCTTACAAATTCTGTATCCTTAGATTAAGGATAAATCAATTACATGATTATGTGTGACAAATATGAATACAAAAAATATAAGTGGATATTAAGTGTAAAACAATCAGAGGTCATTCACACATAATCATGAAAAAACAAAACCAATGACATAGATATTTAACTCAATGAAATGAGATTGAGTTATGATTTCCGATACAAGTCCGTCTAAATGACATAAGAATTTATCAATGAGATGATTATGTGTAGAAATAGTATATCCACACAAATGTTTGTGGAAAATACAACATAGAGATTCCACACATAATCTTGTCATAATAAAATCAAGAATTAGATATTTAACCCAAATAATTGAAAGTGGGTTAAGAAGTTCCCTTACAGAAATTCGACAGCCTAACGACGTCACTTCAAAATTCATAAAATGAGTTGATGAGAGATAAAAAGGGTATCTCATCAGTTGGACATAAAATTTACATTAATAAGGATATATAATAACATATTCCAACATAATAGTATGTTAATTAAAAGACATAACAAAAGAAGTCTTTTAAAGAGAGGAGGGTGAAAGGTTCCCTTACCGACTTGGGTAACTTTCGAAACGTACACCCCATTGAAGAAGGGTCATACAATGAATATGTAAGTGCCCATAAATGAAATTATATTACACAAAGAGTATAATAATGGGCATTACATACACCACTCAAAGTAAATTGTGGCAAATGTAGCATAAATCTCACGGGAATAAAAGTGAGATGAAAAATCCCTTATGAAAACTCGGCAGCCTAACGACGCCACTTAAAACTTACAAAAATGGATTGATGAGATCAAATAGAGTATCTCATAATATTACAATAAAATGTACAGAAAGAGGAATATAAAAGAACATCCCCCATCAAGACAAATAGGAGCTTAAAAGAAGTGACATAAATGAGAGTACTTAAAAAAAAGAGAGAGGTTAGATCTCTTACGAAAATTCGGCAGCCTAACGGCGCCACTCAAAACTTCCAAAATGGATTGATGAGAGAAAATAGGGTCTCTCACCATATGAACATAAAAAGTATAGTAGGAGTAATATAAAATAACATCCCAATAATAATAAAGAGGATCTTAAAAGTAATGACATAAAATAGTGTACTTAAAAAGAAAGAGAGGAGTAGGATCCCTTACCTCAAGTCCAACTTGTCTTGTTTGTTTCTTTATATTCCTGAATAATAAACTTTGGTCAATTTAGAATTTCTTAAGGACCTCATATAAAGATTATTATTCAGTTAATATCACATATTTTAATGTTATATTAATTGGTTAATAATATGAGTTCATATCAGACGTTTTTGTCGATGTTTGGTACATGAGTCAAAAATTGAACTTGTTGGAAAATAATTTTCCATGTAGTTTTAGGTACATCATATCCAGAATAGTATTGATGTTTTATATATCATATATATCCAGTATTTATTTATTTTGTACTATTAAATATCATTTGTAGTTAAAAAATTAAAAGCACCGTTCATGGAGACGGTAGGCCGTACGTACGCATGAACGCTACTTTCATTTTTTTGTCATATTAATGGAATTAAAACAAAATGAGATATATATATATATGTTATAATTCCAGAATGATATCCATAATTTATATGTAATATATTACATATATATCCATTATATATATGTACTTATAATAGTACATAACATTTTTAGATAAGAAATGAAATGTACCGTTCATGGAGATGGTAAGTCGTACGTACGCATGAATGCTACTTCCATTTCTATTTCATACTTAATAGAATTAAAACATAATGATACATAATAGTATTTTAATTCCCGTATGGTATCATATATAATATCATTAAATATATCCTTTATACGTACCACATATGGTATTAACGAATCAAATCACTTTGAGGGGGCGGTAGTCCGCACTTCCTTAAATGAAGATATCACGTTCACCCATAATGGAGACCATAAAGTTATTCCATAAATGAAAAATACAGAAGATTAAGTAAAACATAAAAATATTATATATCATATATAAATATAGTGTCATATTAATGGCCACCTTTGAAGGTGTTAGAAGAATGTTGAACAATCATCGTTTCGTGAGGCAGAAATTCGCCATCCACAGAAACAGTATGTTCTTTAACCATTAGATGTAGGTGTGTGTAAGTGTAGCTAGAATAATCTATATAACAACATCCTAGTATATTTAAGATACTGAATTTTTTACAAAATAAATGAATAAAAAGAGTTTAGGGGGTTGGAGAAGCAAAATAAAACAAAAGGACACAAGTGAAGATGTTACCTTAAAATCAGGTAAATCCCTTTGGTTTGAGCTCAAAGGCTTCCTTGGGAAGACTTATGCCCAAATTGAGGATTAAAGGAGTTAGATAGGTATTGTTAAGGACAAAATGGGCATGGGTTGGCCGATCCAAAGGCTTTGGAAGTGTGGGTAAGGAGGTAGAGGTGGGGGCCTTTTATAAGAGGAGAGGAGGGGCACTCTTGGAAAGTAATGAAATGTAACTTTATTTTAAAATGAGTTTAGGATTTAAAAGGTCCCACATTTATATAATTAGAGTATAAGGTTATAAGGGTTTTAAATATACCCATCCAATAGGTTTTGGACATGTGTAGGTCATAGATTTTACATTATCATTTCATTTTATTTAAATCCTTTATTAATGAGGTAATCACTGCATCATCATGATGTCATAAATAAATTAATTTATTTAATGTCTAAAAATTATAAAAAAATACTATGATTTAGGAAATCTTTTTATCTTTCCAATGAATATTTATAGTCAAACATATGACTTGTATAATCCCATGGAAAAATTGTTTTAGTAAAACATTTCATGTTTGTGTCATTTTTACTTTTACATTAAATAAAAATATATTTCTGTCATTTTCCAACCAAAGTGGCTCCATGGGGTCCCCAAGTTGACCCATGGATTTTCTTGGTCGTCCATGAAACATATAATGAGGGTAGGACATGTGTCTAGGTCATTTCATTTTATTAAAACATTATTCTTACCTTAAACTACACTAATTACCTCTAATCGCGATTAAAAACTTAATAAGTTACTATTCACCAAAAAAATATTTTAATCCCATTGAAGAACATTTTACTTCTTAATGAAAACCATGTATGTCGGATTTTTGAAATTAGAAACACAATGTTGGAAAAATTTCATTTAAACGGAAAATCAGTTTTTATAAGTACCACTTAGTGGTTTCACTATTCATCAAAAATTGAAGTTTTACAGAAAATTACCAAAAGGTCACCCTAAGCTATATTTGATATTCCGAATTCAGAAATGATGTCTATTTTACAAAATTAAAAACATATAATTTACATTAATTAATTTAATAATTAATTTCTACTGTCAAAACAAATAGCGTGTTTTTATGATACAAAATGTATCAAAAGATTGACACTAGTTTAAGTCCGATTTCAAAGTGAAATTAATTCCAATGACCACTATTGGATTAAATGGTAAAAATATATTATAATTTCACTTTAAAACCAATTCAAAAGATAATATAATCATATAAATAAATTAGATTAAAAGAGTTTTTGAATTATAATACAACATTTTTCACTATTCATAAAAAATTGAACTTTTTCGGAAAAATACCAAAAATTTACACAAAGTAAATTTTGATGTCCCAATTCTAAAGAATAATTTTATTTTTTCAAATATAACACATAAAATTTTCAAAAAGTGGATTTAAAAGAGGTTCGCCATCAAAAGGCGGTTAATCGACCTTTTAAAGAATATTAGAATGTTTACGCTTAAAATTGGATTCATTTGCATTTTTAATCCACTAAAATTTATTGTAAAAAGTAAAAATATTTTTCAAACATATATAATCATTTTTTGGTTATTCTTGTTCATTCTCGCCATTAAAACGGCTAGGCGTTAACTACTATTTAAAATAATATTATTTTATTATTAGAGTGCAACGTAAGATTCCCAAGAAACTCGTTGTTGTGTGTTGGGTACGCCATCGAGCATAGCATCAACTTTAAAGTAATATTAATATTTTATTCACAAATATGGATATATAAATGTCATATTCTTTATTTACCTGGGGTGCTACAAGAACTATACAAGATGTTTAATTAAATTAACCTGTTATATTCTAATTATTATTTTCAAGGTTGTTTTTAAATTCATAATGTTCTAAATATTGTTTATCAATAACTAAAGATAGTCTTATGTTTTTGGATTTTTATGTTTAATTAGATTTTTAATTCCCTTAGATAGTGACTCAAAGAATATCTCTTCCAAATCGAAGAGTGGAATCAGCAAGACATGTTCATAAGGTGAACCCTCAAGTTGATCCTACTTTGGTAGAAGTAGTTATCTACAATATTTGATCTGTATGTCAAGTGGGAGATCAAAACCCAAGATGTGTGGTGGATCATTGATCATAATTTACTAATAATTATCCATCTATATTTCTCATTGAAAAAGGGCCCCAAGAACCTAAGGAGTGGATTGAGTGGATAGATAGGATCCTTAACATCCATCAACCTCCTAAAGACTCTAATGTGTATTTTTACATGTTAATGATCAAGGGATTAGGAAGGACTGGGTGGGACTTTATTTTGAAAGAAAATTTTCATGAGAATCTTATCAGGGATTCATTCCATAAATTATTTAACTAGAATATTTTTTTCCAAAAAATTTCATATGGTGATGACCTGAGAGTTTTTAACCCTAGAACAGGGTTAGTGTAGCATTATGGATTAATCTACCCATTTTTATGATTTGGTGCATCTATAATCAGATATGGTCACTAATGAGAACCTGAAGTATGAAACGATTAAGTTAGCGATATGACCTGATATTTAGTCAATTTTTTTACTCATGTTACTTCCTACTATTATCGAGGTAGCTGAAAAGATAGAATTGGATGAGGTAGACATAACTGGGAACATAGGTTTGGTTGGATCTTTAGTTGGTTAAGTGGTTATCAGTGGTGTATCTTCGGGCCCAAAAAGGAAACATAAGAGTGGTAAATTTTCTTCAAGACTAGTTTCAGGTGATTCAGTAGGGCATGATCATGTTATATGTTACCAGTGTGGAAGGTGAGGCCATTTAAAGACAAACAATTTGAAGGCTCCCAAGACTCGTAAAATTTTTCGATGGTCTGTCCATCAATAGTATCTTTGTGAAAAGATATCACAGGTATGTATTAAATTATACACTATCACCTAGGGTTCATAGGTTTATGCAGAGGCTTCCAAGAATGGTGGGTATATTAATCAGGCCCAGAGAGATGTTTATGTGCCTTGGACCTGAAAAATTTATAAATCGGTGTATGCACCAATGGAATCTGAAGAAGGGTTAACTACAACTAGAGGTACCATTTTTATCTCTTCATCTATAGTTTTATCTTTGTTTTATAAAGGAGTTATAAGTTATTTTATTTCCAAAAAGTTAGTTGATATGTTGGGTTTTCATTTGGATCATATTCCATTATTGATGGATCTTTCCATTCTTGAGGGAAATAGGTTTGAAGAGGGTTTTAGATGTCCCAAATTCTAGGTAATGATATTCAACTCTGAGGTTGAGTGGGAATTTTTACTACTTTCTCTTGACATATTTGACTTGATTGTTGGAATGAATAGAATGCTTAATTTTAAGGCCAATTTAGACTTTTATCGCTATTGGGTTGAGCATGGTGAATTTCACAAGCATTATCCTCTTATCATAAGACAACAAAACCAAAACTGAGTGTATCCAGTTGAAACCTTTACAAAAAAGAAAAATAAAGAACCTTATGGTTCTATAAATGAGAAACAATTATCCACATATTAGATCGAGAAGCTGATACTACACCAAAACTGAGTATGAACTTCTGAAACTATAACAAATCAAAAGAGTTTTATTTGATGTTTCTGGTTGAACTTCGTAGTTGCAGTAGAAAAAATTGATAGTATATCAATCTTATTATATAGAAATGAAAATATTAAATAAAGAATGATTCTAAAGTAATATGGATTGAAAATGATATTAAAAAATGATAAAAACACAAAGTAGTAGTAAATTTAAAATAGTATGAGATTGATCATGTATATCTCCAATGTGCAGTTTCTTTCAGAGCCGATCATTCGTCACAGTATCACAATAAAATATTTTTACCATAATGTAATCGTATATTATAATATGTTCTTTTTATATTCATTGATTGAAAATATACATTGGTAGAATTTATATAGCATAAATATATCATTAGTATTCTAGATCCCAGACAGTCGCTTGGTAGAATATGGAAGTTCAAGTCTATATAAATCAGATGAGTAGTTACTTACCTTAAGAACAAGAGTGATTTTATACAATAAAAATGGCTATTTGAATTGATCATAACAATATTTGAACTAGTTAAAGAGGATATTTTAATCAGCCTTATATTCATCAAAGTTTGTTGAAAGAAACTCAGATAAAATCTTGGTTTTAAAAAATATGATAAAGAGTAAAAAAACATAGGGATGATCTATATAGCATAGGGTTCCTTACAACGTACGATTCCATATCAATAATTTCATATACATTTAAAATAGGTATTAAAGTAATGTAGGGATGATGATCTATATGTTCATTGGTTCTTTTGAGTATAATAATCCAAACATAGCATTCATTAACCATACATTCAAATTTCTTAATGTAGGATATGAAAAGTAATTACAGACTCCAACATACAGTTGATACTTTATACATTCGTTGATTCCCAAACATAGGGTTACCAATCCATACACTAAATATCCAGAATATCGTAGGGATGAATGTAATGTAGGGATGATGATACATAACTTCATTTACCGAACATAGGGTTTTTACAATGTTTCCATAACACATCACGTGGCTCGTATTCCTTAAAAAATATTTATAAAAACATGATATATATATTACTGAATATTTTTAATGTAACTTCATTATAAAAAAACAAGGTTATTTGTGATAAAAAAATTGAAATTTAATATATATTATTTTTGAGATAATACTTTCCCAACAATATCCACATTTTGGATGATCACAAAACCCATTAAATTATTAAAAGAAAATATAGTCACTATAAAGATTAATAAAATATTTTGATTTTACATTACTTTTTTTATTAAAAAATGTGTCTCCAAAAAATATCAAAAATATGAAAATATTATTCAAAAATAAAAATTGTGTTGGTTTTCAAATATTCACCCCTTTTATGATATAAAAAAATGTTTTGAAAAAAATAAATGACATAAATCACAGTTGATATCGCACATAACAATAAATGAAGAGTATAGTCTACTTTTTATAAAAAAAGATAGGAAATTTGTTAGTAGAAAGTTGAATATAGTTATGATAATAGAGAATTTAATATAAAATAGACAAAATTTAAAATTAAGCTAAATTAAATTTCAATGAAGAGAAATTGTATGAAAAATTATTTAGTATATCCCAACAATCTACTCAAGAGGTCTTCAAATTGATGGTATCCTATCAAATTGATTTATTTGTTCTAAATATCCATGGGTATTAGTTTCTATAACTATATGGGAATTGTTCTTTAAAACACCTTGAATTTCAAGAAAATTTACCAACAAACACTCAAAAATAGTTGTTGAAGTCATCCGTCCATTATTGTAGAAGCTTTCTTGAATCTTGACCCACCATTAAGCTTTCCACCAGATTCAAATTAAAGAACTCATTCATATATTCTTCAGATAGAATAAAGGATATTGACATGTATTTAACCTAATGATTTATTGGTCCTAATCATGAATCATTAGAGGATAACTAATTGTTCAAATATTTATGATTATCTAGAAGAACATTCAGAGGTTTACTATCACACTAGAGAGTGTGAAACCTATTTTTGAATTCTGCTATCACAAAATTTTTTACTTCAAATTCCTTTATCATTCCAAGAGAAGTTACTTGAGCTGTATAGGATGAAGCATGTTGACTATCCTTTAAAGACTGAAATTCTCTCCCCAACATAAGTTTCATCTCATAATATTCATAATTTCTAATAGATTCATCTTTTTGAGATATGAATCATCAATCCATTGTCCCTATAAAGCCTTTAAGATATTTCACAGATATTAATTTTTCTTGAACATATTTGAGTTGAGTTTGAAGGGATTCAATCTTGGCAGTTGGAAAAGTTTAACTTCTTATCTCCTCGACTTTTATCTTATCAACTTCTAGAACCTCTTTCAAAGATAAGCTCTATCTTTCTAAACACATGCACTTTCTAATAAATGCTTCATCATAAGAGTTAAAAGTCTCTAGAGTGATATTCCTTGTAGATTTTACACCTTACAGTATAATCATCCTTGAATATCTAGATATTTATGATATTTTTCTCAATATAGATACTTTTTCATCAATCAAACCACGTGAAATGAGAGAGGGGTTAATAGGGGTGGGAACATTCTCCCTATGATATTATTGACTATGGACCTGTTTCTCAGAATCCTAATTCACTTAAGACTTCCTAAACACATTTACAACTTCATCTATGATATTAGGAATGTTGATTGAAACCCTTCTTCTAAAAATAAGATAACCCTCTTTGGGTTTATATTCAACCTCTTCATCATAACTCTGTCATACACAACTGACAGAAAAAATCAAAATTTTCTCCCTTTGAGTATCTGCAATCAATTTTTGTTGTCGTTCAGCTATAATGGGCAGAAGACTATTGTGGGAGTTACTCCAAAATATCCCAGTTTTGTAATAGTACCAGCATTAAGAATATTAGCATGATAAAATCTATATCCAAGTAAAATATTTAGGATTCTTCATTTTCTGTTAAGAAAAAAGGAAATTATTATTTTATAGGAATAATGTCCCATATATGCTTCCTTATGGTAGTATAAACATAAATACATAACCATAAATTGAGGGAAATAGAACATAATTTTATTAATAACCAAAAATATAATGTACATATCATGTTACAAAACTTTTTCTAGATCTTCTATTCTTGAAAAAATCCTAGTCTGAATAAATTTCATAAGGAATCTTTTATCAGGAGTAAGGTCCTTGATCAAAATTTTCTTGATGATTCTTATCCCAAATAGATAAAACATAATTTCTTATGACTTAGTAATTCTCAAAACTGATACTTTTTAAATCAAAATGAAATCCACCACATGGGGAAAATGTAACAACTGAGCTATATCCATCGAAGAAAGAGTAAAATTAGTGTCATGAATAATATAAATTATGGTATCTTCCTTAATTCCAAAAAATAATTCATCATTACTATATAATTATTTTACCTATATATAAAAATTATAGGGGTATTATCATATCTGAAAGAAAAGTATAGTCCTTGATATTGAATCACTACATTTAATGAAAGATATTTTTGATTTATATAATCAAAATCAATCAATTTCCCCAAATGAAAATTGATATACTTTATTGTTGGATACATATACATACCCAAATCAGCATTGTTAGGGATTCTTGAAAGATCCATTTATGAAGGTTTTGCGATTGAAGGTTCAATGGTTTAGAGTTTTTATAAAATAGAATGATAGAGAGAGAGACTCAGAAATCAAAATGGACATGAATGAGAAGAGTGGGATATGGATAACAGTTTTCTTGCATCATTTGAGAATGTACTCATTATATATTAATTTTGAAATTACAAATAAAAATAAATTGAAGAGAAATTACTCTTAAATATTAACAACATTTAACCAATAATAATTACAATAAAAATTTAAATAAAAAATATACATATTATTTAAGATAAAACTAGAGAGACTAAGGGAAAAAATAAATCAATAAATATTCATTTAAAAATAAATAATCTGAAACCCCCCTTAATAAAATCAAAACCTACCATGAGATGTGGTTTGGTGGAAATATCAACTAATTGATATTTAGTATTAAAAAATTCTAAAGATATTTTTTTAAGAACAAGATCTCTTAGAAAATGATGCCTAATATCAATATTATTAGTCATAAAATGACTAATAGGTTTTTTTGAAATACTTATAGCTCTAGTATTATCAAATAAAATAGGAATAGTATTAAAATTTATTCCAAATTATAGTTGAGTGTTTTCATCCACAATACTTGTTAACAACAATTTCCAGAATAAAAATATTCACCCTTGGATGTTGACAGAGCAACTGAGTGTTGTTTCTGACTTGATCATATACTAAATATTTTCCTAAAAAGTGACATGTTCTTGAGGAGATTTTCTAGATAATATAAAACCACAAAAATCAATTTCTTAATATGAAATTAAAATACTATCAGATTTTTTGAGATAATTATGATACTTAAAAAAACATCCCTTTAAACATATAGAAATTCTTTAATAGAAGTAATATGAGATTTTTTTTATTTGACTAAAATATAGCACATAAAAATAGAGAAAACATACTGTCTGGTCTACTATTAGTAAGATATAATAAAATACCAATTATACCTCTATATAACTTGTCATCAAATAGTTTTATAGATTCATCAAAATCATGTTTTACATTGGTACACATAAGAGTGTCATATTTATTTCTGTTCTCAAGTGAAAACTTTTTCAATAAATCAACAATATATTTACTTTGATTTAAATCATTTCCATAATATTTGTTATAGATTTGAAGTCCTAAAAAGAAATTCAATTCTCTCATCCTATCATTTCAAATTCTTTTTTGCATTAATTTTAAAAAATCATTACAAGGTTTTTTATTTTTGGAACTAGAAATATAATCATCAATATACATTTCTAATAATAAAATATTATAACAAAAAGTTTCCTTAAAAAGTGTTGGATCTTCTAATCCAATAGTAAATCCATTTTTCAAAATAAAAGAACTTAATATTTTATACCAAGCTCTAGGTTATTTTTTATTTCTGTAGAGATATTTTGTAAGTATATAAACCCAATTAGGTTTTTAAGGATTTTCAAAACCAAGACTTTCTTCAATATAAACTTCTTCCATAAAATATCCATTAAAAATAGATTTATCATCCATAAGATATAATTTAAAATTAATATGTGATGAATCAACTAAAAGGATTATAATGGATTCTTATCTAGCTATATGGGAAAAGGTTTCATCGTAATCTATAACTTCTTCCTGATTATACCCTTTATCTACTTATTTATCTTTACTTTTGGTTATGATCCCTTGATCATCCTATTTATTTATAAAGAACCACTTAGTTCCTATAACTGGATAATTTTATGGCCTTTATTCTCATCCCTAAAATTCATTCCTTTCGAATTATTTCAGTCCTTATTACATTTGAAACATCCAAGTTTCATCTTCTATGACTCCTTTAATAGTCATGGGTTCTAACTACAACAGAAAGGTAGAAAATTTGGCTAGGTCTCATTAATTTCATATAGTTCTAATTCCTATGATTAGGTCTCCTATAACAGTTTCTAGAGGTTGGTTTTTAATGTTCAAGACTTTCTAATAAATGCACATTCTTATTTTTAAGTTTCATATTCTTTTGAACTGGACTGAATTTTATTAATATCAATTTCAAAATTAGTTTTGGGGTTTCAAGTCTCATGTTGTCAAATGAGTCAGTAACTTCATCAGTTTCATCTTTCTCTTTAACAAAAGGGTCAGTTTCATCAAACTTCACAAGAAATGATTATTTAACAATCCTTGAATTTTTATTAAAAAATTTATAAGCATTAGAAGTAGTATAATATCCAAAAAATATTTCTTCAATAGTTTTTGGATCGAACATACCAAGTTTGTTCATATTATTCAAGATTTAAACCTTGCATCCAAAAATTTAATGTAATTTAATTTAGGTTTTCTGTTCATCTAAAGTTCATAGGGAGTTCTTTTAAAAATAGGCCTTATTAAAACTATATTCATGATATAGTAGGATGTTCATAATGCTTATACCCAAAAAGTTAGGAAGATTGTATTCATTCAATGTAGTCCTTTCCATTTCTTGAATAGTTCTATTTCTTCTTTCAACAATTCCATTTTTTTGAGGTGCTCTTTATATAGAGAAGGTGTGTTTAATACCTAGATTTTAGAAAAAAGAATTAAATTCTCGATTCTCAAATTCTCCACCACGATCACTTCTTAATAAAGTTAATTTAATTTTTTTTTCATTTTGAATAATTTTACAAAAACATTAAAAACAATGAAATATTCAATTTTTAATTTTAGAAAATAATCCCAAGTAAATATAGAATAATCATCTCCTAAAATATATACATATAATTTACCATCAAAACTTTCTACTCTTGATGGTACAAAAAATCCATATGAATAAGTTCTAAAGGATTAGATGTATCAATTTTTTTAACATATTTGAATGAAGATTTGTGTTGTTTTCAAATTTGACATGAATCATAGAATCTAGAAGTTTCTATTTTAAGACTTGGAAAATCAGAAACTAACTAATTATTAGAAAATTAATGCAAATAATAAATGTTATAGTGTCCAAGTATTCCATGACAAATCCATGACTTATTTGTATTAGCAGTTAGATAATTCACTTTCCCTTTACAAAAAGATTTTAAATCCAAAGTATAAACATTATCAATTCTAGGTGTTCAAAATTCAAGAAATTTATCTTTAAACAAAGATCATGAATTGTTAGAAAAATAAACATAAAAACAATCATCATAATGTTGGGAAATACTTATCAGGTTATTAGTTATCCCTTGCACATATAGTACATTGTTGATTGAGATAGTTTTTGGATTTCCAATAGTTTCAACTCCCCTAATTTTTTCTTTTACATTGTCACCGAATGTGACTAGACCTCCATCTGTTTGATTTAGCGTATAAAAATTTGTTGAGTCTCCACTCATGTTCCTGAAATAGACACTATCAATATACCATTTGAATTTTTTATTCCTGTGACCTATTTCGTAAAAAATTAATTAAAAAAATATTTGTTTTGGTACCCAAATCTTCTTTGGTCCTATAATGTTATCAAGCATTGATTTGGGAATCCATATCTGCATTACATTTCAATAA
The DNA here is from genome assembly GCA_963277665.1 of Viscum album. Taxonomy (NCBI): domain Eukaryota; kingdom Viridiplantae; phylum Streptophyta; class Magnoliopsida; order Santalales; family Viscaceae; genus Viscum; species Viscum album. The sequence goes on from OY728158.1 coordinate 1,467,498,490, forward strand.
TTCATATATGTTGATTCGAAGCAATTTTTATTAATAAAATATTTTTCAATACCACTAATTTTAGGATTTTTCAAATAAAAATTATTAGTATAATGACATTTTGTTCCAAAAAATAAAAGGTGGAAATTTTTTATTTGGGCACAAAATAATTTTTAAATAATTTTGTTTTCTCACCCTTAATTCCTATTCCAAATCATTCTATTTTAATGACATTATTTCCACAAATTTTATTTAAATTTTTTTCTCCTTTAGTAAAAGTTATTAAATTATACCTATAATATTCAAATTAATCTTGAAAATATTTAATCGTTTTTTTGATAAATAAAATTTGATGTAGAGGAATTATATTTTTAAACTTAATTTCGATGTTGTTTTAGAACAGTATTCATTTATCATAAAAAAATATTGTAAATATTATTTAATGATTTATATTTCTTAAATAAAGAATCATATTTATCATCTAACAGTGCATAATATGTATCTAGTTACCACTCGAGAAAATATCAATATCAGAATCCGAAGAGTAATTGGATTGTACCTCTTCTTTATATTTATCCCTAAAGAGCATGTTGGCTTCCAGATTTTGTGATTCTTTCTCTAAATCAGATTTTGAGGTGCTATTGGAGTCATCAGATAGACTCAATGTAGCTTTCGTTTGTATTTTTTTCCCTTTGTGCTTGAAATCAAAATTCTTCTTATATTTCTTTCTTGTCCTCTTTCTTTCATCTTTCAATTAAGGTCAATCAGGTCGGATGTGAACCAATTTTTTTAATTTATATAATCAAAATTCTCTAGGTTATTTCTAATACTTCTCAATGAATTTTATGAATATTCTTTTATTATTATAGAATTGACTGAAATATTTGGATAACTAATCTATTTCTATTTCAGAATATGAGGAATCCGAATTTTTCCCAATTATGAATTATTGTTTTGATTTTCGATTATGCTTTTGAGATGTTAATTTCATGGTAGTATTTTCCTTTTTCACTAAAGTCATGTTATTATCAACTTCAGGTTTCATTTCTTCTTAATAAATTACCAATGTCCTAATTAGTTCCTTCATAGTTAGATCCTTGACAGGTGATGATTGAAAAATTACAGCAGATATGCCATTCCATTTTGAAAGTAGTACTCTAAGTACATTTAGAGATTGATCAGATTGTTTTTTGGGTTCTACCAAGTCTATAATATTATTGAAAATTTATGTAATCCTTCCATTCATCTGTGTGATTCTATTACCATCGATCATTCTAAAAGTGTAAAACTTTATCTTTTTTGTATTATACCTCATCTATCTAACTTTGTTTGTTCCTCCATAATAAACTGTAATATTTTTCCACATCTCATATCCTGTAGGGAATTTTGATACAAAATTAAATTCATTAGGATGAAGTCTAATGATAATAGAATTCATTTCATTCAAATTAATATCATACTTGACTTCTGTTTCTACATCCCAAGTCTCTAGTTTTTCAAGAATCATATAGGGAGTGATGTTTTTAGAATAGAATCTGAATCCAAGATTATTTAGATATATGATATTTTGAGATTTACATCATCCATAATTTTATCCATTAATGTATGGATCATATAACATATAAATTCCTTCTCTAGGATCAGGCATTTCCGTCTTTTTCAAGAATTTAACTTTTTTATCCTGCTCATGTTTTCTCCAAAAGATCTTATATGATACCAATTGTTTGGTCAGAATAATAAAAAGAAACACATGATGGGGGGGGGTGAATTGTTTAATTTCCATAATATTCCATAATTATGAATTTTTTCACCCTTTTTGACTTTTGTAGAAATTCATTGTGTTCTTCTATGTGAAAAGATAAGAAGTAGACAAACAGAAATAAATAACACACCTTTTAATAGTGATTCCGGGGAAAACAATCCTCTAGTCCACTCCCCATACCACTCTATCTACGATCTTGATGAATTTCACTAGAATCTTCCCCTTATCACAGGGCTACAAATCCACACCTGATTACAGGAAGTTGACATATTTATAACAAGGCTAAAAAAATTTCCTTATGGTTCTTTAACTGAGAAAAGATTATTCACAACTTATATCAAGAATTTGATACTCTCGCAAAACTAAGTATGAGTTTTTGATACTATAATAAATCAAAATAGTATGATTTAATGTTTCTGGTTGAACTTCACAGTTTTAGTAGAAGGAACTAAAAGTATTTGGATCTTCTTCTTCAGAAATGAAAATCTTCAAGAAATAATGATTATGAATAGATCCCAGTTTCAAATGATCTTCAAAAATAATTTCAATACAGAACAATAGTAAACATACAATAGTATAAGACTGGACATGTATATCTCCAAAGTGTTCTTTCTTTTAGAGCCAATCGTTCATTGAAACATATCTGTAAATTATTTTTACTAGAATCTAATCATATATGATAATATGTGACTTTTATATACATAGATTTAAAATATACACTGGTAGAATATATTAAAAATAGCGCTTTCTTCAGTATTCTAGATCCATGAATTCCACCTACTATAATGTTGAAATTCAAGGATGAATTAATCAGAGGATTTGTATATTCCTATAAGAATATGAGTGATTTTCTCTGATAAAGATGGTTCTTTTAATTGATCAAAATAATCCTTGAATCAGTAGAAGGGAAGCTTTAAATCATCATAATATTCTTCTAATACCATTTCAAGTAACTAAGATAAAATCTATCTTTTTAAAAGGGAATTCCCATGTGTGGATTTTTCGAACCCTCTACACATGGTAACCCCCTCCTCCATGAAGGGGTCACTGCCCTAAGGTGGATCCCCAGCCAGAGAAGGAGCCATTTCCACCCAAGATGGTAGAGTATCCCATAGGGTGACAGCCTGATCAGCGATGGTTCCTCAAAGTAATCCTCCAGCAGAGTTGGTCGTGCCTCATTTTTCTCACCCGGTCGGGACTGGGCAACCTGGAAAGACGTGCAGATCCCGGGGGAGAGGCTCATCCCAAAAGCAAACTCCCAATATTTGAACCCTGAACCTCCCAATAAACGGTGTTGTTGTACCACTGACCTTCACCAACACACCACCACCGAAGTGGCACTCAAATAAAATCTATATTTTAAAAACTACAAAAAAGAGTAGACAAACATAGGGTTGATCCGCATAGCATAGAGTTCCTTCCAACATATGGTTCCTTAACCATTCTTTTATATTCACATAATGTAGGGATAAAATTAATGTCTGGATAATGATCCATATGTTCTTTGATTCTTTTTTTGACACAAGAGTTTTAACATAGCATTGATAAACCATACGTTCAAATTCTTGAATGTAGGATATGGACAATAAATCCAAACTCCAACATAGGGTTGATACTTCATATGTTTTTTGATTACTGAATATAGGTTTTTTGATCCATATGTTAAATATCCAGTGTAGTGTAGGGATGAAAGTAATGTAGGGATGATGATCCATACAATTATTTACCAAATGTAGGTGTCACTCATGTTTTCTAGGGTGAGTGAGACTCGATATTAGGAAGGGCATATACTATTGTTCCTTATACTAGGGAGATGTTGTTCTAGATGATAGATATGTTTCTTGATACAGTTGACCCTGGTTTCGATGGTCAACTTCTATAGTTTTTTGTCGATACCCCAAAGTCTTTCCAGATGATTTTATCAGTCTACCTCCATAGAGAGAGGTCGAGTTTTCTATATACCTTCTACCTTGTATGATTCCCATTTAAATGATGTCTTATCATATAGATATTTACATATTAGTGGAGAATAAGTTCCATCTTGAGGACCTAGAGGCTCAAGGACTAATTCATCCAAGCATTTTACCATGGGCTTTACCTCTATATGTTTCTCGGAAGGTAGATAATAGACTTAGAGTTTTTATTGATTGTTTAAAGTTAAATTAAATTACTTTAAAAAATATCATTTTCATAGGACTGATGATCCCTTTTTTATCATTGAGGGGATTATTGTTTTTATAAGTTTTACTTGTGGAAAAGGTGTCGATTACTGATAGAATAAGAAGCGTATATACCTAATATAATGTTTCAGAGTCGATATTAGAATTTTGAGTTTCTATTTATGCAATATGGTATTCATAAATATCATGTGGTATTTATGGATTTGATAAATTAGATCTTTCATCAGTTTTGGGACACTATTTTTGTTCTGTTCATGGATTCTATTTTGGTGTACTCTAATTTAGTAGAGAAGAAAACAAACCATTTAAAATTCATTATTCGAACATTGAGGGTCATTATATGTATGGTAATTTTCTAAATGTGAGTTTTGGATATGGGAAATAAAATTTCTAGGGCATGTGAAATCTAAGAGGGACATCTCTATAGATCCTAAAAAGGTACATGTATTGCTATCCTAGGAGTATCCCATAAATGTTTTTGAGATACTATGATTCTTTAATTTGGTTGGTTACTATTGACAGTTTTTCAAGACTTCTCTACTATTTCATACCTGATGAAAAATTTAAACCTTAAGGGTATAATGTTTGAATATAATGAAAATTGTTAGATATTGTTCAATAATATGAAGGTGAGGTTGACTTTGGTGTTAGTTTTTATTCTTACAGAGTCGGTATTAGGTTATGATGTTTTTATTAAATGAATCTAGTATGATATTGGTATGTGTCTTGATGTAAGGGAAACATGTTGTGTCAGATTTCTCACTCCTGTTACTCCCTCATGAGATGAAGTACCCTACCCTTGATCTCTAGTAAGAAATAGTTGGCATGTACAAAAAATGATGCATCACTATATCTTTGTGGAATGTTTTATAGAATATAATGATCATAAGATCCCAAAATATATTTTTATATATAGGGATTTGAATTTTTGACAATGACAATGTGTTGAGTATCATCATACTTTTTAATTTTCATATTTCATAAACCCATGATAAAGGTAATGTGGTCGTCGATGTATTGAGGATAAAATTACCAATATAATACCTAATAGAATTAGTTGACAAGAGTTATATGATGATTGTTTGTGAGATAAGATTATAAGTGGATGAGGCTAGTGGATAGTTATGTATAGATTTGATGGGGGATAACTAATCTTTTGATGAGTGGGTTCATCATGAGAATACATATGACACTAGGTTCCAAAGTTTTAGTGAAAGTATTTTTGGTGGAGAGACCTCGATTGGGTGGTCCCAATATTACAATGGCGATTTGTGCTTCCATAATAGGTTGGTTCTTCCATTATCTCAAAAGTTAGAGTTTTTGGATAGTGGACACCATTATTTTTGGTTATTTCACATAGGTAATGCTAAGATATATCATGAATCAAGATATCTATATTTGTTATAGGGGATGAGATGATCGATTGTAGATTTTTTTATCAAGGTAGATTACTTGTTAATGAATTAAGGTGAATCACCAGATACATATGGAGTTGTTTCACCCCATACACATTTTGGTATGGAAGTGGGATGATATTTCCATGTATGTTTTCACTATTTTTCCACAGAATCCTAGTAGGAAGGAAATGATTTGAGTGATCATTGAATGAAACATTTATAATTGAATTTACTACCTATTAAAGAGATGTCAAAAGTGGAACATAATGGGGACTTGTATGTCCAAGATATTATGATGGTACATTGGGTTCCTTCTATGGTTATTTCTAACAGTGATCCAATGATTACATCTATGTGTTTGAATAATTTATAGTAGGTTATGGGTTTCCAAATTAAATTGAACATGAATTTTCATCTACAGATGGATGGACAAAAAAAGAGGGATATCCAGGTTCTAGAGGATATACTCTAGGATTATGTTCTTGATTTCAGAGGAAATTTGGAAAATAATTTTCATATTGTTGATTTTTCATATAAAAATAGATTTGAGGATTCAATTAGGATAACACTCTATGAGGAATTGAATGCGAAGTAATGTGGATATACCTTATTCTAGGAAAAGATAGAAGAGTGGTCCTTTGTTGGGCCAAGAGTTATTCATAAGATGATAAAGGTAGTTCAGTTGTTTAGGAAGAGATTGATCATGAAACATAGTTTTCATAAATCAGTTTTAGAATGTCGTTTTTGGAAATTGGAGTTTAAGGTTTATGATTGGGTATTTCTCAGAGTTTCACCTCACTTGGGACATCATCGGTTGGGTATATAGTGTAAGGTGAAACCAAGGTTTTTTGGCCCCTTTGAGATCATTGTAAGATTAGGTGTGGCCTATTTGTTGTAATTCCAACTATATTAATAGATATCCATGATGTGTTTTGTGTTACCCAACTGTGGAGGTATATAGATGATCCTTACCATGTGATTATATGGGAGGATATTTATATTTAGATTGATACCACTATGTTTGAGTGGCCAGTTCAGATTATGGATCGCCAGGATAAGGTACTATATTGTGAAATTATCCCCCTGGTCTTGGTACTGTTATAGTGTAAGTAGGATACCCATGATCTATGGGAGTGAGAGTCATTGATGAGGCATTAACAGACTTATCTTTTCTCAGATGCAGTATCATGATAGATTTACGGGGGCGGGGGAGAGCATTTATGGTGGGGAGACTGTAACACCATATTAAAATCCTATCATGTATTCTTAAACTTTATTTTTTTTCATTTATATTTTATTATTAATACCAAAAAATAAATTGGGAGGATACCTACAAGGGTTAAGCCAATGAATTTTTATATGTTCCAGCTTAAACCTTGACTTTTATTTATTTTATGGGTTATTATATATTATGTAATGGGAGTACAAGATGTGTAATTGCTGTCAAGAAGAAACCCCTAACATGATATGTATAGAGAGAGTTTTAAAAACCACATAAATTTTTCAGATAGTTTAATGTGAAATATATCGTTTTTAATAAAATGGTGATGATATTTTTAGTATATATGATTTTTGTAGAATACACGATATGTAAGGGTATTACACACTATGAAATATTCATGGAAATTGGTTTTAGGGTGATGGATAAGTGGTTTCTCATTTCATTCATTTCCGGATTCCTTTACCTTGACATGGGTAATTTTCTCCTTTCCATGTCACTTCATTCTACAATTAATCAACTTTGTGGTTGGATTACTTCTCTATGGGTACATAATCCTTATATTTTTATTTTAATTTTATTATGACTTTGGTTTTTTGAAATGGTTCTATTTGGATTCGTGATTAGATAATTATTTCTATCGACCCTTTTAAGCTTTTTGGTTTTTTTTTGTATTTAGAAGGCCGTTCTCCAAGTTTCTGGTCACCGTTGTTGATGGCCGCTTTGTTTCTACTATGTTGAGGTAGGTTTTTCTATACAGTGGGTTAATTTGATAGATTTAATGTCCTTATTGTTATATTAATTTTATTTTTCTTTTATTATAATTAATATGCTGTTTGAAGTTATTTAATGGAATAGAAAATGTATTTCCAAAAGGGGGTTTTCATTGAAAATGAATTCTCTTGATATGGAAATGGGTTTTAAAACTCTATAGTAGATTGGATGTTAATTAAAAATGTTTTATAACAATTTGAGAATGGTTTTGAAATGAACATAGATAATTTTTAAATTGGGAACCTTTGGTTTATTAGGAAAGAGACAAGGGAATCCTTAGTATTTGTACAACACCACTAGAATGTAACAGTTTTTTGTGATATTGATTGGGAAGACTCAATATCGGTGGCATATAATGTTACAAAAATCTAGGTTTTTTAGTGTGTAAAGTACCTAGTTTTCTAGAGGATATATCCCAAATGTGAGGTGATTTTTCATTTATGGTTATTTATTGAATTATTTTTTTATCATGGGTATTATGAAAATTCTTTGTGAATCCATTTTTTTAAATTCTAAAATTGTTTCATTCTTGATATTATACCCCATATAGAAACTATGGCGGTATACTACTAGAATTTGGTTGCACCCTACTAGGGTTATTTTGGTGTTTTTAGATATTATATTATACTATTCTTATAAATGGATGAGAATCTTATAGAATATTGGATTCTCTTGTTGCTACTACATTTAGTTTTGGTTAGTCTGGAGGTGACTGTTGGCCATATTGGGTTTCATCACACTTTCTAGTTTATCCTGTTTTTGGATTGGATTGTATACTTTGGGGGTTATTCATTTGTTTCCTCTTCGTACTCATTCTTAATGGATTTTTTTATTATATTCAAGACTGTATTCTTATCATGTTTTACATATATTGTGTGATGTGTAAGTTGAAGTAGATTTTATACTTGACCTAGGATGGTTCATTACATGGTTTGTCACATTCTCCCCAATAAATAAATTTCAACCTCACATTTTTTAATTTGAATTGAGTAGTTATAATTAGATAAGGGTATATTAATGTATGAATAAGATAATATATATATATTGGATTATGAATTTACCAATATTTTATAAGTTATTACCTAGAAACTCATCATTTCCCTCACAATATGCATATGTTGGAATTTTTTATAAATCTTAGTAATTTGACCAATGTATATTTCTTCATAAGACTCATAATTTTGAATGAGTTATAAAATGTGTACCTTGAGAGTCTCATTATTCTTTTCACATAATACATGATACATTTATCCTCAATTTGGTTGATTTTGATGAGTTATTTTTTCATTTTGAGATAAAGAGTATGGGAAAATATACTTACTTTAATTCATTTCATTACATAATTACAATTTTATCGATTATTTCTACATTATATTATGTTTCCACCACTTGTTCAGTTCATATTCCAAATAATGAATGACCAATATGATCTTTTCTTATTTGAAGAATACTAATTTTTGTATAATGATTATAAATTATTCAATAATAAATAGTAAAAAAGATAAACTATTGAATAATGGAAATAATTTCAAGAATATATAATGATTTATTCCTCATGTTCTGATAAATTTACTAAAAACTATAATAGTTAGTGCTAGTAATGATAACATCAAATAATGATATAATAAACCATCATATGAAAATATAATCCCAAACCATCAGCTAAATTAATAACATCATTTCTTCAACATGTGTCACTTTATGTTCAACATATGAATATTTTCTATTAACCCAAGTTTCCTTATGTTTTATCTATCTATTATTACAATCCCAATCCCTTAAAATCTATAAACCCCAAATATTATTAAAATCATCCATATAAATATAAAAATCATTAAAATATTGATCACATATGTTCCATAAAATCCACAAAACCATTTCCCAAAATTAAAATATTTAAATTTATATAAAATCATATACTAATCAATATGTTTATATATACATCAATCATGTGGGATACTAAAAAGCCAAGAAAATCATTAAAAATAACATTTATTCCTATGGCCTCTGATCACACACTAGATTTGAAGGGTATGTAAGACTCTTAATTAATGCTCACTGACTAATAATATTACCCAATATGTTATCAAAAACATTTAAATTAACCTCAATAAATAACATCATAAACTATAATTTAATATAATCCTTTCTGTAGGACTAACTTAAATAACCCAAATACAACCAACCATACATACATGGTTTATAACAAAAATACTAGTACTCAAATTTACAAGGCCTTTAGTTTTATTGTTTAAGATAATTTTGAAGCATAAAACATCATAATAAATATCAAAACACCCCCATTCTAAACTCTATGAATCTATTTCTATCATAAAACATGTTCATTTTTCAATGTAATTTATTCATTCACAAACAACCACCCTAAATTTAATTTTTTACTTCTTTATCATTCATGTGTATCCTTAAACTTTTAAAAAGTAAATATAAAATTTAAAATGTTGATTTAAATATCATTAATGGGTAATTGAGGAGATAAAAACTCATTTGTTAGTGAAATAAATGAAAATAGTTGAATTTTCATATAGTCCAAAAAAAGATACATTGAACCTAATTAAGGTCATAAACATATATACAATCATGAATAAAATTTATTTACTCATGTCTATGTAATTAAAATAGGATTATTATAAAAAATTATATTCAAACATAATGAAAATTGAATCAGCATAAATGATTCATGGAACTCGTAACTCATATTCCCCATAAAAATTAATAATCAACTATAACATAATAACATCACCAATTATTTCCAATAAACTATCACATAATAACTTAACTACTAAATAAAACATATTTTCTATGGATAATAAATTATTACCCAATGAATTTGGGATTTATATAATTTTGGCCTTATTTATTATCATGTATAATGTACAAGAACCATAACATGATAATTTTTTAAAAGCATTCACTTCATTCAAACAACATAATAAATATATCTATCTATAATGAGTAAAATTAGATTATTTATTAAACTATCTATCGTGGAGAAAATGAAATAGAATGTTATTGAATTTTTTGAATTAAATGATTACACGTTACACATAATAATTATATAATTATTAAAATAGTATATATTAAAAGGAACATGTAACAATTAAATTAATATATAATATATTTTATAAAGATGTTTTGATAAATGAAATAGTGTAACATGATCAATCGGATTCCCACTCTCTTGAAATTATTCGTACCTTGATAAAGGTTTTCACTTGAGGTAAAATTCCCTTCCCCATATTACTTTTCATCCATATGTAAGATTCATATTTCTTTATATTTTTCCCTTGCTGAAATTTTTTTATTGTATATTTTTTTTGGGTCCTTTTCCCTATGGGTGTTTCTCATGTTTGGTTGTTTGGTGGCATTCACTAGTTGGTGATGGCCAAAACCTTCATCTTTCTCTACCATTACCTTCTAAACCAACAAATTATATCCCATATAGGTCCATATTTATATATTATTTGTTATTTGGGATTATATTTTTGGATTAGTATTGGTTTAGTGACTCTATTACTTATGGGTTAAGAATTGTTTCTTTTTTATTTAGAATCTTTCTTATTTTGTAGTTTTTTCATGGTCATTTTACTCATTCTCCCGATAACTACTTTTTTTATAGTCATATTTTCATGGAATCCATATTTTATTGATGCAATAATGTTTGTGGTGTGTTTGATAATTTTTTGTATGGAATTTGATGTTTTTTTCCTTCGGTTGTGTTTTTGTGTTATTCCTTGGATCTCTACACTCCTTTACTAATTGTCTCATGGGTGTGGCATGGCTTGGTTATTTTCATTTGTTGAGTTATTAGTTTGATCCAATCCCTCTTTTTAGTTTTCCATTGATTCTAAAATTCTTCCTCCTTAATATGTATTTATCATAGTTTTAATTAGAATGTATCGAGGTTTTTTTCTCTAGTAGATGTAGTATGTTTATGGCATAGTGATAACATCTTGATGAGTATACACAATGTTAGAATGCAGTTGGATTTGGGTTCATTGTAGATGACTCATTGGTTTGTGGTGGCTTTTATAGTGTATGTACTTAGTTACTATGGATACCTAATGTTCTTTGTGTGATGATTATTTCTCTACTTATTGTTTAAGTGGATTAGTTTGGGATACCTCTATTATAGTGATGACAATTCATACTAGTTTAAGTGAGGATTTTACTCTCTTTCATTTTTTATTTGGATATTTTCCTCCCTAGTGGATTATTTTTTTATGATTGGTTCATTTGATTATCATTTTCATTCATTTTTTGGTTTTTATTGTCCATCAAGGGTGGTTTTGGTGATGTCCTAATGATGGTTATGCAATGAATTTATATTAATATTTTTATGGTGGTTTATCAATGACCATGTTCACTAGAGATGATTAATTTTGATACTAGAGTTCATAGTTTCAAAGTCACATGTATGGTGTTGTATTATTGATGGTAAGTGATCTTGAGAGAGAAATTTTATCAAGGTGAGTCAATTCAAGAACATTGGATATGCTAGGGTCAAGTATTTGAATTTTATTCTTGGGTCTACCCATTAACCTAAAAGAAATAATTTTAGTTTCATTATTTATATTTTTTTATTTTTTGGTTTAGATCGGTTCTTTAGTGGGTTTTATTATACATTTTTACACTTGATTTTTTTTCTTATATAAATACCAAAAATTTGGCGAGGTGGGAGGAAAATATGATTAATTCATAATGGAGATAATTTGGATTAAATTATAATTTAATAAATAATATTCCATGATTAAACCCATGGGGTAAAAATAAATATAAATATGGAATGATAAAAGGAATGTAAAAATATCCTATGGTAAATGGAAAAAAAGAAAGAGGGAAACATACATTTTTGAATATCATAACATTTAAAATTAAAATATTTCACAAAGAGGATTTTCAAAATGAGATTTAAATCAATTTAAATTGTGTTTTAATAAAATATAAATCAACATAAAGTACCCAAAATATTTTTGATGTATTTTATTTTTTTGAGTGGGTATCATAGGATGTTATTTAGGATTCCTTTGGTGCTATTGTGGATTATTTCCAGATAATTGATGATTCCATTAGAGGATTTTGAGATTTGTTTATATGTTTTTTACATTTTCAAGAATTATATGTTAGAGGTTGAGATTGATAAACTATAGAGTATCCTATATATGTATGTTTTCATATAAAATTAGATGAAAATATGGAAAAGGAAAGGTATGTGCATAATTTTTCAATTAACACATTGAAAATATGAAAAACAAGGGAACTTAAATAATGTGTGAGATATTTTATAGTGTGTGTTGAAATCTGTAAAAGGAATGGATTTAATGTTATATATAACATTTTTATGTTATTTTTTTGGAAGTTCATATTGAAATACTGCAAAGGATTTGAATGTGTATGTTTTTCTTAGTAGTGATAATTTGGAAATGTACCTAGAAATCACATTGGATATGTAACATTCTATATATGGTATGTAGGATATTGATTGAAAATGTGATAATTTCAAAAATATTACACAATGTGTAAGATTATTCTTATCATGTTTAAGAATCACGTGATTTATAAAAAAATTTATATATTATATATGATTCAATAGTTTGAAAAATATTATATTTATTATTAGGTATCTCTCATAATTCAATTTTGAGATTAAAGTTAAAAATATCAGTGGCCGAGTTTTTAACTCTAGACATGAGGAGAGGTTTTTGAATAATTAACCAAAAAAATTTCAATTTTTGGGAATATGGACTATGTTGTTGTGTTAATTAATAAAATATATATTGAATCCCATGTTATGGAAGCATTCCTTTCAATTTTGAAAATTTATTATGAGAAATAGAGAGACTTAATCAGACCATGGTTAAATAAATAATTGATCTAATGCGATTTTTTTATTGCACGATATTTTTTTTTATATTTTTTTCATAAATATGTGGCGGTAAATGTGAATAAATTTAATAATTATGTTATTAAATTATATTTACACTATTATTATGGATTATTTGGAAATATAAAGAAATAAATAATCAATGAGATAACATATTTGGATCCTTAATAAATTTTTTTGTATAAAAAAGAATAAGTTCTAATATGGATTCAATATTATTATGTTTAAAATTTAGAAAATTAATAACATAAAAATGGAGAACTGAGATAGTGATAAGAGTATTCAATACAATGTTTAAGAAGAAGAAAACAATCTGTGTATCAAATATGATGAAGGAAAACATTTAAGGAGTTCTACTAAATAAAACCTAGTAGTTAAAGTTCATTAAGTGAAATAAAGAGATCTTATATAGTGATTCGTTGACATTATATGTTCATATGATGATCCTTTTCACTAAGTTTTCAGAATAATTTTATCAACCGGTAGGGATTAGTATAATAATCATTAGTAAAAAATGTTTTGTGGAATATTTTTTGGTTTATTACAATTTTTTCCCAAATCAATAGGTAATGAAATTTTATATTAGTGTAAAATTCATGATATAGACTCAAATTGATCATAAAAAAGACATATTCAACCAAATTGTGGTAAAACCTTATAAAAACATCATATGCATTATTTTATTTTCAATTTTTATATATTTAGGTAATATTGATAATGGAGACTTGAGTGAATCATACACTAGTAAGTAAAAGAGTTTTATTTCAAGAATAAAAATATAAAAAGTAATCCACTGATTTAACCACTATCCCTAATCAGTGGAATAATTAAATCCAGGCACAAAAAATTGTATTTAAGCACCACTGTTTCCACTAAAATATTCTCATTTTATTAGTGATGTAGAATTAAAATTCTATTAATAGTATAGGTATTCAACATTATATAGAAAAATATTTCATGTATTTGAGGATTAGTTAATACTATATCTTTTTTCACTCATCCTGGAAGCTAAAAAATATTATACTCTAGGATTACCAAAAATTGGTAATGATGAAACCGTGATTTTTTCTTATAATAGAGACATAGTGATTGATAAAAATAAATTAAATCACATTATCGTGTTCTTGATATAAAATGTGTAAAAAAAGTAACGGGACATCAAATAATAAATGATATTTGGTAAATTCTATAATGAACTTATGAAGAGTGTGTGAAGGTTACATAAGAAAAGTTATTAATATATAGAAGAATATTTGGAGATAAGAGGATGGATTATGGTAAAACGTTTTATGGATACTTTATTGGTGTTACTAAAATATTCAGCAATATCATAGGTTAGAAGATAAAATGAAAGAAACTATAATTTTTATGAATATGATAAGGAAATTTACAGACATGATTGATCCTAAAATTTATTTATTAAAAGATATAAATTATTTACCCCTTGTTAAACTACACAATATTATTTTTTATTCTAAGATGAGATCCAATATTTATGTAAAGGGTTGGGATAGTAATGAGTTATGAAGCCATGAAAAAACTCAAACCCAACAAAGAATAATATGATAACATAATTTATTATGAATATGAAAAAGAAATAGTTTAAGAGTATAATATAATTATGGATCTTACATTAAGGAATTTTATAAAAGTAATAGTAATATAGAAATAAAAAATCTAAATAAATTTTTTAAATTTTTATAAATTGAAAATTTTAAAATTACTATCCAATTAATGTTGGTGGTAAGTATGAGGTTGATGAGTAATAAGATAAACCTAATTAAATGAAATGGGATGAAAGCTAAATAGGATCCATAAAATGAAATAAAAGAAATAAAAATTCTCCATGATGGAAGAGAAAAATTATAATCTTTAAAAAAGGGGAAGGATACTATATTTCATACATAAAATATAAAAATTTGGTTCTTGATAAATTCAAAAACATAATATATTATTTTGAAAAATAAGATGAAAATATAAATTAGTGAAGAAGAAGGTAAATAATCATATATGAAATATATGTTTATAGATAAAACTGAATCCTTTCTTTAGAAGAAATATAAACTAAATAGTTAATTATTGAACATTAATAAATATAATTAAAATATTAATGAAGATATGGATGATATTATCAAAAATATATATGGTCAACAAGATCAATATTATGTTTGGAGAGAAACAAAATATGGTGAATTTTCATATTGAAAGAATGGATATAAAAATATAAAGTTTAAATAGGATACAATTAAAGTGTTCTAAATTTAAAGAATATATGATTAAAATAATTTGTTATTTCTTTAATAAAATGGAAATAAAATCTAAAACATTCAATGATGTTCATAATGTTTTCATAAAATGATCAATAAAATATTCCTTTTCAAAACCTAAAAATTAATTTTTTAACTTCAAATAGTATATTTTATCACAAAAATTCATGGAAGTTTTTTTATTATAAAAGTAATCACATGTATTATCTCACATAAATATTAATGAAGAGTAATTTATGATAAATTTCTTTCCAAATAGAAAAATATGCACATAAATTAGAAAGATAGAAAAAATAGTTATCTGGAAAAAACATCTATCCATATTGAAGATAAAAAATTTTATGACATTAAAATTTCTATTGATTTTATTGTAACAATTCCTATTCATGTTGGTACAACATTTTATTTTCTTCAAGTTTTCATATATATAGGTGGACTAACATTTAAAATAAAATAAGAAATTATAGGAAGATGAAGAACAATTCAAGGAATGATAAAACAATGATGAATAGACTATAAAATCTATCCAATAAAAATATATTTGATTTTATAGGTGAGATGTGTGGAATAAGTGATAAAAAATTTAATGTTTTAGAGGTTTAAGAAATATTATTGAAGAATTATTTCTTATGATGAAAAAGGAAACAAAATTTTTTAAATTAAGAAGGAATATAAATCATTCATTTTTTATAGATTCCTTAAAAAATTGTGATAAAGGTAAGATAATTATTTTAATAATAGTTATTTATATTATAATAAAGGTGATTAAAAATGTTGATATGATATTTTATTTCTTCAAATTAGTGCTTTTCCCTTTTTAAATGTCAATTCTCTAAAAATAATTTATGTTTTGGCTATTGAGATTGAATCCTAGAGGATAATATCAAAAGTTATAATCTTTGTTGATGATCCAAATAATAATCTATTAAAGAATATCATTTAGTAAATAATTGAAATAATTTAAATTTTATTTAAAATTAAGACAAAATTTGGTTTTCAAAATTTTGATGAATTTTCATCTATGGAGAAGGAATCACTACATTTTTTAAAAATTAGCGATCCTCAGAATTCTTGTTACTTTAGTACATTGGATGAAAACACATGTCACATAGGATATTTATATATTGGTCAAATAAGTTTGAGTTAAATATAAATGAATCATGTGGTGATTTATTTAACCCAACTATATATATATATATCTCTGTGTGTGTGTGTTGTTTGTGAAACATGTCAGAAGGGGATGCTGGTTTAGGAAACTCACAAAATTGTGGAAATTTAGATCATTATGCTGCTTCAACTAATTCCTTATCCCTTATATGGTCCAAATATACATCAATAATAAAGAGGTGACTTCAATATAAATCATTTATTTATTATTTCACATATGTGAACAATTTTATGTTCATGAATAACAAATAAAGGGCAATGGAAATTTTCAAAAACATTAGAATACAAGTAGAGAAAGATATAGGAGTATATAACAAAAGGTAGATGAAAAATAATTAAAAATTGTTTTCACGTACCTATTTTTACCCTATATTTATATGAAAGGGTTAAAAATTAATACATTACTCCTTATAATCCCTACAAAAAATAGAGCAAGAAATAGAAACATATGGATTATGGTTGTGATGGGGAAACAATTTCCTAAAAAAGTGAAAAAATATTCTAGATAGAAGAAGTGTGATAGTTTTACTCATCCAAAATATATTCTTGATGAGATTTGATTCTAACATAAATTCATAATAAATGTGGTATAAAATAAATCATATATTTATGTACTTAATGTATTTGGAAGTCTATTATTTATAAAAATCAAAAACACATATCTATGAAACATCATAAAGAAATTTGATGGGATCTTTAAGGTCTATCAAACATGTGGAAGACACAACATATATAGTAATAAGGGAATTAAAAGGTTTTTTGATTATTTTAATATGAATATTATTGAAATTAAACCCAACACAACTATGAAAAAAAATATTTTGAAAACATCAAATTGGGAATAATAATGATTTCTGATAAAGAAAATAAAAGGATTATTTTGTGACATTTGTGGCCTTATAAAAAAATTAACCCTTTTTAAAAAATTTATCATCTACTGTAGAGACTAAAATTTACTATAATAACATAATTTTATGACTATAAATGAAATGGAAATTATTAAATAAGATATAAATGAAAAATATTTTGTTGAAATTGATATAGATTAATCCCATGATGTGGAAAAAGCTATTTGAGATGTGAAATTGAAATATAAAAAAATGAATAAGAATGTATACCTTTAAAATGTAATCAGTTGTTATGATATTACAGAGTAGGATAAAAGATAGTATAGAATGTAAAATCAAATATATCATTTTTAAAATATTTAAATGAAATAGTTCATGGAATCGTAAAATTAATTTATATATTCTATGAATGAAGATATAGATCAGATTGAGAAGAATGACACTATGTAAATTGTTTCCAATCCTAAAAGGGAAAAATCATAGGTATAAATTGGGTATTAGAAAATAAATCTAATAAAAAATTGAGTTTTCAAGAATTAAATGAATATTGGTATACAAATGTTATTCTATTTTAGAAGGCATGTATTTTTAAGAATCTTTTACACCTGATTCAAGACTTGAGGCTATCAATATATTTATTTTGGTAGCAAGAAACATGAAATATAATGTTTATCAAATAGATATAAAATCTTCCTTTTGGATTCTCATTATTAAAAAATCCTAAATTACTCACACTTGATAGAGATAGAGTTATGATATATAGATTATAGAAACCATTGTACTGTTTAGAACAAAAACCATGAGCCTCGTACTGGAAACTAGATAGTTACTAGAATCAATTGAACATTTCTAAAGTTAAATTTGATACCAATTTATTTGTAAAGAAGATGATTATCGGTAATATTATTATAATAATTTACATTTATGATAAAAATTTTATATGCAATAAAAAGTATGAATGTGATGAATTTTCAAAGTATGTGAAAATGTATTTTAAGATGTAAATTCTAGTTGAGTTGAGAGTCTTTGTATAATTATAATATATTAAAATAGAGTTGTACAATTTTTATTAAAAATAATATATGAAACTAAATTTTTAATGATATTTTAATGGAATATTCTTAGTAATTCTCAACACCTATAATATTTCATATCAAATTGAGTATATTTGAATCAGGAAATGTTTCAAATCATAATTAATATAGAGATACTATTATATTCTTTATTTATCTAAACAGATTAACCATAAATATTATATATGTTTGGATTATGAATTATATATATCAAAGTGATCTAAATTCATCACCCATTCTTGAATATAAAAAAATACTCAATAATTTTAAAGGGACATTATTCTATGGAATTATTTACATAAGAACAAAACCTACACATTTTAGGGGGCTAACTGATAATTATTGGTCTGGTACAATAGTCGTGAATTTCTTTTTTAGGATTAAACCATATGATAAAGGATATAAATAAGTAGATTTTAGATACTCTTATCATATCTGAGGTTAAATATATATCTAAAATAGATTAATGTACAAAATTTTAGTTGGATGAAATTTTAGTTAGTAGACATGAAAATAGAAGATGAGACACCAATAATGATTTCTTATAAAAATTAATCTTCCATTGATTATTTGAAGAATCTTGTCTAAAACTATTTGTCTAAAGAAGTTGATATCAAATATCATTTCATTTCAGGGAATGTGTAAAATGGAAATATTAGAAAATATTATATCTCTAGAATGGATCATGTTTATAATGTGTTTATAAAGGAAATGTTTAGTGAGATATTTGTTGAGTTAAGGATGAAAAATCATGCTCATCCATCCAATCATACTTGAGGGTGTATGGTACTGACCAAATAATTCTATGGATTCTATTTTCAAATGGGATTATAAAGATACACAATAATTTCTTTATCATTTTAAAATATTATAATGTGATTATTTGAAAAATGGCGGGACAAAAAATTAGTGCATGAATTAAGGGGTAAAACATCTAAATCGCATAGAAAACAATTTATATAACTAAGAGATGAAATTATATGAAAATAATTTTTTTATCAGGTAGTGTGGCATTGGGAAAATTCTATTTTTCAAAATTTTATGATTTGATTACTTAGGGTGTTATTTTTTTCATTGAAAACAAAATTAACGAGGGATATTTATAAACCCAATGAAATCATTAAATTTTGTATTTCTTGTTAACATAGAGTGAAAATAATTGGGAGTTATTGATTATTCCTTTGATATTATTGGTGATTCCTTTGAGTTGACTGATGATTCACTAATAGGTATTTAAGAGGTACTGAGTTGTTTTTCACATGTTTTTTATTTATTTTGTTTGTTGTTGAAATAAAAGAAACCATATTCCCTATATATTTATGTTTTTCATGTAAAAGAGTTGGAATTAAATATAATGAAATATTTTTGTAATATTTTTCAAAAAACACCTTACAAATTAGTAAAGGTAGGGATGTTAAAACATAAATAATATATTATATTACATATGTAATATATTTTCTAAAGTGTGTTGAAATATGTTAAAGGAAATGTGTATGGGTGATACGTTACATTTTTTGATGTTGTGTTAATTTTTAGTGAAGCTCATCCTAAAATACCACTAAGGATTAAAATGTATATTTTTTCATTGGAAGTGAAGATTTTTTAATTTCCAAATATGTTTCAATATATAAATATATTTTACATGTGGTATATAATATTTTCCTCGAAAATGAAGCTACAAATAAAACCTTACACAATGATCAAGATACTTATCCTCTTTTATTAGATTATTGTGTGACATAATAAATTATATTTAATATGTGAAATCCAAGTGTTTTAAAAATGATATATTTCATGGGTATTCACATTGATGATGTTCTATTGTGATGAAAATCCCAAATAACATTTATTGATGTTTTAATCTATGATTAAATTTGAGGTTTGTGAGAAACTAAAGAAAAGGTTTAAATGATATGGGAAGATGGAACACAACATGGGGAATATGAAATAGGGATATATTTGAGGTCTAGATAAGGTATCATGAATTTCACTTTAGATGCTTTTCGTATGAGAAATATTGAGTATTTTTCTGGTCATGTAGTGTCATGCGTGATTCCTTCATGATGTTATAGGTTTCCTATATGTATTTCTTGAATATGTGGTTTTCAAAGTGAAATATATTATTCATAAATTTATTAATTTAATGTTTCTATAGTTATTGTGGAATTTTATGAGAAATAAATATGTTGACAACCAATAATAGATCATGGATGAAACCTTTTTAAAATCTATGTGTATCAAATTAAATTAAATAGGTAGAGGGATTTAATATAGTTTCATGGGAAATTGAAAATATTAAAAAAAACAAGTGTGATGGTGAGATTAGTATTTGTTACAACACTAGTGAAGAAGAAAAATATATGTGTATCCCAGAAAAATAAGTACAGTGTTCTTTCATTTATTCTGCATATATCGTGGAAGTTGAAGTCCAGTATATAGAAGAAGGCGATCTCACATAGTGATGTTGTTACATATTGTGTCCATTTAAATATCCTTTTCATTGTTTTAGGGGATTAATTTTATCATTTAGTTTAAAAAAATATAATCCTTATTTTGAGAAGAATTACCAAGAAACACTTTTTTAGTTTAGGATGATGTATTCCCAAAACCAATAGTTATCATAGTTGATTTTAATGGAAAATATGTCACTTGGAATCAAACTGATCACAAATACAATTAATCCACCCAAATAAGGGTATATCCTTGTAAACATATTGTGTGTAATTATATATTTTTATTTATAATTCATTTTTTAAGGTAATGAAAGAAGTTTTGATAATATCATACCCTGACAAATAAAGGAGGATTACTCAAAGAAACCCAATAGTAAAATAATAACCACTGATTCAACCCCACATATAAGTAGTAAAAAACATTAAAAGGTACATAATAATAAATTTAATTAATATAAAGAATCATAAAATAATATAATAAGGGAATAAAGTTCACGATTTATTGAAAGTAAACTATGTCAAAACAACCCCTTATGACCTTAGTTAGGTAAGAGTAAAAACCAATGAAAGAGAGTGCTTGAAATGGAATCATAATTCAAATTAATTAACATTAAAAAAATGAAAACAATACATCAATGGGATGGTATACCACCCTTTAAAATATAATAGTACTAATCATGTCTCAATGAAAGGAAATTATTAATAAATACCACAACCTTTTTATCTAAATATGAAGAAATTTTGAATCTTCCATTATGAATCTCATGTGTAATGTTACATTTTGGACACTATATTATGAAAAAGGATATTGAGATTGTGAAATTATTATAATAGATAGTGTTTTATTATATTATTGAGATAAATTTGAATTTTATATGTTCTCTATAAAGGAAAAAATGAACCACTTTTTATGGATAATATTCAATCAAATTTTAGAAATATTCATTCCATAAGGGTTTAGAATGTAATAGTTTAGTGGAATTAGATAAATAATCATGAAGTAAAAATATGTGTATTATCCTGATCTAGAAGCCTCTAAGAGGTTCCCAAAATTGGTTGGCTATATAACCTCAAGTATGCCTCCCCATAAACTAGATGTTTTTGAATAATTATGAGTGTATATGATGGTACAATGGGGATATTGTTCCCTCATTATCAAAGTTATCCATGTTGGTAAATAATAAATAGTGATAGATGAGTCAGTAATAAACAATTAGGATAGATAAAACACAATGATAAATAAACTTGTGGAAGAAAAATCAATATCAGATACAAAATGGTGTTCATGTCATTATTCTATACAGAAGAAAAGTACATGGGTTGTGGGTGTACATGCATATAAAACATGATAAAAAAGAAAAAAGACCAAAAATTGCTCAAATAGAATCATGAGAATAATCACCATCCTCTACTTCCATGCTCCATCCTAGGACTTAAAATCCAACATCAGAAGGTAGGCACTTCCATTTGTCTGCTCTTGTAATCATGGTGTCTCTTCGGGTACGATAGCCACCCTGAATAGAGTGTGAGATAAAATTAGTAATAAACCCACAAATATTTCTAGAAATATACATTATATAAAAATAAAA
The DNA here is from genome assembly GCA_963277665.1 of Viscum album. Lineage (NCBI taxonomy): Eukaryota > Viridiplantae > Streptophyta > Magnoliopsida > Santalales > Viscaceae > Viscum > Viscum album. The sequence goes on from OY728158.1 coordinate 1,467,521,100, forward strand.
TTACATTTTTTAGTTAAATAGTGAATGTGATGAAATAAAAAAATAAACTAGATTTGACTGGGTTCCTCATGGGATATCCGACCAACACAACCTACTTCAGCCTAAGATGGATCTCTCTAAACTATATTCAACCGATATAGTTATATTAATTGTGTAAATTTATATATATAAATTTTAATTATTCGATGTTACATGTATAAATAACATAATTGTTCTGTTTGTAAGGAAAGAGTAAACATGGGCCAAACCCAAGCATGTTCTTTGTCTTGGCGAGTGACTACTAGGATTTATAATTGGCATTAAGACTTTTATAATAAGTAATAATTTGAATTTAATAAATTTAATCTTAATACCATCCAATTATATCCATAAAAAGGAACCTAATTATAAATCTAGGAGAACTATATATACCCATAGACATAAGAGTGTGTATGTAACGACCTAAACTGTTATAAAGAAAATTCCCTTTTTCATTTAATCAATTGTATTATTATATAATATGGTTATATAAAATAAAATAAATTATTTTGTTTTATTATTTCCAATTAGAGTCAAAATACCATTAGGTTTCTTTACTATTAATAATATACCCACTAAACTGTGATCACATGATTTGTATAAATATATGGTTTTAACAAATCTAATTAACACAGAAAAAGGCAATGATGACCTCAACGAGTAGGATCATACCCTACGATGCCAATTTATCCAAGATTCTAAGGGGTGTAGAATCACTGGGATTATACCTTGACCAATCCAAATATGAGATCCATCAATATAAGTTTGAGAGAAAATGTTTACTAGAGAAGTTCAAGCTTATCGAGATCGCATCCCAAACCACGTTTATTGAACTGCCCCAACAAAAGTCCCACCATCACAGACCTTAATATTAGGGTGTTTTCTAGTGTATTAAAGGGATATGAATAAATACCCTTTAATTATGAATATTTAAATTATTTTTTATAGAATAATGAATATATATTCATCGTATTATTATCACCTTATAAATTATTTTTATATTGATACAATATAGTAGAAATTGTATTTTTGGTTAATATTCAAATTCAATAAATGAATTTATGAATTAATTTATTTTTTAAATAAATAATATTTTAATAAAATATTATTATTTAATAATTTTTATCAAACATAAATGATCATATAACTTTTTAAAGTCAATTATAATATTTTATAAGGGTTCGAAAATTGTTATTATGAAAAAACCCAGAATTTATTAATAAATGTCAATTTTATTTTAAAAGTTAAAATCCACATATTTAGAATATTATTTATATAAATGAATTTACTTTTTGGAATTAGAACCTGAAAAGTATCAAATGGCGAATTCTTCATAATTTTCTGAGATAATCGAATTTTGAGTAAAATTTAAAAATCCCATCAATATACTTTGTGTATTATCATATCATAATTACCCAAAATTAATGTAATAAATAATATAAACGGTTTCCAAGACAAAATATATGTTTTAGATTTAAAATAATATGATTTTATGTTTATTTTTTTGCTTTTATAAAGACATTATGAATCCTCCAAAACCATTAAAATATTTTATGGTGTTAAAATAATTTAGTTAAGAGTATGAATCACCTCCACATAAGAAAGGGAATTATTTTATTAATATAGACCTTTGTAATTATAAAATAATTAGAACCACTCCCATTTTGATAAAAACATGGGCAAAAACATTTGGATGTTTTGTGGTTTATTTTATTTTATTATGTAATGTCTCAAACCTAAAATATAAAGAAACCCACCTCTATTCCTATATAAACCCACCCAAGATCCCATTTATCTTCACTCAAACTCTTTGGATAACATCTATAATCTTCCCTCCACTCTCTATAATCCTCTTAAGGAACCTCCATGCTCTCAAAAAACCCCTCCAAAGTATTTTGAGTCACAAACTCAAGTAAGAGACTTTCCTCTCATCCTTCAATTCAAGCACCTTCTTTGGAATTTTTCATTTTAATTTCTATTTTTATAAATACATTTACTTATTAACATACACTTACTATAAAATCTTTTTATTTTAATGATATTTCATTTACTATCTCTCATTTTGACCTTTACCTAAGCCCTTATTATGCTGAAATTTCATAAGGGATTTCTCTCTTCTTATTACCATTCAAGCACTTCTTTTATGTTATGACTCTTAAATTAAATTATATTATGTTTGGATAAGTTCTTACATATAAAACTTACTTTAAATTAGTTTTAGAAATGATAATATCCACTTTTACTCTCATTAAGACTCCCATGATCCTTTATGTACTCCAGTTGCCTTGCTGAAATATAATTAGGATTGTTTACATTGTTAAAGTTTATTCATTTCCATATTCATCTATTTCCAATTTATAATGATGTGATATATTTTTACATGACCCTATAACTAACCATTGGATTCCTATGTGATGATAGACCCATTTACCTCTTATAAACCATTTTTATGCATCTTTTAGTGATGTTGTTATGCTGCAAAAATATCAGCATGATTTTCTATTCCAAAACAATTGTGTAGTGAATACCAAACCCATTTATGATAAAGGTTGTTCACCTTTAAGAACATATACATTTTTACTAGGTAGTTAGATGTATTATTTCCCCATTTATTGGTCATGGAATAAATTATAATGATAATTTTCCCATGTTTTATGATCTATTCAGAACTCTTAAGCATGAGAATGAAATTATTGTGATGGGTGAACCCCAAATTATGTAGTGCTCCAATGCATTGGGTAATGTTTAGTATAATGATACATTATGTTGGGACATGAGGTGAACCTGATTCCTTTATGGAAATTTTCCCACCATTGTGTCATGGAGGTTTATCTTTAATCTATGATTATGATGTAGTGTTTTAAGTTGTTTGACACATTTCCCATATTAGTTTTATTATGCTATATCATGTTCATTGTTCATGTTTATGATTTCTTTTTTATTACTCATTGATATTCCAATTTACTAACATGTATCACCTTATTTCTTCTTTATTCACTTAAAAGGATTTATATCTTACCCCTTTCTTATGTTTGTCCCCATGTTTTCTAGTGCATCTTTAAAAGATATGGAATTTTAGAAGCATGTTAATGTGGTTTTGAATTATGTTGTTTTATCCCAAATTCATTATGTTATGATATGTACCTAATTCCAAAATATATTATATTTATCCATATTAGGGGTTTCATTATGTGTAGTTTTATATAATAAATCATCAATTAATGTGTAATAAAGAAAAATATTGTTATAGGTGGTATTAGAGGAAAAGTTTCATTTTTATTGGAATTAGGATTAAAAAATCTAGATAAATCATTTGGGATAAGACTAAGTCTAAGAAAAAAAAAACCAAAAAATTATTAAGAATAGAGTAATTGGTTTATCAAAAAATACATCCCTGTCTAGATATTACACGTGGATGTGGTTTTGGAATAGATTTACCTAGGATTAACAACTCTAATAATGTGTGTCGGGCATGACTCAGTGTAACATGGTACACAACAACGAGTGTTACTGTGCACTAATTTTCACACTCCTGGGGAATATAATTTTCTAAATTCATAAGCTCATTACGAACCATTATTAAAGTAACCAAAAATACCCATAATAATACATATGTAAGAAAATAGATAATTGGTAACATAGATCGAAACCTAGAACATCATAAGTTAAATAAATAAAATTAATTTATAAGTTATCTCTTTAATTCCATTGGATTCCCATTTATGTGTGTAAAAATTTAAAATTAATCATTTGTAATTTTCACTTTATTCAATCCAATGGCTAGAAATAGGAGGAATTGGGTTAACAACCAATGTGACGAGAAATGTGATGAATACCAAAATGAGATGCCCAATGGGATGTGATCTCATGTAGGATATATAATTATTATACCAAACCATCTATCAAAAATCATGATTAACAACTGTCACATTACTAAATTCCCAAATACATCAAGGAATAGGAAGATGCCATCTTATGAAAGGCCATCTGTATAACAACCCTGCTATTTATTACACAATTAAACACGATTTATTATAAAAAATTTAACTTAATAAAACTCTAAGTATCAAGGGGTATAGTATATATGGGGATTAGGAACATTACATAACAACTTATAACATAAAACAAAACATCTTTATTGAAAACTTCTTTTACATGACCATAATATTCTTTCGTACTTAGCATTCCATAGGGTAACTCGAGGACATACATAAGAAAATGGTGACCTATAAATCCTAGTAAGGGAGTAAAAAAGGATTAATATGAAGAATAAAGTACATATTAGGAGATATGTATATCAATTGATCATAAGAGAAACATGAACACAAAACCATGATATAACATGATTATCATAACATAGAAATGTGGCGATAATATTTAACATGATATTTGCATGATCCAAGGTTCATTGCACATGGAGTATGCGTAAAAACTCATTGTACTTGAATTCGATTTAATAAAACCTCTTTTCACTTGACTTATCATTATAATAATCTTTACCCAATGCATTGGAGTGCTATCAGGGTGCACCTTTCATAATCATTTCATTTCATGCATAAGTGTTCAACATGGACCATTTATCATGGATTCATTAAACATAATAATTTATTACACGATAATGGAATTTTGAATTAATAAAAGAAACTATATAATCAATATGTAAATTTACATAAATCTAAATACCCTTGATAAAGAATTGGACATACTATTCACTACACAATGACTTTGTCTTGGAAAATTGCAGTGCAATTTCAGCAGCATAACAACATGGGATAAGAATACATAAAAATGGATGATGGGAAAAAATGGGTGTATCCTTATATGTATATGAAATTTAATGTAATGGGGTCATATAGATACATATCCCAACATATGTAATGGAATTTACATTCATAATACAAAATAATTTCTCTAATGTAAATGTGAAGGGAGAAATTTCTTACGGAATTTTGGTATGGAAATGGGTGTACATGGGAGGAATTAATGAGAGGTAAAGTGGTCTATAATCATTAAAACAGAAGGAGTTATTTATTATGGAGGGTTTAAATCATACCCTATCATTTTTAATTGAAAACAAAAGGGTATAACAATATAAATAATTTTGAACAAAAATGAGAAAGGAAGAAATCCATTATGGAATTTCGGCATGGTTATAGGCGTACATGGGAGGAATTAATTAGAGATAAATTGGTATGTACTCATTAAAAAATAATTATAGTAGTATGAGAGAGGTTCTAAATCATACAACAAGATTTTTAACTGAAATAATGGTATAAAAACATAATGAAATTTGGACAAAAATGTGAAAAGAAGAAATCCCTTAAATAATTTCAGCATGGTAACAGGTGTACATGGGAGGAATTAGTGGGATAGAAAGGGGTATATAATCATTCATAACAAATAATTGAAGTATGGGTGAGGTGATAAATCATACCACAACATTTTTAATTGAAAACAAAATCTTATTGCAACATAAAGAACCTTGGACAAAAATGAGAGAGGAAGAAATCCCTTACTTGGAAGTGTGAACCCAACGGATTGGGAGAGGCTTTAGAGAGGGTTTTTGGGAGCTTGGAGAGAATTTGGTGGATTATATAGAGAGGAGGGAATGGTTTTTTATTTCTCCAAATGTTTTTAGTGAATATAAGTGGGAGCTTGGGTGAGTTTATAAAAGAGAATAGAGGGAATTCTATATTATTTAGGTTTTGGACACCACACATTAAACTAATCAAAACCACAAAAAACCCATTTATTCCCATGGGTTTTTCCAAAGGGGAGTGTAAAACATTATTTTATAAATAAAAGGGACTAAAATTTTGAAATATTAGGCTTGATTAGGTGGAGGTGAGTCACACTCTAAAGGAAATCATTTTAAAAGTTAAAATGTTTTATAAGTCTTGGAGGGTCCACTAAGGCACCATATAATTAATCAAAAAAATATAAAATCACATTATTTTAAAGTTAAAACATATATTTATCAAACATCATGTTTATAGTGTTTTATTACATCACTATTGTGTCATTATGATGTCATAAAACACATTATATATTCAAATAATATTTAATGTTTACACAAAAAATCGTTTGTCTAAGAAAATTATGAAAAATCACCGTTGGATAATTTTGACGTCTTCATTACAAAAATAATATTAATTTTATCTAAATAATTTTCTAAATATGTGAATTTTTACATTTAAAACAAAAAATGACATTTATAAAAAATTCATGGGTTTTGACCAAAACATATTTCAAACCGTAATAAAAATTACAATTATATTTATAAAAATTATACAATAATTTATATTTAATAAGAAGTAATTGAGTAATAATATTTAATTAAAACAATATTTAATTAAAAAATTCATTAATTCATAAAATTATATTTCTTAATTGAATATTAATTAAAATTCTATTTTTTCTTTAAAAACTATTTACAAAGTAATAATAATAAAATGAATGTATATTCTCTATAAAAAATAATGTATATAGTTTTAGTGCTAGGGTATTATTACATAACCCCTTATAACACCCTCATAATACCTAATGGTAAGGTGTGTGATGGTGACTGACTCTTGGGGTGTCTCAGATAACATCGCTCAGGTGGTAAAATCTATCAACTTCTATTTCTCTTGTAGGAAGTTCTGCTTAAGCATAACATGTTGAAGCTCAGTTTGTTTTTGGTCAAGAGTGAATCCTATTGATGCCAACTCCTTTCCGATCTCCAACAAATGGGCTTTGTAAAGAGAAATTCTACTAGATAAGTCTATCACTTTCTTTGTCTGAGTAAATTGGATTTGTTAAAGCCCTATATTTATACTAATTATGTGATCATTGCTCAACGACTGTATTAGCAACGATAACATTTCTTAATGAAATTTTAAAATCCAAAAACTTAAAACCAAGTAAGTTCCATGTTTTATATAACCATTTTACATAATAAGTCATTTAATTATATCAATAGGAATTTTCATTAATAAATGGTTTGGTCGTTACAATCTTCCCCCCTTATTAAATTTATCCCTATAAATTTCCTTTTCCCACCCTAAAACAGATGCGGGTAACTATTCTTTATCACTTCCTCTGATTCCCACGTTGCCTCTTCAAACATGTGGTTTCCCCCAACACCTTGATGATGGGCATTGTCTTATTTCATATAAATTTTTCCCTATGATCTAATATCTTCACCGTATTCTTTTCATAGGAGAGGTTGTTATCCAATGGTACCACCTCTGGATTGAGTACATGTGAAGGGTCAGATATGTACTTCCTAAAGAGTGATACATGGAATACATAATGTACTTAAGATAGGTTTGGTGGGAGTGATAGTCGATAGTCCACTAATCTAATGTGATCAAGGATCCCAAAATGTTTAATGTACCTTGGAATAATCTTTCCATTCTTCCCAAATCTTGTAACTCTCTTTCATGGTGATATACAGAGGAATACCATGTCTCCAACATCAAACTCTAGGACTCATCGACGATTATCAACATAGGTCTTTTGTCGACTATGATTAGCTTTAATGTGTTGTTGCATAGTCTTATCCTTATCCACCATTTATTAGACCATTTTTAGACATAAGAGTTTTTGATCCCCAACTTCATCCCAACATGCTGGTGTTTTGGACCTCTTCCCATAAAGGGCTTCATAAGGATCTATTTGGATACTTGAGTGAGAAATATTATTGTAAGATAACTAAAATAGAGGAAGATGTTGATCCCATCCTCCAATGAAGTCCATTGAGCATTCACTCAACATGTCCTCAAGTGATAGGATAGTCTGCTCAGATTGGTCATCATCTTGAGGACAATAATCCAATCTAATATTAGATATTTATTTCATTTTAAGAAGGTAAATTACAGAAAAAACAAAGAAAACCCACATCGGGTCCTAAAATCCCCCCCCCAACAGACCTAAGGAGGTCGGAAATAATGGAGGCCCAGAGCATCCCCATGAACCAAATTTACCCCCCCTAGTTTCATAGAAACATCTGTGTGGAAACAAAAAGGAACTGGTCCAGGAACAACAAGAGAGGCAAGATGGTCTGCGGCCTTATTCCCCTCGCGCCAAGTATGGGTCACAATGGTATTATTAGATATCATACCTCGGCATGCCCTCATGCTATAATGAACCGACAAAGGAATGGAACCAGAACCCTGCAAAGCTTTAAGTAGAATATGTGAATCGGTTTCAATCTGAGCAAGGATAATTCCTTCTTGGCGACATAGTGAGAGCCCCAACTTCAAATCCCCTGCCTCCGCTTGTAGTGGAGTACCACGTCCCAACCGGCCTGAGAAAGACATGATAATTGACCCATAACTGTTTATGACCACCCCTCCGCCTTGATTAACTCCCATGTTGCATGATCCATCGAAATTGAGCTTTAGACCTTTACTGGGAGGATTCCACCTCACCCATTTCCCTCTGCTGGCACTCCTACTTGCGAGACCACTAGTATTTCCTGTTTGAATATGGCTAAGAGAAGGCGCCTCCTGCCATTGTTTGAAAGATTTGATGATATCGAAAATCATGAACTTGGTACGAAGGATAATCCCTCGTCCAGAGATGGTAAACCCCTCATGGAGGGCCTTGTTCCGAGCTTTCCAGATCGTCTAGCATCCCGCATGGAGAATCAAAGTCCGGGCCATCTGCTCAGGGCCCCTCTCCACCGCTCCATGGTACCATCTGTCCAGAAAAGGCCTGTCATTCATGAGGTTATCCGAAAATGACGTGAACTCACCGAAATGAGTCCAAACCGCCCTCTCCCATTCGCCTTCAAAAACAAGTGATCAATGCATTCTTCCCGATGCTCCGAGCAACAGTGACACTTTGAGGCTAAAGGAATGCTGCACCTCCTAATGTTTTCATCCTTAGGAATGGCTTTGTGCCGTATCCTCTAGTTTAGAAAGTTTTGTTTGATCGGGGAAACCTTGGACCAAAGAACCTCATTCCAGGAGGTGTTGTGATCGGGAATGGCCAAGGAGCGGCGAAAATACTTTGATGAGAAATAACCCGATGCAGAGAGGGTGAAAACGCACCTGTCTGGTTCGAGGTTGATTTCGATCACCTCATAAGTGGCACATTGATTGTCATCAAGTACAACATCAATGAAGGATGGATGGTCATTAGCTTCCTTGAAATTGATCATGGTACCTGGACACCCTGGGAAACCGAGGATGGTCCCAGCCCAGTTATGATGCCAGAAGAGAATATCCCCCCGTCCCACGAGCCATCTGGAGTTGGGTTCAAGCGCCTTGATGAGAGACAAGATCGTCGACCAGTAGGGGGATACAGTGCCAGAGCCTGCGCTTCCAAACATGGAACCTGCATGGGAGCTGTGCATGGTGATCCCCCAAAGTGTGCGTTGTTCCAGCACCTCCCAAGCTAACTTTGCATGCATGCACATGAGTGTGTCATCAAGCCGGCAAACATTTATACCGCCTTCTCTAATAGGTCTCGCCACCCTGTCCCAAGAAGCCCAGTGACGCCTACCCTCTGTTCGAGGATCCCATATAAACCCGGATAGAATCTTGTCAATCCTTTTGATAACGCTTTTGGGAACCATGATCGACGATAGGGAATGAATAGGAGTGGCAAGAAGGACACTATTGACCAGTATTATCCGTCACCCAAAAGATAGGAAAATGTTCTTCCAATTAAAAATTTTGGATGTGATCTTATTGAAAATACCCTCGAAGTCACCCACCCGAAGCCTCCCAGAGGAGATAGGGGCACCGAGGTATTCGTTGGGAAAAGTTCCTCTTTGCATGTCCAAGTTTTGTTGTAGGTCATGCGGCCGAGAAGCGCCGCATCCATTGGAGATAAAGAAATTACTTTTTGCCTTGTTAATAACCTACCCACTCCAAAAAAGATATTCTTTCATGATTCTATTGAGGCCGTTGATAGACCTCCGGCTGCCATAGGTGAAAATAATTGTATCATCCGCAAACATCAGGTGAGAAACACAGGGGGCTCTCCTTCTCCGGTGATAAGCAACAATCTCACCTCTGTCAAGACCCTTGTGAATATGTTGACTGAGAACATCTTGGGTCAAGATGAACAGACTCGGGGACAAGGTATCACCCTGTCTCAAACCGCGGGTAGACTGAAAGAAGCCACAACATTTCCCCATGAAGATGACGACCATCCAGGAAGAACTGAAACATCTGAATATGATGTCAATATTCCATGGGGATAAACCCCTTCTTTCCAGTACCTTGTTGATGAAACCCCACTCAACTCGATCATATGCTTTGCTCATGTCTAGCTTGATCGCCACATTGGAGCCACGCGTCTTGAAGTTTAAATCCCTGAGTAACTCCTGTGCGAGGGAAATTGCCCCTTGGATTGACCTTCCTTTCACGAAGCCGTGATGTTCTAGGGACACGCACCGGGGGATAAGAGTAGATAGACTTGCATTAATCAAACTGGCCAATATCTTATAAGGGTAGTTGCACAGGCTTATTGGCCGGTACTGAGATATGTAAAAGGGGTTGTTAATCTTGGGAATGAAAACAACGGACGTGGCACAAGCTACCATTGAGAGATTGCCCCCTCGGAAAAAATCACGCACTGCATGAACAATATCTGCCTGAACAACGTCCCACGAAGCTCTGTAAAACGACCCCGGAATGCCGTCAGGCCCTGGAGCGCTTTCTGGATTAAGCCTCATCATGGCTCCAAATATTTCCTTCTTGTCTGGCAAGGCACTCATATCATGGTTGTCCTAGGCCGATAAGTGATTGGGAATCACGTCAAAATAATCTCCTTCCTCTCCCGGATACCCACGGGTAAAACAGGTGTTGTGGCCTGTGAGTAAGTCTTTCAAAGAAGCCAAAGCCATGGCACCAAGAGTGTCCCTATCATCAGAGTACGTACCGTCCTCCAAAAGGATATTGGGAGTCACCTTGCGTCTCCTCTCCTTAATGCAGGCGTGAAAATAACCTGTATTATGGTCACCCTCTCTCAGCCACTTGATCCTGGAGTCATCTCTCGCTAGGCGTTCCTGCTTGAGGAGCATGTCTGCCAGATCTTTCTTCTTGGTGGACAAAACATCGAAGGTTTGGTCATTCCATTCTGCTTCCAAGTCCCCCTCCAGACGATCCACATCCTGCATGGCGGTAGAGATTTCCTTGTCCGAAGTGGGTTGGTCCCTATCCCAAGTCTGCAACCTTTCCTTGAGTCTGTGCAGCTTATTATGGATGGCCATCCATGCGTGACCCACCGCCGGCTCATCCCAAGTGTCCTTAACCAAATCATGAAAACCCGGGAGGCTACCCCAGTGATGGTAGTAACGAAAACCACCATGATGGTCCTGTCCAGGGGAGAATGAGACAAGAAGAGGAGAGTGATCTGAAAGCCCCCGTACCAAATGCCTAACCTTGGTGTTAGGGAACGCATATATTGCATGAAAGTTGGCAAGGCAACGGTCCAAATGGCTCCATGATCGATTCCTCACCCTCTGATTGTTGCACCAGGTGAAAAGGTTACCCGAAAAACCGAGATCAACGAGTCCCTTCCCTGCCATGAACTGGGAAAAGTCCAAACTTGCATTACACTGGAAAGGCCCCCTCCCTTTCCTCTCCATCCCATAGACGACCACATTGAAATCCCCCCCGACGAACCAAGGAAGATTCCCCGGATCAAAGGAGTTGAGATCGCTCCAAAGTCTCTGTCGTTGTCCAGCGTCGCAGCTCCCATGGACGAAAGAGATGAAAATGGCCAAACAACCATACCCTATTCTCGTTGTGATGAACTGGTTGGAGGCCTGCACCAGATCAACCAAAACACTCCTGTGCCACAGAACCCATATCTTCTTGTTCGTCGGGACTACATGTAAGCAACCATGCATGTTGAGTGACCGGGAAAGGTTCTTTAAAAAAGAAGGTGGCTGTTTGTGCTCGAGGATAGAAACCACAGAAGCCTTTTGATTTTTAATATCCCGGGAAATGAAGTCCGCCTTGACCCTAGCCCCAATGCCACGGGCATTCCATATGAAGAAAGAATTCATTAAGAAAATAGAGTCCTGGCATTGGCCCTAGGAGACATGGCCTTGTCATCGTGAGAAGAAGAGGATTCCTTAAGATTCCTCATTTGCGATCGGGTGCAGACTCCTGCTGACTTGGGTGTTAAAGGAGTAGCCGGTAAAAGGGACTTCCTAGGACCCTCAAGGGAGTGGCCTCTATGTCGGCGCCCAAAACGAGGGGTGTCTCGGCAGGTGGTAACAACCTCCGGGATTCGCCGCGAGACTGGGACCGTCATAATAGGCCGCCACTCACCAAGGCATGATTTGGAATAGTCTGAGACCAAGGCCGTAATCATCCTGGGAAAGGTTTCCTGAGAATGAAAGTCTAAAACAAACAAAGGTTTAACCTCTGAATCACACACCACAGTCAGGGGAGACGAAAATTCGGAAGCCATAACGTCGAGAAAGTCTGTTATCCTGAAAGAAAACCAACACCCATAAAGCGGGCTCTGGGACAGCGAAGGACAAAGCAGCAAAAACGCACAAACATAATCCGAGGGTAAGTCCCTGTCTTTAGTAAAAGAAGCCAAATCCTGGCCATTCTCCAACAGTCCAGGAGCCAAAGATATCAAGGCCTCCGTGGGATCAATAGAAACATCGGCTGAAGGAAAACCCGGCCGCAGATGGGCCACTGCCTCAGAACTAGATACAGAAAAGGAGCATGGGTTGGGTTGTTCCTGCCGACCTGCCGTCTGGTGAATCTTGTATCTCAATCAGATACAATAGATAGTGGTACTTCATGTATCCTTACCACTTCTCTATATTTATCTGTGCCGGTTGATCTAATGAAAAATCCTCTTGAATTTCAATGAAGTGTGCAATCTTGGTAAGATGATCCACAACAACCTAGATATCATTTTTTCCTTTGGATGTCTTCGGAATTCTGGTGAAAAAGTCTATGGTGATGTTCTCCCATTTCCATGCTAGCATGGATAATGTTTGCATCATCACATTAGACTTATTATTCTTAACGTTAACTTGTTGACATTTCAGGCACTTTGATGTATAATAAATGATCTCCTTCTTCATGTTATCCCTCTGATAATGATCTTAGATATCTCGATACATCATTTTGTTTCCTGGGTGAATGGAGAAATTCGAACTATGTGCATCATCCAAATGTTCTTTCTTTAAGTCCATATTTTATGGAACACATAGTCTTGACCCAAATATCATAGTACTTTCTTCATTAACATTGAACTCTAAATAATTCCCTTTTCTGATAGTTTCCACTTTCTTCTAAATTCCCACATCATCCTTTTGATCATCCTTTAACCTTTCCAAAAGAGATGGTTGAGAAATAATTTGTGAAAGGATTGATGATGTTCCATTATTTATGATTCCCATGTCCATATTAATCAAATATAAGAAAATTAGATACTTCTAAATTCTCATAAATGATTGAATTTCTAGGTCCTTTCTACTTAGAGAATCCTACACCTTGTTCACTTTCCCAGGGTGGTAATGGATTGAGTAGTCATAGTCTTTGATCAGATCTAACCATCTTAATTTGTGCATATTAAACTATTTATATGTGAATAAATACTTGAGGATTTTCTGATCTGTGTATATTTCACACTTCTCCCTAAAGAGTTAATGCCACCAAATTTTTATATCGAAGACTACTGCATCCAACTCTATATCATTGTTGGATAGTTTTTATCATGAACATTCAATTGCCTTAAATTATAAGAAATGAATTTCTCATTTTCCATCAACACACAACCCAGGCCATTCTTCAAAGCATCACTAAATACCAAAGTGTTCTCCACTTGTGGTTATTGTAAGCACAAGCATAGCGACATGCCTCATTTTTAACTCCTTGAATATCTCTTCACATTAATTACTCCAAGAAAAAATAACTCCCTTCCTAGTTAGATTGGTAAGAGGGTTTGAAAATCATGAGAAATTTCTCACAAATCAGTGTTAATATCCAGCTAACCCCAAGAAGTTATGGATATCCATTACCAATTTTGGACTTAGCCATCCCTCAATTGTAGCTATCTTGGAGGGATCCATAGAGATTATCCCTTTTTAAGGTCTCTAGTACAGTTCTTAGATTCTCATCATTCTCTTCCTTGGTTTTTAAGTATATTAGAATATCTTATATAAAGTCTACCAAAAATTTGTTAAGGTAATATCTAAATACTCTATTCATCAAGTACATGAATAATTAAGGATAATTAATGAGTATTAAAGGAATGACTATAAATTCATAGTGTCCGTAACATATATTAAAAGCAGTCTTGGGGATATCCTCCTTCTTCAACCATGGTAATATCCTGACCGCAAAAACATATTGTATAAGTATTGTGTTCCACATAGCTGATCAAACAAGTCATAAATTCCTAGAAGAGGATACTTGTTATTTATCATGATATTTTTGAGCTCACAATAATCAATGAAAAGGCACATTGACCCATCCTTCTTCTTGATGAAGAGGAACGGTGCACCCTATGGTGAATCACTTTTTCTTATAAACCATTTATCCAAATTCTCCTGTAGTTGTTTCTTCAGCACCTCAAGCTCCAAAACAGTTATTCTATACAGAGTCTTGGATATTGGAAACGCCCAATGTATAATATCAATTGATAATTTAACATCTCTTCTTGGAGGAATACCAGTAAATTCCTTGGGAAACACTTCAATGAATTTTCTCACAATATTATTGTCTTCAAGGATGGTTGATTCCTTATACTAAATCATCTGAGATAGTTATGCCTGCTCATAGGGAATTAATATCCATGCTTGAGATGATGGTGTTGAGTCAATAAGGTTTACTTATGACTTTTCCATTCCATCATGTTTGGGGATATTGTTGAGTCAATAAGGTTTCCTTATGAATTTACCAATCCTCATGTTTTGAAAATCACAAACACCTTATCTCAAGGCAAATTTAATTTTAACCTCTGTTTTAATTTCATAAAGAAAATTTTCCTTCCCCAAGGAAATTTATCCTTACCATGTATTTATTATTCATTATCTTGTCTAAGTGTAAAATTCGGTTTCATATCTAAAACCTCGAAATCATAAAATACTTAGATAAAGAGCATTTTTTGGATATGAATTCTGACTCCAAGTTCTCTGAATTCATACTTCGAAGTCTTATGAGTTATGACTCCGAGTTCTCTGAATTCAGACACCAAACTCTTATGAGTTCTGACTCCAATTCTCTAAATTCAGACTCCAAACTCTTATGAGTTCTGACTCCGAGTTCTCTGAAATCAGACTCCTAACTTTGTAAGTTCAGAATCCGAATTCTAATGAATTCTGACACCGAACTTTGTAAGTTCTCACTCTGAATTCTCATGAACCTTACCTCCAAACTTTGTAAGTTCAGGTTCCAAATTCTTGTGAATACAGATTCTGAATTTCCTTTAAATTTAGACACCAAAATTCAATAGACTTTAGGTTTTGAATTCCGTAGAAAACTGAATCCTAATATCTGTGTATTATAGACACCGAATTTGTTTTTGGCTAGACTCTAGACTTTTATTGTCTTACATTATTAATATTTTATTTTGTTTATGTAACTATATTTTTGTTTATAATTGTTTTTGTTATAAAATGATATCATTCATTAAGTTACTAACTAACCATTGTTTGAGTGACGTGTGTACATGTCCCTTTGAAATACAAGAAAAAATATGACTATTAGAGGAGGGAGTTGTCCATTTGAGCTGTACCAATAAATAGGAGCTCATTGAAAGAGCTCACTACTGTTCTATGAATCTAGAGATCACATGTTGTTGAAGTGTTTTCTAGAGAGAGACTCTCATTCTTAGGGTGTACTGAACATCTTGTTCATATTTGCTTCGTGTGACTCAGAATGTTGCTGATTACACTCGAGGACTTCCAAGGATAGGAAGACAGAGGTTCCAACTACCTTAAAGTTAGAGGACTTTCTTGCTGAAGAACATAGTGGTGCCGACTACCTTGAAGTTGAGGGCTTGTGGAGATAGCAAGACAGACTTTGATCTTTGTATCGAGGGCTTACCCTGGCGTGGGTAAGACAGAATTTCCTGAAAGTATAAATCAAGGGACCTTTATCGAAGGTTGTTGGATACCCTTCTCTTTGGGTTAAAATACTTACTACTTTTTACTTGTTTGTTTCAAGTTTTCTATTGTATTTTTATTGTTGAGGAATGTATAACTATCTTATACTTCCTTATACTTGTATACTTTGATTTATTAATATTTTATACTTTTTATTGTAGAATATTTATCTTTTTAAACTTTTATTAGGTTTCATTTTCCGGAACCATCTTTTCCGGAATCACTTTCTCGGAATCATATTTCCGGAATCTAGCAAGTGTATAAAACTAGAGGTATTGTGAATTACCTTGTTTATCCTTGTTAAAAATAATCATCTTTAAAAGTTCCAAAGGAATTTTTTAAAGTATAAAATTCACCCTTATATTATATTTTGAGCATTATTAGATACATTATTGAGTATCTATATTATTTCGATCCTACATTTGGTATTATAGAGTATATCATACTCCACATACCATCCCAACAATTGGTATTAAGGGATTGGTTCAATCTAAATTAATCTCACAATTAGATTCAGGAGAGAATTTATCATCTTCTTATTTCCAGAATCATATTTTCGGACTCATAACATTTGGATTCATATTTTTCTTAGAGATACTATTGTTCTATATTTATCTTGCTGGGGAATATTTGCCTTATTTACTTAACCTTACTACTAACTTGTTTTTGGTGAGAAATTTTTCTTTAAGATGGAAGGAATCATTGTTGGTTCCATTGACAACCTAAATCCATCAAGACCACCTATTTTTGATGGGAATGATTACGAATATTGGAGAGATGACATGAAGACATTTATTATCAATATTGGAGTGGACAATTTTGTTATGATTACTGGAGGATATAAAATCCCTGACAAGGAAGTTAGTACTTTCACAAATCAAGAAAATTATGAATATTAAATGAATTATAAGGTATGCAATACATTTCTTTGTTCCATGACTAGAAATATATATAGCCAAATTTCATCTAGTGAAGCATCAAATTGTATTTGGAAGAAACATGAAGTTACACACTTTGGAACATCCAAAGTTATAAAAACAAGAAGAGCCATGCTCAGAGATGAATATCAGGGTTTTTTTCTTTCCTTATGTAGAACCCATATGTAAGGTGCAATAGAAATTTTTGACTATCTTTAATAGTTTACAATCCATGGGTGAGAAAGTATTAGATGATGAATCTCTTGTGGAAAAGATCATAGACATCATTCCTAATGAGTGGGAATCCAAGAGAACTACAATTGATGAAAATAGAAAGGTTACCCATATTAATCTTGATGAACTTTTTGGAAATCGTTTTCAACATGAGACTAGAATTAAGAGAGATGATGATAATGTAAAGAAGAATAATGGGAATGGAAGTGTTTCTTTTACTAAAATATCAAATCATATGAAAGGAATGACTCCTGAGAGAGTTAGAAGATCCAAATCTAGAAGGTTGTTATACAATCCGAATCTAGTGGAAGTGAATCTTTAGAAAATGAACTAACCAATATTGCTCTAAGGATGAACAAGATAGTTGGACAGAAGAAATTTCAATCCAGATATAAGAAGAAAGAAAGGAAACATAAGAAAGATTCATAAGTTACATGTTCTGAATGCAAGAGAGCTGGATATATAAGACCTGATTGTCCCATGCTTAAGAGAAAAGAAAGAATGGAAAATCATTCTGAGAGAAACAAAAATAATTAATACAAAGCTAAAGCTATGAAAGTCTTGAAATCTAATGAAACTTGGAGTGAAAGTGGTGGTGATTCTTCTGATGAATCATCAGATTATGAATCTTTTGGATAGAAGAATCTTGGTTTAATAGCTAGACTACCTGTTGACAATCATTTCTTAATGGATAAGGTACACAATTCTGAATCAATGACTAATTTTTCTTTGAATACAAATTATAGTAATGATAAATACTATGAATCTTCAGATGATGAATATTCTTCTAATAGGGATAATACTTCACCTACATATGAAAAAGTTTTTAGGTTTGCAAAGCTTCTTGAGAATGAGAATTATAAATTCAACAAGAAGCTTGATAAGGAAAATTCTATGATTTATATACAAACTAAAGAAATATCAGATCTTTCTAAAGATATTGATAGGAAAACCCTTGATTTTGAAAATATTTCTAAAAATATTGAGGATGTAAATTATGAGAAGGATAAACTTTCTATGGATCTAGAAAATGTAATTTTTAAGAAGAATGTTTTCGAGCCTAACTCTCTCTCTAAATTAATTTTTTTCATTTTCAAAAATAAACCAATTTTTCAGTTAGTGGGAACCGTACAAAAAAACACACAAAATTTAAATCAAACTCATCCCAAACTAATATTTAAACTTCAATGGAGGAACCAAGATAGTTTTAAAACCAAACTTTAGGTGGGATTCGAAACTCAGAATACAAACCACCAAATCCAGATCGAAACCCGAGGAGATATTGATCATCCCATTAGAGAAAGTCGTGTCGTAGACTTCTTGATTACCAAAAATCATCATCGTCACCCTAACAACACCACAGAATAATTCTGAAGAAGGTTTTATAATAATTAAAACAACACCATTGATGTATCCATCCAAGATCCCAACCATACAAGATGAACACCTTCACAAAAAACTGAAACAAACCATGGCAGTTGATGAAGATATCCTACCTTGACACCACATCATTGACAAACTCAATCCTCCATAGAGAGTCAAATCTAGATTGAAAATAGAAATAGAGACCATCCAAACAAAATAGCCAAAGAAGGAACCCAACAGATATTGAGATCGCCACACTAGAACCATGGGGACCGACCCGCAAAGCCTCGACTCACCAAAGAATGTAGAAAGAAACCCACAATCCATCACCAAACACCAAGAAGAAGAGAAAATCAGACTTCCCATAGACTAAGGACACGTGCCTGGAACTCCAATGACCTCCGAACCCACATCCCAAAACCTTGGTGTCGCCCCGCTCCCAATCCACATCGGAGTGGAGAAGATAGAAATGAGGCCAGAATAGGAAATGGAGAGAATGAGGAACCCGAATGATGCTATGACGATGGGGAAGAAAACAAAAAACAAAGAAAGGCCGATGCCTAAGTTACTTGAGAACCAACAGCCACCGAATGACAAAATACCAAAACCTCTTAAAAACCCCGCTTCAGATTCGACCTGAAATTTCGTAAGGGAACCAGCAGTCAGAGCAGGGGAGCAGCCAAGGGCTCCAACATGAACACCAATGTCCTACCTCCACACAGGGAAGGATGAAGAAGAAAAGGTGAACAGAGGGTAAGAGAGGCCGGGGAAGAAGGAGAAGAGATGCTCCTCCAATCCCACGTCATAGGGTTTCAGGAGGAAACCCTAGGCGGGACGGAGAGGGAGAGGGGAGAGTCAGGAGAAAAAGCGCTCATCCTCTTGAGAATATAAATATTTGACCTCGAGCCAAACTCTAGTTCTAAAACTAATGTTTTTTAATACAAGAACATAGTTATCAGATGGAAATCTGAAATTTTTTCCTTGAGGAAATGTTTGTCAAACTTTTCCTTAGTTAAATAAAATTTTGATAAGATGTATTCTCAAATCTTACCTCTAAAAAATAATTCTGGATGTGGTTATACAAGTTCTAAACCAATTCTTAGTAACAATTATATTGTTCCTAAAAGTGCTCCTTTCTGCACTAAGTGTCAGTGTGGTGGACATTGGGCAAAAAAAATTTCCCTAAACAAAACTTAGCCTTTAGGATTTCATTAAGCCTATTTTTCTAAGAAAATGTGGGTGCCAAAAATTTTTCATTCTGAAATTTCCGGATCCAAGAAAGTTTGGGTTCTAAAAGCCTAATACTATTATTTTCAGGAATGTAATGAAAGTACAAATAGCAATACATGGTACATGGATAGTTTATGTTCCCAACATATGACTGGTAACAAGAACTTCTTTGAAATGATTATCAAGAAGAAATGAGGGAAATTAACTTTCGAAGATAATGCTAAGGGAGAAATTATTGGTATGGGTAACATCATTATTCTTGGAAAAACCTTGATTTAAAATGTTCTTTTTGTCAAAGGTCTTAAGCACAAACTCATTAGAATGAGTCAATTATGTGATGAAGGTTACCTTGTGAATTTTAGGAATGACCAGTGTTCAGTACACAATTCCAAGGAAGTGTTTATTCTTTATGAAAATAGGGAAGAGAATGTATATAAACTAAACATATAAGACTTTAGTATCCAAGAAGTACCTTTACTTATTGCAATGGAAGATCATTCTTGGTTGTTTCATAGAAGTATAGGACACTATAACCTTAGAAACCTATGAAAACTCTGAAAGAAATGATTAGTTAAGGATCTACTAGAGCATATATTTGATTCTTAAAAAGTTTAAGATCCTTGTAAATATGTAAAGAAACATAAATCAAGTATTAAATCAGTCACCGAAGTCTGAACTATTGATTCATTACAGTTAGCACATATGGATCTTTTTGGTCCAACAAAAACTGGAAGCATTAGAGGCAAGTATTATGTATTTGTTTTAGTCGATGATTACACTAGATTTACGTGGGTCTATTTTCTAGAAAATAAATTTGAAGCTTTTTCTTATTTGTAATGTTTTATAGCCCAAGTCAAAAAATGAGAAAAACCTTCCCTTGATAACTATTCATAGTGTCATGGAGGAGAATTTCAAAATTTGGATTTTGAAACTTTTTGTAGTAGAAAAGGCATTACTCATAACTTCTCAGCACCTAGAACACCTCAAAAAATGGTGTTGTTGAAAGAATAAATATAATTCCTCAAGAGATAATGAGAACCATATTGAGTGAATATTCTATAGCAAAAGCCTTTTGGGCTGAAGCTGTGAGTACTTCTTGTTATACTATAAATCGTGTTTTGATTAGACATTTTATTAATAAAACCCATTATGAGTTATGGAATGGGAGAAAACCCAGACTTTCCTACATCAAGGTTTTTGGTTGCATGGCATTCAGTTTGAATACTAAAGATAATCTATACAAATTTGCACAAAAATATGATGAAGGGATTTTCTTAGGTTACTCCAAAACTTCTAAGGATTATAGAGTTTTCAATAAACAAACATGTACTGTTGAAGAGATAGTACATGTTAAATTTGATGAAACTGACCTCTTCCTTTTTAAACAACCCCAACCTACATCTTCAGATGTGTTTTCCAAAACTGATTATCAACCTTTGTTAGAATATCTTTCTGATAAGGAAGATTCCCAATAAAATGTTTCTGAATCATTTTCCCCAAATTATTTCCTACCCTATGTTGATGAACAAGTTTTAAAAAACCCTAATCAGTTTTTTCTAAAGAATCATCCTAGTGATAGTATCATTGGTGATGTGAATAAATCTGTATGTACTAGAAGTTCCTTATGAAATGAAGTAGAACATCTAGAATTTCTTTCCCTATTAGAACCAAAAAGCACTGATGAAGCGTTAGGTGATGATGATTGGATAAAATCTATGCAAGATGAGATAAATGAATTCGAAAGGAATAAAGTCTCGACCTTTGTTGAAAGACCTAAGGAAACTTCTATTATTAGTGTAAAATGGGTCTTTGGAAATAAGTGTGGTGATAATGGAATTATAGTAAGAAATAAAGATAGACTAGTTGCTATTGTCTATAATCAACAAGAAGGAATAGACTATAAATAAACCTATGCTCCAATATCTAGACTTGAATCAATTCGTATTTTACTTGCCTTTGCAGCATTCTTCAATTTCAAACTTTTTAAATTGGATGTGAAATGTGTTTTCCTTAAAGGTTAGGTTCAAGATGATGTTTTTGTTGAACAAACTTCTAGTTTTGAAGATACAAAACATACTGAACATGTTTTTAAACTTACCAAAGCATTGTATGGACTTAAGCAAGCCCCTCGAGCCTGGCATGATAGACTTACATGATTTTTCTTCAAAATAATTACGTTAAGGGAAATGCTGATCCAACCCTTTTTTATAAAGAAAGATAAAAAAATTGTTTTAATTGTTCAAATATATGTTGATGATATTATATTTGGTTCAACTCAGCAATCTTTAACTGATTCCTTTGTGAATTTAATGAAATCTGAGTTTGAAATTAGTTAGATGGGTGAGTTATATTTTTTGCTTGGTTTTCAAATTTCTACAAAACCAGAAGTAATCTATATATCTCAACATATGTATATTAAATATATTTTTAGAAAGTATGGATTTGAAAACACTAAGAGTATAAGTAATCCCATTGGTACCTCAAATTCACATGATCTTGATGAAGCTGGGAAACCAGTAGATCAAACATCTTTTAGAGGTATGATAGGAAGTTTACTTTACTTGACAGTTAGTCATCTAGACATAATGTTTTCATTATTCTTTTGTGAAAAATATCAATCCAATCCTAAGGAATCTCATTTAAAGGCAGTGAAATTATTTTTTCTCTACTTAAAGGGAACCATGGATTTAGGACTCTTTTATACTTCTGGAAATGATTTTTTTCTAAAACGTTTTTCGGATGCTGAATTTGGTGGATGTATAATGGATAGAAAAAGTACATCCAAAACTTGTCATTTATTAATAGATTCATTAATTTATTGGTCATGTAAGAAGCAACACACAGTAGCACTTTCCACTGCTGAAGCTGAATATGTAGCAGCTAAAAGTTTTTGTGCTCAAGTGTTGTGGATGCAACACACACTCACAGACAATGGTATATGTTTTACCAAAACACAAATTTTTTGCGATAATACGACTGCCTTTTCATTAAGAAAAAACATGCACATCACTCTTGTGCAAAACACATAGATATTAGGCATCACTTTCTTAGGGATCACACACAAAAAGGAGATATCATTCTTCAATTTATCGGAACACAAGATCAACTTGCTGCTATTTTCACAAAATCTTTAACAACTAATAGATTGGAATACATTAAATAGAAGTTATGAATGATAACCACAAGGTATTCATATTTATTAACTTCCTGTTGAAATAAATATCCTTATAGAAATAAACTCCATTCCATAGGGTAAGTACATTTGTTTGTTAGTTTATTATTTTCTAATTTTTTTTCGTAGTCTAAATTTTTTTTTTCGTAATGGAAGTTTTTCATAGTCTAACTTTTTTTTTCCAGTAGTCTCAATATTTTTGTAATAAAGAATTTCATACTCAAAATTTTCATAATGAATACTTTCATACATACAATTTTTGTAATGGATATTTTTGTACTCAAAATTTTTCATAATGAAGTTTTTCGTTTTCAAATTTTTTCGTAATCAAAATTTTTCAGAATCTAATGTTCATCAAGAAATTTTTTTCCTCAATATGAATAATCTTCCTAGCAACTTGAAAGGTATATTTCCTTTATTAATTTTTCATAATCATCATTTACTTGCTCGTATTTTCATTTGTTTCTAAAATTTTTTAGATTCTCTTTTCCTTAAATACAAATGTTTTTCTTAAAAAACTCAAAAGGTAAGATTCTATAAAGTTTCCTTGAGACTATCATATCAATCATCAGATATGATAAGAAGGATTTTCAGCCAATGGATTGAGTTTGGATGATGAATCATCACTTCCAACACCTATATAAAGGACCCTCGAAGGGTTATCCCACATCGATCTCAAGCTCTCATGTGCTGAAGTCCTGACCCTATACTTAAGCCCGTTCCGAAATTCTCAGAGTTTCTCAATTCTGAATGTATGTAGAAGAATCCTATCAGAAAGATATGTCTACTGTCATGCCAATTATGGAGTGGCAGGTGTATGAAGAAAGGTTGGTGCATCCTAACTTCTTCGCTAAGTATGATTGAATCATTTCTAAGAACATCAAATTGAATGGATGAGAGAGTGTTTGCATAAAGAAGCTAGGGGCTCAAGATTTGGTATATTCGGAATTTCTTGGTGAGTTTTATGAATCAGTTAATTTCTTCAAATAAGAAGGAAGAAAGATGTTTTCCTTCGAAATCTATGGAAAGAATTATGATCTTTCATATACTAAGGCAGCTAGTTTGATTGGAGTTATGTATGAAGGAGAAGCTGAATTTTGTTCTCATAAGTTGTCGGATGTTCATGGAAGCTTTTTAAAGGTTAAATCTATGGAGTTCCTAGGTATTACAGATTTCAAGACTATGAAGATTTCTCACCTCTCTACAAATAATCAGATCCTTGAATTATGGGTTCAAGGATTTATCATTCCAAGAAAATTTGACAAGGACACATTGAAAAAGAGTGAAATGTACATCCCAGACTTTCTGGTGAACCTAAGGAAGGTAAATTTGGTTAAGAATATTCTTATAACGATTGGGAATATTAAGAATGGTAACATGGAGGCTCATATAATCATGTATCTGACAATTCATTCTAAGTTGATTGTTCGGTGTCTGAAATCTTTCAAAATTCCTTGCAGTTCAAAGACAAGGAATTGCAAAGTCATTCTAGTCAGTGATGATTCTTTGAAAAGGATGAACGTTGGGTTTTCCAATGACTTCTTAGAATTTTATGACCTACTATGGAAGAAGCTAAATCTATTCCAAAGAAACAAGAGGTGCCTGAACCATCGATAAAGGGACGAAAGAAAAGGAATTTGAAGGAAGTAGAAGAGGAAGAAAAAACCCCAAAACCTAAAGAAGCCCATTCCGCACCTCCAAAACCTAAGAAACAAAAAGCCTATCCAGATTAGGTTGTAGAAAAATGGAGGGAAGATAAGAAGAAAAAAAAAGTGGATCCCAAGTTCAGACTAGACCCTGCTGAAGAAAAATCCTTGAAGGAGAAAACATGTGAGTATCTTGAAAGGGAAGAGAAGAAAAATAAGAAAAATAAGAATTTGAATGATGTAGAGATTGTTCAATCTCTTTTTAAGGATATTGATAAAGAATCCGAGAGTATCAAAGTACCAAAATCTTTCTTGGTATAAGCTTTACTTGAGACTCTGGGTATAAAGTTTGTCACATTGAAAAAAGTGAAAGAAATAGAAGAAGAATAAGTAGTACAAGAAGTGGAAGAAGAAGAAAGAAGTGGGGATAATGAAGATCTTATTAAACAAGTGGATGAATTTCATGAGAAAGAAAGTAAATCTAAGAAATTTTCAATCCAAACATTAGAAGAAGAATATTTAAAGCTTTTTACACCTGGGAATGATCAGAAAGAAGAGGATGATAAAGCTGGAGATGAATTGAACAAGCTGTCTGAGGAAGAAAGTTTTAATCATCATTTTATTCATCCTGAATATGCTGAGCCAGGAGCTGAGAAGGAGAAGATAGATGAAGATATAATTGTTCAGTTGTCTCACAGTGAACATGAATCTTTAGATGAGGAAGTTGTTCTTAGAGCTGATAAGGGGAAACAGGTTGTTGTTGATACATCAACTAAAGCTATTGTGAAGAAGAAGGAAGTTGGTGGATCTTTAAAGAGGAAACTTTCTAAGCTAGAGATAGAGCCCTCACCAAGAAAAGTATCAGATTCAGAATCATCATATCTAGGGCATGATTTTGTTGTGTAGTCATTGAAGAAGCCTTTTGGGACTTTTCCGATTTTACCAAGCATAGACTCTAAATGACAGATGCTTTAACACACACTAAATCAGAAATCAGATTCAGTGTCCATAGTGATGGAAAAGTGTTTCAAGCATGAGGATGATTTCAAGAATTTCTTCATTAACTACGATGCCCATAAAAGGTCTTTTAAAAAAATGGCCAGCTGGTCAAAGAAGATAGTTGAAGACATGATATAACTTGATGAATTACAAGATGGTGTCTAATAGGCAGTTTACATTGAAGATGGTATGATCAAAGATCTTACAACCAGTTTTGAAGAAAAGTTATCTTTGGAACAAAATTATCGGATTCAATATATGAAGGATCTGAATGGGAAATTTTATTATGTTGCCCAAATATGGAAGAGACAAAAAGATCTTCGGATTGAAATAGAAGAAAATCTTGTCAATCGGGAAGAAGTCCTAAAGATTCAGGCATAAGCTCTTAAGTCTCTGGAAGAAAGAATCAAGGCTTTAGAGAAGAAATCTAAGGATCAGGATTAGCTTATTATGTGAGTAGAGGAAGATCATAAGGAGCTCAAAAAGCTGAATATTATAGTGAAGAAGTTTATGCCGAAGGAAAAGGAAGGATAATTTTTTTTGCAATCCGATCTTTTGTTGTATTTTTTCTTCATTGTAAAAATTATTTCTAATCATAATGAAATTTTTGGTTTCTTGTATTTTCGATGTGTTGTACTAATCTTTTAGGTACCATAATTTTGTTTTCATTCCCTCAAATTCTTTTTGAAAATCACAAAGGGGGAGAAAGGAAAAATAATACTAAGTAAAGATAAAATATCCCTAAGTAAGGGGGAGTTTATCTAAGGGGGAGTTTTCATACATAGATTTCTCTAGTCAAGATAATGAAAAATGTCATTCCATAAATCTAGAATCTCATTTTAGAAATCTAGAATACGATCCTTTGTGTTACAAATCCTAAGAGGGAGTTAGTCATATTCCTCTTTGCCCATATGATAAGGGAGATAAGTTTTATCTTCAATGTATAGAATCATATTTTCTAAGTCCTGATTTTATTTTTTATAAGGATGTTTGTAATTTTCAAAAAGTTGGATATTGTGGAGTCAATAAGGTTTCATTATGACTTTTCCATTCCTTCATGTTTGGGGATATTGTTGAGTCAATAAGGTTTCATTATGACTTTACCAATCCTCATGTTTTGAAAATCACTAACACCTTATCTCAAGGAAAATTTCATTTTACCCTATGTTTTACTTTCATAAAGAAGATTTTCCTTCCCCAAGGAAATTTTTCCTGATGATGTTTTTTATTATTCATTATCTTGTCTAAGTGTAAAATTCAGTTTCATATATAAAAAATCGGAATCATATAATACTTATATAAAGAGTATTTTGTTTTCAGGATATGAATTTTGACTTTGAGTTCTCTAAATTTAGACTCCGAACTCTTATGAGTTCTGACTCCAAGTTCTCTGAATTTAGACTTCGCAATCTTATGAGTTTTGACTCCGAGTTCTCTGAATTCAAACTCCAAACTCTTATGAGTTCTGACTCCGAGTTCTCTGAATTCAGACTCTGAACTCTTATGAGTTCTGACTTCAAGTTCTCTGAATTCAGACTCCAAACTTTGTAAGTCCAGACTCCGAATTCTAATGAATTATGACTCCGAACTTTTTAAGTTCCAGCTCAGAAATCTCATGAACTATGACTCCGAACATTGTAAGTTCAGGTTCTGAATTCTTGTGAATCCAGATTCTGAATTTCCTTGAAATTTAGACTCCTAAATTCTATAGTGTTCAGGTTATGAATTCCTTAGAAAACAAGATCTGAATATCCTTTTATTACAGACACAGAATATGTTTTTGGTTAGACTCTAAACTTTTATTTTCTTATATTCCAAATATTTGTTTTTGGAAATGTAACCATATTTTTTCATACGCTTGTTTTTGTTATAAAAAGATGCCATGCATTCAGTTACTAACTAACCATTGTTTGAGTGACATGTGTACAGGTCCCTCTGAAATTCAAGGAAAAATATGACCGTTGGAGGAGAGAGCTGGCCGTTGGAGATGTGCCTATAAATAGGTGCTCATTTGAAAGAGGTCACTACTATTCTATGATTCTAGAGATCACACTTTTCTGGATTGAGTGTGCTTTTGGTCTGGTTATTTTTCTCTATTTTGATGGCTTGCTGACTTGTGAGGAGGCCAGATGCATTTCTACCTCTCTAAATTTTCTCTCCATCCACATTAAGTTCTAGAATTGTTGACGACGAAGGCTGGATTTGATCTTGGCTTGCTGCATATTACTGCTGGTTTGTCTTGACTTCTTTATTTGTTATCTCTTTTATTCCCTTCTAGTGTAATCCATTTACACCTCAAGTCTGTAATGGTACTCATATTTTTAATAAATTCCTTCGGGAGCATGAATTGGGAAACTAATTCATGCCACCATCTTCTTTAAAAAAAATCTAGAGATCACATCCTGTTGAAGTGTTTTCTAGAGAGAGAATCTCATGCTTAGTGTGTACTGAATGTCTTGTTCATATTTGCTTCATGCAACACCGAATGTTTCAGATTACATTCAAGGACTTCCGGGGATAGTAAGACAGAGGTGCTGACTACCTTAAAGTTCGAGGACTTCCTTACTAAGGATGGAAAAGGTGCCGACTACCTTGAAGTTGAGGGCTTGCGGGGATATCAAGACAGACATCAATATTCGTATCGAGGGCTTACCCTGGTGTGGGTAAGAAAAACATTTTTGAAATTATAAATCAAGGGAACTTTATCCAAGATTGTTGGATACCCTTCTCTTTGGGTTAAAAGACTTAATACTTGTTACTTGTTTGTTTAAAGTTTTCCGCTCTATTTGGATTGTTGAGGAAAGTATAACTATCTTATACTTCCTTATACTTGTATACTTTGATTTAGTAAGATTCTATACACTTTAAGGTAGAATCTTTATCTTTGTAAACTTTTATTAATTATTATTTTCCGGAACCATCTTTTCCAGAATCACTTTCTCAGAATCATATTTCCAGAATCTAGCAAGTGTGTAGAACTAGAGGTATTGTGAATTACATTATTTAACCTTGTTAAACATAATCATCTTTAAAAGTTCGAAAGGAATTTTTTAAAGTATATAATTCATCCCCCCTCTTGTTTTTTGTGCATTATTAGATATTTCATTCAGTATTTTTATTATTTCGATCATACATTTTTGTATTATAGAGTATATCATACTCCACATACCATCTAAAAATATGGTGGTAAAGAAGATTCATCCTCATTGCACTTGTACAGAATCAGGGGGTCGATTCTCCATATAGAGATTGATTTCCCTCTCACAAAAATTTATGTTGGATATATTTAAGGGAAGCCAATCTATGCCAAGAATTGCATCAAATTCCATCGAAGGGAGTATGAAGTGGTTTTCTGGGAAGTTCAAACCAAAATTATGATAGGGGCAGTGTTATATTCCTGGGATGCATTGATTTCCCCATTTTCCATTATCCCCGACATCTTTACATCCATGATTTGTGGTGGTGTTAGGATTTTTCTACTAAACATTCGGGATATAAAAGAATGTGTTGAACTATGGAGGAAACCCTACCTTTCACTTTTTGATTCAGGTTCTACTATATCCCATATAGACATAAGGATTAGTAATTTTAAACTACTCAATGCATAATGGGGAAAACAATGACATTAAAGGAAAAAATTATAAATAACATTTATTTCCTTAACTTATGAATTTATAGGCTTCAATATACATCATCTATGATCTACATCACAACCTATATTTTTAGAGAGAATGGTTTCCCATAATAATGGTTTGTAATAAGCATATGAATTTACCAAATCATATCCCCTGGGACTATCATAACCAAGAGTGCATCAATAACAATTGTTTTCCACCAGTTCTTGTTCAAGTCTAGCTCAAAGCGGTGTTTTCAGGTTTTACACTAAGATACATCTATGCTAGAGATGCCTCTACCTACTCATATCATGATATGGATACATTTACTTGATAAACCACTTACTCAATACTCACCAAAATTTAGAGATTTTTTTATTATACTTTTTCTTATTCCCAAGTATTTTACTAGGGTTTTCAAATCTTAATCCCAAAAATAACTAAACCTATCCTTTGATACCAACTATAACAACGCTTCTCTTTAATAAAAATTAAAATATGATTTATTACATAAACTTTCACTTAATAAAACTCCATGTATTTAGAGGTATAATGTATTTGGGGATTAGTAATATTACATAACAACATATAACATAAAACACAACATCTTTATTGAAAACTTCTTTTACATTACCACAATATTCCTTCGTACTTAGCATTTCATAGGGTAACCTGAGGGATCACATAATAAAAAGGTGATCTATAAATCCCAGAAACGGAGTAAACAAGGCATAAAATGAAGAATATAGTACATGTTAGTAAATAACCCTATCAATGGATAATAAGAAAAAAATGAACATAAATCCATGATATAACATGACTATCATAACATGGAAATGTGGCAACAAGATTTAACATGATATTAGCATGAGACAAGGCTCATTGCACATGAAGCATGAGTAAACCCTCATTGAACTAGAATTAGCATGAGTAAACCCTCATTTAACATGAATTATTATGATTAAACCCTCATTTCACTTGATGTATCATGATACTATTCTTTACCCAATGAATTGGATCTCTATTAGGGCACCCCCTTCTTAATAATTTCATTTCATGCATAAGTGTGCCACATGGATCATATAACATGGATTCATTAAACACAATAATTTATTCTACGATAATTGAATGTGAAATTCATACATGAAACTCTATAGTCAATATGTAAATGTTCATAAATCTTAATATCCTTGATAGAGAAATGGACATGGTATTCACTACACAATGACTTTGGTTTGGAAAATTGCGATACAATTTCTGCAGCATAACATTGTGACATAAGAATTCATAAAAATGGTTGATGAGAGACAAATGGGTGTCTCCACATATGTACATAAAATTTAAAGTAAGGGGTCATATTGATACATGTCCCATTATATGTAATGAAATTTAGATTCATAATACAAAAGAATTTCTTGAATGTAAATGTGAAGAGAGACATTTCTTACAGAATGTAGGCATGGTAAAGAGTATACATGAGAGGGATTAAGGAGAGATAAAGAGGTTTATCATCATTAAAACATAAGGAGGTAAGTATGGGAGAGGTTTGAAATCATACTTCAGCATTTTTAATTGAAAAAATGGTATAAAAATATAAATAAAATTTGACAAAAAGTAGAAAAGAAAAACCCCTTACGAAATTTCAGCATGGTAACGAGTGTACATGGGAATAATTAATGAAAAATAAAGGGGTATATTATCATTAAAAAATAAGTAGGGAAGTTTGGGGGAGGTGATAAATCATTCCCCAACATTTTTAATTTAAAACAATGGTATAACAACATAATGACATTTGGACAAAAACGAGAAAGGAAGAAATCCCTTAAGAAATTTTGGAATGGTAACATGTGTAAATGGGAGAATTAATGATAGATAAAGGAGTTTATCATCATTAAAAATTAATGACCGCAGTATGGTGGAGGTGAAAAATCATACCCCAACATTTGTAATTGAAAAGACAAGGTTATAGAAACATAAAGAAACATGGACAAAAATGAGAGAATAAGAAATCCATTACATGGAAGTGTGATTCCAAAGGCTTGGTAGAGGCATGAGAGAGGCTTCTTGGGAGCTTTAAGTGCCCTGGGAGGATTATAGAGAGAGGAGTGTGTGGTTTGGTCAATCTCTAAAAGTTTTTTAGGAAGTGAAGTGGGATCTTGGGTGGGTTTATATAGAAAAAGGGATGGAATTCATTATTATTTAGGTTTTAGACACCACACATTAAACTAATCAAAACCACAAACCAACCCATGGTTTTTTACCATGTTTTTTTCCAAAGGAGAGTGTAAAATGCTGTTTTATAAGTCCAATGTCCTAACTACTTAAAACATTATTCTTGTTTATGTGTAGGTGAGTCACACTCTCAAGGAAATCGTTTTAAAGTTAAATTTTTTTATAAATCTTGGAGGGTCCATTAGGGCACCATAAAATTAATCAATGAAATATAAAATCTAATAATTTAAAGAAAAAAAATATATTGGAAAAAAATCATGTTAATAGTATTTTATTACAACAAAATTGGGTCATTATGAAGTCATAAAACACATTATATATTTAAACGGTATTTATTTTTTACCCAAAAATTCTACTATCTCAGAAAATTAAGAAAAATTCACTGTTGGATAATTTTGACGTCCTGATTCCAAAAATAATATTCATTTTATCTAAATAATTTTATATATATGAAAATTTTTACTTGTAAAATAAAAACCAACATTTACAAAAAATTCATGGGTTTTGACAAAAAAACTTTCAAACCATAATAAAAATTAAAATTATATTCATAAAAATTATACAATAATTTATATTTAATAAAAATTAATTTAGTAATAATATTTAATTAAAATATTATTTAATTAAAAAATCCATTAATTCATCAAAATAGATTTCTTAATTGAATATTAAATAAAAATTCTATTTTTCCTTTAAAAACTATTTACAAAGTAACAATAATAAAATCAATGTATATTCTCTATACCAAAATAATGTACATAATCTTAGTGCTAGGGTCTTGTTACGTAACTATTTATAACATCCACATAATACCTAAGGGTAAGGTGGGTGATGGTGATAGACTTTTGGGGTGGCTCAAATAACGTCTATCGGGTGGTAATATCTATTAACTTACACTTCTCACATAAGCAGTTCTGCTCAAGCTTAACGTGTTGAAGATCATCTTGGGCTTGGTCAGGAGAGAAGCCCAGTGACGTCACCTCCATTTTAAGCTCCGAAAAATGGGATTCGTATGGATAAATTCTACTGGATGAGGCCATCATTTCTTTTTTTTTTCTGAGTGAATTGGATTTGTTAAAGCCCTATATTTATACTAATCATGCTATCACTACTCAACAACTATATTAGAAATGATAAAAATTATTAAGGGTACTTTAAAATCCAATAACATAAAACCGAGTAAGTGAATATGTTTTATATAACCATTTTACATAATAAGACATTTAAATAGATCAATAGAAATTTTCATTAATAAATTTTTGGGTCGTTACAATATGATAAATCTTATAAAGGAGAGAATACCATATTTCCTTTGTGCAACAGGTGTGAAAAGATTCACCAAGGAGAATGTCACAAAGGGACTAGAATGTGTTTTAAGTGTTGAAATATTGGGAATAAACCAGCAAATTTCCATGGAAAATGGATAGGGTGATGGATGGAAATAATTTTCAATATAATATAACTTATATGATTCTATGTTGTAAGACATGGATAATTTTGGAATTATCCATGCCAATGCTCTATTCAAAGGGCTGAGAGGTATAATGAGAATCAACAATCTCCAAGAACAAGGGAACAAGGAAAGACCTGTACTGATATGGATCATGATGATTGAATTAAATGTTACCTATACTCAATAATTGTGTATGTCATGATGTATTTCAATTCATATCGTACTATCATTTCTTGTTTGTTTTCTAAGAACATTGAGTCGCCACCAAATATGATTTTCTATCATTAGGTAAAACTTCTATGATTAGGTATCACATGTTGATATTTTTTAAAATGTTATTATGGAAAATAATACTAGTCTCCCTTTGGAGGAATTTAGTGCAATTATAGGTATGGAATGGCCTTACCTATATAGAACCAACAAAATTTTCGTGAGAATAAAATCACTATCTGTATTGTGAATCACCCCTGATTCCATGCAAGTTCAAGGATGAATATGAATCTTATTTAACACCAACATGACAAGCATATACATTATTGACCTATTAGAAAAAGTAACATGATAAAATTATTGATTCTATGGATGTAATCACCCTCAAAGAAATTCTTATTCTGAGAGAATACACTGATGTGTTTCTTGAAGAATTTACTGGTGTTCCACCTAGCAGAGAGGTTGAATATTCAATCTAGATTATACATGGGGAGTTATTATTTTCAAAGACTATATATATTGGTTTTTGTGGAACTCAAGGATATGAAGAAAAAACTATTGGAGAATATAGATAAATGGTTCATACACTTAAGTGATTCACCATGGTGTCCACCAGTCCTCTTCATCAAGAAGAAGTACGATTCAACGAAACTTTGTATTGATTATCATGAGATCATCAAGATCATGATAAATAACTATTTTCCTCTACAACATATTGATGACTTTTCGATCAGATTTGTGAAGCATAATACTTCCCCAATGTGGATATTCGATCAGGATACTACCAGGTTAGGGTGAAGAAGGATGATATTTCCAAGTCTATGTTTCATACAAGGTAAGACCACTATGAGTTCATATTGATACCTTTTGGGACAACCAGTCCTCAAGAAATCATCATGGACATGATAAATATAGTCTTTTGAGATTACATCATCAAATTTTTGTTAGTCTTTATAGATGATATTCTAATATAATTCGAAACCATGTATGATAATGAGGAGCATCCAAGCACTGTGCTAAAGACCTTGTGAAAGGAGAATATTTATGAAAATTAAAAAAATGAGAGTTCTGGTTAAAGGAATTCACATTCCTGGGGAATATCATAATAATAAATGGGATATATATAAACCATTCAGAGATATAATAAATTGAAGTATGTATATGGAAAACATCTATGATAGATATCTATATTTTCCTTAGATTAGATGGTTACTATTGTCAACTTGTGAGAAATTTCTCCTTATTTTCAAACCCTATAACCATGGTAACCCAGAAGGGAGTCATTTTTTATTATAATGATTAATGTAAATAGAGATTCAAGGTTATAAAAATATGTATTATCACTAAACCTATTCTAACACTACCCACATGGGGAGATCTTTTGTGGTATTCAGCGATGCTTTCAAGATGGGATTTGGTTGTGTGTTAATGAATAATG
This sequence comes from Viscum album, assembly GCA_963277665.1. Lineage (NCBI taxonomy): Eukaryota > Viridiplantae > Streptophyta > Magnoliopsida > Santalales > Viscaceae > Viscum > Viscum album. Next base: position 1,467,555,709 of record OY728158.1, read on the forward strand.
AAAAAGTCATAGACTACTATTCAATGAAGTTGAATGTTAATGAATGGAACTACCCAAAACATGTTCAAGAGTTGGATGTAGTGATCTTAACTTTGAAAATATGGTGGAATTATCTATTTAGGGAGATGTGAAAAATATATACAGATCAGAAAACCCTCAAGTATATATTCAAATAGGCAGAGCTAAATATTCTCCAATGAAGATGGTTAGAACTGATCAAGGACTATGATTTCTCAATCCACTAACATCATGTTAAAGAGAATAAAGTGGTCGGTTATCTAAGTAGAAATGATCTAGATATTCTATAATTAATGATAATTGAGATGGATATAATATTCTTTTTTTAGATAGGTTGAACCTAGGAATCATAAAGGTAGGAATATATTTAATCCTTTTACAAATGACTGATCAACCGTCCCTTATAGAGAGGACAAAATATTCTCAATGGATTGATGTGGGAATTCTTATGAAATTAGAATCTATAAAAAATGGTAATCCTTGATGTTTAATTCTAATGAAGAAGTATTTGTTTAGATTTGGGTCAAGAATATGTGTACCATCAAATACTGAGATAAAGAATGAGGTTTTGGATAATGAACATAGTTCAACCCTCTTTATCCACCCAAGAAGCACAAATATGTATCAAGATATCTTAGAAAACCATTTTTGGGAAAATATGAAGAATTAGGTCATGGATTATACATCAAGATGTCTTGAATTTGATAAAGTTAAAGTGGGAAGGAAAAATCCAATGGGATGATGCAACCATTAGCCATACCAACCTGGAAATAGGAAAACATCACCACAGAATTTTTCAATGGTGTTCCAAATACATCAAGAAGGAATAATCATATATGGGTTGTGGTGAATTATCTTAAAAATACTATACACTTCATTGTGATTCATGAGGGTTTACCACTGGATCAAATTTCATGGATATACATCATAGAAGTGGTGAGGATACATAGAATACCACTATTGATTTTATCTGATTGAAATGAAAGATTCAAATATATGTTATGTAATATTATATAAATTCTCTAAAAATTTATTTTAACTTCATCATGGATTATCACCATAAAACTGATGGCCAATCTAATCAAAATATACAGACACTTTAGGATATGTTGAGAGCTTTCTTAATTAAATTCAAAGAATAATGATAATAATATCTTTCTCTGGTTGAGTTATCTTACAAAAAACATTTCCACTCGAGCATCCAAATGGCTCCCTAGGAATCTATTTATGTGAATATGTGAATAACACCTACATGTTGGAATGATGTTGGGGAAAGAAAACTGGTAGGTCTAAAAATAGTCGAGGAAATGGTGAAAAAGGCTAAGACCATTCAGTATAACATCATGGGTGATTAGAGTTGGTAAAATAGTTATACTAACAATATTTGATGGGGCCTAGATTCTGATGTTGGAGAAATGGTATACCTTTTCATATCTCCATGGAATAAAGTGATGATATTTTTGAAAAAAAGGAATTCTTAGTACAAGATACATCAACCCCTATAAGATCCTTGATCACATCAGAGCAGTGGCCTATCGACTAGAACTCCCACTAAACCTATCTCATGTACATGATATATTCTATGTATCCCACTTGAAAAATTTCATAATATAACCCTCACATGTACTCAATCCATAATTAGTACCATTGGATAATGACATTTCCTATGAGGAGAATCTGGTGAAAATATTTGATAGTAGAGGCAATGTTATATTAAATAAGACAATGAAACTTGTTGAATTACTATAGAGAAAACATAAATTTGATGAAATGATGTGGAAACTAGCGGAAGTGATGAAAAAATGTACCCTCTTCTGTTTTAGAAAGGGAAATAAAAATGTGAAGGGTGAAATTTCTCTGGAGGAGACTATAACGACTAGAACTATTATAAATAAATTTCTCCTTTTGATTTAATTAAATGTCTTTTTATACAATAGGGTTATAGAAAAACATGCACTTATTTTTTTATTATATCCAATTAGATTTAAAATACTATTAAGTATATTTTTCATTTATAATATATCCATTTAATAGTGATCACATTATTAGTATCAATACAGGGTTTCAAAAAAATTCAATTTACACAAACAAAGAGAGTGATGGCCTCAACCAGTAGAATTGTACCCTATGAAGCCCATTTTTCATCACTTCTAAGGGATATAGAATCACTATTATTTTCCATTTACCAAGGCCAATATAATATCTAATTACATAAGCATGAGAGAAACTATTTATGGTATAAGTTCAAGCTCATATATCACACCCAAACTATATTCACCAAACTGGCACATGAAATTCCCTCCATCACACCCCTTAATCTTAGAGAATTTGCTAGTGTACTAAAAATATATTTATAAAGACCCTATAATTATGAATATGAAAATTATTTTATATATAATAATGAATATATTTTTATCATTTTATTGTTACTCTGTAAATGAATTTAATTTTGATACAATAAAGAAGAAATTATATTTTTGGTTAAAATTAAAATTCAATTCATGAATTTTTCAATTAATTTATTTTTCAAATGAATATTATTTTAATAAAATGTTGTTATTAAATAATTTTTATAAACTAGAAATGATCATATAATTTTTATGAATTATAATGAAATGTTTTATAAAGGTTCAAAAATCGTTATTGTCAGAAAAACCAATCATTTCTTAATAAAAAACACTTTTTTTTAAAAGTGAAAATTAAAATATTTAGAATATAATTTATAAAAAATTAATATTTTTTTGAATTATAAAATCCAAATTATTGAATGGTAAAATTTTCATAATTTGTAGAGGTAATCTAATTTTTAGGTAAGAATTAAATATCATATTCATATACTTTGGGTATTATGACATCATAATAATAAAAAAGTGATGTAATTAATACTATAATGTGTATACAAGACCAAATATAAATTTTCAATTTAACATAATATGATTTTATGTTTATTTGGTTAATTTTGTAAAGCCTTTAGGTATCCTCTAAAACCATTAGTATATTTTAAGCTGTTAAAATCATTTCATTAAGAGTATTAATCACATCAACATAAAAAAAGGAATTATTTTATTAATATCACCCCTTTTAATTATAAAATAATTATATACTGTACCATTTAGTATAAAACATGGGCAAAAACCATAGGATTATTTGTGGTTTTTGTTATATTATTATGTAAATTCCAAAACATAAATAATAAAGAAACCCCCTCGCTTCTTATTTAAACCCACACAAGATCCTATTTCTATTCTCTTAACCTCTGTGAATAATTTCCATACTTTGATATAGACTCTCTATAATTCTCCCAAGGTTCCCCCAATCCCTCAAGAATCCCCTCTCAAGCATTTGATTTCATTCACTCATGTATGGGACCTTCCTCTCCTCCTTTCAATTCAATTACCATCTCTAGAATTATTCTTATTAATTGAAATTTTATATTATTTTATTTATTTATAAACATCACAAAACTATAAAATTGATGTTATTTTAATGATATTTCCTTTAATCTCTCTCATTTTTACCTTTACCCAATCTGTTACTATGATGATATTCCATAATGGATTTCTCTCTTCTCATTTCCATTCATGTGCTTATTTTATGTTATGTATCTGAAATTCCATTTGATTATCTTGGGATATGTTCTTACATATTACCCTTAATTTAAATTTTATTCTTAAATGATAATTACCCCCATTTTACTCTCATTAATCCTCTCATGATCCTTTATGTATATCTATTAACAAGCTGAAATATAGTTTGGATTATTTTCTTCATTCATGTTTCCTAATTATTGTATGCATCTATTTCAACTTTTTAATTGTGAGAAATGTTTTTACATGTCCATATTACTTACTATTGGATTTATATGTGATGAGATACCCCTTTATCTCTGATCAACCAATTTTTACGAATCTTCATCTGACACTTTTATGCTTCCAAAACATCACCATGATTTTCCATACCAAAACAATTGTGTAGTGAATGCCACACCCATTTTTTATAAAGGGTGTTCACCTTTACACAGAAATAATTTCTGATTGGGAAATTACATGTATGTAATCCACATTCCTTGATCAATTAATATATTATTATTATAAATGAACCCATGGTGTATGATCTATGGGTCACACTTTAGCATGATAATGAAATGAATGTGAGGGGTGAACCCATAATTATATAGTCCTCTAATGCATTGGGTAATGTTATGTATTATGATACATCATGTTGGTATATTGAGTTAACCGAATTAATTTGAGGCACTTTTTCCACCATTATTTTATAGTATTTTATCCTTGATCAATTTTTTTGATGCAATGTTTTATCTTTTTTTCACATTTCCCATGTTATGGTTATCATGATATACCATGCCTCATTTTTCATGATTATGATTCCTACTCTTTTTATACCTCATTTATATGACTATTTTATTACACATATCACCTTATTAAATGCCTATTACCTTACTGATATTTATATCTCACACCTTTATTATGTTTTCCCTAGGTTACTGACTACTATTTTAAAAGTTATGGAATTTTAGAATCCTATTAAGGAAGTTTTTAATTATGTTGTTGTATCCCATGTTCAAGATGTTATTATATGTACCTAATTCATAAATAAATTATACTTATTGTTTTTTGGGGTTGCATTATGTTTACTTTTATGTGATAAATCATGAATTGTTTTGTAATAAATAACATAGTTGTTATACCATCCAAGGTGATCCATAAGTGGAATCCTATGTATCATTGTTGGAATGATGTAATGTATAACCCTTTTATCCCATCCTAGGTATACCACATAGGGGAAAAATTATCAATCATGTTAGTGTATAACCATATTTACCATTGATCCAGTCTAAGGTTATTCCCCTTTGGAATCCATATCACTCATGGGTAGGTAAGTCATCAGCCTAGTGAGTCTTTCTAAGGTATTACAATAAAGGAAACCATGCATCACTATAAAAATTATGAAATTTATTTCCATGAGCCAATTATAAAGAAAAATAAGCCCATCCCATGAATCCTTAAATCATGATCATTTTATTAACTATAACATAATTTAAGGGTATGGTTTTAGCTACCATGAAACTCATACAATTTAGGAAACATATCATAATAATTTAAAAATAAAAACAAGAACCTTAAATGGTGGTTGAAAATAATTCATGGTGTGAGAAACATAGGAAATTGATAATGAAACACCATTAAGGGTAGATAATGTTGAGGTTTTCAACCACTAACATTGTTCAGGAGTCTCTAATAGTATACTGTGAATTCCACCTTAATTTAATTACTTGAAAAAATGTTTATTAGGTGTTTCTAGATAGGTCTTACATTAGTAACAACATCATGCCTTATTATGTGTCAAACGTTTCTTCAAAAGAACAATACCACAATTAGTAGGTTTTTATATGACCCCTAATCCTTTTTCGACCTTTGATTTGATCTATAATGGAAGAAACTATTAAAATGGAAAAATGAAATGAATTTAGGGCACATGATATTACCCCAAAATAGTATAGAAAATGGAGAGATAAATTGGAGAAATAAGGAAGAAAGTCATATAATTTACCAAGGGGGATCCAAAAATATGAACGATGGATCAATAGTAATATGGAAAAATAGGAAATCCCAAAACCTATGTTAGGTGTAACGAGGGAGGTTTGATCTGGTGGAGAAGAGTGGGGCTTGATGTGCATGGGATAGAAAATAAAAGGGAGGGTTAGTTAAAAAGATAGTGTTTTGACCACATTTTCATGACATGTCAAATTGATTATGATATTAAGGTTGATTTATAGTATATGGAAGACCATATGTCATATCTCAAGAAGATTTGATAGTTTTATAGTATGCATTTTTAATAAAAATTACTAAAACGAGGTTCTTTTGAAAATAATTTTAAAAATATAACATAACTTAAAGGGTTTAATAGTTTACCAACAAAGTTTATTTTGAAAAAATATGAGTTAAAGGGGTAATTGTGATTTCACTACACACATTTCATGTTAATTGTTATTAGAGATTCATTTAGGGTTGGATTAATTCTTTAGTTTGAATTAATTGGAATCCCAATTAATTTTTAAGACTTTATTACATTTCTTGAAGGACCAAACCTTGATAAAACAATCATATTTCCAAGGTACAAAACTTATTAATGGATTAATATCTTCCAATTCATATTTAAATCCCAATAATTTGGGTAATAGAAGGATTAATGTGTTGTCTAATAAAAAACACAAGCCAAGCACTGAAAACCTCACACTGATCGGCTTGAAATTAAGTGCAAAACATCCACATGCATAAAAATATGAATTCAAAAATGAAATCATGTAAGATAAATGGAATTAAATGTTTTAACACACAAATTACTAAGAACCAGTAGCTAATATATGTGACATTACTCCCTTGACATGTTTGTATCTCCCATACAAAAAAAACCCACCATTTATCCTGATATCGAGAGGAGGAGAAATCTCGGGTCGAGGACATTATTCATTATTGACCCCCTATGATGTTAGGGGCCTATAAAACATATAGGATGAGGAGGGGAATCCTATATAAATTAAAAATGAAAGATATTTTTTTTGAACATCCAAATGAGGAGTCCAAGGTTCTATTTTATAGGCAATGTGGAAGGTGGTTTTGGGAAAAATGATTTCATAAAACAACTTGGACCATGATTTTAATCATCCAAATAGTCTTATCTTGCTTTTGAAAAAACTAAAAAGTTGTGTCCTCACTAATTAAATATCCCCATAAATTTTAGGTCTCCATTTGGACTCCTACAGCCCGAGATATTGACAGAACACAACAAACGACTTTTGACATCAAGTAGATTCGGTGTCTTGGAAAGATCAGTCTAGATGTTCCAACAGCTGGACAAATTGGGATTAGTTTCCTACATAAATGTTATATCCAATTGAATTTAGGACATGGCCAAAAAATATTATCCCATTTGAAGTGACATTTTAGTAAAAGTTTGTGGTTGAGTCCACCAGTGTGTTTGGATCCTATGATGATTGGCCCATTTTTCTTGATATTTTCCATGTGTCCTCCAAATCATCTCCACCTATAAAAAAATTATCAAAAAAGTAACATTTTGTTTTTTCACAGTGGTAAAAATAAAATAATTGAATAAAATATGGAGTGAAATTTGTTATTATTTTTATTATTTTCAATAAAAAACTAGTTTAGCATTGTGGTAAAAGGTTGAAAATGAAACAGTGAATTGCTGTGCGATCAAACCCCCACACCTAACCATTTTAACTCCCAAGAAAAATCATATTTTCAAACAATTATTCTTGTAGATATTTAAAACTTCATAAATATTTAACATTCAATGAAAAATAAATTCTTGATAGAAAAGTGATAAAATCAAAAATCACACTGAGGAGTTATTCTCAATGATCAAACAGAAAGATGTATCAAAAGTTACATATATCTTCATGAAATTCAAGGAGTTGAATGATACCAATTTGAGAAAAAAGTCCAGAAGATAACCATTTCACTAATTCTCTACATGTGTGTGTGACAACCGTTTCAAGCTATTCTTTCCACTTTATATCAAGTAAATATAAGTTATTTTAAAAATTGTCTACCTACATAATCCTTTCCACCAAACCTACGCTACATTATTTTGTAATCAATGTTCAAGGCCCACTCACTTTAGCATTCCCAGAAGTCAAACCATAATATCATGAACTAGATATCAACATATTTTTTACATTTCATAAATCCCCTCAATTTTTATTTTATTTGTTTTTGGGTTTTTTGAGGGTGTACAATATTTGGATAATAGGTACACACACATAGGTCAATCTAGTACAATAATGGAATAAATTAGATAAATAATGAACATATGGAAAAATAATTTTTTATAGTAGAGAAAAATTAACCTAAATTAAATTTAACTTCTATTAAGTAAGAAAATTTCACACTTCATGTTTGGGTAAAAAGATGTGTGGAGAAATTATGTGAAACAATTTCCCTTTAAATAGTTCAAAAAGGGTACCAATATTCTCAAAGGTTTAAAAAAGATACCACCATCAAAAACCTACCAAATTTATTGATAAATTCACAACATATTGTAGAAATCTTAATGAAATTCACATTTCATCAGATTTTTTTTAAATTCTAAAAAAATATAAAAAAGTGAAATTATTCATTCATTTTTAGTAATTTTCATGACTAAGAGGGAATAATTTTCCATGATAATGTGGGAATCAAAAATTAACATTACTATACAAAAGATAGGGGGTAGGAAAGGTGGGAGAAAGTGACAATACAATCCAGAAATCCCAAAATAGAAAAAGAAGAAAGATGATGAATATTACTAACTAACCTAGGAATATACGCATCCCACCAAACCAAAAGTGTTTAATTTTCTCACTATAATAAAATAGAATGTGGGATAGAAGGATCAAACATGGTGAGTTATATTGTAATGATTCTTCTTTAACTTGGAGTTCCTCCATCGGGGAATCTAAAAAGGATTTAGGGAATTACTTAAGATGTTACCCATTGACAGTGGTGGTTTTATTTGTGTCTTCATTTTTTACTGGAAAAACGCTAAATGGATAAACATTATTAACAGTGTATGGGACAAACCAGTGGGAAAAAACACACTTGGATGTAAATTCAGATATTAATTATAAATGAGTACCTTCTTCCCAATGTATAATTTATGATGAAGGATGAGATTATCATGGGAATCATTGGTCCTCTCCTTCAAAATCCCATAGTTACCATATGAATCTCTACTAATTTCCTCTAGCTCCTGAATCTATAACTTCCTTTGAGAATCGACACCCTAAAGACTAGTATTGAATATTTTACTGGCCTAGCAGGACCAGTTCTAAATCTAAACAGAGAGATGAAAACTCTTTCAAAACACAATCCTCTAATTTGACATTCTAATGGGTGTTTTAAAGATATTATGGCAATCCTATAATGAATCATCGAGTCTAAGACACCAATATTTTCTCTTTGGTTGAAATATTTAATGAAGAATTTTATTTACATCTCTATTAGACAAATCATCATGACCATTGGTATATGGGTGATAAGTAGTAGACACTCAATTCCCAACCCCATATCGACATAAAAGAGATTGCATTGTTCGGTTGAAAAAATAAGAACCCTAGTCACTGATGATGAACCTAGTTAATCCAAAACTACAAAAAAATTGGTTCTCAAAAATTACACTTCAATATTGAAATCATCAGTCCTTGTGGGACGTGATTCTACCCATTTTGAAACATAATGATCTTCAAGAATAATGTACAAATTCCCAAATTAATTGGAGGAATGGTATCAAAAATTCAATTCTGCAAACATCAAAAATTTCTTGGAAAAGAAAGGGTTTTGGTGTAATTTCATTTGTTTTAGATACATTCCCCATTCTTTGATTGTGAGGACAACATTTATAGAAATCATGGGAATCGTGAAAAAGGGTTGTCCAAAATATACTAGAATCACGGACCTAGCGAGAAGTTTGTTGGTGTCCAAAGTGGCCCACACAAGCAAGAGTGTGAAAACCCTAGGGATATACTAAAACTCACTATCAGGGAACAACAAACCTAAGGGCTTGATCACTACATGTTCTCCAAATGTAGGTGTTATTCTAAATGTACCAACGAGACTCATGTTTTAGATGGTTGGCCTAGTTTTTGTTGAAGTTAGCAGGAATGAAAGATGCTACCACATAATCTACAATTTCATCATACTAAGGAATATAATCATTCAATTAGTACAGTTTCTCATTAGGAAACATTTCATTTATGGGAATACATGGGGATGAGTCAATGTTTGAGTATGGGAGGATTCTACTGATATGGTTAGCCACCACATTATCTTCTCCCTTTTTATCTATAATTTATAGATCGAATTCCTAAAGTAGGAGCATCAAATGAATGAGATGTGGTTTGGTATATGGTTTCTTAAGAATATACCGGAGGGATGCATTGTGTGTGAACAGATTGACTTGGGTACCTAAAAGGTATGACCGAAATTTTCCTTGGAAAACACATTGGAAAGGAATTATTTTTTAGTTGTGGTTTAGTTTTCTTGGGTAGTGTCCACAGTACATAAGGCATGTGCAATAACATGTGGGGCTTGATCAACCCTTAGACATAAGACTTCCCAACCGCCTAGTCAGAGGCATCACACATGATCCCAAATGGTAAATCCCACAGAGGTGGTTGGATTACCAAGGGTGATGTGATAATACATTTTAATTTATTAAAACCTTCCTCACGTTCTTTATCAAAAACAAATTCCTTTTCTTTTTTGGAGTAACTGGGATAGGATTAATGCAATCTTACTAAAGTTGGGAATGAAAAGACGTTAAAATTCATCAGGACCTCATAAAGATAGCACATCTTGTACATTTTTGGTGAATGTTAGAGAATAAATGGAATCCAATTTTGATTTATCTACTTGGATACCATCCTCAGAAATGACATGTCCTAAATATGTACCTTTTCTCACAATAAAATGGCATTTCTCATAATTTAATACGATATAATTTTCAATACAGCGACGTAGTACTGAACCAATACTAATCAAACATTCATCAAAAGATGATCCATATATGATGAAATCATCCCTAAATACTTTCATTCAATTATCCAAGTAATCCAAAAGAATACCAACCATGCATCACTGGAAGGTACCTAGAGCATTGCATAGACCAAATGGTGTCCTTATATATGCAAATGGGATAAAGGGTCAAGTGAAGGTTGTCTTTTCCTTATCCTTAGGGTAAATATGGATTTTAATGTATCCAGACTACCCATCAAGAAAACAATAATTAGACTTCCTTGCTAGCCTCTCTAGAATCTGTTCAATTAATGGTAATAGGAAATAGTCCATCCTAGTGTGTTTCTTTAGTCAATGGTAGTCTATACAGTCACACCAACTATTCTTCACATGGGTTAGAACCAATTAATTATTTTTATTTTTAATTACCATTAGAATAGTTTTTTAGGAATCACTTGTACTGGGATATCCCATTCTCTCTCAAATACGGGGTAAATGATTCCAGTATCCTATAATTTTGTTACGTACTTTTTTAACAAAATCTAGGAGCTTTAGGTTCAGTCGACATTGTGATAGCCTCATTGGTTTATCCTTATCATATAATAATATATGTTTTGTAAAAATTGATGGGTTAATACCGAGAATGTCCACAAGTGTCCATACCAAAGCTTTTTTATACCTCTTCAAAAGTTAAAGTAGTCACAATTCATGTTTAGGGGGGATAGAACTAGAAATGATGACATGAAAGTTGTTTCCATTCTGAAGATAGAAATATTTTAAATATTAAGGTAGTTATTTTACTTTCTATTCAGGGGGATTTTGCATTTATGGGAGTGTATGTGAAAGTGAGGGGTCACTAATTTCATCTAACCACAAAATGGTATCATCCTCAGATGAGGAATGATCATTTATAAGATTTCCAATATCATCAATGGTCATGTGTTCCTTAGTGTTCAAGAAATCATCAATTAATAAACATGCATGACATTTTTCTAAACCCGTACAACATTCTATATATGATTCATTTCCTATAATTTCAATAAATGATGAAAACATAGAAAGGGGATAATGGGAATGAAACTAACTGTTTTTAGGGGAAGGGAGTACATCTATAGAGTTAGTAGAGAGAGAGGGATATTCTTCCAATGTATACTTCATGGAATCAAGGATGTTGAAGTGGAAAATTTCTCCACCGACCTCCACTGATAATTTACCATTATAGACATCAATTATGGTTTTTGTGGATTTCAAGAAAGGTCTCCCCACTATCATCGGGTCATGTCCATTCATCCTATAATCTTCCATCTTTAGCACATAAAAATCAATAAGAAATATTAAAATTTTCACTCTCACAAGAGTACCCTCTAACACTCTATCAGGGTGTGTTGTAATCTGGTTTGTGATTTGAACAAAAATTCCTATGGACTTCAATTATCAAACATGAAATTATGAGTTAATGGAGTGAGTAAACAAATTTATAGAAGAACCCAAACCAAGCATAGCATTTGAATAAGAATACTCCCCTATAGTTCACAGAATTGAGAAAATTCTAGTATAATTGTATTTGGTAGGGAGTGATGGATCTATCAATTCTAATATGTTCCTCCCCAATCTCACCTTCTCATCATCTCATAATCTCCTTTGGTGTGTCCATATATCTTTAAAAACATTGTGTATCATGTAATTTTCTTCAAAACATCGATCAAGGGGATGTTAACCTATAGTCATTGGAAAGTTTCCAATATTTTCATATCAAGTTCAGTTTCCTAGGTGGGGTGGGCCTTTGGGGAAATGGAAGAGGAATAGTGGGTCTATGTACCTCAATAATATACACATTCATTCCTTTGTAAAGGTTTCTCTTAGGACTAGGTTTTACTTCATTTGGACCATTTATAGTGGTTGGGATGGTGGCTTCCTCATGAGTAGATGACTCTATAGGAAGAGTAAGTTGTATTTTAAGTTCAGTTACACTCCTATGGGTGATTGAAATAACATTTCCATTATCCCTAGGTTTAAATATTGTTTTAGAGGGTAGTTTAACTGACCCATGACTTTTAATTTTCCCCACCGAGTTATCTAGTTAGCTTAATTGGGTGTTTAGTTCTTGTATGGAATCTTGGGTGGTTTTTTGGAATTGTATATTTTTTTTCATCCATTTGTTTTATCATATATTCTAGTCTAGGATTCAGTTTTATAAGAAATTATTGTTAATGACATTATGGTGGTTGAGGATTTCTAGGTGGTGGCGGTTGACTAATATTCCACAGTTACTTCCATGGTTGTTGAGGTTGGTTTGAATAACCCATTTCCTACAGGATTTTTTATCTTTCCACAAAGGGTTGTATTAATAGCATGGGTTTTTCCTAAAGGGTAGGTTATAGGGGAAGCCTAGAAAGATTTCATCACAACTCTCAAAAGTTTTTCACTATTGGAGGCATTGGTCAGAGTAGTCGATGTCATAAGAACATATACCATAATGGATGGGAGAAGGATAATGGGATATTCCTTTAGAAAGAGTAAGTTTCTGAATAAGGTTACTTACCTCTTCGAACTTCGTATCCACCTTCTTCTTGAATTCAGTACTTTTCACCTCACAGACTCCTTGAATGGTTACACTAGACCTTGAACTAAATTTTTAGTGTTTTCTGCCATGTTCTTAATCAGGTTACTTGAGAAAATTGGGATCTTATCAACCATCGCACCACATATAGCTGTATCAATCATATTTCGATCAATAAGAATTAAACATTCATAAAAATACTGAATTAAAAGTTGATCACTTATTTGGTTGTGTGAAAATCTTGAAAATAATATTTTAAATCTTTTCCAATATTTAAGAAGTGTCTCTATTTTCAATTGTATTATCCCACAAATTTCATTCCATATTGTTTCAGTTTGAGAGGATAATAAATATTTTTCAAGAAAAAGGCATTTCATGTCCACCTAACCTCTTATTGTTGAATTAAGATAATACAACAAATCATTCACCATGTATTATAATGAAAATGGAAAAGAAATGAGATTTAATTGTTACTAATCCACATGAGAAGGTTTTAATGTTAAAAACAAATATATGAAATTATTTTAAGTGCTTATTTGGATCTTCTCCCATGAGTCCATGGAATCATTTTAATAATTTAATTAATTCGGATTTCAGTTCATACTTGGGTGCCTCTCCTTCTATTTGAATATAGGTGGATTGGATATCAACATTAGGTGTGGTTATTTATTTTAATGATCAGTTGTTTTCATACATATTTTACAAGTTTAATTTAGATTTGATGTTGGTTCTAGAAGTATAAGAAGAAGGATCAATAAGATTTTCAATGTTTTGTGTGTGCTTCTTCAAATCTTTCTCTTGTGCGTCTCGGTGTCGCTGAGATAGGATCATCTCTAATATGAGTTGAAATGAGGGTAAATATCTGGGATTATAATTTTTCATTCATATAACCTAAAAAAGTGTAATATTTTATAAATGAAAAAAAAATCAAGGAAGTAAATAAGGAAATAAATAGTCACAAAATTAACATTATTTTTTCAAAAAAGTGAAAACTAATAAAAAGAGATCCCCGACAGTGGCGCTAAACTTTGACCATGTTGTCATGAAGCATCAAATTTTTTATGATTTTAAGGTTTATTTATAGTAAGAGGAATAACCTAGGTCATCTCTCAAGAATAATTGATAGGTTTAGATTATGAGTTTTTAATAAAAAGTAGGAATATTTTGAAGATATATTTTTGAAGATAAATTTACATAAATTGATTAATAGTTGAAAAACAAAGTTGATTTTGAAAAAAATATTACATGAAGGGATTTTTTTGAATTAACTACACTCATTTAAAATTCATTATTATTAGTTATTCATTTAGGTTTGGAGTAATTATTTTGTTGAAATTAATTGGAATTTGGTTTAATTCTTAATCCTTCATTTCATTGCTTGAAATACCAAACATTGAAATAAAAATCATATTTCCAAGGTGTAGAACATATGCATGGAATAAGAAATTCCAGAGAATATTGAAATACTAAGAAGGTGGGTAAGAAAAGTATTATTGTGCTATCCAATCAGAACAACACAATTCACAGACTCAAAATCTCACACCAATCGGTTAGAAATTAAAAGCATAACATTCACTTGCATAAAAACAAGAATTCAAAAATGAAACCATGTAAGATATACAGAATGAAATATTTTAACACCTCAATCACTCCTAACTTGTATCTGATAGATGTTTCATAACTCCCTTGACATTTGTGTTTCTCTCACACAACGAACACCCACTGTTTATCCTGACATCGAGATAAGGATGAAGCTTGATTGAAACTCCTTCTTCATTCTTGATCCCCCATATGAGGATAGGGTCCTCCAGAACATCTATGATGATATGTTGAATTTTATAAGACTCCAAAATAAAAAATATTTTCTTCGGGTTCGAACTTCAAAATAAAGATCCTAATGTTCCATTTTATAGGCAAAGGGGAAGGTGGTTTTGGGCATATAGATTTCTTAGAACCACCTATCACAAGTTTTTCATCATCTAGATAGTATTATCTCACATTGAAAAATTTTTTCCCACCTCTTTAATATCTCCAAAAAAATATTGGCTTCATTTGGACACTTACATCTTATGATATTGATAGGACACATCACACCACTTTTGAATTCGTGTTGATTCAGTCTATCAAAACGATCAGTCTGGATGTGCCACTAGATGGTAGAATTTTTCTTAAGTTCTTTAATAAAATATGTAGACTACTTAATTTCATACAAAACCACAGAATATAATCCCATTTTGATTCATTTTTTTAGTAGAAGTATGTGGTTGAGTCCACTGGTTTTTTTGGATTCTACGCAGATTCCCCCATTTTTCTGGAACTTCGTCATGGGTCCTCCAAATCACATCCAACTACAATAAAATTATCAAAAAAACTAACATATCCATTTTTAATAGTGATAAATACAATATAATTGATTCAAATATGGAGTGAAATTTTGAATTTGTTTTTATAATTTTTAATACAAAACTAGTTTAGCATCGTGGTGTAAGGTTGAAAATGAAACAGTAAATCATGGTGTAATTAAGGTTCAAAATATTCTTTTCCCCTTAATTTTAAAGAGTTTCTAGGTTTTTCAAATTTTGTTCCAACTATGAACACCCCATTATCCATGGGACACAACTTTCGAAGAATGAATCACATTTTTAAGAAAACCATGCACACCCTATGCCTCTTCCTTAAAAGACCGAAGCATCCATTGCATGATTTAGTCAAACTATGAGGAACCCTTATAGGTCCACACAGTTTGAGGTAATAGTTAACCCTAACCATGGACTAACCATGCACCTCATATATGCTTCCCAAAAAACTGGGGATTTGGGCTCCAAAAAATCCCTGGACACACTCATTACTTCTTATACCCCTAAGTAACATTAATATAGGAAAAATCGGTTAAATAGGAAACTAAGATGTTTATACATCACATGTAGAGACAATATGTTATAACCTCCCCTCCCTAGAAACGTTTTTCCAAAAGTTTCCCTTTCGAGGGTGGTAAATCATCTTCTAAAAAATGTTCCAGATACTGAGCATGTATTTATGCCTCTTTCTATCAAGCCTCATACAGTACATTGATGTTTTATAATAGAACTTAAAATAGAAGAACTGACCTACCTAATATATCAATCCTGGTTCAATCAATAATATGTATTGGATACCCTTTAATGGATGCATCCACATCTAACTCGATTCCCTATGGATCAAACATATGATATTGGCCATATTTATAATGGTGAAGCTATAATACATGGAAGACATTGTGCATGTCATGATATATTTTAGGTAAATACAACTGATAGGATAATACCCTGACACGATCAACAAACTCAAAAGGCCCAACACAACAAGGTAATAAATTTCCCTTTCTTCGAATCCTCCTATGACCCAATCTCGTAGAAACTCACAGAATGACCTGATGTACCATCCCATACACCATTGGTCGATGTAAATGATTTGTATAAAACTTTTACCTAGACTAAAATGTATCTATATACTTATGAATCAACCATATCTACTATGAATTATCTTGAACTAGATGAGGTCCCAGTAGCACTGCCTCACCCACCCCTAACTATAAAAGGTTTGAAAGATACAACATACCTTATAGGGACTCAGATAGATCCATATAAATAATTTGATTAAAAATATTGCTATAGGAAAAATCAAATAGGGTAGGTGTTTCCCCTAAGAACCTCTAAATTCAAAGAAATTGCTTAGTTCATGTCCTCTAACACCCATATCATTCACTCAAAATTACCATTTTTTGAGGGAGATAAGTTGTACTAAGTAGATACTATGATCCTAGTACTCACTGTAACCCTTTATAGAACTGCTACATAACAGAAATCTCAAGATCATATACAATAAAATAGAAAACACCATTAAATAACACATTCGATTGAAGATAAATAATTATTATCTCATCAAATGAGAAGGTACATTAGATTGGTAGAAAGTGTACAACCGTTTTCAATCTATTGATGATAACTTGTACAAAATAGTTTTTTTAAGGGGATCTAAAAAACCAAAAATAAATACAAAAATCACCCCATTTCTTCTTAGGAGTGAACATAGGCTCTAAAAGTCCAGTAGAACACTGGTGATTAGTCTACACTTGTTAATAATTATACCACCTTGTGATAAAACTTGCAATATTCCTCTTCATACCCAAACACCAATATTTAAAATACATGTCTTGGTATATATTGGTAAAACTAGGGTGAAATTTATAAATAGAGGCATGATATTACCACAAATATTATTCCTATATGACTACAGGGAACCAATAATGTATGTGAATGTATAGGATCTCACCATCATTGATAATCTAACTAGATGGTGGGTCCTCGCCTAAGTTACTCTCTCTTAGGAAAAATCATTAGGGATCAAAAATTTGTCTCATACATACCCATTCCTTAAGGATGTATTTCTCTTCTAAGGATACTAATACAGGCTTCCCATGATATTTGTAAGCCTCAATATGCATCTGAGAAAATGGGTCCATCATGTTTCAGTCAGTACTGGGCACTTGGATGGTATGTGTCTGAGTCTTTCATCATAGGGAGTCATCTAATGAACTTCACTTTAATGGGTGTATAAGTAATCTCAAATTTCAATTATTGTGGGTATTCTATCCACTTGAGATGCATGAGGATTATATCACATTATGTAGAAACATATTTCAGAATTTTTTGATCCGTATAAATATTGAACTGCCCCACAAAAGACAATGTGTCTAACATTAATAACCATTAACCATGGTTACTAGCTTCTGTTCATGCATATTGTAATTCTACCAAAGATATATCAATTGGTACAACCCGTGAATGAAAAATGTGTCTCCCTGTATTAAAATTTCACATTTCTTGATTCTTAATGAATCCCAATAAACTACATAACTTCTTCCCATATCAAGTAGAATCCTGATCGACACCAAAGTCAGTCTCACTTTCAACTCTGTAAAATATTATTCGCAAGATATAGAACATGATAACTTCATTACCTTATTAGTCAATCCCATGAGTGGCACTTATAGGCACGGGAATACCTAAATGAAATTCCTTTAATAGATATAAATCCCAAGAAACTATATATGTTAAATACATTCTTTTGTTTCTCCTAGGATACTACAATACTCCCCTTCTCCAAATCAATAGATACTCCTAACTCAAAAATTATATTACCCATGAAGCGAACCTTATCAATACAAAAGTGGTATTTAGTTATATTAATATATATTTTGTACTCTCTCAATTTAATAATCATGATGTCAATATTTTTGGCATGGTCATGTCGATTATGAGAATAAAGAAATATGTTGTCCATAAATTCTACCAAAAATGAATCTATATATGGGTGGATAACCTTATTTATAAATGCCATGAAAACAGTTTAAGCATTTGTATGAAGGAATGACATAACCAGGTACTTGTACAATATGTATCTACTCTGGAATGTTTTACATGGTATGTCTAATGATATCACTTTCACCTGATGGTATCCTGACATCAAATTGTTCAGAGGGGAAACTATAACTCCTCATATTTGATCAAAGAGTTCATTTATATGAGTCAGTGGATAGTAGTTCTAAACCATAATCCTTTTAAATTTATATTAATCTATGCACAACCTGAGGGTACTATCTTCTTTCATGGTGAAAAGGATAGGTGGACCCCATAGAGATGTACTAGGTTATATAAAACCCTTTGATTCCATGCCTTCTAACTACATTTTTGAGTTCCTAGAGCTCTGTAGGTGCCACCCTATAAGGAGGAAATGACACTGGTGCTGCTCCTGGTACTAGTTCAGTAGTGAAATCTACCACTCTCATAGGAGGTAATATAGAGAATTGTATTGGGATGATGTCTCTAAAATAATTCACCATAGTAGGTAATTATGTGTGTGGTGTTCCATGGTCACCCATAAAGAGACTATATATTTGGGTTGTGAATAGACTCATAACACAATTCTTAGGTCCATCTCAACTCACTTGGATATCCAATCCACCCTTATGAACAAAAAAATTTACATCAGTTAATGTAAAGGACCACCTATGGAGATAATAATCGATATGAGCATGACAAGTCACTATACATTCTGTTATGAGTATGGTGTTGAAACCTATCATCTCAAGGAAAAAGAAATTATACAAGAATTGGTACCCGCTTATCTTAAGGGGGCATGCCCAGCACTAGAAAACACTTTCTAAATGAACACCTAACATTGTGTTTAGAGTCATGACGTTGTAGTAGTACTCCATTTCTAGGCCTATAAATTCCATCATTTTCAAATATATATATATATATATATATATATGAGTGTGAAGAACCCATATCATATAAGGTATAAAATATAGTACATGATACTATAATAGTACCTCAAGCTTTAGAAGTCCCTTGACATTGCTACTCAATAGTAGGCTACACTGCAAAGATCTTTCCTGATCTTAAGCCTGATGATGCAAAATTACTACCCTGAGCAGGACCACTCTACTAGACCTGAACCTATAAAATGTGAATATCATGACCACGAACAACACCTAAGCCCGAAAAACTGGTATCATAACTTCTCCCAACATTATTTGTAGCCATTGAGCTATACTTGAATATAGTGTGGGTACATATATATCCTCACTGGAAACTGGAGGGAATATTCAGAAGAATCGTTGAAGGTGACCCATGATACTACAATATAGACAATCAATTGGGTTCTTCATAGACCAGGGCCTCTTATAACTCATGCTACCACACTAGTCACACACCAAATAATAGTCTAAGTGTGTCATTTTGTTGGAGCTAACCCCAAGAGAAATACTGAAAGATCATTTCCTACCACAAGATGAACAATCTACATATTTTGATGTTGAAATACCCTAGATCACACTATCAGCTTCACTATGGTTATGCTCACGGATGAGGTCCAGGTTTACTATCTCTGAATTTGTTTTCATCCATATGAAATTCACCCAGGATGAGATGGCTTACAGAAGCCCAAACTCAAACTATCTCATAGTTTTCAACTCATCACCAATCAGTGTTGGAGAAAAATACTAAGGCTCGGTAAAATGAGTTGAATACTACCTCGCTAACATAGTACCCATCATAGGTATGTTTTGTTTCCCCTATATGTGGGTTAGGAACTCCCAAGCACAAGATCATTAAAAAAATTTAATACATACCTAGTATATTTTCTATTACACAAGAAGGAATACAAAATTAAAAAGAAACCACTATGAGACCACATTATTGTGTTCCGACCATGAAGCCACTAAGTAGTGCACTGAGCAAGTTAGACATAAGACATCAATAAATCCTTCTCATATGGAAGTGCCTAATGATTAATATGACTGGTTTGTGATGGTATAGTGGGGAGACCATACCCTCAAGATCCATGTTATCCATAAATTAAATAATAAATAGATATTGTTGAAGATGTAATAAACAAGAATATGTGAAAGATAAACCACACTGATTACTAAACATAAAGAATAAAAGTCAACACCAGAATAAAAGTAAACACCAGATTAAAAAATAATGATCATGTGATGATGGTATGAAAAATATAAGCACACAATATTCAAGGATATATGAATAAAAAAAATTTAGAAAAAAAACACCAAAAAATTACCACCACTAGGATAAGGATAATAAGTTGGTCTCCATCTTTTGTGCCCCATCATAAAATTTGAAATCAAATTTAGGAAGATGGGTGCTTCCTTTTATTTACTCATGTAATCATGAAGTCTATTCAAAAACCATAGGAATCCCTAATAGGGTGTGAGATAAACTCATTATTCCACCCCCAATGATGTCTACAACTATCTAGTCTTTACATATAAAATTTGTAGTTTTTAGGTAAATAACAAATGTAGGGTAATAAAAAAAGACACCATATGAGAATAGAATCCTCATGGGATACCCGACCAACACCACCTGTTTCATCTTGATCAAGATGCATCTAAACTAATTTCAACCTATATATATTTATTATAGGTGAAAAATTATATAGATGCATTTGATTTATACTTGGATACATGTATGGAAAATATAATTGGTCCATTTTAAAGGAAAGAGTAAACATGGGATGGACCCAAGAGTGTTATTTGGCTTGATGTTAATCTCATAGAATTTATAACATGTATAAAAACATTTATTACATGGATTCCTTCAAATATAATAAATTTAATCTTGGGTTCATCTACGATGATCCCTAAAATGTAAACAGAGTATTGCTCTAGGGAGACTATAAATACCCATCATCATAAGAGTCTTTCAAAGGCGATCCGTAAGAGGAATCTTATATATCACTCATGGTATAGAGTAAGGAATGAACCTGTGAACCCATCATGGGTATACCACATAGGGGACCAAGTATCACTAATGGCATGGTATGACCATATTTTCCATCTATCCCATCAATGTTAATTCCCCTAGGGATCTGGTATTTCTCATTGGTAGGTAAATCATCCAGCCACCGATCCTGACCAATGTATTCCACTAAATGAAACCAAGTATCACTTCCACAATTATGAGATTCATTTATATGACCCAACTATAAAGAAATAAAAGTCCATCTATGAAATCCTTATGTAAGGAACCATTTATTTACCTTGAATTAAATTATGGTTATAATTTTTACCTAACATGATAGTCATACCATTTAGGAAACATATCGTAATCAATATAGAAGAAAACATACATATGACAAGGTGGTTTAAAAACATTAAGCATGAGAAACATAGGCCTTTGAGGATGTCACATTCATAGGGAATTATCACATCATGTTGGTCAGCCTTTAATGTTTTTTTTCACATCGCAAGGAGTAAACTAGGAATGCAACATGAATTTAATTAATTAATTAAACATTTAGGAGGATTATTTGGATAGGTTTGATATGCATCCAAAACACACACCTTATAAGGCACAAAACCATTATGGGAAAGAACTAGAGCACCTACAATATGTTGGTGTATGATACCTCATCTTTTGTTGGACTGTGGTTTGATCTAGAACAGATGAAATTTTCAAAGAAGTCAAATTCCCTAAAAATAGGGCATATGTGCTAACACAAAAATATAATAGAAAATAGAGAGATAAATGAGAAAATTAATATAGAATATAAATATTTTATCTAAAGGAATCCAATGAAGTGAAATGTGGCTCCATCGAATGTTAAACAGAGAGGAAATACCAAAGCCAAGGTTAGGTGTGAAAGTGGAGCTTCAGTCAGGTGGAGAAAAGAGTAACCCACTCTGTGTGTGAGAGAAAATAAAATGGAGGGTGAGTTAAAAATAGAAAGGGGGAATATAGTCTGTTCGCACAAAATTAAAAGAGTCTCGTGGTTTTGCCACATAATTGGCCAAACCATGCGCCAATGATTCACAACCCATTGTCTAGGGGACACATCCTTCATGTCTAGTAGTGAATGGTTAGAAATTTTTTTCACAACCTATGCACACCCTCTTCCTTAGAACCACGCAGCCTAAGACACCTTTTCAAGATTTATACAAACTATGTGACATGCTTATAGGGCCACACAACTTGAGTTTCGTGGTTAAAACTAACTGTGCACTAACTATGCACCTCATATAATCTTCCAAAACCTAAGATATTGTTACATTATATGTAAATTTGGGACATTAAATATAGTAAAAAATATACTATCCTCAGATGAATTATGACCAGATTTTATGAACTTTTCATAATATATAAATATTTTTTTTAAAAATTACTTCGAACGAGCTTGTCAATGTTATTCTTAAAATTTTAGTATATATATATATATATTATTTTGAAATTTAATTTTTAATGTTTAAATATTTAAAAACCTATCATATTTATCTGTAACAATAGTTAAATACACTAACTATTTTAGAACTTATCAAATTATATATTTTAAGGCCTTTATTTTTTACTTTTCTCCTACATCCAGAAGCACAATGTGAACGCTTCGTAACCATTTTAGATAATATTAACTTTAATTAATTTTAAAGTTAATTAGAAACATAATTATAATTTATTATTCATAATTATTATCTTAAAATGATATTAATAACATTCATTATTATCATTTTGATTGTGGTAACATATGTAATGTTAGATATTAAACTTTTGGTACCGTATACATGCATTGGGGGAGAATTTTCACAAATATCATGTTATATATTTTTAAAATTCATAAATACCCATAATAATAAATCTATAATAATTATATTTATATATAAATTTTACCCATAACTTTATCCCTTTTAAATTGTATATATATTATCTATTTTTTATGTCACACAAGTACTATATCAACTTTTTAAATTATTTTCATATTTAACAGGGTGTTAAAATTTATTTAAATTATATTGAATATTTTATTTTTTAAACATATAATTTCATATACATTTTATAAAAATATATAATTTATTATCAAATTTTCAATAAAATTATAGTAATATGAAGTAAAATTAGTTTTGAAGTTAACACTTATTTTAAAGAGGTCCTAAAATGATTTACAAAATATATAACAAAATAAATTTCTCTTTTTGATATTAAAATCTATAATTTTATTTATATTAAATATTTTATGAGGTTACAAATGTTTTTATAAATTTCATTGTCATTATAGATATAAATATAATAATAAGATATAAAATTTCACTGTAAATCATATTCTTATTTTGTGAATATGCTTAAATTTGTTACACACCCTATAACTAATTTTAATTCACATAATGAATTTAAAATTTTATTTTTTATATATTTATAGTATTATAGCATAAAAAATTACTTTTTTAGGTTTTCTATGAAAATATTGAAGCATATTTAATAATGGGTTTTAATTTTCAATTCAAACAAGAGATCTAATTTTTATATACCAAATTTAAATACATTTATCTACCAAAAATAGTAAATAAATAAATAAATAAATAATGACTTATAATAATAATATTGAAAAATATTCCATATATTTCTCATTTTTTGTTAAATATTTAGATAAATATAAATTAATATTTAATATAATTCAATTTGAATTAAAACACCTATTTTTAAGTGAAATCAATTTCAATTTTTCACACCACTTGTAAAAAACTTGAATTAAAAAATTGAATTCAGAAATAAATATTTCAAAGATTAAGAAAATAATTTAAATTTATAATACCATTGAAATTAATTTTTTATAATTTTTATAAAAAATAATGATTGTAGATTACACTTATAAATTACTGTACTATCTTGTTCTTTATATTTTTTTTAAAAATTATTTTCATATATTTGTGACATAAAAATTCCAAATATGAAATTTAATTTATTAATTTAATTATATAATAATTATATAATAACATTTTAAATAAAAATTCTTTATATATTAAAAATAATATTTTTTAGAATAACAATTATTTTTATATAAAAAAACCATTATTATTTCATACCATGCCATAATGATTTCTAAAATATTAAAAATTATATATATCATTATATGATTATAAATTTCTATTTTTGATATATATATTAAATAAAAATTTCAAAAAACACATCAAAATAATAAATCATGTTATGTAAATATATTTATACTTCATAAAAAATATTCTATAGAAGTGTGTAAAATTAAAAAATCTAAATTTATCATGAGTATTTAATTGACCATATATTTTATATGTTGATATGAAATAAACATATATTCATTTTTTTAATAAATATATCCTCAATAAATATAAATTCAACACATGAATATGAATAAAAAATAAAATTTATATATATATTTAAAAATACTTGGGTGGTCATGGGGGATGAATCAATAAAAAACATCAAAATTTTCAATTTATGATTTTATAGAAACCGATATATGATACATATTAGAGTTGTTAGTCACAATTTTTTATCTCCTACACACCAAATGCTATCTGTTAATAAAATTACGCATGGTGTACAAGGTTTAACCTTTAAAGTAAATATCTATATAAATGGATTGATTTATAAAACCCAAGATCATTCAATAATATATATTTATCATACATAATACAACGATTAGGTATATCTATGAATATTAAATACATGAATTAACATTATAGTTTCAAAACATAAATGGTTAATAATTATACCATTAATTTATGTTGTTATAATATTGCATTTTTTAAAATGAGGTATTAATCTCTCATTTTTTCTTGATGATGTTATTATCATTCAAAAATATCATGTTGTGAATCAATTCTACAGGTCATAGATATTTATATAGATGAATCCTCATCTTCAACACTCCAAAAATGTGTAATTATTTCATCTTTATAAATTATTTATATTTCATATCCTATTTAATACCTATTATATTCCCTCTCTTTCTCAATGTTTCTTATAAAAACTAATTTAAACCATCTTCATAACATTTATTTCTATCTCCCTGCATGGTTTTAAAAAAACATTAAAGAACAAATACCTTTAATATCTAATAAAAAATAATTTATTAGGTTTCTTAAAATCATTAAATAACTATAGATATAAGTTATGGTTATTGGGGGGGGGGGTCAAATTTGATTAGTCATACATGGAACTCATTAATATAAATCATATAAAAAAATTAAAGTGGTGTTTTATTTTGACAACCACCAAAAGGCTGGTAGGAGACACTATATGTATCATTAAGGTATCATCTACAAAACCAAATCTATGTATCTTCCACTATAAGTACAGTGTAGTTAAATTGAATGTTTTGTAGATATCATGATGCAACTATCAACGAAAAAATACTACTGAAGTTTTTGTTCAATTTTACCAATCTCTAGTTATCTAATAGTGTATATGGTTTACACCTTTATCCTTAACACATAATTATAGCAACATGAATCACAGAAATTTGTTTAAGAAAAAAAAAATTTATCTTACATTCTAATCATTCTTGTTTATTAATAATTAATGTTTTTGTGTTTTTATAATTTTTTAATTCCTTCTATTTACTTTCCAACAAAATATGACAAAAATAGAATCCATAATTTCATAAAACTATTATTAAAATCTCCAAACATTTTCATATAATATTTAGGTCAACTTTATACATGTCTCAACAGATAAGAAGTCTAAATAATGTTAATATTATATTTTAACTGTGAATAGGTTGTTTCTAGTTTATTTTTACAATTTAGTCATCATTGGAATTGAGGCCAACCATATGTGAAAAATATTTCTATCAAGAGTCATCATAATCATATAGGGACAGTGAAATACTTATGGTTACATGCAATTTACTAAAATAATAATTAACTTATTTAGAAAAAATATAAAAAAAACTATTTTATTTTTAATTAGAACTATATTAATAATTATTTAGTGTTTTCATATACACTTTAAAATATCCATAAAATTGATTGTGATAATCAAGAATATAATTTTAATATTTTTCTCAAATTTATTCACACTCAAAAATTATTGAGTGGTTGTTTTATATGTACATTTATGATAAAATATTTTTTGTTAATATTAAATGATTTCTCTAAATATAAATACTTTGGTAAAATATATGTTTTTCTAGAAATAAAGAAATTGGGATATTATAAAGTATATTTTTTAATTATTGGTTTTTTATTTTAATATATTTATTTCAATATGTTTTTAGAATTTAGATTAAATATGATAATTTCAAACACAGAACTATAATATTATAATTTTGATATAATTACCTGAGAATGTGAATATCATTTTAAAATTTCATGAGATAGTGGTTTATGATTACATGGTTTAATAAAATTGACTTGAAATTATTTAAATTAATATTTTTAATAGATAATTTAATTTATTCAATTTTATTTGTTTTTTTAAATGGAATGACTTAAGTAATTCATCCTTGTTTTTATTTTTTATTTTTCTGAATTCCTACAAAAAACCTTGAGTATACATGAATTATTTATTGATATGGATTTAATGTTGAAATTGTTCATCATTTGATATCTATTGATTAGAAGTTTTAATATGGAAAGTGATATTGATGTATTATTATTTGAAACTATGACAAATATGAAGATATTTTAAAAGTGATAGCCCCAAAAAATATTAAAATAAAAAAAAAATCTTTAATACAAGACTAATCATTCAATTTGATAGTATCCTAATCAATAGATGATTTTTCATCAAATACTTGTTAGTGTGATTAAGGTTTATTAGTTCATTGAAATGTATTTATAAAATACTAATCATTATTATAAGATTTTGTTAGGAATTATTTGAGTCCATTTTATATTATTTGTAGTATATAAATATATCAATAGATTATTTTCTTTAATAATTATTTTATAATTTAACAAAATTTATATGTTTTGTAATTCATGTTGGTTTCATGAAATAATATTTGGTTTTTTAAAATTTTACAATGTTTTTTTGTTGGATAGTAGTTTTATAATTTCATTAAGTAAATATTTTTGGTTGAAATTATATGGTAAATTTTTTTCTTAACAACTTTCCATTACATTAAATTTAATGATTTTTGTATTGTTTTTACTCATAATTCTTAAAATACAAATGGTTTGGTGATAGGTTTTATAGAAAAGTGTTGGATAATTTAATGTATGGATGGTAATTATTTTTTATAAATCCATTAATTTTTAACTATGTGTTATAATGAAAATCACTTTTAAAATTACTATCATTTTATAAAATTTCATAAAATTATGAAGATAGTGATTTCTGAAATTGTTTAAATGTGTTTTGATTCAACATTGTGTATTTTTAATGTGTAATGAAATTTACTTTTAAGTTACTTTGAAAATAAGGATTTTTTGATTTTTTAACATAAAACACCCTTGGTATATATTTATATGTTTAATGGAGGGGAATATATATTATTTTTTTTAAAATTATTTTTATAATATCATCACAGAATTATTGTATATTTATTTCATTTTTTTGATTTTAAAATTTTTGTAGTTTTTTTAATTTCTTTATTGAATAAATTATTTATATTAAATTAAATTATTTAATTAAGGATCTGTTTTGTTATAATGGAGCGTAAATTCTTGGTTTAATGATTGTTTTTTTAATTAGGGAATGTTTGGGTTTAGTTATAAAGGAAACTTGTTTAGAAATTCCTTAGTTTAGTGTAACATTTAAATTTAGTAAATTGGGTTTTTAATAAATTGAAATCCCATCAAGATTTCTCATTTATTATAAACTTAGTTGATTTTATATGGTATTTTAATGGATTTAAATCCCGTTGAAGAAAGTTTAAGTTAGTTTAGATAAATTTTCATAAATTATGAAAAATAAAAAACACTAGTATAAATGTTTTTATGTCATTTTAAAAGTTGGTATGATTTTTATATAGCATTTTGGTAATTACTTAAGGGATATAGAGGGAATACTATTATCCAAAATTCTTTTGGAATCAACTATAAAACCCATAAAATCAATGATCTATATATATGTTTTGAATATATCATATAATTAATAAGTAATGAAATAACTTATTCTCTATTGATATTTATGTTAACATGATTTTAATATTGATTATTTAAATGTAGTTGGGAGACTCTTTCCTTCCATGGTGTCCACAGGATAAAAAATTTCCTTATAGTTTGGAAGTATCTATATCCATAATAAAATTTCTATTACCATATAAAATTGTTATAGGGAAAATATATATAAATGATAATCATTTAGGAGTATTAAATGAATAATCCAAATCACAATTTTCTATAGGATTAATCCTCTTATACAAAATTCATAGAATAGAAGGATCATCAATATATTTGTGAGGTGTTTCTAAAAATCTTATCTAATGTTTCAAATACATAGAATGTTTAATTAAATTCATCATAATTAATTTATTGTTAAAAGGGATGTATAAGAAATTTTACCTCCACAAATTCATCATCATATGATGAATAACCATTTATATTATCTATGGAAGATGACTTTTTTGTGAGACTCGCACATTATCACTTACTGTGTATCATCATTAACTATATACCATGACATATTGTATTACACTATACCATGGTGAAAAAAATGTTATACCACAACATATTCTGAACCACAAAATAATGGATAAACCATGAGTGAATAATTCAAAGAATCATCCACCTAAAAAAATACTCATAAAAACACCCCACTTTCACTTTATAACAAATCATATACAATAACACATAAAACCATATCCAAAATAATTTTATATATTTTCATAAATTCTTTTGGAAAATTTATCATTCATTATCCACATATGTTATATCACATATATAAATATTTTAATGTCCATATAGATCTTATTGTGGATATCCCCCAGAATGCATTTAGTTTAGCTCTGAATTTTTTCTAAATAAGACCCTTATTTATGAAACTAGAAAGTTTGACACCATGGGTGTAGTGTCCTAGACTTTAATATATGTAATTTTAATTCCTAATAAACATGTGATATATATTTATGAATATAATATAGTAAAATAATATTCACTATATAGTTGAAAATAATAATAAATTATTTAATTAATTTAGACCATTACATTAGAAGAATAAATATAATATAAAAAATTTGAAATTAACACAACGTGATAAAAAATATTAAATATTAAAATATCTTGTATAAAAAAATACAGATCATTTTATAATCCCCTAATTATCACACCTATGAAGAACACTCTAAAAATGAATCTAGAAATTAGTAAAATAATCAATATATTTAAGGCAATGAATATATAACGTTGACTTGAATTAAAAAGAATTATGAATTATGGAATTGAGAGGAGTTTATAGTAATTATAAAACCAATATTACCATGAGAATCGTTACCACATAATTAGATATAGTAACATGACCAAACGAAATAATAAACTGAACATTATAGTAGTAAAATAAATAATAAAATGGAGATATTACATTTAAATAATATTTACCAAGATTAAATTAAGTAAAAAATAATATTATAATTATACTAAATAAATATTTTAATAAAATCTCAAAGAATTAATATTGTCATTTTTCAACAAAATATTTTATCATATTTTATAAATAAAATAACATTTCATTTTTAATAAGAATTATCTATGATAAAAATTTATTTTTATAAAATGAATCTCATATTTTGAATCAGTGTATTATAATTTTTTGGTAGATTATTTTTTACTGTTTTCCAACAAACAACTATTTTTCTGCATAGTAAAAATAATGTTATTTTACATAAACTGTATATTCTAATAATATAATTCCTTAATTTAAAAATTAAATAAAAAAATTATATAATGGTTTTATTGACCCAACATATATTGATAAATGTAAATAATACACTTAAAAATAATAAATTCAAACTCCTTACCAATAAAGTAATTTGAAAAGTCTATAAAGATGATGTATATCATATAAAAAGTTTTAAATTTCTTCTTCTATACTATTATAAAATAGAATAAGTTTTTTAAATGGATTATAATGTAAAAACATATTAATTTAGTAAATTTTAATTGATAATATCAAATAAGACCACTTGTACATGTGTTAC
Source organism: Viscum album (assembly GCA_963277665.1). Classification (NCBI taxonomy): domain Eukaryota; kingdom Viridiplantae; phylum Streptophyta; class Magnoliopsida; order Santalales; family Viscaceae; genus Viscum; species Viscum album. Next base: position 1,467,586,279 of record OY728158.1, read on the forward strand.
TTTGAAAATGATTATTTATTTATTATTTTAACCCAAAATACATCTTCCCTCAAGAATAAATACCCCCTCCCATAACATTAAAAATAAACCCACTTCCACTTTTAAAATACCATTATATACCCAATTCACTTCTTCTAATACTATTTACAACTGTATTTATGTTATATTATCATCAATATCAATGACATGAAGTAATTAGTTCCATAGAGAAGTCATAATGTCTTAATGAAGAGGTAACCCGATAATCAATTTATTTAGATTTTTTAGATTTTTACAATCCTAATATATTTTCATTCTTAACCTTTGAAAGCAACTTAATTCATGATTATATAAGAAAATAATATTTTATAATATGTTATAACTATTTGGACCCCTTACAACATATATACCCCCTCTCCCCCTCTTTTAACAAATACCTTTAATGGATAGTTTTAACCATCTATAGGGATGTTGTAAAATGTTTTTAATCACCCCTTCATGGTTGGTAACCATAAATTATTTTAATACAAAAAATATAATTTATTTTTTTATCTTATTGAGGTTATTTGAAAAATTTATACATAACAAAGAAAAAAAAATGTTAATTTAAAACAAAGTCAAAAAAATTTAAAAACATGTCAGTAAAAAAATTAAACTTAAAAAAATATTAAAACATAAAATATAATGATTATAATTGATTAATAATAGCATGAATAAATGTATTAAAATTTTTTATTATTTTTTTAATAAATTTATTCAATTTATATAGGTGGTTTAAACATGATAAAGCAAAACACAACCTAAGATAAAAGAACTCTCAATCACATAACTTTTTTTTGTTTGTATTCTCTTCTTATATTTTTTACCCATGAGTTTTTAAAATATTTCATATAATTTAATTTTAATTTTATTTTCATTTTGTTTATCTGGTTATATTCATATTTCTATATTAGAGAAATTCATTTGTTACAACCGTTATGATTTTTAGTATACCTTTTTTCAAAATTATATATTATTTATTAGTTTCTTTTTTCTTATTCTTTTTAAAAACCGTTATATTTTATTTTTGAAAATTCTTCTATTTATAACCAAAATAATTTTTTCCTTCCACTTGTTGGGATCCTACAAGAATATTCTTGGTTATATTATTTATTAAATTGTTATGGATCCCATTATATTATAATGGGTTCATATCATATTTATTATTTATGTATATTTTATTTTCCATGTGGCATGGATGATTATGAGCATATTATCATGTCGTAGGTGATCCAAGAACTATAGATATATATAATCCATTATGTAATGATATATATCTCATGAGAATTTGATTATGATTAAACATGATGCTAGTTTTGTCCAAATTTTATAAAGTGATTATTTATAAAATTTTTTATAAATGAACAAGATTATATCTTAGTTAACATTATTATGAAAGATCGTGATTTTTCATATACCAAATTCTATACATCATTCAAATAGATAACATATTCATATGATGATTAAACTATTATAATGATATGATGAATATGATTATGGTCACCCATGTTCTAGAATTTATTCATATATAACGTTCTTTCCATTTATTTGTCACCTTACTATGATTTATTCTCACGATTTCCATGATTTATTTCTTAAGGTGATCATGTTTACTAAGGGGAATATGAAATATTTAAGGGGAAAAAATAAGTATTTAAATCATGTTTATAATTTAATATTTACTCTTATTATCTAAACCTAATTTTATTTTGATACTAATCATTTTAATTGTATAAAATATTATTATTACATAATTTATTGTAAAAACGGATGTAATAATCCTATTTGAAATTGTAGATTAATAATGATTATATTAGAGAAGGTTTTTTAAATATTATAATTAGGTTATTCAATGTTAACATATGATAAACATAATGATATAATAGGTGTATAATTAAAAATTATTTACACATATTAATATGTTATTTTTCTATTAATTGTTTAATTATATTTTGTTATAATATTTTCTTCTAAATTGAATAGTATGAACTTGAATAGGTAAAATTATATATTTAAAAGTGAACATAATATTCATTCATCTCTAGTGAATATTTTATTTAGTTATAGTTCAATAAATTCCATTCAAATTTGTTTGTTTTCTAAAACTATAGAATCAATTACATAATACCTTGAAACATAGATATATGTGAATACACCTTGTTGTGTAACATTATAGACTAAATATTATAGTCTTACACAATTATCATTTTTTGGAACATTCATTAAGTGAATCTCATAATTCTTAATTTCATAGAATTTTATGAATTATTAGGAGTTGATCACCAATCATTAAATATATCTCACATTAACTATTGGTAAAACAAAACATCACTCCATATCCCAAACCATCCATACTAATGTATAACAATAATGATGAATGTGTATCCCTTTAATAAAATTTATCAACACTGTGGGTGTTGATAACCTTTTAAGAATCATATCACTATCAAATGATTTAGACAAAATAAAGTAGTAACATTTAATAAATTTCCATACTAAGAGAATATAATGATGTATACATCGATGAATTTAATGTCCTTCCACAAGATAAAATTTTATACTTCTTAATCAAAATAATTCTTGGAGAAACAAAGATATATTAAATAACCTATATTAGGGACTATATAAAATTAATATAGTTAAATAAGAAACATCTATATCTTTTATTCAAAGGGTTTATATAACCTAGTGCATTACATTGGGGTCCGTATTTCTCTTCTTTAAGATGAAGAATGAGTTAATACATATTTTCATTATCTTTAAACATATCAACATGATAATCACAATGAATATATATCCACTAAAAAGGATTGGTGACTTTTGTATCCAACATCTAGAAGTTCAAAACATCTCAAAAGTAGACCATTTATTCGAATATCATCAAATAATGCTAATGGGGTAAGATATTCAAAAGAAAACCATCTATTTGATATAGGGATACTATGAATTCAGAGTGATAAAATTTTATTTATAAATACCCCATGAAATGTTCATTTACATTAAAAATAGATTCTTTAGAGAATGTCTCAATTATTTTTTATGGTATTTATTGATGATATTATTATATAGTACAGTATAAAAGAAGAAAATGAAGATCAACTATTAATTTTTCTAAATAAATTAATTAAGGAGAATTCATATGCTATATTCATCATATTAAACATATTTATATAAAAAGTCACATTTTGTTTATAATCCATCCATGATTGAGGGGATTTTTTTGATCATTAAAAAAATGGTGATCGATTAGTGGACCAAACAAAAAATGTTCCCTGATGTTACCTAATTTTTAGTGATTATCTAGGCATAACTAATTCCTTATGAGAAACTTCATATGATTTTCTGAAACATTTCATCTTTTGATAATGAATGGGGAAAATTATATTTAGATAAAAGAATATAATGAAATATTTTTTGACTTCATGAAGAATCCAATAACATAACATTTACTCACAATAATTTCATTTAGAGGAAGGTATGTGTTATATAACAATTTTTTTAAAGAGAATCCCATGTTGATTACTCATAAATAATTATAATGAGATAAATTATACCTCTCAAAAATTAATATTACATGTGAAGAACCCATAGACACAGATATAATGATCATAAATTTTTATATTATATATTCTCATAAAAGAAGATCAACATGTATCAATGATATTGTTAGATATAATCATGGTATATGATTTATCAATTCAGTATAATATTAGAAATGAAAATAAGGTAGTTAATGATATTAATATAAAGGAACATGTTACTCTATCCATGATGTGTATTGATAATGACCCAATTTCCAGGTATATGCAAAGGATAGTTATGTAAATAATAAAGGATGGGAATGAATCCTACCATTCCCAAATGATATTACAATTATATATCCAATAGAAAATCTATGATACACATAGGTATGATTTTAATATTCAAAAAAAGTTTAGAGAAACAACAAAAGGGTATATTTAGAAATTCAACATTAGTAAAGATATAATTATTTCTTTTAGAACTATACTTTGTATAGAATAATCTCCTAGTATAAAGAAAACTCCAATAGTTAATGAATATAACACATATTTATCCATCAACAATGTATGTACCAAGATATAGAGATATTTTTAAGAGATATTATAGTGGGACACCATGAAGATGGATTTTGTTGATTACACCACAAAGTACATAGTATATCATAAAGTTAAATTAATATAACACAAGTTTAAATGGATTATACAACCATTACCAATACCATCATGGAAGTAAAAGAACATTAGCATGGACCATATTCTAGATCATCTGAAGAAATATATAATAACAACTACATGATATGTTGTAATGTATTTACTCATAAAGAATACTGAGATCATTACTATTTAAGAATATTTCACTCTTTTATGAATCCCAATGATATAAGTCATGTATAGAGGCTGTATGGGAAACAAATTTTGTTTATATCTAATAAAAATACAAGGATGATCTCTAAATTCTGAATAATTAATTAATATTCCCTCAATAATGAGTTAAACATTAGTACATACAATTACCCATATATTGCTGGCCAATTGAAAAGGAAAATTTAGAGACTCCAAGGAACACATAACACATTATTGATAGAATTAAATGGAGCTTGTGATTAACATATTCCACTGGTTGAGTTCTACTATAGTAATAGTTTCCACTTTGGTATTAAAATCTCTTTATATGAATGGAAAGACATATAGAGATATTATATATTAAAATGAATTTATTGAATGGAAACATCTTTGATCTAATATTTCATAAGAGATGAAAAATATGTTTTAATAAATTTTGTAACACATTAATGATTCTTATAGTTGAGAAAAGTTCTATGTTGAAAATCAATGAAGAGATATGGAGTTTGAATATAGAGAAAAAGTGTTTCTTTGAATATCACCCCTGAAGAGAGTGATATGTATTGTAAATAAACGAAAGATCACCCCTTTTTATATTGGACCCTTTTATATTCTTGGTCACATAATATCTATGACCCAATGACTAGAACTTCCACTAACCATGGCAGAACTTGATGACATATTCCACATATCTCTGATGGGGAAGTTAAAACCCAATCCCTCATATTTACTAAATCTAGAGGTGGTAAAACTGATTCATTTTCTCTCATTTGAGGAGAAACCATGTAATATATTGGATTATAGAGATAATTTTCTATATAACTATAAAAAATCCATTAAAAATAGTTTGGAAAAAAAGTAAGTATGAAGAGAAAACATGGGAACCATAGGATATTAAGAAACTGAAATACCAACAATTATTCTCAATATAGGATATTATTTGAAATTTATAAAATTAATTTTCTAAATGAGGGATAAATTTAAAGGTCTGTCCTTTTTATTATATAATTTATTTTTTAAGTAAACATGCCTGTCTTATTAACTAACATAATATAGTATAAAACACATGAACCAACTAATACAATACAATAATAATTAATTTAATTATTTAGAAAATTAAATTTTTAGAATAAAAATATTCCATAAAATTTGAAATAATATAGTGGGATAATAAGTAGAAAAAATTAAAATAAGTAGATTTCAATATTTTCATTATTTAGTATTTTCAAATTATAACACTCATGGACACCCCTAAAAAGAGAAAAGAAATCATTAGTAATGTAATAAAAATATTGTAAATTAAGTACATAGATCCTTGAGATTAATTAATTCTAATAATGAATGAATGAAGTAAGAGTTATTTATAGTAATTATAAAAAAATATGATCATTAGAATAGTAACATAACCATTGGGAATAGTTAACTGACCATTAGAATAGAAATTTAACAAATAAAATATTAATATGGGATTCATGAAATATTTAACTAGAATATATTAATCTCATATAATTGTAATTCTTACCGAAAATAATTATTCATGTTAAAAACTTTATTAAATTATAAGGGACTATTTTTGTAAAGCGTATTTTAATGAATTAAAAAAATATAATTATTATATTAATATTTTTAATTACCTTTGTTAGAAAGGAAAATTTTCAAAATTAAAATCATTTTTGGATTCATCATATCAAAAAAATTAAGACTTATTATTTTTTTAATTTTGTAACGAAAATCACTTGTTAAGTACATAGTAGAAATGCAACTTCTTAAATAATCAATAGGTTTTAGTTAAATGATTTATTAAAGTAATAATTAGACTCTCACTTATTTAATTTGGTTTCATAACTAAAAAATAATTAATAAAAAAGATAACCCATAAAATATAATAAAATAATTTTCCAAACCTAAAAATATAATTACCATTACCAAAAAATATAAAGTATATCATAAAAAATAGATTTTCCCTTTTCTTCATTTTCTTGTGTCGAAAAATATATTCCATGATAATGTAAATATAAGGTAATAATTTTATATATTTTAATAAATTATAATTCTTAATTTCATATAATTCCTCCCTTATAATTTTCTAACATTGGAAAAAGTAATTTATTTAATTTTTATACCAAAAATACCCCTACCCTAAATTATAAATACCCTCTATCCCTTTCCATGTAAAATCAATTTCCATCCAATTCTAAAACCCCATGATTTTTCCAATTATGTCCTCTGATATCTCCTTATAACCCTATGTATATTTTGTTTTCATCCAAACCAAAGACCCAAAAGCATTAATTCTATAGAAAAGGATTAATGATTCAACGAAGAGGTTACCCAATAATCATATTTTTTTCATTCATTTTCTTTATACTCCAACAATATTTTTTATACATTTATAAATAGTTAATTTAATGTGTATATAAGATAATAATATAATTATGATATATTTTAAGTATTTTACTCTAATTATAACATATAAACTCACTTTATCCTCTTTTTTGACACATCATGTTAATGGTTGGATATATCCAAGTAGATGGACATACAAAATTATTTTATTATCACCACCTTTATAGATGATTTTTATAAATAATTTAAAAAGTTCAAAAATTTAATTTCCTTTTTAAACAAATATAGGAAATTTTACTCATGTGTAAATTAAAATGAATCAAATCCATGAAATCAAGACTATAAAAGATATTTTAATGAAACATGTTAATCAAAGAATTTTATATATATTAAAAATGATTAAAAAATATATTATAATTATTAAAATTTATCAATACTGTCATAAAAAAATGATATAATCTTTTGGATTATTATTTTAATAAATATAATTTTCTTACACAGGTGGTGTCAGTGTGAGAAACATTACCATGCATAATATTAGGGACTCTAAAACCCAACTATTATTTTTAGTTTTTCATCTCATCAATTAACATTTCACCATGAACCATCTACAAAATAAATTTAAATTTATTTCACTATCCAATAATTATTATTTACTTGGGATTTTCATATTTCTACTTTTCCAAAATCCATTTCTAGATACAGAAATGATTTTTAATAAATACCTTTTCCAAAAAACATACCTTTGGATATTCTAGTGTTTATTAATCATCCATTCTAGAAATATGATATCTTAATTGAAAAATCATCCCTTTTATGATCAATATAATGGGTTTCATTCATATTTTTGGAACCACTTAGTATATTATTTAACACCAGCTTTATGAAACCACTATTTAACAAATTATTTTATCACGGTCCATATCTTGTTTAGGATTGATGCATATATTTTTTCCATGTTTTATATAATATTATTACAATATTATTATGTGAAGTGTTTTCATGGGATTATATATTAATTTAATTCATTTATTACTAATACATATATCATTGGATTATGATTATGAAATAACAAGATGCTATAATTGTTCTCATTTTTTAATGTGATGATTTGAACATATATGTTTTATGTGAACGTGATGTGAGATTTGTTAAAAATAGTATGATAGTTCATTATTATAAAAAAACATTCAATTAATCATTTAAATTATTTCCAAAATATAACACCAGTGGTATCATTTTCAGTTATAAATTATATTATTTATCAATTTCCATTATTCAAATTAATTTTTGGGTCCTTTATCTTGAAATTTGGATTTCATTTTGTGACACTAGATGTCATTGAGTTTGGAAAATGTTAGTATAAATAGTGTGATCAATCTATATGAAGGTTTACTAATTATTACATAAGGTGAATTATTAGTAAAATGTTAGATCCAATTGTGTAACACTAACTATGTAGTTCCTCTAGGAAATACAGTTCCAATAATCATAGTTGGTTCATTTTTTATAAAACCATGCATCCAAACCATGTGGAATACTTACTTTTTTTAATGTGTGAAATTATTAAACTACCTCAACTAATTTTAACCCTAACACCCTTAATTGTACCCAAATCAAATCTTAAGTCTCCCATTTATGATAACCCCATATTCTTTACTTCTTGAGGTGATGTTATGTTGTATTTTTTTAAAATTATTAAATTAAACCACATGTTAAGTGTTTTCATTCACTCTTCTGGGTTATTTTCTCTATTTTATTATGGTAGTTTTCTATTTTAAAGGTACTATAGCTTATGGTTTATCTTATAAAATTATAATTGTAGAGTTTCATAGTTTTAGGTATTAATCATTCCATATTAATATCAATAATCATATTTTATGTTGATTGTTGTTGTTTGATAGTTTTTATCATGGTTAATGATGGTGGTTTCAAAAGATACATTTATTTTATGAATTTTCAGTTCTTGATTGATTATGAAGAACTACTATAATTGTTTTAAGTCATGTTATATGATCATTTTTATGTAAAAATATATGGTCTATTTATTAAATTACATTCATTGAAATTGGAAATAAAATTATATTATAAATAATTTTTTGTAAATGAAATTGAGTTCTATATATTATACATTTAATAAAAGGCCCCCTTAAAATAGAAAATTGTTCTAATAATATAATACTGACAACTTGAAAGTGGTTATGACACTTGGGAATAGTGTAATAAATGTTGAAATATTTGAATTAAGTACCTAATTTGGATTATTCCATAGTAACAAAACGTATTAAACTTGAAAAAGTTGTTTTTTAATCATTATATGTGTATCACCACAATGCTAGGAAAATATATAGACTCCTTAGTGTTTTTTTAGACCAGGTTTTATTTGATGGAAAACAAAATTTTATTAGGAAAAGAAGTGGTATCCATAGATATTCAAAAATACAATTATTTAAGACCATTAGATAATGAGAAGGTGGGTGGTTTCTAGGGTGACCATACCCATATTTTCCTTAGGGATACCCCATGGCACATGAATATCTATTTGGTGACATGGAATTCTCCCTTTTAACTAAATTGTTTTAAATAAGGTTATCATATACTATTTTAAAATAATAGTGGAATATTTTCATTTAGTTTATTTTCAAACCACCATGCTTGGATTTAATTTAAAATGGTTGTTTTTTTACTAACTGGATTGTTGTTCTCACACCCTACATACACCCCAATGGGTGTGTGTAGACCTTATTTTATCATATGTAAGTAAAGGAAATATGTTACATGGTTTTTAAGGGTATTAATGTTTCTTGAGAATGGGTTGAAAATAGTGAAATTGTTGGGAGGTAACCCTCAGGTCACATGTAGATGAGTAAATTTCATTTGTTTATTTTTATTTTAGATGGTAAACCTATATCATATTGCCTAACAAGAATATGATATTATCTTATACACATGTGAGTTGGAATAAAAAAATTGAGTAATGTTCATAATGTTATATGTATTTGATATTATCATTCTATGATTTATTTATGTTAATTCATACCAATTTGAGTTTAGGGTTTGTTCTTTTTTATTTTTGAGAATAACTATGTATGTTATGAAGAGATTGTGTTAGGTTATAAGATCGAACCAGTTATATTTATTTATTATGAAAAACCATTCCCAAGGTGTGTTTCGTGTTTCACAAGAACTATTTTTCTATATATGGGGATTGTGAATGATCATGTAGCCTTTCCATGAGCCATCTTAGATACATAGTTTGAGCGTGGCCCTGGTTGGTTTGTGAAAAAATGGTATCAAAGCCCAATTTTGGATTATATTATTTTGGGAGTTAGATAAAACTGATATATCATTGTTAGAAATCAAGTAATGGGTATAATGAAGTGATGTGTCAATAATTGTACACCTAATATTTTCCTTCTAGTAATGTTATAAATGGGAAATGATTGATTAGATTTACCCTTATTTTTGGTGAAGGTGCATGATATTAAGACTACACAAAAAGGTTGTGTTTCAGGTAAGGTTGATTTTTGATGTAATTAATTCTTTAGGATGTAGTTGGTTATTATCTTAATGTTTGTGATTATGATTTATGATTGAATATATGTATGTATTTTTTATTTAATTTGTTTTCAAGTAGTATTTTTCCTAATCAACGACTACATATAAATTCTATAGATGGAGAATCAGATAATCTCCCATGGGAAAATTCAATTATACAAGAATCTCATTGAATGAGTGGTTTAAGTAGTTCAAGAAATAGGCCAAGGAGTGGAAATCAATTTCTATAAATCTAAACAAGAAGGTTTAGTCTCATATAAAGGAAACAATCTGGAGGAAATCCATAATAATCATATATCCATTTTATAATAAAGTGGTCCCCAGTAACCTAAGGATGTTCTATAAATTATATAGATTATATTTGAGTTCTATTATACATTGTAGTATATTACGGTGAAGTGTTTTTCCTTCATGATTGAGGGTATCGGTTTGAAATAGTTGGAGTTATTTTTTTACAATGAGAAACATTATCACCTCAAGATAAAGTATTATAGGTTTATTTTTAACCAATAGTTATACCTAAACATAAAATAATTGAAAAATCCCAAGAATTTGTTTCCTTTTGACAAGGCGAGATGATAATTATCATATAGGAAAAAATTTTATGGTATCATTCATTTATTAGAAGATATAGTATTTAATGATAAATGAATGGCTTAGTGATTTGAAATGGATCTTTGTAATGACATTTATTATCAGGTTATTATATTAAAAATATCAACTTATGCTAAGGTTGAAAATCAATACTTGATGGTGTTTATTGAACAATAAGAGATTTTTGGGATAAATGGTGTTCCACCTATGTCTGGTGGGAGTGGTAATGTACATTTTGAGAAGAATATGAAGAAGTATTTACAATGTCTAGTGTGTGGATAAGGATCTATAAACCCATCTCAGTTCATTGTATTCACAACCTCAAGTCTTGTATCTCTAATTTTTTATAAGTGTGGAAGGATAGATCATATGAGGACATCATCTAAATCCACCCTTAAGTATTTCCATTTATATGGGAATCTAATCCATATACAAATGGTTTTTAATCTAACCAATATCCCTGAGGTAGTGTAGAATCCTTGAATTTTATGGGATCTATTACTTATTTAAATGTGTCTAAGGAAGAGGGGTCTTGATTTTGGGTGTTTGGATAGGTTTTTATTATGGAAAAGGTCGGCTATATACCAACCTTTATGGTACTTTAAATGAATGAAATTAGATAAATACGAGACATTTCACACTATAGATTAATCTTTCATTGATTCTTTGACAAGACCAGTGATATTGAGAGGTACCATTCTTATTTCTTCATCAACTATGATTTATTTATTTAAATTTATGATTATCACTCATTTATGTCTCTCTGTGTTGTGGAATTATTGAAACATCAATATGAAATTATTCTATTTGGTATCGAGATCTCATTACCCCTCCGGAAGAAGTTAGAGCATAACTTATAGTGTCTTTTTTGCATTACCTCTATATCAAAATTGGAGCTACCATGTAAATTCCATGTCCTTAAGATGGGACATTAATACTTTATGATCAGAATATATTTGATGGTTTACATTAAATCTCATATTGATTTATACCAGTGAAGGGAGACCTTTATTAATCCCAATGGGAAATCTAATGTTTTAATGGGGATTGGGATATATGATCAAGTGGGGGATGATTGACCCTTTCGAAAGTAGGCTATTTGGAAATTCAGATAGAATTTCCCCTGATTGATATATATGAATGGAAAATTTTAAAATATATTCCTCTATTTGTAATATAGTTTTCTATTATTTCTTCAAGTCACTTCTCAGGTTTAACCTTATGATAGGAAGATGAGTTTTCCATCAATTTGGTTGAAATTTCTTTTCCATCATATCATATTGAACAAATATAATTTAAAGTATTGATGATTTATTTGGATGATCTGGAAGCTTACAATTTTATTATCCTTATTTTGTCTCCTTGTGATACTCTAGGTTTGTTCTTTAATAAATAGAACGAGTCTCTCAACTTGTTTATTGATTAACACCATGATATTTTGTGAAATGTTTTTTTCAAATAAATTTAATCTTTTTGATATTTTTCATTATATGAAACTCTGATTTTAGATTTCTCTACACACAACATAGAGTTTATCATGTGTTACACACAACACTTGATGAATCATTCATCATAAGAAACATCAAGTTTAGATGAAATTTGAAATTCTAATAAAATTTTATTATTAATGATATTACAAGTCAACTAGATTTTGGAATGGTGGATAGGAATATGATTAATTATTATATAAAAATATATGGTTTTCCTGGGTATATAAAATTATTTCATTACAGACCAGTTTATTATAAATGAAAATAAAAACTATTAGAAAAAAATAAATACACTTTCTAAAAACATTTATATTTTTTAAAATAAACTTGTTTTACCTCAATAAAATAAAAACACAACTTTTGTAGAATAATTTGAAAAATATATGTATCTATTGTACATTCAAATAAATTATTTAACATTAATATTATGTGTTTTCTATATAATATAAAGGAATAAATCAAATTTTATATTTATATACTATATTTTTCTTAAATATTGTATTTATCCTTTTGAAAATTTTCATTACAAATAATTTTGAGTCGTTTAGAAACATTATTTGAAAAACTAAATATTAGTACTAAAATCATCATCTAAAAATTATATTTGGGTAAATTTTTTATAAATTTTTAAGAAGATTAATTTTTTTATGACTTGTGAAAAATAATGAATTTTAAATGAAAACTATATTTTAGTTTAAATTATTTATAATGATATATTTTTATTTAAATTTTATATAAAATTAAAATAGTTCAATTATAAATCAATTAATAAAATTGATTTCATTATAATCATTTTATTATTTTATTTTGATATAAATACCTTTTAAATATTTTCACATTTTTACTTTGAAAAAACAATTTCTCACTATAACTATAGGATTCATTTTAAAATACATTTTAAAACTTATGTGAATTTAACTTGTTAAAATATATTATATATTTATAATTCAAATAATTTATATTATCTAATAAGGTGAATGTCATGACACGCCTTCACCAAAAGGAGGGAAGGGACAACAGATTGCCAAGCCCCTCCTTCTTTAAGTTGAAGGAGAGATAATGACCCCCGAAACCCACCTTCAATAGGTCCCAGAGTGGCGACCAGCACCAAGGGTATAGAATTTCACACAAAATGGAAGTCATTGCCATTTTAATTTTTTTAATAGGATTAGGAGATAAGATAGAAAATCCCAAAGAAGACCAAAGTTGGAGGTAAAGGTAAAGCCAAAAGTAACCCATTCCCATATGCATGTTCAACAGTAAATGATACGAGCCACAAAAACTCCAAAGGTAAAGTACCAAGAAAAATGAAAATGACAACAGCAAATACCCCAATGTCCAAGCTAGTACGGTCTTGAACGATCCCTTAAGTCCTCCTGGAAACCTGAAAGCAGTTTTATATTCGTAGGGTGAGCATAAAAGTATACCCAGTAAGGAAGAACCAAAATATCTCGTGCACAAGTGGGGAGGCATTCTAATTCCCTGTGATAAAAGAGAAACCCAAGAACCTAACAAGGAAAACTATCCACCCAAGACTCACCAAGGGAAACTCCCCAAATAACGTAAGGCAAGTAAAGTACAGTAATAGCACATCGATATTCGGGTACCCCGCGCCACTTTCCCACTAGTTATTGAAGACATCCTAATCATCGAAGCAATCCCGCCATTGTCACCGTAGTCCCACTGCCACACCCGCTCGCACACACCTCGGCCACAACCGCACATCCCGCCCACAGACACCTGTGCCACAACCACACATCCCACCCGCAGACACCTGGGCCACAACTGCCACACATAACCACACCCATAAACACCTGGGTCAGAACAACTACTACCACATCCAAAGACACCTGGGCCATAACAACTACTGCCGCACCCAAAAACACATGGGCCTCATCTCGAAGATACTTTGGAAACAACCTGCCCGCAAACACCTAGTCCAACAACCACAACTACCATGCCCGATGATTCTTGGGCTAAAAATGGACTTCAGGCCATCACATCATGCCTGAAGAGTCTTGGGCCATTCGGTAAAGGGAGAAGAAAAGGAGCTAATAACCAGCCACTCATAGGAGTATTTGGAAAACACCCTCCCCCATAAAATGGGGGTGTTCAGCACTATGTTCTCAAATTGGGTGGGGCGTGAATAAGAAACATACAGGCTATAGATATATGTATAGGTAACAATCACTCATCCCAACCTAGGGTTCCAAAATCTAAGCACAAACACCCTTGCTACTATTATTTCATAAAAGAACAGCACAACACCCACGGCCGAGTCACAAATAATTCCCAAAACTAATACCCCTTTAAACCATTCTTGCTTAAATGTTCAAGTGACCTCATTTAGGTGGATTCTACACTACTAATCAACTAACAGGCATAACCACAAGCTACTAAAAGAGCAACATCCAAACAACAATTTAAGCATTCACACCCAGTTCTCTTGTGAAGTCACAACAACAAAGGGATAAGTGAGATCCCTCAAAGTACTCGAACCAAAGAAAGTCTCAAAAAAGGGATAAGTGAGATCACTCGAAGTACTGGAACAAAAGAAAGACTCAAAAAAGGGATATTTGAGATCCCTCAAAGTACTGGAAACAAAAAAACCCGAGACACTGCCCTATGTCCCCAGAACCAACGATTTCTCAACAATAGAGGATCCCACCCGAGTTCGTGTCACAATAGAGCAACCACATAGCTTCATATTCATGACCAAAAACCATACGATAACTGAGGATCCCATCCCCATCCACACCTTCCCATAAGAACCAAGTATAATAACACACTACCACCAAACAGAGTGGGAAACTTCCAGGTTCAAGCACATCATTCATAAGGTTCTTCTTTCTATTTTCTAACCGGGGTGGTCACACAAGGATTCTTGTTTTACTGAATATCCATTTAAACCATATGATTTTAGGTGGATAACCAATTTCCATGTTACAAACATTTAATCATCACAGAATGCATGGTTCATTAGTGCGCAAGGAAAGACCACCAACGACCGTGATTTTCAGTGAGCAGAAGCCCGCACAATTCATAACACATATCAACATAAAAGAGTACAACAAAACATCGATCACACCCCCCTCAATTCCATAAGGTCTGTTTATTATCTTCGTTAAGTTTGGTTTCATCAATCCCCACAGAAACAAAAGAATACCCACCCCACGTGATGCACAGTAAGGAAAGATGAAGGAAAACCCTACATGATTGATCAAAGGTCGAAGTTCTTCTCCACGCGCCCAGAACAGGGGAATGCACGACCTACATGGGAGGGACTTCGAGAACTCCAAACTCACTAAGAAGAAAAGGAATCCAGCCAAGAGGAAGAAGAAGGAAGAATAAATTCTAGTGCGATATATAGATAAGATCCCCTTGTTACGGAATATGGGGATTTTGTTTGAATTTAAATTCGGATCGTGGTTCCCCACGCGGTTGGGTGGTTACGCATGTCAGGATTAATTATTATTTAATATCCCCCATTGGGGAGGTTACTCGGGATTTTTGGGTATTAATTATGGGATTTAAATGGCTTTGAACCACTTGAAAAGGGTTAAAAAGGCCCAAAAGGGGTGTTACGGGAAAACTGTACAAGAGAAACCCGACAAGGCTGGGTGACACTGATCGGTTGCGCCAATCGGTCATGCCGGAATAGAGTCCTTCCACCGAGACACCACCCTTAGGATCCAGAAATTGGAAAATGGATGGACCGTGAGGGTCTAGGTCATCACAATGAACTTATTTTTTGACCACAATTAATTATAAAAAGGACTCCCCCTCTTCTCTCTATTTCACACCTTCAAACCATCTTGTATCATCCAAAAATTTCCCAATAAAATTATCAAAATATATCCTTGTATCATTATAGTATTTTTTGGTTCATAAATTCAAAGTATTAATTATTTCTGTGAAAACCTAAGGTGGTTACCCGAAGAAGAGGTAATGTTCTTCAATGAGTGTTTTTATTTTATTTCTTCCTCCACATGTTTCAATTATCACTAATACAAAATTATTTACAAAAAAAATATATTCCATATACATATATTTTATTATGTTAATTTCATTAACTATAACCATATATAGTTATGAAAACATCATTCATGTGTACGATGGATTATTCCCTCAGGAACTGATGTTATTTCTTTTCCATTACCACCTATCATGTTTGGAAATGATGATGAATATAAAGTATATATATGATATTAAAAAAATTAAACACTTTTGGTGATTATATGATATTTTTATTTTATATTTCCCTTTCCATAGGGGATACAATAATATCTTTCATTTTCACGGTGGATATCACCCTCCTGAAGCAATGTGATTATTTTTTATGAATGCTTTACATAGAAGATAATAAGGATGAAGTTAATGAATATTTTTGATATAAGTGATAAAATTATGATAAAAATGAAATATTTATCATTATAAAAATATAATACATAATTTTATTTGTTACCATTTCCCTCACTGAAATATGATAATGTCTTTCGTGTATGTGTGGACTATCATCTTCCTGAAGTGATGTGACACTCTCCTTTCATCACCTAAACACATAAATAAAATGTATACATATATTTAAATTAATTATATGTTTTTATGATATTATTATAATTATATAATTTTAAATTATTACTTACCTAATTTCTATAATGATTGTTGAAAAATGGAAATGTTACTCATGCGTATGTACGACCTACCATCTCCATGATAGTAACATACATCATTTATCAAAAACATATTTGTTGGTTGGTATTAAAAATATATTTTATTATTAAATATTCTAATTATATAATTCTTAATATTCTACATATGATGGAACCATGATCAATGTAAGAGGATTGAAAATAAAAATTCAAAACATATACAAAAAACATAGTTGTTATTACCCAAATGTGATTTTAGAAGGAATTCGAAATAATTGGGTAATGAATAGCCATAAATAAATAATTTATGGTATAATATATATAATTATGGTTATATAATATATTTATAGTAAAAATATATTTATTTTATAAGAGTTTCAAACATGTATGAATTAATTTTAGACTTAAGGTAAGGGATTTCTAGTTTCTCTTTTATTTCTGCCCGAAATGAAAATTCACAACTCGTTTATTTAGTGTGGTGTATATAAATACCATTTGAAATTTTATATCATTAATGTACTATTTTTTATAATATTTAATATTTAATATTATTTTATTATATACTATGTATTGCGATTAAAAATATTACAAAAACAATAAAGGATTTTTTCTCTCTCTTCAATTTTTGAGAGACATATGCAAATTCATCACTCGTTTCTTTTATATGCTATATATATTTACCATTTTAAATTTTATATACTAAATATAATAATCTTCATGAAATTTAATTTTTCATTTTATGATATTCTTTATTGAGACTTATGATTGAAAATATTACTAAAGTAGTAAGATTTTTATCATTTTACATATATTTATATGAGATATATTCCATATTTACTATTTATTTTTATTTTATGATGTATATACATACCATGAATTTATTTTATGATTAATTTAATGAAAATTATTGGTATTTATATATACATATGAGTTTATATACTTAATGGTTTCTTGATCCAAATATTACTAAAGTCAGAAGGGATTTATGTCTCACTTTTTACTTATGTGAGACATATCACATATTCACCACAAATTTATTTTATTTGGTGTGTATAGTAAAAATGAATTTACTTTAATATTATTATCGTAAAAATTATTATAATATATATATATATATATATATCCATTTTTGGATCTCTATTTTGTGGTGTTTATTATTCAAATGTTACGAATGTGGTTAGAGATTTGTTTTCTCAATTTTCCTTCATTGATTCATATGTTATGTTATTCACCTATATTATTTTATAAGGTGTATATAATGACCCTTATCTTTTTAATTTCATGAATATTATTATTTTAATTATATAATATGTTTAATGCAATCTTATTCATTCTTTTGGATGATGACCCAATGTTACCAATGTGTTAACAGTTTTATGTTATAATCTAACCGGTTATCGAGATTATTTATGATTATGCTTCCAATGGTGAAATCATATGATATATATCTCAATAAAATCTTAAATTTTAATCTTCTTTTTTTATTTCATTTGAATAATTTTTTTTTTCAGGTAGATTCTTTTCTTTAGGTACTCAATATTGAAAAATAATTGTTTTAAGAATAACTTATTTATTTTTCTCTTTGATCGAAAACCATTTTTATTCAAAAACCATGTTTTCTAAAAATATTTTAAAAATAGTTTTTAAATTTATTAAAATGATTTATTAAATAATTTTTTACCTATCATTTAATTTTTAAAAAAAAATTAAAGGAATTTTCATGTATTTTTCCAAACATTTCTTATCTTCCTATTTTTTAAATTGTGAAAGAAGTATTTGCATTAAATTTTATGATATGAACAAAATGTTACAATTTCATGAAGATTATTTTCATGAAAATTAAATTATGATATTTCAAGGTTATTTTCAAATAAAATAGTTTTTAAACTTTTTTATGAATTTTTAGTTATAAAAAGTTAATTTTCAAAAAATATTATTTTCCTTTTGAAAATTATAAGTGATCTTTAAAAATCATTATCCATATATGATGATATACTTTCATGTAACTTATGATTTTATAGGATATAAACCATAGATACCATTATTATTATTTGATTAAATATATTATCCTGAAAATAAATATATGAAAAATATTTCTCTTCTATGGGTTATAGCACGATAAAAATATTATGAAACCCGTTACTTTTTCATGGGTTATTATATAAAAAAATTATGAAATGATTATGAAACCAATAAGTTTTACACATATTATAATATTATGAAATTCTTATAAAACCCATTTCATGTAATGAGTTGTGATTTGTTGAATGTTATATGATCTTGTTGCCCACAACTGTTCGATTTTCAGTATGTGATGGGTGAGGCCTATATCTACCTCTTATGCATTGAGTAAATTTGGATAAATCATTAGTAAATATTTTATTCATGAACCTTATTAGATGTTAAAACAATATGTGTTAACTTTATTACATGTTTACAATGTTATGTGTGAAACTCATAACATGTTTACAATATTATGATTGAAACTCATTATATATACACAATTTTATGTGTGAACCTGATTACATGTTCACAGTGTTATGCATAAACCATTCCTTCAGTTTTATAATTTTATGAGTGGACCTAGATTCATGTCCATAAGTTTATTTGAGGGAATGATTTACTTATTTTTACATAATGAGTTCCCCTTTGTCTATTTATACATGTTAATATTGTTGTAAAATGATGTATATGATACAAATCGATGTCTTACACCAATGTTATGCCCCTATGGATCATTATATTTAATTCCATTAGGATTAATGTCTTATGAACTTCCAATACTTATTCCATGATTGAATATTTAGATCATTGATATGTAGGGTATAGTTTTCATATGATACGATCATATTCTTATACCCTTATGTTTATGTAATGAGTATGTATCTCTCATAATTAACCTTACTGAAAATTTGTGCTCATCTATTCTTATGTTTCCTTTCCTCAAGTTATAAACAAATTTTTTAACTAGGGTATGTTTTCATGGAGT
This sequence comes from Viscum album, assembly GCA_963277665.1. NCBI lineage: Eukaryota > Viridiplantae > Streptophyta > Magnoliopsida > Santalales > Viscaceae > Viscum > Viscum album. The sequence goes on from OY728158.1 coordinate 1,467,606,290, forward strand.
GATAAAGGGGAATATAATTATGGGATATTTTTAGTATCTTCCACAAAATTATAATATTTGGTACTTAATCTTCAAAGACACTAAACTATTATAGTCCACAAGCGTGTTGAATATACATCTTAAAATTTATATTATCCATCTATGAAAATCCGAGGTTCTCATAGTTCATATTAGAGTAAATGTTTAGTTAACATTTTCAAATTAGTATTAAAAAACATTAGTGACATTCCTAGGGATATTTATAAGGATTTTTAAAGGGATAGATATAAGGATAATTCTAAGGATGAGTCAAAGTATTAGAAAATGTCATAAAATTTTGTTAAAGGATAGAGAATGTGGTTTTAATGTTATTAAAATACAATATGGACAATATAATTGGATTTGACTCTAGAATAGATGTTTTTAGGGGTAATATATCTAAAAAGAGAACACATAACTGGACTCAAACATCACCAGGTGCATGAAATTAGGCTTTGTTACACACGTGGTTTGACACTCCTAGGGGATATGTTATGAAAATTCACAAAATATACATAAATAATCATGGAGGATTTAAATACATGAAGATAATGTAAAATAATTTATAATAATATGGTGTTTTGTATTTAATATAAGGTTTCATGGTCTAGAAATCCTATATGTGATTTTTCCTGATTATGTGGTTTTATGATAAGATTCATGTTCCACACACAGTAATTTTTGGTTTTATTCAATGGAAGGAACCCAAGGTATCTTTTTGAACAATGAATTTGATGGATAAATTTTCAAGGATAAACACAAATGGGATGATTAATGGAGTGAAGAATATTGTGATTATTCCTAATTAGTTATCATAGAACATGATTAACAATGCACACCTAAACTAAATCTTGAACTCACCAACAACGATAATGATATAGTTCACAAAGTGTTTTGGAAGAGGAGACCATGGAAGAAAAAATATTAAATTTCATATATGTCATTAATTTTGTGAGAATCATTCAGGATATTGTTTTAAAGGGATGATAATATGTTTTGAGTGTGGAAAAGAAGGACAAAAAGAAGGTAATTTTCAAGGGAAATGACTTTTTTATTTAATAAAGTAGATTATAATGATGGTCTCACTAAGGTATCATTTATTTTTGTATATTTTAAATGTGTAAAGTAATGTAATTATACAAATATATGTCAAATGGGGAGATTTTGTTAATAGAATTAGCAAGGTCTTATGAGTACTGGTTTTCCTATTGACAATGAAGAGACTATGAATGAAATATGAAAGGTATGAGGTATTAAAAAATAATATAATGAAGCCTAGTAAATGGATTAGGGATGATGTGGAATTATTTAAGTGTTCTTTTAGGGCTATTATAGAATTATGTAATATAAATCATGAGATACATAAGTATTTTTTTGTATAAATTTTCAAAATGGTTTTGAAAGAATATATTGAATGGTACTGATAACCAACAAAAGTGACTTTAAAGAAAGGTTATATTTTGTGAAAAAAATATTCACGAAATATAACACTTACTACATTACTCATGTTGAGAAAATGGTGTTTATTTTGGATAAAGAGATGATTGAATCAGTTAAAGTGAATTAGATTGTACCGATTATCTTAGAACTGATTAATGATTTCTTGACGAAGCGGTTTATGCTATTATTGATGGATTTTACATTTTTATTGAATTTTAAGGAATATTTATAATAACGTATTTTTTATTTTAGAAATAATGAAACAATTATGTTTTCAACAAGGTTTTGTTTTAATTTAAAATATTTCCATGTTTCATGGGAATACATGATAACATTATTCACATGTTGGGTATGTCCTAATTAAGTGATACATCATATTTTTGGGGGGATTAATGATAAGTTGATTCTGAAAATTTGGAGACATAATTTCTAAAGTTTTTTATTTTAATAATTTGGAAGTGTTATAAAGTTAACAATTTATGGAATGGTTTATGTTGAACTTTGGATACAGTTTTAGATATTAATGTATTTTAAAACCGTATGAATATTTTTTCATTATGAATAACTAGATGTAATTTTTTTTAAAATAGACATATAAGGAATGGATTATCATTATATTAAATATTTTTTTATATTATTTATTTTTCCATAAAAAATAATCTTCATTTCTTGTAATTAGTGATTAAGTCGAAATTTATTGAAGCAAAATGAAATGATGAAATTATGCTTATGATACAAAGGAATGTTAATCCCCATATAAATCAGTCCCTTTGAAATTATTGACCATACAAGTATGTTATCCTATAAATTGGAACATAAATTTAACCTCTCCTAGGTTCAAGATGTGTTACATGAATCTTTCATGAGGATGTATACACTAGACCAGTCACATGTATAGAGCACATAGGCTGTACTATTGGAGAATGATATTCATTATGAGGAATAATTGTTAGAGATTATAGATTAAATAGAGATGGTTATATAGAGAAAGAACACTTAAATGGTAAACTTTTTCTTGTAAATCCACCATCTTGAGGAAGTTATGTGGGAACTTGATGATGTAATGAGAAATAAATATCTTTAGTTGTTGATATAAAAGTGATTAATTTTGAGGGATAAATTCAATTTAAGGGGGGTATAATGTACCACCTTGAGATTTGTTGAAATATATTTTTTCTAATAAATTTAACCTTTTCAATAATTTTTATTATGTGAACCACTAATATTACCATGATTTATACACAACAAATAGTTTATCATGCATTACATGCAACACTAGGTGAAGCGTTATTTTTTGGAAACAATGAGTTTAAACAAAACACATCATGCTACTTATATATTATTATTTAATGTAATACATATCACATATCCATTGGAATGGAAGGTATAAATATAAATAACTAATTTATGAAAATATATTTTTTAACCATGTAAATATAATTATTTCTTTGATTACCAATTTTATAAAATGAAAAAAAACTAATTTAAAGCAAATGATACCTTTTTAGGAAAACACTCGTTTATGAAAACAAATAAATTTCACATCAATAAACGAAAAAAAGTTTTGGTGAATTATTTTTAATTAAATTTATATATTATATATTTAATAAACTATTTTAAATTAATCATATGTGTTTTATATAAAATAGAAAAGAATAAATATTAGTTTACACTTAAAAATTTATTTTTCTAAAAAGTTGTTTTTTTCTTTTTTGTGTATAGAGTTTAAAAATAAATTTTAATAATTTTTGAAACAAAATTTGATAAAATAAATTCAATTTCTGAAATAATCATTTAAAAATATTATTATGTTTATTTTTTTTGAGAATATTATGGAAAGATTAATTTTTTTATGACTAGTGAAAAATACTAAATTTTAATAGATAAATTCCATTTCATTAAAATTATTTATAAATTTAAATTATATTTTAAATTAAGATTAAATTAAAATTTCTAAAATTATACATATATTAATCCAATTTAGGTCATTTTAACCATTTTATTATTGATTCTTATATAAAATAATTGTAAACTATTTAACATTTTCCCTTTGAAAATTCGCTTTCTCATCATGTCTGTGGGACTAATTTTAAATTAAAATTTTAAATTTATTTAAATGTACTTTAAAAAAATGAACTATATATTTGGAATAATTTTAATTTACATTATATAATAAGTAAAAAATATTTTTTGATCCAAATTAACTGTAAAAAATATAAAATTACCTACCACATTTAAGGTAGAAATGGGTTTTCTAGTGGTTAAACTAAACAAATATGGTCAGAATGACTTAAAAACATGACTAAAATATATTGGATTGAAATATTTCAATTATATCATGAATAAGGACATATAAAACATAATTTTTTAGCCTTTTTGTATGTGGAAAATGTGGGAACACCTTTTTCATTTCAAACATTAAAAGTGAGCCACTAACCTCACTTATAAAAGGCCATACCCTCTCCTCTCCACAACACACCTTAAAAAGCTTTTTATTTATAAAATAACATTCTAAATAACATAAATAATTCACTAATTTTTCAAAATTATCATTTTGTGGGTATAAATACAACCTATAAATGTTTTTGGTAGAAACATAATTATTTTACACAAATAAGTGGTAACGTTCTTAAATGAGGATTTTATAATATTTCTTTCTCCAAATCCATTAATTTTTATCAAATCATTATTATATAATAACCTAAGTATCTTAAATATAGTTATTTTTTTATGTTATGGTAATTAATAACATCCATATCTACATACTTAAAATTGGTTATGAAATTTTCATTCATGTGTACGAAAAATCACCTCATTGTGAACTAAAGTTATTCTTTCTTCTATTACCACCTCTCACAGTTGTATATGACGATAGATATAAAGTATATGTAACACCCCGAGATTTTATGAAAAATATTCTTTTTACTTTTATTGATGTCTTGTGTTGTACTTTACAACAAAGTAGTCTTTCACAACACGCAACCCTAACTTGGCTGCAATACACGCAATCACGACCTTCCTCGATAGCTTGCGTCGTACGCAATACCGAGTTTCACTAAACAATGATATGCTATTAAAATATTATTAAAACCAGCCGTTATGAATAGTAATAACCACATTTTAAAATTTTGTAAATTTTATTTTTCAAAATGGACTTCATTTTTGGATTCAGAATATCGAAATTAGCTTAGGGTGAAATTTTGGTACTTTTCGGATAACTTTCATATTCTGATGAATAGTGAAAATTACTACATTTTAATTAAAAACAACTTTTTTAATCGAAATAATTAATAGTGATAAATTATTAATTTGAGTGGTTTTAAAGTATATTTAGAATATATTTTTACCATCTAAAACAATTTTGGTCATTGACTCTAATCTCACATTTAAACCAAACATAAACAAGTGTCAATCTTTTGATAGTTATTATCTCTTAAAAACACGCTATTTGTTTTGATGACGAGAATTAATTTTTAAATAAATTAATGCAACTGATGTGTTTTTAATTTGGTAAAATAGACATCATTTTTGAATTCATAATATCAAATATAGCTTAGGCCTAATTTTTGGTATTTTTCTGGAAACTTTCATTTTTTGATGAATAGTGAAACCACTAAGTGGTAGTTAAAAAAATGAATTTTTCATAAAACATAATTTTACCACTTCTGTGAGTGGAATTTAAAAAATCCGAGAGACACAGTTGATATCAGTAAGTAAAATGTGGTTCAATGAGAAGAAAATAATTTTTGGTGAATAGTAACTTTTTATTTTTTTTACCACGGTTAAAAGTAAATAGGGTAATTAAGGGTCAAAATGATATTATTATTACCCTAAAACATGTCCTAATTCTATTGGATAAGTGTAATTCGACCAAAAAAACCCTTATAAATAAAATATGACCATTTAGGCCCACTTGGATTAGATTGGGACATTTATTATTAATTTATTTAAAGAAGGGTTAAAATAGTTAAAATCAAAGTTTAATAAGTAAATAATTTTTAATATAGGGTAATACATAAGATAAATTCAACTATAAATATTCATTAAAAATATAAAAATATATCCTACATAATGATATTTAATTTGTAATTTTTAGACATTAAATAATTTAATGTATTTATGACACAATGATGATGCAGTAATTATTTTATTAATGAAATATTGACATAATTGATGTTATAAATAACCAAATAAATGTAATTTGAGACGTTTAATAAATTCCACTAATTTTATAGGTTAATATGACATGTTATTTTTGACTTAATTAACTTTTTTCGAACTAATCATTCTGTTATGATTTTCACAAAAATCAATTACTAAATAGTGTCAAAATTGACATAAAATAGTTTTTAAAACAAATATTATATTATTGATTGTTATTTTATTCCTAAAAATCTAAGGTTCAGCCAAGAGACTTATATCACGATAGGTGTATCATTAACGGACCACTTGGGGGTCGCTTGGATGTATATGGTAAAATTATGAACTATATAATATAAAAATACAAAGTGACATGGTAAATGTCAATCTAATTAACTAAGAGTTAAAACTAAAAGACAAGGTTAATATAATGACCTAAACTTGTCTAAATTCTATTGTATGAGAGGATTGCGACCCATCCCTACCTTAGATTAGAAATAAATCAATTTGGAGCTATTTAAAACCGAATTTGGCTTTATAATAAAATAATAGTTTTAGTTTTTCCAAAGATGCCCCTCTCCTCCCTTATAAAAAGGCACCTCCTCCCTCTCTTCCTCACACCATTTTGAGCCTTCAAGCTCGGCCAAAACCTACCAAATTATCTTCTCCACTTCCATATAAACATCCTAGAGGTCCTGGTCTTCTTCAAAGACCAATTTTAGTGCCCTAAGAGGAGGTCTCAAAGAGGCGCTTCAAAGAAGAGGTAAAGTCTGTTACCGATTCTTTCAAATTTATTTCTTCTTCCACTTCTTCTTCTTTAGTTGTTTCATTATGAAGTAATAACATTAGTATCACTAATATAATGATATGTAATTATAAGTATTAAACAACCCCATTTCACCTTCTATCCATCCTACGGAAAACGAAATCACTGCGCGTGCATACATACGGAATACCGTCTCCACTCCGTGGTGCAATATGTTTATTCCAATACCACCTTACTTGGATGGGTATAATGGTGTAAAGAAAAACTATACATAGTTATTATAACATCATACTGATTCTGATATATTGTACCATCCAATAAAATTCAATTCAATAATTATGGAAACGATATCATCGCTCGTGCGTACGTACGGACTACCGTCTCCACGACGCGATGAGATTCATTCTCCATGTTAACCATTAAAGAATGATTATAAAGTATATATAAGAAATAATAATGAAATATATGACATTATAAAGCTACTGGATGTATGTATATATATATGTATGTCATCTACTTAATTCCATTATACTCAATAAGGAAACAAAAACAGCGTTCATGCGTATGTACGGCCTACCGTCTCCATGAATGGTGTATTTCATTCCATTTATCGATCTATTATATATATGTATATTCTGAATATATATTATATATAAATCATGATTTATATTCTATAATTAAGTAATCATGATCTAATTAATCATATGAATAATTAAAAGTCAAAACACAAATGACAAATGAAACGATTTTACCCAAAACGCTCTTTAACATGGAATTTACAAACGAACGGGTAATATAAAGTCATAAGTGAACCATATATGATATCATAACAATGAATATGATTCTGTAATAATTAAATGACATTATTTAAATCATTATACAGGAAGTTCGGATACATACGAAGCATATCATACATAAGGTAAGGGATAATTGTGCAAATCTCATTTTTATCCGAGATTGCTTATTCGTCAGTATTTACTGGGGTTATTGTTATGATCTATGTCCATGTTTTATAAAAGTGTTTTCATGTATTTTTAAATTCCTTTTTACCCATTTTTTACTTTTACTACATGGTATGTAAGGAATCTTTCTTTTGTTTTACGTTACGAGGTACCTTTTTTGACTTTTCTTGAAAAAGTACGAGAAGAATGTTTTTTTAACTTATACGGCACGAACGGATTTTTATGGTTTTATAAAGCCTTATGTTCATGATGCTTCCTCCAAAATATTTCATGACTATTTTCAAAAAAAATCTTTTTCTTTTAAAATTGCATGACATTTTGTGAAAAGAGAATTATTTTGAAGAAGAAATGATATTTTCCTCAAGAATTCATTTCAAGTGTTTTATCAAAATTATTTTCCATCTAAGATAATAAAGGGTTATGTTTGTATCCCTATTATTACATTGATTTGATTATGTTGTGATGGAATTATTTTTATGAATTCCTTTATCTTATATGAATTGTTTTATGATGTCACGATGTTTAAGATTCCCATTTTTATTTCATGGGTTATGCTATGATATATGGTTTATGATTTTGTGGCACACATAAGAACGGTATCATTATGATATGGGTGGGACCTATATCTCCCTCCAATGCATTGGGTAAAGATTTATATCTCATGAGATATACATGGCTAGAACGGAAAGTTAAACCGGTTCAGTAATACAGGACTGGAACGAGGAGTGAACTCGATTTAGAAAGGGACTTTGTCCACTAAGATGGTCTTGGTAGCAATGCCTTGGCTAATATGGAAATCATATCATGTGCTTAATGGTTTCCATAATTACATGTTTTATTCCCATGCTATTTTATCATTATTAATGTTTCTTTATGGTCTATGCCTTACGTACTTCTATGTTTTATGTCATTGCTCATGATTTTGATTTTTAAACATTATGTTAGTTCAAATGTATATAGTATGTTTTATTTTATCCATACTTACCCATACAGAGCATTAGAGCTCACCCTTTTTATGTTTTATTTTCCCTAGGATATAAAGAAAGGTTTTAGGTATGAAAAAAAGGGGAATATCTTTATGGGAGATGTTGAAGATCTTTCGCCACGATTAGAATATTTTATTCTGAGTTTCCAAAGACACTAAACTATTACGGTCCTTGTGTGTCTATTTTTGTTATGTATTAAGTATTCCTCAAAAGTAATGTAATGTACATGTATGTAAAGGTTTGGGTCTCTACAGTTGGTATCAGAGGAAAGGTTTAGTCAACCTTTGGAAACTAGGATGCAAAAACGTTAGTGAGATCACTAGAGATATTTCTAAGGTATGTCTAGGGATGTCCCTAAGGATACGTATACGTATAGAATATAGTCCTAAAACTATGGTAACAGTCTTAGAATTTGACCTAAGATGTTAGATATTGAGGTTACTCCCCCTTTAATATGTTGTTTTCTCTAGCATGATTTTTGCCTCTCACAAAATTCTTTTTGTGTTTTAGTCAATGGAGGGAAACAGAAGGAATTCGTTTAACATTGAATCCAATAGACAAATTGGTTACTTTGAGAAACAAAATTGTGTAATTCCTAGAGAGAAAGATATTGTGATTATGCTGAATCAGTCATCACGATATATGATTAACAAGGTGAAATTTAGTGGTATGCCTAATTCATCAAATAAGAGAAAGATATACTTTTATGAATGTCCGCATGTTGAGGAGCATAAAGAAAGGAAGATTGATATTTCTAAAAAAGGGAAGAAGAACCTTGAAGAATACCTAAAATGGAGGGACAAATGTTATCTGTGTGGAGAAAAGGGTCATAGAGTGACAGACTGTTATGGAGTTCAATGTCTTATTTGTGGAGAACATGGGCATTACCCAACTCAATGCCCTAACCTAAAAAGTTACTTCTAAATCATGGAATGAATTATTCTATGCCAATAATTGAAGAATATGGATTGAAGTGTTTATGTTTTGGTATTAATGAATAATGTTGTTGAGGTACTTTTATGGTTTATTAGAATATTTGTTTATTAGTCTATTATGGTTTTCAATAATTTTATGGTACTGGTAACCGTGGAAGGTGATTGAGATATTTTTGGTAAGCAGATGATATGTGAATAATGAAGGGATAAGAAGATAATGAGATGTTTGATTGTATTCATGAGCTCAAGATTGATATAAGTACTAAGTGATATCATGGTTTGAGTATAAAGAATTTTGAGGATTTTGGATTGTGGAAAGTGTTAACTTTTAACTACATTCATGTTTTCACTAAGGTTCAATGGGTATTCATTCTTCAAGAGAATACATGATTTAGGTATTCAAATGTTTGTAATTTGACCAACAAGACATATCTTATGATATATGGGGATCAACGATGGAATTGACATTCTTGTTATATGAAATCTCTGGTAATCGTTTCACTATAATATAAGAGTGGACTATAGTATTAGGGATAAGCCTAAAGATTGGAATGGATTATGTTGGACATAAGTTAGTATTTCTTAAGGATAGAAGTTTTTTTTCGATATTATTTATGGGATGTTATAGTAATTTAGTTTTAGAAAAAGGACAACATGTAGGACGGGCGACAACCCATCGCGTTGGACAAGGCTGTGGGAATAGAACCCACAACCGAGGTACGACTGGCCTTTATCGCCTACCACTGGCCTACATGAAGTCCCTTGTTAGTATAAACTAGTTTTATTTTATTAAGCAGTATGATATATGAAGTATAAGTTCATTTTTGGAACCATATACGATTAATCTAACCATAAGATGGACTTATAACTTTTGCTAACCTTTTGTTTGAAACAGATGGAATGACCAATCATTCTATCACATGATCTGCTAACACATCACGAATGACAAATTCAACTTCATTTCTTTAAGAGATGAAGTGGAAATTGTCCAAAGAATGACCAATGGTGAGACTGTACCAAAATCACAAAAGTATTTCTTCTAATTCCAATTTCATCAACATTAGGGAAATGATCTTGAAAACCAAAAAATGTTGTCCTAGTGCACTTATATCTGATGAATCAGATGGTACCTTAGATCTTCACAAATTTATGGCTTTGTGATTGTTGGATTTTTCATATCCATGTTCTCTACCACTCTCCATCAGAACTTGATAGTTAGATTTTTCTTCAATATCCATATTTTCACCTATGTTCTCCTATGTAGAAACCCAGTGATTAGTTAATTTGGGTAACCATTACGTTTCATACTTTAGTTTTTAAAACCAAGTTTTGGTATTCCTTTTTATGATGTGGGTTTCTATTAAAGAAACTTTCTAGTAGTAAACCATTTATAACCCCAACGAATTTCGAGGGCGAAATTCATTTTAAGGGGGGTAGAATGTAACACCCCAAGATTTTATGAAAAATATTCTTTTTAATTTTTTTGATGTCTTGTGTTGTACATTACAAAAAAGGAGTCTTGCACAACACACAACCCTAACTTGTATGCATTACACGCAATTGAGACCTTCCTCGATAGCTTGCGTCGTACGCAATATCGAGTTTCACTAAACAACGATATGCTATTAAAATATTATTAAAACTAGCCGTTATGAATAGTAATAACTACCTTTTAAAATTTTGTAAATTTTATATTTCAAAATGGACTTCATTTTTGGATTCGGAATATCAAAATTAGCTTAGGGTGAATTTTTGGTACTTTTCGGATAACTTTCATATTTTGATGAATAGTGAAAATTACTAAATTTTAATTAAAAACAACTTTTTTAATCGAAATAATTAATAGTGATAAATTATTAATTTTAGTGGTTTTAAAGTATATTTATAATATATTTTTATCATTTAATACAATTTTGGTCATTGAATGTAATTTCACATTTAAACCAAACATAAACAAGTGTCAATCTTTTGATAGTTATTATCTCTTAAAAACACGCTATTTGTTTTGATGACGAGAATTAATTTTTAAATAAATTAATGCAACTGATGTGTTTTGAATTTGGTAAAATAGAAATCATTTTTTAATTCATAATATCAAATATAACTTAGGCCTAATTGTTAGTATTTTTCTGGAAACTTTCATTTTTTGATGAATAGTGAAACCACTAAGTGGTAGTAAAAAAAATGAATTTTTCATAAAACATAATTTTACCGCTTCTGTGAGTGGAATTTCAAAAATCTGAGAGACAAGGTTGATGTCAGTATGTAAAATGTGATTCAATGAGATGAAAATAATTTTTGGTGAATAGTAACTTTTTCATTTTTTTACCACGGTTAAAAGTAAATAGGGTAATTAAGGGTAAAAATGATATTATTATTACCCTAACACATGTCCTAATTCTATTGGATAAATGTAATTCGACCAAAAAGAACCTTAGGAATAAAATATGACCATTTAGGCCCACTTGGATTAGATTAGGACATTTATTATTAATTTATTTAAAGAAGGGTTAAAATAGTTAATATCAAAGTTTAATAAGTAAATCATTTTTAATATAGGGTTATACATAAGATAAATTAGACTATAAATATTCATTATAAAGATAAAACGATTTCCTACATAATTATATTTAATTTGTAATTTTTAGACATTAAATAATTTAATTTATTTATGACACAAGATGATGCAGTAATTGTTTTATTAATGGAATATTGACATAATTGATGTTATAAATACCCAAATAATTGTAATTTGAGACTTTTTATGAAATAAACTAATTTTATAGGTTAATATGACATGTTAGTATTGATTTAATTAACTTTTTTTGAACTAATAATTCTGTTATAATTTTCACAAAAATAAATTACTAAATAGTGTCAAAATTGACATAAAATAGTTTTTAAAACAAATATTATATTATTGATTGTTATTTTATTCCTAGAAATCTATGGTTCGGCCAAGATACTTATATCATGATAGGTGTATCATTAATGGACTACTTGGGGGTCTCTTGTATGTATATGGTATGTTTATTAACTATATAATATAAAAATACAAAGTGACATGGTAAATGTCAATCTAATTAACTAAGAGTTAAAACTAAAATATAAGGTTAATATAATGACATAAACTTGTCTAAATTCTATTGGATGAGAGGATTTAGACCCATCCCCACCTTATATTATAAATAAATCAATTTTGAGCTATTTAAAACCGAATTTGGCTTTATAATAAAATAATATTTTTAGTTTTTCCAAAGGTGCCCCTCTCCTCCCTTATAAAAGGGAACCTCCTCCCTCTCTTCCTCACACCACTTTGGGCCTTCAATCTCGTCAAAACCCTGCCAAATTATCTTCTCCACTTCCCTAGAAATATCCTATAGGTCCTTATATTCTTCAAAGACCAATTGTAGTGCCCTAAGAGGAGGTCTCAAAGAGGCGTTTCAAAGAAGAGGTAAATTCTATTACCGATTCTTTCAACTTTATTTCTTCTTCCACTTCTTCTTCTTTAGTTGTTTCATTATGAATTAATAACATCAGTATCACTCATATAAGAATATGTTATTATAAGTATGAAACAACCCCATTTCACCTTCTATCCATCCTATGGAAAACGAAATCACCGCACGCGCGTACGTACGGAATACCGTCTCCACGCCGTGGTGTAATATGTTTTTTCCAATACCACCTTACTTGGATGGGTATAATGGTGTAAAGAATAACTATACATAGTTATTATAACATCATACTGATTCTGATATATTGTACCATACACTCCAATTCAATTCAATAATTATGGAAACAATATCATCGCTCATGCGTACGTACGGACTACCGTCTCCACAACGCGATGAGATTCATTCTCCATGTTAACCATTAAAGGATGATTATAAAGTATATATAAGAAATAATACTGAAATATATGAAATTATAAAGATACTGTATGTATGTATATATATGTATGTCATCTAGTTAATTCCATTATACTCAATAAGGAAACAAAAACAGCGTTCATGCGTATGTACGACCTACCCTCTCCATGAACAGTGTATTTCATTCCATTTATCGATCTATTATATATATGGATATTCTGAATATATATTATATATAAATCATGTTTTATATTCTGGAATTAATTAATCATGATATAATTAATCATATGAATAATTAAAAGTCAAAACACGAACGACAAATGAAATGATTTTACCCAAAACGCTCTTTAACATGGAATTTACAAAAGAACGGGTAATATAAAGTCATAAGTGAACTATATATGATATCATAACAATGAATATGATTCTGTAATAAGTCAATGACATTATTTAAATCGTTATATAGTAGGTTCGGATACATACGAAGCATATCGGACATAAGGTAAGGGATAATTGTGCAAATCTCATTTTTATCCGAGATTGCTTATTCATAAGTATTTACTGGGGTTATTGCTATCATCCATGTCCATGTTTTATAAAAGTGTTTTCATGTATGTTTAAAGTCCTTTTTATCCATTTTTTACTTTTACTTCATGGTATGTAAGGAATGTTTCTTTTGTTTTACGTTACTAGGTACTTTTTTGACTTTTCCGGCAAAAGTACGAGAAGAATGTTTTTTAACTTATATGGAACGAACATATTTTTACGGTTTTATAAAGCCTTATTTTCATGAAGCATCCTCCAAAATATTTCATGGCTATTTTCAACAAAATCCTTTTCTTTTAAAATTGCATGACATTTTGTGAAAAGAGAATGATTTTGAAGAAGAAAGGATATTTTCCTCAAGAATTCATTTCAAGTGTTTTATCAAAATTATTTTCCATCTAAGATAATAAAGGGTTCTGTTTCTATCCCTATTATAACATTGATTTGATTATGTTGTGATGGAATTATTTTTATGAATTCCTTTATCTTATATGAATTGTTTTATGATGTCATGATGTTTAAGATTCCCATTTTTATTTCTTGGGTTATGCTATGATGTATGGTTTATGATTTTGTGGCACACATAAGAATGGTATCATTATGAGATGGGTGGGACCTATATCTCCCTCCAATGCATTGGGTAAAGATTTATATCTCATGAGATAGACATGGCTGGAACAGAAAGTTAAACCAGTTCAGTAATACAGGACTGGAACGAGGAGTGAACTCGATTCAGAAAGGGACTTTGTCCACTAAGATGGTTTTGGCCGCAATGCCTTGGCTAATATGGAAATAATATCATGTTCTTAATGGTTTCCACAATTACATGTTTTATTCCCATGCTATTTTATCATTCTTAATGTTTCTTTATGATCTATGCCTTATGTACTTCCATGTTTTATGTCATTTCTCATTCTTTTGATGTTTAAACATTATGTTCATGTTTTTTAGTTCAAATGTATATAGTATGTTTTATTTTATCCATGATTACCCTTACTGGGCATTTGAGCTCACCCTTTTTATGTTTTCTTTTCCCCAGGATATAATGAAAGGTTTTAGGTAAGAAAAAAAAGGGGAAGATCTTTATCGGAGATGTTGAAGATCTTTCACCACGATTAGAAGATTTTATTCTGAGTTTCCAAAGACACTAAACTATTACGGTCCTTGTGTATCTATTTTTGTTATGTATTAAGTATTCCTCAAAAGTAATTTAATGTCCATGTACGTCAATCTTCGGGTCTCTATAGTATATATATATATATATATGATATTTATGACATTATTATTCATATTTATTCATTATATAATATATATATTTTACTTTTCATTTTGTAAAGGATATGATAACGTCACTCGTGTGCATGATGGACTACCGACTCACTAAGCGATGTGATTCGTTTTTCACTAAAGCTTTACGTAGAAGCTAATAAGGATATATTTAAGGATATATGTGACATAAATTACAGAATTATGATATAAATGATATATTTATCATTATAAAAATATAATATACAATTTCATTTCTTAACTTTTTGCCCATTAAATGATGATATTGATGTTCATGTATGTGTGGACTATCACCTTTACGAACCAATGCGACCATCTACTTCAAACACCAAACTACATGGATCATGTGTATAAGTATTTTCAATTAAATAATTTTTTATTTATTATAATATTTTAATTATTTAATGTTAAAATAATACTTAACTTCTTTGTAAAATGATCATTGAAAAATGGAAATGTTACTCATGCAATTATCTGACCGACCGTCTCTATGAGCGTAATATAATTCATTTCTCAAAACCATGTTTAATGATTGGTCTAAAAAGTATATTTGATTTATAAATATGTTAATTATTTAACTATTATTATTCTGTAGAATATGGAACCATGATCAAATTAATAGGTCTGAAAATAAAAAAATCCAAACATATATTAAAAACAAAGCGGTTATTAATCAAAATAAGATTTTAACAAGAAATTAGTAATAAATAGGTAATTAATAGTCATAAGTAGTTAATATGTGGTATAATATATATAATTATGGTTATATAGTATATGTATAATAATATGATATATATTATACAGTATGGTCAATCATTAATGATGGAAGTCAAGGGTTAATGTAAAATATTTCTAGTCTCTCCTTTATTTCTAGGAGACACATGAAAATTCACAACTCATTTCTTTTTTTGAGATATATACTCATCCATTTAAATTTTATATCATTAAATTAATCATTATAATAATCTATAATGTTTCACTTGATGTTATTCTTCATTATAGATTATGATTCAGAAAATTACAGAAGCAGTAAGGGATATCTAGTCTCACTTCTATTTTTAGATGATTTATGTAATTTGACCACTCATTTATTTTACGCGGTTATATAATGAACCCATTGAAATGTTATATCATTAATATCATCGTTTTCATGATATTAATTTTTTTATGTTATGATTTAATGGGTTTTTCTATTCAAAATAATACTAAAGATGTAAAGGTTTTATCTTCTCACATTTATTTCCATGAGATATATGCCATATTCACCACTTATTTTTTATGTGGTGAATATAACATCCATTATAAACTTTTATGATTAATTTCTTGAAAATTATTGTTATTTAAAAATACATCTTAGGTTCTCTATTTCATTGGATATTTTTCTAGAGATTACAAAATTCATAAGGGATCTATGTCTTACTTTCTTACTTCTGTTAGACACATTCCATATTCACCACCCATTTATTTTATTTTGTGTTTATACAAAAAATTAAATTTTTTTATTATTATTATCCAAAAAATTATTTTTAATTATATATCCATTTGCGCATCTCACTTTTATGAGGTTTTCCATTCAAAAGTTACTAAAGTGGTGGAGGATTTTTGGATAAATTTTCTTTAATTGAGACATATGACATGTTATGCACATATCTTATTATATGAGGTGTATATACCACCCATTTTAAATGAAATATATTTAATGTATTTATTTTAATTATATTATATGTTTAATTTAATATTATTTTTTCATGGGGATCATGATTCAATGTTGTTAATGTGGTAAGAGTTTTGGGTTACAATCTTATTATTTATCAGGATTGTTTATGATTCTGTATACAATGATGAAATATTATGATATATATCTAAATAAATAAATTTATTTTATTTTTCTCTATTTATTTAATGAGAATAAACGTTTTATCGTCATTTTCATCTCATTATGTACTGAATAGTTCAAAAGAATGTTGTTTTTAGAAAAACATTTCTCTTTTTTTCTTCGATCGAATACATTTTTTATTCTAAATCCATGTTGTCTAAAAATGTTTTAAAACATGTTTTTAAAAATTTATATATGATTAAGTATATAATTTTTTCCAATATTTAATTTTTTTTAATTTTTTTAAATATTAATGTTTCACAAACATTTCCTATTTGGATTTTACCAAAAATGTGAAAGGAATATGTTTTTTTAATTTACAACATTGATATAATTTTTTACCATCATAAACATTATTCCCAATGAATGTTCCTTTATAAGTTATCATTTTTATTTTCAAATAATTTATTTTAAAAATGTTTTATGAAATTTATTTTTAAAACTTTAATTTCAAGGAAAAGTTTTTTTCTTCAAAAAATTTTCCAAGTGATATTTCAATATCATTCTCTATCTAAGATGACATCATTTAAAATAACTTATGATTTTATATATATATGAATCAAGGATGTCTTTTTTAATATTTCTCTTAATGTTTCAACCTGAATAGAAATTTATGAGGATAGCCAAATGACTCATCCCATGATATTATCGATGCATCAAGGGGATATCTACAATCAGAACCCACCCGTGTTGTACCAGTCCAAAACATTCCTCATATATCGAAGTATCAATTTAACAATGTTCATTATCAAGAAAACAATATGAAATAAAACATGTATATTTATCAATATTTCCATAAATAGTTAAATATCTTTTAATGTAAAAACTTTATTAATAATGGTTTATAGTTTAAGAAATTATCATATCCACAAAAAAATTATTTTGTTATTTAGGGGAAATTCAATGTCAAATGATCATTGGAAACTTAATATTTCACGGGGAATAAAAGGGATCATGGAAGTGAATTTTAATACTATCCTTGTCCAAATTAGTGAAAACCCATCCATAGGAAAGATAAATATGGTATCAATACAACATTCTCCAAGTAGAGTAAAAAATAGTTTTTTTTTATTAATGAATTGAAATATTATAAAAACATTTTTTTCGAAAACATTCTTGAGGAAAATAACATTTTTTAACATTTTGAAAAACCATTTCTATAAAAAAAATTAAAAAAAAATTCTTTAAAAATTATAATTTTAAACATGCAATGGAAGAATCATATAAATTATGGTGGGTAAATATATATAAATAGTATGAGGTAAAAATAACATCCCTTTTTCATGGTTAAAGGTTAGAAAAATTCCTTATTTGAAAAGCAAGAAGAACATTCCTTTGAAAACATTTCTAAAAGAAAAAAGGGAGGAAATTTATTTACAGAATAATTTTAAATAAAATTTAAAATATTTTAATAAAACATAGTTTTTTAGATGAATATTGGTGCTCTTACTAAAGAGGGAAATGAATTCATGTTTTATTAAAATAATTTTAAAACATTTTGAGTACCAAATAGTTAAAAAAATTTAATTATTCTTGAAAGAAGGTCATGAGTTACAAGAGGAGAGTAAAATTAAATATTTTATTGAACAATTTTAAAATAATTTGCTCGAATTAAAATACCATTTAAAGATCATTAAATTTATTTTTAGGAAAATAATCCTTTAATATTTCAATGTGTCCCATACAACTTTGAAACATTTTATATCATAAACATAATGATGGAAAAATATTAGATGAAATTATTAAATACCATGATGATAAATGAATTTATGATATAATATATATATAAATTTCTAGTAGATACACCACATAAAATATGTATGTGGTGAACATGACATTTATCTCATTGATGTAAAAATTGAGATTAGAATCTCTTAACTTGAGTTTCCTTTTGGGTGAACATCATTTAACATCATGTATAAAATCCTCATGCCAATTTTGTACAAGACTGAAAAAATTTATCTAGTTAATAATTAATTTTATTTCACTTATTACTATATTGTATATAACTAATTAAATTATTAAGTTTACGTTGGGTGTTTTGACCAAATTTGGTTTATATGACAAAAAGAGATTCAGTATGTCAACTATGGTCAAATGGGTAATTATATAACATATAAATAATAATAATAATAATGGAATAATTAGTATATTTATACATATATTATTCTTATCAAATCAATAATTAAATATGGTTATGAAAAATGAATCAATGCTACAGTCATGGAGATGGTAGGTCGTACGAACACATGAGTAACATTCCCATTTTTCAATGATCATTACAAAAAGAAGGTAAGTAACATGATATGTTTACATAATTATCATTATATCACAAATAAAATGTTTTTTAATCATATATACTTATATATATAATTTTTTTGACATAAAAGTAATCATATCCTGTCGAGGAGGCTGTAGTCCACATGTCCACGAACGATGTTATCACTTTTTTAAGTGTGTCAAAGGGTAATAATGAAAATAATATATATTGTATATTTACATAAAGGTAATAAAATATTTAATATAATATATATGTTTTTTATGTCACATATTTTTAATTAAAACCACCCTTTATAAGTTTTAATTATAATGTGAATGAATCACATCATTTTGAGGGGGTGGTGGTCAACACTTCCTCCAATGATGTTATCATATTAACGTAAAATGGAAAGTGTTAAAGGTATGTAAAAATAAAAGGATTATATAATTATAAATAAATAATAAATATCATAAATATAATATAATAATATGATTTTACATCATAGTGTCCACCATGAGAGGTGGTAATGGATATATGAACAATCATCGTTTCGTGAGGCAGTAGTTTGTCATACAGAGAATCAGTATATTCTCTACCCATTAGATGGAAGTGTGTGTAATTGTAGGAAAAAACCATATAATTAAAACATTAAATTATATTTATGATACCTTTTTTAATAAAATAATATAATAATAAGAAATTAGTGGTTTATAATAGAAAATAAAACTAAAAAACATGAGAGAAGATGCTTCCTCTTAATCGGGTAACTACTTTTGGTTTGTACCCAAAGGATTACTTGGATCTAATTCCTCAAAAAAAAGAGTATTCAAGGTAGAGGATATGTATTTTGGTAATATATATGGTCATTTCTTGGAATAACCTATGTGTTTTGAGATGTGCGATGAATGGGTATAGGTCGTGGACTTTTATAGTGGAGGAAAATGACTCACTTGGAATTTTTGAAGAAATGTTAGGTTTACCTGCATTTGTAGCTAATAAAATTCATCCAAAAACAGTAAAAACACAATAATGGAAGGTTAATGGACGATTTATTTTCATAAAATGGTTTTTCACATGTTTATAAGTAATTTGGGCCCCTTAGTTAAACGTGTAGCCCTCTATTAAGCTTATTTTTTTCAAAATACTTGTAATTATTTTGAATTAATTTCAATAATAATTTTGGTCAAAAACAAATTTCTCTTTATTATAAATTATAAATTATGATTATTAAAAATATTGAATCAATTTATCAAAATTAAAATCAGATAATTATCATAATTTTATTTAAATTTATTCTCATAAGTCGAATGACAATGATGGTTTTAAAAGTAAAAACGTCTGAAAGATTACTATGTTTTTATAATAAATTTCAAAGTGAAATTGATTTCAATGAAAAAATTGTATTAATTTATTAAAATATTATCTAATTAAACTTTAAATACAATTTAAATAATAATTTAACCTTATAAATATATTATATGAAAACGTAGTTCTGAACTATAAATTCAATATTCTTAATGATTCATTAAAAAAATGAAATGTTTGAGAAAAATACAAAAAAATAACCCTAAACTAATTAATATGTATTCAATTAAATTTTGAGTTATATTCTGACATATTAAATCAATTAAAGTTTCAATATACAAATTTAAAATGGGCTATTCATTAAGAGGATACAAAATTGCCTTTATAAAAATATAGGTTTTTATGTGTAAAATAGTGTTTGTTCATATCTTATGCCTATCAAATGAAATTAATGAATATAAAAATATTTTATTTAATATATAATATATATATTACATTAATATTTCTCAATAATTGTAATTAATTTAGTTTATTATAACAAAACAACTTTTGATCATAAAAATAGTTTTCTTTTAAAATATTCACTTTATGTTCAATCAATTATTATATTAATTTATAATTAATTTATAACCAATTAATAAATAATATATCTTTATAATATATTATATTCAAAAATTATTTATTACTATTAATAACTACTAATTTTATGGCTATTTTATATCTAATTATATTTTAATAAATATTATTGTTCGATAAAACTCAGTCATGCGTGTAACGTAGGAATTCGAAGAAGGTATGTCTTGCATGAAATGAATGCCAACAAGTTGTTTCATATATTGAAATATGTATAATCTATTTTAAATAGTAAATACAATATAATGTATGTTTATGTTATATTACCCTACGTTTATGGTGTCGTGTTTCATATATGCTATGAAATACAAGGTTCATACTTTATATTATTAGGGTGTCACATTCTTCACACCTTATTTAAATTGCATCCTCGAAATTTAAACCTCATCATTGTGATATGTTGTTTTATACTTCTTATGTTTGAAATCTAATATCTTAAGAAGGATTCATAAGTCATCCTCTATAAAATAGGTACTAGAAGTTACAAAGGTCACATGGACTACGACGTAACTGGGTCCCTGAGTAGGATAACATCAGTGGAAAGTTGAGATACATACTTGGAAGAAAAGAATAAATATTTGTAGTTATTGATTAAGGTAATAAATAAAAAAATTGAAATATCAATATAAGTTTTAGGGAATCAAATCCATAAATCCTTGATGATTTAAGAGACCATAATTTCAATAGAAATTAATGTATTAGGACAAAATATTATTTCTATTTAATTTTTCAAATATAGGGAAATTCTTTTACTGGACGTGAATATAAAGAAATATTCATACCATATAGGTTACAATTTCATGTGAACAATCCTAACATTTGGTTTTTCTTAAATCAAATACAAATTCATTCATTTATTATTATAAGTTAATTCCCATTAATGAATGTTTTTATCTCTAAAGCACTAAAAGAATCCTTTAAATGATCACAAGTCCTATAAAATAGTGAAAGGTCTTACTATTTGTCTTTAAATATATTACAAAACCAATAGGGTTGACTTATTATTCTCTAATCCTCAAAAGTGATACTACTCTTTCATTATTAAAATTTATTCATCAAATTGATTATCTAAAAACTATGAAAAAATAATTAGGACATTGTATATGACAGTGGTTGGTGTGAAACCCTTGTTATCTTTTGGTCAGTGGTTCAAGACCCGAATTATTTCCATATTTGACCAATTTTCACCTATATTACACGTTTTCCTTTTATAAAACCATATTAATATAATTTTGAAAATGAAAATGAAGGAAATCCTTGAAATATGTTTAATCACAAAATTTACTTTTATGAAACGTTATCAATATAACCCTAACAAATAAATACTTCAACAAATTATTTCCACATAGATACTACGTTAGTCTGCAATATATCCACTAGAAGATGGAATTAATTCAACTAATTTCCAGTCGATCCACACTTGGAAGTGAAGGAGCCCGATAGAGACCGGGATAACACACACCATTAAAGAGTGGAGTAAATCACAATGAGTTGGAACTGGTCTTATTGGTCCTTATCAAGAGTAGTATTTGTAATGGCCGAGTAGATACTAGCTTCCCTAAATTAAATGTTCATAACTGGACAACACGAATACTCAAGGACCACCCCACTCCAATTGTCATGCCAGTAAGAGACCTCGCCAGTCCCAACAATCCATTAAGGGTGAGTTCTAAGAGAGTTAACAAAGGGGACTATTTTATCCCATAAGGAGGAATAGTGACCATCCCTTGCATCCCGGTCCCCTAAAAAACTGTTGTGCATGGTGATCCCCCATAAGGTCCGAAGTTCCATCACCTCCCAAGCTATATTCACATGCATTCAAGAAAGGGTGTTCTTTATTCCATGAACATCCCCATGAAATATAACTTTCTTTCCTATAGAATCCAAAACAAAGATATCCCTACCAATTAGAACATAAAATGGTGTGGTCTTTCCCTAGCCTTGAGATATGTTTCTTGTAGGAGGCATAATAAAGAAACAACATGCCATCTTTTATTTGAGAGAGAATGGGTGATGTAGGTCTATAAGTATTATGTCATGTTAATGGATTTCTAAAGTCCATCTATGGAGGAGCAACCCTTTTTGGACCACTAGTTTCATGGAGTAGCCGAGTTGGGGCCGAAGAGAAGGTCTCACACACTTTTGTTAGATGAAGGCTGCTGGGACTTGTGGTATGCAAGGAACAAGTTGGTCCATAAGGGGGTTTCCTCGACATGTTGTTTGATTGTTATTCACATTAACATCCTACTACATGACATGGGAAGGGATCTGAATCTCTGGAGGGAGGTGCCCTCGCTGCAAATATTTAAACTTGCTTATATTATTTCCCCTCCTAGCAGTAATATCCCTACAGAAAAATGAGTTCTCTGGTCCCCTCCTTCTAGGGGCTTAAAGCTGAACACCAATGAATCATGTGTCTCATGACTCATGCGTGGTGGGGGCGTTATTCGTGACATAAATGGATCGGTCATCCTGGATTTTTTCCATCCATCTTGGTCATAGCACTTCAATATAGGCAGAGAAAATGGCCATGCTTACAAGACTTATAGTATGTCGACAATGAAGTCTGGCTATTTTGTAAGTGCAAAATGATTCTATGATATTGTGCAATGCTTTTCAGGAACTTGGTATTATCCCTTGGTAAATAGAGTATATCATCAGAAAGTGTCACTCCATCCTCGACAACAATACCAAATTGGATCACACCTGGCGGGAGGGTAACAAATTAGCGGACTATCTAGACTCTCTCAACTCTCTAGTTTTAGGGACAGTTCTTTTTCATGATGTCCATAGCTTGAAGCAGGAAGGTATCAACATCATTCAAGGGGATTCCCTCGGCCTCTATTATTTTATACCCCCAAAGGGTTGTGGTTCTCATGCCCTACCATTGCTGGCCGACTTGGATGTTTTCCTTTTCCTCGAATAATTTTTTTTAATGGTGATGGTAACCTATTTACAATGTTTTGGCTCAAATTGGGTTCAAATAGTTGTTTATGGTTCTGTCTTCATTCTCTGTTTTTTGACAAGAATGTTTCAGTCATTGTAAGAAACAATAATCATATTTAGAAAAGTGTATAATTATCTATAAGATATTTAAATCATGACACATTATTTTAAAACTAAAACACCATAGGTTTAACCTAGGACATTCAATTTCATTATATATTCCAATTCTTCAAAATTGTTTGTAAATAAATAGTTTATTATCCATTTAAAATCCATCATGAGTGTCAATCTAGAGTCGTAGTACGGCCTGTTATCATGTACCAGGTTACCATGAGTTAGGATTGGAACACCTCATTAGAGTTATTACTCCTAGGTACATTTATTCTAGAACCAATTCCACTTTTTGTATCAAAAAACAGATGTATTTCTAAGAAAACCCACTTAATATATAATTTTCTAAAATTATACTTTTATCTTATATACTTATACTCAAATTCTATCTTAGGTTTATGTTATATAACATGTGTTTTCTTCAATATAGTTTCCATTGTTTCTAATAAACTTCCTCTGATACCAAATGTAGTGACCCAGCCCTAGATAACCTGGATCCAATATTTGCAACCAATTACATTGGCATCATTACAAGGAATCAAATACTAAAATACTGAAGAGTTTAGAAGTCTTGGTAAACCAAATAAATAAATGAGCATTTTATTATAAATTTATAAACTAGTTACAACATAGTTTTTTTCTTCTAAATAAATAAATAACTTTGAGGATAAAAATATTCTATCTTGTAAATACCTACATATCATTAATAGTATTATTATAGTATTCTTGGGAATATAAACACAATATGGGTGTTCTCAAATGATCTATAAGGAAAAAATATAGCGGAAGAAATAATGAATAAATTATAATAGAAAATATTTCAATGTAAATAACTGAACACACATACCATGTGATCAATAAATTGAATGAAAGTTTTTAAACAATATGGAAAGGTAATAACTAGAAACACATGCCATATAAATAACTAGATAAGGAAAAATAAATATGCTAAAGTAAGAAACTAATTTTTTTTATATAAATAACTATAAATGAAATTTATCCTTATATATGTTGATGAAAATTTAATGGAAGAATAATAATTAAAACTAATATGGGGGAAATTATTTATTGTTGGATGACTTTTTCCCAAGGAACATGGTTCCATTACTGTCTGGACCTTTCACAAGAC
This sequence comes from Viscum album, assembly GCA_963277665.1. Lineage (NCBI taxonomy): Eukaryota > Viridiplantae > Streptophyta > Magnoliopsida > Santalales > Viscaceae > Viscum > Viscum album. The sequence goes on from OY728158.1 coordinate 1,467,631,502, forward strand.
TATTTACATAATATCAGGTAAATACCATCTACAATGGTTAACCAAATGACTCATCACATGAGACTACTGATTCATTGAGGGGCTAACTATAACCAGGCCGTACTAGTGTCATACCAGTCCAGAAAATTGATCATATATCAAATAATCAATATAACAATTTTCCTTATCAAATATCTATATAAAATAGAAGATGTAGATTTATCAATATCTCTCCCAATAATTAAATAGCATTAAAATAAAACACTGTATAAAAATGGCACATGGTTTAGGAAATGATCAAATCCAAAAAAACAGTTATGGATGCTTAGTGTAAATTCAATGTGAAATTATCATAAGAAATAGAATATTTCAAGGGGAATAAAAGGGATCAAGGAAGAAAATGTTAATACTATCGTTGGTAAAATCAATCAAAAACCATATAGAGGAAGGATAATGATCGTATCAAGAAAACATACCACAAGTGGAGTAAAATAAAAGGTTGTTCTTATTTATGAATGAAAATATTATAAAAAAACTTTTAAAAAACTTCTCGGAGAAAATATTATATTATTTTGAGACCCCTTTTGAAAAAAATTGATTATAATAACTTTTAAAAAATCATTAAAATTAATCTTTTAAACATGAAATGTACACTTCAAATGAATGATGGTGGGTAGATCTATTTAAGTTGTTTTTTCCTCTGGAATTGGGGATGACCTCATTGATTGAAGGTTCAAACATTCCAATCGGTTTATAATGGGTTTTTTCTTAGAACCAGAAACATCCAATGATTCCATATCCATTTGGACCTACTTTCCAAAGGTAGGCTCTCATTAGTTGTGGACTGATGAGGCTTAGAAATTTTCATTGGTCAAGAGGATGGGAGGTCGGACTCATGACACCTTTTTGAGGGGAATTATTGTCTACTCTGGGACTCTCTTTATAGATTTATGTTATGTTCATGAATCCTTATTACATTACCAAGTATAAAATGAGATTTTCATTAGATTTGACAATCAATGATTAAATATGTAGGAAATTTAGAGAATATTTTATATATATTCAAGGTTCTTCATTGATATAGAATCATATATATTTATTAGAGATTCTTAGTCAATGGTATCCATTAATACATAAAAGTCTCTTGGTCATTATGATGACCATGCTGTTTTTAAAGCCACTTAGTGGGGAACTTGAAGTTTATTGTCATTCAGAAGGACATGGATTATTTCAGAGTTGGGATCATACCCGCAGATGGGCTACCTACGTATCCTGTGTTTTGGAATAGGAATCAGAACCCACATTGTTCGAATAAGGGAGTATGATGTTTATGTATGATTGATGGATCTAAGAAAGATGTCATAATTACTTTTACACTCTAAGCTCACGTGAGTCATGCTCGGTGTGAGAAATAAGAGGTATTGGTAAAACCAGAAAATTGTGCCATGAAATATGCAATCATAAGAAATGATTTGGGGATTATGTATGTATGACTTCCCAAAATAGATGAATATTAAGATTCAATTCAGGGAAGTAATCCACGAATACGATCCATAAAGGAATATGTACTTTATAGAGATTTTGATACTCTAATCTTTGGGCTTACTCCTAAGGAAGATGACCATGTTAGGAGGGGACTTATGATTGGGTTTTACTCCTGAGAAGGAAGCCCATATCAAAAGTAAATTATGACTAGTTAAGAGAAATTAAGACTGGGGCTTACTCCTGAGAAGGAGGCCCGGGTTAAGGGACTTGGGGCTTACTCCTAAGAAGGATGTCCATATTTGTAGACTTTGAGACTGTGGTTTATTCCTGAAGAGGACGACCAGGTTAAGAGAACCATGGTTGGGGCTTACTCTTGAGGAGGATGCCCATATTTGGGAACTTGGAGACTGGGGCTTACTCCTGAAAAGGAATCCCATGTAAAGATAAATTAAGACTGGGGCTTGCTCCTAAAGAGGATGCCCAGATTAGGGAGCTTGGGGCTTAATCCTGAAGAGGAGGCCCAAATGAGGACTTGGGGATTACTCCTAAGGAGGATGCCCAAATTAATGAGAATTTGGACGGGGGCTTACTCTCGAAAAGGAGGCCTAGGTTAAGGATTCTCTCAACTTAAAGGATGAGGTTGAATGGATGAACTCTCTAACTTTAGTGATGTAAATATGTGTAAATCACAAGGTTTTGAGAGATGTTCCACAGAATTCCTTTCAGATAAGGAAGAAAATAATGAAATCATGCCATAAATGGATTTGGAGAGAGTTCTGAAGGCTTAATACAGAATAGGAGAGGTGGATGGGTGTAAGAGGGGTGAAATGGGAAATAAGGGAACCCAAAAAGAGAGGGGCACACAAGTACTGCGTGGGTGTGCAATTACTGCGTGGGCATGCAAGTCCTGGTCGCACAAGTATACTTGCACGACACATGGGTACTTGCGCGCTGGCCAATCCTTAGGGTAGAACTTGGGTGAGGCTTGGCTCAATCCTTTAATACTAACCCTGGAGACTTCTAGAAGAGAGGCACAGAAGTTATGTGGAAGGAGTAAGGCGGCGCACAAGTGTGTCCATTTCCCTTAAGGGCTGGCCACCGAGGCGTGCAAGTGTTGATGAATTTCAACACTTAGGCCTTCCTCCCACACTTTAGATCTTCTGTTCGAGGTAAGAAATTACCATATAAGTGTTCGGAAGCTTTGAGAAGAGACTAGGGCGCCTGGAGCTCAAGTCTGAGGTGCTGGAATTTTTTTCCTTGAAATGGGGGGCCCACAGGGGGTATTTATAGGCTGGAGAAGGCCCTAGGAGAATTTTAAAAGAAGTCGTGCAAGTCACCTGCGCGACCAATTGGTGGCGTGCAAGTATACTTGTGCAACCTTAGTTGAACTTGCACGACTCAAGTGCATTTGAATCTTGGTTCATGCCTTTTTCAATTTTTGAAGTTTCATCAATGGATGAATCAATTTGGGTCCAAGGTATTTATCTTTACATTCCTTTAGACTCTGACAGAAATGATTTTCAACAAAAGTCCCCCCTCAGAGTTGGATCCGAATGAATTAAAGATGTGACTCTGAGGAAACGAAGAAAACCAAGGAACATGAGGCACACAAGTTCTATTGAGCGTGTAGATTTCGGCGCGCAAGTGTGAGCCGCACAGGAGTTTAGTCACACAGGGTTGCGGCCTGACCTATATATATGTGGTCATTCCTCACGCAAAGCACCGAATTTCAAAATTTCTATCTCTCTCCGCGTAAGTTCCCTTCGCCGCACAAGTTGCTCTGTTTTCCACTGTATCACTGCTATCGCACTGCTGTAGAGGTAATAGGACTTGCGCGGTGATACTTACACACCAAAAACTTGCGTGACAGATCCATACTTGCGCACCAAAATTAGACTCGCGCGTCTTAATGCCTTTGAAATTTTTTTCAAATTCCTTCACCAATTTTATGAAAAATCTACTTACTTAAGAGTTAATTTATTCAACTTTTGTGCAGATCAAATTTATCCCAAGAGAATCGGAACGGCTGATGAACTGGAAAGCAAGAAACTTGATGATATGATGAGCATCATTAGCCATGATTACTATACCGTCTGCGACATCACTCTCCCAAATTTGGATAAGTATTTGAACAAGTATCATCGTGACTTCCCCCAAAGCATTTATATGCCTTTTTTTGGATATGATCATCTACGAGAAGTTACCATTCCATAGGCAAAGAATTATCATCCAATTTCTTGGTTTCAGAACTACAAAAACTTTGTTGCAGCAAATATCTCATGTGGAGGAGTATTTATAAGTGCTGGAACAATGGAGAAGGCCCATATGATTCATTATAGCCCTTGTATGCCAGATCTGAAACCTCATAAGCCTGAGGTGCACCCACATTTTTATCCCTCAATTTTCCGAAACTCTCAAATGGATAAATCCAAAGGCTAGAAGAGAAGTTGGGACTTCCATCCTGGAGGAGGTTTGAAGCCAACCTGGATGTGGGCATACTGGGTGAGACAAACCTGTGCAGAGTTTGTCGAGGATTTGAAAGGAGTTGCGATATACGAAGCCATCTGGGTTGGGAAAACATATGTTTATAGGCATGATAACTTCGTGCTGGAGATACTCATCCATTGGAGCCCAGAAACCAATTATTTCCATCTGAATCATGGAGAAGTAGAAATTAGTCTGTGGGATGTCCACAAAATCTCAGGGGCTCCAATTTTGGGTGATATTTAGGATGAATCCATCCCTCTCAAGGTGACTTGGAATGATTCGGAGAAAACCCCGGCCTTGGCTCGGGAATTATTGAAAATCTTCCACAAGCTCAAGAGTTCAGAGACCTCCTTGACTCATTCTAGAAAGGATATTCATCTAGAGGAATGGATGAATATATTTCTTATCGATAAGCAAGAGAAGGAGCCTAAGGAAAATGGATCGAAGGAGAAGGTATCCAAGAAGAAGGGGCCCAAGGAGAAGAGGCCCACTCGTCCTACCACATGCCCTAAAATAGAGAAAAGGGGTGATCTTGGCACATTCAGACCAACTCTAGAAGCATGGGAATTTGAGAAGTGGGGAAATGAGGTGAATCAGAGAATCCCAAAGAAGACTCGTCTGGTGGGATTTTTGGCCTTGTGGCTCAGTGTTTATCTTCTACCATTCAGGGACTCGAAAGGAGGCGTTAGGTCAGGGACCTTCATTATTGCAGCCAAGTTGGCTGAGGGGAAAATGGTTTGGTTGGCTACCCCTATTTTAGCAAAGATTCACAGGAGCTTACTCCATGTCTTCATGGGTAAGTATCTTTTAAGAATAGTGGGACCATTCCAAGTTTTATGGGGATGGATTTCCACTCACATCAAGACGTATAATGTACAAAATGGAGTACAAATTCTTATAAGTTCTTTCAGGCCATAAGTGCAGACATTCTCTGGAATTGATCCACTAGTTCTCAATTCTTATGACATGAAGGTGAGGCTGAGAATGTATAAGGAATTTAATTTCTTTCCTTATGGAAATCTTCCAAGTGGTAGGTTTGTTGACGATAGAATATCCAGCCTGTATTTGAGGGCATATATACTGGCCTACAGAGATGGTGTGCTGGTCACCAGAATTGACAGAGAGATTATATGCGAGGCCTATGCTCTATATAGATTCACACATCAATTGAAGTGTTTGTAGAAGACTGTTGTATCTCCCCCTGTGCATGTCAGGTTAGAGAAACATCTGATGGATGCCCGACAACTATGGTTGCTGACATCTAGGGAGAAGACTGGGGCAGTGTTTGATCTACCGGTTGAAAAAGTGGAATATAACTTGACTAAATGGTATGCCAAGCACTAGATAGCAGCATATCCTAGAGGGGTGCTGAATCATCCAGTTTATCAGGTGGGGAAAAGTAAGATGACTTTAGAGAAAGAAACTCTTCCTCATGAAGGTGATGCTTCCCTACCTGAAGCTGATTTGCCAGATTCCTCATCTAGGACTGATTCACCGGATTCCCAATATGGGGATGATGAGGCATAATAAGCGGAAAAGCAGCCTCATTCCCTATATAATCCTCTGGTCAGAATCAAAAGACCCACTCCATAAACTCCTGGTGAGTTACATCGTTGTGGAAATTTAATCACCATTACATAATAAAGCAATAAGTCTTATTTTATTATTCTATATCAATAGTTGCAGGAGTTGGGAAGAAATTGATGTCCAATATTGTAGGACCTTCCTCGAAGCCTTATGGAACACGTACTGAATATCTAAGACCAGAGGTTGTCCAGACATGGAAGAGTTTATACTGTGGTGCTAAAACTGCCTGGATGGATTTGTGCGAGGGGATACATCTCCCTGGAATAGGGACTCTTCTAGCTGCTAAAGAAATATGTTTCGAGAATAACCCCGATGAAGCGCAGGATTACATCAGAGAGCAGGAAATGATCATATATTCCACTGATGATTCCATTACTATCACCAAGCGGGTGAAGGAAATGATAGATCGTGGTGCTTCTGAGAGGAATAATGCTTCTGGAGATGAGGAGTGGCATGATTATGTGGCTTTTTGAGATGTAAGTTTTTGTTCCTTATTTTCTTTGCAACTTGATTTCATTCGAAGCTTTGTTAATCAAGGAAATTATTTTCTTCTTCCTACAGCTTGCAAAGAATGGAACTACTGAGGTTCCTTCTCCACAGTATAGCCCTGGTGGTACTGCCATCGGGGATGCTGCTGAATCTCCTCACGAGTCGGGTGAGATATCTCTAGGCCAGCAGGCCATGGATGAGGATTTAGACATGGACCTCCATTCTCCAATTCAAGTACCTATAAGAGAGACTGCCGACACTACCAAAAAGCCAAGGAAGCAAAATAAACAAAGGAGGAAGTCCAAAGTTAAACACATCATTAGTAGTGGTAAGTCCTTTGGTTAATCATGAGTCTCAAACCATGAAATATATTGCTCATTTTCCTTGGGATTGTAGGGGATTCTTCAATTTATTCTCTGTGGGAAAGGACTGATCCTCCATTGAGGACCACAGAGGATTCTATGGAATAATCACAAATTCTGACTGACTTGGATGCTCTTGGAGAAGAGACAGCATCTGTTCCCAGTATCCCTCCAACTACTATTGCAAGAAGAGATGAACCTGCTTCTCGTAAGTTAACAATGCTTCATAAAATGTTGAATCAAACACCGACTAACTTCCATTCTGTGATACTTCACGTTCAACCCCTACATTAGAGCTTTTGGTGGCTATTTCAACTGATGTCATGATTTTATCTGAAGATGTTGTCCAGGGTCAGGGACCGTAGGATGAAGGTCGCCAAGAAGACACATCAAATGCTCCCACTGGTGAGATTAACCAGGATTATGAGATGACATTAGATGAAATGATGGAATTTGGCGCATCTTTTGAAGATTTTATAAATCATGTTAAATTACCATGCAATTTAGAAGATTATGGACATGAGTGTCATCCTTCATCCTATTAAAAATAAATTCTTATTACATGTCTAATCATGATCGGTTCAAATGTGCAGTTCTGTCTGAGCAAGCTGCTAAACTACCCATGCCTGAAGGGGGTACAAAAAACCCTACTATTGTAGAGACATTAGCACAAGTGGAGATGAACCTAGTGGAGATTCCTCAAACTCATCCTGAAAATCCTGTCGAAGATAGGAAATATGGGTAGGAGACTTCTCAGGTTACTGATCTACCGTTGGGTAAGAGATTAAAATATTTTTGACTGTACTTAATTTGCAAGATAGTCAATTAACTTTTGTTATCCTTTGAAACTAACCAAAGCTTTCAATTGATTATGAAGGTCCATAAATTTCAGTGGATAGAAATGGAGGTGAGGTCTCAGCCTCCACCCCAACGGGAATTGAAAGCGAAGAAGAGCATGTCGGGGGGGAAGGAGCAGAACAGGGCACTTCTTTATGTGCATTAATCCCAGATTACATTCCCCCTGTGACAGTGATGCTGATTCGGATCCAGAAGTACAGAAGGAATTCCAATTTTGACGACGCAAGGCATGGGAAAACATATGGAAGATCATATCTGAAGTTCCTTTAGAAGAGATATCATCAAATATCCCTTGAATATCATCCCTATTTGTCATACTGGGACTTGGCGATTTTGGATATCAAAAGATCCATGCCATGGTAAAACAAGTCTTCTTAAAGAGGGAGCAGGAGAAAAGGTTTCGTGAAGATCTGACCAGGGTGAAGCTGTCAGGTAACATTAGCGAATTTGAGGCTATATTATCCCGAGATGAGGCTAACTATACTACCAAGATGAAAGAACTGAAGCATAAGATCAAAGAAAAAGTCCTCCAGTAGATACACCTTCAGCAACAGTTAGATGTTGTTACTAGAGAACTTGACCAACTCAATAATTCACTGGAGGGATCTCAAACGAGTGGTATGAAAGCCATCGCAGATGCCAAGAAAGCACTCCATCAGGCTGAAAAGAGTGAAGTTGGTTGAGTGCATGAGCTTCAAGTAGCTGATGATGAAGCTCGGGATGTTGTACATCAAGTGAAGACATATGTTGATAGTCTTTTCTAATTTCTCTAAAAATAGAAGAGACTCCAATCTGTGGACGTCCTTCTAATTCTTGTGCATCAAATGAAAAAAAAATCTCATCTTCAATCATTTGTGCACACACTTTCCTTTGCTACCTGCTTTAGATTTTTACCTAAGGCAATGGGCCTAGTAAGCATAGTTTTATTTTTACTAGGATTATTATAAATAACCCTACAAACTTTGAATCTTTTAATTGCTCAATATTACCTAAATCATACAAAATGTATGTTTAGAAAGCTAGAACTTGAATTTTATTCAGTGTTCCTTTGTCTTTTGTGGGCAGTTTAATGTCATGCACTTCAGACATAAAGAGGCTAATGTTTAAAGTCGAAATAGCTTTGACCAAATGGATTAAAATTGACTCAATTCCTTGAAAATTTATCTGAAAACATATTATCACACTCAAGTATGAGGGAAAAAAAAGTAAACCATGACTTAAGAAATTTTGAATCCGAGGAATGATATGAAAAAGAGCTAAAAGGAATTAGTAAAAGTAGTTCCCAAGAATAAAGTTACCATTATTTAACAAACCCGTTAGGGGGTTGAATTATGCAGGACCACCTAAGGGAATTGGCTGTATAGTCAGATAATAGTATCTTTTGGCTGAGAGGTCCGTTATGTAGACTACTTATGCAAGGCCGCCTAAAGGAACATGCTGCATAGTAAGGCAAAAGAACTCTCAGAAATTTACTTTTCTACTGCTAAAAATCCAGTGGATTTTTATGAGGATTCAAATTTTCCAAAGCATAGATTTTGCTGTATGGATAGAGGTACTTGAAAATGGAGGAGATATTTCCAAACAAGATTATCCAAGAACTGGATGAATGTCACTTCTATGAAGGTCTTACCAAAATGTAGGGAAAAGAAATATAAACCATAGAATTTAATACTTTCAGATCATGAAAAAGTATATGAAACAAATATGTTAAGGATGGATATTTTTTTTGCGGATCCTTACATATTTTTGATAAGACCAATAAGGAAAAAGAAGTTTTATTCCCAAGAATGAAGTTACCATTATCTGAAAAACCAATTAGGGGGTTGAATTATGCAGATTCGCCTAAGGAACTTGGCTGCATAATCAAATAATAGTATCTTTTGGCTGAAAAGACTGTTATGTAGACTGTTTATGCAAGGCCACCTAAGGGCACGTGCTGCATAGTCAAACAAAAGAACTCTCAGAAATTGGACAATTTGTGACCAGAAGTCTAGAAAAAGGGTAATGAAGATCTGAAAATATTTAAGGTTAGGATTATGACACATAGAGATGGGTATTGTCCAATATATGTAGAGATACACAGATCAATGCTAATCATAATCATGTTGTGGCTGGGTCTCGAATTGAAATATTGTACTACACCATGTATCCCATAATGATGGGTATCAATCCATACGTGGTTCTTGAAATAAAGTTTAACGTCGTGTGGGACGAAAGTGTAAGAGATCTTAGTTTAGGTTCATAGAACTCTGACCATTACAATAAATACACAGTGTGTATTTTCATAGGAACTTTTCAGCCAAGGGACTGAAAGTGGAATTTGGGATTAGGCCCAAAAGACTTGGGGATGGATTCGAGGGACACTCGAACATTCCGACGTATCCTATAAGGATGGGAATCAATCCCACGTAGTTCTAGAAATACCCTCTATACAAATTTGGTTCGTACATTTGAAGGGTGAAAGGGGACTTTAGTGCAATGATGGTTTATCCCAAGATAAAAGGTTCAGGTATTACCATGTATGCACATATGCTTTGGAATATAACATGATTAAAAATCAATTTAAATAATTATTCCATCTTAGGTGAGGGTATCAAAGAATATTGTATTTTATTGTCATACAGGACAGAAGTGTTGTATATTTTAACGTCGTTTAGCAAGGACGAAGGTGAACCAATGTAAAGATATTGATTCTGGAGGCGGTTTCACGAATCAACATCGTATGAGATGGAGGTGAACCGATGTCAAGAGATTGGTTTTGTGCTTGAACATTGGGAGGTTGCCTACGTACCTAGCTTGGATGAAAAGGATCAAAGTTCACGTAGTTCACTTAAGAATTGAATTAGTGATCAAGTTGTTATTGGGGACAACGACCTAAAAAATGGTTTTGGGACTTACGTGTGGTTAGCGGCCCAGAGAGGGTGTTATGGTTGAAATTTTCTCTAAGATCACATGAGTCATACTCGGTGTAAGAAACAAGAGGTAATAAAACCTTAACGATGCACAGTTTAATTTCATGTAGGACATATAAAGGTACTATGAAAAAGTCTTGCAGTTAGGACTATTGGTGTTGCACAGTTTAGTGTCATGTAGCAGGGACGAAATACAGTTTAACGTCATGTAGGAAAAATATAGGGACACAGTTTAACGTCATGTTGGACGTAAGGGTGTTGTATAGTTTAGCATCCTATAGCTATGACGTTGGGGAAAATATAGTTTAACGTCATGTTGGACGAAAAAGGGGACTGTACAGTTTAATGTCATGCAGTGAGGACAGAAGAGGACATAGTTTAACGTCATGTTGGACATATTAGGGACTTTTTCATAGTTTAACGTCATGTTGGATGATGGAATAATTTAACTTCATGTTGGATGAAAAGGATGATACATATTAGCATCATGTTGGATGATAAAAATGAAAATAGTTTAAGGTCGTATGCATGGACCGTTGGTTATACAGTTTAACATCTTGCTAGATGTAAGGGACTTCTATACAGTTTGGCATCATGTAGTTACGACGTCACATTTTAACATCATGTTGGATGCAAGTTCCAATAGTTTAAAGTCGTAATCATGGACCCTAGATGTATTTTGTGTTCATACAAAACATTTCTTTAGAAATATGTCATTGTTTGGAGTAGTGATGAGTTCTCCATCCACTGAGATTAAAGAATAAGCTCCATTAGAGTAGACCTTATGTATTGAATAAGGTCCTTCCCATTTTGGATCAATCTTGGGAGGTTTCTTTCCTGGTATCATTGGAGTTCTGAGAACTAATACCAATTCTCCCTGAATGAATGAACGAAGAAAAACTTTATTGTTGAAATCTCGTGCAATTCGATTCTGGTAGACTTCCAAGTGGTACAGGGTGCACAATCTTTTCTCATCTAACAGTTCCAATAGATTCAATCGCTTTTGAGATTTTCCATCTGTAGATGACTGATCAGAAATGGATACTCTAAGTGAAGGTAATTGAACTTCAATGGTCAGGACTTCTTCCGTTCCATATACCAGTGAATATGGAGTTGACCGTGTTGCAGTGCGAGTGGGGGTCCGATAAGCCCATAAAGCATGAAATAATTTATCAGGCCATGACCTATTATATTTATCTACCATATTTTGTAGAATATTTGATAGAGTCTTGTTAAAGGCTTCTATCTGGCCATTGGACGTTGAATGATACCGATATGAATGGTTGGATTTAATGTTGTATTCTTGATAAAACTTCTTCACCTCGGATGAATAGAAGTTGGTGCCATTGTCCATCAATATGGTATGAGGGACACCAAATCTGGTAATGATGTTAGACTTTATGAAGCTAACAATGCTTTTAAAACTAACTTCATTGAGAGGTATTGCCTCTGCCCATTTGGAAAATAATTCAGTAGCAGTAAGAATATACTTAAACTGCTTGGCTGTAGCTGAAGGATAAGGTCCCACCACATCCATTCCCCATGTGGAAAATGGACACACGTATTTAGCTGTATGAAGCAACTCTGGGGGTTGATGAATGAAGTTAGCATGTACTTGGAATGAATGAAACTTCTTTGTGAAATCAATACAATCTTCTATCATTGAAGGCCAAAAGTATCCAATCCTTCGAATTTGATCAGATAGTCTGTGTCCAGACTGATGGGCACCACAGACTCCTGCATGCACTTCTTTCATGACAACCATTGCCTCTTCACCATCAATGTATCTGAAGAGAATTCCATCAAAACCACATTTGTAGATAACTTTCTCTAAGTGATCTGGGTTGTCATAAAGAGTAAAATTGACCACACGTTGCCGGGTTTTTCGTTTCTCGACTCTATCAAGTGGAAGTGTTCCATTTTGAAGGTATTCCTTGATAGGTGTCATCCATCCTATAGTATGACCATATGGTCCAGGAATGGGACTAATTTCATTGATTTTCCCTATTCTGATTTGAATATAAGGTGAAATTGTACGATGGTGGGAAATACTGATGGTTGTCTCGTCCCGATTTGGATATGCCAGAGTTGTGGCTATATTATCCAGTGCATCAGCTTGGGAATTTTTTGATCTTGGGACATAAGAAAATGTTGGTTCTGAAGGGAATTCCTCCATTAAATCTCTGTCGTAATCATACAAAGGGATTAATTATTCTTTTCAAATGGCATAATCCGCATTGACTTGTTTGATTACCAGGTCTGAATCACCTTTCAACTTTAAGTGATTCACTTGTGCTTGAAGTGCCAACTCCGATCCTGCAATAAGAGTTTGGTATTCCACTTCATTATTTGTATCGCCTCCCAATAATAAGAAGGAATAAGGTAGCAATGCCTTTTCTAGGGAAATGAGTATAACTCCTAACCCAACTTTGTTGAACTTAGGATCTTTTAGTTTCCTCCCTGTTGGACTTTTGGAAGCGCCATAAAATTACATTTCCCATGTTTGAAGACTTTCTTGAATAGAGAAGACATCCTCATTAGGGAGTTCAATATCTGAAGATGTGTCTTCCACTGAAGGGTGTTCTGCCAGGAAATCATCCAAAGCTTGGCCCTTTATTTCCTTTTGAGACACATATTGAATATCAAATTGCTGTAAGATAACTACCCACCTTTCCAGATGTCCTGTAAGCATTGGACGACTAAGGATGAATTTGAGCAGGTTATTGCGAGATACCAATTAGACCTCATGATGTTGCAGGTAGTGTCTCAACTTTTGAACTGCAAAGATTAATGCTAGTCAGCACTTCTCAATACATGAATATGGTTTCTGCTTCAAGCATAGTCCGACTGAGATAGTAGAGGTTGTTTTCATTCCCAGCATCATTCTTCTGAGTAAGAAAGACACCCAATGACCGCTCTAAAGCTGTCACATAGAGGATAAGTGTCTTTCCTTCAAAAGGTTTCATTAATACCGGTGGACTCAAGAGATACTTATTGAGAATATCAAATGCTTCTTGACATTCTTCAGTCCACTGGTAAGTGACTCCCTTCTTCATCAATTTGGTGAATGGTAAACTTTTTCCTGCCAAATTGGCGATGAAACGCCCAATATAGGCTAAGTGTCCTTGAAGTCCTCTCAATTATTTCAAATTTTGAGGAGGTGACATACCAAGGATTGACTTTGTCTTATCAAGATCGACTTTGATTCTATGATGGAATACAACAAAGCCGAGAAATTTCCCTAAGGTTACCCCAAAAGCACACCTTAAGGGGTTCATCTTCAAATTATGTTGCCAAAGTTTGTGGAATATGAATTCCAAATCATCCAAGTGATTAGAATGTTGTCTGGATTTAACCACCAAATTTTACACATGACATTCAACGAACATCCCTAACAGGGGTTTAAAGATACGATGCATGACACGCTGATATGTTGCATCTACATTCTTTAGGCCAAAGGGCATTAATCGATAGCAAAACACACCCTGATGGGATCTGAAGGATGTAGATTCCTCATCTTCTGGAGCCATTCAGATTTGATTATACCCGTAATATCCATCCATGAAGGAAAGTGCTTCATAGCTAGATGTTTCATCAATTAATAGTTCTGTAATCGGGACAGGAAAATCATCCTTAGGACAATGCCGATTAAGATCTCTAAAATCAATGCAGACTCTAATTTTCCCCTTCTTCTTTTTCACTGGGAAAATATTCTCCAACCACTTGGTATATTTAACTTCTCTGACAAAGTTAGCTTTGATAAGATTATCCACTTCAGCCTCAATTTTGGAATCATAGGTTGGGTGTGTTCTTCTAGCATCTTGTTTGAATCCTAGATGTTCTTCTGGAAAACCCAAACTATGAGTGGAAATATCATGATCAAGCCCTGGAATCTCTATATAGTTCCAAGAAAATATATCTCGATTTTTCTTTAGAAAGGAAATATACATCTCCTGCTCTTCAAGAGTCAAAGATGCACTAACTAAAGTGGGGAGTGGATCTTCTTTTATACCCAGATTTATTTCTCTAAGTTCATCCACGGTGGTAGAGATACCCTCTTCAAATGCTGGAGGAGCATCCCTGAGACCCTTATCTTCTTCTTTAACATGTGTTATTTCTTTTGTTTCTACTTGCATAGTAGATGATGAAGCAGAATTTTCATGATCAGAAGAGAAGCCAAAATTTGCACATCTTGAAGAAGAAGCTCCCATTTCTGACCCAATTGATGATGAAGGGTCTTCTTTGGGTAATAAAGAGGAGATGATGGATTGAGAACCGACACCATAGTTTACCTCTAACATTGCTATAACTTTCTATGATCCAATTAGCGAATTATAGACTTGCTGAATTTCAGCAGATGAAATGAAGACATCCCCATTTGAGATTTCATCATTTCTTGGTGAATCACCAATTTCTCCCATGTTTTCTGGCTTGATTGTCGTGATTCACATTATGGAGGTTTCCATAAGAGTATTTTGATTTCGGTATATCCTGTCAATTTGACTGATAGGAAACACATAATCTGCACTCACATGTGTAAATGGATTTACTGGAATCTTTTCCAAACCAAATGGAGCATTATCTCTGGTAATTTCCCTTGTTGTGGATTTCTCATTTCCCTTCATGTGATAAAATTCCGCCTCAATGTATTGAGATTCACATGTCCTGAATGGGGCCTTATCACCATATAATGTCCCAAATTGACCATTGAAACAATATTTGAGACATTTATGGTATGATGAAGGGATAGCCGCATGTTGATGTAGCCAGGGTCTTCCAAGCAAGATGTTGAAGGCTGAGTTTTGATCAACAACTATGAAATATAAATTGGATACAAGATCTCCAAACTGAGTTCTGAGTGTAATCTCGCCCAGTGGTTCTTGTTCATTTCTATCATATCCTTATAACATCAAAGTAGAAGGAGATAAATCCGATTCTATGAGGACCAATCGACTAAGTGTATGAATGGGGATGAGGTTGACTCCTGAACCATTATCAATGAAAACTCTTCGGACATCTACACCATTGACCTTTCCAGATAAGAACAAAGGTCTAATATGTCCATGCACGACATCATATTCATCTTCATTAGTAATAGATATTACTGCATGACATTCTGTAGGATTATTCTCTACATGGTAGACTTCAGCTGCAGCAATTTCAGTTTCAAACTCCTGAGGACATGACAAAGCCTCGATGAGTGCCTCCCGATGATCCTTTGATGAATTCAAATAATCCAAAATTGATAACTTGGCTGGTATTTGGGCCAAGTGTTTCAATACATCATACTTTTGATCCAAAGGTATGTGTTTCCCAACAGGAACATGTAATTTCTTCAGTGCCTTAGAAGTTGATGCTTTGAAAGTTGATGCATCTTGTAACAGGATAGGAGTTGGTAATACTATTGGCTTTGGAATATTAGACCGATTAGGTCTATTTAATTGCTGATAGGAAGAAGATGGAACCTTCAACCGATATTCTAGAATAATTGTGTCAGGACTGAGTCTGCCTTGTGTGGAAGAACTTGCTTGTTCTTGTTGAGCTCATTGAAGGGCTCTACCACGAGTTTCTACCGCATACACATTTTTAGCAGGGGTAGAATTGGAATAGTGGCCTTTGAAAGATCCATGTCTTCCCCTATATTCTGAGCCTCTGAAACTTCCTCCGATTCCTCTGTTTGATGAAGGGAACTGAGGTGCACCAAAATTGAAACTGCGACTGGCATATGGATATGTTAATTGAATCATATTAATAGAACTGAAGATAAAATATTCATCTGATGAAGACTCTTCTTGATTAGCCTGTTTAGTTTGTGCTATTTGATGGGGCAGTGCCTGTTGATTTGAAGTAGATGACATAAAATCTGCCAGAGTCAAAGACAACTTAGGCTTTTACACATACTCATATTCTATTAATTCTTATTCTTTCTTTGAATTATGTTGTTTCTTTGAGGATTTTCCCTCTGATGAAGAGGGTTTTTCTATAAAATTCATGGCATAAGGCACAATTGGGTTCTTCAATTATGTTCCCAAAATACCATGTGTTCGGTTGATCATTTTTCTGACCATCCAATCATCATATTTTTATGAATTTTTGTTCTTCACTTCTTACCACTTACCCTCCTCCTCTGGATCTGTAGCAGTAACACATGCTACCTGAGCTGAAGAACCTTTCATTTTGACTTGTCCCAAGTCTACAATTTTTTGCAGGAGGTCCTTGATGACAAAACACTCCTGAATGGGATGCCCCAACATTTGATGAAATGGGAAATAGTTGGGATGATCTTCATCTCCTTCCTTGTTTGGCCTCTTGGGCCTTGGGAATTGAACCAAATTATTTTCCAGAGCCGAAATGAAGTAACCAGGAACTTTTTCATTTTGGAAAGAGTAAAATTTTCTCTTTAAATCCTCAAATTGTTTCCTTCTTTGATCTCTTTGATCATCCTGACGAAACTGCCTCTGTTGTTGGCGCTCAAGAGGTGGATGCCTTCAAGAAGATGAAGTTTTTGAAGTAAAAGTAGGTACATGTGCTTGTTTAAGCATAACTGTAGCAGTATCTGCTTTACCCATTCTCCTTCCTGGAGCTGATGAATTACATGAGCTTTATCCTTAGTCTTTATAAGAGAATATTCAATCTGTTGAGTGATTGAAGTAATGTCTCGAAACACTCCTGTGTATTTCACAGGGATCAGCGGTGTACGCAACTCATCACGTAAATTTTCCACATAGATTGGCAACAATTCTTCTTGAGGGAGTGCTAAGCTTAGGGAATATGTTAATCCCTTCCAACGAGAAATGAAATATGAGACCCTTTCATTCTCCCTTTTCTTACAGTTTGTAACATCAAAAACTGTTGTCTTTAGCAACGTTGAGCTGAACTGAAGAAGGATTTTTTGATGAAGATCCTCTCATCCGTTAATTGACCAGGATTGCATGCTTGTGTACCAGAAAAAAGTAGGTCCTTGTAATGACTGTACAAAACTCCTGAGCATAACTGCTTCTTGTTTCCGAAGGGTTCCCATCATAGGATCGCAACGAGAAACAAAATGTGTTAAGTGTTGCTCTGTGTCTCTCTAACCGTTAAATACTGGGAACGTGAAATTGGTAAAATTTGATGGAGGATGAATTGCATCAACCCATTCAAGATAAGCTCTCTTTTCTGGTTTAATTTGAGCATGCATTCCCTCCATAACTTCCAACCAAGATGTTAATGACTCAATAGTAGTTATTAACTTTTTAGAAACATCTAGTTGAGCTTGAACCTAAATAGGTGCAATGAATGGAGATGGTACAGATGTGGTGGCTGGTGCTACAACTAATGGAAGCACTGCCAATTTTTGTTGCACTTGACCTGTAGGATTAGACCTGTGTGGGTGTACTGATAAAGGAGGAGATTCTTGATCCATCTCAGTAGCCACAACAAATTCCTTTGAATGACTGAATCTAGCACGCTTAAGAGGAAGACTACCCTGAAGTAGTTCTTCATTCATCCTCCTCAATTCCTTCATTTCATCATCTTGTTCTGAAAATATATTCTTTAGTGAGAGAGATTGGACTTTTCCAGAGGAAGGGTATGTAACCTGATTCTTTCATTTCCCCTTGATGGATCCCTTTCGGAGAGGTGGAAGTGGGTTACTATTTCCCACAGAATCCGGGGATGACCACCTTAATGGGAGGTTCAAACATTCTGATCAGTTTCTAATGGGTTTGTTCGTAGAACCAGAAACACCCAATGATTCCACATCCATTCAGACCTACTTTCCAAAGGTAGGTGCTCATTAGTTTTTTGACTGATGAGGCTTAGGAATTTGCATTGGTCGAGAGGATGGGAGGTCGGACTCATCACACCTTTTTGAGGGGAATTATTGTCTACTCTGGGAATCTCTTTATAGATTTAAGTTATGTTCGTGAATCTTTATTACATTACCAAGTATAAAATGACCTTTCCTTCAGATCTGACAATCAATGATTAAATATGTAGGAAATTTAGAGAATATTTTATATGTATTCAAGGTTCTTCATCGATATAGAATCATCTATATTTATTAGAGATTCTTGGTCAATAGTACCCTTCGACATATTTATATAGAAGTCTCTTGGTCATTATAATGACCATGCTGGTTTTAAAGCCACTCAGTGGGGCACTTGAAGTTTATTGTCATTCATAAGGACATAGATTATTTTAGAGTTGGGATCAAACCCGTATACGGTCTACCTATGTATCCTTTGTTTAGAAAAAGAATCAGAACCCACGTAGTTCGAGTAAGGGAGTATGATGTTTATGATTGATGGCTCAAAGGAGGATGTCAGAATTACTTTTACACTCTAAGCTCACGTGAGTCATGATCAGTGTGAGAAACAAGAGGTATTGGTAATAATTAGACAATTGTGCCATGAAAGATGCAATAATAAGAAATAATATGAGGCTTATGTATGTATGACTGCCCAGATAAATGAAGGTTAGGATTTACTTTAGGGAATAAATCCAGGAATAGGGTCCATAAAGGTATATGTGCTTCATGGAGATTTTGAATACTCTAACATGGGGTTTACTCCTGAAAAGGAGGCCCAAATTAGGAGAAGACTTATGATTGGGTTTTACTCCTGAAAAGGAATCCAAGATCAAAGGTAAATTAGGACTGCTTAATAGAAATTAAGACTGGGGCTTACTCCTGAAAAGGAAGCCCAGGTTAAGAGAATTGTGGTTGGGACTTACTCCTAAGGAGGATGACCATATTTGAGACTGGGGCTTACTCTGGAAAAGGAAGCCCAGGTTAGGGGATCTGGGGATTACTCTTAAAGAGGATGCCCAAATTAGAGGACTTATGACTGGAGATTATTCCTGAAAAGGAGACCCAAGTTAAATATTCTCTCATCTTAAAGGATGAGGTTGAATGAATGAAATCTCAATCTTTAGTGACATAATGATGTGTAAATCACTAGGTTTTGAGAGATATTCCACATAATTCCTTTCAAATTAAGGAAGTCAAATCAAGAAATCATGCCATAAATGGTTTTGAAGAGTGTCTTGAAGACTGAATCTTGAATAGGAAAGGTGGAATGGCTTAAGAGGGGTGAAATGGGCAAGAAGGGCATCCAAAAAAGGCAGGGGCACGCAAGTCCTGGCAGGCACGCATGTACTGTGTGGGCGCGCAAGTCCTTGTCATGCAGGTATGCCTACGGGACACATGGTGTACTTGCGCGACGGTTAACCAGCATGGTAATACTTGAGCGACTCTTGATTAATGCCTTTAGAATCCTCTTAAGGTTATTCCAGAAGAAGGGCGCGCAAGATCTCTTGAAGGAGTAAGGCGGCGCGCAAGTGTGGACTTTTTTCTTTAAGGGCTGGCCACTCAAGTGCACAAGTGTTGATGAGTTTCAACACTTAGTCTTTCCTCCTCCTCTTTAGATCTTCTGTTCTAGGTAAGAAATTACCTTAGAAGTGTTTCAAAAGCTTTGAGAAGAGACTAGGGAACCGGGAGCTCAAATCTGAGTTTCTGGAAAAAATTCCTCCTCGAATGGGGGGCCCACAGGGTCTATTTATAGGCAGGAGAAGACCCTGGGCGGTTATTACTTAGGTCGCGCAAGTCACTTGCGCGATAGTGATAGAAATTGCACGGCACATTTGCTTTTGATCCCTTGTTCATGCCTTTGTCGATTTTTGATATTTTCTTCAAAGGATGGATCAATTTGTGCTAAGTCATTTCCCTTTACATTCCTTTGGACTCTATGAAGAAAAAATAGTGTCAACAAAAGACCCCCCTTAGAGCTGGATCTGAAAGAAATGAGGATGTGACTCTGAGGAAAAAGGAGACATCCAAACGAAAGGTGGCACGCAAGTGTTCAGTGCGCAACACTTGGCGCACAAGTTCGAGTCGCACAGGGCTTGAGAACACTGGGTGTAGGCGCACAGATAGGCTGCCTGGCCTATAAATATGCAGTCATTGGCCGTACTTTTCATCTGATTTTGAATTATTGAGCTCTCGCAACGCAAGTCATTTTCTTTCCGCTGTTTCCTCACCGTCGCGCTGTTGTCAAGGTAATAAGACTTTCACGGTGAAAACATGCGTGACAAAAACTTGCACGACACATTTAACACTTGCGCGACACATCCATACTTGTGCACCGTAATGCCTTAGCCATTTTTTCGAAATTTATTTCACAAAGTTTATGAAAAATCAATCTATTTAAGAGTTAATTTATTCAACTCTTGTGCAGAATCAATGGATCTTAGACCTGGAATATTTGATGAACTTTCTAGCAAGAGGATAGATGATATGATGGACATCATTAGCCATGATTATTATACTGTCAAAGATAGAAATCTTCCGGATTTGGCTAAGTATCTGAAGAAATATCATCGTGACTTCCCACAGAGCACTTATCTGCCTTTGTATGGCTATGGTCATCTATGAGAAGTCACCATTCCAGAAGCAAAGAACTATCTTCCATTTTCGTGGTTCCAGAATTACACCAACTTTGCTTCAGCAAATATCTCAGGTGGAGTAGTATTTCTAAGTGCTGGAGCAGTGGAGAAGTCATGCATGATGCATCATAGCCGTTGTACACTAGATCTGAAAAATCATACACCTGAGCTGCAACCACATTGTCATCCTTCAATCTTCTGAAATGCTCAGATGGATCAATCCAAAGGCTGGAAGAAAAGTTAGGACTTCTGTCCTGGGGGAGGCGTGAAGCCAACTTGGATGTGGGTATACTGAGTGCGACAAACCTATGATGAGTTTGTCGAGGTTATGAAGGGAGCTGCAATATACGAAGCTGTCTGGGTTGGGAAAACATATGTTTACAAACAAGATAACTTCGTGCCGGAGATACTCAGCCACTGGAGCCCAACAACTAATTCTTTCCATATGACTCATGGAGAAGTAGGCATTAGTCTGTGGGATGTCTACAAGATCTCAGGGGCTCCAATTTTGGGTGATTTCTATGATGAATTCATTCCTCCTAAGGTGACTTGGAATGATTCAGAGAAAACTCCTGCTTTAGCTCGAGAATTATTTAAGATCTTCCACAGGCTCAAGAGTTTAGAGACCTCATTAAATCATTCTAGAAAGGATATTCATCTGGAGTAATGGATGAATATATTTCTTATTGAGAAGAAAGATAGGGAGCCAAAGGAGAATGAGCCGAAAGAAAAAGGATCCAAGAAAAATAAATCCAAGGATAAGAGGCCCAAACGTCCTACCACCTGCCCAAAACCTGAGAAGAGGGGTTATCCTGGCACATTCTGGCCAACTCTAGAAGCATGAGAGTTCACGATGTGGGGATATGAGGTGAATCAAAGAATCCCAAAGAAGACACGTCTGGCGAGCTTCTTGGAAATGTGGATCAGTGTTTATCTCTTTCCAGTCAGGGATTCAAAGGGAGGCATCAGGCCAGGGACCTTCGTCATTGCAGAAAAGTTGGATGAGGGAAAATGGTTGGGTTGGGTACCCCCATTTTAGCAAAGATTCACAGGAGTTTACTTCATGTATTAATGGGTAAATCTCCTTTAAGAATAGTGGGATCATTCCAAGTTTTATGGGGATGGATCACCACCCAATTCATGACTTACAATGTACATAATGAATTACAAATTCCTGGAAGTTCTTTCAGGCCGTCAGTACAAGCATTCTCTGGAGTTGATTCATTAGATGTTGATGCCTATGACATGAAAGTGAGGCTGAGCATGTTTAAGGAATTTAACTTCTTTCCCTATGGAAT
This sequence comes from Viscum album, assembly GCA_963277665.1. Classification (NCBI taxonomy): domain Eukaryota; kingdom Viridiplantae; phylum Streptophyta; class Magnoliopsida; order Santalales; family Viscaceae; genus Viscum; species Viscum album. The sequence continues at coordinate 1,467,653,384 of OY728158.1, forward strand.
TCTGCCAACCGGACGGTTTTTTTATGATGGAACAACCCATTTGGATTTGAGGGCATACATGCTAGCTTGCAGGGATGTTGTGTTAGTTTCCAAGATTGACGGAGAAATCATATGTGAGGCCTATGTTCCATATATATTTGCACGTCAATTCAAATGTCTGCAATAGATTGTTGTATCTCCTCCAGTACATGTCAGGTTAGAGCAACATCCAATGGTTGCTCGACAACTATGGCTGCTGACGTCAAGGGAGAAGACTGGGGAAGTATTTGATCTACCAGTTGAAAAAGCGGTACATAATTTGACTACATATTATGTTGAACACTAGATAGCATCATACCCCAAAGGGATATTGAATCACCCAGTTTATCAGGTGGGGAAAAGGAAGAGGACTATAGAGAAAGAAACCCTTCCTCATGAAGGTGATGCTTCCCCACTTGAAGTTGATTAGACAGACTCCTCCTCTAGAACTGATTCACCAGATTCCCATGATGGGGATGATGAGGCACAACCAGTGGAAAAGTGGTTTCGTGCCCAATATAATCCTCCGATCAGAATTAAAAGACCCACTCCATAAACTCCTGGTGAGTTACTTTATTATAGTAATTTAATCACTGCTACTTTATAAAGCAATAAGTCTTTACATTCTTATTCTCTATGTGTAGTTGCAGGAGATAGGAAGAAATTGAAGTAAACAATTGTAGGACCTTCCTCGCAGCCTTCATATCTAAGACCAGAGGCTGTCCAGCTATTGTAGAGTTTATACTATGGTACTGAGACCACCTGGATGGATTTGTGTGAGGGCCTACAACTTCCTGGAATAGGGAATCTTATGGCATCTAAAAATCTTCAATACGAGGATGACCCCAATGAAGTGCGGGCTTACATAAGAGATTTTGAAATGCTCATATTTTCCACTGATGAGTCTGTTCCTGTCACCAGGCAGGTGAAGGAAATGATTGATCGTGGCGCCACTGTGGGGGCTGGTGGTTCTGGAGATGAGGAGTGGCGTGAGTATGTGGCTCCTGAATATTTAATTTTTCTTTCCTTATTTGCTTTGCAACGTGATTTCAGTCGAAGATTTGTTACTTAAGGAATCTATTTTATTCATCTTGCATCTTGAAAAGAAAGGAACTGTGGTTCCTTCGCCACAGTATAGCCCTGGTGGTACTGCCATCGGGGCTGCTGCTGATTCTCCTCGCGAACCAGGCGAGATATCTCATGGCCAGCAGGCCATGAATGAGGCACTGGACATATCCTTCCATTCGCCAATCCAAGTTACAATAAGGGAGACTACTGATACTCCCAAAAAACCAAAGAAGCAAAGGCAACGAAGGAGGTAGTCCATAGCTAAACGCTTCATTAGCATTGGTAAGTCCTTCGAGTAATCTTGAATTTATACCCATGAAAACATGGTTACTCATATTTCTGGGGATTTTAGGGGCTTCTTCAATTTCCCCCCTGAGGGAAAGGACTGATCCTCCTTCAAAGACCATAGAGGGTGTTGTGGAACAATCACAGATCCAAGATGACTTGGTTGTTCCTGGAGAAGATCTAGAATCTATTCCCAGTATCCCTCCTGCTGCTGTTGCAAGAAGAGAAGAACCTGTTTCTGGTAAGTCAACAATGCTTCATAAAAATGTTGAATGAAACACTGACTGATTTCCATTCTGTGATACTTCAGGTTCAACTCTTGCATTAGAGCTTCTCGCGACTATTGCAACTGATGAAACTGATGCTGTGATTTTACCTGAAGATACTGTCCAGGGTCAGGGGCTGCGGGACATAAGTCGTCAAGAAGACACACCAAACGCTCCCACTGGTGAGACTAACCAGGATTCTGAAATATCATGGGATGAAATGATTAATCATGGCATGTCTTTTGAAAAATTTTATGATCATGCTATGTTGTCCTGTGATTTATAAGACCTTGGGCGTGAGTGTTATCCTTCACCCAGTAAATTTTCTTATAATTTACACTTCTAATAATGACTGAAAATGATACGCAGTTCCATCCATAGAAACTGCTAAACTGCTAATGCCCGAAGAGGGTGTGGACATTGATGTCAACCCTACCATTGCAGAAACATTATCTCAAGTAGAGCTAAACCTAGTAAACCCCCCTGAGACCCATCTTGATGATCCTGTTGAGACTAGGAATGATGGGGAGGAGTCTTCTCAGGTTGCTGACCCATCGTCGGGTAAGGGATAACAATATTTGTGATTGTACTTAATTTTCAAGACAACTGATTCTTCTTTTATCCTTTGAATCTAACAAAAAATTTCAATTAATTATGCAGGGCTGTCAACTATAGTGGCTAAGTCTGGAGGTGAATCCGCAGCCTCTGCCCCCACTGGAATTGAAAGCGAAGAAGCACAAGTCAGGGGGAGAAGAATAGAACATGGCACTTACTTAAGTGCATTAATCCCATATTACCTTCCCCCCTGTGATGATGATGTTGAATCAGACCCAGAGATGCTTAAAGCGTTCAACTTTTCATGACGCAAGGCATGGAACAACATATGGAAAATCATATCTGAGGTTCCTTTAGAAGAGTTATCATCGAAAATCCCTCGATTTTCCTCCCAATTTTTCATACTAGGACTTGGCGGTTTTGGATATGAAAAGATCCATACCACAGTGAAACAAATCATCTTTAGGAGGGAGTAGGAGAAAAAGTGCCGTGAAGATCTGACCAGGGTGAAATTGTCAGTTAACATCGGCGAATTTGAGGCTACGGTATCCCAAGCTGAGGCTGATTATACTACTAAGATGAAGGAGCTGAAGCATAAAATCAAAGAAAAAATTGTCTAGCAGGTGCAGCTCCAGCAACAGTTAGATACTGTTACTGGGGAACTTGATCAGCTCAACAATTCATTGGAGGGAGCTCAAACAAATGGTATGAAAGCCATTGCAGATGACAAGAAGGCACTCTATCAAGCTGAGAAGATTGAAGTTGATCGAGTGCATGAGCTTCAAGTATTTTCTGATGGATATCGGGATGCTGTACATCAAATGAAGACTTATGTTGATAAACTTTTGTAATCTCCTTGGAAAAGAGAAGAGACTCCAATCTGTTGATGTCCTTATAACTCTTGTGCCTCAATGAAAAACACTTTCACCTTCACTCATTTGTACCTGCATTCTCTTTTGTTACATGCTTTAGATTTTACCTAATCTAACTGGCCTAGTAAGAATAGTTTGATTTTTACTAGGATTAATGTAACTAACCCTACAAACTTCGAACCTTTTAATTGCTCAATGTTACCTAAATCATACAAAATGTATGTTTAGTGAGCTGGGAACTTGACTTTTATTCAAAGTTCCCCTGTCTATTGTGGGCAGTTTAAAGTCATGCATGTCGAACATAAAAACGGCTAATGCTTAAGGTCGAAATAGCTTTGACCGAAATGGATTAGAATTGACTCAATTCCTTGAAAATTCATCTGAAAACATATTACCATACTCATGTATGAGGGAAAATATGTAAGCTATGACTTAAGAATATTTGAATATAAGGAATGATTTGAAAAAGAGCTAAAAGGCACTAGAAGAAGTAGTTTCCAAGAATGATGTTACCATTATTTAATAAACCTGTTAGGGGGTTGAATTATGTAGGGCCACCTAAGGGCATTGGCTGCATAGTTAAATAAAATAGTTTCTTTTGGCTAAAAAGTTTGTTATGTAGACTGTTTATGCAAGGCCACCTATGGGCACATGCTGCATAGTCAGGGAAAAGAACTCTTAGAAATTTACTTTCCTAGTGCTAAAATCCAGTGAAAGTTTATGGAGATTCAAATCTTCCAAATTATAAAGTTTTCTATATGGAAAGAGGTACTTGAATATGGAGAAGATATTTCCAAACAAGATTATCGAAGAACTAGATGAATATCACTCCTACGATGGTCTGACCCAAAAATAGGGAAGGAAAATATAAACGATAGACTTGAATACTTTCAGATCATGAAAAAGGATATGGGACAAATATGTTAAGGATGACTATTTTTGTGGATCCCTATATACTGTCATTTAAGACAAATAAGGAAAAAGAGGAATTCTTCCCATGAATGAAGTTACCACTATCTGACAAACCTGTTAGGGGGTTGAATTATGTAGGGCCACCTAAGGGAATTGGCTGCATAGTCAAAAAATAGTATCTTTTGTCTAACAAGTCTGTTATGTAAACTGTTTATGCAAGGCCGCCTATGGGCACGTGCTGCATAGTCAGACAAAAGAACTCTCAGAAGTTTGATATTTTGGTGACTAGAAGTCATGAAAAGGGTTATGAGGATCTGAAAATATTTAAGGTTAGGATTATGACACATAAAGATGGGTATTGTTCAATGTATACAAAGATACATAGATCAATTCTAACCACAATCATGTTGTGGCTGGGTCCTGAATTGAAATGTTGGACTTCACTACGCATCCCATAAGGATGAGAATCAAGCCATATGTAGTTTTTAAACTACAGTTTAACTTCGTGTGGGACAAAAGGATTATAGATCTATGTTTAGGGTCATAGAGCTTGGACAATTGTAAGAAATACACAATGTGTGTTTTCATGGGGACTTTTCAGCAAAGGGACTGAAAATGGAATTTGGGGTTAGGCCCAAAGACTTGAGGCTGGATTCGAGGGACACTTGAACATTCCTACGTATCCCATAAGGATGGGAATCAATCCCACATAGTTCTATAAATACCCTCTGTACAAATTTGGTTCGTACATGTGAAGGGTGAAACGTGACTTTAGTGAAATGATGGTTTAACCCAAGATAAAAGGTTCGGGCATTTCCATGTATGCACGTAGTCTTTGAAATGAAACATGATTGATAAATCAACGAAAATAATGGTTCCCTCTCAGGTGAGGGTATCAAAGAAATTTTTAGTTTATTGTCATACTGGACAAAAGTGTTGTATAGTTTAACGTCGTATAACAAGGACGAAAGTGATCCAATGTAAAGATATTGATTCTAAGGGCGGTTTCACGAATTAACATCGTATGAGATGCAGATGAACCGACATGAAGAGATTGGTTTTGGGCTTGAACCTTGGGAGGTTGCCTACATACCCAGCCTAGAAGGCAAGGATCAAAGTCCGTGTAGTTCAATTAAAGAATGAATTAATGATCAAGTTGTTCTTGGGGACAATGATCTAAAAAAATGATGTTAGGACTTACACATGGTTAGCGGCCTAGAGAGAGTGTTATGGTTGAGGTTTGCTCTAAGCTCACGTGAGTCATACTCGTTGTGAGAAAAAAGATGTAACAACAACCTTAACGATGTATAGTTTAACGTCATGTAGGACATATAAAAGGACTATGCAGTTTAAAGTCTTGCAGTTAGGACTATTGGTGCTGCACAGTTTAGTGTCATGTAGCAGGGACAAAATACAGTTTAATGTCATGTAGGATGTATCATGGACTTTCTATACAGTTTAGCGTCATGTAGTTAGGATGATGGGGACAATAGAGTTTAACGTCATGTTGGACAAAAGGGGGACTGTGCAGTTTAATGTCATGCAGTGAGGACAAAAGAGTACACCATTTTAACGTCATGTTGGACACATTAGGGATTTTTTTCCCACAGTTTAACGTCATGTTGGACGAAAGTGTGAATAGTTTAAGGTCATATGCATGGACCGTGGATGGTGCAGTTTAATTTCATACTGGACAAAAGTGTAGTTTAAGGTCATATGTGACCTTTGATGATTATGTAGTTTAATGTCTTTCGGGACGTAAGGGACTTCTATACAGTTTAGTGTCATGTAGTTAGGACATCACAGTTTAACGTCTTGCTGGACGTAAATAACTCACAAAAAGTTTAGGGTCATATGCATGGACCTTTGTTGATGCAGTTTAAGTCATACTGGACCATTTATGTAGTTTAAGGTCATACAGGACCATTTAGGGAACATTTTCACAATTTAGCGTCGTGTGGGATGAAAGTACAAATAGTTTAAGGTCATATGTATGGACCGTTTCTGTATAGTTCAACGTCATATAGCAAGGACGAGAAAGGTACTTTGCAGTTTATACAAAATACTTCTTCAAATATCTGGCATTGGTTGGAGTAGTGATGAGTTCTCCATCCATTGAGATTAATGAATAAGCTCCATTGGAGTAGACCCTATGTATTGAATAAGGTCCTTCCCAGTTTGGCTCACGCTTGGGAGGTTTCTTTCCTGGTATCATTGGAGTTCTGAGAACTAATACCAATTCTCCCAGAGTGAATGAACGAAGACGAACTTTTTTGTTAAAAGCTCGTGCTATTCGATTCTGATAGACTTCCAAGTGGTGCAAAGTGCACAATCTTTTCTCATCTAATCGTTCCAATTCATTCAATCGCTTTTGAGATTGTTCATCTGTAGATGATTGATCACAAATGGAAACTCTGAGTGAGGGTAATTGAACTTCAATGGGCAATACAGCTTCCGTTCCATATACCGATGAATATGGAGTTGAACGAGTTGCAGTGCGGGTGGTAGTCTGATAAGCCCATAAAGCATGAAAGAGTTTATCAGGCAATGACCTCTTATATTTATCCACCATCTTTTGTTGTATATTTGAAAGAGTCATGTTAAAGGCTTCTATCTGGCCATTGGCCGCTGCATGATACTGAGATGAATGGTTGGATTTGATGTTGTATTCTTGATACAACTTATTCATCTCGGATGAACAGAAATTGGTGCCATTGTCCGTCAATATGGTATGAGGGACACCAAATATGGTAATGATGTTAGACTTTATGAAGCTAACAATGCATTTAGAACTGACTTCCTTGAGAGGTATTTCCTCTGCCCATTTGGAAAAGAAGTCAGTAGCAGTAATAATGTACTTAAACTACTTGGTCGTAGCCGAAGGGTAAGGTCCCACCACATCCATTCCCCATGTGGAAAATGACCATGAGTATTTAGCTGTATGAAGCAAATCTAGAGGTTGATGAATGAATTTGGCATGTACTTGTCATGAATGACACTTCTTTGTGAAATTGACACAATCTCGTATCATTGAAGGCCAAAAGTATCCAAGCCTTCGAAACTGACCAGACAGTCTATGTCCAGACTGGTGGGCACCACAGATTCCTGCATTCACTTCTTTCATGACAGCCATTGTCTCTTCACCATCAATGCATCTGAAGAGAACTCCATCAAAACCATGTTTGTAGAGAATTTTATTTAGGGGATCTGGGCTATCATAAAGAGTAAAATTAACCACACGTTGCTGGATTTTTTCTTTCTCAGATCGATCAGGTGGAAGTGTTCCATTTTGAAGGTATTACCTGATAGGTGACATCCATCTTGCAATATGACCATACGGTTCAGGAATGGGACAAATTTCATTAATTTCCTCTGTTCTGATTCGAATATAAGGTGAAATTGCATGATGGTGGGAAATACTGATGGTTGTCTCATCCCGATTTCGATATGCCAGAGCTGTGGCTATATTAGCCAATGCATCAACTTGAGAATTTTGTGATATTGGGACATAAGAAAATGTTGGTTCCAAAGATAATTACGCCATTAACTCTCTGACGTAATCATACAAAGGTATTAGTTCTTCTTTTCTAATGGCATAATACCCATTGACTTGCTTGATTACCAGGTCTGAATCACCTTTCACCTTTAAGTGATTAACTTGTGCTTGAAGTGCTAATTCCAAACCTATGATGAGAGCTTGGTATTCTGCTTCATTATTGGTACCGCCTTCCCAAAATAAGAAGGAATAAGGTAACACTGCCTTTTCTGGAGAAATGGGAACAATTCCTAGGCCAACTTTGTTGAATTTAGGATTTTCCATTTTCCTCCCTATTGGACTTCTGGAAGCACCATCAAAATACATTTACCATTCCTGATTACTTTCTTGAATAGAGAATACTTCCTCATTAGGGATTTCAATATCTGAAGATGTGTCTTCCACTGAAGGGTGTTCAGCTAGGAAATCAGCCAGATCTTGGCCCTTTATTGCCTTTTGAGACACATACTGAATGTTGAATTGCTGTAATATAACTGCCCACCTTTCCCGACGTCCTGTTAGCATTGGATGACTTAGGATAAATTTGAGCGGGTTATTGCGAGATACCAATTGGACCTAGTGATGTTGCAGGTAGTGTCTCAACTTCTGAACTGCAAAGATTAATGCCAGGAAGCACTTCCCAATACTTGAATACCGGGTTTCTGCTTCAAGCATGGTTCGACTGAGATAGTAGAGACTGTTTTCATTTCCAGCATCATTCTTTTGAGTAAGAAAGGCACCCAATGATCAATCTAGAGCTGTCACATAGAGGATAAGTGGTCTTCCTTCAACAGGTGGCATGAGTACCCGTGGAATCAATAGGTATTTATTGATAATATCGAATGCTTCTTGACATTATTCAGTCCACTGGTAAGTGACTCCCTTCTTCATCAATTTGGTGAAGGGTAAACTTTTTCCTGCTAAATTGGCGATGAAACGCCGAATATAGGCTAAGTGTCCTTGAAGTCCTCTAAATTCTTTCAAATTTTGAGGAGGTGACATACCAAGGATTGACTTGGTCTTCTCAGGATCGACTTCAATACCACGATGGCGTACAACAGAGCCAAGAAATTTTCCTAAGGTTACCCCAAAAGCACATTTTTAGGGGTTCATCTTCAAATTATGTTGTCGAAGCTTGCAGAATATGACTTCCAAATCATCCAAGTGATTAGAACATTGTTTGGATTTAACTACCAAATCGTCTACATAGCATTCAACAAACTTCCCTAAGAAGGGTTTGAAGATACGATGCATGGCAGGCTGATAAGTTGCACCTGCATTCTTTAAGCCAAAGGGCATTACCCGGTATAAAAACACACCCTGAGGGGATATGAAGGCTGTATATTCCTTGTCTTCTAGGGCCATTCGGATCTGATTATATCCGGAATATCCATCCATGAAGTAAAGTGCATCATAGCTAGCTATTGCATCAATTAGAAGTTCTGTAATCGGAACTAGGAAATCATCCTTAGGACAATGTCGATTAAGATCTCTGAAATCGATGAAAACTCTAATTTGTTCATTCTTTTTTTACAGGGACAGTATTAGCCAACCATTTGGGATATTGAACTTCTCTAAGAAAGTTAGCTTTGATAAGATTATCCATTTCAGCTTCAATTTTGGAAGCATAAGTTGGGTGTGTTCTTCTCGAGGCTTGTTTAAATCCTCGATGTTCTTCAGGTAAACCCAAATGATGAGTAGCAACATCAGGATCAAGATTGGGAATTTCTGTATAGTTCCAGGAAAATATATCTCTATTTTTCTTTAGAAAATAAATATACATATCTTGCTCTTAGAGAGTAATGGACGCACTGATTAAAGTGGGGTGTGGATCTCCTTTTGTAACCATATTAATTTCTATGAGTTCATCCACAGTGGTAGAGATACCCTCTTCAAATGCTGGAGGAGCATATCTAAGATCTTCCTCTTCTCCTTCATCATGTGTTATTTCTTCTGTTTCTACTTTCATAGTAAATGATAAAGTATAATTCTCATGATCCGAAGAGATTTCAAAATTTGCATATCTTAAAGAAGAAGCTTCCATTTCTGACCTGATTGATGATGAAGGGTCTTCTTTTGGTAATAAAGAGGAGATGATGGATTGAGAATCGACATCATTGTTCACCTCCAATGTTGCTATAACTTCTTCTGGCATAATTGGAAAATCATATACTTTTTGGATTTCAGCAGATGAAATGAAGACGTCACCATTTGTGCTTTCATTATTGGTTGGTAGATTACCAATTTCTCCCATGTTGTCTGGCTCGATTACCGTAATTGACATTATGGATCTTTCCATAAGAGTATTTTGATTTTGGTCTATCTTGTCAATTTGACTGATAGGAAACACATAATATTTACTCACATGTATAAATGGATTTAATGGAATTTTTTCCAAACCATATGGAGCATTAACTTTGGTAATCTTATTTGTTATGGATTTCTCCTTTTGCTTCATGTGATATAATTCCGCCTCAATGTATTGAGACTCACATGTCTTGAATGGGGCCTTATCACCATACAATGTCCCAACTTGACCATCGAAACAATATTTGAGACATTGATGGTATGATGAAGGGATATCCGCATGTTGATGTATCCAGGGTCTTCCAAGAAAGATGTTGAAGGCTGAGTCTTGATCAACAAACATGAGATCTGAATTGGATACAAGATTTGCAAACTGAGTTCTGAGTGTAACTTCACCCAGTGGTTCTTGTTCATTTTTATCATATCCCTGTATCATCATGGTGGAAGGAGATAAATTAGATTCCGTGAGGCCCAATCGACGAAGTGTATGAATGGGCATGAGGTTGACTCATGAACCATTGTCAATGAAAGCTCTTCGAACATCCATGCCATTGACCTTGCCAGACAAGTACAATGGTCTAATATGTCCATGCACAACATCATATTCATCTTCATCAGTAAAGGATATTATTGCATGGAATTATACAAGATTATTCTCTATGTGATAGACTTCAGCTGCAACAATTTCAGTTTCAAACTCCCGAGGACTTGACAAAGCCTCGATGAGTGCTTCCCGAAGATCTTTTGACAAATTCAGAGCATCCAGAATTGATAAATTGGATGGTACTTGGGCAAAGTGTTTCAATATATCATACTTTTGATCTAGAGGTCTGCGTTTCCCAATAGGAATATGTGGTTTAGTAGGTATCTTGGAAGTAGATTCTTTGGAAGTGTATGCATCTTGTATTGGGATAGGAGTTGGCAATATTTCTGGTTTTGGAATATTAGACCGATTAAATCCATTTACTTGCCGAGAGGAAGAATATGGAACCTTCAACCGGTCTTCCTAAATAACTGTGCTAGGACATAATTTGCTATTGGTAGAAGAACTTTCTTGTTCTTGCTGAACTCGCTGAAGGGCTCTACCATGAGTTTCTACTGCGTACACAGTTCTAGCTGGGGTAGAATTAGAATAGTGGATTCTGAATGATCCATGTCTTCACCTGTATCCTGAGCCCCTGGAACTTCCTCTGATTCCTCTGTTTGATATAGGGAATTCAGGCTCATTGAAATCAAATCTTCAACTGGAATATGGATCTGTTAATTGAATCATATTAACAGAACCAACGATTAACTCTTCGTCTGATGAAGACTCTACCTGATTATCCTGTTTAGGCTATGCCGTTTTGTGGGGCGGTGGCCGTGGCTTTGAAGTAGATGGCATGAAGTCTGCCAAAGTCAAAGACAACTTAGGCTTTGACACATACTCATCTTCTTCTGATTCTTTTTCTTTCTTGTAATCATTCCGTTTCTTTGAGTACTTTCCCTCTGATGAAGAGGGTTTTTCCACAACATTCATGGAAGAAGACACAATTGGTTTATTTAATTGTGTTTGAAAAAATAACAGGAGTTCGATTGATTGTCTTTCTGACCATAAAATCATCATACTTCTATGTATTTTTGCTTTTGACTTCTTTCCATTCACCTTCCTCCTCTGGAACTGTAGCAGTGACACATGCTACCTAGGCTGAGGAGCCTTTAAATGTGACTTGTCCTGAGTCGACCATCTTTTGCAGGAGGTCTTTGAAGAAAAAACACTCCTGGATGGGATGCCCCAACATTTGATGAAAAGGGTAATAATTGGGATGACCTTTATCTCCTTTCTTGTTTGGCCTCTTGGGCATTGGCAATTGAACCAAATTTTTTTCCGGAGCCAAAATGAAATAACCAGGAACTTGTTCATTTCGAAAAGAGTATGTTTATCTCTAAGGATCCTCAAATTGTTTTCTCCTTTGATCTTTTTGATTGTCTGGACGAAAAGGCCTTTGTTGTTGGTGCTCAGATGGTGGAGCCCTTCGATAAGATGAAGGTTTTGAGGTAGAAATAGGTACAGGTGCTTGTTTAAGAATAACTGTAGTAGTTTTTGCTTTACCCATTCTCTATCCTGGAGATGATGGAATTACACGAGATTTAGCCTTAGCCTATATAATGGAATCTTCAATCTGCTGAGCGATTGAAGTAAGGTCTCGAAACCCTCCTATGTATTTCACAGAGATTAATGGAATGCATAATTCCTCACGCAGATTTTCCCCACAGATTGGAAAAAAAATTTCTTGAGGGAGTGCTAAACTCAAGGAATATATTAATCCCTTCCATCGAGCAATGAAATCAGAGACCCTTTCATTCTCCCTTTGCTTACAATTTGTAACATCGAAAACTGTTGTCTTTGGAAAAGTTGAGCTGAACTAAAGGAGGAATTTTTGGCGAAGATCCTCACATCTGGTAATTAACCGAGATTGCAAGCTTGTATACCAAACAAAATTTGTTCCTTGCAAGGTTCGCACGAAGCATCTGAGTTTCACTGCTTCTTACTGCTCTGGAGTTCCCATCATAGGATCGCAACAAGACACGTAATGCATCAAATGTTGTTCAGAATTTCCTGATCCATTGAAAATAGGGAATATAGGGTTCCCAAAATTGGATGGAGGAGAAATTGAATCTACCCATTCAGGGTAAAATTTCTTTTCTGGTTGAACTTGCGCACATTTCCCTTCCATAGTTTCTAACCGAGCTGTTTATGACTCAATAGTAGTTATTAACTTTTTAGAAACATCCGGTTGAACTTGGACTTGGGTAGGTGCAATTACTGGAGCTTGGATAGATGTGGTGATTGGTGCTACAACTGATGGTAGTACTGCCAACTGTTGTTGCACTTGACCCGTAGGATTAGACCTGTGAGGGTGTACTGATAGAGGAGGATATTTGTGATCCATCTCAGTTGCTGCACCAAATTCCTTTGTATGACTGACTCCAGCATGCTTAAGAAAAATACTACTCTGAAGTAGTTCTACATTCAACCTTCTTAATTCCTTCATTTCTTCCTCCGGTTGTACAAACCTCTACTCTAGTGAGAGCGATTGACCTTCTCCATAGGAAGGATTTGTAACCTGGTTCTTTCCCTTCCCTTTGTTGGATCCTTTTCGGAGAGGGGGAAGTGGGTTACTCGAAGGATTACCTAGGTTATGAGTAATCCTTTGACTTCGTGTACGCACACCTTCTTCATTTGTGTCGGTGCATAAATCTTCTTGAGCATGAACTTCTTCATCTGAATCCCCTGAGTGAGCCTCATCTGGTGGATCAGCAAAAACGACATTGATGAAATTGATTGATGCATAACTCATCACATCCCTTCTATTAGCATTTTTGTGATATTGTCTTCTTCCATGCCTTTGATGAGACATTTTGTTTTGTTGATTCAGTCCCTCAGGAGCTTCTTGACGAACCATAATTTGGAGGGAATCTCCTAATAATTTGGATCTTCGTTCTTCCTGAGGTTTCTTCCCCAATCAAGAAAAAACCGACTTTCTCTGTGGAGGGGATTCATGATTTGAAAAAGTCCCCAGTCCAGTGGACTGGGGCTGTTCCTGCTGTTCTCGCTCAACTCCCCGAATACTTTTTGTTGATTTCGAGGGTTGTTTTAAAAGATTCCCCAGTCTGGCGAGCTGGGGTGGTTCTTGACATGCTATGTCTGAGACTTTCTTGAAATTCATCCTGATCTTACGAACCTTAGTCCGGAAATTAGATTCATGCATTAACATGTATCATCTTTTATCACCCGGTTCAAAAGACCGTTGGATGATTTCCGATACTTCTGTCACTTTGTGACGTGCTTGCTCCAAATGAGAGGCCTGTTCAATATTCTCGTTTGCTTGATGCAAGAGTAATTAGACAACTTTTTCTCTGTATTCTTGATTTTGAGAGGAACTAGTTGAAGCCTGTTCTTGGGAAAGCTTTTGATTACAAACAAAGCCCATTGACTGTGGCCGTCCATGAGCAATAACATAGCATGAGACCATTTTCGGCGGGCTTTGCTGACTGGAGAGCACTATGAAATGCAGTGCTCCATGAACACCCCATCCTCTGACACGAATACCAGATGGGGCATTGGAAATTAACTGACACAATCTTCATAGTGCACCAAGGCATGAACATTGAAGGTCTCTCTGCTACTTTTCAGCCTTCGAATATTGGGAGACTCATAGAGACACCAAATAAATCTGACGTTGTAACCCTTCTATTATCATAAGATGATTTTCATATTCATCATAAGATAATACTTTCTTTTTCAACTGACAAAGATTTTTTCATATGTTGAGATGAATATCATGAATTTCATCTTCTGTTAACATTTCTGGAATATTATACTGAGAGTTAGCTAGAGGACAAAACATGACTGACACTTCACCTTTCGCCAGTTTTTTTCTCATGTTCAGAATTTCCTCTTTATCATTTGATGAAGATTCTTCTACCGGATTTGAACAGAGTTGGTGTCTCCTGGTTGTTTCATTGGATTCAACGGAATTGGTAGAGAAATCATTGATCAAACTAGAAGATGCATGGCTTAGGGTTGGTTCGGAGAATGACCTACACCCTAGGCTATCTTCTGATTGAGAAAGTATTTCACCTGCTAGTGATGAAGCTTCAGACATGACTGGTTTTTCATTTTCAAGTGCCTCAAGATAAGAGGGCTTTCTCAGCACTACATTGTCCACTGAAGAATTTTTCGGGAAATGTGCATCACTACTGCGGAGAGGACTTTCGCAGTGAAATTCATCATCATAGGGAGGACCACCATAATGGGTTATAGCAAAAGATGAGATCTCTTGTTCCCTGGTATTCTGAACACACAGATGGTTCATGTGGCTCTCATCTAAAGATGAAACTTCAAGATCGACCGAATTTTCATGAAGCAAGCCTTCACAAGGAAGTGTCTGTTGAAGACCTTTGGAATTAATGTTCCCACTATTGGGAAATGAGGGAGTAGAATCTTTAATTTCAACAGATAATTGTCTGAGGGATTCAAGAACTCCAACATCGAGCAAGGCCTTGTTACAGATTGGCTTTGATCTCCTGACTGTGCTGGGCGGGTCTTTTTCTTAGACGCCTTCTTACTCACCTTGGAAACCACTTGTTGACAGAAGTGGCTGCTCTGAGCAGGTGTATATGCTTGATCAGGAAATATGTACAGGTTAGGCTGACGATCTCTACTCAAATCAGGTGTATGTGCCTGACTTGGTTGTCCGTATGTTATGGGGGAGTATGCCCCACAACCCTCTTGGACTGGAACAGATGTGTGTGTCTGTTCCAGAGTGAATTTTTGATGTATCACTCCACTAGTAGGGATAGATTTATGTGTCTTTCCTTGAGATGCCACTGATGTTGTTATAATATCCTGGCAGACATCTAGAATATGAACAGGGATTTGCTCCTACTCTTTCACCATTGATAGAATATGCTTGGTGACTTCAGCTGCCGGAACGGGAATATACGTCCATTCTGGGCTTGGAGCAGGTGTATGTGCCTACTCGTGTCCTCCATTTCGTGTCAGTGAATCCTGACAGTACTCAAGTGTGGGGGCAGAGAGTTGAGTCTGCCTCTTATTTTTTGTCGGGGCTTTCCGACTAACTTCTCTGAATGCTACCAAGCGAGACTATTGGTAGGCTTGATTAATACAAGCAGGTGTATGTGCCTGCTGATTGCACTTCGCCAAACGTGGTTAACGAGATCTATCATATGTAGTCAGACGAGCCTGCTGACTAGCTGATGATGTATAAACAGGTGTTTGTTCCTGCCTATAGTACTCCACCAGAGTTTCCTGGTGGGATTGGCGTGATGCTGCCAGATGAGTCTGCTGGACAGCGGAATTAAAACGGGTAGGTGTGTGTGTCTGCTTGTTGCTTGCCACCAAGTTAGGTTGGTGGACTTCTCCAGAGATGGCATAGATGAGAACCTTCTCAATGTTGACTGGATTTCACCTCTGGTGGTTCGTCTTGCTTCCTCGGGTTCGAGGAACCTAAGCCGAATGCATGTTGTCGGTACCCTCATCATGTTGAGGGTGCACTTCCGCATGAGTCTGGCGGCAATTGTTGGTGGGAGCCCTCAGGAAGGACTCCTGTCTGTTTGAATTAAGGTCCTGAGGGACCTGCTCATTCACCTACCCATAATAAGGGAGCGAATGGTGATTGCATTCTGGGGATAATGTCCCGAAACGGTTGGAGACGGTAGTCAGCACCGCCTGCTTCTTGATCACTGGTCGTCGTTGTCTAGACGAACGATGTGATTTGATTAATTGGAGGGCTTGTCGGGCAGCCTCCAGAGTTGGGATGGTACCGTGTTGACGGTACTCCTTAACCAGTGCGTTTGATACCCAACGTTGAAGATGCTGAGTAGGTGATATCATCCTAAGAGAGGACGACGATCCAGTAGGAGTAGCAGTAGTGGCATTTGTAGCAGCATTATTCACAGGTGTGAACTTGAGAGCAGCCATTCTAGAGATGCAGAAGATCTTGGGAAAAGAGTGCTTGTTTAATATAACAGACATAATCATGATAAATTTAGCCACCACATCTTTTGTATGAGCACATATGTCAATGATTGTTTTTGTTGGCCCTCTCATTGAGTTTTAAATAGGGGCCTAACAAATAGGTAAAACATCATTTTAACTTGGTTAAGGATTCATGTCGGGTTAACCATTTTTGTTTCCCTTGGAATCCGGGGATGACCGCCTTGATGGGAGGTTCAAACATTCCGATCAGTTTTTAACGGGTTTGTTCGTAGAACCGGAGAAAACCAATCATTCCACATCCATTCAGACCTACTTTCCAAAGGTATGTTCTCATTAGTTTGTGGACTGATGAGGCTTAGGAATTTTCATTGGTCTAGAGGATGGGAGGTTGGACTCATCACACCTTTTTGAGGGGTATTATTGTCTACTCCGGGACTCTCTTTATAGATTTATGTTATGTTCGTGGGTCCTTATTAAATTACCAAGTATAAAATGAGCTTTCCTTCAGAACCGACAATCAATGATTAAATATGTAGGAAATTTAGAGAATATTTTATATGTATTCAAGGTTCTTCATCGATAGAGAATCATCTGTATTTATTAGAGATTCTTGGTCAATGGTACCCTTCGACATATTTATATAGAAGTCTCTTGGTCATTATGAAGACCATGCTGGTTTTAAAGCCACTCAGTGGGGAACTTTAATTTTATTGTCATTCAAAAGGACATAGATTATTTTAGAGTTGGGATCGAACCCGTAGATGGGCTACCTATGTATCCTTTGTTTAGAAAAAGAATCATAACCCACGTAGTTCGAGTAAGGGAGTATGATGTTTATGATTGATGGCTGAAAGAAGGATGTCACAATTACTTTTACACTCTAAGCTCACGTGAGTCATGCTCGGTGTGAGAAACAAGAGGTATTGGTAAAAATTAGACAATTGTGCCATGAAAGATGCAATCATAATAAATAATGTGGGGCTTATGTATGTATGACTACCCAGATAAATGAAGGTTAGGATTTACTTTAGGGAAGAAATCTAGGAATAGTGTCCATAAAGGTATATGTGCTTCATAGAGATTTTGAATACTCTGACTTGGGGCTAACTCCTGAAAAGGAGGACCAAATTAGGAGAAGACTTATGATTGGGTTTTACTCCTGAAAAGGAATCCCAGATCAAAGGTAAATTAGGACCGGTTAAGAGAAATTAAGACTGCGGCTTACTCCTGAAAAGGAAGCCCAGGTTAAGAGAATTATGGTTGGGACTTACTTCTAAGGAGGATGCCCATATTTGAGACTGGGGCTTACTACTGAAAAGGAATCCCAGGTTAGGGGATCTGGGGCTTAATCCTAAAGAGGATTCCAAAATTAGAGAACTTATGACTGGGGATTATTCCTAAAAAGGAGACCCAGGTAAAGGATTCTCTCATCTTAAAGGATGAGGTTGAATGAATTAAATCTCAATCTTTAGTGACATAAAGATGTGTAAATCACTGGGTTTTGAGAGATATTCCACAGAATTCCTTTCAGATTAAGGAAGTCAAATCAAGAAATAATGCCATAAATGGCTTTGAAGAGTGTCTTGAAGACTGAATCTTGAATAGGAAAGGTGGAATGGATTTAGAGGGGTGAAATGGGCAAGAAGGGCATCCAAAAAGGCAGGGGCGCGCATGTCCTGGCAAGCGCACAGGTACTGCGTGGGCGCGCAAGTCCTGGTCGCACAGGTATGCCTGCGCGACACATGGTGTACTTGCGCGATGGTTAACCAGCAGGGTAATACTTGAGCGACTCTTGATTAAAGCCTTTAGAACCCTCTTGAGGTTATTCCAGAAGAAGGGCGCGCAAGATCTATTGAAGGAGTAAGGCGGCGCGCAAGTGTGGCCATTTTCCCTTAAGGGATGGCCACTCAAGCACGCAAGTGTTGATGAGTTTCAACACTTAGGCATTCCTCCTCCTCTTTAGATCTTCTGTTCTAGGTAAGAAATTACCATAGAATTGTTTTGGAAGATTTGAGAAGAGACTAGGGCACCGGGAGCTCAAATATGAGTTTCTGGAAAAACTCCTCCCCGAATGGGGGGCCCACAGGGTCTATTTATAGGCAGGAGAGGACCCGGGCAGTTATTACTTAGGTCGCACAAGTCACTTGTGCTCCCACTAGACGACGCTCAAGTGGACTTGCGCAAAAGTGATAGAACTTGTGCGGCACATGTGCTTTTGATCCCTTGTTCATGCCTTTGTCGATTTTTGATATTTTCTTCAAAGGATGGATCGATTTGTGCTAAGTCATTTCCCTTTACATTCCTTTGGAATCTGTGACGAAAAAGGAGTGTCAACAGTTACTTGAAGGAATACCCAGATTCTTGGTAAGCCTTTGATTTCATGTACACACACCTTCTTCATTTGTGTCTGTGCATACAACTTCTTGAGCAGGAAACTCTTCATATGATCCCTCTAAGTGAACCTCATCTGGTGGATCAACAACAATGACATTCATGAAATTGATTGATGCATAAAGAATTACATCCGTTCTATGAGCATTTCTGCGATATTGTCTTCTTCCATGTCTTTGATGAGACATTGCCTTTTGTTGATTCTATCCCTCAGGAACTTCTTGACGAACCGTAATTTGGAGGGAATCTCTTGATAATTTGTCTCTATGTTCCTCTTGAGGTTTCTTCCCCAATCTAGAGAATACTAACTTTCTCTGAGGGAAGGATTGAGGATTTGAAAAAGTCCCCAGTTTGGTGGACGGCGGTTGTTCCTGCTCAACTCCTCGAATCATATTTGTTGATTCTGAGGGTTTGGTTAAAAGAGTCCCCAGTCTGGAAAGCTGGGGTGGTTCTTGACATGCTATATCTAAGACCTTCTTGAAAGATCTCCTAATCTTGAGGACCTTAGTCTGGAAATTAGCTGGATGCATCAACCTGCATCCACTTTTATCACCCGACTCAAAAGACCGTTGGATGATTTCTGATACTTCTGTCACTTGGTGATGTGCTTTCTACAAACGAGAGGCCTATTCAATATTCTTGTTTTCTTGATGCATGAGTAATTCAACAACATTTTCTCTGTATGCTTGATTTTGTGAGGAAATAGTTGAAGCCTGTTCTTGGGAAAGCTTTTGATTACAAACAAAACCCATTGACTGTGGCTGTCCATGGGTAATAACATTGCATGAAACCATTTTCGGCAGACTTTGCTGACCAAAGAGAAAAGTGAAATGTATTTCTCCATGAACACCCCATCCTCTGATATGAATACTAGATGGGGCATTGGAAATTAACTAGCGCAATCTTCTTAGTGCGCTAAGGCATGAACACTGAAGGGCTCTTTACTGCTTTTCAGCCTTCGGATATCGAGAAACTGAGAGAGATTCCATGTTAATTTTGCATTGTAACCCTTATATTATCTTGAAATTATTTTCATATTCATAATAAGATAATACTTTCTTTTTCAACTAACAAAGTGTTTTCCATATGTTGAGATGAATATCATGAATTCCATCTTCCATTAACATCTCTGGAATATCATACTGAGAATCAACCAAAGGCTAAAACATAACTAGCACTTCCCCTTTTTCCAATTGTTTTCTCATATTTAGTACTTCCTCTTTATCATTCAATGAATATTCTTCTACCAGATTAGACAAGAGCTGGTGCTTCCTTGTCGCTTCATCGGATTCAAAAAGATTGGTAGAGAAATCACTGATCAAACTAGAAGATGCATAACTTAGGGGTGGTTCGAAGAATGACCTACACCCTGGGCTATCTTCTGGTTGAGAAAGTATTTCACCTGTTAATGGTAAAGCATTAGACATGACTGGCTTAACATTTTCAAGTGCCTTAAGATAAGAGGGATTTCTCATCACTACATTTTCTGTTGGAGAATTTTCCAAGCAATGTGAATCACTACTGTGGAGAGGACATTCGTAGCTAAATTCATCATCATGGGGAGGACCACCATGGTGGGTTACATCAAAAGATGAAACATTTTTCTCCTTGGTCTTCTGACCACACAGATGGTTCTTGTGGATCTCATCTGAAGATGAAACTTCGAGATCCACCGAATTTTCATGAAGCAAGCCTTCATGAGGAAGTATCTGATGCAGAACTTGGGAATTAATGTTCCCACTATTGAAAATTGAGAGAGAATAATCTTGATTTACAACAGATAGTTGTCTGAGTGCATCAAGAACTCCAGCATTGAGTAAGGACTTGTCACAGATGGGCCTTTGATTTCAGGACTGTGCTGGGCGGGTATTCTTCTTAGACACCTTCTTACTCTATTTGGTAGGTTTATGTGCCTGCTCAGGAGAAATGATCAGGTTAGGCTGATTATCTCCACTCAAACTAGGTGTATGTTCCTGACTTGGTTGACTCTATGATATGGGGGAGTACACCCCACAACCCTCTTGTACTGGAACAGAGGTGTGCATCTGTTCTGGAGTGAACTGTTGACGTGTCACTGCACTGGTAGAGATAGATTTATGTGTCTTTCCCTGAGATGCTGCTGAAGCTGTTATAATATTCTAGTAGACATAGAGAATATGAGCAGGGATTTTCTTCTGCTCTTTCACCATTGATAGAATATTCTTGGTGACTTCAGCTATCGAAATGGGGATATACATCCATTCCGTGCTTGTATTAGGTGTATGTGCCTGCTCCTATCCTCCTTTTCCTATTAGTGAATCCTGACAGTACTCATGTGTGGGGGAATAGAGTTGAGTATTCCTCTTGTTTTTTGCCGGAGCTTTCCAACTTACTTCTCCGAATGATACCAAAAGATACTATTGGTAGGCTTGATCAATACTAGCAGGTGTATGCGCCTGCGGATTGCACTCTACTGAACGTGGTTGACGAGCCTCCATCAACACTGACAGACGAGGTTGCTGGCAGGATTGATGAGTGTAAGCAGGTGTATGTTCTTGTTTACCAGTTGTCAACACATTGGGTTGGCGGGCTCCATCACATGTAGTCAGACGAGCCTACTGACTAGCCAATGATTTATAAATAGGTGTATGTTCCTGTCTATGGTACTCCACCGGAATTGCCTGGTGGGATTGGCGTGATGCTGCCAGACGAGTCCGCTGGACATCGGAATTAAAACGTACAGGTGTGTGTGCCCGTTCGTTGCTTTCCACCAAGTTAGGTTGGTGGACTTCTCTGAAGATAGCAGAGATGAGAACCTTCTCACCATTAATCAGTTGTCGCCTTTGGTGGATCATCTTGCCTTCTCGGGTTCGAGGAACCTAAGCCGAACGCCTGGAGATGACAACCTTATCATGTTGAGGGTGCACTTCCGCACAAGTCTGGCAGTGATTGTTGATGGGATCCCTTGGGAAGGACTCCTGTCTTCTTGAATTAAGTCCCTGAGGGACCTACTCATTTACCTCCCTAGAATATGGGAGTGAATGGTGATTGCGTTCTGGGGATAATGTCCTAAAACGTTTGAAAACGGTGGTTGGAACCACCTGCTTCTTGATTGTTGGTCGTCGCTGTCCGGATGACCAGGTTGAATTATTGACTCGGAGGGCTTGTCGAGCGGCCTCCAGAGTAAGAATAGTACTGTTTTGATGGTACCCATTAACCAGCGCATTTGATACCCAGTGTTGAAGATGCTGAGCAGGTGATCTCGTCCTCAGAGCGGACGATGATCCAGCAGGAGTAGCAGCAGATGTATTCACAGCAGAGGTTTTCACAGTAGAGGTATTCACAGACGTGAACTTAAAAAAAGTCATTCTTGTAATGCAGAAGATCTTGGAAAAAATTTCATGTTTGATATAACAAACATAATCAAGATAAATTCGGCCGCTACATCTTTTGGATGAGAACTTATGTTATTGACTGTTCTGTTGGCCCTCTCATTGAGTTTAAATAGGGGCCTAACAAATAAGTAAATCATCATTTTATCTTGGTTAAGGATTCACGTGGGGTTAACCATTTTTTGTTTCCTCTAGAATTAGGGATGACCTCGTTGATTGAAGGTTCAAAAATTCCAATTTGTTTCTAACGAGTTTGTTCATAGAACCAGAAACATCTAATGATTCCATATCCATTTGGACCTACTTTCCAAAGGTAGGCGCTCATTATTTGTGGACTGATGAGGCTTAGGAATTTGCATTGGTCGAGAGGATGGGAGGTCGGACTCATCACATCTTTTTGAAGGGAATTATTGTCTACTCCGGGACTCTGTTTATAGATTTAAGTTATGTTCGTGAATCCTTATTACATTACCAAGTATAAAATGAGATTTTATTTAGATCTGACAATCAATGATTAAATATGTAGGAAATTTTGAGAATATTTTATATGTATTTGAGGTTCTTCATTGATAGAGAATCATCTGTATTTATTAGAGATTCTTAGTCAATGGTATCCATTAATACATAAAAGTCTCTTGGTCATTATGATGACCATGCTAGTTTTAAAGCCACTCAGTGGGGAACTTGAAGTTTATTGTCATTCAGAAGGACATGGATTATTTCAGAGTTGGGATCGTACCCAAAGATAGGCTACCTACGTATCCTTTGTTTTGGAAAAGGAATCAGAACCCACGTAGTTCGAATAAGGGAGTATGATGTTTATGTTTGATTGATGGATCAAATAAAGATATCACAATTAATTTTACACTCTAAGCTCACGTGAGTCATGATCTGTGTGGGAAACAAGAGGTATTGGTAAAACCAGACAATTGTGCCATGAAAGATGCAATCATAAGAAATGATGTGGGGCTTATGTATGTATGAATGCCCAAAATAGATGAAGATTAAGATTTACTTTAGGGAAGAAATCCAGGAACAGGGTCCATAAAGGTATATGTAATTTATGGAGATTTGGATACTCTAATCCTGGGGCTTACTCCTAAGGAAGATGCCCAAATTAGGAGGGGATTTATGATTGGGTTTTACTCCTAAGAAGAAAGCCCAGATCAAAAGTTAATTACGACTAGTTAAGAGAAATTAATACTGGGGCTTACTCTTGAGAAGGAGGCCCAGGTTAAGGGACTTGGGGCTTACTCCTAAGGAGGATGCCCATATTTGCAGACTTTGATACTGGGGATTATTCCTGAAGAGGAATCCCAGGTTAAGAGAACCATGGTGGGGGCTTACTCCTGAGGAGGATGCCCATATTTGGGAACTTGGAGGCTGGGGCTTACTCCTAAAAAGGAAGCCCAGGTTAAGAGAAATTAAGACTAGGGATTACTCCTAAGGAGGATGGCCATATTTTGGAGATTGGGGATTACTCCTAAAAAGGAGTCCCAAATAAGTACTTGGGTCTTACTCCTAAGGAGGATGCCCAAATTAATGAGAATTTGGACCAGGGCTTACTCCTGAAAAGGAGGCCCAGGTTAAGGATTCTCTCATCTT
The DNA here is from genome assembly GCA_963277665.1 of Viscum album. NCBI lineage: Eukaryota > Viridiplantae > Streptophyta > Magnoliopsida > Santalales > Viscaceae > Viscum > Viscum album. The sequence goes on from OY728158.1 coordinate 1,467,677,074, forward strand.
AAAGGATGAGGTTGAATAGATGAACTCTATAACATTAGTTATGTAAAGATGTGTAAATCACTATGTTTTGAGAGACGTTCCAAATAATTCCTTTCAGATAAGGAATCCAACAATGAAATCATGCCATAAATGTCTTTGGAGAGAGTTCTGAAGGCTTAATCCTAAAGAGGAGAGGTGGATAGGTGTAATAGGGGTGAAATGGGCAGGAAGGGCACCCAAAAAGATAGGGGCATGCAAGTACTGCATGGGTGCGCAAGTACTACATGGGCGCGCAAGTCCTGGTAGCGCAAGTAGTCTTGCACGTCACATGGGTACTTGCGCTCTAGCCAATCCTTAGGGTAGAACTTGGGCGAGGCTTGGCTCAAGCCTTTAATACTAACCCTGGAGACTTCCAGAAGAGAGGCGCTCAAGTTATGTGGAAGGAGTAAGGCTGCATGAAAGTGTGGCCATTTCCCTTAAGGGTTGGCCACCTAGGTGCGCAAGTGTTGATGAATTTCAACACTTAGGTCTTCCTCCCCCACTTTAGATCTTCCATTCTAGGTAAGAAATTACCTTAGAAGTGTTCGGAAGCTTTGGGAAGAGACTAGGGCACTAGGAGCTCAAGTATGAGGTTCTGGAATTTTTCATCCTTAAAATGGGGGGCCCACAGGGGGTATTTATAGGCTGGAGAAGGCCCTGGAAAAATTTTCAAAGAAGGTGCGCAAATCACCTGCACGACCAATTGGAGGCGCGCAAGTATACTTGCGCAACCTTAGTAGAACTTTCGCGACTCAAGTGTATTTTAATCATGGTTCATGCCTTTGTCAATTTTTGATGTTTCTTCAAAGGATGAATCACTTTGGGTCCAAGTTATTTCTCTTTACATTCCTTTAGACTCTGTGACGGAAAGGAGCGGAAACAGTCGTATGATGTAAAAAAGGAATTTCTTTTTACACTATTAATGTTTAGAAAAATTCATTGTTTGGAAAGAGTCAAGAATATTGCATTAAAAATATTGGTAAAATACTAGAAGGGTAAGAATTTATTTACCAAATAATTTCAATTTTTTTTAATAAAACATGGTTTTTATAAGAAAATAGGATCTTCTACTAAAGAAGGAAATGAATTCATATTTTCATTAAAAAAATTATAAAACATTTTGAGTACCTAAGAGTGGGAAAATATTACGAATACTTGAAAAAGGTCATGAAATACCAGATCAGAGGAAAATTAAAGTAATATTGAAAAATTTGAATATAATTTTCGCAAATGGAAATACCATTTAACTTTCATTAAGGTTATTATTAAGTAAAATAATATTTAAACATTCCAAAGTGTCTCATGCCACATTGAAACTTTTTAAATAATTAACCACATGAAAGAAAAATATTAGATTCAATTATTAATTATAATTAATATAAAGGATATTATGATAATATATATATATATATATAAGTGGTAGATACACTATACAAAATATGAAATTGGTGAACATGACATTTATCTCACAGATGTAAAAAGTGAGAAGAGAATCCCTTACCTTAAATGTCATTTTGGGTGAAAGTCCTTGATATTTTAGTATAATAAACTTATGTTAATTTTATACTTGAATGATACACATTTTAATGTTTATCATTACATTTATTTTACTTATTACTATTTTTTATACAACTACTATAATAATTATGTTTACGTTGGGTGTTTTGACCAAATTCGGTTTATTTGTGAAAACAACTTTGGTAGGTAAACTATGGTTAAAGGGTAATCATATAACATATTCATAATAATAATCATGAAATAGTTATTATATTTATACATCACCATGATTTTGAAATCATTCATTACCTATGGTTTCGAAAAATGAATCAATGTTACAATCATGGAGACGGTAGGTCATACATACACAAGAGTAATGTTCCCATTTTTGAATAGTCGTTATGGAAAGAAGGAAAGTAACAACATATATTTCCAAAATGATTATTATATCATAAATACCATGTTATTTAGTCATATATACTTATATATACAATTATTGTGATGTAAAAAGAATCACAGTGTGTCAAGGAGGTGGTAGTCGACACATCCACGAATGACGTTATCACTTTTTTGGTGTGTGAAAGAGTAAAAAAGAAAATGATATATATATATAGTGTATTTAAGAAAATGTAATTATGTCATGAATATCATATATAATTTTTTTCTAACATATTTTTATTCCAAATCATACTTTATACATTCTATGTATAGTGTGAGCGAATCACATCATCTTGAGGGGGCGTTAGTCCACACTTCCTCTAACAATGTTATCGTAATAACGTAAAATGGAATGTATTAAAGGTATGTGTAATACATGGATTAAAGAAGTATAAATATATAATATATATCATCTATGAACATATTTTCCAACATAATGGCCACCATGAGATGTGGTAATTGAAAAATGAACAATCATTGTTTCATGGGGCAGTAGTTCGGCGTACACAGAAATAGTAAGTTCATTACCCATTAGATGGAAGTGTGTGTAAATGTAGGTATAACCCATAACATAAAAAATCCTACTATATTGAGGATTTTTTAAAAATATAATAATATAATGAGGATATATTAGTGTTTGGATAATGTAAATAAAACTAAATTTTTTAGAGAATACATTACCTCTTAATCAGGTAACTGCTTTTGGTCTGTACCTAAATAATTTCTTTGAAGGATTTATGCACAACCTGATTATTCAAGGTAAACTGGATAAATTTTTGAAATATATTTTGGTATATATTATCTGAACCAAAGTGGTTTGAGATGTGTGAGGAATGGGAGAAGTGGTGGCCTTTTATACTAGAGGAAAAGGACTCACATTGAATTTTTTAAATGAAGTTAGATATACCCACACTTTTACCTAAAATAAGTCTAAAAAACCAAAATTACTCAATAAAAGAAGTTTAATGAACCCATTAATGACATAAAATGGGTTTTGTACATGTTTATAGGTCATTTGGGTCCCTATGTTAAATGTTTAGTCCTTTATTAAGCTTAATTGTTCATTAATAATTGTAATTAATTTTAATTAATTTCGCTAGTCATTTTTCATAAAAAAACTAATTTCGTCTTATTATACATTATACATTATTCTGTTTCCAAAATATTTTACCCTTTTTTAAAAATTACAAACATATAAGTGGAAAAAATTGTTTTAGCTTTTATCCTATATGCAGGACGACAATACAAGTTTTTAAATAAAAAACATTTCAAATCTTGCTATGTTTTTAAAATATATTTCAAAGTGAAATTGATTCCAAAGACAAAAATTTTATTAATTGATAATAATACTATCTAAATAAACTTTTAAAAACAATTAAAAATATAATTTATCCTTATAAATAAATTGGATGAAAAATTAGTTTTGAACTAAAATTCAGTATTTTTAACTATTCAATAAAAAATGAAATGTTTTATAGAAATATAAAATATTAACCCTAAAAAATATTCTGTGTTTCTATTTAAAATATGAATTTTATTTTGACATATTTAATTAATTAAAGTGTCAAAATGTATCTTTAAAATTGGTTTTCCATTAATGGATTGTAAAATTTTATTTATAAAAGTAAAGGTTTTTATGTGTATATTGTTCTTATCCTATTCCTATAAAACCTAATGAATGTATATAAAAAATATTTTATTGAATAATATATATATATATATATAATTAATATCACCCAATAATTATAATTAATCTATTTTATTATCATAAAACAAGTTTTTTAGCATAAAAATAGTTTTTTTATAAAAATATTCATTTTATTCTTATATTTATTTCTAATTAATTTGTAACCAATTAATTTATTATATATTTTTATAAGCCATAATTTTATAACTACTAATAAAATTTATAGTTTATATCTAATTATATTATAATAAAATATTATTGTTCAATAAAACATGGTCTTGCATGTAAAGAAATCCATCGAGGATGGTTTCTCTTTCATGTAATGCACTCTAACTTAGTGTTTAATGCATTGAAATATATAAAATATATTTTAAATAGTTAATATATTATAAAGTATCTATCTATTATATCACCTTATGTCCTTGGTGTTACATGTTATACATGCTATCGAATACAACGTTCTTACTTTAGATTCTTGGGGCGTCAGAGGGAACCTTCCCAAGATGATTTGGCAACAACTCTCATTGCTTGTCTCGAGGCCTTAGAAATTTTACCATTGGGGATATTTCCTGGTTGAAAGTCATACCCGATAAGGGTGGAAAATATAATATCACCTATTTTTTTGGAAATCCTAGATTTTCCCCATTCAACTAGATTGGTGAGCCACTAAATCACTTGTCCCATTTTATATAAAAATATAGATTCGTACTAGGGACCCCATAATCCTAGGGGGATTCCAATGATCGATGTTTTATGTATAAACCAGAAGAACCGATGATCTTCTTGTAAAACCATATTTCCATAGGGTTCATTGATGATTGGGAAGGCCTTCATAGAAAATTCCTCTACAACTTTAGCTCCACCACATCCATGAAAATTATTTTTGACCTCTTCAGGTGTAAAAAAAAGGCATAATGATCAAGTATGATATTTGTTCTTATGGTGGAAAGTCCCCATGTACTCACTCAACATAACCCTAAATCTAGAGAATATAATAATGATGTTTGTGGGGAATTTCAATACTGAGTTGGTATCTAACCTCATCACCCTTAACATTTCATTCAGAATAATATAGTTTTATAATAAGGCCCAATGTCTAGAGGACTCCATATACAAGACTAGACAATCATGCTAGATTATTCTTCCAGATCCCATAATAAAATCTGAAAAATAAAATATAGCCACCACCATATATATTGAGGCCCCATGATCTTTCAGAGTTATTGGACCATTTTCCATAGGATCCTCGCTAATATAATCCTTATCATGTGTATCCAAACCCAACACGTTATCGTCCAGAACCACCTCGCCCAACGAAGCCGCCTAGAAAATGAAATGTTGCTCTAGCCCCTTTTCTAGGAAAGGATTCCAAAGAGCCCTTCCTAGACCACAAGAACTTGACCTTTTCATTCCAGTTTGCATAGTTCCTAGCCTATTTTATCTATAACATGGGGAAGGTAATTCTAAATCAATTACAGTGCATGAAGACCCTGGAATCTGGACAAACTAACAATCTTGATCATTCTACATACTATTTTTTCCTCGAACATACCATCAAAGAAATATATATGCCCAAGGATAGACCTCTGGACCATGTGAATAGTGGATTAGTCCATTTTGGAGAAATCCCAAGATAGTTAGCACATATTTCCTCTTACCCTAGAATTGATGATGAAAGTTCATGTGAATGGAAGTATGATTCTAGCCACATGACAACAAATATGGTGACCAGTTTTCTAATAGAGTAGTGACGCATGTCCATGGCGTCCTCCATGAAACATCAGGCATGCCCGGACCTCTTGTGGTTATTGTTCCTTATCTGGTTAAATACTATGTATCAACATTGTATCCTTCCAAATCCTGGAAGAACAATTGTCTTTGAAATAAGGGAAATAAGAGTTCCCTTCCAATTCTGAAGATATCTCGCACTCTTAGTGACTTTAAGCCCCCATAGTTTGGATTTGTTCCTATATTCCATCCATCATTGGATGACCTCACTAATTATAAGGAGTATTCCTCTATAAACACTATCTAAATATTATTTCTATTTATGATTCATGATAGTGAGGAATACAATTCATGCAACTTGGATTCCTCTAGTCAATGCTATATAAGGAAAGGTCGTGGACATGGGAGTTTCTATAAATCTCTAGGCATTGCCTCAAATTGACCCATTCATGCCACTAATACTAAATAATGAGTTTCTCAACAAGATCATCCATCACCACCTTCCCAGTGTACTCTATCAGGTACACCACCATAACCAACTGTGTTAGTATACTGGGTAGCTCCTCCGAGACCAAGTTGTGATAAACCTCATCTTTACAAATATATACATGAGCCAAAAAATATTATTATAATAGTTTTTAATCACCACATAGGAATAACCTCATAGAATTTAATCCTATAGGACATCCACCTATCAAATAAATGTGTGAGTTCCACATAGAATAATTGAAATTCTCCCATCCAATCTGAGGCATAGGTTTATACTACAAAAACCTACTTTATAACGGTGGTTGATAAAGTAGAATTCCATGATGTCAATTAATTTTCCAAATAAGGAGAGGGAACCCTCATATAGGGTAACATATTCCGACAATACATTTTAGGCAATTTTAGTGGTGCGATGATCCTCCATTGTCTGGTGAAATCAAGTTCAATAATCTTCATCATATAGAACCAGATGATCCACAATTATGTGCTAACCAATATAGATATGACTACCTCCAACTTGAAAATTTAAGCTTATGATAGGAACAAGAAGATATCATGTTGGATCTCCCATTTGAAGACCTAATTTTGTAGATTTATTTCAAGCATTATGTACATAGTGGTCTCATAGGATACCGCCTATAATGTGTTATTGGGTAGGCTATGTATTCATTTGAATGAGAGGGTCCCTTTCTCTTATCACCAGTACCTCAAGTACTCCCACAATAGTTGAGTATGGGTACTTCGGGGTTATGTATATCCTTTTGAATCTTATGAATCCTTCTATCTATATGTGTAATAATACAACATAAAGAGAAATAAGGATCATTCCAATGGGGTTGAGCACATAAATGATCCCAATGATCTGATGACCAACATATACAATCTATGGTAAGACCAATAAGATGATTTAATTATACTAATTCATTGTATGGATATCATAAATTTAGAACTAGGAGGTTTATTTGTTATCTCTATGAAAAATGGTTTCAATAATTCTAAAAAGAAGTAAAATACATAGATTACCACGTACTCTTACATGATACAATCCTGTGTGGTACTAGAAACACCTAATCTTGTGAGTTAACAATAAGTTCACCCTATGGAGACCATTTCATGGCATTCCCACATGTTTAATAAAGAATGGATGAACTGAAGGAATTAGAATAACCACCATTTATTAGACATCAAGCATGTACCCCATATTTAAAGGCCATATGGAATTGGTTTAGTAGCTTCTATTTTCATTGTTTCAGTAGATAAGGAACCCCTGAATAGAGATTCCATATTTTCTAAAGTCAAAAATATTTCTCCCTTAGATTGAAATAGACTTGAAGACTTGTTAGCAGTGAATGATTATCCTAACTTAAGAGTTGAAGTTTGTTTGTAATATTCCCCTCATTCATTTGAATAGGGAGACTCCACTACCATTGATGTGTAGATAAAGGTGAACCTCAGTACCAAGGAACATCCAAGGTTGTAACATATTAGTACATACATGACTCTATAATACTATAATAAATATCTATCTTTCCAAAAAATATCATCATGAGGTATTTTCCTAAATCTATGATGATAATCTAGGGCTGGACCCTCAGGTTTCTATTAACCATCTTAGTCCCCAAGTGAGACATCTCAAGTTCACGCTGCCATAGGGAAATATCATTCCTTCTCATAGTTCTATGGTCGAGGTCGAGGTTCATAATATTTTTAAATATAACATTTTCAGTTATGTATAGTACCCTATATGTATAGCTTATATCATCCCATTTATGAATAAAAAAAACAGATCAGGGTGTGTATTGACTTTCAAGACCTCAACAACCATTTCATGAATCATGTATTTACCCTTCTAGGTATAGATATATTGATCGATTCTACATCTAGGTTATATATACTCTTCCTTAAAGCATTGATACTTTAGGTAAGACTTGATCTAAATGGACCTAAAGGAAGATTAGTCCAATTAGTTCAGGGTCCCTCAAGGGAACTTGTACAATCAAGTGATTTTCATCCTCTATAATAATTTAGGAGCCATGTCTCAGTGGGATATGCACCACATATTCAAAATAGTTCTTGGGATGTTGGTGAAATTCCATTTATATGACATGGTGATCAAATACCTCCAACATCAGGACCATATGAATGTTCTTGAGAAAGTGTTAATATTTCTACTCTCTTGGAATTTGTTGATGAACCCCTTGAAGTGTGCATTTGGGGTTACCTCAGTGAAATTTTATATCTTCTTAAAAATATAAAGACCCATTAATAATGGCCCAAATAAGTTCATAGAAATTATCCAAATTTGTCCCCTAAGAAAACTCTTGGAGTTTTATGTGCCTTAAGAAAACATATCCTATATAAAACATTTAATCATAATCTATAGAGAAAGTGTAAGACACTCTTGAGGCTCAATAATAATAAAATCTTCTCGAAATGGGATGAGAAGTGGGAGACAATATTTAGGGATATTAATAACTTCTTATTAAAACCTCCTGTTCTAATTCCACTGATCTGTGGGAAGCCTATGGTCCTCTTTTTGACCAACCTATAATGGCACCTTATCAACTTTCTCAACCAAAAGAACAATGTTTCCATAGAAATATTTTTATTCTATATCAATCACCTGTTCCATAACATGGAGACAAGAAACTCATATATCATAAAGAGATACCTCATGTTGGTGTATTCAATAGGAGAAATTTGGAATTACCTCTTGTAGAATGAGATAGAGTTGGTGTACTGAGTAGATCCATTTATTTAAATCATGAATCTTCCCATAATAACCAGATTATTGGAATGCTATGAATTGATCCTAGTGTAGTTAGAAATCAGTTCTATTCCACCCAAATTCATCAAGGTTTATGATTTAAAAAATTTATTGGCCACATATCTAACCCATGAAGCATTGAACCTAGATTTAGATTTCACATATGACTCTATTCTCTTCGGGAATCAGTTTGTTCTGTGTTAGAAGATGAATTTTTATGGTTACTCTCAATCTCCAACTAGTATAAGGGCCAGTGATCCCAAAATTAATAGAGTGTGACTGATGGTCATTTTCATATCTCTATCACTGGTTTTTTCATTATATAAAAGTTTCTATTGATATAATGTGGTACACACAATGAGCCAGAATATTAGGATCTCATTACTTGTATCGATATATCCATCATGATTTATGTCCCTCACTTTGATGTGAAGGGATTCTCCGAGTTAGACATCAAACATATCAATCAGGACTACATCGTCTGAAGGGAAGAGCTCATACCATTTATAGAATGTAATTTTCAGCTGATGGCCCAGTTCTCTTCTCAATTAGAAATGATTCATGTCCCTCAGTCATAGAATGGTCTCACCGAAGCCTTCTCTAGTTTAGTAACATCTATTGAATAACCCAAGTAGGATGAACTGATCATCCATGTATCACATAGGAGGGTATTCTATCCAATCATTTTCGATGATAATGTTTTTAAAAAGGTAAAACAATTGGCTTCCAGTGTTTCTGTTTCAGGATCCTTAGGTCCCATGATGATGGGAAAGACTTCTGATTAGATTAATCCAATTCTTGAGTACATCTAGCTTGGTATTCTAACCTTGTGCCGACTCTTTACATACATGGGTTTGATGGAATTATCCTATGATACATATAAGGAGATAAGATCACATAGGTTATATAGGAGGTCCATGCTATCTCTTGTGGCTCCTATCCGGCGAGATTGAAACATTCCCACAAGATCCAATGGTTGGGATACATATGGACCCCCAAGGTCTATGATTGTAATAGGTTTTCAAATATTTTTCATTCATTTTAGATCCATGATAGTTTTTTTCATCGACCATGATGGCTCCTACACACCACCATGTATTCATGGAACATTAAAGTATGAAGACATGATGTTGTGGGGTTATACCTACCGGCGAGAGCTCACCGGTACATTTTCATTCTAACTACAAAATAAATTATCTCCTAGTAGGAAGAAGTAGTTACCCTCAAGGATTTCAAGGCTTGATCTGTGATTGAGTATGTGAGATCCCATGACATCCATTTATTTATAGTTCCTCACATTATTCACATAGAAAACGACATAAAATAATGGTACACTGAGATGTTAAAATTGTATTCCATGTACAATATCTAGTCTAAACATACTTACGACAACCATGCGTATGAGAATGGGAACATTGGGGAATTCAAAATGATCATCTCTTATATTATATTGAAAATGGTTGGCTAGAAATATAATAGTTGTCCGGATATGCTCCCCAACACCCTATGGACCTAATAAAAAATGAATCTTAATTCAAGTAAGGTGACACAATACTAAATTTTATATGGATTTTATGTAGTTGTTACCATATAGGTAGAGTTTCCATTATTCTTAATAGCTGTTCAGGACTAGAAGATTCTAGAAAATATCGAAAAATTTCATTTGTCTTAGATGTAACATCTCGATGAAAAAAATATCCTAGTAACGCACAATCTAGGGAGGCACAAAAACTGGATAGTGAGAGAATTCTATAAAATGGTTATCCTTTGATCCTTTCTCTAGGGTGACATGGTACTTGATCTCAAAACACCAATGATTCATGGATAGAAGAAACAAAATTTGTAGTCCAAGTAGGAAGGAAATTACAATATTCATAAGTTTTATTCCAATATAGAATACTCTTTGGTCACCATGGACAGAGAGCATATTACACATCCTTCCAACACCAATTTTCTAAAGAAATTACTCTCTTAAATATGAAATACTGTCTCAACACTATAACCTTTATCTAGGATTCAATGTCTAAGAATCATGACTTTAAACAATGTACGAGTCTTCTCAAGAATTTTTTGTCTGGGGTTGGGACACCTTAGCCCCCAATTCACATCGGGTTTTGCACTCCACCACATGACACATATTCATTTTAGATAGTCAACTATAGTCCCAAATAAATGACCTTAAACTAATATACCAAGATCCAAACCCTATGACCTTAAACTAAGAGTGCATGGTCCAAATTCTATGACCTTAAACTAAGATCCCAGAGACTGATCCTTGAGACCTTAAACTAATTTCCTCCCAATGGTATAAGCACCACATCCTTAAGCTACCAGAAATAGATCCAAGAAATATGGCCTTATACTATTTATATCCTCTATAGTATTAGTTATATGATTATAAAATAAAAAACTTACAGTATTTGGAAAATGAGGTAAAATTGTGGCCTTACTGAAACGCACGACCGATTGTCGCCTATCAACCGGTCAAAATTCCGGTTCTCTGCTAATGTGTATAGCAGCACTCGGGTCGAATCCTCGGTGATGATACTTTGTAATAGTCGTTTGTTTTTAGTTGATTGTATTTTGATTAGGGGGGTTTGTTTGTAGAGATTAATTGAAATGATTTATGGATGATGTTTGATTTACCAAATTGATAAAGATTTTGGTGAGTTCATCATTGGGGAGTTAAGCATGTGATATCCTTGATCCTTACTTTGTATTTCATTAAATTAACTCCCATGTCATAAGTTGACGTTGATTGGAATTCCTAAGTGTGAAGGATTTAATCCAAGCCTTAACTTAACTTAGGGTTCTAATCTCAATAAAAACTTATTTATGGTAGTGTATTTATGGTTCCAATAGTCCATGGAAACCACTCGTTAAACAAAACATATCATTAATCCATGACATATTAAGTTTAACATACACAATATTAATTTAAAGAATACTCATCGAGAAAAACTCTCAATCACTTAACATCCCCGAATTATAACTCACCCCAATGAGAGATTTACTCAGCCATTTGGATGTTTAATATTCTGGTTAAAATAATTATGATGATAAATTAAGAATAGAAGAAAAAGAAAGGGATTAGAAAAGAGTGGTACGTTGACACACACAGACGAACGATGATGATAATTAAAAACGGATTTTCGATTGAATGAGGAAGCAAAAGAAGGGAAGGGGATTCAACTGAATTTAAACTATTTTAGGAACATAAATATTAAACTACAGAAGGTGGATGAGAATAAGAGATATTGAAGAAGTAACTTGCATTAAAACAGAATTACAAAGAAAGAGAATTACAAGATTACAAAAATGAAGAACACAAAAGTAAGTGAAAACAAATAGAGGAGGAAAGGTATCTCAAGTGAAAACTTGAGTATGGAAGGTCCTAACAAGACTTTGGTAAGGCTTTGGTCATGCCAATATGATATCCTCTCTTCTGAAATGCCAACCCCTCTCAAGGAGAGAAGGAGAGAGTATTTATAGGCCAAGGAGTGGACTGTTTGCATTCCTAATCTGTCCCTCCACTTACATCGCCAATTTGGCTATTCAGACAGCTGAATCTCCAAATATCTCCCTATTAAAAGTTGTAGATAATAATGTTGTCCGACTACTTTAAATATATGGAGGCATTTGGACAGGTGGATCCAAAGTTATGGTGGTGTTATTAAACAATGGTAAACTGTCCATTTCTATCCATGCTTTTTCGATGGCCAAAATGTGAATGTATTTTTGAATAGGAAGATGCCTTAAAATCCGAATGACTTATTCAACAAAGTCGGATGCCTATATCTCCTCTTTCCCAATGAACAATCTCAGATCTATTTGATACTTACATCATGAGATATGTCATGAATAGTATATTGATATTAATTCTCGGACAGAATGGTGGGATGGACTTCAAAGCTTCATTTTGGCCCCTTGTACTTGGATTTGGACCATGAAAGTTTTATACAAGATGACATGTAGTGTCCCCCGAATTATGGTGTAGAGTTAATGTTTTTGGACTTCTGTATTGAGCCCAGTAAATCAATCTTCAAGGCTGGTCCATTTTGTTCACAGATTCTTTGGTCTTGTTTGAGAGGACCATATGACCCTTCAAATGGAAGAATTGGATCATGGTTCCTTCTAATGAAATGTTTTATATTGAAAGGAGAATCCTAAAAAATAAGAACCACACAATTTGGATTAGTATAGTGACATTTATAATTAAAACATTAAACTGACTTAATTGGACTACTTCTAAAAATGCTCAAAAATTATACTTAATATTAAAAAATTAATATTTCACACAAATTATGCACATTTCATATAAAATAAGTAAAGGGGGAATATAATAAGTCATGAAAATATTAATAAAATCAACTCCCCCACACTTATATTTGTGCGTGTCCTCATGTGCAACAAATATAAAAACATGACAAAATCATTTTCACTCACCAACAAATAATAAAATTTTGTTTTCTCCAATCAGTGGAGGTTTAGACTATTTCACTCATCCATATTGAATTCCATCACAAATTTGGTTCACAATAATGCATCAGAAACAATTCAATTTTTCATGTTCAAGGTTTGAATTGGAAAATGTAGGCACTCAAAACTTACTCCTCTCAAGATGATAAAAATGTATTTTAGGAGGTTCACTCATTCACCAACAAAAAGTGAAAATGAAGAGTTTGTAAGAGCTCTCAGCTTCCATTCCCAAATCTAATGTGTACAAGAATCAAGAGGTCTTTTAATGGATTTTTCAGTGGCTATGGGACGGTAGGTATATAATGTCCAAAGGAAAAGAGGGGTTAAAAACACCAACATGGAAAAATCAATGCACATTTTTTTTTTGAAATTTGATTTGAAAGGAAATAGAAACACATATTTACAAGGGCATGAATGTGTGATGAATGAAAAGTGAGGGAGATAGAAAATGGAATAGGGTGAGATGATGGAATATGTACAACATGGAAAACTTCCAATAATGACACAACACAAGATGATTCAAGTGTTCTTTTTTTCTCTTTTTGCTCTTTTTTTCGAAAGTTGTGCTTGAAACAAGTCTCACAGTCATCTCCCAACCGATGTTTGATCTTCTCATGGAACTAATTTTAGTAGTTATAACACGATCAAAGGTTGATGATGAATGATTTTTGACCCACCAAAGACACAACCCATTCCTTTTTTTTCATTTTTTAATATAATTTTTAATATAATTTTTTTTGAACACTTTTCAATGACTTTTGTATAAATGAAAATTACACATATACACCCCAAATATCACAAAATTACAACCTCTCCCCCACACTTGAATGGATGATTGCCCTCAAGCATATGATGACACAATGGAAATCAATGAGAGTACGCCCAAAAATGAAGTCCATTCCCCCCACACTTAAATTTCAATAAATTGTACAATGAAAATCCATGAAGATGTTGGGTGGTACAAGGTATTAGGCTTGTAATGTGGCTATAAAAAGAAAGGTTTTCATAGGCTCAAAGGGGCTTTCAAAAGTAGGATCAATGTAAGGGTAACGAGAGGCTATTTGGCTATTCTGATTCTCATGTGGCTTAGAAAATGCCTCTATCATATTAATGCACACAAAAGATGGAAATTCAGCTCGAAGGTCCACAAACTCAAGACTCACAATCAGTGGTGAAGACACACAATGAAAAAGATGGCCATAGATGACCTTGGCATTAAGGCTAATGTTATTCCTCACGTTAGGGGAGAATCATTTTCCACCAAAAATTGTTCATTCAAAATGTTTGTTATTGACACAAAATTGTTTAACCAAGTTTGAGATAAAAATTCAATATATTTGAGTTTAAAACAAGCCTTTTGACTCCCAAAAATGGTTGGACAGAATTTCAATATTGGATGATTAGTAATTATGACACCCCTTTTTTTGTTAATTTTCATTTTTTTTAATTAATTTTTTTTAATTTTTTTATTTATTTTTAATGACACATCCACACAAAAGAGAAAATAGAAAAAAGGTTGTCGACGAATGTTGTAAAAAAATGAGAGGGGGAGAGGAAGAAGAAGAAATAGAGAGAAGAAGAGAGGGAAGAGAGATTGAGGAGAGAGAAAGTTAAATGGAAAGAGGTTCCCCCTGGTTTGGATTTGGTGGGTCGCCATTTCCATCTAGTGGTGGGTCAATGGAAGTAGATGTGGAACCTGAAGTGAATGGCCTCTCATGGTGATGCTTTAACCGGTGTCCATTTACCGTGAATGTTCTTTTTGAAGAAGGGTCTTGGACTTGCACTGCACCAAATGGGTAAACATTAGTAATAATAAAAGGTCCATCCCAACAAGAATTGAGCATACATGGGTGAAGTCGAAATCGAGAATTGAAGAGCATTGCCTTTTCACCTTCATGAAATACCTTTCGAATAATGTGCTTTTCATGGAGTAACTTTGCCTTTTCTTTGTAGAGAATGGAGTTCTCATACGAATTGAGACGAAGCTCCTCCAATTCAGTCAACTGCAACAATCTTTCTTCACCAGATTTTTCACAATCAAAATTACAAGTTTTGACAGCCCAAAATGACTTATGTTGGATTTCAACTGGTAAATGAAAGGCTTTACCAAAAACTAGCCTAAATGGAGACATCTCAATGGGTGTCTTATAGGCTGTTCGATAGGCCCAAAGTGCTTCACCAAGTCTATCGGGACAGTCTTTTCTTGTGGGCATAACAATTCTTTCAAGCACTCTTTTCACTTCTCTGTTAGAAAGTTCAGCCATTCCATTTGTTTGAGGGTGATATTCAGTGGATGTTTTATGTACAACCCCATTCTTTTTCAAAAGTGACTCCATGGTTCTATTACAGAAATGAGTTCCTAAGTCACTTATCAAAGCACGTGGTGTTCCGAATCGATGGAAGATATGGGTTTTGAGGAACTCACTCACAGTTTGACCATCATCTTTCCTAGTGGGTTTGTCCTCGACCCACCTAGAAACATAGTCAACAGCAAGGAGAATGTAGGATAATCCATTGGAAGGGGGAAAAGGTCCCATGAAATCAATGCCCCAAACATCGAAAATCTCACAGAAGATTAATGGATTTTGAGGCATTTCGTTTCTTTTGGAAATTGTGCCAAACTTTTGGCAAGTGGGACATGATTGACAGAACTCGTTTGAGTCCTTGAAGAGTGAAGGCCAAAAGAATCCAGAATCTAGGACCTTTCTAGAAGTCCTTTGTGGAGCAATGTGGCCACCTCCAGGAATTGAGTGGCAGAATTCCAAGATGGAGGATTGTTCAGTTTCATCAACACATCTCCTAATTACCATGTCAGCCCCAGTTTTCCAAAGTTTATTATCTTCCCAAAAATAATGCTTTTAATCACTTTTCATCTTTTCTTTTTGTTCTTTTGAAAAATATTCAGGGAAAACACCAGAAACCAAGTAATTGAAAATTGGGGCATACCATGGTAACTTTTGAGTGAGAGATGAGAGTTGTTCAGTTGGAAATTCAGGATCAATTATTTTAGAATGAGAAGAATTAGAAATTCTACTCAGGTGGTCAGCCACATGGTTTTCTTTTCCAGGTTTATCTTTTATCACAAGGTCAAACTCTTGGAGCATTAAAATCCATCTTATTAGCCTTGGTTTGGAATCACTTTTCTTAAGTAAGAACTTTAATGCTGAGTGGTCCGTGAAGATGATGATTTTGGAACCTAAGAGATAGGGCCGGAATTTATCCAAGGCACAAACCACAGCTAAAAGTTCTTTTTCAGTCACAGTGTAGTGTGATTGAGTTTCATCCAATGTTTTGGAGGCATAAAAGATTACATGAGGAATGTTTTCTCTTCATTGACCAAGAACAGCCCCAATGGCCCTATCAGAAGCATCACACATCAATTCAAATGGTAAGGACCAATCTGGGGGTTGGATTATTGGAGCAGATGTGAGAGCAGATTTGAGTTCAATGAAGGCTCTCTTGCAAGCCTCATCAAAATTGAATGTGACATCATTTTGAAGTAAACGAGTGAGTGGGAGGGAAATCTTGCTGAAGTTATGAATGAATCGCCGATAAAAACCGGCATGACCAAGGAAGGACTGAATGTCTCAAACTGATTTGGGTTCAGGAAGTGATTGGATCACCTCAATTTTGGCTGGATCAACTTGGATACCCTCTTGAGAAATTATGTGCCCTAGAACAATCCCATTTGAAACCATGAAGTGACATTTTTCAAAATTCAGCACAAGGTTGCACTTGACACACTTTTGAAGGACCAAAGAGAGTGAATGTAAGCAAGATTCAAATGACTCTCCATAAATGGTAAAGACATCCATGAAGACCTCCATGAAATTCTCAATGAATTCAGAAAAGATACTCATCATACACCGCTGGAATGTGGCAGGAGCAATACAAAGGCCAAAAGGCATTCGCCTATAGGCATAGGTTCCAAAGGGGCAAGTGAATGTGGTCTTTTCTTGGTCTTGAGGTGCGATTGGAATTTGGAAGTAGCCGGTGTAACCATCAATAAAGCAATAGTGTGACTTTCCGGCCAATCTCTCAAGCATTTGGTCAAGGAAAGGAAGTGGGTAGTGATCTTTTCGTGTTTCAGCATTCAATTTGCGATAATCGATGCACACACGCCATTTGTTTTTCACTCGAGTTGTGACAACTTCTCCATGTTCATTTGTGAAAACTTTTATCCTGCCCTTCTTAGGAACGACTTGAATTGGACTAACCCATTCACTATCAAAAATTGGGTAGATAATACCAACTTGAAGAAGCTTGGTAATCTCTTCCCTAACTACCTTAATTATGAGTGGATTGAGTCTTCTTTGAGGTTGCCTAATTGGTTTGGATCATTCCTCTAGATGGATGTGATGCATGTAAAGGGCAAGGTTGATTCCTGGAATATCCTCTAGGGTCCAACCTAAGGCATTTTTGTTTTCCTATAACACTTGAACAAGTTGGGACTCCTCAGTTTCAGAAAGTGAAGCAGAGATAATGACAGGGTAGGAGGGATCACGGAAAAGGAATGCATACTTGAGGTGTGAAGGAAGTGGTTTTAGATCAGTTTCAGCCTTGATTTGAGAGCTAGACAAGTTAGGAGCAGGAGAAGGGATTCCAGATGGGTTTGGATCATTTTCCTCAACACTGTCCAAGGTGGAGCAGTAGAGATCAGAGTTGATGTGGGATTCAAGAGAGTTTTCAAGTTCCTCTAGATTGATGGAGTCTATGAATGAGAGGTCCACATCAACTTCACCATTTATGACTCTGTTAATCATGGTGAAGATTTCACAAGATCCTTTGTCATTAGAACATGAAGAAAATGGTGGATTGGGGTTCGATTGAATCTTAGAAGTGTCCTCAAAAGCATGGATTGAGAATGCAGAGTGATCCTCAGATGGGTATTGCATGGCTTGGAAAATGTTGAACTTGACCAGTTGGTCACCGAATTCCATGGATAAGATTCCTGAATGGACATCAATCTTGGTTCTCGCAGTCATGAGGAATGGTCTTCCTAGAATTAGGGGAGATCGAGAAGAAGTCGTCTCACCTTCCATGCCAAGGACATAGAAATTAGCTGGGAAGATAAGATCATTGACCCGAACAAGAACATCCTCAATTATCCCCTCAGGACAAGTAGTGCTTTGATTGGATAATTGAATGACAACACCCGTTGGGTGCAAGGGACCTAGACCAGGGTTGGAGAAAATGGATTTGGGCATGACATTTATTGAGGCTCCAAGGTCTATGAGTGCATCATGAAAGTTGGAACTCCCTATTTGACATGGAACCGTGAAGGTCCCTGGATCTTTGCACTTCATGGGAATGGACTATTGGGTTGAAACATTTTCAATGTTCCTAAGTTGCCTCTTATGGGTGCACAATTTCTTAAGAAACATGGAATAATTAGGGATTTGTTTGATGGCATCTAAGAGGGGGATGTTCACTTCAACACGTCTAAACATTTCAAGCATTTCAGTATCAGGTTCAAAGGACTTCTTAGGCTTGGAGATGGATTGAGGAAAAGGAATTGGGTTCCTTAGAGGAATGGAAGGAGGTGAATAAGTGGATTCAAGTTCCTTTTCTAGAATTTTGTTCTTTTCATTTTCTAGATCAACATCGAAAGGGGATGTAGAGCAATCAGCTTGGGGCATAGCAATTTGCTTTCCCGATCTAAGTGCAATTTCACTTACATTACCCTTAGGGTTGGGTAATGGTTGAGCTGGGAGTTGGGATGAATTGGATGGTTGTTGCTGGCTAAGGTGGGACGCAAGTTGACCTATTTTGGTTTCAATGTTCTTGAGGCTAGAATGGGTGAAGGAAGCAAGATCCTCTACGGCACGTTCCCATGGTTGTTTAGAAGAAGAGGCTTGTCCCAAATTGGGTTGGCCTTGATTTTGGTTCTTGGGAAAGCGATTGTATTGGGTGGGGAATTGGGAAGGCTCGTTAGGATAGTGGAATCTAGGAGGAGGATTGTTCCTTTGGGGTTGAGGAACAAAAGGATAAGGTTGATGGATGTTACCACCACTTTGACCATATTAGAAATGGTTTGGATTTTGATGAGGGAACTGAGGAGGATGAGAAATGGGATTACCATACCTCAGAGGTGGGTTAAAGGTAGAAGAGAAGGGCTCAGAGTGGGGTTGGTTGAAGTTTCTAACAAACTGACCTGATTGTTGAGGGTTGAAGTTTCATTGAGCATATGCCGCATTGAGCTCCATTGGACTAGATGAATCAGATGGATCATCTTGAAGTTGTGGACATGTGTCAGTCGGATGAGATGGAGATTTGTAGATTCCACAATTCTTGATAGGTCCAGGGAATAGTGACTGTGGAGAAGATGAGGTTGGGGCTTTGGTAGCCACCGCTAGTTGACGCACAAGACCTGTAAGTTCACTCATCCACTCAGTCATCTTGTTGGGATCTATGGATTGATTCTCTTGGGCTTGTTTCACTTTAGAATGTGCTCGAGTATGGAATTGCTGCGTGTTTGCAGCCATGTTGCTTATGAGTTCTCGTGCAGCTGCAGGAGTTTTGTCAACAAGATCACCGCCACTTGTGGCATCAATGAGAGTTCTCTCCATAGCCAATAATCCCTCATAGAAGTATTGGATCAAGAGTTTTTCATGGATTTGATGGTGTGGACAAGTTGCCACGAGCTTTTTGAACCTCTCCCAATACTCATGGAGTGATTCATTAGGGAATTGATGGATGCCTCTTATTTCCTTTCGGATAGAAGCTGTTCGGGAAGTGGGAAAGAACTTCTCAAGGAAAAGCCTCTTCATGTCAACCCATGAGTTTATGGAACTAGGTGGGAGGTAGTAGAGACAAGACTTGGCAGAATATTCTAGGGAAAAGGGGAAAGCTCTAAGCTTGATTTGTTCTTCAGAAACCCCTTGAGGTTTCATGGTTGAGTAGAACACTTGGAACTCTTTGAGGTGAAGATGAGGATCCTCACCAGCTAGACCATGGAAATGAGGAAGAAGATGAATCAAACCCGACTTAAGTTCGACGTCAGCCTCTATGTTTGGATATTGAATACCAAGAGGTTGGTAATTCATATCAGGGGCAGCGAGTTCTTTTAGGGTTTGTTCCCTAGGATTGGCCATTTCAATTTCATTTGGTTGGGCAATGATTGGTTCTTGGGTGATTTGGTTATCCCTAATGGTCCTCCTAAGTCGACGAAGAGTTCTATCGATTTCAGGGTCAAAAAAATCCGAGGGATTTTTTGGGAGGCTGCGGGGCATTTAGATAGATTTAGAAAGGATGAGGAAGATGGGTTTTCCTTTGTATTTTTTTTTCAGTTTATGATTTTTAAGAGGAAGACGGGTTTTTCTTTGTGTTTTTTTTCAATTTTTTTCAAAAATATTGATTATTTTTTGTTTTTTTTACAATAACCAGAAACTAATGACTACTTAAAGCACCATCCCCGACAACGATTCCATTTGAAATTCACGGCCGATTGTCGCCTATCGACCGGTCAAAATTCCGGTGCTCTGCTAATGTGTATAGCAGCACTCGGGTCGAATCCTCAGCGATGATACTTTGTAATAGTCGTTTGTTTTTAGTTTATTGTATTTTGATTAGGGGGTTTGTTTGCATAGCATAATTGAAATGATTTATGGATGATGTTTGATTTACCAAATTGATAAAGATTGGGGTGAGTTCATCATTGGGGAGTTATGCATGTGATATCCTTGAGCCTTACTTTGTATTGCATTAAATTAACACCCATGTCATAAGTTGACGTTGATTGGAATTCCTAAGTGTGAAGGATTTAATCCAAGCCTTAACTTAAATTAGGGTTCTAATCTCAATCAAAACTTATTTATGGTAGTGTATTTATGGTTCCAATAATCCATGGAAACCACTCGTTAAACAAAACATATCATTAATCCATGACATATTAAGTTTAACATACACAATATTAATTTAAAGAATACTCATCGAGCAAAACTCTCAATCACTTAACATCCCCGAATTATAACTCACCCCATTGAGAGATTTACTCAGCCATTTGGATTTTTAATATTATGGTTAAAATAATTATGATGATAAATTAATAATAGAAGAAAAATAAAGGGATTAGAAAAGAGTGGTATGTTGACACACACACACGAATGATGATGATAATTAAAAACGGATTTTCGATTGAATGAGGAAGAAAAAGAAGGGAAGGGGATTCAACTGAATTTAAACTATTTTAGGAACATAAATATTAAACTACAGAAGGTGGATGAGAATAAGAGATATTGAAGAAGTAGCTTGCATTAAAACAGAATTACAAAGAAAGAGAATTACAAGATTACAAAAATGAAGAACACAAAAGTAAGTGAAAACAAAGAGAGGAGGAAAGGTCTCTCAAGTGAAAACTTGAGTATGTAAGGTCATCCCAAGCCTTTGGAAAGGCTTTGGTCGTGCCAATATGATATCCTCTCTTCTGAAATGCCAACCCCTCTCAAGGAGAGAAGGGGAGAGTATTTATAGCCCAAGGAGTGGACTGTTTGCATTCCTAATATGTCCCTCCACTTGAATCGCCAATTTGGCTATTAAGACAGCCGAATCTCCGAATATATCCTTCCTAAAAGTTGTAGCTAATAAAGTTTTCCGACTACTATAAAAATATGGAGGCATTTGGACACGTGGATCCAATGTTATGGTGGTTTTATTAAACAAATGTAAACTGTCCATTTCTATCCTTGATTTTTCGATGGCCAAAATGTGAATGGATTTTTGAACAGGAAGACGCCTTAAAATCCGAATGACTTCTTCAACAAAGTAGGCCGCCTATATCTCCTATTTCCCACTGCACAATCTCAGCTATATTTGATTCTTACATCATGAGATATGTCATGAATAGTATACTGAGTTTAATTCTCAGACAGAATGGTGGGATGGACTTCAAAGCATCATTTGGGCCCCTTGTACTTGGATTTGGACCATGAAATTTTTATCCAAGATGACATGTAGTGTCCCCCGAAGTATGGTGGAGAGTTAATGTTTTTGGACTTCTGTATTGAGCCCAATAAATCAATCTTCAAGGCTGGTCCAGTTTGTTCACAGATTCCTTGGTCTTGTTTGTGAGGACCATATGGCCCTTCAAATGGAAGAATTGGATCATGGTTCCTTCTAATGAAATGTTTTATATTGAAAGGAGAATCCTACAAAACAAGAACCACACAATTTGGATTAGTATAATGACATTTATAATTAAAAAATTAAACTGACTCAATTGGACTACTTCTAAAAATGCTCAAATATTATACATAATATTAAAACATTAATATTTCACACAAATCATGCACATTTCATATAAAATAAGTAAAGGGGGAATATAATAAGTCATGAAAATATTAATAACATCACTTACCCCATTTGAAATTGAGATTCCTCCGAATAATAGATGATGTTTACCCTATCTCAAAATGGGATCTCTCATACAATAAATATAGAATGATAAAAAAACCATACCCCAATACCCTAACATGAGATTCCCCATGAAAAATGTGGGACACCTCAATTACCTTTCACTATATGATTTTCCCCACTTGTGTTGGTCTTCTATCTGCTATGTTCAAGAACTATGTGTGTCTTTATTCCCTTCATAATGGGATATGTTTCAATGGTTGGATTTCCTTTTTCGACCCCAGCTACAAAATTATAAGCCCTTCACCCCTATAACCATCTACTATCCCATCATCATAAAAATATTATGTTTTAAATACATATCATTTTTATATATGGTAAATAATCCTTTTTTATTCCATTCAAATTAGGCTATAACTATTTTGTGCCATAAAGACACCCATGTGTTTGACATCTTATTGTACGAGAATCATGAAATTAAACTATTTTCCACATTTTCACCAGTCTAAGAACTAAAACCTTAAACTATGTGTTGTTCCCTTCCTGGTACTTGTGTGTTATGGGATCATTATTTTTCTTCATTAATGTCGGGTTTCACCTCTTTCATTCCACATGATAAAAATCTGAGAAAACACATCCATCATCCAAGAAAAATGACATTAAACTAATTTCACATAGTCCAAGAATCCTAACATTAAACTATTTTCTATGGTCAAAATCATATAACCTTAAAATCTATAAAACCATCTTTATTATGGGTTCATGTGGTATAGTGAATCCTTGGATGAATTCGTTTTGGGTTTTAACTCTTTTGTACCACAACAACATCCTCAAATATTCCTCCCCATGGTCCAAGAATTATTAACTTAATATATTTTGCATGTGTCCAAGCTGAATGAACTCAAAAATAAATCCTAGGTGTAATTATTAGGACTCTAAACTATGTAAATTCACCCCTAATTCATGTGGGCTTCTTCACCCCCATGTTTTAGTAAGACCATTCCTTTATCTACTAGAATTATGTGTTGTTTGATTTCCATCCTCATGGAATAAATCTCTCTGTAGATCCAAATTAATTTCCATCTTGAGGATATTAATATACAAATATTCCATTATGATTATAATTACACTAATGAATATATGGAAAAATTCCATAAGAGTTATTTATAACACTTTGAATCACCACACCTCTAACATCAGTGATAAAAATCACACTAGCGTACCTATATCATGTGGAATCTATATGTTTGACATGATTCATGAGATAACAATGACCTATATAATACAAGAGAAAAATCAAACCATTGGTCTCATTCAAATGTTCCAAGATCTATTATTCAATGAAAATCATAAAATCCAATCCACAAGTTCATCAACCAAGGAAAAAACCAAATAAAACTATATCATCAAGAAACTAAGAACATAAATTATATATCCATAGTAACCTAGAATTCATACTAAAATGAGTGTTATTTAAAAAAAATTCTTTTTCCCATTATAACCTCCAACACATTCCGAAATTTCTATTCTACGAAATCCCAATACAATGTTAAAAAATAAGAATAATTCTCTAATACCACATTGTAATGTATCACCGCCTTGATCCATGGTATGGTGTATATGTATGTGGTTTATATTTACCTCAGGTGTGCCTCCCCATACACAAGAGGATTCTTTACTAGTAGTGGGGGTCTAAGGTGGGAATATGAAGATACTATACAAAATATATTAAAGTGAAAAATAAAAATAAATTAACAGAACACCATCCAATGCAATAATAATATGAGTAAAAAGAGTAAAGAATAATTAAAAATTAATAAATTAATAAATTAAATGAATTAATGGCCCAATCATAAATTTCATATATACATTGACAACCCACTAGGATGATCATAAATACAGACCAAAATAAAAGGAATAAAAGAACAGGGCTCCACATCATCATTAAGATGAACCAAATCCAATTTCTTAATACTATCCTACTTATCCTACCCAATCATGTGAAACCCATCTCGAGCCTCAACCAAACCTATCTGTGAACCCATGTGAAATTATTCTCAGGTAACCAAGTGTAGTGGAGTCCTAATCATGGTCTGAACACATTACTCTAAAGGGAACCACTAATGTAGTCCTAGAATGACTAATAATGCAATGATATGTTCATGTGTCATGCTCATCAAAAATAAATAGGGGCTGAAAATAATAATATTTTTGATCCTTAGGTACATGAACCTGATCGACCATACCTACTTCAGCAAGTTCTGTGGTGTCTCTAATAATTACATGATGACTATTCCTCTTTATTAATATATTTTTTCCACATTCATGGAATCTCCAACCAATAATCATGATTCACCGTTCCCATAACATGAAAATATAATCATCTATACACCAAATCCAAGGAAACCCAAATAATTTCCCCACATCTTCAGGGACATACCATGTTTGTAGCCCTATAATACAATATTAAATTCCATGACTACCCCTACCATTATCCTCAAAAAATTGGGATGAATCATATAAAATTATATCACCTAGTCATAAGATCCACAACAACCCCTATCACTATCTGATCCCTAAAAATATAGTGCATCTAACATTGATCTCTAACTATGTGGATACTCCAAAAAAAATCATCTCTTGAAGATGAAAAAACATTAATATTGACACTACTAATGTTATAATAACCATATTACATATTCCCCAATATCATGTTACATAATATCCATGAAGAGAAATAAAGATGATGATTGAACATGCATGACCCATCATCTTATCCTACTCAAAATTTCATGTCTTTTTGGGTTCTAGGTTCCACCAAAAACCAACACTATGCATGGTCATGAATACCCACATAGGTTCGTAACTGGGCCCGAGAGGGGTCCGGGTCCGGTCTGACCCGGTCGGACCGACTCGGTTTGGGTCGACACGACCCCACCCGACCCAGCCTGGGCTGGCACTGATGGGCTTGTCCTACTGGGCTGCAGCGGGCTTGTCCCACTATGCTGCAAACCGACCCAGCCTACCCCGGCTGTGCTGGGCCACGACAACTCGGCCTACGGGCTGGCGCGACCAACAAGTGGGTCGTGCGGTCCGCCTCCTGGATGGCTCAAAGATTCATTCAGATATTTAATTGGCGGCGCCATGTGGAACTACCTGAGTGTCCATGGGTCCCATAGGGAGTAGGTCCCTCCCATTGTTGTAGCGTCAAATCCAAGATCAGCTTCACCACGGCGACGCGCCGCCTCCCTCCTTCCCGGCCGGCCAAGCGCTTGTTGCCTGTTCGTCTGTCATGGCGCCACCCTCATCCACGGCCGGCAAGCACCGGCGCCAGTCTCTGGTTCCGCCGCACTGGTGTCGCGTTAGAGGATCTCTTGAGGACCACCAGGTGAGCTCCTATGGTCTGTTATTTCTTCCGGATGGGCCTATGTCCCTCCTGAGATACCTCTGTTATTGCATGCCTCACAGTGTCCACTTTCCTTCGAGTTGAAAATTTTTCCCACAAATAACGCATCAAGAAACGAATTGGAAGATGTTTTAGGCCTTGTTAATTTGTACCGTACCCTCCGCTTTAACATCATAACAAGTGGGCAAAATTTTAATTCATCAAATATAACCTTAATAAATAAACCCCATACCTCATATTTCATTGGAGACGTCGCGGTGGTGGATGGTGAATCTACACTGGATGAAGCTTCTGACTTTTTTCATTCTAGATTTTATTCCACTGACATTTTCATCCAAGCTTTCATTCCTCTGTGGAAGTTGTTGCAACACTTCGTCAGAGGTTTATCACCTTCATGCCAAAAGCTCATGCCCAAGATTTCGTTTCAATAGAGGGGAGGAGTGGATCAACACACCATAAAATTAATGAGGTTCATTAAGGAGTTTAATTAATGAACCTATTTGTTTTTTCCAATGGTGCGGTTACACAACCTATTAAAAACTCTCAATTTTTTGGTTACAATACTTAAGGTTCAATCCCGTAATGGTCTGAAATTTCACTGAGGTCTTACTGCCGTTTGTCTAACAGTTTCAAAAAAGAAAAATAAAATAAATTTTCGTTATTTTAATATTATTTTTGTAAAGTTTAAAAATTAAATTTTTTGTTAGACCCTTACTTGTCGAAGTTAATCTTCTCTTAAGAGAAACTTGGTGTTGTGAATTCAACGGTTCCCTCGAATGTTTAATCTAAGCACTGATTAAAAATAACGAAATCGCTGTCTGCACGTTTACTAAATGTACCAAAAAAAAGTTCAAAAAATTATTAATATTCACCATCGACCCGCGTTAGTCGAGGTTAAGCTCTGCCTAGGAGGAACATACCCTCACGAGATAAATGGTACTCTCAGATTTATAGTCTGAGTTACCATTTAAGAGTTATATAATTAAACAATAAAATAATTGTTACCTAATTATTTTATTTATAGCCCAAAACTAACATCCAATGTTGGCTTGTGCTGGTCAATGTTAGGATATACCTATGGAAAGCATACCCTCAAGACTCTAGTAATGGTCTTTTATTTTTAATACATTTCATCGTTAATGAGTTATAAGAATTTGAAAAATAAAATAATTTTATTTAATTATTTTATTTATAGTTATCCCATTTTTGGGTTTTCTCGCTGGAGGCTTGTGGCGACTAAACATAAGTCATGTGTAGGGTAAAGAATCATCATAAACGCAATGGTTCCCTAAGATTTCTGATCTGGGCACCCATTTAAGAGTTATTCTACTTTTTATGGAAAACTTCTCACGCGTGCTATTCTAAGATTAACACTTTTTTGACAGATCATTCCAGGAACTCTAGGCCTCGGAATCACGTGTCGTCATATTTCATGGTCTCTAAATAATTCTATATAATAAAAAAAATTATAAAAAAAATCTAGGATATTAAATTCTCCCCACCTTAGGGCATTTGGTCTCCGATTGTCAAAAAAGGTAAATCAAACAAATGAGGGTACTGAGAAAAAATCCGAGTCTACCTCTCCCATGTTCTCTTATATAGGTTCCCATGTTGCCACCAAAATCGCACAAGAGGAATCATCCATCCATGAAAGACTCGCTCATGTCGATCCTCTATCTCTACTGTGAATTCTCTAAAATTCACCCCTTTGGAAAAGTCCAACTCTCCCTTGTCGATAAAATGTGATGGGTCATGCAAACATCTCCTCAACTGTGACATAGGGAAAACATTATGCACCTAGTGAATCTGTGGGGGAAGATCTAGGCAGTACAGTACCTCACTAGCTCTGCTGAGAAATTGGAAAGGTCTGATGAACCTCAAGGATATCTTGCTACATCGACCAAATCTCTACATTCCTTTTAATGGTGAGACCCATATGAATACATGGTCTCCGTCCTCGAACTCTAAGGGTCTATTTATCCCATCGGTATAAGAATTATTTCTACTTCGTGTAGTATTCATCCTCTCATGGATGATCTGCATCTCCTCATTGGTAGACTGTACCATCTCTGGACTCAATAGTGTTGACTCCCCTAGGTCTATCCAGTATAGAGGTGATCTATATGGTCTCCATTAAAAGGCCTAAAATGGTGTCATTCCAATGGTAGATTGATAACTATTTTTTTACACAAACTCCACCAGAGGTAGGTGGCCTTCCTAACAATGTCTAAAATCCAGGACATACGCACGAAGTATGTCCTCCACGGTATGTATGGTCTGCTTCATCTGGACATCTGTTTGGGGGTAAAAGCTGTGCTCAAACATGCAAGAACCTGATGCTCAACTTTCACTAGTTGAAAAGTGTGTCATCATGATATGAACTTTTCCACTTCTTTATTTATCCCTGACAACCTGTACTGATTCCAGAGTTCCTGGTACATCTTCACCACACCCAGATATACCGCCAAAAGGAATGTGTGGAAATCCTTCAACACACTCTTCTAATAGAATCACCGGTACCATGGTGTGTCCAATGAAGAGGATGGTGGGATCCCCAACTTTAGAAAATCTATCGGGAGAATGTCCTGAGGATATCTGAGCACATCCAGCCTTGCAGTCAACATTCCCAAGTTAGACCTCCCTGAATCACTAAAGGAGTGGGGGAGTAACTATCATGTACTGGAGGTAAGCTGCTCCATCACTCTCCATGAAGGATAACTAAAACATGGATAGTTGCTTTATCGCCTCACTCAGCAACTGTACACCATCCCTTCTACAGAGTGCATCTTCCACCACGTTCCCCTTCCGAGGAGTATAGACTATTTCAAAGTCATAGTTTTGGAGGAACTCTAGCCATCATCCTTGTCTTGGGTTTAGGTCCTTCTGTGAAAATATATACCTGAGACTCCTATGATCGGAGTAGATAAAAAACCATTCTACCTACTATAATCTCAACTCTCAGAGCTCCGTGGAATACATTCGATATTCAGTTACAGATATTGGTTTTATCCTTGGGTACAAATGAATGTAGAAGTCCATCTCCTTGTTGGGAGGTAATTCTGGAAACATCTTTTGGAAGGATGTTCCCGCACTCTGCCACTACTATTGGGAACTGAAAACTCTAAACACATGTTGTCACAAGGGTGGATGTCCGACTAAAGAGTGATCAGTCACACCCTCCTATGCTTGAGTTTAACCCATGGTGCCTAGATTTCATTTTTTTTCGACCAAGGATAACCCTATTCCAACTCTATAGAAATAACACAACCTTTGTTTTCGTAAAACAGTCAATCTGAGAATGAACTATGGATAACCAGTCTATACCGAAACTAAAATTGCAAGGCCTAGACACTGCCACCAAGAGGTTCCAATTGAAACATTCTCTTCAAGGGTCAAATCACATTATCGACATAAGTGTGATTATCTAGTCTCCTCCCATAGGTATATCCAGACATAAGGGTCAAGTCAACAGTTTAACCGGATACTCTAGGTCTTGAACAGGACTCGGGATAAGAAGGAATGATTAGTGCCTATGTCTATTAATATGGAAGCTAGTAGTAGACACATACCATACCTCGAATCATTCATTGGGCCCTTGGGTCACACTCCCTGACTGCATGCAGCTACACACTTCTCCAGTCCTCCATCTCCCTCAGCCCGGTGGGGGCCACATTGGCATGGTGGTTGTAACATGTCAAAATGTATACCAACTCTTACTTCTCTTCTATCTTCTCATCCACATCTAATAACATTTAGTGGTTGTATCTTCTTAGACAAATAATTCTCAACCATAAAGGTTCTCTCTAGCACCCTAACAAAAGTAGGAATGAACATAAGAATAGTTATAGATCATATGTCAATAAACACATCTTGCTCGGAGGTATGAGCCCTGAAGTACTGGTCGTATCTTATTCATCGAGTAACTGGAATAGTCGGTATGCCTTAATGAATACATAGATACTGACATGTCGTCCTATCAAAAATATAAAAGCTCTTGGGAACAGAAACCCCTTATATTTTTTTGGCAAGAGACCCACTTCTATGAGGAAGGTTCTCATGCTCTGTCCACAGAAAAGTCACATCATTGTAAGATAGGGTTAATCTAAACCCTGCCATTGTCATGTCCATCTACATAGAAGGCTCCCTACCCAGACCACCATCTGATCTAATGGTGCCCTGTCTAGATGGAAACTTGATCACCACCTCAAGCCAGTCCTTAGCTACCTAAGAGTTAGGCTCTCCTTAAAACCTGAGGGGTATCTATCACTGAAACTACTGTAAGGAATGAAGACAATATGTGTCCTCCACCAATAGCACCGGTAGTAACCACTGACCAACGAGTAGTTGTATCGCTGGGAAAC
The DNA here is from genome assembly GCA_963277665.1 of Viscum album. Classification (NCBI taxonomy): domain Eukaryota; kingdom Viridiplantae; phylum Streptophyta; class Magnoliopsida; order Santalales; family Viscaceae; genus Viscum; species Viscum album. The sequence continues at coordinate 1,467,707,295 of OY728158.1, forward strand.
TGCCCAAAGGTACCATCTTGGGAAAGAGTCCTTGTATTGAAGCCTCATCACACAGTGTACCATCCCCATGGTCACACATTGGAATCCTAGTTGTCTGTCTACGTGGAGGCTGACTGATGGAGAATCAATATGGACCATAGTAAAAATTTCATACCTACTAAGCTAAATCAAAAGAGATCAGTAGAAAAAAAAACATTTTCAAAACACATGCAACTAGTGTTTTGATGTACCGAGTCGGAAAATAAAATATTAGTGTCCTGGTGTATGGATAAGCTGTACGCCACACTAACATTGGACTCCACGAACTGAAACCTAAAATCAAGAAACATAACATTATTACTCCATTGAAAACATACACATTTAGTTATTTTGGTAGAACCGACCCCTCTTATACCACTATGTCATGACCCGTCCCCCAGGGCCAATGTCGTGACTACCCCATGCCCGCCTTCCATAGGCTAGGGGTTAGAGACTAGAACCAGAAATACATTTACCTATAATGGGAAAGAATATCCCCTAAACCTGTACACACACAAATAGGGTACACTACGCACAAGAAAAACACAACGGAATAAGTAAGGTGCAACCACAACTAAAAACTACCACTGAGTGTAATAGTAAATACTGAAAGTGAAGGGGATAGAATAAAATCCCAACTAAAATAGAAATACAAAAAAAGAAAAATAGCTCTTGAGGTTGTCTCCCCAGAATAATACCTGAAGGGTAGTTAGAACTCATCACTGTGTCTTTCCACATCAACTAGTCACCTCCGTACACCGTCTGTCAACCACCTCCAAGATTTGTCTATCCTTGACTCCCTAAGACTCGGTCACGCTATTTGTCATATGCACAAGACACAACAAGGTGTGGGAGAAGCCCATGCTGGGGTGAGTATATCAATACTCAGTAGGGACCCTGAGACCCCCCTAAGGTCTCCTAGAATTCTATAAAGGAAAACCACAAAGCATGATCTCAATCACAATGCACAAAGAAAAAGACTCAACTAAAACCTTGTATAACTGATTACATTAGTACAAATTATTAGTCATAAGGAAAGATCATCTTAATCTTTCAAGAGAAATTGCCGATGATCCACAAAGGATCGATAGGTACTAACCCCTGCAAGATCCACATAGGATCAATAGGTACTAATTCACATAGAATCATTGGGTGATGATTCATAGAGAATCGCTTGGGGATGATTCACACAGAACATATCAGGGATGATTCACATAGAATCGCAAGGTGTTGATTCACGCAAAAATAACTGGGTGATGATTCACACATAATATTTAATTTATGATTCACACATAATTGCTCAGTGCTGATTCACAAAGAATCGTTGGGTATTGATTCCCACAAAATCACTGGGTGCTGATTCACACAGATTCAAAGGGTGCTGATTAACACAAAAGTGTTGGGTGCTCATTAAAATAGAATTTTTGGGTGCTGATTCAAATTGAATCGTTGGGTGATGATTCCAACAGAATATCTTGGTGCCAATTCACACAGAATTGTTGGGTGATGATTCCCATAGAATCGCTATGTGCTGATTTACATAGAATCGATGGGTGTTGATTCACACAGAATCGATGGGTGATGATTCACACAGAATCAGTGGGTGTTGATTCACATATAATCATTGGGTTCTCATTCACACAGAATTACGCAGTTCTGATTCACATGAAACTACCCTTCATTCTTCACGTCTCTGACATACACAAGATCCCCGCTCATGGTACGCTTGTTTCTGGGAGAAACATCTAATTATGCCATCGGTAGTATTTCAATTGGAATGAAGTCCCATGTAGATGTTACCCAAATATTTTTCACATTATAAGGGTTCCAAGACAATAGACTGCTCGGCAACTAGATTCTTGGCCTGTAAGTTATTGGCATTTTAGTGCTGAGGGCCCAATAGGATTAGGAGTCGATCCAACCTGGTCGTTCTGCAATTTTCTCGGAAACTCTTGGGTATAATCTCAAAAGGAACGTCTCGCTCCAAGGATCCCAGTGCCTTAGACAGTTCATCAAACATATTTCTAGTTCACGAGATACATACGTTTATGCATAATTGGCCCCGAGAGAGGTATGGGTCCGGTCCAACCCAGCTCGACCCGGTCTGGGCCGACCTGACCTGGTTCTGGTTGAACCGACCTTGTTTGGGTCCGACCCAGCCCAAACTAGACTAGACCATCCCAGATGGGCTGGGCCACGGTTACTTGGCCTGCTGGCTGGTGCGACCCATGTGTGGGTCGCGTGGTCCGCCTCCTGAACAGCTCAAAGAGTCGTTCAACTCTTTAGTTGGCGACGACACCCGGGTGTCTGTGAGACCTGCAGTGATTAGTTCCTGACCTTCATCGCATCTTAGAAGATTTGGTCTGCTTCACCGTGGTGTGTGATGACACGAAAACTCCCGTCTCTGTGGTCATCTGAGAGTCGATCGCATGTTCGTCTACCACGATGCCGCCCTCATCCGCGGTCGGTGAGCACTGATGCCGCTCCGGCGGATCTTCCACGGGCCATCGGGTGAGCTCTGGTGGTCTTTTCTTTTTTCCAGACGTGCCTACATCTCTCCTAAGATACCTCTATCATTTTTTGCCACCTGGTTTCCACATTGTGTCTAGTTGAAAAAATTGTCCCCTAAATAATGCATCAAGAAATGAAGTGGCAGACGGTCTGGGCCTTGTTTGTTTGGGCCGCACCCTCTATGTTAACATAATAACAATCTAGAGAAATTTTAATTCATTAAAGATAACCATAATAAATAAACCCCCTATCTATGATTTTGTTAGATACATCATAGTGGTGGAAGGAGAATCCGCGCTGGACAAATCTGTCGGCGTTCGTCGTTCCCTATTCGATTCCTGTGACGTTGTCGTCCAATCTTTCGTTCCACGGTAGAAATTTCCACAACACTTCATCAGAGGTTCCTCAACTTCATTCTGAAATCCAATTCCCATGCTTCATTTAATTAGATTAGAGGAGAGGATCAATGCACTGAAAAATTAATGAGGTTCATTAATGAGTTTAATTAATGAACTTATTAATTTTCACAACAGTGTGGTTACACAACCTATTAAAAACTCCCAACAGTGTTGTTATAGAACTTAAAGGTAAAGACATTAATGGTATAACATTTCACTGCAGTTTCACCACCGTTTTTAAACCATTGCAAAAAGAAAAATAAAAAAACTTTTAGTTATTTTATTATTTTCTTTTGTAAAGTCAAAAAATTTACCTTCTCATCTGACTCTTGTTAGTCGAAGTTAGACTTGCTTTAAGAGAATCCCAGCATTTTGAATTCAATGGTGCCCTCAAATTATTAATCATAGCACTGGTTCAAAAGATAGAAATCACCGCCAACACATTTATTGAACATACATTTAAAAAAGCTCAAAAAATAATTAATTTCCACCCTCGACCTATGTCGGTCGAGGATAGGCTTTGCCTAAGGGGAACATGCCCTCATGAGCTCAAGGGTATTCTCAGATTTATAATCCGAGTTACCATTTAGGAGTTTTATAATTTAACAATAAAATAATTGGTACCCAAGTAATTTATTTACAACAAAAAACTAACATCTACTATAGGCCGGCACTGGCCAATGTTATGATCTGCCTAAGGAAAGCATACATTAATGAGTTCAGTGGTGGTATCAGTTCTTTAATCCGGGTCACAGTTCGGGAGTTACAATAGCTTGATAAAATATAATTTTATTTAATTATTTTATTTATGGTTATTCCATTTTCAGGTTTTCTCAATAGAGGCCTACGCCAACTAAACGTAAGTCATTCCTAGGGTAAACATGCCATCCTAAACACAATGGTTGCCTCGGATTTTTGATTTGGCACCAGTTTAATAGTTCTTCCACTTTTTCAATAAAACTACACATGTTCACTATTTTAAACTTAAAAACCTTTTCGATGGATCATTTTGGGCACTCGGGGCCTCAGAATCACATGCCGTCAGATTTCGTAGTCTCAAAATAATTCCATATAATAAAAAAATTATATGGAAATTCCAGGACATTACAATTTTGGATACTACAGATGATTTTTTTTTGAATTATTTAATACATTTAGAGTAATAAGAATAATTATAAAGAAAGTGATTTGTATAGGTGATTTTTCTTCATTGAAATGAATCTTATAGATTTCCTCTTAAAGACCCTAGGGTTGGTCTTTTGGATGAAAAGAACCTATATTATGTTTATAATGGAGTTGGGATTGTATTTTGTTAATATTTTATCAATATATAAGTCTCAATGCGGTCTGAATAAGAGGTAGTAAGGGTTCCCTTTTATAAGTGTGGGGAGGCACTCTCGATATTTCTTAAAAGATTAAAATATTATAAAGACATTATATAGAAAAATGATTCTCAATGGGAGTGGATTCAAATATAATGTAGTACGAGGTTGGAATACCATAGTAAAAAAAATATTTACTTGTTTATGTGGTGTTATAAACTTTATCTTTTGGTTTCGGACCATAGTTATCCTATTTTAGCATCAACAACGGTAAGGTCATTTTTACTCATAATAGGTTATAATTTCATATAAAAGGTAAAAATTTGATTATAAATTTCCAAGAGATGAAATCTTAGACATTATATTATCAAAATTCTTTTATTTCTAGATTTTTATGATTTTTAATAATTTAATAAAATATTATTTTGATAATATTGCAGTAATGTCAAGTTGAAACTATTCTTTAAATTTGACTTAAAAGACATAAACTCAAAGATGGAATTGAAAGATAATCCTTTTAAAAATAATTAATATTTTATATTCAAATTATTTTAACACTTTAAATCAATCAAATTATATAACATTTTATATTTATAAAATCATTTGTTTTATATTGAAACTAATTGAATAATAAATATATTTCTATTATGAAGGAATTTAATGTTATTATATAATTATAAAAAATTATAAAAAAATTACCATCATGAAGATAATTTCTATATTAAAAAATTATACTTTTATATTTTTTTATAACTTTCATTTGTACCTATGTGAATGTATAAAAGATATTTTAAACTAAAAGAGTTACATTCTATAAATTTGTTCATATTAAATATTATATATTTCATTTTCATGGAAAAGTGTTAATTAAAAAAATTAAATATTAAGATGATAAGGGTATAATTACATTCATAAAATAAAAATTAATATTAAAATTTATTCCCTTATCACTATGTTTTATATTAGATTAACCAAATTTACAGTTTATCGAGTTGAAACTTTTTTAGTGGTTACTATTTATACTGACAAAAAAGAAATGTGAAAATTTAAAATTATTAATTTCAAATATTAAATCTAATTTATAAAAATGAATACCCATAAGTGTAGGAAATTAAATTTTAAATAAGTTTTCAAAACACGATGAATAACACTTTTTTGAAAAATGAATCTTAAACCCACAAATTCTTTTTATACTAAATTTCAGTATAATATTCATTCCAAAGACTATAATTTGGTTATTTTAAAAAAATAAATATAAAAGTTTAAAAAAATCCAAAATAAAATCAAAACTTATTAATATTTTATAATAAAATAGATTTTACAAAAAAATCGGTATTTTTCACTACTCATTGAAATCAATAATTTCAAATATTCTCAATATTTCACTAAAAGCTAATTTTGATTTGATGATATAAAAAATAAAATCATTTTTATAAAATAAAATTTCCAATATATTAAGAAATTATTTATAATATTCTCTAAAAAATTTGATAAATAATTTTTTTTAAGAATAACATCTATTAACTAAAAATTAAGTGTCTAATTACTAGTCCTCAATCAATACACTTGTATTGATTAGTAACTTTATAGATGTTTCATAATTTTTGTAATCCTATCCATATTCAGATGTTTTAAAGGATATGTTATAATGTTCTAATTTTAATCATAATATTTCCTGGTCTTTTAGTCTCATTGTTGCGTGTAACTGAAACTAGTAGAGAAATTTTAGAAGAAATCATAAAATATTTGGGGCATTACATTATCCCCACCTTAATAAATTTCTTCCTAATAATTTGAGATTATGATCAATAATCAATGGTTTTATATTTGAAAGAAACATTGTGTAAACTCATATGGTGAAAAGGTTAATAAAACATCCTCTAAAAGGAAAGGTAAATTTGAAGGTTATCCAGTTTTCTAAATACAAAAATATTGATGGGAAGTGAAAATATGATCATGGAAGATAAAACTAATGCCTTAGGACTAATAGAGAGTATTAAAGAACATGTTCTGGAGAAAATAGACAACAACAAATCCATAAATCTATGATATGTGAAAATATTATCAATTCATTGGAAATTTAGGTAAAAGTATAACGTTTTATTTCAAAATAAATTTCAGTATAGTTGAGGGATCAAGATAGAGAACATGAGAAAATAAACATGCTTAGGTTATTTTTATACGATAATAAAAATTACATCTATCAATTGGGATTATATCAATTTAAAATTTATCTCTTCCTCAAATAATTGAATATTATATATGAAGTTTTTAATTTTCAAACACTAAAAATAATTTTAAATGATCATAATATCCATACAGGAATGACAATTCATTCTTTATGTCTATATATTTTGCAAAAATAAAATGAATTATTACATGTTATCCAATATTATAATTAATAATATAACCAAAATAATAACTCCTAAATTTCAACATAATCCTTTCTATAAATAGTTATCCATATTGCTCCAACAAAATGTTTCTAAAAAAACATGGAAACCTAAAGATGATTTGATCTATTATCCTAACATGATCAACTTAATAATAATTTTAGCCCCTCATAAATCCCCCTACCAAAATGTATAAAACTTGGTCATTTATATAATAATATATATTAGTCATTACCCAAAATAAATTCACTAGAAAATAATATACGCTTCCAAAATATATTCCCCCCTTATTACATAATTATGTTATTATCTTATCCAAAAAAATTCATTAGAGGTTTGGGTTCATCCTTGTAATGATTTAGTATTATAGGTTGATTTTTATTATAAAATATTATTTACTTATTCCTAAAAATTTCATGGAATCTATGTAGAGAGTGGTAACTAATGCTTAGAATCACGTGAAATTTCACTAAAGGATAAGATTTTTGTGGGTCTTATTCATACAAACATCTACATGGAATCCCTAATTCTAGGGTAGCAGATATGTGTGCCCTAACAATCATGATTCACTTCAACTAATGTAATTGCATAATCATTCTCTTTTTTCATTTGACATTAGATATTTTTTTGAATCAATACGGGAAAAACTGGATTTTCCGACGGGATTAATTCCCATTGCAAATAGTCAATCCTGGAGGTTATTTGCGACTGGATTTGGGGTCCTGTCGCAAAAGGTAATGCGTGGTTTAGCACAGATTACGTTCCAAATCTTGGGAAGGTTATTTACGACAGGAAAATCTATCTGTAACAAATACCGGAGGTGGTAAATGGGTTTTTGCGACAGGATATTGTCCCGTCGCAAAAAAGTGTGTCAGAAGGACACTTTTTGTGACGGGACCCGTCACAAATACCGATGGTGGTAAATGGGTTGTTGTGACGAGATATTGTCTCATCATAAAAAGTGTGTCGGCAGAACACTTTTTGCGATAGGACCCGTCACAAATACGTTTTTAACCACCGACATCAACTATTGTGGTCAAAGGTATTTGTGACAGTTCCCATCACAAATAGTCCTTTCGCAACTAATCTAACTTATCTATCCCCCCTCTATTTTTCTTTCTTATTCCCTCAATTCTTATTTCCTCTCTCTCTCTCTAAACTCTATTTTTTGAGTGAAAATTTCTCTGAGTTAGTTTTTTAATGATAAGTTGTGAATTCATTTACATCAATAGGAGATCAAGTTTAACGGTATTTATATTTTATTTAATTTGGTATTTATTTCATTTTTATGTTAATTTTAACTATTGTTGATTAGTTGTAATTAAATTAGATTTAAATTGTTTTGTTATCAGTATTTATTTGTAATAATAAATTGAAATTATTAGTATTAATTATTAATAATTAGTAATAATTAGTAATTAGTAGAAATTAATCATTATTAACGAATATAAGTATTGTATATAAATAATTACTTTTAATTAGTAATTAGTAGTTGTAAATTGTAGTTATTAATATCAATTAATGCTAATTAGTAATAGTTATGTTCAATTAGTAAAACTTACGGGTAATTAGTAATAAATAGGAATAACTAGTAATAAATATGAATAATTAGTAATAATTAAGAATAATTAGTAATAAATAAGAATAATTGGGAATAAATAAGAATAATTAGTAATAAAAAGGAATAATTAGTAATAAATATGAATAAATATGAATAAATATGAATAATTAGGAATAAATTGGAATAATAAGTAATAAATAAGAATATTTTTTAATAAATAGGAATAATTAGGAATAATTAAGAATAATTAGTAATCAATAGGTATAATTAGTAATAAATAAGAATAATTAGTAATAAATAGGAATAATTTGTAATAAATAGGAATAATTAGTAATAAATAGGAATAATTAGTAATAATTAAGAATAATTAGTAATAAATATGAATAATTAGTAATAAATAAGAATAATTAGTAATAAATAAGAATAATTCGTAATAAATATGAATAATTTCTAATAAGTACTAATAATTAGTAATAAATAATATTAATTAGTCATAAATTGGAATAATTAGTAATAAATTGGAATAATTAGTAATAAATATGAATAATTAGTAATAAATATGGATAATTAGGAATAATTAAGAATAATTAGGAATAATTAGGAATAAATATGAATAATTAGTAATAAATAGGAATAATAAGGAATAAATATGAAAAATTAGGAATAAATAGAAATAATCTACTATATCTACTAAACCTGGGTGCCTCCTTGCATATGTGTAACCTCCTAAATAGACCACGTCAATGAAATCCTATTTCTAATTACCATTACACCCTCTACTATCCACTCGCAGCCATGCATTGCCTCTCCATTTTCATCTCCACTAATCATATTACCCCAACCCACCTTCATGATTAGGGTTCCCACTACTCTCCTTGAATCCCATCTCTTGCTCCCCTCCACGACTCCCCTCTCCCACTTACCTACATGAATCTCCTCTCCATCCACACCTCCACCTCTATGTGCTCCACCTTCGAGTCCTCTATCTTCAGATCCTCCTCTCTACCCAGGGTTCCCGTATAAAACCAAATGTTATACCTCCTGTTGACCCACCTCCACCTAAGACACCTCCGCATCCGGCTACTCCACCTGCTCGGCCTCCACCTTCTCCACCTACACTGCATCCGGCGAGTTCGGGTCATCTCATTCTACAGCATCAACCACGACTAAGAGTAGATATCAATATTCTTCATCATGATACTATTGTAATCGACTAAGGGTTCTCTAAAAATCTTGGGTGTCTACGTCCTACAATCAAAAGGCGAGGATCTCTGCATCATCTAACGGGTCGACTAGGTTACTCGTATCTCGTATCCCACTAACTCCTCAACTTCCCTCATCATTTTCATCGGATATCATATTCTTTGACGGTTTTATTTTGGATATCATCATAAACTCTGAGGTTTTCTCACTTCATTATATCTAATTTGTTTAAAATTGAATCCATGGAGAGAGATGTTCTTGATGTTGATTCAGGTTTGTCTCTATCCCAAAAAACAACACAAATCTACATATATTTGTTCATATTTTTATTTACAACTTTCTGCTGCTAACATTTTGTGTGAGGATTGTTATATTGCAATGTGAAACCAAACCAAACCAATGAATTTAATTTTGTTCTTTAAAATGATGCTTGTCATCACCAAAAAGTTCAATTCCTTACTACTGTAGGAGTTGTTCATCTTTTTAATAGGTTCAATTAGGGTATGTTTTCACATTTCAGTTAATTTTCCCTCCTTGATATCATGGATACGTTGCCACTTATGGATTTTACGATACAACTAACCTTTTTTCTTTAATGTAAGGGAATAAAAAATCATTATCTGTTGCTATAGAGAAATGAATTATGTTGCAGGAGAAAAGTCTGAAGGTGTACCAAAACTACTACTATTGTGGATTGATGAAGATATGTGTCATTGGGGAGGTGAAGTTTATTATTTTTTTATTGATTCTATTTAATGAACCATCCAATCCCTTTGCATTATGAAAGGTAATATTTTACATGGTAGTATACTACAAAAAATGCATCACTTCTGCATAGATGATTTTTTGAAAACCTAGGGTTTTACCTACTCTCATCGAGTAGTCACAAAAAAAAGAACACTCTCACTATGTATTTTATTTTCCTCGCAAAATATATATTCCTTGAAATTCAATGATTGTTGTCTTGGATATGTATTCACTAAATATAGAGAACCCCGTTACCATCACAAACAACATATTTAGAAATCCTACAGAACTACAATGACGCAACATGTATGTTCTCCTAATTCCATAGAAATTTTCACCCTTAAAATCCATTTGGTTATCAGATCTATGTGATACAATTTTGTTGGTGATATACATTAGTCTATTGATGTAATATACAACCACAATCGTTCTTTACTCTCTTGTAACCCATCAATTCATCTGCATTTGATATTATCTACTGGAAACCAACCATTTTCCTTAATTTTTTCTTCAGTTCTTCTAAACTAATTTATATTTAGACTTGATGTGTTTTCATCTGACGTGTTTCAGGATTTATTTTTCTCTATGACATGTACATTGAATTGATACACTTTCTATTTTAATATATTAGTAATAATGAGTCGATTATTATTATTTTTACTTTTGTATATCACTTGGGTTCGGCTTGGTTTAGCTCCCACAATTCCTTCTGCAATAGGTATGTTATCCAACTATCCTTAAATACTAATCCCTTCAGTGCATCTTCTGTTTATATTGTTTTCATATGGGACCATTTAATTTTGGATAGAATTACATGTTCAATCATCCCTTACAAAGTAAAATCCTATTACATGATTTAATTTTACTCCATTTTTCTGGATTATAATGAACTTTGATTTAAACAATTTAAGAGTAGTAGTTAGTGAGGATATTAAGAACCATAATATCATGGGAGTTACAAGATTATCCAATGTATCATATTGGTGTCAAGATTTATTTAATCATGTAACGTAATATATCAACTTATAGTCTCTATTTTTTACATTGATTTGTGATAATACCAAACATTGAGGTTTATTCAACTGTTATGTTAAGATGTTAGTTAATTTGAAAACCGTTTTGTGAAGGATAACTTATCTTATTTCATTTGTCATGTACAATAATTATTCAACTTTATAACAATAAGATTGTTTAGTTAACATGTGAATTATGGAAATATACTAACTGTGATGGTAACATTTGTCCCTCAGAAAACGAAACATAATATAATCTACTTCAAAGTAGTATTGATTTTGTTCTTATAAAGCTATCATAATTTTCGAAACATGTCATATGAATCACCACTATAAATATATAACTAGTTATGATTATTTTACCTCCATCTTAGAACTATGGAATGCATGCATAGAACCTACTGCAAATCCATGGATGAAGGGGGCCTTTGCATACAACGTGAAAGGGTGACTGGCACTTGATTGAGGAGAATACACCTTCATGGAAGATTGATGCAATGGTATATTTTAAATAATTGGGTAATTTTTTTCAATTAATAGTTTATTTTAATTATATTAAATATGATTTTTCAATCATTTTTTAATTGCATGCACTCTCAATCAAGCAGTGGATGTTGTGGACCTTAAACCTCTGGCTGAACCTGCTATCTTATCTATTGAGGTATGTCATTTTTTACTGTTTCAATTTATTCCCTTAACTCATATAAATTGTCACCCTTTGGCCTTTAATATTTCTCTGTATTTTCTTATAAAAACCCAAAAATTCATTCTTAAGAAATCAGTTTAGCTTGTAGTTGTGCTATTTTTTTGTGACAGAACCTCTATTTCAATATATTCTCATTTATTCCATGTGCTTATTTCTGCAACATAGATCATAAATTTAACATTTTTATTAGTTTCTCCACCAAATTTCAGGATACCTAGTGATCCATTCCCTTGGAACCATATGAAACAACCTACATCTCCTATAATTTTCCTCACTATTGGACATTTCTATGTTTGCAGCTTTTTCTTTAGCTTTACTGAGTGAGATTTGGTTTCATAAAATTCTTATTCATTTTCAATCCCCAAAAGTACTTGTTATTATTTTCTATATATAACATTTCAATTTAACATTATTGAGATCATTATGATTTTACATGGCTTTATTCCTGAAATTTTCACCAAAAATATGGCAACAGTAAATGTGGAGACTACCAAGGGAAAAACTAGAAATAAGTTGTCAGATATGTATTAATGATTACATGATTTTATTTTGTAAATTATGATTCATTTTCTCTATGGATTTATTTTATGTGGTATGTTTTTTTTGTTTTATTCAATATTTCTTCTCATCATTATTAATTTAATTTATTTTTTGTTTTCTAGATGAATTAATTTAATGTTTATGTGTTTTTTTTATTATATAAATCTAGAAGTTATGGATTGATAATTTAATGATGAAACATTTTCTATTATAGTTCATGATGAGGTGTTGGGATGTTAATATTGGAATTACATGGAAACTGGGAGTCGGTATATCTTTCCTATTTGTTTTCGTAGTACATATGAATACATAAGGAAGAATTATAAATGTGTTTGATTACCAGTAATTTTCCCACTATTTTGCTACATGTTTTCTTTGTTCGACTTCTGATGTGTGGATTATTTTTATTTTAGGAGTTGGGTTTGCATAAACAATAGGTATTTCTATGGGAGCTACATTACATAGGAATGTGATGATGACTAGTGAACTGTACCACCACATGAAGGTTATTTTTGTATCAAATGCATTTTTACATATCTATAATTGTGAGTCATTTATTTGATTCTGATTTCTTTATCAAAAACCATTTATTTAATTTTATTTTCTTTATCAAACACCATTATAAACAATAGGAATTTTTATATATTTTTATTTTTCAGAAAATTTGAATGATGTTTTGCAACTTTCTTATACTAGAAAACAATATTATCATTCTATCAGTTGGGTGGGTGTTGTCATTTTTAATCATTACTGGTGCTTTTTTACGTACTCATTCGTCATATGGATTTGAATTATGGATAAGGATTGGACACTTTTATATTGTTCAGAACTCAAAGAGATAATGATTCAGTGATAGTCATGTGCTTATTCAGTTTGACAAGATAGTAATTGAATATGACTTATTTAGGAAGGTATGAGTTGTTTTGGTTGTTTTCTCCTACTCATGAATGTTCATTATCTAATATATTTTATCAGCATGCATGGTTGCTTTTTTTATTTTCAAAATTTCATGCCCACATTTCCTTAGGTTTTATTTAATTTTATTTTGGCTTAAATTAATCTCACTGAACATGTTTTGTAAGCCCAATTTTATATTTTTTAGTAATTTTAATGATGTTTCTTATCTTTGTAAATTTCGAATTATTCTGGTTATTTTCATTAAATATTTTTGAGATTTGAAAGCTGGTAATCTTATGCAGGATTAAATTGAACTTATAGAACATTTTTGGCAAGCCCAGTTTTCACAGTTTTTAATCATATCAATGAAATTCCTTATCTTAGAAAATTTATATATATCTTGGTCATTTTTTTAATAATTTTTATATTTGAATGGTGGTCATTATATGATGTCTTATAGTGAACTTGTTGTACATGTTTGGTAAGCCCAATTTTTCTATATTTTAATCATTTAAATGAAATTGATTATCTTTGTAAATTTCAAAATACATTGGTTATTTTCATTAATCATTTTTTAGATATGAAATGTGGAAATTTTATGTTGGGTTTATTACTAATTATCATTGAAAACAAACAATCACAAAACACTACAGTTTTGTTCATTAATATATAAGAAGATCAAACTAGTTGGTGTTCAAGAGTAAGCAGTGGTGTTGATTATATCGAGGTATTATATCATTCAATTTTTTCAATTCCTTTCTATAAAAAAATCTTATTGCATTACTAAAATTCTTTTTAACATTTCACGATATGTGCCTCAAACGGTTAGATCTTCTCCTGGGATATTAAATTTTGGCACAACATTTTGTATGTCAACATCGACCATGTGTTCTACTAGGGTATATAACAATTCTCTTTACTATGTTCTTAATTCTTTCCATTATTACAATAAAAATTTCTATAAACTAATTAATATTATATTTTTTATTTTTTTTAAAACATTTTCCTTTCAATCTTGACCTATATACTATTAAATAACAGTTAGCTGTTAAATCACTGATATGCGTGTCACTACTTTGAATTACTGCAGATTCTATCATCCAATCATCTAACAAAAATTTATATATAGAAAAATATGTCAGATGATTTTGATAATGAGGATGAACTTCAATATTGTCCACATTTTTCAAGACAACAAGGCTAAATCGATACATTCTATTGAATTACACAGCTGAATGAAGGGAAATGTAAACTGGAGAACAAAAAATCAGACTGAAATGTGATGCTGGAAACCAATGGAAAAAATACATGTTCACTGTTTAATTTGTTTTCTTTTCTGTTTTTTGAATTCCAATTTGAAGTGAAATAATAATTACATTATCTACGGGACTTAAACATTATTTCAAATTTATGTGGCTCTATAGAAAGCATTTTGTCATTTATTTATCCCATTTCCTATGTGTTCAACTTACATTGCCTAAATTATTATACTTTATAAAAATGAAAAGTTTTTTTCCTCCTATCATCTCAATTTCCAGTTTGCATACTATACATAAACACAATCTTGGTATGTATTATAGAAACGCCATATTATTCACAATTATTTGAAGACTATGTTTCAATACAAATGGTTTGTAAACTTCTCATTTGATGAAATATGACACCCTATCTTCCAGTCCTATGTTCGTTGGTCTTAGAAAATCAAGACCATTTAGTTTTATTAGACATACAATGATGTTGATCATTGTTAGCATTTATCATCTTCTTAGTCTATAATTTGTTCAATTGTTATGATGTATCTAATATTGGGCCACTAACATGTAACAAATATGTGTTTCATTTGTAAGATGTATCAAAAAGGTGAATATTACATGTTCTACAATCATAGATTTCATAGAAAATTGTGTAATTATAGATTGGGTTCTGACATTTTTTACTAAAATTAATCCTCTTCCAGCAATGGAAGAGAGGTAGGACTTGTATAAATTTTGAAATGATTTACAAACATCCTCCATGGAACAGAAATTGGGTTTCTTGTATCCTTTCAATGTTCGAATTTTATTTTGTTGTATCAAGATTTTTTCCCCTTCTATTCCCTTAATATGTACCAATACTATCTAATTACAAATTAATAAACATTACTATTACTAGGTGACTTTTACATATACAGTTATATTTTCAATGAAAAACCATTAATCTGATATGACGTGCGTACACATGGGTGATGACTAGTTAGTAATAAATAGGAATAATTAGTAATAAATAGTAATAATTAGTAATAAATAGGAATAATTAGTAATAAATAGGAATAATTAGTAATAAATAGGAATAATTAGTAATAAATATGAATAATTAGGAATAAATAGGAATAAATAGGAATAAATAGGAATAAATAGGAATAATTAGGAATAATTAGTATTAAATAGGAATAATTAGAAATAAATAGAAATAATTAGTAATAAATAAGAATAAATAGTAATAAATAGGAATAATTAGTAATAAATATGAATAATCAGTAATAAATATGAATAATTAGGAATAATTAGTAATAAATAGGAATAATTAGTAATAAATAGGAATAATTAGAAATAAATAATAATAATTAGTAATAAAAAGGAATAATTAATAATAAATAGGTATAATTTGTAATAAATAGAAATAATTAGTAATAAATAAGAATAATTAGTAATAAATAAGAATAATTAGTAATAAATAGGAATAATTAGTAATAAATAGGGATAATTGGGAATAAATATGAATAATTAGTAATAAATAGGAATAATTTATAATAAAAAGGAATAATTAGTAATAAATAGGAATAATTAGTAATAAATAAGAATAATTAGTAATAAATAGTTATAATTAGTAATAAATAGGAATAATTAGTAATAAATAAGAATAATAAGTATTAAATAGGAATAATTAGTAATATTTAGGAATAATTAGAAATAAATAAGATTAACTAGTAATAAATTGGAATAATTTGTAAGAAAATAAAAATAATTAGTAATAAATAGGAATAATTAGTAATAAATAGGAATAATTAGTAATAAATAAGAATAATTAGTAATAAATAGAAATAATTAGTAATAAATAAGAATAAGTAGGGATAATTAGTAATAAATAAGAATAATTAGTAATAAATATGAATAATTGTGAATAAATATGAATAATTAGGAATACATAGACATAATTAAGAATAAAAAGGAATAATTAGTAATAAATATGAATAATTAGTTATAAATATGAATAATTAGTAATAAAGAGGAATAATTGGGAAAATTTTAGAATAATTTAGAATAAATAGGAATAACTAGGAATAAATAGGAATAATTAGGAATAATAAATTGTAATAAGTTCTAATAACTTAGCACAATTTCCAGTGGATTAACGACACTCCTTTCACTCGATGACTCTTCTTCTTTAAACATTCACTGACTCAAAACATTATGAAAAGTTTGCCTCTACGTTTGTATATCCAATATCATATGCACGAATTTGAATATGCTTTCATAGGACCACATTTTTCATAATGTGTTCAGGTGGTGACAGTTACAAGGAGATGTTTCATCGATGAAAATGGGGCTCTTTTGTCTGACGACTCAATTTCTTGCAACTTTCTCACACAGAAATCATAATGAATAATCTTCTCAGAGGTACACATATTCATTATTGTATGCACTAGAATGAATATGTGTACCTCCAAGAAGATTCTTCATTGTGATTTCTCAGTGAGAAAGTTACAAGTAAATGGGGAATTGGACAAAAGAGTTTTCGTCAATCCACTGGAAATTGTGTCACCCGTAAGTAATGTTAATTATGAATAAGTAGTTGTAATTATTTATCATTTTTTCATATAGTGTTTTTATAATTTGAAATTATAAAAAAACAATAATTATTTTATATTTTATAGAAAAATATGGAACAATGAAGTCGACAATATTCATTATTAGATAACCACGCTTGGAAAAATCAATGTATAATTCCTAACAGCCCTAGTTTAAATCATGTTTATATTGAGGGTATTGAATATTTATTATCATTTGCATCATCAAAACCAGAATATGTTTCAAAAGGCACAATAAAGTGTCCATGTAAAAAATGTGTTCTGAGAACGTTTGACACATTTGACAAGGTTGGGGGACATCTCTTGCGGTTTGGTTTTCAACTAGATTATGTTTTTTGGTATCAACATAGTGAATGCAGTTCCAAATAAGTTACTAATAACTTGATTCCAGACCCTTCGTTGTTTCAAAATTTAGTACATGATGTTTCAAGTCCGTCTATTCAAAAATAAATATAGCTTCCATAAAGCTCCATGTTCTTTTTTATATCACTAAATAGTTGTGGTTGTCAAAATTTCATTTCCACATTCAGTGCACATCAAATGATTTCCTCAATGATTCCAAAGTCCCTTATGGATTATTTCCTTTGGTGACTTGGTTTCAAAACACTAAAGAAACAAATACTTTCTCTTTTAGGGAAGATGATTAAACCTAAACCATAACTTGGATGTCTTGTAAAATTTTCCACATAGGTTCCAAGATTCATCATTGTTTTGGTTCAACTAATGTGATTTATTTTATATTTTTTATGTATGATTTGATGGAAGAACTCAATTAAAATCATTCATGAAAACTCATCCAATTTCATGGAGAAAACTTACATCACATTACATATATTCTTAGTAAGATTCCTATATTAACCTGTTTTTCCTTCCAAATGAGAAACTGGTAGTAAACCATTTTTTTTAATTGAATAAAAAATATATATATTAAATTTCATTGATCCATTTATTAACAACCAGTGGTTAAAATAACCCATATAATGAGGTTGTACATTATCATATAAAATATTCGTAAACAAGTTTCTCTCCCTATGGTGAATTCATAAGTTCATCATGATCTGTGTTTCCAACAATATTTTGAGAGAGTTGAGTGAGCATAGTCACAAGCTATATCATCCCAATACATTATAAATTTAGTTTATCTTAAGGATGTTTTACTAATTTTCCTTAATATTAATTAATCATTTCATTCTTTTAGGTTCCAATGATTGAGTAAAATCAAAAAACATATTGTGTGAAATGATAATCAGAGTGAAAAACAACTTAATCATAAAAATTCTATTATTATATTTCCAAATCAAGACAATTTATTTTCCATCTATGACACATTGGTTTTATCCTAGGTCATCCATGATCATTACTAAAATATTAGGGTGTTATCTTATAATTTTTTCAATATGTAGAATTCTCACTATTGTCTTATAATCCTATTTTCCAAATGTCAAATAAATATTTCTCTAATACAAACTATAGAAACAAAATACTTTTATGAATATATAGAATCTTTTATTAGATGAATATTCAATTAATAAAATTGTTTTTCATTCTAGAATCATATGATTTTAGTGTCTTTAGAAAATTGGATACATAAATGACTAGTTCATAATATTTTTATGTCATTTTTCACATAGTTGTTAATAATTAGAATCCCCCTTAGACATATCATACCTAAAAACTTCTCCATTTTTTGGTGAAATGAAACATAATAATGGGAATGTTTTGATGATCAGTAATGGTAAAAAATGGGATATAATAATATAACATGATAATAAGTTCATGATAACATAAATATAACATTTTAAAACAATATCATTTATATAAAAATCATATCCTTGATTCCTAGAATAATTTTGGGTAGTTAAAAAGACATGAACCATAATATAATTAATTTAACATTATCCATGTTATCATAACATTGATGTAGGAATATTACAAAAACATAATCTCTTAACATCATGAGCAAGGAAAATGAGAAACAAGTTAACTAATAAATTTAAGGAAATAAAATCAGGAACTCCCATAAACTTATGGACATGGTAACCACTTCCACATATAATATTATATGAATTAATAAATGGTCTATGAATAAACATGTATACATGAAATCAATCTCTATGATTCATCATTTAGATATGAAAATGAGTTATATACTTAATCATACGGTCATTTAATTTAGTTCTGTTCTTATTCTTATGATCATGAAAACAATATCTACCAAGGAAATTTTGAACATGAAATTCGGTTCATGCACAACATATATACCTCATTATTTATCAATATTTACCCAATTAATTGGTGTTATTTAACATACCCAACCATTGTATAATTACAATTCAATAATATAAATTCCACAAGATCATAAATCATGACATTATAACATAATGCTTAGAAAATAAATGTGTTTTGTAAAAATATAATAATCATAATCATAAACAAACCATATAAATAATAATATGGTATAATTAGATCATATCCCTAATAAATCATAATTAACATCAAAGGATGTTATTATGGATGAAAACTTTCCATAAAAGATCAGTAGAATATTATTTGTCGAAAATACCCATCTCATTTAGAAATCATTTATCTAAAATATTAAAATTTAAAATATGTTATGGAAAAAATATATGAAAATAAATAGTGAATATTATAAGGTAATAATGAAAACATTTAGTGACTATGATGGCTTTAAATTTGGTTTATTCTTTATATGTTAAAAGAAATACATTAGTTTCACACTTTATTAAAATTTTAATATGTACCTCATTTGGAAAAAGAAAATAAGAATCCTTTTAAACTATTTTAAAAGAAAAATTAAGACATGGATAAAATTAAATTTAATCATTCATAGGATAATATTAAAAAATTATTTAATTTTTTTGAAAACATTTATATGTAAAAACAATTTTTCGATCAAAGAGTGAAATAAAGTTGATTTTACATAAAAACATATTTTTAGGTCTCTAGAGTACATAAGGTAAGGAAAATGAATAGAAAAAATGTGTTCTAAATAAATAACTAAAGGATAATAATGTCATTGTTTTCTAGATAAGTATATCTTAATATGACATCATCATAAATTTAATCATAAACAATATTGATAAACAATGAGATTCTAACATAAAACACTTACCAAATTACTATCATTTGAAACTTAAGCCCCATGAAACAATGAAATTTATTTTAATATATACATACCCTCAATTTCACAATAATTACCATATTTTTAAGTCATGTTCAGTACATAAACATAAAAAAAGAAACAAATTGTGAATATGGAACGTGTCTCACATAAATAAAAGTGAGACAAGAATACCTCAACTTAGGTATGAATTCCATCATAAGTGCTTTAATATCTTGTGTAATGAATATAGATTTATTATACATATATTACTGAACCATTATCATATATATAATACTACATATGATTTATTAATGACCATTGATGTCTAATTTATTAATAAATCATTATTAAAATCACTGTTATGGGTGATATCTTCTTCATTTTTCATCTATATTTTGGTTTGGTCATTTTGGTCCTTATACATTGATCATGGTTCCAAAATATATTTAATTTTAATCAATATATGATTATAATATATATACATTATTTATTTATTTATTTTCATTCATAAAATATCATGATAGGAAAATTAATTACACCATTCATAGAGATGGTAGGTCGTATGTACACATGAACACGATTTTCAAATTTTGATAGATGGAATAGGAAAAGGTAAATAATAATCCAAAATTAAAAAATAATTAAAATATCATGTATATTAATTAAATATCACTTTATTAACATCCATGTAAAATGGAAATGAAAAACAAATCACATCACTTTTTGGAGGTGGTAGTCCACATGTATGTATGAGTGATATTATATTTTACAATGGATTGGAATTTAAGATGGTAGATATGATATAATAATTTCAAAATAATAATTATTTCATAAATATAATATGTAATAGTCATAAAAATTATAATAACCATCCATGAATGATGGTGATTAAAAATTAATTTCATCGCTGTGTGAAGCCAGTAATCCATACATACACACGAGTGATACTCTCTTCCAATTTGATGGAAGGAGTATGGATAAATGTAGAATAATAATAATAACAACAAGATATTAGTTAATTTTGGATACATAAGATATAATTTTATAAATAATATAATTTATTTATAGTAGGTAATATATAAATTGAACAGAAAGTGATCAGTTAAGTATATTACCTTTTTTTTGAAAGAACACATTTAGATTTCCTCTTAACATCCCTAGGGTGGGTCTATCTAGATGGTAAATACCTATAAAATATTTTAAGTTATTTGGTATGAGTATTTTTTAATGTTTGGTAATTATTTAAGGATTAATTTTGTCTGAATAATAGAAAGGAGGGGTACCCTTTTATAAGTGAGGGTGGGGACACTCATGGAATTTCTTAAAATATTAAAATATAATAAATTAATTATATCGAAAAATGTTTTCAAATGAAAATATATTAGAATATAAGGTACTATTGGTTTTAAATATCATCATCCAACAAAATAATGACATTTTTATATGGTGGCTTAAAACTTGTGTTTTTGTTTAACCCCTTAGTTGCTCTGTTTTAATATTTTCTCTAGTAACGTCTTTTTAACTCTTAAAGGGTTATATTTTTACATACATGGTGAAATTGGCTCATAAATGGAAAATTTATGATATTATTACCATAAAATATCCACATTTCAAATATTTTTTATTTATATTATTTTTAAATAATTTAATAAAATATTATTTTGATGAAAGATCAATAATGTTCATTTTAACAGTATTTATTTAATTTGACTTAAAGTTATAAATAAAACATTGTAATTAAAATATAATCCATGTGAAAGTCACTAATTTTTTATATTTGGATTCTAATACACTATAACCCAATAAAATTATTTTCCTTTTAATATTTTTTAAATTTTTTAGTTCATTTTTTGATTAATTGAATAAATATTGTATTAATGTTTCACAAGAATTTAAGGTAATTATATAATAATTATAATTTATTAATAAATTACCAAAATTAATATAAATTCATTATAGAAAAAATGAAAATTTATTTTATTTCATAAATTTATTTTTCATCTGTGTGAATAGATAAAATATATCTAAAACTAAGATAGTGACATTATGTAACATTCTTTGCTTTAAGTATTGCGTATGTCATATTCTTGGATAAGTGTCCATTAAACAAATTAGTTTTGAGCCCAATATGATAAGGGTAAACTTAAATTTATCCAATAATAATTAATTCAAAACATTTTTGTCTTATCAATTAGTTTAAACCTAGATTAACTCAATGTAGCAATCATCAAGGTGATAAATTTTATCACAGTTACTATTCATAATGACAAAAAATAAAAGGGAACGATTTAAAAAAATTAACCTCCTAATTCAAAATAAGGAATCCATTTTATAATATTTAATACATAAAACTATAATTTATTAACTTAAAAATAAATGTTAAACATGCGATGCTGATAGGTTTTTAGAAAAATGACCTTTAATGTTAAAAAAAGTTTAATACTAAATTAAAGTATAAAATTCAATCAGAAGTATATAATTAGATTTTTTCTAATCAATAATAACTAATGAAATTTTAAAAATGATCCCTAATATAATTTTAACTTAAAAATTCTTTAAATTAAAATACAATTATCCATGATAATCAATAATTTCATTGTTCATTGAAAAATCTATCTTTTAAAAAAAATCTAAAATTTTCATCATAAACTAATTTTGATATAACGAAATAAAAAATTATATCCATTTTATTAAATAAAATTTATAAAAGTTTCTAAATATATTTATAATATTAACACAAAAAAATAAAATCTTTGAAGAAAACTTATTTCTAAAGAATAAAATGTATTTTCAAAAAATGTATGCTTAATTACTAAGAATTAATAAAAAATATTATTTATTGGAAACTTTTATATTTTATATAATCTGGTTAATACTATTTTTACCAAACAATTTAAACATCTAGGTTATACCATTCATATTTAAATAATAATATTTCATGATTAAATTAGGCTCGGTGTGGGATCTAACACAAGATATCATCAAAATTTAATATCTATATATTTCATAAAATATTTTGGTGCTATAGTCATTCTAGTGGGATGTAATAGTAAAAAACACATTATAAGGTTAGTTCCTTGATTTTTAAGGGTTATCGATACTTAATAAATGTTTTGAAAGAGCACGAACTATTAATGCTTACATGAAAACTATGTGACATGTAAGGGTAAACCCATGTTACCCTTATGAATTGCACATTTTGGTTTTAAGGTAATTCTAAACCATGTTTTTTATTTTTCACTTCCTAAATAGATTATATCATGTCTTTCATCATTTTAAATGTCTAAAATTATGGGAATTTATTAAGTTGTCTTGTGAAATTTTGAAACATGTATTTTGGTTTTTTTTTTAATTTTTTTACATATAAATAACATAATATTAAATTAATATGTTTTTTTATTTTGGGGTTTGAAATTTTGTGAACCAAAATTCCTTTTGTTTTTCTCATATATTCAACCCTTTTTCCCTTAAAATCTTTATATAATCTAGAATTCCAAGATTTCAAAAATTATTTATCTAATATCATCAAAGTATTATTAATTCATTTCAAGTTACTATTCTAGTCTATAGGAGTGATAGTACCCTCTTTCACTCCTCTATCCAGAGTGTATCATTTAATAAGTGATATTTTTAGTTTGGAATCACAAAATTCATTATTTTTTGAAATTATCTGTGCCAATTTTTTCAAATAAATGATAATGAATACTTAAAAAATTATAACTTAGAATTATCAAAAACTAAAAAATAAGTATCATGTATATCTAAAGATTATTGTAGAGAGATAAGGTATCCTTTCATGTTGAACTTATAATTATTATTTGAGAAAGAAAAGTATACCCTAGGATATGAATTAAATCAATAATTTAGAGATAATCCAAGAGAGATAAATTATGATCACATGAGAAGTTTTAAATTTTTTATATAAAATAATTGAAAATATAATTTATGAATCCTTACTTTGATGTTTAAACTAATAAATATATGGAAGTAATTTGGGTGATGATTTCATGGGGAACATTTGTATTTGATGTCGAAAACATTGAGGTTGTAAATCCTTATCCCCATAGTATTTTATTTCAAATTGTTTAGGTAGAATGTTTGGGCCCATAGAACATTTCTTGTTTAGGGATTATGTGTTCCTTTCTATGTTGTTTATTTCTTGTGAATTATTTCATATCATGTGGAATTAAATATTGTGATATATTATTATTTTATATGATATTCCTTATATATGGTTGTATAAATTTCCAGTTTAATCTCTATTTTAGGTTTTTGGTTGATAAGTGTTCCTAATAGATATAGTCAGATCCTTAGAGGGAGTGAATGGGGGTCATGAATCATTCGTGATGGGTTTTCATAACACGGTTAGAGCCGTATATTGACAAGAATGAGGGAACACCATATCAACTTTGGATGATTTTACCTATATTCTTGTGTGATCTACCATGGCGAACATCCTTTCATATGAGAGAGGGTATATTATATGGTTATACCAAGTGTGCATAACTCTATAGGAGACTAGGTATCCAGGATTCATGTGGAGGAATTTCACATAAAGGTTGTAATTATATTATTATTAAAATGTGTAACATTAATGTCTATAAATACAGTCAGAATCACTCAACATGATATAAGTTATGTAGTTTATGCTAAATGGTGTTTAACCGGAATGGTACTAAATAATGTAAGTTGTGGTACATGTCATCATGGGTAGTGAATGATCATTTGTTACATGTTTGGATTTATTCTTTGTTAAATATCTACTTTACCATTATTTCATACACTTCTATATACATGTGCACTAATGTAATGTATTATTTATGGATGTCCTACTAGGTATATATTGACACCCTGCATGAGTATCTTGATGCACATGAAAAATTCAAGAACATTGATCTAGTGATTGGTAAGGTACTCATGATATGGAGTTAAGAATATCAAGGATTTTTCTATAAGGTGATTTTAAGACATATTATGGACCAATTTCACTGCATTTATTTAATTTTTCATTTTTTTTGAAATTGGTACGACCCTTCATATTTGGGGGACTTTTTTTATTTTATGTATTAATGGAAGGAAATATATTATATAATCTATTCCAATTATTTTATACTATGTTTACTGGGATTATATTTATGGTATAAAATCATGTGATGGCTATAACGCCCCAACACTAGAAGCCCAGAGTCGGTGAATTATTATGTATCATTGGCATGATCACAAAAGATCAAGTCTCTAAAGAACGATTAGTATAGTAGCTTTGGAAGTACTAGATACATTCATAAGGTTTACATTACATCATAAAATAGAAAAATACAACAACATTGTTTCCATAGAAAACACTAAGATCCCATAGTCTATCCCTCCAGGTCAGTCATAATATACATCTTTGCATCCTGGGAAAAATAAAACATAGAAATGGGTGAGCTTAGATGCTCAGTAAGGATAACAATATAGCGGAAACATTCATAAATAAGCATAAACATTTAAGGAAACGTATAGAACTAATACAAATGCCTTTTCAACATAAACTTCATCACAATATGGAAAATATAAATCAAAATAATTCCATTTACTTACTCTCATGGATATTCTACTAGTCGAATAATCACATTCAATGTTAATATCCACATTCATAATGATGGACTGCATAATTCCATACTTTCATAACCACATAGTCAAGGCCTTGTTCCAAGACTACAAATAAGATTTTGTCAAGGCCTTGTGTCAAGACACTAGTTCGTCACATGAGACCTACCGAGGCATCAAGGACTAATAGCGGGCTCCACCCATCACATACTAAGTCCAATGCATTTCTCATATTAAAACTCTGAAACATAACATAAACATTCGTATTAAAACTAGCATACGAAATGTCAATAATTTATCCAAAAACCATGAACGGTATAAAAATAGAACATCCACAGTCAATCATAACTCATTCAATACAATATGGAAGATTTTATTGTAATAGATTAAACTCAATAAAGAATAATGAAGGATATTGACATAGATGAAAAAAATCATCAAATCTATTTGAGAGAAATATCCCACTTTATCTTGAAATATTTTAAAAGTCACACTATTTTTCAAGAAGTTGTTTAAAAATAGATTTTTAAATCAAAGTGTCCCATACCAATTTAAAACATTTAAATGGAATTTTAATTTTAAAAAATTAATGTCCATATAAATAAATCCTTAAAACCATTTTTAAAATATCGATATTAATGAGAAAGATTTAGAAGAATAAAATTTTAAAACATTTAAAATGATATTTTAGTTAGAGTTCCTAACCAAATGAGAGACGCTTGAATAAAAATAATTGAGCTAATAAAAACTTAATAATATCTTTAGAATAAAGGATTTCATGATATATTATGTCAAAGGACAGTATATACGCCATATAAAAGTGAATTGGTGCATAACAACAAAGAAGTCTAAAAGGAATTTAAATTTAGATGAAATCCATTATAAAGAAAGTATCTTTAGGTAAAGGATAAATAAATAACATAATTATGTGTGAAAAATATAAATACACTCAATGTTATTGGATATTCAGTGTAAATAGATCATAGGACATTCATACATATTCTTGTAAAAAACAACACCAATGACTTGGATGTTTAACTCAATGAATGGAAATTGAGTTAAGATAAAGCTTATATCAATGACTTGAGATCAATGGAGTGATTATGTCTATAAAATCTATATCCACAAAAATGGGAGTTTAAATTACTACATAAATAATAAATAGTGATTCCACACATAATCTTGGAGTAAAATAATCAATGAAGTGTGTGTCAAGCCCACTTAGTGGAAATTGAAATTTCAAATTCCCTTACCAATTTGGTTACTTATGAAACATACAACCCATGAAAGGAGGATCACACAATGAATATGTAAATACCCATAAATTAAATTATATTACACCAATAATACAATAATGTACAATTCATATTCCACACAAAAAAAATCATAGCCAATATTGCATGAATCTCATGGGAATAAAAAGTGAGATGAAAAACCCTTACTTCGTTGTAATAAATCGATTCATATGACCAAAAGTTAATAAACACCAAATTAATAATAGAATACCAAGAATATAAATAGAATCATGATTATATATATCAAATGGCAGTACACCATACAACACATGCAATAAATAAGTGGCGAACAATGGAAATCTCACAGAGTTAAATGTGAGATAAGAACCCCCTTACTTTGTACTTTTCCTTGGTCAATGGTAGGTTAACATCCTGTATAATGCTGAAATAGTTGTTATTAAATTATACAATAATCATATTCATTAATATGATATCATATATGATCTTTTAATATTTCTTTGTTAATAATATTTTAGTATTATCGTCATTTCAGGTGTTAACCGATTCGTTTTCCTTTATATGATTTGTTTCGTAACTAGTGTTTGTTATGAATAGGATGCATCTTATTCATATTAATAATTATATTAAGTCTTTAAAAATTATTTTTAATCATCTAATGAAAATTAGTCTTAAATGGATTATGATGGGGAATGAATCTCATCGCGTTCGTGGAGACGGTAATCCATACGTACGCACGAGTGACAATATCATTTTTTATATTAAAATAATATATAATTTGATGGTATATAATATATAAATATTCATTATCATGTTATATTTATTATTTAAATCAATTACACATCATTATTATACCCATCCAAATAATAATGTATTGAATAAAAATTACACCACGACGTAGAGACGGTAAGCCGCATGTACGCACGTATGGTGACATGTCATTTAAAGGATGGATAAAATAATGAATATGGTTGTACCATAATTATGATAACATCACAGTGTATAGAATATACTGGATTTATTATTTTATAATGGAAACAAAAATTGAAAGAGGAAGTGGATGAAGAAAGAAACTTGAAACAGGTGATGAAATATTTACCTCTTCATCGGGTTCTTCCTTTTGATTTGATCAAAAGGGCTCCTTAGGCTGGCTTTCTGAATGAAGGAAGGATTTTATGATTAAGGGAGGACAGTTTAAGAGGTATTTGGGTAGAGTTTGGCTGAGACAAAAGGCTTTGAAGGTGCGAATTTGAGGTAGGGGGAGTGATCTTTTATAAGAGGGGCGAGGGGCACCTTAAGAAAAGCTAGAAATATTATTTTATAATAAAATAATTTTCGGTTTCTAATGGCTCAAAAGTGTATTTTTTAAAGGATAAGGTTGTTATGGGTCTAAAAACACTCAACCAATAGGTTCTTGACAGGTTTGGGTCACTATATTAACCTTACATTTAGATTTAACTCTTAGTTAAACAGTTTGACATTTACCATGTCTCTTTGTATTTTTATATTATATGGTTAATAAACATACTATATACTTCCAAGAGAACCCCAAGTGGTTAATTAATGATTTACCTATCATTATATAAGTCTTTTGGTCAAACCTTAGATTTTTGGGAATATAATATCAATTAATAATATAATATTTCTTTAAATACCCTTTTATGTCAATTTTGACACTATATGGTATTTTGTTTTTGCTAAATTTATAACAGCATTATTACTTTTAAAAAAATTCATATAACCAACAGTAATATGTCATATTAACCTAGAAAATTAGTTTAATTCATTAAAAGTCTCAAATTAAATTTATTTAAATATTTATAATATCAATTAATTTAATATTTCACTATTTAGGTAATTACTGCATCATCATTGTGTCATAAATAAATTAAATTATTTATAGTCTAAAAAATATAAATAAAATACCATTATTAAAAAATATTTTTATCTTTATAATAAATATTTATAGTTGAATTTATCTTATGTTTAAACCTATATTAAAAATGTTTTAGTTATTAAACTTTAATTTTAACTCTTTTAACTCTTCTTTGAATAAAATAATAATTAATATCCTAATCTAATCCAAGTGGACGAAGGAGGTTCATATTTTATTACATAGGTTGTTTTTGGTTGAATTATACTTATCTAATATAATTAGGACATGTGTTAGGTTAATAATAATATCATTTTTACCTTTAATTACCCCATTTACTTTTAACCGTGGTAAATAAAAGCTTAAATATACTATTCCCCAAAAATTATTTATATCTTATTGATCCACATTTTACTCCTTCATATTAACTGTGTGTCTCAGATTTTTGAAATTCAACTCACAGAAGTGGTAAAATTAAGTTTTATTTAAATTTGCAAATCCTCCTAGGAGGTGGGTAAAAGTCAGTGAAAAGTTCAATAAACTTTTATATATATAATATTATTAAAAAATAAATACAATGAATTACATTGAACATATATAGGTATTATGTATGTATTTTTACCTAATATAAATTTAAATAAAATAATTAATTCTTTAAATAAAAATTCGGTTTTAAACTATAACTCAGTATTTTTCACTATTCATCAAAAATTGAAAGTTTTCAGAAAAATAACAAAAGTTCACCCTAAGATAATTTAGATATTCCAAATCCAAAAATTAATTCCATTTTTAATGATAAAATTTATAAAATTTTAAAAAGTGGGTATTACTATTCATAGCGGCTAGTTTGATTGGTCCCGGTGTGTTAGAATCATGAAGTTGCGTACAATGCAAGCTATTACATTATTCAAATGAAATCATACCATGGAATCCTGGGGTGTTACATTCTTCCCCCATTTTGTAAATTGTGTCCTTGAAAATTTTAAAATTGGGCTTGGGAACATAATTAAAAGTCTCACATAAGAAAATGAGACAATAAAACTGTCACTTTAAAAGAAAGAAAGAGAAGTACCCAGGTCACCCAAGATAACTCTTACTAGGATTCCATATAATAAAACATAGATATAGAAGATAAAGTGTCAAGTTATTATGGAGAGGGATAGAAAACATGATAAGGAGAAAGTTAACAACAAGAAAACCCCAAACTTGTAATGGGAAAAACGGTCATTAGTTTCCCTGTAGGAAAAGTAAACAGACAATGTTTTTTTGTTTTAAGATTCATTTCATAAAGATGAGGAATTTATTTAAGAGATTGACTATGAACATAAAGATATATACTTACTTTTTAAGTAGAGTATCATTATTTAATAAATTTCTACCACTAACTCATTTTTTTTCAAATGATGAGTTTTCAAGATGAATTGGTCACACTGGAAGAGCTAGAATCAACTTCTAGAGAATCACATGATCCAAAAAGGATAAAATATATATTTACATTGTATTTAAGGATTAATCAAAACTGAAATGGTTACTACAAGATTTGATGATCCCCCAAAAGGATATTCATTTAGAGAAAGAAACATTAATCTTAATTTCTAAAATTAAACCAACAATACCACAAAGTTAAATAAATACCATTCAACAAACAATTTTCCGTAAAATACTTAAATATAATCCAAACTAATATTGAAACCTAAAACTTATAAGAATTTGGTTATGTAGTCTTCCACGTTAAATATTATCTCTTAATGACATAGACTAATCTTAAAGTCACATACTTAAAAGTAATTAACATAATCACATATTCTCTATTATAGGTTAATCATTTCTATAAATAACCCAAATCACTATAAATCCACAATAAAAACATAAATAAAAATCCCCCATTACTCCTCAAATTAAATCCCATAGTATTCTCTTTTCCTTAGGCATATAGTCTTCCCAACAGAGCGAACTTCTTCCAAAATAACATTTATCACTTAATCACAAAATAATTTTTCTATACTAAGGGTGTTCATTTGATAATACATAAGATCCAAAATGAACTTATTATTGATCAATAAAAAAATTTAACTAAAATAATTCGTCACACTAACCGGGTACTTCACGTAGTCCAGTGGTAGGTGATAAATCCCAATCGCACTCTGGTTGTGGGTTTGATTCCCATAGCTTTTTCTGATGCGATGGGTTGTCACACGGTCTGTGTGTTGTCCTTTTTCAAAAACTATATTTTAAAACATTACAAAAATGTGATAAATTCCTCAAAATAACCATAACATAATTTAAGCAGAATTTTTATCTCATAACATGTATTTTCATCCCAAAATACAATAACTTCTAATTTCCTCAAAAACCAATGATCATATAAAACCAAATGGTTATTTATAACTATATCCACAAAAGAAAAGAGTATTCTTCCTAAAATATCATTTTCACATGACAAACTGCAGCATTACAAATAAAAGATAAAATTATTCCAAAGTAATCCCATCAACAATGATCACTAATACTTTTAAAAATTTCTCCAACCATTTATTTCCACATATATTCTTCTATGACCAAGAAAATATCCTATAGAATAGGGAAATAAATTGGGTAATGGCCAGGTCCCCTAAATTTATGGAAAATGACTCTAAATGGATACTTGGGACCATTTTTATTTTCTTCCATAGTACTCTTCATTTTTCCTCAGAAATTATTTACTTTATGTCCTTCTTTCCCACATTTAAAGAATTTATTTATTCCATGGAGACCCTTTCCTGAGTGTCTTCTTCCACATTTCCTACATGATGGAAAATGAGGATTCTTTTCTCCTTGGTCTCCACTGCTAGAGCTCTTTTCATTCATCACCTTTCTCTTCTTTGTTGAGTCTGGGATTTGGTTAATATATATGTTGTTGATTATATTTTTGGAAAACTGATTTGGCATGAAAATGATATCTTTTACACCTATCAACATTCTGTTTTGTTTCTCATTTCCACCATCATTCCCACCTTGTACATCATGCTCAATGTTACTATGACTTCCGTTGAATCCAACCATCGACTAAAACTAGAAATCATTGTGTGAGTAACATTAGTCATAAAACCATTTAGAGAATATCATGACACCATATTTTTAATTTGAAACACCTTAGGATTAACCAAGGTAATTTATTCTCATATTATATTAAAATATATCAAATCAGTTTGAAAATGAAATGTAAATTATCCAAAGCGTATCCACTGGGAGTGTCGTAACCAAGGGTGCAGCAACGCCCGGTGTCGTGCACTAGTTCCCATTCGAGTCTATCTCAAAGCGTCATTTTTGGGTTTTACCCCTAGGTACATCTGTTCCAGAGATTCCTCTACGTTCTCGTATCATGATAGGGATGTATTGTGTGGAAAAATCACAAAATCTTTACAATACCAATTTTTTTGGAAGTTCCTCTATACTAATCCTCAAATTATATCTTATTGCTATGTGATCTAATCAGATTTTATCTAAATCTAGTTTCCAACGTTTGTACTAAACTTCATCTGATACCAACTGTAACTCCCCGACCCCAGAAGCCCAGAATCAGTGCATTATTACCTATCATTGGCGTGATCAAAAAAGATAATGTCTCGAAAGACCGATTAGTTTAGTAGCATCGGAAGTACTAGATACATCTATAAGGTTTACATTACATCATAAAATAGAAAACTACATCAACATTGTTTCATTAGACAACATTGATATCCCATAGTCTATCCCTGTAGGTCAGTCATAATATACTTCTTTGCATCCTGGGAAAAATAAAACATAGAAAGAGGTGAGCTTAGATGCTAAGTAAGGATACCAATATCGTGGAAACATTCATAAATAAGCATAAATATTTAAGGCAATATATAGAACTAAAACAAAAGTATTTTCAACATAAACTTCATTATAATATGGAAAACATAAATAAAAATAATGCCTTTTACTTAGTCATGTGGATATTATACTAGTCGAACAATCACATGTAAATCAATAGTCACTTTCATAATGATGGAATGCATAATGCCAGACTTTCATAACCACATAGTCAAGGCATTATGCTAAGACTACAAATAAGATTTTGTCAAGTCCTTGTGCCAAGACACTAGTTTTTCTCATGAGACCTACTGATGCATCGAGGAGCTATAGAAGGCTGCACACATCTCTTACTAAGTCAAATTCATTCCTCATATGAAAATATTTAAACATAACACAAAAAATCGTATTAAAACTAGCATACGAAATGTCAATACTTTATCCACAATCCATGAAAGGAATAAAAATAGCATATCCAAAGTCAAACATAACTCATTCAATACAATATAAAATATTTTATTGTAATATATTAACCTCAATCGAGAATAATGAAGGATATTGGCATAGATGAAAATAATCATCTAAACTATTTGAGAGAAATATCCCCCTTTTTCTTGAAATCTTTTAAAAGTCGCACTATGTTTCAAGAAGCCGTTTAAAAATATTTTTTTGAATAAAAGTGTCCCATACCACTTTGAAACATTTAAAAGTAATTTTAACTTTAATACATTAATTTCCATATAAATAAATCCTTAAAACTACTTTTTAAACATGAATATTAATGAGAAAGATTTAGAAGAACAAAATTTTAAAACATTTAAAATGATATTTTAGTTAGAGTTCCTAAAAAAATGAAAGATGCTTTAATAAGAATAATTGAAGTAATAAAAAATTTATAACATCTTGAGAATAATGTATTTCATGATATACTATGTCAAAGGACATTATATACACCATATAAAAGTGAATTTGTGCATAACAACAAAGAAGTCTCAAAGAAATGTAAATTGAGATGAAATCCCTTATAAAGATAATATCCTTAGGTAAAAGATAAATCAATGACATAATTATGTGTAAAAAATATAAATACACTCAATATGATTGGATATTTAGTTTAAATCAATTATAGGACATTCACACATATTCTTGTAAAAAACAACACCAATGACTTGGATGTTTAACTCAATGAATGCAAATTGAGTTAAAATCATGTTTATATCAATGAATTGAGATCAATGGAGTTATTATGTTTATAAAATGTATATCCACACAAAGGGGAGTGTAAATTACTACATAAATAATAAATAGTGATTACACACATAATCTTGGAGTAAAATAGTCAATAAAGTATGCGTAAAGCCCATATAGTGGAAATTGAAATTTGAAATTTCCTTATCGATTTGGTAACTTATAAAACATACAACCAATGAAAGGAGGAAAATACAATGAAGATGTAAATACCCATAAATTAAATTATATTACACCAATAATACAATAATGTACAATACATATGCCACACAAAAGGAAATAATGGTCATTATTGCATGAATCTCACGGGAATAAAAAGTGAGATGAAAAACCCTTACATCATTGCAATTAATTGAGTCATATAACCAAAATTTAATAACCACCAAATTAATAACATAATACCATGAATATTAATATAATGAAAATTATATATATCAAATGGCAGTACACCATACACCACATGCAATAAATAAGTGGCGAACAATGGAAATCTCACAGAATTAAATGTGAGATAAGAACCCCCTTACATTGTACTTTTCCTGGGTATATGGTAGGTTAACCTCCTGTATAATGGTGAAATATTTGTTATTAAATTATACAAGAATCGTATACATTAATATGATATCATATATGATCTTTTAATATTTCATTGTTAATAATATTTTAGTATTATCATCATTTCAGGTGTCAACCGATTCGTTTTCCTTTATATGATTTTTTTCCTAAGAACTGTTTGTTAAGAATAGGATGAATCATATTCATATTCATAATTATATTAAGTCTTTAAAAATTATTTTTAATCATCAAATGAAAATTAGTCATAAATGGATTACGATGGGGAATGAATCTCATCGCGTTTGTGGAGACGGTAATCCGTACGTACGCATGAGTGACAATATCATTTTTTATATTAAAATAATATATAATTTTAAGGTATATCATATATAAAGAATCATTATCATGTTATATTTATTATTTACATCAATTACACATCATTATTATACCCATAAAAATAATAATTTATTGAATAACAATTACACCACGACGTGGAGACGGTAAGCCATACGTACACACGTATGGTGACATGTCATTCAAAGGATTGATAGAATAATGAATATAGTTGTACTATAATTATAATAAAATCACAGTATATATAAGATACTGGATTTATTATTTTATAATGGAAACAACAATGAAAGAGGAAGTGGAAGAAGAAAGGAACTTGAAAGAGGTGATGGAATATTTACCTCTTCTTCGGGTTCTTCCTTTTGATTTCATCAAAAGGGATACTTAGGCTAGCTTTCTGAAAAAAGGAAGGATTATATGATTAAGGTAGGATAGTTGAGAGGGTATTTGGGTAGAGGTTGTTCGAGATAAAAGGCTTTGATTGTGTGAATTTTAGGGAAGGGGGAGTGCCCTTTTATAATATCAATTATTTTAATATTTCATTATTTAGGTAATTACTGCATCATCATTGTGTCATAAATAAATTAAATTATTTAAAGTCTAAAAAATATAAATAAAATACCATTATGAAAAAATATTTTTATATTTCTAATAAATATTTATAGTCGAATTTATCTTATGTGTTACCCTATATTAAAAATGTTTTATTTATTAAACTTTTATTTTAACTCTTTTAACTCTTCTTTGAATTAAATAATAATAAATGTCCTAATCTAATCCAAGTGGACGAAAGAGGTTCATATTTTATTACATATATTGTTTTTGGTTGAATTGTACTTATCCAATAGAATTAGGACATGTTTTAGGGTAATAATAATATCATTTTTACCTTTAATTACCCTATTTAGTTTTAACCGTGGTAAATAAAAGTTAAAAGTTACTATTCACTGAAAATTATTTTTATCTGATTGAACCACATTTTACTCCTTCATATTAACAATATCTCTCAGATTTTTGAAATTCAACTAACAGAAGTGGTAAAATTACGTTTTATTTGAATTTGCAAATGCTCCTCAGAGGTGGGTAAAAGACGGTGAAAAGTTCAATAAAATTTTATATATCTAATAATAATAAAAAATGACTCCAATTAATTAAATTGAAAATATATAGGTATTATGTATGTATTTTGACCTAAAATAAATTTAAATAAAATAATTAATTATTTAAATAAAAATTCAGTTTTAAGCTATAATTTAGTTTTTTCACTATTCATCAAAAATTTAAAGTTTTCAGAAAAATACCAAAAATTCACCCTAAGATAATTTCGATATTCTGAATCCAAAAACAAAGTCCATTTTGAAAGATAAAATTTATAAAATTTCAAAAAGTGGGTATTAAAATTTATAACGGCTAGTTTGATTTGTCGCGGTGTGTTAGAATCTCAAAGTTGCGTACAATGCAAGCTATTCCATTATTGAAAAGGAAAAATATCGTGGATTCTTGGGGTGTTACAATGGCTATGATTACCAAGGGTATAGTCTCCCCATCTTACATTTGAACCTCATTATTGGGAAAAATCCTCTTGTACATGGGGAGGGAAGCATCAGTTTGTGTGCATCTTTACCATGAATCAGGTAAATATGATTGGGGCACTAAAAAATGGTAAAAAATAACTGAGTTTCCACTCTTTATTTCCTTTTAGGGTCATGGTATAAAAGAGATAGGTTTTTTTGAACATGGATATGGGAGATCCCATGTATTTGTCCAATAATGTTTGATGGACCTATGAGTTACTGTTGATGATATTTATATTATATATATATAGATTTATGGTTTTATATTGATCTTGAGTATATTGTGTTGTAACTGTTTTATGGGATTTGGGTGTGTTCATGCAACATTACTTGTCACTTAGGACCCCATATCAAATCTATAATGAATGTTCAGTGTTTTATAGTATTTTTTTAATTTATGGAATTGATATATTCTTCAGTTTTGTGATATATCTTTTTTACCTAATTTTGTGATGTATCAATCCTATAATTGATTATTTGAACATGGTAATGATTGTTTATATATATATATATATATATATAATTGTTCCAAACCAGACGGTATGGATAACTATGCTTGTTCCATGAGTAGTGCTTGGTGGGGTGTGTTTACATATTTCTACCAGCCTCCTTGGATATGTTTTACATATAAATACATTGTATGCACATATGAGATGCTAAGGCAATTATCTATGTCACATTATATTGGTGTTGTAATCATACATTGGTATTTTAGATAATGTATCCTCAAAGACTCTAGATGTTCATGTCAATTTATATCCTAACACTACTGGAAAATAGACCTATACCCACGGTTTAAGAAAACCGTGGGTATATGTATAGTGTGGGAACCTATACCCACGGTTCTGGAAAACCGTGGGTATTGGTCACCTATACCCACAGTTTATATAAAACCGTGGGGGTAGAGTTTTTTTTCGAAGGCCTATACCCACGGTTTTGTATAACTGTCGATATATGTATTTATTTAAAGGCCAATCCCCATGGTTTTTGAAAAACCGTGGGGATATATTTTTTTTCGAAGGTCTATACCCACGGTTTTTTAGAACCGTGGGGATATCTTATGGAGGAAAAAAAATTGCACGGGAAAACAAAAACAATTTGGCAGGAAAATTTATACCCACGATTTGAACTAATATATATAAGTTGATATAAATTTATAAACAAATTAAATCTGGGGCTTGGTTGGTTATGTGTTACACGTTTGTTGTAGCGGTTGTGGTATCAAATCCCGATGATTTCTTTTTTTAATACATTCACAATGATTAGTATATTATTAAAAATACAGATATTTATTGGCGTAGTTGAATTAGCCTAGTTGGTTAAGCGCTGGAACGGTGCAAGTTTGTATCGTCAAACTCTGGTTCGAAACCCTCTTGTTTTTCTTTTTCGTAATGCGGTAAAAGATTAAAATATATATAGAAATATAAAGATACATTAATATAAGTACCAAGGCTGCTGTGGCAAAATCTGTAGGAATAATTTCTCAGATCGCGGTTCGGCGCGGGTTCAAGACCTAGCGGCTGCGAATTTCTAAAATTTTTACCCACGGTTTAAAAACCATGGGAAGAAGCCCTTGACAGCGTGGAGGATAGATTGACATGGTGGAAAAAAATATTCCCACGGTTTTTCAAATAGTGGGGATAGGTTAACACCCCTATAACGATGCCACTCAGCCCCACGGTTCCCAAAACCGTAGGTATAGGCTATACCCACGGTTTTGGGGGCTATACCCACATTTTTGAACCGTGGGTATAGGTAGTTTTTCCAGTAGTGTATGTGTGTTTTGATATAATGTTAGGGTGGAAAGTGGATTTTCTTTAGAGATTTTATGGGTGGATCATTATTGTTTCTTGATATGACCATATATGGGATTTAACTATCCTTAACATAACTATCTTTGATGTGATTTTTATCTTGGACTTGATGGCTAGTTATTGGGAACATGTGGACTACCATTGTAACTGTGTACTCTTTACAATGACTAAAGGGGAGATGTATGTTTTGACCAGTGAGTGGGATGTTGGATAAATAATATTGGAATTAGTCATGAGCCATGTTAAAGCTATTACAACAGAGGTATAATTAATTGTCCTAGTGTGGGAGCTAGTAGTATCCCCTTCTTCACCTCTAGTGGTGGAAATCTATCATGATGTTTTTACAAATGACATTTCAAGACTCCCACTTAAGAGGTGAATTGACTCTATGTTCAAAATATTTCTAGTAAGGAACCCTATATCCACTCCCTAATATCATATGGTGTTGGATGTGTGAAATGAAATAAAGGTAAAAATTGATTATTCAAAGCCTAAGGGGTTTAATCAGACTAAACTCAACTCCCTAGGGAACTCTAATGTAGTTCGCAAAGAAAGAGGATAGTAGTATCCTATTGTTTATAGGCTATAGATATCTGAAAAATTATACTTTTATGAACCAATACTCATTATTAAGGATTCATTATTATTTTGACTAGTTTCGAGGAGCTTGGTGGTTATGAAAAATTTTATTATGGTTAGGATACCACTAGATTTTAGTTAGATAAGAGGATATTTCTAAGATATAATTCAAGAGTTCATAATTATTTTATGAGTTTCTTGTTATTCCTTCCACACATGAAAATAATCTTGTGATTTTTATGGTTCCCATGAATATGATCATCCCTCTTTACCTCAACTACTTCTTTAGGGTGTTCGTTAACAAGATTTTAATATGCTAACTGATTGTATACATACAGGGAAGAAACCTTGAGATTTCATTGAGTATAGTTACATCACATAAAATATATTCCAAAATATTATTTTATCACTTTTAGATTCATGATTTGTGTTAACTTTTACATGTTTCCTAAATAGTAGGAATTTCAATAAACCTATAGAAATTAAAGGAAGTTATTTCTCGGGGTCACTCTCAAAATGTTTTTGAGATCAATAGTTTCTTCATGTTGGATGGAGAATAGTAATGGTTCATTCAATACTTCACCCACTTAGTATCATAGATATAAGGAATTTTCAAGAAGGGTTGTAAGTTTTAGTGGACTGATTAGTGTGATTAGTTTTACCTAGTTCTATATAGGGAGTTTATGATAGCCCTAGTTTTGACCCCTACATGGATTGGGAGTGAATACATATTGTATTATGATGCATAAGGTGTTGGGTAAGGATATTTTTTATGTAGATAGATATGGAATTTTTTTTAGTTCATGTTAACTATGAATCCATGATTGGAACTACCCAATGAATATATTAGATTATTATGTTTCGTTCTATGATCAGAAGGGTTGGTGGTAGTAATTGTTCAGTTATGGGTTTACCATCTACATGGACCATAAGAACCTGTGGTATATATCATCTTAGTGTGACCTCAATATGAGGAAGAGGTATTTTGTAAAGTATTTTCAAATGTTATACAGTGAGATATCTTATGCACCAATAATTTTAATGTCATTACATATGATCAAAGCAAGAAAATTCTGAAGTTGTAGGATCATAAATAAAGACCTTCACAAGAGGAGTGGGGTTTGATGATTTTCATAGCTAAGTGGATAATGGATGAATTTTAGGCTTTTTGTGAAATGATATTTGTACCTTTATTCATCATTTCTTCTTATTTGGACCATGTAAAAGCATGGAAGGAGTTATACCCCATGTATGTATTAATGCGAGGTCACTTGGAAGGGGATCATTCAATTCCAGGGTAGTCCTTTGACAATGATGATGTAATATATAATTATGGGATAATATTTTTTAAGATTAATTGTGAGTGAATTTCATGAGATACAATCGTATTTTGGAATAGGTAGTGCATTCAGGGTCAACAATGATGTACCATGATATATGATGTATGTTTTGGTGTTGTGGTATAAAGAGATATGTCACTAGTTTTGTCTCGCATTGACTCACTTTCTAAATTATAATTTTTGAGAATTAATGTCCTAATAGTTTTCCTTGGTCTCTACCAGTGCCTATGTGGAAGTGGTATTTCATGAAAATGGACTTATTGACGGTGTTTCCCAAGACCTCAATTATTTTTGATGTTATGTGGGAGATATTTTATCGACGGATGAGATTTTTTCATTGCATGATAATTTTATCGAATGGCCCGAGGGCCATCATTTTAATTGATTTTTGATAACCACCCTTTCAAGGGATGAGGGGGAACCCTTACAAGGTGCATAGGCTTAGATATTACATGGCTCATATGCTTAAGAGACATTACATGACCTGAGGGTCTTAGAAAATTAAACCAGACTATAACTATAAGGAACTGCCCCTCCCCAGCATCTGCATCATGATATTAAATCTCCACCATCGCATAGCCATATGTCTAAGCTTCTCATGTATTCATAGGCTGTTCTCGATAACATATTCGTACCCTCTCATTCTTCTAAATCCATTGGTTTTACTATAGTGATTGCACCTACTCTGAATCCCCCTCTAGGGATGCTCCTTTTTTGAAGAGTTTGTCTAGGGAAACTGCACTTATTATGAGACCCAAAGGCCATTAGGTGATCGAAAGGCCTTAAAGGTGGCTCAAAATCCTTACCGACCCGAAGGCCTGGTTGGACCGAAGGACTTATGGACTCCAAGACCTAACCGGTGGCCAATGTTGAATAGTTCATACTACTACAATACTGAAGAGTACCTGCTACAATAACTCACACATTACTACTACAGTAATGCTACAATGATCTGGAAATATGCCTCCTCCTGGTTTTGAACCTGGTTCTCATGGATACAGTTAGAGAGACCACACCAATTAGGATAAGGCTCATGTGAATTTCATACTGATTTGAGATAACCTTTAAGTAGATGAGTTTGAGGAGTTATATATTCAATTGATTTTTTATAACTCCGCATAAATTTGGTTTAAGATTATAATAAACTTTATAAATTTCTTATCATGTAACAATGAAATTTAAGAGAACTGCAATTTTATATGAAAATATTATTATTTAAACATGATTTTTTAACCTATCTATTGATTTAACATGTATGAATATTAATGAAGACATTATGAAGAATATGTGAAATGGTTTTTAATAATTTAATTTTTTTTGATTAATTTATAAAAATTAACTACTCAATTTTCCTTAATGTAATTTTAGGCTTCAAATAAATTATTTTTTCATAAATAGGTTTTATTTAATTATTTGCATTGGAAATATATTTATTTTCTCCCACATTTTTAAATTGATTTTGAAAAAAAATATCATTTTTAACTCATAATTTTAATATTTTCAAAGGATTATTATTTTGAATTTTACTAAAATGTGGAATTTTTCAATGAATAGTGAAAATTAGTGATTTTTCTAAAATAATCATATCTTTTCATTAAATAATGTAATTTAATAGTAACAATATTTTTATTTTTTAAATGTAAAATATGATACATTTTATTTAAAATAATATTAATAATTGCATACTAAACATCATTATACTTGAGTGAGGAAAAAGTTCATTTCGGAGCATCCAACGTATTTTTCATAAAACAATTTTTCATTAAATTTCATAGATTTATATTAGTATTTATTTCTACAACATAAATAAATAATATATTTTAATTTTTTTTTTGATTTTTTGAAATATGAGGTTCAAATTTCATAATTATTTCCCTTTTATTTTTGGCCATTTTTAATTGTAACTACAATAAATATTTGTCCACAAAGTAATAGTGAAAGTGGTATGATATGGTAAAAATTATGAGACAAGGCCTCAAATATCACTAAGCATTTATTTATTTTATTTGATAAGATTTTTTCACCAAAACCATCCATGATTTAAAAATTTAGTAATTTATTTCTATTCTACATTGACAATGAACTTCATATGATTTTAGATAAATAATAAAAACCAAATTTCACTCTCTTTGTTTTAAAATATCTTATATATTTTCATAGGGATTAAAATTTATTATGTATAGTGTTAATGGTTGTTTAAAATAATAATTAATTTTTATCAATTTAATTTGTTTTTTAATTTTTATTGATGGAATAATTTCTTTTATTTCCTATAGAACTCTGACACTATTCTTGTTCATATAATAGACAGATCTAGATAATTATTTTAAAATCTATAAAATTAATACATTTTTGATGATTTTTTCTATTCTGATAATTTTTAAGATAAACATAAGATATTAATAATGTTTTAAATGTTTAATTTCAAATTAAATTACTATCAAGATTTCATTAAATTAAATAAATTAAAATTGTCCTGAAAATTATTTTAATGGTAAATTATGTTAAAAAATATTTTATTATTAATTTAAAATTCATAAAATTATTATCTTTGCATAATTGAGTGACATATGTTCTATAATGGAAAATATTGTCCACATATGGTTCACTTGTACTTTTATAGTGATTTTCTTGACTCATATATATTAAAAGACTTTGATATCATAATACCCATTAATAGGGTTAATAAGGGTTAAAAGTAATATATATGTGTAAAAAATAACCTTCTTTTTTCATAATTTTATTTTATTTCATCATATACATGTATAGCTTGATACCCAAATAGCATGGATCAGGTGCATTGACTTGTTACATTGGCATATGATACAAGAAATTGTATATGAAATGACTGAATAAATTAGTAGTCTTGGTAAAAAAGATACATATTTGAAATTAAAACTACATTTTATACATAAGATACAAAAATTATTTTCTTTGGGAGCCCCATTATTCCCCTCATCATAACCATGCATATCCATCATAATAAACTTATTGGAAACCTAAGGAAAATAAACATAAGAAATTGGGGGGCTTAAATTCTTAGTAGGGTTTTGTTAGAGTGTAAGGTAACATAAATCAATATTTTGAGGTAAATAAATGAGAGAAGATGAAATTTAATAAATAAAAATAAATGCATACATATATTTTATCGTGTTGAAAATAACTTGGATAATAATAAAATAATAATAAATGTAGTAAATGCCTAATTATTTTATTTCATGTATCTAGGACATGACCCAGTATTCTGTTATGTCCATTCACATGATGGTTTTAAGTCTATGGGTAGAAACATGTCTTATTCAGTATGGAAACAAATGTGAAGTGTTTGTATCCAACTGATTTTATCTCATGAGACTAAAAAATAATTTTCACGACCCGTCCCCTAGGGCACGTGCCATTACTACCCTAAGCCCACTTTCCATAGGCCAGAGGATGACAACTATCATCGAAAGGCATATTCCCTAAACTGGGAAGGAATTTCCATTAAACTTTTACAAACACACAGTTTAAGAACAAAACAAGAATAAACTTTAAAGTAAAATGCTATAGTAGAAGAGTGTTCGAAGTAAAATGGGCCAGAATACTAGCCCAACTGTAAATGTACAAGTATGACTAAAAGTATAGTACAAATAAAAGGAAAAAGGAAAACAGCTAATGGGCCAGCCTTCGAGGTTCCTACCTGAAGATTAGGTACATATCGCCTCCACTGCATTCCACGTCCGCTCATCTCCTTTGTGTCACATCAAGACGAATGGTCCACCTTCGATCACCATCCAGTCCTAGCTCCCTTATCCTCGATCAATGTTGCACGTCATTTGCACAAGACACAACAAGGTGCGGGTGATGCCCGTGTTCGAGTGAGTATAACGATACTCAATAAGGACTCCGAGACCCCAAAGGTCTCCTAGAGTTCTACAAAGAAAAACCACAAGGTAACACCAAGATGGTAGATTACCCTACAGGTAAAGTACCACATAGAATATCCTCAATCACAAGCACAAGGTAAAGAAAGATCAAACAGTGATCTATTCTCAGGGTAGTAACAAGTAACATCCACAGTCACATAATCGAACTCATCGGCCACTAGAGAACTCCTCCTCTATTGAGTATAGTGGGCCTATCGGGTCACTCCGAGCCACTTCCCAATATACTTGAACTACTGAGGTACTCCACCCCATTGCGTATTTTGGGTCTTCCGGGTCACACAGAGCCACCCACCCACATTGTGGTCTGCTAAGGTCTCGTCCCCATCGCGTACCATGGCTACTCCCCACCGTGGCCTACCAGGTCACGCATAAACACCCACCCCCATCATGGTCTGCGAAGGTACTCCTCCCCATCGCATACTACGGCCGTTGAGTCACTCCGAGTCAAAAAGTCAGCATTCGTCGAGTCTCACCCAATGGTAGGGTTCCATATGTAGTGAACTTTGGAGACCCGCTACACAAGCCATCAATCATATCTCAACAACAAGAAGTCTCACAATGAAGTAACTCGATGATCCTCCAAGTCATAAGAGTTCCAATGCAATAGACGACGCGTCAGTCAGATGTCTGGTC
Organism: Viscum album; assembly: GCA_963277665.1. Lineage (NCBI taxonomy): Eukaryota > Viridiplantae > Streptophyta > Magnoliopsida > Santalales > Viscaceae > Viscum > Viscum album. The sequence goes on from OY728158.1 coordinate 1,467,752,126, forward strand.
TGTGCATTATTGGTATTTAAGTGCCGAGGGCCCAATTGGGTTCAAGTGAGATCCAACCCAGACATAATCCAAGTTTCTCCAAAACTATCATAGAGTAAGTCAAAAGGACCATCTCACTCCAAGGATCCTAACTCCGCACACGGTTAATCAAATGGATGTTCGTTTTAGGTGTTAGAGCATGTTTTGTGTGTTTTTGGGTCCAGGTCCGGTCCGAACCAGTCAGACTGACGCGGCCCAACCTAGTCTATGTTGGGCTTAGGTGGACTCAGCCCACTGGGCTGAGGTGGACTCATCCCATTGGGCCGATGTTCGGTATGACTCACAAGAGGGGAGGCCCGACCCGAATAGGGCGGCCCGAAAAGGGCCGACCCGACCCACATGGGGAGGCAGACTACTAAGGCTTCGGCCCGGTCCCTGGGCGGCGGCCCACAGGGGCGGAGGCCCTATCCAAGGGAGGCTACCTGGAATGAGGGCAGTGTTCTATATTGAGGGCGGTGGCCTGGCTCAATGGCTGTGACCCGGCGTGATGGAGGTGGCCCAACTAGAGAAGGGTGGCCCGGTCCGAGGGCGGGGACCTGCCTTGAGGGCGACAGCCTGCTCCGAGGGTGGTGGACCAGTCTGTGGGAAGAGGCCCGACTCAAATATGGTGGCCCGACGTGAGGGTGGCAGCCCATCTTGAGGGTGGTAGCTCGGTACGAGGGCGGCGACCCAGCTCGAGGGTGGGGGCTTACTCCGAGGACAACTGCCCAGTCCGTGGGCAGTGACCCAACATGAGGGTGGCGGCCTGACTCGAGGGTGTGGGCCCAGTTTGAGGGTGGTGGCCCGGTTCAAGGGCGGTGGCCTGGATCGAGGGTGGCGACCCAACTAGAGGGTGGCGGCCTGCACGAGGGAGGCAGCCCGACTTGAAGGTGGAAGCCTGGCTTGAGGGCGGCAGCCTACTCTAAGGGCAGAAGCCCGGTTTGGTCCAACATGGGGGGAGTAACCCCCGGTCTCCTGGATTCCTGACCGGCCTGAAGGCCTTTCAGTTCTCTAGGTGGGGGCGCCGCGTGGGCACCGCTCAGTCATCGTGGAACCCACCGGAGGTGAGTTTGCACCCTACTGCGGCTTCATCCACGACTTCCATTCTCCAGTGGCACAACGATCATGTCGCATCCCTTCCCACGGCCAACCATCATGCCATACGCCTCCTCCATTCAATGTAGCTGACGAGCCACGACCTTCCTCTTACGGCATGCATCGACGTGCTCACGGTGTTCCAAGGTGGGGCAAGGATAGCAACATAGAGGAGGGTTCGGGCCGGGTTTGTTAGGAACACACCCTCCACATAACCATGTATTATAGAGGATATTAAGGGGTTGAATAAGAAATTTAATTAATCAACAAGATAAACCTCACAAAGATCCCTGCAAAAAATCACCCCGCAAAGATGAAAGAATCGCGGGTCAACATGTTAGTCGGTTGACTCGCGTTCTTCATATAATTTCATGAATGGGGAGAGGGAATCAAAAAAATTTACAACGAAATAACCCCCTACCTTGAAACGTTGGAGAGCACTTGTGGCTGAGGGAGTCTCGTTATTCTCCATCCCCGCAACAAATTAACCTCTCCGCTGCTTGAATGTCAAACTCTGGATCTGGATTTTGGTGTCGCACATCACCTCCTGCTGGGGTTAACTCCATCCTCTTAGGGCTCGTCCTTATGGAACTCCAATAAAACATTGATACCTGGAAAAACTTTTCAAAAACCCCTACCCCAAACTTTATATTTATAGAAGAGGGGGAGAGTAAATAACGACCTGAATAGCTAATGGGGCTCAAAAATTGTGATTCTTCTTAATCCCTAAATGATGTTGTTACATAGGATTTGGAAAGTTAGGCCATTCATTTTCCTAAATCACCATTGGTCCCACACCCCTCTTGTCCTTCGGTGGAAGAGAAATAATATAATGAGATTATTTTATTTCATTTCATTTAAAATCCACGAAAATTAACTTCTTCTCTAGACCTACTGTGGTCAAAGTAAAGCCTCTCTTTTTTGTATCTCGACATAATGGATTAAACGGTGACCTCAGTTTTTTAATCCGAGAAACGGTTCAAAAGATACAAAACATCACTCACAGGTTTACTGAATGTACCTAAAAAATTTTCATAAATTCATTACGGGCACACCAGGCCTCAGAATCACGCACCATCAATTTTCATAGACTTGTAATAATTCCATATAATTAAAAAACATTACATGGAAAATCAGGGTCTTTACATTCTTCCCACCTTTGGGATTTACATCCCTGAAAGCCACAACATAGACTAAGGAAACAAATGGGGGTACTGAGCACAAATCTAAGCCTCCCGCTCCAATCTGCTCTCTTAGAGATTCACGTGCTACCAGAGAATGCTCACCAGAGGTATCGACTGTCCATGAAGGACCCGCTATTATTAATCGTCAATCTCTATTGGAACCTCCGTAAATGTCACCCCATCATCTATGTCCATCTCATCGTGGTCGATGACATGAGATGGTTCATTCATGTATCTCCTCATCTGGGATACGTGCAAGACTTCGTGCACCTTCTCCAACTGCGGTGTAAGTGCCAAAAGGTATGCCACCTCACCTATTCTTTGAATGATTAGAAATGGCCCAACAATCCTCGATGATAACTTACCGCCTCGTCCAAATCTCCACAGTCCCCATCGAGGAGATACTTGCATGAAAACATGGACTCCCTCCTAGAACTCTAGGGGTCTCCGTCTTTTGTTAGCATATGACTTCTGTCCACTCTATAAAGTCTTCATCTACTCCTGGATGATCTACATCTTATCAGTGGTAACTCATACAACTCTGGACCCATAAGTGCTGAATCCCCTGGGTCTGTCCAGTATAGAGGTGATCTGCAGGGTCAGCTGTAAAGGGCCTCTAATGGATCCATACCAATGGTGGAGTGATAAATGTTGTTTTAAGCAAACTCCACCAGGGGAAAGTTGTCCTCCAAAATATGACCAAAATCTAGGACGCATTCCTGAAGCATGTCCTCAAGCGTTTGAGTGTCCTGCTACATTTGACCATCCGTTTGAGGATGAATGGTGGTGCTCAAATATAGCTATGTCCCGAAATCCTCCGGTAATCCCTTCCACAATAGGGATGTAAAATATGCATCATGGTCTAAGATGATCGTTGATGTCAACCCATGAAGTCGCGCGATCTCTTGTATGTAGAGGTGGCCCAAGCCCTCTACTGATCCCTACTCTTAGATAGGTAGGAAGTGGGCTGACTTGGTGATTCGTTCAATGATCAAAAATATGGAATCGTGTCTCCTGGACATATGTGGAATCCATTTCAAAAAGTCCATGAAGATACCATCCCACTTCCACTCTAGAACCTCTAGTGGCTGAGCTAAGCCTATGGGAACCTGTTGCATGTCCTTCACTTGATAAAAAGTGAGGCATCATGAAACAAACTCTACCACTACTTTCTCTATCCCTGGCCACCAGTGCTAACATCATAGGTCCTGGTATATCTTCGCTACACCAGGATTTACCACCAAAGGAGGCATATGGAACTCACTCAACACCTCCTCCCATAGTGCCATTGGGACCATGGTCCATCCTCTAAAGAGGATGATGTGCTCCCCACATTTAGATAATCTATTAGGTGCCTGCCCTGAGGATATCTGAGCATGTCGAGCCTCACAATCAGTGTCCCCAAGTTGCGCCTCCCTGACTTGATGAAGGAGTGGGGGTGAGACTTTCATAGACTCGAGGTATGCTGATCCTTCTCTATCCATGAAGTATATTTACAACCCTACAAGATGCTATGTCGCCTCACTCAGCAAATGCAGACCAGATCTTCTTCTGAGTGAATCTGCTACCACTTTCCCCTTACCAGTAGTATATAATATCCCAAAGTCATAGTCCTAGAGGAACTCTAGAGATCACATTTGTCTCAGGTTCATGTCCTTCTAGGAGAAGATATACTTGAGACTCTTGTGATCAGAGTATACTGTAAAAAGTTCACCCATCAAGTAATTCATCCAAATATTCTTGGGAGAGACCACTACGGCTAAATCCAGGTCATGGGTAGCGTAGTTATTCTCATGTTTTATCATCTGTTGTGAACCATAAGCGATCACTGCTCTCTCCTACATCAGGACACATCCAAGCCCGGTCCCTGGTGCATTGTAGTATACTACATACCCAACACCCACTTATATAAGCCTCAAGATGGGGGCACTCGTAGGTCTCTACCTCAGCTCCTGGAAACTCATTTGGCGTCTCTCCATCCACAGGAATGGTTTTCCCTTCTTTTTCAAAATTGAAATGGGTGATGCAACTCTGGAAAAGTCAGGCCCGAATCTCCAGCAGTATCCAACAAACCCTAAGAAACTCCACACCTCCAACACACTTTTGGGTGGCTCCCAAGTTAGTACAGATTCTATCTTTACTGGATCCACTGCAACTCCATCCTTTGAGATAACGTGTCCCAGAAAGTGGACCTCTCATATCTAGAACTGTAACTTCAAGAGTTTACCATAAATTTGGTTCTCTCATAGTGTATCTAGAACCATATATATATGATAGGCATGCTCCTCATCCGTCACCAAGTATATCAATATTTCATCGATGAACACCACCACAATGAGATCGAGGTATGGCTGGAAGATCTTGTTCATGAGCCCCATGAACACACCTGGGGTGTTGGTCACACCTAAAGACATCACCAAGAACCCATAATGGCCATACTGACATCTAAAGGCTATCTTCTACACATACTCATCTCATATCCTGAGCTGAAGATAGCCTAATCAGAGGTCTTTCTTCGAAAACCAAAGATATACCTTCAGTTAATTGGAAAGATCATCAATCCTTGAGAGTGGATACTTGTTCTTAATGACCACCTGGTTTAGGTGCTGATAGTCCTCACAGAGTCTCCAACTCCCATATTCCTTCTTAGAGAACAAAATCGGGGCTGCCTATGGAGAAACATTGTGTCTTATGAACCCCTTTTCCTATAAGTCCTCTAACTATACACGTAACTCATGAAGCTCTGCGGCAACCATATGATATGTTGATGTAGATATCAGTGTCATCCCAGGGTATAGGTCGATGTAAAAGTATACCTATCTGTGTGGAGGTAGTCCTAGAATATCATCAAGAAAGACGTTGGCATATTGGTCCACCACTACAGGATAACTCAGTCTCTCAAAATCAACGGTTCTGAGGGTAAGGCTAGAAAACTGATGAGTAATCGGCGGCACCCTCCTCTGGGTAAGTCCATCTCACTCTGAAAAGGATCCCTTCTCGCCGAGGAAGGAAAACCTAGTCCCATCCGTGCAGAAAACCATACTTTGCACCTAATACAATCAATCTGAGCATAGAATGTGGATAAACATTCCATACCCAAGATGACATCGTAAGGCCTCGACGCCGCTACTAAGATATCCCATATGAAGCTTTTTCCTCCTAGAGTAAGCTTGTACTGCCAGCACCAGTGCGTAATAGTCAAATCCACTCCTGTAGGTTCCTTTAGCTGTAAGGATCGGGCCAACAGCTCCATCGAAATCTCTAAGCTTCGAACGAGGTTCTTTACAATAAAAGAGTGACTGGAACCTGTGTATACAAGTACTATAGATAAGGTGGCATAGAAATAGATCATACCTATAATTATATCTAGAGTGTCGTGGTCATAGGCCTCACCTGCCTGGAGTTAAGCTCATCCATGTCCTCATGCTCCTTGTGGTTAGGGTGGACCAGCTGGCAGTGGTGGAGGTAGAATCTCAAAATTTCTCTCATCTCCTACTTAAAAACCAGCTCCTCTGCCGTGTCCGACACCCTATGGACCTCCTTGCTCAAACCTATTCCTCTGCGTCAGCGGTCCCTAAACCGTCTGTTGGTCATTGGTACGGTGGGTCGGTAGTCGTGATCCATATGACCTACCTACATCACGTGTAACACTGCATGCCCCTCGCATATCTCCCTATAATTTATGATCCCTACACCTCTGACCCTATGTCTTGGGGTCTTCCACCAGACGGTCTAGGGCACTTGTACCTTTGTGTCATCTGCGTACTGCCTCCTGCAGATGACTCATCTACCTGTCATCTGTAGGTAGCTCTCAAGGCTGGTACCTGCTTAGCTAGGAATCACTCCACAAAAAGTGATTTCTCAATCACCCCAGGATGCATCAGAATGATGAGGGATGTCATCAATGCTCTGATCTCCCATCTGAGAACCTAATAAAAGGTTTGAGCCCCAAATAAAGGGTCTCGTACCATGTTGGTGGAGTGTTAGAAGAGATCAGTGAACCTTGCCGAGTACTGGGCCATTGTCATGCTGCCCTGCTGTAAGTGCAACAGCTCTTTTATAAAAACAGAGCATAAGGTCACTGGGATGAACTCTATCTTTAAAAGGCCCTTGAATTCTGCCCAGATAAGGGTCACATCATTGTGTATAAGGAGCATCAGGATCCACCATCTTCTTGTTGCTGCTTGAAAAAGGTTGGCTGCCATGATCACCATAAAATCAGGTGGTATCCCAACTAAGGGAAAAGCTCGAGCCACAGTCTCCAGCCAGTCCTCAGCCACCTGCAGGTCTATCTCACCTCGGAACCTCGGATCCCTCTATCATTAGAAATTTTTCAACACACTCAGTTAGTGTGCATCCTTTGCTGGTGGGGAATGTGGAAACAGATTCCAAATGGGATGTGGTGCTGCAGGTACACCACCCGAAGGTGCTAACACCATGAGATGGCTCTGCATCGAGGCCTCATCGCATGGTGGGCCGTCATCACATTCTCTCTCAGGAAACCAAGGTGGTTGTCTTAGTGGAGACATCTTAAAAATAAACAGTTTTTCCATGGTTAAAAGTTATACATGGTGAGTTGACTAAAGAAAACACAAGAAAGACTTTCCAAAACACACACAATCTATGTTTTCGTGCGCTGAGTCGGAAATCAGAATTCTGGGTTCTGGTGGATGAATACTTTGGCCGCTGTACCAACACTGGACTCCCTGAACAAAAAACCACACTCAAAACACTTAAAACTATTTCCACATAGAAAATATCAGAGTCCTAGTTCTTTGATAGAACTGTACTCCTCTGATACCACTTTGTCACGAACCGTCCACCGGGGGCCGTGTTGTGACTACCTCAAGCCCACCTTCCATAGGCCAGGGGCTGGTGACTAGAACTGAAAGGAATATTCCCTAAAATAGGAAGGCATTGCCTTTAAACCTGTACAAACACACAGTCTAAGAACACAACAAGAAGAAACTGTGAAGTAAACTGTTGTAGTAAAATAGTGCTGAAAGTAAAAGGGACTAGAATACAATCCCAACTATAAAAGTACAAGTACAAATGAAAGTAAAGTACAACTGAAATGAAAAATGGAAATAGATATTGGTTCATCCTTTGAGGTTCCTACCTGAATGGTAGTTACAAATCACCTCCACAACACTCCATGTCCGATCGTCTCCTCTACGTCACGTCATGTCGAATGGTCCACCTCTGAGCACCATCTAGTACTTTCTCCCTCAGCCCCGATTAATGCTTCACGTCATCTGCACAAGACACCATAAGGTGCGGGCAATGCCCGTGCAGAGGTGAGTATAACGATACTCAGTAGGGACCCCGAGACCTCGACGGTCTCATAGAGTTCCACAATGAAAAACCACAGGGTAACACTACGAAGGTAGATTACCACATAGGTAAAGTACAACATATCATATCCTCAATCACAAGCACAAGGTAAAGACAAACCCCACCAAACATTATTCTAGGGTTAATAACAATTCACATCCCCGGTCACAACATCGAACGCCTCAGATACTGGAGAACTCCTCCTCTATTGAGTACAGTGGGCATGTCGGGTCACATTGAACAACTTCCCACTAACCTTGAACTATTGAGGTACTCCTCCCCATCATGTACCATGGGTCTGTCGGGTCACACAAAGCCACCAAACCCCATCGTTGTCTGCTAAGGTACTCCTCCCTATCACATACCGCAACCTATCCCCACCGTGGACTATTTTGTCTATTTCTAGGCCCAGTCTGACCCATTCGGACCGACCTAGCCTGACCTGGTCTGGGCTGGGATGAGGTGGACTCATCCCGCTGGGTCGATGTCCAGTCCGGCCCGCAAGAGGGGTGGCCAACAAGGGAGGCCCATCCCAAATAGGGTGGCCTGCAAAAAGACGACCCAACTCACGTGGGGAAGCGACCTGCTAGGCGGGAGACTCACTAGGACGACGACCCGGTCCGAGGACAGCTAATGGGGAGGATACCTAGCTCGAGGGTGGGGGCCTACTCCGAGGGCGTCGGCCTCGCACGAGGGCCGTGATCCTACTCGTGGGCGGCAGACCGATGTGAGGGATGCAACCCGACTCGAGGGTGGCGGCCCAGTTCGAGGGCGGTAGCCTGGCTCAGGGGCGGCGGCCTACTCCGAGGGTGGTGGCCTGGTCTGTAGGCAGTGGCCCGGCTCGAGGGCGGTGACCCAGTATGAGGGTGGTGGCCCAGCTCGAGGGCGGCGGCCCGTGTTGAGGGAGGCGGCCTAACTCAACGGTGGCGACCTGTTCTGAGGGCAGAAGACTGGTGTGAGGGTGGTGACCCAGCTTGAGGGCGGTTGTCCAGACCGAGGGAAGAGGCCCGACTCTAGGGCGGTGACCTGCATGAGGGCGGCGACCCGATGTGTGGGGGGCAGCTGGACTCGAGGGCGGTGGCCTGCTCTGAGGGTGGCGGCACGGTTCGGTCTGACACGGGGAGTGTAAACCCCAATCTCCTGGATTCCCAACTAGCCTGAAGGTCATTCGGTTGGCGAGGTGGGGGAACCACGTGGGCACCACTCTGTCATCATGGAACCCACCAGAGGCAGGTTCAACCTCTTCAACGACTACAGCCGCAGCTTCCATTCGCCGGCGGTGTGGCGGTCTCATTGCCTTCCTTCCCACGGCTAGTGATCATGTCGGTCGCCTCCTCCATTCATCGTAGCTGACGAGCCACAACCTTCTTCTTGCGGCGTGCATCGACGTGCTCATGGTCTTCCAAGGTGGCTCAAGGATAGCAAGATAATAGAGGGTTCAGGCTGGGATCATTAGGCCTATGCCCTTTGTGGTAGATCATTGTTATGGAGGATATTAAGGGGTTGAATAAGCAATTGAATCAAACAACAAGATAAACCCCACAAAGATCCCAAAACAATCCTCCTGAAAAAATGAAAGAATCAAAGGTCAACCCGTTAGTTGGTTGACCCATGTTCATTGTATAATTTCATGAATTATAAGAGGGAATTAAAAAAATGAACAATGAAATAACCCCCTACCTTGAAATGTTGGAGAGCGCTCGCAGTGGAGGGAGTCACGTTGTTCGCTATCCCCGCATCAAGTTGTCCTCACCGCCGCTCAAACATCAAACTCTGATTTAGGGTTTCAGTGTCACACATCAACTCCTGATTGGGTCTGCTCTATCTTCTAAGGGCTCGGTCTTATGGTACGCCAACAGAAATTCATTTCTTGGTGAAGCTTGTCTGATACCCCTCCCTTAAGCTCTATATTTATAGGATAGGGGGAGAGTAGAGTAACAACGTGGGGAGTTAATGGGGCTCATAAATTAGGAAGCTTCTGAATCACCCAACAACAACATTACTTAGGATTTGGTAAGTAGATCCATTCATTGGCCTAACTCAACATGGTTCCCACACTCCGCTTGTTCATTGGTGGAATAGAAATAAAATAATGAGATTATTTTATTTCATTTATTTTAAAAGCCAAAAAAAATTTACTTCTTCTCCAGACCTTCTGCGGTCAAAGTAAAGCCCCCCTTAAGGGAATCCCAACACTGTAGATTTAATGGTGCCATCATATTTTCAATCCAAGCAATAGTTCAAAAGTTAGAAAATGATACTCACGTATTTACTGAATGTACCCGAAACAAAGGTCATAAATTCCTTCCGAGCACACCAGGCCTTGGAATCACGCACCGTCAATTTTTACAGACTCGTAATAATTAAATATAATTAAAAAACTTACATTGAAAATCCGGGTCTTTACTTGCATGATGGGGAATTAATTAGTTAGTACCCTACCCATATTTCATGCATAAACCCTTCTCCAAATGGCAGGGATTTCATTAAATAGTCTCGAACCTATATCATATCAGTTCAAAGGATTCCTCATATATCAAATAATCGATTTCATTAATAAATAATTTTCTTTAACATCAAATATCTATATGAAAATATATGGATTTTTGAATTTTCACCAAGTTGATAAAATAATTATACAGTAAAAAACCATATGTATAAATGGTATATAGTTTAGGAAATAATCAAATGAAATTGAATTTTAACCCAATGAATGAGAATTGAGTTATGAAATCACTTACCTCTTGTAATCAGTCAAATAGAATTCCCCATAAAATTAATAATTATTTACTAGAATATTTGATGCCATTAATATAATGAGATTCGTGATATTATATATAAAATGGAATTATATACACCACACACAAGATATATATTTTGGGTAAGGCAAGTATCTTACAGATGTAAAAGTTAGACAAAAAATCCATACGTTGCACTTTCTATTAATTCAATGTTCTTTCAACTCATGTATAATGGTTTAAATCATGTTATAAATTTATCATAGAACCATGTTTGTATTTATAATATCATATATGATCCTGTTTTATCATTTTAGTACTCATTGTTTAATAGTTTTTCATTATTACTCTTGTTTTGGGGGTTAACTGCTTCATTTTTTCGATGCATGTTTTGTCATTTAGGTCCTAGTTATTGTGCATAGTATATAGTTAAATCATCTCCATAATGGTATTAAAGAAATATATATGATATTTTTTTCATTATATAAATTTTTATAATCATTCTTTAATGGTGAACATGGAAAATTAATCACATCACATCGTGGAGGCTCTAGGTCATTCATACACACGAGTGACAGTATCATTCCCTTAATAGTGAAAGGGTAAGGAAGTGGATGTTATATTAATTTTCCCATAACAAATATCATTTAATTATTAAAAAATATATATATTATTTACATCATTATACTCATACAAGTAATGTGGTGATGAAAAAAATTACACCACGATGTGGAGACGGAAAGTCGTACTTACGCACCCGAGGTACTTCAGTTTTTTGTAGGATAGGTAAAAAGTGGAATATGGTTGTCCCATAATAGTAAAATATTACTATATATATTATACTATATTTTTTTTCATATCAAGTAAAAAACTCATGAATATGAAGTAAAAGAAAAAATAAACATGAAAATTGAATAAGGATAATTACTTTTTCTTCGGTTAACATCCATCAAATATCTTCTTATGGGAACTTGGGGTAGTCTTTTGGAAGGACCACACCAACCATAACATGGATAAGAATGGTGGGATGTAAAATGTAAAGATTTTTTTGATATATAATTCCCAAGGTGGGTAAATTAAATTATTGAAGGACCCCCCTTATATAATTGAGGTGATGGGAACCATTGTAAATCCACCAAATATTAAATTATAATAAATTAATTTTATTTCCAAATATAATGAAATTGAAAAGTATTATAATAAAATATTAAATAATGTTTTAATATAATAAATCAATAATATTTTTGTGTTTTTTGGTTTTATTTCAAACCTTATCATTTTGGTTGACTTTAGTTAATAAATTTTGTTTAATTATGGTAAATATTTATTTAATATTAAAAGGTGGTAAATTCTACCTAAATGGGTAATTAATTAAATATTAAACCAAATAAAAATAACTCTTTATTTTTAAATATTTTTTATGATTTATAAATAATTTAATAATATATTATCTTAATAGAAATCATTGTTTCCAATTCTGACACTATTCATTTCTTTGTCCTTGAGGAAAACATGAATGCAATATAACATTGAAAAAAACATATAATACCCCACTAGTATTTCATAAAAATACATAAATTTTGTGGATCTCCTTAATAAATTAAAACTATATATATTTTAATACTATTAATATCATTTATTTGATTCTTTCATTAAAAAAATAATTATTGGACCAACGTTGTAAATTTATTTTTAAGGTAATTATATATTCACTATAAATTAAAAATAAAATACCATAAAGTATATAAGTATATTATATTTCAATGAAAATATCTATATTCTATGATGCCTTTGGGAAAACACAATTATAAAAATAATGTTGTTATTAAAATATGAATGTCACATTTAGTCTTTTGTTCAAATAAATTATTGTAAATGTCATAACCTTATCCAAATAGTCCCTAAAAATCATAAATAAATTAATATAATGAAAATAAAAATTTTAATTAAACATTTGATACTTGGAATAATTTATAACCAAATTTTTTCTCCATTTGGACTCATAAGAGTTTATTAAAATAAGTAAAGTGGCATTTCCTGATTTTCATTAATATAAATAATATCAAAGACGTTTTCATGGAAACATGACCATTAAATAACTATAATTAAAACCTTATCTATTAAGGGTAGATTATAAATCATCCAATAATATTTTTAAAAGTTTTATTGTAATTTTAAAATCCTTTTAATAGTATTTATAACATAAATATCAATAATATTCCCTTTACCGTAGTGACAAAACATACCATGGTTTTTATTCATATTGGAAAAAAATAAAATGAATACATTTAATAAATATGAAAATTATGAATCCAAATGTTTAATAAATTTTTAAAAATTCAAAACACATAATTTTCATAGTTTTATTTAAAATTAATCCCGCAAAATGCAATGATAATAGTTTATTGAAAAAATGTAAATTTTATACCAAAAATGTACTTATACCAAAATAAGATATAAGGATGTTTAACATGTAATGTATTACATTATTTATATTTAAATATTTCTTAGGATCCAATTATATCAAAATCACATCATAAAGAGGCTCTAATATAATGAAATTGAAAATTTTATAAAATTGTCATTTTCACTATTCACTAAAAATGAAATATATTCCAAAAAATACCAAAAATAGTCCTAAGATAATTTTGAAATTACAATGTAGAAAAATGAAGATTATTTTATCAAATATAATTTATAAAGATGTCAAATTTTAATTTTAAATTAATTATGCCACGAAAAGATGGTAAAATTACCGTTCAGAAAATACATCATATTATGCCTAAATTGGATTTATTATTATCTTAGGACTATCAAACTTATTGGTTGAATCTAAAAAAATTATTTGAATATGTAATATATGAATTTCATTATTATATTTCACTAATAGTTACTAATATTATTTATTAAGGAAAAATTTGATTGTGCTCATAAAAATATTTTTATATAAAATAAAATCCTTCATGATCAATTGGTTTTTATTTTGGGTTATAAGTAATTATTATCCAATTATTTCAGTTTATAAACATTTGAAAACTATATTTTCATAATCTAATTAATCACTTTCATTCTCACCCTTCTAATGCCTAGGTGACAACTATCACAATTAAATAATAATATTTAATCATTTGTTTAAGCTCATTGTTTTTTGTAATTTAATCTACCATATATGTTAAATTTAATAAGAGACATATCATAAAATATTGGGGTGTTACAATACTTATAAATTATTATAAATATAATAATTTGGTTTTAGTGTCCAGGAAGCAGTTCACTTCTAATTTACTAAACCCTATCAACCACATGGCCTCAAGCATGCCTCACCATATGCCAAAGGCTGCCAACTAGTAATGAGGGTCTATGGTGGTAATTTGGGGATATTATACCCTCATGATCATAGTGTAGCATATAGTTATATAAAAATATTAAGTAACAGAAACAATATAATATATGAATATTTAAATTATAAATCTTCCATGTATAATTTACTAGAGGAAGCATAATCAATATCAAATACAAAAATGATAATCATATCATGGTGCAATAAGAAATGAAAAGTATACAGGGATGCAACGTACAAGAATATGCATCATGTTGTACAATGAAAAAAAAGACCAAAATCTATCTCAAATATCATCATGAGAATAGGATTGTTACCATTATCTTATACAGTATTATAAGACAGTAAGTCTAGCTTCCAAATCAAGACCATTCCCTTTATCCTTACATGGATCCATAAGGTCACTTCGAGTACCAAATGGAAGCACAAAATCAGGTGTGAGAAATAATCAGTAGGCCACCACAAATGGCATCTATAAATATTCTATATATGAAGATAAAATGATAAGTGTTTGGGTAATAATAAATGCGTCATAGAAGAAAAAATAAATGGATCATTTTAGGTTCCTCAACAGACACCTGACTGACACTACTTGCTTCAGCCTGAGCTATAATGTCTCTTAATAGATTTCACCATGCATTTATATAATATATATATATGTGTGTGTGTGTTTGTGTGTATACATATATATAATATTTGTTATAAAATATATGTGTGTGTCTATATACATACCCATATCAACTTGGACCTGAGGTGTATACCTAAGGATTCTTCACATACTTGTAAGGGGTGTCATAATAGTTAGAACATATAAGAATGGATGTATATTTGGGTCATCATAAGAGTCAGGTATAAATCATGGACTGAACCCAACCAAGTTCTTTGTATTTAAATATGTCTCCTTGGTTTTAATTAATTAGTATCCTAGTCCCATCTAAGGAGTTACATAAAAAGGAACCTAGGTAATGCTATAACTTCACTATAAAACCCATCACTATAGGATTAAAACTAATTAATTCTATATATTTTAATTATGTATCTCCCTTTCCATATTATATATGTAAAACCCTCTCATCCAATTCATGGTATACAACATACAAAACCGGGTATCACTCAAGAAATTGTATAAAAACATTTACTATGGAGCCTATCCTAGGTAACCTACTGGGGAACCAAATAGCACTTATGGGTAAGGTAATAGAATCACCACAGTGACCCATCTATGGCATTATGTTAAATAAACCATTAATTTCTCTGGTGTGTTTCAATTCAATTAAATTTTCCAAATGTTAAGGTGGATTAGAAAATCCATGGTATCCTTATTTGGGACCCTTGTATCCTCCTAGACATTGTGTAAATGAATGGGCATAAATAGTATTAAACTCATACCATTCAACAATACATTTAATTGATGTTGGATAACTCATATAGTACTTTTAATTCACGATAAAATAAGAAAATGAAGTATCTAAACACATGGAATGCCATTTTTTTGGTTCAATTCAAAATACATTATGTTCAAAATGGGAAATTCGACACATATTAATTTTTGGTAGAATTAAATTCCATGGCATGAGTCTATTTTAAATTTAAAGAATTAACACTCTTAAGGGTGGTTCACATTAAGGTGGAAAACGTAAAACATTTATTTTTTAATTTATAAAAACACTCAAAGTATAAAAATATCATATCGTTTTATTAATTTTCATTTAGTAGGCATCACTAGAAGGGTATATTGTGAAACACAATGCCACACCATATGAATCATAAATAATTTAGGGAAAAAAGTACTATACCACCTTCATTAGGTTGGAAGATGAACCATCATCTGTTATCGACATCATATTCAATATTTAATGGGTGAAAGATGAAAATAGACAAATATAATTAAAATAGGTCATATTATCTCACACCAAAATATATCCAAATATAGAGAGATAAATTAATAAATGAAGGAAGATGAATGAGTATATTACCGTTGGATATCTATTATAACTGATGATAAAAGAATTGAATAATTGATCAAGTACCAAGTTCAAATCCTAGGTTGTAGGAAGGGTTAGAGATCCCATGGTTGGGAGAGGTGCTACCCATAAATTGGGAGGAAAAATAAGGGATATTAATTAAATGAAGTAAGGGAAAACTTTTATTTTCAAAAATTTTAATGAGGCTTGTGGTATGGAAAAATGATTTCCCAAACCATGCACCTAAACCATGGAAACAGCACTGGTTAAGTTAAACTATGTTTGCTGCTTTGGGATGAAGGTTCAAAAAATGTGTGGGGCCTCATCCATCCCACTGAAGTACCCCATGATGTATTGCACATGGGGTGCATGGTGAGAAATAAATATGAACCCCTATATAATTCCGGTCAATACATATATGGTTAAGTCACATGGATAGAACTTACCATGTTCTAACCATGAACCTCTATTTTCCTTTCCAAAATTTTGATATCTAGGCCTCGAATCAGCCCCAAATGCTTTAGAACCACTCCATATCTTCTTATGAAAATTACAAGTATAAAATAAGAGGTTTTTTAATGTTAATTATTTTTTGTACCTCTTCAAAAATTCCACAATGTTATAAACTCACCTTCTTATAAAAACACGGCCTCATGTTTCACTTCTGAGGGTGGTAAAACAATATCTAAGAACAGTTCTGACCAAAAATAATGTAAATCAGTCTCTAACTCAAAAGCCACATCCTATATAATAAAATACTTTCATTTCACTCATACTAGTGGAACTAACATACCTCAGAGATCCTTCGTGATCTGATCAATGATATGTCTAGGATGTTCCTCAACGGATTCATATACCTACAACTCAATATCATCGGGATCAAACAAATAAGATGGGTTGGGATAATAATAGTGAAGCTATAATAAAAGGAATATATCGTGGATGGCATGATACATCTGGGGTAAATATAACCAATAGGATATCAACAAAACCCTCACTAAGATCTCGAAATATTAACCTAATAAGGTGATATATTTTCAGATCTCTGAATGCATCTATCATTCAATACATGATAAGTCAATGAATGACACAATGTCCTACATCAAACTCCAAAGGTTCTCAGTGATGATTTGTATGAGAGATATGCCTATAATAAGATGTAGAAATAATATTGTGAATATGATGAACATGTTCTAAATTATCTTGAATGATATGATATCTTAGTAAGACTACCTCACCTTCCTCTAACCAACATTGGGATTAACTTCATGACCTAACATATAGTGTCTCATAGGGATCCCTCTAAATAGTTTCCTGAAAGCTAATATTATTGGAAAAAAAGGACGAGTCATAGGTTTTTTCCAATGAACCTAAAAAATCAAGGGTTCTTTCTCGGATCATGTCCTCTAACCCCCGTATCATATTATTAGACTAACTTTTAGTTTGAGGGTTGTATGTTATATTTAGAATAAGATGTGAACCCATTAACATATGTTACACCGTCTAGATATATGATGGAAAATAAGAATCAATGACTTGTATTATTAAATAGGGAACTACATGAAGGAGTTCAATCTCCAGAATGAAAATCCTACCAAACTATTCAACAAAAAAGTTTTCCTTGCTAGGTAGAAAGTGTGTGACATTGATCGAACTGTTGATGATCACCCATACCCCATCACTACCTCAAGTGGATCTCTAAAATACCATCACAAATATCCATAGTCACATAATCTCATTTCCACTCTAGAATGGATAGAGGATCTAGATATCAAACAAGTCACTCCTCCTCTATCCTCAAATTCTGACATATAGTGTATCATGTGATAAAATCTATTAACTTCTTTATCATAACTTTCTACCAACAATAAATACAAACACCATGGTATGTCTTGGTAATCTCATGAGACACTACCTAAATAAAGGCTTGAGATTCATGCAACATATCATCCCATTGTGTTGGGAGGCACCTAAACACATCTTTGAAAAAGCTGGATCTTATGATCCACAATAACCTAACCCGGTGTTGGTTCCTCACCCGAGACACTATCTCTCAGGACTAGGCCCTCTATATTTAAAATATTTATTGTCCTTACCCATTACATTAGTAAATATATCACTAATAAAGTTCTTAAAATAGGATTCCCATGATAATCACGAACCTCCAAGTGAATCCTAGAAAACATGTCCATTAACTAACACTCACTACTATCCACTTGGACAACCTATTTCTGAGTCAATCAGACAAGGGAATCCTCTACTATATTTCACTTTCATGTTTTATAAGTGAGATCAAAATTCAATGAAAACAAGTATTCTCACAAAATATGTTTCCTAATATTCAAGTCATATTGTGTGGAAATTTATCTGATACCTTTAGGGTCTGTGTAAATGAAGAATCATTCTACCAATAGATAATTCCTCCACAAAAGTATTGAATAAACCACGGATCCCAACTCAAGGTCATTCAAAGGTTAATTTCACTCTAGATGTCTCAACTAGAAGGATATATATTCTAAATCATTATTTACCTATATCATAACCTCTCCTTAGCTGATTCTAGATGCATTAAAAAAACTATGTCTTTTATTAAGATCTAGATTAATTCGGGTCAGATCTAAACTAAATATTCATTTAGACTTCTAAAATTCTATCATACAGGGTTTGAAATATGAAAACATAACATCTTTTTTAGTCAAACTTATAACAAGTACTACTAGGCTTGAAAAGTCTTTAATGAAATTCCTATAATATCCATCCATCCCTGAGATACATCATATATCAATAATGTTCTTAGGTTGATCCTATGTAACTACATATATAACATTTTCTAGGTCAATAGATACGTATTCCTTTGAGATCACGAGACATAGGAAATAATCCTAGTTTATCTAAAAGGGGAATTTGGTGAGATTTTAATATAATTCGTGATCTCTCTGTACATTCCATACACACTCAATATTTTTTTGAATAGATGTATTGAGTATGAGAATAATCCAAGATGTCATCCATGAATTCCACCAAAAATGGATATAAATCTGGGTGTAAACCTTAATTCATTCAGGACATGATAACAATTGGAATGTTCTCAAGACATAACGAAATAACCAAATACTTGTACAAGCCATATATAATTAAGAACATTGTAGTTGGTGAGTATATTGACCTAACATGCACTTGATGGTAGCCCAAAGTCAAATAAATCTTATAGAAAATCATTTCTCCCCTTATTTTGTTGAATATTTCCTCTATACGAGGCATTGGATACAGTTTCTTAACCATAGAAAAGTCAAACCATTGATAATCTATGAAAATCATGAGGGTTCCATCCACATTCTTGGTAAAAAGGACAAGTGTATCCAAAGGAGAAGTGTTGGGGAATATAAAACCCCTAGTTCTAAAATCCTTTATCTACTTCATAATCTTGTGAATCTTAGTAAGTTCTATCCTATAAGGAGGAATGGACACAAATTCTAGAATTAAAACTAGCTCAATTATAAACACTTCTTCCAACATAGGTTGTAACCCAAAAAATTCATCAAGGAAGACATCCCTGAAATGATCCACTAAATAATGTAAATTTGTAATTCATGTTCCCTGATCACTCATAAAAATAATAAAAACATGGGTTATCACTCTACCCATACCATGATTCTAGGTTTTTCATCGAATTTCTTGGACATACCATTCACCCATATTAACATAGATAATGCCCTTAGTTGATGTGGAAAATACCGTTCAACAATAGTAATCAACATAAGCATGAAAAGGTACTAACCAGTCCCTCTCAAACATTATTTCAAAACCTATTATCCCAAAGACTAATATATTCAATAAAACATTATAACCATATGTCTCAAGGGGCCACAATATTCTCTCGGTTGTGTGTGATGCATCATTATTCCACCAAAATATTCTATCTCTTGGGCCACACATTCCATAATTGTGGTCAATATAAAATAATTCAATGTGAATTTGTTAAATAAGGATGATAATAATGTAGATGCCACTAGAATTTTAATTCTAACTATAAAATGACCTAGAATCTACTCCTTAGATGTAGGTTTCACTTCATAGATATGGAAAGATATGTAGCCTTTTCATACAACCTGAATAACATAGGTAGTTTCTCTCAATTTTCATTATTTACATAATGTTTTTCTACATCAGCCTTATCCACCTCATTATTCTGATCGACTAGTACTATTCCATATCCCTACTATATGTGTTTATACTCATCAAGTACCCAAATACGGAGTTAGTTCGAATCCCTTCTAACTAGGGGTTGGAGATAAAGTCAATAAAAAACATTGAACATGTATCATCCTTACAAAATCTTTTCACTCATTTTCATCCTTCGTACACTATGTCTTATTATTGCACACCCTACTATATAGGTGACACACTAAATAACTATTAGTGTACGTCATCTGGTAAGTGTTTCTCCTATAATCATACTATAAGAAACATTACAAATCGCTAGATGAACCACCTCCCTATCCTGATAATGAACCACACTAGCTCACATTGCCAACCTCTATTAGGTTACAATTAGTGATGAGGGCCATGATTACTATCATAGAAATGATTTTCAACCAGAATACATTCACCTATGGTTATATGGAATATATAATCCCATTCTCAAATCGCGTTGTTATCACCATCTCGTCACCATCCAATATCAGTTTGAAACATTGAATCTTGGTCAAACGAGATGAAAAATACATCACATAAATAGAACCCTACTGTACCTACATGAATTCCATTGTTTTTTCCTTTATTAGTTTATGTAGGAAGAATTAGTCATATAAGGTTTTCTATAAGTCTTCCTGGATCATACCCTGATGTCAATCCTCTTTTTTCACAACCTCCCACCAACACCTAGAATAATTGTGAAACATATAAGTCGTGATTTTGACCCTCTATGCTAGAGGCATATCTAAATGATAAAATTTGGATAACATGGCCTCTAACCATGACTTATCACCCTAGGGACCTCCACCCATTACAAAAGTGGGAGGAAGTTTCTACTAAATTCCCCGCATTACATAGTTGATGCAAGTCATGGAGATCCCCTTATAGACTCTGTAAAACAGAAGAAGATCTCATTGAACTAACAAATAAATGCCCATAGCAAGAATATCAAGAGGTTCCTCAAGAGGAACCATATGAGGAAATACTGGTGGTTTAGGGCCCACCACCAATGGAGCATGATCTTTACTATCCTTCGGTTCATGACCTGAGGACACCAATGTGACATATCTCTAAAATTTCCAAATACATGCCTCAGATAATATTTAACATAGTTTGGATAATAAATATCATCATAGGATATGAACCATCCTTACTATATAATTTTCACACCTCTCGTACTACTTATAAAGTGGATTATATGTGATAACAATGATCACAAAGGTCACAAGAGACACAATCTACAACCCACTACTGAATTGGCGTCATGTTCAAGGTCTCTCATTACACAGTAGAGGTCTCGGTATATGAACTGTTAATTTTTAGGTATGGAGGAAACCCACATTAAATTTAAATTGGAATTAATTTTTAATGCTATCCATTTTTATTTAAGAATTTAAATTTTGTTAATTATGTACTCATTTATATGTATACAGATATCATAGACTTGTTTGATGACTCACCATTGCTATGTTATAAATGAATAATCTTTATAAGTTTTAGTTGGAAATTCATGTAACTATAACTTGACCCTTAAATATATTATTATAATGTAACCATTAATATAAAATTATTTTATTAATTGGATTATCATTCCAACATTATAAATGACATGCTTCATAAATTACCATTAGAATTCATTTAATCAAAATTGTCTAATGGTTCATCCCATGGAACTAGTGTTCCAGGGTTCAAAAATGGAATAATTGGTTAATTAATTTACCATTATCATGAATTATTTAAAACACCATTTAACTTGATTCATATACTTTATTGATTCTAATTATTTTATCCCTCCAAGAAAGGTTATCACATTTTCAAATAAAATAGTAAAGTAACCAATAATATGTAGTAGGAAATGCATGAATTAATATAAATATGGAATGAAATATTCATGACATGTGAATCCTCAAGTTCATATAATGATGATTGAGTTGATACTTCACTTTCACATCGGTCCATGGCTGAAAGAAAACTCGAAATAATATAAAACATCAAACCTCTTATGCATCACCCAAAGGTGTCATCATTACAATTATAACATGAAAAACCCAAAACAGAAATATTCCAACCAAGGTAATTTTGATTTCTCGTATATGTGGGTTATCAACACCTAGGAATAAGCTCATTACTAAATTTTTAAACATTATTAGTCTCATTTATAATACCCAATCAGTAAGGCAAAAAGAATGTAAACCTATTATAACACTTTGTAGTGTTTTGTAAATGGTTCAATTATAAGTAACATTACCTGGTTTTTGACATGGCCTCAAGTGCACCTACCTATATATTAGAAGATGTTGACTAGGAGAGGGGTTCTATGGTGGTACATTGGGGATACTATACCCTCATGATCTATGTGTATCACAGTGATATGTAATAATAGTAAGTAGTAGAAAAATAATAATAAATGAAATGGAGAAATATAAACCATCGGGATAAAATAAACGATATGAATATGAATCAATATCATATACAAAAAAGAAAATAATGTCATGATTCTATATAAAATCATAAGTACATGCGATACTAGGTACTTGCATAAGAAAAATTATATACAGAACACAAACACACCAAAAGCTATCTCTACTAGAATCATAGGCATAGGCTCAGTCCTCCACTCCCATACTACGTCATAGGGTAGTAAGTCAAGAATCCAAAGCTAGGAATATCCCTTTTTCCTTACAAACATATATAAGTTCTGTTAGTGTACCAACCAACTGCCCGAACAAGGTGTGAGATATACTAAGTAGTCCACTAACAATGACATATATAATTATCCAGTTTGTTTATATTAAATGATAAGTGTGAAAGTTATAACCAATGCATAATTTTAAATAAAACAATAAACATCGATTTGAGTTCCTCATGGGACACCCAAACAACACTAATTACTTCATCCAGGCCAAGAATGTATTTGAACATATGTGATCATGTATTTATATGTATATATATATATACATAATATACATGATAACATATATTTGAATATATATATATATAGGTATTCCATATCAACTAGGGTACTTAGTGTATTCACAAGGTGTTTTCACATACTTATAAGGGGTTTCATAACACTCAAGGCATATGTGCATGGATATATAATGGGTCTGTTATAAATTTCATGTATAAAAAATGGAATGAACCCAAGCATGTTCTTTGGATTTGTAGACTCATCATTATTTTTAATTATTTAGCATCTTGTGCACGACCAATTCCTTTCATAAAATTGAACCCATGTATTTCTGCAACCTCACCAAAAAAACCCATCACCGTAGGAGTCTATCCAAGGATTTACTTTAAAAAACCCACATATCACTCTCAATATAGTATACAGGTAAAACCAATAAATCCCATCCATTATATACCATATAGTGAACCAGGTATCACTCATGGAAGGGTATAAAAACATTTCCCACTAATCTTGTCCATTGTAAGATACTTGGGATAAAAGTATCACTCATGGGTAAGGTAAAAGCATCCACCTGGTGAGAAATTACATGGAATTTTATAAAATATACCTTGTATTTTCCATAAGATGTTTTACTTCAAATATAACTTCTAATTTTTAATCTCAATGATATCTTTAAAGGCATCCATAATCAAGACCCTTGTATTAGTCTCGATGTTATGTAATGGAATGGTCATATATAGAACTAAACTCATACCATTCAACAATAAATTTTATTCCTGTTGGAAAATTCATTTAATAGGGTGAATTCAATCTACAATAAAAAAATAAATGTTCTATACACAATCCCTACCATTATAATTTGGTTCAATTCAAAACACATTAAATTTACAAGGAAAAATTTCACACACCTCAATTAGTGGTTCAGTTTAATTCAAAGGCATAAGGCTCTTTAGACTTTATGGAATTCAGGCCCTTAGGGGTGGCTCACATCATGGTGTAAAACCTGAAGCATTTATTTTTGGATTTATAGAGAATTTACAAGATTTAAAATATCTTCTCATTTAATTAATTTATCATTTATGAGGCAGTACCAGAACATTCAAGCATGTAACACAATAAAGAACCATATAAATCTTAGTGACTTAGGGAAAAATAATTAGACAAATTAATTTAGTTTTTTATAAAAAACCTAATAAATTAAGGATTCATATTCAAAGTACAATGGGAGAAATTGTTAAAATAGAAAAATTACCTAAAATTAGGGAATATTACCTCTCACCAAAATGGAACCAAATATGAAAATAAAAAATAAAAAATTAAGGATGAGGAATGAGGAGATAACCTTTTTATATCCAAAAAATCCAACTAGGAAGAAATAAGGAATTAGATTATAAATATAAATCATAGCCTAAGTTATAGGGAGAGGAAGAGATCCCATAGTTGGGAGAAGTTTTTGCACACATATAGGGAGGAAAGAGAATGGAGATAACTTAACTGATGTTATGGAAAAAATTATATTTTAACACATTTTTAAGATGTGTATAGTTTTTATGAACTATTTAAAAAACCATATTCCTAAACCATGTGGCACCACTAGTTAAGTGGCACTAATAATGTGGCCCAGGGTGCTTGGTTTTGACTAAAAATGTGGCCCCTTCAGCCCATTATAGGTAATCGGACAGTTGTGTGGCATGAGGTGCATGGTTAGAACTAAATTTTTGCACATTTAAAATTAACTATAGAAGTATATTAGTTTATTTGAATGTTTATAACTATGTTCTAAACGTTCAAATGAGTCTTCATTTCCAAAATTTGGAGCTTCAGGTTTCAAATGTGTCTCGGACGCTCTTGAATCACTCCTTCACCTCTAAAAACAATACTATCTTAGAACAATATGTTTTTATAGTAAATTAGGTATTCATAACTGTTAAAAAATTACATTATGTCATATTGGTTTCACTTAAACAATCAAATAAAATTATATTAAGTTAAAATTTAATGTAATTATATGGGTTTCCCTCCCATCACTTATAATAAGAATCATCATATCTTCTCTACCTAAATACTCTTGAGAAATATGTTTTAAGGAATTACCTTAAAAAATCCCGCAATATCCCTCCACATGTTTTGGAGGTCCTTTTATCACTAAAATACCAAACCTAGAAAGATTAATGTGTATTCCAATGACGTTATCTGAAGGGAATGTATAAGTCCAAACTGGCTTATTTGATGTTTATTTCATCTTATGCCAAATTCAAAAATTATTTTACTATAATAAAATGATAACATAGTTATATTATATATTATTAAATATTATTATGATTATGGTTTAACACGTTTTCATCTTCTTTTTCATCCTATGGGAAATGAAAACATCACCCGTGCATATGTGTGGGTTATAACCTCTACGAAGCGATGTGTTTTATTTTTCATCACCACCTCATAAAAATGTTTCTATTAATAGATTTAATTTATACATATGAAACTAAATAAAAAATTATTATTAATTAAAAATAATAAATCACTTATCTTCTTATCCTTCAACTTGTTAGAAAATGATAACGTCGTTCATGCGTATGTGTAGTATACCACCTCCATGAAGGGATGTGATTCTTGTTTCACATTTTCCATTAATGGATGAGTACAAAGTTATATTTTATGAACTAAAATGATAATTATTTAACTATATTTATTATATATATTATATAATAATTAACCTTTCGACCATGATCAACACCCCAAAGTTGTTTCCCAGTAATTAAGTGACCATCCTCCAAACTCATGACATTGAATTAAATGTATATGTAATTATAAATTTCATTGATATAAATGAATTAAATGGTTTTATTATAACCTAATAAACTTTTAAAATATCCATAAACTATAAAATAATTATTATAACTTTATTATATAGGAGTATAAGGGAATACATAATAATTTTGATCTCATAGTATGAAGTTTGTTAACTCAATTTATTTTCATTGAGATATATTAATTCTTCATTTTATATATTGTGAAACGATTTTGTATATAATTGAATCAAATTATTTTATGTTTCTAGTAGATCGTTTCTGGTTTATTTTAATTTTCTATACCTAATTACATAATTAATTAAATCTCACCTCAATTTTATGATATTTGTAAAGGTTTCTCATCTCACTATTGTTTATTTGTGAAAAATTGCATATTCACCCCTTACTTATTTTGTATGGTGTTTATACTTCACCTATGATTTTTTATATAATTTATATATTTATATTCATAGTATTTAATGTTTCATTATAAATTTATTTATATTAATGTATTACTATTAAAAACATACAAAATTAGAAAGGTTTTATTAAACAATATTATCCTTATTAAGGATTGTATACATTTAATAATCCATTAAGGGATTTATATGATATTTCAATCATGAACAGAATAAAGTTTCTTCTAATTTGGTTATTTATATGGTTTTTACATTTTAGTTCCATTCTTTCCATTATTGACACTCATAAATAAAAAAATAGTTTAAATGAAATCTGACTCTTTTTTTTCAAGTTGGTCAACACCCTTTTTCTTCTATGTGTGTATTTTCATTAAAAAAATTCATGTTATTAGATCCTAAAATTATTTTTCAATGTTATTTTTACCCTTATTTTACTTAAAAATGTTAAAATTAATCTTCATGTCATTTTATGAATGAAGAAATTCTTACCGAAGCTATGAACAATAAATATTTTAATGCTTACCAATGAATAGATTATAAAAACATCATGAGTAGAATTTTCATTGAAGATTACTTTATAAGATTCTAGGGTGATTTACAAATAAAATTCCATCACTAATATTTTGGCGATTCAATGAATATAAAAAATTTATTTCAATGGTAAAAGGTATTTACCTAAAGAAATGTTTTCATGATCTTTTAAAATAATTGCAATCTATGGAAACATCATTAGACGAATATTATTTTGTACAAAAGATATAATATAATAAAAATAATTTTCCAGATTTTATAAAGGTAGTGATCATTTGTTTTGAAGTTTTAACAATTCATTTTTTTCAATATAAATATTCCATATGGCCAAAAGGTGGCTCAGGAATGTCCGGGTTTGTTCAGGTCCTAGAACTCTAAATTTTAGCAAGGAAGATAGAGCCACATGTTTAGAGCATGATTATTGCTAACATTATGACTTAATAATACATGTGATATAGTGGTTTAGAAGGGGATACATAGTTTGGCTAAACAATGTGACCTATGCCACATTTCTGTGATATTTTTCTAAAAAAATTGAAAAAGTCTTTTTAGAGGGGCTAGGAGCATAGTTAGTCAAACTGTGTGCCTAACCCCTTCGATAGGGTTCCTAGGAAAATAACTGACCTATGGATGGAACATGGTTTTTTCAAATATGTGGGAAAACCACATGATGCATTAATAAATGGGAAAATTTCTATTTTTTTCCCTTGAAATATTTTAAACTATCTTCCACTTTTGATTATTCTATAGAGAAAACATAACCTCCTCCCCTCTTGTGAGAGATCTCCCTTATCCAAGGCGAGGATTATAAACCATATCTTCATATATAATATGATTTCTTCACTATTGGATGCATTTGGTAACTAAAGGAGAGAGACTTAATCCTCTTACTTAATTTTTTCATTTATATTTTCATCTTCTGTGATATTTTGGTGTGAGCTCATATGACCTATTTTCAGGTAATTTTTTTATTCCAGTGATTTCTTCCATTCAACTTTAAACCTAAAGCTGAAATCAGATGAGTAGTTATCCAAAGTCCTAAGGTATGTGGTATTGTAATTTTCCCTAAAATTTTAGGTGTTTTATAAAATTCAATGATATTCCCCATGTTGATGTTTTCTGCAAATTTCCTTAAATTTTCATTACTATTTCTAAATAAAATGGATCATTTTTTAATAGCCAATTATAGATATATTAAATTATTATATGATGCATGCATAATTTTATTAAAAAACTTTTGGTACTCTAAGATAAATACCCTCTTTTAAATACATGTTTAATTGACCGACCACCTCTTATGTTACACCCTGAGTTTTTATGGACCATTTTCGAATAAATTAAATATTCATTTATGTATTTCAATGCACTAAGTCAAACCATCCTTTCACACAAAAATGACTTTGTTTATATTATAAAAAACCTACTTGGTGTATGATACACATAATATTGAATTGACATATGTTACATGCAACACCTACTTTTCATAAATTTCACGCAACCCTAATTTGGCATACATTACATGCAACACCAATGTTTCTACGAATCATCATTTTATCATTTTAATTATTAAAATGGGATAATTATTTCTTATCTGTTAAAATTATTAATATGAATATTAATAACTAATTTTAATTTTTTTTTAATTTTTTTATATACATAAAACAAATTGATAATGAAACATATGATTTTTGGTAATGTCCTTATATGTTTAAAATATAATTTTCTCGAATTAACTACTTTTAATATAATTCAATAAAAAACAATAAAATTAAATTTAAACACAATTAAAAATTTAATTTTATAAAATAAAAATCATTTTTGAATTTATAATGTTGAAATTAACTTATGGTGAAATTTTTTATTTTTATGAGAAACTTCATTTTTGAATGAATAGTGAAAAACATCGGATTTTAATTCAAAACAGCCTTTTCATGTAATATTTTTATAAGATTAAATTATATTTTAAATTTATTTAAATGTTTAATTAGATAATATTTTGATAAATTAATAAAACATAGTTCATTTAGATCAATTTCACTTCGAACTAGGGTATAAAGACTTAGAAAACTTTAGTTCATTTTTACTTTAAAAATCGGAATTGTTAACCCTACAGTGGGATTAATTATAAATTAATTTCTATATATTATGTTATTTTAATTTGTAAAAATTAATTACATATTTGAAATCAGAATGATTTAAAATTTATAATAAGTTAAACATCATTTTTTACGAAAAATATTTTTGAGAGTAATTAAAATTAATTACATTGATTATGGAAAAAGTACGCTTAACTATACAGAAAATCTTAAATATAAGGAACATAAAAGACTTATACACATGTAAAACACCCATTATATGTATATTTTTCATCTATTAACCTTCCATTATTTAGTTTTTGGGTTTGGAATGAATTTTTTTTGCTAAAGACATTGGTACATGTAACTTGTTTTTTAAAATTCCAAGTGTGCCCCTTCCTTTCCCTATAAAGGCCACCACCTATCCCTTTTATTCACACCTCCAAAATAATTTAGTTTCATAGAAATATATTCTTAATACAATTCCTAAAATCCTTATCTTATTCCTTGAAGGATCCCTCGGGGTCTAATTTTTCCAAGGAATATTTTTGGCACAAACCAAAAGGAGTTACCCAATTAAGATGTAACACCTTCTCTCAAGCTCCTTTATTTTATTTTAATTCTCCACCCCTACAATATATTCATTCCATTATTGAATAAAAAAATTATCTTATATATACTAGGATTTTTTTATTCTATGTTTTTAACCTACACTAGCACACACCTCCATCTAATGTGCATCGAACATACTGTTTACATGTACAATAATGTACGGCTTCACTAAATGATTATTGTTCATTTTCCCCTTACTTCCTATCATGGTGAAAATTACGATAGACACCCTATTTAGATATGATATAAATTATATATATAATTTATTTAAGGTTCTAAATTCCTTCTAAAAAATATATTTTTTTTACTTTCCATTTGATTAAAATACGATAGTTTTGTTTGAGGAAGTGTGGAATACCTCCCACTCAAAGCGATGTGATTCCTTCACATAGTACATGGAATTTATTTAAGAATGAGTTTAATGAAATTATATGATATATAAAAAATTATATTATATTTTAATTATATTATATATATATATAAATATATACATATTGTTCATTTTGTGTTTTATTTTAATATTACTATAAAAATGGAAACAACATTCATGCGTACATATGATTTACCATCTCCATGAACTGTATAATCCATTTCATAATTATATATTCAATAGAATATTATAATAAATATATAATTAATATAAATTATATTTTATCAATTTTTATATTCTGGAATGATTATATAAGTATAAGGACCAAAAATTTTAGAAATTAAGATACATGTGATGAATAAGGTGAATATTATCTGAAGTGAAACCTTAACATAAGATAACTAAAAAGATAGTAATATAAGGTCGTAATAAAACCATATATTGAATTATATATAATAATATGGTTCTATAATATATTTATTAAATAGGTGGTTTGAAAAATTATGATAAGAGTCAACACAGAATGTAAAGAAATTTCATCTCACTTTTTATTTCTGTGAGATGCATGATTCATTGACCACCCATTAATTTTGTATGGTGTATGTATTGTACATAAATTAATTGTATTAATATTATACTTAAATATATTTTTATTAAAATATCTATATTATTATCCTTCTTTCATGGTGTTTATGTTTCAAATGTTACCAAATTGGTAAAATAGTTTTGTCTCAATTTTCCTTATTTGAGACTCATGTTTTTTAATGCACCTGAATTATTTTTGACATGTATATACTTAAATTTTTTGCATGTTATATCATGAATATAATTATTTTCATGATATTTTAAGCCCCATGTAATTTCATTTTATTATATGGATAGTATGAACCTAATTAATATGTGGTAAAAGGTTATTTAAACAATCTCATTAGTTTTACATGATTCTTAATGATTATAGTTCTTTGATGAAATATCAGGATTAGTATTGTTGGGCAGAAATCCCTCAAGGCATCATTGAAGCATTTTTGAGGTGATTGTGTTTGATGAAAAAGTGGACATCAGTGATGTGATTGTTAACAAAGAAAACCATGACATACAAATTTGTTGACAAAGGGGATTTCATGGTGGAATGTCGAGTTCATGAGCTGTGGGTAATGATCCATGTTTGATTCAAGAATGTCGACAAAGAGATGGATGATCTGGAGGCAGTACAAAAAGAACAGATACAAGGTGGCGCCGTTTTCCAGTGTTTTCCAAATTTGTGGGCCTGAAAATCGACAAATAATGAAAAATGGTTTTTGGAAAAGGGACTTGTGCACCATGTACATGAAGGCTTGTAAACATTCACACCATATGTTTTTCAAGATCAGGTCATCAAAATATGGAAAAGGGATAAGGTACGCACACATTTTGGTGAGGTCCCACAGGTGACTTGCGCGCCGTGAAAGATACTTGCGCGTCGATGCCTGGGAAGCTTGAGAAATCGCGCGCCTATGGTTTTTCAAGATCAGAAGATCAAAATATGGAAAAGTCAAGAGGTTCACGTAAGTTTGGAAGTGGGTCGTGCAAATGACTTGGAGGGGCAGAGAGCTGTGCGCCGAGACTTGCGTACTGAAGGGAGACTTGCGTGTCGTTGCACAGGGTGGTCAATTTGCCTATAAATACTGGAACACCGCACTTCATTATTCACCGGAGTTCAACACTTTGAGAAATCAGAGCTCCTGTCGCGCAGGTGTGGTGGTCGCGCAAGTGGTGTGTGGTCGCGCAGGTGAAGTTGCGCGCCAGTGTGAGAAGTTGCGCGCCGTTTGGCAGTTGCGCGCCAATATTGGTTTGGGCATAAAAGGAAGAGAGTCTCACAAGTTTGGAGTTAGGGAATATTGTGTCGTGCAAGTGTCTGAGGTGGACTTGCATGCCCGTTGTGACTTGCATGCCAATACTTGCATGCAGAGTTTGAATTGCATGCCAAGAAAGGTTTATTTCTAGCAGTGATTTTCGGGCTGCGTGGAAGCTGGAAGTTTTCCCAATACCTTCAGTGCAAAGATATATTCATCTACGGTTGAAAGTAGTAACTCAACAGAGCATCTACATAAAGAGGAATATGCATTCCTTCATGCAAATGAAGACACCTACAGGTCTATAAACTATGAGTGGATACTTTCCAGAGCAGTGAGCGAAGGAAGAGGAAGAAGGTGATCCTCTCCACCGGCAGTGAGCCAGAGAGAGAGAAACAGGGAGTGACCCTTGGAAAAGCAGTGAGCTAACCCTAAACATTGTAATGTTAGTGAGCCTGGTAATAGAAGTGATCTAGCCCGAACTTTGTATCCACATCTAATGAATAATAGTGGAATTTGGTATGACCAGAAACTTGTCGGCGTATGCTCCTTGGATGTAGCCCAGTGAGGGTGAACCAAGTTAAAATATCCGTGTCTGCCTATTTGCTTCCCTGCATTGCATTCAAAGCATCATCATTAGATAAATAATTAAAGAACTGATCATAGTTTACACACAAGAGCAAACAAAGTGACCCTTGTAATAAAGAGGTCAAGATCCAGTGGGGTAGAAATAACTTTGAAAAAGAATATCGATACCCTAATTCACCCCCCTCCCAGGGAATATAGGCCCCTATTGGTCCTAAAAATTAGTATAATAGGGAGAGGTTTCCTTTATCAGATTTGTTTTCTCGATCGTGGTGGGCCATGGAAAAATGAAAAACATCAAAGAAGAATCAGAAGTCAGGTGGTATTCCTCAGTGTGGAAGTGTGTATGGAAAAAGTGTGATTTAGTTAAAAGAATCAAACAGCTTACTGAAAGAAGGCCTGGATGAATCTGACAGGGAAAAGATTGATTCACTAAATCATTATGTAGGAATGAGTGAAGTACTCAAACATAAAAGTGATACCAAAACAACTGATGATGAAGAAGTTGTAAGAAGGAGGCCAGTAGTAGATGTTGTCAACATGACAACGATATTGGACCAGAAGTTGGATGAAGAAGTCAAGTCTAAAGATATTCAGATCAAAGTATTGGAGATTGAGGTCAACAAGATAAGAGGCTTAAATCAAAGTCTTATTGATATGGTTACCGAACTAGAGGAGAAGAATGATTCTCAAGGTGATAAACCACAAGAAATGGAAATAATGAAAGGAAAACAAAAGTCTGGTGGTTGTGAAGAAAATCAAAATTCTAATGAAGTTCAAAACATGAAAGACAGAATTGATGATCTAGCTACATAGCTATCTGAGCTAGTTCAGTAGAATAAAATGCTACAAAAATAGAATGTATGTTGTTCAGATTCTATTGAAGAAAAAAAATTGAAAGTGAAAGAGAAAAGTGACATGGTGGAAAAGCTCACACAGGAACTAGAAGATGAGATGAATAGAGGAAAGAACCTCAGAAGAGAACTCAATGCCCAAATTGAATCAAGGGATATGAAGATTAAAAAGTTGGAAGAAGAGGTAGAATCAGTGAAGAAGGATTTGGAGAAATAAAATTCTAAAGAAAGCCCAAAATGAAGGATGACTTACACTTGCTATTTGATTATCCTTCGACAAGTGATGACAAAATGAAAAGAAATTTTTCTATTTCTGAAAAGAGGAAGGAACAAATTTTCTCAGCTCAAAGACCATATAGTCTAGGAACAACTGGTATTGGATTTGATGAATCCCCTCCCATTCAAGATAGAAAGAGAGCTATGAACAGTTCCAGATTTAAAATAAATCCTATAGGTACTGGAGATAGGCCTAAGAGGACAGTTACAAAAAGTAGTGATGACATGTGCTATTTCTGTGGGATTTACTGCCACACATAAAGCTTCTGTTCAGAGGCTTATGAATACATATAAGGCTGTGAAAATAGAAACTTTTCTGAATCTGAGAATAAAAAGAAGAATCCTGAGAAATCAGAGAGTAGAGTCTCTCAAAGGAAAGTATTCATAAAATGCTATTACTGTGGAAGAATGGGACACACCATGAATATGTGTCAGGAAGATCAGAAGCTCATTGTCAGAGAAATAACACTAGATACATCAACATCTCGACATAGAAATTATGAAATGAGGTATGTCTTTGATGGAAGATGTTTCATATGTTCTGATCATGGGCATTTTTCCAGACAGTGCAGCAAGAAGAAAGCAGGGAAGGAAAAGGAACCCATGAAGAGAATTTTGACTCCAGTGATGCATACTGAAAAATTATACACTAGAATAGAAAGTGGTAAGGTGAATAATAGGCTTAGAGCCTCATGGGAATCACATGAAGATAAATGAAATGTGTATCAGTCACCTTCTCTGTCACACTCACAACCGCCCTCTAAGAAAGAACATGAACAAATATGGATGAAAAAGGGATGAAATGCTTCAGTTGTGAGTTAGAAGAATGTACGTTCAGTGGAGGACCCACCACCAATTCAAAATAGTGTTGTGACTCATAAATCTGATAAAAGGAAGATAAACAAAGAACGTGTTGAAAAATTCACATGTCGTGTGCCACAGAGAGAACTGGAGGAAAAAGGAAGATCCTTGCAATGGTGGAAGAAGCAAGGGAAGATGGAAAGAAAAGATATTCCTGCTCATAGAAGCAATCAAGGGAAATGGAATTTTGGTGGAAAATCAAAGACAGAAATGTGTACTAGTGAGTTTAAACCCCAAATGGTGAGAAAGGCCAGGACTGCAGAATATTCATATCAGAAAAAGACTCATCATGCAGGGGATGAATGCTTAGTCATATGGCCAGAATAGTTGAAGTTGTCCAGGCAACTAGAAGAAGCAAGGAAAGAATGTGATGCTCTGCAAGAAAGAATCAAAGGGTTGACCCATCAGGATCAACCGCAATCCTCATCTTGAGGAGTCCAGAAGAAGCCCCCCTCCCTATGTATATAAATGCAATTAACTAATGATTCATTTGTTTCAGGTTTTAGGGAGATACAATCCAAGGGGAAGTGGCATATAGAGATGAAAAGTGGAGAAGTGATGTGCCCCAGATTTTTAATTTTCACAAATCAGGTACAATATTTGAAGAAGAAAGGGAGAAATAGAGCACAATAGGAAGTGATTATGTTATTAACATTATCTCTTGTTTCCTACACCGAGTTCAAACTCAATAGGCTTAGAGATTTTGTTAATGGCTCAATTCCGATTGGAATATGAGAATAAATGATGCATGAGGAAAAGAATGGTTATGGGTCTATACAGTTGGTCCTAACAGATGGAAGAGTTGCATAACACATGGGGGGAATTCTATATCCTAATCATATGCAAGAACACAATGCTATATGAAGGATGAATGTTTATTTTCATGAAGAATGATTGGGGGACAAGCAGTAACACACAAGATTTCATGATTATATATTCTGTTCTAACAATGTGGTATCAACTGACTGCTTTTAGGATACCAAGATTCCGGAAGAGAAAATCAAAGCCGTGTCAATAGAAATCTGAGATAAGAAGTTTAAAGAAAAGACATCATTGAACAATGACCCAGTGAGAAGTTTTCTATTAAGAGAGATGAAGTGGTAAGAGACTCATGGAGAGAAGAAGTGGTTGAAGTTGATTCAGGAGAAGATACTGATGGTGAGTATGAGGAAGTAAAATCCTTATCTGCACAAAAACAAAAGAGTTGAGATGAAATTGAAAGGCAGAATATCATCAGTGATCACTGAGCTCTAGTTTAGACAAGAAGAATGAAGTCACTACAGCAGACATCATTCCTATCTCTGGTAGAGATGAAATGATTTGCTGATGTAGCTGAAGATGAGAACTGGGTTCAGGTTTTGAATGAAGAACATGACCAGATTGTGAAGAACCAGACATGGGAGATTGTTTCGAGGCCGGTAGATAAGAATTTCATCAGAATTAAATGGATCTATCACAACAAGATGATTGAAGATGGAACAGTGATTCAAAACAAAGAAGGACTGGTGTGCAAAGGATACTCCCAAATAGAGGGTATTGACGTTGATGAGACATTAGCACTGGTAGCAAGGCTAGAGACAATCAGATTATTCATAGCCATTGTTGTGCAATAGAAGTTCAAAGTGTTCCAGATGGATGTCAAATCAGCATTCTTGAATGAAATTCTAGAGGAAGAAGTGTATGTCGAGCATCCAGATGGTTTTTTCATTCATGAGGATGAGAACAAGGTTTTTCGGCTGAAGAAGGTGTTATATGGGCTAAAACAAGAACCGAGAGAATGGTACTCAATGTTATATCAGTATTTGAAGAAGCATGGTTTTTAGCATGATGGATTTAATTGAAATATCTATTTCAACAACAACAGTAATCAAAGGATGATGAAGCTGGTCTATGAGGAAGACATAATATTTGGCGGATCAGATGAAGGATAGTGCAAACATTTTTCTGAATCCATGAAACATGAGTTCGAAATGTCTATGATTGTTGAGATGATGTTTTTCCTTGGTCTACAGGTGAAACAGGGAAGGAATTGAACATTCATTTCTCAATCTGAATATGTCAAGGGGGTTTTGGAAAGATTTGGAATGGATAATTCCAAAGAGATGAAGACTATTGTTGCTACCCAGATAAAATTATCAAAAGATGGGGATGGCAAGGAATTTAATATCACAGAATACAGGAAAATCATTGGAAGTTTGTTGTACTTGACTGCAACAAGGCCTGATATTGTTTTCGCCACATCCCAAGCAGTGAGATATTAGAGTCATCCCAATGAAAGCCACATGCTTGCCGTGAAAATAATACTTCAGTATATCAAGGTCACGATGGACTTCGGCTTGACATATACTGACAAATCTTAGACAGAGTTATTGGGATATACTGATGCAGACTGGGATGGTTTAGAAAATGATAGAAAATCAACGTCAGGTGGGTAATTCTATCTTGGTGGATTGTGTATTTCTTGTCTAATCAAGAAGAAATATTTCATTTCGTT
This sequence comes from Viscum album, assembly GCA_963277665.1. Classification (NCBI taxonomy): domain Eukaryota; kingdom Viridiplantae; phylum Streptophyta; class Magnoliopsida; order Santalales; family Viscaceae; genus Viscum; species Viscum album. The sequence goes on from OY728158.1 coordinate 1,467,788,605, forward strand.
GAGAACTAAAAAAGCTGAGTATATTGAGGCCACTCAAGCATGCACACAGTTATTGTGGATGAAGCAGCAGCTTGAAAATATGGGAGTTAAAGTGAAGTCTTCGATCAGAATCCAGTGTGATAACTCAAGTGCTATTAATCTTAGCATAAATCCAGTTCATCACTCAAGTACAAAGAACATTGAGATCAAATATCATTTCATCAAGGAGAAGGTTGAGCAAGGAATCGTGAAGTTGGAGTATGTGCCTACAGAGCTTCAGGTTGTAGACATTTTGACAAAGGCCTTACCCAAAGAAGCTTTTGAGAGGCATTGACTGGATCTGGGAGTTCAGTTGACTCCCTATATTTAAAAGAGTGTGTATGTATCACCCCCTCTCCCCGAGGTATTATGTGTTTTCCCTAATGTGCTAATATGTGTTCTCTACTCTCTTACAGACTACAAAGGAGTGACCTTTGGGTTCATTGACAAAGAGGGAGAAAATAGTGATTGTTCAAGGTGGAGACAATGCAGAGATTTTATAAATCATGAATGATACGAGGAGAAGCTAACAGGTGGAGCAGCCAGATAGGGGGAGAGCAATGAGAAAGGGGGAGCGTAATAACTCAGACAGTGCTAGATGTGATAGATCAAAGAATAGATATCACGACAGCTGTGGATCGTGATAAAAGTAGAAGAGTGGTGTTGGAATGTGGTAAAAATATTTCCAAACAAAAATTGGTCTTCCAACAAGTCCTTCAACAATTGGTATCAGTTTAGTACAAATTGGTATCATTTTGGTGTCAACAGTGGATGTCAAAGATGAAGTGATTCATTGAGGAACTTTTCATTTACTCTTGTTTCTTACGCCGAGCATTGCTCATGTGGGCTTAGAGTATGTATTGAGTAAATCCTTGATCGCTATCAGAATCGGAAAAGGCGAATGGTGGCTGAAGAATCAATGATGTATCTTTTTATGAAAGAGTTTCCAAAAAACCGAAAGGTGGATATTGTTGGGAAAAAATCCCTTAAGGCATCATTGAATCATTTTTGAGGTGATTGTGTTTGTTGAAAAAGTGGACATCAGTGATGTGATTGTTGACAAAGAAAACCATGACATACAAATTTGTTGACAAAGGGGATTTCATGGTGGGATGTCGAGTTCAAGAGCTGTGGGTAATGATCCATGTTTGATTCAAGAACATCGACAAAGAGATGGATGATCTGGAGGTGGTACAAAAAGAATAGATACAAGGTGGTGCTGTTTTCTAGTGTTTGCAAAATTTGTGGGCCTGAAAATAGACAAATAATGAAATGTGGTATTTGGAAAAGGGACTTGCGCGCCATGTACATGAATTCTTATAAACTTTCACACCATATGTTTTTCAAGATCAGATCATCAAAATATGGCAAAGGGATAAGGTTCGCGCACGTGTTGGTGAGGTCGTGTAGGTGACTTGTGCGCCATGAAAGATACTTGCGCATCGATGACATGGAAGATTGAGAACTTGCGTGCCTATAGTTTTTCAAGATCAGAAGATCAAAATATGGAAAAGGAAAGAGGTTCACGCATGTTTGGAAGTGGGTTGCGCAAATGACTTGGAGGGGCAGAGAGCTGTGCGCCGAGACTTGCGCGTCGAAGGGAGACTTGCGCGCCGTCTCACAGGGTGGTCAATTTGCCTATAAATACTGGACCACCCCTCTTCATTCTTCATCGGAGTTCAACACTTTGAGAAATTAGAGCTCTCGTCGTGCAGGTGTGGTGGTCGCGCAAGTGGTGTGTGGTCGCGCAGGTAATGTTGTGCGCCAGTGTGAAAAGTTGCGTTCCGGTTGGTAGTTGCACGCCAATATTGGTTTGGGCGTAAAAGGAAGAGAGTCACGCAAGTTTGGAGTTAGGGAAGATTATGTCGTGCAAGTGTCTGAGGTGGACTTGTGCGCCCGTTGTGACTTGCGTGCTGATACTTGCGTGCCGAGTTTGACTTGAGTGCCAAGTAAGATTTATTTCCAGCAGTGATTTTTGGGCTGTGTGGATGCTGGAAGTTTGCCTGATACCTTCGCTGTAAAGAGATATTCATCTACTGGTGAAATTAGTACTTCAACAGAGAATCTACATACAGAGGAAGATGCATTCCTTCATGAAAATGAAGATACCCATAGGACTATAAACTGTGAGTGGATCCTTTCCAGAGCAGTGAGCGAAAGAAGAGGAAGAAGGTGATCCTCTCCACCGGCAGTGAGCCAGAGAGAGAGAAATAGGGAGTAACCCTTGGGAAAGCAGTGAGCTGACCCTATACTTTGTAAAGTTAGTGAGACTGGGCATAGAAGTTATCTATCCCGAACTTTGTATCCACATCTTGTGAAGAATAGTGGAATTTGGTACGACTTCCAACTTGTCGGCGCATGCTCCTTAGATGTAGCCCAGTGAGGGTGAACCAAGTAAAAATATCCGTGTCTGCCTATTTTCTTCCCTGCATTGCATTCAAAGCATCATCATTAGATAATGAAGTAAAGAAGTGATCATATTTTACACACAAGAGGAAACAAAGTGACCCTTGTAATAAAAAGGTCAAGATCCTGTGGGGGTAGGAAGAACTTTGAAAAATAATATCCATACCCTGATTCAACCCCCCCCCCCTCTCAGGGTATATAGGACCCTATTGGTCCAAATAATTGGTATCAGAGGGAGAGGTTTCTTTTATCAGATTTTTTTGCTTGATCGTGGTGAGCCATGGAAAATGGAAAAACATCAAAGAAGAAGCAGAAGTCAGGTGGTATTCCTCAGTGTGGAAGTGTGTATGGAAAAAGTGTGATTCAGTTAAAAGAATAAAAAAACTTACTGAAATAATGCCTGGATGATTCTGATAGGGAAAATATTGATTCACTCAATCATGATGTAGGAATGAGTGAAGTACTCAAACATCAAAGTGATACCAAAACAACTGATGATGAAGAAGTTGCAAGAAGGAGGCCAGTAGTAGATGTTGTCAACAAGACAAAGATATTGGACCAGAAGTTGTATGAAGAAGTCAAGTCTAAAGATATTCGGATCAAATTATTGGAGATTGAGGTCAACAATCTAAGAGGCTTAAATCAAAGGCTTATTGCTGTGGTTACCAACCTAAAGGAGAAGAATGATTCTCAAGGTGACAAACCATAAGAAATGGCAATAATGAAAGGAAAACAAAAGGCTGGTGGTTGGGAAGAAAATAAAAATTCTAATGAAGTTCAAAACATGAAAGGCAGAATTGATGATCTCACTACATAGCTGTCTGAGCTAGTTCAGAAGAATCAAATACTACAAAAAGAGACTGTATGTTGTTCAGATTCTGTTGAAGAAGAAAAATTGAAAGTGAAAGAGAAAAGTGACATGGTGGAAAAGCTCACACAAGAACTAGAAGATGAGATGAATAGAATAAAGAATCTCAGAAGAGAACTCAATGCCCAAATTGAATCAAGGGATATGAAGATTAAAAAGTTGGAAGAAGAGCTAGAATCAGTGAAGAAGGAAGTGGAGAAATCCAATGCTAAAGGAAAGCCCAAAATTAAGGATGCCTTACACTTTCTATTTGATTATCCTTCGAGAGGTGATGATGAAATGAAAAGAAAATTTGCTATTTCTGAAAAGAGGCAGGAACAAATTTTCTCAGCTCAAAGACCATACAGTCTGGGAACAACTGGTATCGGATTTGATGAATCCCCTCCCGTGTAAGATAGAAAGTGAGTTGTGAACAGTTCTAGATATGAAAGAAATCCTATAGGTACTGGAGATAGGCCTAAGAGGACAGTTACAAAAGGTAGTGATGACTTGTTCTATTTCGACGGGATTCACGGCCACACATCAAGCTTCTATTCAGAGGCTTATGAATACATATCAGGCTGTGAAAATAGAAACCTTGCTGAATTTGAGAATAAGAAGAAGCATCCTAAGAAATCAGAGAGTAGAGTCTCTCAAAGGAAAGCATTTATAAAATTCTATTACTATGGAAGAATGGGACACACTATAAATATGTGTCAGGAAGCTCAGAAGCTCAATGTCAGGGGAAGAACTCTAGCTACATCAACATCTCGACAAATAAATGATGAAATGAGGTATGTCTTTGATGGAATATGTTTCATATGTTTTGATCATGGGCATTTTGCTAGACAGTGCAGCAAGAAGAAATCAGGGAAGGAAAAGGAACCCAGGAAGAGAATTTCGACTCCAGTGATGGATAATGAAAAATTATACACTGGAAGACAAAGTGGTAAGGTGAAGAATAGTCTTAGAGACTCAAGAGAATCACATGGAGATGAACGAAAGTTGTATCAGTCACCTTCTCTGTCACACTCACAACCTCCCTCTAAGAAAGAACATGAACAAATCTGGAAGAAAAAGGATGAAATGCTTCAGTTGTGATTAAGAAGAATGTACATTCAGTGGAGGATCCACCACCAATGCAAAATAGTGTGGTGACTCATAAATCTGATAAAAGTCAGATAAAAAAAGAATGCGTTGAAAAATTCACATGTCGTGCGCCACAGAGAGAACTGGAGGAAAAGGAAGATCTTTGCAATGGTGGAAGAAGCAAGGAAAGATGGAAAGAAAAGATATTTCCGCTCAGAGAAGCAATCATGGGAAATAGAATTTTGGTGGAACATCAAAGACAGAAATGTGTACTACTGGGTTTAAACCCCAAATAGTGAGAAAGGCCAGGCCTGCAAAATATTTATATCAGAAAAAGACTCAGCATGTAGGGGATGAATACTTAGTCATATGGCCAGAACAGTTGAAGTTGGCCAGGAAACTAGAAGATTCAAGGAAGGAATGTGATACTCTGCAATAAAGAATCAAAGGTTTGACCCATCAGGATCAACCACAATCCTCATCTTGAGGAGTCCATAAGAATCCCCTCTCCCTATGTATATAAATGCAATTAACTAATGATTCATATGTTTTAGGTTTTAGGGAGATACAATCCAAGGGGAAGTGGCATATAAAGATGCAAAGTGGAGAAGTGATATGCCCCAGATTTTTAATTGGCTCAAATCAGGTACAATATTTGAAGAAGAAAGAGAGAAACAGAGCATAATAGGAAGTGATTGTGTTATTAACTTTATCTCTTTTTTCCTACACCGAGTTCCAACTCAATAGGCTTAGATATTTTGTTAATGGCTCAATTCCGATTGGAATATGAGAATAAATGATTCATGAGAAAAATAATTGTTATGGGTCTATACAGTTGCGCCTAACAGATGGAATAGTTTCATAACACAGGGGGAGCATTCTATATTCTAATCAGATGTAATATCACAATGCGATATGAAGGATGAATGTTTATTTTCTTGAAGAATGATTGGGGTCCAAGCAGTAACACACAAGATTTCATGATTATCTATTCTTTTCTAACAATGTGGTATCAGCTGACTACTTTCAGGATACCAAGATGCTGCAAGAGAAAATCAATGGTGTGTCAATAGAAATCTGAGATAAGAAGTTCAAAGAAAAGACATCATTGAACAATGACCCAGTGAGAATTTTTCTATTAAGAGAGATGAAGTGGTAAGAGACTCAGGGAGAGCAGAAGTGGTTGAAGTTGATTTAGAAAAAGATACTGATGGTGAGTATGAGGATGTAAAATCCTTATCTACACAAAAGCCAAAGAGTCGAGCTGAAATTGACAAGAAGAATATCATCAGTGATCAGTGAGCTCTAGTTCAGATAAAAAGAATGAAGTCACTACAAAATACATAATTCCTATCTCAGGTAGAGTTGAAATACTTTGCTGATGCAGCTGAAGATGAAAACTGGGATCAGGCTTTGAATGAAGAGCTTGACCAGATTGAGAAGAACCAAACATGGGAGATTATTTCGAGGCCATTAGATAAGAATTTCATTAGAACTAAATGGGTCTATCACAACAAGATGAATGATGATGGCACAGTGATTCGGAACAAAGAAGGACTGGTGTGCAAAGGATACTCCCAAATAAAGGGTATTGACATTGATGAGACCTTAGCACTAGTAGCAAGGTTGGAGACTATCAGATTATTCATATCCATTGTTGTGCAACCAAAGTTCAAAGTGTTCCAGATGGATGTCAAATCAGCATTCTTTCATGGAATTTTGGTGGAAGAAGTTTATGTCGAACAACCAGATGTTTTTCTCATTCATGAGGATGAGAACAAGGTTTGTTGGCTGAAGAAGGCGTTATATGGGATAAAACAAGCCCCGGGAGCATGGTACTCAAGGCTATATCGGTATTTGAAGAAGCTTGGTTTTTAGCATGATGGATTTGATTACAGTATCTGTTTCAATAACAACAGTAATCAAAGGATGATGAGGCTGGTCTATGAAGAAGACATAATATTTGGCGGATCAGATGAAGGACAGTGAAAGCATTTTTCTAAATCCATGAAACATGAGTTAGAAATGTTTATGATTGGTGAGCTGATGTTTTTCCTTGGTCTACAGGTGACACAGGGAAGGAATTGAACAATCATTTCTCAATCCAAATATGTCAAGGGGCTTTTGGAAAGATTTGGAATGGAGAATTCCAAATAGATGAAGACTTCGGTTGCTACTCGGATGAAATTATCAAAAGATGAGGATGGAAAGGCAGTTAATATCACAGAATACAGGAAAATCATTGGAAGTTTGTTGTACTTGACCAGAACAAGGCATGATATTGTTTTCACCACATGCCAAGCAGTGAGATATCAGATTAATCCCAAGTAAAGCCACATGATTGCAGTGAAAAGAATACTTCGTTATATCAAGGGAACGGTGGACTTCGGCTTGACATATACTAACAAATATTAGACAGAGTTATTGGGATATACTGATGCAGACTAGGCCGGTTTAGCAGATGATAGAAAATCAATGTTAGGTGGGGCATTATATCTTTTTGGATTGTGTATTTCTTGGCTAAGCAAGAAGAAAGATTGCATTTCGTTGAGCACCGCAGAAGCTGAGTATATTGCGGCCACTCAAGCATGTACATAGTTATTGTGGATAAAGCAACAGCTTGAAAATATGGGAGTTGAAGTGAAGTCTCCGATCAGAATCCAGTGTGATAACTCAAGTGCTATTAATCTTAGAAAAAATCCAGTTCATCACTCAATGACAAAGCACATTGAGATCAAATATCATTTCATCAAGGAGAAGGTTGAGCAGGGAATCATGAAGTTAGAGTTTGTGCCTACATAGCTACAGGTTTCAGACATTCTGACAAAGGCCATACCCAAAGAAGCTTTTGAGAGGCATTGACTGGCTCTGGGAGTTCAGTCGACTCCACGCACTTAAAAGAGTGTTGATTTAGAACCCCCTCTCCCCGATGTATGATGTGTTTTCCCTAATGTGCTAATATGTGTTCTCTACTATATTACAAACTACAAAGAAGTGACCTTTGGGTTCGTTGACAAAGGGGGAGAAAATAGTGATTGTTCAAGTGGGAGACAGTGTGGAGATTTGATAAATCATAAATGATACGGGAAGAAGCTGACAGGTGGAGCAGCTAGATAGGGGGAGAGCAATGATTAAGGGGGAGCGTAATAACTCAGACGATGCTAGAAGTGATCGATCAAAGAATAGATATCACGACAGCTGTGGATCGTGATAAAAGCAGAAGAGTGGTGTTGGAATGTGGTAAAAATATTTCCAAACAAAAATTGGTCTTCCAACAAGTCCTTCAACAATTGGTATCAGTTTAGTACAAATTGGTATCAGTTTGGTGTCATCAGTGGATGTCAGAGATGAAGTGATTCATTGAAGAACTTTTCATTTACTCTTGTTTCTCACGTCGAGCATTGCTCATGTGGGCTTAGAGTATGTGTAGAGTAAATCCTTGATTCCTATCAGAATCGCAAAAGGCGAATGGTGGCTGAAGAATCAACGATGTATCTTTTTATGAAAGAGTTTTCAACAAACCCAAAGGGGGAGATTGTTGCGAAAAAATCCCTCAAGGCATCATTGAAGCATTTTTGAGGTGATTTTGTTTGTTGACAAAGTGGACATGAGTGATGTGATTGTTGACAAAGCAAACCATGAAAAACAAATTTTTTGACAAAGGGGATTTCATGGTGGAATGTCGAGTTCAAGAGATGTGTGTAATGATCCATGTTTGATTCAAGAACGTTGACAAAGAGATGGATGATCTGGAGGTGGTACAAAAAGAACATATACAAGGTGGCGCCATTTTCCAGTGTTTTCCAAATTTGTGGGCCTAAAAATAGACAAATAAAGAAAAGTGGTTTTTTCCAAAGGAACTTGTGCGCCATGTACATGAAGGCTTGGAAACATGCACGCCATATGTTTTTCAAGATCAGATCATCAAAATATGGAAAAGGGATAAGGTTCGCGCAAGTATTGGGGAGGTCGCGCAGGTGACTTGAGCACCGTGAAAGATACTTGTGCGTCGATGCCTTGGAAGCTTGAGAACTTGCATGCCTATAGTTTTTCAAGATCATAAGATCAAAATATGGCAAAGCCAAAAGGTTTGTGCATGTTTGGAAGTGGGTCGCGCAAATGACTTGGAGGGGTAGTGAACTGCACGTCGAGACTTGCGCGCTGAAGGGAGACTTGCGCGCCATTGTGCAGGGTGGTCAATTTGCCTATAAATACTGGACCACCCCTCTTCATTCTTCACTGGAGCTCAACACTTTTAGAAATCAGAGCTCCCGTCGCGTAGGTGTGGTGGTCGCGCAAGTGGTGTGTGGTCACGCAGGTGAAGTTGCGCGCCAGTGTGAGAAGTTGTACGCCAGTTGGCAGTTGCACGCCAATATTGGTTTGGGTGTAAAAGGAAGAGAGTCGCGCAAGTTTGGAGTTGGGGAAGATTGTGTCGCGCAAGTGTCTAGTGTATAAAGACTTAGAAAACTTTAGTTCATTTTTACTTTAAAAATCGACATTGTTAACCCTATAGTGGGATTAATTATAAATTAATTTCTATATATTTTGTTATTTTAATTTGTTAAAATTAATTACATATTTGAAATCAGAATGATTTAAAATTTATAATAAGTTAAACATCATTTTTTACGAAAAATATTATTGAGAGTAATTAAAATTAATTACATCGGTTATGGAAAAAGTAAGCTTAACTATACACTAAATCTTAAATATAAGACACATAAAAGACTTATACACATTTAAAACACCCATTATATGTATATTTTTCATCCATTAACCTTCCATTATTTAGTTTTTTGGGTTTGGAATGACTTCTTTTTTCTAAAGACATTGGTACATGTAACTTGTTTTTTAAAATTCCAAGTGTGTCCCTTCCTTTCCCTATAAAGGCCACCACCTATCCCATTTATTCACACCCCTCAAAAAATTTAGTTTCATAGAAATATATACTTAATACAATTCCCAAAATCCTTATCTTATTCTTTGAAGATTCCTCGGGGTATAATTTCTTCCAAGGAATATTTTTGGCACAAACCAAAAGGAGTTACCGAATTTATATTTAACACCTTCTCTCAAGCTCCTTTATTTTATTTTAATTATCCACCCCTCCAATATATTCATTCCATTATTGAATAAAAAAATTATCTTATATATACAAGGATTTTTTTATTCTATGTTTTTAACCTACACTAGCACACACCTCCATCTAATGTGCATCGAACATACTGTTTACATGTACAATAATGTACGGCTTCACTAAATGATTATTGTTCATTTTCCCTTTACTTCCTATCATGGTGGAAATTACGATAGACACCCTATTTATATATGATATAAATTATATATATAATGTATTTAAGGTTATAAATTACTTCTAAAAAATATCTTTTTTTTACTTTCTATTTGATTAAAATACGATAATTTTGTTTGAGGAAGTCTGGACTACCTCCCACTCAAAGCGATGTGATTCCTTCACATAGTACATGGAATTTATTTAAGGATGGGTTTAATGAAATTATATGATATATAAAAAATTATATTATATTTTAATTATATTATATATATATAAATATATACATATTGTTCATTTTGTTTTTTATTTTAATATTACTATAAAAATGGAAACAACATTCATGCGTACATAAGACTTACCATCTCCATGAACTGTATATTCCATATCATAATTATATATTCTATAGATTATTATAATAAATAGATAATTAATATAATGTATATTTTATCATTTTTTATATTCTGGAATGATTATATAAGTATAAGGACCAAAATTTTTAGAAATTAAGATACATGTAAAGAATAAGGTGAATATTATCTAAAGTGAAACCTTAACATAGGATAACTAAAAAGATGGTAATATAAGGTCGTAATCAAACCATATATTGAATTATATATAATAATATGGTTCTGTAATATATTTATTATATAGGTGGTTTGAAAAATTATGATAAGAGTCAACACAGAATGTAAGGAAATTTCATCTCACTTTTTATTTCTGTGAGATGCATGATTCATTCACCACCCATTAATTTTGTATGGTGTATATATTGTACATAAATAAATAGTATTAATATTATATTTAAATTTATTTTTATTAACATATACATATTATTATCCTTCTTTCATGGTGTTTATGTTTCAAATGTTACCAAATTGGTAAAATAGTTTTGTCTCAATTTTCCTTATTTGAGACTCATGTTTTGTTATGCACCTGAATTCTTTTTGACATGTATATACTTAAATTGTTTGCATGTTATATCATGAATATAATTATTTTCATGATATTTTAAGCCCCATGTAATTTCATTTTATTATATGGATAGTATGATCCTAATTAATATGTGGTAAAAGTTTATTTAAATAGTCTCATTAGTTTTCCATGATTCTTAATGATTATAGTTCTTTGATGAAATATGAGGATCATTATTGTTGGGAAAAAATCCCTCAAGGAATCATTGAAGCATTTTTGAGGTGATTGTGTTTGTTGACAAAGTGGATATCAGTGATGTCATTGGTGACAAAGCAAACCATGACATACAAATTTGATGACAAAGGGGATTTCATGGTGGAATGTCAAGTTCAAGAGCTGTGTGTAATGATCCATGTTTGATTCAAGAACGTAGACAAAGAGATGGACAATCTGGAGGTAGTACAAAAAGAACAGATACAAGGTGGCACCGTTTTCCAGTGTTTTCCAAATTTGTGGGCCTAAAAATCGACAAATAAAGAAAAGTGGTTTTTGGAAAAGGGACTTGCGCACCATGTACATGAAGGGCTTGAGAACTTGCGCGCCTATTGTTTTTCAGGATCAGAAGATCAAAATATGGAAAAGGAAAGAGGTTCGCGCAAGTTTGGAAGTGGGTCGCGCAAATGACTTGGAGGGGCAGAGAGTTGTGCGCCGAGACTTGCGCACCGAAGGGAGACTTGCACGCCGTTGCACAGGGTGGTCAATTTTCCTATAAATACTGGACCACCCCTCTTCATTCTTCATCGAAGTTCAAAACTTTGATAAATCAGATCTCATGTCACGCATGTGTGGTGGTCGCGCAAGTGGTGTGTGGTCGCGCAGGTGAAGTTGCACACCAGTGTGAGAAGTTGCATGCCGGTTGGCAGTTGCGCGCCAATATTGGTTTGGGTATAAAAGGAAGAGATTCGCGCAAGTTTGGAGTTGGGGAAGATTGTGTCGCGCAAGTGTCTAAGGTGTACTTGCGCACCCGTTGTGACTTGCGTGCCGATACTTTCACGCTGAGTTTGAATTGCGTGCCAAGTAAGGTTTATTTCCAGCAGTGATTTTCGGGCTGCGTGGAAGCTGGAAGTTTGCCCGATACCTTCGGTGCAAAGAGATATTCATCTACGGGTGAAAGTAGTACTTCAATAGAGAATCTATATAAAGAGGAAGATGCATTCCTTCATGCAAATGAAGAGACCTACAGGTCTATAAACTGTGAGTGGATCCTTTCCAGAGCAGTGAGCGAAGGAAGAGGAAGAAGGTGATCCTCTCCACCGGTAGTGAGCCAGAGAGAGAGAAACATGGAGTGACCCTTGGGAAAGCAGTGAGATCACCCTAAAATTTGTAAAGGCGGTGAGCCTGGGCATAGAAGTGATCTAGCCTGAACTTTTTATCCACATCTAGTGAAGAATAGTGGAATTTGGTACGACCAGAAACTTGTCGGTGTATGCTCCTTGGATGTAGCCCAGTGAGGGTGAACCAAGTAAAAATCTTTGTGTCTACCTGTTTGCTTCCTTGCATTGCATTCAAAGCATCATCATTAGATAAAGAAGTAAATAACTGATCATAGTTTACACACAATAGCAAACAAAGTGACCCTTGTAATAAAGAGGTCAAGATCCAGTGGGGTAGGAAGAACTTTGAAAAAGAATATCCATACCCTGATTCACCCCCCCCCCCTCTCAGGGTATATAGGCCCCTATTGGTCCTAACAAGTATCTCAAGAACAATCATGGATTTTATTATCATATATTTATTCATTTTATAATCATGTATTAGTACAATTTTTACACTCTTTGTTTACTTAAGATAATTTTATCAAGTAAAATCTGACTACAATTAGTTTGGTTGGAAATCTATTGCATTCAAAAACCATGATTTAAAAAATATTTTCAATTGAATCCCATTTTCAAGGATAATGGATTTTAAAAATGTTTTATTGTTTTAAAAAATATTATATATGTTTTCAACACAAAATTCTAAAAAATATTTTTCAAAATGTTTTATGCTTTAAAAAATGGATTTCAATATAAAAAAGATGTTTTCCTCAAGAAATAATTTTCAAAGATCATTAAAAAATTATTTCCCATATAATATTTCATACATTGGTGTTACTCATGCCATTATATAGAATTATTAAATATTTATATTCATATTTTTTCTATTAATGGATTATTTTTTATGGAATTATATTGAAGTAACACTTCTATATTTCATCGGTTATATGATTTTGAAACTTGGTTCTTTTCACAGGTTATATTTATTATGAAATGATTATGAAACCTATATTTCTTTCACAGGTTGTGATATGATTACATGTTTATAAAACCCATATCATTTCATGGGTTATGAAATGATTTTTAATGATCATGTGCAACATTTATGCATGATTTCATTATGAGATGGGTCGGACCTATATTACCCTCCAATTGATTGGGTAAAGATTTATATCTCATGAGATAGACTAAGATGGTCTTGGGAATAAACCATTACTAATAAGATGGACTTGTGAGTGATTAATTACTACCTAGGTCTATTAGGAATAAAATCATTCTACTAAGATGGCCATGGGGATGAACCATAGCTACTATGATGGAATTTGGATTGAACTGATACTACCATGATGTTTTTGATGTGATTCCTTGGATACTCAGAAAATCATATTATATATTCTTCTATGTTTTCCACAATTCCATGTTTTATACCTATTTTTTTATTTCATGGCTTATGATCTTTATTACCTATTGATTCATGTCTTATGAATTGCTAATCTTTATTCCATGATTCAGGTATATGATCTTTTATACACAAAGTATGATCTTCTATGTTCGTGATCTTGTTCTCATACACTTATACTCATTATTATACTTACATATATCCCTTTTTACACATAATTTGCATTTAATCTCACCAAGTTTTATGTTTTCTTCCCCAGATTATGAATATATGTATTATGCTTGATGTGTATAAGAAGGATTTTAGTCAAGAAGAACCTATTGGGACATAATGTAGCTCACTTATGTAATAGTTTTTATGTTTCCATGTTTCTAAAGGCACTAGACTAGAATGGTCTTTGGGAATCTATTTTTATAATGTTTTAAGTGTTTTGAAAATGTGATTTAATGTTAATGTATGATAATATATGGTCTATTTAGTGTGTATTAGAGAAAAGGTTTAGTTACCCTTTAGAAGATAGAATGAGAAAACCTAAGTGAGAAACATAAAGTACATGTCTACTGATTAATCTAAGGATTAGGAAAAGTATAGGAAAATGTCCTAGAATTTTGGTAAAGGATAGAGTGAGTGGTTTCCTATAAATACATCCCTTTTTAGATAATATAAGAGTATTAGGATCTATTATTGATGTACCTAGGGGTAAAAAAACTGAAAATATGGTTTGGGCCTGACTTTGGGTAATCAGGTATACGACAATGGGCATTACTGCACACTTGGTTTGACACTCTTAGGGGATATGCTTTGGGAATTAAAAAACTCTTCACGGACCATAATAAAGAATTAAAATAGATGTTTCCAATGAATATACTATGATAAAAATAAGGTGTCATATATTAAGAACTCCGTCATTATTTAGAAATACCATAAGTGACCTTCCATGATTATATGGTTGATCATTGCAATAACTATTTCTTACTCTATGATTTTTGGTTTTAGTAAATTCCTGGAACCTGAAGGAACTACATTAATTATTATTGCAATAGACAATGCAATTATTTTACTCCTGGGAATCTGAATGTTATGGGTAATGGAATGAAAAACCTCATTGTTATGCTCAAACTATTTTTTCAAGATATAAATCATGGTGGAATTCCAAATGAGAAAATGAGGGAACAACATCTTGTTGATTCATTAATGAGGCAATGTTCACATCCTTTTATAGGGTCTTATGGTCCACTTGTTTCGGAACAATGGATCTATACTGCTGAAAGATTATTCTCTATTCCACATTGTTCGGATCATGAGAAAGTCATTCTTGATGTCTATTGGTTAGAAGGGGAAGTAGATCAGTGATGGACTCTAAACAAGAATATGAGGTAGCAAGATGAGATTGAATCCATGGATTGAGATATTTTTAAGAATTTTTTTCATATAAATGTTCCTCTGATTCTCTATACCAAGATGTGTAAAGAGTTCCTTGAGTTGAAGAAAATGGATAATTATTTTGTTAGTACCTTTGAGGTTAATTTCATGATACATGAAAAAGTACACTTTTAGAATTATCATTCAACCCTAAAGTAAAGTAGATAGGTTACTCAGTGGATTAAATACATGCCTCATAAGGGTGTTTTTCCTAAAGGAATTAGAAGCTATGAAGATATTGTTCATTTTGAAATAAAGTTTGAAGGAAAAACTAAAATCCATGAAAAAAAATAAGATTATCTTCCCTTTATACTCTAAGATTGGGAAGAAGCATGGATGAAATTACCTTTAGGGACTTAATAAATGTTTAACATGTAGAAGGGAATTCTATCATGAAGATTAAGTGATGGGAATAAGTAATCTAATGTTGATAATAGGGAATACCTATCAAATGATGTATCTCCCACGATTCAGTGCTACATGTGTAAAGAGAACAGAAGTTATGGTAACCAATTCCAAAACCCAAGGGTTAGTGAAGATGATTAAAATCAGTAACCTCTTACATAGAGGAAAAAGGTTAAATCTCATTCCATTGCTATTTCTGATGAGGGGTGTAATAATGTCATGATGAAAGGTTTACCTACCACCCACTCTAGAACTACTAATATCATATTTTATTCTACATATACCCACTCTTTCATAACATAGGAATTTTATAAGGGTGTTAAGATTCTACCAAAACAATTATATGTGGATTATCAATGAAAAACCCTAATGGTATGATTATTTCATCTCAAGTCTATGGTTACTCTCTGGTTCAAATTTGTGGGAATTTTCTTCCTACAAATCTTTTCATTCTTCCTTTGGCCGGATTTGATGTCATCTTAGCCATGGATTGGATTTTAAGGCATAAATCTTACACCAATTATCAAGTAAGGGAAGTTACTTTTGAAATTTTAAACCCTCATTTGATCATCAATCAATGTGATGATAAGTATGAACTTCCTATGGATATTATATTCAGTTTATGGGTCTTAATTACCATTTAAAAGGGTAGTTAATCTCAAATGGTTCGGGAGAGAATTTATATCAATGGTATTCCTATTGTCCTAGATTTTTTGGATGTATTTCTAGAATAGTTTTCTCTCCTTACACCAAAACATGAAGTTCAGTTCTCAATAGAACTCATGAATTGTTATACACCAATTTCTAAGACACCTTATAGAATTTATCCAATTGAGTTGTAGGAATTTAAGAAGAAACCCTAAGAAGACATTGATAAAGGATTCATTTGGCCCATTATGTCACCCTGGTTTGCACAAGTTCTTTTTGGTGAAAAATAAAGATAGATCAATGTGAATATACATTGATTATAGAGAGTTTAACAAGATCATGATCAAGAATAAGTATCTCATACCACATATTGATGACTTGTTTGATCAACTATGCAGATCTCAATACTTTTCCAATATTGAACTTCATTATGAATATCATCAATTGAGGGTCACGAAGGATGATATACACTAGATGACATTACATACAAGTTATGGACAATATTAATATATAGTTATGCCTTTTGGTATTCCAAATTCCCCCACTATCTTCATGGATTTAATGAATAGAGTCTTTAGAGATTGCCTCAATCTGATTTTTATAGTCTTTATAGATGATATTATTATCTATTCAAAGATAAATGAAGATCATAAAGATCTCTTGATAATTGGACAATAGACCCTGGGAAAGGAGAATAAATATGAAGAATTTACAAAGTGTGACTTTTGTCTGCAATATGTTTCACTTTTGGGTAACATAATCTCAAGAGATTGTATATTTATAGATCTATCAAAGATGAAGTCTATTGAATATTGTCCTAGACCATCCATGGTGACTAAGATCTATAGATTTCTCGGTTTAGATAGATATTATTTAGGGTTTTTGGATAATTTATCATGACTATTTAATCCTCTGAACAAGTTAACTAATAATGGAGTCAAGTTTCTCTGGATAGATGAATGTCTGGAAAACTTTAGGGAACTGTAGAGAAGGTTAGTCAGTAAACATGTGCTTAGGTTACCCTATTGTGGAGAAGGGTTTTTAAACTATATTGATGCATCTATGAAGGTATTGGTATATTTTATTATGAATAATATCGTGTTTAATGCTTATTCCTTGTGGTAGTTGAATATTCTTGGAAAACATTTCCAACTCATGATTTGGTGTTAACAGAAGTAATTTTTGAATTAAATGTTTAGAGAAATTATATTTATTGAGAAAAGTGTCATATATATATATATATATATATATATATATTCTTATCAAAAAAGTACAAAATGTACATTCACGCATAATGAGTTGAACACGAACCAGAAAAAATTGTTAGAGTTGATAAAGGATTATAAGTGCTCAATACATTACAACCCTAGGAAATAGATCAAGGTGGAAGATGCTTTAAGTTAGAAGGATCATTATAGCTTATCCATGGTGAGGATCACAAAAGATCCCATATCTCTAGCTATGAATAGGATAGATCTATAAATCCTTATGGAAATTGAAAATATTATCATTCTCAAATGAATGTTCAACCCTCTATCTAAATGAATTGTAAGGAGGCGTCGTAGGAAGATGTAGATCTATAAAAGAATGTCAGAAATGTTCCTGAGATTAACATTGATTGGGATGGAATGATAAGGTTTAGGAACCATGTATGTGTTCCTTAAATACAAGATTTGAAGAAGGATCTATTAGAGAAAGATCATAGTTATTCATTCTCTATTCATCCTATAAGTATAAAGTTTTATATGGACATGAAATAATACTTCAGGTGCAATGGAATGAAGAGAGATATCACATAGTATGTGTTTAGGTTCTTAGTATGCCAAAAAGTTAAGGTATAAAGAAAAAAGTCAAAGGGAATGTTTCATCCATTACACAAAATTGAATGTAAATGGGAGAACATCAATATATATTTTCTCATTGGACTACCCAAAACCACTGAAGGGTATAATGCTATATGGGTGGTATTCGATCACCTTAATAAGTCAACACACTTCATTGCTATCAGATTAGACTTATCTCTGAATCAATATGCCAAGATATAAATTATGGAAGTGGTAAGGATTCATCGAGTACCACATTCCATTGTATCAGATCAAGATATAAGGTTTACCTCAATGTTCTAGAGAAGTTTTCAGAAAACACTGGATACCAAATTGAGTTTTAGCAATGATTATCAGCCTCAGATAGATGGTCAGTCTGACAGAACAATTCAAACCATGGAGGATAAGTTGATATATTGTTCTCTATATTTAAAAGGTGGTTTCTATCAACACCTTATTATAACTGAGTTTTATTACAATAATATATTTCAATCAAGAATTTATATGGGACATAATGAATCCCTTTATGGGAATAAATGTAGATCTCCAATGTGATGGGATGAAGTTGAAGAAATAAAGCTATTCAGACATTCCATTTTGGAGAAAATGGTCGATAAGTTTAGAACCATTCAAAAAAATATCAAGGTAGCTCAATGTCAAGAGAATATTTATGATTATAATCGTTCACATGACCTATAATTTGATGTTGGTGATGAGATTTTTCTTTGAAATCTGCCTGGAAGAAGGTAATTAGATTCGGGATGAAATGGAAACTACACCATAGGTATATCAATCCCTTTGAGATTCTTGAGCGTATCAGGACAGTATCATATCTCTTGGAACTTCCTAAAAATATCTCTTAGGTCTATGATGTGTTCCATGTATATCTCATGAGGAAGTACATACCTAACCCTTCACATGTACTAATCTAAGAGGTCATGCCCCTAGAGTAGGATATCTCTTACGAAGAACTACTAGATGAAATTATGCTATGATCTTATAATGTTCTACAAAACAAGACCACTCACCTAGTCAATGTTTTGGGATGAAATTTCTAGTTAGAGGATGATATGTGGGTACTTGAGGATATCATGAATCAAATTTATCCTATTTTTTATCTGAGTGCTGAATTTCAAGGGAGAAGTTCATTTTATGTGGGATATAACGTAGTACCCTGAGTTTTTATAGACCTTTATTTCTAACAAATTAAATTTTTATATATTTATTGCAGTGCACTAAGTTAGACTTTCCTTTCACACATCACCGACTTGGCATACGTTATACAACAAAAACTATTTGTACAATACATGGAACATATAATCATTAGACATTACACACAACACTCACTTGGCATACGTTACACACAACACTAACTTGGCGTACGTTATATGAAACCATGATTTTTTTATGAAACATTATATTAATTTTATAATTATTTAAATGAGATAATTATTTCCTAGACATTAAAATTATTTATATTAATAGAAATAAATAATTATCAATTTTTTTTGTAATTGGTTTAAATAAATAAAACATATTGATAATTAAATATATCATCATGGGTAAAGTCCTTATATGTTTAAAAATATTGTTCTCTCAAATGAAATATTGTTAATGTCATTCTATGAAACAAAATAAAAAAATAGAAAAAATAATAAATTTAATTTTTAAAATAAACATAATTTTTAATTTAGAATGTAGAAATTATCTTAGGGAGAATGTTTTGGATTTTTTTGAGAAACATCATTTTTTAATGAATAGTTAAAAATACCAAATTTTAATTCAAAACTTATTTTTCATATAATTTATTTATAATGATTAATTATATTTTAAATTTTTTAAGAGATTAATTATAAAATATATTTATTTATTAAGAAAATTGAGGACATTGAGATCAATTTCACTTTGAACATGGGTATAATGACTTAACAAACTTTTGATCTTTTTTACAAAAAAAATGGCAGTGTCGACCCAACCGTGGGATCAATTTTATATTAATTTCTTTCTCACATTTGATTTGAATTTTTAAAAAAGTATTACATATTTTGAATCATAATAATTTATAATGTATAATAAGTTCATCTTAGATTTTTAAAAAAAATATGAGTAAAAGTAATTAAAATTAATTACATCGATTAATGTAAAATTAAGATTAACAAAGGACAAAACCTTAAATTTAGGACCAAAAAATACTTAGACACATGTATAACATATATTTTCTGGAAATTATATTTCTATTCACCTTCCATTATTGAGTGTTTTTGGTTTTTTATTCTTTTTGGTACATAAAAACATGGGTATACCTAACATGTTTTCAAAAATTCCAAGTGTGTCCTTTCCTTTCCCTTTGAAAGGCCACCACCTCTCCCTATTCTTCAAACCTATAAAAACACGTAGTTTCTTAGAATATATTCCCAATAAACTTTAAAAAATTACTAAAATCCTCTTTGAATCCTCCCTTTATTCTGAAATTCATCCAAGGAATCTTTTTGGCACAAACCAAAATGTGTTACATGATTAAGAGGTTACTCCTTGTCTCAAGATCCTTTATTTTGTTTTCCTTCACCAAACCCACCAATATCTTTATTACATGATTTTATAAAAACAATAGTTACTTAAATACACATTTATTTTTTATGTTAAAGGTACAAACTACACAAACACACACCTTTATCTAATGGGTAACAAACAAACTGTTTACGTGTACAGTGAGCTACCACCTCACTAAATGATGATTGTTCATTTTTCCTTTATCAAATCTCATGGTGGAAATTATGATGGAAAATATTTTTATATATGTTATATATTATATTTATTATGTATTTAATCATATTTATTCACTTTAAAACATATATCTTTTTACTTTATTTTTAGTGTAATAATAATAATTATATTTGAGGAAGTCTAGAGTACCACCCACTCAAATCGATGTGATTCATTCACAAACTACATAGAATGTATTAAGGATAGATTTAGTGATATTAAATGATATATATATATATATATCATTATAATGAAACTATTATGATGTTATATAAATATATTCATATAGTTCATTTTATTTATTTCATTTAATATGACAATAAAAATTGAAATTGCGTTCATGCATACGTACGGCTTATCGTCTCCATGAACAGTGTATTACATTTCATAATTAAATATTATATAGATTATTAAAATAAAAATATAATTAATATAAATTATATTATATCATTTTTTACATTATGTAATAATGATATAATTATAATTATCAAATATATAACAAATTGAGACACATGTGAAGAACAAAATGAATATTATCCAACGTGAATCCTTATCATATGATAGTTTTCAAGAGAGTAATATAAGATCATACTAGAATAATATATGGTATTAGATATAAAAATATGGTTCTGTAAAAGACTTATAATAAATTTATATTTATTATATAGGTGGTTTTAACGAGTACGATCAGGGTCATGAAACAAGGTAAGGGGATTTCAGGTCACTTTTTATTTCCATGAGATGAATGGTTTATTCATCTCCCATTGTTTTTGTATGGTGTATCTATTTCCCAGTAATGTATTCTATGCATTTTATAATTATATCTTTGGGTATTCACATATCTATTTTATGGTCTTTCTTTTATGGTTTCTATATTTCAAAATTTACCAAATCGGTAAAATCATTTTTTCTCAATTTTCCTTCTTTGAGACTCATGTTTTGTTACGCACCTTAATTATTTTTGAGGTGTGTATAATTAAATTTCAATTGTTATATCATGAATATAAATATTTTCATGATATTTTATATGTAATTTAATTTTTTTTCTTATATGTATCGCATGATCCCATTTAATCATGTGGTAAGATTTTATTGAAACAATCTCATTTTTTTGAGAATTTTAATGACAAAGCCTCTGATGAAATCTTATAATCCATCACCCAAAAAACTCATGTATTTTATTATCCTATATTTAGTAAAGTTACCCTCATTTATTAGAACCATTTTAACCTCATTGGTACATAATATAATATTTTTATGTAAAATATGATTGTCTCTCTCTTCAGTCGAAAATCTATTGTATTCAAAAACCATGTTTTCAAAATTGTTTTCAGAAATGATTTCAAAAGATTATTGAAGAAAAATTCCAAGTAAAAATGATTTTAAAAATGTTTTATTATTTTTAAAAATTCCTTTATATGTTTTCAAATCAATTTTCAAAGAATTTTTTTTTTCAAAATGTTTTTTGTTTTAAAAAACCTTTTTCAATATAGAAAAGATATTTTCATAAAGAAAATGTATTGAAAAGATCTTTAAAAATTTATTTCCCATCTAAGATAACATCCATTAGTGTTACTCATGCCTTTATGGGGTAATTATTCAATTTTTACATTCATATTATTTCTCTTATTCTATTATGTTTGATTCCATGATGTTGATGAATCCTATTTATCTTTCATGGGTTATATATTTTTAAACCCATATTATTTTCAAGAGTTATGTTTATGATGAAATGATTATGAAACCAATATATTTTATCAGGTTATTATATGGTTATATGTTTATAATACCCATATCATTTCATGGGTAATGGTTTAATTTTTAATGATCTTGTTGAACATGTATTCAGGATTTATTTATGAAAGGGGTGGGACCTATATCTCCATCCAATGAATTGAGTAATTATTTATATATAATGAGATCAGATAATATGGTCTTCAGAATGAACCTTGGATACTAATATGGACATGAGAGTGAGCCATGACTACCAATATGGTATGAGGAGTGAGAACATGATACTAGTATGGCCATGGGAGTGAACCATGATAAACCATATGGCATAGGTATTGAACCTATACTAATAAGGTGGTCTTGGGAGAGAGATATTGGAAACTATGGAAATCATATTATATATTCTTATGTGACTTCCACACTTCCATGTTTTATTCCTATGTTATTCTTTCATGGATTATGTTATTTATTTCCTTAGGATTCATGTCTTAAGAACAACCATGATTTATTACATGATTCATGTATATGATCTATGATATGAAAGTTATGATATTATATTTTCATTATCATGTTATCATACCCTTATTTTCATGATTATTCTTACATATCTCCCTTTTTTACCCTTACTGAGAATTTTTTCTCACCCATTTTATTTTTCCTTACCTAGGTTATGAAGTAGATATTATTTTTTATGTTTCTTAGAAGTTTAATAGTCAAGAAAAACATATTGATAGATAATGTATCTAAATAATGTATCATTGTTTATGATCCCATGTTTTTAAAGTCCCTAGACTAGTATAGTCTTTGGATGTCTATTTTTATAATTTTATAACTATTATGCAAATATTATTTTATGTTAATGAATGAAAAGTGTGAGTCCATACATCCTATGTAGTTTTTCTTGAATTTGAAATCGATTTTACTTGATTGATAAATTGAATTGAATGTTTCAATAAAATGGAATTGCATGGAAATGCCACATCACATGTTATATAAATATAAGAAATTAATTTTATAACTTTTTGGACCCATGTTTAGTTTGGTTAAGTGAGTATAAAGGCTTAAGATGTGATGCCTCATGATTTTTATAATAAGACCATGGATATTTTTTGGTGGAAAATGGACAAGGGATTTTTTTATAATGGTTTTTCATGCTCCCTTATGTTGGGTGATGGGAATGGAGACTCACACCATTTTATTTTACATGGAAAATGGGCATGATGTTCCAGGTTCTCTTACATTGGGTGTTGGGCATGAAAAATATCCCCATTATCTCAGGAATTGGGCATGATGACACTCCCCACTAACTCAATTAATGAGTGTGACGTCTCACATTCATATATATAGTACCCTTCCTTGAGCTTATAGCTTATTAGACTACTCATAGATGATTGAGTTATGCTCCAGGTCTATCTAACACCTAATATCTTTGTATATTCATATATATATATATATATATCCCCATATATATAGGGTATATACATGTATACTAATTATTTATAGTTACATATAAATGTTTTTACATGGTAAAATTATATGAGACTTATTCCCTCCAAGGCCGAATTAGGTAGCGTCTTCCAAGTGTCCTACCAGAACCTGAGTTGACTAGTATTTACATAATCATATATTATTATTATTTGTTATATCTTCACACTACTATTTCATATACACTGGTTTGATTATTCTATAAAACATTTGTTGTGGGCTAATGAGTTTATATCACACCATACTAGAGCCCCCAATGGTACCCAATCACACATCATTTTTCCAAGTGTGGATAAGGGTAAGTTCTCTATCACATATACTTGATCTTATTTTCATATATCATGGGATCATAGGAGTATAGGAAGGAGAATATTCTCATAATGATAGTGGATATATCATTTAGGCTTTTTTATTTTGGTGTATCATGTTGTATATTCAGGTACATTGTATCACCTATATCCCCATTTTGTACACCAAAATGACCTCAAGTAATTTTTTGTATGACTCATCTTATGTCTTGATTATTATTACTTCATGGATGATTATCTTAAACTATTGATTATTGCAGGTATTTCCAATGTTATGTCAGTTATATTATTCTTCCTCTATTTATTATTATTATTATTTTCACTACAGTGCTACTCTGGTATGTAGGAATATTCTCCCAACCAAACCACCTTGGACAACTACTATGAGTCATCAGCCTCTAGTGTACAGGGATCCTCTCTTGACACCATGTGACCCAACATCTTGAGGAGCCATTTCTATGGATCCCAAATTAGGATATTACAAATTTTTGTTAGAGACTTTTTCATTTTTTTTCTTATTTTTTGGGTATTAGACAAAAGACAATGATGTATCAAATTTGGTAATGAACTTATTCTTAGGGGGTGGATAACCCATGTATAGGGGAAACCTAGATTACATAGGATGGAATATTGTTATGTTCGTTTGTGATTGTTATGGTTTTAGAGATTTCATTGTTGGGTGATCACATGTTTTGTTATGTTATTACAGTTATTATTATTGTTATTATTGTAGATTTCATTGAACCTGTCCAGATATGGAAAGTAAATATCATCTCATGCTTCATCGTATGCACTTTATGAAATAAGTTTCATGGATTTTTTAATACTATGTTTACTTACTTTTTTTATTTTCTCATTGCATATTATTTGGTACCAAGATATCTATTCTAAATGTGGCATGGATTCTTGAATGGATAACATAACTACGTTAATTAAACTGTCTACATAACTCTTAATGGTGTTTTATTTTATATATTGATTATGACAACTTAATAAACCAATTTATTCCATTTCTGAGTCAAAAATCCTTGGTTCTATGGGATTAAACATTTGTTGGTTAAATTTCATGTATTTTAATTACAATTTATGAATCATGTACTTCTATTTATTTGGAATGTTAGTTCACTCAATCAAATAATTATATTGGACCATTTACATCTTGATACTATATGTAAGGTCTATTTTTCAATTACATGATGTGTGAATGGAATTTATAAATTTTTAATAATGAGGCATATAACCAAACTTTGATATATATATATATATATATATATATATATATGATTATGAACACAGATGAAACTATACTTTAAAAATGAAATATTTAATGTTAAATGGGGATTAAAATTTCAAATTAAAGGGAGTTTTCTGCTATAAAATACATTTCAAATTCCATATACCATGGCCTTATATGTGTGACATGATATATAGACCCAAACCCATCCTTAGTAGTGGGTAGTTGGGAGTGTATTTTACAATTCTTATAGAATGTATTGCATTCCTTTATCACATAGATGTAGCTTATAGAGTATTTAAAGAGATGTTATATTTTACATATGAAAGTTATGTACATATCATATTATATATCTAAAAATATTTTTAACTACTATATTCTTTTCTGAGTCATGTGTTTTGAATTTTAGAATCACACAACCATGACGGCCTTGAGTCATATGACTGGAGGGTGGTGATGACCTTTCTCTAGAGGAGGTTGGACTTGAGCCCCTAGTATTATTTCCAGTAGTGAAACTAGGGGCACAACCTTTTAATCCTACCTTGGTATATAACACCAGGTTTCAATAGTGTTACCTTCATTTGGTGTAGTCTATGAATAGATTTTCTTGACCTTCCCTGACTATGGAAGAGTTGATGCAAAATTTTCAAAAGTAGAATCCTCCCACTATCTCGAGGGATTGTAGACCTAAGGCTACAGAATCATATACAGAGTCCAGGTTATTGATATTCAAGTATCTCAATATTACTTCAAAGAGGATGTTCAATATTGTTTCTTATATTTTGTGTGGTTCTTCTAAGATATATTCGGATTTCATTACCCAAGGAAACTAAAATTTAGATATGTTTTGGAGGGATTTTCATACGGAATTCTATGATTACTTCTTTCTATATACATTTAGGGATGACTGATCAAGAGAGTTCGTGAACTTTATGTAGGTACTTATGTGTATGATATTTTATCATGCATGTTTTACCATGATTTAGCTATTTTCACAGACTCTATATGGTGATGATCTCATGACTATGATGATATTGAAGGATGGGACTATATACACCATCTGATCATAGGTTAATGTTATCTAGTTTATTTTTTTTCTAAGAAAGTCAATTATTACTTCATTACTATATATAATTTTAGGGAATTTGATGGTGTTGGATAGGGAGGTTCAACACCTATACATGGTATTTTGTTTTTCTAGAAGAAGGAAGCGTCACTCTAAGGTTTCTTATGGGGGAATTGGTAGTATGGAATAAAATACAAATTGTTTCCTTATGTGTCACCATGGAAGGAAATTTGGACACATGAACCCCAATGTATGTGAGATATAGTTAAGTGCATAGGTTTCACTATGATGGGTCATATTAGATTCTTTTATAGGACCTTTACATCAGTTTCTATGGTGATTTGATCTACACCGACTCAACATTATAGAGTGGGAATAGTAGTACATCAACAAGAAGGTAGCTATAATACAACTATTATCTTAGGATTAGGTGGTGGTCAAGGTAGAAGAAACCATAATCAATAATCATAGCTCTAGAAGAGTGGTTGTACTCATGGTATTTAGGTTTTGAATTAGGTATTCTGTATGGGCAGGTTGCATATAGTGAAACCTATGATAGAGGAGTATATAACTGGACCTTATAATATTCTAAGTACTATTATAATATCCATTACATTATTTTTTTCTTCATTCAACACTATTGAATCATACTATTTTATATCCAAGGAAATTATGGAGATTCTGGGCCTCAAGATAGAGGTCTTCTATGACATGATGACATTCGATACCTTGTTGGGTATCCGATTAGATATGTTTTTCCAATTTAAGGAGTGCCCCTTGAGATGGGAAATTATTTATTTGTGTGAAATCTTGTTTACCTTGATATGATAATATTTTATGTAATTATTATGATAGACGGGTTGGTTCCCTATCAATCCCATGGTTATTTTTATCAACAACGGGTGACTTTCACTTCGCCATAGGGTGGTAGAAATGTTCACAAGGGGGATTGGGATATCAATGACACTCAAGATAGACCCAAGAATCATGGGATGGGAAGTGAAATCTCGGATCTCTAGTCTTTCCTTGGATGAATAGGCATAGAGACCCACTATTTCCCTCTTATGGTGGATCATTTCAAGGATATCTTCCATGATGACTTCTTTGAGATACCTCTAGTGATATATATAGAATTAAACATTGAGTTAGTTCATGGAGTGGAACCAGTTTATATTATTCCTTATTGTATATCCCTTATGAGGATCCTAGATCAAAATAAGTAGTTATAAGACCAAGAAACTAGTGGATTTATCTGACCTAGTACCTATACATGGGGTTCACTGGTCTTTTTTATAATATGGTGGACGATAACCTTAGACATTATGTGGATTACTAATGGATAAACAAACTCACATGTAAGAATTGATATCCATTACCTCAGATAAGTGACCTATTGGATCATCTATTAGGATTGAGGGCGATTTCAAAGATTGAATTGAGATCAATCTATCAACAGGTGTGTGTTAGGCCTTCAAACATCCCTCAAATAGATTTCTAAAGTATGTACGGTCTTTATGAGTACCTGGTATTGTCGTTGAATCTCAAAAACACACCTATAATCTTCATTGATCTAATGAATCGGGTTTTACATTTGTATATGAATTCATTTGTGGTAGTTTTTTTGGATGTTATGTTGGTACAATATCACTATCAAAATGACAATGCTAAACATCTGTAGATAGTGAAGAATACACTAAGAGAGAACCATATTTATGAAAATCTCACAAAATTCCACTTTTGGATTGATAGACTCCACTTCATGGGCTATGTTATCATGGATTTTGGAGTATCAGTAGAACCATAAATGATTGGATTTTTAGTTTCTTGGGATTGGTCCAATAATTCCTTTGAGAAATAGAGTTTCTGAGAGATATATGGTTATTAATTATTATTCATCTAGAATTTTTAATTAATATAAGAACCTATTAGGGGCATGAAAAAGAATTGTGTGAAATTACGATGATCAAAATCTTGTGAAAGATCCATTCAATAATTGAAATGATGGTTGGATTCAGCTTAGATATTTATTTTACTAGATTGAGATAGGAGTTTCAAAGCATATAGTGATGAATAAATAATCAAGCAAGGGGGGTGTTATGATGTTGGAAAAAAGAGATTTAGAATACATGTCTCATTAGTTGTGGCCTCATGAGTGGAATTACTAGACACATGACCTCATGTTAGAAGTAGTGTTACATTCTTTACACTATATGTGGAATTATTTTCATAGCGAGCATTTTTTGGTATTCAAAGATCACAAAAGCCTTATGTATATCATTATGAAATGTGATATGAGTATCATGAAATGTATAAGGGTTGAATACGTGAATCAATTTGATGTTGAGATTTACTATATTACTGGTAAAAATAATTCAGTAGTTCATATTCTAAATTGGATGACTCAGGCACAGACATTTTAGGAGGCCAATGGTGGGTGGAGGCTTATAGACTTTTTTTTAGATATGCATATTGATGTTTCTGAGAATTACAGTTAGACTACATTCCTAGGTTTAGAAGTAACCTCCAAACTTCTGAAATAGTTAAAGATAATGAAACTATCAAATACCAATGGCCTAGTATGTCATCCCGCCTTTTTATTACATTACATTCCATTAGATTTTATATAAAGATGATCTTTAAAGTCCAGTGTCTTGGAAATCAGGAACATATAACATGAAAACATAAAACAAATTCTTATAGTGTAATTTAATGACTTCATAAAAGTTTAATACTAATTACAATTACTATATCTCATATCTTGGGGGCATACATCAGAGGAAATGGTGAGCCGAATGCCCATTAAAGAAAGCAAGTGAAAATGTTTACATGTGAACTTGAGTTATATTAATAAGAACATATAGATAAAGAGGCATATAATTATAATAATAACTTGAAACAAAACTTTAAAATGTATCTACAACATTTAATTTATACATTCATGAAAATATCACTATGTTCCAACCCTAAGGTGCTTAAAATTTTCCCAAAGTTATTCATCAAGGTATCGTAAAACTTGTCATCTCTAGAGATTAATTTAATTACCCAATGCATTGGAATGATATCAAGGAACACCATTAATAAGTATTTATTTTAATTTTATCCACAAATATCATAATAAAAAATTTCTAATATAACCCAAAAATAATAAATGAAATGGGTTTCATGTCAAAATTGAGACGTTTAAAAAGTGCTTAAAAATAAGATCATTATGTCATTTATAACCCATAAAAAGGGAGTGATGGTTATATATATGTATATTTTAGAATAAAATATATCATTTTTATTCCTTGTTGAATACTCATGGAAACAAAATATTTTTGGGTTTTCACATAAATAAAATAAGAGAATTTCTTGATAAAAAGATAGATACTTGGAGACAAAAATTCTGCAGCATAACAACTATGCAACAAGCTTTTAGAAAATACTAAAAAGAGAGGTTAAAAGGGTTACCCACTCAGAAATAACTTATAATAAAGTATAGGAATAGAATACAATATAAATAAGATAATTTTATATATTTTTGAATGACATACCACATGAAAAAGAAACTTGAATGAAAACAGAAAATGCGATTACTTTTACGAAAATTCGACAGCCTAACGACATCACATAAAAATTCAGAAAATAAGTTTATGAAATAAGAAAAGGTATATCATGATATGGACATAAAATGGACAGTAATAAGGATATATAATAAAATACCCCCACATAATAAAATGTAAACAAGAAGACATAACATAAATGAAGTCATGACTAGAAGAGGTGGGTGAAAGGTTCCCTTACCTTGAAGAGTAACTTCATAAACTAAAATTTTGGGACCTTTGGGGGATTGAGGGAACATTGGGAGGACTCATTGGGAGGTAAAAATACAATAGATTAATTATGGAGGAATTTGGAATGAATGCAATGAGGAAATGGGTTGGTATTTATATTAAAAGTGAGGGAATATTTTATTAATTTCCAAGGGACACCTCTTTAGTGGTATTTGAAACAAAATGGTCCTGACCATGGTATTTTAACATGGTATTGAACACTTGGGACACCTCATATCATATTTTACTGTACAAAAGTTGACAAAAATTATTACATCATGATTACATCATTAATGATGTCATTAAACACACCGAAACTCAAAACTATATTTTTATTATTCACTGAAAAACAAAACATTTGATAAAAATATCATAAATTCACCCTAACCTAATATTAATGCTATGAATTCATAAATGAACTCAATTTTATGAGAATAAATTTATAATTATGAGATATTTAATTTTTATGTAAAAACACTATTTACCGAAAAAACTAATTCTTAACTAATAATTTATAAAAAAATTATTTATTAATGCTATAATATCACATTACCAAACAAGATGCCTAAATTATATTTATACATTATCTAATGAGGTTACTATTCCATTGGTCACACTACTATTCATAAGGGTGATATTACTATTCAAAATTTACTATTCACTAAAAATTAAGTCGATATTATTAGACTCTAAATTTATTTATTTATCACAACTATAGAAGACCATTTTCTAAAAATAATTTCACATTATTATTATTTAAAGTATGAAAAAATATTTTAAAAATACTTTTTTCTTATATTCATCAATAATATGGAACTTCTATAAATTCATCCTATATTTATCTTGACATTCAAAATTCAAAAAATTTACCATAATAAGAAATAACAATTTTATTTACACAAAAGGATTACAAAACATAACTAAGGTCTCATTACATATCCCCTTATAACACCTACATATGACCTATGTGTAAGGTGTGTTATGGTGATAGAATCTTGGGGTGGCTCAGACAACATTTCTCAGGTGGTGATTTCTATCAACTTGAAATTTCCCCGTAAGTGATTTCGTTCAAGATTATCATATTGGTTTTTGGATTGGGTTTGGTCCATAGAAAGCCTAGTGATGCTACCTCCTTCCCAAGCTCTGACAGATTGGATTTGTACATACCGATTCTACTGGATAAGGCCATTGACTCTTCTTTATGTAATAATTAACCAGGATTATTATTATATATAAACAATAATCATAATGTTAAGAGTATTGTTTTCAATGGTCATATTGACCAATGGTCATATAACAGTCAAAACCCAATGGTCTAAATTTTTAATTATACTCACTTCATTAATTAGAGGATATATTTTTGTTGATTATAAAATAAAATAACACACAAATTCAGGAAACAAATTTTATTCAAAAGTTAGGGTCATTACATTCTTCCCCCATTAAGACATTTCATCCCCAAAATTTCAAATCATACCCTCAGAAGAGAAAAGGTTCTGGTACTTCTTCCTCAAAGACACTTCTAGTTCCCATGTGGTTGCTTCACATTTTGGGTTTCTCCACAACACCTTAACAAGATGGGTAGTCTTGTTGCATTAAACCTTGTCTCTATGATCCAACATCTCCACTGGCTACTCCTCATAAGATTTTTCATGTTCTAGTTATACCACCATTGTATTTAGTACATTGGAAGTGTCATGTATGTACTTCCTCAAGATAGATACATGGAATATATCATGAATATGTTCTAGATTTTGAGGAAGTGAAAGCCAATAGGCCACTTCTCTTACATGATAAAGTATTTAATAGGGGCCAAAATACCTTGGGATGAGCTTCCCTTGCTTACCAAATATCATGACTCTCTTACAAGGTGAAATTAGAAGAAATACATTATCATCAACATCAAACTCCAAGTCCCTTCGACGGTTGTTGGCATATCTCTTTCGCCAACTATGAACAGCCTTAATGTGTTGCTGAATGACATGAACATTTTCTATCATCTCTTGAAAAAGATTAGGCCCAAGAAGATTTCTCTCACTAGATTCATCCCAAAAAGTAGGAGTTCCACATCTCTTCCCAGGTAGAGCTTCATAGGGTGCCATTTGAATGCTCGAGTGGAAGCTTTTGTTTTAAGATAACTCAATTAATGGGATATGTTGATCCCATCCACCATTAAATTCTAATAAGCTTGTTCTCAGCATGTCCTTGAGGGTTTGATTATTCCTCTCAGATTTTCCATCAGTTTAGGGGTGATATGACATATTTAAATTCAATTCGGAACTCAAAGAATGTTGAATACTTCACTAGAATTTTAATGTGAACCTTGGACCATGATAAGATACGATAGAAAGTGGAACTTCATGAAGCCTTACCACTTCCTTCACGTAAATCGTAGAAAGTTGATCAAGAGATAAATCTTCCTGAATAGAAATAAAATGGGAATCTTGGTGAGACAGTCCACAATAACCCATATCACATTGTTTCCTTTGATAGTTATCAGGAGACTAGTAACAAAGTCCATAGTGATATTTCCCACTTCCATGATAGTATGGGTATTGGTTGTAATACCCTTTTAAGAAGTTTTCACTATTACTTCACTTGCTAACATACCAGGAACCTTTTAGTGTATTCGGTAATCTCCCTTTTCAAACTATCCCACAAATAATGATCACAAAGGCTCCTATACCTTTTCGTGCTTCCAAGATGCATAGTGAAAGTAGAGCTATGATCCATATCCATCATCTCCTTCTTTATTTATAGAATATATGGAACACATAGTCTTGTATGTAATTTTAGTACTCCTTATTGATCAATATTTTACTCAATAAACATCAAATCCTTCACAACCTCAAACTTCTTCTTTAATAAAGGATATTATTTCTGGCCTTTCTTGATCTTATCTATCAATGACAGTTGAGAAATAATTGGGGATACGTTTGTAGATGTCCCTTTTCTTATAATTACCATGTCCATTTTCACTAGTTCATTGATCAAAGGATCTCTTTGAATCCTCATTATGTATAAAACAACTAGTTCTTTCTTACTTAATGCAATAGAGACATTGTTTACTCTTTCGGGATGATAATGAATTGAACAATAATAGTCTTCAAGAAGTTTCAACCATCTCATCTATCTCATGTTAAATTTATTTTGTGTGAAAATATACTTTAAAATTTGATGGTCTATGTATATATCACATTTCTCCCCATAAAGATAGTGACTCCATATCTTCAGAGAAAAAACGATTGTAGCTAGCTCCAGATAATGCATAGGATAGTTCTACTCATGAGTCTTCAACTATCGATATGCATAAGCAGAGACATTTTAATTTTGTAAGAGGAAACACCCATGCCCTTTCATAGATGCATCACTAAAAATAACAAATCCTTCTCCACTTGAGGGAAGAGTTGGTATGGGTGCAGTAACCAATATCTTCGTTAGCTCTTAGAAATTTCCTCACACTCCTTTTTTCATCTGAACTTGACCCCTTTTCGAGTTAACTTGGTTAATGGATTAAAAATTTGTAAAAAGTTTTTCAAAAACCTACTATAATATCCCACTAATCCAAGGAAACTATGAATCTCCATTATTGTTGTAGCATGAGGCCACTCATCTATAACCATTGTCTTTGTAGGGTCAACTATTATTCCTTCATTGGTTACAATGTTCCCTAAGAAAGAAACATGTTATAACCAAAATTCACATTTTTTGGGATTTACAAAAATCCTCTCGTTCTATAGTTTTTTCAAAATAACCCTTAGATAGTCCTCATGCTCCTCTCGACATTTGGAATATATTTTAATATCTTCAATAAAAACTTCCACAAAGTTTTCAGGGTAGTCTTTAAATACTCTATTCATCAAATGTATAAAAATAGCAAGTTTATTAGTCAGTCCTAAGGGTATAACAACAAAATCATAATTACCATATCTTGATCGGAAGGAAGTTTTTGAAATATCTTCTTACTTAACCCTCAATTGAAGATAACCATATCGAAGATCAATCTTAGAGAAGAATTGAGTACCATGAAGTCGGTTAAATAAGTCATAAATTCTTGGAAGAGGATATTTGTTCTTCACTGTGATCCTATTCAGTTATCTATAATCAATTCATAGTTGCATTGATCCATCCTTCTTCATCACAAAGAGAATGGGTACTCCCCATGGAGACACACTCGGTTGAATAAACGCATTCTCCAAATGAACTTGGAGTTGTTTCTTTAATTCATATAGATTCACATTTTCCATCATATATGGGGTCTTTGATATCAGATGAGATCCAGGTGCGAGTTCAATAGAGAACTCTACCTCTCTTTCCGGGAGAGGTCTAGGTAACTCCTCAGTAAATACATCATTGTATTCCAATATGATGGGGACATTTTCTATCCTTATACTCTCATTTACTTCTTCTTATTCACTAATAAACTATATAAAGAAGGATATAGGTGGTTATTCTTAACAAATATCAGGTTTAGATATCTCTCTTTGGAATATAACTTTTTGTTTTCCATTTATGAAATTGAGATTTAATTTCTTATGAATTTGATCTTATCATAATACATTGATATCTAGTCCATCCCTAGTATAATGTTTAATTCCAGAATGGGAATGACTACTATATTTGGGATAAGATTGTGCTCAATAATGTAAATACTAGAGTTTCTAAACACTGATAATGCTTGGGAAATCCCACTAAGAGTCTTGACTGATAACTCTATTTTTATTAATTTAGGGGTTGATTCTATATTCATTGCAAACTTGGAGGAAGTTAAGGAATGTGTAGAACCATAATCAAACAAATTTATTTCTAGATTTTAGAGAACAACAAGTGTAACTTCCACCACATCATTTGGCACTTCAAATTTATCCATAATGATAGAAAAATCAGGGCCTTGTTCCCTTGGCCTTAACTAAGGATGATGGTGATTCCCCTCCACTACCCTTGGATTTGGACAGTGATTCGAATAGTGCCAAAGTTGTCAAGAATTATATCATTTGACATTAAGTAGGCCCCGAACCATCTTCCATTTGTCATTAGTGTTGGGAAGTTGAGTCTTCACCTCACTATGACAATTCTATGCAATATGGTCATCTCTTCCACACTTTTAGAACTTCCCGCTCCCAAGAGGGAAGTTCCCTGAATTATTCTTCCAAAATTTATTACATGTGGTATGTTTCACTTGCTTTCCTTATCTTCCCTGATAAATGTTCCTACCTAATATTTTATCTATCAATCTCTTTTTCATTGGATTTATGAGACCACTAAATCTCACCAAACTTGAGTTTGAATTTCATTTCACTTCATACAATCTCCTCATATCAATCATAGTCTCATTTGGCTAGATTCTTCCATAGATGAGGTCTTAATCCTCCAATGAATCAATCATCCATTCCATTTGGATCCATGACAATGATAAAGGTGTAATTTTAAAGCACTGTGATGTTTATCTTGTAGATTCCCACAGATTCATTCTCCTTCTACTCCATCTCGAGAAATTATTTCTTCATATTTGTTCTCATCGATTAAATGAAATACTTATATAAAAAGATCTGTCTG
The DNA here is from genome assembly GCA_963277665.1 of Viscum album. Classification (NCBI taxonomy): domain Eukaryota; kingdom Viridiplantae; phylum Streptophyta; class Magnoliopsida; order Santalales; family Viscaceae; genus Viscum; species Viscum album. Next base: position 1,467,824,138 of record OY728158.1, read on the forward strand.
AACTCTTCCCACTCCATAGATTCAACCTCCACTCTTGGCCTCATGTTTTTAATCAGTTCCCACTATTGATCAGCTTCTCCCTCTAAGCAGTAAATAGCCAGGGTGACCTTCTCTTATTCCAAACAGATGAGAATAAAAAAGATCTTCTCGATAGAGCTGATCCACTATTCAGCAATCACTGGGTTGGTATATCCACTGATGGTTGGTGGTCATTGACACATAAAGGACTCAACATAATGTTGTTACCCTCACAATGAGATTATTATCTCATCTTGATTCAAGTTATTTACCATAACTTGAGTTAGTTGGTTCAACATTCTCATGAGAGTTTCTATTTCAGATTCCATAGGAGAGTCATCAGCGCATTGTCCATTGTGGTCACCATTTGCACGGTTCCTCCTATTTCGCTCCATTTTCTAAAATAATAAAACCTTAGTTAGAAGATTATTTAATTTAAGAATATTTTAACTATATTGGATCTTATGTCTTAAAAATTAATGCTTAAATAATTACATTTCTCTATAAATCCTTCATAATGATTCATAAGATGCTTGTGATTAAAAAAACATATCGCTCAAGAGTGTCAAACCAGGAGTGAAGAAAGGCTTATTTTTGGTACCAAGATACCCTAGGTCAAGCCTGAAACTCCTTGTCGTAGTTTTTACTCCTAGGTACTCTTGTGCTAGATCCACATCCACTTTTTTGTATCCAAATAGGGATTTATTTGTTTGGAAACAACTTACTTAATATTTCAATCAAATACAAAGAATTTTTATTTTTATTTAATCTTTTATATAGTGTTATTCCTAAAATTTTCATTCCATTATTTCCAAAAATAACTGAACTATCCTTTGATACCAACTTTGGCACCCCACCTATTTATTACATAACTATTCATTACATTTTACAAATAAGGGATCTTTAAAGTCTATCTTCTGGAAAATAATGAACATATTACGTGAAATTATAAAAAACATTATTATAATACACATTAAAGGATTAATAAATGGTTTATCATAAGTAAAATTACTAAATATCATATCCTGGGGACATACATCAAAGGAAAGGGGAGTAGAAGGCCCAGTAAGGAAAGCAAGTGAAACAGTTTACATGTGAACTTGAGCGATATCAATAAAAACATGTAGATAAAAAGGAATATAATAATAATAATAAATTCAAACAAAAATTAAAAATGTGTCTAAACAATTTAATTTATACATTCACAAACATATCACCAAGGTCCAACCCCAAGGTGTCTTAAAAATTACAAAGTTTATTCACCAAGGTATCGTAAAACTTGTCATCTCTAAAAATTAATTTATTAGGACAATACATTGGAGAAATATCTATGAGAACCATTAATATAAATTTCTTTTCATGTTATCCACATAGTTCATAATCAAATATTTCATAAATAACCCAAAGAGAATAAAATAAATGGGTTTCATATCAAAATCGTGACGTTTAAAAAGTGATTAAAAATAAGATCATTATGTCATTTTTAACCCATGGAAAAGGAGTGTGGGTTATATGTATGTATATTAAAGATTCAAATATATAATATTTATATCTGGTTGAATACCCTTGGAAAAAAAATATTTTGGGGTATTCACATAAATAAAATAAGATAATTTCTTGTTAAAAAGAGAGATATTTTGAGATGAATATTCTACATCATAACGAATACGCAACATAGTTTTGGAAAACATAAAAAAGAGAGGTGAATAGGGTTAAACACTCATAAATAAATCATCATACAATTTAGAGACATAATAAAATTTAAATAAGATCATGGTATGTATTTTTCAATGACATACCACATGAAAAGAAATCTTGAAAGAAAAGAGAAAATACAATTTCTTTTACAAAAAGTCATTAGCCAAACAACATCACATAAAAATTCAGAAAATCAGTTGATGAGAGTGGAAAACGTCTCTCATAATTTGAACATATAATTTACGTTAATATGGATATATAATAACATACCCCACATAATAAAATGTATACAAAAATACATAACATAAATGAAGTCATGACTAAAAAAGGAGGGTGAAATGTTCCCTTACCTTGAAGAGTAACATAAAAAACATGAAGGTTCGGACCTTGGGGGGATTTATGGAACCTAGGGAGGACTTTTTGTAAGGTAAAATGACAAGATATTTGTTATGGAGGAATTTGGAATTAATGAAATATAGGAATGGGTTGGTATTTATATCAAAATTGAGGGAATATTTTATTGCTTTCCAAGGGACACCTCAGTAGTGCTATTTGCCAAAACATGGTCTTGGCCATGGTATTTTACAATGGTATTGGTCACTTGGGACACCTAATAAAATATATTACTATAAAAAAGTCTTCAAAATTTATTACATCATGATTACATAATTAATGAGGTCATTAAACACACTGAAACACAAAACTAAAATTTTACTATTCACTGAAAAAAAAACATTTTATAAAAATCTCATAAATTCACCCTAACCTATATCGATGATCTAAAATCAAAAATGAACTCCATTTTATGAAAAAATTCTAATTATGAGATATTTAATTTTTAAGTAAAAATACTATTTTCCCAAAAAAAAAATACTTACCTAATAATATCTGAAACTGTTATTTACTACTACTATAATATCACATTACAAAACAAGATGCCTAAATTATATTTTTACTTTCTTAAATGAGGTAATTATTTCATTGGTCACATTACTATTCATAAGTGTAACATTACTATTCAAAATTTACTATTCACCAAAAATAATTCCATCTTATTATACTCTAAATTTCTTACTGATCACAAATGTAGAGGGCTATTTTTTTAAAATCATTTCACATGATTAATTATTTAAAGTATAAATAATATTTTAAAATTATTTTTCCCAATATTGACCTATAATATTTAACTTCTATAAATTCATCCTATATTTATCTTGACATTATAAATTCACAAATTTACCATAAGAAGAAATGAAAATTTTATTCATACAAATGGATTATACAATTTAAATAAGGCCTGGATATATATCCCATTATAACACCTGCACAAGACCTAAGTGTAAGCTGTGCTATGGTGATATAATTTTGGGGCGACACAAACAACATTGCTCGAGTGGTGATTTCTATCAGATTGAACTTCTCCCGTAAGAAATACTGTTCAAGATTAATGTGATAAAGTTCTGATTGGGATTAGTCTAGAGAAAACACCAGGGATGCTACAACCTTCTCATGCTTTGACAGATGGGATTTGTATGACCTGAGTCTATTGGATGAGGCCATCGACTCTTCTTTCTCTATTAATTATCCATTATAATTTTTATTTACAAACAATAATCATAACATTTAAAGTATAGTTTCCAATGGTCATATAACTGTAGAAACCCAATGGTATCATTTTAATTATACTCACTTCAATAATTAGAGGATATATTTTTGTCAAGTATAAAATAAAATAACACGCAAATTCAGGAAACAAATCTTATTAAAAAGTTGTGGTCGTTACACCTAGTCTGGAGGAAGAGTATATCAGATGAACTCATTTCCCAATTTGACTTTGAATGAGGATGAGATCCTATGAATAAATGTGCATGTATGGTTTCCAATAGGAATCTGAGAGGATGTTATGTGGTAATCACATTCCTCGGTGTGGGAAGTACATCTTGAGGTCACCAAGATATATCAATACTTTCATCCCTGTTATTTTTGTCCTGGTATGAAATATGAGATAAACAAATTTATTAATCAATGTTCCACCTATCAACTGGTGAAGAAAGAACACTAGGGAATTAAAAGATATTTACAACAATTTTTTATTCCTTAGTTGGAATGAGAATATTTTAAAATGGATTTCATGAATGTTTTAACCAGACCATGTTGAGTTAATGATATAGTTTAGGTTCTCATTGGTATTTTTGTTAAGGTTTGTGAAGACCCGAAAATTTCAAGGAAATTTTTTTCTTAATTTTCTTTGGAATTTTACAAGAGCGCAGCTTCAGACGGCACCTGATTCTGAAGCCCGGTGTGCCCGGAATCAATTTCCGAAGTTTGGCTCGGGTACGTTCAGTGAACGGACGAGCAGGTTTTTCTATCTTTTGAACCGGTGCCCGTAATCAAATTCTGAGGGCACCGATGAAATCGCAGCGCTGGTATTTGCTTAGAAACGCCTCTTCCGGAGTTGCGTTTGCTCAGACGTGGTTTTTAAATTTTGGGGCTTTAAGACAGAAATAAAATAAAATTTGTGCGACAACTTTATTTTATTTCACTTAAGCTGCTTGGAAGTCACTTGGAAGCCACTTGAACTGAGTTAAAGCGGATAGGGTGCTATCCGGAAATATCCTACCCTCTTGGTAGGATATTTGTGAGGCAGGGCCCGCACGAGCCCCGCCGTTTCTTTCGCTAAGTAACGCACCCGCGAAAACCCGTCAAAGTAACTGAAAAGTCAACCGACACGTTTTCTTTTTTTTCTTAACAGACCATTTAATTGGGCAGTTTATTTCGTGAATTAAATGGGCTGTTTCATTCGTTGAATTAATTCAACGAATTTAATGGGTCGTTACTTACGCGTTTTGCGTTTGTTGGCAAAATAATAAAATAGACAAACTTGTCTATTTTGGAGGATCCTCCTGTTGTGCCAGATCCTCTAAACCTCGACTCTCCCCGCGAAGAACGCGAAGAACGCGAAGAACGCGAAGAACGCCGGAACCGGAATTCGACGACGCACGATCCGCGACGTCAACAAACTTTTCCGCGACCTTCTCCTTCTTCTTCTACGGCGCCTCTTCTTCCGCGGCGGACCTACGATCAGCGGTTAAAGGTGAGAATCTAATATTCTAATTCTCCCCTTTTTATAATTCGATATCAACGGATTTAAATTAATTAAATCTGTTTGATCTTGATCCGGAGATCGTCGGCGCGACGTTTTTCCCGCGGTGCGACGAACGTCTCCTCCGCAACGACGCGACGATCCCCTCCTTCCGCGACGAGCGATTCCGCGACGACCTCACGTCCGACGACGAAAAGGTAAGGGATGTTGGAATATTTTATTCCCCGTGTTTATTCTTTTAAAATAAAGAACCTGATCTCCGAACAATTTTAATTTAATTAAAATTGTTGTTGATTATTTTCTTTTCCTCCCGTTGTTTATGACTAACGCGGAGGGTGCGGATCTAACGAACAAGACCCGGCAACCCTCCACCGATCTTTTGTTGTGCGGATTTGGCGGACGACGACGAACCGTGCGGCAAAGGCGATCCGTTGATCCCGCAGTGAAGATCGGCCCCCGGGAGGAGCAATGGCGCAGACGGGAGGCAAAACGGGCCACCAGAGCAACTCCGGCGGCGCCGGCGACCGGAGGCGGCGGCGCCCGGCGCGCCGCCGGAAACTCCGCCGCGGCGGCGGCGAACCGCCGGACCGCGTCCGCGGTCCGGCCACCCAGCACGCGGCCCGCGCGGGCCGCGTTCCTCCAAGCCGCGGGTCAAACCCACGGCGGTTTCTTCGGCCGCTCGGCCAAAGCCGAGCCGCGCCCAGGCCGGACCGGACCCGGCCTGGCCGGGTCGGGCCAGGTCGGGCCGACCCGGTTCGGGTCGACCCGGTTCGGCCGACCCAGGGGTGGTTCGGGCCGGGTCGCCCCGGGCCCAGAACCCCCGTTTTCGGGCCTTCTTCGGTCTTTTGCCCATATCTTGGGCCTGAGACCTCCGATTGACGAACCGTCAGTGGATACACGATCCTTGGATCGATACGGTCGTTTCGGTATATTATACTCAAGGTTTCGGAAGACTTTGGGTTCGTCCGGGTTGGTTCGTACACGAAACCAACCGGGCCCTCGGAGCGGAAACGCTCATAACTTGAGCTACGGACGTCCGATCGACGTACCGTCAGCTGTGGTAGTTTCCTCTAAGTGAGACGAAACTTTTCGCATACTCTGCCCGAGGATCGGATACAGGCGGAGTACAGTCGGGTTGGTTTTGCCCTAAAAACCAACCGGGCCCCTGGGACGAAAATGCCAATAACTCTCAGACCGGGCGTCCGATTGACGCGCCGTCTGTTGCGTTGAGATCCTGTTGTCGATACGGAACTTTTGGATACATCAACTTCGGACTACGTGTCAGTTGATGTATCAGCCTCTCGGCTCGTGGAGCGGACCCTCCCTAACGAGCTCGCTGTGTGCAGGAACCCTAGCGCTGGCTGTGACTTCGACGACAGAGCAGAGATCCTCCGTGAACTGCGACGACGGCAGAGCAGAGATCCTTCGTGGACTGCGGCGACGACTGTGCAGAGATCCTCAGTGGACTGCGTCGACTACTGCACTCAGCGATCCTACGTGGATCAGTGCTACAGGTTCTGTGCGAGCCCGATCCTATGTGGGTCCTTACTACCGGTTCTGTGTGAGCCACTGCCTACAGGTTCTGTGTGAGCCCGATCCCGTGTGGGTCTTTTGCGGGGGTTAGTACCTATCGATCCTTCGTGGGTCCGACGACTTAGATGGATCAGTGATCATCTTTGACGTCATCTGAAAAAGTATACCTGGTTGAGCTGAATCTTATGTTACTCTCCTTTGTGGTTTGTGTTGAACTATCCTTTGTGGATTTACTGTTTACTCTCCTTGTGGATTTGAGTCTTGCTTTCCTGTGTGGATTGAGTTGTTCTTGAGCTCGTGAGCAGAGCTAGAATTGGGGACTTAGGTATATGTATGGGCATATACCTAAGTCGAGTCAGATGTTACTTCGTGATTGCATCTTTCTTTTGTGCTATATCCTTTGTGGATTTCGGGAGACCTTCGGGGGTCTCGGGGTCCTTACTGAGTAGCTTATACTCACCCCTGCACGGGCTATGCCCGCACCTTGATGTGTTGGATGCAGACGACGGACAGCGCTGATCTCGGTTGGGCATGGAGCAGGACGGTACCTGGAGGTGGACCACTGGGCGGGACGTGCTCGGAGCGGACGTGGGACCCGAGGAGCCTGGAGGCTATCTGTACCCACCCTTCAGGTGGGATTTCCAGTGGACGACGTGAGGCCGCCGTCTTCTCTTCAGTTGCTGTTCTTTACTTTTTCAGTTGTACTTTCAGTTGGGCTTGTATTCTGGCCCCCTTTACTTTTCTGCACTTGTAGTTACTTTCCGCTTGCTGACTCTGTGGTGGTTGTTACTTATAAAGGCAATGCCTTCCCTGTTTACCGGGATTTTACGCCTTGGTGCTAGTCGCCAGCCCCTGGCCTATGGAAGGCGGGCTTGGGGTAGTCACGGCACGGGCCCCGAGGTCGGGTCGTGACAAATTGGTATCAGAGGTGGTCGGTTCTACCGCAGACTCTGATCGTCTTTTCTTTCTATATGAAGCAATAGTGTTTAGTGTATTGAGTGTGGTTATCAGTTCAGGGAGCCCAGTGTTGGTGCGGCGGCTGACGTATCCGTACACCAGGACCCTGACTCCTGATTTCCGACTTAATGCATGAAACATTGATTGCGTGTGTGTTTCAAGTCTTCTTCGGGATTACTTGTGTCAGCTCACCGGGTATACTGATCTGCTTTATGAAAGTCTCAGGTTTTCCTTGTGATTACTTGTGCCAGCTCATCAGGTATACTGTTCTGACTGTGGTGCTCTTGTTCTCCTTTTCAGGATGGCCCCGCGACGACAGCCAGCTAGGGTTCCGAGTGTAGGGCGCGACGGCAGCCCACCGAGCGACGAGGCCTCGGTACAGGGCCCTTTGCCAGCAGTGGCACCAGCGGTAGCTTTACCCGCCGAGCCACCGATGCTACCAGTACCAGACGCTGACGATGCACGTCGCCTCAGGGCGCTGCATGAGTTTCAGAGCCATCGACCGCCCAGGTTTCGCGGTGAGGCGGACCCCCAGGCCGCCGAGGACTGGCTAGAGGCGGTGATACGGATCTTTAGGCTAGTGAGGACACCAGCGGATCTCATGGTGATTCTCGCGGCGAGCCTCCTGCAGGCGGCGGCAGGACGATGGTGGAGCTTGATGCTCCAGGTTCACGATGAGGCATCCTTCCTCTGGACGGACTTCGAGAGCCTCTTCCGCTCTGAGTTCGTCCCGGCCACCCTCCGAGCGGTGCGCATCCAGGAGCTTCTCCAGCTGCGCCAGGGCAGCATGACGGTCGCTCAGTACACGGCGAGGTTCACTGACCTATCTCGCTACTCGACCAACATGGTACGAGACCCCTTCTTCCGGGCCCGGACCTTCGAGCAGGGCTTGCGGCAGGAGATTCGGGCGTCGCTGATCTCCCTCAGCATTCCGACCCAGGCGGGAGTGCTGGAGCGAGCCCTCCTGATCGAGAGCTTCCTGGCAGAGCCTTCTTCAGCGGCGAGACCTAGCGCAGGGCGGCAGGTAGCTGAGTCTTCGGCAGCAGGTAGCCGACGGATGACTCTCGGGTCCAGGCAGACCAGACCCCCACGCAGACGGCCTCAGGACACCGGCTCAGCAGTGCGGGGCACACAGCGGAGTGCCAGCCTTCCGAGAGGCAGGCTGTGCTACTCCTGCGGCGGGCAGGGTCACATGGCTCGTGACTGCCCGACTCGCCGATCAGAGGAGCAGCAGACGGTGGAGGGGCCACCCAGGCAGAGGCAGAGGGTCGACCGTGGCGGTCCGCAGGGAGGAGGCGGACGAGGCAGAGGAGCTGGCCGAGCAGCGGGTGGTGGGCGACGCTTCCAGGCTCTACCCCCACCACCACCAGGAGGGCCACCTCGACCACAGGGAGCTGGCGGGCAGGGACAGGCCCAGCTCCAGGCAGTGGAGGCCTACGACCCCGACATGCCAGAGATGATTCGAGGTACGATCTGTGTCTATTCCACCCTTGCTGCAGTACTTATAGACACAGGAGCGAGTCACTCTTTCATAGCCTCTGCCCTTGTTCGGAGCTCGGAGATTCCGACTGAGCCGTTGGCTCGATCCTTACGACTAGAGACTCCTACGGGAGCAGACTCGACGATTACGCACTGGTGCCGGCAGTGTGAGCTTACTCTAGGAGGCGAGAGCTTCGGCTGGGATCTCCTTGTAGCGGCGTCGAGGCCTTACGACGTCATCTTGGGCATGGATTGGCTATCCACGGTTCATGCCCAGATCGACTGTTTTAGGCGCAAGGTGCGATGTGTTCGCACCGACGGGAGCAGGTTTACCTTCACCGGCGAGAAGGGAACCTTTGCAGCACAGGATGGACTTCCGCGGAGGAGAGTGCAGCCCATCTCTCATCAGTTGGCTAGCCTCATCCTAGGAGCAGTGGACGTGCGGAGTCCAGCTTTTCCTGCAGTGGTGGACCAGTACGTGGACGTCTTTCCCGACGACGTTCCCGGGCTACCTTCTCGTAGAGAGGTAGACTTTTACATCGACTTGTACCCTGGGACAGCCCCGATATCTACTCCAGCATATCGGATGGCCCCCGCCGAGCTTCGGGAGCTGCGGGTACAGTTGGAGGACTTGCAGAGCAAGGGGTTTATCCGACCCAGTGTTTCACCCTGGGCTTCCCCGATTTTGTTCGCCAAGAAGGCGGACGGGAGCTTGCGACTGTGTGTCGACTATCGTCGCCTGAACCAGGTGACAGTGAGGAACAAGTATCCGCTGCCTCGGATTGATGACCTCTTCGATCAGCTCAAGGGAGCGCGGTGGTTCTCGAAGATAGACCTCCAGTCAGGCTATCATCAGCTCAGAGTTCGAGACGAGGACGTGCAGAAGATGGCCTTCAGGTGTCGGTATGGCCATTATGAGTTCTTGGTTATGCCGTTCGGCGTAACCAATGCTCCAGCAGTGTTCATGAGCCTCATGAACAGGATCTTCCAGCCATACCTCGGCCGATTTGTCGTGGTCTTCATTGACGACATTTTGGTATACTCGACGACTGAGGAGGAGCATGCCTACCACCTGCGAGTTGTGCTAGACATGCTCCGAGAGCACCAGCTTTATGGCAAGCTCTCAAAGTGCCAGTTCTGGTTACGTGAGGTCCACTTCTTGGGGCACATCATCTCTGAGGCGGGAGTTGCAGTGGATCCCGCGAAGATCGAGGCAGTGCTAGCTTGGGAGCCACCCAGGAGCGTGACGGAGGTGCGGAGCTTCATGGGCCTAACCGGATACTATCGGAGATTCGTGCCAGACTTCTCCAGAGTTGCGGCACCACTCTCAGCGTTGACGAAGAAGGGGAAACCCTTCGTGTGGTCAGACAGATGCTAGCAGAGCTTCCAGGAGCTGAGGCAGAGGTTGACCAGCGCACCTATCTTGAGGTTGCCTGAGGAGGGAGTTGGATACGTAGTTTACTGCGACGCATCAGGGACTGGACTCGGGTGCGTCCTGATGCAGGAGCAGGCCGTGATCGCCTACGGATCACGTCAGTTGAGGCCGCATGAGCAGAACTACGCCACTCATGACCTGGAGTTAGCAGCAGTGGTCTTCGCTCTGAAGACTTGGCGGCACTATCTGATGGGCAAGCGCTTCACAGTCTTTTCTGACCACCAGAGTCTCAGGTATATCTTCTCTCAGAAGGACCTGAACCTGAGACAGCGGAGATGGCTTGAGTTCCTCCAGGAATATGACTTTGAGATAGTCTATACTCCTGGGAAGGGGAACGTGGTAGCCGATGCCCTCAACAGGAGGACGGGCATTCAGCTACTTGAGGAGGCGACGGAGCAGCTAGCCTCCTTACAGATATCCTTCGTGGATAGAGACGGAGCAGCCTTTCTTCAGTCTCTCACAGTCTCTCCTCCACTTCTACAGCGGGTCAGAGAGGCTCAGCGTGGGGACGCTGACTGTGAGACCCGGCGTGCACTGATATCCTCAGGTCAGGCGCCTGATGGTTTCTCCCTTGGAGTAGAGCACGACATCCTTTTCAGAGGACGTACCTTCGTACCAGTCGCTTTACGAGAGGAGGTGCTGAGAGAGTTTCACACTTCTCCCTTGGCGGTGCATCCCGGAGTGGCGAAGATGTACCAGGATCTCAGACGACAGCACAGGTGGCCGGGCATGAAGAAAGCTGTGGCAGAGTTCGTTTCACGATGCCTCACCTGCCAGCAGGTGAAGGCAGAGCATCAGGTACCAGCAGGCTTGGTACAGCCCTTGGAGGTCCCAGAGTGGAAGTGGGATGGCATATCTATGGACTTCGTGACTGGACTTCCACGCACTTCCAGAGGTCACGACTCCATTTTGGTGATTGTCGACCGACTCAGCAAGTCGGCACACTTCTTACCCATCAGAGAGCAGGGCTCAGTGGAGAGCTTGGGACGTCTTTACGTCCAGGAGATCGTACGGCTTCACGGTGTGCCATCGTCTATCGTCTCCGATCGAGATGCTCGTTTCACTTCCCGTCTTTGGAAGGGATTGCAGGAGGCGTTCGGGATGCGGCTCCATCTGAGCACAGCCTTCCACCCTCAGACGGATGGTCAGACGGAGAGGACCATACATACACTCGAGGACATGCTCCGTGCATGTGTTCTCGACTTTGGTCGCAGTTGGGAGGACCACCTACCCTTGGTGGAGTTCGCGTACAACAACAGCTACCACTCCACCATCGGGATGGCACCATACGAGGCGTTGTACGGCAGACCCTGCAGATCACCGTTGTGCTGGACAGACCCTGGGGAGTCAGCACTCGTGGGACCAGAGATGGTCCGAGCCACGACAGAGAAGGTCCAGATCATCCAGGAGAGGATGAGGACAGCTCAGAGCCGGCAGAAGTCGTATGCCGACAGGAGGCGGAGGCCACTAAAGTTCGAGGATGGCGACCACGTCTTTTTGCGTGTCTCACCTCGATGTGGTTTACGGAGATTTGGCCGAGGCGGCAAGTTGTCTCCACGCTTCATCGGGCCTTTCCAGGTCCTCAGCAGGATAGGAGAGGTGGCTTATCGCCTGGCTCTACCACCTCAGTTGCACCGGGTGCACGGCGTCTTCCACGTGTCTCAGCTGAGGAGATACGTGCACGACCCGATGCACATCATCGACTTTGGGGAGCTGGAAGTGGACGATGGGGCGACTTTTGCGGAGGTCCCAGTGGAGATCGAGGATCGACAGGAGCGGGTCCTACGTGGGTGGTCGATTCCTCTTGTGCGCGTCAGATGGCAGCACGGGAACCTCCAGGAGAGCACTTGGGAGCGGGAGGCTCAGATGCGTGCTCAGTACCCTCATTTGTTCCCCTAGTTTTTGATGTATCTTTACAGGGACGTAAAGCCCTGAGGTGGGAGTAATGTGAAGACCCGAAAATTTCAAGGAAATTTTTTCTTAATTTTCTTTGAAATTTTACAAGAGCGCAACTTCAGACGGCACCTGATTCCGAGGCCCGGTGTGCCCGGAATCAATTTCCGAAGTTTGGCTCGGGTACGTTCAGTGAACGGACGAGCGGGTTTTTCTATCTTTTGAACCGGTGCCCGGAATCGAATTCTGAGGGCACCGATGAAATCGCAGCGCCGGTATTTTCTTAGAAACGCCTCTTCCGGAGTTGCGTTTGCTCAGACGTGGTTTTTAAATTTTGGGGCTTTAAGACAGAAATAAAATAAAATTTGTGCAACAACATTATTTTATTTCACTTAAGCTGCTTGGAAGTCACTTGGAATCCACTTGAACTGAGTTAAAGCGGATAGGGTGCTATCCGTAAATATCCTACCCTCTTGGTAGGATATTTGTGAGGCAGGGCCCACACGAGCCCCGCCGTTTCTTTCGCTAAGTAACGCACCCGCGAAAACCCGTCAAAGTAACTGAAAAGTCAACCGACGCGTTTTCTTTTTTTTCTTAACAGACCATTTAATTGGGCAGTTTATTTCGTGAATTAAATGGGCTGTTTCATTCGTTGAATTAATTCAACGAATTTAATGGGTCGTCACTTACGCGATTTGAGTTTGTTGGCAAAATAATAAAATAGACAAACTTGTCTATTTTGGAGGATCCTCCTGTTGTGCGAGATCCTCTAAACATCCACTCTCCCCGCGAAGAACGCGAAGAACGCGAAGAACGCGAAGAACGCGAAGAACGCGAAGAACGCCGGAACCAGAATTCGATGACGCACGATCCGCGACGTCAACAAACTTTTCCGCAACCTTCTCCTTCTTCTTCTACGGCGCCTCTTCTTCCGCGGCGGACCTACGATCAGCGGTTAAAGGTGAGAATCGAATCTTCTAATTCTCCCTTTTTATAATTCGATATCAACGGATTTAAATTAATTAAATCCGTTTGATCTTGATCCGGAGATCGTCGGCGCGACGTTTTTCCCGCGGTGCGACGAACGTCTCCTCCGCAACGACGCGACGATCCCCTCCTTCCGCGACGAGCGATTCCACGACGACCTCACGTCCGACGACGACAAGGTAAGGGATGTTGGAATATTTTATTCCCCGTGTTTATTCTTTTAAAATAAAGAACCTGATCTCCGAACAATTTTAATTTAATTAAAATTGTTGTTGATTATTTTCTTTTCCTCCCGTTGTTTATGACTAACGCGGAGGGTGCGGATCTAACGAACAAGACCCGGCAACCCTCCGCCGATCTTTTGTTGTGCGGATTTGGCGGACGACGACGAACCGTGCGGCAAGGGCGATCCGTTGATCCCGCAGTGAAGATCGGCCCCCGGGAGGAGCAATGGCGCAGACGGGAGGCAAAACGGGCCACCGGAGCAACTCCGGCGGCCCGCGGAAGGCGGCGGCGGCGCCGGCGACCGGAGGCGGCGGCGCCCGGCGCGCCGCCGGAAACTCCGCCGCGGCCGAGCCGCAGCGGCGGCGAACCGCCGGACTGCGTCCGCGGTCCGGCCGCCCAGCACGCGGCCCGCGCGGGCCGCGTTCCTCCAAGCCGCGGGTCAAACCCGCGGCAATTTCTTCGGCCGCTCGGCCGAAGCCGAGCCGGCCGGTCCGGTCGGCCGGGCCGACCCGGTTCGGGTCGACCCGGTTCGGCCGACCCAGGGGTGGTTCGGGCCGGGTCGCCCCGGGCCCAGAACCCCCGTTTTCGGGCCTTCTTCGGTCTTTTGCCCATATCTTGGGCCTGAGACCTCCGATTGACGAACCGTCAGCGGCTACGCGATCCTTGGATCGATACGGTCGTTTCGGTATATTATACTCAAGGTTTAGGAAGACTTTGGGTTCGGCCGGGTTGGTTCGTACACGAAACCAACCGGGCCCTCGGAGCGGAAACGCTCATAACTTGAGCTACGGACGTCCGATCGACGTACCGTCAGCTGTGGTAGTTTCCTCTAAGTGAGACGGAACTTTTGGCATACTCCACCCGAGGATTGGATACAGGCGGAGTACGGTCGGGTTGGTTTTTCCCTAAAAACCAACCGGGCCCCTGGGACGAAAATGCCAATAACTCTCAGACCGGACGTCCGATTGACGCGCCGTCTGTTGCGTTGAGATCCTGTTGTCGATACGGAACTTTTGGATACATCAACTTCGGACTACGTGTCAGTTGATGTATCAGCCTCTCGGCTCGTGGAGCGGACCCTCCCTAACGAGCTCGCTGTGTGCGGGAACCCTAGCGCTGGCTGTGACTTCGACGACAGAGCAGAGATCCTCCGTGGACTGCGACGACGACAGAGCAGAGATCCTTCGTGGACTGCGGCGACGACTGTGCAGAGATCCTCAGTGGACTGCGTCGACTACTGCACTCAGCGATCCTACGTGGATCAGTGCTACAGGATCTGTGTGAGCCCGATCCTATGTGGGTCCTTACTACCGGTTCTGTGTGAGCCACTGCCTACAGGTTCTGTGTGAGCCCGATCCTGTGTGGGTCTTTTGCGGGGGTTAGTACCTATCGATCCTTCGTGGGTCTGACGACTTAGATGGATCAGTGATCATCTTTGACGTCATCTGAAAAAGTATACCTGGTTGAGATGAATCTTATGTTACTCTCCTTTGTGGTTTGTGTTGAACTATCCTTTGTGGATTTACTGTTTACTCTCCTTGTGGATTTGAGTCTTGCTTTCCTGCGTGGATTGAGTTGTTCTTGAGCTCGTGAGCAGAGCTAGAATTGGGGACTTAGGTATATGTATGGGCATATACCTAAGTCGAGTCAGATGTTACTTCGTGATTGCATCTTTCTTTTGTGCTATATCCTTTGTGGATTTCGGGAGACCTTCGGGGGTCTCGGGGTCCTTACTGAGTAGCTTATACTCACCCCTGCACGGGCTATGCCCGCACCTTGATGTGTTGGATGCAGACGACGGACAGCGCTGATCTCGGTTGGGCGTGGAGCAGGACGGTACCTGGAGGTGGACCACTGGGCGGGACGTGCTCGGAGCGGACGTGGGACCCGAGGAGCCTGGAGGCTATCTGTACCCACCCTTCAGGTGGGATTGCCAGTGGACGACGCGAGGCCGCCGTCTTCTCTTCAGTTGCTATTCTTTACTTTTTCAGTTGTACTTTCAGTTGGGCTTGTATTCCGGCCCCCTTTACTTTTCTGCACTTGTAGTTACTTTCCGCTTGCTGACTCTGTGGTGGTTGTTACTTATAAAGGCAATGCCTTCCCTGTTTACCGGGATTTTACGCCTTGGTGCTAGTCGCCAGCCCCTGGCCTATGGAAGGCGGGCTTGGGGTAGTCACGGCACGGGCCCCGAGGTCGGGTCGTGACAAGGTTGATATTTCCTACTTATTTTTGAGACCTTATTATTTGATAATCTAGGGAGGATCTATTTTAGGGAGGTCATACACATTTTTGGAGCTTCACATTCTATCATATATGATAGGGATTCTTGTTTCATGTTGTGGTTATGGAAGGGTTTCATAAGGCATTTGGTAATGAAGTTCTTCTAGCCATTTCCTATAACCCACAAACTGATGAAAAAACAGACCACCCGATTCAGGTGTTAGAAGACATGTTTCATGCATGGGTCCTTGAATTTTGGGGTTGTTGGTAGAAACATATCCCCCTAGTTGAGTTATCTTATAATAATATATTAATGGATAACTTATAGATGGATCCTTATAAGTGATTATATATTTTCCAATGTCAATCACCTCTGTGATGGTTAGTGGAAGGGGATGCCACACTACATAGGCCACATCTCATTTAGGAGACTTCAGAGCATGTTCAATTTATCAATAACTGCATGATGACCACTCACACTAGGAACTAGCCATTTTACAATTGTATTTAATGACCTCTTGAGTTTGAGGTTGGGGATCAAGAATTCATACATGTCTTACCCAGTCTAAGATAGTGATAGATCAGGATTCCTGGTAACCTAACTCCATGATTATTCAGACCTTTTGAGATATTAGAGAGGATTAAACCAATATTTTATAGGATATCACATCCTTAAATATATTGGTCTATACATAATGATTTCACATTCCTCATCTATGTCAGTATTATCTAAACCAGTCATATGTACTATAGCCTGAGGAGGTCGAGTTAGATATGAATTCTTCCATTCAAGAGTACCTAGTGTGTATCATTGATCAAAGTGTGAATGCTCTATATGGTAGGTCAGTTCCTTGAGTATGGGTGATATAAAAGAATGGCTGAGTACAAGATAATACATAAGAGTAAGAATTGTATGTACATGATCAGTGCCTAGAAAATTCTCAGATGATCCCTTATGATCCTTAGAAGGCTGACTTAGGGATGAGTTACTTTAAGGAGAGGATGTTGAAATGTCTCAAATTTTATGATGGTACATATAAATGTTTTCAAGTTCTAATATTTTTATCATTATAAATCAATCCTATAGTTTAGAGGTGGATCGGGGGCATCTGGAGCATGTTTAGATCCTAGAACTCTGAGGGTTGGAGAGGTCAACTAAGCTGCATTGTTAGCACAATGTAATTTCTAACCATGTGACTCAACAATATAGGTGATATAGTGGGATGGAAGGGGCTACACAGTTAGGCTATATCATGTGGCCAAGGATGCGTGTCTGTCCAATTTGTCTTAGACAAATTACATAGGCTTTTCATATGAGATGTGAACATTTAGTCGAACTATTCACATAGCCCATGTGAGGTGGTTCTTGGTGAACTATACAATACAATGTTTAGACAACTGTGATTCTAAACCATTTCACCCTTTAAAGAAGGGGTAATTTAACCTTTTCCCATGAAGTGTTATAAACTATATTCCAATTCATTTTTCTTCTCCATTGGGTGCATATCCTCTTATTTTCTCACAAGTTCTATCTTATCTCCTTGGATAGGATTTCAATCTGTATCTTCATCTATAATCTATTTCTTTACATGTTATATTCATTGGATGGGTATAGGTAAGGAGTTTAGTCCTCTACCTTCATTCCATCATTTATCTCTACATCTTCTATGTTGTTTTAGTGCATCTCATATGACAAATTTAGAGGGGATTTTCCTATTCTAGAAAATTCTTCAATTCCACTTCATACCTAAAGAAAATATTTTATGAAGATTCATATAAAGGACTGAGGTTGTTGGTTTAGTAATTTTTACTTTTTTGTGTTTTTATAGAATTATCCATTGTTCTACATGCCATACTTTTCTGAAAATTTTCATCAAATTTATTTTTTTGTTTTTAAATTAAATGAATGATTTTATAATATGCATTTAGAGCTTCATTAAATTATTATTGGACATATACCTCACTAGATCCAACCCCTTTGGGTGTGAAAAACCAAATTCCCTCTTTTATATTAATTTTTAATTGATCAACCACCTCCTAAGTTATTTTTCCTAAATTTAAAATTTGTATTCCTTGATTTATAAATTGAATGGATAGTTTATGTTAAATGGAATTAAGTGTAAAGGCCTATCACAAGTTATGTAAATATATGATATGAATTATTATAATTATTGCATACATTGTTAGTTATTTTAGGTGAGTATAAATTCTTAAGATGTGATACCTCTTGAATTTTATAATTAGACCTTGGATATTGTTTGTTGGATAATTATTAAGATATTTTTTGAGCATGTTGTTACATGATCCCTTACATTGGGTGATGGGAATGGTGACCTACACTATTTAATTTTACTTGGAAAATGGGAATGAAGTTGCTCATTCCCTTGTATCAGGTGTTGGGAATGATGAATCACCCAACTATCATAGGTGTCGAGCATGATGACTCACCCCACTAACTCATGTAATAGGCATAATGTATCACATTCATATGAGATTCATTAATAGTTACCTTTATAGATCTTATATATTGTTATAATATGATTAGATTATTGAGTTACTCCTCGAGTCCAACTAGATCCTAGTATTCATGTATTTTCTTATATGTATCCTCAAATATAAATTGTATATACATATATAAATATTATGAATAGTTACCTATAAATTGATCTACATGGTAAAATTAGATCAGTCGTATTCTTACTTAGGATGAAGCAGGTAGAGTCTTTCAGGTGCCCTACTAGAACCTTTTCCAACTAGTATTTACTTAAGCATTTATTATTGTTATCTTTTATACTTACACACTAATATTATATATACAATGGATAGATAATTATATACATTATTCATAGTGGACTACTGAGTTTATCTCACACCCTACTCAAGAAACCTATAGTACCCAAGAAGACTTCATGATTTCATGAGTGGATAAGGTAAAGCACACTATCATGGATGCCTAATCTAATTTTGCTATATAATGGCATGATGGGAGCATAGTATTGAGAATATTCTCATGATTATAGTGGATATTTCTTTTGGGATTTTTGTATTTTTTATAGCATGTTGTACATGGAAATTCGATATATCCCCAGTATTCCAATTTTTTTTTTATCAGCATGATATGACTTCAATTTTTATATGACTCACCTTCTAGATTTATTATTATTACTTATTGGATGTTTATCTTTTTTTGATGATTATTGTAAATGTATTCGTTGTTTTTTAGTTATATTATTCTTTTTCTCTTCATGATTATTTTTTTACTATTGTAACAACCCTAACCCTAGTATCCCAGGATTTCAGAGGACATGCTATGATCATGGGTATTGGACTTTAGTGGAGCTTGGGATGATCACTTATCCTTGTGTGGGTTCAAGTAAAATCATAGGTTTAAGGATTTTATTCAAATAAAACCATTTAAGGATATTTTTGGATGTTAGTGATACTCACTAAAATTTGGGAACAAGATGGACGATGTAGTAGTTATTGATATTATTGTAGTGTAGGATAACATTGAGAGAGTTTAGTTTGTCTAGAAGTAGATAATCACCACTTAGAGAAGCCATCAATAATAAGATAACAAGATAAGGAAACACATGGAGCATGTCATGGGGGATTGGTTTTTCTTATAGGATACTTCATGACTGGTCCATAAATGGTTTGATAAGCAACTTATTCTAGCATAAATATTTTTTGGACCATTTGAGATAAATAAGCATGTCTGAATAGTGGATTATCGTTTTCATATTCCTGTATGATATAGAGGTATACATTACATGTTCCATGTATCTCACCTTAAAAGGTAACTACCCAATACTAAATATAGGTAACCAATCCTTTAAAACTTATTTTTACATTATTTTAAATATATTTATCCATTAAATATAAATCAATGATTTTAAAGTCTAGTGTCTTTGGAAGACTAGGTACCTAAAATTAAAAATGTCAAACTGGAATAGAAAATCTATCTATTAATATTCCATAATTATCTCCAAACATTCATTAAGCATCAATATATTCATATGATAACATGGTGAATATATAGAAAAAATGGTGATCTAAAAATCTTAGTAAGGGAATAAGCATGGAAAATAAGGATAGCACGTGAGTCAGTGGCATAACATGATAACATAATAGGAATGGAAAATTAATAAACATTTATTGGCATATAATATATATCATGGAATAATGTGATCGTAGTAATATAGTAATGTGGAAGAGACATAAAACATGACATAAATATGATTCAAGGATAATTTCCATGATGGTATCTCACGGTAGACAATGTCCAATAATTGATTAGGTTTACTACCTAATCAAATACATAACTTCTCATGAAAAAAAATATCCAACACACTGGATATCTATCTAGGTTCTCCCATTATAACATTATCATAAATATGTGTTCAATATAAATAATCAAATATAAAGAATATATATAATGGTTAACCGTGAAAATAAATGGGTATCGTAATCTTGTCGTAAGGCATAACCAAAGGGTGTGTAATAATGGTATTAATGAAATAAGGGATTTATATAATTCATGTTAATTAATAAAAGAAACATAATAATATATCATGAACAATTATTTCTAAATGAATTGGTAATATAAAAGACAGTGGTTAGGTATCATTAGAAATGTCCCTCTTAGGTGTGGGTTTACGGAAAAGAATAATGAGTCCATAAAGAAGATACAGAAATAAATTTTTTCATAAAACTAGAAATGAACTAAGATATTATTTAAGGATAAAATTATTTATTTTATAAAAACAAATTTTCATAAATATTATTATTTTACATAGATGGAAATGGGAAAAAAATAGAGAAGTTACCTTTAATCGGGATTACTTATTATGAGAAATTAAAAATGGATGCTTTTAAAACATGTATTTAACCATTAATGAAAAATTAATTTAGATAGATAAATATGTGTTGAAAATTTAAACATAATTAATGATAATTAAATAATAATAATTAATAATTACATTATGGCGAATGGATAAAAAGAAGAACCCAAGGGAAAATGGAGGTTCGAAGAGATCCCTTACCTTATGTCAGGAAGCATTATGAACTTGCACATAATGTCATGTATGATAAAATTTTATTCACTAATTAATTAATTATGAACATATTATTTATTTTTTTGATTTATTATAATTTAATTATTTTCATTTATTATCATTTCAATGAGTTATAAAGTTCAATTGCATCGTTCCGAGAGCGTTCATTTCATGGTTTCATGGTTGGTCTGCTCGTGTGAAATTATGGATGTTCTTTTTCAGTGGGAATACTTCTTTATAAGTGAAATAATATATTATTAATTCAATTAGAAAATTTTAAATGGTATTATATTTTCTTTTTTATGTATTTATCATGATCCATTTGATAAAATGTTATTGATAATTATTTAGTTTATTTTTTGGAGGTTTTTTTGACCATCATAAACATGAATAATTTTATTGAATTATATGTTTATATATTAGTTATAGAACATGAAATAAGTTATAATATATATATATATATATATTAAAATATTACTCAACAATAATAATGGTTTTATAACCATCCTTGAAGGTGAGAATGTAAAATGAAAAATCATTATCTACAAATACGGTTAACTACCATAATTTGTACAGTAGTTTTGTTTTATTGGATAAGAGGAGATGAGAAAAGATATTGGAAGAAGATATGACAATAAAAATATATAATTATATTATATAAGTTTTAATGTAGTTTTTATAATTTTATGGAATATTTAGGTGAGGATATGGTAGAATAAAAAATATAATTAGAAGAGATGGTTTGAAAAAATTTCCTATTGAATATGATCTCATTTAAAGAACCCTTGGCATATGGAATTGGAATTTTGTTGATACCAAAAGTTCTTAGATTTAAGGATTAATATTGAGAAGTAAATTGGTTAGAGTATTAAAAATATACAAGTCTTATAATGTTTGAGTAGAAGGGGTTGAGGGCGGTATTTATAGGGGAGGAGATGGGTGTTTTTTTATTATATTCATTAGTTTATTATTTTGTATCAACTATATCAATTGTTATGATTACTATGAATAAATATAGAAACATATTTATTTGTATTTATAAAATGTTTTATTACAAAATACATTACTAAAAAATTCATGTATTTGGATTATAATGTTAAATACCTCACTATTGACAAAAAATTCAGAAAAAATATAAAAATAAAAAAAATCACACTTTCTATTTTTGGATGTGATGATTTAAAAAATGGATCTATGTTTTGAAAATGATTTTTTAAGTAAGAAAAATTTTATTTTTTAAAATAAATTCATCATTTATTCTAAAAGTAACAATTTTCATATGATAATTGATATTTGAACCTTTGAAAATTTAATTAAAGTCACATTAAATTATCTTATAATTATAATACAACATAATATTAATTTATGAATTTATTTTTTAAAGATTTATTTTCATTTAAATATTTATATTTATTATATAATACAACCACCTAATTATCATTTTTAAAACATCTTTTTACTTATACAATGATATCAATATCTCATTTTTTATTTATAAGATACCTAAATTTTACTTTATATTTTCATAGGTGTGGTTATTATTTAAATTTCTATATTATTTTTCATAATGATCATATTACTATTTAAATCTTCAAATTTATGATATTCATATGCGTTCATTAATTTCTATAAGTACCACTTATTTCATTCATTCTTCATTCACATATATTTTCTCTCAAGGTTATAATTTCTAATATTCAATATAAATATTATATTATTAGCAACATTTTATATTTCTATATATTGTTAAAGGATTTTAGTCTTTCTAATACATTTATAAGATCCAAAGTTTCCTTTTTTATCTTATTTTCTATTTAGTGCCCCACTATGATATTTGGAATTCTTATTGGTTTATTTTCTGAAAGATGTATCATTATTCATTTATGAGGATAATGTATTTATTGGGTTATCTATGTTATGTATGTTTTTTATAAAATAATAACAGAAATTTCATTGATAAAATTATGGGTCATTACATTCTTCCCCCATTATGAAATTTCGCTGATTAATTTTTTTTCCAATATTAAGGGAAAGACATGTGAGCATATTTATTCTTCAATACATCCACCAATTACCATGACACCTCTTCATAAATTTGGTTTCTCTAATGTACCTATACTAGGTGAGTGTTCTGGTTTCATTGAACCTTTTCTCTAGGATCCAAAATCCTAACAGTATAATACTCATACGACATATCATTTTTGAGTTGTACCACCTTTCAATTAAATACATGTAAGGGATCTGGTGTGTACTTCCTTAGGTTGGATATGTGGAATACATCATCAAACTGATATGTGATTGGTGGAGGTTCTAGCTAATAGTCTATAGATTTGAGAAGATCAAAAATATAAATGGGGATGATGTATCATGGCCATAAATTTCATTTCATCCCAAATTTAATGACCCTCTTCCATGGATATATATGGGGGAAATCTTTTTCACCAACCTCAAACTCTAATTATTATTGATTATTATCTTCATATCTATTCTATTGTCTTTGGTAATCCTGAATATTATGATGGATGGTCTTCACCATTTTTTCATTTACTCAGAAATTTGATGTCTTATTAGCTTGTGTTTGTCAACTTTATCCTATCATGTAGGTGTTATACATCATTCCCCATAAAGGGATTAAAATAAAACTGTTTTTATTCTTAAAGGGAAACTATTTTTGTAAGATAATTTGACTAGTGGAAGATGTCAGTCACATCCTCCTTTTAATTTCAGTGCGCATTCCCTCAACTTTTCTTCCATTGTTTGAATAGTCCACTTATATTTTTCATCTGTTTAGGGTTTATAAGTTTTAGTAAATTTCAACTTATTCTTTAGATATTATTGGATATTTTTCTAGAAAATTGTGTTAAAACTTGTCTCATGATCAGATATAATTGATAATGGAAATCCAAGTAGCCTCACCAATTCTTTGATGTATAATTGTTCTATTTAGTTGAGTTAGAAGTCCTCTCAAATTTCAATAATGTGAATATTATTTGTAAGACAATCCATAATGACCCATATAGTATTATTTCATCTAGATATATTTGGATGTCCAATAAAAAATTCTATAGCGATTATTTCCCGATTATATTTAATTATGGGTAGTGGTTGTATCATTAACTTAGTCTTTTTTCCTTCCAGTATTCACCCTCTAATATACTAGACACATTGATATATATTCTGTGATATCCTTCTCCATATTGTCCCACTAATAGTTCTCTCAGAGATACTGATACATCTTGGTACTCCTTGGGTGGATAGAGAAGGTTGGGTTTTGTGAATCATTCATAAGATATGCCTTTATCTTTGGATTGGATGTTAAACATAGTCATGACCCAAATCTTCTAACTATTTCCTCATCAATTTTTAACTCTATGGATTTCCCATTTCTTATATATTTTAACTTTTTATGAATTTTTTCATTATTGCTTTGAAAATCCTTTATCTTATCTGAAAGGGATGTTTGAGAAATAATTTGTTAAAGGAACAATGATGTTCCTTCCTTTATGATTCTCATGTATATCCTTTTTATGTATAAGAATATTGGATCCTTATCCATTATCATCGTTGATACATTAATATGATCCTTTCTACTGAGAGAATCTATAACCGTATTTTCATTACTAATATTGTAGTGAATTGAGTGGTCATAATACTTGATGAGTTTTAACCATATTTCTAGTGAATAATAATATACTTATATGTTAACATATATTTGAGGATATTATAATCATTATATTTATCAAAATTCTACTCAAAGTGATAATTCCACTAAAGTTTCAACATGAGGATTAAAACTTCCAAATCCAGATAATGAATGGGACATTGTTTCTCATAATCTATCAACTTCCATGAAGCATAGGCTAATAATTTATCATTTTTCTTTAGTAAAAAAGATAATACCTTCTTTGAATCATCTCTATATACCAAAAAGAGTTCCCCACTTTTCAATAGTGAAAGTACTAGTGCAGTGACAATCCACTTTTTGAAATCTTTAAAGCAATCTTCACATTCATTGGTCTTGAAAGACTTTACTACCTTCCAATTAATCTTGGTTAGTGGGATTGAAAATCATGAGAAGTTCCTGAAAAATCATTTATAATACCCTGCTAGAACACATAAACTATAGATATCTATTACAGATTATACTCCAGGTCACCCCTTAATAGACTTTATTTTATAATGGTCCATAGATATGGCATTTTCGGTAATAAAATGACCTAATAATTATACATACTCCATATAGAACTCACATTTACTATAGTTTTCATTTAATTTATCCCTCTTCAAAGTCATTAGAATAGTTTTAAAATGCTCCACATATTCCTTCTTATGCTTGGATTATATGACAATATCATCTATAAAGACTACAATTTTTTTTCGATGTAATATATAAATAAACTAGTAATTAAGTCCCTGATAATTGATGGATCATTATTGAGACCAAAGGTAATCACTATGAAATAATAGTTTCTATACCTTATATGGAAGGATTTTTTGGAAATATCTTTTCTCCTCGCCTTTAAGTAATGATATCTCGGCCAAAAGTCTACCTTAGAAAAATACATGTCACCAGATTATTCATTGAACAAGAAATAAATCTATGGTATAGGATTCTTATTTTTTATTAATATTTTTTAGTCATTATAATAAATGTATAAGAACATTGATTTATTCTTCTTCCCGATGAAGAGGATAGGCACACCCCATGGTAAAGAACTGGGGCATATAATACCATTTTCTAAATTCTCATATAACTGCTTCTTTCATTTATCCATATCAATGGTGAACATCCTATAAGAAGTTTTTTATATAGGAAAAGATCCAGATATAAGATCAAATGATAACTCAACCTCTTAGTTAGGTGGAAGATAAGGATATTATTCAAGGAAAAAAATAGCATAGACCCTCATAATAGACATGTCTTTGAGCATGGTCCTCTACATTGTATTAATAATTTGAGCTAGATATTATTTCTCATAAAGAAATAATTTCAAAAACTGAGATAATGATTTTGAATGAGATTATACCTACTCCTTAAAATTGTATAAAATTTTGGGTTGAATCAGGATGTGATCACAATAATAAATTTAGTCTATAACCATGGTCTCAAAATGTGGCTATAGGTTATAGAAATGATTTAATGATCTTCGGTTGGTATTGACATGGATATAGGTCAAGTCCTATAGCCACATATTGAAACCATGGCAGAATTTTAAACCATATAGGGCTTATATCCCCAGTTCAAACCATAGTTATAGGGATTTTTCCATAGCTCAAACCATGGCTATAGGCCAATATCCATGGTTAAAATCATGCTTACATCTTCAATTTATTGGTAGAACACAAATAGGCCCTATATCTTAGGTTAGAAATCATGGCTATAGATTAAAATTCAATAAAAAAACACAGCTTGCCTACATGCCATCCTTCCACCCCTACTAGTCCACCTACCTTCCACCCGCCTGCTAGTCCCCCTGCTATAACCCCCTCCTATCTCCCACCTATTTTTTATTAGGATCGACGCCCTAATAGTCCCCTAAACTATTTACCCCAAGTTCCCTACCCCTGGAAGCCCCCCCCCCCTGTCTGCCACCCCCTTAGATAGACCCCCCCCCCCCCTTCGTCCCTTGGACAGACACCCCCTAGACAGACACCCCGATACCCCCTCCCCTAGACTGACCCCCCCCCCCAAGAGAGACACCCCCTATAAAGACACCCCTGGACACCCCCTCCCCTAGATAGATACCACTCCCCTGGACGGACAACCCCCTAGATAGACACCCCCTGGATAGACACCCCCTGTGGCCAGGCACACCTAGACACCCCCCTGGACAAACACTGTAACACCTCGAGATTTTATGAAAACTATTCTTTTAATTTCATTAATGTCTTGTGTTGTATGCTACACAAAGATTACCTTGCGCTATACGCAACACCGTATTAGCTTGCAGTATACGCAACACTATTCTTGGATCGTGTTACACACAATTTTGATAATAGTTACTCTACGCAACACTGAGTATATATATATATATATATATATATATATATATTCAATGTATAAATTAAATATGGTTGTATTATGATATACTAAACAACGAAGGATTATTTCACAGCGCGCAACCCTGACTTGGCTTGAATTACACGCAATCGCGACCTTCCTCGATAGCGTGTGTTGTACGCAATACCAGGTTTTACTAAACAACGATATATTATTATAATATTATTATGAACTAGCCGTTATGAATAGTGTTAACTAAATTTTGAATTTTATAACATTATTATTCATCTTACACATTTCTAGAACATGGTATAAGAACAAAATAAATTTTTCGGGTAAAATAAGTATTTTAAAAAAAATGCAGTTTTGCCACCTTTTAATGGCGCACCGACATTAAATCTAGTTTCTGACATTTTTATAAGTTCAATTTGACAAAATAAAATTCTTCTTTTGAATAAGGATATAAAAATTTACATATTTAAAGTTTTGATATTTTTCCGATAACTTTCATATTTTAATTAAAAACAACTTTTTTCATCATAATATCTTATGTGGTTAAATTATAATATTGAATGGGTTTAAAGTATAAATATAATATATTTTTACCATTTAATTTAATTTATGTCATTAGCATTGATTTTACCTAGAATTTGTAGGTTAAATCAATTCATTCTTTTGCAATGTTTTAAAGAAAAACCCGTTTTCTTTCGACAACAGGATTAATTTTAATTCAATTTCTGCATCTTTTGTGTATTGAATTTGGAAAAATGGATTCCATATTTGGAATCAGTGGGTCCAAATTATGTTAATAAGCTACTTTTTATTTTTGGGCATTGTGAATAGTAACTACGGTAAATTTTATTTACTATAGATAAAGGTAAATCGGGTAATTAAGGGTAAATATAAGATTATAAAATTACCTTAAAACTTGGAAAAATCCTATTGGATGGCTAAAATTAGACCCATATTACCTAAGTGTCGGATTAGATTCATTTTATGGAATTTTTCCATGAAAATAATTTAATTATTATTAAAACCAAAGAATGTGACGACATGTCACTTTCTTAAATCTTATAAGTATAATAATTTTAATTTAGTGATAAACTTCATGAAACTTAAAACATGAATAGACTAAAGAAATCTAATACAATTATATACATCATAGGAATTTATTTAGAATTTTTAGGGATCAAATAATTATCATTTTTTATGACACAAAGATGATGCAGTAATTGTCTTATTAATGAAATATTGACATAATTGATGTTATAAATGCCCAAATAAATGTAATTTGAGAATTTTTATGACTTACATTAATTTTCTATGTTAATATGAAATTTTAATGTTGATATAAGTAACTTGGTTAGAACTTATCATTCTTTTATGAATTTCATAAAAATCATGTACCAAATAGTATCAAAATTGACATAAATTAGTTTTTAAAACAAATATTATATTATTAATTGTTATTTAATTCCTAAAATTCTAACGTTCGGCCAAATAACTTAGATAAGGATAGATATATTAATAATAAACAACTTGGGGTTATTTTGGCTTGTTATGGTATGTTTATTAACCATATAGTGTAAGAAAACAAAAAGACACGGTAAAAGTTAAATTATTTAACTTAGAGTTAAATCTAATTGATAAGGTTAAAATAATAACATAAACTTGTCTAAATCATATTGGATGAGAGTTTTTCCACCCATACCCACTTTATCTTCGAAATAATACACTTTGGAACCATTATAAACCGAATTTTACCTTAATATAAAATAATATTTTGAGATTTTCCTAAGGTGTCCATCTCCTCCCTTATAAAAGGGCACCTCCTCCCTCTCCTCCTCACACCAATTTGGGCATTCCAACTCGGAAACCCACTTCCAAAATCTCTTCTCCACTTCCCTATTATCATACTAGAGTTCCTGGTCTTCTTCAAAGACCATCCTTAGTTCTTTAAGTGGAGGTTAAGTGAATGCGCGTCAAAAGAGGTAATATCCATTACCGATCTTTTTCAATTTTTTTCTTCTTCAACTTCTTCTTAATTGTTGTTTCATGATAAAGTAATAACATAAGTATTTATTATATACTGATATGTTATTATAAATTTGAAACAACACTAATTAACCTTCTATCCATCCTACGGAAAAAGGAAATCACCGCGCGTGCGTACGTACGGAATACCGTCTCCACGCCGTGGTGTAATCTATTTTCCACCACCACCTTAATTGGATGGGTATAATGGTGTAATGAGTAACTATATATTATTATTATAAAGTGATATTTATACTGAAATATTATACATACATTTCAACACAATTCCACGACCATGGGAACGATATCATCGCTCGTGCGTACGTACGGACTACCGTCTCCACGACGCGATGAGATTCATTATCCATGTTAACCATTCCAGAATGATTATAAAGTATATATATAATGAATAATAATGAAATATATGACATGTTAAATCTACTGGATTTATGTATATATATATATGTCATCTACTTACTTCCATTCAAGACAATAAGGAAAGGAAAACAGCGTTCATGCGTACGTACGGACTACCGTCTCCATGAACGTTGTGTTTCATTTCATTTATCTATCTATTATATATATATATACTGAATATATATGATATATAAATCATATTTTATATTCTGGAAGTAATTAAATCATTATATAAGTAATAATAATGTCAATGACGACAAGTCCAAACACCTACGATAAATGAAACGATTTTACCCAAAACGCTTATTTAACATGGAATTTACAAAAGAACGGGTAATATAAAGTCATAAGTGAACCATATATGATATCATAACAATGAATATAATTCTGTAATAAGTTAATTACATTATTTATATCATTATACTGGAGGTTCAGATACGTACAAAGCATATCGGACATAAGGTAAGGGAAATATCACAATCTAATTTTTATCCGAGATTGTTTATACTTTAGTATTTACTGGGGTGTATTTTATCATCCACGTCCATGTTCCATCAATATGTAATATTGTTTCCATCCACCTAAAATTGTTTAAATCTAATTTTACCCTTCGGTGAGTTTTTAGTAAATGATATGAAAGGAATCTTTTGTCGTTTTTGGACGAGGTACTTTTTTGACTTTTCCGACAAAAGTATGAAGATTGTTTTTTTACTTATATGACATGAATGAATTTTTAAAACATCATTTCCAAGAAGCTTCCTTTACAAGTTTTCAAGTTTATTTTTAATCAACTTCTTTTAGTTTAAAATTGTATGACATGTTAAGAAAGTAAAATGTTTTTGAAATAGAAAGGAAATTTTCCTCAAGAATGGAGTTCAAGTGTTTTATCAAAATTATTTTCCATCTAAGATAATATAGGGTTCTGTTTCTATCCCTATTATTACATTTACTTGATTATATTGTGATCGAAATATTTTTATGAATTTCTTTATCTTATATGAATTGTTTTATGATGTCATAATGTTTAAGATTCCCATTTTTATTACATGGGTTATGCAATAATGTATGATTTATGATTTTGTGGCACACAAAATAATGGTATCATTATGAGATGGGTGGGACCTATATCTCCCTCCAATGCATTGGGTAAAGATTTTATATCTCATGAGATAGACATGGATGGAATGGTAGGTTATACCGGTTCAGTGAAGCTGGACTGAAACGAGGGTAACTCGGTTCAGAAATGGACTTTGTCCACTAAGATAGTCTTGGAAATGGGTCTTGACTAATAAGAAATGATTCTCTATGATTATGTGTGTATTCCAAAAAGTTTCATGTTTTATGTTATGATTATTGGGATTTAATTTCACTGTTATGATTTATCCCATGTTATGAAATTATGCTCTCTTTTGCAGGTTAAGATTTCCAAAATGTTATGTTCTTATGAATATGATGTGAATGATATTTCTTTTGTTTACCCTTACTGAGAATTTGAGCTCACCCTTTTATGTTTTCTTTTCCCCAGGATATAAAGAAAGGTTTTAAGTAAAAAAAATGAAGATCTTTCACCACGATTAGAAGATTATATTCTGAGTTTCCAAAGACACTAAACTATTACGGTCCTTGTGTGTGTGTTTTTGTTATGTAATAAGTATTCCACAAAAGTAATTTAATGTCCTTGTACGTCAAGCTTCGGGTCTCTACAATTGGTATCAGAGGAAAATGTTTAGTCAACCTTGGGAAACTAGGATGCGAAAATGTTACTAAGATCCCTAGAGATATTTCTAAGGTATGTCTAGGGATGTCCCTAAGGATAAGTATACGTATAGGATATAGTCCTAGAACTATGGTAACGATATTAGATTAAACCAAAGATGTTAGATATTGAAGTTACTCCCCTTTATTATGATTTTTGCCTCTCACACTATTCTTTTTGGGTTATAGAAAATGGCTGGAAACAAGATGATTCACGATAATGGAGGATATGATGGACAATGGAATGATATTCTTCATGAGCAACCAAATTAAATGGGATTTGGAAGTCCAACCATCATTATTATGCCGAATCAGCAATCTCATAATATGATCAATAAAGTAAAATTTGGTAAGTTTCCTGACTCGGCTAATAAGAGAAAGATGGAGTTTTATGATGATCATAGAGGAAATAAAGTTCAATTTCCCCTATGTAAATCATGTGGGAAGAGGCATCAAGGAGAATGTTTCAAAGGAACTGGAAGATGCTTTGGGTGTGGAAAAGAAGGACACAAAGCCAGTAATTGCGAAGGAAAAGGTTCAGTTAACACCAGAGATGAGGATAATGGTATTGCTACGACATCAACAATGGTTAAATGTTTTAAATATGGAATGTACAGGCATTATGCAAACCAATGACCTAAGGGAAAGTCTCATGAAGAGAATCAGTATGGTCGTATGGGTAGTATTTATGTGGATGATGATGAAGAGACTACAAATGATATGTGAGATGAAAGAATTGTTAAAGCTCGGTCAATGGTTTAAGAATGTAGTGGAATGATTACATGTTTATCATGTGTAATGTTGTATATGTAATCTCATGGTACTATGGAATAAAGAGACATCTAAGGATTGTTACACTATTGTCTTTCCTTGAGTTTTGAAAGTGTATGATTAATGTTACCAGTATCCATGAAAGGTTATTCAGATATTTTTGGAATGTAGATGATATGCGCATAATGAATGGATAAGGAGAAAATTAAATGTTTGATAGTATTCATGAGCTCATGACTGATATAAGGAGAAGGTTATATCATGGTTTGAGTATATAGAATTTTTGGATTTTGGTATGTGGAAAGAGTTAACTTTTTACAGCATTCATGTTTTCACTAAGGGTTAATGGTTATTCATTTTTCAAGGGAATACATCATTAAGGTATTCACATGATTGGAATGTGACTAACAAGATATATGGGGGATAAATGATGGTATTCACATGCTTGGTTGAAAACATTTCATGTTATCGTTTTCTTTATACTATGAGCTTGGACCGAAGTATTTTAGATAAGCCTAAAGATTGGAATGGATTATGTTAACCATAAGTTAGTATTGTTTAAGGATAGAACTTTTTTGATATTATTTATGTGATGTTATAGTAATGTAGTTTTAGAAAAAGGACAACCTGCAGGACGAGCCACATCCCATCGCGTCGGACAAGGCCGTGGGAATCAAACCCACAACCAAAGTGCGACTGGCCTTTATCGCCTACAACTGGCCTACATGAAGTCCCTGTTTAGTAGAAACTAGTTTTCTTTTATTACGCGGTATGATATATGAATTATAAGTTCATTTTTGGAATCGTATACAATTAACCTCACCATAGATGGACTTATGTATATTTGATAACTTTTGCTAACCTTTTGTTTGAAACAGATGGAATGACCCATCATTTTATCAAATGATCTATTAACACTTCATGAATAACAAATTCAAATTCATTTCTTTAAGAGATGAAGTGGAAATTGTTCAAAGCACGAACAACTGTGAAATTGTACCAAAATCATGTAAGTATTTCTTTTAATTCACCAACTTTAGAGAAATGATCTTAAAAACCAAAAATGTTGTCCTAGTGCCCTTATATCTGATTAATCAGATGGTACCTTAGATCATTGCAAATCTATGGCTTTATGATTGTTGGCTATTTCATAGCCATGTTCTCTACCACTCTCCATCAGAACTTAACGGTTACATTTTTCTTCCATATCTATATTTTCACCTATGTTCTCCTACATGGAAACCCAGTGATGAGTTCATTTGGGTAACCGTTACGTTTGATACTTTTTTTTTAAGATTGGTTTTGGTATTCCTTTTTATGATGTGGGTTTCTATTAAAGAAACTTTCGAATAGTAAACCATTTATAACCCCGACAAATTTCGAGGGTGAAATTCATTTTAAGGGGGGTAGAATTTAACACCCCGAGATTTTAGGAAAAATATTCTTTTAATTTCATTAATGTCTTGTGTTGTATGCTACACCAAGATTACCTTGCGCTATACGCAACACCGTATTAGCTTGCAGTATACGCAAACACTATTCTTGGATCGTGTTACACACAATTTTGATAATAGTTATTCTACGCAACATTGAGTATATATATATATATATTCAATGTATAAATGAAATATGGTTGGATTATGATATATGAAACAACGAAGGATTATATCACAGCATGCAACCCTGACTTGGCTTGCATTACACGCAATCGCGACCTTCCTCGATAGCTTGTGTTGTACGCAATACCGGGTTTTACTAAACAATGATATATTGTTATAATATTGTTATGAACTAGCATTTATGAATAGTGTTAACTAAATTTTGAATTTTATAACATTATTATTCATCTTACACATTTCTAGAACATGGTATAAGAACAAAATAAATTTTTTGGGTAAAATAAGTATTTTTCAAAAAATGCAGTTTTGCCGCCTTTTGATGGCGCATCAACTTTAAATCTAGTTTATGACATGTTTATAAGTTCAATTTGACAAAATAAAATTCTTCTTTTGAATCAGGATATAAAAATTTACATTAGATAAAGTTTTGATATTTTTCCGATAACTTTCATATTTTAATGAATAGTAAAAACACGCTATATTTTAATTAAAAACGACATTTTTCATCGTAATATCTTATGTGGTTAAATTATAATATTGAATGGTTTTAAAGTATAAGTAGAATATATTTTTACCATTTAATATAATGTATGTCATTAGCATTGATTTTACCTTGAATTCGTAGGTTAAATCAATTCAATCCTTTGCAATGTTTTAAAGAAAAACCCGTTTTCTTTCGACAACGGGATTAATTTTAATTTAATTTCTGCATCTTTTGTGTATTGAATTTGGAAAAATGGATTCCATATTTGGAATCAGTGGGTCCAAATTATGTTAATAAGCTACTTTTTATTTTTGGGCATTG
This sequence comes from Viscum album, assembly GCA_963277665.1. Lineage (NCBI taxonomy): Eukaryota > Viridiplantae > Streptophyta > Magnoliopsida > Santalales > Viscaceae > Viscum > Viscum album. Next base: position 1,467,858,145 of record OY728158.1, read on the forward strand.
TGAATAGTAACTACCGAAAATTTTATTTACTATAGTTAAAGGTAAATCGGGTAATTAAGGGTAAATATAAGATTATAAAATTACCATAACACTTGGAAACATCCTATTGGATGGCTAAAATTAGACCCATATAACCTAAGGGTCGGATTAGATTCATTTTATGGACTTTGTTTCATGAAAATAATTTAATTATTATTAAAACCAAAGAATGTGACAACTTGTCCCTTTCTAAAATCTTATAAGTACAATAATTTTACTTTAGTGATAAACTTCATCAAACTTCGAACATGAATAATCTCCAGAAATCTAATACAATTATATACATCATAGGAATTTATTTAGAATTTTTAGGGATTAAATAATTATCATTTATTATGACACAAAGATGATGCAGTAATTGTCTTATTAATGAAATATTGACATAATTGATGTTATAAATGCCCAAATAAATGTAATTTAAGACTTTTTATGACTTAAATTAATTTTCTAGGTTAATAGGACATGTTATTGTTGATATAAGTAACTTTTCTCGAACAAATCATTCTGTTATGAATTTCATAAAAATCATGTACCAAATAGTGTCAAAATTGACATAAATTAGTTTTTAAAACAAATATTATATTATTAATTGTTATTTAATTCTTAAAAATCTAAGGTTCGTCCAAATGACTTATATAATGATATATATATTAATAATAAACAACTTGGGTTTAGTTTGGCTTTTTATGGTATGTTTATTAACCATATAGTGTAAGAAAACAAAAAGACACGGTAAAAGTTAAATTATTTAACTTAGAGTTAAATCTAATTGATAAGGTTAAACTAATAACATAAACTTGTCTAAATCCTATTGGATGAGAGGATTTCGACCCATACCCACTTTATCTTAGAAATAAGACCCTTTGGAACCATTATAAACCGAATGATTTTTTAATATAAAATAATATTTTGAGATTTTCCTAAGGTGCCCCTCTCCTCCCTTATGAAAGGGCACCTCCTACATCTCCTCCTCACACCAATTTGAGCATTCAAGCTCGGCCAACCCCTGCAAAAATCTCTTCTCCACTTCCCTAGTATCATCCTAGAGGTCCTGGTCTTCTCCAAAGACCATCCTTAGTTATTTAATTGGAGGTTAAGTGAAGGCGCGTCAAAAAGAGGTAATATCCATTACCGATCTTTTTCAATTTCTTTCTTCTTAAACTTATTCTTCTTTAGTTGTTTCATGATAAAGTAATAACATCCGTATTTCTTATATACTGATATGTTATTATAAATATGAAACAACTCTAATTAACCTTCTATCCATCCTACGGAAAAAGTAAATCACCACACATGCGTACGTACGGAATACCGTCTCCACGCCGTGGTGTAATCTATTTTCCGCCACCACCTTAATTGGATGGGTATAATGGTTTAATGAGTAACTATATATGATTATTATAAAGTTAAATTGATACTGAAATAGTATACAAACACTTAAACACAATTCCACAACCATGGGAACGATATCATCGCTCGTGCGTACGTACGGACTACCGTCTCCACGACGCGATGAGATTCATTATCCATGTTAACCATTCCAGAATGATTATAAAGTATATATATAATGAATAATAATGAAATATATGACATGGTAAATCAACTGGATTTATGTATATATATATATTTCATCTACTTACTTCCATTCAAGACAATAAGGAAAGGAAAACAGTGTTCATGCGTACGTACGGACTACCGTCTCAATGAACGGTGTGTTTCATTTCATTTATCTATCTATTATATATATATATACTGAATATATATGATATATAAATCATATTTTATATTATGGAAGTAATTAAATCATGATATAAGTAATAATAATGTCAAGAACAACAAGTCCAAACACCTACGATAAATGAAACGATTTTACCCAAAATGCTTATTTAACATGGAATTTACAAAAGAACGGGTAATATAAAGTCATAAGTGAACCATATATGATATCATAACAATGAATATGATTCTGTAATAAGTTAATTACATTATTTAAATCATTATACTGGAGGTTCAGATACGTACAAATCATATCGGACATAAGGTAAGGGAAATATCACAATCTCATTTTTATCCGAGATTGTTTATACTTTAGTATTTACTGGGGTGTATTTTATCATCCACTTCCATGTTCCATCAATATGTAATATTTTTTCCATCCACCTACAATTGTTTAAATCTAATTTTACCCTTCGGTGAGTTTTTAGTAAATGATATGAAAGGAATCTTTTGTCGTTTTTGTACGAGATACTTTTTTGACTTTTCCGACAAAAGTACGAAGAATGTTTTTTTTACTTATACGCCATGAATGGATTTTTAAAACATCATTTCCAAGAATCTTCCTTTACAAGTTTTCAAGATTATTTTTAATCAACTTCTTTTAGTTTAAAATTGTATGACATGTTAAGAAAGGAAAATGTTTTTGAAGTAGAAAGGAAATTTTCCTCAAGAATGGAGTTCAAGTGTTTTATCAAAATTATTTTCCATCTAAGATAATATAGGGTTCTGTTTCTATCCCTATTATTACATTTACTTGATTATGTTGTGATGGAAATATTTTTATGAATTTCTTTATCTTATATGAATTTTTTTATGATGTCATGATGTTTAAGATTCCCATTTTTATTACATGGGTTATGCAATGATGTATGATTTATGATTTTGTGTCACACAAAAGAATGGTATCATTATGAAATTGGTGGGACCTATATCTCCCTCCAATGCATTGGGTAAAGATTTTATATCTCATGAGATAGACATGGCTAGAACGGTAGGTTATACCGGTTCAGTGAAGCAGGACTGAAAGAAGGGTAACTCGGTTCAGAAATGGACTTTGTCCACTAAGATAGTCTTGGAAATGAGTCTTGAATAATAAGAAATGATTCTCTATGATTATGTGTGTATGTCACAAAGTTTAATGTTTTATGTTATGATTATCGGGATTTCATTTCACTACTATGATTTATCCCATATTATGAAATTATGCTCTCTTTTGTAGGTTAGGATTTCCAAAATGTTATGTTCTTATGAATATGATGTGAATGATATTTATTTATTTTACCCTTACTGAGCATTTGAGCTCACCCTTTTATGTTTTCTTTTCCCCAGGATATAAAGAAAGGTTTTAAGTAAAAAAAAGGAAGATCTTTATGGGAGATTTTGAAGATCTTTCACCATGATTAGAAGATTATATTCCGAGTTTCCAAAGACACTAAACTATTACGGTCCTTGTGTGTGTGTTTTTGTTATGTAATAAGTATTCCTCATAAGTAATGTAATGTCCTTGTATGTCAAGCTTAGGGTCTCTACAAACACCCATAGACACTCCCCTCCCTTGGACAGACACCCCCACCCCTATAAAAACACCCCCTAGGATAGACACCCCCTCCCCTGGACAGACACCCCCTTCCCTGGACAAACACCCCTCCCCCCTGGACAGACACCCCTGGACCCCCTAGACACAGCACCTAGAAAGACACCCCTCCCTTGGACAGACACCCCCTAGATAGGCACCCACCTAGACATGCCCCCTCCCTCCTGGACACCACCTAACACCCTCTAGACCCCCCCAGAAACTCCCCCCTCCCTCCTGGACAACCCCTCCCCTAGAAATATACCCACCCTGGAATGATAATGTCGTTGTCCATGCAATTTGAAATCAAAGATAAAAACTATAATAGAACACATTGTAATCTTCCCTCAAAAACATCTTTGCCCAACATTGGGTGAGAAAACTGTAAAAAATGTTTTGTTGTAGAACAATCATACATAGGCCTTGATATGGCCATAGAAATTCATGTTCACAAACTTAATTGATGGACACATAGTTTGGAGATTGAATAACCATCCTCAATGATGGAAGATATACTTAGAGAATAAAATAGATAATGGGAAAAAAAGTAGGAGACTAATGGATTGTCTGAAAATATATAATGGTGAAAATATAGCTACATGTGATTAATCTAAATGTTTACCTCTAAAAATGCATAAATTAAATTCTTACACAATACCATAATGTACACTTTCATCTCATACCCACCCTCACAAGAACCACCCCATGCGGGACACCCCTCCCTCTACAACGCCCCCCTTGACCACCCTGGACACCCCCATGAAAAGCCCCCCTCCACCCCCTAGACACCCTCCCTATGAAAATCTCCCCTCCACCCTACTCCCCCCCCCCTTAAAACCCTACTAGACACCCCTCATACCCCCCCCCTCTATTGACATACTCCCCTACAAACCCCCTTGCACCCCCGGTAGACCCTCTTAGTCACCCCTCCCCCACCTGCCACTCCAACCACCACCACCACCACTACCCCTACCTGCCCCCCCTAAAGACCCTCCTAGACACCCCCTACACCAGCCAGTCCCCCTACTATCATACCCCAACCCCTATAAATCCTCATGGACCACCCCCCCCCCCCCTTCCACCCCCTCCTCCTTCCAGTCCCCCCCATGTATGTTCTGTTCTATTGGTTTTTTAAATGAGAAACTGTGGATTAAATATCATTCCTGTCCATTTTCCTAGTGTGTTTATTTATTTCTACACATAGTGGTTGACTATTGTATTGATAAACCTCTATTGCATGATCTCTATAACGGAAAGCGGGTGAGGGTGATAGCAGTAATTTCATCAGAATAGGGGTATGAAATTTCCATGTTTGGGTGATCAGGGTTTTAGAAGAATCATGGGAACTTATTCTACCCCTAAACCTATTAGAAATGGTTGGGGAACCTCACCTATAAAATATATATCTTGGAATTACATAAGATAATTTGAATCAAAATATGAGTATTTTGTTATGATTATGATGAGTACAATGACATATGTTACTCATTATATCATTTTTTAAGGATACATAATTCTTAACGGGTTCACCAATCCATGAAGTTGATCTTAATTATACTCATCCTCTATATGTTGAAAGAGAATGAATTCATCTTAGTTTCATCAATTTTTTCTGAAATATTACGTCAAGACCATTGTGTTAGACTACACTTGGATGGTCATGATCTTTGTCTCACATGTTTAATTTCTTAGGGAAATCACCATATCACCATAAGAGTGATAATGATGGAATATTTCATTGAAATGGGAGTATTGGAGTTTAAAACATATCTTTATAGTTTTCATTTCTCAGTCTATATTTCTATCATATAATTAACACATGACCCTGAATCTTGTTCTTTATCTTATCTCCATGTGGACATTTGTTAATAATATCACTTGCTTCCATACAAGGTGACAACATAATGATAAAGTTTGACTATAATTTCAATTATATTGTATATTTATATAGTACCATAAATATCTTTCTCATTTATGAAAGTGAGGGAATCCTATACTTTCCACATATAAGTAATGGATGGATATTTAGTTATGATCTGGGTAGGAAAACTATTATATATTCTTCTATTAATCCATATAGACATCTTAGGCTCATAATCTGAGGAATACTATTATCATAACCTATATAATTCTAGCTTCGTCACCAAAGTCATCATAGGCTAGTCAACTAAGGTATTTTAGGCTTATCACCTAATGAACTTTAGGCTCATCACCTATGGAATTCCATGCTCATCGCATGAGGAATTATGGTATTATGATTCATTATCAAAGGTGAGTCATCCTATTATTATTACATAATAAATCATATACTTTTAATATATGGAAAGTTAGGGTCCTCCTATGCTCATCATAGAATTATAGTCATAATTTTAGGTCTAGTGGGGACTAGTCCCCTTATTCTCATCACATATGTCTTGTCATGATTGAAATTTTAGTGGGTACTAATCCTATTATACTCCTAACATAATAAAAGTAATGTTTTAATGACTAGTGTCGACTACTATGAGGTTTAGAGTACTCTTAGAAGATGGTTGGGGAATCATATATATTTTTTCAAGAGTGGTTGATGTGATTTTGATGATATTCAGATGTTTTGAATAAACCTTGAAGAGTTCTAATATGTATCCTGTTTGAACAAGAATCAGAACCCTCATAGTCTTATTTACATAATTTTTGTTCATATGATATGATCATCGATATTGTTTAACATTATAAAGTAAAGAGGCTTTTGTTGTGAAATAAGTAACAAAATGTGATGTATTAGGGAAACACATTAGTGTTTCCAAGTCTGTTTCAACATGGTATGTGGCTCAGGTGTAGTAATATTGTAGGGGTTTACACCTAGTATGATGCCCACTTGGTTGTATGGATCATTGAATGGATAAGGTATGTAACACTCAATGAGTACATCGTTTCTTCTTACACAAAAAAGGATGCCAATAACATTCATAAAAACTATAATTATACATGTGAGGCATGTACAATGAGTTGTATTTCTATTTTTTAATACAAAGTAATCATGTGTGGGATACATAATTCCTTTCAAGCATATATAGTTTTTATGAGTAGTCTAAAATTAGGTAGATATGGGTCCCAGGGTCCATAAACCATCATGAAAATTAGTCTCATAGAGGATTCAAGCCCCTAATTCTATAATATATGAAATAAACTTCTAATATATGGAGTATTCATAGATATTTAGTCTTTTTAGATCCTCTTCATAGGGGAATAAATTAAACTATGAATATATCCCTATAGACCTGATCATTTTTGCCTATTTCTTTGGAAGATGTTGGATCCCAGAAAAAATAAATTAAATATAAAATATAATCCTACATCAAGGAATCATGAAAGTGTATTTGGAATTTTTGTGTATTAAAATCCATGTATACCCATCCCTAAAACACCTATAATATCTCAAAGATATGAAAGTGGAATTGTTCTTGTATATGTGCTTTAGAAACCAATATATCATGGGATGTTTTAACTCCCTTTGATAGATTGTTTTTAACTCCTCCAGTAATGTCACCATCACAAATGGTGTTTACCTCACATCAATATATGATTCATGAATGGGTATTATATATATTCATTCCAACATTAAAATAATATAGCAAGGTGGAATTGAGTATCTACATCATGAATGAAACACCAGACCCATTTAACATTCTAACCATAGTCTAATTGGGGATTAGAAGTTCTTTGGGGCCCCTTCCTGTATACAAGTTGGTATACCATTTGGAATTGATATATTGGACTCTTTACATTCTCCTTCAAGAAAATATTCTTCCATGCATCAAAGAATATATCAATTTATAAATGAAACCCCTTCCTTATGTATTATTTTTCACACCTCAACAGCATTAGTTCCAATTGTGGAATTTGTTTAGTATCCTCCCCAGTTGCCTTTGTATTGATGAAATTATCATATATCACCCCATATATGAGATCACTACTAATCATATACACATATCATAAATTCATGAAGATTTGACTCTATAATTTATGGATTGTGATTTTTTGGGGACTTTAGTGACTCATGTGGTCAAGGATGAACTCTATATTCCTAAAAACACATTTTAGATATCAAAATTGTTCAACTAGAAGGAATAGATAAGATAATAATTCTATGGAATATATATAATAGTACTACACCTTGTATAACCTAAGAGTATCAAATTCTTTTATGTATATAGTAAAATAATATAGACTAAAATATATATCATTTTCCTAAATATGATACAACATATCAAAGTGTTCCCACGCTAATTATAATGGAAGATTATTGGACCCTAAGATTCTAACATTTATTATCTTGTCTCCAATAATTCATGTGCTGACATCTTTATAAGTATAAGATCACATCACTAGCAAAATGGATTCCCAGGACTTTAAGAGAATTATTTCTCATGTTTTAACAAATGATTTAGATTCCTAAAACATGGGTACTCACAATTTATTGGTCCATATTCATGTTCAAACAACATTATATTCACAATTTAAAATCTTTTCATCTTGAAGGGATCTAATTATGATGTGGATTTCTCCTTGGTTATCAAATATTTATCTATATAATACCATTAATCATTAATATAAGTATAATAAATTTATTAATAATTATTTTGAGGTTCCCTACAACATATACGTGAACTTGATCAATCATGAGGCCCCACTTGTATACCCATCCACAAACCCTACCACACACCTCCCAAACCAGCAACTATGTGTTACCTCCATCATACCAACACACATTCCATAAAATTAGTGCTCTACACACTTCACAACAAAGAAGAAAGTCGAGGAAAAAAACAAAGATGAGTTTTTCATGGAGTTACAATGTTTTAAATCTACCATGGCGAGGGGGAAAAGGATGCATCCCTTGTGGGGGGGGGGCTTGTATAAGATAGTACAATCAATCATTGAAGAGGTGAAGTAGTTGAATTAAAGAGAGATGATTTAACCGACTCATGGCCATGTCACAATGGAGATTGATCACACAGCAATGACCTTGGGAGTCAAGTAGTTGGGAGGTAACTAGTTTTTTGAAACTGCCATATCATTCCACAATGTACATTGTGGGATTCACAATCAATTCTATAGTCTCAAGAATAAGGTTATTTCACAGGGCGTGAAGTACCAATTCATGCATTATTGTATTTTCATTTAACTTTGGTGGTTTATGTTCTAATATTTATGTTAAAAAAACTAAAAAAAGACCTATTAAATGGGGGAAAAACAAATAGTCTCTCTGTGTATAAAAATTATTCTTTCACACTATAACATTTTACATAAATCCGATATTCAAGGAGTGGCCTCAGAAAGGATATGATAAATTGTCTAAATATGTGAATCCAAAAGGCAAGGGTGGTACAATAGTAGTATTTCGGCATGACTCATCCATACATTGGATGGTCATTCCAATGGAAAATAAAATAAAAACATCATTTTATAAAGACAGAAAAAATGAAACACACAAATTAATCCCTCCACTACCATGATCTCCCTCCACTAAAAAGAAAATCGTGTAGCCACCTCCAGTGCCCTTCTGGCACCCTTCACAAAATATAACTACCCTTCATCCATAGAAAGCAGTAAAAGGCCTTAGTGGATGATGCAATAAGGAAAATAAATAAAAAAATAAACTAAAACATTAAAGTTTCCTTTGAATAATTATATCTCCAGCTTATTTCATTTTTCTGTAGAAACTTAATGCTCTTGTGGAAACTCACTTTGAGTTCTGTAAGTTAGGGAAAATATTTTCAATAATTAATGTCATTCATACTAAAAAAGAACAAAGAGAGAAAAATCTGGCCTTTATAATGATTCTAATATTCCGGATGATATTCTGAGAAGTCTAGCCTCTTGTATTTTGAAAACACGAAGATTATCTGTTTCAATTCTAATAAATGTGGTCAAAACAGTGATAAATTATTTTCTAATCAGTTATGTATGTTTAAAACCCAAATTAAGAATCAATCTACACCCCACTGGATCCCCCTCCCCCCTCCCCGCACCCCCTTCCCCCTCCTCACTGTACACCCCCCACTTACCCACTCACCCTTCCCCTACAAAACCTCTCCTACCCCAACACCATCCCACACTACACCAACAGCCCCAACCCCCTACTATTTCACCCTACCCACAACCCCAGTATACCCCCTTCCCCTTCCCCCTTTCTCCCCTACCCCCTTTTCACTTTGCACCCCACTTGAAACCTCCTCCCCCTCACCCTTCCCCCTTCACACTACCCCCTGCTCTTGCACACCCCCACCCTGCACCAGAACACCCTACCCCTACTCCTACACCCTCCCCCTCCCTCCCACCCCTACCAACCCCCTACCCCTACACCCTCCTCCACCCAGAGACCCCATACCCCTACCCATCCCTCTTACATTGTAGACCCCCCCTACAGACTCCCCCTAATACCCCACCCACACCCTCCCCCCTTTCCCTGCAGACCCACCTCCACCCTCTCCCTGCCTCTGTCTCCATCCCCCACCCATAGACCCCATTCCCCTTCCCCCTCCCCCTTCCCCTATATACCCTCTATCCTTCCCCCTCCCCCTACACCCTCCCCCCTTTCACCCCACCTGCACCCTCCCCCTTACTACTCATCTGTCATTTCAAATAAAGAAAACATACCTTCAAAAATATTAAAATTACTATGTGCTTAATAGTTGAAAAAACTCCTTGCATTTAGGAACTCTTTCATCCCATCCTTCTAATCATAAATTATATTGAAACCTAATATATTAAAACTAATTAAAACACTACATCATTACCTTTTAATGACACATCAGCCATATTTCATTTTCATGATCATCAAAAGAATGCCCACATGATGCACCTACCACTACAAACTGGAGAAAGAAATTACAATAAAAAATCCCAAAAAAATACTACCCAAATGATCCATATGTTACTAAAAAATATAATTTCTAAAATGTAGATTGTATAACATGCTAAAAATTACTAATAAGAATGGAAAAATTCATACAGTAAAAAAATTACATGTGGATAATCAAATGTTGTTAATTGTTACATGTTTTCTATGTCTGCCTGCAAAAAAACTCAATTTTAAAAAATATGTCTTTATTTTGAAAAGGAAATGGGGGAAAAATTACAATTTGAAATACATCATTTTGAAGTAAAACAATTTCAAATATTAATTTTCTATTAGGATAAAAACACAGTACTTCATAAATACATGAAAATATATGCATCCTCAAGAATACCTATTTTGGAAAGCATCCGTCCAATACCATTGGCTACACCCAGATAATGGCCCAAAATATATTTTGAGATCTTTCACTATCATATATTCACATCAGAATCACAATATGTTCAATGAAACTAATATATAGTCCACCTCAAGCAAAAAAATAGAAAATTATACTACATACCATCGAAGGTGAGCTAGAGGAGATAGAGGGGCCACATCATAGAAACATTGGTGAGGAAGTAAAATGGTCACGTCAGAGGAGGATAAAATTAAATATAATAATAATAAAACATAAATACTACATAAAAACATACATCATAATATAATAATTCAATATATGTAGTATCAAATAGAAACATGGAAAAAAATTAATATTACAATAATCATACTTCACTGCATAATAAAATTACACATATTAACAATAAAAAATTAAAATTTACATCAATAGAGACTCTAAATATCAGTATCATCATATTAGTGATAACTCTCATCCATGACTCTTACAAAAACACCACAACCACCTCTCACACCACCAGCATCATCATCGTCATCAACATAGGTACTAGAACCGGCACCGACATTGGGTCTGGCCCCGACTTCACCTCCTATAGAAGAATCTACATTCTTATAATGAATCAAATTCAAATAGGTGTCACTCGCTACAGTTGATTATATTGGAATTGTAGAAAAAATGGAAGACATAACATTCATCAAATTTTCAGTTATCACATTTTCTGCTTTTTGAGTTTCTTTTTGATTGTGGCATTCATCTATTCCACTATGACCAAAATAGAACTGGTACTCAAAGAAACATTTTTATTAGAACAGTATCTAGATGGTATGATATTCTTCCCAGGTCAACAATGAACTCTTCCTATATTTTCATATCATAATACCTGAGGTAGATGATCATTCGGGACAAAATTTTATGGTTCATTTTTTTCCAATGCCTCCAAATAATTCTGTTGATAGATATATAGTTTAAATTAAAATTATTAAATAATATAAGGAATAAAATTCAGTCAAATTAAAATAAATTGAAATATAATTACAATCACCTTCTCGATGTTGGTATTTGGCACAATACCATCTTTCTTTTTTCTTCTTGTGAAAAAAAAGTTGAGCAAGGAACGTCGTCCTCAATATGCAATGCCTTTTTCTAGAAAAAATAAGGAAGTAAATCAAAATTGGAAGTCAAAAAAATTATACTAAACAAAGATAAATATTTTAAATGTTAAATTACCTGTGTTTCCTCATGATCTGAAAGTGAAGTGTGTCCACGAGTATAACTATGTTTCATTCCATTATTATTTCTTTTATTTATGTCTAATTTATCCTATAAACATATAATTATATCCATACAAATTAACTTTTTAATTTTCAAACACTTTTAGGGGGAAGTGAGAACCCGGAAAAAAATATAACGAAAGTCAAGCATCAAAGGTTACAAAGGACTTATCAAACGCAAGTCTAAGGCGATTTGAGTCTCTTTCCCTAATCAATTTCCAGGGCAGGGAATTTACCTGGCAGTCAGGATCTTCCCCTAAGTGTTCTTCATAGTGCCTTTCTATATATTCCCAAGCCAACATATATTCTTCTTTTCTGATCTTCTCCATGCTGAAACCTCTGATCAAAATTCAGTCCTGCTTATCAATCCAATCAGCTTGCTCTTTAGAAACTACCACTTGGATAAATCTTCCCATCATTTGATCAATATCTTCTATCGCTACCTTAATCACTAGAACATCCACCTTCATGTATTCTCCATAGTGAATGATGAGTTCCAGATGGGAATCCAACTCCACCTCCATCGGACTATGCTGGTCATCAGACACTATTTCACACTGCTGACCCGATAAAAGAGTATCCTCCCTTTCATGCATCATCATATCAGGGTTCAGTTTCCCCTGGTGTTGATCACCCACCTTGGGGTCTCCATCCGCTTCGGCTTGGGAATCTAGTACATCATCCTGTCGAATCTCCTCTCCTGATCCTTGCTGGATCTTATGCTCCATGAGTTTACCATCTTTTTTGGCCAACCGAGTCTCCATCGGTTTAGGAAGATAAGAATAGTCTTTCCGGACCTTAGATTTCTGCTTCTTAAAGACAATACAACTTCTCGGACACCAATTTTCCTTATTACCTTTCTTCCTCCTTTGGTTGTGTAGGCCTTTACCAGGCCTTCCCAAACTGATATCGTCTTCAGGTTTTCCCTCTCCATCAGTATCGGCCTCAGGGAGGCAGTTGGAATTTCCTTCAGGCTCTCCCTCATTGCTTAAACTTTAGAATCTATTATTTAAGTTGAGCCCTAACAAAATCATTCCTAGGTCAGGCCCCTGGTTAGTGGGTAGTGACCTGCCTTCCTTATGTGCATGCTTCTACTACTCCTGTACATCCTTATGCTTTCCCTTTCTAGAGGACTGATCCCCCCTATCAGAGGTGTTGCTATCTCCAGAGCGTACCACCCTGGCATAGGTACATGGTTCAATTCTAGCACCACCCTTGGAGGATGGTTTAGAAGCTCCCCTATGGGCCCCTAAGTTCTGAGAGACACTGGCTTGGGAACCCCCTGCTAACAACGTACTACCCAGTGGGATTGTTGCTTCAGCCACACTCACAGATGCCTCAACCTTGCTGGGCCCCTACCCGGAGCCAACACATCCATCGCCTGACCCTTATCCATCCCTAACACAAAGAGAACCAGCCTATCCTGGAGGACGACCCTGGACCCCATCCACCATGACATCCAAATTGACTCCTTGTTGTCTCTCCTGTCACTTACAGATCACCTCACTATGCCCAAGCAGCTTGCACAGGGAACAGTAACCGCACCATGATTCAAAATTGACGTTTTGCTTGTAACGGAACTCCTCTCCCACTGCAATCCAGAAGGCCTCAACAGGGGGATTCGAAACATCCACCGTGACACACACCCAAGGATTGATCGGATGACATACCGCACGGGTCCTAGAATCAGTACAAAGGAATCGACCAACCATATTTTCGAGTAGATGAAGAATCCAGTGGTTTTGAAAAGGAAGAAGAAGATGGGGAACACTTACCAAGATCACTAACTTCAAAGGGTCTTGGTGCATGTGGAAATCATAAGACCATTTAAAGAGGAGAAAAAAGCATCGTCCAAGGATTGGGGGGTGCTCGACCAGGCGAGAATCAGGTCCTCTTTAGAACTAAACTGAATCATAATACATCAGGTATCGAGAAGGCTGACAGTAGCATGCTCTTGCAAGCCCCATTTTTCAAAAATTAAATGGTCTAATGAATCCACTGGTGGCTGATGACGCTTGAAATGTGCTATCAGGGTTAGATCTAGCAGGGATGATGCCTCCATGAATTCCATATTAGATATCAGAAGAAGCAGAAAACCCTCGAAGTTTTCATGGACTTTTGGGCAAACCGAAATCTGAGGGAAGGATGGGATACAGTCAGGATTCGATAAGGGAATGAAAGGGGGAGCTTGAGAATCAAGGAGATGCGGTAAGGGACCCTCCCCCTCAGAGGGCGGAGGGGCCGGAATAGGATTCATCCCCTCCTAGGGCATGGCCTCCCGAGGGATAAGCTCCGAGACACGATTTTCTATCCTAACATATAATTATATAATTTCATTAACATAAATAAAAATTATATTAAAATAAATAAATTATTATATATATATATATATTTAATAAATATCTTAAATTATGGACTCTTATAGTAGCCTATCATCTCTTTGTATTATGATATTGGGAAATCATGAATCATGGGTACTTATTCAAGCTCTATACCAATTGTTTTTTTCAACCACGATATAAGTCACACTTGTACACTCTCTACATTTTACCTAAATCCATTAACCTTGAAGCCTTCACATTTTTGTCAATTGGGAAAATTATATTGAAGCTTCAATGGGAAAAATATTTTTTAATAAAATATTATAAATTGATATATATAAAATGTGATTAACATTACATACCCAGATCTCTACCTAGACATTGTCTTTTATTTGTTCTCTAACATCCCTCCAACTTATTGATTGAAATGGAATGATATTGCAGTGTCAAGAGCGTGCTACCATACAGTTTTTACATTCCGTAGCATTTTTTGAATTATTGCACCTTCCTCACTGTATTAAACCATGATTTACATGTGTCGATTCTAAACCTATAGAATTTTTGTGTGGCCTCATCATCTGGTGGAGGGTGGAGATAATCATGAAAAGCATAATAATGTAAAATAAAATATAGGAATTTATCATTAATCAATAAATGTAAATTTTAAACACATTCCAGTAGATGGGGGATCTGCTGACCCCTAAAGTGCGGTGTATAAAGAGTGATTATCCTCTATAGTAAGTGGGATATCTACAATTTCTGAAGAACACTTATGGTCTGTATTTTGGAACATCGTTCTTTATAAAAATGACATAACATAATCAAAACAACTCAAACATTATGTGAAATTAAATGTTGAATGGTAATAGGAATCAAATCATGTAATAAGACATGGTAATCATGGGTTTTAAGATATTTTATTTTCATATATTGTGTATTCTCCCTTTTCTAAATATTACATGAATAACCATCTATAACCTTCAAACATTCCAAGACCTGAATACATTGTTTCATCTCCTCATTTTTCATTGAATAACAAGCAAAATGGACTTTCCACTTATCTTGACCAATTAACTTAGGATGAAGTTTCACTCATATACCCCAATCCATCAAATCATGCCGAGACTGAAAATCATCTTTTTTTCCATTGACATTTAAAATAGTATCAAGTAGCATCTCACAAATGTTTTTCATGATATTCATTACATCCAAATAACAATGCAGTAAATTGGATGACCAATATGAAAACTGAAAGATTATGCTTTTCTTTCTCCAATTTATATTGGAATTCGAATTAACATGATTTTTATTTCTAATATTTGATTGAATTTTTTAAAAAACATAATTCAAATCATCAATTTCTTAAACAATATAATTCCCTGACATTTATTGAGGTGTCTCATCTGTCTCGACTGCATTATCGAATTCTCTCTGATTTTTCCTATATGAAGGATCCATCAATAGAAATTGTCAACTAGAAATGATGTTTAATGATTTTTTAAACATTAATCTTCTGGAAAATATGTTTTTATACAAATAGAGTAGGATAATTTCTCTTTAGTACTCCAACTAGTCATTATTCTATAGGTATGAAAATCATTTATCATCCTTAATAAAGTTGCACGAAACATAAAGTACTCCATCCTGAATGCATCTTACACTTGTGAACCAACAATACAAAGCTCCTTTAACTCCTCTATTAATTCCTGCAAGTAAATATCAATATCATTTCTAGGATCACTGGGTCCAGATATCAATATACTCGTGATAGTAAATGGATTCCTCATACACATCCATGAATGAATGTTATAAATGAAAATGAAAACAGGCCAAGTACTATGTGAAGTATGAATTTGAAAAAATGGGTTGAAACCATCATAGGATAATCCCAATATAACATTTTTTGGGTCAGTTGCAAAATCATGATGTAACCTATCAAATGTATTCCAAGACAACCCATCTACAAGATGCACTATTTTATCATTATCCTTATTTCTTTCATCATCATGTAATCTCATATTCTTTTCCATTTATTCAAACATACAATGATTTTGAAGTCTGGGAATTAAAGGTAACTTCCACATCACTTTCTATGGTATGCGATATTGAGTTCCGTCATTATTAGTCGTCCACCTTGATGTGATGCTCTGTTTTCACTGGCTCAACTCTGCATTTTCCTTTTAGAACCGACAATAATAATTAGGGCAAGAATGAATCTTAATAGGTGGAAATCCAAAATTTTCAGCCAACTTTGGTCCCATGTAATCATTTTATGGAATACATTCATCATCAGTTGGTAAATCCTTAATAAATGTAAGGAGATAGACAATCACAATATTACTAAATCTATACACTGTTTTCCCATTATAAAATCGCATTAAAAACTCATGTTTACTCATTTTTTCACATGCCTGATATACTAGGGTATTTGAATCTTCCATCACCTTTATAACACTCTCAACGTCATCATCCTGATTAGTAAACAAAAATTTTGTTCTGTTTTTCATTTCCCCTTGCACTGGTCTACATGAAGAGTTTTCTTCAAAAACAAAAGAAAACTAATCTGAAATATGATTTTCATACCAATCCACTCCACTGAATCGATGTCATTCACCACTTTCACTTTTTCTCCATTATTATGAAACACTTGATAGTTTTTTTGGAAACCATGTTTAGTGATATGGTAACTCACTTCCTTATGCTTTAACCATGGTCTACCAATACACTGAAAAACATGGTTATCAAATCAATCCGCTATCTGAATCATTAGTGAAGTTAAAGTCCAAAAAATATCGTAATTCCTAAAATTCATCAGTGATCTGATCAACGTTGTACATCCAGTATCTATCCATTCTGAGGCATATAAGCATACATTAAATAAATAATCTTGAAAATGACTTAATACTATGTGTATTATTTTATAAGATAATAAGTAAGAATCAATGACATGTTAATAAAAAATTTAAAAAAAATATTATGGGTTAAGGAATTAATAAGTGTTTTAAATTATAAAAAATCATGAATAGTCACACATAAATTCCATGAATGATGTTTAATTATAGTAAAATGAGTTTATATGAAATCTAAGGGATAATAATAATCAATTCCCAAATGTGTTTGTGTAAGAACCCGGATCTTCTTTTCAGATATGTTTTTTCTTTTTCTGGTTGTTTTTTTAGAAAAAGAGGAAATTATGGAAATTTTCTAAGTAAACATCCTGTAATTTATGAGTACACACCATGTACAGCCATGCCATAGGAGTCCATGTGCTGGTCATGTAGTAGCCACACACACGGCTGTATGGGAGTGACTTGGAGGCTGCTTAAAGAGGAGTACAGAAATAGCATGTACATGTCGTACACTTCAAAAGTACATGTTGTGTACTTTCTTTTTTTAATTAAATGAACTGGGGTCGCGTTTAATCACCAGAACGATCTTCTTATAGGTCTCGTTCAACCAAGAGCTCCGTACGGCCATGGTTATTTGAAGAAGCCCCGAGTGTACATTCGTACTCTGAATCGAACACTCTTGGTTGCGTTGGAATCTCGTCGGTGAGTTCTCTCATCGAATAAAGCACCATATTCTAATTTCTCTTCTCTCGTGAGATATCGTGGGTTGAAATGTTTCGATGTTTTTGTATATCATTGATATTCTAAGGAGATTTAAGCCTTTAGGTTCACTTATGGCGATCTCCTAATGTTGAGGTAAGTGGTTTGTGCCTTTCTGTTAAAAGTCCTTGAGTTTTATGTGCAAAATTGTCCAATACCCATGAACGGGATCTTGCACGTTTACCGTTTTAGCCCTATTGTTTTCCTACTATGCTTGTATGCTTGATTAGATGATAATTGATTGTGAATAGGGTGAATTTTTTTTCTTTGTTTGTGTTACCCATGCATGTTTTACCTATTTTTTGACATTTGGGTCTAGTTTTCCTGATAGGCGGTTGTTTACCTTTCCATGCCTAGTATTGTAGGATGGTGTGACTGTTGTTATGTTATGATGAAATGTTGTAGAATTCTAGCCAAGTATTTCATGAGTTTTACCTTGGCCGATATGAACTTCTACACTTTCTTGACTTACATAGGGCCATGATATCATGGTGTATAGACCAGAGAGAGAATGGATGTTGAGGGCTTCTCCAGAGTGCCTTTGTAATTTTACGATGCAAGACCACCGGGGTAATTGACTTTGAGTACTTCCTAAGAGTGTATGTAGTTCCTTAATGCGGTACATAGAGGGAATGTGGCATAATTTCTTCCCTAAAGCACCTTTAGTTAAAATATGAGACTATAGGGGGAATTGATGATGAGGGCTTCCTCAGAGAGTCTATGCTTAAGCTGAACCAGAGGGGTTTGACTGAGTGTTCTTCCCAGAGGGTTACCTGTTGTGTTTATTTTCTTCTTTAGTTGTTTCTTGATATTGAAACTATGGATTGTTTACTGTTGAGTACTCTCATGTTTACTGTTTCTTGTACTTTTAACTTCCATACACTTATTGACTGTTAGGCACAGATCTTGTGGTGGTTTCCTACTGGGATTAGTCTCACACCCTTTTTGGGCCATGATTTTGGGCACAAACAGATTATATTATTGCGTGTATAGATAAGGGGAAGTGACCTTCTACTTCAGGTGCTTGACATGCTGTGGGGATGGAGAGCACGAGACCAAGCTTAGGCTTGCGATACTGTGGAGATGATTACTGTTTTTCTTTTGTACTTGCTTTAGCACTATATTTCAGCATTAAGATTTGTTTCGTTGCTTTTCTAGACATATGTATCATGAATCATTATATATATATATATATATCTGTGCTCCAATTATTTCTATCATATTTCTGCTATTTATTTTGGTATGATATTATTACTTCTTTCTCTCTTGTATATATTTGTTTACATATGTTGTGTACTCTTCCAATTAGGGAATAGTTTCCCCACAATCACTCCCAAGGCCCTCACTTCTAGTCGGTATCCTCTGGCATTCATGGAAATGCACTTGAGCCCATGTGACTAACCGGGTAGAGGCCGCCTCTAGGTGGCTTCTGGAACCAGAATGTTACAAAGTGGTATCAGAGGAATTA
Source organism: Viscum album (assembly GCA_963277665.1). Lineage (NCBI taxonomy): Eukaryota > Viridiplantae > Streptophyta > Magnoliopsida > Santalales > Viscaceae > Viscum > Viscum album. The sequence continues at coordinate 1,467,877,439 of OY728158.1, forward strand.
TTCTCTCTTGAATTGTTGTTTGGAGCCTATAGTTATGGATATGAAGGAATAGGTACATGGTAATAAGATCTTCTGGGGAGTAGCTAGCCCATGTTCAGGGAAAATCCACTCTACCTTGTTAATGCAATTTTCTGGTTTTGCAAATTTATGGTTGCCTTGATTTTCACCATTAAGCGACTCACATGTTTTCTGCTGATAATTATTTATTTTATTGAGATTATATTCTGTCGCAAAATGATGAGATGAGGGTATGTCATCTCATGCATCATATAGTCACTTACTAGAAATCTCATGTCATGCATTCTTTCCATGTCATCTAGGGAGCATTAGGAATTGAATGTTGTTGTGATAGTTGGCTTGATAAAATACCTACTGTCTGATATGGTATTCTTTGTGTAAGAATTTGTCTAAATGAACGCCAAACCTTGGTTCTTTAGGTATTATGGGCCCTCATAGACCGTAAATTGGTGGATCATTTACTTTTTCACCTTGTTATAACATATATAAGATGCCAAGCTTTGATTCGCGGGGAGTATGGGCCCTCACAGATCTTAATTTGGCACTTTCAATGTTCGTTTTAGTGTTTTTATGGTTTCTACAGTAGTTTATAAGGCTTACTATCTGGAAAAACATAGAATACATGTCGTGTAGTTTTTACTACACTCCATGCGTTCTTCTATTCGGGAAGAAACAGTTTTTCTTAAGTACATGTCGTGTACTCTATGTACACGCCATGTAGTCTCTAACCGTGTCATAGGTCATGTGGGCAGAGACACAAGATGGGTAAAGTCTGGTGGGAACACGCCATGTACCAGTTGAACACACCATGTAGTCTGACTTAAGTACCTGACCATGTCACTAACAACACGGTTCGGTGTCACCCATTCACATACATTCCATTTCCTCCTTGAACATGCCGTGTAGAATGAGTCGTGTGTCAGGTCGTGTCACTAACTACACGGTCCAGGTGAAGCCTTTCTAGTACACACCGTGTCTGCTATTAACACTCCGTGTAGTATTGTTTTAGGGGAGTCGTGTGGCTTAACCATGTAGAAGGACTCAGTCAGAGAAAGATGATTCAAGTACACGACGTGTGTTAGGTGAACACGTCGTGTGTATGGGGTGTTACACGACTAGTTCTGGAAGGAGTACACGCCCATGTAAATGACTTAAGGGAACATGCCGTATAGGGGACATACACACCGTGTAGTCATTTTTTGAAAAAAAATGAGTGCTTTATTTCCCATTTTACCTTCCAGTACTTCCAGTTTTTAGTCCTTGATAATCTTGATCTAAGCTGTGCATTTGACCTTGCAGAGTCATGCCGCCGAGACGTCCTCCAGTTGTGCACTAGTTTCCGGGTAGTGATCGGACACCGGATGTGGCTGATTAGGGACTACCCATAGATCCTCATGTAGTGATATTCTTGGAACCAGCCATTATACTGGACACAAGTGTTGATGCACTGTTCAAGGAAGGCATTATAAGGATGATGTAGACCTTTCAGGGGGCACCGCCTCCTACCCCGTCGATGGATGATTTGACGTGGGTCTTCCATCAGTAGCATCCCCCCACTTTCTCAGGGGATGGAGGACCCCAAGATACAGATTCATGGATCGAAGCCATGCTAACGATATTTGATCATCTGGATATTCCTCCAGATAGGAGGGTCAAGCTCACTACCTATATGCTTTTGGACTCCGCCAAGAGGTGGTGGGATGTAATCTCATAGGAAGGATGCCAGAAGGTTATGGCATGGGACGTCTTTTAGCACATCTTCTATAACTACATCTATCTAGAGACCTTGATGGACGATCGAGTCCGAGAGTTTATGAGTCTGGAGTAGGGTACTCTTTCTTTTATGGAGTATTCCTCCCACTTTACCGAGCTTTAGAGATTTACGACTACTTCAAGATGTGACCAGTTATTCATTGCAAGGAAGTTCATGTATGGTCTGAGGCATGACATCCGATCACAGGTGAACATCTTCCTGTTGACTTTTATAACTTCTATCATCAACCAAGAACTGATCACAGAGTGCAATCTGAGGGATTCCAGAGTTGTGAGCTAGGGCGGCTTGGAATCTGGAGTTAGTATCCCTCCTAATGACAGTAGGAAGCACCGCAGGGAGTCTTTGTGTGGTGATCCAAGGAGGTGAGACACTTCTTCTGGTAGTTAGTTGGTGTGCTACCAGTGTGTTAAGAGTGGGCATATGAGGTCACCCTGCCCGAAAGACCCATTGGAGTGCCGATCATGTGGAAAGATTGGTCACCTTCAGTGCTTCTGTCAGATATCCTCACTAGCATGATGTGACAATTGTTTTTCTATGACTCCGCATTTCGGAGCAGCACCACCAGTTTCTCACCACTTAAGGAACTGGAGTTCTTCTGGCGGTTCAGGACAAGGTGGAGGCCGTGTCCATGGTGGTAAGTTTCCAGTCTTTCAGCGACAGTGGAGTGGATCAGCTCAGAGTGGTCAGGTAGGGTCGCAGGGCCGTGGAGTAGGCCAAACTTTTGAAGTGGAGTAGACCCACCAAGAGCAGGATCCCGAGCCTTCTACAGTTTGAGGTACGATCTTAGTTTCCTCAGTTTTAGCTTCTACTTTTTTGATACAGGGGCTTCCCATATCTTTATATATATTGCTGTTTTGGAGAGCCTTGGGATCTACATCTTTTATTCTGCTAACATCTTGATACTAGACACACCATTGGGGACTATAATGGCTATTATGCGTCAATGTAAGGAGTGCCCTGTAGAGGTTTGTGGGTGTCACTTTTTATGGGACCTTTTTTTCCTAGAGATGATAGGCTATGATGTCATTCTAGGAATGGAATGGCTAGTTCCCTTCCAGGAATTCATTGACTATTATCATCACAAGGTTGGTTTCACATCACTAGAGGGAATATCATTTATTTATAAGGGTGAGTGGGATGTCTATGCGAGCTGATCTGGTCCAAAGCATCATGGGTTTGGAGGAGTTACAGCCCATATTGCTAGTTTATATCTGGATGATCAGGGGACTTCTCAGTGAGACTTTCCTCTGGTGGTGGATCGTTTTAGGGACATCTTTCCATAACACAATTCAGGTTTTCCTCTGGAGTGTGAGGTAAACTTTTCTATTGATCATGTGTCAGGAGTGGCACTGGTGTCCATTCCTCCTTATAGGATGGCTACACCAGAGTTGCAGGATCTCAAGAAGTAGTTGGAGGAGTTGCCGAAAAAGGGTTTCATCCGACCCAGTACTTCTCATTGGGGTTCTCCTTTCCTGTTTGCGAAGAAGGCAGACAACAACCTCAGGCTTTTTGTGGACTATCGGAAGTTGAACTAGTTGATGGTCAAGAACCGATATCCTTTACCAAGGATTTATGATCACTTTGATCTTCTTCGAGGAGCCCGAGTGTTCTCGAAGATTGACTTGAGGCCTATTTATCATCCTTTGCACATTAGACCATCTCATATACCCCTCAGAACCTTATAGATAAGGTATGGTCTATATGAATATATGTTTATGTCGTTCGGTCTCACGAACATGCCTGCAGTTTTCATGGAACTGATGAACCGAGTGTTCCATCCATACATGGATTCCTTCGTGGTGGTCTTCGTGGACAATATCTTGGTGTACTCTCACACTCACCAAAACCATGCTACCCATCTTGAGATTATTTTGAGTACACTGAGAGATCATTTTTTTATTCTAAGCTCTCAAAATGTCACTTTTGGATTGATCAGATTCACTTCTTGGGTCATGTTATCTCAAAGATAGGAGTTTTAGTAGACCTAGAGAGAGTGACATCAGTATTCTTCTGGGAGCGTCTGAAGAACATCTTTGAGGTGAAAAATTTTCTAGGGCTGGCTGGATAGTACAGATGTTTCATACATGAATTTTCACGCTTAGTAGAACCACTGATGAGTCTTACTAAGATGTGTGCGAAGTTCTTATGGTCAGATTCTTGCGAGTCACCCTTTCAGGACCTGAAGGGGAGGTTTAATTCAGCACTGATACTAATATTTATAGAGCTGGACAAGATCTATATTGTGTATTGTGATGCTTTAGGTATCAGGCTGGGAGCTGTGCTTATGCAGGGGGAAGGAGTCATTGCGTATGGGACTTGGCAGTTGTGACCACATGAGAGGAACTACCTGACGCACAATCATGAGTTGGATGTGGTTGTTCATGCCTTATGTTGTTGGATACATTATCTTCTGGGAGAGAATTTTGTGGTTTTCACTGAACACAAGAGTCTTAAGTACATATTCACTCATCAGGATCTGAATTTGAGACAGCGAAGGTGGGTTGAGTACCTATAGTTTTTTGACTTTGATATTGCCTATACGCCTGGGAAAGTCAACAAAGTGGTTGAGGCATTGAGTAGAAGAACTCAGATACATGCATTTCAGGAGGCCAGCAATGAGTGGAAGCATATGGCTCTATTCTCTGAGATGCATTTGGATGTGCATGACAGAAAGGGGAAAACTTTTGTTTCTTTTGTAGCTGTTACCTCTACCCTTCTTGATCAATTATGAATGAGTAAGATATCAGATTCTGAAGGCCTAGTCTTACCAGAGATCGTGTCAGGAGAAGAAACTATTATTATATAGACCATAGGTGAGGATGAGATCTTGCATTTTTAGGGGCGCGTATGGGTGCCAACAGACATATGTGAGGAGATGATGCGGGAATCTCATTCCTCAGTCTGGGAAGCTCATTCTTGTGTCACCAAGATGTATTGTGATCTACAACATTAGTATTGGTGTCCAGGTATGAAGAGGGACATTGCAGGTTTCATCATGAGGTGTTCCACCTGTTAGCAGGTGAAGGCGGAGCATCATCGACCGACATGGATTTTACAGTAGTTACCTATTTCTGAGTGAAAGTGGAACAATTTTGTGATGGATTTCATGACATGTTTACCGAGGTCGATTTGAGGGAATGATGAAATATGGGTTGTCATTGATAGACTCATGAAGGTTCTAACCTCTTTCTGATCAAGGAGACCTTCAGTGTTGATGAGCTGGGACGGTTGTACATCTGTGAGATTGTATGTCTGCATGGAGTTCCAAACTTTGTCGTTTTAAATATGGATGCACATTTTACTTCTCAGGTCTGGTAGGGGATATAGAAGGCCTTGGGTACATAGGTACTTTTGTGTACAGCTTACCACCCCTATATAGATGGCCAGTCCGAGCGTATGATTCACGTGCTTGAGGACATGCTGCGAGCATGCATCCTTGATTTTGGAGGTTCTTGGGAGAATCATATACCTCGTGTGGAGCTTTCCTACAACAATAGTTTTCATGAAACTATTCAAATTGAACCTTATGAGGCTTTTTACAGTAGGCCATGATGATCACCCTTATGTTGGATGAAGGAAGGAGAGGTAGTTTTTCTGGAACCTCGTCTTGTCCAAGAGACCATAGAGAAAATAGAGTTGATTCGGAAGAGGATGGCTACAGCACAGTCTCGACAAAAGTCTTATACTGATCAGCGGAGACGACCTCTGGAGTTTGAGGTCAGGGATCAGGTTTTCTTGCGTGTCACAATGAGGATATGGCATAGGAGGATTAGGAGACCGGGTAAGCTTTCGTCGAGGTATGTCGGGCCATTTGAGGTGTTGGAGAGAGTTGGTCTGGTTGCCTATCGGTTGCAGATACCTCATAGGTACTGATCTATGCATGATGTTATTCACATTTCTCAGCTCTGACATTACTTTTCATACTTGTCTCATGTTTTCTAACCCGATGAGGTTGAGTTGGAAGTGGATGCATCCTTCGAGGAGCATCCTATTAGGATTGGTGATCACAGTACAAAGGTTCTCGGTGGCTGGTTAGTTCCTATGGTATGAGTTCTTTGAATATAGAGACTCATCCTTTTCTTACATTTCTATTACATCATTTATAAGATAAACAACATAACAGTATTACACATAGAGGATCCAAAGGTTTAGTGTCTTGGGAAAACTAGGACCAGACATAAAAAATACAATATCAACCATAAAAATTTATTTAATTTCTTCTTCACTAACTTCTTAGTGGAACTTGTCCACTCCTTAGTACATGTAGCCACCTAAGGATATACATCAAAAGGGGTGAGCTAGAAGTCTAGTAAGAGGATAGATAAGAATAACATAGCATGGGGTGAGCATAATCATAACATAGGCAAAAGATCATGAACATGAGAGGAGCATAAATAAAAGACTTGAAATGTGGCAATGCATAAAAATGAAACAATGTGTCTTAGTGGTTAACTACCACATATAATTGTCTTGTTCACACATCATTTCACATTTACTCATGAGATTCATCACTTTACCCAATGCATTAGAGCGCTATATAATTTCAGGCGCACCCATCACATCATAACATTATCATTTATCATGCATGCCACAATGAACATGAACATAAATAACCCATGAAAAGGAATGGGTTTCATCTCATAATAACACATTCATAAACTTTGGGTCCCCAAAAGAAATAGGGAACAACATACTTGATACAAGAACCATCAACCTGGAATGAGAGGTAAAACTTGAGTTCTTAAGAGAAGAGTTCTTTCAGAAAAAATTTGGATTGACATAAACTCCATTAGAAAACATGTATATCCTAGAAAAAGAAGAAAATGATGAAAAAATGATCATTATAGAGTGACCATATCAAAATGGAGTGAAAGAGGTAGAACCCTAAGGATGAAAGTTGGGTTTGAGAATTTCCCCTTACATTGTACCTAAATGCTTCCTTTTCTTTAATGTCCTGTATAATGACATTATATTCATTAATTAGAAATCCAGAACAATTTTTAAATTAATAGGGTTCATTCTGGTTTCATTATGTCATATTTTGTTCCTTTCGATGACTTATAGAGTTTAAAAACATTGCTCTAGGATGTTCGTTTTTATGGTTTTTCTTGGGTGGTTCACTTGTATTCTTAAATTGATGTTTGGGTAGAACATGAGTAAAAATCCATAAATGATATTACATGTTATTAATGATATCACAGAATCGTTAATGATCTTATAATGAATCAAATTATATCCATTTGGCTGAATCATTAGAAAATAATTAAATGATGCTTATTTGGGTCAATTTGGGCGGTTTTTGGATCACAACGAACTTGTTTTAACTTATCACATAGTAATATGGCCATAGGTTATTTACAAAACTTTAAATAGAACATAATACATATAAAAAATTTTAGTTCCACCATAAAAATGGTTTCATTACCATATTTGAAAGTAGAAATGGAAGAAAAAAGTATGTCGTTCTTGAAGGTGATAAATTAACACCTCATGAACAACGTTCTCTTTAATAAAATAAAAGGAAGAGGGAAAGGATGTGGGGTGATATAATATCCCATTATAATCATAAAATTAAATTATATGTATAATAATAGAGTTAAAATACAATTATTATGAATATAGGTGGTTAGAGATCAATAAATGAACTTGAACTTGAATGGAAATTAAAGGAGAAGAGGGAGGGAAATTACCTCTTGAATCCTTCACTTGAGAACCTCCTTAAGGGCCTAATCTTGGTCTTTTGATGAGACCAGAAGATCTTGGACGTGGGGGAGTGGCTAGGGGAGATTATTGGATAGATATTAGACAATTATTTAAGCTTTAGAGGTGTGGTTTGGCAAGAGGAGGGGGAGGGCTTATTTATACATGAGGAGGGAGGTGTTTTTGATATAAAATATTAAATAAAATTATATATGAAGAGTTAGACTTGTAATAGAAGTTTTTTGACATCCTAAATCATATATTGATATAATATAATTATTTTATGCTTTAATGCTTCTTTATAATTCGAATTCATTAATTTATTAAAAGGAAGGTGAAAGAAAGAGAAAAAGACACTTTAAGAAATCACCTTTTGACTTTAGGCTTTGGAAAGTTATTTTTAGGTTTGGGAATTGGATTTATTGTATTTTAAGGAAACATTTATAAAATTTAATATAATTTGGCTGAAAATAAAGTTCTAGAATGTTTATGTCATCTTTACATCATTAATGATGCAATTTAGTATACACCGATTATGCGAGAAACTGTATTTTTTTACTATTCACTCGAAAATTGATGTATTTTAGAAAAAACCCAAAAATTTACCCCTCCCATTTTTCAATGTGTAGATTCCAAAAATGAAGTCCAATTTTCAAAAATAATTTTCTAAATATTATTAATTTAATATTTAATTAAAATCATAATTTACTGAAAAAACAGTTTTTAAGATTAAAACAGATTTTATAGTGCTTCCAAAAATTACGTAGGGTCTTATAAAATTATCTAAAACCTATAAGACATTGAGTCAATAATTTATGAATACATTATATGGAAATAAATATTCTTTTAAATTAATTAATTAATTATAATTAATTATTTATGACTTAGAAAATACCAAAATGTTTACTAAGGTCAAATTGTCACTTTCTAAGATGACTAAATTTTATTTAATTATCTATAGGTAATGTTACTATTAATTGTGTGATTTACTATTCATAAGGGCCATATACTATTCATAAGGGTAGGTCACTATTCACCAAAAATTATTTTTGTTTCATTAGACTCCAAAAATCATCTTGAACATAACTGTGTATGTTATATTTTCAAAATTCAAAACACTAAAGTGACAAAATTATGATTAAAGGTAACTTATCACTAAGTAGTTCATTATTTTGTGTTTTTATGACATCAATATAAGAAGGGAATTTTACATTGAAAAACATTTGGTCGTTACATTCTTCCCCCCTTAAAAAATTTCACCCCTGAAATTTCACTTTACACAAACAAGTGAGGGTACTTCTCCTTCATTTCCTCTTCTGGTTCCCAAGTTGCTTCCTCAAACTTATGGTTCCTCCACAACACGTTGACAAGATGGGTTGTTTTGTTGTGTAGAACCTTATCACTTTGGTCCAGAATCATTACTGGTTGCTCCTCATAGGGGAGATCATCTTCCAGCTGGACCACCTCTCTGTTTAGTACATGTGAGGGGTCTGGTAGGTACTTTCTTAGTAGTGATACATGAAACACATCATGAACTTGAGCCATATTCGGTGGAAGTTCTAGAAAATAGGCCACGACTCCAATGAGGTCAAGGATCTCAAAGTGGCCAATATACCTTGGGCATAGCTCCCCTTTCTTCCCGAATCGCATGACCCTATTCCATGGAGATATTCGAAGGAAGACTTTATCTCCAACATCAAACTCCAATTCCCTTCGACGGTTATCAGCATAGATCTTTTACCGACTTTGAGCTGCTTTGATGTGTTTCTGGATGACTTGAACCTTCTCCATCATCTCTTGACCAAGATCGGGCCTAATATATTTCTTTCTCCAACTTCATCCCAACAGGTTGGAGTTCTACATCTCTTCCCATACAGATCTTCATACGGAGCCATCTGAATACTCGAGTGGAAGATATTGTTGTATTAGAACTTAACCAATGGAAGATTATGATCCCATCCACCTTTAAATTCTAGAGAGAAGGCTCTTAGCATATCTTCAAGCGTTCGAATAGTCCTTTCAGGCTGGCCATCAGTTTGGGGGTGATAGGCCATGCTGAAATTTAATTCAGTACTCAAAGCATGTTGAAGGATCCTCCAGAACTTAGATGTGAACCTTGGATCACGGTTAAAGACAATTGAGAGTGGAACACCGTGCAGTCTCACCACTTCCTTCACATATATCCTTTCAAGTTGTTCAAGTGAGAGGTCTTCCCAAATAGTGATAAAATGGGCAGTCTTGGTGAGTTAGTCAACCACAGCCCGTATCGCATTATTTCCCTTTGACGTCTTCAGGAGGCCTGTGACAAAGTCCATAGTAAAATTTTCCCATCTCCACATGGGTATAGGTAATGGATGAATCATACCTTTGGACTTTTGTCACTCAGCTTTAACTTGCTGAGATACCAAGAACCTTTATATATATTCTACAATCTCCTTCTTCATGTTATCCCACCAAAAGTGTTCTCAGAGATCACGATACATCTTGGTACTTCCAGGATGGATAGAGAAAGTTGAGTTATCTGCATTATCCAATATCGCCTTCTTTATCTGGGGTGATGAAGGTACACAAAGCCACGTTCCAAACCAAATCACACCATCATCATTGATATGGAACTCTTGCAGCTTCCCTTTCTTTACTGCATTCACCATCTTTTGTATCTCAACATCATCCCTTTGTGCTTCCTTAATCTTCTCTTGGATGGATGGTTGTGCAATAATTTGGGAAAGGTAGGATGTATCCCCTTCCCTTACGATTCCCAAATCCATCCATTGCAAATCCATGAAGATATGGTCTTTCTCAATCTACAACATGGATAGAGTAGCATTTTCTTTTCTACTTAGAGCATCAACTACCTTGTTCTCCTTTCCAGGATGATAGTGAATAGAGCAATCATAATCCTTGATTATCTCTAACCATATACTTTGATGAATGTTGAGCTCCTTTTGTGTGAATATATATTTTAGGCTCTTGTGGTCGGTGTATATGTCACACTTCTCACCATAAAGGTAGTGCCACCAGATTTTCAAGGAAAAAATCATGACCGCCAGCTCTAGATCATGCGTTGGGTTGTTCTGCTTATGGATCTTCAACTGTCGTGAGGCGTAGGCTATCACATTATCATTTTGCATGAGTACACAACCCAAGCCTTTCTTTGAAGCATAATTGTATATCACAAAACATTCTCCAGTTTTCGGTAGTTCGATTACAGGTGTAGTGATCAGCCTTCTATTTAGCTCCTTGAAGCTTCCCTTACATTCTTCTGTCCAGACATACTTTACCCCTTTCCTTGTTAACTTAGTTAGCAGGCTTGAAAATCCTCAGAATTTCTCAAAAAACGTCGGTAGTACCTAGATAATCCAAGAAAACTATGGATTTCTGTGACACTATAGGTCCTAGGCCATTCCTCAATCGCCTTTGTCTTTGAAGGATCCACAGAAATTCCCTAACTTGTGATCACATGTCCCAAGAACGTGACTTGATTCATCCAAAAGTCACACTTGCTGAACTTGGCATACAACTTCTCCTTTCTCAATATCGCCAACACAAGTATTAGATGTTCTTCATGTTCCTCCTTTCTCTTGGAGTAGATGATAATATCATCGATAAACACTACCACAAATTTATCGAGGTAATGTCTAAAGACTCTATTCATCAAATCCATGAAGATTACAGGGGCATTAGTAAGTCCAAAGGGAATCACCAAAAACTCATCGTGCCCATACCTTGTATAGAAGGCAGTCTTCTGAATATATTCATTATTCACCTTTACTTCATGATATCCAGAACGAAGATCCACCTTTTAGAAGTATTGATCTCCTCTTAACTAATCGAACAATTCATCAATCCTTAGGAGAGGATACTTGTTCTTTATGGTGATCATGTTGAGTTCCTGATAATCGATGCATAGCCACATTGTTCCATCCTTTTTCTTCACAAAGAGAACTGGTGCACCCCAAGGGGATGTACTAGGGCATATGAAACCTTTGTCCAGATTCTCTTGCACCTGCTTCTTTAACTCCTCCAGTTCGATAGGATACATCCTATAGGGGCACTTCGAGATAGAAGTAGCTCCGGGTATGAGTTCAATTGAGAACTCTAACTCACGATCTGGGGGAATTCTGGGTAAATCTTTGGGAAATACATCACTGTATTCCCTCACGATGGGAATTTCCTCAAGGTTAGAACTTTCCTTTGACTCAACCATTTGGAGAGGTATACATCTTCATATGGAATCAACACCCAAACCATTGAAGGATCTCTCAAAGGAGATTCATGATCTTCCTTTCATTTGTAGAGGAGCATGGGATGGTTCGGAATATGGAAATATACTTCCTTTTCCAGACATTTGATATGTGCTCTATATAATGAGAGCCAACCCATTCCCATTATAGCGTCGAATTCCACCAAGGGAAGTATTACGAGATTTTCCGGAAGAATCTTCCCACATACGCCAACAGGAGAAGAGTCAAACACTTGGGTTGCAATGATTGAACCACTTGGTGTTTTTACATATATCTCTAGTTCAAGGTTTCGGGGCTTCGATTCTATAGTTCTAGCAAACTTTCAAGATATAAAGTAATGCGTAGAACCAGAATCAAATAAGACTTTTTTCATTCTTGAGTGAATAGGAAGTGTACATTGTACAACTTCATTATCATGATCCACCTCTGCAGTAGTGATGTCATAAGACTTCCCTTGTTCCTTTGACTTTGGTGGCTTCTGATGCTGATTACCCTTGAGAGCTCGAGGTTTAGTGCACTAGTTTGCATAGTGCCCTAGATTCCTATAGTTGTAGCATTGAACCATGGGTGGTTCTCTCCTTTCATCAGCTACATTCTTCTTCTTTTTCATGTCTTTTCTACACTCTTGAGCATGGTGTCCTTCTTTCACACACTTGAATCATTTCCCCATACCTTTGTGGAAGTTACCATTTTGCAACTTTCCACATTTTTGGCATGTGGGTCATTGATTTTTCTTCCCACCATTATCATTAGATCCACCAGCTTGAAACTCCATCATTCTTTTCTTATCACCATAGCCATGTGACTATTCTCAAAACTCCATCTCCACTTTGAGAGCACACCGAACAACTTCTTCATAACTCCCAAAGTCTCGAATTTCAAGAGCCTTTCGAAGGTGTGGTTTAAATCCACTAAAGAATCTATCATTTTTTCTATCATTATTGATAACAAAACCTGAAGCATACCTTGCATGCCTTGTGAAATTTACTTCATATGTTGTGACAGATTCTCCTTCTGTTTGCTTGAGCTCTATAAATTCTCTCTCCATCTTCGTGTGAAGAGTTCGTGGGAAGTACTTATTAAGAAACATTATCTTAAAGTCTTCCCATTCCATCTCTTAAATTTCCTCCCTTGGCTTAGTGTTCTTAATCAAAGCCCACCATTGATCAGATTCTCCATCTAGATGATAAATAGCTAGAGTCACCTTCTACATATCATAACAGTGAAGCATAGAAAATATCTTCTCCATGGATTTGACCCACTGTTCCGCAACTAGGGGATCAGAAGATCCACAAAACGTCGGTGTTCGTTGCCGCATAAAACATTCAATAGCAAGTTTCTCCCTCTTTGGTAAAGGAGGAAATTCCCGATTATTATGGTTATTATTCATAACCTGAGATAATTCTGTAAGCATCGCCATGAAGTTTTGAACTCCACCTCCCAAATCATTGGGGATGTCGTTCGGGCAATCGTTACATCGGCCCTCACAAGAGTTGTTGTTCTGATTTCTTTTGGTTACCACCATTTTCTAAAATAGAAATGGTTAGAACAAAACATAAGCAAACAAGTCATCAATAACTTATTCATTTAAACAATTTATACCAAAAACATAACATATGTGATCCCTAGGTAAATAATCGTGTGTGCATATTTTTACTTAATCTCATACTAGAGGTTTTCTCTAGGGTTCACTAATCCTAATTCCTAAATTAACTAAACCTTTCCTCTAATACCAACTATAGCGACCCGGCCTTTTCTTACATTACTATTACATCATTTCTAAGATAAAAACATAATAGTATTACACATAGAGTATCCAAAGGTTTAGTGTCTTGGGAAAACTAGGACCACACATAACAAATACAACATCAACCATACAAATTTATTTAATTTCTTCTTCACTAGATTCTTAGTGGAACTTGTCCTCTCCTTAGTACATGTAGCCACCTGAGGATATACATAAAAATGGGTGAGATAGAATCCCATTAAGAGGATAGATAAGAATAACATAGCATGGGATGAGCATAATCATAACATAGGCAAAAGATCATGAACATGAGAGGAGCATAAATAAAAGACTTGAAATGTGGAAATGCATAAAAATGAAACATCTTGTCTTAGTGGTTAACTACCACACATAATTGTGCACCAAGCTAGCATCTTTTTCACATATCATTTCACATTTACTCATGAGATTCACCACTTTACCCAATGCATTGGAAAGCTATATAATTCCAGGCGCACCCGTCACATCATAACATTATCATTTATCATGAATGACACAATGAACATGAACATAAATAACCCATTAAAGGTAATGGGTTTCATCTCATAAGAACACATTCATAAAATATGTGTTCCCAAAAGAAATAGGGAACAACATACTTGATAAAAGAACCATCAACTGTGAATGAGAGGTAAAACATGAGTTCTTAAGAGAAGAGTTCTTTTAGAAAACATTTGGATTGACATAAAATTCATTAGAAAACATGTATATCCAAGAAAAGGAATAAAATGATGAACAAATGATCATTAAGGAGTGACCATATCAAAATGGAGTGAAAGGGGTAGAACCCGAAGGATGAAAGTTGGGTTCGAGTATTTTCCCTTACCTTGTACCCAAATGCTTCCTTCTCTTTAATGTCCTGTATAATGACATTATATTCATTAATTAGAAATCCATAACCATGTGTACATTAATAGGGTTCATTATGGTTTCATTATTTCATATTATGTTCCTTTGGATGACTTATAGAGTTTAAAAACATTGCTCGAGGATGTTAGTTTTTATGGTTTTTCTTGGGTGGTTCACTTGTATTCTTAAATTGATGTTTGGGTAGAACATGAGTAAACATCCAGAAATGATATTACATGTTATTAATGATATTAAAAAGACTTGAATGATCTTATAATGAATAAAATTAGATCCATTTGGATGAATCATTAGATAAGAATTAAATGATGGTTATTTGGGTCAATTTGGGCGGTTTTTGGATCACAACGAACTTGTTTTACCTTATCACGTAGTAATATGGCCATAGGTTATTTCCAGAAATTTAGATAGAACATAATACATATAACATATTCTGGTTCCACCATAAAAATGGCTTCATGAGCATATCTGAAGGTAGAAATGGAAGAAGAATGTATTTCGTTCTTGAAGGTGATAAATTAACACCTCATGAACAACGTTCTCTTTAATAAAATAAAAGTAAGAGGGAAAGGGTTTTGGGATTCGGGGTGATATAATATCCCATTAGAATCATAAAATTACAGTATATGTATAATACTGGAGTTAAAATACAATTTGGATGAAGATAGTTGGGGAGAGATCAATAAATGAATCTGAACTTGAAAGGAAATTAAAGGAGAAGAGGGAGGGAAATTACCTCTTGAATCCTTCACTTGAGAACCTCCTTAAGGGCCTATGCTTGGTCTTTTTATGAGACCAGAATCTCTTGGACATGAGGGAGGGGATAGGGGAGATGCTTTAATAGAGATTATACAATGCTTGAAGCTTTAGAGGTGTGGTTTTGCAAGAGGAGGGGGAGGGCTTATTTATACATGAGGAGGGAGGTGTTTTTGGTATAAAATATTAAATAAAATAATATATCAAGAGTCAGACTTGTAATATTAGTTTTTTGAAATCCTAAATAATATATTGATACAATATAATTCTTTTTATTCTTTAATTCTTCTTTATAATTCCAATTCATTAATTTATTAAAAGGAAGGTGAAAGAAAGAGAAATAGACACTTTAAGGAATCACCTTTTGACTTTAGGCTTTGGAAAGTTCTTTTTAGGTTTGAGAATTTGTTTATTGTATTTTAAGGAACCATTTATGAAATTTAATATAATTTGGCCGAAACTAAAGTTCTATAATGTTTATGTCATCATTACATCATTAAGGATGCAATTTAGTATACACCGATTATGCGAAAAACTGTATTTTTTTACTATTCACCCGAAAATTGAAGTATTTCAGAAAAAACCCAAAAAATTACCCGTAACATTTTCCAACGTGTAGAATCAAAAAATGAAGTCCATTTTTCAAAAATAATTTTCTAAATAAAATTAATTTAATATTTGATTAAAATCATAATTTACTTAAAAAACAGTTTTTAAGATTAAAACTGATTTTATAGTGCTTCCAAAAATTACGCAGGGTATTATAAAATTATCTAAAAACTATAAGACATTGATTCAATAATTTAAGAATAAATTATATGGAAATTAATATTCTTTTAAATTAATTAATTAATTATAATTAATTTTTTACCACTTAGAAAATACCAAAATGTTTACTAAGGCCAAATTGTCACTTTCTAAGATGACTATCTTTTATTTAATTATCTATAGGTAATGTTACTATTATATTGGATGATTTACTATTAATAAGGGCCATATTAATATTCATAAGGGTAAGTCACTATTCACCAAAAATTATTTTTGTTTCATTAGACTCCAAAAATCATCTTGAACATAACCGTGTATGTTAGATTTTCAAAATTCCAAACACTGAAGTAACAAAATTATGTTTAAAGGTAACTTATCACTTAGTAGTTCATTATTTTGTGTTTTTATGACATTAATATATGAATGAAATTTTACATTGAAAAACATTGGGTCGTTACAATGACAACACAGGTGGGTATAAGATGAGACATGGGAGAGGGAGGCCGATTTACGAGCACAGTGGTCAGAGTTGTTCAGGGTCTCTTCTCCTACACCGCACTAGGGAAATTCAGGGATGAATTTATTTAAGGGGGGATGTTTTTAAGAACTCGGATCTTCATTTCAGGTATGTTTTTACTTTATGGTCGTTTTTGAGAAAAAGAGGAAATTCTGGAAATTTTATAAGTACACGCTGTGTACTTTATGAGTACACACCATGTACTTCCTTTCTGCAGGAGGCCGTGTTCTGGTCATGTAGTAGCCACACACACAACCATGTAGGAGTGACTTGGAGGCTACTTAATGCAGAGTATGGAAATTGCGAGTACACGCCGTGTACTTCAAAAGTACATGTCGTATACTTTCATTTTTTTTATTAAATGCACCGGGGTCATGTCTAATCACCAGAATGCTCTTGTTTTAGGTCTTGCTTGTCCAAGAGCTTTGTACGACCACAAATATTTGACAAAATCTCGGGCGCGCGTCCATCCTTCGAATCGAACATGGTCATTTGCATTGGAATCGCATCGATGAGTTCTCTGATCTCCTAGAGCACCATATTCTGATTTCTCTTCTCTCATGAGATATCGTGGGTTGAAAGTTTTCAACGTTTTTTAAGATCATCAATGTTCTAAGGATATTTAAGCTTCAATGTTCACTTATAGAGATATCTTAACGTCGCGGTAGGTAGTTTGTGCCTTTTTGTTGAATTTCCTTGAGTTTTATGTGCAAATTTTCCCAATACCCATGAATGGTGTATTGTGCATTTACTTTGTTAGCCATATTGTTTTCCTACTATGCTTGTATACTTGAGTAGATTATAATTGATTGTGAATAGGTTTAATTTCTATGCTTTGGCTATGTTACCCATTAATGTTTTTCTAGTTTTGACCTTTGGGTCTAGTTTTCTTGATAGGTGGTAGTTTACCTTTCCATGCCTAGTATTGTCGGTGTTGGGTCCACTTTGTGTATGAAGATTGTATTTGTTGTCAAAAGTTGTCAATACTTGTAAAAATGAAGAAGGAGATGAAAAAGGACTCCAAAGTTAATGGAGATTGTATGAAGTGAGGATACCTGGATAATTGTTATAAAATCATATCATTGAATTTCATACTTGGGAAATTCTCTATGAAGAAAATTCAGACGATTGTTGAACTGATCCTAAGTTCAAAGAACTTGTGTCAAAGGTGAAACATTGTTTACAATAATACAGAATGGTGAAGTATCATCTATCTAAGGATGATTGAATAAGAATTATGATTTAAAGAAGACTATTCAATGACTCGCGATTTCATGAGAACCATGTAAGAACTTACTTGAAGAGAAGAATCATATGATTTGAATGATGTATATAATAATGGATGAAGAAGAAGAGAGAGTGTGGAAGGGATTGGAATTCTAAGAAGGTATTTGAAGAAGCTTCAAGCCTCTACTTTTGGATGAAGAGAGATGATTGGAGTTCTTTGTAATTAACACTCCAAACGGATTTGAGAATTTGAAGTGAGGATGAAATAAGTACTTTGGAATTCATATTCCAAAAAGAATGGATAAACTATGACGATGATTTTATGATTTGTATTTCACAAATATCATATGTTTGGAGAACTTTTGATGTAAGCCTTATGAAGGATAGGGGGAGTAAAGAAGTGTTTTTGGAAAAGGGGAGAAAGTGGCGTGCAATTCAAGAGTGGCGTGCAAGTCAAAAGGGGCGCGCAAGTATTGGCGCACAAGTATTGACGCACAAGTGTATGTTGCATGCAATTCGGATTCCAACGTCATCATATTAGAAATGACAAAGGAAAGAAAGTGGTGCGCTAGTGATGGAAGGGCGCGCAAGTGATGGAGTGGCGCGAAAGTGAGGGAGCGGTGCACAAGTATTGGAGTGTAAGTCTATGTGATGCGAAAGTCACCAAAATGACTATAAATAGACGACGTGCCTCCTCATTTTTTTAAGGCTCGACACTTAAGAGAAAATTTAAGCTCTGAGCCTGAAATTAGTAGAGAGTGTTTCCACACAAGTGCTACCACACAAGTGTTTCCGCGCTAGTGGTGCCGTGCAAGTGGTTCCGCACAAGTGGTGTCGCGCAAGTGCTTCCACGGAAGTGCTTCCATGCAAGTAGTGCCGCACAAGTATTTCCCAGAAAATGTTGTCATGCAAGTGTTGTCGCACAAGTGTTTCTGTGCAAGTGTTGCCGCACAAGTATTTTCACGCAAGTTTTACCGCGTAAGTATTGTCGCACAAGTTTTGGTGCGCAAGTTGTTAGAGGTGCGCAAGTGAAGAGTGTGTTTAAGACAAAGGCGGTGCGCATGTTTTGAGTTGGGAACAATTGTGGAGCGTAAGTATTTAGTGGTGCGCAAGAAGTGTGGCACACAAGTAGGGTGGCGCACAAGTAAGAATTGGCGTGCAAGATGTGAGTGGTTCAAGAAGTTCTTATCAGCTTCTGATCAACTAAGTAGTGATTCTAGAAAGAAGAATAATAATATAAGAGAAGAATATTTAGTACAGTTGGTTATTTCACTTACAAGAACAGAAGAAGAAGAAGAAGAAGGAAATAAGCTCAACTACATGCCATATGCATAATCACATGAATTTAGGAACAAGATAAGGACTCACTCAGATGATGCCAAGTGAACTGATCTTCACTGCATGAATAATCACATTAGTATATGTGATTCTTTCCAAGAATAAATAATAAGTGTTAGTGCATTATATTATTGCACTAAAGAAAAAGGAGAAGTCCTAGTGCAACTGGTTTTGCACTAGTGAAGAAGAAAAGAAGAAGACAAGAAGAATTTCTTGCCTACTGCTTTGAAAGTAATCAAGTGAAGAGCACTGAAGAAGATCAAGAGAAAAATATACCTTTTGAAGAAGGAAGAAGACTGTATCCTTAGGCAGTTTAAAGAACCATCTAGAGGCTACAAGTTGGACCGAGCTATCACCAGTCCAAGGAAGAGGATTTTTTCCCACCCCATTTAAAGTGTAGGGACTCACACTGGCTAGAGGATTGTTTTCCTAGCCACTCCATTGTAAAAGCATATCGCACTATAATGGAGAATCCATGCACTGGTCATACCCATGCATGGAAAGGATGTAGCTACTCTTATTGAGTGGTGAACCTTGAAAAAATATCGTGTTCATATTTTTACCGATTTATATTATTTCATGTGACAGGGAAAAGAGAATAAGAGAATAAAGATCCTAACAGGTCAAGAGGTACAGGGATAAAAGTTGGAGTTGGTTTAAAAATTCCCCAACATTGATTCACCCCCCTCTCAGTGTTAGGTATATCCCAATCCGGTCCTCTCAATTGGTATCAGAGGAGGTTCACCTCTATTGGATTCTCTACAGTGAAGTTATTATCTTTTGATGATTTGAGTTTCTTTCATGAATTATAAATGAAGTGCACTTTCAGTGAAGATTCATTTATCTCTGAACAGAAGGCTATATCTATCAAGACAATGATGAATAAGAAAAATAAGGAGAAGATAAAGTTGAAGAAGAATTCCCTCCTATCTAAAGAAGAGGATGTATCTAGTTCTCCATATCAAGCAGACAATGAAGACACACCCGACTTGTAAAGTTATGAGAATGTGGCTCAAGTTTCCACTACGAAGATAGATAACCTTCCTACCTCAAATGAAAAGGAGGTATGTGTTAGTGCATTTGTAAATTATTCTCATGATGAAAATGCTGGCACAAGTGGTGATGATCAATCTACAACATCTCAATAAATACCAATTGACAGATTAATAATGATTCTGCATGGTATTCATGAAGAGAGTTCATCTCTTGTTTGTTGAGTATTTCAATGCATGCAAGAAAATATCACTCAGCTAGAAGAAGAAACTAATGCTTTGGAGAAAGGCTTACAAGCAAAAATTGTCGAATGTTTAAAGATCTCAAGACAGTTTGGAGACTTTGAAGCAACAAAGATGGGATTTGAAGTAAGTTCTTCAAAGTGGTTCAAAGATGTTGAATAAAAGTAGGGAGTCAAAAATTCTATGGAAGAGAGGATCCATGCACTTGAAGATGATCTAAAAAGGGGCAATGAAGTCAAGAAGTTATATTTGGAAGATAACTCCAAGAAGATCAATGAACTTGACTCTTTGTTACAAAACAAAGTAAAGATGCAAGAAGATGAAGTTGAAAGATTGAAGAAGGATTGTGAAGATAAGATGACTATGATTGAATACCAAAAGGTCATCCTTAATATGAGATTTATAGAGTTGGAAGATCAGTTGACAAATCTTGAGAATGCACATATTGAGTCTTTAAAAAAGATGGAAACAGTTGCTGCTAGTACCCAATGCTCAATGGAGAATTCTATTGTCAAAAGACCTCCAACATGTGATAATAAGATCATGGCTTCACTCATTGATATATCACAAGTAGCTGATAAAGTAAAGGTACCATCCATCCCAACTTGTACTCATGGTTCTAAAATCGTTTCTACAAAAAGTGTAGGTTGGAAGAAAAATTATAAAAAAGTTTGGATGAAGAAAAGTGAGATGAAACCTATCACCATGAATAGGGTGGGTAGGGGAAAAGAGTGTGGAGGATAGATCCCCACATAAATCACAAAATACCAAGAAGAAGACTCAGAAAACTTATCAAGAAGATGACAAGAAGTCAAGGTTTGTTGGTCAATGTAGGTGCTGCAATAGGTTTGGGCATTGTGAACTGGATTGTTGGTACAATCCCTCAAATGTAAAAACACAGAGAAATCCCATCTCAAGGGGGATAACTCTAGAGAAGAAGAAGCAACATCCACAGATCCAGAAACATATATATACTGCAAATAGATTTTTAATGTTAGATAACATCTGTGATGTATGAAACAGGAGTGATTATATTAATGGTGCATGTTCATATAAGAAAAGAAGACCACATAAGCTGGGAAAGAATGAAGAAACATCCTTGGGAAGAAATCAGATGAATAATGTAAAAAAAATCTCCCATGAATATCCCAAAAAGAAAATCTGAGAATCCCTTGGATTCTATGTCTAAAGAGGTAAAGGGTGGTGCATCCAAAAGAAATACTATGAAAGAAGCCACTCAGAAGAATCCATGTATAATATCCTATTATAATGCCTCAATCCCTAATGATATATTGGTGGTTTGGCCAGAAGATTTGGACAGAATGAGGGAAATGGAAGATTAAAAAGATAAAGATAGTGCTAAATACAAAAAGAAGATTCAATGTGAAGAAAATGATGTTCTGTGTGTGAGGTGCAACAAGGATGGTCATACTGTGAGAAAGTTCTTTGAATTTATTCCAGCACAACAAGAATTCCTCAAAAAGATGAAAGTTGCACCAGGAGATTCTAGTGCTTTGAAATCCCTTGAAGAAAGAATATTCACACACAAAGAGATGGAAGAAATATTGAGGTCCACACAATCACAGTCAGCATTGAATATCAAATTTGAAAGTGTGAGGAGTGGAGAAAATGGAGCATCTTGGTTGAGAAAATCATCTCAACCTTCCTTCTCACATTAAAGAAGCATGAAGGATCCACCTTATTCACTTAAATCTTTAGGTATTGTATTTGTTATGATAATAAAGGGAATTGAAGGTGAAGAAATATCTTAGGGGGGAACCTGAGATTCAGTGATGATAATTGTTCCCTTGAGGGGGAGACACGTGGATAAGTTTCCAGAGTCATTATCTCAATATGTATCAACTTCAGTTGGTACTAAATTCTACAACTCTGACGATTGTCTAAATATGACGTCATTGGAAATGGTATCTTATTTCTAAATATCTCATCCTTGGATACTAAAAATAAAGATCATTCTATAAAGGGGGAGTAATAAAGATAATCAATGACATAAAAAGAGTGAAAGTTCCCCAAGGTCATCTTTCCTGACAATTTAACTTGAATGTTTTTGATCTGTTTGTTGAAGTGAGTGCATGAATTCCTGATTGATTATTTCTTATCACATTTAATATCTTCGGCCAGGAATGAAAGTGGAAACCCCCTTAAAGAAAATTGTATGAGTTCTCATCTCATGCGGGGTCATATTCAGTGGGTAATGCACAACATTGTTGTCTAAATAAAATCCTCTTGTTTTCTACACCGAGCATTTCTTAAGTAGACTTAGAGTGAAATGATTGATGACACATTTCTTAAGTATGTAATGATACCCTCTCTACCATGAACTTTGTATTTATTGTCAATAAGGGGGAGAGAAATGAAATCAATGCCTAGGGGAGAGAAATAAGGGGAGAGATCAGATTCTCATTTTGACATTGACACATTCATCTGAGGAGACATTAAGGTATTGACAACAAAATACAAAGGGGGCGATTGTTGGGACCACTTTGTGTATGAAGATTGTATTTGTTGTCAACAGTTTTCAATACTTGTCAAAATGAATAAGGAGATGAAAAAGGACACCCAAGTTAATGGAGATTTTATGAAGTGAGGATACCTGGAGAATTGTTATGAAATCATATCATTGAATTTCATACTTGGTCAATTCTCTATGAAGAAAATTCAGACGATTTTTGAACTGATCCTAAGTTCAAAGAACTTGTGTCAAAGGTGACACATTGTTTACAACAATATAGAATGGGGAAGTATAATCTATCTAAGGATGATTGAAGAAGAATGATGATTTAAAGAAGACTATGCAATGATTCACAATTTCATGAGAACCATGCAAGAACTTACTTGAAGAAAAGAATCATATGATTTGAATGATGTATAGAATAATGGACGAGGAAAAAGAGAGAGTGTGGAAGGGCTTGCCATTCTAAGAAGGTATTTGAAGAAGCTTCAAGCCTCAACTTTTGGATGAAGAGAGATGATTAGAGTTCTTTGTAATTAACACTCCAAACTGATTTGATAATTTGAAGTGAGGATGAAAGAAGTAATTTGGAATTTATATTCCAAAAAGAATGGATAAAATAAGACGATGCTTTGATGATTTGTATTTCACAAATATCATAAGTTTTGAGAACTTGTGATGCAAGCCTTATGAAGGATAGGGAGAGTAAAGAAGTGTTTTTGGAAAAGGGGAGAAAGTGGTGTGCAACTCAAGAGTGGTGCGCAAGTCAAAAGGGGCAGGCAAGAATTGATGCGCAAGTGTATGTTGCATGCAAGTCAGATTCCAACATCATCATATAAAAAATGAAATAGGAAAGAAATTGGTGCGCTAGTGATGTAAGGGCATGCAAGTGATGGAGTGGAACGCAAGTGAGGGAGCAGTGCTCAAGTATTGGCAAGCAAGTCTATATGACACGCAAGTCACTAAAATGCCTATAAATAGACGACGTGCCTCCTCATTTTTTTAAGGCTCAAAACTTAAGAAAAATTTTAGCTCTGAGAGCGCATGTAGTAGTGATTGTTTCCTCGAAAATGCTACCATGCAAGTGTTGTCGCGCTAGTGGTGTCGTGCAAGTGGTGTTGGGCAAGTGGTTCTGTGCAAGTGCTGCCGCGCAAGTGCTGTCGTGAAAGAGATTCCGCACAAGTAGTGTCGTGCATGTATTTCCCCACAAGTGCTGTCGTGCACGTGTTGGTGTGCAAGTGTTACCTTGCAAGTGTTTCTGCACAAGTTTTTCCGTGCAAGTTTTTCGACGCAAGTATTTCCACACAAGTTTCGGCGCGCAAGTTGTTAGAGGTGCGCAAGCGAAGAGTGTGTTTAGGCCAAATGTGGCGCACATTTTTTTAGTTTGGAACACTTGTGGCGCTCAAGTATTTGGTGGCGCGCATGTAGGGTGGTGCGCAAGCAGGGTTTCGTGCAATTAAGAATTGGTGCGCAAGATGTGAGTGGTTCTAGAAGTTCTTATCAGCTTTTGATCAACTAAGTTGTGATTCTAGAAAGAAGAAGAAGAACATAATAGAAGATTATTTAGTACAGTGAGTTATTTCACTAACAAGAATAGAAGAATAAGAAGGAAAAGAGCTCAACTACATGACATATACATGATCACATGTATTTATGAACAAGATAAGGACTCACTCAGATGATGCCAATTGAACTGATCTTCACTGCCTGAATAATCACATTAGTATATGTGATTCTTTCCAAGAAGAAATAATAATTTTTAGTGCACTAATGAAAAAGTAGTAGTCCTAGTGCAGCTGGTTTTTCCCTAGTGAAGAAGAAAATAAGAAGACAAGAAGAATTGCTTTCCTACTGCTTTGCAAGTAATCAAGTGAAGAGAACTGAAGGAGATCAAGAACAGAACCTACCTTTTGAAGAAGGAAGAAGACTATCTCCTTAGGCAGTATAAAGACTAGCTAGAGGATGCAAGTTGGACTAGGCTATCACCAGTCCAGGGGAGAGGATTGTTTCCCACCCCCATTTTAAGTGTAGGGACTCACACTGGATAGAGGATTGTTTTCCTGCCCACTCCATTGTAAAAGCATATCACACTATAACGGAGAATCCATGAACTTGTCATAGCCAATCATGGAAAGGACGTAGCTACTCATATTCAGTGGTGAACCTTTTAAAAATATCATGTGCATATTTTTATCACTTTCTATTATTGCATGCGACAGGGAAAATAGAATAAGAGAATCAAGATCCTAACAGGTCAAGAGGTACAAGGATAAAAGTTATAATTGGTTTAAAAAGTCCCCAACACTGATTCACCCCCCCCCCCACCCCCCTCTCAGTGATAGGTATATCCCAATCTGGTCCTCCTAGTAGGATGGTGTGACTGTTGTTCTGTTATGCTGAAATACTGTAGAATGCTATCCATGTATTTCATGAGGTTTACCTTGGCTGATATGCGCTACTACACTTTATTGACTTACATAGGGCCGTGAGAACCTGGTGTAGGGACCACAGGGAGAATGGAAATTGAGGGCCTCTCCAGAGTATCTTTATAATTTTATGATGTGAGACCATAGGGGGAATTGATGTTGAGTGCTTCCTCAGTGTGTCTGAAGTTCCTCGATGTGGTCCAGAGAGAGAATGTAACATAAGTGCTTCCCTAGAGCACCTTTAGTTTTGATACGAGACTATATACACTGGTGCAGAAAATGTTTTTATGGCGGTTATTTTTAATTTTTTACGTCGGTTTCTAGCCGAAGTTAATACGTGCGACGTTATAAATAAGGTTTTTGACGTCGGTTATTTAAAAACCAACATCAAAAACATAAAATCACGATGTTTATCACGTCGGTTATTTTAGAACCAACATGATAAAGGGCCTGGAGGATGGTTTATCACGTCAGTTATTTTAGAACCGACGTGATAAAGGGCCTGGAGAATGGTTTATCATGTCGGTTATTGAAGAACCGACGTGATAAACGGCCTGGACAATGGATTATCACGTCGGTTCTTAAACAGCCGACGTGATAAACAGGGCCGAGGGGTTTTATCACGTCGGTTCATATAGAACCAACGTGATAAACATGGGTGAGGGAGGTTTATCACGTCGGTTCTATAGGAACCGACGTGATAAACGGGGCCGAGCGCAGTTTATCACGTCGGTTCATATAAAACCGACGTGAAAAACCGGGCGAGGGGGGTTTATCACGGCAGTTATTATATAATCGCCGTGATAAACCGGAGGGAGGCGGTTTATCACGTCGGTTATTGAATAACAGACGTGATAAACCATTGTCCAGGCCGTTTAGCACGTCAGTTATTCAATAACCGATGTGATAAACCATTCTCCAGGCCATTTATCACGTCGGTTATTTAATAACCGACATGATAAACCATTATCCAGGCCCTTTATCATGTCGGTTATTGAATAACCGACGTGATAAACCATTATCCAGGCCTTTTATCACATCGGTTATTCAATAAACGACGTGATAAACTATTTTCCAGGCATTTTATCACGTCGGTTATTAAATAACCGATGTGATAAACCCAATTTTTTTTAAACAGAATGCAGTGATCTTCTCTCCACCAGAATCAACCACAAAACAAATCAAGAAATCATACCACAAAAACAGAAGTACATCAAAATTAAGCATGTACATAGATAACATATAAAACTTACCCACTAGACAGCATCCACCCTCATTTATACCCCATGGACAGCCCTCCCCCACCCCGTTGGAGCCTTCACCCTAATTTATACCCCCTGGACAGCCCTCCCCCACCCCATTGGAGCTCCCACCCTTATGTATACCCCTTGGACAACCCTCCCCCACCCCATTGGAGCCCCCACCAGACTCCTGGACTGCCCCCCGACCCCCGGACACCCCCAAACACCCCTCGACAACCCCCCACCCGCCTGAACAGCACCTCCTCACCCCCTCACCCCACTTGACATCCCCCACCACACCCCTGGACAACCCCCCCACCCCTGTACAGCACTCCCACACCCCTGGACCAGCTTCCCACACCCCTGGACATCCCTGCCACCCCCCAGGACTGTCCCCCCACCCCACCGGACAGCCCTCCCAGACCGCTGGACACCCCCAACCCCACTGAACACACCCCCACACCCTTGTAACCCCTCCCCCACAGACCCAAATCCATACCAGAAGAACCATCAAAAGTAGACCAAAACAAGAAGTAGAGCAAAATTAAACATTCACTTATATAACATTCAAAACTTACACTGTCAACTTCAAAAAAAAACTAAATCAAACCTAAACAACTACAAAATACACAATTAAAACAAAAATATTCAAAATTACATTTTACATTACAAACAACTAAAATTCAATCAAACCTGTAAAATAATTTGACCACTCCACTTGTACGTGTTTGATGTCTTCAACAGTATAGGGTTGAGGGTCATCAAAAAGCTACAAATGAAAAAGAAGGTAGTTAACATGTATAATGAATAAATTAAATTGAAATATTATGGAAAAGTTTAAGAGGAAATCATACCAAGTCAAAATTCACAACTGTCCCAGTTGTTATTATTTCATACATAAATATTAACATATAATATCTGCATTCGATGAGGCCTTTTTGTTCATGAAAATTCTGTTTTGAATGAGTGTAAATTCAATATATTATTTTTATGTAATAAATCAAAGAGTACAAATTATAAATGGAAATTTACCTTCGCATTTACATATTTGATCTTTGCAGTTCTTTTCTTTGTGTTTTTTCGAAAGTAGACCCATGCACTGTTAGAAAATAATACGAATGGGGTAAATTTAAAATTAATTATAATATATAAAACTAATGAGAAATTGAAACTTACTTTTCCAATATATTCTTAAAACTTTCCCGCACATCACCATGAACAGAGCATATCCAATAAAGAGCTTTCTCCCTTGGGCAAAAAATCCCTAACATCCAATGATTACTGATAAAAGGAAATTTAATGTTAGTGGTTTTTTATGTTAAAAGATAATTAACTCTTTGAGAGAAATGTGTTTCATACCTCTCACAAAAAGGAATCATCCAACATTGTTGGATTATATTCTTTTCAAATCTTTCAGCAATATAAACCATTCTTTGTTCCTCAGTCAATGCACATGCTTCAGGGGAAATCAATTGCAGGTCCATGAATCCATATACATCTATCAGTTCATTCCTCTCACAAATTTTATAAATATACCTAATACAAAACATATATAAGTATACATTTTTAATAAATATAATACAGGGAAAAGGTGTTAAGACTTACATGGAAAAAATTTGCACCACGTTGATGCCCAACTTATCTCCAGTAACAAGCTCCATGATATCAGATTTTGTAATCCCCACACTTATTTCACGTCCACAAACATGAGATTCCCTTGGAAACTCATAAAAACCCAACAACAAATGTGAATATCTTGACAATCTTCCAAGACCACTGGAATCTGTATCTGATGTCATAACCTGTTGTCTTTGTTGTTGTATATACAATATTTCTTTACCTTTGAAGTATTCATGTGAAAAAAATTTGATAATTATAGTAGTTTTCAAATGATAAAATAACTTTAATAAAAAAATAAAATAAAAGATATAAGATTCATACCTCTATGGTAATGGGTCGAAGAAGTCTGGATGGCCAAACTAAAAAATGGCCGATACTCTGTCCAACTGTCGCCACCTCATCTATAGGTATTGGTACCCTAGCTGATCTATCTATAATATCCTGTACAGTGACCCTCTGATTCTCTACCTCTAATTGTTGATGATGAACTATATCTCCTATACAATATACCAACCTGTATGCTACTATACGATGTTGAGAATCATCAACATACAACTCAAAATATGTAGGAAGCTGCGGCGGAGGCATAGGATAAATAATGGGGTCCGCAGGCTGAGGTGGGGGAGTGGGAGCTACTGGCGGAGGTGGAGGATAAATAATGGGGTCTGCAGGGGGAGGTGGAGGAGTGGGAGCTGCAGTCTGAAATTTTCTTTGCATTTCTGCAAACATACACTGCACTGACTCTCTAATCTTCTCTTCCATCGTCGCATTAATATTTTTAACTTCAGCCTCCAAGGATTCTATTTTTTTTATAAACCCCCTCAATGTTAGAAGTTGAAGAACATGGAAACACTTTTCTTACCGATACACCTGCCGGATATCCTCTTACACGACCAGGATGTTTGGGCCTTCCCAATGCTGCAAATAAAATATCTTCCCTCCCAGTAGCTGTAAATGTCCCCTCTGAACTCTGCTCCCCAAGAGAGTCCTGTATTAATTAATTGAACATTTCTGTAATGATTGAAACTTATATGAAGAAAAAAGTTAACTTAAATAAATTAAATAGATATCTTACAATCCTCTCATCTACGATTCTCGATTCTTCCGAAAGATATTTCCCTTTTTTTCCCTTCCGAGCTCTCTTCCATTTTTCATGTCTAGATAGAGGGGATGGAGGGGCCACCTCTCCAGAGCTTGAAGACTCAGCTCTTAGTTGTTGAAATGTTTCCGCTATCATTTTTTCTTCCAATAATGTATACCCTCCCCGAGATAAACTATGAGGGTATACATTTTTAGATTGGATCTCCTGCTGATCTTTCCTTGTTTTCTGTAATTTAAGAATAAGAAATCATTAACAAAACATTAATAAAATCATTTATATAAGAAATTTTATAAAAGTTTACATTGCCCTTACCAGAAATGACTCTTTTTTCTACTTTCAAAAAATTGTCTCCATGTGTCTTCATCTATAAAGGGATATATACGACATGGATTGTCATGACTCCTATGACCATAAATGAAATCAGATGAGAGGGTTGATTTGAAATCCCTCCATCTCCTGGTAGCCAACGATAAGCATTTCTTCCTGACTCCTCCAGTGTCAGGAATATCAAATGTCATCTGATAAAGAAGAGGTTAAACATATTATATATACTAGAAACATTAAAAGAATGGTCAAACAATGACAAAAGATCTTACCAAAATCATCTCCCACAACTGAGAGATAATCGCTTTATCCACACCTCTCCAATCATCATACAGAATTCTTACTTTGGTCTTAGCCTGAGTTGCAACAAAACTCTTAAAATCTTTGGCATTCGGACCTCTAGGAATATCATTATCATCAAACTCAACTACTATCCTCTGATCCTGCGTACGAGCAAGTGATAATTTTGGTAAACGTGTGCTCCCACATTTACCAACCTTTGAACTCTTTGTCGTAATAGGAGCATGTGAATGTTCATCTCCAGAGGTATGACCAGCAATATGCTCCTCTCCAGAATCATGTGGTTGATCATCTGAATGATCTGTCATTATCCTTCAAATAAAAAAAAAACGTCAGTTCACAAATATACAAATTCAAATATTTTAATACTACTGTAATCAGAAAATAGAAAAGTGTACTAGGTTACATAATAGTAAACATTGGTAATATGGTAAGCATGTAAAACAATGGTAAAGATGGAAAATATGGTCAAGATGGTCAAGATGGTCAAGATGGTAAAAAATGGAAAAAATGGTAAACCTGGTAAACATTGTAAACATGGTAAAATAATTTTCAGTGAACAAATATACAAATTCAAATATTTTAATACTACTGTAATCAGAAAATAGAAAAGTGTACTAAGTTACATAATAGTAAACATTGGTAATATGGTAAGCATGTTAAACAATGGTAAAGATGGAAAAGATGGTCAAGATGGTCAAGATGGTAAAAATGGTAAACCTGGTAAACATTGTAAACATGGTAAAGTAATTGTCAGTGAACAAAAATAAGCATTTTCAAATTCATGTAATGGTTATAAACATGATAAAGTAAACTAAACAAACTTAAAACAAACTAAAACATATACTTATTTTATTTTAAAACATGTTTTAATAAATAAAAAACTTACAATATCTAACATTTATGGAAAAAATAAATGTAAACAAGAAATAAACATATGTTACCTGTAATTTTAGGAATGTGCAGATGGATTGTTTTCCCAAATTCCTTCGTCGTGATCATTCCTTATGGCACAAACTATGTCTTCAACATGATCGTCATTATGTTCTGTTAATATTTCCATGGAAGTAGGGATCTCACATAAATCAGCATATTCATCAAGTTCATCCTCACCAACATATTGTTTTTTCCCTTGTAAAACAACATCCCACTGCATATCTGATTGATCTACCACATAAAAAATTTGTTTTGCATGTGTTGCCATTATAAAAGAATCAGCTGTGTCTTCCAATCTATTCAGATTAACAAGTGTCATTCCAAATTCATCGTGTCTGACACTGTTGTTACCGTTAAACCATTTAAAGTTAAAAACGGGAACTTTAGTTTTAAAGTAATCAACCTCCCATATGTCTTCAATCACTCCATAATATGCATTTGATGTAGAAATTGGGTTTTTGTCCTTACCACTCGAAAAATGCATTGCTTCTGCAAACACCAATACACAACTATTCTGAACTGCACTTCTGTTGTCCTGAGCTTTTGTATGAAATGTATAACCATTAATGTCATAACCAGACCATGTTATCACATTTAAACATGGACCACCCACTATCCATTTTAATTTCTTTGATACATCTGATCTACCAAGCAAAGTCTTTTTAATCCATGACAAAAAAGTTTTGTTGTGCTCATTCAAAATCCACATTTCTTTCTTCTTTGGATGACATTGTTTCAACTCATTAATATGCAATGTGATATATGGTTGAGCATCAGCTATGTTATTCAAGATTCATGATTATAACTTCTTCATCTGTTCAGCTGACAATGATTTGACTTTCATGCCGCGAATCATCTTTCCCTCATTATTAACTCGTTCATGGCGAGATGGAGGCAAACCTATGTGTTGCGCCGCAGCCAAGTAGCTCGTAAAAAACTCTACTACCTCCTTAGAAATATACTTTTCAATAATGGAGGCTTCAGGTCGATATAGATTTTTAACATACCCCTTTAATATTTTCATATACCTTTCAAAAGGATACATCCAACGAAGATATACAGGTCCACAAAGCTTTATTTCTCGAACCAGATGAATCATTAAATGCACCATTATATCAAAAGAAGTTGGAGGAAAATACATTTCCAATTGACAAAGTATAAAAATTGCATCCTTTTCCAAAATGTTCAAAGCATTCACATCAATCACCTTGTTACAAATTGAATTGAAAAAATAACACAACTTCATTATAGTCTTTCTGACACGAATGGACAATATTCCACGCAATGCAACTAGTAGAATTTGTTGCATCATGACGTGACAATCATGTGATTTCATACCTATCAACTTCAAGTCCTTCAATGAGACAAAATTTTTTACATTAGAAGAATAACCTTGAGGCACTTTGTATCATGAAGACACTGACAGAAGCTAATTTTCTCCCTCTTCGATAATGTATGACAAGCTGGGGGAAGAAATGTTCGTCTTCCTTTAGGAGTGGGAGCTAACTCCAAACGTATTCCCATTGATAGTAAGTCTAATCTTGCATTCAACCCATCTTTAGTCTTTCCTTTAATATCTAACAATGTTCCAATCAAAGAATCACAGATATTCTTCTCCACGTGCATGACATCAATATTATGTTTAACTTCATGATACCTCCAATATGGTAGCTCAAAAAAAATTGACCTTTTCTTCCAAATATGTCTATCATTACCAGATTTCTGTGTCTTTCCCAATGTCACGTCAAGGTTTTTCACCCTCTCAAAATACAGATCAGGGGATAAAGGTTTTGGAGAAGTATCAAATTCTTGTGAGCCATTAAATTCCTTTTCTTAGTCTTCTATAAGGGTGTTCCATAGGCAAAAACATTCGATGACCCATGTACACTGTTTTCCTCCCATGATGCAATTGACAATAGGACGTCTGTTGTTCGCAAATTGGACATGCTTTATGCCCTTTAACACTTTATCCAGACAAATTTCCTTACGTTGGGAAGTCATTTATAGTGAACAGAATCACTGCATGTAGTTTAAAATATTCCATTTTATAATAATCATACACCCTAATACCATCAGCCCATAACAGTTTCAAATCATCAATCAACGGTGACAAGTAAACAACAATATCATTACCGTGTTGCTTTGGACCAGAGATCATTGTACTCAACATGAAATATTTGCGCTTCATACAAACTTCAGGAGAGAGGTTGTAAATTACCAATAAAACAGGCCATGAACTATGTGTGCTACTGAGTGTTCGGTATGGATTCATTCCATTTGTGCACAACCCTAGTCTGAGATTTCTTATTTCATTTCCAAATGTAGAATACTGCACATCAATTTTCTTCCATTGTGGACAATCAGCTGGATGACGTATTTTTCCATCACATACCCGCTCTTCAGCATGCCATCTTAACCTTTTTGCATCATGTGAATTAGCAAATAAACGTTTGAAACAATTAATTATAGGAAGATACCAAAAAACCTTTGAAGGGAGCTTTGTAATCTCTACATCACCCTGTGATTTTTCTTTCACCTTATACCGTGATGTACCACATTTTGGACACTCTGACAGAAATTCATATTTCTTCCTATATATAATGCAGTCATTCGGACAGGCATGTATTTTCATGTATCCCAATCCCATCGGGCATAATATTTTCTTGGCTTTGTAATGTGAATCTGGAAGATCGTTATCTTTTGGAAGAATGTCTTTCATCAATTGTAGCATCTCTGTAAAACTTCTGTCACTCCATCCATGCTTCGCCTTCAGGTTAATCAATCTTAACACTGCCGACAAAACCGTAAAATCTGTACAACCGGGATATAATGGTTTTTCAGCATCACCATATAGATGTGCAACTGTCGGTTCTATCTCAATTTGTTCTGCTACAATATCACGAATCATTTCTTCAATTCCATCGGAGTTACCATCTTGAGAATCATCATCATCAGTGAAATTCCGTCTAGTTTCACCATGCCAAATCCAAGGGTTGTAACTCGGATTAAAACCATGACATATCAGATGATCTTTTATCTCTCTACTTTTCAACTTCTTCATATTCAAACATTTTAGGCATGGACAGAAAAAAATGTCACTACTTGGAACATTTCGTTTTGCGAATTCCAAAAAGGCATCAACACCTTCCTCGAATTCATTGCTCATTCGATGTTCCGTAATCCAACTTCGACTCATTATTACCTATAACAAATATCAACAAAAAATATATATTTTTATGATAAGACAAATACATGTTTATATGAAAAAAAAATAATTTGAATGTAAAATAATTTAAAATATAAAAAAAATCTATAGGTCTTTAAAAATATGTGCTTGAATATTATTTTTAAAACAAAATATAGTTAGATATAACAGTTTTAAATTTCATTGAATCAAAGAAAACCATGACACCTAATGATTCTCCAAATAAAATATACATCAATAAAACATAAACAAAATGATTTTTATCTGGAATAAGTGAATATGATCAGATGATACACATTTATAATAATCTCATGCCAATATACTAATAAACATGTTAAAATATAGGAATACCTAATGGAGCATATAACATGTGTTATTCATGCTTGTTGTTCAATCATTATGATCTAAAGTACTCAACACTTTCAAGTGCCAAAATCTTGAAAGTAGTAGTAGTTTTCATAAGTACCCAACACCAAATAGCTATACATCGTAAGTGTCATGTTAGAAATATGAATATAGACCATTTGTTTTATGTTTAATAATATTGTCATATTATTTGATCATTCTGATTAAATATTATAATTACTATATCCTTTTGATCCGATATATAATCTATGGACATTAATATTTCTTTAGAAAAAGTAATGTTAATATCATGGTAATGTAAAAAAAAGTATATGTCGAACTATATATATGTAATACCAATAAAAAAATACATATGTGTTTGGCCTGGGTTTCACACATAAAACAACTCATCTCACAGATTAAATTTTTGAATCATCCTACATAATACATATTTTTATAACTTAGGGAATGAAAATAATAAAAGTTTTGATTTACGATACTCATTATGGGTAAACATTATATATATAAATATAATATCTAATCTCATAAAAAGATATCCATGGGGGTATAAGAGCATACACAAAGCACATGATCAAAAAGATAAGTGAAACAGTTCTATATAATCATAGATCATAAAACCTGAGTCCAAGTATAACAATTTTAGCATAACATAAGACATGATTTATATGATAGTGGGAACATGATTTAAAAAACCTTATTCACAAGATCACAACATTGGTATGTGGAATAACATAAGAGTGTGGCACAAACATAATCATATAAGTCATAACATATTTCAAGGGAAAACATAGTTTCATTCACCTCATATTGAGATATGTTAATCACCTTTCCTATAATTTATTATAATATTTCTTACGAGACACATCACATAACACATTGGACATGGTATAACCATATGTATCCCATATTGATCTATGATATATAATGCATTGTCGAATTCATTAGAAGGATATTATGGACCCAAATGTCACATAATGACTAACCATATATATGGGTGAATCGTGATCATCAAATCATTTATAACACTTTCGTAGATCAATTAACTAACAAAAATGAAATGGGGGTCATAATTGTTTTTACAAAACATAATAATTATTAATACATAAAAATGTGTTTGGATGGTAAGATAAGATAATATACTTAATTCAATCTAATTATCGTTAAATTATTTCTACCTAGATAGAAAAGACCTTTATAAAAAATATAATTTAACTTGCGAATGAAAAGAAAGTACCCTTTACCATTTTTATAATGAAAAATCTGAAAAGGATGATAATAATATTTAGGTATTATAATTTTTTTATGAATTATTAATAATAAAAGAAATCACCTCACTTGGTTTTGTTGAAAATCAGACATACCATCGTATTCAAGAAATCAGATACACTTGGCATGAAAAGGTCCATCATTTTTAGGAGATGACTGAAAGAAGAAATGTATTATCAGACTCACCATGAGTCCAGAATGAAATATTTGATTGTAATAGGTATGAATTGATATTTTTATGAATGCAGATGAAAACAAATGAGGGTTTTCAAAGCTGGCGGTTAATTATAGGGTTGTCGCCGGAAGGGGCGGAGGTGGGGTGGGTCAAGTCATGAGGTTTGACTTGGTGTTGCGGAGGGCCCAACAATGTTGCTAGAAGGACCCAACTATAAGGACATCCCATCCACACTTAGCCTCTTCCTATATTTCAAAAAATATGATTTTTTTTTCATCAATTCATAAAAAAGGAGTATATATGATGTCTTTTTTAACTAACAGTCATATATTTTACATGATGGTTTGAAAAAGAAACCTTCATATATGAGACATGTATTGCAGATAAATAAATAATAGTCATACATGTAGAGTTTTTTAACCCATAAAGATAATGCATGTTTCTCCTAGCTTCAATGGGGAAAAAAATGAAAAACCACTGCACCTCTTCACTCAAAAATTCATTCAAATGCTAAGAAGGCTTATAAGTTAAAAACACTTAAATTCCAAGGCAAAAAAGCCCAAATAAATGGAATTAAAATACTTTTTCTATACACAATGGAGAATGAATTTATACAAATTTTATGATGAGTGATAAGTGTTATAAGAAGATTTTAGTAAACGATGTCGATGAAATAATGAATTTTACCACTACACCATTTGAATGTTGCGAGTTGAATGTTGCGAGTTGAGTGTTGCGAGTTGAATTTTGCCAGTTGAATGGACATAATAACCATTTTCAATAACAAAAAATTCCACGAGATTCAAAAACGAACGAAAAGCACATCAAGAATCGAAACAAAAACGAACAAAATAAATTCATGGAAGGCTTACTTGAATGTTGTGAGTTGAGATGATAGATCCGAGAGGAGTGAAGAAGATAAACAATGAAGCCAAAATGAGTTTAACGTAGGTTGATCGACGAGCCGATTAGGGTTTACCGCGTGAGAGAGAGACGAGCCGGCGGACTGTCAATCGAAAAATCATAAATGACAGTCCATGGGCTTTAATTTTTTTAAATTTTTTATAACGTCGGTTATTGTATAACCGACGTTATAAACTATTTTTTAACTTTATAACGTTGGTTATCTTCAAACCGACGTAAAAAAGCTCCCGCGCTTTGGTTTTTTACGTTGGTTATTTTATAACAGATGTAAAAAACGAGATATCTACGGGTTTTTTACGTCGGTTATTTGGAAACCGACGTAAAAAACGCCCCGGGGTTTTGGTTTTTATGTCGGTTATACGATAACCGACGTAAAAAACCAATGCGCGGGGGGTTTTTTATGTCGGTTTCCAAATAAACGACGTAAAAAACCTGATATCTACGCGTTTTTTACGTCGGTTATCAAATAACCGACGTAAAAAACCAAAGCCCCGGGGGGTTTTTTACATCGGTTATAAAATAACTGACGTAAAAAACGTGTCGATATCGGGTTTTTTACGTCGGTTACCAAATAACCGACATAACCCCCCCCCCCCCCCCCCGCGCATTGGGTTTTTACGTCCGTTATAATATAACCGACGTAAAAACCCAACAGGCGCGATTTGTAACATCGGTTATTAAAATAACCGATGTGAAAAATCTACTCACCTCATTGTTACGTCGGTTATATATAACCGACGTAAAAAATGGTGATGTAAAAAACGATTTCTGCACTAGTGATAGGGAATTAACTGTGAGTACCTACTCAGAGAGTCTATTCTTAAGCTGAATCAGAGGGGTTAGACTGACTGTACTGCCCAGAGGGTTGCTTGTACCTATTAGATAGGACCAGAGGGGTTAGACTAAGTGTACTTCCTAGAGGGTTACCTTTGTGTTTATCTGCTTGTTTAGTTGTTGCTTGATATTGAAACTATGGATTATTTACTGTTGAGGACTCTCCGGTTTACTGTTTCTTGTACTTTTACCTTACATATACTCATTGACTGTTAGGCACAGATCTTGTGGTGTTTTCCTACTAGGATTAGTCTCACACCCTATTTGGGTCATGCTTTTGGTCCCAAACAGATTGTATTGTTGCAGGTATAGACATGGGAAAGTGCCCTTTTTCTTCAGGTGCTTAACATGTTGTGGGGCTGGAGAGCACGTGACCAAGCTTAGGCTTTCAATGCTATAGTTTTGATTACTGTTTTTCTTTTATACTTGTTTTAGCACATTATTTCAGCATTGTGCTTTGTTTCACTGCTTTCCTAGACATTTGTATTATGCATCATTTTATATATATATATATATCTTCTCCAGTTATTTCTACCAGATTTCTGCTGTTTATTTTGGTATGATATTATTACTGCTTACGCTTATGTATGTATTTATTTACTTCTACTGTGTACTCTACCAATGAGGTCATAGTTTCCCCACCATCACACCCAAGGCCCTCACTGCTTATCGGCAGCCTATGGTGTTCGGGGAAATGCGCTTGATGCCAGGTGAACAACCGGTTACGGGGTGCCTCTGGGTGGATTCCAGAACCGAGACGTTATAGTTTGGATGGATTCAAAATGAGTTGTGATGTTTTGTATTAATTATAAAAATATTTATTGAAATTTAGAGAAATTTTGAAAATATAAACAATATCATATACTCTAGTGTAAGTACACAACTTCATTCCATTGTTGATTTATAATCATGGAGTATAACACCGCATCATGGTGAAGAAAATTGACAACTCTTTATAATCTTCTGTTATCATACCCAACAACCAACACAAACCAAACTACCTTTATTCACACTTGAAGGCACAACCCAAACACATACATTTTTGTAGGGATAAGGTAGAACCTATGAACTAATTTTTTCCTAGGTTAGCTTTACCAATACACTACCTTTTAATGGAGGCACAACCATGTGTGAGTTTAGTGACTGAAACATGATAAAACTTTAAACCAAAAAGGAAATTCATCATAAATAATATAGAATAATTAAACAAATCACAGTTTTTGATAATTATTACTAGTGTAGAATAACTATATTTTGACCTTCACACAGTAGATATAGAACAATTTATCTTTGGCATTTTTGCAAGAGCAATGAGAAGATAAGAAGCATTAAAACCCATTGGTAAAATTCATTTATCACCGGTTAACTAATTAAATGTCATTTTTTATGTCGATTATAAAATTACTATCATCTAAATACCAATTTGAAATCCTATTTTTTTATTTTTCTGGTACCTACAGTGAATAATCCTCCAAATATCCAATATCTAAGATGGTATAGCTTTCAATCCTCCTAAGAATAGCCAATACCCAAAACATCCATTGTTAAAAAGGCACTTGATGTATAAGGCATAATGTTTCATGTCTAGTAAGGTGTTAATGTAGGGTATAAGAATTTATATACTCAATAGGGAACGACTAGCATGCCTCAAATCACAGGTGAATAGCCAGGTGTATGTGTGAACATGTATACTAATTATCATGTATAAATAAAAAACCATTTTTATAAAAATAACCAAAATAATATTAAAATAATTTTAAATTAGTATTTTAAGGGAAAATTCAAGTTATATCAAGTAACTATGTATACTAGAAAAATGTATATTGGAACTTACCTAATTTTATATTCTTTAATGGGGGTCGTTATCGATGTCAATATAGAGATATTGAGATATTTTATGACATCTTTTCTATGTTAGGGGGAGAGAAATATTCTAGACCAACCCACCCAAGTTCACTTCTAGGGTAAGTTATTAATCTCAACCCATAGAATGGGGAAGGATTGTACAAAGTGGATGACTCATCCCATCCCGTGAAATAATTAAAGGGTTATGCTCATTTATAACTCAAAAATATATCCCATATAATTTACATGTACATAAATGGATTTAAAACATGCTTAATAATATATAATAAAAAAATATAAATATACCCTTTATAGCATGATCATAATCATATAAAAGGGACTTATATGAATATGTTTGATATAAAAAGGTAAAAATTTGATAAGGTTATTTACATAGTGAAAATCCCAACTTTTGGAATTTATGACTAAAATATCCAACTTCTGAATTCTGTAAATTTCATAAATACAACATTTATTACACAAAACAAAAATAAAGAGATCAATAATTCTATAATACTAAATAGAAACATAATAATTCCAAAATAGTAAATATATGATAGAATAGTAAATAGATTAAAACATGAATACCAAAATACCAAAATCATTATGAGAATTATAATGAAATCTAAACCATGAAATACTAGTGAATAAAATTTGATAGAATACCAGTCAAGACATAGGAGCCACAAAAAAGTAGACAATAAAGAAAAACCCCTCCTTGAACTCCTCTTACAAACCACAAACTCCTGAAATAGAATGAATACTATAAACAATATTCAAAGAAGCCACAAAACAGAAGCCACAAAATATAAAATTCACCGAAATGAAAATTGAATGAGTATTGAAAACTAGGATCAATAAAACACAAAATCCTCTTGTAAATGAAAACATAATTAATACTACAAACTCCACCTATAAACATAAGGTAGCCACAAAAAAGGTTAACAAAACTGAAAACAGCAGCCACATAATAGAACGAAGTAAATTAGTTGGGACAACACACTATATAGAGGAGAAAGGCATGATGAAGGGTATATAGGAAGGGTATAACCCTTTGGTCAATCCACTGAATGGATTTGGAACACTCAAAGAAGGGTATAGAATAGGGGAGTATTATGCGAGGGATGGAGGAACCCCGAATGAAGAAGCCGACCTGAGATTGTAGAATTCATGATGTGAATGAACGAACTGTGATGAGGGATGGAGGAATATAAGCCAGTGAGGAAAAATGAGAGAGGATAGTAGCGAGGGATATAGAGGAAATTCATGAGGTAAAAGAGGAGGGCATGGTGAGAGAGGTATTTCGGGAGGTGGATAGGTTGTTGGGGGATGAGGGTGTCGTAGTGAGAGGTTTGTGTATCAGGGAAGGAGGAGGAGCCTAACGGGAATCGTAACAAGGATTCAAATGTATATCCAAAAATAAAAATTGACTTGTGCCAATAAATATGCTATAGTCAGGGACCTATAAACCCATGGTTATAGGTCTGTGGCTATAGCCTAAATTTCAAGTTGTGGAATAAGTATTTCCCTTTCCTGATAGATGATTATGGAATTATATAAACATATCCAATCTATTACCAATATAGCATCAGAATCCAGCAAATTAAGTAAGATGAGATTGTTTGGGAGGTTGAGTCCATAAACATTAACCGAGGAGGAGTTTTATACAATAGATGCAATAATTTCCCCATTCACTATTCTTATAGATAACTATACCTAAAATATTTTAGGTGGTGTTGGAATAGATAAACTAAACATCAAGATATGAAATAATTTGAGGAACTGTTATCAAACAGTACACTCTCTATTATTGAATGCATAACCATCATACGTGTCTCTGGATCATTTTTTGGAACCACCTCACTAGTAGTGATAGCATATTCCCTTACTTGATGCCTTGGAAGTTGTTGTTGTAGATTTTATCTGAAAACCCCTATCTAAGGGAATTGTCTTTCATAATTCCCATGATACTTACAGTTGAAACATTTCACTATAGGTTGAGAATTGATATGAACCTTCCTCTATTATTCTACATTATTAGTATTATTCAAATCCAATCGTAAATAATTATCTCGATTCCCCTCTATTATACATTTTATGTATCTCTAGGTTCTCTTTAGATAGTTCTTAGGATGATTCTTCCCACACTTTTGACATGTGGGGTTTTTTTCTTTTCATTAATTCATGGTATTTATCTATTAATCCTCCCATATTAAACTCAATTTTACTTTTTTTTATCTGAGCCCAGGAGACCACAGAGAGTCACCAATATTCCTATCAACATTTATGGAACATCTTACACTCTCTTCATAGCTTTCAAAGTCTTTAATCTCCAAAGATTTCTATGGACTTAGATTTAATTCACTAAGGATTATATCTACCTTACATCTAGTATTCATTAAAAACCAGATTTATAACCAAAAAGGATTTTAAAATTTTTCTCATACATCCTGATTGATTTATAATCCTTTTGTTTTGGTCTAAATAACTCTATATCCATGTTAATATGAAGTGTTAAGAAAAAATATTTCTTAAAAAATATTTTCTTAAATCCTTCCAAAAACATAGAATAAATTTCCTCTACATACCTTGTGTGTTTTATCATTTTACACCACTGAATAGATTCTTTATTAAAATGAAAGACCTCTAGTACAACTTTCTCTTCTTCTATGCATTAGATAACTCAGAATATA
This sequence comes from Viscum album, assembly GCA_963277665.1. Classification (NCBI taxonomy): domain Eukaryota; kingdom Viridiplantae; phylum Streptophyta; class Magnoliopsida; order Santalales; family Viscaceae; genus Viscum; species Viscum album. Next base: position 1,467,919,399 of record OY728158.1, read on the forward strand.
TTCTCAATAGAGTTAATCCAATTTTCTACAATGAGGGTGTAAGAAGTTCCTCTAAATATATGAGGCCTTTATCACATAAAGGATTTAATTGAAAACATTCCCTTCCTTAGTAGAAAAAATTTGTTCCCCAATATTCATGTTATTATTTACAACTTGAACTAGTTTAGTCATTATTGTCATGATGTTCTGAGCCCTTGTTCCCATCAGGTTTAGCATCTCATAATGGAAATCATCACATTTCCTATCACATTTGTTGTCAGCATGGGTTATCCTATTTCCCACTATTGTATAACAAAATAAAAATTATAATTATTGGGGTTTTAATACTTATATAATGAGAAAATAAAAAGGAAACTATTAGCATAAAAGGATAAACATATAAATAAAAATTATATCCTAAATTATGATTAATTATGTCTTTACATGGGTTATTCATGGAGATAGAATTACCCTTAGCATTATTACTAAACAATTTAGTCATAATAAAAAAATTGACTAGCCCATGCTCTGATTCCAACTATAATGGCCCAATCCTTTTACACATATAATATCATTATTTTAAAAATAATTTCCCATCAAAAACAAACCTAGGATCATAAATCCTAGTGTATTTGGAAAACTAGGTACATAAAATCGAAAACATGGAACTATAATCAAAAAATATTTATTAATAATCCATAATGAGATATTATATTTCTTTGATATTCATCTGAAATAGAGGATGGCCTTAGGAATACATAAAAAAAGGATGATCCCAAAATCCCAGTAAGGGAATATACATGAAAGTGAATCGTAGAACATGAGTCAAAGGGATGACATGATTTAATAATAGGAAACGAACTTGAATAATCATTTAATGAAGCAGAATAAATAACATGGAATCATATGATCCTTGAAATATAGGAATGTTACAAAACATGACATAAATAGGAGTCATGGATAACATCCATGATGGTATCACATGGTGGACAAAGACCCATAATGGATTAAGTTTACTTTCTAATCTGATACATGACATATCAATAGAAACAACACTACCCAATGAATGAAATAGAAAGTTGGTCACAACCATCATACTATTTTCATTAATATACATTCCACCTAAATAATCAAACATAAATAATACACATAATGTTTACCTATGGTAAAAATGGGCATCATAATCATATCATAAGGTGTAACCAAAGAGTTTATAACAATGAAATACATAAAATATTATATTTAAATAATTAATGGTCATTACCAAAAGAAACAGAACATTATATCATGAATAATGATATAAAAATCAATTAGAAACAAGAAAGGGGTTGTTTAGTTTATATTAGAAATGTCCCACTTAAGTGCATTTTAATGAAAAAAAATAATGACAATTTAAATATGATAAAGGCATGATTGTTTTAAAGAGACTATAAAATTTTCAATGATAATTCTTCATGATAAAATTAGTTATATTATAAAATTATTTTTAGACTAAAATAGTTTATCATTTTTACTTGAATATGGGTAATAAGTGGAGAAATTCCCTTTATTCGGTATTTATTATCAGGGGGAATTGAGATGGGAACATTTTATAACATGTATTTACCCATAAATGGAAGATGAAATGGGATAGATACATATGTGTGGAACATTTACATAGAATTAATATTTTAATATAAGGAACTTTAATAAATACCTTAGGTTAAAGAGAGATAAATCATGACCCAAGGGAAAACTTGAGGTTTGGAGGTATCCCTTACCTTATGTCTGAAATCATTATTCATTTGCACATAATGTCCAAGATAATAAAAATAGAATAATTTATTCACATAATTAATAACCTATTAAATTTTTATTTTATTTCATTATAATTTAATTAAGTCCATTTATGACCATTTTAATGAGTTATAGAGTTCGATTTCATCCTTCTGGGAGAATTCATTTCTTTTTAGATAGTTGAATCACTTTTGTAAAATTATGGAAGTTGTTTAAAAATGGGAATAATTCTCCTAATATGAAATTATATAGTAATAATTAAATTAAATAAGATTAAATTGTCTCATATATCATATTTTTGTATTAGGATGATTCATTTGATAAAATGATTATGTTACTTGTTGAGTTCATTTTTTGTGGTTTTCCGACCATCACGAACTAGTGTTATTTTATTGAATATTTTGTTCATATATTGGTCAAAGAGCATAAAATAAGTTATAATATACATATTAAATCCCTATTTAACAATAATAATGTTTTTATAGATATAATTGAAGGTGGTAATGAAAAATAAATAATCATTATCCACAGAGATGGTAAACGACCATAATTAATACAATTGTTTCATTTCATTGAATAATAGGAGATGAGATAATATGTGGATAAAATATATTTAATTATAAATATAAAGTTATAATATATGAATTATAATAGATATATTATAATTTAATTGATAAAGTATTTTAGGAGAAGGTATAAAAATAGAGGAAATTAAAAGAGATGGTTTGAGAAAGTTACATCTTCTATATAACCTCCTTCAAAGGACCCCTTAAGGAACTTGGAGATGGTATTTTTTGAGACGAGTATATCTTATAAAGGAGAAGATATATGATAAGGGAATTGGTTAACATATTTACAACATAAAATTCTTATAATCAATGAGGATAAGGGGTAGTGAGGGGTAATATTTATAAGGGGAGGAGAGGGGTGTGTTTCATTATTATATTCATTTTTTATTATTTTGGCTCAATAATATCAATATTGTTGATTACTATGGATGCATATATTAAATGTTTTGGGATAGTTTAAAATAATTGGTTCTTAAATAATCAATGACTCAAAAATTCATGTTTTTGGAATATAACTATAAATACTGAACATTAACGTATTTCACTTTTCACCAAAGATTTAACTATTTTATAAAAATACCAAAAAAAATTAACCCTGGCCAATTTTTAACATAAATATTTCAAAAATGGTATTCATTTTTTGAAAATAATTTTATAAATATGAGAACTTTAATTTTTAAATAAAATCAGCATTTATTCTAAAAATTCAGAATTTAATATTATAATCGTTTTTTTGACCCTTTGAAAAAATAATTAATGTCACATAAAATGATATTATAATTATAATAAAATATAATATCTAATTTGAATTTATTTGATGAAAATAATCTTTCTTCTAAATTATTGTATTAATTATAAAATACCAACACCTAATTTATAAATTTTAAACCATTTAATCAGTTATACCATGATATAAATATATCATTTTTTTATTTATATGATTTTTAAATTTTATTTTATAATTTCATAGGTGTGGTTACTATTTTAAATGAAATTTTAATATCTATTACAGTAATATTATTATTCTGACATTCCAATTTATAATGGTCATATATATTCTTTAATTTCTAAAGATACCAATTTTTTAATTCATTATTAATTCAAACCTAATTTCTCTCAAGGTTATATATTTTCATCTTCATGTGTGTGGCCAAACTAGTGGTTCAAACTTATCAAAATTTTCCCATTTTCAATTTCTTATTTTCTTTTTATTAGCCCGCTGAAATATATAGCATTATTAGTGGTTTATTTACTACCTAATTTATCATTCTTAATTTATGAGAATAATTTTTTATGAGATTCTCAAGGTGATGTATGTATTTTATGAAATAATAAAAGAATTTGAATTTATAAAATTCAGGGTTGTTACACGACGCATATATTTGAAAATGATGAAGTTGATCAAGAGGATTATGCATTGTTTGTGGAGCACCTAGATCTCTGACCTGAGTTAAATGGTATTGTGAGGAAATTTGGTAAAACATATAATATTAATTTCATAACATCAAAATATTCAATGTGAATTTTGGGAAAATGAAAATTATGTTTGAGAGTAGTGCCTCAATTTGTTTGATAAGGATCAATATAGAGACTTCACGAGGGGTGTGAATCCATTATTGGGTGGTAACTGTAATATTATATTATTTTAAATGTTATTTATAACACTTATTTTTATATTTTATAATTCCTTTAAAAAAATTAATTCTTAAATTTTAGTTTGTACCCATACATTGTGTATATGGTTTACGTATGGGTAAATTCTTTTTACCTTACACATGATGATTTTTAGGAACTTGTTAAAGATAAATCCTTGTTTTCAAGCATTATTTAATGCTAACCCAACAGCTATGTAAGGGTAATATGTTTTTCAAGACACTATGTAATGGTCAACTGATATATTATCTTCTTTTAAAAAGGTAACCCATTAATAAAAAAATGGTATATAAGGGTTACTCTGTTGCTACGTAAGAGGAAACAACCATTGTGTATGTGTAGTTCATAGCTACATAAGGGTAATGTTGAGATTATAAATTTTGGATAAGTGTAATAACTCCTTACCCTAAAGTGATAGTTATGATCTCTATAATGGTAAAAATATTTACCCTTACACAACCCACTATTTTACGTAAAGGTAATTTTAAACCGATTTTTTTGTTTTTCTATTACTATCTCAATCTTGTAATGTTTTTTGTGGTTATAAAAGTCTAAAATATTAGGTAAATGATTAATTATATTTATTTAATTTCATAACTCATTTTTTGGATTTTTTAAATGCATTGTATTCAAGAATAGCTTCAATGAAAAAATTAAATACTTATTTTCTTTTGGGAATTTCAATAATGTCAACCAAAACACATTTTGTTTCTTTAAATACCTCAAACTTTACAATATTTTTATTTATATATCCTCCAAAATTATGTGAAATATTGAACATGGTTATCCATGATCTATGTAGTTTTCTTTGATCAGTTCAATTTCGTATTCTTGTTTCTGATAATCATTGAACCTTATTTCTCTCCACTTTCTTGAGTATACTATTTTTAAGGGATAATTATAGTTGGGATACTAAAATATATTTTATTTAGGAAAATATATTTCTAAATAATTTTTAATAAATGATTTATAATCCTTATAAAATGACAACCCAAAATTATAAAAACATGATAAATAATTATCATTCACATCTTATGATTATTCTAGATAGATAAGGTATCATCACAATTTAAATTTATAGTTATTTATTTAAAATAAAATATTAACATGTGTTATGAATGAAATCAATAATTTGAAAATTATTCGGGATAGATAAATTATTATCACACAAGAATTCTTAAATATTTATTATAAAAAATTGAAATCAATTTTATGAATCCTTATAGAATATTTTGAATTGAATAATATATATACATGAATTGTGTAATGATTCCATGGAAAACCTTTATATTTGACATTGGAATGTTTAATGTAGGATTTCCTTATCATATTGGGACATTATTTGGAATAATTTGGAATGTTTGGCTTTTGCATGTTACAAGAATTGAGAATTAAACTTATTAATGTCATGTGTGTTCCTTTTTATGTCATTTATTACTTTTGTAAAATATACAGCTTGTTTGTTCCTTTGGATTATGTATTTATTCATAGCTATTAGAATCTTTATTTTAGTGTTCAATTTGATAGGTGGCCCTGGTAAACTTATTTGGCTCCTTATAGGGGGAGTGTAACACCCTGATATTTTATTATTTAATTCTCTTAAATACATTTAATTTTTTAGATAGCTTGTGATGCACACAACCTTAAGTATAATTGAATCATAATATATTATACCATTATAACATAGCCATAAAATTTTTAGAGTGAGTAAAAATATCAAAATTTTGCGATAAAAATATAAAATGGTTTCATTAAAAGAAAATATATTGAAAATAAGTAATCTATTTTTAATAAATCTATTAAATGCTTCAAAATTATTTTTTTCTCAAAAATGGGTTTTATTTATTATTTTTAGAAAAAATACAATTATTTTTTCTATCATTTAAAAAATATATTTGTAAAAAGTAAATTAATTTTTGGAATTAACAAGTAATAATTATCTTGGATTAAATTGTAATAATTTTCTTAAAAAGAGAAATTTTTTATGAATGGTGAAAAAGACTATTTTTTATTTAAAAGTATATTTTTATTTAATGAATTTACATATTTCATTTTTTAATAGTTTTAATAGAATAATTAATTCATTTCTATTAGTAATAATCTAATTATAATGATTTTAATTGATTTGATATGAATATTTTAATAAAAGCATTGTATACATAAGAAAACATTTTTTATTAAAATTTATTTTTCTTCATGTTTTGTGAGTTTATTTTGAACATAATTTCATAAAATTTTAAATATTGAATTTAATAAAATGGATTAAATATTTATAAACATAATTTATATTTTTTTAAGATGATATATTCTTTTTTTCATAACGAGTTGTAAAAATGGTAAAATATTTTCATTACGGTTATGGTTAAAGCGAGTTTACCGATGGGGTGGGGTTAAACAAATAGATAAGGTTAATTATTTTAATTAAAAAATATATAAATTCTATTATATGGACATATTTTAACCTCATTCTATCCAAAATTTTATACTATGTCCATTTCATGTCATTTTTATTGAGAATGACTTTATTAAATTTTTATGTTTTAATTAATTTGATGTGTTTCCTCACTCCAACATATAAAAGGACACCCATGTAATATCTTACTTACACCACTATGATCCCAATATATCTACCATAACCAATAAAAAATTTCTTAACACATATTTATCCATTATTAAGCGATTTTTTCCTTCTTAAAATTCAATTCCAATGTTCATTAAGAAAGTATTTAATGGAGGCATACTAAAGGAGAAGAAATTGTCTTACCAAACAGCTTTTTATTTCATTCATATTATGCCCCCTCTAAATCAAAATTATTATTCACAAAATATTAAAATAATTATTTTAAATTTACAGAAATGTTATTTTTATCATGAAACCACCATTATCCACCCTCTATTCAAAAAAAATGAAGTGAAAGTATCACTTGTGTGTACATATTGATGGTCATCTCCATGCGGAGAAACAATTAATTTTACACCACCATTATTCATGGATGGTTTTTATGATGATTTTAATATTTATAAATAATATTTATAATATAATTATAATTCTATAATTATAATATTATGTCTATCTTCTTACCATTCAATTTTCTGGGAGATGATAATTTTGCTTGTGTGTACCTGTGGACTACCACCTCCATTAAGTGATGTGATTTTTTTCATTTTTGATTTACATAAATGGTAATAAAGAAAAAATAAATAAAAATATTTTAAATATATGATATGATAATTAATATATAATTTTTAATTGTTATTTAAATTTATTTCTGTAAATCTTATTAAAATGTGAAAAAAACATTCATGTGTACGTATGACCTACCATCTCCATAAATGGTGTAATTCATTTTTATATCTATACATTTTATTGATCAATATAAATATATATAATGTATATGTATGATATTAATATCATGATTAATATTTTGGGTAATATGGAACCAGGATCAATGTACATGGACTATAATTAACAATCCAAAATTCTTATGAAAAAAATAAATAACTATCACTCAGAAATAATGATTCTAATTAGAAATTATTAATAAATTGGAGTTAAAGTGATATAAGAGGATAATATATTATATTATAAGTATTAAATTTATTATATTATTGAATCACAATTAATTTAATCATATTTACTAGAGGTTATAGTTCTTTGGAAGCAGTTCGATATTGAGGTAATGGATTTTCAACACACTATTACTTCTATGAGACAAATTCCATATTAACAACTTATTTATTATATATGCATTATATAATACACAGGAATGAATTTTATGATGATTCTTACAAAAATGAATGGTGTTTACATATCAAAATATGGATACCATTTTGGTAAGGTTTTGATCATAATGTTACTAAAGTGGTATGATATTTATGTTATAATCACGTTGTTTAGGGGGATTGTTTATGATTGTTTTTTAGATAATGAAATTATTTGAAAAAAAATATAAATAGGATCATGTATTTTAATATCCTTATGTTATTTATAGAGAATATATCTTTTTATTTCATTTTTCTTTATTTTTGTAACTCAATATATCAAAAGATTTTTTTTGTGGAAGTATGAGTTTTTTCTCTCTTTGGTCGAAAAATACCCTTTATTATCTATCCATATTTTCTATAAATATTTTCAAGGATATTTTTAGTATTTATTTGATTTTTAAATCCATTTATACCCCTGATTTTATTTTTATAATTTTTTTTAAAATTTAATCTTCTTGTCATTTTCTAAACTTGGTACTTTTTAAAGAAAATGTGAAAGGAAGATTTGTTTTCAGGTATACGAAATGAATCAAATATACCTCAATCATGAATGATCAATGATATGAAGATTAATTTATATGTTTACAAGGTTTTTTTCAAATAAATGTTTTTCTATAATATTTTGTAAATTTTTCTATTTTGAAAAATTGATTAAAAAATGAAAGCGTTATTTTTCTCAAGAAATAATCCAAGTGATATTTTAAATAAATTTTAAAATATGATAACATCAATTTATGTAAGCTATTATTTATAGGGGATATAATCCTCATATATAGTCATAATTATATCTCTATATGTTTTATTATTATGATTATGAAATTATTAAAAGTTTATGAAACCAACTTATTTTCCATGGGTTATGTTATGATGAAATGATTACCTGTTTCTGAAACAAAATTCTATTCCACATGTTATGTCATGATGACTGTTTTATGGTCTTTTGGAACAAATATAATTACATAATTATTATGTGATGGGTGGTCTTTAAATAATATATCACTTCAATTCATTTGATAAAGATGGATATCTCATAACTTTGTTAGGACTAGGATGGTGAGTGAACCCAATTTATTAAGGTACTTTGTCCACTATGATAGTATTGGGAGTGAACATTGACTAAGGATTTATTGGAATGAGTAGTGAAACCAATCAAATATGACATCCTAGAAAGAGATCATTGACTAGGAAAATTATTTTCTATGATTATTTATATTCCATAAACTTATGTCTTATTACAATTTTACGCCCTCATGGATGATGTTCTTTGATTCCTTTATGATTTATATCATATTAGTTGTCAATATGTATGCCATGAATTATGATTTATATCTAAGATATATATGGTATTGTTTTCAAATGTTAAACTCATGTCCTCGTACAATTATTATCAGTTCATTATTATCATTCTAGTTGAATTTGATGTTTTCATAGTCATGGATTGGATTTATTTATATATACTCCAAAAAAAATTCCAAGGAAGGGAAATCATATTTTATATTCCAAAATATCCTTTGATCATATATAATAGTGAAAATAAATATAAACTTATGATTGAAATCACATCCATTTTATTGATTTTAATTCTTATTTAAAGTGGGTGTTTATCTCATATGTTGTGTAGAAACTAAACATAGAACATATAACTAATCTGTATGAGTTTTTCATATTATTTTCAGAATACATTCCTATTATTTAAATGAATAATGTTGTTATGTTTTTCAATATACCATATACTAGGTGATAAAATTATTTTAGAGACTCCATTTAGTATGGACAAGATTGATATACAAGATTAGAATAATAAACTCTAAGAGTATTTTGATAAGGGTTTCATTAGGAAAAAAAATTCACCATAATGTGCCCCTGTTCTTTTTTTTCAAGAAAAAGTATTCTTTATTTCAGCTCTGAATTGATTATCAAGAATGTAAAATTTCACAATAAATAATAATTAGCCTATTACCCATACTAATGATTAGTTTTATCAATTATGAGTATCATAATATTTTTTAAATATTGAACTTTGTTTTGGAAACTATCAGTTGAGGGTTAAAAGTGGGGATATACCCAAGACAACCTGGCATATGTGGTATGAACACTTTGAATTTCTATAGATGCCATTTGGTCTAACTAATTATTTTTTAAAATTTATTATTTAATTAATAGAGTATATAGATATTAACATGATTAGTTTATAATAGTATTTATAACTAATATTAAAATATCTTTAAAGATAAAGTAAGATTGTGAACTGCACTTGAGGTGTTTACTAAATACCCTAAAGAAAAAAGAAGTTGTACATAAAATTTTTCATGTGTGTTTTTTCAAAACAAAAAGGTTCATATCTTGGTTTTATAATATCATGTGAATGTATATATGTGGATACATAAAAGAAAAAATTTATTAAATTTTTCCAACACCATCCAAAGAGATTGAGATCCGTAGTTTTCTTAGTTTTCTATGAAATTATCAACAAATTTTGGAATCTTTCCAATGGATTTCCAATCCACTCAACAAGTTAACTTAGAAAAGATCTAAGTTCCCTTGTATAGATAAATGTGAGGAATATTTCAAGGAATTGAAGATAATGATATTCATCGCACAAGTTATTAAACTTCCCTACAGTGGAGAAGGTTATTTTGACCTATAATGATTCATTGAAGAATGGAATGGGATGAATCATTTCTTAAAATTATGGGGTGATAGATTGTGCCCCATGAAAATTGATATTTCATGATAAAAAATTACTCAACACATTTTTTTTGAGTTATCTATTATAATTTTTGAATTAGATATATGGACACAATATATTTATAGAGAAAGGTATGAAATATATACTAATAATAAATGTTTAAGGCATATATTAACTCAAAAAGAGCTGTATATATTCCAAATAACTTGGTTAGAGTTGATTAAAGATATTGAATACTCAATTCATTACTAACCTAGGTAATATAAAATGGTGGTAAAATCTCAGTTTCAAAAGGATCATGCTATATTTTCTATGATTAATCTCACAAAATAACCAATATTTCATAATTTTCATATGAAGGATCTTGAAATCCTGAAGGAAGTGGAAACAACATATCTTGATCAAATGAATATTTAAACATCTATTTATGTGACTAACAAATATATAATAAAGGAAGTTGTATAACTATATTAAATGATGACAAATATTCTTGAGTTCATACTTTATTATGATGGAATAATATGGTACAAGAATCGTGTTTGTGTTCCTTTAATTAGATACTTGATAAAGGATCTATTAGTTGATGCTCATAGTTCATCATTATTTATACATAATGGAAGTATGAATATGTATAGAAATATAGAAGAGTTTTTTTGGTGTGACAACATGAAAGGATATATTTTAGAGTCTATATCTTGATACTTGATATTTTATCATGTTATGGAAGAGAAAAAAATGTATAAGGGGATGTTATAACCATTACTCAAACAAAAATTAGAAATTGGAAACCATCACCATAAATTTTATTATCATACACCCCATAACATTTAGGATCCATGACGATATTTGGGTTGTATTAGATATCCTTATAAAGTCACAAAACTTCATTTTTATCAAATAATATTTCTCTCTTAATCATATTTCTAGAATATACATTAAGGAAGTGAAAAGGTTGCATGGAGCACATCATTTTATCAAATATTATTCGAATATCATGTTTACCTTAATGTTATGTGAAATCAATCAGCATCTTATGGATTCATATTTTCTATTTTAAAACTACTTATAATCCTAATAATTATTTCTAGTCTAAGAAAACCATTAAAACCCTTGAGTATATTTGGAGATGATACTATATGTATTTTATTGGTCTTTGTAATCAATACCTTCCTCTAATTGAGTTTTATTAAAAAAAATACTTTTCAATAAAGTATTCAGATTGATCCATATGATTCTTTATATATACGGGAGTGTGTAAATACAATGTACTGGGATTAAGTTAAAGGAATATAGCTATTGGATCTTGACATAGTTGATGAAATGGAAGAGAAAGGCTAAGGACTTAAGAAGCACATACTTATAGGTCAAATTTAATATAAAATATATGGTGATGATTCTCAGATGAATCTTAAATTCCAAGTTGGTAAGAAGTTATTCCTATGAATTTATCCATGAAATAAGGTTTTTTATTCCTAAATAAGTGAAATCTATACCCTAGATATTTTATGCCCTTAAATATTCTAGATCGAGTAGGAACAATATCTTATCACTTAACACTTCCACTAAACCTCTCTCAAGTTCATGGTGTTTTCCATGTATCTCTTTCATGGAAGTACATACCCAATCCATCAAATGTGTTGGAATCAATGTTTGTACTAAAATTTCTTAAAAGTTATATGAAGAAATAGTATAAATCTTGGATAATTGAGATAAAGTCTTACAGAACAAGACAAATTACCTAGTTAATGTTCTCTAGAGGAATAATATTTTATAAAAATTTACATGTGAACCTAAGGATGTGATTAAATATATATTCCATTGTTTTTGTGTATCAGAGTTATGTAAGTTTAATGGTGAAACTCATTTGGGGGTTCAAATGTAACACCATGATATTTTATAATATAATTATATTTAAATACATTTAACATCATTAATATCTTTTAAAACACATAACATTGAGTATAAATAAACATTAATCAATATACGTAAGTTTTCAATCCTTGGACGCTTTATTTATTCAAAGGGTGATAGGCCCTGGTCTTATACTGATATCAAGAACAAAATCTCTCATTGTTTGGGTAATCGCAATTGGAGGTTGATCTCGATTGGACGAGATTTTTTTCATATTATTCTTCAATCTAAGGATGCCTTGAACTCTGTTTGGAACATTGGGAATTTAAAGTTAAAACATGGTTTTCTTTGGTTCTCTAAATGGGATGTCAACTTTAATCCCTTTAACCCCAGGTAGTCGAATGTACAGCTATGGGTGAGGTTTCATGGTCTGAAATGGGTTTATTCGCACCCAAAGATCTTGAATGATCTAGCATCTTGCATTGGTATACCGATCAGAATGGATCAACGGACTATGGAAGGAGAACTGGAATTCTATGCCCGAATGTTAGTTGATGTAAATTTGGAAACTAAGAGGCCAGATAATATCTCTTTCCTTGCTAATGGGAATCGAACATAAGTAAGGGTGAAGTATGAGAATGTCCCCTCCATCTGTGAGGTGTGAATGATGGTGGTTCATTCGGTTTCTAATTGTTTGGTGCTTCAAAAGAAGTTTAATGCACCTAAATTTGTGGAGTGGACCAAATCCAATAAGAGTAGGAAATACAAGAATTTACCTCTTTAAAGGAAGGAAATAATCAGGGAGAAGGCTGGAACATCACGGGATCCCCTAATGGTTCAAATGGTCATTAACCAGTTTCAGGTTCCTGAGACAAATCAGACTTCTACAAAGTTTCAGCTTGAAACATCCTCTGGAAAAAAACTAGGCTGATATGGTGGAGGAGGAAGAGTCTGAAAATGATAGTCCTCATGGTCCTCATTCCAGGGTGTAACATGCAATGATTTCTCCATTGGAACAGGAAATCAAGGAGTATGTTGATATGGGTTTGGTCATATCTAATGACTTTTTAAATCTGGCCCTTAGTCTTCAGCAAAAAATGCAGGATGAATTCATGTATATGAAATTTTCTAAAAAAATCAGGGATATGGTGTTGTCATTGATGGATGGTTCCACCTCAATTGTTTCTCCAAAATTATCTCAAATATGGTAGATACTTCCACTCCTTCCAGTTCTTATCCTCCTACTAGAATGGATCACACAAGTTCTGCTTCAACTGTGAAGATAATACCAAAAGGTATGACTTCTGAAATAAATCCATGTCTAGCTAAGGTACATGCTCATATTAGACAATAAATCCCTTATAAGATGCAAGAAGTTCAGTCCATCACATTCCATATCTAGGGTGTTGTCTACTCCAGTGTTATTGAACCTACTGCTACAAAAAAATTGCAGGGGAGCAGTCCTGCGGATTGCAAGAATTCCTCTCGCAACATCTTGAATCAATAAGTCTGGACAGATACGGCTAGCCATGATCTATCTGTTAAAGGGAAGGATTCTTTGTCTGGCACTGCTGATATAAATGATTTGTTGTCTCCTATCCCCCAAAAAAGGCTGGAAGGCCACCTAAAAAGCCCGGAGGTAAAAATGTTAGGGGTCCAAACCCCGACCTCAATTCTAAATGAGTACTATGTTTTGGAATTTCCAGGGTCTGGGAAATATGGAAACATGTATATCCATTCGGTTATTCATTCATAAGCACAAACCTATTCTTATAGGTCTTTCCGAGCCTAAAAAATCTTCTCCTCTGGTATTTCTAAGATGGAGAACTTGGGGTTTCATCTAATTGACACCAATAGGTGCTCAACAGATGTCAATAGTCTATAGGTGTTGGCTCATCATTCTATTGGCAACACCACCGTGGTTATGTCAAGTGATCAGCATGTCACATGTTCCTTCAATTACCTTGGTTCCCATTTTACCTATTCTATCATTTATGCTCACAACAGGTATCAGGATCGTAGGAATCTGTGGATGGATATTACATCTCTCAAATCTATCATCTCTAATTCTTGGTTATTATTGGGGGACTTCAATGCAATTTTGAATCCAGATGAGAAAATGGGAGCTGAAAACACCTCAACCTCCTCAAGGGAGCTCAGATTATGTATTGACCAAAATGACCTGATTGAGGTTAATTTGGTGAATGACAAATACACTTGGTTTTGGAAGCACCTAAATAGCTTTGTGGCTAGTAATATTGATAGTGCCTTTGTTAATTATGCCTCTCTGGATACATGGGGTACCATATCATGCTCAACTCTCTCCAGACTCAATTCTGATCATTATCCCATCTTGATGGATCTTTGTGAGAAGGAACCTAAACCCCCCCTCTCTTTCAGGTTCAACAAGGCTTGGGTCTCTCATCCTAAATTAAAGGTCATTGTTCAGAGCACATGGAACTCTGTGAATTGTAAGGATGATTCCTTTTCCTGTATTACCAAACTCAAAATTCATAAGACTAATTTAAGAATGTGGAGAAAGGATCGTTTTAGTTCCCTTGATTATGATATTTATTCCCTTTAATATTATCTTTAGAAGGCTTAAGAGATCAATACAAATAGTGACTTGTCTGATGGGATTTTAGTAGAAGCAGAGTTATCCCTTAAACTGAACAATATTCTTAACTTGGAAGATGACTTGCATAGGGATTCCTTTAAATCCAAATGGTTAAAGGATGGTGATAGGAATTCAATGTTCTAAAACTATCTTCAAAAAATAAGAAAAGTCTCTAATCCTCTTTCTTTGATTAATAATGTGGAATGCCTCATTGAAAATAGATCAGATTTCTCAGAACATGTCATATCCTACTTTAATGATCTTTTTAATGGCTCCCACTCAACCATTGATCCTCTAGATGGGGTGATCCCGAAGTTGGTAAATCAAGAGGACAATTCCATTCTTTCTACTATTCCTCTTTTTCCAGAGATCAAGGAGGCTGTATTTAGCCTCAAATATTAGATCTCACCTAGTCTTGATGGCTTTGGTAACTTCTTCTTTCAAACTTTTTGGGACTTCATTCTTGCAGATGTTTGCAGGTTAGTCATTCATTTTTTCAGAGGTGGATCTCTCCCTAAAGGTTTGAATTCCCAGTTTCTTTCCCTTATTCCGAAAGTGGATAATTACAATGAAATTTATCTCTTTATCCTAGTGTATTTGGTTAATACCATTTATAAAATCATTCACAAAATTCTTATGAATGGGATTTTCTGTATTACTTGAATTTTTTTTTCTCCAAATCAATTTGGCTTCATCAAAGGGAGATCAATTCAATATTGTCTTACCACTTCTTCAGAGTGTGTTATTCTCCTAAATAAATCTACCATATGAGGCAATATTTCCCTCAAATTGGATGTATAGAAAGCTTTTGATACAATGGAGTGGGTTTCATATGCAAGATCCTTGCTATGTATGGTTTTGGTGATGTCTTCATTAATTGGATCAAAGTAATTTTAAGCTATGATCATATTTTAGTCCTTATAAATGGATCTTCTGAAGGAAATTTTGATTGTTCAAGAGGTGTTAGGTGGGATGATTTTTTATCAGCCATCCTTTTCTCTATTGGTGAGGACTATCTCAGTAGGGTTCTTTATATCATGGCCGACAATGGAAAATTGAAGTCTATTCATGCTGGAAGAGTGATTGTTGCTCCTTCCCATCTTCTATATGTTGATGAAATCATCCTCTTCACTCAAGGGGATAATTGTAATGTCAATAATATAAATAGATCCCTTTTTCACTATGAAATGGTATCGGGACAAGAGATTAGTTGGATCAAGTCTTTTGTATACTTTGGAAGGAGCTTCTCTCCTCATTGAAAAATGACACCATTAGATAATTGGTCATCCATGAGGGACATCTTCCCTTCACTTATTTGGGGGTGCCCATGTTTTGGGGGAGGCTAAAGGTATGTCATTTTTCTAGCATTGTTGGCATGATTAGAAGACAACTCTCTGCATGGAAAGTAAAATCTCTCTCAATGGCTGGTAGGGTTTGTTTGGTGAAGTCAATCATCACTTCCAAATTTATGTACTATTTTATGGTTTATAAATGGCTGATTTCATTGATCAAGAGGATTAACATTTCTATCAAAAATTTCATCTAGAGTGGTAGAATTTTGGAAAGGCGGCTGGCAATGGACCCATGGAATTCTATTTGTAGGTCTTATGATGGTGGTGGTCTGGGCATCAAAAATCTTGGGGGATTTAATGATTCTTTGCAGGTTGCATTTATTTAGAGGCTTATAAATATGAAATCTAAGGCTCTTAGTTTTCATCGAGCGAGATTTACTCACAGGCTCAAGACAGGGAACTTCAATTATTTCAACTCCTCTGTGTGGTCTACCTTCAAGGGTATTTTCTCTAAAATTGATGTTGACTCTCAGTGGTTGGTTTCCAAGGACTCATCTCTTCCATTTTGGAAATAAAATTGGATCAGGAATCATCTGATTGACTTGGTTTTGGAGGAGAAGTTAAATTCGGATTTTTACTTTCTAATTCATGATCTGCTTGAGAGTATGGAGAACCTTCTGGATCACATTGCCTCTTTAGTGGATAATTATTTCTAGTCTTCTAGAGGTGATTTTTGGGAATGGGAACCTACTGTCAATGGTATTCTCACATATAAAGGATTTTACAATAACTATTTTGGAAGTTCATCAGAATTAAAATGGATTGGAAATCTGCACAAGAAGTTCTTAAGGATATCCAGATCCATTCTAATATGGAGGTTGGCTCATAAAAAATTACCAACTGATGACTTTTTTAGGTATGTGGAATCTCCCTTTTCTCTAATTGTGCTTTATTCTATTAGCATAGGGAAGACGTGAATCATCTATTCCTCAGTTTTACATCATCTTTGGTGATGTGGAGGGTGGGTGCTGATATTTTTGATGTTTTTATGCCTCAAACCAACTCAATATGTGAATTAATTAAGAGTTGGAATTTTCTAAAACTGTTGCCAAAAATCTGGAATTTTTTTCAAGTCGCGGCAGAGGAAACTAATTATTTCATCTGGTCTTCGAGGGACAAATTAAGGCATGATTCACAACCTTTGTGGGTTGGTGCTGGTCATGCAGGTATCCTTGATGTTGTGCGTGAGGTGGAAACACCTAAAGGAGTGTTTTTCTATAATTCAATTCATGATTTATCTGTGCTGAATCAGATTGAGATTAAGGGTAATTTTTGGCCTCCTCTTGGGATAATGGATGTCATATGGCAGACACCTTTTTGTGGGTGGATTAAAGTTAACTCTGATGGTGCTTCAAGGGGTAATCTGGGCCCCTCTAGTTTTGGTGCTGTCTTAAGGGATTATTAGGGGAATGCTCCTGGATTTATTCATGGCTCATGTGGTATTGCCTCCGCTCTTGAAGCGAAGATGCTTGGAGTTATTGTGGCTGTAGAGCAAGCGAAAGAACGGGTTTTGACATGATTTGGATTGAGTGTGATTCTATGGCTATTGTATTTGATTTATGAACTGGGTCCATTCACCTTTCATGGAAGCTCACTAATCGTTGGATTAGATTCTTGGATTCTATTTACTCAAAGGATCACATTGTTACTCATGTTTTACAGAGAGGAAAATGCGTTGGCAGATGGGCTTGCTAATAAGGGTGTGAATGGTAATGATTATCTTTGGATGGATCATGTGCCAGATGATCTCCTTCCTCTCTATAGGAGGGATCTTTGTAAATCATCTTATTTTAGACTTCTGTATGTTTTCCTTTCTACTAATATTGGGTTCTTGCTTCTCATATCAGGATCTCAGTTTGTTTTTAAAAAAAATTATATAATTTAAAAAGTTCAGTTTTTTTAAAATATATTTAAATATAAAATTAGTTCATTTATATTATTAATAGTTCAATTATGGTTATTTTAATTAAATATATATGTATTTTTATAGAATCATTATATACATTACGAAACATTTTTTCTTGAAAACTATTTTCATCGTATTTTGTGAGTTCATTTTAAAAGTAATTTCTATAAATTTTAGAGAAAAAATATGATTAAATGGATTAAATATATGGATTAATAATTCATAAATATTTTAATGAGGTCACATTATTTTTTGGTCATAATTAATAGAAAAAATAGTAAACATTTATCACCATAGTTAATGTTAAAACGAGTTTACCAGGAGGTGAGAAGTTAAACCAAAAGGTGACGGTAAATTTCATAATTAAAATTTTCTAAATCATTTTTTATTTGCATAGTTTGACCTCATAATATACTACCTTAAAATATCTATCATTTTTGGAGCATTTTTCTTGAGAATAACTTTATTATATTTAAATATTTTAATAAAATCCAAGTGTTTCATATTTCCCCTTATAAAAGAATACTAATCATTTCTCACTATTATATAAATTTGGGACTATTATGTCAACCAAACCCTACAACATTACCCTATAAAATTACCTATATACAAATTATGTATTATAGTGTTCTTAAAATACCATTATGGGGGTCCTTAAGAAAGGATCTAATTGAGGGTCACTGAAGGAGAAGTAATCATCTTACCTGACCTCTGTCAACTAAATTCTTCAAATAAATCCTATAAATCAAGTATATTTATCATTAAATAATAACATAAGTTTCATAAATATTATGAAATTTTTTATTTTCATCAAAACACCATTATCCACCCTATATTCCATAAAATTGGAAGTGAAAATATCGCGTGTGCATTAGTATGGACAACCACCTCCACATGGTGATACAATTATTTTCCATCACCATCAATAATGGATTGTTATTATAATTATTTTAATGTCTATATATGATATTTATGAAATAATTACTCTTTTATAATTAAAATATCATATCTACCTTTTTACCTTTAAATCACTTTTAAAATGATAACATCGCTCATGAGTACGTGTGGACTACCACCACTAAGATTTGATGTAATTTATTTTTCATTATTTCTTAAATTTATGTTAATAAGGATATAATTAATGAGTATATATGATATATATGATATAATAATGTTTCTTGGAAGGTGAATTTTTATTTACCATTTTTTGTTCACTCTTTTGAAATGTGAAAATATCATTTATATGTATGTATATCATACCATCTCCATGAATGGTGAAATTCATTTTTCTATATATAAATTTTATAGATAATTATATATATATATAATTAATATATATCATATTTCTATAATGATTAAATTCTTTATATTATGGCTCCAAGATCATTGTACATGGACTGAAACTATCAGACCAACATTCTAATGAAGAACGAAGGAGTTGACACCCGAAAAACAAAAAATTTAAAAATGATTTTTTAATAAATGGGTGTTAAAATAATATAAGTGGATTATATATGATATTATAATATTATAAATTATTATTTTATTTATCTATAATAAAGTTAAATTTATTTTATAGGAGGCTAGATATATTTTGAAGAATGTTTATATTTATGTATGATATTTTCGTTTCACCTTTACTTATATCAGAAACATGACATATTCACCACTTGATTATTTTATATGGTTTATATACTACCCCATAAGTGTATTTTATAATTATTATCGTGAAAACTATGGGTTATTACATATATAAGGTTCTCTATTTCATGGGTTTTTATTTTTAATGTTACCCAAGTGTTAAGGTATTTATGTTACAATCTCATATTTATCAGAATTGATTGTGATTAAGTTTACAATGATGAAATTATATGATCAATATATCAATTAATTATTTAATATTCTAATAATTTAGTTTGTATAGATATTAAATTATTTTAATTTCATTTACCTCTATCTAAGAAGTCAAGAGACTAAAATATTTTATTAAAGAAAATTTTTGTTACTTTTCTCTTTAGTCAGAAATATTTTTTATTCTATGTCTATGTTTTCAAAAATATTTTTAATAATGTTTATAAAATTATCTTATAATTGTATAAATCCATTTCTACCAATGATTGATATGATTAAGCATATCTTTAATACACTTTAATTAATTAATTATTTCATAAAGACACACATAATACAATCCCAAAGTATTGAAAGGCCTAGGGTATTTAGGTAATTTGATACATAACATACTAACTTAAATCATGAATAAAAAAATATTATTTTAAACTTATTATCATGACATTATATTCAATCAATATTCTAAAACTACATGGGATAACTTGGGCATGTTTATAAGAAAAGTGTTGTCTATAAATCATAGTATGGGAATAAACAATTAATAACATGATGAAAGTAATATATGATGGTAAAGATGTGTATAAATGTGAAATAAAATGTTTGAAAATCATAAACATCATAATTGGATCATCATATAAGTTAATAACATCAAGAAAACATAATAATTCTGAAATACCATAAAACATGACATCATAAGAATAATTAAAAGTTAACTACCAAGAAATCATAACATAGCGTACTTAATATAACCTCCTATGAATTATACATAGAATCTCACAAGATAAAAACATTACCCAATATATTAGATGTATATTTAATTTTGGTCCCACACATTACATTCATATCATATACATGTATTTGTGTTCAATATTGATCATTTAATATAATGACTCCTTGAATCACATTATAACCCTATGATTAAGGAGTGTAGGTTTGATTTTTTGAATTATATAATAAATGAAGGATATTTGCGACTAGGTTAATTCCCTTGAGTGGTAATAGAGAAATGTATTCACTATAAAAATGGTTGCCATGGAAAATCAATGGATAATTCTAGCTATATAATGGGTGTTCATAATGAATTTTGTGAACTGTGAATGAAAGTGAAAATGGGCTTTTCCATGAAATTGGAATCATAAGATAAGTAATGGGATCTATCAAAACCCAGTAAAATAATGAAAATTAGAAATAAGAATGACTTAGTATAAATAAAGCACTTGAAATAAAAAAGAAGAGTAGTGAGTCCAATACCTTTATATAGAATATCTAAAAGTTTGGTAGGGTTTTATTAACAACATTAAAACACATTGGGAAGGATTTGGAGATGTAAAGGGAGAGTGACATATTGATTAATGGGTTTTGAAATAAGAGGTGTGGGAGTATGGGTGTGTATTTATAGACAAAGACAGGGTAATTCTTTATTAATTTATAGACCTAGATTTTGACTTTGTATGATAAAGTAATAAAAATTGAAAACCATACCATGGTTTTTACCATGGTTTCAAAAAAATAAAAGTGGTTTTAAAACATTTATAATTCTATGAACCTAAATCCTTATTATAATATCCTTAGTGATGTGGAAGTGAGTCATGTTTATAATGAATTGATTTTAAATCCTTAAAATACAATATAGGTTTTGGTGGAATTAAGAAAGGTTTATAAAATTAATCTGATAAAATTATAAACAAATTATTTTAAAATAAAAATATATATTTAGTTATGGATTCTAGTAAAATAATTTATTACATAATTTTAGGGATATTATGATTTCCTAATACAGAACATATATTTATACATTGTTTAATGTTTTCCAAAAATCCAACCATCTGATAAAATGATAAAAAATCACAATTGGATATTTTCAAGATGTTGATTTCAAAAATAATATTTACTTTATCAAAATAATTTTCTAATTAATAGAATTTTATGTATTAAAAAATTTATATTTATTGAAAAATACGAGTTTTTAGGATACTAACAACTTTCTAACAACTATAAAATTATAATTCAAACTCATTAAAATATATTATCATTTATTTTTAAAAATATATTATTTAATAAAAATATTTTGTCAAAATAAAATTAATTTCAAAAAATTTTCAATTTTACAACAGAGTGTCATAATTGGAACAATATGTTTCCCAAAAATACATTTTTTATTTCTTCATATGAAAATATATTTGTATAAAACTAATTATATATTCATTTATAATGTAATAATAAAAAAGGGTTAAATATAATAATTTTTTAATTAAAAGTATATATACAAAAAATATTACTAGGGTCTGGTTACATAACCCCATATTACACAAGCACAGGCCATAACGGTAAGGGGTATGATGGTTGTAATTTATTAGGGTGGTTCGAAAAACGTGGTTTATGTTGTAATCTTGTTAAGATCAAACTGCTACCATTAAATAGTTTTTTGGAGATTTTATTTTTAAATATGTCCTTGGTTTTCTTCATGGGAAAATCCCAATGATTCCATCTCCATCAAAATCTTCGATAAATGGTATTCATAGGGTATAATCCTACTGGTCGAGGACATCACTTCTTCAATCTATTTGAAATGGAATTTATCATAATCATTATAATATAATGATATGAACAGTTACTAAACAATTGATATAGTATAAAGGATTAAGATTATTAATGGTTCATTAAATCTAATCTGATTTAACCATCTTAAATAACCAAATTAGTGCATGTGTTTTCTATAATTGTAAATAATTTACTTAGTAAAAATGGAATTTCATTTATAAACATTTAGGTTATTACATTCTTATTCCTTTCAAAAATTTCACACTCAAAATTTCAGCTTATACACTAAAATATATTAAGTTACTTCGATTTCATTTCTTCTTCTTGTTGCCATGTTGCTTCCACAAACATGTGGTTTTTTCACTACATTATTACCAGGTGACTTGTCTATCTTCATATAACATTTTTATTTATAATCTATGATCTTCACAGGCTACTCCTAGTATTAAAGATCATTTTATAAGGGTACCACCTATGGATTATTTACATTTTAGGGTTCTAGTATTTACTTCCTCAATAATGATATATAGAACACTTCATGTACTTGGGATAGGCTTGGTGGGGGTTTTGGTTAATATTTCTAAGATTATATGTGATCATAGATCTCAAACTGGATGATATATAGTTGAATAACCTTTCCCTTTTTCCAAATTCTTGTGAATTTATTACATGGTTATATATATAGGAACACCTTATTCTTAATATCAAACTCAAGGTCTAACCAATGATTGTCTCCAAAAAAAATTGAAGAATTTCTATAGATCTAATATTATATTGAATGGTCTAAACCCTCACTGTCATTTCTTGGATAAGATGAAGTCCAATAATCTTACACTCTCCAAATTCAATCCATCATGTTGTATTTCAAAACCTTTTCCCATTTAGAGACTCATAATGGTCCATCTGAATGATATAATAGGAAATGTTTTTATATGAGAACCCCACTAGGGAATGGTGTTGATCCAAATATTATTCTAAATCCATTGACCATGATCTCGGTATATCCTCTAAAGTTTGAATTGTTCTCTTAGGATAAACATCTATCTAACTGAGCTATTAAGTACATTAAATCATCTCTATATCCAAGGATTGTAGAAGGATTCTCTATAACCTCAAGGTAAACCTTAAATATTGATGATATATAATGGATTCTGTAGCTTCATCTAGTATAACAAATTACCTTATATATATCTTTGTGATTTAATCAAAGGAGAAATATTCCATGATATGAATGAAATGTGGTGAATTCATAAGTTGATTAACTATTGAATGGATGGTGTTATTACCTTTAGATATCTTAGAGAGTACAATGACGAAATACATTGTTATGTTTTTTTATTTCTATATTATTATGGTAAATAATTTCATTATACCAATATAATTTAGTTTTTCATCCTTGACTAGTTAGCATACTGAGGATTGATAAAAAAAATCATACAATCACCCAATTCAATTTATCAAATCAAATGTTTTTCTTAAAATATCTATACATATTTATGATTCATGGATGAATAGAAAATGGTGACCTATGAGAATCATTATTAAGTTACATCTTCAGTTATGTTATTAATGGGACATATATCCATGTTCCAAACATTATAACTCTTTATTTAGAAAATTCAAACTCTAGAATATTTGTTAAATTTTTCTTTAGATCCACATAGTCTTTTTGGAAATTCTTCATCTTTTCAAGAATGGATATTTGAATAGTTATTTGATCAAGGTAATATTATGATCCTTTTTATTCTCATTTTTTTCATTTTCATGTCAGTTAATGTTATATCCCATTCAATCTTTATCATGTATAGGGTTTCATGATCCTTTCTACTCATAGAATCTTACACATTTTTTCCATCCAAGGATGGTAATAGATTTAAAATTATTATCCTTGATCAATTCTAACCACCTTTATTGCTCCATATTTTTATCCTTTTATGAGAATACATATCGAAGGATTTTATGATATATATATATATATATCACACTCTTACCCATCGGGATAATGTCTCCAAATATTCAATTCAAAAATAACTGTAGCCAAATCTATATCATGTGTTGCATATTTCTTCTCTAGGATATTTAGTTAGCAGGATGGATATGATATCAAATTTTCATCTTGCATGAGTACACAAACCAATCCCGTTTTGGATGAATCACTATAGATCACAAATAATTGCCCAATTTTGGGTAGTTTGAATACAACTGTAGTTATTACCCTCAAATTTAACTCTTTAAATCATTCCTCATATTAATTAGTCTAGAAATTCATCACTCCATTCTGAATTATATTGGTTAGTGGGATTGAAAATCATGAGAATTTTATCCCAAGTTGATGATATTACCCAGGTAATCTAAGGATACTATGGATCACTATCGTAAATTTTGGTCCAATGCATCCTTAAATTGCCCATATTTTTTATGAACTTGTATATATACCACTTTTAGTGATTAAATGATCCTCATATTCTAAATTTTAGTTAGGGTATATATTAATATCCTTAGTAAATAATACCACAAAATTATATTGGTAATACATAAATATTATGTTCATTAATCCTGTGAAGATATATAGAGAAATATTGAGTTCCAATGGAATCATCATGAACTCATAATTACTACACCATGTATAAAAATTATTCTTATGTATTTCTTCCTTATTCACCATTACATGACAATAACCTAACTAAATATCCACTATAGGGAAGTTTTTTATTTCACACTGGTGATTCAACACTTCATCAATCTATGGTAGGTGATACATGTTATTTATTTTGATTTAGTTGATTTCAGGATAATAAATGAAGTGGTTCATAGACCCATCCATTTTTTTATTAAGAGGACTGGAGAACCCTATTGTGAATAACTTGGGAATTTAAACCACCTATCTAGATTATCCTTTAGTTTCTTCTTCATCTATTTGTGTTCAATTGTGGAAATTCTATATAAAGTATTTATTTTGGAAAACATTTAGGTATAAGACTGATTGAGAACTAAAACGCAAGGCTTAGAGGAAGACCATAAAATTATTTAGGGAACACATAACCATATTCCCTTATAATGGCTATTTCAACAAGGATGATATTTTCTTTAGTCTCTGGCAGTTTATATGAATACACTTGCTCGTAAAGAAATGACTTCCATGAGTGAGATGAAGATACCAAAGGATATCAATCCTCCACCTTGAACTTTTATATGATTATATGGAGATTTAGGATATAGAGGGTAATTTTATTTACCTAGTAATTTATGATTTCTCTATATAAGGAATTTCAATTCAAACCCATAATTACATCAAATTTTGGTAAAGGGAGTTTCACAAGCTTCATTGGGAATTTCAACCTGTAAATATGGGCAGTGGAGAAGTTATATACTTGTTAAGTAATAATTTTTCCAATTTCCATTTTTAGATAGTTCTGTTTCCATATTTATTTTTATTTTTTCGCTAGATCTATTAAAAATTCATTATGTGAAACCATTTTTAGAAATATAATCAAAACGTATGCTCAATATCCATAAGTGAATAACTAGTGTTCATTTCAACATATCATTATCAAGATCAACCTTAGTAGTTTTGATTGCATAATCTCACCCTACCTGTCTAAGAATTTTATATTGTTATCAATGGTTATAATTTACAAACCTTTTCTTAGTGAATAAATTCATTTATTACACATGTTACTCATAGTTGGAACATTATAGAATAGGGTAAGTGTTGACTAGATCATATCTTTCTTCCATCACATTGGTAGGTTTCCCATGTCATCATTTTCTAGTTGGGTTCCCCTTCTTCCCACACCTAAATTATTTGCTTATCACATTCATTATGTCTCTAGGATTCTTCTTCCAAAAAATTTCATAAGTTATATGTTGTAATTTTTATCCACTTTGATATTCCCCCATCTCTCAGTAAGAATTAAAATTCATTCATTACTTCCTATTTTCAAACCCATGAGACCATTGAGATCTGATGATCTACAATCAGAGTTTGGGGGAAATCAGGACATTTCAACATATCATTCATGTCCTTGAATTTCCAAAGATTTTCAATAATCATCATTATCCCACCAACAAAGTTGTCAACTTTACGTTCAGGTTCAATGAAAAAGTATGAGTCGTATCATGATACTCCATTGAAGTTCACCTCAGACAATAGGATGGATATTTCATTCATTTTATTGAGGATATGAAAATTACTCTCAATTATATTTTCCATAACAAGAGGAAAACATTTACTGAAAATCATTTTCATAATTATTTCTACTCCATCACTTCAATATTTTCCTCAGGCTTCATATTGTTTTTCAATATCAACCATTTTTTTAGGCTCCCCCTATATCATACAAAACTAACCTGATTTTCTATTTATCTAAGCATATAAGGATAGATAATATCATTCCAATAAATTTGATCCATTTTATATAATTAATTGATTGGAATATCTACTAATAGATAGATACATTTATCATATCATGGTCTCAATTTCATATTCCTTATTCTTGTGTGGATATTGGTTTTCCACCTATTTCACATTTCTATTGAGATTTTGTGTTAATTAAGTATGAATTTTCATGATGTTATTGAATAATTCTCTCATTAGGTTGGTAATCTCATTGGGGAATTTCCTATCACATCAGTGTTTGACTCAGTCCCTCCTATTTGAATCCATTTACAAACATAAAGGTAAAATATGGATGAGAATTTTCAAACAATTAAACTTCTAAAATGAAAAAAATGTACATTAATTGGATAAAATATAGATTAAATTAATTACATGATCTATGAATTTATATGTTATAATATATGTTATCCTAGTCCAATTTCATAAAAAAATTATTGGAATTTCTATTCCCTTCATAATGTGTTTTAAAAAGGTTTTGAATTTACCAATGCATATCCCTTGGGAGTTTCAAAAATAGTTTATACCAAGACCTATTTTTTATGCACAAGATGATGATGGAGTTAATTCAAAATTATCAATTTTTGAAACTAGTACACCATTGTATAACTATTCTAAATGACCATCCACCTGTAGTATCCAAAGATGAATTTAATTTCTTTTAAACAACGTACCCTATAAAGTGACATAATTTTGGGATGCTATACTATGTTTCGTCTTATCCCTATTTTTTCATTAATTTTTTCTAATCCTAATCCCCAAAAATAATAAAATCTTTCTCGGAAACCAATTTTGACAACCCATATCTTCAATATACCTTAATTAATGATTTATTACATAAAGAAGCACATAATATTTTCCTAAAAGATTGAAAGGTGAAATGTATTTGGGTAATTAAATACATCAAATATTTACTTGATGAAGGGATAAAAAATTTTAATTAAAACTTTTTAACATGAAAAATTATTTCATCAATCTTATAATACTAAGTGGGATAACCTAGGGACCCATATATAAAAATGGTGATATATAAATCCTAATAACAGAACAATCAAAGCATAACATGATGGAAGTAGTAATTTTTTTATCAAGAGGCATAATTTTTTTAAATAAATGGTTTTTAATCGTAAACATAATCACTGAATCATGATATAATAAGATAACATCAATACCACATAGTAATGTGTATATAACAAAAAACATGGAATCATTAGCATATGTCAAGGATAACTAGGAATAAATCATAACATAGTGTTCTTAGGATAACCTATCATACACCATACATGGAATATATTGAGATAATAATATTAACCAATTTATTATATCCCTATATAATATAGTCACACCCGAATCATTCATATCATGTACATATATTTTTACACCACATACATCATACATATATGAATTCCCACATAGATCGTACAACCTAAGAAAGTATTTAATCACTTTTAAACCCATAATTAATAAGTGTGAGTTATATAAATGGGTTTATCCAATAAATAAATGGTATTTAAACCCATGTCAAAACCCATGATTCTACATGGATACGGGTATTTACTATACATATGTTAGTCATGGAAAATTGTAGGATAATTTCGACAGTATAATGGGTGTTCATAAAAGTTTATGGAATGGAAGAATGATAGATAAAGGTATTACCTCATTATAGAAGAATCATAAAGAGATTAAATGGTTGATTGAAAACTCACTACAATATATAAAATTGAAAATACAAATGTATTTTATCAACGAATGTACATGAAATAAAAATTAGTGGATGTATTCCCTTATATTGAGAGGGTGATTCTAAAATCATCGGTGGAACTTATTAAGAGATAGGGAAAACCTTGGTAGGGAATTAAGAAGGAAAATTAAGGGTTAAATCTTTCTCAATGGATTTTGAGTGAGGAGGAGTGGGATTATGGGTGGTTATTTATAGATAAAGAGTTTTAATTAAATATTAATTTTTAAAAATAGGTTTTGGACTCTATATGATAAAATAATAAAAAACACAAACCTTATCATTATTTTTTCACATGGTTTCAAAAAAAATTATGGGTTTTATATATTTTATAAGGATAAGAACCTAACTTATAAAAATAATACCACTAGAGATGTGGAATTCAGTCCTTTTTATAAATATTTTTTAAAAAAAACATAAAGTACAATATAGTTTTTAGATGATTCATTAAGGGTTATAACATTAATAAAATCACTCCAAAACACATTATTTTAAATTTTAAATCTATATTTAGTTTTTTATAACTTTTATATCATTCATTAAATTTATTTTTGGATGTTATTATGTCATAATAAATATCATATGTTTATACAATATTTTATTTTTAAACATAAAATTTGATCATCTCACAAAATTATGAAAAAATATTCATTGGATAATTTTGACATGATAATTTCAAAAATAATATTTATGCTATCAAAAAATTTCTAAATATGTTAATTTTCACTTTTAAATAAAAAATAATATTTATATGAAAATAAAAATTTTATGAGGTTAATAACATCTTGACTGTTATAAAAAATACACTAGACTTTTTTATATTATATTATAATTTATATTTAAAAATCATATTATTTAAATAGAATATTTCACTAAAATAACATTTATTCAAATATACTTTATTTTATCAAAAGAATGGCTTGATTGAAACTATTTATTTCCCAAAAATACAGTATTTACTTCATCATATCAAAATCTAACATTATCAAAATAATTAGATGTTTATTTAAATAGTAACTATAAAAAGGATAAATATTATAAGTATTTCATTAAAAATAAAAATATACAAATTTATTTGTCTATGTTCAATATACATAACCCCTAATTACACCAGAGTTCACCCTAAGTGTATGGGGTGCAATTTTTGTTCTTTCTTGGGGTGGTTCAGAAAACATAGTTTGGGTCATGATGTCAATAATCCTCAACTTATCACAAAAAATGTTTCAATAGTGCTTCATTTGTTGAATCTCAACTTAGGCATATTTATGTTTATATTCTAATGATTCTATCTCTCTATGAAGGTTCGATAAAAGGTCTTTATATGGTATGATCCCACTGGTTGAGTCCATCACTTCTTCCTTTTGTATCAAATGGACTTTATAATAACCACTATTATTTACTTATCTTATTCGATATCGTATAATGCGTATATTATGAATGTTTATAATGATTAAAGGTATTTTAAGCCTAACTTGCTATATCATTCTAACATAACCAAATTTTGGAATTTTTTATATATTTTTAAGTAATTTCATTAATAATAAAGTAATTTAATTTATAATATTTCACGTCATTATAATTGAATTTTCACAAAATATTTTTAAATGAATATTTTTATCATTTTTTCAATGAGGTACTTTTGAATTTTTACGAAAAATTTTAATGGATTATTTTTTTAATGTACGCAGCATGAATATAATTTACCATCATCATGATCACTCAATTATTTGATTTTTCCTTTACATGTTTCCATAATTATTTTCTAATAAAATTCATTCCATAATATTTTGGAAATTTTTTATATTTTAATGACGCGATTCTAAAAAATGGGTATTTTTCTCTAGTAACATTTGACTTTCCTTTTAAAGTGATTTTCAAATATGATAAAATCCATATATTTTACTATTTCATTATTGGGTATATGATCCAATGATACCATAATTATTATTTCTCTAGATGTTTTATAATTATGGGGATAAAATCATGAAATATTTATGAAACACATTTCTTTTCCACAGGTTATGCTATGATGAAATGATTAAATGTTTATGATACATGTTTCCTTTCCATGAGTTATATTATGAGGTTTGTTTTAATATCTAATAACACGCATATGAATGGATTATGATTTTGATATGGGTACGACTATAGTTATATATATCCCTCAAATTAGTTGTATAAATATAGATTTATCATTATATAATAAGAAATAGAATGGGTAGTGAACCCAGTTCAATAAGTTACATTGTCCACTATGATATTATTTAGAGTGAACCCTATCCAATATGATAGTCTTTGAAGTTACACTTGTCTGAGGAAATTATTTTCTACGATTATGCGTATACCAAAAAATTATTTCTTATAACAATTTTATTCTATCATGGCCCATGTTCTTTGATTCACTTATGATTCAGGACTTATGAACTCTAATTATTTATTCCATGACTCATAATTTTGATCTATGATATGAAGGGTGTGATTTTAAATTGTTAAACTCATGTACTCATACAATTATGCTCATGTTATACTTATGTTTTAAATAATGTATACCTTTTTTACACTTACTAGGCATCTGAGCACACCCTTATTGTTTTTTATTTTTTCCATGATATAACTAAAGGTTTTAAGTATGATATGTCTAAGAAGGGTTCTTGTAATAATGAAAAAGTGGGAGAGAATGTAGATGTTTTAATAGAAATATTTTATATATCTGATTTTATAAAGACACTAAACCTATACAATTATAGAATAGATCATAATGTAATATATTATATATTCATATAAAAATATGTAATATTTATATATGAATGTATGGGTCACATTAGGGAGTGTGGAATACATGACTCATTGTTTATGGATTTTATAAGATGGTGAAATATATATCTTTTCATGCATGAGGTAATTCCATATCTACTTTAGAAGAGTATCAATATATGAAGGTGTCGCCTAAAATGGGTAAAATCATTGAATATGAGACATATTCCATTATAAGGGCATTCCATGTGTACATACATTCATTGTAATGTTGGTAACCAAGACTAATGGGGAGGTACTACCCTTAAAGTTGGGCATGGTCTTGATCCTTAAAGGTGGAATTTGATTGTACTTAAAAGTGAAAATAATTCGCTATCATGATCTAATTCATGTATTTGACTATATATATTGTTTATGTGGCATGTAATCAAAGTAGGTATGGTCAGTTTTGGTTGTGCCTTAGTTATAACAAGATCACTCGATATGTGGTTGTTTGTATTATTCAATGTGTATTTACTTTTAAATCGTGTTATACACTTTCATATACCTATGTAATTATTTTAATTACTCTTGGGTGGTTTCTTACTAGGTTTATACTCACACCCTATGTGAGAATATTGTTTCCCATTCAGACTTTGTGGCCAGTTATCTAGTGAAGGGGAAGTACTTGATGATAAGGAGATGAGGATAAGGAGTCTTAATTTTGTTGGTGATGTCGATACATGCATTGTACCATTTTTACTATATTTAATTTTACATTTCATGATACCAATTTTGACCCAAAAAATAATGGAACCTTATTTTGTTATTATATTGGTCAATAATTCCAAATATTATAGCATATATTCATGTTATTTTCTACTCTTTCTTGTTAGATAATATTTTTGTTATACTATCTGGTGTTGGATATGATTAGAAAGGGTATAGTATCCCCATTATACCTTATACCATCACCTATAGTCATTAAACCCATTCATAATGGGGATTCATGCATGAGTTCATGTGGCTCTCAGGAACAAACCACGTTATTCATGTCATTGTATTATAACATCACACACATGGTTCGACAAACATTATTTCCCTATTAATCCCATGAATTTATCATGAGTTTATAACTATAGCCTCCATCCTAACTATCAAACTATATCCAATACCACTTTTTTCATGACGTTACTTTATAATTAACCCCTAACAAGCCTACAATGAAGATAATAGTGACCACATAATCCCACCTCCAATATGATTTGGGTTAGAGACTATCATCGATGTTATAAAACCAATAAATGAGAGTCATTATAATAAATACTAATAAAATAAGTATATGTACACCAATAACCACCATAATATAAATATATAAAATATCCCACAATAAATCACAATTCATGGAAATTCGATAAAATATAAAATTATTATGAATAAATATTAATATGGACCCATGAGTAGTAACTCAAATCATTTTACCAAGATCCAAGCTAGTACTACCATGCATGGTAACCAAACCACTGCTAGAATCCTGTAAAATGTTATTTCTATTTAATGTGGTGGTTATATATCTATAATTCATGATAGATTCATCAATACACCAATTTCAATCATTAGAGATTCACAATAATTCCCCAATTAATAAAATTTTGAACACACATGCACCTATACTAGGTTTATTACCTCCCAAAGTAACCAAGGATTATGGAAAAAATATTCAGACCAAGTATAAAGAAATTATAAGAATATGTAAAATAGAGAACCCCACACAACATAAAATATTGTTTTCTTTCTCATTAACTAACCCCATTCACCCCTGAACTACCATACCTTCAATAACTTATCAATCATAACACATCTGATATTGGTTGGACCACAACCCTACCTACCACAACCCATTTGGGGTTCAACACTCTCATTGAAACTTGTACTAACTATACTATAACTATAACCACAACCATAAATCATATATCCACATCTCTTCTATGCTTCACAACTTCATTAAAATTTTATACCAATATATTATAGTAAATATAATGAACATCAAACTCATTCTATCCTCTTACCAGGCATAACCCCTTCCATGTATCATCACCATATCTACATAATTAATCTACTATGATCCATCATATATCCTACAATATATTGAATAGTGGGTATGAAATAGGTTGAAATTTTTTATTTTTTTCCTCACCATAATAAATTTTGGGGACAATAAATGAAACCCAAAACATTTGGATATTGGTAAAGTAATATAATGAAGTTTTTGGGTGTCAAAATGAATCGGTAGGGGAGTGTTCCTCCTTAGACTTATAGGGAAGCACCTGCACGAGCAGTGGTGGATGAAGTGGAAGAGAGAATGTTGGCTTGAGTAAAAGTTGTATTTTCAATTATATAAAATTCATCTTCAATCATTTGATATTCCAATTATAGATTTAAAATTTACTAAAAATGTTATATTCATTAAGCTATTAATTAATCTATTTTAATTTTATATAATTGAAAATACAACTTATACTTTATTTATTCTTTTACCATTATTATCATTAATGATAATTATATAAAAAACTAATTATTATTTAATTCTATCCCAATAAACAACATTTTATTAGTTATTTCATCATATATCATTCCATTCCATACCATCAAGAATTATGTGACATTTCCCCCATAACACCCTCCATCCACAAAAAAATGTCATTCCATACCATGCCAACATCCACCATAATTTCCACAAAAATAAACCCCTTACCATATACTAATACCACCACTATTACTGCATTAATTCCATTCCAATGATTCCCACACAAAGTAGGACCACATTACCATTCAAAACGAATCAAAATAAATAACTAGCCACAAAAATCATATTTTTATAATATTTTATCATTAGTTTCATGGTTATTAATTATGTCCATCATATTCATTAATCATAGATTCAAGATTTAACAAATAATGCATTCATTACCAGCTAGGAGGAATTTTATTTTTTGAAATGGTGTTTCTGACATCTAATTTTCATAGAAATTGAAGAAGAAAAGAGACATAGTGACAATATGAGAGGCCAATAATCACATGAAATAATAAAATTTTATACTTCTCATGTGATACTTGTTCCCCCATTATAATTGGCATTATGAATTTCATATTTTTTTATATTGGTTCGCCTCACTTGATCAGATGAACAAATAGTATAAAAATACCCTAATATAGATAAAATATAGAATATTTTTTTGACTTAACTATCTTTAATTATTTTCCCATGATTTCATACCAAATTACTGGTAAAGAAAAGATACGACCACATCTTAGGACTCAAGAGGAAGATACTTGAGAAATTTTTAGAGGGGTTCACTAAACTCAAAAGAAAGGTCCATCTTGTCCATGTTTAAGAAAATAAGAAGCAATTAATGAAATAGACATCCTATGTATTTAAAATTAAAGAATACATGTCATGTAGTGACTCTCCTAACATTTCCTTTAGTAATACTAGATCAAGTATCCGTAATATTCCATTTAATTTTCTCAGGTGTTTATAATCATTATTTATAATAAAATTATACAAAAATTGGTGTTAATATTATAAGGATATATTTTAATTAAATTTTTTAAAGTTATGATTTAACGATTATATGATTTAAAATCTCAATTTGAATAATAAAATATAATATAAAAGATGATTTTAACAATTTGTTGATAATATCTAAGAAAATAATTCATATGTAAGAATATATTAAAAACACATGATAGTTTATTCTATCAAATTTTAACATTTATGAATAAATATTACACTTATGAAAAAATTACTTAAAATAAAAATTAATATATAAGTGGATATTAAATATGTATAATGATTTACTCACAATAATTTATATACGTAATAAAAAAATATAATATCTAATATGGATATACTTAAGATAATAATTCATATATAAGAAGATATTCAATAATTAAAATGACTAATGAAGAAAATATCACAAAACCTTATACATAAGATAATTAAAATAATTTATAATATCATATACTTAGTATAAATATTGACTGAAAATAGGAAAAGGCATAATATTAGCCAAAATATTAGAAGATATCGCAAAACACTGAATTATATTTAAAAACTAACATTTAAATTCAAAATTTTCATAAATACTTATAAAATCTATGAATTATTTAAAACACAAACCATAATGATAAGCCTTTCTATAATTTTCAACATCACTAGGAGAACACCCCCCAAACTAGTGAAAATAAAGGAAATGTTCCAATAAGATTTACACCCTTATAGTAGAGACCTATAATGATGAACTAACATATTTACCTTTACTCTCCCACAAATATCAAATAAGTTAGATAAGAAACTTATTATATACAGTAGGAGATGAGTAATTCCTCAAACAAATCTGGTGTAACATCGATGCTGATGGATAATTCCTCTTGTTTCAGTGACATGAGAATCAGTTGGATGGGAAAGGTGGAGAAGGGTAATTTCTTTAGCATGTGAGTACATGATGAACCAAAATTCACCATTTTGGAGAAAACATTTCTCTCTCATATCACATGGATCAATGCGGACAATGTCACACCAGAGACCATATTTCCAATTTAATGTACCTCTAGTACATAGGAGGACCTGCTATCTGGCTACAGTATTAAGGATTTTTATTTTATCCAGTATTATAGTTTATATATTAATCTGTAGAAATGTGTATCTCCACCATTTTATTAACATTAATTGGTTATTTGTTTTAGAGATTTATATTCTATTCAATGTAATAGATATAGTCAATGATAGGTATTTCCTCTTTTTCTTATATGATAGGTAGAGATTTATATACCACATATTATCTCATGATTAGTGTATTTAAAGAAAATTACTAGGTGGGTAATCTTTTTAGGGTTATTAGATATTATTATTGTTTCTTTATAAAGTAACATAATTATTTTGAGAGCATTATACAAGTGATATATAGGTATATTAATCATGATAGACCATTAATATGTATGTTTATGAAGTCTAGTGGTAATGGATTGTCCACACTCTATATATTTTTGATTCATATAGACACTAAATGTCTATGCGGTAATATCAATGATCGTTATAACCTTATTTTTGAGTTATTTACTGGGTTTCCTTCACTTTTTTTGAAACCCACAAAACACTACATTTAGAATTTGATCTAATTTATTTTTATCATTTTATATATATATATCTCAATATATAAAACTAATAAATGGATTACTGATAAATTGAAGTTAAATTAAATAAAAATGGAATTTATTTTTCAAACTAATATAAATTTGAGAATTATGTAATACCAAAAGTTTATGATTTTCATAAAAACCTGGTAACCTATAAATTGAAATATAGATTACTTTTGCTAGTTTTATAAATAATTTTAATAGTTCTTATTCAAACCATTAGCAAATATGGAAATACACAGATTTCATTCGAAGATAAAGAATAATATGTTACCAATGTTTTTGTAACAAAACCAAAGATATGTGGAATCTGTCCATTCAAGGATTTATTATGAATGGATTTGCA
The DNA here is from genome assembly GCA_963277665.1 of Viscum album. Lineage (NCBI taxonomy): Eukaryota > Viridiplantae > Streptophyta > Magnoliopsida > Santalales > Viscaceae > Viscum > Viscum album. The sequence continues at coordinate 1,467,956,360 of OY728158.1, forward strand.
CCTCATGGGTCAAAATACATTAGAATTAAGAATACACTATGATTTATACTTTCTAAATGTCTTAAACATCTTATTGATTAGTGTACATCATATTTTTCCTTTTTAAGTATTTCTCATGAACGTACTCTTGAGTTGTTTTCATTGTAAAAGATGATAACATTTATATTTATAATCATTATAACAAATATATTGGTTAAATTATTATAAAAAACCAAGATACTAGTTTTTTTAGTGGAAGAGAAAAATTACTGTCATGATTAACATGTAAAACAAGCTTGATGTAAATGAAGTGTAAAATACTAATCAGGATGATTGAGGTATTTTGGGTCAGTAAGAGAGACATAAGATTTAATTATATTCATTAAGAAAATGTTTTTATCATGGATTCATCAAAATAGATCTGCATATATATTAACCAATTTGTTATAGAAGTAAATATTTAATAATAAACATTTAATGGAATATTTGGTTTTATATACTCCATGGTTATTTTTTAAATTAAAAATTACTGTTTTATAAATTACTATTGAGTTAATTATAACATTATTTGTTTTAATATAGTTAGTATGTATTTTCATTATTCACATTAATATCCTTGATAATTGTGAAATACAAATACATAAATATTTTACTTTTATTTTGTTGTAGGTTAATCAGTTATTTATAATACTATTACATATATCATTTGATAAGGACAAAAATTATTAATTGTTTTCAAAATAAAATTCAACATCCTCTTGAATTTTATTTTAAATACTTTCTATGATCTAACATTTGGTATTAAAGGAGGTTTCAACATTTGAAACCAAACTAATTGTTTCTATTTATTAACCAGTTTTTGTTTCTCAACTTCCTCACACATAATAGTGTATAAAGAAATTATTTTATGAATGGTTGAAATAATTGTTGGATATATCGATAATATAAATCCAAAAAAACCACCTATATTGTATAATAATCATATTTAATATTGGAGAGAAGGAATGGAAAAAAATTAATTAATATTTTTTTCGATAACTATCTTATTCTTTTTGGTGAATATAAAATTATAAAGAAATAAATTACTTCTTTTTTTATGTAATAAAATAATAATTTTAATCTAAAATTACATGTTATAAATATGTTTATATATTAAATATATAGAATTGTTTATAGTCATGTATCTTAATTTTTAATAACTTATGGTATATAGAACATTCTTGAAGTTACTTTTTTCAGGTCTTCAAAATTACTTGAAACTAAAAGAGCTATGATAAGATTAGTCCATTAGGTTATTGATTTTCTACCCACTGAATCTATAGACCAAATGTGTTGATGATTCTTGATTATTTTCAATATATTACAATCACTTATAGAAAAATAATTATCAATTGATAAATATTTTGAAAAGGATTGTATATCCTATCTAAATAATTGGATACTATATAAACAATAATAATTTATTCAAAGAAAATTACTAAATTAATTATTGATGTCTTAATTAGAACACTCGTGAAATATGGATAAATATTTAAAAGATATGCTAAATTTAATTAATTAAAATAGGGGTATCATTTTCTACTATATCTCAAGGATATATTTCCAAAAAATATAAAAAATACTCATAAGATAGTAAATGGGAACCAACTAAAGGTGAACTTTCTATCTTGTAAAAAATTATATTAAAAAATAAAAATTTCTAAAGAAATTATTTTAAATATAGAAAATAAATAAAGGATATGTTTGATAAAAATTATTATTCTAACCCATCTTTTAATGAATATTGGAAACTCGGTCACATTCAACTATATTTTCTTAAACTCAAGAAGAAAGATAATAAATACTCTATAATGTATTCTAAAATGAATTGGAAGAAAATTTTGGAAGTTATGGATTCATAGATTTCTAGTGTTAGTGAAAATAATTCAGATATTTTATTCAATTATAGTGATGATAGCTAAAAAACTTTGGGATTTTATGATAATGAAGAATATTTCATGGGAAGACTTAATACCAATGCCCATAAAAAGTTTACTCTAAATTTTAATTTTTTTATCAATAATAAATTGAAAGTGAGAATGAAGATAAGATTTCATCATTTTATAATGATGATGAATAGTGTCTATAAATATATAATGAGATAATGGATTATGTGAAAAAATGTGAATATATGTACTATAAACATTAGAACAAGTATATTGATCTTAAAAAATAATCTAAAGAAATAAAAGTTAGTTTTTTAAAGGTCGGTGAAAAAGTTACTGAAAAAAGAAAATTTCAAACATATTTCTAAGTTTGATAAGTTCAAAAATAAAATTATTATTTATACCACTAAAGTGATAGTAAAATATTAAACATAAATTCATTATGTTCAACAATGTTTTAATAGCTGAAATAATTATAATTATTAGATGAAAATACATAATATATTTCTTTTCTTAAGGAAAATAATGTTATCAAGATATAATCATAGATTGAAAGTATAGTGAAACTTTTGACCAAGTTTAAAACTAACGGAAAGGAATTTATGAAGACGCATGGTCAGTTGAGACCCATCAGAACATCATCTGGATTGGGAAGTAAAACAATCAGATGTTCAGTCTACTAGAAAAAAAATTACGTAATTAAGCACAATTTTATAATATGTGTATATAGAAGTTTATTGGAAGAAAAATTTCTCACTTAATAGGTATAAATCATTTTGAATATGTCATGTATGTATATCAAAATCACTATTTACATTTTAATATTAGAAGGAAAAGTAATTACGGTTATAAAGATTTTGTTTTCTAATTCATCTAGACCCCCTACCTACCCAAATTATATTTCAAAAGGATTTTTTTACTAAAAATTGGAAGGTGAACACATATCATCAGTACAACTAGTATTTCTTATTTATATTTTGAAGATATTTTACTCCATAATTTCTTACTATATTGTATCTATTTCATTAATTAGTGGTAGTATCTATTTATTTTTTAAGAAAACATTTAAACATTTTTTCATTTTTCATAAACATAGACATTAAATAAAAAATATGGATTAATATTTAAAAGAATAATATAAATATATTCATTAATATATAATAACTTCAAACATATTTGGAATTTTTGTAAGTTATATAGATTTTTATGAAGTGTTGTTTATTTACTATTTGTTTAGAAAAAAATAGTTATATTTCATTTTTTCTTAAATTTCAAATTTATTTTATTTTTATCTGAATTTTAAAATGTTATTTACCTAATTAAATTATTAAATTATTTTTAAATTAATTAATTATAATAATTTTTAAAATTAATAAATTTTTAAAAAATAATATGACATCATGTGTTTTAGAAATATAAAATATGATCTTTTAGATCAAGTAAATCAATGGGGAATCATTTTTTCCAAACAAATCAGTATAAATAGGTGGATCTAGAGTTTTTTGGATGTATTAATTGGTGTTACAAGTTATGATCTTTAATTATTTTCAAAAAAATCAAATATTTCGATATGATCATGGTATCATTCTGATAACTATCTACCATTGAGATAATTTGAGAAATGATTATTGATTTTTATTTTCTTAAAAATTATGTGTTCATACAAAATGATATTATCACCATTAAAAAAGGTACATTACCGGTTTCCACTATAGAAGAACCTGAGTTGTTTAACCCTTTGTTAATTCAAGATTTATAAGGATTTTAAAATTTTATGAAGAAGATAGTTTAAATAAGGATCATTTTGTTCTATTTGTTTTTATTTTTACATTTACTTTAGAAATGATTATTGAATACATAAAAGTTCCATTTGGGGTAGATTACCTTTTTTCTCAACCAGATGGAAATGGGGAGTTTTTTAAATTTGAATTTGAAAAGAACCATTTTTTAGTTGGTGAGAAATTTCATAAGATAAAAAAATTATGCGATCAAGTAAGAATAGTTTTTCAATTGATCATATCATTTCTATAAACTAGGAATGGATATAAACAAGTGATAAAGATATAGGATGTCTACGTTTAGTCTATATTGTAATATTTAGAATGTTTATTATTTTTATGTCCATATCATCTGGTATAGAATCCATTTGGAATGGATAAGTTAAATGAAGATCCTACAATATAATTGGATTATTAATAGAGTTATTGTGAAGTTGTCTAAGGAAAAAAATATTGATAATGAATCTCGTCTTGAAATTAAATTATAAAATCCTATTAAAGTTGATCCAATAATAAGGAATATATTAACCTATGATTTAAATGGTAAAATCATTGTCAAAAAATAATTAGTAGTTTCATCTACTAATCTTCATAAATCAATTGAAATAGATGATAAAAACAAGGATGTCCAGATTATAGTCAACATAAAATCTCTATAAGCTCTAATAAAAGATATGTATTTCAGAAAAAAATAATCTTAAAATAATTGGGTATGTTCAATTAATAATTGTATATATACCAATATACAGGGAAAAGGTAAACATAGATAAATTAGAAGTTAAACAGAAATAATATTCCGTAAAAAATAATCATAATATCATATCCAAAGTATAATTTATACCCAATATTATATTCTTAAATAAAAATATTAAATTCCAAAAATAATATGAAAAATGAAAATATAAGTAGGAAACCCATGTTGTGATTTAGATAATTTTAAGGCAAATTCCCTGGGAGAAGATGTAAATTAGGAGATTATGGAAGATATGAAGAACTAAAAGTATACTTTTAAAGTGAATAAATGTAAAATGGCTAGAGATATCCTTCATGTAGTAATTATTATGGAATATGTTACTCCTAAAATACTAATGAAAATAAAGTTACAAAATGACGGTAAAAGAAAATAAGTTTTATTGGATGTTTCTGAAAATTCGTATTCTTTATTATAGCCTTATTGGATAGCTGAAATTCTATATGAGAAACCATCTAATGGTCAACCATCTAATGATTAGTTAATTTGAGATGAATATCTTGAAGTTTCTCCACCTCTAGCCACTGAATTAGTAGATCCACCAGTATAATATTTATTGAAATAGTTTTTTCATAAGAAAGTTATGAAGAAATATGAATCCCTTGAAATGAAAGATAAAGTTAAAGATTTATCTTCATTTGAATATTCAGCTCATACCTCTATCACAAAAAACTTCATTTCCTTCAATAAAAGATGTTCAAAAATCAGTTTCATTGAAATTAAGTATGGGTTATATTTCTTATTCATTATATCAATATAAGATAGTTATTGGTGATATAAATATATTTAATGATGATCGTACTAACATTTATTTATTTTTTCAAAAAATATATATTTATAAGAATATCAACCAATAGTTTCCAATGATTATAAGATGAAAAGTGAAATATCATCTAAGTCTATTGTATCAATTACAAATCAATATTTTCATTAAAACATTGAATCAATTCTAATAATTTAAGGGAAAATAAATCAAGACACTATCATGATATTGGAACTAAGTTAAAGAGTTGAACTCATTCAAAATCAGATGATTCATGCTCAGAATCCAAAATGTAAAATTCAGTTAATAGATTCTATAACATTGGTTAAGAAATATCTAAATAAATAATGATAAGAAACTAATTTTTGGGATCTTATGTTGATAAAAATAATAAAGTGTTTGAAAGATCAAGGAAATCAATTCTATGAGAGAAAAAACCATTTATATTTATCAAACCAAAGATATTCTCTTTGAGAAATGAACCACTCTTGAATAATTCATGAAAGGACATGAAAAAATGTTTATGAAATTTATTCACTGGTATAATATATGATTTATCATATAGTAATTCAGAATCAGTATTATATCGTAATTCAAATTTCAATGAGAATAAAGAAAATCCAAAGAAAATAATAAGAATATAATCTCAATAATAGAAAAATTTACTAATATAAGTCAGTCATTAAAATCTTAATAAGATATATTTTCTAAAAAGTTAATTCACTTTAAATATATGTTCAAAGTTCAAAAAGTCCATATGAATGAGTAGTAAAATAAATTAATATATTGAAGCACATGGTTGAAACATCAATTAAGAAAGATTGATTTTAAAATTTTGTATTCCTTTTATCATTTTAAATTTTAACTCAAACATATTATTGATCATATTTTATGAATAAAAAATGATTTTTGATGACAATATTTAATAATATTGTATATTGATGTTATTTTTTTTTCTATCTGGTGGATTTTTTATTGGGAAAATCCTTTACCGAATTTTTTGAACATTAAATGTTTTATTCGTTCTTATCATACCTTTGAAAAAAATGTATAGAAATGTTTTAATAATTATTATTCCTTAAAAATGGGGGTAGATTATATTTTTTAAAAGGGATATCTATGTTTTTTAAAATATTATAACTATCTATAGATTTTATAATTGATTAAATAAGTATATCTTTTTGTGAATATATGCAGGGATTATTTTTTTATAATAATTTTTATTTGCGTGTTGTTTTTCATAAAGGGGGTTATTATGGAGTTATTAACCAAAATTAGTTCACTAGATTTGAAAACACTAAAACACTTCATTTAATACTTGATCTAACTTAATTTTATGGTTTTAACTTTTATTATCTTAGTGTATAATATCGGTAAATGAGTTACCAATATCATAAGGTTTAATAAAATTAAAATGTTACTCATTTATGAATATTAGATAACCAAAGGAATTTTTTAATACCATAAGTTTAATGTTTTCATGAAAAACCAGTAACAAAAAAATGAAATCAAAATTACATTCATTGTCCTTACAAATAAGTAACCCTCCACAGGCAACGAGCAACCCTCCACAAGAAAAAATATTCCCTTGGAACGGAAATATTATGTTTTGAAGAACCTATTAGGCATACCTACAAGGATTTCGAACCTCTAGGCCCTCTAATTTTCAATAGAAATGTGTGAATCCCTTGAAGTTGCATTCAAATCCCCCTCCAGTTCAAATATAATGTACATGCCACTAAGGGATACTATACAGAATAGTCCATTCAAGAGTAATGTTGAGCCATTATCTCATTTTTTGGGGAACACAAAGGATTTATTATGTAGGAGAACATACACCCATTATATTTCATAGGCTAGTCTAATAGTGTGGAGTTTTACCACTCCCTATAGGATACAAGTTTTAGTATCAACCTCAACCTAGTATTAATGCTCTATAAGTTGGGACTAAGAAAAAAAGATCTAACTATTGTGGATCTGATAATTCAGGGTTCTGATAAGAGCGAGCAGAAACTATGTGACTAGTTTCAGATAAATACCAGGTTTTGGGTCTTCATATCAATCACCTAATTCATGGTAGTATTACAAGATACTACCTACAACATATATTTTATTAGACCATATCTCCATTTCACACAACGTTCCCTCCTTCATATTTCTAGTTCCTCAAATACTCCCTCAATAGTGGATTAGGGGTGATTCAGGGTGATTCACCACCTTAAACTCATCTAAATCCATCTATATATATTTATTCTACAATAAGAGAGAAGAAAAGTATGTTCATATTGATGTGGTAGAGCACATCAATTATAATAATTATTTAAAAGACACTACAATCAACCAGTGGCCAGACATGAATGACAACTTCATTCCCCTAATTCGTTATTTAGAGCCTTTGATATCATACCTAGTGGCTTTTTTCTCTAGGAAAAAGGTTTTTGGAACCCCTAAAGAAATGGATTTCTTGTGTATTACCTCATACTCATACACCAAAGAGGCTTGGATGATATTATAATCCCCTTAATGTGCACATTCAATGTTACTTATGGGAAGTTATAAAGATTAATTGTAAGCTATAAATGCATGGAGATTGATCCATTAACTACCAAGCCCATCAATCATATGCCTCTATTGAGTAATATATGAGAATTTCTAGGTCTCTAAGTTCACATATCCTACATATGCTGATTTATCACAAATCTTTCCAGTAATTGTAAACTCTTCTCAAGGATCGTGAAAATGGAAACTATTTAACAGTGTGATGAGGAGTGATAGACTATGTTTGGTGATATAATATAGTACCTACTATACCCTTCATTTCTGATTCCACCTTCTTCAAAAAAAGACATTTTTCCTCTATATCAGCACTATGGAATGGTCCCTTTGTGCCATACTAGTCCAGAAAAAAATAATGTTAGGGAAAACATGTTATGTTATCTTAGTCTCATTATCCCAAAAATAGAGTTCATGTAATCCCCCAACGAGAAGATATTCCTCATGCTAGTTTTTCTGGTGCCAAAATTTCGTCATTATCTATAGCATCATGAGATACAATTGGTGTCTAGGGTAGACTCTATAAAGTGTATACTCAATTGGACCATCCTAATAGAATGATTGGCATGTTGGTTGGTGATCCTATATTAGTTTGACATCAATATTATCTTAAATAATTCTATCAAAGTTGATGAATTGGAAGATTTCATAACTGCCCATCTGGCCCATAAATAACTGACCTTGGATTTTGATTTCCAAGATGATGTTATCCTCATGGTTTATTATTTCATACCATGATGGTAGATTCATTTTAATGGTGCCTCATAATTCTCAAATAGTAGATGGATCAACAACACTAATATTGGTATGATGGATTTGGGAATTCTATTCATCACCCCAGTTAGAGGAGGACTTCCCATGTTCTTTCCAATTTATCGAAGGTTTCACCAAAAATGATATAGAGTATCAGTCTCTCATTACTGGTCTCGAGATAGCCCTTGAAATTTATGTCCCACATTTTCATGAGAATATAGACTCTAAGTTGGTCATCAAATAAAAAATGGTGACTACGTCAACAAAAGGAGAGATTTTGTGCCCTTAATGGAGAATACCCATAATATTATGGCTTAGTTTCCTTCCTAGACAAAGGTGGCCCATGTCCCTTAGTCATAGAATAGTTTAGATTATGAATTGTAAAGCCTAGCCAAATATTTTGTATAACCCAACTAGGATTACTTACTCATTCATGTGGCACATGGGAGGTTAATTTCCCCCGCCATATTACATTATGGTAACCAATTGGTAAATGAATTGGCTAAGGTTAATTCCACATCAGGGACCCCAGTTAACCCCATAGTAAAGTAAACATCTAATTTTATGACCTCTTTCATTGAGTATGTTTAGAGTGGAATTCCCCCACTAGGTCGAGCCAGGAATGAGCGCATTTACTGTCTTACAACACAATCTATCATCCAAATGGGTCCTAACCTTGAGAAAATCCTCTACAGATATATATTTGAGGGAATTAATCTTTGTTTCATCCAAGCATATTGGATAAATAATATTATGAATGAAGTCTATATTGGGACGTGTGGCACCCATCAGGCGGTATTAAGTCTCTGCATCCAGATTCATAGGTTAGAATACTTCTGGCGCACCATGGTTCAAAAATGTGTTATGTTCTCCAAGAGTTATCATGCTTGTATGATACATGAAATTTTTTTCATCACCCATCATAGCTCCACCACACTACAGAATATTCTTGTCCTATTTCAATATGGGGACTCGATATTGTAGCCACATACCCGATAGCAACAACTTATTAGTGTAGGTTTATTTTGACCACAACTGACTTCTTCTCCATGTGGGAAGAAGTGATCCCTGTCATAAAATTAAGACTCTATTCTATTATTGAGTTAATGATCTCCCACACCATTCATTGATTTTAACTTCATCATGCTAATTTCATATACAAAAGCATCAAATTCTGGAGTGTTGAGATGAAGGAATTGTATGCCAAGTACAATATTCGGTCCACAAATACTTCTTTCTATCATGCATAATCAAATGGGAATATTGAGTTATTAAACAAGAACCCCTATAATATTCTGTGTAAAATGGTGGTCTAGAATAAAAAATGTCTCACTAATAAGATCCTCAATTACCTCTAGGCCTATCCGATCAAAAACTAGGAATTCCAATAATGTAAAATAATAATCTTTTTTGTGTAGAACATAAGTAATATTTCTCATAAAGTTTTAGTTATACCATTTCCCCAAAAAATATTTAATCTAGTAAGTTTCAGGCATAGTGGTAGAAGTCCATTGAGATTTTTTATAATCCCTAACGGAAAATAGGTTATAGAAATTTCACAACTTCAATAGGCACCAGAATATGATAGATGGAGTGTTCAAAAAGAAGGTTCATTATTCACTCCTTCCTCTAGGGTGACATGGTACTGGCTCTCAAAATTCTTATGATACCTAGTGTGAAGTAACCAAAGTTGGAGTCCTAGTGGGAAGGACCTTACATAATCCATAAATTCTACTCAAATGGAGCATATTATTTAGTGAACAGGGGTGGAAATCATATCACAACTCCCACCAACCCCATGTTTCTCAAGTTGCACTTCATGTGAGGATTTGGGTCCAAGAATTATGACCTTAAAATGTTATCAATTATTCCAAACACTATGACCTTAAACTTGGAGTCATTGTATAATATATATGACCTTAAAATAGAATAATCTATAGTTTTAGTTGTATGAATTAAACTAAAATTCATATAGTCCCTAACACATGAGATTAAACTTTTATCTTACCTCATATGAAATTGGTATTACTCATACACCAATCATCAAATTATGAGAAACCCTACCTCTTCTGAAATATATATTCCTCGTATGGTATGAGATAAAGTAAAACAAATGTCATTAGTATATGATGTTAAACTGTATCCTTACACTATGTCATAATAATGGTATACCCCATGATAGTCATGGGAAGCCTCAATTACTTCATTAGAGAAGATTTTCCCAAGTTTAGATGTTTGTCTTCTACTATGACACATTCCAGAAGTATGTGTTCCTTGATTCCCATTCTCATAGGATACTTAACATCGTCTATAAGTCCCATATTCGGACCCAGATGAAATTTTATCAACCCTTTGCCCCCTTGGACCCAATTAAGGTATATGAATTACAAAATTAAACTATGTTCAGTTTGTCTCAAGGTACATATGTAGTGTGTGGGCAAGCATTACCTCCTTTCAGGTCGAGTCTTACCACTTCCATGACTCACAGATACCCTTGATACTAAAATCATTCAATTCCAAGAATTATGACTTTAAATTATTTCCAATACACCAATAATAATGAATTTAAAAAAAATTCCGTGGACCATGCATTTCAACACTAAACTATGTTCAATATCCCCTCATTCCCATGGTTTTCTTCATCCATGGTGATTTAGTAAGCCTATGCCTTGAACTTTTCCCAGAACTACATGTGTCATGATTCACGTCCTCATGGGATATGTGGTGATTCTTATACCTTATGTATCTAGGCCAAGATATAGATTAACCAAAGAACCATCTATTATGTAAATTTTCATCACCCTAAAATGCTCCCTTAGTCCTACTCTTCAGTTATAGTACCCATTCATTTTATTCTATCCACTGGTGGGTAGAGATATCATCATAACCCAATATAAGAAAAAAAAAATAAGTTTTATCACAAGGTTTAATCCCCAAAAATATTCTTATCTCATGAAATGAAATTTTAGCCATCCCCATTAAATTTTTTGACTCCTATTAATGTGAGATGCTTTACCCAGTTTAAAATTTGGATTCCCCACATGAAAAGTATGTGATGACCATAAATCAAATTTCCTCGACACATGATATAAAATTATATTCTTATAGCATATGAAAAGTGGATACCTCATATTCTAATATGGGATGATTTATTAAACTCCTTTGATACAGTACCCCATTTTGGCGTCGGTCTCCTACCATGCTGCCTCCCAAAACTACGTGTAGCTTAATCCCCATCCTTATCGGATACCAAGTGATGACCATATATTTCCACCTGGGCCCATCTCTCTTATTTTACACTTTATATGTTCCCCTTTATACTAGTAGCATGATGTTGACCCAGGCTATGGTTCGTCAGGTTTTCTATGGAAAAGGGTTCCCATGGACCTCCTTTCATAATGGGTTGTCACTCATTCATGCCACGCAATACCCCCTTTTACACTTTTTTCCCCTTTAGTCAAAGATAGATGACCATAAACCAAAAATCCCTCTATGGTCCAGGATATTTGACATTAATCTAGTAGCATACACAGTCCGAGTTGTGAGAAATAAAGTTATGGAGTATGACTTCCAACTCAAACGATGTTAAACTACAACTTTACCTTGTTCAATAAACCAAGGATGCCTCATACAATAAGTATGAGATGATGATGATGATGATGATAAAACAATTACCCCCTAACAAACTATGATGCATAATCCAAAAATAATGTAATCACAAAAATCATGACCCTATATAATATTAGGATTCCGTATATTATGATTTGGATTGTATCCATTCTAGATAGTACCTCACTCCACTAGCACCGATCTCCTACCACACAATATCCCATAACTATGTGTGGATTTATTACTATTCTCAGGTGATATGTAGTGACACTTGAGTATCTCATATTAGTCCCAACCCTGACATTGAATCATTTGTGGGTGTTTTCCCTTCAGAACAACTTTGATTCTCCCCTACCCACACATTCATATAGCACGTTTGAGCACATGATGAAATAGCTACTAGGGAACCTAATATTCCCTCACAGACATTCCCCATTTCAAATTTTCTATTTCATGATTTATTGGGTTTGGAAATTTAAATACTCTCAATATGAATACTCTCCCTAATTTAATTGTCTCATGCCACACCGGCTCACAAAACATCATTGGGTCATGACCTTCAAAGATCCTCAACAAAAAAACATTAGCTCGCATGTTTCAAACATAGTAAATAGTTAATCCGGCATTTTTCCACTCCATCCTAAACCAATGCATGTATAGAACTCAAGTTTCAAACATTGTCAATAGTTTTCTCCAATCCTTATGTTACACCCCTTAGATTATCTAGGTTTAGAAAGTCATAATCATCATTGAGGAATTATTTGGTCACTTCATTCCCTCATTGTGTTCTCCCCTGTGAAGAATAAGAACTATATACTACTCATTGTTTCTCGCATCAAGCATGGATTGTGCGGGGTTACGAGTTGGTTGGGGTTTTTCTTCATATAGGGTTGATACACACAATTTCACCATGTTTCTAAGCCTCATTACCATAAACTATGTGAATTCTGTCTTTGGAATTGTTTTGTAGTGTTAAGTATCTTCCTATTCCCTTCCATTCACATTGGGTGACATTTCATTGATACCTCTTATATTCCATTGAGAAACATATCTCTATGGTCCAATAATTATGACTTTAAACAATTTTCAAGTGTTCATAACACTATGATCATAAACTAAGAGCCCATGTTCCAATCTATATGAACGTAAACTAAGATCCCACGTATAAGCTTCACGACCTTAAACTAAGTGTCATGGCCTTGGAATCATGACCTTAAATTATGTTCCAATATCCTTAGGAATGTGTCGAATGATTTTAAACCATATTTTCCCTCAACTCACACTGCTTTTTCACTCCATCGTGTTAAAACTATCCTTTTGTGATTCTCAATATATGGTTTGAACTATATAAACATAAAATTTGAATCATGGTCTAGGAATCATGACCTTAATCTTTGTGAAATTATCCCCTAGATATTCCTTGTGTTTGGTCCCCTTAGGCATCTCAATAATATCGAGTTACCTCTCCCCTATACCACACATATCCCATCTAAGACATGAAATCATGTTTCTTGAACTATATGACCTTAAACTAATACCCACTATCCCGTTAACAATACATTAAACCGTATGACTCAACATCCCAATCACATGAAGATAAAATACGTGATACATCATCCTCATCAGATTTTGTTAAACTGCATGTCCATCCCCGGCATTTCACGAAGTTAAACTTTGAGTCATCTTAGGCACTTTCCGTATAATCCCTTTCCTCTAGTTCTAGCCACATACCACATCATTTTGGTTGTTTTTTACTCAATATATTAGGATAATCTCCCCTTGGAGGATTACACTACCCTTTTTTCATAATGATATGCCTAGAAAATGTTCATAAAGCCATATTTTCAAAATTCCAAGAGTATTGGATTCTATTTGAACACTCAATCACCTCATATCCACGCTTTTTTTCATTTATTTAAGTCCTCATCTTCCTCTACGTACTAAAAGGTCCCCCTTTGAATCATAGTCTCGTGCCACACTGGCCCACCAACTATCCTAGGCACACAACCTAAAATACTTATAATCTCATTTTGAGATAGGTTATGTGTTTCAAATATAGTTGGCGGTCTAACTAAATTTTTTTCCCAATGCCATGTAAAACAAGAATGGTTTTTGTGTTTATAATATGGTATGTAGTTATCCTACAACTCTATGCCACTCCACGTTTGTTCTAGATGTAGTGTTTTATGTTTCACACACTTTATTCTCCTCAGTTTAGGCGGAATTCAATGCCTGGAATTACACCATTCATGCACCATTGTATGTTTAAGAAGAAAGTAAACTACAAAAAGAGCCTTGTTATCCAACTATATTCCCTATTGACTGGGACACTCCCGATATCCAATAAATGAATTCAGAACTTGAGTATCATACATTTCTTGAAACAATCAATAAAATGAGTAATCATATATTCATACCTTTTTTCCTACATCGATCCTAGATCGCGTGGGATTATGTATTGATAATTGGTCACCTCATTATTTTTATTGAGTATCAGATGTAATATAAAAAAGTAAACATGTTCTAGTATGTGGGAATTTAAAACAAAACAATCAATGTTATAGAGGACCATCCACATATTAGAGCCTCTCCTTTACAAGATTATCCTAAGGAACGACCTGGAAAATTGATCATTCAAGTTCAACCAACCTCTATTGAGTACCCTTCATAGTCTATCACCACTCCACAAGGATATCTTCCTCCTCCATTGCATTATGAAATACTTCTTCAGACCTAATCCACATCCATTCTTACTTGGTTCAACACTCAGCTACCAATGATATCACCACCTCCACCCTAGCCTCTATTACCACCGACTAGGCCCTCAAATGGACAATGGTATCATTATGATTGTAAATTATTGTCTTAATATCCTATTCTCACCCTTCTAAGTGGGAGATATCCTCCATGTTTTTTGGAATTAGCTGGGAGAGCTCATCCATGTTTTTTTCCAAAAAATGTCGAAGACTTTCCATTAAGTATTCACTCGTTTGATGAAGAAGTCTTAATATAGTGTTTAAAGGCCACTGAATTTTACCCCATTAGTCTCTAGGATGACTACCTATTGGAAGATATATCCCACTTGTTTTGGTAGTTGTAACGAACCAACCTTAGATATCCCTAAGTCACTGTCTAATATTAATTACAATGGCATGATTTCATGGAATCATGCCATGAAGTACTAGCCCGTTTAGTAGTCTTGGTAGACCAGATACATAAATGAGTAATTTATTACAAACTAATACACTAATTAAAAAATATTTTTTTATCTAATTAAATATGTTTTAGAATAACTATAAACCATGTATTAAATCAATTCATATCTTTTATAGTATGCTTCTTAGAAACCAGGGGAAAGAAATGTAATAATAGTGAGCTCAAGTTCAAATTAAGGGTAAGTAAAGAGGAATAAATAATGAATCAATGATAATAAATTGACATGGAAATTTAAATAACTGATAACACATTCCATTCAAATAACTTGATAAGAAGGTAAGAAACTAAAACACACACCATCTAAATAATTGAAAATGAAATGTATCCATAGATAATTCAATGTAAAATCTCATGGTTGAATAATTACTCAAGAATGGTAATGAAATACATCTATATATATGTCAATTAAAAATATCATGGATGAATAATAATGAAATATAAATAAGGGAAATTATATATTTTTGGATTCCATGTTTCCCAGGTACATTGTACCTTTACCATCAAGACCTTTCACAAGATAGTGCACAAAATGCTAGGTAAAACCCCACCTAAAGAGGCTAGCCATTAGACACATCCCATGATACAACTGATGTATCAAGGGGATATCTATAATCGGCCCTCACCCTTGTCGTAACAGTCCATAAAATTCTTTATATATCGAATAATTTATTGAACAATGTGCCTTATCAAATATCTATATGAAGTAAGAGATGCATATTTATCAATATTTTTCCAAATAATAAAATGATTTTCAAAGTATAAACCATATGTAAAATGGAATATATTTTATTCAATAGTAATATGAAAGGTAAATGAAATGAATAATTAAGGTAAATTCAATGTTAAATGATCATAGAAGTTTGAATATTTCAAGGGTAAAAATAAATCAAGTAAGTGAATGTGAATACTATCAGTGACCAAATCATCCATAAACCATCCATAGGTTGATTAAGGATGGTATCAATAAAATATACCCCAGGTGGAGTAAAATGAAGGTTTTTTTGTCATTGATGAATGGAAATATAATAAAAGGATATTTTAAAAACATTCTAGATGAAAAAAATATTTTTGTTTCGAAAATCATTTTTTGGAAAATCAATTTAAAAAATAATAATTAAACATTATACTTTCCATAATACAAAGTAACATTACAATAAATAATGGTGTATAAATCTGTACTTTTCATACAAGGTAAAAAGAACATTCCTTTTTCATGGTAAAAAAATTTATAAAAATGCTTTGTTCGGAAAGCAACAAGAAGATTTCATTGATTTTTTTTAAATAGGTAAAAATGCATTTATCAAATCATATTAAAAAAAATTGAAATAATTTTAATAAATCATGGTTTTTTGAAGAAAATAGGTTCTATGACTAAAGGGAGAAGTGAAATTGTGTTTTCTTTAAAACATTTTTAAAACACTTTGTGTGCCAGAGAGTGGAAAAATGATACTAATACATTAAAATGGTATTGAGTAACCAGAGAAGAATAAAAAAATTTATTTAAAAATAGTTATATAATTTTATCGAATTGAAATTCCATTGAAATATCCTTAGTATTAATCTTGTGTAAAATAATATTTAAACATTCTAAAGTGTCTCATACTACTTTGAATCATTTTAAATTATAAAAAATTTTAAGTATTTATATTAAAATAAATTTTAGGATTCCTTGAAGTTAAAAGTTTTTATGATATAATATAAAAAGGGGGTATTAGATACACTGCAAAAAATATTTATATGGGGAACATGACATTTATCTCATGGATGTAAACTGTGTGATGAGAATCCCTTACCTTGAGTTTCCTTTTGGGCTGAAGTCCTTTAACTTTCAGTATAATAAACTTATGTAAATTTTCAACTTTATTGATAAATTTTTTTATTTTTATCATTAATTTTTTTTCACTTATTACAATTTTGTATACAACTACTTAATCAATTATGTTTAAATCAGGTGTTTTAACCAAATTTGGTTTATCTATCAAAAACAACTTTGGTAGGTCAACTATGGTAAAAAATGTCAATATATAACATCTTCAGAATAATAATCATGATATAATTATCATATTTATACATAAATTATAATTATAAAATAAATCATTAAATATGGTTTTGAAAAACTAACCAACATTACAATCATAGAGAAGGTAGGTCATACATATGCATGAGTAATGTTCTCATTTTTCAAAGATCGTTATGGAAAGAATGTAAGTAGAATTATATCTTTCCAGAATGATAATTATATCATGAATAACATATTATATAGTCACATATACTTATATATAAAATTATTAGGATGTAAAAGTAATCTCATCTTATTGAGGAGGCGGTAATTTACACGTCCACGACCAACATTATCACCTTTTAGTTTGTGAAAGGATTACAAAAGAAATGATATATATATATAAAGAATGGTAATTATTTCATGAATATAATATCAATTATTTTTATGTATCATTTGTTCAATTATAATCATCTTTTATACATTCCACGTATTATGTGAATAACTCACATCGCTTTGAGGGGCGGTAGTCCACACCTCCTCAAACAATGTTATCACATTAAACAAAAATGGAAACTATAAGGGTATGTGTTATAAAAGAATTAAATAATATTAAATAAATAATAAATATAACATATAATATATATATATACTATGTTTCTGTCATAATATCCAACCATGAATGTTTGAAATGGAAAAATGAGAAATCATCATTTCATGAGGTAGTAGTTCGCCATACAGAGAAATAGTATATTTGTAACCCATTAAAGGTTGGTGTGTGTAAGTTTAGGTATAAATTTTAGTAGTAAAAACATAATAGTATATTGATAATACTTTTGATTTTATGTAATCATATAATAATAAGAATATATTGGTTGAAGAATGGAAATGAAACTAAAAGTCTTGAGAGAAGACGTTTCCACTTAATAAGGTAACACCTTTTGGTTTGTGCCAAAAGGCTTCCTCGGGTGGATTTTTCCCCAAAGGGATGATTTTAGGTCTGCAAGAGAGATGTTGGTAGAGTACATGGAAATTGTTTGGATGATCCAATGTATCTTGGGAAGTTTGACGATGGGGGAGAGGTGGTGGCCTTTTCTAGGGAAGGAAAATGACTCACATGAAATTTTTGGAAACAAGTTAGGTGTACACAAGATATTACGTTAAACAAGTCATGAAAACCCTAAAAAACTCAAAATTGGAAGGTTAGTGGATTAATTATGGATATAAAATTGGTTTTTGGATAAGTTTTCAGCTCATTTGGGTCCTAAATTATATGGTTATTCCATTTTAAGACTAGTTTCACCTTAATCACTGTAATTTGTTTTAATGAATTTAACTAATCAGTTTGGAAAAAAAATATGTTTATCATATTAAAATCAAAATATTTTACTGATTATAATATTTTATGTCTTTTTTTTTAAATTAAAATCATAGGTGTGTAAATATTTATTTTAATGTTAATCTTGTAGACAGGTAGTTTAATTGGTTTTAGTAGAAATTGTTCAAAAGATTATTGAGTGTTATATTCAATTTAAATGTAAAATTTATAATAATAAACTAAATTTTATTAATATATTTATTATTTATCTACTATTAATTTATAAATAAAATTAAAATATAATTTAACATTAATAATTATTTAAATGAAAAGGTATTTTTTAACTTAATTGTAGTAGTATTCACTAATCATCAAAAAATGAAGTTTCTAAAAAAAATTCTAATAATTACCCCTAGATTAATTTTTAAATTATTATTAAATAATAATTTTTATATTATCAAATTCAGTTTATAAGTTTTTTAAAATTAATATTTAAAATAGGTTCTCTATTAAAAGTCGGTAAAATTGCCTTTATAAAAATATAGGATTTTATGTGTGAATTAGGGTATGTTCTTATATTTTACATATATAAACTGATTTATAAATATCAAAAATATTTTATTGAATATATAAAATATTTTTTCCATTAAAATAATACACTAATTTTAATTGTCTATGTTTATTAAGGTAATAATCCATTTGGAAGAATAAAAATAATAATATTTCCTTTTATATCCAATTGGTTCTTATTTTTATTTCTCATTAATTGTAAACCAATGAGTTATTTTAATATCATTTGAAACTATAAATTTTTATATTTTAGTTATTAATATTCATAAAAACTAATTTAAAGGATATTTTTTATAATATTATATTAAATAATAATATTTTAACAATTAATTGTTATTTAGTGAAACTCGATCTGGGGTGTAACACATGCTATAGAGGAAGGTCGCTCTTGTGTTTATCAAAATAAATAATGGAAGGTATCCCTTGTGTGTAACACAATATATTATGTATGGTTGCTCTTTTGTGTAAAAAACTACCGAGGAAGGTCTCTCTTGCATGTAACACAAGCTATATCAGTGTTGTGTGCATTATAAGAAATATCATTTGGTGAATTTATTTAAAATATTAAAAATATGTTATAGTCTTGGGATATTATACTCTATTAAAAATTTGGTGTTGTGTTTCATATATTCTATTGAATAAAAAGTTGTACTTTATAATTTTGGGGTGTTAAATTCTCCCCACCTTAATTAAATTATTGTCTCGCAATTTAAACTTGATCATGTTGATAGATTGGTTGATACATCCTATGTTTGAAATAAGACATCATGAGAAGGGTTTGTAAAAAATCATCCAATAAATATTTAATGGGAATTAAAAGGGACACATGGAACACCATGTTACTCGGTTTCTAAGTTGGATAATATTAGTAGGAAGTATATGTATGTACATATAAGAAAAGTGAAAATATTTATATGGTGTGAATGAGTTCATCAATCACAAATAAGTGATTGATAAATAGAAATTTTGGGGTCTAAAATACGTAAGTCTAATATTATTTATAAGATAATTGTTCCAATATAAATTAAATTACTAGGATAGAATTTATTTCAAATTCATTTTCCTAATGTTTGGTAATTCTTATATTAACCAATAACATAAGGAAATATTATTTCATGGTAGGTTTCAATTTCATATGAAACAGCCTATGTTTTTTTTGTCCTTTAATCAAACTCCAATTCATCCAAAAATAAATTTTTATGATTTAAGCACTATAATACATTCCTATAGGATCCTAAGACCCATAAAAGAGTGAAAATTCTAACAATTTGCCTTTAAATTTATTCTAAACCCAATATTGTAAATACATTAATCTCTAATATTCAAAAGTAATATTATTGGTTCATCATTAACTTTTAATCATTAAAATTTTTAACTAAAAAGAATGAAAAATTAATTAGTACATTGCATAGTTCAGTGGTGGGTTTGAAGCCATTATCATCCTTCAGTCACGGGTTCAAGACCCGAGGCGTTACCAGACATGATAAGTTGTCACCCGGCATATAGGTTTTCGATTTCTAAAACCATGTTAATATAATTTCAAAAATAATATATACATCCTTGAAATATGGTTAATCATCATAAATACTTTTAAATAATGTTTTCAATACAACCTCAATACATAAATATATCATCCATTTATTTTCTACATAAGTACTTCCTTGGTCTAGGGATACCTATAATATCATTTATTGGATTTTTGAAATCAAGAATCATTATTTCAAAAATAAAACACCTTAGGTTTAAACTATGATATTCGTTTTCATTATCTATTCAAATTCGTCATATTGGTTTGTAATGAAAAAGTGGATTATCCTAAGAAAATCCCTCATGAGTGTTAAACCAGAATCATAGTAAGTCCCATTATCATGTACCAAGTTAACCCAAGATAGGCCCAGAAGACATTGTCAAAGTTTCTAATCCTAGGTAAACTTGTACCAGACCTACGTCCTCTTATAGTATCCAGAAAGAGATGTATTTCTAGTAAGACACTCTTAATCTATACTTTACCAAATATTTATGGTGTTCCTCAATACTTATCCTCAAATTCTAAATTAGGGTTATTTTAACTTACCTAAATTTTTATAAATATAGTTCCCAAGGTTTTTTTAAAACTTTATTCAATACCTACTATATCAACTCATCCCTAGATAGCCCATACCATTTGTCTTCTATTAATTACCTTGGAATGATTATAAAGAATCAAGCCCTGAAGGACCGATAAGTTTAGTAGTCTTTGTAAACCATATACATAATTGAGTATTTTATTACAAATAAATACACTAATTACAAATTAATTATTTTCTTCTTTCTAAATAAATAAATTTTTGGTTAACTCCAAACCATCAAGTAAATCCATGCATATCTTTCACAGTATGCTTCATGGATACCTAGATAATTAAACATAATAAGGGTGAGCTCCAATGATAAGTAAGGGTATGTAAAGGGGAATAAATAATGAATCAATGATAATAAATTAACATGTAAGGGTAAATAATTGATAACACATTCCATTAAAAAAACTATATAAGGAAAAATAAATATGGAAAGGTAAAAAACAGAGTCACATTCCATCTAAATAGCTGAAAATGAAATGTATCCATTGATATGTTGATAAAAAATATCATTGATGAATAATAAATAAATCCTAAAAAAGAAATTCATTCATAGATATTCCAATGAAAAATATTATGGATGAATAATAACTGAATATAAATGAGGGGAATGCTTTATTATTGGACGTTATGTTTCCTAGGTACATGGTACCTTTACTGGAAAAACATTTCACAAGAGGGTTTATAAAGTGTAGGGTAAAAACCCATCTAATCCACTCAGCCAAATAACTCATCCCATGAGACTACTGATGCATCAAGTGTCTATCTATAACATGGCCACACACATGTCGTACCCGTCCAAAACATTCTTCATATATTTAATAATCGATTTAATAATGTACCTTATCAAAAATTCTCATAAAGTAAGAGATATGTATTTATCAATATTTACCCAAATAATCAAAAACATTTCAAATTTTACACTGTATTTAAAATGGTATATGGTTTAGGCAATAGTAATATCTATGATAATTGAAATATATAGTTATGAGAAATTCAATGTTCAGTGATCATGGACGATTGAATATTTCAAGGGGAAAAAGAAATAAAGTAAGTTAATGTGAATACAATCCTTGGAAAAATCATTTTTAAACCATCCATGGGAATATTTAGGATGGTATCAACAAAAAATTATCCAAGTGTAGTAAAGTAAAGGGTTGTTGTCTTTGATGAATGGAAAAATTATAAAAATATATTTTAAAAACATTGATGAGGAAAATATCCTTTGTTTTGAAAAAAACCTTACAAAATCCTTTTATTTGAAAATAAATTTAATAAAAATTATTTTAAAAACTAACCATTCAAAAATGAAACGGAATCTTTGAAGGGATAAAGGTGGGTAAATCTATACATGTCGTACAAAGTAAAATAGAACATTCCTTTTACACAGTAAAAAAGGTACAAAAATGCCTTGTTCAGAAAGTAACAATAATATAACTTTGAAAACATTGGTAAACTAAAAAAGGAGTGAAAATGTATTTAAAAAATAATTTTAAAAACATTTCAGAATTATTTTAAAAAAATATTGTTTTTAGAACCAAACGGGTTCTCCGACTAAAGAGAGAAGTGAAGTCATATTTTCTTAAAAAAATTAAAATACTTTTAGTACCAAAGGGTGTTAGAATGGTACTATTACCTAAAAATGATCATGAATAACTAGATAAGAATTAATGGGTTTATTGACCAATTTTTATATAATTTTCTCGATTGGAAATTCAATTGAATGATCATTATTATTATTGTTGAGGAAAATAATCTTTAAACATCACAAAGTGTCCCATACCACTTTGAAAGATTTTAAATTATAAACCTTATGAATGAATGATATTAAATGAATGATTAATATTACCTTAAGATAAAAGGATTAATGATATAATATAACAAAATGGGTATTAGAGAAACCGGAAAAAATATATATGAGGTGAACATGACATTTATCTCACAGATGTAACAAGTGAGATCAGAATCCCTTACCTTGTGTTTCCTTTTTTTTATATCCCTTAACTTCTTGTATAATAAAATTATGTTAATTCTATACTTTCATGATAAAATTATTAATATTTATCTTTTCTTTTATTTCACTTATTAATATGTTGTATACATCTACTTAAATAATTATGGTAACTTTGGTTTTTTTGATTAAATTTGGTTTATGTGTAAAAAAAACTTTGGTAGGTCAACTTTGGTCAAAGGGTTCGACATATAACATCTCCAGAATAATAATAATGAAATTATTATCATATTTTTAAATCAATTATAATTTTAAAATCAATCATTAAATATGGTTTTAAAAAATGAACCAACGTTACAATCATGGAGATGGTTGGGCGTACGTACGCGTGAGTAACGTTCTCATTTGTCAATGATTGTTATGGAATGAAGGTAAGTAAAATTAAATATATCCAAAATAAAAATAATATCATTAATACCACTTTATTTAGTCATATATAATTATATATAATATTCTCATTATGTAAAAGGTATCACATTGTGTTTGAGGAGGCGGTAGTCCACATGTCCACGACCGACATTATCACTTTTTAGTGCGTGAAAGGATAATAATGAAAATGGTATAAATATAAAGAAACTTAATTATGTCATGAATAACATATATATGTTTTTTGTGTTTAATATTTTAAATTATAATTATTATTTATTCATTCCATGGATTGTATGAATGAATCGCATAGCTATGGGGGGGTGGTAGTCCACACTTTCTGAAACGATGTTATCATATTAACGCAAAATGGAATGTATAAGTGTATGTGTTGTAAAAGAATTAAATAATATTAAAGATAAAATAAAAATCATATAATATATATATATAAATAGTTTTTATTCTCTATTGTCTAACCATGAATTTCTTAAATGAAAAAATGAACAATCATCGTTTCTTGCGGCAGTAGTTCGTCATACAAAGAAATAGTATATTTGTTACCCATTAAATGGATTTGTGTGTAAGTGTATGTAGAAATATTAAAATAGCAAAATCATAGTATATTGATAACAATTTTTTGTTATGAAATAATATAATAGTAAGATTATAAGGGATGAATAATGGAAATGAAACTAAAAAGATTGAGAGAAGATGTTACCTCTTAATCGGGTAACTCCTATTGGTTTGTTCCAAAAGACATCATTAGGTTCCTTCATGACCAAATGGAGGCTTATAGGTGGAGGGTAGAGTTTTTTTAATAATACATTGATAGATATTGTATGATCTAATGTGTATTCATAGGTTTGAGGAAGCGGGAGAGGTCATCGCCTTTTCTAGGGAAGGAAAAGGACTCACTTGGAAATTTTTTAAGAAGTTATGTGAACACATGTTCCTAACTAACAAAAGCATACAAAAAACAAAAATGGAAAGTTAATGGAATAATTATTGACATAAAATGGTTGTTGAAAAATTTTATAGGTCATTTGGTCCCTTAAATATAAGGTTTAGTTCATTTTTAGCCAAATTACACCATAATCAATGTAATTAATTTTAATCACTTTCACTACTAATTATGGAAAAAATATTATGTTGATTTTTTCAGACAAAAAATATCATCCTGATTAAAATATTTTATGTCCTTTTTTTGAAAATAAAATCATAAAAGCAACAAAATTAAGATTAATGCTAATCTTACAGACAGACAGTTTAACTAGTTTTAAAAGAAAAATGTTCAAACGATTATTGAGTTTTTATATTCAATTTAAATGTGAAATTGATTATAATAAAGTAAATTGTATTAACATATTTATTATTTATCTAATGGGACATTAGAAAAATTTTGAAATATAATTTAACATGAATAATTATTTAAACGAAAAGGTAGTTTTTAACTAAAATGCAGTATTTCTCACTATTCATAAAAAAATGATGTTTCTCAGAAAAATTCCTAAAATCACCATAGGCTAGTTTTAAAATTATTAATTCAATAATTAAGTTTATTTTATCAAATTAAATTTATAATAGTGTCAAAATTAATAATTAAAAATATTTTTTCCACTAAAAGGCTGTAAAATTGCCTTCATAAAAATATAGGTTTTTATATATGAAATAGGGTTTGTTATTCTCATATCAATACCCAACCTAATAGATAAATATAAAATATATTTTATTGATTATATAACATATATGTTTCATTAAAATCATTCACTATTTGTAATTATTTATGTTTGTTAATGTAAAACTCCTTTGAAGCAGAAAAATAATAATATTTCTTTTTGATATCTAATTGGTTATTATTTTTGTTTCTCATTAATTATTAACCAATGAATTCAATTTATTTTTTTGAAAACCCTAATTTTAATAATTTAACTACTAATATTCATAATAACTAATTTAATATCTATTTTTATCATATTATATTAAATAATAATATTTTAATAATACATTGTTATTTGGTGAAACTCGGTCTTGGATGCAACCCAAGCTATAGATGATGGTCACTCATGCATGTAAAAATCTATCAAGGAAGGTTGATCTTGCATGTAACCCATTCTAAAAGGTTTTCCTTGCGTTTAACAAAACATATTGAGGAATGTTGGTATTGCATGTGAGAGAAGATATCTCGGTGTTGCGTACATTATAAGAAATATCATGTGTTGAATTTATTTAAAATAGTAATAATATAGTAGTGTTTGAAGATATTATAATCCCTAACATGTTTGGTGTTGTGTTTCATACACTCTATTGAATGAAAAGTTGTACTTTATAATTTCAGGGTGTTATAGCAGGTCAACAATCAGGGTGTGGTTGATTAATTTTCACACATACTTCCACCCCTTGCGATGAATGACATGGTTCTCCTTGAAGTCATCTAAGCTATAATCCTTGAATTATTCAATAGGTGCAAGATGATATCATGGAAACAATTCTGAGACATCCATGATTTTTTCATCCATGGGAATGTCCTTGGGTGGTCTAAAATCAATCTCTATGGGGTATGAATCCTCACTAGACCCCTAATCTATAGAAGGATCCTCCACTACCTCTTTTGGAACCTTCGAGGAAGATAAATCATCTTAGACACCTTGATTGCCTCTGCTAGAGGCATGATCTCAACCAGCTTCATTAAGGCCCCAACCTCAATTTTAACCACTGACAGCACTTCCGGTGAATTTGTGACCATCAAGGACTCCACAATCTCCCATGTTGTTGGCATGAATGTCACCTCAACAAAAGAGGCTTCATCTACAAAACTATCCTCTAGTGGTTCCTCTATGACAGGATCATCTATCCAATACTCCACAATTATCCTCCTTTTGGGCACTATCTCGACTCATTACATCAACGTAATAGTCTTGGAAGACCCTTTTGGTGGAACCTCTATTGTTTGTCTGACAGCCACAGCCTCGCCATAAATTTTTTGTTGGGGGTTAATTACCCACTGTCACCATTTTGACCTCTAGAACCACCATGTTTGATGTAGACTCTAGTAGTTGAGACCCAAAAATAATTTTAACATCAATTTAGTACTGAATTTTTCAAATGAAAAAGGAAAAATCAAGAGAGGAAAATGTGGTAATGGGTAAAAGATTTTAGAATTTATATAGCATAGTGAGGAGCTCGGATATGTTCATGGGAAGTTCTCTTTGTGAGGTTATTTCCCCATTTGTCACAACCTCAATCACAAGCAACGCATAATATGATGACTGGCCACCCATGGTCTTTACATTAGGTAGGGACCCCACACATTCCCCATAAAGGTTTGAGGCTCCCTCACCCTTATTTGTGGTTCACCATAAACCTCTACCTCTTCTATTCTCTCCAATCCTTACACAAGTACAAGAAGAGTTATATTGCACTATTAGGGGTGTGTTGGTTACCAAAAAAACGCATGATCTAAAGGTTTAACTAGTCTATTGTAGGGCCTCCATCCATGGGATATTCCTAGTAGGTGTCTCTCCCACAATATGCTTCTAACACTCTCAATATAGGCACATGGGTTGATAATTCACCAGTCAATATATCATAAGGAGACAAAATTATTAGTATCACCTTCACCGGGGTGGTTAGACTATACACAATACCCCAAGAGATTACAAAATCCTCCATCTCTATTTTGTATTTCGTTGACTCATCCAAATACATGTGAATTCCATCCTTGGAATCACCCAAACCAGTGAGGAAGATTACTACACTTTTGAGATGAAAAAAACATTCATTGAGGGTGTTTATTTTTATGAAGAGCCACCAAATATACCAAGAATCTACAAATACTCCATCTCTTGTGATATTTGGCCGGTGAAACCAATTTTTTGGACCTTGAATAGAATCCCTCAGAACCACCTCATACGGTTCTCATTCCACCCACCAACACATTCCTAGTAGGTTCTAGCATGTTGCCTCCCATATCCTTGTGTGCTCTTTTCGTATTGATTCAGGTATTTCCATCTTTGTAGATACTTACCCACCAACTTTAGTGGTGTCTCTAATTCAAGGAAAAAATGTGATGACTAGGAAGTTGAGTCACACTAATCAGCCAACATGCTTCCTTAGAGAAGATACCAACTATTTTCTTTCTCTTGAGTAGGTCCTCTAATCTATCCTTTATAATTGTTTCATGTTGAGAGGGAATATCTATTCATCCAACACATTCTATTTGAGGTTATTCAAATGTTTCTAAAGAAGTACACATCATAAAAGATGCATCATCCTTTAGGATGTGTCCCCTAGCTTCCCTATGTCACTGGTATATTCTAGGTGATATCCTAAACCTATAGCTAGGCTTATCTCTTTTCACATCAATTATGAATACATAATCCCTTAATCCAAAATGATAAAAAGGAAGCCTTTGGAAAATATGGTATTCCTGTTGGGCCAAAATTAGTATTGTGTTGAGTGTTTCATGATCCAATTCACTCCAGATACTCACCATATCATTTTTTCCCATAAATATCCTCTTAATGAACAGTAGTATCATTCTCACCATTATTGTTGATTTTTTATAAGACATATGATTTTCATGAGATAGGTTTGTGAAGGTCTACTCATGAAGGTCAGGTTCACGGAGCTCATCTCATGAAGGTTGGGTTTGTGAAGCACTGTTCACAGAAGTAACTTTGTAGTGGGTTTAAGGTTTGTGATTGGTGATGATTGGAATCAAAAAATTCCTATCAAGGGATTTTGCTTCATGAATAGATAAATCTAAATTTTCATTTCATGAAATTATCATAGTCCCTCTAAGGGGAACCAATGATACTTATAGGCATGCATCTTCCTGATGCTCTCAAAATATCTTTGGAGATGGGATATCATTTCTAATTTTTCATGGTTTTCCCTTGGAATCATACCCTCTTTTCCACATCACCTATAATTATGAGGGGGTTTATTATTTTATGGTGAAATATGCATGTCATAGGAGAGGATGAGTAAGGAATAGATGGTTTGGATTGAATATGATTCTGAATATCCTGAAAATCCTTTTAAGGGACTAGATTCACTAAGGGCCTCACCATCATGAATGGGGTATATAGAGACCCAAGCTTGACATACATGGATGTTACATTACTTTTCTAGAATACTTAATACATAACAAAAATAGACACCCAAGTACCGTAATAGTTTAGTGTCTTTGGAAACTCGAAACATAATCTTCTAATCATGGTGAAAGATCTTCAACATCTCCCATAAAGATCTTCCCTTTTTGTTTTCTTACCTAAAACCTTTATTTATATCCAAGGGAAAAGAAAACATAAAAAGGATGAGCTCAAATTCCCAGTAAGGTTAAGCATGGAGAAAATAAAATAATCCATATACATTTGAACTTAAAAACATGAAAATAAAGTTTAAACATCAAAATATTGAGTTCTGAAATAAATCTTGGCAGTACGTAAGGAATAGATCATAAAAGAACATTAATCATGATAAAATAGCATGGGAATAAAACATGTAATTGTGGAAAAACATTAATGACATGTTATGATTTCCATAGTATCCAAGGCATTGCTTCCAAGACCATCATAGTGAAGAACTTCCATTACTGAACCGGGTTTACTTGTCGTTCCAACCCTATATTACTGAACCAGATTTTACATGTCATTCCATCCATGTCTATCTCATGAGATATAAATATTTACCCAATGAATTATAGGTAGATATAGGTTCCACCCATATCATAATGAAATAATTCTTACGTGTGTCACAAAATAAACATAAATCATTCATCATAACCCAAAGTATAAAATGGGTTTCATAAACATCATCCCATCATAACATAATACATATAAAACAAATGTATCTCATTTCATCATAAGAAGAATCAAACCACGTAAATAATAGAGACATTATACTTGAAATATAAACATACTAAATAATGTCTTCTTAGATGGAAAATAGTTTTGATAAAACACTTGAAATGAATTCTTGAGGAAAATATCCTTTCTTCTTCAAAATAATTTTATTTTTACAAAATTCCATGAAATTTTAAAAGAAAAGAACTTCATTAAAAATAATAATGAAATATTGTATAAGAAGAATCATAGAAATATGGTGTTATGAAACTGTAAAAATCCATTCATGCCATATAAGATAAAAAACATTCTCCTCATACTTTTTCAGGAAAAGTCAAAAAGTACCTCGCGTGGTAAAGAAAAGAAAGATTCCTTCCAAACCTTGTGGTAAAAGTAAAAAAAGGGTAAAAATGACTTTAAACATACATGGAATAATATTAAACATTTTATGAAAACATTTTGAGATAACATGGACATGAATGATAAACATAACCCCAATACATACTTATGAATAAACTATCTCGGATAAAAATGAGATTGGAATAATTATCCCTTACCTTATGTACAATTTCTTTAATATGTGTATGAGACTCCTGTATAGTGGGTTTAAACATATTATTAACTTAGAATAGAACCATAATAAAATTTATTATATCATATATGATTCACTTCCAACTTTATATTACCTGTTCATTTGTCAATTGCATGTTAAAGCAGTATTTTGGGTAAAATCGTTTCATTTATCATCCGTGTTTTGACTTGTAATTATTCATATGATTACGTAGATCATGATTACTTACTTCCAGAACGTAAAAAATAATATATATGTATATATATATTCAAAATATAATATATTGATAAATAGAATGAAATACACCGTTCATGGAGATGGTAGGCTGTATGTACGCATGAACGTTGTTTTCCTTTCCTTATTAACTTGAATGGAAGTAAGTAGATGTAATATACATATATACATAAATATAGTCACATTATTTTGTCATATATTTCATTATTATCCAATATATATACTTTATAATCATTCTTGGATGGTTAATATAAAGAATCAATCTCATCGCGTCGTGGAGACGATAATCCGTATGTACGCACGATCGATGATATCATTCCCATAATTATTGAACGGTATTGGAGTGGATGATAGAATATCTTAGAATTAGTATCATGTTATAATATTCATATATAGTTATCCTTTACACTATTATACTCATCCAAGTAAGGTGGTGGTGGAAAAAAGATTACACCACGACATGGAGACGGTGTTCTATACGTATGCACGCGCGGTGATTTTGTTTTTCGTAGGATGGATAAAATCTGAAATAGGGTTGTTTCGTATTTATAATAACATATCAGTATATGAGTGATAATGATGTTATTAATTTATAATGAAACTGTAGACCCCGGAAAACACATCCCAAAAATTTTCCAAATACTTCCATACATGATCCAAGATCGTAGTCTATTTCGCAATCTTCGATTTGGTAGGTCGTAGGGCCCGAACGGAGTTACGGATTAGGAGTTATGGACATTTGAAGTTTGGCTGGAAAACTGGTTCGCAAAGCCCATTCGTGAAGCCGCCTCCGCGATTGCGGAGCGCCGCTGAGAAGCAATGAGGTTGGAAGCTCTGTGAACATGTTTGACATTATCGACACACCGTGAAGACGTGCCGCGAAGCACAGGAGGCGGGATGCTACACGAATGAATTTGACGTTCGCGAACCCGCCGCAAAGCAAAGGAGGCGGGACAGCTCTGCGAGGTACTTTGATGTTCGCGATGCGTAGCGAATATCTTTCGCAGAGCAAGCTCCATCTTCATGTCGAGCGAGCTTTGCTTCGTGGCGCCCCTTGCCTATAAATACCCATCTCACCCCCCTTCTCCGGACGGACGGCCACAGCCACTTCTCCCCTTGGGTGGCCGAGCGGAGCTCCGCATTACGGCTCCGCGAGGCCATGCTCTGCGAGTAGCTTCCTTCACGTTTCTCCTCCGCGAGCCGAGGCTTCATGAGTCCATGCTTATAATGACCCATACTTTACATACATTTTTAATACTTCAAAATTGAAGCATACTTATTACAACATATAACAAAACCACGAAAGGACCGTATAGGTATAGTGTCTTTAGAAACTGGGAAACATAAACAACCGGTTCATAAAGCGTCTACACTGTCTCCCATTTATTTCATCATATCTATAGTCCCTTTTGGCATATCTTACTTAATAACCTTCTTCCTGACCTGGGGAAATAAAACATACAAAAGGGTGAGCTCAAATTCTCAGTAAGGGTAAACAAAAAAATATCAATCACATCGTATACATAAGAACATAACTTTTGGGAATCTTAACCTGCAAAATAGATCATAATTTCATAACATGGGATAAATCATGGCAGTGAAATGTAATCACAATAATCATAACTTAAAACATGCAACTTTGTGGCATACACACATAATCATAGAGAATCATTTCTTGTTAGTCAAGACTCATTGCCAAGACTATCTTAGTGGACAAAGTCCCTTTCTGAACCGAGTCACCCTCGTTTCAGTCCTGTTTCACTGAACCGGTATAACCTACTATTCCAGCCATGTCTATCTCATGAGATATAAAATCTTTACCCAATGAATTGGAGGGAGATATAGGTCCCACCCATCTCATAATGATACCATTATTATGTGTGCCACAAAATCATAAATCATACATCATTGAATAACCCATGTAGTAAAAATGGGATTCTTAAACAACATGACATCATAAAACAATTCATATAAGATAAAGGAATTCATATAAATATTTCCATTACAACATAATCAAATCCATATAATAATAGGGATAAAAACAGAACCCTTTTATTGTCTTAGATGGAAAATAATTTTGATAAAACACTTGAACTCCATTCTTGAGGAAAATATCCTTTCTTCTTCAAAAAAACATTTTTCCTTTCTTAACATGTCATACAATTTTAAACTAAAAGTAGTCGATTAAAAATAAAATTTATAACTTGTAAAGGAGGCTTCTTGGAAATAATGATTTAAAAATCCATTCATGCCGTATAAGTTTAAAAAAACATTCTTCTCGTACTTTTGTCGGAAAAGTCAAAAAGTACCTCGTACGAAAAATGACAAAATATTCCTTTCATATCTTTTACTAAAAACTCACCGAAGGGTAAAATTGGATATAAACTATTGTAGAAGGATATAAATATTACATATTGAGGAAACATGGATGTGGATGATAAAATACACCCCAGTAAATACCAATGTATAAACAATCTCGGATAAAAATGAGATTGTGATATTTCCCTTACCTTAGGTCTGTTTTTCTTCGTAAGTGTCCTAATCTCCTGTATAATGATTTAAATAATGTTATTGACTTATTCCAGAATCATAATTATTTTTATGATATCATATATGGTCATATTCTTAACTTCTTAGTAGTAATATTTCATTGTTACTTGTTATTCGGGTGTTTATAACTTTTTGTTCTTATGCGTGTCTTGTCGAATAAATTCTTATTCTTCTCTTTAGGTTATAGATACATCATTTCCAGAATGGTATTAGTGTATCATATTCATTCATTCAATTCATTTATATAATCATTATGAAATGAAGATCATGTAGAATGAGTCGCATCACATCGTGGAGACGGTATTCCGTACGTACGCACGAGTGATGATATCGTTCCTATGATCGTGGAATTATATTGGAGTGTATTTATACTATTTCAGAATCGGTATTACTTTATAATAGTCATATATAGTCATTATTTACACCATTATACCCATCCAAGTAACGTGGTGGTGGAAAATAGATTACACCACGGCGTGGAGACGGTATTCCGTACGTACGCAGGCGCGGTGATTTCTTTTTCTGTAGGATGGATAGATGGTGAAATAGGGTTGTTTCATACTTATAATAATATATCAGTATATGAGTGATACTTATGTTATTACTTCATAATGAAAAAACTAAAGAATAAGAAGTGGAAGAAGAAATAAAGATGAAAGAATCGGTAACGGACATTACCTCTTCTTTGAAGTGCTTCTTTGAGACCTTCTTTTAGGGCACTAAAATTGGTCTTTGAAGAAGTCCAGAACCTCTAGGTTGTCTCTATGGAAGTGTAGAGGAGGAATTGGCAGGGGTTGGATGAGCTTGAAGGCTCAAAGTGGTGTGAGGAAGAGGGGGAGGAGGTGCCCTTTTATAAGGGAAGGAGAGGGGCACCATTGGGAAAACTAAAAATATTATTTTATTATAAAGTCAAGTTCGGTTTTAAATAGCTCCAAATTGATATATTTCGAAGCTAAGGTTGGGATGGCCCGAAATACTCTCATCCAATAGAATTTGGACAAGTTTAGGTTCCTATTTTAACCTTATCATTTAGATTTAACATTAAGTTAAATAATTTTACTTTTACCGTGTCTTCTTGTGTTCTTATACTATAAGGTTAATAAACTTACTATAATCAGCCAAACGAACCTCAAGTTGTTTATTATTAATATATATAAACTTATCTAAGTCATTTGGCCGAACCTTAGATTTTTAGGAATAAAATAACAATTACTAATATAATATTTGTTTTAAAAACTATTTTATGTCAATTTTGACACTATTTATTAATTTATTTTTGTGAAAATCATAACAGAATTATTAATTCGAACCAAGTTAATTAAATCAATAATAACATGTCATATTATCCTAGAAAATTAGTGGAATTCATAAAAAGTCTCAGATTACATTTATTTTGGTGTTTATAACATTAATTATGTCAATATTTCATTAATAAGATAATTACTGCATCATCTTTGTGTCAAAAATAAATTAACATATTTAATGTCTAAAAATTACAAATAAAATACCATTATGTGGGAACTCTTTTTATATTTCTAATGAATATTTATAGTCGAATTTATCTTATGTATAACCCCATATTAAAAATTATTTACTTATTAAACTTTCATTTCAACTATTTTAACCCTTCTTTAAATAAATTAATAATAAATGTCCTAATCTAATCCAAGTGGGCCTAAATGGTCATATTTTATTCTTAAGTTTGTTTTTGGTCGAATTAAACTTATCCAATAGAATGAGGACATGTTTTAGGGTAATAATAATATCATCTTTACCCTTAATTACCCTATTTACTTTTAATCGTGTTAAAAAAAAGTAAAAAGTTACTATTCACCAAAAAATTATTTTCATCTCATTGAACCACATTTTACTTACTGACATCAACCGTGTCTCTTGGATTTTTGAAATTCCACTCACAGAAGCGGTAAAATTATGTTTTATGAAAAATTCAGTTTTTTAACTACCACTTAGTGGTTTCAATATTCATCAAAAATTGAAAGTTTTCAGAAAAATAACAAAATTTCACCCTAGGCTAATTTCGATATTCCGAATCCAAAAATGAAGTCCATTTTGAAAAATAAAATTTATAAAATTTCAAAAAGTGGTTATTCCTATTCATAACGGCTAGTTTTAATAATATTTTAATAGCATATCGTTGTTTAGTGAAACTCGGTATTGCGTACGACACAAGCTATCGAGGAAGGTCGTGATTTCGTGTAAAGAAAGTCAAGCAAGTGTTGCGTAGAAAAAGATTTCTTTGATGATTTATATAACATAAAAGTCTCGGGTGTTACATTCTACCCCCCTTAAAATGAATTTTGCCCTCGAAATTCGTCACTTTGTAACAAACAGACGAGGATACCTCTCCCTCATCATATCCTCAAGATCCCATGTAGCTTCTTCTAATTGGTGGTTCCTCTATAAAACTTTCACCAATCGAGTGGTCTTGTTTCGTAGGACTTTTTCGCTACGATCCAGAATCTCTATCGGTTGTTCTTCATAAGAAAGATCTTGCTCCAGCGGTACAACTTCTGAGCTGAGTACATGTGAAGGATCAGGTATGTACTTTCTCAGGAGAGATACATGGAAGACATCGTGAACTTGAGAGAGATTCGGTGGAAGCACCAATCGGTAAGCTACCTTTCCCAACACGATCCAGTATTTCGAAAGGACCGATATATCTAGGGCTCAACTTCCCCTTCTTTCCAAATCTCATAACCCTCTTCCAAGGAGATATTCGTAAGAACACTTTATCACCCAATTCAAACTCTAGGTCTTTTCTTCGGTTGTCGGCATAACTTTTCTATCGACTCTGAGCTGCTCTTATGTGTTGTTGAATAGATCTGACCTTTTCTGCCATTTCATCAACGAGATTAGGTCCTAATAGCTTTCTTTCCCCAACTTCATCCCAGCAAGTTAGAGTCCTGCATTTCTTTCCATAGAGAGCTTCATAAGGAGCCATCTGAATACTGGAGTGAAAGCTATTATTATAAGAAAATTCCACCAAAGGTAGGTGTTGATCCCAACCACCTTTGAAATCTATAGAGCAAGCTCTCAACATATCTTCTAGGGTTTGAATTGTTCTCTTAGACTAACTGTCTCTCTGAGGATGATAAGCAGTGCTGAAACTCAACTCTGTATCCAGAGTATGCTGAAGACTTCTCCAGAACATCAAGGTAAATCTCGGATCCCGATCAGATATAATAGAAAGTGGTACTCCATGCAATCTTACCAATTCCTTTACATATATCCGGGAAAGCTGATCCATATAGAAATCCTCTCTAATAGCAATTAAGTTTATAGACTTTGTAAGACGATCAACTATGACCCAGATAGCATTATTGCCTTTGGATGTTTTAGGAAGCCCTGTGACAAAGTCCATAGTGATGTTTTCTCATTTCCATTCGGGTATGGGTAATGGTTGTAACATCCCCTTAGACTTCTGTCTCTCAGCATTAACTTGCTGAAAAACCAAGAATCGAGAGACATATTTAGCAACATCTCTTTTCATGCCATCCCACCAGAAGTACTCTTTCAGGTCCCTATACATCTTCGTGCTTCCAGGATGAATAGAGAATGAAGAACTATGAGCCTCATCAAGCAGCTCCTTCTTTAATTCGGGGATGGGAGGAACACAAACCTGATTTCTGAACTTTATTATCCCATCACAATCAAGGTTGAATTCAGGAACATTTCTCACCTTCTTTTGTAACTCAACATCTTCTTTCTGTGCCTCTTTAATCTTCACATGTATAGATGGTTGAACATTCATTAGAGAAAGATAAGATTTTTCCCCTTCCATTATAATTCCAAGATCCATCCTTTGTAAATCCATAAATATTGGATCTTTTGTGATCCTCATCATGGATAAACTGGCATGGTCTTGTCGACTTAATGAATCTTACACCTTGTTTGCTTTCCCAGGGTGGTAATGGATTGAGCAGTCATAATCCTTAATCAGCTCCAACCATCTTCTTTGGTGCATATTCAGCTCCATTTGTGTGAAAATATACTTTAAACATTTATGATTAGTATAAATATCACACCTTTCACCATAAAGATAATGCCTCAAAATCTTTAATGCAAATATTACCACAGCTAACTCCAAATCATGTGTTAGGTAATTTTGCTCATGGATTTTCAACTGTCGTGAGGCATAAGCTATCACCATATCATTTTGCATAAGAACACACCCCAATCCCTTCTTGGATGCATCACTATAGATCACAAACCTTTCTCCACTACAAGGCAGTGTGAGCACAGGTGCACTGGATAACCTTCTTTTCAACTCCTTGAAATTCTCTTCACATTCTTCCGTCCATACAAACTTAACTCCTTTCTGAGTCAACTTGGTGAGTGGATTAAAATCGTGAAAAATATTTCACAGAACGTCGATAATATCCAGCCAAACCAAGAAAACTTCGGATCTCAGTTACTGTTGTTGGTCTCTACCATCTTTCGATAACCTCTGTTTTTGCTGGATCCACAAATATCCCCTCTTTTGAGATTATGTGACCCAAAAATGCAACTTTTTGAAGCCAAAATTCACACTTGGTAAATTTGGCATAAAGCTTATCCTTTCTCAGGGTCTTCAATATAATTCTCAAGTGATCTTCATGTTCTTCCTTGCTCTTTTAATAGACAAGAATATCGTCTATAAAGACTACCACAAATTGATCAAGATAGTCTCTAAAGACTCTATTCATTAGATCCATGAAGATAGCAGGGGAATTAGTAAGACCAAATGGAATCACTATAAATTCATAGTGTCCATACCTTGTACGGAAATCCGTCTTTGGTATATCCTCCCTTTTGACCCTTAATTGTTGATACACTGAACGAAGATCAATCTTGGAAAAGTATTGAGCTCCGCGTAGTTGGTCAAATAGGTCATCAATGCGCGGGAGAGGATATTTGTTCCTGATAGTGATCTTGTTAAGTTCTTGATAATCAATGCAGAGTCTCATTGATCCATCTTTCTTCTTAACAAATAGAATAGGTTCTCCCCAAGGTGATGCGCTAGGTTGTATGAATCCCTTATCAAGATTCTCTTGGAGTTGCTTCTTTGATTCCTGCAACTCAATTGGGGCCATTCTATAAGGTGTATTTGAAATGGGCAAAGCACCCGATACGAGTTCTATTGAGAACTCAACTTCACGATTTGGTGGAAGTCCCGATAATTCCTCCAGAAAGACATCATCAAACTCCCGTACAATGGGAATATTCTTAATCGTGAGTTTCTCACCAACCATTTGAGATAAATAACCTTCATTTAGTGGAATCAAGACCCATAAGATGGAAGAAATTTCCACTAGAAGGTTATGTTCATCCTTGTATTGATAGACAATCATAGATTGATCTGGAATATGAAATGTGACTTCCCTTCTTTGGCAATTGATATGAGATCCATATAAAGAAAGCCAATCCATGCCAAGAATCACATAAAATTCCACTATAGGAAGGATCACAAGATTTTCAGGAAGCACTTTCCCACAAACTTCGATCGGAGAAGAAATATAAACTTTTGATGCGACTGTTGTGCCATTAGGTGTTGTCACAGCTAACTCAACATCTAATTATTGAGGTAATATGGTGATACCCTTAGAAAATTCTTCAAAAATAAAAGAGTGGGTGGATCTAGAATCAAATAAAACATTTTCTACTTTAGAGTGGATGGTAAGTGTACCTTTCACCACATCTTTATCGTACTCCACATCGATGATAGAAATTGCATTTGACTTTCCTTTGTCTTTAGCCTTAAGAGTTTTTTGACGTCGACCATCACCATCAACCCTTGGATTAGGGCATTTATTGGCATAATGACCCATCTCCTTGCACTTGAAACATTGAAGTGTAGTAGGTTCATTCTGTGTATCCCTTCCTTTGTTTGCATCATTAGACATCTTCTTCCCATCACCGCAGCATTCAAATGCCCGATAACCTTCGTTTCCACGTTTGAAACATTTACTTGTACCTTTAAGACAACTCCCTCCATGTTTCTTTCCACACTTTGAGCATAAGGGAAAGCTCATCTTCTCTTCAGTGTGCTCTTTAGATTTTCCTTTGAATTCCATTTTCCTCTTCTTATCAAACCCATATGACTGATGGGTTACTCCAATCTCCATCTCGACTTTGAGAGCACATCGAACGATTTCCTCGTAGCTATTGAAGTCCATTATGGCTAACGCCCTTTGAAGACTTGGTTTTAAGCCACTAAAAAATCGATCGATCTTACTCTCAGGTTGGATAATAATACCAGAAGCGTACCTTGAAAGTCTTGTAAAATTTTCTTCATAGGTACCAACAAATTCATCATCCTTTTGCTTCAGTTCAAGAAACTCTTTCTCCATCTTTGTTCGAAGAATACGAGGGAAGTACTTATTGAAAAGTATGTTCTTGAACTCCTCCCATTCCATGGACTCAATTTCATCCCTTTTCCTCGTATTCTTAATAAGATTCCACCATTTATCAGCATCTCCTTCCAAACGATACACTGCTAGGATGACTTTATCATGTTCAGAACATTGAAGAACTGAAAATATCTTTTCAGTAGTACTAATCCATTGTTCAGAAACTAATGGATCAGTAGACCCGCTGAAAGAAGGTGGATGCTACCTCATGAAGGATTCAACAGAATGTTGCTCCTTCCTTTTCTCGTTTGTAAGTCCTGTATGATTCATAGCTTGAGAAAGTTGTGTTAGCATGGCTACAAGATTTTTCATTCCAGCTCCCATAACGTTTGGTTTCGCAAGGGGACAATCATTGTATTGCCCGTCGCATTCCGCATTAACACGGTTCCGTTGGGTTCCATCCATTGACTAAAACCAAGAAGAATAGTGTGAGCAACACTAATTATAATAGGAAAACCACATAATAAAGAATAAAATTTCACACTTAAGATATTATCCTAGGTTATTAATGGCCATTTCTAAAACACTATGATTGTGTTCTATGCTTAGACATATCCTTAGGGTTCTTACTAAGGATTTCACATCCTAGTTTCCAAAGGTTGATTATACCTTTCCTCTGATACGAACTATAACGACCCATACTTTACATACATTGTTAATACTTCAAAATTGAAGCATACTTATTACAACATATAACAAAACCAAGAAAGGACTGTATAGGTATAGTGTCTTTAGAAACTGGGAAACATAAACAACTGGTTCATAAAGCGTCTACATTGTCTCCCATTTATTTCATCATATCTATAGTCCCTTTTGGCATATCTTACTTAATAACCTTCTTCCTGGCCTGGGGAAAGAAAACATACAAAAGGGTGAGCTCAAATGCTCAGTAAGGGTAAACAAAAGAAATATCAATCACATCGTATACAGAAGCACATAACTTTTGGAAATCTTAACCTGCAAAAGAGATCATAATTTCATAACATGGGATAAATCATGGTAGTAAAATGTAATCACAATAATCATAACTTAAAACATGAAACTTTGTGGCATACACACATAATTATAGAGAATAATTTCTTGTTAGTCAAGACTCACTTCCAAGACTATCTTAGTGGACAAAGTCCCTTTCTGAACCGAGTCACCCTCGTTTCAGTCCTGTTTCACTGAACCGGTATAACCTACTGTTCCAGCCATGTCTATCTCATGAGATATAAAATCTTTACCCAATGCATTGGAGGGAGATATAGGTCCCACCCATCTCATAATGATACCATTCTTATGTGTGCCACAAAATCATAAATCATACATCATTTCATAAACCATGTAGTAAAAATGGGATTCTTAAACAACATAACATCATAAAATAATTCATATAAGATAAAGGAATTCATATAAATATTTCCATTACAACATAATCAAATCCATGTAATAATAGGGATAAAAACAGAACCCTTTTATTGTCTTAGATGGAAAATAATTTTGATAAAACACTTGAACTCCATTCTTGAGGAAAATGTCCTTTCTTCTTAAAAAAACATTTTTCCTTTCTTAACATGTCATACAATTTTAAACTAAAAGAAGTTGATTAAAAATAAAATTTAAAACTTGTAAAGGAGGCTTCTTGGAAATAATGATTTAAAAATCCATTCATTCTGTATAAGTTAAAAAAACATTCTTCTCGTATTTTTGTCGGAAAAGTCAAAAAGTACCTCGTACAAAAAACGACAAAAGATTCCTTTGATATCTTTTACTAAAAACTCACTAAAGGGTAAAATTTGATATAAACTATTGTAGAAGGATATAAATATTACATATTGAGGAAACATGGATGTGGATGATAAAATACACCCCAGTAAATACCAAAGTATAAACAATCTCGGATAAAAATGAGATTGTGATATTTGCCTTACCTTAGGTCCGTTTTGCTTTGTAAGTGTCTGAACCTCCTGTATAATGATTTAAATAATGTTATTGACTTATTCCAGAATCATAATTATTTTTATGATATCATATATGGTCATATTCTTAGCTTCTTAGTAGTAATATTTCATTGCTACTTGTTATTCAGGTGTTTATAACTTTTTGTTCTTATGCGTGTCTTGTTGAATAAATTCTTATTCTTCTCTTTAAGTTATAGATACATAATTTCCAGAATGGTATTAGTGTATCATATTCATTAATTCAATTCATTTATATAATCATTATGAAATGAAGATCATGTAGAACGAGTCACATCACATCGTGGAGACGGTATTCCGTACGTACGCACGAGTGATGATATCGTTCCTATGATCGTGGAATTGTATTGGAGTGTGTGTATACTATTTAAGAATAAGTATTACTTTATAATAGTCATATGTAGTCATTGTTTACACCATTATACACATCCAAGTAAGGTGGTGGTGGAAAATAGAATACACCACGGCGTGGAGACGGTATTCCGTACGTACGCACGCGTGGTGATTTCTTTTTCCGTAGGATGGATAGATGGTGAAATAGGGTTGTTTCATACTTATAATAACATATCAGTATATTATTGATACTGATTTTATTACTTCATAATGAAACAACTAAATAAGAAGAAGTGGAAGAAGAAATAAAGATGAAAGAATCGGTAACAGACATTACCTCTTTTTTGATGTGCTTCTTTGAGACCTTCTTTTAGGGAACTAAAATTGGTCTTTGAAGAAGACCAGGACCTCTAGGATGTCTCTAGGTAAGTGGAGTGGAGGAATTGGCAGGGTTTGGCCGAGCTTTAAGGATCAAAGTGGTGTGAGGAAGAGGGGGAGGAGGTGCCCTTTTATAAGGGAGGAGAGGGGCACCTTTGGGAAAACTAAAAATATTATTTTATTATAAAGTCACGTTCGGTTTTAAATAGCTCCAAATTGATATATTTCGAAGCTAAGGAGGGGATGGGTCGAAATCCTCTCATCCAATAGCATTTAGACAAGTTTAGGTTCCTATTTTAACCTTATCATTTAGATTTAACATTAAGTTAAATAATTTTACTTTTAGTGTGTCTTCTTGTGTTCTTATACTATAAGGTTAATAAACTTACTATAAGTAGCCAAACAAACCCCAATTTGTTTATTATTAATATATATAACCGTATCTAAGTCATTTGTCCGAACCTTAGATTTTTTGGAATAAAATTATAATTACTAATATAATATTTGTTTTAAAAACTATTTTATGTCAATTTTGACACTATTTAGTAATTGATTTTTGTGAAAATCATAACAGAATTATTAATTCGAACTAAGTTAATTAAATCAATACTAACATGTCATATTAACCTAGATATTATTGGAATTCATAAAAAGTCTCAAATTACATTTATTTTGGTGTTTATAACATTAATTATGTCAATATTTGATTAATAAGATAATTACTGCATCATCTTTGTGTCATAAATAAATTAAATTATTTAATGTCTAAAAATTACAAATAAAATACCATTATGTAGTAAATCGTTTTATCTTTCTAATGAATATTTATAGTTGAATTTATCTTATGTATAACCCCATATTAAAATTTATTTACTTATTAAACTTTGATTTCAACTATTTTAACCATTCTTTAAATAAATTAATAATAAATGTCCTAATCTAATCCAAGTGGGCCTAAATGGTCATATTTTATTCCTAAGTTTGTTTTTGGTCGAATTACACTTATCCAATAGAATTAGGACATGTGTTAGGGTAATAATAATATCATCTTTACCCTTAATTACCCTATTTACTTTTAATTGTGGTAACAAAAAGTAAAAAGTTACTATTCACCAAAAAATTATTTT
Source organism: Viscum album (assembly GCA_963277665.1). NCBI lineage: Eukaryota > Viridiplantae > Streptophyta > Magnoliopsida > Santalales > Viscaceae > Viscum > Viscum album. Next base: position 1,467,999,475 of record OY728158.1, read on the forward strand.
CATCTCATTGAACCACATTTTACTTACTGACATCAACCATGTCTCTCAGATTTTTGAAATTTCACTCACAGAAGCGGTAAAATTAAGTTTTATGAAAAATTCAGTTTTTTAACTACCACTTAGTGGTTTCACTATTCATCAAAAATTGAAAGTTTTCAGAAAAATACCAAAATTTCACCCTAGGATAATTTCGATATTCCAAATCCAAAAATGTAGTCCATTTTGAAAAATAAAATTTATAAAATTTCAAAAAGTGGTTATTACTATTCATAACGGCTAGTTTTAATAATATTTTAATAGCATATCGTTGTTTAGTGAAACTCGGTATTGCGTACGACGCAAGCTATCGAGGAAGGTCGTGATTTCGTGTAAAGCAAGCCAAGCAAGTGTTGTGTAGAAAAAGATTCCTTTGATAATTTATATAACATAAAAGTCTCGGGTGTTACAATGCTCCGTGAGCCAATGCTCCGCGATGCTGCTCCGCGAGACCAAGCTCCATGAGACCCCTTTGCTCCGAGAGAGACTATTGCTCCGCGAGGCCATGCTCCGTGATGCTGCTCTGCGAGACCATCCTCCGTGAGTCCATGCTCCGTGAGCCAATGCTCCCCGATGCTGCTCCGTGAGACCAAGCTCCGCGAGACCCCTTTACTCCGCGAGAGTCCATTGCTCTGCGAGGCCATGCTCCGGGAAGCTGCTCCGCGAAGACCTATCCTTTGCGAGGATCCTACCTTCACGCCCACTTGTCCATACCGCGGGGGTTGTGCCCCCGCTCCCCTGCTCGGGGTCAGTGCCGGGCTGCGGTCCCCGCCCTCCGGCCCGGTCCCTTCGCTACTATCACAGACCCCCATGAAAAATGGAGAGTCGCACTACGAACTTTTCGGGCCAGGATTCCGGGATTTTCCATTGCGCCCTTATTCACTCCCACCTTCAACCTATGGAATACCATGATTTGATACACTCCTCCACACAGCATGAAACACCTTGAGTTGATGTATTACGCTTGGTTTGTTTCCTATGTCAGGAGTTGAGGTTCTCATCATCAATTCCACGAGTACCTTGAGTCGAACCCTTCCTCAGGAAACTCCTCCAAACCCTATGACTTGGCTCTTATGCCAGGTTCAACCACAAAGGACCGCCCTTATGTAAGTTCCAACACCAACCATTTCTAGGCACCTTCTGTCTAATAGTCCCTCATACATGACTCTAAACTGTAGTAATCCCTATGTGCCAAACATAGGATGCCTCTTGCCCTATACGAGAGATGCCTTATGCTCCTAGCATGATATGCCAATAGTCCTATCTACATGACTTTAAACTATAGTAATCCCCATGTTCCAAACATAGGGTGCCTCTTTCTCCAATCAAGAGATGCCTTCTGCTTCAAGCATTAGATGTCAATAGTCCTACCTTATGTGCCAATTATAGGATGCCTCTTTCCCTATAAGAGAGATGCCTTATGCTCCTAGCATGAGATACCAATAGTCCTATCTACATGACTATAAACTGTAGCACACCCTATGTGCCAATCATAGGATGCCTCTTTCCCAATACGATAGATGCATCATTCTCCTAGCATGAGATGCCAACAGTCTTATCTACATGACTCTAAAATGTAGCACACCCTATGTGCCAATCATAGGATGCCTCTTTCCCAATACGAGAGATGCCTCATGCTCCTAGCATGAGATGCCAACAATCCTTTCTACATGACTCTAAAATGTAGCACACCCTATGTTCCAATCATAGGATGCCTCTTGCTCCGAATAAGTGATGCCTTATGCTCCCAACATGATATGCTAACAGTCCTACCTACAAGATTCTAAACTGTAATGATCACCCTATGTGCCAATCATAGGATGCCTCTTGCACTAAACAAGAGATTCCTTATGCTCCAAACATAAGACGCCTAATGCCATGATTACAGTGGCATGATTCCAACGCCCCTTAGCATTATCCCTCTTGTGCACTAGCGCATAGGTAAATGCCTCAACCCACCAGCGAGTTGGGATGCCCTCATGGCCAGACATGAGGAAGACATTACGGGCAACATCCTAGCGTAAGCCCCATTCACCAGTGTCGCTCCATAGCGGCACCCGAGTAGCTTCCAAGCGTAAGACCCATTAACCAGTGCTGCTCCTTAGCGGCACCTGGGTAGCTTCCCTGCGTAAGCCTCATTCACTAGTGTCGCTCCATAGTGGCACCCGGGCAGCTTCCTTGTGTAAGCCCCATTCACCAGTGTCGCTCCTTAGCGGCACCTGGGCAACTTCCCTACGTAAGACCCATTCACCAGTGTCGCTCCATAGCGGCACCCGGGCAGCTTCCTTGCGTAATCCCCATTCACCATTACTGCTCCATAGCGGCACCCGGGCAACTTCCTAGCGTAAGCCGCATCCATGATTTTTGCTCCTTAGCGGCACCTGGGTAGCTTCCTAGCATAAGCCCCATGCACCATTGCCGCTCCCTAGTAGTACCCGGGCAGCTTCCCTGCGTAAGCCCCATTCACCATTGCCGCTCCATAGCGGCACCCTGACAGCTTCTTTACGTAAGCCCCATTCACCATTTCTGCTCCATAGCGGCACCCGGGTAGCTTCCTCGCGTAAGCCCCATCCACTATTGTGATCCCAATCAACGGTAAGTCGTTGTGATCCTATGTAGCAGTAAGCTGTTGACATCCTTTTCCAGCAGTAAGCCGTTGTGACCCAATCCAGCAGTAAGACGGTGTGACCCCATTTAGCGGTAATCCGTTCACATCCTTATCCAGCGGTAATCCATTCACACCCAATCCAGCGGTAAGCCGTTGTAACCCCCAATCGGTGGTAAGCCGTCATCAGAAGAACTACGTGGACTTTGATTCCCTGCCACAGGGATACGTAGGAAGCCTCGTCAAGGCTCAAGCCCAAAACCATTGTCATCCTTTTCTTCGGGCCTCCATCCTGGAGTAAGTCCCAGCACCATGGGCCGCCTAACACGTAAGCCCCTCTTCTCTTCTCACAGACTCACCCTTCACGATGTGATCATCAGGTCCTTGCTGCCTCTTGTTTCTCACACTAAGTATGACTCACGTGGTCTTAGAGTAAGCATCGGCCTTGGAAATGCCCTCATCCAGCATGACATTAAATTGTATGCCCTCATCCAGCATGACGTTAAACTATATGCCCTCATCCAGCATGACGTTAAACTGTATGCCCTCATCCAACATGATGTTAAACTGTATGCCTTCATCCAGCATGACGTTAAGCTGTATGCCCTCCTTTAGCATGACGTTAAATTATATGCCCTTGTACTGGAATGACATTAAAATGCACACCCATTCTGAACTACAAGGTCTTAGATCCATGTCACGGTATGGTACGTAGGAAGCCTCCACAAGGTCCAATCCCATCCGTCATTTCTTGACGTCAGGTTCCACCCTCGTCCAGCATGATGTTAAACTGCAATTCCATTCCGACAGCAAGCCGTTGTGACCAACCCGAACTATGAGGACTTTGATCCATGTCAAGGCACTGTATGTAGGAATCCCCCCTGAGGTTCAAGCCCATCTCCCATCGGACCAAGGTCCCTTCTTCACATCGGTTCGCCGACACCCACCACAAGTGGACCCCCGGGTTCACCTTCACGTCGGTTCGCCAACGAAGCCCCTCTGAACTATGAGGTCTTTGATCTATGTCAAGGCATGGTACGTAGGAAGCCTTCAGAGGTTCAAGCCCACCTCTTGTCTTTTATTCACATCAGGGTTCATCTTCGTCCTGCACGACGTTAAACTGCATTCCGGTCCAGCGGCAAGTCATTGTGACCAACCTGAACTACGTGGTCTTTGATCTGTGCTAAGGTATGGTACGTAGGAAGCCTCCACGAGGTCCAAGACCACAACCACTGGGACCCCCCTGGTCCTCCTCATTCACATCGGCCTTCTGGCGTCCAACCTGAACTACATGGTCTTTGATCCATGTCAAGGCATGGTACGTAGGAAGCCTCCCAGAGGTTCAAGCCCACCACCTGTTGGTCACTCCGACCTTCTTCATGTCAGGTCACCAGCACCTGGGTAGCCTAGTGTGTAAGCCCCACACCATATGGACCAAGGTCCTCACTCATGTCGGTTCGCCGACACACCCTTTGAACTACGTGGTCTTTGATCCATGTCAAGGCATGGTACGTAGGAAGCCTCACGAGGTTCAAGCCCACCACCTGGTCATTCCGACCTCATTCACGTCGGTTCACCCCCGTCCCACATGACGTTAAACTGTATTACACACCTCATTTGAACTATGAGGTCTTTGATTCATATCAAGGCATGGTACGTAGGAATCTTCCCAGAGGTTCAAGCCCACCACTTGTTGGTCACTCCGACCCTCTTCATGTCGGTTCGCTGGCAATACCCTTCAGACCAAGGTCTACCTTCACGTCGGTTCGCTAATGAAACCATCCATCGGACCAAGTTCCACCTTCACATCAGTTCGCTGACAACATCCATCGGACCAAGGTCCACCTTCACGTCGGTCCACCGGCACCATCTCGAACTACGTGGACTTTGATTCCCTACCACATGGATACGTAGGAGGTCTCTTCGAGGCTCACGCCCAACTTCACCGTCGCCCCTACGATGGTCCCATTTCATTCCCCCACCACTTCATTCATCCATCCATAACCCATCCCGATTCTCACCCGGGCCGTCACATCCCGGTTGGATCATGCCATCCACCTCCTTACTGCTCCTAGTGGCGCATGGGCTGCTTTCCACATGTAAGCCCCAGCATATCTCTGGGTCGTTGTCCTCTGTGTACACCCCGATTCATCACCCCTTCGAACTACGTGGGTTTTGGTCCATGTCCTCTATACAGGGTAAATAGGAATCCTTCATGAGGTTCAATCCCAACCAATTGTAGACCTTGGTGTCCCCCATTCTGGGGTGTACTCTCCCTGATCCGCCCTCAGTGGTGTTCAGATCAACCATTACAGTGTGACATCTCCCCTCCATTGGGTGCACCACCTCAGATCCGTCCTCATTGGGTGTTCTGTTCATCCCCTTGGTAAACCTTCCTGGTGTTCCCTCCTAGGGATATACCAATCTGATCCATCTCTATGGGATGTTCTGATCACCCTCGTTATGTCTCCGTAAGAAGTTAAACTCACAGCCTACCTCGTGATAAACATGAGATGCCTGAGGAAAACCTCGAATGACATGCCTTTGGCGTAACCGTCTCTGCAAGACGTTAAAATCATGTCCTGCCTCGTGATAAACATGAGATGCCTGAGGAAAACCTCGGATGACACGCCTTTGGCGTAACCGTCTCCACATGATGTTAAACTTGTGGCATTCCCAATGATAAACATGGGAAGCTGAGGAAAACCTCAGATAGCATATGATTGCCCACATCCAATGTGGGGTGCCACAGGTTCTACACCCTTGAGATTCCCGCTTATGAGGAAGAATACAGGCCCCCCTATGTCCACGCACTCAGAGATTCCCCGACATGCCCGATGTTGCCGTCAACTCCAACTGAAGGTTACTACCATGTCAAGACCCTATGGAAAGTCTTGACGGAAGTAGTGTAATTAACCAGCGTCCATGAAGATATGGCACCGAGAATGAGATTCACGAACAACGTATTAAATCTATGAGGGAGACCTTACTAGGTGACGAGTTCTGAGGAGGAATCCACGGAAGGAAGAACCGACATCCCATCATCCCGTTTCAATCAAGGAGCAAACGTACCTCAACAAGGAATGAATGTCGCCCGCCTTTGGAAAGCGGGAATGCGGGGAAACAACAGCACTTCCTCCTCCACAGATAGATGCACGCGCCACGGCGAAAGCATCGGAAATAGAAACAAATAAAAAATAGGAAGTAGAATGTTAAATAAATTTGAAAGAATCGGTAAGGGATATTACCTCTTCTTCAACGCGCCTCTTCTAAACCTCCTCATAAGGCACTAAAGTTGGCCTCTGAAGAAGTTCAGGACCTATAGAATGTTTCTAGGGAATTTTATAATATAAATTGATAGGGTTTTTCTGAGCTTGACGGATCAAAATTAAATGAAGAGAAGAGGGAGGAGGTTCCCTTTTATAAGAGAGGAGAGGGGCACTTTTGGAAACCTCTAAAATATTAATTAATATTAAACACAAAACCCACCTAAAAACCTCCAAAATGATTCACCTTAGAAGATGAGATGAGATATGGTTGTAACCTCATCAACCAATAAAATTTATACATGTTGGGAATTTAGTTTAAACCTAATCAACATGATTTATCCTTATTTAATCTATTTAATTTTATTTGTGGTAATAATATTCTAAATTTTAAATTGTTATAAATAATTATTTATATGTTTTGAATTGTCTATAATTGGATAATTTATGACATTTACGACCATATAAATTTCAATTTATAACTTTTAAATATATTTTTAATTTTTTGAAAATTTAATAATATGTTATTTTTATAAAATAACAATAGTGTCAATTTTGACACTATTAATTTATTTGAATTTAAATAAAATCCACACATAGGATATATCCGAACCAAAATATTTAATATATTCATAACATGTCATATTTATGTATAAAATTTGTGGAGAACATTAACTAGTTCATATAATATTTATTTTAATATTTTTAAAACCATTTATTTGATATTTCGATCAATAAACTAATTTCTACATCACTATTGTGTCACCATTAATGATAATTTATAATACCTAAAAATTTTAAATAAATTCACATGATGTAGATAATTTCATTATCTTTCTGGTAACTATTTATTTTATAAGTTTTATGAATTTTATCACTAAATTAAAATTGTTACACTAATAATATATAAGAGAGTGACATGTTGCCACTTATTTTTGGTTTTAATAATAATTACATTCTTTTCATGGCCAAATGTCCATGAAATTAATCTATTCTGACCCTTAGGTTATATGGGTAGAATTTTATTCATAAAATAGAATTTTGGAAGGTGTTAGGGTAATTTTATAATCATATTTTTACCATAAATTACCTGATTTACCTTTAACTATAGTAAATAAAATTTACCGTAGTTACTATTCCTAATGTCTAAAAATAAAAAGTAGGATATTAACATAATTTGGACCTAATGATTCCAAATATGGAATCTATTTTTCCAAATTCAAAACACATAATTTGTAGTATTTAATTTAAAATTAATCCCATTGTTGAGAAAATGGGTTTTAAAAGTTAACACATTACAAAAGAATGAAATGTTTTTACCTATGAATTCAATGTAAAATTAATGATAATTACGTACATTATATTAAATGGTGAAAATATATTCTATTTATACTTTAAAACTATTTAATATTATAATTTAACCATATAAATTATCTTGATGAAAAAAAAGTTGTTTTTAATTAAACTTTATCATAATTTTACTATTCATCAAAATATGAAAGCTAAAAGAAAAATATTAAAAATTAATCCAAAGTAAATTTTTATATACTTATAGAAATTAATCTGTTTATTTTGTCTAATTTAACTTATAAACATGTAAAAAACTAGATTTAAAGTGGGTGTGCCATCAAAAGGTGGCAAACTGCATTTTTGAAAAATACTTATTTTACCCAAAAAAATTATTTTCTTCTCATACCATGTTCTAGAATATGTGTAAGATAAATTATTATGTAATAAAATTCAAAATTTAGTTAATAATATTCATAACAATTAGTTTAGAATAATATTTTAACAATATATCATTATTTAGTGAAACTCGGTATTGCGTAAAACACACGCTATCGAGGAAGGTCGCTCTTGCGTGCCACACAATCCAAGAATAGTGTTTGCGTATAATAAAAGATAATACAGTGTTGTGTATAACGCAAGCTAATCTTGGTGTAGAGTGCAACACAATACATCAAAGAAATTAAAAGGAATATTTCTCATAAAATCTTGGGGTGTTACAGGGTAAGCTTAGGAAAGTACTAGCTTTGTGGAGGTTTGACAATAACCTCCACACATCATAACTCCACAGTCATAGAGATATTTTTCATGACTATTTGGTGGTTTTATGTAGACCACCATGCATTTCAATGCGCATACATTGAGACCCATCCATTCATAAAGCTCAAAACAATTCACATCAGGATCCAACCTTCATAAAACCCACACCCCCACATCTAATTGTCCTATAAATACCTCCTTGTGTACAAAATCCAAGGGGATTCCACCATTTTTATTCCAATGAATTACCTAATCTTTAAATACTCAAAGGCTCCATTAAAATGAAAAGAGATGGATTACCCAAGGTAGTCATCTTTCATGACCTAGCCTCCCATGGGTTTTTGAAAATCTTACCCATAGTTGATGTGCCTTTTCTAAAGTTCCATGAACTTCATTGAAGAAGAATTCCCCCTAAGTCACTTTGGGTTTCCAAAGGAACCTATCCTTTGTGAAACCCACCCCATCGGAACTAGTACTTTTCCCCAATGTAGGGGAACCCTATTTCATGAAATATACTCCTTTACGTGACCCCTGAACTCCATGAGGCATCTGATCATTATAAGACCATCCTCCTTGAGGTAGAAACCTTCAAAAACCATCTCCATTATGCCACTTCAAGGTTATTATTTTCATCTAACACCCTTTCATGAAATATGAGTTCTTAGGGCCCCCATACCAAATTTGGAACAATTCACCTGCACCCCAAATGCAAGTGTGACCAATACCACCCACTCTTGTGTCCACTAAATTTACTACAAGTGCTTCCTAGAACCCCATAATACCTAATAATTATAATTAAATGTAACATAAAACATATTTCTATTAATAATAGGTACCCTAACATCAGGACTTCTGATGGAAACTACCCCACAGTAGTGCCAGTATCATTTGATACCTAGATTCACATGACTGATGGTCATGTAATCCCTAGGGGTGTATTATTTGAGGGAAAATGTGAACATGTTTTGGTTGAGGTTCCTTATCCCTGATCTTACTATCACTTAGACATAGTTCCCCTTTATGATTGATCCCCACAACATCTAAGTTGTATAGTGAAAAATTTCCTACCTCCACGTCCGAGTTGTATGATATTAAAATGCATGAAAACTTCTTTAGCACATTATGTAAAACTATAGACCTAACTTATGTGATGAACGCATGATACCCCATGTATGACTCACATGGGATGACCCCACACCTCTTACCCTGTGTGATAAACATAGGATTACCCATGTACGATCATCATGGTATGCCACCATCTGTCTCACCAAGGGGTGAAACTCTGCCCATAGGGCTGAAACTCCAAAACCTAATAAGATTCCAAGTGTAATCCCCACACTATCCTTCTCCATTAAGGGATTAGACCCCCCAAAATGGGAATATTCCATGCATAATTCTAATACTCTCTCTTACCACCATGGGTTGAGGCCCCTGATCCAGGTAGGTTCCACATGTAAGCCCCACACAATCTCCCCAATAATGATTTTATTATATAAGAAAGATTCTTCAAATAATCCCCACACCATCCCTCATCGTTTCTCCTTCCACAATGAGAGAATCCATCCCATGTGATGTTACACTTCATGGATTAGTCTTGCACATGACTGTAAATTATGGAATCAAAATATATTTGTTTTGATCCCTATATATTATGAAGGGTACTTAGGATTCCTCTATGAGGTTCAATCCTAACGGAATCCTGGTGTGAATTCTTTCCCCATAGGGACACACCTCCTCAATCCATGTCAATTAGACATTATGATTCCTCATCACAAGAAATTAAACCGATGACTATCTCAATAGTATGTTCTGATCCATATCAGCATGTTTTAAACCTATTATTAGATATTTCTCTATATGAATTTCTGATATAGTCCTCGCAAGACATTAAACCTGCGACTGTCCAATCCCCAAGATATGTTAAACCTACACCCAACCTATCAATACAAGACATAAAAAATTCACCCATCATGTCCACACATGAATTTAACCTTGTTCTCATCTTGGAAATATGATAAACATATTCCATGATCTATATTCCTTAAACCATGCAATAAACATGAGATACCTAGGGTAAAAATTCTTGGAAGACTTATGCCCCTATATTCAACAACGTCATGAATGAAATGAGATGCCTTGTGTTCCATGCCAATGATTCCTCACAAATGAGACACCCTCCAAAATATGAATCATTTATAGGTTCCAAATATACTGAATGTCCATACATTCCCAGATGTTCCCAATATGACTACTCACCTTGACTGAAGGTTGATTCCTTATCAAGAGAAAAAAGATTATTATTCTGTATCCATATCAAGATAGAATTAAAAACAAGTTCCATGAACATTAATTAATAAATGAGGGATACAAATACTATGAAATTAGATCCAAGAAAGAATCTATATAAGGGTGAACTAACATCCCATCATCCAATTTCAATTAAGTAGTAGACATCGTCGATGAATGTTCTGAAATCTACCCACCTTTATAAAGTGGGAATGTAGGAAAACAAGAAGCAGTGCTTCATCACCTAGAAAAAGAATGGAATTTCACCTTGGTGAAAGTGTCTGAAAGATAGGATTCGATATTCTTTCTTAAATTTATGCTGGAACACTACCTTATATCTCCAATTTCATCCCCAATATCTCCAACACAAAAAATCATAATATTGAGGCCCGTCATAATTGTTTTCCTCCATATTATATATCTATAAATTGATTTTAATCCTCTATAATCATTTCCAAACCCATGAAATATACTATAAATCTACAAGAATAATCACCCCATAAGATACCCCTTAAATAAGAATATCACTATTACCAATGGAATAAGAAATATATATTAAGGAAAACAACATCAATCATAATAAAAAATAAAGTATCTCAATAATATTGATGAAATAGAGGCAAAACTTTTCAAGATTTTTGTTATACATATATAGATCATGTTTCCACATAAAATAACTTAAGCCACCATGACTATATAAAATGTTACCTAGAGTAATGAATTTCCCATGCAGTGCCATCTACCAACAATCATAAATCTTGGAAATATTATACATGAATAATTTGTCATCCTTAATTTTTAACTCTCCTCTATTAATGATATTTGAATCATCACAAATATACCAACGGATATGTAGCACACAAACCATGGCATGAACCAAATCATTCAATTGAGGAAGAACTACCAAAATATTCAACCTTGCTAACATGCTTCAATACCTTAAAGGGTTGATGAATTTAGGAGAGAACTTATTGACTCAACCAATATTTGGATACACATAATGAAAATTTTATTTTCAGAATATATAATCACTAACCTCAAACTCCATGGGTATCCTTCTCAAAATAACATAAGACATCGAATAGTCTTGTAAAACCTTTATATTCTCAAATATTAAATGAATATTTACTATCATGTTGTTCACCAAATATATAATAGGAATTACTAACTCTTAAACCTCATTATATCACAATAGACATCTATAATAACTAATATAAAAATACTTGTGTGGGCCCATATTGATGTATGAGTAATAGATATTTTTATATGGAAACTCAACCATTTCATGGCGCATTACCCTTGAACCTCTAAAATCAAAAACACATTTACCCAACATTTAATCCAAATTCTGAATTATCTTCTCGGTATAACAATCCATTGGATGGTGATAAGTAGTGATAATGTGAATCAATGAACTAAAATCACAATGAAGTTTCTTCCACTCACATAAGATAAATTGAGGATATTGATAAAATATAATCATCCTTGGAAACCTATTATGACGTAAAATGTATTCCATATATAGATTCACAAAGGATTCTACCAAACATAGGTCCTTGATCACTATGAAATGAGAAGATTTATCCAATTAATATATGGTCCCCAATGTTGTATCATATCCTCCCTGTAATAATAGAAAACTAGTAACAAAATCTATTGATATATCCTCCCACTTTCACATCAGAACATTTAATGGATGTTGAAAACCACAAGGAATATTGTGTTTTGATGTCCCATTCTATCAAACCATACATTAAGACCCAAAATTCACCATGTAATTCATTATCCATGTAAAATAGAAATTAATACTCAAAGCATGATATGTCTGGGATATTCCAAGATGCATTGCAATAGGTTATCCATGAATCATATAAAGAACATCCTCTTACATTATCATTTGAATATGTAGCTTCCCACGAATAAAAATAATTTTTAATCATTATCTATAAACCTTTAGGATAATTTACATCTATGATAAGAAGACCCCAAACAATCACCTTAGGATCTCTCAACTACAACTCCTCAAAATGATTCATCATGTGCGACTACACCATCATATGATACACAAAACCTATGTCACTTCCTTCTTATATATCAAGAGAAGAATACATAACCTCCCCTATTACCCTATATGCATATTTGGACTCATTAAAACCCTCAATAAGAGACTTATTACCCATATTGTGATCTAACACATTTTATATATCTATGTTATTAGAGATCTCAAATTCATGTACTTGCAATAACTATATCCACTATAGTTAATTACGAATACCCGTAATGAAATATGTAATTTATGATTTTATAATCTTTTAATACCAAAAATAATTCACTAATGATTTAATACCACTATATATTTAGATAAAACACCAACACTACAAACTTAAGATCATGGTATAAATACCTAAACTTATGAGGATGTAAATATAGTGGCTAATATAAGGTCACTGGTCTCTATTTCATTAGAATAAAATACAATAAAAGAAAATATGAATAAAAAATACATTTATTATGAATTCTTTTTTGGGATAATAGAGGGTTAGAGAATAGGTCATCTTCTCCTTTCAAAACCTAAAAACAGCTAACACAAATTATTCTATATGAAGGCCTTATAATTCCATGTAAAATCTATTAATTGTATCATAATCCGAGAGAAATAAAACATGTACATCATATTATAATCTATAAGACCAAGCAATTAGTTAACCTCTACAACATTATTGTGAGCCTATAAATAAAAAGGGACATTAATATATGAAGGATCAACCACATCACCCAACTTGGATACAACCTATCAAATGATATACACTTAACATATCAAAAACATGCACTCAAAAAAGTTCCAATAGAGATGATGTTCAAAAAAATATAAAACATTTCTTAGATACTCAATATGATCCTTATTAAACCTTCAAAATATTATTATTTCAATGATAAACACTACCAAAAACATATATAGGTACTCCCAAAAATAGAGATTATTATTCTTTAAATTTGAATGTTGAAAATGATTATTCAATAAATTGACTACTATATGATTGTAACACCCAATTATAAAAGGGTATGAGACATTTACACTCATGTATTCAATTTATGACTACATCCACATAATATTTGTTATATCTTGTGTTGTGGTAATTTACTCAACTTCTTCCATGTTTAGTGTTAATATGGTTTTATTCCTAGAGTTATAACAAATGCACATTTCTCCAACAATTAATTCACCTCTAAAATTTGAATATTTATCTTTTGAATCACCATCCAAATCAATAATGGAAATTTTTTAAATATAAATAGATTAATTTCTATCATACCTCTAGACATAAATAATATTCCTTTTAATTTACTAGAAGATCAATTGTTATTCCCTTATATGTGAAACCTTATTATTTATTTATAGTAAAGGAAAAATATTAATGGCCTACACAATGTATATTGAATATGTTTTCATGTATATTAATCTACCAATAAGACATTGAAAACCTTTTAATCTAAACTAATTCTATTTTTATCCAGAAAACTAATATTTTTGTCACTATAAATTTGAAATAAATTATTAGTAGTATTTTTCCATTCTTAATAATAGCATCATCCTTTATTATTCAAATGAAACATCCAATATTTTAAAAGGAAAACATTATTCATATTTTTACAAAGGTGAGACACACTCAATATATTTTTCCTCAACCAATTAATGAAGGTAACACCACTAGATTCAATCTTCAATTTAATTATTTTGAATCTTTCAATTCTATTCAAATTTAGTAATATTTAATTTCTAAATGAAACAACTCCTCTGTCGTACCATTGAATTTAATTTTAGAAGAAAATTTTCATGTCATAATTTATGAACAACCACTATCCAATATCAATGTAATTTTTTAATTAGAACTATTTTAAACAACATTAAACAATATTATTTTCTCTTGATTAATCATAATGTTGATAGATTTTAGATTTAATACATTTTCTGTTTATTTTATGGAATAGTGAGATACTTATTGGTTGTGTTTCTAGTTTGAACACACATCCCATAGTTTTTCATAATAGAATCCAAGGAATTTTACAATTTTAGCCTTTATTTGGAATATTATATTGACTAGACACTCTTTTCATTAGTTTAAATCCCCCATAATTATGGAACAGTGTTTTATTGATTCAATGGAATATTTTATTATAATATAGAATATTGTTTTCATTACAAATAATAACATTGATGTATTCCATCATATTAAAACCTCTTTAGTTCGATACATTATTTCTCAAAATCTTCTCATTGATTCCTTGTCATATTTAAAACTCTGTGAATATATTATAATTTATTATCCATTGAAGAACCCTACTTTAACATGAATTTTCTATGGGTATTAAACTCATTGTTATTAATCATTCATACTAAATAAATTTTACAATCTTTATCACCACCATATAATGAAACTAGGAGTGTCTCCCCTTTCTTATATTAAGAACCAAACCATTTATATTTATTTTCAACACTACAATTATTTTAATTACATGATAGTTTATCAAATACATTTGAAAATTTTACTACAAAAATATTATTAGTTGAAATATCAAAAAACATATTATGTTAGAAAGAATCCCTATTTTTAATGATAAAAGTTTTTAATATATATTGATACTTTTTTCAATTCATTTTTGTCTCTAACCTACTAACCCTTATAGAGTTTCACATACTAATTCATAAAAATAAAATTAACAATAATGATCTCAATCATTTTGTCTGTTATGTCAACAACATCATTGAAATTACCCATCATCCTCAGAAATTACATTTCTATCTCAGAAATATCCTTAGAATTCGAATCCTTAGGATATATATTTAATTAATATTTCTCATTACATAAGGCTTTATTTTCTCATTTTTTATTATTATTTTCTTTTAGTTATATAATGTTCTATATACATAATTAAAGAAGCTATATTGTTTGCACATCACTACTCTCCTCTTTAAAATCACATTCTTCTTTACTAGAGTGATCATACCACTATTTTTTATTTAATCATGAAATCTCCAAAACCTTATTCTTTTGAGTGCTATAATAATTTTACACTTTTCACATAAAAATATGACATATCATGTTTTTAGAGAGAATTACATTTCTTTGAACGGTTATTTCCATTACCTTTGATAAATTCTTCTCTATTTTAACCACTTTACATCATCTTTAGCTCTATCCTCCATATAAGGCAATATAGTTAAAAAATGTATAACCTCTTTAAAATTGAAATAATTAGAAGAGAGAAAATTATTGTACATTCATTTTACTCACTATATACCTTTCCATAATAATGATATGAATTAATTAATGTAGTGAAATTAACCTCTACATTCATTTATTCCTTGTAATTCATCTTATGTATAATGCAATTCAATCCTATAAAATCATTTAATAAAGTCTCTTTATCATATATGTCATTATTCATTATTACAACTCTAATACTCCTATCAAATAATATGAAGACATTTTTTATATTAACATTTGTCCAATCATCTTATTATTGGTCTTTTAATGTGAATATTTTATTATTATACTTTCTTGGAATAAATTATTCCAATTAATTTAAAATATTATAATCATAAAAAATATATCAACATGTTCACATAAAAATCATAATTTTGTTCTATAATATAATGAACACATCCATTGATTCATCCTTCACTTCCAAATTATCATAAAACTAAGCATGCTATGTTGGTAATCACGACTCCCTAAATTTATTATCTCACTCTTGAATATCTTGATATATTCCCTATGTCACTTTTTCTATATTGGATCCTATAATTCATGTAAATTTTTTCCCTATAACCTTATAATATCTCCTATTGGATTATAAATTATTATTGTGTTTTTATTTAAAGTTTATCCCAACCTCAATAATTTGTAAACAATTTATAGTGGTGTTAAGAATTTCCATTCCAAGAGACAAAAGATATGGAACCATCCTCAGATTCTGTTGATGAAATCATTTTCCAATCAAATATGGGAACACACATTTTACTGATTCAATTCATGATATCCATAAAAATATAATCTAAAGGTAATATTTTTATGAAATAATTAAAATTCTCAAAAAAAATTATGGATCTGATACAATTAGAAGAGTCCTAAAAATTTAGTGGTGGAGTGAATCGGTGTGATCCAATAGAAAAAATTCACCCAAAATCATATGTTTTTTCTCATAAATTAATTATAATTTCCATGAATAGAATAAAACATAATGATGTGATATAGATAATGAGATGGAATACACATTAAATAATATTTATTCAAAGGTTAAAAAAAATTGTTAATTGTTAATCCTTGGTGTCTAATGGCCATAATCACACTATCCATGATATTATTTTATTATAAGAAAAAGAATAAGGATTATGGCCAGAACATATTCATGAACTATATATACAAGAATGATAGAAACATTAATGAACATTATTTTATATCTTTATCTTCCATCCTCATGTTTTTTCAAAATTGGTTTAAGTTTGAACCTTCATTCATCTCCTTAACCCTAGTGAACTCCGTGCTATAATTATAAATATAATATATTGTTAGACATCTCAATGTTTCAAAACATAACATAATTATATACATTTCATTTATATATATTCATATCTCTACCGGGTTTTAATGGGTTTATCCATACCGTGTTCTAGCTGGTCATAATTATATTGAAAAACAACTTCTAGCTATGTATTACTATTCAGTAATTCCCAATGTTTGTTCCCTTACCTAAAATATATCATTGAATTGATCATAAACATGGATATTGAGACAATAATATAATTCTTCCCTAACATTTACAAAAATGTTAAGATCTATTAGTTTTTTCTTATAATCATTGTGTATAAATAAATTACCACTTGAACACATTATATACCATTTCCATTTCATTAAAAATTCTAATGTTGAAACCTCAACACTTTCCTTTGATATGATTAAAAATTGAGTTGTAAAACCATGGTTGTTTCCATGTGAACAAACTATATAATCATCACCAACCATGAAATAATCTGACTTCCACATTTTCATTAAATAGAATAGTATAATACCATAATAATTCCCATTGTGATTTTCCTTAAACTTATTTAGTGATCTCATTTACACGGTGAGAAAGAAATTATTTCAAGAGAAATAATATATGGTTTATTTAATCAAATAAAATATTCATTGTTTATAATTTGTATCTAATGCAATTACACTCCAATTCATTGAGGATCAGTTTTATGAAAAATATAAAACTAAATTATCACTAAAATATAGGTATTAATTCTATCAAAATATAGTAATATAAATATATTGGTAAGTGAGTTATCTAAACACCAAATCATTAAATGTAATGATATTTTTTAGAGTTATACAACCATATTAGTAATGAAAAATACAATTTCGACCAGATATCTATTAAATTATTCTCTTATAAGACTTTTTTAATTGAGTACATAAAGGATATTTTTAACTCTAATGTAACATCATAATATTTTACGAAAATTGACTAAAATTATTAAGCATGAAATCATCTCATGCCTCCTAGATAGAGGGACGAATGTTATCATAAATGAAATAATATATACCATATAAATAAGTAATAATAATGAGTAATAAATAAATAATCTTTTCATAAAAAATATTAATTGGAATATCATTCATTGATCAAATATATATTGATATATATAAATGGTAACCTAATCACATGACACAAATAGTTTGTAAAAATAGTTCCTCGACATTATAGCTTCTTGGGAAAATTCTATTGTGGAAAATTCTCAAAATTTGTTGAATTTAAATATATAATCAATGAAATAAATTAATGATTATAAAATTATATATATTAATATACTTTCTAAAATGAGTAAAAAAATATATAGATAGATACTAGATAGGAACAGTTCCAAGAATCATCAATCGTTTTGTGCCTTATCCCCTCATGATTAATGGAGTAATACTAGCATCCTCATTATATGGATCAAATGATGAAATACGGGGTTCATCACTAGGTATGTGATGCTTTTCAAAGCTATGAAATAAATCATTTAAATTGTATATAGGCATATAAAACATAAAAATAATATAAATATATAATAATTACTATTTGAATAAAATATTTAAAACTATTAGATTTTTAATTAAAATATATATATATATTAATTTCAATTGTATTAAAATGTAACTTTGTATTTGTTTATCATCCTCATCATATTTATCAGAAGTCTTCATATTCTTCATCAATGTTATAAATTTATAAATTATATTCAATTTCATCATTTCCTAGAATCTGAAATTCCTTGATAGTTATATAATTGATATTATCACAAACATAACCCCTTAATTACAAAGTAACATTATATATATAAAATATCTTCATGTGATAGATATATTTGGTGATGTATGTAATTCCTTGGACCAATCCACTAGTTCCCAGACCGATAGTTTCATACATGACTTTAAGTTCACCTCTATGTATACCAATAGTTTCTTACTAGCAGTGAGGGTATATGGGGTGATAGTGGGGAGACTATTCCCTCTATATTTTTAAAAATAATAATAAAACTAAAAAAACATGGTTGATGAAACAAAATAATAACCAAAACCATATCTAAAAAAAACATACAATGTATTTCATTACCATTTACTATGTTATTAAGTCATAAAAAAGAAAATAGTAGTGCATGTGGGTGGATCATATATTTACATGTAAAATAACCAAACTTGTGATGACTCAAACTTTTATAAATGAAAATCCCCTTTTAAATGCCTAAATTCCTTACTAATTAATGTCGTTATAGAAAATAATTCTCTAACTTTGTCATTTTGGACCGTTATAAAATATAACTAGTCAAATTTAAAAGATCATTAAGTAACTAAACTATTGATATTATACCCCTTGTATTGTGATCATTAAGATTAATATATATTAAGGGCAATGATAAATTCTATTTTAGAGAGATGGAAAAAATAATGGACTCAACTGGTAGGATCATACCCTATGAAGCCCAATTATCAAATATTCTGATGGAGATGAAATCACTATGATTCTCCTTTGAATAATCCCATGATAAAATTCAAAAACTAAAACATTAATCATGTAGTTTTTGGGATATGTTATGGATTATAAATATCACTTCCCAAACCTTGTTTGTCGAACTGCCCCTAAAAAAGTTCCACCATTGTACACAATTCCCCTAGGGTTTATACTGGTGTAATAAGATATTATTTACCTAGATAGTAGTAATATGAATTTATATGTTTTATTTGTAATAAAATAACGACTATTTTTATCCCTTTTAATTATTTATTTATATACATATAAATATATATGAGATGATTAAAATTAGATTTTTATACGAAGAAAAAACTTTTTTTTGAAAATATATCATTTTAACACACTTTTGTTAAATTCAATAATTTTTTAAATACAATAAATTACATATAATAGAATTTTTATTTAATAATTGTTAATATACAAATGATAATATATTTATATGAAGTTGAATTTAATATTTATAATGTTCATATAAATTTTATTATCATAAAAATAAGTATATTATAGTAAAAATGTTTTTTTATTTAAGGGAATAAATTTTCTTATTATGAAAAATATTTTGATGAAATAAATATATTTTTTTGTAATCAATATGTAAAAATATTCCGATGGTTATTTTTCATAATTTATTGAGGTAGTAGAATTTTTTAGTAAAAATGAAATATGATATAAATATACTATATGTATTATGACCTCATAATAGCATAAAAGTGAAGTAATAAATCATATTAAATTAATACAAGACAAAATATATATTTATACTTTTAAATAATTTATTTTTTAAGTTAGTTGAAAATTTTTATAAACCATTAATGAATCCTTCAAAACCTGTATTATATTTTAATATTTTACAATAAATTCTTTATGAACGAAACTCACTTTTACCTCATTAATGGTATAATTTTAACATATTCATTTCATTGAATTATAAAATATTGAAAATCACACCTTTTTATGAGAAATCATGGTCAATAAACCATTGTAAGGTTTTCAGTTTTGACTATTTCATCATAAAGAGTCAAAAAACAATGTTTGGAAATAAATAAAGAATTCACCTCTCTTTTTCGAAAAATATCTACCCACCCTACCACTCCTATTCACAAATAAAACCATTTATAATGATGTTACTCTCCCTATCCCTCTCTAAATATCTCCCAAGGTGTTTAAAATCTCTTAGTAAAATTCTTCCAATCTTTTAGAAGCTCCTTCTCAATGTACGGGATTCTCGACCTGCTTCTCTTTATTCAACAACCTTCTTTGAGTTATGAATTTTTTACTTCCACTTTTTCATGTTTTAATATGATTTTCACATCCCTTTACGGTCCTAAACATTAAAATGTAATGATATTCCATATTTCACTCTCATTAATACCTTCTATAAACCTTTGTGTACAGCCATTATTCAGCCAGAATAATCTCATCATTTTCCATGAAAAATATTTGGGTTGTGTATACTTATCCCCATTTCCACTCAAAGTTATTCACCTAGATGTACATATACATAATTTATTTTATATTCCAATTTATTTTAGCCAGGATTCTTAATCATGAGATTAGTAGTGATGAAATACATCATTATGTTGTGTGGTGTATTTGGAACACAAATGCATATACATGATGTGAATGTGATAGGTGGGACCAAAATTATATACCACTCTAATGCATTGGAAAATGTTTTTATATCATTAGATACCATCTATAGTGTATGTGGACTCATAATAAGAATATCATGTGATGATAACTCAGTGTTTATCCTTCACTTAGACATACGATTCATTTTTTATGTTGATTCCACATTTCGATGTTACCTCGATTTTATCATCTTATAACATGATTTGATGTCCATTTTTATGATTCTCAACATTTTTATGTCACCTTGATATGTCTCTTTACTCTCATGTAATACTTTCATCTTTTTATTCTTTGATTACTCCCTTACTAGGCATCAAATCTCACCCCATTCTTTTATATTCTCCCAAGTTATCACATGAAATATTAGAGGATAAAAAGTGTACAATGGATTTGTTTGGAATTTTAAAATAATGTTTTTTATACATGTTTCAATTTATTATTATATATATCTATTTGATCAAATAAACTATGCCTAAAAATTATTTACTATTTTATTAAGTGTAATTTTATGTAAAATGTCATAAATCAAAGTGTATTAAAGATATCTGTTTTTATAGTTGGTATCAGTGCATGACATATATATTTTTGGATATTATGATTAGAAAAACTTTTTGAAATCATTAGGGATAATAATAAACATCGGATGACATTCCAAAATTATGGTAAAAGTATAGATTAATTGGTTTCCATGAAATAAAAGATAAGTTAAGATACTACAAGTAGATATGGCTCTTGAACAATTGTACCATGTGTTAAATACCCCGAAAAGGGTGTATTGGTTATTAAATTGATCTTCACTAAGTGTATAAAAATAGTCCTTTATACACAGCTTGTTTGACACTCCCAAGGGAAATGATTTCTTAAATTCACATGATCTTTATGAACCATTATAATAGGATTAATAATTGACATATAGTTTTATGTTTGGAAATAGACCATGGATAACCTATATTGAAACCTATAATTTCATAAGATCATGATTTTATGTAATATATGAGTAATCTCTTATGTGTTCATTATTTCCCTTTTATATTTTTAATATTTTTTAAATTATCATTATCATGTATATCTTTTTGAAGTAAAATATTAGAAATAGAAGTAAACAGTGATATGTGGGATTATCAGCCACTCATTAAATTCAAATGTAATATGTTACTATAGTTACAAAAATTCTTTCACATCAAAAAACACTATTATAACTCTTCAAAAAATAACTCAAAATAAGGAAGTGGATATAATAGTAAAATTAAAAAATTGGGTTTTCTTTTCTTCCCATGTATATAACTCTGTCATTGTCCATATTTGGGGGTAGAACATCTAAAAGAATCTTATGACACTAACTTTAAAGAAATTTTATGAAATTAATGAAATGAACTATCTTTACTTATATACAGCCAATATAAATTTCAATGAGATGGAAGTTACCTTCTGTATCGCAAATCTTCATCTGATTATATACATGTTCAAGGAGGAGGATGAATATCCTATGGAATCATCACGTCTGGCATTGATATTATTTTCTTATGAGAAATTATATATAAATATATAATTATTAATACTATGGAAAAGTTAATCCTTGATAAAAATCTTGTTGTAATGTAATATAAAATGTGTTTCCCAGATAATTTTCTCTTCTTCCACCGATCTATGATTTTTTTTCAATTGATCTTATACCTGAATATTTTAAAATAACAAATCCTCTATATAGAATGGTAACTACAAAAAATGGAGAGATAAAGGAAAAACTATAGGAGAATCTAGTTAAATTATTTATATTTAAAAGGGCTTCACCATAGGGTGCATTGATCATATTCATAAAAAAGAAGAAAGGGTAAACGAAATACTAAATTTATTATCATGATATAAACAAGATCATGAAAAACAATAAGTATCCTCTAAATTGGATTGATGACTTGTTTTATCGGTTACGTGGAGTCCAATAAATCACTAAAGTGTATATTCAGTGAAGAAATTATCACATAAAGGTGGTGAAGGAGGATATCCCTGATAATACTTTTCATACAATGTACAGGCAATATGAGTTCATAGTGATTCCATTTGTACTCAATAATTCTTCTTCTATCTTCGTTGACTTAATAAATAGAGTCTTTAGAGATTACCACAAAAAATTGGTTGTTTTTATTCACAGTATTCTAATCTACTCCAAAATAAAGGAGGAACATGAGTATCATTGGAATATTGAACTGGAGACCTTATAAAATGAATGGATGTATGAAATGTATAGAAAATGTGATTTTTAGAAGGAGAAAGTAACATTACAAGGGAATCTTATCACCAACAAAATTATATTTTGGGATCCTTCAAAAATAAAGGTAGATAAAGGATAGATATACCAATATCTTTAATGGAGATCTGTATTTTCCTTGTATTAATTGGTTATTAACATAAATTTTATAGAAAAATATCACGATATTCAATCCCACCAACCAAACTAACTCTAAAGGGAGTAAATTTTTTTTAATGAAGAATATTATAATATATTTAAAGGGTTAAATAATAGGATAATCACAACACCTTTGATCAAATTTCTTACTAGTGGGAAAGGATTTTTGATTTATAACAGTGCATCAAAAAATAGATTTGATTATGTAATCACGCAAGATGAATAGTGATATCCTATTCCTCTAACCAATTAAAGATCCATGAACCGAACTACCCAACCGATGAAAAAGAACAATCTATAGTGATATTCATATTAAATAGTTAGTGGAATTATCTCTTTTTGATAAATGTGTGACAAATATACGAATCATATAATATTAAAGTATATATTAATAAAAAAGGATCTCAATATGAATTAATGAAGGCGGGAATATCTTATCAATTATTAGGACTATTCAATCTATTATCATTCTAATAAGGTAGAAAAAACTGGAAGACACTTTGAGTATAGAGGATCAGGAAACCCTATCTAGGAAGAGTGTTGTGAGAGATATAATATTATTTTAAATGAACACAATAGACATGAAAATAATAAAAGGATATCTATCCTTCCTTGATCAAATAAATTCTCAACCACCCATTCATTAGTGGATCAAGTTGGTCCAAAAAGGGTTGAGAAGATATAGAGAAATGTGGTGAATATTTTAGAGTTCAAAATTTCTATATATAAAGTTATAAGTATTGGAAGCTAGATAATATATCCATAAATAATTGGGGTAAATATGGAACATCTCAATTATGTGCATAGGTCATCCTTATCTACTCATCCAGAAAGTACAATGATGTAAAAAAAATTAATAGAATATTTTAGTGGGATAACATGAAGATGGGGATTTTAGAATTTGTACCTCAATGCTTATTATGCCAATAAATCAATTCTATATGACAAATGTCTAAGGGTGTGATGCAACCATTTCCGATACTAGAATATAAATGGGATAACGTAACAAATAATTTCAATATAGTACTCCCTAAGACATATAATAGAAATAATTACACCTTGGTGGTAGTCAACCGCCTTATAAAGTTTGCACATTTCATTAATATCAAAGAAAATTTCTCACTTAACCAACTCTCCAAGAGATGCATAAGATAAGTGGTATAAATACATGGAGTAACATTCTCCGTTATATCAAATCTATATCCATGTTTTTCCTAGAGGTTCTAGGGAAACCTTCCATAAGTTTTGGATACATAGAAGAGTTCATGTAATAATTACCAACCTCAAAAGGATGGTTAGTATAAAAAATTTATTGAAATTATAGAGGATAAGTTGATGTCATGTTCAATTGATTCCCAAGCATGTTGGTATTAGTACCTTCCACTTATAGATCTCTCTTATAGCAACAATTTTTATTCTAGAATTCAAATGTAACCTTTTGACGATTTCTTTGGGAAGTGGTTTTAGACTCCATCATGCACTAACAAATTTGTAGAGATAAATATTATATGACTTGAACTTATCAAATTTATTATAGAGAAGCTTATAACCATTCAAAATCTTTGGAAATACATAAAAATTCAACAAAAAGTATATACAAATAATTTTCAATGAGACTTGGAGTTTAAGAAATAAGAAAACGTGTTCTTTTATATATCATTTTCCAAGTAATTAATGAGGTTTTTGAGGAATAGAAATCATATTCCAAGATACATCATCCCATTTTAGTACCTTGATCACATAGGAACTATTTCCTATCAACTAGAACACCCACATAACATATCATAAGTACATGATGTGTTCCATATTTCTCTCTAGATGGAGTACATACCAGAAACACCACATGTACCGAGTCGATAGGTGCTGCCCTTGGAGAATGATCTTTAATATGGGGAGTTGCTGATGAAGATATTACTTCATAGAGACAAATTTCTATGTAATTGAAAAAATCACCACATAAAAGTGTTATGGGGTAATAATAATTTTATAGAAGAAACCTTTGAACCATAATTGGTGATGAAATAAAATTTTCATCATCTATTTTAGTATTTATCATGAAATTTCAGTGGATAAATATTTGAAGGGGGGAATAATTTAATGACCTGAAATTTTATAAAAAAATTTGACTTTTTATATGAAAAAATTCATTATTATATTATGTAGTTACAAAAATCACAATAACTTCTTTGGTTGTTTTGAACTATTATAAAATATAGCTAGTCGGATTTAAAAAAATTAAGCATAATAACAATTGATATTATAGATGGGGTATAGTGATTGTTAATATTAGTATATATTAAGGGTTATGATAAAGTTTAATTAAAAAAATGGAACAAATGATAGCCTCGAGCAGAAAGAGCATATCCTATGAAGCCCAATTATCAAATATTCTAGGGTAGATGGAATGGCTGGGATTTTCCCTTGACCAAACCAAATATGAAATTTAATAACAAAAACCATAATGAACCCATTTTTAGGAAAATTTCAATCTTATTGAGATCATGGCCCAAACCATGTTTGCTAAATCTCCCTTAGAAATAACTACCATCACGAACCTTACTATTATGGTGTACACTAGTTTAATAATGGGTTATATATTTAGACCCTTATACCATGAATTTATATGTTTTATTTATAATAAAATAATGATTAGGTTTATCCCTTTTCATTTTTACTTTTTATTTATAATATTATATATAAGTTGAGGGGATCCTCTCTTCGGGGAGGTCCATAGCTTCTAGGACTCAAAGCCACCATCTTGATCTGGTTATGCTCTTTGATACCTGGTAGGATGCACCTTTGGTCCAGCTTTTCTATAAAAACTCCCTGGATTCTTTCACTATGGGATCCCAGAGAGGGTATTGGGTACGTTGGATACCTCCTCCATTGGGTCTAAAACTTAATACTGATGATTCATGTGTCTCATGAATAATGATATGTAGAGGCCTGGTCCATAATTCCAGGGGTTTTGTTATCTTGGCATTCACTACCCACTTTTTCCTTGCCTATTCCATTCAAGAAGATGTTGATTCTTTCCTCAATTTCCATTCCCTCTGCCGGAAGGGTTTCATTGCAATTGTGGAAGCTAAAATAGATTCCATAGTCCCTCTCAATTCGATGCATGACACTACTTATACACCTAGTTCAATTACTTATTTCACCATAAAGTTCCACGGTCTTCTCTCCAACAATGTCCACTTGATAGACATGTTGTGTGAGGGTAACATGGATACTGATCGTCTATCATCCATAACGGTTCAAGGTTCTCGCGTCTCCTATTTTCGTAACTTAAATTTCTGGATTGATGAGGGGGTTAGCATCATTATATGGGATTCCATCAACTTACATTATTTCAGACCCCCTAGGCTCTTCCTTCTCTTGTTTTCCTCCTACCTATTTCTTCCATTTTCTTCAATAAAAATAAATTATGATGATGATGATAGAAATTATATTTTGATACAAAGATACCAAAATTTTATATTTGGAAAATATATGTTTCAAAACACTTTTTGATAAAATCATGATTATTTAAATTAATAACACTTTCATATAATATTGTTAGTTTAAAATATTTATTCATATACAAATGATAATATAGTTTAATGAAGTTTAACATAATCTTTATAAGGATCATAAATTTTTTTATTATCGTAAAAACAATTATTTTCATGTAAAAAGTATTTTTTTAATTACAAGTTTAAATTATCATATTCATCTAATTATTTAGAAAAATTAAGAATTTTTTTATATTATAATTTTTAAATTATATAATGGTTAATTTTTTTATTTTTCTGAGACAGTAAAATTATTGGATTAAAATTAAATACTATATAAATATATAGTCTATATTATAACATAAAAATGGACCAAAACTGGGGTAATAAATTGTATAAAATGCATTTGCCGAAAAATATAAGTTTACCCTTTAAAATAATGTGTTTAAAAAGTTATTTTATTAAATTTATAAACCCTTATTGATTCCTCCAAAACCTATATTATATATTATAGTTTTAAAATAAATTCTTTTTAGATGTGCGTCACTTCCACATAAACAATGGTATTATTTAAATATTTTTTTATTCCCCTATAAAATATTATAAATCACTTTTAATTAGAAGAAACAATGGTTAAAACCATGGTATGTTTTCCTATATTTATTATTTCGTCAAATATAGTGCAAAACCTATGTTTAGAAATTATTAAAGAATTTCCCTTTATTTTGAAATAAATACCAACCCAAAATCCCACTCATATTCAATAAAAATAAATTTAAGACAATATTCATCTCTATATGTATATCTATATCAGTCTCATTGTGTTACCATACTCATAATAATCTCTTAAGAAACTTTTAGAAATTCCTTGAAAAGGTATGGGATTATCTTCCTCCTCCTATTTATTCAAGCACTTTCTTTGAGTTATGCCTTTTTCTTTCTAATTTTTCTTATTGGAATATGTTTTTACACATATTTTTACTATCCTTGTAATTAATATGTAATTATATTCCACCTTTATCTATCATTCAACTCATCTATAAACCTTCATGTGCTCCAATAATGTTGCTGAAATTATCCCATGAGTTTTTGTGCAAAACATTTGTGTTAAGTATTCTCATCCCCAGTTCAACTCATGGTTATTCACCTAGAATTAAATATAATTCATTTATTTGGAACTCTTATGTATATAACCCGCTCTATTTAATCATGGTATTAGAAGTTATGAAATACATATTTATGTTGTATGATCTATATAGAACACAAATTTATGTACAATATGTTAATGTGATATGTGGGACTATATTTACATAGCCTTCTAATGCACCAGGAAATATTTTTATCTCATGAGATAACATATTAATTTAAGGGGAGTTTATCTTAAGAAAATAATGCAATGATGTCTCAACATATATCCATGGCTTATACTTTTGATGGCATGTTTTATGTTTCCACATTCTTATACTTCCTTGATGTTATAATATTCTATAATGCTTGAAAGTTCATGTTTATGATTCTAGCCCCATTTATAGAACCCGGATATATATTTTGACTCACAAGTTTTAATTTGATCATGTTATTCTTGGATTATTACATTACTAAGGTTTATATCTATCTTCATTCTAATTGTTTTCCCCAGGTTATCCCATGAAATATTAGAAGAATAATGAAATATAAGGGAATATTTTGGAGTTTTCAAATAATTTTCTTTTTAAAATGTTTCAATTTATTAACACATGTATATAAATATCCAAATAATCAATGAGTTGTGATATTTTCAAATTTTATTATTTTCTTTCTGTAATAAATCATTAACAAATGCATATTAAATATATGGGTTTTCATAAAAGTAAACCATTATCCCAACACCAAGTAACCGCCCAAACCATATACAAAATTTATCATCGATCCATGTACAATATATATATATATATATATATATATATATATATCATTTTCCACTAGGTTCCATACAAAGAACTATTTCCCTTACATGTACCAAGAATCATAAACTATTTACATGTCACGGAGGGCCTTTATAGGATATAAGTATGAACTCAGTATGCCACAACTAATGGTGTCTGAAGATTATATTCATACATATACAAGTTTTTAAAAATACTTAAATAAAAAATATTCAACCATATATCAAAAAACATTCTCCCATTTTTCTCATTATCCAAAAGTTAGCCTTTAACTTCCTCAACTAGTGCTAGAATGAAATGACACATCCATGGTCTATTACATTAGAAGAGATATTGACCATCCAACCAATCATTTATCACATGTAATCACATACCAAAAAAAACAATATAACCATCCATATTCATCTTAGTACCCCAAAGTAAATCCTATAAGAAATGACACAAGTAACAAGTACTTCCACACACTTTACCAATTTTGGATCAACAAAAGAACAATGCCATGGCCCAAAGATAACCATCCTTCCATAATCCCGGCCCAACATCCCTAACATAAATTATGAACCTCATACCCATATGGTGGTATAAACTACCACCAATTATGACCATATATATTAATTACATCCTCCATACCAATGTAAACACACTCCTTTATTCTTCTAAATCAATTAAGGCATACACCCATAACGATTTGTCAACATTGCCTCATATGTATTACTCTCTATGTTTATAAACCCAATGGCCCTATCATCCAACCATGATGAGAGTCATCATGAACATACAAGGGGAAACCTTTGGTGAACAATTTTTTCAACTTTAAATCCATGTCTTCAAACCTTGGTAATGGTCAACACCATTTACATTATACTAAATAACCACATTAACTCACTTTATTTGATCAAAATCACCTAAAAATATAGACATTGCACCCAACACATGTCTATGGAACCATCTCAACCCTCATAACATGAAAATATTTCCATAATTAGAATAATCACGATCATATAACCAAGTAACCACATATCATACCTATTATACCATAACATTCTCAATAAAATAGTTTCACACCTGATAACACCCTATGGTATCTCCAATGAAACTCTAGGAAGACCGTAAATTGTCTAACCTGGGATACACTACACTTGACCACTCACCACCGAGGCTATAACATGGTTGACCACTCACCACAGATCACATACCACTTGTATACCTCATGAATAATCTAGGAACTATAAACCTATAGTTTTCATGTCTCCAAATGTTAAGAATATCTTGAACGTTCAAAATTAATCATAAGATTTAGAAAAATATAACATAATATCAAAAATTATGGTGTTGTAGTTAGGGATAAAGGAATATAGATAATATAGAAATAAAATGTAAAAAGACTACTATCCTTAACCATAGGGCTCTTATAATTTATAGTGCATGAAATTCCATTAGGAAATGTAGTTGATCTTTCTTGATGAAGAATGTGATCCAAATATTGATGCGTTTTTGTCATTTATAAGCATAGGGGAGCTATATTTTCCTATTAAATAAGTGGTTTTAGTCTTGTATTTAATATTTTTAATTTTCATGAAACATTGTTCATCTGAAGGGTAAAATATAAGTATAATACAAAAGGATTAAATAAAAGGATAATGTAGAAGGATAATATATAAGGATAAAATAAAAGGATAAAATATAATGATAAAATAGAAGGATTGAAAATAAGGATAAAATGATGTTGAGTCAAAAATAGAAGGATAAGGTTATACTTACATTATATAAGAGGATAGCATGATCCTTACTCAAAACAGAAGGAGAAACCCAAAATTTTACAAATTTCCAAAAAAACTACTTCAAGTCCAAAAGACCAACCAAAAACTTAAAAATAAATTGTTTAATCATACCAAACCACACCAAATAATTAAATAATAAAAAATACATGCTATAAAACTTATACATACATTTATATAAATTAAACCCTCATGCTAGAGCCAACTAACAAGGCTCATTCTTAGGCATATATCAACACTTTCAACACCTCTATGGGGTCCACTCACATACGATCTGATCAATATCTGACCTAGATCACTATTCTAAAAATCAAATACCTTAAACCTCCATAGTATATGATAAGTCATCCCAAGATACAATGAATACTTACTAACTTACTCTTAATAACACCCAAGCAGAATACTCTAGTAATTCCCACAATACTAAGATTACAATGAATGCATTCATCTCTTCCTCACATAATTGGAGTACCCCAACTACCTAACATAATAAAACGACCCCTTATATGGTAACTCCCATCCATAGGAATCACCTACCCATTATCATATTTAAATAACTAAATGAAATGAT
This sequence comes from Viscum album, assembly GCA_963277665.1. Classification (NCBI taxonomy): domain Eukaryota; kingdom Viridiplantae; phylum Streptophyta; class Magnoliopsida; order Santalales; family Viscaceae; genus Viscum; species Viscum album. The sequence goes on from OY728158.1 coordinate 1,468,030,581, forward strand.
TATGTCACCAAACCCATCTATCTCACACACATCAGCTATCTACCGAGCCACCAATAATCATTCATCATAACTTAACATCATGTTGATTCCCAAGTCACATATCATATTATAATTTATTCCCACATTATCTGGTATCACACGTGATTAACATATTATGCCATATCTTACATGACTCCCACTTTAACCTTGTAACACACATGATGCTCTCATAAATCCTCCAACAATATCAATTCCCAAATAAATCATGAATCATACTTTATATCCAATTTTATCCCAACTAAAAACATACCAAATTTACCATGACTTATATCTAATTCTCTCATGTTAACTGGTACATGGTTAAACCGTTAATAACTTATACACCTCATCCACGCGTATCAATCATACAAAACAAAACACCATGGTCCTTCCCGCATATTGTACCTCTAAATTTCCTAAAATATCTTACCTAATCTATACCCATCAACTCAACAACATATATTTGTCCAAAATATTACCTTCTAGATATAAATCCTCTATGTATAATGGTACTCTTATTTGACCATTATCACCACCATTGGTTATCACTCTCACTAAACCATCTTATACATGTAGTAATATCCTGACTATCGGATCCTAGTCTAACCTTGGAAGCCTATGTATTCTTTGATCCATGACCTTGAGATGTCTTCATATCCTCTAACAAAACCAAACCAGATTCCAAATATTTTCTCATTCTCGACACTCATTATGTGGCCAATCATGCTGATTCCTAACATTTTCCTCTATACCAAATTGGAAACATGTCTTTGATTATCCACACTGATGTTACATCATTGTAACTATACTCTGAAAACCTTGTTGGGTCCCCTCATAGTCCTACTTCTAGCTACCAAATGCTCTATTTTCGGTCTTTCCCATCCCAATGGTCTAAATCAGTATAGTCTCCTATATTATGTATTTCTCCTTAACAAGTTCTCATTTCACCACCTATAATAATTAATCCAACCTAAATATTCTTACATGTACACTAATAGTGTTTCGTAAAACATCCTTAAGTAATCTCACTATGGAGATCTTTTCTCCAACCATTATCGATAAAAAAGTGATGATTAATGAACCTCAAAGAATGATCAATATTCGATCTCTCTTTATACTAAAAATTCATGAACTCATGGGTTTAGTCCAATCACAACTACTCAATAAAAAAATTTGTGAAAAATATTACCCTAAATTCCTTCCATTTCATCCCCACATGCCTTCATGCATTTACATGTACATCCCACCTATGTTTTTCTAGACCTATGAGAATATATAGGGCTAATTGCACCTTGCACTCTGGTGGTGTCTTAATTTGATCAATAATCTTCCACCTATAGCCAACCCTCCCCCTCTAACAATGGTAGATATTGTGACTAGAACTCCCATATACTATATGATTTAGAATAATGAGATCTATTATTAATACTCTGGTTAACACATTCCAATCTCCCCATGAACTTCTCATCTTTATACTACCCTAGCTCCTTTGACCATTATTAATGTTCTTACTACCTCAGGTCCTCTACATATATCTCATGATTACCTTCACCTATAAGATCCTCATGTCATTCATGACCTAGTGGTATAAAATCTATTAACTAAGATCATCCAATTATGGTTTTATTGGTGGAATCTCTCAAAGAACCAAATATTGGGATCAACACAGGTATAACATTCTAAGTATCTTAAATAATGAAATATGTAATATGAAGTGTGACCCCCTATCCCTTAAACTTCCCTACATCACCCACGTCAGGTTTTATCTTATCTTGAGGTCCCAAAAAACATATTATAATCAATAACCACATACATCATAACCAAAAATAATATACATACCCATCACACTAAGAATCACATACCTATAATGGCAGAATAATATTCATCCAAGAAGATATAAAAGAAAATAATGTATATATATGTATTGAAACTTTATATAACTAAAAACCTTTTTACTTCTAAAAACACTAACCTTCCTATATAATATAAGAAATAATTCACATATATTATATGTGTGAAAACACTACTTAGCCTATTGTGGACACTTTAAATAGCTAAACCCTTTATTTTCTATTATATGTCCCAAAAAACAATCACAAGAAATACAGACATTTATTTTGAGCCATGTGTGCCTAAGACGATGCATGGGTACCACCTCTTACCTCTCGTGGGAATGAGAATAAAAAATTAAATTATAGCTAATTGAGTAGTCTTTTATGCCAATTTTTAAACATTTTCAAAAGATTCAAAATGTTTTTTATTCAATTTTCCCATGTAATTATTTATTTATTTAAAATTTGGGAAATTTTAGTTGAAGACTTAATATGGATGAAAAAAAATAAATTTTTTAATTCTATAATTATTAATTTATTTATGAAATTATGGAGGATTTACTTAGGTTTTTGAACTTTTTTTCATCCATAAAAACTATTAGCCAACTATTCAATACATATAGTCATAAAATAAAGGGTATTAGATCAATTAAATACCAAGAGTAATTATTACCAGGAAGAAGGGATAAGGATCTGCCTTGATGTGTGAAAAATATTTAGTCTAAGTCCTACCTAGGCTACACATGTTACCACAAACCATATGAGTATGTGGGAGTGTATGTGGCACAGATCCCCCATAGCATCGGTGTTTTTTGCGATGGAAACTAGAAATTGTAACATATATGAGGGGAAAACACACAAAACATTGATGTGGTATATATTATGTAACACACCAAGATTTTTATGAATTTATTTTCAAATAAATTTAATTTATTTGATAGCTTGTGTTACATGAAACAACAAGTTTTAAAAAATAATGACAAAATTGTAATACTATCATTTAACCACTAACGTTAGTACCTATATTTTTAACATGGTGGAATTAATATTAGTAAAAAAATTATTTATAATGTTTTTATATTAATAAATAACATTTATAATAAAATATACTTAATATTTAGTAATATATTTATAATCATTGAAATAATACTTTTTTCTCAAAAAATAATTTTTATTTTGTTAAAAAATATTAATAAAATTAATTTTAAAAAATTTTACAAAATATATTTGGTAAAATTGAATCCATTTTTTAATCACAATTTCATAATAATATTATGATTTATTATTTTTATTTTTTAAAAAAATATTATTTTTGCATTGAAGAGTGAATAATATATATTTTAAATTAAAACTAATTTTTTAAGAAATTTATAAGGTTTTATTTCATTAAAAATAGTTTAAAATGTAAAATTAGATCAATTATATTATAATTAATTCAATATAATTAATTTTCATCAATTTCATATTGAATTTTGATATAAAAAAAATTAAACTTCTAGAATTTTCTTCTTTGGGAAAAAGTTTTTTTCTCACATATACATGTTTAATTTTAAATTAAATTTTTTCATTTGTGAATATAATAAAGAAAAATGGATTTCATATTTGAAATAATAATAATTAATACAAAATAAAAAATTTCAAATTAACTAATGGTAAATATGTATACTAAAAATAGTAAAATTAATTAATGCAGTTAACGTTAAAAATGAGTTTACTGGGGGGTTAAAGCTAAATGATAAGGAGTTAAAAAACATAAAAACTTGTATAAAAACAATTTTAAATACATATTTTTACTTAATAACTTATAATGTTGTGTATTAATGAATTTTGGAGCCTTGTTTTATATGAATAACTTGGTTACACTTTATTCTTTTTAAGTATTCCATGATGTCATCCTCCCTGCTAATAAAAGGAAAGCCTCAATCCTCTCTTCTTCACACTTCCAAAAACAATTGATTAAACCAATAACTGACCAGATATAGATCTTAATTATCTAAAATAATAATATATAAATTATTTTTATTAGTAAAATCTCATAATAATGCGTTACGTATAAACTTAAAGAGGTTCTCTGAAAAAGAGGTAAAATTCTTAAACTTGTGTCTTTGTTTTTTTTCTTCTTCCAAAAATTTAAAATAATATTAGAATATGATAATATAATAACACCAGTATTTAATATATATTGTGATGTTATTATTTTAACTAAATTAACTACACATACCTCATCCTCAATCAAATGGGAAACAGAATTGTTGATCGTGTGTATGATGGAAAATCAGCTTCAAAACTGACATTATTCATTTTTCATCCCCAACTCTCATGGATGGATATAATGGTAGATGTTTTTTTATATATGATATTTATGATATTATTATAATTATTTTATTATAATATCACATATACCATCTTAATTTCCATTTCGTGGGAGTACAACATCGTCATTTGTGTGTACGTCGGACTACCACCTCACGAAGCGAAGTGTTTTGTTTTTCACTTAAGATTTACATGAAAGGTAATAAGGGTAAATTTATTAAATATATGTCATATTTATGAAATAAAAAAATATTATGTTAATGTAAAATATTTTTTTATCATCCCTTCTGTTCATCTGTCGATAAAATGGAAACAACATCCACGCATACGTAAAGCATGCCGTCTCTATGAACGATGTAATCCATTTTTTCTCTCTAACAATAATGGATAACTATAAATAAATATATAATGAATATATATTATATTTATATCATGGTTAACATTATTTATATGATTTAACCACGATCAAAATTAAAGGACTGAATATATCCAGCCAAAAAATACATGAAAAATGAAGACAGTATTACCTGAAATGTGATTTTAACAAAGAATTGTTAATAAATGGGTAATAAAATATAAAAAGTAAATAATATATGATATGATACATATGATTATGGAAATATAAAATATTTATAATAAAAATATTATTACATTGTATTTTCATATGTATACAAAGGAATTTGATATGTAAACTAAGGTATTTTGTCTCACTTTTATTTCTATGGGGCATGTGCGATATTCACCACTATTTTTCTTTTTTTTGGTGAATGTACATACCATGAATGTATTTAATTATTATTCTGATTAAATTATGGAATATAATATCCATATAATTTTCTTTTTTTCCAAGGTATTATGACTCAAAAGATACCAAATTTACAATAGTTTTATGTTAAAATATCATTGATTATTGTGATTATTTATAATTAAGTTTTTGATTATGAAATATTATGAACTATATTTTATGAAACTCATGAATTTTATTATCCTCTAGTTATTTCCTGAAAATAAATTGTTTCCTTTTATCTTCCTCTTTTTATGTATGCAAGTGTTCAAAATAATGTTTTTAAGAAAATTTAAATTATTTCTCTCTTCGATCGAAAATCCTCTTTCGTACATACCCATGTTTTCTAAAAAAATGTTTTCAGGAATTTTTTAATATTCCTTTATAATTTTTTAAAAAAATTTAACCTATTTTAATTTTTCAAAAACAAATTAAAATGAATCTTCATATAATTTTTCAAACAATTCTCTTCATCATTTTACCTAAAATGTAAAATTAATCATTGTTGCAAATATCTACGGTATTGAATAAATTTTACACTTTCATGACCAATCAATTATTTAAAAACGACTTTATAATTTTCCAAGGATATTCTCAAATAAAAATAATTTTAAACTTTTTTATAAATTTTTATTTGGGAAAATTATTTTTTTCAAAGTGAAAGGAATATTTTCCTCATTAAATTGACTAAGTGATCTTTAAAAGTAATTTTACGTTTAATATAAAATCTTTTGATGTTACATAAGATTTATTAGGGATATGATCCTATTGTACCATCCTTATTCTATCTTTTAATGTTTTTTATTTATGATAAAAGGGTTTTTTATGAATCTTGTTCCTTTTACATGGGTTATTGTATGATAAAATGATGAAATTTTTATGAAACTTATTTTATATCCATAGGTTATGCTCTGATGAAATGTTTATGAAACCCATTTATTTTTAATGGTTATGATATGATGAAATTTTTATGAAATTTTTGCATAATAATTTTTTGTTTTTTTATAGTTGGTACCTATATACCCCTCTAATTAATTTGTTAATGATTAATGTTATATGAGCTCAGGGGGGCATGGAAGGTTATCCCAAGCCTAGAACAGGGTATACAAGAGGTTATCCCAAGCCCCAAATAGGGTACACAAGAGGTTATCCCAATCCTAAAGCAAGTTTATGGGTAGTTATTCCAATCATAACATGTTATTAATGTATATTTTTATATAATTGACAAAAATATTTTCTAGGATTATATGTATGCTAAAAATATATATCTTATACAAATATAATGAACCCATGGCTCATGATCTTTGATCCCTTTATGATTCATGTCTTTTTAATGATAAATATTTATTCCATGAATCATGTTTATGATCTATGATATGTAGGTTATGGTTTTTCAAATTTTATCACCATTTTATCCTACCCTTGTGATCATGTAATATTGATATCTTCATCATTTACCCCTACTGAGCACCAGATCTCAATCTTTATTATGTTTACTTTACCCATTTTATAAATAAAATAATTGTTTGGGATTTTTCTAAGAAGGGTGAGAGTTATGAAGAACATAGTGGGAGATGGAATAGCTTAATTATGGACTAGTAATTTATGTTTCCATGTTTTTAAAGCCACTAGTTATAATAAATTATAGCATCGATGATTCTATTATGTAATGATTATTCATCTATTAATATGTAATATTTATGTATGAGAATATTTGGTCTTTTCTGTTGGTATGAAAGTACCATTTAGTTAACCTTTTGAAACATGGATGATAAAATTTTAATAATATCCCTATGTATATGTATATGGATAATCATAAGGATATTTGAAGTTTAATAAAATATCTTTGAATATTGATCATGGATATAGTGAGTGATTTCCTAGAAATTATATCCATATATGCATACTAAAAAGTGTTTGTGGTTTTGGAATAAATGTACCTATGGGTAATAACCTCAAAAACTGAGTTTCACGATTGACTTAAGAATTACCTAGTTCACAATAATGGTCCTTCATATACACTTTTTTTAAACACGCCTAGGGGATATACTTTGGGAATTCACAAACTCTTTACAAACTATCATGAAGTATTTGAATAACGGCCATGGTTATACTTATAGTGTCAAACATTGAAAATAATGTGTTGTGATTTAGACATACTATAAGTGATTTCTCATGATTATTTGGCTTCCCGCTGTGATTATTGTTTCTGACACTATTATTTTATTTTGTCAATGGATGACATATGAATTAAACATATTAATTCTGAATGAAACCAAAAAAGAAATGATTTTCCTCCTCAGTGATAGAATGTATTTAGGATTTAGAATACAAACTTTTTTTATATGCTCACAATACATTCATTGGATTTGAGTCATGCTAAACTTACAAATTTCAAAAGGATGTAAAAATGTTCTATTGATTCCATGATGAGGCAGTGTGAACCATATTTTGTTGGATTGTAGATCCACCAGTTTTAGAAAATAATATCAGAACCATTTAAAATATGTTTTTCATTATCCAATTTTTGAATCATGAAAATTTTATTTTGGTCATCTATAATTTGGAAGTAAAAGTAGATAAATAGTGGGATGTATTAAGAATTTGAATCAACATGATGAAATTGAAACCATGGAGTGGGATGAGTTTAATATCTTATTGTTTAATAATTACTTTCCAATTATTATTAATACAAAAATGGAAAAGGAATTCCTTGAGGTAAAATAGAAATATGATGAATTTATTGGTAAATTTGGGAATAATTTTACATGACTTTCAAGTTATGTTTATGGTATTATCATCCAATATTAAATTAAGGTTGATCAATTCTTCAGGTGCTTAAAACCATGTCTTTGAATGGTGTTAGAAATAATGTAATTCATTAGTTATGAATAAATATTTTGATGTAATATCATGGTGGAAATAGATATTGGAGTTACCCATCAATGTCAAGGTCTTGATAAGATAATATTTATTGAATTGAAAGGATACTCTAAAAACCAAGTAGGGAAGAATATAAGATTTCATTCATACTCTATGTGTGATAAGAAACATGGAGGAAACTATATTAAGGAGAGTACTAAATTTTTTATGTGTGTAAAATAATTCCATCAAGTAGATGAATACTGAATTTCTGGGAATAAGTTAAGTAATCATGTGAATAAATAGAAATTTCTAGAGAATGAACCACCCACACTTGAGTTCTTAAAATGAAAGGATTTTGGGCACTATTCTAACAAGTTCATAAATTTGATGGTTATTGATAATTATTGATGTTAGTAACATATTATGCTAAGAGATATTGGGAACCCACATGCGATCACTATTTCAGATGACGGATACAAAAATAATGTGTTGAAAGGTATACTTACCATCAAAACTAGAATAGATAATGTCTTATTCAGATCTAGATTTACCAACAAATTTATAAATAAATAATTTTATAATTGTATCAAAATACCACCTCAATGATTGGATGTTGAATTAGTAGTTAAAACCCCCAATGGTATGATAATTTCATCAAAATTATATGATTCTTCTTTGATTAAATTTTTGGTAATATACTTATTTAAAATCTATTCAATCGTACTATTAGTCAATTTGATATCATCTTATGCATATATTGGATTTATTTACATAAATCCCACATCACGTTTTGAGGAATTGAATTCAAGTTTTATATTCCAAACCAAAATATTTTTGTCTATCACTGAGATGATAAATATAAAACTTTTGATGGAAATAAAATCCATTTTATGGGTTTAAATTCATATTAAAATGGGGAATTAATATTATATGGTTTTGAAGAAACACTACATCAATGATATTCCTATTATAATGGAGTCTGTTGTTGTCTTTCCAAAAGTGTTTCCCATTATTCCACTAAACAATGATGTTCAGTTCTCAATATAACTCATACATGATACTACAACTATTTCCAATACTCCCTATAGATTTTCTTTTATTAACTTATAGGAATTTAAGAAGAAACTCAAGGAGAAAATTGAAAAGGGTTTAATTTGTCCATTTATGTCTCCTTGTGGTTCACATGTTAGTTTTTTTATGAAATATGGATCAATGAATCACTATATTGATTATATTGATATTAAAAGGATCAAAATAATGAAAAATTATCCTCTACCCCATATTTATGTCTTGTTTGATCAACTACATGGAGTCAATACTTTACCAATATTTACCATCATTTTAGAAATTATCAATTGAGAGTGAATAAGGAGGATGTACCCAAAATAGTATTTCTTTATGAGGTATAGAAACAATGAAGATATAGTGATTCTTTTCGGTCTTATTAATGACCCCAATAACATCATAGATTTAATTAATATCGATTTTATAGGTCAAATTGATTATATTTTGTAACTATTTATAGAATATATTTTCATTTTTTCAATGAGAAATAAAGATAATTAAGATTTATTGATAATTTTATAAAATACCCTAATGAATGATAAGATATATAAATAATTTACCATGTGGGAATTTTTTTTGAAAACGGTTTCCTTTTTTGGTCATATAATATCAAGAGAGGGTATATCGGTAGATACATCAAAGACAGAGGCTATTGAATGTCGGTCTAGATAAACCACGATGATTGAGTTCTATAGTTTTCTTTGTTTTGATAGATATTATTGAATGTTTTTAGATAATTTATCATAATTATATTATCCACTAAACACGTTAACTCGTAATAGAGGCAAGTTTCTCTAGACAGATGAATGTGATGGAAATTTCAAAAAACTAAAGAAAATATTATTCAGTACACCTAGGATTACATTACCCTATAGTGGAGAAGGTTTTTTAATCTCCAGTGATTCATATAATAAGTTATTAGAATTTTTTCTCATGTATAGTTGAATGGTTATATATTATGCCTCACGAAAATTAATGGTTAATGAATAAAATTACCCAACATAAGATTTAGAATTAGCTATAGCATTTTTTAAATTAAATATTTGGATGTGTTATCTATATAGATAGATGTGTGATATATAAACTATTAAAAAAGTTTTAAATTATATATTCACATAGAATGAGTTGAACATGTTCTAGAGAATATTTTTTGAGATGATTAAACATTATTACTATTCAATATATTATCACCTTGGGAATGCAAACAAGGTAGATGATACTGTGAGTCAAAAGGTTCATCCTAGCTTATAAATCATGAGGATAAAAAATATCCATTATTAGTTTATTTTAAAATGAAGGATCTTGAAATATTTAAGGAAGAGATAAATATTATTTTTCTCAAATAATTATTCTCACATCGTTTTAGACAGAGATTAATGAATCTTTGAAGGAAGACATGGATCTAAATAAGAATGTGAGAAATGAGTTTAAACTTGATTATGATGGATTGATAAATTTCAAGAACCATTTTTTTATATTCATACCTGATTTTAAGAAAGAACTATTATAATATTCTTATAGTTTTTCATTCCCTATTTATCTTGGAAGTGCTAATATGTATAGATATTTGAAATAGTATTTATAGTTGAATGTAATTAAGAGAGATACCATAGAGTTTGTATCATGATGCTTTATATGTCATCAAGTTAAGGCTAAGCTAGAAATATAGAGACCTAGGCTTAACATACATGGATGTTACACCATTTTAGATGAATATTTAGTAAATTTCAACAATACATGCCTGAGGACCGTAATAGTTTAGTTTCTTTGAAAATGATGAACAAAATCTTATATCATTGTTAAAGATCTTCAACATATCCCATAAATATCTCTACCTTTAGAACTTCTAACTAAAACATTTCTTCATAACCTTTGGAAAAGACACATAAGAAGGGTTGATCTCAGATTCTCAGTAAGGGTAAATAAAGGAAATGTGTTAACATAACATTAACAAAAGATAAGGATCTTGAGTATAAAATTTGAAGATAATACCCTAAATATTATAGATCATAATAATGATTGACAATTTATAATATATAGATCATAATAGAATTAAGAGAATAAATCATAAAATCAAAACATATGAATAAAACATGAAATTATGGACGACAAATAAGCATATAACATGGTTTCTATAGTATCCAAAGTATCATTGTGAATATCATATTAGTGGTATGGGTTTACTACCCATAATATCTTGGTAGTCATGGTTCACTCCCATGACTATATTAGTAGCATGAGTTCACTCATTATACCATCTTGGTAGTAATGGTTCACTCCTATTCCCATCTTATTAGTCAAGGTTCACTCAGAATACCTTCTTATTCTATCTCATGAGATATAAATCTTTACCAAATGCATTGGAGGCAGATATAGGTACCACCAATATCATAATGAAATCATACGTACATGTTCCACAAGATCACAAATAATAATATCATAACCCATGAAATTTAATGGGTATTATAAACATGTTAAAATATAATAACATGTGTAAAAAATATATAGTTTTCATATTCATTTAAATAAAAGAATAACCCATGAAATAGTAATGAATTTGATAAACATATCACCTATGAAATAGAAAAAGGCTTCACAAAGGCCATGAAATTAAGCATAACCCATTCATATAAATAATATGAATGGAACATTTATATCAGTTTCTAGAAGGGAATGAGTAAAATCAACAGATGTCATATTAGATGGAAAATAATTTTGAGATATCTTTCAAAAACGTTTCTTGAAGAAAATATTCCTTCTTCTTAGAAAAAATCATTTTAAAACATAAAAACTTTTGAAATTAATTTACATATAAAATACCTCGAAAACATATATGATAAAGTCTTAAAATAATTTTAAAATTTATTTTCCTTCAAAAGAAATAAAATAAGCATCAAAATATTTTATATTATAAACACTTTGAAATCATATAAACAATGTGAAAATATTTTGACACCCTTTTCCCTTGAAAAAATATTAATCAATATTAATTTTCTTTTAAAACCATTTTTTTGAAAATACATTGAGAGAAAATAAATAAGTCTTGAAAACATTTTGAAAACAATTTTCCTTGAAAATATATAATAGAAGCATTAAAAAAATTTGAAAAAATACCCCGGAGAATAAAATTTAAAAACATTTTATTAAAAATTACATTATTAAAACTGAAAAGGAATCTTCAAATAAATGACCAAATGTAAATTTGTATATGTCGTATGAGGTAAAAAGAACATTCATTTTTAATGGTAAAAATGTTAGAAAATTACCCTGTTCAGAAAGATAAAAGTAGATTCATTTGAAAACATTGGTAAAATGAAAGAACTGGAAACTTTATTTTAATGATTATAATATAATAGTATAATAATCTTGGAAACCCTTTTTATAAAACATGTTCTTTAAGGGACATAGATTTTCGACCAAAGATAGGGTAAAGTTGGGATTTCTTAAAAACAATTTCCTTGTTATCTTATGTACAAAAATGAATAAAAAATGGTACAAATACATGAATATTTATTTAATAACCATAGGATAATAAACATAATGAATGTTCTTGAGATATATGTTATATTATTTCACCAAATTAATCATAAACATAAAAAATATTGAAAAGTGATGAGATTGTTTAAATAAACTCTTATCACTTGGTAACTTAGGATCATGCTCTCCATGTAAGAAAAATAAATTAAATAATGCATATAATAACATGAAAAGAGATATATTCATGATATATCATGTAAAATGGAATTACATACACCTCAAAATTAATTTAGGTTCATAAAAAACATGATTCTCAAAGAAGGAAAATTGGGACAAAACTATTTTATTGATTTTTTTAACTTTTGAAACTTAAACCCCATAAAATAAAGGTCATATAATGGATATATAAATACCCATAAATTTAAATATAAGATAAATTTAATACATTCATGTTCATTATATACACCATATAAAAGGAATGTCGATGAATAAAGCATGTATCTCATGGAAATAATAAGTGAGTTGAAATTCCCTTACCTTGTGTCTTGACTCTTGTTGTACTCATTCAAACCTCTTATATAAAAAATATAAATTTATTATACATATATAACATAAAAATATAATTACTTATAATACCATATATGATTTTATTATGAATTTATATTACCCACTTTTTAGCAAGTCAATCTTAAGATTTCACTAAGGGTAATATCATCTTTGTTTTTCTCATGTGTCTTAATTTGTTATATCTTTGGTAATTATATTTATATCATGACTTATAGAATATAAATCATGATTTAAATATAATTTATATTTATTATTATTTTTTATTATAATAATTCATAGTATATAGAACTGGGTAATGGAATACACCATTCATGGAGACGATAAGTCGTACATATGCATGAATACTATTATTGTTTAATTATCATGTTAAAAGAAATAATGTAAAAATCATATGTGTATATATATTTATATATATATAATTATTTAAGTATAGTTATTATATCATTTATATCATATATATTAACTAAATACACCCTTAATACATTCCAAGTAGTGTATTAATGAATCACATCACTTTGAGGGGGGTAGTCTACAATTCCTCAAACAAAATTATTGTATTAACACAAATTAGAAATTATAAATATATCTGTTTTAAAATAATTAAATAAGAATAATGATATAATAAATATAATATAAAAATATTTTCCATCAAAATTTCCACTATGAGAGATGGTAAAAGGGGAACAATCATCGTTTATTGAGGCGGTAGTTCGCCGTACACATAAATAGTATATCAGTTACCCATTATATGTAAGTGTGTGTAAGTGTAGGTTAAACCCTTAGTATAAAAATATCATACTATATTTATAATACTTGTTTTTTATACCATAATGTAATAAAGAGAGTGGATGTGGTGGAGAAATAAAATAAAAGAAAAGATCTTGAGAGAAGACGTTATCTCTTAATCGGGTAACTCCTTTTGGTTTGTTCCAAAAAGATTTATTGGATAGATTAATTACCAAGGGGTTATTCTAGCATTAAGGAAGGGATTTTTTAAATTTTATTGGGAAGATTCTTTTTGATCCTATATTGTTTGAGAGGTGGGAAGAATATGTAGAGGTGGTGACCTTTAATTGGGAAGGGAAATGACTCACTTTTCATTTTTGAAAACAAGTTAGGTGTACCGACGTTTTTACCTAAAACAAGTCATAAAAAAGAAAAAACTAAATAATTTATGTTTAATAGAATAATTATTGCCATAAAATGGTATTTTGACATGTTTTGAGGTCATTTTGGGTCTTAAATTTAAGATTTAGTCCTTAGTTAAGCTTAATTTTACCTTAACCGATGTAATTTATTTTAATTACTTTCACTAATAATTTTTTCAAAAACATAGTTGACCATATTAAAAATTAAAAATTATTATGATTCTATATATACAATCCATTTTTCCAAATTTCGATCATATGAGTGGTAGAAATTGATTTAAAATTAATCTTATTGATTAGACAATACCGTGGGGTTTTAAAGTAAAAAGTGATCAAAAGTCTGCTAAGTTTTGATATCTAATTTCGATGTGGAATTTGTTCCAATCAACTAAATTTTAATACATGATAAAAATATTATCTAACTAAATTTTTAATCCAATTTACTACATAATTTTACCTTATAAAAAATATATGGAAAAGCAATTTTGAATTAAAATCCAATTTTTTTAACTATTCATTAAAACCTTTAACCTTATAGAAAAACCCCAAACAATTATCCTATCATAATTTTTATGTTTCATTTAAAAATATGAATTTTATTTTCATATATTAAACCTATAAAATTTCCATAATTTAATTTAAAATGGGTTCACCATTTTAATTTGTTAATGCTTCTTTATAAAAAAAATAGGTTTTATACATAAAATTAATATTATTCTTATATTATGTATATAAAATATATTTTATGAATAAAAAAATATTTTATTGAATATATTACATATATATTAAATTAATATCACTCACTAATTTTAATTAATTTAATTTATTAGGTTATAACACATTTGTGACCATAAAAATATTAATATTTACCTTTATATTTAATCAGTTTTCATATTTATTTATAATTAATTTATTACATATGATTCCATCTTACATTTTTGTAAATCATATATTTTCATAAATTAATTAATATTATTAATAACCACTAATTTAACTTCTAATTTATATATTATTATATTAAATAATAATATTTTAACAATATGTTGTTTTTTAGTAAAACTCAGTCATGTGTGTTACGTAATACATCGAGGAAATTCATTGTTGCATGTAACACAAGCTAACCTCAGTGTTCTGTGTAGAGAAAGATAAAATTTCTTTTGTGTTTAGTGAAAAATTAACATGGTGTTGCGTATAACGCAAGCCAAATATAATGATTTAATATAAAATAATCTATTTTTAGAGTTATGTTAAATGAAAAATATCAAAATGTTTAATTAGTAAATAATTATTAAAAAATCTCAGGGTGTTTCATTCAACCCCCCCCCCCCCCAAAGATGAATTTCTCCCTCAAAATTATTTGGGATTATTAATTTTTTAACACTTGAAAGTTTTATTAATATAAAACCAAATCGTAAACATGGATACAAAATCTTCCCATTAAAAGGGAATCTTGGAATTATAACGGTTACCCAAAAATAATATATAACTAGGTTTACACATAGGAGATCATAGGTTAGGAGTGAATATTGGACATAGAGGACAAGCATATATATTTATAGGGAGTGATTAAGTTCTTCAATCCCAAACAAGTGAATGATTAAGGAAAGGTTGAGGTCCTCAATATCATTAATATGTGATGATTTTAAAGGTTATTAGTTTAAAAAAATAAGGTATTAGGACAACACATTTTCATTTGATCACTATCCTAAAATTGACTAATTATTTTATTGACCAATAATATAAGTAAATATACTTGCTTGATATATTTATTTAAACAAAATTTCATTCTTTAGTTGTTCTTTTATAAATTTCTAATTCATCCATTACTTCATGTAATGGATGTCTAGATATTAATATTGATGGCTTAAGTGCTAAAATATTCTTTTATCATATCTTAAGGCCCATCATTGAATGAAAATTATATGTATTTTTATATATATACTCTTAAAAATCATTATGGTCAATAAATTAATCTCTAAACGTAAAAGTAAAACTATTGTTTCATTATAAATATTTATTCATCAAAAATAATTATACATTAACTATGACATCGTGTAGGATGGTGCTAGGTGTGAAACCTTTATCATCCTTAGGTAATTGGGCCATGACCAGTGGCCTTTCCAAACTTGATTATTTTTCACCTCACATTCATGATTCCTTTTTCTAAAACCATCCTAATATAATTTCTATAATAAATAATATAGACATACTTGAAACAAGGTTAATCACTAAGTAGGATTTTAACAAATGTTTTCAAAACAATCTCAATCCATAAATAGTTCCTCATAAGTTAACTTAAAATTTTCATGAATGGTAATCCTTATAACCCTTATCAAAGATGAAAATCCAAAACATCAGAAATCGAGTCACAAAATCATCTTAATATGTATTCCCACATATATCATGAAGTTTCTCTTTGTTTTCACATTCCAAAAATTTGAATACTCTTACCATATATTCTCTTTAAACAATGATAATAACATGAATTAACATAAATACTTCTAAAAACATGTACGAATCCATATTCAATAGATTTCTATATATATTCCTTAAATCCAAGAAGTTTTAAACTTCACCCATGATATCATATACTACTTATCAATAAGTCCTTAATTAGTCTCAAGGCTATCAGTACCTTTCAACTTACTTATTCATACCCCACATATCTTTAACCAAACAAAACTATCATCACATAAAGAAAATGTTAAGGTTTATCATTCCCTTAATCATGTGTTTTCCAGGGATATAGTCTTTCCATTACATCACTTTTATATTCCATTTGAACCTTCCAAAGTGTTCTTATAAATCCAAAGAAAAAAACATAAACTAAACAATCCTTATATATTTAACCTTTAATATAACATAATTCATGAATACAATTAAATAAAATATTATATTATCCCACTTCATCCATATTCCATTATCAAGGATTCCTCATCATATTGTATAATATCCAATTACATTTATATTTCATTTGTATTCTCTTTATCATCAACATTGTAACCATTACCTTTATTACCTTTTTCATTCTCTTTAAGAGATTCCTATTTGGACATTGAGTTTTATAATTAACATTTTTTCTAAACTAAAAACACCTAACATTCTATGATGCCTTAGTAGTGCCAATATTCTCATTCATTTCATTAACGAAATTCTTTATTTTTTCCCTGTAATCACTTTCTTTGTGTCCTTATTTACCGTAATCAAAACATCTTCATGCTCCTCTAAAAAATTACATTAGGTGATTCTTTCCACATTATTAACACAAAGGAAACCAATTCTTATTTCTTTCTTGGTCTCTATTACCCAACCTATCAGTAAAACGCTTATTTCACTTTCTTGGTATGTCTGAGAGTTGGTAAAGGTGCACATTGTGAATCATGTTCTGTGAAAACTGATTATTTATGATCAGAATATATTTTACTCTAGTGATCATCCCACTTGACTTATCATCACAAAATCCCTTATCTTATTCAACAGTAATCAACTTCCTTACAGTTCCCACAACTAACTAAAACCAAAAGAATAGTGTGAGCATTACATCTCATAGTAGAAAACCACATAGTCATGAAAATAATTACTTATAGGATGTCTAAATCATGAAACTTTTATTAACATATGATACCTTGGGTTTATCCTAGGTTAATCATAGATATATTATCTTTAAATCATTCATTATGGTTCGTAAAGAGTTTTTTAATTCATAAAGAATATCCCTTGGTATTGTCAAATTAGGTGTACCACAAGGATCATTATCATGTACTAGATTACCCCGAGTATGGCTCAAAAGATCTTGTCATAGTTGTTACCCCTAGGTACATCTATTCCAGAGCTTCATCAACTTGTACTATCCAGATAGGGATGTTTTTCTAGGAAACCACTCACTCTATCCTCTAACAAAATTCCAGGACATTTTCCTACATGTTAACTCATCCTTATTCTTATACTTAGAGACATCCCAATACATATCCTTATAAATATTCCTAGGTATATCACTAAATTTTTCTTATCCTATTTTCGAAAGGATGACTAAACCTTTCCATTGAGACCAACTATAGTGACTCAGGATTACCATATATGGATATTATACTATTTTAGATTAATATTATGTACATTAAAATAATACATGTCTGAGGACCATAATAGTTTAGTATCTTTGGAAACATGGAACAAAATATTATATCCTGGTGAAATATCCTCAACATATCCCATAAATATCTCCACCTTTATAACATCATCCTAAAACCTTTCTTCATAACCTGGTTAAAGGAAACATAATAAGGGGTGAGCTTAGATGCTCAGTAAGGGTAAATAAAGTAAATGTGTGATAATAACATTAACAGAGGGAATTTAACTTGAGCATAACATTTTAAGATCTTACCTTGTAAATTAGAGATCATAATAAAGATTATAAATTCATAAGATATGAATCATAATAGAATATAGATAATAAGTCATTAAATAAAAACATGGGAATAAAACATGGAATTGTGGCAGACACATAAGTATATAATATGATTTTTATAGTATCCAAGGCATCGCTGGCAAGACCATATTAGTAGTATGGGTTCACTAAACATACCATATTGGTAGTTATGGTTCACTCCCATAGTATTCTTAGTAGTATGAGTTCACACCTCAAACCATCTTGGTAGTCATGGTTCACTCCCAAGGCCATATTATTAGTCAAGGTTCACACTGAAGACCATCTTAGTCTATCTCATGAGATAGAAATATTTAACCAATGAATTGGATGGAGATATAGGTCCCACCCATCTCAAAATGAAACCATATATACATGTCCTACTAGATCATAAATCATAATATCATATCCCATGAAATTAAATGGGTATTATAAACATGTAAACATATCATAACCTATAGTGAAAGATATAGGTTTCATAATTATTTCATCAAAATCATAATTAGTGAAAGAGATATGAATTTCATAAACATATAACTCATAAAGGAGAAACAAGTTTCATAAATACCATGACATTAATCATAACCCCTTCATAGAAATACTATGAAGATAACCTTTAGATCATTTCCTAAAATGTCACGAGTAACATCAACAGATGTCATCTTAGATAGAAAATAATTTTAAAATATTATCCAAAAATGTTTCATGAGGAAAATATAATTTCTTTTTTGAAGCCCCTTTTTAAAAATAAAAACCATTTTTCAATCATTTTCTTATTAAATACCTTAAATACTTATAAACAAGACTTGAAATCATTTTTAAAACCTTTTTCCTAGATATCTTATAAAATAAACTTCAAAACATTTAAAAACAGTTTTCATTTAAAACACTTTGAAAACTCATAAAAACATGAAAATGTTTTGAAAAAAAATTTAACTGAAAACATATGATTGATGATTGAAAATATTTTGAAAACCATTTCTTTTAAATTAATTTTAAAACTTACAAATAAGGCTTAAAAACATTTTGAAAATACTTTTAATTAAAAACATATAAAAGAATAATGAAAACATTTTGAAAAAACATTACATGAAAATTACTTTCAAAAACATTTTCATAAAAATTTTATATTTAAAAACAAAATTATGAATCAAAGAAATCATGGTGAGTAAATTCGTACATGCAGTATGAGGTAAAAAGAATATTTCTTTTTCACAATAAAAATGATAGAAAAATGACTTGTTCGGAAATAGAAAGAAATATTCCTTTGAAAAAATTAGTAAAAGGAAAGGAGGGTAAAAATTTTATTTAATTATTATAGGATAATAATAGGATATTCTGGGAAACCCTTTTTATAAAACATTGTTTTTAAGGAACATATATTTCTGACAAAAAATAGAGTAAAGTCGGGCTTTCTTAAAAACACTTTAGTAACTATATTATGTACCAATGAGTAGAAAAAATGGTACCAGTACATTAATATATACTAAATCACAAGAGAAGAATAATATTAATGAATGTTATTGAGATTTGGGTTATACTATTTCATCAAAAAAATCATAAACAAAAATAATCTTGAAAATGACAAGATTGTTTCAATATACACTTATCACATGGTAAGTTGGGATAACACTCTCCATGTAAGAAAATAAAATAAAATGAGGCTTATAATATCATGAAAAGATTTATATTCATCATATAACATTTAAAATGGAATTATATACACCTCAAAACTAATTTAGTCATATAACAAACATGAGTCTCAAAGAAGGAAAATTTATAAAAAACTATTTTAACGATTTGGTAAATTTTGAAACTTAAACTACATTAAATAAATGACATATAATAGATTTTTAAATACCCAAATATTTTACTACAATAATAATTTAATGCATCCTGGTTCAGTATACCCACCACAAAAAAAAATTAATGGTGATAAATAAATCATGTATCTCATAGAAATAATAAGTGAGGTGAAATTCCCTTACCTTGGGTCTTGACTCTTATCAAAATCATTCAAAACTTCTATATAATAAATATAAATATATTATAAATATATTAAAGAACCATATTATTACATCTAATATCATATATTATTGATTTATTGATTTATATTACCCAATTTTTTCCAATTCTATCTTAAGGTTTCACTTAGGGCAATATCCACTTTGTTTTTTATATGTATCTTAATTTGTTATATATTTGGTCCTTATATTTATATCATGATTTCCAAAATGTAAACCATGTTTTAAATATAATTTATATTCATTATAATTGTATTATAATAATCAATATGATATAGAATTATGTAACAGAATACACTGTTCCTGGAGACAGTAGGTTGTACGTATGCATGAATGCTATTTTCGTTCGATTATCGTATTGAAAGAAAGAAACTAAAAGGAATATATGTATATATATTTAAATATATAAAATAATATAAGTAGATTTACTATATCATATATTTCATATATATTCACTTGATCTATCCTTGATACATTTCATGTTGTGAATGAATGAATCACCTCACTTTTAGGTGGCGGTAGTCCACACTTTCTCAAAAAACTTATCGTATTAACACAAATTAGAAAATATTAACATATATTTTGTAAAATAATTAAATAAGATTAAAAAAATAAAAAATATAATATATAACATATATAAATATATTTTCAATCATAATTTTCACCAAGATAGGTCGTAAAGTAAAAATGAGCAATCATCGTTTAGTGAGGAGGTGGTTCGCCGCACACGTAAGTAGTATGTTTGTTACCCATTAGATATAGGTTTGTGTGAGTGTATGTTGAAACCCTAGCATCAAATATCCTATTACATTTATTATACTAATGTTTTTATACTATAATGTCATAAATATAGTGGAGGGTTGAGAAATAAAATAAAATAAAAGAGCTTGAGAGAAGATGTTGCCTCTTGATCAGGTAACTTTTTTTGGCTTCTACCTAAAGGATTTCTTGGATAGATTTATGACCAAGTGAGGGGTTATATGATTAAGAGAGGGATATAGAAAAGTTTATTTGGAATATCTTTGCTGAAAAGAAGTGGTTTGAGAGGTTGGAATAAGAGGGAGAGGTGGTGGCCTTTTATAGGGAAGGGAAGGGATACGCTTGGCATTTTTAAAAACAAGTTTGGTGCACCCACATTTTTACCCAAGAAACTCATAAAAAACCAAAACTAAACTAAATAATGTTTTTTTAATGGATAAATAATTTCCATAAAATGGGTTTTAAAAAACTTTCAAGTTCTTTTTTTGGATATTAACTTTATTGATTATTCCTTAGTTAGGCTTTATTTTTTCTTTTATCGATGTATTTATTTTTAATTACATTCACTAATACTTTTGGTCAAAAAATAATATGAACATATAATATATTATCAATTATTATTATTAAAAATATGAAATAAATTTTTACAAATTCCATTCAATGTAGTGAAGAAATTGATTTAAAATTGGTCTCACTGACACGACGACACTACGGGTTTTGAAATAAAAAATGGTCAAAAGTATGCTATGTTTTTATATCCAAATTCAATTTGAAATTGGTTCTAATGACCTAAATTGGATTACCTGATAAAAAAAATTATCGAAATATAACTTTTAAACCAATTTAAAATATAATTTAACCTTATAAATAAATTATATGAAAAGGTAGTTTTGATTTAAAATCCATTATTTTGTACAATTCATTAAAAAATGGAACCTTATAGAAATATACCAAAAAATTATCCTAACCTAATTTTTTGTATTTATTCCAAATATAAAGCTTATTTTGAAATATTAAATCTATAATTTTACCAAAAATTGTATTTCAAATGGTTTATCCGTTAAATGGCATTAAATCTACTTATATAAAATATATAGGTTTTATGAATAAAATTGCATTTTTTCTTATCTTATGTATAGAAAATTTATTGTACGAATACCAAATATATTTTATTGAATATATAAAATATCTATTACACTAATATCACTCACTAATTTTAAATAATTTAATTTAATAGGTTAAAACTGCTTTGTAACCATAAAAATATTAACAATTTATTTTATATTCAATCTGTTTTCATATTCATTTCAAATTAATTGAAAACCTATGAATTCATATTAAATTTTTTTAAACCATATATTTTTATAAATTAGTTTATTCTATTCATAAACTCTAATTTAACTTCTATTTTATATCTTATTATATTAAATAATAAAATTTTAATAACATATTATTGTTTGGTAAAAATCACTCATACGTGTTACACAAGCCATCGAGGAAAGTAATTATTGCATGTAACGCAAGATAACATCAGTATTCTATATAAAGAAAGGTAAAATTTATGTTTTCTATAATGAAAAATTAATATGGTGTTGTGTATAATTCCAGCCAAACCTAGTAATTTAATATAAAATAAAATATTTTCAATGTTATAAAATATCACAAAGTATAAATTAATTCAAAAAAATAATTCACAAAATATCAGAGTGTCGCACACAAGTTTAAGGGTATGTTACAATCATTACCCATAACAGAATAGAAATTGGAAAATATCACCATGGATTTATTCATCGGACTCCCCAAAATGTCTAAAGGGTACAATGATATATGAGTTGTAGTAGATTAACATCAAAAGTTAGCACACTGACTTTATATTATATAATATTTCTCACTAGATAATATTTCTAGGATATGCAATAAAAAATTCATACGGTTTCATACAACACCACATTATGTTTATCTAATCGGGATATGACGTTTACCTCAAAGATATGAAGAATTATTCAGCAGCCTCTTTATAAAAAGTTGATTTTATGCATTGTTTATCATACTCAATAATATGGTCAATCTAAAATCATAGTTCAAACCCTAGAGTAATTTTTTATATCATGTTCTATGGATTTAAAAGGTGTTTTTTATCAACACATTCTTCTAGTTGGGTTTTATTACGAGCATAGCTTTCACTCGAGAATATTGAAGGATCTTTATAAATACAAATATGGAAATAAATATAGAAAACTAATGTACTAGGATAATTTTATATAAAAATATATTTAGCCTCAAGATGTCTTAAGAAATGGAAAATAATTTTAGATCCATTTGGTAACACATAAGCTCACTATAATATTATCAGAAAAGTCAGGATAATAATCTATGACATGATCTAGAATTTCATGTTAATGAAGAAGTGTTTATAAAACTTTATCCATCAAAAATGTTAATGAGATTTGGAATGAAGGAAAAATTTAGTCATAGCTATATCCGTCACTTTGGAATTCATGATCATATGGGAACCATATATTATCATTTGGAGCTTCAACCAAACAACTTTTATGTCCATTGTGTTCTGTGTATCTCTCCTGATGAATTACAGACCTAATCCATAACTGGTATTAAACTCATAGGTTATAACACATGATCGTGGTCCTTATTATAAGGAACAAATTTTGTAGATTTGGGATGATAAAGAGAATGTGCAATGAAACAAGGCCACTCATATGGTCAATGTTTTTTGGTGAAACCACCAATTTAAAGATGCTTGGTGGGTTCTTGAGGATATGAAAAGAAAGAAGTAATATATATTTTTTAAGTGAGGAATTTTAATATTTAAATTAATTTTAAATGGGTAAAGTGTAACACCCTAATAATTTTATGAATTATTTTCAAACAAATTTAATTTCTTTGAAACCATTTATTACATGCAACACCAAGTTTTAGTGAACCGTGACAAACTATTAATATTATTAATTAAATATGACCATTATTACCTATCTGTTATAATTGGAGGAATGAATAGGAAATAAAAAATTTAAAAAATTAACTATAATATATTTATATAAATAAATCATATTGATAAAAAAATAATTAATTTTCAGTAAAGTCTTTATATGCTTCAAAAATACATTTTCTCAAAAAATGACTTGTATTTCTTTTTCCAAAAAACAATAAAATTATTTTTTAAAACAGTCAGAAAATTTATTTTATAAAATTAAATTCATTTTTTTTGAATAAACATGTAAAAATTATCCTCGGGCTAATTTTTTGGATTTTTCTTAAATGATTAATTTTTTAATGAATAGTGAAACATACTGGTTTATATTGAAAACTTATTTTTCATATAATAACTTTATAATAATAATTTCATTAAAAAGTTATTTAAAAAAGGAAAATGAGTTCAATAACATTATAATTAATCCAATTTATTTCATTATAATCAATTTTATAATGAATTTTTTATTAAAAACATTTCAATCTTTTTAAATTTTCTATTTTGAAACTTGATGCTTCATCTTGTCTCTGGGATTTGTTTTAAATTAAATTATTCCACATAGATGATTAGAATTTATAAAAATTTATTTAATATTTGTTATATTAATAATTAATAGTATAAAATTAATTCAACTTAACTTTTGGTCAAAATTAATAGTAAAAATAGTAAAAATTAGTTATCGTGATTAATGTTAAAACGGTTATACCTGGGGTTAAACAAAAACATTAGTGGTTAAAATTACCTATAAACTTTTATAAACCACAATATATGTCCATATTTGAACCTTATCACCTATATGGTCTTATAATGAAACGTTTTTTGGATTTTGGAATGTGAAACTTTTGGGTACACTTTATTCTTTTCAAAAATTCCATGTGTGTCCTCTCCCATACTTAAAGAGGCCACCCCTTGTCTTCTACTCTTCACACTTAAAAAATTATTTAGTTATGAAAATTACTAAAAAAATATTAACTATTACCTCTCCTCATTATATTATCCTTATTTTATTTAGTAAATCCTACAAATAAGGAATTAGGTGTAAACCTAAAGATGTTCTCTGAAGAGGAGGTATGATTCATAAACATGGGTCTTTGTTACATTTCTTTTTTCACCTAGTTTAAATATTCTAAAAATAAGATAATATAATAAAAAAATTTATAAAATTTATTTATATGTTATTATGTTAATTTCATGAACAGCATATACCACCTCTTCCATCAAATGGGAAATAAAACTGTTGATTATGTGTACGGCGGACTGCAGCCTCATGAAATGATGTTATTTGTTTTACATAACCACCCCACACTAATGAATACATTGATATATTAAATGTTAATATATGATATTCATGATATTATTATACTTCTTAAATTATAATATCAGATATAACTACCTTCTTTCCAATTTATGGGAATACGATAATGTCACTCATGTGTATAGAAGACTACTGCCTCACGGGGCGATGTAATTTTGTTTTAACATACACTTTATATGGAAGGTAAAAATGGTAAATTTAATAAATATTTTTTATATTTATGATATCGAACTTATTTTTTAATGTTAATATGTAATTTACCTTCCTTTATATTAATTCGTTGAGAAAATGGAAATAGTGTTCACACGTACATACGACATACCATCTCTATGAACGATGTAATTAATTTTCTATATCTAATAATAATTTATTACAAAAAATTATTATATAATGAATATATATGATATTTATAACATGTTTACCATTATTTATATTATTGAAACAACTTCAAAATTAAAGGACATAATATATCAAACAAAAAAAGACATGAAAAATGAAGTTGTTATTACCCAAAACATGATTTTAACATGGAAATTTCAATAAACAGGAAATTAAAGGTCATAAGTAAATCATATATGGTATTATAAATATGATTATGGTTTTTTAATATAATTATAATAAACCTATAATTATTATAAATTATGTTCTAACATGTATGAATGAATTTGAGACTTATGGTAATGGATCTTCATCTCAATTTTATTTCTCTAGGACACATGTCATATTCACCACTAGTTTCATCTATTTTGTGTATATAATTCCCATGAAAATATTTTATTATTATTTTCATGATATTTTTGGATATACATATACATATATTTTTCTTTTATTCATGGCTATTATTATTCAAAATATACTAATGTGGAAAAAGTTTTGTGCTACATTCTCAATATTTATTTAAATTATTTATGATTAAGTTTCTAATTATAAAATATTATGGAATATATCTCATAAAACTCATGAATTTTATTTTCTGATTGTTATTTCATGAAAATAAATGTTTTCCTTTCATCTTTCTCTCTTTACGTAATAAAATTTTTAAAATAATATTTTAAATAAAAATCAACTCTATTTCTCTCTTCGGACAAAATAACTTTTTATTACATATAAATGATTTCTAAAAAATGTTTTTCATATTGTTTTAATTTTATTTTATGATTTTTTGAAGTTATTTTTACTTCATTTTACTTTTTGAACAAATTTTAAAGGAATGTTTCTTTCATTATTTAAACAAGGCTCGTTTGGCTTTTACTGAAAATTTGAAAGTACTCTTTGTTCTAAGAATGTACGACATGAACTGAATTTTACACTGTCATACCCAATCAATGATTTAAATAATTAAATTTAACTATCTGAGGTTATTTTCATTAAAAAATATTTTAAAGTTATTTATGATTTTTTTTAAACAATTACTTTTAATGTGGAAGTTTTCTTTTCTTCATGAAATTTTCCAAGTGATATTTCCAAATCATTTAACAACTAAGATCACATCATTCAATGTCATTTAACCTTTACTAGGTATATGGTCCAATTATAACATCCTTATTCTTTCTATAATGTTTTATATCTTTGATAAAAATACATCTATAAAACATGTTCCCTTTCTATGGTTTATTATACGATAAAATGATGAAATGTTTATGAAACTCCTTTCTTTTACATTGGTTATGATGTAGTGAAATGTTTGTGAAACTTATTTCTTTTCATGAGTAATGAAATGATGAATGTTATATGATATTTTGGCACATAAATGTATGGTTTTTGAGATGGTTGGGTCCTATATCTCCCTATCATTCATTGGGTATTGGTTAATGTTATATAACCTAAAAGGGTACTTGAGATTTTATCCAAACCTGAAAGAGGGTACATGGAAGGTTATCTAAATAATGAAGTAGGTTCATTGGTGTATATCCCAGACATAACATGTTATGAATTTACTGATGGATATCGTCGACATAATATGTCATATGTTTATGTGTATTCCACAAATATATATCTTATATAACTGTTATGATCTAATGGAGAATTTTTCTTGATATCATTATGATTCATGTGTTATGAACTTAAAAAATTTATATCATGACTCATGTTTATGATTTTTGATGTGTAGGGTATTCTTTTCAAATGTTATTCTCAGTTTATCATTCCTTTATACTCATGTTATGTTGATATATCCCTTCTATACCCTTATTGAGAACCTAATATCACCCTTTATTATTTTTCCTTCCCCCAAGTTATCAAGAATGGTATTATGTATGATATGTATAAGAAAATTCTTAATTATTAAAAACATATTTGGATATGGAATACCTCACATATGGATGAGTTTTTTCTCTATCCATGTTTACAAAAAAACTAGAACTAAATGAATCTACCATATATCATTATGTTACAAAAGGAATATTTTTATATTAAGATGTAATATTTATATATGATAGGTTTGGTTCTTTACAGATTAAGAATGGAAATTGTTCATGATATACAAAATCTTCACTACCTCATCTTAGTGTCACAATCCTACAGCCAGACATACCACCGCCAATACTCTCCACCACCTTTGTTTCTCAATGTCACCCTTTTTCATATACAACTTGTGAGGAACTATCATCAGTGATATTGGAAAGCTCAAGTTCTAACTTCGAAGAATTAATAAGTAATAGGATCAATGTGGGTCACATCAGGAGTCTCAAGAAATGATGGAGAAAAACATTTCTAAGATGAAGATTCACAGCATAGAATAGAGCTCAATATGGCTAATGTGAAGACCTGATTGAATTTTTGAGGATCCATGGGCATGGCTACACCAATGGCACCAACATTGTAAAAAATATTCGAAAACTCTTATCTGGCTAGCAAGGGAGGAGAAAAACTATATAAAGCAACAAATCATCTACATGGAGAATTGAAATAGATATGTTAAAAAATAAGTATGTCAACCCATGAGAAGAAATAGATATTTGAGTCTTGGGGAAAATGGATATGTAATGCTATGGATGAAAACATCTATGTAAGAACTCGGTTGTTTCTATAAAGGACTTTGGAATTTTCTTGATGTTATTCCAGAGCAGCGCCTTGAGACGGCGTACGATTCCGAGCCTCGGTGTGGCTGGAATTAAATTTTAAGTGTGTTCACACTGGACACACCAAATAGATAGGATCACTCCGGAACGGAGATCTGAATCAGAAATATGAGTTCATAGATGGGTATGAAATTGGTTTTTTACCCTAGGAATGACATAAAGAATGTTGGGGTGGGACTTTGGGACCCCTCACCCGTTAACGGAACGTTAAACGGATAAATAAAATAATTAATTTATTCGTTTAATTATTATACTCAGGTATCTATTAAACGGTTGCTTGGATGGGAAAAATGAGGGCACCTTTGAGTCCAGAATGTGCCTTTTAACCTAGGAGGGGTGCAATTTTCACGGGTGCAGCCCTTCTGTGGAAAATGGCCCCAGGGGCGTTTTCGTAATTTAGTGGCCTTGGGCGTTACATTTTATATCTTTCGAACGGAGCCTCAGATTAAAATTATGAGACCACTATTGTGCTCCTGAGGTGGTTTTTATCCTAGTCGCGACCTAAATTTCACTGCATTTGGGGTTTCGGATGTGGATTTAAATTGGGTGGAGTTTTTAATTAATTAAAGGTTTAATTAATTTTCTTAATTTAATATCATCTTCCCCCACCCTCTCCCTGGATAAACCCTTCTCCTCTCCCAATAAACTCCCCTCTTCACATGCTCTCTTCCTCCTTCACCTCCTCCTTCTCCCTTTGGAGGACGACGATGAAGCTTTGGATTGAGGTGTTTCGAAGCGCAACAAACGCAGCGAATCTTTGCGAGTGTGTTCTTCTTCGACGAACAGATCCAACGAGGTAGTCTTCTTGATTAATTTCCACACCATTTGAATTTTTTTGAGTTTTTTCCAATTTAGTCATTTATTTTCTATAATTCTTGAACTGGGATGATGGCCGAACGGACATGACCATCATCTGATCCCCAATTTTGATCCTCGTTCTTGCGCGTTCTTCATCCAGAATTTTCAAAAGTGTGAAAACCATGTTTGATCAACGATCGGGGGCAGGAGATACGAAGATCTCGCCCTGAGGATACCGAACCCGTGATCGGTTTTGAATTTGGGCCACCGGAGCGGTGGCGGCGGTTTTCGGAAGCCCCAGCTCCGGCAAGGGCGGTGGCCGGAGGTCAGTGTGGCGCAGCGGGGGTTCAGACGAGGTGGTCGGCGCGGATGTGGTTCAGATCGAAGTGGTCGGAGGCCGGGCGGTGTCGGGTGTCGCTGGATGGATGAGGGCGGTGCACGGCTGGAGGAATGGCTGGCTGTAGGTGGTGTGCATCCGGAGGTGATCGGGTGGCCGGGGTGTGCGGCTGGCTCGGGTGCGGCCAGGCGGAGCCGGTGGTTGCGGTCGAGCGGCGTTGTGCGTTGAGTCGGAGGCAGCGGCGGAGCCAGGCAGGGGCTTCAGCGGAGAACAGTGGCGTGAGTAGAGGACTGTGGTTGTGCTCCTTGCAGGATGGCGAAGAGGCAGAGCGGGGCCTCAGTGAAGCCGGCGGCGAGCAGGGGAGGCTGCGGCACAGGCGTCTGATCACGATCAGTGGAGGAGGACCCTGAGGCGGTGACCTCGGGTGTGCGGAGGAAACAAGGACCCGCCTTTTGAGGGTCCTACGCAACGCGACAAAGGCCATCCAAAAAGGCTGGTCTTCTTTCGAGAACCGGACCCAAGGTAGTGGTTTGGTGCGGCTGGAGACGGCCACGACAGTTCGGTCCGAGCGGGCTGGGGTGAACCGGCCTGGTTTGGCCCCCTTATATTCGGGGGGGGGGGGGTAACTTCCAAACGGCACATCCGTTTGACACACCATTTGTGGTCGTGGGTTCGTATTAGTGAGGCGGACTGTTTGAAGTTGGTTCTGGGGATTTTGGATTCTACACCTGAAGACAGGTGCCCCAAAACACATTAATTTTATAATACTAAATTATTATTAGAGTTTGCAACAAACGGGCTTCAGGAGTCGGACGTCCGTTTGATGCGTTGTCAGAGGCGCGGTGACCCCAGAGCTGAGACGGTCTTTCCAAGGTTTTTCGGAACCTTTACAGGATGGTTTCATTGCTTGGCGACATGAAACGCAATGTGAGTAATTAATTAATTAATTAATTAATTAATTGTTGCGTTAGACCTAAATCTTTCTTGGGATGTCCGATTGACGCATCGTGAGCGGCAGCGTGACCCCAGTCCTTTTACGGACGTTTTGAGATGCTTTTCGAAGCGTTCGGGTTGGAGACAAGGTGTGGGCCCTACAGGGCCAAGTTTGAACACTTTACTGTGAAACACCACTTTTTCACCCGACATCCGTTTAGGGTGTTTGAGTACTCATTTCTGAGTGTTTTTCCGAGGGGATTGAAACGGAGAAATCTGTCCTCCTAAATTCCAACTCGAGGTGTGGGCCTCATAGGAAACTGTTTGCGTATAATGCGGGGAGTTGCAGCTTCTACATACGGAGTCTGTTTTAGGCACAGTCAACGGTGTTGTGACCCTGGCATCAAGGCGAAATTGATCGGGGTTGTTTCAGGCGTTGAAGCCGGAGTTGAGGCATGGGCCCCATGGGCCGTCTCTTAAGCTGTGTGCAGCATACTACGACTTTTTCATCAGGAATTTATTTGGGGCGTATGAATAGTCATTTTGGCGTGTTTTTGTGAGGCCATCGCAATAGCACAGTCGGCCCGACCCCTTTCAAGACTGAGAGTGGGCCCCATGAGACACCGAGCGGGCCTAAAGTAGTGGCGAACAACTTTTCCATCAGGAGGCCGTTTCCAGTGAGTAAGTAGTCTATCTCGCGTGTTTTTCTGCGAGGATTACAATGGGGTAATCTGTTCGCGCAAGCAGAACCTCTTACGTGATCTTATTAAATGTGTAAATATAAAAGGGCGTTGGTCGGAGTATCATTTGATGCACTCCGACCCAACGCATGGTCGCAATGTTAGCGACACCCAGTGATAGCACGGGAAGTGCAGAGCTATCGGACCAGTCCCGGGTTCACCCTCCAACTGGTTTGGGTAGTGGGTTACCTATCGAATTTTAGGTTTTACTCTCTAGCAAGGCTGGGCAGTGGGTTACCCGTCGAACTATCAGGGTTTACCCTCTAGCATGGCTGGGTAGTGGGATACCCATTTACTTACTAGGTTTTACCCTCCAGCTGGGCTGGGCAGTGTGTTACCTAATGACTTTTAAGGTTTACCCTCCAGTGCAGCTGGGCAGTGGGTTACCCATCGACTTATCAGGGTTTACCCTCCAGTGGGGCTGGGCAGTTGGTTACCCGACGACTTTTAGGGTTTACCCTCTAGTGCAACTGGGAAGTGGGTTACTCATCATCTTATCAGGGTTTACCCTCCAGCGGGGCTGGGCAGTGGGTTACCCGATGACCTCTTAGGGTTTACCCTCCAGTAGAGACGGGGCAATGGGTTACCCGAAGACCTCTTAGGGATTACCCTCCAGTAGAGACTGGGTAGTGGGTTACCCGACGACCTCTTAGGGTTTACCCTCTAGCGGGGTTGGGCAGGGGGTTACCCGATGACTTTTTTAGGACTCAGTCCTTTCTATTAGGCAAGACTGTGGATTTTCTCTATGACTACTGGAGAGGGACCCTTGGTTTTACAGGTCAGTGATGTGACAACCTTGACTTTGAGAAGACCTATTGACTGTGTGACAGTGAAGAGGTGTGGTTGGAGTTTCCCCAGAACTCTCAAGTACGAGGGGCGCTTTCCCCACCAAGTCGCATCCTTGTGACACGGCCTAAAATCGTGCAGGTGAGTCAGTGTCTCCCAAAGTAGATAGTGTGAGTGTGTGGTGATTTGAGCCCCTTGGCTTGCGGTTTGGGGCAGACATGTAGGATGCTGGGCATCGATGGTGGTTACTTCTGGGACTGTTGGCTACTCACTTTCTTGGGCTGAGCTACGGGATAGAGATCCCCTTACGATCTTGTTCGGGTTTCTTGTTGAGAATATAGATATGTATATACCTTTTTCCAATACCCAATTCTTGGGTTTTGGTTACTCTCCTTCTAGGAGAGGCGAAGATTCATGGGGTATGCCACATGCTTTCCGTGTCTAGATTCTCGTGGTTTGATGAGTCTACTCTCCTGCTATTGGTAGTGAAGGCTTAACGGGAATTTCATCTTCTCACTGTTCCTAAATCCTTATGTTAGGATGATTCTACTTCCTTCTTCTTGTTGGGTTTAATTGTACTCTTTATTGCACTCTCTATTGTACTCCTTTATTATTCCCTATTTGATTTACTGCTCTCCTCTTCAGTACCTCATTTGTTTCTCCCTCGAGCCTTCGGGGTATCCTACTGAGTATTTTTATACTCACCCCTACTTGGGATTTTCCTGCACTTGGTGTTCCCTTGCAGACGACAGATAGGTTTCTCATGACTATAGAGGAGCTTAAGAGTTTGGGAGTTTGGACTGTGTGCGGTGGTCATAGTTAGGTTTCAGGTGTGGGACTCTCCCAGCTGTTCAATTTTGTTTACCTGTTGCCGGGTTGTGACACGTTTCTGGTTGGGAACGTGTTTTGCACTTTTTCTTTTCATTTTACCTTAAGAATTTACTTTGTACCGTTTAGAGGTCGATTCAATTTTGTGGCTATTTTTGGTAGTTAGTACTTTACTTTTTCTTTTACTCTGCACTTCTGCATTGAGTGGGTCGTGTGTGTGTGTACATGTACTCATGAAAAGGCCTCCTCGAGTTTTTTAGCCTTCAACGCTTGTCACTAACCCCTGGAATATGGAGGCGGGCATGGGGTAGTTGCGACTCGAGGCCGAAAAGGGTCTGGTCGTGACAAAGTGGTATCAGAGGTGGTTCAATCTTTGAGACTTTATTCGGACTTCCGTAAAAATTAATTGGTTGGGATCTAGGGAAATAGTTTCAAAGTGTCTCGAGAGCATCTCTCAGGCCAGGGAGTCCAGCGATGGTGCGGTGTCCGACGTATCCATTCATCAGGACCCTGATAACCCGCCTGTCGACTCAACATGCTGAGACACTCATTGCAGGGAAAATTGGTTTGTGCATCACATAGGATTGAGTCTTTGACTGTCCTTCTTGAGTTAGCTCCCCATTGTTGTAACTGTTATATACATATATGCTCATCTAACCGTGACACTCCTTGATAACATTCAGGATGTCTCGGTGAAGACAGCCAGCTAGGATACCAGCTTTGGTTCATGACAAAGACCATGTAAGCAATGAGGCCTCAGTCCAGGACCCATCATGCGAGTCCCTCTCTCCGGGTGGGCCGGTAGCAGCACCCTCACCTGGTGAGCAGTAGATAGCACCAACAGAGCAGATGGAGTTTGAGCGCAGGTTGAGCATGCTCCGTGAGTTCCAGTGACAGAGACCGTTGAGGTTCAGTGGTGAGCCAGACCCTCAGGTAGCAGAAGTTTGGAACAAGATAGTGGTTTTCTTCTTCAGGCTTGCACAGACACCGGCATATCAGAGGGTGGCTTTGGAAGTTATCCTTTTCCACAGAGAAGCTGGGCGTTGGTGGAGTCTGATGACTCAGTTAATTTATGAGTCGTATCTTTCATGCGGTGACTTTCAGATGTTGTTTCATGAGGATTTTTACCCCTCCTACTTATGCTCCGTTCAGATCCAGGAGCTCTTGCAGTTTCAGAAGGGAGGGATGACGGTGACTAAGTATGCGACTATGTTTACGGACCTTGCACGCTTTTACCTGGACTTGGTCCATGAAGGAAACTTTTGAGCATGGATTTTCGATCAAGGTCTCCGCAGAGAGATTCATGTTGTCATAGTACCCTTGGGAATTTCCATTTATGTCAGGGTGAAAGAGAAGGAGCTGGTGACAGAGAGCTTCCTGTCACGTTCTACAGTTAGTGGTGGTAGCAGGATCCATAATGTTGAGTCATCTGTCGCAGCTAGTGGGCGTCGGCTGACAGAACCGCGATGCAGGTTGCTTTCCGATAACCAGAATCAGGGGCGTGGTCATATACCATAGTGGCGTCGGAGGTCACCAGTGCAGCCCGAAGAGAGATAGTTGGTGTTATTATTGTGATGATCGAAGTCACTTGGCACGAGACTGCCCGACCAGCCACACATAGAATATCGGGTAGGAAGCAGGTACACCACCGCTGTAGAGACAACACCGTGATCAGAGTAGCGCCCATAGAGGTGGTGCTAGTGGGGGAGCGGGGGGAGATAGAAGTGGGGGGGTGACATTACAAGGACTTACCACCACCACCGGGCTGTCCACATCAGGATTTGGGAGCAGACAATTGGGATCGCGGACAACCGCGAGCATTGGATGTCTACGATCCTGCAGATCATGAGATGATAAGAGGTATGCTTTACGGCTCTTCTACTTTTTGAAGTATAATTGTTAGACTCTGTGTGTGAAATACTTTTCTCCCTGCTCCTTGTTTGAGGTGTTACCAGGGTGACGCAAGGCGTCAGTGTAACCCTGTGTCAGTAGAGTAGAAGATGTGGAACCTTTTCTATATCTGATGGTATCGACTCCTTCACTTTCTGAGTGTTTAAGAGGGTCTTGGTCGTGGGACATCGACTATGAAATCATGTGTGACTAGATATCCTTGGGTGTTCCACCATATGGATATTCTGATAAAGGGAATCACCGGGCCTTGTCCCATGTTTGAATAGTGATTTCCAGTCACAGCATCAATGTAAAGGTTCGACCGGGGAGTTGAGCTACCCCCGAGGGCGTTCAGGACGTTTGAGACCGTGTGAAGTGATGGTGAGGTTGTCTACCGCCTTTCCCTAACCCCATAAAGTCTGGAGTGGGTTCATGACATCTCCCACGTGGATTACTTGAGGATATGTGTGTGTACTTCTATGCACGTCATCGGCAAGGGTAGAGCTCGTGTGAACATATCAAATCCTTTTGTCTGTGTGCAGTGACGCGGGACTGTGCAAGAGTTCGTCTGGGTATGGGAGAGCCAGTTGTGGGCTTAATACCCTGAGTTGTTCCATGGTTTTGCTTTTCGGGGATGAAAATATTGAAAGAGGTAATGATGTAAGAACCTGGTTTTTTCTATAAAAGACTTTAATTTTCTTGATGTTATTCCAGAGCAGTACCTTCAGACGGCGTACGATTCCAAGCCCCGGTGTGGCCAGAATTAAATTTTAAGTGTGTTCACACTAATCACACAAAATAAATAGGATAACTCCTGAACAGAGATCCGGATCAGAAATCTGAGTGCACGGATGGGTCTGAAATTGGGTTTTTACCCTAGGAACAACATAAAGCATGTCGGCGCGGGACGTTGGGACCCCTCGCCCATTAACGGAACGTTAAAAGGATAAATAAAATAATTAATTTATTAGTTTAATTGTTAAACTCATGTATCTCTTAAACGATTGCTCGGATGGGAAAACCGAGAGCACTGTTGAGTCTAGAACGTGTCTTTTACACTAGGAGGGGTTCAATTTTCATGGGCACGACCCTTCTGTGGAAAATGGCCCTAGGGGTGTTTTCGTAATTTAGAAGCCTTAGTTGTTAGATTTTATATCTTTTTAATGGAGCCTCATATTAAAATTCCATGACCACCATTGTGCTCAGGAGGTGGTTTTTACCCTATTCATGACCTAACTTTCACTGTGTTTGGGGTTTCGGACGTGAATTTAAATTGGGTGGAGTTTTTAATTAATTAAAGTTCTAATCAACTTTCTTTATTTAATCTCATCTTCCCCCACCCTCTCCCTGGCGAAACCCTTCTTCTATCCCAAGAAACTCCCCTCCTCCCATGCTCTCTTCCTCCTTCACCTCCTCCTCCTACCTTTGGCGGACGACGACGAAGCTTTGGATCGAGGTGTTCTGAAGCGCAACGAACGCATCGAATCTTTGTGAGCATGTTCCTCTTCGACGAACGGATCCAACGAGGTAGGCTTCTTGATTAATTTACGCACCTTTGGAAATTTCTTGAGTTTTTTCCATTTTAGTTGTTTATTTTCTATAATTCATGAACTGGGACGATGGTCGAACGAACATGGCCATCGTCTGATCCCCAATTTTGATCCTCATTCTTGGGTGTTCATCATCCAAAATTTTCAGATGCGCGTAAACCTTGTCGGGTCAACAATCGGGGGCAGGCGATGCGAAGGCCTCACCCCGAGGATCCTGAACCCATGATCGGTTTTAAATTTGGGCCACCAGAGTGGTGGCGGTGGTTTTTGGAATCCCCGGGTCCGGCAAGGGTGGTGGCCGGAGGTCGGGGTGGCGCAGCGGGGGTTCGGATGAGGTGGCCGACACAGATGGGGTTCAGATCGAAGCGGTTGGTGGACAGGCGGTTTCGGGTGTCACCGGATGGCCAAGGACGTTTCACGGTCGGAGGAATGGCTGGACAAAGGGGGTGTGCGGCTGGAGGTGATCGGGCGGCCGGGGTGTGCAGCTGGCTAGGGTGCGGCCAGGCGGAGCTGGTGGTTGTAGTCAAGCGGCGTCGTGTGGCGAGTCAGAGGCAGTGACGGAGCCAGGTGGGGGCTTCGGCGGAGCACAGCGGCGCGATCAGGGGACCGCGGCATTGCGCCTCACTGGACAGCAGAGAGACAACACAGGGCCTTAGTAGAGCCAACGGCGAGCGTGGGAGGCCGCGACACAGGCGTCCGGTCACAGTCATCAGAGGAGGACCCTGAGGCAGTGACCTCGGGGGTGCGGAGGAAACAAGGACCAAACTTTTGTGGGTCCTGTGTGATGAGATGAAGACGGTCCAAAAAAGGCCGTCTACTTTAGAGAATCAGACCCAAGGGAGGGGTCCGGTTCGGCTGGAGCAGGCCGTGACTGTTCGGTCTGGGTCGGCCGGGGTGAATCGGCCCGGTTTGGCCCCCTTATATTCGGGGGGTTGTAACTTCCAAACGGTGTGTCTGTTTGATGCGTTGTCCATGGCTGTGGATTTGTATCAGCGAGGCAGACTGTTTGAAGTGGGTTTCGGCGATTTTGGATTCTACACCCAAAGATGGGTGCCCCGAAATGTGTTAATTTAATAATATAAAATTATTATTAGAGTTTGCAACAGACGGGCTTCACGATCCGGACGTCCGTTTGATGCGCCGTCAATGGTGTGGTGGCCCTCGAGCTGAGACGGTCCTTCCAAGTTTGGTTCGGAACCTTTGCGGGTTGGTTTCGTTGCTCGGCGGCATGAAACACAATGTGAGTAATTAATTAATTAATTAATTAATTATTGCGTCAGACCTGACTCCTGCTTGGGATGTCTGATTGACGCACCGTCAGTAGCAGCATGACCACATTCCTAGTACAGAATTTTTGAGATGCTTTCTGAAGCGTTCGATTTGGAGACAAGGTGCGGGCCCCATAGGGCCTAGTTCTCACACCTTATGGTGAAACGCCGCTTTTTCACCCGACATCCATTTAGGGTGTTTGAGTAATCATTTCTGAGTGTTTTTATGAGGGGATTGCAACGACACAATCTGTCCACCTAAATTAGGGCTCGAGGTGTGGGCCCCACAGGGCCCTATTTGCGTATAACATGGGGAGTTGCGGCTTCTGCATTCGGAGTCTGTTTTAGGTGCCGTAAATGGTGTTGTGACCCTAGCATCGAGGAGAAATTCACCTGTGGGGTTTCAGGTGTTGAAGTCTGAGTTTAGCTCTTGGCCCCATGGGCCGTCTCTTAAGCTGTGTGCAGCATACTGTGACTTTTCCATCAGGTGCCCATATGGGGTGTATGAATAGTCGTTTCAGCATGCTTTTTCAAGTCCATTGCAATGGAGCAGTCCACCCAACCCCTTTCGGGACCGATAGTGGGCCTCACGAGACACCGAGCGGGCCTAATGTAATGGCGAACGAATTTTCCGCCGGGAGGATGTTTCCAGCGAGTAATTAGTCTATCTCGCATGTTTTTTCACGAGGATTACAATGGAGGAATACGTTCGTGCAAGAGGAACCTCTTATGTGATATTATTAAATGTAGAAATATGAAAGGGCTTTGGTCGGAAGCTCCATTGACGCACTCCGACCAAACACACGGTCGTGATGTTAGCGACACCCGGTGATAGAAAGGGAAGTGGAGAGCCATCAGACCAGTCTTAGGTTTACCCTCTAGCTAGGGTGGGCAGTGGGTTATACAATGAATTTTAGGGTTTACGCTCCAATGGGGCTATGTAGTGGGTTACCCGTCGAACTATCAGGGTTTACCCTCAAGCCGAGCTAGGCAGTGGGTTACCCGTTCACTTACTAGGTTTTACTCTCCAGTGGGGCTAGGCAGTGGGTTGCCCATGGAATTTTAGGGTTTACCCTCCAGTGGAGCTGGGAAGTGGGTTACCCATTGACTTATTAGGGTTTACCCTCCAGCGGGGCTGGGCAGTGGGTTACCCGACGACTTTTAGGGTTTACCCTCTAGTACAGTTGGGTAGTGGGTTACCCATCGGCTTATTAGGGTTTACCCTTCAATGGGGCAAGATAGTGGGTTACCCGACGACCTCTTAGGGTTTACCCTTGAGTAGAGACTATGTAGTGGGTTACCCGACGACCTATTAGGGTTTATCCTCTAGTAGATACTGGGAAGTGGGTTACCTGACAACCTCTTAGGGATTACCCTCCGGCGGGGCTGGGCAGTGGGTTACCCGATGACTTCTTTCAGACTCAGTCCTTTCTACTAGGCTAGCCTGTGGCTTTTCTCCATGACTACCGAAGCGGGACCCTTGGTCGTATGAGTCAGTGATGTGACAACTTTGACTTTGAGAA
This sequence comes from Viscum album, assembly GCA_963277665.1. Lineage (NCBI taxonomy): Eukaryota > Viridiplantae > Streptophyta > Magnoliopsida > Santalales > Viscaceae > Viscum > Viscum album. The sequence goes on from OY728158.1 coordinate 1,468,069,893, forward strand.
GACCTCTCAACTGTGTGATAGTGAAGAGGTGTTGTTTGACTATCCCCAGAACACTCAAGTACGAGGGGTGATTTCCCCACCAAGATGTGTCCTTGTGACGTGACCTAAAATCGTGCAGGTGAGTTAGTGCCGTCCAAAGCAAATAGTGTCAGGGTGCAGTGATTTGGGCCCCTTGGATTGCATTTCGGGGAAGACGTGCATGATGCTGGGCATCAATGGTGGTTACTTCTGGGACTGTTGGATACTCGCTTTCTTGGGCTGAGCTACGGGATGGAGATCCCCTTATGGTCTTGTTTGGGTTTCTTATTGAGAATATGGATATGTATATACCTTTTTCCAATACCCACTTCTTGGGTTTTGGTTACTCTCCTTCCAGTAGAGGTGAAGATTAGCAGGGTATGCTACGTGCTTTCCGCATATAGCTTCTCGTGGTTGGATGAGTCTACTCCCTTCTATAGGTAGTGAAGGCTCGGCGGGAAGTTCATCTTTTCATCATTCCTAGATCCTTTTGATAGGACGATTATACTTTCTTCCTCTTGTTGGGTTGAGCTGTAATCTTTACTTCACTCTCTATTGTACTCCTTTACTATTCTTTGTTCAATCTACAGCTCACCTCTTCAGTACCTCCTTTGTTGCTCCCTAGAGCCTTCGGGGTATCCTACAGAGTATTATTATACTCACCACTGCTTGGGATTTTTCCGCACATGGTGTTCCCTTGAAGATGACAAACATGTTGCTCATGACTACAGAGGATCTTTGGAGTTCAGGAGTTTGGACCATGTGCGGTGGTCGTAGTCAGGTTCCAAGTGTGGGACTCTCCCAGCTTTTCACTTTTGTTTACCTGTTTTCGGGTTGTGTCACTTTTCTGGTTGGGCTCTTATTTTTCCTTTTTTCTTTCCGGTTTACCTTCAGCATTTACTTTTTACTGTTTAGAGGTCAATGCACTTTTGTGGTTGTTTATGGCAGTTAGTACTTTACTTTTCCTTTTACTCTGCACTTATGCATTGAGTGGGTCGCATTTGTGTTTACAGGTACTCAGGAAAAGGCCTCCTCAAGGTGTTTAGCATTTGGAACTGGTCTCCAGCCCCTGGCCTATAGGGCGGGCTTGGGGTAGTTGCGGCTCGAGCCCAGGTAGGGTTGGGACGTGACAATCTATGTCTCACACAGGCTATGCCAAACAGATATACTGTACTTCACTAGTATCGACAAGATGAACATTCTAGAGTCAAAAAAATGGAACAATAAAAACCAATGTGGATGATCCATTCATTTAAAAAGTGGTGATTAATGTTTTGAATAATATTTACCTGAATTTTAAGATATGGTAATTTCAGGAGAGAAGGCCCTAATTTTTCGTTCAAAAATCACCTTACCATTTCCTTTCCATTCTATAGTGAACTATGAAAAAAATTTAGATATTATGATATTTATATCTTTTTATGAGATATGCCTTATGTATCAGGGAATAATAAATAATAAAAATAGAAAATTAGGTTCTCATTCATGTTTTAGGAGTTCAAATCACACTTAACAAATGTTGAAAACATTGTCCACCCTTGATGAATGGAATATATAAATGGAAAAAAAAGATATATGTTTGGGGGATAATTATTTTTTGAAGAGAAAATTGGGATGTTAGTGAATATTTCTTATTCCTATTGATTTATGTAATATATTATCGATATGAAGAGACATATAGGGCATGAAGTACATAGATAAGTAGGAAACATGCCTTCTATAACTCCATAAAATTATACTTCATTTTTTTTATTTTTTTATTACATAATTCCATATACCCCACAAAAATCTATTATTTATTTTTTAATTTAGGGTAATAAAAATTTAGTGATTAGGTGAAGGAGTGGTGACCCAATTGTAATGTTTGTGTCAGGAGGTTAATTGAATTTGGGAATTTTTTCCAATGTTAAATGATTTTTGGTATTAGACTTTAGAATTTATTATGAATTTTGTTATTCTTATGTTGTATAATGGGTTTTCATTATTGACTTGATTAATAAATTTTTTAAACAAATTTCTTATTTTAAAAAATTTAGATGGATTAGTTTAGAATAATGTAAAGAGTGGTTAGTGATTACTAAAAATGCCAGGAAGAAATTTCGATATAATTTGTATTCATGGTAATTCTAATCCCTAATTAGGTATTACCAGGGTATTTATGAGAATGATCATTTTGGATCTCACACATTGTAAGAAGGATAATTCAAAAAAATGAAATTGTGAGGATAACTCTCATCATCATTAATCTTAAATAAGGATGAAAACGGGAAATAAATTATGGAACTATATATTAAATCAATTAAAAAATATTTGATTATTATATTGAAATGACAATGAAATCAGTACAAAAGGGAAGCTTAACCTGAACCCTTATCACTTGTCTCTCATCATAATTTTTAAATGCCTTGTTACCTTGTTTGGTAGTCCAATAAATCTTGTACTATTATTCTCATTTTCACAATTAAAAATAAATTAAAGTACTACTCCTTAGCTTTTACATTAGTTAATACTACTAATACACCCTAGGGTAGAATAAATTTCTTTTTCCACACCCCATGAAAGGCGTGTGGCACAAACATAGAGTTTTTTTTAGTGATTGATTGCTAATATTAACCAAAATTTCATTATTATGACCTCCAATGGGGAACTAATTTATTTTTATCTTGATAGAGAGAGTAATTTTATAACTAGTCTTTGGTATCCTAATATAGAGAATAAATTTATACAAATAAATCTTGTAGAATAGAGATAAACACCATGTTTTTACTCTTAGCCAGCAAATATGGTAATAAACACATAATAAACTCTAATGGATATGTATACCACACAATTTTACAAACAAAAAAATTAACTAACTAGAAATGTGCAATAAAATGACATTGAATTTAAGGTTAACTGTAATGCCCCAACCCCAGTTACCCAGAATCGGTGCATTATTAAATAACATTGGCATGATACAAGGAATCATGTCCCGAAAGACCGATCAGTTTAGTATCCTTGGAAGTACTAGAAACATACATAAGTTTTACATTACATCATGAAATAAAAAAACAACATTGTGTCCCCTTTGAAAACTCTTATATCCCTTAGACTATTTCTATAGGTTAATCGTAATATACTTCTTCGAATCTTGGGAAAAATAAAACATAAGAAAGGGGTGATCTCAAATGCTCAGTAAGGATAACAATATAGCAGAAATTATAATAAATAAGAATAAACATTTATAGAAATGTATAAGACTAGAACAGAAGCCTTTTAAACTTAAACTTTAGCATAATATGGTAAAGATAAATCATATAATTCCATTTACTTATTCACATGGATATTCTAAATGTCGAAAAATCACATGTAATATCAATATCCAATTTCATAATGATGTAATGCATAATTCCAGACTTCATAACCACATAGTCAAGGCCTTGTGCCAAGAATACAAATAAGATTTTTTCAAGGCCTTGTGCCAAGACACTAGTTTGTCTCATGAGACCTACCGATGCATCAAGGAGCTATAGCGGGCTCCATACGTCACATACTAAGTACAATTCATTCCTCATAAGAATTTTTTAAACATAACATAAACATTCATATTAAAACTATCATACGAAATGTCAATACTTTATCCATAAACCATGAATGGTATAAAAATAACACATCCACAATAAAACATATCACAAAACATTCAATACATCATGAAATATTTGTATCATAATAAATAAACCTTTATAAAGAATAATATCCCATAAATTATTTTGACATAGTTGAAAATGATCAGTAAAAATCTTTGAGAGAAATATCCCTTTTCATGAGTACATTTAAAAGTCTCACTATTTATTAAGAAGCTGTTCAAAATAGATTTTTGAATCAAAGTGTCCCATACCACTTTGAAACTTTTACAAGTAATTTAAATTTTTAAACATTAATGTCCATATAAATAAAACCTTAAAACCATTTTTAAAATATGCACATTAATGTGAGATATTTAGAAGAATAAATTTTTAAAACATTTAAAATGATATTTTATTAACCAATGAGAGATAATTTAATACAAATAATTGAGGTAATAAAAACTTTATATATTCATGAGAATAAATGGATTCATGATATACTATGTCAATGTACATTATATACACCAAATAAAAGTGAATTGGTTCATAACGACAAAGAAGTCCCAATGGATTGTAAGTTGAGATGAATTCTTTTATAAAGACTGTATCCTTAAGTTAAGGATAAATCAATGACATATTTATTTGTGAAAAATATAAATACACTCAATATTATTGGATATACATTGTAAATCAATCATAGGACATTCACACATATTCTTGTAAAAACAACACCAATGACTTGGATGATTAACTCAATGAATACAAATTGAGTTAACATTACTCATATCAAGTTTATATCGATGACTTGAGAATTTATAAATGGAGTTATTATGTGTATAAAATGTATATCCATAAAAAAGGGTAGTGGAAATAACTACATAATTAAATAAATAGTGATTTCACACATAATGTTGGAGTAAAGTAATTAATGAAGTTTGTGTAAAACCGAATGAGTGGAAATTGAAATTTGAAATTCCCTTACCAATTTGGTAACTTATGAAGCATAAACCCTGTTAAATAATGATCATCCAATGATGATGTAAATACCCATAAATTAAAATATATTATGCAAAAAATAAAATCATGGGAAGTACATACACCACACAAAAAGTAATAGTGTAAAATATAGCATGAATCTCACGGGAATAAAAGTGAGATGAAAACCCCTTACCTTGTACATTTCCTTGGTTGAGGGTATGTTAACCTCCTTTATAATAGTTAAACCATTTATATTAAATTATAAAATAACTATATAAATAAATATTATATCATGTGTGATCCTCTAGTATTGCTTTGTTAATAATATTTTAGTAGTATCCTTGTTTCAGGTGTTAACTGATTTGTTTTCCTTTATATGCTCGGTTACGTAAGCCATGTTTTTTATCGATAAATTTTTTTTTATTCATATCCAAAATGATATTAAGTTCCTAATAATTATTCTTAATCATAAAATTAAATTTATTCTTGAATTATTATGATGGGGAATGAATCTCATCTCATTCGTGGAGATTTTAATCCGTAAGTACGCAAGAGCGACAACATCGTTATATTGATGGTGAAACCGTATGTAATTGGGTTATATAGAATATATACAGAATCATTAACATGTTATATTTATTATTTACATTGTTTATACTCATTATTATACCCATCCAAAAAATTAAGTGTTTGAATAACAAACTACACCATGATGTGGAGACGATAAGCCTTACGTACACATGCATGGTGACTTTGTCATTCATATGATGGATAGAATAATAAATATATTTGTACCATTTTTATAATAAAATCACATTATATAAAATATAATTTAGTTATTATTTTATAATGGAAACAACAAATAAATAGGAAGTGGAAGAAGAAAACAACATGAAAGAGGTGATGAAATATTTACCTCTTTTTCGGGTTCTTCCTTTTTATTTGGTCAAAAGGGCTCCATAGGTTGACATTATGTCCAAAGTAAGGACTCTAGGATGAAGGGAGGAAAGTTGGTAGGATATTTCGGAAGGGTGTGGTCGAGAAAAGTGGATTTGGAGGAGTTAAATTAAGATAATGTGAAGTACCATTTTATAAGAGAGGTGAGGGTCACTTTAGGAAAAGCTTGAAATATTAATTTATAACAAAATAATTTTCTATTTATAATTTCTAAAAAATGATTTTTTTCTAGGTTAAGGTAAGGATGGTTCTAAAACCTCCCAAACAATAGGTTTTATAGAGGTTTAGGACACCATATTAACCTTATCTTTTAGATTTAACTCTTAGTTAAATAGTTTGACATTTACCATGTCTTTCTGTATCATTATATTATATAGTTAATAAACATACTATAACAAGAAAATATAATCCCAAGTGGTTAATTATTAATATATATAACTTTTTCTATCTCTGTTGACCAAACTTCAGATTTTTAGGAATATTTTATCAATTAATAATATAGTATTTTTTTTAAACTCAATTATGTCAATTTTGACATGATTTTTTATTTGGTTTTTATGAAAATTATAACAACCTTATTACTTAGAAAAAATATTTAATCATCCCTATCATGTCATATTAACCTATAAAATTATTGGGATTCATCAAAAGTCTAAAATTACATTTATTTGGATATTTAAAATATCAATTATTTTAATCTTTCATTAATAAGGTAATTACTACATTGTCATTGTGTCATAAATAAATTTAATTATTTAATGTCTAAAAATTATAAATAAAATACCATAATTTAGGAAATCTTTTTATCTTTCTAATTAATTTTTACAGTCTAATTTATCTTATTTACAACCTTATATTAAAAATGGTTTAGTTATTAAACTTTGAATTTAACACTTTTAACACTACTTTAAATAAAATAATAATAAATGTTTTAATCTAATCCAAGTGGACCAAAAGTATTATATTTTATTACTAAGATTGTTTTTGATCGAATTACACTTATCCATTAGAATTAGGACATGTGTTATGGTAATTATAATATCATTTTTACCCTTAATTTCCCAATTTACTTTTAACAGTGGTAATAAAAGTCAAAAGTTAGTATTCACCAAAAATTATTTTCATATTAGTGATCCAAATTTTACTTAATGATGTCAACCATGTCTCTTGGATTTTGGAAATTAAACTCACAGAAGTGGTAAAATTAAATTTTATGCAAATTTATAAATACTTCTATAGGGTGGGTAAAAGACAGTAAAAAGTTCAATAGAATTTTATACCTCTAATTTTGTTATAAAATTACTCCAAATAATTACATTGAACTTATATAGGAATTATATATCTACTTTTACCTAAATTAAATTTAAATAAAGTAAATAATTATTTAAATAAAAAGTGAGTTTTAAACTATAACGTAGTGTTTTTCATTATTCATCAAAAATTGAATGTTTTTATAAAAATACCAAACATTTACCCTAAGATAATTTTGATATCCAGAATTAAAAAATTAATTCTATTTGACCCAATTCAAAACATAGAAGTTTCATTAATTAATTTAAAATTAATTCCTATTGTCAATACCGAAAAGAGGGTTTTTTAAAAAGTCAAAACTATCAAAATATTGACATGTGTTTATGTCAAATTTAAATGTTAAATTACTTATAATGACCTAAATTGTATTAAATGATAAAAATATAATATAATAATACTTCCAAATCATTAAAAATTAATAATTTAACATAATAAATTATTTTATTAAAAAAGATGTTTTCAATTAAAATTTAGTATTTCTCAGTATTCATCAAAATATGAAAGTTATGAAAAAAGTACCAAAAATTTATCCAAAATAAATTTTTATGTCCCAATTCTAAAGAAGAATTTAATTTCATTAATTTTCATATATAAAAGTTTCAAATGTTAGTTTTAAAATGGCTTTTTCATTAAAAGGAGGTAAAATTTCATTTTTTGAAACATACTTCTTTTATCTGAAAAAAATGAATTTGTTCTTATATTATGCCTAATAAGCATGAAATATGGATTCTAAAATTATATAGAATATATAAAATTCAAAATTTAGTTAATACTATTCATAAGTTCCATTTGAACGGCTAGTTTGGTAAGTCGTGGTGTGCTCGAACTCGGTGTTGCATATAGCGCAAGCTATTGAATTACTTTAAAGAAAATAACTTACTATGAAATCTTGGGGTGTTATATTATTCCCCTATTTTGGAAATTTTTTTCTTGAAATTTTAAAATTGGGCTTGGTAACTTAATTGAAATTCCCACATCGTAAAAAGATTCAATAAAACTATCACTTTAAACGAAAGAAAAAGAAGTACAAAGGTCACCCGATATAACACAAACTAGGACTCCATGTTAGAAAACATGGATTTGGAAGATAAAATAAGGGTCAAGTTATGATGGAGAGTGATAGAAAACATGATTAGGAGAAAGTTAACAATAAGAAAACCACAATCTTGTGATGGGATAAAAGGTCATTAGTTTCCCAGTAGGAAAAGTAAACAGACAACATTTTTTTGTTTTATCTTCCATTTCATAAAGTTGATGAATTTATTTATGAGATTGACTAAGAACATAAAGAGATATACTTACTTTTTAAGTATATTTTTATCCTTTAATAAATTTCTACCACTAAATCATCTTTATTTTTCAAACGATGAGTATTCAAGGTTACTTGGGAACACCTGGAGTGATAGAATCAACTTCTAGAGAATCACATTATCACAAAGGATAAACTATATACTTCCCTTGTCTTTAGAGATTAACCAAAACAAAAATGGTTAGTTCAAGATCAGATGATCCCCAAAAAGGATAATCCTTTAGAGAAAGAAATACTAATCTTTGTTTGTAAACTTACACCAACAATACCCAAATTTCAATAAATACAATTCAATAAACAATTGTCCTTAAAATCATTCAATATAATTAAAACAAATATTGAAACCCAAAACATAGAAGAATTTGATTACGTAGTCTTCCACATTAAATCATATCTCTAAATAACATTGACTACTCTTAAAGTCACATACTTAAAAGTAATTCACCTAATCACGTATTTTCTATGATAGGATAATCATTTCAATAAATAACCCAAATCACTATAAATCTATAATAACAACATAGATAAGAATCCACCATTACTCCCCAAATTAAATCCCATAGTATTCTATTTTTCTTATTCATATAGTATTACCAACAGATTGAACATCTTCCAAAATAATATTTATCACTTAATCACAAAAAAAAATATCTATACTAAGGACATCCATTTAATAAGACATAATATCCAAAATCAACTTATTATTTATCAACACAAACATTTAACTAAAAATAATTAGTCACACTAACTAGGGACTTTATGTAGTCTAGTGGTAGGTGATAAATCCCAATCCCACTTTGGTTATGGGTTCAATTCTAGCAGCTTTGTCCGACGCGACGGGTTGTCACACGGTCTGCGTGTTGTCCTTTTTTAAAAACTATATTTTATAACATTCCCAAAATGATCTAAATTCTTCAAAATGACCATCACATAATTTCATCACAAGTGTTATCTCATACATTTCATTTTCATCCCAAAATTTAATAACTCATAAGTTTCTCAAATTCAAGTATCATATAAACCCAAATGGTTATTTATAACTATATAAACAATAGAAATGATAATTATCTATAAAATATAATTTTCACATAACAGACTGTAGGGTCACACATACAAGAGAAAAGTCTTACAATGTAATCCCATCAACAAATAGCATAAATAATTTTAAACATTTCTTCATCCATTTATTTCCACATAGATTCTTCCCTGGCCAAGAGGTTGTCCTATACAATAGGGCATTTACTTTGGTAATTCCCAGGTCCCATACATTTATGTCAAATGACTTTAAATGGAATTTTGGGATCATTTTTTTTCTTCTATAGTACTCTTCATTTTTCCTCTGAAATTATTTACTTTATGTCCTTTTTTCAAAAACATAAAGCATTTATTTGTTCTATTGAGACACTTTCCTTGGTGTCTCCTTCCACATTTCCTACATGATGTAAATTGAGATTTATTTTCTCAATGTTCTCCACTGCCAGAACTATTATCATTCCCCACCTTTTATCTTCTTTGTTGAGTTCAGGAGTTGGTTAATATATATGTTATTGATCATATTTTAGGAAAATTGATTTGGAATGAACATGATATATTTTACACCTATCAACATTCTATTTTTTTCTCATTTCCACCACCATGCCCACCGTGTACATCATCTTCAATGTTACTATGACATCATTGGAATCCAGCCATTGACTAACACAAGAAAGCATAGTGTGAGTCATAAAATTGTTTAGAAAATATTGTAACACCTTATTTTCAATCTAAAACACATTAGGATTAACCAAGGTTATTTATTCCCATTTATATAAAAATCCTTCAAATCGGTTTGTAAAGAAAATGTGAATTATCCTAAGAATATCTTCCAGGAGTGTCGTAACCAAGAGTGTAGAAAAGCACATTGTCATGTACTAGTATACAATGAGTCAATCCTGAAACTCCTTGTCATAGTTTTCACCCCTAGGTATATCTATACCAGAGCTTCCTCTGCCTGGTCATATCCATATAGTGATGTATTACTTAGAAAATCCACATAATATTAACATTACCAAAATATTTGGATATTCTTCAATACTAATACTCAATGTCTATCTTTGGGAAGTGTTTCTTAATCAGAGTTCTTTTCTAAATCTAGCTTCCAAGGTTTGTACAAAACTTCCTATGATACCAACTATAATGCCCTGACCCCAATTACCCTGTATCAGTGCATTATTACATAACATTTTCATGGTACAGGGAAGAATGTCCCAAAAGACCAATCAATTTAGTATCCTTGGAATCACTAGATACATACATATGTTTTACATTACATCATGAAACAAAAAAACAACATTCTGTTCCATTTGAACACTCTTATATCCCTTATCCTATTTCGGCAGGTTAATCGTAATATAGTTCTTTTCATCCTGGGAAAAATAAAACATAAGAAATGGGTGATCTCAAATGCTCAATAAGGATAACAATATAGCGGAAATAGTCATAAATAAGAATAAACATATAAGGTAATGTATAAGAGTAGAACACAAGCCTTTTAAACATAAACATCAGGATAATATGGAAATGATAAATCAAATAATTTCATTCACTTATTCACATGGATATTTTACTAGTCGAATAATCACATGTAATATCAATATCCAATTTCACAATGATGGAATGTATAATTCTAGACATCATAACCACATAGTCAAGGCCTTGTGCCATGACTAAAAATAATATTTTGTCAAGGCCTTGTTCCAAGACACTAATTTGTCTCATGAGACCTACCGACGCATTGAGGAGATATAGCAGGCCCCACCCATCACATACTAATTTAAATGAATTCCTCATATTAAAAGTTTTAAACATAACATAAACAATCATATTAAAACTGGCATGCAAAATGTCAATACTTTATCCATAAACCATGAATGGTATAAAAATAACACATCCACAATCAAACATATCACAAAACATTCAATATAGTATGAAATATTTTTATCATAATAAATCAACCTCGATCAAGAATAATATCCCATAAAGGATGTTGACATAGTTGAAAATGATCAGTATAAATCTTTGAGAGAAATATCCCCTTTTCATGAAAACATTTAAAAGTATCACTATTTATCAAGAAGCTGTTTAAAATAGATTTTTGAATCAAAGTTTCCCATACCAATTTGAAACTTTTAAAAGGAATTTCAATTTTAAAACATTAATTTCCATATAAATAAAACCTTAAATCCATTTTTAAAATATGCACATTAATGAAAAATATTTAGAAGAATAAATTGTTAAAACATTTAAAATGATATTTTAGTTAGAGTTCCTAACCAAATGAGAGATGCTTGAATACAAATAATTGAGGAAATAAAAACATTATAATATCATTAGAATAAAGGGATTCATGATATACTATGTCAAAGTACATTATATACACTAAATAAAAGTGAATTGGTGCATAACAACAAAGAAGCATTAAGGGAATGTAAGTTGAGATGAATTCCTTTATAAAGACTGTATCTTTAGGTTAAGGATAAATCATTGACCTAATTATTTGTGATAAATATAAATACCCTCAATATTATTGGATATTTAGTGTAAATAAATCATATGACATTCACACATATTCTTGTAAAAACAACCCCAATGACTTGGATGTTTAACTCAATGAATATAAATTGAGTTAAAATTACTCTTATCAAGTTTATATCAATGACTTCATAATTTATCAATGGATTTATTATGTGTATAAAAATTATATCCACATAAATGGGATTTTAAAATAATACATAATTAAATAAATAGTTATTTCACACAAAATCTTGGAGTAAAGTAATCAATGAAGTTTGCATAAAACCAAATGAGTGGAAATTGAAAATTGAAATTCCCTTACCGATTTGTTAACTTATGAAACATACACCCCATTAAATAAGTATCATCCAATGAGGATTTAAATAACCATAAATTAAAGTATATTATTCAAAAAATACAATCATGGGCAGTACATACACCACACAAAAGATAATAGTGGAAAATATAGCATGAATCACACAGGAATAAAAGTGAGATGAAAACCCCTTACCATGTAATTTTCCTTGGTTGAGGGTATGTTAACCTTATGTATAATATTTAAATAATTTTTATAAAATTATAAAATAACTATATACATAAATATGATATCATATATGATCCTCTAATGTTTCCTTGTTAATAATATTTTAGTAGTATCATCGTTTTGGGTGTTAACTGGTCTGTTTTTCTTTATATGCTCGGTTAAATGAGCAATGTTTATTATGGATAAGATCTATTTTATTCATATACATAATTAAATTAAGTTATTAAACATTATTTTTAATCATAAAATGAAAATTATTCTTGAATTATTATGATGGGGAATGAATCTCATCTCGTTCATGGATATGGTAATCTATACATACGCCCGAGCGACAATATCATTATATTGATGGTGAAATCGTATGTAAGTGGATGGTATATCATATATATAAAATCATTAACATGTTATATTTATTATTTAAATCACTTATACTCATTATTATAACCATAAAAATAATTAAGTGTTTGAATAACAGACTACACAACGGCGTGGAGATGGTAAGCCGTACATACGCACGCATGGTGACTTTGTCATTCATATGATGGATAGAATAATAAATATGGTTGTACCATTTTTATAATAACATCACATTATATATAATATACTGGAGTTATTATTTTATAATGGAAACAACAAAGAAATAGGAAGTGGAATAAGAAAAGAACTTGGAAGAGGTGATGAAATATTTACCTCTTCTTCGTGTTCTTCATTTTTATTTGATCAAAAGGGCTCCTTAGGTTTGATTTATGATCAACGTAAGGCCTATATGATGAATATAGGAAAGTTTTGAGTATATATGGGCAGTTTTTGGCTGATAAAAATGGATTTGGAGGTGTGAAATTAAAATAAGGGGAAGTACCCTTTTATAAGATAGGTGAGGGTCACTTTAGGAAAAGCTTGAAATATTATTTTATAATAAACTACATTTCGGTTTCTAATGGCTCCAAAATAATTTATTTCTAGGGTAAGGTAGGTATTGGTTTAAAACCTCTCAATCAATAGGTTTTAGACATGTTTAAGTAACCATATTAACCTAATCTTTTAGATTTAACTCTTAGTTAAATAGTTTGGCATTTACCATGTCTCTTTGTATTTTTGTATTATATGGTTAATAAACATACTATAAAAAGACAATAGAACCCCAATTGGTTAATTATTAATATATATAACCTTATATATGTTATTTGGCAGAACCTTATATTTTTATAAATATGATATCATTTAATAATATAGTATTTGTTTTAAAAACTCAATTATATCAATTTTGATACAATTTAGTATCTGGTTTTTGTGAAAATCATAACAGCATGAGTACTTTGAAAAAAAAATATTTAAGAAAACCTAACATGTAATTTTAACCTATAAAATTATTATAATTTCTCAAAAGTCTCAAATTACATTTATTTGGATATTTATAACATCAATTATTTTAATCATTCATTAATAAGGTAATTACTACATCGTCATTGTACCATAAATAAATTTAATTATTTAATGTCTAAAAATTATAAAAAAAATTACATTATATAGGAAATATTTTGAGATGTATAATTAATATTTATAGTTTCATTTATCTTATGTATAACTCTATATTAAAAATGTTTTAGTTATTAAACATTGAATTTAAAACTTTTACCTCTTCTTTAAATAAAATAATAATAAATTTCCTAATTTAATCCAAGTGGACCAAAAGGATCATATTTTATTCATAAGTTTGGTTTTTTTCTAATTACACTTATCAAATAGAAATAGGACACGTGTTAGGGTAATTATAATATCATTTTTACCATTAATTACCCAATTTACTTTTAACCGTGGTAAATAAAAGTCAAAAGTTACTTTTCAAAAAAAGTATTTTCATCTTATTGAACCACATTTTACTTACTGATGTCAACCATGTCTCTTGTATATTTTAAATTCAGCTCACCAAAGTGGTAAAATTAAATTTTATGCAAATTTGTAAATGCTTTTAAAGGGTGGGTAAAAGACGGTAAAAAGTTCAATAAAATTTTATACCTCTAATTTTATTATAAAATGACTCAAATAAATTACATTGAAATTATATAGGTATTATATATCTATTTTTAATTAAAATAATTTAAAATAAATTAAATAATTATTTAAATAAAAAGTCGGTTTTAAACTATAACGTAGTGTTTTTCACTATTAATAAAAAATTTAATGTTTTCAAGAAAATACCGAAAATTTACTCTAAGATAATTTTTATATCTAGAATTAAAAAAATAATTCTATTTTACCAAATTCAATACATTGAATCTCCATTAATTAATTTAAATTTAATTCTCATTGTCAAAACCGAAAAGCGGGTTTTTTAAAAAGAAAAAACTGTCAAAAGATTGACATGTGTTTATGTCAATTTTAAATGTGAAATTACTTATAATAACCAACATTGTATTAAATGATAAAAATATAATCTAATTATACTTCCAAAACATTCAAATTCTTAATTTAACACTACAAATTATTTCGATTAAAAATGTTGTTTTCAATTACAATTTAGTATTTTTCACTATTCATCCAAATATTAAAGTTATTAGAAAAGTACCAAACATTTATCCAAAATAAATTTTTATATCCTGATTATAAAGAAGAATTTAATTTCATTAAATTGAATATATAAAAGTGTCAAATATTGGTTTTAAAAAGGGTTTTCCATTAAAAGGTGGTAAATTTGCATTTTTTGAAACATACTTTTTTATCTGGAAAAAATGAATTTTTTATTATATTATATCTAAGAAAAACAAAATATGGATTATAAAATTATATGTAGTATATAATATTCAAAATTCAGTTAATATTATTCATAACTGCTTTTTGAACAGCTATTTTGGTAAGTTGTGGTGCGCTCGAACTCGGTGTTGCGTATAGCACAAGCTATTGAATTAGTTTAAAGAAAATAACTTACTATGAAATGTTGGGGTGTTACATTAAAAATATTCTAGACTACCTAAATACCATTTTCTTTTAATTTATGATTATAAATTTAAAATTCAAGTGTTCTAATTTTTATATTCAAGCTTCAAGTATACAGGACTATCTAAGGACCTAGTCAAGTAGGGGTATAACCATTTTCACTTTAGGGGGATACTAAGGGGTGGTTGTATATCTTAAAACCTATAGATATCCATTAAAGTAATGATATGAAAAGAATATACATGAAAATATTCTTCCCAACTTCTCATAGTATATTGATAGGGAATTAAATTTGAATCATCTGAAAAGAAACCAATGAAACCATCTATGAATATTAGGAAATATTCAAAAAGCATTGTGCATGTTTCCCTCACCATATAGTGGATGAAACTGAAGTTATAGTTTTATTCTACCAAGTTCTAATATAAAATTAGAGGAACCTCTTGGATGAATCATCTAGATGATCTTTGATTGACAAGTAACCCATGTAAGCTAGAGTCCTAATTTAGAAAATAGCATAGAATTTCAAAAAAAAATGAATAAGAGGCATAGGTATGAGAGTTATTCATGAGGTAAGTGATTCTAACTCAACACCTCTACCAAAAACTAATATTTAGTAATTAAAAATTTTAGTGAGACATATGACATTGAAACAAGTGAGTGAAAAACCAGACCCAGCTCAGGTATGTTTTTTTGTTCCTCAACCCACCACTTTATTGAATATTTTGTTTAGATATAGGGTATGGAGAGTTTTTAATCCACCATCCATCCAAGGAAATTTTAAAAAAAATAATACATGGAGATAATGGAAATCCCAATATGTATTTTGAGTTCAACAAAAGAAACTAAAATCAACCACATTTCCATCAACAATTACAAAACCTACCTCCTTTCTAACATTTATATAATACAACTTACCAATAACAAGCTTATTAAACACCTATTTTTCAAATAAAAATCCTATGAAAACTCCCACTTCTAGTACATCACCAGCTTAATGAAGAAAAGGAACATATTATGAGAATCTAAGAAATAGAGTGAAGGATTTATCGAATAAATTTTAGTGTCTCATGGACATAATATCAAAAAACCATAACACAATAATAACTCTGATAGTCCCAAAACTGAAGTACAGTGTGAGATTGATCATCATAAGAAGTGGAAAAGGGAATCATCCACCTAATCAAAAGGATGTTCATGATAAATTAGGATAAATTATGTTTGAAAATTATTGACATACTCTAGATTAAGAGTACACTCAAACAAATGAAGAATATGAAAATTAGGAAGAAGAATTTAATATAATACTTAGAGTGTAAATACCTATAAATACATTATACATAAAACAAAGGAATAAAAAGGACATTCCCCTACCATTCAATTCTAGGTCAGCCTATTAAAATAATATGTATTAAGAGAAACTTGAAGTAGATATCAAAGTTACATTTCAAAATGTTAAAATTAAAAAACCTCTCTTAGAATTCATCTAAAAAATCCCAAACTATGCTAAATTTCTCAATAGGATTTGTACCAACATAAATAGTAATGATGGTAATGAGAGAATCAACATAGGGTATAGCATCTCATCTATAATCACACCACCACTTCCCATGAAATTTCATGATCTAGAGGTATTTTATATTCCTTACGTTGTTGGTTCTTTAAAATTTTCTAATTCTTTCTGTAATCTTGGTGCCCACATAAATTTCATGCCTCCTTCTATTTTCCCATATATGATGATATTTTTAATTGAATCCCACATGTATTTAAATCCAACTACAAAATAGATCCATTGTTTTTCTTGCATGTTTTTGATAGGATATGCTAGTGGCACTGGAAGGACTAATTTTTCTAGCATAATTTTACATGATCACCATGGAGGAATATAAATCACTAGTCCACTAACCCATTATATTAAAGAATACCATTCCTAAATATGGTCAAGATGATCATCAATGTTCAAAAAGGACACATCATGGTGGAACATGGAGATAATAATGTATACTTTAATGTTCATGAATCTTATAAGAACCCTACAAAAACTCATTCCATTTTTAAATTTCACATGAATAAGGTATTGATCCAATTTAATATTCAGGAATGCTCTAAGAATTATCAGCCTTATGAGATCACCTTATAATTAAAACACTAAGGAAAAAGTGAATACTCAAAAATATGGAAATTATAATTACAAATTTAAAGAATAAATTCCCTTTAGTTTCTTTTAAAAAAAATTTAGAACAGAATGACAAGATTCCATTTACAAAGAAAATTCAAGGTTTGGAATTTGGTAATTTCAATTCAATCTCATATCTATAAAAACCCATGAATTTATATTTAAAACTGCTCCCATAAAATTTAATGTTTGTGTATCTAATGGAAGGAGAAAAATTTCCAATAAGAATAGGTCACAACCTATCCAATAACTAAGAAAAAACCTTGATTGTCCTTTTGAAAAGAGACATACAAGCTATAAGGTGGCGCCTACAATACATAACTGAAATGTATCCAAAAATATGCTCATATAAAATATTATTTAAGGGGATTATAGAACTATTAGAATGACCCAATGTATTCTAAGTCCCACTATTATGGAGGTTGTAAAAAGGATATAAATATGATTTTAGAAGATACATTATTTACCAAAAATCTAATAGAAAGTGTGTCAGACCCATCCATGTAGTTCCAACAAAAACCATTTCAACAATTTTAAAAAATGACCATAATTATCCGATCCCGATTATATTTTAAACTATTTAGAGGGTGCGTATAGATTAATTTTCAAGAAACATTTCAAAATGAAAATAAATGCCTTTAAAACCATAATTGTTTTTGAAATATTTTAATTTTGGGGAATTGATTTTGTGGGACACTTTATTATGTATTTTTTTAATATGTATACTCTACTTTTTTTACTATGTCTAAAAATTGGTTGAGGCTATATATTCCATGATTTATGATTCCAAAGTTGTTTGATATTTTTTTAGGTCTAATTTAAATTATAGTTTTGGAAAGTTAATATCTACCATCAGTGACCAAGGGAGTAATATTTTCATATATTAATTTTTTTTATTCTTAAGTAAAATGGGGTGCATCATAAGACCTTCACACACTACTATCCTTAAACAAAATGGCCAAGATGAAGTGTCTAACTGTGAGATTGAAGGTATTTTATAGAAAATGTTAAACACAAAAGAAAGGATTGAATACAAAGGCTTGAAGATACCTTATAGGAATACTAGATATCCTAAAAAACACATATAGTAATGATCCCCTTTTGGTTTATTTATAGAAAAATAATAATCTACATTTCTATTTCAAACACCAAGATTATATGGTTTAAAAAAAATAGATCTGGAAAGTGAAGGAAAATAATGATGAAATTACTTACAATAACTAAAACAAATAAAAAGTGGAGAATTTGAAAATTACATAATTTAAAGGTAATGAATCCAAGTGGCACATGATAAAATCATTGAACTAAAAACCTTTCAACCAAGAGACCATGTTCTATTCTTCAATTCTATATTGAAGCTAATTTCATGTAAGATTATTCCTAAGTGGATGGAACTTTTATTGTTACTCAAGTCTATAAATTTGAATCCATTCAAATCAATTATGGAGGAAACCCACTCACTGTCTCTAGGGAATGGCTGAAAAAGATCCATGGGATCCTACATCAACAATTGGTGGAGGTGATAAAACTTCTCTAACCTATATAATGATTAATTATCAATATTTTAATTATATACAATGATGTTAACTAATGTTTCTTATAATATGAATCCTAGTATTTTATTTTATTTCTTATGATTTAGGAATTTTTTAAATATTCACTTATCCATCTACCCCTTTGAGCATAAATGAATAGTTATTACACTTGTATAAGTTTCGTTGTTTATATAAGACCATTTTGGAAGGATGACATCCAACATCTCATAGAAGGAAATGATGTTAAAATTTGTCTCTATTTATAAATGTGATTTTATTATTACATACTATATCTTTTAACCCAATACATTTTTTTGGTATTTTTTCAGCTGAAAACTAGAAAATGAATGCCCATACTTGAAATTTTCTTCTTTTCTTATCATATCTATAAGACATGAGTTTCTTTTAATCCTATTATCTCATGTTTTATATTTCAATTTTAATGATATTGAATGAGTAATATGGATAATTATATTATTATAGTGAATAGTGAGTTTTAATTTGATGGCTTGATATTTTATGGAAATAGTTAACTCTTGTAGATGAAATTTCCCTCTATTTATTCATACAATGATTTTCTAAAATACATGTGAATAAAAAAAAATTATATATGATTGATTGGACAGATTATTATGATTCATTACCCGGGAGTATTTCTAAACCCAATATTTTATATACTATCTTAGTAATATTTCTTGAGTGATCTTGGGGAATGGTTCCTTTTAAATTGTAATTTTTCAAAGCTATGACTATGAAAAAACACATTTAATATGATTGATGTATTTTTATTGATAATCCCTAATTATTGAGAACACTTTTACATTAATCATTTTTTAGGAAATAGAGATAACAAATTTCCTTTTTAGGAATGATCCAAATTTTTACCCATTTATATACATTCCTACCATCCTCTTATTATTTGAATGATATGTTCAATTCAGAATGTAGGGGTGACGGAATCCATGGTTAAAGGGGTGAATTTAAATATAAGGAAAAATTATTAGGGTTTTGTATTATGTATTTGGAATAGGTTTTTGATTAATATATTGTAATTTAATAGTTTTCCCTTTATGAAAAAATGAAAAAGAATAATGGGTTGTGACTTGGGAAAATAAAAAACGTCATTAATAGACCTATTATTTCAATAATATGTGGTTACGTGGTGGGTGTGGGATTAGTTCCAAAAATGAATTTTAAAAAAAATAAAAAAAACTAAAAGTTATTTAGGAAAATAATTTTTGAGGGTGAAACTAATTTATTATTCTTTCATTGATCATAACATTTACTTTGAGTTTTGGGAAGAGGTTGTTTTTAAATTAAAGTGGAGAATTACATTCATCCTTTACTTTTTATATCAGGTTTTATACTTTAAAGATAAACCTCCCCTTTTATAATTAGTGTTTTTAATGTCAAAATATATCAACCTTAATCCCAAGAGTCTCTACAGCTTTAATTTTAATTCCCTGATGATTTTACGTTATTTTTCCATTACAAAGTAGAGATATTAGTTCCTTCATAATACTATATAAAAGTATAATTTTCTCATGATATGAGAATAACCATAAATGAATTTTTATCATGAGTGATGAGAGAAAAAAATTCAAAATGATATCGTTCATGACCTTGAATGTTTAATAATAATGAATTTAGAAATGGGGATGTGTGGAAGGATAAGTTCCACCATTTCCAAAAGAGGGAAAATAAAATACTTTTATTGATTTGTATTTTAAAAAATGTGATGTGGAAACATAGTGTTTCTCTTTAAGTCAATATTCAGAATCAAGTCTTGAGGTCTCGCCTAGTTGAAGTGTGGGTGTATTTAATGCTCTCATATTTTTGTGATTTTTTAAACCATTTTCAATTGTTTATTAGTGGTTTTTAATAAAGTTTAACAAATAACTAATTATTTATTCAGAATTTGGGAAATTTAATTTTAACAGTTCATATGGATAAAAATAAATAAATTTGTTTCATTCTAGAAGGTTTAATTTATTTGTGACATTCTTGATGATTTCATTAAGTGTTTGAACATTTTTTTTAGTAAAAAAATATTGTCCATTAGGGATATACATCTACTAAAGGACTAAAATCTTCATAGATTTCCAATGAATGGTTGACCATCTATGCAAGCCGAAGTGGAAGGCCTATTGAGTTTCAGGGAGAAGGGTTGGCCCAGTAGTACAAGCATCATGTGGGATTAGGCCCACATCGGCTATGTATATCATAAATACCTATATGAGTGTTTGTGTATGTGTTTAATTGTATGTGGGTGTCAAACCCCCACTTCCTTGGTGTTTTAATCTATGGAATTAAAAAATGTTATTATATACGAGCAGTCGAACACATGCATAACTTTGATACGGGATAGGTTAAGCATGGTAATTTTCATAACTTACAAAACTGATGTTTTCTCTCCTCATCATCATAATCATATGCACAAACACACTAGATAAACGGCTCACCACCACCTCAAATTCTCAATATCTCCTTCTGTTATCTATAACTTGTCATGAATTTATATAAGTGACATTGGTATGAATAAGCTTGAAATTAACATCATTACTGAATCCTAGGATCATGGTGGATAACATATATAAGTACTGATGATGCCAAAAAAATACATTTTTAAGATGAAGTTTCCCTATATAGAATATTGCTTGATCTATCCAATCTGAATATCAGATCATATTTCTAATGATCCACTAGCAGGGCTACACCACTACCACCACCACTATGCCATAGACTTGAACAAACTAATGTGGAATGAAAATAAGGACAATAGCTACATGGATTATCAAATCATATATGTGGAGTAGTGTAAATTATACATATATAAATGGTTAAGTGAAACGGTGGGAAGAAATGGATACATGATCCATGGAAGGAAAAGGTCATGTGAGCTCATACACTCAAATGGATACATCACACACTGGTTAGGTCAAATGTTTATGCCACACTCCACCAGGATCGGTATCATGAATTTTGTAGAGTTAAAAATAGTTTACTAAAAACCCGCATGGATGAGGATTTTATTTAAAAATATGTGATGATGGATGTGAATAATATTTACCTAAATAAAAATATAAGTGAATTTTCAAAGATAAGGCCCAAATATTTCAACTGAAAATCACCAGACTATTGTCTCATGAAACCATGGTGTACTATGTAAAAAAATTATAATTCTTGATATATGTGGATTATTATGAGATGAACCCTAAGCCTTGGGTAATATTTATCAAGGAAAATGTAAACTTTAGATCTCATCCATGTTTATGGAGATCAAATCAATCCAAAAATTGTGCATAAATTACTAACCACTCTAGATAAAAGGAGGATATGAATAGAGAAAGAAAGATATATCATTATTGGATAAAAGGTTTTTAAAGGGAATGTTTGAAATTTAGAGAATATTCATTCTTCAATTAATTTAAGGAATAGATTATTGAGATAGAGAGGGATATTTAAAAAGAAGTGCAGAGGGAAGTAAGAGACCTACCTGATGCAACTATGGAAAATTCTGCATTATTTTTCTTTCTTTTTTTAATTTCAAAATTAGTTATACCACCATTAACTTTCATTATTTATTTTTTAATGGATGGGTATAATCTTTTATTGATTGGGAGATATGGGGGATATATAATTGTAATATTTGATTCTAGAGATTAATTTAATTTGTGGATTTATTTTCTTTTATAAATGGTTTTTGGTATTCGATTTCAGAATTTAATATGAGTGTGATTATGTTTATGTTCAATTGTGAATTTTAATTATTTCTTTGGTTAAGAATTCATTTCTCTTTCTGTTTTATTTTAAGTTAAATTGATTGATTATTTTTTGAATCAAGTGGGGAGTGTTCAGTGATTACTAAACATGTGAGGAAGAAATTGTGATCTAATTTGGATTCGTGGGAATTCTTATACCTAATTATGTATTTATTAGGTATTTGAAAGAAGATTCATTGTTTCTTTAATGCCTGGTAAGAAGAATAATCCGAAATAGGGTAATTATGAGGATAAAACTCATCATATTCAAACCAAAACAAGGGTGAAAATAGGGAAGTGATTATGAAACCATTCATTTAATCAATTAATAAACGTAAGATATTTATTTTTAAAAGACCATGATAGTATTAAAAAAGGGAATCTAAACCTGAACTTCAATCACTTGTCTCTCATATTGATTTTTAAATCCCTTTTCCCCTTGTTTGGTAGTCAAAGAAATATTTTTTTATCGTTTTTTTAAAGTGAAAACTAGATTTAAGAACTTGTCCTTATAGATGACATGGGTTAGTACTACTATTACACCCTAATGGAAAAATAATTATATCTTTCCACACCCCAAAATAAGTGATAATAAATTACATCATAAAAAAATTAATCCAAAGATTATTACTGATATGGATCTTTGAAAATCGGAAGAAAAAATACTATTTTCCCTTGTAACTTGGAGTTTATCTCTTGTAAGTGTTGGGTGGACACATAACCTCATCATCTGTCCCAAGCTTGATTACATTCCTAGATATCAACACAATTTTATACTTAAGATATATCACTCTCCAAATAAAAATACCATTTTGTAATTACCCAACTTTAATACAGCTTTGGTACCACCCTACTCATGTATTACCATGTAACATAGATGTTGTGACACCACCTTATAATGCCAAGACACCTTGGACCACTTAAATAGTTCCCAAACATGTAATGGAATACATGATCATAGGCATACATCCCCATATTCAAAATGTTATTGACTAGTAATGAAGGTTTATGGGGTAAAATTTAGGAGAATATACCCTCTATAATTAATAATTATAATAATATGATCCCAATGTAGTATTTGAAACAAAATAATAATCAACACCACAAATAAATATACACACAATCAATTTGATTTTCACTTACGATTTTATAAACTATTACATAAGTGTTTCGTGACGACGAAGAATTGTTGGGAAAACCATGCGCTACCTGACTATTGATTAGAGATGGTTTGATTATTCTTAATCACTCATATCAGGTGCACCGCTTTCGTCTCGAAACACCCAATGGTTCTATATCTAGTGATATGTGGACCTTCTTTCCAAAGGCAGGTGTTCATTGGGTGATTTGGCCAGCGATGCTTAAGAACTCGCATTGGTCCAGAGGATGGGAAGTCGATCTCATCGCACCCTTTTGGGGGGAATTATTGCCTATTTCGGGAATCTCTTATAGATTTAAGACATATTTGTATGTTCCTTAATTTTTGGTTTATACCCAATCATAGTATCCACAGATTACTCCTGGTTCGAAATGGTCAGCTAAACACATGGGGTTCAGAATCATTTAGGCTCGAGGTTTACCATCCCTAGTATAATTAATGACCTCGAGGAGTCTGGACTCATTAAGACAACCCTGGTTTAAAGCCCCATAAACGAGCACTCTGGAGTTTATTTTCATCCAGGGGGGATAGAAAATGACTTCAGTGTTTGGATCGAACCTGTGATATGGGATTCCTATGTATCCTTGCGAGGGGAATCATAATCATCGTAGTTTGGTATTGGATGGGTATTACACTCTGAGGCAGACCAAGATGTGGGTAAACCAACATAAAGGGGGTCTAAATGACCGATTGTTGGGCTTGATCCTCAGAGAGGCTTCCTACATACCCCTCATAGGAGACAGGGATCAAAGTCCACGTAGTTCGGGACTACAGTTTAAAGTCATGCGGGGCAAAGGATGAACCGACGTGAAGGGGGTCGGAAATGTCGGGTGGTGGGATTGAACCTCGTGGAGGATTCCTACATACCATGCCTTTAAATGGATCAAATTCCTCATAGTTTACAGGAGGTTTAAGTTAGGGTCAGTGCTTACTCTAAGCCCGTGTGAGTCATGCTTGGTGTGAGAAACAAGAGGTAGCAGTGACCTGACGATCACATCGCGAAAGGTTCGTCTATGGGAAGTGAAGTGGGGCTTACACATAGGGTGGCCCATAGAAATGGGAATTGGGACATACTCCAAGATGGAGGCATGATGGTGAAAAAACCCAAACGAAGATGGAAAGGGTTCCCCTGTGTCCATCTCCCCTCTTGGTTCTTGGCATCGGGGAAGTAAGAAGGTGCATGGGTGCTACCTCCTGCAAGAAAGGCTAGGGTCTTACACTAAGGAGGATGTCCTTTCACTCCCAGAAGAAGGGAGATGTGCTCACCACTGGAGGTGAAGGGAAATGGAAGCGGGGTTCCCCAATCTGGCAAGAGCAGAGGCAAAAAGGGGACTCCGGGCTCGGACCCTACATTACCATGGGAATGTGAACCCAGAAATGCTTTGGGAATCCGATCAAGGTTCGAAGAAACCCCTTTTCCCTCGATTACCATGGGTATGAAAACTCAAGGTGGCGTTTTGATGCACCTGAAGGTTGCATCATATGGGTCTGGTGGCTTCGGTGGAGGCCTTGGCTCGGGGCCGATGAATAGGCCAATGAGGGTGTTGCGAAGGATTAGTCCAGATTGAGAGGATTTTCTCTTACTCAGAGAAGGGGAACACCAAAGGATTTAACAGGACACATGGGTGTATGGGGAGTGGATCCCTTCGCATAGGGGGGTTCTACGTGGCCAAAGAGGCCATCCGTTTACTAGGGTGGTACGCGGACTAAGAGGCATCCCGCATACCAGGGTGGTACATGGCTTCGGGTTCGACCGGCGTACCAGGTTGGTACATTGTGGAGTCTGTGCGAGCAGCGGCGGCCAGGGGTGACACTGGTTAGGGGTTCATCCATCAGGTCTTCGCCCGCATAGGAGGGTGCTACACAGTGCGACAGATCGAAAAAGGGACATAGACTCGTTGGTCCGTGGGAAGTACATCCGGGGAGGGGCCTTGGCTCACCGACTTCTTTTTTTGTGATTTTAATTTTGCAGTTCACCAAGTTGTTATGCGTTTTTTGGTTCCTTATTAATTTGTTTCCAGTTTCATACCTATCGTTAATTGGAACTTCAATGTTTGCAAAATCGTAAGTACCTTCCTCCAAAATCCTTCCACCTGAATCTGATCGATCTCCCCTCTTCTCCCACTCGATCTCCTTTTATAGAGTGGGGAAGGAGATGTATATGTGGTCATGTGGCACCTTTTGCGGAGGCCCATGATCGGAAACCAGGTTTATGGATGACTTGGTCAATCTGCAACTCATGGGGGGCATTGAACGCACCTTCCCCGCGAACCAATCTAGTTTGGTGAGTGCTTCGCTGCCGCGCAGGGCCCCTCCTCTGTTCTGCAAATGACAGTGGTCCGTGGAGGGGGGCGGCTTGCTGAACCAGTCGCGTACCATCAACATTGGACCAGTACGCAGACCAGTTTTTCTTTTTCAACCTTTGAGTATTCTTCACATTTTTTCCAGATTCCTTGAAGGAAATTTTGTATAATCCTCTCTTGAATTAAGGGTATTCTCATCCTCCTTTTCGGATTTTTCAGGACCCTACAAATGCCCCCATCAGAATGGGGTTCGATCGGAATGAAGAGGAGACTATTCCAATGTAGAGTGGTCCTGAAATGTGGATGGTTTGCAGTAGAGGGGTGGACCCAGTGGAGGACCATTCCTATAAATACAAAGGTCCCTACCCTTTTTCTTTTACCATATTCTTTGCGAACACGAAGATTTTTCCTTTCGTCTCTGCGTGATTTCTCCTTCGCGAAACTCCTCATCCGTGAAGCAACATCCATTTCTGCGAACCATTCCTCGTTCGCGCATTCCTTCACCCACAGAACAATCTCCCAACCGGGAAATAACACTCTTAATCAACTAAAAAGTAAGTTAAAATGGGCCACATAGGAACTCCATACGCAGTTTTGATGGTCCGCGAACTGAAATCTTCCGGACTCTGAAAAATTCTATGTCTTCCGAACTTAAGCTTTTAAATCTGGGATTGAGATTCCGCGGAGCATCCCGGTTCACAGTTTTGTGGCCAATTCTTCATGGGATAGAGTACCATGGACTTCTTCCTCATAGGTTTGGTTCGCAGGATATAGTTGTCGCGAACCACCTTTTGAGGCCTGCTCACGGACCTCGTCATGAAGGCTCTTTGATGGAGTCCTTTTCCATATACTTGGTATTTTTTGTCCAGATTTTATTGTTCCGGACTAACTATTTGCTTGGATTTTTATAATGCCTGGAGAAAATATGGTACCTCTTCGACCTTCCCCCAAGCCTGTTGTCGGGCCTCTTCCAATTAGTCTAGAGATACATCTAGCTATGATTCATAGAGATGAGAGCATCAAAGAGTACCCTAACCATCCAATCATTACCAACGATGGTGTTTTGAAGGACTTACTCTCCCCCGTACTTTTGGGCTATCCACTATCAAATCATCTTCCTCTTTATGGTTTCTACCTTCAAGATTACGTCCATATCCCCCCTTCCTTCTTAGGACATTCTTCCCCTTGCTTGGAAGTGTTTCCAAAGTGCACTCAAGTGAACCATTCCCAGTCAGGAGAGATGATTTCTAATTCCGACCCAAAAGACGCTTTTATTTTAAGAGGCTCCATTTGGACTCAAAGTGATCGGTACACTTAGGACTTCTCCCAAGAAACCATCCTCAAGAGTTAGCCCTCCTTGATCAACCTTGCTTGAGTGGATCCTGATGCCGGATGGATTCCCAGGTGGGATCTTCGGTCTAGTGGGATTTTCTCAAATGAATTGGCCTAGGCCTTCTGGGACCATTATCATTGTCAAGAATTTCCCGATTCACTGGAAGTGGTCAATCTGTACTCCGTAGTGTGGGCTTCCTAGTTTGTTGTTTACCCACCATCTTTGATCCTTCCTGACTTGCTCAGTCGCTGGTGTTCAAGAACTAATACTTTCCACCTTACCCATGGTGAAGTTGGTATTAGCTTAGGGGACATCTACCAATTGGGAGGGATGTCTATCATCAGCAAGATGTATGACGAGTTGTTTCCCACCCCTGATGCATGGGACGATGTCGAACAAGTGCCTTCATTGGCGAGGGATCTGCTGGTTATGGCGGAGTGGTCACGGGGTCACCCCTTGTGGGCCCGCTCTCTTATTCTCTATAGCACCTGGATAGGGTTATTTCTGTAAACCAATGGTCCTGTGCCGAAGATCAAGCACCCCAGGACTCATCCTTCTCAATAATCATGAACTATCTCAGGTTCCTACTGGGCAGTTCTGGAGGCAGGCGACTACCTTTCATGGGGTTATGAAGTGCGCCCCGGTGTGCCGCCTATGCTCAGGCTGGTAGTTCTTTTCACCATGTTTTTGAGCGGGTGGTTATTCCCATCTCAGGATATCAACCCAAGTGTCAGAGCTTGCACCCTGATGATGGCAGCTGATCTGGCAATAGGTCGCCTGGTGAATCTAGTCGTGCCCACACTGGCTCGCCTTTACGAATTACTGAGCCACATGTAGGAGGGAGGGTCACCCTATCATCTGAGTGGGCCATTTCAATTATTATATGGCTGGGTAGCGGATCATTTCCACTGTTATGAGTATCGTTATAACATATTCATCCCACTTTCGACCTTTCGTCCTACCCTGCTTCATATAACTGGAGTTCGTCTGAAGTCCCTCAGCTCCGATGAAGTCATCAATCTTTTGAGTGACTTTTCCCAGTTCGCTTTCACCCCCTACCCCACTCCTTAATGCATCGTGGTTGATTGCCGCATGGGGTGCTTAGAAGAGCGTTCTTACCTAATTTCACTACAGGATGGGTTTTTACCCATGCAAATTGATGGGGTTTCTCTGTGTGAGTTGTAATCCCCACATCGTTTTTTCCGATAGTTTGGATGCATGTAACCCCAAGCTTCCCTTCCCCATCCTTGGGTCTGAGGACTGCATCCGGACACTCTCCATCAATGGTGATTGATGTTGATGTGGAAGGGATCTAGAACAATCATTCCCTTTCATAACATAAGAGCGGCTGCCAGTCTATCCTTGGAATATGAGAGAATGTGGATAAAGAATTATTCAGATGGGATCTTGGGGGGGGGGCTATCCAGCAATTTCACAAATCGGGGGTTACTATGGCGGTTGTGCCTACCGCACCTTCCTCTTAGGCTTTGAGGTAGGATCGACTGATGGCTCGCAGGTTGAAGTGGCTCAGGGGGTCTTCCTTTTTCAACCCCTCTACGGCCGAAGTTCAGACAGGTCCAATCCTTTTGGATATAAATGAGGATGACCCAGTGACATCGAGTCCCCATGATGTAATTTCCAAAGCTCCACCAGTCGATATTGGACTTACCAGCTCAACTCCCAAGTTCGAACCAGGGCTAGAGGCTTTTGACTGTCCAGTCCCGGAACCATCTTCTAATGAATACATGTCTTCACTGGATGTGATACCAAAATTCATTCTTGTGCTATCTAGAGAGGATACCAAAGATCTTTGTGTCATGGAAGACCACTGAGCAGTGAGAATGTGGGCCTGGCTCTAGATTTGTGAGATTATTTCTGAAACTTCACTGACTAAGATGGCGACTAAAACTGAATCCCTTCGGTAACTCTTCCTAGGCCTGGGTTCAGGTGGGTTCAACTATCAACAAATTCATTTTCATGCCTATCAGGTCATCATTTCCCATGGGGAGGCTGCCGCTAGTGAACACAAACTTGCTAACCTCACTACTTCTCATTGCTGGACTCAAGCCCTTGAGGAAGCTACGATGAAGCTTCATTAGCAGATAGCATTAGAGATGAGCTCTCAAGATCAGGTGACCGCCCTATCTACCAAGCTACATGAATGAAAAGCTCGAGCAGTGATGCTGAGGGATTAGTTGTCATCTCTGACTAGTAACCTTGAAGCTACCAGGAAAGCGGGCAATGATCTCCAAGTGAAGGTGAGGCATACTCGAACGGTGGACGAAGTTGAGGACAGGGAGAAGGTCGTCCTAGAGAAAACGTTCAATAACCTTCTCCGCACGGTTGTCGACCTGATGGAGAGAGCGAGCCAGGATCCTTTGTGATCTTCGGAGCTATTTTTGTACATTCTATTTTACCTCTTTTGTTACGGCAAAGGAGAGACTCCTGGTTGTGGACGTCCTCCCCCTTTTTTTGTCCAAATGGGATATAATCTACTATCTATCTCCCATTGCTATAAAATTTGATTTTTACCAGAACAATTATTTCATAAATAACAACTCACTAAATAAGAATTAATCATAATTCTGTAAAATAATAAAATAGAAACAAACTATAACATTTTCCTGGACCATGGGATCTAGCGAGCATAGTTTGACTATTGCTAGGGTTTTGTAGAAAAACCCCAAAAACTTTTTTTCTTTTCTGTTAATACCCTAATTTTTCCTGGGCCCATTTAGTGCCGACCCAGCGAGTATGGCTTGGGTTTTTCTTATGTCACCCTTTTCGGGTTTTCGACCTAACGGGCTTTACGCCTCTTTTGTGAGCGATTTAAAGTCCCGCTGACAAGACTATCATTACTGATGTTTTAGGTCGAATATCTTTGACCATATATGGTGAGGAGAGGGCCCTGACGAGGTTTGGTTGATTAAAAGATGTCTCAATACCCTTCAAACGCACGTGGGGGAACATGTTTATATTTGAACGACATGCAGGGCATGTCTCAAGCCATGGGAGCTGTATTGGCGTATAGAAGTAGGAAAGCATTACCTAAGGTAGACTTTCCTTTGATAGAAGTTCCAGGGGAAATCAATATGTAGATCTACTGAGGGTATGGTATGAATAGTCATGAAAAGGTGTCCTTAAGTTAATGACTATCCATTTTCGATGTCCTGAGGACTTCATGGATGTACGGCTTATGGAAACCACCATGGGTGGCTTGGAGAATTATGAAAACCTCCAGGAGTGGTTTAGAAAGGGTGTGTGATGTCTGAAAGGGTTTAGGAACATCTTTACTAATCATGAGTGTGGTCTGGAGGACACTTTGCTACGCATTTAGTAATCATGAAGGACAATTGGAGCTTGATTTAGTTTAAAGACATGCAGCTGGGACATTCTTCAAAATGGAACAGCTTCTCCTGGTTCTCGATAATCTTTTCAGAGATGTTTCACCATATTGAAGAAGGGTTGTGAAAGAGGCTGGTAAACTACTTCTTGGAAGGTTTCCAATTCTAGAGATGGATGTGGGGCTTAGAGGCCAAGAGGCGTACAGAGAGAATCATTGCCTAAGGAAATCTTTCCTTTGTTAGACGGGCCAGGGGCTATCAATATACAAATCCACTAGGGGCATGGTATGCATAGTCATGAAAAGGTGTCCTTAGTTCAATGATTGTATTCTCTTGATAGCTGAGAAACTTCAGGGAAGTTGAGATTCGGGACCCCCAGGGGTGGCTTAAAAGGGTTAGGATTCTTCTGGGTACATAGTGTGATTTATGAGAAGAGGGTGCCTGGATACGGGAGAAACATCTGGGCTAAATTTCCTGGGAATGGGTAAATTCATCCCTTATCATGCTGGTGTGAGATAGTTGTTTTTGTAGGTCTAGCCCATTCCCTGAGGGACAGAGGAAATCCCCCATTCTTGAATTAACTCAAGAAAAGTTTGACCATACAGTTTAACATCATGCGGTATGGAAGGAGGCATTTTAAATTCCGTGCAGTTTAACATCATGCAGTAAGGATGACTTCCGTTAAGTTTAACGTCATTTGGTAAGGACGGCTTCCATGCATTTTAACGTCATGCATTAAAGACATGGAGCATTATGAAAGATATTTTTCAGTTTAACATCGTGCAGTGAGGATGGGGGGAATTTTTAAATCCACGAAAGTTCATGCAATTGGAAGCATTTATCTAGATGCTTAATTCTTGGTCCATACAACTTCACGCCAAGACGAAAAGACATGCTCCGTGTAGTTTTAATCATCATATGGTAAGGATGTCATTTCAAAGGTCACTCTTGATCAGAATGTAACTAGGTTTGAATATCCCAACATTTCCAATACGTGGATAGGGGTTGATGGTATAAACTGTAGTTCTGAGGCTTCTTGGATCAGGAGAGATGATATGGGGGCTCTGAGGCCGATAATCATACGGGGCTAGGAAGAGTATCGCCTGAGGAAATATTGCCTTTGGTAGACAGGCCAGGGGTTATCAATATGCAGAGCCGCTGAGGGAATGGTATGCATAGTCATGAAAAGGTGTCCCCGGGTAGATAACTTTCCACTTCTGATGGCATGAATGATTATGAGGATCTGTGATTGCCCGAGCCACGAAGTCTGCCATTTGGTAAGGAAATATCTGGACATGTTGGGGATGTTCATCCCTGGTTGATGTTAAAACTTAAAGAGTTCACCGCGCTGATTTATCTTGTTCATGGGGTATACCTTTACTCCATGTTATTTAACGTCGTGTGGTAAGGACGAATTACTCTTAGTTTAACGGTCGTAGAGTTCGGACCATTGGGTGACTATTGCTACAATTACGTGGAAGGAAACTGAGTTAGGAGGCTCTCATATACTTTGAACAAGTGTGAGGTAATGATGGGGTAAATTGTAAATCTGGGGTTTCCTGGATCAGGAGGTATGGCATGGGGGCTCTGAGGCCGGTAAGCGTATGGGGCTAGGAAGAGTACTGCCCAAGGAAATATTGCCTTTGGTAGACGGGCCAGGGGCTATCAATATGCAGAGCCGCTGAGGGCATGGTATGCATAGTCATGTAAAGGTGTCCCCAGGTCAATAACTTTCCACTTTCGATGGTCATGAATGATTATGAGGATTCGTGATTGCTCACAGTACAGATTTCGACATATGGGGATAATGGTGTCCCAGCATACAAGAAACATCTTCACCACAATTTCTTGTCGAGTCAATATATCCTAGCCCTGACTTGATGTTTGTAGATGCAGATCATCATGTTAACCATGAGCAGATACATAGGATAACCAGGTAGGGATACCCTGGAAAAGTTTGGATGTGAGGGGGGAACGGACTTGTAAACCACTGCTCCATAAATTTTTGGATTGGGAGATATGATATGGGGGCCCTGAGGTCGGTAAGCATATAGGAATAGGAAGAATAACGCTTGAGGAAATATTGTCTTTGGTAGACGGGCCAGGGGATATCAATATGCAGATCCACTGAGTTCATGGTATTCATAGTCATGAAAAAGTGTCCACGGGTTGATAACTTTTCACTTCCGATGGCCATGAATGGTTATAAAGATCCGTAATTATTCATGTTATGGAGTCTGATGTATGGAGAGGATGCATCCAAATGTACAAGGAGTATTCCCATCTTGTTTCACCATATATCTTGGGTGATTCGCGATGAAGTCTGTGCAGTTTAACGCCGTGCGATGAGGAGGAAGTCTGTGTAGTTTAACTTTGTGCGGTGAGGATGAAGGTGAACTGACATGAAAAGGGGATTCCGTGTAGTTTAACATCATGCGGTAAGGAAGAGAGGTATATATACCTGTGTTTTATTTTATCAGTGGCTGGGCTATGAGATAAGATCTTGGCGTCACTGCGTATCATGTGAGGGCAGCATTCAAGCCACACGTAGTTCTTTTTGGAGTACACCCCATGCAGTTCTGGTCCTTACACGGGGTATGGGGGAATATTTATTTTTCTTATCCATGCAGTTTAACATCATGTGTCAAGGACAAGGAACACACCTCGTGCAGGTCTGGTCCTTACATAGGGGGAAAGGAGGGTATTTTTAGCTTCATTTGGGGATGGTTGGGCCAGGATGGGGGATCTTGGCATCACTACGTATCCTACGAGGGTGGGAATCAAGCCGTACGTAGTTCTTTAGAAGATAATATGCCCCGTGCAAGTCTGGTCCGTACACAGGAGAAAAGGGAATTTCTAAATCTTTATTCGGGGGTGGTTGGGCTAGGATGGGGCATCCTGGCATCACTGCGTATCCTGCAATGGAAGGAATCAAGACGCATGTAGTTCTCGGAAATGGGTACACCCCATGTAGGGTTGGTCCGTATGCGGGGGGAGAGGGAATTTTTAATCCTTCTTGTCCATGCAGTTTAACGTCATGCGGTAAAGACGAGGAATACACCCTGTGCTGGTCATGTCCGTACACAGGGGAAAGGGCATTTTTAATCCTTATCCATGCAGTTTAATGTCGTGCGGTAAGGACGAGGAATACACCTCATGTAGGTCTGGTTTATACATGGGGGAAAGGGGCATTTTTAATACTTCTTATCCATGCAGTTTAACGTCATGTGGTAAAGATAAGGAATACACCTTGTACAGGGTTGGTCTGTACATGGGGGAAAAAGTCGTTTTTAATCTTTTTCCATTCATTTTAACGTCGTGCGGTAAGGATGAGGAATACACCCCATGCAGGTCTGGTCCGTACACCGGGGAATGGTAATTTTTAATCCTTATCCATGCAGTTTAACGTCGTGCGGTAAGGACGATGAATACACCTCGTGCAGGTCTGGTCCATACATGGGGGAAAAGTGCATTTTTAATCCTTCTTATCCATGCAGTTTAACGTCATGCGGTAAGGATGAGGAATACACCCCATGTAGGGTTGGTCCATACACGGGGGAAAAGGTCATTTTTAATTTTATTCGGGGGTGGATGGGCCAGGATGGGGAACCCTGGCATCACTACGTATCCTGTAGGGGCAGGAATCAAGCCGTACATAGTTCTCTAAAAAACCATGCAGTTTAACATCATGTGGTAAGGATGAATTACTCTTAGTTTAGGGTCATAGAGTTCGGACCTTTTGTGCTTGGAAGTTTAACACCTTGTAGCTCGGACGAAAACTTCTTTTGATTATGCGAAATAATTCTTCAGAAATCTCACATTTGTAGGAGCGGTAGTGAATTTCCCATCCATGGAGATCAGAGCATACACGCCATTGGAGTAGAACTTGTGTATAATATATGGTCCCTCTCACTTGGGCTCCAGCTTTGGAGGCTTCTCTCCGGGTATCATTGTGGTCCGGAGGACCAACACAAATTCTCCTTCCAAGAAAGACCGAAGAAGAACCTTTTTATTGAAAGCTTGTGTGATCTAGTTATGATATACTTCCAGATGGTGCAAAGTGTGCATCCGCTTACCATCTAGCTATTCCAGTTCACCTTGCCATTTTTCTGATTTCTCATCATTGGATAACTGATTACAAATGGAAACACGAAGCGAGGGAAATTGTACCTCAATGGGAAGGACCACTTCTATTCTATATACTAAAGAGTACAGAGTAGCCCGAGTAGCGGTGCAGATTGTGGTTTGATAATCCCACAATGCATGAAGAAGTTTATCCAGCCATGATTTCTTGTCTTTGTCCACCATTTTCGAGAGAATGTTGGACAGGGTCTTCTTGAAATCCTCTATCTGTCGGTTGTCCGCTGCGTGGTAGCAGGATGAGTGGTTAGCCTTGATACCATATTCTTGGTATAGTTTATCCAATTCAGCAGAGCAGAAATTAGTGTCGTTATCCATCAGTATGGTACGAGGGATGCCAAATTTGGTGATGATATTGGTTTTCAGAAATCTGACAATGTTCCTTGCCCCAACTTCCTTGAGGGGTACATCTTCTTCCCATTTGGAAAAGAAGTCGGTTGCTATGAGGATATACTTTAGTTGTTTGGCCGTGTCGGGAGGATATGGTCCCACGACGTCCACTCCCCAGATGGAAAATGGCTAGGAGTACATGGCCTGATGAAGTAACTCTGTGGGTTGGTGCATGAAGTTGGCATGAATTTGGCATGTGTGGCATTTTGCGGTAAAGTGCTTGCAATCTCATGCCACGGTGGGCCAGTAGTACCCACGCCTTTGAACCTGATGGGAAAGCTTATACCCTGACTGATGTGCTCCATATACTCCAGCATGGACTTCAGTCATGACGGTGGTGGTTTCTTCTCCATCAATGCATCTGAGGAGGACTCCATCGAGGCATCGTTTGTAGAGGACCTCTTGCTGACTTGTTCCACCGTATAGGACAAAGTTGATCTCCCTTCTCTATATTTTCTCTTGTTTAGCCCTGTCTGATGGTAGTTCTCCCCTTTGAAGGTAGTTTGCAATGGGGGTCATCCAGCTGGTGGTAGAAGCATATGGCTTAGGGACGGGACTAACTTCGTTGATTTCTTTCATCTTAGTCTGAACAAACGGCAAGATCATTCGATGATGAACAATACTGATAATTGTTTCATCCCGGTCTGGGTCATCTAGGGCTATGGCTGCATTAGCTAATGCAGCGGCCTGGGCATTCTAAGACCGGGGAATATAGGTCAATGTTGTTTCTGTGGAGAATTCCTCCATTAACCCTCATACATGGTCAAATAGGGGAATCAAATCCTCCTTTTTAATAGCATAGTCACCATTGACATGCTTGATGACCAGTTTCGAGTCGCCTTTTACCCTAAGGTGTTGTACTTGCGCCTGGAGTACGAACTCTAGGCCAGCAATGAGGGCTTGATATTCCGCCTCATTGTTCATACATCCTTATAACAGGAAGAAGGAATATGGAAAGACTGCATTTTCTAGGGACATGAGTATTATCCCCAAACCCACCTTGTTAAATTTGGGATCCTCCATACTTTTCCCTGTCGAGCTTCGGGATGCGCCGTCGAAGTACATTTTCCATGTTGGGAGATCCTCTTGAACTGAGAATATGTCTTCATCAGGTAACTCAACGTCTGGTACGGTGGTCCCTATTGAGGGTTTCTCTGCCATAAAATCTGCTAACACTTGGCCTTTGATGGAATTCTGAGGCACAAACTAGATGTAAAACTATTGCAGGATGACTGCCCATCGGGATAGGCGCCCAGTCAGCATTGGGTGGCTGAGGATGTACTTGAGCGGGTTACTATATGAGAACAAATGGACTTCATGATGCTGCAGATAATGTCACAATTTTTTAACTATGAAGACCAAGTCCAAACAACTATTCTCGATGTTTGAGTATCGAGTTTCAGTATCGATCATGGTTCAGCTGAGGTAATAGAGATTTTTTTCACTACTAGATTCATTTTTATACATGAGGAAGGCTCCCAGTGACCACTCTAGGGATGTCATGTATAGTATGAGAGGTCTTCCTTCAACTGGGGGCATGATCACTGGTTGTCTCAAGTGGGAATTCTTTAGGCTGTCAAACACCTCTTGGAAATCATCTTTCCATTAGTACGTAACCCTCTTTTTCATTAACCTAGTAAAGGGCAGAAATTTTCCTGCCATGTTGTCTATGAACCGCATAATGTAGGCCAAGTGTCCTTGGAATCCTCTCAACTCAGTGAGATTGCAGGGAGGTGGTAGGACAAGGATATCCTTTGCCTTTTCATGGTCGAATTTGATGCCACGATGGCATATGATGAAGCCAAGGAATTTCCCTGAGGTAATCCCGAAGGCACATTTCAAGGGATTCATCTTTAGGCTATGTTGTCAATGTTTTTTGAAGATGGTTTCAAGGTATGATATGTGATCTGAGCATTGTCTTGATTTCACCAACATGTCATCCACGTAGCATTCAACGAACCTTCCCAGGAATGGTTTAAAGATACGATGAGTGGCATGTTGATATGTGGTGTGAGTGCTCTTGAGACCAAAGGGCATGACCTTGTAATAGAATATTCCTCAAGGGGCTATGAAGGAAGTGGATTATTCATCTTTTCAGTCCATCCTGATTTGATTATACCCAGAATAACCATCCATTAAGGATAGAGCCTCATACACAGCCATTGTGTCGATTAATAACTCAGTAATTGGGATCGGGAAATCATCTTTCTGGAAGTGCCGATTGAGATCTCTGAAATCGATGCAGACGCGGATTTTTCAATTCTTTTTCTTGAAGGATACAATTTTGGCCAACCAGATGGGGTATTGGACCTCTCGAATGTAGAATTATTTAATAAGCTTATCAACTTCAGCCTCTATTTTGGCAGCATGTGAGGGGTGCGTTCTTTTGGCAGCTTGTTTATGGCCCCGGTGGTCTTCTGGCAGACCTAAGTGGTGGGTCTCCACTTCGGGATTGAGTCCCATCATTTCCGTGTAATTCCGGAAAAAAACATCTCAGTGTTGCTTCAGGAAATAGGTATATACCTCATGCTCTTTGGGAGACATGGTTGTACTAATGAGGGTGGGCCTCGGGTCTTCCTCAGTTCCCAGGTTTATTTCCCTGAGCTCATCCATGGTAGTGTAGATACCTTCCTCAAATGTGGGAGGGAATCCCTAAGATCTTCCTCCTCCTATTCCCCCACACTCTTATCATCTTGATCCGACGGGGGGGGGGGGGGAGTTCTCGGCACGGGCTCTTGGGAGTCTGGAGGCAACGCATTGTGGGCGTCCTTTCTCAAGTATATTCCCCCAAATGGAGGGTCAGTGGTTGTTTCTACATTTTCACACTCGGTCTTTATAGCTGAAGTCATGAGGACAGATGAGTGTGTGTCCGGGCTTGAACCCCTACTCTCAA
The DNA here is from genome assembly GCA_963277665.1 of Viscum album. Classification (NCBI taxonomy): domain Eukaryota; kingdom Viridiplantae; phylum Streptophyta; class Magnoliopsida; order Santalales; family Viscaceae; genus Viscum; species Viscum album. The sequence goes on from OY728158.1 coordinate 1,468,108,135, forward strand.
CATGGTTGATGGGAAGTATATAGTCTCTGCCAATCTTCCTGAAGGGGTCATCAGGAACCATTTCTAGACCATTTGGAGCGGGGATCCAGACAATACCTTTGAGCGAAGTCTTCTTTTTTCCTTTTCTCATAAAACTCGGTGTCAATGTAGTGTGACTCGGAGAGCTCAAAAGGGGCCTTGTTAGTGTGAAATGTTCCACTTTTTCCATTGACACAATACTTGATACATTGGTGGTAGGATGAAGGAATAGCCAAGTGCTTATGGAGCCATGACCTTCCAAGTAGGGCATTGAATGATGTGTTCTGCCGAACCACCAGGAATTCTGAGTAGGACACAAGGTCCCCAAAATAGGTTTTTAGCTTGATTTGTCCCATTGGATTATGTTCACTCTTGTCGTAACTCAACAGAGTTGTGGCAGAGGGTATTAGGTCATCCTCACTGTAGCCAAACTTGCGTAGTGTTCATAGAGGAACGAGGTTAAATCCAGAGCCGTTTTCAATAAAGACTTTGCAGATCTCAACATCATTTAGTGTGTCGTACACATATAGTGGTTTGATATGTCCATTCATGATGGAATCTTCATCCTGGTCCGTGAAGGAAATCATAGCATTGCATTCAGTCAAGCTAGTCTCCATCCGGTAATTCTCGGTGGCAGCTACCTCAGCGTGAAACTCCTGGGGGTTGAGCAAGGATTCAATAAGCGCCTCCCTGAGATCTTTTTACAAACTCAGGGCATCTAGGATTGACAATTTGGCTGGTACTGATGCCATCTTCTTAATAATATCATATTTTTGCTCTAACGGCTGATGCTTCAATACTGGCGGGAGAGTTTTAGCAGGCATCTTGGGAGCTGGAGTATGTGATGAGGAAGGACCGGCTGCAGGGTTGGAGGTCAACGGTGTTCCCACATTTTGGGGACTCAGCCCATCCGGTCTATTTGTACACACTAAGTGGATAGACACTTGTTCCTCCTCTGACAGGTACCATAGAATTACAGGGCTAAAGTTCCCTCTTGTGGAGGTGGAGGGATATTCTTTCTCCTGTTGAGTCTATTGAAGGGCTCTCCCACGAGTTTCCACAATATTAACGGTTTGGGCCGGGGTAAAACCATGGGGTTGGTTTTGGCCACGACTGTGTCTCCCCTAATACCCCCTGTTTCTGTGATTCCTCCTCCCAGCCCCTTGAATCGGGAACTTGGGTTCATAACCATACCCTTCATCAGGAAATGATTCCATTAGATAGATGATGTTGATTGAACCAATGATTATCTCCTCATCCTGTGACAGGTCAACATGGTCATTTTTCCCTGATGGTTCCGTTTGGTCGGTCGGTTCCTGTGGTGCCAAGTTTGAGGGCATAAAATCCGACAGTGTCGGGGATAACTTTGGCCTCATTGCGGATTGTTCCTCTTATGCTTGTCTCCTCCATTTTCGATTACACCTAGATGACTGGATCGTGGAGGGTTGTGAGGCTGATATTGTTAGTTGTGCGGCATTAGGGGTTTTTTGCGGCAAGACCGGCTGCCGTAGTTGAGCTCGAAGTATGCCCTCAGCTCGGTTGATAGTATTCCAAGTCATCCAGTCATCAAATTCCTGCCCCTTCTTGCCGGTGACATCCTGCCACCCCTCCCCTTTGCTGGAGTCAGTGGTAGAAATATATGTCACATGTGATTGGGGTGGTCCCAGCTCGACCTGCCCGGAGTCTACCATCCTTTGCAGGAGGTCTTTGAAGATGAATAATTTTTGGATATTGTGCCCTAACATTCGATGGTAGGGACAGTAATCTAGCATGTCATCACGGCCGAATTCTTCAGGATTCCTTAGCTCCGGGAGGTGGATCAAGTTGCAATTCATGGTGACGATGAAATAGTCGCGGACTTGGTCCTCTCGGAACGAGTATACTTTGTGTCTCCATTCCTCGAAGTGGTTATGCTTTGATCCTATCTGATCTTCCCGCTTGGGCAGAGGTGACCGCTAATATACATGGGTCCCTTGACGATTTGGTGGAGGCCTAGGCAGTGGAGCAGGATCAGGGGATGGATTGAGCATTCAGAGGATGCTTCAGCTCTAACTGTTTTCTTTGCAAGAGCCTGTGATTCTATTCGGGACTTTATATTGGTCCGCTGCAGGGTGTCTTCAATTCTCTGGGCAATGGCAGAGAGATAGTGGAATCCAGTGGTGCAATCCACTGGTATGAGTGGTGTTTGCAGATCATCTCGAAGGTTATCGATGCATACATCCAGCATCTCATCTTGGGGAATTGGCCTGTTTAGAGAGTAGTTCAGACCCTTCCATATGGCGATGAAATCCGAGACCCTCCCGTTATCCCTATGTTTTAAATTCATGAGGTCACTGACCATTTTCTTCGGCAGCGTTGAGATGAATTTGAACAAAAACTACTATCAAAGGTCTTCCCAGCTTTTTATTAACTGACCTGGAAGATTCTTATACCAGACAATGGTAGATCCTTTCAAGGTCCGTACGATGCATATGAGTTTCACTGCTTCTTGATGTTCCGGAGTTCCCATCATAGGGTCGCAATAAGATGTGTAGTGCCTCAAGTGCTATTCTGGATCGCCTAAACCATTGAAAATAGGGAATACAGGGCTCCCAAAATTGGGTGGAGGAGGCGTGATGCTCACCCAATCTGGGTAGGACTTTCGTTATGGCTGTATCAGAGCGCGTCGACCTTACATTTCTTCCAATCAAGTTGTCAGGACCTCAATGGTGTGGACAAGTCCCTGGTTTACATCCTTTTGGGCCCGGTCTTGGGGGGGTTTAGCCCAATGCATTGCCTGTGGATCCATCTTGGCTGGCACCAAAGGTGCATATTCCATTTGTGACACCTTCGGCGGGTTTAGACGTACTCTCTTCGATTGATTCCTGATTGGAGGGAAGTCTTGGTATTCACCCAAATCCATGTTCAGGTAGTTGGACGGACCGGGAGTCACATTGGGCGGGGTCCCTAACTGTGCTTCATCTGACAGGGCAAACCTTGGTCCTAGAGGTGCACTTGTTGGGAGTATAAGGTGTGTATCTTCTTGGGAGGCACGTTCAATGAGACAGTTCCTCCGGAGCAGCTCAGCGTTAAGCCGCCTCAATTCTTTCATTTCCTCCACCTGTTGAGAAAATCTCTCTTCGAGTGTAAGTGTCTGGTTTTTATCGAGAGAAGGAGGCGGGTTAAGAGTAATTGGTCCTTTATGCTTATCCTTGTTGGAAGCTCGCAGGTTAAGAGGAGGAGGGTTAGCTGGAAGGGTGACCATATTTAGGGCGGCCCTATGGTTCCGAGTGTGCACACCTGATGGTTCGTTGTGAGTCACAGCCTAACTGGAACCATTGTCTCCCGATCCATCCGGATTTGCATCTGGTGTCACCCATATGGTTAGCCACTATGGAGTTGATGGATGCATATCGCGGGGTGGAGGAGATGTCATCTTCCAAATAGGAAGAGGATCTCCCACGCCTTTTACTGGTCCTCCCCTTCCTGTCCCTAGATTTCTTTCGGACTTCTTGAGGAAGGGTGACTCAGAGAGTTCTTTGATGCGACCTTATGGTACACCTCCCTCTTGAAGGGGATGGTGATTCAAAAGATGGGATAGGGCAGGAACCTCCTCTTCTGATTGTCCTCCCTAAATGAGAAAATACTAATTCTCGTGGGGGAGGATGATGTTGAGGTGGTAAAAATTCCCCAAACCCTAAGGGTTGGGGCTGGCTTCGTTCCCTGGACACTGAGTCTTTTCCCGTTTTTATTGGTCTTATGGGGGCATTTGTCATTAAAAATGCCCCCAACCCTACAGGCTGGAGTTGACCCTGGATTGCGGCAGTGGCTGTTGCTATCGTTACTTGCCTGATCTTGCGTGCCCACATTTGGGGGTGAACTGGATCTGATGTCGGGTTCAAATATGAATCAATCCCCTCTGGGGAGGCAATAAATGATTGTTGATTAGCCTCTCTCAGGCGAGAGGCCTGTTGTATGCTTTCGGTGGCCTGATTCCGGATTTCGTGAATGGATCGTTCCCGTCGGGCCTAACACTTCTGGGACTTACTCAAGGCCAGTCTCTGTTGGGTGTGTCACCTTTCCCGAATAGGGAGACCACTCGATCGCTGTCTTGTCGTAATGACATTGCAAGATACTACGCTAAACGGGTTCTTTTGGGTATGGAGCAGAGTGAAATGTAGAGCTCCATGTTCTCCCCATCCTCTGACATGGACTCCCATCAGAGCATCACAAATGAGGCGGTGTAGCTGGTGTAGTGCATGGAGGCAGGCTAACTCCATGTTTCCTTTTATGCCTCTCAGGTCGTGGTTATCGCACCATAGGAAGAGATTCCTGGTCGATGTGACGTAGGAGGTCTACTATTGTCTTGACATGGTCTACAAACCCATCGTAGGGCAGGAAGCTTGATTTCAGCCGGTGGAAGGTTGTCCATATATTGGAGTGGATGTCTTTCACACATTCTTCTGAAAACGTTATGGGTATGTCTAATTGAGAGGTGGCCATAAGCAAAAACATTATTGGGATATCATCTCTGGCCAGTCGTTTCCTTAGGTGCAACATGTCGGCATACTCCTCCACTAGTTATTACTCTACCTGGTCAGCCCAACTGAGGCCTCACCAATAGTGTGGTTTGGGGAAGTGAGGTTGGTAGGTGTTGAATTATCATGTGGGTGATTCCGAGGCGGTTCAGAAGATGAATGTGGCCCCGGACCGTCTCTCTATTGAAGAAGGGTGTCGTTAACGAATTGCTGGGAATCTGACATGCTCGATCTAGTACTTCTGAGCGCCTCATCATATGAGGGCCTTTCTATGATTTATTCGATAGGGGGAGGAACATCATGTTGATATAATATTTCATTGTGGGGAGGACCTTCGAAATGGCGGCTACAATGGTGAGGAATACCATCACAGCTGTCATAGGGAGAGAATTTGTGGGGTACACCCTGGGGAGGGCCTTCAAAATGTATCACAATGAGGGGAGGGACTTCTCTATGAATGATGTCTAGGTGGGGAGGGCCTTCGCTATCTGTGTCTTAATGGTGAGGGCTACCATTACTGCTTGACGCCTCACTACATAGAGGACTTTTGCAGTGCATACCCTGGGGAGGACCTCCAAGGTGTATCACAGCAAGGGGAGGACCTTCTGGATGCGTAGCATTATTACGGGGAGGGCCTTCCCAATAACTTACATCATTTTGAGGATGACCATCATGGTTTGATGTTCAATGTGTATCCTGGGGAGGACCTTCAAGATACACTGCGGCAAGGGGAGGACCTTCTTGTTGCTAGGGGCCATCACGGGGAGGACCTTCGCAATGGCTGTCGTGGTGGTGAGGACTACCATCACAGCTGTCGCAATGGTGAGGACTACCATCACAGCTACTGCAGTGAGAATGTTTGTGGGGTACACCATGGGGAGGGCCTTCAGAATGTACCGCAATGAGGGGAGGGCCTTCTCGTTGCTTGATGTATCTACGGGGAGGACCTCTATTATCAGAGTGGCGAGGACTACCACCGTGATCTGCTGCCTGGTTGTGTGAAGTGTCGTTGCAATGTAACCCCTGGGGAGGACCTTCAGGGAAGGACACTACAAGGGGAGGAACTTCTTGTCATGATGAGATGTCACTGTGGGTAGGGCCTCCATAGTTGCAACTATGATAGTGAGGACTACTATCATAATTTGTGGTTCCACTGCACGGAGAGTGTTTGCAGTGTATACGCCAGGGAGGACCTTCAGGGTGGACCGCAGCAAGTGGAGGGCCTTCTTGCTGCTCGATCTTCTAGTCACGTGGAGGGCTTCTGTGACTCGCATCAAAGGATAAGCTCTTGTGATCGATCGTTATATGCCCATGGGGGAGGCCCCCACGGGTGCTTTGGGGAGGACCTTCAGAGCTGATGGTAGTAACATTGTGGGGAGGACCTTCACAACTACAACTACCACTCCCATAATATGGTAATGGGTGGGAAGGGTTTCAAGCCTTCGATATGTGCTTAGCGGAATTGAGAACCCCAGCTTTTGGTAGAGCGGAGTCATGAACCCCCTATTTATTTTCCAGCTGTCTTCAGCACGTTTGGGGTGCTTTCTTGCGGGTAGCGGGGACTGTCTTCTGTTGATAACGACCTTCACCTTTGGGTACCTTTATAATTGGGTCCTGTGATGCTATCGGGATATGCCGATGAACATATTGACTTTTATCAGGGATATATGCCTGATCTGAATCATCCACCATGATAGACGGTTTTCCCCCAGTTGGAACGAGTGAAGTTGCTCGATCTGGTTGCCCTTTCATCACGGAATACGGCTGATGACCCTCTTGGACCGAAGCAGGGATTCTTATCTGCTCTGAGGTGGCTATCTCATCTCTTAGATGAGTCGCCTCAATTTGGGAGATGGGATCACATGCTAGATTCCTTACTGTTTCCAATGAAGAAATTACATTATGGAAAGTCTGAAAGATATTATATGAGATTGATACCTACTCCTCCAACATTTCCAGGATATGCAGAGAGATATATTTGGTTGGAATAAGTATGAAGTTCCATTCTGGTATCGGAGTATGAATATCCTGCTCCGGTCCTCCGGTGGTCAGTGGGTACTGACAATTCTCCTGTGTCGGGGTAGGTGAACGAATATGCCCCTGTGCTGGGATATGATGGTTTATCTCTCTGTTTTCCACCACATTGGGATGGAGGACATTACTTGCATCCACGGGGAGATGGCCCTACATATGTTTTTTTCCCACCGTATCGAGTTAGTTGCCTTTTTTGGCAGGGATACATGCCCACCTATTAATTGTTGCCACATCTGGATGGTGGGATTTGTTGATCGCCATCACATCAGTATAGTAGGCATCAGGAGAATCTGCTAGGAGCTGGTCCTGCAGGCATTGGGTCGCCACCACATCTTGTTGGTGAGCTTCACGACCCTAGGTAGGGAAAGGTGTCTGCCGGGTAGGTGTCGTCCTGTGTGAGCGATGGGCTTGATGGAGCTCGGTCTGCATGCACGCCTGCTCGTATGATGCCGCCATGTCTGGATGGCTGACTCTAGAGGATTGGAAATATGTATGTGCCTTTTGGTGATACGTCTCCATGACTAGGCAGCAGAGCTCCTCCTTAGAAACAAGGGTGATAACTAGTCCCTATTTGTACATTTGCCACCCTCGTCGGGCTATCCGAGGGGCCGTTACTCGGGGATCGTAGGCCTGGATCCTCGGGGTGAAATCCTCCTTAGCATGAGGATATCTTGTCTTGGCATGACCACGATGATGCCTTCCGGCGGGGGCCTTAGAGCAGAACCCCCATTCAACGGGGATGAAGTCCTCCGTGTTGACCTCATCTGCCTCCCTAAGGGGAGGTGTGCGTTGTCTCATTCTGGGGATAGACTTTCGAAACGGTTTGAGACGGCAACAGAATTTGTCCGGGTCTGCTTCGCGGGCACTGTTGGGAAGGAGACCGGCGAGTCTTGGTGGATTGGAGGGTGTGCATGGCCGCCTCCACCATCGGGAGAGTACCGTTCAAGTGATACTCTTGGAACAACACATCCAAGACCCAGCGTTGAAGACGCTGGGTAGGCGATAGGGTCCTTTGTTTTTGAGGAAGTCTGGTCACTGTGTAGCTTGAAGCGTGCACCTATGAGTTCCTCTGTGATTCCATTGGATCGAAGGGAGTTCTGATTGGTACCTGTAAAATATTTTAACAAATACAAATAGAAAACCCATCAAAGTATCATCTCATGATCCCATGCATAATTAATGAAATTTACTGTCCCTACTTGGGATTATAAGGGGGAACATAGTGATATTAGGTTAAATCTTTCATGCTTGGTTAAAGATTCACGTCGGGTTCACCATTTTTTGTTTTGTGACGACGATGAATCGTGGGTCAAATCATGTGCTACCTGACGGTCAATTAGAGAAGGTTGGATTATTCTTAATCACTCATATCAGGTGCACCTCTTTCATCTCGAAACACCCAATGTTTCTATATCTAGTGATACGTGGACATGGTTTCCAAAGGCAGGTGTTCGCTGGGTGATTTGGCAAGCGATGCTTAAGAACTCTCATTGGTCGAGAGGATGGGAAGTCGGGCTCATCGCACCCTTTTGGGGGGAATTATTTCATATTCTAGGAATCTCTTATAGATTTAAGAAGTATTCATATGTTTGAGAATAATTGGTTTATACCAAATCATACTATCCATAGATTACTCCTGGTTTTCAATGGCCAGCTAAATGCATGGGGTTCGGAATCATTTAGGCCTGAGGTTTACCATCCCTCGTCAAATTAATGACCCTGAGGACTCTGGACTCATTGAGACGGAACTAGTTTAAATCCCCAAAACCGGGCACTCTGGATTTTATTTTCATCAATGGGGGACAGATGATGACTTGAGCGTTTGGATCGAACCCGTGATACGGGATTCCTATGTATCCTTGGGAGAGGAATCAGAATACTCGTAGTTCGGTTTGGGATGGGGCTTACACTATGAGGCGGCCCAAGATGCGGGTAAACTGAAATAAAGGGGGTCGGAATGACCGATTTTTGGGCTTGAAACTCAGAGAGTCTTCCTACGTACCCTACCTAGGGGAAAGGGATCAAAGTCCATGTAGTTTTGGAGTACAATTTAACATCATGCGGGACGAAGGATGAACTGACGTGAAGGGGGTCAGAACGGATGGGTGGTGGGATTGATCCTCATGGAGGCTTCCTACATACCATGCCTTGACATGGATCAAATTCCTCATAGTTCACATGAGGTTGGGGTTAGGGTCGGTGCTTACTCTAAGCCCATGTGAGTCATGCTTGGTGTGAGAAACAAGAGGCAGCAGAGACCTGACAATCACGTCATGAAAGGAGCGTCTGTGGGAATTGAAGTGGGGATTACACATAGGGAGGCCCATATAAATGGGAAATGGGACTTACTCCAGGATGGAGGCCCAATGTTGACAAAGCCCAGAGGGAGAGGGAAAGGGTACCCCTGTGTCCATCTCCCCTCTTGGTTCTTGGCATCAGGGAAGTACAGAGGTGCATGGGTGCTACCTCCTACAATAAAGGCTAGGGGCTTACACCAAGGAGGTTTCCCTTTCACTCTCAGAAGAGGGGAGAAGTGTTCACCACTGGAGTTGAATGGAAATGGAAGTGGGGTCCTCAATCTGGAAAGTGGAGAGGTAGAAAGAGGAATCCAAGATCAGACCCTACATTATTGTGGGAATGTAAACCCATGAATGATTCAGGAATCCGCTCAAAGGGCCAGAACAACCCCTTTTCCCTCGCTTACCGTGGGTGTGTGAACTCAAGGTGGCACACTGATGTGCCTGAAGGTTGCATCATATGGGTCTAGTGGCTTCGTTGGAGGCCTAGGATCGGGGTTGATGAATTATCCAATGAGGGGGCGGCGAAGGATCAGGTCGGATTGGAAGGATTTTCTCTGACTCAGAGAATGGGAACACAGAAAGAGTTAGTGGGCCACATGGGTGTATGGGGTGTGGTGACCTTCTCATAGGGGGTGTTATGCATCCATAGAGGTCATCCGCATACTAGGGTGGTACGTGGCTTCGTGTTCGGCCCGCGTACCAGGTGGGTACATGGTGGATTCCGCGCGAGCAACGGCAACTAGGGGTGATGTCGGTCGGGGGTTCGTCGGTCAGGGCTTCGCCGGTGTAGGAGGGTGGTACGTGGTGAGTCGGATCAAAAAAGCGGCATAGACGCCTTGGTCTACAGGGATTACATATACGGAGGGGCCTTGGCTCGCGGTCTTCTTTTTCTGTGATTTTAAGTTCGCGGTTCACCAAGTTGTTATGCATTTTTTGGTTCATTATTAATTTGTTTCCAGTTTCATACCTTTCACGAATTGGAACTTCGTTATTTGAGAAATCGTAACCACCTTCCTCCAAAATCTTTCCACCAAAATCTAATCGATCTCCCCTCTTCTCCCACTCGATCTCCTTTTATAGAGTGGGTAAGGAGATGTATTTGTGGTCATGTGGCACCTTTTGTGGAGGCGATGACTGGAAACCCAGTTTACAGATGACTTTGTCAATCCACAACTCGCGGGGGGAATTAAACGCACCTTCCTCGTGAACCAATCTATTTTGGGGAGTGCTTCGCAGCCAGACAGGGCCCCGCCTCTATTCCGTGAAGGACAGCAGTCCGCGGAGGGGGGGCGGCTTGCTGAACCGGCCGCGTACGATCATCATTGGACCGGTACATGGACCGGTTTTTCTTTTGCCAACCTTTGAGTATTCTTTACATTTATTCCCAATTCCTTGAAGGAAATTGGGTAGAATCCCCTCTTGAATTAAGGGGATTCTCATCCTCCTTTATAGATGTTTTATGACCCTAAAATAAGAAAATGTGATCTTTTTTTATCTTATTATATGTGTACATGTAAAAAATAACAAAAATAACGTGATAATATAGTACGGAGGAGCAACTTAGCCCATATGAAAAAATTTTATCTTGTTATGCACCATCCACACATCCTTGTACCAATATTCCAAATGTCAAATTGTTTCCCTTTCTTATACCATGAAATAAAAATTATGCATGATCCATAGAGATACCATGTATTGTGTGAGTATAAACTCAATAATCCAACATCAATCATGTCCTTATCTTAAATCCATACATATACAAGGGCATTAAAAATGGAAATAAATAGTAGTCAAAAAAAATATCATACAACCCACTCCACATGTTCTCACTAGGCACAGGTGAGACTTTACCTACCTAATCTAGTACTGGAGTGAAATGATACATCGATTTTAAGTCACACTGTAAGATCCCATAGCCTTCTAATCAATAATTTATCTAATAATGTCAAACAAAATAACAATCTAGAGTCTTCTTGTCACCCAAAAAGTATGTCCACAAGCCATGTCACCATACACAAGGACTTCAACATGCTTTACCACTATCAGATCAAAATCTTGACAATCTTAAAGAATGATGATACTGATCCTTATATAATAATATCCCAACAACTCGAACATAAATAGATAGCCACATCCCATATCTAGTGGTTTTTACTACAACTTATCATGGACTTCTACGTTGAGAACCTCTGACATACCAATGGTCAACACAATATATAACACCCCAAGATTCCACGGTACGTTTCCCTTTGAATAATGCAGTAGCTTGCATTGTACGCAACTTGGAGTTTTAACACACTACGACCAATGAAACTAGCCGTTATGAATAGTAAAACCCACTTTTTGAAATTTTATAAATTTTAATTTTCAAAATGGACTTCATTTTTGGATTCTTAATGTCAAAATTAACTTGGGGTGCATTTTTTGAATTTTTCTGAGAACTTTCAATTTTTAATGAATAATGAAAAACACTGAATCATAGTTTAAAACCGAATTTTTATTAAAATAATTATTTATTTTATTTTAATTTATTTTATGTCAAAATATATACATAATACCTATATATGTTCAATTTAATTCATTGGAGTTATTTTATAATAAGTTTAGATATATAAAATTTTATTGAACTTTTTACCGTCACTTACCCACCTTCTAGGAGCATTTACAAATTTACATTAAACTTAATTTTACCGCTTCTATGAGTTTAATTTAAAAAATCTGAGAGATATTATTGATATTATTAAGTAAAATTTGGTTCAATAGATGAAAATAGTTTTTGGTGAATTGTATCTTTTGACTTTTATTTACAACGGTTAAAAGTTAATAGGGTAATTAAGGGTAAAAATGATTTTATAATTACCCTAACACATGTCCTAATTCTATTGGATAAGTTTAATTCGACCAAAAATATCCTTAGGAATAAAATATGATCCCCTCTGGTCCACTTGGATTAGATTAGGACATTTATTATTATTTTATTTAAAGAAGAGTTAAAAGAGTTAAATTCAAAGTTTATTAACTAAACAATTTTTAATATATGGCTATACATAAGATAAATTAGACTATAAATATTAATTATAAATATAAAAAATTTCCTTCGTAATCGTATTTTATTTATAATTTTTAGACGTTAAATATTTTCATTTATTTATGATACAATGTTGATGCAGTAATTACCTTATTAATGAAAGATTAAAATAATTGATATTATAAATATCCAAATAAATTTAATTTGAGACTTTTGATGAATTAAACTAATTTTATAGGTTAATAAGATATGTTATGGTTGATTAAATAATTTTTGTAGAAGTAATCATGCTATTATTAGTTTCACAAATACTAAATAGTGTCAAAATTGACATAATTGACTTTTTAAGACAAATACTATATTATTAATTGATATAATATTCCTAAAAATATATGGTTCGCCCTAAGGACTTAAATAAGATTATATATATTAATAATGAACCACTTGGGGTTCTCTTGGCTTGTTACAGTATGTTTATTGACCATATTATAAAAAATACAAAGAGACATGGTAAATGTCAAACTATTAAACTAAGAGTTGAATCTAAAAGATATGGTTAATATGGTGACCTAAACATTTATAAACCTATTTTTTGAGGGTTTTCGACCCATAACCACCTTAACCTCTAAATAAATCATTTTGGATAAATTTGAAACCGAAAATTATTTTATTATAAAATAATATTTCAAGCTTTTCCTAAAGTGACCCTCAGCTCTCTTATAAAAGGGTACTTCCCCTACTCTTACTTTCACACCTCCAAAACCATTTTTCTTGGCCAAACCCTTCCCAAATATCCTCCCAACATCCTTACCTTCAACCTAGAGGCCTTTATTTTGTCATAAAGCCAACCTAAGGAGCCCTTTTGATCAAATAAGAAGGAATAACTGAAGAAGAGGTAAATATTTCATCACCTCTTTCAAGTTCTTTTCTTCTTCCACTTTCTCTTTATTTGTTGTTTCCATTATAAAATAATAACTCTATTATATTATATATATTGTGATGTTATTATAAATATTTTACAGCCATAATCATTATTCTATCCATCATATGAATGACAAAGTCACCATATGTGCGTACGTACGGCTTACTGTCACCACGCTGTGGTGTAGTTTGTTATTCAAACACTTAATTATTTAGATGTGTATAATAATGAGTATAAATGATGTAAATAATAAATATACAATTTTAATGATTTTTTATATATTATATACCATCCAATTACATTTTATTTCACCATCAATATAATGATATTTTCACCTATGCGTATGTACGGATTACCGTCTCCACGAACGCGATGAGATTCATTTCCCATCGTAATCAATCAAAAATAATTTTCATTTTATGATTAAAAATAATTTTTATGAACATAATATCATTATGTATATGAATAAAATACATCCTAACCATAACAAACATTGCTTATGTAACCAATAATATAAATTAAAATAAATCTGTTATCACCCGAAATGATGATACTACTGAAATATTATTAACAAAGAAATATTAGAGGATCATATTTGATTTAATATTTATATATATATATTTTTTACAATTTAATAACAATGTTCTAAATATTATTCCTGAGGTTAACATTCCATTGACTAAGGAAGATTACAAGGTAAGGGTTAGTTTTACAATCTCTTTATTATCCGAAGTTGTTTTTACGTAAGTATCTACTGGGACCTCTTTATCATCCACATCCGTGTTTTCTTAAAAATTTAATTCAAAACATTATTAATATTTAATATACTATGGGTTAAATTAATTTATACCCTTATTTTATCATATATGTTTTTAAAGGAATCTTTCCGTCGTTTTCCAAATAAGGTGCTTTTTGACCTTTTCGAGAAAATTAAGGTAAGAATATATTTTTTGTAACTTATACGGAAGGTGTGGCTATTTTCTACCATTATAACATCATCTAAGCTTCCCATACAAGCTTATAAAAGTATTTTCAAAATAAATGATTTCTTTAATAATTATATTACTTTTAAATGATTTCAAAATAGAAAGATATATTTCTCAAAAAAAGTTTTGATTCCATCTATGTGAACATCCTTTGATGGATTTAATGATTGTTTGAAGTTGGTTTATTATGATACAAAAAATTCATATTGTATTTAATGTTTTGTGATATGTTTGACTATGCATGTGTTATTTTTACACCATTCATGATTTATGCATAAATTATTGACATTTCGTATGCTAGTTTTAATACGAATGTTTATGTTATGTTTAAACTTTTTCATACGATGAATGCATTGGACATAGTAAGTGACAGGTGGAGCCTGCTATAGATCCTCAATGCATCGTTAGGTCTCATGAGGCAAACTAGTGTCTTGGAACAGGGCCTTCACAAAATATTATTTGTAGTTTTCACAAAAGGTCGTGACTATGTGGTTATGAAGTCTGGTATTATGCATTCCATCATTATAAAAGTGGCTATTGATATTGCATGTGATTATCCGACTTGTAGAATATCCATGTGAATAAGTAAATGGAATTATTTGATTTCATATTTTCCATATTATTCTGAATTTTATGTTTAAGAGGCTTTTTTTAGTCTTATACATTCCTTAAATGTTTATTCTTATTTATGAAATTTTCCTCTATATTGTTATCCTTACTGTGCATCTGAGATCACCCATTTTTATGATTTATTTTTCCCATGATGTGAATAATTATTTTTTGATTAACCTGTAGGGATAGGATAAGGATATAAGTGTGTTCAAAAGGGGAAAAATGTTGTTGATGTTTTTATTTCATTATGGAATGTAAAACTTATGAATGCATCTAGTACATCCAAGGCTACTAAACTGGTCGGTCTTTTGGGACTCAATTTCTTGTATCATGCCAATGTTATGTAATAATGCACTGACTCTGGGTAACTTGGGTTAGGGAATAACAACTGTTATCAGAGGAAGTTTATTACAAACCATGGATACTAGATTTAGGTAAACTCTGATTAGAGAACATTACCCTAAGATAGACTTTGAGGATTAGTATAGAAGAACTTCCTATAATTTTTGTAATGTATAGATTTTGTGTATTTTCCAAGAAATACATCCCTGTCTAGATAAAAGCAGGTAGAGGTGGCTCTAGAATAGAAGTACCTAGGGGTAAAAACCGAAAAAACCTCTTTGATCTATACTTGAATGGGAACGGGTGCATGACAATGGGCCTTGCTGCACTCTTGGTTATGACACTTCCGGGGGATACACTTAGGATAATTCTAATTTTCTTTACAAACCATTCAAAAGGGTTTATGACTATATATTTTCTCAATGAAATTTTTTTATGATTATGGATTATATCCATAAACTGTTCAATTTATGTTAACTATTTTACAAGTTTGGAATTCTGTATTGTGATTCATAAAATAATAGTGTTTTATCGACTCATGTGAGATACAGATTAGTGGTGGTCATTAATACAAAACACAAAGGAATATGAAGAAGTATAGAACATGAAATGGATGGATTTTAAAGATATTTTATTAGAAAAATACTTTCTTTGTGACCATCGAGTGGATATGGAAAGACAATTTCTGAATCTGAGGAAAAATTAGGATGAGAATGTCGTAAAGTATAAGGCTAATTTTACTAGGATAGCAAAGCATGTAGCAAATTATATACGTAATACAAGGAGTTAGATTGATCAATTATTTGATGGGTTAAAACTATTTCTCCATCGATCATTAATCTCACAATCCTTCTCATCGTACGAATATATAGTCTCATGTGCTATCAAGACAGAAAAGTAATTTTCTAAGCCTTACGACTTTAAATCAAAGAAAGAGAAAAGGAGATTTGTTGAACACTCTGGAAATCGAAATAAACGAAAGAAGGGAAAAGTTGAATATCCATCCTGCGGTAAAAGTGGGAAGAAACACCCCAGTACTTTCTTGAAGGGAATGGGAGTCTGTTACAATTGTAGTGAAAATAGGCATTATGAAAATGAATGTCCTAAGCACCAAGGGAACTTATCTCAGAAAAGGACATGGGAGAAAGGTCAAGCTTATGTGATCACTACTGCTGAGGTTGAAGCTCTGAAAGATGTGGTGGCAGGTAATTTAATGTTTTCCTCAAGTTTATCCAATGCTTTATTTGATTCTGGATCATCACATGTTTCATATCTTCCCAGTTTCCTTAGAAAATTAGATATTTTCAATTTGAATTAACAAAAGATTTATCAGTCAAAACACCTAAGTTAAGTATCATCGTAACAAAGTTTTGTGAATTATTTCCCATTAATGCATATAAATGTTCTTTATCTTCTGAAATCATTGTAATACCCATGATTGAATTTGATATAATCCTCGGAATGGATTGGTTTCAAACCAGAATGCAAAAGTTTATTGTAAGAAGGAGGTTACAATTTTTTATGATGATAAGGAGTACCTTATCTTTAGAGCAGAAACGTCACCGCCTAATTCTTATCTAGATCCTTCCCCAGTAGCTCTACTAAATTCAATTATTGGGGAAGAAGGGGATGGAATAACTATGGGTGAGGAAATGAATATTCAAATAAATGATGTACCAATTGTGTGAGAATATGTTGATGTGTTTCTAGAGGATTTACCTAGACATCCTTAAAAATGAGAAATTGAGTTTTTCGTTGATTTAATTCCTGATTCAAGGCCCATATCAAAGACCCCATATAGAATGTCCACTCTAGAATTAGTGTAACTAAAGAAACATCTATAGGAATTGAGTAACAAGGGATTTATTCTCCCTAGTGTCTCTCTATGGGTATCTCATTTTGTTTTTGTTAAAAATAAATATGGATATATGAGGTTGTGCATTGACTACAGGGAGTTCAATGTTATAACAATAAAGAACAAGTATCCCCTACCTCACATTGATGATTTATTAGACCAACATCAGGGAGATCAATATTTTTTGAAGATTGACCTTCGATCTGGATATCATCAGTTGTGTGTGAAGAAGGAAGACATTCTGAAAACAATATTTAGAACTAGGTACTGACATTACGAGTTTACAATAATACCTTTTTGATTGAATAATTCACCCTCTATCTTCATGGATCTAATGAATAGAGTTTTAAAGGAATATCTGGATGACTTTTTAGTGGTATTAATTGATGATATTTTGGTATACTAAAAAATATATGAAGATCATGAAAATAACTTGTGTATTATCCTAAGTACTCTTAGAAGAAATTAATTATATGGGATATTTAGAAAGTGTGAATTCTGGCTTCAGGAGATTTCTTTTCTTGGCCATATTGTCTATAAGGATGGAATATTTATTGATCCTTAAAAGAACAAGTCAATCCATGAATGGCCAACACCGACAAGTATAACTGAGGTACGTAGATTTATTGGTTTAGCAGGTTATTATCGGTGTTTTTCCCATTATTTTACCTGATTTTCTAACAAATTAACCAAGATCACTTGTAAAGAGGGTAAATTTGTTTTTAAAAAAGTGTGCGATGAATTTTTTGAGGAACTAAAGGGAAGATTAGTTAACGCTCCTATCTTGACTCTACTATCGGGGAATGATGTGTTTTTTATTAATAGTGATGCTTCAAAGAAAGGACTTCATTGTGTCCTTATGTAGAATGATAGAGTTATTGCATATGCATCATGACAGCTAAAACTTCATGAGAAAAACTATCCTACTCATGATATTGAGTTAGAAACTATATTATTTTCTCTGAAAATATGGAGATAATATCTCTATGGGGAAAAAAGTAAGAATTATACTGATCATAAGAGTTTGAAGTATATTTTATCTCAGAAAGAACTCAACATGAGGCAAAGACGATGGCTTAAACTACTCAAGGATTATGATTGCACTATACACTATCACCCAGGGAAGGAAAATAAGGTAGAAGATGATTTGATAAGAAAGGATCATGGAGTTTTGAACAATATGACAGTTGAAAAGGATCCTATATACATGGATCTGGTAAAGATGGATATGGGAATAGCCATGTAAGGTGAAACATCAATGCTTTTTCAAATGGTTTCTAATCCATCTTTACTAGAATGGTTAAAAATTTCTCAGACTGATGATGAAGAATTTCAAAAACGGATGAAATCTATGATTGATGGGAGATTGAGTGACATCATATATGAAGATGGAATTTGAAATTTGGGAAGAGACATTGTGTTCCTAACATACCTGATCTAAAAAAGGAATTGTTGGATGATGCTCAAAGATGCAATTTCTCTATAAACCATGGGAGCACCAAGATTTATAGATATTTGAATTAACATTTTTGGTGGGACAACATGAAGAGGGATATTGATAATTTTGTGTCAAGGTGTGTGGTTTTTAAACAAGTGAAATATGGAAAGAAAAATATTGGAGGAGTCATGAAACCTCTTCCCATACCTGAGTGGAAATGGGATAATATTACAATGAAATTTTTCATGGGGATACCAAAGAATCCTATAAGGAATGATGCAATATGGATCATTATTGATCGTCTTACAAAGTCGGCACATATTCTTCAAATAAGAGAAGATTTACCACTTGAACGTATGAAATTACTATATATTAATGAAGTTTTAAGACTTTATGGAGTACCCCTATCAATTTTTTCTGATCATGATCCCCGTTTTACATCAAGATTCTGGAAAAGTCTTCAGAAGGCCCAAGATACTGAACTTTTTTAGCACTGTCTACCACCCTCAAACCGATGGCCAATTAAAATGGACTATTCAAACCTTAGAAGACATGTTGAGATCTTGATCTCTTGACTTTCAAGGTATTTGGGATCGATATTTACCTCTGGTATAATTTTCCTATAATAATAGCTTTCATTCAAGTATTCAGATGGCACCATATAAAGCGTTATATTGCAGGAGATGTCACACACTAACTTGTTGGGATGATGTTGGTGAAAGAAAACTCGTTGGCCCAGAACTTGTTGAGGAAACAATGGAAAAATTGAAGGTTATCAAAACTCACATCAAAGCAGCCAAAAGTAGGAAAAAGATCTATGTCGATAACCGAAGGAAGGATTTAGAATTTCAAGTAGGATACCATGTTTTCTTGAAGGTATCTCCATGAAATTGTGTTATACGTTTCGGTAAGAAGGGTAAATTGAGTCCCAGGTATATCAGACCTTTCAAAATTCTAGAACGAATTGGATTTGTATCTTATCATTTGGAAATGCCTCCAAGTCTCTCCAAATTTCATGATGTGTTCCATGTATCACTGTTGAGAAAATATATGCCTGACCCAATGCATGTACTCACCTATGAAGAAATTGAACTGGAACCTGATCTATCTTATTGTGAAGAGCCTGTCAAAATTCTTGATAATAGGGAACAAGTGATGAGAAACTGGATGACTCATCTGGTAAAAGTTATATGGAGAAACCATAATATGGAAGATGCAATGTGGGAACTCACAGAACTTATGATGAAGAACCACCTGAATCTTTTTATGCAATAATATTATAGAAATTTCAAGGATGTAATTATTTTAATGAGGGGATAATGTAACACCCCAAGCTTCCACGGTACGTTTCACATTGAATAATGCAGTAGCTTGCATTGTACGCAACTTGGAGTTTTAACACACCACAACCAATGAAACTAGTCGTTGTGAATAGTAAAACCCACTTTTTGAAATATTATAAATTTTAATTTTCAAAATAGACTTCATTTTTGGATTTGGAATATTGAAACTAACTTTGGGTGAATTTTTTGTATTTTTCTGAGAACTTTCAATTTTTGATGAATAATGAAAAACACTTCATTATAGTTTAAAACTGACTTTTTATTTAAATAATTAGTTATTTTTATTTTAATTTATTTTAGGTCAAAACATATACATTATACCTATATATGTTCAATGTAATTAATTGGAGTCACTTTATAATAACTTTTGATATATAATATTTTATTGAACTTTTTACCGTCTTTTACCCACCTTCTAGAAGCATTTACAAATTTGTATAAAACTTAATTTTACTAATTTTGTGAGTTGAATTTCAAAAATCTGAGAGATGCAATTTTTATCAGTTTGTATAATGTGGTTCAATAAGATGAAAATAATTTTCGGTGAATAGTAACTTTGGACTTTTATTTACCACGGTTAAAAGTAAATAGGGTAATTAAGGGTAAAAATGATATTATAATTACCCTAAGACATGTCCTAATTCTATTGGATAAGTTTAATTCAACAAAAAACAACCTTAGTAATAAACTATGATCGCATTTGGTCCACTTGGATTAGATTAGGACATTTATTATTATTTTATTTAAAGAAGAGTTAAAAGATTTAAATTCGATGTTTAATAACTAAACCATTTTTAATATAGGGTTATATGTAAGATAAATTCGACTATAAATATTCATTAGAAATATAAATCTATTTCCTACATAATAGTATTTTATTTATAATTTTTAGACATTAAATAATTAAATTTATTTATGACACAATGATGATGTAGTAATTACCTTATTAATGAATGATTAAAATAATTGATATTATAAATATCCAAATAAATGTAATTTTAGACTTTTGATGATTTAAACTAATTTTCTAGGTTTATATGACATGTTAGGGTTGATTAAATAATTTTTTTTCGAATTAATCATGTTGTTATGATTTTCACAAAAACCGAATACTAAATAGTGTCAAAATTGAAATAATTTAGTTTTTTAAACAAGTTCTATATTATTAATTGATTTAATATTCCTAAAAATCTATGGTTTGGAAAAAAACTTAAATAAGGTTATATATATTAATAATGAACCACTTGGGGTTCTCTTGGCTTGTTATTGTAAGTTTATTAACCATATAATATAAAAGTACTAATAGAAATGGTAAATGTCAAACTATTTATCTAAGAGTTACATTTAAAAGTTAAGGTTAATATGGTAAACTAAACCTATCTAAAACCTATTGGTTTAAATTTTTTAGACCCATAATCATCTTATACTAGATACAAATCATTTTGGATCCATTAGAAACCAAAAATCATTTTATTATAAAATAATATTTCAAGATTTTCCTAAAGTGACCCTCACATCTCTTATAAAAGGGTACTTCCCCTTCTCTTAATTTCACACCTCTAAAGCCATTTTTCTAGGAAAAACCCTACCCAAAAATCCTCAAAACTTTCCTAACTTCATCCTAGAGGCCATTATATGGTCATAAATCCAACCTAATGTGCCATTTTAATCAAATCAAAAGAAAGAACCTGAAGAAGAGGTAAATATTTCATCACCTCTTTCAAGTTCTTTTCTTCTTCCACTTCCTCTTTATTTGTTGTTTCCATTCTAAAATAATACCTACAGTATATTCTATATACTATGATGTTATTATAAATATGGTACAACCATATTCATTATTCTATCCATCATATTAATTAAAAAGTCACCATACGTGCGTACATACGGCTTACTGTCTCCACGTCGTGGTGTATTTTGTTATTCAAACACTTAATTATTTGTATGGGTATAATAATGAGTATAACTGATGTAAATAATAAATATAACATTTTAATGATTTTTTATATATGAAATAACATCCAATTACATACGATTTCACTATCAATATAATGATATTGTCGCTCATGCGTACGTACGGGTTACCGTCTCCACAAACGCGATGAGATTCATTCCCTATCGTAATCATTCAATAATAATTGTCATTTTATGATTACAAATAATGTTTATGAACATAATATCATTCTGTATATGAATCAAATACATCCTATCCATAACAAACATGGCTTATGTAACCAAGCATATAAAGGAAAACAAATCTGTTAACACCTGAAATGATGATACTACTAAAATATTATTAACAAATCAATATTAGAGGATCATATATGATACCATATTTATTTATATAGTTATTATATAATTTAATAACAATGTTTTAACTATTATATATGAGGTTAAAATACCATCAACTATGGAAAATTACAAGGTAAGGGTTAATTTCACAATATCTTTATTATCCGAGGTTGTTTTTACGTAAGTATCTACTGAGACCTCTTTATCATCCACATCTGTGTTTTCTTAAAAATTTAATTCAAAAAATTATTACTATTTACTAGACTATGGTTTAAAGTAATTTATACCCTTAGTTTACCATATATTTTTTGAAAGGAATCTTTCCTTCGTCTTCCAAACAATGTGCTTTATGATCTTTTTGACAAAATTAAGGTAATAATGTCTTTTTTTAACTTATATGGAGGGTGAAGCTATTTTCCATTATTGTAACATCATTTAAGATTACCATAAATATTATAAAAATATTTTAAAAATAAATGTTTTATTTTATAATTATATTACATTTAAATGATTTTAGAATAGAAAGAGATATTTCTCTATAAAGTATTGATTTCATTTATGTCAGCATCCTTTGATTGATTTTAAGCTTGTTTGAAGTTTATTTATTATGATACAAAACATCCATATTGTATTGAAGTTTTTGTGATATGTTTGAATGTGGATGTGTTATTTTTACACAATTCATGTTTTATGGATAAATTATTGGCATTTCGTATTCTAGTTTTAATATGAATGTTTATGTTATGTTTAAACCTTTTCATATGAGGAATGAATTGGACTTAGTAAGTGAAGGGTGGATCCCTCTATAGATCCTTGATGCATCAGTAGGTCTCATGAGACAAACTAGTTCTGGGAACAAGGCCTTGACAAAATCTTATTTGTAGTCTTGACACAAGGCCTTGACTATGCAGTTATGAAGTCTTGCATTATGCATTCCATCATTATGAATGTGGCTATTGATATTTCATGAGATTATTCGACTAGTAGAATATCCATGTGAATAATTAAATGGAATTATTTTATTTTATCTTTCCCATATTCTGCTGAAGTTTAAGTTTATAAGGCTTTGTTTTAGTCTTATACATTGCCTTAAATGTTTATGCTTGTTTATGAAAGTTTCCACTATATTGTTATCCTTACTAAGCATCTGAGATCACCCCTTTTTATGTTTTATTTTTCCCAGGATGTGAAGAAGTATTTTATGGTTGACCTGTAGGGATAGACTAAGGATATAAGTGTGTTAAAAAGGGTACAAAATGTTGTTGATGTTTTTATTTCATGATGTAATGTAAAACTTGTGAATGTATCTAGTACTTCCAAGGATACTAAACTGATCATTATTTCAGGTCATGATTCCTTGTATCATGCCAATGTTATGTAATAATGCAATGACTCTGGGTAACCGGGGTCGGGGCATTACACAATCCCCTATTTCATTTTATCTATAGATTCCTCCCACAATGAGTGGTCAAAACCACCTCAAGGGTCCTATCTTGTGAAAAAATGACCATAACATCTACATCATCCAAAAATAGTGGGAGAGAATACTAAAAAATCGTCCACACATCTAGTAATCCTCTAGAACCACATATAAACCATGTCACCCAAGAACGGTAATAGTCGACGCTATCTTTTTTATCCTATAGAACAATGTATCCTCACTTCTAGGGATTAATATCAACCACAAACACGCTAGACATGCCCAAAACCATGTTGTGTTACCATCTTAGCCCTCACATCCTAAAACAAATTTCCATAAATGGCATCATCGTGTTCATGAAACAAAGGAACCACATATTAAACCTATCATTATATACCATGATCAACGTCACCATTTTACAGATGAGGCTACCCTCTAGTATCTCATAAGAACAATATAAAATCTAAGGAGGTCAAAACTATTCTCACCCAGATCACCCCATTATTTCATTATTGCCTTGAATCACATAACACACATATTCTTAAATAATAATCTTGAAACCACTTACCTATAGTTTACCAGAATCCTTTAATTAGAAATCCCTAGCTAGCTTAGCATCAATCAGAGGATTTATGAAGATTTGAAAAAGGACCAAAAATACAGGTTTTCAACAAGGGATAAATAAATAATGAGAAATATATAAAGTATATGCATATAGACTATTAACCTTATCGATATCACCAACCTACTTGAGATTACATGTGATACCAATAAGAATCAGAGGACATCTCCCTCAAAGAATAAGATAAAAACCTGGGCCTAATATGAAAGATTTTTAGTGTGTTCTATGCATGTGGAAACCCTATTTAAACTTTAAATTAATATTTTTAATCATTATTTAATATTATAAATGTTCTAGAAATACTTTTCATATGAAGGATGAAATAAAAAAGATGGGTTGTAAGGATAAAATAATCGAATAAAATAAAAGGATGAAATAGAAAGATAAAATGTAACGATAAAATAGAAGGATAAAATATAATGACAAATCATAATGATAAAATAGGATGATAAAAAGGGATACAATGACCATTAATTAAAAAAGAAGGATAAGTTGATCCTTACTTCAAACAGAACAATCAAATGATCCTACTCAAAACAAAAGGATAAACCCAGACTTATCACCATTTATAAAAATCTATTGTATGTTCTGAACACCACCTAAACTTCATGAATTCATTTTTATCCCATTAAAACATATCCAAACACTTAAATAACTAACCATTATATTATAAAAATTGAAACCAAATTTATAATAATGAAACACCCCATCTTGGGCCAACTCCCATGGATCATTCCCCAACTTATACTGACACTTCCAACACCTCTATAGTGTCCACTCAAATTGAATAGGTCTAAGATCTGAACTAAGCCAATATTCCAAAAACCCAATAACTTTTTGTATCATAATTTTTTAATATTTTAAAACATGAAAAACCCATTTTAATTTTTAATAATGTTATTATCATGAGGTTTTATTTTCATTACACTCCAACAATCATTTTAATCTCTTATAAAAGAAAAATAATTTACATAATTTACATGATGTGATTTATGTATGAAAAATATGGATTAATTTCTACAAGATGACTTATAAATTTAATCTCAACAACTCAATTTCATTGAGGAATGTGCATCCATTGATTAGTCTCAAACTAAGGAAATTTATAAATTATTACAATGTTCTATCCTGTATTAGATAACTTAATTCTTTCATGTTATATACAAAAAAATCAATTTTAATTTACATGTGATATATTCCTTTTAAAAAATAGTAGTATTCGTAAATTTTTTGACTCACCTAATGTCTTCTTTTGAAATCTAAGTCCATTAACCACATAAGAAATGTAATATTTTAACAATATAAATTCTAGCATACTCAATGCACATAATCAACTACCAATTCTAGTTCTATATTTTGAAACATTCAAAAGATTGTATTATTATCAATATAATAAAACATAGTATATTTATTTCATATATATATTAGTAAAAAAATATCTTACCATTCTTTGAAACTAGATGCAATATTATGTTGTCTCTGCTCTTCAAGAGAATCAGGGAATA
This sequence comes from Viscum album, assembly GCA_963277665.1. NCBI lineage: Eukaryota > Viridiplantae > Streptophyta > Magnoliopsida > Santalales > Viscaceae > Viscum > Viscum album. The sequence goes on from OY728158.1 coordinate 1,468,133,366, forward strand.
TTTATGATATTTTTCTATATTATCATCATATAATTTATAAAATAAATTAAATATATTAAGTAAATTGAGAAATAAATGATATAAATTGCATCACTTATTATATGAATTGGAAAATTTATTATTAATTGAGTTTAATATATTTATGAAGTCATTGTTTTCCATCATATAAAATTAAAATATTATGTTCACAACTATAACTTTGCACTACTTGATTAAATACTGATAACAAATTATCCAGGTTATCATCTATATTTAACTCTTTTTGACCCTATTTATTATGTTTTGAATTATACTCAGATTGAAAATAATATGAGTATCTTCAGTACTGGGTCAGAAAAACTACATTCTAACAGGTTATGAGAGCCTCCCATTTCCAAACCCATCTCCCTTTATGAAAACCCATAATTATTTCCCCATGATGGGGGGGATTTACTATTATTCTATCATTATCTTCATCCATTTTATGTGTCTCATGTCCAGTCATACATTCGTTATCCCTATGCATGTCATACTGATTTTGTTTACCTCGTTATCTTTCACTCTCATCCATTCATCTTCTAGTAGTTTTGGAACCCCCCTTATATAGCTGCATTATCCCCCTATCTCTCTTATTCCCCAACTTTCATGGACCCTTTCACTATTCACATCAACTTATATCAACCTTTCCCCAAATGTAGCCTCACCTGACATACATTCCCACTATATTTTTGTCACCCACGCTTTTTGTACACGTCTCCTGTTGTTTCTCTCTAGTAATGGAAGACCCACCCTTCCTAAAATCACCCCCACCTTGATCATTCCTCTTCTCTTATTCTGCATCCCCAAAAATGGGAACTGATCAAACTTATTAATGAAAATTTTAATAACATTACTTACCTGATATGTTTTACCTTCAGGAAGACCCCTATATTAACTTTTTTCTAGGTTCCCATTCACAAAGCTCACAATTAATTCAATATCTCTTTTCCAAGACATATACCATAAAATGAAACTTATTTAAGAATCCATACTTTATTCTTTTATAAGATCACATAATTATTTAGGAACCCCTCGCTTTTGATTAGTTTCCCACATCTCCATCTATCACCAATACTGATGTTTGTATCTAAGTTAGGCTACTCAAATATCTATTGAGACACTTTATTATTGTGTCTTTATAATATTTTGACTTTTTAAATTAATATAATCAAGGTGGGAATTCTAATATTGAAGGGGGGTTATAACAATAGTATAATTTTGGGCTTTCTTGGAGGGCGGTTTGGGTGACTGGTGTTTGGCAGTCCTTATTGACACTATTAGTGACCACCAAATGGTAGTATCTATGATTTCCAAATCCCCAAACCAATTTTTCCCTCCCTAATAAATTCTAACACCCACACCATCTTTCCACCCTCATTGATACCCACTCTCCCACCTACATGTTGTGCCACTCCACTCAACATCTAGTCATCGATTTCCCTGCTATCGAGCCCTAATCCCACCCCCATCGTAGTGCCACCCTGCCCCCTCCCCACACTCCCCTTCCCCCCCCCCCACTAGCTTCATGTTACATTATGAAACCCCACCTTTGTTCATCAATCCCCCACCATCCATCCAATATCCCACCCCTATCATTGATCCCCAATCCACCCCCCCCCCCACCTATTAATTCCCTAGATTCATCAACTCTCTTCTTCTATGAAGCCCCCATATAGGCCGTTAACCATATCCTAACATCAATAACCCTATTTGTTCACCATCCCATGGCTACAGACTCTATCCTGTAAGGTGAAGCAAGTGCCCCCTACTCCATTCATTATAATCCTCTTCTACACAATGATCACCTTCCATTTTACATGTAAACCTGCTCCCACTCAATATCCCCTACTCATCAGAACATTTTTTTCCCTATTTTGAATATATGATTTTAATTTCTTTTTTAAATTTTTTTTTTTGAAATAGGGTTTTTTAGGTAATTACAAAGTTATATATTAATGGGAGAAAATTTAGGTAAATAGAGTTTTTAGTGAAATCAATTCTTGAAGAACTTTCATTGTTGTAAAATTTCAAATACTCATTATTTTGTGTTTATAATGTTTTATGTCTATGAAGAAATATTTAATTCATTTTCCATTGGTGATAAAATATTACATGTCTAAATTTTATGTCAAACTAATTATTTTATGGCTCTCATGAACAATGCTTTATTAGTAATAGTGTTATACTGATATCTCAATCTAAATATTTTATGAATACAAATGTTATATCTATATAAATATCATTATACTTATTTAAAAATTCCATGATCCATAAGAACATAATATAGTTTTTAAATTAATTAATTTTCTCCTTTAAACATGTAATCTTTTATAGATATTTATATTATTTTCCAATGGGTAAGTTTTTCATGCTTACAATAGCACAATTTTTGTTATAATAAATATTATAAGTATTTTATTCAACAAAAAAATGTCAAATAAAATTATTTTTTTACCTAAAACGTTTGAAATCATAAAATTTGTAAATCTTTTTTAAAATTAACCATTTTTGTACTAAAAAATTTATGAAATATTTTGAGTAATTATGAACTCAGTTTTCATGAATATATTTATGAAACATTTTTTATATGATAATTTATATTGTTATACATGTAATAATTTATAATATTTGTGAAAATAAAATTTTGTACATTAAGTTTTTTAATGATAAACTTACATATGGTACTCATAACAATGTAAAATTTTATAAAATATTCTAATTTTAATGTTATATCATTTTCTAAATAATATTTTGTCATATAAAATTTTAATATAATTTTATTTTTCAAACAAATTATAAAATACCACTTCTCAATTTTTATTGATTTTAATAGAGAATAAATTATTTATAATTTTTTTTTGTTTCTAAAAAATTGTTTATAAAGGTTTAATATTTCATCATTTTTGTTTTTATTTCAATTATGTAATACATAAATGTTTTTTAAAATTAATTAAATCTAGTTATTAGTATATTTAAAATGTTTACGATGTTTTTTCCTTAATAATATGGTTATAATATATATTTATGAATTTTCGAGAATCTGTTCAAATAATATTTATAAAATTAAATTATTCATTTTCTATTAAATATTTATATGTATAGGAGTAGGAATGATATTCCATATAAGTATTCTTCTGAAAACTATTATAGGATATAAAAATTTATTGATTTTACCAGTGGATTTAGAAGAGATTTGATTAGTGTTCCATGAATAAAATTTGAAAACAGATATATCTTCAAATGATATTCCATTGTGAAACATCTATTTATGAATGGGTTTTTGAAAAATAATAATGCATGGACACATCATGGGGATGAGTCAATTTCCTTTCACAACTCATAAATTATTTATTTGGATGTTTTCTCAATAATGGTTGGTCTGATAAATATAATTCACAAACATATGATGTCTTAGTTCCAACCTGAAGACATTAATGTTGTAAATGATGATATTGGAGGTGGTAATCCTCATTCTTCTTCAGATAGATAAGCATTGATAATTTTTAAAATTCTAGATTATGTAGGTACTAAATTTTATTTTTGATACAGAAAATTTAATAATTCTTCATTAATTATTGAATTATTACAACTAAAGGACTTGAATTAGTGAAAAAGCACCTCCTTTGATGTATTGTTGGTATTATTGAAGAAGGGACTCCCAACTAATGTGATGATTCTTGAGTCATATTATCAAGATCACAATTTGAATGATAAACTTGTTTTCACATATGAGACCATTGATGTCTTCCAAAATAATTGTATCTAGTTAAAAAAATAGAATAAAAAACTCCATATTTGTACTATTTTCTACTCATCTAGGTGGAATGACAATGTGATTAATAAAGGTAGTTCAATTAATACTATTAGAGTCCTAAATCAAGGGAATCAAGTTACCACTAAGTAGATTCATTATCTCCCACTACAATATAGGTTAAAAATATTCTCTATGTTAAGTAAAATTCTTAAAGTGATGACTTTGAATTAAAATAGAAACAAAAAGGATGATAAATTAACTCATCAAATGGATTGTTTTTCAGGTAAAAAATTTGATCAAATACACCCATGAATTTCCCAGTATGGTTATAATTTTTTAATTTATCTAACAGCAATTGGGTTTTACCTATTCTAGTTTGTATTTGGGGTTACACATAATACATGTCCAATGGTGTTACTACCAAACAACTTACTCTAATGGTTATGTATGAAGTAACCAATTTTTGTTACATTAAACTCTTATTAAGGGATCGATGGGACCTGGGTATAAAATAAATGTTTACATAAAACTATTTATTTATTATCTATAATTTGATTGGTGGGGTAATTAATTTTTACTCAATGAAAAATGAAATTTTTAAACATTGGGAAGCTTTATTGTGGACAATTATTGACTTCCCAATGTATCATAACATAACATAACATGTTATATTACAAAAAAATAATTCACCTGAAATTTTTGTAATAAAATTAATAAATATATATAGATTAAAGAACTATATATAGTGGTTATACCTTGTTCATAAATGGATTCTTCATCCACCACATAGTTTTAGAAAATGAAGTGTGTCATTTGATGGAAAAAGAGAGAATGAACCGGAACAATATGTACATGGTTAAAATTATTTCACAACATAACAAAGAAAACCTTCAAAAAATGTATGAATTTATAGATTTATTATCCCCAATATTTCTACCATTCATGTTGTAAATAGAGAGCTTAGTAAAAATTGTAATAAGAATAAGAGTATTCTCATTATATTTACTTATTATAAAGATAACATTTCAAGATATAATTTGGATGTGATTAAAATTGAGAAAATTGTTTATGATAGTATATAGTGCATCATTTTAGGGGTTAATGTAAAATTTAAGGATAGTACTAATGCTCGATGTGATTATCAAGAAATGGTATTGAGAAAACCATTAAATTTATTATTGGGTTATGATAATAGGTCATACATGTTTACTGAACAGTACATAATGAGTAAACAATATAATGAATCATTTCTATAAGTTTTTAAGAATTTCAAGGTTACAGATAGTTATTTCTAAAATATTTAAAATTGTACTAATGTGATTATAATGAAATTATAGGGGTTGAAAATTCATAATAATCAAATTATTATTCAACAGTGAATCACAATTTAAATTCTAGATTATTTTCTAATCCATGTAGTTGATCTATTGATTGAAGTTTCTAATTATTTTAAACAACTCTATTCAAGGTATCATCTTATGTTTTATTTTAAAAGGATATAGTATAAGATTTTTCTCACACTATTTTATTTAGATATGTTTTATCCATCATATTTTTTGTTTCCATGGTCCACCAAACCATTAAATTAACTAGTGAAGTCATTATTTTTGGTCTTGTGCAATTCAAGTGCATGTATCTAATAGAGTGATACTTGAATACAATGAAATGGTTTATGTGGAACATATATTTTCCAAAATCTTAGATTTCCAAAGGATATCAAATAGATGAGTGAAAAAAAATTATATGTTGATGAGGTTAAAAAAATGTTAGATAAACCCTCCCATATTTATGAACATCCTAGTAGTAAAGGGATAACGTTTTATAAAAATAATTATAGGTGGGTTCAAGCTCATTGATACTTCTTCTTAAATACTATGTAGGTTATTCAATTGATAATTTAATTTTAATATTTTATCTATTATTCCTTGTTAATCTATATTTTATTTATTATTTATATTTTTTGTGTTGTAATTTAGGACACATATTGTTGATCCTAAATTGGAAAGGCCCTATGAAACTACCCATAAAATACAAAAAAAATTATTTCAACACATTTCATGAGTGATTCAATATTAACATATATAAAAATATTATAATTTATGTTTTTATAGTGTAACTATGGTGTATTTCCACAACCCTATATCAATTTAATTATATAAAATTTACATATTCCCAAGATGCATAAATCAAGTATGCATAGTATAAGAAAATAACTTAACCGACTGGTTAAGGACTTATATAGAACCAAGGTTTTAATACATAAACATTACATAATTTTAGATGAATATTGTTAGATTCCTAAATTAATGATAATGCATTCTATTTAGGTTATAGTTGTTTCTTTCATAGGTTTCATGGCAAGACATATAGGTGTAACACCATGAAACCTATTTCCCTACCCCAAATCATAGACTATAAGGGAGTTGGTAATGGTATATAATCAAAACACATATCCCTCACAATTAAAAGGACTTTTTATATATGGATGGAAAGTGATCCATCCTATTAGGAAATTAGCCCATATGAAGAAAAAAACCTTGAGGGAGTGACCCAAAGTGGAAAATATTATTATGGAGGGTCCTAAAGCCCCAATATGGATCATCAAATTAATATTAGAGAAAAAGGTTAAAATCAGTGCCTCTATATTAGTTGTTTCAATAAATTTTTCTAATCATAAATTGATTAAAATCCCCAGTGGAAATAACTATCATTTGTGGAAGAATCAGATCCACCCCTACTTCTGATAATTAGGTATCGATGTCCTTACAACTATGGTGTATGGTATTTATGCTGGTGCATACAGTGGGGTTTTATCAAAGGTAGAATTAATATAATTGGATACTGATGCTAAAGGAATCAATTATTTAAGAGGATATTTATCTAACATAGCCAACATGAAGGTTATTTCATGTAATTCAATGCATTCCATGTATTAAAATCTACAACATATCTATGACGGTTCCAAAAAGAAAAATTATAAGTTCTATGAAAAAAATATGAGGACCTAATAATTCACCCCAATGAGTTGGTAGATGCATTTGTTGACCAGTTGAATGCTTTTTTAGAAGATATGAATGTTATTGGATAAATATGTATGATGTAAATATCACCAAGCACATCCTGAGATGACTACCAACTCAAGTCAATCGAAAAGTACCAGTATTGTAGGATAAATATTTGAAAGAACTAACATTGGATATTTAACACACTACTCCTATTATTTATGAGATTGCAAATGATGATAATTTGGATTTGGAAAAAGTGAAATCCATAGATGTGTCATTCATGTCCATAGAGAAACTCAATATACAATATGACCAAGAAGAAAAAGAGACGGAAGAATTCATTTTATTCCTTTACAGAAATATATGAATAGGAAAAGAAATGTTCAAGGGGAAACTGCTACTCGAACACTTTCGATGAGGAATGTTTGAATGTCTTAAAGAAACATTCCCCATGAATTATTCAGATGATGATAAATATGAAGTCAAAATTCCCAAGAATAATTATTTATATTATTTGAAAGGTAGGAAATAATTTAGGAATAATTTCATAAAAAATAATATTTTTATTTCCTAAGAAAATGTAGTGCATAATAATCTGAGTTTGAAGAGATGGATAACCATAAGGATCATAGAGTATATGTTATGGTGGAACTTGTAGGTAACTCCTTGATAAGGGAATAAAGATACTATGTTATAGAAGTTGAAGAAAGATTTGGTCCCCATGTTGAATTACATGAAACTCTTAAGTATATTTATGTTGTTAGATCCAAAATAATGAAATCCAATGTAGTTTTTCATGATGAAAAATTATATATACAATAGTATAAAGAATATAATGTAGAGTTTAAGGAATAAATTTAAAATCTTATATCTTCAATGTCAGAGAAATCAGAAATGATTGTTGTGTAGAAGCTCAATATAGAAGAATAGAATAGGGTGATCATTGGTTTGTCTAACCTAGAAAAAGAAATGATCAAACATTTTGAAAAACATGAAGCATAATTTTTTAACCTACAAAGAAAATTAGTAGATCATGATATAATCTTGACTCTTGGTATGACATCAAGAAATCAGATCCCCCAAATGACAAAAATATGAAGGTGGATCATAGAGGATCAAAAAAATAAAATCAATAGTCATATCCAAATGATAAGGCTAGTATGAGTCTTGATCACATATAGAATATTTTAATGATTTAATTTAGACTACAGGCACCCACTTAGATTTTGAAAATTTATTTGCATAGAAATCAGAATCATAGGGTTTAGAGAATCCAAGGAACAACCGGTCCTAAAATAACAACTCACTAGAATTCACCTTGTATCAGGTATTACTATTGTGGAAATATGGTATATTCCCAAAATGTATGTTCCATAAAAAAATGTCCCAAAGCGAATAAGAGAAAAAAAATTGTGCATATAGAATTCAATATTATAGGAATGATTTTGATGGTCACTATTTCTAGTGTGGTGAATTTGAATATATGTAAAGATATTTATCATAAACAATGAAATGGTATGTGTCGAAGTAGACCAAAAGTGGTCGTATGTAATAGCTCAAAGAATAATCAAATGAGATGAAAACACAAAATCTATTTATATCTCTACAAGATAAATTTTTTCCATCTTACACTGAGGAAGATCAAGAGTATCATTCCACAATAGGTATGAAGTCAATTCACTTGATAAAAAAGAAAACTTATTAGCAGTAAGTGGTTGTATGGATTACCCTTAAAGAATAAGATCATACTAGTGTATGGATCCTTAATAGTGTCTGCACATCTTATGTGATAGGAAATGAGTATCTTTTTACATGAATGATACATGAAAAGGTGTAACGCCCCGACCCCAGTTACCCCGAGTCGGTGCATTATTACATAACATTGGCATGATCACAAGAAAGATCAAATCTCGAAAGACCGATTGGTTTAGTAGCCTTGGAAACACTAGATATATTCATAAAGTATTACATCATCAAGTGGAAAAATACTACAACAACATAGTCTCCATATTCCACACTCATATCCCCACATACTATCCCTGTAGGTCATTCATAACTTACTTCTTCACATCCTGGGAAAAATAAAACATAGAAAAGGGGTCAGCTCAAATGCCCAGTACGGATAACAATATAGCGGAAACTTTCAAAAATACGCATAAACATTTAAGGAAATGTATAACTAAAACAAAAGCCTTTTAAACTTGAACTTTAACATAGTATGGCAAAAGTAAAATGAAATAATGCCATTTACTTATTCACATGTATATTCTACTAATCGAATAATCACATGAAATATCAATAACCACTTTCATAATGATGGAATGCATAATGCCAGACTATCATAACCACATAGCCAAGGCCTAGTGCCAAGACTACAAATAAGATTTTTTCAAGGCCTTATGCCAAGACACTGTTTTGTCTCATGAGACCTATCGATGCATCGAGGAGCTATAGCGGGCTCCACCCGTCAAATATTAAGTCCAATGCATTCCCATATGAAAAGGTTTAAACATAACATAAAACTTCGTATTAAAACTAGCATACGAAATGTCAATACTTTCACCATAAACCATGAATGGTAAAAATAGCACATCCACAGTCAAACATATCACAAAACCTTCAATACAATATAGAAGTTTTGTATCATAATAAATCAACTTCAAATAAGCGTAAAATCCATCAAAGGATGTTGACATAGATGAAATCAAAACTCTTTTTAGAGAAATATCTCTTTCTATTTTGAAATCATTTAAGAGTCATATATTTATAAAATAAAACATTTTCTTTGAAAATATTCTTATAAGATTGTAAGGGAAGTTTCGACGATTTTATAACAGCGGAAAATAGCCGCACCCGCCGTATAAGTTAAAAAAACATTCTTACCTTAATTTTGTCGAAAAGGTTAAAAAGCACCTTATTTGGAAAATGACGGAAATATTCCTTTATAAACCTCTTATAAAAAGTCAAACAAGGGTATAAATGACTTTAACCCATATTCTTGTAAATAGTAAAAATGTTTTGAAATACATTTTTAAGAAACATGGATGTGGATGATAAAGAGATCCCAGTAGATTATTACGTATAAACAACCTCGGATAATGAAGAGATTGTAAAATAAACCTTACCTTGTACTTTTCATTTGTTGGGGTAGGTTAACCTCCTGTATAATGGTGAAATAATTGTTATTAAATTATACAAGAATCATATATATTAATATGATATCATATATGATCTTTTAACATTGATTTGTTAATAATATCTTAGAATTATTGTCCTTTCGGGTGTTAACTTACTCGTTTTCTTTTATATGTTTTGTTACATAAGCTGTGTTTTTTATGGATAGGTTGTATTTTATTTATATCCAGAATTATATCAAGTCCTTAAACATCATTTTTAAATCATCAAATGATAATTATACTTTAATGGATAAAATGGAGAATGAATCTCATCGCGTTTGTGGAGACGGTAGTCCGTACGTACGCACGAGCGACAATATAATTATTTTGATATTAAAATAATATATAAGTTGATAGTATATAATATATAAAGAATAATTATCATGTTATATTTATTATTTACATGAGTTACACATCATTATTATACCCATCCAAATAATAATATATTGAATAACAATTACACCACGACGTGGAGACGGTAAGCCGTACGTACGCACGTATGGTGACATGTTATTCAAAGGGTGGATAGAATACTGAATTTGGTTGTACCATATTTATAATAACATAACAGTATATATAAGATACTGGGGTTATTATTTTATAATGGTAATAACAAATAAAGAATAAGTGGAAGAAGAAAGGAACTTGGAAAAGGGTGGTGAAATCATTACCTCTTCTTCGGGTTCTTCATTTTGATTTGATCAAAAGGGCTCCTTAGGTTGGCTTTCCGATCAAACTAAGGCTTCTAGGTTGTATTGAGGGATGTTGGTAGAGTATTTGGGCAGTGTTTGGCCGAACCCAAAGGCTTTGAAGGTGTGAAGAAATGAGAAGGAAGAGTTCCCTTTTATAAGAGGGGTGAGGGGCACCTTTGGAAAAGCTAGAAATATTAATTTATAATAACTTCATATTCGGTTTCTAATGGCTCCAAAGTTGATTATTCAAAAGTTAAGGTGGGTATAGGTCGAAAAACATTCAACCAATAGAATTTAGACCGGTTTGGGTTACTATATTAACCTTATATTTTAGTTTTAACTCTTAGTTAATTAGTTTGACATTTACCTTGTCACTTTGTATTTTTATAATATATAGTTAATAAACTTACTATATACATCCAAGAGACCCCCAAGTGGTCCATCAATGATAAACCTATCATGATATAAGTCTCTTGGCCGAACCTTATATTTTTAGGAATTTAATATCAATTAATAATATAATATTTGTTTTAAAAACTCTTTTATGTCAATTTTGACACTATTCAATAATTGATTTTTGTGAAACTCATAAAAGAATTATTACTTCGACCAAAGCTAATTAAATCAATCCTAATATTTCATAGTATCCTATAAAATTATTTTAATTCATTAAAAGTCTCAAATTATATTTATTTGGGTATTTATAATATCAATTATTTTGATTTTTCACTATTATGGTAATTACAGCATCATCATTGTGTCATAAATATATTAAATAATTTAATGTTTAAAAATTATACATAAAATATAATTATGTATTAAATCTTATTATCTTTCTAATTAATATTTACAATCGAATTTATCTTATTTATAACCCTATATTAAAAATGTTTTAGTAAATAAACATTGATTTTAACTCTTTTAACTTTTCTTTGAATTAAATAATAATAAATGTCCTAATCTAATCCAAGTGGACCTCAATGATAATATTTTATTCCTAAGGTTGTTTTGGTCGAGATACACTTGTCCAATAGAATTAGGACATGTGTTAGGGTAATATTAATATCATTTTTACCCTTAATTACCCTATTTACTTTTAACCGTGGTAAATAAAAGTAAAAAGTTACTATTCACCAAAAATTATTTTCATCTCATTGAACCACATTTTACTTCTTCATATTAACCATGTCTCTCGGATTTTTGAAATTCCATTCACAGAAGCGGTAAAATTAAGTTTTATGAAAAATTCAGTTTTTTTTAACTACCACTTAGTAGTTTCACTATTCATCAAAAATTGAAGTTTTTCAGAACAATGCCAAAATTTCACCCTAAGCTATAATTGATATTCCGAATTCAAAAATGATGTCTATTTTAAAAAATTACCAACATATAAGTTGCATTAATTAATTTTATAATTAATTCCCGCTGTCACAACAAATAGCATGTTTTTAAGAAACAATATATATCAAAAGATTGATAATTTTTTATGTCCAATTTCAAAGTGAAATTAATTCTAATGAACACCATTGGATAAAATGGTAAAAATATATTCTAATTATACTTTAAAACCACTCAATAATATAATTTATCACTATAAATTATTTTGATTAAAAAAGTTGTGTTTAAGTATTTTTCACTATTCATAAAAATTGGAAGTTCTCAGAAAAATACCAAAAATTCAACTTAGAATAATTTTGATATTTCGAATCCAAAAATGAAGTTCATTTTGAAATATAAAATATATATAATTTCAAAAAGTAGGTATTACTATTCATAACGTCTAGTTTGATTGGTTGTGGTGTGTTAGAACTCGATGTTGCGTACAACACACGCTATCGCATTATTCAAAGAGAAGCGTACTGTAGAAGCTTGGGGTGTTACATTCTCACATCCTTCAAATAATTTCGTCCTCAAAATTTCTAGAATACTTATCACATGAAAATACTCGGGTGGTTCTTCATCATAAGTTCCTCGGGTTCCCACGTTGCCTCTTCCATCTTATGGTTTCTCCACAAAACTTTTACTAGACACGTCGTCCGGTTTCTTAGTACTTGTTCTCTCGTATCAAGAATCCTGAAGGGCTCTTCACAATAGGACAGATCAGGTTCCAGTTCTAATTCCTCATGGGTGAGTACATGTGTTGGGTCAGGCATGTATTTCATCAACAGAGATACGTGGAACACATCGTGAACTTTGGAGAGACTTGGCGCCATTGCCAATCGGTAAGCTACATCGCCAATTCTTTCTAGAATTTTGAAAGGTCCGATGTACCTGGGACTCAATTTATCTTTCTTACAAAAATGTATGACTCCCTTCCATGGAGATACCTTCAGGAAAACATGATCATCGACTTGAAATTCCAAATCCTTACTTCAATTATTGGCATAGCTCTTCTGCTTACATTGAGATGCTTTGATGTGATTTTGGATTACCTTCACCTTTTCCATCGTTTCCTCCACTAGTTCTGGGCCTACAAGTTTTCTTTCACCAACGTCATCCCAACAGGTTGGTGTACGACATCTCTTTCCGTATAACGCTTCATATGGTGCCATCTGAATACTCGAACGGAAGTTATTGTTATAGGAAAATTCTACCAGAGGTAAATATTGATCCCACATACCCTGAAAGTCAAGTGAGCAAGATCTCAACATGTCTTCTAAGGTTTGAATAGTCCGTTCTGACTGTCCGTCTGTCTGAGGGTGGTAAGCAGTGCTCAAATGAAGTTTAGTATACAGGGATTTCTAAAGACTCTTCCAGAATCTTGAAGTAAAACGGGGATCACGATCAGAAACAATCGATAGGGGTACTCCATAAAGTCTCACAATTTCATTAATATATAGTCATGCTATACGTTCTAGTGGTAGATCTTATCTTATAGCAAGAAAATGTGCTGACTTGGTAAGATGATCAATAATAACCCATATTGCATCGTTCCTTCTAGGAGTATTTGGTAGTCCCATGAAAAAGTCCATCGTAATATTGTCACATTTCCACTCTGGTATGGGAATAGGTTGCATGACTCCTCCAGGTTGTTGACTTCCAGCTTTCACTTGTTGACAAACCATACATCTTGACATAAAATCAACAATCTCCCTCTTCATGTTGTCCCACCAAAAATGTTCCTTCAAATCTCTATACATTTTGGTGCTCCCAGGGTGTATAGAGAAATTGGAACTATGAGAATCATCTAATAATTCCCTTTTTAGATCAGGTAAATCGGGAACACAAAGTCTCTTCCCAAATTTCAAAATTCCATCTTCATACACAAAGTCTCTTCCTGAATTTCAAAATTCCTTCTTCATACACAAAGTCTCTCAATCTCCCATCATTCACAGCTTTAATATTCTTTTTAAATTCTTCATCATCAGTCTGAGAACTCTTAATCCGTTCTAGTAAATATGGTTTGGCAACCATTTGAAAAATAATTGTTGTTTCTCCTTCCCTGGTTATTCCCATGTCCATCTTAACTAGATCCATGAAAATTGGATCCCTTTCAATTCTCATATTGTTCAAAACTTTATGGTATTTTCTGCTCAAAGCATCTGCCACCCTGTTTGCCTTCCCCGGGTGGTAGTGTATCGTGCAATCATAATCCTTGAGTAATTCAAGCCATCTCCTTTTCCTCATGTTGAGTTCTTTTTGTGAGAAAATATACTTCAGACTCTTGTGATCAGTATAAATCTCACATTTTTCACCATAGAGGTAGAGCCTCCATATCTTCAAAGCAAAGATCACAGCTGCTAACTCTAGATCATGAGTAGGATAGTTTTGTTCATTAATTTTCAACTGTCGTGATGCATAGGCAATAACCCTATCATTCCGCATAAGGACACAACCAAGTCCTTTCTTCGATACATCACTATAAATAACGAACCCATCATTCCCCGATGGTAGAGTCAATATAGGATCATTGACTAATCTTCTCTTCAGTTCTTCAAAACATTCTTCACACTCTTTTTTCCAAACAAATTTAACCCCTTTACGTGCGAGCTTCGTTAATGGGTTAGCCAATCGGGCAAAATTCTGGACAAATCGTCGATAATAACCTGCTAAACCAATAAAACTACATACCTCAGTTATACTCGTAGGTGCTGGCCATTCTTGGATTGCCTTGGTCTTAGAAGGATCAACAGATATTCCATCTTTAGAGACAATATGGCCAAGAAAAGAAATCTCCTGAAGCCATAATTCACACTTGCTAAACTTCCCATATAATTCATGTCTTCTCAGAGTCTTCAGGATAATGTGCAAGTAATTTTCATGATCTTCGTAGCTTTTGGAGTATACCGAGATATCATAAATAAATACCACCACAAATTCATTGAGATACTCCTTGAAAACTCTATTCATCAGATCCATGAATACAGAGGGTGCATTAGTCAATCCAAAAGGCATTACAGTAAACTCGTAATGCCCATACCTAGTTTGAAATGTTGTCTTCAGAATGTCTTCCTTCTTCACACACAATTGATGGTATCCAGATCGAAGGTCAGTCTTTGAAAAGTATTAAGCTCCATGCAGTTGGTCAAATAAATCATCAATTCGAGGTAGGGGATACTTGTTCTTTATTTTTATAGCATTGATCTCCCTGTAGTCGATACATAACCTCATAGATCTGTCTTTCTTTTTAACAAAATGAATAGGGGCTCCCCATGGAGAAACACTAGGGCGAATAAATCCTTTATTACTCAATTCCTCTAGTTGTTTCTTTAGTTTAACTAATTCTACAGTGGCCATTTTATAAGGGGTCTTTGATATAGGCCTTGATCCAGGAATTAAATCAATGGAAAACTCAACTTCTCGTTCTGGAGGATGTCCAAGTAAATCTTCTGGAAATACATCTACAAATTATTTCACAACAGGTACATCCTCTATTTGAAAATTCCTTTCCTCACCCACAATCATTTCATTCTCTTCCTCCCCAATAATTGAATTTAGTTGAGCTACTGGGGGTGGATCTAAATAATAATTAGGTGGTGACGATTCTGCTCTAAAGATAAGGTGTTCCTTATCATTATCATCAAGAATCGTAACCTCTTTCTTCTTACAATAAATCTTCGCATCATAGTCTGAGAGCAAGTCCATACTGAGGATTATATCAAATTAAATCATAGGTATGACGATGAGATCAGAAGATAAATAACATTTATGTGCTCTAATGGGGACTGATTCACAAAACTTTGTTGCAATGATACTTCCCTTAGGAGTTTTAACTGACAACTCCCTTGTTAAATCAAATTGTAAATATCTAATTTTCTTAGAAAACTGGTAAGATATGAAATAATGCGATGATCCAGAATCAAATAATGCATTTGCTAAACCTGAGGAAACCATTAAATTTCCTACCACCATGTCTTTCGGATCTTCTACCTCAGCAGTAGTGATAGCATAAGCTTGGCCTTGATCCCTTGGCCTTTTCTGAGGTAATTTCTCCTGACGCTTAGGACATTCATTTGCATAATGTCCCATCTCCCTGTAATTGTAGCACTGAACATTGGTATCTTCCTTCTTCCCCTTGCAATCATGCTCTTGGTGGCCTTTTCACCACACTTGTAACAGACTCATATTCCCTTCAAACAAGTACCGTGGTGTTTTTTCCCACATTTACCACAGGAAGGATATTCAACCTTTCCCTTATTCCCCTTATTTCCATTCCCAGATTGATCAGTAGGTACCTTCTTCTCTTGCTTTGCATTAAAGTCATAAGACTTAGAGAATTCATTTTCGGTCTTGATATCACATGAGACAATGTCTTCGTACGATGAGAAGGATTTTGAGACTAATTCTCGACGTAGAAATGGTTTTAACCCATCAAAGAAACGATCAATCTTACTTCTTGGGTTACGTATATAATCTCCAACATACCTTTCTAACCTTGTAAAGTTAGCCTCATACTTTGTGACATTCTCATCCTCCTTTTGTCTTAGACTCGGAAATTTCCTTTCCATATCTACTTGATGGTCGCGAGGAAAGTATTTTTCTAAAAATAGATCTTTGAACTCTCTCCATTCCATATTTGATACTTCATCATCTTCCTTCGTGTTTTGAATCAATGACCACCATTGATCAGCATCTCCAGTGAGTTGGTAAACTGCCATGATAACTTTTTCCCTTTCACTACTCCCCAAAGCCTGAAATATTTTCTCTAGGGAAAATATCCATTGCTCAGCTACTAAGGGATTTGTACTCCCATTGAACGTTGGTGGTTGTTGCCTTATGAATCGATCTAACATTGATCCTCCACGCTGTGGATCAGGGTGCTCCATACGGGTAAGGTTATTATTCATAACCTGAGTGAGTTGTCCTAGTATGGTGATTAGCTGATCGGCACCAGTTGCATCACCAGCTCCACTATAATTATCTTGAGTAGGAGGGAAATCCCTACATGGAGTGTGTGCATTGATACGGTTTCCGTTTCTTCTACTAGGCGCCATTTCTAAACAATGGCATAAACTAGATCAGTTTATGAACCAAAATACATAATCCCATACTTCTAAAACACTTAACATAAATTGAACTATTTATGGATATAATCCATAATCATAAAAATGTTTTCTTTAAGGAAATATATACTCATAAACCCTTCATAATGATTTGTAAAGAAAATGAGAGTTATCCTAAGCATATCCCCCGAGAGTGTTGTAACCAAGAGTGCAGCAAGGCCCGTTGCCGTGCACCAGTTCTCATTCGAGTCTAGCTCAAAGCGGTGTTTTTGGGTTTTACTCCTAGGTACATCTGTGCTAGAGCCACCTCTACCTGCTCGTATCCAGACAGGGATTTATTGCTTGGAAAACTCAAAAAATCTCTACAATACCAAAATTCTAGGAAGTTCTTCTATACTAATCCTCAAAGTTCATCTTAGGTCTACGTGCTCTAATCAGAGTTTATCTAAATCTAGCTTCCAAGGTTTGTACTAAAATTCCTCTGATACCAACTGTAACACCCCAACCCCAGTTACCCAGAGTCGGTGAATTATTACATAACATTGGCATGATCACAAGAAAGATCAAATCTCAAAATACCGATTGGTTTAGTAGCCTTGGAAACACTAGATATATTCATAAATTATTACATCATCAAGTGGAAAAATACTACAACAACATAGTCTCCATATTCCACACTCATATCCCCACATACTATCCCTGCAGGTCATTCATAACTTACTTCTTCACATACTGGGAAAAATAATGTAACACCCCGAGCTTCCATGATACGCTTTTCATTCAATAATGCAATAGCTTGCATTGTACGCAACTTCGAGTTCTAACACACCGCAACTAAACAAAGTAGCCGTTATGAATATTAATAACCACTTTTTCAATTTATAGAAATTTTATATTTCAAAATGGACTTCATTTTTGTATTCGTAATATCGAAATTAGCCTATGTTGAATTTTTTGTAATTTTCTGAGAACTTCCAATTTTTTATGAATAGTGAAAAATACTTAAAAACAACTTTTTTAATCAAAATAATTTATAGTGATAAATTATAATATTGGGTGGTTTTAAAGTATAATTAGAATATATTTTTACCATTTTATCCAATGGTGGTCATTAGAATTAATTTAACATTGAAATTGGGCATGAACAATTGTCAATCTTTTGATATAAATTGTTTCTTAAAAACACGCTATTTGTTGTGACAGCGGGAATTAATTATAAAATTAATTAATGCAACTTATATGTTTGGAGTTTTTTAAAATAGACAACATTTTTGAAATTGGAATATCAAATATAGCTTAGGGTGAATATTTGGGATTTTTCTGAAAAACTTCAATTTTTGATGAATAGTGAAACCACTAAGTGGTACTTATAAAAACTGATTTTTCGTTTAAATGAAATTTTACCACTTCTGTGTTTTGAATTTCAAAAATCCGACATACATGGTTGTCATTAAGAAGTAAAATGTGGTTCAATGGGATTAAAATAATTTTTGGTGAATAGTAGCTTTTAAGTTTAATTAATCGCGATTAAAGATAATTAGTGAAATTTATGGTAAAAATAGTATTATAAAAATATGGAATGACCTTTACACTTGTCCTACCCCTATTGGATGTGTCATGGCCGACCAAGACAATCCATGGGTCAACTTGGGGACCCCATGGAGCCACTTTAGTGGGAAAATGACTTTAAAAACCTTTTATTTAATGTTAAAATAAAAATGTCACAAACATGAGTTGTTTTACTGAAACATTTTTTAAATGGGGTTATATAAGTCATATTTTTTACTATAAATATTAATTAGAAATCTAAAAAGATTTAATACATCATGATAGTTTTTTTATAATTTTTAGACATTAAATAAAATAAATTATTTATGACACAATGATGATGCAGCGATTACCTCATTAATTAACGATTTAAATAAAATGAAAGGATAATGTAAAATCTAAGGAATACACTTGTCCAAAGACTATTGGATGAGAATATTTCGAACCCTTATCACCTTGTCCTAGAATTATATAAGTTTGGGATTTTTAGAATCCGAAAAAGCATTGTATAATAATGTAACATTTCATGAGTTCCAAAAGTGCCCCTCCTCTCCTCTTATAAAAGACCTCCACCACTACCACCTTATTCACACCTTCCAAGCCATTTGGATCGGCCAACCTCTGCCCAAATACTCTCCCAACTTCCCCCTATTACTCCTAGAAGCCTCACTTTGGGCAGAACTCTTCCCAAGGAAGCCTTTGGCTCAAATCAAAAAGAGTTACCCGATTTTAAGGTAATGTCTTCTCTTATGTTATTTTGTTTTATTTTGCTTATCCAAACCCCTAAAATCTTTTTATTCATTTCTTTTGTAACAACACCAGTATCCTCAATATACTAGGATGTTGTTATAAGAAGTATTTGAGCTACACATACACACACCTACATCTAATGGTTAGAGAACATATTGTTTCTGTGGATGGAGAATATTTGCCTCACGAAACGATGATTGTTCAACACTCATATAACTTCTCTAATGGTGGTCATTATGATGACACTATTTTTATATATGATATATATTATGTTTTTGTTTTCCTTATGATTTTTTATTTTTCATTTATGACATACCTTTATGGTTTCCATTATGGGTAAACACGATATTTTCATTTTAGGAAGTGCGGACTACCGCCCCCTCAAAGTGATTTGAATCGTTAATGCCATATGTGGGATGTATAAAGGATGAAGTAAATTATATTATATATGATATTATACTGGAATTATAATATACTGTTATATCATTATTATTTAATTAAATATGAAATAGAAATGAAATTATCGTTCATGCGTACGTACGGCTTACCGTCTCCATGAACGGTGCATTTCATTTCTTACCCCTAAATGTTATGTAATATTATAAATGCATGTATATGCTAGATATATATGATATATATGATATCTAGATCATTAACATAATTCTGGATATAATGGATATTTCGACACATGAACAACTTGTAATTATAAGAAATATATTTTTGACTCAAGTACCAAAGATCGACAAAACGACCGTTATTAACTTAAATAATTACATAATGTTCATGACATGGTAATAAGTGATATAAAAAGAATAATGAACTAGAAAAAGCCTCTTAAGAAGGTAGCTATTAAATCTAGTTTATTATTCAGGAGGTTAAAGAGCGGTCGAGTCAAGTCGGACACGAGGTAAGGGAACTTCTTAACCCAATTTCTATTCTTTGGGTTAATCTCCTACTTTCAAATTATGTCATGATATTATTATGTCCTATCCTGTATTTGTACTTTATTTATGTGTACTTATAGTGAATACACATAATATATCTACTTTATTTAAAAAACTGATCTTTTTAAGGGTCTTCGTCTCAATCTCCTTTCTTTGAGGCATATTTCATTTTATACACAGCTTTCTTTTATACGGTGTATAAACCCCTTTGACTTTTACGTTTATTCAAAAGGTTTTATTTTATAATTATGTGATTTTTAAATGATTTAAAAAAAGAGATATTTATCTCCAATATATGAAAATCCAGTGCAAATGTATACGTATTTAACACAAGCTTAAAAATGTTTTCAGAAAACCCGACTCTCTAGTGTGCTATATAGGAAGGGATTGGGCGTGGACCCATCATGGCCTGTAATTAGTCAAGCAGTCTCAAAATTAGTTATTTTGTTTTCAGAAACTTGCATAATGTTTTCAGAAAAACACTGGAGTATATTTGAGAAATTTTAAATGTAAGTATCTTCTAAAAAAATTGCATCGGTGGGTCTCATGAGACAAACTAGTGTCTTGCCACGAGGCATTGACAAAATATTATTTGTGGTCTTGGCCCGAGGCCTTGACTACGTGGTTATGATAGTCTGGCATTATGCATTCCATCATTATGAAAGTGGTTAATGATATTTCATGTGATTATTCAACTAGTAGAATATCCATGTGAGTAAGTAAATAGAATTATTTCATTTTACTTTTTACATATTATGCTAAAGTTCAAGTTTAAAAGGCTTTTGTTTTAGTTATACATTGCCTTAAATGTTAATGTTTATTTATGAAAGCTTTCTCTATGTTGTTATCCTTACTGAGCATCTGAGCTCACCCCTTTTAATGTTTTAATTTTTCCAGGATGTGAAGAAGTATATTATGAATGACCTGCAGGGATAATATAAGGGGATATGAAGAGAAGATGTTGTAGTTTTGTTTTACTTTAGGATGTAATGTAAGACTAATTAATGTATCTAGTGTTTCCAAGGATACTAAACTAATCGGTCTTTCGAGACATGATCTTTTATGATCATGCCAATGTTACGAAGTAATGCACCGACTCTGGGTAGCTGGGGTCAGGGCGTTACAAATAAAACATAGAAAATGGGTGAGCTCAAATGCCCAGTAAGGATAACAATATAGCGGAAACTTTCAAAAATAAGCATAAACATTTAAGGCAATGTATAACTAAAACAAAACCCTTTTAAACTTGAACTTAAACATAGTATGGAAAAAGTAAAATGAAATAATTCCATTTACTTATTCACATGGATATTCTACTAATCGAATAATCACATGCAATATCAATAACCACTTTCATAATAATGGAATGCATAATGTCAGACTATCATAACCACATAGCCAAGGCCTCGTACCAAGACTACAAATAAGATGTTTTCAAGGCCTTGTGCCAAGACACTAGTTTTTCTCATGAGACCTACCGATGCATCGAGGAGCTATAGCAGGCTCCACCCGTCACATATTAAGTCCAATGCATTCCCATATGAAAAGGTTTAAACATAACATAAACCTTCGTATTAAAACTAGCATACGAAATGTCAATACTCTCACCATAAACCATGAATGGTAAAAATAGAACACCCACAGTCAAACATATCACAAAACCTTCAATACAATATAGAAGTTTTGTATCATAATAAATTAACTTCAAATAAGCGTAAAATCCATCAAAGGATGTTGACATAGATGAAATCAAAACTCTTTTTAGAGAAATATATCTTTCTATTTTGAAATCATTTAAGAGTCATATATTTATAAAATAAAACATTTTCTTTGAAAATATTCTTATAATCTTGTAAGGGAAGTTTCGATGATTTTATAACAGCGGAAAATAGCCGCACCCGCCGTATAAGTTAAAAAAACATTCTTACCTTAATTTTGTCGAAAAGGTTAAAAAGCATCTTGTTTGGAAAACGACGGAAAGATTACTTTATAAACCTCTTATAAAAAGTCAAACAAGGGTTTAAATGACTTTAACCCATATTCTTGTAAATAGTAAAAATGTTTTGAAATACATTTTTAAGAAACATGGATGTGGATGATAAAGAGATCCCAGTAGATTATTACATATAAACAGCCTCGGATAATGAAGAGATTGTGAAATAACCCTTACCTTGTACTTTTACATGGTTGGGGTAGGTTAACCTCCTGTATAATGGTGAAATAATTGTTATTAAATTATACAAGAATCATATATATTAATATGATATCATATATGATCTTTTAACATTGATTTGTTAATAATATCTTAGAATTATTGTCGTTTCGGGTGTTAACTTACTCGTTTTCTTTTATATGTTTTGTTACATAAGTCGTGTTTGTTATGGATAGGTTGTATCTTATTCATATCCAGAATTATATCATGTCCTTAAACATAATTTTTAAATCATAAAATGATAATTATACTTTAATGGATACGATGGAGAATGAATCTCATCGCGTTCGTGGAGACGGTAGTCCGTACGTACGCACGAGCAACAATATCATTTTTTTGATATTAAAATAATATATAAGTTGATAGTATATCATATATACAGAATCATTATCATTTTATATTTATTATTTACATTTGTTACACATCATTATTATACCCATCCAAATAATAATATATTGAATAACAATTACACCACGACGTGGAGACGGTAAGCCGTACGTACGCAGGTATGGTGACATGTTATTCAAAGGGTGGATAGAATACTGAATATGGTTGTACCATATTTATAATAATATAACGGTATATATAAGATACTGGGGTTATTATTTTATAATGGTAATAACAAAGAAAGAAGAAGTGGAAGAAGAAAGGAACTTGGAAAAGGGTGGTGAAATCATTACCTCTTCTTCGGGTTCTTCCTTTTAATTTGATCAAAAGTGCTCCTTAGGTTGGATTTATGATCCAACTAAGGCCTCTAGGTTGTAGTGAGGGATGTTGTGAGAGTATTTGGGCAGAGTTTGGCCGAACCAAAAGGATTTGAAGGTGTGAAGAAATGAGAAGGAAGAGTTCCCTTTTATAAGAGGGGTGAGGGGCACCTTTGGAAAAGCTCGAAATATTAATTTATAATAAATTCATAATCGGTTTATAATGGCTCAAAAGTTGATTATTAAAAGGTTAAGGTGGGTATAGGTCGAAAAAAATTCAACCAATAGAATTTATACAGGTTTGGGTTACTATATTAACCTTATATTTTTGTTTTAACTCTTAGTTAATTAGTTTTACATTTACCATGTCACTTTGTATTTTTATAATATATAGTTAATAAACATACTATATACATCCAAGCGACCCCAAAGTGGTCCATTACTGATGAACCTATCATGATATAAGTCGCTTGGCCGAACCTTAGATTTTTAGGAATTTAATATCAATTAATAATATAATATTTGTTTTAAAAAACTCTTTTATGTCAATTTTGACACTATTCAATAATTGATTTTTTTGAAACTCATAACAAAATGATTACTTCGAACAAAGTTAATTAAATCAATCCTAATATGTCCTATTATCCTATAAAATTATTTTAATTTATTAAAAGTCTCAAATTATATTTATTTGGGTATTTATAATATCAATTATTCTGATTTTTCACTATTATGGTAATTACTGCATCATCATTGTGTCATATATATATTAAATAATTTAATGTTTAAAAATTATACATAAAATATAATTATGTAGGAAATCTTATTATATTTCTAATTAATATTTACAATTGAATTTATCTTATGTATAACCCTATATTAAAAATGTTTTAGTAAATAAACATTGATTTTAACTCTTTTAACTTTTATTTGAATTAAATAATAATAAATGTCCTAATCTAATCCAAGTGGACCTCAATGATAATATTTTATTCCTAAGGTTGTTTTGGTCGAGATACACTTGTCCAATAGAATTAGGACATGTGTTAGGGTAATATTAATATCATTTTTACCCTTAATTACCCTATTTACTTTTAACCGTGGTAAATAAAAGTAAAAAGTTACTATTCACCAAAAATTATTTTCATCTCATTGAACCACATTTTACTTTTTGATATTAACTGTGTCTCTCGAATTTTTGAAATTCCATTCACAGAAGCGGTAAAATTAAGTTTTATGAAAAAAATCAGTTTTTTTTAACTACCACTTAGTAGTTTCACTATTCATCAAAAATTGAAGTTTTTTAGAACAATGCCAAAATTTCACCCTAAGATATAATTGATATTACGAATTCAAAAATGATGTCTATTTTAAAAAATTACAAACATATAAGTTTCATTAATTAATTTTATAATTAATTCCCGATGTCACAACAAATAGCATGTTTTTAAGAAACAGTATATATCAAAAGATTGGTAATTTTTTATGTCCAATTTCAAAGTGAAATTAATTCTAATGAACACCATTGGATAAAATGGTAAAAATATATTCTAATTATACTTTAAAACCACTCAATAATATAATTTATCACTATAAATTATTTTGATTAAAAAAGTTGTTTTTAAGTATTTTTCACTATTCATAAAAATTGGAAGTTCTCAGAAAAATACCAAAAATTCAACTTAGGATAATTTCGATATTCTGAATCCAAAAATGAAGTTCATTTTGAAATATAAAATATATATAATTTCAAAAGGTAGTTATTACTATTCATAACTACTAGTTTGATTTTTTGTGGTGTGTTAGAACTCGATGTTGCGTACAACACACGCTATCGCATTATTCAAAGAGAAGCGTACCGTAGAAGCTTGGGGTGTTACAAAAGGAAATTATTTTCAAGTTTGTAAATGATGAAAGACTAAATATTATTGGCACAGAAAAAAAACTAAATTTGGGGAAAACGATATGAGTTGAGAAGATGTATAGGTTTTTGAAGGCCTTAATCACAACATAATAAGTGATAGTCAATTTTTTGACTCAGATAATGCTATAAACTTTACCAAGATGTTTTGTATCATCAAGGAACAAGATGGTATAGTTATTTTATACGGAAAGTACATTAAGGGGGATCTATAACCTGTGATTTTAGAACAAGTTATGTTCTTTCTATCAAAATTATAAGAAACTGTGTTAGGTCATAAAATAATTGACCATCTATGCCAACCATACCTACAAGATCTGGAAAAATTTCATGCATATCAAGATCTCCCAAAGATATCATGTGATCACTTTCACACATGTGAAGCTTTTCAACAAGGGTATTATAAAAAATATATGGAATAAAATCAAACAAATTTATTTAATTGGCACGTGAAGATGTGTGTAGACCAATTTCACCAACATCCATTGATGGGAAGAGGTATTATGATCATTTAATTGATTATTACAGTGGTTTTGAAGGGAGATTTTTTATTGCCTATAAGTCTTAGGCATTCAGTTTTATAACACAATATCAACGGTAAATTGAAAGGATTCATATATATAAGATTATGATATTTTTAATTGGTAATGGTACTGAATTAACAAAACAAGTTGAGGATTATCTAATGAAACCTAGGAAAACGAACCAAGTTTCAATAGTGAGAAATTCCCAAAAACAATTAAGTGGATGGTAGTGTAAATTGGATTATAAACAACATGTATAGAATAATTATTATTGAAAATTACTTACCAGATAAATTCAATATGAATCAATCTTGAAATTAGTCTATTTATTTAATAGGACTCTATTGTGTCTGAAATAATAAAAAATACATATGATTTGTGGTATGGAAAAAATCCAACATTGAAATACATTAGAATCTTTGGAAATATCTGTTTTATTATCGATATAGAGAACCAAAAAAAATTTAGTCTCAAGGATATGAGGGGATATTCCTTATCTACTCAGGAAATATAAAACCATATAAATTATTTTATAAGATGTTAGGAAAAGTTGTTGAAGGCAATGATGTCATTGTAGTAAAAAATAAACTGAATCTTAAACAACACAATGAATAGTTACCATATAACAGTGAGGAGGAGGTAATAAAATTAAGGGGGGTAAAAGTAACTAATGATTATTTAGAAGAAGATATCGAAGATGAGAAGGATTGGGTTAGACCTAAATCTAAACAGAAGTAGAGGATCCATGAAGAAATTAAAAAAATATATATAATCGATTATCAGGAAGATCCAGTTCAAACATGAAGATTAAAATATCTATAGTTGGCATACTTCTAGTCTTAGGTAGATCCTAAATGTTTTGAATAAGATACTAGAGAGGAAAATTGGTTTTAGGCTATGAATTAATATCTTGAAAAAAATAAGAAGAATCAGACAAGGTATATTGTTTTTATACTGATGGATAAGAATGTCATCCGGGCCAAATGGGTATTCTAGAAGAAACTACATAAATATGGTTAAGTAATTTAAAATAAGGAATCACAATTTTTCAAGTGATACACCCATATTGAGTTACCCGATGTTGATGAGATATTTTCTCCTATTTCAAGGCTCCATACTATTCGCTTATTATTATCCATAGTACTAAAACAAAATATCAATGTTTTCTATATAGATTCCAAGTCATCATTTTTTAATATTGTTCTACAAGAAGAATTTTAAATAAAATATATATATGGTTTTATTATCCAAGAATATGAGAAAAAAATATTTTGGATTTGGAAGGATCTATAAGGGTTCAATTAAGCACCAAGAGCATCATAATCATAAATTGATCAGTTTTTGAATAATATTAGTTTGCAGTGCAGTGGAGCTACTAAAAATAACTATTTCAATAATGAGAGTGATAAAAGGGTGATGGTAATAGTGTATGTTGATGAAGTAATAATTTTAAGATTAGATGAAGTGTAGTGAAGAAAATTTTATAATTCATTAAAAGTGAATTCAAAATGTCAATGATTGGTGAACTAACATTTTACTAATTTTATATGTAATGAAATTAATTAATTTCAAATTCATTTATCAATAAAAATATTACAAGGAGGTTTTGAAAATATTTTCAATGGATAATTTTAGGGAGATGATGATTCTTTTGGCTACATGAATGAAACTATTTTGATATGATGAAGACAAATTAGTTAATGTTGTATAATAGATGCGGGTAATTAGAAGTTTGTTGCACTTAATATAAACACAACATGATATTGTTTTTTCAACATTCCATATAGTATAGTATAAAATAAAACCCAAATTAATACACTTACTTTTATTAAAAAAGAATACTTTGGCATATTAAGGGAATGGTGGATTTTGGTTTTCTATATATCAAAAAATATCAACAAAACATATTGGGTTACAAAAATATAAATTGGGATAGTTCAATAGATGATATAAAATGAACATCAGGTGGTGAATTCTATCTTATAGGATTGATTATTTCTTATCTAAGAATGAAATAATATTATATTTTATTTACCACTGTAGAAACCAAATACATTGTGACCACTCAATCTTACATCCAGTAATTATGGATGAAGTAGAAGCTCTAAGATTGGGAGTTGAAGTGAAGTCTCTGATCAGAATTTATTTAAATAATTATAGTTATATAAATATTATAAAAAATATATACCATAACACTTGGATAAAGAACATTGAAATAAAGTATCATTTTATCAAGGATAAGGTTGGTCATGGGATTGTGAAACTGGAGTTTGTACCAATAGAACTACAAGTTTCATAAGTTATAATGAAGGCCTCACCCAAAGATGTGTTTGATTGACATTAACTGGATATTGGAGTTCATTCGATATCCAACACTTGAAAAATTGTGGAAGTGGATCCCCTCACCCTGGGTTGTGGTGTATTTTTCCTATGTAATGATATGTTTCATTTACTGTGTTTTATACTACAAAAGAGTTAATATTAGATTCATTGAAAAAGGTGGAGAAAATGTATTGATCAAGAATGGTGATTGGGGGGTTTGATAGGGGTAGTAGTGAACAAGGGGGAGTTTTAAATATATCAATAATGAATATGTTTGATTAAAATTTAAATATCACAACAGAAGGGGTTTATGATGAATTAAGTTTTCTATTTTGGGAATGAAGTGATTCATTAATGTAATTTTCATGCTAATTATGTTTCCCAATACAAGAATGGATCGTCTAGGCCAAGATTGTGTGTTAATAAAATATTTTATCACTATCTAGAATAACAAGAAGTGGATTTTGGTACAATATAGAAGAGAACAACATGTTTTAAACATATTGGAAACAGATGATTTAAAGTGAAATCAAAAGGTGAAATGTTTTGAATAAACACAAAGGGTGATATTGTTGGGAAAAAATCCATCAATTTAACATTGTAGTTTTTTTGAGTTGACTTTGCTTGTTGAAAAATTAGGTTCACAAGGTCGGTTGTGGAGTTCCAACATGATTTTTGATGATTTATGTGGAAAAATATTCAAGATAGATTTATGGAATCTCTATAAGTAGTACATAAAATTGATTTTACAAGGTTGAATAATTTATTAATGTTTTCTATATTTTAGGGCCTCAAAATCATGATTTGTTTTATGGCTAAAGAAAGATTCCAATATTGAAAAATTGAGGGACTGCAAAGTGCCAAAGGGAGTTCATGGTTATTTTTTGAAAAAGGAAAAAGTACCACATAAGATATTTTTAATGAGAACTACATATAAAGTATACAAATCCATGAGGTAAATTCAGAAAATGAATTTAGACCACAAAGAAAGTTTGTGAGGTATTTTTTCATTCGTGGATGAAGGCGGTAGGTTAGAGGCTACTGAAAATAAAGGTTATTGTTTATAGTCAAAGATAGTGACTTAAATTCTTATGCAAGAAGAATTGTATTTTATGTGAATTTCATAGAAATTTCAATTTTCGATGAAGGATATCTGATAAAATGAATTATTTTAATTGTAATTAGCTGGTTTATGGGTTTTTTTACCAATATAATGGACCCACTAATACTTTAATTAGTATGAGTGGAACTAATTAGATGGAATCATCATTGGAAGTATTTGTCTATGTTCTAAAGTAGTTATTGAAGCAATTCAGTTTTATAAAGAGGTAGTCTGTGAGGTAAGTTTAGTTTGTGGAGGAGGTTTTTTTGGGGTTCAATATTTCTCAAAAAGGATATGTGTTTCATAAGAATAATTAGATTGAGAATTATAGTAAATTCACATGGAACCCCCATTATATGTTTTATAGGATCTCTTGAAGGTTGTAACATTGTTTATGAAGCAACAGAAATAGGTTATGAAAGGGATCTCTTCAAAGAAATCGCTACACAATAAAGTGTATTTCATCCGTTGGGTAGAAATGGAGCTTCAGGTAAAACTCATGTGTGAAACTATTTTGAGTTTTTTTAAAACAACAAAATTATCTCTTGATGGGTCAGTTTACACACTTCAGTTGAGAGAGAAGTGATATTTCAAATTATAGATGGTCGTGAACCAGTAGGGATAGTAAATTTGCTCCAAAATATTAATTGGGTTTGATATATAGAAAAATTTTCTATGTGTTCTACTTTTAAATATACCAATTATAATTAATCATATAAAACTACTATGTATCTTGCATGCTTTCATTTCCCCTCATGCATTACTATAGAAATGTGAGATAAGTGTGTTCTGTTTAATGATTACATGAGATCCGAAGTTTTAGTTTTTTTAATCTATTATATCCTGATTCACCCCATATGTTATTTAAAACAGTAGGTATAACATTTTGTATCAGAGAAGGCATAAAGCCTCTAATTCATAGGCCAAACACTAAGGGGGATATTTTTGGAGTCCCAAATGAATGAAAGTGTGTTTCCTTTGGGTCATGGTTCATTGTTACAGGGGTTCTATTATGTTACATATAGTTATAACTCTATGAAACATGTTTCTTTATTCAACATCATAGACTGGGGGTGTTGGGCATGGTATATAAGAATCATACATCCATTTCTCCTTTATAAGGCCATTTTATAGGGGGTGGTCAGTGAGCCACTCTAGTGGGTATTCAACCCTACTGAAGAAAAAACATTGAGGGAGTGACCGAGAGTGGACCATATTATGATGGAGAGTCCTAAATCCCTAATTTAGATACTAAAAATACTCAATGAATAATATTATGATATACACAAAAACAATAAACTTTTATTGTATTTAGAGTTTAGATAAAAAAAATATTATTATCGAATGAAATATATTTCATATATCCCAAAGCGATCTTGGAATATATTTATCCTCTTAGACATACCCTACTTAAATTTTTTTTTCATAACCTAGGAAAAGTAAATATAATAAAGAGTGATCTTAGATTCTTGGAAAGGTAAAACAAGGGAGATATTAATCAATAAGCATATGAATGCATAAGATAACCATAAGGGTATGAGATTATGATCATATAATTCAATGTTAATACCCAATTTTTTGAGGATCATATTCATGAGACATTTCATACCCCTTTTCAATTTAAAATACATGAATCATAATAGTGGTAAATCACCATTAAGCAATCATGAATGATGGGTTAAAATAATATTTATAAAAACATATCATAAATGTGTAGCACTATAATAGAAAAAGAAACTAAATTATATGTCTATGTTTACTATTGAGACTATCATATTATAGAGAACCATGCATGAACACATATTTTCAATACCATAATGAATCAACCATCGCTTATTATTTCTAATATCATAATGGATCAATCATAACCACCTATTTACCATAGTGAATCAGAAATCCCAACTAGTTTCCCATTGTGGATCGATCACATTAACTTGTTTCCCATAATTATCTCACGAGATATAAATATTTATTCAATGAATTGGAGGACTATAAAATTATAGGACCACCACTAACATAATGAAAACCATATATATAGGTGTTCAAAAAATCACAAAAATTTATCATGTCATTATAACATAACCCATGGAATGGAAATGGGATTCATAAAAATTGCATCATTTAATCATATCATAACCCTTGGAAAATAAAAATGTTTCATGTAAATATCATCATCAAAATCATAAATAATTCAGATAAATAATGATGATGATATCATTGGTTTATACCCCTAATGAATCATAATTACCCTCACGAATGATATCATGGAATAAAAATCCTTTACATATTATATGAATATTTCATTTAGAAAATACACATTCCATTTTTAAATAACTTCTATAAAATCTAAAAAATTAAAAAAAATATTCAGGAAAATTAAAATTCATTGAAAAGAACCATGTAAACTTGTAATGGAAGTTTCAATTTTTTAAAATTCATGAAAATTTAAAATTATATTCATTCTATGTATGTTAAAACAAAAATTAATTTATAAAAAATAAAATTACCTTATTTGGAAAAGGATAAGATGGTTCCTTTGAAAAAAATTTATAAAACCCAAAATTGATAAAACTGAATTTAAAAATTCATAGGTGTTTACCCAAAAATTCATGATTTTTTTTTAAAAACATTGACATGAAATAAAAATATTCCTGACTAAAGTGAAAATAAAATACATTTTTCTTATAAACTTTTCTCAATAATTTTATGTACTAAAAAGAATAAAATGGTACTTTTACATGAAAATTACCTGAATAGAAATTGGAGAATAAAACCAAATAGATTTTTAAAATATGGATCATAAATTTTTTTAGTTTAAATTAAATCATAAAAAATACTGATTAAAATGGGATTGAAACATAAATCCCCTACCTCATTGGTAACTTTTGAACTGTACAACCCATTAAATAATAACTTGAAATGAAAATATAAATCACATGAACATAAAGAGATTCCCAATATAACAAGCCAGATGGGTTATATATTAACCTCATAGATATAAATATGATCATAATAATTTACATGAATAAATGAAACCATATTGAGACAGATAAAACTTATCGCTTTGGTAATTTATGAATGAGATCCTCATAAAAGAGTGAGACTTATATGGATTTGAAAATCAATATAATTTTCATTAAAATCATCATAAAATAAATTCATTGGAATTATATAAACCACAAAAGGAATCAAATTGGTGAATATAGAATATATCTTACTAAAATAAAATTAATATTATAAATCCCCTAACCTCAATTTTGACTTGCTTTATAAGTGCTCTAACCTACTCTTTGTAGAGAAACCACTTTTATTTTACACCTTAATACTTGAAAGGATAGTATTTTGGGAATAAAGTATTCTAATATACGGTTAAAAATATATAAAGTTATTATAGTAGGTATTGTCTAATCCAAAAGTCTTATGAGGTGTGGAGAATAGATGAGAGGTGGTATCCTTTTATAGGGAAGGGAAAGTGAACACTTTGAATTACTTAAAATATTAAATGATATTTATATAATAATCATTTAAAGTTGTACTAAAGCACCAAAAATGTCATGATAAGATGTAATAAAGTCAAAGTAAACTCATTCAATAAAATTTTCACATGTTTTGGATGCATTTATTACATTATCACTAAGTTAAACCACTTTAGACTAATCTTATCTTTAACTATGATAACTCTAGTTTTTACTATGATTACATAATTATATGACCAAAAATAAAATGGGGATTCTAAAAAATGAATATAAATATTAAAAAAATTTGATGCATCTCATCATATTTAGTTTCGATCGGTGGTAGATGTTACTTTTGAAATATGAACATAGAACCCATGAAAATGGTTTTCAGGAATATAACTAATATAAGAATAAAAATTATTTTACCGTGACATAAAGTAATAAATTTGTCTTCATGATTTTATTAATTAAATCATACAAATTATAAGTCTTTTATACTTATGTATAAATACAAAACCGAATGTAAAATTCCATCCATGCCATTAAATTCAAACACCCAAAATAGATTTCAATTTGAAGAAAATGTAATTTATCTTCAAAAAAATCAATATTGGATTATTAATTTCCATTTAATGTTTTAAAATGAATTATTTAACATATAATGAATACATATGGTCTCAAAAACTCATAAAATTGGATAAATCCTAATTTTAGGGTAATTTTAATGTCTTATCACATAGTTTTAACATTTGTTTACACAATTTGATCCATTACTGAGGTGATAAATTTTATAATAGTTAGAATCAATAATTCCAAAAGATAAAAGGGACCTAATAACTAAATTTAAACATCCTAATTCCAAATATTTAATCCATTTTATCATATTCACTTTTTATAATTGGTATTAATTAATTTAAAATCAACCTCCAAACAGGATGAAAAACAGTTTTTCAGGAAAAATCCTTTTTCAAGCATAAGATGGTCTTACAACAAATATCTGACTAGAAATAACCATTATATGAAATTTAATTCAGATATATAGATATAAAATACATTAATTTAAAAATAATTAATTCTTACTTTTGTATTGTTTTAAATAATTAAAATGAAAAACTTTTATGCCCTGAAAAACTATTGTATCAAAAATTTGTTTTTAAGCATAAAAGTAATCTTATATCAAAATAAAATATAAAGTTAATTAATATGAAATTATTAATATTATATTTATTATAATATATTATATTTTTATTTAAAATCAAATCCAAAATAATATTTTTAACTTTAAATTTCTTCATTTTAATAAAAGGAATTATAGATTTATAAAAAATATTATTTTTCATTATTCACTAAAAATAGATATTTCTAGTAAATCCCAAAATTTCATCATAAGTTAATTTTGATATGACGATTCCTAAAATTATACCTTTTTTAATATAAAATTTTTAAAAGTCCAATAAATTTATTATAATATTCGTTCACAAAAACCAATAATAACTATTTTTGAAGATAGCAAATTTTAGAAACATAAAATGAATTTACTAAAAAATGAGTACTTATTTATTATATGTTAATAAAAATATTTCAATTATATAAAATATTTATACATATTTCTCATAATTTGGTTATTTCTATTCTTGTCTCCAATTTTAATTTATATGATATAACATTCATATTTATATAATAATATTTTAATACTATATTTTCGTTTTTTTAAACTCAGTGATGTGAGTAATAGATTATATCAAAGAAATAAAATTTATTTTAATAGAAATATATTCTAAAATATTTATTTGTTACATTATATACCCCATAAATAAATTTTAACATGGAAATTTTATCCCCATCATCAATGTTTTAATATTTAAAAATACCATCATTGAAAACTAACATTGTACAGAGGGATAATAAAAAAATTGAAGATGGGAAGTGGGAAACATTAATGTTGCCCTAAATAACAAAAAATTAGTTTTTTATATATGGATAACATTAGTGGGATGTTAAAATATATACAAGGATGATAAAACAATCGTCTAAAGACTAATATTGAGTGATAAATAACATGGTCATGACAAAATTAATTACCCCAAAATCATAAACCAGTGAGGGGTAAAAATACCAACAATTCATTAGAAAATAAGGTGAAAGGATAAAATTTTTATTTTTATATATGTTTCCAAAATTTGATCTATTCCTCTAGTTATAAGATATAAAGAATGATAAAATCTACTTTTTTTATTTTTATCCATTTTATAAGAGCAATTTATTCCTTTGGTTGTGATTCAATCAATTTACACTTCATATCAAATCCAAGAAATGAATATAAAAGATCTATTTTTAATGCATAAAATGCTATAATTAACATTAAATTAATCATATTATCCATAAGAGAATAACAATTTATTCCTCCTATCTCTAGATACTTAACAAAACCAAAATGGTTATCATAGGGTATCTACTCAAAATTTTATTTTTATTCAATGATACTGAGACTCAAGTTAGGTGAAAGTAATGTACTCCAAGGGAATCCCCACAAATAACAGATGCATGGTCAGAAGGTAAAGATATTGTACAATGATAAAGAGTAGGTATGTTACTTAAACTCCTATTCCATGCAATGATATCAGCAAAAAAATTCCCTTCCCTCCAAAAATGGAGAACCTTAGGGCCTTGATCAATGAGAAACATACATTTTATGAAGATTTATATCAGATCCTAGGGAATATTCATGTTTTTGTTTAGATAGACCACAAATATTTTAGAATCATACTCCACTAGAGAGAGGAATATGTTGTGTTGTTTTCACAATGAAATTATACTATGAAGAGACCTAGCTTATTCCCAAATAGAGTTATGTATGCCATAGAAGGTACTAAAGCCTATGACCACTAATCCTTTGCCATCATGAACCATTTCACCACTTCTAATATATCTGTAAACATAATGTCCATCAACATTCAATTTCGAAACTGAAATATGAGGTTCCCACTTCACCCAAATCCCTAAAGAATAAGTTATATTGTCCCTAGAGATAAATTCCATGATGCGGTATAATTTTAATACTAAAATCAACAAACCACACACTCGAATAAGGGTTATGTTCTTAAAAACTGGAGTTTTCACCTAGTCCTAGATTCCATGATGGGAAGAAGGTTTACCGTCTCTTACATTATTCCATGCATTCCAAAGAACACAACATACCACATTGAATACCACAATTTGGTCATTGATATCAACACCTTGGTTCCCTTCCCATATAAACAAGTTCATAATAAGTCATTAATCATTTGTCCCTAAAAAATTCTTGTGAATTGGACAATGAATTCCTATATGATTTTGTCCCATTTTACTTTAAATAAAATATATTAGACCATTTCTATGAAAGTATTCCTATAGCTCCAGCATTTAGATTCTAAGTAAAATTCTATATTTTGAACATTATCATCTATATTTTATGCTTGATTCCTTATCCTCCAATCCAAGAAATTATTCTTTATCAGTATCTCATGGAATAAATATTTCTTA
The DNA here is from genome assembly GCA_963277665.1 of Viscum album. Lineage (NCBI taxonomy): Eukaryota > Viridiplantae > Streptophyta > Magnoliopsida > Santalales > Viscaceae > Viscum > Viscum album. The sequence continues at coordinate 1,468,169,461 of OY728158.1, forward strand.
CCCATTCATTATACTCATGATCCTCCTAAGTAAAAGAGATATATCCCTTATCCCTAAAATGATAGATGTCCACCCAATGAAAACACATCTATCTAGTACATCAATCGGACTGATAATCCCATTAACGGCCTTACTCTCCTAATAATGGTTCACATTAGTGAAGATAAGGTATGTAGTTGCCTCTATATAGGAAATATTAGGAGTTAGGAAAACTGGAAAAATAGAATATATCCCACCCAATTATCTTTCAAATACTTGATATTTATGAACTTGACTGCTCAATGTGTCTTTCCATTTAGAAGGTCTAGGTTTTGAATCATAAATTTCACAAGACATGAATCTCTCCTAGATTAGTCAACTCAGGCCCATCAATCCTCTATATATATATATATATCTTTCATACACTTTTCCTAGAGAAATCATTATTCAATGATCTCCCATGAAAGCCTCTCCTTCATTATTTTCATGGAATATAAAATTTCATCTTAATCCATTCCAAAAGTAGATAAACATAATACTCCACCAAAAATGTCTAACCAAGATTAAAACCCAAGGTTTATAATGCTTTTATCTCAAATATTTTAATGATCAACTTAACAATTATATTGAAATAATTTATATCACTCATAAAGTCTCGTTGCAAAAAATTATATTACTTGATCATATATCCTCTATAATATACTAATCATCCCCCAAAATAAATTCACAAAAAAATAATACATGATTTCAATAGATAATTCATCATTTATACCTTAACTATTCTCCCATATTACCAAAAAGTATTTATATTGGATGTTTGGGTTCATCATTTCACTAATAAACCATCATAGGTCAGTTAATTATATCAAGATTGATTTCATTATTCAAAAAATATATATGTAATCTAATCACCTGAAGATAATAAATACTCAGAATCACATCCAATTTCACTAAAAATGAACTATAATATTTTTATAGGGAATATTCATTAAAACTTCATCAAGGAATACTCAACTATATAGTTGAGGATAGGTGTACCCTAACTATCATGTTTCACTTTAGTTGTTTTGGTTTCATAAGCATTCCCTTTTTCAATGGAATTAATAGGTTATTGAATTCAGAAATCATCATAAACCATTAGATTCATACACTACTCAGTGTAATTCCCAAGCTCCGTACATTTCAATCATTGAAGTGTGGGTGGTTCATTAGTTGGCATATTCTATTCCCATACTATATAAAATATAATATTCATTTCCTTTTGACATTTACAATATTTAATAATAACTATTCAACATTTGAATCACCCCCTTATTCCATTTAATCAATTCCATTGATGTTTCTTTCAACATTTTCAGTGTGTAGGTAATTCAAGTTTCTATCCACCATGTAATTCATTCAATTTTTCATGAAATTCCTATCAAAACCATTAGAATAGTGAGAATATCCAATTTCTCGGTTTAACTTGAGTTAATATAGAATTATTTATTCATAGTTATTATAGTATCATATATATAATGAATTTAAAAGTATTAGTTTTAAGACACCAAATAATTGATCAATTTTCCTTTCAGATGTAATGATAAAACTATAAACATACCATACATTTCTTGTAAAATATTCCTCATAAGTTTCAATGAGTTTATCATCCTTATTCTAAAGGATAATGAATTTTTTCTCCATTTATTTTGGAGCATAAGTTAAGTACATACTAAAAATCTTCCACTTAAACTCAAGATATTCAAAGTATTTAATTTATTCCTCTTGCCTCAAAATATTCATAAGTTTCCACCATTTACTAGATTCACCTTCCAAGTGATAAACTACTAAGAAAATTTTCACTTGGTCTGAGTATTAGAGAATGGAGAATATATTTTCCATCATATTAACTCATTTCTTAGAAATTAGTCGATTAAAAGACCTAATTAAGGAGGGTATATGATGTCATATAAAAGATTCAATGAAATGTTTCTCCCTCCTTAGTTCATTAAAAATTTCAATATAATCTATGTTACTACTCACATATTTAGAGAGTTGGGGGAGAATAGATAAAAATATATTGAATCTCATCTATAAATCCATTTGGTTTCTCATCATTATGGTCATTAAATTATCTATAACATTCATTTTACATATAATTATTTCAGGTCACATCCATTTATTAAAACAAATAACTTAGGTTAACCATCAAGATATATAAATTAGAGTGAGAAATCATATATTCAGGAAAATAATTCTTCATATTCTCCTAATTATGACACCTTATTATCAATACATGACTCATTATGTTTAACCTAGGTCCTTCATGTACATCATCTATCCAAATCCTTCATAATAGCTCATAAAAAATGTGAATTAACTCAAGCATATACCCCATGATTTTATAGCTTGATTTACAATCTTCGACCCACACATCATGCACTAAAGATGATAATTTTAATACCAAATCCACCCCTTTAATATTCATTAACACTAGGTATATCTATTCCACATATGTATCCACATTCTAGTATCCAAACAGGGGTGTATTTTCTAGGAAAACAAATAATCTCTACTTTAACACTCCTTTAAGATATTATCCAATACATTGAAATATCCCCTGGGTTTTCACCAAAATTTTCTAGATCTAATTTATAAATATTAACTAAACCCTAAACTAATACAAACTATATCCACCCATTATTTTAAAACATAGATATTACTTCGTTTTAGATGAATACTCTGCAAAAAACATTGAGTTTCATTCCAAAACCATAAAGGTTTACTATCTTGGGAGACTAGAAACACAATCATCATATTTCAAGAAAGAACATAAATATATCCTACAATTATATTCCCAGATTTTACTCATCTAATACATACCCTATTAAAAATTTTCATCAAAATTTTGAGAAAGGAAAAATAAGAATTTTTGAGCTCATATACATGGTAAGGGTAAACAAAAGAGATATTAATTGATAATAATATATGAGAATAAGATTAGGATAAGGATATGATAGTATGATCATAATTATAAAGACCATAACCCCATATTCCTATATTTGGTGCCTTATATTAATCCATTGGTATATAAAAAATGAATCCTTATCCCAATGGACCTAATAGTTTAGTAATTTTGGGGAACCAGATACAAATATAAGCCTTAAAAAACGTCTTTAAAATGAAATACAATATGTAAATTCTAATGGAAACATTCATAACACCTAGATTATCCCTTAAAGTCATTCATAATATTCAACTTATCAAACTGGGGAAAAATAAAACATAATAAAGGGGTGGTATCATATTCTGAGTATGGGTAAGTAATATAGTGGAAGCATAAGTAATAAGGCATGGTGAATAACTAAAAATAAATATTCCTTTAAAACATAATCTTGAGCATAACATGATAAGAATAAAATATCATTAAAAATTACATAATAAAACATAACCAATAATATTATAAAAGTCAAATAATTACATGTACTATAAATTACTAGATTCATAATGATATAATACATAATTTCATACATCATAACAATACCATCAAGGCCTCAGCCAAGACACAATACATAATGGGTAAAAACCTACTCTATTTTTTCTCATGAGACCAACCTATCCATTGAGCGGATATAGTTGGCCCCACCAATCACTTAATAATTCCAATTCATTCCTCATATGAATGGGGATAAACATAAAAAATATATACATATGAAAAGTAAATAACATTCACCAATCTATAAACATAATCACTAACCATTCTGAGTATTATAGTGAATGGTATAAAGATACACATCCATAGTAAAACTTTTCGTAAATAATTTAATAAAATATAATTTACTATAAATATAACATATAAATATAAATAAATAATAAAATTAAATAGAGGATTTATAATAAATGAGAATTATCTAATAAAATCATTGAGAAATTGTTGAGAGAAATTTCCCATTTACATTGCAAGGAAGAGTTCTTTTAGAAGAATCATTTCTATTTTTCAAGACTATTTATATAAAACCATTAATGAAAAAATATAGTTTCTCATGATAGAATTAGTGATTTTAGAAAAATAATAGTGTATTAAAATAGATTATGGGAGTTACATTAAAATAGGTAAGAAATTTAGGTGTTCCCTTTAATCGAGCTTACATATCGGGAAGAATTGAGAAAAGATCCATTAAAAACATGTATTTTCCCACAAAATAAATATGAAATGATCATAATAATTGATTTTGAAACATATAATCATAATTTATAACAAGTATATAAATGATATTATTAATTATATTGTCTTATATAGGAAGAAATTGTAACCCAAATGAAAATGGAAGTTTGGGAAGAAAACTCTGACCTTGTGTTTGAATGTGTTTTTCACTTGACCTTAATGTCCGGGAAAATCAAATTTAATCCATTAATTAATTCATTCATAAAATTATATACATGTATTTTATATATTATAATTTTATCAGGTTCATTTATTACCTTTTTTATGAGTTATAAGATACAATTTTATTGCTTGGGAGTGTTCATTTCCTTGGTTTTTAGGATTGGTATACTTCTATATGAGTATGGAAGTTCATGTTGAATGGGTATAATTATCCAAAATTTAATTTATATGATATTAATTAAAATTCTAAAGGTTAAATGGTTATATAATTCATTTCTTGAAATGGTATGAGTATGATTCATTACATAAAACATTAGTGATAATCATTTAGAATATTTTCTCATTTTTTGATCATCATGAATTAGTTTTTTCGAATGAATTAATATTATGTATATATAGTAGTTATAGAAAATTAAATTGGTTATAATAAAATATAATAGTATGTTTTAACCATAGAAATGGTTTCATTACCAGCCTTTAAGGAGAAATTGATAAAGTAAAATTCATCGTTCATGAAGTTTGTAAATCAGCACCTCACAGATAATGATTTCATTCTTAAAATAAAAGACAGAGAGAGAAGGGAGTTTGATTAGGGATATTAAATTAACATGATATAATTATAGTATATATATGATACTGGATTTTTCATTCTCATTTTGATATAGGATTTTAGGAGAGTATAAGAAATAAAAAAATAAATTAAAAGAAAAAGAAATAGGATTTACCTCTTGAATTATCCACTTTGACAACCCCCTCAAGGAACCATAGTGTGGTATTTTGTTGTCACTGGAAACACCTTGAAGTGGGGGAGAAACTTTTGAATTGTATTTGGGATGAATTTTGACATGATTCAAGTCATAGAGGTGTGAGGAGAAGTGGTGGTGAGGGGTGGTATTTATTGTGGAAAAGAGGGGTGTTTTTTGAATATTTTATTTATTTGTTTATTATTTTGGATCAAGACTATGAATAGTTTTAGAAATATAATTAAATATATTAAAATAATTAAGGTTAGTTCATGATTATGGTGCTTAAATTATCAATGACTCAACGAATAGTTTATTTAACTTATAATGTATTTATATCATAAATTACTATATTTTACTATTCAACAAAAATTAAAGTACTTTAAAAAAATACTAAAAAATCACCCTAACCAATTTTCAATGTGTAGAATTCAAAACTAGACTATATTTTAGTAAAATAATTCTCTTAATATTAGAAATTTAATATTTAATTAATACCATAATTTACTCGAAAAATACATATTTTTAATCAAAAACTCATCTTATAACACTTTTAATAAATAACTAAGGTCTCATAAAATTATCCTAAGAAAAATAAATTTCTAATTTATGAATATATTTTATGAAAATAAATTTTATTTTTAAATAATTTTATAAATTATAAAATTTTAATTAAATATTTATGACTTACAAAAATACCAACACTTAAATATTAGTTTTAAAAAAATTCACTTACTTATACTATGATATAATTATATCATAGATTCATTTATAAGATACCTAAATTATATTTATAAATTCATGGGTGATGTTACTATTTATTTTTCCAATTTACTATTCAAAATGGTCATATTACTATTCCTAAATTCAAGTTACTATTTCATCGGTCTAGGTTCCTTAACTTCTATAAATACCTCTTATTTAATTCATTATTCATTTATAAATTTTATATTGGGTTCTATAATTGATTTTATGTGATATATAGTATATGAAATAAATATAAGAAGGAAAATATCATTGATAGAATTCAAAGTCCTTATATTTTCCCCTCCTGCAAAAATTTCATCCTCAAAATTTCAATAATGTTACCTTAAAAAATGATTTGTGTAGTTTCTTGTCATAAGTTCCTTAGGCTCCCACATCGCTTCATCAATATTATGATTTTTCCAAAGTACCTTTACCAAATGAGTCTTATGATTCCTCAAAACCTATTATTTAGTGTCCAAAATCTGGATAGTCTCTTCACAATAAGATCAATTAGGTTCCAATTCTGTTCCTTCATAAGTGAGTACATGGGTTGGATCCGGAATGTACTTCCTTAATGAAGAGATGTGGAACACATTGTGTACTTTAGAAAGTCTATTCCACATTAAAAAATGCTATTCCACAGCTCTAATTATCTCTAGAATTTCAAAAGTTCTAATGTATCTAAGGCTCAGTTTCCCTTTCTTCCCAAATCTTATAACACCATTTTATGGAGAGACTTTCAAGAAAGCCTGATCTCCCACATGAAATTACAAATCATTACTTTGATTATCAGTATATTTATTTTTCGTACTTTGAGATTATTTGATATGGGTTTGAATAGTATTTAACTTTTCTGTTGTTTCCTCCTTGAGCTCTAGTCCCATAATATTCTTTTCACCGACTTCATCCCAACATGTTAGTGTGTGACATCTCCTTCCATACAATGCTTCATATGGTTCTATTTGAATACTAGAATGGGAACTATTATTGAAGGTAAACTCCACCAAAGGTAAATAATGACCCCAGGTACCTTGAAAGTCACGTGATAAAGATCTTAACATGTCTTCTAATGTTTGGATCATTATTTCCTACTGCCTATCATTTTGAGGGTAATAAGCAGTACTCAAATGAAGCATAGTATCCAAAGAATTCTGGAGATTTTTCCATAATTTTTTATGTAAATCTTGGATCATGATCAAAAAATTGAGATAGGTTCTCAATGAAGTTTTAAAACATCATTAATATGGAGTCTTTTAGGGCTCTTCAGTGGTAAATCCTTCCTTAAAGTAAGAAAATGTGTAGATTTGGTAAGTCGATCAAAAATCACTCATATTAAATCATTATTTCTTGGGGTTTTTTGTAATCTTGTGATAAAATCCATAGTAGTTTCATACCATTTCCATATAGTAATAAGAATAGGTTTCATTACTCTTTTAGAATGTTTTCTTTCATCAATCAATTGTTGACAGACTAAACACCTTCATACATAATTTACAATTTCCCACTTCATGTTATCCCACCAAAAATGTTCCTTTAAATCTCTATACATCTTAGTACTAAAAGGGTGTATTGAAAAATTAAAACTATGGGAATCATCCAATAACTCTTATCTTATCTTGGGTATAGAGAGACCACAAACCCTCTTCCCAAATTTCAAAATTCCAGCCTCATACATTAAGTCTTCCTACATTCCATCATTCACAGCATTAATTTTCCTTTGAAGATTCACATCATGAGACTGAGAAATTGTAATCCCTTACAATAAATATAGTTAGAAATCCAATTGAAAAATTAATTGTGTTTTACCTTCCTTGATAATTATCATATCCATATTTTCTAGATCCATGTACCCAAGGTCCTTTTCAATCCTCATTTTTTCATAACTTCATGATTTTTCTTGGTCAATGCATCTACTACCTTATTCAATTTCCAAGGGTGGTAGTGAGTTATAAAATCATAATCCTTGATTAGTTATATCCACCTCATTTTCCTCATGTTGATTTATTTCTATGATGAGATATATTTCAATCTCTTTTTATCTGTATATATATATATATCACATCTTTCGCCATAGAGATATTGTCTCCATATATTTAGAGAAACAATTACAGTTTCTAACTCAATATCATGTGTAAGATAGTTCTTTTCATGAATTTTTATCTTCCTTGATGCCTAGGAAATAAATTTATCATTCTGCATAATGACACACCAAATTCTCCATATGGGTAAGGTTATTTTTTATTAGCTGATTCAGTTATCCCAATATAGTTATAAGTTACTCAGTACCAATGGAATCTCTAATAAAAATATCATTATATTCCATATAATGTCATTCCTAACATGGGATATGAATGTTGATACAGTTTTCTTTCCTTCCACTATGCACCATTTCTAGACAATAGAATATACTAGATTAGTTTGTGAATCATAATAAATAATCTCAAACTAGCAAAACACTTAATATAAATTGAAATTTTATGCATAACTATTCTCATAATCTTAAACATGGTATTTATGGGTACATATTCACTTTTAAATCCTTTATCATGGTTTGTAAAGAAAATGTGACTTATCCTTCACATATCCCCTAGGAGTGTCAAACTAGGTGTGCAGTAAGGTCCATTTTCATGTACCAGGTTACCCTGAGTCAAGTCTGGGACACCTTATTAGAGTTTTTACCCATAAATATATCTGTTCTATATCTAGGTCCACTTGTATAATCTAGAAATGGATGTATTTCTAATACGATCCACATAATATCTACCTTACCAAAATTCTAGTATGTTCTTTTATTCTTATCCTCAAAGTATATCTTAGGTTTATGTTCTCTAATCAATATTTTTCTAAATCTTGTTTCCAAGGATTCTACTAAACTTCCTATGATAAAAATTATAAGGATGCCGACCCCAAATTCCTAGATCTGGTGACTTATATTCATAAATTTGTATAATAGAAAATGAATTTGTACCACTAAGGACCTAATAGTTTATTAGTTTTTAGAAAATCAGATACAAACACAATTTTTTTATTACAACATTGTAAGGAAATACAATATATAAATTCCATTAGATACATTCATAACTACTAGATTATCCTATATTCATCTTCACATCCTAGTGAGAAATAAAACATAAGAAATGGGTGATCTCAGATACTCAGTAAGGGTAAGTAATATAGTTTAAGCATAAGTAATAAGGCATGGTGAATAACTAAAATACACATGCCATTATAACATAATATTGTAAAAAATATGGTAGGAATAAAAGTTGATTAAATAATTACATAATAAAACATAGCCATAGATATTCTATGAGTCGAATAGTCACATGGAATATCCATTACTAGATTCATAATTTCTTACAACATAAACATATTTTCAAGGCCTCAACCAAGGTACCATACATAATAGGTAAAAAAACCACTCAAGTTTGTCTCATTAGATCGGTCGATGCATTGAGCAGATATAGAATTCCCCAACCATAACTTACTAATTCCAATTAATTCCTCATATGAATGGTTATAAACATATACAACATATACATATGAAAAGTAAATAACCTTCCACAATCTATAAATATAATCACTAACCATTCTGAGTAGTATGGTGAATGTTATCAAAATAGAACATCCACAATAAAACTTATCATAACTCATTTAATAAAATATGGTGGGAAATAAAGATAATAGATAAATCTAAATAAAGAATAAAATTCAATATAGTAGTTGAAATAAATTAAAATACTCTAACAAAATCATTGAGTAATTCTTGATAGAAATGCATATTTTACTTTTCAAAGAAGAGTTCTTTTGGAAAAATCATTTATATTTTTCATGATTGTTTGTGTAAAACCACTAATAAAAAATTATATTTATTCTTGTAAAATTAGTGATTTTATAAAAATAATAGTTTTTTAAAATATATTATCTATGGTACTTGAAAATGGGTAAGAAATTTATATTTTCCCTTTAATCGGGCTAGCTTATCGGGAAGAATTGAGAAGGGATCCTTGTAAAACATGTATTTTCCATAAATAAAAGGTAAAAAGATCAGAATAAATTATTTTGAAACATATAATCAAAATTTAAATAATTATAAAAATTAAATGAAATTAAATTGGTGTATAGAGGAAGAAAGTGTAACCTGAATGAAAATAGAGGTTCGAGAAGAAAACCCTTACATTATGTCCAAATGTGTTCTTCACTTGACCTTAATGTCATAGATAATCAAATTAAATCCATTAATCAATTAATTAATAACATTTTTTTGTGTATTTTTTAGTACAATTTTATTAAGTTCATTTATTTCCTTTTTTATAAGTTATAAGATAAAATTTTATCGCTCGGGAGCATTCGTTTCCTTGGTATTCACTATCAGTATACTTGTATATGATTATAGAAGTTCATGTGGAATGGGTATAATTATCCAGAATTGAATTTTTATGATATTAATGAATATAAAAAGATAAAATGGTTTTATAATTCCTTTTTTATATGTTATGATGATGATTATTTATATAAAACATTAGTGATTATCCATTATATTATTTTGGCGATTTTTAGATCATCGTGAACTAGTTTTACCGTATGAATTAATATAATGTGTATATATTTTTTCAGAAAAAATTAAATTGGTTGTAATACATATATAATAGTATTTTTAACCATAAAATTGTTTCATTACCATCCCTAAAGGATAAATTTAATTACATAAATCCATCATCCATGAAGGCTACAAATCGGCACCTCACGGGTGATGATTTCATTTTTAAAATAAAAGTGAGAGAGAAGGGAGTTTGATGAATGATATTTCTTTAACATGATATAATTCTAGTATATAGATGATACGGTATTTATCATTATAACTTTTATATAGTATTCTATAATAGGATAAGAAATTAAAATGAAAATTAAAAGAAAACTAAAAAAACAAAATTAGATTTACCTCTTGGATTATTCTCTTTGAGAACCCCCTTAAGGAACCATTATGTGGTATTTTATTGTGAAAAGAACCTTCTCTAAGTAGGGTAGAGACTTGGGAAGTGTATTTGGGTAGAATTTGGACATGCTTTAAGTCTTAGATTTGTGAGGAGAAGTGCTGGTGAGGGGTGGTATTTATAGTGGAGGATATGGGTGTTTGGTAATAATTTATTCATTTGGTTATTATTTTGGCTCAAGATTATGATTATTTGGAGAATTATCATAAAATATAATAAAATAATGATTTTTTTCTATATTATGTTGGTTACATTGGTGATGACTCAAGGAATAATGTATTTTACCTATAATGTATTTATACCATAAATTACAGTATTTACTATTCACCAAAAATTCAATTATATTAAAAAACCCAAAACATCACCCTAACTATTTTTAGATGTTCTGGATTCAAAACTAGAATCTATTTTATGAAAATAATTTTCTAAATTTGAGAAAATTAATTTTTAATTAAAACCATCATTTTCTCTAAAAATATAGATTTTAAATCTATAACAGATTTTATAACACATTGAAAAATTAACTAAGGTGTCATAAAATTATCCTAAAGGAAAAAAATGTTAATTTATGAAAAAAAAATTAAAATAAATATTCTTTTAAATCATTTAATAATTATGAATTTCTAATTAAATATTTATGACTTGCAAAAATACTAACACTTAAATATTAATTTTTAAAATTTTTACTTACTTGAACTATGACATAATTATATCATAACTTTATTTATAAGATACCTAAATTTTATTTATACATTCATGGAAGAGGTTACAATTTATTTGGATAATTTACTATTCAAAATGTACATATTTCTATTCCTAAGTTCGAGTTAATATTTCATCAGTATAGGTTCTTTAACTTCTATAAATACCTCTTATTTTATTCATTATTCATTTATAAAGTTTGTATTCTATTCTATAAGTGATTTTACGTGATCTATAATATATAAAATAAGAATAAGAAATGAAATCTCATTGATAGAATTTTGGGACATTACAATAACATAAAAATTTCATACCCAATTTAGCATGGATCATAATCATGAAACATGTCAAAAAAAACTTTAGAATCTAAAATATATGAATCATAACAGTAATAAATCATCATTAATCATTCATTAACAAAAATTTCAAAAGACAAGCATAAAAAATATCATAAAAATATGGCATAAAAACATGTTTATTATATCATAATATATCAAGAATAAACACCATTTTTTTATATCATAATGGATTAGGTATCACCAGTTTTTTTTTATAGTGGATCAGGAATCCCTACAAGTTTCTTATAGTGGATTGAGCACATAAACTCATTTCTAATATTTTTTCCATGAGATATAAATATTTTCCCAATTAATTGGAGGTATATATAATTATAATACCACACATTACCTAAATAAAACCATACACATGTGTGGAACAAGATCAAAAAACATTCATCATATCTTAATAATATAACCCATGAAAAGTAAACTAGTTTAATAATCATTACAATATTTTATCGTATGATAACCTATGGTAAATAAATGTGTTTCATAAAATTTCATCATTATCATAAAAAAACATCTAGATAAATTATAATTATGGTATCATTGAACCATATCCTTTATAAATAATAATTCACATCAAGGATCTCAATGTATATGAAAATCACTTTAAAATATTACTAGAATATTTACTAAGAAAAATACCTTTTTCATTTTTGAAATCTCTTCTTTATAATTTAAAAATATGAAAAATATTATTGATATATATTCATTGAAAATTTCTATAGAAACTTTTAAATAATTCTTAAACTCTTGTAATACATATTATTGAGGGAAATTATGTCCATGTTGTGTACATTAAAACAAATATTTCTTTCAAATTTTTGGTAAAAAAGTCAAGATAAATTTGTCTATAAAATGATAAGAAGTTTCATTTGAAACATTTTTATAAGAATTAAAACATGTGTAAAAATGAATTTATAATTCATTTAATTTTAATATATCATTCTTGAAATAATTTTGAAGAAAATGTGGACATGAACGAGTAATTTTTCTGAACAAAGAAAGAAATATTGTCATCTTTTCTTAAAAATATATTCTCAAAAATTTTAACTTCAAAAGAGAATAAAATATAACTATTAATTGAAAATTAAATGAATAACTAGATGAGAAGAAAAATAAATGTATTTATAAATAAATAATCATAAAATTTCCTTAATATAAATTCAATGATAAACAATCCTGACTAAAATGTTATTGAAACATAAATCCCTTAACTCATTGGTAACTTTTGAATGATAATTCCAATAAATTAATAACTTAAAATAAAACATTAAATAATATAATAAATATAATATGTAAAATTGGTAGTATTTATACCTCATAAAAATAAATAGGTGTATAACTTCAAACATGCCTCAATGAAATAATATTGAGACAAATAACACATGCCACTATGGTGATATCTAAATGAAAATGTCATAAAAGAGGGAAAATTTTATGGATTTTAAAACCCCTATAATTTCATGAATATAATCAAAAAAATTATTGATTATTATTATATAAACCAAAAAATAGAAATAAGTGGTGAATTTGGAATATATCTCACATGAATAATAGTGAAATGATAAATCCCCTTAACTCAAGTTTGACTTTCATCATAAGCTCTCAAACCTCATGACTAAAAAATGAATTTTTATTAAGATATGACAGATAATCCAAGACAATTATAATAATCTAGGGTGGTCAAAAATATTTAATACCAAGATAGACTCTCCCAATAATGATTTTACAATCATTAATTGTGGATCCAGAACAAAGATAAATAATGCTACATTCACTAGGGTTCCCATTGCAATCCAAGAAATCAATGTAAAAATTTCATTATCTCTATGTTTGATTAATTTTAATACCTTAGTATATGAAATTCCAACACTGCCTGATAAAATATATCAGGTTACAATGGGGTTCATATTTTTGTTTCCTAATCCCAATGAGAAATTTAGAATCCAACTCAACCTATGAAACGTTGAAATTCAGGCTTCTACGAAGAGATAACCAACTTTCCAAGGCCCTTAATTCCACACCCAAAGAGGTATATGTTCCATAAATGGAGATAAATCAAAAAAACAGATCCTATGACATCCTAAACTAAGCTGCCACACCTCACTTCACAATCTAGGCAGCACCCATCTTCTTTGAGATTCAGCCCAAACCTTGAGGGTTCCACTTCACCTATTCTCCCAGGTTGATTATTCCATAGCCCTTTATCTTTAACACCACAATATGGATAATGTTTTGTATCATGGGAGAGGAATCCCCACCCATAACAAGAACACTAAGTTCCACAACCAGAGTTTTAACCCTCGTCTACATGAACTAAGGAGAGAGAGCCTAGCATTTCCAAGTCTTGTTCTCTTCTTCCCATATAACCCATCATCCCATAAAAAATCATGGAGTAGTCATTAACCTCTACAACATTCATATTATCTCCATGAAACAAGAACTCAATGATATCATAGATCACATTCCATCTTAAAGTGAATCACATGAAATATCGAAGAAAAATTTAAATATAGAGATCCCAATCCCCCTAAAGAAAATATTTTTAATAATCTCACTAGTTAAAGAGGCACAACAACAGTATTAGGAATCCAGGTTCACCCCCTTCTTTTAAACATTTTCATCAATAGGTAGGGCCCCATGCCTAAGATTCCAAAATAAGAAAATCATTGTTGATGGAATTCATTTGCATGATATCCTTGAACCCCATTCATCGTGACCATCAATAACATGCACCATCTTCCTAGAATTCATGATGTTAATGTTACCAAAAGAAGATCCTAAAAACACATCGATCATGCAGGTTAGTCAGATGAATATTTTCAAATAGAATTTTTTTATGATCGAGGGTTACATAGATGAAAGTGGGGAATACACTTTCTTATTTGAAGGATATATTAGGGATGGGGCATCCTGGGAAGTACAGTAGCACACATTTCCCACTAATATTCCAATAATTTATGTCCCTCGAGACTATCTCCTATCTGACCAAATTTTCTAAAATATCTAGGAGACCAATCAAGGTATTTTCTAGATCCAAACCCCTTCTAAAAATTCATCCCACTCACCCCAGTCCTCCCCAAATTGTTTCCTCATAAACTTATCCCAAAGGTATGCTTCTTCAATAATTTTCCATACTAATTTAGCAAAAATTCTTTGCATTGATTCAGCCACATTGCATAAATTATTACCACCTTCATCAATGAGATTATCCATTCTCCTATAAGAGTCCTAATGAAATTTACCTTTCTGGTTAGCATCCCAAATAAGACTAGTATTGATTTTATATATATGATCTATTGCCCCTTTATAGGCCTAGATAATTGACAAGAAATACATGGGGATCAAGGTAAAAACATTATTAACCAAAATAATCTAACCAACAAAAGAAATTATGTGGTTATTTTAGTTAAGAATGCACCCTATAATGCAGTTTAGGATTCCTTCAATCAAGGAATTCTTAATTCTTCCATTTATTAAATCATTTGAAAATTACATCTTTTCATGCCAAGTCTACTTTGGATAATTTTGGAGTCTTGGATTGAGCACTTATTATAAATATTGACTTTCCATTTTTTTATTAATTATTTTCCCGCTTATATTTACATAGGTATCCATGAGACTTTTCAACACAGTAATGGATCATTTCCCACCATTCATAAAAAATAGAATTTCATCAGCAAATGAAAACTGTGAAATAATATTATTACCATATTTGTCTCTATATGGGAGAATAACTCCCTCCTCAAGGATTTTATAGATATTTCCTAAAACATCCACTTGAGAAAGGATAAACAGATTAGATGACACAAGATCACCTAGTCTAAGGACATGCACCAACTTGAAGAAACTGAATGCCGTCCCCATAATCCGGATGAAAATCCATCGGGATGAGTAACATATGAAGAGAAAGTCACAAAACCATTACTCGAAGAAAAAATACCCCATCGCTCTGATGATAAATCTCTATTCAAGTATATAATATGATTTTTTAATATCTCCTTTGATAATAATATTGGAACCAATGGTCTTCTTGTTAAGATACTCAACTATTTCTTTTTGTAATAACCAATGCACATTGAATTGACCAAGCCAAATATTAATAATACCATAGATTATTTTATATACATAGTTTCAAAAGCATATTGGTTAGTATTGATTAATGATTTTGGGCTGATGAACCTTGGGGATAGGAATCACTCTAGAGGAACTGGCCACTATATGAAGACACTCACCTTTAATAAAGACACAAATTGCTTTCAAAATTTAGTTTGTAATAATTTTCTAGGTATCCATGAAGAAGAATCTTGGGAACCCATCCAGTCCCACTTCAATATCTTCCTTCATGCTAAAATTGATCTCTTTGATCTCCTATTCACTAGGAATTTTTTTAATGTTCTTCATTCATCTCCTCATCAACTATACTAGAAATGTTATGCATGAAATTATTCTCTTATGAATATCTCCCTATATTTCCTTTCAATATCTTGAATTTTTCATCCACGGCAGTTTGTTTCTTAGACAACATAATGAAGGTTTCCTCATTCCATGATTGTTGGAGCCTCTCTTCAAGAGTATCAATATCCTTTTTAATTTACACCAATATTGTACCATTAGTAGGTCTAATCAAGACCCAATCATTCATATCCCCTCTCAATAGTATTATCCACATCATCAATCCCAACTAGAATTTACTAGAGATAGTCTGATTCTAGGAACTATCAACCATCTAAGAGACTCGGGATCAAATCCGGGCAGGGGGTGAATTTCTGGGTTACTGTAGTAGGGCACTGTAGCAGCTGTGGAACTGTAGTAGCGGAGGGACTGTAGCAGGTACTGTAGCGACGGTGGTTACTATAGCAGTTACTGTAGCAGTGCGGGTACTGTAGCAGTACTGTTCACCGAGGGGTCCTTTGGGCCAAAAAATGGGCTTTCAAGCCTTGTATTCAGGCCACTTGGCCTTGGGCCTTCGGGCTATGTAATGGGTCACCCTCTACCCAGTCTAAAGAGGTCTTTGATTTAAAAAAATAATAAATTGAGGCTTCTCCCCCAACCTTTAAAAAAAACCATCTAAGAGAACCCCTCCATCCTCTCCCAACTACTTGAGAAGGTTAATCAATCCAGTCTACTAATATTATTTTTGAAATTCACCATTATCACTGCATGGTCTAAAATAGACCAAGTGAGATGATAAATAGTGTAATGTGAAAAAAAATACATACCTTGGAGGTTGGATGAACATCTTTCCAATATACACCAAATGAATTAGCAGCCCTTGTGGTTGTTACACTATGTGTATCAACAGCCAAGAACCCAATGTCCATTAACACATTTTCCACCATGATGTCTTAAAAGTTATACATAGATAGGCTATAAGGAGTGCCTCCTCCATTCTTCCTAGGTTATCGTGTTAAAATCACCACCCATAAACCATGCATTACCACCCAGATTGAAATTAGACAGGTTCTGCAACAATGAATCCCACACTTCAATATCACATTCAGCATCTATAAAAGTAAATAGAAAATACGTATTACCTAAATAAACCCTTGCCATAATGTGTTTCTTTGATTAATCCAAAAGAACTACTGAGACTTATTTTTTCGAAAATATGTGGATAAAATCACTACTTGTATTTTCATGCATGAATTCCGGAAAACCCATATGTCTCAGAATAATGGGGATAAAATCCATCCTTTTTTATTCTAGAGAGTAAAGCACGTAAGACTTATAATAATAAGACTCATGAAAAAAATACACACACTTTTTCCAATCCCCCAACCCTCTTTCATTTGATTAAATCTAAGAAACCATTAGAAATAGCAGTGGTGGGCTTGTATCCTTAAGTATAAACAACTTAAGGTGAATCATTTTAGGATACCCCATTTAACATATGAACATCTCTCACCCTATCCCAAGTAACACTCCTATAGGTTTCTAGAGTCAGATAGGATATGGACCTAACTTCCTCCTTGAAAATATCAGAAGAAGAGTGAGTACTCTTATGCTCCACCACAGCACCCATGGGATTAGTCAGAGAACTAGTCAGGACATCCACTAGATTCTCCAAAGGAACCAACAAAGGTGATCCAAAAAGATGGGGAAATTCTAAGGAATATTTAGGTACACAAGATAAATCCTCTACAATTGCATTGGTCTCGAAAATAGGAAAAACACCTGTTATAAGCACCATAAAAACATCATCCCTACAAATTCTTCTGGATGAAGAATGACTATTAGGGGACACAAGAGGATCAGAACAAGAAGCATCATACAACATGATGAGGGAAAGCAAATAAATTTTGAATAAAAAATATTTTTAAATCTAAAACGACTTTACAAAAAAATTTAGTAGTATACATGAAACATTTTATTTTCGTTGTAAAAAACATTTATACATATTTTTTATAATATGGTAATTCTTATTCACACCATCAATTGTAATGGATAAGTTATAATGTTCATGTTTAAATTATAATTTTTTAATAGTATATCATGGTTCTATTAAAATTTATGTTGTGTTCAACACTAGTTATCAAAGAAATAAAAAATATTTAATGATAAATATAGTCTGAAATATTAGAATGCTACATCAATTATTAATTAAATATCATCTTCACAAGTATTTGGATGCTAATATATTCGGATTCAATATAAGTGATGTTAACATGAAAGTTCCAACATAGAAATGTGGTGTCGGTTGTTAATCTATTGATATAGGTTATTATTATTGATTACTCAGGAATATTATTGCGGTTTTTTATGGTCACACCTTAAATAATATGTTATCGAGGTGTGATTAGTTTAATCAAATTTATGGAATAAAATTTTTTCATTTCTAATAGTAAAATTTAACAATATTTTATAGAAATATTCCCATGTAATAAATGATCCCTTTATACTGACATCATAGGTAGAGAAGGTTTAATTTTTTAGCATTAATTCTAATGGGAAACTTGTGTTGAAAATTTATTCTATAGGGTTTTTCTGATTGGATAAGTAGAACCATATATTGTCTCCATTCATGATCAAAAACATTACCAAACCATTATAGTTGTTTGAGGAGAATATGTGCAATAGACCTGATAGATAGTTTAAGGAGATACGATAGACTTACATGGTCAGTTAATTATTTCTTATAAAAATATTTAATTTTACATATTTAAAATTATTTTTTAATTATATTTCTAAACATTTTATGATTTAACTATATTCTTATATAATTATATATATGTCACTAGGTGGTCAGAGTGGTTTACTTGATATTGTTGGTGTGCGTGTTTCCATTTTTTAAAATTAATTTATTATAATTTTATGTAACTATATTCCCATATCACTTTCTAATTCTCAATTAATGATTTGTTTATTGATAACTGGATTATTATCACACCCTATGCTAATAATTCTCAATTATTTTATTTATTTTGTTCTTGGTTTTATTTTATAGTTTTCCCAAGTATTTTCCCCTAAAAGTGGAAACTTTTCTAGGTTTGAGGGTGGTGCATGGTTGGATCATGATTATGGGAAATTGTATGCCAGTCTAGGGGAAAATGTGTGGCCCATAGAGTGGCTCTTTATATGCCACACGCTCAGGAACACGACCATGTTCTAGAACCAATAAATCATGAGTCCTCTTATCCTTCTTTAATAAAGGTTCTACATAGTTGTCATGTGGTCTAAAAAACCATGTGGCCAAACCATATGGCCTTAGAGGTCTTTAATATATATATATGTGTGTGTGTGTGTGTGTGTGTTAATATTATTATTATATTTAATAATATTACTTTTATTATTATTATAAATATTATTATTAATCTTATTATTATTATAATTTCATTACAATTATTGTTGTTATTATGTTTTCTTGAACATAAAAATTGGTCTCCTCCCCTTTTTCATGCTCGAAAAGCCTCCAAGGGAACTCCCCAAATTCACACTACCCCTTTCCACTGACCTTAGTTTTTTGTCAACTCCTCTATTTAATTATGGTGTAATCATCTTAAGTAAAGTTTTCTCCTCCTATGCCTCCTTTTCCTACAATTTTAATTAGATCATTTCTCATCTGCCATGTGTGGCACGTTACCCATCTAAACCCTAACCTATTTTTGCATGTTTCTCTTTTTTCTTCTTGATGTATAGGTTCTTTGGGACCCATTTAGGCCAATTCTATCCATGAACATTGAAGGTAGTGGAATAATCTTGGGTCCTAGGTAATTTTTATTCCATTTTAATTCCTTAGGCCAATTTTAATTAAAGATTTTGTAATTTTTTAGTTTCTTGTATTTTTCTAGTGCATTTTGGACCACTATTCATAAAGGAGGATTACACACATATACATGGGTAAGGCATATAGATACCATCTTTTTACATATTCTCTAATAGTGAGGGGAATGTATAAATTATAGCTAGGGTATTTATAAATATATACATGTTTATATGTGTGTGAGTGTAAAAATAGGATATCTTTTTCTTTCATGGAACTTTTTTAAGAGGTTTTGGGTTTTTATCACCAAAAGAAACATGTTTTAATGTAGTTTCTATTTTTATAATCCTTTAATTTTAATTCTTTAATTACTTGAGTGTTTTAAATGTGTGTTTTAAATATTAATTAGTTTATATATTCTATGAAAATATGTTTTTATTCATGGTATTGAACTTTACCATATTTTTCATGTTTTCATCTAAGTTTTAACATGTATATTATTTATTTAAATATGTTCTCAAGCTTTCTTCAAAATGATAAACATGGTAAATTCCCAAAAATGGTTACAAAATTATGTTATCAGTTTAAAAATTTTGTAATTTACTAGTCCCTCCTGAAATGATTGTAAATTATTGATAACACAAGATTAATTGAGACAAAATGGTTTTGGTGGATTGTGAAATAAATTAGATCCATTGGGAACCCTATACACCTTGGTGTGTTAATAAGGGAAGTATATTCGTTGATCTAGTATGGAACTAACCCAGGATCCCAATAAAGATTAAACTAAAAGACTAAAAAATGATGATATTTAGGGGCCGCTTGAACTATGGATTCAGCCTATATAGTGAATCTTTCCTGATAACATGTTATATGATTCTATCACTAAGGTATGAAGGCCCTTAGGCCTATTTGGCCTAACTACTTAAATATGTCCTAGGTTTTTTTATCTTTTACTCTTATTTTTAATATTACTATTTTAAAATGACCTTATTTATAGTTTCCTATTATTTTTTAGTTTCTTTATAAAATTAAATCGTTATTTTTTTCTATTGAGACACATTTTTAGTATAGGATATCTTTTATAATTAATTTTCTGAAAAATATTTTATTCCTTGAAAAAATGTTTCTAAAAATATTATAGATATTTTTTTATTAAAATATAATTTTATTACTTGTTTCCCTTAAAATATTCAAACAAAAATTTATATGTCCTATTTTCAAAATAACATGACATGATTTTCCTTTTAAATATAATGCATAGGGAGTAGTTTATTCAAGAATTTGTACTAGGTTTTAATACTCACATCTATACCTCTATATTTGTTTCCTTATTCTAGTGAAACTTTTATACCATTAATAGATTCCATAGAGTGAAATTTGTTTAGTGTTTAGTGGCATCCCACTAGGTTACACCGAGGTATGTCTAGTTTTATTTCATTCTGTTGTTAGTGTTTATTTTTATTGTTTTTTCTATTTATTTATTTATTTTTAATTTATGGGATAAACCATCAGATTTAATTTACATTAATTCCCAACACTATTTTATATCCTAAGAAGATTAGGAATGCATCTTTGTTCTTGTTTCCAGACAAATTGAGTGACCGGTTCAGTGGTTACTCAGGCTGGTTCTCGACCAAATGGTATCAAAGCATGATATCCCTTGTTATTTGGGGATGTTAAATAGTTTAGTTATATGATCGACAGAATTAAAGTGGTAAATAATAGATATATTTTTTATCACCACCTAATCATAAGTATACTTGAATTTATAAGGTGGTTCATAATGGCTATACCTCAAACCTCTAATTTTGGATCTTAGATTTTTTCATGTTCTTTTGTTTTTTGTTTGAGTGTTTATGATTGGATTTCTAATTTGGTGGGGTGTCTTGAAAATACAAAAAGTTAGGAGTGTATTTTTTGAGGGATTTTGATAGTGAAAAGTTGTTGTGTATGGTCTATAAAATAGTTCACAAATCATGCAGCTGCTTCTATTGGCCTCGAGTGTGCTCGTATAATTTGTACATGGTCTGTGAAATAGAGTAGCCAAGTTGTGTGTAAAAAATGTTTCTTTATGGTTTCTAAATATTGATATTTTTAGTATTGAGTTTATGTTTCTTATTATTATTGTGGGTTTAAATTGGTTTTTGGACATGAACCTTGGATTATAAAAAAATGATGTTTTTTACCAAAATAATGGAATTCCCAAAAATAAAGCTTTGATTTCATAAAAAGGAAAATTCATCTAAGTGTTTTGAAATTTTAAATGGAAGTTTTTTTTGGGAATTTTGGATGGTTTTATACGATTTGAAATTGAAAAATTAATAGAAAATTTGAAAATATTTATCCTAATAATAAATTGTGGTTTCAAAATTTTCTAGGTTATTTTAAGAAATGTTTTGAAAGTGGTCATTTTTCTTTGATTTAGATAATGGTATTCTTATGAATTCTCTCTCTCTCTCTCACACACACAAATATATATATATATATATGTATGAATGTAATTGTGAGGGAATTGGATATTTGGAGGTATGTGTCGAGGTGTTCTTGAGCAGATATGTATGTATATATATGTGAGGATCCATGGAATACAAATGGTTGGAATTTGGTTTTTTTGTCATATTATGTTCTCTGAAAATGGTTTTCAAAAGGGGTGATTTAAATGTTTTGAAAATATAATAGGAAGTTATTTGGTGTTTTATTTTCATGTTTTGAGTATTCCTTCTTGGTATTTAGGGTATATATGTTGAAATCATGTCATAATGGTGACTTGAGTATGCATTTTTTATTTTTGATGGAAGTGTGAATATTTGATTTGTGTTGTGATTTGGTTTTCTTTAGGGTTTCTTATTTTTAGTGTATAACTAGAATATTATTAGTAAAAGGAGTGTATGGTTTTTCTCTAGGGTTCCTTACTTGGTTTTCTAAAAGAATTTTGATTTTTATAATTTGTGTTTGTCATTGTTTAGTGGTTATGGTTTTCAAAACTGAGGTGGGTTGATTCTAAGGAAATTATTAATAAGTGTTTATAGAAGTATTCCCATCGATGACTATACCCATACTATTAATCAAGTGGTGGATCTAGATCCTTTCTAGTAATTGGACCAATATTGAGTCATCATGGGTTTTTCCACCTTTATATGCTCAAAAGTGTACAATACCTCATTCATAGTGGCTTGCGAAAATATTTTATGTTCAGTGTGGATGCTTGGGTCACCTAAAGAGGTTATGTAATTTGTGATATCAAAAAAGTAAGTTTCAGTTGAATATTTTAAACTCCTACCTATGGGGAAGTATATGGTTTAATACATTAGGTCTCTATCTATAGGCCTCAAATTCAAACTTCTCACCTAGTAAAGGAGCTGTCAGGCGTGGTGAATATTGACCCAACTTTTTGTCTCTGATGTCAGAGAGAAATCCATTTCATTTTTTCCTTTCTATGATTGTATTTTTTTAAGACATTATCCCCCATTTTGTTTTCTTGGTTTTTGTGGCCTATTTTCTTTTGATATATCTATAATTATGCCTTTTAGAATTTTACACTTGAATGTTTATCATTTTTAGAGAGTTCTTTTGGTTTCAAGTGGTGCCTATTTGGGGATGTTTCATCTTGGGGGATTATGAATTATGATCTGGTTTTAAGAGCACTTTGTGTTTCTTTGTTTATGTCCTTTTTTGTAAGATGATGGTCTGTTGAGCATTCCTCCTAGTGAAAATGCCTTTCTAGTGAGTTCCTTAATAGTGGGCATACCCACTATGGGTCCTGTTTGTGTCTTCTATTAAACTGGTTAGGTATGATTCGATAAGTTAGGATGTCACACCAGTGTTAGAGGTTTTTTCTGTATTTGTGGTTTTTTTAACATGTGAAATCATTATTTGAGAAAATTCCTAATATGGTGGGTAGGCCACCACAGATGGAGCCCATGGTGAACTTTGTTTCCAAGTATTCTTGATAGTGGCACTTTCTTATTTCCTCCCCACCCAACCCCAAACATAGTTGTGGTTCGTTATCCAGGGTAGTGGGTTGTGTGAAAAATGCTCACATGGATCTCCAATAGACTATGATGGGTTTATTTGGTGATTTCTATGTTATTTTTTAGAGTTTTCCTTGTTTTGAGATAACATTTGGAGATGTGAATTCCTTTTCATTGGTTCTTTTGTTTGTTCGTTCAAGTATTTTTGTATCCTTAGTTATTTTTTAGGATGTCAAGTTGGTTCATTATGAATGGTCATAACAGCTTGTTGGGGTCTTGGAGTTTTGTATTTCGGTTGGAATGTTAGTTTTTGGTTCCCATACTTCTGGTGGTTCAAGTTTCTCTTTGGGTATATGGTTGTTTTTGTCTCAATTATTCAAGTATTTTGGAATTTTATTGGGGGGAAAGGTGTTAATTTTGGTGAAATTTATCACACCCAAACCTGAAAATTATATATTATTTTATTTATTTTTGTCTTGATTTCATTTTATAGTTTTCCATGATGTTTTTTATCTGAAATAGTATATTATTGAAGGTCTAAGGGTCGAAAATGGATAGGGGGAACATTGTATCACCTATTGAAAACTATGAGGCCCAAATAGTGGCTTTATCCAGGTTGTATAGTCAGGTGTGCGGTCATGCCCTAGGCCCTAGAAACCATGCAGCCTCCCCTCCTTCTTCAAAAAAGGTATTTCACGGTTGGCTCTGGATCAGGAAGATTGTGTGTCCAAACCATACATCCTTCTAGGTATTTTAAATGTGTGTGTGTGTATTTGTGTGTGTGTGTGTGTGTTTTAATATTATTATTATTATTATTATTACTACTACATTTTCTTAAAACCCAAAAGTGGTCTCATCCCCTCTAATATGCTTGACCAACCCCCAAGGGGACTCTCCTTGAACACGCAACCCACCTTCATGTGGCCTCTATTTTCTTTTGATTCCTATCCTAAATTTTTGTGTGATCATCTCAGGTGTGGTTTTCTCCTCCTCTACTTTATTTCCCTTCCATTTTCATTGCCCCATTTCTCTTCCCTCATGTGGAATGCATGATCTTCCTGAACCATAGCCCATTTTTTGTTATTTATCATGTTGTTTCCTGATGTATAGGGTCCTTAGGTACCATTTAGGATGATTCTATCCATGGATATTAACAAAGTGGATTAACCATTGGTTTCGGGTTGGTTTTCTTCTTTTTTAAATATTTGTGATAATTTTAATTAATAATTTTTTAATTTTTGAGTTTTTGGTATTTTCCTAGTTCATTTTGTACCATATTTCATGATGGAGACTTACACACATATGCATGGGTAACACACACATATATATATACCTTATTTTTACATATTTCTTCATGGTGATGGGAATATATACATTGTATCTAGGGGTATTTATAAATATATTTATATGTTAATATATATGTAAGTATAAAAGGATAGTCTCTTTTGATTCTTCATAACTTTTTTTGGTGGTTTCATATGGTCATTGGAAAAAACAACATGTTTTAAGGTAGTTTCCCTATGTATGGTCCCTTAATTTGAATTCTTTAAATGGTTGAGTATTTAAAAAAATTAAAATTAAATAGTATTTTTATGCTATGAAGAATGGTTTTGATGATTCGTATTTGACTTTCCAATGTTTTTCATGTTTTCCACTCAGTTTTGACATATATATTCTTTATTTAAATAATTTTTCAAGATATTTTCAGAATTTGAAACATGATAAATGCTCAAAATTGGTTTATAAATTTTGTTATCTGTGTAAAAAATCAGAAATTTACTATCCCCTATTGAAATGGTTGGAAACGGTTGTAGACATGAGATAGATTGAGACGAAAATATTTTTTGGTGGTTTTTGAAAAAGGCACATGGGAAACATGGGTACCAAGGTGGGTTTCTAAGGACTAGTTTGTTGGTTGAGCCAGCAGGAAACTGAATTGGGTTGGCCGACAGGATTACTATACAACACTAAAAAAATGATGTTGTTTTGGTGGTAATAGAATATTGGATTCAAACACTCTTGAAGCTCATTTATGCAAGCAGATTATATGGTTCTATCAATAAGGTATGAGGATCATTGGAACCAATTGGCCTAGTTAGTTAGGTATTTTCCATGTTTCTTTCCCTCCATTACTCTTTTTTTCACAGTACTATTTTAAAATTCACTTCTGTGTGGTTTCCTCTACTTTTCTAGTTTATTTATAAAATCACATCATTATTTTTTTCCATACCGAAACACCTATTGATTAGAGGTAATAATTTATAATAAATTTTCTAAGATATATTTCATTATTTGAAATATACTTTTGAAAATATAATAGAAATAATTGTTTCTTAAAATGGAATATTATTAATTTTTTCCCTTAAATATTATAAAACTATATTTATATTCATCCTATTTTAAAACTAAAATGACTTTGATTTCTTTTAAAATTTAATACATAGGGATTAGTTTATTCAATAATGCCTGTAAATTTTTAATACTCATTCATATACCTATATTTTTTTTAACTTATGTTGTAGCTTCCATCTTTGTCTCTCTCACCGTAGAGCGGTGTTAGTTGAGTGATTGGTGGTGACCTTCTTGGTCACAAAGAGGTATGTAAAATTATACTTATTTCTCCTAATAGTTTTTAATTTTATGATTATATTTTTTTATTTATATTCATATCATTAGGGGAAAAATCATTCTCATTTAAGTTACTTTTATTCTGGGAACTAGTTTCCATCCTGGGAGGATCGAGAACGCCTCTCAAGTCGTGTTTTGGGCTATCTCGGGTGACTAGTTCAGGGTTAACAAAGGTTGTTTCAGGACAAATATGAATTTATGATTTGAATAATATAGTGTATCATACATTAGATATAGGATTTATGGTAGAGGTGTTCAATCCTAGAACACTGGATCCTGGTTGGATGTGTTGTTTAAAGAAACATTTCATTTAGTTTTAGAGGACAATAGTATATTGATTCATCAGTTATGGAATATGATATGAGATCCACACAAATTCCCTCTAATGACTCGTGATTGGAATTTATTTCTTAAGGATCAGACTGAAATTTTGTGGAGGGAGGTTTAGGTAGATTTACTATTTTATTTTTCCTAACATCCATTTTATTATTAGCATATCCACAGAAAAGTTTTTTAATAGGATAATTCTAAAACTTATCCAGATGGGTGTCGGGTTGTATGGATCACCAAATTCGACAAGTTATAGAAAGATTAGAAGTTAATAGTGAAGTGATATCATAGGGAACCATATATAGGTGTGCCAAACATTGTACAGCATATCCTTTTGGTTTTTGTTCCTATGCAGTGTCATTATTGGGTTTTGTTTTGGTCAAGTGAGGTGACGATGGTAAAATTTATTTATTTTGATCTATAAATTACTCTAATTTTCCATATTTATATTAACTAAATATATTGAATATGTAAAAACTAAACTTTTCATTCACATAATTAGGTGAAGTATGGAACACCTTCTAGACTTGTTATGTGACACGTGTCCCAGATTAGACATGATGGATGTTTAGATTCTATTGTTCATTCATATTTTCAAAATATTATTGTATAATATGAATATAAATATTTATTTTTTGGAAACTATTATTATAGTTACACCTATGAGTTAATCCAACCGACCAGATGTTAGTATGGGTGAGGACTCAATAAGTGAGTAATCTTGATACTATCTGTTTTATTATAAGAAAATTATTTGTAATAACTATATTTTTATTTGATAGAAATTATTCACATTTTCTTATTAATTCAATAAGTTTATTCAAAAATCTCAGTTTTATGTTGAGTTCGTAAACTACTATAGAAAACATGTTGTATTACATTGCATAGAGATTATATGTTTCATCAATTCATGGGAAGTGATAGTCATGGCTATTCTTTAACATATGGTACTGGTGTCCCACAGAATTTAGATTTCAAAGAGGAGGTGATGGGTGCATGAGGAGAAGTAGGGATGCCCACACCAGCTGATGTAGATACTTCTATGCAAACTATGTAATGCAGTCTAGATGATCGGTTTCAGAAGTTATATATAGGGTATTTTGAGATATTATCAATGATGTAAAAAATTATAGATAAAGTGATGATAGCACATCATGTTGATGGTAAACAAGTGGTTCCACAAGTAAAAAACAAAATAAATTATACTCATAATGACTTTTATTGATATTTATATGATAAATAATATTTATATATATTTTAGGCTCTGGATACTGGTTTTGGAAATCATCACGAGTTCATTGGCAATCTAGATGAGGATACACCTCAATTATGAATTAATTTATATTACCATTTTAATATTTAACATTTCATTTTTTTAAGAATAATTTAAAATATTTTTCTATTTATAGAATTTTGGAGAGAATGGAAAAAAATATTTCCTACATCATACTACCACATTCAAACCTTAATATATGATCCTAAATTACTAGGAATTCATATGAAAATAAATGTTTTTTGAAATGTTTGAACAAAGAGAATGTCAATCAGAGTTTTTTTCTTCAGGATAACTAGAAATGTAGTTTTAGTGTCATTAAACACTAAAACATGCATGTAACAGTCGAATACATTAAAAACAACCTCAGAATGATGTGAAGTCATAGAAAATCTCTCTAAGTATTATTTGTTATGTGTATGAGTAGAGAACAAATCAATTGTATGACTGGTATGCCTAAACTGAACAAATAATAAGTATTTAATTTTTTGGCACCCTTTAAAAATGAGAATTAGGGGGAAAACAACAAAATGGATTTTAAAATCTATGAAAGTATACAAAATAGTGTTACGGTGAATTTTGAAATGTTTGAGTAAATGGAACCTAAATATTAAATGTTATTTTATCAGGATGAGAAAAAACACACTTGTATTGTTTTAAAATACTAAAACATACATTCAAATGTCAAATACATAATGGATAGACTTAGAATGATTTTAAATCATAGGAAAACCATTTTAGTATTTTGTGTGATTTGTACAAGTAGGTAATGTAACACCCCGAGATTTTATGAAAAATATTATTTTTAATTTCATTAATGTCTTGTGTTATACACTACACCAAAAGGAGCTTTCACAACACACATCACTGACCTGGCTTGAATTACACGCAATCGCGACCTTCCACGATAGCGTGTGTTGTACGCAACACCAAGTTTCGCTAAACAACGATATGCTATTAAAATATTATTAAAACTAGACGTTATGAATAGTAATAACCACTTTTTGAAATTTTGTAATTTCTATTTTTCAAAATGGACTTCATTTTTGGATTCGGAATATCGAAATTAGCTTAGGGTGAAATTTTGGTGATTTTCGGATAACTTTCATATTTTGATTAATAGTGAAAATTACTAAATTTTAATTAAAAACAACTTTTTCAATCGAAATAATTAATAGTGATAAATTATTAATTTGAGTGGTTTTAAAGTATATTTAGAATATATTTTTACAATTCAATACAATGTTGGTCATTGGATGTAATTTCACATTTAAACCAGTTATAAACAAGTGTCAATCTTTTGATAGTTATTATCTCTTAAAAACACGCCTTTTGTTTTGATGACGGGAATTAATTTTTAAATTAATTAATGCAACTGATATGTTTTGAATTTGGTAAAATAGAAATCATTTTTGAGTTCATAATATCAAATATATCTTAGGCCTAATTTTTGGTATTTTTCTGAAAACTTTCAATTTTTGATGAATAGTGAAACCACAAAGTGGTAGTTAAAAAAACTGAATTTTTCATAAAACTTAATTTTGCCGCTTTTGTGAGTAGAATTTCAAAAATCCGAGAGACACGGTTGATTTCAGTAAGTAAAATGTGGTTCAATGAGATGAAAATAATTTTTGGTGAATAGTAACTTTTTACTTTTATTTACCACGGTTAAAAGTAAATAGGGTAATTAAGGGTAAAAATGATATTATTATTACCCTAACACATGTCCAAATTCTATTGGATAAGTGTAATTCGACCAAAAACAAGCTTAGGAATAACATATGACCATTTAGGCCCACTTGGAATAGATTAGGATATTTATTATTATTTAATTCAAAGAAGAGTTAAAAGAGTTAAAATCAAAGTTTATTTACTAAAACATTTTTAATATAGGGTTATACATAAGATAAATTATATTGTAAATATTAATTATAAAGATAAAAAGATTTAATACATAATGGTATTTTATTTTTAATTTTTAGACATTAAATAATTTACTTTATTTATGACACAACGATGACGCAATAATTATCTTATTAATGAAATATTGACATAATTGATGTTATAAATACTCAAATAAATATAATTTGAGACTTTTTCTGACTTAAAATAATTTTCTAGGTTAATATGACATTTTATTGTTGATTTAATTAACTTTTTTCGAACTTATCATTCTGTTATGATTTTCACAAAAAACAATTACTAAATAGTGTCAAAATTGACATAAAATAGTTTTTAAAACAAATATTATATTATTAATTGTTATTTTATTCTTAAAAATCTAAGGTTCGGCAAAATGACTTTGATAAGGTTATATATATTAATAATAAACAATTTGGGCTTCGTTTGGCTTCTTATAGTAAGTTTATTAACCTTATAGTATAAGAACACAAGAAGACACGGTAAAAGTAAAATTATTTAACTTAATGTTAAATCTAAATGATAAGGTTAAAATAGGAACCTAAACTTGTCTAAATTCTATTGGATGATAGTATTTCGACCCATCCCCACCTTATCCTCGAAATAAATCAATTTGGAGCTATTTAAAACCGAACTTGACTTTATAATAAAATAATATTTTTAGTTATTCCAAAGGTGCCCCTCTCCACCCATATAAAAGGACACCTCCTCCCTCTCTTCCTCACACAACTTTGAGCCTTCAAACTCGGCCAACCCCTGCCAAAATCTCTTCTCCGCTTCCCTATCAATATCCTAGAGGTTCTGGTCTTCCTCAAAGACCAATTTTAGTGCCCTAAGAGGAGGTCTCAAAGAGGCGCTTCAAAGAAGAGGTAATTTTCGTTACCAATTCTTTCACCTTTATTTCTTCTTCCACTTATTCGTCTTAGGTTGTTTCATTATGAATTAATAACATCAGTATCACTCATATACTGATATGTTATTATAAGTATGAAACAATCCTATTTCACCATCTATCCATCCTACGGAAAATGAAATCACCGCGCGTGCGTACGTACGGAATACCGTCTCCACGCCGTGGTGAAATCTATTTTCCACCACCACCTTACATGGATGGGTATAATGGTGTAAATAATAACTATATATTATTATTTTAAAGTTATATTGATTCTGAAATATTATAAATACACTCCAATACAGTCCCACGATCATGAAAACGATATCATCGCTCGTGCGTACGTACGGACTACCGTCTCCACGACGCAATGAGATTCATTCTCCACTTTAACCATTCATGAATGATTATAAATTATATATAATATGTAATCATGAAATATATGAAATAATAATTATACTGGATTTATGTGTATATATATGTATGTCATCTACTTAATTCCACTCAATTCAATAAGGAAACGAAAACAGCGTTCATGCGTACGTACGGCCTACCGTCTCCATGAACGGTGTATTTCTTTCCATTTATCGATCCATTATATATATGTATATTCTGAATATATATTATATATAAATCATGTATTATATTCTATAATTAAGTAATAATGATCTAAGTAATCATATGAATAATTACAAGTTAAAACATGGACGACAAATGAAATGATTTTACCCAAAACGCTCTTTAACATGGATTTTACAAAAGAATGGGTAAAATAAAGTCATAAGTGAACCATATATGATATCATAACAATTAGTATGATTCTGTAATAAGTCAATGACATTATTTAAATCATTATACAGGAGGTTCGGACACTTACGAAACAAATAGGACCTAAGGTAAGGGAAATATCACAATCTCATTTTTATTAGAGATTGTTTATACTTTAGTATTTACTGAGGTGTATTTTATCATCCACATCCATGTTTCCTCAATATGTAATATTATTTCCATCCACCTACAATTATTTAAATCCATTTTTACCCTTTGGTGAGTTTTTAGTAAAAGATATGAAAGGAATCTTTTGTCGTTTTTCGTACAAGGTACTTTTTGACTTTTCAGACAAAAGTAAGAGAAGAATATTTTTTTAACTTATACAGCATGAATGGATTTTTAAAACATTATTTCCAATAATCTTCCTTTACAAGTTATCAATTTTATTTTTAATAAACTTCTTTTAGTTTATAACTGTACGACATGTTAAGAAAGGAAATGTTTTTTTGAAGTAGAAAGGATATTTTCCTCAAGAATGAAGTTCAAGTGTTTTATCAAACTTATTTTCCATATAAGATAATAAAGGGTTCTGTTTTTATCCCTATTATTACATTGATT
This sequence comes from Viscum album, assembly GCA_963277665.1. Classification (NCBI taxonomy): domain Eukaryota; kingdom Viridiplantae; phylum Streptophyta; class Magnoliopsida; order Santalales; family Viscaceae; genus Viscum; species Viscum album. The sequence goes on from OY728158.1 coordinate 1,468,201,945, forward strand.
TGATTATGTTGTGATGGAATTATTTTTATGAATTCATTTATCGTATATGAATTGTTTTATGATGTCATGTTGTTTAAGAATCCCATTTTTATTACATGGGTTATGAAATGATGTATGATTTATGATTTTGTGGCACACATAAGAATGGTATCATTATGAGATGGGTGGGACCTATATATACCTCCAATGCATTGGGTAAAGATTTTATATCTCATGAGATAGACATGGCTAGAATGGTAGGTTATACCGGTTCAGTGAAACAGGACTGGAACGAGGGTGACTCGGTTCAGAAAGGGACTTTGTCCACTAAGATAGTCTTGGCAATGAGTCTTGACTAATAAGAAATGATTCTCTATGATTATGTGTGTATGCCACAAAGTTTAATGTATTAAGTTATGGTTATTGTGATTACATTTTACTGCCATGAGTTATCCCAGGTTATGAAATTATGATCTCTTTTACAGGTTAAGATTTCCAAAAGTTATGTGCTTATGTATATGATGTGATTGATATTTCTTTTGTTTACCCTTACTGAGCATCTGAGCTCACCCTTTTATGTTTTCTTTTCCCCAGGATATAAAGAAATGTTTTAGGTATAATAAAAAGGAAGATCTTTATGGGAGATGTTGAAGATCTTTCACCAGGATTAGAGGATTATATTCCGAGTTTCCAAAGACACTAAACTATTACGGTCCTTGTGTGTGTGTTTTTGTTATGTACTAAGTATTCCGCAAATGTAATGTAATGTCAATGTACGTCAAGCTTCGGGTCTCTACAGTTGGTATCAAAGGAAAGGTTTAGTCAACCTTTGGAAACTAGGATGCGAAAACGTTAGTGAGATCCCTAGAGATATTTCTAAGGTATGTCTTGGGATGTCCATAAGGTTAAGTATACGTATAGGTTATAGTACTAGAATTACACTAACGATTATAGAATTAAACCTAAGATGTTAGATATTGAAGGTACTCCCCCTTTATTATGTTGTTTTCCCTAGCATGATTTTTGCCTCTCACACTATTCTTTTTGGGTTTTAGACGATGGCTGGAACCCAAAGGAACCGTGTTGATCAATGCAATGGACAATGCAATGATTGCCCTCCTGAACAAACAAATGTTATGGGAGATGGAGTGCAAAATCTTATTGCTATACTTACACAAGCTATGAATCATTCTGGACTTCCAAATGAGCAGATAAGGGAACAATATTCTATAGAGTCGTTCATGAGGCAACGTCCACCTTCTTTCAGTGGGTCTTCCGATCCACTTGTTGCTGAACAATGGATCAGTACCACTGAAAAGATATTTTCAGTTCTTCAATGTTCTGAGCATGATAAAGTCATCTTAGCAGTATATCGTTTGGTAGGTGAAGCTGATCAATGGTGGAATCTTATCAAGAATACGAGGACAAGAAATGAAATTGAGTCCATGGAATGGGATGAGTTCAAGAACTTGTTTTTCAGTAAGTACTTCCCTCGTATTCTTTGAACAAAGATGGAAAAAGAGTTTCTTGAGCTGAAGCAGAAGGATGATGAATCTGTTGGTATATACGAAGCGAATTTTACAAGACTTGCAAGGTATGCATCTGGAATTATCATCCAACCTGAAAGTAAAGTTGATCGATTTTTCAGTGGCTTAAAACCAAGTCTTCGAAGGGCATTAGCTATAAGAGACTTCAGTAGCTATGAAGAAATTGTGCATTGTGCTATCAAGGTAGAAATGGAAGTTGGTGTTACATATCCATCTCATGGTTTTAACAAGAAACGAAAGATGGAGTTCAAGGAGAAATCTCAGAATAATGGTGAAAAGAATATGAATGTTTCCTTATGCACAAAGTGTGGATAGAATCATGGTGGAGATTGTCTTAAAGGGACTAGAAAATGTTTTAAGTGTGGAAAAGAAGGTCATCGAGCAGCTGAGTGTCGAAGTAATGGAAAAAGGGTTTCTAATGATGTGAATAAATAAAACACTGCAGAGAACGCACCACCAACACTTCAATGCTTCAAGTGCAAAGAAATGGGGCATTATGCTAATAAATGCCCTAATCCAAGGGTTAGTGATGATCGACATGAGCAACTGCTTAAGGAAAAGGACAAAGGGAAGTCACATGCGATCACTATTTGCGATGTTGAATATGACAACGATGTGGTGGAATGATTAAGTGTTTATGTAATGGGATTCCAAAATAATGTTGTATCATAAAGTATTGGAATATTTATGTATTGGTCTAATGTGGTATTCAAAGTGATTGTGATATTTTTGGAAATAAGATGATTTTCACATAATGAAGGGAAAACGAGAAAATGAAATGTTTAACAGTATTCATGAGCTCATGATTGATATAAGGACTAAGTGATATCATGGTTTGAGTATATAGAATTTTGAGGATTTTGGTATGTGGAAAGTGTTAACGTTTAACTGCATTCATGTTTTCACTAAGGTTCAATGGGTATTCAAGAGAATACATGATTAAGGACTTTGAATGTTTGTAATGTGACCAAAAAAACATATCTTATGATATATGGGGATCAACGATGGTATTAAATCTCTGGTAATCGTTTTCACTATGTTATGAGAGTGGACTGCAGTATTATGGATAAGCCTAAAGATTGGAATGGATTATGTTGGACATAAGTTAGTATTGTTTAAGGATAAAAGTTTTTTTTCAATATTATTTATGGGATGTTATAGTAATATAGTTTTAGAAAAAGGACAACCTACAGGACGGGCGACAACCCATCACGTCGGACAAGGCTGTGGGAATCGAACCCACAACCAAAGTGCGACTGGACTTTATCGCCTACCACTGGCCTCCAGGAAGTCCCTGGTTAGTGGAAACTAGTTTTATTTTATTAAGCGGTATGATATATGAAGTATAAGTTCATTTTAGGAACTATATAGGATTAATATCACTATAGATGGACTTATGTATTTTTTGATAACTTTTCTAACCTTTTGTTTGAGACAGATGGAATGACCCATAATTCTATCACATGATCTGCTAACACATCACGAATGACAAATTCAACTTCATTTCTTTAAGAGATGAAGTGGAAATTGTCCAAAGAACGACAAATGGTGAGACTATACGAAAATCATGAAAGTATTTCTTCTAATTCCAATTTCATCAACTTTAGGGAAATGATCTTAAAAGCCAAAAATGTTGTCCTAGTGCTCTTATATCTGATAAATCAGATGGTACCCTAGATCATCACAAATTTATGGCTTTGTGATTGCTGGCTTTTCCATAGCCATGTTCTCTACCACTCTCCATCATAACATGATGGTTAGATTTTTCTTCCATATCCATATTTTCACCTATGTGGAAACCCAGTGATTAGTTTATTTGGGTAACCATTACATTTCATACTTTTGTTTTTAAAGATTGGTTTTGGTATTCCTTTTTACGATGTGGGTTTCTATTAAAGAAACTTTCGAGTAGTAAACCATTTATAACCCCGACGAATTTCTAGGGAGAAATTCATTTTAAGGGGGGTAGAATGTAACACCCCGAGATTTTATGAAAAATATTCTTTTTAATTTCATAAATGCCTTCTGTTATACGCTACACCAAAAGGAGCTTTCACAATACACATCACTGACCTGGCTTGAATTACACGCAATCGTGACCTTCCACGATAGCGTGTGTTGTACGCAACACCAAGTTACGCTAAACAACGATATGCTATTAAAATATTATTAAAACTAGACATTATGAATAGTAATAACCACTTTTTGAAATTTTGTAATTTCTATTTTTCAAAATGGACTTCATTTTTGGATTCGGAATATCGAAATTAGCTTAGGGTGAAATTTTGGTGATTTTCAGATAACTTTCATATTTTGATGAGTAGTGAAAATTACTAAATTTTAATTAAAAACAACATTTTCAATCGAAATAATTAATAGTGATAAATTATTAATTTGAGTTTTTTTAAAGTATATTTAGAATATATTTTTACAATTCAATACAATGTTGGTCATTGGATGTAATTTCACATTTAAATCAGTTATAAACAAGTGTCAATCTTTTGATAGTTATTATCTCTTAAAAACGCACCTTTTGTTTTGACGATGGGAATTAATTTTTAAATTAATTAATGCAACTGATATGTTTTGAATTTGGTAAAATAGAAATCATTTTTGAGTTCATAATATCAAATATTTCTTAGGCCTAATTTTTGGTATTTTTCTGAAAACTTTCAATTTTTGATGAATAGTGAAACCACTAAGTGGTAGTTAAAAAAACAGAATTTTTCATAAAACTTAATTTTACCGCTTCTGTGAGGGGAATTTCAAAAATCCGAGAGACATGGTTGATGTCAGTAAGTAAAATGTGGTTCAATGAGATGAAAATAATTTTTGGTGAATAGTAACTTTTTACTTTTATTTACCACGGTTAAAAGTAAATAGGGTAATTTAGGGTAAAAATGATATTATTAATACCCTAACACATGTCCAAATTCTATTGGATAAGTTTAATTCGACCAAAAAAAAGCTTAGGAATAAAATATTACCATTTAGGCCCACTTGGATTAGATTAGGACATTTATTATTATTTAATTCAAAGAAGAGTTAAAAGAGTTAAAATCAAAGTTTATTTACTAAAACATTTTTAATATAGGGATATACATAAGATAAATTCGATTTTAAATATTCATTAGAAAGATAAAAATATTTTCTACATAATGGTATTTTATTTGTAATTTTTAGACATTAAATAATTTAATTTATTTATGACACAATGATGATGCAGTGATTATCTTATTAATGAAATATTGACATAATTGATGTTATAAATACTCAAATAAATATAATTTGAGACTTTTTATGACTTACACTAATTTTAGAGGTTAATATGACATGTTATTGTTGATTTAATTAACTTTTGTTCGAACTTATCATTCTGTTATGATTTTCACAAAAATCAATTACTAAATAGTGTCAAAATTGACATAAAATAGTTTTTAAAACAAATATTATATTATTAATTGTTATTTTATTATTAAAAATCTAAGGTTCGGCCAAATGACTTATATAAGGTTATATATATTAATAATAAACAATTTTGGGTTCGTTTGGCTTCTTATAGTAATTTTATTAACCTTATAGTATAAGAACACAAGAAGACACGGTAAAAGTAAAATTATTTAACTTAATGTTAAATCTAAATGATAAGGTTAAAATAGGAACCTAAACTTGTCTAAATTCTATTAGATGAGATTATTTCGACCCATCCCCACCTTAGCCTCAAAATAAATCAATTTTGATCTATTTAAAACCGAACATGACTTTATAAAGAAATAATATTTTTAGTTATTCCAAAGGTGCCACTCTCCTCCCTTATAAAAGGACACCTCCTCCCTCTCTTCCTCACACAACTTTGAGCCTTCAATCTCAGAAAAACCCTACCAAAATCTCTTCTCCACTTCCCTAGAAACATCCTAGAGGTTCTGGTCTTCCTCAAAGACCAATTTTAGTTCCCTAAGAGGAGGTCTCAAAGAGGCGCTTCAAAGAAGAGGTAATTTCCGTTACCAATTCTTTCACCTTTATTTCTTCTTCCACTTCTTCTTCTTAGGTTGTTTCATTATGAAGTAATAACATAAGTATCACTCATATACGGATATGTTATTATAAGTATGAAACAATCTTATTTCACCATCTATCCATCCTACGGAAAACAAAATCACCGCGCATGTGTACGTACGGAATACCGTCTCCACGCAGTGGTGAAATCTATTTTCCACCACCACCTTACTTGGATGGGTATAATGGTGTAAATAATAACTATATATTATTATTTTAAAGTTATATTGATTTTAAAATAGTATACATACACTCCAATACAGTCCCACGATCATGAGAACGATATCATCGCTCGTGCGTACGTACGGACTACCGTCTCCACGATGTGATGAGATTCATTCTCCACTTTAACCATTCATGAATGATTATAAAGTATATATAATAAGTAATCATGAAATATATGACATAATAATGATACTGGATTTATGTGTATATATATGTATTCCATCTACTTAATTCCACTCAATTCTATAAGGAAACGAAAACATCGTTCATGCGTACGTATGGCCTACCGTCTCCATGAACGGTGTATTTCTTTCCATTTATCGATCCATTATATATATGTATATTCTGAATATATATTATATATAAATCATGTTTTATATTCTATAATTAAGTAATAATGATCTAAGTAATCATATGAATAATTACAAGTTAAAACACGGACGACAAATGAAATGATTTTACCCAAAATGCTCTTTAACATGGAATTTACAAAAGAACGGGTAAAATAAAGTCATAAGTGAACCATATATGATATCATAACAATTAGTTTGATTCTGGAATAAGTCAATGACATTATTTAAATCATTATACAGGAGGTTCGGACACTTACGAAGAAAATCGGACCTAAGGTAAGGGAAATATCACAATCTCATTTTTATCCGAGATTGTTTATACTTTAGTATTTACTGGGGTGTATTTTATCATCCACATCCATGTTTCCTCAATATGTAATATTATTTCCATCCACCTACAATTATTTAAATCCATTTTTACCCTTTGGTGAGTTTTTATTAAAAGATATGAAAGGAATCTTTTGTCGTTTTTCGTATGAGGTACTTTTTGACTTTTCTGACAAAAGTACAAGAAGAATGTTTTTTTAACTTATACGGCATGAATGGATTTTTAAAACATTATTTAAAATAAGCTTACTTTAAAAGTTTTCAATTTTATTTTTAATAAACTTCTTTTAGTTTATAATTGTACGACATGTTAAGAAAGGAAAAGTGTTTTTGAAGTAGAAAGGATATTTTCCTCAAGAATGAAGTTCAAGTGTTTTATCAAAATTATTTTCCATCTAAGATAATAAAGGTTTCTGTTTTTATCCCTATTATTACATTGATTTGATTATGTTGTGATGGAATTATTTCTATGAATTCATTTATCGTATATGAATTTTTTTATGATGTCATGTTGTTTAAGAATCCCATTTTTATTACATGGCTTATGAAATGATGTATGATTTATGATTTTGTGGCACACATAAGAATGGTATCATTATGAGATGGGTGGGACCTATATATCCCTCCAATGCATTGGGTAAAGATTTTATATCTCATGATATAGACATGGCTGGAATGGTAGGTTATACCGGTTCAGTGAAACAGGACTAGAATGAGGGGACTCGGTTCAGAAAGGGACTTTGTCCACTAAGATAGTCTTGGAAATGAGTCTTGACTAATAAGAAATGATTCTCTATGATTATGTGTGTATGCCACAAAGTTTAATGTTTTAATTTATGATTATTTTGATTACATTTCACTGCCATGAGTTATCCCAGATTATGAAATTATGATCTCTTTTACAGGTTAAGATTTTCAAAAGTTATGTGCTTATGTATATGATGTGATTGATATTTCTTTTGTTTACCCTTACTGAGCATCTGAGCTCACCCTTTTATGTTTTCTTTTCCCCAGGATATAAAGAAAGGTTTTAGGTATAATAAAAAGTAATATCTTTATGGGAGATGTTGAAGATCTTTCACCAGGATTAGAGGATTATATTCCGAGTTTCCAAAGACACTAAACTATTACGGTCCTTATGTGTGTGTTTTTGTTATGTACTAAGTATTCTGCAAATGTAATGTAATGTCAATGTACGTCAAGATTTGGGTCTCTACAGGTAACATGTCAATCGGACTTGTGATGTTCCAAGAATGACCTGATAAGTAGTTTTAAAAGGTTGGACTCCTTTTTAAAATCTGCATCATGGGGTTAAAACCCTGCCAAACTGAATATGAATAATGTTAAATCATAAGAAAAAATAGTATAATGGATTGTGAAATGTTCAAGTAGATGAAACATCAATATGTGGTGTTTTTTTTGGGATTACTGAAAACACATTTTTATTATTTTAATACTAAAATGTGCATTTAAAAGACATGTCTATAGAAAAAATCCTTTGAGTGAGGTTAAATCATAGGAAAATAAAATTAGTATTCATTTTTAAAATGTATGAGAAGATTTCATGTCAACCAGACATGCATTCAGCAAGGAATTATTGAATTTTTAGTTTTTAAAGGTTTGAAACCCTTTAACAATGTGCATATGGGGTGTCAAACCCAACTAAATGACCTCTGGTTGTTGTGAAATCAGACAAAAAAACCATATAGATAATTATGAAATGGTATAGTGGGTGGAACATCAATACATTGTGTCATTTTCAAAATATGCCATGAAATAAAATTTTATTATTTAAAAACATTATATCATGCTTTAAATGGCCGAACTATAGTGAATGACTAGGGAATTATGTTAAGCAATAAAAACAACATCTTAGTATTGTTTTTTATGTGTATAAGTAGAATAAACATCAATAAGATATTTTTTCATACACTAACATCCAAATAAGTTGTTTTAAAAGGTTTAGAATTCTTTAAAAACAAGTATCAGGGGGTAAAAACCTACTGAACAACCTCTACATTCCATGAAATTAGATAAAAAAAATTGTAGTGATTTTTGAAATGGTGGAATATAAGGAACATCCATATTATGTGAAGTTCCCCCATGATGAATGAAAATACACTTTTATTCTTTTTAACACCAAAATGGGAGTTTAATAGTCAAATCCCTAAAAATGACCTCAGAATGATGTGAAATCATAGAACATCCATATTAGTATTATTTTTGACATGTTAGATAAAACGCTATTTCAATTGTATGTGTAGTGTCCTCAAAATTACTGAATATGAAATTATCAAAGGTTTTATGACCTTTAAAAACATGTATTTTAGGGTTAAAACCATCCTAAGGACCTGTGAATTCCATGAAATCAAATGAAAAGAAATTTATAGTAAATTATGAAATGTTTTTGTAGATTGGATGTCAATACAAGGTGTTATTTTTAAAAGATCAACCAAAACAGACTTTTGTTATTTTAAAATACCAAACGTATGTTTAGATTCCATATCTATAGAAAATTCCCTTATAAGGGTGATAAATAATTGGAAAACTGTCAAAGTGTTAATTTTAACATGTAAGAGCCGATAGCATATCAGTCGGGTATTAGGTCTTCCCTAAACAACTGAATAAGTGGTTTTTAAAGGTTTTAATCCCTTCAAAAATGTGCATATAAGGGGTAAAAACTAATCAAAGAATCTATTAATGTGATAAAATAAGAATACCACAATCATATAGTGATTTTTAATATGGTATAGTAGAAAAAATGTTAATATGAGTTTTTAGTTATCCAAGATGACTAAAAACATAGTTTTATTGTTTTAAAACATTGAAATATATATTTAACAGAAAAATAAATAGAAAATGACCTCAAAATGAGATAAATCATAATTTATCCATCTTAGTATTATTTTTTATATGTAAGAATAGATGGAATGTTAATCAGATGAGTAGTCTTCTCGGAATGACTGAATATATGATTTTTAAATGTTTAATGCCCTTTAAAAACATGTATCGTTGGATCAAAATTAAAAAAATGGCATCTAGACATCATGAAGTCATAAGAAAATAACTATGTAGTGAATTTTTAATATTCTGGGAAAATGGAACGCCAATATGTGGCTTTATTTTTCCCAGATGTCCATAAATTATTTTTTATTGTTTTTAAACACTAAAACACTTGTTTAATAGAAAGATTCATAGAGAAAAGCCTATAAATGATGTGAAATCATGGGAAACCCATCTTAGAATTATTTTTAATTTTTATTAGTAAATTACATGTCAATAGGATGTGTGGTCTATCTAGAATGATCAAATAGGAAATTTTTTAAGATTTGACACCCTTTAGAAAGATGTGTCAAGGGGGGTTTAAACCCACCAAACAATATCCAAATGAAGAAAAGACATAGGAAAGAAATAGTATAGTGAGTTTTAAAATGGTTGACTAGATAGAGCATCAATCTAAGGTCTCATTTTCCTAGGATGACTCGAAACATACTTTTATTACATTCAGACACTAAAACATGTGTTTAACAAAATAATCAATAAAAATGATCTCGGAATTACATGAAATCATAAGAAAACTATCTTATTTATATTTTTTATGTATATAAGTAAATATAGTGTAAATACAACATGTATTATATCTGGAATGATCGAATAAGTTATTTTTTAAAGTTTTAGTGCCACTTAAAAATGTGTATTATGAGGTCAGAAAAACAAATCGCCTCTAAATGAAGTGAAATCAAAAGACCTTAACTATAGGGAGAATTTTTAAATGGTGGATTTTGACAAAACATCAATATGAGGTTTAATTTTACCGAGATAATAAAAAACACACTTTTGTTATTTTTAAAAAATGTGTTTGACGATCAGATCCTTGGAAAATGGCTTCATAATTTGGTGATATAACAAAACAATTATCTTCATATTATTTATTATATTTATGAGTAGATGAAATAAAAATCAGATCTTTGGTGTTCTTGGAATGATCAGATATGTAGTTTTAAAATGTTTGAAACCCTTTAAAATATTGCCTCAGGGGGTCCAAACCAACAAAATGGAATCTGAATGCTATAAAATCATATTAAAACAACTATATTTTGAATTGTGAAATGGTCAACAAGATGAAATACCAATATGAGTTTTAGTTAACAATATATAACAAAAAATTCACTTATATTGTTTTAAAGAAGATAGACATTCCTTTCATGGTTAGATCCATAATAGAAGACCTTGGAATCTGTTAAAACCAAAAGAAATACATATTAGTATTATTTGTGACATGTGAGAGTAGAAGATGCATTAATAAGACATGTGATCTATCCATAATAACTGAATATAAAGTTTTTAAAAGTTTAATGCCCTTTAGAAACATGCATCAGGGAGTTAAAACCAAACAAACAATATTTTAATTCCATGAAATCATATAAAAACATCCATATAATGATTTTTGAAATTGAGTAGTATAAATAAAAATCAATTTGAGGTGTCATTTTACCTGGATTACTAAAAAACATATTTTTATTATTTAAAACACTGAAAATGTGTTTAATAATTATGTATATAGAGAACAACCTCAAAATGATTATAAATCAGATAAAAATCATCTTATTATTGTTTTTTATGTGTATGAGTAGATAGAATTTTAATCAGATGTGTGGTGTTCTCAAAATGACTAGATATGAAGTTTCGAATGGTTTGATTCCTTTAAAAATGTCATTAGGGGGTAAATATCATATGAATGACCTCAAAATGTTGTAAATTCATAAAAAATACCTAAATAGTTCATTTTAAAATGGTTGAGAATACATAATTTCAATATGAGGTTCCATTTTCTCGAGATGACCTTAAACACACTATTGTTGTTTTAATAGACTATAACATGAATTAAATGGTTAGATCCATAGAAAATGGCCTCAAAAATATGTAAAATCATTGGAAAACTAGATTAGTAATTTTTTTATTTACAAGATCATAAAACATTAATCAGATGTGTGTTCTTCCCAAAATGACTTAATAAATAGTTTTTAAAGGTTTATTCCCCTTTAAAAATGTGTTTTTTGGGGTCAAATGAATCAAATGACATATTAATACACTAAAATAATACAAAAACTATTTTACAATGATATTTGAAATATTTTAGTAGATGGAACATCAATCTGAGGTATCCTTTTCCTAGTATGATCAAAAATACACTTTTATTATTTTAAAACACCAAAACATGCATTTAAAGGTTAGATCCATAGTAAATTAATTCAGAATGATGAGAAATCATATAAAGAAATATTTTGGTATTAATATTGACATGTATTAGTAGAATAAATGTCAATCATATATGTGGTGTGCTTATACAGATCTAATAAATTGTTATTAAATGTTTGAAACCTTTTTAAAATATGGGACAAGTGGTCAAAACAAACTGAAAAACATCTAAATACTTTGAAATCATAGGATAATAACCAAAAAGTGATTTTAGAGGTTATTTAGTATATATAAAATCAGTTTAAGGTATTTTTTCCCAGGATGACCAAAAACATAGTTTTATTTTTTTTAAACACTAAAACATCCATTTAATAGTTAGGTCTATAGAAAAAAACCTCAAAATGAGGTCAAATCATCAAAAGATTGTCTTGGTTGTTTCATATGTGTATCAGTGGATGACATCCCAATCGTACATTTGGTTTTCCAAGAATTTCTAAATAATTATTTTTTAAAGTTTTTATGCCCTTTAAAAAAGTGTGTTAGAGCTTAAAAAAACTTAATGACATATAAATTTGATGAGATAATAAATAAACCACCGTACAATTATTTTTAAAATTTTGGAGTAGAGGGAAAGTCAAACCAATGTTCTCTTTTCATAAGATGATAGAAAACACACATTTATTGTTTTAAAGAACAGAAACATGCATTTAACTACCAAATCCATATAAAGTGACCTAGGAATTTTGTGAAATAATAATATGACCATATTAGTATTATTATTTACATGTATGAGAATTTGAAACATCAATCATATGTGTGGCATTCTCAAAATGACCAAATAAGTAGTTTTTGAAGGTTTAAAGCCCTTTAAAAATGTGTATCATGGAACCAAAACCAATAGAATGGAATTTGAATTCCATGAAATCATAGGAAAATAACTATATATCCATTTCTAAATTGTTCAAGTCACATGAATTCTATGTTTTGTTTGTTCAGTATGACCGGAAATGTACTTTTATTGTTTTAAAACATAAAAACATGCATTAAATAGTTTAGTGCATATAAAATGGAATCAAAATGACATGATATCATAGAAAAACAATATAATTATTATGTTTGGAATGTATTATTAAATGAATCGTCAATATAATGTGTAGAATACCCAGTTTGATCAAATAATCAGTTTTTAATGTTTTGAAACCCATTAAAAATGTACATCAGTGGGTCAAAACAAACCGAACAACCTATAAATAGTATGAAATCAGAAGAAAAAAACAACCATATTGTGATTTTTGAAATAGTGGAGTAGATGTAATGTCAATATGTGGTTTTATTTCCATGAGATGATCAAAAATTAACTATTATTGCTTTAAAACCCAAAAAATGTGTGTTTAATGGATAGGTAAAAATAAAACCATGTAAGAATTATGTAAAATCATAATAAAATCATATTATTATTATTATTTGATTTAAAAGTTTAAAAACATCAATATGATGTGTGGAATTCTATAAACGACTAAATAAGTAGTTTTTAAAGATTTAAAGCTCATTAAAAGTGTGTGTTAGGGGGTCAAAAATGACAAAATGACCTCTGAATGCTGTGAAATCATAATACAATAACCATAAAGTGATTTTTGAAATGTTCAAGTATGAAGAAAATAAATATAATTTTCCATTTTCCTGATATGATAGGAAACAGAATTTTATTTTTTTTAAAACACCAAAACATGTGTTTAATAGTCATATCTATAGATAATGGTCTTTTAATGATGTGGAAACATAGCAAAACTATCTTAGTAATATTTTTTAAAGTGGGTTATAAGAACACTTTTCAATTAGATGTATAGTATTCCTAGAATGAATGAATATAAATTTTGAAATTTAAAAATGATTAGAAATTATAAGCATATTCAAAATCAAATGAACTCGTACTATTATACTAAGTTTAAATTGAAATATTCGCCATGCGTTTCAATTTCCAGTTTTTTTTCACTAGTTGATTCATTTATACTTTTCATATTTGTTTTTATTTTATGGGAATATATCATGGAAGATGATTGGAAAAAGATATTAATAAGCCTATGATTTTATATATCATGGAAATGTTTATTGAATTTTTAAATTATGGAAGTTTTTGTGGTTTTTTAAATTCAGCTATGAATTTTTAAAAAAAATCTACAGTGGTCACCTTATACTGGTTTCTACTTGTAGAATAACAAACCCTATAATGATCATCCTTTTACAGTCATTATATTGTCACTTTATCATGTCTAGAAAAAGGGGTTCATTATAGGGTTCCCCTCTTTGGACAATAGTGACCCCCAATTGGCAGTCACTGTATACAGTAGCAATGGGACAAAAGCATTCATTGTTTGGTGGTCATTGTCTAGCCACTATGGGAATTTAGAGAATTCTTTTTTCTATCATTAATGTCAATTTTTAAACTAGTGTAAGATATGGTTTTACCTATCAAAGCTACATATATTAAGGGGGATTTATCTGTGATAAGTTTTATTAACTACTATATTTGGATTTATATACCATGTCATTTTTATTTTTATTTACAAATAAAGGAAATGACCCCCTTTTGGAGTTAATTTGGTAATTGCGTTAAAATTTTATAAATTAAAATTTTAAATAAAAATTTCTTGATGCATGTTATCCTGTAAAATTTACCCTTCAACTAATTCTATGTTATATATCATTTTCATCAAATTTTACATAGACCACTCAAATGGTTACACCCATTAAAATTTTATTGTCCCTCAACTTTTTCCTTGATATAAAAAATATTGTTTTAAATGTTCCATTGAATCAATGAAAACTTATGGAAATATTGTTTCTATTTTACAAAAAAAAATACAACAATATCTTCTAATATATTACTCAATTAGTCAAAAACTAATATTTTATCACAAATTAAAAATAAGAAATATGATATTTCATTCAAAACATCCCAAATTGATAAACTCAACCACCCTCTAAGACCAATAAGTAGTAGCATTTCCGTTATGACATTAAATTTAGGAAATTTTAACCCAAAAAGATGACTATTATTTACACAAAATGCTATGTTATAATCTTTCACATCCTGTAACACCCAGATATTTTGTGGAATATTTTTTTATATAAATTTAATCTTTTCGTGTATTCTTCATTTCACACAACACTGAATATAGCTTGTGTTAAATGAAACAAAAAACTTATCCCTTATTTTTACACAACACACAACAATTATATTAGATTTTTTTATAGTCAACACTATGTTTTTCTTGTGTTACACACAATTCCAAATTCCTTTAATGTCTTGTGTTGCATGAAAGACCTGGTTTGTTCAAACTACATTGTACTATTGACATTATTATTAAAATATTATTACAGTTTTCACCTAACTATTGTAATTGAATTCATGAATAAGATTAATTAAATTATTTAAATATGGTTTATAGATTTATATATTAAGAATAATTTTGTGAATAATTATCTAGAAATAAAAATTAAACCCTTTGAAAAATATCGTAAATCTTTTTCTGGAAAATTATATTTATGAAATCAAACATGTTTTACATAAATTAATTAATTAAAATTATTTTGATAAATTATTTTAATGAAATATATATTTATTATATTAACTAAACTATTTTATATTTATCTTATGTGTTTTCTAGACAATATATAATAATAAATCTAGTTTTTTGAACAAAAAGAAGTATTTTTTCAAAAAGTAATTTTATCGCCTTTTAATAGAACACCTATTCAAAAAATATTTTTTGAAAATTTAATATGTTTTATTTTGAGAAATAAAATTCATTTTTTAATGTGTAATATCAAAATTTACTTTGAGTGATTTTTTGGTATTTTTCTGAGAAGTTTCATTTTTTGATGAATAGTTAAAAACACTTAATTTTAATTGAAAGTTTCTTTTTCATCTAATTTATTTATATAGTAAAATTATATTTTAAAATTTTTTCAAGGTATATTTATATCAATTATAAATCTATTTATACAATTTAATGTTGTTTTAATCAGTTTCACATTGAAACTATATATAAAAATTATTCAAACTTCTGAACATTTTTACTTTAAAAACACATTGTTTCATCCCCTCTATGGGATTATGTTTAAGTTAATTTCTATAAATTATGTATTTTTAATTTGAAAATATGGATTCAATATTGGGATTAATAATAACTTTTAATTTTTAAAAAGTTTAAATTAATTTTTTACCAAAATAATTAAGGAATGTAATTAAAATTAATTACAACGATTAAGGTAAAAACAAGTTTACTTCATTGTTAAAATTTAACATAGGTGAAAAAATAACCTTTTAACATTTATATAATCCATTATTTGGATATATTTCTACCATATACTCCCTTTTATTGAAAATTTCCCATTATTGGAGACACATGATGTAAGAGAGACCTCACAATAGTGTTTACCATTTTATATTTACAAAATGCCACTCCTCTTCCACTTTAAAAAGTTCACACATCACCCTCAATTATTCACAACTCTAAATCCCTTTTCCCCATCCAAACTCTGCCAAAATAATCTCATAAATTTCCTAAATTAATACTAGAAACCTTCCTTTGGTAATAAAGACAATCAAGTAATACCTTTGGTGAAAACCAAAAGGAGTTACCCAAAGAAGAGGTAACATCCTTCAACAAGCACTTTTGATTTCTATCTTTTTCCAGCCCCTAGATTCTTCTTATTCAATGATTATATAATAAATTAATTATCCTAAATATAATGATATTTTATATGCTTTTTTTACAACATACACTGTCACGACTCGTTCTCGGGGCCCTTTCCGTGACTACCCCAGGCCCGCCTTCCATAGGCCAGGGGTTCGCGACTGGCACCAAGGCGTAATTCCCTGTAAAAAGGGAAGGCATTGCCTTTGCAAAGTAAACAACAAACACCACAGAGAAAGCAAGAAGAAGTAAAAACTAAGTAAAAACTGAGTACAACAGTAAGTGCGGAAAAGTAAGCGGGCTAGAATACAAACCCAAACTGAAAGTAAGTACAACTTGAAAGGGAAAACAACAACTAAAAGTAAAGCTACAGCCTCGAGCTATCCACTGAATCTCCCACATGAAGGGTGGGTATAGATAGCCTCCAAAACTCCTTGGGTCCAGCCGTCCGCTCCGAGTACGTCCCACCCAGTGGTCCACCTTGAGGTATCGACCTACTCTGCAAGCCTCAACCACGATCAGCGCTGTCCTTCGTCTGCAACCAACACAACGTAGTGCGGGCATAGCACGTGCAGGGGTGAGTATAAGCTACTCAGTAGGGACCCAAAGACTCCCGTAGGTCTCCTAGAATCCACAAAGGATAATCCACAAAGGAATGATATAATCACGAAGTAACATCAGGCACTGCTTAGGTATATGCCCATACATATACCTAAGTCATAAATTCCAGTTCGCTCCAACGTCCAAGCCCAAGTACAACCCAGTCCACACAGGAAAACACAACCCATTCCATATAAGAAAGAAAAACGTAATCCATATAGGAAAGCAATTCAAGATTCATCTCACACAGGTATACTTCTTCGTATGATGATAGAGATGATCAGATATAGCCAATGATTCATCTAAGCCATCATATCCACAAAGGATCGATAGGTACTAATCCCCGCAATGACCCACAAAGGATCTGACCCACACAAGATCGATAGGTAACTAACCCCCGCAATGACCCACAAAGGATCTGACTCACAAAGGATCAATAGGTAACTAACCCCCGCAATGACCCACATAGGATCAGACCCACACAGCATCTGTAGGCACTGGCCCACACAGGACCGTTGAGCGCTGACCCACACAGGATATGACTCACATAGGATCGGTAGCACTAATCCATGTAGGATCGCTGAGTGTTGTAGTCGTCACCGTCGAATCCACTGAGGATCTCTGTACAGTCGTCGTCGTCGTCGCAGTCGCAGCCAGCTCTAGGGTTCCCTCACACAGCAAGCTCGTTCAGGAGGGTCTACTCCACGATCTGAGGGGCTGATACATCAACTGACACATAGTCCGGAGTTGATGGATCCAAAAGTTCTGTATCATCAACAGGAACTGAACGTCACAGACGGCATGTCAATCGGACGCCCGATCTGAGAGTTATTGGCTTTTTCATCCCAGGGGCCTGGTTGGTTTTTAAGTCAAAACCAACCCGAACGTAATCCCACTGTGTCCAAACCTCGAGCGAATTAAGTCAAAAGGTTCGTCTCACATAGAGGAATCCAACAAAGTCGACGGCACGTCAATTGGACGTCCAGAGCTCAAGTTATAAGTGTTTCCACTCCGAGGGCCCGGTTGGTTTTGTGTACGAACCAACCCGGCCGAACCCAAAGTTCTCCGAAACCTTGAGTGTAATATACCGAAACGACCGTCTCGATCCAAGGATCGCATCGCAGCTAATGGTTCGTCGATCGGAGGTCATCAGCTCATGTTATGGGCAACAGATCGAAGAGTTTCGGTAATAGGGGGTTCGGGCCCGGTCCGACCCGGCCCGATACCCTAGGGTCGGCCCAAACCGGGTCGACCCGAACCGGATCCGGGTCCAAACCGTTTGGTCGCAGCCCAGCCCCGCTGGCGCGGCCTGGACCGGCCTGGACCGGCCTGGGCGCGGCCCGGCTCGGCCTGGGCGCAGCCCGGCTCAGCGGCCCGGCGCTCTGGCGGTCCGGCGCGCTGGCCAGGTGGCTCGGCCGAACGGTCGAGCCGTTCGGATACTGGGGAGGGGGGGGGGTTGCCCCCGCATGTAGTAACAGCGGCCCATTAATGGGGCCTCTCACGTCCGTCCAGCTGGGGGTTTGAACCCCCAGCTCTTCCCTGTCTGGTCGGCCCGCTCCGGCCGGCCAGCTTCTGCCGCCACGGGACCAGCAAGGCCAGTCCTCCCTGCTCTGACACCGGCAGCCTGATTCTGGCTTCCGGTTCCCCTGCTCCGCCGCAGCTTAAGCCGTGGCCTTGGTCCGTCCAGCGCTGCGCCCCTCCACCGCAGCCCCGCTCCGGTCGTGGTGTCTTCGGGTTTTTCTGGCGCGGCGCGACAGCGCCGCGACTTGGTTCAATTCTCAAATACATGGTGTGACGGCACCGCACATTCCTTGCCACTTGTTCCCACGCGGTGTGACGGCACCGCGTTACTTTCCTTCGAACCGCAACAACAAATAATAATAAGGGAGGAGGGTTGGCTGTGTTTGTGCGGTCCGGCCCCCTCCCGTTAAACGATATCAAGTGGTCCAAATGAACGAGGATAGATGATGGAAGATTTCACAAATTAAAACACATAACCCCTACCTCAGCGTTTTCATCGAGCGAGAGTTTGTTGTGGAATTAACCATCACGGAATAAGAGTATTATCATGGAAGAAAGCGTCACGGAAGGAACTTCATTGGTGTTAGGTGATCTCTGAGGAAGGCGTCTCTCACCGTCGTCCGCCGTCGGAGGTTGGCGTTCTTCGTCGACGGTGGTGCGTTCTTCGCGTTCTTCATCGAAGAACGAAGAATCCTCAAGACTTCTCTTTTTCTCCCAAAGGCTCCCACAACCAGAATTACAACAAAATAAAATAAGTTCAACACTTATTTTATTAACATATCCTAAGCATTTGAAATTCAAAAGAATCGAAACAAACAATTAATTCAATGAATTAATTGTAACTATTTAACCGGCCAAATTAATGAGGCGTTTATTAACCAAAATAAACGCACGGTTTGACTTCATTAAAATGGGGGTGTGGGTGCATTACTTATAAGGAAAGAAATGGAGGGTCTCGTGTGGGCCCCACCTCACAAATATCCTACCAAGTGGGTAGGATATTGTGGGTTCCACCTTATCCGCTTAACTTAGGTTAATCCTCTTTAAGTAAAATAAAATAAATTGTCACACCACTTTTATTTAATTTCTTAACTTAACCTCAAAAATTAAAAACCACACCCGAGAAAATGAAAATCCGGAAAAAGGGTTTCTAAGTAATTACCGGCACTGTTATTCCATTGGTGCCCTCAGAATTTGATTCTGAGCACCGGTTCACAAGTTAGAAAAAACTCGCTCGTTCGTTCACTGAACATACCTGAGCTAAACTTCGGAAAACGTTTCCGGGCACACTGGGCCTCGGAATCAGGTGCCGTCAGAAACTGTGTTCTTCTAAAATCCCAAAGAAAATTAAGAAAAAATTTACCTTGAATTTTACGGGTCTTTACATTACTCGCACCTCAGGTCTTTACGTCCTCGTAAAGCTACATCAAACTAGGGGAACAAATGTGGGTACTGAGCACGCATCTGAGCCTCCCGCTCCCAAGTGCTCTCCTGGAGGTTCTCATGCTGCCATCTGATGCGCACTAGAGGAATCTACCTTCCACGTAGGACCCACTCATGTTGATCCTCAATCTCCACCGGGACCTCCGCAAAAGTCTCCCCATCATCAAAGTCCATCTCCCTATGGTCAATGATATGTGTCAGGTCGTGCACGTATCTCCTCAGCTGGGATACGTGGAAGACGTTGTGCACCCGGTGCAACTGAGGTGGTATAGCTAGGTGATAAGCCACCTCGCTATTCCTGTGGAGGACCTGGAATGGTCCGATGAAGCGTGGAGACAACTTAACGCCTCGACCAAATCTCCATAATCCACGTCTAGGTGAGACCCGCAAGAAGACGTGGTCTCCATCCTCGAACTCCAGTGGCCTCCGCCTCCTTTCATTATAAGCCTTCTACCGGCTCTGAGCTATCCTCATCTGCTCCTGGATGACCTGGACATTCTCCGTCATGGCCTAGACCATCTCTAGTCCCACAAGTGCTGACTCCCCAGGGTCTGTCCAGCACAGCGGTGATCTGCAAGGTCGGTCGTACAACGCCTCGTATGGTGCCATCCCGATGGTGGAGTGGTATCTGTTGTTGTACGCAAACTCCACCAAGGGTAGTTGGTCCTCCCAGCAGCGACCAAAGTCAAGGACACATGCATGGATCATTTCCTCAAGATTCTGAATGGTCTTCTCCGTCTAACCATCTGTTTGGGGGTGAAAGGTGGTACTCAGACGTAGCTGTGTCCCGAACGCCTCCTGAAACCCCTTCCAAAGCCGGAAAGTAAAGTGAGCATCTTGATCGGAGACGATAGATGATGGAAATCCATGTAGCCGTATGATCTCCTGAACGTAGAGACATCTCAAACTCTCCACTAAGCCCTGCTCTCTGATGGGTAAGAAGTGATCCTACTTGGTAAGTCGGTCGACAATCACCCAGATGGAGTCATGACCTCTGTAAGTGTGTGGAAGTCCAGTCACGAATTCCATAGATATCTCGTCCCACTTCCACTCCAGGACCTCCAAGGGCTGTACCAAGCCTGCTGGTACCTGATGCTCTGCCTTCACCTGCTGGCAGGTGAGGCATCAAGAAATGAACTTTGCCACAACCTTCTTCATGCCCGGCCACCAGTGTTGTCATCTGAGATCCTGGTACATCTTCACCACTCCTGGATGTACCACCAAAGGGGAAGTGTGAAACTCTCTAAGCACCTCCTCCCGCGAAGAAACTGGTACCAAGGAACGTCATCTGAAAAGGACATTGTGCTCTCCTCATAAGGAGAAACCATCAGGTGCCTGTCCTAAGGATATCTGTGCATTCCGTGTCTCACAGTCGGCATCCCCACATTGTGCCTCTCTGACTCACTGTAGTATTGGAGGAGTGACTGTGAGTGACTGAAGAAAGGCTGCTCTATCTCTATCCATGAAGGATATCTGCAAAGCGGCTAGCTACTCTGTCGCCTCCCCAAGTAGTTGGATCCCCGTCCTCATGCTGAGAGCATCGGCTGCTACGTTCCCCTTCCCAGGAGTATAGACTATCTCAAAGTCATAGTCCTAGAGGAACTCGAGCCATCACCGTTGTCTTAGATTCAGGTCCTTCTACGAGAAGATGTACCTGAGACTCTGGTGGTCAGAATAGACTGTAAAGCGCTCGCCCATCAGATAGTGTCGCCACATCTTCAGAGCGAAGACCACTGCTGCTAACTCCAGGTCATGGGTAGTGTAGTTTTTCTCATACTGCCTCAACTGACGTGATCCATAGGTGATCATGGCATGCTCCTGCATTAGAACACATCCAAGTTCGGTCCCTGATGCATCGCAGTAAACTACGTACCCTACTCCCTCCTCCGGCAACCTCAAGATAGGTGTGATGTTCAATCTCTGTCTCAGCTCCTGGAAGCTCTACTGAAATCTGTCTGACCACACAAAGGGTTTCCCCTTCTTCGTCAAAGCTGAGAGTGGTGCCGCAACTCTGGAGAGGTCTGGCATAAATCTATGATAGTATCCAGATAGTCCCAAGAAACTTTGCACCTCCATCACACTCCTGGGTGGCTCCCAACCTAGCACTGCCTCGATCTTCGCAGGATCCACCGCAACTCCTGCCTCATAGATGATGTTTCCCAAGAAGTGGACCTCATGTATCCAGAACTGAAACTTTGAGAGATTTCCATAATGTTGGTGCTCTCGGAGTGTTTCTAGTACAACCCGCAAGTGGTAGGCATGCTCCTCCTCAGTCGTCAACTAAATAAAAATGTCATTGATGAAGACCACGACAAATCGATCGAGGTATGGCTGAAAGATCCTGTTCATGAGGCCTATAAACACTGTGGGAGCATTGGTTATGACGAAGGGCATAACCAAGAACTCATAGTGGCCATACCGACATCTGTAGGTCGTCTTCTGCACCTCCTCGTCCCGAACTCTAAGCTGATGATATCCTGACCTGAGGTCTATCTTTGAGAACCACCGTGCACCCTTGAGCTGATCGAAGAGGTCATCAATCATCTGTAGCGGATACTTGTTCCTCACTGTCACCTGGTTCAGGCAACGATAGTCGACACAAAGTCACAAGATCCCATACGCCTTCTTGGCGAACAATATCGGGGAATCCCAGGGTGAAACACTGGGTCGGATGAATCCCTTGCCCTACAAGTCCTCCAACTGTACTCGTAGCTCTCGAAGCTCATCGGGGGCCATCCGATATGCTGTAGTGGATATCGGGGATGTCCCAGGGTAGAGGTCAATATAAAAGTCTACCGCTCTGCGAGGAGGTTGTCCTGGAACGTCATAGGGGAAAATTTCCGCATACTGATCCACCACTGCAGGAAAACCAGGACTCTGCACGTCAACTGCTCCTAGGATGAGACTAGCCAACTGATGAGTGATGGGTTTTCCTCTCCTCTATGGGAGTCCATCCTGTGCTGCCAAATCTCCCTTATCGCCGGTGAAGGTGAACCTGCTCCCATCGGTGCGTACACATCGCACCTTGTGCCTAATACAGTCAATTTGAGCATGGACTGTAGATAACCAATCTATGCCCAAGATGATGTCGTAAGGCCTCGACACTGCTACAAGAAGATCCCAGCCGAAGCTCTTGCCTCCTAGAGTAATCTCACACTACCGGCACCAGTGCGTAATCGTCGAGTCTTCTCCCGTAGGAGTCTCTAGCCGTAAGGATCGAGCCAATGGCTCCGTCAGAATCTCCGAGCTCCGAACAAGAGCAGCGGCTATGAAAGAATGACTTGCTCTTGTGTCTATAAGAACTGCAGCAATGGTGGAATAGACAGAGATAGTACCTCGAATCATCTCGGGCGCACCGTGGTCATAGACCTCCGCTGCCTGAAGCTGTGCCTGTCACTGCCCGCCAGCTCCCTGTAGTCGGGGTGGACATCCTGGGGGTGGTGGTGGTAGAGCCTCAAAGCGTCGGCCACCACCTGCTGCTCGGACAGCTCCTCTACCTCGTCCGCCTGCTCCCTGCGGACCGCCACGGTCGACCCTCTGCCTCTGCCTGGGTGGTCCCTCAACCATCTTCTGCTCCTCTACATGGCAGGTCAGGCAGTCACGAGCCATGTGGCCCTGCCCGCCGCATGCATAGCACTTTCTGCCTCTCGAAAGACTGGCTCCGCGATTTGTGCCCTGCACTGCTGAGCCAGTGCCCTGATGTCGTCTTCCTGAGGGTCTGGTCTGCCTGGACCCATGAGTCATATGTCGACTGCCTGCTGCAGAAGACTCTGCTATGTGCCTCCATGCGGTAGTTCTCACTGCTGATGCAGGCTCAGCAAGTAAGCTCTCGATCAGAATGGATCGCTCCAGTACCCCTGCCTGTGTCGGAATGCTGAGGGAGATCAGCGATTCCCTGATCTCCTGCCTCAAACCATGCTCGAAGGTCCGGGCCTAGAAGAATGGGCCATGTACCATGTCTGTCGAGTAGCGCGAGAGATCGGTAAATCTCGCTGAGTACTGGGCGACTGTCAAGCTGCCCTGCCGTAGCTGTAGAATCTCCTGGATGCGCACCGCACGGAGGGTGGCTAGGACGAACTTCAAGCGAAAGAGGATCTAAAAGTTTGTCCAGAGGAGAGATGCCTCATCGTGCACCTGGAGCATCAAGCCCCACCATCTTCCTGCTGCCGCATGCAGGAGGCTCGCTGTGAGGATCACCATGAGGTATGTTGGTGTCCTCACTAACCTGATAACTCGTACCACTTCCTCCAGTCAATCCTCGGCTGCCTGGGGGTCCGTCTCCCCGCGGAACCTAGGCGGTCGCTGGCGCTGAAACTCATGCAGTGCACTAAGGAGACATGCATCGTCAGCGGCTGGGGATGGTAGCATCGGTGGCTCGGTGGGTAGCAGTACCGCCAGTGGCTATACTGTCAAAAGGCCCTCTACCGAGGCCTCGTCGCTCTGTTGGCTGTCGTCACGCACAACTCTCGGAACCCTAGCTGGCTGCCGTCGTGGGGCCATCCTGAAAAAAAAACAGGTGTGCCATAGTCAAACAGTATACCTGGTGAGCTGACACAAAGTAATCACAAAGAAAACTTGAAACACGCATGCAATCAACATTTTCGTGCATTAAGTCGGAAATCAGATGTCAGGGTCCTGGTGTACGGATACGTCGGCCGCCGCACCAACACTGGACTCCCTGGACTCATAACCACACCCAATACGCTTAACACTATTTCTTCACATAGAAAAAGATCAAAGTCCAAAGTTCTGTGGTAGAACCGAACTCCTTTGATACCAATTTGTCACGACCCGTCCTCGGGGCCCGTGTCGTGACTACCCCAAACCCGCCTTCCATAGGCCAGGGGCTGGAGACTAGCACCAAGGCATAATTCCTGGTAAAAAGGGAAGGCATTGCCTTTGTAAAGTAAACAAAAAACACCACAGAGCAAGCAAGAAGAAGTAAACACTAAGTAAAAACTGAGTACAACAGTAAGTGCGGAAAAGTAAGTGGGCCAGAATACAAACCCAAACTGAAAGTAAAGTACAACTGAAAAGGGAAAATAGTAACTGAAAGTAAAGTTGTAGCCTTGAGCCGTCCACTAAATCTCCCACCTGAAGGGTGGGTAAAGTTAGCCTCTACAGCTCCTCGGGTCCAGCCGTCCGCTCCGAGTATGTCCCGCCCAGTGGTCCACCTCCAGGTACCGACCTGCTCCGCAAGCCTCAACCATGATCAGCGTTGTCCATCGTCTGCAACTAACACAACGTAGTGTGGTCATAGCCCGTGTAGGGGTGAGTATAAGCTACTCAGTAGGGACCCCGAGACTCCTGTAGGTCTCCCAGAATCCACAAAGGATAATACACAAAGGAAAGATACAATCACGAAGTAGCATCAGACACTACTTAGGTATATGCCCATACATATACCTAAGTCGTCAATTCCAGTTCTCTCCAACGTCCGAGCCCAAGTACAACCCAGTCCACACAGGAAAACACAACCCATTCTACATAGGAAATCAAAACGTAATCCATATAGGAAAGCAAGTCAAGATTCATCTCACACAGGTATACTTCTTCATATGACGATAGAGATGATCAGATATAGCCACTGATTCATCGAAGCCGTCGGACCCACAAAGGATCGATAGGTACTAACCCCCGCAATGACCCACAAAGGATCTGACCCACACCATATTGATAGGTAACTAACCCCCGTAATGACCCACAACGGATCTGACCCACACAGGATCGATAGGTAACTAACCCTCGCAATGACCCACACAAGATCGGACCCACACAGGATCTATAGGCGCTGGCCCACACAAGACTGCTGAGCGCTGACCCACACAGGATCTGACCCACACAGGATCAGTAGCACTGATCCACATAGGATCACTGAGTGTTGTAGTCATCGCCGTCGAATCCACTAAGGATCTCTGTACAGTCATCGTCGTCGTCGCAGTCGCAGCCAGCTCTAGGGTTCCCGCACACAGCAAGCTCGTTCGGGAGGGTCTGCTCCACGAGCCGAGGGGATGATACATCAACTGACACATATTCTGGAGTTTATGTATCCAAAAGTTCCATATCGTCAACAGGAACTCAACGTCACAGATGGCGCGTCAATCAGACGCCCGGTCTGAGAGTTATTGGATTTTTCGTCCCAGGGGCTCGATTGGTTTTTAAGTCAAACCCAACCCGACCATACACCCACTACGTCCAAACCTCGAGCGGATTAAGCCAAAAGGTACATCTCACTTAGAGGAATCCAACAAAGTCGAAGGCACATCAATCGAACGTCTGGAGCTCAAGTTATAGGTGTTTTCGCTCCGAGGGCCCGGTTGGTTTCGTGTACGAACCAACCCAGCCGAATGCAAAGTTCTCCAAAACCTTGAGTGTAATATACCGAAACGACCGTATCGATCCAAGGATCGCATCGCATATAACGGTGTGTCAATCGGAGGTCTTCAGCTCATGTTATGGGCATAGACTGAATAGGTTCGGTAATAGGGGGTTCGGGCCCGGTCCGACCCGGCCCGATACCCCAGGGTCGGCCCGAATCGGGTCCGAGTCTGGCCCGTTTGGGCGTGGCCCGGCCCATCTAGCGCAGCCTGGCCTGGGCGGCCCGATGCGCTGGAGGTCCGGCGCGCTGTCCAGGTGGCTCGGCCGAGCGGTCGAGCCGTTCGGATACGGGGGGGGGGGGGGGGGGGGTTGCCCCCGCATGTCGTAACCGCGGCCCCTTAATGGGGCTGCTCACGTCCGGCCAGCTGGGGGTTTTAACCCCCGACTCTTCCCTGTCCGGTCGGCCCGCTTCGTCCGGCCGGCTTCTGCCGCCACGGGACCGGCAAGGCCGGTCCCCCCTGCTTTGACGCCGGCGGCCCGATTCTGGCCGCCGGTTCCCCTGCTCCGTCGCGGCATAAGTCACGGCCTTGGTCCGTCAGGCGCGGCGCGACGGCGCTGCGCCCCTCCGCCGCGGCCCCGCTCCGGCCACAGTGTCTTCGGGTTTTTCCGGCGCGGCGCGACGGCGCCGCGACTTGGTTCAATTCTCAAAGGCGTGGCACGACGGTGCCGCACATTCCTTGCCGCTCGTTCCCACGCGGTGCGACGGCACCGCATTATTTTCCTTCGAACTATAACAACAAATAATAATATGGGAGGAGGTTCGGCTGTGTTTGTGCGATCTGGCCCCCTCCCGTTAAACTATATCATGTGGTCCAAATGAACGAGGATAGATGACGGAAGATTTCACAAATTAAAACACATAACCCCTACCTCAGCGTTGTCGTCGAACGAGAGTTCGTCGCTGAATTAACCGTCATCGAAGAAGAAGATCATCACGGAAGAAATCATCACAGAAGGAACGTCGTTGGAGTTAGGTGATCTCTGAGGAAGGCGTCTCTCGCCGTCGTCCGCCGACGGAGGTCGGCGTTCTTCATCGGCGGCGGTGCATTCTTCGCGTTCTTCGTCGAAGAACGAAGAATCCCGAAGACTTCTTTTTTTCTCCCAAAGGCTCCCACAACCAGAAATTCCAACAAAATAAAATAAGTTCAACACTTATTTTATTAACATATCCTAATCATTTCAAATTCAAATGAAACAAACCAACAATTATTTCAATGAATTAATTGTAACGATTTAACCGCCCATATTAATGAGGCGTTTCTTAACCAAAATAAACGCAGGGTTTGACTTCATTAAAATGGGGGTGCGGGTGCGTTACTTAGAAGGAAAGAAATAGTGGGGCGTGTGTGGGCCCCACATCACAGATATCCTACCAAGTGCGTAGGATATTGTGGTTCCACCTTATCCGCTTAACATAGGTTAATCTGCTTTAAGTAAAATAAAATAAATTGTCGCTCCACTTTTATTTTATTTCTTAACTTAACCTCAAAAATTCAAAAGCACACCCGAGCAAACGCAACTCCGAAAAAAGTGTTTCTAAGAAAGTACCAGCGCTGCGATTCCATTGGTACCCTTGAAATTCGATTCTGAGCACCGGTTCAAAATTTATAAAAACCCGCTCGTTCGTTCACTGAACGTACCCAAGCTAAACTTCGGAAAAAGGTTCCGGGCACACCGGGCCTCAGAATCAGGTGCCGTCAGAAACTACGTTCTTGTAAAATCCCAATGAAAATTATGAAATAATTTCCCTTGAATTTTACGGGTCTTTACATACACTCATCCACACTTTCATCAAATGAGATACACAATTATCATTTATGTGTATGGCGGACTACCGCCTCGTGAACTGATGTCGTTCATTCATCCATTTCCTCAATTTAATGTTCGTAATAATTAAGTTATTTTTATTTTTATATGATATATATGAAATTTATTATATATCTATGTTTCTTTAATTCTTATATAATGCATACCTTCATGCTTTCCATTTTGTGGAAATAGGATAACTTTGTTTTGTGGACGTGTGGACTACCACCTCCTCAAAGCAATGTGATTCCTTCACACCTTACATGGAATGCATTGAGGATGGGTTTATTAAAATTATATTATATATAAGAAATAATAATTCTAAATTAATGATAATATATAAATATATACATATAGGTCATTTACATTATTTCTTTTAATATGCCATAAAAATGAAAACAACGTTCATTCATATGTACAGTCTTTCGTATCCATGAGCAGTGTCTTTCATTTCCTATTTATATATTTTATAGATTATTATAAATAAATATATATTGAATATGTATTATATTTATATCGTTTTTTACATTTTTTAAAAAATTAAAACATAATCTGAGTAAGAGGATCGAGAATAACAAGTCAAAACATATACGAAAAACAAAGCAGTTATTACTCGAAACATAACTTTAACATGAAATTTTTAATAAACAAGTAATATAAATAAATAAACAAATAATATATGGTATGATATATAATAATATGGTTTTTTATATTTATAATAATATTGTATTTATTTTACATGATATTTGAACATGTACTAAGATATTCAAGACTTAAGATATGAGTTTTCTAGTCTCACTTTTATTTTTATGAGACTTATGTATATTTACCACTCATTTTTTATGGTGTGTATATGATTATTATCCCTAAATTTATATTTATTTATATATCCATTTTACGATCTATCTTTCATGGGGTTTTTGGTTTGAAAGTTACTAAATCGGTAAGGTAATTCTGTCTCAATTTTCCTTCTTTGAGATACATGTTATGTTATACATATATATTATTATATAAGGTGTATATACTAAAATTTCACACATTTTATCATGAATATAATTCTTTTAATGATATTTTAACATTCATGTAAGGTTATTATATCATGGTTATTATGATTAAATGTTATTAAAATGGTAAAAGTTTATTGGAATAATCTAATTATTTATCTGGATTGTTTATGATCATGCTTCAATTAATGAACTCTTATCATACATATCTATATATATCTCATGAATTTTATTATCCAATGGTTATTCATGTTATATCCAAGTAATGGTGCCATTTTTATACTCTATGGTAGTTATAATAATTAAAAAACTGTTATATATACTAAAGTTGGCTTCCTCTAGCTTATATGTCACCAGAGTATGCGGCCACATTACCTAAACAATAAAAATCCCTCCTAAAATATAGTTATTCTGATGTCTGTGTTCCCATTTTCCCCATAGTTCCTACCTTGGTATTTCCCTCTATTGTGATTAGGGTTCCCTTCCATTTCTGCGCCACCTCTATATGTTTATCCTCGACCTCCCACAGCCTCTACCGATCTCTCCAAGTCTTCCTCCTCCTATTCATCCTAGGGTTTCATCTGAAACCCCCCTCTACTACCTCCCTCCAGTTTAGGGTTCCCACGATGGCCTTCGTCCTTCTCCTCCAACTACCGATTTTCCTCTGTTCCTATTAGTGTTCCTAAATATCCGCGTCTTCCTCCCCAACTAACCTCTCCAACCACACCTATACCACCTCCTCCCCCTCCACTATTCCTCTACCTCAACTTCCCTCCTCCTCCCCAACTCCTTCCATACTAGAATCCCCCTATTAACACCTCTGCCCTCCCCAAATCCCTCCTCAACCCCTCTCAACACTACCTCACTCCCCGCCCTCTTTCCCGTTGATCCTACTCCTTCTAAGTACTTTAGCTAAAAACCCTCCAAATTCAATACATCATGTTCCCTAATTCCCTCAAGCTTATGATTTCCATATGCATCTATAGCTGTTGAATATCTCTACTCATTTGTCTTTCGACCAATGTGTTACTCATCCCACAAAAGGTATGTTACCCTAATATCATCTAAATAATCTCCTCTTTAATTTGTAGTATTTCCCTTCACATAATCCTTTTTCACATTTTATTACAGTATATTTTTTTTTCTGATTCACAAATCAGGGAATCTATTTCATTTTGTTATCTGATATCTATTCACCAATTCATTATTTTATGTATGTTCTGCCAATTGTAATATTATTCATGATATCGAATTTGATTCTATATTGCATGATTGTTAAAATGTTAACAAATGAATTTACATGTCTTCTTTGATTCAAGTATCTATATCATCAACTACTAATTTTCTATGTATTGGTATCAAATATAAGGTAATTGTTTCTCAATATTATTTCTATTTTCATATACATAATTTTTAATTTTTTTTTATGTTTGACATGAATATTTGTTTGATATATTATTCTATTACATTTTCTAGGAAATCATTGTTTCATGTACTTTTTATTATGTATATTTGTTTATTTTTTCAGTTATCATTATTTTTATTTGTAAAAATGTTTTGATCACATTATCATGGTTTGATTCTACATTTCATTATCATTATAATGGTGACCAATGAACATACATTTCTTCTTCTATTCATGTTTCTTTATTAGCATCTCCAGTTTTTTAATGCAATGATAAAAAATATTCAAGGTAATTTTTTGTCAACACAATTATTTCATTTCATTTTCTTTTTTCTTAAATTAATGAGGCCTCTATAATCACAAATAGTATAAATATTTCAAATCATGCATTTCACAGGGATAAACATACCACTATTTTAATGATAGATTCAAAGGTGACAAAGTCATTTTATCATTATCATCAATCTTTTTTAGCATGCACCATGTTGTATATTGTTTCTTACTTCTCCTAATATCATTTTTTATAAATTCTTATTTAAATTTCTTTCACCTCTGATGCTTATTCAAGGGACTTGTAATCTGTATTGATTTTTTATCAGTGTACGTTGTTTTTATGTCAATGTTGTTGCACACCACTCCAAGGGTGATTTACTTGATTAAAACTCATATCTATTAGCACGTACACAAGATGCTATAATATGGATTTTCATTTTGAAGATGAACATAAAGGTACAGTTATATACTACATTTCTAAAGCACCTTTTGAAAACTTTGACATTGTAATGTATTGTAAATTATTATGTTACTCAGATTCTATAAAATTAAATTAACTGGATCCTGTGGGATATATAAATATTTTGAATGAATTCCTTTCAAATACTGACCTTTTTTATTTTTGATGATGAACATAATGGTACGACAGGATATTGAATTTATAATGACCTATTTAAAATCATTGAAATCATTTACTATTGAAAATAATGTTTTTATTCTTATTTTATAAATTTAAATTAACTGCATCATGTTGGATATATAAATATTTGGAATGCATTCCATTGATATTCTGGCCTTTTTTAATTTTTATGATGAACATAGGGGTAAGGTTATATATTTCATTTATAAGGGCCCATAAATAAATTTCTTCCCCCGCGGGCTACTATGGGAACTATATTGGTTGTTTATTTCAGGTATATCTTATTATATTATTGAGGTCAATGTTATCACAAATATTATTAATATTTAAAACCATTCTTTTCACATGGATAAACATACCACTACAGAAGTTATAGATCTAAATGTGAAAAAATCATTTTATCATTGTCATAGATTTTAATGATATATTTTTCCATTGAGTTTTTGAAGGAATATTCACTGATTTTCAATATTATTTTGTTATGAAATCACATAAAACATTTTCTATAGACCTTTTGTAGGTCTGGTCTGGGGGTCAGTGGTATAAAATAATAGTATGTTACCAAGTTAGAGGTTGAACCCAGTCAATGATTAATTTATTAGGTGTGCATGATGAATTGTGATTTATTCTTAATTTTTAAATTAAAAAACATTGAACTTAATGTGATTTCATAATCTATTTTATTTGATGTGATAGGTTTGAGTGGTAATGTTCTATTTTTTTGATAACCAATAGTACTAAAGTATTGGTTTCTCTAAAACAATATAGGTTGGAGGTATGACCTTGAGGTCAGTGGTATCAAATAAGGAAATGTTATCAAGGTAATGTAACAATTCCAAATTCAATCGATTGTCCCTTTTTTAATTTGAGGTTAAATCAAGAACACTTTTCAAGGATCTATTTAGTGTGATATATTTATAATTTGAATTCTTGTGCAGTATTTAGGAGGTAGGGCTATGAAATTTAGTATTTCATAGGATTTTTTGAGGCATGGTTCCATCTTTTGAGAACAAAGGTTAAGTTATTTTATATTTTTTTAAACCTCCCATGGTAATTATAGGGAATAATTTTTACAAATTTGATGGAATGTCACCTGATTTATATTGTATTTTTCTGATGAACATGGAATATGTTCGACCAGTTGATGAATATGGGTAGAGAGACCAATTATGTTTTCCATATTCTGTATAAATTTACTCTATTAAATTATTTGTTATCTTTTTTAATTTTTTTTCTTTCTTATAAGACTTCCAAATTTGATTCATGAAACTGATAATCAATTGTGGTGAATTTTCATAGATTCATAGCTGAGTTTGCCTTCATTTTTCAGTCCACACCGTTATATACATTCATTTCAAACAATTTATACTATCGTTATTCCAAAAAACACATGCATCTTGAAATTTAACATTAACAAAGAATTTGGTAGCACTTAATATAAAACCTGATAAAAATTATCTGAAACAAATGGATCTTAATATAATTGATAGTCTCATACTTTTCATTTTAATGATTTTTTTACAAAAAATAATGCTGATGAATCATTTAAAAAAATTATGTTTCATTCTATATAGTTATGTGGTTATTTTTTCATTATAATCTAATTTAGCCTTATTAATTTTCAATTTTTATGAATGTATAATCTGTCTCAACATAATTAATATGTATGAAATTAATACATACATTCTATATGAGTAGAATCTAATGTGAAAATAACTCATTTGTAGAGAATCCATATGAGTATAATGCAATGAAATACAGTGCAATATAATTTATCCATATGAGTATAATCCATTTTTCAGTACTGTTCATATGTATTCCTGAAATACATTACATTCTTATTATTGACCATCAAATATATTATCCTTTCTTTTAGATCACATATCATTTCAATGTAAAATACTCATTCTCTACATTACTTTTTTTACTTTATTTTTTACTTTATTATTTGTTCCACTATATCAAAACATGTTTTTTTTTATGTAAGACTAACTAATTTTATTCAGTTACAAAAATATTCCGGTTTCTGGTCTTTTACTGGAAGAATAATATACCCATTTATTTGAACTTCCTACTACTGTTATTAGAGTCCCATAATGAAAAAATAGAAAATATAAGATGAGTATCATGTTGGAATTTTTTTATACTGAAAATATATTTTGTGATAAATCTTGATATGCTATCAGAGTTCATTTTATATTTGGCATATGAAGAAACTCACATTTAAAAAATTATACTCTTTTTATGGAAAAAGATTAAATGATGCATGCATGTGAGGGGACTTCGTCATAATATCTATATACATATATTTAATGTCTAGAATGTGTACATAAAAATATATGTGTATAGATATTTTGTAATTTCTATGTACATATATTGTACTATATTCCAGAATATGTACATAATATCTGTGTACAGATTAATATTTGTACACGTTATGGATATTCAAAATTAATATCTATGTACAGATTAATAACCATGTGTAAATTAATATCTTTGTCTAGATTAATGATGATGTCAAATATTAATATCTATGTACAGTTTAATATATGTGTACAGATTAATCATGTCCAATATTAACATGAATGTACAAATATTGTTGAATTTCTAGAACATGTACATAATAGTTGAATAAATCTGACATGTCCTATATAAATTGTTGTCGTAATATTTCATTACGAAATGTCCTAATTTTTAAATTTTATATTTCAAATTTTTTCAGTTGTTATGTATAAAAATTCCTGACTATTAGAAAATATTCAAGTTGAAGATTTAGTAAAAAGGTATAATGTCATTATCCTTTATGATTTCTATTGTCTTAATTGTCTGAATTTTTGTATTTCACTTGTATTTATATACAATGTTCCACTGGACCGGGCCACCCGCGCTGGGCCAGGCCACGACGGCTGGGCTGGGCCATGCCAGCCGGGTCGGGCCTCGCCCTAATGGGTCAGACCCGGACCCGGGTCGGGTCGGTCTGGGCCCAAAACCCCCTAAAATTGGATAGCCTCATTCAAAGGCCCATAACATGTGCTACGAACCTCCGATCGATGCACCGTCAGTTGTGATGCGATCCTTGGATCGAGACGGTCGTTTCAGTATATTATACTCAAGGTTTCATAGAACTTTGTGTATGGCCGAGTTGGTTCGAACACGAAACCAACCAGGCCCTCGGAGTTGAAATGCTTATAACTTGAGCTCCGGACGTCTGATTGACGTGTCGTCGACTTTTTTGGAATCCTCTTAATGAGACAGACCTTTTGGTTTACTCCGCTCGAGGTTTGTATGCATTTGGAGTAACGGTCAGGTTGGTTTTGACGTAAAAACCAACCGGGCCCCTGGAACGAAAAAGCCAATAACTCTCAGACCGGACGTCCGATTGACGCGCCTTCTGTCGCGTTGAGTTCCTTTTGTCGAGACAGAACTTTGGGATACATAAACTCTGGAATATGTTTCAGTTGATGTATCGACCCCCTTGGATCATATAGCAGACCCTCCCGAAAACGAGCGTGTTGTGTGCGGGAACCCTAGAGCTGGCTGAGACTTGACGACTGCTGATCGATCGACTCAGAGTGTTTCGGATAGCCCAGTGGGGAGCGCTTGGTTATAGCGGCAGACCCACAGCAGAGGAGCGCTTGGTTTTAGCGGCAGACCCGTGGTACTCAACAGAAGGAGTACCTCTGTAGGCTATGAGGGGGAGCGCTTGGTTGTAGCGGCAGACCCATGGTGGGAAGCGCTAGGTTGTAGCAGCAGGCCCACAGTACTCGACAGGTGGAGTACTACAGCAGTCCAAGGTTAGTGGGAAGTGCTTGGTTGTAGCGACAGGCCCCCTGTACTCGATAGAGGGGGAGTTCCCCAACATCTATGGTTTCGACATCATGATTTAAATCCTGGTTTGAGCTGAGTCTTGACTTTCAAACATTATCTTCGATATAATTGACATGATATCCTGTGTAGTTTGGATCTTGTTTTCCTTGGTGGTTTTAGTTATGCTTTTCTGTGTGGATTGGAACATAATTTCTTGTGTGGATTAAGTTATACCTCCCTGAGTGGATTGGGTTGTACATGAGCTCATGAGATGAAGTTGTACTGGATTTGATGACTTATGTAAATATATGGGAATATACCTTAGTAGCGTTGGATGATACTTCATGATTTTATATTTTTATTTATGGTCTATCCTTTGTGGATTCAGGGAGACCTTCGGGGGTCTCGGGGTCCCTACTGAGTATAGTATACTCACCCCTACATGGTCTTCACCCGCACGACATTTTTTTGGTTGTAGACGACGGACATCATTGATCGTGGTTGAGGCTTGTAGAGCTAGACGGTACCCGTAGGTGGACGTGATGACGAGACGGTACCCGGAGGTGGACTTGATGATGAGAGGGTACCCGGAGGTGGACTTCATGATGTGATGGTACCCAGAGGTGACAGACAAACATGGAGAGCTGAGGTGGCCATCTGTACCTACCCTTCAGGTAGGGACTCCGGAGGACGACCCAGGAGCAGCTTGACACCTTCCTACTGTTTTGTCTTTTTATTTTACTTTACTATTGGGATTTTATTTTCGGCCCCCTGTTTACTTTCAGCACACTTGTTATTTTTCTTTACTTAGTGTTTGCTTCCACTAGTACTCTGGTTGTGTGTGTGTGTTTACGTTTCATAAAGGAAATACCTTCCCAGTTATAGGGATTTACGCCTTTGGTGCTAGTCGCCAGCCCCTGGCCTATGGAAGGTGGGCTTGGGGTAGTTACGACACGGGCCCCGGGGGACGGGTCGTGAAAAATTGAAATCCATTAAATATATTCAATATCAATACCGAGCTTATTTGCTTCATACAATGTTACAGAGTTTACTACTACACCCTAAATTTTTATATTGGATAGAATCAATAAAAATATTACTGGTTGGAATGATAGCTCTTTTTTTCTTACTAGTCTAATTACCATTATAATGTTTTTTCTCTCACCATATCTGCCTACACTACACAAACACCTCTCATTCCCACTTCAAACCAATCCTACCATGTAAAAAAAGAACTAAACAACATAAAAACGATGCAACAAGAAGTTACAATAATTTGATGATTACTGGGCAGCATCTGATGCATGTGCATATGAAAAACCCTCTATAGAAGTTGATGAGGTAGGAACAGTGCTTCCAGGGGCACCTAGACTGGCCTGATACGTAGTCTGCATAGCTGTAGAGGGATCTCCATGTGATCTCGGAGTTCCTTTCCCAATAATTGTAGTAGTGGGGAAGTTGCATGTGTGGGGCCTTGCAATCCCATTTCCCTATATAGGAATTATGTGGTCTTTGGGTGGTGCCACATTTGGCACCATTCTTAGGTCTGATCCATACATCGGAGAACCAAGTGAACCAGGGGCGGTCTTGAAAAAATATGTAGCACAATACCTAGTAATAGTGAAATAGCCATGCTGGATGGTGGCATGAAGGGGGTTGTTAGAATATAAAGGTGAGGTTGAGGAGGATTTACTAGTAAATAGGATAGGTATTGGCTGTAATATTCCCCTACTTGTTGGAAATCATCTACCTACCAAAGATGCTCCTTGATCCTCTAGTCAATCAAACATTGTGTTTTTTTCTCTTCAAACTATTTTTAATAAGACCTAATGTTTTCCTTGTGTTTTTATCCAATATTAACCTGCTTTCTAATGAAGGATATTCATGAGTCAAGTGTCAAAAATAGTCACAATAATTTTACAACAATTTATAGATGAAACTATGATGTCTGGAACCAAATACTGCTTATAGATCTTGGAAGCCAGTGGTAGCTGGGGTTGGTGATTTCACAACAGAGGATAATTGCCTATGGTGGGGGTGGAGGTGGATGAAACTGTAGGAAGTGGAAGTTTTTTGTGGGTTTACTATTACTAGATTTAGGAGAATACAGTATCATGTAATATAGAATCCCTGAGGGAATTAATGGGTAGCGGATTATTTTATCTTTTCTTAGTTATTAGTTTATTGTACTTCAATTATATGTCACTTGTGATGCATGTTTTGGAAAACTAGTTCATGTTCTATGTTTGAGTAGTGGATCTGAGCAATGGATTTTTTTATAGATCATTAGAAGATGTATTTTATTTTATCATTAGATCATGTTTTTTTAATTTAGTAGTGGATAATTTTTTATATAATTATTTGATATCACTGTGCAAATACACGGGTGAGTACTAGTTTTATTTATAAAAATCTGACTTTATTTCTCTCTTCGGTCAAAAATATATTTTATTTAAAACACCATGTATCCTAAGAAGGTTTTCAAAAATTATTTTAAATGATCATTAAATATTTTTTTCAAATAAATGTATTTTTTAAGTGTGTTATGATTAAAAAAAGGTTTTCAAAAATATTTTCAATGTTCCTTTATAAGTTTTCAAGGAAAAGGCTTTCAAAAATGTTTTCTAATTAAAAAGTGTTTAAAATAATTTTCAAAGATTATTTTATTAGTTTTCAAGGGAAAAGGTTTTTAAAAAAATTATGTTTAAAAACTATTTTAAAATATATTAAAATATTCCTTTATATGTTTTCAAGTAGAAATGTTTTCAAGAAAATGTTTAAAAAGTGTCTTAAATGCTTTTAAAATATTATTTTTTAAGATATTCAAAGTGGTTTTCAAAGGAAATGATTTTGAAAATATTTCATGTTTTTAAAAGTAATTTTCAAATAAGGATTACTTTCCTTAATAAATGTTTCAATTTATATTTAAAAATACTTCTTCATCTAAAATTTCAATGAATCCATTCTTATTATTTCTTATAATGATTTATATTTAATATGAAAATTTATTTATGAAATCCATTTCCCTTATATGGGTTATATCATGATAAAAGTCGTGTAAAACCTTCTTCTTTTACTAGGTTATTATATAATGAAATGATTATGAAACATGTCTCTTTTCCAGGGGTTATGATATGTTAGAAATTTTATATTACCCATTTCATTTCATAGCTTATGATATGATTTTTATAAAACCTATATCTTTTAATGGGTCATGATATGATGAATTTTATATTATCTTATGGTACATGTATGTATGATATCGTTACATGATGGGTGGGACCTTTATCTTCCTCTAATTCATTGGGTAATAATTTATATCTCATGAGATAGACATGTCTTGAATGAGGAGTGTACTCAGTTCAGTAAAGGACCTGATCGACTAATATAGTCTTGGGAGTGAACCTTTAATAATAATATGGTCATATGAGTGAAACATGAATACCAATATAGTTTGGGGAGTGAACCCATTCCATTAATATGGCCTTGTAATTAATCCATGACTACTATAGAAATCATTTTATATATTTATTTATTTTCCACAATTACATGTTTTATTCTTATGTTATGATTTAATGCCTTATGATATTGATACCCATATAATTAATATCTTATGAACTTACAATATTTATGCTAAGATTCATGATTATGATATTTGATATGTAGGGTATGATATTATAATGTTATTATCACATTTGCATACCCTTATGCTCATGATTATGCTTACATATCTCCCTTTCTTAACATTACCAAGCATCTGAGATCACCCCTTTTTATGTTTCCTTTACCTTGGTTATAAAAATATGTATTATGTTTGATGTTCTTAATAAGGGCTCTAGTAATGAATATCCTAGTGGTAGATAATGTAGCTCACTCACTGTTTATGTTTCCATTCCTCCAAAGGAAATAAATTAATATGGTCTTTGGGTGTCTGTCTATGTAATATATTATGTATTACATAAAAATTATCTAATGTCTATCTATGAGATGTGAGAGTCTCTATAAATCTATTAACATCAAATTTTATATGCACTAGAAAAATAATAAATGTTTTCCTTCTAAAATTATCAAAAAAAAATTATAATAAATATTTTTTAATAAATCATTTTCAAATGACTCAAGGTTAGGATTCATACATGTTGATTAAGAATTAATTATTCCTTTGTGTTATATTACATCTTATCTAGTGTGTTTAGCACAATATTTAATATGTTATCAAATTATTTAGATGAAATATGAATTGAATATAGCATGTTATGGGACATCACATTAGACCAATGTGATAGATCCTAAAAAATACATTTCATTATCCAATTGTGATATCTCCCAAAACCACTCATTTTCTATTAGTTTATAGTTAGTCCAAAAGTAATAGGAGGTAATGAAGGAAAAATATTCTTTACATAAATGTCTAAGATCTTTGATGGAGGCTAGTCTTTATCAATTTTACTTTTCAAAAAATTGTATATCTATCCTTAAAAAGGATTATCATCATAAAGAAATCATTGATAACAGACAAAAAATATATTTTTATTCCATTGACCTGTATAAATGTTGTACTGTTACAAATGTAGTATAGAAAAAAAATGAGGACCATGTTAACTCCATCATGAAAATACACCAAACACTATAAAGTTATATATTTTCAATAATAATTACACTCAATGTAAATATGTTTGTTCCACCACACCCTATGTGTTTATAACGTAACTCTATAAAAAATTAATTCATTTATAAATGGTTTCGAATAATAAATTATATTTTATTTTAGATGACTTGAAATTAATAATTTCAAACAAATATATTGTTTATTTATCAATATTAATGGTGGTAAGAGGTATGATTTTATAAAAATAGTCAAACTGGAATATTGACAACTAGAATAATTAAAAAGATAAAATCCATCTATAGAAAGACCTAACGAGATATTAGTATGTTCTGAAGTAATAGAATAATGTAACTAATCAAAGTTTGTCCACGTGTTAAATTACTAATGATGAATTAATATAATATTTATAAAAATAATTTATTGATGTTATTTCATGAATGAAGTTGTGATGTTAGAAAAAAATAAGATGTCTCAATTTAGCTATAATAAGAATATATATCAACTATTTTACAAGAAAAAATAATTTTTTGTCATGTTGAATTTCTTTATACATCGATTTTCTATATGTTAGACAATTAACAAAAGATTCACAATTAGAATAATATAATATACAATCATTTGAACACACATGAATCTTTATATAATTAAGAACCAAATTATAGACCAACTTCTTATTCTCATAAATATTTTTTGGAACTGTATTTCCCTCTAAAAAAATATTTATCCAAACAAAATATTTGATAAAAATATTTATTAGACATTACAAAATATGATTACACGAACATAAATTGTATAAAAACGACTAATTTATTTATCTTACATCCATTATATAGGGACTCGTTGATAAATTTCAATAATTCATAAAATTTACATGATTCTAATATAGAATTTTAATCATCATTCAAATGTTCTATTTATTATAAATAAGGTCTTGCATGCTCAGGTGCTAAATCATAAAATTTAAATGGATAAGGAACAAATAAAATTTGAATTTCCCTTTACATTTTTTTCACCATATTAATACTAAAAAAATCGACCCAAAAAAACAATACAGATGAACTCTAACAATATCAACTCTTCCATGTCGTCGAAAATCACATTTCGTATAGGGAAACATAATTATCCCTTTTGAAGTAAATTTTTTCATTTTTTATGGAAATGATAAAATGGTTCAAAAACCTCGATATAGAAATGATTTACACCAGAACCATGTATTTTTTTCTATAAATTATCTAATTATGATCACATAATAAATATATTTTCTATTTTATCTTTCCAATATTTCTAAAAAAGAACAATAATTACTTTTTTATAAATGATTAATTCAAAATAATTTTATCGATTTGAGTAGTTATAATGATGGTTCTATTCTTTTTTAATACATTAAATAAAAATTGATATCCAATAATTATTTATTATTACATTATTTATCTTTTTTCTTTAAAATTTTTAAATATAACTATTATAATTAAATTATTTTAACTATTTTGAAAAAAATATTAATAATACGATTCATATTTGTCAATTAATTTTATCAGTTACATTTTTTTAGTCATTATTTTTTTAGATTTTTTATTGAATATTTTTTATAATATTTATATTTTAATTATTTTAATTATACCATCTCCAATTTCTATTCTCATATTATCCAAAAATAATGAAATTTTAATTAACTGATTTAATTTTTTGTTTTAATATATTTTATAATTATACTTAAGTTAAAGTAATTAGTACTAAAAATATTGTAAATAAAAAAATATATTAAAAATATTCCATTCTTTTTATCAAAAAATAATTATTATTTTATACACAAATCATTATTTTTTATGTATAAATATAAATTACTCTATAATAATTATTGTTTTATTATTATCTTTTTCTATTAAACATTTTTTACACTTAATTTTTTAAAATTAGTTTACAACTTTCATATGTAAATTAATTATAAATATTTATTAAATATTAATTTTTTATTTTTTATAGTTAAATAAATTATTTTTTAAATTATTTCATATTTTATTATATTTTATAATTATAGGTAATTTTAAAAAACTATTATAATAATTTGAAAAGTAAATGAATACTATATAATAAATTAATTATTTTAAAAAAATTTAAAAATTAAATTATTATTCTAATTATAAAATAAAATTAATCAAGTAGTTTTCAGTAGTTTTTTTATTATTATTTTTATTTTAAAAAAATTTAATAATTTTTATAATTTTTTTATTTTATAAAAAAATTAATATTTTAATAATTTCTAATAATCTATTCGATCAATAATTATTCTAATTAAAGTTATTTATTCTTTTAGTTATTTATTTTTTATTTTAATTTATTAATTTTATTTTACTATTATTATCAAAAAATAAACAAATTAGTAAACTAACAAATAAAAAATTTAATAAATGTAGACTAATTAAATAATTAAAAAAACTAATAAAATAAATAAAAAATTTAAAAAAATATTTCATAATAAAAATATCTAATTAACAACAATTTAATATAAATATTCAAAACAAATACCTTATTCATCTGAAAAATATTGACTAGATCTATAACGCCCCACATTTTTATTCCTTTAACATGTTCAATAGTTTGTTTCACATGTAATAAGGAGAAAAAAACCAGGATATATTTTATAAAGATGGAATTTTAAATTACAAGATAAAAATTAATAAATTTTGATAATACAACGTGAAACATCATTATGAAAATTACAAGTGGAATAAAACCACTTGTTAATAGAAAGTCCGCAAAAATTAAATCTTAGTCCTTGTGGTTTTCGTTGAAGACCATAACAATAATTATTACTACATAAAGGAAAAAAAATATAAATATAATAGATAATTTTAGAGATAAGTAAACAAATAGAATGAATAATGGTTTATAAATAATGTAAGGTTATATATATCAATTTAATATGAACATTATATACACTGTCATTGGATATATGGTTGTTGAATTAGTAGTTGTTGGGTATACTTGTATCTAATAAGAATATTTCTTATTTTATATCAATAAGTAAATAATATGTTACACCGAAAATATTTGACAAGTAATTGTCATAAATAATTTTTTGAATAAAACAGAATGATTCCAATCATGTTTAAAAATATCTATTATTTTAAATAAATTGTTTTTAGGTACAAAATATACTGTAAATTAAATTTATTGATTCAATATAATATATTGAAAACAATAAAAGAAGGATTTGTAAAATAATTAAATGAAATTTAATAAAATGAGTTATAATTAATATGAATTTGATGATTCATGGACAATGAAAAATTAATTAATTAAAAATATTTTTTATTTTATATTATTATTTTTATATAAAATTGAAATTTATCATATTTGTGGTATAAAAGTCAATAATTTTTTATTATTATATATTTAAAAAAAATTACATTCATTTAATTATTATCACTTTTTCATAAATAAGAATAAAGTTACTTTTATTCAGAAAATATAGTTTTCTAACAGAATTATGTGTTTTTTATTTCATATTTAAAATTATTTTAAATCAATTTTATAAAATGAATTCAACAAAATATATTTTATTTTTGGAATCAGGTAGTTAAAATTAAAAAAATGGTTAATTTCATTTTTCAGAAAATAATGTTACCAAGGTTAAAGTGAGTCACCATAGTA
This sequence comes from Viscum album, assembly GCA_963277665.1. NCBI lineage: Eukaryota > Viridiplantae > Streptophyta > Magnoliopsida > Santalales > Viscaceae > Viscum > Viscum album. The sequence continues at coordinate 1,468,245,471 of OY728158.1, forward strand.
TAAGGAGAATGAGGTGAAGGGATAAAAAAGGGATGATGTCATAAAAATCACAAAAAACATAATCTCTAAATGTGTGTATGAGAGAATTCTTAACCTCCCCTCCTCCCTTTTCCATTATTGCACCATATTCAAGGTAAAAAGATATTCCTTACAAATTATAGAATATGTATTTGTAGAAATTCCATTGAGTATCATCTATAAAAGAACCTCTCCTCTACCCACATCCATAAAAAATCCATCAGTTATATCTTAAACTATTATCCATATTCACACTATTAATTCCTTAGTAAACAAATTATCATCTCACTCCATAAAGGAATCCTAAATCTTTCAATCTAAAGGAACATGTTTCCATATGTAGTGAATTCATTAAAATAAGTATTTAGTTCTTTACCAACTTATTCAATTACCTTCTCATATTCACTCATTCTAAATTTCATTCACCACTATAATGATATTTAATTAATATCATTATTCTTCTATTCATATGATATTACTATAATATGACCATATAGTCTTACTCATTCATTACTATAACATGTTCATGATTAAGTCAATTCCACCAACTATATGAATGATTAAATATTATCTTCTCCATTTAAAATATTATTTAGTTTTATGACTTTTATATTGGTAATACCTAAAAAAAATTAGTAATTTATGTTATTAATATGGTTATGTAAGTGTGACATGAAAATGAATGTTTATTATAAAGTAACTCATTTTTATCGGTAAAATTTCATGAAACATGCTTATCATTGATTCCATTCTCATGATCCATACTCATAGCTACCATAAAATGAAAATGTAACTTTATAAATAATTGTAATACAAAAATTACAAAATCTTGAATAATATGTTAATGATGAAACTTTTATCAAATAATTAGGATCAACATTGTAATGGCCCAGACCACTCCGGTCCATTCCTTTGTTGAGTTATGGGTTTTGAGGTGTTCTGGGAGGTCAAGGTGCCTTATCCATAACACTTTTCCCAATTTCCAGTTTAGTGAACAGTTCGAATAGTAGACTGTTGTGAATAGTGCAAAGGTAACCTCTAACGGTAACCTCTATCGGTAACCTCTAATGGTAACCTCTATCGGTAACCTATAACAGTGACCTTTTCTTTCCTTTTCCAAAATTTTGAGTTCTGTAAATAGTGTTTCCAGAATGGTGAGCTCTAAGTGTCACCTTTTCTTTCCTTCGCCAAATTTTGAGTTTTGTGAACAGTGTTTCCAGAACGGTGAGCTCTAAGTGTCACCTTTTCCTTCCTTTGCCAAATTTTGAGTTCTGTGAACAGTGTTTCCAGAACAGTGAGCTCTAAGTGTCACATTTTCTTTCCTTTGCCAAATTTTTGAGTTCTATGAACAGTGTTTCCATAACAGTGAGCTCTAAGTGTCACATTTTTGTCCTTTTCCAAATTTTTGAGTTCTATGAACAGTGTTTCCAGAACGGTGATCTCAAAGTGCCACATTTTCTTTCCTTTGCCAAATTTTTTAGTTTTGTGAACAGTGTTTCCATAATGGTGACCTTCTAAGTGTCACCTTTTCTTTCCTTTGCCAAATTTTGAGTTTGTGAACAGTGTTTCCAGAACGGTGACCTTTTAAGTGTCACCTTTTTCTATCCTTTACCAAATTTCGAGTTTGTGAACAGTGTTTCCAGAATGGTGACCTTCTAAGTGCCACCTTTTCTTTCCTTTTCCAAATTTCAAGTTGTGAACAGTGTTTCCAGAATGGTGACCTTCTAACTATCACCTCTTCTTTCCTTTTCCATATTTTGGGTTTGTGAATAGTGTTTCCATCTTCCCAAAAGTTTCGCCCCTTTAGCATTTTCCTTTGACGTAAAATGAATTTAAATCCTTGTTTTAAGGACTCTAAGACCAATTCAAAGGTCATAACTCTGAAATTAATTATTCCTCTGGCTCGGGATGTTTTTACTTGGTCAAACTATGTGGGTTAATGTGATCCACTTTTAATGGGGAATTAAGTGTATCTTAAACCATCGCCCCATTAAATCTTCAAAAAGGGACGATATATCATCCTCCCTTTTTCTTCCTCTTGTTCTCAGCTATGAGATGCTAGAACCTTTCAATCCTTCTAGTAGGAGTTGCACAATCAAACTTTACTCCTCGGATCGGTTCCGCTCTATTTGATGCAACCAAGCTGTATTGATCAATCTTCGATATAAGGTATGTTTTATCACTGTTTCTTCGAGGATCTTCTTATCCTTTTTCTCCTTTTCATCTTATAGCATGTAATCTCCATGCTTCTAATGGGGTTTTTATTGGGGTTTGGTTGGCACGGTCGTACCGTAGAATCCTTGGGTGGATGCAGTTGTCGCGAGAGGAGGATCATGACCCGTTGTGTGAATAAAGAACGAAACTCTTCGAGGTAGGGAATTCGTTTCTTCTATTATTTTATGTGCAACTGTATTTTTATCATTTTTAATCCCACTAGATGACAATGGAATTGATATAATAAATATTTTAACCGGATAAATAAATTGATATCGATCATATGTTATTGCCTCTATTTTTTCTAGATATTATGATATCTGTGCTAGTTTTACTTAGCTATTTGTTCTTGATGGTAATAGGTAAAGAACATAAATTGGGTTTAACTAATAATTTTTTGGCTAAAGATAAAGAGGCATGAAAATGAATCTGGTTCTTGTTGTAATTTTATGTTAATAAAATTTGTGCAGTAAGCATGTTTATTTAATTGTGATATCTTACGGATTAGGTTTCCCAAATTTGGAACCTACGAATAATAAACCTGTTAATTTGAGATGTATTAAAGAACTGGTTGTTTGATAATTTATTAAAGGGTTCTAAGTTACCCTCTTGATTGTTAAAGGGCCAAGAGCCCATTGATGTGATGTTTTGTTTTCTTGATTCTTGTGATGTGATGTGATCCTGGATGGTTATTGTGATATGTAGAGGCATGGATACTTTTGTTTGTAGTAGCAGATGATGCCTAGAGTGGCGAGATTCATCGGTTTATGTATGTGGGTGTCGGGGAGGACACCATGGATGATGGAGTGGGATGAATTTGTTTGTTTGATGCTTGATGGTTCTTTGGTTGTTTATCTACTTTACTTTTCCTCGCTACTCAAGGGAACTGGTCTTGCTTACCCTTATTCTTAAAGAGATGAAGACGCATGGGGTATGCCATGTTCTTTCTGTGTTTAGCTTCTCTAGGGAGGATGGGTCTACGCTCTTACTATAGGCAGTAAAGACTTGACGGGTAGTACATCTACTCACCATGTTGATCCCCTTGTGTTAGTATCATAGGATGCTTTTCTAGAATGCCTTGGAATATGGGAAAGTAATTATGTAATGAATATTTGAATAAATGTTGTTAACTCATGGGGTTGGAGTTTTTTGGAACATAATTATGAGGTTGTAATTTTTTAAGGGATAGTTGACTCTGGGTGTGATGTTAATAGAACTTAATGTGGAACAGTTCATAGTTAATGTTTATAGAATTAATTAACGTATAGTGGAATTGATAAAAAGGGAATGAAGTAATCTAATGAAGCTCTTTAAATGGTTGTGTGCTTATAGGATACCAAGTCTTAGAAGTAGCAGCCTGGAGTCTGAGAGATGTTAGCTACAGTTGTGTCTAAGATTAGGTAATACCCATGGTGTGGTTGTGAGATATAATATATTCTGCACTTTTTATGTTTTTATACGCTACTCCACCCTGTCAGTAAGGGCAACTGACACCCCGAGGATTCTGATCCCTTGGGGGGTGTTTTCCCTAAAATTATACTGGGAGGAAGAATGGTTGATTACCCCCTTTGACCCCGCTCTCTTCTCTTAGTAGATACTTGTGCTAGTGGTAACAACGGTTAGTTTTCCCCATATATGTGTGTAGAGGGATGTAATGGCTTGTGGTTATTCAAACACATATATTCTATATATATTATCCTATGTAATACTATATGTGTAACGCGTATAAGTTGTTATGGCTTGAGGATCCTTACTCGATGTATGGGTTGTAATGGCTTGAGGTATAATACCCGACGTATGATACACGTTATGCGAGCTGTGGTGGCTCCCAGAAACTACCTGGTTACTTTTGGTTGTGATGATAGTGTGGTGCTTCACCCAGGTGTCTACGGGAAAGATTTGTGTTTCACGAGGTGCATATTGTGGTGCTTCTCCCAGGTGTCTGTGGGAAAGCCTTTTTGGAGAGAGATGTTGAGGACGTGCGATGTTGGGTCAAAGCGGAAAACCAGTGGGGAATTAGTATCAAGTTACCCATGATATTCATTACTATATTCTATATTCTTGTATGTGTTACTTGGTGAGAGTAGCCAAGGTGAGGTTGGGAACTTAGTGTACTTATTTTGGTGACGAGATAGTTTCACTTTTTTTTCATTATGCTTTAGCATGCATTCTTTACTTTTGCATGAGAGGCTTCGGGGAGGATCCTACGGAGTATACTGTTATACTCACCCTATGTATATATAACTGTTTTTCAGGTCACTTGGAGCAGGTTGGAGATCAAGCTAGTTTCTACTAGCTTGGGGTGTAGGATCTGTTCAGGCTTGGGGTTGCTGCTGTTTTTACTTTCTTTTGGTGACTTGCAGTTTTTCCCTTTCATTTGTAGTACTTATACCTGACATTTCATATGTGTACTTGGGTTTTCGTTTATATTGCAGTCTAAGTTGGAGTTGATCAGTGTCTATCTTATCTCTCTCTTCTGCATGTGTTCTCTTAGAGGGTAATGCCTCCCATTTTTGTGTGTTACTATACCATCGATGCTAGTCGCCAACCCGGGGCCTACTGGAGGTAGGACTCGGGGGTCATTATCTCCCTTCTCACATTGTCATCCCAGGAGGGGTACACTTTGTGGGGAGGGGGTCGTGATAGAGTGGTATCAGAGGTCTGGTTGAGGGATAGGATGGAGTTTGGAGTTACGCACAGGTGAGGTTTCATGGGTTGGTAGGGAAATGGTGACATTCATGTTTAACAAGTGAGGTAAACACTGGATACCGACTAAGACATAGGCATTTAGGGCCCCCTATGATCTGATGTACATACCATTAAGTTTACAATGGATACTAAACAAGGTGATATTAGTTGAAGGGTAGAGACCTAGGAAAGGATCATGGATCATTGTTCATCGTGCCTATGTTTGAATGGGTAGACCTTGGGATAGGTTAACCTAAAATGAATAAAAAAATAAAAAAATAATTAATTAATTAATGTTGAGTCTTCCATATTCCAGGTTTAGAATATCTAAGTGTTTGTTATTTTGTAGGTATGGCTCCAGGTCGACGTCCTCGTCAGACTTGCATAGAAAATGTCCAGTAGGTTTTGCCATCAGATCCCCACCAGTTAGAGGTTAACGATGATGACACTTGGAGGAAGACACTCCGAGAGTTTCAACATAAGAGTCTGTAGAAGTATGAGGGCTCCATTTCAGATGCAGTCACAGAAGACTGGTTAGGGGAGGTCAATATCAGCTTCAGTTCGATTCATGCTCGTAAAGAGAATTGGGTGTCCTTGGCTGTGACGATTCTGTGTGGAGCAGTAAGGAAGTGGTGGTTCTTGTTCCTCGGGTATCGTGAGAAGTCAGCGATCTCATGGGAGGAGTTCTGAGAAAAGTTTAGAGTCGAGTTTCTTTCTTCACATGCGAAGGAGTCCAGTCGTCGGGAGCTTCTTACCCTTCAACAGGGGAGCTCTAGTGTTCGAGAGTTTGGAATCTGTTTCAGGAACCTTTTACGATATGCTTCAGACCTACTGCCAGATGGGGAGGCTAGGGTGAGGCATTTTGAGGAGGATTTGCATTCAGAGATCCAGTGACAGGTCACCCCATTTATGATGAAAACATACCTTGAGGTACTGGTGAGGGCATAGGTTGTTAAGAGGACTTTGCCCCGGACCGAATCATCATGAGAGGGGAATCGACATGATTCTTCATGAAGCAAAGCTGTGGTCTGGGGTTCCTAGTTTTCAGGGCAGAAGAGTTTTCGTTCAGCCGGGGGTAGGTCCCATCCCTTCACATCTCGTCTCCCTAGAGGCAAAAACTCTCAGGCCTATGCCAAGGGATCAGGCGCTTGTTTTTCTTGTGGTGGTTGTATCCATCAGAAGCGGGAGTGCCTGACCTTTCAGAGCGGTCATCGTGCACCAGGTGCTACACTCCAGGTTCCTCCGTTGAGGCAGATCCATCTAAGGCAGTAGCAGCCAGTTGCACCAGCTTTAGATCTGCAGAGTTTAGATGGGTCAGGCAGAGGACATCCCCATGACGCTCCCCATCCATAGAGAGAAGAGCCCGGTCATGGTGGTGGTCATCATCAAGGTTAGAGAGGCTATGGAGGAGGTCGTGGTCAGCTTCATTATCTAGAATTACCAGCTCCAGGGGATCCAGACGTCATTCGAGGTACCCTTTTCTTTTTTTATACCTTGGTGTATTCCTTGTTTGATTCAAGAGCGACACACTCCTTCATATCACCTACCCTTGTCCATGCTTTGGGACTTGAAGTAGAGAGGCTTCAAGTGCCCTTGGCGTTGACTACTCCAGTTGGAGGTCGAGCTGACTTGTTTGAAGTATGTAGAGATTGTAAGCTAGTGTTGGGGAAACACCTCTCTTGGGGATATTTCTTATGTTTATGAATACAATAATATGATTCATCCTCAGCATAGATTGGTTGTATTCGGTTCAGGATATCATGGATTTATTCAAGAAAGAAGGTCATCTTCATTAGTGCAGATGGAGATCCAGTGGTGTTTGTTGGTGAGCAAGATCCTCATATGTGTCACAGGCGTGTTCCATCCTTATCATCCATGATGGATGAGATGATGCTGAGTTATTCAGAGGTTCCACAGTTGGAATTTCCTAGGGTCGTAGAGGAGTACCCTGATGTCTTTCCAGAAGAGGTTGTAGCATTACCCCCTCAACGAGAGATTGAGTTTGGGATCAAGATAAAGCCAGGAGAGTCTCCTATATCTATGTCTCCAAATATTATGGACCCTTCTGAGTTACGAGAGCTATTTATACATCTTGATGGCCTGTTGCAATGCGGTTTTGTTTGTCCAAGTGTGTCACCAGGGGGTGCACCCGTCTTGTTCATAAAGAAGGTCGATGGCAGTTTGCGGTTGTGTGTCGATTGTCGTCACTTAAAAAAGTGACAATAAAGAATCGTTATCCTCTTCCATGAATTGATGATTTATTCGATCAACTAAAGGGTGAAGGTTGGTTCTCAAATATCGACTTGTGATCAGGATATCATCAGATGCATGTGAAGTATGAGGATATCTTGAAGACTGCTTTCCGTTGTCGTCATGGGCATTATGAGTTTGTTGCAATGCCATTTGGCGTGACAAATGCTTCAACTGTATTCATGGGATTGATGAATGCTGTGTTCCGAGAGTTCCTGGACAAGTTAGTGGTAGTTTTTATTGACGACATCCTTGTGTACTCCACATCTTAAGAGGAGCATCAGGAGCATCTACAAGCCATTTTGGGAGTTCTTCGTTGACATCATCTATTTGGTAAGTTGTTTAAGTGTGAGTTTTGGGCTCAAGAAGTCCATTTCCTGGGGAATGTTGTGTATCAACAGGGATTATTTGTGGATCCATAGAAGATAGAAGTAGTTATATCTTGGGAAGCCCCCAATACAGTGTCAGAGGTCCGAAGTTTCCTTATTCTCACAGGGTACTACAGGAGGTTCATAACCAATTTCTTCTGAGTTGCAAATCCTCTAACAACTTTGACTAAGAAGGATCAGGCATTCGTATGGACTGATCAGTGTCAGGCATATTTCGAGTATCTAAAGGATAAGTTAGTAAGCGCTCCAGTCCTTTTTCTTCCAGCTGAGGGAGTTCAATTTGATGTTTTCTGCAATGCTTCACATCTGGGGTTAGGTTGTGTTCTCATGCAGTAGAGGTCAGTTGTTTCTTATGAGTCTCGGTAGTTGCGTCCCCATGAACACAACTATGTCACCCATGATCTTGAGTTGCAATCCGTGGTGTTTTCTCTAAAGTTGTGGAGACATTATCTCATTGGTGAGCGCTTTGTGGTTTTCACTGATCATAAGAGTTTGAGGTATGTTTTCTCCCAGCATGACATGAACTTATGATAGCATCAGTGGATGGAGTTCTTATATTAATACAACTTTGAAATATCATATACACCTAGAAAAGGGAATGTTGTAGCTGATGCACTAAGACAAAAGTCATGTAGTGATTTTGTGCATGAATCCGGTGATTCCTGGAGAATAATGGAAGAACTTTCAGAATTGTATCTTGATATAGGAGAAGTTGGGGGTAGTGGTTGTCTTTTTTAGATGACGGTATAGTCATCCTTGGTACAGATGGTGGAAGAGTCCCAGTTGGTGGATCTTGAGGTGGAGGTCTGGAGAGACCGAGTTTTTTGTGGTGAGGCCCCTAATCGTTGGACTGAATATGAACAACATCGAGTGTTATATCATGGAAGTATTTTTATTCCCTTGACGATGTGTGAGACGGTTCTTTGAGAGTTCCATATTTCTCCTTTAGCAGTACATCCTGGCGTGAAAAATATGTACCTAGCCTTAAGAAGTCAGTTTTGGTGGTCTGGGCTGAAGCGTGCGGTTGTGGAGTTTGTGTCTTGATGTTTAGTCTGCTAGAAGGTGAAGGTCGAACACCGTGTTCCTGGTGGTCTTCTCCAGCCATTAGAGATTCCTCAGTGGAAGTGGGAGGACATCTCAATGGACTTTGTTACTGGTTTACCTCGAGCTCCGGGAGGACATAACGCTAATTGGGTGGTATTGGATCGTTTAATAAAATCGGCCCACTTCATAGCAATCAAGGAGTCAAGATCAGTGGAAGTTTTGTCGAGGTAGTAGCTAGAGGAAGTGGTAAGACTTCATGGAGTCCCTAGGACAATGATTTTTTATCGAGATCCTTTTTTACCTCTAGGGTTTGGAGAGGTCTCCAACATGCTTTCGGTTCTCAATTATGGCTTAGCACTACTTTTCATCCTCAAACGGATGGTCAGACGGAGCGAACCATCCAGACTCTTGAAGACATGTTATGCTCTTGTGTTCTTGATTTTGTAGGTTCATGGATGAGGCACTTACCCTTATTGGAGTTCGCTTACATTAATATTTTTCACTCCACCATTGGTATGGAGCCTTTTTAAGCCTTGTATGGTTGGCCTTGTTGTTCTCCATTGTGCTTGACTGGGGTCAGAGAGTCATCAATTCTTGGACCAGAAATAGTTCAGAATACAACAGAGATGGTTCAGGTGATTCGTGAGAGGATTAAGACTGTGAAAGATCATCAGAAATCATATGCTGATCAAATAAGGAGGCCCTTAGAGTTTAATGTTGGGGATCATGTGTTTTTGAAAGTGACTCCCCGTCGTGGGCAGTGAAGGTTTGGTCGTGGAAGTAAGCTTTCTCCCTGGTTTGTTGGGCCTTTCGAGGTGTTAGCCCGTGTTAGAGCTATGGTGTATCAAGTAGCACTTCCCCCACAGATGAGTCAGATATATGATGTTTTCCATGTATCACAACTCTGTCATTATCTTCATGATGACTCTCACATCATCAATTGGGGAGAGATCGATGTTGATGATGATGCAACCTTTGAGGAGCGACCTGTGGAGATCCAAGACTGCAAGGAAAAGGTGTTGTGTGGGCGTTCTATTCCCTTAGTTCGTGTCCTATGGTGACACGGTGGCATGGAGGAGAGTACTTGGGAACGTGAGTCACAGATACGTGCTCAGTACCCAAAGTTGTTTGATTTTTAACTCTTTTCATGTAATGATGTTCTCTTTGTGGTTAGACCCTTCATGTTTTATTCATGAATTTTCTTTCTTTGCTTTTTTGGATTGCTCTCTTTTGAGAGGTATCTCGATGGGTGGTTGTTCGGACACCATTTCTTTTTTCTCTCTCTTTAGGCGGGTTTTGAATTCTCGAGGATGAGAATGTTTTGAGAGGTATCTAATGTAATGGGTCGGACCTCTCTGGTCTATTCCTTTATTGAGTTATGGGTTTTGAGGTGTTCTGGGAGGTCAAGGTGACTTATCCCCAACACTTTTCCCAATTTCCAGTTCAGTGAATAGTTCCAACGGTAGACAGTTGTGAACAGTGCAACGGTAACCTCTAACGGGAATCTCCATTGGTAACCACTAACGATAACCTCTATTGGTAACCTCTATCGGTAACCTCTATCGGTAACCTCTAATAGTGACCTTTTCTTTACTTTGCCAAATTTTTGAGTTCTGTGAACAGTGTTTCTAGATCGGTGAGCCCTAAGTGTCACATTTTCATTCTTTTGCCAAATTTTGAGTTCGGTGAATAGTGTTTCCAGAACGGTGAGCTCTAAGTGTCACCTTTTCTTTTCTCTGCCAAATTTTGAGTTCTGTGAACAATTCTTCCAGAATAGTGAGCTCTAAGTGGTACCTTTTCTTTCCTTTGCCAAATTTTTGAGTTCTTTGAATAGTGTTTCTAGAACGGTGACCTCTAAGTGTCACCTTTTCTTTCCTTTGCCAAATATTTGAGTTCTGTGAACAGTGTTTCCAGAATGGTGATCTCTAAGTGTCACCTTTTCTTTCCTTAGCCAATTTTTTGAGTTCTGTGAATAGTGTTTCCAGAATGGTGACCTTCTAAGTGTCACGTTTTCTTTCCTTTTCCAAATTTTTAGTTTGTGAACAGTGACCTTCTATGTGTCACTTTTTCTTTCCTTTGCCAAATTTCGAGTTTGTGAACAGTGTTTCCAGAACGGTGACCTTCTAAGTGTCACCTTTTCTTTCCTTTGCCAAATTTCGAGTTGTGAATAGTGTTTCCAGAATGGTGACCTTCTAACTATAACCTCTTATTTCCTTTGCCATATTATGGGTTCATGAATAGTGTTTCCTGCTTCCCACAAGTTTCGCCCCTTTAGCATTTTCCTTTGACGTTAAATGAATTTAAATCCTTGTTTTAAGGACTCTAAGGCCAATTCAAAGGCCATAACTCCTAAATTAATTATTCATCTGGCTCGGGATTTTTTTACTTGGTCAAACCACATGGGTTAATGCGATCTGCTTTTAATGGGGAATTAAGTGTATCTTAAACTGTCGCCCCATTAAATCTTCAAAAAGGGATGATATATCATCCTCCCTTGTTATTCCTCTTGTTTTCGGCTATGAGATGCTAGAACCTTTCAATCCTTCCCGTAGCAGTTGCATAATTAAACTTTACTCCTCGGATAGGTTTCTCTTTGTTTGATGCAACCAAGCTGTATCAATCAATATTCAATATAAGGTATGTTTTATCATCATTCCTTTGAGGATCATCTTCTCATGTTTCTCCTTTTCTTCTTATAGCATGTAATCTCCATGCTTCTAATGGGGTTTTTCTTGTGGTTTGGTTGGTATGGTCATACCGTTGAATCCTCGGGTGGATGAAGTTGTTGTGAGAGGAGGACCGTGACATGTTGTGTGGATAAAGAACATCAAGAACTCTTCAAGGTTGGGGATTCGTTTCTTCTCTTATTTTACGTGCAATTGTATTTTTAGTGTGTTTAATCCAACTGGATGACAATGGAATTAACATAATAAATATTTTAACTGGATAAATAAATTGGTATCGATCATATGTTATTGCTTTTTGTTTTGCTAGATAGTGTGATATGTATGCTTGCTTTGCTTAGCTGTTTGTTACGGATGGGAATCTGTAAATAATGTAAATTGGGTTTAATTAATAATTGTTTGTCTAAAGATAAAGAGTCATGAAAACTAATCTGGTTCTTGTTGTAATTTGATGTTAATCAAATCTGCACAGTAAGGGTGTTTAATTAATTGTGATAGCTTACTGATTAGGTTTCACAAATTTAAAACCTACGAATAATAAACCTGTTATTTCGAGATGGATTAAAGAACTGATTGTTTGATAATTTCTTAAAGGGTTCTAAGTTTCCCTCTTGATTGTTAAAGGGCCAAGAGCCCATTGATGTGATGTTTTGTTTTCCTACTGCTTCTACTGTGATGTGAGCCTGGACGGCTGTTGTGATATGTGGAGGTATGAAGACATTGGGTTGTGGCACCAGATGATGCCTAGAGTGGCAAGATGTATCGGTTTATGTATGTGGGTGCCGGGGAGGACACCAGGGATGATGGAGTGGGATGAATGTGTTTTTTTGATGCTTAATGGTTCTTTAGTTGTTTATCTGCTTTATTTTTTCCTACTTCTCAAGGCAGCTGGTTTTGCTTACCCTTCTTCAGAAAGATGCAAAGACGCACTGGGTATGCCACGTGCTTTCCCTCTTTAGCTTCTCCAGGGAGGATGGGTCTATGCTCTTACTATAGGCGGAAAAGACTCGATGGGTAGTAAATCTACTCACCGAGTTGAGCCCCTTGTGTTAGTACCATAGGATGCTTTTCTAGAATGCTTGGGAATATGGGAAAGTAATTCTTTAATGAATATTTGAATAAATGGTGTTAACTCATGGGGTTTGATTTCACTGGAACATAATGTTGAGGTTGTAATTTTTTAAAGGGACAGTTGACTTTGGGTGTGATGCTAGTGGAACTTAATGTGAAACTGTTAATGGTTAATGTTTAAAGAATTATTTAATGTACAATGGAACTGATAAAAAGGGAATGAAGTAATATAATAAATCTCTTTAAATGTTTGTGTTCTTATAGGATACCTAGTCTTAGAAGTAGCAGCCCGGAGTCTGAGAGACATTAGCTACAGTTGTTTCTAAGACTAGGTAATTCCCATAGTGTGGTTGTGAGATATAATATATTCTGTACTTTTTATGTTTCTATAAGCTACTCCACCCAGTCGGTAAGGAAAACTGACACCCCGGGGATTCTAAGCCCTTGGGGGGTGTTTTCCCTAACATTCTGGTGGGAGGAAGAATGGTTGATTACCCCCTTTGACCCCGCTCTCTTCTCGTGGTAGATACTTGTGCTAGTGGGCACAACAGTTAGTTTTCCCAATGTATGTGTGTAGAGGGCTGTAATGGAATGTGGTTATTCACACACATTTATTATGGATATAGTATCCTATAGAATATTATAGGTGTAACGTGTGTAGACTATGATGGATTGAGGATCCTTACTCGGTGTATGGGCTATAATGGCTTGAGGTATAATACCCGATGTATGATACACGTTATACGAGCTGTGGTGGCTCCTGGAAACTACTTGGTTACTTTTGGTTGTGAGGATGGTGTGGTGCTTCACCCATGAGTCTGTGGGATAGCCTCTCTATTGCATGAGGTACATCTTGGGGTGCTTCGCCCAGGTGTCTACTGGCAAGCCTTTTGGAGAGAGATGCTCAGGACGTGCGACGTTGGGGCAATGCGGCAAACCAGTGGGGAAGTAGTAGTAGGGTACCCAATATATTCTTTAATATATGCTATATTCTTGTATGCATTACTTGGTGTGAGTATACAAGGTGAGGTTAGGAACTTAGTATACCTGTTTAGGTGACGATTTAGTTTCACTTGTTGTCCAATGTACTTTAAGCATGCTTTCATTACTTTTTCATGAGAGGCTTCGGGGAGGATCCTAATGAGTATACTGTTATACTAACCCTATTTATATATAACTGTTTTTCAGGTCACTTGGGGCAGGTTGGAGATCAAGATGGTTTCTACTAGCTTGGGGTGCATGAGCTGTTCGGGCTTGTGGTTGCTGCTGTTTTTACTTTCTTTTGGGTACTTGTAGTTTTTCCCTTCTAGTTGTAGTACTTCTTCATGACATTTCATATGTGTACTTGGGTTTTCATTAATATTTCAGTCTGAGTTGGAGTTTATCAGTGTCTATATTATCTCTCTCTTTTGCATGTGTTCTATTAGAGGGTAATGCCTCCCATTTTTGTGTGTTACTATACCCTCGGTGCTAGTCGCCAACCTGGGGCCTACTAGAGGCGAGACTCAGGGGTCATTATCTCCCTTCTCACATTGCCGGCCCAGGAGGGGTACACTTTGTGGGGAGGGGGTTGTGACAAACATTATCATTAATAAACTTTAATGGATCAATCAAAATCAGTAACATTTTATAAAGAAAATAAAGAATTACAGAAAAATATATGTATAATAAGTGATTATAATTGAATTGTATAAATGTTAATAGATATAAATATGGTTCTAGAATAAATAATTGAAATTTTTGTTAATTATATTAGAGGTTAAATGGTTTTCCTTGAAGTAGGGAGTAAATGTAAGGATTTATTTTCAAACTCACTTGGAAATAAAGATTTTCACTATCTAAATTCCCATTTAGGGAAATTCTATATAATTTATCTCTGAACCCAAATTTTTTTCTTTTACTCTAGTTAATTATTGGGTTTATAGTTCTTCTTATAATTTCACCTCCCATTGATTACCAATTCAATCATAAGGTTTCTTGTATGTGTAGTTGAACTTATCTCAACTTATCAGTCAAGAATAATTCCCCTCCATGTCCATGTTTTTCATATTATTTTATGGTTTTTCTTATTCCAACCTATATTATTTTATAAATTCATTCTCTATTTACTATTAATTTCATTATCAAATATTGAATTAATTTTTTATAGTTTTATAGATTATCACTTTCTCCTAATATTTTCTTCAGCTTTATTTATAAATATTCCATTTAATTTTTTCATGGTTATTCAAAGTAATTTCTAAATAATTTAGCGTGATTTTTCAAAGACCATTAATTTATATGTTATTTCCTTTAAAATTAAAAATTATAATAAATGTAATGGATATTTTTTTGTTCGGAAATATTTTTTTAATGTTCCTACAATGTATTTCATCTATTTCATAATCCATTAATATTTCTTATGATTCATTGGAGATATTATCTAATGATACCATTCACATTCTTTATCTAAATGGAACAAGATCATGTCTTATAAAAAATATCAATAAACTCGTTTCCTTCCCATGGGTTAATTAAGATATGTTGGAATTTCGATTGTTTTCATGTTTGTGGGGTATGTATATATATCATTTTTCATTATATGGTGGGTAGGAATAGAATTATATATCCCTCTAATGTTTTAGTTAAAGATTTATATTTCATGATATGACATGTATGTGACTTAATAGTGAACCCGGTCCATGATGTTTATGATAATGGGGAGTAATCCCAAGGCACATTGTTATGGGACTATGTCCCATATGTGATGATGGTCTTTTTAGTGAGCCTTGGCATAGGAAATGATTTTCTATACTTATGTTTGTTCAAAATTTTAATTTTATGCCACTTTTATATGTTATATTTCATGTCTCATGATTAATAACTCATTTTCTACCCATATGGATCATTTCTTATGATATGAAATAATCCATGTGTTATGATTCATGATTTATGATTTGATTTTTGTCAAGTGTGTTGGTTTCGGGCATAGAGGAAGCATTGTAGTGGAGATAGATATATTGAAATTTTTTTAATAATAATTCCCCAAAACCAAGAGTGAGGATCTTGTAGGTAAAATTTATAATAAATTTTTTTAATATATAAAGAAATAAATACCTAGGCTTCGGAACTTTCTTTATTGGTTATTTTTGATCATCTGAAAATACCTTTCCAGATTTTCTTTTTTGTTTTTCTGAGGATCCAAGGGAATAATCCCTCTATAGGTGACTCACACGTGCTCCAATGGTCTCTAAGAAACATCACTCATTATTCAGGTGCTAGCATGGATAATTGAATGTCTTGCATTGTTCATTTTTGGTCACTCGTTCTTCGATCTGGAAGAAATTGTCTCTTGGGTTTCTCATTCTTGAGAGGGATATTGGAGGATGAGTTTAGGGATAATTTGTTATGAGTTGAAATTCTCTATTTTTGAACTTGGAATTGGTTTCGATTGATTTACACAATAGACATATCCATCTATTTATAGATATGGGATTTTTATTACAAAGTTTAATTGTATAACATCCATTAAATATAATTATAACCATTAATGAAATTACATGCCACATAATAATAATATTATTATTATTATTATTATGTGGTGCACAAACAAGGAAAAAAATAGATAAAAAATATTTATCGACTTGTTTATAATTATTTTATCACAAGACACGGTCTTGGTCTGTTTGAAATCATCTTTCATTTATTGAACACCCAAATAAATATTTTATTCTCTTAATAAAATATTTTATTCACAAAATAGGAAATAAATATTTATTAAATATTCAATAAAATAAATAAATATATTTTATTTAAGATATAGTGAATAAATATTTATTTAATTTAAGTGATCAATATAACTTGAATAAAATTATTCCTAGGTATTGAAAATAATTATTATTAAATTAATTAAATTCAAATATAATTTAATCAATACCAATAGAAACACTTAGTGTGTGACCCTCTATGGTTCTTTCTCATTAGCATTTGGTAGACAAGCCGAAAGTCAAAGATTACTATCTAGCAATGGGTCAAGGCACCCAAGAGAAAGAATATAAATTCAAAATGATGAAAACCACATACAAACTCTCACTATGTAATATAATCACTTTTTTACAATATCTCATCAAGAAGGTTTCATGATGGTGTCATCAACCTATATGCTTGATACATCATTCTTTGACTATCTGAAATAAACTCACTGTTACACTATGACCATAGAATTTAGGGTGGTATTTCTATTTCAATCAAAGATCCAAGATATCAACTTCCATAAATATGGAAGGGAAAATCCTTTTTTTACTTATCCATTAGTAACATGTCATTCATGATGCACTCAATATACCCTACTTCCCGCTAATATATGGTGTGATTATTTTTGTCATAAAATCTAATATTTCAAGTTGTGACATGCATTAATGATAATATTAAAGTCTAAGTACCATTACACATGCTCACAAATAAGAATATCTAATGACACTAAAACATGCGTAAATCCTATTTGTTGGTCTATTCTTATAATATCCCATCTTAGATATTACTAAGTGAAAACTTCATGAGAAGAGGTCTCATCTCATTATGAGTACTCACATCTAGTGGTCTATATACTATTTGTCTCATTATAGTATGTTATCTAACCATATAACTATACTAAGAATATTGTCATAGAAATTTAAGGTTGTTATCATAGAAGGGAACTATTATGTCCTCATAAATGCAAAAAATACTCTAGGACATTATTAAAGTATAACAGAACAATGAATAATATTTAATAAGATGTTTAATTTAATATTTAACACATTAAATATTCATGTAATAAAAGTAAAAAAGAGTTGGTTCTAGGATACCAACTCTAACAAACTACACATATACTAGATTCAACTACCTACAACTTTCAGTTCTCTAGACTTCACATGATAATCATGTTTTTTTATTCAAGGCTTTAGTCAAGGGGTTTTCCATGTTGTCATCAATGAAAATACAGCTCACTATAACCTCACCTCTCTGAAAAAAATATCTCAAGATATGATACTTATGAAGTATGTAATTTTTCCACTGATGTGACCTTGGATATTTTGTGAGAGCCATCACTATATTATAATCACAATAGATTGTGATGGGATCTTGAATATTAGGTACCATATCAAGACCTTTGTGAAATTTCACATCCAAACTGCTTTTTTAGCTTCCTTAAAAGTTGCAATATACTCAGACTCTTCTATAGAATCTTCTACCATAGCCTTCTGTGAGCTCTTCCATATCAAAACACCTCAATTCAAAGTGAATATGTATCATATTTATGACTTCATGTAATCTTTATCAGTTTGGAAACTAGAATATTCATATCCATTGATGAATAATTCCTCATCTCCTCCCTAAACCAGGAACATGTCCTTAGTATTCCTCAGATACATAAGGATATTATTGACTGCCATCTAATGGAAGACACCTATATTAGCTTGATATCTTCCTACCACACTTAATGCATAGGAAACATCTATCCTATTACATAGCATAGCATACATGAATAACCCAATAAACGATTCATATAGAATCCTTACCATTTTATTTCATTCATCATGTGTATGAGGACACATTTTCTTGGAAATATGAATTTCATGTGATGCTGGAAACAATCCCCTCTTGTAATATTCCATATATTATATCTTAAATATCTTTTCAATGTATATACTTTGACTTAGGTCGAGAAACCTATTGGATATATCATGATGGATCTTAATCCCAAGAATATATGCTACCTCACCAAACCCTTTCATATAAAATATTTTTTTCAACCATACCTTAACCGACTGTAAGATTGGTATGTCATTTCCAATAATTAATATATCATCAACATATACTATTAAGAAAATGAATTCACTCTCAGTAAACCATTTATAGACACAAGGATCGCATTCTTTAATTATAAAACAAAATTCAATTATGGATTCATTAAAACAAATATTCCATGACTTGGATGATTCCATTAATCCATAAATTAATTTTTGAAACTTTCATATCTAATTGGAATTCTTTGGAGTCACAAACCCTTTAAGTTGTGTCATCTAGACATCTTCCTCAAGGTTCCCATTGAGGAAGGTTGTTTGACATCCATTTTCTAAATCTCAAAGTCATGGTAAGCCTCAATGTCATGTATAATTATGATGGATTTCAGCATTGTAACTGGTGAAAAAGGTTTTATAATATTCAATGCCTCGAGGTTTTTTAAACTCTTTTGAAACTAGTCGTGCCTTATAGGGATAGAATTTTCCTTCCATGTCCATTTTATTATTGAATACCCATTTCAAACCAATGGGATTTACATTCAATGGAGGATCTACCAAAATCCAGACATAGTTTTGGTACATGGAATCCATTTTAGAATTCATGGTTTCTTTCCACTTGGAAACATCTGTGCCACATACTACATCCATTTAGGTTATAGGATAATTATTATCAAATAATAATGATTCATCATCCTTGGTAACTAAAAAACCATATTGTTCTGGTTCTTTAACCTCTCTTTTACTCCTATGTAGTACTTATGTCTCTAGAACAGTTTTTTCTTCTATAGGGATTTGTGAAATCTGATCATGTTCATACTCTTGTTTTCCTTAAGCCATGACTTCATCTATGTTTATCTCACTCCGACAATATCTTTTGGATATGTTCTCCCCCTAAAGTAATATCTTGTTTCTTTCCAATATAACATTTTTATAAGGATTCATATAGGTAATATACCCTTATTTCTTTGGGGTATCCTATAAATGTACACTCTATACCTTGGGGTTTAATCTTTTCACCTGAAGAGGCCTTAACAAATGCTTCACTTCCCCACACTGGCAAATTTGATAACATGAATTTTCTTCCACTCCAAAATTCATAGAGAATATAATTTTTCAATTTAGTTTGGACTTGGTTTTGTATGTGTGTCACTATTTATAATTCATATCCCCCAAAGGATAAATGGAATACTCACATGAATCATCACTGATCTCTCTATATCCAACAAGGTGTAATTCTTCTTCTTTCTTGCACCGTTCCACTGAGGTGTGTATTGAGGAGTGAGTTGGTATAGGATTCCAAACTCCCAAAAGTAATCAATAAAGTCTTGATTAAGATATTCTCCACCACGTTCTAAGTGTATTTTAGTAATCTTCCAACCAACCAATTTCTCAAGTTCATTGTTGTATTCCTTGAATTTATCAAAAGAATATGACTTATACCTCATTAATTAAATATTTTGATATCTACTAAAATCATCAGTAAAATTTATTAATTATGAGTTCCCACACCTTGATTCAATAGGAAATGGTCCACACACATCGTTATGAACTAATTCAAGAATATCTTTAGTCCTTTCAACTTTCCCACTAAATGGAGATTTGGCCATTTTTCCTTGTAATAATGCATGACATAAACCAAGTGTTTTTAGTTCAAATGAATCTTAATATCCATCATGATGAAAAAAAATCATGAATTTTTCATTTACATGACCAAGATGGTGGTGCCAAAGTTGGGTGTTGTATGATTCTTATGAAGTAACATTATTATCAATTGTTATTACTCTGTTCATGTAATCCAACACGTAAATACCATTATATAAATGTGTCTTATAATAAAAAATTATATATTTAAAAAATAAGCAACATTTATTTCCAAATTTAAAAATGAATCCACTTGAATCTAGTCTAGATACAGAAATAATTTTCTTGTAATAGAAGGAACATAATAAAAACCCTTTAAAACTAAGATCATTCTAGTTTTAAATGTGAGGTTTTAGTCCCTGGTAGATATAGTAATAAGTTTAGATCCATTGGGTGCTCATGGATCTACCTCCCCTCTGTCAATTTTTTATGATCTACTTAGTTCTTGTATTTGAATACATATAGTATCATGAAAATTTGTATCTAATACCCAATATATAGAAATAGAGAAATTTCACTTGATAAAAAACTCAAATAAAGCTTCCACTTGCTTCTTTATCTGGGTGCAATTTTCTTAGTGTCCCTTCTTGTCATAGAGAAATAGAAAGCATCATCTTCCCTTGATTCCCCTTTGATCCTCTTATTCTTAGATGGGTGTAAAGAATCTTTGGGATAAAATATCTTTGATTTCTCGTTATGTTTTTTCACCAAAAGGACATAATGATTTTCATGATTTATATATTTATCTACTTGGAGAAAGAGGATAAGAAGAACTGGTTGATAATTTTCAATGTTTTTTCTATTAAAATTCACACAAAAAACTGGAGAAGCTCTAAGGGAGTGATGTCAGATTGAGATCGGTGCGCAGTTCTTTTGGGAATTTAAACCCTAGAACCTCTAGGCACTAAATGTATCCAATAAGCTTGAAAACATGAGGCACAGCTAGGTAACCCTCTCAATGCTTACTCTGAAAGAGTTCCTAATAAATATCAAATTGTTCCTTTCTATATCTCTCATGGTAAAGACCATAGAGGTGCTCAAGCATGCTATATCCATCCATGTTTTTATGAGGATTCATGAGTTTAATAAACATAGATTAAATAATTAATAATTGAATTTCGACCGCATCATTCGTATGTTTTTCATAGACTGTGAACTTTTCATCACTCACCTCTTGAGCAGGAAGATCAAGCATTGAGGATTCTAGCATGTTAGATTTTCATTTATGGTGTTGAATAAACCGAAGGTGTTTAAACCACTCTTGGAAGTTACTGCTAGTGAGGCGATTGTCTTTATCTAATATTGATCATAGGAATGGTGTGGATGAATAGATTTTAATTTTATCCTAAAATTAAAATATCATATTATTATTACTTTTCTTGACTAAAAAAATTGTGAGAAATAATAAATTAATTGATTTTAATAAATCTCTCATTAT
The DNA here is from genome assembly GCA_963277665.1 of Viscum album. Classification (NCBI taxonomy): domain Eukaryota; kingdom Viridiplantae; phylum Streptophyta; class Magnoliopsida; order Santalales; family Viscaceae; genus Viscum; species Viscum album. The sequence continues at coordinate 1,468,266,673 of OY728158.1, forward strand.
TTTATCAAGTCCCAACAACCCTCACCATTGAACTTTAAATTTCTAGTTTCTAGGACATTATAGTATCAAGGATTCATATTCCCCTTCTCATAACACCGAAAATAGTCGTTCAATCTATCTTGAATGTATTTAGGTAGGCGATTATTTTCTAATTGCGGGTATGTGGCTCCTTGATCTATTGAGTGGACTCCCCAATCCAGAAATCCTGACTTGTATTTTCTCAAAACTTGCCTCCAAATTACACCAAGTCTAGAAAGGACACTCCACTTGATGTAAAATGGTTAAGTCATCCAAAAAATTTAATAAGAACTCCCCTTAAAAGAGTATTTTTTCCAACAAGGGTTGGTCAAACAGATAGTTCTATTGAGTTTTGTTCCTAATTAAGTAATGAAAGGCTCAATCTAAATAACTATTAGATTGTGGGATTTTATTTTATTATGCTTAAATTTTTATCTTGTTTTATCCTTTAAATGAATTGTTGTTATTTAAGTTGATTTTTTCTTAATTAATTAACCATGCTTAGATAAAACATTTATGCTGAATCAATTTTAATTAAATTTTATATTTGAATATTAATTCATTCATTTATGTGATCAGGTTCTTGCATTAATAAATATAATTTTAATGCATTAAACCTAAAAAAATAATTAATTAAATGACCCAATCATGAGCTTATTTGATGGTTGATTTATTGGGCAGACAATAAATCAACCTATGGCCTAGAAAAAATAATTCCTTATGTCGAATGTGGCATGAGTTGTAGCATTCCCCATGACCACCTTTGTAACACTAAATTGGTGTCATTATGGTTATGTCTTGAACCATCTTCATGTGCCTTGGGATACTCGATTAATTAAAAATATTTATTACTCACACATAGGTGAGGGGAATCTAAGGATTGGTTAAAGAGAATTATATAAATATTCTTGGACACATAGGTCCTACATAATAATAGAGGGGGGATGACTCGCATACCATCTTTTAATTTAAAATTAAATAATTTCAAAACCATGAAATAAATTTAATTAAAAAAATTTCAACACATACATAGGTCTTGGTCAAGCTCATCATCGGTCGTACACATAATGAATACGCAAAAATTAACTAACTAGCATTCATTTATTTATTTGTTCTTTATTATTGAGATGAATGTGCTCATATTAATTAATTAATTCCCTTTAATCTCAAGGATCATCTAATTTTAATTGGTGATAACCATCAATTTTGAATTCATAAAAAATTAACAGAATAACCATTAATGACATATTTATTACATTAAATTAATTTTGCATTTAAAATTATTTAAAACCAATATTAAATTATCAAACACACAATGGTGTGCTAATCAATAAAATAAAGTTTTAATGCTACAATTTTTTAAATTTTATGTGATTTTAATTATTTCTATTAATGAAAGACTACATGGTATGTACATCCATCTACATTCCATGTACCTTGGTTTTCTTATATCCATGTCACACACTTGGGGATTTGGTGTGTTAACTTGAACAAACTACATGATGTGTAGATGCCAGCTACATATCCTATATTTGATTTCCAAATGATAGGTTTTCTTGGTCAACATGTGGTGTGTAATAAAATCACTGCAACTTTTAAATTGCTCAGCATATCTAGATACAAAGAACATGGGTATATGGAATGTTCTCCGGCAGTATTCCATGTAACCCAGCCTTACTGGCCAAAGATTTGGAACTTCTATATGGAATCTTTGGATGTTCTTCATTTGTTCTTAAATCTCTAAGAAAATGAAACAGTGAACGAACATGATTAATATGTCGATAACATGTTAATTCAAATCGGATTAAATAATGAATAACATGAAATGAAAATATAACCATGATTGTATATATATCAACAATCAAATCAATAATTATAAATTTAAACGTGACACTCTAATACTACATGTTGGTTTCAGGTGCAGCAGAAGCGTTGAGGTAGAGGGAGATATATTAAAATTTCTTTTAATAATAATCCCTTGAAACCAATAGATTGGATCTTGCATGTCAAATTTATAATTAATTTATCAAATATCTGAAAAAATAAATACCTAGGATTAGGAACATTCTTTTTTTATGATTTTTGATCATTCAAAAAGGACCTTCCAAATTTAATTCATTGCATTTGTGAGAATTCAAAGGTAGAATCCCTCTAATGGTGATCCACATGCACTCTAATGGTCTCCAAGAAACTCAACTCATTCTATGAGTGCTAGTGCAGTGAATTGAATGTCTTGCGTAGTTAGTTCTTGATCACTCATTCTTTGGTATTAAAAAAATTGTTTCTTGGTAATATAATTATTGAGAGGGATATATGAGGAGTAGTCGAGGGTGAATTTTTTTGTGCAATAATTCTCTATTCCCAAACATGGAATTGCTTTCAAATGTATTACACAATAGAGATGACCTTCTATTTATAGATCTGGGATATCGCTTAAAAAAATTAATTGAATAACAATCAATAATTATAATTATAACTATTAATGAAACCACATGATATATAATAATAATATTATTATTATTATTTGGTGTTCCAACTTGGAAAAAATGTATTAATAGCATTTACTATCTCGTAAATAATTATTTTATCATCGGACTTGGTCCATTTGAACTCCTCTTGCATTTACTGAACACCCGAAAAAATATTTTGTTCTCTTAAATAAATATTTTATTCAAAAAATAGTAAATAAATATTTAATAACTTTTCAATTAAATAAATAAATATATTTTATTCACAATCTGGTGAATAAATATTTATTTAATTTACACGGTTAATATAACTTGAAAATATCATTCCTCAGTCTGAATAATAATATTTATTTCATTAATTAAATTCAAATAGAATTTAATTGAGACCAAAAGAAACACTTAGTGTGTGACCCTATTGGATTCTTTCTCATTAGCATTAGGTGGGATTCACTAAATTCCAATATTACTGTCTAGAAACGGGTCAAGGAACCCAAGAGAAATAACTTAAATTTTCAACAATGAAAACCACATATGAATGATCACTGTGTAATATAATCCCTTAATCACAATATATCATCATGTAGGCTACATGATGATGTCATCAACTTATATGATCGATACATTATTCTTTGACTATCTGAAATAAACTCATCGTTACACCATGGCCATGGAATTTAGGGTGATGGATCTATTTCAATCAAAGGGTCAAGATATAAACTTCCATAAAGATGGAAGGTAAAAATCCTTCCTTGACGTATCCATTAATAACATTTCATTCATGATACACCCAACACACCCAACGTTCTAGAAATATATAGTGTGACGTTTTTCATCAGCAAATCTAATGCATGAGTTATGACATGCATTAATGATAATCTTAAAGTCTAAGTAAATTACACATGCTCGAAGATAGAAATATATGATGGAACCAAAACATATAGAATTCCTACTGGTGGGTTTTTTCTCAAAAATCTATTCTCTTAGAGGTCACTAAGTTCATAATTCATGAGAATATGTCTAATCTACTTACGAGTACTCACATATGACTCTATATATACTATGTGCCCCATCATAGTATGTTATTCAACTGCATGACTATTTTAATAATATTTTCATAGAACTTTAAGGTTATCATCATATAGGGGAAATACTATGACCTTATTAATGAGATAAATACTCTATGAAATTATTAAATTCATGCATAAAAATGAACAATATGTAATAATATGTTTAATTTAATATTTAATACATAAAATATTCATGAACTCAAAGTTCAAACAGTTGGATCTAGGACACCAACTCTAACAATGTATGGGTCCCTTATGATATTCTCATATGAATTTATTATATTCTAATACCCACATATTCATAGTATTCTCAATATTTATCTTTAATTGATGTCTCTTATGTTTTTCCATACAAAGCATCTACATTGTCTCTTTTAAGATGATTTCATTTCCTAGATAATGAAGAGTGGTTTTATGTGTTATATGACTAGAAGGATATAATTTGTAGAGAATTTTATGGGAGGTAATGTAGATCATATTTATAGAAACTAAACCTATAGGTTTTAGTGTGTGAGTTATTGTGAGATTAATGTATATTCATATAAAATGATGCATTATATAATTTTGTTATGGTTGGGTTATCCTAGTTTGTATCATTTTAGGGTTTAGATAATTTTGGGGATTAAGTTATAAATACTAATAGGATAGAACTTAAAATAATCGATTTTGACCAAATGTATATGTGTTAAACTTGTTGTATCATATGTTGAAATGAATATATCATAGATTTGGACTAGATAAATTGATTTTCATTACAATATTATATCTAACTTTTAATATTATTTCTTAACACTCACACTAACATTTTTTAGTCAATGGCTATAACTTCTAGGATTGTGTAAAAAACTATTGTAATGGCCAATGAAATGATTGTCCCAATGAAACCCAATAAGGGGTATCAGCAAGAGTGAAAAATATCATGGTTGTTCTGCCCAAATTTTCGTAGTCATTAAATAATAACATGAACTATATTAAACTATAAAATTCATTCATAAAGGAATGGATCCCCCTTGAGTCCTTCATATAGAAACACCAACCCAAATTTAGTGGGTATTCTTACCACTAATAACTGAATAAAAGTGAAATAAAATAGAAAATATATTATATGTTCTCCTATCCTCAAAAAATGAAAATTACTTTATCTATTTATCATTTGTAAGGTGAGACAGATAAAATGTGGAATCTAATTAAAAACATGAGGAAAGAGGAATAAATTTAAACCAAGGAATGGGAGGAATATAATAATATATTTTTTAATAAATATTTTACTTTAACTATTTTCACTAAAATATAGATAAAATTCCTCAAAATGAACCCAAATTACCATGAATCCTTTGATACCTATGAATAAAATTCAACAAAATCATAAGGTACACATCTGGTTTTATCAGGACCATGAGAAAACATGGAATCTAATCAAGAACATGAGGAAAGGGGAATAAATTTAAACCAAGGAATGGGAGGAATATAATAATATATTTTTTAACAAATATTTTACTTTGACTATTTTCACTAAAATAGAGATAAAATTCCTAAAAATGAACCCAAATTACCATGAATCCTTTGATGCCTATAAATAAAATTCAACAAACTCATAAGGTACACATCTGGTTTTATCAGGACCATGAGAAAACAATTTAATGATTATTTAGTGGATTAATACCAAGTATCTGAAAATAATTGGCTATAAAGGACTCTAGTATCTTTGAATAAATTTCTTGATATACTCACAAAGTAGGAGTGGAAACTATAGACCATAATTATTATCATGTATTTTTAGAAAAAAAAGTGACAAATGGAGTTTTTTTGAAACTCAAATGATAAAACCCATTGAGGAAATAAGATTTATCTTCCAACATGTTAAAAATGTTTAAACAATCGTAGAGTTAATTTCCTCAAAGGAATGGGAAATCGCATAAAATTTGGAAGAGAAGTCCTTGAAGCATATTAATGTCAAAGAGATGTGATTAATCCAACCAATTAAATATGTTAAATAAAGTCTCAGCCAAATGCGCCATCCAAACTCTATTGCCTCAATTATAATGATTATAGACATTACACTAACTATTTCATAAATAAAAGAGATAATAATTTCAATTTATTTTATAGTTTTTTAAATAAAAGAGATTGTTGGCGCCAAAATATGGCCCGAAAGGAAGGGACGAAAAAGAAGGCTGGCACGCTGCCTCGTGAAGCACCGACGCGAAGCACCGCCGCGAAGCACCCCGAGCATTGCGGTCTCGTGAATCTCCAGAGGCGGTAACTCTCCGCGAATGCATTTGACGTTCGCGAGCCCGCCGCGAATCTCCGGAGGCGGTAACTCTTCGCAGACGACGTTGACGTTCGCGAGCGCGCCGCGAAGCACCTGAGGTGGCACGCAAGTTCTGCTTCGCGGCGCCCCTTCCCTATAAATAATGGACTCCCCCTGAGCCCTGGAGATGGACAATCCAACCTTTCGGCTTCTCCTCAACCGAATCACGAAGCACCCTTTGCCCCCGGGAATCATGAGCTCCGCGAGGTACTTCTACTTCGCGTGATGCCTTTGCTTTGTCTCGTTTTGAGACCCTCTTCCGAGAGGGATTCCCTTCACGAAGCTCAAGGGCATTTGCGAAGGAAGGGGATTCCCAAGGGAACCCGGGCAGCTGCGGAGCGTTTATGCTTCGCGAAACACCCAAGTTGTACTAGTAATCCCTATGCTAAGGTAGGATCGCTATACATCGCGAAGCACATTGCTTCGCAGCACCCTGCTTCGTGAGGCACCCCTTCTCTGCGAGGCAGTGCTCTGCGAATATTGTTCCACTTCGCGAAGCACCCTCCACTCACACCTATGCCCCATGCTAAGTCCAAGGCACTCTGCTTCGCGAAGAACACTCCATTGCTTGGAAATTCCTCTTCCCGTGCGACCCTCCAGGTTTGCACGATGTGATTTCAAAGTCCCATGGACAATACCACCCATAGAGTTGCTTTGCCTAATGCTTCTTCGCATAGGCATGCTAATGGCTATTGCTTCTTCGTATAGCCACGCTAAAGTGGACCCCTCGATGGTTCGCTCCACAACCCCCCTTGACTATGGCCTTATTGGTACTTTCCCTTCCCCAAGGACAAGAGGGTACCGGTTATGTAAGTCCTAGGGGTGCGGAGTGAACCCACCTCGTCCGAGCTGCAGGAAGTTAAACTGCCAATCACCACATCCTCAACACATGATGTTAAACTGTGACCCGACCTCGTGCCTCTCACGAAGGGTCCCCCCAGCTCGAACATTTTTTACGCCACTCGTCTCCACGGGGGTGGAATCACCCATCCACAAGGGATGATATCCTCTTTATTGGAGTGGCGTATGTTCTCAGGAGAAGGGTGACCCTAGTTCCCCAACGGATGGCTGCACCCCTGCATCTCCGTACTTCCCCACTACCAAGGTCAGTGGAGGGCATGATAAGGAACGAGTCACCTCCCATCATTGGTCCCGAGTCCCTCTTTCGCCACGCTTTGTCGCACTTCGGGCCTCCATCCTGGAGTAAGTCCCAGCACCATGGGCCGCCTAACGCGTAAGCCCCTCTTCGCTTCTCACGGACGCACCCTTCGCGACGTGATCGTCAGGTCCTTGCAACCTCTTGTTTCTCACACTGATCTTGACTCACGTGGGCTTAGAGTGAGCACCGACCCTGACCCCTACCTTTACTGAAGTACGAGGACTTTGATCCATGTCAAGGCATGGTACGTAGGAAGCTTCCATGAGGTTCAAGGCACATTACTCGGTTGTTCATTCACGTCGAGTTTCACCCTCGTCCGGCATGACGTTAAATTGCACGCCCCGTCCCACATGACGTTAAACTACATGCCCTCATCCAGCATGACTTTAAACTGTGTTCTATCAATCCAGCGAACTACGAGGACTTTGATCCGTGTCAAGGCATGGTACGTAGGAATCCTCCATGAGGTTCAAGCCACATTACTCAGTCGCTCATTCACGTCGAGTTTCGCCCTCGTCCAGCATGACGTTAAACTATATGCCCCTTGTCCCGCATGACATTAAACTACACACCCATTTGAACTACGAGGTCTTTGATCCATGTCAAGGCGTGGTACATAGGAATCCTCCACGAGGTTCAATCCCACCCATCATCCAACTCACGTCGAGTTCTACCTACGTCTAGCATGACGTCAAACTGCAATTCTAGTCCGATGGCAAGCCGTTGTGACCAACCCGAACTACGAGGACTTTGATCCATGTCAAGGCGTGGTACGTAGGAAGCCTCTACGAGGTTCAAACCCACCATCCGGTCATTCCGACCTCATTCACATCAGTTCACCCCCGTCCCGCATGATGTTAAACTGTATTCCACAATTTGAACTGCGGGGACTTTGATCCGTGTCAAGGCATGGTACGTAGGAAGCCTTCCAGAGGTTCAAGCCCAACAATCATTGGCCCAGGCCGTCTCCTTGTCGGTGTGCCAACCCCCCCCCCCCCATTTCTACCTGAACTACGAGGACTTTGATCCATGTCAAGGCATGGTACGTAGGAATCCTCCCCGAGGTTCAAGCCCATCTCCCATCGGACCAAGGTCCCTCATTTACGTCGGTTCACCGACACCCATCGCTCGTCGTTCATTCATGTCAGGGTTCACTACCGTCCCGCATGATGTTAAACTTTATTCCATCAATCCTTTGAACTACGAGGACTTTGATCCAGGTCAAGGCATGGTACGTAGGAAACCTTCCCAAGGTTCAATCCCACCACTAGTGGACCCCCGGGACTACTTTCATGTCGGTTCACCGATGAAACCCTTTGAACTACGAGGTCTTTGGTCCATGTCAAGGCATGATACGTAGGAAGCCTCTCCAAGGTTCAATCCCACCACCCATCGAACCAAGGTCCACCTTCACATCAGTTCACCAGCACCATCCCGAACTACACGGACTTTGATTCCCTACCACAGGGATACGTAGGAAGCCTCTTCAAGGATCAAGCCCAACTTCACTATTGCCCTTGTGGTGGTCCCATTTCATTCCCCCTCCACTCCATTCATCCATCTATCACCCATCCTGATTCTCGCCCAGACCATCATATCTCGGTGAGACCATGTCGATACGCTCCTCTTCACAGCCGCCCATGGGCTGGTCCCGGTATCGGCACCCCTCCAAGGGAAACCCCTCAATCCGATCTATTCTAGTTATTGCTCCGATCGGGTTGATCCATCTCCGCTAGACGTTAAACTCGCGGAGTACCCTGTGTTAAACATGGGAAGCTGAGGAAAACCTCAGATATGTGTCTATGGCATATAATTCCCCACGCTCGGTGTGGGATGCTTCGGGCTTCCATGCCCTCGAGAAGCCCTGTGACCAGGGATAATAGACAGACATGCCAGGTTCCCCAGCATCCAGACACGCTACTGATGCCTCAACATGACTACTCCCCCGACTGAAGGTTGCTGCCCTGACCGAACCCTTTGGAATGTCCCGACAGAAGTAGTGTAATTAACCGGCGCCCATGGAAACATGGCACTGGGAAGAGTTTCACAAACAACGTATTAAATCTATGAGGGAGAACCGGACTAGGTGACGAGTTCTGAGGAGAAATCCACAGAAGGAAGAACCGACAACCCATCATCCCATTTCGATCAAGGAGTAGACATCCCTGAATAAGGAGTGAATGCCGCCCTCCTTTGGAAAGCGGGAACGCGGGGCAACAAGCGCAGCGCGTCCTCCTCCGCGGACGGACGGATGCATGCGCCCTGACGAAAGCGTCGAAAACAGAAATGGTGAACCCGACGTGAAATTATTCTCCTCAATATGGAGATTAGTAGCGTTCGAGACACCAGTAGATTGACGTGTCACTGGATCCAGATATCTGGCACCTGGTCCTGCCAAGAAAATAGCGGGCCTGTCGTGAAACTCACCGGAAGTCAGGGCAGTAGAACGTGGGGCACTCCGTTCTACAGCGTGTTGGAGTGGATCCTTCTTACAGACGTGGAGAATGGAAGGACGTTGGGGCACTGGCTATCAATACTTTTCATCTCAGTGCTGATGAGTTGATCCCTTCGTTTCTCAGGAACCAGGTTGCTGTTACAAAGACGCGATCACCGCCCACTCGCCTATACAGGGGAAGGGGAAACATCGCCACAACCACCCCACATGGCGCCGCTACCGCCACGACGGCCGCCAAATCACGGAATACGGGGCGCCCACGTCCCCTTTCCCCATCAGAGGTCATCCAGCGAAGGGTGATCAACAACCTCGTGCGCTGGTACGAGGAGGAAGTGGCCATCCCAACTCGGGATATGGCCCGCCTGGACCTGGAGGCATCCAGGCCCCACCGTCAACGCCGCCCTAACAAGCCGTATAGGGAGCCCCTTCTCCCCACCCCAATGTTCAACCATTTCGGGAGCCTGTCCCCGGAACGCCTTGACGAATCCTCGCCTTACGTTGATGAGGCGGGCATCGTCCGGCTCAGCCTGCTCAGGGTCCCAACCCAAGGGCTCCAGGCAAGAGCTCCCACCCGGCCGCGTCAGCACCGCCGTCCGACTACGCAGGAAGAGCAGGCTGGCCATGCCCCTGCACCACCTGGACCCGCTCGCCTGACCCGACGTCAGCGCCGGGCCCGGGCTGAGGACGCTCGCCCAGATGTGTCAACGTCAACAGCTACAGTGGCCCTCACCACCGCCGACGTGCATCATGAAGTCCCTGCATACACTGAGAAATGGCACTCCTACACCCAACCAGGATCGAGACCCCAACTGCCCCACAGGCAGGCTAGGTTGACTCTCCGGGTTGCAGGCCCAAGTGGTAATCGCCGCAAACTAACCCGCGGTGATGTCACCCCGTACGGAGGCCCTCCCCGTACCACTACTCCACAGAGTGTGGGCCTTCCCCGCTCAGAAGTTCGTCATGGAGGTATGCCTCGTGCTACCCCCATCTCGAAGGAAGACCTGCCCTGTGGCAGTGACGCTCGGCACAGAAACCTTTCCCGCACCCACTATACAGGGTATGGAGTCCATCCTCCTGCCCCTAACCGCCGATCTGAAGGCACTGCCCATCCAGTCCTTCTCCAACGTGGGGGCCCTCCCTATGTCCTCTCTGCAACCGGCAAAGGTCCTCCTCACCCCAGCAACTCAAGGAGTGAAGGTCAGCCTCACTCCACCTTCATCAACCATGGAGGTCCTCCCCATGCTCCTGCCGATTCCAACAGAGGCTCCGCCCACATGGGTGCTGTCCATGGAGGTCCTCCCCATGTACCCTTCGACATTTTCCCTAGTGCCCCTCGCATCGCGGCTATCAGGAGAGCGGGCCCTCTCCGCCACGGCGGCATCGCCTCCCCGAGACTACATAATAGTGATCAACCCTGTCCCGAAGAGCCACCCCGGGGTAGGAGAGCGGGTCGTTGCCGCCACAAGAAGAATACTGGGAAGGCCCGGGTGGAGATCAAACTTGCCTGCTTCTCCGACTCTGAAGCAGAATGCGACTCAGCGATGGAACCTTCTCCCCGCTCCTTCGTATCAAGGACTGGGGAAAGAACCAGACGTGTTAGCCTCATTCTCCCAGAATATTAGGTCCACTAGATTCCCTTCTCTCTCCGTAGGTACATCCAGGAGGAATAAATCTTGGGAATTCTGCAGGTCTCGACCGCGCAATCACCACCATTGTCACCAGAAGTTCCCTCTACCTCTACCAGAGATCACGGAGATCTATTTTGGGGGCCAACGGCGGTAGAGCGACTACATGACCTGTTGCTGGTAGCCGCGATTCCTGTGCCGGAAGCTGTGGTTATCAGCCCATCGTATTGTGACATCGTGGCCAGGTCACCTTACTCTTCGGAGGATGGCCCGGAATTCGGTGGCCAGTCATCTCGTTCGCCGTATTCTCCGCCGCCAAGTTTACTATCTCAGAGGTTCGCCTCAGTACCGCTGTCGGTCCCTCATCCGCCCCCGGTTGATGAGTGGGGCAATACAGGGCAAGACCCCGAGTCCGAACCCAGGAGCCTCTAGAGTATTATTGCAGCGGATTACTTCCTGGAGAAGTTCTGGCCGACGGCGGCGCTGAATTTTCACGCACCAGAGTCCCTTACCCCTAAAGAAGTGGGGTGATTTTGTCAAACCCTATGGGCGACACACTTCCGCCTTAGTTACGAATGGGTGGTATACCCCAGAAGTCGAGAGCACTTCAAAGAAATTGTCGAGCAGTGCTTCCTGATCGATTCGGCCGCACTCCTTGTGGCCCAGCACCCCAAGTCGCCAGGCCATCAGAATGCCCTTCAACGGAAATGTGTTCAGAGTTTCAAAGTACTCTGCAGAATCTTCAGGGAAGCTACCCCCCATGTGCAAGTCCGTGGTTGGGGACACTATGCCTCTCTCCTCTTCGATCCTATCCGACGGTAGCCTGATTCGCTATGCGACATCGAGGACATGCCCTCGAGAGGGGTCGCGGTCCACATGGATGACATAATGGACAAGGAAGACGAGCTTGAATTCCTTGATGGAGACTTACCCCCCGAGGGCGTACTGCCACTGCTGGACCCATCAGGGAGGGTTACCCGTCAGCAGAGGAACCTGCTAGGCCTACCCGTACCCACCGAGTCGCTGGTACTCTGTCGAAATACCGGCAAGGGTAAGGAGCACGTCAGAACTGTCAAGCACTCTGACCCATCTACCTCTGTGCAGAAAATGGAAGAAGATCCCGAGAAGTCCACGTTACGCTAGCATCTTGCTGAGTAGAAGAGGCTGGTTGATGAACTCTTGGTTGAGCGCGCCGCAGAGCGGCGACCCGACTATGGTCATCCCAGGTTGGTGCAGCAGGGGCAGGAACAATTTCCCCCGGTGAGCTGCCTTCGGGCAACCCTGATCATGCTACTGTCGAAGACAGGGCAGAAGACGGAACTTATGGCAAGAGGGTGTGATACGTCTCACCACCACCACCCCCCCCCCCCAAACGTCGGGGCAATCTGAAGAATCCAGTCCGGGTTCCCCCAGTCGCCCCGCAGGTCGTTCCGCCAGTTGATCCATGAGCTGCCGAAGCCATTTACTGTGTTGAAGAACCTGGAAATGCACTTGTGGTTAGGGATCCCCATCAAGACAGGGACCCCCACCCGAATGATCTTATTGAGGCACTCACAGCCCGCCTCGAAGCGTTGGAAACGTGGCAGGTGGCGGTCCCACTGGATGGCAAGTCGTATCCCGCGTGGGTGGATGATATTCCCGCACCTCCGGGTTTTGGGAACCCCATTTTCTTGCCATTTAACGGGATAGGGGACCCACCACAGCACTTGGCACATTTTTCTTCCAAGTGTGGTCCCATGCTGGGGACCCCGGCTCAGTAAGAATCCACCAAACTCCGGTGTTTCGTACAAACATTGGAAGGTCCAGCATTCGTCTGGTAAAACCAGCTCCCTATCGGATCGGTGACCGGTTGGGAGGACCTCCGCTGGCAGTTCCTATACCAGTTCAGCTCCACCACGTGGAAGACCAGCATTGCATACCTCTTCAAGTGCAAGCAAAGGCCTGATGAGCGGGTTATAGATTTCATCGCCCAGTGGAAAGGACTTACGTATTCCCTCGATATGCCACTGACTCAGGAGCAATTACTGACGATGTGTGTGGGGAATGTGAAAACGGAGCTGGTACCCTCCCTGATTACCCAGAACTACCCTGGAGGGTTCAGATATTTCTCAGATAAGGCTCAGCGACTTGAGGAAGCTCTGCAACAGGCTAGTCAGGCACGTTCGTTGCCCCCTATGATCCCAGTCAGGAGGACTGCCAGGGATGAACCCACCGCGGTGGCCCAAATAGAAGCCCCTAGGAAGCTGGAATTACTGCCAGCGACACCATCCATGCAACCCTGCAGAGTTCCACCACCTCAAGCACAGGCTCCTGCCCAGCAGCGACCGCCTCAGAATCGACAGGTTCCCCCGCGCAATGCGCCACCGCCACCCGGGTGAGAATCAGGCGCCGCCTCCTCGGCAGGACCCTCTGGTCCCTCATCAGGGTCAGGCCCCCAGGGCCCCCTATCCGGAAAGAAGGAACCAGACTTATTCGTTCAACTAAAATCAGGTCCCTGGCTACTTCCGAAGTGCTCTAGACCAAGGGATTGTGCACCTGCCCGAGTACAGAAGGCCGGCAGAGGCGAATCTCATCGATCACCCCAACTACTGCCCTTATCATAGGATTATGGGTCATACCCTCAAGCAATGCTATGTGTTTAAAGACTGGATTCAAGACCAGATCAACAACAACATAGTCAAATTGGGCCCGGCACCAGTACATGTGGCGGGTGTCTTTGTAGGATCAGAGATCGGCAGCGACAGTGAAGGCGAGTGGCAGCAGGTTCCCAGTCGCGGATCCCGGAAATACGATGACTGGATGGCTCGAAAAACCATCGTTCGTGCCCATGGTATCATCTGGGCGCGCCTGAAGCAGCCGGAACCTTTAGAATAGGTAGCCGGTACCTCTGCATCATCTTCACAGTCAACCTCTTCCCAAAAGGGCAAGTAGCGGCGACGCAAGAAGAAGCAACGCGCACCGCCGTTGCCGTCATCATCCCACACTCTCGGTGACTTTATGCCCCCTAATATGGGGATTCCTCCCAGAATCCTCCCAGTGGTGGATGACTCCTCAAGCGACAGCTAGGGGTACTCTTCGGTTAACACCGTGGAGCTGGTAAAGCCCTATATGACCCCCGACGAGGGGGGACGCCAGGCGAACCTCCCCAACGTTTCCAGCCGATGTTAACGTCAGCAGAATCTCAACTGCTCCGGTCATCGAGGTAGGTTAGCGATCACTTTCATCCAAGCCGTGCACGCTACTGAGACCAGACAGCAGGCTCAGCGTAGAGCTCAGCACGCGCAACCCCATCTAACGCCCTCAGCTCTACCTCCACCACCGTTTGTGCTACTAGATCAGGGAGAGATGCATCGTTCGTATCACAGTCAGTCTTGCCCGACTACAGGCCAGCCTCCACTGTCCAATCCTAGTCCGGCGACTACTCTCCAGGCTTCAATTAGTAGGTAGCAGGATAAACCCAGTACTAGCCGATCGCTGTTTCAACTAGTAGGACCCGCTATGCCTCCAAATGCCGAACGACCTCCTGTAAGCAGAGGTTCACATTTGGCATGAATGTATGATGTCCTGAAGCACCTGGACGACATTTTGGCAAGGCTTTCTATCCTTGAGTCCCTTTGCCTATCATCCGTAATGCGCGAGGCACTTACCGAGGCCCTAAGGAGCCCCCTCCAGTTTGAGACAGAGGTAGCAGCTGCAGAAGCCTTCCATACCGAGACGATTGAAAACACCGAATGTCAGGCGGTTATCTCGTTCTCCAGTGAAGATGAGGACCCTTCTATACAGGGGCACATTCACCCGTTGTACATCACTGGCCACTTCAATGGTGTGGAATTCCACCGTTTCCTCGTTGACATGGGTTCCAGAATCAATCTAATTCTGACTCGGACATTGCGGAAGATGGGTTTGTCTGAAGGTAATTTAACTCTCTCTGACCTTAGAATCTAGGGGTATGATAGGACCGAGCAAACCCCGGTCGGAAAGATCCGCCTGAAGACTCAGTTTGGTGGCTTAATTTCCAGCACTGAGTTCATGGTCGTCTCTCAGGACACCGCCTACAACGCGTTGATGGGTAGGCCATGGCTCCATCTGCATGCAGCGATCCCTTTGTCGTATCACCAGTGCCTCAAATACTCACTCAATGGTTGAGTAGGCGTGCTTCAAGGAGATGCGTCCCCTTTCGCCTCTTGTGAGGCCCGTTATCTGGATGCTGGTTATTACAAAAGTAAGGATAAGGAAATCCTAGTAAGTGAGGATGAACCCGCCCCAGTCACAAGTGATCCCTGGGCAAGCATGGATGACGCCTACGTCCTCCCGATCCACCAATTGGAGGCCACGCCCCCCGACATGGGGCAATGTTTTTTTGTTTCAGGCACACAAGGAAGGCATGTTCCCGTGTCCAAGAAACGGCGGAAAATCACCTCGTACTCCTACATCAACCAGGCTCAGGTGATACCGGAACCTCCTACCCCTGTACGGTACCAGGACGTCAAGCTTATGACAATGGCGGTACGCCATACGTGTCTCTTTCGCCGGGCTGGAATCCACCGACTCAGGCTGACACATCACCACTACTTTGATATTATCAAATGTGGCCCCCTAGGCCGAAGGCCAGATGGGATAGGATCGACTGCCTTCATTTCTATGGTCTCAATAGAAAGTGAGTCTCCTGATATGATGACCACTGCTGCCCAAGTCGGCACCAATTACCCCCAGGTTTTGATAGCCCAGAAGTATCTCCCGTCGTGGGAAATTCCCCCACGGGTGGGGAGGAACACCTGGAGGATTCTCCCCCCGCCTTTGAGGAAGGCGTCTCTACCACGGTTGATGAACTGGTACAGGTGAACCTTGGTAGAGAGGCAGATCTGAAACCCACATTGATCAGTGCAGCCATGTCCCCCGAGGAGTGGAAGCAGTATGTAGACTTCCTCAAACAACATCGTGACGTGTTTTCCTGGAGTTAAAATGAGATGTCAGGACTAGATCCCCAGGTAGTCGTTCACCGTCTGGGCCTCCCGGCAAAACATCGTGGGATTAAGCAGCCTCCCAGGAAGATGCACCCTTCTCATGGTGTTATGGTTGAGGCCAAAGTCGACAAGCTTATCAAAGCCAACTTCGTTAAGGAAGTCTAGTACCCCAAGTGGCTTGCCAACATTGTGCTAGTCAGGAAGAAGAATGGGCAGATCAGAGTCTGCATCGACTTCCGCGATCTTAATTGCCATTGCCCAAAGGATGACTTCCCACTCCCGGTGACGGAGTTATTGATTGACGCCACGGCCAGGTTCCAAGCTCTCTCTTTCATGGATGGGTATTCCGGGTACAACCAAATCCGGATGGCCCCCGAAGATGAGGAGTCCACTGCCTTCAGGGCTCCCCAATGTACCTTTTCCTACCAGGTTATGCCATTCGGTTTGAAAAATGCAGGAGCCACTTATCAAAGGGTCATGCATCGCATATTCAAGACGATTCTCGGGACATTGGTGGAATGCTATGTAGATGACCTCGTAGTCAAATCATGTCAGTGCTAGGACCATCTCAAAGACCTCGAGAAAGTGTTCGGTTTCCTCCGTTCCCATCACCTGAAGATGAACCCATTGAAGTGTGCCTTCGGGGTCACCTCTGGGAAGTTTCTGGGCATTGTTGTCAGATACCGAGGTATCGAGATCGACCCGGAGAAGATCAAGGCCATCAGCCAAATGCCTCCCCCGAGCAACATTCGGGAACTTTGAGGCCTTCAAGGCCACTTAGCATATATACGCCGATTCATCGTGAATCTGGCCGGCAAGTGTAAGCCCTTTTCCCGGCTCATGAAGAAGGGTGCCGCCTATGAATGGGATGAGGAGTGTCAGACTGCCTTCGAGGAAATCAAGCAGTATCTGCTCCAACCTACGGTCTTGATGCCACCCATCTCCGGAAATCTGCTGGTCCTTTACGTGACTGCCCTAGAAAGATCCCTCGGTGCGTTTCTCGCTAAGAAGAATAACGAGGGTACTGAGAACAGTCTCTACTATCTCAGCCGCATGCTTCTCGATATGGAGGTCAGATACTCCCCTATCGAAAAGAGCTGCCTTGCACTCGTCTTCGCCGTGCAGAAGTTGCGACATTACCTGGAGCACCATGAGGTGCAATTGGTCTCCCGAGTAGACCAACTGAAGTACATCCTGAACCGCCCCATGCTGACTGGCCGACTAGCACGGTGGGCGGTGATTCTACAGCAGTTTGATATCAGGTTCGTACCTCAGAAGACCATTAAGGGACAGGTGTTGGCAGACTTTTTAGCTACCCATCCAACCTCTGCGGATCAATCCCTAGACCAGGATTTTCCTGATGAGACGATCCTCTCAGTCGATCATGTCGTCCCGTGTTGGAAAATGCATTTCGGCGGTGCCTCCTGGAGCCCCACCGATAGGCGGCTCAATGATCCCAAGCTCAACAGAGTGGGCCTGGGTATTGTCTTCATTACCCCGGTGCAAGCCGTCCTGCCATACTCGTTCCTGTTGTCAGAAGGTTGTACGAACAACAAGGCAGATTACCAGGCTCTCATCACCGGCCTCGAGTTGGACCTTGAGATCCATGTGTCCCATCTACATGTGAAGGGAGTTTCCGAGCTGGTAATCAAACAGGTTAATGGCGACTACGTCGTCAGGAAGCCGAAGCTTGCACCGTTGCTGGAGTACACCCTCCGCCTAATGGCCCAATTCTCTTCTCGACCAGAGGTTACCCATGTCCCACGGTCACAGAACGGTCAAGCAGACGCCTTGGCTGGCTTGGCCGCATCGCTCGCAGAACCCGAGCAAGATGATTTGATCATACATGTGGCACACCGGAGAGTCATTTCCCCTGTCACCCAAGAGGACAATGATGGCCTGCGGGTAGGTCATCTCACCACTGGACCATCCACGTCAGGGGTCCCAGGTTCGTCAAATACAGTGGTTGAAGCCACTCCCGACTGGAGGGCGCCTTTTGTCGAGTACCTCTAAAATGGTTTCCTCCCGGACGACCGGGACGAGCGCGAGCGAATCCGACGTCGCGCGCTGCAATTTACCCTCCAGAGCGGCCCCAGTCTTGAACAGATCCTTTATAAGCAGAGTTTCGATGGTGTCCTCCTCTGTTGCATCCAAGGAGTAGAGATACCTCAAGTTATGCAAGAGGTTCACGTCGGTTCCTGTGGCACCCATCAAGCTGGGCCGAAGCTGTCCCATCAAATCCGGAGGTTGGGGTACTTTTGTCCCTCTATGATCCACGATTGTATTGGGTATGCCAAGAGGTGCCATGCGTGCCAAGTTCACGCCAACTTCCTGCATCAGCTTCCAAAGCCCCTCCACCCAACCAAGTACTCTTGGCCATTTGCGGTATGGGGACTTAATGTAGTGGGACCGTATCCACCGGCAACAGCCTGCCAGTGTAGGTTCATCCTGACTGCTACAGATTTCTTCTCCAAGTGGGCAGAGGCAGTTCCACTAAAAGAGGTCAAGGCACGTTCCATTGTTGACTTCGTGAGCTCCAATATTATCCACCGGTTTGGGGTCCCTCACGCCTTCCTCACCGATAGAGGCACCAACTTCCGAGCGGCTGAATTAAAGAAATTGTACGCCAAGTACGACATCTGGTCGAACCATACCTCCTGCTACCACGCGCAGGCAAATGGACAGATCGAGGCGTTCAACAAAACCCTCTCTAACATTCTGCAAAAGATAGTTGGTCAGAACAAGAAAAGTTGGCCGGACAAGCTCCCCAACGCCCTCTGGGATTACCGGATGAAGACTCACACCTCTACCCAGGTGACCCCATATTCCCTGGTGTATGGAGCTGAGGTCGTCCTACCCATTCAGATCCAGCTGCCATCGTTACGCACTGCAGTCTATGATCACCAGACATCAGATGAGGTAGCCGAGATCTGTCTAGCTGAATTAGAAGCACTGGACAAGAACCGGCTTCATGCCCTGCACAATATGGAAAGGCATCAGGATAATATAGCGAGGGCCTTCAACAAGAAGTTTCGTCTCCGTTCTTTCCTACAAGGTGACCTAGTACTGGCCCTTCGAGTGCCAATGATTCCCGGTAGGAAACCACCCAAATTAGAACCCAAATGGGAAGGGCCTTATATCATCCATAAGGTTTACCCCAATGGAGTATACTCCTTGGTGACCACGGATGGAGAGAGAATAACCCCTCCCACCAATTCCAAGTTCCTCAAGCGATACTTTGCCTAGGTCAAAAGGGTCTCGCACGACATTAAACTGCATCTTCATCCTGCAAGACGATAAACTATGAAATGGTCCCGCATGACCTTAAACTGCACGTTATGGTCCGACACGACCTTAAACTGTAAAGTCCTGCACGACCTTAAACTGTATCTTCGTCCTGCAAGACGATAAACTGCAAAATAGTCTGAGCTCTATGACTTTAAACTAAGATCTCCCCCCTGTCCTTACTGGAAGACGTTAAACTGCAATCTAGTCAGGCCTTCCTGACCAAGGCTCAGCCTCAGGCCCCTTGGCCTCCTCGGGCCCCCGGACCCCCGTCCTTACTGCAAGACGTTAAACTGGAAGCCATTCAGGCCTTCCTGACCGAGGCTCAGCCTCAGGCCTCTTGGCCTCCTCGGGCCCCCGGCCCCCCCGTCCTTACTGTAAGACATTAAACTGCAAGCCAGTCAGGCATTCCTAACTAAGGCTCATCCTCAGGCCCCTTGGCCTCCTCGGTCCCCCGGCCCCCCGTCCATACTATAAGATGTTAAACTGCAAGCCAGTCAGGCCTTCCTAACCAAGGCTCAGCCTCAGGCCCCTTGGCCTCCTCGGGCCCCCGGCCCCCCGTCCTTACTACAAGATGTTAAACTTCAAGCCAGTCAGGCCTTCCTGAACAAGGCTCAGCCTCAGGCCCCTTGGCCTCCTTGGGCCCCCGGCCCCCCGTCCTTACTATAAGACGTTAAACTGCAAGCCAGTCAGGCCTTCCTGACCGAGGATCAGCCTCAGGCCCCTTGGCCTCCTTGGGCCCCTCTCCCCCCGTCCTTACTGCAAGACGTTAAACTGCAAGTCAGTCAGGCCTTCCTGACCGAGGCTCAGCCTCAGGCCCCTTGGCCTCCTCGGGCCCTCGGGCCCCCGTCCTTACTATAAGACGTTAAACTACAAGCCAGTCAGGCCTTCCTGACCGAGGCTCAGCCTCAGGCCCCTTGGCCTCCTTGGGCCCCTGGCCCCCCGTATTCACTGCGAGACGTTAAACCGCAAGCTGGTCAGGTCCCCCTGACCGCGGTCCGGCCTCAGGCCCCTTGGTTTTCCATGACTTACCCTCTTGCAAGATTGTATGGTATGGTGTGGGATTACGTCCTCATTCACGTCGGATTACTCGCTGTACCTTACATATCCCCAAATGAGATGCATCCTCATCCTGCATGACGTTAAACTGCATCTTAAGAACTACGTGTGGCTTGATTCCCATCTTCATGGGATACGTAGGAACGCTCGGACGCCTCGTCTTGATCCCAGCCCCAAGCTTTTCTCTTCCACTATCCCCCCTGGGAATAGTTTCCTCGGAGGATCTTTGTGTAGCGTGGGGTAGGTTTTTTTAGCCCCACTCATACAACCCCGCTCACACAAGGATTGTAAGGGTCGCACCATGTGCCCACTCCCGTTCTTCTATCCTCCCACGTCCTCACCGCATGATGCTAAACTGTATGGCCTTCAAGAACTACGTATGGCTTGATTCTCATCCTCATGAGATACGTAGAACGCCTAGACATTTTGTCTGTTAGCCCAGCCCAAAAGACAAAATCTTCCCCTCGGGTCAAGACATATGGCAGGGTGCACACTTTTTCCCCAACTCACATCGAGCAAGCCTCGACCCGACTGCACATCCCCCCTGGAGATGTTTGCCTCTTTCGTGGATGGATACAGCTATGCTTCACCCACTCCTTGACTGGGATTGCATCATTTTTTCTCACACCCAGAGGGACCCCTAAGAACAGCCTGGATACCATGCCCAAGGGCTCTCCTACCGATACAGGACAACACCCCCGAGGGTTTTCAAGAAACAAGCCGATACAAGTCCCACGTTGTGAATTTGGTCAGCGGTCGATGCTCATTTGTTGCTCCCATATCAGGTTACCATAGGAACGCTGTGTTTCGAACATGGTCAACAGTGTCCTGGATCTTCGGGTCCACCCCGAGATGTCCCAGACATCGAGTGTAGTGATTCATTCTACCCCATCCCGAAGTAACAAGCTCCTCCCCGGGTGGTTCTAGCAATCGAGCCCACAGCCCCGATTCCCCCATAGGGGTGTACGGTGTGGTGTAGGACTACGTCCTCATTCACGCCGGGATCATGTACCATGTCGTACGCCTTCTCTTACGAGGCCCAGCCTCAGGTCCCTTGGCCTTCTCGGGTCCCTGACCCCCGTCCTCATATAAGACATTAAACTGCAAACTCGTCAGGCCTTCCTGACTGATGCCTGACCTTAGGCCCCTCGGCCTTCTCGGGCCCCTCTTCCCAAACTCTTACCCAGGGTGTACGGTGTGGTGTGGGACTATATCCTCATTTACATAGGGATCATGTACCCTGTCGTACGCCTTCCCTTACGAGGCCCAGCCACAGGTCCCTTGGCCTCCTCGGGTCCCCGACCCTCGTCCTCATTGAAAGACGTTAAACTGCAAGCAGGTCAGGCCTTCCTGACCAATGCCTAACCATCAGGCCCCTTGGCCTTTCCGGGCCACGGCCCAGGTCCTCTCTTATAGGAGTGTATGGTGTGGCATGAGGTTATTTTCTCATTCACGTCGATCTCGTAATGACCACGCCATGTACCTCTCCCTCCTGAGCTGTTTCGTCGATCCCTTTTCGGCAGTTCACTGATGTGCTAAGAGTACTCTGGTTTATTACCTGGAATGCCAAGATTTACTCGAACACGTCCGCACCCTCTTTCCAGGATTTTTCTATCCCTTCATCAGGGCTTTCATCATCTTTCACACCCGGAGGGACCCCCAAGAACGTCCTGGATGCTATGCCCAAGGGCTCTCCTACCGTTACGGGCCAACGCCCCTGAGGGTTTTGGATAACAAATCGATAAAATCCCGCGTTGTGAATATGGTCAGCGGTCGATGCTCATTTGTTGTTCCCAACTCAGGCTAACGCGATATGGACGCTGCGTTTCCACCATGGTTAACAGTTTTCCTCTATCGCCACGCCAACCCATTAGGCCCAAAATGTCGGGTGCACAATTCACACCCTTCATCACTTCACCGTGTCCAAGTAGAGTCTCTGAACTTTTGGTACTTTTCCTCCGTGCACGTCCGCGCGTCGGGGTAACAAGCTGCATCAAAGGTGTCCTTCAGGGCTCTCTACCAACTCCCGTTTGACTCACCCAAAGTATTATGATGAGGATACCCCCCTTGTTTCCCACACCGAATTTAACTCATGTGGGCTTAGGAATCGGGTTGACATCTGTGCTTACTCGGGAAGTTGTCACCATTCATGGTCCGAGATCTAAGACCATAAACTAAGATTCTCATTTGGAACTACGTTCATCTTGATTCCCATCTTGATAGGATACGTAGGAATGGCCAGACCCCTTGTCTTTGGGTCCAGCTTGAGTTCAGCAAATTCACCTCTTTGGTCCTGCCTTCAGGACCCCGACTACGGGAACGCGTGGCGTAGTGCGGGATTATGTCCTCATTCATGTCGGGTTTGAAATAGCTTCACCACTCACACCCCCGTTCTGAGTGTTATCCCTCCTATTCCTTGTCCAGCATGACATTAAAAGGCACCCTTCAGAACTACGTGTGGCTTGATTCCCATCCTCATGGGATACATAGGACCGCTCGGACGCCCTGTCTTCGGGTACAACCCATTTAGGGAACCAGTCTCTCCCCCTGTTTCACCTCTTACCTCTATATAGGCCCCTCGTCCTAAGGTCTCCCTCTCCGATTGGCGTACAATGTGATGTGGGATCATGTCTCCGTCAATTGTGTTTTATAACACTGCGCGCATTCCCCGCCTAGCATCATCTCTACTAGGTCTGCGCTGCATGACGATAAAATGCATGCTTGGTCCTATCATACGACCCTAAACTGTGACATTATCATCCTGGCCGCACGACAAAAAACAGCACTGCATTGTGGTGACCTCGTTGTAGAGGACATCACGTTGGGTATTGGTCACGTGCCATTCCATTTGTCAATGCCCATCACGGCTTGATCCTTGTGGCGACACTACGGCATACTACTCTAGGCCTCTCGCTTCACAAAAAAAAACCACTCACTTTAAAAGACAAACAAGATTTATCAAATTCCACTTCTTTTAGTGCAAGGTCCACACCCGCACTCCCCTTTTCCCTTGGCACTGGTATCTTACCATGTCACCTTTCAGAACTACGTATGGATTTATTCTCATCCTTATGAGATACGTAGGAGCGCCCGGCCACTTCCCCGCGGGCCCAGCCTAACCTTTGTGTTCGGTCCCTCAACTCGAGAATTTTCCCAGAGAACGCTTGGTAAGTAGGTCTTAGGTCCTCCTTCACGTCGGGTATTCTTGCCATGTGTCCCTTGCTCCCTTTACCCATTTATGGTCTAAGGTCCATCAAGAACTAAGTGAGGCTTGATTCTCATCCTTATGAGATACGTAGGAGCGCTCGGGCACTTCTCCCCGGGCCCAGCCTAACTTTCTCTTTCGTTCCCTTGACCAAAAACCTCTCCTAAAGAGGTCGTGTGGTGTGGTATGGGATTACGTCCTCATTCACGTCAGTTTGTTCATCGCACCGCACACACCCCCTATTCCCATTCACTCCAGGTGTTTGAGTTACTCCACCATGTGCCTCTTATGTCTCCTCCCATCCATGGTCCGAATTCTACGACCCTAAACTAAGATCTCCCTATGGAAAAGGAATTTTCTCCCTCTATCTAATACGTCTTGTTGTCGTATTTAGATGTGTTTTGACAAAGAGGCCGAAGTGTGGGATTTCCACAGGGACATCCCCCTCATCCCATGACCATGCTTCATGAGCTCGCTATTTGGATCCTCATCCTCTTCCACATCCAAAAGGACCCTCGGACGACATGGATACTAGGCTTAAGGGCTCTCCCTGAGTGCTGGACTTAAGGGCCCTCCAATCGTTTCGGGCCAACGTCCCTATGGATATCTGACAACATTTGTGACATGGTCCCGTGTTTTGAACATGGTCAACGGTCAACCCTCATTTGTTTGTCCCCATTCTAGGCTAACGCGATATGGATGTTGGGTTTCCGCCACGGTCAACAATTATCCTCCATCGTCACGCCTCCATCATCGTGATCTGAATCTCGAGCGCCATGATTCACACATTTCCACTTCCTCATGTTCAAGTGGAATTCCATCATACTCGGCTCTTTCTCTTCGCACATCTAGGTGTGCTAAATGATCGTGTTAGTGTCATTGGGCGGGTATTCACCGAGCATCCCTTTTCCCTAACATGACCCTTTCTGTGTCGGGAAATTCCCACCACTACTGCTTGTTTCCCACACCGAGCACGACTCACGTGGGTTTAGTAGTTTTGGCAGGATGTGTACCAACACGGCCAGGCTTCTCATCGTCCCGCGTGACGTTAAACTGCGCTTACAGAACTACGTATGGCTTGATTCCCATCCTCATGGGGTACGTAGGAACGCCTGGCCACTCTGCTCCGGGCCCAGCCTAATCCTCACTCTTGGTCCCTCGACCTGAAGAGTTTCCTCCGAGGGTACGTGGTGTGATTTGGACTCCAAGTCCTCATTCACGTCAGTTTCATATCTACCGCACCACACGCTCCCTAGGATCTTCCCTTTTATTCCACGTCCTATCATATGATGTTAAACTACAGAAGTCCATGTGTCCTCAGCGCATGATGCTAAACTGCGGCTCTACCCTGAACAAGTTCAGAATGCCCCAAGATTACATTGGGAAGCGATAAATCCCCTCGCCAGAGAGGCCTTGTCTGAAAGAAGGAATGGTCCATGATCAAACCAATGCGCCCATACGGTGTACTCCCACCACGGTGGTGTAACTACCTAAGTGTTGGATTCTTTTCATACAAACCATCACTCCATATTCCACGCTTTGTGTGCCCCTTATTCGGACCCTCGTCCCCTTTCATGTCTCACGGGACCCCCTAACGGTCTGGTCTCATGCCGCATCGGCTCACCTACCATCCTGGGCCAATGTTCTGGGTGACTGGTCATGTTTGGAAGGACCCCCTAACAGTATGGATGTTTGAACTATGGTCCGCCAATTATCCTGGGTCAATGTCCCGAAAGATTGACCGACAATATTTGTGACATGGTCCCGTGTTTCGAACATGGTCAATGGTTGACCCTCATTTTTGTCCCCATTACAGGCTAACGCAGTAAGGATACCGCTTCTCCACCATGGTTAACGATTGTCCTTTATTGTCATGCCATCCCCACAGTGCTTCGAATCTTGGGTATCGTGATTCAAACATCCCATTTTCATCTATTTGGACCGATTTCAGCGCCCCTGGCGTTGCACCATTCGTGAATAAGAGCATGCTGAAGAAACGGTAATTCGGATGTCCTGAAAAGCTCGTTCTCTGATCAAGCCTCTCCCATCTTTCAGAAATCTAGACTGGTAATCTGAATCCCGGATGCACGGAGCATGGTCCCCACTCTTATTTTAGGTGGGATGAGAGGGAAACTATCTCCTGTTTCTCACATCGGGCTCGACCCATGTGGGCTTGGGGAATTGTCACCGAACATCCCGCAAACATTGTAGGGATGTAACAAGGCGATTCAAATAGTGGAAATCGTGCACGCTACGGCATTCAAAACAAAGGAAGAAAAAAAATTGAAGCACGAAAGTACCAATAAAAGGTTTTTGGTTTGTTACAATACCCGAGGGTCAACTCCCCCCATGGACGGGTTGACCCCGTCAAAAGAGCGTTGCAGCTCCGCCACCCGTTGGCTTGTGGCGTCCAAGGCATGATACCGCTTACTTAGCTCCCGATCCTCCTCGGCAGCGGTGGGGCGCAGTTCATCATCCTTGGATTTGGCCCTCTCTATGCCAGATTGACCAGCAGCCATCTTTCCAGAGGCCTTCCACATATGCTCTTCTGCCTCTACCAACTGGGCCTTCAACCATGAGACCAGCTCAGATTGTGCATTAAGAGAGGCTGAAAGCTCATCTGCCCGGGTCTGCATCTGTCGGACCTCGCCTTCAGCCTCCTGGAGCTTCTTGATGTTGGTCACCTTCCTCCACTGCCAGCCCACGCTGAGCCCACGATCATGCTCCTGGATCTTCTCAACCATGAGATCTCAGATGAGTGCGTGAGGATGTTGGGAATCTACTCCCCCAGTGCACAGTTCGCACAACCGCGAGCGGATTCTATCCATTTTGTCCAGCCATTGTGCTTGGGGGGTGTCCTTGATGAAGCGCGTGATCAGCTTCCACGACCGGCGGCGGACTATGCTGTTGTCTTCCTCGTCGGAGGTCGTTTCATCCCAGTCTGTGCGATTGGTAGGCTCTTACGCGGGATACGCCCTCAGGAAATCCTTGGTAGGATCAACATCTGGTGTTGAATCCAGTATGGCACCTGGCGCCGATGAAAGCGTGACAAGACTGGGACGGACCGGTTGATCCTCTTCCTCGGAGTCCACCTCAATGACTTTGGGTACAACCCTGCTGGTGGTCCTGCCAGTGATGATGTGCTTCGCAGCTTGAGGAGATGGGGGGACTATCACCACCATCACCGGCATGCCCCTAGGAGGGACGCCACTAGACATCCCGACCAGTCTTGCCGCAACAGCCCATTCCAATCGGAGAACTGTACGACAGAGGGGGACATAAACGTTAGTTAGCATGGTCTACATATGACGACAGGGAAACCGGTAGAGGAGACTTACGGAGATCGACCACCTAGCGCTTCTCTTGAGCCGGTACTGACGGGGCCCCGAGGCGAGGCCCTCCGTATACTGTTGGAAGGTCTGGAGATTCCGGAGGAGCCACCTCGGGTGCTCTGGTCCCACCAGACGCGGAACGGGATACAGCCATAGGCGCGGGTTCTGAAGGTCCCGCATCATCACCCGTCGAGGGGCGAGAACGAGGCCTGCGAACAAGTTCCTCCTGCATGACTCAAACATCGGTGAGAAGTCCATAGTGACCCAAGAATGGATCGTAAGGAAAGAAGTTCAGAATGCTAACTCGAGAGCCTCCGCGAAGTCGTCGGAATCTGAGCCTTGATCTCCGACCTCTCCCTCCTCCAACGAACTCCCTCCTCCAGCCTCATCCTCCCGAGAGGAGTCCTCTGATTCTTCCGGTAGGGGGAACCGCTCCCTCAGATCGGCAGCCGATAACTGTGGGGGGACTATCTAATTAAACAGTACCCTCACCCAGTCTGTCATTGGGCGAGGGACACCACTGGAGTGGACGTAATCCTCCAGCACATCCAGGTACTATTCTACCTCCGCCGGAGACGCCATAAATCCAGCCCGGACTGGGCCTATGCCCTGTAATTCCATCCCGAGGCGATTCAGGTCGGCCCATATCTCGGGTGGGCTGAGGAATTGCCGGTTGACATCCCAAATGTCCCAGGATTCCAGGAAGACATCATCCTCTGCCATGTCGATATGACGCAGCCGCTTCCCCGGAGCCTGAGTGGATATCCTACGAAATCCCTTCGGTGGCTGCCCCTCCGGATGACCCTGCTCTTCCGGAATCACCGGATCCACCGCTGCTTCCATACCCTCGGCCAGTGCGGGTCTCGACGCCATGGCAGCCCCGCTACCGCGAGTGGACCTAGCCGCCCTCCGACCTCGACCTCGAGATAGAGGAGGCCCACCATCACCGACCCGAATAGTTGGTTGCTTCAGCATCTCCCCTGGGTAAGCAGCCTCCCATCTAATGGAATACTCCCTCACCAATCCGAAAGCAGCGGTGGATGGAGGCAATGCAATTCACATCTTCCCATCTTCCCATGTGAACATGAGCCACAACTACCTCATCACACATGGGTGCTCCTCGTGACTCACCTCCCAGTAGACCTGCGGGGTCAGCCGCTGGAGGCACCGGAACTACCTCTCAAACCGATGCGGGGTGTACGGTTCATAGAGTGGCTCACGATCTACTCGTGCCACCAAAACTCCACCTCGAAAGGCCAGGAGGTAAGCCCGATATTCTTCCATTCCCCACCCATCATCAGTAAGTATCCCCGTCGGCAATGGGAAGGGGTGGAAATTAAACTCATCATCCCTCCACACCCGATTCAGCACCATCAGAATGGCTAGATTGAACGGGAAGCTCCCGACCGCGTTCAGGATGGAGGGGCGGAAGTTCGATCCCGGTGGAGAAATGGGGTTTGGATACTCGTAAATCCCCCTGATATGCACTGCGATCCACCCATACAGGAGGTGGAAGGGCCTGCATATCCTTGGAGGCTTCTTACCCTTGCTAATGTGTCGCGGCATTCTGTACAGTTTGGTGATCATCGGAATCCCTAGATTGATCTGTTGCCCCATGGCCAACATGGACGCCATAATAAATGAGTTGGGCCGCACCCCCATGCTTGTATCCCTCATCGGTAGGATCCAACCACAGATGAGAGCCGCGATGAACGCCGCCAGCCTGACTATCGGCTGTTGTTCAATGCTGACACTGAAACCCCAAGTCTTCCATTTGCTGTCCTCCAAGACCTGCCAATATGAGTGCCCCTTGCCCCGTTGGGCCGCCCTCGGACAAGTTCGAGGCCTCGGAGTGAACTCTCGATTCTCTGGGAAATTCATGAAGCACTTGAACCATCTCCTAAAGTGGACATCCCTCACTGCCTCCTTGTCCTCTCCAGGGACGAGCACCATCAGCGCTGACACCAGTCGCGGCATTTGCTCTGTATCCTCCCATGCGCTCATGACAGGGAGAAACTCATCATACATGGCCCCCAAGATCGAAACCCCAAAAATCTGGTGGACATCCCACAGGCTGATTCCCACCTCCCTGTGGTGCAGGTGGAAGGTATTGGTCCTAGACGACCATCTGCTCAGCAATTCCGGCATCGGTTTCTTTAGTTGGTAAATGTGGAATTGGGAGGCCCATGCCGCTTCATACAACCCCACTCTCCTCAGCTCGGCCCCAAACTCCTTGTATGAGGCACCTACCCAGTGGGCCCAGGACCAGTCATCAGTAAAGTTTCCGCCCTGGCGCAGGTCCCACTCATCGGACCGTCCCTTCTTCGAATCCTGCAAAGCCGCCTTCAGCATGGTACGGTAGAGAGGAGGGGACGTCTCTGGTTGCAGTGGCCTCCCGTCAATATCGTTCACATGGTTGTAGAGACAGTCAGCGGTGATGGGTGTGAAGTCCTCCTGTGCGTGACCATCGGCCGCCCTGAACCATTGGTGCTGGCATGGTGTACTCCGGAACCAGCAAGCTGGTTCGTCCCTACTCGCCTCAGGGATGAAGATGTCATCCCTCAGCACGAAGCCATACAATGGTAGCTTCTTACAATGTGGATAATTCTTCTGACCCTCCGATAGCAGATCTGTCAAAGAAGCGTGGTCCGAATGGCTTCGGACCATCTCCCCAAGGCCTGGACAGTTGGCCATCTCATCCCGACGGGCAGCATCTGCAAGCACCCCCAATATAGCCTCTTGATGGGCCATTTCGATTCCGACCCTCAGAAAAGAATTTTTTCAGCTGGATCGCGAAGATGGATCGTGAAGCTGGATCGCAAAGGTCGGTCACAAGACCAAGCCGTGAAGTCTGGCCAAGGCCGACAAGCAGAAGTTCACTTGGCGCAGACGCGGAGTCGGAGACCCGTGGTTTTCCACGAAGCTCGATTCGCAGAGGGCTATCATGGAGTACGTGGAGCTTCGTGAAGTCGAGAGCACAAAAAGACAAGGAAGTCGCGTGAAGACAAAAGAGGTTGACACCCTATTTATAGGCGGCGACCCCGGAGCATCGCGGCGTGCCTCACCGGCGCGGAGCATCACGGCGCGTCCAGATTCGTGGCCCCGGTCTGCACCGCGGGCCCCCTTCACGTATCTGCATCACGAACCACCGACAATTTTGGAGATTTTCCCTCAGACTTCGACCCTTCACCCTCCGCGGATCCAAGTATGAGGGGGGGGCATTTTTTGGTGCGAAAATATGGCCCGAAAGGAAGGGACGAAAAAGAAGGCTGGCACGCTGCCTCGAAAAGCACCAACACGAAGCACCACCGCGAAGCACCCCAAGCATCGCGGTCTCACGAAGCTCCAGAGGCGGTAACTCTCCGCGAACTCATTTTACATTCGCGAGCCCGCCGCGAAGCTCCAGAGGTGGTAACTCTTCGCGGACGACGTTGACGTTCGTGAGCAGGCCACGAAGCACCTAAGGCGGCGCGCGAGTTCTGCTTCGCGGCACCCCTTCCCTATAAATACGGGACTCCCCTTGAGTCCCGGGGATGGACAATCCCACCTTTCGGATTCTCCTCTCCCGAATCGCGAAGCACCCTTTGCCCCCGAGAATCATGAGCTCCGCGATGTACTTCTACTTCGTGTGACGCCTTTGCTTTGTCTCGTTTTGAGCCCCTATTCCGAGAGGGATGCCCTTCGCGAATCTCAAGGGCATTCGTGAAGGAATGGGATTCCCAAGGGAACCCGGGCAGCCGTGGAGCGTTTATGCTTCGCGAAACACCCAATCTGTACTAGTAATCCCTATGCTAAGGCAGGATCTCTATACATTGCGAAGCACATTGCTTCGCAGCACCCTGCTTCACGAGGCACCCCTTCTCCGCGAGGCAGTGCTCCGCGAATACTGTTCCACTTCGTGAAGCACCCTCCACTCACACCTATGCCCCATGTTAAGGCCAAGGCACTCTGCTTCACGAAGCACACTCCTTTGCTTGGAAATTCCTCTTCCCGTGCGACCCTCCAGGTTTGCACAATGTGATTTCAAAGTCCCATGGACAATACCACCCGTAGCGTTACTTCTCCTAATGCTTCTTTGCATAGGCACGCTAACGGCTATTGATTCTTCGCATAGCCACGCTAACGTGGACCCCTCGATGGTTCACTCCACAACCACCCTTGACTATGGCCTTACTGGTACCTTCCCTTCCCCAAGGACCAGAGGGTACCGGTTATGTAAGTCCTAGGGGTGCGGAGTGAAACCACCTCGTCTGAGCTGCAGGATGTTAAACTGCCAAGCACCACGTCCTCAACACATGACGTTAAACTGTGACCCGACCTCGTGCCTCTCATGAAGGGTCCCCCCAGCTCGAACATTTTTTTACGCCACTCATCTCCACGGGGGTGGAATCACCCATCCACAATGGATGATATCCTCCTTACTGGAGTGGCGTATGCTCTCAGGAGAAGGGCGACCCTAGTTCCCCAACGGATGGCTGCACCCCTACATCTCTGTACTTCCCCACTACCAAGGTCAGTGAAGGGCGTGATAAGGAATGAGGCACCTCCCATCATTGGTCCCGAGTCCCACTTTAGTCGTGCTTTGTCGCACTCCGGGCCTCCATCCTGGAGTAAGTCCCAGCACCATGGGCCGCCTAACGCGTAAGCCCCTCTTTTCTTCTCACGGACGCACCCTTCGTGACGTGATAGTCAGGTCCTTGTAACCTCTTGTTTCTCACACTAAGCATGACTCACGTGGGCTTAGAGTGAGCACCGACCCTGACCCCTACCTTTAGTGAACTACGGGGACTTTGATCCATGTCAAGGCATGGTACGTAGAAAGCCTCCATGAGGTTCAAGCCACATTACTCGGTCATTCATTCACGTCAAGTTTCACCCTCGTCCGGCATGACGTTAAACTGCACGCCCCGTCCCGCATGACGTTAAACTGCATGCCCTTGTCCAGCATGACGTTAAACTGTGTTCCATCAATCTAGCGAACTACGAGGACTTTGATCCGTGTCAAGGCATGGTACATAGGAAGCCTCCATGAGGTTCAATCCACATTACTCGGTCGCTCATTCACGTCGAGTTTCGCCCTCGTCCAGCATGACGTTAAACTGTATACCCCTTGTCCCGCATGACATTAAACTGTACACCCATTTGAACTACGAGGTCTTTGATCCATGTCAAGGCGTGGTACGTAGGAAGCCTCCATGAGGTTCAACCCACCCATCATCCAACTCACGTCGAGTTCTACCTGCGTCTAGCACGATGTCAAACTGCAATTCCAGTCCGACGGCAAGACGTTGTGACCAACCCGAACTATGAGGACTTTTATCCATGTCAAGGCGTGGTACGTAGGATCCTCTACGAGGTTCAAACTCACCATCTGGTCGTTCCGACCTCATTCATTCCGGTTGACCCCCGTCCCGCATGACGTTAAACTATATTCCACAATTTGAACTACGGGGACTTTGATCTGTGTCAAGGCATGGTACATAGGAAGCCTTCCAGAGGTTCAATCCCAACAATCATTGGCCCAGGCCGTCTCCTTGTCGGTGTGCCAAGCCCCCCCCCCCATTTCTACCCGAACTACGAGGAATTTGATCCATGTCAAGGCATGGTACGTAGGAAGCCTCCCCGAGGTTCAATCCCATCTCCCATCAGACCAAGGTCCCTCATTTACGTCGGTTCGTCGACACCCATCACTCGTCGTTCATTCATGTCAGGTTTCACTACCATCATGCATGACGTTAAACTTTATTCCATCAATCCTTTGAACTACGAGGACTTTTATCCATGTCAAGGCATGGTACGTAGGAAACCTTCCCAAGGTTCAATCCCACAACTAGTGGACCCCCGGGTCTACTTTCATGTCAGTTCACTGATGAAACCCTTTGAACTACGAGGTCTTTGATCCATATCAAGGCATGATATGTAGGAAGCCTCTCCGAGGTTCAAGCCCACCACCCATCGGACCAAGGTCGACCTTCATGTCAGTTCACCGGCACCATCCCGAACTACGCGTACTTTGATTCCCTACCACGGGGATACATAGGAAGCCTCTTCAAGCCTCAAGCCCAACTTCACTGTCACCCTTGCGGTGGTCCCATTCCATTCCCCCTCCACTCCATTCATCCATCTATCACCCATCTTGATTCTCGCCCGGACCATCATATTTTGGTGAGACCATGTCGATACGCTCCTCTTCACTGCCGCCCATGGGCTGGTCCCAGTATCGGCACCCCTCCAAGGGAAACCCCTCAATATGATCTATTCTAGCTATTTCTCCGATCGGGCTGATCCGTCTCCACTGGACGTTAAACTCGCGGCGTACCATGTGTTAAACATGGGAAGCTGAGGAAAACCTCAGATATGTGTCTATGGCATATAATTCCCCACGCTCGGTGTGGGATGCTTCAGGCTTCCACGCCCTTGAGAAGCCCTGTGACCAGGGATAATAGATAGACATGCCAGGTTCCCCAGCATCCAGACACGCTACTGATGCCTCAACGTGACTACTCCCCCGACTGAAGGTTGCTGCCCTGACCGGACCCTTTGGAATGTCCCGACAGAAGTAGTGTAATTAACTGGCGCCCATGGAAACATGGCACTGGGAAGAGTTTCACGAACAACGTATTAAATCTATGAGGGAGACCCGGACTAGGTGACGAGTTCTGAGGAGGAATCCACATAAGGAAGAACCGACATCCCATCATCTCGTTTCGATCAAGGATCAGACGTCCCTAAATAAGGAGCGAATTTCACCCGCCTTTGGAAAGTGGGAACACGGGGCAACAAGCATAGCGCATCCTCCTCTGCGGACGGACGGATGTGAGCACCCCGGCGAAAGTGTCAGAAACAGATATATAAGGAATTTATATGTATTCACAAAAACTAATGTGGGTCATGGAAATGAAGTAGTGTAAGATACACCCATCATACACTCATGAACCCCATATGTCCTATTTAATTATAGTTTTATACCCCCCCCCCATACTGAAATGATTTTTAAGAGTATCAATTCATCATCCCAATAACTAGATATTGAATTATTGGTGCAAAATGAAGGTGATGTGATGATTTCATCCAATGTAAAAACTTCTTCTCCGATTGATGTTTATGGGAGTGGGCTTTAAGTAAACCATTTTATTCTCCCCTTACTCAAATTTATGGTGATTTTATGCATGGATCAGATCTAGTTTCATATATCCTGTATCAATTTTAGGGATTATGAAATCACATTTCATTACCCAAATCAACCCAGGATCATCTATCGGTGAAAGGATTACTATGAAAACCCTGTGGAAATTACTTCTTTTATAAGGGTTATAATGCCTAATCAAGAGAGGTACTTATCCTAAATGGTTATAAGGAAAATAAATAATGAATATATTATTATTGTGTGAAAATATGTCAATGTATATATAGAATATTTTTATAGTATTTCCCTATATACTAAGGTTTAATTATCATTATAACTCGTATGTTTTTTTATAAAAATATCAAAGTCTCCTTATAGAATGGACCTGAATAAAGTATAAGAATTTAAGAAATGACTACAATAGAATATGTATAAGAGTTTTATATTCAAATTTACTTTATATTAGAGTGATATATTCTTCATTGTTAAGTTAAAGGAATGGTCAATTGGTTCTCTTCACTGATTATCTTGAATATAAAAAGTTTATGATCAAGAACAAGTATCCCTTACCCAATATTGAATAATTGGTAGATCAACTACAAGGGTCTCAATACTTATCAATGATAATATTTTGATATATATATCATAAATAATGGGTGAAAATCCAAGATATACCTAATAGACCATTTTTTTAAGATATAAAAAATATGAATTAATTGTGATTCCTTTCATATATATGAATTCCCCCAATATCTTCATTTATTTTATGAATAGAGTCTTTAGAAATTACCTTGATCAATTTTTGGTAGTCATTAAAGATTATATTCTCATATATTCTAAGAAAAAGTAAGAGAATAAAGATCATTTGAGGATTGTGTGGAATATCATGGGAAAGGGGAAATTGTAATCTAAATAGATTCATATAATCATAATTAATGGTTTATGTATGGATCCTTTAAAGAAGTAAGTTATTAAATAATGTTCTAGAGAAACCACTATAAGAAAGATCCATAATTTTATAGGATTGGTTAGATATTATCAATGCATTATGGGAGATCTCATAAAACTATAAAATCCAGTAACCAAGTTAACTTGGTGGGTGTACAATTACTTTAGATATCTAAATGTCAAGAAAACTTCAAGAAGCTTAAGGAAGGTTTTTCACTACATATGTACCCAAACTACATTCAAAACTATAAATTAAGCCTATTTTCATGGAATAATACCATGGAAATATAACATGTGACCATGAAAATAAATTATAGAAATGGTTTACATGGATTATGGGTTTTATTACCATTGGTATAGGGTAAGAGCAACAAAAATAGTTTTGATCATGGACACAGGGAATTAACATCATAGTTCACATGGATTGAGGTCACAGGCCCCACACCATGCCAATAGAAAGTTGGGACTTGATTAACATGGACCATGGGAATAAGTTATTTGTAGTGTAACTAACTCATAATTTACAAGTTCATTATGTCTTTTCTTAGCCTTTACATAAAAATTTTTAACTTATACATAGTTTGGGTGAAGTATCAAGTAGTTTCTATGATGTCTTTTGGAATTTTAAAAGAAATTTAGAGGTTACATAGTTTGTGCCTGGTTATGGTAAATATTTCAAATTCCCCAAGAAACCATGAAACTAGAGACCTTGGTGAAATGGAATTCATATGTTAAGAACATTATTTTCCAAACTATGCAGCCTAACCTTGCGACCTTTCCTAGTTTTGATAGTGGATTTCATAAATTTGGTTCAAGGTATGGAAAACTATGCATCTAAACCCTGCACATAGATTACTTAATCTAAAAATTATTATTTTAACCTAAAACCCTATATTATTCCTCCAACACCTATGGCTCTCAAACCTATATACTCTAATGGTTATTTATGGTGATCTCCTTCCAACCATATAGTTACTTTATTGTATATTGGGATGAAGGCCCTATGTATTTCGAGGTAAGTAATAATTTCTCCTATAAATTTCTTATTCTTAGTAGATATTATCTCTCCCCCTTAGTTCATACCCTAGATCTGGACTATCATAGTTGGGTTAGGGAATTCCATAATGATATCAGGTCATTCCATCAATATTTTCAAGGAAAGTAATTTGGACATCCAGTTTTGTCTTGATCATTAATGGATTATTCAAGATCCATTCATTACATAGGATCTCATTTATTAAGTCTAAACCAAAAATAGTTCTTGACATGTTATTATTCTTATAAATCCTATCATGAATCCTCAAGTGGTTATTTGGGGATGGTTTTAGTGATCATTGGAGTGAGATCTTGATTCGGGTGGTGACCATTGATGTTAAGATCTAATAAATTTAATGTAGTAATTTATTTACCATGTTATGAAAGATGTATAAAATATTATGATATTATATGTGTGTGAATGTCTATGTGGATTGCGAGACCTATCTTAATATGAAATGATTATATATATGTGTATGTCATGTAGACTTCTTTTATCTTTTATCAAAGTGATAGATGGACCCTATATTGATTGTTTAATTTCTTATATGGGGAAATATGTTTGATGGAACATGTGAATATTAGGATAAGATCTTTAATTATAGATATAAGGGAATGATAGCCTTAAAGAATGACCTAATATAGGTTATGGGGAATGAATACCTTATGGACTAAACTAAGATATTTGTTGTGGTATGAAGACCTTATGGCCTAACTAGAGGCATGGAGACCTAACATAATATTCCAAGACATACTTTGGTCTTATAGTTTGATCTTGGATTAATGAAAACAAGACATAAATTCTCCTCTAACATTGAGAAGATGTGGGTAGGTTATGGGTTTGTGGTATCCTAGTTAGATCATGATAACCTGACATGTAGTGGTCTACTTGTGCTTTTACTTTCCTATAATTTCATTTACTTTTATATAAATGATGCATTTATGTTAATTTTTAATTAGTGGTGTCTAATTGAGTTATACTCACACCCTACATGGGAATATCAGTGTGCATGTAGATATTATATTCAAGGATCTAATTGAGGTTAAGGGTCCTATATTTAGAAGTTTATATTGAGGAGTATGGTAGATGGGTGGAGTTACATTAGATGTAAGTTTTATTTTTTCTTTTTGATAAAAGCATATAACATTAATGACGAAGATCAGCAGAAGTACATGCACGAATCCATGAAGGAAAATTTTCCAGCTAGAGTTGGTTAGTGCCGAATGGGCCTGAGGATGCTAGCTGATGAGCCCCGTTGTTTCCTTCCCTTTTGGTGAATGAGAAGGTGCACAGTGAGAAACGTTGGTGGAGTGAGAGAATTCTCCTGACAATGGTACCAAATGACTGGAGTCCTCTGTCGTTGTGATTGATAGCGTCGATAACGGAAAGACAATCAGACTCAATGATGATGTCATCTCATCCACATTCAATAGCAAGCATCATACCAGCAAGGATGGCCTTGGATTAAGCGACTTCCAGTTCCCAGAATGTCTGATAAGGTTCATACTTAGCAGCAAGGATTTACCCCAGATGATTTCGGGCAAGGAGGCTGAGGGCAACAAGCCCAGCTTTTACAAGCGACACATCCACATTGATCTTGAGAATCCCTTCCATTGGGGGATTTCAGATAATAGGAGGATAGGGGGAGACACCTGGAATAGAACATACATTGTGGCCTTCCCAACCTTCTATCCAAGAGGAGCTCAATCAATCCAGAATTTGGGGGGTCTGTGGGCATGATGAAAAATAGCATTATTGCGCCGGACCCAAATAATCCAGGCCAGAGTGCAGAGTGAACCAACATCAGCCGGGGAAAGAGAGGAGCACTAATGCGTCAGAAGATCGAGAAGGTCAGAGGCCAATGCCAGCGAAGCAGTAGAATCCGAGCCCCATTGATTCCATATTTCCTTATGGTGACTATTTCTCATTATAACATTACTTCTTTTAGTACTGGACTTATAGTATAATGGTTGGTTGATTTTATTTATGAAATATTGATACAACATAGTCTTATGAAATTTCTTCTATTGTACAGATCTCATAATTTATTATCATATCCTCATGTACATATATTTGTTACTTATTTCTATTATGGGTATCATCATGACATGTTCCATTTTAGGCCCTCGCCACTTTTAATTAGCCTCTTATATAAGGGAAAAACACATGAGGTCATGTGAAACTTCATATTGGACCTATTGATTCATGTAGAGGCATTAAAAAATGGTATTAGGTCACATTTTTCTAGAATATAATTTTTTTCTATTTTGATAGAAGCAAGATAGGACGGTTGGACCATGGGTGGGGGAGTTATGAATGTTCCTAGCTAGATCATCTGCAATAGACCTCCATGTTTCCAAGGAAATTGGGATTACTCTTATTGATTGTTTCATTACAGTTTAATTTTGATCATTAGTATTATCATGTGGTTACAATTTATGGGATTTGGGTGAGTTCATGCATTATGAGTTTTCATGTAGATTTACATGTCATGAAACTATTTACTTTACACCGATAAAGTTTTAATTAATAATTTAGTAGTTATAATATATTTTCTTCTCATATTAGTTATATAATAGTTATAATTTAATTATTTTAGAATGACCATGATATATTTTATATAGAGTACATGATTATGACTATTGTGTAGGTACTGAAGACTTGGGTTTAGGCCATAGATAATGTAATGGGTTATGCGTTATAGTCGTAGTTAGACTCTAATTTTGAATCTTTGTGAAGTGTTTATCATGGGTGTGTCTATTGAAATATTTTTATGTATTTTTATTTAATAGGTTAAATTCATTTATATGTGTTATTTATGTAATTTTAGATAATGTCCCTTTAGTAGCATCTTATGGGACCACCTAGAGAAGCAGTTCAAAATGCTCTCACAGCCACTCCAATGGTCTATGTAGTGGAACCACTTAAGGTTAGAGTATTTCAATTAGTACTTTTTGATGATGAAGTATCCTATTGGGGAAGGTAAACTATTTTAGGTTATTATTTATAGTTCTTGTTGCATCATCCCGTACATTTTATACCATAAAGGCCCCCAAGATACTTAGGAATAGAGGGAGATCATCAAGGGGATGTTCAATCAGGTAGCGACTCTAGGTGAATGAGTAAAATTGGATTCATATATTCTTCAGGGACTTTCTAATAGATGGTGGATCATGATAAAATTTCCAATAATCATGAAGGTCTAACTTGGGGATAGTCATGAATCTATTTTTTGAGTATTTATTCCTAGATACAACGAAGTTGGATATAAACTAGAAGTTTTTGGAAATATAGTAGGGAATGATGATAGGGATGTAGTATTATACTCATTTTATAGAGTTTATGTATTTTTCTCAACTTTTTTTGAAAATGAGCTGAAGAATTAATATTGACTTACAATCTAAGTTAAGGCACCAGGAGAGGAACCTCGACCAGACTAAATAATCAAAAGTGATTCACAAGTCCCTTATAACTGAGAAGGGTATAGAGAAGGATAAATATTATAGTTTTATTTATGTAATTAGTGGTCCAATAGAAGGATTATCAAGTATATATATGTGTTCTTATTATAGAAACAAAAATATAAAGGATAAGGAGATGTGTTAGAGAAATAAAAGGATTTCATATTGGAGTAATCTTTCATCAACTACCTCCATGGAAGGAGTTATTACCAAGTGCTATATCTATGGGTAGATTGGAAGAAACCACAAATTCCACCATGACACTAAAAATAAGTGTTATCAATGTTGTTAATATGGTATGTATCCAGAGTTTCTATTTGAGAGCTTCATGGTTGGGTTTTTTTAGTAATGTTGAGAAGACGCAGGCCCTAAGGGCGTGTCAAGAAGAAAATCAGACTCAGATTCAGGAAAATATAAGAGGGGGGAATATATCTATAAGGGTGTACCAGAAGAAGTTTCAGACTCCATAGGGATCAGTGAATTAGGTGAAACAAGGATC
The DNA here is from genome assembly GCA_963277665.1 of Viscum album. NCBI lineage: Eukaryota > Viridiplantae > Streptophyta > Magnoliopsida > Santalales > Viscaceae > Viscum > Viscum album. The sequence goes on from OY728158.1 coordinate 1,468,306,691, forward strand.
ATAAGGACATGGTCATAGATTTTATGTGAATATATTCTAGCCATTGGATCTGATTCTAGCTTATAATGGAGTGGGTCCTTTGATATTTTTTTCTATGGTTTTGATTAAATCTATACTTTTTAATACCTTGTTTTATATAGGTTCTTCTCATTATTTTATATATAATCATGTATATTTTAGGTAAGGTTTCCATGTAAATATTTTCCCGTTATTTTTTCCACTTTATATTCTTATCAAAAAGAAGAATTATTATACTCAGAGATATCTAGAATTTCATATGGTAGTTTTAGACTATGGACATAGATAAGATTTATTACTTTTGGAGATGACCATTTTTATGTGATCTTTGGTATTAACTAGTTGACTCATTACCGAGATCATATCTATATTTATCAAATATTGGTGACCTTATCCTCCCTAAAAAGAGATAAGCATATTATTAATCAAGAAAGGGATCTAAGAGAATATAGAGTGAGACCATAACTCTATTAAATTGGAACCATTATGGTTTTGGTGGATAGTATGGTTCTCACAACAGATCAGTTAATGGATCTAAATAGTTATTCTCTTGTGGTAAACCTTTACATGGATGTGTTTACAGATGATTTATTTGAACTCCCCCCCCCAAAAAAAGAGGAATTTATTTCAATAATATATTTGGTAAAGGTGTGTAATGTCCCAAAATCTAGTAGCCTAAAATATATGGTTACTTTATTACATTGTCATAAGATAAAAGTGATCACATCCCAAAGAAATTAATAGTTTAGTAATCTTTTTAAATTATATAAATACTTTAGTCTCACACAAAAGTTGATAATATATTTTACAATATAGTGAAAGTAAATATTATGCATCCTTTAAGTCATTTAAATATTCATTATTCATATCATAAGGAAAGGAAAATAAATAAAGGGTGAGGTTAGATACTCAGTAAGGGTTATGTATAGTAGAATATATCATAGTTAAATAAGGCATAATCAATATATAACGATCAATAATAGAAAATTAATGAAATTTAATCGATAACTTGATCATGAAATGAGTCTATGGATAATATCATTAAAAATATCATGGATAAAAATAACTAAATTCTCAATGAATGAAATGCTTTGTATTAGACATCATGATATTTATACCATCAAGACCTTATTCCAAGATAGTTTATTTGATGGGTAGTTATACACCAAAAAATCATTTATTGTTATCTTACTAATTTATCTCATTATACCCACTAATGCATCGAGGGACTATCCATAAAAATTCCCCAAACATTGATTCATGTCCAATGAATTCCTCATATTCTGAATGATAAATTGAAATCATACACAATATTCCATATTAATAAATATACTTATTGAGTAATGAATATAGATTTATTAAGATTTTCCGCATTCAATCAAATAATATTCATATTAAAAATGTTATATGGTTTAATAATATCCATTATAGAAATAATATGTATATTCAAGATAAATGTAATTTCCAATGATCACAAGTTAGTGAATATTTCAAGAGAAAGTTAATAACTCCAAAATTAATCCATAAAGTGAATATAAATAAATTATAATTAAAAAAGATCATAAACCATCTAATGCAAAAATATGGATGTTATCATTAAAACATATACTCAATGAAGTAAAAATGAAATAAATGGTGGTTTTAATTAATAAATACAAATAAAATAAAAAGATAATTGAAAAAAATATTGGTGGAAATACCCTCTTCGCTTTGAAAAATAATAATAATAACTAAAAAATTACAAAGTATTCGTTAAAAATTATTTGAAAAGAACCCAATAAAAATGTTAAAGAAGCTTCAAAAAATTATTGTTTATAATATAGGGAAATGTTTTTCATGCTTAGTATATTAAAACAAATATTCCTTTCAAATTTTTAGTAGAACATTTAAAACTAACTTGATAAGAAAATGAAAAAGAAGATTCAATTTAAACTATATTTTGAAATAGTAAATCATGGTTAAAAAATTTCATTAATAAATCATGGTATAATTTTAAAATATTCCTTAAAAAATAGAAGGAAAATATAGATATGGGAGAAAAATATTTCCAAATGAGTATAAAAAACATGGATTTTCTTAATGACTTGAGTTTGGTATCTTGAGTACTAAAATAGTGGAAAATGATATGAAATATGATAATATCTAGAAATAAAAATTGGATATAAAACTAGTTATGTTTCAAAGTAGAAAAATTATATTATTTTCCAACATGGTATTTAAACATAAATAATCCTGAATAATTATGAGATTGTGAAATAAACCCTTACCACTTTGGTAACATTTGAATTATATCCCACATGATAGAAATAACATCAAATGAAAATTAAATAAAATTAATATAAATATATTCATGATATAACATATAAAATGGGCAGTAGATAAACCTTATAAAAATTAATAGGTGCATAATACCAAATTTGTCACAATTGAGTGAAAATTGAAATGAGATATCTTACAATGATCATACCCTTAAAGTGAATATTAATAAATGAATTGATTATGTGTATCAACTGAAAATACACATAAAATAAGTAGGAATAAAATATAAAATAATCAAAAGCAATTACACGTATAATCTTATAATATCAATTACAATTAAGAAGTAATATAACCCAATGAAAATAATTTGAGTTATGAGACCCCTTACCACTTTGTAACCATAAAGTAAGATATATATGGATAAAATAATACAAATTAAAATTGAAAATACCATGAATTATTAAGGACTATTTATATAACATAAAAAATGAGCATTATATATTTTATATAAAATAAGCTAACTCCATAATAATAAAATATTCCTCATTGAAGTAAAATTGAGATGAAATCCATTACACCAGGTCGAATGCATCACACATTCCTTATATTCATAATTAACAAATTTATGTTAATTATTTAATTTATTAATAAAATGTTTCTTTTTTATTATTCCTTTTATTTTATTTAATACCATATTTTATGTAATTTTATAATCTATTATATTCACATCAAATGTTTTGAAAATATCCAATTCATATGTCCAAAAGGAATTAAGTATTTTTAATATGGAAAAATTTTTTCATGGAATAATTATCATTTTTATAAATCAATTATACTTTTAAAAGATAATATTAAATATGGTTATGAAAAATGAACTGTGTTATAAGTATAGAGACAGTAAATTGTACGTAGGAATGAGTAACGTTTCCATTTTTCAATGATTGTGATGGAAAGAAAAATAAGTATTATTTTATCATTAAACATTTATAATTATAACATAAATATGTTGTTACTTATTTAAATATAACTATATATAGCAGTCATGTGAAGTGGTTCTGAAAAACGAATCACATCGCTTTTTGGAGGTGGTAATCAACACATACACATGAACAATGTTATCAATTTTAAATGATTGGAAATGTAAGAAATTATATGATATATTATCATTACATAAATATAAATATTTAATGAATATTATATATATATATATATATAGTAAGTTCATCACTAAAACCAATTGTGAATGGTGGTGATGGAAAATGAATTACTTCGATTCGTGAGGCAGTAGCCTTCGGTACACATGTACAACAGTTTCATTTCACACTTGATGTAAGAGGAAACTGATATAGGGTATTCTAGCAAAATTATGACATATAATTATATGGTAGATATTGATTTTATTATATTATTATTGTTTAATTATATTTTAAAGAAGTGGAAAAAGAAATAAAACAAAAACCCTTGGTTAAGAATGATACTTATTCTTTGAACTACTTATTTAGGATTACACCGAAAGCCTTTCTAATAGGGTTTTATAATCAAAACAAATAATATAGGATGATTTAAGGTATTTAAGGAAGAGATTTTGGTTAGAATTGGCAGAACCAAATGGTTATTTAAGTGTGAAGAAAAGTGGAGAAGGGTTGCCCTTTTATAAGTGAGGGTAAGGACAAATTTAGAATTTATTAAAATATTAAATTATAATTAATGTCATATTAAATTAAAATACTCCAAAATAGACAGATATTTAATTTAATGATAGGATACGGTATAATTATATATAACTAATAGGACTTAGACCAGTTAAATTAGAATCTAAACCTCATCTCTTGGTTTGACCCCCAATAAATCAATTTTTACCTTAATCATAGTAACAACTTTTTTAAAATGAAAGGAGTATAATTTTACTTATAATATAAAAATTAGATAATAAATGGAAAAGGGGTAAAAGTTTTATCATTTATCAACCTAATTTTCATATTTTAATGATTTTTTGGATTTTTAAATATTTTAATAATGTATTATTTGACATAAAATACCATTAATGTCACTTTTGACACTATTTATTTAATTTGACTTCAAAAACATAAATATATTGATGAATTTCAAATATAATAAATTTACACATCAATAAAACGTAATTAGTAAGTAAATAATTCTTTTTTAACCCTAAATCATCTTAAATACATTACTTTTAATGTTTTTAAAATTATTTACATTGAGTTTTCCACTATTTTCACAAGCATTAGGATAGTGTTTCATAAGAAGTTAAGGTAAGTATATAATAACTAAAAATTAAAAATAATTTAATATAATGAAAATAATTTCATTATACTCAAAATAACTTTTAATTCATTCACCACTTATTTTATCCTTATATGATGATATAAGAGATATTTAAACGAGAGAGAGAGGCATTTTATCTTTTTCTTTACTTATATAATTTTATAGGTCACTTTCAGAAACAAGTGACCCAAAAACATTTGAATATTAAGAATAAGGTGATAAGGGTTGAAATTTATTCCTATAATATGAATTAATATGAAAAATTGTGGCCTTATTACTTAATTTTATCCTAGTTTAACCTGATTTACCCATTTACTATGGTTACAAATTTTTACTGTTTTTACTATTCATTAGGACCAATTATTAAGTTTAACATATTACCCAATATTAATTATGCTGATTAAAAATATTTTCTTATCAAAATAAATTTTAAAAATTTGAAGGATTTAATTAAAAATCAACTTGTAAAACGTCTTGAAATAAATGGTTTTTCAAGAAATATATTTTTCAACAATAAGATGATCTTAAATTAAGCTTATATCTTTCAATTATTATTATATGAATTCCAATTCATATATATATATATATATATTATAGATTTAATTTAATTCAATTCATTCCTAGTTATATTCTATTTTAAATATTTATAATGAAGAAACATTGTACACATAAAAAGTAGTTTTTATAAATGTGTGTTTTAAAACCTAAAAAACATTATTCTAAATTTCAGTATAATGATGATTCAAATTTTATTAATTAGATTAAATATAATTAATAATTATTATTTTAGTTTTAAATTTTATTTAAATATTAATTAGTCTTTTAAATTACATAATTTTTTGAAATGGAATGAAAGTTTTACAAAAAGCAGTATTTTTTCACTATTCATTGAAAAATAACTCTTTTCAGAAAAAACCCAAAATTTCTCCCCAAGATAATTTTGATATGGTGATTTAATAAATTAATTTAATTTTTTACAATATAAATTCTAAAATTTTTATAAATTTATTATATTAGTTTCTCACAAAAATAAATAAAAAATAATAATGACAAATATATTTTTGAAGTAAGTAAAGACTTTGTAAAAAATTGTGTCTTTATTTACCAATATATATTATTTATATTTATAAATAATTTTCTAAAAGTTTTTATTCCAATTCAAATCTATAATTTTAGCTTATTGTTTATAATGGTCATGTTTAAAAATTATAACATTGTTTATTTTGGTTTGGTGTTGCATGTTGTATACACTATCGAACGTAATGTTCTTCTCTTAAAATATCAGGGTCTTACATTTTATCCACCTTCAATAAATTTGATCTTAGGAATTTAACATTATTCTTATAAATCAAGGGTTTTTCATTTATAAATTAGTTTTTTGGAAACCTACATCATAAACCTATTAAAAAATCCTCTTAGAAAGAGGGAATGGGAATACAAAAGTCATACAAAACAACACAAAACTATGTTTCTAAAGAGTAGAAGATTAATGGTAAGTGAAAATATGGACATAGAGTATAAAAATTCTCCCAACTAATAATATATAGTAATATATAACAAGTAAAGTAGGAAGTTAGAAACCATAAAACCATTCATCTGTTATGAGTGAAAAGACCATTAATTCATCAGAAATGATTATAATAGGATAATTGTTTTGAAGATCCTTTTCATAGAGTATAGGAATTACTTTTACATGTAGAATAATAACTTAATTAAATATAATTGTTTGATATCTTTCTATTTCATAAGTATAGTTTCATCATTTGGTTGTGCTTCGATCAATTTATAGTTCATCTCTTATCCTAAGGAATGAATATCCAATACAAATTCTTGATGCATGAAGTTCTAAAATTAACTTTTTGACAAATCATTAGATATAAAAATGAATAATAAATTATTCCTACTACCTTTAATAATTATCCAAAACTAAAATTTTGATTACAAGGTAATATAATAAAAAAAATTACAAACCTTTATATCCTGAAATAATTCATTTTACTTCATATTTTCCACTAAATTTTCAACTTAGGTTATTCCACAAATAAATAACCCTAAATACCAATTAATTAAAATATTATAAATATTAAATAATTTTTTCACATAAAAATTTATTTAATACCTTTTAACATACATCACAAAAAATTTAATTTCATTATTACAAAATAATCCTTTAGGTTAAACCCAATAGTTATTTATACCTCAACCCAATAATAAATATCCTAAAATATCATTAATCATCTGAAGATTAAAAATATTAGATCATATAAATTATTTCCCTCAATAAAATAAATATTTATCGATGAATCCCTTTATGTGAAAACAATTTCAAACTAACTAGGATATCACATATTACGGTGGTAGTCACCACACACTTGTCACCCATCGATTGGGGGTTTGAAGCCCCACAGCCTTGTCGGATGCGAGGAATTGTCATCTTACATGTAGGTTTTGCATTGTATGAAATATATTAATATAAGTCATATAATTTTCTAAAAAATATGATGAACATACTCAAAAATAAAATTAGTTATCAAATAACTTTTTATTCACAAAGGTTTGCAATACGAACTATTTTTTTTTAAAATATAAAAAAAATAATTAACTGTAATTATATTAACATCAATTATCATATTAACTCTAAAGGTTATCAAATAAATTAAATATTATTTTAACAAAATATATAATAAGTATTTCTTAAATAACTTTCTCACTAAAATAAAAGTCATATATAAGGGTTACATATACTTTTAATATCTATTAAAACTCAATAAATGCCTCCAAGGTACTTTCATCACAAAAAACCTCAAAAGGGGTATTTGTGCCTTTAAAATTATAATCATCCATAAAATTATTAACCAATGATGGTACCTAAAAATATTAAAATATTATCATATAAATGATAAACTTATTTTATTTAGGTAATTTCTCCATAGTATGTCATAGGGTTATGTTCCTTAATCTATGTTTTTATATATATAGTTCCAAAGGTTTTGACTAAACTTGCTCTGATATGAACTGTAAAGTACAATTATTCCATATACCCAAATAAATATAAACATTGTTACATTAGAATAATATAAAAGTTATTACATCCCAAAGGATTGAACAGGTTAGTAGTCTTGGAAAACAAGATACATACTTTATTATTGAATTAAATTTGGAAATGTAAATTACAACATAGTAAAGGTAAATATTATATATTCTTAAATACAATTATAGATTCCTTCCTCATATAATGGGGAAAGGAAAACAAATAAAGGGTAATATCAGATGATAATTAAGGGTTATGTATAGTGTAATAAATTATGATAAAATAATCCATAATCAACAAAGATAGGTAAATAATTGAAAACGTATAAAATTTAATAAATAACTTGAGAACAAAATGAATACATGGATAATATCAATTCATAAATATCATGGATAATAATAAATAAATTTTCAATGAAGTAAATTATTAATATTGGATGTAATTATCTCAGACATAATAATTTATATAACATCAATACCTTGCACCAAGATAGTTTAATTAATGGGTAGGTATACTTTAAAAACTCATTTAATGATTTCTTACAAATTTTTCACATGAGACATATCGATGTATCATGGGGATATTTATAACTAGGTCCTACAAATCACTACATTTATAATTCATTCCTCATATATTAATTAGTAAATTATATTCATAAACAATATACTTTGTCAATAAATATCTATATTGAGTAAATAATATAAATCTATCAGGATTTTTCCTAGTTAGTAAAATAACATTCATAGAAAAAAACTATATAAAAAATTGTATATATTATAATAATATCCATGATACAAATAATATGGATATTCAAGGTAAATATCATTTCTAAAAATCATAAGCAAAGGAATGTTTTAATAAAAAGTTAATGACCAAAAAATTAATCAAGAAAGTGAATGTCAATGATTTCCTAATCAAACTAGTCATAAAATTACAAAGAAAGAATAAGGATTATATAATTACAATATATCATCAATGGAGTAAAAATTAATTAAATTTTTGATTACATTGATAAATATAAATACCATAAAAATATTAACAAAAACATTCTTTGGGAATATAAAATTTTCACTTAAAACCCAATTTTAAAAACTAAAAATTTCTGAAATATTGAGAAAACATTTTATTTGAAAAGAACCTAGTAAAATTTTTAAGTAACCTTTATATAATTTATCAATTATGATAGTGGTAAATTCCATTCATTATGAGTATGTTAAAAAAATTATCCCTTTCACATTTTTGGTAAAAAGATAAAAAGAATACCATATTTGTAAAATTAAAATAAGATTCATTTTTAAAAAAAATTGTAAAAATTTGAAACATTGGTCAAAAAATTATTTAATAATTCATTGAATAATAGTATTAATAATTCTTAAAATATTTTAATGAAAATATGGATAAGAAGAAAAATATTCCTAACTGAGTAGAAAATGAAGTTGGTTTACAATAAAAACATGATTTTGGTATCACTAGTATATAAAGAGTGGAAAATGAAAGGAAACATATAATTTATATAAATAACCATTGAAGTAGAAAGTTTTTTTGGTTTTATATAGAAAGATAAAATATATCCCCTATCAGATACATAAACATAAATAATCCCAAATAATGATGAAATTGTGAAATAAAGCCTTACCACTTTGGTAATATTTCATTCATACCCCTATGAAATAAATAAAAAAACATGAAACATTAAATACATAGAATATAAAGATATATATGATATAAAATATCAAAAGGTAAGTAGATACACCTCACAAAAATAAATATTTGTCTAATACCAAATGTATCACTGGAGTGGAAATTGGAATAAAATATCTTACAAGGATCATACTTTTGAAGTGAGGATTACTCAATGAATTGATTTTTTGTATCAAATTTAAATCCAAAAAAATTGTGTAAATAAAATATAAAATAATAAAAATTAATTAAACACATAATAATATAATATCAATTAAAATTAATATGTAATATAACCTAATGAAAATAATTGAGTTATGAAACCCCTTGCCACTTGGTAACCTTCAAGTCAAATATACATGAATGAAATAATTCAAATCTAAATGAAAAATTCCATGAATTATGATTTATTTTTTAAATTTCATGTAAAAGGGGTATTATATACATTATATTAAATATATTAGGTGTATAAAAGTAAAATATGCATCAATGAAGGAAAATTGTGATGAAATCGTTTACCTTAGGTCTGACTCATCACGCATGTTCTTTATCATTGTGAATAAAAAAAGTTATTTTAATTATTTAATTTCTTTAGAAAATTTTTCATTTTTCTTATTCCTTTTATTTCATTTTTTAACATGTTATATTTAGTTACATAATAAATTAATTTCATAATGTTCGTTTTGATAATATTCAGTTCGTATGTCCAAAATGAATTTGGTAGTATGAATATGGTAAAAGTGGTCATTGTTCCATTTTTTCTAGAATAATAATAATTAAATAATTATAATTTTTATACAACAGTAATATTTTTTTAATTAAACAATAAAATATGGTTATTAAAAATTATTTTCTTTACAATCATTGAGATGTTAAGTCATTCATACGCATGAGTAATGTTTCCATTTTTCAACGATCATAATGGTAATAACATAAGTATTATTTTATCTTTCTATAAAAATAATTATAACATAAATTTTATATTATTTCTTTAAATGCAAATTTATATAGTATTTGTGTTATGTGGTTATTAAAAATGAATCAAAACTGTTTATGGTGGTGTAATCCATATTTACGCACGAATGATGTTATCATTTTCAAATGAATGGAAATATAAGAAATTATATTATTAATTATATTTTAAAAATGATAAATATTTCATGAATATTTCATATATATAGTAAATCAATCATTTAATCCATCCATGATTTATGGTTATGTAAAACAAATTATATTAGTTTTTGTGGTGTTAGTCCTTCGTACACACGAAAGATAGTTTTGTTTCCCATTTAATGGAAGAGAAGATAAATATAGGGTATGACATTAACATAAAGATGTCTCATTATATGGGATATATTTATGTTAATATATTATATTTTTTTATTATGATTTTATAGAGGTTTAATGAGAAATAAAAAAATGCTCAGTTAAGAATATTACCTCTTCATCAGATGGCCTCTTTTGGTTTACACCAAAATCCTTTCTAGCAGGGTCTTTTAATCAAAACAATGACTTTAGGAAATGGAAATTTCATTATGTAATGGATATTTTTATTTCTCAAAGTAACTAAATAGTTCATTATGTGTAATCAAAAAAGGGTATTAGTTTCCCTTTTATAAGTTAGGGGGAGGAAACTATTTGAATTTCTTAAAATATTTAATTATGATAAGGTTGTAGTAAATTGAAATAATTTAAAATGGATAGGTATTAAATTTTAAGATAGGATAATTTATAAATATTTCCATACAATAGGATTTATAAAACCTTAATTCTAAACTAAACCTTATATCTCGGTTTAACACCTTGGTCAACCCGATTATCCCTTAATCGCGGTAACAATGTTTTCAAACTGAAAGGGTTATAATTTTACTTATAAGATAAAAATTGGTTCATAAATGTAAAATTGATGAAATTTTAAGAAAATTATCATCCTTATTTAACTATTTCATGATTTTTAAGAATTTTACATAATTTAATAAAATATTATTTAATAATAAATATTATTAATGTCATTGTTGATACTATTCATTTAATTAAACTTTAAAGACATAAATATAATAATGAATATAAAATTTAATCAATTTAACCATAAGTAATACATCATTAGTAACTATAAAATTATATGGGAACTAGAAATCATCCTAAATACATTACATTTAATTTTTTTAAATTATTTACCTTGAGTTTTCTACTCTTTGCATAGGGGTTGTGTTAGGGTTATATAAGAATTTAATGTAACTATATAATAACTAAAATTTAATATAAATTACCACAATTAAAATAATATCATTATGCACAAAATTATATTTAATATTAATTCGCCAATTATTTTTATCCCTATGTGAACAAATAAGAGATATTTAATAGAAAGAGAGACATTTTGTGTTTTTATTTACCTATATTATTAAATATGTCACTTTAATTAAAATGTATCTCATAAATAATTGATTCATGATACTAATGTGGTAAGAGTTCAAATTAATTAATTCAATAAGAATTAAGATGAAAAATGGTGGTATTATCACTTAGTTTAAAACTAGGTTAACCTAATTTTGCCTTTTACCGTGGTGAAAAATTGTTATTGTTATTACTATTAATTATTACCAAAAATTGAGTTTAATTATTAAATAATTTTAATTATAGTGATTCCAAATATGTAATACATTTTATCAAGTAGAGGAATTTATTTTATAAATGAACCCGCAAGATGTTTTATAATAACAATTTTTTGAGAAATATATTTTTCAAGCATAATATGATCTCATGTTAACTCTATAAATTGTAATAAATATTATATGAATTTAAATTCATATCTATAGATATATAGTCTAAAAATTTCATTTAAATCATTAATAATTAGTGATTATTTTATTTTATTAAAATGTAGAAACATTATGCACTTAAAAATAGTTTTCAAAAAAATGTGTTTTTAAGTCTAAAAATAAACTTATTTAACTTTATTTCCTTCTTTTCTTTAGAAAATGAGTATAGAATTCATGAATATGTATAGACTACTATCTCTATGTATTATATAATTAATTTTTATATATATTAATTTTATGGATGCTTAACTATATTCATATAATGAAAATATATGGTATTTATATCATTATAAACATTTTTTAGATTATAGAACCATGATCAAGATGAAAAGACAGTAACTAAAAAATTGAAACATATATGAAAAATAAAGAATCCATCATGTAAAATTATGATGATAATAAAATAATATTAATGAATGGGTGATAAGATGTTATAAGTAATTCATTACTAATACTATAAGTACCAATATGGTTTTTTATAGATTAATAATAAATTTCAATTTATTATATTTAGGTTATAGAACTTACAAAACATGTCAAATTTAAGGTAAAGGTTTAATGTTAAAATATCACAATTTTTTGGATTGAAAATGATTAAATTTTATATGATGAAATTATATGAGTTATATTACATAAATCACATGTATTTTTTTGTCTTATGGTTACTTTAAGAGATTAAAAAATCGACATTCATTTTTCTATTTCTTTGTTCTCAAAAGTATCAAAATAAATTTTTTAAGGAAATCCAACTTCATTTCTCTCTTCGTTTGGTAGTATTTGTTTTCAGTCCCCATATTTTATTTTAAAAAAACTCAATAATTTTTTATTATAATGCAATTAATCACTAAATTCATTTTTACCAATGTTTTACTTTCTCTAAATAGGTTTAAAATGAATCTTATGGTTGTATTTTTAATGAGGTACTTTTTATAAAATGTGTGAATAGAATATTTATTTTAATGTATACCATACAAATAGATTTTCCCAACGTCATATATACTATTTACATAAAAGTACCCTTTAAAATTTTATGTGGTTATATTTTATGGTAATTTTTTATAATGAAGGGAAGTTCCATTATAAACCAAAATTTGGTGGGTCCATGATAGCCCTCTAAAGCATTGGGTATATTTCAAGTTGACCATGATGGTTATTCCATGTGTAACTTTGATGGTTTGATCCAAGTATAGTGTTGAGGGTTATGTAGAGTATAACTATGAGGGTTATTTTATGGTATTTGTGAGAGTTATTACATAAGTATGATAAGAAAATGAATTCCCAAGTTACCTATATGATTTATGTATGCTTACTATGTTTTATGGAAATCTTGTTTTTTCATAAGGTATGTTATTGGGTTTATGTTCAAAGTAAAGTATATGTTAATTTTAAATAGTAAATATTATATCTTATTGAAAATATTTTCATGAGTATACCATGTTTTAAAATAAACCTTTATGGGTTTTATTTCTCCTTTAATATTTCTTATAAAATGTTTTCTAGAAACTTTTGGTCAGAAAATTTGATTTCATGAGTAAGAATAATGCTTATTCTATGAATAATATTTATTTTATGTATCATGGACTAATAGTTTAATTATTTCTTTCTCTTTAATTCCCTTACTAATATTTCTGTGTTAATCATATGTTTTAAAACATTTTTCAGAGGGTTTAAGAAAGAGTATGGACAACTATGAGGACATAATAAAAATGGGAAGATTTATCATGAAAATAAACAATGTTTTATTTTTAAAAAAAATAGTGAGGAAATGGATAATGGGTATAAGAAACTGATTGTGATGTATGGTTTTACTTTGTAAGAGTTTTTTATAATCCTTTAAAACTTGAAACTGAAAATATCATTTTAATTTTTAAGTGAATTATATTTCAAAAACACTATTATATGTAATTCTTAAGTTTAGGTCCATACAGTTGGAATCAGAGGAAAGTTTAAATAGCTTTAGAGTATAGGATAATATTAATAGAATACACATAAAATTATTAACTTAATGTTTAAGTTGATAAATCATTTTAATATTACCATGTTTCTTCATCTAAAATATGTCTTCTTAGAATGGTTTTCTATAGATGAAATAGGTAATTTTTGTATGGGAAGGAATAAAGAGGAAATCATCCTTCCAAATCAGTATCCCAAGATAATTAGAATCAAAAAAGAATAATTTTTCAAAGTAATGGATCATTTGATAAAATCCATCAATGGTGTAGATATTCATGTTAAAGAGAATCCAGATCTAACACAAAGAAACCTGAATGTACTTTAAAATTTAATAAGGAAACACCCTCCTACATTTAGTGGATATTTTGATCATTGGTAGTTTAGTGGTGTATTAAAGAGATAGAAAAGTTTTTCTATATCATGGTGTGTTCATGTCATCAAAAGGGTAGTCTTATAATTTATCATTTTAAAGTTTAATTCATCTAATGGTTTTCAATGGTAATAATATCATGAAAATAGAAGAAATTGATGCCTTGGAATGGAATGAATTTAAGAATATTTTAACTGGGAAATATTTTCCAAAGGAGGATTGAATCATGATGGAAAATAAATTTATAGAATTGAAGCAAAAGGTGGAATATTCGGTGGCTACGTATGAAGAAAACTTTACCTGATTGACACGGTACATAATAAATTTTATTCGGGATCTTAATAGTAAAATCATTCATTTTTAATCAGGATTGAATCCAAGATATCGAAGGACATTGGCTTCCCATGAATTCAACAGTTATAAGAAACTTTATCAATATGCTGAGAAGGTATATTGGATTTTTCTAATGATCAAATATTTTATGAAAAAAATAGAATAAAAGGTCCATATGGTAGGAAATGGATAAGAACCAATTAAATAAATCTGAAGGTAAAGAAATCTAGTTTCCATTTTGTGGAAAGTGTGGTTAAAAACCCTAGGGATATCTTTATCAAATTTTAGAATTATTTCCAATGTGGTAAGTCTGGACATATGGACCATTATTGAAATTATGAAGATATTAATATTGGTAAGTTCAATATTGATAATAAAATGATAAATAGTTTTAAATGTGGTGATATGAGGAATTATAAACATACTTTACCAAATAAGGACCTGAATGATGGGAAGCATCCAGAATATAAGCAGAAAGGTGTGGTGAAATACTTTTTAAATACTTCAGCAGATGTTATGAAACCAAAATAAGTGGTATCAGATACATTGTTTATTCAGATTTTGAAAATTTCATATCTGATTTAGGTTTTACATATTCTTTTATATGTGAGAAGTTTTCTGGTAAAATAGAAATTCTACCTCATGAAATGGAATCAGAACATATGGTAAAAATACTTTAAGGAAGTATTAAGGAAAAAATAAATTATAATAATCTTCATATCATTTTTAGTGTAAGGAATTTACCTGAAAACATTTTTTTCTTTACCCAGATACATTTGGATATTATTTGAGGTAAGTATTAGATTTTTTTACCATGATAAGAAATATTGTAGAGATAAGTATTTTTTTCAAAAAGAGACATTTTTTATATACAATAATGAACCCATAAAATTGATAACATATTAAAAAGTTTAGAAATTTCTAAAATATGGAAATGAAAGTTATATTGCACATATTTTTGGAAACAATTGAACGATTTAGATTAATTAAGTTCCAATACTGAATGAATACATGAATTTTTTTTCTTCATGATTTTCATGGCCTCATTCAGGATCGGGAAGTTGAGTTTACTATTGAATTAGTTCTTGATGTTAAGAATATTTCAAAAACCCTTTATCCAATGTCTCATGTATAAAATTTGGAATTTAAAATTAAATTATATGAGTTTCTAGATAAAGGTTTTATTCATCTGATTACTTCACATTAGGGTGCTTCTATTTTAAAAAAATAAAGATGGATTTTTGAGGATATTTATTGATCATTGAATAATATCACTATTTAGAATAAGTATTCATTGCCTAATATCTATGATTTTATTGATCATCTCCATGGATCATAGTACTTTTCAAAGATTTATCTTAGTTTGAGGTACCATCAGCTAAAGGTGAAGGAGGATGACATTCCCAAAATTGCATTTCAGACTAGCTATGGTCCTTATGATTTTGTAGTTATTCTATTTGGTTTGAAAACTTCCCCTACCATATTTATGGATCTCATGAATATATTCTTTATTGAATATTTGGATAATTTTGTAGTTTTTTTATTGATAATATTCTATTTTAGTTAAAAATTTATGAGGATCCTAAAAAAAATTTAGGTATTGTTCTAAAAACCCTTAAATAAAATAAGATATATGGTAAATTTTGAAAATGTGATTTTTGGTTACAAAAAAATTTATTTCCTTGGGAAAATTATAAATAAAGATGCCATAACAGTTGATCCTTCCAAAATAAAAGTGGTTAAGGAATGGCTAAGGCCAGAGAAAAAAAATTACTAAGATTCAAAGTTTTCTTGGATTAGCAAGATATTACCATTGGTTTGTTCAAAAATTTTCATAGTTATCTATCCCTTATCTAAGTTAACATAAAAAGGGTTAAATTTATTTTTAAAATGGAATGTGATTATTATTTTTAAGAATTAAAAATAATATTATTGAATGATCCATTTTTTCCTACCCTCATGAAATGGTGATTTCATCATCTATAATGATGCTTCCTTAAATGAAATTGGTATCATTCTAATATAGAATTATCAGGTAATTGCTTATTCTTTAAGAAAACTGAAACCTTATGAGTTAAGTTATCCTAAAAATGATTTGGAATTTGTTGGTATGGTTTTTTAATTAAAAATTTGTAGGATTCATTTATATGTATCAAAGTGTAAAATATATAATGATCATAAAAGTTTGAGTTATATATTTACTCAGAATGAATTGAACATGTGGTAGAGAAGTTGGATAGAACTAAAAAAGGATTATTATTACACAGTCAATTACTACCCTGAATAAGAAAATAATATAGAAAATTACTTGATTCGAAAACATCATGCATCATTAACCAGGTTACATGTGGAATATGAGCCTTTTATTAATGATTTAATGAATTTTTGTCTAGAAGTTATGGGTGTCGGAAATTTCTCTGTTTTGTTTCAGGTGTCAGTGCAATAATCATTATTCGACATAATTAATCAATCTCATAATGAATATTTTGAGTCACAAAAAATGTAACATTGTTTAATAGGGGTATGTTTCCTAAATTTAATTTTGATAAATAATTTTTTTTAGATTTAGAATGAGATTATGTGTGCCTTATGATTTCTAAATGAATAAGGAATTATTATGTAAATCTCATAGTTCTCTATTTTTTATTCATCCTGATAGGACTAAAATGTACAGAGATATTTGGTATTATTACTAGTGGGAGGAATAAAACGATATATTTCATAATTTGACCTGAAATTTTTGACTTGTCAATAGGTAAAAGAATAATGATAATTATCGAAGTGGATGTCTTAGCCATTACTAGGGCCAGATTGGAAATTGGAAAATATATCCATGGATTTTATGGTTGGACTACCTATGAATTCCTGAGGTATTAATGAAAAATGGGTTATTATTGATAGACTGACTAAATATTCACATTTCTTTCCAATTTTAGATATTGTTTCCTTACATAAACATTCTCGATTTTACCTCAAATATATAGTCAGGTTACATGGAGTTCATATCTCTATTGCATCAGACTGTGATCCCATGTAATGACCCAAAACTCTATCAGTGTAATTTCCCTTCTTATATTTATAAAAAACTTACATATCATGCAGATCCCAATAAAAAAATCATTATCATAAATGAATAATTAAATAAGTACCATTTATATAAATTAAGGAACATAAACCAATAGAATAGAGACCTCACTATTGGAATAGTAACATAACCATTAGGAATAGTAATCATGCCAATAGTATATTAAACTCACCTATGAAATTATAAATAAAATTTCTGTATCTTATAAATTAAAATATTATATAATTATATCATACTGTAAGTAAATAAAAGTTTTAAAAATGATAAATTAAGTGTTGGTATTTTTATGAAATGTAAATGTTTATTTAAAATTTTTAAAATTAATATAATAAATTAAAATAATATTTATTTTAATAATATATATTCAGAAATTAATATTTTTTTATTATAATTATTATATACTTTAATGATACCATAATGAATTTTTCAAAATGTCACAAAATCGGTTATAATATTAAAATTAGTATTTTTTAAATAAATGATGATTTTAATTAAAAATGTAATTTATCATATTTATAAAATTATATTAATAAAATGGATTCCATTTTTGAATTATACACATCAAAATATGTTTATGTTGAATTTTTTGTATTTTTCTAAAATAGTTGATTTTTTGGTGAATAATGAAATATGATAATTTACGATATAGGCTAAATACATTAATTATTTAGTCATGAATGATGTATGGATGAATCAACAACCCATTTTTTGAACTATATTGATCCTTTTAATTAATTTAGTCTTTGGAATCTACATTATTGATATTCTTGAGCCAAAATAATAAACTGATTAATAAAATAATAAAAAAACACCCTTCATCTCCCTTATAAATACCACCTCACACCATCTCTTATCCTCACACTACTAAGCCTTAAATATTGTCTACATTATACCCAATTCTCTTCCCAATACTCTTATAAACTTCAAATATATTATTTTCTCAACAAAATACCAAATCCACATGCCTTAAGAAGGTTCTCAGGAAGAAGAAATTCAAGATGTATAATCTACATTCGTTCTCTTTTAATTTAATTTATTTTATTTTCTTTTCCTATTATATTATCACCTCAACTATAATAAAGTGGAATAATAACTCCATTATATTATATATATTTTATTTTTATTTTTTTAATTTAATATCCATCATTAATCCTCTTCTCCCCTCCCTTTTATTCTAAAAATGAAAGCATTATCAGTGATGTATCGATTCCCCAACTTCATAGATGATGAGTGTTCATTATACATTACCACCTTCAAGGATAGTCATAAAGCCATTATTATGGTTAATTAATATATTATTATACATATTGTAAGTTATATAATAATTCTTGACCCAATATATAAACATGATATTAAAAAAATTATATAAGTTCGTCGTGGTTGTAAAAACCACCAAAATATATTAAATCATTTTCATTAACGTTTTACCTAATGAATCATACTCATAAAATAAAAAAATAATATATATAAGACCATTTAAACTTATATATGTTAATTAAAAACAAATAATTTCAATTTTATAAAATTATTCTCATTTTACCAGAACTTCCATACTTGTATACAGGTTAACTAACCATGAAACCATGAAAACGAAGACTCCCAAAATAATAAAATGTACCCCTATATCTTATCAAAATGGCCATAAACAAACTTAATAAAATTATAATAAATAAAATACATGAACAATAGGTTATTTATTTAGTAATTAATTAATTTAATTTGATTATCCGTGACATTAAAGTGAATAGTTCATTCAAGCATAATGTAAGGGGGTTCTCAAAGCCAGCTCTTTTTCTTTGTATTATTCCTCTTTCATGACTTATTTGGTATAAATATTTCTCTAATGTTACTTAACTATAATTTCACTATAATTGAATTTTAGTTTCTAGTATATAAATTTTTTTAATATTATTTTATGAAAAATACAATGATTTTAAAAAAGAACTCTTCTTTCAAAAATGTATTTGGACTCCTCTTTAGTTGTTACTTCTTCACTCAAGAATGATGAATCATATAACAAGTATGTTTTTTCATTTTCATTTGAGAAACCAAATTTAAATAATTATTTATTAAATCCTTATTAAATACATTCCAATACATGGTTTACTTCATGAAATTGATTGATATATGTTCTATGTGGAATGCATGATTATATGAATGTTATGATGTGACACGTGCACCCAGAATTATATAACACTCTAGTGCATTGGTTAATGTGATGTATCCCATGATAAATTTTGTGATATGAATTAAATTATTATATCTTTGTTCAAAATTATTATGTTGTGATTATTCACATATTTTATGTGTGAACATTATGGGACTTTGTTCAAAACTATGTGTGCTATTTGACCACTATGACATGATGTTTCATTTTTATAAATTTCCACATTCCATGCCTTTATCTGAAGCTTAATCTCATGATTTTTATGATGATACTATTTTTATGTTATGAAGATGATTATTATGATCACCCATGATATATTGATTCATATCCTTATTTATCCTCTTACTGGGATTTTGCCTCACCCCTTTCTTTGATGTATATCCTCAGGTTTCTACTTGTATTAAGGAGAAAATGATCTTTAGACAGATAAAGAATAATATTTCAAAATATGTGTTTATGTATTATTATGAATAAGTAATGTATATTCATAATTTTTCTAAGATATTAAACCTTTGGATCCTGGTTTTTTAATGCTTTTATGTTTATCTTAAAAATTACATAATAGTTATGTAATAAAAGTAGTGTTTCTATAGTTGTTATCAGATCATGGTTCATATTATTTGGGAATTAGGATTATAGAAAATTATGGAAAACCACTAGTATGAGACTAAGAATATATAAGTGTCTAAAAATATTATTTTATAAAAATTATAAACATAGGGATCCCACAAGAAATTCATTTAGAGTTAATTGCACAAAGGAATAAATTATTTATTCAGGACTTGTTTACTTATGCTTTTTTCAAACAATTTATATTTTATAAAATAGTGGGAACTAGGATAAACTAGAAAAATAACTCATGTTAAGGATAATTAAATGATTTCCTTAATGACATCTCCAATTCCTTAGTAGGTGGAGATAAAAATTACATGGATATTCTTACCCAATTGTCTTAGGATATAAACAATAACCTAAATAATGTGGAACATCCACCTTCACCTAAGAGGTAGTAACTAGCTAATGAATGTTTTATGTGGAAAAAACCAACAATATTTATTGGGTCTTTTGATCCACTCATCAAGTGATAGTGGGTGAACTAACTAGATAAGATCTTTTCTATGCTCCACTATTCTTAGAAGGAGAAGGTGAATCTAGTCGTCTATCATTTAGATAGAGAGGCCAATAAATGATGGTAATTGATTAAGAACATCAAAAAAAGGATGAAATAGAATATATGGAGTGGTTAAGATATTAAAAAATATTTATTAACAAGTATTTCCCCAATATATTCTTACAAATATTTAGAGAGAATTCATAAAGCTAAAGAAAAAAATAAGGTCAATCTATCACGACTTTTAAAGAAATTTTCACAAGGATTTCAACGTATGACTCATGTTTTTTTTAAACAATGATAGAAAAATATATATATTATTTAGTGGTTTAAAACCACACCTTCAAAATGATATAGCTATTAAATACTTTGGGAGTTATGAATAATTTGTTTGATGTGCTCTTAAAGTATAGATGGAGTTTGGAGAATGGTCCGATGGATATAGAGATAATAAATGAAATATGGAGTTTAAATCTTGATGATGTAATTAAAAAAGGTGTAAAGAAAGATAAACCACTCACATGTCAAAAATGTGGGAATAATTTTCATGGGAACTACCTAAAAAGGACAGGGAAATGCTTCAAGTGTGGGAGATAAGGCCACCAAACTCAAAAATATTGGAGAGACAAAACGAATTAGGCCAATATTATGGAGTAAAGGAGGTACCCACCCATGGTTCAATGCTTAAACTATAGGTATTAAGGGAAATATGAAATCTAGTGAAATAATCCTTGACTCCTTAAGGTTAATCAGCATTACAAGTAACCAAATACAAAGTAAAAAATAGAAAGCTTATGCCATCACTACTACTGAAGTGGATCACAAAAACGAATTCATAAAAGGTATAATTCATATTCACTCAAGAATGGAAAAATATTATTTTATTATGGTTTTATACATTCATTTAGATCTTGAATGTTTTCTATAACTATTGAATTGATTCCCTGATATCTTGAAGTAGAGATATCTGTAAAAACCCAAGTGGTGTGATCATTGCAACCCAAGTGTTGCACTATTCTCTTATTATTGTATGTGGGAATATTCTTCTATTGAATCTCGTAATACTTCCATTAGTGGAATTTTACGCTATACTAGGAATTGATTAGAACTCATTATATAGATCACACATCAACTGTTAATACAAGGAAATATCTTTTCATATTCCAAATCATCCCAAACTCCTCTATAAATTCAAGTAATACCATGAATCTCTTTTGGAAAATAACTCAATAGTGTGGGTGTTGATTCCCTATTAATAATCATACCTTTATCAAATGTTTGAGTTAAATGAAGGTATAAACCTAGAGGATATTCCCATTGTGATGGAATACAGCGATGTATTTCCTAAAGAGTTTATCAAATTTCCCCTATATCTTGAGGTAGATTTATCAATAGAACTTATACCTATAGCTAAAAATATCTCAAAAAACTCTTACAAGATGGACTCTATCAAGCTGTAGTAGTTAAAAATGTAGCTATAATATCATTTGGAAAAGGGTTTCATATACCCTATGGCATCACCTTGGGTTGTGACACTACTCTTTGTAAAGAAAAAGTATGGATCAATGTGGTTTTGTATCGATTATCGGTAGTTCAACAAGATCACTGTAAAGAAAAAGTATCTTCTTCCAAGGATTTATGACATCTTCGATCAACTGTGAGGAGATCAATACATCTCAAAGGTGGATATTTGTTCTAGATATCATCAATTGAAGGTGAATAGGTAATATATTCAGAATAATGCTTTCCATACATAGTATGGGCATTATGAGTTTCTAGTGATTCCATTAAAACATACCAATGCCCCTGAAATCTTCAAGAATTTTTTGAATATAGTATTTTGAAACTACCTTGAAAATTTTGTGTTAGTTTTTATCAATGATAATCTCATCTACACCAAGATAAATTAGGAACATGAAGAACACCTTAGGATTGTGATGATGAAATTAAAGGAGAAGTTGTGCACCAAGTTCATCAAGTGTGACTTTTGGATATAGAAATTCACATTTTTAGGACACATGATCATAGGTGAGAGAATTTTTTTAGACCCTTAAAAAATAAAGGCAATTGAGGAATATCCTAAACCCACCAGTTTTAACAAAATATAAAGTTTTCTCAGATTATCAGGGTACAACCAATTTGTTTTAATAAATTTCTCACGATTGAATAGCCCGCTAACTATGTTAGGAAAGAAAGGGTTAAAGTTTATCTAGATAGAATAATGTGAGGAAACATTTGAGGAGCTAAAGAAGAGGTTTATCACTACATTTGTACTAAAATTACCAACAAGTGGAGAAAATTTTGTGATATACAGGGATGCTTCAAATTCTTGGATTGTGTACTCATGAAAAAATATAAAGTGATAGCCTACACCTCATGGAAATTTAATATCCATGAGAAGAATTACCTGATGCATGATATAAAGTTAGCAGCTATGATAATTACTTTGAATATATAGTAGAACAGTCTTTATGTTGAGAATTCCAACATATATACTAATCAAAAGATTCTAAAGTATATATTCATACAAAAGGAACTCAACATGAATCAAAGTAGATGGTTATATCTAATCAAGGAATGTTATTTCTCTATTCATTACCTTCTGGGAAAGGAAAACAAGGTATCTAATACTCTTAGTATAAAAGAACTAGCTACTCTATCTATGATACATATTGAGAAAGACCCTATATTCATGGATATGAAAAGGATGGATCTAGAAATCATAATAGTAGGGAATACATCCTACCTTGCCCAAATTATTCCCTAACCATCAATCCAAGGGAATATTAAGGTGGAAAATGGGATGATTTATAGTTACAAAAGATAGTGAATGTAGTAAAGGAAGGAAATATACATCAGTTCTACATCAATGATGATGGTGTGATTTGGTTTGGAATGAGGATTTTTCTACCTTCATCACCTGAGATAATGAATGATCCATTAAATAATTCACATAGCTCACCATTCTCCATCCATCATGTAATTAAAAATATATACCTTGATATTCAAGAACACTTATAGTGGGAAAACAAGAAGAATGATATTGTGGGTTATATCTCAAGGATATCAGTATGTCAAAAATTTGTAGAAGTGAAATATAATTCCAACGGGATAATAAAACCATTTTCTATACCTATGTGGAAATGAGATAATTTCACTATGTACTTTGTCACTCGTCTCCCAAAGACATCCAAAGGAAACAATTTGACATTGATTTTGGTGGATTAACTCACCAATACATCCCACTTTATCAATATTCATGAAGATATATCACTCGAACAACTTTGAAAGATATATGTGATGGAAGTGGTGAGGCTGCATGGGGTTCCACTTTTGATCATCTATGATCATGATCCAAGGTTCACATATAAATTCGGGAGAGGTCTCCAACATTCTTTAAGTACTGAATGGAATTTCATCATAGACTATCATCCCCAAATTGATGTTCAATATCAATGGAATATTCATATTCCCAAAGACATGATAAGATCTTGCTCAATGAAATTAAAATGTGTATGGTATCATCATATCCCATTGGTTGAGTTCTCATACAATAACAGCTTCCACTCAAGTATTCAAATGGATCCATATGAATCTTTGTAAGGAAAGCAATGTAGAACTATAACCTATTGGGAAGAGGTTGGAAAAAGAAAGCTACTTGGACCTAATGGTGTAAAACGGATGATAAATAATGTTCAAGTGCTCCAACAATATATAAAATCTGCTCAGATTCAGAAAATGATCTATGCTGACAACCATCAAAGGGACTTGGATTTTGATTTTGTAGATAAAGTTTTCCTTCAAATATCACCAAGGAAGAGAGTCATGCATTTTGGAAATAAAGGGACGCTTATCCCATGGTATGTTGACCCCTTTGATATCCTTGATCGCATAGGAGTAGTGGCATATCGTCTTTCACTTCCACCAAATATGGATCAAGTTCATGACATGTTCCATGTATCACTCATGATCAAGTACATACCTTTCCTCTCACATGTACAGAATCTGATGGTTGTGAATCTGGATAATGACATCTCATATAATGAGTATGTGGTAAAGATCTTGGGTTAAAGAGGTAATGACTAACACAATAATAAAACTCACCTTTTCAAAATGTTGTAGAGAAATCATAAGTATGAATAAGTGACATGGGAACTGAAAGAAGTGATGAAGCAAAAGTAATGTAACTTGTTTTCACCTTATTATGTATAATTAAATATCGAAGGTGAAATTTCGGAAGGGGGGAATAATATAATGGCCCAAACTTTTATCAATATAATTTCCATTATTATATTTCTAAAACACTTTCATCACATAAATATGTCAATAAAAACAACATTCTCATAAATTAAGAATGAAATAAATAATATTTATATAAATTATGGAACCTAAACCTATGGAATAATACCATGACTGCTGGAATAGTAACATGACCATTAGGAATATTGATATGAAAAATAGAATAGTAAACTCATCTATGAAGGTATAAATTAAATTTATGTATCTTAAAAATGAAAATATGATATACTTATATCATAGTGTAAGTAAATAATTGTTTTAAAAATGATAAATTTAGGGTTGGTATTTTTTTGAAATGTAAATGTTTATTTACAGATATTATAATTAATATAATGATTTAAAATAATATTTATTTTTATAAAATAGATTTATAAATTAATATTTTTTTGTATTATTATTATAATATAATTTTATGAGACCATAATTAATTTCTGAAAATTTCATAAAATATGTTATAATATTAAAATCCATATTTTTCAAATAAATGATTATTTTAATTAAAAAGGAAATTTCTTATATTTAGGAAAAAAAATTATAAAATGGGGTCTATTTTTTAATTATACATGTAGAAAAATGGTTAGGGTGAATTTTTGAGATTTTTCTAAAATTGTTAAATTTTTGTGAATAATTAAATGTGATAATTTACAATATAAGTTAAATAAATGAATTATTGAGTCATGGATAATTTATGGATGAGGTAATAACCAATTAGTTTGAAATAACCAAAATAGTTAACTACATTTATCAATAATAATAAAAACTATTGACATTCTCGACCCAAAATAAGAAACTAATGAATAAAATAATCAAAAAATATATTGATAATGATTCTAAGATGAAAGATATCACTCAGGGATATCTTGATGAGAATCAAGAGATCCTTTCCCAAGATAATTTAGTTGAGGGGGTTTCTTCTCCTAGAAAATACAAAGAGAAATAAGACAGTTCTAATTCTGATAGCATCGATGTTGAGAAACTTTTAGAAAGGCTACAAGCATTTCCTTCTAGTAGAGGAAGATCAAGAGGTTGGGGTCATGGTTGTGGAAGGGACGAATGGAATGAAATTCAAGAATAATAGATAAACCTAACTAGAATATTGATGAAAAATATAGGTAGATAGTTTTATGCCTTGGGATTTTCTAGGTTTCTTGTTATCTTTTTAGATACTTTATTTTTCTTTCTTTTTAATTTAAGAGGCGCTACCTCCACCTTTTAAAAAAACTCATCTCCTCCCCTATAAATACCATCCATCACCACCTCTTCTCCTTAAAAATTATAGGCCTTTAATATTGTCTAAATTGTTCTAAATTATCTTCCCAAGACTCTTAACCATGTTCAAGACCTATTTCTCCCAACAAAATACCAAACCTAAGTGCCTCAAGTAGGTCCTAAAGTAGAATAAATTCAAGAGGTAAAATCCTATTTCGTTCTCTTTTAATTTATTTTATTTTATTTTATTTTCTAATTCCCTTATCAACTACCCTATCCCAAATTTTAATTGTAACTACATTATCATATATATACTATAATTTTGTTTTTTCAAAGAAATATCCACCATCAAACCTCTTCTCCTCTCCCTTTTAATAAAAAAATGAAAACATCATTTGTGATGTGTTTATTCACTGCCTCCATGGATGAATAGTTTTCATTTTACATTACCGCCTTCAAGGCGAGTCAAAAAACCATTATTATGGTTAATTTATATTTTATTATACATATTATAATTTATATAATTATTCTATAATTAATTAATAAAAACTATATTAAATAAAATGATATAAGATCATGACGGTCGTAAAAGATTCCAAAATAGATTAAATAATTTTCATTAAAATTTTATCTAATGAACCATTCTCATACCATCTAGAAAATAATATATATATATATATATATATGACCATTTAAACTTATATAAGTTCATTAATAACATATAATTTAAATTTTGAAAAATTATTCTCATTTTACATAAACTTTCGTACTTGTATACAAGTGAACCAACCATGAAACCATGAAAAAAAATGCTCCCAAAATAATGAAATTGAACTCTAAAACTTATCAAAATGGAAATAAATGAACTTAATAAAATAATAATAAATCAAATAAATGTATAATAGGTTCTTAATTTAGTAATTAATGAATATAATTTTAATATATTAGATATTATACATAAGGTAAGGTGATTCTCAAACCCAACTCCTTTTCTTTGGGTTATTCATCTTTCATAACTTATTTGGTATAAATATTTCTCTAATGTTCCTTAACTGTAATTTCATTGTCCTTACATTTTATTTTTGATGATAAACATGTTTCCAATCTGATTTTATGAAAAATACAAATATTTTCCAAAAGAACACTTTTTTCCCAAACATGTTTTAACTCCTCTTTAGTTGTTTCTTCTTTACTAAAGAATAATTAATCTTATACCATGTACGTTTTCCCATTTTCATTTGGGAACCCAATGTTTATTCATGATCAGGTAAATACTTTTAAACCGCATTTTTTATATGGGTTATTTCTTAAATTGTATTGATATATGTTCCATGTGGAATGCATGATTGTGTAAATGTTATTATGTGATAGGTGCACCCAGAATTATATAGCACTCGAATGCATTGGGTACTGTGATGTATCTCCTGAGAAAATGTGAAACATGCAGGAACATGATGCTAATTTTTTTCAAAATGATGATGTTATTATTATTAACATATGTTATGTGTGAAAATTATTCTAGTTATTTTCACAACTATGAGTGGTATTTGACTACTAAGACATGATGTTTCATTCTTATGTATTTCCACATTCCACGCCTTTATCTAAAGCTTCCTCCCATGATTATGATGATGATACTATGTTTATGTTATAAGGATTATGATTATGATCACCCATGTTGTAACGACCCAATATTTTTCAATGGAAATTCCTTTTTTATAAATATGTCATAATCACATGAAATCACAACATAATTAACTACTAAGTGTTACGTGTCCCTTAAAACATAATTTTCTCACTTCTGTGATGTGAAT
Source organism: Viscum album (assembly GCA_963277665.1). NCBI lineage: Eukaryota > Viridiplantae > Streptophyta > Magnoliopsida > Santalales > Viscaceae > Viscum > Viscum album. Next base: position 1,468,335,128 of record OY728158.1, read on the forward strand.
TTCGAAAATCTGACAAACACGATTGTGATCGGTAAGTTATTTGGAGACCAATAAGAAAACATTACTTTTTGGTCAATAGTAACCTACCCTAATGAATAGTAACATACCCTTATGAATATTTATATACCCTAATTAATAGTAACCTTACCTATGATATTATATAAATAATATTCAAGTGAAAGTACGATATACCTATTCTTTGGAATAAGTAAATATATGTTTTAAGACTGTTGTTTTTAGAATAAATTATTATTTTAATTAAATATTAAATTAATCATATTTATAAAATTATTTTTGAAAAATGGACTTCATTTTTGGAATATACACGTCAAAAAATGGTTGGGGTGAAGTTTTGGGATTTTTCTGAACTGCGTGAATTTTTTATGAATAGTGAAATACGGTAAAATATCATATATCAATTAAATACACTATTCATGACATCACAAGTGATGCAATACCACTTGGTTCGAAATCACATTATAAAATTACTATTATTGGACAAAGAAGACTCACTATTCATTTTATTGTGGGGAAATAATAAATTGATGAATTTTATATTAAGAAGTCTCCTCTCTCCTCCATTATAAAAACCCCCTCTCACTCCCTCTTCTCTTCACTCCTCTCAAGCCTTGTTCCTTCTCTAAATTCTGTCAAAATACCCTCTCAACCTCCTCTCCCACGTCCAGAAAGACTTGGTCTCATAAAAATACCAAAATCTATCCCTTAAGGAGGTTCTCAAGGAAGTTTGGTTCAAGAGGTAAATTCCTCGTTTCAATTTTTTGTCTTTCTTTTCAAGTTCATTTTTTTTATTTTTATATTAACTATACTTATCCAAATTTTGTGATGACTAAAGTACATTATATATACTGGAATTTTGTCATTATAGTGTAATAATTTATCATCATCTCTCCTTTTTACCTTCTTTTATACTTGTAGCAAGAACACCATCCGAGATGTGTCAATTTTCCACATTCAAGGACAATCGGATTTCGATTTCTATTATCATTCTCAATTCTGGTAATGAAACTATTATTTTTATGGTTGAAAAATATTATTATATATGTAATATAACCTATTTAAGATTCTTTAATCTCTTTTTACAAATGGTAATAAGTTATAATGAAAAAGTAGTTCGTTGTAGTCAAAACCCACAAATTAACCTAAACAGTTATCATTAAAATTCTACATAATAATTCATCATCATTACATGTAACCAGGTTATATAAATGACCAATAACATTTATTTATGATCATAAATAATATTTTAATTCAATTCTGGAGATTTACATGAACTCCATTACTTAAGAACAAGTGAACTGATTATGAAAATAAAGGAAACGAGCGTTATGAAACGACGAAATTCAATATAATAACTTATCAATAAGGGCATAAATGAACTAAAAATAATTATGAAAAACTAAATATATGTATAATATTTTCTGAAATAAGTTATTAATAAGTATAATTTCATATTCCAGGAGCTTAGGTTCAAGAGCGGAACACGTTCAGAGTTAAAGTAAGGGTTTCTCCACCCGAACTTCCATTTTCTTTCAGGTTATTTTCATTGTCTAATTACCTCAATGAAATTATTATATATTATTATATACTCATAATAAATTTTTTTTTTTTTGAGTGTTCTATATATGTACACCAACCAGAATCCTTCCCTATTTTATATATTGTTACATGTTTTAAAAGAAACTTTCAAAACTGCTTCCAAAATACAAGCTTGATTCAAGGGAATTTATCAAATTCATATCTATTTTAAAGGGCACTCTATAATATGTTTTTTGGACACCATTATCTTTATAAAAACACTCATTTTATTATGAAAATACTATCTTACTTCACTTCTGATTTTATACAAATATTTTTCAAAATAACTCTTCTTTTCAAAATAAAAGAGTATTTATCTCAAGATTTCATAATGATTTTATAAGAGTATTTTCGTTTAATTCAACGCTCTTGTTGATTCTGATGTATTATTGGGTTTAATAGTTTATGAATTCATCGACCATATTTGATTTAATGGTTTATTAGTAACCCTATTGTGGATGATCCATCCTAAAACCATTCACAATATTACTCAGAATGGTTAGTGTTTTATGTTTAATGATTGGGGAAAGATAGTTACATTTCATATGATAGTTTCAATATGAATGTATATGTTTTTTACATTTATCCCTACTCATATGAGGAATGCATTGGACTTATTATGTGACGGGTAAGGCACACAATAACCCCTAGATGAATCGATATGTCTCATGAGACAAATAGATGTGGAATTGGCCCAGGCCTTTCCCAATGTGATATATGGATAATGGTCGAGGCCTTAACTGTTAGACGTCTTGGACGAGGCCTTGAAAAAATGTTTGAGAATTTCCGGCATATGCACTTCCCTCATTATGAATCTAGTAATTGAATGTTCATATGGTTATTTGACTAGTATAATACCCATTATTGTGTTATATTATGACAATATTTACTTAGCTCATATTCCTGCCATTTTATGTTCAAATTTATATTTAAAGGCATGTGCTTTCAATTATTCACCATGTCTAATGTTTATATTATCTTCCACTATATTTCTTACTCTTACTGAGCATATGAGCTCACCCCTTTTTTATTTTTCATTTCCACAGGGCATGAAGAAATAAATTATGAATGACTTTCAAGCGTAATCTAGGAGTCATGGATGTTTTATAGTGGAATAAATTAGTGATGTTTTTTCCTTCATGATGTAATGATAAACTTATTTATGTATCTTGTTTCCAATAATACTAAACTAATCGTTCCTTCAGGATGATTATTCCTTGTTTGTATTCCAATAAGGCACCAGCTCCAGGAAACTAGGGTTGGGTCCTTACAGTTGGTATCAGAGGAAGTTTAGTATAAAACATGGAAACCAGCATTAGAAAATTTGGATTATAGAAGAGTCCCTAAAATAGTTTTGAGGATAAACATACATGAACGTCCTGGTATTTTTGTAAGGAATATATTATGTGGATCTTTCAAGAAATACATCCCTATCTGGATATGAACAGGTAGAGGCATCTCTGGCACAAATGTATCTAGGGGTAAAACCTGAAAACACCAATTTGAGCTAGACTTGAATGGGAATCGGTGCACAACAACGGGCCTTGTTGCACTCTTGGTTATGAAACTCTTAGGGTATATTCTTAGGATAATTCACATTTTCTGTACAATCCATTATAAAGGATTTAAATGTTAAATTTTCCTCAATGAAACTATTTTTTTGTAATTATGAAATTAGACATGCCTAGGATTTCAATTTGTGCTAAGTATTTTGTTAATTTAAGATTATTCATTATGATTCATAACCTAATCTACTGTATTCCATTATCTAGTTATGATTATGCATTATGCACATGCCCCCTGTAGGGATTTTCCTCTGATGCAAGATAATGATGTTGGCTCTGGTGCTGTGACTGGTGTTGAGAAACTTGTAACCATACTAGGACAAATTGATCAAGTTATGAATAATAACCTTACCTGTATGGAGCATCCGTAGCCACCATGTGGAGGAGCTATGCTAGATCTCTTTATGCGGAAACAACGTTCATCATTCAATGGGACTATAAACCCATTTGTAGCTGAGCAGTGGATTAGTTCCCTCGAGAAGATATTTCTTTCTTTGGGATGCAATGAAAGAGAGAAGGTCATAAATGAATTTTATCAGCTATCAGGAGATTCGGATCAATGGTGGTCATTAATCCAAAACACAAAGGAGGAGGAAGAAATATAAGATATGGAATAGAGAGATTTTAAAGAAATATTCCTAGATAAATACCTTCCTTGCGAACAGAGAGTGGATATGGAGAGACAATTATTGAATCTGAAGTAGAAGGAAGATGAGAATGTTGAAAAGTATGAAGCTAAATTCACAAGGTTAGAAATACATGTTGTGGACTACATACGAAATCCAAGGAGAAAAATTGATTGATTCTTTGATTTCCTAAAGCCATTCCTCATGTGTGCACTGGTCTCCCAAAGTTTTTCATCATATGAGGATATAGTTTCGTGTACTATCAAGATAGAAAAATAATTCTCCAAGTCTTATGACTTTAATGGAAATATAGAAAATAATAGGGATACTAAAAACTTTGGGAAAGGAAATAAGGAAATAGGGAAGAAGATAGGAGTTGAATTTATAACCAGTGATAATTATGGAACGAAACACCCTGGTGCGTGCTTAAAGGGAAAAGGAGTATGCTACAAATGTGGTCAAAAAGGATAACTTTCTGGTGATTTCAAGAGGAATAAATAATCCATTAATTTTCAATGATATAATTGTCAGGAGACGGGAAACTATGCTAATAATTTTCCAAAGCATTAAGGAAATATGCAACAGAAAAGGCCAAGGGAGCAGGGACAAGATTATGTGATCAAAACTGCTGATATTGAAGTTCATAATGATGTGGTGGTAGGTACTTTAATAATTTCCTCAAACTTAGCCAATACTTTATTTGATTCTAGATCATCACATTCATTTATATCTTTCCAATTTTCCAAGAAAATTAGTTATGTCCAATTTGATTTAATAAAGTAGTTATTAGTCAAAACTCTTAGTGGATGTATCATTGCAACAAAGGTGTGTCGATTAGTCCCCCTCATGACACATAAACATGCTTCAGTTTCTAACCTTATCATCATACCAATGGTTTACTATGATATAATTCTTGTTATGGATTGGATTTCAAATTATGATGCGAAGATCTATTTCAAGAAGATGTAAGTTACAGTTTTTGAGAATGGAGTAGAATCCCTTATTTTTAGAGAAGAAACCTCACCATGTGATTCTCATCTAGATCCACCCCCAGTTTCTCTACTAAATTCAATTATTGGGGAGTAAGGGAAAGAAATAAATATGGGTGAGGAGAAGAATATACAGATAGAGGACGTACCTATTGTGAAAGAATATATTGACGTCTTTCCAGAGGATTTACTTGGACATCCTCCAGAGCAGGAAATTGAGTTTTCCATCAAATTAATTATTGTTTCAAGGACCATATCAAAGAACCCTTATAGAATGGACACTTTGGAGTTAGTGGAACTAAAGAAATAACTAGATAAATTTAGTGATAAGGTATTTATTCTCCCTAGTGTTTCTCCATGGGGATCCCCTGTTCTTTTCGTAAAGAAGAAAGATTGGTCTATGAGGTTGTGAATTGACTATAGGGAGATAAATGTTATTACAATAAATAATAAGTATCCTCCAACACAAATTTATGATTTATTTGATCAACTTTATGGAGCCCAATATTTTTCTAATATTGATCTTCGATCTAGATATCATCAGTTTCTTGTGAGGAAGTAAGACATTCCAAAAACAGCATTTAGAACTAGGTATGGGCATTATGAGTTTATAGTAATGCCTTTTGGACTAGCTAATGAACCATATGTCTTCATAGATCTAATTAATAGAGTTTTCAATTATTATCTTGATGACTTTGTAGTGGTTTTTATTGATGATATCCTGGTATACTCTAAAAGCTATGAAGATCATGAAAATCACTTGTGCACTATCCTTAAGACACTTAGGAGAAATAAATTATATGGGAAGTTTAGCAAGTGTAATTTTTGGCTCCAATTAGTTTCCTTTCTGGTCCACATTGTCTCTAAGGATGGAATATCTATAGATCATGTGAAGACAAAGGCTGCACAAGAATGGATTACTTCAATGAACGTAACTGAGGTACGTAGTTTTATTTGTTTAGCAGGTTATTATTGGAGTTTCATTCGGAACTTCACCCATTTAGCCAACCCAATGACCAAGCTCACACAAAATGGGGTTAAGTTTTTATAGAAAAAGGAATGTGAAGAATGTTTTGAATAATTGAATAGGAGGTTAGTGAATGCTTTGATCCTAACCTTACCATCAGGGAATGATGGGTTTGTTATTTATAGTGATGCATCAAAGAAAGGATTTGGTTGTGTCTTGATACAGAATGATTGAGTGATTGCCTATTCATCTAGAAAGAAAAAAAATCATGAAAAACACTATCTAACTCATGATCTTGAGTTAGAAGTGATAATCGTTGCTCTGAAGATTTGGGTATATTACCTATATGGAAAAAAAATGTGAGATATATACATATCATAATAGTTTGAGATATATATTCTCACAGAAAGAAATTAACATGAGACAAAGGAGATGGATTGAGCTACTCAAAGATTATGATTTCACAATACACTACCACCCAAGGAAGGCAAATAAGGAATCAGATGCTTTGAGTAGAAAGGATCATGTAGTTCTGAACAAGATGAGAGTTGAAAGGGATCCTTTACTCTTGGATCTAGTAAAGATGGATATGGGAATTATCAAGGAAGGTAAAACATAAAAAAAAAATGTTTGCCAAACCATTTTTATTGGAAAGGATAAAATGTTCTTAAGCTGATGATGAGGAGTTTCAAAAGAAAATTAAAGCTATAAATGATGGGAAGTTGACTGACTTCTCTTATGAAGGTGGTGTTTTGAAATTCAGGAAAAGACTTTGCATTCTCGCTATTCCAGAGATAAAGAAAGAACTATTGGATGATAATTATAGCTCTATTTTCTCTATACACCCTGGTAGCACAAAGATGTATTGAGATCTCCGAGAAAAATTTTGGTGGGACAATATGAAAAGGTAGATTGATGAATATACATCAAAGTGCCTGGTATGTCAACAAGTGAAGGTTGAGAGGGAAAAGTATAAGGGGATTATGCAACCACTACCCATACCATCATAGAAGTGGGATAATATTACCATGGACTTTTTCACTGGACTTCCAAGGAATTTCAGAGGAAATAATTCTATATGGGTTGTTGTGGATTGTCTTACAAAGACATCTGACTTTATTGTGATTCGAGATGACTTCTAATTGGATCAACTTGCACAGATTTACATCAAAGAAGTGGTAAGTCTACATGGAGTACCAATCTCTATTGTATCTAACTATGATCCTAGATTCACCATGAAGTTTTGGAAAATTCTCCAACATGATCTAAGCACTGAACTGAACTTCAGTACGGCCTATCATCCTCAAAACGATGGCTAATCTATACGGACTATTTAGACACTAGAATACATGTTGAGATCTTTTTCTATGGAATTAAAAAGAGGATTGGACCAACATCTTCCACTGGTTGAATTCTCATACAACAACAGTTTCCACTCGAGCATCTGAATGGCACCATATGAAGACCTTTATGGGAAAAGGTACAGAACACTGGTGTGTTGGGATGAAGTCGGTGAGCGTAATCTGCTAGGACCTGAAATGGTCAAAGAAACTACGGAGAAGGTGAAAACCATTCAGCAGCATATCAAGGCATCACAAAGTCAACAGAAGAGTTATGCGGAAAACCGTCGACGAGACCTTGAATTTAAAGTTGTAGACCTAGTATTTCTATGCATATCTCCATGGAAGAAGGTTATGAGGTTTGGGAAGAAAGGAAAGCAAAGTCCCAGGTATATCAGCCCCTTCGAGATCCTTGATCGAGTCAAAGTTGTGCCCTATCGACTAGCACTTCCACCTAACATGTCAAAAGTACGTGATTTCTTTCATGTACCCCTCTTAAGGAAGTACATACCAAACCCTTCACATGTACTCTCTTCAAAGGTGGTATAGTTGGAGGATGATCTTTCCAATGAGAAGCAGCCAGTGAAAATCTTGGATCATAGAGACAAAGTTCTACGCAACAAGACTACTCATATAGTCACGGTACTATGGAAAAACCATAAGTACGAAGAGGTGACAAGGGAACTGAAGGAAGTAATGAAGGAAAAGTACCCCCATCTGTTTTTGGCCTAGTTTGTAAAATGAAATTTCAAAGGTGAAATATTTGAAGGGGGGAAGAATGTAACGACCCAGTATTTTTCAATGGAAATTTATTTCTTATAAATATGTCATAATCACATGAAATCACAACATAATAAACTACAAAGTTATATGTGTCCCTTAAAACATAATTTTGTCACTTTTGTGATGTGAATTTTAAAAATCTGACATACACGATTGTGATCAGTAAGTTATTTGGAGACCAATAAGAAAAACTTAATTTTTGGTGAATAGTAACCTAACCTAATGAATAGTAACATACCCTTATGAATAGTGATATACCCTAATGAATAGTAACCTTACCTATGGTAGTATATAAATAATATTCAAGTGAATGTACGATATACCTATGCTTTGGACTATGTAAATAAATGTTTTAAGACTGTTGTTTTTAGAATAAATTATTATTTTAATTAAATATTAAATTAATCATATTTATAAAATTATTTTTGAAAAATGTACTTCATTTTTGGATTCTACACATCGAAAAATGGCTGGGGTGAATTTTTGGGATTTTCTGAAATACATGAATGTTTATGAATAGTGAAATACGGTAAAATATTGTATATCAGTTAAATACACTATTCATGACATCACAAGTGATGAAAGGCCACTTGGTTCGAACTCATGTGATAAAATTACTATTCATGGTCAAGGAAGACTCACTATTCCGTGTCTTGTGGGGAAATAATAAATTAATGGATTTTATATTAAGAAGTCCCCTCTCTCCTCCACTATAAAAAACCCCTCTCACTCTCTCTTCTCTTCACTCCTCTCAAGCCTTGTTCCTTCTCCAAATCCTGTCCAAATACCCTCCCAACCTCCTCTCCCACGTCTATAAAGTCTTGTTCCCATAAAAATACCAAAACCTCTCCCTTAAGGAGGCTCTAAAGGAATTTTGGTTGAAGAGGTAAATTTCTCTTTTCAATTATTTGTCTTTCTTTTCAAGTTCATTTGTTTTATTTTTCTATTACCACTCCTTATCAAAATTTTATGATGACTCTAGTACCTTATATGTTCTATAATTTTGTCATTATAGTGTAATAATTTATCATCATATCTCCATTTTACCTTCTTTTATACTAGTAGCAAGAACATCATCTGAGATGTATCAATTTTCCACATTCAAGGACGATGGGATTTCAATTTCTAGTATCATTCTCAATTATAGTCATGAAACCATTATTTTTATGGTTAAACCAGATTATTATATATGTAATATAACCTATGTAAGATTCAGTAATCCCTTTTTACAATTGGTATTAAGTTATAAACAAAAATGAGTTTGTTGTAATCAAAACCCACAAATTAACCGAAATAGTTATCATTAAACTTATATATAATAATTCATCCTCATGCCATGTAAAAAAGTTATATAAATGACCAATAACACCTATGTATGATCATAAATAATATTTTAATTCAATTCTGGAGATTTACATGAACTCCATTACTTAAGAACAGGTGAACCGATTATGAAAATAAAGGAAATAAACGTTATGAAACGACGAAATTCAATATAATAACTTATCAATAAGGGTATAAATGAACTAAAAAGAATTATTAAAAATTAAATAAAATTCTAATAGGTTCTGAAATAAGTTATTAATAAGTATAATTTCATATTCCAGGAGCTTAATTTCAAGAGAGGAACACGTTTGGAGTTAAGATAAGGGTTTTTCCACCTGAACTTCCTTTTTCTTTCAGGTTATTTTCATTGTCTAATTACCTAAATGAAATTATTATGTATTATGATATAATCATGATAAATTCTGTTTTAGTGTTCTATATATTTACACCAACCATAATCCTTCCCTATTTTATGGATTGTTACATGTTTTAAAAGAAACATTCAAAATTGTTTCCAAAATACAAGCCTGATTCAAGAGAATTTTTCAAATTCATATTTATTTTCAAGGTCACTCAATAATATGTTTTTTGGAAACCATTACCATTATAAAAACCCTCATTTTATTATAAAAATAATATATTAATTCACTTCTGGTTTTATACAAATATTTTCCAAAAGAACTCTTCTTTTCAAAATAAAATAGTATTTATCTCAAGATTGCTTAATGATTTTATAAAAGTATTTTCATTTGATTCAATGCTCTTGTTGATTCTTATGTATTATTGGGTTTAATAATTTATGAAGTCATATACCATATTTGATTTAATTTTTTATGACTAACCCTATTGTGGATGATCTATCCTAAAACCATTCACCATATTACTCGGAATGGTTAGTGTTTTATGTTTAATGATTGGGGAAAGATAGTTACATTACATATGGTAGTATCAATATGAATGTATATGTTGTTTATGTTTATCCCCTCTCATATGAGGAATGCATTGAACTTATTATTTGATGGGTGGGAACGCTATAACCCCTCGATGCATCGGTAGGTCTCATGAGACAAATAGACATGGAATTAGTCGAGGCCTTTCCCAATGTGATATATGGATTTTGGCTGAGGCCTTAATCGTTAGAAGTATTGGCTGAGGCCTTGAAAAATGTTTCAGAATGTCCATAGTATGAACTTCCTTTATTATGAAGCTATTAACTAAAATTTCATGTGGTTATTTGACTAGTATAATACCCATGATTATGTTATATTATGGAAATATTTACTCAGCTCATATTCCTGACATTTTATCTTCAAATTTATTTTTAAAGGCATGTGCTTTCAATTATTCACCATGTATAATGTTTATATTATCTTCCATTGTATTTCTTACTATTACTGAGCATTTGATCTCACCCATTTCTTATGTTCCATTTCCACATGGCATGAAGAAGTAAATTATGAATGAATAACAAGCGTAATCTAGGATTCATGGATGTTTTCTAGTGGAATAAATTAGTGTTGTTTTTTCCTTCATGATGTAATGATAAACTTATTTATGTATCTTGTTTCCAATAATAATAAACTACTCGGTCCTTTGGGATTATTATTCCTTTTTTGTATTCCAATAAGGCATCGGCTCCGGGCAACCGGGGTTGGGTCCTTACACATGTTATATTGATTCAAGTCTTTATTTATCAATTTACTGTTCTTTTAGCTCACCCATTTCTTTGATGTATATTCTCATGTGGAAACTTATACTAAGGAGACCATGATCTTTATAAGAATAATGAATAATATTTTAAAATAAATGTTTATTTTTTAGTATACATAAGTGGTGTATGGTCCTAATTTTCCCAATATAATAAACCTTTTCATCTTGGTTTTGTAACTCTTATGTTTTTTATCTTAAAAACGATGTATAAGTTATGTTATAAAAATTAGGGTCCCTATATACCAGGTTCATTTCTAATTATTGAAAATTCCTTCAAAATTCATTGGGTATTAAATTAAATTTCAGTATATCTTTTCATCATCAATTATATGGACATATATAATGAAAAATTCATAATTTCTAATACATGCTACATATTTTTTCAATGCATTACTAGGGAAGTTGGGATGAACATCTTTCTTTGTTTATGTTTTATTGTAGTAATATTTTTTATTCCAGAATAAAAATGGAACCTTTTGAGTCATTATATGGAAAGTGGTGTCAAACTCCTTTATTTTGGGTTGAATTATGTGAGATGAAGCTAATGGTAACTGAATTGGTATAGGGAATGGATGAGAAGGTGAAAAATGATTTAGAAAAATATGATAACATCTTAAATCAAGCAGAAACTTTATACAGATAACAGGAGGAATGACCTTTCATTCAAGGTAGGTGATCATGTTTTACTTAAAATATCGCCATAGAACAGTTTTATGCATTTTAGTAATAAGGGAAAGTAAATTCAATGATTCATTGGACCATATGAAATCCTAGAGAAATATGGATCATTTTCTTACCAATTGCACTTTCCTCTGAGTATATCTCAGGTACATAATGTTTTTCATGTTATGATGTTAAGAAAATATATTCCAAATGCATCTCATGTTTTCATCCCTCAAGTGTTGAGATGGTATGTGGAGTATTATATACTCTATAATAACAAATGTTGGATCGAAATAAAATAGATACTGAATGAAGTATCTAATAATGCTTAAAATACAAGAGGGGGTGAATTTTATACTTTAAAATTTATTTAGGAACTTTTAAAGTTGGTAAGAAACCCTTATATTTTTTAAAAAGGTTAAACAATGTAATTCAAAAAACCTCTAGTTTGGCACACTTTCTAGATTCCGAAAATATGATTCCGAGAAAGCAATTCCGTAAAAGTGAATCCAAAAATGAAACTTTACAAAAGTTTACAAAGATAAAGATTCTACCTTAAAGCGTATAGAATCTTACTAGATCAGAGTATACATGTATAAGGAAGTATAAGATAGTTATACCTTCCTCAACAATCAAAATACAGCAGATAAATTGAAACAAACAAGTAACAAGTAGTAAGTCTTTTAACCCAAAGAGAAGGGTATCCAATAACCTTGGATAAAGGTCCCTTGATTTATACTTTCAAGAAACTATGTCTTACCCACACCAGGGTAAGCCCTCGATATGAAGATCGGAGTCTGTCTTGCTATCCTCGCAATCCCTCAACTTCAAGGTATTCGGCACCTCTGTCTTCCTCAGTAAGGAAGTCCTAGAATGTTAAGGTAGTCGGAACCTCGGTCTTCCTATCCCCGGAAGCCATCGAATGTACTCAGCAATATTCGGAGTCGCACGAATCAAATCTGAACAAGAAGTTCAATATGCACAAATCATTAAAGTATCTCTCTAGAAATCACTTCAACGGCATATAATCTCTAGATTTATAGAACAATATTTAGCTCTTTTAAATGAGATCCTATTTATAGGCACATCACCAATGATTATCTCCCTCCTCCAACAGTCATATTTTTTCTTGAATTTCAGAGGGACCTGTACACGTGTCACTCAAACAAAGGTTAGTTAGTAACTAAAATCACAACATCATTTTATAAAAAAAAGTGTAAGAAAAAATATGGTTACATAAGCATAATCAAATATTCATAATGTAAGAAAATAAAAGTTTGAAGTCTAACCAAAAACACATTCGGTGTCTATAATACAAGGATATTTGGATTATGTTTTCTAACGAATTCAGAACCTGAACTCTATAGAATTATGAAGTCTGAATTTCAAGGTAATTAGAAATCTATATTTACAAAGTTCAAAGTCATAGTTTATGAGAATTCAGTGTCAAAACTTACAATGTTCAGAGTCATAATTCATTAGAATTTGGAGTCTGAACTTACAAAGTTTGGAGTCAGAATTCATTAGAATTCGGATTATGAACATACAAAGTTCGGAGTCAGAATTCATTAGAATTCGGAGTTAGAACTCATAACAGTTCAGATTTTTAATTCATAGAACTCTGAGTCATAACTTAGAATAGTTAGGAGTCTGAATTCAGAGAACTCAGAGTCAGAACTCATAAGACTTCAGAGTTTGAATTCAGAGAACTCGGATTCAGAACTTATAAGAGTTTGGAGTCTGAATTCAGAGAACTCGGAGTCATAACTCATAAGATTTCGGAGTTTGAATTTAGAGAACTCGGAGTTAGAACTCATAAGAGGTTGGAGTCAAAATTAAGATAACTCGGAGTTAGAACTCAGAAGAGTTAGGAGTCTGAATTCAGAGAACTCAGAGTCAGAACTCATAAGAGTTCGGAGTTTGAATTCAGATCCTGAAAACATAATGTTCTTTATCTAAGTATTATATGATTCTGAGGTTTTTAGATATGAAACCTAATTTTACACTTATACAAGATAATGAATAATCAAAAACATGGTAAGGATAAATTTCCTTGGGTAAAGAAAATTTTCCTTATGAAAGTGAAACATAGGGTGAAATGAAATTTTCCTTAAGATAAGGTGTTTGTGATTTTCAAAACAAGAAGGAATTGTAAATTCATAAGTAAACCTTACTGACTCAAAAATATCCCCCCAAGTATGAAGGAATGGAAAAGTCATAAGGAAACCCTTATTGACTCAAAAATCTCCCCCTTTTTGGAAAGAACAAACATCCTTACGAAAAATAATATAAGGACTTAAAAAATATTTTTCTAGATTTTCAAAATAAAACTTATCACCCTTATCATATCGGAAAAGATGAATATGACTAACTCCTCCTTAGGCTTTGGAACACTAAGGATCGTATTCTAGATTTCCGGAATGATATTTTTCATTATCTTGAGTACAGAAATATTTGTAATGAAAAACCCCCTTAGATAAACTCCCCCTTACTTAGGGGTATATCTTATTTACTTAGTATTATTTTTCCTTTCTCCCCCTTTGTTATTTTCAAAAAGAATTTGAGGAAATGGAAAAGAAATTATGGTACTTAAAATATCAGTACAACACATCCAAAAGACAAGCAACCAAAAAAATCATTATGATTAGAAATAATTTGTACAAAGAATAAAAGTACAACAAAAGATCAAATTGGAACATAGTTATCCTTCCTTTTCCTTCAACATCATCTTCTTGACTATAGTCTTCAGCTTTTTGAGCTCTTAGTGGTATTCATCTGCTCTCTTAAGAATTTGATCCTGATCCTCTGCTTTCTTTTCAAGATCTTTGATTTTATCTTACTGAGCCTTGATAACCTATTCCTGAGCCTTCAGGACTTCTTCCTTCTTAATAAGCTTTTCTTCAATCTCAATCCGAAGATCTATTTCTCTCTTCCAACTTTGAGAAACATAATACAACTTCCCATTCAGATCTGTTACTTCTTGAATCTGAGTATTCTACTCAAGGGTTATCTTTTCTTCAAAGATACTTGTGAGATCCTTGATTTTACCATCTTCTATTTCAAAAGCCTCCTTGACACCATCTTGAAACTCATAAAGTTGTCTCAAATCTTCAACTGTCTACTTTGACCAGCCAACCATTTTCTTACAGGACCTTTTGTGGGCATCCTAGTTGATAAGGAATTATTTGAAGTCTGCATCCATCTTGAAACACTTGTCCATCACCATGGACACTGAATCTTATTTTTAATTTAGTGTGTGTTGAAGCATCTGACATCTAGAGTCTATGCTTAGGAAAATCGGAATGGTTCCAAACAACTTCCTCAAAGACTGGACAATGAAATCATGTCCAAGTGAAGATGATTCCGAATCTGAGACTTTTCTTGGTGAGGGATCTTTTTCTAGATCAACAATCTTCCTCTTTGATGTTCCACCTACATCTTTCTTCTTCACAACCGCTTTAGTGGGTTTATCAATAACCACCTATTTACCCTTGTCAGTTCTCGGAATGACTTCCTTATCCGAAGTTGTATGTTCACTGTCAGACAGCTGAACAATCTTATTTTCATCTATATTCTCTTTCTCAACTCTAGCCTCATCATCCTCAGGGTGTATGAAATCATGGTTTGAACTTTCTTCCTCAGAAAGTTTATTAACTTCTTCTTCACCCTTCTCATCTTCACCTTCTTCATCCTTCCTAGTAGTTATGAGCTTTGAAGACTCTTCTTTAGAAGTTTGGATTGACAGTTTCTCGAAAGGGGTTTTCCTTTTCATGGTAATATTCAACTTTCTTTATAAGATATTAAAATCCACCACTACTTTCTACCTCTTCTTCTCCTTTTTCTTCAAAAATATTTTCTTGGGCTTTTTCTAGACTAACAAACTGCATACCCAGAGTTTCTGGTAAATATTTTACCATGAAAGATTTTGGTATAGGAATATTCTCGGATTCTATTTCAGTAGCCTTAAAAAGAGATTGGACTGACTCAACTTCAGTCATTTTCTTCTTTTGCTTCTTTTCTTTATCTTTCTTCTCAAGCTCATCAGTGGTCTTCTCTTTTAAAGCCTTGGCCTCAGCAGTATCCAAACTAAAACTTGGCTCCCCTTCTTTCCTATTATTTTTGTCTTCCCTCTATTTAGTTATGACCTCATCCAGATATGCTTTCTAATTCTTAGGCTTTAGAGGTGAGGATTGTGCTTCCTTATCTTTTGAGGTTTTCTATTCTTCTTCTAATTCCTTCAAATTTCTCTTATTTCCAAACTTTCTCGATGGTTCAGCAACTTCTGCATTCTTTGGAACAACTTCAGCCTCTTCCTCTGGAAGATCATAAAATTCTTCGGAGTCTTTATAAAAAATAATATTCATTCTTATAAAATTATAATCACTTACTAACATGACTTTAAAATTCCTTGGCTTGGAACTGCAAGGAATCTTGAAAGCCTCAAGGCACCGAACTATTAACTTTGAAATAATGGTCGGGTACATGATAATATGAGCCTTTAGATTTCGATTCTTAATATTCTCAATCGTAATTAGAATATGCTTCATCAAGTTGATCTTCCTTTGGATTAAAAAGAAGTCCAAAAAGTATATATCACTCTTCTTCAACGTGTCCTTGTCACCCTTTCTCAGAATGATAAAACCTTGCACACAGAGTTCAAGGATCTAATTATTTGTAGAGAGGTGATCAATCTTCAGAGTCTTGATATCAGTAAGACCGAGGCATTCCATAGATTTCACCTTTACAAAGCTTCCTTGAACATCTGTCAACTTGTGGGAACAGAATTCAGCTTCCCCTTCATAAGACAACCCCACTAAGCTTCCAGCCTTGGTGTATGAAAGGGCATAAGTTTTTACATAGCTTTTGAAAGAAAATTTACTCCTCTCTTATTCTTTGAAAAATCTCACAGAATCATAAAATTCCACAAGAAAATCCGGATAAACTACATCTTGAGCTCCTGGATTTGGTATACAAACACTTTCCCATCCATTCAACATGATGTTCTTGGATATAATGGAATCGTACTTGGCAAATAAATTCGGATGGACCAACCTTTCTCTGTAAATCTGACACTTCAAAATCGGCTTGACAGTTGACATCTCTTGAGAAGGAACTTCAACAGACATTCAGATTTGAGCAATATTTGATAGGTTCGAAATGGTATTTTGAAAGAGGGGCAGATCTTCAACACGCAAAGTCTTGAAATCTGATGTGGGATCATCATCGGGGGGTCATTTATACAGGTATTCGATGCAACGGTTGAACTTAAAAATTCAATCCAATGGTTGAGAAAAATTATGATTAGATATGACAGTTGAAATGATATCTGCAATGAAAAACTTGATAGAATCCGATCTTTTGATATTTTTTAGAAAAAACATTTGGATTTAAGGAAAATAAAATCCGAAAAATTTTAAAACCAAAAAAAAATTAAAATACCAGCAAGTAAATGATGATTATGAAAACTTAAGAAAGAAAGTCATACCTTTCAGATTGCGAGGAATATTATTCGTAATAGGTAATATTCTTCTTGATGAACATTAGATTCTGAAAAAAATGAACATAAAAACTTCATTACGAAAAAATTTGAGTACGAAAAACTTCATTACGAAAATTTGAAAAATTGATTACGAAAAATTTTACATCAAAAAATTTTGAAAAACTGATTACGAAAAATTTTTATTACGAAAAATTTTCAAAAACTCGTTATGAAAATTTTTAATTATGAAAAATTTTGAAAAACTGATTACGAAAAATTTTCATTACAGAAATTTTAAAAAACCTAACAATCAAATGTACTCCCCCTATAAAAAGGAGTTTATTACTGTAAGGAGATTGATTTCAATAGAATGTTAATAAGGAAGATTACCTTATGGTTATCATTCCTAACTTATGTTTTATGTATTCAAATATATCAGAGGGTAAAGATTTTGTGAAAATATCAGCAATTTGATCTTGCATTTTGATAAATTGAAGAATTATATCTTCTTTTTGTGTGTGATCCCTAAGAAAATGATGCCTAATATCTATGTCTTTTGCATGAGAGTGATGTGCAGGGTTTTTTCTTAAAGTAATGGAACTAGTATTATCACACAAAATTTGTGTTTTGGTAAAACTCATACCATAGTCTGTGAGTGTGTGTTGCATCCACAACACTTCAGCACAACAACTTCTAGTTGTTACATATTTAGCTTCCGTAGTGGAAAGTGCTACTGAGTGTTGCTTCCTTCATGACCAAGAAACTAATGAATCTCCAAATAAATGACAAGTTCTGGATGTACTCTTTCAATCCATTCTACATCCACCAAAGTCAGCATCTGAAAAACCTTTTAGAATAAAATCATTTCCAGAAGTATAAAAGATTCCTAAATCCATGCTTCCCTTTAAGTAGAAAAAAATTCTTTTCACTGCCTTTAAATGATATTCCTTAAGATTAGATTTATATCTTGCACATAAGAATACTAAAAACATTAAGTCTAGAAGACTAGCTATCAAGTAAAGTAAAATTATTATCATACCTATAAAAGATGTTTGATCTAATAGTTTCCCAACTTCATCAAGATCAAGAGTGTTTGAGGCACCAATATAAGTACTAATACTCTTAGTGTTGTCATATCCATACTTTTTTAAGAATATCTTTAATATAATTATATTAGGATATATATATTCCTACTGGTTTTTGAGAAATTTGAAAACTAAGGAAACATGTTAACCCACCCATTATACTCATTTCAAACTCAGATTTCATTAGATCTGCAAAGGATTCAGTTAAAGATTGCTGAGTTAAACCAAATATAATTTCATCAACATAAATTTGAACAATCAAAACATTTTTTCTTATCTTTCTTTATAAAAAGGGTTGGATCTTCATTTCCCTTAACATAATTATTTTGAAGTAAAAATCATGTAAGCTTATCATACCAAGCTCGAGGGTCTTGCTTAAGTCCATACAAAGCTTTGGTAAGTTTAAAAACATGTTCAAGATGTTTTGTGTCTTCAAAACCAAGAGGTTGTTCAACAAAAACTTCCTCTTGAACATAACCATTAAGGAAAGTACATTTCATATCCATTTGAAAAAGTTTGAAATTAAAGAATGTTGCAAAGGCAAGTAAGATACAAATAGATTCAAGTCTAGCTACTAGTTCATAGATTTCTTTATAGTCTATTCCTTCTTGTTGATTATATCCTTTAGAAACTAATCTAGATTTATTTCTTACTATGATTCCATTTTCATCACACTTATTTCTGAAAAATCATTTTACTCAAATAACAGAATTTTCCTTAGGTCTTTCAACCAAGGTCCAGACTTTATTCCTTTCAAATTCATTTAGCTCATCTTTCATAGATTTTATCCAATCATCATCACCTAAAGCTTCATTAGTGATTTTTTGTTCTAATTGGGAAAGAAATTCTAGATGTTCTACTTCATTTCATAAGGAACATCTAGTCCTTATAGGTTGATTCACAACACCAATAATATTGTCACTAGGATGATTATTAAGAAACACCTGATTGGGGTTTTGTAAAACCTTTTCATCAATATAGGGTAGGAAATATTGTGGGGTAAATCTTTCAGAATTATCTTCTTGGAAATTTTCCTTTTCAGAAGGATCTTCTATTATGGGTTGATAATCAGTTTTTGAAAACACATCCGAAGATGTAGGGTGGGGTTATCTAAAAACAAAGGGATCAGTTTCATCAAATTTGACATGTATTGTCTCTTCTACAGTTTAAGTGTTTTTATTAAAAACTCTATAAGCCTTAGAAGTTGTGGAGTAGCCTAAGAAAATTCATTCATTATATTTTGGTGTGAATTTGTGTAGATTATCTTTAGTATTCAAAATGAATACCTTGCAACCAAAAACCTTAAAGTAGGAAAGTCTAGGTTTTTTACCATTCCATAACTTATAAAGAGTTTTATTAAGAAAAAGGTCTAATCAAAACTCAATTTATAGTACAACAAGCAGTACTTACAGCTTCAGCCCAAAAATGTTTGGCTATAGAATACTCACTCAACATGGTCCTTGTTATCTCTTGAAGAACTCTATTTCTTCTTTCAAACACACCATTCTGTTGAGGTGTTCTAGGTGCTGAGAAGTTATGAGTAATGCCTTTTCTACTACAAAAAGTTTCAAAATCATAATTTTGAAATTCTCCTCCATGATCACTATGAATAGTTATAAAAGGACGGTTTTTCTCATTTTTTTATTGGGCTCTAAAACTTTTGAAATAAGAAAAATCTTTAGATTTATTTGCTAGAAAATAGACCCACATAAATCTAGTGTAATCGTCAACTAAGAAAAATACATAATAATTGCCTCCAATGCTTCCAGTTTGTGTTGGTCTAAAAAGATCCATATGCACTAACTATAATGCATCAGTTGTTGAGACTTCACTGACAGGTTTAAAACTTTATTTATGTTGGTTTCCATATTGAAAAGGATCATAAACTTTTTAATAATCAAATCTAAGCTTTGGTGGATCCTTAACTAATCTTTTCATAGAGAGTTTTCATGGGTTTCTAAGGTTACAGTGTCCTAACCTTCTATGCCACAACCAAGAATGATATTCTATTTCACTAAGGCGAGGTAGGTATTGGATTCTAAGGTCTTTTAAGTTTAGTGTGTAAAATTTCTCTAGCCTATTGGAAAAAATAATAAACTCTTCCTTGGAATTGTGTACTAAGAACTTGTCATTCCTAAAATTCACAAGGTAACCTTCATCACATAATTGACTTATTCTAATGAGGTTGTTCTTAAGACCTTTAACAAACAAAACATTTGAAATAATAGTTTTTCCAAGAAGAACGATGTTACCTATACCAATAATTTCTCCCTTAGCATTATCTCCGAAAGTTACTTTCCCTATTTCGACTTGATAACATTTTCAAAGTAGTTTTTGTTACTAGTCATATGTCGGGAACATCCAATATCCATGTACCTTGTATTGTTATTGGTACTTTCTTTACTTTCCTGAAAACAAAAGATCTAGACTTTTGGAACCCAAAATTTCTTGGATCCAGAAATTTCAGAAAGCAAAATTTTAAGAACCCATGTTTTCTTAGAAAAATAAGCTTTATGAAATTCTAAAGACTGGGTTTTGTTTAGGGAACAATTTTTTGCCTAGTGTCCACCACACTGAAACTTAGTGCATAATGGAGCACTTTTAGGAACAAAATAATTGTTACTAAAAATTGGTTTAGAACTTGTATAACCAAATCCAGAATTATTCCATAGAGGTCAGATTTGAGAATACATCTTATCAAACTTTTCCTTACCTAAGGTAAAGTTTGACAAACACTTTCTAAAGGAAAATTTTTTTGACTTTATTCTGATAACTAAGTTCTTATCTTCCAAAAAAATAGCTTTAGAACTAGAGTTACGCTCAAAAACATTTTTCTTAGAAATTAATTTTTCTAGATCTTTAGAAAGTTTATACTTCTCAGAATTTATTTCCTCAAGATTTTTTGAAATATTTTCAAAAGAAAGGTTTCTCTTATCAAGATATTTAGAAAGATCTGATATTTCCTTACTAAGTATAGAAATCCTAGAATTTTCCTTATCAATCTTTTTTTTTAACTTTAGAATTTTCATTCTCAAGAAGCTTAGCAATCCTAGAAACTTCTTCATAGGTATGTAAAGTATTATCTTCGTCAGAAAAATATTCTTCATCCGAAGATTCATAGTGTTTACTATCACTATAATTTTCATTTAAAGAAACATTGTTCATTGATTCAGCATTGTGTACCTTAGCCATAAAATAATGATTTTTAATAGGTAGTCTGGATATTAGACCAAGATTACTTTGTCCAGAAGATTCATAATATGATGATTCATCTGAAGAGTCTCCACCACTAGTACTCCAGGTGTCATTAGCTTTCAAGACTTTCTTAGCTTTATCTTTGTAGTACTTCTTTCTATTTTTCTCAGAATGATTTTTCTTTCCTTCTTTTATTTTAAGCATAGGACAATTAGGTCTTATATGTCTATCTCTATTGCATTCATAACATGTAACTTCTGAATCTTTCTTATTTTTCCTTTATTTCTTCTTTTATCTGGATTGAAAGTTCATATCTCCAGTTATCTTGTTCATCATTCGAGTAAGATTGGCTAGTTCATTTTCTGAAGATTCAATTTCACTAGATTCGGATTGTATAACAATATTTTTAGATTTAGATCTTTTAACTCTCTCATGAGACTTCTCTCTTATATGATTTGAAGTTTTAGTAAAAGAAACACTATCATTACCATTATTCTTCTTAATTTTGTCAGCAACTCTCTTCATTCTAGTCTCATGTTGAAGAAGAGTTCCAAAAATTTCATCAAGAGAAATCTGAGTATCCTATCTGTTCTCATCAATAGCAGTTCTCTTGGATTCCCATTCATTCGGAATGATGTCTATGATCTTATCAACAAGAGCTTCATCATCTAATCCTTTCTCACCCATAGATTTTAAACTCTTAACAAAATTCATAAATCATTGTTGCACCTTTCTTATGGGTTCTCGATAAGGAAAGAAAAAAAACCATGATATTCAGCTCTGAGCATAGCTCTTCTAGTTTCAATAACTTTGTAAGTTCCAAAGTGTGTAACTTCAAGTTTCTTCCATATACAATTTGCTGCTTCATAAGACGAAATTTGGCTATATATATTTCTAGTCATGGAACAAAGCAATTTATTGCGTACCTTATAATTCAGTTGATATTCAGGATTTTCTTGATTGTTTAAGGTACTTACTTCCTTTTCAAGGATTTTATAACCTCTTGTAAGCATAAAAAAAATTTCTACTCCAGTATTGATAATAAATGTCTTCATGTGATATCTCCCTTATTCGTAATCATTTTCATCAAAAATAGGTGGTCTTGTTGGATTTAGGTTGTCAATGGAACCAACATTGATTCCTACCATCTTAAAGAAAACTATCTCCACAAAAACTTGTTAGAAATAAAAGTTTGTAAACAAGAAAAAATATTCCTCAGTAAGAAAAATATAGAACAAGAGTATCTCTAAAAAAATGAATCCGAACTTGTGAATCTGAAAAACTGATTCCAGAAATAAGAAAAAGATGAATTCTATTCTAAATCTAATCGTGATATTAATTCAGATTGAACTAGACCTTTGATATCAATTGTCGAATTGATTCAGAGTATGAGTTTTCCAACCTCTGATACCAAATATTGAATTGGTTCAGGGTATGAGGTAATCTTCCTCAGCCGAAAAAAAAATAGAACAAAGAAAAACTTGATCAAAGAAAACTTATATGTGAATATAAGTATTTCAGGGACCTCCTCTAATACCAAATTGTTGAGATGGTATGTGGAGTATGATATACTCTATAATACCAAATGTAGGATCGAAATAAAATAGATACTCAATAAAGTATCTAATAATGATCAAAATACAAGAGGGGGTGAATTTTATACTTTAAACATTATTTGGGAACTTTCAAAGTTGGTAAGAAACCTTTCCATTGTTTAATAAGGTTAAACAAATTAATTCACAAAACCTCTTGTTCTACACACTTATAAGATTCTAGAAATGTGATTTTGAGAATGAAATTCCAGAAAAGTGAATATGGAAATGAAACTTAACAAAAGTTTACAAAGATATATATTCTACCTTAAAGCGTATAGAATCTTTCTAGATCATAGTATAAAAGTATAAGGAAGTATAAGATAGTTATACTTTCCTCAACAATCAAAATTCAGCAGAAAACTTGAAACAAACAAGTAACAAGTAGTAATTCTTTTAACCCAAAGAGAAGGGTATCCAACAAACTTGGATAAAGTTCCCTTGATTTATACTTTCAAGAAATTTTTTATTACCCACACCAGGGTAAGCCCTTAATAAGAAGATCGGAGTCTATCTTAATATCCCCGCAAGCCCTCAACTTCAAGGTAGTCATCACCTCTATCTTCCTCAACAAGGAATTCCTCAAACTTTAAGGTAGTCGGCACCTCTGTCTTTTTATCCCCAGAATCCCTCGAATGTACTCACCAACATTAGGAGTCGCACGAAGAAAATATGAACAATAAGTTCAGTACGCACAAAGCATGGAAGTATCTCTCTAGAAATCACTTCAACAGCATGTAATCTTTAGAGTCATATAACAATATTGAGCACTTTCAAATGAGCTCCTATTTATAGGCACAACACCAATGGTCGGCTCCCTCCTCCAATGGTCATATTTTTCCTTTAATTTCAGAGGGACCTGTACACATGTCACACAAATAACGGTCAGTTAGTAACAGAAAGCACGACATTTTTTATAAAAAAACAAGTGTAAGAAAAAATATGGTTACATAACCATAATCAAATATTAAGAATTTAAGAAAATAAAAGTTCAGAGTCTAACCAAAAACACATTCGGTATCTATAATAAAAGGATATTTGGATTCTATTTTCTAAGGAATTCGGAACCTAAACTCTATAGAATTTCAGAGTCTGAATTTCAAGGAAATTCGGAATCTGGATTTACAAAGTTTAAAGTCATAGTTCATGAGAATTTAGAGTCAGAACTTACAAAGTTCATAGTCAGAATTCATTAGAATTCAGAGTTTGAACATACAAATTTTGGAGTCAGAATTCATTAGAATTCAGAGTCTGAAATTACAAATTTCAGAGTCAAAATTCATTAGAATTCGGTGTCAGAACTCATAAGAGTTCGAAGTATGAATTCAGAGAACTCAGAGTCAGAACTCAGAAGAGTTCGGAGTCTGAATTCAGAGAACTCTAAGTTAGAACTCATAAGAGTTCGGAGTCTGAATTCAGAGAACTCGGAGTGAGAACTCATAAGAGTTCAGAGTCTGAATTCAAGGAACTTGGAGTCAGAACTCATAAGAGTTTGGAGTCTGAATTCATAGAACTCAGAGTCATAACTCATAAAAGTTCGAAGTCTAAATTTAGAGAACTTGAAGTCAGAACTCATAAGAGTTCGGATTCTGAATTCAGATCCTGAAAACAAAATTCTCTTTATCTATGTATTATATAATTCTGATATTTTTAGATATGAAACTAAATTTTAAACTTATACAATATAATTAATAATTAAAAACATGGTAAGGATAAATTTCCTTGGGGAAGGAAAATTTTCCTTATGAAAGTAAAACACATGGTAAAATGAAATTTTTCTTAAGATAAGGTGTTTGTGATTTTCAAAACAAGAAGGAATGGTAAAGTCATAAGGAAACCTTACTGAATCAACAATCTTCCCTAAGTATGAAGGATTGGAAAAGTCAGAAGGAAAACCTTATTGACTCAACATCAAGTAGTTCAGTTGGAAGACAAATTTCTTATGGGGATCATCCTATTAAAATTCTTCACTATGGAGAGAAATTAGTGTGGAACAAGGTAATTTTAAAGGGTTTTTTTTGGAGAAACCACATGGTTGAAGAAGCAACATGGGAATCTAAAAATGATATGTGGGAAATGTATCCCTGCTTGTTTAATAAGTGAATAAAATTTCAAGGATGAAATTTCCAAATGTGGTGGAGAATGTAACAACCCATGTAATATTAGAATAATTTGTTTTCATATTCATTAGTATTCAGGAATTAAATAACTAAATTCATTATAAATATGTTAAGTAATTCTTAAATTCAAAAAATAAATAGTTTTATTAAACTAATTTCATAGTTTAAAATTATATAATTTTAATTTTAAAAAATTAATTTCATCTTTTATTTCATCATGTCAAAATAATCTTAGAATTATTTTTTGTGAATTTTCATAAAATATTTATTTTTCAATAAATAGTGAATAAATACTGGTGTTTATTGAAAACTTTGTTTTATATACAAGTTAAAATTATTATTTGGATTAGTTTTAATTTTTAATTAATCCATTTTCATTTAAATTAATCCATTTTTTAAAAGGATTTTATACTTGAATACAAATATTTTATATTTTAAAATGTCATTTTTTAAAACTATTTTTCATTGTATTTTTTCAGTTAATTATTAATTATATTCTAAAAAATTTATATATTAAATTTTGAAAAATGGTTTTTATATTTTTAATAATTGGTTCTAGATTTAATAAATATTTCCCTTTTAATTTTCTAAAATATAAATAGTAATCTTGATAATTTTTATTACCACATTTAAGGGTAAATCAAGTAATTAAGGCTAAAAATAATATGATAATGATTAAAAAATGGCATGAAAACTTTTTCTAATTATATTGGATAATTAATTTTAGACCATAATCCTCCATGGTAAAATTTATGACCATTCTGAGTCACTCAGTTAACATTAAGTCCTTTATAGTATTTTATTTAAATAAAATTCAAACATGTTACGCTATTGTTTTTAATAAGTATAAAATTTTTAATATGTGGTTATAGAAAAGTTATGATCTACCATAAATATAATTTTAAATTAAAAAATACTTATCTTCATCAATATATTTTATTTTTATTTTTTATGGAAGAAATAATTACCATAAATTCTTATAAAATACTGATGTAATAATTATTTAATTAATAGAAAAATTAAATAAATCATATTAAAAATACTGAATAAATATAATTTTAGATAATTACATTTATCCATGAATTTTATTGATTGCATTGAATTTTTTATAATATAATAAAATATTTGATTATAATTGGACTTGTTTTCTTTTATTTTTAACTTTAAAGTAATGAAAAGTATCAAATTTAACAATAATGATATTATATGGGATTAATATATTATTAAATAAGAAAATATTTGGATAATATATGGTCTAAAATGTCATAACCTATGAAATTATAGTTCATTTGGATATTTTTTCCACTAAAATGGTCTTATTATAATTTAATATTTTGAGAAATTCCAAGAGTACCCCTCCCCTCTCTTATAAAAGGGATCCTCTTATCATCAATCCAACATTCTTAAAAATCAATTTGGTTTAGACAATAACTTCAAAAATAATTTCCTATAAAACATACCCACATTCAGTATGTCTTGGTTTAGGTATAATATTATCCTTATTAGTCTTATGGGGTTAATAAAAGAAGGATTTTTGAAAAAAGAGGTATAGTTTTCATCTGCACATTTTAGATTTGTTTCTTCTTCCACCACCTTAAAATATTATTTAAATATGGTAAAATAATATCTATAGTATCCTACATATATATATATATATATATGTTGTTATGTTAATATCATCACCTAAATCCTCTCCTTTTCCATCAAATGGGATACGAAATCATTATTCGTGTGTATAGAGGACTATCGTCTCGCAAATCGATGTCATTTTTTTCCATTATCATCTATCATGGATTGATATGATGATGTAATTAGTGTTTATATATGTTATTAATGTCATATTTATCAGTATGAAAATATAATATAATACTTACTTTCTTTTTTATGATTGTCAGAAAATGAAAACGTTACTCATTCATGCGTACGGACTACTGTCACCATGATTGTATCGTAGTTAAGTTTTCATAATAATATTTAATTTATGGATTTTAAATTATAATTTATGTATAAAATTATATCTATTTAATTATTATTGTTTTTTATATGGTGTAATAATTATCTCTTTGACCTAGTCCACATGCCTAAGTCAGTTTGGATATATGAATCGAATATCATCAAAACAGCTGACGTGAACTTAAATATTTACGTAATCATTATAAAATGGTAATAAGTTATATAAATGGAATAATAAACATTTAAAAGGATAAAAATAAACTAAATAATTAATATAATTTTATTATTTGTAAATATAAATGAAATACATGAAAAATCGAACTCGAGGTAAGGGAATTCTTAACATAGTTTCCTTTCTTTGAGTTAAACTTCTTCATCATTGGTTATGTAATGTTAAGATTATATTTGAAATTAATTTTTATTATATTATTTTGTATTTAAACTTGTTTTAATATGATTTACATATGATATACATAATCGGTTCTTTTGACTGAGACTCACTTCAATGATGGGATATTTGAAAGGGACTTTCTTTTAAAAATCCTCTGTTAATGATTCTTTTTAAAAAAAATTAAAAGGAATGTTTTTTAAATTATAGGCCATGATAATAGTTTCTTGATTTCATGAATACATAATTTTTTTAAAATTACTTGAAAATTTTAAATGGTTATTTTCAAAGAAAATTTTTTTCTTTGTATGTGGGCAGTATTCTTTTAAAATAAGTGATTTTCCTAAGGGAATGTTTTTTATGATCCCGACATTCATATTTTATGATTATGTTATGGTTATTGGAAATTATTTATGATGATTGGTTTTTATATAATATACTAAATATAGGTTGTTTTTGTTATATCCCTCAAATTCATTGGGTAAGTTCATAGTTGATCGTGATGGTTATTCCAAGTGTAACTACAATTGTTATATCCAAGTATAACCATGAGGAAAATATCAAGTATATACATATTGATTATTTTATGGTATCCATGAGGGTTACATCATAAGTAATTATGGTAATAAAATTATATCCCAAGTTACCTATATTATTTATTTATGCTTTTTATTTACAAAAATCTCATGTTTTCACATGGTAAGTTATTGGATTTATGTTCAAATAAAAGTATATGTTACTTTTAATTGGTAAAATGTATAACATAGTGAAAATGTTTTTATGAGTTAACAATGTTTATAAATAAACCATTATGAGTTTTATTTTACCTTTAATAATAATTATGAAATGTTTTATGGAATCTATTGTGAAGAAAACATGATTTCTTGAGTAAGAAAAGGATTATTTTGAGCCCAAAGTTTATTTTAAGTAACATGGACCAATGGTGTATTTCTTTATTTATTTTTATATCCCTTCCTATGATTTTACAGATCATACAAAGTTTTAAAATGTATTTCACATTTTTTATGTAATATTAGGGACAAGGATGAGGTCATGATGAAAAATTTTAATATTTGTCATGAAAATAACCCAAATTTTATTTTTAAGATGTCTTGTTTTCTGGTAAAAATGGATATTGGGTACAAGTTTCCACTTATAGTGTATTGTTTTAATTTGTAAGAGTTTTTTATAATCCTCTAAAACTCTAAACTAAAAATATCCTCATATTTTTAAAGTGAATTATTGTTCAAAAACACTAGAATGTGTCATGCTTAAGGATAGGTCCTTAAAGTGACTATCACTATTAAATAAAAAAAATTCAGTCTAAGATTATAGGTATTCTTCAATTAATATCTTAAATAATTTTAGAATATGTGATGGTAAAGATAATATGTAATGAGTTTCATTTATTTACCATAACATATGAATATCACTATTTACTAAAGGTTTATACCATCCAAAACACAAAGTGTATAACTTAGTATTCTAAAAGAGTTTTGGGTAAGGTGGTAATGATAAATGTAAAGAGTTTCATTAGTTACCATGATAAATTACATATCACTTTATCCAAAAAGATCTTAGTATATGCTATTAAATTTATAATGTTAATGGTTATATTTTTTAAACAATGTTTTTAGGAGAAATTTTGAGAGAATGGGTTATAAGGATAATTATGATGTACTTAGAAAGAGAAATAAGTAGATATTAGAAGATAACATTATAAAATTTAATGTCAGAAAGTAAAGGAGTTTGAATATATGTTCAAAGAATTGAAAATCAGGGTTTTGATTCCTAATTATCACCATTAATCAAACTATATTTATTTATAAATGATACTAACTAGGATATTAGAGGAGTATTT
Source organism: Viscum album (assembly GCA_963277665.1). Taxonomy (NCBI): domain Eukaryota; kingdom Viridiplantae; phylum Streptophyta; class Magnoliopsida; order Santalales; family Viscaceae; genus Viscum; species Viscum album. Next base: position 1,468,364,366 of record OY728158.1, read on the forward strand.
TTATCATATGGTCAAATAGAGATATAATAGAAATTATATATATATGTAATGATCAAAACCCATTTTTGAAACAACATAAATGTCACGTATAATCTTTTAATATATTGGATGTAATAGTTATAAATATATCTTGTATTTATAATAAACGAAATATATATTTATCATTCATTCATTTGTGTTAGAAATTTACACTACATGAACAGTTGAATGATAAATATCCCTTCAAAGTATGAACAGTTGAATGATAAATATCCCCTAAAAGTATAAACTTTTATTTTTTCCTACCTGATTATCATAATGGAGTATAATGAGTTGTGATGATATGGAAAGGTTATCTTTGATATATTATTCTATCCATTAAAAAGGGTTGTAATGTGATATTAATAATATATTCTTTATGTAATAAGTAGAGGCTTATTACTTGGACTAATCCATGAAATAATATCTTATGGAATGTCATATGGTCATAGATATACTTAGGGATGTATTGTTATTATCAATCCATATTACCTAAGGATATAGATATACCTAGCATGATAACTAACATAATTTGATACCCTAATAATGAAAATAAACATATGAACATAACTAATCAGGTGATGGATGGATTTTTTGTTGATCATGTCATTGGTTAGAGCACAATCTAGATAAGATTTGACCCCTATTATAAAAAGAAAAGGCATATGGCCCTTGATTGAATGAGATTAAGGAAATTCATGGAAATACTTACTTGTTTCACATATGATGTATTTAACTACTTGGATAAGTGAAATGTGATGTTCTTGTCAAATAGATGAATGACATGTAATGTATTCATCAACATGGTCATCCTTCTTTGAATAATTAATAAATAATGATAGAATAATACTAGATTGACAAGTTCCTCATATACTGGTCACTCAATTTCACTGTCAAAGAGATTATATAGGATATATATGATTTATATGATACATATTGTGGTTTATATGTTCATATAGATATATGAGTATGTTTTATGAAGATACACCAAACCCCTTAGTATATTGAGTATCACAGATGTTTTCTTAGAGGTTGGTCGTTTCTTAAATCAATGAAATTGGGTTTTTATTGTTGTTTTCAATGTTGGTAAGGACTATTGGGACACATATTTAGGCCCTTGTATAAGTAAAAAAATTAGGAAAATTTTTTATTCAAACTGAAGAGATTTTATTGAAAAAATGTATCCAAAAGAGTTTGGATGGATTCAAAAATAGTTTTGAATTTTTTTCATAAAGTACTTATGGGATTTTAGTTTAAGTAGTATATTGTCGGATGTGAAGTAAAATGTACATTCATGAGATGCATGTAAAGATACATATGATTCCATAGATATAGTTATATATAATATATTATATATTATATATGGTGTGCATTTAATATATTCATTGGATGCATGCATTTTTCATGCATGTGATTCATGAAATAATATATATATATATATATATATATATTATTTATTTTCTCCTAATTTATTATTCTTATGTAATATTGTTTAATAGATTTTCATTAATTCATTGCAACTATTCAATTAATTATACCCAATGGGAAAAAACACATGAGAAACATTTTGAATAAAAGGATCATTATTCTTTTCCTATATAAGAGGATGAGATCCTATACTATCATTGTGGGTATTGAAATATCACTTTCTCTAAAATCCAAATTATCTCTTTTGAGAAGGTTCTAGTACACATTCAGATATCAGGTATCCTCATAAATTATTTTTGGATCCATAGGCTGGAGTACGTCCATTGAGGTTGGGTTCCTTTTTTCAATTCTCCCCATGATATTCTTAAAACATTCTCCATGAAGAAATATTGAAGCCACTATTATTCATGAATTCAAGGTACTCTATTTTTACAATTTTATTCACAAGTTATTTCACGAAGATAGATCTCATGTGTATGGATTTTCCATCACTATATATGATCATGATATATTCATAAAAAACCCATTTTTGTATAACCTTTATGTATTTTCAAAGTTCTATTATTGGATTTTATTTTTCAAGGGTAAATGTTTTCAAGTATATCACTTAAACTTTTAAAAAATAGGTTTTTAAAGTGACCCATTACTTATTCTTTTTATGATAATATTAAAAATATTTTCTAAATAATCTTTTTAATTTTTTCTTCCTTGGGAATGCATATTTTTTCCGACTATGTCATTTTACATGAATCTTTCCCTATATATTTCTATGATTTATAATAGAAATTTTTTTTCTCTTATTTTTATAAAATATTTTTTTAAAATAATTTCAATAGATCAAGTACATTTAATATTTCCAAAGTTTTTCTTAACTATTATAAATAATTTTTAATTTAATTTATTTTTCATCGAAACATCTTAGGCTTGATTGAAGGATACTCTTAAAATATTACCATTAACCTTATTTCTATATAAATATTATGTAAATTACTTCTCTTTTTGAGAAATTATACATCACTTCCTTTGTCTTACCTAATAATTTTGGTGTATAACTATAATTTTTATTCCATTGCATTTAATCTTTGAATACCCAATTTATTCCGTTGATTTAATGGTGTTTATTAAGATTCCATGTGTTGATTTATTAGGGAAAATTATTATCTTAACTGTATACCATTTATCTATGTGGTATAAATATCATAAGCTTTATTATCTTTATTGAATGGTATTTACAGAGAAAATTCATTAATGTCATTGGATTTTAATTTTTTCCATGGGTTTATCGTGTTATTATTATTGATGGAATTATAAATTATTTCTTTATGTGAAAAGGTTTTAAAAGTATATGATTCCCATTTTATATCCATGGGTTCTATATAATTTGTTGAATGAAACCCATTTTCTTTCCATGAGTTCATTATACTGTAAAAAGTGAATGATTTTCATTTAAAAGTTTTATAAACCCCATTCATATTATTAAGTTTTAATGATTTTATGTATATATGTTTTCTCATGGATTACATGTGTATAGTTAATATTTTAGTGATGGGTGGTCCCTATATATCCCTTTAATTCATTAGGAAATTCTTTTCATATCTTGAGATAATGGTGGAATGAATAGTGATTCTCAATCAAAAATGAGAAATGAGTTGTTATTCCTAATCCACTATGGGAAATAGGTGATAGATTCTTGATATTCCATGGGAAATGGGTGAGTAAATCCCTATCCACTATGTAATGATTTTTGTTCTTATGTATGTGCTATAAATATCAATTATTCCTTGTTTTGATGATATGGGACATTTTTTATGAATTCTCACATTATTCCATGATTTATGATCTATTATTTATTATGTATAACATTCCTATGTATCCTAATTATAACAATATTCTTATTTAATTCTCAATTATGTTATTTTATTTTTATTACTTATGTTTTCCCTTACTGAAATTTTGAGCTCATCCCTTTCTTATGATTCATTTTCTATAGGTTATAAAGAAAATTATGATATAATATGTGTCTAAAATTATATATTATGTGAAGAATTTATGTGAGATATTTAATACTTGTTATGTATTATGTTTTTGTTTATATATTGTAAAAAATTTCCATTGGTTAAAAAATACATGAGTTTTCTTAGTTAATTATTTTCCTAATTCTTTAAAACATTAAACCAAAACAATATTGGGAATGTATTGAAATGAAAATTTTCTTTGATTCATGTAATATAGATGGTCTATTTCAAGGATTTTATATATTGTGGTCCCCCTTAGTCTATATGGAGTAGATCTTTTTGTAATCAATGATTTGATATCTCGTGGAGTCTAAATAGACACCAAGATCTAATGTTATGGTTGTTTGACATTCAAGTCTTGTTTTTAAATTATATTTTGAAATTAATTAATTTATTAATTTTTTCTATTACCAAATTATTATTTTATTTATTTTACTCAATATTAATTATAAAATTAATTAATATTTTTTATAAAAAAATTATTAACAATTTTTTACTAAATATATTATTTATTAAGTGTAAATACATATTTACTCTTATTTAAATCATATTTTAGAAAATATATTATATATATGTCAATAAAAAATATTTTTAAATTAAAATTTCATTTTTTATAATATTTAAACAAATTATGAATGGTGCCCCTAATAAATGCTAAAAAATTGTGTTTTATCGCTGATGAAGGGCACACATTTATCAGCGCTCAAAAAACCATTGATAATGTGTGGACTTTATCAGAGCTAAAATAACTAATAAAAGATAAATTTTATCTGAACTAATAAAGAGAAAAAAATTAGCGTTTTTAGCTAGTGGTGATAATGTAAATTCTTTATCGGTTCTTTTTTATCACTGATAAAGGGTGTTGATTATTATAATGAAATCTATAGAAGTGAAATAACTAATATATTTATAATTATTATTATAATTAAGGATTATAAAATGAAAAAAATTGAATAATTTTCTAAAATTGATGATAAATATTGGTATGTTTATTATGAAGGATTTTAAAGTGTTGTTGTTGAATTTAGATGTTAATATAAGGGCTTATTTTCCAAACTCACTTTGAAATCAATATTATATGTATCTGAATTTTCATTTGGAAAATTTTGGGTACAATCTCTTTGAAACCCAATTAATTTTATTATCCTTTATTCATTTATGATGTTTACATGTCTTATTATTATTTCATAGGTCTAGTGTTTAAATATCAAACATGTTCAATTTAATATGGTGGGTGTTTAAACTAGTTTGAAAGAGAGTTTTTTGGTTTGTTGATCACACCAAAATCCAATTTAAAAAAATCAATTGAAATCGTATTGTCATAATATTTGTATGTGTCACACATTAATGGGGTGGTCGAAATCATTAAATTTAAAAATCCATTATCATTAATGATATTGGGGGATATGCTGGATAGTAAGTCCCTAAAAAATCCCAAGAACCACCGAATATACAATTGGTTTATACTATGTATGAGAAATAGAAGAGGTAAAGTGATGTGATGATGACCACAGTAACAATAAGGGTAAATAAAAGGTGATTAAAGTCAAGATGAAACCAAAAGAGAATAAAGAAAACACAAAATCAAAAGAACAAAAACTAAATGTGGTACACAAACACAAAATTTTAATGTGCTTAGAACCTCTATGGTCCTATGTGCATGAAAATAACACCACAAAATCACACAATTTATTATAGATCAAACAAAAAAATATAAAAAGGATAAATAAAATGAAGATATAAAAAAATATGATAATAAGAAACAAATAATTGAAAGTAATAATAAGTGATAATGGAAACTTATAAGAAATATAGGTTACCACTATATCAAAGTACTTTTTAGAAAATTGAATTGATAAATATCAAAGATCTAGATTAAAAAAGTGCATGTAAAACAATCCAATTATAAATAAGATCATAATATCTCCACTGGAATCATGCATCAAGATCATCCCTCCTTTAGGGTGGTTAATTGGTGAGAATATTTCCACTAGAATGCATTCAAAAATAGTATCTTTGATGGGTATGAGATTCTTCCATAATAATGATCTATGGGAATCAAAAGAACATAAAGGATATAAACCATAAAAATATATGTAATGATAGATTTCACTGGGTAATCAAATCCCCAAATATGTGAAACAGTCAGTTAGTTAGCGTAACAGATCTAGAGAACCATTGAGAGGCTTGTGTCATGGCCTAAAAAATTATGATGATGCATGTATGTCTTATATGAATCATAAAAGAAACAAATATCAATAGATTAGAGGATATTTATATATTAAAAATTATTTCCACATATCCCAACATTGTGGTGAAAGAGACATCCTAGTAAGCTAAGGTCTACGTGTCCCAATAAAGATAAATATGTCCATGGGACAAGAAAATCCTATAAGAATATAATTTGATCAAAATAATAATAACAAACGTAATTTTAATTCTTTAGAACTATATATAAAATATAAATGTAATAATTAAATAGTAAATTTTATATAGAAATTAAATTCACAAAATATCCAACTTTTTCATCTAAAATTTCTCATGTTCTTTTAACTATGTTTATTTAAATGGAACCAAATGTAGTATATCTAAATATTATTTTAATGCTGAAAATGTCATAGCCTTAGTCATGTTATTAGCTAGATTATTGTCGGTGTGTATCTTATTGACACACATAGATCCTAATTCAATAATTTATCTAATATAATGTAATTAAATTCAAATATGTTTTGACCAACATAAAAAACTATGTTATTAGAAAGTAAGAAAGAAGACTAAATATCAGAGTAAATTGTTGTAAATGATCCACATAAAGAATATTTCTGAAAGAAAATCATTAGTCTTGATATACTCTTTAATAGCCTTAGTTAAGGTAATATATTTAACCTCATTGGTTGAGAGGTCCATAATAGAGTTCATGTTACAATTCCAAGAAATGGGTCTACAAGAAGAAAAAATGTATCTTGTGAGGGAATTTATAGTATCAATATTTATTATATAATTTGTGTCTACAAAACTGGCTACTAACTGATCAGTTTTAAATTGTATACTAAAACATAAATACAATTCTAATGAGTGGGAAATATATCTCAGGATCCATTTGAGGTTATAACATTGTGTCTTTCCTATGTTACCAATAAATATAGTAAGGGTGTAGAGTGAAAATCAATTTCAAGTCAGGTGAAGACCATGGAATACATGACACTGCCAACAATTACAACATAAGTAATTTTACACATGTACTCAATATTAGGATCAATAATAGGTTAATGAGATAATGAAATCTTAAATTATTGTACTAAAGTAATAGTATAAGACTTAATATCTTCTATAAAATATATATAAAGTATTTTTAAAAATATGTTCATACAGATACAAGTAAAGTGAAAGGACCGGTCAGGATTTATGTGATCACTAAGAGAAAGATGAGTAAAGTAGTGATAATTTTTTTTCTTTAATAAAAAATTTTAGACTCTGTTTATATATAATATACTCTTTTAGAAAACAACAAACAAGTATACCCCCAATAACATAGGTATTTATATGGTTCACTACTCAATAAGAGTATCTAGTCCTTTGTATGGTTTGGAAATAATCCAAGACCAGAAAATGACTAGAAAAAAATCCTTTGGTGTTTTATAAAAAGTATAGAATATAAATAAAATTTATAGAATTATAGTTTTTTGATAGTGCATGTACTCCTTGCATAGATTCTATGATAAAAAATCAATAATAAAATAACCTTCACTAATATGCTTCAATATAATCACTTTATTTCTTAAAGTTTCTCCACAGTTTTCTTCTTGTATTTTCTTCATCATCCTCTTTACTTTCTTTCATAATAGTGATAAATATCATACCTATCTATTCTCATTATTCTTGGTAAAACATTTCTTGTATACCTGTTTGGTCCACCTATGTCTGATATCATCAGTCTGATAACATATTCATATGATGTCTTCTTCACCATTTTTGTCTAATACCAAATGATATAAAACATTTTTTTATATAATCAATCCATAATATTATACTACTATGATACCAGTCTCTTTGGTATACTCTATCTAATATCATGTTTTCATTATCATTCATTTTATACCACTGTCTGATGTTGATCTATTTGGTACATCAAGTATAAATGATACACTCTCATGATTCATGGAAGGAAAATTACTTCTTTAATAAAACACACATCTTTAATAACTCCAACATATTTTATATAGTATACTAGCTCTAATTTATATAGGCATAGTTTATGTTAAAATTTCAAAAGTATCACAAACTCAAATTTGAAATTCCCACATCTGAATTTAAATATCCCACTCATATTGTTCTTTGTATGACTACTTTAAAACATATTGGTAAATAGGAGTCAATATTATTCATAAATACTTCTTTAAAACTCAATATCAACATTCTTTTCAACCTTACTCAATTATCGAACAAAATAAAAAAAAACCTTTATGATTAATTAATTAATAAACATTCAACTCAACATAATAATATTTAATGACTTTACAACTCCTATGTGAAGATCCATAAAACATCATCTAGTACTTATTCATAGGAACTTCTTTTTCTGGTAACCTCATAAGGATTTTTTTTATATGTTTTCCCTTTTTTAAAACATTATAGGAGCTTCTTCATCTAGTAAAATTTTTTCTTGTGTATTTATAATGCTCTATCTGATAAACTCATCTTGAAAGACTCTATTTGATTCCTTTTCTTGTAAACTTCAATATGGTTCTTCTTAAAACATAGTTTTCATATTGAATCATAGTAAAAAACTTCTTTTTCTGATGATCTTCACATGTTTCCTTAATCAAATGACTTTGTTAGGAACCTCTCTCTCATTACTCAGAAACATTTTTTTCAATTTTATGGAAACCTCTTTTTGATGACCATATAAAACTTTTTCTGGTGAAATTAAGTTTTTATATCTGATAAACTTCAAAAAACTCAGTCTGATAGAATTGAAATTTTCATCTGATATACTTCACACTCTTCTCTATCTAATTTAATATCTTTCACAACTCTTATGTCAAATCGTTTTACAAATATTCTTTCTTCAAACAACTTAATCTAGAATCATGAATATATTGAAAAAAAATATCATTTTTTTAACTTTGAGGATTGGTAAATAATTACTTAATTTACTTTATCTAACATCTCTATAGTATATAATAAAATACTAATTTATTAAAACACTCTATCTAATCACTTATATCTTTTGGAATTTGTTCATTGTACTCAGTTTGTTGGACTCTATTTGTTGTTCTTAGTCTGTTCACCTTGATCTATTGGAATCAAATATCTCTATCCAGAATAATATTTTTAGAAACTTTATAGGGAATTCTTATCATTTTCAAGTGATTTATATTTTTCAAAAAAAAAATACAATACATAACAAATACTTCTTTCTTCTCATCTAGCTTCTTCTTAAAAAATAACACCCCAAACCTTTTGGCCTCAACAATCTACCCCTTTGTATTTTATTTTAAACCATGGAATATAAATCACTAAAACATTGAAACTCAATAAATGGATAACTTATCCATAAATTCTATGAAAGTTTCTGCAAATTATGTTTATGAAACAAGAATCACTAAACAAAATTCCATTTTTACTGTAAAGTAGTGACTAATAAACTTCTCAAACATCTTAATTTACTCAAAAATTCATCATCAACCTTCAACCTATATAGAATAAATTATTCCATATACTTAAACAAAATGTTAAAATAGTTTTCATGTGCTAAAAATATATATTATCCCTTTTAAAAACTCTCCCTAAAAATATTTTCTTTCTTGGAAGCTAAAGCATATACCAATGGATAGATTTATTTTATATATTTTATCCCCATTAACAATACTAACTATAGAAAATATGAGAAAGGGGATGAAACCTCAAGTGACTTATCCTTGAAGTGAGTGAGGTTGTACACCGATAATCAACCTTAGTGTCTAAAATATTTCCATAGGAAATGGTTTAGTGAATATATCAGCTACTTGCTCCATTATAGGAACAAAGTGCAGTTTTAGTTTCTTTCCTTCCACATGATCATTATCTAAGAGATATTTAATATCAATGTGATTAGATTAATAATGTTTCATTTGTTTCTTAGTGAGATTTTTACCACTTTGATTATCATATCCCTAGAGAAGGGGAAGTTTCACATCAACCATAATATCTTTCTGTAGTGTCTTTATCCATACTAACTCTATAGAAGCTTATATGGAATCAATATTCTTAGATTTAGTAATGATAAGAGTCTCTAAAATTTATTTATTATTATATCAAATCATACATATTTTTCTGAATAATAGTACCCCAAGGGATGTTGATCTTCTATCTTTGACACAACCTTCTCAATCAGAATCTATTTAACCAAACAAATCAATATTTCCTAAACTATCATATTTCAACCCAAAATCATTTATTCCTTTCATTTATCTAGTAATTCTTTTTCCATCCATTAGATGAGACTATTTTGTTACAATTTAGTACATGTAATAATGTGTAACAAGATACACTATATATATCCTTGAATCAGTTAGATATAACAATCTTCTAAACAACTATCTAAATTCATCTAGATCTATATCCTTTCATTTCCCATTTTTTACCAAATACTTTCCCATAGAAATAGGTTTGGTAACATGATTTTAATCTTCTATGCATGATCATTCCAAGAGTTCCATGACATACTTATCTTGATATAGGAAATTGTACCATTTCATTTGAGATATTTTTATGCCAACAAAGTAATTAAATTCTTCTACCATGGACAACTCAAATAACTCTTTCATCTCCATAAAAAAAACTTTTCACACATTAATTCAATAATCCATATGAATATGATATCATTGATCAAAACAATTACAATGATGGAAACAAACCAATTTTATTTTATATTGAGGTTTCTATCAACTCTTCATTTTTTGAAATTCAACTTCTTCAAGAAATCATCCAACATATAATTCCATGCTCTTGGATCTTTTTTCAACCCATATACAGCCTTCTTAAACTTTTACACAAATTTCTCATTTTGTCCCAGAATAAAGCAACATGTGTTCTAAATGTAAACTTCTTATTCCAAATCTTCATTAAGAAAATCATACTCGGAATCCATTTAGAATATCTTATATGTTTTGTGCATAAATAGAAAGAAATAATTTTATGGTTTCTAGCCTTGATATTGAAGTAAGTATCTCAAAAAAATCAATGCCTTTAAACTATGAGTAGACATTACAAACCAAACTTTACTTTTTTTAACAACTTCACCCTTTTAATTCAAATTATTCTAGAACACCCGCATTGTTCTAATAACATTTTTATATTATAGCTTGGGTATGATTTACCCTATCAAATTCTTCTCAATCGGATCTAACTCTTCATTCATGGAATTAATACATTCTTTAGGCACTGAATTTTCTTCAACATCTATTGGATAAACCTATGAATATATAGGGAAATGTAAATCTATCCTCGATGTTGATCTGGTTTAATCATGTTTCCTTTTAAAAATAATGATGTTTGGACCACAAATTTCCCTCTAAACCATGGATAATATGAATTCAATTATCCATCATCACTTGATATTACTAAATTATCATATTTATTATATATAATTTATACATTATTGCTTTTATCACAAACATTGTTACTTTTTTAATAGTAATGACTTCATCTTTTCTTCATCTTATATCAGTAGTTTACTGTGAAAATATTCTATCATAATGTTTCTGCACTTTCACATCTATAGAATCATCCATATTTCCAATTTATTGGTTATAATATATTTATCCTCTACTATTAAGAAGGTATCCAAGGAAATTCCATCAACACGTATTTGATTAATCTTATTGATATTATCACCATTAAATTTGATTATTTAGTGACTACCAAACACACATAGGTATTTTAAACATAGTGCTCTACATAGTATTTCTCATATAGAGTTATAAAATAGTTTTTATTGTAGAAACAGTGATTATGAATGTGAATAGCTACTCTAATATAATTCCTCCAAAATAATGAAAAGGTGTCATGTTTAATCAATATAGTTTGAGCCATATCAATCAAACTTATTCTATTTCTTTCTTGAAACACCATATTTTTATGGTTTGAATAGTGTATTGTGTTCATTATGAATTCCCTTCTTTTCAAGGTAATCTTAAAACATCCAATTTTTGTATTAAGCAGCATTAATGATTTGACCTTTTTAATTGAATATTCACACTCCTTTTCATCACTTCACCTAAAACTCTTAAACTTTTTGAGATAATTTTATTTTTGTTTCTAAAACATAATACATGGAATATGATTAAAATCATAAATAAAATAAATAATGTACTTATCTTCATTTTTCGATTACTTTATCATGGTCCTATATATGTAAGATTGTATAATCTTTATGTGAAGAGTTGAATGTATCTCAATATTCATATAGTATATGTTTTTAATATTCCCTTTTTGGATTATCAAACAACATCAATCACTTATTCTTTTCAAGACATAAATATCACGAATACTTTCTTTCTTATTCATATTTCTCATATTCCTCTAGAACATATGTCTATGTCTCTTATTCCATAAGTGATTTTCTTTTATAGTGATTAGATAATATAAAACTTGTATATATATAACCTAAAACATTTCACTTAGTTTGTTTTCCTCTTATTAAAACTTTCTAAACTGCATTAATTTTAATGAAAAATGCATGTCTTGTTAAAAAAAAATTGTTCCATTTATCCCAAATCTATGAAACACAGTACAGATTATGTTTTATCCAATAAAAAAATGAAAATTTTAAATTTCAATATTTTTTTCCAATGATAGTTGATAAAATTACATTAATTATGATCTAATTATAATTTCCAAAATTTATTTTCCCTTATTTGTAATATTTCATAGTTTTTTACAACTTAAAATCTCTAATTATGTGTGAAGAACGTCCACTTTATAATATTTATGTTCATTCTCCTTTTGTGAATATAAGAGCAGTTTCAACAAATAAGGCCTTGTACTTACATTTTTAATCTTTAATATGAGGCTTTTTAGATTTTTAATATGAAATTTTTTGATATTATGGCATAAAAATGCATCCTTTAAAAAAATTACATTATTTTCACATCTTTCGTAAATTTGTTTTAGAGGCTGAAAACTATTTTCAATTTTAAAGCTAGATTTTTCAAGATTCCTTATTTAAGTGGATAGAATCCCCCTATAAATCTTAAAAAATTTACTATTAGATTAATTGTAGTATTTATGGTTAAACTAGAACATTATAATTATATACCCAAAGCCTCCATAGTACCATCAATATCCATAGAAGTCATATTTTCTACTATAACTAACATTGTATTTGAAATTGTATACCTATATTCTACAATATTTATAAACATAAAACAAGTATACTTATTGTGATATAATGTTTTGGTATCTACTATCATATTATTATTTATATTATATTTCTTCTCTTATTCAATAGATTCTATGTTGTCGTTTTTTTCTTTAGAATTTGATACCTTTCAAATTTTCCAATTTTTTATTCTGCTTTTTTTAGAAAACAAACATGTTTCTATTGATTTTATTATTATTATAAATATATTAATATTTATTTTAAGCCTATTAGGATGATATTTTTTAATACTTATGTGGTTTATACTTCTTATAACATTTAAAAACTTCTCAACCCGGGTTTTTTAAGTTGTTTATTCTATGATCAACATCAAAAAAAAATTTAACCATGCTCAAATTATTTATCTTTCACCATTATATTTTCTTAAATATTGATGTTGAGTTTTTTATCATCATAAATTAATTTCTTAAAATCATTTATCTCTTTTATAAAACTATATTTTTGTTCAAGAACTAATTCTTTATTATTTTCTAAATGATCTTGTCTCTTCAATTTATTGTTCTCTTTTTCAATTTTTCTAATATTTGAGAGAAATTATATCAAATAGATTTTAATAATAAACTCAATATAAGTATCCAATTATTTTTAATCACACATTCTAGTTTAATCTCTTTAAAATGTTTCATCGTTCACTTTTTTAATAGAAAATTTCTTTGTTGCATCATTACTAGAGTTTTAAGCTTTTAATTCACTATCACCATCTACCTTACATTTAGAATAAAATACTTCTCTTTTTATATTAATAGAACATATTATACTTTAAAATTTAAAAATATATATATTTTTCTATAATCTTCTTCAAAGATATTCTTAACTTTCTACCTTCTTCATGATTATCTTCATCTTCTTTTAGTTATTAACAGTTTACAACAACATGTCAAATGGCTCCATAGCCAATGACCTTTTATAGTAAGTTTACTTTATACTTATTTATGCCTATTTTGACCTTTATTGAATACAAATGGGACCAAATGGTGTCATTATTTACCTCGGGTCAGATACAAATAAAAAAAATTAAAACTCATGTCAGTTATACTTAATTAGTTAAAAATAATATAGTAAAAAGATTGTGATTGGTATCACTGAGATTGTGAAATTAGTTTAATTAGGTTAATTTTAATATTTTATTTTATTAAAATGAATAAATAGCTGAATTAAATATGGGTTTGATTGATTTTAAGGAATTGAAATATGAAGGCAAATCATATTGGTTGTTTTGGAATTAGATTTGAAAGTCTATCAGGGTTTTATAGTTTCAAGGTTCAGATCCAATTGGATTTTTAGAAATTAAATTATTAATCCATGATTGGTGTTGGATTCAAGATGAGGCGAATCCAATGGTCATGGTATCCTATCCTAAATATTTTAATCCTTCATTTCCTTTGGTCTATTATTTTAGGGTTTCGCCAAATTGATTTTTTCTTGATTCCATTTTTTAACTAGGTACCCTAAATATGAAAATGGTCATGCCTAATTTAGGGTAACCAATTATGAAATTAAAAAGGTCTATCTTAAGGTTCAATTCAATGGTAATGAAAATAATAATAAAGATAATGGAATTCTATTAATAAATTATGGAAAACCTAATTCTTGAATAACTAAAAAGAAAAATATTCAACAACACCTTCCCCCTTCAGCTACATAACCCTAGAACAAGACTGGTTTTACTCCTAATCCTAATGATGATGTAGTAAGTAATAAGGAAGAAAAAAATAAAGAATAAAGAAAACAAAAGAAAGAATAAATAAAACTAGATAGAGATTCATGGAGGACCTTTCACCAGGGCAGCTTCTTGCCCTAGACTTTAGTCTTCGTATCTCCCTTTGGAAACAGCTGCATGATGCTCTATTTATAGAACTCAAGGGGGATCAAGTTTCATATAATTTTTTATTAATATGGACCATTAGAAGTTTTGGATCCACTTAGGGTATTAAATAGAAGTATGGGTCATTTATGTGTCCTTTCCAATTAAAAATCCTATCAACAACTTGTTACTAGGCCTACTTAGCACATTCTCATTATGTAAATTATTCACGATGTCAAAGTGTTTCACCTCATGTAAAGAATTCATGGCCACCAAAATTTTTAGGTATTTATGTAAGTTTTCATAGTGTTAACGTTTTTTCACATTGTGAATGTATCGTGACCTCCTCTTATTTTTGTTTTCTTCTCTTCAAATCTTGTACTTGGTTCACATTACATAATTTTTTATGACGTGAATCTTCACATTCCTGCATCAGAACCAATGAAATGACCATATTCTTTACTTTTCACCCTTGAGGGTATCTTATGATCATCCATTGTCATGGGAAGTATTTTTTATGTTATAAAACTTATGTTTTATAAATTATTCAACTCTTCTGATATTCATTATAGCTTCAAATTTCAGGTGTTGTGTCGCGGTACTTTGTGTCGCAATGCAAATTGTTTTTTCTCCTCATAATCACCTCTTTTTATTCCTTTTATGATTATTGGTTTTATCCACAATAAATCACAAAACAAGTTATATAGTCCAAATATTGGAAAGAATATCAATTATATTATGCAAATTAATGTATTAAAAAATCAAAATTAAATGAAAGAAATACATGTATCAAATACCCCCACACTTGAATTCAGACTTTTCCTCAAGGATGTAATCTCAAAATACTACAAAGGACACTTAACTTACCATTAATTAAATTTAATTTTAGAAAAAGAAATTAATCAAATGGTAGATCACAAATTCAAGCATCACACATATAAAATTCACAATTTCATTCATCCATTTTCATTTTTCAACTAATTATTAATTTTCATTCCATTTATAATATACCTCCCATGAATTTTTTAGTTATAATTAGGGTACAAATGTAAATATATTTCAACACATACCTCAAGAACATATCACTTACCATAGGCTTGAATGGCATTTACTTTTACCGCGGTGTAGAGATAGAATCACAAATATTCATGATGAATTAACTATTTAGGATTAAATAAATCTGAGAATTATTGAAGAAATTTAAATGATGTAAAACATGTAAAGATCAAAAATTAGGGCTTTCCCTAATTTTATTTTCCTGATAATCCAAATATAATCATAATAAAATTCTTCCTCTCATATTTCATTTATCGCTTCCCCCTAAAAATCTAAAAGTGGGCCCATGATACATGTGCAACAATAAATTAATCATCCACTTTTTCTCCCCCCACCCCACATTTATTTTTTTTTAATTATGTTTAAGACAAATCACACATCCACCACCTAACCACATTTGTCCAAAATATTGTTGATCTTGTAATAGTGATTTTTTATTATCCCAATAAACAACCCATTTTTTCATTTTTTATATTATTTTTTAGGAAGACACGTGAAAAATAATATACAATGAATAATTTCATGGAATCTCACTTAAATCAAATGAAAATCCATAAAAAAATCCTCACAATAGTACACTGTTGAAAGTATCTCCCACATGTTTATTCTTTTAAATATCATGACAAACATTTAGAGGAAGGTAGAAATATATAAGATAGATTTATAACTAGGATCATTTTCTAACAAGTCTATTCATGGATTCTATGAGCTTAAAGGGATTAATACATGTTGGTTCTAAGAATAAAGGGTTAATTAAAAAGAATGTATTAGTCATATATAAATTTTCACTATTTATTTATAGATTTGACAAAATGCCAAGAAATTTATAGAAGACAACTGATAAATGTTTCACAAGAAATATAATGTTGAAATAATGGGAAATATTTATCTAATAGGATATTTACGGAATGAAATGAATGTTTGGGAAAACTACTCATGAAAATGCATATGAATAATTAATTAAATTAACATAAATAACATAAATTCAAAGCATGGTAAAATCTCATAAAAAACATTTACAATCATTAAAATTCACCTCAAATCATTATTTTTCAAATCCTAATCTGTATTATTATCTCTACAAAATATTTTCCCAATTTTTCTCATTGATAATTATTGTCAGTGAAATTTAAATGCATAGAATAACAAGTATCCTAAGTTTTTTATGTCACCTAGTACAGTTGATTAAATTAATAATCAAATGTAGGAATTAAATTTTTAATTGAGTCTGTAAAATAGTTAAATATGGGTAATAAATTAGAAAAATTAATAATTGAAACACTTACTCTTTTCAAAATTATCCTTTGATGTTGACTGCATAGGGTCTTCCTACACTGGTTCATGGTGTATTTGGGTTTCATGGCGTGTAATGGTCCAACAAAATCTATTCATTCTGGTAACTTATTTCATCCAATTTCTTGACAGTCCTGCAAAATAAAAATAAAAGGGTGAAATAACATGACATTATCAATGAATTTTGAAATATTTTGAGCGAAATAATTCATACCTAAAAAACAAATAATGAAAATTATATCAAACTTAGGCTACCTCCTAAAAGATATATTTTTTAACATCATTAGCTCGACCTTACCTTTATCATATTTAGTTTAGGTGATATATGATTGAAATTTTCTTGACCTCCATCAAGATAATCCACAACTTCTTTCTTAGTCCTGATAAACTAAATATAAGGTCACGTATCATCTATACCTTTTTTCATTTTTTAAACTGGGTGGTGTCATTTGTTCCTCCAATGTCAGTGGTCTCATGTTTTATCTTCTCTTTCTATTTCTCAGTACTTTTATTTTTAGTATCCTCTTGTACAATAGCTACTACTTTGTTTTGAGAAATATCGTCAACTCTAGGTGTTTTATCTTATTCAAACTAATTTTCTTCACTCACATTACATTTCTTCATCACCTGGATATTGAAACTTACCTTTTCACATACAACTCCCACAAAAACTTCTCCACTTCATACATAAATCAATACATTCCAATTTTCTAAAAATGGTCTCCCCTGAATAATTGGAGTTTGATCATCTTCCATATCTAACACTAAGAAGTAAAAAAGAAAATATAATTAGTCATATTTTCTTAGAACATATTTGATGAGTCTGCAATGTTACTTCACTATTGAATCTTCTAATCAGAGTGCAACCCTTATAGGATTTAATTCCTCTGGTCCCATTATTTTTTAAATGGTGTATGAAATGATATTGAAACTCGCACTAAAATCACATAAATATTTTTCAAATTTATTAGCTTTAAAAAATTTAAGTCTGTAAAATCTACCTGGATCTCATTGCTTCTTAGGTAGGTCTATATTTACTACTTCTAAATAATACCATGTGACTTGGATGGTGCCAATATCTTATAGCTTCTTTTTATAGATCACCAACTCTATCATTAATTTTTCATATGTTAGAATGTTTGTTAGATTCTCTAAAAAATTGATATCAATATGTAATTTTTTTAAGTGTTCCTGAAGTTTACCATTTTTTGTGTTGTAATTATCTTGCTATTGTCAATATAAAAATACTTGTCTTGGTTTTTACTATGGCATTTCTTCTTCTGTTTCTTCTCTTTTAGATTCTTGTTCCTAGATATTTTTCATCTTTTTAACTTCTTGTTTATCTTGTTTTCTCTTGATTTATTACTAGGTATTCCATTATTTCTTTGATTATAGCCCCAAACGTGGTCATGAATGTGTTCAATGTCTCTTATACTATGTGGAAATGGATCATCAGTGTATCTCCTTATAGTACTTATTATTGGTATCCCTATGGTATTTTTTTTACCATTGCCCTTATTATTGTTGTGGCCTTCAATCCTAAAATTTATTACCATGATTGTAATCAATATAATTTATATATTTTATATTTTTATATTGGGGGTTTTACTATTGGGACATCATCATGGTCATCTTCTTGTTCAGTGATATCATTTTTTCCATCATCCAATCATTTTTGTTGATCATGTGAATGCCTCTTCATTTAATCCCTCATCCTTTACACTATAGACTTTTGCTTGATATTTCATCCAATAAGTTGTATCTCTCTTCAGGATACTTCTTCATAAGTGATCCTCTAGATGAAAAATGAATAATCTATATATTTCCCTTTCAAAAACCCATATAAAAAGTTTTAATCAGCATCCATAGATCCATACCATAATGGGGGTATTTATGAGTCATATATTTGTAAATTTACCATGTAGAGTAGAGTAGTTCATCCTAAAATTAACAAAATCTTAGAATGATTACTCTTATGTCCATTAACTTAGATGATTGTAAGAAATGGGTGAGATATTTTTTACTATCTCATCCCATGAAGTGATGGTATTGGATGGAAACCTTTGAATCCACTCTTGAGCTTGCTCTATTAATGAAAATTAGAATTGGAAAATCCTTACTGCATCTCTTGAAAATTTCTAGAATTAAAATGTGTCACAAAGCTAGAGGGTGTTCCCCCAGATACATGTTACAGTATTCATGAGGTAGGTAAGAAAAATGTACCATGTTTGAAATCATCTGGATGATCGTCAGCACAATATCAAAGTTATTTATAGAAATGGGAGGTGTTATGATGCTCAGTTTAAATCCTTTATTTGATGGTCTCCCATATTCAAAATGTGTCCATAGACCTGGATATATTTGAAGAAATATGGAAACTTTAGTGATATATGTGCCTTCCATGGTCACAGTAATTTTATTTCTCAGGATTTTCATAGGTTCAAAATTGAATTCAAGAATTTATTTTCATTTTATCTGCATTTTGTGGTCTTGAAATGGGATTTAAAGTCTTGAAAAAACTGGCGTGAAACACCCAATGTAAAAAAAATTAAATTAAAATAAACCAATAAAATAAAATTTAAAAATTAAATAAACCTAAAATCAACTTGTAACCATCCCTAGCTTATGGCGGAACTAGTTTTGATGGGCCCAAATGGCGTCATTATTTCCCTTAGGTAAAATAAAAATAAAAAATTATAAAAAAACATATGATTTATACTTAATTTATTAAAAATAATATAGCATAATGATTGAGATTAATCCCATAGAAATAGTTAAATTATTTTAATTAGGTTTTTTAAAATTGATTTAATTAAAATTAATAAAGGGGTGAATAAAAGATGGTTTTTATTTATTTTAAGGTAGAATAAGATGAAGGAAATGCAGATTGGTTGTTTTTTGGAATTATATTTCAAAACGTGTCAGGGTTTCATAGTTTAAGGGTTCAGGTGGAATTCTATTTTTATCAATTAAATTATAAATCCATGTTTGTAATCAGAGTCGAAAATATGTGGATCCAATGGCCATGGTTTCCTCTCCTCAATCTGAAAATTCACTTTTTCCCTTGGTTTAGTAATTTTGGGTTTCATCGAATCAAGTTTGTCCCGATACCATTTTTAAATATCGGTCCCCTAAATACAATAATAGCCTTGCCTAATTTAGGGTAACTAGTTGTGTAATTAAAAATGTTCCTTTTAGGTTCAATTCAATGGTAATGAAAAGAACAAGAAATGGATTGGAATTTTATTAATGACTTTTATAAAACCAAATACATGAATAAATAAAAATAAATAAATCCAACAACACATTAACCCTTCGGTTAGAGAACACTTTCACAAGGAAAGTTTTACCCCCTTTATCCTAATAATGAAGAAATTAGGAGGAAGGAATAAAAAAAAGAATGTATAAAGAAAATTGGATTGAAAGTAGTGTAGGACCCTATAGTAGCACAACTTCTTATCCTATACTTTTGTCTCCCAATATCTCTTTAGAAATAGCAGTATGGACCACTATTTATAAAACTCTATGAGGCTTGTGTTGCATTTAATTTGTCATTAATATGGATCATTATGAGTGGTGGGTCTGGCTCGAGTATTAAATGGAGATCCGAGTCACTTATTTTTACTTTCCTATAGAAAATAACATCAACATCTAATTACTAGGAATTCCCGACACTTACACATCATGTAAATTATTCACAATGTGCATGTGTTCCAACAAGTGTAAGGAATTCATGACCTATAGGATTTCTGGGTATGTCTAGAATCTTCCACAACATGAATGTTATTTCACATCATGAAAGTATTAGTTCCTCCTCTAATTTAGGTTTTCTTCTCTTCAATTCTTATACATGGTTCACACCATGAAATTTTTCAGGATGATAAACCATTTCACAATATAAATATTCACATTATAGCACTAAAACCTCTGAAATGTTACAATATTTCACTTTCAACCCCTGAGAGTATTTTCTGATCATCCACTATCATGGAAATTATTTTTTATGTTCTAAAAATGATGTTTTCCAGATTCTTCAACTCTTTATAGCTCTATCAACTCATGAAATTTCTATTATCGTGTACTGGAACTTCATGATATAAAAATAAGTGTATTTTTCTTTTCATATTCACCTCTATTTTTTCCTTTTCCAATTATGGGTCTTTCACTACAATAAATAAAAACAATATTATAAATATTGGCAATAATATCAATTATATTATTAAAGTTAATGTATTAAAACACCCTAAAGTATATGCATGAAATATATGTATTAAAAAAAGTCATAAATTAGTTGAATGTTTTAATACCTCATCTTTAGTGTTAGATTCACTAACTTATTATTCAAGAGATTTATTATAATTTCCATGTTTTACAATGTTGAAATTGATTCTTTGATCAACCTTTTTCTGGATCTTGACATCTTTTTCTCTTATCATTTCATAGGTAATGATTGTACTATGAAAATAATTTAGTGAGATAGTTTTTATATATTTGCCTTATAAGGATGATACCTTAAGGTAAAATTTATCAGGAATGGTTTTTAAGAATTTTTCCACCATTTTTTAATCTTATGAATTCTCACCAAAACATTTTATGGTGTTTGATTTTTCATTTACCCTTACAAAGAAGTCTCCAATAGATTCAACATCTCGCAATTTAAGATCTTCATAATTCAATGTCCATATTTTTAACTTTCTTTATTCACATTCATATTTAATTTATAAATATTCTTAAACTTTTCCCAAATTCCTTTATCTATTCCAATTCCTTTAACCCTTAGAAATTCAATTTTTTAGAAATAGGAAAGTGTAGCATTTCTAACTCACCCATTATTCTCTAAATTATTATTATCAGTAGATATTAATTGATCACCCTCCAAAAGAGGTGTGAATCCATCAATAACATATTTAAGAACATTATAACTAGTGAATAAAATATATGGTAACATTATTCCCATATATATATGATAGTTATTCCCATATAAGATAGAAATATTCTTACTATTCACTAAGTTCATAATATCCATGGTTGATCCCTTTTTATTTAAACTTCACACAATAAAGATTCAATGAATGAACCTGCCTATGACACTAATTTAAAGTACTAATCAAGATATGCATGGTCACTAAGAGGGTAGGGGTGAATTAGTGATATTTTAATTTTATTTTTTCTTCTTTAAGAGATAAATTTTACCTCCAGTTAGAGAGAATTGAATCCAGGGTAAAATAAAAAACACACACACTAAGAGGAACATATATATTTACAAGGTTCAATGCTCAATAATAGTATCTTGTCTTTGGTATGGTTTTTAAATAAAAAAACCACACATCCACTAGAAAACAATCATTTGGTTGTTTAAATAAATAAGGGAATATCCATCACTTATAGAAAACTATATTTTATTGATAGTTCATATGATCCTCACATAGATACTATGAAAAAACATTTTTTTGAAACAATAAAAGAATATTAACCAATATACTTAAATATATTGTGACTGTGATTCTTTAACTCTATTAACACATTCTTTATTTAAAGTTCTTCTAATTACTCTTCAATTTCTTAAACAACAGTGATCATAAACTATTTTTTACATTAATAGTTTATCTGATGTACTCTATTTTGTCTAACTATATCTGATATCCTTAGTCTGATAACATATTAATTTCATTTCTTTGTCACTATATTCATCTAATACCATATGATTAAAAATTTCTCTCTTTTCTAACATTATCTAGTGCTACTACTTTGATACCACTTTTTAAGGTATCCTCTTTCTGATATCCTATGTCCAGTATCCTCTGTTTGATAACCTTTATCTGATGCTACTCCATTTGTTACTTCTAATAGAAAGAAAACACTCTAATGATTCATGGTTGAAACCTAACTTATTTAATAAAAAGACAATATAAAAATATTGAAAACCTTTTTATGATGTGTAAGGTCAGAATAAACACAGTGACATAAGATTTGGGGTGAATTTTGTGCTTTTAAAAACCGTTGGATAAATTAAAATCAACCCATATTTGTGATTTTAAAAGTAGTTTTGTTCTATTTTATTAAAATGAATTATGTAATGATATAATAAATAAAAATAATAATAATTTTTATAGTGGTTTGGGGCACAAAGTTCCCCTATTTTACTCCATTAACACTCTCTCTATAGGCTTGGTGATTTACACTAAACATATCCTATTATCCAGGGGCCTCAAAAACTAAGTTCATGTAGTTGACACATTACATAAAGGCTTTGATATGGCCATTAGGTTTTTTTATAGGGATCCTAGACAACACGGCTTAGTATAATAATTTTACACTATAAAAACATATATGAGATGTGTATTTTTGAATACTATTTTAACTCACAGTTTCCTTCGTAACTCACAGAATAAGTGTTCTTTAGAGAAATATAAGAGATCCTTATCAACACAGTCCTTTTGATGAAATTTTGGTCTACTATAGAGAATATTCATTTGACACAGGATTAGAAGAAAAATAACTTCTTATTAGTATGATGGATACATAGTATAATATAATAATAATAATGAATCCAACTGTATCTTGATAAATAACTTTGATGAACTATAAAATATTAAATATATCTAGGTATAAAAATATAAATACAAACAAAATTATTCTTAAAATGTACTTATAAATTTATAAATATATTTAGCTTTCAGAGCTTCAGATAGATAGATATTTATTCAAAAATATTAAACTATAAGATATTATCCTAGCAATCTCAACTAGATAAATATATTGAGAATAAATATAAATCTCTATTTAAACCTATTCAAGAAGATCTATAAAAAACTATAGATAAATAATTATTTTCAAAATTCTCAGTATATTTGAAAATTGAATTTAATTGGACACTGAAAATCATGACTTCCCTTAAAAATAAGAATTATTTAATCTTCTGATGAAGAGCCTTCGAAGTAGTCTTTGAAAAGATTTTACTGAGATATATACTTCGGTTTTTTTTTTGAAAAGTGATGACATGAATTGGTTTCCCAATTCATGCCCTCGAGGGAATTTATTAAAACAAAAAGAGTTGCGGTACAAACATGAGGTGTAAAGGGTTTACACTAGCAGGAAACAATCCGGGGTACACAATGTAAAAACTCAAACATACCAAAGGCAAACTTTGAGGCCAGCATAAATTGGATCCTCATGAAAGCAGGCTTCCTTCATTGGTCATCCAATGCAGGCTTACATCATTGTTATCTATTGCAAGGCTTGTGGAGCATCCGAACAGTGAGGAGAAAGTTCTTGACCTCCAATCCAGGTCATCAAGAACATCCAAGTTGATCAAGATGAAAGAACCCTCAATAGTAGATTTAGAATTATAAAAGAAATGGGAAAATAAAAATAGGACAACATACCACTGCCCAGTCCAGACCAAAACATGTAACCATCCAGAGTCAATGCCAAAAGAAGCTCCAAGAGCAGCTTCCAATACACCACTTCAATAGTTGAACCAAGATCAATATATTCAGTATAGAAAGGTTCCATGTTCTTCTCTAATTAGAGACATCATTCACATACAGAATTCATTAACCAGTGAAGGAGAAAGCAGCAATTCTGTTTTCCAGTGAAAACATCATTATGGATCTGGACATCAGATCCAAGAAACATGCCATCCATCTTTAGCAATCTTTAGACTTCAAACAGAAATTCAGAATCATCATAAATCATTAAAACAGAACCATCAAACCCGTGTTGATTGAGATCATCCAAAACAGGGTGCCTTAAGGCCAAACTTTATGGACAAACAACTCCCAGCCCAAGAGAAGCAGTGCAAGACACCAGTCTTAAGCATCAAAATAAGGAAATCAGAGGCAATTCATTTCCATGGGATGTCCTTGAAAATAAAATCAGGATTTTGTTTAAATTTTTCCACCAACTTCATGAACATTCTCTTTCTGATTTGAAGGTAGGTATTCGCAGAGATTTCTCCAATCCTGTATCTTTCAAAAACTATTTCATCTTGCTTCTCCATCCAAGCTTACAATTCATCACTGAGATCCTCAGTATACTGATAAGGATCCCTCTCTGCAGGGTCATCATCTCCAATGTTTGTAGAATCGTTTATGTTTCCTTAAAACCATTTCAAATATCCAAAATCTAGACCATGTGGACAACTGATTCAATGTAATAATTCCATATGTGAGGATGAGTCTAAAAGTATGGATCAAAACATATTGTTTATTCCAAAAAATAGGTTAACAAACTAACCATTAAATACTCAAACATAGGGTTCTTCACAAAAGTTAAGTTCCCAAACCTATATTCAATTCAAATGTAGTGTTCTAAATTAATGTCCCTTTTCAAAAGTTAGTGTCCCAAATATAACATTTAGGCTAAACATGGGATTATATATCAATATTAGGTCACAAAAACATGTTTTTAAAATTGATTCCAACTACTTAAAAACCACAAGAATATGATGTAGAATAATAATTCATATAATATAACATAAAAGAACATTCATAATTTTAGGGGAATTGAAATAAATATAAACCTAAAATCTACTTAAATTAACTTCATTGGTGAAAAAAATAAGTTTTTTTTTAGAATCAAAATCAATGAGAAATTAATGAAATTATTGAATCAATATCTATCTGCCCAAAAATATCCCCCTTTTAATGATCAAAAACCCCATATAATTATTAAAAACATAAAGGATTATTTTAGGATTTGGTTATTAATCAAACAAAAAAATATCATTTATTAATCCAATACTAGAATGGTGTGTTCATCCAATTTTCTCCTACTTTTTATGAAATAAAAAACAAAATATATAGATATATTAAAAACATTTAGTGTAGCACAGAACTATAAGTGACTGTTATATAAGAAAAAAATAAACACATCTTGAAAATGAATAGTATTATAAATATAAAAAAATTGTAAAAATAAAATAAATACAAAAAAATAATAAAATATATGTTTATTAATATGCCTCGGTTGCAATGAATATTGCTTCATGATTTAATAGTTTAAGGTTTAGGATGAGAAAAAGATTCTGGTTTTGGATCATCAGAGGAATAAGATTATGTGGTTAATAAATCTCTAACTGTCTGATGCACAACCTTTAGTTCCTCCATTAACTCCTTGATATTTTGTTTTATTGGACTATCACATTCCTTTAATAAAAACCATTAACTCCTAACACGTTGTCAACTCTTCAAACAAATTCATCTTAAAAATTTATGAATAATCTTAGAAGACTGAGCTTATTTTTCCATCATATCACCTAACTAGTTAACCAAAAATCATCCTCCTAACACTAAAAAAGATATATTTTAGACTAACTCTTTCTGATTTTCCATTAATTTATGAAGGGTCACACTATCATACTATAAATATTAAATTATATTAGCCATGGAAAAAGGATCATATAGAAGAAAATATATTATTCACATCACATTTTTAGGCCCTACTACACTTTATTATAACCCTTTCCTTGGAATGAAAAAACTCTTATAAACTATTCTAATTTGACAATAACTTTTTCCAAAAACTAAAATCAGACTTTGAAATTATTTCCCTTTATAATCGAAAAAATTGGTCAAAGGTATCTCCCTTAAAGGCATTGAAATATTTCATAGAAACCTAACTTTATATGATGTTCTGATAATGAGTCTAGAGAGACTCAAAATATATTCCACAAACAAATGAACTTATTAAATATTTAAAATCTTTCTAACTACTCAAAGGTTTTGTATAAAGCTTAGTAGATTTATCCTTCATTAAATAAAACCTATAGAGAGTATTTTTAGCAAAACCTTGAACATGAGCATCAGAATTGTAATCATATTTATATTCCAAATATACTTAATCATACTTTTTATAGGGTTATCCAACATAAATTAATGTAAGTGATTGTACTTCAAAACCATCCCTAGAATGAGATGATAGTTCTGCAATAAATTTGGTAGCTTATGCATCCTCATCCATAGTCCTTTCATAATACTTTTCAAAAAAAATAATTTGATTAATAATATATTTATTTAGTTAATGAAACCACTGGGGTAATTACTTTCTCACTATAATAAGCTTCCACAGTATTAATTTATTCAGTTCATTGATAACCATGAGAAAGAAAATATTCTCATACTGGTTGTTCTCTACCAAGAACAACCTTCTCAAATCTTTCCTCACCTTGAGAAACTTTATCATCTCTTTCTTTAGTAGTTAACTCAACAAGATCCTCAACCCATTCATCAATAACACAAACTGGTAGATCAACTTCACCAACCCTCTCAATAGCCTATTCAATAGGTTTAGGATATTCTCTTCTTATAGGGAATGAAAACAACACAACCTCATGATCTATCTCAGAATATAGTTCTTCATAATCCATAGGAAGTTGAAGTATTCCACCAAACAAGCATGAATTCTTTTTTCAAATACTTACCTTATTCTGATAGTGATACGAATGTTGGAAGCCCTAACTAATGAATTTTACAAACCTCTAACCACTTGAGGAACACCATCTCCCCCTTCTATTTGAGGTTCACCAATTTCATCTACATGAGGCCTAGAAGAACTAGCTGATTTCAAGCTCATGAGCTCCCCCTCAGTATGAGCACTCAATTTTTCTTCCACTTTAACTCTAATAGTCATCATGTTGCCTATTGTAACACACCAAGGGAAACTAAATTACTGTATAGTTATATAATAAAACTCATTTTTATGATAGAATCTTAACCATATTTGGATGTCAAAAATCAGTCCTCACTTGTAAAGAATAAGAGACAACATCTTACCATAGGAATATAATGTCTTATTAGCATTCTTCTGGTAAAAATGATTCAACTAACTTAACATGTACCTATTGATATTAAACATGATTTCTCTTAGTAACAAAAATACAATGTACATATCAAGAAATTAAAATTTCTCTAGTTCAGCAATCATTGACACAACTATAGTCAGAATAAACTTTACCAAAACTTTCAGGTGAGCCTCTAGATATTTCACCATTATTTTATTGATTTAGATTATTCTGAAAAGGAAGGAAATGATGTCTGCATATTTTTTAACACTATCCCCAATATATTTTATATTAAATTAAAAAACTCTTTCATGAGGACACTTAAATATCTGCGAAATATTTATTGTTGAAAAAGAAAATTCTTTGTCATTCACCTTGAATGAAATGACATATTCACTATCACTAGATCTATAATAATCATTTTCATAAAATTATTTCACATATCGTTTATAGAGATACTCAATATTACCACCTTAAAACATTTATTACAAGCTTTGAAAACTGAATGCTTTATTTAGAATCAAATATATCTGAAATAGCCACTCAAAATCCAAAAAAAATCCTTTCAACACTTTATATTATGAACTTGATGATCATTGTCTCTTCATACCACCCAAACTTACCTCATATGTTTTCTTCATCATTACTATCCTAAAAATTATAAGGATCAAGGTTTTAAAAATATAGGGTTTGAGAGATTGAGGGCTTAATAGATTGAAATGGAATAGGATTTAAGCTAAGAGGTATAAAAATGTTTAATGTAATAGTTTTAAGAAATGGTTTGGTTTTCCAATAAAATTTTATAGTATAATAATTCAGGTTTATTAAAATAAAAAAAAATTGAAAAAAAATATGCAACTGAAGTTTTATTCTAAAAAATTAAAAAAAAATAAACATCAGTAACAAATAAAACATTAAAAATAAATACCTAAGAATAATATAAATTATTTATATTAATAGATATTAACAGAAAAATTAAAATATTTACTTAAAATTAAACAAAAATAATTCCCCCTTAATAAAATCAAAACATGCAGTGGGAAGTGGTTTAGTGAAAATATTAGCAAGTTGATTCTCATAATTAACCAATTTTACAGATATATCCTCTTTCTAGACATGATCTTTTAGAAAATTATAAATTATATCAATAAATTTAGTCCTAGAATAAATTAGAAGATTTTTTAAAATATTAATAACACTAGTATTATCACATAAAATGGGAATATTATTGATATTAAGTGTAAAGTATATAAGTGTGGGTTTCATCCACAACACTTATATAGATAAAATTATAGTAGATAGTATTCAGCCTTAATGTTTAAAAAGGAAACAAAATATTACTTGTTACTAGACCATGAAACAGGGCACTTTCTGAAAATGTGATAAGTACCTTAAGTTCTTTTTATATCTAATATACACCCTCTAAAATCAGCATATGAATATAAAATTACATCAAAAGCATAATATTTTATATAAAGCAGAGAGATAAAAATATTTCCAATTAAATATCTAAAAAACTTTTAATATAAGTTATATGTTACTCTTCAGGTTTGATTGAAATCTTTCACAAAGGAAAATATAAAACATGATGTTTGGTCTAATATAAGTAAGATATATCAAACTACCTATCATACCACTATATAACTTGTTTTCAACTGGTTTTATAGCTTCAACCAAATCAGGTTTCTTATTAATACCCATGGGATTTATAAAAGTATTACCATTTTCAACACCAACAATTTTCAATAAATCAATAATATATTTTCATTTCATTAAAACATTTCCAAAATCCATTTTTTGAATTTGAAATCCAAGAAATAAATTCATTTCTCCCATCTTAGTCATTTCATATTTTTTCATACTTTTTGAAAAATCATTACATTGCTTTTGATTTTTTGAACCAAAAACAACATAATGTAAAAAAATTAAAGACTAAAATATTAGAAGAATTTTTTTTCTCAATAATATTAATATCATCTAATCCTACTAAAATCCATTTTTTAAAATAAATGAATCCAATCTTTCATACCATGCCCTTGGTGTTTGTTTAAGGCCGTAAAGATCATTACTACTTTTAAAAATTAAATTTGGTAGTTAGGGCTTTCAATTCTTGGAGGTTTTTCAAAATAAACTTCCTCATTTAAAAAACCATTTAGAGAAGGGTATTTGATACCCATATAGTATAATTTAAAGCTTATATGTGATAAATAGGATAAAAGGATCCTAATCGAAACAATCCTAACAACCAGAGAAAATTTTTCTTCATTGCCTATTCATTTCTCTTTATTGTAACCCATAGAAACTAGCATGTCTATATTCCTATTAATTATACCTTGATCTTTTTTATTATTACTAAATATCCATTTGGTTCCAATAACTAGATGGTTCAAGTTCCTATCAACTAATTCCCAAATGGAATTCCTGTTTAACTAGTTTAGTTCTTCCTACATATTCAACATTAAAATCTTATATTCTAAGTATTATTCTATATTCTTAAGTTAAAATTGATATAGGATGGATGAGAACTCATTTAGGATCCCTATATTCATTCTAGTCCTAACTCCTTCATCTAGTACCCCTATAAATGTCTCTAAAGGGTGATCCATCAAATCTCTAAGCTGCCTAGGTAAGAAACTTTTAGGATCCAAAATTTTATGTTCCTCAAAATTAGATTGATTCTGATCATATTATAATTTACATTAAAACATATTTTTAGAATAATAAAGCCTTGAGTTATTAAAATAATCAGTGACTTTATCTTTTTGAATTATATTGTGATTAAATGTATTAGATTCAACAAACTTCACATGAACAGATTCTTTAACTATCCTTTAATTTTTATTAGATACCCTATAATATTTAGAGCTAAAAAATACACGAGAAAGATTATTTCATTAGTATTTGGATCAAAATGACCATATTCTTCCTTATTATTAAATATATAAACCTTTCATCCAAAAAAATTAAAGTATACAACTTTAGTTTTTCTGTTGTTCTATAACTAATAAGGTTTGTTTTTATGAAAATACATGATTAAAACTCTATTTGTGATATAGAAAGTTGAATGAAAAACTTATACCCAAAAATAATTATTTAACTAAATTCATTCAATATAGTTCATGTCTTTTATTTATTAGTATTATTTCATCTTCCTATAATTATATTCTATTAAGGTGTTCTTGGAGTAGAGAAAGTATTTTTAATACATAGGTTTGATCAAAAGGAATTGAAATCATGATTCTCAAATTCTCCTCCACGATCACACCATAATGAAATTTTTTTGAAATTTTTTTTATTTTGAACAAACATACAAAAAAATCAAAATAACATTAAAGGGTTCACTTTTAAACTTTGTGATTTAAATCCAAGTAAATATGGGAAAAATAACTAAAAAATGAAAAGAATATTCCATCCAAGATTAGTAATCTATAGGGTCTAAAAACTCTATGTGGATATGTTCTAATGGTTTATAAGTAACATCCTTGATAATTTATTTAAAAGATAACTTATGATACTTTCTAATTTTTTAAGAATCACAAAGTATGTTCTCATCAAACTTAAGATAGGGTAAATCTAAAATTGAATTCTTCTTAGATAACTTAGATAAGGAAAATATATTACAATGACCTTATATCCTATTCCATATCTAGAATTCACTTATTTCATCACTTAAAAAATAAATTTTTGTTCACATAATGTATTAAGGTTTAGAGAATAAACATTTTCAATTTAAAGTTCTCTAAACCCAAGTGTTTAATCTTTAAATATAGAATAATAATTTTTAGAAAAATTAATAGAAAAACAATTATCACAAACTTGAGATATTCTTATCAAATTGTGTTACAACCCATCAATATAGAGAGCCTTTTTTATAAAAAATTATTTTTTATCTTCAATAGATCTAACTCCAATGATATTTACTTTAGTATTATCACTTAGGGTAACCAAACCTCCATATTCTTTTTACAGTGAATATAAATTTAAAAATTATAAACTCATGTTATTTGATCATCCACTATCCATATATCATATTTTATTTCCTTTCCTATGGATTTTCACCTAAATATAAAACAAAAAACTTGTTTTTGTTCCCAAATTCTCTTAGGTCCTATAGTTTTAGTGAGAAAAGATTTGGGAAACCAGATCTGTTTAACCTTACAAGAACTAGATTTAGATAAATTTTTAGAAAAATAATATTTCTTAACACTACTAATCTGATGATTCTATAGGTAACACTTACTATCATAATGTCCTATAATTATGTATTAAAAATAGGTATCTCTAGACATGTTACGATTCATTGAACTATAAGAAAAATAGTTTCTATACATCATGGGTTTTTCACCATTACTAAATATAACATATATTTCTTTTTAATGAAAATTATTTTGAAATAATATTGTTTAAATATTCTTCTCCCTTGGTAAACACAGTAAAATCACTTATAAAACATTTAACTTCAGCCTGTAGATCTTTAAATTTATTTTCATGTCTAGTCCAGTTTAATGTAGATTCAATTAATTTTTATTTTAATTATAGGTTACATTTCAATATATAAGCCTTTTCACATAATAAATCATTATAAAAAAATTAAATATTATTATTTTTCAAAAATTATTTATATTTTTATTCAATAATTGAATAAAATTTAACTAATTTACCATTTTAAGTAGCTTTCAGAATCAGAAGTATAAGAATAGTTATATTATAACTCATTCTCTTGATCCATAAATCACATATTTTATTCTTGATTTCATTTTCATTTTAATGAATCAAAAGAGCATGAGCTTCTGGAGTCTTTAAAAACATTCCATGTAGCCACTATGGCTCTATTTTCATTGCATTCATAATTTTATTTTATTTAGATATTCTTACCTATTTTTATTTTTTCTTAAGAGGTTTGAAATCACGTTTGATATTCCCCATCAGATTTCATTTATAAAATCTAACCTCTTTCAGACTGTGAATTATATTATTGGAATCACATGACGACTAATTAAATCATTTGTTAATTTTATTGAACTTGTTGAACGTTTTAGGTAGGTGAGAGTATTCTTATATATATTTTGAACAGCTTGAATCATCTGAGGATATAACATCCTCCTTTAACTTCTTTTATCTTTTTGGAATAGTAACTTCAATAGTTATATTCCCCTTTTTGATAATCCTTTGATATTTTGTCTCGACTTTCATTTTAGCCTTGTACATCATTAGAGTACCAATAAATTACTTCATCATCAGATTTTTTTCTAGATTTGATTGTCTAATTATTGTAAATATTTCATTTCACTTAAAGGGTAAAACTCTAAGTACCATTAGAGACTAATCCAGTTATGTAATTGGAGTTACCATTTTAATAACACTATTAACTATTTCAATAAATATTCCATTCATTTCAGTAATACATTAACCTTCATACATCCTTAAAGTTTGTAATTTTAATTTTTTCAGTGTTGTACCTCAATTATTCGATGTTATCATTTCCTTCATTGGAAACTATAATTTTATACAATATCTCATATATAATAGGGAACTAAGAGTCATTATTGAATTCATCAGGTCTAAGTCCACAAGTTATTTCATTCATGGCTCTTGAATTAAGATAATAATTAAATTATTTGGTGGGATCCCATTTTTCTAGATCTTCTTTTTAGATCTCATATAGATTAACAACCTTCATATAAACACTGAAATCGGGATTCTTCAAATAGATTACATATAGACTTTCCAACATCTATAATTTTCTTCAATAAAATAATTATCCCTTGTAATTGACATGTCTTCATTGAAATCATCAATAGAAATAATTTTTCATCTAGATAATTTTACTCATTCTTTCTATATATTAATAGGATTCATAAAAAGATAACTCTTTTAATAGAAATTTTTAGGTCAAAATAAACAAGGATACACAAGAGGGGGTGAATTTTTTCCTTTTAAAATCACTTAGAAAATTTAAAATCAATCCCTATTTTCAATTTTTAAAGTGATTCAATACTCTTTTCTACAAATATATTATGAATAATAATAATAAAGAAAAAAACACAACAATTTTTATAGTGGTTTGGGTCATAATGGTCCCTTGTCCCCTTCCACCAATTCTCTCTCCACAAGCTTGCTGATTTTCATTAAACAAGTATTTTTATCTATTGACCTCTATAATTGAGTGTTGGTAGTTGATAGATTACAATAAGGATTGTACATGGACTTCAGGTTCATTTATAGGGAACCTCGACAAAAACTTCTTACTATGAACTGATGACACTCTATAAAAATATATATGAGATATAGATTACTAAATAATGTTCCATAGCATAGTTTCCTCCAAAACTGAAAGATGATGATATCATAAAAGGAATATAAGAAAGATTCTGCAGCACAATCCTTCTAAAGAAAAATTAAATTTTTGTGGAAAATGTTTAAATGGAAAAAAATAGAAAACAAATTCTTAGTAGAAGGAAATATACACAACAGTATATAATAACAAGAATTAATGAATGAATGTGTAGTCCCAAGAAAGAACTTTGATTAACTATAAAATATTGACTATATGTAGGTACATAATACACAAAAAAAACTATAGTCTTATAAATACACAAAATATTATAAAGGGATTTATATTTTATAACATTATAGTGATATAAATTTACTCAAAAAGACTCAAATCTATGTTATTAGCTCAGAAATCTCAACCAGAAAATTCTATTAATAATAAATTAGAATCTCAATTTAAAAATGGTCAAGAAGACCTATAAATATCATTATATAAATCATGATTTTCAAATAATCATCTTGATTGAAATTTTAATTTAATAATGCATAGAAAATAATAGTTTCCCTTATAAATATAAAAGATTTAATTACTTGTCGAAGATCCTTTCAAACCCTCGTTGAATGGATTTTTATGAGATTTTTATTCTAAATAAAAAGTTTTAGAAATATCAGAAATATTTTAAGTCCAAATCCAATAAATGATTAATTAAACATTGGGTTTCTATATGTGAGGATAACTCTAAAAGTATGTTTCATGATGTATGGTTTATTATAAACATTAGTTTAACAAACTAAACATTAAATACTCAAACACAAGGTTCTTCAAAAATGTTAGATTCCCAAAACTTGTGTTCACTTCAAACATAGTGTTCTAAAATTAGCACTCCTTATCAAAATTCAAGTTCCAAAATCTAACATTATTATTAAAAGTATGGTTTTATAACAACATTGGGTTTCAATAACATATTTTGAATTGTTATTCTATAACACTTCAAAATATCCAAAATAAATTGTATAATAAAAAATCATATGATATAATAAAAAAATACTTCTATAATTCCAAGGAAAAAAATAAATATTCTAATAAATATAATCCTAAAATACACATAAAGTGACATCATTAGTAAAAAAATTATGGTTTTTTTAATCAACTAAAATTAATTAGAAATTAATGACAATTTTTGGATTTATATCCATATGCCCAACATGGTGCACTAACTATCCTTTATATAGGCATAGTTTCTCCAAAAAAATATAAGGAGTATCATGAACTCAAATTGTAAATTCCTACTTATAAATTTTAATATCCCTATCAAATCATTCTTTATTTGAATGTCTTCAAACATCCTAGAAAATTGGAGTCAGTATTCTTTGTAAATACTTCCTTAAAACCTGGTGGTTATGTTATTTTTAACCTTCCTCAAATCTCAACTAAAATCATAAAATTTCTTTCATTATTAATAATACAATGAATATTAATATCATTATCATCATATCTAATGAATTTTAAAAATATATTTAACGATCTACAAAACATCATCTAGTAATTTTTATCAAAAAATTATTTTTCTGGTAACCTCATAAGGTTATAATTTATCTATTATCCCTCTATTAATTAATACATTATAGGCGGTTCTGTGTTAGGTAGTAATCAATTCAATGGATTCATAACTCTTCATATGATAGACTCATCTCTGAAGAATAGGTTGGATACAATTTTCTCAAAAACATCTCTCTAATGGATCTTTAATCATCTTTGTAATCTAGAACCTCTACAGTAACATCTCTATTCAATGATCTTTACATGATTTCTCTATTTGATTACTTTTTTATGAAACCATTGTCTAATCACTTTGAAAAAAATTTCCACTAACATAGAAACCTCATTATGATAGCCTCATAAAACTATATTTGATGACATTGAGTTTCTCCATCATATGGACTTCATAAAACTTCATCTGATGGACTTGCAACTTTTTTCTAGTAGACTTCATACTCCACTTTTTCCTTTCCAAATTCTTCATCAGCTTCCATGACTCTTCTATCCACTAGTCTTAAAAATAATTATTCCTTTAACTAACTAAAGATATAATAATTTATATATGTGTGTGAACGTGATATTTGGAACTTTGAAGTTTAACAAAGCATTTCCTGATTTAATTTATTAAAGATTCCTCAATGATAAGACTATGAATATAATCAGATAAAAATTTAGTTCCACACTCCAACCGATCACTTCAGTCCATTTAACCTATTCTATTATACAAGGTTTATTGGACTTTGACTATTGTAATTAGTTAAGTCACATCAATCATCTAGACTCACGTATCTATATCCAAAATAATCTTTCTAGAAACATTATATGGACAGTTTAGCATATTCTAGCAACTTTAATTTGACAAAACTGATCACATATAAGAAATCCTTATTTCTTATCGACCATATTATTCATAAAAAACTACACCAGAAAACCTCAAGACCTCAACATAGAGATTTTTTTCTTATGTCCCTTATTATTTTCATTCTCGTAATTTTTTTAGAATTACCAATGTCTTTAATATAAAAGGTTTATTTAGTTATGACTTTAAAAAATTAATGAGTTTTGCATCATTTAAAATGATTAAAATATCATCCAAATAAAAAAATAGACAAAAAACTCTTAACAGTTTTAAAATATACACATGCATCATGTTTACTTCTATTAAAATCATTATCAAGCATGAATCTATCAAAACAAATATACAACTATTGATAGGATTGCTATAAACTATACAAAAACATATTCAAAAGTATAAATAATTCATTTTGAAGAAATTCATAAAAATATCTGAATTATTCATTTAAATTCTATCATTAAGTTTACTATGAAGAAAATCAATTTTAATATCAAGTTACTCAATATGAAAGTCAAGGTAAAGATTAAGAAACAAGAATAAATCATATAGATAAACGTTTAACAACATGTAACACCCCAATACTATTTCAGGTATTCCTAAACCATATAGTGTTAATTTATTATTAAGTTAAATGGGAAAAAATGTTTTATTAGTGAAAAGTTTCGTTTTTATTAAACATGTAACGAAATGGTAAAATGCCCAATTAATACTCTAGAATATTAAATTAAATATTTTCTGAGTTAAACATAGAGTAAGTATGAGTTTTTGAGGTCTGAAAAGCCTTAGGGGGGACAGAATAAAAATATTAAATATATTATTTTAAAGCATGGTAAATTTATTCAAAATAAATGAATAACTCCAAAACGGTCCATCATATGAGAAATCTGAGCATACTGTTATGTCAGAAATGTGGTGTTTACCCTAGTAGGGTAATAACATTCTAAGGTGCCTAAATTTTCTAAGCCCCGGTCATGAGATAAATTTATTCAATAATTTTTAATATATTATTTGTTAAAAATAATTAAATATCTCCCAAACGATGCATCGTATAGAAAATCCAAGACCACTGATGGGTCTGAAATGAGGGGTTTCCCTATACAAGGTATAACATTTTCTAGTGTCAGGCATGTGGATACCTCACTCACAAAAATAACCCTTTTTTATTTTAATTAATTATTTATTCCGATTTTTAATTAATAAATCATTAGTATCTTTTAAACAGTGAATTGTATTAGAAATTTGAGAAAACCATTAGATCTGAAATTAGGTGTTTAATCTAGACGAAGTATAACTTTCATGCGCAATAGACATTTGGCATTATTTAATTTTTATGCTAAATAATAAATTTTAGTTTAATATATATATATATATATATATATATATAAACACTCAATCTTCTTCTAAATCTCACAAAACACCATTTTTGACAAATCTTAGTTTTTAAAACCTTCATTTTTCAACCATTTTCTACATTTTCAGTCACCACCTCATTGAATCAGTGAAATTAATGACTCTATTACTAATTTTATGTGGAATGGGTGTTTAAAATAGGGTTTTGGTTTGCGTTAAACCTATACGTGGTTGATAGTTTTAAAGTCAAGTGACTCCTGCCTTTTGGTTGATCAGATTGAATCAAGTAATCCAAGACACCTTGGGTGATTGGTAAACCCCCGTTGATTAACTCATTGATCCCCTCTCTATTGGTGTTCTTCCTCCAAGATAATCAGACCACCTATTCTTCCTTATGGGGTTCTGCAATAGAGGTTTTATTCAAATTTTTTATTTTATTTTATTTATTTATCTTATTCTTCCATCATTAACTCAAGGAAAAAATGATAGAATTTAAAATAAGTGATAAAAACAAGATTTATTGGGCATAATTCATAAACAAATTATCAAAAGGATAACTATCCAAATTATCAAATGGTGATTTTATAAAAAAATGGTTGAATAATAATATGATGAAACTCAAATTATCAATGAATAATTATGTGATATATCCAATGATTTTTATTGAAATTTGGTTTTTCAAAATCATTGAGAGATATGTAAATAATTATCTAAGATAATTATTAAGGATAATTATAAATAATTATCTAATGATAATTACATCGATAATTTTTTTTGGGAATATAATCTTGTTAAATGAAATGGTAATTGCAAAGATTTATCAACCAATGATTAATTAGGTGAAATTTTCAAACAATAAATAGGATAATTTAATAAATGGTAATTTCATCTAATTATTGAATGAATAATTATTTAGAATTATAAAACGATAATTATTTATATTATCAAAAGATAATGAATTGTCAAATGATATATGTATATATATATATATCGATAAACACACTTAGGGTAATTTCTTAAAATTATCTAATGTTATTTATTTTGATTTTCAAAAGATGTTTGCGTGTGTGTTTGTGTGTAGTTAGATATATATTTTCGATAATTACTTTTTATGTTAAGGATAATTTTGTTAAATATAAAATTATCAACTTGTAATTGCATGAACTGCTGAAGGAAAATTTCAAACACTTGTGTTGACATAACATGATAATATAGATATTATCCAAGAGAGATAAAATATTTTTTCATGTAATATTTTAATTGATAATTTAATATTATTCAAGATAGATAAAACAATATTTCTTGTAATATTTTAATCAATAATTTTAAAATTATCCAGGAGAGAGAACATATAATCGCATGTGTTATTTTATTTCCTTTTGAAATAAAATAATTGGTCTTGGTTATAGGAATCCTTAATGATCATCGAACATTGGTGTGTCAAAGATTATGATAATAAGGATCTGAGGAGGTGTATTGAACCACACAGGGTGGTTTATCATTGCTGCTGACATTAGCGACCTTGAGGTAGGTGGTTCCGTCCTGAATTTCCAAATTGATTATTCCTAAATTTCTTGATTTATTTCAATTATTTATTTAAATTCAATTTCTCAAAATTACATTCAATTTATTTGATAAAACCCAATTTCAGTGAATTGGGATATTTGGAATAGTATTGCCACAGAAATTTGAAAAACCCCCCCAATTTCATTGAATTGGGGTGGGTTTCTGGAAATTATCTATTTTAAATTGTTAAATTTAAATAGTGGATTTGAGGGAAATGTTTTAAATTAAATTATTTAATTTAATTGTGAAAAAAATAATTTTTAAATGGATGGAATTGGTTTTTAATGAATTTCAAACTTGCAAATGGATTAAAATTATTTGATAGAAACATAGTGAATTATCTTGTGAAAAGGTATTTTTTTTAATAAAACCTATTTTGGTTTTAAATGGAAATAAATTGGCATTTTTGAAATAGAAGAATGGGATTGATTTTATTTTAAGAATTCTTAAAATAGTTCTCCCATCATGTAAGAGATCATGCAATCCTTAGGTATTTAGTGAGTTATTTGGATAAACTCTACACTATGACAATGTTCTAAAACATAATTGCGGTGGGTCACATTCTTGATGGGTTGGGGATGAGTCTCTATTGTCCAGTTTCATAGGGATGTGTGTATACATATTTTATTAAGTTCAGATAGAGAGTGTGGAATCCTATACCTAGTTAATACTATCATACCTTTTGGCAGATGACCATGTTTCTCGCTTGTTTATTTATATTTGAGATATAAATGTATGTCAATGTTTGTTGGAACTAATTTACATACCTACTAAACTTATATAAACTGTTTCATATAAATGTTTTACTTAAGATATTGTTTTAGAAACATTCCATCTATTTTAAAGTAAATACTATGCTTTGAATTTATTTTCGATCATTCTGAAAATGTATA
Organism: Viscum album; assembly: GCA_963277665.1. NCBI lineage: Eukaryota > Viridiplantae > Streptophyta > Magnoliopsida > Santalales > Viscaceae > Viscum > Viscum album. The sequence goes on from OY728158.1 coordinate 1,468,404,665, forward strand.
GTATGTTTTATTAATAATATGATTTTAAATTTTCAAACCTATTTATTTTGAAAATTAAAATATTTTATTTGAATAATATATATTTGGAATCTATTATGGAATCTTTGGTGGTATCTAATTGGGCTTAAGCTCACACTCTACCTTTTCCTTAGGGTGTTTGTAGACTTTCATCTCCCAGGCTTGAGCAAAGGGAAGGGATCTCTTGGAGGTGGATCCAGCTGTTCAGATTTGGACATGGTGAGTTGTTTCCTTAGGGACCTTGGGGTTGTTTTTGGTTTAGTACTTTAGGTTATAGTACTTTGTCTTTTATTCCTCCTTGAATTCTGGTACTTTCACTCCCAGTGAAGTATTCATATTGATTTGCATACTGTATTTTATCTTTTCTTTCACGTTCTTATGGCATAAATTGTTCCCACTTGTATGTTATAAGATTCTTGGTGCTAGTCATTAACCCGTGGGGATCGGGAACGTCCATTGAGTTATGTTAGCACTGTCTCGGTTATTGGGTTACCAGGGTACCTGGTATGGTTCGTGACATAATGGTATCAAAGGGAGGTTGATCTTTTGTCCTGAATTTAGCATGAATTTGTGAAATAGTGTTGGGACTTAAGAGGTAGTTGTGATTGAGTGTCTGGAGAACTCTCGTCATAATGAACCTTAAGTCACAATGTTAGTTAGGGAAATATTTCTTGTTGTGTAGTTCCAGTATTTTCCCTACTATTATTTGGATAGGATAAAATCCAAATCATTTTTGTTCTTTATATTGAGAATGATTTATCTCATTACTTAGCCTGAGTGTTAATCTAATGTCTTCCTATTGATATACATACTATCTTTTATCATTGGTTCTAAATTCTTGTGGTATAAATTTTTCCCACTTGTATCTTATATGATGAATTGTGCAACTCGTCACCCATCTAGATTAGTACTCCAGGCCAAACATGCTTAATTTTGTAGTTCTAATCAAGTAGACTCCTAAAAAAGAAAGTGAAACTAGTTTTGTGGGATCTTTTGAGCTTGTTGAATATGTTTGGAAAGTATTTTACCATTTACTACTACCACCGCAACTGGAGTTGATATTTAATGTATTTCATGTATCTCATCTTTGAAATCATTTATCTAACCCATGTCATATTCTGAGTTGGCGTGATCTTGAAGTGGAACCTATTTTATCTGTGACTGAATGACCAATCATGGTTGTTGATTCTGAGACCAAGGTATTTTTTAGGGGGATGATACCTCTAGTCCATATGATATGGAATCATGGTTATAATTCTCATGATACGTGAGAGAGGGAGGCACTGATGAGAGAACAGTGGCCTTGTATTTTTGATGTGGAGATTTCTTTGTAGGCTTTATGGGGACAGAAACTTCATATGGTGGGGAGGTTGTAACACCCCATTACCGTTTTAGGTATTCCTAAACCTTCTTATGTTAATTAATTATTATGTTAAATGGGAAAAAATGGTTTATCAGTTAAAAGTTTCATTTTTGTTAAACACGTCATGGAATGGTAAAACACCCAATTAATACTTTGTAATATTTAATTAAATATTTTATGAGTTAAACACTAAGTAAGTATGAGTTTTCGAGGTCTATAAAGATTTGGGGAGGAGGGAATAAAAATATTAAATATATTATTTTAACCATGGGATATTTATTCAAAATAATTGAATAAATCGAAAATAGTCCATCATATGAGAAATCTAAGTATACTATTATGTCATAAATGTGGTGTTTACCCTAGGAGGGGTATAACATTCGGACGTGCCAGACTTTTGGACACCTCGCTCATGAAATAAAGTTATTAAATAATATTTAAAATATTATTTATTAAAAATAATTAAATATCTCCCAAACAGTGTTTCATATATGAAATCCAAGTGCATTGATGGGTATGGAATAAGGGTTTTACCCTAGATAAGGAATAACATTTGTTAGCATTGGGCGTTTGGATGCCTCACTCGCAAAAATAACCTTTTCTATTTTAAGTAATTATTTATTCCAATTTTTAATTAATAAAACATTAATATCTTTTAAACGGTGAATTGTATTATAAATCTGAGACCACTATTGGATCTAGAATGAGATGTTTGTCGTAGACAAAGTATAACTTTCATGTGCAACTGACATTTCGTAATATTTAATTTTTATGCTAAATAATTAATTTTAATTTAAAATATATATATAAACAATTCATCTTCTTCTAACTCTTTCCAAACACCATTGTTTGTTGATCCAAATTTTTTAATCCTTATTTTTTCAATTGTTTTTTACCATTTCAGTCACCACCTCATTGAATGAGTGAAATTAATGACTCTGTTATTAATTTTATGTATAATGGGTGTTTAAAATAGGGTTTTGGTTTGAGTCTGACCTATATGTGGTTGAGGGTTTTAAAGCCAAGAGACTCCTACCTTTTGGTTTATCTGATTGAGTCAAGTGGTCTAAGATACCTTGGTTGATTGGAGAACCCTCGTTGATCAACTCGTTGATCCCCTCTCTGTTGGTTTTCTTCATCTAAGATAATCAGACCTCTTCTTCTTCCTAATGGGGTGCTACAATAGAGGTTTTATTCTATTTTATTTTATGTTATTTTATTTATTTATTTATTTTATTCTTCCATCATTAAATCTAGGAAAAATAGTGGAATTTAAAATAAGTTGTAAAAACTAAATTTATGAGGGATAATTCATAAACCAATTATCAAAAGGATAATTATCCAAATAAAAAAAATGATAATTTTATAATAAAAATGGTTGAATAATAATATGATCAAACTCAAATTATCAATGAATAATTATGTGATATATCCAATGATTTTTATTGATATTTGGTTTCACAAAATTATTGAGAGATATGTGAATAATTATCTAAGATAATTATTAAGGATAATTATAAATAAATATCTGATGATAATTACATCGATAATTTTTTTAAGAATATAATCTTATTAAAATAAAGGGTAATCACAAAGATTTATCAAGCAATTATTAATTAGGTGAAATTTTCAAACAATAACTAGGATGATTTAACAATTGATAATTTCATCAGATTCTTGAATGAATAATTGTTTAGAATTATTAAACGATAATTATTTAGATTATCAAAAGATAATGAATTATCAAATGATATATGTATATATATATATATCTATAAAAACACTAGGGATAATTTATTAAAATTATCAAAAGATATATATATATATAGTTAGATATATATTTTTGATAATTACTTTGGAAGTTAAGGATACTTTTATTAAATATAAAATTATCAATGCGTAATTACATGAAATGTTGAAGGATAATTTAAAACACATGTGTTGAAATAACATAATATTCTATATATAATCCAAGAGAGATAAAGTATTATTGCATGTAATACTTTAATAGATAATTTGATATTATCTGAGAAAGATAAAATATTATTGCCTATAATATTTTAATCGATAATTTTAAAATTATCTAGGAGAGAGAATGTATAATCTCATGTGTTATTTAATTTCATTTTGAAATAAAATAATTGGCATTGGTTCTAGGAACCCTTGATGATCATCAACCATTGGTGTGTCGACGCTTATGATAATAAGGATGGGATGAGGTGTATTGAACAACACAGGGTGGTTTATCATTACCGCTGACATCGACAACCTTGAGGTAGGTGGTTCTGTCCCAAATTTTTAAATTGATTATTCCTAAATTTCTTGATGTATTATAATTTTTGATTTAAATTTAGTTTTTCAAACTTTCTTTCAATTGCTTTGATAAAAACCCAATTCTAGTGAATTGGGAGATTTTGAATGGTTTTGGCACGGAAATTTGGAAAACCACCAATTTCATTGAATTAGGGTGGGTTTTTGAAAATTATCTAATTTAAATTATTGAATTTAAATTATGTATTTGATGTAGAAATTTCAATTAAATTTTTGAATTTAATAGTGAAAAATGAATTGTGAAAAGGATGGAATGGGTTTTGAATAAATTTCAAAAAATTTAATGGCTTAAAACGATTTGATAGAAACATGGTGGTTTTATCTGGTGAAAAGGCATGTTTTTAATAAAAACTATTTTTGTTTTAAATGGAAAGAAATTGTAATTTTTGAAATGGAAGAATGGTATTGATCATATTTTAAGAAGTATTAAAATAGTTACCACATCATGTAAGAGCGCATGTAAGCCTTATGTAGTTAGTGATTTATTTGGATACACTCTACACTACAACAACGTTCTAAAACATACTTGCGATGGGTCACATCCCCATTGGGTTGGTGACAAGTCTCTTTTGGCCAGTGTCATAGGGAAGTGTGTATACACATTTTTCTGAGTTCACATGGAGAGTGAATAATCCTATAGCTGGTTAATACTATCGTACATTTTGGCAGATGACCATGTTGCTCTCTTGTTTATTTATATTTGAGGTATAAATGTATGTCAATGTTTGTTATAACTTCCTTACATTCTTTTTGAATTTATATAAACTATTTTATATAAATTTTTTACTTAATCAATTGTTTTAGAAATATTTCATCTCTTTTAAACTAAATCCTGTTATTTTAATGTATTTTCCATCATTCTGAAAATGTATAGTATGTTTTTTTTAAATATTATTTTAAATTTCCAAACCTATTTACTTTGAAAATTTAAATATTTTATTTGGATAATATATATTTGGCATCTGTTATGAAATATTTGGTGGTATCCTACTGGGATTAGGCTCACACCCTACTTTTTCCTTTAGGTGTTTGTAGATTTTCTTCTTCCAGTCTCTAGCAAAGGGAAGGGATCCCTTGGAGGTAGATCCAACTATTGAGATTGGGACATGGTGAGTTGTGTCCTTGGGGACCTTGGTGGTGTTTTTCTATTTAGTAATTTAGTTTTTAGTACTTTGGATTGTATTCCTCTTTGTATTTTGGTACTTTTACTCCCAGTGAAGTTTTCCTATTGATATGCATACTGTATTTATCCTTACTTCTATGTTCTTGGGTAGAAATCATTCCCACTTGTATGTTGTAAGATGCCTGGTGCTAGTCACCGACCAGTAGGAATCGAGAACGCCCTTTGGGTTATGTCAGAACTAGCTCAGTTATCAGGTTACCAGGGTACCGGATCTGGTTTGTAAGAAAATGGTATCAAATGGAGGTTGATCTTTTATCTTGAAGTCAGTATGAATTTATGAAATATTTTCAGGACTTAGGAGGTAGTTGTGATTGAGTGTTTGTCCAGCTCTCACCCCAATGAACCTTAAGTCTCTAGGGGTAGTTAGGTAAAGATTTATTGTGGTGTAGTTCCAATATTTTCCTTATTGTGATTTGGATATAGTGAAATCCAAATCATTTTTGTTCCTTATGTTCAGAATAATTTATCTCATTACTCATTATGAGTGTTAATATAATGTCTTGCAATTGATATTCATACTATCTTTGAAGAACCTTTGTGGTATTTTGTTTAACAAAGTTTTGTATTTGTTAAAAACTAATATTTTTGTTGAATAATGTTTTTGAGTTACAGAAAGTTGAAGTTGCTGGTTGCTGAAGATTTCCTTAAAGAACATTATGTTGAAGAATAAGAAGTTTGAAGTTAAAAAAGTGTCTCAAACATTCTAAACATAATCATATGATACTTTTATGATCTTAAAGTTCTCAAAAATCATCAAAAGTTTCATGATAAAAACTGTTGAAGAAATAGTGAAGAGGATTGATGTTTTTCACTAAGAAAAATTCTGAGAAATTTTGGAGTCTACTTCCTGAGCTAGAAATTTAGAGTCTACTTCATGAATCAGAAATTTGGAGTCTACCTCTTGAACCAGAAATTCAGAGTCTACATTCTGAGCCAAAAATTTGCAGTCTACTTCCTCAACCAGAAATTCGGAGTCTACTTCCTGAGCTATAAATTCGGAGTCTACTTCATGAATTAGAAATTTAGAGTCTACCTCTTGAACCAGAAATTCGGAGTCTACTTCATGAATCAGAAATTCAGAGTCTGCTTCCTGAACCAGAAATTCGGAGTCTACTTCCTGAGCTAGAAATTCGTATTCTACTTCATGAATCAAAAATTCGGAGTCTACCTCCTGAACCAGGAATTCAGAGTCTACTTCATGAATTAGAAATTCAGAGTCTACCTCCTGAACCATAAATTCGGAGTCTACTTCCTGAGCCAGAAATTTGGAGTCTACTTCATGAATCAGAAATTTGGAGTCTACCTCCTGAACCAGAAATTCGGAGTCTACTTCCTGAGCCAGAAATTTGGAGTCTACTTCCTAAACCAGAAATTCATAGTCTACTTCTTGAGCCAGAAATTTGGAGTCTACTTCATGAATCAGAAATTTGAAGTCTACCTCCTGAACCAGAAATTCGGAGTCTACTACCTGAGCCATAAATTTGGAGTCTACTTCCTGATCTAGAAAGTCGGAGTCTACCTTCTGAGCTAGATATTTAGAATCCAAGATCAAGCCTTATCATTTTGAGGAAGATATTAAGTGTTCAAGAAAACCTGAATTTCAACATTGCATAAATCTCGGAGAAATATAAAGAGATTTGAAGAATTCAAAGATTGAAGATTAAATGTGAGAGGTTTGTAGAGTTTTTGATATTTGAGGAAGTGGGAAAGATTTTCAAGATTCCCGCCTTTATTTTCTAAGTTGCCTATAAATATGTGCTCAGATCATTCGCTCATTTGCAACTTTTTACACGCGTGGAAAAGGCAGAGCGCTGGAGAATTCAAAGTGAAAAACATCTACCATCTTGAAGAAGTTTTCTTGAGTGTTTGAGAAGAAGAAAATCAGATCCATTATTTACTTGCTGAGAAGTTCAGATTCATATGTTCAGCTCCAAGAAATTTGGAGTGAATATTCGAAGTGGGCATTTCTTCGGAATCATTTTTATATCGCTGAGAAGACCAGTTTCAGAAAATTGGATTCAAGAAATCCAGATTGAATATTCAAAGTGGGCATTTCTTCAGAATCGTTATTATCTTGCTGAGAAGACAGGTTTCAGAAAATTAGATTCAAGAAATCCGGATTGAATATTCGGAGTGGTCATTTCTACAGAATCAATATTTTCCTTGCTGACAAGTTCGGTTCCAGAAAATTGGATCCAAGAAAACTGGATTAAGAATTCGAAGTGAGCATTTGTGGAGAAGTTTCAACAAATTTCATTTTCTTATTAGTGGCTCATTTTTTCTTTAAGAAAACATTGTAAACTAATGGGAGTTAGTATAACTTTCCTATCGGGATACATAAGGTGTCTAACGGGAATAGGAATAAGTTTTATTCACTTCTTCATCATAGTGGATTTCCATAGACTCACAGGAGTGGCTATGGCAAGGATGTAGGTTCTCTTATTGAGGCTGAACCTTGTAAATCTTGTGTGCCTTTCTTGATTTACCTTTCTTGCATGAGTGAGTTTCTTGCTAAAGATTTATAAGGAAATAAATCTTAACAGGTCGTAGGGGTTGAGTTTCTTAAAGTTTTTAAACTTATAAAAAGTTTAACAACTGATTCAACTCCCCTTCTTAGTTGTTATTCGATCCTTGGAACTTCAAGTGGTATCAGAGGTAGGTTCCCTTATTTAATCCTTATCATAGAGAATATCAATTCTATCAATAGTAGAGGAATTCCTACGTTCGATGGCAAGAATTATTATGGATGGACAAATAGGATGATTCCTTATCTCATATATCTTGGCCTTGAATTTGTCGATGCTGCTACTATTGGCTTTCCACCTATTGAGAAAAATTCTCATATGATGTTTGCTGATAAGAGAAACATAGAAGTTGATGGAAAGTCTAGAAATGCTATTCTTATGTCCTTATCAGAAAATTTTTATCAGAATGTGATAGGTCTCACAACATCAAAAAGCATGTAGGATAAGCTAGAAATTGTATTCGAAGGAAATACAAAATTCAAAGAGGCCAAGCTACAAATTTGGCGTAGTAAGTTTGAAGACATCAGGATGAGAGATGATGAAATAATTGATGAATACTTCACCAGAGTTAATGAAATTTTGTACAACATTAGAGGATTTGGAGAAGACTTTAAAGATTCTACAATTGTGAGGAAACTTATGAGAAACTTTCCAGACATGTTTGATTCTAAAATTTCATCTTTAGAAGATAAGGATAATTTATCTCTTGATGAACTGCTTAACTTTCTTGTTGCTTATGAAATGAGGAAAGGTCCAATATTTAAAAAGAAGATAAAATATAAAATGGATTTTGAAGCTATGAGAAAGATAAAAATCCATGATGATGATAAAGCTAATCCTTGTGAGTCTGATGATAAGGAAGATAAAGAGTTGAATGAAAAAATCATGTCTCTCATATCCAAGAACTATCGAAGAGGAAGAGGAAAGTATGGAGGGAAACTTCCTCTCAAATGTTTTGAGTGTGGCGGAATCAGACACTTTGCTATGAATTGCCCTAAGAAGAAAGTTGCAGAATATCAAGATGTTTCTGATGAGAATCCTGGATGGAAGAAGTATAAAAATAATGAAAAAGAAGATAAGACTTCAAAAAAATTCAAGAAGAAGTTTTTCAGAAAGAAAATAAGTATTTTGAGCAAGAAGGTTGAATCTGAATCATCTGACAATGATTTCTCAGAAGATGAAAGTAAAGAAAGATTCATAACCTTCATTGAAAAAGATGAGAAAACAAATCTTTCCTCAGAGAGCGAAGAAGGTGGTGAAGAATATTATAGATAATATCATCTAAGATCCAAACTTCTTGCTTGTCTTGAGCAAAACAAATATCTCAAGAAAGTAATTCGTGTGATGAAGAAGAATCATGAAGAAGTTCAGGACGGAAGTAAAGATGTCACCAAGAAGGAAGATGAATACATTCATGAAATTTTAAGTTACAAACTTAGAATTGCTGAACAGGGAAAGTGATTGAAGATCTTAGCAAGAAGCTGGAAGATAAAGAAGAAGAAGTAAACAAGGTGAAATCAAAACTCCTTGGGTCCGAAAATACCCTGAGGAAGATAAATTAAAACTTCAACAAAGCTAGAGAATTAAAAATCTAAGACCTCTAAAAATGCTATGAAGGCTCATTACGAGAATCAAGTGAAATCTTCTCTTACCAAAAATAATGTTGTATCTGATTCTTCTAACATTTCAGGTTAGGGAAAAAGTATTAGTAAATCTTGGGTGGAGAAAGGATGTGATAAACCTATCAATCCTACAAAATTAGAAAACTTACTCAAAAGAAGAGATGGCCTACATCCTAAGTTTTCTTGAGCTGAAAGAAGTTATCAACATCAACAAAGTTTTTATAGAGAACGATCATTCTTGAATAGAAAACAAAGATTTGAGGGCTATTGCTGGTGCTGCGAAATATATGGGAATAGAGCTTATAATTTTTGGCACAATTTATCTCCTCCTGGAAGAATGTTTGAGCAAAGTGGAAGAATGAGTAACTTTCCATACTCACAGAAAGTTGAAAAGGTGAATTCTCAAGATGTTAGAAACATTCCAAAAAATAATCAATTTTAATGTTTGGAAGATGTTTGTGGTAGATGTGATCAGTCTGGTCATCATGCTGAACAATGTATGACACTTCTTTCATAATAATTTTCTTATGATAAGAAAGAAAATAAAGATGAAAATAAAGTGGTTAATGAAAGAGCTTTTATTGTTGAGACAGCTTTAAAAGCAAGTAAGAGGAACAAACCATAGATACTTGATAGTTTTTGTTCTTCACACATGATAGGTGATATAAAAATCTTAGAACATGTTGAAAGTCATGATGGAGGAGCGGTTACTTTTGGCAATGATATTTCCTTAAAAATTAAGGGAATCGGAACAGTAGAGATTGAAGCAGAGAAACTGAAGTCTAAGTAAGTTTATCTTGTTGATGGACTAAAACGTAACTTACTTAGTGTAAGTCAACTTTGTGATGATGGAAAAGAAGTTATCTTTAGAAATAATTCTTGTATCATCAAAAGTGTGAAAAATGGAAAAGTGATTACAAAAGGAGAAAGAACCAGTGGGAATATCTTTCAAATTGGAGAATCTAATAACTCTTGTTATTTGAGTGCTAAAGATGAAAACAAGTTGTGGCATCAAAGACATGGACACCTTGGGCAGAAGAACACGAGTAAGATTTATAAAGTTGATGTTGTTTGGAATTTTACAGAACTGAAAAGAAGAGATCAAGATGTTTGTATTACTTGCCAGAAAGGAAAGATGACTAACAAAAGTCATAAAAGAGTTGTGATTAAATCTAACAAACCACTTTAGATTATTCATTCTGATCTATATGGGTTGATGATACATCAATTAACAAAAGGAGATTTTTAATTTATCACTTTTATTGATGATTTCACTAGGATGACAAACATCATGTTCATGAATCATAAGTCAGGGGCTATTGAAATGTTTAAATTCTTCAGAAGAAATGTTGAGAAAGAATTGGGAGCTTTCATAAAGAAGTTGAGAATAGACAATGGTACCGAATTCACAAGAAATGCTATTGAAACGTATATAAGGAAGCATGGTATCAAACATCAGAATAGTGCTCCTTATACTCTGTAACAAAATGGAGGTGCAAAAAGGAAAAATAGAAGCATGGTGGAAATGGGAAGAAGTATGTTATCAAAATACAAACTTTCATGATTCTTTTGGAGAGAAGTTGTTAGCACTGCTGTGCATGTTCAAAATAGATTCTTGTTAAGACCGGAAACCAACATGACTCCTTATGAGATTTGGTATAACAAAAAAACTTCTTTTAATTAGTTAAAAGTTTTTGAAAGTCCATGCTTTCTCAAAATAAAAAATACAGAATTAGGAAAGTTTGAAGAGAAAGCTGAAGAAGGAATATTTATGGCTTATTCACCAAATGGAAGAAGTTACAAATATTGGAACAAACAGTTATGGAGGTTGGTGGACTCATATGATGTAAAGGTAATTGAAAATCCAAGTTCCTTCACAACATATGTTAAGAATACTGAGGAAGATAAATCATAGAATTCCCATAATAGTGAAAGTGACTCAGATAAGTCGCATGGGGATGAAAGTGATGCTAGAAAATAAAATTTGAGTTTTCCTACCCTACAAAAACATGTTGAATTTGAAAATATTATTGGGGATCATAAGGCTCCAGTCCAGACAAGAAGGAAGTTAAGATTAAAAAATAAGACTTCCCTTATCTCAAAAGTTGAACCAAAATTAGTTTCAGAATCTATTCAACATAAAGAATGGGTGGATGCTATGAATGAAGAACTGGATCAGATTGAGAAGAATGAAACATGGGAACTTGTTCTAATTCCAGCAAATAAGAATGTTATCGGAACCAAGTGGGTTTACAGAAATAAATTGAATGAGCATGGAGAAGTTACAAGAAAAAAAGCAAGGATTGTGTGTAAAGGATATGCACAAGTGGAAGGTGTGGATTTTGATGAAACTTTTTCCCCTATTGAAAGGTTGGAAACTATTCGAATGTTTCTTGCAGTGGTTGCTCATCAGAATTACAAGTTTTATTAGATGGATGTAAAGTCTGCTTTCTTAAATGGTGAGATTGAGGAAGAAGTTTACATTGAACAACCTTGTGGTTTTTTACTTGATGAGGATGAAAACAATGTTTTCAAATTGAAGAATGCCTTGTATGGGTTGAAACAAGTCCACGAGCATGGTATTCGAAGCTTGACAATTCTTTGAGAAAGATGAACTTTTCTAAAGGAATGGTTTATAGCAACTTGTATGTTAAATATTTTGATTCTGGAACTTTAATTGTAATCATTTATGTGGATGATATAATTTTTTTTGGAGATGAAGAAAAGTTTTTTGAAGAGTTTGTTGAAGAGATGAAGAAAAATTATGAAATTTCAATGTTGGGGGAATTAACTTTCTTCCTTGGCTTACAAGTTTAACAACAAGAAAAATACATTTTCTTATCCCAAGAAAAGTATGCCAAGGAACTGTTAAAGAAGTTTGGGATGGAAGAATAAAAATAAGTTTCAACCCCTATCTCAGTGAGCACAAAGTTGAGCAAAGATGATTCAGGGAATAGTGTTAATCAGAAAGACTTTAAAAAGTTAAAAGGAAGTCTTCTTTATCTTACAGCCTCAAGGCCTGATATTTCTTATGTTGTGACTCTCTGTTCTCGATATCAAAGTAATCCAAAAGAATCACATATGTTGGTAGTTAAGAGGATTCTGAGATATGTTAAAGGAACAACTTCACATGGGTTGTTATACAAGAGGAAAAATGAGATTATGTTTCGTGGTTATACTGATGCTTATAGGGCTGGTGATTGTAATGATAGAAAATCAACATCAGGAGGAACATTTTTCTTAGGGGAATGTTGTGTGAGTTGGCACAGCTAGAATCAAAGTTCAGTAACTTTAAGTACAGTTGAATCCGAATATGTTGTAGCTACTCGGGCTTGTACTCAAATGATGTGGATGAAAGTTTAGCTGGAAGATTTGAAAGTGAAAGTTTATAAACCTTTGAAAATACTCTGTGATAATCAAAGTGCCATTGAACTTTACAAGAATCATGTTCAACATTCAATATCAAAGAATATTGATATAAAGTATCATTGTTTAAAAGAGAAAGCTGCTGCTGGAGAAGTATTGCTGGAATATATTTCAACAAAGTATCAGATTGCCGATATTTTCACAAAAACAATGTCAAAGGAGAGGTTTGTTGAACTGAGGCTGGAACTCCATGTTCAGCCTCCTCCCATGACTTCCTAAAACTCTTAAGGAAGCATCCCCCACCATTCTATGGATTATGTTGACAAAGGGGAAGAGTAATTTTTCTTTTATGAATCTAAAGTTGTGGTTATCATATAACGGGGGAGAGAGAAAGGAAAATGAGAGAGAAAGAAAAATGAGAGAAGAAAAGAGAAGTGAGAAAGAAAATGATAAAAGTTGAGGGGGAGTTTGAGTAAGGTGAAGTTTATCTTTACATGGCCACAAATTTTTCTTGTCACCGAGGGATGGAAATCCTTCAAAAACATTACTTTATCCAGTAGTGTGGTGTCAAGACACTCTTTTTGAGAAAGGCTATGTTTTGGTAAAATTCAAGAACTTGAGATGTAAAATTTTTGAGAGGTCAAAAATTGTTACTAAGGGTTTCCAACAAATCCAAAGGGGGAGATTGAAGAACCTTTGTGGTTTTTTGTTTAACAAAGTTTTGTATTTGTTGAAAACTAATCTTTTTGTGGAAGAATCTTTTTGAGTTATAGAAAGTTGAAGTTGTTGGTTTCTGAAGATTTCCTTAAAGAACATTATGTTGAAGAATAAGAAATTTGAAGTTAAGAAAGTGTCTCAAACTTTATAAACATAATCAAACAATTATTTGCTGGTATTAAAGTTCTCACAAATAATTTAAAGATTCATGATAAAAACTGTAGAAGAAATGGTGAAGAGGATTGATGTTTTTTACTAAGAAAAATTCGGAGAAAATTCAGAGTCTACTTCCTGAGCCATAAATTCAGAGTCTACTTCCTGAGCCAGAAATTCAGAGTCTACTTCCTGAACCAGAAATTCAGAGTCTACTTCCTGAGCCTGAAATTTGGAGTCGACTTCATGAATCAAAAATTTAAAGTCTACCTCCTGAACCAGAAATTCGGAGTCTACTTCATGAATCAGAAATTTGGAGTCTACTTCCTGAACCAGAAATTCAGAGTCTACTTCCTAAGCCATAAATTCAGAGTCTACTTCATGAATCAGAAATTTGGAGTCTACCTCATAAACCAAAAATTTAGAGTCTACTTCATGAATCATAAATTCTAAGTCTACCTCCTGAACCAGAAATTCAGAGTCTACTTCCTGAGCTAGAAATTATGAGTCTACTTCATGAATCAGAACTTCGGAGTCTACCTCCTGAACCAGAAATTCGGAGTCTGCTTCCAGAGCCAGAAATTCGGAGTCTACTTTCTGAACTAGAAATTCGGAGTATACTTCCTGAGCCAGAAATTCAGAGTCTACTTTGTGAATCAGAAATTCGGAGTCTACCTCCTGGACCAGAAATTCGAAGTCTACTACCTGAACCAGAAATTCGGAGTCTACATTCTGATCCAGAAAGTTAGAGTCTACCTTCTGAGCCAGAAATTCGGAATCCATGATCAAGCCTTATCATTCTGAGGAAGATATGAAGTGTTCAAGAAAACCTGAATTTTAACTTTTCATAAATCTCGGAGAAATTTAAGGAGATTTGAAGAAGTCAAATATTGAAGATTAAATGTGAGAGGTTTGCGGAGTTTTTGATATTTGAGGAAGCAGGAATGATTTTCAATATTCCCTCCTTTGTTTTCTAAGTTGCCTATAAATATGTGCTCAGATCATTCGCTCATTTTCAACTTTTTACACATGCAAAAAAGGCGGAGCGCTGGAGAATTGAACATGAAAAGCATCTACCATCTTGAAGATGTTTTCTTGAGTGTTTGAGAAGAAGATTATCAGATCCATTATTTACTTGCTGAGAAGTTCGGATTCAGAAGTTCGGATCCAAGAAATCTGGAGTGAATATTCTGAGTGGGAATTTCTTCAGAATCATTTTTATATAGCTTAAAAGACCTGTTTCAGAAAATCGGATTCAAGAAATCTGGATTGAATATTCAAAGTGGGCATTCCTTCAAAATCATTATTATCTTTCTAAGATGACCAGTTTCAGAAAATCGGATTCAAGAAATCTGGATTGAATATTCGGAGTGGGAATTTCTGTGGAAGCATTATTTTCCATGCTGAGAAGTTCGGCTCCAGAAAATCGGATCCAAGAAAACCGGATTAAGAATTAGAAGTGAGCATTTGTGGAGTAGTTTCAACAAAGATCATTTTCTTATGATTGGATCATTTGTTCTTTAAGAAAACATTGTAAACTGATGGGAGTCAGTATTATCTTTCCTATCAGGATATAGAAGGTTTCTAATGGGATTTGGCACAAGTTGTATTCACTTCTTCATCATAGTGGATTTCCATAGACCCGCAGAAGTGGCTATGGCAAAGACATAGGTTCTCTTATTGAGGTCGAACCTTGTAAATCTTGTGTGCCTTTCTTGACTTACCTTTCTTGAATGCGTGAGTTTCTTTCTAAAGATTGATACAAAAATAAATCTTAACAGGTTGCAAGGGTTGAGTTTCTTAAAGTTTTGAAACTTATAAAAAGTTTAACAATTGATTCAACCTCCCTTCTAAGTTGTTATTCGATCCTTGTAACTTCAATATTTTATCTTTAGTTGCACTTTATTATGGTATAAATCATTTCCACTTTTATGTTTTAAGATGCCTTGTGCTAGTCGTCACCCATCCTGATCACTACTCAAGGCCAAGTATGCTAAACTGTGGAGTTCTAATCAGGTAGGCTCCTAAAAAGAAAGGTGAACCTTGTTTTGTGGGATCTTTTGAGGTTATTGATTAGGTGAGGAAAGCTATTTTCCATTTATAACTACCACCGCAACTAACATTGATACATAATTTGTTTTATGTATCTCATCTTCGTAAGCATTTATTTGACCCATCTCATGTTCTGAGTTGGCGTGATCTTGAAGTGCAACCTATTTTATTTGTGACTGAACGACCAGTCATGGTTGTTGATTCTGAAACCAAGGTACTTCATGGAAGGAAGATACCTCTAGTTGTTGATTATAATTCTCATTAGATGTGAGGGAGGGATGCACTTATGAGAGAGCAGTTTCCTTGTCTTTTTGACGTGGAGGCTTCTTTATAGGCTTTCTGGGGATAGAAAGTTTCTACGATGGGGAGGTTATAACACCCCATTAATGTTTTGGGTATTCCTAAACCTTCCTATGTTAAATTATTATTACGTTAAATGGGAAAAATGGTTTATTAGTGAAAAGTTTTAGTTTTGTTAAACACATCACAGAATGGTAAAACGCCCAATTAATACTCTGGAATATTCAATTAAATATTTTCTGAGTTAAACACTGAGTAAGTGAGTTTCCAAGGACTACAAAGCCTTGGGGAGGATAGAATAAAAATATTAAATATATTATTTTAAGCATGGGTAATTTATTCAAAATAATTTAATAACTCTAAAACGGTCCGTCGTATGAGAATTTTGAGCATATTGTTATATCAGAAATATGGTGTTTACCCTATGAGGGGTATAACATTCGAAAGATCCGGACTTTTGGATTAATCACTCATGAGATAAAGTTATTAAATAATATTTAATGTATTATTTATTAAAAATAATTATATATCTTCCAAATGGTGCGTCATATAGGAAATCAAAGACAACCTATGGGTCCAGAATGAGGGGTTTACCCTAGACAAGGTATAACATTTGTTAGCATTGGGCGTTTAGATGCCTCGCTCACAAAAATAACCCATTTTTATTTTAGTTAATTATTTATTCCAATTTTCAATTAATAAATCACTAATATATTTTAAACAGAGCATCGTATTAGAAATCTGAGACCACTGTTGGATCTAGAACGAGGTTTTTACCCTAGACAATGTATAAATTTCATGTGCAACAGACATTTGACATTATTTAATTTTTATATTGAATAGTTATTTTTAATTTAAAAAATATATATATATAAATGCTTCATCTTCTTATAACTCTCACCAAACCCCATTTTTGGCTGATCCAATTTTTTAAAACCTTTATTTTTCAACTGTTTTCTATCGTTTCAGTCACCACCTCATTAAATGATTGAAATCCAAGAATCCATTATTAATTTTATGTAGAATGGATGTTTAAAATAGGGTTTTGGTTTGAGTTGGACCTATATGTGATTCAGGGTTTTAATGCTGAGCAACTCCTACCATTTAGTTGATTCAATTAAGTCAAATGATCTAAGACACCTTAGTTTATTGGAAAACCCTCATTGATCAACTCATTGATCCCCTCTCTATTGGTGTTCTTCCTCCAATATAATCGAAGCACTTCTTCTTTTTATGGGGTGTTGCAATAGAGGTTTTATTATATTTTTTTATTTTATTTATTTATTTATTTTATTCTTCCATCATTAAATCAAGGAGAAAATGGTGTAATTTAAAATAAATGATAAAAACTATATTTATTGGGTATAATTCGTAAAAAATTATCAAAAGGATAATTATCCAAATTATCAAATGATAATTTTATAAAAAAATGGTTGAATAACAATATGATAAAAATCAAATTATCAATGAATAATTATGTGATATATCTAATGATTTTTATCGAAATTCGGTTTTGTGACATTATTGAGATATGTGAATAATTATCTAAGATAATTATCAGGGATAATTATAAATAATTATTCGATGATAATTACATTGATATTTATTTTTGAGAATATAATCTTGTAAAAATAAAGGGTAATCGCAAGGATTTATCAAGAAATGATTAATTAGGTGAAATTTTCAAATAATAACTGGTTTTATTTAACAAATGATAATTTCATCGAATTATTGAATGAATAATTGTTTAGAATTATAGAATGATAATTATTTAGATTATCAAAATATAATGAATTATCAAATGATATATATATATATATATAAACACACTAGTGATGATTTATTAAAATTATCCAATGTTATTTATTTTGATTTTCAAAATATATATATATATAGTTAGATGTATATTTTTGATAATTACTTTGGAAGTTATGGATAATTTTATTAAATATAAAATTATCAACATGTAATTGCATGAACTGTTGAAGAATAATTCCAAACACATGTGTTGACATAACATGATAATCCAAATATTATCCAAGAGAGATAAAATATTATTACATGTAATATTTTAATCAATTATTTGATATTATTCAAGAGAGATAAGATATTATTGCCTGTAATGTTTTAATCGATAATTTTAAAATTATCTAGGGGAGAAAACATATAATCTCATGTGTTATTTTATTTCCTTTTGAAATAAAATAATTGGTATTGGTTCTAGGAACCCTTGATGATCATCGACCATTAGTGTGTTGACACATATAATAATAAGGATGTGAGGAGGTGTATTGAACCACACAGGGTGGTTTATCATTGTTGCTGACATCAGAGGCCTTGAGGTAGGTGGTTCCGTCCTGAATTTCCAAATTGATTATTCCTGAATTGGTTGAATTATTTCAATAGTTGATTTAAATTCAATTAATCAAAATTAAATTCAATTTATTTGATAAAAACCCAATTCCAGTGAATTGCGAGATTTGGAATGGTTTTGGCAAATAAATTTGGAAAACCCCCAATTCCATTGAATTTGGGTGGGTATATGGAAATTATATGATTTAAATTATTGAATTTAAATTGTGGATTTGAATGAAAATTTTTCAATTAAATTGTTGAATTTAATTGTGAAAAAGGAATTGTGAAAAGGATGGAATTGGTTTTAAATGAATCTCAAAATTTTGAATGGCTTAAAATGATTTAATAGAAACACAGTGGTTTTATCTTAGAAAAGGCATGTTTTTTAATAAAATATGTTTTAGTTTTAAATAGAAATAAATTAGAATTTTTGAAATGGAATAATGGGATTGATCATATTTTAAGCAGTCTTAAAATAGTTCTCCCATCATGTAAGATCACATGCAAGCCTTAGGTATTTTGTGAGTTATTTGGATATACTCTATTCTACGACAACATTCTAAAACAAACATGTGGTTGGTCACATCATTGTTGGGTTGGTGACGAGTCTCCTTTGGCCAGTGTCATAGGGACATGTGTATACACATTTTTCTGAGTTCACATAGAGAGTGAGGAATCCTATAGATGGTTAATACTATTGTACCTTTTGGAAGATGACCATGTTGCTCGCTTGTTTATTTATATTTGAGATATAAATTTATACCAATATTTGTTGGAACTGATTTACATGCCTACTGAATTTATATAAAATATTTTATATAAATGTTTTACTTAAGGAGTTTTTTTAGAAATATTCCATCTCTTGTAAAGTAAATCATATGCTTTGAAGGTATTTTCCATCATTCTGAAAATGTATAGCATGTTTGGTTTAATTATGATTTTAAATTGAAAAACCTTTTTATTATGAAAATTGAAATATTTTATTTGGATAATATATATTTGGAATCTGTTATGGAATCTTTAGTGGTATCCTACTGGGAATAGGCTCACACCCTACTTTTTTTGTGTTTGTATACTTTCTTCTTCTAGGCTCGAGCAAAGGGAAGGGATCTCTTGGAGGTGGATCCTGTTATTGATCTTTGGATGTGGTGAGTTGTGTCCTTAGGGACCATTTTTATATTTTCTTATTTAGTACTTTGGGTTTTAGTTTTTTGGATTTAATGCCTCTTTATATTCTGGTACTTTTACTCCAATTGAAGTTTTCCTATTGATATGCATATTTTATTTTATCTTGGCTTCCACGTTCTTGTGGAAAAAATAATTCCCACTTTTATGTTGTTAGATTCGTGGTGCTTGTTGCTAACCCATGGGGATCCAGAACACCCTTTGGGTTATGTTAGGACCAACTCAGTTATTGGGTTACCAGGGTACTCGGGATGGTTCATAACACAACATGAGAAATTATTTCAGAATACATGATTCCCTCTCATTGGGGTAAGACTTTGGCTATAATTTTATCTTTTTATTTAATTTTATTATCCCTAATGTTATATTCCTTTTTATTTAATATCCACTTAAAACTAATTACTCTAACATTGGTGGGTTTACTAACAATTGACCAAATTTTATTCTTTTTTAAGGAGTTCATCTCATCATTCATGGAAGAGATACAATGTTTGGAATATTAGTAATTTATAATTTCTTATAAGTTTGGGTATCCTTGGTTCCAAAATATTAGGCAATTCTAAAGGAAAAAATAGTCCATATCATATTGTACAAAATGAGTTAAAGGCCTAATAACCCTCCAAGATTTGTCTCTCATAAGCTGGTAGTCACAAGAAGTACTATTAGGCTCACTATATGACTTTGAATCAGATATTTACTAAGGTTAGGTGAAAGTATTAGGTTCATGTGGAAAGGGATTTATGGGATCCTTAAATTGGGTTGGTTGATCAGTCTCAACACTCTCATTTTGTGGTGTGTGATGATCACTACCATCAGTGAGAGAATTAAATTTAGGATAAGTAGATTAATATAAAACTATATATTGAGTTATTATACATTTTTGGAGTATGATTTTAGAAACCCTTAATTTATAACCTTCAACCCCTTTAGGATAGACCATAAATATACATTTAAGAGATCTACATTCTAGTTAATCAGTTATAATATACGAGAAATACGTATACATTAATACTCTCCAATGCATATGAAAAGGGGTCTTATTGTTCCATAACTCTCCTAGTAGTTTTAATTTATTATCATATGAAGGGAATATTTTAATGAGATAGACTATTATTATTATATACTTGGCCTAAAAAGGATTTGGGTAGGCTTGAGCATAAAACAATTCTTCTAATCTACTCCAATATAGTGTGGTTCATCCACTCAACCAACCCATCCTACTAGGAAGTTTCCCTAAAGGTATGGTGTATAAATACGCCCTCAAACTTAAAAATTTGAATAAATTCAAAAGAAAATTATTTTAAACCATTATCTAATATCATAGCCTTAATCATTCATGTAGCCTAATTTTTAATAAGGTACTTTCAATTCTTCAAATTTTCAAAAAACTCGGACTAAATAATGTAAATAAATAATTTTTTAGATAAATAATCAATAAAGTTCATAAATTATTAGCCTCCACTATGGTATTTAGTCCTTATAGAACCCCATAAGTCAGAATGAATGCATCCTAAAGGATGAATGGCCTCAAAAGAGGTCATATTGAAAATTATTCTTTTTAATTTACTCAGGACACAATCCTCACAAAATAAATGATTTGTATGTGTAATATCATTAAAAAATATTTGTTTACTCAATACCTCAATACAATTGGATCTTACAAGCCCTAATATCTTATTCCCAAGCATGGTATTATCCTTATTTATAACATACATGTGGCCCATCCGCCAACAATGGGTATTCCCATTCAACACATAAACCCCATTCATAAGTGAACATTTGATAATTGTTATATATCCTTTACAGATCATAAGACAACATGATTTAGACTTGAAATTAAACCCTTTCTGATCTAGAAACCATATTAATATTATTTTTTATAAATGTTGGGGACCCACCAAACATCTTGTAAGACGAAAATCAAATGTTTTTCAAGCTATAACAAAATAGAGCCTCTACCCAAGACCTTTCATCTCCTATTTTTTCAAAGAATAATGTAACATTATACTCACTTAGATAACTCATGAAAGGACTCTTTATTAGGTACTACATGAATGGAAAAACTGTAGTTCAGCACTCATTTATCTGAAAGGTCACGGATAGACATATTTAGTACGTTAACACTATGATACCCTGCATCCACAAACATGGATTGATTGAAAGGTTCATATGTTTTTGGATTCTACTTGGGTTTGTGGAATTTAGTTCCAATGTGACTCAGTTTCCCACAATTATAATAATTCACATGTTTATACATACATTGAGATCTACATTTTCTAGACTACTTAAGGTTTTGGTTCTTACCATTTAATTTACTATTTTCTTTCTTTTTATTTTTGTTTTCAAATCCACCCCTAGTGAAATATCTTCCTACCAAATGTTTAATCCTAGGTTTATCATGTAATTACTTAGAGAGAAATTTTGTCTTTACTACTTCCAAGGATAAAAATTCATGACCGTACATGTTTCAACGAATGTGTTGTATGAACTTTCAAGAGAAATAAGTAGGATCAGAGCTTGATCCTTATCATCAACAGAAACATTGATATTAGAAAGGTCAAGCATGATTTTATTAAATTATGTTGAGAAAGTGTTGTTTTCAATAGTACATAATTTAATATAGGGGAGATTTTTAAAAATAATACTCTATATCTTTATGATGATTTTGATTCTCACAAATATCCTTATTTTTTATTCTAATAATTTTACTTTGAGTATATTTCAGAAAATTAATATTATTTATTTCTCTATTTTGAAATAATATTAAAGCATTTAATTCACGTGGAATATTTGTAAAATTATTCGAAAATTACTTGAGAAAGTTCTGGAAACATTGTTCATACCCTACATTGAAGAGCGTAGAGTAAGGATGGAATACGTCATTTACTTTACAAGTTATCAAAAAAGTAGGGTTAATAAACCATACGTTATCAAAAAAGTATGAAATAAGGAACCTTACTTTTGGAATGAACCTTACTTTTGGAAGGAACCTTACTTTTGGAAGGAATGTTACTTTTTGAAGAACCCTACATTTAGAAGGAACCTTGCATTTGGGAAATCAGAAAAGTATGGAAGAAGATCATTATGTGAGTATGGGATGTTAATTTTGTTTCTTAAAAGTATGGTTCATCAACCTTACTTTTGTGAACAACCATACGTTTGAGAGTTGAAGAGAAAAGTATGGTTCATTAACCTTACTTTTGTGAATGATCAAACTTACGTTTGGAAGCTGAGAAAAGTATGGATCATTAACCTTGAATTTTAGATCAACCTTACATTGTGAACCTTATGTTCAGAGATTATATGTTATGAAGTTAAACCCTATGTTTGGCATCAGATATTTAAATTACGACTTTAATAAAGCAACGGTATTTAAGCAGATTATTAGGTTGATTTCAAGCCAGATTAAAAGCCTGAATCTAAAGCATGTATTTGATGAATTCAAAGCCATTTATTAATGATTCAAAGGATATATTTAAGAGGATTTTTTCATGGAAAATAATAAGGAATGTTATAACTGCTCTATTATTCAAACTATTGAATATTACGAGTCAGAAGGAAACTTTTTTGGATCTAAATTTACAAAGAAGGATGTTCTTCTTTATTCTATATATACCTGTATTATTTTTTATTACAGAAATAGAGGAAAATAATTAAATATATATATTAATCTCTTGAGTTTTTCACTGCTACAATTTAAAGAGATGATCAAGACTTACAGATCTGCAGTTACAAAGAATGAAAAAGTTCTATTTTCTAATGAAGAAGAAACACGATTGATGATTTACCAATTCTACATCGAATATATTTTGTAGATCTACTATTGTTGAAGTTTCTGAATTTATTTCAAGATCTACTGCAACTGGATTGGCTCAGAACTACTTCTACCTGAAGAACATATTTTCTGAAGACAACGATCATTCGACTGTCAATTGCATGTTGTTGCAACTATGAAGAACAACTGGAAAGTATTTCAAAGAACAAATACTCGTTTACTTTGAGTAACCAGCTTCTCATACTAAGCTGTATATTTGGCTTTGTGATAGAACTAGAAGGATCTGTTTAGCCATAAACTTGTAAAGATGTCAACTGCCTGCACTCGGTTGTGGAACGGTTTGTTTATAAGAGGACCAGATAGTGAAAATCACCAAGCTTGTGGAGTAGAGTGTTGGTGGAGTGGACTAGGGGCCTTATGTTCTCCAAACAACTATACATCGTGTGTCATTTTCTATATATTTTCTGCTTCTTAATCTTTCTAATAAAGTTAAAAGTACTTATCACAATCTCGCGAAGAAATTGTAAAAGATACAATTCACCCCCCCCCCCCTCTTGTGTATATTTGGTATAACCTGATCCAAAAATTGGTATCAGAGGTGGGGCTTTTGTCAAAGATATAACAAGCTGAAAGTTTTTGTATTATACATCAGCACAATGGTTGATAATAAGAGGTCATGTTAATGGTTCGAGCTCTCTACTTTAACGGTGAATATTATGGATGCTGGAAATCAAGGATGGACATTTATTTAAAAAAACTTGGATACAGAGTCTACTTGAAAATTCTAACTCCCTATGGGATTCCAGAGAAACTTGGAACATGGAATGCTAATAGAGAAGCATAGTACGATATAAACTCAAAATCTATGAATGCTATCATCTATGGTCTTGGACCAGATGAATTCAACAGAGTATCTTAGTCCCCAACAGCTTATGAAATATGTAATACTATTGAAGTTTCTTATGAAGGAACTGACAATATTAGACAGATGAGGTATGTTACTACTAAACTAAAATTCGATACATTCAGGATGTTTGAAGGAGAAAGCATAACCCGGATAAATGGAAGGTTGATAGAGATTGTCAAAAACATCACTGCTTTGGGAGATCCGATTAAACAAGATGATCAAGATCTGAAAGTACTAAGAGTACTACCACCAAGATGGAATGGAATTTCTACTACTATCGGACAATCTGCACCTGTAAAATATTTAACAATGAGAGAGTTAATTCGAACACTAATTGTAACGCCCCGACCCCAGTTACCCAGAGTCGGTGCATTATTACATAACATTGGAATGATCACAAGAAAGATCAAATCTCGAAAGACCGATTGGTTTAGTAGCCTTGGAAGCACTAGATATATTCATAAAGTTTTACATTACATCATAAAGTGAAAAACTACTACAACAACATAATGTCTCCATAGTCCACACTATTATCCCCTCATAATATCCCTGCAGGTCATTCATAACTTACTTCTTCACATCCTGGGAAAAATAAAACATAGAAAAGGGGTGAGATCAAATTCCCAGTAAGGATAACAATATAGAGGAAACTTTCCAAAATAAGCATAAACATTTAAGGCAATGTATAACTAAAACAAAAGCCTTTTAAACTTGAACTTCAATATAGTATGGCAAAAGTAAAATGAAATAATGCCATTTACTTATTCACATGGATATTCTACTAATCGAATAATCACATGTAATATCAATAACCACTTTCATAATGATGGAATGCATAATTCCAGACTATCATAACCACATAGCCAAGGCCTCGTGCCAAGACTACAAATAAGATTTTGTCAAGGCCTTGTGCCAAGACACTAGTTTGTCTCATGAGACCTACCGATGCATCGAGGAGCTATAGAGGGCTCCACCCATCACATATTAAGTCCAATGAATTCCCATACGAAAAGGTTTAAACATAACATAAACATTCGTATTAAAACTAGCATACAAAATGTCAATACTTTCTCCATAAACCATGAATGGTATAAAAATAACACATCCACAGTCAAACATATCACAAATTCTTCAATACATTATGGAAGTTTTTTATCATAATAAATCAACTTCATATAATCATAAAATCCATAAAATTATGTTGACATAGATGAAATCAAAACTATTTGAGAGAAATATCTCCTTTTTTTAAATCATTTAAAAGTCACACATTTATTAATTAAAAAGAGATTTTCGAATCAAAGTGTCCCATACCACTTTGAAACTTTTGAAAGGAATTAATATTTTAAAAACATTCATGTCCATATAAATAAATCCTTAAAAACCATTTTTAAGACATGGACATTAATTAAAAATATTTAGAAAGATAAATCTTTAAAACATTTAAAATTCTAATTTTGATAAAGAGTACCTTTCCGAAATTCTTAAAATATTAATTTTGAAATAATTTAAAAGTCACATAACTATAAAATAAAACATTTACTTTGAAAATATCCTTGTAATATTGTAAGGAAAGCTTTGAAAATTTTATAACGGCGGTAAATAGCCGCACCCGCCGTATAAGTTAAAAAAACATTCTTACCTAAATTTTGTCGAAGAGGTTAAAAAGCACCTTGTTTGGAAAACGATGGAAATATTCCTTTATAAAACTCTTATAAAAAGTCAAACAAGGGTATAAATGACCTTAACCCATATTCTTTTAAATATTAAAAATGTTTTGAAATACATTTTTAAGAAACATGGATGTGGATGATAAAGAGATCCCTGTATAAACAACCTCAGATAATGAAGAAATTGTGAAATAACCCTTACCTTGTAATTTTCCTTGGTTGGGGTAGGTTAACCTCCTGTATAATGGTGAAATAATTGTTATTAAATTATACAAGAATCATATATATTAATATGATATCATATATGATCTTTTAACATTGATTTGTTAATAATATCTTAGAATTATCGTCGTTTTGGGTGTTAACTTACTCGTTTTCTTTTATATGTTTTGTTAAATAAGTCGTGTTTGTTATGGATAGGTTGTATATTATTCATATCCAGAATGATATCAAGTCCTTAAACATCATTTTTAAATCGTCAAATGATAATTATACTTTAATGGATACGATGGAGAATGAATCTTATCGCGTTCGTGGAGACGGTAGTCCGTACGTACGCACGAGCGACAATATCATTATTTTGATATTAAAATAATATATAAATGGATGTTATATCATATATACAGAATTATTAACATGTTATATTTATTATTTACATGAGTTACACATCATTATTATACCCATCCAAATAATAATATATTGAATAACAATTACACCACGACGTGGAGACGGTAAGTCGTACGTATGCACGTATAGTGACATGTTATTCAAAGGGTGGATAGAATACTGAATATGGTTGTACCATATTTATAATAACATCACAGTATATATAAGATACAGGAGTTATTATTTTATAATGGTAATAACAAAGAAATAAGAAGTGGAAGAAGAAAGGAACTTGAAAAGGGGTGGTGAAAACATTACCTCTTCTTCGAGTTCTTCCTTTTGATTTGATCAAAAGGGATCCTTAGGTTGGATTTATGATCAAAATAAGGCCTCTAGGTTGTATTGAGGGAAGTTGGGAGAGTATTTGGGCAGAGTTTGGCCGAACAAAAAGTCTTTGAAGGTGTGAAGAAATGAGAAGGAGGAGTGCCCTTTTATAAGAGGGGTGAGGGGCACCTTTGGAAAAGCTAAAAATATTAATTTATAATAAATTCATATTTGGTTTATAATGGCTCCAAAGTTTATTATTTAAATGTTAAGGTTGGGATAGGTCGAAAACCATTCAACCAATATAATTTAGATAGGTTTGGGTTACTATATTAACCTTATCTTTTAGTTTTAACTCTTAGTTAATTAGTTTGATATTTACCATGTCACTTTGTATTTTTATAATATATAGTTAATAAACTTACTATATACATCCAATCGACCCCCAAGTGGTCCATTACTGATGAACCTATCATGATATAAGTCTCTTGGCCGAACCTTAGATTTTTAGGAATTTAATATCAATTAATAATATAATATTTGTTTTAAAAAACTCTTTTATGACAATTTTGACACTATTCAATAATTGATTTTTGTGAAACTCATAACAGAATGATTACTTCAACCAAAGTTAATTAAATCAATCCTAACATTTCATATTATCCTATAAAATTATTTTAGTTCATTAAAAGTCTCAAATTATATTTATTTGGGAATTTATAATATCAATTATTTTAATTTTTCACAATTATGGTAATTACTGCATCATCATTGTGTCATAAATAAATTAAATTATTTAAAGTCTAAAAATTATAAATAAAATATCATTATGTAGGAAATCGTATTAGATTTCTAATTAATATTTACAATCGAATTTATCTTATTTATAACCCTATATTAAAAATTTTTTAGTAAATAAACATTGATTTTAACTCTTTTAACTCTTCTTTGAATTAAATAATAATAAATGTCCTAATCTAATCCAAGTGGACCTAAATGATAATATTTTATTACTAAGTCTGTTTTGGTCGAGATAAACTTGTCCAATAGAATTAGGACATTTGTTAGGGTAATATTAATATCATTTTTACCCTTAATTACCATATTTACTTTTAACTGTGGTAAATAAAAGTAAAAAGTTACTATTCACCAAAAATTATTTTCATCTCATTGAACCACATTTTACTTCTTGATATTAACCGTGTCTCTCGGATTTTTGAAATTCCATTCACAGAAGCAGTAAAATTAAGTTTTATGAAAAATTCAATTTTTCTTAACTACCACTTAGTAGTTTCACTATTCATCAAAAATTGAAGTTTTTCAGAACAATGCCAAAATTTCACCCTAAGCTATAATTGATATTCCAAATTCAAAAATGATGACTATTTTACAAAATTCCAAACATATAATTTACATTAATTAATTTTATAATTAATTCCCGCTGTCACAACAAATAGCGTGTTTTTAAGAAACAATACATATCAAAAGATTGATAATTGTTTATGTCCAATTTCAAAGTGAAATTAATTCTAATGAACACCATTGGATAAAATGGTAAAAATATATTCTAATTATACTTTAAAACCACTCAATAATATAATTTATCACTATAAATTATTTTGATTAAAAAAGTTGTTTTTAAGTATTTTTCACTATTCATAAAAATTGGAAGTTCTCAGAAAAATACCAAAAATTCAACTTAGGATAATTTCGATATTCCGAATCCAAAAATGAAGTTCATTTTGAAATATAAAATATATATAATTTCAAAAAGTAGGTATTACTATTCATAACGGCTAGTTTGATTGGTTGTGGTGTGTTAGAACTCGATGTTGCGTACAACACACGCTATCGCATTATTCAAAGAGAAGCATATCGTAGAAGCTTGGGGTGTTACACTAATGATTTATGAGGTTGATATGTAGGATGAAGAAAACGAGCATAAGGTTCTGATCAAGAGAGAAGAAATTTCCTTAAAGGTTTCATATCAAAGAAAAAGTAGAAAGCTAAGAAAAAAGGAAATAAAGGTGAAATCAGAAAGTTCTGATTCATCCAATTCAGATGTGGAACTAGCTCAGATAGCCAAAAAATTCAGTAAGTTTTATTGAAAGAAAAAAGTTTTTAGAAAGTCTTTTAAAAAGGATGAGAAGGAAGTCAGATGTTATTAGTGCAACAAAACTTGGTCATATCAGACCTGATTGTCCACAATTAAAGGAAGACAATAAGAAGAAATTATTTAAGAGAAATGATTATGAGAAAAAAAGAGAAGAAGGCAATGAAAGCTACTTGGAGTGTATCTGAAGACTCCAGTTGCTCATCATAGTCTGATTCATAAAAATTAGAATCAAACCTAAAAGCCAATATGTGCTTTATGGCAGAAACTGATGAGGTACAATCCTATTACTCATCTGACTCTAATTCAAGATACTCAAATGATAAACTTTCAGCTTACTACAATATTCTTGAAAAGAAATATGATTATTTATTCAAGAAACAAAAATCTTTAAAGAATATTCATAATACTATTTTAAGAGAGAGATATACTCTGCTAAAACAACATCAGGAATTACTGGAAAAGTATAACTTAATTAATACAAACCATACAGATCAAGATTCTAAAATAAAAACTCTACAAATATAATTAGAAACATAAAAAAGTGCAGAGCTTATTTTAAAAAAGGAGAAAATACTCTAAACGAAATACTTGGAAAAAATGTGATTAAAAATAAAAGATATAGAATAGGCAGTAAAGGTGAAAACCCTAGACTATATAAAAATTACTCTGTTCCTAGTACTATAAAAATAATCTATAATTATTGTGGAACAAGAAGACACATATCTAAAAATTGTTATTTAAGGAAACCGCAAATAAGTGGTATTAAGAAATCCGTTGTTGTAAGCAGTTTATATGATTCTATTTATTATAGAAAAAAATCAAGTCTGGATTCCCAGTTCTTTGCTAGCTAACACTAATGGACCCAATAGAATATGGTTACCAAAACAAATTCTTGTTTAAATGACATTGTAGGAATTAGGTCACAGAAGCCAAAATGAAATATGGTATATGGATAGTGGTTGCTTCAGTAATATAAGTTTAAACTCATCAAATTTCAGAACTCTAACTCAAAAGGATAGAGGTCTAGTCACATTTGGTGACAATGCCAAAGGAAAGGTTATTGGCATTGGAATAGTTAGATATCTAAAAGTTGTCTCAATCAATAAATTACTCTATGTACAAGGATTGAAACACATCCTGATAAGTATCTCTCAACTCTATGATGATGGTTATTTTGTTGATTTTTCTAACAATTGTTGTTCTATTTTCAAAGATAAGTTGTTTAAATTTAAAGCACCCAGAACTGATAATGTTTATACCTTGGATTTAAATTCCCTGTGTAAATAAAAATTAAACTGTTTAACTGCTAATATAAATGAATCTTGGATCTAAGATAGAATACTTGTACATTGTAATATATATACTTTAAATAAGTTGTCTAATAAATGGCTAGTTTCTGATTTGACTAGTATCAAATTTGAAAGTGATAGATTCTGTGATGCATGTAAACTTGGAACGTATCAGAAATCATCCTTCAAATCTATTTACAAAGTTGCTACATCTAAACCTCTAAAACCTATCCATATGGATCTATTTGGACCTTCTAGAGTAGCAAGCTTGGCTGGTAAATTATATGTATATGTTTTAGTTAATGACTATTCTAGATTTACTTGGATTTATTTTCTAAAATATAAAAATGAAACTTTTACTATATTTGAAAGTTTTTGCAAAGCTATTCAAAATTAAAAAGTTTTTAAAATAATTTCATTAAGAAGTGATCATAGTGGAGAATTTGAGAATCCAGAAATTTAATTCCTTTTTCTCAAATATGGGTATTAAACACACCTTATCTGCACCAAGAACACCTCAAAAAAATGGAATTGTTGAAAGAAGAAATAGGACTATTCAAGAAATTGCTAGAAATATGCTAAATGAATACAGTATTCCTATCTATTTCTGGGCAGAAGCTAAAAGCACAGCCTGTTATATAATGAATAGAATTTTAATCAGAACGTTTTTCAAAAAGACACCCTATGAACTCTGGAATAATAGAAAACCTAAAGTAAATTACTTTAAAGTTTTTGGATGCAAGGTTTAAACCTTAAACACCAAAGACAATCTTGGTAAGTTTGATCCAAAATCTGATGAAGACATTTTCTTAGGATATTCTTCTACTTCCAGAGCTTATATAGATTTTAATAAAAAGTTAAGGATTGTTGAAGAATCAGTTCATGTGAAATTTGATGAATCTGATCCTATTGAGAAAAAGAAAGACCAAATTGATGAATCTGGGTCTAATGATAACATGAGACTTGAAAACTTGAATGATGATTTTGAAAAAGATATAAATGAAATTCAGTCCAGTTCAGAAGGAAATGACATTGAAGAACCTAAAAGTGTACTACCTAGACAGTCTATAACCCTAAAGAATCACCCTTTAGAAACTGTTATAGGAGACCTAGACATAGGAATAAAAACCAAAATAAATGTAAGAAATCTTGTTGAATTCTATGTCTTTATATATCAATTAAAACCTAATACATTAGAATAAGCCTTATTTGATGAAAGTTGGATGATAGAAATGCAAGAAAAACTAAACTAGTTCAAGAGAAATGAAGTTTGAAATTTAGTTGAAAGACCACAGAACTATCCAGTTATAGGAACCAAATGGGTCTTTAGAAATAAACAAGATGGTCAAGGAATAATAACTAGAAATAAAGAAATACTAGTAGCTAAGGGTTATAATCTGGAAAAAGGTATAGACTATGATGATACCTTTGCACCTATAGCTAGATTAGAAGTCATTAAGATCATTTTAGCCTATGCATCTCATATGAACTTTAAATTATTTCAGATGGATGTTAAGTCTGTCTTTTTAAATGGTTATTTAATGGAAGAAGTTTATGTCGATCAAACTACTGCTTTTAAAAATTCTCTAAAACCATATTCTATTTTTAAACTTACTAAAGCTATTTATGGCCTTAAACAAGCACCTAGAGCTTGATATGAGAGATTAAGCTCTTTTCTTTTAAAAAATGGTTTTACTGTTGGAATGGAAGATCCAACACTTTTTAGGAAAACTAAAGATTCTAATTTTTTATTGTTTTAAATTTATGTTGATGATGTAATTTTTTGATCAAAAAATTTAAAACTTTGTCATGATTTTTCAAATTTAATGCAAAAGGAATTTGAAATGAGCATGATGGTAGAATTAAATTTCTTTTTAGGAATTCAAATTTATCAAAAAGATTTTGAAAATGTTTTAAATTAAAGAAAATACATTACTGATTTACTAAAGATATTTGGAATTGAAAACAGCAAGACATATTTAAATCCTATGAGTACTAATATAAAAAATGATTTGGATGAAACTGGAAAATCATTTGACAACAAGTTATATAGAGGTATGATTGGTAGATTATTATATCTTACTGCAAGCAGACCAGCTATAATGTATTCAGTATATCTATGTGCTAGATTTAAATATGATCCAAAATAATCTCACATAAGTGTTTTCAAAAGAATTTTTAGATATTTAAAGCGAACAGTTTTTCAATATCTTCTCTATCCAAAAACTTCTGATTTTAATTTAATTTCATATTCAGATGTAGACTTTGGATGTTTTAGCTTAGATTGAAAAATCACCTCAGGGACTTGTCACTTTTTAAGAAAATATTTAGTGTCATGGTTTATTAAGAAACAACACTCATTTTCCCTGTAAATAGCCGAGGTAGAATATGTATCTATAGGCAGTTGTTGTGAACAAGTTTTTTGGATGAAAAACACTCTTATGAACTTTGGGCTAAATTTCAATAATACACCTATTTTATGTGATAACACAAGTGCTATAAATATTTCAAAAAATTATATTAATCATTCTAGGACTAAGCATATTGATACCAAACATCACATTCTAAGAGACCATGTTCTTAAAAGGGATATATTCTTAGAGTTTTTAAGCAATAAAATTCAATTACCTGATATTTTTACTAAACAACTTCCCACTGCAAGGTTCGATTTTATTAAGGGGGAGATAGGTTTATTTATTTTTAAATGATTTTTTTCTTTTCTTTATTATTATATTTATTACTTGTTTAATTTAAAAACATTTTTAGTTCTACTTTAAACTTTTGTCACGTAAGTTTT
This sequence comes from Viscum album, assembly GCA_963277665.1. Taxonomy (NCBI): domain Eukaryota; kingdom Viridiplantae; phylum Streptophyta; class Magnoliopsida; order Santalales; family Viscaceae; genus Viscum; species Viscum album. The sequence goes on from OY728158.1 coordinate 1,468,437,319, forward strand.
TACTTTTAAATTTGTAATAATTACTATGTACGTAATGACACGATAATCAAAGATGTTAGAAACTGTTTCCCATTCCAAACCTATTCATTTTCTCAAAACTCTTCGAAACCTCGAAAACCTTTTTTCGATCTTCTCTACTTACACCTGAACCTTAAAAACTCTAAACTTTCGAATCTTCAGAGATCTAAATTAGAAATGTAAAATACCAAGAGGATCGATGATCCAGAGACCAGCATTGCTAAGCATCAACGCACGGTGGGAAGGAAAATTATTCAAGGAAAGGTAATTGATTTAGAATGACTATATCAGACAGATTTGATGCTACGACAAGCCCTAGATTTTCATAACCTGGAAAAAACATTTAATGGAGAGAATATGAAGTTTCTATATGAGATAGAACTTCTTCATTTCTTTAAATCTGTTCAGTTTATCCTACGAAAGGAGGAAGATAATGTGATATCAAAGATCGGGGATAGAGACTTTTTGATTTCCTCTGTGGAAATTGCTCAAATTCTTCACTGCCCTCATGAGGGAGTATTTCACTTTGATTTGAAGAATATAGGTTATAGTGTACATAATTAAAAGGATATTATGTCTTTTTTTTGGATCAATGAATTTAAGGAAGATGGTAGTGAAAGATTTGGAGCCGGATCAAAATATTTTAGTTAAGTTTGTGAAAACAGGTATTGCACCTCGTATGTGAGAAATGGAGAAAATTTTATATCCTAACATGTATATCATGTTTCTCTTGATGAGTGATATCAAGTTAAACTTTCTGAGATATATGGTGAGATATCTCATTTATTACTGCCAACCAGAAGCGAGAATGAACTTCTATCCCTTTGGAAGATTCATTTCAAAGATTTTGTTTAAGAAAGATATGATAAGGTTGGTGGATGCTCGAGTGAGATTCCACAACATCAACAAGTTCAATGTAGGAACATTGATAAATATTGTTTATTTCTGGAGCACAATCAAAGGCAATCTTATGGCTGTAAGAGTAGAGGAAGATGAAGAGATTTCTCAAGCACAACCTGCAAAGTCAAAAGAATGACAAGCTGAATCAATAGTAAGAAGGGTTTCAAGGAGAATCAGATTTGTAACTATTTATACACCTGCAAATGAGGAAATTCAATAAGGACTTCAAAGAAAAAGGCATAGAGTGGATCAAGTTGGAGAGGAGCCTACTCAAACAAATACAAATAAAACTGAACTACTTTTGAGCTATAGATTTATTAGAGAATCTACAGTACAAGACATTTCACAACAAATAGTTTCTCAGATTGAGTTGAATCCTCAATTAGAATAGGAAATTATGCCTCAGAAAAAAATAAAGGCAGAACCATAAGTATAGGTGGATACTACACCTGGAACTAATATTCAAAAGGAAATTGATCAAGAGGAACGAGTTTTGGAGGAACATGTCTTAGAAGTGATCAAATAAGAAGATGATTAGGAGGAGCGAGAACAAGTTCATATGGATCAAGAAGAGAACCCTTCTAAGAATCAAACTGAATTATTAAATAAATATATTTTTTTGGATGAGTCAAGGAAGGACTCTGAGGGAAAAACATGTGGAAAAACCAGTATAGGGAGGGGATGAAGAGAAATTAGATGTTGATCACTTGAACTTAGTACTGTTACATCATAATGAAGCTGAAACATAGAATCAATCATAGGGTGCCTCTTATTTTGATAATAATCATGTGGAGGAGTTGATCATAAAGTTTAATAAAGTTCAATATGAAAATGTATCTTTGCGAAGTGCATTAAAAAAGGTGAGGTGGAAGTTTTAGGACCTAAAAGTCAGTTCTATTTCTAAGAAAGAAGTAGAAATTTTCAATAAGTAAATGATGTATGTAGTTGAAAATATAAAATATGAAATGGTGATGAAGATAGATTTAATATAATTTAAAACTTTAATGGAGAAACAATTCGCAGCTGTCAGAAATAGTGAAGCCAGTACATTAGGTACTTCACCTGATCTAATCAGAAGATTTCAAGACATAATAGTATTTATGAGTAATATGAATGATAGATTACAGGACATTCAATGCAATATTTCTTTTTTGACAGTGTTATTGGAAAATCAAAAGTTTCTCATAGACCAGTTGACTTCTAGTAAACTAGGTATTAGAACTTTACTGAATCAGTTCACAGAAAAGTTAACTCTCTTTATGGACAAGGAAGAGAGTCTTCATGAGTTCTTCAGAGTCAATCTGATTGAAGATCTTCATCTGACTCAAGAAAATAGATATCTCATAATCTAGTTGGGAGATGGATTGATTAGAAGATTAAGAACTTAGTTAGCGGAGATCAAGGCAACATTTCAGAGGAGATAAAACCTACCCTTAACCCAACCTTGATTCCTGTTGTAGTAGTTACTATATTTTTACAATATTTTTAATGAAGTGTTTTTTTAATATTATTTTGTTATCTATTTTTTTTAATCTATGTTATAAATTCACATAATCCAGATTCAAATATTGATAAATAGTTAATAATATAATTTACTTAGTTCAGTGCTACATTGAAATGTGTTATATCTTATTCAATCATTATTTTTTATATCACAAAAAGGGGGAGAAATTTATATAAACATAACATTTTATTTTAAATTTATTTAAAATTAATTTTATTTTCTTTCAAAAAAAGGGAAAATTAAAATTTTACTTTAAACTTTTAAATCGTTTTACTTAGGGGGAGAAATTATTTAAAATTTTAAGATGTCATTTTGGGGAGAAATTTTAAATACATTTTTTTATCTTTTCAGAATTCTAAACTATATGTAATTAATTTTGTATATTAATTTCATTTGTTATTTTATGGGTTTTTTGATCATCGAAAAGAGGGAGATTGTTGAGCAATTGTTGTTTTCAACATCACATAATTTTATATGGGGGAGATTGTTGAGAACAATACTCTATCTCTTTATAAAGATTTTGATGATCACAAATATCCTTATTAGTTATTCTAATTATTTTACATTGAGTATATTTTAGAAAATTAAAATTATTTATTTATCTATTTTGAGATAATATTAAAGCGTTTAATTCGTGTGGAATATTTGGCAAAGTATTTAGAAATTACTTGAGCGTGTTCTGGAAACACCATTCATACCCTATATTGAAGAGCATAGCGTAAGGATGGAATCCATCGTTTACTTTATAGGTTATCAGAAATGTCTGGTTAAGCAACCATACGTTATCATAAAATTATGAATGAAAGAACCTTACCTTTGGAAGGAACCTTAGTTTTGGAAGGAACCTTACTTTTATAAGGAACGTTACTTTTGGAAGAAGAACCCTACGTTTGGAAGGAACTTTACATTTGGGAAATCGGAAAAGTATGGAAGAAGATTATTATGTGAGTATGGGACGCTAAGTTTGTTTCTTAAAAGTATAGTTCATCAACCTTACTTTTGTGAACAACCATATGTTTGAGAGTTGAAGAGAAAAGTATGGTTCATCAACCATACTTTTTTGGATGATCAAACTTACGTTTGGAAGCTGAGAAAAGTATGGATCGTTTACCTTACGTTTGAGATCAACCATACATTGTGAACCTTACGTTCATAGATTGTATGTTATGCAATTCAACCCTACATTTGGCATCAAATATTTAAATTATGAAATTAATAAATCAACAGTCTTTAAGCGGATTATTAGGCTGATTTCAAGCCATATTAAAATCCCGAATCTAAATCATGTCTTTGACGAATTAAAAGCTATTTATTAATGATTAAAAGGATCAATTTAAGAGGATATTTTCATGGTGAATATTAAGGAATGTTATATCTGCTCTTTTATTCAAAATTTTGAATATTGTGAGTCAGAAGGTGACTTTTGGGGATCTAAATTTACAAAGGAGAATGTTCATCTTTTTTCTATATATACCTGTATGATTTTGTATTATAGAAATATAGGAAAATCATAGAAAATATATATCAAGATATTGAGTTTTTCACTATTACAATTTACAAAGAAAATCAAGACTTATATATCTGTTGTTATGAAGAATGACAAAGTTGTGTTTTCTGATGAAGAAGAAACATGATTGAAGATTCACCGATTCTACATCGAATATCTTTTGTGGATCCACTATTGTTGAAGTTGCTAAAATTATTTCAATATCTACTACAACTAGATCATCTCAGAACTACTTCTACCTGAAGAACATCTTTTCTGAAGACACCGATCATTTTACTGTCAATTGCGTGTTATTGTAATTGTGAATAACAAATGAAAATTATTTAAAAGAACTAATACTCTTTTACTTTAAGTAACAAGCTTCTCATACCAAGCTATGTATTTGGTTCTGTGTATGAACTAGAAGGCTTTGTTTAGCCTTAAACTTATAAAGGTGTCAACTTCCTGCACTCAGTTGTGGAATGGTATGTTGATAAGAGGACCAAATAGTGAAAATCACCAAGCTCATGGAGTAGAGAATTGGTGGAGTGGACTAGAGGCCTTCTGTTCCCTAAACCACTATACATCATGTGTTATTTGATATTTATTTTCCGTTACTTAATCTTTCTAATAAAGTTAAAAGTACTGATCATGATCTCGCGAAGAATTTGTAAAAGACACAATTCACCCCCCCCCCCCCTGTGTATATTTGGTATAACCAGATCCAACAAATTTATCATGGTGTGATTTAATTGACGTGACAGAACACATCTTTAATGTAAAAATCCTTGTAGTTTTATAAAGAAGACCAAACAAAGAAGCATTGGGTTATAATTTCTCTAATTTAGACCATATACCAATAAGGGAGGACTTGTAACTAACTTCCCTTAACATCTTATATCCTAAGGATAAAAAAAGGGTGTTATATTCCTTAGAAATAATATCAACAAAGATATATCCATAGGTAGTTGTGGTCTGAACATTATTAGAAAACCTGAAAATAGGTTTACTAAGGCCATTTAAGGCATCAATGAGCCTATGATGGACAAGAAGGGATCCATCCATGATTCTCCGTAGATTAAAGTCATTATCACCATCGAGATTCTCTATTTCATACTCAGCAAATGTGATTGTTTATTTAGGAGGCTTTGATGCCAATTTTTTTGGGGGCTACGTTGGACGGTAAGTCCCCAAGTAATTCAAAGAACCACTAGATATATAATTGGTTTCTAGTAGAGTTTGTAAAATACAAGAATGAAAGAAAGATGATGATGACCATAGCCACAATAAGGGTGAAGATGAGGCTATTCAGTATGAGATGAAATCACGACTGAATAAAGGAAATAGAGTAGCAAAAGAAATAGAACTGAAAGAAGTAAATGAATGTAGAGATTAAACGTGATCCAGGCTTTTTGGGATTATTTACATAGAAAAAACACCACTGACTCACAAAATTTATTAATTCTCAAACAAATAGAGATATAACAGATAGTGAAAGAAAAGACAGAGAAATAGTAGGATACCAAGAAATAAGTAACTCAAAGTATCAAGAATTAAGAAGGGAAACTAATAAGTAGCATGGGTTATCACTGTCAAGAAGCCTTTGTATAATCCTAGGAATATAAAGATATGAACTCTGGATTTGAAAATAACATGTTGAAGACTCATAACCTCAACACGATCATTGGATCGTAACCGGAAGCATGCAGCGGGATTGTCTCTCCTTTAAGAAAATGAAGCGGTGAGAATATCTCTATTGTACGGTGTTCGATAACAAAAGCTAATATCAATCTGAGTTTCTTCTCCAATGATGCTATAGGGGTTTCTTTAAACTAGATCAAGTGTGAAATAATGAATTCCATGAAGGTATGGGAGATGAACCGAAAAATAACCCATATAGTGATGGTTGCATGAGGTAATAAAATCCCATGACAAGAAAAATAGTCATGCACAAAACCAGTGAACCAGTGATTGTTGCATGTTGTGGCTGAAAAAATTCTAAGGATGTGTGCATGGTATAAATGAACCATGGAAGCAAATCTTATCAACAGATCAAGGAGGGAAAATTTTTATGGATTGGGTAAAAAAATTATTTAATTAAATGGGTGTATGGTTTTATTATTAGGGATATGGATTGGGTAAGCGCCAAATGAAATGTCGCTTTTGGGATAAACCAAAAGTGTCAGAACAAATTTTACTTTGGTAGGATAAACCCCAAATCACCTAACCAATTGGCGCTTTGGCAGTTCAACTTTCCCATTTCCACACCCCACACACCACCATTTCTTATTATATGTATATATAATTTTATATTAACAATTATAAATAAATATAATATACATATATATATATAATTATATATATATATATATTAATTTTAAATATATTTATAAATGTATTTTAAATGTATATATAAAACTATATGTTTATAAATATGCTTTAAATGTATATATAAATTTAATTTAAATGTATATATAAATATATTTTAATAATTAAATAATTATAAATATATTTATATTTATATAATTATAAATATTTATTTATAGAGATAGGTTTATAATTATATAATTATAAATATATTTATAAAAATAATTATAAATATATTTATTATGTATATATATATTTATGAAAATAAATTCATATTTATAAATATATATTAATAATTATATATATTTATATTTATATTTATAATTATATTTATATTTATAATTATATTTATATATTTTTTTTTATAATTATTTTTATACTTATAATTATATTTATTTATAATTGTAAATATATATTTATATAAATAAATTTATATATGTATATATATATATTGGGTACATAGGGGTACAATTACATTGAAACACACATGCGGCCTCAACATCGATGGGAAGGTCATAGCCCCCCCCCCAAGGGATAACCCACCCATTAATGGGATGAAGACCCAACTAATGACATCCTTGAAGACCCTTTATTTTTAGCAAGCCCGCATACCCCATACATATCAGACCTAGAGGCTTCGTAACATGCATATGACCTACGCCCTGCAACATCCACCATTATTGTGTCATGCTTTCATCAAAACCACCGAATGGGCCTCCTCACAAACCAACAATGAATAGGCCATTCCTTCCATCACCTCACTAAAAATCATAGCAGTGCCACTAATGATCACTAAACCACCACCCCTGCCCGAATGCAATTAAATTGAGGTGTGTCGCACCACTCGTCCAACACCACATCTTCTAAACAAATTTATATATAATTATAAATATATTTTAAATGTATATGTAAATATATTTTTAATAATTATATAATTATAAATATAATTATATTTATATAATTATATATATTTATTTATAGAGAATGATTTATAATAATATATTTATAAATATATTTATAAATATATTTATTATTTATATATTTATTTATATAAATAAATTCATATTTATAAATATATTTATAATTATGTATATATTTATAATTTTATTTATTTATTATTGTAAATATATATTTATTGTTGTAAAAACAAAATTAAAATGAGTAAAAATAGAAGAGTAGAGAAAAGTGACCAAAAAGGAAAGATGGGTATTTAATTGAAGATTCCAAAGTTTCCATTCTGTCAATCGTGATCTATTTTTTGGGGGTTTCACTACCTTTTATAGGAAGTGCACCATGATAGAGGATGAGGGTTTGGTTGGGGTGGGAAGACCACCCCTTTTGAATGCTTTAGTTGCATAACACTCCCCCTTATGATGAAAACCTCTACCAATGTCATACTTGTTTTGATATTTCCTCATAAAAAACATTTTCAGGAAAAACCCATTGGGATAAAAATCGGATTAAGGAAAAGTGTACAATCATGTAGACTCCACCTGAAAGTCACATTACATTACAAATTTTTCAATTTACACATCACTATATTATATACAAGATTTCTAAAAATAATTATTGATAGTTCCTTTGTAAATAAATTTTTAAGGTTGTCACTAGATTGAACATATTGTATGTTGTTATCTTCGTTCTTCATTAACTCTTGTGTAAAGGTGAAAAATTTGGGTAGTATGTGTTTTGTCCGATCATTCTAGATGAATCCCTCCTTTAATTGTGTGATTCATGCAGTATTATGTTTAAATAAAATTTTTGGGCCACTATCCATAGGCAATCTACTTGCATGTTGAATGTGTTGAGACATAAACCGTAACCAAACACATTCCCAACATGCTCCATGTAATGATATCACTTTTACATTATTTTAATATGTTGTGACAAGTGTTTTCTTTTGTGATCTCTAAGATATGGAATAACCTCTAATTGTGAACACATAACCAGTTTGTGATCATGCATTATGTGGTTTAGATAAATAACTTTCATCTGTGAAACCGGTCATCTTTTTTTCTAATTTGTTAGAATATAATAAACCCAAATCAATGGTGCCGTAAATATAATGAAAAATTTGTTTAATTATATTCTAATTACTTCATGTAGGGGATAAAATAAATCTTTCCAATAAATTAGTAGAAAAAGATATATCACAATGAGTACAATTAGAAAGATATATTAGCGCTCTGATAGCACTGAGGTATGATACTTTATGACCATCCAATTCCTCATTTTCTTCACATAGTTGAAATTGATCTTTATCGGTATTTAAATACCAAACAACCATTAGATTACTTAAAGGATTTTATTTATTCATATTAAATCATTTTATGACCCTTTCAATGTAATTTGACTAATGAAAAAATATACCACTTGGAATATGCTCAATTTATAATCCAAGAAAACACTTGGTTCATCCTAGGTCTTTCATTTAAATTAATACATTAAGTTTTTCATTGCTTTATTGATCTCTTCTGGAGTTCTGATGATATTTAACTCATCAACATAAAAATAAATGATTGCATATCCAAATGTTTTTTGCTTAATAAAAACACATGGGTATATGGGGTTATTTACATACCCTTTATTTAAAAAATATTCAATCAAATTATTATACCACATATGCCCATATTTTTTAATACATACCGAAATTTATGAAATGTAATTTAATATGGATATTTGGGTTTTGATTTCAATACTTAGGGTATTTTTAATTTTTCAAGGATTATCATATATATACTACTATCTAGTGACCCATATAAATAAGTTGTAACAACATCCATAAAATGCATATTAGCCTTCTCAACTACTATAAGGATAATTAGGTATCAAAAAGTAATAGAATCCATAACAGGAGAATATATCTCCCCATAATCAATTCCAGGTATTAGAGAAAAACCTTGTGTGACAAGATGATTTTTCTATCTTACAATATCATTTTTATCATTATGCTTATGCATAAAAAATCCATTTATATCCATCAGGGTTCCCAACTTCTAGTTTGGGAATGATATGTACAAAAACCTTTCACATATTAAGTGAATTTAATTCAACTTGTATTTCATATTTTCATTTGCACCAATTAGTTTTTTTTACATTCCATAATAGACCTCGGTTCATAATCTTCATTTTCAATGTCACATAACGTAGAATATGAAAATATTTCATCAATATTTTTCATAATACTTTAATTCCATATATCAACTATATTGGTATAATTAAGATAGATTCAATTATTTTTAGAACCTTCAAGGTTTTATATTTCCTATGAATTCTCTTTATGATTATCATCATGTGTTTCTTTAGTAACACTTAAACTTCATGTTTCTTCTAGAACACACACCTCCAAAATTGGGTTTTCAATTATACTCATCCCTTTTATTTTTCATGGATTTATATCCTTAGATCTAATTGGTATTCCATTATTCAGGCATGTTTTTTAGATTTCCATAACATCATTATGTAATTGTACCTTTAGGACATCAATTATAGTCGGTGCATTTACATCTAGTACATGTGATTTAGTCACACCCTTTGAATCAGTAAATGCATCAGGCAATTTATTTACTAGTTCCAAAAAATGTAAAATATTTTTCACTTCCATATCTCACTACTAGGTGGGAGGATCAAGAAGATATAACATTTACACATTCCAGGAAGTATCCTCCCTTTGTTTCTTTTCTCCCCAAAATTTTGGGAATACTTCTTCATTAAAGTGACAATAAAAAAACATGATGTAAATACATCACTGGTTTATGGTTCAAGATATCTGATGATGGATGAGGATTCATATCCTACATATATTCCCAACCTCCTTTGAAGTCCCATGTTTGTATGTTGATGAGGATTAATTGGTACATATACTGAACAACCAAATATTCTTAAGTGGGTGATGTCAGGATCTTGGCCAAAATCCAATTGGAGTGGACATTTCTTATGATATGAACTTGGTATAATGTAAATTAATTTCAATCCATGAAATATTTCATGACCCCATATAGAGGTTAGCAACATTATTTTCATTATTAATGGTCTAGAAATAAGTTTTAAGTGTTTTATCAATGATTTATCTAAACCATTTTGTGTTTACATATGGGTGACTGGATGCTCCACAGTGATCCCCATAGACATAAAATAATCAATTAAATATTGAGAGGTAAAATCTCCAACATTATTGATACTTTCTTTCATGATGTCATAGTTAGGGAGTTGTGCTCTCAATTTAATTATTTGAGTAAGAAAATGTGAAAATGCAACATTACGTGTTGAGATAAAATATGCATGTGATCATCTGATATATGCATTAATTAATACCATAAAATATTTAAATGCCCCTCAAGATGGATGAATTGGTATACATATATCCCCTTGAATTTTTTCAATAAAGGCTGACATGTTATCCTTAATTCTATCTGGAGATGGTCTCACAATCATCTTTCCAAGAAAACAATCCGTGCAAGGAATGTTTATTAGTGGACAGGTATGTTGGACCTTCATTGAATTTCCATGAGAACTATCAATTATTTTTCACATCATTCTGAAACTAGGATGACCTAATTGATCATGCCATAAATTAATTATTTGTGGTCAATTACTTATTACTATATGTGTTTCAATTACACTTATATATGTATAATACAATCTAGATGATAGTTTTGGTAGTTTTTCTAGTACATGACTCTTACTAGATTTATTAATAGTAATTCACATGTACTTTTCATTTCTATCAGATATAGTTTTATTATCATACTCATGCTGGTATATATCATTGAAACTTAACATGATTTTTCATACTTTGGGGAAAACAACACATATATTATAAAAAATTGAATCCCATTGGGTAAAGAAAAACTTTCTTCACCAGTCCCTTCTATCAGATCTGTAGGACCTGATATAGTATTCAAAATTGGTCTTATTGATTTAAGATCAGAAAAATATTTTTTATTCTCAATAATTGTGTGCATTTTTTCACTATCTGGTATGAAAATTTCTATCTTTTTTAATCAATTCATTTCAATGATTCAAAATAAAGATAATAATATTATAAGAAACACCTTGTGAAATTAAAATAATATATTATTCAAAATATAAGGCATACAGAAAAAAATATTATATCATATATCATAATGGCTATAATATTGTTGAATTATTTCTTACTATAATATCATAAAATTAACAAGTGAAATCACCCATTTTGAGGTAATTGAAATCATCATTTGATGGCTCGTGATTCTCAATAAAATTTACCTCTTTTTCTTTCCCTTTATAGGATGTCTCAGCAAAGTGTGGGTCAATCTTATTTTCTTCGATATATTCTTTATAGGGCTTACAAATATGATCTAAGTTTCGAAAAACTCGAGACCAATATCCCATATAACCACACCAGTAATAGAAATCTTTAGGATTCCTTGGAGTGCTAGAGCTGATATTTTTTTTATGATATTCGTTTCGAGTAGCCCATGGTTACGACTACATCCCCAACCACACTTGCTTCCAAAACCACATCCACCACAAGAATCATGTCAATGAATTTTTCCATGATTATTTTCATGAAATATATAATTTTTTTCATGAAATGCTACAGCTAAACCAGTAGGATGAGACTTATGATTTTTAATCAAAATCTCATTGTTCTTATCTTTTACAATTAATGAATCTATAAATAATTCACTTGTTTGTGGAAATTTATTATCGATGGTTCTAGTAAATATATCAGAATAAATTCGGTTAAAAATAATAATAATATCATGTTGGTTTAGTCAAACCACCACTATATATTTTATATTTTAATAATTAGCATCATTTTCTATTAAACTGTTGTTAAATATTTTAAAAAAACCCTAATTTCCTCCCCCACCCCCCACCCCTTCTGCATGAGCCTGACCCTGATCCCCCCCCCCCTGACCACCTCCTCTCCCATCCCTAGAGTAACCCCAACCCCAACACCTCACTGTTGACACCTATTCCCCCCCCCCCACCCCACCCCTCTGACCTACCTCCTACGTCCTCAGCACCTACACCGACCCCCATGGCACCCCACTCCCCTTTAACCTCCCTCTCCCCGATGGCGATGTGAACCCTCCCTCTGACCTCCCACTCCTCAAAGGTTACATTAATCCCCCCCCCCTCTGACCTCCCATAAGTTCCCCACCTTAATGGTGACACATACCCCCCCCCCCTCCAACCTTCCTCTCCTAGGCTCAGTTCCCATCCTTTTCCACTTAGATCCCCTCCTCAGTGGTAAGTCAGAACCCCCTTAAAGGTTGTATCATTTTTTAATCACCCTAAATCTATTATTCAATAGAATTATGTGTAAAATCATTGGTGATAAAAAGGGTATAAATTTTTTTTATTCATTCATAATTAACATATATATGTAACTTTTACTTATTATGTACTATTTGGTTTTAAAAATATTTTTTTGGAGTTATAATAAACATTAATTTGAATTATATTGTATGAAATTAAAAAAAATCATTTATGATATAATTTGGTTATGGAATCTAGACTGTTTATAATCTCATGGTTTTTATTTTATATTAATTAATTCCATTTTTTCTAGGTATGTTAATGTCTCCGATTTTTGACATATACATAATTGAGACTATTTTCTAATGCATGACCAATTCGTAGTAGGGTTTGGTGTCGCACATGGTTTCATCACCAACCCTAGAAAGGACTATAAAGATAAAGGACTTTAAAATGAGAATTTAGACACATTTTAAATTTATTATAATTCTTCATATTTTATGAATGTGTGATGAATCAATTAGTTTAATAAAATATATCGAAAAATGATAGATTATGTTGGGTTAAGTTTTACATTCATGATAATCCATTATTGTTAATGGTAACCAGAACATCCAACATAGTTTTATTTATTTTATTTTAACTAACATAATTTTTAAGAGAACTAATTATAGTGTATAGTTTGTTTGTTTTTAGTCAAATGACTAATTTTTTATCATTTGATATGAATCGGACACTTTTAAATGTTTTTCCAAATAAGTGATAATTTTTCCCTCATCATAAAACCATTGATTATTTGGATCCCTTAAAAGTAAAAAATGATTAAATATATTAAATGGTGGTCCTTAAGACTATCACACCCATGATTTTATATTGAGCTATTTTTATATTTCTCTTTGGCCAAGTTTTTTCCCTTGGGTTTCCTTGGTGTTTTTGGAGAAAAATGTAAAATCAGGCTTCATAGAATGTGGCACATGGTTGGTGCACGGTTAAGGGAAATTGTATGCCCTTACCCAGGTAACTATGCAGCCATTTGTAATTTTTAGATAGTGGCTAACTACATGGTTAGTTCATGGTTTGAAAATAGTGTGGCATGTTCCTCTTAGGTAATGAGGGGTGCACGGTTGTCATGTGGTTTGTTAAATCGTGTGGAAAAATAGTGAGACTTGACTAGGTCATTAAAAATATGAAAATTATCTTTCTATCCTCTCAGAATTTAACCATGTATCCTCCTCCATCTACCCAATAAGAGATTTTCATCCATTGGAGCTCCCTATAAGCTTCCATGGTCCTCTTCAAAACCATTCCTTGGGAGATTTTGGTGTTGGAACTTCAAGTAAACTCCAACTAAGAGGTTTCTCTCTTAATTATCCCATCTTTATAGGGTTTTACTTTCCCCTTTCTCGGGTTCTTGTTTTTCAGGGAGTTATTTGACCTAGAGAGGGGTTTATCTAGTGTTTTTAGGGGAGATCTTGATAGTGGTTGTTCAATCTTTCCATTTTAGGGTCGTGTAGTGGTGCGGTTGAGGTTTCACATTCTTTTCTAGATGTTTCTTACACTTGAGGTAGGTGGGTTCAGACTCTAAAATTGTAGATTCTTTTAATATTCTTTCTTGGCTTTATCAAGGTGATCTATAGTTTAAATGTGTGGTTATAAATATATTTTGGAAGTGTTTAGAAATCATATAAGTTGAAAGTTGATTTTCTAAAAGAAAATGGTTGTGTTTTTTGTATGTTTCATTGTGATGTTTCTTAAAAGGGGTTATATGCCTTGTGTGGAGGTTCCATAATGTGTTTTCAAAGGAACTTGAGGTGTGAAAGTGTTGAAAATGGGTTTTCAAAGGAAAACAGATTGCTTTGATTTGTTGGATTTTTTTGTTCACTTTAAATGTGTTATAAAAATTATGTGAATGGTGAGAATAATGTTTTAAAAAAAACTTGGTTTATGTGTTGATTTGAAATGGTATTGGCCCATGTAAATGGTTAAATTGATTTTTTGTTCTCCTTGGAATGTTTTCAAATGGGTTTCATGGATTGTGCAAGTAGTGTGAAAACTGTTTTCAAATTATTTTGGTGTGTGTAAAATGGAAAGTGGTTTGTTTATGTAATATGGTGGTTTCTATGAGATAATAAGTGAGAATGATGATTTGTGTAACATGTGAAATGAGGGATTGAGCACATGTGAATCACAGGTACCTAGGTGGGAAAGATAGAAATAGTATTCTAGTGATTCATAAGTGGAAAGCATGAATTCTTCTAGTGAATTGACACTAGTTGACTTGGATGTGGAAAGGCATGGATTCACTTAATAGAATTGATGATTACATCACTAATTAAAAAATGATTATGATTTTATACCACTATAATTTTTGATAGATTCATCTCTAGTGTCTCATGAATGAGGACATGGTGGATTGTGTTTGTTATACCACGTTTCACCAAGGTACAAGGTTTCCAGGGCTCCACCATTTCTAGTTACCATTATAGATTTACCCATGGTACTCCATTGTGACATGATTCTTATATGATGTGGTTCTATCTGTCAGAATATTCTGGAAATTTTTTCTCCTTTTTGAAAAAAGATTCTGATTAATTGGTTTTTCTTAAAAAAATCTTGAAATTTTTTTAAAGGATTTTGTATAAATTTGAATATTAATTTGTCTATTAATGTTGTAGCATGGAATATTTTATTTTGAGTGGAATCCTACTAGGATTTTTCTCACACCCTACATACACCTTTGGATGTATTTATAATTTGTTACATATGACCCAGGTAAAGGAAATATGTGTATGGGTGATGATGGTGGATCCAAGTTGCTTGAGTTTCCCCTTATCGTAGGTGTCGGTGGTATGGGCCTGAGGAAGATGCTCGTCTAGTTTCACTGAGGTTTTTGAGATGGTGCCATTTTTTGAATTCAATTTTGGTATTTTTTGGGTTCTATTTAATGTTGTAAACATTGAATCTAGAAATTGGTGTACCATGTTTGGTTATGGTTATTCCGTTATGTTTTTTTATTTATGTTGGTTATTTAATCTTATAAAAATGGTTGAAATTATTCCCATGATGTATTTTTGATACCTAAGCACTTTTTTCTAGCCTGTAGGGATTTTTAATTCTTATAGGTCCATGCCATAAACAAATTTAGGTTTCAGTTTTGATGGAACCATGGCTTGGTTCGTGAAAAAAATGGTATCACAGCAGGTCATTCTCTTTTTGGGTCATGTTATTTAGGGAACAATTTGGATATACCATAGATAGGACTGTCAGGTATTAAGGTTCTAATTGTGAGTATAGTTCTTGGCAATCACACCTCATGATAGGACTCGAGTTTCCATTGTATTTTGGGATTTATTTGTGTTAATTGGTCCTTCTACTTTTTTTAATATTAGGGAAATGAAGTGGGAGTTGGGTCAGTGGTCACCGTGAGCTCGTAGGGACTGGAAACCCATGTAGAATAAGTGACATAGTCCTAAAAGGCTCTATGTGATGGTGGTGTGATTGTAATATGGCCTCCAACCATATTTCCAAGTCATCCATCGATACTAGTTTTCTCCTTAAGAATTGTTTTGGTTTTTCTTGATTCTAAATTTTTTTTTGAAAACACTTTTTTGGGATCGTGTAAACTGGATTTTGAAATGGAATTGGTTAAGTTTTGGTAATATGAAAATGGAGTTTTAAGAAATAATTTTTAAGAATTATTTGGAAGTTTTATTTTCATGAAATTGTCTCTGTGTAAAACAAGAATTATTTTAACATGGTTATAAGTTTATGATCTAAATTTGGAGGTTATTGAAATGGTATGTTTGAGAAATAATAATTAATTTTGAAAAAGGTTTTGGAATTTTTTTTAAAATAGTTTAAATTGTTTTTTAATGTGATACTCATAATTTATTTTTATAAATGATAAAATGATTTGATGTGTGGGATTTGAATGTTTTTTTTACTCGGTGGTGAGTGAGATTTTGAAAAGTTTTATAAATTTTGAAATGGGAAATAGATCAAGAATTTTAATACGTGGGTTTAATATTTTGTTTTATAAAGTGAAATTTTTTGTTTTGTAATTTTTTATTTCCATGATTGACCACATTCATGGATATGTGTGAACATTTGGGTGACATGTGGTGAGGGGTGCCTGATTTGGCACAAAAATATGCATGTGTGAGGCTCCATGGAATTTCATTGGTAAGTGTGCAACCCACCGAGATTATTTTCATTTCAAAATTTATTTTAAGAGAAGATTTGATGTTTGATAACCATTGGTTGTGTGGTGTTTCTCCTAGTGATTTGGGAATGTGGCCTATAATGTGTTTTGAGTTTGAGGATTCTTCTTCATTAAATTGTGTTTCAAGTTTGAGTTCTTTTCGGTGAGTTGGTCTTAAAATAATGGTTAGTGGTTTCTTCTAAAAATTTTCCTTATAGGACTTTGAGTTAGTTCCCTTTATGTTTTAGGTGTTTCTTTGTGGTAATATTTGTATGATGGATTAGTTTTTTTGGGTTATTTCTTTCCTTGATTGTCTAGGTTATTCCCCCACAAATATTTGATGGGTGTTGAATGTGTGGCCATGAGTAGTGCACCGCTGATAGACCCTCCATTTGATCAACCCTTAAACCTTCTTATTGAGTTTCATAAGTTGATTCCTCTCTTTTATAGTCATGTGGATTCTATCAAAGTGGAATTGTGGGTGTGTTGTTAGAAAATAGTGATTGAAGGTGATGTTTCCACCTTTATGCTTGAATGTGTTAGAGTTTGATTTGGTCTCTTTTGCTGATGTGATAAGGTTTGTGGTTCATGTTGTGGTGGAATGAAGTAAGAGTGCTTGAGGCAACCAATTTTCTACCATTATTTGTAAGTGGTTAAGGAAGTTACATTAAGTAAATGGGGAATTGTCATGAAGCTGTTGGTTTTGGTTGTAGAATTAAAAGGGCCTCTCGATCTTTCATCAGCTCCTTCAGGTGTAGGATCATACTATGCAATCAATGTGGAAATTCTAGTCATAATAAGTCATCTTGTCTGAATGATCTTAATACCTACCATTCCTATAGATGCATAAGCCACTGGAAACAAATTTTTTGGGGTGTTTCTAGGAAGCGATGTGGCACCAGTTTACAAGAGAAGGGTTTTTTTAAGGATTAGTTTGAAGTCCCTTACTATGTGTGCTTTCCTTGTTGTAATGGTTGTGTCTAGTGGTGTTTTTTTGTGTTACCTCTTTGGATCGAAATGAAAAAGTGAATGTTGTGGAATTTTTTAAGAACTTCCCTTTTAATGGAAGAAAGTTTCCCTTTCAGAAATACTGAATTTAACCTTTATAAATGAAGGTTTATTTTGTGTGTTCCTTGATTATTTAGTTTCTCATTTGGAAGAAATGGGATGATTCGTATGTGTCTCCTGAATCCTCATCTCATTGAAGTCCCTTTTTGGGGTGAAGTGGGTTCCATGGTGTGTTGTGTTCTGTTGGTTCTTCATGGATTTCTTTGTGGCTGCTTGTGGCACCAAAAAATAAGCAGTTCCAACAAGGGATCATCACCTCCTAACTACAAGGTTCAAGATTCTTCAAACATCAGGGCTCTAGCAATAAGCCTCAGACTGATGCTAGCACGTAGTCAAGAATCAAGGAATTTGAGGAACCCTATTATGGATTTTGTCTTCGATGCTAGAATGGGGACGGTTTAAGTTCTATGTGGTAGTTTCTTCTCCATGTAAAGTTTTCTTTTGTGGAAAGGGCATTGTGGGTTCTTTTTTTTTTGTGAATATTATGGTTTTTATAATTATTCATTGGTTATAAAGAGGCATGGTGGTCTCATTTTATTAATATTCCATTGGTTGAGATTTATAGATGTGGATATATATTTGGTTGTCCTTGAGTAGTTGTTCTTCGTGAATTGGTTTCGATTATAGACTATATCTTGGGTGGGTTTTTTCCTAATTTTATTTTTCTCCTTGTGAAAGGGATTATAGGCATGTGTTTGTTGTTCTATGCATGAAGTTATTATGTTTTCCCATGTCGGGTTTCCTATGTTAGTCCATCTTTTTAGGTTAAGTTGGTTGGTTATCATGGTGGGGAGACCCACCGTGGGTCTTGTTATGATTCCTTATGAAGTAAATCCCTTCTATATTGTCTCAAATAGTGGAGATTCCATTCAGTACTCCCTGTGATAATAATATGGTTTAATTTCTGGCATTGTCTTTGTAGTGGGTAGTCTCATTTGGAGTCATTTAAATTTGAGTTCCTTCCTTGAGTAAACATAGGGGTGAGAGTGCGACCAAAAGTTTTATTGAGGAAAGGTTTTGTATGTATTTTTTGACAATTGGATTCAGTTCATTTGTTTGTTTCGGGTAAATGGTATGAGTTTCATTTGTTAATGTATTAAGTATTCTTGGATTGATAGTTTTGATTATTCATTGTGAAAATTCCTTTTCTTGTGATCAATCAACTAGAGGTGTTATGACTCTCTAGGGGAAGAATGAATATAGTGGGGTGTCTATTATGGAATCTCGAGTTAAATATTATGGATCTCCAGTTCTGTTCATGATTTCCTTACTTTCTCTTTATTTTTTGTCTATTTGGAATTTCCTTTAGTTATAGAGGAATATATGTTTTTTTCTCTAATCAATATTTGAGTTTACTTTATAGGGGTGGAAAGTTTTCATGGTGGAAATAATTGTCACACCAGTGATTTTATATTGAGATATATTTTTATTTATCTTTGCCTAGTTTTTTTTCATTGGTTTCACTTGGTTTTTTTTGAGAAAAATAGAAACTTGGGCTTTACAGCATGTGGTGCATGGTTGGTGCACGGTTAGGGGAAAACGTGCGCCTTTTACCAGGTAACCATAGGGACATTTTGAATTTTTGGAGAGTGGTTAACCACACAGTTAGCCCACATTTTTCAAATCATGTGGGCTAATAATGAGGCATGTTCCTCTTGGGAAATGAGGGGTCCACGATTGCCACACGGTTTGGTAAATCGTTCGGGAAAACCATGTGATTTTTCCAAGTCAATAGAAATCTAAAAATTTCATTTGTTTCCTCTTGGTATTTAATCTTATCTCCTCCTCCATCAGTCCAATACATGATTTTCAGCTATTGGATCTCCCTTTATGCTTCCTTGGACCTCTTGAGCACCATTCCTTGTGCGATTTTAGTGTGGGAACTTTAATGAAACTTCAAGTAAGTGGTTTCTCTCTTGATTCTACCAAATTTCTAGGGTTTTCCTTTCCCCTTTCTAGGGTTATTTTTTTCAGTGGGTTATTTGACCTATGGAGGGTTTTATCTTGTGATGTTGGGGGAGATCTTGATAGTGGTTTTTCAATATTTCTTTATTAGGTTTGTGTGGGGGTGCGGTTGAGGTTTCACATTATTTTTTGAAATTTTATTCACATGAGGTAGGTGGTTCCATGATCTAACATTTTTATATGATTTTAATATGATTTTTTGGATTTATAAAATTAATCTATGGTTTAAATGTGTGGTTTTAAATATTTTTTGGAAGTCTTTTTCATGCATGTAAGATGAAATTCGATTTTCTAAATTAAATTGGTTATGATTTGTGTATTTGTTATTGTTATGTTTCTTAAAAAGGGTTGTATGCCTTGTGTGGAGGGTGTGTAATGTGTTTTCAATGGCACTTGTGGTGCGAAAGTGCTGAAAATGGGTTTCCAAAGGAAAATGAATTTCTTTGATTTTTTGTCTTTTTGTGTTAACATTAACTGAGTTTTACAAAAAATCATTTGATGTGTGGCATTTTTTAAAAAGATAACATAGTTTTATTATTGATTTGAAAAGGGATTGGCCCATAGAAATGGTTAAGTTGATTATGTGTTCTTCATTGAATGTTGACAAATGGGTTTCATGGATTGTGTAAGTAGTGTGAAAAGTGTTTTTAAATGGTTTTGGTGTGTGTAAAATAGAAGGTGGTTTGTTTAAAGAAAATGGTGGTTTCCATGTGATGATAAGTGAGAATAGTGATTTTTGTAACATGTGAATTGAGGGATTTAGCACAAGGGAATATTAGGTACCTAGGTGGGTAAGCTAGAACTAGTACACTTGTGATTCAAAAGTTATAATCCCAGATTCTTCTAGTGAATTAACACTAGTTGACTCAGAAGTGGAAAGGCCTATATTCACTTAACAAGATTGAATAATACAACACTAATTAAACTATTATGATGATTGGAGACCACTATAATATTGGATATATTCATCTTTAGTGGCTCATACATGAGGACACTGTGGGTTGTGGTTGTTATACCATGTTTCATTGAGGTACAAGGTTTCTAGAGCTCCACTTATTCTGGATACCCTTAAGGATTTACCCATGGTTCTCTATTGTGACATTATGCTTATGTGACATGGTTCCATCTATCAGAATATGATGGACCTTATGTGTTCTACTTTTTGAATAAAGATTGTGACAAAATGGTCTTTCTTAAAAAAATGTTTTCTTGAAAATGTTTTAAAGTATTTTGTATAAATGTGCAAGTCAATTTGTATATTAATGTTATAGAATGAAATATTTTATTTTGGGTTGAATAATACTAGTCTTTGGCTCACATACTATATACACCTTTGGGTGTATGTTACTTTGTTACATATGACCCAGGTAAAGGAAAGATGTGTCGGGGTGTTGATGGTGGATCCAGGTTTCTTGAGTTTCCCCTTATTACAAGTGTTGGTGGTAGTGGCGAGAGGATGATGCTCCTCTCATTGTATGAAGTTTTTTGGGATAGTGTCATCATTTCCTTTTCATTATAGTCTTTTTTGGGGTTTTGTTTAAAGTTTTAAACATTGAATATAGAAATCATTGTACCATGTTTGGTTATGGTTATTCATTTATGTATTGTTTATTTTTTTGGTTATTTAGGCTTATGAAAATGGGTGAAATCATTCCCATGATTTATTGTTGATACCCAGGAACTTTTTTCCAACCTGTGGAGATTAGGAACACCCTTTGGTTTATGACATGGATCGGTTTGGGTGTCAGGTTTGATGGAACCCAGGATTATTTCATGATAAAGACCATCTCGAACCCACATTAATTTAACTTTAAAATTCTAAAACAGTGTAGAATTTATTCTCTAACCCGGTGGAATCTGATGCACTATTTTCCTATGAATATATAGTGTAGAGTCAAATATAGCATTGCACTGTACATTCACTAGACGCCTTTTTGGTTTTTTTAATTTTTTTATCCTTTTTCATTTAATATATTGGTTTAAAATTTCATTATTTGAAATAAATAATTATTTTTAAATTATAATATATGGTTTTTCACGAAAAAAGAAGATAAAGTAAATGGGTTGAAGAATAATTCACTGTGGATACTTCACTTTGAAGTAGACTTACTTCACTTTGAAGTTTTGGGTTGGATATGGTCTAAATGGTAGAATGAAGTATAAGAACATATAACAACCTAAAACTTATGTGTTTATAAGTTTTAGCCATCCAATAGTGTGTGATATCCAAATAAAGTATACTTTACATTCATATTTTTAAATGGGTGTTCTTGGTATTAGTTAGACCATGGGAAATGGTTTAGACATTGATCGGTGTAGATAATTTTTCAATGGAATGAACCATCCTTGGTTACAATACTGTGGTAGAATACACCACTATATTTTTCTCTGATAAAAATAATATCATCTACATATAAAATATCAAACATTTATATATATTTATCATATTTAATGTAGAGGTTATTTTTCACACTTCCATCATTAAATATCAATTGTTTCAAGCAAGTATCTAACTTAAAATACCATGATATTGAGTCTTATTATAAACTTTATAGATCCTTATTTAATTTTAATTGTACCTATTTGATTAAACATTTATATCACTATATTTGAATGTATAGGTAGAATATAATCCAATAGCTATGGATAAAATTTTGATTAATTTACCTTAAAATGTACCTTGGATTTCTAAGGGATTAGAATAAGTTTTAGATTATGAAATGACAATGGATGGTAGAATAAAATGTTTGTGTCCTGATTGTAAATTCAAGATATGGTTGAATAGAAATGAAGTATATGAGAATTTGATATTGAAACATTTTTCTACTTGATATGTATGTTGGATTTGTCATGGTGAATCAAATGTTATGGAAAGTAAAAAACAATGAAAATACTGTCAATAAAATACAAAGTGCCTTGGTAGAGGAGAATTTAGTTCAAAATTTGTTAAATGATGCATTTGGTTTTCCAGAATACAATGTCCATGATTTTAATAGATTAAAATAACCTTTAGTTGATATTGAGTAGGTTAATATTTCTAATAACATCAGTAAAAAAAATATATTTTTATGAATTAGTTGAATACAGACAAATAGAACTATATGAAGGGTGTTCCAAGTATTTGAAGTTTTAGTTTTTAATAAATTTTTATAATATCAAGTGTATTGGTGGAATTACTAACAATGAAATTTATATGATTTTAGAGTTGCTTCATGATGAATTTAGTGAATCTAATATCCCTGCATTATTCAATGAGATTAATAAAGTCATAAAAAAAACTTGTACATGATTATACAAAGATACATGCATGGACTAATAATTTCATGATTTACTAGGGAGAATATTCTGATAAAGAAGAATGCACAAGATGTCATAAAAGAAGATTGAAGTAAATGAACAGTAATGAGAGTACAAATCAATGCAACCACATAAAGAAATATAAGAAGAAAAATCATGCAAAGGTATTGTGTTACTTTCCTATGAAACTACACTTTCAAAGATTATTCATATTGTATAAGACTGCATACGACATGAAGTTTCATTCTCAGGATAGTAGTGATGACTTAATGAGAGATATGAAAGATTCAACATCATGGAAGATGTTTGATTTTATATATCCTGATTTTTCTTTAGATCATAGGAATGTATGTTTGGGATTGATTCTAATGGTTTTAACCCTTTTGATACTTTAAGTACTAATTATATAATTTTTTCAGTTGTTTTGATCCCCTATAATCTAACTCCATTGATGTGTTTGAAGAAGACTTATTTCGTTATTTTGATGATTATTCATGGAATGAAAATGTCCATAAATGACATTAATGTATACATTCATCCTATAATCAAAGAATTGTGAGAATTATGGGATGATGGTGTGGAAACATATGATGCTTCATTGAGAAAACTATTCAAAATGCATACTTCTTTAATGTGGATAATTAGTGACTTTCCTAGACAAAAAAATTTATCTGACTAGAACAACTCATACTGGTTTGACATGTCTAGTTTTTCATTTTTATTTTATTCCTCAATGATTAACTTATAACAAAAAATGGTGTTTTATGTGTCAAAGTAGTTTCTTTTATGCTTCTCATATATTCAAGTTTAAAAATGCATGATTCAATAGAGATATTGGAATGATAAAGTCACTGAAGGTGTTATCTGGTTCAAAAATCATCGGACAATTAATGAATGTCACTGAAGAATTTAGAAAATGGCATTAGTTTAAAGAATGGGGGAAAGGGTATGTAGTATAGTATCTAAAGAAGCTGGAACAAAATAGTGGAATAAAAAGAGTATATTTTTCAAACATTTTTATTAGGAGTTTAATTTGATATGTACTAATCTTGACGTAATGCATATTGAGAATAATTTCAGTGACATTGTAGTTTTTGCAGTGCCTAATGAGCAGGGTAAATCAAAAGATCAACTTAATTCTTATAAGGATTTGGATTCAATGGATATAAATCATAGTTTGTGGGAAAATGATAATAAAAAGTATCCTTTAGCTATTTTTACAGTGAAAAATCATGATAAAGATGTATTCCTTTGAAATTTAAAGAATTTAAAAGTTCCAGATGGATATTCAAGTAACATATCAAGGTTTGTTGAATTAAAACATAGAAATCTAAATGGATTGAAAATGAATGAATCACGTATTTTGATGGAGTAGTTTTTGTCATTGGCTTCGTGTAATACTTTATCTAAAAAAAGTAATTTCGGTTCTAGTTGATTTTTTCACCTATTTAAAAGATCATTGTGGAAAAAATCTAAATCCAACCAAGATTGATAAACTTAAAGGAATAATTGTTTTGACACTATGTCATTTGGAGATATTATTTCCCCCTTCATTCTTTATATTCATTATTCATTTGTCTATTAATTTGGATGAAGAATCTAAACTTGGTGGACTGGTACACTATTGAAGGATGTATCCAATTGAGAGGTATGTTAATTTTTTCATTAGTGAATTCGATTTTATCAAATCATTGCATAAATTTTTTTTAACATGTTTATTTTTTTTCATCAGGTACTTAGGTCATTTGAAATTATATGTGAGGAATATAGATTAACCAAAAGTCTCTATTGATAAAGTTTACATAGTCAAATAGTGATTGAACTTATGTTATAGGTATTTGGGTGGGATTGTGACTAGATTTAATCCTGATGGATGTGATGACAACATCTCCACTAATTCTCATTCTGAAAATCAGTCATCGGTATTTCCAACTATTAGATGACCAATTATAATGGGGTTAAATTTTACACTGGATGAATTGGAGTTTCTAAAAGCACGTAGATATGTGCTACTCAATGGTGTTATTACTAATCCATTTATTGAATAATTACAACTGTAAACAAATAGGCAACTAAGGGGTCTAGTTCTAAATGAACTTGAATTAAAAAATTATATTAATAAGGATACTTTCGAATGGCTCTCCCATCGTGTAATTATATACTCATATTCATATTATTAATGTGTAGTTATT
This sequence comes from Viscum album, assembly GCA_963277665.1. NCBI lineage: Eukaryota > Viridiplantae > Streptophyta > Magnoliopsida > Santalales > Viscaceae > Viscum > Viscum album. Next base: position 1,468,462,566 of record OY728158.1, read on the forward strand.
TTTTCTATGTTAAAAGTAATATCTTATATATTTTTGTCTAGATGTTGAATTTTGACAATTGAGCTGAAATATAAAATGATTTGAATGTTTTGGCTCAAGGTCCTCTAAGGAAGGCTAAGATATTTGATGACTATAATATTCAAGGCTTCAGGATTCGTACACTTTATCATGAAGAAGACTTGAAAACAAAGAATAGTGGTGTATTTATATTTGTAGAGGTGGGATACTTTAGGAATATGGATAATATAATTGAATTAAACTATCATGGATAGTTTTCACTTTTAATATTCAAATAAAAGTGGTACAATATTGATATGGGTATAATGAAAGATTTGTTACATTTTACTTCTTTAAACTTCTCTTATTTGTAGATATAGGTGATCATGCAGAACATAATCCATTTATCTTAGATTCACAAGTGAAGATGGTTTATTATATGGATGATAAAATACATGAAGTTTGGAGTGTTTTTGTACACTTAAATTTGATAGACATGTATGATATGGGTGAGGAAGATCAATTGGTGCTTTGTGACAGTGAACCTCATCAACCACAAAACATTGAACAATTTTTCCAGAAAATATCAAAATAGTAGAACTTTCAAAGAGAGGGTGAAAATGAATGAATCATCAAAATGGAGGTTGAAAACAATGAATATAATTAAGATGAAGATAATTTAATATATAAATTAGAAATGAAAATATATTACGATTTCTCATTGATAAGTGTTTTGTACATAGATGTTGTTTAAGGTGAATAGGAAACCTGATGGAAGTTTTGTAAATGACCCTACCAAAGATGTTGGAGTAAGTACTTTTCATTACCATTTCATATTATTTCACTACTATAAAAACATAATAATGAAAAATATATTATAACTAACAAGTCTTAAACCAAATTAAATGGGTAAGGGATCCTTCTTGGCATCCAAAAGACCCAGGTTCAAAACCGGGTGGAGGTGAATTTCTGGGTACTGTAGCAGGCATTGTAGTAGGTATTGTAGCAGGTACTGTAGTAGTCGGAATATTCACCTGATTTGGGCTTTCGGGCCACCGGTTTGGGCCTACGGGTCTCAGGGCCTTTGGGCCATCAAAGGCCTTCGGGCCACAGGGCCTTCGGGCCATTGAAGACCATGAAGTAGCCCAGTTCACACAGAGCAGGTCCGAGATGAGGATCAGAGCACCAGTAGCAGTCACCAAAAGCAGAGCTAACCGGATTGGAAGAATGGGAGGGTATGACAACCACCATCAGGACCAAGCACAATGTAGCTTTGTACGGGGAAATGCTAGCCAATCAGCAATGCAGGTGGGGAGCTAATGGCAATCAATGATGCAGAAGCTTGGGAGGGTCAGTTCTAGTGGGTTGGGCCTATGGGTCATGTATTGGGCATGGTATGCCTCTGGTCCTTCGGGTCAGGTATTTCGGGTCATGTCAGGCCTTGTGCCTTGGGCCTACGGGTCATGTACGGGTTCCATTCAACCCTTAAAAGGGGGATTATCTATAATAAAATAAAAAATAAGGCCTTAGGGCCATTTGGGTCATATAATAATAAATAGTAATGAAAATTTTATTAATTAGATAATATTGTGATGTTTAGATATTTTATAAAGTCATTGTTAATATTTTTATATTAATAATTTAAAATTCTAGGATTATGGGATTTGAACCCTTCTTAATCATCATCAGTTTTCTAGAACAATGAATTTGGAATTGTTTTAGGGAAGGAGCATGTATGGGGGATGAGTTTTGGGCCTACTCTGTCAGTTGTCTTTGGTAGGGAAATGTTATTTGTTGATGCTACACCTGCAGGGGGGGTGAGTAGTGTCTTTGATTGGGAATCACAAAGATAAATTTCAATATTAAAAGAAAAAGTGAAAGAACAAGACTCTTATAGGAAAACACAAGATCAGTGGCGGTCGCAAATGGAAAATGATTTGTTTTTTGTATTTCAGTGGATGCCTGACATGATCCCTGAAGAAATTTCCAGCCTTATAGCTCATCCAGTTGACGTAAATTCTAAATTCCATAGATCATTTACACATTTTCAAAGAACACATACAACATCCATAAATAAAACTAAAATAGACATTTTGTATAGAAAACATGCATTTCAAGTCAAACCACCTGAATCTTGTGTCATATTGATGTGTGGTTTATTCGTACACATGAATTATAGATCATTATCCATATGTTTGAAAAAAAATATGATCTTATTTTCCTATTAATGATTCGGTAACTACTTCTTAAAGGTACAAAATCCATTAAAAACAATTGTTGAGGGGTCAAAACCAAGAAAACAAAGTCGAATTTCCCTGAAATCAAGGGAAATGAATATAGATTTAATTATTAAATGTAGGAATTGAGAGCATGTCATTCTTAATGAAAGTATTCCCATTATGATAGTAAATGTGTTTTTAGTGTTTTAAAACACTAAAACATTCATGAAATGGTCAAAACCATATAAATAACCTCAGATTGATGTTAAATCATTAGAAAACCACCAATGAGTTATTTTTTATGCGTACGTGTAGACAACAAATCATTATAATGTGAATTTTGGTTGGAATGAATCAATAAACACTTCTTAAAGGTACAAAAACCTTTAAAAACGTGTTTTGGGGTTCAAAATAGGAAAAAATCGTATTTCCCTGAAATTATGGGAAATAAACCATAGACTTAATTTGGAAATGTAGGTACTGACGGAATGTCATTTTGAATAACTATTTTCCCGTTATGGATGTAAATATATTTTAGTGTTTTAAAACACTAAAACATGTGTGAAATGGTCAAAACCATATAAAACAACCTCATATTGACATTAAATCAATATAAAACTACTAATGATTTATTTTTTATGTGTACAAGTAGACAAAATGTCATTCTGATGTTCAGTGTGGTCGAAGTGAATCTGTAACTACTTCTTAAAGGTACAAAATCTTTTTAAAACAAGTGTATGGGGGGTCAAAACTAGGAAAACAACATCAAATTTCCCTAAAATCAGGTAAAAATGACCTTATATTTAATTGTGAAATATAAAAACTGATGAAACATCATTCTGAATGATGATTTTCCTGTCATGGTTTTAAATGAATTTTTAGTGTTTTAAAACACTAAAACATCTGTGGAATGATCAAAACCATAAAAAATGACCTCATATTAATATGAAATCATTGAAAAACCACTGCTAAATTATTTTTGACATGTACACATAGATAACACATCATTCTGATGTGCGGTGTGGTCAGAATGACTCAGTAACCACTTCATAAAAGTATAAAATCATTTAAAAAGGTGATAGGGGTCAAAACAAGACAAAAAATGATTTATTTCCCTGAAATAAAGGGAAAATGATCTTAGATTTATTTATGAAATGTTGAAACTGACAGAATTTTATTTCGAATGACATTTTTCCTGTTATTGACAGAAATGCATTTTTAGTGTTTTAAAACACTAAAAAATGCATAGAACAGTTAAAACCATAACAAATAACATCATATTGAATTGAAATCATTTTAAAACCACCGTTGAGTTATTTTTTATGTGTACTCAAAGACAATACATTATTTCGAAATACAGTGTGGTCGTAATGACTATGTAACCACTTCTTGAAGGTATAAAAACCTTTAAAAATAAGTGTTTGGGGGTCAAAACTAGGAAAATGATGTTGGATTTCCCTGAAATCATTGGATAGTGATTGTAGATTTAATTTTGAAATGTAGGAACCAACATCGTATCATTCTAAAAGATGTTTTGCCCATTATGTCTATAAATGTGTTTTTAGTGTTTTAAAACACCAAAACATGTGTTGAATGGTCAAAACCATAGAAAATGACCTCATATTTACATAAATAATTATAAAACCACCTATGAGTTATTTTTTATTTGTACGTACAGACATCACATCATTCATATGTGTTATGTGGTCAAAATGAATCAGTAACCACTTCTTAAAGGTACTAAATCTTTTAAAAACAAGTGTCTGGGGTCAAAATCATAAAAACAACATCAGATTTCCCTGAAATCAGGAGATAACGACCTTATATTTAATTGTGAAATTTATTAACTGATGGAACGTCATTTTGAATGTTGATTTTATAGTTATGTCTGTAAACATGTTTTTAGTATTTAAAAATAGTGAAACATGCATGGAACGGTCAACCCCATAGAAAACGACCTCATATTGACATGAAATCATTGTAAAACCACTAGTAAGTTATTTTTAATGTGTTTTCATAGGCAACACATCATTCTTACGATTAGTGTCATTGGAATGACTCAGTAACCACTTCTTAAAGGTACAAAATCATTTAAAAACAAATGTATGTGGGTTAAAAGCAATCAAATGACATCAGAGATCCTTGAAATCAGGGGACAAAGACTGTAGATTTAATTGTGAAATGTAGTAACTGATAGCATGTCATTCCAAATGAATGTTTTCCCATTATAGTCTTAAACACGTTTTTAGTGTTTTAAAATACTAAAACATTCATAAAATAATAAAATCCATTAAAAAAGACCTCATATTGACATAAAATCATTAGAAACCCACCAATGAGTTATTTTTTATGTGTACGAATAGACAACACATCGTTTCGAAATACGGTGTGGTCGAAATGACTTGGTAACCACTTCTTAAATGTACAAAATCATTTAAAAAAATTGTTTGGGGGTCAAAACAAATAACATGATCTTATATTTCCCTGAAATCGGAGGAAAAAGACTGTATATTTAATTGTGAAATGTGCGAACTGACAGCATGTTATTCCTAATGATGGTTTTCCTATTGTGGTCGTAAGTGTTTTTAGTGATTTAAAAAACTAAAATGTGTGTGGAATGGTAAAAACCATAGAAAAATATCTCATATTGACATGAAATCATTGCAAAACCACTTATGAGTTATTTTTTATGTGCACCCTCAGAAAACACGACATTATGACGTGCGGTGTGGTCGGAATGACTCAGTAACCACTTTCTAAATGTACAAAATCCTTTAAAAACAAGTGTATGGGGGGTCAAAACCTGGAAAACGATGTCAGGTAGCCTTAAAATCAGTGGAAACCAACCATAGATTTAATTTTTAAATGTTGGAACTGACAAAAAATCATTTCAAATGAAGATTTTCCTATTATGTTCATAAACATGTTTTCAGTGTTTTAAAACACTAAAACATGTGTGGAATGATCAAAACCATAGAAAATGACTTTAAATTGATTTGAAATCATTTTGAATCTACCAATGAGTTATTTTTGAAATATAAAACATGTTGTGATATCAAAAACTTAAAAAAAATATCAAGTAAATTTTAAGAGCACCACACATTGCTTTAAAAATAAATTAGAATATTAACTTATCCCTTTTTAGCTTCAAGTGTTGAATCTTATCTTAAATAGGTAAGTTTATGTTTTCAAAGTGTTTTTTATTATATATTATTTTTTTATGTTAAAATGTATTTTGTTAGACTAACAAAATGACAAATTTTATGTTCAACATTCTGAATATATTCTCTGTCTTTTCTTTTTTGTGTTTCTTTTTATAAATATTTGGTTTTCATTATAAGTGGCGGATGCCGGAAGTAAGCAGGAGGTTGACTGTTTTGATCCACGACATTCTTCATAAGGAAGTCGTGGTGGTTCTTAGTTTCTGTGGTATGTTAAAATTTTATCAATTATTCTACTATAATTATGATTTATTATGTTTAGTTTTAATTTTTTTCTCTTTTGTTACAGTTGATGAGATGACATGGTCAGTTTCAGTTGATGAGATACAGTGGATGAAGACATATACAGTGAAGGTCATGATGTGGATTTATATTGGGCATGGATTGTTGTTAGAAATATATTATATATATGTATTGAGGATCAAGTTATTGGTTGAGAGATGTATGGGTTGACTGAGATTGAGGTCATCATGATTGTGGATGTTTGTATATTTTTTGTAGATGTATGACGTATGTAAGATGGGTTTATCATATATCCATGTTTTAGTTTATTGCATGTCATTTTTTTATATTTATAATTTTTTATTAAATATTTTAAAAATAAATATATAATTTAGCGGTCTTTTTTATAAACCGCCGCTAAATACATTATATAAAATATGTTTACCGACAGTTAGGATTAACAAATACTAAAAGAAACCACCGCTGATATATTCTGCGAATATTTCATTCATTTTTTTAATATTTCCCTGAGATATATTTTTTTTATAAAATAACATACACTAAATACAAACTAAACCGTCAATAAATGATCTAAAAATGACACATAGAAAAACCACTCCAAAATTAATGAAACCTCCGCTAAATGACTAGCGACTGTGAAATATGCAGTGGTTTTTAAAATTGTCACTATACTAATAGGCAACTGTTTAATCCACCACTAGTACATAAAAAAACATCGCTACTACCTTTTTTGTACTATGATGATATAATATCATAATATTTTATAAACCCTCACAAGCGATGTTGCTACTATAGGGTGATATGAGATGCATGAAATGTCATATATGCCTTTTCAAGCATATCAGCATCCGTAATCCCAATACAAAAATACTTTGGCTATGATAAAATTATATACATTGAAAAATTGTAATCATTGGCCTTTTTAAAGTCTTGGAAGTGTAAATCATTTCATTCATCATGGGTCGTTGGAAGAACAACCTCGTTTTGATGATCATGACTCTCTTTCAAACTCTTACAGAGCTTATATGGATCTCTTTTTGTGAGGCATTCACATTTCAAACCCTCGTCGAGATGTCTTCAGAGGAAGATCGCCGCATTTGCTTTATTTTGGAGGGTTTGTGAATTATTTTCTTTAATTGCTTCTATGAAATCCATCAATTCAAGATGCATTTCAACATCCATCGTCCACAGCATTTAATTACTTCGGGTAATATAAAAATTGGTGGATTTGAGTTTTGCAAGATTTGACATGTTGATAACTAGGAAAGAGAAAAAAAATATTATTATTATTCAAAATAGAAAAACAAAACTAATTTACATTTCATTTTAGAAAAATAAAATAGTATCAAAAACATTAAAATCATGTTTGATATTATCATTTAATATTATATATATATCCCACCTTAATCGGTTAATAAATCTTTCACATGGGGGTTTAAAATAAATAAATCAATATATCGCATTACCCGTTTAAAAATTTCTTGCATATACTAATTTATTAATTAGACTGTCCAATCAGGTAGTGCAAAATAAATAAATTAAAACTGTCTGAATAGGCAGCAACCTGTCCTTTATGGCGATAATTATATAAACCACTTAACACGTCCAACTGGGCAGTAAATAAATAATATTATATAAATAATTAGAACCGTCCAACCAGGTGGTGAAAATTAAAAATAATAAATAATTAGAACTGTCCAACTGGGCGGTGAGAATAAGGTTTAAAAATAAAAAAAAGGCATTTCTCCCTCTTTGAGCGTTCGTGTCGATAACGTGTTGTAAAAACAAAATTGAAAAAATGATTAAAATTAGAAGAGTGGAGAAAAATGACCAAAAAAGAAGATGGGTATTTAATTGAGGATTCCAAAGTTTCCCTTCTGTCAACCAGATCTATTTTCTGGGGGGCTGCACTACCTTTTATAGGTAGTGCACCGCAATAGAGGATGGGGGGTTTGGTGGGGATAGGCAGTCCACTCCTGTTGAACGCTGCAGCCATCAGCTTCTTATCATTTATATATATATTTGAAATATATTTAGAACTATATAATTATAAATATAATATATTTATAAATATAGATTTATATATGCATCTAAAATAGATTTATAATTGTAGAATTATATATATATATATATATATATATATATATATATATAAGGTGTTTGGGGGTATAATTACATCCAAACAAACACACACACCAAACACACATATCAGAAGTGTTGGTCATAGCCCCCCCCCCCCTCCCCCCCTCCCCAGGGATACCCCACCCATAAAGCATTATTTATTTAGTACATGGCTCATATGCCCAATATTTTGTGGCTCAGTCTTCATAAGGCAAGAATATATCCTCATCCAATGTGGATGGAGAAGGTTTTTAGTTAGTTTCTAACAAGAAGACAAGAACTTCTTTTGATCTCCAGGTGGAGGTAGCTCAACCAGGTGAAGGTACTTTTGCCCCTTTTTCTGAACAGGAAATTGATTGCACTAATGAGTTGCTAGTTGCCATTTCAAACTCCTTTGGATCACTTGAAACACACCATGATGATCATCATCATGAAGAATATTTAATTCAGTATGGATCGCAGGAGGTAGTGACTCCATTTATGAGGAACACTTATACTCAGAAAGTCAGCGAACAAGATGATGTTGGCTCTGGATCAGATATCATTGATGTTGAAACCTTATTGGAAAAGGAATGATCTCTTCCTTGGAGGAGGGGGCCACTAAGGAAAAAATAACCTTTTGCGACGTGTTATTTGTGACGGCGACATCCACCCGTCGCAAATAACTAATTATTTGCGATGGGAAAAGGGGTCTCATCGCAAAAGGTTTGGCGCGGTTTGCGCACCAAACCGTGGGAAGGATATTTGAAACGAGGGGTGCATCCCCGTCCCAAATACTTAGCGGCAGTAAATACTATTTGCGACGGAGAGGTACCCCCAACACAAGTAACCGGCGGTGGTAAATACTATTTGCGACCGGATATGCCCCCGTCGCAAATAGTGTGTCGGCAGGTCATTATTTGCGACGTGTCCCGTCGCAAATACTCTTTTAACCGCCGATAGTAATTAATGTGCCCGAAGGTATTTGTGACAAGTCTCATCGCAGATACTATTATTTGTGATGGGTCTCCCATCGCAAATAATCTAACCAATATACCCCTCATTGGTTTTTTTTCTTCTTCCTCTCTATTCCTACTCTCTCTCTCTCTAAATTCTAATTTTGGAGATAAAATTTCTCTGAGTTAATTTTTTTTACGAACATATTTGGAAGTCGTCTACACCTATAAGAGATCGAGTTTAAAGGTATTTATGTTTTATTTAATTTAATATTTATTTCATTTTTCTATATTAATTATAATTATTGTTAATTAGTTGTAATTAAATTAGATTTTGATTGTTTTGTTATCAGTATTTATTTGTAGTAATAAATTGAAATTTTTAGCGCTAATTATTAATAAGTAGTGGTAATTAGGAATTATTAACGATAATTATCAATGAATATAAATAATTTGTGGTAATTAGTAATTAGTAGTGGTAATTAGCAGTAATTAATAGTAATTAACGCTAATTAGTAATAATTAGCGGTAATTAGTAATAAGTAGGAATAAATAGTAATAATTAGTAAAAATAGTAATAAATACTAATAATTAGTAATAAATACTGATAATTAGTAATGATTAGTAATAATTAGTAATAATTACTAATAATTAGTAATAATTACTAATAAATATTAATAATTACTAATAATTGGTAAAAAAGTAAAAATTAGTAGAAATTAGTAAAAATTAGCAACAAATAGTAAAAATACTAATAATTAGTAACAAATACAAATAATTAGTAACAAATACTAATAATTAGTAACAATTAGAAATAATTACTAATAATTACTAATAATTAGGAATAATTACAAATAATTAGTATTACTTAGAAATAATTAATAGCAATTATAAATAATTAGTAATAATCAGCAATAATTAGCAATAATTAGAAATAATTAGTAATAATTAGCAATAATTACTAATAATTAGCAATAATTAGTAGTAATTAGCAATAATTAATAATAATTAGCAATAAATAGTAATAATTAGCAATAAATAGTAATAATTCTCAATAAATAATAATAATTAGAAATAAATAGTAATAATTACGAATAAATTAGTAATAAATACTAATAATTAGTAATAAATACTATGAATTAGTAATAAGTACTAATAATTAGTAATAACTAGTAATAATTAGTAATAATTAGTAATAATTAGTAATAATTAGTAATAAATACTAATAAATGGTAATAATTAGGAATAAATAGTAATAATTAGCAATAAGTACTAATAATTAGCAATAACTAGTAATAATTAGCAATAAATAGTAATAATTAGCAATAATTAGTAATAATTAGCAATAAATAGTAATAATTAGCAATAATTAGTAATAAATAGAAATAAATAGTAATAAATAGAAATAATTAGTAATAAATAGGAATAAATATTAATAATTGGTAATAAATAGTAATAATTAGTATATAATAGTAATAAAAATAGTAATAAATGCTAATAATTAGTAATAAATACTAATAATTAGTAATAAATACTAATAATTTGTAATAAATACAAATAATTAGTAATAAATTAGTAATGATTAGTAATTATTAGTAATGATTACTAATGATTAGTAATGATTAGTAATGATTTGTAATGATTTGTAATGATTAGTAATGATTAGTAATGATTAGTAATAATTAGTAATAATTATTAGTAATAAATATTAATAATTAGTAAAAATTAGTAAAAATTAGTAATAAATAGTAATAAATATTAATAAATAGTAATAAGTAGTAATAATTAGTAATAATTATTAATACTTAGTAATAATTAGTAATAATTAGTAATAATTATGATTAATTAGGATTGATTGGGATCAATTAATAATAATTAGTAATAATTAGTAATAAATAGTAATAAATAGTAATAATTAGGATTAATTGGTAATAATACGTTTTAAATCGGGATTAATTATCAGTAATTTGGATTAATTAGTAATAATTAGAATTAATTAATAGTAGTTAGAAATAATCAGTAATAATTAGTAATAATCAGTAATAAATAATAATAATTAGCAATAATTAGTAATAATTAGTAATAATTAGAAATAATTAGGCATAAATAGTAATAATTAGTAATAATTAATAATAATTAATACTAATAAATAACGGTAATTAAGAAATGCATCAAAAATGAATACAACCATCAGGGAAAGGTGAATTCTTGCTAATTTTTTAATTAATTTTTTCATCATTTTATCTACTATCTGTAAGTTAATTTCATTATCATTTTTGTCTAATACTTAATTATTTTTTCACAGGACTTTTGGGAAGTCTTGTTTTGTTTTCAACTATCTGCAACGCACCAAAAAATAGATAAAACGATTCTTTCTACCAATGTAACCACGTTTTCTATATTTATTGTCTTTCTTAGTCGAACTGTCAGCACGTCATATTGATTTGATGCTATTAACTGAAAAAAACATTTCTTGTTTTTGAAGGACTGGAGAGTAAAGGAAACTCATGTGCCTATTCTGGTGAATTCTCATGATATAATTGGCACATGAACTTATTCTGCTCTTTTGAATTTCAACAATAGGAAAAATCCAGCTATGAAAATTGAGTTAATATGTAGTGTCAGCAGTTCAACATAGAATGAAAATAGAAACGTAGTTACATTGGCAGTTAGGATTGTTTTAAGACTTTGGAACGTGTACGAATCAACCACACTTTAATCTGACACACATTGTGATCGGTATACTGGGGCAGACAAAATGTGACGTGTCGATGACAACAGCAGCAATATTAGGAGGTGGAGATGCGTCATTTACTGGAGCAACAACACCAGCAGATGATGAAGTACATGCGATGTTTGACTCGTGGTTTAATGAGTTTTTTATACTATTGTGAATATTGTGTTTTTTATTATTTTACTATTTATTTAATTTTTTAATATTTTATTACTTTATTATTTATTTATTTATTTATTATTTTATTAAAATTATTTATTATTATTATTATTATTATTCATTTTTATTAATATTAATAATATTATTATTAGTATATTAATATTATTTTATTATTATTATTATTATTATTATTATTATTATTATATAAATATTATTTATATTATTTATATTTTTATTATTTTATTAATATTATTTTCTTATTATTATTATTATTATTTATTTTATTTATTTTATTTATATTATTTTATAAATTTTATTATTTTAATTTTATTAATATTAATTTTTTTATGTTTTTTGCGACGGGTGTATTTTCCCGTCGCAAATAGTATTTCTAAATAATATTTTTTTAGTTTTATTAATATTAATTTTTTTATTTTTTTATGTTTTTTGCGATGGGTATATTTTCTCATCGCAAATACTATTTATGACAGGTCCGTCGCAAATGAGTTTTTAAAAAACTCGATGAAACTATTTGCGACGGAAGAGTTTTCCATCGCAAATAGTTGTTTTTTGCGATGAATCGTCGCAAAAAAACTATTTGTGATGTCGTTTTCCACAACGGGTCATTTGCGACGGGAGCCCGTCGCAAATACTCATTTTTCTCGTAGTGGACGTCATCCGAGAAGCAAAGGATGTTGGCACGGATATGGAAGAGTTGACCGGAATGCCATCTGTGAAGAAGGGAAATATGTAACAAGTTAAGAAAGAAATGAGAACTCTAATATTTCTGATAAGGGCATATTTGCCTTGTTTTACCTATCCTCTTGTACCTTTGTATCTTTGTTTTTGTTTTCCAATAAAAGGGGCTTCACCTCTAACCTTTTAAAAAATATATATTAGTTTTATTATTATATAAGTATAACATATTTTAAATGTGTATATAAATATATCTTTATAATTATATAATTATACATATATTTTAGTACTTATATAATTATACATGTATTTTAAATGTATATATAAATATATTTTAATAATTATAAAATTAAAAATATATTTATATTTATATAATTATAAATATATTTATTATATATATATATATATATGTAAATAAATTCATATTTATAAATATATATTAATATATATATATATAATTGTATAATTATATATATTTATACTTGTATATATATTTATAATTATATCTATATATTTATAATTATTAAAATATATTTATATATACATTTAAAATATATTTAATATTATTTTATAAATATATATTTATTTATATTTATATTTATATATATAATAATAATAATAATTGGTGGGGACGTGGTAATGGGAAAAGAAAACCTCCAAAGCGTCAATTGATTATGCGATTTTGGGGTTTATCCCACCAAAGCGCCATTTGATGTGGTGCCTTTGAGTTTATCCCAAAAGCGTCATTTCATCTCGTGCTGGTCCAACACATAACCCTAAATAATAAAACTCTGCACTCATTTAATTAAATAAAAAAAACCCCATCGGTCAAATTTTTTACTAGAGTCGTGAGTATAATATAGAACCGAGGCCACGTGTCCCATCACCGTGTGCGAAGATACAACCCAGTAAGGCAAGGTCCAGGCAGCCCAACAGTGAGAAGCCCAGAATATAATTTGGGCCTAATAATGATATCAAATATAGTTTGTTTGTATTAGAATTATTTAGAAAATATAAATGGAAGAATTTGAAGAGGCAATTTGATATAGAAATTAAATTGACAAATGATATGTGGTAAAAACGATTGTGGAAAATATAAAGTGAAAATGGTTCATTAAATTTACAAACCATTTATCTTCAATGATCAGATGTGACCAGCACCAAACCAGTGGGTGAGGTGCGGTGGCCGAACTAATTAGAGGCAGGCCCTAAGCCCATTCGAGCAGCGTAGGGTTGAGCCAAGAATGGGGTAAATTTTGATGGACGACCAAACATTCCTCATGCAAAACACTATTTAGTGAAGGGGCAGCGGCGTGTACTTGAAGTAATTCTCTCCCGGTGCCTGAGCAGTTGGGGGGAATGCTGCCTGGTTCGAGGCCATTCATTTGGAAGCAAAGGGCCGTACCCCTCGGACCAGGCTTCATTCCCCCTTCACTTCCTCCGGTCTTCCACTCCACAGTAGGGTTTCGCATTAATCATCAGTCACCTTTGTTTATGTGTTCCTGATTTCCTCAAATCTATCTTCTTCGTCTTCTTTATTCTGTTGCAGGCTGCATGGGAATGGATCGCCATGGAAACCAGTCTTTTCGTGGGACTCTTCCTCCCTTTGTCACTTCGTCTTCTTTATTCTGTTGCAGGCTGCATGGGAATGGGTCGCCAGGGAAACCAGTTTTTTCGTGGAACTCTTCCTCCCTCTCCGAATCTTTTCACACAATCTTACATTTTCAATCACTCTTAACAAATTGTATAAACACCCCTTTCCTCCTACTACACCAAGTTTTTCATCCTTTCGCACATGTTATTGACTGAAGTTTTCAGCAAGTTGTATAAACACCCTTCCGGGCCGAAGATGCGTGAACGCGTTCACGTAACGACCCATTTTTAAAAATATTTCAAACCCTATCCATTTTCCATAAAAAAAATCTAAAACCTATATATATAAAAAACCATCTCAAGAAGCATGAACTCTTCCTTCACCATGTAGTGAACCGTGTTCAATCTTCCACCTTCCGACCATGACCACTAAAGGTGAATAGGGTTCACACTTCTAACCCACCCCTTTTTAAATAATTAATATGATATAATTTATTTATTTATTTAATAATATATAATTAATAGTTAGTAGTTAATAATATAATGGTAATTGATTAATTGTTAATATAAAATAATAGTTAATAGTTAATAGTTAATATAACATAACTAATATGATTATTAATGTAATAACTAATAATTAATGTAATTAGTAATTATTGGTTAATATAATATGATTATTAATATAATATACGATAATTAATGTTTAATATAATTAATTGTTACTATAATTAAAATAATTAATAATTCTAATAGTTAATCTAATATAATTATTAATATAACATAATGTAATCATTAATATATTTAATAGTTATTGAATAAAGCTACAGCCAGAACCAAACTCGTGGTTCCTTCATAAAAGGAATTTAAAAAGTATAAGGACGATGACATGTGCAAACGCACCACACAAAAGCCCAAGCCCAAGGCAATTAATATTTTATATAATTAGTACTGTATATAATATTTATTAAGGTCATGGATGTTACTAGAAAATGAAACAACTCACACACTCATGAGCTTGCTAGCAGAGACTAGTCCGCCCTCTCTAAGGGTTGGCCGACTCCATAATTGATCCATTACCTTTTTAAAAGCCTAAAGGCCCACCATTTGATGGCCCAAAGGCCCCCTGCCTATGTCCTACTGGGGCGAAGCTCGACATCACAACGGAAGCCATCGCAAAAACACATCAGATGTAACAAATCCACCCGAAGGCATTTTTGGACCTAACACTACTACAAAAATGGGTTTTATCAATGCTCAAACGGGCTTTAACAGCGCTACAAAAGCGCTGATAAATGCCATGTCTGCTGTAACATAAAATTCTGCAGCAGCACACCCAAACAAGACCTGCAAAAAATCAGCATATCAACAAGTATACCCATACAAAATTAACACATAATTCATAAGGTAATTACAACAAGAATACACATACAACAAGTATACCCATACAACAAGTATACTCATACACCATTAACACATAATTCATAAGTTAATTAAATACATAAAGAATTCAATTCAGAATTCAGGGGGGTTGGGTTTGTTCAAGGGTTTGGGATGGTTGTCCAAGGGGGTAGGGGTGGGGGTGTCCAGGGGGATGGGGGTGTCCAGGGGGGCTGTCCAGGGTGGGTGGGGGGGCTGTCCATGGTGGTGTCCAGGGGGTGGTGTAGTGTCCAGGGGGTTGGGGGGCTTTTCAGGGGGTGGGGTGTCCAGGGGGTGGGGGTGTCCAGGGGTGGGGTGGTGTCCAGGGGGGCTGGGGGCGGTCCAGGAGGTTGGGGGCTGTCCAAGGGGGGTGGGTGGTGTCTAGGGGGTGGGGTGGTTGTCCATGGGGGTGGGGTGTCTAGGGGGTGGGTGGTGTCTAGGAGGAGTGGGGGGTCGTCCAGGGGGTGGGGGTCGTCAGGGGGTTGGGGTGTCCAGGGGGTGGGTGGATGGGTGTCCAGGGCTTGGGGGGCTTTCCAAGGGGTGGGGGTGTCCAGGGGGGTGGGGTGTCGAGTTGGGTGGGGGTGTCCGGGGGGTGGGGTGGTGTACGGGGGGTGGGGTGGTGTCCGGGGGGTGGTGGCGGTCCAGGAGGTTGGGGGCTGTCCAAGGGGGGTGGAGTGGTGTCCAGGGGGTGGGGTGGCTGTCCATGGGGGTGGGGTGTCCAGGTGGTGGGGTGGTGTCAAGGAGGGGTGGGGGCGTCCAGGGATGGGGGTCGTCCAGGGGGTTGGGGGTGTCCAGGGGGTGGGGGCTGTCCAAGGTGATGGGGGGGGGGGGGGTGCTGTCTAGGGGGTGGGTTGGTGTCCAGGGGTTGGGGGGCTTTCTAGGGGGTGGGGGTGTCCAGGGGGGGTGGGGGCGGCCAGGGGGTTGGGGGCTGTCCAAGGGTGGTGGGGTGGTGTCCAAGGGGTGGGGGTGGCTGTCCATGGGGGTGGGGGGTGTCCAGGGGGTGGGGGTGTCCAGGTGGTGGGGGTGGTGGGGTGGTGTCTAGGAGGGGTGGGGGCCGTCTAGGCAGTGGAGGGTCGTCCAGGGGGTTGGGGGTGTCTAGGGGGTGGGGGGTTATCCAAGGTGGGGGGTTGTCCATGGGGGTGTCCAGGGGGTGGGGTGGTGTCCAGAAGGTGGGGTGGTGTCCAAGGGGTGGGGTGGTGTACCGGGGTGGGGGGCTTTAATGGTTTTAATGGAATGAATTTCATTGATTTTAAGATCATTGGTATTTTTAAAATAGTTTTGAAATAGTTTTTATTTCAATAGTATGTGTTTATTTAGGAAAAACTAAATGCTTTTGGTGTGTATGGTAGGAAGGGGGATTTCTGTACGTCAGTTGTTATTTTCACTTAAAATCTTGTCCATTTTAATCGAAAGAGATACACTTTGAGTGATACCAGTCACACCGTGCCTCGGATTGAGGTGAGGTTGACTCATACACATCAAAAATGACCCATGGATCGTTTTCCTAAAGTATCAACACAATCCAAATGTGTTTGGTCAGTTTTCCGTACGTCAGTTGTTGTTTTCACTTAAAATTTTGTCCATTTTAAACAAAAGAGAGACACTTTGAGTGATACCAGCCACACCGTGCTTCATATTGAGGTAGGGTTGACCTTTACATGTCAAACATGACCCATGGATCATTATACTAAAGTATCAACACAATCCGAATGTGTTTGGTCAGTTTTCTGTACGTCAGTTGTTGTTTTCACTTAAAATTCTCTCCATTTTAAACAAAAGAGAGACACTTTGAGTGATATCGGTCACACCGTGCCTTGGATTGAGGTAGGGTTGACTCGTAAACGTCACAAATGACCCATGGATTGTTCTCCTAAAGTATAAACACAATCTGAATGCATTTGGTTGGTTTTCCATATGTCAATTGTTGTTTTCACTTAAAATTCTGTCCATTTTAAACAAAAAGAGACACTTTGAGTGATATCAGCCACACCATGCCTTGGATTGAGGTAGGGTTAACTTTTACACGTCAAAAATTACCCATGTATCATTCTCCTAAATTATCAACACAATCTGAATGCGTTTGGTCAGTTTTCCGTACGTCAGTTGTTGTTTTCACTTAAAATTTTGTCAATTTTAAACAAAAGAGAGACACTTTGAGTGATACCATCCACACCATACCTCATGTTGAGATGGGGTTAACTCATACACATCAAAAATTACCCATGTATAATTCTCCTAAATTATCAACACAATCTGAATGCGTTTGGTCAGTTTTCCGTACGTCAGTTGTTGTTTTCACTTAAAATTTTGTCCATTTTAAACAAAAGAGAGACACTTTGAGTGATACTGGCCACAATGTGCCTCATATTGAGGAAGGGTTGACTCATACACATACAAAATGACCCATTGATCATTATTATAAAGTATCAACATAATCCGAATGCGTTTGGTTGGTTTTCTATATGTCAGTTGTAGTTTTCACTAAAAATTATGTCCATTTTAAACAAAAGAGAGACACTTTGAGTGACACCGGCCACACCGTGCCTCATATTGAGGAGAGTTTGACTCGTAAAAATCAAAAATGACACATATATCATTATAATAAAGTATTAACACAATCTGAATGTGTTTGGTTGGTTTTTTGTACGCCAGTTGTTGTTTTCACTGAAAATTTTGTCCATTTTAAACAAAAGAGAGACACTTTGAGTGATATCGGTCACACTATGCCTCATATTGAGGCGTTTTTGACTTATACAAGTCAAAAATGACCCATGTATCATTCTATTAAATTATCAACACAATCCTAATGCATTTGGTCAGTTTCCCGTATGTCAGTTGTTGTTTTCACTTAAAATTCTGTCCATTTTAAACAAAAGAGAGAAACTTTGAGTGATATTGGCCACACCATGCATAAAATTGAGGCGAGGTTGAGTATTACACATCAAAAATGACCCATGTATCGTTTTTGTAAATTATCAACACAATCCGAATGTGTTTGGTCGGTTTTTCATACATCAGTTGTTGTTTTCACTTAAAATTATGTCCATTTTAAACAAAAGAGAGACACTTTGAGTGATGTCGGTCACACCGTACCTTTTATTGAGGCGGGGTTGACTCATACATGTCAAAAATGACCCATTTATCATTCTCCCAAAGTATCAACACAATCCGAATGCGTTTGGTCAGTTTTCCGTACTTCAGTTGCTGTTTTCACTTAAAATTTTGTCCATTTTAAACAAAAGAGAGACACTTTGAGTGATACCAATCACACTGTGCCTCATATTGAGGTGGGGTCGACTCTTAAACATCAAAAATGACCCATGGATCGTTCTCCTAAAGTATCAACATAATACTAATGTGTTTGGTTAGTTTTCCGTACGTCAAATGTTGTTTTCACTTAAAATTCTGTCCATTTTAAACAAAAGAGAGACACTTTGAGTGATATCGGCGACATCATGCCTCTTATTGAGGCAGCGTTAACTCATACACATCAAAAATGACTCATGGATCGTTCTAATAAAGTATCAACAAAATCTGAATGCTTTTGGTCAGTTTTCCATACGTCAGTTGTTGTTTTCACTTAAAATTCTGTCCATTTTAAACAAAAGAGAGACACTTTGAGTGATACTGGCCACACTGTGCCTCGGATTGAGGCAGTTTTGACTCTTACATGTCACACATGACCCATGTATGTTTAACCTAAAGTATCAACACAATATTAATGTGTTTGGTCAGTTTTTCGTACATCGATTGTTGTTTTCACTTAAACTTTTGTCCATTTTAAACAAAAGAGAGACACTTTGAGTGATACCGGACACACCATGTCTCGTATTGAGGTGGGTTTGAGTCATAAACATCTAAAATTACCCATTTATTTTTCTCCTAAAGTATCAACACAATCCGAATGTTTTTGGTTAGTTTTCCGTACGTCAGTTGTTCTTTTCACTTAAAAATATGTCCATTTTAAACAAAAGAGACACACTTTGAGTGATACCGGCCATACTATTCCTCATATTGAGGTGGGGTTGACTCATACACATCAAAAATTACCCATGTATTTTTTTTCTAAATTATCAACACAATCCGAATGATTTTGGTCAGTTTTCCATACGTTAGTTGTTGTTTTCACTAAAAATTTTGTCCATTTTAAACAAAAGAGAGACACTTTGAGTTATACTGGCCACACCGTGCCTTATATTGAGGTGGGATTGACTTTTACATGTCAAAAATGACCCATGGATTGTTCTCCTAAATTATCAACACAATCTGAATGTGTTTGGTCAGATATGAAGGTATTTTGGATATTTTACTGTTTTTTCTTATTTAAAGCCCAAATAAAAGTGGTTCATCATTCTTACATGTTGCTGGTGCATTTCATATGTTAAAATGGAAAATGAATCATTTGATAAAGTATGTTTTATTTAATAACAATTACAATTTTCCTACGAACATTTACATATAATAATGTTTCATCTTTTGATCTCCTTAACCCCTCTCAAAAATGGCCGCCAATTGTACACGTCCCCAAGTCAGATCTTCATGCTATTTGTATAAAATATTCTATTAGGTATGTGGCCCACTCATTTCTGAACAAATCTATATCTTCTTGTGAATATTATTCTTTTCAACAGTCATAGTAGTACTACGAAATATATAAATAAATAATTAATAAATAATTTAAATGAAATATTAGTTGTTTTTGAAAATAACTCTTTAGGGATGCTAGTTTGTTGATGGAAAATGATCTCTCTCATAAATTTACAAACATAATAACCACAATCATTATATTTTCTTTATTTTGGACCCTAAAAAAAACTTTTATCATTAGGATAATAAGTAACTTGTTTTGATATGTGTTTGGATGGCGAAATTTTATTATATATACCCTGATATCGGTCCATACATAGTATTTAATCGCCTCCTTATTCTTAGCCCCTATCCTCATTCCTTGTTTTAGAAGATATTGATACACCACCCTATCATAATAGAATCCTCAGAAAAAGATAATATAAATTATATAACTTGATGTTTAGACCTAAAACATAGGATATAATGTCTTACAGATTCACAAACTTCATCATGTGTGGTCGGTTTGTTGGATATCCTTGCATTGAATCCAGAAAATAAATCTTTGGAGTATCCAAGTTTACTGTAATTAGTATCCAATGTTTCCTAAAAACACAAAAAGGAATAAGTAATAAAAGAAGTAAAAATATAATTGATATTCTTTAATTGTAGAGTTTTACCACTGTATGGTTGGTATTAGGAAGAGTCTATCATCTGTAATCTTGATTTCAAATGTTTTCAACAAGCTTTTCACTATTTCATCCTTTTTTGATGGCTCTAATTTCATTAGTTGTGTTGATGTGATATGAGGACTAACGAGTCCGAATTTTGGCTCATGATAAAATCCCTTCAATTGTTTTTCATATATATGCCTTCCAATAATATAAAATGCATTTAGTCATAATTAGTACATTATATCAGCTTTTAGAAAATCAATTCATGAAAACATACCTCATATATGAATTTACAACTATGATGCCTAGCCAACTATATTCAAGGATCTCATTTACATTTTTAGTAGAAACAAAATCTTGAATTTCCTCTCCGTATATATTCTTTTCAAAAACAACTATATGACTACTACCATTTTTTAGCTTCGTATCCACATGAGTCTTCAATGCTAGTAAATATGGATAGAGAATGGGTGGTGTTATTATGATTTCAGTAGCTCTTTGGGATCATTTGGTCGATCTTTTAGATGATTTTGAGCCCACATTTCTTGTCGCCCCCTTCCCTTTCTCCTTCTATAATAACATTCATTCATTCAGACCTTTTTTTCTTTAATTGTTAAAGGTTTATCTTGACAAAAAATGGAAATAGATACCTCTTTGTCCACACATACTCGTACAAGTTGTGATGACCATGAAATGAATGTCCTAATAGAATTTTAAATTGTATTAATATCATCTTCATATAGTGAAATAGGTATCTTTGCATTTGGATCATGAGCTATAGTAATCGTCACTTTCAGATGATCTTTTGGAAGTGGTCTATTATGCATCATGTCCTCTGGGATGTTGAACACCATAGCCCTCACTACAAGGTGATAAGTGGGTGTTGACAGATATAAATCATAGTCATTATCACCCTATAGAAGATTAGTACATGAAAATTATCAGTGTTTGTCTGATTCACATTTTATGGGAATTATTAGAATATTGATTACCACGGCTAAGACAGCTTTTTGAGGGGAATGTCTCACCTCAAAACTGGTGGGGGTGGGGCGGGATCTTCATGCGTTGGTTGTTCCTGAGTTGTGTCTTCTCCTTGATTCCCACCCATAAAAGTTTCTAGGAACTCTCCCTACCATTGAAATCATTCTTCAAGATTTTATAGTCTTTCGCTCATTCGTTTTATTTCTTCATCTCTATCATCCGTTTGTTTTTTTTTTCAAAATATACTTGGGGTGTCACCCCAAACCCCACACCTCTAACATGCCCATATTGTTCTGGCCGCTTCAAAGCCATCGATAATAGGTCTGCATTCTCTATAGGAGTATCTGATTATTATGACTGTCGGATATAGGAAAATAAGTAATTATTATTATATAATATAAATTTAAAACAAAACTTTTTATCGTGTCATACTTACACATATTTCACACAATTTTTGTGTGTTTTCATATACTAGCTTCCCTTCCTTATTCACATGTGCCTCCTTCCATAGCACATGATGTGGGGTGGAAGTGTCTTTGAATTTAGACTCATCAATATACATATAAATATAGAAAGATAATTATGACGTTATTTCTTGGCACCTAACAATATTACTGTAAATTTAAAATACGTACCATTTTGTTTTCTAGTGAAGCGTACCCCATCCTTGCTTTACAATAGGGGTATGTTGGTTTTGATGCACTTTCCTTATTTCTAGTACTAAGTTGTTGTTTCATAAATGAAATATTGACAATCAAAGTGATGAATACACGTATCCCCAAACAACGTATTATCAACCATAGTGTACCTAAAACTTTTCATCCTCACGGTGGCCAATAAATACATCCCATGCTTCTTGGGATATCAGGTGAGTGTATACAAGGGGTGGGTGCGGGTTTATTTCACCTTTGGAATCTTTTAGGTGAAATTTTGTTAGAATAGTGCAAAAACCTCGATGAATCCTTCCTGCAAGCCTTAGTACATAATTCTTGTGTGAATCATCTACTATAAATGTACTCTGCAAGAGATTGAGAAGAGTAAGACATTGTTTCATTATTTTATTTTCTAGTAAATTAAATAAATAATATCATAATGTTACCGTAATTTCTTCCTAGATCACAGCCTTCAGCCCGGACACAACATGGTTCCAGGAATCTATGTCAATTGGAACGCATTTCCAAGTGATAATTCCAATGTAACTACTAAACATAGCCTTGTTGGGATTTACATGTTGGCCTCGTGCATTCCATCCAACATCAAATTTGATGCCTTTGCTTTTCTCCTTAAGAACTTTGACTAACACCGTCAAACTATGACGCACCTGTGTTTTCTGCGACATCGGTCCTTCATCCCTAACCATTTCATAGATATCAACATCATCAATATATTCATTTGAAATAGTTTCAATGACTTGTGTTTATGGTTGTTGAACCTCAACACTAGGAGTAGAAACAGGTTTAGAAACTTGTTGTTTCTCTGCACTGTGAGCAGCAGCTGCTGCTGCTGCTACTTGAGAGACTTGTTCAGCCTCAAGGTTAGGAGCACCAGAACATGCAGAAGTCATTATCTACAAAATTGGTTGAATAGTTAAATTAGATTACATAACCTAGGTTTATCCAAAATTACTATGGAATATCATAGGTTTTATTACCAAAATTAACATAAGAAATAGAAAATTAAGGTTAGTGAACATAAATTCTATCATGAACACCTAAAGGATATGGAATAACTCTCCCTCACCTTCCCCAAACTCATACCTAGAACTGCACTCGAAGCCTCTATGAGATTCTATTACTTGGAACACACCCTTTTCATTTCACACTAGTTCACTAAAAATAGGGATTTCTATGACACCTTAGCACATAAAAAGAGCCTCAAGCACACAATTAAAAGGACCCCATCTACGACACCTATATAGTGACCACTTTTGGAGTCACTGACTTGCCCACATGTTTTTGGATTTCCTCTCAATAAAACATCTCGATGGGGGAATTATTTATCTTCCTTGCAAGTCCAAATTCATACCAAACATCACTAACATGGGGCTCTACCAATGACTACCATATACCTAGAAAATAATTGAAAAATTAGGAAAAATAGTTTCTTGTACCTATTTCTAATAGTACTACAAGAAAAGTATAACAAACATATATCATACCTCCAAACACTCCTGGAGCCTCCTGGTAAAATGACTCTAGTGACTACAACTATCCAAGATTATAACCACTAACTTCCCAATATAGTAGTGGTCTACTTAGGGGTATTATTAATAGAATCAAACCAAAGTTTCATCCACCTCATGCTACTCCCCAATCTCCTCCATCACTTTAGTACTGTACAGAACTCCTTTCTCCAGTTCCTTCCTCTGCCTAGGCTATTCGTCGACTGCCTCTCGGACTATAGCATGGATGTTAAGAAAATTCAATGTGATATGTCTATATTCATCACAATCATATTAAATTCCTTAGATTAATGTGTTATCCTTGAGGTAACTATGAATGATAGTGCCTCATGAGATGAGACTTGCATCACACACCTACTGTGGGTGGGTCATGCTAACCCTACATCCCAGAAGATCACTACCTTAAAAGATTATGATATGAACTCAAAACATAGGCATAATTATAGAATACTAATATAGCCATACAAATCTTAGTATTACATGTTGAATTCCCCCAAACCACTAGAGGTAGGTCTATAAATTGAACAACATAAATTAATGGATTTAATAAAAAGAGCTGAAATACAATCCAACCAAAAAATGGAAAATAATGTATGACCTACATAGAAGGAGGGGATAGATGTTAATTCACCATAGGTATACACCTCAGTCTATGTATCCCAAACTAATATCTACCTTATCCTAGTCCACCAAGGACTCTGTGAAATTTTCCATCATCTATATAATACATGACATGTATGGGAAGATCCCTTGTAGGGATGAGTATTACAATACACAATAGGACACCCCAAAAACACCATAAATAAATCATTGAGAGTATTCATGTCATTAAACAAAAGTATTATAAACAAGATATGAGACATAATGATAACCAAGGATATCCCAAATATACTCATAAAAGACTCTGAGTCAAAAAATGTCTCAACCACTTCTAGTTGTAGATCCACTCAGGGTTTCAAGATAAAACTCCTCCGAGAAAAAATAATGCCCAAGATATAATTCCAATGACGACACTCATCCTAGAGGTCACACTCATCTGATCTAGCCAAGAAGAATCACATAGGAAACTGAGAGTGTTCACTCGATATATACACTCCATCAGACTAATACTCCATTAGAAATATCAGCTCGTGATATAAATATAGGGGGTCAACTCCCAAGGCTTGATGGGGGGATACTAGAGTCTACTACAATAATCCTCCAAGATAGGGGATAGACACTTGTGTAAGTGTTGGTCATGCCAATTCAACAAACCCAGTATAGAGAAACACATTGGAAATAAGGTTTGCTTCAGGACTCTCGGAGGGATACAAGCTCCAAGTCACTAAGTGGCATGTGGTCCATTTCTCAGGATCATATTTCATAATAACCCCCATAAAAGTGAACTGATACCACTCACTATAGAATAAGTATATTGAAAACTGAGAGGGTTAATCTGAGATACATGCTCCATCAGACTAATAAACCATCTAAAATATCAGACTTCTATACAAAGAGAGGGTTTTAATTATTAAGGTTTGCTGGGGGACAATAGACCATACTTGAAACATCCTCCAATATTAGAGGATCAATGCCCATGTAAGTGTTAGTGATTTCAATTCTACAAACCCAATATAGGGACAACATGAATGAAATGAGGATCTCTCTAGGTTCCTTGAATTGATACATGTTCCAAGTCGCTGAGGGGTATGAGTTCCAATGAACGGGACCTAATTCCATAATAAACCTCATATAAGTGGACTAAGAAAACTCAATCAAGAATAATGGAACTCACCAACACTACCCTGATCATTAAGAAGATATATAGGGGACAACATCCTTGGATGAGGTCTTGAAACTGCATCAAGCCCTCATAGGAATGGACCAAGGGAACACAATCCACCAATACCAGTCCATGGAAGCTCAAAAATCTCACAAAAAAACTAAAATAAAAGGAAATAGAGCTCAAACATATCCTCAAAGGAGGACATGATGTGTCCCTAGGGGTATACGGTGTGTCTAAAAAGGACTAGTACTACCCATGTCTCATTTTCACATGGAGTGATCCGTGATTCCAACTATGGAATGTGAAATGACCATTCACCAATTATTCATTGAATCATTGGCCAAATGAGAATTAAAATGATGAACACATGTAGGGAAGGGAGACAAATTACCAAAAATAAACCTAAAAGGAGAAGTGGAAGACTTTCCTAGAGTATATTGCACCTGCGATGGAGGGATAAAAGAAGCATCGAGTAGTCAGGGAGCCTTCTGCGCTACGTCGGGAGGGGAAGGCACGATCTCCATAGGGGGAGGTGCACGAGAGGATATGCAAACCATTGAGAAATGGAGGAGTAGGGTTCGCGGGGAGTAGGGTCCAGCGGGGATGAGGAGAAGTAGGGTTCGCAGGGAGAAGGATCCGTGGAAGGGGTTCAAGGGGGAGGATAAGGAGTAGAGCTAGCAGCGGAGTAGGGCTAGCGGCGGAGGTCCGACAAAGAGAAGATTGGGGGGGAGTTGCCGCAGGGGTACAATACCGTGAGAGCTTGAGGGCGTGATAAACAGAGGATACTGTGCACCCAATTTTATAAAATATGGGACTATGGTTTTATCAGTGCTACAAAACGCTGATAAAGACTTCCTTTATCAGCACTAAAATTTTAGCGCTGATAAAGTAGCCCTTTATCAGCGCTAAAATTTTAGCACTTATAAAGGGTTCCTTTATTAGTTCCTTTTTAGTGCTGATAAAGGGATCCTTTATCAGCACTTTTAATTAGCACTGATAAATATTTACCTTTATCAGTGCTTTTTTCTTAGTGTTAATAAAAGGTGGTGCTTCCCTTGCCCATTTTTGTAGTAGTGTAAAGGAATTTCTACAACACCCGAAGGACTTTTCACTACTCTCCTAAAGGTATTTTTCAAACTAACCTTAAAGACTTTGACACCAGAATGATTTTTCATTCTCCTGTGTACTTGTATTTTGTTTTATCATTGATCATGGGAATTGAGAAACATCGTCCAATCTTCGCAACCAGGATGACTTTCAATACATTGCATCATCATCATCTCTTTTCATACCATCGTCAATACTTTTTTCTCTTTCATTAACACACCATCATTGATGTCTCCATTGACTCCACTTCTTTCTCAATCGTTGTCACTTGGGAAACTATAAAGGCGGAACCTCCTCCCCTCCCCTGTTCTCTCTTGATAGCTACATCGTAGCCATCTCTCTTCACTTCCATTCTCTTCTATAAGTAGACTCAATGACATGGATTTTTATAAGAGGCACCTGCCATTCTCTCAAAGATTATAAAAATAAAATATCACTATTTTTTCATATCTCATCCCTCAAATTTATCTTTTTCCTCAAACTCTTTTATCTTGATTTTCTCTCTCTCATAATCAAATTTTTAAATCAAAATATCACAACAATATCTGCCTGGATTTAAAATTTGAAAACTACCTCATTATATTCTCCATCATCGCCACAATGATTATCAGCTTTACTATCATTAACTCCACCATAATTAGTTTCATCATCGTCAACTCCACCTTTAATAGATCTTCATCTTAATGAGTCTCCATTAAAATCATCATAAGTCCATGATCATTGGCTATGATACCATTGTCTCTCATATTCAAATTTTAAAATAAAAATATCTTAAAATTTCATGCACTACATCTATTATCATGTTCCTAGGTTTTCACCCTTTCCCACATCATTATCCATAAATGGCCCTAAAAATCCCCCAAAGGTGGATTCCAGAATTCAAAACTTGAAATGATGTAATATTACGGGTTGACTTTATCACTTAGGAAATCTTCCAAATATGTAATAGTTAATATAACATAATATGATAAATATTAGATATAATTCATTATAGGTAGTGGGTATTACAAATTAAAAAACAACACACACACATACACTCAAGCACCCCATTAGGTCAAGCCTCATCCCTCCCCACAAGGAATGAAAAACACCCACTTGATCTATTTTATTAAATGTTAATAGTTAGCATAATATAACTATTACTATAATAGTATTAATAATTTTAATAGTAAATATTATTTTAATAAATAATACAATATAATTCATAATTCATAATTTTAATAATAAATGCAATATAATCGATAATTTTAATAGTTAATATATTATAATATAATAACTAATATAATTAATAGTTTTAATAGTTTTTATAATTAATACTTAATAATTAATATAAAATAATTAATTATATTATTATTTCATTATATTAATTATGTTAATAATTAATTATATTATCAATTAATTATATTATATTATATTAACTATTGATTATTTCTACTATTTATTATTAACTACATTAATTATTAATTATTCTAATGATTTAGGATTGGGACCCTCTTTTTAATCCATTAACATTTAAGAACTCGATTACCCAAGTATGAATTCGAATCAAGGGACTTAGCTGGTTTTCCTAGAACCAAAAAATTCAATGGGACATTGATTTAGTGGTGGGTGTTCTAATCAAGTTCTACAGAGAAACAGAAAGGGGAAGGTTTGGTTGATTTTTTGCAGACTTAGATATGGTTGATCTCCTTTATCCTCTAACAAAGATTGTGATTTTTTTTATTATGAGCATAGAATTGAAATTTCCATTTAATTTGAGATGATTCATGTCTTTAGTACCAAATCAAATATTGGGAAATCAATAAATGTTTTTCGTAAATGTTTGATATGTGCTTATTATAAGAATCATCTTCATTTGATGGAGTATTGAAAATTCAAAAAGAAAACATGTATGGTAGAGACTAACGAGGTTTATAGAGCCTGGTCCACTGATTTACAACAGGTGAATATAAGTGTGAAAGTTTCTTCCTTTATTGTTATTTTGAAACAAATTATAGTTCACTTAAAGAGTCAACAAAAAGTAAAAATCAATGATCCAATTTCAGGAGAGGGACACTTAGATGATCCTTCTAACATGGTTATGACCTCTTACCATGGGGGGAAACTGATTCATCATCAATGAATATTTTACCTCTTACACTACTACAGATAATGCTTTTAAAAGTGCAAGAAACAACTTTCAAGAGCGCTAGAAAAGTGTTGTTAATCTCACAGAAGATAAGGGGGGTCACCTTTATCAGCGCTAAAAAATCACTGATAAATGGGTCCTTTATCTATGCTAAAAAAAGATGATAACCCCCCCCCTTATCAGCACCATTTTAGTGTGGATAAAGGATTCCCTTTATCATCACTAAAAATAGAAATTATAAAGGGGGTCTTTATCAGCGCTCGAAATAGAATTGATAAAGGCCTAGCTTCCTGTGATGTGCTATTTATATAATAACACACCCACCAGCACCTACACAACACACACACAATACCTACACAAAATAACACATTCATAATGCACACAAGCGCACACAAGAACAAAGCAGCGCACACAACAACATACACAATAACAAATCAGCACAAAAAAGGGTTTGACAAACAATTCTATATACATTTCAAACAATGATTTATATAATTACATTTACAATTATCCAATAAATAGTTAAAAACATTAATGTTTCATCCTTTGACATCCGTGATCCCCTCTCAAAAATGTCTGACCATGGTATTAGTTTCCAAAAAAAATCATCCCAACTCAAGGAAAAGGTTCCACCTATATAAGAAAATAAATATTATGTTATTAATACTATAAAGAAATAAATTAAACATTAATATGAAATAATACATTAATAAAATGTCAATTTTTAATAAAAATATGCATTTTGAGTTATATAGGTCACACCATGAATTGTATTTAGGTGGGGTTGATTCATACATGTCACAAATTAGTTATATATAGTTCTAAAATATAAAATAATTCTTAATGATTTTTCTTGGTTTTGAGTATGTCCCCTATTCTTTTACTAAAATTAATATCAAATTTAAATGACACATTTGGATTTATACTGGTCACATAGTTCTTATAATTAAGGTGTGGTTGAATCCTACATGTCACAAATGACTCATGGATCATTTTTCTAAAGTATCAAAGTAATCCAAATTCATTTTCTACGTTTTTAGTATGTCAGTTGTATTTTCTTACAAAAATATCATTTCAAACTGAAAACACACATTTTGAGTCATACCGGTTGCACCGTGCGTCATTTTGAGGAGATACTACTTCATACACATCACAAAGTAATTAAAAATATCTCTTCTAAATTATGAAGACAATAAGATGGATTTTTCTTTATTTTCAATGAGTAAAACATTTTGAGATAAAATATTAATTTTAAACTGATAACTGACACTTTTAGTCATACTGGTCACACCATGCATCAGATTGAGGTGTAGTTTATTATTACACATCACAAATGAATCATGGATAATTTTTTTATATTATCAAAATAATACAAATACATTTGCTCAATTTTTAGTATGTCACTTGTTCTTTTTACTTAAATTAATGTCATTTTTAAATAAAATCACATTTGGATTTATATTGGTTGCATTTTTCATCATATTGAGGTTTGGTTTATTCCTAAAAGTCACAAATGACTCATGAATCATTTTTATAAAGTATCAAAATAATCCAAATTCATTTTCTCAGTTTTTAGTATGTTAGTCGTGTTTTTTTACTAAAATGTCATTTTAAACTAGAAACATGTTTTTTGAGTCTGACCAGTCGCATCATGCGTCGATTTGATGTGAGACTACTTTATACATGTCAAAAATAAATTTTGGATCATTTTTCTATAAGATAAAATCAATCCTAATGTGTTTTATTGGTTTTTAGTGAGTGACGCGTTTTGAGCTAAAATGTAAATTTTAAACTGATAATAGACACTTTTAGTCATACTGGTCACACCGTGCATCAGATTGAGGTGAGGATGATTCCTACACATACAAAATTACTCATGGATAGTTTTAAAAAAATTATCAAAACAAATTAATATGTTTTATTGGTTTTCATTATGTCACTTGTTCTTTTTTACTTAAATTAATGTCAATTTTAAATAAAAAGACACATTTGCATTTATACCGGTCACATCGTGCATTGAATTGAGGTGGGGTTTATTTATAAACATCACAAATGACTCATGTATATTTTTAATAAATTATCAAAATAATCTAGATGCATTTTATTGGTTTTTAGTATGCCAAATGTGTTTTTTTACAAAAATTAATGTCAATTTTAAATAAAAAGAGACATTTTGAGTCATACTGGTCACACCGTGCATTATATTGAGGTACAGTTGATTCTTACACATCAAAAATGACTTATAGATCATTTTACTAAAGTATCAAAACACTATGAATGTGATTTCTTGTTTTTAGTATGTTAATTGTGTTTTTTTTTACTAAAATGTCATTTCAAACTAAAAACATGTATTTTGAGTCATATCGGTGGCATGGTGTGTCGATTTGACATGAGACTACTTCATATATATCACAAATAAATAATGAATCATTTTAAAAAATTATGAAGATAATCAGAGTGAGTTTTCTTAGTTTTTAGTGAGTGACACGTTTTGAGCTAAAATGTCAATTTTAAATTGATAATGGATAGTTTTAGTCATATCGTTCACATTGTTCATCAAATTGAGGTGTGGTTAATTCTTACCTATCACAAATGACTGATGGATTATTTTTATAAAGTATCAAAACAATATGAATGTGTTTTCTTAGTTTTTAGTATGTTACTTGTTCTTTTTTCTGAATTTACTATCAAATAAATATAAAAATACACGCTTAAAGTCATAACATTCACACCATGAATCAGATTTTAGTGCGATTATTTCCTACATGTCAAAAATGAATTATGGATCGGTTTCCTAAATTATCAAATCAATCATAATGTGTTTTATCAGTTTTAAGTATGTCACATGTTTTTTTACTAAAAATACTTTCAATTTTAAATAAAAATACACACTTAGAGTCATATAGGTCCCATATTTATGTTATTTATGTACATTCTTCCATTGAGTATGTTTCTCATTCGTTTCTAAATGAATTTATATCATCTTGTTAATTATATTATTTTCTACAATCATGGTAGTACTGAAAAAATATAAATACACAAAGGATTAATAAATATTTTAAATGAAATAGTAATTATCTTCAAAAATGCCTCTTTAGGGATGTTAGTTTGTTGATGAAATATGGTCTCTTTCATAAATTTACAAGCATAATAACCACATTATTTTATGTTGTTTGTTTTGGACATTGTAAAAACATTGATAAAAATAATAATTATTTTTTATATGTGTTTGGATAGTGAAATCTTATTATATATACCTTGATAGTTATCCAGTCATAGTTTTTGTGATGTTTCTTATCCTTTTCCCCTAGCCTCATTCCATGATGTAGATGATATTCATGTACTGCCCTATTATAACAGAATACTTATTAAAAGATAATATTAATTATATAACTAGATGTTTAGTTATAAAATGTTAGATGTAGTGTATTACAAATTGACAAAAATCATTATGTGTGGTCAGTTTGTTGGATATCCATGCATTGAATTCAGGAAATAAATCTTTAGAGTATCCAAATTGACCACAATAAGCATCCAATGCTTCCTAAGAACAAAAAAAGAATAAGTAATGAAATAAATTAAAATATATTTGATATGATTAAATTGTAGAGTTTTACCTCTATATCATTGGTATTAAGAAGAGTATGTCATCTGTAATTTTTTTTAAACAAATTTGAGTAGGCCTGACACTATTTCACCCTCTTCATTGGATTCTATTTTTTTTGTTCTATAGAGGCGACATGAGGGCTAACAAGGCCAAAAAAATCATGGGGAAATCCCTTTAATTGTTTTTCATATATATGCCTGTGAAAAATATGAAATGTATTTAGTCATAATTATCATAATATATTAGCTTTTGGAAAATCAAATCATGAAAACATACCTCATGTATAAATTTGCAACTGAGCCACCTATCCAATCATACTCAAGGATTTCACTTAAATTTCCAACACTAATGAAATCTAGATCTTCCCCACTATACATATTTTCATCAAAAACAATTGTATAAGTACTACCATCTTTCAACTTCATATTCTCATGAGCCTGTAATGATAATAAATGTGGATATAGAACAGGAGGGTTTAAGGTGTTTTCGGTATATCATTTCAATCAGTTGGTTGATCCTTGAGATGGTTTTAATCCATTATTTATTTTCACCCCTTCCATGTGTCTTTTTTTAATAACATTCATCAGTTCAGACCTTTTTCATTAAATGTTAAAGGTTTATCTAGAAAAATAAATTATAAATGAATACCTACTTATGATATGTTTTTTTAATATCCATGACGGCCAAGCGATGAATGTTCCAAGAACTTGTTTGGCCTTATGAATATCTTCATAATCAATTGGAACATTTAGCTCGGTGCTCGGCCCATGGGATATGTTAATCAACACATTGACATGACATGTTGGAAGTGTTCTGTTGTGTAGCATGGAATTCTGAATATTGAACATTGTATCCCTCGCTAAAAGGTGATGTGTGGGTGTTGATAGATATAAATAACAATAATTTTCACCCTATAGAATATCATTATAGGGAAGGTATCAGTGTCTATATAATTTAAAATTCATAGAAAAATTATTAAAACATTGATTACCTTATCTAAGATAGGTTTTTGAGGGGAATGTCTCGCCTCAAAGCTGGTGGGGGTGGGGCATGATATTCACACACTGGTTGTTCTTGAGTTACTTCTTCTCTTCACCCCCACCATAAAATTTGTTATGATATCTATCTACCATTGAATTTTTTCTTAAAGGATAGCTACTCTTTCTCTCATTATTTTCATTTCTTCACTTTGATCCTCCTCTTGTTTTTTTCTCAAAAAATATTCGGGGTATCACCCCAAAACCCGCACCACTGACACGGCCATAATTTTCTAGTTGCTTCAAGGACACAAAAAGTATGTCTGCATCCAATTTGTATGTTACTGATTCCTATAACTATGTCAGATAGAAAATATAGGAAAATAATTAATAATTATTATTTAATATCTATTTAAATCAAAAAAAAATTATTATGTCATACTTACACATGTTTCCCATACTTTTTTCGTGTTTTCATCTATTAGTATCCCATAATTATTTATACGCACCCCCTTCCATGTCACATGGCATGGGATGGAAATGAATTTGGATTTGGATTCATCAATCTTCATATAAGTAGGGTAACATAGTTATAGTGTTCTTTTATGTCACATAAAATTATTATAGTATATTTAAAATACCTGCCAATTTCGTTTCAAGTGAAGCATACCCCATCCTTGATTTATGGTAGGGGTATGTTGGTTTTTCTGTGAATTCCTTATTTTCAACACTTAGTTACTATTTCATAAATAAAAAAATATTAGTCAAAGTGATGAATACACATATCATCAAATAACATATTACCAAACACAATTTACCTAAAATGATTTCTCTACACGATGACTAATAAAAGAATCCCACGTTCCTTGGGTTATTAGGTTTGCATAAAGAGGAGGTGGGTGTGGGTTATTTTCCATTCAATATATTTAAGATAATATCTTATTAAAATTGTGCAAAAGACTCTATGAATCCTTCCAACAAACCTTAATATGTAGTCTTTGTGTGAGTCATCTAATATAAATGCACTCTACAAGAGATGATGAAGAGTAATTCCATGTTTCATTATTTTATTTTTTATTAAATTAAATAAATGATATCATAATTTTACCATAATATCTCCCCACATTAGTGTCTTAATCCCAATGACAACATGGTGCCATGAAAATACATCAATCGGAATGTGTTGCCGAGTGAGGATTCTAATGTAACTACTGAACATGGCCTTGTTGGGGTTAACATGCTGGTCTGCTTCTTCCGTTCGAGCCCATATTTGATTCCTTTTACTTTTTTCTTAAGAATTTTTTCTAACACTTCCAAACTACGGTGCTTCTGTTTTTTCTGCGCTACCAGTGTTTCCTTGCCTATAATTTTCTCAATTTCAACATCATCAATATGTTCCTCCAGAGTGCAAGTATTGGCATGTGCATATAGTGGTTGTACCTCTGCACTCGGATCAGCATCAATAGGTTGAGAAACCTATTGTTCCTCTAAACTACGAGTAACAATAGGTTGAGAGACTTATTGTTTCTCTTCATTGTAATCAAAAATAGGTTGAGATACCTATTGTGCCTCTTCACTACAAGCACCAGAAGGTTGAGAGACCTATTATGCCCTGGGATTAAGAGCATCATCACATGCAAAAGTCATTATCTACAGAATTGGTTTAACATTTAATTTAGATTACATAAAAGAAAAAATGAACACATAATAACATAAGGTAACACGATGTATATTATAAAAAAATATAACCAGATTATTGAACTCTTTTTTTATAGGCTGAAGGGATTTAACCCCTCTATCGGCTATCCAAATACCTTCATTGTAGTATCCTATGACATACAAAATTCCATCTACATTGGGACTACTGCAAAATGATTGAGACTTCCCAATGAAAGGGTCATCCTCTGTTTAATTTTGATCTGAACCTTTAGTGGTTTTGTTCAAAAATAGAACAATTGACCAATTTTAGTTTGTGGGATCTGGAACATAAAATACTTGTACTGCATGTGATGTTATTATAAATGGTTTGTCTTTATACCCTTCATTACTGAAATTAACTTTCACAAATCCCAACTCATCTATTTTAACATCACTTCTATTATCAACCCACTTGCATTAAAAAATCGGTACTTGGAATTTCATATAATCCAACTCCCATATTTGTTTAATAATGCCAATGTATGAAATATTCACATAAATTGGATTTCTGTCCTTAGCATCGAAAACATGCATTTCTTCAGCCATAATTGTAACTCCACTATTTTACATGGTACTATCTTTATCATGTTTATTAGTATAGAATGTATAATCATTAATTACATAAGAATTATAAGATAATACATACACACTTGGTCCTCCGGCTAGCCATCAAAATCGTTCTGAAATTGAGTCTAGATTTTCATCTAACTTCATAAATATATGGTTCCCTAAACCATACTATAAACTATTGATTATGTGTATTTTATATCCATTTTTCATCCCTTGAGGGATTCAAATATATAAAAATTTCTTTTTGCGTTTCGACATATGGGTCAACCTCCAAACTATTATGAAAAATGTAAAGGTTGGCCTAGTCCTGCTCTGTAATATTGATTGTGAAAACCTCTCTTCCAGAAATTCCTTTATCCACAATCTACCTAGTGTGGAGAGATTTTAGTATACTAATTCATTCCACACTAGACCTATATTCAGTACAGAATTCAATGGCTTCCTCAATAATATATCGCTTTGTAATACAACACTCTGGATAACTTTGATTTTTTGACCTAGCCTTTCAAATCATCATATACCGTTCAATGGGATACATCCATATATACTATATAGGACCACATAGTTGAATCTCTCTCACCAAGTGAACCATCAAATGAACCATAATATCAAATAATATAGGCATGAAGAACATTTCCAATTCACATAATATGACTGAAATTTCTCTTTCCATACTCAGTAATTTCATCGGGTCTATAACTTTACTGTATATATCTTTGAAGAAGAAACAGAGCTTTGTTAATGTATAATATACATTCTTGGGAAAAATGAAACGTAAAGCTATAGGAATTAGATATTGCATCAAAATGTGGTATTCATGTGATTTCAGACCCTTTAACTTTAAATCTTCCATTGATATGATGTTCTTGATGATCGATGAATACCCATATGGGACCTTTACATCATTCAATAAGTTTAAAAATTGATATCTCTCCTACCTGGAAAGAGTGTAAGAAGCTAGAGGAAGAAAAGTTCATTTTCAACCTTCATTGGTTCCAACTCTTCTTGTATTCCCATGTCAACCATGTCTGACCTAGCCTTAATTCCATCCTTTTTTTGTTGGGTGCATTTACCAATGTGACAATGACACTATCACATATATTTTTTTCAACATGCATAACATCAAGAAATTTTCTAACGTACAGACAATTCCAGTATGGTAATTCAAAAAATATTGATCTCTTCTTCCAACTGGTTTTCCTAATGTTTTTTGAAAATGATTTACTAAAATCTATATCCATATCTTTTACCTTATCAAATAGTTGATCACTTGTTAGTAGAGATGGTGTTGTAAGTTCTTCTAAACTTCCATCGAATGATGTCGTCCAAGATTGGTACTTATGTTGTCAGGGTAGAAATTTTCGATGTTCTAGAAACACCGTTTTTTACGAATGTTTCAACCTAATTGACTATGTACCTTGTTTGTAGATAGGACACCCATGAGTTCCTTTAATGTTATATCCTAAAAAGAATCCATAAGTAAGAAAGTCGTTTATCACCCCATACAACATGGCTCTCAACATGAAATATTCATTTCTGTAAGAATTATGCAACGTAACACCTAAATCCCACAATAATTTCAAATCCTTTATCAATTGATTCAAATAAACATCAATATCATTACCCGGTTATTTCAGTCCAGATATAAACATAGATAGCATGATGTTTTTTCATTTCATGCATAACCATGGTGGAAAGTTATAATTAACCAATATAACCATCCATATACTGTGAGTGCTTCTTTGAAAACTAAAAGGATTCACTCCATCTATAGATAACATAAGACGAAGGTTTCTTATCTTTTTTCCAAAATTAGGATACTCATAATAAATTATCTTATAATGAGTATAGTCTGTCAAGTGACAAAGTTTCCCATATTTATTTCTTTTGTCTTCATGCCACGTTAATTTTTCTACAGTCTCCTCACTTCCATATAAGCGTCTAAACCTTATAATGATTGTAAAGTACCATACAAATTTTGTAGGAATGGATTTATCTTTCTTTTATCAGGAATCACAACACTTTGGGCATTCTCTAAGTGATTTTTGTTCCATGTGAAACATTATACAGTCATTCAGGCATGCATGTATTCTTTCAGAGATCATACCCATTGAGTGTAGCATTAATTTGGAATTGTATGTTCATCTTAGGAGCTCATTATCTTCTACGATCATGCCATTCAAGAGAGAAAGAAATTCTTTAAAACTAGCATCACTCCATCCATTGCCTGCTTTCAAATTATATAGCTTCGGTGTGGTTGAAAATTCTATATATTTAGTGAAACCACCATACAAAGGCGCCTTTTCACAACTCTTTAACCGCTCAAATAATTTTGGGAAATCACAAAGTTCATATTC
This sequence comes from Viscum album, assembly GCA_963277665.1. Classification (NCBI taxonomy): domain Eukaryota; kingdom Viridiplantae; phylum Streptophyta; class Magnoliopsida; order Santalales; family Viscaceae; genus Viscum; species Viscum album. Next base: position 1,468,500,512 of record OY728158.1, read on the forward strand.
AATTTTCATTGTCATTTCATCAATATGATATTCATCATCATTCACATCTGTAATCACATCCTCGATACGGTATTCTTTATTTTCCACACTTGTAATCATATCAGATGATCCATAAGACACGATGTTATCCCAACAACTATCTACATTCACTTTTACCCATGTTTATTACAAAATTTATTACTTAGAACTATTACTTGATAGATCAAGTGTTCTTCTAACTCCTTAGGACTAACTTGTCTTGAATAACAACAGCGTAAACATGTACAAAGGATTTTAGAAGGGTTGTATGCATGATCTTTTGAAAACTTGAGGAACTCTTTCACTCCATATCCATACTATTTTTTCAAAAAATTGGCATCCATTCATTCTTTATTCATATAGATCCTATTTGATTTAGTGATATTATTATTTAAAAATATAAATACACAAAATATTGATATAATGTAATGGGTTTCATAATTCTATAAAAAATATAAACTTAAAAGATTATGAGAAAACTACTGTTCAAATGTCCTTTGAAAACTATTTAAAAAATCACACTTGAAATCCCATTAAAAAAACCAACCATTTAAAAAAAAGTAATCTTTAAAATAAGACACACTTTTTAAAATAAATCAATTAGTTCCAAACACTCTTTCACAAAACCAAAATTCTTTTTTTTAAACATTCTAGGAAACATCATGACCTAACAATATTAATCATTTAACATGAGTGACAACCCTATAAGAAACATTTCAAACCATTTTTATCAATTTAAAAGATCCACTTAGGAATTTTCACATAGAAATTGATCCCAAGAGAGGCACTTTATAAAATATACATAGAAAAAACTCGATTTATCACAAATAAATCAATTTTGTATGATTCCATCACATTATTCCAAAGGTTGGTGTAACAATAATAATTTCCATAAGCATTTAATATTGTTCTCCCCACTATTGGATATCCCTTATACATGCTTCTATTGTCCATTTATATCAATTATCCTTCACCAAAACACTAGAGTCCCAATGGATAGTTCCATAGTCAGTGACCACACTCACAACCATGAAACAATTGTGTTCCAATTTTCTACAAACACAACATTATCACAATAATCATTGGATCACACCAAATAAATTGGTTGTACACCCCAAGAACAATGTATATGTCTCTCACATGAAGTACTATTGGTTCCTTAATTTATAAATACACCTAATAAAATCTATATGTATGAACCAAACTACTAGATCAAGAACGCTCCCAACACTCCACTTCTCAAGTCCAATGCATCCACATGACTACCCATAAAGGTGTATTTTTATATAATCATCTCTTTGCGATAGAATACCCCTACAAGCCCAATGAATTAAAAAGAATACCCCACACATTTCAATTCATTAAAAATTTATGATTTTATATTTATGAAATAATAATTCTAAATAGAAACTAGTGTTTTTAGAATCATATTTATGTTTAAATAATTTATTTTAATGAATATTAAAATCCACCTATGTAATTATCTTAAAATGAACCATTTAAACACAATGTGTTTTATATAAAAAATTATTTACACCATTAAATCTTTAGAAAAACCAATTTTCTTAATATAAATTATGCCTTAAGTTATTTTGTAACAATCATGATTTTAATTTCATATTACTCATTCACACTTAGTCAACCCATCCATTATATCACCACCAAACTATCCTCTTAATTGAAGGTTAAATTGGTTTTTTTTTATGAATAATTCATTAAGGTTTAAGTGGAATGTGATGATTTCCTTTATAGAACAATAATAAAACTCAAGAATATTTACATTATATATAATATAAAAAACATATAATGTTTAATCTAAGATACATTTTCTATCTTATGAGTATTAATCAATGTGGGTTGACATAATTGGACAACTTATTATTTCAATTTCATCTAATTATTAATAACAAATGAAACTATGTGACATATTTATAATATAAAAGTGTGTAAAAAAATAAAAAAATGGTCTCCCCAACATAGAAATTTATATAAAAAATATGAAATAGGCTTATGATCATTCAATAAAATAAAAAAATTATATAAAAAATACCTCAAAATGAATTATGGAATATAGAGGTCCCTATTTAACACCATATAGAATGTACATTGTGAAATAGTTATAGTAATGGAGTGCTTACTTTTTATAGTAAATCCTCGAGTCTTGAAATTAACACCTAAATTCCCTATTCCCTAAGTTATACACTTATCAAAAGTGATCAAACATGCATCCAGTTGACCATCCAACCGTTTTCCAAATAAAAAAAATTCCCCTTTACTAGAAGATCCCAAAAAACCTAGTTCATGCCTCAAATGAATCCCAGGGACCCAATGGGCACTATTCACATCATATAGAGTATTAATACTAAAAACTTAAAAATGAACTAAAGTCCATTGATCATAGAACCTCCATATATAATCCAACTATTTTCCAATCTACTACCAAAACATTTAAAAGAATCTTATGAATATGACTCTTTTCAAAAATCGTTAAGAACGCCTACCCACGCTATTATCCCATCAACAACACCAAAAACAACAATGTGATATTAACATCAAATCCCTTTCCATGGACACATTCAACGTGAATAAACATTGATCCATAAGTTCCTGATTTCATTTAATCACACCCAACATTACTTAGTAAACCTTTTGAGATCCAAAATGGTTCACTACACATGTGAACCAAACTTAATTAACTCTCATCGCTCTCTCAAGAAGATAAGGTCACAAACAACAACATAGTAATCATAATCTAAATACCTTTGAATCAATTCCAATACTATATATATAAAAAGTTTCATATTTTAAAATAAATAATGCACTAGTATGCCTAAGGCCTCTATATAAGCTTCCAAATTCTCTAAAAATCCCACTTTCCAAAACTAATTTCATATCTACAAGTGTATAAAATTCCACATTTTTACAATCCATAAAAAAAGATAAATAACATCAAATTTTTATATACGGATGAAAAAAATCTAGAACTTTATAATTTAGTGAAAATAATTTATTTCAATTTCTATAAAATCATTGCATATTTGGGTGAAACATTCCATGGATTTTATTAAAACACCAAGCTTCAAACCAAATATATAAGTTTCATTGGATCAGAGTGCAGTAACAGTGTAAACAAGGACAACCAACATGCAATTCATTTAGTGCGCAAACAAGAATCACCAATGACCACGATTTTTAGCAGGGTGTTTAGCCCATACAATTCAAAACATCAGAATTAATATAAACTATAATAACATGAGAAATGGTTGAGAAAGAGGAGAAAATTCACTATGGAGGTGTGGTTAAGCGCGTGGCGGAGGTGCGTTCGCGACGGAGGAGAGGCACGCAGTGGAGAAGACATCTGGAAGAGGAGAGGCGCGTGACAAAGGAGTCCTTCAGTAGAGGAGAGGAAAAAAATTGAGGAGAGGCATGCGGGGAAGTTGGGTTCACAATAGAGGGAATCGCGGAGGCGGAGGAGTCGACGGTAGAGGAGAGGCACGCGACGGAGGAGTCCTCTGAAGGAGGAGAGGTGCGTGACAGAGGAGAGTCACGTGGTGGAGGATAGGTGCACAACGGATGAGAGTCGTACGGGGAAGGTGGGTTCGCAATGGAGGAGTCAGTGGGAGATGAGGAGGAGGAGGTGACGATGATGATCGGCTTTCATGAGAGCTTGAGGGGTGTGAAGAAGGAGGAGAAAGTTAGGATTTCTTTATAAAACCTGGTGAACCTTTTATCAGTGCTAGATAAAAAAGCACTGATAAGGGTATTTTTTATCAGTGCTAAAATATAAAGCGCTGATAAAACATGCCTTCATCAGTTCTTTTTTAGCACTAATAAAGATAGGCCTTTGTCAGTGCTAAAAAAGCACTAATAAAGGATGTCTTTATCAGTGCTAAAAATATAGCACTGATAAAGACACATTTTACCAGTGCTTTTTTAGTGCTGATAGAGATATAATGTTAATAATTTATTTATATTCTTATACATATTTATAAAATTATATACATGATAAATATATATTTATATTTATAAAATCATGATTTATATAATTATAAAATGATAATAAATATACTTATTATATTTATAAACTTAAAAATATATATAATAAATATATTAATTATATATATTTATAAGATTATAGATGTATATGACTATATTTCTTCTAATTTTATAATTATTTATATGAATATATATTTATTTATAATTATAATTATAAATGAATATTTATTTATTTATTACAATTATTATAAAATTATAAAAATTATTACTTATAATTTTTATAATTTTATTACTACATATATTCAATATATTTATTATAATATTAAAATTATTTAAATATATCTGTATTTATTTATAACTACAAATATAAATATTTGTATTTATTTCTCAATATTTATATATATTTTTAAATATATTTAGAAATATATTTATTTAATTATATATAACATTATATGTGAAAATAATGAATATATTTTTTATGAATTAATAATTATATAAATAAATAAATATTTATTTATATTTATCACTAATAAATAAATATATTTTTATTCATAATTATAAATTATTATAAATAAATTATTAATAGTTTTAATTATAAATATATACATATATATATAATTATAAAATTATAACAAATATATTTATAATTTTGTAAATATATATAATTAATATATTTATTATAATTTTTTAATTATTTAAATATATCTACATTTTTTTAGAATTATATTTATAACTATTTGTATTTATTTATATATATTTGTATATAGATATATATATATATATATATATATATTTAATATATTTATTTTAATTTTTTTAATTATTTAAATATATCTATGTTTATTTGGGAATTATAATTGTAGTACGCCCAGTTTCTGGTATGTAACCCTGTTCTTGATGCTTTTCATGGTTTTAAAGTTAAGGGTGTTGAATGGGAGAGTCGGGAGAACTTGGAATGATGTTTTGAGGCAAATGGGAAGCCGCACGGTCGGCGCACGGTTTGTCTAACCATGCAGCCAAACCGTGCGAAGTGGGTATTGGAGGCAGTGGCTTCCGCACGGTCGGCACACGGTTTTTCTAACCGTGTGGACAAATCATGCAATAAGGTTGGCCGAGGCAGTAGCCAACGCACGATTATCACACGGTTTGTCAAACCGTGCGGACTAACTGTGCGATCACTTAAAGTTAGATCCTAAAATTGTGGATCTAACTCGTTTTTCCTTTAATTTCCTTGTTTAAACCTCCTAAGCAGCCCTAACTCGAGATTACTCTCCCTTGAAGGTTGGAAGACTTCTCCCAAGAATTCCAGAGGCGATCCGAAGGCTTCTCTTGGCGAATCGAAGCCGAATTCTTAAGGTATGTGATTGTTCTTGATCGGTTTCTAGATCTACTTAGATCTACTTCTCCTCTTCTCTCGTTTTCTTAGATCTACGCCCGTTATGGGTAGATCTAAGGGTGTGGATGCCAAATATGACAAGTTTTGGTCTTGTTTATGTTAGGAGAAGAGATCTACGGAGGGTTTTTGGTGTTTTGACTCGGCGTTCTTGGCGTTCTTCGTCCATTGGTTGGTTTCGCCCAAATTGTTGAGGTAGGTGGCTTCACTCTCGATTCCTCTTTCTTAGAACTTGAAGGATTAGTTCAAATTGATTTGATCGCTTTGTTTTGATTGTGAAATTGGGGTGCAAAGCATGTTATAAATCTTCTTTAGTGATGATTTATGGGTTTTGATGAAATTTTGCAAATTGAAGGATTGGTTTGTGAAAAGTGTTTTGGTTTCTTGATTTTTAAATTGTGATTTTAAAATATGGATTTTCGGGATTTGGAAAATGGTTTGTGGGGAAAAGGTTTTCAATAAAAATGGGGTTTTATCGAAATGGTTTGGGCATGGTTTAAATGGTGTGGTTTTTGGGCATACTTGGTGTGTGTGTTCATATTTCATTTACAAGGCTTGGTTGAAATATGACCTTGTGCTCGGTGCCAAAAGTGTAATGGCACATGGGGAATAATTACCTTGTGACGACTTGGTAGATCGATGAGAGACTGCTCATGAGTATGGAATTTTCACAATGATGCATGCATAGAGGATTTCATAAGTTGTGAAATGGTTGGTTGTGTGGATTTGCGAAATGGGATGAAAGTGCCAAAAAATGGAAATGTGAATTTGATTGGGAAACTTTGCTTGGTTGCATTGTTGGAAAATGGTTTTTTTTTTGGAAAAATGGCTTTGACATGGAATTTTCTATATTGTGAACTGTTTTGAATTGTTTTATATAAATTGTTTTATATAAATGTGCTAACATGTTTTATCCTAGAGGCATGGGTTGGGAAGTCATCAGGGAAAACCTAATGAGTTTCATTACTCACCCCATGCTTTGGTATGTTGGTGCTTTTGCAGATGTCATAGACCGGGACATTGGAAAAGGTAAAGTGTCACATGTTTAGAGCACTACTTCGTGATACTTGGGTTGGTTCGTGACGTTGGAGCTTGGAGCTTGTGGAGCATGGAGTTGGGTTTTCGTCTTGTGGTCTTTTAGTTTATCTTTCTGATGTTTACTCTGATTTAGTGTTGGTTTCCATTGTGGTACTCTTGGTTGGTTTTTGATAAATAAATGATTGAATTTTCTGAGTTCTTATCATGCATCATTTAGTTGTTTAGTCTGGTTATGGTTGTTGGTTTTGTGGAGTGTTCAAAAAAGGGTAAATCGTCCCCCACTTGTTTGAAACCCTTCGGCATTAATTGCCAGCCTTTGGCACCTTGGGGATGTCGCTTAAGGCCAAGTAATGACTCGTTGAGCTCTCAAGCCAATGAGAATTGGCGGGTCATTACAAATAGTATCAGCTTGTTCGGTCCTTGCCTAACAAGTAGTCATCGATGTTATTGGTCTTGGAGTTGAAATTCCTTGTTGTCTATTCCTTGGGTAATCATATTAGACAGGAGTAGGATTGTCAAAACTTGAAATTTATAGCATAAAAGGATGTAGCTAACCCGTTTATGCTAAACTTCAACTTACCAGGGTGTTGGGTACATAATTGTTTTGGATACACTTCTAGAATGTTGAAAATCACATTGTCATGGGTTTATCCAATGAGATGAGCATTACATGAATTATAGAGGAATGACTTCCCACTAGGATTGCATAAACCATTTTGTGAAATGGATTATGTTTTGATACAAAAGCGTGATTTCTGAAAATTTTAATCACGTTTTCAAATGAAAGATTTTGAAAAGATAATGGTTGATGTATTTTGAAAATAGATTTATTTTCAAAAGAAATAAATGATCTATTTTAGAAATGGTTGGAAATTGATATTGTGATAGTGGTGAGATATAGATTGAAATGCTAAGCCTTTAGTTTCTAGGAAGTGAGACTAATGGTGTGCATTGTTTGTATAGAAAAATGGCACCTGTTAGACATCGTAGAAACCAAACAGAAGAAGTTGTGGAGAATGTGGTTGCACCTGAACCATGAGTGAACCAAGAGTTGGTTCAGGGTATCGTTCAATCGTTCCAGGCTATGGACACAGGGAATTGGAGGGATGATTCAAGGCATGTAGACCATTTTGTCCAGTTCTAGAAGCAGAATCCACCCATATTTTGGGGTGATGCTGAACCCGAGAAGGCGGAGGCTTGGCTAAGCAGGATGAATCGTAAATTCGATTTCATCGGCACACCAATAGAGCTGAAAGTAAAGCTAGCAACGTATATGCTCAAGGATCTTGCACGTTAGTGGTGGGATTTAACGGTGCAGGCTAAATTGGATGAAGGACTTACATGGGAGGATTTTGAAGAATTGTTTAACAAACAATTCTATCCCTACAAATTCAAGATCCAGAAAACAACGTACTTCTTCAACTTTAAACAAGAAATCCTCTTTGTCACAGGGTATGCGGCCAAGTTCATGAGTTTAGTCCATTTTTCACCAGAGGTTGCGGCAAGTTCTTCTTTGAAGGCACGCATCTTCGAATCGGGGCTAAGGCAAGACATTCGATCGAAAATTGCAGTGCTCTATATTACGGATTATATAGAGATGGTGAACAGAGAAACGGTTGCTGAACGTGATATCTCGGGATCGATAAGAGGAAGCATGATGATACCCATGGGAATGGGTGAGAACTTTAATGCTAGAAACAAGCGGAATAGGGACACCTACTTCCAAGGTGGTAGTGAAAATCAGGACCAGATAGTAGGATCAGTCAACCTTCCTCCATGACCCCAGAGCAAAGTGGGTTGCTTTCAATGTGGCTCGATTGACCACATGAAATGTGAATGTACTGCACCACCAAAAGCATGTCACAAATGCAACAAGATGGGGCATCTTCAGCGATACTGTCATAGTACACCCAGCTCGGGTGTGCGTAACACTTCCCAAGCGTCGCAAGCATCTTATGCTTCGACAGGGTGAGGATAGCAAAATCATCCTTGCCAGAAAAATAGATCTAGTTATGGTGATTCTAGGAATACCATGACACCTCAGGCAAGGCAATCTCAACAAGGCAATAAGGAGAAAATTGCAGCAACAAATCAATTATATGGAGCGGAACAGGTGATTGTGGATGATCAGGCTGGACCATCTACGGTGAGAGGTACGATTCTTTTGAATTCTACCATCATGCAAGTGTTATTTGATACTGTCACATCCCATTCCTTTCTTGCTTCTCGTATTTCTGATTTCCTAAACTTAAAACTTGAAATGATGCCTTTTGTGTTAAAACTGCAAACTCATATGGGTGAAAGAGAATGTCAAGCCTTCGTGTGTAGAGGATGTGCTATAACGATTGATGGAGCTGAGCTGAAATGGGACTTCTCCATGTTGGATATGGATGTTTATGATATAATCCTAGGTATGCATTGGTTGACAAGGTTTAAGGCTCACATCGACTGTTATGGGAGAATGGTTAGTTTCACGACGGAGGACGGAATCAACCATCTCTTCAGAGGAGAGAGGATGGTAAATAAAGGTGCAAAGAGCTTGTTGGAACCAATGGTGGAAACGATATCTTACCAATTTCCAATGTTGACTTTGGCACCATTGGAAGAGATCGCGGAAAATAGTTTTCCATCTATGGTGGATCAATTTACTGATGTTTTTCCAGAAAACTTCTCAGGGTTACCACCTGTAAGAGAAGTGGAGTTTACAATTTATCTCCTTCCGGGGACTAGTACTATCTCACTTCCATATTATAGGATGGAACCAATGGAGTTAAAGGAATTAAAGGTGCAGTTAGAGGAGCTGGAAAGCAAAGGTTTCATTCGGCCAAGCGTGTCTCTGTGGCCAGCACCAGTTTTGTTTGTAAAGAAAGCGGATGGAACTTTGAGTCTATGTGTGTATTATCATAAACTTAACCAAGTTACGATAAAGAATAGATATTCACTTCCATGCATTTATGACCTGTTTGATCAATTGAGGGGAGCTCAGTGGTTCTCCAAAATCGACTTACAGTCAGGATATCACCAGTTGCGAGTTCGGAAGGAGGATATTCTGAATATAGCCTTCAGAAGCAGATATGGCCACTATGAATATGTAGTCATGCCTTTTGGTCTTACGAATGCACCAGCAGTCTTCATGGATTTGATGAATCGGATATTTCATCCATATCTGGATTCTTTTATTGTGGTGTTTCTGGACGACATATTGGTGTATTCAGGAACAAGGGCTGAGCATGAGTAACACTTGCCGATAGTGTTGGAAATCTTGAGAGACCATCAGTTGTATGCCAAATTATTGAAGTATGGTTTTTGGATACAAGAGATATGCTTTATGGGCCATGTCGTTTCGGAGAAAGGTGTTTCAGTGGATCCAGAAAAGATAGAAGTTGTTCTTTCTTGGCAACTGCCAAAGAATGTCTTTGAAATATGATGTTTTCTTGGTCTAGCTAGTTATTACTGATGCTTTTTGCATGACTTCTCACGACTAGCTTCGCCCATGATAGCTTTGACAAAGAAAAATAGTGCATTTCAATGGACTGAAGAATGTCAGAGATCTTTTCAAGAGTTGAAAGTTCTCCTTACATCAGCACCCATCTTGATTTTTCCGAAATCAGGAAAAGGGTATGTGGTGTATTGTGAAACTTTGGGAACAGGGTTGGGTTGTGTTCTCATGCAAGGAGACCATGTTGTTTCTTATGGTTCAAGGAAGTTGAGGGTGCATGAGAAGAATTAACCAAAACATGATTTGGAGTTAACTATAGTTTTCCATGCCTTGAAGACTTGGCATCATTATCTCTTTGGTGAGAAGTTCACTGTGTTTACAGATCACAAAATCCTGAAACACATTTTATCACAATGAGATTTGAATATGAGGCAGAGGAGATGGATGGAGTACCTTCAAATGTTCGACTTTGACTTGATGCATACACCGGGTAAGGGAAATTCGGTGGCCGATGAATTAAGCAGAAAGTCGTATGCTCATTTGGCGAAAGAAGCTTCAGATGAATGGCAGTTGATGTCGGTCTTAGCCGACATGCATGTGGAATGTGAAAATCGATGTGATGTTGCAGTTTTCTTTTCAGCTACGCTTGTTCCTGAACTGGTAAAAGTGGTCAAAGAGGTACAAACATTTGATGCGGAATGTCTAATAATGAGTTCAAAACTCAATGGTGGGGAGATCATTGATGGCTGGAAACTGGAAGTGGGTTTAGTTTTGTGTTTCAAAGATCGTATAGTTGTACGTATAGTTTTTTAGGAATAACTACTTAATGCTTACCACCATTCAAGATGGTCTATACATTCGGGTACACAGAAGATGTATAAGGCGTTAAAGGCACGGTTTTAGTGGAGCGGAATGAAAAGGAAGGTAGCCGAATTCGTCTCGCGATTCTTAACTTGTCAGCAGGTTAAAGTAGAGTATCAGAGACCAGCTGGTATGTTACAGTCTTTACCTGTCCCAGTGTGGAAATGGGAGCAGATAGAAATGGATTTTTTTACAGGTCTTCCAAGAACGGTCTGGAAAAATGATGCCATTTGGGTGATAGTGGATCGTCTAACCAAGTCGGCCCATTTCATCCAAATCCGTGAAACCCATACGGTGGAAGATCTTTCAAAAATCTATATCCGGGAAGTGGTAAAGATACATGGTGTACCAGTGTCTATCGTCTCAGATAGAGATCCGAGGTTCACATCTCGTTTCTGGAAATCCTTACAACAAGCCCTTGGGACTCAGTTGACTATGAGTACGGTGTATCATCCTCAGACGGATGGGAAATCTGAGAGGACTATACAGACGTTGGAAGACATGTTGCGGGCTTGTGTAATATATTTTGGTGGCTCATGGGAGGAGCATATACCCTTAGTGGAGTTCTCATACAATAACAGCTATCAAGCCTCGATACGCATGGCTCTGTTCGAAGCATTTTATGGGCGTCGTTGTCGTTCTCCACTTTGTTGGGTGGAAACAGGTGAGACTTCCCTAGTTGGGTCGAGCCTTGTCCAAGAAACAATGGAGAATATCCAGTTGATTAGAAAGAGGATGGAGACGGCTCAGAGTCGTCATAAATCTTATGCGGATCATCGCCGAAGACCGTTGTCATTTGCAGTGAGCGATCATGTCTTTTTGAGAATCTCTTCAAGGCATGGACAACGTCATTTTGGGAAGCAAGGAAAATTATCTCCTCGATATATAGGCCCTTTTGAGATACTGGAATGGGTTGGTGAGGTGGCTTATTGATTGGCATTACCACCACGGTTCAGTGTAGTTCATAATGTGTTCCATGTATCTCAGTTAAAGAAGTATCAACCCGACCCTGACCATGTGATCAGATGGGATCACGTTGACCTAGAGCCATATGCTTCATTGATACATATCCCGGTATGGATAGTGGATAGTAAAGAGAAAGTCTTGCATGGAAAAATCATTGGTCTAGTGCGAGTTTTATGGAAGCATGGTCAGATTCACGAAGAGACTTGGGAACGCGAGAAAGAAATGAAGGAGCAGTGGCCAGAACTCTTTCAGTCAAGATGTGGTTTTCTACTTTCTGGGGATGGAAAGGCCAATGGTGGGGAGAATGTAGTACCCCTAGTTTCTGGTATGTAACCCCATTCTTGAGGATTTTCATGGTTTAAAAGTTAAGGGTGTTGAATGGGAGAGTCAAGAGAACTTAGAATGATATTTTGAGGCAAATGGGAAGCTGCACGGTCGGCGCACGGTTTGTCTAACTGTGTGGCCAAACCGTGCGAAGTGGGTATTGGAGGCAGTGGCTTCTACACATTCGGCACACGGTTTTTCTAACCATGTGGCCAAACCGTGCAATAAGGGTGGCCAAGGCAGTAGCCAACGCACGGTTATCGCACGGTTTGTCAAACCGTGCGGACTAACCGTGCGGTCACTTAAAGATAGATCCTAAAATTGTGGATCTAACTCGTTTTTCCTTTAATTGCCTTATTTAAACCTCCTAAGCGGCCCTAACTTAGGATTACTCTCCCTTGAAGGTTGGAAGACTTCTCCCAAGCGTTCTGGAGGCGATCCGAAGGCTTCTCTTGGCGAACCGAAGCCGAATTCTTAAGGTATGTGATCATTCTTGATCGGTTTCTTAGATATACTTAGATCTACTTCTCCTCTTCTCTTGTTTTCTTAGATCTAAGCCCGTTATGGGTATATCTAAGGGTTTGGATGCCAAATATGACAAGTTTTGGTCTTTTTTGTGTTAGGATAAGAGATCTAAGGAGTGTTTTTTGGAGTTTTGACCCGGCGTTCTTGGCGTTCTTCATCCGTCGGTTGGTTTAACCCAAATTGGTGAGGTAGGTGGCTTCACTCTCGATTACTCTTTCTTAGAACTTGAAGTCTTAGTTAAAATTTATTTTATCACTTGGTTTTTATTGTGAAATTGGGGTTCAAAGCATGTTATAAATCTTCTTTAGTGATGATTTATGGGTTTTGATGAAATTGTGGAAATTGAAGGATTGGTTTGTGAAAAGTGTTTTGGTTTCTTGATTTTAAAATTGTGATTTTAAAATATGGATTTGTGGGATTTGGAAAATGTTTTGTGGGAAAAAAAATCAATAAAAAGGGGGTTTTATCGAAATGGTTTGGGCATGGTTGAAATGGTGTGGTTTTTGGGCATACTTGGTGTGTGTGTTCATATTGCATTTACGAGGCTTGGTTGAAATATGACCTTGTGCTCGGTGCCAAAAGTGTAATGGAACATGGGGAATAATTACCTTGTGATGACTTGGTAGATCAACGAGAGACCGCTCATGAGTATAGAACTGTCACAACGATGCATGCATAGTGGATTTCACGTGTTGTGAAATGGTTGGTTGTGTGGATTTGTGAAATGGGATGAAAGTGCCAAGAAAATGGAAATGTGAATTTGATTGGGAAACTTTGCTTGGTTGCTTTGTTGGAAAATGGTTTTTGTTGGAAAAATGGCTTTGACATGGAATTTTCTATATTGTGAACTGGTTGGAATTATTTTATATAAATTTTTTTATATAAATGTGCTAACATGTTTTATCCTAGAGGCATGGGTTAGGAAGTAATCGGGGAAAACCTACTGAGTTTCATTACTCACCCCCTGCTTTGGCACGTTGGTGCTTTTGCAAATGTCATATATCGGGACGTTGGCAAAGGTAAAGTGTCACATGTTTAGAGCACTGCTTCGTGATTCTTGGGATGGTTTGTGACGTTGGAGCTTGGAGCTTGTGGAGCATGGAGTTGGGTTGTCGTCTTGTGGTCTTTTAGTTTGTCTTTCCACTGTTTACTCTGATTTGGTGTTGGTTTCTATTGTGTTACTCTTGGTTGGTTTTTGATAAATAAATGATTGAATTTTCTGAGTTATTATCATGCATCATTTAGTTTTTTAGTCTGGTTATGGTTGTTGGTTTTGTGGAGTGTTCAAAAAAGGGTAAATCGTCCCCCACTTGTTTGAAACCCTTCGGCATTAATTACCAGCCTTTGGTGCCTTAGGGATGTCGCTTAAGGCCGAGTAATGACTCGTTGAGCTCTCAATCCAATGAGAATTGGTGGATCATTACAATAATTATAAATATTTGTATTTATTTATAAACATTTGTATATATTTATTTAATTATATATTTATAACTTTATAATTAGTATAATAAATATATTTATAATAATTTTATAATTATTTACATATATATATTTATTTATTTATAGTTATAATTATAACTATAAATAAATGTATTTATAAATATTTATAAATAATTATAACTATATTATATATATATTTATAAAATTTTAATATATGTATATATTTATTGTAATTTTATAATTATTTAAATATATATATAGTTATAATTATAATTACAAATAAATATATTTAAAAAGTATTTATATATAATTAAAATTTAATAATTATAAATATAATAAATATATTTATTCTTTAAATATATTTAATGTAATTTAATAAGTATTGAGAACACAATATAGTATATATATATGGGTAACACACATGAATTAATCATATACACCTAGTAAAATATACATAATAAAAAACGATTCATCAATGGACAACATGAATAATAAGAAAAGTGTAATGTATAAATAAACATTCATGATGATACATAACATATACGCATGAATGATCAATATATTTATTGACCAAATTCATTGGAAACACATATATATTTATTTATAATCTTAGAAATACTTTTTTTAAAACATTATATATATCTATATATTTGTATTATTAAAAGAAATATATTCATTATAAACATGTGTTTTTTATTTAATATACAAAAATAAACTTTATTTTTTAATATAAATATAATAATTGTATATAAATTATTATTAAAAACTTTTATCAGTGCTAATAAAAGTGTTGATAAATGGATACCCTTTATCAGCACTTTTTTTAGCACTAATAAAGGATGTATTTATCAGTGCTTTTAGCTAGCACTGATAAAGGCCTCCCCTTTATGAGCGCTTTCTTTTTAGTGTTGATAAAACGATGTGCTTACCTTTCCCCATTTTGTGGTAGTGTTACCTCTAAGAAGGTTGGGAGTACTTCGGGACTTGATCAAGCTATGATGAGTTTGGTTGAGGTAAGTCAAGATGTTGTAGGGACAATAAGGTTTTACTCCTTAGATACAAAGTAGGATTGTTCATTTAAAGAGTATAAATTAGCTACAACTAGGGATGCTAAGGTGATCTGATCATGGTCCTCATACTATGAGGATGATACAGAATTAACAGATTTATATGAAGAATATTTTCTTAACTCTAGTGGTATTAAACGTAAGAAGAATTCAGTGGGGAGCTAAAAAGCCCATTTGGAGGTCAAAAAAGCCATAAGAAAGGGTGACATTTCTCCCTTCAATTAGAAAGGGGATGAATAGGGATCTATAAAGGATCATGTTTCTACAGTGACTCAAATGTGTTAAAAAATAGGGCATGTTTAAATCATAGGTTCTATAAAATATGTTTCTCAGATAGAGAAATATTCTAATAATAAAATAGAGAACAACTCTTCCAGAATCACTAGAATTTATTAGAAGGTAACAATGATCTCCACTACTATTAAGGTTTTAAATACTGGTGATTCTTCAAGGGAATGACATAATTTGGAAATCCCCTAAAAGGCTTTAGGAACATTTAGCATAATTGATCTAGTTATTGATTCTAAGTTTATCTTTTATATAGATGCTCCTAAAATTATCTTAAAGGATTATACCTATTGTTTCAATGAGAATGAGATGTAACTAAAGGAGTTGTGATAGGAACTTCAGTTACAAGAATGATTTTTGGAATGACGTCAAAGATGGTGATAATTTGTCTTTCTATCAGACATCTAAGGTTTTGTCAATGGATAGTGCTTTAAATCTTTGTTTTTTTAAGTTAATAAGAATATTACAGTGTATGCTATGAAGGATGCTTCAATAGCTACAACTATTAGTCTTAATGATGTGTATGAGTAATATACAATGATTGATGGGAACAACAATTTCATGGATAACTAAAATGATTCAAGTTGTAAAGATGTTGCATCAAATCAAAAACTAGTAGAGGGTTCATACATAAAGGTACTTGTGATAACTATCTTTTAAAGCCCTCAAAATGCTACAGGCACTGTCAACAATGTCTTGAATGAGGAAAATCCAATGGTGATAAGAAATAATGACTTTTATTCATGGTCTTCTTTCTTAATGTTCTTGAATTTGGTGCTTTTTATATTTGGATTTTACAATGGGTACAGGATAGAGCTAATGTATCTATCTGGGCTAACTAGATGTAAGAACTAAATAATGATTTAGTTACACTTGGGAATTAACTTAGGTATCTTTAATCTAGTAGGTTCATGGATGAAGAAAAGGATATGGGTCTAATGGTTATCAAGGGTATTTATAAATAGTGGATGTTTCTTAATCGGTGAAGGATTTGGGATTTTTCCAAAACCATGGGTTTTTACAGCCAGTGAGGAGAAGGATTAAATATATTTGGACATTTAAATCCATGATATTCTATGGAAGGGTCCTAAATGTAAAATCCACCCTCGGTGTAGGGGTACTCCCAAAAATGTGGGAAGCATGCCTTAAAACTTGTTTTATTGTCTTGATTTGATTTGTTTTTCCAGGATGTGGTAGTTTTTAGGATGAAATTTGTTGTTGGATGTCTCAAGTGCACATTGTGCCTTTGTACAAGAGTGTGGCAGATTGATTGATGTTGTGTTTATTCATGTGATACTTTGATAGTTCTTAAAACCATCTTAGAGAATATCTCTGACATGTTTACTATTTTTTCTTGTCGTATTGTGGTAG
The DNA here is from genome assembly GCA_963277665.1 of Viscum album. NCBI lineage: Eukaryota > Viridiplantae > Streptophyta > Magnoliopsida > Santalales > Viscaceae > Viscum > Viscum album. The sequence goes on from OY728158.1 coordinate 1,468,517,238, forward strand.
AAACTATCATGAAATTTTTTAACTTGCAACCCCATGTACCATCCACATGTGCTTTTATTAATTAATTTTTTAGGGCTATGATTTTGGATTTCTAAATATTTTTTCCATAGTCAGAGTGAGAATCTTATGATGATATCTCTGATCATGATTATAGGGATGGTTCTTATCCTCTTCATTTTGGATGAGGAATTGTCTTCTTATTTGACCCCATCCTTTTTCTATGTCTTTTACTTTTCTAATAATTTTTTATGGGTGGGCTTTCCTGCCTCCAGAATCTTTTCAGTATTATTAACAATTTTTAATTATATTAATTACATTATTAAATATTAATTATATTAATTATATTATTGGTTGGCAATTATATTTATAAATAAATTATTATTATTATTATTTATATTATCATTTATAAATTATATTATTATTTAATAATTATTTAAATCATTCTCTTAAATATTTTAATATTCAGATGTTATTAACTTTAAGAATTTTATTTATTAATTATTTTAAATAATTAAATATCTATAATTATTAACTATATTTTTTATCTTATTAATTAATTATTATATTAGTTAATATATATATAAACATATGAGGAAACTAAGAATATTTTTTAAAAAAGACAATAAGGAAGTATGAACCCCGCTAACTCTTCCTAGAAAAAGTGTAAGGAGGATGCATAAACCTTGTCTACTCTTCCCGATGAAGGTAGAAGTTTGAACGATGTTCAAACTTCCTAGGACCCCCTTTGATAAATACTTATAACCATACTCCATTTTCCAATTTTATTATAAAAACCAAAAAATAACTTGATAATGTCCCATATCACATTTTTTTGGTCCTCTCTAGTAAAAATTTTCTATCAAAGTTGTTTGGAACTAAACAGTAACATCTTTTTATCTGAATTTTGGAATTTTTTTTACAAATTTAAATGGTTTTTAGTTTTTAGTTTCTATGATTGTCATGTTTTCATGATTTTTATTTTTTCCATGAAATATTGTCTTTATTTATTTTATAAATGTTTTATTGTGCAATTATTAATTATTATATTTTTATGGTTGTTTTGTATCACATGTGGGAATTTTTCATTGGGATTTTGTTATTGGGTTTTTGTGTTGAGATTTTTGGCTCCCTGCTACTCTCGTGGTTGGTTTTCATGTGTGGAAAAAATTTAGTTGTGGGTGAATTTTTTTTACATAATTAAATGGGGTTCGGGTTTTATTATTTTGGGAAATGGGTGTATGAAGCACCAGTTCATCTGGCGCTTTTCAAATAAATGGTAAATGTTCCGCATGAATTGGTGATTTTTTACTGAAATAGAAAAGAGTCAAATGAATTTACTCTTTTCCTTTAAAGGGTTTGGGTGTGAGCGCTACTTCATTTTGTGCTCATGCCCGAATCTTAAAAAAATAAATTTTCAAATTAATATATATATATATATATAATTACAAATAAATATATAATATTGGAGGATGCATCTGTGGGAGCATCGTGGTCTAGGTCCCTGTGGTGATTAAGGATTCCTTATGGCATCGTCTTTAATTCAATCACTTTATCATCTCTTTATGTGTGGTCATTTCGACTCTCACAAGTATGTGGGTGTTGCTATAGAAGAAAGGGTTCCTAGGGGTAGAAGGAAGGATAAAACCATTGTTGAGGTCAATCTTACCAATCGTTTCTTTGTATTCAAAGGGTCGGAAGTCAATCAAATTCACTCGAAGGGTAGTGGTTACCATGTAAGGCCTGATCCATTGGATGTCTCAGAATATATTCAAATTGGAGAACACTCAAACATTGGGCATCTAGTTTTTCTAAAAGGATCGGCACTGTAGAAGGTTGAAGACCTGATTAAAATGAATTCAAGTATTTGGGGCATTATATATTGGAGATTCATCTCATTGGGAAATATTTTTTTCAATATGCTTTTCCCTTCTATGGATTTGAAGATGAGGGTATGTGGATCTATCTTGATCTATCTCAAGCTGGGATTTCTCCATATCCATAAATGGGATCACAAATTCAACCCACTAGAGGTAGGCTACTTATTAGTGCAGTTATGGGTTAAGGTATTCATTCTGAACTGGATCCTATGGCACTCTAGCCCGAATGGCCCGAAGGCCTTCTTTTTATTGATTTTTGATAAACCCCATTTTAAGCGATGAGTGGAACCCTTAAAAGGCCCATAGGATTAGAGATTACATGACCCGTAGGTCTTAGAGGAAATATCAAGACTATAACTACATGGAACTGCTCCTCCCCAGCATCTATATCATGATATCATCTCTCCACCTTTACATGGATGTTCTTCTAGGATTCTTGTGCATGCAAAGGCTGGTCCCAATGTAAATGTCATACCCTCTCATTCTTTCACATATGTTAGCTTCTTCTCTATAGAGTACACCTACTCTGAATCCTCATTTGGAGTCTGCTCCTTGTATAGTCTACCTGGTCCATTAAGCACAATTTCAGGTGGCCCAAAAGCATGGGAGAGGCTGGTAGGGTGCTACCTCAGAATGGAATGAATTTCTAGGCTGAACCTCATGGTAATGGACCAGGTTTTGAGTTTGGGTAGAAGATGGGTGGTCTTATTGATTCCTCTACTAGTGATGCTCATATTGGAGATGGTCAGATGGAATGTAACAATGTGGCCTAGCTTGATCCTCTTCAGACTAGAAGTGGGAAATGATCCAAAATGTGTTGAAATTATGGAAGGGTAGGCAGGTGATGGCCATGTTGATCATGTTGAAGGGGTTCTAGATGCACATGTGGTGGGTTTATTTAATAAAAATGATAATCTTTTTATGCCTGTTGAGGATGATAGTTCTATAGGTAGAGAAAATTTATCATATAACATGATGTATGGTAGACTGATTGTGACATCAATGGATGTCCAATCCATTTATGAATATTCTATTCCAAAATTAGCTGACCAACACTTAAAAGTAGTATCTACTGGTTGCAGGAAGAGCTCGTAAAGGTAATAAAATTTCAATGGATGTAGTGGGATTCCATTTGGTTATACCTCATAAATTAAAAGCGCATGGGTCCCAATATCAACCCCCATTGGTTTCACCTATTCTATCTCAAATACAGGTTGACCTTTCAATAAAAAATATTTGTAGACTTCCCCTCTACAGATTATGAATCCAAGTGATAGTATGAATGTGGAGTGAGTTTATCCACCTCAATTTACTAATTTAATGAAAAATATGTATTATTCCTCTGGAAAGGCCTCATCTGAAGATTGTGATATTTCACAAGAAAGAAATCATTTTATCACTTCTCCATAAGATTAGAAAGGTGAAATTCCCTTGTAAGGCCTTATAAAGGAAGCTATAAAATGGTTTTTTCTCACATCTTGAAGTTACATACTCTTTTATGGTGCTAAATGTTTTTGGGTTTAATGAATATGTAATAGTTTAGAAACCATTATCTAAAGTTCCAAAGGATCGAATAACAACTGAGAATGGGGGGGTTGAATTATTTTTTCACTTTTTATAGGTTTCAATATTTTTCAAAAAATAACCCCCACAACTTGTTAAGATTTATTTCCATATCAAAATTCAGTAAATAATCATGCATGAAAATATAGGAAATAAAGTAAAGTACATAAGATTTATAATTTTCAGCCTCAATGTGAGAACCCACATCCTTTCCATAGCCACTCCCTTGGGTCTATAGAAATACACTATTACAAATAAGTAAATACAAATTGCTCTAACTCCCATTAGACACCTTCTATCTCCCAATAGGAAATATTTTACTTAATCCCATCAGTTTATAATGTTTTCTTATAAAAAAATTTATCCAAACAAAAGAATAAATACTTTTTTAAAACTGCTCCACGAATGCTATGTCTAAATCCTCAGTATTATTTATATGGATCCAATTTTCTCAATTATATGAGTCTAGATCATATTCTCTCAATATGATTATTTTGGATTTGATTCTATTAATATTATGACTCTGGGTCTGATTCTCTCAAAATGATGATTCTAGATCTGATTATCTTAATACAACAGACACAATACAATGAGCCCATTCTCAACCTATAAAACTCAAACTCTGCTCAAATTCTCAATACTATCTTTCTTAGTCCAATCAACTCAATACAATCTTCTCAAACTAATCAACTTAATACAATATTTCTCAATTTGGTAAACAAACATTCAGTTGTCTGATCCTCCTCGTGAGATCTTTGTCTAGAAATGACTTTCACTTTATTTTTTTGGTGCTCTACCTTTTCTGCTTGTGTGAAAGTTTTTAAATAAATGAACGATCTAAGAAAGTATTTATATGAGACAAAGAAAACAAAATTAAGAAACTTGAAAACTTTCCCCGCTTCCACAAATTTCAAAATCTTTGAAGATCCGTCGTATTTAAACTTTAACTTTGACTTCTTCAATCCTCCTTATATTTCTCTGAGATTTATAAAAAATTTAATTTCATGTTTGAACTCTTTAACTATTCATAAAACTTTTGGAATTTTCTTTTTGAGTATTCTTCATAATTAGATCATTACGATTATATTTCCTTCTCATCTCATTACGATCTTTTTCCTTATCAGATCATTATGATTTTTGTTTCCTCTTCAACTCATTACAATTTTTATTTCATCTTCATCTCATTACGATTTATGTTTTCTCTTCATCTCATTATGATTTATGTTTCATTCTCAAGTCATTACGATTACTATTTCCTCTTCATCTCATTACAATAGAATTAAAATTATGATGGAAATATGATTACGATGAATTTCCTATTACGATGGAAATCCCATTATGATGAAATTCTAATTACGATTGAATTTCTCATTATGATGGAATTCTTCACTCTGTAATTTCAAATTTCTTCAAAACTATCCACCATTTTTTCAAAAGCTTTTATCATGAAATTTTTCATTATTTGAGAGAACTTCTTGACCGGTAAAGAGTAGTCTGATTTGGTTTATAAAGCATTGAAATTTTCTAACTCCTAAATTCACAATATTCTTTCAAAAATCTTCAGCAACAATACGAATTATTCACTCAGAAACTTCTTTATTTCTATGATTAAAATAAAGGAAAACTTCAAGCAAACTGTAATTTCTACCTCTGATTCATTTGGATTAGATGATTTGAATATGATTCAGATGGATCCGATGATCTGAAACTGATATTGGTTTGTCTGATTATCTCATTATAATGGATTGGGTCTAATTCTGGAAAAATAAAAACATTATTATACAAAAATGTTACTTATCAAAAAATAAAAAAGTTTTTTTAAAAATTTCATCATAAAGTTTCTTCAATCTCCCCCTTTGGACTTGTTAACAATCCTCTTTAACAACTTTTCCAAATCATAATTTTTTTCACAACTTAATTTTTTTTAAAAATCAAGTTTTTTTAGTTTCATCAAAGCATAGCCTTTCTCAATATAGAGTGTTCTGACACCACACTACTGGATAAAGTAATTTTTTTAAGTAATTTCATCCCCCAGTAGAAAGAAAATTTTGTGGAAATGTAAAGATAAACTCCCCCTCACTTTTATCTTTTCCTTTCCCACTTTTCTTTTTTTACTCACTTTCTTTTTCTCTCACTTTTCTTTTTATCTCCCCCATTTTTTGATAACCAAAAATTCATATTCATTTAATAAAGATAAGTAAATACTTCTTAAAAATTACAAATTTTTTAATTTCTCTCCCCCTTTTTCAACATAATCCAAAGCATAGTGTGGGTTATCCTTATGAGGTTTAGGAAGACATGGGAGGAGGCTAAACATGAAGTTGCAACCTCAATTCCACAAATATTTCTTTTAACATTACTATTGTAAGGATATCAATGATCTGATACTTTGTTAAAATATATTCTAGAAAAACATCTCCTGTAACAACATTCTATTTTATAAATTGAAACTTTATATCAATGTGTTTTTATCTTGAATGTTGGATATGATTTTTAGAAAGATAAATTGCACTCTAATTTTCATAAATTATCTTCAATGGTTTAGAAACTTTTACTTTCAAATATTCTAGCTGAAATTTAATCCAGAACATTTGAGTGCAAGGTTGAGAAGTTATAAGATATTCGGATTCAGTTGTGATCAATGTTATTGAACTTTGTTTCTTACTATTCCAACTAACAAAACATTCACCCAAGAAAAATTTTCCTCCTGAGGTTTATTTTTTATCATTACAATCTCCAGACCAATTGGAATTAGTATAACCATGAAACTTCATCTCAATATTTCTTTTGTATAACAACCCATATGAAGTTGTTCTTTTGACATGTCTTAAAATCCTCTTTTCTGCCAACATATGTGATTCTTTTGGATTTCTTTGATACCTAGCACACAAATTCACAATATAAAAAATATCAGGCCTTGTGGTTATAAGGTAAATGATAATTCCTATCATCTTTTTAAAGTCTTTCTGATTCAAACTTATTCTGGATTCATCTTTACTCAACTTTTTTATCACTAAAATAGGATTTTAAACTTCTTTGGATTCTTCTATCCCAAAATTATTTAATAATTCCTTGGCATATTTTTCTTGGGATAATAAAATGTATTTTTTTCATTTATTTAACTTGAGGAATAAAGTTAATTCTCCTAACATTGAAATTTAAAAATTCTTATTTATTTCCTCAAAAAATGTTTTACAAATATCTTCTTTGTCCCTATAAAAAAATATATCATCCTCATAAACAATTACAATTAGAGATCTAGATTCAAAATCTTTTGCATATAATTTGATATCAACTTTTCCTTTATAAATGTTCAACATTCTCAAAAAAATTTCATGTTTATAATACCAAGCACATGGATCTTGTTTCAGCCTATAAAAATCTTTCTTCAATTTACAAACTTTTTTCTCATCCTCATCAATTATAAACCCACAAGGCTATTCAATGTAAACTTATTCCTCAGTATTACCATTTAAGAAAATTGAATTTACATCCATCTGATAAAATTTGTAATTCTGATGTAAAACCACTTAAATAAACATTATAATAGTTTCTATTAGGGAAAACATTTCTTCAAAATCCACACCTTACACCTATGAATATCCTTTACAAATAATCCTAGATTGGTTTATTGAAACTTTTCCATGTTCATTTAACTTGTTTCTGTTAACCCACTTGGTTTTGATAACATTTTTATTTTCTAGATGTGAACCAAGTTCCCATGTTTAATTCTTCTCAATTTGATACAACTATTAATTCATAGAATCTACCCATTAGTTTTTGTTGAATATCTTGTCAAACTGATCCCAGTTCAATTTTTGAGATAAGTGAATTCATATTATCTAATCTCAAATTTATTCTTGTCTGTACTAGAGCCTTCTAATTCCCAATAATGTTTTTGGATTTAACATGTTTTTTGTAAGGTAGGAAATTTCAATGTTTCTTTCCCAAATAAAATTTCCTCATCACGCTATTCTTTTCAATCTTAATAAGTATGTTTTGAATTACTTTCACTATTGTTGGAATTCTCCATTTTGTCCTCCTCAACATTCTCAACATCTTTTCTTAATTAAATTTTATTTTAAATTACCTTAAAATTATATGAGTCCAAAAAAAATTGTAAACATTTTTTCCAACATTTGTAACTTCTTCTATTTTTTGAAAAACCCATAAAGGTTCCTTCCTCATCTTTCTCATCAAACTTTCCCAAATCTAGATTTTTTATTTTGAGAAAAAATGGACTTAAAAAAACTATGAAGTGTTTCAATGACGGATTTTTTTATACCGCATTTCATAAGGAGTCATGATAGTTTCAGGTATCAATAAGCATATATTTTGAACATGTACATTAGTACTAACAGATTCTATCCAATAGAATTTAAAAGTTTGTATTCTGCTAACATACTTCTTCCCATTTCCACTAAGATTCTATTATTTCTTTATACTACTCCTTTTTTTTGTGAATTATAGGGAGAAATATAATGATGTTTGATACCATTTTCCCTTAGATAATTTTAAAAATTATTTTTTATGAATTTGGTACTATTATATATTCTCAACTTCTTTATAAAAACCCCCATTTATTTCTCAATATCTTTTTTGAAGAATTTGAACATTTCAATAGTCTCTAACTTATTCTTAATAAACATGATGTTTTTCATCTAAGTGAAATCATCAATAAAAGTGATAAATTATAAATCTAATTTTTTATTGATGTCTCATCAGCCCACATAAATCAGAATGAAGAAGTTCAAGTGGTCTAGTATATTTAATCTCAACTCTTTTCTAATTTTGTTTAGTCATCTTTACTTTCTGGAAAGTAATACAAACATCTTCATATATTCTTTTTAATTTTGGAAAATTTTGAACTACATCAACTTTATAAAGTTTGTTCATACTTTTATATCCAATGTTCCCAAGTCTTTGGAGCCACAATTTTTTTCATCTTTCATACTCAAGTAGCAGGATTTGTTGAATTATTCTATTTGGAAGAGATTCCCACTAGTTATTTCTCCTTTTTTAATAACTTTTCCATCTTTTACAATTTTGATGATAAAAAAATATTTTCTAAAAAAAACTTTTTTCCATTATTAAAAATTTGAATTAAACTATGTATATTATGTTTTATCCCATTAAAAAAATAAAACTTCCTTAGATTTCAACTTTTCTGTTACAATCTCAGTCGTTCCGATTCTTATGATTTTCAAGGAACTATCATTAACAAATATAACTTATCCTCCATAATGACTTTCAACATGTTTCAAGATTTTTATATAACCTATAATAAGTGAAGAACATCCACTATCAAGTATCCATGGGTTGATCCTTTTTCTTTCTTCCAAAGTAGTCTCAACAACAAAATCTATTTCTTCAGCTTTCTTCTTTTCATCATTATTTTCATTTCTATCATAAGAAACTTGTTCCAGAAGGAGTGTGATACATATTTCGGCATGATGACAAGCCTAATCACAAATTTCATAAACTTCTTCCAAACATTAAAATTTATTTTTATTGGTAAGTTTGTAAAATCTTGAGAATTCACCTTTTCAAATTTATATAAGTTATGAAAGTTACTCATTCTACTTTCACTATTTCTTCAACTTTGCTCAAACCCTATTATGGGTAGAGATATGTTGTGAAAAAAATTATAAGATCTATTCTAATAGATTACCCAACACCATCAATATACATAAAATATTTATTTTCTATTCAAGAATGATCTTTCTCTATATAAACTTTATTGAGGTTGGTAACTTCTTTCTGCTCTAACATACTCAGGATGTGGACCATCTTTTCTTTTTAGTGAGTTATCTACTTTTTTAGATTTGATAGGTTTATCATATAATTTCTTCATCTAATATTTACCAATAATTTTTTTTGGAACCTGAAATGTTACAAGAATCATATGAAACATTTTTTTGGTAAGAGGATATTTCACATGATTCTCTTATTGAGACTTCTCAACATATTTAGTAGTCTCAACTTTTACTTCCAAATCATTTTTGAAGTTTTCATTTATCTTTATCAAGGTGATTTTAGACACAATAATTTTTTATTAAAAGTTTTTAACAAATTCTTCCTTAGATTCTATCTTCTTATTAATATTTTCAATCACTTTTTCTTGTTTAGTAATTATAAGTATGTAACTTAAAATCTACTAAATGTATTCATCTTCCTATTTGATGAAATATTTTATTCCATAAAAAAATTCTTCAAAATATTTCTTCATTACTCTAATTTATTTCTTGAGAGTTTTTTTGCTCAATACATTCAACAATTTCTATTCTGAGATGATACTATATATAAGATTCTTCACCACATTTTTCACTCTCTGAGGAATATTTTGTTTTATCAACTTTTTTAATGAAGGATGTAAATTTTTCTAAAATTTATTCTTTATAAGAATTGTTGTAAGTTGAGTCTGATTCAACTTTCTTACTCAATATACTTATTTTTTTTCAATTAACTTCTTATTACATCAGTTGTAATACTTTTCTTCTTTATCATTTTTATTCCATTTCTTACATTGAGGGTTTTCATTGAAATCATCTCAATATTATCCAACATTCTTATTAGTTTAATTGATAGAAAAGTGTCTAATTCTTCCACACTCAAAAAAAATCAGTTTAATTTTACCTCTATACTTCTCCCTTCCACTTTGATAGTTCTTGGATATAAGAGACATGATTTTTTCAATAAAATCATCATCCTATTTATCTTAGGACTCATAAGGATCATCTTATTCAACATCTTGTATTTTCATCTTTCTCATAGATTCAAAATCCATTTCATATTTAATCTTATTTTTAAACATTTTAGATTTCCTCATTTCATAATCAACAAGAATGTTATGAAATTTATCAATAGATAAATCATCCTTATATTTTAAAGAAGAAATTTTAGAATCAAACCTATCTGGAAAGTTTCTCATAAGTTTCTTCACAATTGTAGAATCTTCTAGGAAATATCTGAATCCTATAATGTTGAAAACAATCTCATTTACTCTAGTGATGTATTCATTAATTATTTCTTCATATCTCATTCTAATTTCTTCATAATTACTATAATAGATTTGTAGCTTTGCTTCCTTAACTTTTTATTCCCTTTGAAAACACTTTCCATCTTTTCCCACATAATTTTTGAAGTTTTGAGACCCATCACCTTTTGATAAAAAATTTCTGATAAGGACATGAGAATATAATTTCTTTCCTTTCCATTGACTTCTATAAATCTCTTATCAGTAAAGGTCATTTGGGAATCTTTTTCAATAGGTTGAAACCTAATAGTAGTAGCATCAACAACTTATAGGCTAAGATATGGGAGATAAGGAATCATCCTATTTTTTCATCCATAATAATTTTTTCCATAAAATGTAGGAATTCCTCTACTATTGATAGAATTGATATTATCTATGATAAGGATTCAATAAGGGAACCTAGCCATGATACTAATTTAATTTCCAAAAGGATCAAATATCAACAGAGAAGGAGGGGGGTTGAATCATTTGTTAACTTTTTTTAAGTTTCAATATTTTTTCAAAACATAACCCCTACAACCTATTAATATTTATTTCCTTATCAACTTTAAGTAAATAATCATGCATGAAAAAGTAGGAAAGAAATTAAATCACACAATATTTACAAGGTTCAACCCCAGTGTGAGAACATACATCCTTGTCATAGACAATCTCGTGTGTCTATGGAAATATACTATTATGAGAAGTGAATACAACTTGTGGAAAATCCCATTAGACACCTTCTATCTCTCGATAAGAAGGATTATACTGACTCCTACTAGTTTATAATGTTTAATTATAAAATAATTGAGCCAAAAAAAAGAATAAATACTTTGTTAAAACTGATCCAAAAATGCTCAGTTTGAATCCTTAGTCTGATTTGGCTGGATCCAATTTTCTCAATCTAATAAGTCTGGATCGTATTATCTCAATACGATGAGTGTGGATCTGATTATCTCAATATGATGAGTCTGGATCTAATTATCTCAATACAATGAGTCTAGATCTAATTCTCTCAATACAATGGACTTAATATAATGAACCCATTATCAATCTATAAAACTCAAACTCTACTCAAATCCTCAATATGATATTTCTTAGTCTGGTCAACTCAATACAATCTTCTCAATCTGGTTGACTTGATATGATATTCTCAAAATGATCTTAATCAATCCGGTAAATAAAAATTCAGCTGTTTGATTATACTCACGAGATCTTAGGCCAGAAATGACTTTCACTTGATTTCTTCAATGCTCCACCTTTTCCATTTTAATGAAAGTTCTTAAATGAATGAATGATCGGAGTAAGTATTTATAGGTGACTCAGAAAAAAATTTGGGAAACTTGAAAACTTTACCCACTCTCTCTAATTTAAAAATCTCTAAATATATCTTATATTTAAACTTCAACTTCAACTTCTTAAATAATCATTATATTTCTCCAAGATTTATGCCAAATTTAATTTCAAGTTTTATCTCTTAAACTCTTTATAAAACTTATGGAATTTTCTTTTTGAGTCTTCTTTATAATCATCTCATTACAATTTTATTTCTTTATCATATCATTATGATCCATTTACTTCTTATCTCATAATGATTTATATTTCATCTTCAAATAATTACAATTTATTTTTCCTCTTCAACTCATTACGATTTCTGTTTCCTCTTAATCTTATTACAGTTTATGTTTCTTGCTCAGTACATTACAATTTTTGTTTACTCTTCATCTCATTACAATGGGATCCCAATTACAATGTAAATCCAATTATGACAAATTTCCCATTACAATATAAATACCATTATGATGAAATTCTCAATATGATTTAATTTCTCATTATGATGTAATTATTTACTCTGAAATTTTTAATTTCTTCAAACCTCTTCACCATTTCATCAAAATATTTTATCATAAAAATTTTCATGATTTTTGAGAACTTATTGATCATGTAAAGCATCATCTAATTTGGTTTAGAAAATATTAAAACATTCTAACTCATGGCTTCAAGATATTCTTTCAAAACTCTTCTGCAACAATACAACTTATTCACTCAACAACATTTTTCTTTCTTTAATTATGTAAAAGGAAAGCTTATAAAAAAAATTTACCTCTGATTCTTTTGGATATGATGATCTTGATATAATGTAGTTGGATCCAATTATCTAAAACTGGTGTTGGTCAGTCTGATTATCTCATTACGATGGATTGGGATCAATTCTTGAAAAACAAAAAAAATCTTATACAAAAAGGTTAGTTGTCAGAAAATACGAAAACAAATTGTTAAAAAATTCATCACAAAGGTTATTCATTATCAATTAACATTGAAAATTGGTTTCACTCCAATTTAAGGATGGAATTTTAGGATTTATCTTGTAAATTCCGGACATTCTTCATTCTGGGGGACTCCTGTAGTTTGTCTTCAGAAGAAGAATATGAGGCCCTAAAAGAGGCCAAGACCTGGTGGAGAGGTCGACATCCTAAGGGTAGAAGAAGAAATCTTAGAAACTTAGGATCTTGAGGGACTGGCAGTGACTCACTCTCTATTTTATGTTTGTTTTCCTTGATGTTGGCATCCATATTCCTATTTAACCTATCCCCATATTTGTATGCTTTTATCTTTTTAATAAATTTAGGGTCATGGATTTGGTCTCTAAATCCATGATCGAGCCATTTTTAGAATAAATAGATATATATAATTATATATATATAAGTAATAAATAATATTATAATTATAAATATTTATTTATATTGTTATATATATATATATTAATAAATATATATTTATAATTTTAGAATTTTAAAATATATTTATATATTTATATGTAAAATTTTATTTATATTTATATAAAGATAATTTTATTTAACTTTTATATAAATAATAATTTATACATATTTATTTATAATATATGTATTTATATTTTAAAAATTATATTTATATAATTTTATATTTATTTAAATAAATATATTTTTTTTAAAAAGTAGTGGAAAAGACCTTTTATTAAAAAGAAGAAAACATAGAAGATAATAAATGGGGACATAAAAAAACTACCCTCGTCATTAAAATAGTCATAAAACTAATTTTTTTCTAATATTCTCCCTAATACGACATTCCTTATCACACATAGCATGCCTATCAGAATGACCATGTCCTCAAACTCTTGGATGATGACCTCACCTCCAAGTTTTCACTTATTACCAAAGTTCCTCAATACTACTTCCCTCTGAGTTGGACTACACAACATATTCCTAAACCTCCACTTTATTAGATGTGTAGTCAAGTAAGGTAACTTCATTATCTTCCCCTATGAGGGTTTTATTCTTAACTAGATGAATTTCCCATTTTGAAAGAATTTTTGGGATTAAAATAGAACTGCATCCCTCACGAACAACCTACTCATCATCTTTATTCCCTTTTAAAAATCAAGAAATCTATATGTATTATGAGTAATCCACCTATGGTTTAAAATATTCATGTGATTCTTGAGCATTGATTTCCAAAACATTCATTCCCAGTGAAGATGATCTCCTTGCATCACTCTCATCCACCTTTCTAGACTCTAAGGCTCGAGGATTCATTTCCAAAGAGGATATAACAAACCCTTAGATATAAATATTTAAATGGGTTGGAGAAATCACCTTTCCATCCTTAGATTGGAGCACAATTTCTTCCTTTTTATTTTTAGCTTTCATAAGAGAATCGATAATATTTTTTTGTTTACCATTATAAGCTCTCGATGAAATCACCTACTCCTGCATACACTATTGGTTAGCCATATCTAGGGTAACAACTTCATAAATTGATTGATCATCCTTAGGATCCTCATCAGGTCTTCCATCCGCTAATTTTTTCTCTATGTCATCCCTTTGAAGATGGGTAATTCTTAGAGTAACCTTGGAAGATCCTACCTTCGTGGAATGAGCCACCACTTTATCCTGCACAATATTATCCTCAAGGAATTTTTGGTTAGACTTTAAATAAACATTAGAATTGATGCTTCTTGTATTTGAACTTCCATCATTGTCTCCTAGGTAAAGACACCCTTTCCCTATCAAGGATCCGGAATTAGGTGTTATATTTGCTTCAGAAGCTATATCCTCCCATGAATTCTTCATGTAGTTAGAGTGATTCTCACCATTTGGAGCAACATGATGATTTTTGACCTCTACAAGCTCCTAGAAAGACAACTCAATTATTTGGGTGTAGACCACCAATGTTGCAAAAACATGGGGTCTATTGGAGGTAGGTTCCCAAAACATTTGGGTGTTTTTAACCTCATAATGAGAAGAATCTTGTTGGTCGGAGTGGACAATAAAGAGGGGGTTGAATTGAGTTCCTATTAAAAATTTATGTTTAAAAGATTTATATTAAAATCCCCCAATTAATAAAACAAGTTAAACTGTAGTGAATTTATAAATATTGTAAGTGTTAAATTAGTTTCTCAAATATTGATTATTTCTCAGTTAACTTAATTAGAAGATTAAGTTAGCTTTTAAAACTAACTTACTGGTTCACAATAATTACAAACACTTGCTAGTTCAACTATCATAGTTACTTTAAAAAAGATTTGAATTTTAAAGTAATTAGTAGCGGAATATTGAAAATAGTTTAAAGTAAAATAAGATGCATAGAAGTTTTAACCAAGAGGTTAAATCTCAAGCTGAGACTTAGTCTTCTCAAATAGTTTATATAAAACTTTGATCCACACCCTTGATCGGGGTTTACAATAGTACTTAGACTGTCCAGGTCTTCAGACCTCTACCACAGTTCAACGTGGGAAAGTAGTAACAACAGCACATAGGTTGTCCAGGTCCTCAGACCTCTACCACAGTTCTACGTGGGATACACAAAGTTATAAGGAGTTTGGTGTGAGGATTTTAGTATCCTCCAGTTCATCTTAGGAGTCAATGTGTGTCCAAACAAACAGAAGAACACACTACTCGTAATGTAATAAAAATGATCACAACAGAGAAATAATATGGATATGAGTTTAGAATTATCTTTTGTGATGTCAATTCAACTCTGGAATCCTTTGTATTGAAGCAGATGAAGCTTTGAGTCCTTCTCTGAAAGTTTTCTAGAAAACAGAGTGTCGTGATTCAGCTTGTGTTCTTCGTGAGGTTCAATCAAGTGAAGATGTTCTTTAAGCTTTAAATATGCTTCATGTGTTCAAAAATGTCGAGTTTCATACAGTGTGCCTTTCTTTCGAAACTTCCTCCAAGTATCTTCTTTGTTATGGTTCTCACAACCTTTCATTTCGTTTTTGTCTTGCGCGCGTTGATCCTTGGCCACACTTTGCTTTTAACTTGGAATGCATGTGTTGGAGCCGACAGATTGCATGTGCTTTGAACCTCATACCTTGTATTGTCCGATGATATGTCTACAAGGAAACAATAATTATGTCAGTGCATTAAAGTCATCAAATATGACCATTATAAATTAAATTGAAAGATGAAAAAATAGTTTAAGAAATGGTGTCGCAGTAAGTCATGGAAATGGTGTATCCTTCACACGGTGTCTAGATTGATCACAGTGTTTGAGTGTCACGGTGTCTCATGGTCACGGTGTCTCTCGGTCATGGTGTCTTGTTCATGGTGTCTTGCTTTACGATGTCTTGTTCACGGTGTCTTGTTCACAGTTTCTTTCTTCACAGTGTCTTGTTCACGATGTCTGGTTTCACAGTGTCTGGCTTCACGGTGTTTGCTTCATGGTGCCTGGTTTTACGATGTTTGGCTTCACGGTGTCTGTTTCACAGTGTCTACTTCACAGTGTCAGACTTTCACAGTGTCTGGCTTCATAGTGTCTACTTCACAGTGTCAAGTTTCACGGTGTTTGGCTTCACAGTGTCTGCTTCACGGTGCCAGAAGTACATAGCTAGTGGAATACTCATGGTGTCTTAGAATCTTCAAAGTAACTATGTTCAGACTTATATAATGATAATAATATAAAGGATTAGACTTAAGCATTTTTTTAAAAAGGTATTATGAGAGTAGATCAAAGATAGTATAAAGTTGGTAAATGGAATGTAGAACAATTAAGATCTTGCATGTCTCTTCTTAAAGAATGAGAAAACTTTAAACATAAATACACATGATTGGATATAATTTATAGGAGGTAACTAGGTTGAATAATATTTGTGATCATTAAAACATGATTAATACATGAGGAGTCCAACAATCTCCCCCTTTTTGATTATCACAAATCATGTACATTTAAAGTGTATATTGGATTCAACTATAGAGATAAATGGCTAACATATAGAAATTTCTCCCCCTTTTGGGATTATCAAAAATATGATATAAGATAAGTAAAAAAAGAAACATTCCATTAATATCAATAAAGGTTCAGTACAAAATAGAAGAGAGATATAAAATCAAAAGAATACCTATCAAAAAAAAATTAATCATTGTTCTTCTTTATGGGCAGGCCTTCTCATTGCCTTTAGAAGCAGCAGAAGAGGAAGCCATAGGGACAGAAGTTGAGGTAGAGGAAGGCAGAGAGGTGGTTGATAAAAAGGGTAAAGGAAGGCCTTCAAATACTGAGGGAGCCAAGGTAGGAGCAGTAGAATATCTCGGCAGTTGTTGATCAAGAATCATAGGACTGATCTGACTTAGCACTTGGCCAATAGACGTAGTGTTTGAGGCTAGAGTAGAGGTGAAGGTAGGAAACCTAGGTCTGAGAGGTGTAGCCGTTGGAGCAACAATGGTTGTACTCTGGACATGAAGATAGGGCCCCAGGAGTTTAATGAAATTGGTAATGATCTCTCCACCATACTACATGGCTTTCTCAAAATCATCCTTGTTCTCCATAAACTTATCCAATAATCGAGTAAACTCTGTGAACTTCTGGACTTGGTTCTTGAAAGCTTGAGTCATAGGAGGAAGCCACAGATTTTCTACAAGGTCCTTGAAATGGTTTTTCATATCCATCTTAGAGAAGATTTTGTTGAAGTAGAAATCCACTTTCTTGGAAATCTCTTGTTGAGTATCATTAGCAATTTTGGAGTGGATTTGTACTAGGTCAAGAACTTTATCATTGTTCTTGACCACTTCAGATATGGAAGCTGTATTGAAACCATTGAGTACATTCTGAAGCTCTTATTTGAATATAGTTCTGAGCAGATCACTATCCAAAGAAGGTTTAGAGGAGTGACCAAATGCTTTGACAGTTGTGGTTAGAGATTTTAGTTGATTCAGCACCTTTTGAAGACATCTTGTATACTCATCAGTGAGTTTATTGAGATTGGAAACATTCTATTTCATTTCCTTCAAAAATTTTGTGTTCCTTTAAGCGATCTTTTCATATAAGGATGCTACATAAGGTTGGATCTGAGACACACCAACCTATGGGATTTGAGGAGCAACAGGTTCTACAGGAGGAGAAACAGACTCAGATCTCGAATGCATCTCTCTCTGAATGTCTTCAACCATACTTCTTAGGGTATTCACTTCATTACTAAGCAGCTTATTTTCAACTCTTACTTCTTTAATTTCATGATCACCTTAGGTTGTATTTTTCAAATAATTTTATCCAATAATAATGAGGCATCTCTCTCACTTAAATTTTTCACAGGACAAGGTTGGGTATTCATGAGTTTCTCAACTCCAGATAGGAGGGTAGCACCAAATTCCTTCAGATCATCCTTACTCACAAAGGATGGATGTTCAAACAAGGGTTCAAAATTAGGGACTGGTACAGGCTCAGGTTCCTTCTCAGGTGCAATATTGGAGACTAATTTTAACTGAAATATAGAGGAAATATCAAGTCTGATTGTTGTAACCTGCTGAGAGACATCCACATCATAGAAACTGGGAAATTTATACTGAGTGTCTACAGTACTTGACTCAGTTGGATGTGAGGCTTTAATATACTCAAGATTTGGGGTTTTATCCCCCTCAAAAGGTTCCTCCTTCTCATGACTGAGAAGCTTCGGATCTTGGTCTAATTCCACAGACTCAGCTCTAAGTTCCTCACTCATTTCCTGTCTAGCCAGCTAAAAAGTTAGCTCCATCCGTTCTTCAGTTGTAGGTATGATTTCAGGAATAGATTATTCCATAGGTAGTTCTTCAATATTGACCTCTTGCAAGATAGGTGGCTCTTCCACTATAGGATCTTCTACTGTAGTTTCTTCCATGGAATGCTTTTCATATTCTTTGGAAACTGATTTTGTTACAGCTTCGGGTTGAGTTTTCAAATTAACAGCTTCTTTAGGAGTAGGGACTTCTTCTTCAAGAACTACATGAGGAGCAGTTGTCTTGTCTTCCTCAATAGTAACAGGTTCCCTAGGTGTCACTTCATCCTCTTCTTCCTCTTCTTCAAGATACTCAACAATATCATCTGGTTGTAAACCAGAATTAGAAATATCTCTTGGTCTTGAGGGATAATCCACCAGATTGAATTTCTCATAAATTCTATCATTGTCTTCTACCCATTCCTTTTTCCAAGGATTCTAGTTTATCTTTATTCTTTTGATAATGGATTTTGAGATACAGTACTCATAGTCCATAATTACTTCCTCATTAGGTCCAACCATACCCTTGTCAAGAAGAATAGCTGATATTATCCGATAGTAGAATAGAGAAGTTGACTTGGATGTGAATTTGATCAACTCGCACATATGATGTATGATATACTTGAATAGGTTGATCTTATGCCCATTTTTCATGAGTTGAATCAGAAACACATCTTGATATTTTAAAACAGCAAAATCAATTTTTCTCGGACTAACCAAATTCGGTACAAACTTGAACAGAAGCCTTGTTTCTCCATCTAATTCAGCAGCAATGGCTCTCCTCTGGGTGCCATTTCCAGTTAAGGTTTTCAGGGCATCTTCTAAATCAAAGAATTCGGATGAAGGTGGAGTTCCTCTCTGATAATCCTCACAGATGCCTTTATGAGGTATCCTAAGGCATGAAGCCCATAAACTCAAAGAGAATGAGCATCTATGTCCATTGATCTAGCTTCTTACAACATAACTCTTACCATAATCAAAGGATAATTGAACGTACTGGTAAAACTAAGCCACTAACTTAGGGTAGATTGGTATGTCTTCCTTCGAGAACCACTCTAACCATCCTTGTTTTTCTAACACTCTCAATACTAGAGACTTACTAGATAGAAGCCATTTGGGGAAAATCTATTTATTAGGTACAACAATGTGGTTTACCAGATTTGTATTTAAAGGTCCTTTGGGTGTAAACTTAGGTTCAATCTTCTTCTTCTTCGAGTTGTGCTTTTCAGGTGTCTATGATGACGAACTTTTCATTCTTTTCATTCACTAAAGGTTCAAGCGAGAGAAGGGTTGCAGGGATGAAGAAAGGTTCGAAAAGAGTAGGTATAAGAAACCTTGAGTGAAGAATCGAGTGATACTTCCTTTGTTTTATCATTTAGGAATACCAAGCATCACAAAAATAAAAACACGGGAAAATAAAAAAAGGTGAAAAGTATAATTACCATGATATGGGTTTAAAGAAAAAAAAAAGAATTTTTACGGTGAGACCGTGTCTGGTCATTACAGTGAGACAGTAAACAAGCTTCACAGTGAGAATGTGAATGAACTTCTCAGTGTGCGTTACGGTGAGACAGTAAACATCATACAGTAAGTAAAAAATACTAATGGTGATACCATAAACATAAAACTTTATAGTGAGACAGTAAACGTGAGAGACAGTAACTGAGAAACCGTAATCATGAAACAGTAAAGTATAACACAGTAAGATATCTAACAATAAGACCTAAAGTAGTAACAAGTAAGGTATCTATTTGAGATTTATCATGCCTAGTTCATGTATAATGTAGTCTATCCTCTCAGAATTTAATGTTTTGGTAAATATATCAGAAATTTGATATTCAGTACCAATGAATTCCAAAGTGACATCACCTTTTTGATAATGATCTCTCAAAAAGTGATGTCTTACATCAATGTGATTTGTCCTAGATTGTGAAACAGGATTCTTTGAGATGTTAATAGCACTTGTGTTGTCACAATCTATAGGTACATGTCTAAATTTATATCCATAATCTAGTAATGTGTGTTTAATCCACAAAATTTTTGCACAACAACTTCCAGTAGCTACATATTTAGCTTTTACAGTAGATAATGCAACAAAATTTTGTTTCTTACTACACCATGATACTAGTGACTTGTCTAAAAGGCGACATGTTCCAAAGGTGCTTTTTATATATAACTTACAGCCACCGAAGTCAGCATCAGAATAACTAACTAATTCAAATGATTGTCCTTTAGGATAAAACAGTCCTAGATTGGGAGTATGGTTGAGGTATTTGAAAATTCTCTTTACAGCATTTAAATGAGATTACTTAGGGTTTTCTTGAAAATGATCACACATACACACACTAAACATAATGTTAGGATGACTAGCAGTTAAGTAAAGTAAACTTCTAATTTTTCTTCTATAAGTGGTTTGATCAACAGATTTTCCATCTTCATCAAGATCCAACTTACAAGTGGTACTCATGGAAGTGTCACTACTTTTAGTTCTTTCCAATAAAAAACTTTTTAAAATATCCTTTGTATATTTACTTTGATTTAAAATAATACCATTTTCATTTCGAAAAACTTGAAATCCAAGAAAATATTTGAGTTCTCCCATTAAACTCATTTCAAATTCGTTTTGCATCGTTTTAGAAAAATCAACACATAAGTAATTCTTCGAAGATCCAAAAATAATGTCATCTATATAGATTTGAACAACTAAAACATCATTAGAAATTAGTTTTATAAAAAGGGTAGGATCAGCTATTCCTTTTGTAAAACCTTTGAAAATAAGAAAAGTACTCAATCTTTCATACCAAGCTCTTGGAGCTTGATTTAAACCATATAAATCTTTTGATAGTTTAAAAACATGATTTGGAAAATGGGGGTTTGTAAATCAAGGGGATTTTTCAACAAAAACATCCTCAGGTATATACCCATTTAAGAATTCACTCTTAACATCCATTTGATATAGTTTGAAATTCAGATGTACAGCATAGGCAAGCAGGATTCTAATGGCTTCAAGTCTGTCTACTGGTGAAAAGGTCTCCTCATAGTCAATCCCTTCTTTTTGACTATAGCCTTGTGCAACTAGTCTAGCCTTTTTTCTAACTATGTTACCAACTTCATCAACTTTATTTCTAAAAACCCATTTAGTGCCTATGGTCAAAGTGTCCTTAGGTCTGTCTACTAATTCCCAAACTTTATTTCTTTCAAATCGATTCAATTCTTATTGCATAGACATCACCCAAAATTCATCATTAATTGCATCATTGATATTTTTATGTTCAAGCTGTGAAAGAAAAGCTTGATGTTTAACCTGTTTTCTCAGAGAAGATCTAGTTTGTGTCCCTCTATCTAAATATCCTACTACAGCATCTAAAGGATGGGTTTTAAGGGTCCTAGTTGGTCTAGAAAAGGTAGGGATAGAAATTTCAGGTTTATTTATAGGTTCAGGTTCAACAAGAACAGGTTCTGGAAAATATCCAGAACTAGTTGTCTTAACAACAGGTTCATTGTTCTTGTCATTAAGGTTTATAATGGACATATCTTCTTCAAGATTTTCAAGAGGGGTCTTAAGTTCATGTGGATCAGTTTCATCAAATTTGATGTGTACAGATTCTTCCACACATTTGTTTCTCTTATTGAATACTCTATAGGCTTTACTCAAGATTGAGTAACCTAGGAAAATTCCTTCATCACTTTTGGATGCAAATTTTTCAAGATTATCTTTAGTATTAAGGATGAAAACTTTGCAACCAAAAACTCTAAAGTAATTAACCTTAGGATTCCTATTTTTCCAAAGCTCATAAGGGGTCTTTTTAATAATTGGTCTAATCAAGACTCTATTGATAATCTAACAAGCTGTATTAACAGATTCATCCCAAAAGTAAATTGGCAAACCATATTCATTGAGCATTGTCCAAATAATATCTTGAAGGTTCCTATTTCTTCTTTCTACTACATCATTCTGTTGAGGTGTTCTAGGAGCAGAGAAGTTGTGACTATAGCCATTGTGTGAGCAATAATATTCAAACTCTTGATTTTCAAACTCATGTCCATGATCACTTATCAAGGTCTTGATCCTAAGTCCACTAAGGTTTTCTACAGACTTGGAATATTTGATAAAATAAGAACAAGATTAAATTTTGTGAGCAAGAAAGTATACCCAAGTGTACCTAGAAAAATCATCTACAATAACATAAACATAGTTCTTCCCATTTAGACTTGAAACTCTTGATGGTCCAAAAAAATCCATGTGAACCAACTCGAGATATTGAGAAGTAGAAACTTCTTTCTTTGATTTGAAAGAAAATTTGTGTTGTTTTCCCTTTTGACAAGGATTACACACTTTGTTTAGTGGAAATTCCAGTTTAGGTAAGTCTCTAACTAAACCTTTCCTAGTCAGTTTGCTAAGTGAGTGCACATTGCAGTGTCCTATCCTTCTATTCCATAGCTAAGATTCTTTATAAAATGAATTTAAACAAGTGACATTTTGTTTAGATAAAGAATTAAAATCTACAGCATATACATTCTCATTTCTTAATGCAGTAAATACCAAAACATTTTTAGAATTAAAAACATTACATGAATAATTTTCAAATTTTACATTGAAACCATCATCACACAACTTTGAAATACTTAGCAGATTGTATTTTAGTCCATAAACAAATAATACTTTAGAAATTAAAATTCAATCATTGTTATTGATCTGGCTTAAGCTGATTATCTTTCCTTTTGAGTTATCACCAAAGGTGACATGCCCACCATCAACTTTGATTAAGCTCTTAAAGCATGAGTAGTCTCCTATCATATGCCTTGAACATCCACTATCCAAGTACCATATCTTCCTATAGGAACTTTTCAAGCAAGTTTCCTACAAAAAATATTTAGATAGAAGATAATTTTGGTACCCATATTTTCTTGGGTCTAGAAAGGTTAGCAAGTAAAACTTTAGGCACCCATATTTTTCTAATGGGTTTCCTATAATTAAAAAATTCAAAATATATTTATAAATAAACTTTTTTTGGTCTATAAGAATTTGAATAGCTAGATGAAGCATAAGAACTACCAGAATTTGAACTAGCAGCATACTGTCCAGATTTTGGAATAAATTTATTTTTAACAAACCGTCTTTGTCTAAGTTGGTATCCTAGACAAGTAGTATACTTTGGTGAAACTTGTTTTCCAAGCATTTGAGTTAGAGTGTTCTTTCAATTTTTGAACTTCTCTATGTCTTTTCTAAGTTTCTCATTTGAAAATTTTAAGTTCGGTATTCTCCTTTAACAGTTGAGCATTCTTTTCCTTTTCTATACTAAGATCATATTTAACAGTACTAGTCAAGGCATATTGTTTCTTTAATGATTTGTACTTATATTTTAGCTCATTACAAGTATCTTCTAACATATTACAGTATTCAAATAATTCAGCTTTAGAAATATTATCATCATTATTTGAATCACTTTCATTCCCAGAATAATAATCATTCAGCATAGGAGAAACAGGTACCTCGGATGTTTCAGTCATGAAACACATGTTGGCATGATTCTTTTATTCATAATAAGAAGCTTCAGATCCACTTGATCTATCTTCTGAAGCACTCCATGTTGTATTCATATCTTTATTATATTTTTTGTATTTATAATCATATTTATTCTTAAACTTTAATTTTGGATAGTTAGACTTAACATTTCCTTTCCTTTTACATTCATAACAGACTATCTCATCATTTTTATCAGCTTTCTTACAATCTCTCTTCCATTTACCTTGTTGGTCATACTTACCATTATAATTTGATTTTATAAAAAAAATTATTTTTTCAATAGAACTTCTTGAATCTCCTGGCTATATGAGTCATCTCTTCATCATTATCTCAATCTGAACCTTCACTTATTGAGCTTTCAATAGGTATGTGAACTTTTTCCTTGTCCTTGGTCTTTGAGGTAGTAGACTTAAATTCCACTGACTTCTTCTTAGGTTCATCATCTTCCTCTTTGTTTACCTTCATCTCTTCTTCATACATCATCAAATTACCAATCAGATCCTTGAAAGGTAGCTTGCTAATGTCACATGATTCTTATATAGAGACATAGGCTCCTCTCCATCTGTCTAGTAGGAATCTTAGTATCCTCATGATTTGCTCCTTTGCTGGAACGTATTTTCCCAGTGATCTCATTGTATTTACTATCTCATTAAACCTGAGATACATATCATAAATAGATTCATCAGATTTCATTTTAAAATTATCATACTTAATAGTGTATGTATTTAGTCTCATTTCCTTAACATTGGTTGTTCCCTCATGGAAAACATCCAGAGTATCCCATATTTCATAAGCAGTATTACAGGAAGATATTTGATTAAATTATTCATCTCTTAAAGAAAAATACATGGAATTCATTTCTTTACAATTATTATTGTAAGAATTTTTTTTAGGTTCATCCCAAGTAGTTCTAATAGTTTCTGGAATCGTATACTAAGTCTCTATAGTAGTCCAGATGTCAAATCCCATAATTTATAAGTGAATTTTCATTTTGATTTTCCATTGGGCATAATTAACACCATTAAAGAAAGGTGTCCTATTGGTAGATACACCTTATAATTTGTTATACATAAGAACTAAGTTTTAAAAAGATATATAAAGATATAAAATTTTATAATTAACAGAAATTTTGAGATCTTTAATATATAACTAAAACCAAAATTGAAAAATTTTCACAAATAGAGTGTTTTGAAATACTTTTATCAATTCCTCTGATACCAAATGTTGGTCAGAGTGGATACTCAAGAGGGGGGTGAATTGAGTTCCTATTAAAAAAAATTGTTTAAAATATTTATATTTAAATTCCCCAATTAATAAAACAAGTTAAACTGTAGTGAATTCATAGAGATTGTAAGTGTTCAATTAGTTTCTCAAAGATTGATTATTTCTAAGTTAACTTAATCTGAAGATTAAGTTATCTTTTGAAACTAACTTACTAGTTCGCAATAATTAAAAACACTTGCTAGTTAAACTATCAGAGTTACTTTAAATCATATTTGAATTTTAAAGTAATTAGCAGCGAAATATTGAAAATAGTTTAAACTAAAATAAGATACACAACAGTTTTAACCAAGAGGTTCAGTCTCAAGCTAAGACTTAGTCCTCTCAAACAGTTTATATAAAACTTTGATCCACACCCTGGATCGGGGTTTACAACAGTACTCGGACTGTCCAGGTCCTCAGACCTCTACCACAGTTCTACGTGGGAAAGAAGCAACAACAGCATACCGGCTGTCTAGGTCCTCAGACCTCTACCAAAGTTCTACGTAGGATACAAAAAGGTATAAGGAGTTTGGTGTGAGGATTTCAGTATCTTTCAGTTCAGCTTAGGAGTCAATGTGTGTCCAAACAGACAGAATCACACACTGCTCGTAATTTAATAAAAATGATCACAGCAGAGCAATAATATTGAGATGAGTTTAGAATTCTCTTGTGTGATGTCAATGCAGGTCTGGACTCATTTGGAATGAATCAGATGAAGCTTTGAGTCTTTCTCTAGAAGTTGTCTGGAAAATAGAGTGTTTCGATTCAGCTTGTGTTCTTCGTGAGGTTCAATCGAGCGAAGATGTTCTTTAAGATTGAAATATGATTCATGTGTTCAGCAGTGTTGAGTTTCATGTAGTGTTCTTTTATTTCGAAAATTCCTCCAAGTATCTTCTTCGTTATGGTTATCACGGCCTTTCTTTTCTTTTTTGTCTCGCGCGATTTGATTCTTGGCCACACTTCACTTTTAACTTGGAATGCATGTGTTGGATCTGACAGATTTCATGTTCTTTGCACCTTATACCTCATAATGTCCAATGATATGTCTACAAGGAAACATTAATTATGTCAGTGCATTAAAGTCATCAAATATGACCATTAGAAATTAAATTAAAATATGAAAAAATAGTTTAAGAAACAGTGTCACAGTAAGTCATGGAAACGGTGTCTCCTTCACACGGTGTCTAGATTGATCACGGTGTCTAAGTGTCACGGTGTCTCATGGTCACGATGTCTCGCGGTCATGGTGTCTTTTTCACGGTGTCTTTCTTTACGGTGTCTTGTTCACGTTGTCTTTTTCATGGTGTCTTGCTTCATGGTGTCTTGCTTCACAGTGTCTTGTTCACGGTGTCTGGTTTCACGGTGTCTGGCCTCACAGTGTCTACTTCACAGTGCCTGGTTTCATGGTGTTTGGCTTCATGGTGTCTACTTCATGGTGTCTGCTTCACGGTGTCTGGCTTTCACGGTGTCTAGCTTCACGGTGTCTGCTTCGCGGTGTCAGGTTTCACGGTGTCTGGCTTCACGATGTCTGCTTCACGGTGCCAGAAGTACATAGCCAATGGCAGACTCACGGTATCTTAGACTTTTCAAAGTAACTATGTTCAAAATTAAATAATAATGATAATAGAAAGGATTATACTTAAGCATTTGTCAAAGAAGGTATTATGAGAGTAGATCAAAGATAGTATAAAGTAGGTAAATAGAATGTAGAACAAATAAGATCTTGCATGGATCTTCTTAAAGCATGAGAAAACATTAAACATAAATACACATGATTGGATATAATTTATAGGAGGTAACTAGGTTGAATAAGATTTTTGATCATTAAAACATGATTAATACATGATAATTCCAACAAATCTGAATCCTCATAGACAACCCCTTCATTCTAGGTCACACTCTTCTCAGCAGCCGAAGCAGGACCAGCAGGTTTCTCACTCTTGTATTTTTTAAAACACTAACTTTCATCATTTTATTTGTAAGAACCAAAGTAGAATATTACTAGTATTTTACAACTCTAATTATCATGTGAAATGACTCTAAATTTTGTACAAAAAAGATGAGTTTTCTCATACTCAATCTGCAGCTCCATTTCATCATCATTGATTGACAACATCACCTTATCAACAAGGGTGGGGCTCAAATCTAGTTTAACCAGGAAGCACACATCATAGAAAAATTTGGAAAATTCCATATCCTTATCCTTTTTATAGTAATTCCAATGGCCAATGAAATATCATTAAAAAATAAAGGGTTCCAAAGGATCCAATTTAAACCATGATCCTTGACCCGCATTTGAATAGAGGAGTTACATGCCTCCAATGGGTTGAATCTAAAATATCATTTTCAGATATGTAGAATCTTCAAATTGAAGAAAAATGATAAAAAACCCCATGATTTCATATTCAATTCCTCAGAGGAGAAAAGGATATGAAAGAACCCACATCCTAAGTTAACACGTTTCTAGTTTTAGAAACCCCAAAATTCTGAAATACAAACTTATAGGTTATTGATTTTCTATGGATTAACACCCCTAGGAAAAATAAATGGAGAAATTATTGAATGATTACTGATCATTATTTGTTTTTTGATCACAACAGGGTTTTCTTTCACATATGAGACATTATCCTTACACCGAATACCTTCAGCAACAACATTATTGAATACAGAGAAAGAGCAGTTGGACCCAATCCCTAGGAGAGAAGCATCCACATACCCACTTTGATCAATCCTCTTGTGCTCCTTTGAGGAATAAATTGTAAGGTTCTTTGGTCTGTTAATGTTAAGGTTATCCATTAGGGGGTATGACTTTCTCATCAGAGGTTTGAATGTGTGTGTGTGTGTTTTGATGCAATTGAAGACCTAAATACCTAGTACTTTATTTATAATTATATAAATAATTATTTATTCATATTTTTTTATAATTATACATATTTTTATTTATTTATAACTGTATTTATATATTTATATATAAAATTTTATTTATATTTATATAATTATAATTATAATTTTATTTTTTATATAAATAATTATTTATTCATATTTATTTATAATAAATATATTTATTTTTAAAAAATTATATTAATATAATTTTATATTTATTTAATTTCAATAGTAGATATATATATATATATAATTATATATATATATATAATTCTAAAAGTATGTTTCTAAATATATTTACCTATAAAATTACAAATAAATATATTTATTTTATTAAAATTATAATAAATATATGTTTCAAAATATATTTATTTATAGGGTCCTATGTTGACCTTATAACCTATTCAAGGTATGAAAACTTCAAATAATGTTGTTGTACACTCATCCTTATGTATTCCTGACTATTCAAATCCTATGGACTGTGGGAATATCCCTTTGAAAACCCTCTGTAGTGATTCAACTCACCAGAGACAGGGATTGGTCTTAGAACATTCTTATAAAAGGGAGATGTTGAGATCAGTTTTTTTAAATCGTCTACCTCGAGGAGTGTTGAAGGGGATAGTACAACAAGGACTCCTATTGGTGGTATTCTTCCTACTGCTCATATAGGCATTTCAAAATCTTTTCAAGGTCCTAGTTTGGACATCACTTCCTAACCACGACAGACAAAATAATGTTTTTACTATCTTACCCTTCTCTATGGACAATACAAAGGGGATGTGAAAGCTATGGACTAACTTATCAAGCAATATGCTGGTTTTGAATGTTCTTCTGATATAGATGATCATGGGGCTTCAAATTTGGAGACTCGCGTGATTTATAAAACAAAAAAAAATACTCTTCTACTTTGGGATCAATTCTGGTTCAGCATGTGAAGGACAAACCAAATTTTAATGATAGTACTCATAATTCATTTATTGTTGTTTTCACCAAGAAGTAGTGAGAAAGATGACGAAAATAATAATTGGGTATCTGGAGTAGAAGAAATAATGGATGTTGTTGATATTGGACTTCTAGATGATAGAGGCGGGTCATGACTACAACTCAAAACATGGAGAAGAGGATGGCATCCTCGTGGCCAGGGTGGATGCTCCTCTCACCACAGCATGAGTACTTGATCTTGAGTTTCTTAATTACTTGTGCTTATAAATTTTATGTTTTTAATATTCAACATATGTACATGGTTTCTAATTTAATAAAGGGGCAGCTAAGCCTCACCCTTTCAAAAAATAATAATAAATATATTTATTTTTTGAAAAATTATATTAATATTATTTTATAAATAACTATAAAATTGTGATAAATATATTTAAAAATAAATATATATTTATAAATATATATTTTTTGTATTTGTAAATATATAATTATAAATATATATTTATAATTCAAAATATTAATTTATTTTTAAATATATATAATTATAATTATATATTTATAATTATATAAATATAATCATAAAAATGTTTAAAAATATATTTATTTATAATTATAATTATAAATATATATTTATAAGTATATTTATAAATACATATTTGTTGTTATTTAAATATATTGAAAATTATATAAATAATTATTTTTTCATATTTCTTTATAATTATATATATATTTAGATATTTATAATTATATTTAAAAATATATTTAAACAATTGTATATAAAAATGTTTTTAGAAGGGGATATGGTGTTGCGGGTGTTTCTCTCTCTAGAAACCCGGGTGTTTAAGTTTTTCAATGGACAAATCATTTGATCCAGTGTGGTTTTTCGATATGAAGGGTGTCTTCATTAGTCTAATGAAGAAGTGTGATTCTAATTCTGGGTGAGATCCCTCATTTTCTGTCTCGGATGAAGTGGCTCCTTTGATTCCGGAGAAATATTCTTCTGGTGAGCAGAGGGATCTAGTTCATGAAGATCAACTATTCTTCTCAAATCTTAGGGATGATCTTGTTGTGACAAGCAAGCAAATCACGTTCAAGGAATCCTTGGAGTTTGGTGAAGCTAGCTTGAAATTATTTAGGGAGTATCTTGAGGAATGTAAAATTTTGATGCTCATGCATCTAGTTATCCCACAGAAGGAGAATCCCTGGAATCTCGAAGCTTTAAGAAAGTGACACCATCAGGTTTGGGGATTTGGAGGTTTGTGCATCATCTCAATCGGTAAGGGGTAATTCCACATTGTTTTTTCATCAAATGATTCCAAGGCCAAATCCTATAGCTTTGACAATGGCTCTCTCAATTTGGGATTCATAGAAATTATTGATTGGGATCCGTTGTTTTATCCAATGTTGGCCAACAAATTGGTGAATCAAATTTGGTTTTGTATTCATGGTCTTAGATGGTTTTTCTAGTATCCAAAGATACTTTGGGATGTTGCATCGGCCTTTGGCATTCCTATCATCACAACTAGAAAATTGAGCTATTTCCAAGGTTGAAAACCGTTGCAATAGGGCCCAAAACTATGGCCATAGCCTATGGTCATGGTTTTCTTAAACCTTGGCTGATATGGCTGTGGCAATAAGGTCTGATCTATTTCCACGATTTAAACTATGGAAATAGGTGGTATACTACCACAGTTTTCAAAACCATGGAAATATGTCTCGTCATTTTCCACCGTGGCAATTGACCTATGGCCATTGTTTAAACTGTGGACATAGGTGTTATTGTCATGGTTGAAAACTGTGGCTATAGCCCAAAAATAATATGTCCCTAACTAGATTTGATCTTTGTACCACACCTATAGGATTCAGCAGCCTAACCACTACAGTATAGAGAGCTTCAAGTATATATTATTAAAAACCATTGCGGTAGCAAAAAAATTGTGGCAATAAAGCGTCCTGCTTTATTTTCCATAGGGAAATTTTTCTCCCATGCAAGGGCGGTGGACCTATAGCCATAGTTTTACAAATCATGGCTATAGCCCTTGGAAAAATGGTCCATAGCCACATTTTTAAAAACCATGGCTATATACCACACCTATGGCCACAATTTTACTAAAATTGTGGCTATAGGTCTATGGAAATAGCCCAATTTTCTACTTGTGAATGTTTGATAGGGTGACTGAGTGTGTGCGGTATAGAAAATTTTTTAGAGTTCTCGCCCAAGTTTATATTTCCTCTCCTTTGATCAAGACTTCCATGCTTGTGACCTCTCAATTTAGGATTGAACTGGTGATTGATTATGATAGGGTTCCAGATCTATTCCCAAAATGAAAATTCATTGGTCATATTGCTGATAATTTTCATAGGAATCTACTGTGTTCTATTTTTAGGAATCATGGACACTTGGATAATGTATCTAAGAACAAGACAAAGGAGGATGACTTCTCAGCTCAAGGTGATCTTTTAGTATATTCTCATCAGGATGAAACTGGGAATATTTTTGCAGCATCTTATTTTGCTTCCCTTATGCACAGAAAAGAGGATTGGTGTTTGAATTGTTGTAAGGATAGACACATCGTGGAGCAATGAAAGTTCAAGTTATATCTTAATGTCTTGGAGGAATATTGTAGGGGAAAGGAGGGGCATCTGAATGGTAAGGAGGAGGATCAAAATTCTACTCTCATTAGTGTTCATTCATAGGATCTTAATGAGGCAGAGCATACTGATAATGAAGATGATTCGGATTCTACTGATAGGTTGGATGTTCTCTTTATGACATCAGGAAATAGTAAGGGTAAAAAACACTTTTATGACTATTCTTTTATTCAATTGAATATAAAAAAGGGTCTATATTCCATAGTAACTCTAAGCATGTTGGATCTCCTACCAAAAAAATGAATGATGAGGATGTTGGTACTCATTCTAATGATGATAATGCGGTTATGGACAAGAAGGGGATGTCTATAGGATCTAACCAACAGGTCTCTTCATGAACTAATAACATTGTTGATGCATCAAATAAGGGTACATAAAAACATGTTGGTGAGCCTAATTAAATTACAGGAACCCAAGATGTTCATGATATGGTCTCTCTAGAGGATGACCTACACGCTCTTCCAAAAAGTGACTCTATCGAGGTAAGGAAACTTCCAATAAGTTTGAATGATATCTTAAATCGATCTTAAGGTAGGGAATTTTTCTATGAGGAATTTGGAATTTTCCATAGAATGTGCACTAAGATTATAAATGTAAGAAAGACTATAATGGGGGTTTCAGGCCCGAATGGTGAACATGATGACAATACTGATCATCCGGATGATGATGATATTGGATGGAAAAAAACCTAAAACTTAGAGGAGGGTCCAACAACTAAGGGGTTGAGGCTATAATGTCTCAGATTTTTCATGTATTATTTTTAAATATTATGGAATTATTTTGAGACCATACCTTTCAAAGGTATGTGATTCTAAGGCCTGGAGTGCCTGGAATAAATGTTTGAAATAAATTAAAATTTTAAACAGCGTGCGTGAGCAGTTTTCCTAAAAAAGTGGAATGTATTTTAAACAGGTGCCCGGATCAGAAGTCTGAGGGCATAATTACATTCATAGCAGCGACTTTACCTTAGGTGGTGCCTAACATCGACCGGCGTGGGTCGGCTACAAAAGTTATTTTTTGGGTGTTTTAAAAGGAAGCACTTTAGAAGAAATAAAATAAATTAATAATTTATTTTTTTTAAGATGTTTCCTTTTTGCGCAGTGACCTAATCCTCCCCTATAAGTTCATGATTATAAAAAGTTTGTAGGGTTAGCCTCATAGCCCTACGAATTGAGAGAGAGCATCTTGGAGCGTTGGAGAAGGAGGACTCATTGGAAGACAATGACGACGCGAGCGAAAGCCTCTCAAATTCGATGAATCCCACCAACGAACGTGATACGGAGATCATTCTTCAACCAGATCGAGGTAGGGGTTGTTATTTTGTTTTTCCTTTACCTATTTTTGAATTTAAACGACGAACACGGATCAACCACGAACATGTTGATCCACGGATTTGTACGTTCTTACGGGAGGGTTTTATTGGGTTGATTTCAGGGAATTAATCCATGTTGATTTTTTGTTGATTTCTGCTCCATTTAATCCTGCTAACGGGATCAGATCAACGTTATGATGAACTATGGTGGAGGTTCGTTCCATGATTTGCATATTGGATTTCTTCCCCATTTCTTTTCCCCGTGCGTTCTTCGCGTTCTTCACGGGGCGAGGAACAACGGATCGTTGCACATTCATTTTGTGATGAAACAATCCCAAATTGAAGATCTAATTTCATGAAGACCTAGCAGAGGTGAGACGATGATAGCGGATGACAAATCAGATCGGATTGAGAAAGACCATTCTTCGAGCGTTCTTCACGCGGGTGGATCATTACGTGTTTTTGGAACCGATCTAAGGCTTGAAAAGAACAGAATCAGCTTCGTGGTGTCAGGGTGACCAAAACCCGTGAGCTTCATGGCGATCAGACAGCCGAATCGATGAACAGGGCAGCATGGAAGGCGTGACAGTGGAAGTCTGTGATTCTGGAAATTTCCAGAATACACGGTGTGTATCCCGAAGAACATGCCATGTGGACTGGATCAGCGGTGGATAGGGTTTTGGGCATCAGATAGGTATCACACGACGTGTGACTCCGGTCACATGGTGTGTTAGACCTTCCCTGAAGCTCAGTGTGTATTCTGGGAAATACACGGACACGGGATAGACTACACGGCTTCTGAACACGGCGTGTGGACCTTACGTGGCATGATAGAGGCAACTACGCAGGGCTCGGCGTGTATCTAGGGGATACACGGACACGGGATGAAGTACATGACTTTGTACTCCACCACACGGCCAGGCGAGGCTAGTGACACGGGTCACCCTGTGTATCGATTATACGGGTTGGCATACATGGGTTGAGGCTGTGTACGAGCACATGGATAGCGTACATGGAGCTGACCCCAATTACTCAGACACAGCGTGTAATCCGTACCACATGCTATGTACTGGATTTTTCTACCTGACCAGCCTTATGACATGGGCCGTTGTATACGGGAAGTACCCAGGGTCAGAAGACACGGCATGTGACTTTTCTACATGCCGTGTACTTTTTGGAAAATGTCTTGGTCCTCTTTTCCACTGTATCTTGGACATGTTTTGTTTGGGTTAGTGCCCCTCCTTCTCGTTCCCCTAAAGGTCAGGCATCATTTCCTTCTACATGAGTATGATCCCTTCAATAGGATTTTCTGTGATAGAGTCAGGCATCCCTATGAGAGTCCTAGAGCGATATCCTCTATCCATTCTTAACCCTAGGTAGAGTCAGGAATCGACATGAAAAACTCCATCAGGCATCGATCCTATACCTAGCTGGTGAATCTGGATGAGTCACGGTATCCTCCATGGCCCTAGAAGTGATCCTCATCTGTTTATCATGATATTTCCCACTTAGGAGTGTATTCTCCCGTAATGAGTGTATTTATATATCGTGATCTTTCCCACTTGGGAGTGTGTTCTCCCGTAATGGGTGTTTTTATCTCTCGTGGATTTTCCCGACGAACAGTGCTTCTAGGATGGGTATCATCAGTGCTTTCAGACTCATGGAGTGAGTTCTCCCAAAACAGGTGCTTCGTGAAATCTTCTAACTGAATCCCTAGCGGGGGTGTGCGATTTTGTGATTTGTCTCTAGACCACAGGTCTGGGTTTTGAGTATATTTGTATTGTATTCTCCTATTATATGTTCAGTAGACATATATTGTGTATATATGATCATGACTTTCTTTTGTGTTTTGCTTTGTGGTTTTTCAGGGTCTTCTACTGAGTATTGTTATACTCACCCCTGCACAGGCTTTGCCCACACGTTTCATGTTTTGTGCAGACGAGCATCCTTTTGACAGAGTCCAGGGCGTACCAAGATAGGACCGAGTTTTCCAAGTTCCCTATAGGCTGAGGCGTTCTTATGGCTACGAGCAGCAGTCCCAGTACCTCTTTGTGTTTACAGGTTGGACTTTGCAGTTTTCAGACTCTTGTTTTTGGTGGGCTTGTATTATGGCCCAGTTTACTTTCCGTACTTTACTTTATGTCATACTCTGTTGGTTGAGTTTAGTTGTATGAATGCATTTTGTTCCTTAGTGTTTTTTTACATTTCAGAATTTGTGGGCTTTGATATGTGTGCGTGTGTACAGGTTCTTAGGTAATGCCTCACATGTTAGTAATATGCCTACTCGGTGCTAGTCACTAGCCCCTGGCTTATTGTAGGTGGTCTTGGGGAGTCACAGCGCGGGCCCCACTAGGACGGGTCATGAAAAAGTGGTATTAGAGGAGTCGGTTCTACCTTAGGACCAAGAGTCTGTGAGATTGGTTTGGGGCAATAGTGTTAAGTGTTTCGAGTTAATCTTTCAATCCAGGGACTCCAGTGTTGGTGCGGGCGGCCGACGTATCCATACACCAAGACTCTGATAACCTGATTTTCAACTAGGTGCATGAAAAAACTAGTTGAGGGGAATTAAAATAATTGTACATGCATTATATAGTAATGGGATGTGTTTTCCATGTCCTTGTGTCAGCTATCCAGATATACTCATTGACTATGGTACATATTGTTTTCTTACAGGATGCCTTCGCGATGCATACCCGCTAGGATTTAGTAGCGCGATCACAAGGATGACCCCCTTAGTGACGAGGCTTTGATACAGGGACCACTTCCCTAGGCGTTTCCACCAAGTGGTGCACCTGTTATACCACCACCAGTGGAGCAGCCCATGGTACCTGTAGTACCGACCGATGAGGAGCACAGGCTGAGCGCGCTCCATGAGTTCTAGAGAAAGAGACCCCTCAGGTTCCGAGGTGATCCCCACCCTCAGGCAGCTGAGGATTGGCTTGAGGTGGTGACAAGAGTTTTCTGTCTAGTGAGGACACCAGCGGACCAGATGGTGATCCTAGGAGCGACCCTTCTTCAGGTTTCGGTGGGACGATGGTGGAGTCTGACCACACAGACTCACGATGAGGAGACTCTTTCGTGGACGGAGTTCGAGCAACTCTTTAGGGAGGAGTTCACTCTAGTTATGCTGAGAGAAGTACACATCTAGGAGCTTCTTCATCTCCCGCATGGCAGTTTTACGGTAGTTGAATATTCATCGAGGTTCACCAACCTCACCTGGTACTCGATGGATATGGTCAGGGATCAGTACTTCAGATATCAGACCTTCGAGCGAGGTCTACGATGGGACATCTGAGCTAGTGTCGTGCCTCTATGCATTTCAACTTATACTGGAGTGATCGATCAGGCCTTGGTGATCGATAGCTTCTTGGTGGAGCAGAGGCAACCAACGACAGTTGGCAGTAGGCAGAAAGGTGCGGAGACCTCGGTAGCAGGGATCCAACGTCAGGCACAGGGATCTAGATGTGGGAAACATCATAGGAGGATCCATGACAGAGGATCTACAGTCCAGGGCTCCTTGATTGGATCCAGTCAACCTAGGGAGAAGCGATGCTACACGTGCGACGGTAGGGGACATCTCGCTAGAGATTGTCTGATCCTTCGAGCTGCTGACAGGGAAGCGGTGGATGGACCACTGAGGCAGAGGCAGATAATAGAGTAGACAGACCCGCCAGGAGGCAGATGTGGAAAAGGAGTTGGGAGATCTGTAGGTGGTGGCAGATGCTACGATTTACTTCCACCACCACCCCGAGGAGGTCCGCACCAGGCTCAGGGAGCTGGGGGACAAGGGTGGGGATAGATACATGCAGTCGAGGTGTACGACCCAGGGAATCCAGGTATGATTTGAGGTATGATCTGTGTCTTCTCTACCTTAGTTTTCATACTTATAGACACAGGTTCTAGTCATTCCTTCCTCGCCACATGTCTTGTGCGAAACCTTGAGATTATGGTAGAGATGTTGATTTGATCCTTATGCTTGGAGACACCTACGGAAGGAGACTCAATGATCACACGCCTTTGCAGACAATATGATCTTACCCTTGGAGGAGAGAGTTTCGGTTGGAACCTCTTGGTGGTAACGTCGATGCCTTACGATGTCATTCTCAGTATGGATTGGTTATCTATGGTCCATTCCCAGATTGATTGTTTTAGGCGAAGAGTGCGGTGTGTACACAGTGATGGGATGAGATTTTTCTTTGTCAGTGAAAAGGAGACCCAGACAACAAAAAATGGGCTCATGTATAGGAGGGTGCAGCCAATCATTCATGAGTTAGCTAGCCTTACCCTCGGAGCAGTAGATGTTATGAGCTCTCAGTTCCCAGCAGTAGTGGAAGAGTACGCGGATGTCTTTCCTGAATATGTTCCTGGATTACCTACCTACCAGTAAATTGACTTTTGCATAAACTTACACCTCGGGATGACACTGATTTCCTCACCAGTATATTGGATAGCTCCTGTAGAACTTCACGAGATGAGGATGCAGTTGGAGGATTTGCAGAGCAAGGGTTTCATAAGACCCAGCGTTTCACCCTGGGCAGCCCCAGTCCTGTTTTCCAAGAAGGAATATGGGAGTTTGAGGTTGTGCGTGGATTATCATCACCTAAACCAGGTGACGGTGAATAATAAGTATCCACTGCCAAGAATCAATGACCTCTTTGATCAGCTAAGAGGGGCACATTGGTTATTGAAGTTTGACCTTTGATCAGGTTATCACCGGTTACGTTTACAGGATGAGGATATACTGAAGATAGCATTCAGATGCCGCTACAGTCACTATGAGTACTTGGTGATACCTTTTGGTGTGAAAAACTCCCCCGTAGTGTTTATGGGACTGATGAACCAGATCTTCCAGCCATAATTAGACTAGTTCATAGTGGTCTTCATTGACAACATCCTTGTGTACTCGGTGTCAGAGGAGGAGCACGTGATACACCTGCGGATGGTTCTAGATGTACTCCGAGAGTACCAGCTTTATGGGAAGCTCTTGAAGTACTAGTTCCTCGAAGTTCCAGTTCTAGATTTAGGAGGTCCAGTTTTTGGGACATGTCATCTCAGAAGATGGAGTAGTTGTAGACCCAGCCAAGGTGGAGGCAGTGTTAGCATGGGAGCCACCTCAGAGCATGACAGAGGTGCGGAGCTTCCTAGGGTTGGCAGGATATTACCGGAGATTCATTCCTGATTTCTCCCAGATATCAGCACTGATGAAAGCCTTGACTAGGAAGGTGCAACCCTTCTTGTGGACGGAGAAGTGCCATCAGTATTTTGAGAAGTTGAGATAGAGTTTGATGAGCGCCCCAGTTTTGAGATTGCCGAAGGAGGGTGTCGGGTATGTAGTTTTTTGCGACGCATCAGGGACCAGGCTTGGTTGTGTCTTGATGCAAAGATAAGTAGTGATTTCTTATGGTTCGCACCATCTTAGGACACATGATCATAACTATGAGACCCATGATCTTGAGTTATTAGCGATATTATTCGCGTTGAAGATGTGGCACACTACCTTATGGGCTAGCAGTTTATCATCTACTCTGACCACAAGAGCCTCAAGTACATCTTTTCGCAGAAGGATCTGAATCTAAGGTAGAGGCATTGGATAGAGTTCCTCTAAGACTATGATTTCGAGATCATCTATACTACTGGGAAGGGGAACAAGGTGGTGGATGCTCTTATCATAAGTTTGAGCACATAGCTATTGAGTGAGGCGATAGAGCAGTTAGTCGCGTTGCAGTTATCCTTCATGGACAGAGAGGATACAGCTTACCTACAGTCGATGGTTGTCGCCCCTCCACTCTTACAGCAAGTTAGGGAGGCACAGCTAGGGGATGTCTACTATGTGGATTTACGTGCTCAGTTATCCACAGGACATGCTTCTGATGGATATTCACAAGGTGGAGAGCACATACTTATTTTCAGATGACGCACGGTTGTGTCAGTGGCATTGCAGGAAGAGGTCCTAAGGGAGTATCATATGTCCAACTTGGAGGTATATCCAGGAGTGGAAAAGATGTATCAGGATCTCTGATGGTAGTTCTAGTGGTCAAGCATGAAGATGGCAGTATAAGAGTTCATTTCTCGATGCCTTACATGCCAGAAAGTGAAGGCTAAGCACCAGGTTCCAGCAGGATTAGCTCACCCCTAGAAGTTCTAGAGTGGAAGTGGGATATAATATCAATGGAATTCATGATAGGATTACCACGAATGTCCAAGGGGCGTGATTCCATCTAGGTGTTTGTTGACCTACTCACCAAGTCGGACCACTTCCTAGCTATCAGGGAGTAGAGTTCCGTAGAGAGCTTGGGATGCCTCTACGTGCAGGAGATAGTTTGGCTTCATGGCACCCCTTCGACAATAGTCTCGGACTAAGACACCCATTTCACATCCCAGTTGTGGAAGGGATTGCAGGAGGCTTTCGGGACTCAGCTATGCTTGAGCACAACGTTTCATCCCTAGACATATGGTCAGACATAGAGGACCATTCAGGTTCTAGAGGATATGTTGTGAGCCTGTATCTTGGACTTCGGTCGTAGTTGGGAGGACCACCTACCACTGGTGGAGTTTGTGTATAATAATAGATACTACTCCACCATTGGTATGGCTCTGTTCGAGGCCTTATATGAGAGACCCTTCCGGTCACTGCTTTGTTGGACCGACCCCGGAGAGTCACCACTCATGGGTCCAAAGTTGGTACGAGCTACCACTGAGAAGGTGTAAGTCATCCGGGAGCGGATGAAGACTGTACAGAGCTGGAAGAAGTCTTATGTTGACAGATGACGGAGGCCTCTGGAGTTCGAGGAGGGAGACCACGTCTTTCTTCGGGTCTCGCCTCGATGAGGGTTACAAAGATTTGGTCGGGGCAGCAAACTATCTCTGAGGTTCATCAGACCTTTCCAGATAGTGCACAGAGTCAGTGAGTTGGCATACCGCCTAACTCTACTATTGTAGTTTCACCGGGTACACGATGTCTTCCACGTGTCGCAGCTGAGGAGGTACGTGCATGACCCATCGCACGTCATTGAATGGGGTGAGATGGACATCGAAGATGGAGAGACCTTTGCTGAGTACCCAGTGGAGATCGAGGATCGGTAGGAGAGGATCCTTCATGGGTGATTTATTCACTTGGTGTGTGTTCTATGGTAGCATGGGAATCTTCAGGAGATCACGTGGGAGAGAAATACTCAGATCCATGCCCAGTACCCACATCTTTTTTAGTAGCCTTGTTTTGGATTTTCGAGGGCATAAAGCCCCGAGGTGGGGAGAATATAATGTCTCAGATTTTCTTTGTATTATTTTTAAATATTATGGAATTATTTTGAGACCAGAACTTTCAACGGCATGCGATTCTGAGGCCCGGAGTGCCCAAAATAAATGTTTGAAATAAATTAAAATTTTAAACAACACGCGTGAGTGGTTTTCCTGAAAAAGTAGAATATCTTTTAAACGGTTGCCTGAATCAGAATTATGAGGGAACTGTTGTGTTCAGAGTAGCGACTTTACCTTAGGCAGGGCCTAACATCAACCGGCACGGGTCGGCTGCAAAAGTTAGTTTTTGGGAATTTTAAAAGGAATCACTTTAGAAGAAATAAAATAAATTAATAATTTATTTTTTTAAATGTTTCCTTTTGCACGGAGACCTAGTCCTCCCCTATAATTTCATTCTTATGGAAAGTTCACAGGGTTAGCCTCATAACCCTGCGAATTGAGAGAGAGCCTCTTGAAGCATTGGAGAAGGAGGACCCGTTGGCGGACGACAACAACGCGAGCGAACGCCTCTTGGATTCGACGAATCCTGCCAACGAACGTGACACAGTGATCATTCTTCAACCGGATCAAGGTAGGGGTTGTTATTTTGTTTTCCCTTTCCCCGTTTTTGAAATTAAATGATGAAAGTGGGTCAACCACGAACATTTTGATCCACGGATTCGTACGTTCTTGTGGGAGGGTTTTATTGGGTTGATTTCGGGGAATTAATCCATGTTGATTTGTTGTTGATTTATGCTCTGTTTGATCCTACTAACAGGAGTGGATCAACGCTGTGATGAATGATGGCGGAGGTTCATTCCTCGATTTTTTTATTGGATTTCTTCCCCATTTCTTTTCCTCATGTGTTCTTTGCGTTCTTCGCGGGCCGAGGAACAACGGATCATTGCGCATTCGTTTTGCGATGCAATGATCTCAAATTGAAGATCTGATGTCACGACAACCTAGCGGAGGTGCAACGATGATAGTGGATGATGAATCAGACCAGATTAGGAAAGACCGTTCTTAGAGCGTTTTTCGCGTGGGTGGATAATTACGTGTTTTCAGAACCGATCACAGGCCCAAAAACAACATAATTCACTTCGTGGTGCTGGGGAGACCAAAACCCGTGAGTTTCATGGTGATCAGATGGCCAGATCGATGAATGGGGCAGCATAGAAGGTGCGACAGTGAAATTCCACAATTCTAGAAATTTCTAGAATACACGACGTGTATCCCGAAAAACACGCCATGTAGACCGGCTCAGCAGTGACTAGGGTTTCAGGTGTCAGACAGGTATCAAACGGCATGTGACCCTAGTCACATAGTGTGTTGGACCTTCCCCAAAGCTCGGCATGTATTCTGGGAAATACGTGGAAACGGGATGGACTACACGGCTTCGGAACACGGCGTGTGGACCTTACGTGGCATGACAGAGACAACTACGCAGGGCTCGGCGTATATCCAGGGGATACGCGGACACAGGATGGAGTACACGACCGTGTACTCCACTACACGGCCAGGCGGGGCCAGTGACATGGGTCACCCCATGTACCGATTACACGGGTTGGCATACCTAGGTTGAGGCTGTGTACGGGCACATGGACAGTGTACATGGAGTTGACCCCAGTTACTCGGACACGGTGTGTAATCTCTACCACATGTCATGTACTAGCTTTTTCTACCCGACCAGCCTTACAACATGGACCATTGCACACGGGCAGTACCCGGGGTCAGAAGACACGGCGTGTGACTTTTCTATACGTTGTGTACTTTTTGAAAAATGGCTTGGTCCTCTTGTCCACTGCATCTTGGACATGTTTCGTTTGGGTTAGTGCCCCTTCTTCTCGTTCCTCTGAAGGTCAGGCAACATTTCCTTCTACAGTAGTATAATCCCTTCAGCAGGATTTCTATGATAGAGTCAGGCATCCCTTCGAGAGGCCCGGAGCGAGATCCTATATCCATTCTTGACCCTAGGTAGAGTCAGTAATCGACGTGAAAAACTCCATCGGGCGTCGATCCTCTACCTAGCTGGTGAATCCGAATGAGTCGCAGTATCCACCATGGCCTTGGCAGTGATCCTCATTTGTGTATCATGATCTTTCCCACTCAGGAGTGTGTTCTCCCGTAATGAGTGTATCTATCTATCATGATCTTTCCTACTCAAGAGTGTATTCTCCTGCAATGAGTGTTTTTATCTCTCATGGATTTTCCCGACGAACAGTGCTTCTCGGACAGGCGTCATCAATGCTTTTAGACTCATGGAGTGAGTTCTCCCAAAACGAGTGCTTCGTGAAATCTTCAAACTGAATCCCTAGCGGGGGTGTGTGATTGTGTGACTTGTATCTAGACCACAGGTCTAGGTTTTGAGTATATATGTATTATATTCTCCTATTATATGTTCAGTAGACATATACTGTGTAGAGCTGACCATGCCTTTCTTTTTTGTTTTGCTTTGTGGTTTTTTGGGGTCCTCTACTGAGTATTGTTATACTCACCCCTGCACGGGCTTTTCCCACAAGTGTCGTGTCTTGTGTAAATGAGCAGCCTTTTGATAAAGTCCAGGGCAGACCAGGACAGGACCGGGCTTTCTGAGTTCCCTACAGGTTGAGGCGTTCCTACAGCTATGAGCAGTAGTCCCAGTACCTCTTTGTGTTTACA
This sequence comes from Viscum album, assembly GCA_963277665.1. Lineage (NCBI taxonomy): Eukaryota > Viridiplantae > Streptophyta > Magnoliopsida > Santalales > Viscaceae > Viscum > Viscum album. The sequence goes on from OY728158.1 coordinate 1,468,560,165, forward strand.
GGTTGGACTTTTCAGTTTTCATACTCTTGTTTTTGATGGGCTTGTATTCTAGACTAGTTTACTTTCAGTACTTTACTTTCTGTCATACTCTATTGGTTAGGTTTAGTTGTATGCATGCATTTTGTTCCTTGGTGTTTTTTTACATTTCATCATTTGTGGGATTGGAGATGTGTGTGTGTGTGTGTGTACAGGTTCTTAGGAAATGCCTCCCATGTTAGTAATACGCCTATTCAGTGCTAGTCACCAGCCCCTGGCCTATTGGAGGCGGGCTTGGGGAGTCATGGTGCAGGCCCCACTAGGACGGGTCGTGATAGAGGTAGTGTCCATTTTTAGTCCACAAGATGTTTTCTTGAATTATGGAATGGGGAGGCTTTGGCTAGCTACTTTTGTTTCCTGTTTTATATTTTTCAAGGTTGTAATGGTGGTCTAACCATTTCTTTGTCATTTTATCCCCGTGTACTTGAACTTTTATTTTCTAATAAATTTGATAGTTTGGGATGGGGTTTTAACCCACACTCAAACCTTTTGGGTACACATATATTTATATTAAAAATTATAAATAAATATAAATATATAAATATAAATATATAAATATAAATATACTAGGGATGTTCAGGTTCGAAGAAAAAGATTCATCCTAAAATTTATTAAATAAAATAAAAGAGAATAACAAAGTTACAAAACACATGGCACAGAGAGAACCACCTTCCATGAATGTGGTAATCAGTACCACCCAAAAATATAATAATAGAAAAGTCCCTAATCAAAAAATGAGAATAGGGGCCCAAAGATCCCCCAAAAAGTGAATGGTCCATGAGCCCAAGATAAATGGATCATAATCCCACCATATCAGCCCAATGCATTTGGACCATAAAAAAGGCCCAAGGAACCAATTTCACATTGAGATCCTAAACCACCAAAAGAAGAAGGCCTGCCACCAGCTTAGGTCCATTACTAGCTCTCGAGGTCTTCCCCTGTCCAAATTTTAAAGCCTTCCCATCGACGGTCTGTGACCAACACCATGTCTGAATTTGCCTCTTTCACTGGCCAAGGGAAGCACGATTCTTCATTGATGTCCCATGGAGGTGTCATATACAACCATTCCTCACCACCACCCAGATCCCATACCTGTATCCATCATACTTCTTGCTTCATGGGGTCGCCTCCAACTTGCTCTCCATCTCTAATGTCGGGCGAGGAGTCGATGACAGTCACATAAAACCATCACTCTGTAAACCCCCATTGTCATATTTCATTGTTGGGGTCCCAAATCCCCATATTTGTTTCCATAAAGCGATGTTATTTGGTATTATCACCATCACCCCACTTGAGGATTCGAAGCCAACCCATGCTTTGAGAACCCCAAAATAGAGGTCTTCGTCTAAAATATATCATAAGACCAGGGTTTCACACCCTTCCTTGAAACATACTTATAATTCTTCAATTCTATCTTTTATGAATCAATATGAAGTGGATTTATCCTATTGCATGGGTGAACGATGGAAAATAGATAATTGTTTCCTACCACATAAAAAGGATTTCAATCATCCTCACATATTCTTGATTTGTAGAAATGACCAAAGGGTTCAACATAATATGATATAGAGAGAAACTCTCCTCTTGGGGGAGAATATATATGAATGTAAACCTAAATATAAATAAATATATTCATAAATAAATATAGTTAGAAATAAATATATTTATATAAGTATAAATAAATAAATATAAATAATTGTTTATATTATTATAAATATACAAGAAAGGTCTATCCATAATCCAAATATCTTGAACATTTATTAATGATGGAAGAAAAAGATAATAGGAAAGAGAGAAAGAGGATGGGGTCATACAAAGATACATTCCCTCATGTAGATAAGAAAAACTGCAGATTAAGAAAAATATGATCATTTCTATAATCATAATAAAAATCATATCACCATCATCATTTTTCCACGCCGACTGTGGATTTCATTGATTGAGGATCCCATAAATTATTTCCTTGTACATTTACTTCTCTAGATTGAGATAAATCTTTAATGCCTTAGAAGATGACATGCTAGACACATTCATGGGAAGATTGGAATAATCCTTCCACAACCTTATTTTTGGAGGACCTAGAGAAAAACCTTCACAACTTACCAGATTTACATTTATATTTAAAAAAATTCTTAAAAGAAACAGGTTCACCACTACCCATAGATCATAGAGGAGTGGTGTCAAGAAAAAACCATATAGTTATCCTTGTAAATTACATAATATGAACCATTGCCCCATTTACCAGACATTACTGATGAGCTGAATACATTCTAAATCACTTGAAGATAATCCATGCTCTTCTAAACATCATATTTCATAGACCCATCATCCTGTAGAACATTCCCTAAAAATTTTATGTCTAGTGGCTGCACAATACAACCTTGCTCATCAATTGGTTAAAGAGAACACCTGGGAACAACACCAATAGCCTATGAAAATTGTCCCACCTCGCCAGTGTGCCTCCCATATTGACCAGTGAATTTCATGACAATCAACTTAGAGCCTCCAACCTGTTGAATAGGTTTAGTTGGAACTCCATGTCAAATCAATTTAACACATCATTGCTCCTACAAACTAGTTCCTCATTTCTAACTGCAGGCTCACTGATAAAATTATCAACCCGTGTCTCCTCCATCCCAGTCCACACACCATCTCATGCAAGTCTAGTCCCCCAAGGAGTGACTTTCTTGAGCATGAAAGTAGAGGAGATGTCACCCTCGGTACCTACAATGGCCATTTGAGACTCATTTTTGTTCCCATCCTTTTGTTCAGGAAAAGAGAATGAGCTAGTAGTATCCAATGAAGTCTATTCTTGCTCCCGATTCACCACCAGAGATTTATTCTTGTACACTTCAGCCCCTTGGTTTTGAGGATTCTTATCAAAAAATTACGTTGAATACTTCCTAGGCTGCCTGGGTCATTACTTTCCATGTGACCTGGATGAATTTATTTTACCATTACAATCACAGTACTTTGAAGGATTCCCTTCAAACCATAGAAATCACAAAATTTTATCCTTTATTTCTCATAAAAATGAGCAACATATTTTCAATTTTGATAGAGCTTAGGACAATTCTCATACTCAACACTGATTTGTATATCATCAGTGGCAATAGTAAGAGTCACATTGTCAATAAGAGTGGATCTCAAATCAATTTCAACTAGAATCCTCACAAAGTGGCCATACCTAATGTGTTCTATTTTCTTATCCTAGTGAATCAGAATGTCAATGGTAGCCACAATATCATGAAACATTTTTTGATGCCATAAAATCTAGCTGAGACCATGCAACCTGATCCATACCTTCGAAAAAGCATTCTTGACCCTTGAAACATTAAAATCAAATGTCCATTCATGGAGATGAAGCCTTCCTGGCTTCAAAAGTAACAAACCAGAGGACCACTCACAAATTTTGGCTTCATACGACTGAAACAAGCAGTGATAGAAACCTCTATCTAATGAAATACACTTCCAATCTGAAAACTTCCACAGAAAGGAAGTTCTACGAATAAGATCATCAAGTCGCCATGGATTCTGACCTTCGGGGAGACCAACCCTAGCAAATAATGATTTCTTACCCAAAGACAGACATTCTGAGAAGGCTTCATGATTAGCATCGACACGGGCTGATAATCCTTTCTTGAGGATCCTACCAGCAGAGGAACCATTAAACGCCGCCAGCAAATACCGATCAGAAACATCCCTTCGGTCAGGGATTTCACTCGATTTCCCACCTGCGACTAAGGTCCCATCAATCCCGCACTGATATACAGGAATCAAAGATTGATGAGTGTCATCCGCCTCATCCATCCCTTCAATGTGTGTTTATAAATATAATTATAAATAAATAAAAATATGTATAATTATAAAAAAAACATGAATAAATAGTTATTTACATAAAAGAAGTGTAAATATGTATTTACAGATGTAATTAATAAATATATATGTATAATTATATCAATAAATAAATGTATTTAAATAATTATAAATATATATTTATAATTAAATATATTTATATAATTATAAATATATATTTATAACTAAATATATTCATATAATAATATATATTTATAAATATATAAACATTTTTAATTGTAAATATATAATTATAAATATAATAAATATTTTTTTTTTAAATATATTTATTATAATTTTATATTTATTTATTTATATTTATAAAATTATAATTATTTAAATAAATATAAAATTATATATATACAATTTTAAATAAATATATATATTTACTATAAATAAATTTTTATAATTATATATATAAATATATTTATAATTATATAAATACAAAAATATATTTATAAATACATTTAAAATATATTTATATGTACATTTAAAATATATTTATAATTATATAATTTAATATACATTTAAACACCTAATAATTTTAAATTTATTTTTGTTATATGTGTGTGTGTGTGTGTGTAAGAATATGAAATTATTTATAATTATATTTATAATTATATTTATAATTATTTAATTATAAATCCATATTTATTAATATGTATTTATATAGTTATAAATATATATTTATTTATAAATAAAATTAAGTGGCCAGTACCGTGACTGAGTGGTACTCAGCCGCTGACCTCTACATCTGGGAGGTCATGGGTTCAAGCCCTAATGGGCGCAGGTACAATTACGATACTATGGAGGCGGTGACACTGACGATGACGTAGACATGCAATGATGTTGACATGACACATAACGTAGGCAGATGGTGACACAAGCATGACACAAGCCTAGTGACTCGGGTAGGATGATACTAGTATGACGTTGCACTGGGCCTTCAGGCCAATATGATGTGCCTTTGGGCCATATAATGGGATTAATGCCGACTAGGCCTTTGGGCCAGAATGTCAATGTAATAAAATGGCTAGTTGGGTGGGTTATCTCTTGTGGGGTATGACCTGTCTCTCCGATCTATGTGTGTGTGCGGTGTGTGTGTGTGTGTGTGTGTGTTTCAATGTAATTGTACCCCGATCACCTAATATATATAAATAAATTTAATTTTTTAAACATATAATAAATTATAAATATATATTTCTTTAAATACAAATTTATTTACATAAATATTTATTTACAATTATTAATAAATATAATTATATATATAATTATAAATATATATATATATATATATGAATTTATTTATATAAGTGCATCTTGGCAGGCTCGGGTTCAAACCCCAACATCCGTGTATTTTGCCCAAAATTTGGCTGGGGGTGGCTGTGGGTTGGCGTCTAATGATGCCAGCATGTTTGTTGGCTCGTGCATGGAACGAGCATGGCAAAGGTGGACCCCCGCTCAATGGCGTGGGTGCGTTTATGTCGGCCAAAAACATCTTTGTATGTGATGGGCTTTGGTTGAAGGAGGAGGTGTCGTACGATCCAGGCACGGTGGATGACGACGTATGAAGGGGCGCCATGGGCTCGGTGTTCCCGGGGTGCGACGAGTACCGACGACGGCTATGAGGTGGGGGGAGGTGCGATGAAGGTTTCCCGACTACAATAGGGCAATTTGCAGAAGGACCTATGTCGGCGTTGTTGGTTTGACGGTGCCCCTTCCGGACTACGAGGGGTGTGGAGGATGCGCATATGTGTGTAGAAAAAATTGTCTTCACTGGACGTGGAAAGGGGTGATGTTGTGTGGTGCCTGGGGCCCGGACAGTGGGGTAGGCGACTAATGGCGGTAGCAATTCATGGCCAACGGATGACGATGTCAGCTCGATGGCGGGACTCTGAAGATGGTTGGTCCCTCCGGCTGCAATAGGGGTGGCCTACAAGCATTTAATAATATATATATATATATACACACACAAACATATATATATAGTAGATAAGATCAGGGTCTTGTTTGTATTATCCCTGAGGGGGGCTATGGACTGGGTTAGACCTTGACGGTGTGCGTGTGCGTGTGGTTCATTGTAATTGTACCCTCAACACCTAATATATATATATATATATGATAAATATATTATAATAATTATATAATTTTAAATATGTCTTTATAAATAAATATTTATAATTATATAAATATATATATTTATAATTATATAATTATATAAATATATATATTTATAGTTTTATAATTATATAATTATATAAATATATATATTTATAATTATATAATTATTAAAATATATTTATATATACATTTAAAATATATTTATAAATATATTTTTGATTTACATATAATACTTCAGATTTAATTATTTATAATTATAATTCTAATTATTATATTTATTTATAATTGTTAATATATATACCGCAAACAGTAGACCATGAAAGAATTCCATGGCCTCCTAAAATTATTATAAAAAGAGTAAATAACACACAAAGGAAGCGGGGGTAATCCAACAACACAATAAACAGAAACCAAATTTCCCCTTTTTTATAACCCCGTCCACAGATCACCCATTGTTTCTACCGCCTCGTCCACAACAACCGCCGCGACCTCTTGGATGCCTACCCCGCCGCCATTGCTTCGGGGTCTCCCAATCACCACCATGACCAGCAACCTCCACAGTATCACCAGCAATCTGGCCAGTAGGTTGAGCATCCACCAAAGCAGCATTATCCACACCATCACCTTGATCATCCTCATTAGATCGCCTCTTGTCCAGACCTCCCTCTAATGAGGTATGTCTTTCAATCTGCTGAGAGTCATAACTATTGGTCGTTGAGAGTGGTAAAGAAGATTTACCTCTTAGTTGTTGTTGCATTGTCTTGGGTTTTCTCGATGTTATTATGCTAGTCTGGGCTTTAGTTTTCCTCAATGCTCGAGTCGTCATATGCATATCCCACACCATCTTCTACGTCGGAGGTAAAATTTGGCAGATGAGATAGTTTTTATTTAATAAAATAGGTATAGGGTTTTATTATTTCAGGATATATGTGGGGAGAGCGCTAAATGAAATGGCGCTTTTGGCATAAACCCAAAAGTGCCAGACCAAATGACGCATTTCTTATTATATATATAATTATTTACTAACAAATATAAATATAATATAATATATATTTATAATTATAAATAAATATATATATATTTATTTATATATTAATAATAAATGTATTTTAAATGTATATATAAATATATTTTAATAATTATATAATTATAAATATATTTATATTTATATAATAATAAATATATTTATAAATATAATCATAAAGAAATAAAAATATATTCATATTTTTTTAAAGTTGGGGTAGAAGCCTCTTTTATTATTGAAACAAAGGAAATGAGCTATTTGTTTTGGGTAGAGGAGACCCATTGCATGGCTCGTTGGCCCAATGCGCATTAAATCTCATTACATGAACCTGAATACCCAAATATTTTGCCCCAAATGCTCTCTGGTGAATAGTACTTCTACAGTACCCAAGCTGCTATAGTTCCTACTACAATATTTCCACAGCTACAGTACTCGCTAGTGTCCACCACCATAATAGTGTCGTCAGTGCTACAGTTTCGCCGCTGCTACAGTTTTGTTACAGTACTGCTGTAGTGCTGCTATAGTGTTGCTACATGTAAAATATATTTTTAATTATATATAAATTTATTTAAATAAATATATATTTACAACTATAAATATATATATATTTATAAATATGTACGTAATTATAAATATATATAAAAATATAATTATAAATATATATTTATAACTATAAATAAAAACTTATAAATATTAATTTATTTCAATATATATAAATAAGAAATATATTTTAGTAATTATATAATTATAAATATATTTATAATTATATAATTATTAAAATACATTTATATATACATTTAAAATATATTTACAATTATATAATTATGAATATAATATATTTATATATACATTTAAAATATATTAATAATTATATATAAATTTATTTACAGGTAGGGTGTTCATTGTTGAAATGCAGGTGGCCTGTTCGGTGGTGATAGATCTCTGGCAGTACACATTCCAGGATGACTATGGTGGTTTGGGGCTTTTGGGGCCTGATTTGTAAGGGTCATTGGGGTGTTACTGCAAGAGGATCTGTGTTCCTATATAATGGGTGGATTATCCCTTGAGGGGGTCTATGACCTTCCCACCGGCCTGTGCTCAACAAGGATGATTTCAGGTCCTCTGATGTGCCTATGGATGGGATGACCAGAGTTTATCGAGTGTCAGCTGCATGTGGAGGTAGGAGCTCACTTACGTCGTTTAGGGATTCATCCACAAGCCCCTATTATCAGAAGGGGTCATTGGCTATTGTAGAGACAAACAGTGATGAAATATTGTAAATGATCTCCATGGGTAAGAAATCGATTATTGTGCGGATTGTTCTTTGGAAGGGTGACAAGCTGTGGCGTTTGGAGGATTTGATTAATAGGGTTTTAAAAATTTGGGGGTTTTCTAACCGGATGTGTGTGCCTATTTAATGTGGATTATTTCATTTCCTCTTTCCATCTAATGAATTTAAGCATCTTACTTGGAGTTTTGGTTCTTTGTTTTTACAGCCGAGCACCCTTTGGCTTCATGACCAGAGTTTGGAGTTCGATCTGTTGAATGCCCGAAACTCATTTGCACAGGTCAGGGTGAGGATATATGGCCTCAACTGGATTTTATGGCATCCGAAAATATTTCATGACATTTCCACTGCCCATGGAGTTCTAATTAGATTGGAGAGGGAGACGTAGCAAGTGAGGTTCGACCAATTCCCACAGATGTTAGTAGAGATGGATCTTAGTTCCACCCTCATTGATAAGGTAACTCTCTCTACTCCCTATGATGATATTCATATGATAATTGAGCATGAAAAAAAATCCTCTTTATTGTTTTTACTGTAATTTTATTGGGCATTCCATGGAGGTATGTCGTAGGAACACCTTCTGGTGTAAATGTAGTGCAAAATGGAACACAGGGAAAGATTGTAGGATGGCATCGAAGCCTGTTCAAGGATCTATGGTCCATGTGAAAGAAATTATGGATAGCGGTTCAGATGTATCAGAGTCTCAAGCTCCTCGACTGTATGATTCTATGACGATACATGATGAAAGTCATGTCCCCTTCTTGTTTTGCCTCTCTTAGGAATCAAGAGGTGAAGGTTGTGCAGGCAATCCTCTCTTTCAAGAAGGATACGTGCAAGAACAATGAGGATGCATTTGGTTCCGGGGAGCATGATATTTCCAAAAGGAAAGGGAGAGAGAAAGTGCTGGATGATGAGGGATTCCAGTATGTCCTTCCCAAGAAGTCCAGGACATCTATAACTAGATAGTAGCTTGAGTTTGATGGACAAGAGAAACCCATTAATCCTATCTAGGCAGTGGTGTTTGGGGCTAATCTTTCTTTCCTTGCTCATGTTTCTTTCCTACAGGAAATTTCTTCAATACCCTCTACACCAAAAGAGGGTGCAGTTGGTATCTCTGTGGCTGGAGATTCTCTAGAGGTGAAGGCATCATCAAAAGAGGGTGTCAATGCTCCACTAAACTCTGGATCCATGTCACATATTCTCACTTTATTTGACTTTCTTAACATGTCTCAAAGCATAGAGGCATTATGGGAGGGATTTGGAAATCTTCATGCTAAAATGCAATCCGTAGATATTGAAGATGGTGCATTGGCTAAGGACGAATTTCGTTCAAGAATGTTACCAAAGTCACTGAGCCATATGATGATGATGATGTGGATGGTGAATCATCGAATACAAGTGCTAAAGATACCACTTGGCAGGATCCTAGACAATGGAAGCGAGACAGACATCCGAGAGGTTGGGGCGGCTCTTGAGCAAGAAGCGGCTGGCACAAAAGAAGATGATTGATTTTTTATCCTATATTTAGTGGTAGGCCATCTAGTTTACATTGCATCCTCTCTTCCTTTTCTTTCCATGTATTTTATTTCCTTTTCATTAATAAATTTCTCAGGATCATGGATTTTAATCCATGGTTCGCACCGTTTGAATATATATAAATCTATATTAATAAATATAAATATAATATATTAGATTTATAATTATATAACTATAAATATAATATATTAGATTTATAATTATATAACTATAAATATATTTTAAATGTATATAAAAATATATATTTACAATTATAAATAAATAAAATTATAAATATATACATAATTATAAATAAATAAATAAATAAATAAATATATATATATATATATATATAATTATAAGTATATATTTATAAATTTGTATTTATTTATATAAATATATATAAATAATCAATATATTTATAATTTTATTTATAAATATATTTATAAATATATAATTATAAATATATCTCTATAAATAAATATTTATAATTATATAAATAGATATATATTTATAATTATATAATTATTAAAATATATTTATATATAAAATTAAAATATATTTATAATTATATAATTATAAATCTAATATGATAGAAGGATGAGTGTTGCGTGAGATTCTCTCTCGCTAAGCTCGGATGGCGATTTCTAGGGTTCCTCCTTATGGTGATTCTGTCTGGATCTTCGATGGCTGAATGTTTTCAGACTCAGGGGCATTTTGACTCACACAAGGTTTTCTCTTCCATATTGGTAGATTGTAGGGTTGTTCGGGGTGATTTTAAATCACCTGCTTCATCTTCCATAGCCGTGAGAAATAATTACTTCTACCTCTACACAGAATCGGCAGTTGGTGTGATTCATCAAAAGGAAAAAAATTCCCATGTCAAATATGATTCTAAGGCACTTTCTGAATGCTTGAAAATGGGTAAGCACTCAATTATTACACATTTAATTTTACCCAGGGGTTCTAAACCATGGAAAATAGATGATCTGGTCACGCGACTTTCGACGGTGTGGGTATTTCACGAATGGAGATGTGTCTCAATGGGTTGAGGATTTTTTTTTTGATATCCTCCTACCCAGAAAAAACCTGAAGATGCTGGTGTGGGGTCTCGACTCGATCTTCCTCAATCCAGGCATCATGCATATACAATAGTGGGATAAGAATTTTAATTCAATATAGGTATGTAACTCCTCCATCCAATTTTACGTCCAAATTTTTAGCCTAAACTGGTTATTGTGTCAGCTGAAGATACTTTACTATATTACACTTTCAATTGGAGTTCCGATAAAACAAGATAAAGAGACCGAGCTGGCCTGTTTTGGGTACTACGCCCATTTTCTGGTTGAGGTCAATTCGGGGTCAACATTGGTTGATAAAATTTTTCTCCCCACTTATCTAGATGAGTTCTAGCTAAAGGTTGAATATGAGAAAATTTTGAGGTTATACAACGAATACGAATTGATTGGGCATGACTTTATGAATTGCAAATGAGTTGCGTCTGTGCCTTCTGTGCAACTCATGGACATGAGGAATGTAATTTCAACAAGAAGGATCACCAAGTGATTTCCACTAGGAATGTTGGGTAGAAGTAGATTTCGTGCGGAGGAATTCTAGATCATGTTGTAAGGGCTGTATTGGGTAGTGAAAACTTGTCTCAAATGGTTACACAACCCAGAGCCTACTAGAAATAGGTTTCCTCAATCATGGATGGGCCTTCGGGTGTGAAAAGGGGGGCTGTGGTGAGTGTGGATAGGGGAAATACTACTGATCTAACTAGGATCACACAACCATAATTGACTGTAATGCCTGATAAGAATACTGTTTCTACTAACAGAGGCCAGTCTTCAATTTGAAAAGGGATGGACTCCACTTTTTTCACATCTACAACTTCTGTCGTGAGAGTTGTTGGTTAGCATGCCACATTCTCAAATCCAAATAAAAGTTCATGGACTAATATTTATATTTAGGAGCAAGTCATACCTCCATCACAGGCAAACATTGTGCTTGATTCTAATTTAAATGACCAGTCTGAGTTTGAAGATGCAATCCAAAATGAGGTGGATAGAGACTAGTTGCTGGAAAATTATTTACTCACCAAAAACTGAAGGGTAAAGAAAAGATGACAGTGGTTTCCTCCCATTAAACTTTGAAGTACTTGGTTGAACTGGAGGTGAAAACACCTGCTGTTAAGGTATTAGAATTGGATGGTAACAATGGAAGGAGCTCCTTGGCATTGGTTGTATCCACACCTTCTAATCAGAACACATCCAATTTGATTCGCCATGAAGGCAATGTTACCAATGCAGTTTCCAACACTAACGTGGTGGCTCATGTTGACATTGGTCTGGAAGGTAAAAAAGAATCTTCATCAATGTTAGTGGATGAATAAGGCTTCCAATTGGTTCCTTTTAGGAAGTCCAAAACTCCTTCTGAGCCTGACCGGGCTTCCATTAATGTCTCTTCTAGCAGTTTGGATTTAGCCCATATGGCTATCCCTATTCAGATGGAGCGTCCTTCATGTTCTCCTTCATGTAAACAGATCATCTTTGTCTCGATGGATATTTTAGTTGATTCTTCACCCAATGTTGTGCAAGGTACACAAGGAATTCCATGCAAGGTGCAGGTGAGTACTCACAAACTATTTGGTGCACTTGATTCTTCTCATGACGTGCAAAAGGGTGAAGAGCAGGGTACTTTGGTTTCCAATGAGCAGGCTTCACTAGATGTTTTAGGCATACTGTAGTCCCTATAGTCAAATACAACAAGGATGCATTGGATGCAGACCCTTCTCAGTCAGATGATGGGCGGGGGGGGGGGGGGGGCTAGAGAGCAATGAAAATTGAAGGTCTCATGTTGTAGGAAAATACTTGGAGGAGAGGCTGTCATCCAAGAGGTCATGGTTTGGGGCAGGGGCATGATAGAATTAACTCAAATGAAATACGTGACGAGAAGCGAGGGATAGGGGTTAGGATCAGAGAAAAACTTGGTCTTTGATAGCTTTTGATTGACGAGGGCAGCATTGTGATGTCTAACCCCATTCTTTACCTTTATGTGTTTTTATGTCATTTAATAAAGGGGCATTGTTCCTACCTTTAAAAAAAATCTAATATATTTATATATACATTTAAAATATATTTATATATCTATATATATTTATTAATATTAATATATATTTACAATTATAAATAAATATAATTATAAATATATACATAATTACAAATATATATAAATATAATTATAAATATATATAATTATATATATATATATATAAATATATAATTATAAATATATATTTTAAATACATTTATATATACACTTATAATATATTTTTAATTATATAATTTAATATACTTATAAACACCTAATAATTTTAAAATTTAATTTTTTATATAAATATGCATTTAAAATTATGAAATTATTTATAAATATATTTATCAATATATTTATAATTATATTATTATAAATCTATATTTATGTAGCTCTAAATATATATATATATATATTTATTATTTTTTAAACTATTTTAAAACATATAATAAATTATAAATAAATATTTATAAATAATTATTTATATATATATATATAAATAAAAATAATTATAAATATATATCTATAAATAAATATTTATAATTATATAAAAATAAATATATTTATATAAATATATATTGATAATTTTAAACAAATATAATTATAAATATAATTATAAATCCATCTCTATAAATAAATATTTATAATTATATTAATATAAACATAGTTATACATATATAATTATTAAAATATATTTATATATTGCGGTTGGGGTTGCGTCTGAGTGGTAAACCTCATAATCCTGCATCCAAAAGATTAGATTTCCAATCCTGGCAAGCCCATTGGTGGATTTACGATGCAGGTGGTGACACATACATGATGTAGATAGACGGTGATGCAGACATGATGTAGGTCTAGTGACACATGAAAAATGATGCAGCCATGACGTTGTACTAGGTCTTCATGGCTTATTCATGGGCCACTTGACCTTGGACCTACAAACTATATAATCGGTCTCCCTCTACCTAGCTAGAAAGAGGTCTTTTCTTTCATAATAAAAAATGGCGTTTGACCCAAAATTTAAAAAAAAAAATATTTATGCATACATTTAAAATATATTTATAAATATATTTAACATTAGTATATATACACATATATTTATAATTATAATTATAATTATATAAATATAAATATAAATATTATATTTATTTATAATTGTTAATATATAATTATATACACACACACAATAAGAAATGGTTAGGGGTTGGAAAGGGGGAAAAGAAACCCCCCAAAGTGCCAATTGATGAGGCACTTTGGTGTTTATCCCACTAAAGCACCATTTGATATGGCACTTTTGGATTTATCTCAAAAACATGATTTCATCTTGCACTCACCCCACCCATATCCATAAATAATAAAACCCTATACCCATTTAATTAAATAAAAAATCCCTCATAGTCAAAATTTTATGACTGATGCCAAGTAGCTTCATTGGAGGTGTGATGATTACCTATGCCTTTATTCTATGATATATTCCCTTGGTTTTGTGGAATATTTGGATCTACGTCTTCGAGTTCCTAAGAGATGAGAGAGATTTTAAAAGGAGGAACATGATCCTGAGTGTCGTTCAATGATTTTTTCTTGTGCCCATTCTTCCAGAGTACTGTAATAGTGGAGACCTAGACCCTTATGAGCATAGAGGAGGACCGTGATGACCTTTTTAATAGATTTTAGCCCTAAAAAATACCATACCTTTATTAACACTATGGAAAATATGTGTTTTTTGGAAGAAAACTTTAGTGATTTCCATTTAGTGCTTGCTAAAGGGGTTATTATCAAATGAATAATGGAGATCTTTAATAATCACTAAAAATAATCAAGAATTTTCCTATATCCCTTTTCACTATGCCGTTTAAAATTAGCCCTCGTCACCAACGAACTCCACTGACCAACCCTTGACCACCACGGAAACAAACCTACCACCATCGACTGCCCATGGCACAGTCCTAGTGTCTCTCTAGTCACCCCAACATCCCTCCGCCACCCATCAATTTCCCCCAAAAAACCCCTTCACCCTCCAAGCACCATGAGTCTCCCATGGTCCATGGGTAAGAACTTCAATATATCCCATAAAATCCCATGGTGTCCCCCCACATCAGCCACTACACCCCCTTCATGCCAACTACCACACCCAGCACCCAAAACAACACGTCTTGAGTGTGGACCTTTAGTGAATGTTTCGACCTGATTCACACCGTACCCCTTTCGTGGACTGAGATGGTCTTGCGGGGACTGGGCAATGTGTCATTTTTATGTTTTGAAGGAGGTGCCACAGTTGAATGGCCTTGGAGGGTGATTGCATGTGGTTAAGTGTTTGTGCAATCAGACCACGTCGGGCACAATGTCGGATGGTCTCCAATGAGTTTATTCGCAGAGCTGGAAATACCCAACGACCCTATTATCTATGATTCATGGACCTAATTTCCAAAGGTAGGAACTCAGTGTATGATTTGGACAACGACACTTAAGGACTCCATTGGTTGATATGATGAGATTTCAGACTCATCACACCATTTAGGGGAGAATTATTTCATATTCCGAGACTCTCTTATATATTTAAGCTCTGTTCATATGTTCACAAATCCTTGGTTCATTCCCAAACATGTGTCTATGAATTACTCCTGTGTCACAAGATCCATCATGGATATACATGGTTCGGGAATTACTGAGACAACGCTAGCTTAAGCCATGTGATGAGGCACTCTGATGTTTATCGTCATCTAAGGGGTACATGAGTTGTTTTGATATTAGGATTAAATCCATAAGATGAGTTTCCTACGTATCCTCACAAGAGGGATTAGAACCCATGTAGTTCAATGCCGTTTTCACATCACCTTTTAAGGTCATGTGACAAGGACCCATCCATGAAGTTTAACATCAAGCGGAAAGGGAGTCTTGGAAAAAGGTGCCTAATAAAGGTTTGGTGTGGGAATTACTCCAAAGCGGCTCGAGATGTCTAGAAGTAATATGGTCTCTTGGGTGGATATGACCCTGTTGGGGATATGGCCAAGAGAACATTAGGGTGATATGGGTGTCTAGTTTGGACCTTGGGGAGGCTTCCTATATATCCCATTTGGTTGAGAATCAAAGCCCTCGTAGTTCGGTTGGATGGGGCTTATGAATGGAAGCTTACCATAAATGATGCATGATGTGGGGCTTAAATTGGTGAAGAAGGCCCTTTTTTGAGCTGGCTTTGGGACTTACACCATAAAGGATTCCTTGATGAATTTTGGGGTCATGATTGGGGTTAACCCTTGAAAAGAATCCCCTTTGAGATTGGGCCTTAGAAAGGAATCCTACATATCCTGTTTGGGGTAGGAATCAGAGTTCTCCTAGTTCAATGCATTTGGGGATTACACCTAGGAGGAGGCCTATTAAGGGGGAACTTGAATTGATTGGGGCTTAAACCTTCTAAGAGGCCCACACATTGTGGTTATGCAGATGTCATGATTTCCATAAACCTCCAAGGCCACGTGAGTCATTCTCAGTTTGAGAAACAAGAGGTGGTAGTGGATATAATGATTTCAAATCCCACATCATATGCTCATAGATGGTACTAGAGCCCAAAGGGAGAGAGAGAGATAGGGTTTTGAATGTACCAATACCCTCCTTTGTTTTTATTCCATGGATAATCATATTAACCTATCCAGGTATGCCCTTGGTGGAGGTAGAGAGGAGCACTGATGAAAACTTATGCAACAAAAGATATATGCTTACCTTAGTGGGAGTGCCCTGAAATTGGTTCTGGGAAAGAGGATGAATTTTACATCTTGTCAAAGGGAAAAGAAAGTGTGATTTACCTATGATATAACTGAACCTCATCAAAGGAAAATGCTAGTTATTACCAATGATCCCTAGAATGGGGATGTTCATGTTAGTATCCCAAGGTTGGACCTTGGGTTACCATGAGAATGTAAACTTATGGACACTATAGCGATCCAAAGTATTACGGGGATTAACCACACGACTCTGCTTACCAAGGGTATGTAAACTAAAAAGGGTGCACTGATGTTCCTGATGGTTCTATTATGTAGGCCCGATGGCTTTGGAAGGGGATTTGGCCTAATTCCATTGGACTGGTTAGTGGAGGGGATATGTGTGATGTGACAAAAATGAGAGGAAATGGTTGGAGATAGAGGATGGAACGCCCAAGAATAACCTATTCCACATAATGTTGTCTCATGCGGGATGGGATTTCCCTCGCTTAACGTATTGCTATGCAGGTGGTGTATTGTGTGCATTAGTCAAACAAAGGTGTCCTTAATAAACTGACCTACCATCTCCGATGGATAGGTAGATTTATGGAAATTTGGATTTTTTGGGGTTTGTAAGA
This sequence comes from Viscum album, assembly GCA_963277665.1. Taxonomy (NCBI): domain Eukaryota; kingdom Viridiplantae; phylum Streptophyta; class Magnoliopsida; order Santalales; family Viscaceae; genus Viscum; species Viscum album. The sequence continues at coordinate 1,468,577,427 of OY728158.1, forward strand.
CCATGATAAGTGTCCGTTTAATGGAATGATGCCATAAAGTGATAAGGGAATTTGTATTGGATTTAAATGAGAATGCCACTCACACAAGAATTTGACTTGTGCAAAGAGGAGGCTAAAGCATGGTGCAGTTTAATGTCATGAAATCGGGACATTTGAGACTAATTATTTAAATTCACCTTTCCATGACTAAGAGGAGCGGTAAATGACTCGTCCTTTCCACAATAGTTTTACTAGAAATGCTTCATAATCTTCAGGAATGAGAGGGGGGAAAATATGTAAACTGAAATCCAGGGGGTTTTCGAAACCAAAAAATATTAATGAGATGAGATGTAAATGTCATAGGGAATATAAAAGTAGGAAAATTGTATCCTAAGGATGAGTTTGTCTTTGGTTGACATGCCATTTTCTGGGGACAAGTTATGCATAGCTACAGGGAATTGTGTGAATAATCAAACAAAGGTGTCTGCAAGACACTGACCTTCCACCTCTGATAGCCATGGAGGATTATAGGGATTCATAAATTTCTGGACCCAGAGTATGGTTGTGAAGAGGGGGTTCCTGAAAAATATAAGGGAAATTTCAAGCTAAAATCTCCCAAGAATAGGTAAATATGTTCTCTTCATACTGGTGATAGGGGGTTCCTTATGCAGGTATGACCCTTACATAGGAAGGAATGGGATAATTTCTTTGCACAATTGGGCCTGAGATATGCTACTATGGTGTCACTACATATCCTTATTATGATATAAATCAAGAAAAACATAGTTATTTTAAAGTTTTCTCATATGCAGATTTGATTCACACATATGGGTGGGGCATTTTCGTTTCATCTACGAGTATTTCGAATAAGTTGGGACTCATGTTGGACTTTCCTATGTGGATTCATTTCATGCACAAGATCATGAATGAAAGTCATTATTTGGAATATCTAGGCCTGAGAATGGACATTGAGTATTAGGTATAATTTTTTTTTAATTTCACGTGATTAGGACATTGATATAGCGGTCCCAAGTAATTGGAGGATAATCGGGCCGAGGTATCCCGACATGTCCAATACATGAGTAAGAATGAAAGTATAAGATGTAGTTTCAAGGGATTTAAAATTGAGAGAAATGATACAGGTCTTGGAAGATGTTGGTTGCAAGAAAATAGGAAAACCCTCTCCTAAGGACGAATTTTCTTTTGGTTGATAGACTATTTTTGTGGGCACTTTTTGTAGAGCCGCCGAGGTATTGTGCGCCTAGTCAAACAAAGGTATCCGCAGGACACTGGTATTCTATTCTCAATTTCCTCAGAGGTATTTGAGGATCCAAAAATGCTTGAAGCATGGAGTTTGATGAATAGAGAGGATTGGTCTAGACATATTAGAAACACTTAGGCCGTGATTATCTGTGGAATCAAGAGTCTCTCCACACAGATCTGACCCATATGTGGGGTGGGATATTTTGATTCTCTTGTTGGAGCTAGACCTGAGCTTGGAGATCCAAATTTCCCAAAATTAGGCTCCCTATAAAGTTTTAGTATATGCACAGGTGTGGGGAATTTTCGCTATATTTGGGGTACCTTTTAGTTTGATGTCATACGGTTAAGACATTGGGTTCTCCGTCATGGGGGAAAAGGAACCACATTGTGCCTTTTAAGGTTGTGAAACCAGGACCAGCCATTAGGGATTGATTTTACATGGATCCCTAGGGGATCAACCACCGAACTCCCTAATCCCATGTAGGTCATTCCTGGTGTGAGAAACAAGGGGTGGAAAGGGTTTGAATTCACCCACTAGGGATGATCTGATTAAAGAAAGAAACATTTTATACTCGGGGTTATATTGTGTAGTTTTTAATCGTGTAGCTGAGATGTTTCATCATACATTTTAATGTCATATGATTAGGACCATTTCTGTACAGTTTAACATATTGTGGATAGGACGCAGTTGAACCGACATGAAAGGGGGACATGTGATTATTCTTGAGACAGTCTTGCGAATAAGGCATGTTTGGGAGCCTTCTACTTTGGCCTAGTCTACGTGTAGAAGGGAAATTTTTGTGTCCATGTTCCATGGGTGGATCTGGGTCATAGGATCCCAGTATCACTATGTATTCCATGGGATGATAATAATCACCCCACACATAGTTCCGTAAATAAAGTACTCTGTATAGGTTTGACCCTTACATAGGGAGAGGGTTTTTTTTTATTTCAGGGTGGATGGACCAGGATGATATTCTAGGTGTCTCAATATATCTTGATAGGGCAGGAATAAAGCCAAATATAGCTCTAAGACACGACATGGTAGGTGACCGATGCTGGAGGAAATGTTCTCTCAGGTGAGAACATTGTTGGGCCATGCAGTTTAATATCATGTAGTGAGGATGTTGGTGGCTCGACATGAACGAGATTGATGTTATGGTCCCATGTAGTTTTAAGTCTCATGAAAAGGAATTGGAAGCACAATTTAACATCTTGTTATAAGAACTAAATGTAAGAGAAAGGTAATGAATAAGTATCATCTAATCGGGTTGGGATATTTCGGCATTCCCCAAATGTGAGGGGGGAAAGAATGTTTAAACCACAATCCCGGGGATCCTTAGATCAGGAGGAATGATACGGGGCTTGGGAACCATTGGGCGTACGGAGGTAGGAAAAGTCTATCTTGAGGGAGAATTTTCCTTTTGTTGATAGGACTTTTTGTAGGATAATTATGCAGAGTCGTCAAGGCATTATGCACATAGTGAAACAAAGGTGTCTGCCGGGCACTGAACTTCCATTTATGATAGTTCTGGATGTTTATAAGGATCTGGAATTTTTTGAGTTATGGAGTTTGATGGATGAAAAAGGAATATTCAGGTACATGGGGAATATCCAGACCATGATTAGTTTTGAAGCATAGGATCCCCTACATGGATCTGACATATATGTGAACGGGTCATTATCCTTTGATAAACCCTTACAGTGGAAATCAAGGTTTGGAATCTCCTACCTGACATTGTATTTTCGTGCAGGAGATGGGGACATTTGTATTTTCCTATTTTGTGCGGTTGGACCTAGGTTTTTATATCTAGGAATCACTATGTATCTCATTATACTGAGAATCAATCCACACGTAGTTCTTGGGGTACCTTGGAGTTTAATTTCATACAATTAGGACTCGGGCCATGCAGTTTTACATCTTGTGGTAAGGACTCAGGCTATGCAATTTAATATCTTATAGTAAGGACTCAGGCCATGCAGTTTTTCATCTTTTAGTAAGGACTCGAGCCTGTAGTGAATTAAAATTTTTATAAGAAACCCTCTTCTGAAACTCATAAGCCCACGTGAGCAGTTCTCAGTGACAAATATGGGATGATAAAGGATTATTCTGCCACACAAGGGGGGCATGGAGAAGTACTGAGGCATTTTTTCCATGAATATTTTTCTGTAACCAGGACCAAGTTTGAAGACCCGAGTGCTTCTTATGTACCCTGTGTGGATGGGAATCAATCTGAATGAAGTTCTATGGATTTCCCTACACAAGTTGGATCTATATTTAAGGTAATGAAATTTTGATCTATTGGCAGCTGGGCCTAAGGATGTGGAATTTGGGCATCACTATGTATCTTGTGATGATAAGAATTAAGCCACACGTAGTTCTAAAATGGATGTTCTTTTCACTGGCCTGACCCATGCACAAAGAGGGGGAATCTCTTGTTCTAGGTAGCATACGGGATAGGATATAAGATCTAGACATCACTATATATCCTGAAAGGGCAATAATCAATCTATACACAGTTCTTGAAGTAACTTCCCTGGATAGGTTTGATCCATATGCATGGGAAAGGGGCATTTTTATTTTGGGGGTGGATGAACTAGGAGGTACGATCCGGGCATCACTACGTATCTTGACAGGGTAGGAATGAAGCCATGTATTTATAAGGCTCCCTATACTAGTTGATCCTATGCACAAGGAGGGGGCATTTTTACCATTTTTTTGCTGATCCTGTATTGTACCTTTTCCCTTTTTTGTGTGGGTGGAATCCTTCATCACCATTCCTAATCTCATGTGATCTATGCTCACTATGAGAAACAAGGAGTAGCAATGGTTTCTTCTTGAAATAAAGAGGTAGTTGGAGGTATTACAGAGGCATTATGTAACATGTGGTGGCTGGACCAAGACCCCAGATCAAGGTATCTCTGCGTATCCCATAGGCATGTGCGAGTCAAGCCATACATAGTTTTGTGAAGAGACTTCCTCACGTAGGTCTTGTCCATACACAAGGAGGGGGAGCATATTTGTTTGGTGGTGGGTGGTGGATGAACTTGGGATATGCATCATTACATATTCTATATAGATAGAAATAAAACCACATGTAGTTCTTGAAGAAACTCCCTACATAGGTCTGGTCCATACAAAGGGATAAAATGCATTTTTATTCTGTTGTGGGTTGCTGGTCCGGGACATAAGATCCTGGTGTCACTACGTTTCATTCAGGGGTAGGAATAAATCCATAGTAGTCCTAAAGAAAGGGATCCCATGTGGATATGGCACTCACATGAGATACTTAGATGGAAGTTGGGGGCATTTTTATTTTCTCCGGCACAGATCTAACTCCTTTGCGACGAATCATTGTCTGGAACAGAATAGACCCCGTACAGTTTACCATCTTGTAGTTGGGACGATAGATTCCATGAAGTTTAATGTCATGTGGTTAGTACATTGGATCATGAAATTTTATGTCATGCGATCAGGATAAAGTTCACCCGACATGAGTGGAAGGGCATGTTGTATCCATGCAGTTTAATGTCATGCAATAAGGACACTTAATCATTCCATTTAATAGCACGCGAATATGATAAAGGTGTTGAGAAGTTTAATGTCATGCAACATGGACGTAGATAGTAAAATTACACAAAGTATTTATTTAGGAACCTCGCATTGGTTGGAACTGTGGTGAGATGTCCATCCATTGAAATTAAGGCATATGCTCCATTGGAGTAGACCTTGTTTATGACATATGGTCCTTCCCATTTTTGGTCTAATTTCAGAGGGTTCTTTCCAAGTATAATCAGAGTTATGAGGACCAACACCATTTCTCCTTCAAGGAAAGACCAGAGGTGAACTTTTTTGCTGAAGGCCCATGCAATTCGGTTTTGGTAGACTTACAAATGGTGAATAATGTGAAATATTTTCTCATCCAGTTGCTCAAACTCGTCGAATCATTTATGGTATTGTTCATCTATGGAAAGTCGATCACAGATGGCAATCCGAAGTGATTGTAGTTGAACATCAATGGGTAGAACCGCCTCTGTTCCTTATACTAATGAGTACGAGCTTTCTTGAGCGGTAGTGCGAGTCATAGTTCCATAATCCCACAGAGCATGGAAGAGATTATCCGGCAATGATTTCTTGTCCTTATATAACATCTTCTAGAGTATATTGGATAGGGTCTTGTTGAATCCATCTATCTGCATGTTTCCTACTACATGGTAGTGAGATAAACAATTGGACTTGATTCCATACTCCTAATATAGCTTATCCAATTCAACTGCACAAAAATTGGGTCCGTTGTCCATCAATATTGTATGAGGGACACCAAATCTGGTGATGATGTTGGCTTTCACAAAGCTGAAAATTCTTCTTTCGATGACCTATTTAAGGGGTACAACCTCTGCCCATTTGGAAAATAAGTCGGTTTCTATGAAAATATACTTGAATTGTATAGCTATGGAAGGAGGATATGGTCCCATGACGTCCATTACCCATATGGAAAATGGCCAGTAGTACTTGGTTGTGTGAAGGAACTCCTGGGGCTAGTGGATGAAATTGATGTGAACTTGGTAGGAGTGGAACTTGTTGGTGAACTGAGCACAATCCTGCATCATAGTGGTCCAATAATACCAAAGACATTGAATTTTTTGAGAGAGCTTGAACGTTGATTGATGCACTTCACAAGCTCCGACATGCACATCTTTCATGAAGGTGGAGGTCTCTTCTGCATCAATTCACCAGATATAAACTCCATAGAGGCCTCTCTTATAGAGATCCTTTCACTTGTTTGTTCCATCGTATATGAGGATGTTGGTTTCCCATCTTCAGATCTGTTCCCATCCAACCCTATCTAGTGGGAGTTCTCCCTTTTTAAGGTAATCTGCAATGGGAGTCATCCATCTAGTGGTAGGAATTTTCAGTTCAGAGATGAGACTAATCTCATTGATTTATTCCATATTGGCCTGTACATATGGTAAAAAAATTTGAAGATGGGAAATTCTAATAACCGTTTCATTTAGATCCAGGTCTGCCTAAGTTGTGGCAGCATTTGCTAATTCATCGACTGAGAGCATAAGTCAATGCCAACTCTAACGGGAATTCTGCCATCATTTCTCAAACATGGTTCATCAAAGTGATCAACTCCTCTTTCTTGATAGCATATTCACTATTGACTTGCATGATGAAAATTTATGATTCACCTTTTATCTTTAGGTGTTTGGCTAGTACTTGAAGTGCCAACTCTGGGCCTACAATGAGGGCCTAGTATTCTGCTTCATTGTTTGTGCACCCTTCTGATAGTATGAAGGAGTATGGAAAAACTACCTTTTCTAGAGATATGAATATGACTCATAGCCCAAATTTTTTGACTATGGGGTCTTCCATCCTTTTTCTTATCAGGATTTTGGATGCAACATTGGAGTTCATTTCCCACATCTGGGGATCCTTCTGAACATAGAACACTTCCTCACTAGGTAGTTTAGCATCCAATTTAGCCTCTTCTATTGAGGGATGCTCTTCCAAGAAATCTGTTAATGTTTGTCCTTTGATGGACTTATAAGGTACAAAATATATATCAAACTAATTCAGGATGACCACCCACCATGACAGGCATCCAATTAACATTGGATGATTGAGAATATACTTGAGCGGGTTGCTATGAGAGACCAGGTGGACCTCATGGTGCTGCAGGTAATACCTCATCCTCTGGACTTCAAAGATCAAATCTAGTTATTTCTTCTCAATGTTTGAATAATGAGTCTTAACATCAATCATGGTTCAAATGATATAATAAAGTCTATTTTCGCTGCTGATATCATTTTCCCATGTGAGGAAGCCGCCTAGGGATCGCTCCAAGGTGGTCACATACAGAATGAGTAGTCCTCCTTCGTCATGTTGCATTAACACTGGTGGGATTAAGAGATATCTATTGATATTGTAGAATTCTTCTTGACAATAATCATTCCATTGAAATTCTACCCCTTTTTTCATCAATCTGGTGAAGGGAAAACTTTTTCCTGTGAGGTTGGCTATGAAGTACCAAATGTAGGCCAGATGTCCCTAGATTCCTCTCAACTCAGTGAGGTTGTGAGGAGGTGACATACCAAGGATAACCTTTATCTTATTGAGGTAAAATTTGATGCCATGATAGTGTATGAAGAAATTGATGAATTCCCCTAAGGTGACTCTGAAATTACATTTTAGAGGGGGGATCATGTTGTCGAGATCATCAAATTTTATGTTTAGTTTTACTAGAATTTCTGTAGTGTATCAGGAACCCTAGGTCATCTCTTAATGAAGGATTAGATCATTTATAAAAAAGGTTTTTTTTATGATAATAAAAGGGGAATGGGATTTTTGAAAACATGGGGGTTGATAATTAAAGAATTCAACAGAAAAATGAAAGCGATAAAACAAAGAGGAAATTAAAAAAATCGATTAAGTGTGATCAACTTGGGGAAATCTCATGATGCTCATCCTTCATCACATCAAGATATAGGGTTTTGATCTTTTAATAGTTGGTTTATAACGCCTATAACCAGAATGTTACTAAGTTTATACTAGGATACCTCATATGGTTTAGTCGGAAACACGCAATGATTCACCGGGTACCACACCAATGATTGAGTGATGTGTGTTCGACTTCATAACCGAAACTCACCAAGGAAACACATGAAGAACTCGCATGCGGACCAGGTTTGTGTGTTGTTTATTTTTGATACCATTAAAATAAAATATTATGGACTCGATAGTGTTTATGATAGTTCAATTGACCAATATAAACCACACAAACACTACAATTAAAAGGGGGAAGAAAAAGGGATGAATGGTGTGCGGAACATCACATGAAAGGGTACCCCCAAACACGATCACGTGAGTTTGATCATGAAATACCAGTACATAAATAAATTAAATAAGAATAGAGGATGAAGAAAAGCAACATACAACCTATAATTAAAAATATAATTCAAAATAATACAAACACGAAACTCGAGATTACAGCACGTTCCTCCCCAGGTGATCACGAGGAGTTTAGAAATCCATGGGAGGGCAGGAAGAATGAGATGTTGATATAGACCAAAACATATACTCTAGAACATCTAGGGATGATGACATATATCCTTCGGGACTCTAAAAAGGCAAAAACTTGCCTCCTGGTCGAACTACTAAATGAGGTGCCCAAGGAGCTCTTTTATAGACAAAACGGGAGGTGGTTTTGGGCACCCTGATTTCGAGAAACCATTTGGAACATGGTTTTCAGCCACTATACAATCTTATACAGCTTTCAAAAAAACTAGATAAATATTGGAAGACCTATTTTATTTCTTCATGTCAAATGATGATGCTAGATATTGTTTAAAATAAGAGATATTTACAAAATACAGAGGCAATCTTTGGACTCCATGAAAATTTATTTTATTGGACATATTAGTTCGTATGGGCCTCTTAATAGAAAAAATGGGCTTGGGTTCCTTCATGAAAGTTATATCCCTATTAATTTTGGATTATAACACATATTTTAAGCCCAATTGGACTCATGTATCAGTAAAAGTATACAGTTGAGTCCATAGATGTTCTTGGATTTTTGTGCAATTTGACCCATTTTTCATCAACTTCGTCTTGGGCCTTCCACATCACCTCAACCTATAAGAAAATAAAACAAGTAAAATAGACCCTATTAATAGTAATAATAATTAAATTATTTAACCAAACATGAATTTTAATTTGTTATTAAAATTGTAATTTTCAATACAAAACTAGTTTAATACATTGGTATAAGGGTGAAATAAAATACTGAATCATGGTATGATCACACCCCCACACCTAAAAATCTGCACTATTAGGAAATGTTTAATATCCTAATCATGTACCATTTCTAAATCAAAGGTGTTAAAACTTTCATGATTATTTTAAAATGAAATTCATCATGTATCGTTTATGGAATCAATTTTCCTATCATTTTTATTCTCACATTCAAATTTATTCAACTTCATTTGTTCACCCATGAAACATGTCGCAACCTAAATCACTATGAAATTTTACCTCTTCACTCAAGGAACATATAAAAGTGGAGTTATAAAATTTTCCCAGAGTTCATGTGATATTAATATATTCTTTCTAAGATTCTATGTTCTTTACTGGTAGAAACTAGTGTGCCACTGAAGAGTACTTCCAACAGGTTGTTCTGAGGTTCAAGGGTTGGTATGATTTAATGATTAAAAATCTGAGACAGAGGAGAAGTGTTTTATCTCTTGTGTACAAAACATGTCAAAATTAAGCAATTGTTCATAATTAATGTACACAGTCAACCCCTCACAAAGTGTATTGCCTCCAACTCACTATCCCCATTGTCCATTTGTGTGGGTCACAACTAAGCAGTGAGTAATAATGAGTAAACATCCTCTTTTCTCCATTTTTTCTTTTGTTCTATTTTTTTGATGTATAGAACTATTTTTTATATACAGTTTTTTTGGAGATAAAGAGGGAAACATGTGTAAAAAAATGATGCAATACGGCTTGTGAACCAAATGCCCAATAAAAATGTAGATACCTTCAATATAAACCCATAACAATGATTCTCTCCCCAGAATACCCATGGAAACAACCTCTCCCCAACACTTGCTGAAAATAAAACAAGATTATACATTAGAGAAGGGTAGGTATGGATACATTAGCTTGTAATGTGGCTGCCTAACATGCATTTTATGGTTTTAAGGCTTAAGAAGGTTAAATGTCAAGGTGGCCGAAACTAGAGGTTAATTGTACAAAGGGATTTTCAATGAATCATTCCCTCTATCATAAATGTAGCATAATCGAATCTTATGGATTCAAATAGAATCAAGTAAATTTATAGTTTCTCTACATGACTCGAGGCTCTCAAGAAAGTGATTAAAAGGAAGAATATGTAATAAAGGGATTATAATGTCTCTCAGGTAAGGGATTAAAATATTAGTCATTGCTAATAAGGCATGGGATTTAAAAATCCATTAAACACCTAACAATGATTCAAAAAAAATTCTATAAAAAGATTATGCATCAACATTCAATTTTAAATCATTTTTCCAAAAATAATGAAATTTTTCACATAATCAACTCAAGCATGAAAAATAAGTTTGGATATTCTTTTTAAGATCAATTTTTTTTTCTAAAAACACAAAATAAATAAAAAATTAAAAAATGAAAACACATTTTTTTGTTTTTTAATCCTAACTATGACATGTCACCCTCCCCCACATCTAAAAATTACATTTTACTCAATGAAAGTATTTTAAATAAATAGACAAGTAAATAAAGGTAGGAAGAAGAGGCAACTTGCTAAGTGGAGTCATATGTGGCATCCATTAGTTGGATTTCCTAAACGATATGCTTTTTAAAATCCTCATATAAGTGTTGGAGCCTCTTCCCATTGATATTAAACCTCTATCCACTATTCTCATACAAAACCTATATAGCACTACAAGGGTAAACATCATTAATAGTATAAGGACCAATCCATTGGGAATAAAGCTTTCCTGGGTAGATCTTTATCCTAGAATTATACATGAGGACCTCTTCACTAATATGAAACTTCCAGTGATGAATCATCCCATCATGGATCGCCTTTATTTTCTCTTTATAGATTTGGGAGTTCCCATATGCATAACATTGAATTTCTTCCTACTCATGAATCTAAAACTTCCTATGCTCACCTACATATGAGAGATTCATATTACATTATTTCTTATCCCAATATGCATGGTGATCTACCTCCACTATGAGGTGAAAATACTTTCCAAACACAATCCCATATGGTGATATTCCTATAGGGGTTTTAAAAGATTTATGGCATGCCCATAGCACATCATCCAAGCGCAAACTCTAATCTTTCCTATTGGGTTGTACTATTATTTCCAAGATTTTCTTGACTTCCTGATTTGATATTTCTTCCTATCTGTTAGTTTTGGGGTGAGATGTAGTGGATAATTTATGAACAGACCCATACTTACGAAGTAAGTTTTTCATGTTACAATTTCAAAAATGTGAACCCTGTTCACTAATGTTGAATCTTGGAAAATCAAACCTACTAAAAATTCGGCACCTCATAAAATCAACAATAACTCAAGAGTCATCGGTCCCAATGGACTTTGATTATACCCATTTTGATACTTATTAAACAACCTATAAGATGTACAAAAAGCCAAATGAATTTTGAAAAGGCCCCATGAAGTCAATTCCCCATACAATGAAGATCTGACAAAATAATATGGGTTGTTGGGGAATTTAATTCATCTTGGAGATATTCCCAATGAATTGACATTGAGTACATGACTTGAAGAATTGATGGGCCTCCCTATACAATGTTGGACAATAAATACCTGAGTTACGGACCTTTTTAGCTATATGTTGAGAGCCAAAGTGGCCCCTACAATCCAAAGTGTGATAGAAGGTCAAAAAATAGGTGAACTCATGGTCAGGGACACTCCGATAAACAACTTGGTCACTAAAAATTCTCTAAAAATATGGGTAATTCCAAATGTACCATCGAGAATCATGCTTAAGTATCTGGGATTGTAAAGTGATGAAATCAGTGGGGACCCAATATATTGGTATAAAATTCACAATGTCCGCATACCAGGGGGTAAGGTCCACAATATCAAAAAGGTTCTCATGAGGAAAGAATTCTCCAATGGAAAAGGGTGAGTCAACATGATGGTCCAATGGTGTGGAAATCCTACTAATGTGGTTGGATTTAACATTTTCCAATCTTACTAGAAAAGCATAGTCAGAGGAAAAACCCCTGACCATTTATTAAATAAAAGAAAAGTTCAGCAAACAAGTACAGAAAACCCATCAGAACCATTATAGATTATCAAAATCAAACCTGTCACTACCCCCATGGTAAAAAGTTTCCTCTCCAGTCCCTGATTCCCACTCCAAACATTCATAATGCTTCATAACTTTAGCGTACTTCCTTCTAAGATTCAACCGCTCCACTGAGAGGAATTCATTATTAGTTTTTATACCTTTTTTGAGCCCTGAGACTGACCCACCATATTTCCTGATAGAAAATCTGGTGGTCATTGGCTTTGGAAAGTTGGATAAATCCTTCTTCAGCCTTCTTCGCAGCGAAGTATTCATATCTTCCCGATTCCCAGAAAACATCTCCCCCCATGGACAATGTCATTGTATGAGGGCTTGACCATGCCACCATTATCTTCTTTACCACTATTAGAAAGATCCCCCCCATTTACCATGGATATGCATCGCTTGATACTACACTAACCGGTCTTGCTGAAACTGACCATTTATGTCAATCATAGCAAGGCAATGTGGGTTCTCCACCACTTCTGGATCTGCATATATCCCATATTTTATTACTTTACTCACTACAACATCCTCTTTAGGAACAGTATTCATGTTGGCATCATGCATTGGAAGAGACTCCTCCACATCCTCATGCCCCATCATATGAAATAGATTCCCCGTGGGCACTGTGATTATCAGACCACCATCACCAACAGCCTGTCCACTGCACCCATCAGTAACAGCCTCTAGAGCACCCAAATTTATACTAACATCACATATAGCAGAATCAAACTCCTTCACTGTAGTAGATCGCCTGTTATCCTCAGCAACAGACAAAGTAGACCCCTGCCTGCCCTTACTCACATCACCACTGCTACTCCCCTTCCTCTGAAAAGATAGAACATCGTCTTCTATTCGGTTGATTCCAACAGGAGCAAGTTCATATTGAGAAGTGTCCTGAGGCTCTTGTTTATTATCTCCTTCATTCACAAGTCCACCAGAGGGACATGCCACACCACCACCAACAAAACCCTTGGCAATAGTTTCCTCTTCACCATTCCCCCGATTCAAGTCTTATCTCAGCCAATTCAGCACTGTAGAAACCAGTGGATTAGAAGAAGCTGCTGCAGGTTTTTCCAATGCCAATGCAACCTGAGGTCCCAGACTGTGCACCTTTACATCGACCACAGCATGCCTCCTATCTCTACCCAATCTCTTCTCAAGACCTGGTAACCTCCTTCTCATGTTTCCAGAATTACATTTCAAGCCTATGTGCCACAATTTCTTGAAAATTGAGCAATAGTCAGTCCAAGATTCATAAAAAAAACCCTGCTTCCATCTGAATTCTTCACCCACCGAAATCTAAATCCATTCCACCGGAGGTCATGAGACATCCACCTCCACACAAAACCTAGGGTTGATCAGATGACTCACGGTAGACGTACGAACATCAGAACATAGAAACCAGCCAACCAGGTTCCCAAGCATACGATTAATTTCAAGGTTTTGAAAGGGTAAGGGAAGATGGGGAAGACTTACCCAAATCGGGATGGATGTTGGATCACGATTCATACAAAGATCAATCATCCACCGAAGGAGAAAAAATTTTCAACCGTTGCATCGCCTAGGAGCACTAGACCACACACGAGTCAGATCTTCATCCGATGAAAATCAAATCATTAAGTGTCGATTATCCAAAAGGCCGACGACTGCACGATCTCACAAATCCAATTTTTCAAAAATAAACTGATCAAATTTGTCAACAGACGGCCTCCGGAAGTTGAATCGATCCACCAGTGTCAGGTCCAAGAAACTCATTGCTTCAGAGAAATCAGACACCGAGAGCGAGAGATGAGGATTTCCAAGATGAAGATTGGGCACCTTCGGGTTTAATGCAATTGTCGGGAACTCTGGAAGATAGTTAGGGTTGGTAAAGGGTACAAAAGGGGTCCGTGACCCAAGTGGTGGGGCTTAGTTTCAGGTTTCTTTAGGAGAAAATGCAGGGCATCATGATCAAAAAATAAAATGATTTTTGACCGTATAGGATATGAACATAATTTTTACAAGGAAAACACAATAGAAATAAGTTCTTTCTTATTGGTTGTGTAGTTTTCTTGGGTAGGGTCAAGGGTACGTTAGGCATTGCAATGACAGGAGGAACCGTCTCAACCAATTGTGATAAAACTGCCCCAACTACAAAGTTATTGTCATCACACATAGCTCAAAGGGGAGATCCCACCTTGGTGGTTATATGAAGTGAGGTGATGTGAGACTAATTTTTAGTGAATTGAAAGAATACTCACAATTTTTATCAAACAAAAACTCATAATATTTTTGTAATAATAGGGACAAGGTAAGTGTAATCTTACTAAAGTCTTTAATGAATTAGTGGTAAAAACCAGCATGACCCAAGAAATATCTCACCTCATGAACACACTTTGGATATGTAATGGTTTAAATTAATTCAATTTTTTATTTATCCACTTGAATTACATTATTTTAAATAACATTCCCAAGAACTATCGCCCTCTCAACTATGAAATGGAACTTCTCATAATTTAATACAATATCTTTATCAATTCAGCAGCAGATGATAGAACCTAGCTGTTCCAAATAGTCATAAAAATAAGATCTATATAACATGAAATCATCCATAAATACTTCCATAAAATTATCAAGGTACTCAAAAAAATACTCATCATACATCACTGAAAAGTACTAGGAGCATTACATAGACCAAAAGACACCCTTCTATATGAAAATGTACCGAATGTACAGGTAAATGTTGTATTTTCTTGATCATCATGGGCTATATGGACTTTTAAATAACCCAAATAGCCATCAAGGAAACAATAATGGGACTTACCAACCAATCATTACAACAATTGGTCAATGAAAGGTAGAGGAAAGTGGTCCTTCCATGTGGCTTGATTCTATCAATGATAGTTAATATAGACTCGCCAACTATTTTGCACACGTGTTGGGACCAATTCATCTCATTCATTTGACACAACCATTATTCTAGTTTTTATGCACAATTTTCACTAGGCTAACCCATTTACTATTATATATAGTAAAATGATCCCAAAAATAAGTAATTTACCGACTTCCAATTTTTCCACTTCAAGGAGAGTGGTATTGAATCAGCGTTGAGATTGTCTTATGGTCTTAGCCTTATCATCCAAATTTATATGGTGTATAAAAATATACGGGATAATCCCATGAATATCTTATAATTTCTATCATATTTTCTTTTTACACTCTCTCAAAAGGTTGATCAGTTTTTGAGTCATACTAGAGAGTGAGGTTATCGGAAATAATGATGGGAAATTGGTCAATAGCCTCAATATATGCGTATTTTAAATTAAGAGGAAGTGGTTTTAATTCCAACACAAGTGGTTTTTGGATTGAGTGAGGGGATTTTGGGGGGAGTGAGGTCCATGAAGCTATCCATATGCTCATGTTTATTCTTTAAGGATAAATAATCTATCGAAATGAGATTTGTAGAATCATCACGGTCATGGGTACCTCATAATGAACACACTCATCAATTAAAGAAAAGAATTTACACTTTTCAGAACCCACACAACACTGAAAACATGAATTCAAAACTCAAATCATCCAAGGGTGATGAAGAGGAAAATGAATTAGAGTATGGGTCGAGGAGAGAAATGTGTTTGTATCATTTGAGATAACTTCCAACAAATAGAAAGGAAGAGTGGAGTGCTATCCAATAGGGTGATTCATAGACTCAATGATGTTAAAACATAACTTTTATCCACTGAACTCCATGGAAAGTGTACCGTTATAGACATTGATTATCATATTTTATGTTTTCAAGAATGGCCCTCGAAGTATGAGAGGGGCATGTCCTTGGGTTCAAGTATCCTCCATCTCAAGAATTTATAAGTCAAAAGGGAATATTTAGATTCTTCACTTTTATGAGGACATCCTTGACTACTCCTGATGGGTGTGTTGTGCTCCAGTTGGGAAGTTTCACTATGATTCCTTTTGGTTGAAGCTCTCTAACCTATAGAGAAGTGTACATAGAGTAAGGCATTAAATTAATTGAAGAACATAAATCTGTCATAACATATGAAAAGAATATGTCCCCTATGATGCAAGGTATCTTGAAAGTTCTTGGATCCTTTCATTTGGTCGGCATTGCTGGGTGAATCAAGTCCGAGACATTTCTTCCTAGGTTGACTCTTTCATTACCCTTTAGTCTCTGTCTATGGGTTCAAATATCTTTAAGAAATTTTGCATAGAGAGGGATTTGTTTAACTACATCTAGTAAAGGAATGTTAACTTTCACCTTTTTAAATGTATCCATTATTTCTTTATCAATATCATTATTAGAATTTTTATTAGGTTTATAGAGCCTTTGGGGGAAAGGAAGAGGAATGGATTGTTCATGGGAATCCTAAATGATAACTTGATTACTATTTTTGTCTTTTATTTCTTTACTTGAAACATTTGAGGTTTAGAAAATAGATTTTTCAGGTGAGGGACTTACTTATTGCGTATAATCAATAGAAGTAACTTATTTACCAATATGAAGTGTAATTTCACATACATTACCTTTTTTTTGGATTAATAATTGGTTGGCATGGTAGTTGTCTAGAACCTTGCATCTTAATCTCACCGATGATGTTTTCCAGTTGTCCCACTTGAGTTTGTAGGTCTTGAATAAATGATTGTGTGGTTTGTTGGAACTAGAGGTTCTGGGTTTCTATTTTCTTCACCATTTCCTTGAGTCTTGGTTCATATTTTGGAGGAGGAGTAGGAGGATTGTTTCAAGATGTTTAAGGATAATAAGGTTGCATAACTTGGCCTTGTTGATACCAGTTTTATTTAGGGTATCTTGATTTTCCTCCTTGACGATACTGTGGTTGTAATTTCCACCCAGGGTTTGGATTTAGCTTTAATGGTTATTGCATGAAGGGTGGTGCTTGTTGAAATGGACGCCCAGGGAATAATTCTGCACATGACTTAGATGAATCCTGAAGTTTTGGGCACTAGTTAGAAAAATTAGTGTTATCAGAAAAAATACCACAATGTAATAGAACAACATGAGAGTGTGAATTACCTTTTACTTGAGATAATTTCCTTAGGAGGGTATGCATCTCATCATGTTTATTATATACCTTTTGTTATAGGGATGAATGACTTACCTCATGAACTCCTTGGGTTAGTGTAATTGCTAGTGTACTAAATTGTTGTGCATTTTGAGCCATGTTGGCTTTTAAGTCACGAGAAACAGAAGAATTTTTATCAACTTGGGAACCACCATCTACAACATCTATCATTCCATGATCCATGGATATAAGTCCCTCATATAAGTATTGAATTAAATTTTTTTCACTAATTTGGTGGTGGGGGAAACGTGAAAAAGTCATTTGAATCTATCCCAATATTCATGGAGGGTCTCTTCTTGTGATTGCATAATTATACAAATTTATTTTCTAATTGATACAGTTTGGGAGGTATGAAAACAATTCTTTAAAAAGAGTCATTTAAGGTCATTCCATCTCCCAATTATAGTAGGAAGATAGTATAGCCAGTGTTTGTTACACCATCAAGGGAGAAAGGGAAGGCCCTAAAATTTATGAGCTCCTTAAACACATTTTGGGGTTTCTTGATGAAGAACACTATGTGAAACTCATTATGATGTTTGTGAGGGTCCTCACCAGAAAAAACATGGAATTTAGGAAGGAGGTGGATGAGGCTTGAGCTCAGCTAAAAGTTGTATTCTTCCCCAGGATACTAGATGTACACAGGTTGGTACTCCATATATGGGGTTGTCAGCTCTTTTAAAGTTTGATTATTTGCAGCCATGTTTTCTAGGGTTTTATTTGGTTTAAATTTTTATTGGTTTGGTACCACTTGAGGTTCCAAAATGGGTTACTTAGTGTTACTTGATTTTCCTAATCTAGATGACCTAATTTGTGAGTGAAGTGTCTTTTCAATTTATGGGTCAAATTCAAGCATTTGTTATTTTTCTGATCGGGTCATGAAAATAATTTGTTAATTTTGTGTTTTTTTGTGTGTTTTTTATGATGGATGATGGATAAAATAAAATCACATAAGAAGGGTGAAAGTAGAAAAGAAAAGATAATGTTATACTATAGAATTATAGAGAGATAGAAGAAGAAGAGAGAGAGAGAAAGAACACACAAAAACAAACAAAAATAAAAACAAAAACCAAAACAAAAACAATCAATGGGGGAGATATTGAAAGGAGTAATAAATAAAAAAGGAAATAAAAAGAAATAAATAATAATAAAATGATCTTGGGTCCTCATAAATAGTTCCAAAATTTGATCTTGTTGTTGTGCGTGTCAAATTTTATGTTTAGTTTTACTAGAATTTCTATAGTATAGAAGGAACCCTAGGTCATATCTTGACGGAGCCTTAGATAATTTATAAAATAAAAAGGTTTTTAGTAAGATAATAAAATGTGAATGAGATTTTGGAAAAAATATGGGTTGATAATTTGAGAAGTAAAAAAAATGAAAGTGATAAAACAAAGCGAAAATTAACAGAATTGATTAAGTGTGATCAACCTGAGAAAATATCGTGATGCTCATCCTTTATCACATCAAGAGATAGGTTTTAGAAATTTCAATACTTGGTTTATAAAACATAGAACCAAAATGTAACTGAGTTTATACTAGGATACCTCCTAGGGTTCAGTTGGAAACTCACAATGATTCATCGGATACTGCTGATGTTTGAGGGATTTGTGTTCGACTTCATGACCGAAACTGACCAAGGAAATGCACAAAGAACTCAATATGCGGTCTAGTTTTGTATGTTATTTATTTATGATACCATGAAATAAATGTTCATAGCCTTTATAATATTTATTATAGTTAAATTGACCAATATGATCCACACAAACACCACAATTGAAAGTGGGGAGAAAAATGGACGAACAGTGTGTGAAAGATCACATGAAAGGGTACCCCCAAACAAGATCATATGAATTTGAACATGAAATTCTAGTACATAAATAAATTAAATAATAATATTGGATGAATAAAAACAAAATACAACCTTGAATTAAAAATATCACTCAAAATAATACAAACATGAAGCTCAGGATTACATCACATTCCTCCTCGGGTGATCACGAGGAGTTTAGAAATCCATGGGAGGGGTGGAAGAAGGAGATGTTGAAGTAGCACTTACCATAGCCTCCAAAACATCTATGAATGATGAGAGGAATCCTTTGGGACTAAAAAATGGAATCACCTTGCCTCCTGGTCTAACTATTAAATTAGATTCCCAAGGTGCTCTTTTATAACCAAAATGGGTTGTGGTTTTGGGCACCCTAATTTCGATAAACCATTAGAACCATGGTTTTTAGCCACTATAAAATCTCATCTCTCATTCCATATAACTAGATAGTTGTTTTCCGACCTATTGGATTTTTTCCTATCAATGTTTTTGTATAGATATTGGTTATAATAATAGATATTATCAAAATACAGTGGCGAACTTTTGTCTCTGGGCAGATTTATTTTATTGGACAGATCAGTTTTTATGGTCCTCTTAATGGATGAATTGGGCCTGGGTTCCTTCATTAAAGTTTTATCCCACTGAATTTTGGATCAGAAAACAAAATATCAGTCCAATTGGACATACTTATTAGTGAAATTATGTGGTTGAGTTCATATATGTTCTTAGATTCCTGCGCAATTTGGTCCATTTTTCATCAACTTCATCTTGGGCCATCCATATCACCTCCACCTATAACAAAAACATAAAAAAATGAAATAAAAATTTTTAATAGTGATAATAATTAAATTATTTAACCAAAAATGAAGTGTAAATATTTATTATACTTTTAATTTTCAATAAAAAACCAGTCTAATACATTGGTATAATGGTGAAATAAAATAGTGAATAGTGGTACGATCAGGGGGTTCATTTTCAGACATTTCCATTGTAGTTTATTGAAGAATGTTTCAAGATCTGAAAGGTGGTATGAATTATATTGCGACTTAACCACCAAATCATCAACATAACATTCGATGAACTTTTTCAAGAAGGGTTTGAAGTTGCGGTGTATGGCGCATTGATATGTGGCACCGACATTTTTCAAACCAAAGGGAATTACCTTGTAGAACGATAATACCTAATGGACCCTAAAGTTAGTGGATTATTCATATTATTGATCCATTCAGATATTATTATATCCTAAATAGCTATCCATTAAAGAGAGAAACTCATATCTAGTAGTTTCATTGATTAACAATTCTATTATCGAGACTGGAAAATCATCTTTCGGGCAGTGCCATTTGAGATCCCTGAAATTGATGAATAATTTGATTTTTATATTTTTATTCTTCATTGAAACTATATTTTATAACCATATGGGACATTGGACTTCCCTATTGATTTTATCTTAGATGATCTTGTTTACTTCAACCTTTATTTTGACAGTATGTGTCGGGTGAGTCCTTCTGGCGGCTTGCTTGTAACCACGTTGGTTTTCTGGAAGACCTAGGTGATGAGTGGCCACCTCAAGATCAATGCCTATAATTTCCATATAGTTCCATGTGAATATGTTTCAATTATTATTTAGTATGGTGGTGTATAACTATTTCTCCTCAACATACATGGTCTCACTAATCAGAGTGGGATGCAGGTCTTCTTCAGTACCCGGGTTTATTTCCTTGAGTTCATTAATGGTGGTAGAGATGCCCTCCTTGAATGTGGGAGGTGAATACATAAGATCATTTTATTACTACTCATCCAAACCATACTTATCCTCATCTTCCTCTGATGGGGATATAATTCTCAAGATGATCTATTCAGAATTGGGAGAGGAGTCAAAACTCTAATCTTGAGAGGTTGAAACGACTTCTTCTGTCCCGATTAGCTGTGGGGAATTCACTGGAGATGGTGGAGTGAAAGGTGTTAGAGTTTCCTATACTTCTTTTGGTGATGAGGCATCCTATTTTGTCTTCATTTATAAGGAAGGAACCACATAGATCCCTAAATATGGGTTAATGGAATTTTTATTTGAGAACTTACCATCATCCTGGGGGCTAGTTCACTTTTCAACACTGTTGGGCTCAGAGGCCATGACCAAGATCATGAAGATGGATAACTACATGTCTGAATATGGACCCATGAACTCCACCTAATTTATGGTAAGTACATATCATTTTCCGAGCTGCCTGATAGGGTCGGTGGGAACCACCTCCAATCCGTTTGGAGCGGTGACACAATCAAACCCATCAACTGAGGGTTTCTTCCCATCCTGCTCATAGAATCTTGCATCGATGTAGTGTGACTCACAAGATTAAAATGGGGACTTATCACCATAAAATATACCATTCTATCCATTAAAGCTATATTTGATGCACTGATGATACGATGAAGGAATTGCTGCATACTGATGCAGCCAGGGCCTTCCTAGAAGGACATTGAAAGTCGTGTTTTGTCGGACCACCAAAAATTCTGTGTAATCTATGAGGTCACCAGCCAAGTTTTAAGCTTGATTTGGCCTAATGGATTCTGATCACTTTTACAATAACCCAACAAGGTCATGGTGCATAGTGTTATATTTTCCTCATTTCAACCCAGTCGACGAAGTGTCAGTAGTGGAATGAGATTAACTCCATATTAATTATCAATGAATAATTTTCGAATGTTGACACCATTTATCTTTCTAGAAACATATAGGGGTTTGATGTGCCCCTACATAACAACATCTTCATCTTAATCTATAAAGGATATGACAACATGGTATTTAGCAATAATAGTCTATGTCCAATAGACTTCTACGATGACTACTTTGGCTTCAAACTTCTGGATCCTCAACAGAGCTTCGATGAGTGCTTCCCTGAGGTCTGCTAACAGATTTAGTGCATCCAGGATTGATAGCTTGGCTGATAACAAGGATAACTATTTCTGGATTTCATATTTCTTTTCTAAATTCCAGCGCTTCCTAGCTCGGGGATTCTCTTTCATAGGAACATTAGAGGCCTGAGCATTGGGTGTAGAGGAACCAGATCCTAAGATAGGAGCTGGTGTTGCTTCTACACTTATTGGATTTAGACAAGATGGTATACTGGAATGCCGTGGGAGATTATACATCCATTATTCCTATGAAATATTCTATAGGATGATCGTGCAAGAGAGGATTTCTTTAGGAGTAGAAAAACATTCAAATTCCTATTGGGTCCACTAAAGGGATCTTCTGTGAGTTTCTGCAACATTGATAGTTTGAGCGGAAGTACGAACAAGAATTTGATTTCTACAATGGCTGCATCTACTCGGGTATATTTGTATTTGGTGATCTCTTACTATGACTCTCCAATTGGGCATGGGGAACTTGGGTTCAAATCCATACTCTTCATTGGAGAAAGGATCTACTAAGTGAATGAAATTAATGGATATGAAGATCAGTTCCTCATCCAATGATGAAATTTCCTATTCAAATTCTTTCATTACTGCTTTTTGGTAGGGAAATTACCATTATGATATTTGGAAGGGTGGTTCCCATATCTTCAGATCTGTTTGTATGAAATCTGAGAGTGTCAAAGACAACTTTGGCCTTGGTGTAGATTCATCTTCTTCAACTTGATCATCTAAACCCTTGAAGGATCGTGGTGCCGAGGATGTTAGTTGTGCCACATATGGAGATATTGGAGGTATACTCAGTCACTTCAATTATTCTTGGAGGATACCATGGGCTTGGTTGACTATTTTTTGAGTCATCCAACCATCAAAATTTTACTCCTTTTTTTTCTGACGACTTTTATATTCCCCTTCTCCATCAGGGTCAGTGGTGGAAACATACACCACTTGTGCTGCCAGTAGTCCCACGTTGACTTTCACAAAATCTATCATCTTTTTCAGGAGGTATTTTAAGATGATACACTCCTAGATGGTGTGTCCTAGTATTTGGTGGAAGGGAAAATAATATGGATAGTCATCAAGAACTGCTTCATCAGCCCTCTTCAGCTTTGGAAACCAAAGAAAGTTGCAATTCATGGAAGCTACAAAGTAGACACGACTTGATCATACCAGAACAAATACAATTTATTACTTCACTCCATGAATTGATTTATTTGGGCTTCTCTTCAATCATCTTGTCAAGGAGGGGGTGGATGTTGATGTCCAAGGTGTCCTTCACGGTTTGGTGTGGGCCTTGAAGATAGAGCTGGTGTTGGGGGTGGCTTAAGTGTAATATAAGGAACTTCATATCTTCCCACCATTTTACCTAGGGCCAATGGGACACTCGGGACATAAGATTATTCTATTGCAAGGAATCCTTTATTCTATGAGAAATGCTAGAGAAATACTAGAACCCACTTGTATACTTCACTGAGATGAGGGGTGTTCATAGATCATCATAGAGATTATCAATGCACATGGAAAGCATCTCATCATGGGGGAGAGGCCAGTTCAAGGAGTAAGTTAGACCTTTCTATATGGAAATGAAGTCTAATGATATTTTATTTTCTTTCTATTTTTAGTTCATGAGGTTATTGACTATTGTTTTTAGAAACTTTGAAATGAACTGGAAGAGGAATTACCACCAGAGGTCCTCCCTGCCTATTATTGAATTAGATGGAAAGATGGTATACTACACAAAGGTCAAGCCTTACAATGTTTTCCTGAATCATATGAGTTCTACTAATTATTTCTATTTTAGAGGTCCCATCATGAGATTAAAGTAAGATTCATAGTGCATTAGATGTTTCTTTGAGTCCCCTAAGCCATTGAACACTAGGAATATAGGGTTCCAAAAATTTGGTGGCAGCGGGACGTTGCTCACCCAATCGGGGTAGGGCTTCCATTCTGGTTGCATTGTAGTGGTCCATCCTTCCATAGATTCTAATCAAGTCATCAATGACTTGATGGCATTCATGAGACCTTGATGCATGTTCTATTGAACCTGAGCATGAGTGGGCGCAATAGGGGGAAAGATTAGACATGATAGAACTACTGGAACTTGAGGTGGATACCCATACATGGGAATCCTTTTTATATTATCTTGAATCTATTCTGATTGCTTCTCTAATGGAGGGAAATCTTGGTATCATGATGGGATTGGGTTCAGGTAGACTAACAGTCCCGATGTTGCATTGAATGAGATTTCCAGCCTTGCTTCATTTTTCAGGATGATCCCTAGTGGTAAAGGAACCTCTTTTGGAAGTTCATGTTGATTCTCTACCTAAGGAACATATTCAATAGGAAGGACCAGTTGTATCATCTCAATGTTTATTTTCCTTAGCTCTTTATTTTACTAATCTTACTGAGAGAATATCTCCTCAAGTTTTAGGGGTGTGTTATCATTGGGAGGAGGAGGTGGGTTGTATGTAACCTTTCACTTATTCTTTTGTTTGTTGGGGATTCCTAGGGGAGGTATTGAAGGATTGATTAAGGGAGAACCCAAATTTAAGGTGGCCCACTGGTTTCGGGTACACACACCTTCATGCTTGGTGTTGACTCCTTTAGGAGGGAATAATTTTATCCTACATCCTCATCATTTTCATTATCTTTAGTGAGGTCCATGGGATTGAAATCCATTATGTTCACCGATGCATATCACATTGGGGGCGGCATACCGGGTTATGAATGGTAGGAGAGCTTGTTACATCCTTTGTTGGGTCTTCTCCTTCCATTATGGGGTCCTTTTCTTGTTTTTTGAGGAAAGGTAACTCGAAGAGAACCTTTACATGACATGGTCATGAATCTCCTTTCCGGGGGATATGAATCTTGAGCTTGGATGGAATGGGTAACTCTTATGTTCATTATTCTCCCTAAGTGGGAAAAGACTAACATCCACTGTACAGGTGGGTGAGGTAAAAATGCCCCCATCCATGTAGGCTGGGGTTTCTCCTATTCCTCTGATATTGTACCTCAACCTAGATTTACTAGTCTTACAGTGAGATTTTTTTGTTAAAAATTCCCCCATCCCTATAGGATGGGGTTGATCCCACACTTCGGTAGTTGTTGTAGATATGATTGCTTTCTTAATCTCAGTCATTCCCATTCATACATGATCCATATATAGTGTTGGGTCTACTTGTGAATTTCTTACTTCTGAGGACACGATTGGTGCTCGTTGATTGGATTACCTTAGGTAATAAGCCTACTGAATATTCTTGGTGGCCTGATTCAGGAAATTCTTGATGGATTTCTCACGCCAGGCCTGATTCTTTTGAGACTTACTCAAGGTTGGTTCTTGTCGAGCATGTGGTATTCCCTGAACATGTATTTGATTTGATTTCCGTCTTGGGATAATGTCATTGCATGATTCCATATCCAGTGGGATATGCCGGATGAGGCATTGAGTAAAGTGTAAATATCCATGTTCTCCCCATCCCTGAATATGAAAATCAGATGATGCATTGCTGATGAGAAAACATAACCTGTGAAAATCATAGAGACATTACATTTCAAGGCCTTTATTCCTCCTCTAAGATTGCTGAAACTGTGCATATGTAAGAGCTTCTAGGTTGATATGATGGTGAAGCTCCCCAAATATATTGACATAGTTTTCATACCCATCATGGGGAAAAACATTTCCTTCAACTGGAAAAGAGTTGTCTAGATATTTAGGGGAATGTTATTCATGAATTCTTTTGACAACTCTCTTGGTATACTGAAATGAGAAGTGGCTATGGACAATACATCATAGATATTTCATTCCAAGATAGTTTTACTCTCACAAAAAACATATCCTATTGTTGTTCCACTAGGAACTCCTCTACTTGATAGGCCCAGTTTGACTGCTTCTTAGCGATTTCGTTCTAAGTTGTAGGGATAGTAGGAGCTTCATTGATATGTGAGTAGCACGAGTGTGGGTCGGAGAATGAGCATGGCCCCGGACTACCCTCTAGTTGAGAAAGGATGTCACTAATCATAGAAAGAGTGTCTAACATTTCTGACTCCATCTTATAGAGTGCCTCAGTATATGAGGGCTTCCTCGTATTTGGTTCAGCGAGGGGAGGACCTTCTTGCTGGTGTGGATTTTGATTGTGGGGAGGACCTTCACAGTTGGTTCTACAATGGTGAGGGATACCATTGAAAATTAATGTCCAACCACAGGTAGTGTGCCTATAACATATACCCTAGGAAGGACCTTTATGGTAGACCGCAGCAAGGGGAGGGCCTTCTTATTGCTTGATGTTGTTGCGAGGAGGACCTTCACAACGACTGCCATTATGGAGAGGAGTACCATCATGGACTGATATCTGGATGCAGGAAGAATATCTAAAGTATATATTCGGGGGAGGAACTTCAAGATGTACTGCAATGAGGGGAGGACCTTCTCTTTGATTTAAGTCACTACGGGGAGGACCTTCGCAGTGACTGCCATCACGGTGAGGACTACAATAATATCTTGGCATTCGACTACTGGGAGAATAGTATCTCCAACATATACCCTAGAGAGGACCATTAGGGATAATGATATCAAGGTGATTATATTATTTATGTTTGATCATCTGGTAAAGGGGAGGGCTAACCTAACATTCATCAGGAGATAGGTTCTTGAGATCGATCATTTATATCCCATGGAGTAAGCCCACACAGGTGCTCTGGGGAGTAACTTCAGAGCTACTGGTAGAAAAATTGTGGGGTAGACCTTCATAAATACTGCTTCCACTTCTATAATTTGATAATGTATTGAGAGGATCTTGTGCCTCTATTGATATATGTTTCATGGTATCAAGAACATTAGCTTCCAGTAAAGTATAATCATGAGTATGCTCGTAATTTTCCAGTTTCTTTTGGTGCATTTCATTTTTGGGAACTCTCTTGTAGAAAACTAGGGATGACTACTATTGGTAACAAAATTTATATGTGGGTCTCTATTTGGTTGGTTCCCTCGATGTTTCCAGGATATGTTGACGAGCATCTTGAGTCCCGATAGGGACATATGCCTTCCTTAGAGCGGCCACCACATTGGAACAGTGTGCCCCAGTTGGAATAGGTATTTATTACTAATCCAGTTTTCCTTGTCTCATGAAATATGGCCTTAGAACCTCTTGGACTGGATCAGGGATGTAGTTCTACTACAGAGTGACTATCTAATTTTTTGGATGAGTCACCCCACTCTAGGATATCGGGTCATGGTCCCGACTCATCTCCTTTTCTACAGGTTCAATTATGTCTTGATAGGTTTGGAGAATATGATCTAGAATTTATTTCTAATCATCCATCATTTATTGGATTTTTTGAGATATGAATTTGGATGTAATGGGTATAAATTACCATTCTAATGTCAAAGAAGGAGTTTGTTCCTGCTCTGGTCCTCCATGTGTTACCAGTGGGTAATGACAGTTCTCCTGTTTTAGGGTAGATGAATGAGTCTGATATTGACTTGTAGATGGGATACACCAGCTTCTTTCTATGGTTTCCACTGTATTTTAATGGTGGTCTCTATATTTGTGAGCATAAATTTGTATCTACTCATTTTCCACTATATTTGTCTCATGGGATTGATATGCATCAGCAGGAATTTGACTCTTCTTATATTTGCTTGCCCCCATATTTGACTGGTGGTCTTTATCGTGGTAGGGAGGAATTTGTATCTTCCTATTGATTTTCACCAAATTTGAATGGTGGGCTTCATATACATTGGTAGTATTGTATGACTACCCATTGTTTTCCTCATTTAGATAGTATTCTTGGTGTGCATCAACAGGAATTTGTGCATGCTTGTAGTTGGTTTCCACTCTATTTGGATGAGAGGCTTCTTGTATATCGGTGAGGATTTACATATTCCTATAATTTTCCACCCTATATGTGTGGAAAGATCGGTGAGCATTGGCAGGAACTTTCACCAGCTCGTATTATTCCAATGTATATCCATGGTGGGATACATAAGAATGAGTGGGAATATGCATATGCTCGTAGGTTGCTTCCATAATTATATGGTGGGATTTGGAATAGGAGTCAAAGTTATATGTCTACCCATGATATGTCATTGTGTTTGTATGGAGGATATCTTCCTCAGTAACCAGGGCAATGACCTGCACCTGATTTTATGTTTTCCTCCTTTGTCGGGAAGCCCTAGGGGCTTGTGTCCATTGGACTTTAGCAGGAGCCCTCGGTGTGGTATCCTCCTCAGAATAGGGATACTGGGTTGTGCCACGTTGGTGGTGGCATCTTCTGGTAGGGGTCTGTGGGTAAGACCTCTATAAATATGGGATGAAGTTATGGGTATCGACCTCATCTACCTCCGTAAGATAAGGGAGGTACTTTTTGTCGCATTATGGGGATAGGATCCCAAAATGATTACAGATAAAAAGTAGAGCCTCATGGTTTTGGAGTGATGGTCGTGGTTTAAGAGGTGGCTGTCAAGATTTCACCGATTAGAGGGCCTTTCTTACAGCCCCCACCATGGGGAGAGTACAATTTTTATGGTACTCATTGATCATCGTGTTTGAAACCCAGTGTTGAAGATGCTGGATAGGCGATGGAGTCATATTCTTCATTGGGGACCCGACCACATTTGTGGTCATTGACGTGCATGCATGATCAAGTTGTCGGGATGCCATTGGATTGAAGGTATCTCTATGAAATGCATTCAATATATATGAAATATACAGAAAAAAACCCCGTCAAAATAAAATCTCATGGAAAAATTTGTAATTGATGATCTTGCTCGACCCTCTTCCTTTTGAACGCGAAAGGGGCTTGAGGTCGAGTAACCCACCACCATGGAGAAGGATTCATGTCAGGTTCACCATTTTTTTTGGACCTGAGTCACATCATACCCCTTTTATGGATTGATATGGTCCCATGGGTAATGGGAAATGTGTCCTTTTTATGTTGCGAAGGAGGTGCCACAGTTGAATGGTCCTGGTGGTCAATTACAGGGGGTTAAGTGTTTGTGAAATCGGGCCACATCAGGTAAGATGTACTTGGATGGTCTCCAACATGTTTATTCATGGATCCAGAAACACCCAACAACTATTTTATCCATGATTCATGGACCTATTTTCCAAAGGTAGATGCTCCTTGGATGATTTAGCCAATGACACTTAAGGACTCCATTGGTTGAGAGGATGGGAGGTCAGGCTCATCACACCCTTTTGGGCAGAATTATTTCCTACTCTAGGACTCTCTTATAGATTTAATCTATTCTCATATGTTCATGAATCCTTTGTTCATTCCCTAGCATGTGTTCGCAGATTACTCATAGGTCATAAGATCAATCATGGATATACGTTGGTCAGGAATTACAGAGACAGTGCTAGCATAATCCATGTGATGAGGAACTATGGATTTTATCATCATACAGGGGGAAAATAATTGTTTTTATATTGGGATCAAACCCATAATATGGGCTTCCTACATATCAACGTGAGGGAAATAAAAAACCATGTAGTTTGGTGCCATTTTCACATCACCTTTTAAGGTTGGGTGATAAGGATCCATCCATGCAGTTTTACAATGTGCAATAAATATGTCTAGGAGAAATGTTCTTAGTCAAGATTTGGTGCAAGAATTATGCCAAAGTGGCTTGGGATTTACAGAAGAGATACGGTCTCCACGGTGGATATGAACATGCTGAATATATGGACCGAAGAATATTAGGCTGATATGGGTGTCTAGTTTGGACCTAGGGGAGGCTTACTACATATTCTAGTTAGTTGGGAATCAAATACCTTGTATTTATATTAGATCGGGCTTATGCAACGAAGCTTCTCATAAAGGAGGCATGATGTGGATCTTACATCGATGGAGAAGGTCCTTTTTAAGCTTTTGTTGGGACTTATAGCATAAAGTAGGCCTTGATGAATTGGGGGGTCATGATTGGGGTTATCCTTTGAAAAGGACCCCCTTTGGGTTCATGCCTTATATATTCATCCTACATATCCTATTTGGGGTAGAAATTAGTGTTCTCATAGTTCAGTGCATATGGGACTTACACCTAGGAGGAGGCCCATTAAGGGGATACTTCAATTGATTGGGGATTACACCTTCTTAGAGGCCCATGCTTTTGGGTTATGTAGATTTCATGATCTTCGCCAACCTCTAAGCCCACATGAGTCATGCTCGGTGTGACAAAACAAGAGGAGATAGTGGATATGAAGATCACACATCCCACATCATCTACTGACAGATGGTACATTATCCCAAAGGGAGAGAGAGAGGTCTTTGAATGTGCCAATACCCCCCTTTGTTTTTATACCCTAGATATTCATATTAACCTATTCAAGTATTCCATGGGAAGAGGAAGATAGGATCACTATTTAAACATTTTGTAAGAAAAGATAGTGGATTACCTCAGTTGGAGTGCCTTGAAATTGGTTCTGGGAAAGGGGAGGGATTTTACTTCTTGTCAAAGGGAAAACTAAGTGTGATTTCCCTATGATATCATTGACCCTCATCAAATGAAAAATCCAGTGATTACCCTTGATCCCTAGAATGAGGAGTTTTATGTTAGTATCCCAAGATTGGACCTCAGGTTATGATGGAAATGTAAACTTATGGACATTCCAGGTATCCACACCATTTCGGGGATTACCTACATGACTCCGCTTACCATGGGTATGTGAACTCAAAAGGGCATGCTGCTGCACCCGATTGTTCTACCATACAGGTTCAGTGTCTTTGGAAGGGGATTTAGCCTACTTCCATTGGACTGGTTTGTGGAGGGGCTATGTCTGATGTGACAAAAACAGGAGGAAATGGTTGGAGCTGGAGGATGGAATGCCCAAGAATACACCATTCAACATACTATTTTCTCATATGGGATGACATTTTCCCTACATAGCATATTACTATGTGGGTGGGGGAATCTTCAGCATACCATGATGGTACGTAGATCTAAAGGTGGTCCACATAACATCTCTCTATGTGGAACTAGGTTCCTATCATGTATAAATTTACTACATGGGGCTGAGTTCCTCCTATGTTACACTTTGCTATGTAGGGCCAAGTTCCGGCCACGTACTGTGGTGGTATGGGGGGCTGAGCTTTGACCACATAGCGATTTTCTATGTGGTGTAGGATTTATTCCACATAATATTTTACTATGTGGGGTGCCAATTTGAAGAAGTGGAATTGGTCCTACACTGCACGGGAAATTCACCTATGAAGGAAGTTGGGTTTGTGTTCAACCAATCCTTATTATATTTTCTTCTTTCATGGTATACAAAGATCTATACCTGTAAGAAATCATCAAAAAAGTCCATCTTTGGGGTAATTTCTTCTTATGTACCTTCAAATCTCAGAAATATGTTCTCCTTAAGTCTCCAAGTCTCTCCGTCCTTCTTTATTTCTCTCCTCTGGATCCTATTTTTCTACGCCCTTGAGATCCTTTTATAGAGTTTCGGGGAAGCTGGATCTAGGGGTCGCACGAAACCTTTTTCAGAAGCCCATGGGGAAATCACCCGGCCCATGGGGTTGTGGTTCACAGTGGCGAAGATCAACACCTCAATATGGTGAAAAAAATCATCTCATTCACGTGACGCCGCTAGCTTCTCCCCACCCACGAGCCTTTTAGTTCATGGGGATGGTTTGTAGGGGTGAATTTCTCTGTCTATATTCCTCCAATGATGCCATTCATGGGGGTTGTATGCAGAGTGGATTTTTCCACCTCTGTTCCACCAACGACACGATTTTCAGAAGCAGACACCATCATATCTATTTCGTAAACCATTTGGTTCACAACTGATTTGTGAGGTTGATGACTGGCATGTAGATCGATGGTCAACTAAGGGTTTGCGGTTCACAGTGCCTCTTCTTTCCTTTCCTGAATTTGTCTTCTTCGATGTTCTTATTTAAATTCTTCATCTAATTTATTTTCTTTCCTTTTCTAAAATTATGGGAGTATTTAATTTCCCTTTGAAAATTTTGTAGGACCCAAAAATTGCCCCCATCAGAATAGGTTCCAATTAGGACGAAGAGAATCCTATTCGGATATAGAAATCGGTCTTGACATAAGTCAGTTTGTGGTATAAAGGTATACCAATAGGAGGAGACCATTCATATATAAGGGTCCCCATCTCATTTTTTCCTTTACCATTTTCTCTGGTGACTTTGGTCCTCTCAATTTTCTCTCGCTCGCCTTGCTATGGCGAACCATGTCCTTTTTTGATTGCCTTCACCTGTGAACCGATCCTTGCATCCCATGAACTAAAAAAACATCACTATCACCTTCATCTACAAAATAAATTTTAAATCAACAAACATGACTTTGAATATTCGAATGGTGAGTTCATATTTCCTTGTAGCACAACCCAATGCACAAATTTCTTATTTCCCGAACAGTTCAGTTCACTGGCCAACACCTCACGGGCTAGAGCCTCATGGGTTTTCACAAACTTTCAGTTCACAAACAACATCTTCTGCATACCATTTCTAGATTTCATTATGCGGAGTGCTTCTTTATGAAAACTTTTCTTAGTCCTTTTTCATTTTTTTGATACTTTTTCCAAACATTTTTTTGGATTGAAATTTTGTATGGGACTTTTGATATAGGAAGAGAATGGATTTTCCTCTTATTTCAATGGGTATGACCATAAGAAGGGTGTCTATAGTCGAGAACACCGAAGACAACCTTCGTTATTGCATTGTCCCTAAAAGGGGTACTCTTCTTGATATCCTTTCACCTGATCTTATGGCCTATCCACTCTCTAAACAGCCGCCTCTTTACAAATTTGGACTCTAAGATGAGGCTCCCCTACCAAGGGTCAACCAAACCAGCCTTATCATTCACCATGAAACATCTCAAGAACATAATCTGGTGAATGTCTCCACTATGGTAAAAATCACAACTATATCAAGGAAAGAGGATGAGTTTATTCTAAATAGATCTATGTGGATGCCAAGTAACCAACGTGGTCATCACAGTTCTCTTGAATCAGTCACCCAAGACTACCCATATATTATCAACTGGTCACGAAAGAATCTCAGATGAGGGTGGAGCTCCAAACGGGACTTGAAATCCGGGGGGTGCTTCTTCAATGAATGGGCCTCAGAATTCTGGGTGTACCAAATCTTTTTGGAATCCCTTGACCAGTTGGGGGCTTTAAATCTATATCAGGCAGTATGGATTTCCTACTTTGAGATTTATTCACCAGGTGAAATACTACCCAAACTGCTTAGTTGTTGGTATTCAAGCCCAAACACCTTTAACATGTCACACAGGGAAGTGTGAATTATCTTGTGGGACCTCTTTCAATTGGGAGGAATTCCCATAATTGGAAATATATATGAATAGTTTCTTTAGATGAACAACACCTGAGAGAATATTGAATAGGTATCTCCTCTAGTGAGAGATTTATTGATTATGGCATAGGGACGTCTTGGACAACCTCTCAATACTCGCTCTCTTATTTCATTTGAGGACTAGTAGGGCATTTCTTGAAGGTGAGTGGACCGAAGCCAAAAGTTCACCATAGCTGAACACATCACACTCAACATTTGTGGAATATTCTAGGCTCTTACTGTGCTACCATCAAGGTGGGCCTATACACTACCTGGGGTTAGGATATTCAGTCATATGTATCATTATAGCTCATATTAGCAGGTTTCTTATCCATTTTTCTAAGTGGTTGTATTTTCCCTACCCATGATGTATACACCGATGTCAGAGATTTCACCTTAATGATGTAAGATACATTATCAGGGGGAAAACCAATCAATCTGGATATCCCTACCCTTTCCTGTATCTAAGAACTATTGGGGTAGATACAAGAGGGAAGGACTCTACATCGCCTCAGTGGTCCCTTTTAGCTCCTTTATGGCCGTATGGTGGAGTACTTCCTTTGTTATGTGTATTGGCATACTAAAAGGGTTACACATTCCAAATTTCATACATCTCTTCTCAATATATCCACCATTCATCCCAAATTTCTGAGCATCGACTGCGTGGTTCAATTATTCAGTGATGTTTCTCAATTTTCATTTACACCTTATAATTCACCTCATGGAACAATGATGAGTAACTGGAGGGGCTCCCCCAAAGAATTTACATATATCATTTCACTTTGGGATGGATTCCTAACAGTTCCCATAGACAGAGTAACCATTTGTGAACCCTACATGTCTTATAGAATTGCTAGGCAATTCAGATGCCTTTAGCAGGTCGTGTCTCTCCCCGCTACCTTGGTTAATAGGGAATATCACCCCATAATCCTCCACTAATAGTGGATAATGATAATGTGGGAGGATGATAGTACGAAAGTTCATATTCTTCCCCTAGTAGCCTCGACTTACTTATCACTAGAGAAATATCAGCTATGGGTGGATTATTACCCTGATAGGGTATTGGAGAGGCTAGTTCAGTGAGTTTAGAAGCTGTTGATTGCCTTCAATCTTGTCCTAATTGTGTTAGCTGTACCATCTCCCTCCATTATGGTCATAAGAAGGAATTCCATTCATCATCGCATACATTTGGTGGGGGGATTCTTCTACTCAACCTATCTTAATGGAGAGTGACTTAGACTCCATATCTCTAGATGACACAGTTTGCGGCCCTACTAAGACTGGTATGAGTGGTACATCGCTAGGCATTCCTGAAGTTGTAGTCATCCCCCACACCTAGTTCTAGATATTGAACCATCTAGTGGGAGAGAAATTCTTCCTGCTTGGGAGACTCAACTCAGGGAACCTCTGTCTACTATGATGGTGCTTCTCAATTATATTCCCATTGTGGTGGAGGGGAAAATCCGAAATTCTGATGCTATTAAGAGGCATCGAGTCATGCAGAGACATGCATGGCATCAAATCTGCACTCTTTCCATAGAAACTCCCCTGGCATATTTTTCTAATGAGGGATATACCTTTCAATAACTATTCATCCACTTGGGTTCGGGTGGATTTGACTACCGAAACCTACCTCTACTTGTGTACCAAATTGACATAGCTCAAGAGGATCTCTATACTTTTGAAGATAACCTTGCTAAGTTCAACTCTTCACACCATAAAATGTGGACCTTTTGATATGTTACTGATGATTTTCACCATCTGGAGGCTGAGGAAGCAGATGATCATGATTATGTGATTACCCAAAAAGAGAAACCACGAGAGTGAAAGGCTCGTATGGCCAGACTGAAGGTCTAACTAGAATTTTTAAGTGCCAATTATGAGGCTTTCAAATATAAAGGGTGATACCTCCAGACTGTCATGAAATAAGTACATCTAGCTGTTGAAGATGAAGTTGAATAGAGGAATGATTTGGAACAGGCCCTTGACAAACCATGTTAAGAGACCATCAATCTTATGGAAAGAGCAAGTCGGTCTTCATTATAATCCATTGTTTTTCCCTGTACTACCTAGGCTCGAGCCGCAACCACCCCAAGCCCGCCTCCATAGGCTAGGGGCTGGCGACCAGCGCCGAAGGCACAATAACTCGGGGAGGCCTTTTCCTAAGTACCTGTACACACACATGCAACACACTCAATGAAAAAGTGCAGAGTAAAAGAAAAGACAAGTAAAGAAAAAGGGAAACTGCTATAAAAAACCACAAGTGCATCGACCTCTAACAGTACAAAGTACAAGCTGAAGGTAACTGAAAAAGAAAAGGGCAAAACATGCACCCAAACAGAAAAGTTCCACAACCCGGAAATAGGTAAACAAATAGGAAAACAGCTGGAAGGGTCCCCCACCCGGAACCCGACTCCGAACACTGCACGTAGTCCAAGCTCCCGGCTCCTAAGATCCTCTGACGTCACGACCAACCTGTCCATCGTCTGCAAGGGCACACCAAGTACGGGCAAAGCCCAAGCAGGGGTGAGTATAAAAATACTCAGTAGGATACCCCGAAGGCTCAAGGGATCAACAAAGGGGGTACCAAAGGGTGAGCAGTAGACCGAACAGGGAAAGTAGAGGAGAACAACTGAAAGTGCAGTAAAGAGTAACAGTAGTGAGTCCAGCTCAACCCAACAAGAGAAAGAAGGTAGACTCGCACAGACACAAGGAGATGGAAACGATGAGTAGATGAACTTCTCATCGAGTCTTCGCTACCTATAATAGGAGAGTAGACTCGTCCAACCACGAGAATCTAGACAGGGAAAGCACATAGCATACCCCGCGCGTCTTCGCCTCTCCTGGAAGGAGAGTAAACAAAACCCAAGGAGTGGGTACTGGAACAAGGTATATACCAATCCATATGTTCAATCAAGAAGCCCAAACAAGACCGTAAGGGGATATCTATCTTGTAGCTCAGCCCAAGAAAAGTGAGTCTCCAACAGTCCCAGAAGTAAACACCATCGATGCCTAGCATCCCGCACATCTGCCCTAAACTACAAGTCAAGGGCTCAATCACCGCACCTCGACACTATCCGCTTTGGGTGGCACTAACTCACCCGCATGGTTTTAGGTCGCGTCACAAGGACGCGTCTTGGTGGGGAAAGCGCTCCTCTTACTTGAGAGTTCTGGGGGAACGTCAACCATAACTCGTCACTACCCCGCAGTCGAGAGGTCTCAATGTCGATAGGCGACCCCCAGCCCAGCCCCGTTGGAGGGTCCCTGGAAGTCAACGGGTTCCCACTATAGGGAGACCCGACAAGAGTCGATGGGTGCCACACTGCCCAGTCCCGTAACAGGGTAATCCACTGGAGGGCGACCCAGCTAAAGTCAGAAACGGGACCACTGCCCAACCCAGCTGGAGGTAACCCGGCATCGGGGACCACTGACCAGCCCAGCTGGAGGTAATCCAGGCATCGAGGACCACTACCCAGCCCAACTGGAGGTAAGCCCGACATCGGGGACCACTGCCCAGCCCCGTTGGAGGTAAGCCCGACATCGGGGACCACTGCCCAGCCCCGCTGGAGGTAAACCTGGAACTGCTCTGGTCATCCCTGCTGGATGGTATTGCTCGGCGAACACCGCTATGTTGGCCATCCCTGTTGGATGGTATACTGGAGAGATCTACTCGTAAAAACCTCAGCCCTACTGGTAACAACCTCAGCCTTGCTAGAAACAACCTCATCCCTGCTGGAAACAACCTCAGCCCTGCTAGAAACCACCTTAGCCCTGCTGGAAACAACCTCAGCCATGTTGGAAACAACCTCAGCCCTACTAGAAACAACCTCAGCCCTGCTGGAAACAACCTCCTTGGTAGAGGATCAGTGCCCACATAAAGTGTTGGTCACACCGAATCGACAAGAACTCTACCAGGGAACACAGAGTGATGGGAGAATCTCCTTAGGCCTCACAAGGAGATCCCGCTCCAATCCGCTAAGTCACTGTCGAAGCGGACTAAGAAAACTCATCCCAAAAAGTGGGGAAAACACCCACACTGTACGAACACCTGTAGACGCAAACAGTGCCGCAGTCCGGTGAAAGGGCACGGTACTGAAACCCCTCACAGTTGAAGAAACATAGGAACAAACCATCTCTACCGACCAAACCATCGAGAACGAAACCAGGGGGAGACCACTCAACCCTGCTAGTCAAACAAACGAACACAGAGCCAGGGGAAAACTCCACCCAGTTGGTCAAACAAACGAGCACAGAGGGACCCTCTATATCGCGAGAGGTCAAAAGTACGTAAAGTAGAACACGACATGCACATGGGTCCCACACTACGTGTGGCCCCAAGTCAACCCCAACCAAGTACACAAACATTCTCAGGTACCAACATCCACGACGTGTACCTCTAAGCATTCCAGTATACTCCCAGGGTATACCACGTCTCCAGCCCTAAGGCTATTGTGCACACGGCACCCCAACGTCAACGTGAAGGGGGTAAATGTAACTTCAGCAACTCACCACCTCAACGGATATGGCACAGTCAACCAAATCTCTTTAATCACTAACCTCATCTCCCTGGAGTGTACGTGATCACACGCCAAAGGTCCGCTACAAACACGGTAGAAGAACCGCCACCGGGGCACCTTTCACATTTCCACATTTAATAAGATCGTGTAAGGGGCTCTGGTTGCCTGAATAGATGACACAGTTGTAATACTCGCAGAAAAACATGAAAGATCGACTACTTACTCACCTCCAACAGATATCTGACGAAAAATTCACCAACACCGCCTCACGCCCGAATGACGTCCCGTGATCCCGAGCCTCGGCCTCGAAAACAGTCGGGCACATCACACCATTGCGATCCCCTCGGGAAAACCCGCCAAAAATATCGATCACTTGAGTGCAATAGATATCCAGAGAAAAAGAAGCATTCCGGCGCACCGCACACGAGCAGCGCTTCGTGGTAACCGCATCCCGGTCCCGAAAGTCAATGGACGGATCGCACCATTGCGATCCTCTTGAAAAAGTACACAAGTTCGACTAATCACTTGTCCAAAATGGACACCCGGTGATAAAACTGTAAATCACCGTCAACTCCCGAAATGACCCTCGTGGGGCCCACACTAGCGTGTGGAATTAAAGAGGGCAGACTAAGACAATGCAATGACCTCGGAAAAACACCCAAAAACGACTGCTCGCACGCCCCGAACGGAGGTCCGATGAAAAAGTCATGAAACGCTACACACAGCTCAAAAGACGGCCGTGGGGCCTGCACCTCAACTACGGGATCAACACCTAAAACTAACCTAGAAATCTCCGCCTCGGTGCCAGGTTCCCAACGCCACTGACGACGCTTAAATCGGACATCGGACGCGTCCGTGCCGTCCAAAACAAGATCCCCCGAAAAAAACGTCAAACTACTTAAAGACGTGTCGCACCTCCGAGGCCCCTAATTTTGGGAATTAAAAATTCTCGAAACCAGCTCAAAAAGTCCGTCTCGACGTCAGGTCCGCGCCGTCATAGACGGCACGCACAACGGACGTCTATAGTTCAAATACGGGTATCCAAGATTTTTAAGGGGGATTACCCCTGGGCCGGACCGGCCCGGTCCGCCCCGCTCCGGTCGGCCCGCTGAACCGCGGCCCGACCGCTGGGCCCGGTCCAGGAAGACCCGTGGGCCGCCGCACCACAGCCCGCCACCTCCTGTGTGGCCCACGGATTAGCGCAGCCTCCTCCACCGACCGGCCAGTTGGACGGTCGCGTCCACGCAGAGACCCGCCAAACGCGGGTCTCTGTCGCCCCGCAGGGGTCGCGCCGCGACCTCGCCTCACCGTCGCGCCATCCAACGCCGATGGCGCCTCGCGCACCCTCGCCTATGACCGCCCCGCCTCAGCTGACGCCGCCGTTCGCCCGCACGGAGAATCCACCGCACCGCCTTGGTCCGCCACCGTGCCGCCTTGGAACCTCGCCAGACCGCCGAAAAAACACCCCAAAACCCGCTGATTTCGGCGGACGACTGCGAGTGCGTCGGGACTCAGATTTTAAAACCGAAATATGCGATGGAAAGAGTATAAAATCTACTTCGCATTCATGGTATTTTTTCGATAATTAGACAGAGGTTTTATACAAAAATTTGAGCTCAAAATGGGTGCGGGAAAAGGAAACGAAAACGACAAATCCTACCTCGATGGGCTTCGCCCGAAGCTTCGTGACGATCCGCCGAACGCCACGCCTTGGAGAGGATGGAGATGGGAGGAGGAGATTGAAGGATAGATCCTTGGGTTTCTACCTTCTGCCAGAGGATGATCAGGGGGAGGATGAGGGAGAGGGGTGTTTGTTTATTTAAGGGAAAATTAATTAAAAGCTTAATTAATTAAATCCCCAAATGACCCACTTACGAAACACTCGATGGGGTTGAGGTTAAGCGTCCCCTAGGGTAAACACCACCTCCCGAGCACAACGGAGGTCTCATAATTTTAATCTGATACCCCATTCGAAAGTTATCAAATTTAACGTCCGAAGCCGCTAAATTACGAAAACGCCCACATGGCCATTTTTCACAGACGGGCTGCGCCCGCAAAACATACACCCCTCCTAGGGTAAATGACATGTTACAAACTCAACGATGCCCTCATTTATCCAATTTGAGCCACCGTTTAAGAGATACTCATGTTAATCCGTTAAACAAATAAATTAATTATTTAATTTATCCATTCCACGTTCTGAAAGCGAGCGAGGGGTCCAAACATCCCGCACCGACATGTTTTATGTCGCTCCTAGGGTAAACAGACCATTCCGGACCCATCCGTACACTTGGATCTCTAATATGATACACCATTTAGGAATTATCCCATTTATTTGGCATTTCCAGTGTGAATGCACAGAAAATTTAATTCCGGCCACTCCGGGGCTCGGAATCGCACGACGTCTGAAGGCGCTGCTCTGGAATAACATCAAGAATATTCCAAAGCCTTTATAAGAAAAAACCGGGTTCTTAAATCATTCCCTCCTTCAAGATTTTCATCCTCAAAATGCAAAACCAGGGAACAACTCAGGGTACTATGCCCACACCTGGCTCTCCCGTACCCAGAAGAACTCTTGCACAGATCTGTGCCACCGCACATAGAACAAAGGATTTGATCTATTCACGCGAGGTCGGCCCTTGCTGATGTCGTGCATAGGAGCATGCACACATCTTCTCAGGTAAGCCACATGGGGAACGTTGTGCACCCACTCATGACTTTGGTGTTAGAGAAAGCCGGTAGACAACCTCGCCATCCCTTCGCACGGTCTCAGACAACCCGAAGGCTCTCAGGGGTAGCTCACCTCCCCGATCGAACCTCTATGTTACACGCTGTGACTAGAATCACCTCCCGCACCTGGAACAAGGCCCAGTGATTCCCTCCTTCAGAACATCCATATGGTGAAACACCCAAGGATATCTGGTCACGCAAGATTTCACAGTCGATGTCTTGCAACCAAGACTCTCTTACATGCTCGGAAAGCGATGGAGTCGACACTATCAAATAAAGGAAAAAGGTCCCATGCCTTTTATCATACCAACACAGGGTTACACCGACGCCCTGCGCCACCCTGGTAACACCTCAAGCAAGGAGTTGGGAGAAAATATTCTCACACACAGAGTCTAACAATTCTATCGAAAAAAGTAGAATAGCTGTAGAGCATACTTCTCATCACCTCATGCTCTGCAGGATCATAGACATCCAAAGCTCGCGGTTGTCCGTGGTCCCAACTACCAGCTCCCGGAGCCTGACGTGGACCACCTAGTGGTGATGGGAAGACCTCGTAAAGCTGTCCCCCACTCCTAGCTCCTCCCTCTCCACTGCTAGCACCACCTCCCTAGGTACTACTCCGATCACGGCGCTGCCTCTGTCGTGGTGGCGCACCTGCTGCCTGCCTGAAGCTCTCTGCATTCCTGGTTGGGCAGTCCCGTGCCAGGTGACCTCGCCCATCGCAAGCATAGCACCAAATCTCTTCGGGCTGCACTGGTGCCCTCCGGTGCCACTGTGGTGTACAACCACACCCCTGAGTCCAGTTGTCATAAAGCTACCTGCGTCGAGGTTCTGCTTGCCGGTGCCCGCTAGCTATGGCAGACATCTCACCTCCAATGTGCCTGATACCACCACCAACTCCAGAACGTGATAAGAAGCTCTCTGTCACCAGCGCCTGCTCTAGAACCCTGTCATATGTGGAAATTCCCAAGGGTACTATGATAGCACGAATCTCTCGGAGGAGACCTTGCTCAAACTTCTGCGTTCGGATGCTGTCGTCATGGACCAAGTCCGGGTAAAAGCATGCACGGTCTGCAAAACTAGTTGCGTACTCGGCCACCACCATCCCTCCCTGCTAAAACTGAAAGAGCTCCTGAATCCAAACGGAGCGCAAACAGGGGGGAAAAACTCCTCATAGAACAACAACTGAAAGTCGCCCCACGAAAGTGATGACTCGTCAAGAAACTGAGTCACTAGACTCCACCAACGCCAAGATGCTCCTCGAAAAATGTTGGCTGCCAAAGCCACCCTTTGATCTGTCGGTGTCTGCACAAGACTGAAAAGATGAACCACTGTCTCTAGCCAAACCTCTGC
The DNA here is from genome assembly GCA_963277665.1 of Viscum album. Taxonomy (NCBI): domain Eukaryota; kingdom Viridiplantae; phylum Streptophyta; class Magnoliopsida; order Santalales; family Viscaceae; genus Viscum; species Viscum album. The sequence goes on from OY728158.1 coordinate 1,468,619,247, forward strand.
TGCCTGAGGGTCTGGCTCACCACTGAACATCAGCGGTCTCTGCCGCTGGAACTCACAGAGCACGCTTAGCCTGCGCTCAAGCCCCGCCTGCTTTACTAAAGCTGTCTGCTGCTCAATAGGTGGGGGTGCTGCTACCGGCCCACCCAGAGAAAGGGGCTCACATGATGGGTCCTGGACTGTGGCCTAGTAGCTCACAGGGTCATCGTCATGAACCAAAGTTGGTATCCTAGCTGGCTGTCTTCGCGGAGACATCCTGAATATTATCAAGGAGTTCCACGGTCATATGAGCATATATGTATATACCAATAATGACAATGATGGGGATCTGACTCAAGAAGGATAGTCAAAGACTCAATCCTATGTGATGCATAAACTAATTTTCCCTACAACAAGTGTCTCAGCATGACGAGTCGACAAGCGGGTTATCAAGGTCCTGGTGAATGGATTCGTCGGCCGCCACACCATCACTAGACTCCCTGGCCTGAGAGCCGCTCTCGAGACACTTTGACACTGTTTCCCTAATTCTCAAACAATTCCTTTTTAGGGACGTCCACACAACTCCCCAAGGAATGAACCACCTCTGATACCACTTTGTCACGACCCGACCCTACCCGAGCTCGAGCCGCAACCACCCCAAGCCCGCCTCCATAGGCCAGGGGCTGGCGACCAGTGCCCAAGGCACAATAACTCATGGAGGCCTTTGCCTAAGTACCTGTACACACACACACGCAGCACACTCAATGAAAAAGTGCAGAGTAAAAGAAAAGACAAGTAAAGAAAAAGGGAAACCGCTATAAATAAACCACAAGTGCATCGACCTCTTACAGTACAAAGTACAAGCTGAAGGTAACTGAAAAAGAAAAGGAAAAAATATGCTCCCAACCAGAAAAGTTCCACAACCCGGCAACAAGTAAACAAAAAGGAAAATAGCTGGAAGGGTCCCCCACCTGGAACCCGACTCCGACCACTGCATGCAGTCCAAGATCCCAGCTCCTAAGATCTTCTGACATCATGACCAACCTATCCATCGTCTGCAAGGGAACACCATGTGCGGGCAAAGCCCAAGCAGGGGTGAGTATAAAAATACTCAGTAGGATACCCCAAAGGCTCGAGGGAGCAACAAAGGAGGTACCAAAGGGTGAGCAGTAGATCGAAGAGGGAAAGTAGAGGAGAACAACTGAAAGTAAAGTAAAGAGTAATAGTAGTGAGTCCAGCTCAACCCAACAAGAGAAAGGAGGTAGACTCATCCTAACACAAGGAGCTAGAAACGGTGATTAGATGAACTTCTCGTTGAGTCTTTGCTACCTATAGCAGGAGAGTAGACTCTTTCAACCACGAGAATCTTGACACAGAAAGTACATGGAATACCCCGCGTGTCTTCGCCTCTCCTAGAAGGAGAGTAGCCAAAACCCAAGGAGTGGGTACTGGAACAAGGTATATAAAAGTCCATATGATCAATCAAGAAGCCCAAACAAGACCGTAAGGGGATCTCCATCCCATAGCTCAGCCCAAGAAAAGTGAGTCACCAACAGTCCCAGAAGTAAACACCATCGATGCCCAGCATCCCGCACGTCTGCCCCAAACTACAAGTCAAGGGATCAATCACCGCACCTCGACACTATCCGCTTTGGGCGACACTAACTCGCCCGCACAGTTTTAGGTCGCGTCATAAGGACGCGTCTCGGTGGGGAAAGCTCTCCACATACTTGAGAGTTCTGGGGGAACGTCAACCACAACTCGTCACTGGCCCCGCAGTCGAGAGGTCTCAAAGTCGACAGGCGACCACCAGCCCAGCCCCGTTGGAGGGTCCCTCAAAGTCAACGGGTTCCCACTACAGGGAGACCTGACAAGAGTCGATGGGTGCCACACTACCCAGTCCCGTAACAGGGAAATCCACTGGAGGGCGACCCGGCTAATGTCGGTGACGGGACCACTGCCCAGCCTAGCTGGAGGTAACCCGACATCAGGGACCACTGTACAGCCTAGCTAGAGGTAAGCCCGACATTAAGTTCCATTGCCCAGCCTAGTTGGAGGTAAGTCCGGCATCGGGGACCACCGCCCAGCCCCGCTGGAGGTAAGCCTGACATCGGGGACCACTGCCCATCCTCGCTGGAGGTAAACCCGGAACTGCTCTGGTCATCCCTGCTAGATGGTACTGCTCGATGAACACCGCTATGCTGGCCATCCCTACTGGATGGTACACTGGTGAGCTCTGCTCGAAACAACCTCAGCCCTGCTGGTAACAACCTCAACCCTACTGGAAACAACCTCAGCCCTGCTGGAAACAACCTCAGCCCTACTAGAAACCACCTCAGCCCTGCTAGAAACAACCTCAGCCCTGCTGGAAACAACCTCAGCCCCGCTGGAAACAACCTCAACCCTGCTGGAAACAACCTCCTGGGTAGAGGATCGGTGCCCACGTAATGTGTTGGTCACAAAAAATCCACAAGAACTCTACCAGGGAACACGGAGTGATGGGAGAATCTCCCTAGGCCTCACAAGGGGATAACGCTCCAATCCGCTGAGTCACTTTCAAAGCGGACTGAGACAACTCATCCCAGAAAGTGGGGAAAACACCCACACTTTACGAACACCCATAGACGCAAATGGTGCCGCAGTCCGGTGAAAGGGCACGGTACTGAAACCCCTCACAGCTGAAGAAACAGAAGAACAAACCAACTCTACCGGCCAAACCATCGAGAACAAAACCAGGGGGAGACCACTCAACCCTGCTGGTCAAACAAATGAACATAGAGCCAGGGGAAAAACTCCACCCAGATGGTAAAACAAAAGAGCATAGAGGGACCCTCTATGTCACGAGAGGTCAAAAGTACGTAAAGCAGAACATGACACGCACATGGGTCCCACACAACGTGTGGCCCCAAGTCAACCCCAACCAAGTGCACAAACATTCTCAGCTACCAACATCCACAATGTGTACCTCCAATCATTCACGTATACTCCCAGAGTATACCACGTCTCCAGCCCTAAGGCTATCGTGCACACAACACACCAACGTCAATGCGAAATGCGTAAACGTAAATTCACCAACTCTCCACCTCAACGGCTGTGGCACAGTCAACCACAACTCTTTAATCACCAGCCTCAATCTCCCCGGAGTGCACGTGATCACATGCCAAAGGTCCGCTACAAACACGGTAGAAGAACAACCACCGGGGCACCATTCACATTTCCACATTTAATAAGATCGTGTAAGGGGCTCCGCTAACCTGAATAGATTACACTGCTATAGTCATCGCGAAAAAACATGCGAGTTTGACTACTTACTCGCCTCCAACAGATATCTGATGGAAAAGTCACCAACACCGCCTCACCCCCGAACGACGTCCCGTGATCCCGAGCCTCGGCCCCGAAAACAGTCGGGCACATTGCACCATTGCGATCCCCTCGGGAAAACACGTAAAAAAGACTTCTCACTTGAGCGCAATACATATCTGGAGAAAAAGAAGCATTCCGGCGCACCGCACATGAGCGGTGCTTCGTGGGACCCGCATCCCGGTCCCGAAACCCAACGGACGGATCGCAGCGTTGCGATCCTCTTGAAAAAGTACACAAGTTTGACTAATCACTTGTCCAAAACGGACACCCGGTGATAAAACTTGAAATCATCGTCAACTCCCGAAACGGCCCTCGCGGGGCCCGCACTAGCGTGCGGAATTAAAGCAGGCAGACTACTCCAATGCAATTCCCTCGAAGAAACACATAAAAACGACTGCTCGCACACCCCGAACGGACGTCAGATGAAAAATTCGTGAAACACTGCACATAGCTCAAAAGACGGCCATGGGGCCCGCACCTCAACTACGACCTCAACGCCTAAAACCACCCTGAAAAGCTCCGTCTCAGTGCCAGGGTCCCAACGCCACTGGCGGCGCTTAAATCAGATGTCGGACGCGTCCGCGCCGTCCAAAATAGGATCCCTCGAAAATAACGTCAAACTACTTAAAGACGTGTCGCACCTCCGAGGCCACTCGTTTCGGGAATTAAAAATTCCTGAAACCATCTCCAAAAGTCCATATTGACGTCAAGTCCACGACTCCACAGACGGCACGCAAAACGGACGCCTGTATCTCAAATACGGGCGTCCAAGATTTTTAAGGGAGATTACCCCTGGGCCGGACCGGCCCGGTCCGCCCCGCTCGGGCCGGCCCGCTCCAGCTGGCCTGCTGAACCGCGGCCCAGTCGCTGGGCCCGGTCTAGCCAGACCCGTGGGCCGCCGCACCGTGGCCCGCCACCTCCCATGAGGCCCGCGTGTTAGCGCGGCCTCCTCCACCGACCAACCAGTTGGCCGGTCGCGTCCACGCGGAGACCCGCCAAACGCAGGTCTCTATCGCTGTGCAGGGGTCGTGCCGGGACCCCGACTCGCCGTCGCGCCAGCCAGCACCGATGGCGCCTCGCGCTCCCTCGCCCACGACCACCCCGCCTTAGCCCTCGCCGCCGCTCGCCCGCACGGAGAAGCTGCCGCGCCGCCTCGGTCCGCCGCCGCGCCGCCTTGGAACCTCGCCGGACCGCCAGAAAAACACCCCAAAACCTGCTGATTTCGGCGGACGACTGCGAGTGCGTCGGGACTCAGATTTTAAAACCGAAATATGCGACAGAAAGAGTATAAAATCTAATTCGCATTTATGAGATTTGTTCGATAATTCGACATAGGTTTGATACAAAAATTTGAGCTCAAAATGGGTGTGGGAAAAGGAAACGAAAACTACAAATCCTACCTCGATGGGCTTTGCCCGAAGCTTCGCGACGATCCGCCGACCGCCATGCCTTGGAGAGGATGGAGATGAGAGGAGGAGCTTCAAGGAGAGCTTCTTGGGTTTCTTCCTTCCGCCAGAGGATGAGGATGAGCAGGGTGAGGAGGAGGGAGAGGGGTGTTTGTTTATTTAAGGGAAAATTAATTAAAAGCTTAATTAATTAAATCCCCAAAATGACCCACTTATGAAACACCCGACGGGGTCGAGGTTAATCCTCTCCTAGGGTAAACACCACCTCCCGAGAACAAAGGCGGTCTTTGAATTTTAATCCGAGACCTCGTTCGAAAGTTATCAAATTTAACGTCCAAATCCGCTAAATTACGAAAACGCCACCAGGGCCATTTTTCACAGACGGGCCGCACCCGCAAAACTTACACCCCTCCTAGGGTAAACGGAACGTTACGAACTCAACGGTACCCTCAGTTTTCCAATACAAGACACCTTTTAAGAGATACTCGTGTTAATCCGTTAAACGAATAAATTAATTATTTAATTTATCCGTTCCATGTTCCGAAAGCGAGCGAGGGGTCCAAATATCATGCGCCGACATGTTTTATGTCGCTCTTAGGGTAAAAACCCAATTCCAGACCCATCTGTACACTCATATCTCTGATTTGAAGCACTGTTTAGGAGTTATCCCATTTATTTGGTGTTTCCAGTGTGAACGCACTGAAAATTTAATTCTGGCCACTCCAGGGCTCGGAATCGCATGCCATCTGAGGATGCTGCTATGGAATAACATCAAGAATATTCCAGAATTCTTTCGAAGAAAAAACCAGGTTCTTACAATGGTCCCCCCTTCTTGTTTCATTTGATGTAATAGAAACTTTTCCCTCTCTATTTCTTCTCCTTCATCTTTTCATGTAGTTCTAATAAAGAATAATTGACTATATTTAAGAAGTAATTTCAACTGAATCTCAATTTGAATTCCAATCCAGGATAACTAATTTGAAATAAATAAGTCATGATTTAATTTTTACCTGATATGAGGGACTCCGTGAGCATAGTTTGACTATTTCTAGGCTTACATGGAAGACCATACAAACTTTTCATCTTTTATTTTATAACAATAATTTTTGTCTAAGCCTTTAATGGTGTAGACTTAGTGGGTATAACTTGAATTTTTCATAGGAATTCCTTTAAGGGGTTTTGAAATAACAATATTTGTTTCTCTTTTGATTGTTTGATTGCTTGAAATTTTTCATAAACCATATGAGTCCTAGGTTTATCAAGTTGGTGCTCAAATTTTTTACAGGATTCCCTTTTTGGGTTTTCATCCTTGTGAGTGTTGTCTCTTATTCATGGTAATTTTAAAGTCTTTCAAACCAAACTATCATTACTGATGTTTTAGTTCAAATATATTTGACCATGATTTACAGGTGAAGGGCCCCAATTTAGGACTCATTAACTAAGAATTTACCAACAGATTTCAAACATGGATAAGGAATTTTTCTTGACCCTGACCTTGCAGTTATTAGAAATAGAACATGATATGGGGAATGGAATCCATTGGGATTATGGAAGTAGGGAAAACCTTCCTTAGGGATGAATTTTACTTTGGTTAATATTCTATTTTTGTGGGACATTTATGCAGATCCACCGAGGCATTATACACATTAGTCAAACAAAGGTTTCCTTAAGACACTGACCTCCCATCTCCAATGGACACATAGATTTATGGAAACTTTGATTTTTTGGGGTTTGTAAGACCATGGTAGATTGAATTTTAATGGAATGATGTTTGAAAGTGATAAGGGAATTTGTATTGGTTTTAAATGATAATTCCACTCCCACATGAATTTGAATTGTGTAAAGAGGGGGCTAAAGCATGGTGCAGTTTAATGTCATGCAACTGAGACATTTGAGACTCATGATTTAAAGTCACCTTATATTGACCAAGAACAACAGTAAATGACTTTTCCATTCTGTAGTATTTTGACTAAAAATGCTCCATCATCTTTAAGCATGAGAGGGGAGAAAGGATGTAAACTGTAATACAAGGGGTTTATGAAACCAAGGAATGAGATGAGTCATAAACGTCATATGGTGTACTAAAGTAGGAAAATACACTCATTAGGATGAGTTTTACTTTGGTTGACAGTCCATTTTTGTGGGAAAATTATGCAGAGCCACTGGGGAATTATGTGCATAGTCAAACAAAGGTGTCCGCAGGACACTGACCTTCCACCTCTGATTTCCATAGAGGATTATAGGGTTTCATACATTTCTGAACATAGAGTATGGGTTGTGAATAGGGGGTGACTAAAAATGAAAGGGGTAATTTCAAGCTGAAATCACATTGGAATAGGTAAAGACATTCTCTTCATACAGGTGAGAGGGGGTTCTTTATGCAGGTCTAACCCTTATGTAGGAAGGAAAGGGACAATTTAGTTTCACAACTGGGTCTGAGATATGCTACTCTAAAATCACTACGCATCTTTATGATGATATGAATCAAGCCAAATTTAGTTCTATTAAAGTTTTCTCACATGTAGATTTGATTCACACATATGGGTGGGGAATTTTCATTTCATGTGCGAGTTTTGAAAATAAGTTGGGACTCGTGCTGGACTTTACAGTGTGGATTCATTTCCTATGTGGATTCATGAATGAAAGGCATTATTTGGCATATAAAGGCCTGAGAATTGAAATTGGGTATAAGGTATCATGCAGTTTTAATGCCATGCAATTAGGAAATCCATAGAGGCCCCAAGTAATCAGAGGATAATCAGGTTGTGGTATTCCAAAATGTCCAATATGTGAGTAAGAATGAAAGTGTAAGTCGTGATTTCAAAGTATTTCAGATCAAGATAAATTATATGGGGATTTGATGTTGTTGGGAGTATGAAAATAGGAAAATACTCTCTTTAGTATAAATTTTCCTTTGGTTGATAGACTATTTTTGTGGGAACTTTATGTATAGCCATTGGGGAATTGTGTGCATAGTCAAAAAAGGTGTCTGTAGGACACTACCATCCCATTCTCGATGGCCTAGGAGGTATATGAGGATCAAAAACTGCTTGAATCACGAATTTTGAAAAATTTAGATGATCAATTTCTATATATTAGAAAAACTCAGGCTGTGATTATTCGTGAAATCAGGAGTCTCTCCACACAGATCTAACCCATATGTGGGGTGGCACATTTTGATTCCCTTGTCGGAGCTGGACCTGAGCTTGGGGATCTGGATGTCCTAAGATTTGGCTCCCTACAAAGGTTTGGTCTTTACATTGGGGGTGGGTAATTTTAGCTATATTTGGGGTACCTTGCAGTTTGAAGTCATATAGTTAGGACTTCGGGTTCTCCGTCATGGGGGGAAAGGAACCACATCACTCCTTTTAAGGTTGTACAACTAAGACAAGCCATTAAGGATTAATTTTCCATGGATCCCTAGGGAATCCACTATAGATCTCCCTAAGATCATGTAGGTCATGCCTGGTGTGAGAAACAAGGGAAAAAATGGATTTTAATACACCCACTAGGGATAACCTAATCCAAGAAAGGTTCATTTTATACTCAGGGTGATATCATGTAGTTTATTAGCGTGAAACTCGGACTTTTCATCATACAGTTTAATTTTATATGATTAGGATAATTTTGGCATAGTTTAACATATTTTTGAAAGGATGTAGGTGAATCCACGAGAAAGTGGGACATGTGATTATTCTTGAGACAGTCCCGTGAATAGGGCCTGTTTGGGATCCTTCCGCATTGACCTAGTATGCGTGCATAAGGGATTTTTTTTCTGTGTTCCACATCCATATCCTGGTCATAGGATTCAGGTATCACTATGTATCCCATGGGATTATAATAATCACACCACACATAGTTCCTTATAGAAACTACTTTGTGTAGGTATGAACCATACATAGGGAGAGGGATTTTTTTTATTTCAGGGTGGCTGGGCCATAATGATATTCCAAGAATCTCAATGTATCTTGCAAGGGTTGGAATCAATATGAACATAGTTCTAAGACACGACATGGTAGGTGACCGATTCCCGAGGCAATTTCCTCTCAGGTGAGAACATTGCTGGGCCATGTAGTTTAATGTTATGTGATGGGGTTGTTGGTGGCTCAATATGAACAAGATAGATGTTATGGGCCCATCTAGCTTTATGTCTTTTGGAAAAGAAATTGGAATCATAGTTTAACTTTCTATTGAAGGGACTAAATTTCATAGAAGGTCATGAATATGTATGGGATAATTGGTCTAGGATATTTTGGCATGCACTAAATGTGAGAGGGGAAAGAAAGTGTAAACCATGATCATGGGGATCCTTGGATTAAGAGGATTGATATGTGTCATGGGAGCCATTGGGAATACAGAGGTAGGAAAATTATCTCCTAAGGATGAATTTTCCTTTGGTTGGTATGTATTTTTGTAGGTAAATTATATAGAGCCGTTGGGGCATTGCGCACATAGTCAAACAAAGGTGTCTGCAGGACACCGACCTTCCATTTTCGATGACTATGGATGTTTGTGGGGATTCAAAATTTCCCATGTTATGGAGTTTGATGGATGAAAAGTGAATGTATAGGTACACGGGGAATATCTAGACCATGATTAGTTGTGAATCATGGGATCCCCTACATGGATCAGGATTATATGTGAATAGAGCATGATACTTTGACAAACCCTTTCCATGGGAATCAAGGTCTAGAATATCTCGCCTGAATTTTCATTTTTGTGCAGGATATGGTGATATTTTTATTTTCTTGTTTTGCATGTATGGAACAAGGTTTGTATATCTAGGCATCAATATGTATCTCATTATACTGAGAATCAAGACACATGTAGTTCTTGGGGTACCTTGTAGTTTAATGTCATGCAGTTAGGACTCAGGCCATGTAGTTTTACGTCTTGTAGTAAGGACCGGGGCCATGTAGTTTTATATATTGTAGTAAGGACTCATGCCATGCAGTTTTACGTCTTACAGTAAGGAATTAGGCTTGTAGTGAATTTATTTGTCTATTAGGAACCCTCTGTTGAAACTCCTAAGCCCACATGAGCGAGCCTCATATTTTGAATAACCATCCATGAAAGAGAGAGCCTCATATTCGGAAGTTGCATCGATCATCAATTCTATAATCGGGATGAAGAAATCATCTTTTAGACAGTGCTGATTGAGATCCCTGGAATCGATGAAAACTCTGATTTTCCCACTTTTCTTCTTGAAAAAAACAATATTTCCATCCGTCTGAGAAATTATACCTCCCAAATGAAGTTAGCTCTGATGAGCTTGTCTACTTTAACCTCTATTTTGGTAGCACGCGTTGGTTGAGTCCTTCTGGCAGCTTGCTTGTAACCACTATATTTTTCTGGTAGACCCAGGTGATGAGTGGCCACCACAAGATCAAGTACTAGAATTTCCATATATTTCTAGGTGAAAACATCTTGATTATACTTCAAGAATGAGGTATATAACTATTTCTCCATGGAAGACATTCCCTCACTAATCAGAGTGGGTCACAAGTCTTCTTCATTACCCAAGTTTATTTCCTTGAGTTCATCAATGGTGGTAGAGACACCCTCCCTGAATGTGGTGGGGGAATCCCTAAGATCTTATTCATCATCCTCCTCCACATCCTCCCAATCCTCATCTTCCTTTTATGGGAAGAAAATTCTTGATATGAGCTGTTTAGAATTGGTCGAGGAGTCACAACTCTGGTATTTGGAGGCTGAACAAGCTTCTTTTATCCCGATTAACTACAGGGAATTCTATGGAGAGGGTGGAGTGAAAGGTATAAGAATTTCCTCACCTTATTTTAGTTATGAGGCATCCTATTTTGTCTTCATGGGTAAGGCATGAACCATATGGTTCCCTGAAGATGGGTTAATGGAATTTTTATTTGAGCACTCTCCATCATCCTAGGGGCCAATGCACTATTCAACACTATTGGGCACGGTGGCCATGACTGATATTAAGAATATGGATGAATACATGTCAGAATTTGGATCCATGCACTCCACCTGATTGATGTAAAGTTTGTATTCTCCACTGATATTCCTGAGAGGGTTAGTATGAACCACCTCTAGTCCATTTGAAGTGGCGACCCAATCAATCCCATTGACTGAGGGTTGCTTCCCTTCCTTCTCATAGAATCCTGCATCGATGTAGTGTGACTCACAAGATTTAAATGGGGCCTTATCAGTGTACAATGTAATATTCTATCCATTAATACTATATTTTATGCATTGATGATATGATGAGGAAATTTCTATTTGATGATGCAGCTAGGGCCTTCCTAGTAGGATATTGAAGGCTGCATTTTGTCTGACCACCAGAAATTTTGAGTCATCTATGAGTTCACCAAGGAAAGTTTTAATTTTTTTGTGTCAATGGATTATTCTCAATTTTATCATAACCCAACAAGGCCATGGTGTAGGGTTTCATATTTTCATCATTTTATTCCAACCGATGAAGTGTCTGTAGTGGAATAAGATTAACTCCGGAGAAATTTTCAATGAAGACATTTCAAATTTCTATATCATTTATCTTGTTAGACATGTGTATGGGTTTGATGTGACCCTGCATAATGGCGTCTTCATATTGATTCTTAAAGGAGATGAAAATATTAATTTTTTAGGTCTAGTGTCTATCCGATAGAATTTAGCAGCATCTACTTTGGATTCAAACTCATGGGGGCTCAGTAGAGCTTCAATGAATGCTTCCCCTAGGTCTGCTGACAGATTCAGTGAATCCCAAATTAATAGATTGGATGGTACCAAAGATAACTATTTTAGGATTTAATATTTCTGCTCTAAAGGTTGGTACATCCTAGCTCGGGGATGCTCTTTCATAGGCACTTTAGAGGCCTGAGCATTGGGTGCAGAGGGACCGTCTCTTGAGACAAGAGTTGGTGTTGTTTCTACACTTTGTGGATTTGGTCGAGCATGTCTTCCAGCACACTGTGGGTGATTAGACATATGTTATTCATCAGATGGATACTTCAGGATGATCAGTCCAGAGTGGATTTCTATAGGGGTATAAAAACTTTCCTATTCTTTTTGGGTCCACCAAAGGGTTCTTCTACGAGTTTCTTCCACATTGATGGTTTGAGATGAAGTGAAAACATGAATTTTATTTCTACCATGGATGCGTCTACCTGGGTATCTTTGTATTTGATGGCATCTTTCCCCAGCTCTCTGATTGGGCATGGGTAACTTAGGTTCATATCCATACTCTTCTTTAGATAAAGGATCCACTAAGTTAATTACATTAATAGATCCAAAGATAAATTCCTCATCTGATGATGACATTGCCCGATCAAATTCTTCCATTGTTTCCATTTGGTAGGGTAGTGACCATTGTGCAATTTGGCTGGGTGAGGCCCATATCTTCATATCTATTGGCATGAAATATGAGGGTTTCAAATAAAACTTTGTCCTTGGTGTAGATTCATCTTCTTTCACTTGATAGTCTTGGCCCTTAAAGGATCGTGGGGTCAAGGACGTTAGCTGTGCTGTATTAGGAGCAGTTGGGAGACCATTCAGTTGAATAAACTATGATCAGAAGATACTATGGGATCTATTGACAATTTTTTCATGTAATATAACAATCTAAATTATTCTCTTTTTTTATGATGACTTTTTTCCATTCCCCTTCTTCATCAGGGTCGGTGGTGGAAACATACACCACTTATGCTGGCGGTGGTCCTAGCTTGACTTTCATAGATTCTATCATCTTTTTTATAAGGTATTTCAAGAGGAAAAACTCCTAGATTGTGTGTCCCAGTATCCTATGGTAGGGACAATAATTTGGTCGGTCATCAAGACCTACTTCATGTGCCCTCTTCATCTCTGGTAGGCTAAGAAATTTTTAATTCCTGGAATCTAAAAAGTATACATGGGCATGATCATCCCAGAACAAATAAAATTTATTTCTTCACTCTTAGAATTGATTTCACATGGATCCACTTCAATCATCTTGTTGAGGTGGGGGTGGCTATTGAAATCCAGGGGGCCTACATAGTTTGGTGCAGACCTTAGAGATGGAGCTGGTGGAGGGGGTGTCTTAAGCATAATGGAAGCTACTTCAGCTCTTCCCACCTCTTTACCTAGGGTCGATGGGGTTGTTTGGGACTTGAGATTAGTTCATTTCAAGGAATCCTCTATTCTTTGAGCAATTGTAGAGAAATACCAAAACCCACTTTTATACTTCACCAGAATGAGGGGTGTTCATAGATCATCACATAGATTATCGATGCACATGGAAATAATATCATCTTTGGGAAGAGGATGGTTCAGGGACTAAGTCAACCTTTCCATATTCCAATGAAGTCTAAATCTCTTTAGTTCTACCACTATTTTCAGTTCATGAGGTTGCTGACTATTGTTTTCAGCAACGTTGATCTGAACTGAAAGAGGAACTACCATCGGAGGTCCTCCTAAACTATTATCGAATTAGCTGGTAAGCTGGTATACCAAATTTTTTTTGAACCTTGTAGGGTTCTCATGAAGAATCTGAGTTTCACTACTTCTAATTGTTATGAAGTTCCCATCATGGGATTACAGTAAGATGCATAGTTCATTAAATGATTCTTTGGGTCCCCTGAACCATTGAACACTGGGAATACGAGGTTATTGAAATGTGGTGGTGGTAGGATGATGCTTCCCATGTCAGGATAGGTCTTCCATTCCGATTAAATCAGATCACTCAATCCTTCCATGGATTCTAATCGAGTCATAAATGAATCAATGGTATTCATGAGCCCTTGATGCATGTCCTATTGAACCTGACCATGAGTGGGAAGAGCAGGGGGAAATATTGGACATGCAGACATTGTTAGAACTTGAGGTGGATACCTAGTTGGGGGTATCCTTTGCGGATTCACCTAAATCTATTCCAGATTCTTCCCCAATAGAGGTAAATCTTGGAATCATTTCGATATTGGGTTTAGGTAGACTGACGGTCTCGATGCTACCTTGAATGTGCTTTTTGGGATTGATTCATCTGTCAGGATGATCCATAGTGGTAGAGTCACCTCTTTTGGAAGTGTGTGATAATGATCTACCTAAGGAACATATATGGTAGAATGGATCTCTTATTGTAGCTTAGTGTTGATTCACCTTAGATCTTTCATTTCCTCCCCTTTCCAAACAAATATCTCCTCGAGTGTCAGGGGTGTGTTTTCATTGGGTGTAGGAGGAGGGTTTTATTCAACCTTTCTCTTATTCTTCTAGTTGTTGGGAATTCATAGGGGAGGTAGTGAGGGATTGACTGAGGGAGCACCCAAATTTTAGGCATCCCATTGGTTCTGGGTACACACACCTTCATGGTCAGCGTGGACCCCTCTGGGAGGGAATCATATTATCTTACATCCTCACTATTTGTATTATCTTTATTGAGGTTAATGGGATTGAAAACTACAGTGTTCATCGATTCATATCACATTGGGGGCGGCGTACTGGGTGCTGAATGGTAGGAGAGCTTCTTGTGTCCTTTGTTGGGTCTTCTCCTTCTATTTCAGGGTCCTTTTTAGGTTTCATGATAAAAGGTAACTTGCAGATAACCTTGACATGACCTGGATGTGCATATCCTTTCTATGGGATATGAATCACGAGGCTAGATGGAATGGGTAACCGCTCTGTTCATTGTTCTCCCCAAGTGAGAAAATACTGACATCCACTGGGAAGGTGGTTGAGGTAAAAATTCCCCTAGACCTACAGGCCGGGGTTTCTCCTGTTCCTCTACTAGCTACCTTGGCCAATATTTTCTAGTCTTATGGTGGTATTTTGTGTTAGAAATTCCTCCATCCATATGGGATGGGATTCATCCCACACTACTACAATTTCTATGACTATGTTGACTTTCTTAATCTCACTCATTCACATTCAGATGTGATCCTGATATAATGTTGGGTCTGCATGTGAATTTCTTGATTCTAAGGACATGATTAGTGATCGTTTATTAGATTCCCTTAGGTGAGGAGCCCACTAAATGGTCTCGGTGGCCTGGTTCAGGATATTATCAATGACTATATCTCTTCGGACCTGATGCTTTTGTTACTTACTCAAGGTCGATTCTTTTCGACCATTCCATCTTCCCTAAACAAGTATTTCATTTTATTTTAATCTAAGGATAATAAAATTGCAGTATGCGATATCTAGTGGGCTCTGCTGAATGGGGAATGGGGTAAAGTGTAAAGCTCCATGTTCTCCCCATCCCCAAATATGAACACCAGATGGTGCATCACCGATGAGACAATGTAACTTGTGAAACTCAAGGAGACATGACATTTCAAGGCCTTTCTTCTTCCTCTATGATTGCTGCTTCCGTGAAGACAGAAGAGCTTCTAGGTCGATATGGTAGTGAAGATCTCCCAATATATTGACATGGTATGCATACTCATCATGGGGAAAAAACTTTTCTTTCCACTGGAGGAGAGTTGTATAGATATTGAGGAGAATGTTATGCATGCATTCGTTTGACAACTCTATTGATATACTGAACTGAGAAGTGGTTGTGGGAAAATATATCATAGTTATGTCATCCCTAGATAGTTGTATTTTCCCAAACAACATATCCTATTGTTTTTCTTCCAAGGACTACCCTACTTGATCTTCCCAGTTTGACAGCTTCTTAGCGATTTCATTCCAAGCAGCGTAGATAGTAGGAGCTTCATTGATATTTGAGTGGCATGGGGGTGGCTTAGAGGATGAGCGTGGCCCAGGAATATCCTCTGTTTGATAAAGGATGTCACTCATCATAGAAAAAGTGCCTAAAATGTCTGAATATATCTTTCTGAGTGCCTCAATATATTAGGGCTTCCTGGTATTTGGTTCGATGAGGGGATGTCCATCTTTTCGGTGTGGATTTTGACTATGGGGAGGAACTTCATAGTTAGTTCTATAATAGTGATGGCTACCATTTCATCATAATGTATGACTGTGGGGAGTGTCCCCAAAATGTATAATATAGGAAGGACCTTCAGGGTAGACCACAGTAAGGGGAGGGACTTATTACTGCTTGAGGTCATTGTAGGGAGGACATTCACATTAACTACCATTATGGAAAGGACTACCATCATGGATTGATGTCTAGCTGCAAGGAGAATATCTAGAGTGTACATTATCGTGAGGACCTTCAAGATAGTACAATTAGGGGAGGCCTTCTCATTTCTTGATGTCACTAAAGGTATGACCTTCACAGTGACTGCCATCATGGAGTGGACTACCATCACAGCTTGACGTCGGACTATAGGGAGAATATTATCTGCAACGTATACCCTAGGGAGGACTATCAGGATGAAATATATAAAGGGGATATAATTCTTCCTATTTTATATTCTAGTCAAGGGGAGGGATAACCTAACATGAATTAGGAGATAGGATCTTTCAATCGATCATTTCTGGCCCACTTAGTAAGCCCCTATGGGTGCTCTAGGGAGGACCTTCAGAGATTCCGGTAGTAACATTGTGGGGAGAAATTTCACAACTACTACTGCCACTTCTATAATTTGGTAATTCATCGATATGACCTTGTGATTATATTGATAGATGTATTATGGCATCAAGAACTCCGGCTTCCAATAGAGAAGAATAATGACTATGCTTTTCATTTTATGGTTTCCTTTGGTGAATTTCATTTTTGGGCGCTATCTTGTGGGAAGCTGGGGATGCCTGCTATTGTTAATGACCTTCATATGTGATTCCCTATTTCGTTGGTTTCAGTGATGTTCTTAGGATGCGCCAATGAGCATATTGAGTTCTGGAAGGGACATATGCCTGCCTTGGAGTTGCCAATACGTTGGACCGGTGTCCCCCGGTTGTAATAAGTATTTGTTCATGATACGGTTGTCCTTGTATCATGGAATATGGTCACCGAACCTCTTGGAATAGAGTAGGTATTTAGGTCTTCTCTATAGTGACTATATGATTTTGTGGATGAGTCACCCACTCAGGGATACCGGGTCAAGGTCCTGAATCCCCTTCTTTTCTACAAATGCAATTACATCTTGATAGGTTTAAAGAATATGATCTGGAATTGATGTCTGATCCTCCATCATTACCAAGATTTTTTGAGATATGTATTTAGATATAACATGTATAAATTCCCATTCCAATGTCAGAGAAAAAGTTTATCCCTACTCTATTTCTCCATGTGTTTCCAGTAGGTAATGGTAGTTCTACTTTGTTAGGAAAGATGGATGAGTCTGATCTTGACTTGTAGCTGGGATACACCAGCTGCTTTCTCCGGTTTCCACCATATTTGGCTGGTGGAATTTATATTTGTTAGAATGAATTTACATATGATCTTTTTAGTCTATATTTTTCTCATGAGCTTGATATGAATCCATATAAATTTTACTCTGCTTATATTTTCTTGCCCACATATTTGACTGGTGGAATTTTTTGTGGTGGGCAGGAATTTGCATCTACCTATTGATTCCCACTATATTTTACTGGTGGGATTCATATGAATTAGTAGTATTGTATGAATACCCATAGTTTTCCTCCCTATTTGGATGGTGGTCTTGGTGTGCTTCAGCAGAAATTTGTACCCGCTTATAGCTGGTTTCCTCCCTATTTGGATGATTGGCTTCTTGCACATCGGCGGAGATTTTCATCCAACTATAATTTTATGCCCTATCTTCTTGGTGGGATCAACAAACATTGGAAGGAATTTTTACCATCTTGTATTATTCCATAATATATCCATGGTGGGCTACATAATAATGAGTAGGAATATGTGTTTGCTCGTAGGTTGTCGTCATATTTCTGTGGTAGGCTTTGGAAGAGGAGGAAGAGTTGTATGTATGTCTGTGGTACACCGTCGTGTTTGTACAGTGGATCTCCTCCTCAGGAACCAGGTTAATCAATTTCTCTAGATTGTATGTTTTCCTCCATCAGTGGGAAGACTGAGGGGCCCATGTCTATTGGACTTAGCATGATCCCTCAGTGTGGTATCCTCCTCAGAACGAGGATACTGGGTTGCGCTGTGTTAGCGGCGACATCTTCAGATAGGGGTATGTGGGTAAGACCTCTGTACAACTAGGAAGAAGTCATCAGTATCGACCTCATCTACCTCCCTAAGATATGAGAGGTACTTTTTGTCACATTTTGAGGATAGTTTCCCAGAATGATTGTATATGGCAAGTGGATCCTCTTGGTTCTAGAGTGCCATCCACGACTGAATAGGTGGTTAGCAAGATTTCAACAATTTGAGGGCAAATATTATAGCCTCAACCATAGGGAGAGTACCATTTTGATGGTAATCCTTGATCAGAATTTTTTAAATCTAGTGTTGAAGATGTTGGATAGGCAATGGAGTCATATTCTTTATTGGGTACCGACTGCCTGTGCGGTTGCTGCTGTGAAAGTCTGAGAAAGTTGTCAGAATGCCATAGGAATGAAGGTATCTATGGGAAATTCTTATAATATATATAAAATATATAGAAAAAACCCCTTCAAAGAAGAATCTCATGAACACATTTAAAATTGATGAACTTTCTTGGCCCTCTTACTTTTTAATGTGAAAGGGGATTGAGTTGGGGTAACTGGCCACCTTGGTGAAGGATTCACATCAGGTTCACAATTTTTGTTTCGACCTAATTCATGTCATACCCCTTTTGTGGATGGAGATAGTCTCACAAGGACTGGTCAATGAGTCTTTTTTATGTTGCAAAGGAGTTTCCACATTTGAATGGTCCTAGAAGGCGATTGAAGGGGGATAAGTGTTTGTGAAATCATCCCACATCAAGTACGATTTCCCCAGATGGTCTCCAATGGGTTTATTCGTGGAACCAAGAACACCCAAAGACCCTTTTTTCCATGATTCATGGACCTACATTCCAAAGGAAGAAACTCATTGGATGATTTGTACAATGAAACTTAAGGACTCCATTGGTCGTGAGGATGGGAGTTCGGGCTCATCAAACCCTTTTTTGGGGGAATTGTTTCTTATTTTGGGACTCTCTTATAAATTTAAGCTATGTTCATATGTTCATGAATCCTTGGTTCATTCCCAAGAGTGTGTCCACAGATTTCTTCCGGGTCTCAAGATCAATCATGGATATACATGGGTTAGGAATTACTGACACGGTGCTATCTTAAGACATGTGATGAAGCACTCTGGGGTTTATCGTCTTCCAGGGGGAATAGGAGTTGTTTCGATATCGAGATTGAAAGCATAATATGGGATTCCTTTGTATCCTCATGAGAGGAAATAGAACCCATATAGTTTGGTTCCGTTTACACATCACCTTTTAAGGTCATGTGATAAGGAACCGTCCACGAGGATTAACATCATGCAGTAAGGACATATAGGTGAAAGGTTCCTAGCCAAGGTTTGGTGCGGGACATAGGCCAAAGAGGCTTGGGATTTCTAGAAGAGATACGTTCTCCTAGGTGGATATGAACCTACTGGAGATATGTCCTAGAGAATATTAGGGTGATATAAATGTCTAGTTTATACCTTGAGGAAGATTCTTACATATCATAGTTTTTTGGTAATCAAATACCTTGTAGTTTAGTTAGATGGGGATTAGGAAAATAATCTTCCAATAAATGAGGCATTATGTGGAGCTTACATAGGTAGAGAATGCCATTTTTGAGTCAGTGTTGGGACTTACACCATAAAGAAGGCCATGATGAATTGGGGGGGTCATGATTGGTTTCAACCTTTGAAAATGATCCCCTATGAGGTCAGGACTTAGATAATCATTATACATATCCTTTTTGGGGTAGGAATAAAATTTCTCGTAGTTCAATGCATTTGGGGCTTACACCGAGGAGGAGACCCATTAAGGGGAAACTTGAATTGATCTGGGCATGCACCTTCTAAGATTGCCATGATTTGGGGTTATATAGATGTCATGATCTCTCCCAACCTCTAAGACCATGTGAGTCATGCTCGGTGTGAGAAACAACAATAGGCAGTGGATCTAAAGATCGCACATCCCACATCATCTGATGATAGATGATACTAGATCCCAAAGGGAGAGAGAGAGAGGGGGATTTGAACTTTCCAATACACCCCTTTGTTTTCATACCCTGGATAGTCAGATTAACCTATCTAGGTGTCCCCTAGGTGGAGGCATAGGGGAGAAATGATGAAACCTTCTGCAGGAAAATCTAGGGGTTTACCCTTATGGGAGTGCCCTAAAATTGGTTCTATGAAATGGGATGATTTTTTGTTCTTTTAAAAGGGAAAAGTAAGCGTGATTTACCTCTAATATCACAGACCCTCATCAAAGGGAAAGGCTAGTGATTACCCTTGATCCCTAGAATGAGGAGGTTCAGGTTAGTACCTAAGGTTGAACCCTAGGTTACCAGGGTAATGTAAAATTATGAACATTTTGGGGATCCACACCATTGCGAGGATTACCCAAATGACACTGCTTACCATGGGTGTGTAAATTCAAAAGGGTGCGCTGATTCTCCTGATGATTATACCATATGGGTCTGGTGGATTTGGAAAGGGATTTGGCCTAATCCCATTGGTTTGGTTTGTGTAGGGTCTATGTATGATGTGATGGAAACCAGAGAAAATGGTTGGAGTGAGAGGATAGAACACCAAATAATACCCCATTCTACATACCATTTTCTCATATAGGTTGGGATTTCCCCCGCATTTCATATTTCTATGCAGGTGGGGGAATCATCTGCATACCATGATGGTACACAGATATGGAAGTGGTTAGCATAGAATTTATCTATGCAGAACCAGGCTTCGCCTATGTATCACTTTGCTACGTGGGGATGAGTTCCTCCTGTGTAGTGATTTGCTACGTAGGGATAAGTTTTATCCATGTACCGTGGTTATACGTAAGGATGAGATCCGACCACGTAGCGATTTTATACATGGTTTAGGGTTTATTCCACGTATTATTTTACAACGTGGGGTGTTAATTTGAAGAAGTGGATTTTTCCTATAATTTTCATGAAATTCATCCACGAAGGATGTTGGGTTCATGGTCAACCAATCCTAATTATATTTTCTTCTTTCATGGTATGCTATGAGCTATACCAGCAAGAAATCATAAAAAATATCTATCTTTATAGTACTTTCTTATTATGTTCCTTCAAATCTCTAAAATCCATTCTCATTAAGTCTCAAATTCTCTCTATCCTTCTTTATTCCTCTCCTATGGATCCTTTTTTTGGCTCCCTCGATATCCTTTTATAGAGTGTTGGGGAAGATGGATCTATGGGCAGCACGACACATTTTGTAGAAGCCCTTGGGAAAATCACCTAGATCACGGGTGAATCAGTCAGCAAAGCCCCACGGGGTTGCTATTTGTGGCAACGAAGATCACCACCTCAATCCCACGAACAACTTCATACCATTTTCAGTACGCCTCCAAATTCTCCTCACCTGCAAACCATTTAGTTCACGAGGATTGTATGAAGGGACAAAATTATTCACCTCTATTCCACCAATGATGCTGTTAGTGGGGGATGTATGTGGAGAGTATTTTTCCACCACTATTTGGCATGTTCCATATTTTGCAGGAGCTGACACCGTCATCTCTATTCCATAAACCACTTGGTTCATGGTTACTTTGTGAGGCCGTGGATCACCATGCAGAGTGGCAGTCCGTGAAGGGGTTGTAGTTTGCGATGCCTCTTCTCCCCTTTTCTGAATTTGGATTCTTAAAATTTCTTCTTTAAATTCTTCATACAGTTCATTTTATTTCCTTTTACAAAATTATGTGAGTATTTACTTCCCTTTGCAAAGTTTGTAGGTCCCAACAGTGACCACCAAACGAGGCTTGTTAAATCCTTTTCGGATGAAGAAACAATTATATATGAACTAATATAATATATATAATATATGATATTATATATATAAAGTGTATATTTAATTACATGCATTTTACTCATGTATGAAATACATGTGAGAATAAATATATATTTGATATATATTTATTTCTTCTGAATAGTTTTATTATCAGTTACAATATGTTATGAACAAATTAATTGGATTGAACGCTCATTGAATACAATTCAATGAATTGTGTGAATAAATGTATATGGATACATAAATATGGATGACCCATTTTCATTTAATGATTTTTTATGGATTCCAATATAAAGGGCTGTGATCCCTCCTGTTGAAGACAAGTAATTGTGAGCAAACATCCCATTTCATTTTTCCTCCCATACAGCTGTTCGTCACCTGAGATAAAGGAATTGACACTCCTTAATCATTTGGGTATCCTCATAATATGATTTCATATCCATTGGGTAGTGTACCAACCTTAGAGGTAGTGTTATTTTCCTCACTTCTTCATGATCTTCATCAAACCTTCTCCT
Organism: Viscum album; assembly: GCA_963277665.1. Taxonomy (NCBI): domain Eukaryota; kingdom Viridiplantae; phylum Streptophyta; class Magnoliopsida; order Santalales; family Viscaceae; genus Viscum; species Viscum album. Next base: position 1,468,641,284 of record OY728158.1, read on the forward strand.
TTTCCAAGAAAGATGAATAAAATGTCAAGGTATACTATTTATACAGTTTATTTATGCATTGATTCTCTAGGATATATCTACCCAGGTTTGGGTTGTCTTCCTCTGTATATGGTCATGCGATGATCATAAAAAACCCATAAATGGTATCATAGGGTATGCTTCTTTGACGAATCAACACGTTGATTAATTTTAGAAAGATAAATTTTAGTAGTAAAATGATATTCTTCAAGATTGAGAATAAATATGAAATGTTCATATTTTTACTCTTTAAAATTAATAAAGTATTTATTTTAATCAAAATAATTCAAATTTTAATTGAATTATATTTTTTATATTTTTTTATAAATAATAGATAGTTATTTTAATATATTTATATAAATTTATAAAAGTGTTTTTATAAATTAATTAGCTATAAAATGATTATGGTTTATTGATAAATATTTTTTTAAATACCTTTTGAAAAATTAAATGGAATGATTTGTGATATAGAAACAAATTGTTTATTTATAAATCATAAAAGGTGACTTATAAAGAGTTTATAAAGTCCAACATATATGATATTTAGATTATATAAAAATGTTAGAATAATATATATTTAATTATAAAATGTTTATAATTCCAAAAATATCATATAAATGTCATTTAATATAACATGTAAAAGGGTTCATATTGATAAGAAAATAAATTTTTTATATTCTTATTGATTTATATAATGTTTATATTTAGCATTTATTTATGAACAATTAATAAATGTGTCGTATTTCAGAAAATAAATTCATTTTTTATTTATTAAATTTCCTTAATATTCATGTTTAGTACATAATTAATTAATTTGAAATTGATAAAATTAAAGGTGATTTATTTGGATATTATTTAATCCTCATAAAAAGGTATTTTGATAACTGATATGATCAAGGTTTAAATAATAATTAATTATATGATATTTAGATTATATAAAAGGTTTACATAATAGAAATTGAATTTGAAATAGTTTATAATTTATATCATATAATATATTTAAAATGGAAATTCATTATTATGATAAATATGAAAGAATTCATATTTTGAAGAATTTAAAGAGTTTATATTCAAAATTATGTAATATTCATAATGTTAAAGGTGAAATTATAAAAAATGGTTTATAATTACCTTTTATTTATGAAATTGTTCATAAATTTTTATCACATGTTTAAATATTTGAATTGTTCATTTATTTAAATGTTATTCATGGTTATAATTGTAGTTATAAATTTTTTATATTATGAATAAATATATTCAAATGTTTATATGATAAATTTCTTCTATGATATAGCCTTTAATATCATGCTAGGTTTGATATACTAAAATTTAGTTTTCATCTGCCTTGACCACAGTTTGTAATTTTATTTATGAGATTTAGAATAGATGTTTGGAATAGTTTGTGAAAATTTGATGTTAGAATTTTCATGAATTGAATTCTATCTTGATTAAAGTATCCCTGAGTAGAGGGACTTGGGGTCAGAACACCTATTTTTCTGGAGTTTTTATTGACTAGGAAAGTGAATGAGGTTGGATACCTATTGCTCCAACTTACTCATGTGGAGTTTTCCAATCTCATATAACTCTACACCTTCACCTGAAGTGTTCATTTACCTTATAAATATTATGCTTTTAAATATGTATGAATATACTTGAAGTCTATTCTTGGGTGATTGACACAAACTTATGGGGTGTGTAAATATTTACATATCAATTTGGTGTGAACAAATTAATTTAGTGGTTTGAATATGGATTACAAAACTAAAACATTAAAAGAATTCATACACAAAAAGGGAATAAAGAATGAGAAGATAATTATTACATAGTATATAATAGTTATGAATTTTATATGAATATGATGTATATAAAATTGGTGATACCTTAAAATAAATCCCCATAAATACTAAGTATGAGATTCCTTCCAAAGAGACACTTATAATGAACTCGATCATCCAACAGGGCATGCCATGCTAAAGGTGGGAGCCTTTAGGTTATATTGTGCAAGGAAAGTAAGTAATGAGTGACTCTGGATTATTCTATGGGTGGGTTAAGCTAAAGCCATATTCCCCTAGATCTTCCTTTGTTATCTAATTTTTGGAATTTTATTTGAGTTACACTAGTTGTGAGACCCTAATAGGATTAGTTTACTAGATTAATAGAGTTGATTGAATACATGATATGGTTTTGGATAAAGGTATTTCCACTCAACTATACAAGAGTCAAAACTTTTGATATTGGGATGATTCCCTACCTAAATAGCTAAGTAAGGGGAGAAATGCTAAATAAACCTAAAACTTATTGAAATGTTCAAATTGGATCACTAAATGGAAATGATATATGGGGTTATCATAAATTTTAGTGGGAGTAATTTAATTTAAATCCCTTAATGAAAATATATATGACATGATTTAAATCTGATTAAAATTTATGTGGTATATAAATACATCATCATCATCAAAATAAAATTTATATTAATATTTGAAATGAGGAGATTAAAGTAATCATGTTCTATGGATGGAATCTTAAGAAATGTTTTCGAGAAAGTGAAATATTCTATGTGTTAGAATAGTTCCTTCCTAAATAATTAACTACAGAAATTGTTCAATAACTAAATCTAAAATCATAGATTCATTTAAGGTTTCAAAGTCATTAGATTCTAAATTACCAAAGGAATCTTAGTCTCTACACATGTAATAAATATGACTGGGTACATCAATGATTGTAGTTGCATATAAAAAATATGATTGGGTATATCAAATTATATTCAATACAATTGAATATATTAATGACTTGGTGAGACTAAATGTTTTCATAACTTTTTATTGGTTTTAGAAATCGATTATATTGTTCTGATTGATATATGATATCAAATGTATGTTTTACCAAGTGTTATATATACATAAAAGTTTAAAAAATGAAACATTTTGAAGATTGATTTTTTTTCAAGTAATAGAGAAAAGGATATGCTATATTGATAACTTAGATGCTCCAAGATTAGGATAAACTCATCATAAGATATGTTCAATATATCATTTAGCACTTGAGAAGATATTATAAAATTGGTTGTTTAAATGAAATGATATAAGTGTTTGTACACATGTTTTATGATTAATTTGATTCTATGACATTCTTTAAAGATGATACTAAAATAGATTTTTTTGGTTATGGAATTCAAATTATTTTCATTAATGGAAATTTTTTAAAAATGTGAATGAATTCAATAAAAAATTACCTAATATTCTCGAAGTGTTGAGAATAAATGAAATAGATATATGATGTTTAGATTTTTGTATTGTGTTGATTGTACAAATGGGTAAAGGTTCAAACTGGAGGAATAAATTTAGTTGGAAAGTCCAATAATATTTCCTCAAAAATATAACTAAGGTTATTTAAAACCCGAGGATACTATTAGGAAGGAGTAATGATTCCATATGATGGTATTATCTATAATACCTGAAGGGGTTTTTGGAACTCCATAGAATTTCCATGTAAGGTACAAGGGTTATAGAAATAAATTCTTTAAATTTGAATGGTATATGATATCGAATGTATATTTTACAAAGTGTTGTAACTATATAAGAATTCAAAATCAAAAGAAAGAATTGGAAGAGCTTGTAGTTTTCATTGAAGAAATGATGTAAATAGTTACTACATTAAGGATTTGAATGTAAAGGGATCTATAAAGCTCAAATTAATCTAAATAAAAGATGCGTCTCTTCATATCATTTATCTCATGTGATAAGAGAAGATGTCTGAAAACAACGAGTTTTTATGAACATGTTTGAGATGATTAATTGAATACACATGGTTTATAATTAATCATTTTATATAAGATGTTTTAAGAAGAATATTTGGATAAATTTAGTTATCCAAGATAAAATTATTTATCCAGATATTTGTTAAAATATGCGGGAATGTGTTCCCACCACTCATCGGTGAGATATTTTAATAAAATTTTATTTTCAAAAGGAAAGGTTAATAACACATACAATACCATATATGATGTGGAAACAATAATTTATTTGTATAATATTCATACTAAAAGTATATAAATCTTGGTTCCTAAAAACATAAATTAGTTTGTATTGTCTTATAAATATATTACATAATTTATATAATGTCTAAGATACTATTGGGAGTACATTTTTACTTAATAAATTCAATTTTATCAAATAAAAGATTGTGAAAATCTATTTTGAGTTACTTTTAACTCTATATCCTAAAGAGTTAGTATATGAGATAGTAAAGTTATAATGTAAATAGTACGTTATTTTAAGATGATTTCAAGTAAAGAGTTATAATGTAAAATGTTCCAAAGTTGATGATGAAATACTTAGAAATATTTTTAAGTAAACATCAGAATATAACATTATAAAATTTGATGTTATGAAGTTAGGGATTTTGAATATAATTTCAAAAATTGAACTTAAGGAATATGATTCCTTTTTCACACCATTATTAAAAATATCTTTATTCATAAATTTAACTCACTAAGTGGTTAGTGGGATTGTTTTATTAGATGGTCGCATAGGGATGTGATGTAAGTTACATATGGATATAATGTTCATAAAATGAATCAATTACTACAACAACCGCATAAGGGTCATTTTATATATCTACAAGTGATTGGTTGTAATGGTTATAAATGTATAATGTCATTAAAATAAAATAAATATCCATTTATAATTCATTCATGTATACTATAATATATTTTATATGAATGATCAAAAGATAAATATCCTCTCAAAGTAAAAAAAACAACTTTGAGTTTTCCCTAACTGATGATCATCATAGAGTATAATGGGTTGTGATGATATATAAATGTTATATTGAATACATTCTTATATAAATTAAAAAAGGGTTTTATATGAGATATTTAAGAATAGATTCATGATGAAATAAGTAGAGACTTATTACATAGAATGATATGCTAGTGTATATCTCATGGAATGTCACATGGTTATAGATATACTTAGGGGTGTATGCTTATTACTAGTCCTTATTACACGTGGTTGGTGAGATACCTAGAATGAGAACCTTTATAATTTGACACCCTACTTACACAATTCACCATATGAACTTAGATAATTAGGGGTGATTGAGTATGTTGCTGATCATGTCATCAGTTGGAGTGTAACCAAAAAGGGATTTATCCAATTGTATGACATGAAAAGACATATGGACCTTGATTGAATTAGACTTTGGAAATTCATGGACATGATTAGTAATTTCATATATGATATGTTCAATTACTTAGATAAGTGACATGTTATTTTCTTATCAGATAGATGAATGACATGTGCTGTATTCATCCACTTGGTTAGTATTCTTCATAGAATCATGACAATGATGAGAGGCCTATACTAGATTGAATTGTTCCCTGTATAGTGGTCAATCGATGTCATGGATAAAGTATTTATATAAGATAAATATGGTTTATATTATACATCTTATGGTGGATATTTTCATATAGACATTTGAGTATGTTTGATGAAGATCACACTATACCCCTTAAAATCTTGAGTAGCACTGATGCTTTTTTGGAGTCCTCTCTATGCTTACATTTATAAAATAGAGATTTCATAGTTTTTTCCAATGCTGATATGGACCAAAGGGTCACAAATTAGAACCTTGGACAAGGATAAAATTTGGACAATGTTTTTATTAAAAATGATGAGAGTTTGATGAAAAAATATATCCAAAATAGTTTGGATGGATTTACAAGAGTTTCAAAGTTATGTATAAAGACCTTATAAGATTTTATTTCAAGTGGGATATGGTTATATATGCACTAAAATAATATATATATATATATATATAATATAGGATATTATATATATAAAGTGTATATTTAATTCCATGAATTTTATTCACGTATTATAATTCATGTATTAAATACATGAGATAATAAATATATATATATTTGATATATATTTATTTTTCATGAATGGTTTTATTGTTAGTTACAATCTGTTATGAGTTGATTAATTGGATTGACCACTCATTGAATAGTATTAAATTAATTATGAGAATAAATGTATATAGATAAATTAATATTGCTAATGCATCTTCATTTAATTAAACACGGCATGGAAAAATATATAAAGGGATGTGATCCCTCTTGTTGTAAACAATCAATTGTGAGAAAATATCTCATTTATCTCTTCCTCTCATAAAATTGTTCATTATCATAAAAGAAGGTTCTAGTACCCCCTCAACATTTTTTGTATCCTTGAAATACTATCATGGATCCATTGGTATGTGTATCCCCTTGAAGGTAGAGTGATTTTTTTCACTGCTTCATGATATTCACCAAGAATTCTCCTTTGTTGATAAAGATGAAGACTTCTTCCATTAGTGATATCTAGGTACACTATTTATACATTTTATTTATGAATTGATTCTCAAAGATAGATATATCTATTATTGGGTTATAATACACTATATATGGTAATATGATGATCATAAAAACCCATTAGAAACTTTAAATACCTTTTTGTGGTTATAAAAACATCATTAGTGACCGGTTTTAGTGGTTGTTAAATCTAAATATTCTAGTAGTGGATGAAATATTCTTAGTTATTGGTGTGGTAACAGGTTTATAAGAACATTCATTCTTATTCCATGAGTCTCTACTATTTATTTTGGTTTTTTCAGTCTTTATGGGGTTTTTGTGAGTGAGTACGTGTATTCTGGAGGTGTATATTTCCATCCTCAAACTCAACTTGACCATGAGTTATTAGAGTGACAAGATCCTAATTCATGGATATCTTTCATGATCACGTACTCACATCTATTTCATTATTTCGACTATTTTTAATAATAAAATAATATTTTGTAGTGTCCTTTCTATGTATATAGGACCAACAAAGTCCATAACATTTAAATATTTGTGTTATTTCATTTGTTGAAATTTTTCATATTTAATTATTTCAGTTTCTTTTATTCAAAGTTTTTGTATGTTATCATTTTATTATAAAATAAAATCAATAAATATTAATTTATTTAGCCTATTTTGGGTGTTCAAATCATCATCTCTGTCTATTACTACCCTAAAAGTTTCATTTTTGGAAATGCATTGGGAATCCAGATGAACGATTTTAAAATAAAGGAGCTGAAATCCCACCCATAGCCTTTAATTCTAGAAGAAAATCTAGTAAGCATTATCGAAGAAATCATACATTAATCTATATTTTGGGGAGAGTTATCCTTTATTATCTTTAAAAGAACACAAAATTTTAGATTAATTTTTTATTATATAATATTTTGTTTTTTTTTGTTTTAGTATATGATTTATATAAGTTATTTTAAATTAATTTCACTTACATAATATTATATATGTAAAAGATTTTTTCTATAATTATTTTTTATATTCATTCAAACAATAATTATATATTATGATATATATACATCATATGTATATTAATTGGTTTCAAATATATATAATAATTAGATTATAGAGGAGGAAAAATAAGATAAAAAATAAAAACAATAAATTAAAATGAATAGTGTATGAATTTAATTAAAAATTAATTTAAAAATATATTTTAAGTAAAATTGAATGAAAATAAGTGGTGTAAGAGGAGGTATGTGGGTAAATGAAAATATATTTTGTTTTATTGGAAATGAGCTTGAAGTATCATGGTTAACTAAATATAAGAAAAACTATTTCAATTGAAACATTCCTTTGAATGTGAAAAATACGTATAAAAAACATATAAATATATTTTATCACCACCTATTGTAATAAATTTAATATTATTTACAGTGAAAAAATATAATTTTTATTTTCCTGGACATTTTTTTGATGTATTTATTTATTATAATGTTTTAAAAAACACAATATAAAATAATAGATGGAAAACAATATTTTATAGTGAATATATATAAAAAATTATGTATTTAACATTATTATTGGCTAATGTTTTAATTTTATATTAAAAGTAATAAATACTAAAAGTAAAATTATGTATTAAAATTTTATTAAAATACAAATATTCAATCATAATTAATTAATTTTATCCCCCAACCCCAACCCCTGCTCACCCATTCTTTCATTCACCTTATTTTTCATTTTTATACTCTTATCACCATATATTTTAAAGAAATTTTAGGGTTAGGTGTCCTAAAATAATATTTTTCTATAATTTTTTATCATTAAATAACAACTCTGTGTTTTCTTGTATTAATTTTACTATATAATATCCTAGATTAATCATGTTGGTTGAACATAATTTATTTATGTGGCCGTAATAAGAATTTTTTAAGACTCATTACAATATGGTAATAAGTTTTTTTATACAATTATCAATATAGATGGGATTTGTATTAATATATCAAATAAATGTTCTCAAAAATATTTTAAGAGGATTATGATGATTATCCTTACCATAGAATGGTTTTATAGATATCATATATGTTTTTTGTTTATAAAATGATAAAATAATCATTTATTCAAAAATATGATTTCGAGAAATTATAGGAACATAAATTGTAATAGGAAATATTTTGTTTCTTATTATAAAGAAGAAAGTATTTATGTAATTATTACTCATAAGATATCAAAATAATGAATCTAATACTAAATTACACAGTGTGTTTGTGTCGAAAAATGAATCCAATAACATCGAGACTAATATCTAGGACTTAAAATCCCTAGTCCATAATCCAAACCATTCACAAAATATGTTCCTCTTTTAATACCCAAACCACCTTCTTAACCTATCATATGGTATTACCTTCTATAACTACTTAATATACTAATAAATTCTCTCACATGACAACACATTTACTTTGTCCTTGCACAAACGCAATTCATAGATTCCCCTCTTCAAAAAAAGCACCAAATCATGCAAAAATTTCTTCAGAGTTATTAACAAGTATATTAACAAAAGAAAATGTGAAATATATTGAAAAGTACAGTATGAATTATTATTTTTAACATTTAATTTTCCAAATGTGTTATAATATCCACTTCATTGAAGAACATTTACCTTATTTTGGATCCCACACCTCAAACTCATATAGTGTCACTACTCTTTTGGTTTGGTATTTTCTCAGATGTAATTTTTTATGACTAAAGGTCCTCGATTCATGAAGCTACACAAACCCTGAGAAAACATCACTAGATATAACCAACACTAAAATTACTCGATTCCAAACACACTTAACAATGAAGTTATTACTAGGTAGACGCTTAAGAAGAAAGGTGTATATTTGAAATGTGGTCGATATCAATTAGCCTTTAAATATTACTTTTTTCACATGGGTATTACATTGATAAAGAATATGGGAGTAACGTAGACTCATATGAAAGTGTATATGAATTTAAATTAATTGGAATAAATTATTATTCACTAATCAAATACTATTACAAATGTGTTTATGGAAGAAAATTTTTATTTATCTTGAACTTATTTTACTTGAAAACATTGAATAATTGAATGGACATATAATTCATAATGATATTATTTTTATATTAAAAAACTCTTCTTATTTTAAATATGATTCATGAGTTATACAATTATGAATTCAAGTTTAATGATAATGTAGGATTCATATATTTGAACATGAATGAGTTCCCAATAAATATTATGATGTTTAGAAAATTGAATTTCTACCTTGATAATTTTTTATTTTTAAATATTATAGGTTGAAGATCAATGAGGGTAATTTATAGTTCTAAATTACATTCCAATATGGTTATAAATCACGGTAAGTAGATTATTGTGAAACAATTGAATTCATTTTTAATAAATCCAATGTTAAATAATATAAGTATATATTTAAAAATTTCTAAACCTTTGTGATGAAAATCATAAATAAAATAAATAATTTTAGTTAATACACTTAAAAAATCTCTATAATGAAATTTATTTGATCAAATACACTTTATGTTTTCCCTAAATAGTCATAATGTTTAGGTGGGGTTGGAAAAAATTTATTAACCCTTTTAAATCCACATTTGATGAAACTCATAACAAATGGCCTACAATGTTTTTTTGTGTAACCTACCTCCAAGGTTGGGTATCATACCACATTTTATAATAAAATCCTCAACTATTGATGGATAGAAAGATACTAAAAAAATATATTTTTGTATGAATCTATTTATTCATGATATGTATGGTTTTATTATTAATGATGATATGGATTATGAATATGAATCTAATAAATTAATTATAGCATTATATTTTATGACATTGAAAGTTAATAAATTGTCCATGTATGTGAATTTATCTAGTTTCTCTAAAAATGGATATTGACTGCATCTTAGGATGGGCTCGTAAGGGGTGCAGCTTTAGCTAGGGTTTCCCATGCCACCGCCATTCTCTCTTCGGCTCAGGTGTTTGGCAGACCTCCCTCCCTTGTGTTTCCTCCCTACGAGATCGACATGGGGTCTCTGGTGGCTTCGAGGGTTCGGATCTTCCCATTGTATCCTCTCCTTACATCACGGTTGAGGTTCCCTCCTTTCCTGCTTTGCTGTTTTTTTGAGTTCCATCCACCTTCATTTCTCTGTCTCTTTCCTGGATCGTTGGCAAGACCACGGTGGCATCTTTCATGTCGGGTCATTTCAAGGGTCCTCCGCAGAGGTCTTCTTGGGGTTTGGCGGTGGTGCTTTTAGCCCTAGGTGGCGCTGCTCCGCTCTTCTTGCTCTGTGGAGTCCAGTTTCTTGAGGGTGTTCTTTGGAGGAGGGTTTGTGTGTGTTATTCCTACACTGTTGAGTTTGTGATTAATCGTGGGTTCGTGTGGTCGGTCCCCTTGGAAACACGGTGAAGGTCCAGCGGTTGAAGCCTGTTATGAGGCATGGGAGGGAATGTGTGTTCTCCTTGGGTAGGATTGATGGAAGCGTCAGGTGATGTGTTTGTGGTTTGGTTCATTGAATCGTGTTTCGGAGTGGTTGCGGATGATTCGAGGTTTTTTTTGGGATGATTTTGATCTGATACGATCTCTTGGATTTGGGTTTGCACTACTTCAGAGATACTGGAAAGGGGTCAACGGAGTGGTCTTTGGTCTGAGGTTGTTTTGCGGTTTCCTGCAGAGTAGGGTGCAATGTCTGGATGACCTGGTCTTCCTCGTTCTAGTATCTTCTTCTCCCTTTGCGGATGTGCTCTTTTTAGGGCCCATCTCACTTCACGGGAGGGTTGGGAGGATTTCGGTTGGAGTCCGCTAGTGGGTTTGTGGATTTGGGCTGGTGTCGATGGCCGCATCAGTGGGTGTTTGAGGTGACTAGTTCTAAGGTTTATACAGCTTTCCTGATGTTCGTTTTCCATGGTTCGTGGTACCTCAACCCTTTCTTGGTGACTTTGGCTTCAACTGTGATTGTTTTTTATTTTTAATGCTTGAATGGATTTCATCCATTGTACTTTTGTATGTTTTTATGGTGAAGTAGTGAATTGGTGATGTGGTGTGGTCATGTATGGTTTCTCACGTTTTCCTTAAAAGTGTTTGTATAATAATAAAAACAATTTTTAGTCAGTCTACAAATGGATGTTGGGTTAAGTCTTCAAAATTCCATGTGTTAATAATCACAAATCATTTTCATTTTAAGTTTAATGTGTTTAATTTATGCAATGGATTGATTTCTATTAAAGGTATTTTATATTCCCTAAAAAACAAATCCACTTATTGAAATACATGTATGTTCTATACTCAATTACCACTTAATAATATTTTATCACTTTCTATGGTATAAGTGAAATTTTTAAGGTGTCAAGTGAATATGTAGTTTAAATCAAATTACATTAGAATAATTGACCAAAATTATAATGGGAACAAGTGACCATGCCTATGAGATCAAGTGTTCATGAGTGTTTTTCATGCATTTTCTAATTTTCTAAAGGACAAAAAATAATGATTCCTATAAATAGAAGTGACTATGAAAAAATTAATAGAATATAATAAGAGACCATAAAGTTTAAGTCATGTGACCATGTTATTGAAAATAAGTGACCATGAATACCATTTAAGTTTTTAAATTTATTATTTCAACGAATATTAATTTATAACATTCAATGGTTACTCATACATAATTAATAACATTTAAATATATTTTATGGAGAGATAATTTTGTAACATTCTCTAATAATTTGAGGAAGAATTTCATAATTATTTTTTACAGATATTTTCATAAGGAAATGATAATTATACTGGAATACCACCCATACAAGGAGGCTCCAAGTCTAGTGCCAATATATTAGTGGGGTAAATTATGGTATACATTTTAACTATTCCCTTTTATATAAACATCATTATTTAAAATTAATTTATCAATTATATAAAAAAACTAGTTTAATTTTTATTCTCTATTAATATATGTGGAGATTAATAGAATCCGGATGAAAACAATAAAATATATTTTAAATATTAAAAAATATATAAGATTAAATAATTGGTATGGTCAATAAAAATCCATGTATAGATGATTCAATATCATAATCCTATGAATAAAAATGAGTAAGTAATATCTTTAATGTTTGATATATTTCAAGTCCCCCCAATTCAAATGTTTAGTCAAACAAATGTAAAAAGGGATAACCAAGTAATACAATAAAAAGGAATCATTCAAATATTTTTAAATCACCATATATTGTTAAGGGACCTTGAACTAGGATAAAAATATGTGTTTTAACCAGATGAATAATGTTGTTCACCTATTTATAATTTCATGAACGAATCAACTATTAAATTATTAGATTTTAGTATACCTTTATTCATAATGATAATCCCAAGACATAAATGAATTTTTGATATTTATTAATCTAAACCACACATAAAAATATTTAGAAAGCTGTTGAATACTCATAATACATGTTTTAAAGTAATTTAGTACTAACAAAATCATTTTAAGTCTTTTGACATATTCCTGTCTTGGGGTGTGGAAAAAGAAAAGTTCTAAATTGTTTTCTGGTGCATCACAACTACAGTACATGGTAATATCACTTTAGGAGCTTCTCAATTTGATTACTTAATTAACCTAATTCACTAAACTTTTTTTTATTATTCTATGAAAGCAATGAAAAATTTGGTTTATTATAAATAATAAATTAAAATGAAATTATAAATTACCATGAAATGCGAAACATAATGAAATTAGAAATAAATAACTAGGTCCTAGGTTTGGTTTTGAGTTCTATATTTATTCTTATTTATTTTTTTAATATTGATTTGTTAATATAATCATAAAATATCATTAATGAATTAATATTCATTTAATTATAATTTGTAAAATATTGAATGCCTAAGGAATCTAAATTCCACCTATTTATGTAATCAATGTCAATGTATCACCTCAATTGAGAGTGTAACATCTTCTATGACCCGAATACATCATATTCCATTTCATCCATTGATTGAATCAACTATATCAAGCGAAGAGATGATAAATTTAAGGTAGGTAAAAGTTATAAAGAAAACAATAAAAGTTGATTTCGGTTGCATGTTGTGGGGGAAAATCTCCACACCCATTCATGTTACTCATATCTACTATAAACAAAAAATAACCTTTAAGAAATAATTTTAGTACACATAACCTCTCCTGAGCGAATCCTCATGTTATCCCCTCATTTTTTAGGGTAAGAGGTCACAATGGTGGATATAAATATAAAGAGAATAGGAATAAAATAAAAATAAAATATATAAAAGATAATAAGAAAATAATAAGAAAAAAAACATGAAATTACAAAAATAAAAATATAATAAGAGAGATAGATAGAATAATAAAATAAAATGAAAATAAAAAGAAGTGGAAAAAATAGAGAAATATAAGAAGGGAAAAAATAAAAGAAGAAGAAAAATAAGAAGAATAAAAATATGTTGGTGTAACACTTTGAAAATAATTTAAGTAAAAGTAAAATAAAATTACAATTAAAGAAGAAAAAAAAATTAAACAAAAAAATGTAACAACGATCAAGCCTCCTTCTCCATGGGTGGTGAAACTTTTCTTCAATAGCAATAACCCACTCTATTTATAGAGGTTAAAATTAGTTGGACAAGGGTTTCCCTTTATTTTATCATAAAAAATATCTTTCTAATATTATAATATCTATGTATGAATTACTTAAAATTAGGGACTTCAAGAATTTAGCATGGGCTCGAAAAGATGTGGGGAAACCTTCTTCATCACGTGAATTGTTGTGCATGGCAGTAGTGAGATGTTGAAGGGTGTTGTGGAATTCACTGAGCCCTCCATCCTTGATAGTGGCCGAAGGGAGCTCCCTCAGTGAGCAAGGCATTGGAATCATTAAACAAGGGTACCATAGTGGTTTCCTGGGGTCTAAGAGGTGATCCCTGGATCCCCCAGGTTCCAAAAGTGGTTACTGCCTTGATGTTAAGCATATATAGTGATAGAGATGGCAATATTTAGTGTTTCAATGGTGGAAAGTAGTTGATAAAAATGGTGGAAAGTTACATAGGCTATATTCGAGTGGGGGAAAAATAGGACCGATGCAGGACAATGATGTTTCACTAAAAATTAACAGTAACCCAATAACCACTATCCCACATTAGAATTGAATATGATCCCCTCACTTGTATATAATATAATCAACATCTTTAGTAACTTAGAATCTTGAATTGGGGTAGGCTATTGGACTCACATACACATATGGACATGTGTCGTACACACAATGTGGCCCGACCGGGCCTAGACCCATCCCTACTCACAAGATAATCCTACGATCTATGATGCCAAACTTCCAGAATAGGAAGACTCTCCTAGTGGCCTTCTTCGTCGACCAACCTCTTCAGAGAGGATGGCTATGTGGTTGTGGGTTTTTTGGTTGAGGTCTAGTCTATGGATGGATAAATTTTTATTAAACTGTTGAAGGAATGTTGAAGATTCATAAAAAATACAAAAATATATTCAACCAAATATTTATAATTAATATCCAAACCTAAAGATTCAACATTTGTCCACTTGTAAGATTTAAATTTCCAAAAATTCATAAAACAATAAATCAAATAGATATTCTGATTAAAAATACACTTAAATTAATTGAAAATTGATAAAATATATGCATGGAATATCAGTTTGTTAAATACCCCCACACTTAAACTATGCTTGTTTTTAAGCATAAAATACCAAAATTAAAAACTAGATGGAACCAATGTTACCAATATTGGAAAATTAAATAAATAAAATTAAATTATTATCAATGTTAAATTGAAATTTGAAATTCCACATGAAATAAAATTCAATTTATCAATATTTAATGAAACAATCAATTCAACAATTTTACTTTCTCCCTTTGGAAATTGGTGGAACTTTTCCTTTCATTAATTCAAGTTTCTCAATTTATTATTACTAAACATTCCAAATAACAATTTACCTCACATGAATATTTTATCACAAAACTCATGATATCAATTCAAGTATATTTATGCTCATATCACGATACCATTCTCCTTTTTTTAAAAGTTTGTAATGGAATTACTTTCTCCATATTGTAAATACAAAAGGCATATAAAATCAAGAGGTATTTTAAATTAAGGTTCTAATGAATCTGAGGCTTAAGGTTGGTAGAATTGATGTTTATAAAGTTAAGTCTCAAGGAGGAGGGTTCTCTCTAATGTAAAATGCATGATATAAAAATAAAAAGTAATGAAATTATCCCCTTTAAATTGTGAAAAATCCCACTTTCCCTAAACTCAATGTTAGGTCATGATAAATTTAAATCATAATGAATGATGTAAAACCTCTTGTTTTTTCTTTAATTTTATACTCTTCTATTCTTTTTGAAAGAACATTTTTTTATTTTTTAAATTCATTCTCGGAATAAACCTCACATCCACCACCTGACCAGATATGATAAAAATCACCGATCTAGTAATGGTTTTTTTATATTATTATAAGACATAACATATTCCTATTTTTTAATTTTTTTAAGAACAAAAAAACAATAAAGTACTGAATGAATAAAAAAACCTTTCCCAACACCCACAATTATCACTCCACAATTTTTTTGTTATAATGTATTTCATCCCATTCACCATGACAAACTTCACCCCTAAACATAAAATTTAAAATTTCATGAAAATACTAATAGTTAGGTAGGTATGGATAAAATTGTATGGAAATGTAGATCATCCATATTAATTCCATTCATGGTCTCTATAGGCTAAAAGAGGATTGATGTAATAGGTGATCTCAAGAATAAGATATTTTTCAAAAGATTCCTCAATTATTTTAAATGTGTTTTTTCATAGTCATAGCTTTGATAAGTTGGAATACAAGTTCTAGTAGGTGTAATGTCCCAAGATCAATCTAGAAATACACTCAAGATAAAATAGGAAATATTTGGCATTTAAATCCTCTTAGTAATGGGAAATATTATATTAGAACAATCACTCGTGGCATGACTAATAATAAAAAATCAAATAACCTAAATTTAAGAAATTAATATCACAAAATATTATTGAGAACTTTTTTTACATGAATCAACTAATTCACTCGAATCATGAGTCCAAATTTAAATATATATTCTTGACTATAATCATTAAATTATCTATTTTAATCATTAAATTTCATTATCATTAAAGTATAAAATATATAATCATAGGATTACTGAACAACTCTTGTCTCATAGATAAGTCAGGTAAATAATAAATATAATAATGGGAATATAATTTTAATTTTAAATATCGAAAAATATTTTATAAAAAAATATATAGAGTTTGAACATAAAAATGTAAGAATGAACTCTTTGTTATCATGAATCTATAGTCATATTCTTCAACTTTTTATGGGATTTATTATTCCACCAAAGGCCTAAAAAATTATTCAATCATTAAAACTCAAGGACCATGTCATTAAATATAAAAAAATGATAGGGGTAGTGGGATATATTCTAAACTAATTCCTAATATGTCAATTTAAATCCTAGAAAGAAAATACAAATATAAATCTTGGTATGATCCTCCAAGTGGGCCCTAAATTTTTACTACCTAGAGAGGGAAGTTTCAACTATTATCCATAGTCTAATGGTGGTTGGATATTCATGGATTTGAACTACCACATGTTTCTTTTCATAGATTTCACTTATTTCTTCTTGGTGAGGAATAATCCATTAAGAGTGTATACCATACACCCCTTCATATTTAGGTATAAATTTCTTGGTTGGGTAGGATAAAGTATGGATCATTCCTTTCTTGGATGCTACTTATGAAACCTCCTCTTGATTTTATAGTGATGGATCAATTTGGGTTGTAGATATTTAATGATAAAATTTAAAGTAAGTAGGTAATTTCATTTGAAAAAAATTTAAATTTAAATTTGAACTATCTCTTTAAAATTTAGCATCCTTTATCTTGATTTACCTAGGCTCAACCACTTTCTCTTCTTCATAATCTTCCTAAAATTCATGTTATTTCAAATCTAGGAGTTCCATGTGTTCCTCAGCAGGTGCATGTGTTTTTTATTAATATTCCTCTAAGTCATAACATAGATTTGAAAAAAGTGAAAATTAAAAATAGTTAAAAGTTATACTCAAATCATATAGAATAAAATCAGAAAATAATGAGTTAAAAATAAGATAATCTCCCAGAGTTGGTTTTGGTTCAATCACTTCTTCAATGGAAAGTGCCTCTTGAAGTTGGATATCAGTGGATGGAGGATGGTAGTTTGTATCCTATATATTTTCTTTAAATTCCACCAATTTGGTGGAGTCTTTATCTTCCATGTATATAATGATATGAAAAGGTGATTGATATTATACTTTTTAGGGAATACAAAGATCATTTTGTACAACATACTCATTCTAGAAGATGTTTGGATCTTGTTGATCTACCACACATAGCTTAGAAGGAAAGTATTCCTCATCATGAATCCACAATAGAAAATCATGGTGATCCTGGATATGGTTATTAAAATGGTTGGGCTTTTGATGGTCCTTGAGTTGGGAAATAACTTCTTGGATATCTTCATCAAAAGTAGGGAGTGCCAGTAGAACCTTCCTCTTGGATTTGAGTATGTAAAAGTCAGTTTGTAATTGATCAAACATGCTTATAAAATATTGAGGTGAGAGGCCAATATCTAGGCCATTTTGCTTCTTATTTAATAGTATCATAAGATAATATATCATTATTTTGTGGGCATCGTTGATATAATTTGTTTCTTATTCTTTCACATGTGAGTATCTATTCCTTGAATTAATTAAACTCATTTGAAAACATCATGGAAAAATATTTTTAATGTTTTTTTATTTAAATAAAATAATTAAAAGCTATCTACAATGTGAAAATATAAAAATAAATAAAACTACAGATTAAATCCCTAGAAATGGTGCTAGTTTTTATGCACACCTTTCACATGGCATGAAAAAAATAAAATTTCTAAATTGTTTCCTAATGCAGCATAGTGGCTGACTAGGGTCATCTAACTTGGTGAGATACTAATTTTGTATACTTAATTAATCTAATTCACCTAAAATATTTTTTTTATTATTCTATGAAAGAAATGTCAAATTTGGGTTTTTATGAATAATAAAATAAAATAAAATTTTAAATTACCATGTAATTATAAAAATATTGATACTAAAAAGAAAGAACTGGGTCCTAGGTTTGGTTTTTAGTTATATCATTATTATTCTTTATTTTATTAAATTTATTTTGATAATATAATCAGGAAATCACAAGCATGAATTATTTTTCTTTTATTTAGAAGTTTTGAAATATTTAATTCCTAAGAAATCTAAATCCCACCTCCTCTTGTAATCAAGGAAGACGACACACCCAAATTTAGAGTGTGGAATATTCTAGGACTTAGATCCATTGTATTCCATTTTATCTATTGATCAGATCAACTCCATCTTGTGAAGAGATTATCAATGGAAGGGATGGAAAAGTAACAAATAAAACAATATAAGTATATTTCAGTTGTATGTTGTGGGAAAAAATATCCATGCTCGTGAATTTCACTTTCATCTACCAAACACATAATATAACATTTAATAAATAATTCAAGAACACCAAACCTATCCTAGGTAAAGCCTTATGTTTTCCCCTCATTGTCAAGGGTAAGAAGTCACAATGGTGGATAGAAAGAGAGAGATAAAAAAAATAAAATAAAAATAAAATATAATAGAGAATAAAAAAAGAGTAGGAAATAAAACACATGAATTAATAAAAATAAAAATAAAAGAAGAATATAGTGAGAGAGAGAATAAAAAAATAAAAAAATAAAAAAAAGTTGGAATATGAGAGAAATATAAGAATAAGAAGAATAAATAAAAGAATAAAAAATAAGAAGAATAAGAAGAAGAGAAAGATATTGGTGGTAAAACTATGAAAAAAAATTCATGAATTAATATTATAAATGAAAATTATATTTAAATAATAAATAAAAAAACAAGAAAATTAAACAAAAAAATGAAGCAATGACCAAGCCTCCTCCACGGGTAGTCAAAATCTTGTTCGATAGTAGAAACCCCCTCTATTTATATAGAAGTAAATAATTTGTATCTCACATTATTTTGTCATAGGTTTCCCTTCAATTTCTCTATTTTTTAAAAATATATAGCAGATATTAGAATATCCATGTTTGAATTTCTTAAAATTAGGGCTTTTAAGAATTTAGTGTGGACTTGAATAGATGTAGGGAATCCCCCTTAAGTATGTTCATGTCTCTTTATGGAGTTAGTAAGATATGGATGGCATGCAACATAATTCACCAAGCCCTCTAGCCTTCATAGTTCTTGGAGGAAGATTCATCATCAATCATGGAATTGGCCTCTATAAAAGGGTACCATATTGGTCACCCGAGATCCAAGAGGTTATCCATGCCCCCTCGAGATTTAGGAGTAGTGACTGGATCAATGTCTACCTTCCAAGGGGATGAAGATGGTGATATTTGATGTTGCAGTGGTGGCCAACACTTGAGAATGATGGTGAAAAGAAGCAGAGGCTATAACTGATTAGGGGCCATGTGGGACTGAGGTGTGATGATGAAAATTTACTAAAAAGGAACAATAACCTGATAACCACTATCCCACATCAAATATGAATTTGATCCCCGTGATTTTATATAATATAATCAATGGATTTAGTGACTCAGAATCCTATACTAGTATGGGCCCCAAAATTCACCTGTATATATGGACATGTGCTGCATGCACTGTGTGTCACGACTGGGCCTAGGAAAATCCCTACTCATGGTCTATTCTCGCAGTCTCGTATACTCACGTTACACCTTGGGAAGGATCTCCCTATGGATTTCTTGGCCTTTTGACCTCTTAAAAATGGATGGAAAAGTGGCTGTGGGTTTCTTGGTTGAGGGATATCCTGTATATGGCCCATTTTTTATTAAAATCATAAAAAATGTCAAATATTCATAAAAAATATAAAAATATATGGAACCAAATATTCATAATTAATTTCCAACCCTCAAGATTCCAAATTTTGATCCACTAAAAATCATTTTAATTTATATGATGTAAATTTTCAAAATTCTTAAAACAATGAATTAAATAGGCATTCTGATTAAAAACCCTTTTAAATACATCAAAAATTTCTAAAAACTTTTCATGAAATATGAGTGTGTGATATTTTATATCCAATTTGAATAATAACATGTCAAAAAATGACCAACAATGTCCTTGAGTTAATTATTTTTTCTTATAATATTTCATAAAGTTCTTCTTCTTCTTCAATTTACATATCCCTCTCTTAATCGATTTTATAAAAAAGTATTTACATTTTTATACGAGTTTATTCTATATTTTTAAAATCAAATTTAAAAATGAGTGTCCACATTTAACTCTCATCAACACACAATTGAATTTTACCCTTTGATCATCATCTCATACATAAAAAAACATATGAAAAGTTTATGGGAGATTTATGGTCAATTATATATGATTATAAGTGTTAATTTTCCAGGTCACATCATCATAGGAAAAAAAATTGAGTGCTATATGATAAATCCACCAGAACTCTTCTATATATTTCAATTAATCAAGTGGCCATAAAATATTAAAAACAACCCCACTGTTTCATTTTTTGGAACTCTAGACAAGGATATGAAAAATACATTGGATGGAAATGTATGTTTTGTTTACTAACATAGCCAATGAAGCTCTACTTCCATGTCTCCAAAACTATTTTGGTTAGGAAAAACATTAATTAAACAATTTATATCCTTTTCATCCAACACGAGCCTTTAGATACTACTACATTTATCAATTCCACTAATTATTTGAGCATCTTAAATATATAAAAAATATTTTCAATATCTTCTTGATCTATATTTAATAACAAATGAAATCTAAAATAACATATACTAATGTAAAAATAATCTTGAATATAACACTTCTACATTAAACAAGATCACTTCAAATAGATCCACTGTTCATTATCCATTATCATCAGTAGGGTATCAACAATATTCCCATTTTTTTTCTTTCATTGAAAAATGTACTTCAAATAATTTTATATGTTTTAAATTTTCTTCTTCAATAATAATGATTCCAATAATGAATAACATGTTCATAATTCACTTAATAAAATATTTCTACCAAACTGAAAACTCTTGATACCAATTAATTACACTTTCAAATCCTAATAAAAAACAAGATAAATTATTAAGCCTCTAATTTTATAAATTTTTGATTTTATTAATCAATTATAAGACTATATATTTGAAGTATATATAATATAGAAATAATGATTATTGATAAATTCTATAGTATCTATTAATAATAACTCGCTCATTTTTTAGTTTTCTATTCTACTTCTTCTTAATCTATTTAAAAAACCACCCAATATATATTTGAAACAATTCCAATGCATGTTCTTCAACAAAAAACCAATGTTATCAGCACAAATACACAAACATTATGTATTAAAATTACCCCTTAATAATTTATCTCCATTTATAAAAATAATATGCCATATTTAGATTATTTATTTAACTATTTTTGAAAGTAATAATAAAAATAAATAATTATAATTATATAGAAAATGCATGCCTCAACCTTGATGAGAAATTAGTTGAACACCCTTTGATGTTCGGATACATGTATAATTTGGCCTTTGAGTGGCATCTCTTTTCCCCTTCCGAGGCTACTAGGCTTTTCCCTCGTCCTCACATTCCTTCCCTCTCCGGCCACCTTATCTCGAGTCTTCTTCATCTGGTTCACCTTGGCGGCTGAGCGATGGCGCTGCGCGGCTGGTCTCAACGCGTCGGTGTCCCTTTGAAGTCTAACGACGGAGCTGGTCTGGTCCGGGGAGGGGAGGTCTTCACTTCCTTTTTTATTTGTGATGTTATTAATGGTTTGATGGTTCCCTCTCTGATTTCTTTGGCTGAGTGCTTGTTGAGAAGGTTTCCTTAGGGTTTTTCCCACCGACACCTCCCTCTGGTGGTGGTTTTTATACTGATCCCTTTGTGCTCTCTACGGTGGTTCTGTGGCTTCCTCTCATGCTGTGGATTTGTGCTATGGGATTCTGTGGTTGCTGATTCAGATATACGGGTGTAAGACCGGGTTGCGACATTTTTCCTTGTCATCAGCATACTCTTCGGAGCGCTCCAGGTTTTGTTCTCGGCAGCTCGTTGGTCCTGTGCTGAGTTTCTCAGCGTTTGAAGATCGTCTCTTGGCCCACGGTGGTTGAGTGGTTTGAGGGTCTTATGAGGTATTTTCCAGCGGTTGGGTTGGCAGCTTTGGAAATTTCTTGGATTCTTTCTTGGTGGTTCTGCGATGTTTGTGGATCGCTACAATTATCTTGTTTTCTGGTTGATTTGGTTCATGATTTTCATCAGTTGCATTTGAATTTTTGGTTTTGTGATTGTCTGTGGTGCGTGTGATGTTTTTTTGTGGATCTTGTTTTGCGACGATGACGATGGGCTCTTTCCGACATTGATGTTGAAGGTGACGACAAACGCCGGTGAAGCTCGCTGGCTATCTGGTGTAGTGGATTTGTCTGAAGATCATGGCATGTCAGACCTAGTACAGGCTCATGGCTTGAGGTGTCAGGCTCGCGGATTGAGGCAAGGATGGCAGTGATTTTGAATTTTTAAATTTCAACCTGTTTGTGATTTGTGGTACCTGGTTTCTGTTGTATGGGTACTGGCAACCCATAAACCGGTTTTTAAAAATGGGGAAAAAATGACTTACAGGTAATTAGTTGAACACCCATCATCGACATATAATTTTGATAGTATTATTTAGTAGCATTTTTGTGAATATATCTTATATATGTTCCTAATTAAATTGAATTACATAATTCAAAATAATTTTAAAAAAATTAAATTTTAAATTAACACATTGTGACATGACTCTACAATCAAGAATGATAAACTAGATTATTTAAAATACTGATTTCACATTGATTATTGATATCTATAAGTTTAGGTAACTCACTTAAACCATAATATATTCATGTTATGTCTTCATTAAAATAATACGTGTAATTTATTGAGTTTATGAAACCTAGTTATCATTGAAATTACATTCTATTACCAAATTATCTTTTATTGTGTTCTATGTCGTACATATTTATTCCAAAATAAAAACATCACCCAATGTAGGATTATAATCATCAATATTTCTTGTTCAATTCACATCAGTATATGTTAACAATTCTATCTTCCCTTTTATATTATAAATTAAATTAATAATCAGTAGTGCCTTTCACACACCTTTGAAGGAATATTTTTGATGAAATTTGATAATTAAAAAAATAATCAATATTGAGTTCTTCAAAATTATGAGACTTTCAATAAATTATTATAAAGAATATTTCAATTAATTAATTAAATTTATCATTTTTAAATAATAGTTCCCACTAATGTTGGATTCAAAAAACCATTTTCTTCCATATTTTATGTTGTATATTTTCAATAACACTCAGACATGGTAATATTGAGATAAGAGAAAGTGATTTTTAATAAGAAAATTTAAATACATAAAATATCTCATTTCTATAAGAATGGAAATCTCAACAAAATCTATCATTTCAATAGAACGTTAATTGAAAAATAATCATAATTACCTAAAAATATCACAACATCCCCATATACAATGAAAATATGTAAATCCTTAGAACTCTGTTTGATATATAAGTTACTTCCAATCTTTATTTTCCAAAATTCAATTAATTCAAGAATATATCTAACATTAAATGAATTGTTTTGGTAATTTTTCTAAACACACAAATTAAAGAACAATCTAAAGTGTTTCTCTATATAAACATTTTCTTCAAGCTCACTATTACAGAACAGTGACTTCACATCCATTTGAAATTTTTTGATGATCCTTTATGCTTGAATAAAATGAATGATTCTGATTGTTTCATGTTCTACTCTATTGAAAACATCTCATCAAAATAAATCCATTCTATAAATTAACATCCCTTAAATAGAATTCATATTTTTTTCATAACCACTTCACCCTTTTCATTGAAGTTATTTTAGAATACCCACTTTATCTTACTGTTACTCATGTTATTTGATTTGGGAACCATCATTAATGTATTATTATTCTTGATCTAATCTAATTATTCATTCATTGAATCAATTTATTCACTGTAAATTAATTTTTCATAAAACATACAAAAAATAAATTATGAAAATCATTATGTATATGTTGTTTTCCTCAATAATTTTCCTTTCTGGGACAAGTGTATAATGTTTTCCATTATTTTTTGCGTGTCTCTACATGATTTATAATTAGTGAATAAATTTAGTTTTTTATTCATTACTAAATATGAATAAATTAATTTTTTGAACCTTTTTATCATATTAATATTGATGTTTTTTGATAATTAACTCCTTCCTATATAAAAAATAAATATTTTTATCATCAAATTATCAAAAAAATTATTGTTTTCCACTGTAATTCAATTGGTTCCTAAAACCATTCCATGATGTTTTCACAAGACCTGGTGGTGTAAAGGGGTAGTATGGGATCTTGTTTACCCTTAAATTTTCAATTTTGTTTCTATGGTCACATAATCCATTGTCACATACATAAATTTCTTCACCCGGTTACAATTTATTAAAATAGTGAGATAGTGTTTCCCTACAGTCATAGTTTTTTCTCAGGGTCACACAATTTTTTCTCATGATCATAGGATTAGTTTTCATCAGATTTGTTTTTCATGGTCATATTTTTTGTTCTCATGGTCATAGTTTGTTTTCAGAATCTCATAATCCCTCCTCAGTGTTGTATAATCCTTTATACACTGATCATTTGTTTGAATGGTTTGATAGTTTATACTCACTATCATTATTTTTTAACATGATTGATCTATTCCTTCACATGGTTGATGGTCAGTTCTCATGGTCTTTCCCTTATCATGGTCAGACACTTCATAGTTTCTCCAATAGTTTGAAAAAATTGATTTTTTTAAAACATCCATACCCTTAACCTAATGAAAAATGTTTTTAATAAAAAATAAGTAATTTTAGGCTGTAATAAATGTTTTAAAAATTCATTTTGTGGATAATAAATATAGTATTTTAATTCCCTAATAACCTTGGGTTTTAAAAGGGTTTTCCCACAAGTTTTAAATGAAACTAAATTAAATGAACATTAATGAAAGTTGTTGATAGTATTAATATTTGATAAATTGTATTTGAAATCTTAAAATAATGGGATCTTATCCATTTTTTTGTTTTCTTATTTCTCATGAGTTCGAATGAAATATACCATTGTTTGTGAACCTTTATAATTGTTTTAATAAACATGGATCCACCATTTTTCTAATTCCAATCATGTTTAATAGTATGATTTCCTCTATATTTTCCATACCAGTGTGTTGAATTTGAGGTCGGATATTGTCTCATCCTCTATATTCATTCTTTTTATACAATATATATATTTTTTGTGAATCCCTTACCTTTGTGATATCAAGGTAGTGAAAAAACATCATTTCCCCTATTTTTGGTGTAGTGTGTTTTACAACCTCTTTTCCAGTTAAGGGATCCTCGTTCTATCTTATTTTATGAAATTTTGTAATTAATATTATTTTTTTATAGTATGTGGGTGGTATATATTAAATAGAAAATATAATTAAATGGATTAAATTAAATTGAATGGAATGGGGTGTAATCACATGTTTTACCATATTTCAGGGCATTTATAAGTGATGATTGTTTCCTGGGATTATATGTGATTGTAGTGTTTTCATGTTGCAGCTACTATGAATTGTAAACCCCTATTATGAAATGATAACTATTTCTTAATTGGGTTTTTATCTCACCACTCATAAAAATTTATGCATATATATGTGGCTAATGAGCTGGTCGAGTGTGGACCAATAAATTACGTGAAAATAATCACATAGGAGATGATGATATTTTGTAAATCCATCTTTTAAATGAATTCCAGTAATTAAATGAATAGGAAATATGGTGTTATATGTACCAATATGGGTAATGTGTTATTCTTGTGGTTTTGTGGGCTTTCATGTATTTCATGATTATGGTGGTGTTTAGTTCATATGTGATAGGTGAGTATCTAGGATATGGAACTAGTTTATTTTGGGATGGGTTGGTGATTGGTGTAAGGTGAATGGGTTTTTTGAGTGTGGTAGAAGCTTTCTAGTGATAGAATATGAACTATTAAAGATGAAATATAAATGGAAGGTGTTGAAACTAATGAATATGATCTATAAATTAATATGTGGTAAATGACTAATGAATCAAAAGATAATGAATGGGATGTACTTAAATGGGAATTAGTATAGGTTATGGATAAAAATTTTTATCATTAAATATTGAATTAACTTGATAAACATTAAATTGGTAGACTTATAATTGAAATAAATGAAATTATGGGATGTTTGTTGTTATTCAGTGGATGGGATGCATCAAGTTAGTTGCAGTGTGTGGTAATGTTGGTATGGTGTTGATGAAAGGGAGAAGGTAGTGCAGTATTGATGTGAAACCTTTGGGTTGGGATTATGTGCTATGTGTGTGTATATATATATACATATGTTTTCTTGTTATATATATATGAACCCCACCCATATTCAGTACCGTGTACTAACAACTAGATATTACAAGAGAGTTATTTTCCTGAACACCAGGATAGTGAGGAATAGAAAAGTGATTACACCCTATTCTCCACTATTCCATAGAAAATAGTAATAAAAAATGATGGTGTTGGACATTCCATGTAATGATGAGGATATAACTTTTGGTGGTGGTTATGCGTGGTAGGAGGATGTCATGAGGTTGATTTATTTTATATTTATGATACCCTACTTCCCCAGTTTGTAATGAAGTTTTTATGTTGATGTTGAGTGATACCAACATGAGATACTAGGCACTACAAGAGTCTGGGGTAGGTAGGGATGCATTCCAAACCACATGAAAGAAGGATGCGATAGTATCATGAGAGGTTTACATGATGACATTGATGCTACCATAGAATTATGGGCATGTGGGATGGTGGGAAAGGTAGGGTTACAACCCAAACCACATTAGATATGGCGTGATATATGGTGATGAGATGACATAGAAGTGAGGAGAGATAATGATGATTTTTTTGGGCATGAGAGTTGCAACTCAATGGGGAAGACGATGCGAGGAACCTTTATCGATGATTTCTTGATATTATATTTCCTCCTGCATTATTTAGAATGTGATCCATAGTGAGGTTGGGATGGATATATGAACCATTTGGGTGTTTTTTATATATTTTATTTTTTCCTTTAGTTCATTAGTAATATCTTTTCAAATTTACACAAGAGACCTTGGGTATGATCCTACTAAGTATACATGTTATCCTCACCCTATATAGATTAATACGTTTTTCATTTTTCCCATAGGGTTATGGGGACTATGTTGGGAATTCCTTTTTGGAATTTTATTTTGGGAGAAAATTTGTTATATCATTTGGATTGAATTGTGGTATTTTATGGATTCTAGTTTCTTATATTATGTGATGGAGTTATTTGGTGGTTTTTTGTCCTATCTCATAGTCCTATTTATCTATTATGAGGGTAATGCCTCTAATATGTGTTATTTATATAACATTGGTGTTAGTATCTAACCTGGGGCATACTAAAGGTGGGATTCATGGTTTATACCTTTTTACACTACTAACTTAGGAGGGGTACCATTTGAGGGCGTTTGTGAAAGAGATGACATAAAATAAAAGGGATGGGAGCACAAGACAATTGAAATTGGGTTATGAGAGTGAAAAATCAATGATGATGTATATGTAAGAAACCTTTATTGATGTTTTATGGTATTATCCTTCCACTTTCTTACATTATTTTTTGAGTGACCAATGGCGAGTCTGGGATGGATATATGACCTTTTCAAGATCTTTTTGGTTATGATGATTGTTCACTGATGAATTAGTATAATATTTTCACATTTTAATATGATACCTTGGGTATGTTCCTACTATGTATACATGTTATGCTCACATTACATAAATTAATTTTTTTTATGTTTTCTATAGGGTTATAAGGACCATGTTTCATATTACTAAATTGTAGATTATAGATATTGTGGAGTCATTTACTTAGTTTCCTTTTTGGTATTTTATTTTAAGAGGAATTTTATTATATTATTTGGTATGAATTATGGGATTTTATAGATGTTGGTTCCTTTTATATTTTTTAATGTAATTTTGGGGGTTTTTCCTTATCTACCAATCCTATTTATATATTATGGGGGTAATTCCTCCAATACATGCAATTTATATACCCTTGGTCCTAGTCACCAACATGGGGCCTACTAGAGATGGGATTTTGGGAGTCATACCTTCTCTTCACTACCAACCTAGGAGAGGAACCAATGGAGGGGGAGGTGGGTTGTGCAAAATTATCATCAAAGGTTTTGGTAGAGAGATGTGATGGAGTGTGTAGTTAGGTATATATGAGACTTGCATGGGAATGATAGTGCAACAATGTTAGTTAGACCTAGTGTGTGATGTAAAAAAGGATACCAGCTAGGAAATCAATGTTTATGGACCCTTCTAATATAATACATGGATATTTGGATTACTAAATATCCCATGTGAGATAATTTTCATTACGAGGATGAGACCTAGTGAAAGTAAATTTACCTTGAATGTTTGTTTTTATGATTGAATATGGTGTATTAGGGATGGAAATGAAATTAATGAATAAATATAAATAAATACCATGCTACCAAGATTAGGAATTCTTGAATTGTGATTTAATAGAGATGGAAAATGGATATCACTTATGTATAGTTTTGGAGGTCAAGGTTTAGTAGGATAACCTAGTCAACTATAAAAGGTTCAATCTGATAGAGGAGGATGAGACATGGTAGAAGATGATACATTCTTTCCAGTTTTAGAGTTTGGAAAAATAATAGGGGAGCGTATTTAATCATGATATGGTGAATTTAATAGAGTATATGTGAATTTCAATTAGTATGATCAAGTCCCTAGCTGTGTAATGGGTTCCACTGGTATTCATTCATATGTGGAGAGTGGAAATCCAATAGTGAATGTTATACCTTGGAGAGTAGAAGAAGGGGGTGTTTCTTAGGCTGATTTCTAGAAGGAGTTTCATTTCAAGTTATTATTATAAATGTTTAATTAAAAATAGTGTAAGGATATTATTTCCATTATGAAGGGTAGTCTAAGAATGTAAGGGATCAAGATCAGGTTTAAGTATCTCTTGTATTTTTCTCCAGAACTGTTTCTTGATGAGAAGTCTAAATCACAATGTCTTGAGGAGGAAATGCATATAGTATTAAAATATGAAGTCACCTATGTTTTATAAATATATGGTGGTGAAAATGAATGTGTATGTGATTATAAGATGAAATTACAAAGGAGAGTGTGCTATGATGAAGGATAGTAGATATTCTTGAAGAATAATCTTTTAGGTGGAGGATCTCAGATATCTAGGCAACCAATGTTCTAATTAGTGGGGAGTCAATCACTATATTTTTCTTAGTGATTTTGTAGGTTTGGTGGTTCCTGAGTGTGTATTGGTATTTTTTTTTGTGTTCTATGACCATGGATCTTATGGTTACCATCAAGATCAATGATCTAATGCTCATGGATATTGATTTGGTTTGGGTGGTTAGACCCATCACCAACCACAACAACAAAAAAGACCACCAATATTTGTTTATTAGTTGATAGGAGATGGATAATGTTGAGTTTATCATTGTGATGGTCCTCATAATCAAGGACCTAGGCTAGATCATGTTCATAGAGATCATCAATAGTGAGGTAGGGGAGCTAGGTGTGGGTAGGTGCATTCTATAGTCTATACAACACCAGAGGGACTGGAGGTGGTTCCAGGTATGAACGATTTATATCCTACCCCAGTTTATATTTTTTTTATCTCGTAGCATCAAAATCATTTGTTCCACTTACTCTGATTCAAATATTAGTACTAGATGCAGAGAGGCTTCCTATGGCTCTAGTGTTATCCACACCAGTTGTATATTGAGCTTTCTTGTTTGATGTCTGTTGGGGATATAGACTGATGATGTGGAAGAATTCATTGGTGGGGAGTTTCTTATTGTTAAATATGCCACCATATGATTTTATCTTTGAAATATAATATTTCTATTCTTTGTGTGAATTTTTTTTAACTATTTCTATAGTAGAATCATATTTTTCAATGTGGAGGGTTAGCGATAAATGTTCATTAGATTGAAGAGATATCAGATAGGTGCAGACATGTAGAGCCTCTCCTATTTCAGATGGAAGAGTTTTTAGTGGAGACCCAAGTAGTGAAGGTCACTAGATTTGTTAAAACGTTTCTTGACATATTACAAAATGAGGTTGTGACACAACCCCTTTTCATGATATCGAGTTTTGGATAGTGTTAAAACAGAGTGCCTCTCCAATTTTGATGCCTCATTACCATATGGAACCCACAGTGCTATGAGAGTTGATAGTATAGATCAAAGATTTATAGTATCAGTGATTTATTTGAATGAGTGTGTCTCCTTGGGGTACTATAATGTTCTTCCCTAAGAAGGTTTATGAGAGTCTGATAAATTTTGTGGACTACTATAAGTGGAAGAAAGTGACTATCAATAACTGATACCCTCTTTTGAGAATAAAATATCTCTTTAACAAGATAAAATGGGCTAGTTGGATTTCTAAAATCAACCTATTGTATGGATATAACCAATGAGGTTGTAGGAGGAATATATCATGAATACTTACTTTTGGTACAAGTATATAATTTTTGAGTTTTTTTCTTATGATGTTTGGTGTCATGAACACACTAGCTGTTTTCATGGGATTCATGAACATTGAATTTCATTTATGCCTTGACTATTTCATAGTCATGTTCATTGATGACATCCTTATATACTTATGGTCATAGGTGGATCATGTGTATCATATCATGGTTTCCTTAAAAGTTCTTCGACACTATAAACTCAATGAAAATATTTCTAAGTGAAATGTTTGTACATGGGGGTGAATTTCATTAGAAATGTGATGTCTTAATAGGATATGTTCATTGAACCATCAAATATCAAGGTAGTTTTTTCTAAGGTATTACTAAAGAAGGTGTCAGATCTTCTCAATTTTCAGGGTCTTATAGCATATTACTAGAGGTTCGAGTCCATGTTGTCTCAGAATTCCCCACCATTAATATTTATGAATAGAAAAGACCAGGCTTCCATATAGATTTATCAGCATCATAAATCCTTCAACCACCTATAATAAAGATTGACCAGTGACCAAATGCTTCAATTTCTAGAGGAAGGGGTGAATTTTGATATATTTTGTGATGTTTCCCGACTATGATTTAGGTGCTTCTTAATGCACCAGAGGGAAGTGACATTTTATTAGTCTAGGGTATTAAGTCCTCATGAATATAACTATTCCACTCATGACCCTAAGATGAAAGTATTGGTGTTTTCCATTAATATTTGGTGAAATTACCTCATCATTGAGATATTTATGTTCTTTATAGAGCATAAGAGTTTGAGGTATGTATTCTCTTAGCATGATTTAAACATGCATCAACATAGGTGGGGGTAGTTTCTCAAGGATCATGATTTTGATATATCCAATCCCTAGGAAATGGTAATGTGGTTGCTGAGGAAATGAAAAAAAGGTAGTGGGGAGATATTCTTCTGGAGTCTAAAGTTTCTAGGAATGGAATGATAAATATTACATTGATGCATCTTAGTGAAGAGGAAGTACGTGTTAGAGGATGCTTCTCTCAGATGATTGCGGAATCAGAATTGATCCAGTATTTGGAAGATTCTCATTGGGGAGTATCATAATTAGAAGTTATGAGATACCATTTTAGTGAAGATGATGCTCTAGAGGGGTGGTCTAATGATAATCAGAATCATATATTATTTCAAGATAGGATATTTGTTCTGTTGGACATACATAAGGTATTTTTCCATGAGTTTCGTAAATAAACATTATCAATGTATCTTGGTGTGTCCAAGATATAATGTGGATTAGGGAAGCATCTTTGGTATCCTAGGATGAAGCTATCAGTGGTGGAGTTCATGGAATGATGTATGTTTTTTTAACAAGTGAAGGAAGAGCACTGTGTTCATGGTGGTTTGTTTGGTCCCTTGGATTCCTCTAATTTGAAGTCATATGATATCAAAATTTATTTTTCCACTAGGTTTTTCCATGGCTAGGGAGGTTGTGATTCCATTTAGGTAATTGTGGACTGAATGATCAATCTGTCCCATTTTCTAGATATCTGGGAGTCAATAATTGTGGTTACCGTGACAAGGATGTACATGGATTATGTTGTGAGACTCCATTAGGTACCAAATACCATTTTATATGACCAAAATTATTGGTTTAACTCATGATCCTATAGAGGATTAAAGAATTAATTTGAATTTAAGTCACTTCTTAGTACTTATTTCCATCACTATATGGATGAGAAGGTCTATCAGACCATCCATATGTGAGAGGAAAAGTTATGAGATTTCATCTTGGTCTTTCATGGATCTTGGGTGAATAATATACCATTTTTTATATTCATCGACAATAAAAAATAGAAATCATCCATAAGAATGGATACATTTGAGGCATTGTATGGGTAGTCATTTCATTCTATATGGTGCTGGATAAACATTGGAGAGTCAGTAATCCTTGTTATAGATGTGGTGTAGAGCACAACAAAGAAGATACTGGTGGATTGAGAGTGGATAAAGTCAACACATAACCACCATAATACCTATACAGATCATAGGTGAAGGCCCCCAGAGTTTGAGGTTAGATACTATGTGTAACACCTTGAATCTAGTAACCTAGATCCTATGGTTATTTTACTATAATGGTACAAAATACATGGGACTTTATCTTAATGGATCAAATAGTTTATTAGTCTTGGGAGACTAGATACATACATTATTCTCAAATTACATCCAAAAACATGAAAAAAAAACTTAATAATTCTTGTGATGAATTTATTATTTATTCTATTCAATACCTAAAATCATTTATAAATCCCATAATAGTATCCTAGGAAAGGAAAATATAATAAAGGTAGATCTCAACTGATCAATAAGGGAAAGTGTTCAATATAATCTATCATAGAATAAATAAAGCATGAATAATATGGTATAGATAAATAGTAATCAAATATTCCATATAACTAATATCATAAAAGGGGGATAAATCCATAGAAAATATAGAAACCTAAAAAATCACATGGATAAAAAAAATGAGTCTCATAATGATATAATTCATAATGTTAGTCATCATAATATTACTATCAAGGCCTTGTACAAAGACATTATATGTAAATAGGTAAGGTGCATGCTAAATACAAAAACTAGTTTTTATAATGAAACATACTGATGCATCTAGGGGATATAATGGTTCCCAACCACCACTTACTATGTCAAATATATTCATCATATAAAATGGTTAATAATAATTTAATACATAATCAATATAAACATTTGTATTGAAAACTAGCATACTAAATGATAATATATTCTCAAATAAATAAATATATCAGGATCATAATCCATCCAAAGAAATAATGTGGATGTTATAATTAGATTATATACCTATTAAATCATAATAATTATCAAAGTATGTTAAGATATAAGAAAATACGATTAAAATATTATCTGAACATTTCTTGAAAAAATACTCTATTCATTTTGAAATTAATTATTTAAAATTTAATAACTCTAGAATATTAATGAAAAAATTATTTTAAAATAAAAATGTAAACATAGAAATTAATCTTCAAACAAAATAATATTCATGGTAGTGAGATAATTCATTCATGCAGTAAAATTTGAAACAAATATTTTTTTCACACCTTTAATAAAAAGGAACTTGTTCAAAAAATGACACAAATATTCCTTTTAAATTTTTTATATAAAGTAAAACATGGGTAAAAATTACAATAATCAATCATTGTGGAATAGTAAAAACATTTTTGAAAACATTTTAACTATAATATGTACATGCAAGAAAATGATTCGTGACTAAATTGAAAAAGGATGCCGGTTTTTATTAAAAACATTCTTTCTGAATTTTATGTTTATAGATAGCGTAAAATAAAAGGAAATTTTCTTATTTTCATAAATAAATAGAGGAGATTAAAATATATTTGGTTTAACATATAATTTTATTATAATTCCCCCAATAGAAACATGAACCTAAATAATTCAGAATAAGGATGATATTTTAAATAAACCCTTACCTCATGTTCGACTTACTTTGTATGTTATTTTAACCTCCAATATAATAAATTTCAATTTACTAAAATTATATTAAAGAACCATATACATACTTATAATATCATATATCACCCAATTATAAAATTTCAACACCCATTTATTAATAATTATTTATTATAATCATTACTTTTGAGTGTCCCTTCTTAATTTTTCATGTAAGATTCAATTCGATAATTTTGGTAGTTGAATATATATCATGGTTGAATTATCTCAAGAATATTAGTCATGATATAAATATCATATACATTAATTATATACATATTATAATAATTATTTAATTTTATACATGAAAAATGAATCACATCGCTTTGTGGAGGTGGTTGTCCACATGTACGCACGAGCGTCGTTACCATTTTTATAATGGGTGAAAGGGCACAAAGGTAAATGCTATATTATATTTCTAGATAAATAATTATTTCAGAAATATATTATATAAAAATTATATCTATTATAATAAC
This sequence comes from Viscum album, assembly GCA_963277665.1. Classification (NCBI taxonomy): domain Eukaryota; kingdom Viridiplantae; phylum Streptophyta; class Magnoliopsida; order Santalales; family Viscaceae; genus Viscum; species Viscum album. The sequence continues at coordinate 1,468,676,399 of OY728158.1, forward strand.
AATCCATTAATTTTGGTAAAGAAAAATTAAATACATCACTCCACGAGACGATAATATCCATATACAAATGAATGATGCTTTTATTTCCCATTTAATGGACAAAGAGATGAATAAATGTTTCACCATCAACATAATAAAATATTATTATATGATATATATTTATGTTATTATATTTTTATGGTTATAAAACAATTAAAGTAGGTATAATAATAAATACAATGAAAACACTTGGTTAAGAGTTATATCTCTTCTTTAGACAACCTATTTTGGATTACACGTTAAGCCTTATAAGGTTAGTATTTGGATAAAATATGGACCTATATATCGTGGATAGGGATTATAGGAAATTATTTGAGTAGGTATTATATGATATATAATTTTCATGATGTGTGAGGAAAAGAGGAGAGGTGGTGTCCTTTTACAAAGGAGGGAGAGGACAACCTTGGAATTTTTCAAAAGGTTAAAATATATTAATGTTTCACTCAATACTTGTGGCTCCAAATTAGATTATTTGTAAATGGAAAAATATATAGTATCTAAATATAAATATTCAATAGTATTTACACATATTTTTAAATAATTTTAACCATTATCCATTTAGTTAACCCCCCAACCAATCCATTTTAGCCTTTTCTGTAATATTGAATTTTTACCTTGGTTACTATTCATAATGAAAAAACTGTAAGTGGAATCATTTAAAAATATTAATATTTTTATTTAAATTATGGATATATTTGTATAAAATCCAATTTTTTATAGGTGTAAGATTTAAATTTAAAAACAAAGCCTCAAAACATGATGAAAAACTATTTTAAAAAAATTATGTTTTTAAACTAAAAAATGAACATATACCAAAATCATGTATAATGTTGATTTATGTATAAATAATAATATTATCATAATTAAAGGAAATTATTTTAATTTTTTATAAAATTAAAAACATAATGAGATTTTAAAAATACTTTATTTAATGAAAAATGATAGTTTTACAAAAATCGGTATTTTCACTATTAACATAAAAATAAATTTCCCCTAAAAAGTAAAAAAATCACCCAAAGTTCATATTGAAATGATAATTTAAAAAATTATATTCATTAACTAAAATAATATTTCTAAAAATATTAATTTATTTTTTAATCATTCTCTTGAAAAAACTTATGTTCATTATGATTTTGTTTCTCTAGAAAGAAAATACTACTATAATGGAAGCTTGGGAGTTATATTCTTCTATAATTTAAAAATTTAATTCTAAAATTTTCCATAATGTCACCTCAATAATATATGTTGTTATTTTTACATCATAAAATTTTTATTATCCCATATTGCCTCTCATGTCTTATGATTTTTCCATAGTATCATTACCAGTAGAGTCATTTTATTCCACAACAATTGTTCTCTAGTGTCTAGAATCTATATAAGATATTCACAGTAAGATAAATTTTATTATAATTCTATTTAATTAGAGATGAGAACATGAATTAGGTATATAATGTAATTCCTTAATAAAGATATATGAAACACATCATAAACATTAGACAGGCTGGGTATCATTTCCAAATAGTAATCTACAAATCCAATTATTTAAAGAGTTTCTAAAGGCTCAATATACAAATGACATAGTTTTAATTTATTTAAAACCTTATAAAACCTTTCCATGGAGGTAAATTTTTAAAAACCTAATCTCTCACTTGAAATTCTAAATCCTTCCATTAGTTATTTACATTACCATTTTATATAGTATAATCTACTTTAATATGATTTTGAAGAGTCACTACATTTACCATTGCCTCCAAAGAAAGACCTAGGACTACAAACTTCCTTTCACCAACTTTATCCAAAAAATTTGATTAAAAAAACCATTACCATATATCTCTTCATATAGTTCCCCTTGAATTTTTTAATTGAAGATATTATTATATGAAAATTTTACTAAATGTAAATATTGATCCCACATACCATGGAATTAAATATAGCACAACCTAAAAATATATTTTAATGTTTTAATTGTCCTTCGAAACTTCCCATCAGTTTGAGGATGATAGGTTATGATCAAATGTAACTCATTGTTGTGATTCTTCTGAAGAGTCTCCTAGAATATGACTGTAATCCATAAATCATGGTTATACATAATCAAAATAGGTTCACCATGAAGTCTCAAAACATCATTAATACAGAGACGTATGAGGTTCTCAAGAGGAAGATCTTCTCTTATAGTGAGTAAATATATGGACACGGTAAGTTGATAAATAGTAACCCATTTTTTATCATTATTTATTGGTTTATTTAGAAATATATTGGAAAAAGTCATAATAATATCATCACATTTGTATACATTAATATATAGAGATTACATGAAACTTTTACAATGGTTTATATCAAATGTTAAATATTTAAAAACCACTCATCTTGTTAAATAGAATGATATTTCCCATTTCATATTATCCCAAATAAACGTTCCTTCAAATATCAATAAATTTTTGTGCTACTAGGGTGTAAAGAGATATTTGATCTATGATCTTCATCTAATAATTCATTTCCATCTCACGGATAGATAAAATATATAGCCCCTTTCAAAATTTCAAAATAACATATTCATAGATGAAGTATATTAACTTTACATCATTCATAGATCTTATTTTCTTTTTAATATTCTCATCATAAATTTGAGGAATTTTTTATTATATTAAATATTTTTTGACAATAATTTTCAATATATGTGATGTTTTACCTTCCTTAATGATTCCCATATCCAACTATACCAAATTAATGAATATAGGATCATTATGAATCCTAATTTTAGACAAAACTCCATGATATTTACTACTCAATGAATCATCCATATTATTTTTATTACCATGGTGGTATTATATTGAGTAATTTTATTTATTGAGTATTTACAACCATCAAATGTACCTCATGTTGATCTATTTATGTGGGTAGATATATTTCAATCTTTTGTAAAGAGATTCAAAAGTGACTAGTGTAAAAAACATTAAGAAATTTTCATTTAAAATCTTTTAATAGAAGGTCAAAGATCATTGTAAATAAATTTATCAAATAATTTATTTTTTTAAAATGAAATTATTGAAATATGATAAATAAAATAGTGTTAGATCTTGGATAAAAGTCTATAAAACCTTTAGAGAAACATTTTTAAAGAAATACCATTTACGGTATGTTTAAAACAAACACCATTTAAATGTAAGAACATAAAAAGGAACATAAAATTACATGAGTGTAAAAATAGTTATAATCTTATATCTTAAGAGTTTTTATATATGCTGTATAAATGAATATAGGTTATTTAATAAAAACATGTATCAAAGAAGGAAGTTTGAGATAATAAACTCTTTCAACTTGGGTAATTTTTAAATCATAAAGCGATTGAATGATTAAACATAACATGATCACATATTTAGAGCCTATGAGCGGCAACATTCCCCTATGAGTGGCGGGCTAGGGTTTCTTCTCCGGTGTCTCTCCCTCCCCTCCTCCAGTGTGAAGCGGTGCGGGTCGGCATCAGCGTCTTCATATTTGGTTCAGTGTCGGTGTCTTAGTCCTCAACTCGGTGTCGGCGTGCCTCAATCAACCCTTTCGAAGGTGGCTGGCTGCGATCCCAATCGGCCCAATGACAGTGTGGATCTGGATTTGATCCCATTCGGTTGGAGATTCAAGGCGTAGATCTGGCTTTTCACTGTGATGGAGCTCGGTTGGGCGTCAGATGTGGCCTTGGCTAGGTAGGCTTGATCAGGAGAAGCTCAGCACTAGCCCCAGTGTGGCGCGAAGGGGGGAGGGTCTTCCTGCGGCTTCCTTGTAGTGGATCGATGCGCTGGAGATTCAGAGAATCATGATGAAGTTTTAATGCATGATGGTTCTTTGTTTTTTGCGTATGCTTTCTGATTTGGTTGGGTTTCGGATGGTGTTTCGTGATTTTCTCTGATGTGCTTCGATCCAGCGGTGGTGCTTTGGCGGAGGTAGGGTTGACTCTCTCTTGCCATCACACATGATTCTGGTGAGGGTTCTGTGTGGTTTTGGATGATTACGGTTTGGGGTGAATCGGTTTTTGGCTCATGTTTTGAGCTTCTGGAGGATTTGGTTTTTCTAGTGTGGTGAGAAGTTTTTGGCGATTGTGGTTTCAGTGTTGATGAGTAGTGGTGATGTGGAATTTGACGTCATTTGGAGGAATCTTTCTGGATTTTTAATTGAAATTTGAATGTGGAACTTCTGAGTTGTCTAGATTTTTAATTGAATTTTAAATGTGGAACTTCTACGTTGTCTGCGGATCAGGGTGCTAACGGTGTCAGGATCTGGTCATCTTCATTTTGGTTCCTTTTATGTCATTTTTGGATGGATTCTTCTTATATATCCATTTCATTTTTCTTGAAGGCTGGGTGAATTCCGCTGGAGTTTGCCGACAGGAGGATTTGGGCCGGTGTCGATGGTCGTGCTGGGGGACGTTCAAGGTAACCCTTTCTGAGGTTTGGCTAGATTTTCTGATGTTCTTGTGCACTGGTTCGTGGTACCTTGGTCATTTCCATTGGTTTTTTATGTTTTTGTGGAATGGTGAAAGTTGTTGTATTTGAATCTGTTGTAGGGTATCGGGAACCCATAAACCAGCTTTTGAAAATGAAACAAAATTGATTAGTAGTAGATTAAACACAACATGATTTTGTAAAAAGAATAATTTTCATAAAATATTATGTAAATTAATGTTAAATGGGTAGTATATACACCATATAAAATAAATCACAGAGAATAATTTGAAGTCTAAAAAAACTGAAATTGAGACCATAAAAAATCATAAATCTTTTATAAAATTTTAATCAATATCTTGTAAAAGATATAAGTTCAAAAGAACATTAAATATATAGATCAAAGAGTTATTCATGATATAATATCTCAACAGGTAGCATATACACCTTATAAAAATAAGTATAATCATATTACAAGACATGTCTCAATGAAATAATATTGAGATGAATAATCCTTAAAAATATAATATCATTGATGTGAGAATGAGTAACTATTGTAAAACCATATAAAAAAGTTTAAATACAACATAATATTGTAAAATTACATTTCACACATAATCATGGTATAATAAAGTCAATTATATTGAAGTATAACCTAATTAATGTAAATTGAGTTAAGAAACCCCTTTACATGTCAATTTGGTTAATGAGTTATCTAATTAAGATTTTTTTTAAAAAATATCAATAGTAACATGATAATACATAGAAACCATGTAGGTTGGTTATATTGATTGGAATTGAACATTCCATGACTTCTTTTCGATTTGGAGGATCAATTTATATTCCATCCTTTGAGATAATATGTCTAAGAATTGAAACTTCCTGAATCCAAAATTCACAATTTTAAAATTCTCTATATAAATCCTTTTCTCTATGAGTCTTAAGAATGATTCAAAAATAAATCTTATTATCACCGTATATTTTATAATATATCATTATTTAATCAGTAAATTCCACAATGTAATTATCGAGATAATCATGTAATATATTTTTCATCATATCAATAGAAAAAAGAGGGCTCATTAGTCAATCCAAAAGGGATTATAGTAAAATTTTAATGTCCATACCTCATAAAAATACCTTATTTTGAATATTATCTTTATTTACTCAATGTTTATGATACCAATAATAAATATCAATCTTTTAAAAATATTGAGATCCATGAATTTGATCAAATAAGTCATCAATACGAGGAAAAACATACATGTTCCTTCTAATAGGAACTATTTATAAATAATGGATTGTACTGTATTATCTCATAAAATTATGAATTTTAAATCATATTATATGATTATAAATCTAGTATAAAACCCAACATAAATTGAAAATTTATTCATATAAAAGTTTAGAATCATAAGAATAGTATATTTTGGAATATATTTAAATTAGAAGAATATTTTAAAATATTTTATAATTGTTTGTAAAGAGAATGTAAATCAAATTAATCATATCCCCTAAGAGTTTATAGATAGATATTAAATCTTAGACCCACTCATCATGCATTTATGATGATCAAGTTAATACCCAATCTACCACTATTAGAGTTTTTACCCGTAATTTCATCTATGCCACAACTACATTCACTTGAAACTATCCAAATGTGGATATCTTTTATAAAAAACCACACAATATATTATTTATAAAAAAATTATGATATTATCATATAATAAGAATTATCCTCAGAGTCTCTCATAAGGTTATGTTTTCTAATCTATATTAACCTAAATCAAGTTCCCAAGGTTTACACTAAACTTCCTCTAACACAAACAATAAAATCTAGAATCTAGTAACCTGGAGCTAGTGGTTATTTTACTACACTATCTTGAAATAAATGGGTTCTAATCCCAAAGGATCAAATATTTTATTTGTATTGGGATACTATATACATACATGATTCTCATATTACATATTAAAACATGAAATACAAATTAAACTTTATAGTGAGAAATTTATTATTTATTCCCCTAAATCCCTAAAATACTTCATAGATCCCTTCTTTTTATCTTGTAGAATGGAAACCATAATAAAGGGGGAACTCAAAATCTTAGTAAAGGTTACAATATAAGCTATCATAGAATAAATAAATTATGAATAATATGGAAGAGATAAAAAATAGTAAAATCTTTTATATAAATAATATTATTAATGTGATCTAAATCTATAGATGAAATAACCACATAAATAATTAGATGGACAATGAAAACTAGTTTCCTGATAATATAATAGATAATTCTAGACTTTATAATATTGATATCAAGGCCTTGTACCAAGAAATTATAAGTAAATAGTTATAGAATATTCCAAATACCCTAGATAGTTTTTCTCATGAGATCTACCAATGCATCGATGGTCTATAACAGGCTCCTACCATCAATTACTAAGTCTAATGAATTCATTATATAAAAGGGTGAATAACAACCTAATAGATAATCAACAAAAACATCCATATTAAAAAACTAGGACAAAAAATGTTTATATTTTTCTAAATAATTAAATATAACATGATCATAATCCATCCATATAAATAACATGTATGGTACCATTATATTATCACCCTATTAAATCATAAGATTCAACAAATATTTTTAATATAGATGAAAATACTTTTAAAAGATCACTGGATTTTTTTTGAGGAAAATGGAATTTTAATTTTAAACTTTTTATTTAAAATATTTAAATTTATAGAACATTTGAAAAGAACAATTTATTTTAAAATAACTATGAAATATTATAAAGTAATCCTCAAAGCTAAGAATATATATAATGGTGGGAAAAGGCGTTCATGTAGTAATCATTAAAGAAAATATTCCATTTAAACCTTCGGTAAAAAATTCCTCATTTGGAAAATGGAAAAAATATTCCTTTGGAACATTTTTATGTAAAGTAAAACATTGTTAAAAATTAAATTAATAAATCATTGGAGAATATGAAACCCATTCTTTAAAACATTTTTAAGAAAATATGGACATGGATGAAAAATATTCTCAACTAAATAGAAAAATAATGTATGTTTTATTTTAAAACATTCCTTCATAATTTTTAGTACATAGAGATGGAAAAATTAAAGGAAAATATATAATTTAAATAAATAATTACAGTCAAACAATATTTATAAGGATCAAGATATAATGAGAATATAAATATCCCAATGGAAACTTGTATATAAACAATCTTGAATAATGATGAGATTGTGAAATAAATGCTTACCCAAAATATGACATGATTCACAATTTATTTTAACCACATATATAATGAATTTTAATAAATTATAATTATTTAATATAACCATAAAAATAATTAAATTATTATATATCATCCAATTATAAAAATTTTAACTCACTTTTATAAATAATTTCTTACTAAAATCATCATTTTCGATTGTTAACTGTTTCATTTTTATGTATGTTTTGGTTTGGTAGTTTCAATTATTGTATATTTCTCATGGTTAAATCATATCTAGAATGTTAATAAAGATATTAATATCATATATATTCAATATATACATATTTATAATTATTATATACTAGAGGGAACGAAAAATGAATCACAATGCTTCGTAGAGGTGGTAGTCCATAATTACACGCGAGCTCTATTATCATTTTTAATGGGGGAATGATAGGAAGGTAAATGATATATTATATTTTAATGATAATAATTATTTCATAAATATAATTTATAAACATTATTTCCCTCATAATAACCATCCATTAATGGTAGTTATGAAAAATGAAATGGATCACTTTGAGAGGCGGTAGTCTGCACGTAGATACAAACAATGCTTTAGTTTCCCATTTTATGGAGAATAATATGAATAATGGTTATGAAATAAAAAATAACATCTATATATATATGTTATAAACTAATGATATTATTTCATCATTTTTATCATATAATTGAAGGAGGTATAAGAAGAAATAAAACAAAAACACTCAGTTTGGAGCTATACATTTTCTTTAGACAACCTCCTTTGGATTACACATTAACCCACCTATGGTATATATTTCTATCAAAAAATGAAATCTAGATAATAAGGATGGATTTTTTATGGGATTTGGGTGGGGATGTTTTGAGATATATGTCTCATGATGTGTGAGGAAGCGACTATAGGTGGTGAACTTTTATAAGGGAGGGAGATGACACACTTAGATTTTTTCAAAAGATAAAAATATATTAATTGATGACTCAATCCATGTGGCTAAAAATTGGACAATTTTCAAATGGAGGTAGATATATGATCAAAATATAGTGATACAATAGTATTTAGACAAGTTTTTTAGCAATTTTAACCCCTATATTTCCCCCCTCAATCCATTTTAACAATTACCATAGTAATATTTTTTACCATATCCACTATTAATAATTAATTTTATCAAATTAAATTTCTATAAGTGATAGATTTAAATTTAATAAAAAACCTATATAATGTGATGAAAAATATATTTTAGAAAAATATGTTTTTAAACCCAAAAATGAAGTTATTCTAAGATCAAGAATAATATTAATTTTTATGTAATTAATTAGATTATTTATAATTAAAGTATAATTATTTTATATTATTATAAAATTTAATACATAATTTTTTTTCAATTAATTAATTTAATTAAAAATCATTGTTTTACAAAAATTGATATTTTACACTATTAACTTAAAAATATTTTTTTTAGAAAGAACACAAAAGTGAACTATAAGATAATATTGACATGATGATTAAAAAAATAATATTAATTTAATCAAATAAAATTATAATAAATAATATTTTTTTAATCATATTCTGGAATAAACCATATGCATTGTTCTAATGTTTCTATTGAAATAAGAGCTTACAATAATTGAATCTTGGCTGTTACCCCATATGTTCTTGATTAATTCCCTTCATCATTGGTATTAGTACTTTATACTAGTGAGTAATATTTATCCCTGATTTGTAGGAACTTTCAAGGTGTTGAAGAATGTTTGTGATGTGGATTATCAGTTGGAACTGCCACAACATCTTGATAGTGTTCACAAAGTCTTCCATGTGTCCTAGATTTATCATTAACTTCATGAAGAATATCATGTAAATGATTAGGAAGAGTTGAATATCAGGGTTTATGTGATGTTCATGGATTATCTATTTGAGATCCAAGATCTTCAAGAGAAGGTGTTGCATGATAGATTCATTCCCTTGGATTGTGTTCTGTGGAGGCAAGGTGGAGAGGAAGGGTGCACTTTGGGGCAGGAGTCAAATAAGAATTCTAAATACCCCGAGCTATTTTTATGATTCTATTATTTTCCTTTTTTAATATTGTATGTTTAACCTTTTTATTTATATGAGATTAACTCTCTCCCTTGGTTGATGATGTCTCATGCATATTTTCTTTTTTATGGCTCCTGGCAAAACGAAAGTTTCCTTTGATGGTATAAACAACATGGATTTTAGTATTAATTTACATGTAATTGTTTCCACACATGATCAAAAGTCATTTCCAATGAAAAACATAGATTACATGACTATATTTAAAAACCATAACTAGAATAGGAGGATATTCATATGTAATTTATAATTAATTTATTAGAAGATATTGAATTACTAAAAATTTTAATTATGATTTTTTGATGACATGATTAACTATATCTCATCATACCATTATTGTAATATTGTATAAAATTGTAGAATCCCTCTAATGGTGATCCACACATTTACCACAATCACTGAACAACATTGTAGAATTGATGGGTGATATCATGACCAATACTGATCACTTGTATTGTTCATTGTTGACCGTGACAGTATTCATCTCGAAGGAGGAATAACTCTTGGTGTTCTCTCAAATTATTTATAGAGGAGGAAGATATAATTCAATCTAGATCTTGATAATGTCTCTCTATATCCATTCTATATACAAAAAGTGAGTTATAGAAACTTATATAGTTAGATATTTATTATGGCATGTTTAGGGTTGGAAAATTCCACACAAGCCCCTTACATTATAAAATATTCTTAATTGACCACATATCCATTAATAATAATATTATAATTATTAATCATTTGACATGTAAAATTAATTAATAATATAAATAAATATAATTTATACAATATCAAATCAGAATATTAATCTCGGTCTTCTTTCCCTCATCAAAATTTACTAATCCTTAAATAATTAATATTTAATAAATAAATTTTACCACATTATCTATAAAAAATAAAATAAATATTATATTTTCCAAACATGAAAAAATATTTATTATTATTTAAAACACTTATTATTTCAAATAACATATTATTAAATTATAGAGATCAATTAGGCCTGAATAAATATCATTTATTCTAACTCATTAAATTTAATACTTGAATCTAACTTAGACTATGGATACACTTAGTGTGTGACCCTATAGGCCTAATTCTCAATGACACTAAAAATAACCCCCTAAATTCCATGTTTAATTTCTAGAAAAATTCCATGGAACCCATAGAGTAATAATTTAATGTCAAAAATACATCCAAGACCCCAAAAACACTTATTATATAATATAATACATTTTTCTCAATATCTGAATTCAAGTAGGTTACATACTAGTGACTTTAACCTATATTATTGATGTATCTTTCTTTGACATTATCAAAATAAACTCACCCACCAAACACCATGTCAATGGATTTATATATAAAGTTGCATTACTGTTAAAGGGCATGAGATATTAGATTCCATAAAGTTATAGAAAGGATAAATCCTTTCTTGCATGATACATTAATGTAATATAAATTGTCACATACCCAATATATCCTACATCACCATGAGAATATATCATCATGATTTTCATAAAAACATAAAAAAACATGATTCATGATATCCATTAATAACAATCTTGATGTACAAATATTGATACAAATGTCCATATATAGAAACATCCAATTCAACATGAAATATAGAATTACTATTGATGGGTCTATTCTCATAACCTCTTATTTTGGATATTACCAGGGGTGAACACCATGAGAAGGTGTATCAATGTAATATTATCCTCACACCCCTGATATCCTATATAATTTGTGTCTCATCAAAAAATATCCTCTAGACATAGAATATGGTTGAAGAATATTTTCATGAAACCTCTTGGTTCTCATCAAGGAGGAAAATCTCTATAACCTTTCATCATGACATTTATTCTTAGGAAATTATGACATAAAAATGTCATGTTGGGGAGTAATTATAATGTGATAATTAAAATTAATTACTAATGAAAACAAGTAATCAATTACTAAAAAAGTTAGTTCTAGGGTATTTACTCCAATAGACCCCCACTTACACTAAAGAGAACTAAAAATAACATCAAGTCCACTAGCTCCCATATGATACTCATGAATCTATTAAGATAAAGACTTGGTTAATGGGTACACTATGTTTTAGTTAGTGCATACTCTACTCACAACAACTTCACTTCATTGAGAAAAATCCTTCAAAAGACAAAAATTATGATGTTCATGCTTTCTTTGGCGTGACTTTAGATCCTTGGAGAGAAAAAATACTATAGTGTTATCATAGTAAACTATGATAGTGAATTTACTACTAGGTACCACATCTTTCTCTTGGATAAATTTTCAAATCCAAACTACCTCCTTGGCTACATCGGAAGCTACAATATACCTAGAATTCATTATAGAATCAATGACAACTAGCTAGTTTACACTATTCTATCCAACATATCCTTTGTTTATATGAATGGTATATCTATAACATGAATTTATTTAAATTTAAAATGTATAAAATCTATAATTTTTATAACCCCCGATTACTAGCTCTTCATCTCCCCCATACACCCATAAAATGTCCTTAGTTCACCTTAGATACTTAAGGATTGTCTTGTTAGTAGTCCAATGTTGTTTACTTAGATCTTCTTGATACCATCCCAACATTATCAAAGAATAGGAAACATAAATACTAATACATGACATGGAATATTTTATAGATCCTATCATAGAAGCATATGTGATATTACTCTTTCCATCTATTTCCTCTTGAATATAAGGACTCATTTTCTTGGATATATGTATACCTTATGACATGAGAATAAACCACCTATTGGATTGATTCATACCAAACCTATTTAGTATTTAGTCTATGAATTTACCTTTACATAGTCAAGAAAGATTCTTGGATATATCATGTAGGATTTTGATCCATAGAATATGGGTAGCTTCACCTAAGTCCTTCATAGAGAAGAACTTTCTCAACCATGAATTAATCATTTATAAGGCTGGTATATCATTTCCAATAATTATTATGTCATCAATGTAAACTAATATGAAAACTATTTTACTTAAATTGAAATTATTGTAAACACATGGCTCACATTAGATATTAATGAAACCAAATTACTTTATAATTTAATCGAATTTAATGTTCTAGAACTTAGATTCTTTCTTTAATTCATATATAGATCTCTGCAACTTTCATACCTTTTTGGAAATTTTAGAGTCACATACCCTTTGGGTTGTTTAATATACACATCCTATTGAAGGTTACAATTAAGTAATGCATTTGTGACATAAATCTTAAAAATATAATATTCAAGGAAAGCTATTATGGAAAATAAAATTTTGATGGATTTAAACATGGAAACTAGAGAAAAATATTTTTTTTAAAATTAAATTACCTAAAATTTTATAAACACAACCTTTTATTTATAGTTATTTACTTCACCGTACATGTAAAACATTCTCATGAATACCCATTTACACCCAACAATATTTTCATTAATTGGTGGATAGATAAAACTCAAACATGGTTTTCATACATGGAATACATATTAGAATTCACGGTTTCTTTCCATCTTACAACATCTACTCTCTCCAAAACCTCCGTATAGGAGATAGGATCATTATTTTCAACCAATAATGAGTCTCCATTATCGGTTACTTGAAAACAATATCTACCTAGTTCTATTACCACTATAGTTATCCTACACAATACTTGTGTTTCAGGAACAACTTCTTACATGGGGACCATTTGAATTGGTTCCCATACCTACAATTATGTATCATGAGAATCAACTTCATCAAAGTCAATATTTATCCCACTATCCTTATTTAGTATATTCTCCCTATAAATAAATACAACATATATTATGATTGTTACTTTATTATCTAAAGGGTTTTATAGATAACATCCCAATGGTAACTTAGGATTCCCTATAAAGATTCACATTGTGCCTCGGGGTGCTAGTTTGTTACCTGAGCCGGAATTAACAAATGACTCACAACCCCATGCATGAACATATGAAATAAGGTCATGTTCCACTCTATAACATGAAGTGAATAATGTTTTCCACTTTATTTGGTACTCAGTTTAGTAAGTATGATGCCATCTATAACTCATATCCCTAAAAGGATAATGGAAGGATTTCATGACTCATCAATGACCTTTCCATGTTCAACAAGGTACAATTACTCCTTTCACTAACATCATTCCACTATAGTGTATAAGGTGGAGTGAGTCAAGATAAAATCCCATACTACTATATAATGTTGATAATGTCTTGGTTAAGATATTAACAATCATAATTTGATCAAATTTAGTTTATCTTATTACAAATTTTGTTCTCAACATCATTATTAAACTCTTTGAACTTCTATAATATTTCATACTTTTATCTCATTGATTAGATATAACTATACCTGCCAAATTCATTGGTAAAAGTAACAAATTATGATAATAAACCTCTATCCTATACTATAAATGGTCCATACACATCAATGTGTACCAACTCTAGAAGAACTATGGAACTCTCACCTTGAACACTGATTGGTGGTTTTGTCATATTACCTTATAAACATTAATGACATCATTCAAGTGGGTTAAGACCAAAAGAGTATAAGTAACCATCTTGATAGAGCTTTTTCAAACAGTTCTTGTTTATGTTTCCAATATGGTGATGCCATAATAGGATGCTATATGAGTTTCCCATAATTTATTTATTATCAATTTCCAATATTTGGTTTCCATAATTAAATACATAAATATAGTTATTCAACTGTGGCATACCATAACATATGCTATATTTATTAATGTAAAAACCTTTATTTACAAAGTTGAAAATAAATCCATCCATATCTAAAAAATAAATAAAAATAATGTTCTCGGTAAAAATAGGTATATAATAATAATAATTTAAAACCAAAATCAATACTATCAGTAATGTGAGATAATACTCTCTAATGTCTAGAGCAGCTAACCTCACTCCATTGGAAGCCCATAGATCCACCTCATCTCAAGTAATCTTTTTAAATCTACAAGGTTCATGTATTTGGATTCAAATGTGAGCACCACATGAAATATCTAATACCCAACTTGTAGTTATAGAAAGATTAAACTCAAACAAAAAACACACTAGAAGCATCCCATTGCTTATTTAAATGGGTTTAATTCCTCTTTTAGTAGCCCTAATTTACACATGAAAAACATATCACATCTTATTACCTTCCATTCCTTAGGATATTATTCTTCATGTAAGGACGATGTTTCATATTCTTAGACTTATAAGGATTATTTTTCTCCTTTTCCCTATTATTCCTCTTTTTATTCAATATAAGGACATTGAGTTTGTTATGCCCAATGTCTTTGTAAATATGGTTAATAAGTGTAAGAATTTATGAAAGTTTCTTCCCACTATTGATCATATTATAATTCATAATAAAATTAGATATTTTTTAGGTAGTGACAATAAAATAAGATATGTGCACCGCTCACCAGGGATCTTAAAACCCAAGATGTACATGCGCTCAATGTTTCTAATCATATTGAATATAGGTGAATAGTGAGTTAGATATAACATATCCCTATGACCTTACCTTCTCTTGATATAGATCCTAAGATGGGAAACAATTTTATATGCATATATATCCTTATATTACTTTAGAAGCTCATTGGAAATAGAGGATAACATGAAACATTGGATATCCATAGTTTCTTCCATTTATTTTACATAGAGTGATGCTTCTTCCTCATTATAATCTTTATAAAGAAACTTGGGAAGTGGGGTTTCCAACACATATGATTTCCATTCATGGTACAATATAATAATCTAGTGCCTATTCCATTACTAGAAATTTCCACTAGTGAAAGTTTATCCGTATCTAGTACGATTCATAGTGATATTGCTGATGTCATTTGATTTTTAATTTTCTATAAATTAAGTGAAGATTATTATTACTTTTTTATTAAAAAAAATATTAATAAATTAAAAATTATATTATTATCAATCTCCTAATATTTTTAAAATCCCAATTTCCCTCACCATAAGTTTCATAATATATTGTTTCTAGATATTATAGTGGAAAGATCCATATTTCCCTTCTCATAAATTATAATTAGTCCTGAAAAGATATTTAATGGTTTTTTGGTAGTCATAAATTTTCAACTACATTAACTCATAGTTTACTGAATCGTTGAGTGGACTCCACAATCATGAAATCATTTTTTAAGATTTTATCAATCTTTTCCTCCTAGTTATACCAATATCTTCTTGGGAAGTTAACCCATGATGTAAACCAATTTAATTAAACCCAAAAATTCAAGATAAAAAATTCCATGATAACTAAAATCACCCAAATGTTTTGGTCAAAAACTTTTAACTATGAGGTTTTTTATAACGTAAGTAGTGTAATGAAATACTGACATAATATTTTATTTGAAGTATTTTTATCCTTATGCATAAATCCCATTTTTTCTATTCACATGACTTATTGAAACTAATTGAATTTTAGTTAAGTGATTAACCATGTTTGATAAAACATTTATGCATAATCAAGTTACATTTTATTCCATATTGTATGCTTGTTAATTCATTTATTAGATGATTGTGAAACATTAAAAAACATAAATAATTTAACCATTACACTAAATTGAATAAAATATAAGTGGAATGATCATGATATTTTCAAATGATTTTTTTATCTAGTTAATGATAGAATATCCCTCAAAACAGATGAAAAAATGTAATGTTCATGACTTAGTTCTCCCTCAAATGATTGATCTAGTTGGCTATATGCTCTTAAGCGTGATTACTTGTACACTAGATTCTATTGACTAGAAACAAGGGGCTAAAAAATATAGTGGAGATACTGTAACCTCTCTTAAAGAGATTCAATGATAGTAGAAATAATAGTAGATTAGCAAAAATAATAGAAATAAATAATTAGACAAACAAAACATAGAAAGGTCTAAACTAAATAAATCCAAATAATAAATGGATAATTTAATGAAAGGATGAATGTATCTAAATGACATGATGAAAGGACTAAAAATAAAAGAATATTATGACTCAAATAAAAACATCAAAACCTCATTCTTGAACCCCAAATTGGTCCCATCTCCAAGATCCAATCCATCCAGCCAGCAACAAATCAACAACAGGGTCCCTTGCCCTTGTCCAAACCTATATTCATGAAATTTTTCTAGGTACCAAATGAAAACCCATCTAGGGTGTGAGTAAAACTAAGTAGGTTGAAACCACCATGTTTAAAAAATATAATCTGAGTGATATAGAACATGAAATATAGTGAATAACAGTGTATTAAATTAAAAAATTACTACTACCCATGAAATAAACCCACTAACCCTTATGATGTGGGTTAAAATTTGAGGCTAACCAAACCTTCTTCAGCACCCTTTTGGATATCTATGTGTGAGGATAGATCATCCTACATCAGGATGGATCACTCGAGTTTCTGGAATATTCTCCTATAGATGATTAATCACTCATAAAATATCATGAACAAATGGCCTAAACTCGTATGCTTTCTAGAACCTTACCCTCATGAATCGAGTGACTGTGCATATAGTCCTCATACATCCCATATAATCATATATTCTTCCCTAGAAAATCAAGTACTTATATTCCTATCCCTTAGGTGGTATAAAAAAAATTCCCATTCCCTCAAGAATCCACATAAATCATGATTAATATCCAAAAAAACTCAGCATGCTAGACAATATCTCTCCTTCTAGAATTAATCACATCAACATCACATATGCTCAAAAGCTAAGAAAGAAAAATCACAAGGCCAGTATCAAACATACCATATGTATAACCATAGGAAAAAATGACCAATTTATCAAATTATCATCTCTCTAAAAGAATTTATTTCATTAATCTAGGTTCTTAATTATTATCATAATTATATCAAACCTATTTAATTTATCATTTAACCCTATGGTCATTAACACACCAGTTAAACCTGTTTAGACAAGGTGACTCTACCACATGAAATTACAAAAATTTAATTTCATCCCAATTCAAAATATAAAGACAATAATCTATTAATTTAATCAATTTATTATAAGGTGATAATTTATTTTCAAACCAATTCACAATAAATTCCTACACTGGAACACCTATTTGGTGGCCACAGGTCTTAGTACCCATGTTTAAGGACCAAACAAGATCCAATAGAAGTTTTAAAAAATGAATTATCATTTATTGGGGCTAATCCAATTTATTTGGTAATGCACATGGTGTTCTAATGTAATAACACATATCACATATATTTTAAAAAATTAAATTAGAGAAAAAAATATAAGATTTAGACCACCAACCTTGAATGTAGAGAAAGTGATGAGAGAACCTCACGTCTGTTGTAGCGATCAGAGAGATCTAAGATCCTATTTTTTCTCACTTAGGAATCTGAGTGGACTCTTAGAAATCACCATTGGAAGGTATACAGTCAAATATAGAGGTGCAAAGAGGGTTTTTGTTTGAATATTTTGGTTCACAAAGGGTATTTAGTTGTAGAATTTGGTTCATGGTGCGTCTCCCGTCGAAGAGAGGTGAGGATGTAAGAAAAATGCTGGACACTAGAATTATTAAATAGTTTTGGCATCACTTTTACATGACATTAATTTAGTTCACATCATGCAAGTATCAAGTACTGTACTTTCTTTTATTTTCTAGTTACCCATCACAAAACATAAAAAATGTTAAATTAATATTACATGTTGTGTAAAATTATTTTGTGAAATGTCTACATGTGGTGAAATGTGTTTTCATAAAATGTATATACACAATGAAATGTGTTTTTATGAAATGTATTCACATGGTCAACTTTGTTATCGTGACATGTGTACATAGGGTGTGTAAATTTTTACATGGTGTGAATTAATTCAATCTATGAATTAAATTCCCAAGGGATGTCCAAAAAAATTCTTGTTATGAATTGGGTTCATGATGAGAATTTATTCTATAGCTAGATCTCACCTATTTCCTCTCACACCCATGGAACACTTAACCTTTACCAGAACTAGGCTCAGAAAACCCTATTTAAATGAAAAATAACCCCAATCAAAAAGATTTAACTAAAAGCATTAAAGATATTCATACCTAAAAAAATACAGGATCTTACAAGCTCCCCACTATATAACAGCTCATCCCCGAGCTACTCCATGCATCACTGTTGGGTATCAGTGATTAAGTTTGGCCATTGTGCCCACATATAAAACTCTCTCTCCAAGTTATCCTCTAGAAAATTCCTATGCTTCCACAATAATCATACTAGAGAGATGATATTCTCATGAATATTCTTTCCACTATGGTTCACAATACATATTAGATACTCCTTAATGGAAATATCAACATCCAACTCAACATCATCAATATCTATCATCTGAGAAGTGTCATAATACTATTTTTGATGTTGAGACATATGAAAGCCATAATGAATGAAACTATAGTACTATGTAAGGTCCAAATGGTATTCCAATAGAACAAACCTTTAAATTATATTGAAAGGCCTGAAAACCATTGTCGCTAGCTTCCCTTTTTTTTTTCTGATACAACATTTTCCCAGTCTATGTGACACCCAAAGAAAACCTAGATGACCAACCTAAAACCTGAGAGGTAATATCTTATGTTCATTATAAGACTTATATTGTCTCTATGCGTTCACCAACAACATTATGATCAATTGAACCTGTTTGAACGTCTCTTACACAAGATTAGGTCCAACAAGTGCTGCATGTCCTTCCACCAACAAACAATGAGGAGAAAATAATGGTATTCCATAAAAATACTCTGAAGGATCCATTTTTATTTATTAATAGAATCTATTTTTATAGGTGAACTCCACGAGTTCCAAATACTACTTCCAAGAACCACTAAAAACAAAAACACATGATCAAAACATATCCTCCAAAATCTGAATAGTATTCTGAGATAGGCTTTTGGTCTAAGGATAGTATGATATACGTAGAAGAACCTATAATACAAAATATTTCTGAATAAATTTCAAAAACTAATAAGTGAAACATGTATCTCGATATGAAATAATGGTTTTTAGAACACCATGCAACCAAACAATATCACACACATAAATACTACCCATATCATCAACAAGGAAGGTATCCCTAAAAGACAAAAGTGTGATAACTTCATTATCCAATACTCAATCACCCACACAACGTAATTCTTGTGATGTGTCCTAGGTAATCCTATAAAAAAATACATAGTGGCACTATCCCACTTTCACTTTGAAATGGGTAGAGGCTGAAACAGACCAACATGACCTTGCTTCTCATCCTTCACCTATATAAAGTTGAAACGTCTTTCCATGAAGCTTTCTATATTTTTATTTATCCCTGACCACATGTAATATCTATAGAGATCATGATACATATCCATAAAACTTTGATGTACCACCCATATTGAAGCCCGAAACTCTCTCATTAGCTCTGCGTGAAAACCTATAGGAACCCATACTCGACCATGAAAGAGGATATTATTACTTCCAGCTAGAGACCATCCTGCTAGTGTCTCACCAACATATTATTTTTATCTCAAATATAAACCCCATTTGGATCAGATAACTGATCTATCCAAATACATTGAATAAGAACATGTATAACGAATCTTGAAGTTAGAGATACTTGTCCCTAAGACTCTTGAACATCAAGATGCATATATGCAATGAAGTCTATCAACCACCACTTTTCGTAATATTCTCACACAACCTCTATCATCATCTTATGAATTGAGGCACTGATAATTCCATTTCCCTTTATCAATGTGTAATCTATTTTAAATTTGAAAGAATGTAGATATTCAAACCACATCCTCTATCAAAGGTTCTAGTCTCATTGAGAAAAGATATACTTGAGGTTCTGTTGGTCTATGAACACCCCAAACCGCTCACCCAAAGGATAGTGTCTCCAAAATCTTATGGCATGTTCCACTGAAGATAAATCTAGATTGTGAGTGGGATAATTTCTTTCACACAGTCTCAAATGTCTTGAGACATAAGCAACCATATGGTCATCCTTCATCGTAATTTCTATGTTTCCAACTATGTATGCTTCACAATATATGGAATACTCCTTACCAGAATCGGGTAAGGTGAGGATTGGTTCCGATATCATCCCGCAATTTAGATCTTGGAAAGCTCTCTCATAATCATTTGACTTAAAATAATTCATACCTTTCTTAGTCATCCCATACATCAGTTCTTCGAAATGAAAGAAGTCATGGATGAATCACTAGTAATAACCCGCTATACTAAGAAAACTCTAAATCTCCTAGATATTCCTGGGTCAATCCCATGATACCATGGTTTTAACCTTCTCTAGGTCCATTAAAACTCCATCCTATGAGATAACATGACCCATGAAGTGCACTCTATCATTAAAAAAACTATAGTTGAATAGGTTAGTGTAAATCCATTTCCCCCTGAGTATACTCAGGATGATGTCAAGATGTTGTTGATGATCATCTTTATAATGGGATTACATTAATATTTTATTGACCAAAACTACCAAAAACTAATCTAGGAAAGGTTAAACATCAAATTAATCATATACATGAATACTTATGGGGAATTAATCAAACTAAAAAACATCACTACAAAATCATATAATCCATACCTACTCCTAAAATTAATCCAGGATATGTTTGATAGTCTAACCCTCAACTGAAGGTACACTGACCTCAAGTCAATCATGGAGAAAATCCTTTCACCTCTCAACTAATCAAAGATATCATCAATGCATGGGAGGGGATTTTGTTTCTTGAATATCAACTAGTTCAATCTCTAATAACCCACACATAAGCACAAAGGCCCATCACCCTTCTGAGAAAAAATTATAGGAGAAACACATGAAGGTGTACTAGGCCATATAAAACCCTTGGATTATAGATATCCCAATTGAAATTTCTGCTCACAAAACTCCGCTTGTTCCATCCAATAAGGCGGGATAGAAACTGGATTAGCTCATGGAATCAAATAGAGTGTGAACTCAATATCCCACTTAGGTGGTAAGCTTGAAAACTCTTCTAGAAAGACATCCTGAAAATGGTCCACCACTAGAGGATAAGTATCCCACTACATTCTTCCATAATCTAAAACAAGGAATGCTATTTGGGACATGATTTAAAAAAATCTACACTGAATTGATTCTACACAACCAACCTAAAGATCCCACTCACCCTAGTGAGTATAACTACCTTCATATAGAGATTCAAAGGTAAATATCTACCTATATTAGTCAATATGATCCTAATATAAAACTATCCAATCGATAAAAAGAATAAAATTTAATAATATCATTTTCAACACAAAATGTTCCCAAAGGAAACAATATCTTCCAATTTCAAGAGAACAATCCTTGAAGGGCTTGATTACCTTTGACTGTACTCCCAACAATGTGTTAATGGTCATGACCTCATCTATTATATCTACATCCAAACTGAAACTATTTTTAAAAAGAGAATATAAAAAATAATGAGATGCTTTGAAATCAGATAGAACATAAGATAAGGTAGATGATACAAGAATTATACCTATGATAGTATAATGTCTTGAATCCAAACTGACTAGAGCAGACTATTTAACATATATCAAGCTCACCCCTCTTCCCTTGGATCTAGCATGATTCCCATGTTCTATTCCCCCCGAGTGGTATTTCCAATCTTGAATTTGGGTACCGCATACCCTACCTCATCATGAATTAATTGTATAAACACATCTACCATCAAGATAAAGGGAAGATGAGACCCTTAAAGGATTCAGTGCCCATACAGATCCTCTTCCACTACTCTACTATGGAACGTTCCAACAAAATTCCTGAAGATGACCCAACATTCCACAAACACAACACTCCATTATGGGGTGAGGATACTACGAGAACATATGGTCCATCCAACCACAATAAATGAACTACATCAAACCATGGTCCTAAGGTGGAATTCCACTCCATTGACTGCTCTAACCACCACTTCCTAGGTGATAACTATCATATAAGTGCTTCTTTACACTAGAATAATAGATATCGGATTTCCATTATGAAAAATTCCAACCCACACTCAAGGAATATCTTAGATTACCTTCATTTATTATATCATAGTTCATCAAATTCATAAGGATTCTCAAATAGAAGATGTTCACCTGTGACCTAATCTCATAGTGAAACCCATCCTAAAAATGCCTCAACTTAATGATCTCATCAACTACCAAGGATAGAGAAAATCCCTGTAAGTCGTAGAAACATAAATCATTGTTAAACACTAATATTACCTCATGTTTCATGTTTATGAACTAATGACCCTTCTCATACCATATGATCTTAGGAAAAAGTGCTCAAGAAATTTAGCTTAAATTCCTTCCAAGATAACTACTCCTACTGCCTGTCTTGATCCATAATTTCCCACTAATACTTCGCAGGCCCATGAAGCATGCATGAAATAATATTTACCCTCATATATGTGGTTGTCTTGAGGTGCTTGAATATTGTAGGTACTGACTCGATCCAAAACTCAGATACCTGGGGGAATCCATCCCTAGTGAACATAGAAAGATAATGTAGCTAAAACTATATAGTCAACTCAGACATTGAAGGTACTGTGCAAATAGTCTCCCTCTCCATGGATCACATGATCCTCAGAAATATTCCTCAATGCTGAACATCAATATAATCCTCAATAGTTATAGAAACTCTGGTTAAGCTACGTTAAGATAGCATGATAATTTCCACTTTCCTATCTCTCAATTCAAAGAGGACAAGGATAAGTTTTCTCTAAAAGAAAAGCACACTCTATAGAATACTGGATAATAAAAAGGTAATTCTCAAAAATAGAAAACAATAGAGAACCAATGGATCATAAACTCTCTAAACATGGCTTAAAAAGTTAATTGGTATAAAATAATAGTTCATTTATTCCTTTTTTCATCAGATATAATAGGTATTTAATTCCACAGTTTATATAGGAAAATATATCACATGAAATAAGTATCTCCCTATCATGAACGATTAATGTAAAAATATATCATTATGTTCCTATCATGATGCATTCTTACTCATCTCACGCCATATCAATCCATGAGTATAAATCTCAATAAATAATAATGTCACATGGAATCTAAATCCCCATGGGTGAAATAACATCAAACCGTAATATGTGAACATCATGAACAACAATCCCATCCTTGGGAACTCATATTTTCCCCCATACATGGGTTAGATACTCCCATAAAAAATCTCATTATCAAGTCCCAACACATCATATTATCTTTTCTACCTATACCAAATAGTGAATTAGTATAAAGGAAACCATATTTGATACCTACTTTGTAATGTTCACAACCTAGTTCTCCCTTAAGTAATCGATCTGGTTGGATACAAGACCTCAGACGTGCCTCCTCGTATTCCAGAGGCTGTCGACTAGTAGTGACGGTATAATGAACATAGTGGGGAGACTATAAACTTTGTTAAAGTGATGTAATGAAATAAAAAATAATAGTAGAGTATCAAAAATTACATAAACAATATAAAGAAATCATCATACAACCAAAATTGAGAAAGGTCCAAACTAAATAAATCCAAATAATTAATAAATAACAAAATGACTAGATTAATGTATCTAAATGATGTTATGAAAGTCATGAAAATAAAATAATAAGTAGAATAAAAAACTCCAAAATGCCAGTCTCGAACCCCTTATGGGACCCTTCTCTAATCTATGACCCATCTAGGAAGCTATAAATCAACAATAGGGTCCCTTACCCTTGTCCAAACTTGTATCCATGCAATATTTTTGGGTACCAAATGATGAACATTCCAAGGTGTGAGTCCAACTCATTAGGTCAACACCACTATATCTAAAAAAATCCAATTTGAGAGATAAAGTTAATGAAATATAGAGAATAATAGAGTAATAATTTAATAAATTAGTATTGAACATATTGGCTGACCCTTATGATGTGGGTTAACACCCGAGGCCAACCAAACTTTCTTTGGTGCCCTACAGAGTATATCTGTCTGAGGATAGATCATCCTAAATCATGATGGATCACTTGAGTGAGTCATATATTCTCCCACCAAGGATGAATCAATCATTACATATCATAAACAAATAACCTCTTGCCATAGGATCTCCAGAAACTCACCCTCAGGCATCAAGTGACTGTGATTATGGTCCTAAAGCATCCCATATAATCATATAAAATACCTTGGGGCATCCAGTACCTATGCACCTAGCCCTCATATGGTATGAAAAACCTGAACCTTTCCCTTAAAAATACTCATAAATCATGAGTCATATCTAGACAAACTCAACATGAAAAACAACATCCCACCCTAAGGAATCAATCACATCAATATCACATAATCTTAAAAACTAAGTAAGAAAAATCACAAGGCCAATATCAAACATACCAAATGTATCATCATTGGAAAAAAATATCTATTTATCAAATTATAATCTATAAAAGAAATTCATTTCATTAATCCATGTTCATAATTATCAATATAATTATATCAATACTGTTTAATTTACCATTTTACTCTAAGGTCATTAACATAACAATTAACACAATTTATCATAGGTGTATCTACCACAATAAGTCACAAAAATTTAATTTTATGAAAATTCAAAATACTAATCCTGTAATAAATCAATTTTACCAATTTATTATAGCATTTTAATGTCAAAAAGACCAATTCACAATAAATTCTAATACTGGCACACCTATCAGGTGGCCATAGGTCTTAGTATCCACACCCAAGGACCCAACGATATCAAATAGTGGTTTAAAAAATGAATTATAATTTATTATGGCCCATCCAATTTATTTGGTCAGGCATGTGATATTCTAACACGATAAAAAATATCACATACACTGTAAATAATTAAATGAAATGAAAAGAGATATGATTTATACCACCCACCATGAAAGAGGAGAAGGTAATGAGATAAACTTATGTCCATGGTAAGGATTATCTTCTATTATCATTTCAATGAGAACTATATAATATATTATCAAGATATCAAGAACCGAAAGAAGAACAAGAAGGCATACCATAAAAAAATATTTTTTCTGAGATCCAGGATTTGATGTGTGCTCTCTTTGGAATTAGAGAGGAATCTTAGAAATAATCCACAGAAGGTCTTCTGTCAAAGACAGAGGTGCATGGAGAGTCTTCAGTAAAATACAATGGTGCATGGTGGGTCTTTGATCAAAGGCGGTGGTGTGTGGAACATATACAGTTGATGAGAGGTGAGTGTGTAAGAAAAATGTCCGACACTAGAATTATTTAATAGGTTGGGTGCCACTTTTACATGAGGTGAATTCATTTCACATAATGTATGTATTGAGTCCTTCTATTTAATTTTATTTCCAAAATTCCCAATAAAACAAAATAAAAAAACATTAAATAAATATTACACATTGTGTAAACTTGTTTCATGACATGTTTGCAAGCAGTGAAATGTGTTTTCATGACATGTGTGAATGTGGTGAAATGGGTTTTGGTGACATGTCTACATGTGGTGAACTGTGCTTTTGTGACATGTCTACACATAGTGAAATTTTTATAGGGTGTGTAAATTTTTCTAGGGTGTGAATTAATTCAATCCGTGAATTAAATTCACCAGGTTTTCCCAAAACATTTCACATCATGAATTGGGTTTGCAATGTTAATTTTTTATGCAGATAGAACTCACATCTTTCCTGCTACACCCATTCACCACTAAACCCATCCCAAACTTAGGATCAACAAAAAAGTTTAAAATAAATACAACCCAACTCAAAAATAGTCAACCAAAAAATTAAATACATTCTTACCTAACAGAAGATGAGATCTTACAAAAAACACCATAAACCATAGCCTGTCTAGTGTCATAGAACTGCACCTTGGATCCTATATATCACCTAAATTGGATTCTCTTTTGATCCTTGACTTGGAAATCATCGTTTCACTTGGGAGATCCATCCTTACATAAGATTTTACTCACACACATGTGAGAGGATTAAATGGATTAGATAAAGAGGTTTTACATAAATGAAAACATTAGAATGTAAGTCCTTACATGATAAGGTGGATGGGATAAAATCTATCCCATAAATAACAATTTAACCATAAAAAATTGAAAGAATGAAATCAAATAAAATGGATAATCTAATATCATAACCATCCACACATTAATAAATGAGCTTATATTTTCTATATATTTAACAATTACATCTATTCATTATTTAATTAAGATAATGAGCCATAAATTAATTCATGTAATTCAATTTATATTAATCCCATACAACCATCCTCAATTTACCATCTTCTATAATTATAAACAAAATTAATTTCATTTAAAATTAATGTATTATAAAAGTGTACTTAGAGGCAACATTGTGCGTTCATCAAAATTTTTAACATGGAAATTCATTTAATATATAATTTTTAATCCTAGAAAATTTCATGTTTTGTAAAATGAATATAAAAGTGTAAACATAATTTATATATTTAATTATATATTTAATTATTCTCTTTGGGAAAAATTGAGAACACTGTTGGCGTTAAACTACATGGCGTATAGTAGTTTACATAGCGTGTATTTGTCTTCTGTCCATGTCCACAACACATGCATTGGAATTGAGTATATTTTTTAACATGGACTTTTTTGATGTACACAACATGTTTTCCAATATACATGTTGCATACTATAATTTTTTTTTTGTGTGTGTGAAACACATTCCTTGGGTATAGCTATGTTTCTTGTTATAGATAAGGTTGAGGTACACGACTTGTAGTCCAACTTAAACAGTGAGTTGCATATGAGTTCCATGAATAGTTTATCCCCATGTTGTGTATCTGACACATGTCTCACTGGGATACCCTATATTCTTAGTCATAAGGTAACATGGACTACACATATTGTACAGTGGTTACATGACATGTAGTTATATAAGCTGTGTGCTATTTTATCAAGATCTAAACATCGATCAACATTTTTCGGATCTTAGATCCAATTTTATTGGATATATCTGAATTTATCATGAGATATAGATGGAAAAAAGTACATCATGTGTATATAGTAAGTACATTCAATGTTATATGGTTTTCTCCAAGCAGAGTCTTCCACAGCTCTAGATGGTTTTCTTTGAATGCGTCTTCATTTTTAATCATTATCCTATTTCAAGTTATGTAATTCAGAATGAAGAGAGGGAAGAGAATAAGATGTTCAGATATTAAAACGAATTGATACATGTAAAATAAAATTCAAACACATGAAACCAATTAATGAATATTAAATAATTATAAATTATACATGTGACCGCTCTGTAGGTTCCAGACACATATAAAGTGTTGGATAATTCATATTTTATCTTTTATTTTTGCCATGATCAATGATTAATCTAATATTTACATGATAATAATTTTCATGATCAATGAAATTGAATTAAAGAAAATTAATAATGGATAAATTCTAGAACTGAATCACAAGATCATCAAATATTATTTATAATTAATTTAAGAAATTAAAGAATAACCTTACATGAAATTATTTCTTCAATGATGGATCTGACGAAGGATCTGTGTTATACAATCATTGTGATGTAGAAATAAATATTATATTCCCTCTAGTAGTGATACATACATGGTTTATGAATATCCAAATTCCTCCATAAGAATCTCTGGGTGTTATCATGGTAGATCCTATAGCTTGTGTCATTTGACTTTGATTTCCTTGAGAATTAGTTCCAAAGGACTATCCTTGATCTATATAGACTTGGGAGTGAAATGTGAAGGAAGATCACTCTCTGTTCTCAAGAGATTTATGGGATAGGGATAACTCTAGGCCTTGGGAGGATTTTCTATGATTGTTTTTATGTAAAAAAATGAATTTTATGACATAGAAAAATAATATATTTTGGTTTATATACTACTAGGTTTAGAAATAAATAATTTCAAAAGTTCACTTTATTATTTATTTAATCCCCTAAAAACCCTATGTCTATAATAATAAAATATTATTATTATTTATTGACATACTCTAAATTGAAAAATTTAAATTAAATATTATTTAATCAAATAAAATTCAATATATATTATTTCTCATAAAAACGTTTACACTCGGTCTCACATTCCTCCATAATATTTACCAGGTTGTGAATAATGATTATTTATTTAATAAATGAATACTACTACATTATTATCCAACAAATAAATAAATACTATAATCACTAAATAGTAGACAAATATTTATTAAAAATTCCACTCAAGTAACATTCTTTCGAATAACTGGTGAATAAGTATATCTGATCAAGAAAAACTAAATAACTATTAAACCAAATTTTGGAAAAATATTTATCCAACTTGTTAAATAATAAATAATAATATATTATTCAACTAAAATTATGGATACACTTAGTGTGTGGCCCTCTAGGCCTCTTTCTCAGTAGCATTATGAGAATCTTCCAAAATTCCAAGGTTGGCGTCTAGAAACATGCCAAGGAACTAATAGAGAAAGAAGTTAATGTTGAAACAACATAATACCTCATAGAGATTCTTAGTGTGTAATATAATCCCTTTATCATGATATCTCTAATCAAGCAGGTTGCATGTTTCTTCTATCATCTTATGCACTCAAAATATCTTTCTTTGACTTCTCGAAAATCGAAATTACCTATAGAACACTATGGACATGGATTGATTTAGACTATATCATTTCCATTAAAGGGAATGATATATCATCTTATATTAAATAACATAAGGGAAAAAATAATTTATCACATTATTCATTAATGAAACATTACTTGTGACACACGCAATGCATCATACCTCACCACAAACATATGTCATCATCGTTTTCATTATAACATCAAAGTATATGAATTATAATACTCATTAATAATAATCATAAATTATAATGATCAATACACACATCCTAAGATAGGAACATGAAATGATACAAATAAATGTGGATTTTTTTTGGAGGGTATCGTTCTCCTAATATCCTATACTGGATATTACCAAGTCAATACAACATGAAAAGGTGCCTCTAAGCCCTATGAGTCTCCATCCCTAATAGCATGAATCATTTCCCCCTAAAATGATTTCATCCCTATATAGAATATAAATTTAAGAATACTATCATAAAATTTATAGGTTCTCATCATAGTAGGGAACTGATATGACCTTTAAATACGACAACTACTCTTAAGAAATTATCATATACTATGTTAGACATAAGAACAATCATGATTAGATAATAATTTTATTAATATTAAAATTAATGAATAGAGGATATCATAAAGTACATAGAATTTGGTTCTAGGGAACCAACTCTAACAAACTCCAACTTTCACTAGAGAAAACTACTAATAACATTCAATCTGCTAGCTCTCACATGATACTCATGTTTTTATTTATATAATCCTTTAGTCAAGTGATCCACCATTTTTTATTTTGTGTGAACTATTCTTATTGAAACATCATCACTTTGATAAAAATAACTCAAGAGGTGATACTTCTATAGTATGTGCCCAATCAATTGGTGTGACCTTGGATCTTTTTCAATATCCAACGCTGGAGTATTATCACATTATAATATGATATGGTATTTACTTCTAGGTACCACATAAAGCTCCTCGAAAATGTTTTTAATCAAAATGAATTCATTGGATTCATCATAAGACACTATATACTTGAACTCCACTATAGAATTAGTGACAACTGACCTCTCTGAACTCTTCTAACTCACAACTCCTCTATTTAGAAAAAAAACATATCCTAATTACAACTTCATATCATTATGATATTTTTGATAATTAGGACCAGTATAACCCCTGATAACTATCTCCTTGTCTTGTCCATACAATATGAACATATCTGAAGTCCTTCTAAGTTACTTGAGGACAACATTAATAATAGACCAATGATGTTCTTCTGGATATTCTTGATATCTTCCTACCATGCTAAATGAAAAGGCACTATCAAGTATTGTATATAACATTTCATACATGGTTAACCATATCAATGAAGAATATAGGATCTTAGTCATTCTCTCTCTATCCTACTGTGTCTGAGGACACATTTTCATAGAAAAATGTATACCATATGACACTAAAACCAATCCCTTATTAGAATGTTCCATACTAAATCTCTTTAGTATCTGGTCAATATATGTACTTTGAATTCATCCAAGAAACCTCTTCGATCTATCACGAATGATCTTGATCCCTATAATAAGGGCTACTTCACCTAAGTCTTTCATAGAGGAACACTTCTTCAACTATTCCTTAATATA
Organism: Viscum album; assembly: GCA_963277665.1. Taxonomy (NCBI): domain Eukaryota; kingdom Viridiplantae; phylum Streptophyta; class Magnoliopsida; order Santalales; family Viscaceae; genus Viscum; species Viscum album. The sequence continues at coordinate 1,468,707,475 of OY728158.1, forward strand.
CTGTAATATTATTATTCCATTTCTAATAAGTAATATGTCATCAACCTATAATTATGGGATAACGAACTAATTCCCAATAAATCAATTGTAAACACATGGATCACATTCATTACTAATGAAACCAAATTATTTTATTGCTTCATCGAATCAAATGATCCATGAACTAGATGCTTTCTTCAATCCATAAATGGATATCTACAACTTGAAAATATTTTTGGAATCATCTAGAGTCTAAAAGACTTTTGTTTGTGTCATGTAGACATCTTCATGAAGGTTCCCATTAAGGAAATATATTTTGACATCCATCTACAAAATTTCATAGTCATGCTAATCTATTATATCAAGTTAAATTATGATGGGTTTAAACATAGAAACTAGTTAAAAGGTTTCATCATAGTCAATTACTTGATAATTTAAAACCCTTTATCCACTAGATATTTATAGGTATTTACCTTACCTTCCATGTAAAATTGTCTCTTGAATACCGATTTTCATCCTATGTAATTTAAATCAATTGGAGCATTGATCAAAACCCAAACATGGTTATGATATAAGGAATCCATTTTATAATTCATGGATTAATTCCATCTTGCAAATTCTGAGCTCTTTATTTCCTCTTTGTATGATAGAATTTCATCATTGTTAAATAATAATGATTCACCACCTTTAGTGACTAGAAAAACATATCTCTCTAGTGCTCCTATATAGTACATGTGTTTCAGGAGCTACGCCTTCCATGCGGACCTGTGTAATATGTTCTTATACCAATTCTTGTGCATATTGAGTATCAACTTTATCAAAGTCAATATTTCTTCCACTAACTATTTTTAGGTGTTCTCCCTCTCAAGAAAGATGGCTTGTTTGAAAAAAAATCCTGTTATTTTTTAAGGGGTTTTATAGGTAGTATTCCTTTGTTTCCTTAGGATACCCTATAAATATACAACTTTTACCCAAGGGTGATAGTTTGATTCCAGTGAAGGCCTTACCAAATTCCTCATAACCCCATATACATGTATGTTACGAAACATGGTTTATTTCTACTCCATAACTCATAGGGAATTCCATATTCATCTTTAGTTGGCACTTGATTTAGTTTGTATGCTGCACTTTGTAATGAATACCCCCAAAAGGATAATCAAATATCTACATGACTCATCATCGACCTTACCATGCCTAACAAGGTACAATTACACCTTTCACTAACACCATTACAATATGGTTTGTAATGTGGATTGAGTTGAGATAGTACACAAATTCCTATAAAAAGTTGATAACTCTTGGTTAAGCTATTCATCACCTTGATATGATTAAATATTATTTATCATCTTTACAAGTCTATTCTCTAGTTCATTCAATAATTATTTAAATTTATCATAGGTATCAGACATATATCTAATCACAAAGACATAAAAATATCTACTCAACTAATTAGTAAAAGTTATGAAGTAAGAATACCCACCTCTAACTTATACTAGAAATGGTCCACACACATCAGTGTGTACCAATACTAAAAGCTCCCTGGCCCTTTCACCCTAAGTACTGAATGAAGGTTTGGTCATTTTTCCTTATAAAAATAATGACATATTTCAAGTGGGTTTATATCAAAATATTCTATGCTACCATCTTGATATATATTTACCAAATACTTATTGTTTACATTAAACATATGATGATTCCATAACTAAGTGTTATATGAGTCACGTGAATGTGATTACTTATCTATTTCCAAAACATGTTTTTCATAATTTAGTACATAAATAATATTATTTAAATTTAATATACCATAACGTATTTTGTCTTTATAAAATAAACAAATTTTATTTCCAAACATGAAATGAAAAGCATTTTCATAATGGAATGACACATAAACTATATTCTTGGTAATAATTGGTATATAATAATAGTCCCTTAAAACCAATATCATTTTTACTATAAATGAAAGGTGTCAGTCACCAATGGCTAGAGCATCCAGCTTTGCACTATTGGCATCTCACAAACCCCCTCTCCTCTAACAATAAATTAAAATATACCTGATTCCTACATTTGGGTATAAATATGAGAACCAAAAGATTTATCCAATACCCAATGTGTATATATTGAAAGATTCATCTTGATAATGAATACACCTTTATATTTCCCTTTATTATAAGTGAATTACCTCTTCTAGTGGCCTTTCTTTCCATATAAAAAACATACTGCCTCTTTTTCCTTTCCCTTCCTCCAGATCTTCATCTTCTTGGAATGATGGTGCTCACGACCATTATACTTGTAATGAGTCTTAGACCCATTCACCTTATTCTTCCTTTTCTTATTAACCACAAGAACAATGGGGTTTTCACACCCCATTTCCTTATCTACTTGATTAATTATATTAAGGAGTTCCAAACGAATCTTCTCAATATTGGTCAGGTTATAGTTAACAATAAAACTAAAAAAGGTCTCACGGAGTAAGAAAATTATTATATATTTGTTTAATTCATCTAGAAATTTAATCCCTAAGATTTATAAACATTAAAAGTATCCAATAAGCATGAATACATGAAGACCTACTAACATTGACTCTCCAATATTATTTGTAAATAGAGAATTATAGATCTTATATCTCTCTTGTCTCACCTTCTCTTAATAGAGTTTCTGAAGGTGAGACATCATGCTATACACATCCATGTACTCATGTTTCTTAAAAATATAATTATTCAAGTATTATAACATGAAACATTGAACATCTTTAGCATCATTAAAATGATTCTCATTTAGAGATAACTCTTCTTCACTAGCCTAATTAACCAATACATCATGGATGAGTTCTTCCAATACATACAATTTCATTTCATGGAATAGGATAATATGTAAGTGCCTTTTCCAATCATGGAGATTTGTGATGGTAGGAATGTCATCCTTCTCAAGTATGGATCATAGAGATATGTTTTAAGTCATTTGATTACTAATTCTATAAATAATATGAGTAGAGTATTAGTGCATTATCTGATAAAATTTAGGAGAATAAATAAATATTATATTTATTAATATCTTACTATTTTATCGTAACCCAAATTCCCACAAAATTAGATTCAGAATAACATGTTACTTGTAAATTCTTTTGGAAATGATCAATATTCCCTTTCTAATCACCCCAAATTTTTATGGTCAAGTAATTTGACGGGGTTTAGGTAATCATTCCAAATTCCAACTACATTAACTCACAGTTCCTTGATCTATTGAGTGGAATCCCCAATCCAGAAATCCTTAAATTGGATTTCCTAAATCCTTTCCTATCAGTCACACCATACCCTTCTTTGAAATTCAACCCTTTATGTGAACTAAGTTAAGTCAATCCAAAACTTAAAGTTATAATTCCCCAATAATTGAACATACTCTAACTTTTTCTGGTCAAGAGAAATGAACTGTGGTTCAATTTTAACTGAAGTAGTGGAAGGCTATACCGACTTAATGTATATAATTGAGATATTTTATCTTTTATGCATAAATTTAAAATAATTATCTTTATTACTTGTTAATATTAAGTGGATTTACTTATGTAATTAACCACGTATCAGATAATATTTATGCATAATCCAATTTATTTTAGTTCTATCTTGCATGCATTTTAATTTATTAATTCATGTGATCATGAAAAAACAACCATAATGAAATTACCATGATACTTGACAGAAATAAAAAAAATAAAGTGGTATGATCATGATCATTTACCAATGGCTAGTTTATCAAGATGATGATAAACTAACCATAAACCTAGGGGAAAACACATTAAACCATTTATTGTACGTGTTTCAACTTTCCACCTATCCACCTATGTATCTCTCATAGACTAGTTTCGCCTCAGTTCCAAATTTGAACCACCTCAACATGCTTTGGAGCTTCATAAATTGCATATTCTTATACTAACTCATAGGTGAGGGGAACCAAAATATTGGTTTATAGGTTTACATAAAAAACCATGGTCACACATGCACTTACATAATGGGAAGAGAGATGGCACAGTAACTGATAATTTAATTTTTAATAAATTAAATGAATCCAATCACATAAAATGGTCTCTTTTAGGCTTATGATCATCCACATGCATGAAACGAATTAAAAATTTATAAAAATTATCATTCAATTGTAATTTTTCATATTTAAGATAAATCATGATCAAATCAATTAATTATCTTCTTTAATTAATCAATTCTTTTATCTTAATTCTCATCTGAATTTTCTTGATATTCTCATCCATCACAATTTTTTAAAAATTAAATAATTTTATTTAAAATTAAATATGTAACAAATGTACCTTGGAGGAAATATGGTGAGTAATCATCTGAACTAACCAACATGTATTATACTCATATACTTCTTACTCTTGTGGAAAGTGTCATACATGACTTAGGACATAATATCATGATGTGTACTATAAACATAATTATCACATAGTTTACCTGATTTTATTTTATTTCACATAGCATGAAATGCATTAATTCACGTAGAGTAATAACTATAACATGACTTATATGTGATATATGGATCTGAACATTACACAAAAATAAATTAAACATTTTATATCTATAAAAACCCATCACATTGCATGTCCTATAAACATTATGTCTACACAAAATTACATGTTGATAAGGTTTTCTCAATATAATAAATTAATATTAATTATATATAATTTGGTAAAAGTACATGACATGTACATTTAAGATACACGACATGTACTGTTCTCACTGTCTAACCATGGCACATGCCCATATACTTGATTTGTAACCATGCCATTTAAATTTTTTGATCACACAATGTATTTATTGGATACAAGACATGTATTCTTTGAGTTACACAAGAACCAATTATGTTGTTTGTATAAGAAGATACATGACCCGTCTGTGACTAAAGGACTTCGCGTCATGTATCGAAGTTACATGATGTGTACTCCAGCTGACTATTTACCAAGATGGCATGTTCAATACACAATGTATAATTAAATTCACTATGTATAATAAATGAACATGAGTTGAATTAATTCCAAATAAAAATTTTATTTATTAAAAACTAGTATATGATGTGTACCTATATGTTACATGGTGTGTACTCTTTTTCTATCCAGATAGACTCCATGGAACCTATGGATAATATCTTATAACTTATTTTGTTCATAAAATTAATTGAATAGATTATATTTTTTAGAAACAAAGAGGAAGAAATAATATATCAAAATATGTATTAAAGATAAATTAAACTGGAATTGAAAACAAATAATTTGTTTTTTAATTCAATCAATGATATTTAAATAATCATAAATAATTATATGACCCCTCTAATACCACTTGTAGGATTCGAGAGCAACAAAATTGTAAGATATGTGATTACCAATTTTTCTTTTTTATCATGATCGATTATTAATATGAGATTTACATGAGGATAAATGTCTTGGTCAATATAATTAAATAAAATAATATAGATAATAGATAAATTCTAGAACTGAAGTTCAAGATTGTCAGATAGAATTTATAATTAATTTTAGAAATTAATGAATTGCCTAATATGAAATTATTTCTTCACTGATGGATATGAAAATAGATCTACATCGTACCATCATTGAATTATAGGGGTCATGATTATATTCCTTCTAGAAGTTATCCACATGTGGTATAAAAATCTCAGAAGTTTACCATCGGAATCTTCGAGTGCTAGAATTATAGATCCAATCACTTGCGTCGTTCACCTTTGATTTCCCTAAGAATCTATTCCAATGTATTCTCATTGATATTTCTAGACTCAAGAGTAGAAGGTGGAGGAAGACCACTCTTAATTATTGGGAGCATTCTTAGAGAGGGATCTCTCATGGTCTTGAGAGGATTTTCTTTAGCTTCCATTACGCAAAACAAATGAATTGGATCTTTTAAAAAAATAATATAATTCAGTTTATATACAACTAGGGTTAGAAATAAATAATTAAAAAAGTTCCATTTATTATTTATTTAATCCCAATATAACCCCATGTCTATAATAATAATAATTATATTATTATTATTTATTGACATCTTCTTAACTCACAAATTAGAATTAAATGTTATTTAATCAAATAATAATCATTATAAATTATTTCTCACCAAACTGTTTAAAATTAGTCCACCATTCCTCCATAATATTTATCAATCCTTGAGCAATGAATATTTATTTAATGAATAAATATCACCACATTATTCTATCATAAATAATGAATTATTATATTCACTAAATAGAAAATAAAATTTTATTAAATATTCCAATAATATAATATTCTCTCAAATAACTGGTGAAAAAATATACACAATTAATAAAACATGAATAATTATTAGGCCATGTGCGGGAATAATATTTATTCAACTTATTAAGTAATAAATCATAATATATTATTTAAATAATATTCCGGATACACTTAGTGTGTGACCCTTTATGCCTATTTCTTAGAGGAATTAAGAGAAGAAGCCTAAATTCCTTGGTTAGAATCTAGAAACACTCTAAGGAACCAATAGATAAAGAATTTAATTCCAAAAAAACATAAAAATCCTACGGATTATTACAGTGTAATATAATACCTTTATTTTGATATCTATAATCAATAAGGCTATATGTTTATGCCATCAACCTATGTGCTTGATGTCTATTTTTTTGACTTTGCAGAAGTAAAACTTGAATATAGAACACCATGTCCATGGAATTATTTAGGTTATATGATTTCCATGAAAGGGACTAAGATATCAACTTATATTAAAGATCTGTAGGGAAAAATCCTTTCTCTCATTATTAATTAATGAAATTTTACTCATGATGCACCCAAAATATCCTATCTTTCTGTGAACATATGTTGTTACATTTTTTGTCAATACATCAAAGTACGTGACTTATAACAATAATTAATAATAATAATAATGTCTAATGATCAATACAAACATATGAAGATATGTATATCCAATGACTCATATAAATGTGTATTTCTTACTGTGGGTATCATTTTAATAATATCCCACAATATATATTATTAAGAGCATACACCATGAGAATGTGCCTCAAATTACCATGAGTCTCCACCCCTGATAGCCTAAATCATTTATTCCCCTAAAATTATTTCATCCATCTATTTAACATATACTTAAGAATACTGTCCTAGAATTTATAGGTTCTCATCATAGTGGGAAAGTGCTATGCCTTTTCAGTGCGATAATTACTATTATGACATTATCACATATCATGTTACATAGAAGAACAATCATGATGTTATAAGAAGTTTATTAATATTCTAAATAATGAATATAGGTTACATTAAGTATGTAGAAGTTGGTTCTAGGGAACTAACTCCAACACACACTAATAACACATGATGGATCCGAGCTCTACAGAAGTTTCCTTTGATGTCATGACCAACTCATCTTTTAATCATAATTTATGTGTAATTTTTTCTGAACATGATAAAAATGACATGAAAAAAAAACCATAGATTAATTTAATAGATTAAAATTATTGAACTAGAATAGGAGGATCTTTACATGTAATTTAAATTTAATTTATGAGTAGAGATAGAATTACGTCAACTTATAATTCCTCTTTTCTTGAATATTTGGTTCACTAGATCTCAATGTACTATCATTTTATATTGGATCCAACTGTATAATCACTCTATAAGTGACCCATACATACACCAAAATCTCTAAATGATGTCATTGAATTTTTAAATTCTAGGGTGGCCAATCTTGATCACCTACGTTGTTTGTGGTTCACCGCATCAATGTTGTTCTCAAAGGAGGAAGAACACTTAGTGACCTCTCAAAGTCCAAAGAGGGGGGGGGGGATTGAATATAGGGATTGAGAAATTATCCCTCTATCCTTTGATCACACAAAAAGTGAGTTATGACATGTGATATAATTAGATATTTATCATGACAGGTTTATGGTTGAAAAAACACAAAAAATAACATTAAATTCTTTAATATTATTAGTTGACCTGTTGTTCACATATAATATAAATAATATTATTAATCACTTGACATGCGAAACACATTAATAATGTGAAGAAATATCATTTATAATATATCTAATCAAAAAATTAAGCTCAGAATTCTTCAACTCATTGAAATTTACTGACCCTGAAATAATTACTATTCAATAAATAGATGTCACTACATTATTCTATGATAAATAAAATAAATATTATATTATTAAAATAGGAAATATTTTTTTTATTATTTAACTCACTTATTTTTTGGAATAATATGTTAATAAATTATGGGAATAAACCAAAAAATAAATAAATACCATTTAGTATAACTTATTAAATTCAATATTTGAATTTAACCGAGATTGTGGATACACATAGTGTGTGACCCTTGATGCCTCTTTCTCAGTGGGATTAAGTATAACTAGGTAATGTTCATGGTTAACATCAAGCCATATGGCAATAAACCCATAGAGAATCACGTTAATTTCGAAATTAAATCCAACCTCATATGAATTCTTACTGTGTAATATAATACCTCTATCATGATATCTCGAATCAAGAATGTTTTATGCCAGTTCCATCAACCAATAATATCAATGTCTCTTTCAATGAATTTTCATAAATAAACTCACCCACTGAACACCATAGCCATGGATTTATATAATAAGTTCCATTCTGATCAAAGGGATTAACATATAAACTTATTTCAAAGGATATAATGGATAAATACTTTCTCACATTATTCATTAATGCAATATCACCCACAATGCACCAAAAAATCCCACCTCACCATGATCATATGTCATCATGATTTTCATCAATAAATCTAATAACATGAATCATGATATCCATTAATGATACTATTAAATTAAAAGGATCAATATACACATCCGTATATAGGAACATTCAATGACACATGGAGTATAGATTTCATATTGATGGGTTTGTTATCATAACCTTCTATTATAGAGACTACCAAGAGAGAACACCATGAGAAGGCATCTCAATTTATAATGATCTCTCACAACTGATAGACTGTATCATCTATGTACCATCAGAAAATAGCATCAATCCATAGAAAAAATGTTATGAATAATTTCACAGAACCTATCAGTTCAAATCATTACAGGGAATTTATATGAAATTTTAGCACACAATATATTATTAAGACATTATCATATACAAATTTCATGTTTAATAACTATAATAACACGACATGTAAACTTAATTAATATTGAAAACATGTAATTAAGTACTAAACATGTTGGTTCTAGGGAACCAAATCCAATATTTCTTTCTTCCCACGTGTGGCTGTGTTCTTATTATAGCGAGATCCCTAAGTGGTATCTCATTAGAGGTGGTCCAAACCTTCATTCCAATTTCTTCTAGGTTATGTTTTGATTATCATGGATAATAATTTTTTGAAAGGCATATAATTTATTGTTCCAGATTAATAGAACACTTCCTTTTTATTTTATTAAGTATTTGAGGTGTCAGGGGGGGGGGGGTGTTGTGGTCTTCATCCCCTACATTTTTCATGTTTTTTATCATGGTCAAACAATCCCTTCTCACAATCAAAAAATTCCTTCGTATGATCACAATTTTTTAACATAGTCAAACAATGTTTTCTCATAGTCATAGTTTTTTCTCATGGTTATACAATCCCTTATCATGGAAATAGTATTATTTATCACAGTTTCAATTTTTTCTCTTGGATAGATAGTTTTTTTCTCACATTTATAGTTTATTAACACGGTCACACAATCCATTTTAATGGTTGAAAAATATATTCACACAGTCATAATTTTTTTATATGGTCTAGATGTTTTTATCATTGTCAAAATTTGGTATTATGTTCAAACATTTCCTTCACATGGTTTATGGTTAGTTCTCATGGTCGAACCCTACACAGTCACTCCAACTGATTTGAAAAATTCCAGTTTTTTAAAATGACTAGATTTCCTAGAATGTTGTGAAAAATGTTTATAATTAAAAATAAGGAATTTAAGGCCTTCATAAATGATTTAAAAATCCATTTCTTCATAATTAAATCTAGGAAATTAATTCATAAAACCCCTTGGTTTTAAAAAGGTTCATCCTATGTATTTTAAATAAAATTGAATTTAATGAAAATTAAAGAGGTGCGTTTACCACATTAATCTTCAGTAAACTATTTCTGGAATCTTGAAAGTATGAGATCATATAAATTAGAGTATTTTCTTGTTTCATTAAATGTAAAATTATGTAGAACCTTGTTCTTTAACCTTGAGAGTTATTTTCATACACTCAGAATCTCTTTATCAATGATTCTACTTGTATTCAACCACTTGGTTTTGTCTCTATTTTCTACCACAGTGTGTCACATTTGAGGTGGGAAAATTTATCTTTATTAATATTAATCATTTATCAGTATGTGTTATATGATTGTTAAATCCCTTAATTTTACGATATCTGGGTGGAAACATCATCTTCTTTTCCCATGTTTTGATATAACTTGTTTTGTAACTTTTTCTCCATGTTGGAGATTATTATTCTCTGTTATTTTTTGAATTTGTGTAATTAGTATAATATTTCATCTAGTGGGTGGGTGTTGTAGATTAACCAATGATGATAATTACATGTATTAGATTAAATTAATGGGAATGGGGTGTAATCACATGTTTTACCATATTTATTATCATTCTAAAGTGATGATTTTTATCAACTATTATAATATGTTACTGTGTGTTCATATTGTTACTACTATTTTTTCAGACGCTTTTGCCGGGGTGCGCGCATCCGTCTGTGAGGACGCGCTGCTGTTACCCCGCATTTCTACTTTCCAAAGGTGGGTGGCATCCGCTCCTTGTTTTGGGATGTTTGATCCTTGATCGAAACAGGATGATGGGATGTCGGTTCTTCCTTCCGTGGATTCCTCCTCAGAACTCGTAACCTAGTCTGGGTCTCCCTTATAGATTTAATACGTTGTTTGTGAAACTATTCCTAATTCCATGTTTCCATGGATTCCGGTTAATTACACTACTTTTGTCAGTACATTTCAAAGGGTCCAGTCAGGGCAGCAACATTCAGTCAGGGGAGTAGTCACATCGAGGCATCAGTAACATGTCTGAATGCTGGGGAATTAGCGTGTCTGTCTTTTGTCCCTTATTATAGGGATTCTTGAGGGTGCAGAATCCCGAGGCCTCCCACATCGAGCGTGTGGAATTTTATACCATAGGCATGTATCTGAGGTTTTCCTCACCTTCCTATGTTTAACATAGGGTATGCTGCAAGTTTAACGTCTAGCGGAGATGGATCGGCCTGATCAGAACACTAGCTGGAGTGGATCATATTGAGGAATCCCCCTTGAGGGAATGCTGATATTAGGGCCAGCCCGTGGGCGGCTTCCCAAATGATATAGAGGGGAATGGGGTGGCATGATCTCACCGGGATGTGGCGGCCTGGGTAAGAATCCGGGTGGATGATGAAGAATTGCATGGAGTGGAGGGGGAATGAAATGTGCCATCATGGAGATGGCGGTGGTGATGGGATTGAGTCTCGAAGAGACTTCCTACGTATCCCCATTGCAGGGAATCAAAGTCTATGTAGTTCAAAGTGAATGGGTGGGGATTACACTCTAGGCCGCCCAGGTGTTGGCAAACCGATGTGAAGGTGGTCGGAGTGACCGGGTGGTGGACTTGAACCTTTTGAGGCTTCCTACGTACCATGCCTTGACATGGATCAAAGACACTGTAGTTCAAAAGGGATGTGGGTGTCGGTGAAATTACGTGAAGAAAAACCTTGGTCCGGTGAATGATGGGCATGAACCTTAGGGAGGCTTCCTACGTACCATGCCTTGACATGGATCAAAGACGTCGTAGTTCAGGTGAAAATGGGGTCTTGGCGCACTGACACAGAGATGGTCGGGGCCAATGATTATTGGGCTTGAACCTCAAGGAGTCTTCCTACATACCATGTCTTGACATGGATCAAAGTACACGTAGTTCGGGAATGAATGCGGGTGTCGGTGAACCGACGTGAAGGAGGACCTTGGTCCGGTGGGTGATGGGCTTGAACCTCAGGGAGGCTTCCTACATACCATGCCTTGACATGGATCAAAGACCTCATAGTTCAAAGGGATTTGTCAGCGAACCTACATGAAGGTGAACTTGGGGGGTCCACTGGTGGTGGGATTGAACCTCGTGAGGCATCCTACATACCATGCCTTGGAATGGATCAAAGTCCACGTAGTTCAGGATAGTCACAACGACTTACTGCTGGACTAGAATGTAGTTTAACGTCATGCATGACGAGGGTGTAACCTGAAGTGAATAAATGATGGGTGGTGGGATTGAACCACATGGAGGTTTCCTACGTACCATGCCTTGACATGGATCAAATACCTTGTAGTTCAAATGGATGTACAGTTTAACGTCATGTTGGATGGGGGCATACAGTTTAATGTCATGCTGGACGGGGGAATACAGTTTAACTTCATGCTGGATGGGGGCATACAGTTTAACATCATACTAGACGAGGGAATATAGTTTAACGTCATGCTGGATGGGGGCAGGTGTCATAGTCGATGTTTATTCTAAGCCCACGTGAGTCATTCTCAGTTTGAGAAACAAGAGGTAGCAGAGACCTGATGATCACGTCGCGAAGGGTGCATTCGTGAGAAGCGAAGAGGGGCTTATGCGTTAGACAACCCATGGTGCTGGGACTTACTCTAGTATGGAGGCCCAAAGTGCAGAAAAGCGCAGTGGGAGAGGGATTTGGGACCAAAGATGGGAGGTTCCTCGTTCCCCATCGCGCCCTCCACTGACCTTGGCAGTGGGGAAGTACGGAGGTGCATGGGGGTTACCTTCCGCAAGGGGGGCTAGGGGGGATTACACCAATGTGGTTTCCCTTATCCCATGGACATACGCCACTCCGATAAGGAGTATATCATCCCATGTGTGGGTGATTCCATTCCCGTGGAGACGAACAGCGTAATGAATGTACGAGCTGGGGGGACCCTGCGTGTGAGGCACGGGGTCGGGTCATAGTTTAACATCATGTGTTGAGGATGAGGTGCTTGGCAGTTTAACGTCATACAGCTCAGACGAGGTGGGTTTACTCAGCACCCCTTGGACTTACATGACTGGTACCCTCTTCCCCTTGGGGGAGGGAAGGTACCGGAAATGCCGTGGTAAAGGGGGGTCACAGAGCGAACCATCGAGGGGTCCACGTTAGCATGGCCATGCGAAGAAGCAATAGTCGTTAGCGTGTCTATGAGAAGAAGCATGAGGTTAAGCAACACTATGGGTGGTTTCTTCCATGGGACTTTGATATCAAATCATGCAAACCTGGAGGGTCGCACGGGAAGAGGAATTTCCAAGCAAAGGGGTCCACAGGCAGGGACCTTGCGGAGTTTGATTGCTTTGCATAGTGGAGAGCACTTGCAAAGGGGTGTGCTTCATGAAGGGGAGTGCCTTGGCCATAGAATGGGGAAGAAGTATGAGTGGGAGGTGCTTCATGAAGTGGAAGGGTGTTCGCGGAGCACTGCCTCATGAAGAAGAGGTGTCTCACGAAGCAAGGTGCTGTGAAGCAGTGTTCTTCGCGAAGTATAGTGACCCTACCTTGTCATGTGGATCACTTGTACAAGATGGATGTTTTACGAAGTATAAATGCTCCATGGCTACCTGAGTTCCCTTGGGAATACCACATACTTCGTGTAAGGACTTAGTCTTCACGAAGGGAATCCCTCTTGGAAGAGGGGGTCAAAACGAGAAAGACGAAGGCCTCTCGCGAAGCAAAAATACCTCACGGAGCTCATGATTCCCAGAGCGAAGAATGCTTCGCGATTTGAGAGTTGAGAATCCGAAAGGTTGGATTGTTCGTTCAGAGAGCTCAGGGGGAGCGAGGTATTTATAGGTAAGGGGCGCCGTGGAGCAGAACTCACACAGCACGAAGGGGGCCTTAGTGGCTTCGCTGCGGGTCGTGAACATCAGGCCATTCGCGGAGCGTTACCGCATATGGTGCATCGCGGCGGGTCGCGAACGTCAGGACGTTCGTGGAGCGTTATCACCTCTAGTGCTTCCCGGTGGCCGCAAAGCTAGGGGGACTTCGCGTTGGGGCTTCGTGAGGATGGGTGCAGAGCCTCTTTTTCTTTTCTCCTTTCTTAGAATATTTTTGGCACCAACAACTATGAATTGAAAACTCCAATTATTGAATGACAACCCTTTATTTATTTTTTGTTTTTTCTCAATAATCATAAATATTTAAGCATGTATATGTGTCAAATGAAACATTTGAGTGTGAACCTAGAAATTGTGTAAAAATTATTGTATAGGAGATGATGATATATTGTGGAATCCATATTTTAAATTAATTATGGTAGTTAGTTGAACATGAAATAATATGTTATGTGAGATGGTGTGTTTTTTGTGTTCCTATTGTTGTTGTTTTTTATTATGGGGATTTCATGAAGATGGTGGTGACTAACTTAGTTGTGATATGTGAGATGGATAGGTTGTGGAAATGGTTCTGGCTTGAGATGGGGTGGTGGGTAGCGTGATGTGAATGGTTTTTTTGATTGTGGTAAAATACTAGTATGGATGGAATATAAACTATAAATAATGAAATGGAAATGAAATGGGATGAAATTAATGAATTTATAAAATTAATTAATTTTTGGTAAATGAATAATGAATTGAAATATAGTATATGGGGTTGACTTGAATAATAATTAATATGGGCAATGAATAAAATAGATCTCTATTAAATATAGAATTAACTTTCAAACATTGAAAGTGTTACCACCTCTAGTGCTTCCTGGCGGCCGTGGAGAAGAACTCACACGACACGAAGGGGGCCTCGGTGGCTTTGCGGCGGGTCGCGAACGTCAGGCCGTTAGTGGAGTGTTACCGCCTCTGGTGCTTCCCGGCGGCCATGGAGCTAGGGGGACTTCGCGTCGGGGCTTCGCGAGGATGGGCGAAGAGCCCTTTTTATTTTCTCCTTTCTTCGAATATTTTTGGTGCCAAAAAATTCCCCCCATAAGACTTGGATCCACAGAGGGATAAAGGGTCAGAGTCTGAGAGAAATCGCCAATATTCTCAGATGGTCGCGCTGAGGACTCGCAAAGCGAGAGTGCGAGGCGGCCATGGGCCGCGTGATCTGCACGCGGCGCGATTCTCCGCACGGGCTGGATGCGCCGTGAAGCTCCTTGGGCCACCGCCTATAAATAGGGGGCTGACCTTCTGTCTTTTTCCTTCTTTGAGACCTTTTCCTCTTATGCTCTCGATTCATGAAGCTCCGCATCCTCTGCGTCTGCTCACCATGAATCGAGCATCGCGGCGAACCGTGAGTCTCCGAATTCACGACTGCACCAAGCGAACTTCTGCTTGCAAGCTGAGGCCAGGCTCTGCGTCTTGGCTTTGCGCCCGAGCTTCGTGAGCGATCTTCGCGAACAACCTCCGCGACCCAACCAGAATTTTTTTGTCTGAGTTCTGAAACCGTAATAGCCCATTAAGAAGCTGTGATAGGGGTGCTTGCAGACTCCGCCCAGAGGGATGAGATGGTCTGAAGTCACTTGGACCATAATTCTTTGATAGACCTCCAATAAGAAATCCAAAAGAACTATCCATTGTCCAAGAAGCTTCCCTTGTATGGCTTCAGGCTGAGGGATGATGTCTTCATTCCTGAGGCGAGTAGGGATGAACCAGATTGCTGGTTTAGGAGCATGTCATTCCAACGTCAATGGTTTAGGGTGGCCAATGGTCATGCACGGGAGGACTTCACACCCGTCACCGCTGACTATCTGTACAACCATGTGAACAAAATCGACGGGGATCCACTAAAACCGAAGACTCCCCCTCCCATGTAGCACACCGTACTGAAGGCGGCTCTGTAGGATCCGAAAAAGGGGTGGTCCGATGAGTGGGACCTGCGCCAAGGTGGTAACTTCACCAACGACTGGGTATGGGCCTACTGGGTAGGTGCCTCATGCGAGGAGTTTGGGGACGATCTGAGGAGAGTGGTCTTGTATGAGGTGGCATGGGCCTCACAATTCCACATTTATCAACCGAAACAGTTGATGCCGGAGTTGCTGAGCAGATGGTCGTCTACGACCAATACTTTTCACCTGCACCATGGGGAGGTTGGCATTAGTCTATGGGATGTCCATTAGATCTCTGGGGTCCTGATCTTAGGAGCCATGTATGATGAGTTTCTCCCCATCATTAGCACTTGGGAGGATCCGAAGCAGATGTTGTGACTGGCGTCGACACTGATGTAACTGGTCCCTGGAGAGGACAAGGAGGTGGTGAGAGATGTCCACTTTAAGAAGTGGTTCAAGCGGTTCCTGAACTTCCCGGAGGATCGAGAGTTCCCTCTGAGGCCTCAAACTTGTCCGAAAGGGGCTCAATGGGGAAAGAACTCATATTGGTGGCTCTTGGAGGACAGCCAATAGAAGACTTTGGATTTCAGTGTCAGCACTGAACAACAGCCGATAGTCCAGCTGGCGGTGTTCATCGCGGCCCTTATCTGTAGTTGGATACTACCGGTGAGGGATACCAACATGGGGGTGCGGCCTAGCTTGTTCATCATGGAATCCATGCTAGACATGGGAAGGCAGGTCAATCTGGGGATTCTGATGCTCGCTAGATTGTACAAGATTATGCGGCATGTTAGCGAGGGAAAGAAGCTGCTGAGGATATGCGGGCCCTTCCACCTTCTGTATGGGTGGATTACAGTGCACATCAGGGGGGTTTACGAATACCCAAACCCTATCTCGCCACCAGGATCAAACTTCTGACCTTCCATTTTGAACACAGCTGGGAGATTCCCAGTCAAATTAACCGTACCGATGGTGCTGAACCAACTGTGGAAGGCGGATGAGTTTAACTTCCACCCGTTTCCATTTCCAACAGGGGTACTCACTGACGACGGGCAGGGAACAGAAGAGCACCGAGATTATCTCCTGGCCTTTCGAGGTGGAGTTTTGGTGGCACGAGTGGACCGTGAGCCGCTCTGTGAGCCCTACACCCCGCATCTGTTTGCGAGGCAGTTCCAGTGCCTGCAGCAGCTGACCCCGCAGGTCTACTGGGAGGTGCGTCATGAGGAGCACCTTTGTGTAATGAGGCAGTTGTGGCTCATGTTCACACGGGAAGATGGGAAAATGCGAATGGCATTGCCTCCACCAACCGCTGCCTTTGGACAGGTGAAGGAGTATTCCATCAGTTGGGAGGCAGCTTATCCTGGGGAAATGTTGAAACAGCCAACCGTTCGGGCTGGTGACGGTGGGCCTCCCCTATACCGAAGTCAGGGTCGGAGGGTAGCAAGGGCCTCTCGCGGTGGCGGGGCTATCGTGGCAGCGAGACCTGCACCTGCTGAGGATGTGGCAGCAACGACATATCCAATAGTGGTAGTGGACCTGGTGGTTCTGGAAGAGAAGCACCATCCGGAGGGGCGGCCACCGAGGGGGTTTCGCAGGATATCCACTCAGGCTCCGAGGAAGCGGCTACGCCATATCGACATGCCAGAGAATACAGTTTTCCCGGAGGCCTGAGACATTTTGGATGTCAACCGGTAGTTTCTCAGCCCACCTGAGATGTGGGAACACCTGAACTATCTCGAGATGGACTTACCGGGTATAGGCCCCGTTCGGGCTAGTTTCGCAGTATCTCCGGTGGAGGCGGAGCAATATTTGGATGAGCTGGAGGACTATGTACATTCCAGTGGTTCCCTGCATCCGATGACAGACCGGGTAAGGGTGCTTCTAGATCAGACGGTTCCCCCACAGTTGTCGGCTTCCGAACTGAGAGAGCGCTTCCCTCTATCGGAAGAATCAGACGAATCCTCTAGGGAGGACGAGGCCGGCGGAGGGAGCCCGTTGGAGGAAGGCGAAGTTGGAGATCAAGACTCAGATTCCAACGATTTCATGGAGGTTTTCGATGAAGCATTCCAAATTTCTTTCCTCAAGGTCCACTCTCAGGCCATTATGGGCCTCTTACTAATATCTGAACCGTGTAGGAGGAACTTGTACACAGACCTCGCTCTGGCCCCTTGGCGGGTGATGATGTAGGACCTTTAGAACCCGCGCTTGCGGTTGTGTCTAGTTCTGTGTCTGGTGGGGCTAGAGAACCTGAGGTGGCTCCTCCAGAATCTCTAAACCTTCCAACAATATACGGAGGTCCACGCCTTGGGGTCGCATTAGCAATGACTCCAGAGCATCACCAGGAGTTCAATCTCTGTATGTTTTCTCCACTGGATTCATTGCTGTCATACGTAGATCGTGCTAACTGACGTTCATGCCCTTCTCTATCATATGGTTCTCCAACTGGCATGGGCTGCTGCGGCAAGGCTGGTCGGGATGTTTGGTGGCATCCCTCCTAGGGGCATAATGGTGATTGGGGAGATAGTTCCCCCATCTACCCGAGATGCAAAACTCCCTATCATTGGAAGGACCACCAGCAGGGTCGTGCCTGAGGTTATTGAGGTAGAGTCCAATGATGATGATAAAACGACCG
The DNA here is from genome assembly GCA_963277665.1 of Viscum album. Lineage (NCBI taxonomy): Eukaryota > Viridiplantae > Streptophyta > Magnoliopsida > Santalales > Viscaceae > Viscum > Viscum album. Next base: position 1,468,725,937 of record OY728158.1, read on the forward strand.
ACCCAAGTTCCGCCAAACCTACCCCGACGCCACATGTCATGCCAGATTCAACGCCAGACGTAGATCCTGCCGAAGATTTCCTCCGGGCGTATCCTGCATACGAGCCTGCCAATCGTGCGGACTAGGACGAGATGACCTCAAATGAAGAGGACAACAAAATAGTCTGTCTCCGATCATGGAATCTAATCACACACTTCATCAATGACACCCCCAAGCGCTATGGATGAATGAAATGGATAGACTTCGCTTGCGGCTACATGAACTATGCGCTGGGGGAGTGGATGCCCAGTGTCCTCATATGGTCATCTGAGATCTCATAGCAGAGAAGATCCGGGAATACGATCACGGGCTCAGCGTGGGATGGCAGCAGAGGAAGGCGACGAATGTCAAGAAGCTCTAGGAGGCTGAAAACGAGGTCCAACAGCTGTAGGCCTGCGTGGATGAGCACTCAGCCTCTCTTAATGCACAATCTGAGCGGATCTCGCGGTTGAAGGCCCAGCTGGCAGAGGCAGAAGAGCGTATGAGGCAGGCTTCTAGAGAGATGGCTTCCATTTAGGTTGACATATATAGGGCCCGAGTCGAGGCTGAAGAACTGCGCCCCATCGCTACTGAGGAGGAGCAGGTGCTGAGTCGGTGGTAGCAATTCTTGGAATCCACAAGTCAAAGGGTGGTAGAGCTACAACGCTCTTTTGATGGGGTCAATCCGTCCATGGGAGGAGTTGACCCCCCAGGTACTGTAATAATTAAAAACCCTTGAACGTACTTTCGTGCTTTAATTTTTTTTGAATTCCATAGCATGCACAAGTTCCTTTATTTGCACCGGTTCATTTTGCATCCTTACAATGTTTGTGGGACGTCTGATGACAATTACCCAAGCTCACGTGGGTCAGGAATGATGTGAGAAACAAGAGATAGTCGCCTCATCGTCCAACCCAAACACAGGAGTGGAAACCAAGCTTCAAGCATCCGGGGTTTGGATAACCATTCCAGATTTCTGGAAAATAGGAGAGACCTGGACGGAGAAGGAAGTTCTCAAAACAGCCGAATTATCTTTCTTTCAGCGTGCTCTTGTGCACAAACGGTGCAATACCAGGGGCGCTGAAATTGGTCTGAACAGATGATAATGGGAATCATGAATCACGATACCCAAAATTCGGAACATTGTGAGGGTAGTGTGACAATAAAGGACAAGCGTTAACCATGGCGGAAAAAATGGTATCCTTGCCGCGTTAGCTTGAAATGGGGACAATAAGTGAGGTCCGACCATTGACCATATTCGCAACACAGGGCCTAACTCAAATATTGTGGATCAGTATTTTGGGACGTTGGCCCAGGACAACAGACATACCATTGTTCGAGCATCCATACTGGTAGGGTGTCCCTCGAAAAATGACCAGTCTTCCAGAACATTGGCCCAGGACAGTAGGTGAACCATAGGTCAGACATCCATACTGTTAAGGGGTTTCTCCAGACATGAAAGGGGATGAGGGTCTGAATAAGGGGCACGAAAGGCGTGGAATATTGAGTGATGGTTTGTACGAACAGAATCTATCACTCATGTAATTACACCACCGTGGTGGGAGTACGCCAGATGGGCGCATCGGTTTGATCATGTATCATTCCTTCTTTGAGACAGGGCCTCTCTGGTGAGGGGGTCTGTCACTTCCCAATGTAATCTTGGGTCATCCTGAACTTGTTCACGGAAGAGTCATAGTTACATGGTCCTCTACGAGGGGTCGGGCCAGGGGGCCGGAAAGGGGAAGAACAAGATTAATGATTCCTGTGGGCTGGACCCTAAGAAAAATACCAAGGTGTCCATACGTATCCCATGAGGATGGGAATCAAGCCACACGTAGTTCTGTAAGCATAGTGTAGTCATAGACCAACATTGATAGGTGAAATTATCTCTGGCAGAAGCTCTAGTGCATCCCATGATTAATATGGGGCATCCTGAACTTGTTCAGGGTAGAACTGCAGTTTAGTGTCATGCGTTGAGGACATATGGACTCCTGTAGTTTAACGTCATACGATAGGACGTTGAGTGAAAGGGAAGATCCCAGGGAGCATATGGTGTGGTAGTTATGAAACCGACGTGAATGAGGACTTGAAGTCCAAATCACTCCATGTACCCCCAGAGGAAACTCTTCAGGTCGAGGGACCAAGAGTGAGAATTAGGCTAGGCCTGAAGCAGAGTGGCCAGATGTTCCTATGTACACCATGAAGATAGGAATCAAGCCATACGTAGTTCTTAGGGGATGATGAGAAGCCTGGCCATGTTGGTACACATCCTACCAAAACTACTAAGCCCACGTGAGTCGTGCTCGGTGTGGGAAACAAGAAGTAGTGGTGGGACTTTCCTGACACAGAAAGGGGAAGGTTAGGGCGAAGGGATGCTCGATGAATACTGGCCCCATGATACTAACACGACCATGTGGCGCACCTAGATGCACAAAGAGATAGAGCCGATTATGTTGGAATTCCACTTGAACATGAGGAAGTGGAAATGTGTGAATCATGACGCTCGAGATTTGGATCACAATGACGGCGGTGTGACGATAGAGGATAACCGTTAACCATGTTCGCAACACATCATCCTGTTGTGTTAGCCTAGAATGGGTACAGACAAATGAGGGTCGACCGTTGACCATGTTCAAAACATGGGACCATGTCGCAAATGTTGTCAGAGATCCTTAGGGACGTTGGCCCGAAACTATAGGAGAGCCCTTAGGCCCAAAATCCATGGAGATACCTTAAGCCTAGCATCCATGTTGTCCAAGGGTCCTTTTGGATGTGGAAGAGGATGAGGATCCAAATAGCGAGCTCACGAAGCTTGGTCATGGGATGAGGGGAATGTCCCCATGAAAATCCCACACTTCGGGCTCTTTGTTAAAATGCATCTAAATACGACAATGAGACGTATTAGATAGAGAGAGCGGAGTCTTTTCCCATAGGGAGATCTTAGTTTAGGGTCGTAGAATTCAGACCATGGGTGGGAAGAAACACAGGAGGCACGTGACTGGTATTTACAAAAACCCGACGTGGATGGGAACCAGGGGTGTGTATGGTGTGGTGAATAACCCAACATGAATGAGTACATAATCCCATACCACACCGCACAACCCCCATTGAGAGAGGTTTTAGGTCAAGGGACCGAAAACTAAAGTTGAATTGGGCCTAAATCAAAGTGCAAAGGCATTCCTACATACCCCATGGGGATGGGGATCAAGCTACACGCAGTTCTGAAGGGAGGTACGGTAAGGTACCGGTGCCAGGGAAGAAGGGGAGTGCGAGCATGGCCCTTGCACCAAAAGAAGCAGAATTTGATAAATCTTGTTTGTCCTTTAAGTTGAGTGGTTTTTTGTGAAGAAATATGCCTAGGATAGCAAGCCCTGGTGTCACCACAAGAATCAAGCCGTGATAGGCGTTGAAAAATGGAATGGCACGTGACCAATACCCAACGTGATGTACTCTATAACAAGGTCATCATAATGTAGTGCCGTTTTTAGTCGTGCAGCTAGGATGATAATGTCATAGTTTAGGGTTCTGTGATAGGACCAAGCATGCATTTTAATGTCATGCAGCGCAGATTTAGCAGAGACGATGCTAGACGGGGGATGTGTACGGTGTCATGTGACATAATCGACGTGAATGGGGGTATAATCCCACATTATATCATACGCAATCCTGAGATAGGAACCACGGGCCAAGGGGCCCAAATAGAGGTGAGAGGTGAAGGGGTAGAGATTAGCTCCCAAATGAGATGGGCCCAAAAATGGGACGTTCGGGCGGTCCTATGTATCCCATGAGGATGGGAATCAAGCTGAATGTAGTTCTGAGGAGATCTTAGTTTATGGTCTTAGATCTCAGACCGTGTGAGCCCTGAAGGGCACCGTATTACAGCTTTGTCCCCCTGATATGCAAAGGTTCACTAAGGGGTAGCGCCAAGAGTGTCGAGATTCCACCTAGACATGATTGGGTGGAACATAATGTAAATCATGTAACCAACATTCAAGGCCGGGAAGGGCTGGCATGATGATAGAGGATTACTGCTGACCATGTTTGCAATACAGCATCCTGTTGCGTTAGCCTGAAATGGGGACAAACAAATGATCATCGACTGCTGACCATGTTCGCAACACGATATTTGTATCAATTTGTTGTCTAAAATCCTTGGGGGCGTTGGCCTGTAGCGGTAGGAGAACCATTGGGCATTGTATCCAGGCTGTTTTTGGGGGTACCTCCGGGTGTGAAAGATGATGGAAGCCTGGATGAAGGGAAACACAAAGCTTGACAAGTGGAAGGAACTTGACCAAGTTGAATCTGACACTCTTGGTCCTAGACCAGAGTACTTGTAACACATGGGCGAACCTCTGCAAGGAGTCAAGGGACTCAACATGAGGGCGATCGAGAGATGGTGGATTCCTGGGAAAAGGGGGAATAATGCCAAAAACCCTGTATCATTCCTATATCCCCCCCTTAGAGAGGGACAGGGCAAGGGGCCTAGGTGATCGGGAGATCGGGAGATCTCTCATAAGTGGGGCTGGGCTTGAAGTCTAGACATTCGGGTGGTCCTACGTATCCCATGAGGATGGGAATCGAGACACACTTAGTTCTTATAAGATCTTAGTTTATGGTCTTAGAGCTCAGACCATGGGTGGATGGAAACTTTTCAAGTAAGCGTAGACCTCGACCCGATCCCTAAGCCCACGTGAGTTAAACTCGGTGTGGGAAACAAGGGGGGAAGATCCTTATCACAATACCCAAAACATCTATCGTGGGGAAGTCAGTGAAGATCCCCGAAGGACACCTTTAACACATCTTTGTTCCCCTAACACGCATATGCGCACTGAGGAATAGTACCATGAGTTTCAAAACTCTACTTAGACATGATAAGAATGGAGAAGGATGTGAATTGTGTAACCGACATTTTGGGCTTAATGGGGTTGGAATGGTGATGGAGGATAACTATTAACCGTGGTAGGAAAAGAAGTATCTACATCAGATTATCCTTAAATGGGAACACAAATGAGCATCAACCGCTAACCATATTCGCAACGCGGGATTTTTATCGATTTGTTGTCCGAAACCCTCGGGGGTGTTTGTCAGTAATGGTAGGAGAGCCCTTGGGCATGGTATCCAGGCCGTTCTTGGGGGTCCCTCCGGGTGTGACAGATGATGAAAGCCTTGATGAAGGGAAACACGAAGCCTAAAAAGCAGGTGCAGACGTGTCAGAGTAGAATCCTACATTCCAAGTAAGTTAAACCAGAGTACCCTTAGGCATATCAGTGAACCACCGAAAAGGGTCGACAAAGTGGCTCAGGAAAGGTAGGCCAAGGGGCCAAGGTGGGACGAAGATTTTCGGAAGATGGGGCCGGACCCGAAGCTTAGACATTTGGGTGGTCCTACGTATCCCATGAGGATGGGAATCAAGCCACACGTAGTTATAGTATAACCTAACGAGGATGTGTACGGTGTGATAAGTAACACGACGTAAATGAGGACATAATCCCGCACCACACCGCACAGTCCTGTAGGAAAGAACCTGGGCTAGGGGTCCCAAAAAGGCCAAGGGGCCTGATAGTTGGGTTTTGGTCAGGAAGGCCTGCCCTACTCGCAGTTTAAGGTCTTGCAGTGAGGATGATGGTTGATGAATAGGATTCCATGGGTGGAGGAGGTGTATGGAATGATGAACAAACTGACGTGAATGTGTACACAATCCCTCACCACACCATACAATCTGGGTAAGAACTTGGGATAGGGCCCGAAAAGGCCAGGAGGCCTGAGGCTGGGCCTTGGTAAGGGAATGCGTATGGCATGGAATGTAGCCCAACATGAATGAGGAAATAATCCCACACGACACAATACACTCATTATAAAAGAATCGGGGTCGTGCACCAGACCATTGGAACCACCCAGAGGGAAGTTTGTCGCCTCAGGATGGGGCGGAAGGAATCACTGCACTCAATGTTTGGGACATCTTGGGGTGGACCCGAAGATCTGGGACATTGTTGAACATGTTCGAAATACAGCGTCCCTATGGTGACCTGGTATGGGATCAGCAACTGAGCGTCAACCGCTGACCGCATTTGAAACACGATACTTGTATCAGCTTGCTGCTCGACATCCTCAAGGGCGTTGGTCTGAAATGGTAAAAGTACCCTTAGGCCAAGCATCCATACCATTTAGGGGCCCTTCTGGATGAGTAAAGTGATGGAATCCCAGTCAAGGAGTGGGTGAAGCATATCCATACCCATCTACGAGAAAGGAGAACATCTCCAGGGGAGGGGATGTATAGCCGGGTCGAGGCTTGCTCAATGTGAGTTGGGGAAAAAGTGTGCATCCTGCCATATGTATTGACCTGAGGGGAGGATTTTGGCTTTTGGTCTGGGCCAACAGACTAAATTTCCAAGCGTTCCTACGTATCCCATGAGGATGGGAATCAAGCCATACGTAGTTCTTGAAGGCCATCCAGTTTAACGTCATGCGGTAAAGACGTGGGAGGATAGAAGAACGAGAGTGGACACATGGTGCGACCCTTATAATCCTTGTATGAGCGGGGCTAAGGAAGTATACTCCTCATCATGTAAGGACCCTCCGAGGAAACTATACCCAGGGGGGACAGTCAAAGAGAAGCGCTCAGGGCTGGGCTCAAGACGAGATGTCTGAACGTTCCTACGTACCCCATTAGGACAAGAATCAATCCATACATTGTTCTTGATGCACAATTTAACGTCCTGCTGGACGAGAGATGCGTCTCATCTGGGGACATGTATGGTACGATGGGTAACCCGATGTGAATGAGGACGCAATCCAACACCACATTGTATGATCCCATAAGAGAGCCTGAGTCGATGAAGGCCAAGGGGCCGGAGGATGAGCCTCGGTTAGGAAAGCCTGACTGGATTGCAGTTTAACGTCTTACAGTAAGGACGGGGGATAGGGGCCCAAAGAGGCCAAAGGGTATGAGGCTGAGCCTCGACCAGGAAGGCCTGACTGGCTTGCAGTTTAACGTCTTACAGTAAGGACGGGGGCCAGGGGCCTGAAGAGGCCAAAGGGCATGAGGCTGAGCCTTGGTCAGGAAGGCATGACTGGCTTGCAGTTTAACGTCTTACAGTAAGGTCAGGGGAGATCTTAGTTTAAGGTCATAGAGCTCGTACAATTTTGCAGTTTATCGTCTTGTAGGATGGTATCACCATTTTAATGTCATGCAGGACAATGGTGCAGTTTAATGTCATGCGGGATCCTAACGCACAATTTAGGGTCATGCAGGACCGTAATGTGCAGTTTAGGGTCGTGCGGGACCGTATAGTTTATGGTCATGCAAGACCAAGGGGCTTAGGCAAAGTACTTCTTGATGAACTTGGCATTGGTGGGAGGGGTTATGCGCTCACCATCAGTGGTCACCAAGGAGTATGCTCCGTTGGGGTAAACCTTATGGATGCCGTATGGTTCATCCCATTTGGGCTCAAGCTTGGGAGGTTTCCTACCGGGAATCATTGGCCCTCGAAGGGCCAACAATAGGTCGCCTTGCAGAAAAGAGCGAAGGCGGACCTTCTTGTTGAAGGGTCTTGCTATCTTATTCTGATGCCTTTCCAGATTGTGCAGGTCACGAAGCCTGTTCTCATCCAGTTCTTCCAATTCAGCTAGACGGATTTTGGCCACCTTATCTGGTGCCTGATGGTCATAGAATACAATGCGTAACGATGGAAGCTGGATCTCAATGGGCAGGATGGCCTCAGTCCCATACACTAGGGAATATGGGGTCACCTGGGTGGAATTGCGAGTCATCATTCGATAAGCCCAGAGGGTGTTGGGGAGCTTGTCCAGCCAAATTTTCTTGTTCTGACCAACCATTTTCTATAGAATGTTAGAGAGGGTTTTCTTTAATGCCTCAATCTGTCCATTTGCGTGTGCATGATAACAAGAGGTATGGTTCAGACAGATATTGTACTTGGAGTACAATTTCTTTAGCTCAGCTGCTCGAAAGTTGGTTCCGTTATCGGTGAGGACAGCGTGAGGGACTCCAAACTGGTGGATGATATTGGAGCTCCCAAAGTCAATGATGGAATGGGCCTTGACCTCTTTGAGTGGAACCACCTCTGTCCACTTGGAGAAGAAATTTGTATCAGTTAGGATGAAGCTACACTGGTGAGCTGTCGCTGGTGGATATGGTCCCACGACATTGAGTCCCCACACCGAAAATGGCCAAGAATACTTGGTGGAGTGGAGAGGCTCTGGAGGCTGATGCAGGAAGTTAACATGGACTTGGAACACATGTCATATCTTGGAAAGCTCGATACAATCATGGATCATAGAGGGCAAGAAGTACCCCAACCTCCGGATCTGATGGGACATCTTGGGCCCATCCTGGTGGGAACCGTAGGAACTGACATGAACCTCTTGCATGACTTGAGAAATCTCGACTCCATGAATGCAACAGAGGAGAACACCATCGAAACTCTGCTTATAGAGGATCCACTCAAGACTGGGACCACTCTGGAGGGCAAATTGCAGTGCGCGACGTTGGATTCGCTCACGCTCGGCCCGATCGTCTGGGAGGCAACCATTTTGGAGATACTCGACAAAAGGTGTTCTCCAGTCGGGAGTGGACTCAACCACTATGTCTAAAAAACCTGGGACCCCTGATGTAGAAGGTCCGATGGTAAGATGGATTACCCACAGGCCGTCGTTTTCCTCTGGGGTGACGGGGGCAATGACTCTCTGGTGTGCCACATATATGATCAAATCATCTTTCTCGGGTTCTGTGAGCGACAAAGCTAAGCCAGACAAAGTGTATGCTCGACCATTTTGTGACCGAGGGACAAGGGTAACCTCTGGTTGAGAAGAGAACTGGGCCATTAGACGGAGGGTGCACTCCAGCAATGGCACAAGCTCCAGCTTCCTGACGACATAGTCGCCATTGACCTGCTTGATGACCAGTTCGGAATCCCCTTTCACATGTAGATAGGGTACATCGATCTCAAGGGCCAGCTCGAGACCAATGATGAGAGCCTAATACTCTCCCTCGTTGTTGGTACAACCTTCTGATAATAGGAATGATTATGGAAGAACGACTTGCGTAGGGTTGATGAAGACGATACCCAGACCCACTCTGTTGAGCTTAGGATCATTGAGCCTCCTACCGGTGGGGCTCCGGGAGGCACCGCCGAAGTGAATTTGCCAACATGAGACGACATGATCGACTGAGAGGATCACCTCATCATGAAAATCCAGATCCAGGGATTGATCTGCGGAGGTTAGATGAGCATATAATAAGTCTTCCAATGCCTGTCCCTTGATGGCCTTCTGAGGCACGAACCTGATGTCGAACTGTTGGAGGATCACCAACCACCGCGCTAGTCAGCCAGTTAACATAGGGAGGTTTAGGATATACTTTAGTAGGTCTACCGAAGAGACCAACTATACCTCATGGTGTTACAGGTAATGCCGCAACTTCTGTACATCGAACATGAGTGCAAGGTAGCTCTTTTCGATAGGGGAGTACCTGATCTCCGTATCAAGGAGCATGCGGCTGAGATAGTAGAGGTTGTTCTCTGTCCCCTCATTGTTCTTCTGGTTGAGAAGCGCACCGAGGGACCGTTCCAGGGCGGTCATGTAAAGGACCGGTGGCTTTTCAGAGATGGGTGGCATCAAGACCGGAGGTTTGAGCAGATACTGCTTGATTTCCTCAAAGGCGGTCCGACACTCTTCACCCCATTCATAGGCAGTGCCTTTCTTCATGATCTAGGAAAAGGGATTACACTTGCCAGCCAGATTCTCAATGAATCGGCTTATATAGGCTAAGTGGCCTTGGAGACCTCGAAGCTCCCGAATATTTCTTGGGGGAGGCATTTGGCTGATGGCCTTGATCTTCTTTGGGTCGACCTCAATGCCTCGGTATCTAACAACAAAGCTAAGAAACTTCCCGTAGGTGACCCCGAAGGCACACATTAACAGGTTCATCTTCAGGTGGCGGGAACAGAGGAAGACTAATACTTTCTCAAGGTCCTTGAGATGGTCCTGGAGCTGGTGAGATTTGACCACTAGATCATCCACATAGAATTCCACTAGCGTCTCTAGAATCGGCTTGAATATGTGATGCATGGCCCGCTGATAGGTGGCACCTGCATTTTTCAGGCCGAAGGGCATAACATGGTAACAAAAAGTTCCTTGGGGAGCCCTGAAGGTAGTGGAATCCTCATCCTAGGGGGCCATAGGGATATGGTTGTACCCGGAATACCCATACATGAAGGAGAGGGCTTGGAACCCGGCTGTGGCATCAATCAAAAACTCTGTCACTGGGAGGGGAAAATCATCCTTCGGGCAGTGGTGATTGAGATCGCGGAAGTCGATGAAGACTCTGATCTGCCCATTCTTCTTCATGACTGGCACAATGTTGGAAATCCACCTGGGGTATTGGACTTCCTTGACAAATTTGGCTTTGATAAGCTTGTCAACTTCAGCCTCAACCATGGCACAATGAGAAGGGTGCATCTTTCTAGGAGGCTGCTTAAACCCGCAATGGTTTTTCGGGAGACCAAGGCGGTGGACGGCTACCTGGGGATCTAGTCCTGGCATCTCGTCATAACTCCAGGCAAACACATTACAGTGCTGTTTGAGAAAGTCCGTATACTATTGCTGCTCCTCGAGGGGCATGGCTGCACTGATCAATGTGGGTCTCATATCTGCCTCGCTACCAAGGTTTACCTATACCAGTTCATCAACCGTGGTAGAGACGCCTTCTTCAAAGGTGGGGGGAGCATCCTCCAGATCCTCCTCTCCACCCGTGGAGGGATTTACCGCATGGGGAGCTGCTTCTGAGTTATCAAACTCTGATGGGAAGTCTGTGCCGGACTGGGCAGCAGTGGTCATCATATCAGGAGACCCATGCGCCACTGAGACCATAGCGATGAAGGTAGTCGATCCTATACCATCTGGCCTTCGACCCAAGGGTCCATGTTTGATGACATCAAAGCAGTAGTGACGCGTCGGCCTGAGCCGGTTGATTCCAGACCAACGGAAGAGACACGTATGACGTACCACCATTTCCATAAGCCTGACATTCCGATACCGCACAGGGGTAGGAGGTTCCAGTGTCACCTGAGCCTGGTTGGTGTAGAAGTACGAGGTGATTTTCCACCATCGGTTGGACATGGGGACATGCCTTCCTCTTGTACCCGAAACAACAAAACAATGCCCCATGTCGGGGGTCGTGGCCTCCAACCGATGGATCGGGAAGGTGTAGGCGTCCTCCAGGCCTACCCAGGGATCACTTGTGACTGGGGCGGGTTCATCCTCACTTACCAGGATTTGCTTATCCTTGCTCTTGTAATAGTCGACGTCCAGATAGCGGGCTTCACAAGAGGCGAAAGGAGATGCATCTCCTTGGAGCACGCCTACTCGACCATTGAGGGAGTACTTGAGGTATTGGTGATATGACGAAGGGACCGCTTCATGAAGATGGAGCCATGGCCTGACCATCAATGCGTTGTATGCAGTGTCATGGGAGACAACCATGAACTCGATGCTAGAAATTAGTCCACCGAAATGGGTCTTCAAGCGGATCTTGCCGGCTGGGGATTGTTCGGTCCTATCGTATCCCTGGATTCTGAGGTTGGAGGGAGTTAAATCATCCTCATACAAACCCAGATTTCGCAGTGTTCGAGTCGAGATTAGGTTAATCCCAGAACCCCTGTCAACAAGACAACGACATACTTCTACGCCATTGAACTGGCCAGTGATGTACAGTGGGTGAATATTCCCATGTATGGGAGGGTCTTCATCTTCAACAGAGAATGAGATAACTGCCTGGAATTCGGTGTTCTCAATTGCCTCAGCATGGGAGGCTTCTGCAGCTGCTACCTCCATCTGAAACTGTAGGGGGCTCCTTAGGGCGTCGGCAACTGCTTCACGCATTTCATCCAATAGGCAAAGAGCCTCAAGGATAGAAAACCTTGCTTGAATGCCGACCAGGTGCTTCAAGACATCATAATTTCATGCCAAAAGTGAACCTATGCTTACAGGAGGTCGTTCTGTAGTTGGAGGCATAGCGGGCCCTACCGGATGGACCGACGGCTGACTAGTACTGGGTACATCCCGCTGCCCCCTAGTTGATGCCTGAAGAGTATCTTCCGGATGAGGACTGGACAACTGAGATTGTCTTGTAGCCGGGTAAGACTGGCCTCGGTATAGATGATGATGCTCTGCCTGATCTAGTATCACAAACAACAGTGGAGGTAGATCTGAGGGCACCATATGAGTTTGCGCGTGCTGAACTCTGTGCTAAGCCTGCTGTATGGTCTCAGTAGCGTGCATGACCTGACTGAAAGCACCCGCTGACGTGCCCAGATGACCCATGTGGTTGTAGTTCCGCTGACGTTGATGTCATCTGGGGACGTTGGGGAGGTTCGCCTAGCGTTCCCCCTCGTCGGGAGTCATATAGGGATTTACCAGCCCCATGGTATTAACCGAAGAATACCCCTGACTGTCGCTCGAAGAGTCATCCACCATTGGGAATATTCTAGGAGAAATACCCATATTATGGGGCATGAAATCACCAAGAGTATGGGATGACAACGACCATGGTGGAGCACGTTGCTTCTTCTTGCGCCGTCACTACTTGCCCTTTTGGGAAGAGGTCAGTTGTGATGACGATGCAGTGGTACTGTTCACATCTTCTGAAGGATATGGCCGATTCAGGCGTGCCCAAATGATGCCATGGGAATGGGTGATGGTTTTACGGGCCATCCAGTCATCGTACTTCTAGGACCCACGGCTGGGAACCTGCTACTACTCACCTTCATTGTCGCTACCGATTTCTGACCCTATGAAGACACCCACCACTTGTGTCGGGGCTGGGTCCAACCTGAATATGTTGTCGTCGACCTAGTCTTGAAGCCAGTCTTTAAACACATAGCACTGCTTGAGGGTGTTCCCAAGAATCCGTTGATAGGGGTAGTAGTTGGGGCGATCGGTGAGATTCACGTCTGCCATCCTTCTGCATTCAGGTAAGTGCACAATCCCTTGCTCTAGAGCACTTCGGAAGTAGCCAGGGACCTGATTCTCATTGAACGAGTAAGTCTGGTGCCTTCTTTATGGATAGGGGCCCTAGGATCCTAGCCCTGATGAGGGGTCGGAGGGGCCTACCTAGGAGGCAGAGCCTGATTGTCATGCCTAGGTGGTGGTGGAACATTGTGTGGGGGAACCTGTCGGTTCTAAGGCGGTCACTACTGGGTAGGAGCCTGCGCTTGAGGTGGAGGGCCTTTGCGGGGTTGCGGGGCCGGTGCCACTAGTAGTAATTCTAGCTGCCTATGGGCTTCTATTTGGGCCACTACGGCGGGTTCATCTCTGGCAGAACTCCTGGCTGGGATCACAGGGGGCAGCAGACGTGCCTGACTAGCCTGTTGCAGAGCTTCCTCGAGGCGCTGAGCCTTATCTGAGAAATACCAGAACCCTCCGGGGTAGTTCTGGGTGATCAGGGAAGGAACCAGTTCTGTTTTAACATTCCCTACACACATCGTCAGTAATTTCTTCTGAGTCAGTGGCATGTCGAGGGAGTATGTAAGCCCCTTCCACTAGTAGATGAAGTCTGCAACTCACTCATCAGGCCATTGTTTGCACTTGAAGAGGTCTGCGATGCTGTTCTTTCACGTGGTGGAGCTGAACTGGTATAAGAACTGCCGGAGGAGATCCTCCCAGCCGGTCACTGATCCAATAGGGAGCAGGCTGTACCAGAAAAATGCAGGGCCCTCTAATGTCTGCACAATACATCAGAGCTTGGCGGCTTCCTACTATGCCGAGGTCCCCAACATGGGGCCACACCTGGAGGAAAAATGGGCCAAGTGCTATGGTGGGTCCCCAATCCTGTTAAAGGGCGAGAAAGTGGGATTCCCAAAACCCGGGGGTGAGGGCATATCATCCACCCACGCTGGATATGTCTTGCCATCTAGTGGGACTGCCACCTACCGCATTTCCAACTCCTTAAGGTGGGTGATGAGTGCCGCCATAGGATCATCCGGGTGGGGGTACCTGTCTTGATGGGGATCCCTAACTACGAGTGTGTTTCCAGGCTCTTCGACATGGTAAACAGCTTCAATGTCTTGTGGAGCGACTGGAAGAACGGACCTCGGGGTGGCTGGTGGAACCCAGGTTGGATTCCTCAGATTGCCTCACCGTTTAGGAGGGTTTGGCGAGATGTATCGTGCCCTCTTTCCATGAGTTCCGGCCTCTGCCCTGTCTGTAGGAGTAGCAAGATCAGGGTTTCCCAGAGGCATCTCACCGGGGGGGGGGGAGTTGTTCCTGCCCCGACTTTGGATCACCATAGTCGGGTCACCTCTCGATAGCACGTTTGTCTAAGATTTCGTCAACCAGCCTCTTCTGCTCAGTAAGCTGCTGGCGCAACACGTCCTTCTCAGGGTCTTCGTCTGTCCTCTATACAGAGGCGGATGGGTCGGAGTGCTTGATGGTTACGACATACTATTTACCCTTACCGGCATTTCGGATGTGTACCAGCGACTTGGTGGGTGTAGGGAGGCCTAGAAGGTTCCTCTGCTAACGAGTAGTCCTCCCTGATGAGTCCAATAATGGTGGTACATCCTCAGGAGGTAAGTCTCCATCCATAAACTCCAACTCGTCCTCTTTGTCCACTATATCAGCCATGTGGACTGCAACCCTTCTTGGGAGAATGTCCTCAATGTCGCATAACAAATCGGGTTGCCGTCGAATATGACTGAAGAGGAGGGCGGCATAATATCCCCATCCATGAACTTGCACATGGGGGGTATCTTCCCTGATGATTTTTTAGAGTACCTTGAAACTATGAACACATTTTTATTGGAGGGCGCTCTGGCGACCTGGTGACTCAGGGCGCTGGGCCGTAGGGAGTGCATCCAAATCGACAAGACAACATTGATCGCCGATTTCCTCGAAGTGCACTTGGCTCCTAGGGTAAAATACTCGCTGATAGTGAAGAAGAAAGTGCATCGCCCATATGGTTTGATGGAAGCACTTGAATTTCCCCACAGTGAGGGATTCCGACACACAGAAGTTCAGCGTTGCCACCAGCTAGAACTTCTCCGGGAAGTGGTCCGCTGCAAGAATGTTCTAGAAACTCCTGGGCTCAGATTAAGGGTCTTGCCCTGTATTTCCCCACTCATCAATCGGGGGTTGATGAGGGACCAATAGTGGTACTAAGGCGGACCACTGGTAAAGTAAACTGGGCGGTGGAGAATACGGCGAACGAGCTGACTGGCCGCCGAATTTTGGGCCATCCTCCGAAGAGTGAGGTGACCTGACAACAATGTCACAATACGATGGGATGATAGCCAAAGCCTCTGGAGCGTGAATTGTGGTTACCGGCAATGGATCCCCTTGTCTCTCAACCACCATCGTTCCCCAAAATAGCTCTCCGTGATCTCTGGTTGAGGTAGAGGGCACTTCTGGTGACGATGGTGGTGACTGTATGGTCGGAACCTGCAGGATTCCCACAATTTCCTCCTCCTGGATGTATCTGCGAAGAGAATCGGGAATCTGGTGGACCTCGCATTCTGGAAGGTTGAGGCTGACACACCTTTTTCCTACCCCGGTCCTCAATGCGGAGGAATGGGGGGAGGGTTCCGATGCCGAGTCGCATTCTGCTTCAGAATCCGAGAAGCGGGCCGGTTTGATCTCTGTCCAGGCTTTCCCAGGATGCTTCTTGTGGCGGTGACGACCCACCCTCCTGCCCCTAGATATCTCTTTGGGACAATGCGGATTCCCGACATGTGGTCTCGGGGCCATGCTGACGCCATTGCGGAGAGGACCTTCGCTTGAGACAGCCGGGGTGTGAGGGGGACTATGGAAAATGTCAAAGGAAAAATGAGGAGGACCTCCATAGACATCACCTGATAAGGCGAAACCTCCACTGGAACCGGCAGGAGCATGGGGAGGACTTCCATGCTTGGTGCGGGTGGAGTGAGGATGACCTTCACCCCTCTGGTTTCCATGGCGAGGAGGACCTTCACCAGTTGCAGAAAGAACGTAGGGAGGATCCCCACGTTGGAGAGGGACCAGATGGGCAATGTCTTCACATCAACAGTTGGGGGTAGGAGGAGGAATTCCATACCCAGTGTGATGGGCACGGGAAAGACTTCTGCGCCGAGTGTCACTGCCGCGAGGCAGGTCTTCATTCGGGTTGGGGGTAGCACGGGGCATACCTCCATGAAAAACTTTGGATCAAGGAAGGCCCACGCTCTATGGAGTGGTGGTATGGGGAGGACCTACGTACGGAGTGACACCACCACGGGTTGGTTCGCTACGATCACCACTCAGGCCTGAGACTTGGAATGATGACCCAACTTGCCCATGGGGTGGCTGGGGCCTCGACCCTGGTCGAGCATAGGGGTATTCCTGCTCAGTGCGTGCAAGGGATTCTTGATTTACGTCGATGGTGGCTCGGGCCACAATAGCTGTCAACATCGACGCCCCTTGACGGGCGCCCTCAGCTCGGGCCCAACGCTGGCATCGGGTCAAGAAAGATGGTGCAGGGGCATAGCCTACTTGCTCCTCTGGAAAGGCCGGATGGTGACGCTGACACGACCGGGTAGGGGACCTTGCCTGGAGTCCTTGGATTGGGACTCTGACCGGGCTGAGCCGGACATCACCCACCTCATCAGCGTAAGGTGAGGAGTCGTCGAGGCGTTCCGGGGACAGGCTCCCGAAACGATTGAACGTTGGGGTGGGGAGCAGAGGCTCCCTGCGCGGCCCTCGAGGGCGACGTTGACGGTGGGGCCTGGACGCCTCCAGGTTCAGGTGGGCCATATCCCGAGTTGGGATTATGCCCTCCTCCTCATAACGACGTACGAGGTCATTAATCACCCTTCGTTGGATGACTTATGATGGAGATAGGGGGCATGGGCGCCCCGCGCTCGTGGATGTAGACGCCGTTGAAGCAGCAGTGGAGCCACGTGGAGCAGCTCTGCTGGTATTTCCCCTGCCCCTGCATAGGCAGGTGGGCGGCGATCGTGTCCCTATAGCAGCAACCTGATTCCTGAGAAGCAGGGAGATTAAATCATCAACACTGTGCGAAAAAGAGATCGATAACCAGTGCCCCAGCGTTATTCCGTCTTTTGTGGTTGGCAAGAGGGATCCACGCAGACAACATTGTAGAACGAAATTCCCCACGTTATACTACCCCAACTTCTGGTGAGTTTCACGCCAGGCCCACTATTTTCTTGGCGGGACTCGGTGCCGGATATCTGGATCCAGTGACACGTCAATCTAATGATGTTTCGAACGCTACTAATCTCCACATTGAGGAGAATTCTTTCATGTCAGGTTCACCATTTCTGTTTATGACGCTTTCTCCAGGGCGCACGCATCCGTATGTGAGGACGCACTGCTGTTACCTTGCATTCCCTATTTCCAAAGGCGGGCGGCATCCACTCCTTGTTCAGGGACATTTGCTCCTTGATCGAAACAGGATGATGGGATATCGTTTCTTCCTTCCGTGTATTCCTCCTCGGAACTCGTCACCTAGTCCTGGTCTCCTTCATAGATTTAATACGTTGTTCCTGAAACTCTTCCCAGTGCCATGTTTCTATGGACACCGGTTAATTACACTGCTTCTGTCAGGACATTCCAAAGGGTCCGGTCAGGGAAGCAACCTTTAGTCGGGGGAGTAGTCACGTCGAGGCATCAGTAACGTGTCTGAACACTGGGGAATTGGCGTGTCTATATTTTTTCCCTTATTATAGGGCTTATAAATGGCGTGGAATCACGAGTAATCCCACATCAAGCATGGGTAATCGTATTCCATAGGCATGTATATGAGGTTTTCCGCAGCTTCTTATGTTTAACACAGGGTATGCCGCAAGTTTAACGTCTAGCGGAGACAGATCAGCCTGATCAGAACACTAGCTGGAGTGGATCAGATTGAGGAATCTACCTTGAGGGAATGCCGATATCGGGGCCAACCCGTGGGAGGCTTCCCAAATGCTATGGAGGGGAATGGGGTGGCATGATCTCACCGGGATGTAGCGGTCCGGGTAAGAATCAGGGTGGATGATGGAGAATTGCATGGAGTGGAGGGGGAATGAAATGTGATGTCGTGGAGATGGCGGTGATGATGGGCATGAGTCTCGAAGAGACTTCCTACGAATCCCCGTGGTAGGGAATCAAAGTCTACGTAGGT
The DNA here is from genome assembly GCA_963277665.1 of Viscum album. NCBI lineage: Eukaryota > Viridiplantae > Streptophyta > Magnoliopsida > Santalales > Viscaceae > Viscum > Viscum album. The sequence continues at coordinate 1,468,744,106 of OY728158.1, forward strand.
CAGAGTGAATGGGTGGGGCTTACACTCTAGGACGCCCAGGTGTTGGCGAACCGATGTGAAGGGGGTCGGAGTGACCGGGTGGTGGGCTTGAACCTCGCGAGGCTTCCTACATACCATGCATTGATATGGATCGAAGACATCGTAGTTAAAAAGGTATGTGGGTGTCAGCGAACCGACGTGAAGAAGGACCTTGGTCCAATGAATGATGGGCTTGAACCTCAGGGAGGCTTCCTAGGTACCATGCCTTGACATGGATCAAAGACCTTGTAGTTCAAGTGAAAATGGGGGCTTGGCGCAATGACACAGAGACGGTTGGGGCCAATGATTATTGGGATTGAACCTTAGGGAGGCTTCCTACATACCATGTCTTGACATGGATCAAAGTCCATGTAGTTCGAGAATGAATGCGGGTGTCGGCGAACCGACGTGAAGGAGGACCTTGGTCCGGTGGGTGACGTGCTTGAACCTCAGGGGGGATTCCTACGTACCATGCCTTGACATGGATCAAAGAACTCATAGTTCAAAGGGATTAGTCAGCGAACCGACGTGAAGGTGAACCCAGGGTTCCACTGGTGGTGGGATTGAACCTCGTGAGGCTTCCTACGTACCATGACTTAGCATGGATCAAAGTCCACATAGTTCAGGATAGTCACAACGGCTTACCACTGGACTGGAATGCAGTTTAACATCATGCGGGACATGGGTGTAACCTGACGTGAATAAATGACGGGCAGTGGGCTTGAACCTCGTGGGGGCTTCCAATATACCATGCCTTGACATGGATCAAAGACCTCATAGTTCAAATGGATGTAAAATTTAATGTCATGCTGGACGGGGGAATACAGTTTAATGTCATGCTGGATGGGGGCATACAGTTTAACATCATTCTAGACAGGGGCATATAGTTTAACGCCATGCTGGACAGGGGAATACATTTTAACATCATGATGGATGGGGGTGGGTGTCATAGTCGATGCTTACTCTAAGCCCATGTGAGTCGTGCTCGGTGTGAGAAACAAGAGGCAACAGAGACCTGGCGATCACGTCGTGAAGGGTGCGTTCATGAGAAGCGAAGAGGGGATTATGCGTTAGACGACCCATGGTGCTGGGACTTACTCCAGTATGGAGGCCCAAAGTGCAGAAAAGCACATCGGGAGAGGGATTTGGGACCAAATATGGGAGGTGCCTCATTCCCTATCGCGTCCTCCACTAGCCTTGGCAGTGGGGAAGTACAGAGGTGCATGGGGGCTACCTTCCGCAAGAGGGGCTAGGGGGCTTAAACCAAGGTGGTTGCCCTTCTCCCGTGGACATACTCCACTCCGATAAGGAGGATATCATCCCATGTGTGGGTGATACCATTCCCGTGGAGACGAAAAACGTAAAGAATGTCCAAGCTGGGGGGACCCTGCGTGTGAGGCACGGGGTCAGGTCATAGTTTAACATCATGTGTTGAGGACGAGGTGCTTGGCAGTTTAACGTCCTACAGCTCAGAAGAGGTGGGTTCACTCAGCACCCCTTGTACTTACATGACTGGTACCCTCTTCCCCTTGGGGGAGGGAAGGTACCGGCAATGCCGTGGTAAAGGGGGGTCGCAGAGCGAACCATCGAGGGGTCCACGTTAGCATGGCTATGCGAAGAAGCAATAGTCTATAGCGTGCCTATGAGAAGAAGCATGAGGTGAAGCAACACTATGGGTGGTTTCGTCCATGGGACTTTGAAATCAAATCATGCAAACCTGGAGGGTCGCACGGGAAGAGGAATTTCCAAGCAAAGGGGTCCACAGGTAGGGACCTTGCGGAGTTTGGTTGCTTTGCATAGTGGAGAGCACTTGCAAAGGGGTGAGCTTCACGAAGGGGACTGCCTTGGCCATAGAATGGGGAAGAAGTACGAGTGGGAGGTGCTTCATGAAGTGGAAGGGTGTTCGCGGAGCACTGCCTCATGAAGAAGAGGTGTCTCACGAAGCAAGGTGCTGTGAAGCAGCGTGCTTCGCGAAGTACAATGACCCTACCTTGGCATGTGGATCACTTGTACAAGATGGGTGTTTTACGAAGTATAAATGCTCCGTGGCTACCTGAGTTCCATTGGGAATACCACATACTTCGTGTAAGGCCTTAGTCTTCACGAAGGGCATCCCTCTCGGAAGAGGGGGTCAAAACGAGACAAGACGAAGGCCTCTCGCGAAGCAAAAATACCTCACAGAGCTCATGATTCCCAGAGAGAAGAATGCTTCGCGATTTGAGAGTTGAGAATCCGAAAGGTCGGATTGTTCATTCAGAGAGCTCAGGGGGAGCGAGGTATTTATAGGCAAGGGGTGCCGTGGAGCAGAACTCACACAGCACGAAGGGGGCCTCGGTGGCTTCGCTGCGGGTCATGAACGTCAGGCCGTTCGCGGAGCGTTACCGCCTATGGTGCTTCGCGGCAGGTCGTGAACGTCAGGACGTTCGTGGAGCGTTATCACCTTTAGTGCTTCCCGGTGGCCGCAAAGCTAGGGGGACTTCACGTTGGGGCTTCGTGAGGATGGGTGCGGAGCCTCTTTTTCTTTTCTCCTTTCTTAAAATATTTTTGGCACCAACAACTATGAATTGAAAACTACAATTATTGAATGACAACCCTTTATTTATTTTTTGTTTTTTCTCAATAATCATAAATATTTAAGCATGTATATGTGTCAAATGAAACATTTGAGTGTGAACCTAGAAATTGTGTAAAAATTATTGTATAGGATATGATGATATATTGTGGAATCCATATTTTAAATTAATTGTGGTAGTTAGTTGAACATGAAATAATATTTTATGTGAGATGGTGTGTTTTTTGTGTTCCTATTGTTGTTGTTTTTTATTATGGGGATTTCATGAAGATGGTGGTGACTAACTTAGTTGTGATATGTGAGATGGATAGGTTGTGGAAATGGTTCTGGCTTGAGATGGGGTGGTGGGTAGCGTGATGTGAATGGTTTTTTTGATTGTGGTAAAATACTAGTATGGATGGAATATAAACTATAAATAATGAAATGGAAATGAAATGGGATGAAATTAATGAATTTATAAAATTAATTAATTTTTGGTAAATGAATAATGAATTGAAATATAGTATATGGGTTTGACTTGAATAATAATTAATATGGGCGATGAATAAAATAGATCTCTATTAAATATAGAATTAACTTTCAAACATTGAATTTGGTTTACCTATAATTGAAATAAATTAAATTATGTGATGTGTGTGGTTACTCTGGGGTTGGGTTATATCTAGTTGGTGGAAATTTTTGGTAATGATGGGATGGTGTTGATGATAAAACAAAGGATAAGATGTATTGATGAGAAACCATTAGGTTGGGATTATATGATTTCTATGTATATATGTATTCTTACGATATATTGTTACTTTTATTCACACCCCACTCATGTAAAGTAACATGTATTGAAACCTAGATATTGTAGGGGGATTTTCCGAATATTAATATGATGAGAAACACACTACAAACAAATCACCAGTTAATGGAAGTTCTATTAACCACCGCTAAATAAATTCATTTTAAAAAATAATAATATAGTGATAGTTTCATCAAATTACCACAATATTTTTTAATTTAATAATTGGTGATAGTTTCCATTAAACAACCATGATATTTGAATACCCAATTTCCCCCCCCCCTCGCTCGCTCCCTCTGAATGAACTAACCCCATCCTCTATCCTCCCTTGCTCCCTGTGTAACCCCAACCCCACACCCCCACCTCCGACCTCCATCTTTCTAGAAGTGATGTGAACCCCCCATATGAACCCCCTTCTCCATCCTTGGTGGTGACCCCAACCCCCACGACCCACTCTGACCTCCCTCTTCTTGACGACGATGCAGAACCCCCCTCCTTCCTCCCTCTCTCTAGAGGTTCCCCTCCTTGACGATGACACAGACCCCCTTCGACCTCCCTCTCCCAAGCTCAGTTCCCCTCCTCCTACCCTCATATGGATTTATTGTCCTTGTTTTGGTTCTTTAGTATCCCATGTTATGGAAGTGGTATATTAGAGGTTGGTTTTAACTATTTCAAAGTTTATTAAATTAATGAACACTGATTTATTTCCTATTCAAGCTATGTTTGAAATTCCTTATTAAACTATACTATGTACATATAAATCTATTTTAAAGAAAAACCACGTTTCACTTGCTTTCCATTGAATTCAGAGGGTTTTTATATGAAAACATGTATTTTATATTTATTTTTCAACTATCATGCACACCTAAAATTTGATAAAATAGTATAATGTGTTTTATTATGTGATTTCATGAAATTAAAAGTTTTTTGGGTTCTTAAAATAAATTTTATTGGAAACTCATGAAATCTAAGGGTGTGTATAGATTTTTAAGAACCAATGTTTTGTTACCATGAATATAGTGACTTTATGATGATCGAGTATTTGAGTTTTTAAAGGAAATTTTATAAAGCGGTTTCTAAAAGTGTATTCTATTATGGCCTCCATTCCTAAAAATTATTTTATTGGTTATAATATACATAATTGGAATCTATTGATTTATATTTATTTTTTTCAAAATAATCAGTTGAACAATGACACTTGGTTATTCCCCTATACTTTCTATAAATTATACACCCTTAATTTATTTAGCTCAGTTTTTCTCTTTTCACTACTTAGTATACTCCATGATATTGATTAAGTTCATTCATTTAGTCTTCATTTGTTTTCTTTCACAATAAATTCTTAATCTTGGGATTGTAGTTGAAATTTTATTCCCTAATTTAAAAATATTATCCTGAGTATAATATTCATAGATCAATATTGTATAATAATAATTTCCCATTATAAAAGAACCCTAAAGTTTAAAAATGAAAAAAATAAATGGTGTGAGAAAATACATGTATTAATCTATCAAACATAATCTTCCACTACATTCACTAGATACCTAGTAACAGTTCCAAAAACATGACTAAGCTATAAGAGTCATTAATTATCAAATTTGAGACATATTAGAATTTTAAATATGTTTCTTTTAAATCACTGACTAATAAGGTTTAGTATGTTTCTAGTAAACAGTTCCCTCCCTGGCTAGTTTTGGAGGACATTAGGTGAACATATAAAATGAGATTAAATGGTAGAATGAAGTATAAACACATATAAAAAAATAAAACTTCTATGTTTATTAGTTTTAGACATCTAATAGAGTATGATATACAAATAAAGTATACTTATAATTCATATTTTAAAAGGGGTTCTATAATTTTTAGTTAAACCACAAGAAATGGCATGGACATTGATTAGTGTAGCTAATTTTTCAAGGGAATGAACCCTCATTAGCTACAACACTAAGTTAGAATAAATCATTATGTTTTTCTACCACAAAAATAATATAATATACATATAAAATATTAAAAATTGATTCATATTTATCATATTTAATGTAGAGGTTTTTTTATACACTTGCATCATTAAATATTAATTGTTTCAAGCATGTATTTAACCTCAAATACCATGATCTTGAGTCTTATTATAAAATGTATATATTATTATTTAAAATTTATTATACCTGTATGATTAAAAATTTATATGTTTATATTTGAATGTACATGGAGAATAAAATCCAATACCTATATATAAAAGTTGGATTAATTTTCCTTGAAACAAACCCCACTATGCCAATGGATTGGAAGATTTTTTAGATTATGCAATTGCAAACCAATTAGTGGATGGTAGAATAAAATGTTTATGTCCTAATTGTAAATTAATGTGGTGATAGAATTGAAATGAAGTATATGATCATTTAATATTTAAAAAGTTTCATGATCGATATGTATGTTAGATTTGGCATGGTGAATCACATGTTATAGAAAGTCAAAAAAATGGAAATACTTTCAATAAAATACAAAGTGACCCGAATGATCAAAATTCAGTTTGAATTTTGTTAAATAAATCATTTTATTTTTTAGAATACAATTTCCAAGATTTAAATAGATTAATAGAACCTCCCATTGATCCTATTTAGGTTAACACTTCTCATAACTTCAATGAAAAAAAATGTTTTTTTATGAATGAGTTAAATAAGGAAAACAAGAACTGTATGAAGGGTTTTCCATGTATTAAAATTTGTCTTTTCTAATTAAGTTATATCAAATCATGTGTCTCTATGGAATTACTTACAAATTAATTTCCATGGTTTTAGAGTTTCTTCATGATGCATTTAGTGAAGAAAAGATCCCTGAATCACTCAATGAGATGAAGAAAGTTATCAAAAAACTTGGAATTGTTTATACAAAGATACATGCTTGCCCTAATGATTGCATGCTTTACTGGGGATAAGATTATGATAAAAATAATACACAAGATGTTATAGAAGTATATGGATGTCAATGAAAAATAGTGAGAGTATAAATCAATGTAACCTTAGGAATAAATAAAATAATAAAAATACTATAAAGGTATTCTATTAATTTCCTCTGAAAACATGCTTGCAAAGACTATCCATGTCATATAAGAATATAGATTACAAGAAGTGGAATAGTCGAGACAATAAATATGGATTGATGATATATCAAAAATATTCAACATCATAAATTAGTTTTATTCACTAGATCTAAACTTTTCTTTGGATCCTAGGAATATACAATTAGGATTCGATTCTAATGGTTTTAACCTTTTGGTACTTTATGTATTAATTAGATCATTGGTATATTTGTTTTAATCCTCTATAATTTACCTACATAGATGTGAATGAAGGATACTTCTTTCATTATTTTGATGATTATTCATGGAAAGAAAATGATTAAAAATGAAAATGATGTATACCTTCAACATTTAATCGAAGACTTTTGATAATTAGGGGATGATGACATGGAAAAATACGATCCTTAAATGATTTTTTTTCCAAATTCATGCTCCATTAATATAGATAATTAGAAACTTTACTAGAATAGAAAATTTATATGGTTAGAACACACATACTGGTTTGGCTTGTCATGTTTTTAATTTTGATTTCGAACCTCAATGATTACCTCAATATAGAAAATAGTGTTTTATGTGTCATCATAGATTTCTTGATGCTCCTCATAAATTAAGGTTTAACAAGAGATAATTCAATGGAGATATTGAAATAAGAAACTCACTGAAGGTGCTATCTAGTTCAGAAATAATAGGAAAATTAATTAATATATTTTATGAATTTGGAAAATGTCATAAGTTTAAAGAAGGGGGGAAAAGGGTATGTTGTATAGTATCTGAAGAAGCTGGAACAAAATAATGGAATAAAAAGAGTATATTATTGAAACTTCCTTATTGGGAGATTAATTTGATATTTCATAATATTGACACAATGAATATTGAGAATAATGTCCGTGATAATGTAATTTTTGCAGTTCTTAAAAAGTAGGGTAAATCGAAGGATCACCTTAATGCTCGTAAGGATTTGTAGTAAATGAATATAAAGAATGGTCAGTGGAAAAATGAGAATGGAATGTATCCCATGACTATTTTTATAATGAAAAATCATGAGAAATATTTCTTCCTTAAAACTTTAAAGAATATAAACATACCCAATGTATATTCATGTAACATATTAAGTTGTCTTGACTAGAAACATTGAAAGTTACATGGATTTAAAAGTAACAACTCACATATTTTTATGCAGTAGTTGTTTCCACTGGTTTTTCATAATAATTTACCTGAAAAACAATCCATAGTTCTAATTGAGTTTTGTACCTTTTTTAGAGAGCTTTGTCGAAACGTTTTAAATCCAATCGATCTTGATAAATGTCAAGAAATAATTTTTTTTGACACTATTTCATTTGGATATGTTACTTCCCCCTTCATTATTTATATCCACGATTCATTTAACTATTCATTTAGTTGAAGAAACTAAACTTGGTGAAATGGTACACTATTGATGGATGTATCCAATTGATAGGTACATTGATATTTTTTTATTTTCATTGGTGAATTCAATTTTACAAATCACTGCATAATTTTTTTAATGTGTTTCTTATTTTTTCATCAAGTAATTTGGTTATTTGAAATCACATGTGAGTAATAAATATCAACTAGAATAATCTATTTGCTAAAGGTAACATAACTGAAGAGTTTTTGACCTTCTGTTCTAGGTATTTGGATGAGATTGAGACCATATTCAATCATGCTGGATGTGATGATGATATCTCCACTAATTCTAGATCTAAAAATCAGTCAACGGTATTTACAAATATTGGAAAAACAGTTAGAAAGTGGTCAAATTTTACACATACTAAATTGGATTTGGTACAAGAACATAGATATGCGGTACTCAATAGTGTTATTGTAGATCCATTTATTGAAGAATTGTGACTACAAATAAAGAGGTGACTAAGGGGTTGATCTAAAAATGAGTTGGAATTAACAAAATCTATTACTAAGGAGCTTTTCGAATGGTTATCCTATCATGTTATTATATACTCATATTCATATTATTGATGTGTAGTTATTTTTTCTATGTTAAAAGTAAAAAATTATATATTTTTTTAAAGATAATGAATGTCGACAGTCAAGCTGAAATATCAAAGGATTTGAATTTTTTAGCTTTAGGTCCTCTAAGGAAGGCCAAGAGATTAGATCCCTACAATATTCATGGCTTCAGGTTTTATACAATTTATCACGAAGGAGACTTCAAATCTCATAATAGTGGTGTATTTACATTTTTAGTGTTGGGATACTATGGGAGAATGATTAATATAATTTATTTAAACAATTATGGCCGGTTTTCAATTGTATTATTCAAAAGAAAGTGGGTCAACATTGATAGGGGTATAATGATTGATTATTTAAATTTTACTTATGTAAACTTCTCTCACATGATGGATACCAGTGAGCATGAAGAGAATGATCTATTTATCTTGGATTCACAAGAGAATATGATTTATTATGTCAATGATAAAATATATGGGGGTCGGAGTGTTGTTGTACACTTAAATCAAAGAGACTTATATGATATGGGTGATGAAGATCAATTGGTGCTTTGTGATAGTGAACCTAACCAACCACAAAAAAATTGGTAAGTTATTTCCTGGAAATATCAAAATGGTAAAACTTGTAAGAGAGGGTGAAAATGAAGGAATAATTACAACAGAGGTTGATAACAATGATGATAATGAAGATGAAGATAATTGAATGTATAAATTGGAAATGAAATTATATCACATGTTCTACTTAATAAAATTTTCATACATATATATATTATTCTAGTTTTTGTTTTGTAAAAATATTTTAGTTTTGTATTATTTATATATTTAATATACCTTATCCATTTGAAATATATAAATTACTACCGATGACACTTCCAGAATATATGGGTAGATTCTTGGGTAGCTTTATTGAGAGGTAGTGAGATTTCCCATAAATTATTAGTATTGGAGGCATATTCCTACATCATAGAAAAATGTGGTCTTTGATACTGAAGTAAAGGTAATATTAATTCAATATTCCTTGGTAACTAATTTAGAAGACATGAGTAAATTTTTTAATATACTTATAAAGTGTAATTTTTTTATATGTTTCATCATTTTGATGTCCCTAACTCCATTTCACACCCATAGACTTTGCAAAAAACACATACAAAATCAATAAAAAAACTAAAAATACACTTTTAAATAGAAAAATTACATTTAGAGTTATACTAATCACATATTTTTTCATATTGACATGGGGTTTATTCCTTCATGTCAAAAATAAACTATAGATCATTATCCATAAGTTTGAAAACAATCCAAGATTGCTTACTCAGATTTGACTTGATAAAAACTTATAAAAGGTACAAAATCTTTTAAAAACATGTATCATGGAATCAAAACTCGGAAAATAAAATTTTATTTCCCTAAAATCAGGGGAAAATGAACACATATTTAATTGTAAAATGTAGGGACTTATAACACATCATTATGAATGACAGTTTTCCCGTTATGGATATAAATGTGTTTTTAGGGTTTTAAAACACTAAAACATGCATGGAATGCTCAAAACTAGAAAGAAAATGTCTTATTGTATTGAAATTAGGAGACAAGGACCATGGAATTAATTTTCAAAATTAATAACTGACGATGTATCATTATGAATGACGGTTATCCCATTATATATATAAATGCATTTTTAGTGTTTTAAATCACTAAAACATCCATGAAATTGTCAAAACTGACAAAAAAAGTCAGATTGTCCTAATATCAAGGGAAAAAACCTCTTAGCTTTTTTGACATGTATAATTAGACAATATATCAATTCAACGTGCATTGTGATCAGAATTACTTAGTGAAATCTTATGATAGGTACAAAAGCCTTTAAAAACAAGTGCATGTGAGTCAAAACTAGGGATATGATGTAATGTTGTCCAAAAATCAGGGGGAAAACTACTGTAGATTTAATTTTAAAATTTAAGAACCGATGACATGTCATTCTGATTGCTAGTTTTTCTGTTATATCTATAAATGTGGTTTTAGTATTTAAAAACACTAAAACATGCATAGAACGGTAAAATCTAGGTAAAGAATATTGGATAGTCCTAAAATTAGGGAAAAACTATAGATTTAATTGTGTAAAATATGAACCGATGACACATCATTTTGAGTGACAATTTTTCTTTTATAGTCGTTAAAGTTTTTTAGTGTTTCAAAACACTAAAACAGGCATGGAATAGTCAAAACCTAGAAAACAACATCGTATTTCCTAGAAATTGGGGGACAATGAGTGTATATTTAATTGTGAAACTTAGGAACTGAAAAAATTTCATTTTGAAATAAAATTTTACTATTACGGATGTTAACACATTTTTAGTGTTTTAAAACACTAAAACATGTATGGAGCAATCAAAACTGAACAAAATAAATCATATTTTCCTAAAGATATGGGAAAACTATTTTATATTTAATTTTAAAATGTAGGAACCAACAAAACATCATTTCAAATAATGGTTTCCCATTATGGACGTAAATGTATTTTTAATGTTTTAAAATGGAAAAACTTACATGAAATTGTCAAAACCAAGGAAACAATGTCAAATTTTATTTAAATCAAGAGAAAACCACCACTTTTTTGTTTTTAACATGTACATGTAGACAACACATCAATACGACATGTAGTGTGATCGGAATTACTTGGTAAACAATTATAAAAGGTATAAAAGACTTTAAAAATAAGTGTCAGAGGGCCAAAACCAAGTAAATGTTATCATATTGTCCAAAAATAAGATAACACTGACTGCATATTTAATTTTGAAATGTAGGAACTGACGGAACATCATTCTGAGTGATGGTTTTTCCCTTATATCTGTAAACATGTTTTTAGTGTTTTGAAAGACTAAAACATGCATGGAACAATCAAAACCTAGAAAACAATGTTGGATTATCCTAAAATTATAGGATAATTATGGTATATTTAATTTTGAAATGTAGGAACTAATGGAATTTAATTTTGAATGATGGTTTTCCCGTTATGACTGTAAACATGTTTTTATAGTTTTAAAACACTAAAACTTTTGTGGAACAGTCAAAACCAAAAAAACATCATCAGATTATCCTAAAATCATGGGAAAATAACCATAGATTTAATTTTCAAATGTTGTAACCAATGAAACATCATTTAGAATGATAGTTTTCTCGTTATGGATGTAAATGTATTTAGTGTTTTAAAACACTAAAATATGCTTGAAAAAAAATAAAAACCAAGAAAATGATGTCAGATTCTCTTGAAATTTAGAGAAAACCACCCAAAATTTGTTTTATGTTTATGTATATGAAACACATCTATTCGACGTGATGTGTGATCAAAATTACTCGGTAAACACTTATTAAAGGTACAAAATCCTTTAAAAATAAGTGTCAGTGGGTTAAAACTAGGGAAACAAAATCTTATTGTCCTTAAATTAAGAGAAATTGAACATATATTTTATTGTAAAATATATGAACCAAAGACATATAATTTTGAATTATGGGTTTACTTTTATGACCATAAACACATTTCTAGTGTTTTAAAACACTAAAATGTGTGTGGTGTAGGACCCCAAGTCACCCTGAGAGGGGAGGGGTGAATCAGGGTGTCAAATGTTTTTTCTAATATGATTTATCTTATTCCCACATTGGTAGGAACATGTTAAACCTATCTGTTAGAATAGTACTGTATTAAAAAATTCACATTCAAAGAGATAACACAACATTTTTACTTATTTTACCACTAAGGCCTAGTCCAAGGAGCATATGCCGATAGTGTGTCGATTATACCTAAATCCATTAATCTCTACTAGTTGTGGAATACAGAAGTTCAGACATAGTCAATCTATACCATAAACAATACCTTTATAATATTTTATGGATATCAAACTATTTTCCTCAAAACACTTCCATCGACTCACCCAAGATCACTACTGCAAGAGAATTCTAAGTTAGTTTATCATCTTGAAGGTCGGTTCAATGGATTGGCATTAAAGTATTTGTCTTTATCTAACATGATATTTTTATTTCACTGTAGACCCAAGTTTATTCACTTTTAAATCCTTGTTCACTAAAAAATTGATATTAAAAACTGCCATTCCTGAAGCTCACTACCTTTACGAAGAAACTTACCTTTGAAGAACAAACTATCGCGAAGCACCCTACCTTTATAGAAGAAACTGCCTTGGTGAAGATCAACACGTCAATACAAAATACCCCATCATCGATAAGCCCTCATTAATCAAAATAATTTGAATCAATCAAGAATAAAAATTTATTTTCAAGATTCTCTAGATGACATGGAATGTCAGTTTTGTGGAGCTACCCTAGCTTTGTGAAATTAGAGAGATTCCAGATTTTCCTTGGATTTTTTTTGTAAAATGAATAGGGGTAGCCTTATATTTATAGGCTCAGTCATTCGCGAAGATCCACTACCTCTTTTAAATTTTTATAGATCATTCAATGCTACCTCTGAGTAACTCCTATATTTGCAATGATTTATTATGATTTGACATTGTCTCGAAGATTTCCATCAAACCATCACATGCCACGATGCTCCAATTCTAATAATTGTGGATATCATTGTCACTGTTTGCGATGCTCCAATTATTTTTCATTCATCATGCACATTGCTATTGGGTAGATCATCATTAAATTTCTTTGATACTTCTTGAAACACATTTCACAAAGCCCGTCTTCGAAAAACTCATTCCTTTGTAATATTTTCTTAAGGCCTTCACGTGAATAAAATTTTCATGATGCTAGATAACATCTCAATTTTGGACCCAAAAATTTGGAAAACACTGGGAAATAACTCCACCTTTAATAATTTTATCATCATAAATTGTAAGATTCATTTCCTTGAAAATTCCATGATATTTCATGTTACGATTAAAAAACCAAATGATAGTCCATTTCTAGAAAATAATATCCTTGGTTCCAATAATATCTCCCTTTGGGTTTGTTGGAAATATTCAGAAAAATTCAATGAAACACCAACCACACTAAAAAACTTATACATGAGAAACAAAACATCCAAAACTCTAAGTCTACACGATCAAATCTCAATGTAGAAAACAATAGGGGAATAATGAATTGGGTTCTTTTTTTAGAATGTTCAAAGATATTCAAGCTATGCTCTGACTATTTCCTCATAACATTAATTTTTTTTATTCTCATTCTACCACTTTTTAACTCATCATTATACCCCTTTATAATTCATTGATTTTTCCATTATTCCCCTTTGGAAATAAAACCAAAGATCCTAATTTTTACTTGTATATATCAAAAACATACTCCCCCTAGATTGTATCTCCCTCATAAACTTGTATCACTTCCACAAACAGATTAAAACAATTAAAATAATTGGGGAGATGGGAACACTAGTAACCTCCGCATACACTAGGAGGTGGATGAACACTGAGGTTCAATTGATATTTCTTAAACACATTTTCTGCCAATGTATTGGTTATAATATCATCCAATTGGTCCTTCATTCAAACATGATCCATTTTAATCATTCCTTGTTCAAACTTTTCCTTGATTAAGTGATATATGATTTCGATATGTTTTATATGGGAATGATGAACATGATTCTTCCTAAGATGAATCACACTCTTGTTATCATTGTGAATCACTATTGGATATTTCACATCATCACCAATATTAGTCAGTTGTTGCTTTATCCATAATAGCCAAGTTCAAGCATTTGTAGAAAATATATACCTAGCTTTATATGTACTAAGAGAAGTACTTTCCAGTTTCTCACTCAACCATCCCACACATTTATTACCAATAAATAAAGCTCCATCACTTTTGGAATTACAATCAACTATATCTCCAGCCTAGTAAACATCATAAAATGCCGATAGTTCATTATCTCTTCTTGTATAAAAATATAATCCGTAATGTTAGTAAGTTGAATTTACATCATGATTATTTTTACAACCACCATATGTTCTTCCTTCAAGTTACTTTGAAAGAGGTTCTCTAAACATGTTGCAAAGACAATATCTGGCCTTGTTGAAGTTAAGTAAAATAATATTATAATGATTCTCTTATACATGGTGGGATCTACATAAGTCCCATACTCATGCTTTCCAAGTTTAGTTTAAACAACAATTGATGTCGACATTGGTTTAGAGTCATGCATGTTGAATTTCTTCAGCAGATCTCTTGCATACTTTTTTGTAGAAATAAAAGTGCAATCCTACTTCTATATCACTTACAACCCCAAGAATATTGTGATTTCACCAATCATATAAATTTCAAATTCTTATTTCATGTGATTGGAAAATTATTCCATTGATCTCGTCCCACTTCCACCAAATGTAATATTATCCATGTCTACTTGTACCATAAATTGATCTTCATTTTAATTTCCATTTCAAGGATAAGCCTGATTGATTCCAATCTCAATCCTAGATCAAGAATTTCTTTAACATCAACTTATACAATCTGTTCATAGCCTTTACCAACAAACAATACCTTATTTCTGATCACATTTCCATGCTCATCAAATTTTCTTTTGAACATCCATTTTGTTCCAATCGCATTGTGATTTTTGGGTCTCTTAATAAGATCCCATTTTTAGTTTTTGTCAATATTTTCCAATTATTCATTCATGTACTTAACCCATGATTTATCCTTAACTTCTTCTTGAAATAAGGTTGGTTTTAAAATTAATAAAAAGGCATAATGTGATTCATTATTCATTCAACTTGTCTATGTGAGAGCTTTCCAATCCCCAATGGTGCTGGATTGATCAATTTCTTATTTTCTATTTATAATTTGAGGTTTAGATAAATTTTATTCTTCTAATTATTCATATAATTCACATTAATTGTGTTATATCAATATATTTATAAGCCTTCTATTATTTCAGAATCTAAATTTATCCCTTGACCACTGACCATGATACCTGAAACTCCTTTTCCAATGACATTATCTTTAAG
The DNA here is from genome assembly GCA_963277665.1 of Viscum album. Taxonomy (NCBI): domain Eukaryota; kingdom Viridiplantae; phylum Streptophyta; class Magnoliopsida; order Santalales; family Viscaceae; genus Viscum; species Viscum album. Next base: position 1,468,759,506 of record OY728158.1, read on the forward strand.
AAATTGTATGAATAATTAGGTTATAAAATAATTGAAATAATGATTCTGGAAGCTTATTAATAATTTTCATTTGTCTCCCCCTCAAGGGGAATAATTTTCAATATCTTTATAATGGTGGATCTCATAAAGAATGGATTTTATGAAATTTTAGTATGGAGAATACACTATAATATTTCTTCATCTTATGACTATCCACATTGGATAAATTTTACATCTTCACATGAGATAATTTTCTTGAACTATTGTTCTCTTGGATATAAGAAATAAGGTCAAGGAAATATAATACCTTATTTATTATAGTTATCCAGAATATAATGTATTCATCTTCATCAAATATATGATCCTCCATCATATTTTTATTTTAATAACAAATTGTTGAATCATTCAAAACTAGTGACTTCTTCAACTTGGCTATATAAAAAATGATAACCCTCAATTCTTATTAGGTCATCCCAATGAGAACATGCTTCAACATTAAATTACCTATATTATAATCACAAATATAACAACCAATGATTAAGGGAATAAGGTGGACCCTTATTACTTCCTCAATATGAACTATAAGGTTGATATGTTTTTCTCAACCAAGTTTCTCTATTTACTCTAGTATTCATGCTTGTATAACTAAACATTAATTCCGAATTATGTTGAGGCAGGATAGATCTCTTCACACCCTCTTCTAATTTGTGTGGAGAATTTTTCTTCTTAATAGCCTTCATGTATGGTAAATTCTTAGTAATTTTAAGGACCAATTCTTATTCTGGTAGTAAGGTTAAACAACCTTTTGCAATGTGACTAGATTTATTACATCTCTCACACAAAACTTCTTTAACACAAGAGTTTACTTTTTTTGAATACTCTCATGAACTTTTTATTTATCATGTGGAATCTTTTCTCTTCCTTTTTCACCAAGCATAGCCTATGAATCTTCATGTTTCCTCATTATTTCCAAATATTTTGTCCAAATGAAAAAAATGTCATTAAGAGCTATTGCATCAAGTCTAGATCTTTCACATGGGTTTGTCTGAGTGTCATCCATCTTATTAGTTCTCTTGGATTCACCACCCTTTATCTTCTTGGATTTAGAATCCAAGGTATTCCCACAATACTTCATTGATACCTTCTTGGGAGGATTTATGTTCACAACATTCTTTTTATTTATTCCTAATGTTTCTTCTTCATTCCTAGCCAAATTTTGTGATCTTATTTTCTTATGAGATTTGGTTACATGTTGAGATGAGAATTTACCAACCTTGTGACCCATTCCATTTCATATATCATAAATTTTATCTAGAATTCCAAATCTATTTACATTAAATAGATTATTCTGGACCTATGGATATTTCTTCTTTATATTTAGCTTTCTACCCCATGAGATATGATTCCTTTGTGATTTTACATTTTGAGGACAATACCATCAATGTAATGCACAATTACCAAATATGTTAAGACAACAACATTGGACCACAAAACTTGATCTTATTATATCCTATATATAAGGTTGGTTGACCTTCTCAATGACTTTTTTGGATCTTTGTGGGTTACCTGATTCCATAATTTTTTTTCAATCCACCATAATATTGGTGGTAGGTTTCTTATAACCTTTATTCATCCATACTTGTTCAGTATTTGTCTTATAACCTGCACTCTTCATGAGAATTGGTTATGGAGCATTAATACATGTTTTTTATGGATGGTAACTATTTATTAAAACATACTTAAGATAGATAATAAAATGATTTCATGATCTTATTATCAATTCTGGTGGCATTTAATCTTTATAATCCTATAGTGAAAATTGAGTAGCCACATCAATTGTTTCCTTGTTTTTTGAATTATCAATATATGTATTCTCAAGATTGGAAAACTGAAATTCCAAATCTACACATTTCATATTGAGGATTTTTTTGATATTCATTAATAATAATATTTCATTCACAATCCTTCTTCATTATAACAACTTCATCTTCATGCAGATTAAATTTATTCTGAGTCAAGGAGTTATGTTCCTTAATCTTCTTGGACATTTCTTCCAATTGTAAACCCTTGAAATCAGTTTTATTTTTCAAATTTTCTTCAATCGCATGTATATTTTCTTCAAGAGTCTATTTGAGAACCTCTTTATCTTAAAATTCTTTGAGGTATTTTGAGGAACATATTTCAGGTTAACTATTTTATTCTTCAAAGGTTCCAACATCTTTAGAGAGCTTTAAACATTCAATATTTTTTCCTTACAAGCCATTTTCCAAATCATAATCTTCTCCTTCGAGCAGGGTGATCTCCACCTGCATACATTGAAATATTATAAAAAAATGAAAGATATTTTATTTGTAATATCATGAAAATAAATTTATAATCTATCAATTGAAAATTCATGTGAAGTTATAGATTAGTCAATATCACCAATTATTCTACAATCTTTATTTTGAGGATAACCTTAAAAGGTACTAACACATACCTACTGATCAAATGAAAATTTTTATTTACATTGGGTAGAAGTATCGTCCTTTTATTTGGTATAAAAATAATCCATGTGAACTTTACATTCTAATATTGATATATCTTCATTTTTAGAAACTCACAGATAACCAGATACTACCTATTCTATAGATAAGAGGGAATTATTCAACTGTCTTTTCTATTTCTTTTTCCAATTCATCATGGTCTTGGTGGATATAGACTTATACTCAAAGATTACAGAGTATTAATCAAAAATTAACTTCATTGTTAACTCAATAAAGAATCTAAAATATTCAAAATATAATAAAATTATTGTATACAATCTAACACAGGTGAAACTTTACTCTGATACCAACTATAGGACTTGAGAGCACCCTGAGAGTGGAGGGGTGAATTAGGGTGTCAACTTTTTCTTCTCATATGATGGATCTTATTCCCATGTTTGTAGGAACTTGTTAAACCTATCTATTTGAATAATTCAATAATAAAACATTCACATGCAAAGAAATAACAAAAAAATTTTACTTGGTTCACCACTAAGGGCTATTCCATGAAGAATACACTGATTATGTGTCGATCATAGCTAAATCCACTAATGTTCAATAGTTATGGGCTACAAAAGTTCAGACACAATCACTATGTTCTAGGAATATTAAATTTACAAGATTTTAGGGATAAAACATAGTGTCACTCAGAACACTTACATCGACTCCCCCAAGCTCAGTGCTATGACAGAATTCTAACTCAGTTTATGGACTTGAAGGTCACTTCAATGGATTGACATTAAATTATTTATCTCTATTTAGCATAAGACTCTACTTGTACAATATATCTTATTTGATGGAAATTTAAATCCCTATTCACCAAAAATCTGAAATTAAAAACTTCCTTTCATGAAGATCCTTCACGAAGCTCACTATCTTCATGCTACAACCAGCCTTCATAGAACAAACTGCCTTCGTGGAGAACCCTATTTTTTTAGAACAATCTAACTTTGCGAAGCACACTAATTCAACACAGAATACTCCTTCATCACGAAACTATCATTAATAAAAAAGCATTGGAATTAGTCAAGACTCATCAAATATTTTCATGATTCTCAATCTCGTAAGGAATATTAGTTTCATGAAGCTCCCTTGACTTCACGAAATTAGAGAAATTATATATTTTCCTTGAAAAAATTCATGTAAAGTGAAGAGGGGTAGCCTTATATTTTAGGATCATCCATTAATGATTCTCCACTACCTCTTAGTGATTTTTATAGATCTTTCAAGACCATCTTGTCATATATTCTCCATTCATGATGCTCCATTATGATTTGATATTTTCACAAATCTTTCCATCAAACCGTCCTTCACCACGATGCTCTAGTTCTCATAATCGCAGAGATCATTGTCACTGTTCGTGATGCTCCAATTCTTCCTTGTTCAAGATTCTTGTTATTATTCAAAAGATCACCATAAACCTTATTTGATGCTTTTTGAACAAAAATTCATGAATCACATCTCGGTGAAACTCATTTATTTTACATATTTTCATAAGGCCTTCACATGAATACACATTTGAAGATTCTAGATGAATTCCAAATTTTGGACCCAATTTTTTTGAAATTCCTATAAAATAACACAATATTTAATACTATTATTAGATTGAACTATAATATCAATTTCCTTGAAAACTCCCTGATATTTTATGTGAGTATTTACAATAAACACAAACCATAATATATTTTTTGAAAATAACAACATTGGTTCCAACACGTGAATTGTAAAAACCAGAAAATGACATTGTATTGTCCTAAAATTAGGGGACAAAGACCATATATTTAATTGTGAAATTTAGAAACTAAAATAATGTCATTCCAAATTATGGTTCACCCGTTATGTCTGTAAACACATTTTTATTGTTTTAAAACACTAAAACATGTGTGGAAAAATCAAAACCAGAAAAGCAATGTTAGATTGTCCTGAAATAAGGGGAAAATGATAGTATATATCACTCTAAAATTTATGAACTGACGAAACATCATTCCAGATGATGATTTCCCCATTATGGTTATAAACATGTTTTTAGTTTTTTAAGATACTAAAACATGCATGGAATGGTCAAAACCATAGAAAAGAAATCATGGGAAAATTACTGCTTAGCTGTTTTTGAATTATAGTACTTTCTATGATATCAAAATATTTATATTTTTATTAAATAAATTTCAAGAAGACCACATGTCACATTAAAAATAAATTAGAATATTTACTTATCCCTTTTAAATTTCAAGTGTTGAATCTTATCTTAAATAGATATGTTTCTATTTTAAAAGTGTTTTAAAATATATATTATTTGTTTTATATTAAAATGTATTATTTTTTATAAAAAATAAATAAATTTTTTTTACAGCGTTATGAAAATATTATGTGTCTTTTTCTTTCACTTTTATTTTCCAAAATATTATTGTTTTTATTATAGGTGGTAGATGCTGATATTAGGTAGGATGTTGACTATGTTGATCCATGAAATTATTCAGAAGGTAGTCACGATGGTTCTTTGTGTCCATGGTTTTTTAAATTTTTATCAATTATTATACTATAATTATGATTTATTATGTTTAGTTTTAATATTTGTTTAATTTTTTGTTACAGATGATGAGATGATGTTATCAGTTTTATTTTATGATATGTGGACATATATAGATGTAGTTGAGGTCATGAAATGGATGTATATTGGGCATGGCTTGTTGTTGGACATGTTTTATAGTCATATATTGTGACTGAGGTATTGGTTGATATATAGGGCGACTCAGACTTAGGTTATTTTGATGGTGGTTGTATGTATACGACTGTGGATGTGTGATTTATGATTGACGGGGTTTTCATATATTTATTTACTAGTATATTTCATGTTATTTTGTTTTTATTTTTATATTTTTTATTAAATATTATTTAAAAAAATAGAACAAATTTAGCGGTGATTTGCAGTAACCAATGCTAAGCATATAATATTGAATATATTTTATGCTAGTTACGAGGAACTTCCTCTAAACATAACTGCCTATAAATTATTAGTTGGGGTTAAATTTATTTTAATTATATTTTTAGTGAAAATTAATGATCCACCTCTAATTAAAAATAAAATCACCACTAAATGATCCAAAAAAAAACACTTAAAAAAATCACTGCAAAATAAAACAAAATGGTGCTAAATGACTAGAGACCGTACAATACACAGTGATTATAGAAACAATTGAAAAATTATTAAGTAGTGATTTAAACCTCTTCTAGACCACAAAAAACCACTATGAATGACCCATTTTTTTCTAGTGACATATAGATTATTATGCTCTATTCCCTCTCTTCCTTTAGCAGTAGTGATGATGAAGTATGGTGTTGGATATTATTTGTGAGGAATAAGATATTTTAATGACCACAACAATAGTAGCCCAAATTCAGTGGTTACTTTATTATAATGGGGTTCTATATATTCGATCGAATTCCAAAGGATTAAATATTTTAGTAGTCTTGGAAAACTAGAAACATACTTGAAACTCACATTACATTTGAAAATGTAAAATACAACATAGTATTTGGTTTTATAACACCGCTATTCCCATTAAAATATCCCTTCATATCAATCACAACACATTTCCTAGTATCTTCAGAAAAATAAATCTGATAAAGTGGTGATATTATATGCTTAGTAAGGGTATATGTGAATCAAAATAAATCATTAATAAATAAGGAAGAATCAATATAGAATGGTAAATAACTGAAACACTTACCATTTAATCAACAACTTTAACATGAATAATTATATGTCAGTAATACACAATGACTAAATAATTAAATTTAAATAATCACATGATCTTGAAACCTATCTTTGGATATTCTAACTAATCAGATAATCAGATGGACATTAATAACTAAAATCATAATGAGGCAATTCATAATGATATACATCATAACCATATCATCAATGCCTTGTTACAAGACACATTATATAAATGGGTAATGTGTTATCCAAATACCCAAGCTTGTTTGTCTCATGAGACCTACCAATACATCAAGGGGCTATAGCTAGCCACGCTCATCACTTATTATGTCTAATGAATTCCTCATAAGAAAGGGGTGAAACACAATCATATTAACATTCATATCAAAAAATATCATATGAAATGTTACCAATATCCCCCAATAACTAAATATAATGAATGTAAACATTCATATTGGAAACTTTATATTAAATGTTAATAAATTCTTCAATCAATAAACATAATCATAAACCATCCAGAGTAATATGAAAAATGGTATCAAAAAGTATGTCCCCATTCAAACCGATCATAAACCATCTAGATAAATAATAAGTATGGTATAATTATCACATATTCAGAATGTATCATAAGTTAAATTATGGTTGTTTATAAATAATTTAAAACTACCATTAAAAACATTTTGAGGAAAATATTCTTTGCACATTCAAAATACCTTTTAAAAATTAAAAATTTCCAAAATATTAGGGAAACATTTTCTTTGAAAATAATCATGGAAACTAATAAATGAATAATTAAAGTAATTATTGTTCATGATGTTAGTAAATTATGTTTATTACAAGCACGTTAAAAATATTCCATTTCACATTTTTTTGTAAAAGTCAAAAAATACCTCATTCTGAAAATGATGGTAAAATTCCTTCTAATTTTTTTAAAAGACATCCATGAGTAAAAATTAATATAAAAAATAATATGAAAATAGTAATAACATTTTTTAAACCATTTTTAAAATCCATGGACATGGAAAATATAGGATTTTTGACTGAAGAGAGAAATGAAGTCGATTTTCTATAAAAACATTATTTCAATCTCTTGAGTTCTTAAAAATAGAAAATTGAAAGGAAAATTTTAATTTAAATAAATAAATAGTTTATAATAAAATATATTGGGTTTAAAATATAAATACAATCTAATTCCCCTAGAGGAAACTTTAACATAAACAATCTCGAATAATGATGATATTGTGAAATAAACACTTACCATTTTGGTAACTTTTGAATCAGGGCCACCATAACTTCAAATTAAACATTAAAAACCATGAAAATATATAGATTAATTATATAAACAATCAAAGGGATGGTATATACACCCTAAAAATAAATAAAAGTTGAATATGGCATATGTATCACATAAGTAAAAAATGAGATAAGAAACCCTTACCACTTTGGTAACTTTTGAATCATAAGGAACATAAAAGATATATATCAAATGAAAAATTAAATAAAAATAATAAAAATATATTAATGATATAAAATATCAAATGGGAATTATATACACCATAGAAAAGAAATAAATGGTGAATATGGAATATGTCTCATGGTAGTAAAAAGTTAGATGAGAAACCCTTACCACTTTGGTAACTTTTGAATCATAAGATCCATGAAAGATATAAAATAAAATTAAAAATTCAATACCATGAATATATATATATATATTCATGATATAACATATCAAAACATAATTATATACACAACAAAAAATAAATATGTGGTGAATATGGCTTATGTATCATGGAAGTAACAGTGAGATGAGAAACCCTTACAAGGTGCTTACTAGTGTGTTTAAAGATCCTTCCTCTCTTCAACATTACCATCTGATCAGTATTTGTAATTTTCCTTACAAGGTTCTTGATAGTGTGATTAATATAATAATTTACTTGTAACTTCCCATCTGGATCTCGGATGAGCAACACAGTCTTGTTAAAAGAAGGAAAATCCAAGGGAAAATAGCAATAGCCCAAGAAATGATCAGTGATATCAACCAGAAGGTTATAGGTTCCAATATGGATATCAAGTTAGAAATGGAAAAGGCCTATGACTGAGTGTAATGTAACCTTATTATTAATGTCTTTTAAAAAATGGGATTCTCCTCCTGGGTTTCTGATATCCTGTTCAGGTGTTATAGTTCGTCCTGGATTTCTATTTCATTCATGGGAAAAAATTGTGGTTTCTTCAAGGAGACATGTGGGCTTAAACAAGGAGGTCCATTATCCACAACCATTTTCATCTTGATCTAGTATTTTCTCAGTCATCTCCTCAACAGGAGTATCCGGCAGGGGAATTTGATTCCCTTCAAATGCAGGAGTTACTCTTGTTCTATTTCTCACCTTATGTTTGCTGATGATACATTAATTTTCTGGAATGCTAGAATAAGGTCTATTCAAGGTATCAAAAAAGTCCTTGATATTTATTCAAAATGGATCCTCTAGGTTATCAACTAGATGAAAAGTAATTTTTACATCTCAAATAGATGTCTGGACCTACGTGAATCCTCCTTGTCCAATAACCTTGACATGAAAAGAAGGAAAATTTCCTATGGATTATTTGAGAGCTTCCATTTATCCTAATAGAACCTGTATCCTACATTTTGATAAAATCATGGGAATAATTATAGGAATGAAATTTCATTGGAAGAATCAATTTCTTTATCTTTCAGGAAGAATTACCCTAGTTAATAATGTGCTATCCTCTATCCTGGTGCATGCTCTCTCAGCTACCTGGGTGCCAAAAGGGGTGGTATCTCATATTTAAATGTTCTTGGCTTCGTTTATTTGGGACGATAATATGAAAGTTAAGAACCACTGGTATTTATGGGCTAGAATGGATTGACCAATTTAGAAGGGTGGAATTAATGTCATAAATCCCTCAGATACTCTTCAATGTATGCAGGAAAAAATGGTGTGGGAGGTTTTTAAGGAGAGGTATCTATGAGGTAGATTCATGGCCAAAAAACCACTTCTACTTCAGATATGGATAGAGGAATTACTTATTCACAATGGTATATCATCCACCCTCACCTTAACACCCTTAAGAATCATTCTCGATGAATTGTGTATAGAGGTGGGATCTCTTTATGGCATCATAATTGGGTAAGATCCTATCTCGAATTCCTTGGATGTCCTGTCCCAGATATATCCTTCAACCAAGAAAGCAGACATATTGGTTTCATTAATACAGTTCTAGATGAGTGTAAAGGTGATTTATTTGAGTGTATTAATCTCAATAGTGTTCCTAAAAAATGTTTCTTTACTAGGTCATCATTAGGAATATTCTCTGTGATAGATTTTTATAGACTTATGCCTTCGGCCGGGCATATAGACAACTAGGGAAAGCTGGTGTGGTGCAAGGCGATCCTTACAAAGCACAATTTCCTTGTATGTAGGATTCACAATAAAGAACTTCCTAAAAATAAGCTTATTAAGCGCATAAGTATCTCTTTGGTTTCTAGGTGTGTGTGTTATGATGATCACCAAAAGTAGAGTCTGGATCATCTTATCATTAAAGGGGTTTAGGTTCATGAAACTGTGGTATACATTTTAGGATTTCATTGGTTTTTCTTCTCTAGAGTTTCCAGAGTCTAACTTCCTCAATAAACGGTTCCATGGTGCTGGTGATACTGGTCTGAAAATGAAATATTGGGCAGTGGTTCTCTCCACCAGCTGCTGGTGTATCTGGCATGCTTGGAACAAAGTTCGATTCGAAGGTATTGCATTCTCTAGGAGGACACTTGTTTCTAGAACTCATAATCTAATAGAGGACCTAGGGTGGATCATCAAGAATTGGGAAGAGTCACATTCCCTCAAACCTCTCGCTATCTTATTTTCCCATGAATAGTCAAGATCTTATATTTACCAAGGTCGCTGGCTAAGATGGTACCCTCATAGCTCGGGCCTCAAACTGAGTACAGATGGATATTTTTCGTTGGATGTTATGAGGGGAGGTGGGGTGGTCAGGGAATCTTAGGGCTCCGTTATATTTTCTTTCTCTATTTTCTTTGGCTGATGTGATTTACTTCAAGATGAATCTAGAGCTCTGAGTACAGGTCTTCTTCTTTGTGATCTTGCTAACTTCAACTTAGTGATAGTTGAAACGGACTCCAAGACGCTCTATAATTCCTTTCTAGGTTCAGGCACTACTCCCTGGTCAATTTCATACATCATTTGATGGTGAATGGGTCTAATTAGTAGTTATATGATTATTATTCATACCTGGAGGGAGGGTAATAATGTATAGGACTTTCCCACTTCTAAGGTGGATCAACGCACTTAGATTACATGTTTTACCAACGTGCTTGACTTGCCTCTATAGGGGATCAACCTTGTAAAAGGGGATGCTCTCAACATCCATATTTTAGACCCCCTTAATTTTATTCTTTACTATTTCAACTTTTATTTTTTCCTATTCTTAGTTTTCTTTTGGTCTCCTATGGAAAATTAAATAAATATGATGATAATGATATGTGAAAATCACTATTTCAGGTAATAACTACATCATTTTTCATTTATGTTTTGGTTTGTTTGATTTGGTCTTTGTTATTTTATCATGAATCCATAATATAAATAAATTCAACCATGATATTAATATCTTATATATTCATTATATATATACATTTATATTCATACATAAAATTTATATATTTATAATGAGTTACATCATTCATGGAGACGGTATGTCGTATGTATGCATGTACATTCTTTTCATTTTTGATGGATGGAATGAAAGGAAGTTAAATTATAATTAACATTTAAATAATAAAAAATCTATAATATAAATCATATATGTTCATTAAATCTATACTTATTACCATTTATTCTAACATAAAATGAAAAATGAGTCCCATCGCATCATGGAGGTGGTAGTCTACATGTATGCACGAGCGATGATATGGTTTTCCAAAGGATAGGTAGGTATGAAGTTAGATGTGATATTATAATTTATGAAGTATAATTATCATATAAATATAACTTAAATAAAAGAAATACATCATTATATTCATCTGTGAGAGGTGGTGATGAAAAATAAATTACACTGATTCGCGAGGTAGTAGTCTTTCGTCCACCTGATCAACATTTTCATTTCCCATTTGATGGAAGATGAGATGGATATAGGTTATTCCATTAACATAATAAAATTTAAGTATATTTAGGATAAAAGTTTTATTATTTCATTATATTTTAATAATATTTTAAGTATTTAGAGGAATAAATAAAAATAATATGTCTCTTTAAGAATAATACCTCTTCTTCGGAGAACCTCTTTAGGTTTATACCTAAAGAATACATAGAATGAGTTTATAATAAAAAAATTGAGTCTATTTAATTGTTAGGGATTTAAAAAATGTATTTGGATAGGTATTTTATAATAAAAATGGATTTGAAAATTTGGATAGGAGAAGAGGGGGTTTCATTTTATATGTGGGAGAGATGACACTCTTGGAATTTTGGAAAAGAATAAAACACACCCTTGTTTTAAACAAGAAACAAGGATAAAAAATTGTTCATTAATAAAAAAATATTAAATATGGTTTAAATATTTCTATACATTATCATATATAAAAATTTATTTCTAATTTTTACCCTTATATTTTTAGTATAACCCCTAGTAAACCTGTTTTAACCTCAGCCGCAATACTTAATTTTTTATGTTTTTAGTATTCATTATGAAAAAAATAAAGTTGATATTATCACATTATATTAATTATTATGATTCCAAATATTTAATCAATTTATTTAAATTCAAAAAATACAAGTGGTATAATTTAATTTTAAATTAAACCCATATGCGTATCGAAAAAATGGTTTTCCAAATGAGAATTTTTCTTAGGTATTAAAACTTTTTATACCAAAACTCAAAATAAAATTGACCCAATGAACTAAATTGGATTATTTATAATATATTTTAAATTTTATTACGTTAAAATAAATTTTAAAATGAAATTCATCTTTTTAAATTTTTTAAACAAAAGGAAGTTTTCAATAAAAAACAGTATTTTCACTATTTATTGAAAAAAATAATATTTTGAGAGAATTCTAAAAAATTCACTCTAATATAATTTTGAAATGATGATTTAAAAAATTAAAATAAAATTTTAAATTTTTTCCCTAAAATTGGTAAAAATAAATTTCAAAATAAGTGCAAAAACATAATGAAATCGTTTTTTAGAAAAATACGGTTTAAGTGTAAAACTAGGTTTATTAATATCTCATGCCTAAAAAAATCTTAAATGAATGATAAAAAATCTGATTGAATATATAATATTAAAATTTCATTAAAATAATTCAAAAATATTGATTAATTTAATTTATTAAGATAAAAACACATTGTGTGTATAAAAGTAGTTTTTTAGAAAAACTTTTCTTTTACTTTCAAATGATTTTTTATTTCTAATCAATTTATTACTAATGAATTTATTTATACACGTGTAAACCATATGCTTTTCATAAGTTATTTACTCATATCCATAGACACTAATTTATTGTATATGTTATAATATTAATATTTAAATAATAAAATTCACAGTTCATCTAATCTCATTGTTTCCTATAGTATACACTATTAAGAATAATAATATTATTTTAAAATCACTTGGTGTTACATTCTATAACCTTCAATTAACTACATCATCAAAATTTAAACTTTCTATTATAAATCAAGAGATTTACTTATAAAAATACCTTTTTTTAAATCCCACATCATAAAAAGTGTTAATATAACTTCCTCTTGATATGTGAGAAATGGAAGCATGAAGGTCATCTAGAATAACACATAACTATGTTTCTATGTAGCAAAATATTAGCGAAAAGTGAAAATATGTACATTGAACAAAAATAACAAATAATTATGGATAGTGATAGATGTATTTGTTCATAATAAAGCGAATGATCGATAGATATTCAATGGACACTGTAACACCCTTAACTTAGTTACCCAAAGTCGGTACATTATTACATAACATTGACATGATCACAAGGGATCAAATCCCAAAAGACCGATTAATTTAGTAGCCTTGGAAGTACTAGATACAAAAATAAGTGTTACATTACATTATGAAATGAAAAAAAATATTTCTCCTTTGAACACATTCATCTCCATTAGACCATCCCTATAGGTTAGTCATAATATACTTCTTCGCATCCTGAAAAAAATAAAACATAGAAAGGGGTGAGCTCAGGTGCTCAGTAAGGAGAACAATATAGAGGAAACTTTCATAAATAAGCATAAACATTTAAGGCAATGCATAAGACTAAAACACATGATTTTTAAACATAAAATTCATCATAATATGGCATAGATAAATCAAATAATACCATTTACTTATTCACATGGATATTCTACTAGTTGAATAATCACATGTAATATCAATAGCTAATTTCATAATGATGGAATGCATAATTCTGAACCTCATAACCACATATTCAACGCATCCTTCCAAGAATTCAAATAATATTTTGTCAAGGCCTTTTACCAAGATACTAGTTTGTCTCATGAGACCTACCGATGCATCAAGGAGCTATAGCAGGCTCCACCCGTCACTTACTAAGTCCAATGCATTCCTCATATGAAAAGGTTGAAACATAACATAAACATTCATATTAAAAATAGCATACAAAATGTTAATACTTTAACCATAAACCATGAATGGTATAAAAATAACATATCCACAGTCTAACAAATCACAAAACTTTCAGTACAATATGGAATATTTTATCATAATAAATCAACTTCGAACAAGTGTAAAATCCATCAAAGGATGTTGATATAGATGAAATAAAAATTATTTGAGAGAAAGATCTCTTTCTATTTTGAAATCATTTAAAAGTCATATAATTATTAAAGAAAACATTTATTTTTGAAAATACTAATCTAATATTTTAAGGGACGCTTCAAATTTTTTATAAAGGTGGGAAATATCAACACTCATCGTATAAGTTAAAAAAAATTCTTTCCTTGATTTGGTTGAAAAGGTCATAAATGTCCTTATTTGAAAAACAACAGAAATATTTATTTATAAAAATTTTATAAAAATTCAAAAAATGGTATAAATTAATTTAAACCATATTCTAGGAAATAGTAAAAAGGTTTTGAAATACATTTTTAAGAAACACAGATGTGGATGATAAAGAGGTCCCAGTAGATACTCAAGTATAAACAACCTTGAATAATGAAGAGATTGTAGAATTAACCCTTACCTTGAAAATTTCCTTAGTCTAGGGTACTTTAACCTCCTTTATAATAGTTAAATAATTTTTATTAAATTATAAAATAACCAAATACATTAATATGATATCATATATGATCTTCTAATAGTGCTTTGTTAATGATATTTCAGTAGTATCATTGTTTCAGGTGTTAACTAATTAATTTTCCTTTATATGTTTTGTTACGTAAGTCATGTTTTTTATGAATAGGATTTATTTTATTCATATATAGAATTATATTAAGTTCTTAAACATTATTTTTAATCATAAAATGAAAATTATTCTTGAATGATTACGATGGGGAATGAATCTCATCGCGTTCGTGGAGATGGTAATCCGTACGCACGCACGAGCAACTATACCATTCTATTTATGGTGAAATAATATGTAAATGGATGATATATCATATATAAATTATAATTAACATGTTATATTTATTATTTACATCAATTATACTCATTATTATACCCATACAAATAATGAAGTGTTGAATAACAAACTATACCATGACATGGAGACGGTAAACCATACGTACGCACGAATGGGGAATTTGTCATTCATAGGATGGATATAATAATGAATATTGTTGTACCATATTTATAATAAAATCACAGTAAGTAAAAGGTACATGGTTTATTATTTTGGTATGGAAAATACAAAGAAATATGTAGTGGAAGAAGAAAATAACTTTGGAAGAGGTGATGAAATTATCACCTCTTCTTTAGGTGCTTTCTTTTTATTTGATCAAAAGGGCTCATAGGTTGGATTTTGATCAAATTAAGGCTTTAAGATTTAATTTATGGTAGTTGGGAGTATATTCGATAAGGGTTTGGATGATCCAAATGGATTTGGAGGCATGATTTTGAGAGAAGGGGAAGTACCCTTTTATAAGAGAGGTGAGGGTCACTTTAGAGAAATATTGAAATATTATTTTATTATACAATAATATTTGGTTTATAATGACTCAAAAGAATTTATTTCTTTGATAATGTGGGGATGGTTCTAAAACCTCACAAAAAATAGGTTTTAGATAGGTTTATGTGACTATATTAACCTTATCTTTTAGATTTAACTCTTAGTTAAATAGTTTAACTTTTAAAATGTATTTTTGTATTATTATAATAAATGGTTAATACAATTACTATAAAAAGACATCAAAACCCCAAGTGGTTCATTATTGATATATATATAACCTTATCTAAGTCCTTTTTATGAAACTTATATTTTTAGGAATATTATATCAATTAATAATATAGTATTTATTTTAAAAAATCATTTATGTCAATTTTGACACTATTTAGTATTCGGTTTTTGTGAGTCATAACAACTTTATCACTATGGAAAAAATTTATTTAATCACCCCTAACATGTCATATTAACCTATAAAATTCTTGAAATACATCAAAAGTCTCAATTTAAAATTATATTAATATTTATAATATCAATTATTTTAATCATTTAATAATAAGGTAATTACTGCATCATCATTGTGTCATAAATAAATTTAATTATTTAATGTCTAAAGATTATAAATAAATAACCATTATGTATGAATTTTTTTTATCTTTACAATGAATATTTATAGTCTAATTTATCATATGTATAACCCTATATTAAAAATGTTTTAGTTGTTAAACTTTGAATTTAACACTTTTAAATATTCTTTAAATAAAATAATAATAAATGTTATAATCTAATCCAAATGGAAAAAAGGATCATATTTTATTCCTATGGTTGATTTTGTTTGAAAAACAATTATCCAATATAATTAGGAAATATGTTAGGGTAATTATAATATCATTTTTACCTTTAATTACCGTATTTACTTTTAATTTTTGTAAATAAAATTTAAAAAGTTACTATTCACCAAAAATTATTTTCATCTTATTGAACCAAATTTTACTTACTAATGTCAACTGTGTCTCTTGGATTTTTAAAATTTGTAACATCCTGGTTCTAAAAGTTGCCCAGGGGTGCCCTGTACCCGGTTGGTCACATGGCCTCAAGCGTATTTCCCAAAACACTAGAGGCTGCCGACTAGCAGCAAGGGCCTTAGGTGTGATAGTGGGGAAACTGTGCCCTCATTGGCAGAGCAAGACAACAGAAGTAAAATAGATAACAATAGCGGAAGCAGTAACAATACCATACAATAGTAAACAGTAGAAGACTAGAAGTAATAACAACTAATAACACACACACACACACACACACACACACACATATATATGATGCATGTTACATATGTCTAGGAAAGAAACCAAAAAATTCACAATGCTGTAATGAAATACTAAGCCAAAGTATAAGGAAAATCAAGTAAACAACTCCACAACATCTCAAGCCTCAGCTTGGTCCCATGCTCCCCAGCTCCACATCAATCAAGCACCTAAAGTAGAAGGGTGATTGCCCTTATCTATACCTGCAATAATATAATCTATTTGAGCTCAAAAGCATGACCCAAACAGGGTGTGAGACTAATCCCAGTAGGCAACCACCCAAATATCTATGCCCAAAAATCAGTGAATATATATGGTAGGAAATAAACAAAATGAAGTAGTAAACAAGGAAGTACACATAGTAACAATCCTATAATTTCAAAAGAATTCATTTTCATATATAAAGTAAGGAACTAATCAAAAGCAGGTAACCCTCTGGGAAGTGATCAAAACCTAAACCCTCTGGTTCAACCAAAACAAACACTAGAAACCCTCTAGGATGTACACATAATCTAACCCCTCTAGTACAACTTTAGTATAGACACTCTGAGGAAGTACTCACCATCAATTCCCTCCATGGTCTCATATCCATTACTAATAGGCACTATGAGAAAAAACTCAATGTTTAATTCCCCCTATGGCCCAAATTGAGGAACTACAGACACTCTGAGGGAGCACATACAACCATCTCCCCCTATGGTCTCAAAACGTAACAGTAAATAGACACTCTGGAGAAGCCCTCAACTTCAATTCTTCCTATGGTCTACTACACCAGGTTCCCACAACCCTGTGTAAGTAAAATATGTACAAACGATACATGTAAGCCAAAGTAAACCTCAAGAACTACCTTGATAAACAATCTATAACATATCATAGCATGTCAGATAATAATTACTCTATCCTATCAATATTAGGCATGGAATGTTAGCAGCATAACAGGCAAGCTAGACCAAACAGTCAAAATAAGAAAACAATGGAAAAACCTGCACATCATGGAAAAGTTAAACCTATTCATAAAAAATTAACTTATATCCATACAAAAAAGGAATAGCAAGAAAAAACAGGGCTAAAAACCATAAACACGCAATACCCCATTCTTAGAAATTGGGAACTTTTACACATAAAATTCCAAGAATATCTACGGAAAGGAACAAAACAACTACCTCGACATCGTGAGATTGATATACAACAATCTCAGGCCTTGAATTGCCCCGGAATGTTGTAGATCTACAAAAAAATTTATAATGTTCAACTGAGGATAACTCGTGAGAGAGGATAAATCAATAGATGAGGTTTAAGAAGAAAGAAGAACTCACAGATGTGATTCCAACACAATTGACAATAGTCGATTCGGAGAACGGATGACGAGTCGGGGGCTTGGAGAAGATAAATAGCCATACAGATGCTTCTGGATAAAATAGGTCGAGAAGAAGTGTGTTCTGTTCGTCAGACGTGAACCTGATCCATTTAATGAAATAAAAAGAAAGTACACAACGTGTTCTTTAAAAGTACACGACGTGTACTTTCCTTTTCTGGCCTCTACTTTAGGCAGTCTCTGGGTCACCACACATGACCATGTACTCAGCCGTTACACAGCTAGTACACGATCACCTGCGACAACCGGGTACATGATGTGTACTTATAAGTACATGACGTGTACTCCTGAAATTTTTAGAAACTCCATTTTTTCTCAAAAACAACCAGAAAAGAAGATCAAAGTTCTTACAAACTTCCCCCTTAAAGAAATTTGTCCCCAAATTTCCCTAGAAAGGCAGCGTAGAAGAAGAAACCTTGAACAACTCCTCCCACTGCGATCATACATCAGACTCTCTCTCCTAGGACTCATCTTGTACTTGCCCGTGCTACCATAACACTCATACTAGAGGAAAATACTGACCATGGAAAACCATCGCACTTTAATCAACAATCCAGATAGGATTCTCCTAGAAGTATGAATCCACCTCTAACTCAACCTCCTCATGTTGGAAAACATGAGATGGGTCTAAGAAGTAACGTCGAAGCTGAGAAACATGGAAGAAATCATGAATATTCTATTACCTCTGAGGTAACTGCAACTGATAGGAAACTGGAACAACTCTCTCCAACACCTCAAACAGTCCGACGTACATCGGTGAAATCTTACCCTGTCTCCTAATCCTCCTATGTCCCAACCTCTATGTGACATGTAGAAAAACTTGATCTCCGACCTCAAACTCTAGAGGTCGTCTCCGTCGACCAGCATAAGACTTCTGTCGTGACTGTGCAATAGAGATCCTCTTCTGAATCAACTCTATCTTCTCTGTGGTCTCCTAGACAAGATGAGGTCCCAACATAGCTACCTCTCCCACCTCCATCCAGCATAAGGGTGATCAGCATGGCCTACCGTACAAAGCCTCATAAGGTTCCATCTGAATAGTTTCTTAAAAACTATTATTGTAGGAAAAATCCACAAGAGGTATGTTCTTCTCCCAAGAACCTCCAAAATCTAGGATGCATGCTTGAAGCATATCCTCAAGCACCTGAATTGTATGCTCGGACTGGCCACTTGTCTGAGGATGGAAAGCTGTACTCAAAAGTACCTAGGTACCCAAAGAACATTGTAGTCCCCACCATACCTGAGAAGTAAAACTGGCGTCTTTGTCTAAAACAATGGAGTTTGTAACCCCATGTAAATTCAAAATATCTCAAATGTAAAACCTTCCTGGCTCATCAACACTGAAGGTCTCATTTATCGGAAATATGTGAGAAACGTTCGTGAGTCTGTTAATAACAACCCATAAAACATCATTACCTCAAGGAGACCTCAGTAAACCAATCACAAAGTCCATCACGACATCATTCCACTTCCACTCGAGAATGGGTAACTACTGAAAAATCCCTACTGGTCACTGATGCTCCACCTTCAAGTGATAATAGGTGGAACACCTCATGAAAAAACCAGAAACATCTCCTCTCACACCTGGCCACCAATTCTGACGGTGTAGATCTCGATACATCTTAGTGATACCAGGATGAACTGACCAAACTGAGGAATAAAAATCCCACATCAGCTCCTCATGTAAGTCTTCTAGCACCCACACGTGCCCATGGAAATGTAAGATATCATCCTCACCTATGGTCCATCCAAGAATTGGGTCCTCTCCTGACACACTCTCCTATAGGACTAAGCCTTCAAAATCTGATAACTGCCTCATTCGCACTTGATCAAGAAGAGTATAGGTAATATATATAGAAGATAGAAACATCTTCCCCTATTTGTCAAGCACCTCCAAATGAATCTCAAAGAATAGGTCCATAAGCTGCCACTCTGAAATGGCCTCTTGAACCACCTGTATATGAGTCCTCCTACTCAATGCATCATCCATGCGTTGCCTTTCCCAGGCGTGTAGGCAAGCTCAAAATCAAAGGACTGAAGGTACTCAACCCTCCTTCACTATCTCAAATTCAGATCATGATGTGTAAAGATATACTTGAGACTTTTGTGGTCAGTGAAAACCACAAAATTCTCTCCCAAAAAGTAATGTATCCAACAATGTAAAGCATGAACAACCGTAAACAACTCGAGATCATGCATTAGGTAATTCCTCTCATGTGGCCGCAACCACTGAGACCCGTATGCAACGACTCCTACCCCCTACATAATAAATGATCCCAACCTGATACCTGATGCATCATAGTAAACAATATAGCTCTTTCCTGGATATGGAAATACTAGTATCAGTGCTGAAGTCAACCTCCATTTCAGCTCCTGAAAGGCTAACTCACAAGAATCTGACCACAAGTACTTCACACCCTTCTTAGTCAAACCCGTAAGTGGTGCTAATAAACATGAAAAGTCCTGTATGAAATATCTGTAGTAACCATCCTGCCCTAGAAAACTCCACACCTAAAAGATTTTATTTGGCTACTCCCAGGAAAATACTTCTCTCACTTTCTCTTGGTCAACAGATACTTCTGTCTCTACGATAACACAACCCAAGAAGTGAATTTGGTCCATCCAAAAGTGGCATTTTGAGAGATTAGAATATAATTTATTCCCTCTCAGGGTACTCAAAACAATCTCAATATGTGTGGCATGGTCATGTCGAGTGTGAGAGTACACCAAGATATCATCCATGAAAACTACCATAAAAGAATCCAATTATGGATGGAACACTCAGTTCATCAGTTCCATGAAAACTGAAAGTGCATTCGTGACACCGAACAACATAACTACAAATTCATATATTCCATACCTTCTTCGGAAGGCTGTAAGAGGTACATCTGATGGTCTAACGTGCAACTGATGGTAACCGAACCTCATGTAAATATTCAAGAACACCCGAGATCTTCGACGATAATAAAAGAGATCATCAATCCTCAGAAAGGGATATTGGTTCTTGATTGTAAAATAGTTCAACTTCCAATAATCCATGAAAAGTCTGAGCGTACCGTCTACCTTCTTTGAAAAAATAATAGGCGAACCCCAAGGAGAAGTAATGGGTCAGATGAACCCTTTTCCTACAACTCCTCCAACTGCTTCTTGAGCTCCTGTAACTCTAATGCAACCATCCTATATGGAGGAATAGACACTAGTTCCACTCCTAGAACAAGCTCAATTTAAAAGTCCACCTACAGTTCTATCGGAAAACCTAAAAATTCCTTTGGAATAACATCCCTGAAACAATCCACCACTAGAGGAAAGTCTATCTATGAAGTCCCCTGGTCATCCAGATATAGACTAGAAATATGGGATGTAACTCCTCCCAACCCATGATGATCGGGTCCTGCTATGATCACATGGACATCCCACTCGCCCTTATGAAGAAACGATCCACCCTCTGGTGATGTGAAACTCACCCTATGGTGATAACAATCAACAAATACTTGGAAGGGGACTAATCGGTCCATTCTGAGAATGAAATCACAACCTGTCAACTCTAAGACGTAGAGGTCCCATAATAAGTGACACACACCAACCTCTAGAGGGAAGTCCTTGCACTGACTTACACTAGATGTTCTTTTCCCCAACGGAGTGTCTAACATCAAGATATCAGCAGAAGAAAAGATATAGAGCTCAAGTCTCTCCACAATAGCAACATATATAAATCTATGGGAAACCTCTGTATCGGAAAGAGAAAAAGCTAAACTAGAGGCAACTTGGATTGTACCTCGAATTGTAGAGGGTCCTAGATCTTACTATTGTAGGGTCTACTCCACTACAAAAGTATGGCCTATACCACAACCTTGTGACCCTACCTGACCAACCTGAGCTGATCCACCCTATTGTCGCTGAAAGCCTATCGACTGGATTCCATGTCCGTGACCTCCACTTCTGCCTGAATGGCTAGAAGAACTCTAGATCCCATATTGATAAGAAACTGGTGATGTTGCACCTGAATGCAAAGTCATAGAAGAATCCCTATCAGCAGATGTCGGTGAGAAAAACTGACAGAAACATTGAAGGTTCCCCATCTTGACATAAGATCAACACTCTAATGGGTCTCTTGGGTAATTTGGCCTTGTATGATTGCTCTTCTTGCACCGGTAGCAGACCACCAGGCTACCAAAAAAAGTGTCCAGACTCCTTAGATCCCCGCACGTAGACTCCCTGCAGAGCATCCTATTGTCAGTAGGAGGGATACCAACTCCGAATGTCAAACCGCCCCGGCTCAAAACTCCAGAATACCTCATATTTCGCTCTATGATTAGAACCTGGTTGACTATAGAAGTGATTGAAGTCAACTTGAAGATGTTCACCTTAGATTTGATGTCATGCCTAAGTCCATCCTCAAACTTCCTTTCCAGGAATAACTCATCACATCCTACGATGGGCATGAAGCGTTGCATCTCTGTGAAGTGAGAAGATTTCTCCATAACTGAAAGATTACACTGCTCCAGACTCATGAAATCTTGGGCTCGATCATCACTCAAAGTATTAGGGTATAAGTAGTCATAGAAGGAACACTGGAACTCATCCCATGCCATAAACTGCTGGCATCCCGCCTATGAGATCACATCCCACCATCTCTTGGTGGAGTATCAAAGCATATTCGTAGCATGGTTTACCATCCTTTATGGAGGCATCTCCAAATGCTCGAAGATAGTAAGCATGGATTATAATTATGAACCTACAGCTTGAGGTCCTCTTTCCCCTATGAAGTTGGTAAGATGTTACTACTCGAAGACCCGTTTCAATTCTTCCATTGATGGGGAAAGATGCGGTGCTCCTTGGAAGGTCTTCATGAACCTCATAAATCCCTCTCGAAACTATGCGTCAGCACCTGTGTCTGTAATGACAACTGGGGCCAAGACTGGAACAACTGGAGGATCTGTTGGTTGTCCCTAATCATCTATATCTAGTGTCTGATCACTTCCATGTAACTATCGAACAACCAGAGGAAGTCTTAGTGGCATGACTTTGCAAGGTCAAGCGAACACCTTAGATCAAGATTAACAGGGGCTGAAACATAAAAGTGTAAGAAAGGAAAAAGAGTAATAAAGCTTCATGTTTTTTAAAATATGGATACAAAGTGTGTATAATTCCTACACTGTGTGTTCCATTAATCCTTCACATGGGCATGTACTTCTTCCAACCCAGGTCGTGTAACACCCTATACACATGGTGTGTTGTCCTAACACATGGCATATACTTGAATCCTCTTCCCCTTCCTGAGTTCTTATACATGGCTAATCCACACAGTTTCCCAAGAACAAGACTACATGGTGTGTTAGTTCCAGACACGACGTGTACTATATGAACTTCACCAACACGTGTTGTTAGTTACACAACCAGTTACATGGATCACTCTACACGGCATGTTCTAGATAGACAGAATGTGTACTAGAAGGATTCCACTACCCCATGTTGTTTGTTACATGGTTGGATACAAGGGTTATACTACATGGAGTTCTAAATGTTGACACGACATGTAAAACCTATGTTTTATTCATCTATGTCGTTATTCACATGGGTGGACACATGGTCTACACAACACAACGTGTACAACTAGTACATGGCGTGTTCCCCATAGATTTCCCAACCCCATGTCTCTTCCCACACAGTTAGTGACATAGTTAGATACTACATGGTGTGTACATAAAATACACTGTGTGTACTTAAGAAAAATAGTTCCTTCCCTAATAGAATGATTCATAGTGTGTATTAATCATTACACGCCATGTATTCTGGGTTTTTCCAAACAATAAGCCTCATAAACTACTCTGGAACCCAAAAAACATTGAAAAAAACATTAAAGATCCAAATTACGCTCTATGAGGGACCATAATCCCTGCGAATCAAAGCTTGGCATCTTATACATGTTATACACAAGGAAAACAAGGCAATGATCCACCAAATTCTGATCCATGAGGGCCCATAACATCTTAAGAACCAAAGTTTTGCATTCATTCAAACAAACCTTACACAAATCAATAACCTATAAAAAGTATGTATTCTATCAAGGCATCCATTACAACATTATACATATCAAGCACAACATTTATCACAAAAAATGCAATCACTAATGCACCCTAAATGGCATGGAAATAATGCATGACATCTGATCTCTAGCAAGTGCCTATATGATGCATAAGATGGAATACCCTCATCTGATCGAGTTGCAACAGAAATAGATCCTCAATAATATAAAAAATAACAGAACAAAACATGTGAATCACCAAATGGTAAAATAAAATCAACTCTAAAATTAAAAAAATAGAAAATTTCAATAACGAGATAAATTGGATTTTCCCTGTACACGAGTTATATACTCCCGTGCACATCTTATTACCAAGTACCCATTCCTTCCTATCATTGGATATAGGATCTAAACAGTAAGTCAAGAAGAAAATAATAACACTAATACCACTTTGTAACGTCTTGGTTTTGGAAGCCACCCAGAGGTGCCACGTACCCAGTTGGTCACATGAAATCAAGCACATTTCCCTAAACACCAGAGGCTACCAACTAGAAGCGGGGGAATTGGGTGTGATAGTGGGGAAACTATGCCCTCATTGGTAGAGTAACACAAAAGAAGTAAAATAGATAAAAATATAAGAAGAAGTAATAATACCATACAATAGTAACCAATGGAAGAGTAGAAGTAATAACAACTGAGTACACACAGACACGCACACAAACATATATATATGATGGATGATACATATGTCTAGGAAAACAGCCAAAAAATTCACAATGATGGAATGAAATACTAATCCAAAGTACAAGGAAAATCATGTAAACAACTCCACAGCATCACAAGCCTCATCTTGGTCCCATGCTCCCCAGCTCCACAACAATCAAGTACCTGAAGTAGAAGGGCGCTTTCCCTTATCTAGACCTGCAAAAATATAATCTATTTGGGCCCAAAAGCATAACCCAAATAGGGTTCGAGACTAATCCTAGTAGGAAACCCCCCAATATCTATGCCTAATAGTTAGTGAATATATATGGCTGGTAATAAACAAAATGAAGCATTAAACAAGGAAATACACATAGTAACAATCCTACAATTTCAAAAGTATTCATTTTAATATATCAGGTAAGCATCTAATCAAAATCAGGTAACCCTCTGGGAATTTCTCATAGCCTAACTCCTCTAGTTCAATAAAAACAAACACAAGCAACCCTCTAGGAAGTACACATAGTCTAACCCCTCTGGTGAAGCTTTAACAAAGATACTCTGAGGAAGCACTCACCGTTAATTCCCCCTCTGGTCTTGTATTGGTAACTAATTGGCCCTATGAGGAAGCAATCAACATCCAATCCCCCCTATGGCCTGAATCAAGGAACTACAGAAACAATGAGGGAGAAATTATGTCCATTCCTCCTATGGTCTCATCAAATAATAGTAAATAGACACTCTGGAGAAGCCCTCAATGTCAATTCTGAAGGTCCTGGGGGTAGCAGAAGCTTGTGGGTGGATGTGCCCACTTGATTTTTTGTCATTAGAAATGATCAATTCAGGATCAATACGATGATAAATTCTAGACTCCATGGATTGAATCACAGAAATAGACAAAGAAGAATAATAGTCCTGGATCCACAAAGGAGGATCATCACAGGTTGATTATAATTAATTTAATTAACTGACAAAAAGTATCTTTTATGGAGTTATTTCTTCGTTGATATTTCTGATCACATTATGATGTGATTATTCATTGCATCGTAGAATCCATGTGTATAATTCCTCTAGTGGTGATCCACACGTGCACCACATATCTCTGGATGTCGCCAAAGGAATCTTCGAGTGCTAGCGTGGAGAAGACTTTGCTTGTGTTGTCCGCCTTAGTTCGCCTTGATTCGATAGAGGAGGATCTCTCCCGGTCTTGAGAGCGTTCTTGGAGGAAGTATTTCTTTCGGACTTGAGAGAATTCTCCAGAATTGTTGTGCACAATGATTAGGGAAAAGTGTTAGGGTTGTGAGGATATTTATAATCAGGTTTAAGGTTATAGAGTTATGATAATAAATAAACGCCTTATGCATTTTATTTATTTAATTAACTCTTATTGAAAACCCCATGTC
Source organism: Viscum album (assembly GCA_963277665.1). NCBI lineage: Eukaryota > Viridiplantae > Streptophyta > Magnoliopsida > Santalales > Viscaceae > Viscum > Viscum album. The sequence continues at coordinate 1,468,785,701 of OY728158.1, forward strand.
GAATAATTAATTCCTTGACATGCACCCACACAAATTATAATAAATATCATTTAATAAAACAATATTATTTCCTTAAAATCCCGACTGAAAACACTACATGGCATGTTATCATTAATACACGGTGTGTACTTGTTTTTCATTTCCTTTCCAAAATGAAAACTACATGGCATGTAAATTCAATGTACACGACGTGTATATCTTGTTTTCATTTTATTCTTCCTCTAACATTAAAATGACTTAGGATTACTTGAATAATTATTAAACAACATATGGGAACAATCTTTATTCTACTTGAGATACTTGAATACACTTAGTGTGTGACCCTCTAGGCTTCTTTCCCGTTGGCATTAGGTGGGCTTGCCTAAAGTTCAAGATTACTGTCTAGCAACGGGTGAAGGAACCCAAGAGAAAGAAGTTGACACCGTATTGAAGTGCCACCTCATACGAAGGCTTACCATGTAATTTAATCCCTTTGTCTCAATATCTCATCAAGAAGGTTTCATGGCAGTGTCATAAACCTATATGATTGATCCATCATTCTTTGACTTCCAGAAATAAACTCGTCATGACACCATGGCTATGGAATTTGGGAAACGATTCTATTTTAATCAAAGGTCCCGAGATATCTACTTCCATAAATATGGAATGGATAAATCCTTCCTCGACTTATCTATTAACAACATGTCATTTGTGACACACCCAACATACCCTACTTCTCACCAACTGTCTTCATGACAATTTTCGTCAGCAAATCTAAGTGTGTGATTCATGACATGAGTTATTGATAATATTTCAGTCTAAGGACCATTTCATATGCTCATAGATAGAAATGTACGATGACACCAAGACATGTGGAATTACTACTGGTGGGTCTGTTCTCATAATCTCTCATCTTATAGATTACCAAGTGAGAACTCCCTGAGAGAGAGTCTCATCTTCATACGAGTACTCGCACATGACGGTCTGTATACTATGTGTCCTATCATAGTATGTCATCCAACTGTAGAACTTTATTTAAGAATATTGTTATATAATTTCAAGGCTCTCATTATAGTGGGGATCTGCCATGACCTTATTAATGCAACAAATATCCTATGACATTATTATATTGTAGTCATGCAGAACAATGAACAATATATAATAAATGTTCATTCATGTAATGAAAGTATAAATAGTTGGTTCTCAAGAAACCAACTCTAAATAACTCCAACTTGGACTAAAGCCAACTACCTACTAATTTTAGTCCGCTAGACCTCACATGATGATCATGTTTCTACTGAGTCAAAGATTTAGTCAAGGGTTCCACCACGTTGACTTACATGGAAATACTACTCACTAAAACATCACCTCTCTGAGAAAAATCCCTCAAGAGATGATACTTCCTAAGCATGTGATTTTTCCACTGATGTGACCTTGGCTCTTTTTCAAGTGCCACCGCTACAGTATTATCACAATAGAGTGGACAGGGTATTTACTGCTAGGTAATACATCCAGATCCTAGATGAAGCTTCACATACATACTACTTCTTTAGCTTCCTCAGAAGCTACGATATAATCAGAATCTGTTGTAGAATCTGTGACCACACCTTGCTTTGAACTATTCCAACTCACTGCACCTCCATTCAAACTGATGATTTATCCATTCTATGACTTCATGTCATCTTGATCAGTCTGGAAACTAGCATCTACATGTCCTCTGATGACTAGTTACTCATCTCCTCTAGAAATTAGGAACATATCCTTAGTACACCTCCGATACTTAAGGATAGTTTTGACTACCATCCAATAGAGGTCTCCTAGATTAGCTTAATATCTGCCTACCGCACTTAATGTGTAAGAAACATTTAGCATTTTACATAGAATAACATACATGATTGACCCAATCACAGATGCTTAAGGGATCCTTGACATTTTATTTCTTTCCTCATGTGTTTGAGGACACATTTTCTTAGAAAGATGAATGCCATGTGACACTGGAAACAATCCCCTCTTGGAATATTCCATACTGAATCTCTTTAGTATCTTGTCAATGTATGTACTTTGACTCAGGCCCAACATTCTATTATATTTATCACGATGGATCTTGATCCCAAGAATATATGATACCTCACCCAAGTATTTCATAGAGAAGTATTTATCCAACCATGCCTTAACTGACTATAAGACAAGTACTTCATTTATAATTAGTAATATGTTATCAACATATACTATTAGGGAAACGACTACACTTCCTCTAATCCTTTTGTATACACAAGGCTCACATTCATTCTTAACAAATCCAAATTTTGGTATGGCTTCATCAAAATGAATGTTCCATGACCTTGATTCTTGCTTTAATCCATAAATGGTTTTCTACAACTTGCATACCTTGTTGGAATCCTTTAGAGTCAAAATCCCTTCAGGTTGTGTACTGTAGACATATTCCTAGAGTTTCCCGTTAAGGAATTCTGTTTTGACATCCATTTTCCAAATTTCATAGTCATGGTAATCGGAAATGGCCAATAGTATTCTGATGGATTTCATCATCACAACCGGTGAAAAGGATTCATCATAGTCAATTCCTTGACATTGTCTAAAACCTTTGGCAACCAGTCGTGCTTTATAGGTACTGAATTGTCCCTCCATGTCCAGTTTCTCCTTGAATAACCATTTATTACCAATATGATTTATATCAACTGAAGGATCTACCAAAATCCAGACTTAGTTTTGGTACATGGAATCCATTTTAGAATTCATGGATTATTGCCACGTGGCAACGTTTGTGCCTTCAACTACTTCCTTGTAGGTAAGAGGATCATCATTGTCAACCAATAATGAGTCACCATCCTTGGTGATAAGAAAACCATATCATTCTGGTTCGCTCACCTCTCTTATGATCCTACGCAGTTCTTGTGTCTCTGGAATAGATTGTTCTTCCATAGGTCTTTGTGGAATCTGTTCGTGTACCAACTCTTGTCTATCTCGATCCTTGACTTCATCGAAGTCTATCTCTCTCCCACTATCTCTTTTGGACATGTGCTCCCTCTCAAGGAATATGGCGTGTCTTTCCATTGTAACATTTTTATCTGAGGGGTTGTATAGGTAATATCCCCTTGTTTCTTTGGGATATTTTATAAAGGTACACTTTGTGCCCTGGGGTGAAAGTTTGTTACCTGAAGAGGCCTTAACAAATGCTTTGCTACCCCACACATGAAAAGTTGATAACATGGATTTGCATCCACTCCACAACTCGTATGGAATACCATTTATTGATATAGTTGGTACTTGGTTCTGTATGTGTGCTATTTTTTGTAATGCATATCCCCAAAAGGATAATGGAAGAATCACATGACTCATCATTGATCTCACCTTGTCCAACATGGTTTGGTTCCTCCTTCACTTACACCATTCCACTGAGGCATGTAAGGAGGAGTGATTTGAGATAGAATCCCAAACTCCCATAAGAAATCAATGAATTCCTGATTAAGATATTCTCCTCCTCTGTCAGAGCAGAGTTTTTTAATCTTCTTACCAAGATAGTTCTCAACTTTATTCTTGTATTCTTTGAAATGTTCAAAAGAATCTGACTTATACCTCATTTAGTAAATATATTCATATCTACTAAAATAATCAGTAAAAGTGATGAAGTACAAGAACCCACCCCTTGCTTCAACTGAAAATGGTCCACACACATATGTGGGCACAAATTCTAGAATCTCTTTATCCCTTTCACATTTCCCAATAAATGGGGCATCAGTCATTTTTCCTTTTAGACATGCATGACACACACCAAGTGGTTTTAGTTCGAAAGAATAAAAATAACCATCTTGATGTAATTTTGTCAAACGTTTCTCATTGACATGACCTAGCCAGTGATGCCAAAGTTGGGTGTGGTATGAGTCATGTGAATTAACTTTTTCATTGATTACCATTACTTGGTTTGTGTAGTCTAACACATAAAGGCCGTTATATAAATGTTCCCTACCAAACCAAATGCTATATTTATAAAATTAGCAACATTAATTTACAAACTTGAAGATGAATCCATCAGAATCTAATATGGATATGGAAATAATGTTTTTGGTTACAGAGGGTACATAATAACATCATTTTAATACCAAAACCATCCCAGTAGGCAATGTGAGGTGGTAGTCTCTAACACCTACAACAACAAGTCTGGCTCCGTTGGCTGCTCACAGATCCACCTCACCTTATTCAATCTTTCTGAATCCACTTGGTTCCTATATTTGGATACATATGTGAGCACCATAAGCAGTATCTAATACCCAATTAGTAGAAATAGATAGATTTCATTCGATAACAAAATCACCTGAAGCTTCCTCTTACTTCCTTGGCTGGGTGAATTTTTTCTTCCAGTGGCCCTTCTTGCCACATGTGAAACAAACAACCTTCTATTCTCTTTCCTCCCCTTTGATCTTCCTTTTCTTGGAAGGCCTTGAAGAATATTTGGTCCTAAAGCTCTTCACATTCCCTATCCTTTTATTCACTATAAGGATAGATGGCTTTTTACACTTCATATAATTTTTTTAAAGGTTGGGGCCAAAGCCTCAATTAATTTTTTAAAAGCAAAGACATCTTTAGACTGGGTAGAGGGTGACCCATTACATATCCTGAAGGCCCAAGAACAAGTGGCCTTAATATAAGTATTGAAAGCCCATTCTTTGGCCCAAAGGACCCCTGGGTGAATAGTAATCCTACAGTACCTGTGCTGCTACAGTACCTGCTATAGTACCACCACCGCTACAGTACCTACTATAGTCCCTCCGCCACTACAGGGTCGCCACTGCTATAGTACCACTACTGCTACAGTACTGCTACAGTGCCCTACTATAGTACTGCTATAGGACCAGGAATTCACCCCTACCTGAATTTGATCCTGGGTCATTTGGATTCCAAGTAGGAGCTTGTACCACTAGGGTAAAGGCTCGTTGGAACACACTTCATATCATTGTCCACTTGGAGAATGAGGATAAGAAGATCAGATAGAGACTTCTCATTTTTTTTCATGTTGAAATTTACAACAATGTTAGAGAAGCTATGTGGGAGTGATGCAAGAATGAGATCAGTACCCAGTTCTTCAGGGAGTTTAAACCCTAGAACCTCTAAGCGCTCAATGTATCTAATGATCTTGACTACATGAGGCCTAGTTGGGGCACCCTCTCCAAACTTGCTCTGAAATAGATCCCTGGAGATCTCAAACCTTTCCTGTCTTTCTCTCTCCTGGTATAGACCACGGAGGTGCTCGAGCATGCTATAGGCATACATGTCTTCATGAGACTTTATGAGCTCACAAGACATTTATGACATCATAAAACATTGAATGTTGAGTGCATTGTTCAAATTTTGATTATAGACCAGAAAATCTTCATCACTCGCCCCTTGGGTAGGCGAATCAGGAAGTTGATACTCCATCACGTAAAACTTTCGCTCATAGTGTAGGATAAGCCGAAGGTGCCTAAACCATTCCTGAAAGTTACTGCTGGTGAGGATATTGTCTTTATCTAGAATTGATCACAGAGAAAATGTGGTTGATGAGTTTGTCATATTGATTCTAAAAATTAAAAGACCATATTTATCTATGCCTTTTGATTACATTTTATGAAAAATAATAAATGAATTTATTAATTCTCCTACTATTTTATCATGTCCCAATAGACCCCACCATTGAACCTGTAATTCTTAGTTTCTATGACATTCTAGTGGCAAAGATCCATATTCCCCATTTCATAACCTTAATAAGGGTTGTTCAAGCTATTTAAAGGTATTTAGGTAGGCAGGTCTTCGCCAACTGTGAGCTTACAGTTCCTTGATTTGTTGAGTGGACTCCCCAATCCTGAAATCCAAACAATTATTTCCTCAACACTTGCCTCCATTTTACAAAAAGTCTAGCAAGGGATACTCCTCTTAATGTTAAATGTTTTAGTCAACCCAAAAATTTCATAAGAGCTTCCTTTATAAAAGTAAGTGTCCCAACAAGGGTTGGTCAAACACATAGTTTTATTGAGTCTTGACCTTAATCAAGTAACTAAAGGCTTGGTCTGACTTAATATGGTATTTGAGGGATTTCAATCCTTTATCCACAGTTTCTCATTATCACATGCTTGTAAATATTAAGTGATGCTTGCTTAAGTGATTAACCATGTTCTGATAATGTTTAAGCATAGTCCGGTTTTTATTTTATTCTATCTTTGCATGCTTTTTTATTTCATTAAATATGTTATCTTGACAACACATACATAATAAATAAACCATGAAATCAGACAAAAATAAAATAAAATTTCATGATCATGATCTTCTATTGGTTATCTTATCTAGCGGTTTTGATAAGCTAACCCTGACCTGGAGAAAAGCACCTTGAACACAATGGTTCGTGTTTTGCACCTCCCACCTGTCCAACTTTGTATATTCTTGGGTTGGGTTTGCCTCAACTTTTGATTTTGAACCGTCTCCTCTAGCTTAGGAGATCCTCCATTATGTGGGATTTATATTAAAGAAAACATGGGCATGCAGGCCCTACATTTTATTGGAAGAATGCTCTCAATCCAATGAATTAAAATTAAATAAATTTAAATGAAACCATACACACACAAAGGGTCTTTGGTCTATCTCAAGATCATCCATAGGATTCAACAACATTTACACATATTTAGAATTCAAATTATTTTAATCGTTCTTTTATTCAAGATAAGGCATGCTTGAATTCAATTAATTATGATATTATAATTAATCAATTGTTTATCTTAAATTCCTTTCTTAAATTCCTTGAGATTATTCTCATTCATATTCCTTGTACAGGGCTTTGTACTTTAGGGAAACCTAGTGAAATTCCAATTCTGGAAAGTACACGGCATGTAGGCTATATTACACAGTGTGTATTTTTTTACCCTTTATCCAAAGTACAAGCCAGGGGCATTGGCATGTTTTCTGTACTTTAGAAATTTTGGAGTACATGGCATGTAGATTAATTTAACATGACATGTACTTCCTTGTTATGTGGTTACCGGCCTGGCAATCCCATGTACACAGTTACATGGCTTCTCCTTGTACATAGATTCACCTGGGCCGGATCGGACTACACAACATGTTGATTCAACATACACGTCGTGTATTCTGATTTCCACACGCCATTCAGTTCTTGTCAACACAGTGCATTAGAAAAACTTAGGTATTATCAATTCACACAGTGTGGGTTGGTGGACCAGTACCGATTAGTTGAACCTAAGTACATGGTGTGTAGATTTCACTACACACCATGTATTTCTATGTTGTATAGACAAGATGAGAGGCTCCTCCGGATGAGTTCCTCATTTTTATTTTAATAAAAATTAAAATTAAAAGGTCATTTCTATGATGTTAATCGAGCAATGAAGGAGGAAGAATAGATCTCATTCATTTAGTTTTATAGAATGATTTATCTTGAATTGAATCAAATATAAATGTGTAAATTATCAAAGAAAATTAAATAACTATAATCAACGTTGTGACCACTTTGATACCACTTGAAGGTCCCGGGCGTAGTGAAAGCTCGTGGGTGGATTTGACCACTTGACTTTTTGTCATTGGCAATGATCAATCCAGGATCAATACGATGATAAATTCCAGAATCCATGGATCAAATCATAGAAATAGACAAATAATAATAATAGTCCTAGAACAAAAAAGGAGGATCATTACAGGTTGATTATAATTAATTTAATTAATGGACATGAAGTACCTATTATAGAATTATTTCTTCATTGATATTTCTGATCACATTTTGGTGTGATTCGTCGTTGCATCACAGAATCCAAGTGTAGACTTCCTCTAGTGGTAATCCACACATGCACCACAAATCTCTAGATGTTGCCAAAGGAATCTCTGGGTTCTAGCATGGAGAATCCTTTGCTTGCATTGTCCCCTTAGATCGCCTTTATCTGATGGAGGATGATATATCTCGGTCTTGAGAGCGTTCTTGGAGGAAGGAGTTCATTCATCCTTGAGAGAATTATCTAGAATTATTGTGCACAACGATTTGGGAAAAGTTTTGGGGTTGTGAAGATATTTATAATCAGGTTTTAGGTTATAGAGTTATGATAATAAATAAACGCATTACACATTTTATTTATTTCATTAACTCTTATTGAAAACCCCATGTCAAATCATTAATTCCTTGACATGCTCCCACACCGATTCTAATAAATATCATTTAATAAAATGATAATATTTCCTCAAAATCCCAATTGGAAAAACTACATGGCATGTAATCATTAATACACTGCATGTACACGTTTTTCATTTCATTTCTAAAATGAAAACTACACGGCGTTTACTTTCAATATACATGAAGTGTATATCTTGTTTTCATTTTATTCTTCCTCCAACATTAAAACGATTTAGTCTTCCTTGAATAATTATTAAACCACATACAATAATAATATTTATTCTACTTGAGATACTTGTATACACTTAGTGTGTGACCCTCTAGGCCTCTTTCCCATTGACATTAGGCGGGCTTGCATAAAGTCCAAGATTACTGTCTAGCAACGGGTCAAAGAACCCAATAGAAAGAAATTGACACCACATTGACATGTCACCTCATTTGAATGCTTACCGTGTAATTTAATCCCTTTGTCTCAATATCTCATCAAGCATGTATAATGGCAGTGTCATAAACCTATATGCTTGATCCTTCATTCTTTGATTTTAGAAATAAACTCATTATGACACCATAGCCATGGGATTTGGGAAAAAGTTATATTTAAATAAAAGGGCTCAAGATATCAACTTCCATAAATATGGAAGGTACAAATCCTTCCTTGAATTATTAATTAACAACATGTAATTCGTGTGGCACCCAACGTACCCTAAATCCCACCAACTATCTTCATGATGGTTTTCATCAGAAAATCTAAGTGCACGAGTCATGACATGAGTTAATGATAATCTTCCAGTATAAGGACCATTACACACGCTTGTAGATAGAAATGTCTGATGACATCAAGACATGCAGAATTAATACTAGTGGGTCTGTTCTCATAATCTCCCATTTTGGAGATTACAAAGTGCGAACTCCATGAGAGAAAGTATCATCTTCTGAGTACTCGTACACAACAGTCTGTATACTATGTTTCCTATCATATTATGTCATCAAACCGTAGAAATTTATTTAAGAATATTGTTATATCATTTCAAGGTTCTCATCATAGTTGGGATATTCCATGACCTTATTAATGCAACAAATATTCCAGGAAATTATTATATTATAGTCATGCAGAACAATGAAAAATATATAATAAGTTTACATTCATGTAATCAAAGTATAAACAGTTGGTTCTCATGACACCAACTCTAACAAATTCTCCCTATGGTCTACTACACTAGTTTCCTATAGCCCTGTGTAAGTAAAACATGCACAAATGATACATAGAAACCAAAGTAAACCTCAATAGCTACTTGTATAAACAATCTGCAACATATCATAGCATGTCAGATAATAATCACTCCATCCTAACAATAATAGTCATGGAAATCAAGCAGCCTAACAGGCAAGCTAGACCAAACGGTCAAAACAAGAAAACATTGGAAAAACCTCCATAGCATGGAAAAGTTAACCATATTTAAAAACAATTAACCTCTATCCATACAAACAAGGTATAGTAGAAAAAAAACAGGGCTAAAAATCATAAACACGCAATACCCTATTCTTGGGTATTGGGAGATTTTGCACATAAAATTCAAAGACTATATACCGAAAGGCACAAACCACCTACCTCAGCATTGTGAGATCGATATACATGAATCTCAGGCCTTGAATCACACTATAATTCCGCAGATCTATAAAAACATTTAAAATGTTCAATAGAGGATAACTCACGAGAGAGACGAAATCAAGAGATAAGGTTCAAGAAGAAAGGAGAACTCATCGATGTGATTCCAATGCAACTGAAAGAGATCAATTCAGAGAATGGACAACGATTCAGGGGCTTAGAAAATATCCACATCCATACAAAAACTCTTGGACGAAATAGGTCGAGAAGAAGTGCGTTTTTTCTGTTAGACACGACCCCAGTCCATTTAATGAAATACAAATAAAGTACATGGCATATTATTTAAAAGTACACGACATGTACTTTCCTTTTCTAACCTCCGCTTTAGGCAGTATTTGGGTCACCACACATGACCATGTACTTAGCTATTACACGTCCAGTACATGGTCACCTATGGCAATCGGGTACATGATGTGTACTTATAAGTACATGACATGTACTCCTGAAATTTCTAGAAACTACCCTTTTTATAAGAAATGACCAAAAAAGAAAAACATACCTGAAAAGAAGATCTAGGTTCTTACAAAATTCAATTCACAGAAGAGGTAAATTTACGTTTTATGAAAATTTGCTAATGTTCCTAGAAGGTGGATAAAAGACGTTAAAAGTTCAATAAAATTTTATATATCTAATATTATTATAAAATGACTCTAATGAACTAAATTGAACATACATAGGTATTATGTTTTTATTTTTCCCTAAAATAAATTCAAATAAAATAACTAATTATTTAAATAAAAATTCATCTTTAAACAATAACGTAGTGTTTTTCACTATTCATCAAAATTTGAATGTTTTTAAAAAAATACCAAAAATTCACCCAAAGATAATTTTGATATTTCAAATCCAAAAATTAATTCCATTTTGAAAAAAAATTATAAAATTTAAAAAAGTGGGTATTACTATTCATAAAGGCTAGTTTGATTGGTCGAGGTGTTCTAGAACTCGAAGTTGTGTACAGTGCAAGCTATTGAATTATTCAAAGAGAAACATACCGTGGAATCTTGGGGTGTTACATACAAAATTCCATAAATATATGTTGAGTGAAAATGCCATTGATTTATAAAAAAAGAGGGTAAATGTATAACATTTTAATTTCATGATCCTTTTACTAATATTGATGGATTATTTTAATATCAATATTGGGAAACTAGAAAATAAAATTATTTGATATATTTATATTTAATAAGAACAATTTTATCATTTGTTTGTGCTTCTATAAACTTCTACATCATTTTTTATTCCAATAATTGAATATTGAAAATAATTTTTTATGTCTAAAACACTAAAATTAACTTTAACCGATCATATAATCCACAATATAATAATATTATATTTCTTCTGTATTTACTAAAACCAAAATTTTTAGGATAATTTAAGAAAATACCAAAAATGAGTAAACCATTATATTATGTAATAATACATCCATCTCAAAAAATCAATAACAAAATTGAAAGTCTGGTATAGATAATTTCATTAATAAATAACCCTATATAATCAATAACATCAACACTAAATAATTCTTTAACCTCAATGGTTATCTCATACCCTTCATTTCACACCTCCAAATACACAATATAATTCATCCCAAATAACCCCTTATGTTGAACCAAATGGTAGTGTATACCTAAACCCAACAAAACACCTCTCAAAATATATCTAATCACATCAAAATAATAAAATTAAAAAAGATTTTATCAAATTTAAATTTATCCATCAAATAATTTTAGTAAAATTAATTTTGTATTTACTAGTACATAATATAGTATAATGTTAGGCACTGCACTATTATTGCTCTTTAGTTGTGAGCTAAATCCCCACGACCTAGACTAATGTGATGGATTGTCATCCAAAACATGGTTTTTCATTTTTTTTAAACTAATTTAATCTAATTTTTTTAAAATTTCCAAAAAATATGATAAACGTAATAAAAAATAATAGTAATCATCAAATCACTTTTTAACCACTAATGTTTTTGTACATCTTTTTTCCACAAAATCATATAATATTAATTGACCATTATTACCTTAACATAAATAATCACATTAACCCTAAAGGTTATCAATATCATTAAACTTATGTCCAATAAATTTAAAGGTATTATTTCTCGAATAAAATTTTCACTAAAACCCATACTAATTCCAAGGGTTATATTACCATAAATGTTTCCAAAAATAATCATAATCTTCTTGGACATCCATTACATAAAACCACAAAAATGGCTGTATTAGGTATTGAACATATGATCAAACTTAAACTCATAATACCATTATGGTATCCATAAATATTAATTTAATAGTAAATGAAAACATATATTATTACAAAAAGTAACACAATCCTTAGACATTTAATGATTCTTATAACCAATATACCATTGATAGAAATACCTCTATAACATAATTATTGGATCCAAATATATAAATACTTCAACCATTTTACTTCAATGATTAGAATAACACATGACTTTCCTTTTTCTAGGCGGTAATCTTTATATGAGGTTATTGACTCAGATAATTCCCAAGTTACCTTCATTTAAGACAAATAATTTTAAATGGATCCATTGGATGATATTAATTCCCCCTTATAGTTTTTTTTCATTTTTCCTCAGTAATTAATTCCTTTATGACCATATTTTCCACACATAATTTTTTTAGCATTTCTTTGAGACATTATCCTAGGTGTTTCTTTATAAACATATGACATGAATGAAATTGATCCTTCTTTCCTCCATGGTCTCCACAACTAAATATCCCAATTAACTCCATTATTATATTCTTTAGTGAGTACAAGAGTTGTTTAAGGTGTAGTATATTAATAATATATCCTGATATATATTAGGAATAATCATGAAATCTATTAATCTGGTCATCATCTCATTTTCTTTCACATAATCATCATATTGTCTATCAAATTCAATGTTAACACAATTCCATCAGGTTGTATCCATTGACTAAAAGAATAGCGTGAGTAATAACAATCATAGTGGAAAACTGTATAATAATTTATATTATTTCTAAATCATGACATGTTATTATAAATATAAGAAACATTATTCTAACCTACTTAATTCATTTTTATCAACTATAAAAATCCATCATGATGGTTTGTAAAGAAAATGTGAAATATACCAAGCATATCCCACAAGAGTGTAAATCTTGGTGAAAAAAGGCCCGTTGTCATGCACCATGTGATGCATGAGTAAATCCCAATGTTCCCTTTTCAGAGTTTTTACCCCTAGGTAAAACTATTCTAGATTCACATCCACTTATTGTATCATAACAAAGATATATTATTAGAAAAACTAAATAATCACTACATTACCAAAACATTATAATGTTATCCTATAATTAGACTTATCATAAAAGTTACTCATAGGGATATATTCCCTAATAAATCTTTTTCAAACTCTAGTTTCTAAGGTTTATGCAAAAATTACTCTTATAAAAAATATAAATACCCTGACCCTAGTAGCCTAGAGTTTGTGGTTACTTGATTACATTGGTGTTATATATAATGGATTACATTTAAAAGAATCAAATAGCTTAGTAGTCTTGGAAAACAATATACATATATGAAACTTAAATTAAATTTTAAAACATAAAATATAACATAATATTTTGTTTGAGAACACCATTATTCACTTTATCATATCCCTATATAACAATCATAACACATTTCTTGGAATCCTAGGGAAAATAAATATAAGAAATGGGAGAGATCAGATTATTAGTAAGGGTATGCATACAATGAAATCTATCATGAATAAATAAAGAATAAAAATTAAGGAAACATAAATAACTTATAAACATTTCATTGAATAAATACCTTTAACAAGAAGAATAACATGAAATGAATAAATGATGATCAAGCAATTCTATATAAATAAATCACATGAGCTTGAAACTTATCCATGGACGTTCTGACTAATCCATTTTTCACATGGACATCAAAAAATAATCTCATAATGAGAGAATTCATAATTTTAGACATCATAACCATAACATAAAGGCCTTGTGCTAATAAATCATATATAAATGGCTAAATACTCAGCTAAATTCCCAAGTTAATTTATCTCATTATACCTAATGATGCATCGAGGGGCTATAACAGGCCCCACCCATCACTTACTAGTACAATGCATTCCTCATATGAAAGAGGAGAAAAATAATCATGTAAACAGTAATATTGGAAAACTAGGATATTAAATGTTAATAATTACACCAATCAATAAATATAATCAACTTAAACATTCATATTTAAAACTAGCAATCAAAATGATAATAATTTCACCAATATATAAACATAACCAAAATCCATACATAGAAATATAGAAAATGATATCAAAATAGTATTTCCTAAGTAAAATTGATCATAAAACATCTAGAAAAATAATATGGATCGTACAATTACAATTTATTTACAATGGGTCATAAGTAAAATGAGGGGTTTTTCCTTCATAAATAAAAATACCATAAAAATTAAATTAAAATCATTCTTGAGGAAAATATCTGTTTCAATTTAAAAATAACTTCTAAAAAAATAAAAATTTCAAAAATATTAGGGAATTTTTTTTATTTTAAATGAATCATGTAAAATTGTAAAGTAACCATCAAATCAATGAGTGGTAATGATCATGGGAAATTTTGTTCATGTCGAGTGTCTTAAAAATGTTTCCTTTAATATTTTATATAAAATAAATAAAGTATAATGTTATGAAAATAATAGGAAGATACCTTTTAATTTTATTTATAAAAATTCAATCATGGGTAATAATTAATTTTAAAAACCATAGGTGAATATTATAAAATTTTTTGAAAATATTTTCAAACATTATAGACATGGAAGAGAAAAGATTTTTGACCGATGAGAGAAATGAAGTTGATTTTCCTTAAAAACATTATTTAGTAAATTAAGGTCTTAAAAAGAATAAATTGAATGTAAAAAATTTAATTTCTATAAATAAATTTTTGAGAATTAAGTATATTAAATATAATTATCAATTAATTCAACAAGAGGATACTTTAATAGAAACAATCCAATATAATAATGATATTGTGAAATAAACCCTTAACTTTTTTGTAACATTTGAATAATACACCCCATAAAATAAAATAAAATTTTTAATACTATGAATATAAATATATTCATGATATAACATATTAATGCATCATTATATACCACACACAAATGAAATATGTGGTCTTTTTAATCATAATACCCAGGAAATATATAACTTCAAATGAAACATTAAAAACAAATAATATAAATATATTAATTATATAAAATATAAAATGGTTATTATATTCTCCACACAAATTAAGTAACTGGAGAATGTGGTAAATGTTTCACAGAAGTAAAAGTGAGATGAGATACCCTAACTACTTTGGTAACTTTTGAATCACAAGCCCCATGATATATGTAACTTAAAATGATTCTTTAAATACCATTAATATAAATATATTCATTATATAAAAAAACAATGGTTAATTATATAAACCACAAAAACTAAATAAGTATTTAATATGATGTATGTCACATGAAATTAAAAGTGAGACAAGAAACCCTTACCTTAGGTATGATTTCCTTAGTATGTTTTTGAAACTCAATTATAATAAATATATATTTATTATAAATATATTAAATATCCATAACCATATATATCATACCATATAGGATCTTATTATAATCTTTTATAACCCATTTATTAACAATTATTTTTCAAAATAAATATTTTGGGTAATAACTGCTTTGTTTTTCATGTGTGTTTTGGTTTGGTAGCTTTAGTCCATAAATTTTGTTCATGGTTACATGATATCCAAACTTATAACCATGATATTAAAATTATATATATATTCATCATATAAATATTTATATTCATCCAAAAAATTTATATATTGGAAAACGAGTCACACTGTTCATGGAGACGATATGTTATATATATGTATGAACATTGTTTTTATTTTTTGAGGGATAGAATGAAAAATAGGTAAATAATAATTTACATTTTTAAAACCATTATATACAAAATATATGTTCATTAAATCCATATTTATTACCATCCATTCCAAAAATTAAATGAAAAATGATTCATAATACTTCACAGAGGTGTATTCCACACATACACATAGGTGACTTTATCATTTTCCAACAGATTGGAAGGTTTGATGATAGATGTGATATTATAATTATATAAGTATAATTATGTCATAAATATCACATATATATTTATATACATTAAATAAATCATTATATCTAGAAATGAGAGGTGGTGACAGAAACCAAATTACATTGGTTCGTGAGGTGGTAGTCCGTTGTACACACGATCAACAATTTTGTTTCCCATTTTATGGAAGAAGAGTTAAATATAGGTTAGTAAATTAACATATTACAATATCAGTATATATGAGATACTGTTTTATTATTTCATTATATTTGGAGAATATTTTAAGGATTTATAGGAAAACATTAAATGAAGATGTATTGTTAATAACTATACCTATTCTTATGAGAACCTCTTTAGGTTTATACATAAAGCCTTATTAGAATGATTTTATGATAAAAAAAGAGACTATAGACCATGATGAAGGATTTGATAAATGTACTTGATCTATTATTGGCCTAAACAAAGGTATTTTAAATACATTTTTATCCTTTTCATACTTTTAAAACATTGGTACATGTTTACCCCTTGGTAAACATGTTTTAACCTTAACCATAGTAAATATTGTTTACTTTTTTTAAAATTAATTTTGAAAAAAAATTAAGTTGAACTATTTTTCTAATACTAATAATGATAATTAAAATTATTGATTCCATTTTTTATAAATCAAATTACAGAAGTGGTAGAATTTAATTTAAAATTAAACCCACAAGAACATCAAAAAAGAGTTTTCTCAATGAAATTTTTTCTTAAGTGTAAAACATTTTTATATAAAAAATCAATAAAAAATTGATTCTAATTACATTAATTGAATTATTTTTAATATAATTAATACGATTTAAATTTTAAAATAAATTTTAATCAAAATATAACTTTTTAAATTAGTTAAATGATAATTTAGTTTTCAATAAAAATTGGAATTTTTCATTATTCATCGAAGAAATAATATTTTCTGAAAATTTTAAAAAATCAATCTAAGATATTTTTTTCATGAAAAAATAAAAAATGGAGTTAATTTTTTTAAATTAATTTTCTAAAATTATTAAAAATTAATTTTAAAATAAGCATATTAAACATGATGAATCTATTTTTTAGAAAAATATTGTATTTAAGCATAAAAAATGGGTTTACTATTATCTCATTCCTAAAAATAATATTGTATGAATTAATTTTTTTAATATATAATATATAAATTTAATTAAAATTATTCAAAAATAGTGATCAATTTAATTTATTAAGATAAAAACACATTGTGAGTATAAAAAATGTTTTTCATAAAAACATTTCTATTACTTTCAAAAAATATTTATTTTGATTTATAATAATTTGATTACTAGTGAATTTATTTATACATGTGTAAATGATATAATTTTTATAATTTTTCTAGTCCTATTAATAAACAGTAATTTAACTGATAGCTTATAACATTTATATTTAAATAACAAAATTCACGGATCATCTAAGCTTGATGTTTTGTGTCATATACACTATCAAACACAATGTTAATATTTTAAAATATATTGGTGTTATAGATATGGTATGTGGTGGCGATCATTCATGGTATGAGGAGGGTATGAAGTTTATTTTCTTCACATTCATGATACTATAGTTCCTTGGTTCATAATGAGGTTGGGATGTCTATGTTGACTAATTCCAAAAACAATATGTTGTTCTTGGAAGGCCTGATTATGGATCTTTATGGGCGATGTTTGTTGGTTCTTAATTTTATTTAAAGTTATTTTTATAAAATCAAAAAAATGTTATTTGGAGATGGCATGGAAGGGATGTGAGAATATGACGTTTAATGTTGGGTTATGAAAGAATAAACTCAATGTGAAAATAGACGTGGGGTTCCTTTATCAATAATTTTTTGATATTATATAACATCTGGATTGAGTTATTTTGTAAGTGGTCCATGGTGAGGTTGGAATGGATAGATGACCTATTTGGGTACATGTTGGTTCTGCTATTTCTTCACCAGTGCATTAGTTTGAACTTTTCAAATTTTCTTGAGAGACCATGGATATGATCCTTATGAGTATACAATTTATTCTCATACTATGTATATTAAGATGTTTTTGGGTTTTGTTAAGGGTTATAAGGATGAAGCATGACATTAATATCTTAGAGACTAGAGCTATTATGGAGCCACTTCCTTAGTTTCCTTTTTGATATTTTCTTTTGGGAGACTTTTTATTGTATCATTTAGTATAAATCGAGGAATTTTATATATGTTAATTTCTTTTATATTATGTGATGTATATTTTTGGTGGTTTTTATTCTATCTTCCAGTTATATTTATCTATTTTGAGGTTGATCTCTCCCATGTTTGTGATTTATATACCATTAATGATAGTCACTAACCCGAGGACTACTGGAGGCAGTACACAGGGGTTCAAACCTTATCTTTACAACCAACCCATGATGGGTACTGGTAGAGAAGAAGGGTTTATGACATCCATAATTTGTAAATGAGTGTCCAATGACTTTTAAATCAAAAAAATCATCAATATTACAAGGATAATTTTCAAAATATAGATAACTTATTCAATTTGATAAATATTCCATGAAAATTCCATTAGCTTATAACTTCTCAATATTCCATGTATTTATAACTTTTATTTTTATAATGTAAAACATATAATAAAAAAATACTTTGAACGAAAAATATATTTTTATTATATTTCATAGGGGATTGTATTATAATTTGATTAATGAAAATATAAATTCTAAATATGAGGTATAGTAAAATTTCATTTCCTCTAGAGATAAGATGGAGTCCCATGATCAAGTAGAATCAGAAATTCCATTTAATCTGAAATTTGTTTCCTTCATTATATAAATCCATTTTTATATGGATTTATGAGGATCTATAGTGATTTTGAATAGCACTATTATCAAGATATATCTCAAATATTCTACTAGTGTACTTGATGTCACTCTTTATTCAAACTTTAGTCAAAATAATACAAGTTACATTTTATTTACTTCATAAAAACCATTTAAATTTATTTAATGTATATCTTAATATAAATAATGTATGTTATCTGAGAATATTAATTATTGAAATTAATAATGTTATTATCACTATTAATTGACTTTGGATTCATATGTTCACATATATATAAATACCTTGATCTTAATAGGGATATCATTTTTTGTTATAAAATATCTATTCATACACTATTAAAAACATTTAATATCTTTTTATCTCACACAAAATGAAATGAACAACTATTTTTCTAAATACATGGATACTCTTTCTGAGATGAATTCAATGAAACTTCCCTAACATACAAAACTTTTTTATTTTCAAATTATTATAAAAAAATGATTATACACATCTATAATAAATTATGAATAAAATATAGCAATAAACTATTCATCCACATGACTCAGTTTTTCATAGATATTATAGAATTAATTTACCAACTTAAATCAATTTATTAACTTCACTAATGAATTTTTAATATCCTATTAATTATTTTGTTTAATCTATTTGTCTCCCATAAAAATACTATATTACCATTATTTTAATAATTTTATATGTTCTTAATTTTATGGATAATCAACTATATGGGAGTGTGAAACCTTTTAAAAACTAACAATAGCTATAAAATAGAAGTCATTTTCCTAAAATTACATTCTAATATGTTTTTTAATAATTCTTTTATTTTTAAAATGTGACCAACATATTGTGAATCATTTTTATTTTTTTTGGAATAAATAAATATATCTCTATTTACTAGTATATTTCATAGAATATAACATGTTTTATGTGATTTAAATTTTCCTTTACCTATATAAATACTTCTCATTAATCCTACTATTCACATTATTTTATAATTAATGGGAATCCATTAGTTTATCTCCTTTAATCAACAAATTAAAATATTTTTCATTAAATAAAACATCATAAATATTTTATAATTATATTTTTTTATATTATTGTTCTATTATTCGAATTTAAATATCATTAAAATTAATTATTTCAATTCTTACTTCATCATGAACTCTATTTCAACATATCCAAATCTTTATTTATGCCACTATTTTCATTTAAAAAATATATTTATTCACTTTAACAATGAGGATCATCTATAATTATTCACATGAAATATTTAGTTCACTAAACTTTTTGTGAATTTATTTATCCTACAATTTACATAGGATTTAATTGTTAATTTAAATCATATACTTTACTTTTTAAAGAAACTATGGCTTACATTTTTTTTGATTCTATATAGAAAATATTAATTAGGAATCCTATTCATTATCAAAGACCTAATATTTCAAATTTAGTAAAATATTTAATGTGACCATAGTTTAAAAATATAAATTATAAATTTATAGGATATTTAACTATTTTTTATAGAAAATTTTCGAAGAAAAGCTATAATAAATTTCCAACATAACATCAAAATACTCATTTTCTTATGAGTGTTATTTTTCTTTAGTAATAACTTTTTTTGAGCCACAAATTTATTTATAGACTTAAAATATACTTTTTATCCAAATTTAATATATTTTTCCCAAGTTACCTTTTATATTATCATGTTCTATCCATACATTATTTAAATTATCATATGAAAATTCATCAAATTTTCATTCTTCAAGAGTTGATACCTCCTCATCCAATATAATTTTAAGTGACATACTAAAAATATTTTAATCTTATAATATCTATCTAAATAACTTAATGAATCTATTAGTATCATTCACCATTGATAAAAATTGGTCAACTTTTTATCATAAAATGTATGATCATCATAAAAAATTTCTCCCCAAAATCTAAACAATTACATTCATGATGTTCCTGTCACTCTCAAAAATTTAATTCAGTTTATAAAAATTTCATTTTATAGTACTTATTATTTTAATTATTAAAGATTGATTCTATAAATGTATTCTCAAATTCATTTTAAAATCCCCCACCATTCATTATACCCCTTTATTTATTATTATTCTCACAATACCTTCAATAATTAATATTTTACCAATATCGAAAATGATAGGAACATCTAAACTCAAAGATATAAATTTTAAAATAATTCATTCCATTCAAATATGGTATATTTTTTGCTAGAATATATGAAAATCTAGTGATGTAATTTATCTTAGGTGATAAAAAGAGAAATCATTATTATGAAGAACATTAACTATTAAAATGGGATTCCTAAAATATTTATACAATAAAATGAAAACCATTTAATATTTAAAGAAAATATAGACCAAACATTAATATTAACTGTATTGATCCTAATTAAATTACCAATACAGTAATAGGGGATGTGAAAACATGGAATATTTTTTAATCTTCACAAATTTTAATAATTTTAATTTAACATTCAATTATCAACTATATAAAAAATTACTAGTTTATTTTTTCACTATAATTTCATCCATGTACCAATGAATACATCTAATAAGTGATAAACACCATATATTTAATGTGTTCTCAGAAACATGTAGAATGATATAATTATATAATATAGAAATTAAGGTATCTTGTATTTACATTTTAACTACCAAAATTTATAGTATATTCTTCAATAAATACATAAATCCATGACCAAAAAAATGAATGTTATTGTTAAACTATTTAGAATTTCATCAACTGTTCATACACTAAATTCATTGACATCTATATACCATTAATCCATATGAAAATAATAATACTTAAATAATAATAATAGTGAGTTTAATTTAATTAAGTAATACATATAGGTATTAAAAAAAATGACACGTGGCGTACTATTGCTTAAAACATAGAAACCTTTAAAAACATCATTACAAGTCTTCAACTGCCAATCACATTAATGAATTTTAATAATATACATATTTAATTTTTAATGAATTCATGATTCTTATTGAATTTCATAAATGTATTATCCTTTCAAATTTAATTTATTTCTCTATTATTCATATAATAATATATTACTCTACATTTGAAATCACTTCCTTCTTGTTTTCAAAATTTCAATAATATCCACAAATGAGGAACTACCACTAACATCTGTCAAACCACCTTGCAATTTTATATTTTGATAATAATATTATGGGATAAAATATATACTAAAATTATATTGGATGTATAGGATTGGTTGTAAGTGTTTCAAAATTGAAAATTTTAGGATGCATCCCAATAGATTGAAAAAATGGAGTATTCCATTTGAAACCCAATGAAACTACACTATAAAATATAATAAATATGGGGGTTATCAAATAATAAAAATTATACTAATATAGAAAACACTATAACTCATATGAATCAATCCTATATGAACTTCTATACATGTAAAAATATTATTTATCTTTTATTTTTCCATCAAAAATCTAGTGCTATGCCACTAGAACTCCAATTGTCTAACTGAATGTATATTTTCTACATCATACCATCATATTCAAGATTTAATTTTAAAACATGTAATCCTTATTAAATAAATTTACATAACATATAATCTTCAATTTATTAATAATATTTCCTAAATTATTTTGATTTATGTTTGAAAAATAATAATAATACTATGTACTCAAGTAAAAATAAAAAAACAAAAATATAATGGTTCCATATTAAATGAGATCACAAATGTAACACCTTGAACTCAATTTTACATTATATTATAAATATTTATTAAAAATTATTATTTTTCCTTGGATTTGAGGGTTTTATTTTTATTTTTAGATAATTGGATGTGTTTTTCCTATGACATAGTTAATGAAGACTATGCAACCCAATCATAAAAATCCTATAGTAAATTAAAGTGGATTTCACATAGATAGAATATGGTTTGATAAACCATGTATCTAAATCATGCAGTGATTAATGGGTTTTCCAATGAGTGTTACACATTGTGGAATAGTTTGTTAAACAATGTGGTTATCCCATATTCATTAAAACATAAAAATATACTTCTACCCATGATCAAATCAAACCTTTTAGGGACCTCCCTTCTCTTCTAGTTCTACTCCTATTCCCCCTATTGAATCCCCCACTATTTTATAGTCATCCCATGGTTATTCACATGGGATATCTTCAAGTTTAGTGTTTTTTAAGGTAATCTCACACATACATCATTATATCCTAATTTATATATTGTTTTTTTCTTATTCTTAACCTAGTAAGCTCTTCATGACCTATTGTTTTCCTTGGAATGAATTTTAACAATGGATTTTTCCATTTTTGGGTTAATATTGGTATTATAAGGGTTTTATTTCCTTTTTATGGTGTATTAACACTTCACCTATTGAATGTAGATGGTTTGAGTTAGGGTACACCTTCCTTGAGACTTTAAAGATAAAACCATAATGTGTTGTGTTTTTTATTTTATGTTTGAAATGTTTTTTGATCCTTATTATTTATGATTAATATTTCATTATAATAGAATATTGGTTTTACCTTGGGTTTTATTGGATAAATGGGGTCTCCATTTAATTTTAAAACCCAAATCCACTTTAAATTCAAATCACACCAAGTGTTTGATTAAATGCATGTATGGATATTTTCAAGGAGTATTCTTATTAAAAGATGTGTTTATCATTAATTATGTTTTTTTAATTATTCTACATTAAATTAAAGATTTTTCTTAGTTTTTAAATGGTTTCTTGAGTTTCCAAGAGTTATTAAGATACTTATACAATGGTTTTATGAGTTTTATTCAAAAATAACTTTATATCTCGAGTTGAGAAATGATATCCCAAAGCCCTAGTTGGCACCTTATGAAATTATTTTTCACGTTTTATTATTTCTCAAGAGATTATGGAAATATATTAAATATGTGTTTTATGATTGATTATACATGGGAGAACTGGGGGTGGGAAGTAATCTTAGATTAATATAGTCTTAATGTAGATTATATTCTAGTTATGGAATATTTTTCCATTATATTGAGTGAGGTAACATGATGAATTAATACCCCGGTGAGATTGAGGGAGATCCTATAACTATATAGGTTCATATATGTTAGCTAGTGTTCCTTGATCATGTACCAGTTACATTAGGCCCAAAGGTTAGATCCCCAAGATTTATATGATACATATGATTGAGATATGTGACTATTTATTTCCCAAGTATTCATTTTGAAAATTGGATACAATTTATGCCATGTTTCCCTCAATTATGATTTATAGTTGACTTGTATATTTTTTAATCCATCATCCGTGATTTGTTATTATTTTTCAAATTTAATCATTTTTATTATTTTATTTGAAAAGATTCTACTATTTATTATTCATATTGTCACATAGTTATTTTTACTTTATTATTTATATTTTAGTTCAAATTGATTTATGATTATTGAGTTTCTCATATTTTTCTAATTTTTAATAAAAGGTATGATTTTATCATTATGATAGGTTCTTTTGGTGATTTTAAAAAGGGAACATAGAAAGGGAATAATTTTCCTTTATGTATAAAATGAGGGTATTTCTAATCTTTAATTTGAAACCATTTTTTTATTGTAAATGCTATTTTTTAAAAAAATGGATTAAATATTAAATTTTATTTTAAAAGGTTGAATTTTATACCTTGGTTAAAAAATTATTTAAGTAGTGGTATTTTTTAATTTTCTTTAATAAATATGGAATGGATTACTTTAATTAGTATATTTTAAAACTATTATAAAAATGATTTTATTTTAATTGTTATGAATGGGGTGTAAGGATGTTAACTATTTATATTTTTACTCACAATTATCATACTAATTTTTTTTATAATATGATTTGATGTTTCAGAAGATTATTTGGGTCTTCAGTTCAGGTATATTGGTGGACACAAGTGAGTATGACTTACTTGACTCATGAAGATGGGTAGTTGTGGTTATTTTTTTTCGTGTTAATTTTTTCCTGTTATATTTTTCCATGTTTGTATTCTAGTTATATAATTTCTTTTGGATTATGATAGGATATATTATATTTTTATTAGCCTTTTTTTTTATCATTTATGAGTTATGATTTTTTCATTCCTTGTTTGGTTTTTCTATTTATCAGGGCTGCTTATTTGAATGTTTTTTCCATTTTATGTATCAAACGGTCTTGTTGGATTTCTAGGTGGGATTATCTTAGTTATTTATTTCTTGATCATGGTAAATAATTACAAAATTAGTATGGTTGGTTCCTCAAAACCAGTTTCTAGCCCTCGAGTATTGAGAATACCATTTAGTCTTAGTTGTGTGCTGACTCGAGGACCCATACTAGTGGTATCCCAGGTTGATTAATTATAAATTTTATCCATGTTCCAAGATTTTATTTGGGGAGTCTAGTTGTATAGATGTAGGATTTTTAGAATTTAAGTAGTGATTCATTATTAGGTTACTGATCACAACCTTTTGTGACAACTCTTAAGTTACCATGGGTGTTCACGAGTTGTTAATATTTAATTCAAGTCTGTTTACTGGTTATATTTTAAGTGTTTAGTCATTATATTAGTATTGATAATTTATGAATTTTTTTAGATGTTACACATTTGGGAGTAGAGTTTTGGATGAATCCAGGGGTTTCAAATTTTCTATGTATGGCTTAGAAAACAATTCCCAGACCACATAACATGGTATAAAAGGTTTCTAGTGGGACTCACATAGTTAGAGAATATTTTTCTAGAATATTTGACCAAACCATGCCTAGTTATAAAATTTACACATTTTTATGTCTTTAGTATCTGGGTATATGACCTATTTTCATTATTATCCATTATTTCTTTAGGATTAATTAGGGCATTTTTTTGGTTTTTTTGTTTAGACTAATATAAGATTCAATTTTAAATGGAAAAACATTGGAGTAGTCTTTAATAGGGGGTTACATTTATAATTCAAGACGTGATATGTAATGTTTCAGATATAAAATTAAATATGGATTTATAAAGGCCTTATTTTGACAAGGAAATTATATATAATTTTTTAGGAAATTTCATGAATGGTTTTAAAAAATACCTCAAGACCATTTTAACATTTTATTTGTGAGTGTCTTCAAAAGATTATTATTAATATTAGGAATTTTATATGGTGGTTTATCTTGATATTTTAAAGTGTTTTGGAAATACTTTGATAATCACATGTGGTACTTACAATGATTATTAAATGTATTAAATATGATATTTAAGGGTTTGGGTGGATGCTTTATATTAAAATTTCTTTTCTAATGTATTAAAATTATGTTCAAGTGAGTATTAAAGTTGTTGTGATTCTTTCAAAGGAATTATTTTATATTTTAAAGTAGATTTTTCATGAATTATTTTAATTCCCTACAAGGGAAATGTATTTTTAAATACTGATATAATTTAAAAATGGATTTTTATTTAGTATTATCAATGAAACAATATGTTTTCAATGTTCATATAATTGAGTCTAATGTTTTTATGGGTTATTTAGAAATGGATTTTCCTTTAAAGGAGAGTTTTTTTTGAAGTGGTTTACTTTAATATATAATATGGATAACCTTTTTAATTGGAAGTGGATATTTATTAATGTTTTGATAACTTGTTTTAGATTGAGTTTTCCATGTTAGTTGAAATAACTTATTTTAAGTGTATATATGTAAAATAAGTATTTAAACTCATATTTAAAATATAGATGGTTTAAAGTGAAATATATTTGAAGTGTGTTCATTTTGTGGGATTATTCATTTGATTTAATCTCATGGTTTATAATCAGATTAATTTACTTAAATTAGGAATCATTAATGAATGGATTTATGTTTATGTTAATTTTAACATGTCCAAAAGAATCCTTGATGAATGATTGAATGTTGGTGTCTATGGTTTTCCCCCATTTTATATGTGTGATCCAATTTTGGGATTGATGATGATTATATACATGAGGTTTTCAATTGTTGAGTATAGATAATATCAAATCATTAGAGGAAATTATTGATTGATGTATTCATTGGGTATCACTTTGGTTAATATTTATGGATATATATTTGTTTTGGGTATTATCATGCCTTTGTGTTAGTTGTAACCTTTAGTTTTGATGTGATGATAACCTTGTAATGGGGTTCTAATTTCAATAGATCATATATGGGATGTCTTGTTTTCATATTTGGTTAATAGGGACAAGTGTTATTCCTAGTTTAGATTATTCTCTAGATGGTGTTTTATTTTTATTTTGGGTTCACTTGGAGTTGTATTCCTAATAATGAGGTCCCATGTTATTCTCTCTAGCCCCGATGTAGATCCCAAGTTGTTCTTGTTGAGGCATGTATAAGCATAAGGAATTTTTAGTTTACTATTGCATTTTCCTATCATATCTATCATTATTTTTCTTGTTCTAGGTAGTATATCTTATGATATTTTAACTCTAATGGAATCTTTGAGGTCTACTGTGTTTATTTGAGTATTAAGATGTGTTTAGGATCATAGTGGTTGTATTCATAGGTTTCTTCTATGTTAAAGAATTTCCTTTTGAGATTTACATTCTTTTTATGTATTCTTTTGATGAGAGACTTTTATTTTCTATTTGTTCTTGGTTTTATCGGTAGTATTTATATAAATATCACATTAGTGGAAGTCTAAAATAATGGGGATACGACCATGGAAAATCTTCCCTTTTTCTAATTTCTAGGTGAAATCAGTGTTTGGTTTCTACGAGGTGAGGTGTTTGGTTTCACCGAACTAACCCAACCCTTTGATTGATTGTGGCCTCATTGGCCATGAATTTTTTTGGGTAATATTATTTAGAATGTTTTATGATTTATCTTTTGTTAGAATGGTCGGATGCCTACAGAACACTTTACTTATATTTTGATGATTAGATACATGGGCATTACGTTGGTCTTTGTGGTTCTATAAAAGATGTTTCTACCTTCAATTGTGTAGCTTGTATCATTTAGTTCTATATAACTAGTTCCAATCTATGTAATGGTGTTCCTTTTTTTTATATTAAAATTCTGTTTTAGAAAAGGAAGTTAACCTCATCATTTCTTAGGGTAACCTTTTCTAATGGGATCCTTCTTAGAGAAGAAATAATTATGGTGGGGAAAATTAAAAAATTTTGACCTCCATTTTCTCTTCTATTTTATTAATTTATTTGTATTTATTATCTTCTACTGGATTCAAGTGATTTTATTTGAGTTTTATGAGAATTGGGAAATTTCATCCTACTTCATCGTCAGTGCATGGTTAGTGAAAACCATGGGGTAGGACCGTGAAATGATTTTGGTAAATCATTATAGATTTCATAAGGTTAGTGCATGATTTGCTAAACCATGTGACCAAAACATGCATCATTCTGTAGGTTTTATAAAAAGGATTGCATAGTTGTTTTAAAATTTGGTAAACTATACGGTTTACCTAGATACATTAAAATTTTGAAATTACACTTTTACCCCTAATCAATTTAGACCCATCAGGTTTCCTCCCTTATCCTCCTAATCAACTTATACGACCACCAATTCATCTCTCCTTCATTTCCTTTCATCATATTCCACCAACCGATTCTTCGATACATCTTATTTTAAGTTTTATTAATTAATTTATTTATTAATTCTATGATTTCCTAGGAATTGAAGGTCAGAAATCATATTTTTTTTACTGAAACAAGCTCTTCCACATGGTTATCATATAGTTAGTATTAATAGTGTACCTAACCATGCATGAGAGGTATTTGGGGTACAATGTGGTTTTTCTCAGTCTCCATAAAGTCTATATAAAAATATAAAAGTTTATAAAAATCATGTAGCCTTTTTTTGAAAGATAGTGGATCCAGAAAGGTTTCTAAATGATTCTCCTAATCATGTGACTAAACATATGAGATTTCTTGAACATTAAAATTTCTGATTTTAACTAAATACCATTATGAATTTTAACCCAAATCATATTTTATTCCTCCCCATTGGTGTTAAGACTCTTCCCCTTAGTTTGGGTATTCTCCCCCTTTATCTATTGGTGATTTTTCCATGATTTTTTATGGCTTTCTTCAATGTAAACACAAATTATTATGTTATTCATCCCCTTTCCCTTCATTCTCCATTATTCATTCATTTATATGGAATTGTGTAACCATATCATTCTATGTGGATGAATATAGGTTTTATAATTTGGGATTTATATTTTTTATTGGTGGTTTAGGTTCATGATAACTTGTCTTTACTCGATTCTTGTGGTTTTCATCAAAGGTAATGAGTTATGATTTAGTTATGTGGTATGCATATCTATATAAGGGTTATTTTCAATGGAATACCTTTAGTTCTTTATTTCCTTTTTTTTATTAACATTTCTTTAAATAATTCTAATAATATTTCTTTATCTCGTTTGATGTGATTTATTAAATGGAATGACAATTTGATGGTGTAAAGTGTCACTTCTAATGGAATTTCTATGTATGCATGCAATGTGTTTGATAAAATTCATCAAGGGGTATTTATTATTCAAAATGTATTTAAATAAGGGGATTTTGAAAATTTTTTACCTTCTTATTGGTGTTTGATTATTATTATAAAATTTGGTTTATATATTTTTCATTTACAATATTTTTGGTGATTAGAAATTTGTGTCACATAGGAGACCTTGGGTATGTAAGTGATTGTTGATTCCCTCTAAATAAGCATCATCAAAATCACAAAGGAAGAAATACCTGAATATGGGTATTATTTTACCCACAAAATCAAAGGAAGAAGAATATGGATGAGTCTCAGGGATCGCATGAGCCTCTAAAGGAGTCTTAATCATGTGACCATTTCAAGGTCATGAAAAGTATCCATGAATGGCAGATAACCCATAACATTACCTGTGGATCCCCCTTCAAAGAAACTTCTCACTCTAGATATGTCCCTATAAACAACTGATGGCCACATGTTATAGACGAATGAATTCCCCAAGACCGCTTAGTTTTTCATTGTAAAGTGCATGAAAAACACTCTGAAATCCTTCAAAAATAAAGTGAATGTCATTACAAAGATGGAGATCCCCAGTGGTCAAAAATGTCATGTTCCAAATCATCATCAAGAAGAATAAAATCCCATGATGATATCTAGTAAAAATCACATGACCCCCAAACCATTGTGGGATAAAAATAATTAGATAAAAAAGAGTAAGGAAAGGGGGTTCATAGTCCCTGAAGGACATGAGACACACCCTTGATGACCCATGATGAACCACAAGTCCTCGAAATCATCCCACCACATGGAAGTCCTCGAGTATCTCCAGGAAGCCCCTTCAGTGCTCTAGGAACATATGGATCAAAATTTCCACAAAATGCTTGTGCACTCTCGATACAACCCATATTTGTCAAGTGGGAAATCATCCAAAAATTATGTAAATATCATAGTAATTACTCATAAAAACATTCATAATCCTTGAACTTTGTAAAATCAAACAAAGAGGATAAAAATGGAAGAGGCGATAGGTACTTGCAGCCACTGAAGGACATGCGGTGGGACTCTAGCAATTCATGAGGTGATGCAAGACCTTGGTGAAATGTCTATCTCATGTTGCAAAAGCCCTTTGGCATGTTAGCGTCACTGCATGGAAGTCCACAAGAATATCTGGAAAAATCCATGAGACTCAACAGGTAAACAAGTATCTTTTTCAATGAAATGCTCGGTCACCCCCATAGGACACATATTGATCACACGACACATCACCAAAAAATAGAATAAATATCCTCAAAATTATTCATGAAATCCCGCATGACTCTCAAACTTTGTCACATGAAACAAAGGGGATAAAATGGGAGGGGGAGGGAGGTGTTTGTGGTCGCTGAAGGGAATGTGGTGCACCCGCATCATGATCCCATGAATCCTGAGGACAAACAATCATGGTTTCATAGAAGATACTAGAAAAGTCACCTAAGGTATCATGAGTTCCTCCCAGAAGGCAGATGGAACTTGAGAAGACCCTCTGACATGTTAACATGCTAACATGGATGTCCCTCAAAACTTCCACATGATCAAAAAAGTATTCAATAATTGAAAATAATCCAATAAAGAAATCATTGGAGGAAGAGGTTCACGATACAATCAGGTGACACACTCAGAGTAGCCTATAATAGAGACTCATGAAACCATGTGGCACCGGGACCCTTCACTAAATTGAGCCTTGACTCACCCCAGATATTCCATAAAAACCAGTGAGTATCTAGGTTGGGGAGGCCTACAAATCCCCCACCGCAGCTAAAAAAATTCACCATATACTATGCGAAGGGAAATCTTGGGTGGAAAATTCCCAAGCATCGAAGCGACTTTCTTGGAGTAATCGATCACACTACCATACAACCTTCCATTAGGTAATACACTAGTGGGATGTCCGAGTAGTCATGCACTAGGCATAAAGTAATTTTCATGATCATTCATGGATCACACAACAGATCTATGGTAGGATATGAGAAAAACACCCCACGAGCCTACTAGATCATGCGAGACTCAAGAAAAACTGACAATGAGAAAAACCAAGGCATTCACAATACAAGGGTTAGAAAAAAGATCTAAGGAATAAGTCTTAAGTAAAGTTCATGATCACCTCCCCTCATACGCTTCATGTGTGTCATTCAAATATAGGCAAAAACACTTGGAAACATCACCCATATCTGACAACACTCTCCCAATATGTCATATAAGACACGTGATATACTCCAAACGTTCGAAAATAAATCACACGGTTCCCCCATGGATGAAACTTTGATCTTGTGAACCCTATAAATCCATCACATAGGACTTGTGACATCCTTCAAAGACATCACTTCACTCATATAACAGTGTTCGATCATGGTAGTCGAGTCTTGAGAAAGCACATGGACATAATGACCTAGCTCTCATGACACCTTATGGTCATTTCATATGAGACTCACGATGCCCTCCAAAAATGATAGCCTGGTCTTGAGATGTCTCTTGGAAGTGTCGGTCAAGATTCATGACATCCTTCAATCAATGTTACACTAGATCTTGGGACACCTTACATATGTGTCAATCTAGGTCATGTGATGGCTCTCTAGACATGCCAACTCGGTCTCATGACACCCACTAAAGAAGAAGGCCATATTAGTAGGGCATATTAGGGCTTGATAATATCATCTTTCCTCAGTGTGTAAGCCCCAATCTATAGGGAAAAATCATTGTATAAGCCCTGACATAAAGTTATGTTCAACGAATCTGATTCTTACCATATTGAGGATACATAGGCCACCATTCCCTAAGGTTCAAGCTCCATATTGATCCTTAATAGAGTGACCAACTTTTGAGTCCCTTGTTCAAAGTAATGAAATTGATTACATGATATCCCTTGTTTCCTAGAAATGAGAATGTCTCACATGGGATTAGGGAGTTGTAATGATTATATAACCTACCCTATAAACCTCCAAAATGGTACCAAGAATCCTTAGCGTGTAAGCCCTCACATAAAATATACTACGATGACTCTGATTCCTACCATATTCAAGATACATATCATACTTTCTAAAGGCCTGAGCTTCATACCAAACATCCCAAGGAAAAAACCATCACACAAGTCCCAAACATATACTCCATGAGGCTGATCATTTATTCCCCTTATTTCTCACATCTAGCATAGCTCACACGGGCTTAGGGATATGTGAATGAATACCTCATTAGGAATCATGGGTTAATACCCTTTATACAAGGACATATATCTTAAGGCATTCCCTAAGAGAATAAATGAACTATGTGGGTTTTGATTCCTGCAATATCTAGGATATGTAGAACACCTCATAATGGATCAATCCCCTCCTCAGAATATTAACCACTCCTCTCATGAAAGAACATTCCGATGTACATGTTTATATAGTTACAAAACATAAATCAGCTATTCTTCACTATGTAAATGGATGAAGAACCTTAGATACATACAAATAGGTCCATCAATGGTACTCCCTTTCTTTGTCTACTAAGAGAATTAACCGATAAACCATTTGTCAGTGTAACCAATCTCTTATCTTTATTAGGAAGAGATCAATGAGAATATCTTAAATCTATAAGAGAGTCCTGGAGTAAGAAATATTCTCCCCCCAAGGGTGTCGTGATCCTAAAATCCAATCCTCTCAACCAATTCTAGTCCCCATGATTCATTGGGCTTTAAAACCCAGATTACCACCGACATTTAGAAAGAATGTCTGTACCCATATATAGATGGGGGAACCATTGAGAGTTTCTGGGAAAAGTGAAAATGGTATCCTGACCAACAAAACCATTTCACACTACAAAATCCTGGAGAAACATAAATGGTGAACCAGACATGAATCTCTACAATGAAAAAAATTATCAGTTATTACCCATTGAGGCATTTTTTCTTCACCTATATGCAATCAAAATGATAAAATCGACATGAATCTCTAAAAAGATAGAATAATTAGTTTATAATGCATCATGACACTTTGTTTTTATAAACCTATACAAATAAAGAAATAAGTCCAGAATAACTTTACAAATGATCCTCTGAATCTAGGGTTCTCATAAGTCCATCCTCATTTTGATAAGTCCAAATGAGTGGAATGGACGAATCAGGAATAAAAGAACAAATTAGTTAACCATGCATATCTGATTGAGTATATTATGGGTATTATACTACAATAATCAGTAACCTTGTTCTTTGTCATCCATTTAATTGTAGATACTAATTCATCAGCCTGATTTGAGATGATATCATCGTTATCCAACATTCGTTAGGGAAACTTTTCTGCAATTGCAACTTTTGTATCCCACAAAGAAATTTCACCTTCACGATGACTCCAAAGGCTTGTTGAAAATATGATGGTTTAGGTGTACCACCAATATTGTAGTATCCTGACCTTGGAGGCCACTCATGAAGCTCTCTAGACACAATGATCTATGAGTCCACATCACCTGGGGAAGCCTACTCTTAAACCTGTGGCTCTCATTGCCATGACCAATATCTTCAGGAGCTTATCCTTGGAGTGAAATAACAACCACCTTCCTTATATGATGAAGGTGGACTAGGAAGCCATATTTGGATCCCTTCAGGTTTAGGAGCCACCCATGATGGATCCTTTTTACCACTATCACTGACACTACCCGGCTGGTACCCCTCACTCGCCTGCTGAGGGTACCATCCAACACACATCCTCCTCTGATGCCCATGCGCGAGCTATAAGGAGGACTCATCGGAGGAGAAAAACATCAGATATCTTGGAGAGGATGCATATTCCCACTCTTTCAGATGATGAATACTTGAATACTCAGGCAATAACCACCCATAGGATCATATCCCTACTCTCTCTAAAAAAATCAACGTGAATATTCCCACATCAAGCATGGTGGAGGCTCATATTCTTTCCCCCATATAAAAATATCACTAGCATACTTTGGTGTCTCAAGGAGGAATGAAGGGGTGCATATACCTGATTCAATAGAATTAATCTGTCAGTTCATCATAGAGACATAAAATGTGTTGGCTCATATCTTTGTACACAATTAAATAAGATACCAATATATTTTAGAAATAGCTCAAGAACTCCATCGGCATATTCCCACACTGTTGCAGATGAAGGGATATACACACAGTCCTATCTATACAGCCAGTATAGTGAAACACTCTAATCATCAGGAACAAGAGACTATACTAGAGCAAGCAGACACTCTTTCTCCTTCTCGGGAGGATTATCAGCATACTCCAGTGAAGGGAGAGGCATAATATTAGACTCATATCCCCATTACAACTGATGCTCACCAGGTGAGAGTATCACACACCTTGAGATAGGGGAACATTCCTATCAAATAAGTCTGGTGGCATACTCTAAAGGCATTGGATCATGCATATATCCCTGTCCTGGTCAAGGATAACCAAGTGAAAATTAAACAAGCCTCATGATAGGGTCATATTTTTATTAGTAACTCTACCTAGCATAATCTAGTGGATAACAGAAGAAATGCACATATTCCTACTTCTACCGATGAACGACTGCACCAGCATCATTACAAGGAAATACAATATGAGTCTCACATCCTTTCTCTCATTCCGAAGGTCTGTCAACATATTCCTATTAGAAATTCATATACGGTTCAAGCCCTTATTCCTGATCAATCTATGTCCAACCAAGTTAGAGTGTAAAATGCCTTGGGGTGGGTAAATAATCCTTAGAAGAAATATCATCATCATATTCAAAAGTCTCAGGATCAAGCTCATATTTCTATCTTGACCGAGGATCACTAAGTAGGAATGGAACATGCCTCAAGACATTATCAAATTCATATCAGTGATGTGACAAATCATAAGAATATCTCGACATCTTCTTAGTAGTAGGATCATACCCCATAATCATTAGATGGTTATATGAATGTTATGGAAACCACCACATAGCAGGCGCATACCCCTACACAACTCCCAAATATAAGGAGGAATATTCTTACCATGACACAGAACATGGAATGTATCCCTAATCTGATCAATTCTAGTGTCCTTGAGATTGTTCGAGACACATTATCAACAAAACATGGGTCTTTTGACTCTTCCATCGAAGTGGAAATAGAAGACATTCATTAGAAAAGTAGTCCACATCATGGAAGTCTGGAGATGGATCGCATGGAGACTCTCAAAATACACCATGGTCGACCTCCCTACAAAAATATCTCATGTGGACAAGGAAGTCCCACCCTTTCCCATACACCTCTGTATGGAGAGGTTTTCCATACTCTGACACCTTCGTAGAGAGAGGTTATTAAATCATTAGGGTGAATTGTATATGGTTCCCCATCAACTTCCAACACCAACCCACTCCTGTCAGCAGGAAACCATCAGAACGATCTTCTATGGTATGATTGGATGGATTTGTGTAAGTCTGATGAGGAGGAGGATAAAATTTATATATGGAGAGAGTTATCCAAAAACAACCTCCCCATAATGTTTTATCCCCTCACTACCATTGACAATGAGATCCTAGATGAGATAGAAAAGGTGTTCATACCTTATATATGCCAAAATACATGGGCCACTAATCAACAACTAAAGGCTAGACATCTACCTTATCTAGGATATGAGTTTCACCTTTAGATGATCAATACACTCTATTTTCAGTTAGACCTGGCTGTTATCTCTATGGATCAGGATCCAAAACTGTATAAGCCCAACGTAAATATGAAACATGCTTTCTTCCATTACATCACGACTCTTCAGCAACTAATATCCAAAGCCAATTCATGTATCTTTATTAGAGGGTGGGGAAAATATGAATCATTACACTTTGCTACTCCCTTGAAAAAATAGATCCCCTCAGGTACAAAATCCTACAATGTTATAGCCTTTAGCAAGATAAAGGGACCCATAAATGATCGGGACAATTGGTGGCTACAACAGAATCCATCCACTCTAATAATTACCATAAATTATGAACGTAGAGGGAGGATAGTCAAAATGTCTTTTAACTAGTCCCCTAAAAATAATAAGAATACATTTCAAACACAAATACCAAATTTTTGATCACTCGAGCAACTTCACGTAAGAAACGGTTCTCATCATGGGTCACCATTGCACCCAGTTCCTATGAGATAACAACTATACCCCATCAAGTAGGCCATGATTATAGATGCAGTATCATCCATCCAGGAGTCAGCCTAGCCCGCCATACTGGGGGGATATCTACCACCAACTCCACCTCTCGTATCATTAATTCCTCAGAGGATTTGGGATATATAGGTAGTAGCTCTAAGAGAACCCCATCCCACTAGGTTAGGGGAATTTTTATCTCAATCAACATCAACATGTTCATTATCCCCTCATAATACCATTGATAAATCATCAATGATACTAGAACAACTACACTCCTCTAGTATGGGGGAATTTGTACCAAAATTTTCATCCAGAGAATTATTAATTCTCTGACTAGAGCCATTGGATCCTCAATAATTAGACTAATCAGGGCCAACTACAGCCCTGAATGGCCCCCACCTCACAACTATAGGAGAATTTTTATCATCATCATCACCATAGAGGGAATTTGTCTTCTACAGTTTGGGATTAATTAATCAATGGCCATCATTCCACCATCCCCTCTCACAGCAAGACAAACCCCTATTGGTTAGGACTCATTCGGAAAACCTGACTGAAAACTCCCTCAAGTTTAAAGTTCATAGACCAAAATGGGAGGAAGGTATGATGAGTACAGTTAGACCCCACTACTTCACAATCCAAAATAGTCCAACGTGGACAAGGGTTTGAATAATAACCCTAAAGTGGATAACAAAGAATCATCCTGTTCTGTCAAAAGCATTATCACAAACAACATTACCTGATATGCCTCTATGAATGTCATCACGATCAACATAGAAGATATTGATCACTATGAAAAGATATAGGGCCATGACATAGAAGATTTACCTTGGGAGGAGGGTGACTTGAATGAACTGAATGAGGCTACATGCACCAAGAATAAGAGATGAATCCAAAACATGGAAATTATTAATATTGAGTTGCCACCTCACTGATGGAACACTACCAAATGGAAGGGTACAACCAAATCCCAATCACTTCCTAGGATAATTGAGGCTCCTTCCCCAGGGAACAGGTTGTTACAGTATGAGAGTAAAATAAAATCTCTTTTCCAACTTAATGAGGAGCTACTTAGGGGAAATATTCCTATAGGGTATCAGATCCAAGAATAGAAAAATTTCCTCCCAACCACAACTGATCTACCAGTAATGATGACTTCTGAATATTAGATTGGATAAAGGTCTAGGAATCCATCCCATTTACATGAGGAAGTCGAAAATGATTATGAATTCCCTCTGTCGTTGAATCAGGCTCTGAACTACCAGGATAACCATTCAGTAATGGGACAAATTGAAAATTAGATAGAGTTGAAAGTGGGTCCACCTCATCAACCCCCACTGGATCCCAAAATATGGAATATGGATCTGGTAGTAGTTCCCTTGAAGCTCATTAACATCATCGGGTCCCTAGCTACTCGAATGAAAGCCATGGACATGTGATGTGCACCTGTAAATCCTGAAAGAAAGCCATCTCCAAAATGGGTCAATTATACCTCACCTCCACCCAATTTTGGAAAACCTACCTAATCTACCTTTGATGGTATGGGTAACACCCAAAAACATCTAACACATTGCATGTCCCGATGAATACCGATGACAGGACCTCGAGATCAATAGGAGGAAACCAAGCTAAGGTGTTTCATACGAACCCTGACTGGTATAGCCTTCATTTGGTACAACAGTATGCCAGTAGGATCTATGTTAGGATGGGAATACCACCATAATTAATTACTTTATCAATTTAATTATAAACTAATGAATATAATGATCATCAACCTGAAAAACTGCAAACAAAATGAAAATGAGTGGGTGTATCATTTCATATCAAGGTGGAAGGGTTTGACCTACTCACTCAGTATCCCTCTCTTAAAAGAGTAGCTATTGGAAATACATGCCAAAAATATTAGGGATGAGTTTTAGATTCTTCTAATCCTAATGTAATATCCAGGATGATTCATTGAATTTTATGAAATAGTCCAATGACTGAGGAGTCCATTCAGTGGAACCGATCCGAAGCTCAACTAATTCCTATAGCATAGTTAAAAACAATAGCTAGAACAGAAGGTGTAGATGTTAATCTCAAGACAGTAGTGACACCTATCCAAATGACCAAGAATTTACCGAACCTCCCAAAACTTCCTATCAAGCGGTGACAACCACCGAATCTCCCTCTTCCAGAAGCAAATAGAAATCAAGGTGATCTAGGATTTGAAGAATAGATGGGTAAGGTATACTCCTTATGAAATGAATGAGTAATTGGTTATTTCTTTGAAGGTATGGATATTATCCTAATCACACTTATGAAACCTAGGAATCCTGATGATGTCACTGACCATCCTAATTACTAACCTTTCTATATAAGGTTGGAACATAATATATTGAACTCTTTTGTCTTCAAAGACGTCCTTCAGGGCACGATTGATTCTTGAAAAGTGGTGCTAGATAATTCCCCAGAGTAGGTGGCTCACATAAAAATTTTCCAACTGGAATAAGAGGGTGATTGAAAGAAGGTCACAACCATATTTTTGTGAAAATTCAACATCTGGATGGTTAGAAATATAGTTGATTGAGCCCACACCACTATAAGAAAAGAGTTTCACAAACCTGTAGTATCTCCACCACCCAAGGAAGAGGCATCAGATGTACTTCCCAAAGGTGGGTCTGACCACCAGAGGTGGGATGAAACGAAATTGGAAGATTCATATTCTCCTCCAAAGAAGACATTAAATATCACTGATTTCTTCCTTGTGACATCTATAGCACGGGAACCACCCCACCAAACAGAACCCACATCAAATGAAGAACGAAAATTTGGTTCTTTCAATGAAATACAATTTTCATACCCCTTATTTAACAAGGAGTTTTCCCCAGATCATAAGTTTCATGCACATAACTAGGGAACATGTGGCCATATATGCCAAAATCGAGGATATAAAGGACACTAAGAATGGGGAAAAACTTGAAATTATGGTCACATATATATGAAAAATACATATGCAGTTGAGATTCATGGGAAAGTTCTCCAATGAGCCCAAAAGGGGAAGTGAGGTGTCTCTGAACCCTCTTGAATCCATCTATACCTAATTGTCTTGCATGACTGCCTTGCAGGAGCTCAACCAGATCAGCCTAGAAAAAATGGAAGGCTAGGAAGACCTACGCCACTAGTAGTGGATTCTCTCATCACCACCACACAAGAACCTAATTTGTCTGCCCGAGCACCTCATCTCTTCATCCAAAATCCCAAGAGAAGCCCAATATTGGGAAACATCGACATTTGGCACAAAATTATGATGTTATAAAATAGATGGAATTAGTCCTATCCATTATCTCAGTACTCGATGCACTCCATATTTTAAAAGAACTATTGGAGGCACTTGTTGAAGCCCTCGAGAGCCAAAAAGTGTTTGGGACAGAAGTCACCGCACCCCAGTCCTATCAAGTGGAGACCTTGACACCTAAATGTAATGTCTCCATCTCATTCACTGATAAAGATTAGAAAGAGGCCTTTCAGAGGAACAATAGGCCCCTATATGTCCCAGTAAGACTCAATAATGTCAGTGTCCATATGGCCCTAATTGATAAAAGTTTTAGGATCCATTTTATCCCAATCTGAACCCTACCATATTTGGAATATGGTGAAGGGGATCTGCCTCCCACTAAGCTAACTATCCATGTGTATGATAAACATGAGCAATGAACTCTTAGGAAAATCAATCTCATAGCCCAGTTTTGGGATCTTACATCAGATGATGATTTTATGGTAATATAGTAAGGAACCTCTTATAATTTCTTACTTGAAAGGTACTTTCATCATATACACCTGGAGATACATTAAACATTCCATCAGTGTCTAAAGTATACCATTAATTGAAATTTCAGTATACTACATGGTGATAGTGCTCCCTTTGAGACCTGCGGGGCCACATTTGGTGAAGAATATTTTTATAACAAGGGAGGAAAACAACTAATAAAAAATGATGACATAAAATTTATTACTCCCAATGTCCCGGGGACCACCCATGTAAATCCTTAGAACATGATCGATGGTGACTGTGTACTCCCCAAAAATTTGGTAGAGATGACATGTACAATCCTAGAGTTCCCAAACCCTTTCTCTCCTCAGTGAAAACATTGAAGACCATAAACCCTAGAATCTCTCCATAGTGACCTAGTCAACATGGGATGATAATGTATCTCTTAGTGACCTCTATCTTCCTAATAATAATGGTGAGGCCCCCATATTTCTATCTCCATCCAAAAATGACTCAACATGATCAGAGATGGATGAAGATGAGGATGACCTCAGGAAGTATCCTCCAGAATTTGAAGGATTCTCCACTACCATTGACGAACTCAAATAGATAAACCTAGGAATAGAGGAAGATCCACATCCTATACTGATTTGTGATACAATTCCCTTCAAAGATAAAGATATGTACATCCCATTTTTTAAGTAACATCGATATTTTTTAGCATGGAACTCCACAAAAACTCTTGGGCAGAATATAGATTTGGCTACACAACATATCAAACTATTATAAGAGCATTCAGGATTTAAGCAGGTATCCAGGAGGATTCACTCCTATAATTCTAGCAATATCGAGGTAAAATTGGACAGGTTTATTGAATCCAACTTTGTTTGATAGGTGAAATACCCCAAATAGCTTGCCAACATCATCCCTATCAAGATGAAGAATGGGAAAATTAGGATCTGTATTGATTTTATAGAACATAAAAGACATTTCCCAAAGGATAAATTACCATTTTCAATCATAGAACTCCTGATAGATGAAACTAATTTATTCTGAGTCCTTTATTTCATGCATGGGTACTTGAGGTACAATTATATAATGATGGCCCCTGACGATGAATAATCCACTGCCTTCCAAGTGACTCAAGGTATCTTTGTTATCAAGATGTTCCCTTTTGTTTAAAGAATTATAGAACCACATATCAATGCTCCATGCCCCATATTTTTATGAAATTTTTGGGAAAGACAACCAAATTTTATGTTGATGACTTTGTGGTAATATCTTGATGGTGATGTGATCACTTCACTGACCTTTAGATAATTTTCGACAAGCTACCACAACACAGTCTGAAGACGAATCTATTGAAACGAACCTTTTTAGTAACATCAGGATAGTTCATTGTCTTTGTGGTATGCTAACACAACAACGAGTATGACTTGGAAACTATTAGAGATATCTTATAAATGTAACCCCCAGAAACCTCCAAGAACTAAGGATACTACCAGGGAACCTTGCTTGCATTTGATGGTCATTTCCAACCTGGATGGTAAATCTATCTCATTTACTAGGATAATTAAGAAGGGAATTTCCTACCAATGGGACAATGATTTCCAAATATCCTTTGAAATTCTCATTCAATACTTTTTTCACCTACCAATCCTAATGCCCCTGGAGGAAGGGAGGTCACAAATCATATATGTGGTCACTATGGAACACTCATTAGGCACCCTCATCAATCAAAATAATTATGTGGGAACTGATAATAGTCTCTATTATCTCATCCGAATGATGGTAGGTACTGAGACTCGATACTCTGATTTCAATAAGAAATGCCTCACACTCATCTTTATAGTGAAAAAGATAAAGCATTACTTGTAGCATCACAAAGTCCAATTGGTCTCATGTATTGATCCAATCAAGTACATCATAGGACGCCCTATTTTGACTAAGTGATGGGCCTGATGGGTAGTCATTTGTTAGAAATAAGACATCCAGTACGTATCACATAATTCATTAAAAGGAAAATCCCTATATGACTTTCTTGCAGCACATCCATCCCCAGAAAATATACCGAAAGACACTGAGCTCTAGGATGAAGAGTTATTCTATTCCCATGACACTCCCCAAACATGGGAGATGTAATTTGATGGAGTTTATTTTATTCCTTTCAACACAATAATGGAGAACCCAAAGATCAACCAGGTTGGTCTGGGGAGTGTACTCATCTCTCCAGAGAAGGTCATCCTACTATACTCTTCCTCACTATCTAAAGGATGTACAAATAACAAGGAAAAAAAGTTCTCATCACTGGATTAGAACTATCGATACAACTAAAAATAGCCCACCTAAAAATAAAAAGGGATTTATAGTTAGTGATAAAGTAGGTCAATGAAGAATATTCCATAAAAAAGGAGGAATTGGCACCCTAATGGGCTAAATCAGGGGATTGATGGCTAAATTCCTCTTTAAACCACACTATGTTTTATTACTCGATAATAGAATGATCATGCCAACACACTATATAATGTAGCTGCCGTCATGGTTGA
Source organism: Viscum album (assembly GCA_963277665.1). Lineage (NCBI taxonomy): Eukaryota > Viridiplantae > Streptophyta > Magnoliopsida > Santalales > Viscaceae > Viscum > Viscum album. The sequence goes on from OY728158.1 coordinate 1,468,828,407, forward strand.
ACATGATTTGGAGGAAGAAGCATTTCATATTACACATTGAAGAATGGGTTCATTGATCATCATATGTGATATGGAAGAGATCAATAAGTTCAGCACCACCATAGATGATGATGAACCAATGACCACCTATGAATAGATGAATCCTATAATCAAATAATTTCGAGATCTGAATCTCCCAACATATCATGATAGAAGGTAAAAAATTAAGTGTTGTGTAGAAAACATCACCCTATAGGATGGTCCAAACAAGAAAAAATTTCTCTACAAATGTGGCTTTGATATAATTCTCTTTAGGTTCATATATTAAAGAGAAGTTCTCTCCATCGTGGAGGAAGTCAGTGTAGGCTCCTACAATGCCCATTAATGTTGGACCAAGCCCTCTCACTATATTAGGTGGTTGGTTATTATTGGAAAACCATGATACATGGATTTGTATAATTCACTAGGAAATTTCATGCATTCCATATTTGTGAAAACTTTATCTATACACCCTCAAAATTTCTTCATAAAAATAAATATTCCTAGTAATTTTCTGTTTGGGTGATGGATGTTGTGGGGCCATATCCCAGGGCCACAACAAATGAGTTCAAGTATATCCTTACAACTACTGAATTATTTTTAAAATGGGATTGATGCAATACCCCTCAAGGAAGTATGGGAGAATAATATAATCAACTTCCTGAAGTAATATATCATTATCAGGTTCAGAGTCCATAACACAATATTGACAAAAAAATGACACTGAATTCTATTCCACATAGTTGTAGGTGCTTTACCAGGAGTACACCATCGAGTCAAACCACTTGTCCCACTATCATGCAATGATAAATGGAAATATAGAGGCCTAAAATAAGACTCTATAAAACATACTATAGATGATGGTGAACAATGATAAGAATTCTTGTCTAGATAAACTCCTCCATGATTTATGGGCCTACTGTACCACCATGCGTACTACTACACAAGCAACACCATATTAACTGGTGTATGGGATTGAGATAGTGTTACCCATAGAAGTCTAGTTTCACACACTCCAGATATCCATTTGCAGAAATCTATTATATAATGAACAATTTCAAAAGCAATTGGATGAATTGGAATGACTAGATGAGAAAATGCTGTGCACACTACACAATTTGGAGATTCAACAGAATTGGATAGCACAATACATCAATAAAAAGGTTGGCCTTAGCTCATTCCTACAGGGATAACTGGTGCTGGTTCTCAGAACCCTAATGATACTAGGAAATAAGGACACAAAGATGATGGCCATGTGGGAAGGGCCATATGTAATACATAAGGTGTATCATAATGGAGCCTATTCATTGGCCACCATAGATGGAGAGCACGTCACACTACCCACCAATGTGAAATTTTTTATGAAATAAATTGCATAGATGTTAGTAAAATGGAATCCACATTAGAGTAATCCACATCAATCATCCTAAATACATGACGTTAAACTATACAGGGTCATCCTGACCACATTACATTAAACTATATGGAGTTCATCCTAGTAACAATACATTAAACTAAATGACACCTTTCGTCCTTACTACACGATATAAAATTACATGGATCTGCAGTACCCTTTCATGTCAAATAATTCATAATCCTTATTGTATGATGTTAAAATGAATGGTCAACATCCTTGCCGCATGATGTCAAACTAGACGGTTCTTCTAGAATTACGTACAACTTGATTCTCATCCTCATGAGATATATAGGGACACCTCAATCCTATATCTTGGTCTAGCTACTACATGATATAAAATTCCATTATTTTAATCTATTCTATCTCTTCATTTTAGGGAAACCCATGTCATTCCTTGTTTCTCACACTGAGCATTGCTCATGTGAGCTTAGGAATCGCGGTAGGGACTCACCCCCACAAGCAAAGCACATAGGTACACAATAATTCCATCATAGTCCCAAATGTAAGACCATAAAAATAATACCATGATTCCTCAAAAAATGGCCTTAAAACGATTGACCAATGTCTTTACCACATGAAATAAAACTTCACGGATCTGTGATACCCATCTCCATTCACATCGGGTCACCTACATCCTTACCACGTGACGTTAAACAACACAGATCTTCTAAGAACTATGTACAAATTGATTCTCATTTCCAATGAAATATTTAAGTTAACCATTTCTTAATAACATTTTGTATACTAAATTTATTAAATTTCATCTAAAAGTGCATAATTGGTGTGAGATACTCAGGTTTTAATACTAAATATAATTTTTGAGCATCATTTGATGTAGTTCAATTGATTTAGTTTACTATTTTAATTATAACAATTATCATGATGATTCAAATTTTGTGATTCTTGTTTTTGGGGTTCCTTATTAAATTTCAGAAATATAATTAGAAGGAATAACTGTCCAATTCTTCCATTTGAAGGGTCATATGGACCACACAAAAAGGACCAATAAATCTTTGATGAAACTGGACCAAAAATGAATTTTGAATTACTAGGATCAATATAGAAATCTGAAATTGTTGATTCTCCACCAAAAGTTTTGGTATAATACCATTGATATTTGATAAAAATTTCAAGGCCCAAATATACTAATAAGGGGCCTAAATGTTTCTATGAAGTCCATCCCACCATTATATATAGGAATTGAAACCTGCACAAATTTATTGACTTTTATCCTAATATAGACTTCCATGCAAGATGACATTTTGCAGTGTGAAATCCAAGATATAGGTGGATAACTTTGTAGAATAATTTGTTCGAATTTTAGGGAATATTTCTATTCAAAAATCCATTCAAATTCCATCCTTAGAAATGGTGGTGATAGAAATGGATAGTTTATAATTGTTTATTCAAACTGCCATAACATTGGATCCTTAAGTCCAACAGTTGACGAATTTTTAGAGTAGCCATAAGACATGTATATCTACAACTTATAAGAAGAATATATCTTAGTATTTTTCTGTCTGGATGGTCCAATATTTGATCCAATTGGAGGGACAAATTTGAAATGAAAATAGTCCAACTCCTTGGGCATGTCAAAAATCACTCATCCTAAACCTTTGATATTGTTATAACTATTCCAATTAGTGTCATGAGGAGATAAAACATGGTTTGGGAGATGAGTGTGAGATTTGTTTCAAGTTCAAATTAAAAAAAAATAAAAAAATGAAAAAAATAAATAAATAACACATATTCATTGGGAGAATTTTTGTGTTTTATAAATATTTCATCGTCTCATCCACTTAAAATTTTATTCCTCCTTTGTGTATTTCTTTACACAATCATTCCCTTGTAAATATGTGTTTTCATTTCCTTCTATATTTCATTTCGAAAACATTTTGAATTGAGATTATAATTTGGATATCAAAGAAAAGGTTTTCATAGGCTCTAAGGGGCTTTTAAAAGGAGGATTAATGTAAGAGAAATGAAAGGCTATTTGAATATTGCGATTCTTATGTGGTTAAAAAAATGTCTTTATCATACTAATGCATGCCAAAGTAATAAATTCAGCTCTAAGGTCCACAAACTTAATACTCAAAATTGGGGGGGGGGGGTTGAAAACACACATTTTAAAAAGATATCCATAGGTGGACTTGGAGTTAAAGATAATGTTTCTCCTCACGATTGGGGAAAATCATTTTTCAAATAAAAAATAGAGCATTCGAAATTTTTTGGTTTTCACACAAGATTATTTATCCAAAATCATGATGAAAATTCAAAATTTTTTAGATGAAAACATGTCTTTGGAATCCGTAAAATGGTTAATTTTTTTTTGAAAATTGGATAGTGAGTAAGTATGACTATTTTTTTGAATTTTTGTAGTTAGTTTTTTTAGTTTTTTAGTGTTTTAAAATACACACCCACACAAAAGTGAAATAGAACAAGAAATGGTTTGAAAAAGAATGTGGTAAAAAAATGAAAGGAGGAAGGAGAAGAGGATAACCAAAATGAATCCAATTACCCCCACACTTAAATTTCAATAAATTATGTATTATAAATCTATGTAGATGTTGGATGGGACATGGTATTGGGCTTGTAATGTGCTATCAAATTAAATGTTTTCATAGGCTCAAAGGGGCTTTCAAAAAGAGGATTAATGTAATGGAAATGGAATGCTATTTGGTTATTGTGATTATCACGTGGTTAAGAAAATGACTCAATCCTACTAGTGCACACCAAATTTGGAAGTTCATCTTGAAGGTCCAAAAACTCAAGACTCACAATTAGGGGTGAAAATGCACATTTTTGAAAATATGTCCATAGGTGGCCTTGACATGAAAGATAATGTTGTTCCTAATAGTTGGGGAAAATCATTTTCCAAATATAAAATTGGGCATTCAAAATTTTTTGGTTTGACAAAAGTTTATTTATCCAAAATGATGATGAAAATAAAAAAAATTATATGAAAACATATCTTTGGACTCCCTAAAATGGTTGTAAAAAATTTCAAAATTGTACGGTGAGTAAGTATGGATCTTTTCTTGTTTTGATTTTTTTTAGTTAGATTTTTTAGTTTTTTTGTGTTTTTAAAATACAAACCCACACAAAAGGGAATGGGAAAAAGAAATGGTTTGACAAAAAAGTGGTAAAAAATGATAGAGGGAGGAAGAAGTAGAAAGAGGGAGATAGATGAAGAGAAGGAGAGAGAGAGAGAGAGAGAGTTAAAGGGAAAGGGGTTCACCAGGTTTGGATTAAGTGTCTCTCTATCTCCATTAAGTGGTGGGTATATGGAATTAGATAGCTTCTTGGGGCTTGTGTCCTCTATAGTGATTTTTATGAAAATTTCCTTTACCTATAAGAGAGTGAAAAACAAGAAACATTATTAATTTTATAGAAAACTAAAAATAAATTAAAATTTCATAAAAGTAAAAGAAAACTTGGGTTGCCTCCCCAAAATCACTGCATTTATTTTTTCTAAAGTTGGATAGTTGCAGTAGACTACCCATAGTTTGATGGTGGCCACAGTATTTTCTCAACTCCAAAGTGATTCCAGAAAAATATCTCCTTTGGGTGTCCCAATTGTTCATTGGATAATTTCTTCTCTTCCTTGTTGTTTCTATTCCAGTTAAATGGTGGTGGAAAGAGAATATTATTACCCTCCCTTTGGTCTTCAAATTGAGAAATTATGTTTTCCACAAAGTGCTGGGTTTCTATGATCGGAAATTTAGGAAGATTTTTTAATTCTAATGGTGTATTTATGTAAGGTTCAGATAACATGAAATCAAAGTATGAGATCCCAATTATTTGTAACTCATTTATTTCATCACTTATAGATGTGTAGTAATGAGGATCATTTGATTCATAAGTCTAAATAAAGTTTTAAATATCCATAATATCAATTTTTTTCAAAAAAGTGGTCAATTTCAATCTCACCATTGATCACTTTATTAATTAGGGAACAAATAGCACAAACATCACTGCAATCGGGACAATATAAACACATTGGATCAGGGTTCACCTCACATATAACTAAATTTTCATAATAATGGATAGAAAATGATGAATGTTGGATAATTTGAAATGAATCAATAAATGAGCATGTTAGTTCATTTTCCAAATTTTCATCCAACCAGGAGTAGTGGAGATTAGAGGTGAGATGGGATTCCAAAGACTGTTCAAGATCATGTAGATCAATGGAGTTGACATTTTAAATTTTAAAATAAACTTCTCCATTTATGACTTGGTTAATGAGGATTAAATTTTCATAAACTCCACTATCAGTATATCAAGAAGAACATGCTGGATTGAGATTTAACACTCCCTAGAGAGACTTTTAGAATCTTGGATAGAGAATACAGATTGATTCTCTGATGGGTTTCACATGAATTGAAAAATATTTAAATTGACCAATTTGTCACCAAATTCCATGGATAAGATGCTAGCATGGAAATTAACTTTTGGTTTTGGATTTCATGTGGAAAGGTCTTCCTAGAATCAGAGGATACTAGAAATAAGTTTACTCACCTTCCATGTCAAGGACATAGAATTCAGTTGGGAAGATAAGATCCTTGAATCAGACAAGGAAATCCTTAATTATTCCCTTAGGACTAGCTATGCTTCGATTGGATAACTGGATGACAACACCTATTTGGTGAATGGGACCTAGAACAAGGATGGAGAATATTAATTTAGGCTTGACATTTATCGAGGCTCCTAGGTCTATGAGTGAATCCTCGAAGTTTGAACTTCTTATATAGCATGGAACTATAAAGGTCCCATGATCTTTTAACTTCATGGGTATGGAATATTGTGTTGAAACATTCACAATGGTCCTAAGTTGTCTCTTATGAGTTCAAAATTCCTTAAGAAAAGTTGCATACTTAGATGTTTTTTATGGAATCCAATAGGGGAATGTTGACTTCAACATGTCTAAATATGTCGAGCATTTCAGGATCAGATTCAAATTACATATTTGGATTAGAAACAGCTTGAGGAAAAGAATTTTGGTTACTTAAAGGGATATAAGGAAGCGAGGGAGTGGATTTAGGTTTGTTTTTAGGATTTTTAGCCTTTTCATTTTCAAGTTCACTAATCAAAGGGGATTTATGGGATTCATCATGAGGCATAGTGACTTGATTTCTGGATCTAAGTGAAATTTCACTTACATTACCCTTATGGTTGGGTAGTGGTTGATCTAGAAGTTGGGATGAATTGGATGGTTTCTGCTGGATTAGGTAGGATGCAAGTTGACCAATTTGGGTTTCAATGTTTTTGAGGCTATAACTGGTGAAGGAGGAAATTTCTTCCACAACACTTTACCATGGTTTCTTGTAAGAAGAGACATGTCCCACATTGGGATTACCTTGATTTTAGTTCTTGTGAAAGTGCTTTTATTGGGTTGGTAATTTAGAAGGATCATTAGGATAGTGGAATCTATGATGAGAAATAGGAGGATTGATCCTTTGAGGTTGAGGAACAAAAGGGTATGGTTATTGGAAGTTACCAACACCTTAACCATATTGGAGTTAGTTTATGTTTTTAGGAAGGAATTGGGGTGTATGAGAAATGGGATTAATATACGTCATGCCTTGGTTAAATGTAGAAGAGAAGGGCTTGAGGTGGGGTTGGTTGTTCTAATGAACCGACCTGATTCTTGAGGGTTGGTATTCCTATGAGCATATGGTGCATTGAGCATCATTGGACCGGATGAATCAGATGGTTACTCTTGATGTTGCGGACATGTGTCAGTTAGATGAGTTGGTGAGATATAGATTCCCAAATTCTTGATAGGTCTTGGGAACATAGATTTTTTTAGAAGATGTGGTTGGGTATTTGGCAGCCAAAACTAGTTGTCTCACAATACTTGTAAGTTAACTCATCCATTTGGTCATCTTTTTTGGATCTATATATTTATTCTCTAGGAATTTTATGACTTGAACATGTGCTTGAGTATGGAACTGTTGCATTTTTGCACTCATATTGCTTATGAGATATCATGCAACTATAGGTATTTTTTTCCAACAAGTACACCACCACTTGTAGAATCAATGAGTGTTCTCTCCATAGACAATAACCCCTCATATAAGTTTTGGATCAATATTTTGTCAGGGATTTGATGGCGTGGATAGGTTGCCACAAGCTTTTTGAACCTCTCACGGTACTCATGGAGTGATTTATTAGGGAATTGATGGATATCACTTATTTCATTTCAGATAGAATTAGGAAATATTTTTCTAAAAATAGACATTTCATTTCAATCCATGAGTTTATAGAACCCGAAGGGAGGTAGTAGATCCAGGACATGGCATAGTCAGCTATGGGGAAAGGGAATACTCTAAGATTGATTTGTTCTTCAGAAACCCCTTGAGGCTTCATGGTAGATCACACTAATTGAAACTACTTGAGGTGAAGATGTGGATCCTCACCAGATAACTCGTGGAAATGAGGTATAAGATGAATCAAACTTGATTTGAGTTTGAAATCAGCCTCAATGTTTGGATATTCAATACCAAGGGGTTGGTAATTCATATCAGGGGTATCCAGTTCTTTAATGGGTTGTTCCATAGGATTGTCCCTATCTAATTCAATTAGTTGGACAATGAATGGATTTTGAATGATTTTATTATCTCTAATGTTCCTCCTAATTTGGTGAAGAGTTCACTTGATTTAAGGATCAAACAGATCCGATGGAGTTTTTGGGAGGATACAGGGAATTCTGAAAAGTTTTTAAAGGACGAAGAAGGTGGGTTTTTTCTTTTGTGTTTTTTTTGTTTATGATTTTAATTAGAAGGTGAGTTTTTGTTTGAGTTTTTTTAGAATTTTTTTGTCTTACCTTTTTTTTAAAATTTATTGTTTGTTTTACAAAATCAAAAATTACCGACTATTTAATTTAGCATCCCAGGAAATGATTCCATTTGAAGCAGGACCAATTGTCGCCTATCGACTATTCATAGTTCTGGTTCTCTGATAATATGCATATCAACACTCGGGTTGAATCCTCAGTGATGATAATTTTTAATAGTCGATTGTTTTTAGTTGATTTTATATTGATTGGGGGGTTTGTTTGTAGATATTAATTGAAATGATTGATTGATTTAGATGGATTTAACTATTTAATAAATATTGGTGTGAGTTCATCATTAGAGAGTTAATCTTGTGATATCCTTGAGATTTTCTTTATATTTAATTAAATTAACACTCATTTTACTAGATGACATTGATTGGAATTCCCAAGTGTAAAGGCTTTAATCCAAGACTTAACTTAACATAGGGTTCGAATCTTAATCATTACATGTTTATGGTTTTTTATTTATGGTTCCAATAATCCATGGAATCCATATGTTAAAAAAATATTTCATTAATCCATGACAATTTGAGTTTAACATACACAATGTTAATTCATAGAATATTCATTAAGAAAAATCTCTCAATCACTTAACATCCCCAAATTATAACTCACCTCAATGGTAGATTTAATCAGCCAATGGTTTGGTTAATAATCTGGTTGTAATGTTTATAATGAATAATTATAAAAAGAGGAAAAAAACGGATAAGAAAAGAGCAGTGAGTCGAACACACACATGAGAGACAACAAGAATTAAGAATAAAATTTCAATTGAATGAGAAAGAAAAATAAGAGATTGATTTTTAACATGATTTAAGAAATTAAAAGAACATTAATATTTCAAAATAGAGATTAGATGATAATAAGAGTTAATGAGAAAGATACTTGCATTAAAAAATAATTACAAAGAAAACATTTATGAGATTACAAACGAAGAAGAATACAAAAGTAAATCAAAAGAAGCATGGAGGAATGGTATCTCAAGTAGAAAACTGAGTACGGAAGATCCTCCCAAGACATTGGTAGATCCATGGTCATTCCAAGATATCCTAAATTGATATGAAATGAAAACTATTTGAAAAAAGAGGAGGGGATGTATTTATAGCCCAAGGTGGTGGACTGTTTTCATTCGAAATCTTCCCCTCCACTTGGCTCACCATTTTGGCCATTCAAACAACTGAATATCAAGATATTATCTTCTTTTAAGTTGTAGACATTAATGTTTACTTTCATCCATAAAAAGTTGGGCTATAAAGGCATATACCTATTCTCCTTGCAATGAGTTTTTATTTTAGAACTTAAGGAGGAGGTTTGGAATGACTAAATCCATGATAAGGGCCTAAGAGGACTTTATTTGATCTTATTTTTACAAGAGATACCTATCCTCCACTTTTATTTTCATGTTCATTTGAATTTGTTTTCAATTGTATTCTCATAAGCTATTTTAAAATTCATTTCAATTTTAATGCAAGTTTCTTATTCATATTCTCTCTTAATTATCCACCCACTATTATTAAATATTAATTCTCCTAAAATAGTTTAAATCAAGTTGTAACGCCTTCCCTTATTTCTCTTTCTCATTCAATCTATACTGTGGTTTTACTTCTTATCATCGTTCATGTGTGTGTTCTACGCACAACCCTTTTATTATCCCATTCTTTTCATTCTATTTATAATTAATAACCTTAATCACATATTACTAGATTAATAAACATCTAAATTACTGAGTAAATCTACCATTGGGGTGAATCATTATTTGGTTATATGTAATGATTTAGAGCTATTGCTCAATGATTATTCTTTAGGTTAGAATTTTGTATGTTGAACTTAAAATTTCATTGATTAATGGCATGATTTGTTTAACATGTGGATTCCATGGATTATTGGACCCATAAATACACTACCATAAACAAGTACTGATTATGATTAGACCCCTAGTTAATTTATGGCTTGGATTAAAGCCTCAACACTTGGGAATTCTAATCAAAGTCATCATGTGAAGTGGGTGTTAATTTAATGCAATATAAACCAAATATCAATGATATCATAAGCTTAAATACCCAATAATGAAATAATCCCAATCATTATTAAATTGTTAAATCAATATTAATCAATCAATCATTTCATTTTAGCTATGCAATCAAACCCCCCCATTAAAAAAACAAATCATAGAAACTATCAAATATTAAAAGTATCTTCTCTAAGGATTCAACCTGAGTGTCGCTACACACATTAGCAGAGTACTAGAAATTTGAATGCTCAATAAGAGATAATCATCCATGCATCAAATTGAACCATTTATAGGGGTGGTGTCTTAAGTAGTCAATAGTTTTTGGTTTTTGTAAAAAAACAAAAAACAAATAAAATAAAAAGATAACAAAAAAAATCTAAAAAAAACACAAAGAAAACCCCATATTCTCACAAAAATTATAAATACAAAAAAACCCACCTTATTCATCCTTCAAAACTTATCTGAATACCTCCTAGACTTTTATACAATCCCTCAGATCTATTTGACACTGAAATTGAGCAAACTATTCACCAACTTAGAAGGAAATTAGAGATAATCAAATCATTCAAGAGCCATTCATTGTCCAACCAATTCAACTTGATATGGAATATCCTAAGGGAAAAAAATTTAATGAAATAACTTCCCTGATATGAATTACCAACCCCTTGGTATTGAATATCCAAACATTGAGGCTGATTTCAAACTAAAATTGGGTTTGGTACATATTCTACCTCATTTCCATGGGCTAGCCGGTGATGATCCACATCTTCACCTCAAAGATTTCCAAGTGGTGTGCTCTACCATGAAGCCTCAAGGGGTTTCTGAAGAAAAAATCAAACCTAGAGCATTCACTTTCTCCCTATCTAACTCCACTAATTCATGACTCTACTACCTCCCTCCTAGTTCAATAACCAAATGGATGGACATGAAGCATCTCTTTTTATAAAAAATATTTCCAACTTCTCGTACTACTTCTATCTGAAAAAACAAGTGGTATCCATCAATTTTTCTAATGAATCACTCCAGGACTACTAAGAGAGGTTCAAAAAGCTTTTGGAAACCTATCCAAACCACCAAATCCTTGACCAAATCTTGATATAATAATTCTATGAGGGGTTATTGTCTATGGAGATAACTCTCATTGATGCCGCAACTGGAAGTGCTCTTGTTGACAAAACTCTTGCAGTTTCACGAGATCTTATAAGAAATATGGATGAAAAAATGAATCAATTCCATAATTGAGAAAATTATCAAGTAAAAAAAGTCCAATAGAATCAATATATAGAGACAAACAAGATGACCAAGTGGATGAGTGGATTTACAGGTATTGTGAGACAACTAGCGGTGGCTGCCAAAGCCTCGACCTCATCTTCACCAAAATCTCTATTACCTGGACCTATAAAGAATTCTGGAATCATTGGATCACCTATTCATCCAAATAAAACATGTACAAAACTTCAGGAGGATTCATCTAATTCATCTGGGCCAATGGAGCTCAAATCAGCATATTCTCAACAAAATTCCAAACCTCAACAATCAGGTCAGTTTGTTCGAAACTTCAACCAACCCCACTGTGAGACCTTCTCTTCTATCTATAACACTAGACTGAGATATGGGAATCCCATTTCTCATCCCACTTAGTTCCCTCATCAAAATCCAAACCAATTCCAATATGGTCAAGGTGTTGGTAACTTCCAACAACCTTACCCTTTTGTTCCTGAACTATAAAGGATCAATCCCTTTATTTCTCCTCCTGGATTCCACTATCCTAATGAGCCTTCCCATTTCCCAACCCTATACAATAATTTTCCCAACAACAAAAATCATGGTAATCCCAATTCGATACATGCCTCTTCTTCTAAGAAACCACGGGAAAGCATGGCGGAATATCATGCCTCCTTCACCCGTTATAGCATCAAAAACATTGAAACCCAAATTGATCAACTTGAATCCCACCTAAATCAGAAACAACCATCCAATTATTTCCAACTCCCAGCTCAACCACTACCCCACCCTAAGGGTAATGTAAGTAAAATTTTATTTATATTAGGAAAATAAATTTCCATGCCTCATGATGGATCCTCAAATGAACTGGTGAATGTTGAGTTTGAAAATGAAAAAACCAACAAGACTTAAAAAACTAGAACCCAATCCCTCACCTCCTTATATCCTTTTAAGGAACCCAATTCCTTTTCCTCAAGCTGTTTCTAATCCATGGAAATATTTTGACACCGATCCTGAAATTCTTGACATGTTTAGATGTGTTGATGTCAACACTACACTCTTATATTTCATCACACAAATTCCTATGTATTCCAAGTTTCTTAAGGAATTTTGAACCCATAAGAGAAAACTTAGGACCTTTGAGAATGTTTCAATATAGCAGTCCATACCAATGAAGTTCAAAGACCCTGGTACATTTACTATTCCATGCCCAATAGGGAGTTCAAACTTTGATGATGCACTCATTGACCTAAGAGCCTCAATAAATGTTATGAAAAATCCATCTTCTCCAACCATGGTCTAGGTCCCTTAAATCCAATGAGTGTTTCCATCTATTTAGATAATTGAATTAAAACTAGTATTAAGGGAATAATTTAGGATGTCCTTGCCTGAGTCAATGATCTTATCTTCCCAGCTGACTTCTATGTCATTGAAATGGAAAGTGAGAAAACTTCTTGCCAATATCCTATGATTCTAGGAAGAACTTTCCTTTTTACGTATAAAAAAAAATTTATGTCCATTTTGGCATCTTATCCATGGAATTTTTTGACCAACTGGTCAATTTAAATATTTCTCAATCCATGCGATACCCATCGTAGAATCAATCTATATTGTCTATCTATTATTCAGAAAGTCTCTATGAGAGTGTGTTGAATACCAATCCATCATGTTCTTCTAGTACTACTAATATAGAAGTTTTTGAATATTTAATCCTCATTAACCAAGTAAAAAATAGAGAATTTGATGTTGACATTACAAATGAAAACATAATTGAACTAAAGGGTCTTGAAAACTATTTGGAATCCTCTCTATCCTCTGATCTCCACTGCTCCAACTTGGATGGTGATGAGGAAAATGAACAAGCATATTTATTGTTTGATTAAAATTATATTATCCAACATTCATCATTTCCTATCCATGATTTTGAAAATTCTGTTATATGTGAGGTGAATCCTGAACCAATGTATTTATCTTGTCCTGATGGTAGTGATGTTTGTGATATATGTTCCAAAATTAATAAAGTGATCACTGGTGATATTGAAATTGACCATTATTTGAAAAATAACATTGATATAAAGGATATTGAAAAACTTGTTCAGTCTTATGAATCCACTGATCCTCATTACTCTACATCAGTAACTGAAAAAATAAATGAATCAAAAACATTTGGGATCTTCTACTTTGGTTTTGTGTTATCTAAACCTTACATACATGCACCATCATAATTAAAACAACTTCTTGAACTTACATGAATAGAAAAAAAACACTCAATGGGATGCATAATACCTCAATTTGGAGACCAAATAGAGGACAACCTTATTCTCTTTCCACCGCTATTTAATTGAAAGCACAACATCAAGGAAGGGGAGAAATTATCTAATAAACAATCAGTCATACCAAAGGAGAAGTTTTTATTTAAGAATAATAGAGTTGAGAAAATATGGTGGAAACCATTAGACTATGGGTAGTCCAAAGAAATTTTCCCAATGTAGAAAAAATAAATGAAGCACTTCTTAGGAGGAAACATAGGTTTTCTTTTACTTTTATGAAATTTTAATTTCTTTTTAGTTTTTTATTAAATGAATAATGATTTTTGTTTTTTATTCTCTTTTATGTAATGGTAATTTTCTAAAGCATCACTATGAGAGGACACACATCCCAGGAACCTCATCGATTTCTATTGGATCCCCTACTTTAATAGTTGAACCAACATTGGATGGAGACATCAACCCACCAAATCCAAACTAATGGGAACCTCTTTCTATTTAACTCTCTCTCTATATATATTTATCTCTTCCTGTCCCTCCATCTTTATTATTCTTCCTCTCCTTTTTTACCACTCACTTCATCAAAATATTTCTTTTTATATTTTTATATTGTGTTGGTGGGTATTTTAGAAACACTAAAAATAATAAGAAAAACTAAAAAAATGAAAAAAACATTCATACTTACTGAACATCCTCTTTTGAAATTTTTTCCAACCATTTTGGAGAGTCAAAAGACATGTTTTTATCTCAATTTTTTCCATCGTGAATTTGGATACAGAGTTTTTTTCAAGAATAATAAATATTGAATGCACAGTTTTAGATTTGGAAAATGATTATTCATCAACCCTAAGGAACACAATTAGCTTTAATTCCAAGGTCACCTATGGCCATATTTTCATTTTGTATGTTTTTCACCCCTGATTGTGAGTCTTGAGTTTTTGGACCTTTGAGTTTAATTTCCTACTTTGATGTTATTGAATATGATAAAGGAATTTTCTAAACCACATGGGAATCACAATAGCTAAATAGCCTTCTATTAACATTACATTAATACTAATTATAAAATCCCCTTAAATTATATGAAAAACTTTTCTTTTATAGCCACATTACAAGCCCAATACATTATCCCTCCCAACATCTACATGGATTTACATTGCAAAATTTATTGAAATTTAAGTGTGGGGGGAATGGATTTCATTTTCGGTGCCATTTCCTTAATTTTCAATGTGTTTTCAAACGATTAAGGACATAAATCCATATTATTGTGGGGGATCTGTTTTCATTCAATGAGTTTTGGGTAATTGACTTTCATTTATGTCATTTTGTAAATGATATTGAAAAGTGTTTAAAAAAATGAAAAAAACACAAAAAGAAAATAAAAAGGAAAAAATGGGTTCTTTCTTGGGTAGGTCAAAAATCAATCTTCCTAAAACTTTTATCTTGTTATAAATATTACAATTAGTGTCATGAGGAGATCCAACATGGGTCGAGAGTTAATTGTGAGATCTGTTTCAAGTTTATCTTTCAAAAAAAGAGAAAACAATAACACTTGAATTATATATTCTTCTATTATTTAGAGAATTTTTGTGTATTGTACATATTTAATCTTCTCACCACCTTAAAATTTTATTCCTATTTTCATTCATTATTCACACAATCTTTCCCTTGTACATATGTGTTTCAATTTCCAACTATATTTCATTTTAAAAAAATTGTGATTTGTTTTACCCATGATGGTGTTTTACCCCTATTTTATACTCTTTTAGACATTAAATTCCTACCATCCCATAGCCGCAGAAAAAACCTAAAAATAACTCTTGATTCTTGTGCAATATATGATAGGGAATGGAAGCTAAGATCTCTTACAAACTCTATAATTTTCACTTTTGGTTGGTGAATGAGTGCACCTCCAGAAATAATTTCTTTTCATCTTGAGAGGAGTAAGTTTTGAGTGCCATCCTTTTCCATTTGTAGATTGAGCATGAAAAATGAATTGTTTTTGGAGTATTATTTTTTAATAATATGTGGCAGAATTCAATATGTATGAGTGAAATGGTCTAAAACTTCCCTGGTTGGAAATTTTTTTTTAATATTTTTTGGAGAGTGAGAATGAGTTTGTTATGTTTTATATTTATTAAATTTTAGGACATGAATAAGACGAAGTGTGGGGTAGATGATGTTATTAATTTTTTCATAAATTTTATATATACTCCATTTAGTAAATTTCATGTAAAAGTACATAATTTTTGTGAGATACAGGTTTTTATACTAAATATAATTTTTGGTCATTATTTGAAGTAGTCTAATTGAGTCATCTTACTATTTTAATTATATATCTCACCATGCTTATCCAAATCACATGGTTCTTTCCTTTTAGGATTGGTTATTCAATTTACAACATATCATTAGAAGTAATATTTGGTAAATTATTCAATTTGAATGGTCACATAGACCACACTAGAAGGGCCAAAGAATTTGTGAAGAAACTAGACCATCCATGATGATTGAATTACTAATATAAATTCAGAAGTAAAAAATTGTTTATTAACCACCACAAGTTGGAAGAAAATACCATTCATATAAGATAAAAATTTCAAGGCCCAAATCCACTATAATGGGGTCCAAATGACTCAATGAAGTCTAGACCACTATTCTTTCCAAGAATTAAAACAAACACAAAATTATTGACTTTTCTCCTTATATATACATCCATGAAAGATTATATTTTTCAATTTTAAATCCATGATATAGGTGGCCAAATTTTTTTAATAAATGGTTCACATTTTAGGGCATCTTCCTATTCAAAAACCCATTCAAATTTGGCATTCGAAAAAGCGTTGTTAAAAATGGACAGCTACACACTGTTTAGTAAAATAGCCATATATTTGGATCCAAAAGTCCAATGGCTGCCAAATTTTGAGGGATGATAGAAAACATAAATTTATAAAACATGAAAGAAGATAATATCTCTATATTCAACTGTCTAGATGGTCCAATATTCGATACCAGTGGAGAAAATAATTTGGAATACAAACAGTCCAACACCTTGGGCTATAAAGGCATACCCCTCTTCTAATTGAAAATAGTTGGAATTTCAGCACTTAAGGAGGAGTTTTTTAATGAATAGATCCTTTAAAATGGAATAGTATAACTTGACTTGATCTTGTTTCAACAATAGATACCTCTCCTCTACATTTATTTTCATGTTCCTTTGTGTTTGTTTTCAATTGTATTCGCGTAAGCTGTTTTCCATTTCATTTCAATTTTAATGAAATTTTATTCTTCGTATTATCTTTTAATCATACACCCTATGTTATTAAATATTAATTCTCTTAAAATAGTTTAAACCAAGTTGTAACCCCTTACCTTCTTTCTCTTTCTCATTCAATGTATTGTGTGATTTTACTTCTCATCATCGTTCGTGTGTGTGTTCGACACACAACTCTTTTCTTATGCCATTATTTTAATTCTCTATATAATTAGTCACCATAATCACATATTACAAGATTAATAACCATATTAATGTCTGAGTAAATCTACCATTGAGGTTAGTCATTATTTGTGGATATTAAGTGATTTAGATCTATTACTCGATGATTATTCTTTAGGTTAACATAATGTATGTTGAATATAAAATGTGTTGGATTAATGACATTATTTGTTTAACACGTGGATTAAATAGATTATTGGAACCATAAATACACTACCATAAACAAGTATTAATTATTATTAGACCCGTAGTTATGTTATGGATTGGATTAAAGCCTTAACACTAGGAATTCTAATCAAAGTCAACTTGTGAACTGGGTGTTAATTTAATTCAATATAAACCAAAGTTCAATGATATCATAATCCTAAATACCCAATGGTAGATTTAATTAGTAATTTATAAGGTTATTAATCTGGTAATATGTATTTATGGTTATTAATTATAAATATAATGAAATTAATGGTGTAAAGACCCGTAAATTTCAAGGAAATTTTTTTTCTTAATTTTCTTTGGAATTTTACAAGAGCGCAGTCTCTGACGGCACCTGATTCCGAGGCCCGGTGTGCCCGGAATCATTTTCCGAAGTTTGGCTCGGGTACGTTCAGTGAACAAACGAGCGGGTTTTTCTAACTTTTGAACTGGTGCCCGGAATCGAATTCTGAGGGCACCGATGAAATCACAGCACCGGTATTCGCTTAGAAACGCCTCTTCCGGAGTTGCGTTTTCTCAGGTGTGGTTTTTAATTTTCGGGCTTAAAGTTAAGAAATAAAATAATTTTGCGACAACTTTATTTTATTTCACTTAAGCCACTTGGAAGCCACTTGAATCCACTTAAAGGCGGCTTGAACTGAGTTGAACCGGATAGGATGCTATCTATAAATATCCTACCCCCTTGGTAGGATATTTGTGAGGTGGGGCCCGCACGAGCCCCGCCGTTTCTTTCCGCTAAGAAACGTACCCGCGAAAACCCGTCTTTATGAAAGTCAACTGACGCGTTTTCTTAAAATCTTAACAGACCATTTAATTGGGCGGTTTATTTCATGAATTAAATGGGCTGTTTCTTTCGTTGAATTAATTCAACGAATTGATGGATCGTTTCTTAACCAGTTTTCAAATTTGTTGGCGTAATAATAAAGTAAGGCCAACGCACGACCTCTGGTTATTTGCGCGTTGAGAAGATTTGAGAGGACCCTTGTATCTTCTTCTCCCTCGCGAAGAACATGAAGAACGTGAAGAACGCGAAGAACGTGAGGAAAGCCGAACCCGGAAATCGACGACTCTCCCATCTGAGACGTTCTTCCCCGCCCCGATCTCCGATCACCAACCATTTGAGGTGAGTGATTTCGGGTTTCCTCTAAAGGTTCTTTTTGGTTTTAAACGAAACACAGATTTAATTATTTATAATTTAAATCTGTTGTTCTTGGTCCGTTGAGCTCGCCGACTCAACGCCAGATTCCGCGACGACGCGACGCCTTCCCGCGACGACGCGACGATCCCCCTCTTCCGCGACGAGCTTTTCCGCGAAGAACGCCCGCGCGCAACGACCAACGAGGTAGGGATTTATTTTGGGAATTACCCCCTTTTTTTATTATTTCCGTTTATGAAACAATTTTATTTTCATTAAGAATTGTTTCGGATATGCGTTCATGTGTTGAACTTAAATTTATCCCGTTGTTTATCTCTAACGCGGAGGGTGCGGGCCAAACGAACACGGCCCGACGACCCTCCGCCGTTCTTCGTTTTGTGCGGATTTGACGGGCGACGGCGGAATGTTCCGCAACGGATGTTTGATGATCCCGCAGTGAAGAATGAGTCCTGGGAGGAGCAATGGTGTAGACGGGAAGAGAATCGGACCACCAGAACGATCCCGGTGGCCCGCGGAACTCGCCGGCGGCACAGGTCGCCGGCGCGGCGGCGCCGGCAGCCGGGAGCGGCGGCGCCCCGACGCGCCGTCGGACAGGCCGCCGCGGCTGAAGCCACGGCGGCGGCGGCACCCGTGGACCTGCGGCCGCACGGGTCCGGTGCCCTCGGACGCGGCTGAAGCTGCGTCCTCGACTCAGCGCGGCCCCACGCGGGGGGCCGCGGCACCACCGGGCCGCGGGGGCAGCGCCCCGCGGAGCCAGGCCGTTCGGCCGCTCGGCCGAACCGGACCAGGCCGGTCCGACCGGCCGGGCCGCGCCCTTGCCGGACCGGACTGGGTCGGACCGGGTTGGGTTGACCCGGTTCGGCTGACTCCCCAGGGGGGGGTCGGGCCGGGTCGGCCCGGGCCCGTACCCCCCCGTCTTCGGACGGTCTTCGTTCAAATGGCCGTATCTTGAGCTATGGGCCTCCAAATGACTCGCCGTCAGCAGAAACACGATTCTTGGATCGATACGGTCGTTTCAGTATATCACACTCAAGGTTTCGGAATACTTTGAGTTCGGCCGGGTTGGTTCGTACACGAAACCAACCGGGCCCTCGGAGCAGAAACGCTCATATCTTGAGCTACAGACATCCGATTGACGTGCCGTCAGCTTTGTTGAGTTCCTCTTTATGAGACGGATCTTTTGGCATCCTCCGCCCGAGGTTTGGATGCAGGTGGAGTACGGTCGGGTTGGTTTTGCCTTAAAAACCAACCGGGCCCCTGGGACGAAAAAGCCAATAACTCTCAGACCGGGCGTCCGATTGACGCGCACGTCTGCGACGTTGAGTTCCTGTTGACGATACGGAACTTTTGGATACATCAACTTCGGACTTTGTGTCAGTTGATGTATCAGCCTCTCGGCTCGTGGAGCGGACCCTCCCGAACGAGCTTGATATGTGCGGGAACCCTAGAGCTGGCTGCGACTGCTTCCTCGACAGCGACGACTGTGCAGAGATCCTCAGTGGACTGCGACAACGACTGTGCAGAGATCCTTAGGGGACTGCGACGACTACTGCACTCAGCAATCCTACGTGGATCAGTGCTACAGGTCCTGCGTGGGCCCGGTCCTGCGTGGGCCCGATCCTGTGTGGAGCCGATCCTGTGTGGGTCAGCGCTCAGCGGTTCTGTGTGAGCCAGCGCCTACAGGTCATGTGTGGACCCGATCCTGTGTGGGTCCGATCCTGTGTGGGTCACTACAGGGGTTAGTACCTATCGATCCTTCGTGGGTCCGACGACTTAGATGGATCAGTGATCATCTTTATCGTCATCCGAAGAAGTATACCTGTGTGAGCTGAATCTTCTGTTTACTCTCCTTTGTGGATTGTGTTGAGCTATCCTATGTGGATTTACTGTTTACTCTCCTTTGTGGATTGTGTTGAGCTATCCTGTGTGGATTTACTGTTTACTCTCCTTTGTGGATTGTGTCGAGCTACCCTGTGTGGATTTACTTTTTACTCTCCTTTGTGGACTGTGTTGTGCTATCCTGTGTGGGTATACGTTTTGCTTTCCTGTGTGGACTGGGTTGTGCTTGGGCTCGGACGTTGGAGCCGAAAGGGAAATTGAAGACTTAGGTATATGTATGGGCATATACCTAAGCCGTGTCAGATGTTACTTCGTGATTGTATCTTTCCTTTGTGGATTATCCCTTGTGGATTTCAGGAGACCTTCGGGGGTCTCGGGGTCCCTACTGAGTAGCTTATACTCACCCCTGCACGGGCTATGCCCGCACTACGTTGTGTTGGTTGCAGACGACGGACATCGCTGACCGTGGTGGAGGCGTGCGGAGCAGGACAGTACCTGGATGTGGACCACTGAGCGGGATGTACTCGGAGCGGTCAGGTGGACCCGAGGAGTAGTGGAGGCTATCTGTACCCACCCTTCAGGTGGGACTTTCAGAGGACGGCTCGACGCTGCAGTTTTTCCTTTTCAGTTGCTGTTTTTTCTTTCAGTTGTACTTTACAGTTGGGCTTGTATTTCCGGCCCCTTTTACTTCCAGCACAGCTTGTACAGTTTTTACTTAGTGTTTACTTTTCCGATTGCTTACTATGTGGTGCTTGTTTACTTTTCAAAGGCAATGCCTTCCCTTTTTGTTGGGATTTACGCCTTGCTGCTAGTCGCTAGCCCCTGGCCTATGGAAGGCGGGCTTGGGGTAGTCACGGCACGAGCCTCGAGGACGGGTCGTGACAAATTGGTATCAGAGCTGGTCGGTTCCACCGCAAACTCCGATCTTTCTTCTATGTGAAGCAATAGTGTTTAGCGTATTGAGTGTGATTATCTGTCCAGGGAGTCCAGTGTTGGTGCGGCGGCTGACGTATCCATACACCAGGACCCTGACTTCTGATTTCCGACTTAATGCCCAAAAACATTGATTGCTTGTGTGTTCCAAGTTTTCTTTGTGATTACTTGTGTCAGCTCACCAGGTATACTGTTCTGACCGTGGCACACTTGTTTCCTTTTCCTGATGGCACGACGACAGCAGCCAGCTAGGGTTCCTAGAGTAGAGCGCGATGACAGTCCGCCGAGCGACGAGGCCTCGGTACAGGGCCCGTTGACGGCAGAGGCACCGGCGGTACCTTTACCCGCCGAGCCCCCGATGCTTCCGGCACTGGCAGCTGACGACGCACGACGCCTCGGAGCTCTACACGAGTTCCAGTGTCAGCGACCACCCAGGTTCCGTGGGGAGGCGGACCCCCAGGCAGCCGAGGACTGTCTGGAGGCGGTTGTCCGAGTTTTCAGGCTAGTGGGGACACCAGCAGACCTCATGGTGATCCTCGCGGCGAGCCTACTGCACACAGCAGCACTGCGATGGTGGAGCCTGATGCTCCAGGTACACGATGAGGCCACCCTCATCTGGATGGACTTCGAGGGTCTCTTCCGCTCAGAGTTCTTCCTGGCCACCCTCCGTGCGGTGCGCATTCAGGAGCTTCTTCAGCTGCGGCAGGGCAGCTTGACGGTCGCTCAGTACGCGGCGAGGTTCACCGACCTTTCTCGCTACTCGACAGACATGGTACGGGACCCCTTCTTCTGGGCCCGGACCTTCGAGCAGGGATTGAGACACGAGATCAGGGCATCGTTGATCTCTCTCAGCATCCCGACCCAGGAAGGAGTGCTAGAGCGAGCCCTCCTGATCGAGAGCTTCCTGGCTGAGTCCACAGCGAGACCTACCGCAGGGCGGCAGATATCGGAGTTTTCGGCAGCAGGTAGCCGACGGATGACTCAGGGTTCCAGGCAGACCAGGCCTTCCGGAAGACGACCTCGGGACACTGGCTCAGCGGTGCAGGGCACACAGCGTGGAGCCAGCCTTCCGAGAGGCAGAGAGTGCTACGAGTGCGGCGGGCAGGGCCACATGGCTCGTGACTGCCCGACCCGTCGTACCGAGGGGCAGCAGACGGTGGAGGGACCACCCAGGCAGAGGCAGAGGGTCGACCGTGGCGGTCTGCAGGGAGGAGGCGGACGAGGCAGAGGAGCTGGCCGAGAAGCAGGTGGTGGGCGACGCTTTGAGGCTCTGCCACCACCACCACCAGGAGGCCCGCCCCGACCACAAGGAGCTGGCGGGCAGAGACAGGCTCAGCTCCAGGAAGCGGAGGCCTACGACCACGGCATGCCAGAGATGATTCGAGGTACGATATGTGTCTATTCCACCCTTGCTGCAGTTCTGATAGACACAGGAGCGAGTCACTCTTTCATAGCCACTGCCCTTGTTCGGAGCTCGGAGATTCCGACAGAGCCGTTGGCACGATCCTTACAGCTAGAGACTCCTACGGGAGCAGACTCGACGATTACGCACTGGTGCCGGCAGTGTGAGCTTACTCTAGGAGGCGAGAGCTTCGGCTGGGATCTTCTTGTAGCGGCGTCGAGGCCTTACGATGTCATCTTGGGCATGGATTGGTTATCTACAGTCCATGCTCAGATTGACTGCTTTAGGCGCAAGGTGCGATGTGTGCGCACCGACGGGAGCAGGTTCACCTTCACCGGCGAGAAGGGAGCCTTAGTAGCACAGGATGGACTCACGTAGAGGAGAGGTCAGCCCATCACTCATCAGTTGGCTAGCCTCATCCTGGGAGCAGTTGACGTGCGGAGTCCCAATTTTCCTGCAGTGGTGGATCAGTACGCGGACGTCTTTCCCGACGACGTTCCAGGACTACCTCCTCGCAGAGAGGTAGACTTTTATATTGACTTGTACCCCGGGACAACCCCGATATCCACTCCAGCATATCGGATGGCCCCCGCCAAGCTTCGAGAGCTACGAGTACAGTTGGAGTACTTGCAGGGCAAGGGGTTCATCCGACCCAGTGTTTCGCCCTGGGCTTCCCCGATTTTGTTCGCCAAGAAGGCAGATGGGAGCTTGCGACTGTGTGTCGATTATCGTCACCTGAACCAGGTGACAGTGAGGAACAAGTATCCGCTACCCAGGATTGATGACCTCTTCGACCAGCTCAAGGGAGCAGGGTGGTTCTCGAAGATAGACCTTAGGTCAGGCTATCATCAGCTCAGAGTTCGAGACGAGGGTGTGCAGAAGACGGCCTTCAGGTGCCGGTATGGCCACTATGAGTTCTTGGTTATGACTTTCGGCGTGACCAACGCTCCAGCAGTGTTCATGAGCCTCATGAACAGGATCTTCCAGCCATACCTCGATCGATTTGTCGTAGTCTTCATCGACGACATCTTGGTGTACTCGACCACCGAGGAGGAGCACGCCTACCACTTGCGTGTTGTACTAGACACACTCCGAGAGCACCAGCTTTATGGAAAGCTCTTGAAGTGTCAGTTCTGGTTACTTGAGGTCCACTTCTTGGGGCACGTCATTTCTGAGGCGGGAGTTGCAGTGGATCCCACGAAGATCGAGGCAGTGCTAGCTTGGGAGCCACCCAAGAGCGTGACAGAGGTTCGGAGTTTCTTGGGTCTTGCCTGATACTATAGGAGATTTGTGCCAGACTTCTCTAGAGTTGCGGCACCACTCTCAGCGTTGACGAAGAAGGGGAAACCCTTTATGTGGTCAGACAGTTGTCAGTAGAGCTTTCAGGAGCTGAGGCAGAGACTGACCAGCGCACCTATCTTGAGGTTGCCTGAGGAGGGAGTTGGATACGTAGTCTACTGCGATGCATCAGGTACCGGACTCGGGTGTGTCCTGATGCAGGAGCGGGCCGTGAT
This sequence comes from Viscum album, assembly GCA_963277665.1. Lineage (NCBI taxonomy): Eukaryota > Viridiplantae > Streptophyta > Magnoliopsida > Santalales > Viscaceae > Viscum > Viscum album. Next base: position 1,468,852,729 of record OY728158.1, read on the forward strand.
TGCCTATGGATCACGTCAGTTGAGGCCTCATGAGCAGAACTACGCTACCCATGACTTGGAGTTGGCAGTAGTGGTCTTCGCCCTGAAGACATGGCGGCACTATCTGATGAGCAAGCGCTTTACAGTCTTTTCTGACCACCAGAGTCTCAGGTACATCTTCTCTCAGAAGGACCTGAACCTGAGACAGCGGCGATGGCTCGAGTTCCTCCAGGACTATGACATTGAGATAGTCTATACTCCTGGGAAGGGGAACGTGGTAGCCGATGCCCTCAGCAGGAGGACGAGCATCCAGCTACTTGAGGAGGCGACAGAGCAGCTAGCCGCTTTGCAGATATCCTTCGTGGATAGAGATGGAGCAGCCTTCCTTCAGTATCTCACAGTCTCTCCTCCACTTATACAGCGGGTCAGAGAGGCACAGCGTGGGGACGCTGACTGTGAGACACGGCGTGCTCAGATATCCTCAGGACAGGCACCTGATGGTTTCTCCCTTGGAGCAGAGCACAACGTCCTTTTCAGAGGACGTACCTTGGTACCAGTCGCTTTACGAGAGGATGTGCTGAGAGAGTTTCACACTTCTCCTTTGGCGGTACATCCTGGAGTGGCGAAGATGTACCAGGACCTCAGACGATAGCACTGGTGTCCGGGCATGAAGAAAGCTGTGGGAGAGTTCGTTTCACGATGCCTCACCTGCCAGCAGGTGAAGGCAGAGCATCAGGTACCAGCAGGCTTGGTACAGCCCTTGGAGGTCCCGGAGTAGAAGTGGGACGTGATATCTATGGACTTTGTGACTGGACTTCCACGCACTTCCAGAGGTCACGACTCCATTTGGGTGATTGTTGACCGACTCACCAAGTCGGCACACTTCTTACCCATCCGAGAGCAGGGCTCAGTGGAGAGCTTGGGACGTCTATACATTCAGGAGATTGTACGGCTTCACGGTGTGCCATCGACTATCGTCTCGGATCAGGACGCTCGTTTTACTTCCCGACTTTGGAAGGGGTTGCAGGAGGCGTTCGGGACGCGGCTACGTCTGAGCACCACCTTTCACCCTCAGACGGATGGTCAAATGGAGAGGACCATTCATACTCTCGAGGACATGCTCCGCGCATGTGTCCTTGACTTTGGTCGCAGCTGGGAGGACCACCTACCCTTGGTGGAGTTCGCGTACAACAACAGCTACCACTCCACCATCGGGATGGCACCCTACGAGGTGTTGTACGGAAGGCCTTGCAGATCTCCTTTGTGCTGGACAGACCCTGGGGAGTCAGCACTTGTGGGACCAGAGATGGTCCGGGCCACAACAGAGAAGGTCCAGGTCATCCAGGAGCGGATAAGGACGGCACAGAGCCGGCAGAAGTCATATGCTGACAGGAGGAGGAGGCCACTAGAGTTCGAGGATGGCGACCACGTCTTCTTGCGTGTCTCACCTCGACGTGGTTTGCCGAGATTTGGCCGAGGCGGCAAGTTGTCTCCACGCTTCATCGGGTCTTTCCAGGTCCTCAGCAGGATTGGCGAGGTGGCTTATCGCCTGGCTCTGCCACCTCAGTTGCACCGGGTGCACGACATCTTCCACGTATCCCAGCTGAGGAGATACGTGCACGACCCGACGCACATCATTGACTATGGGGAGCTAGACGTGGATGATGGGGCGACTTTTGCGGAGGTCCCAGTGGAGATAGAGGATCGACAGGAGCGGGTCCTACGTGGGCGATCGATTCCTCTTGTGCGCATCAGATGGCAGCATGGGAACCTCTAGGAGAGCACTTGGGAGCGGGAGGCTCAGATGCGTGCTCAGTACCCACATTTGTTTCCCTAGTTTTTGATGTATCTTTACGGGGACGTAAAGCCCTAAGGTGGGAGTAATGTAAAGACACGTAAATTTCAATGAAATTTTTTTTCTTAATTTTCTTTGGAATTTTACAAGAGCGCAGTCTCTGACGGCACCTGATTCCGAGGCCCGGTGTGCCCGGAATCATTTTCCGAAGTTTGGCTCGGGTACGTTCAGTGAACGGACGAGCGGGTTTTTCTAACTTTTGAACCGGTGCCCGGAATCGAATTCTGAGGGCACCGATGAAATCACAGCGCCGTTATTCGCTTAGAAACGCCTCTTCCGAAGTTGCGTTTGCTCGGGTGTGGTTTTTAATTTTCGAGCTTAAAGTTGAGAAATAAAATAATTTTGCGACAACTTTATTTTATTTCACTTAAGCCACTTGGAAGCCACTTGAAGCCACTTGAAGGCGGCTTGAACTGAGTTGAACCGGATAGGATGCTATCCAAAAATATCCTACCCCCTTGGTAGGATATTTGTGATGTGGGGCCCGCACAAGCCCCGTAGTTCCTTTCCGCTAAGAAACACACCCGCGAAAACCCGTCTTTATGAAAGTCAACTGACGCATTTTCTTAAAATCTTAACAGACCATTTAATTGGGCGGTTTATTTCGTGAATTAAATGGGCTGTTTCTTTCGTTGAATTAATTCAACGAATTGATGGATCGTTTCTTAACCAGTTTTCAAATTCGTTGGCGTAATAATAAAGTAAGGCCAACGCACGACCTCTGGTTATTTGCGCGTTGAGAAGATTTGAGAGGACCCTTGTATCTTCTTCTCCCTCGCGAAGAACGGGAAGAACGCGAAGAACGTGAAGAACGCTGAACCCAGAAATCAACGACGCTCCCATCCGAGATGTTCTTCCCTGCCCCGATCTCCGATCACCAACCATTTGAGGTGAGTGATTTCGGGTTTCCTCTAAAGGTTCTTTTTGGTTTTAAACGAAACACAGATTTAATTATTTATAATTTAAATCTGTTGTTCTTGGTCTGTTGAGCTCGCCGACTCAACGCCAGATTCCGCGATGACGCGACGCCTTCCCGCGACGACACGACGATCCCCCTCTTCCGCGACGAGCTTTTCCGCGAAGAACGCCCGCGCGCAACGACCAACGAGGTAGGGATTTATTTTGGGAATTACCCCCTTTTTTTTATTATTCCCATTTATGAAACAATTTTATTTTCATTAATAATTGTTTCGGATATGCGTTCATGTGTTGAACTTAAATTTCTCCCGTTGTTTATCACTAACGCGGAGGGTGCGGGCCAAACGAACACGGCCCGACGACCCTCCGCCGTTCTTCGTTTTGTGCGGATTTGACGGGCGACGGCGGAAAGTGCCGCAACGGATGTTTGACGATCCCGCAGTGAAGAACGAGTCCCAGGAGGAGCAATGGCGCAGAAGGGAAGAGAATCGGACCACCGGAACGATCCCGGTGGCCTGCGGAACTAGCCGGCGGTGCCGGCAGCCGGGAGCGGCGGCGCCGGTAGCCGGGAGCGGCGGCGCCGGCAGCCGGGAACGGCGGCGCCCCGGCGCGCCGTCGGACAGGCCGCGGTGGCGGCGGTACCCGCGGCCGCGCGGGTCTGGTGCCCTCGGACGCGGCTGAAGCCGCGTCCTCGACTCAGCGCGGCCCCACGCGGGGGGCCGCGGCACCACCAGGCCGCGGGGGCAGCGCCCCGCGACGCCAGGCCGTTCAGCCGCTCGGTCGAACCGGACCAGGCCGGTCCGACCGGTCGGGCCGTGCCCTGGCCGGACCGGACCGGGTCCGACCGGGTCGGGTCGACCCGGTTCGGCCGACTCCCCGGGGGGGTCGGGCCGAGTCGGCCCGGGCCCGTACCCCCCGTCTTCGGACGGTCTTCGTTCAAATGGATGTATCTTGAGCTACGGGCCTCCAAACGACTCTCCGTCAGTGGAAAAACGATCCTTGGATCCAGACGGTCGTTGCGGTATATCGCACTCAAGGTTTCGGAATACTTTGAGTTCGGCCGGGTTGGTTCGTACACGAAACCAACCGGGCCTTCGGAGCGGAAACGCTCATATCTTGAGCTACGGACGTCCGATTGACGTGCCGTCAGCTTTGTTGAGTTCCTCTTTGTGAGATGGATCTTTTGGCATCCTCCGCCCAAGGTTTGGACACAGGTGGAGTACGGTCGGGTTGGTTTTGCCTTAAAAACCAACCGGGCCCCTAGGACGAAAAAGCCAATAACTCTCAGACCGGGCGTCCGATTGACGCGCCGTCTGCGACGTTGAGTTCCTGTTGACGATACGGAACTTTTGGATACATCAACTTCGGACTTTGTGTCAGTTGATGTATCAGCCTCTCGGCTCGTGGAGCGGACCCTCCCGAACGAGCTTGCTGTGTGCGGGAACCCTAGAGCTGGCTGCGACTGCTTCCTCGACAGCGACGACTGTGTAGTGATCCTCAATGGACTGCGGCAACGACTGTGCAGAGATCCTTAGTGGACTGCGACGACTACTGCACTCAGCGATCCTACGTGGATCGGTGCAACAGGTCCTGCGTGGGCCCTGTCCTGTGTGGGCCCGATCCTGTGTGGGTCCGATCATGTGTGGGTCAGCGCTCAGCGGTTCTGTGTGAGCCAGCGCCTACAGGTCCTGTGTGGGCCCGATCCTATGTGGGTCACTGCAGGGGTTAGTACCTATCAATCCTTCATGGGTCCGACGACTTAGATGGATCAGTGATCATCTTTATCGTCATCCGAAGAAGTATACCTGTGTGAGCTGAATCTTCTGTTTACTCTCTTTTGTGGATTGTGTTGAGCTATCCTATGTGGATTTACTGTTTACTCTCCTTTGTGGATTGTGTTAAGCTATCCTGTGTGGATTTACTGTTTACTCTCCTTTGTGGATTGTGTTGAGCTACCCTGTGTGGATTTACTGTTTACTCTCCTTTGTGTACAGTGTTGTGCTATCCTGTGTGGGTATACGTTTTTCTTTCCTGTGGGGACTGGGTTGTGCTTGGGCTCGGATGTTGGAGCCGAATGGGAAATTGATGACTTAGGTATATGTATGGGCATATACCTAAGCCGTGTCAGATGTTACTTCGTGATTGTATCTTTCCTTTGTGGATTATCCCTTGTGGATTTCGGGAGACCTTCGGGGGTCTCGGGGTCCTTACTGAGTAGCTTATACTCACCCCTGCACGGGCTATGCCCGCACTACGTTGTGTTGGTTGCAGACGACGGACATCGCTGACCGTGGTGGAGGCGTGCGGAGCAGGACAGTACCTGGAGGTGGACCACTGGGCGGGATGTACTCGGAGCGGTCAGGTGGACCCGAGGAGCAGTGGAGGCTATCTGTACCCACCCTTCAGGTGGGACTTCCAGAGGACGGCTCGACGCTGCAGTTTTTCCTTTTCAGTTGCTGTTTTTCTTTTAAGTTGTACTTTACAGTTGGGCTTGTATTTCCGGCCCCTTTTACTTCCAGCACATCTTGTACAGTTTTTACTTAGTGTTTACTTTTCCACTTGCTTACTCTGTGGTGCTTGTTTACTTTTCAAAGGCAATGCCTTCCCTTTTTGTTGGGATTTACGCCTTGGTGCTAGTCGCCAGCCCCTGGCCTATGGAAGGCGGGCTTGGGGTAGTCACGGCACGGGCCCCGAGGACGTGTCGTGACAAATGGGATAAGAAAAGAGTTGTGCGTCGAACATACACATGAATTATAATGAGAGTTAAAAACAGACTTTCGATTCAATGAGGAAGAAAAATAAGATAATGAATTTCAAATAGATTTAAAATATTTTAAGAACATTAACACTATGAAACCGAATTTATATAGAAATTATAAATTAAGAATAAGAAACATTCATTAAAACTCAATTGAAATGAAATCAAACTTACATGATTACAAATAAGAAGAACACAAAAGAACATGAAAAAAGAGAGGAGGAAGTGTCTCTGAAGTGAAATATTGTGTATGGAAGGTCCTATAATCCTTTTTAATGTCTTTTTTAATGCCAATGTATGATAATATCTTCTGAAATTCTAACCCCTTGAAGGAGAAGAGGGCGATGTACTTATAGCCCAATGAGGTGGACTATTTTCATTCCAAAACTGCCCCTCAACTTGGCTCAACTATTAAACAATACATATTGTCGAATCTGGAGATATAAAATTCTTAAAAGTTATAGATAATAATGATTTTTTTCTTCCCTAAAAATTCTTTATAAATTTAACTTTAGGATCCAACATTATGAAGGTTTTAATGAACAATTATAAACTGTCCATTTCTACCCATCCGTTTTAAAAGTTCATAATGTGAATTGGTTTTTGAACAGGAAGATGCCATAAATTTTGAATAATTTCTTCAAAAAAGTATGGAACCTAAATATCCTCTTTCACTTTATAAAATTTCATCTCGAATGGATGCCTCTATCATGATAATTTTCAATATTGGTGTGCTTATTTTAATTCCCTGACATAATGGTGGGTTGGATTTAAATGCATCATTAGGGCCCCTTGGTTTGAGAGATGGGCCATGAAATTTTTATCCAATATTAATTTTGAAATTTTAGAATAGATTCATTAGTATCATAAATTTTTGGCTTCTGGATTGAGCCCATAAATTAAATCTTCATGGCTGGCCCAATTTCTTGACAGATTCTTTGGGCCTTTTTATGTGGATCATATGACCCTTCTATTGGATGAATTGGCCAATGATACCTTATAATTAAATTTTGGATATTGAATGAGGAACCCTAAAAACATGAAAATACAATTTGGATAAGTAGGTTGATATTTATAATAAAAATAGTAAACTGAATTGATTGGACTAATTCCAATAGTGTACAATATTTAATATTAACACATGGGTATTTCACAGTAACTACGGACTTTTACTTGAAATTTACTAAATTGAGTAGACAAAAAAGTTATGAATAAATGAATGAAATCTAATCCCACAAACTTAGATTTGTCTATATCCTCATGTACAACAAATGTAAATAAATAAAAAATATTATTCTCACTTTCCAACAAACATTAATTTTTTTCCACAATAATGGGAGGTTTAGAACTTTTCAGTCATCCATATTGAATTCCACCACAAATTATTACAGAAAAAATGTTTAAAAACAATTAATTTTTCATGATCAAATTTAGAAATGGAAAATGTGGGAACTCTAATCTTACTCCTCTCAGGATGATAAAATTTATTTATGGAGGATCACTCATTCACCAACCAAAGGTGAAAATATTAGAGATTGATAGAGCTCTCAGATTCCATTACCTATCCTAAAGTGCACAAGAATCAAGAATTAATTTGAAGGGGTTTTTTTGTTGCTATGGGATAATAGGGATTTAATGTCCAAGAGAGAGGAGAAGAGGGGTAGAACACAAGCATTAGTAAAACAATGCACATTTTTTTTGAAATGAAACATGGGACTAAATGGAAAATCATATTTACAAGGGAATAATCATGTGAATAAAGACACAAAGGAGGAAGAAAATTTTAAGAGGATGCAAAGATGAAATATTTAAAAAACAAAAAATTTCTCTTAATGAAATAATAATATATAATGCAAGTGTTTCTTTTTTTTATTTTCTTTTCTTCTTATTTTTTTATTTTATTTTTTTCAAAAGTTGAACTTGAAAAAAATCTCACACTCATCTCTCAACCCATGATTGATATCCTCATGAAATTAATTATAATAGTTATAATAAGATCAAAGGTATAGGAAGAGTTATTTTTGACCCTCCCAAGTAAAAATCAATTATTTCTTTTTCATTTTTTTCATTTATTTTTGAATTTTTTTAATAAATTTTTTATAAGATTTCATAAACATATATAAATTACAAAAACCTCACTGAATGAGGGTTGTTGTTACTCTGAGCATCTGTTTCATTGAGCTCTATTGTTCTGGTTGAAACAGATGGATCCTTTTGAAGTTGTGGAAATGTTTCAGTTGGATGAGTTTGTGAGATAGAGATTCCACAATTATTGATAGGTCCAGGGAACATAGATTGTGGAGAAGATGAGGTTGGGGCTCTGGCTGCCACAACTAGTTGTCCCACATGACCTGTAAGTTCAGTCATCCACTCAACCATCTTGTTTAGATATATCTATTGAATCTTGGGCTTGTCTGACTAGAGAATGTGCTCGAGTATTGAATTGTTGTGTGTTTTTAGCCATGTTTCTTATGATATATCATGTTGTTTTAGGGTTTTTAACCACAAGAGCACCACCACATGGAACATCAATGATTGTTCTATCCATAACCAATAAACCCTCATATAAGTATTGGATCAAGAGTTGGTCAAGGATATGGTGGTGTGGGTAGGTTTCCACAAGATTTTTGAACCTCTCCAAGTACACATGGTGTGATTCATTACGAAATTGATAGATACCACTTATTTATTTTCAGATAGAAGTGGTACGAGAAGCAAGAATTTTTTTCTAAAAAGAGATACTTCATGTCAATCCGTGAGTTTATGGAACCAGGAGGGAGGTAGTACAACCATGAATTGGTTGAGTCATATTAGGAGAAATGGAATACTTGAATTTTAATTTGTTATTCAGAAACCCCTTGAGGATTCCTAGTAGAGCACACCACTTGAAACTCTTTGAGATGAAGATGTGGATCCTCACTGGATAGCCCTTGGAAATGAGGTATAAGATGAATCAAACTCCATTTTAGTTCAAAATCAGCCTCAATGTTTGGATATTAAATACTGAGGGGTTGGTAATTCATATCAGGGGAAGTGAGTTCTTTAATGTTTTGTTCCCTAGCATTTTCCATTTCTAGTTTAATTGGTTCAAAAATTACTAGATATTGAGTGATTTGATTATCCATAATATCACTTCTAAGTTGGTGAAGAATTCTCTCAATTTACGAGTCAAAAAAATATGATATATTGTTTGGTAACTTACGGGGCATTCGGGGATGTTTGGGATGGATGAGGATGATGATTTTTTCTTGGTGTTTTATTCTATTTATGATTTTTATGATAATATGGGGTTTTATTTGTGTTTTTCTTAGAATTTTTTGTAAAGTTTTTTTACTATTTTTTGTTGTTTTTATACAAAAATAAAAAACTACCGACTACATAAGGCCCCATCGCCAGCAACGATGCTATTTAAAGCATAACCTGTTGTCACCTATTGAATGTTCAAGGTTCCGGTTCTCTACTAATGTGTATAGAAGCACTCTAGTAAAATCCTCATTGATGATACTTTTAAATAGTCAATTGTTTTTATTTGATTGTATTTTGAATAGGGGTTTTTTCATGAGCTTAGATGAAATGATTTATTGATGAAATTTTGATTAATAATTTAAATTATTAGGGTGAGTTCAGTATTGGGTATGTAATCTTATAATATCCTAAATATTTTCATTATATTGCATTAAATTAACACCCACTTCACAAGATGACTTTGATTAAGATTCCCAAGTGTTAAGGATTTAATCCAAGCCTTAAATTAACTGAGGTTATAATTGTTGAAGTTGGTGGCCTAGAACCAACTAATTTTGTACTTTATTAATTAATAAATAATTTATCACAAAATTATTGTTCTTTTGCATGACAATGCATGTGATAATGTCCTAAGGCTAGCTGTTGCATTAAAGGGTCATAGCGGATTGCTCCTATGATGAGAACCCGAAAGTTCCATAACACCATTCTTGAATATATGTTATATAGACGAATGATGTTATTTGAGGTACACAAATAATATAGGCCATTAGTTGTGAGGACTCATAAAACTTTTAGGCACCTTCTCATGGTGCGCGCCCTTGGTAATATCAAGGAGGATATTATGAGAATGAGAGCCACCAGTAGGAAATCCACATTTCATAGTGTCATTGGATGCTCCTATCTGCGGACATGTTTATTAGTCCTTAGAATTTAAGATTATTATTAATGGGTGTTAAAAATCATGCACTTAGATGTATTGAAGAAAACTATAATGACACATTGTTCATAGAGAGGTAGGATATGTTGGGTGCATCACGAGTAATACTACATTAATAGATAATGAGAGAAAGGATTTGTCCCTTATGTTCCATAACGGAAGTAGATATCTTAGACCCTTTTATGGAATTGATATTGCCTAAATAAATCCATGTCCATGGTGAGGAATGGGAAAGTTCAATTCTGGAAAGTTAAATATGGAATAATAGAGCACATGGGTTGATGGCACTAGCATGTAACCCACTTGATTTGAGATATCGATACAAAGGGATTACATTACACAGTAATCATTCACAGGAGGTGACAAATCATTACGGCATTAGCTTCTTTCTCTATGGGTGCCTTGGCGTGTTTCTAGACACTAAAATTGGACTTTAGACGGGCTCCGCCTAATGCCACTGAGAAAGAGACCTAGAGGGTGACACACTAAGTGTGTCCAAGCATCTCAGTTAAATATTAATTTAATAAGTTGAATAAAGATACCTCCTGATTTTAGTTTAATAATTATTCAAGGACGCCTAATCAAATTTATTTTAACACTAGTTATTCAAGAGCATATATTTCGGGAGAAATAATATATTTATTTGCGAGTAATTTAGTGATATTTATTTAATAAATAAATAACCATTATTTAAGGTCTAATAAATGTTGTGGGGTGAATAAAGAAAAATGGAAAAACAAAAGTACATTCCGTGTATATGAATATACATGCCGTGTAGTTTTTCTGGGGATTTGTGAGAAATAATATTATTTATTTAATTAAATAATATTGGGTGTAATTCGCTATGCGTATGTCAAGTAATAATAATAGTCAACTATTATTATTCTACATGGGGTATTACTACGAGTTAAATGAAATGAATAAATGCTTTCGGGTAATTAATTCATTTTATTATTCTAAGTAAGTAAAATCCCAATTATATAATTCTCATTAGCCTAGCCATTTTTGGTGTTGTGCACAATGGATCTAGAGAAATATCTCTATACAAGAGAGAATCCTTTTCTTCTAAGAATGATCTCAAGCTACAAAAGAGAGATCCTACTCCATCAGATCAAGGTGATTGAAGGCAGACATCACAAGCAAGGTCACTTCTGAGATAGCACCCAGAGATCCCTTTGGTGACGTTTATAGACACATGGAGCACATGTTGATCCCCTCTAAAGGAATCCTACACTTTTATTCTATGACACAATGATGGATCACATCATATTGTGACCAGAAGAATCAATGGAGAGAGAATTCCCTCAAGTTAATTCTTGTCTTTTAATAAAATTAATTATAACCAACATATGATGATCCTCTCTATGGTTATGAGACTCAATTATTTTATTTCGTTGTTTATTCTATTCTGAAGATCCATTGTTTTATTATCATGAAATATCACAGATTAAACATCATTAACAACAAAAATTAAAGTTGGGTGCACCCACCAACACGCTGCCGCTATGCTCGGAACCTACAAGTGGTATCACAGTAGTCATATCGTTGATTATAATTATTTAGTTTTTCATTGGTGATTTATGAATTTAATAATTTATTTGTTTCAATTCAAGTTAATCATTCTTTAAATCTGAATCTTGAGATCTATTCTTCATATTTTGTTTATCGTTCACCTTATAGAAATGGTCTTTTCTTTTACTTTTGATTAAAATAAAACAGAGGATCTCACATGAAGGTGCCAAATCTTCCAGCCTGTACAACACCACAATACAAGGTGTTTATTAGGCAGTAAAAACCATGTATTATACATTCCATGCCCCGAGGTGGTCTACTGAACCAGGCCGTGTCATTGGATCCTATCTAAGTATTTAAGACTCCTTGTGTTGACCGGGAACATGTGGCACATAGTTTTCGGATTACACGCCGTGTGTCCCACTGAACATGGCATGTAGTCCCTTTGGGTTAAGGTTGGACCGTGTACCCCGTACATGGCTTGCCCAACTAAAAACCATGTAACACGGATACTACATGGCGTGTGTCCCACTGAACACGCCGTTTACTCTGAAGATTTCCAAAGTACACATACACACCATGTCCCTGGGCATGTACTTCAGATGGACAGTGAAAAAAAGTACACGCTGTGTATTCAGAACTACACACCGTGTACTCATCCAAATTACACATATTTAGTAAAATTTATTATTATATTATACAAACCCTTGATAAGTGTACCATATTTAAGGCATAAAGCTGAGGCACAACACATGATAGGTGTTTTATATATATGTGTTTAATTTAACATCTGCGTAATGCTCATTTATACTCATTGGGTAGTTATGAATGGGAATTCACCAGGTTTCCTCTAAGGTACATGTTATGTACAAATATAATTTTAAATGAATTTATTTGTTTAAAATTACAATGGATGAGAATCTCAATGAAATTCAGAAAAGGGTTAAAGATAAAAGGATTGATTAATTAGAGATAATTAATTTATTCGAGTGTGATTTATCTTAAACAAGAATGATTAAAGAATTGAACGCTTGTTTTATTTATGTGTAAATATCATTGCATGTATGGATGATCATTAGCTAGACCAAGATCTTTGTATGTGAATGGTTTCTTTTAATTAAGTTATTTAAATTAAACTTGTTTTCCTGTGATCCTTATCCTCATTAATATGTAGGGCCTCCATACCCAAGGATTATTTTATGTAAAACCCCATTTTACCCCTCACCTACGTGTGAGATAAAAGCATATGTAATGGTTGGAGCTACCAAGCTGGTGGAGGCAGCTCAAGTTAGGAGCCAATGAGAAACCAATCCAAGGAGATACAATGGTGGAAAGGTGGAAAGCTGTAAACATGAACCCAAAAGGTTCAAGGTGTTTCTCTCATAGGTATTAGGTTATTTTATCAACTTCTAGATAAACTAACCAATAGAACAAGATCATGATCATACCATATATTTTATTTCTATCAGTTTCATGGTTTATTTATTGTGGGTGTGTTGTCATGATCAAAAAATTAATTAATTAAACAAGCATGCAAGATGGAACTAAAATAAGACCCGATTATGTGTAAATATTATCTTAGACATGGTTAATCACTTAACTATATCCCACTTAATATTAAAAATAATGTAATTAAAGATAGTAAAATGGAAATTTATGTATAAAGATAAAATCCCTCAAAGAAATATTACGTCGGTATAACCTTCCATAATCTTGGTTAGAATCAAATGATAGTTCAAAGTGCTTGACCAAACCTAGTTGGGATGCTTTAAATTATTGATGAATTCTAATTCAAGGTTTTTGGTTGAATTGACTTTGTTTTAATCAAGGGTTGACTAATACTGCAGGACTTGGTGTGATCAAGAGGAAACGTTTGAGGAAATCAAAAATAAAAGGATTTCAGGATTGGGGAGCCCACTCAGCAGATCAAGGAGATTCGGGTTAATGTAGTTGGAATGTAGAATTCCTACCTAAAAACCTTTAAGTTGCTTGACCAACCCTAGTTGGGGTATTAAAAAGGGAAATATAGATCATTTCCACTATAATATTCAGGCAACAGAATATTCTAAATTCAACAGTGAGGGTTATTAGATTTCGATAAAATGGTGGGAGACTAATAAGTATTAATTTATTTATTTCTCTCAGTTTCATCATAATGAAGTACTAAAACATTGTTCATCTTAATTTTTATAAAATACAAGAAAAATTACTTCAAACATATCATTGAGAACTATACTCGAAAAGCAAAACCATCTCACCAGCACCGATTTCGAAGAATGGCAGAGGATTTTACGCCTCATCCATCGTCATGAGATGAAATTGTATGTGCTGGAAGAGCTTGTTCTAGTTACTCCTAGAAAAGAGGCTAGTGATGAGGAACTATCTCTCTATATGAAACATATGGATGATACCACAAATTTACAAGGCTTTATGCTATATTCCATGTCTAATGAGCTCTTGAAGAAAAATGAAAACATGGATACATATACCAGGATGTCTCACCTTAAGGATCTCTATCAAGAGAAGGTGAGACATGAGAGATATAAAATCTCCCATGATTTGTTCAAAACTAAGATAGGAGAGTCCGTGCCAATTGGGCCTCATGTAGTGCAGTTTATTGGCTACATTGAACGCCTGAATATCTTCGTGATTAAGTTCCCTGATGAGTTGCATACATATCTCATCATATCATCACTGACAAAGACCTTCTCTATCTTTATGGTCAACTACAACATGAGAAAAAATGAGAAGATTCTATAAAAACATATGACCTTAATTCCCCTAGTAGATAAGGACCTGAGGAATGACAAACCTATAGTCCTTATGGTGAATAAGAAAAGGAAGGACAATGTGAAGGGGCCAAGGACTTATAAATAGTCTGAATCCCCTAAGCACCATCCCTCCAAGAATTAGTAGATCCAGAGGCAGGGCATGGAACATGAGGTGGTATGTTTTTCATGTGGAAATCAAGGCCTATAGAAGAGGAACTGCACCCATAAGCATGGGGATTCTAAAGGTACATTGGTTATCGAGTGTAATCTTTCCATTTATACACATTGGGTATTAGATACAAATTGTGGGGCTCACATCTGTATTCAAATGTAGAAACCAAGTATATTTAGAAATATTTTCAAAGGAGAGGTGGATCTTCGAGCTTCCAATGGATCGAGGCTGGCTGCATTGGCCATTGGTGATTACCAGCTCTCATTTCCAATTCTATTTCGTTTGGTTTTACGTAACTTCTATTATGTGCCTAGTGTTACCAAGAACATAATTTATGTATCTTGTTTGTATATGGATGGATTTATTTTTAAATTTGGAGATAAGGGTCGTCTCTTTTATAAGAAAAACATATGTTATGGTATGACGCTTTTAAATAATGGTTTGTATGTATTAAATTATGAAAACAAGTGTAGGAAATCGATAATGAAACAAACTCACATAAATCAGACATCACCCAGTTGTGGCATTACCATCTTGGTCATCTAAATGAAATGAATTTGAAAAAGATCTTAAAAGATGGTTATTTAGACTCCGCTGAGCTAAAAACACTTGATAGATGCAACACTTGTTTAAAAAGTAGAATGACCTAGCTGCCTTTCGGTGGACAGGTTGAAAGGGCCACAAAACTTCTAGGATTGGTGAACACAGATGTGTGTGGACCATTTCCATTAGAATGTAGAGGTGGATATTCTTACTTTATTACTTTTACTTATGACTTGAGTAGATATGGCTATGTCTACTTAATGATAAATAAGTTAGAGTCCTTAGATAAATTTAAGGAATTCAAGAATGAAGTACAGAATCAGCATGGTAATAAGATAAAGAAACTTCGATTGGATTGAGGTGAAGAATATCTGAACCAAGAGTTCATCAATCTTCTATGGGAGTATGAGATTCTATATCAGCTCACTCCTCCTTATACACCAAAGTGGAATGGTGTTAGTGAAAGGAGGAACCACACCTTGTTGGATATGGTGAGGTCGATGATGAGTCATTAAGATCTTTCATTATCCTTTTGGGGATATGCATTACAAACTGCATCATACACATTAAACCAAGTACCAACTAAGGCGTTAAATAAAATTCCCTCTATGTCATGGAATAGAAAAAAAACCATTTTGGTGCACACACATGTATGGGGATGGAAGGCTTTTGTTAAGGCCTTTTCAAGCAACAAAATATAACCCCGAGGCGCGAGGCATTTCTTTAGATGATATCTCAAGGAAACGAAAAGATATTACATATATAAACTTTCAGACAAGAAAGTGACTGTCTCCAGACAAGCCGTATTTCTTGAGAGGGAGAAAATCCTAAAAAAGGATAGTGGGAGCAAGATTGACTTTAACAAATTTGATGCTCAAGATACACAAGAGTTGGTACATGAAAAAGTTCCACAAGTCCCCGTGGAAGAGGTTACAGAAACACAAGTACTACGTAGGAGATTAAGAGAGGTAAGGGAAACAAAGATATTTGGTTTCCTATTCACAATAATGTTTAATAATAATTATTGGATAATGATGAACGTCTCTCATACAAGGAAGAAGTAGAAATCTTAGAAGCTGTAATGTGGCTAGAAGCTATGAATTCCGAGATGGATTCCATGTATCAGAACCAAGTTTGGATTCTGGTTGATGACCCCGTTGATGAAAATTCTTTTGGATGCAAATGGGTATTCAAGAGAAAGCTAGACATGGAAGGTCAAGTTAACACCTACAAAGAAAGGCTAGTAGATAAAGGATTCAGACATCGTCATGGAATTGACTATGATGAAACCTTTTCACCATTTTCCATGTTTAAATACATAAGAATCATACTTTACATAGAAGATTACCATGATTATGATATTTGGAAGATGGATGTCAAAACAACATTCCTTAATGGGAATCTTCAGGAAGATGTCTATATGACACAACCAGAAGGCTTTGTGACACCAGGTGAAGACAAACAGGTTTTCAATTTGCAGAAATCCATTTATGGATTAAAGCAAGCATACAGGTCATGGAAAATTTTATTTGATGAAGCCATAATGGAATTCTTTTTATTAAGAATGAATGTGAGCCATGTGTTTATAAGTGGATTAATGGGAATACAGTTGTTATCTTAGTAGTATATGTTGATGACATATTACTTATTGTAAATGATGTACCCGTCTTACAGTCAGTTAAGGAATGGTTGAAAAAGTGTTTCTCTATGAAGGACATGGGTGAAACAGCCTACATTCTAGGGATCAAGATCATTTGTGATAGATACAAGAGGCTTCTTGGACTATGTCAGACTAAATACATGGACCAAATACTAAAGAGATTTAATATGGAACAATCCAAGAGGGGATTGGTTCTAGTGTCACATGGACTACATCATTCTAAGAAAATGTGTCCTCATACAAAACAAGACAAAGATATAATGAGAATGATACCATACACTTTGGCTATAGGATCCATCATTTATGTCATGTTATGTACCAGGCTTGTTGTTGCCTATGCACTGAGCATGGTAGGAATATATCAAGAAGATATGGGAGAACAATATTAGACTGCTGTTAAGAATATCCTTAAGTATCTGAGAAGATCTAAGGATATGTTCCTGGTGTATGGAGGAGACAAGGAGCTTGTTATTAGAGGGTATACTGATACTGGTTTTCAGATAGATCATAACAATATGAAGTCACAATCTGGATATGTTTTCTATGTCAATGGAGGAGCTGTGAGCTAGAAGAGTTCAAAGAAACCAGTTGTCACCGACTCTATAGCATAGTTCTAATATATAGAAGATTGTAATACATCCATGTAAGCCTTATATATTTATCACTTTTTCTAGGAGCTTGATGTGGTGCCCATAATTAAAGATCCTATCACATTATATTGTGATAATATTGCAGTAGTGGCTCTTTCAAAAGAGCCAAGGTCACATCAATGGACAAAGCACATGCTCTAGAAGTATCACCTCTTGAGGGATTTTTATCAAAGGGATGAAGTTGTAGTGAGTAGAGTGTCAAAAAAATATAACTTGGCTGACCCCATGACTAAAGGCCTATCTTAGCATAAGCATGAATATCATGTGAGAGATATCACATTAAAGGTTGTTAGCAGTTGGCTCTAGTTCAAGTGGTAGTTGATTAGAGTTGGTGACCTAGAACCAACTACTTTATACTTTATTCATTAAAAAATACCTTATCACATCTTGATTGTTCTTATTCATGACATTGCATGTGATAATGTCCTAAGGATAATTATTCCATTAAAGGGTCATAGCAGATCCCTGCTATAATGAGAAAACAAAAGTGCCATAACACTGTTCTTGAATATATATTTTATGGCTGGATGATGTTATTTGAGGGACACCAATAATACAAGATATTAGGGGTGAGGACTCATAAAACTTTGAGGCACCTTCTCATGGTGTGCACTTTTGGTAATATCCATGAGGATATTATGAGAATGAGACCCACCAGTAGGAAGTCCACATTTCATAGTGTCATTGGATGTTCCTATCTTCAGACATGTTTATTGGTCCTTAGACTTCAAGTTTATTATTAATTGGTATTAAAAATTACTCTTTTATATGTATTGAGGAAAACTATGACGACACACTGTTCGTAGAGCGGTAGTATATTTTGGGTGTGTCATGAGTAATATTGCATTAATAGATAATGCGAGAAAGGATCTTTCCATTTAGTTCCATAATGGAAGTAGATATCTCAGGTCCTTTGATGGAATTGATATAGCCGAAATAAATACATGGCCATGGTGAAGAATGGACAATTTCAATTTTGGAAAGTCAAAGAAAGAATAATCAAGCACATGGGTTGATGGCACTAGCATGAAACCCTCTTGATTTGAGATATCGAGACAAAGGGATTACATTACATGGTAAGCATTCGTAGGAGGTGACACGTCATTACGGTGTTAACTTCTTTCTCTATGGGTTCTTTGGAATATTATTAGATTCTAAACTTGGACTTTAGGTAGGATCTGCCTAATGCCACTAAGAAAGAGGCCTAGAGGGTCACACACTAAGTGTGTCCAAGTATCTTAGTTAAATATTAATTTATCAAGTTGAATAAATATTATTACCGATTGTGGTTTAATAATTATTCAAGGATTCCTGATCACATTTATTTTGACACTAGTTATTCAAGTGAATATATTATGGGTGAAATAATATATTTTTTTAGTGAGTAATGTAATGATATTTATTTAAGAAATAAATAGCTATTATTCAAGGTCTAATAAATGTGGTGGAATAAATAAATAAAAATGAAAAAACAAAAGTACATGCCATGTATATTAATATAAATTTCATGTAGTTTTTCTCGGTATTTTTTAGAAATAATAATATTTATTTAATTAAATAATATTGGGTTTAATTCGCTGGGCACATGCCAAGTAATAATAATATTCAACTTTTATTATTATATATGGGGTAATACTAAGAATTAAATGAAATGAATAAATTTTTTTGGGTAATTAATTCATTTTATTATTATAAGTAATTAAAATCCTGATTATATAATTCTCATTAGCCTATCCATTTTTGGTTTTGTGCCCAATGGATCTAGATAAAGATCTCAAGCCAAGAGAGAATTCTTTTCTTCAAAGAACGCTCTCAAGCTACGAAAGAGAGATCCTCCTCCACCAGATCAAGGAAATCAAAGATGGACATCACAAGTGAAGTATCTTCTACGATAGAACCTAGTGATACCTTTGATGATGTCTAGAGATATTTGGAGAACATGTGGATCATCGCTAGTGGAATCCTACATTGGTATTCTACGAAGCAATGATGGATCACATCGGATTGTGACCAGAAGCATCAACGAAGATAGAATTACCTCAAGGTAATTATTGTCTTTTAATTAAATTAATTATAACCAACATATGATGATCCTTTATATGGTTTCTAGACTCCCTTCTTTTCTTTCATTCTTGGTTTTATTCAGAAGATCCTACATTTTATTATCGTGACAGATCTTGGTTTAAATGTCATTAACGACAAAAATTAAATTTGGGTACACCCACCAATGCGCTTCCACTGCGTCCACAACCTAAAATAATATAAATCAGTAATTTTTTATGGTAGTTTATTTATTGTTCCAATAATACAAGGAATCAACACATTAAATATAACATGTCAATAACCAATGACATTTTATGTTCAACATACACAATGATAATTTAAAGAACACTCAATGAGAAAATGTCCTCAACCACTCAATATTCCTAAATCACGACTCACTCTAATGGTAGGTTTACTTATCCATTGATATAGATATTAATCTAGTTTATGATTTTTAGGATGATGATTTAAAAATAAAATAAAAATAATATAACAAGATAAGAACAATGCGCCGAAAACACACATGAATGTGAAGAGAATTAAAGAAAATGAACTTATGATTAAATGAGAAAGAAAAATAAGAGAATAGTTTTATACTTGATTTAAACTATTTTAAGACAAGTAATATTTATTAAAATATGTTGGATGACTAAAATATAATATAAATAAAAAACTTTCATTCAAATTGAAACAAAATTGAAAACATCTTAGGCAATTACAAATGAAACAAACACAAAAGAACCTGAAAACAAAAGTGGAGGATAGGTATCTCTTGTTGAAACAAGATCAAGGAAAGCACTAATATGACTTTTTAAATTCTATATTAATTCCAAAACTCCTCCCTATGTTCTAAAATTCCAACTCCTTGTAAGAATAAAAGGGGGTGTATTTATAGCCCAAGGGGTTGGACTGTTTGCATTCCAAATCAGTCCATCCACTTGGATTGATGATTGGACCATCCAAACAGAATAATATTGAGATTTATTCTTCTTAAAAGTTGTTTATATACATTATTTATAAATATTATGAAAATTTTGTGGCCATTGGACTTAAGGGGTAAATGTTATGACAGTTTTAATAAACAATTCTAAACTGTCCATTTCTATCATCACATTTTCGAAGGCTGAAATGTAAATGGATTTTTGAATTGGAATATAACCTAAAATTCGAATAATTTATTCTAAAAAGTCAGGAACCAATATATTGGGTTTCACACTAAAAAATCTTAGCTTTCATGGATTTCTATATTAGGATAAAATTCAATAAATATGTGCTGTTTTTAATTCCCAGACAGAATGGTGGGCTATGTGATTGATGGTTCATGTTTGATTTAACAATTTAATAAATATTTGAGTGAGTTCATTATTTGGGAATTATGTGTATGGTAATACCATTTCTCACCCCCTTTAATTCCCTCCTCAAAACCCAAACCAATTCCAATATGGTCATGGTGTTGGAAACTTCCAACAACCTTACCCTTTTGTTCCTCAACCTCAAAGGATCAATCCTCCTCTTAGCCCTCCTGGATTCCACTATCCTAATGTGCCTTCTCAATTACCAACAAAAAAAAGAACATTCCCAAGAACCAATATCATGGCAATCCCAATTCATGACATGCATCTTCTTATAAGAAACCATGGGAAAGCGCTATAGAAGATCTTACATCCTTCACCCATTCTATCCTAACAAACATTGAAACCCAAATTGGTCAACTTGCATCCCACCTTGTCTAGCAGCAACCATCAAGTTCTTAGAAACTACCACCTCAAACATTACCCTACCAAAAGGGAAATGTAAGTTAAATTTAACTTAGATTGGAAAAACAAAATTACAAGCCTTATGATGGATCCTCCAATGATCCTTTGGTTGTTGATATTGAAAATAAAAAGAAAAAATATCTTGAAAATGAACCTGAAGGAACTCCATATCCTCATTATATCCCTCTAAGGAACCCAATTCCTTTTCCTCAAATTGTTTCTAAGACAAGTAAATCCTTTTAACCTTATCCTGAAATGATCGACATGTTTAGGCATGTGGAAGTCAACATTCTACTCTTAGATTATATCAAACAAATTTCTATGTACGATAAGTTTCTTAAGGAATGTGAACCCATAAGAGACAACTTAGGACCTTTGAGAATGTTTCAACCCAACATTCCATACCCATAAAGTGAAAAGATCCTGGGAGCTTTACAGTTCCATGATATATAGGGAGTTAAAACATCAATGATGCACCCATAGAACTAGGAGCCTCGATAAATGTCATGCCTAAATAAATATTCTCCAACCTTGGTCTAGTTCCCTTTAAATTGATGGGTGTTTTAATCCAATTGGTCTGTTGAAGAACAACTAGTCCTAAGGGAATAATTGAGGATGTCCTTATTTGAGTCAATGATATTATATTCCCAGCTGACTTCTATGTCCTTGACTTGAAAGGTGAGACAACTTATTGAAAATCTCCTCTGATTCTAGGATGACCTTTCCTCATGACATATAAAACCAAAATTTATGTCCATTTTGTCATATTATCCATGGAATTTGGTGACCAACTCATCAAGTTCAACATTTTTCAATCCATGTGATACCCATCAGAGAATCAATCTATATTCTCTATCCATGCTTCTGAAAGTCTCTATAAGAGTGTGTTGAATCCAAATCCATCATGTTCTTCCTATTCTATTGATAGAGGAGTTTGTAAATATTTCATCCTCATTAACCAGGTCATAAATGTAGAAGTTGATGTTGACATTACAAATGAAAACTCCATTAATCTAAAGGATCTTAATAACTCTTTGGAATCCCATCTCACCTCTGACCTCCACTACTCCAACATGGATGATAATGAGGAAAATGACCTAACATGATCATTTATTGATTTGGATAAAATTATCAAAAATTAATCATTTCCTATCCATGATTAAAAAAATTATATTATATGTGAGGTGAATGCTGAACCAATGTGTTTATCTTGTCTTGATGGTAGACATGTTTCTGATATTTGTTCACTAATTAATAAATTGTTCACTGGTGAGGTTGAAATTGACCATTCTCATGAGAAAACATTGATATAAAGGATATTGAAAAATTTATTCAGTGTTATGGATCCACTAATCCTTATTATTTTACATCGATATGTGATGAAATAAATGAGTTAAAAAACTGGGATCTAATACTATAGTTTCGTGTTATATAAAACTTACATAAATACACCAATAGAATTGAAAAAATTTCATGGATTTCCAATCATAGAAAACTAGCACTTTTTGGAAAACATAATTCCTCAAGTTGAAGACCAAAGGGAGGATAACCATATTCTATTTACAACCCCATTGAACTGAAAGAGAAACAACAAGGAAATGAAGAAATTATCCAATGACCAATTAGGACTCCCAAAGGAGATATTTTTTTTGAAGCACTGTGGAGTTGAGAAAATAATATGGCCACCATCGGACTATGGGTAGTCTACTGCAACTGTACAACTGTACAAAAAATAAATTCAACTTTTCTTGGGAGGAAACCCAGTATTTCTTTTACTTTTATGAAATTTTAATTTGTTTTTAGTTTTTAATTAAATGTATAATTATTTTTGGTTTTGTTTCTGTTTTAGGTAATGGTAATTTTATAAATCATCTCTATGTGAGGAAACACATACCATAAACCACATTGACTTTCATTAGATCCATAACTTCTATAGTTTATCCACCACTGGATGCAGATGGAGACCCACCAAATCCAAACCAAGGGAACCTCTTTCCCTTTATCTCTTCTTCTTCTCTATCTCTCTCTATATCTTTTATATAGGTATGTATTTCTAAAAAAACTAAAAAAACTAAATAAATAATAAAAAAGAGTCATACTTACTCACCTTCCATTTTTGAAATTTTTTTCAACTTTTTTGGGGAGTAAAAAGACATGTTTTCATCTCATAAATATTTTATTTTCATCATAATTTTAGATAAAGAATATTGTTTAAAACAAAATTTTAATGCTCAATTTTTTATTTGGAAAATGATTTTACCTAACCATGAGGAATAAAATTAGCTTTCCTTCCAAGGTCACCTATGCCCATCTTTTCATTTTGTGCGTTTTTCACCCCCGATTGTGAGTCTTGAGTTTGTAGAAATTCAACCATAATTTCCTTCTATAGTGTACATTAATATGATATATTCATTTTCTTAACCACATAACAATGAAAATAGCCAAATAGCCTCCCATTACCCTTACATTAATCCTCATTTTGAAAAACCCTTTGATCCGAAGAAAACCTTTTCTTTGATAGCCACATTTCAAACCCAGTACCTTAACACCCAACATCTACATGGATTTACATATCATAATTTATTTAAATTTATGTGTGGGGGGGAATGGATTTTATTTTGGGTATCATATTCTTGATTTTTAGGGTGTTATCATATGATCTAGGGAAATAATCCATTTTAGTGTGGGGGAGAGGTTTTTATTTAGTGGGTTTTGGGGAATGTACATTCATTTATGTAATTTTGTAAATGTTATTGAGAAGTGTTCAAAAAAGGAAAAAAAGGAAAAAAAAATATGTTGCATCTTGTGAAGGTCAAAAATCACTCTTCCTAAGCCTTTTATCTTGTTATAACTATTAAAATTATTGTCGTGATGAGATTAAAAATGGGTTGGGAGATGAGTGTGATATCTGTTTCAAGTTCAACTTTCAAAAAAAATGAAAAAAAGAAAAATGAAAAAAAGAACACTTATGTTTTTGGGAGAAGTTTTGTGTTTTTTAAATATGTCATCTTCTCATCCCCTTCAATTTTTTCCTCCTTGTCTTTCTTCACAAAACTTTTCCCTTGTAAATATGTGTATCCATTTCCTTCCATGTTTTGTTTCACAATAATTGTGCATTGTTTTAGCCATGATAATGTTTCACCCCTCATCTCTTCCCCCTTGGACATTAAATTCATACCGTAACATAGCCATAGAAAAATACTGACAAAATAACTCTAGATTCTTTGGTACTTTATGATAGGGAATGGAAGATGAGATATCTTTAAAACTCTAAGATTTTCACCTTTGGTTGGTGAATGATTAATCCTCCAAAAATAAATTTTATCATCTTGAGAGGAGTAAGTTTCGAGTGCCAAACATTTCCATTTATAAATTTTAGAATTAAAAATGAATGGTTTTTTGGAACATTGTTTCTGTTAAAATGTTTGGTGGAATTCAATTTGTATGAGTGAAGTGGTCTAAACCTCCCCTGATTGGTAAAAAAATTTAATATTTTTTGGCGAGTGAGAATAATTTTTTTTATGATTTTATATTTGTTTCACATGATGACAGGAACAATACTAAGTGTTGAGTAGTTGATGTTATTCATTTATTCATAATTTTTTGTACTCCATTCAGTAAATATCATGTAAAAGTACATAATTGGTGTGAGATACTCATGTTTTAGTGAAAAATATAATTTTTGAGCATTATTACAGTAGTCCAATTGAGACAGTTTACTATTTTAATTATAAATCTCATACTACTGATCCAAATTGTGTGATTATTGATTTTTGGGCCTTATTTATTATCCAAAATATCATTATATTAAATCACTATCTAATTCTTCCATTTTAAGGGTCACATAGACCACACAAGAAGGCCCAAAGAATCTGTGATGAAATAAGACTATCCATGAAGATTGAATTACTAGGATCAATACATAAGTACAAAATGGCTGGTTCTCCACCACATGTCGGGGGACCATGCCATTCATATTGGATATAAATTTCAAGGCCCAAATATACTATAAATGGGCCCAAATGATTCTATTAATTCCAGCACACCCTTCTGTCCTATAACTAAAACCAGTCCACATTTATTCACTTTTCTCCTAACATAGACATCCATGAAAGGTGATATTTTTATATGTGAAAAAAATATATAAGTGACCAAATTTGTAGAATAAATTTATTTCATTTGAGGGTATCTTCCTATTCAAAAATCCATTCACATTCCAGCCTTAGAAAATGTGGTTATAGAAATGGATAGTTTAAAACTGTTTATTTAAACAGCCATAACATTGTATCCTTAAGTACAATGGCTATAAAATGTTTAGAGTATCCATAATAGATGTATATATAAAAATTTTAAGATGTATATATATCACGATTATACTATCTAGATGGTCAAATATTCGAGCCAATTGGAGGTACAAATTTAGAATGCAAATAGTCCAACTCCTTGGGCTATAAATACAACCCTCATCTCCTTGCAAGGAGTTGGAATTTCAGCACTTAGGGAGGAGTTTTTTTCCTTAATATATCTTTTATAAAGGCCTATTAGGACTTTATTTCATATTGTTTCTACAAGAGATACATCTCCTCTACTTTTTTTTCATGTTCTTTTTTGTTCCTTTCATTTGTAATCGCATAAGTTGTTTTCAATTTATTTCCAATTTTAATACAAGATTCTTCTTCATATTCTCTTTTAATCATCCAAAAAATTTTCTTAAATATTAATGGTCTCAAAATATTTTAAATCTAGTATAAAACCATTCTATTAATTTTCTCTGTCATTCAAATGAAAGTCCATTTTCTTTAATTCTCTTCACATTTGTTTGTGTGTTCGGTGCATTGTTCTTATCATGTACTATTCTTTTTTATTTTCTTTTTAACTCATCAACCTACACATCATAAAATAGATTAATATCCATCTCAATGGATGATTAAATCTACCATTGGGGTGAGTCATGATTTGGGGATATTAAGCGATTGAGGGATTTTTCTCATTGAGTATTCTTTAAATTAACATTGTGTATGTTAAACTTAAAATGTCATGGATTATTGACATGTTATGTTTAATGTGTGGATTCCATGGATTAATGGAATCATAAATACACTACCATAAACAATTACTGATTGAGATTAGAACTCGATTTAATTTAAGGCTTGTATTAAATCCTTAACACTTGGGAATTCCAATCAAAGTCATCTTGTGAAGTTGGTGTTAATTTAATGAAATATAAAGAAAAGCTCAAGGATATCATTATATTACATCCCCAATAATGAAATCATCCAAATATTTTAAATTATGAAATCAAATTTCATTAATCAATCATTTCATCTATTCTATGAATACAAACCCCCTACTCAAAACACAATCAACTAAAAACAATCGATTATTAAAAAGCATCATCACTGAGGATTTGACCTGAGTGTTGTTATACACATTAGCATAGCCTTAGAACCTTGAATGATTGATAAGAGAAAAGTGTCCATGCTTTAGATATATATGGACACCTAAATCCTATATCTTAGTCTATCCACTGCATAATTCACAATAACCATGTCATGCATGGGACCCTGGTCGTTCCTTGTTTCCCACACCGTGCATAGCTTACTTGGGCTTAATAATCATGATAAAGGCTTCCCGGCATGAAAAAGGCATATCAACCTTGGTAGGATCCCATCCTTACCACATGAAATTAAAGTAAATTATTTTCCAAGAACTACATGTGGGTTTTTTCTCATTTCTTCATGACATACGTAGTGACGTCCTGGGTTCTATCCTTGGGCCCAACCGATATGTTCCCACCAATTCAAGTAGCTCCACCTTCAACCTCACCACATGACATTAAATTGAATGTAACTTCAAGAACAACATGTATATTGATTATTGACATATCAAGGTATGCAGTGACTCTTAGATCTCAAACCATATCCCCAACTATAATGGTCAATGGAAGTAATTACCATCTCTACATATGGGTCAGACCTACGTAGGCTATTTCCTATTCAAGAACAACATGTGGCTTGATTCTAATCATCATGAGAAATGTAGTGATTCCTATGTCCTTGTATTTGAGCCCAACCACAAAATCCTCCCACATTCACATCATTTCTCCCATGTCCTTACCACATGACGTTAAACTGCATGGGAGTACATCCTTACCACATGATGTTAAACTGCATGGGAGTATATCATTACCACATGAAGTTAAAAAATATGGGTGTATGTCCTTACCACATCATGTTAAACTGCATTAGATTATGTACTTACCACATGATGATAAAATGAATGAGAGTACATCCTTACCACATGATGATAAAATGCATGGTAGTACGTCCTTACCACATGATGTTAAACTGCATGAGAGTACATCCTTACCACATGATGATAAACTGCTTGGGAGTACGTCCTTACCACTTGATGATAAAATACATGTAACTACATCCTTAGCACATGATGTTAAAATTAATGTAAGTAAATACTTACCGCATTTTGTTAAAATTCAAAAAGGCGTGTCCTAGTCACATGATACTAAGTCATGGAAATAGTTATTCATCATCTCTCCATATTAATGGAACAAAAGAGCCTCACCTCAACTGTTCGGAGAATGAAATGATTCCCCCATCTTTTGAAGTTCCACCATCACATAAGCCACACTTCATTCATGGGGTGTATCAGATCACCAAAATATTCCATGGCCCTTGGAATGTATGTCCGACTACAAGGAACCTTTTATAAACTATGCATACATGCCTATGGATCCTGTATATGTGTGTACGGTTGTCAAAAAAATTCAACACTCTAGAAAGGGAAATTCCAATCCTCATGATCCCTGAAAAATCACTATGGTAGTACTCAACACATCAATGTGTCTGAAATACTCCTGATGTGACTATCCCATATCATCAATCATTATCTAAGGACCTTGATCCGTGATTTACAACATTTCCACCTTTATCTTAGAAGGATGTTGGAGTACTTATAATAATGGATATACTAACTAGTATCTTATGTATCATCCTATATATGAGGTTCATGTCAGTCATGAAAATAAAATTCCTATATTTTGGTCAAATCTATACAAACTTAAATTCCACCACTTGATGGTCCAAATTGTAAGACTTTATACATCTATCGAAAAAGACACAAAACTTATCAAGTTGAAAACCCGCAAAGCAAAGCCTAATCAAAAGTCAATTCAATTCCCACTAAAATCTTCATCTGTAGAGTTTAGAAAAAATATGGGCATAAATAAATAAGGAATAAATCTTATAGGGTATTCACTACTGGAAAAATGATTTTTCCCAACGCTTTTATACCAACGGTTTGTAAAAACCGTTGGTATAGGTACCCTTTCCCAACGGTTTGTCCAAAACGTTGGGAAAGCCCATTTTTTGGCCACCTTTCCCAACGGTTTGCCCAAACCGTTGGGGAAGGTTGAATTCTGGACCCCCTTTCCCAACAGTTTGGGCAAACCATTGGGAAAGGTTAGCCTATCCCAACGGTTTGCGCAAATCGTTGGGAAAGGTTGAATTCTGGACCCCCTTTCCCAACGGTTTGGGCAAACCGTTGGGAAAGGGGGTCCATAATTCAACCTTCAACCAAAATTTCGAAAAAAAGCAAGACCTTTCCCAACGGTTTTGAAAACCGTTGGGAAAGGTCCTTTTATTTTTTTGGGAATCTACCTACGGAGAACATTATATAAATCAAAATTTAAAATAATTAGAACAATACATATATATATTTATGAAATTATTTTAACAAAAGTCTTGTTAGCTAAGTGGTTAAGTCATTCAGTTATAAACTATAGGTCCTGGGATCAAATCCCACCAGATGTTTATTTTTTGAAATACATATACCAACGGTTTTGAGAACAGTTTGTATACATTTTCTAATTACTTATACCAACGGTTTTCAAAACCGTTGGTATAGACCCTATACCAACGATTTTCCCCAAACCGTTGGTATAGACCTATTGTCACGGCTTACTTGCCAATGGTCCTCCAAACCATTGGTATATGGTATTTTTCCAGTAGTGATTCCTTCTAGCTCTATTAAAATCCATGCTATGGTTGCTAGACCCCCCCGATCTAGGAAAAAATTAGAGCAATGATTTGTCACATCTTCTCACCACAAGAATATGTTCTTTTGGTGGTGGCACAACTTTTAGGGTAATTTAACCCTCCATGGATTTTACAACTTTCTTGGATCACACTTAATGATTTGGGGTGTCTCAAATCACCATAACATTCAATGGAACTTGGAAAGGATATCCAGCTAGAAGGACCCTTTTCTTGAATAAGCATGCATGCCTATGGCTCCTGCATATGCTCCTATGTCTGTCAACTAAATCTATCATTATGAAAATGGAAATTCCAATCCTTGTGAGCCTTGAAATCATCAGGAAAAAACTTAACACCTCAGTGTGTCTATACTTCTCCTTGTATAACTATCCCAGGTCATCCGCCTAGATCGATATCTATGGGTTGTGATTTATAATCTCCGCACCGAACTATCCAAGTGGATTCAATATCCTTAACATTGTGTCACCATGTTTTGTACCTTCTCAAGGATGGAATGAAACACACCATTCTAGAACCTTTGGTAGAACACAACATGTGATTCCAAATTATACGGTGTAGGGATCAAGATTTATGATCCATGAACTGATCACCCTAGGGTTCCTGAACCCTTCTTGGATAGTCTTATTTCAATACCTCACTTTATCACCAAGGTGATTTAGTATCCAAAACTTTTCCATAGATCTCGAAAAGAAGTGGGGATAACCTTTTTGATGGAATGATACTAATGCATAAGGGCCTTAACCCTCTAACGAAAGGCATATTCTCCTTGCTAGAAAGGAGATTCAATCATTGTGAGCCCTTGCAACACCATGGCGTAACCTGACATCCTAGAATGTCATGGGACATACTCACCATATTTTCACCATTTCATATTAATGGAATCAAGATTTTAGGTTATGATTTACATTATCCATACTCCAACTATCCAGGTGGACCTAGTATCCCTATTGTTTCATCCCCAACAATATTACCTCCATAAATTCCCCATAACCCCTAGAAAAGATAGCCGACTTCAAGCAACCCTTTACTTGACTATGAATACGCATCCATGGATCTTGTATGTGAACCTTTTACCATAAAACATATGTGTCACTCTTCAAAAAAGGGAAATATGATACTTCCAAGCTTCAGAAACACCACAACAAAACCTACCACCTTAGAGTATTTTTGGTCTGTCTTGGAACATATGCACCATGTTCAACGTTCATATAAAAGGTTTGAGCTAAAGACCGTAAACTAAAGCAATATAAGGTTCAAACTAAAAGACCTTAAAATAAAGAAATATCAATTCTGAGATAAAATACCCTAAACTAATGTGACATAAGGTCCGAGGTGAAAGACGCTAAACTAATGTGATAGAAGGTCCGACCTAAAAGACCTTAAACAAAAAAAATATTAGTAGTGAGATAAAAGACCCTAAACCGAAGCGACAGAAGGTCCAAAATAAAATACCCTAAACTAAAGAAATATGAGGTATCAAATAAAATAACCTAAACTAATGTGAAAGAGGGTCTTAGCTAAAAGACCCCAAACTAAAATGATATAAGGCACAAGATAAAAGACCATAAACTAAAGTGACAAATGATCCGACCTAAAATACCCTAAACTAAATCATGAAAACAATTTAGTCTATATGAGATTATAATCACTCTATACAGACCTAGAATCATAAATCTATTCTTTCCATGCATATTGACTTAGGCGTATATATAAAAATATCCCTTTAAGGCATATATTCTACCTATTGTCCCCTCTTCACATTAGGTGATCCCATGATGTCTGGAATATATTTCAAATATCGAATATCATGTGGGTGGGAATTCACTTGAATTTATTAGATAAATAAATTACAATTTCAACATTCAATCCTAGGTAGAGAATTTCATTCAATATAAAGAAATGGATGGGTGTCATTGGAAATTTTAAAAATATCAAAGTAATGAAATGTCAAACACATTATTAAAGGAGGAAAATTAGATGGTATTATGAAATGTTTAGAAAATTGTCCCATTAAAAGTATGGAAAGGAGGGTGGAATATCCACATTCTGGAGTCTCTCTAAAGCCTCATAAAAAAATGGAGTGTAGTAAAAAAGGTGATTCATGATAAAAGATGGTTAGTAGTGTTAGAAAGATTGGAGAGGGTCTGGTGAGAGGCATTGATTGTCACGAACCAGCCTAGGGCGAACTTGAATCGGTCACCCGAGCCGGATCGCGACAAGTCCTGAGGGGCGTTCCCAATCCCCCTGGGATGGAAACTAGTGCCAGGCATCAAAGTTAAAACATTGGGAATGATTTGTCCCATAAAAGATAAATAAGTAAATTATAATAATCAAAACAAAAGCACTAAACTCTAGCAGCAAAAAGAAATGAAACCAAATAGCAGACGTACCTCCATGTGACCCTTCGGTCACCTCCCAACAAAGGCCAACATTGCTCCAAAAATGAGAAAATCATCCAAGAAAACTTTAACAAGGGAAACCTGTGACTGAAATGATAAAATAGGTGTGAGAATTAAAAATGCTCAATAGGGATGCCAAATTAAACCACAGAATCCAACCAACACCACTTTCAAGAAACAATCCCAAAAACACTAGTTTGCACATACAAAGATAGAAAATACGGTTTTCATATTTTAAAGAAAAGGATCCTGATTTACCTTTTCAAAAACAAACACACGCCACAACTAGTTTTCTCCAAAACAATGCATCTCTTGAAAACTGAATTTCAAATCCATGTTTATCACATTTGTGCAAAAGAAGAACATGTAATAATTAAATTTTGGAAACCAAGTGCAAGTAAAATTAAATAATCAGATATAAGCAATAACCATGGGTGATCCTAAACATCCCTAGAAAACCCCTGGACGTACTCGGTTTCAGACTACCTGCCAGCGTGGAACTCCATAGTCAATAACCAACTGGCTGCCCTAATAGCAAACTAGTGGCACATCCCTCCTGGCCTATCCACAACTCTAGGGGGTACTAACCCGTCTAATCAGGGCTAGAAAGAAATCATCACTTGATAATCTATAAGACACCCAGGAACCCATGGTGATTTCGATAATACTGTGTAAGTAGGAGGCCCTCACATGTGTGACTCATCTCACCGCACTTGCCAACCCCTTACACAGACACCACTACACGACAACCCTCGAAGGGAAGTCCCCCTGTAGAGATTCCCACAAATATGTATATATGAAATTATTTCACATTCAACAAGGTTCCAACTAGGCCTTCACAACATGTATAGTTTCAAAAAATTCCGTAAATGAGTTAAGTTGCCAATCGGGCACACACACTTTTCCCAAAAGTCGGTACAAACACCCCATTCAAAACCCAATACCAAACGGGCCTTCAAACCGAACAACAATTCAACTCACACCAAAGGCCAACTGGGCCAACTTCTTTTCATCCCTCTTTGAAATACCAAACCCTTCCATTAAAAATCTTGCTTTAAGAAAATATAGTTTTTATGTGTCATTTTCATTTCGAGGCACATCCATGTGAGCACCTATTGATCCCATGGATGTGACAAAATCCAACGACACATCTAGTTTTTAGAATAATCACCTTAGAAACCATTTTCATAAAACACTTAGCATTTAAACCAAACCCAATTCTTTCACAACACTTTATAAAAGCAAATTGCATCTTTCAAACCAACCACCATTTCAAAAACTTTTCTAAAACAACCTATTGGTTCATCATTTTTTCAAAGAAAACACACCAAACCAAATCTTACATTTCCAAAACACATTCACTATCAATTAAAACCAAACACATCACAAGGCACTCAATTTGACTTTACCAAGAACCTATGCATTTCATAAAAACCAACATCAAAAGCCACTTTTAGAAATTTAAAACAACAATATAACTATGTCAAATGATTTTCATAAACACAACATAAATTCAACGATATAAAAGAATTAATTGAAAACATTCTAGTGCTAAAGGTTAGAATCAAAATGGGGAAATGGTTGGAAACACCCACCTCAGTTAACCCATGTCCAAAATGCATGCTCTTCCAACAGTAACCATCTTCACACATCACACAGTCATGCACACGTGTCTTTGATGTGCATATATACATATATATGTATATATACATAAATATATATATATATATCCACCTATATACACCATACACCTACATACCATAGGTATATATATCCTGCAATGAAAATAGTGAGACATTGATAAATTAATAATTCTGGTAAAGCCGAATCTGGACCAGATAAAGACCTCAAGGGTCCGCAACTCAATTTCACATTTAAATTGGCGTAAGAATATATAACAATGTATAAATATATCCTTAACTAAATATCGGCAATAAACATAGTCACGCTCACCCGCGGTTGTCTGAGCGTGGTCCAATGGTCCTGACAATCTACTCGCACAACCTTGAACATATAAACACGTCACCACATTAAACACGAATCACGAGCTTCGACCAAACCAAATCGGACTAGGAAACAAACCTAAATCGTGATTGCGATGATCAACAACATCAAGGGAATTCATACCTTGAAAAATCGAACCCAACTGAGTAATAAAACAGGAGAAATTGCCCACGGGTGGAAGATCCGATAAGGGGAAACACACCGCACAGAATCTGCCTGAGAGATCCGGCTATCTGAGAATCCATTGCACACCGTTGTTGTGGAGTCGTAGCACAATGAGAAGGAGAAGGCGTCAGGATAGGGCTAGCGGGGCAGCACCGAGATAGGGCCAGTGGAGGCGGTTTCCGAGCAGTGGGATAGGAAGCCGGACGGGGAGCCAGAGCCAGAGGCGGGCCGGTGCGGTGTCCGGGGGCAGCGCCGAGGGGGGGGGGTGCGGCATGGTAGGCCGGTGGAAGCGGGGTTGCACGGCCTGGGTGACCAGGAGGCCAATGGCGGTGCGCATCGGGGAGGCGTGCAGGAGGCCGGATGGGGAGGGGGGATCGCACGGGGTAGAAGGGGGGAGAGGGGGGGGGGGGCTGTGCGCAACCCTAACCCTTTCCTCCCTTTTTTCATTTTTATTCTTATAATAACAATAACAATAATAAAAATAAAAATAATAATAAAAATTAATAGTTATTATAAACATATATACATATATAAATATATATAAACATATATAAACCTACGTATATAAACATAGATACATATATACATACGTATATATATATATATATAAACATATATATAACATATATAAACATATAAACATATATTAACATATATATAAACATATATACACATAAGCATATAATGTTAAAACATATTTATTTATAAACATATGTGTGTATATATATACATCTATAAACATATATACACACACATATATATATATATACACATAACGTTAAAACATAAACATATACAAACGTAGATAAACATATATACACACATATATAAACATATAAACATACATATACATATATCTACACACATACTGTTAAAACTGGACGACTGTGCGGTATTTGCACATCGTACAGTACCCAAGCGGACATCACGTCTTAAACTTACGGTGTTCGTGAACTAACCCAAACCATCAACTCATCATAATATTAAAATTTTAAACTTTGACTCACCCTAACTTACGCAAAATCACCCGATTCCAAGAGATATAAAATAAATAAAATGACTAAAAAAAGTGGGTGTGACAATTCTCCCCATCACAAACACTTTCTGCCCCCAGAAATTCACCAAGCCAACAGTTAGCATAGCTGGAGTCCGTGCCCAGGAAAAACCAGAATAAATTGAGAGGCTCGGGGTGACCAATACCAACAGAAGTCACACCCGACCAACTCGAGTATAATCATTGTCTGAGGTTGAGGGGAGAACACGGGAGGGTTCTCCCCACCATTGAAATTTACTAACAAGGAAACCTTGAAACTCGAACACACCACCCCAAGGGGGGAAATGTGGGAACTCCCCAACTGAACTCATCCTACCTTATCAAAGATAATAGAAAAAATCCACAACTAGTATTAAAACTATTCTGGGAAGAAACCGGCACACTCAGACACTGTGAAGGAGGAATCCCCTACAAAACTAAAACACACTAAATGAAAACTCACGGAGAGGCGTCCATCCTAATAAAAAGCCCAGAAACGACACCCATTAATTTCACAGAACCAAACATCCCCCTAATGTACGCAGCTGAGACCATCCTCAAGATCAAAATGGGTTCGTTTAGTCATGGACCTGACACCTTTCAATGAATCTGAATGATTTAGAAACTATACCAAGAGAAATTGAGGACACATGGATTGCGGCAGAACAATCTCATCGCGCGACCACAACAAGGACGAGCTTACAATGATGACAATAATAGGACAAGAAAAATTTGGATATTTCCCTTCAGAAAGATGAAAACATAATCCGAAGTGAGGTTCTACACACCCTCGGAAACTCTTAACTGTGCGCGATCTTCACCCCGAGACCTGTGGTTGGGGCTCTGATGGCTGAAGCATCCCCTGCCTCACAGTCAGGCATTTTCATTCTCCAGTCCCCATATTCTTCCTCTTCTCGATGATTTAGAAGACCACAATGGTGGTACATTTTCAAAGGGATGCAATATGGTGGCTTAGAATGCCCAAACTGGCCATACTGGTGGCACACAAGATAACGGTTAGACAACAGGATGTCAGCACCGATGAAGATAGTGTCATGGCGACAGGTTCCTCCGAAATACACTCCTTGCCAGATGGGGAACCAGAAACAGAGAAAATTACCATTAAACACACTCCAATCTTCAATGCTAATGAGACATCCATCTTTAATAGTCCAGAACTGGAACCTCAAATAAACTTGAGACGGTATGAACCCTAACAACCTTGTGATTTTCCAACCTGAAGGAGCATACTAATTCCAAAACCACACAACTGCCTGTAACGGAGTTTGATTACCTTAATAGATACAACACATAAAAAGAACTGAAAATCAGGCATGACTCATTAGCAACCTTAGAAGCCTTTCTAGACGGCATACTTAGAACAACATGAAAAACACAATTGCGGTCGACATCAAGCCAAACCTCTATCAAAGAAACAACCCAAGTCAAAGGCAACAGGCACATAAACCTAACATATACAAACACAAGTAAAAATTAATTTTCCAAAACCTGTCATTTCTTTTAAATTTTAAAACTCGCCTATGGCCCCTTATGGACTGTCACATGTGCGTTCACCCAATCCTGGCTACATCACTCACGGACAAGTGCCCCCACGCACTCTCTGCACATATCGATGCACATGTGATCCTCTATAAGGAATACCAAGGTTCGAACACTTCTTTCCCTTATCAAATCCAAACACGTATTCAAACATTCCAAATCGAAACACTCCCACTTTAAAAACCCAATTCACCAATTTCAAAACTATTTAAAGGAAAAAATTTTCCATTTTAAAACCATTTTCATTTTTAACACACACTCACATCGACCGAGATCAAAATAAAACACAATCAGCAACAAACCACCGGAATGAGGAACTGGTGCATATGCCTAACTCGGAGACATGGTGGTGAGCCATGTCCCAAGTACGGTATATAACTAAAAGGACATTGAACTGGACACTTGGACTCCACATGGGTCACCACTCCATGTGAGGCCACAACCTGAACCAGTTCACCTTCATTATCCTCCCTCAAACCAGAGCAACCAAATGCAAAAGACTCAAAACCCAGACTACCCCTGGTAACTCAGGTCTCATCATGGGAAGTGGTGATCAAGCACCAACCCATAACCTACCTCCTGAGTCCCGAGAAATCCTAATCTCCTTATACCAGACATCCAAAATATCAAGAACCTGCCTCTGATACCATTTTATCATGAACCAGCCCAGGGCGAACCTGAACCGGTCACCCGAGCCAGCTCGCAGCAAGTCCCTAGGGGCGTTCCTGATCCCCCCAGGATGTAAACTAGTGTCGTGCATCAAAGTTAAAACATTGGGAACTATATGGACCATAAAAGATAAATAAGTAAATAAGAATAAACAGAAAAAAACACTAAACTCTAGAAGCAGAATGAAATAAAACCAAACAGTAGACGTACCTCCATGTGACCCTTCGGTCACCTCCCAACCAAGGCCAACATTGCTCCCAAAATGAGCAACTCATCCAAGAAAACTTGAACAAGGGAAACCTGCGACTGAAATGATAAAATAGGCGTGAGCATTAAAAATGCTCAGTAGGGATGCTAAAGTAAACCACATAATCCAACCAAGACCACTTTCCAGAAACAATACCAAAAACACTAGTTTGCACATACAATGATAGAAAATATGGTGTTCATATTTTAAAGGAAAAGGATCCTGATTTACCATTTCAAAACCCAACACACGCCACAACCCGTTTTCCCCAAAACCATGAATCTCTTGAAAACTAAATTTCAAATCCATGTTTATCACATTTGTGAAAAAGAGGAACAGGTAATAAGTAAATTATGGAAACCAAGTGCAAGTAAAATTAAACAATAAGATATAAGCAATAACCATGGTTGATCATAAACATCCCTAGAAAACCCCTGGATGTACTCGGTTTCAGACTACCTACCGGTGTGGTACTCCATAGTCAATAACCAACTGGATGCCCTAATAGCCAACTAGTGGCACATCCCTCCTGGGCTGTCCACGACTCCAGGGGGTACTAACCCATCTAATCAGGAGTAGTAAGCAACCGTTACTCGATAATATATAAGACGCCCAAGAACCCATTGTGATTTTGATAATACTGTGTAAGTAGGAGGCCCTCACACACGTGACTCATCTCACCACACTTGCCGACCCCTTACACGAACACCACTCCACGACAACAATCGAAGGGAAGTACCCCTATAGAGATGCCCACAAATATGTATATATGAAAATCTTTTACATTCAACAAGGTTCCAACTAGTCCTTCACAACATGTGCAGTTTCAAAACATTTCGTAAATGAGTTAAGTTTCCAATCATCCACACACACTTTTCCCAAAAATCAGTACAAACACCCCATTCAAAACCCTATACCAAATGGGACTTCAAACTGAACAACCATTCAACTCACACCAAAGGCCAACCGGGCCAACTTCTTTTCATCCCTCTTGGAAATACCAAACCATTCCATCAAAAACCTAGCTTTAAGAAAATATAGTTTTTATGTTTCATTTTCATTTGGAAGCACATACATGTGAGCACCTAGTTCTCCCATGGATGTGCCAACATCCAACGACACATCTAGTTTTTATAAGAATCACCTTAGAAACCATTTTCATAAAACAATTAGCATTGAAACCAAACCAAATTCTTTCAGAACACTTTATAAATAGAAATTGCATCTTTCAAACCAACCACCATTTCCAAAAATTTTCTAAAACAACCTATTGGTTCATCATTTTGTCAAAAAAACACACCAAACCAAATCTTACATTTCCAAAACACAATCACTATCAATTACAACCAAACACATCACAAGTAAACCCTAACCATTTCCTCCCTTTTTTCATTTTTATTCTAATAATAATAATAATAATAGTTATTATAAACATATATACATATATAAATATATATAAACATATATAAACCTACTTATATAAACATAGATACATATATACATATATATATATAAACATATAAACATATATGAACATATATATAAACATATATACACATAATCATATAACATTAACACATATTTATTTATAAACATATGTGTGTGTATATATACACCTATAAACATATATACACATACATATATATATATATATACACGTAAAGTTAAAACATAAACATTGAAAAATGTAGATACACATATATATACACATATATAATCATATAAACATACATATACATATATCTACACAAATAACGTTAAAACTGGATGACCGTGCGGTATTTGCACATCGTATGGTGCCCAAGCGGACAACACGTCTGTAGACGCCGGAAAAGTCCGTTGTTCCCAAACGAAGCTCCGGATGCGGAAAGCGAGGTCATATTTGGAGTCGGAAGGATGTTTCGGAGGGCCCGGAGGCCTTGCGCGGAATTTCAGAGGCCCGCGCGCAAAGGTGATGTTCCGCGCGCAAACCCCCCGGGATGCGCGCAATGCGCCGGTCCGGCGCGCAATTTTGCGCGCCGCGGGTCCGCGCGACTCCCTTGCGCGCCGCGCCCGATTCCGCGCCCGCGGGGGGAATTTCGCGCTCGCACCCTGGATTCCGCGCCCGGGGTTGCCTATAAATACAAGGCGACCCCCAACGTTTCAAAGGTTGCTGGAAGTCGAAACGTCTCCCGTGCGCGCAATTCAACCCCTTCCGCGCGCAATGACGAACTTCAGGTAACCTCCTTTCTTTCGCGCAAGAAAGCCTCGGGGTCCGCCTTCGCGCGCAATCCCCGCTGGCTCCTTTCATTTGAATAAACACTCACCCTAAGGCCTTTGCGCGCAAAAGAACCCGCTTGCGCGCAATTGCCCCCGGGGTGCGCGCAATCCGGCCCGATTGCGCGCACCCCCCTTCTTTCAAGTGGCCATTCATTGGAGAATGAGCCGTTGCCCCCGCGCGCTATTCGAAGCCCGGTGTGAGCATTCTCAAGTATCCGCGCGCAAGGCACTGGCCCAATTGCGCGCCAGCCGCCCCGATTGCGCGCCGGCCCGCAGTATTGCGCGCAAAGCTTCCTTTTTGCGCGCAATCTGCCAGGGTCGTCCCCGTTGACCTTCTAAGGGTACCCGCCTGCGTGGCGCCCGATGATCCTCATCCTGGGTGCCCGCACCGTGCGTTGTCTTCCCGTGCGGCCCTCCAGGCTTGCGCGAAGTGACACGCACGTATGTCCAGCATGACGTTAAACTGCATATTCGTCCAGCATGACGTTAAACTGCATATACGTCCTGCACGACGTTAAACTGTACCTCGTCCGAGCTACAAGACGTTAAACTGTTCAGCATACGTCCAAGCTGTACGACGCTAAACTGCCTAGCCTCCATCGTCCGCGCTGCAAGACGTTAAACTGCCAAGTGCTTCGTCCTCAACACATGACGTTAAACTGTACTTCGTCCGGCAAGACGTTAAACCGTCCGCTTCGTCCTCAACACATGACGTTAAACTGTACTTCGTCCGGCAAGACGCTAAACCGTCCGCATCATTCGATCCCGTGCCTCGCACGCAGGGTCTCCCCCGGTTTGGATGTGGCCCCCACCCGCTCGTCTCTGCAGGGATGTCGGGATTGTCCCCCTTTTGGGACGATTTAATGGGAGTGGCTTTTCCCTACGGGGGCAGGGTATTACAAACCCCTAGTTCCTCGTGGGAGGCTGCACATGTGTATCTCCATTGCGCCTCCCCACGGCCGAAGCCAGTAGAGGGTATGACTGGGATCGAGGTGTCTTCTGCTTTTGGTCCGAGTCCCTTCCAACTGAGTTTTGCCGCAACCGGGCTGCCCCAAGTGCGTAAGTCCTGACAGAATGAACTACGTGGACTTTGATCCCTGTCTTCTATACAGGGTACGTAGGAAGCCTCCCCGAGGTTCAAGCCCACCACCTGGTCGTCCCGGTCGTATTTACGTCGGTTCGTCCATCAGTGGACCCCTCCAGGGTTCACGCTTGCGTCGATTCACCTATGAATCCGCCCCTGTGGGAGACTGCCCGTGTGTATCTCCGCGGTGCCTCCCCACAGCCCCCCTTTTCCATTTCCCCTTTTATCGTCCAGCATGACGTTAAACTGCATATACGTCCTGCACGACGTTAAACTGTACCTCGTCCGAGCTACAAGACGTTAAACTGTTCAGCATACGTCCAAGCTGTACGACGCTAAACTGCCTAGCCTCCATCGTCCGCGCTGCAAGACGTTAAACTGCCAAGTGCTTCGTCCTCAACACATGACGTTAAACTGTACTTCGTCCGGCAAGACGTTAAACCGTCCGCTTCGTCCTCAACACATGACGTTAAACTGTACTTCGTCCGGCAAGACGCTAAACCGTCCGCATCATTCGATCCCGTGCCTCGCACGCAGGGTCTCCCCCGGTTTGGATGTGGCCCCCACCCGCTCGTCTCTGCAGGGATGTCGGGATTGTCCCCCTTTTGGGACGATTTAATGGGAGTGGCTTTTCCCTACGGGGGCAGGGTATTACAAACCCCTAGTTCCTCGTGGGAGGCTGCACATGTGTATCTCCATTGCGCCTCCCCACGGCCGAAGCCAGTAGAGGGTATGACTGGGATCGAGGTGTCTTCTGCTTTTGGTCCGAGTCCCTTCCAACTGAGTTTTGCCGCAACCGGGCTGCCCCAAGTGCGTAAGTCCTGACAGAATGAACTACGTGGACTTTGATCCCTGTCTTCTATACAGGGTACGTAGGAAGCCTCCCCGAGGTTCAAGCCCACCACCTGGTCGTCCCGGTCGTATTTACGTCGGTTCGTCCATCAGTGGACCCCTCCAGGGTTCACGCTTGCGTCGATTCACCTATGAATCCGCCCCTGTGGGAGACTGCCCGTGTGTATCTCCGCGGTGCCTCCCCACAGCCCCCCTTTTCCATTTCCCCTTTTATCGTCCAGCATGACGTGAAACTGTGATCCACCCGGCCGTTCCATCCCCCTCTGTGCGAGGTGGTTCGGTTCAATCCTCCGCCCGGCGGCCTCGACCTCTTCGTGAGTCGGCTTGCCGACGTCCAGCATGACGTTAAACTGTATACCCGAACTACGTTGACTTTGATCCGTGTTAACGCGCGGTACGTAGGAAGCCCCTCTGGGGTCCAAGCTCTTTACTCCATCATCCATCCTGATCCTTACCCGGGCCGCCACATCCCGGTGGGGTCATGCCACTTCACTTCACTCCACGTTACTTGGGAAGCCGCCCATGTGCTGGCCCCAGCGTCGGAGGTTCCCCGCAAGGGGTTCTGTCATCTGATCCACTTTTCGTGTTGATCGGTCCGATGCCGTCCCCGCTGGACGTTAAACTCGCGGCATACCCCGTGTTAAACACGGGAAGCTGAGGAAAACCTCAGGTGACACAGTTCCCCGCACCTAGTACGGGATGCCTCAGGCCATCATGCCTTCGAGAAGCCCTATTAGGGACGGAAGACAGATGTGCAGAGCCGCAGTGTTACGACACGCCCCCAGCACCCAGAGCCACCCGGCCTTCTCACCGCAGGTTGCTGCCCCGCCCAGACTCCTTGGAACGTCCGGGCGGAAGCAGCGTAATTAACCGGTGTCCATGAAGATATGGCACCGGGAACGAGATTCACGAACATTCTTAAGTCTATGAGGGAGACCCGGATTAGGCGACAAGTTCCGAGGAGACGTCCAAGGAAGGAGAAGCCGACATCCCATCATCCCGGTTTCGATCAAGGAGCAGACGCCCCTGAATAAGGGACGGATGCCGCCCGCCCTTGGAAAGCGGGACTGCGGGACCACAAGCCGCGCGCCCATCCCCTCGGGTTGACGGGTGCACGCGCGAACGCGTCCTGGCGGAACAGCGTAACTCGACGCACATCCGCACCGAAACAGAAAAATGGTGAACCCGACGTGAATCTCTTCTCCTCGATACGAAGACCGATGGCTTTCAGAGGTGTTGGAAGACCGGCGTGTTGCCCGGCCAAGCATTCAGTCTTACCCGCCAGGGGCTGGGGAAGGGACATCGGGCACTCCGTCTCGCAACGTCGAGGGCCTGGGTTCCCCCCACGGAAGGCGTCGTGGCGCTAATGGTTGGTTGTCGATTCCTTTTTCCTGTCAGTGTTAATGGGTCATTCTCCCTGCTTGCAGAAATCAGGTCGCCCGATCTAGTGCCCGATCGCCACCCGCCCACTGGCGCAGGGACAGGGGAAACACCGACGCGGCTACTCCGCGCGGTCCTGCCCGTTCCACAGTCGTCCCAGCAGCCGCAATTGCGGGACGACCACGCCCTCTCTCCCCCTCGGAGGTCATCCAGAGAAGGGTGATCAACACCCTGGTGCGGAGATACGAGGAAGAGGGAGTCATCCCCACTAGGGAAATGGCTCGCCTGGACCTTGAGGAGGCTGCGCCTCGCCACCACCGCCGCCCCCGAGGGCCGCGCAGGGAGGCACCGCTGCCTACCTCAACGTCCAATCGCTTCGGGAGTTTATCCCCGGAGCGCTCTGACAGTTCCCTTCCTTATGCGGATGAGGTGGGAGATGCCCAGGATCACCCTATCCGAGGTCCGCTCCAGGGATCCACGATAAGGGCTCCCGCTAGGCCACGGCGACATCGCCGCCAGGCCCCTCAAGTCGAGGAACAGGCTCTCCACCTGCCCGCGCCGCTCATCCCGGCTCGTCTGTCTCGACGCCAACGTCGGGCACGAGCGGAAGAGGATGCCCACCTTGGGGCTCTGGCAACAGCGGCCGCATTGGCCCAAGCCACTGCTGGCTCCAGTCGCCAGGCCTCTGCGCATCCTGAGCGGGGGAACTCCTATGCCCGACCTGGATCGAGGCCCCGACCGCCCCAAAGGCAGGTTGGGTTGACTCTCCCGGTTGCTGGCACTGGCAGTAGCCACCGCGGACCACCTCGCGGTAGCGCTATTCACCGGCAGGGTCTACTCTGCGTGGCCGATTCTGGAGGCATGGGTCATCCCACCTCCCAATCCCGGCCCGGAGGCCTGCCCGGAATCATCTCTCCCCGCGTCCCCTTTGATATCTGTCCCGGTGCCCCTCGCACCTTGGTTCCCAGTCCTCTTGGCCCCAGCACCAGTGCGGCCGGAGGACGCCAGGACAGAGATCAGCCCTGCCCCGAAGAACCACCCAGGGGCAGGAAGGCAAGGCGTCGACGCCGAGGGAAGAATGTTACGGAATTCCGGACAGAGATCCGACCGGTTTGCTTCTCTGACTCAGAGGCGGAGTACGATTCGGCGACTGAGCCCTCTCCCCAATCCCGCCAGTCAAGGGCAGGGGTAGGAATGCGGCACGTCAGCCTCGTGCTCCCCGAGAGCGAGATCGATGTGATCCCCGCTTCTCTCCGAAGGTATATCCGGAGTAACGAGGGCCTGGTAGACCCCCAAGGATCAAACTTGCGGTTGGTACCGGCCCCTCCGGAAGTGCCTTCCGTCTCGATCAGAGAAACCGGAGACTTTTTCTGGGGACCGACGGTCGAACCACGATCTGGTGCGCCCTCGGCGAGCACCGATGCTACGGCAGGATATTCGCTCGCCGGCCCGTCCTATCGTGATGTGGTAGCCAGGCCACCGCCACCCTCAGGGGAAGGTCCGGGATATGGAGGCCAATCGGCCTGCTCGCCGTATTCACCGCCGGCCAGCCCGTCGGCCCGGCGGCCCGCCTCGGCACCACTACCAGTTCCCCGTCCGTTCCCAGCCATTGAAGAGGACCAAGGAGATATGGGTCCCGAGTTTGAGTCGTGGAGCTTCTGGACCGTCCTTGCAGAGGGCCACTTCCCTGAGAAGTTTTGGCCAGTCGCAGGACCGGGCTTTGATGCACCCGAATCGCTCACCCCGGATGAGTTCGAATGCTTCCGCCGAACTCTCCGGGAGACTCGCTCCTGTCTTCACCGCTTACAAATGCCATACCCCGG
Organism: Viscum album; assembly: GCA_963277665.1. Classification (NCBI taxonomy): domain Eukaryota; kingdom Viridiplantae; phylum Streptophyta; class Magnoliopsida; order Santalales; family Viscaceae; genus Viscum; species Viscum album. The sequence goes on from OY728158.1 coordinate 1,468,897,080, forward strand.
GAGTCAAGCGCACCTGGGGGATATTGGTGAGCAGTGCCGTCAAATTGACCTGGCCATGCTCCCCGCGGTTCGGCACCCCGGGTCATTTGGGCACCATGAGGCCCTCCAACAACGATGCGTTGAGTGTTTTCAAGTACTCCGCAAAGTTATCGAGGAAGCCACTCCCCACGTGTATATCCGTGGATGGGGGCAGTACGCTGCCCTACGCTTCAGTGTGATCCGCCGACAGCCCGATTCGCTGGGTGGCCCTGAGGGTATATCCCCAGGGACAGGAACGGTCAACATGGCTGACCTGTCGGGAGAGGGGAACGACTTGGAACTTCTCGACGGGGGCTTCCCCCCCGAAGACAAGCCGTCGTCAGATCCATCAGTGAGAGTTACTCGTCATCAGAGGAACCTCCTGGGGCTCCCCGCGCCCACTGAAGCACTGACGTTAAGCCGAAACGTCAGCAAAGGAAAAGAGCACAGCGAGGCTATAAAGCCCGCCGACCCATCTGCCTCCATGCAGAGGGCAGAGGAGGATCCCGAGAAGGCTACGCTACGTCAGCAGCTCGCCGAACAGAAGAAGCTGGTTGACCAGCTCCTCGCCGAGCGCGCTGCAGAACGGCGGCCTGACTACGGTGATCCCAGGCCAGGACAGCAGGGACCGGAACAACCGCACCTCGACGAGACTCTCCCGGGCAACCGTGATCATGCCGTGTTCGCCGACAGGAGAGAGGCCATTGCCTATGGCAAGAGGGCGCGGTATGTTTCGCCACACCCTCCCGAGCGGCGGGACTACTTGAGGGACCCCGCTCGGATTCCTCCCGCTGCCCCAAGGGCCGCTCCGCCAGCCATCCCACGAGCTGCCGAGTTCGACGACCCGGTCGACGACCCGATTGAAGGGCCATGCAATGCGCTCGTGGTTAGAGATCCTCGCCAGGACTGGAACCCATGTCTGGACGATCCGATGGCGGCACTCATTGCCCGCTTGGAAGCCTTGGAGACTCGGCAGGTGGCGATCCCACCGGACGGAAAGCCATACCCAGCATGGGTGGATGACATGCCGGCGCCTCCGGGATTCGGGAATCCCACTTTCGCCCCCTTCAATGGGACTGGAGATCCGCCACAGCATTTGGCCCACTTCAACTCGAGGTGCGGGCCTATGTTGGGGACTCCGGCGCAGCAAGAGGCCGCTAAGCTTCGCTGCTTTGTTCAGACACTGGAAGGGCCAGCATTTGTCTGGTACAGCCAGCTTCCCGTCGGGTCGGTAACCAGCTGGGAGGACCTCCGTAGACAGTTCCTCTACCAGTTCAGTTCCACGACCCGGAAGACGAGTATCGCAGACCTCTTCAAGTGCAAGCAGAGGCCTGATGAGCGAGTCGCGGACTTCGTCGCCCGATGGAAGGGTCTCACGTATTCCCTTGACATGCCATTAACTCAGGAGCAGTTGCTGACAATGTGCGTCGGGAACGTCAAGACCGAGCTGGTCCCTTCCCTGATCACTCAAAATTACCCCGGAGGGTTCAGGGACTTCTCAGACAAAGCTCAACGTCTTGAGGAAGCCCTGCAACAGGCCAGCCAGGCACACCCGCTGCCTCCTATGATTCCTGCAAGGAGAGCCAGCAGGGCTGAGCCCGCTGCTGTGGCCCAGATAGAGGCTCCCAGGCCGTTGGAGCTGCTGCCGGTGAGGCCAGCTCCACAGCCTCACAGGAATCCGCCTCCACGGGCTCAGTTCCCGGCCCAGCAACGACAGCCTCAGAACCGGCCAGCCCCTCCGCGTAATGTACCGCCGCAACCCAGGCGAGATAATCAGGGTCCACCTCCTCGGCAGGCCCCTCCGGCCCCTCGTCAAGACCACGCTCCCAGAGGCCCGCGACACCTGACGTACTCATTTCATGAGGATCAGGTCCCCGGTTATTTCCGGAGCGCCCTGGAGCAGAGGATTGTGCGACTGCCTGAGTGTTGGAAGCCAGAGGAGGCACATCTTACGAATAACCCCCGCTACTGCCCCTACCATCGAGCCCTGGGGCACACCATCCAGCGGTGCTATGTGTTCAAGGACTGGCTCCAAGACCAGATTAACAACAATGTAATCAGGTTGGGCCCAGCTCCAGCACAAGTGGCGGGCGTGTTCGTGGGATCAGATGACGATAGTGGCAACGAGGACGAATGGCAGCTGGTCTCCGACCGCGGGTCCCAGAAGTACAATAACTGGATGGCCCGCAAGACGACCATTCGCGCCCATGGAATCATCCGTGCGCGCTTGAATCAGCCTGAGCCCCCAGAACCTGCGGGTGCTGCTTCGGCATCGTCGTCCCAGCCTGCCTCCTCCAAGAGGAGCAAACGGCGGCAGCGCAAGAAGGAAGAGCGCGCCCCGCCAGTTCCGCCACTGTCCCGTACTCTCGGCGATTTCATGCCCCCGGAGATGGGGGTCCCTCCTCGGATCCGCCCGGTGATGGATGATTCGTCCGATGACGGTATTGGGTACGCTTCGGTTAACACCGTCGAGCTGGTAAATCCCTTTTCGGTTCCCGACGTTGAAGAACACCAGGTGGACCTCCCTAGTGTCCCCGGTCGTCGCCACCGTCGGAAGAACCGCAGCAGCAGGAGTCGCCGGGGCACAGCCGTTGGTACCTCCAGCCAGGCCGTGCACGCCACTGAGACTAGGCAGCAGGCTCAAGATCGAGCTCAACGTGCGCAGGCTCCCCATCCGGGGATGACGGATTCGCCTCCGCCACTGTTTGTGGTATGGGACCGGGCAGAACCGCCTCAGCCGCGTCACGACCAGCTCCGCCCTGCCACAAGTCCATCCCGGCCTCCTGACTCCAGTACGGTGACCATTTCCCGGACTGCGACCAGTGAACAGCGAGATGCACCAAGTACCAGTCGGCCGCCGATCCAACCGGTAAGGCCCGTCATGCCACCAACCGCAGAGCAACCTCCTGCAACCAGGGGCTCGCGCTTGGCCAAAAAGTATGATGTTCTGAAGCACTTGGCCGACATCCCAGCAAGGCTCTCCATCCTTGAGGCTCTGCGCATGTCATCTGAGATGCGCGAGGCACTCGCTGAAGCCCTGAAGAGCCCCCTCCAGTTCGAGACAGAGGTTGCGGCTGCAGAGGCCTTCCACGCCGAAACGATCGAGGACGCCGAATGTCAGGCAGTTATCTCGTTCTCTGGTAAGGATGAGGACCCTCCTATACAGGGACACATCCGTCCGCTGTATGTCACTGGCCAGTTCAATGGCTTTGAAGTCCGGCGTTGTCTTGTCGACACGGGGTCCGGGATTAATCTGATTCCAACTCGGACGCTCCGGAGATTGGGGTTGTCTGAGGATGACTTGATTCCCTCCGACCTCAGGATCCAGGGGTACGACCGCACCGAGCAAACCCCGGTCGGCAAGATACGTTTGAAGACCCAGTTCGGTGACTTGGTTGCCAACACCGAATTCATGGTAGTCTCTCAGGACACTGCGTATAACGCATTGATGGGCAGGCCATGGCTTCACCTTCACGCGGCGGTTCCCTCGTCATACCACCAATGCCTCAAATACTCCCTTAATGGTCGAGTAGGCGTGCTTCAAGGAGATGCCTCTCCTTTTGCCTCATGTGAAGCCCGTTATCTGGACGCGGACTATTACAAGAGCAAGGATAAGCAGATCCTGGCAGGTGAGGTTGAGCCTGTCGCTGTTGCAAGCGATCCCTGGGCAAGTCTGGATGACGCTTACGTCCTCCCGATTCACCGGTTGGACGTCGCCATGGTCTTGACGGTCCGCGAGTCTCCTGATGAGACGGCCGCGACCGCCCGCGCCAGCACCAGTGGCCCAGCAGGATCTGGTAGCCCCAATGCAGTTTCCAACGCAGTCTCTCCCGTGGATGATCCCTCCCCGAGTGGAGAGGACGTGGAAGATGCACCCCCAGCCTTTGAGGAGGGCGTCCCCGCCACGGTCGATGAGTTAATACAGGTGAACCTTGGAACCGAGGCCGATCCAAGACCCACGTTGGTTAGTGCCGCCATGCCCTCTGAGGAGCGGCAGCAGTACGTGGACTTTCTCAGGCAGCACCGTGATGTGTTCGCTTGGGGCTATGACGAGATGCCGGGGCTAGATCCTCAGGTAGCCGTCCACCGCCTTGGTCTCCCGGCGAACCATCGCGGGTTCAAGCAGCCTCCCAGGAAAATGCACCCATCCCATGGTGCCATGGTTGAGGCCGAAGTTGACAAGCTTATCAAAGCCAACTTCGTGAGGGAAGTTCAGTACCCCAAATGGCTGGCCAACATTGTGCCGGTCAGGAAGAAGAACGGGCAGATTAGAGTCTGCATCGACTTCCGCGATCTCAACCGCCACTGTCCGAAGGATGATTTTCCCCTTCCAGTGACAGAGCTGTTGATTGATGCCACAGCAGGGTTCCAAGCCCTCTCCTTCATGGATGGATACTCCGGATACAACCAAATTCGGATGGCCCCTGAGGATGAGGAGTTCACTGCCTTCAGGGCCCCCCAAGGTACCTTTTGCTACCGGGTCATGCCCTTCGGCCTGAAGAATGCAGGTGCCACCTATCAACGGGAGATGCACCGCATATTCAAGCCAATCCTCGGCACACTGGTGGAATGCTACGTCGACGACTTGGTTGTCAAATCGCGCCAGCGTCAGGACCATCTCAAAGATCTTGAGAAAGTGTTCAGCTTCCTCCGGTCTCGCTGCCTGAAGATGAACCCGTTGAAGTGTGCCTTTGGGGTCACCTCCGGAAAGTTCCTTGGATTTGTGGTAAGATACCGGGGTATTGAGATCGACCCAGAGAAAATCAGGGCGATTAGCCAGATGCCTCCCCCGGGTACCGTCCGGGAACTGCAAGGGTTCCAAGGCCACTTAGCCTATATACGCCGATTCATCGCGAATCTGGCCGGCAAGTGTAAGCCCTTTTCTCGGCTTATGAAGAAGGGTGTCACCTATGTATGGGATAAAGAGTGTCAGACCGCTTTCGAGGAAATCAAGCAGTACCTGCTTCAACCTCCGGTCCTGATGCCGCCCGTATCCGGAAAGCCGCTGGTCCTTTATGTGACCGCCCTGGAACGGTCCCTGGGTGCCCTTCTCGCCCAGAAGAACAACGAGGGAACAGAGAATAGCCTCTATTACCTCAGTCGCATGCTCCTCGATGCGGAGGTTAGGTATTCCCCCATCGAGAAGAGCTGCCTGGCGCTCGTATTTGCCGTACAGAAATTACGGCACTACTTGCAGCACCATGAGGTACAGTTGGTTTCTCGGGTAGACCCGTTGAAATATATCCTGAGCCGACCTATGTTGACTGGCCGTCTAGCGCGGTGGGCTGTGATTCTCCAGCAGTTCGACATCAGGTATGTGTCTCAGAAGGCCATCAAAGGGCAAGCGTTGGCAGACTTTATGGCCGCTCACCCGACCTCCGCGGATCAGCCGCTGGATCTAGGCTTTCCTGATGAGACCATTCTCTCGGTTGATCGAGCCGATCCATGCTGGCAGATGCACTTTGACGGTGCCTCCCGGAGCCCCACCGGTAGAAGACTCGATAATCCTAAGCTCAATAGAGTGGGCTTGGGCATCGTCTTCATTACCCCGGAGCGAGCCGTGCTGCCATACTCTTTCCTGTTGTCAGAGGGCTGTACCAACAATGAGGCGGAATACCATGCCCTCATCACCGGCCTCGAGTTAGCTCTCGAGATCGACGTGCCCCGTCTGTGCGTGAAAGGGGACTCCGAACTGGTCGTTAAGCAGATCAATGGCGACTATGTTGTCAGGAAGCCGGAACTTGTGCCATTGTTGGAGTGCACCCTCCTTCTGATGGCCCGGTTCCCTTCTCGGCCAGAAATTGTCCATATTCCCCGGTCGCAGAACGGTCGAGCAGATGCTTTGGCCAGCCTGGCTGCGTCGCTTGCGGAACCTGAACAGGACAACCTGATCGTCCGCGTGACGCGCCGCAGGCTCATCGCTCCCGTTATCCCGGAAGAAGATCGCGGCCCGTTGGTAAGTAATCTCACCACGGTTGCCCCTATGCCCGGAGCCCCGAGTACCCCAGATATAGCAGTCGGATCAGCCCCTGATTGGAGGACGCCTTTGGTTGAGTACCTCCAACATGGCATTCTTCCGTCAGATCGGGCCGAGCGCGAGCGAGTTCGACGCCGCGCATCGCAGTTCGTCCTCCAGAGCAGTCCCGGCCTGGAGCAGATCCTCTACAAACGCGGATTTGATGGTGTTCTCCTCCGTTGCCTTCAGGGAGTTGAGATCCCACGAGTCATGCAAGAGGTTCATGCTGGTTCATGCGGCGCCCACCAAACTGGGCCGAAGCTGTCCCACCAGATTCAGAGGTTGGGATACTTCTGGCCCTCTATGATCCATGACTGCATCGAGTACGCCAGGAGGTGCCATGCGTGCCAGGTTCATGCGAACTTTGTGCATCGGCCGCCGGAGCCTCTCCATACCACAAGGTATTCCTGGCCCTTTGCAGTCTGGGGACTGGACGTCGTGGGACCTTACCCGCCGGCGACAGCTCGCCAGTGCCGGTTCATTCTGACCGCCACGGACTTCTTCTCCAAATGGGCAGAAGCGATTCCGCTCAGAGAGGTCAAATCCTGTTCGATCGCTGACTTCGTGACCTCCAACATCATCTATCGACTTGGAGTGCCTCACGCTATCCTCACGGATAACGGAACCAATTTCCGAGCAGCCGAGTTGAAGAAGTTGTACGCCAAGTATAACATCCGCTCGAACCATACATCTCGCTATCATGCGCAGGCGAATGGACAGATCGAGGCGTTTAACAAAACCCTCTCTAACATTCTGCAAAAGATGGTTGGTCAGAACAAGAAGAGTTGGCCGGACAAGCTCCCCAACGCCCTCTGGGCTTATCGGACGACGACTCGCAATTCCACCCAGATGACCCCTTATTCCCTGGTGTATGGAGCTGAGGCCGTCCTGCCCATCGAGATCCAGTTACCGTCCTTGCGCACTGCGGTCTACGACCAGCAAGCGCCGGACAGAGTTGCTGAAGCCCGTCTAGTCGAGTTGGAAGCACTGGATGAGAATAGACTTCGCGCTTTGCACAACTTGGAGAGGCATCAAAGCAGGATGGCTCGAGCTTTCAATAAGAAGGTTCGCCTCCGCTCCTTCCTGCAGGGTGATCTAGTGCTAGCCCTAAGAGCACCGATGATCCCCGGCAGGAAGCCGCCCAAGTTGGAGCCCAAGTGGGAGGGACCTTTTGTTGTCCACAAGGTCTATCCCAATGGCGCGTACTCCCTAGAAACTATGGATGGTGAGCGTGTCACTCCTCCCACCAACGCTAGGTTCCTCAAGCAATACTTTGCCTGAGTGTCACCACGTCCTGCACGACGTTAAACTGCATTCGTCCAGGCTACAAGACGTTAAACTGTTCAGCATTCGTCCGCGCTGCAAGACGTTAAACTGCCAAGTGCTTCGTCCTGCATGACGCTAAACTGCACTACGTCCGAGCTACAAGACGTTAAACTGTTCAGCATTCGTCCTGCATGACGTAAAACTGCCACTCGAGAACTACGTGCGGCTTGATTCCCATCCTTATGGGATACGTAGGACCGCCTGAACCCTCGTGTTTCAGGCCCAGCCCCATCCTTCGGGAATTTCCATCCCATCTCGGGCCCTTGGCCCAGTTGCCCCGGGGTGTGCGGCGTATGGTGTGAGTGCGGGGCTATGCCCTCATTCACGTCGGTTTGTTCGTCACGCCGTACGCCCCCCTCCACGTTTGGGGATGCCTTCTGCTCCCCCCTTCTTTTTTCCTCATCGTCCTGCATGACGTTAAACTGCACTTCAAGAACTACGTATGGCTTGATTCCCATCCTTGTGGGATACGTAGGACCGCCTGGACATTCATGTTTCAGGCCCAGCCCCATTTCCCGGGAATCTCTATCCCGCGTTGGGCCTCTGGCCCCAGTTCCCCTCCTTTTTGTGCGAGGCGTATCGCGTGAGCAGGGGATTATGTCCTCATTCACGTCGGTCTACTGGCCGCGCCGTACGCCTCCCCCGTGTGTGGGACTACCTCACACCCCTCATCGTCCTGCATGACGTTAAACTGCACTTCAAGAACTACGTATGGCTTGATTCCCATCCTTATGGGATACGTAGGACCGCCTGGACGCTTGTGTCTCAGGTCCAGCCCCGTCTCTTGGTTGATCACGGGGACCTGCCCCCCTTCGGTTGCTCTCAGGGTGAGTCCTCCGACCCTTTCCGGAGATCTGTTAACATGTTTTGGGTGCTTCGGTCTATGACTTGTAGTGTCAGATTCAATCCCGACAAGTCCTGTGTTGCTTGTCAGGCCTCGCGCTTCCTCTTGTTCGAGCCTTCACTCAAAGGGGTCCTCGTTAGCGGTTTGGGTACGATGCCTCAGTGCTCTCCCGCCGCTCCGGGTCGATTTACCGGTGGGTCTTGGGCCGCAAATCGATATGAATCCTGCGATTGAGCGGTTGATGCTCGTTTGCTTGCCCCGTCTTAGGCTGACGCGATCGGATGTTGTGTTGCGAATGCGTCAGCAACGTCCTTGATCGCCATGTCAGCTCTCTCGGGCTCTGAACATTGGTTGCGCAGTCCTCATCACACTCCGCCTTTGTGCGTTGTAGTGGGATCTTGACACTCTCTTCATACCGACCTCCGGTACGCCTCTACACGTTAGGCAGACCAACCAGGGTAATGATGTCGTTCGAGGCTCCCATGATCTGAGCACCAAGGATATATGCAGATATCCTCCCTAAGGGCCATGCGTAGCTGGACCCTCGTCCCCATAAGGAGGAGGGAGTCGCCCGAACAATTGCGTTCTGGGCCCAGTATATCTGGAGGCTAGCATCTCTGCCCCTCGGGTGATGGACATACGCAGACCCCTATCCCAAGACTCTTTTCCTGGAATCGTGCGTGACCGCAGGGCTGGGTATGCTCCCACCTCCGCCGTGTCCGCCGTACCGCAATAAGCGGATTCCTCCATGGTCCGAACCACACGACCTTAAACTGTGTTGTCTGGTCCTACCACACGACCGTAAACTGTGATCGTCTTGGCCGCCCGACGAAAAACGGCACTGCATCGTGATGTCCTCCTCAGGGGACACTCATGTTGGGTGCTGGTTAATGACCACACCATTCATCAATGCCTTCCATGGCTTGATTATTGTGGCGACGCCAGAGATTTCTCAATCACGGGCATGTCGCCGCACAAAGAAAAACCATTCATCTTTAAGGACAAACAAGAAATATCAAATGCCGCTCCTTTTGTGTGCGAGGGTCAGACCCGCACTCTTCCCCGCGCTGGTGCCCGATTGTGTTGCACCGCGCTTCAAGAACTACGTGCGGCTTGATTCCCATCCTTATGGGATACGTAGGAACGCCCGGATGTTTGAAACTTCGGGTCCAGCCCCCCACCTCTTAGAGATTCCCCCTTCTCTGGGGAATCCGCCGCCTTCAGGTCACCCTCAAGGCGTGTAACCCGACCCCTTGCAGTGGTCCACCGGTGTCAAGAGTACTCTGGTTTATTGCCAGGAGGGTCAGGATCCGCTTGGTCAGGTTTCCTCCACTTTTCAGGCTTCGTGCTCCCTTTCATTCGGACCCATCGTCTACGCCCTGGGTGGAGCCCCCGCGAACGGTTCGGACACAATGCCTCAGTGCTCTCCCACCGACTCGGGCCGGTACCCCCAATGGCCTCGGGCAGCAAATCGATATGAATCCTGCGATTGAGCGGTCGATGCTCGTTTGCTGCCTCATTCCATCAACGGTTAGTGCGATATTGATGCTGCTTTTCCGCCACGGTCGGCAGTACTCTCATATCGTCACGCCGGTGCTCCCGGTCCTCGAGTGAATGGCCGCATGATTCACATTTCCCACCTCCCATTCTGACCAGGCGAAAACTCGACACTCCTGACACTATCCCTCAGTGCATCTTCGCATATCCAGGGGATATGACCGGATGCGGCGTACTTTGAGCCCTTCTGGTCCGAGCTCTAAGACCTTAAACTAAGATCTCCCCTTTTGGTCCGAGCTCTAAGACCTTAAACTAAGATCTAGCCCTTCTGGTCCGAGCTCTAAGACCTTAAACTAAGATCTAGCCCTTCTGGTCCGAGCTCTAAGACCTTAAACTAAGATCCCCCCTTATGGTCCGAGCTCTAAGACCTTAAACTAAGATCCCCCCTTTATGGTCCGAGCTCTAAGACCTTAAACTAAGATCTCTCCTTCTGGTCCGAGCTCTAAGACCTTAAACTAAGATCCCCCCTTTATGGTCCGAGCTCTAAGACCTTAAACTAAGATCTCCCCTTCTGGTCCGAGCTCTAAGACCTTAAACTAAGATCTAGCCCTTATGGTCCGAGCTCTAAGACCTTAAACTAAGATCCTCTAGCCCTATGGTCCGAGCTCTAAGACCTTAAACTAAGATCCTCCACCCTTATGGTCCGAGCTCTAAGACCTTAAACTAAGATCCAGCCCTTATGGTCCGAGCTCTAAGACCTTAAACTAAGATCTACCCCAAATGGGGTCCTACGTCCTGCATGACGTTAAACTGCACTCTCAGAACTACGTATGGCTTGATCTCCAGCCTGATGGAGTACGTAGGAACGCCCGGGCATTTCGACTCGGGTCCAGCCTCAGGGATCGTTAAGTCCCGCCCCTCCTCGCCGTCGGCCGTCTGGCCTGACATCGGGTAGAGTGGTGCAGTCGTAATATTCTCCCCGATTCAGCTCGGGATGCCCCATCGCAAGGATGGGAAGCGACGGTTTCCTCGTCAGAGAGGTGCTGTCTGAGAATTGAGGTGACTCACGGCCAGATTAGTGCATCCGCCTAGTACGTTTTCCCCACGGTGGCGCAATTTTGAGAGCGTTGGATTCTGCCCGAACAAATCGTCACTTCGCCCCACGCTTCGCATGCCCTGTTGATCTGGATTTTCCACCCTTGTGTCTGAAGGAACCCCAAAGCGGTATTCATGATGACATGTGGTCCGCCTCCTGCAATATGAATGATGGCCTTTTTCGGTCCGTCTATTGCAGTTGTTATGGTCGATCCACTGTCCGCCTACCGTCTTGGGCATTTCCTGGAAGGCCGACCGTTGTGGATGTCTGGATTCGGGACACGCGATTCACCCTTTCTCATTTCCCTATGTTCGGATAAAATCTCAACGCCCCTAGCGTTGTCCCGCTCGTGTGTTGGAACAAGTTGGGGGACGATACATTGGTTAGGTCTGAGGTCTCCTTTCCTAGGAATGACCTCCCTCTTTTCTCCAGAAACCCAGGCCCAATTATGGATGCCTGATGCTTGGTTAACACTCCCGCAAGACAACAATTTGTGGTTGAGCATGTTAAACCAAAAGACGCAGATAAATATGGCGATTCATACAAGTGGATCAAAATATTAAGTAGCGGAAGCAAATGTTCTGGGAATGGCAAAAAACAGCCCTTAGGGATTAGCGTGCTGAATGAGTCTTTCAAATGCCGCTACCCTTTGGCTGGCGGCCTCCAGGGCTGCTTCTCGTTCTCTGCGTGCCCTCTCCTCGTCGGCGGTCGCAGCACGCAGTTCGTCAATCCTGGCCTGTGCACGCTCCCGCTCGACTTGGAGTGTGACCATCTGTTGGCCCGCCTCCGTCAGCTGTACCTGAGCGTCGATCAGTTGTGCCGATAGTTGCTCCACAAGCTCGGTACATGCTGCGACGAAGGCCTCCTTCTCTGCCGCCTGCCCTTCGAGGCGCCGGACTTCCTGCTCTGCCGCGATGAGCGCCTGCGTGCTCTCCGACATGTCCCGACTTTGTGCGACGTCGGCACGCCGGCGGCTCTCGCGCATCTTCTCGGCCATGAAATCACGGACCGTCAGATGGAGGCGTTGAGCATCAGCTCCCCCGGCACACAGGAAGCGCAGCCAGGTCTGAAGTGATCCCATGCGCCCCAGCCATTCTGATGGGTCTCGCTTGAGGAAGCGCTGGATGCACTTCCACCCCCTGCGTCGCGTTACCCGGCTATCCTCGACCGCCTCCGCGTCCGAGTCATCCATCTCCTCGGGGTCGGCAGGCCGGTAGGAAGGGAAGGCAGCCAGCAGGTCTGCTGCAGGGTCCGCCCCTGGGAGGTCCTCACGAGGGATAGGTTCCCCAACATCCGGGCAACCTTCTTCTCTCTCCCCAGCGGCGCTGACACCCTCGTCAGCCCCCAGCCTCTCTCCGGTGGCAGCACCGCCGACGTCCGCAGCCCCTTGATCAGCAGTTGGTGGGGCCGGCTCGGTTTGGGAAGCCTGTTCCGGAGCAGGCGGCATGTCCACCACTGGTCCACTCGTAGATGGCCCGGGTTCGGCAACCCGACGAGCCTCCGATGTTGAGATCACTGCGCAGGGCATGCCATGGTTAGTCACGGATCGTCAATGGCAAGCACCAGCAGTAAAGTAGGGAGACTTACGGGAGTTCGGAGCATCATCTTCCGCTACCCCGGTCGCCGCAGGAACAGTTGCAGCAGGGGACCCCTTAGCGCTTGTCAATTCGATAATGGGTGCCTGGCCCCCGCCTTGTCCTGCTGGCGCCTCTCCTACTCCTGTTGAGGACGCCTGACCGACGTCCGTGTGCTCCTGAGAAGGATGGAGAAACGGGTTAGAAGCTGCATAAGAGAATGGATGAAGCAAGTTGAGTAGGGATAGAAGCGGACCTCGAGGAGCTCAGTGACATCAAAGTTGTCAGAGCCGGCCACCTCGCCGCTCTCCCGTGGGCTCCCCCGATGGGACCTTCCCTCGGAGCCTTCATCCTCCCCCGTCTCCTCCTCATCGGAGTCGTTACTGTCATCTTCTTCCGGCGGCATCTGTTCCGGAGCGGGCTCGAGACCGAGCATCACCTTCACCAGAAGGGATGGCTCCGCACGCTGACCACGTTGGCGCGCGTACTCGTCCATGGCCGTCAGATATGCATATTGCCGGTTGAAGTCCACCCTGTCGGTGATCTGGAGGCGCCCGACCTCTGGCAGATGGATTCCTTCTCTGAGTATCTTTCGCCAGATGACGTCGGTCCCCAGTGACTGCCGCAGGGTCATCCAGGCCGACCACAACGCCGGGAAGACTGCATCGTGGGAGGGTTCGAGCAGACGTCTCACCTGCTTCCCGGGCCGCTCCTCGACCGCCGCATGTGCCCCCTCTCTGGGCGCCGAGGTCGTAGCGGAAGCCTGCGATGCGCCCGCCGCCGAAGTCCCTGCTCGCGCCGGCCCCGCTGCTTGGCGCGCCTCCGTTCTCCCCCGTGTGGCGGCGCCTCGCCTCCTTCCTTGACGCCCGGTCTCCGCACGGGTAGCCTCGAGCCGCCGAACTAGCTTCCGCAAGAGCCCCTCAGGGTACGCGATGGCCCAGTGTTCGGCGTACTCGGTTGCCAAGCCTGCGTTAACTCCGGTAGGAGGGAGGGTGATGACGTCGCCAGAGCCGAAGGCGACGAACATCAGCCACATCTGGCGAAGGACGCCAGGGTTCGTCTCCTCCCGGACAGCAGTGAATACCCTCTTCGGCATCCGCTGAAGGCACCCGAACTGCCTGGCGAACCGGGTCGGCACGTAAGGCTCGCAGATCACCTTCCCGTCGATCCGAGCCACGAGCACCCCGCCCCGCATGTTCAGGAAGTATTCATGCTGCTCCAGCGGGCCCTGTCCGTTGTCGATCATCTGGCCGACGGGAGTGGGGAACGGACTGAAGTTGAAATTGGCATGATTGCCAATCCGAACCCTCACGCCCTCCTCACTGAGGGTCATCGGAGCGACCCCCGCAATGTTCAGCAGGGAGGGTCGCAGGCCGTTGCCCGGAGGACTGATGGCATTTGGGAACGTATACCCACCGAGGTGAGCAGCCACCCATCCGTGGAAGAACTGAAAGGGCCCACAGATCCTTCGTGGCGACCCCCCTCGTGAGATGCGTCCCAGAATGGCATACAGCCTCGCCAGTACTGGGACCCCGAGGTTGTACCTCTTATTGGCAGCCATGGCGCCCGCCATCGCCAGCGTCGCCGGGCGGACGCCCATCCTCGCATCCCGCACTGGCAGGAGACACCCGCTCAGAAAGGCGGCCAGGAACGCCGCGTACCGGACGTTCGGGTCCCGGGCCTCGATGACGCGGTACCCCCATGAGCGGTAATCGCCCGTCTCCAGGACCCGCCAGTACGACCCGTTCCGGCTCCTCTGAGCTGCGGTCGGGCACCGCTTCCCCCTGCCTGGCATCTTGACCGCCGGGTCATGCTCCAGGAACTGGCCGAACCAATCCTTGTAGGCTATGTCCTTCTGGAAGTCTTGGATCCCGAGCCGCTGCGTAGCCAGGTCAAGAAGATGCCAGGTCAGAATGGGAGTCCGTGACCTGTCCTCCCAGATGTTCTTCGGTGGCAGGAACTCATCGTACTGGTAGCCCTCCAGCGGGATACCTCCGATGCAGTGGATGTCCCAGAGACCGATGCCGACCTCCCCATGGTGAAGATGGAAGGTGTTGGTATCCGGGGACCAGCGAGTGAACAGCTCCGGCCCGAGCTCAGACTGCTGGTAGAAGTGGAACTGCGACGTCCACACCGCCTCGAACAGGCCGATGTACCGCAGCTCCTCTGCGAAGTGATCGCAAGTGTGGCGTACCCAGAACGCCCAGGCCCATTCACTGGTAAAGTTGCCCCCGGATCGCAAGTCCCAGTCCTTCAGCCAGCCCTTGGTGTCGTCAGTGACGCTCTGACGGTATGTGCTCGAGTAGAGGGCTGGAGAATTCTCCGCTGTAGGCTCACCCCCATCAATGGTTCGCGTCCTCGGGTTCAGGACGTAGACATCCAAGTGCCTGGTTTCCCTGGCAGGATGCCCATTGTTGGTGATGTTATAGCGGTGAAGCTCGTCCTCCCGAGTCACCCAGGTTCGCGGCGCATCAACCTCGAATCCTGGCACCGGAACCTCATCGAGGATGCCGAAGTTCCAGAGCGGCAGGTTGTCCGACAGTGGATATGTCTTCTGGGCCGGCGTTAGTAAGTCGAACAAGGATTGATTGTTGGAAACAATCTCCTTGGCTCCGTAAACCTCCTCGTTCGTCGCCATCTCAGCTCTGCGAGTGGCGGCATCCCCCTCATTTCCTCTGTGCGCGGCCATCTCAGAAGTTTCGGGAGTCGTGCGGGTTAAGGGATGAAGAGTGCGGGATCGGACGAGGCTGGTGGAAAAGTTTGAAGGTTGGCGCGCAATCCAAGTGGACGGCGCGCAATTGGGAAGACTGTCGCGCAAAGTTCCGGGTTTTCGCGCAAAAACAGGCGAAATCCGGACGGTTTTGCGCGCCGATCGGGCGAATTTCGCGACCGGAAGAGGCAATTTCGCGCACGAGAGCTTTGGAGCTTATCGCGCGGAAGGCCAGAGTACGGAACGCGGGACCCAGCGCCCCTATTTATAGGCGAGGCCGGGTCCGCGCTGCGCGGAAAGCGCTTTGCGCGACCGCAGCGGCGAATTTCGCGACCGGCGCCCCTTTTTGCGCGCCTAAGTCCCGCGCCGCCCAGGACTTCGGCATTCCGGCGTCTCCCTCGGAACCCGATCGTTGCGACCTCTCGCCGATCAGATTCCGAGGGGGGGATTTTGTAGACGCCGGAAAAGTCCGTTGTTCCCAAACGAAGCTCCGGATGCGGAAAGCGAGGTCATATTTGGAGTCGGAAGGATGTTTCGGAGGGCCCGGAGGCCTTGCGCGGAATTTCAGAGGCCCGCGCGCAAAGGTGATGTTCCGCGCGCAAACCCCCCGGGATGCGCGCAATGCGCCGGTCCGGCGCGCAATTTTGCGCGCCGCGCCCGATTCCGCGCCCGCGGGGGGAATTTCGCGCTCGCACCCTGGATTCCGCGCCCGGGGTTGCCTATAAATACAAGGCGACCCCCAACGTTTCAAAGGTTGCTGGAAGTCGAAACGTCTCCCGTGCGCGCAATTCAACCCCTTCCGCGCGCAATGACGAACTTTAGGTAACCTCCTTTCTTTCGCGCAAGAAAGCCTCGGGGTCCGCCTTCGCGCGCAATCCCCGCTGGCTCCTTTCATTTGAATAAACACTCACCCTAAGGCCTTTGCGCGCAAAAGAACCCGCTTGCGCGCAATTGCCCCCGGGGTGCGCGCAATCCGGCCCGATTGCGCGCACCCCCCTTCTTTCAAGTGGCCATTCATTGGAGAATGAGCCGTTGCCCCCGCGCGCTATTCGAAGCCCGGTGTGAGCATTCTCAAGTATCCGCGCGCAAGGCACTGGCCCAATTGCGCGCCAGCCGCCCCGATTGCGCGCCGGCCCGCAGTATTGCGCGCAAAGCTTCCTTTTTGCGCGCAATCTGCCAGGGTCGTCCCCGTTGACCTTCTAAGGGTACCCGCCTGCGTGGCGCCCGATGATCCTCATCCTGGGTGCCCGCACCGTGCGTTGTCTTCCCGTGCGGCCCTCCAGGCTTGCGCGAAGTGACACGCACGTATGTCCAGCATGACGTTAAACTGCATATTCGTCCAGCATGACGTTAAACTGCATATACGTCCTGCACGACGTTAAACTGTACCTCGTCCGAGCTACAAGACGTTAAACTGTTCAGCATACGTCCAAGCTGTACGACGCTAAACTGCCTAGCCTCCATCGTCCGCGCTGCAAGACGTTAAACTGCCAAGTGCTTCGTCCTCAACACATGACGTTAAACTGTACTTCGTCCGGCAAGACGTTAAACCGTCCGCTTCGTCCTCAACACATGACGTTAAACTGTACTTCGTCCGGCAAGACGCTAAACCGTCCGCATCATTCGATCCCGTGCCTCGCACGCAGGGTCTCCCCCGGTTTGGATGTGGCCCCCACCCGCTCGTCTCTGCAGGGATGTCGGGATTGTCCCCCTTTTGGGACGATTTAATGGGAGTGGCTTTTCCCTACGGGGGCAGGGTATTACAAACCCCTAGTTCCTCGTGGGAGGCTGCACATGTGTATCTCCATTGCGCCTCCCCACGGCCGAAGCCAGTAGAGGGTATGACTGGGATCGAGGTGTCTTCTTCTTTTGGTCCGAGTCCCTTCCAACTGAGTTTTGCCGCAACCGGGCTGCCCCAAGTGCGTAAGTCCTGACAGAATGAACTACGTGGACTTTGATCCCTGTCTTCTATACAGGGTACGTAGGAAGCCTCCCCGAGGTTCAAGCCCACCACCTGGTCGTCCCGGTCGTATTTACGTCGGTTCGTCCATCAGTGGACCCCTCCAGGGTTCACGCTTGCGTCGATTCACCTATGAATCCGCCCCTGTGGGAGACTGCCCGTGTGTATCTCCGCGGTGCCTCCCCACAGCCCCCCTTTTCCATTTCCCCTTTTATCGTCCAGCATGACGTTAAACTGCATATACGTCCTGCACGACGTTAAACTGTACCTCGTCCGAGCTACAAGACGTTAAACTGTTCAGCATACGTCCAAGCTGTACGACGCTAAACTGCCTAGCCTCCATCGTCCGCGCTGCAAGACGTTAAACTGCCAAGTGCTTCGTCCTCAACACATGACGTTAAACTGTACTTCGTCCGGCAAGACGTTAAACCGTCCGCTTCGTCCTCAACACATGACGTTAAACTGTACTTCGTCCGGCAAGACGCTAAACCATCCGCATCATTCGATCCCGTGCCTCGCACGCAGGGTCTCCCCCGGTTTGGATGTGGCCCCCACCCGCTCGTCTCTGCAGGGATGTCGGGATTGTCCCCCTTTTGGGACGATTTAATGGGAGTGGCTTTTCCCTACGGGGGCAGGGTATTACAAACCCCTAGTTCCTCGTGGGAGGCTGCACATGTGTATCTCCATTGCGCCTCCCCACGGCCGAAGCCAGTAGAGGGTATGACTGGGATCGAGGTGTCTTCTGCTTTTGGTCCGAGTCCCTTCCAACTGAGTTTTGCCGCAACCGGGCTGCCCCAAGTGCGTAAGTCCTGACAGAATGAACTACGTGGACTTTGATCCCTGTCTTCTATACAGGGTACGTAGGAAGCCTCCCCGAGGTTCAAGCCCACCACCTGGTCGTCCCGGTCGTATTTACGTCGGTTCGTCCATCAGTGGACCCCTCCAGGGTTCACGCTTGCGTCGATTCACCTATGAATCCGCCCCTGTGGGAGACTGCCCGTGTGTATCTCCGCGGTGCCTCCCCACAGCCCCCCTTTTCCATTTCCCCTTTTATCGTCCAGCATGACGTGAAACTGTGATCCACCCGGCCGTTCCATCCCCCTCTGTGCGAGGTGGTTCGGTTCAATCCTCCGCCCGGCGGCCTCGACCTCTTCGTGAGTCGGCTTGCCGACGTCCAGCATGACGTTAAACTGTATACCCGAACTACGTTGACTTTGATCCGTGTTAACGCGCGGTACGTAGGAAGCCCCTCTGGGGTCCAAGCTCTTTACTCCATCATCCATCCTGATCCTTACCCGGGCCGCCACATCCCGGTGGGGTCATGCCACTTCACTTCACTCCACGTTACTTGGGAAGCCGCCCATGTGCTGGCCCCAGCGTCGGAGGTTCCCCGCAAGGGGTTCTGTCATCTGATCCACTTTTCGTGTTGATCGGTCCGATGCCGTCCCCGCTGGACGTTAAACTCGCGGCATACCCCGTGTTAAACACGGGAAGCTGAGGAAAACCTCAGGTGACACAGTTCCCCGCACCTAGTACGGGATGCCTCAGGCCATCATGCCTTCGAGAAGCCCTATTAGGGACGGAAGACAGATGTGCAGAGCCGCAGTGTTATGACACGCCCCCAGCACCCAGAGCCACCCGGCCTTCTCACCGCAGGTTGCTGCCCCGCCCAGACTCCTTGGAACGTCCGGGCGGAAGCAGCGTAATTAACCGGTGTCCATGAAGATATGGCGCCGGGAACGAGATTCACGAACATTCTTAAGTCTATGAGGGAGACCCGGATTAGGCGACAAGTTCCGAGGAGACGTCCAAGGAAGGAGAAGCCGACATCCCATCATCCCGGTTTCGATCAAGGAGCAGACGCCCCTGAATAAGGGACGGATGCCGCCCGCCCTTGGAAAGCGGGACTGCGGGACCACAAGCCGCGCGCCCATCCCCTCGGGTTGACGGGTGCACGCGCGAACGCGTCCTGGCGGAACAGCGTAACCCGACGCACATCCGCACCGAAACAGATGTGCGTCGGGTTACGCTGTTCCGCCAGGACGCGTTCGCGCGTGCACCCGTCAACCCGAGGGGATGGGCGCGCGGCTTGTGGTCCCGCAGTCCCGCTTTCCAAGGGCGGGCGGCATCCGTCCCTTATTCAGGGGCGTCTGCTCCTTGATCGAAACCGGGATGATGGGATGTCGGCTTCTCCTTCCTTGGACGTCTCCTCGGAACTTGTCGCCTAATCCGGGTCTCCCTCATAGACTTAAGAATGTTCGTGAATCTCGTTCCCGGCGCCATATCTTCATGGACACCGGTTAATTACGCTGCTTCCGCCCGGACGTTCCAAGGAGTCTGGGCGGGGCAGCAACCTGCGGTGAGAAGGCCGGGTGGCTCTGGGTGCTGGGGGCGTGTCGTAACACTGCGGCTCTGCACATCTGTCTTCCGTCCCTAATAGGGCTTCTCGAAGGCATGATGGCCTGAGGCATCCCGTACTAGGTGCGGGGAACTGTGTCACCTGAGGTTTTCCTCAGCTTCCCGTGTTTAACACGGGGTATGCCGCGAGTTTAACGTCCAGCGGGGACGGCATCGGACCGATCAACACGAAAAGTGGATCAGATGACAGAACCCCTTGCGGGGAACCTCCGACGCTGGGGCCAGCACATGGGCGGCTTCCCAAGTAACGTGGAGTGAAGTGAAGTGGCATGACCCCACCGGGATGTGGCGGCCCGGGTAAGGATCAGGATGGATGATGGAGTAAAGAGCTTGGACCCCAGAGGGGCTTCCTACGTACCGCGCGTTAACACGGATCAAAGTCAACGTAGTTCGGGTATACAGTTTAACGTCATGCTGGACGTCGGCAAGCCGACTCACGAAGAGGTCGAGGCCGCCGGGCGGAGGATTGAACCGAACCACCTCGCACAGAGGGGGATGGAACGGCCGGGTGGATCACAGTTTCACGTCATGCTGGACGATAAAAGGGGAAATGGAAAAGGGGGGCTGTGGGGAGGCACCGCGGAGATACACACGGGCAGTCTCCCACAGGGGCGGATTCATAGGTGAATCGACGCAAGCGTGAACCCTGGAGGGGTCCACTGATGGACGAACCGACGTAAATACGACCGGGACGACCAGGTGGTGGGCTTGAACCTCGGGGAGGCTTCCTACGTACCCTGTATAGAAGACAGGGATCAAAGTCCACGTAGTTCATTCTGTCAGGACTTACGCACTTGGGGCAGCCCGGTTGCGGCAAAACTCAGTTGGAAGGGACTCGGACCAAAAGCAGAAGACACCTCGATCCCAGTCATACCCTCTACTGGCTTCGGCCGTGGGGAGGCGCAATGGAGATACACATGTGCAGCCTCCCACGAGGAACTAGGGGTTTGTAATACCCTGCCCCCGTAGGGAAAAGCCACTCCCATTAAATCGTCCCAAAAGGGGGACAATCCCGACATCCCTGCAGAGACGAGCGGGTGGGGGCCACATCCCAACCGGGGGAGACCCTGCGTGCGAGGCACGGGATCGAATGATGCGGACGGTTTAGCGTCTTGCCGGACGAAGTACAGTTTAACGTCATGTGTTGAGGACGAAGCGGACGGTTTAACGTCTTGCCGGACGAAGTACAGTTTAACGTCATGTGTTGAGGACGAAGCACTTGGCAGTTTAACGTCTTGCAGCGCGGACGATGGAGGCTAGGCAGTTTAGCGTCGTACAGCTTGGACGTATGCTGAACAGTTTAACGTCTTGTAGCTCGGACGAGGTACAGTTTAACGTCGTGCAGGACGTATATGCAGTTTAACGTCATGCTGGACGATAAAAGGGGAAATGGAAAAGGGGGGCTGTGGGGAGGCACCGCGGAGATACACACGGGCAGTCTCCCACAGGGGCGGATTCATAGGTGAATCGACGCAAGCGTGAACCCTGGAGGGGTCCACTGATCGACGAACCGACGTAAATACGACCGGGACGACCAGGTGGTGGGCTTGAACCTCGGGGAGGCTTCCTACGTACCCTGTATAGAAGACAGGGATCAAAGTCCACGTAGTTCATTCTGTCAGGACTTACGCACTTGGGGCAGCCCGGTTGCGGCAAAACTCAGTTGGAAGGGACTCGGACCAAAAGCAGAAGACACCTCGATCCCAGTCATACCCTCTACTGGCTTCGGCCGTGGGGAGGCGCAATGGAGATACACATGTGCAGCCTCCCACGAGGAACTAGGGGTTTGTAATACCCTGCCCCCGTAGGGAAAAGCCACTCCCATTAAATCGTCCCAAAAGGGGGACAATCCCGACATCCCTGCAGAGACGAGCGGGTGGGGGCCACATCCAAACCGGGGGAGACCCTGCGTGCGAGGCACGGGATCGAATGATGCGGACGGTTTAGCGTCTTGCCGGACGAAGTACAGTTTAACGTCATGTGTTGAGGACGAAGCGGACGGTTTAACGTCTTGCCGGACGAAGTACAGTTTAACGTCATGTGTTGAGGACGAAGCACTTGGCAGTTTAACGTCTTGCAGCGCGGACGATGGAGGCTAGGCAGTTTAGCGTCGTACAGCTTGGACGTATGCTGAACAGTTTAACGTCTTGTAGCTCGGACGAGGTACAGTTTAACGTCGTGCAGGACGTATATGCAGTTTAACGTCATGCTGGACGAATATGCAGTTTAACGTCATGCTGGACATACGTGCGTGTCACTTCGCGCAAGCCTGGAGGGCCGCACGGGAAGACAACGCACGGTGCGGGCACCCAGGATGAGGATCATCGGGCGCCACGCAGGCGGGTACCCTTAGAAGGTCAACGGGGACGACCCTGGCAGATTGAGCAGGGGATTATGTCCTCATTCACGTCGGGTTCACCATTTTTCTGTTTCGGTGCGGATGTGCGTCGGGTTACGCTGTTCCGCCAGGACGCGTTCGCGCGTGCACCCGTCAACCCGAGGGGATGGGCGCGCGGCTTGTGGTCCCGCAGTCCCGCTTTCCAAGGGCGGGCGGCATCCGTCCCTTATTCAGGGGCGTCTGCTCCTTGATCGAAACCGGGATGATGGGATGTCGGCTTCTCCTTCCTTGGACGTCTCCTCGGAACTTGTCGCCTAATCCGGGTCTCCCTCATAGACTTAAGAATGTTCGTGAATCTCGTTCCCGGCGCCATATCTTCATGGACACCGGTTAATTACGCTGCTTCCGCCCGGACGTTCCAAGGAGTCTGGGCGGGGCAGCAACCTGCGGGGAGAAGGCCGGGTGGCTCTGGGTGCTGGGGGCGTGTCGTAACACTGCGGCTCTGCACATCTGTCTTCCGTCCCTAATAGGGCTTCTCGAAGGCATGATGGCCTGAGGCATCCCGTACTAGGTGCGGGGAACTGTGTCACCTGAGGTTTTCCTCAGCTTCCCGTGTTTAACACGGGGTATGCCGCGAGTTTAACGTCCAGCGGGGACGGCATCGGACCGATCAACACGAAAAGTGGATCAGATGACAGAACCCCTTGCGGGGAACCTCCGACGCTGGGGCCAGCACATGGGCGGCTTCCCAAGTAACGTGGAGTGAAGTGAAGTGGCATGACCCCACCGGGATGTGGCGGCCCGGGTAAGGATCAGGATGGATGATGGAGTAAAGAGCTTGGACCCCAGAGGGGCTTCCTACGTACCGCGCGTTAACACGGATCAAAGTCAACGTAGTTCGGGTATACAGTTTAACGTCATGCTGGACGTCGGCAAGCCGACTCACGAAGAGGTCGAGGCCGCCGGGCGGAGGATTGAACCGAACCACCTCGCACAGAGGGGGATGGAACGGCCGGGTGGATCACAGTTTCACGTCATGCTGGACGATAAAAGGGGAAATGGAAAAGGGGGGCTGTGGGGAGGCACCGCGGAGATACACACGGGCAGTCTCCCACAGGGGCGGATTCATAGGTGAATCGACGCAAGCGTGAACCCTGGAGGGGTCCACTGATGGACGAACCGACGTAAATACGACCGGGACGACCAGGTGGTGGGCTTGAACCTCGGGGAGGCTTCCTACGTACCCTGTATAGAAGACAGGGATCAAAGTCCACGTAGTTCATTCTGTCAGGACTTACGCACTTGGGGCAGCCCGGTTGCGGCAAAACTCAGTTGGAAGGGACTCGGACCAAAAGCAGAAGACACCTCGATCCCAGTCATACCCTCTACTGGCTTCGGCCGTGGGGAGGCGCAATGGAGATACACATGTGCAGCCTCCCACGAGGAACTAGGGGTTTGTAATACCCTGCCCCCGTAGGGAAAAGCCACTCCCATTAAATCGTCCCAAAAGGGGGACAATCCCGACATCCCTGCAGAGACGAGCGGGTGGGGGCCACATCCAAACCGGGGGAGACCCTGCGTGCGAGGCACGGGATCGAATGATGCGGACGGTTTAGCGTCTTGCCGGACGAAGTACAGTTTAACGTCATGTGTTGAGGACGAAGCGGACGGTTTAACGTCTTGCCGGACGAAGTACAGTTTAACGTCATGTGTTGAGGACGAAGCACTTGGCAGTTTAACGTCTTGCAGCGCGGACGATGGAGGCTAGGCAGTTTAGCGTCGTACAGCTTGGACGTATGCTGAACAGTTTAACGTCTTGTAGCTCGGACGAGGTACAGTTTAACGTCGTGCAGGACGTATATGCAGTTTAACGTCATGCTGGACGAATATGCAGTTTAACGTCATGCTGGACATACGTGCGTGTCACTTCGCGCAAGCCTGGAGGGCCGCACGGGAAGACAACGCACGGTGCGGGCACCCAGGATGAGGATCATCGGGCGCCACGCAGGCGGGTACCCTTAGAAGGTCAACGGGGACGACCCTGGCAGATTGCGCGCAAAAAGGAAGCTTTGCGCGCAATACTGCGGGCCGGCGCGCAATCGGGGCGGCTGGCGCGCAATTGGGCCAGTGCCTTGCGCGCGGATACTTGAGAATGCTCACACCGGGCTTCGAATAGCGCGCGGGGGCAACGGCTCATTCTCTAATGAATGGCCACTTGAAAGAAGGGGGGTGCGCGCAAAAATTTTAAACTTTTACTCACTCGCAGTTACGCAAAATCACCCGATGCCAAGAGAAATAAAAGAAATAAAATGACTAAAAAAATAGTGGGTGTGACATTGATGGATTGTTGGATTGTCGTTCTCCCAAATTCCTCCACATCTTCCTCAAGATGGATATCTTCAACCAGAGTAGTTAATTGTTTAGATGTCATCTATGAAGTGTCCAATGAGGTTGAAGATGTTGAAAGGTTAGACCTCAAATGAGAAATCATCTCCTCATATTTATATATCTGCACCGTCCAAGCATCAATTTGGGCATGTTGTTTAGATAAAAGGTGAAGACATTTCTCTAGTGCCTCCACCAAATCCCTCATTTTTTAGTAATGGAATCCTCATTCATTATTTCTCTTATATATTTTTCATTTGTGTCCAATTCTCTTCTAGTTAATATGATTTTCTACATAATCTCATACAAAGGCTACTGATCAAAACTGTCTGCCCCTAAGTCATGAAATAACTGGAAAAGGTGCTCCCCCTGGTAGTAAAATACATACAAGGGGTCTTAATAATCAAGATAAGAATTATTCCCTAGATCATCTTTCAATGTTACTAATCCTCAGAAACTAGTACAATGGGTACAATAGAAGGATTTCCAACTAGTTTAATAAGAGCCAAAATAGGATAAGAATCCCCATATGCCTCTCTCTCTCAACAGGTTTATCGCCCATCGTATGTATTAGAGGACTAATATCTTCAACAAAGTCTAAACCAATATCCAAATGACCATCATAGGAGCACGGTCTCTTCCTCGACATCTCACCTAAGTCCTCAATTAACACCATAAACACTACAAACAATTGACTTGGTGAGGAAAGGGTCTTATTCGCATGACAGACTAGATGTCCTAACACACCATTAGGATAAGCTATCACCCAAGACCAGACATAATTCTTGGTAAGGGAATTAGGATCATTTGTAGGTGAGAGTATGATACCAGATCTGGTGTCTTCACAATAGAGTATATTATAGAATTAATGAAAGATACTAGGATATCGTTCCCCTTAAACAATGACTGAATCAATGGAATAAACCCTATGAACACAACCAAATTGCCGAGAAAATTGATATGGTGTGTACAATTCACAAACAATCAACTCATACACCCTAGCTATAAGAAACCCATAATGAATAGAAATCATATAAGACCTTTCATTGAGAGATCCACCACCATAATCTGTAATCAGACCTCCAGGTTCATGGAAGGTAGTAAAGTTGAAACTATCAGGATGACATAGTGCAACTTTGAACTTAGTAGGGCATAGAGACATAACCCAAATCTAAAAATGTTCATCAATCTAGGGTGATATGCGGGGTTTGGGATCCTGGAGGCATTGTGGCACTCATAAAATGGAATTAATCCCCATTATAAACAAGTAGTAATTAGAGAGGACCACCAATCTGGTAGAGAGTGTTACCTTGTTAGATATGACCTAACATCTGGTGAAGGAGTTCAAGGACCAGTATTACTATGTTAAGATGATTTCCTTATGAAAGTTGGGACACCATCAATAATGTGAATAAAAATATTCTCGAGTGGGTATCCCCATCTAGGATGGTACAACCATTAAGAAACATAGCAAGGAAACCCAACAACCTTAAATTTTAAGAAACCTCTGGGTTCAGTAGATATCCTCATGAGGTGTAGTCCCCATATTCCAAAATGGACCAATATACAGCACTACCATAGAATAGTCGGGAAGGGAATCTATGGGGGGTGAATAACATCTAGTCTAACCCCTATTACACATAGAAGAATACCAATCCAATATATGAAATAAATAAGTGAATGAAATTTCATATCTCTCCCCAATTTATTCGTTGTAGTGATGAGAATAATCTTCACTAGAACTAGATTCTATAGAGGATCATCGAAGATGTTCATAGTAGAGATATTTTCACTATACATCTTCCAAGGAGAGGATTACCACCCAATTGATGGATATCCCCTAATATGATACCCACCTCACTATAAGGAAGATGGAATGTGTCATTCCCAAGAAACGAACATCTTATCATTTCTTAGAAAAGTTTAGGTTGGTTGTAAATTATGAATTGAGAGATCCACATGGCTTTGTAGAGACAAAACTTTTATAGATCATTAGTAAACTCCAAATAGCATTACTTCTCCCAAAATTTCCATGCCCATTCATTAATGAAATTTACACCAGGATGAAGGTCCCACATCAAATTCCATCCTCCACCAGAAGTGTCTAGAGAAGAGGGTAATATGCCTGAATAGCATTGAGAAATAGGATTTTGAGATAGATCATGACCATATGGACTCAATGGATAGTTGGAAAATAGATAAAACAAACCCTGAGACTAGGTTGAAACCATCTGATCATCCTTAGTAATTATTGTCTGAACATAGTCAGGGGAGGTAGATTCCTAGTGAAAGTGAAGATTAAAATCTGGGGGAGGTATAATGGAATCATCCAGCAAGACATAATCATTTAGTGGATGTTGATCAAATAATGGATAATTATGAATTCACGATGAAAGGAACCTCTGAAGGACCTCTTTATTAGTACACACATGATATCAGGGATACTAATTTATATTCATAGAAATCATGGCCCTCTGGTTGGCTGTAGTTAAGGAATTTTGAGGAGAACCAGAGTCTATATGAAAATAAGTTAGGGGCACATATTAGGAGAATAAAATAAACATCGTCAAAGAATGGTATAAAACTAGAAGCATTAGGCATATCACATGATCTGAAAAATAGTTTTCAAATATCCTAACCACCAAAGGATATGCGTGTTGCATAACCAATGCAAGGCATCACGCGAACTGGTTGACCCCCTCAGAGACATGCAATCATGTGAACTGAACATGGTGATTCGAATCACAAGTGATCGAATGATCAGAGAATCAGATCTCGTGATGTATTGAAGAAAACCAAATCCCTCACAACTGAAGTTCAAGAAATTTCCAAAGTGGAGTTTCTAAAGCAGTCTTGTGAAAGAGATATGAAGAAACAGAGTTGCGAAGAAGGCTTGCAGATAAGGTTCACGATCAGGGTTTGTGGCAAGGTCCCACTATGGGTGAAATAAATGAGAGAAATTTGTAGATTAGGAAGCCAATATAATGAATTTTCCTCCACCACTTATATATTGGGAATTTTGAAGAATACCAAACATCACTTGGTAGACCAAATGTCATGTGCAACACTAGTTCGTGACACCACCAAAGATTATATATGGTATTAGTTTTCCTCAGAAGTGATTCCTTTTCCCCTTGGGCATTTCTCCTGAGGGTGTGGGGCATTTTTGATGCCCAACATAAAAGAATAAACAATATTAAAAAGGAATAAATACCTAAATATGGGTATTATTTTCCCAGCAAAAGTAAAGGAATAAGAGGATGGGAAAGACTCACAAATCACATGATCCTCTAAAGGAATCACGATCACGTGAAAATTTCAAGGTAACATGAAGTATCTATGAATAGTTCATAACCCACAACATGTCCCGCAAATACCCCTTTAATGAACCATCCTTCTCTTGAGAAGGCCCTCCAAAAAATTGATGGCCACATGATGAAAGCTGAAAGAATGCCCCCAGACCACATGGTTTTTCATTGGAAAGTTTGTAAAGGCCCAGAAATTCAATATATATATATTTTAATAATTTCAAATTATTAAAAGTCTTTGAAAAGTGATGGCACTTGATTCAGAGGCCTGGTGTGCTCGGAATGTAATTTTAAACTTTTTTAAGGTATGTTGAGTGAACACGCGGGCATCGATTTTCTATCTTTTGAAACAGTGCTCAGAATTAAAATATGATGGAACCATTGAATATGAAGTGTTGGGGTTATCTTAAGGAAGGATTAACTTCGACCACAATAGGTCATGTGAAAATTTTTGTTTTATGGACTTTTTGAAGAATAATAAAAATAACCTAAAATTGTAATTTTATTTTTTTCTACCAACGGTTGAGTGGTAGTGGTGGGACTGCTGGGTTGTCAAGCCATTTAATGTCTTGAATCTTCTGTTTTGTAACCACTCCATTGAGAGTTAAGAGGTTAATTCATCAATGAACCTCATTAATCTTTCAGTGAGTTAATCAACCTTCCACTCTATTTTAATTGAGGATTGGGCTTGGGTTTTTAACATAGAAGGGAGGAACATCTGATGAAGTGTCACAGTGACTTCCACCAATGAAGAATAGATGATCAAATGTTTTTGTTGGAGGAATCGATCTTGGATCGAAAAACACTAATGGATTCATCAAGCGTGGATTCTTCTTCCACAAACCGCGACGTCTTCTTTGAAACAAAGGTAGGGGTTATTTATGTTTAAATTCATGAGTTTTGTTTTCTTTTCCACGTTCTTGAAAATCATGATGAATTGACGACGTTTTTAATGGGTTTCAGTTTATCTTTGATGATTTGATTATTACCCGCTTGATATGATGCTAACGCGGAGGGCACAGGCCAAACAAACTAGGCCCAGACCCTCCGCCACTTCGGTCTTTGTCGCGTTCTTCATGGGAAAATTTTTAAATCAATGAAAAATTGAATCCGGGAGCCACATAGTGATGGAAGCAACCTGGGAGGCCCATAGGCACCTTCAGAAGGAAAAAACGATTAGTAGAGCTCATCCGGTGGCCCGCTAAAGTTCTACCAGTGGGCGATGGTGGCGACAGACATCGGCCAACTAAGGTGGTAGCAGGCGCCACACCATGGAGGGAAGACATAGTTGTCAGCAAGGCCGGCCGACCCTTGGTCGGTCATGTCGGTGGAAGTTGGAACACCATCGCCTACTGCGGATAAGAGCAGTGGTGGAGGGGACCCACGCCCCAAGGGTCATGATACCAGGAGAGAGGAGCCACTTGGTGCTGTTAATTAATTAACCCGAACAGATTTTACGTTCAAGAAGGGAGGTAGTCACCCTGCTGGCGGACTATGCCAGCCACCTGGCCGAGCCGGTCCACGACCCATCCCACTTGAGGCCCATGTCCTGACTACACTAAGCTCACCTTTCATAGGCCATAGGTTGACGACTAGCATCGGAAAGGTGTATCCCTAAAATGGGAAGGCATTTATTTTGAACCTGTAAACACACAGACCAGGAACACGATAATATGAAAACCACATAGTAAAACTACAATAGTAAAAGTGTGTACTGAAAGTAAATGAGCCAGAATACAAGACCAATTGAAAGATAAAATAAAACTGAAAATAGAAAAGAACTCCTGAGATCATCCACTAAGGATCCTACCTGAAGGGTAGGTACATCTCGTCTCTGTAGCTCTCCACATGAACCAGTCACCTCCGTGTATCGCTTGGTCTAGGATCCTATAGTATCAGCCGAGCTACTCTTCATCTGCACAAGACTAAACAAGGTGTGGGTGAAGCCCATGTAGGGGTGAGTACAACAATACCTAGTAGGGAACCAAAGACCCCCAAAGGTATCTCATAATTCCACAAAGGAAAACCACAAAACATGATCTCAATCCCAAAGCATAAAGCAAAAGACTCAGCTCAAACCTAGTATACAAATCATAGATCAGGAATAAAGATGAATAGTCTTAAGCTATATCATTTTATTACGTTAGGAAGTTTACATTACTAAACCAAGAAGGATTTGTTCCATTATCGATCCACACAGGTTCGTATGTCACTGATCCACGACGAGCCACTCTAAGGCTGGTCCTTGTTGGGTCACGCACTACTGATCCACACAGGGTCGCTAAAATGATGATCCACATAGGGTCACTATGATGCTGATCCACACAGGGTCGCTATGATGCTGATTTATAGAGGGTCTCTATGATGCTGATCCGCACAGGGTCTCTATGATGTTGATCCACACACGGTCGCTATGATGCTGATCCACATAGGGTATCTTTTCTAATGATAGCCAACCACAAGATTCCCCGTACCCACTGCGCTTGAGTTACATAGTATCTGCTTCTTATGATATCGCTCATGAATCAACTACCACAAGGTTCCAAAAAGGATTATCACAGAGGATTTCCATGTCATAAGGGTCCCAACATGATAGACGATGCGTCAATCGGACACCCAGTCTGTGAGTTATAAGCATTTTAGTTCTGAGGGTCTGGTTGGATTTGGGTTCAATCCAACCCAACCATACTCTAGAATTCTCTAAAACTCGGCTGGAGTATCTCAAAAGGACCGTCTCATCCCATGGATCTCAGCGTCGTAGAATGTTCTTCAAATGGACATATGGTTTGTGAGATACAACCTTTTAAGCATATCTAGCCAAAAAAGGGTCTGGGTCCTGCCGGACCTGGACAGACCGAACCAACTTGACCCGGTCTGGGTCTTACTCGGCTTAGCCCGAACTAGATGGGTCGGGCCGATTGGGTTGGGCCGTAGTGTCCTCGACCCAGCCCGCATTAGCTGGGCGCGGCCCGTCGGGAGAGCCGAACTGGTGGCTGGTACGGTCCTCTAGCCGGGAAACCGCCTCCCTTCTCGAAAGAAAAAATACGTTTGGGTTAATTAATCGGTGATGCCACATGGTGCCTTCCTCCTTTCAGTGGGACCTACAGGCGTGCAGGTCCCCTCCACTGCGACTTGATGCCCCAACTCTTCTCTGTGGTGCGCGACTACACGCTGCCTTCCTCCAATGCAGTGGCTGAGGGCCGACTGCCCTTACTAACCACCGTAGCTCGATGTTGTAGCTTCCCTCTGAGATATGCGACAACACGCCACCACTTCCACTGCGGATAACTAATGCTGGCCGCCGCCATCGACCGCCGACACCGGTTTCCAGTAGAACTTCTTCAAGACACCGAGTGAGCTCCAGTGGTCTGTTTTCTCTTCCGAATGCACCTATGAGACTCTCAGGTTTCTTTCATCACTACATGGCTCCCAGATTCAAGTTTCCGTAGAGTTCAAACTTCTCCCAGGAAGAACACAACAAAAACCGAAGCGGTGGAGGGTCCGAGACTTGTTCTTTTGGTCCGCACCCTCCATGTTAGCATCATATCGATCGAGTAATAATTTAATCATCAAAGATAAACTAAAACCCATTCATCACTTCCATGACTAATCATGTTTTTCAAGGAGGAAATGAAACAAAAACTCATGAATTTAAACATAAACAACCCCTACCTCAGTTTCAGAGAAGTCATTGCAGTTTGTTGAATAAGAATCCACGCTTGATGAGGTTGTCGGCCTTTGACGATCATAGATCAATTCCTCCAATGACATTGTTAGAGCCTCTATATTTCATTGGTGGAAGACGCCATGACACTTCGTCAGAGGTTTCTACCTTATATGTCAAAAACCCAAGCCCGAACCTTAATTAAAATAGAGGGGAAGGGTGATTAACTAACTAAAAGATTAATGAGGTTCATTAATGAATGAACCTATTAACTCTCAATAGTGTGGTTACAAAATAGAAGATTCAAGCCATTAAATGGTTTTACAACCGAGGAATCCCACCACCACTTCTCAACAGTTGGTAAAAAATAATAAAATAATAAATTTATGTTATTTTATTATACTTCAAAAAGTCCGTAAAAATAATTTTTTCACCCATCCTACTATGGTATTGTTTATCCTCCCTTAAAAAAATCCCGACGCTGTGGATTTTACAGTGCCCTTAGATTTTTAATCTGAACACCAGTTCAAATGATAG
The DNA here is from genome assembly GCA_963277665.1 of Viscum album. Classification (NCBI taxonomy): domain Eukaryota; kingdom Viridiplantae; phylum Streptophyta; class Magnoliopsida; order Santalales; family Viscaceae; genus Viscum; species Viscum album. Next base: position 1,468,928,771 of record OY728158.1, read on the forward strand.
AAAATTCCACCCACACAGTACTGAATATACCTTAAAAAATATCAAAATTATGTTCCAGCCACACCAAACCTTAGAATCAAGTGCCGTTAATTTTCATAGACTCTTAATAATACCAAATAATTTTAAAAAAATTATTTTGAATTTCCATTTCTTTATGTTATCCCCACCTTAGGGATTTTCTTCCCCAAAAGCTACAAAAAACTATGGGAACAAATAGGGGTACTGTGCACATATCTGATCCTCCCACTCCTAGGTGCTCTCTTAGAGGTTCCCGTGTTTCCAAAAAACATGCACCAGAGGGATCGACCGCCCCTGAAGGATCCACTCCTATCGATCCTCTATTTCTACTGGGAACTCTGAAAACGTCTCCCTATCATTGATGTCCTTCTCACCCCAGTCGATAACATGAGATGGATCATGCACGTACCTCCTTATCTATGACACATGGAAAAAATTATGCACCCAATACATCTATGGGGGAAGATCTAGATAGTACGACACCTCGATTACTATGATAAGGATCTGGAAAGGTACGATTAACCTCATAGATATCTTTCCTCTTTAGCCAAACCTCTGTAATCTTGGTCGGGGTGAGGCCCATAGGAAGACATGGTTTCCATCCTCAAACTATAAGGGTTTCTGTCTCTTATTGGCATAAGACTTATTCTAGATCTGTGTGGTCTTCATCCACTCCTGGATGATCGACACCTTCTCTGTGGTAGCCTATAACAACTCTGGACCCATAAGTGCCGACTCCCTTGGGAATTTCCAACATAGAGGTGATCTTCATGGTCACCAGTACATGGCATAAAATAGAGTAATGCCAATTGTGGAGTGATAAATGTTTTTGTATGTGAAATCCACCAGTGGTAGGTGGTCCTACCAACTGCGGCCAAAATAATGAACACAAGGATGAAGCATGTCCTCGAGTGTAAGAATGGTTGGCTCTATCTGACCATCTGTTTTAGGATAAAAGGTGATGCTCAAGTTTAGATGAGTCCCAAACACGTCCTGTAATCCGTTCCACATGTGAGATGTAAAATGAGCATTGCGATCTGAGACCATCGTCGATGGAACCCGGTGAATCCATACAATCCTTTGTATGTAGAGATGTTCCAAGATCTCTCCTGATCTCTACTCTCAGATGGGTAAAAATTGGGATGACTTGGTGAGTCGGTCAACGATCACCTAGATGGAATCATGGCCCTTGGACGAACTTGGTATCCCTATCACGGATTCCATAGAGATAACATACCACTTCCACTCCAGTACCTCAAGTGGCTAAGCTGAGAATACTGGTATCTAATGCTCAACCTTTACTTGTTGACAAGTGAGGCATTGTGATACGAACTCTGCCACCACTTTCTTCATCCCTGTCTACCAGTACTAACACTGGAGGTCCTGGTACATCTTCGCTACTTCAGGATGTACTGCCAAAGGGGATGTGTGGAACTCCCTCAACACCTCCTCTCGTAGCATCACTGGAACCATGGTGCATCCTTTGAATAAGATGACATACTCTCCTCCTCTAGAGAATCCATTAGGAGCCTGTCCTAAGGATATTTGAGCACGTCAGGCCTCATAGTCAATGTCCCCAAGATGTGTCTCCCTGACTCGCTGATGGAGTGGGGGAGTAACTGTCATAGACTGGAGGTAAGCTTCTCTATCACTATCCAAGAAGGATAAATCCAATGTGGCTAGCTGCTCTATCACCTCCCTCAGCAACTGTAGACCATAACTCTTACTGAGTGTGTCTGCTACTATGTTCCCCTTCCCAGGAGTGAAGAATATCCAAGATTTGTAGTTCTGGGGGAAATCTTTCTATTGTTTCTGTCTCAGGTTCAGGTCTTTCTATGAGAATATATACCTGAGATTCTTGGGATTAGAGTAGACTATAAAACTTTCTACCATCAAGTAGTGCCGCCACATCTTCAGTGCAAGTACCACTACTACTAATTCCAGGTCAAGGATAACATAGTTTTAGTCATGATGTCTCAACTTCCATTAGTTTTAGGTGATCAACACTCACTTCTTCATTAGGACAAAACCTAGTCCAATCCCTAATGCGTCGCAGTAAACTACATAACCAACACCCTCTTCTCATAGCCTCAAGATGGGGGTACTCGTCAGTCTCTGCCTCAACTCTTGAAAACTCTATTGGAATCTCTCTGTCCACACAAAGGGATACCCCTTCTTTTTAAATTCTGACAAGGGTGTCACAACTATAGAAAATTCATGTAAAAATCTCCATTAGTACCCATCCAATCCTAGAAAACTCCGCACCACGGTCACACTTTTGGGTGGCTCCCAAGCAATCACTACCTCTATCTTCACATGATCCACTACAACTCTAGCCTCTAAGATAATTTTCCCCAAGAAATGGACTTCCCGTATCCAGAATTGACAGTTCAAGATATTTCCATAAAGATGGATCTCTCAGAGTGTATCCAGAACTATCTGTAGGTGCATGGTGCGCTCCTCCCCCGATGCCGAGTATATTAAGATGTCGTCAATGAAGACCACCACGACGTGATTGAGTTAAGGATGGAAGATCCTGTTCATGATCCCCATGAACACTGCCAGAGCATTGGTCATGCTGGAGGGAATTAAAAAGAAATCATAGTGGCTATACCGACATCTGAAGGCCATCTTCGGTACATCCTCATCTCATACTCTAAGTTAATGTTAACCTGATCTAAGGTCTATCCTAGAAAACCATCAAGCTCCCTTCAACTGGTCGAAGAGATCATCAATCCTTGGGAGTGGATAATTTTCTTCACGGTCACCTGGTTCAGGTTATAATTGTCCATGCAAAGCCTTAGACTCCCATCTTCCTTCTTGGTGAACAAAATTGGGGATGCCCATGGAGAAAAAATGGTCCTTATGAACCCATTCCTTTGCAAGTCCTCCAACTATACTTAAAACTCAAGAAGATCTATGGGAGAAATCAAATTTTCTAGTGTAGATATCGGTGTCTTCCTAGGGTATTGGTCAATGTAGAAGTCTATCTCTCTGTGATGGGGTAGTCCTACAACATCATCAAGAAAGACATCAGCATACTGGTCCACCACTATAGGATAAATCAGACTCCTTATGTAAAATGATCCAAGGGAAATGTTAGCCAACTTATTAGTGATTGGCTGCACCCTCCTCTGGGAAATTCAGTCCTAAGCTATAATGGTTCCCTTCTTGCCGGTGAATGAAAACCTAGTCCCATCCCCTCAGACACACCGCACTTTGCACCTAAAATAGTCAATCTAAGCATGGGCTGTGGATAACTAGTCCATAACCAAGATTACATCGTAAGGCCTCGAAGTTTCTACTAGAAGATCCCAGCCAAATATCTCACCTCCTAGAGTAATCTCACACAACCGACACCAGTGCATGATCATCTAATTCTCTCCTATAGGAGTCTACAATGGTAAGGATCGAGCTAATGGATCTATCAAAATCTCTGCGATCTGAAAGAGAGCCATGAAAATGAAATATTGACTGGAACATATGCCTATAAGTACTGCAACTAGGGTGTAGTAGACACAAATCATACCAAGAATCTTCTCTGGAGAATTGTGGTCGTAGGCCTCAGCTGCCTGAAGCTGTCCTTGTCCCAGTCTGCCTGCTTCCTGAGGTTAGGGTGGACCACCAGGAGGTGGTGGCGGTAGAACCTCAAATCATCACCCATCACCTGCTACATGACCTGCACCTCTTCCATGTATGCTGCCCTACAGACCTCCTCACTCGAATCCCAACCTCTGTCTCAGTGGTCCCTTGACTTTCTGCTGATCGTCAGTATGGCAGGTTGGGCAGTCGCGAGCCATGTGGACCTACCCACCACACATGAAGCTCAGTATACTCCTCAATTGGCATGTTCTACCTCATGAGCTCTACACCTCCAAAACTACATCCTAGGGTTGTCCTACGGAATGTCTGGCCTACTTAGAACTCTGTGTCATATTCCTATTGCATGCAACAGATAACTCAACTACCTGTCATCTGGTGGTGGCTCTCACCGTCGGTGCCTACTCAGCTAAGAATCTCTCCACCAATAAAGCTTGCTCGAGTACTCCAGACTGCGTCAGGATGTTGAGCTATATCATCGATGCTCTGAACTCTCACCGGAGACCTTGCTCAAAGGTCTGATCCCTGAAAAAAGTATCTTGTACCATGTCAGTGGAGTAGTGCAAGAGGTCAGTGAATCTCACCAAGTACTAGGCTACTGCCAGGATGCCCTACTGTAAGTGTAGAAGCTCCTGAATACACACAGAGCATAGAGTTACAAGAATGGAATCCACCCTAAAGAGGCTCTCAAAATCATTCCTGGTGAGGGTCGCCTCATCATGTAACTGGAGCTCTAGACTCCACCATCTCCCTGCTTTGCCATGGAAAAGGCTAGGATCTTGGATCATCATCTGCTTTGTAGGTGTCTCAACCAGGAGAAAAACTCATGCTATAGCCTCCAGCCAGTCCTCAGCTTTCTGGGGATCAGTCTCGCCTCAAAAACATAGAGTCCCTCACTTTTGGAACTCATTCAACATGCTCAGTCAGTGTGCATTGTCCACCAGTGGGGCTGGTGGCATCTGCTACCCAACAAGTGGTGGTGCTGCTGGTGTACCACCCGAAGGTACTATCAGTGTAAGAGGACCCTGCACCAAAAGATCATCACTCGATGGTCCATCATCGTGAACTCTCTTTGGATTCCTGGATGGATGTCTACGTGGTTGCATCCTGAAAAGAAACAGGTGCTCCCTGGTCAATAAGTTATATCTCGTGAGCTGACTCAAAAGATATCAAAAGTAAAACATTTCCAAAACACACACAATCAGTGTCTTCATGCACCGAGTCAGAAATCAGAATTCAGGGTCCTAGTTTATGGATATGTCAGCCACCAGACCAACACTGGACTCCCCAAACTGAAAACCACACTCAAAATACTTAACACTATTGCTTCATTAGAAAGATCAGAGTCCTAGTTCTTCGATAGAACCGGCTCCTTTTATACCACTGTTTCACGACCCATCACCCTGGGGCCCATGCCATGACTATCCCATACCCGCCTTCCATATTCCATGGGTTGGAGACTATCACTGGAAAGCCGTATCCCTAAAACGGGAGGGAATTGCCTTGGAACCTACAAACACACAGACCAAGAACACAAAAAGATGAAAACCACATAGTAACACTAAAATAGTAAAAGTATGTACTAAATGTAAAGGGGATGGAATAAAATCCCAAATGAAAGATAAAATTCAACATAAAATAGAAAAATATCCTAAGATCATCCAACAAGGATCCTACCTGAAGGGTAGGTACAACTCGTCTCCACAACTCTCCACGTCAACCAGTCACCTCCATGTACCACCTAGTCCTTGATCTTATAGTCTCAGCCAAGCAGCTCGTCATCTGAATAAGACACAATAAGGTGCAGGAGAAGCCCGTGCAGGGGTGAGTATAACAATACCCAGTAGGGACCCTGAGACCCCAAAAGGTCTCTCAGAATTTCACAAAGGAAAACCATAAATCATGATCTCAATCACAAAGTACAAAGAAAAAGACTCATCTCAAACTAGGTATACAACTCAGAGATCAGGAATAAATATGATTAGTCTTAAGCTATATAATTTTATTCCATTAGAAAGTTTCCACAAATGAACCATGAAGGAGTTGTTGCATTTTCGATCCATATAGGGTCCTATGTCGCAGATCCACGATGGGCCACTCTAAGGTTGGTCCTCGTCAGGTCGCACACTACTGATCCACATAGGGTTGCTAGAATGATAATACACACAAGGTCACTATGATGCTAATCCACAAAGGGTATCAATGATGCTAATCCACATAGGTTCTCTATAATGATGATCCACACAGTGTCACTATGATGTTGATCCACACATGGTCACTATGATGCTGATTCACACAGGGTCACTATGATACTGATCCACATAGGGTCGCTATGATGCTGATCCACATAGGATTTATATGATGATGATGCACACAGGGTCGCTATGATACTGATCTAAACAGGGTTGCTATGATTCTTATCCACACATGTTTGTTTTGATGCTGATTCACATAGGGTTTCAATTCAAATGAAAGCCAACTACATGATTCCCTGAACCAACTGCACTTGAGTTTTATAGTATCTTCTCCTAAAGATATTGGTCATGAATCAACTTAAACTAGGTTCTATAAAGGATTAAGCCAAAGGAATTACATTTCATAAGGGTCCCAACGCAATAGACGACGCGTCAATCAGAAGCCCAATTTGTGAGTTATAAGCATTTTAGTTCTGAGGGACCAGTTGGATTCGGGATCGATCCAACCCAGTCGTACTTCAACTTTCTCCAAAACTCTAGTAGAATATTTCAAAAGGACCATCTCATTCCAATGATCCCAGTGTCGTAGATGGTTCGTCAAATAGACATCTGGTTTGTGAGATATGACCTTTTAAGTATATATGGGCCGAAAAGGGACCTGGTTCTGTCCGACCCAATCAGACTGATGCAACTCACCTGGTCCTAGGCCAACCCTACCCAACACAGGTCTGACCTAGTCCCGACCTATCATGAGTGGGCTAGGCCGTGGGCTCGGCCCGCTAGTTTTTGACATGTTTATAAGTTCAATTTGACAAAATAAAATCCTTCTTTTGAATCAGGGTATAAAAATTTACTTTCGATTTTTTTTTGATATTTTTCTGATAAATTTCATATTTTGATGAATAGTAAAAATACGCTAATTTTTAATTAAAAACAACTTTTTTCATAGAGAGAATATATATGGATAAATTATAATATTGAATTGTTTTAAAGTATAAATAGAATATATTTTTACCATATAATATAATGTATTTCATTAGCACTAATTTCACATTGAATTCATAGGTAAAAACATTTCAATATTTGGCAATGTTTTAACTTCTAAAACCCGTTTTCTTAACAACGAGATTTATTTTAAATTAATTAAGGAAACTTATATGTTTTAAATTTTGAAAAATGGATTCTATAATTGGAATAAATGGGTCCAAATTATGTTAATAGGCTACTTTTTATTTTTGGGCAGTATGAATAGTAACTATGGTAAATTTTATTTAACATAGTTAAAGGTAAATCAGGTAATTAAGGGTAAATATATGATTATAAAGTTACCCTAACACCTGCCAAAATCCTATTGGATGACTAACAGTCAACCCATATCACCTAAGGTTTTTATTAGATTCATTTAATGGACTTTTTTCCTTGAAAATAATTTAATTATTATTAAAACCAAAGAATGTGACAACATGTCACTTTCTTAAATATTATAAGTATAATAATTTTAATTTAGTGATAAACTTAAAGAAACTTCTAACATGAATGATCTACAGAAAGCTAATACAATTATATACATCATAGGAATTTATTTAGAATTTTTAGGGATTAAATAACTATCATTAATTTTGACACAATAGTGATGTTGAAATTATTCTATTAATTAAAATATCAAATAAATGGTTTTAAAAATATGAAAATAAATATTATATGAACTATTTAATGTACTGCACTAATTTTCTAGATACATATGACATTTTATAGATCTATTAAAGCTCTTATTTCAAACATATCTTATGTATATATTTTATTTAAATTCAAATAAATGAATAGTGTCAAAATTGACACTATTGTTGTTTTATAAAAATAACATATTATAAAATTTTCTAAAAATCAAAAACATATTTAAAAAAAATAAATTAAAATTTATATGGTTGAAAATGTCATAAAGTGTCAAATTATGGAAAATTCACAACACATATGTAATTATTTATAATAATTTAAAATTTAGAATATTATTACCACAAATAAAATTAAATTGATAAATAAGGATAAATCAATTTGATAATGTTTAAAATAAATTCCTAACATGTCTAAATTTTTCTGGTTGATGATATTACAACCCTATCTCATCTAATATTCGGATATGAGTCATTTTGGAAGATTTTAAGTGGGGTTGGGATTTAATATAAACTAATATTTCTTATATTTCCAAAGGTGCCCCTCTCCTCCCTTATAAAAGGGAACCTCCTCCCTCTCCTCCTCAGACCAATTTAAGCCTTATTGCTTGGCCAATACCTGCCCATTTCACTTACCCACTTCCCTAGAAACACCCTAGAGGTCCTGGTCTCCTTCAAACACCAATTGTAGTGCCCTAAGAGGAGGTCTCAAAGAGGCGCTTCAAAGAAGAGGTAATGTCTGTTACCGATTCTTTCATCTTTATTTCTTCTTCCACTTCTTTTTATTTAGCTGTTTCAATATGAAGTAATAACATAAGTATCACTCATATAATGATATGTTATTATAAGTATGAAACAACCCTATTTCACCATCTATCCATCCTACAGAAAACGAAATCACCGCGCGTGCGTACGTACAGAATATCGGCTCCACGCCGTGGTGTAATCTATTTTCCCCAACCACCTTACATGGATGGGTATAATGGTGTAAATAATAACTATATATGATTATTATAAAGTGATATTGATTCTGAAATAGTATACATACACTCCAATACAATTCCACGATCTTGGGAACGATATCATCGCTCGTGCGTACGTACGGAATACCGTCTCCACGATGTGATGCGACTCATTCTACATGATCTTCATTGCATAATGATTATATAAATGAATTTAATGAATGAATATGATATATATTACACTAATACCATTCTGGAAATGAGTTATCTATAACCTAAAGAGAATAATAAGAATTTATTTGACAAAACACGCATAAGAAAAAAAAGTAATAAACACCCGAATAACAAGTAGTAATGAAATATTACTAATAAGAAGTTAAGAATATGACCATATATGATATCATAACAATAATTATGATTCTGGAATAAGTCAATAACATTATTTAAATCATTATACAAGAGTTTCAGACACATACGAAGCAAATCGGACCTAAGGTAAGGGAAATATCACAATCTCATTTTTATCCGAGATTGTTTATGCTTCGGAATTTACTAGGGTGTATTTTATCATCCACATCCATGTTTCCTCAATATGTAATATTTATATCCTTCTAAAATAGTTTATATCCAATTTTACCCTTCGGTGAGTTTTTAGTAAAAGATATGAAAGGAATCTTTTGTTGTTTTTCGTACGAGGTACTTTTTGACTTCTCCGACAAAAGTACGAGAAGAATGTTTTTTAACTTATACGGAATGAATGGATTTTTAAAACATTATTTCCAAGAATCTTCATTTACAAGTTTTCAAGTTTATTTTTAATCAACTTCTTTTAGTTTAGAATTGTATGACATGTTATGAAAGGAAAAGTGTTTTTGAAGTAGAAAGGATATTTTTCTCAAGAATGGAGTTCAAGTGCTTTATAAAAATTATTTTCCATCTAAGATAATATAGGGTTCTGTTTCTATCCCTATTATTAAATTAATTTGATTATGTTGTGATGGAATTATTTTTATGAATTCCTTTATCTTATATGAATTTTTTTATGATGTCATGATGTTTAAGAATCCCATTTTTATTACATGGGTTATGCAATGATGTATGATTTATGATTTTGTGGCACACATAATAATGGTATCATTATGAGATGGGTGGGACCTATATCTCCCTCCAATGAATTGGGTAAAGATTTTATATCTCATGAGATAGACATGGCTGGAACGGCAGGTTAAACCAGTTCAGTGAAACAGGAATAAAACGAGGAGTGAACTCGGTTCAGAAATGGACTTTGTCCACTAAGATAGTCTTGGAAATGAGTCTTGACTAATAAGAAAATATTCTCTATGATTATGTGTGTATGCCACAAAGCTTCATGTTTTAAGTTATGATTATTGTGATTACATTTCACTACCATGATTTATCCCATGTTATGAAATTATGATCTCTTTTGCAGGGTAAGATTTCCAAAATGTCATGTTCTTATGAATATGATGTGATTGATATTTCTTTTGTTTACCCTTACTAATCATTTTAGCTCACCCCTTTGTATGTTTTCTTTCCCCAGGTCAGGAAGAAGGTTATTAAGTATGATATTCCAAAAGGGACTATTGATATGATGAAATAAATGGGAGACAATGTAGATGCTTTATGAACCAGTTGTTTATGTATCCCAGTTTCTAAAGACACTATACCTATACAGTCCTTTAATGGTTTTGTTATATGTTGTAATAAGTATGCTTCAATTTGGATGTATTAACCATGTATGTAAAGTATGGGTCGTTATAGTTGGTATCAGAGGTAGGGTATAGTCAGCCTTTGGAAACTAGGATGTGAAAGCCTTAATAAGAACCCTAAGGATAAGTCTAAGAATAGAACACAATCTTAGTGTTTTAGAAATGTCCATGAAAAACCTAGGATAAGACCTTATGTGTGAAATTTTATTCTTGATTATGTGGTTCTCCTATTATAATTAGTGTTGCTCACACTATTCTTCTTGGTTTTAGTCAATGGCTGGAACCCGAAGAAACCATGTTAATGCGGAATGCGATGGGAAATGCAATGATTGTCACCCTGAGAAACCAAACATTATAGGAGCTGTAATAAAAAATCTTGTAGCCATGATCACACAACTTTCTCAAGCTATGAATCATGCAGGACTTCCAAATTAGTAAAGGAAGGAGTAACATTCTATTGAATCCTTCATGAGGCAGTGTACACCTTCATTCAGCGGGTCTTCTGATCCATTAGTGGCTGAAAAATGGATCAGTACCACTGAAAAGATATTTTTAGTTCTTCAATGTTCTGAACATGATAAAGTCTTCTTAATAGTATATCGTTTGGAAGGTGATGTTGATCAATGGTGGAATCTTATTAAGATTACGAGGCAAAGGGATGAAATTGAGTCAATGGAATGGGACGAGTTCAAGAACTTATTTTTCAATATGTATTTCCCTCGTATTCTTTGAACAAAGATGGAGAAGGAGTTTCTTGAACTGAAGCAAAAGGTGATGAATCCTTTGGTACCTACGATGCAAATTTTACAAGACTTTCAAGGTACTCTTCCGGAATTATTATCCAAACTGAGAGTAAGATCGATCGATTCTTTAGTGGCTTAAAACCAAGTCTTCGAAGGGCGTTAGCCATAAAGGACTTCAATAGCTACGAGGAAATTGTTCGATGTGCTCTCAAGGTTGAGATGGAGATTGGTGTAACCCATCAGTCACATGGGTTTGATAAGAAGAGGAAAATTGAATTCAAAGGAAAATATAAAGACCACACTGAAAAGAAGATGAGTTTTCCATTATGCTCAAAGTGTGGAAAGAAACATGGAGGAAATTGTCTTAAGGGGACAAGAAAATGTTATAAGTGTGGAAAAGAAGGTCATCGGACAATTGAATGTCGAAATAACGGGAAGAAGATGTCTAATGATGCAAACAAAGGAAGGGATAGACAGAATGAACCTACTACACTTCAACGTATCAAGTGCAAGGAGATGGGGCATTACGCCAATCAATTCCCAAATCCGAGGGTTGATGATGATGATCGACATCAACAAAATCTTAAGGCCAAAGACAAAGGAAAGTCACATGCAATTACTATCGGCGATGTGGAGTACGACAACGAAGTGTTGAGAGGTACACTTACCATCCACTCTAAAGTAGCAAATGTTTTATTTGATTCTAGATCCACCCACTCTTTTATTTCTGAAGAATTTTCTAAGGGTATCACCGTATTACCTCAACAATTAGATGTTGAGTTGGCTGTGACAACTCATAATGGCACAACAGTCGCATCAAAAGTTTACAATTCTTCTCTGATTGAAGTTTGTGGGAAAGTGCTTCCTGCAAATCTTGTGATCCTTCCTATAGTGGAATTTGATGTGATTCTTGGCATGGATTGGTTTTCTTTATATGGATCTCATCTCAATTTCCAAAGAAGTGAAGTCACATTTCATATTCCAGATCAATCTATGATCATCTATCGATGTAAGGATTAACATAACCTTACAATGGAAATTTCATCCATCTTATAGGTCTTGATTCCACTAAATGAAGGTTATTTATCTCAAATGGTTGGAGAGAAACTCACGATTAATTATATACCCATTGTATGGGAATTTGATGATGTCTTTTTGGAGGAATCGCCAGGTCTTCCACCAAATCATGAAGTTGAGTTTTCAATAGAACTCATACCGGGTGCTTTTCCTATTTCAAAGACACCTTATAGAATGACCCCAATTGAGTTGCAGGAATTGAAGAAGCAACTCCAAGAGAATCTTGATAAAGGATGCATATACCCTAGTGCATCACCTTGGGGAGCACATGTTCTGTTTGTTAAGAAGAATGATGGATCAATGAGACTCTGCGTTGATTATCGAGAACTTAACAATATCACTATCAAGAACAAATATCCTCTCCCATGCATTGATGAACTATTTGACCAACTACGCGGAGCTCAATACTTTTCCAAGATTGATCTTCATTCAGGGTATCATCAATTAAGGGTCAAATGGGAGGATATACCAAAGACGGATTTCCGTACAAGATATGGACACTATGAATTTATAGTTATGCCATTTGGTCTTACTAATGCCTCTGCTATCTTCATGGATCTGATGAATAGAGTCTTTAGAGACTATCTTGATCAGTTTTTGGTAGTCTTTATAGATGATATTCTTGTCTATTCAAAGATCAAGGAAGAACATGAAGATCACTTGAGAATTGTATTAAAGACCCTAAGAAAGGATAAGCTTTATGCCAAATTTACCAAGTGTGAATTTTGGCTTCAAAAAGTTGCATTTTGGGTCACATAATCTTAAAATAGGGTATATCTGTGGATCCAGCAAAAATAGATGTTATCGAAAGATGGTCAAGACCAACAATAGTAACTGAGATCCGAAGTTTTCTTGATTTGGATGGATATTACTGACATTTTGTGAAAGATTTTTCAAGGTTATCTAACCCACTCACCAAGTTGACTCAAAAAGGAGTTAAGTTTGTTTGGACGGAGGAATGTAAATAAAATTTCAAAGAGCTAAAAATAAGTTTAGCCAGTGCAACTGTGCTCACACTACCTTGCAGTGGAGAAAGGTTTGTGATCTACAGTGATGCATCCAAGAAGGGACTGGGATGTGTTCTCATGCAAAATGATATGGTGATAGCTTATGCCTCACGACAGTTGAAAATCCATGAGCAAAATTACCCAACTCATGATTTGGAGTTAGCTGCGATAATCTTTGCATTAATGATTTGGAGGCATTACCTTTATGGTGAAAGGTGTGATATTTATACTGATCATAAAAGTTTAATGTATATTTTCACACAAAAGGAGCTGAATATGCGTCAAAGAAGATGGTTGGAGCTGATTAAGGATTACGACTACTCAATCTATTACCACCCTGGGAAAGCAAACAAGGAAGCTGATGCATTAAGTCGACAAGACCATGCTAGGTTATCCATGATGAGGATCACAAAAGATCCAATATTTATGGATTTACAAAGGATGGATCTTGGAATTTTAATGGAAGGGGAGAAATCTTATCTTTCTCAAATGAATGTTCAACCATCTATACATGTGAAGATTCAAGAGGCACAGAAAGAAGATGTCGAGTTACAAAAGAAGGTGATAAATGTTCATGAATTCAACCTTGATTGTGATGGGAATAAAGTTCAGGAATCGGGTTTGTGTTCCTCCCATCCCAGAATTAAAGAAGGAGCTGCTGGATGAGGCTCATAGTTATTCATTCTCTATTCATCCGGGAAGCAAAAAGATGTATAGGGATCTGAAAGAGTACTTCTGGTGGGATGGCATGAAAAGAGATGTTGCTGAATATGTCTCTCGATGCTTGGTTTGTCACAAAGTTAAAGCTGAGAGACAGAAGTCTAAGGGGATGTTACAACGATTACCCATACCAGAATGGAAATGGGAAAACATCACTATGGAATTTGTCACCGGACATCCTAAAACATCCAAAGGCAATAATTCTATTTGGGTCATAGTTTATCGTCTTACAAAGTCTGCACACTTCATTGTTATTAGAGAGGATTTCTCTCTAGATCATCTTGCCAGGATATATGTAAAGGAAGTGGTAATATTGCATGGAGTACCACTTTCTATTATATCTGATCGGGATCCGAGGTTTACCTCAATGTTCTGGATAAGTCTTCAGCATACTCTGGATACAAAGTTGAGTTTCAGCACTGCTTATCATCTTCAGACAGACGGTCAGCCTGAGAGGAGAATTCAAACTCTAGAAGATATGTTGAGGGCTTGCTCTATAGATTTCAAAGGTGATTGGGATCAACACCTACCTTTGGTGGAATTTTCTTATAATAATATGTTTCACTCCAGTATTCAGATGGATTTTTATGAAGCTCTCTATGGAAAGAAATGCAGGACTCCAACTTGCTGGGATGAAGTTGGGGAAAGAAAGCTATTAGGACATGATCTCGTTGATGAAATGGAAGAAAAGGTCAGATCTATTCAACAACACATAAGAGCAGCTCAGAGTCGACAGAAAAGTTATGCCAACAACCGAAGAAAAGACCTAGAGTTTGAAGTGGGTGATAAAGTGTTCTTACGAATATCTCCCTGGAAGAGGGTCATGAGATTTAGAAAGAAGGGAAAGTTGTGCCCTAGATATATTGTTCCTTTTGAAATTCTGGATCATGTTGGGAAGGTAGCTTACCGATTGGAGCTTCCACCGAATCTCTCTCAAGTTCACGATGTGTTCCATGTATCTCTCCTGAGAAAGTACATACCTGATCCTTCACATGTACTCAGATCAGAAGTTATACTGCTGGAGCAAGATCTTTCTTTTGAAGAACAACCGATAGAGATTATGGATCGTAGCAAAAAAGTCTTACGGAACAAGACCACTCACTTGGTGAAAGTTTAATGGAGGAACCACCAATTAGAAGAAGCTACATGGGAGCTTGAGGATATGATGAGGGAGAGGTATCCTCATCTGTTTGTTACAAAGTGACGAATTTCAAGGGAGAAATTCATTTTAAGGGGGGTAGAATGTAACAACCTAGACTTTTATGAGAAATATTTTGTTTTTATGTTATATAAATCATCAAAGGAATCTTTTTCTACACACAACACTAGCTTGACTTTCTTTACAAGCAATCACGACCTTCCTCGATAGCTTGCATCGTACAAAATACCGGGATTAACTAAACAACGATATATTATTATGGAGTAGCCGTTATGAATAGTATTAACTACATTTTGAATTTTATAACATTATTATTCATCTTACACATTTTCTAGAACATGGTAAGAGAACAAAAGAAATGTTTCGGGTAAAATACGTATTTTTCAAAAAATGCAGTTTTGCCGCCTTTTGATGGCGCACCCACATTAAATCTAGTTTTTGACATGTTTATAAGTTCAATTTGACAAAATAAAATTCTTCTTTTTAATCAGGGTATAAAAATTTACTTTAGATAAATTTTTGATATTTTTTTGATAACTTTCATATTTTGATGAATAGTAAAAAAATGCTAATTTTTAATTAAAAACAACTTTTTTCATTGAGATAATTTATATGGATAAATTATAATATTGAATAGTTTTAAAGTATAAATAGAATATATTTTTACCATTTAATATAATGTATTTCATTAGCACTAATTTCACATTGAATTCATAGGTAAAAACATTTCAATCTTTGGCAATGTTTTAACTTCTAAAACCCGTTTTCTTAACAACGGGATTTATTTTAAATTAATTACTGCAACTTATATGTTTTGAATTTTGAAAAATGGATTCCATATTTGGAATCAGTGGGTCCAAATTATGTTAATAGTCTACTTTTTATTTTTGGCCATTATGAATAGTAACTACGGTAAATTTTATTTACCATAGTTAAAGGTAAATCGGGTAATTAAGGGTAAATATAAGATTATAAAGTTACCCTAACACCATACAAAATCCCATTGGATGACTAAAAGTCTACCCATATTACCTAAGGGTCGGATTAGATTCATTTAATGGACTTTTTTCTTTGAAAATAATTTAATTATTATTAAAACCAAAGAATGTGACAACATGTCACTTTCTTAAATCTTATAAGTATAATAATTTTAATTTAGTGATAAAATTAATCAAACTTAGAACATGAATAGTCTCAATAACTCTAATACAATTATCTACATCATAGGAATTTATTTATAATTTTTAGGGATTAAATAATTATCATTAATTATGACACAACAATGATGTTGAAATTATTCTATTAATTAAAATATCCAATAAATGGTATTAAAAATATTAAAATAAATATTATATGAACTATTTAATGAGTTCCACTAATTTTATAGATACATATGAAATTTTATGGATTTATTAAATCTTTTATTTCGAACATATCTTCTGTATATATTTTATTTCAATTCAAATAAATGAATAGTGTCAAAATTGACACTATTGTTATTTTATAAAAATAACATATTATAAAATTGTTTAAAAATCAAAAAAATATTTCAAAATTATAAATTAAAATTTATATGGTCTAAAATGTCATAAAGTGTCAAATAATGGAAAATTCACAACACATATGTAATTATTTATAATAATTTGAAATTTAGAATATTATTACCACAAATAAAATTAAATTGATAAATAAGGATAAATTAAGTTGATAATGTTTAAAATAAATTCCTAACATATCTAAATTTTATTGGATGATGAGATTACAACCCTATATCATCTAATCTTCGGATATGAGTCATTTTGGAAGTTAATAAGTGGGGTTGGGATTTAATATAAACTAATATTTCTTATATTTCCAAAGGTGCCCCTCTCCTCCCTTATAAAAGGGCACCTCCTCCCTCTCCTCCTCAGACCAATTTAAGCCTTCAAGATCGACCAATACCTGCCCATTTCACTTCCCCACTTACCTAGAAACATCCTATAGGTCATGGTCTCCTTCAAAGACCAATTGTAGTGCCCCAAGAGGAGGTCTCAAAGAGGCGTTTCAAAGAAGAGGTAATGTCTGTTACCGATTCTTTCATCTTTATTTCTTCTTCCACTTCTTCTTTTTTAGTTGTTTCATTATGAAGTAAAAATATCAGTATCAATCATATAATTATATGTTATTATAACTATTAAACAACCCTATTTCACCATCTATCCATCCTATGGAAAACAAAATCACCGCGCGTGCGTACGTATGGAATACCGTCTCCACGCCATAGTGTAATCTATTTTCCCCCACCACCTTAATTGGATGGGTATAATGGTGTAAATAATAACTATATATGATTATTATAAAGTGATATTGATTCTGAAATAGTATACATACACTCCAATACAATTCCACGATCATGAGAATGATATCATCGCTCGTGCGTACGTACGGAATACTGTCTCCACGATGTGACGTGACTCGTTCTACATGATCTTAATTGCATAATGATAATATAAATAAATTGAATGAATGAATATGATATATATTACACTAATACTATTCTGGAAATGAGGTATCTATAACCTAAAGAGAATAATAAGAATTTATTCAACAAAACACGCATAAGAACAAAAAGTAATAAACACCCGAATAACAAGTAGTAATGAAATATTACTAATAAGAAGATAATAATATGACCATATATGATATCATAACAACAATTATGATTCTGGAATAAGTCAATAACATTATTTAAATCATTATACAGGAGGTTCAGACACTTACGAAGCAAATCGGACCTAAGGTAAGGGAAATATCACAATCTCATTTTTATCCATGATTGTTTATACTTCGGAATTTACTGGGGTGTATTTTATCATCCAAATACATGTTTCCTCGATATGTAATATTTATATACTTCTACAATAGTTTATATCCAATTTTAACCTTCGGTGAGTTTTTAGTAAAAGATATTAAAGGAATCTTTTGTCATTTTTCGTACGAGGTACTTTTTGACTTTTCTGAAAAAAGTACGAGAAGAATGTTTTTTAACTTATACAGCATGAATGGATTTTTAAAACATTATTTCCAAGAAGCTTCCTTTACAAGTTTTCATGTTTATTTTTAATCAACTTCTTTTAGTTTATAATTGTATGACATGTTAAGAAAGGAAAAGTGTTTTTGAAGTAGAAATGATATTTTCCTCAAGAATAGAGTTCAAGTGCTTTATCAACATTATTTTCCATCTAAGATAATATAGGGTTCTGTTTCTATCCCTATTATTACATTGATTTGATTATGTTGTGATGGAATTATTTTTATGAATTCCTTTATCTTATATGAATTGTTTTATGATGTCATGATGTTTAAGAATCCAAATTTTATTACATGGGTTATGCAATGATGTATGATTTATGATTTTGTGGCACACATAAGAATGGTATCATTATGATATGGGTGGGGACTATATCTCCCTCCAATACATTGGGTAAAGATTATATATCTCATGATATAGACATGGCTGGAACGACAGGTTAAACCGGTTCAGTGAAACAGGACTGAAACGAGGAGTGAACTCGATTCAAAAATGGACTTTGTCCACAAAGATAGTCTTGGAAACGAGTCTTGACTAATAAGAAATGATTCTCTATGATTATGTGTGTATGCCACAAAGCTTCATGTTTTATCTTATGATTATTGTGATTACATTTCACTGCCATGATTTATCCCATGTTATGAAATTATGATCTCTTTTGCAGGGTAAGATTTCCAAAATGTCATGTTCTTATGAATATGATGTGATTGATATTTCTTTTCTTTACCCTTACTGAGCATTTGAGCTCACCCTTTTGTATGTTTTCTTTTCCCAGGTCAGGAAGAAGGTTATTAATTATGATATGCCAAAAGGGACTATTGATATGATGAAATAAATGGGAGACAGTGTAGATTCTTTTATGAATCAGTTGTTTATGTTTCCCAGTTTCTAAAGACACTATACCTATACGGTACTTTCATGGTTTTGTTATATGTTGTAATAAGTATGCTTCAATTTTGAAGTATTAACCATTTATGTAAAGTATGGGTCGTTATATCTTCTCAATGGGTGGTGGTGTTGTGGGTATAACACCCGAAGGTGCTATCCCTATAAGAGGACCCTACACCGAAGCCTCATCGCTCGGTGGGCCATCATCGTGAACTCTCTCTGGAATCATAGCTGGCTATCTATGTAGAGGGATCCTAAAAATAAACAGGTGCACCATGGTCAATAAGTTATACCTGGTGAGCTAACTCAAAAGATATCAAAAGTAAAATATTTCCAAAACATACGTAATCAGTGTTTTTGTGCACCAAGTTGGAAATTAGAATTCAGGGTCCTGGTCTATGGATACGTCAGCCTCCGCACCAACACTAGACTCCCTAAAATGAAAAACACACTCAAAACACTTAACACTATTGATATATTTGAAAGATTGGAATCCTAGTTCTTTGGCAGAACTAAATCCTATGATTACACTTTTTCACGGCCCGTTCCCCTAGGGTAGTCATGACATGGGCCCTGGGGGACAAGTCATGACAAAGAGATCAAAAACCCTCAAAAACCCATTGAAAATAACAAGAACAACATTCCAAAGATGTATATCCCAAATGGTCACAATGCGCAGGCACCAAATCATCATTGGGAAGAATAAAACCCATTGGTGATATCTAGGAAAACTCGCATGACCCCAAAACCGTTGTGGGATAAAACAAATTAGATAAAGAGGAGGATTCGAAATGGGTTCTTAGTCGCTGAAGGGCATGCAACACACCCTCGATGACCCATAAGGTGCTGTGAGTCCATGGAATCATACCCACCACATGGAAGTCCTCAGGTATGTCTATAAATCCCCTTTGATGCTCTAGGGATAAATGAATAGACCTGTCCACTACATGCCTATGCACGCTCCATACGACCAATATTTGTTAAGTGAGGAATCATCCAAAAATTGTGTAAATATCCTATATATTACTAATAAAAAATATCATAATACATGACCATTTTAAAATCAAACAAAGAGGATAAAAATGAAAGAGTTGAGAGGTACTCATGGTCGTTGAAGAACATGCGGCACACCTCTTGCAATCCGCAAGGTGTTTCTAAACATCAGTGACATGTCTTCCTCATCTCATGAAAGACCCTTGGCTTTTCAGACTCTCTGCATGGAATTACACAATCATATCCCAAAAAATCTACAACATTCAAAGGATAAACAGATATATTTTCCATTAAATGCTCACACATTCCCATAAGACCCCTATTGGTCATGCAGGAATCACCGAAAAATAGAAGAAATATCCTCAACATCGCTCATGTAATCCTGCATGACTCCCAACATTTTTCACATGAAAAAAAGGGGATAGAATGGTAGTAGTTAGGAGGGGTTATTGGTTTCCAAAAGGAATGTGACTCACCTATATCATGGTATCATGATACCCCCAGTCAAACCATCATGGTTTTTTGGAAGATCCCAAACAAGTCACCTAAGGTCTCGTGAGTGCCTCCCTGCAAAAAATTG
This sequence comes from Viscum album, assembly GCA_963277665.1. Lineage (NCBI taxonomy): Eukaryota > Viridiplantae > Streptophyta > Magnoliopsida > Santalales > Viscaceae > Viscum > Viscum album. The sequence continues at coordinate 1,468,949,183 of OY728158.1, forward strand.
GACCTTGTAGAGACCCTCAGACATGTCAACATGACAATATGGAAGGCCTTAAACACATTCACATGATAAAATAAATATTCGATAATAGAACATAATATGATAAAGGATGTATTGGGAGAATATAAACTCGATCAAATCAGGTGACATTCTTAGAGCGATCCCTACGGAGACTTGAAAAACCGTGTGGTGCTAGACCCCTTTGCTGAATGCATCCTAGACTCGCACCAGATATGCCACACAAACTGGTGAGTATCCAGGGTGATAAAGCTTATAAATCCCCCACCCCTGCAAAAAAATGCACCAACTAATACATGAAGAGAACTCTTGAGTGGCAAAGTCCAAAGCATCGAAGCATCTTTCTCGGAGCAACCGATCACACAACCGGATAGTATTCCATCAGTTAATACACCACAGGGCATCCAGAGCAGTCATGCACTAGGAATACATTACATAGTATGATAATTCATGGATCACACGATGGAAATCTAGTATGATATGAGAAGAAAATCCCAAGAGCCTACTAGATCACACAATACTGAAGAAAAACTAACACTGAACAAAACCATAGAATTTCTAATACAAGGGTAAGAACCAAGATCAAAGGCAGAAGGATTAAGTGAAGTACATGCTCGCCGACCTTCATACGGTTCATGTGTTTCATTCAAATACACATGACGATTGTCGGAAATTTCACCCAAATATTGGGACACTCATCCGATATGTCATCTGAGACACATTAAATACTACAAACATGTTAGAACAAATCAAATAGTTCCCCCACAGATGCCACATTCATATTTTGAACCATCTAGATCCATCAACCAGGACCTTCTATGTCCTTTAGACATAACTCCTGACCCATATAACAAAATTTTCTTCTGTCAGATGAGTCTAATGAAAGCACTTGGATATAACGACCAAGATCTCATAACACCCTCGGGGAAAGTAAGCTGACACACGCGACACCCTCCAGAAATGATGGTTTACTCTAAAAATGTCTCATAGAAGTGTCATCCAAGATACTAAACACCTTTATGAGTGTCACATTGGCTCTTGTGACACCCTACATATGTGTTAAGACAGGTCATGCAATGGCTCATAGGATATTCCAACTAGGTCTCATGACTCCCACCAAAGAAGAAGGATATATTTGTATGGAATCTCAGAGATAGATAACATTATATTTCCTCAGAATGTAAGCCTCAATAAGTAGGGAATTCTCATTGTGTAAGCCCTGATAAAAATGGAACTTTAAATAATATGATTCTTTCTATATTTTGGATACATAGGATACCTATCCCTGATGTTCGAGATCCATATTGATCATCCATATAGGTACCAACATCTGGGTCCCATGTTAAAAGCAATGAAATTGATTATTAATATCCCTTGTTTCCCACAAATGATCATGGGTCACATGAGTTTAGGGAGTTGAAATGATCATATAATCTACCCTATAAACCTACACAATGGTAAATGGTAGCCTCAATGTGTATTCCCTTAAATAAACCAAACTACGACGACTCTGATTCCTACATACTCAGGATACATAAGATGCCTTCTCATGGAATGAGTTTCACAAAAAACACCCCAAGGAATTCACCAACACAAAATTTTATACATATAATCCATGAGGCTAATAATCTATTCCCCTTGTTTCTCACACATAACATAGCTCACATGGTCTTAGGGAAACGTGAATGAATATCTCATTGGGAATCATGAATGAATATCCCTCATATGAGGTCATATAATTTAGGGCCATCTACATGATAATCAATGAACTTCATGACTTTTGATTCCAGAAATATCCAAGATACATAGGATGTATCATAATGGGTTAATCCCTACCTTGGAATATTAACCACCTCCTCTCCTAGAAGAACATTTCGAATAACTTAGTTATATGTTTACAATAAATAAGTTATTCTTCACTAGGAGAATAGATCAAGAACCTCAGATACATACCGATGGGTCCATTAATGAGATTCACTTTCCTCATCTATGAAGAGAATTAACCGGTAAAACGTTTTGTAAATGTAACAAGTCCCATACTAGGATTAGGAAGAGATCTATGAGCATATATTAAATATATAATAGAGTCCCAGAGTAAGCAATAATTCCCCCTAAAAATGGTTCAGTGATCCCAATATACCATCCTTTAGACCAATGCAAGCCCCCAATAGTCGTTTGGCCTAAAAACCCAGATGGACATTGACCTTTAGAAAGAAGGTATGTACGCAAATTTAGATGGGTAACCATTAGTATTTTCTTCGAAAAGTTTCAATAGTATCCTGATGGGAAAAATCATTCCACACCACAAAATCCCAACGAAACAGTGACTTAGGGAAATGGAGCCTCAGTTTATGTTTTTGACTAGCTAGGGAGTGCTACCCCAGTGATCGAGGGAGAATATGTAACGAATTTTACCAATGGTTCCAAGAGATCCCATGGAAGGAATATATGGAATGAGGAAGATCAATAGATATTAAAAACTTTTTTTTACAAATTTTTCCAAATAGCGAACTATGTCATACACTAAGTCATACCAAATCCCATTGGTTAGACCCCAAAATTCTTATTACTTATGCCTTGTTTGATTTGATGAAAATTTAATTCTTCATAAAAACCTTTGTTGGATATTTAATAATGTTTATAATTATACTTATTCCATTTAGTTTCACTCCATACTTATTGATCTTCTTTATACATTTTATTAAAATAAGTTTTTTCAAGAAAAAAAATGATTTTATAGGGAAATATTTTCAATGTAAAACGGTTTTAAATATAGTTTTCAAACTAGAGTTGTTTGTTTCATGGGGAAAACATGTATAAATTCATGGTGGTATCTAATAGAGATTTTTCCACATGCCCTGTATATAACTTTGGGTGTGTGAAATTTCTTTTTAAGACACTTGTAAAGGTAATGTCACCATGGCATCCAGTGGCTCATCATGATTACTATCATCCATGTTTGATTTAACATGGTGGAGATGATTTTTTAGAGAGTTTACATCATGTAGATTATTTTTTTGATTTTTATTTTTTGGATGGTTTGTATTAACCTACTTATTATTGATCCCTATTTTTATATTTTTTCTATTTCAACCATTGAATATTAGGTATATGTAATGATTATAAATTGTGAAGTGATGTTGGTTTTTATAACTATATTATCCATTATAGTGTATAAACTATTTATATGTTTTATATTTTTTGATGCTTCTTCTTTTTTGGTCTGTACATAAAATTCATGGATAGGTCATAACAAATTTTTAATGGTGAAACCATTAAAAAATGGTTAAATGTTATACCATTGATATTTTATCTAACCCATGGTGATTGGGGACATGATTTGGTGCTTATGATGAAGTGGTTGAGTTATGTGTTGGGTCGCACCAGTCCAATTCATTAAAAAATTATAGCAACCCATACTTCTCATATATATATATATATATATATTACATATTATTATGTGATATTAATTACATAAAATAATGATCCATTCCCAAACCATATAAGTATAATACTGTGGAAATATTGGATAAATAAATAGTTGGTTCATAATTGAACTAAATTATATCCCACTATGTTCTTCATAACTAGAACTCTTCTTATAAACATCATACATAATACCATTCAATATAACACAGGGAAGGGAAATGTAAGAAAGGGCTTGCTGAGATTCTTAGTAAGGATAATAAGGAATATATCAATGATCACTTAAATATAACATGAGAATAAAGGATTGATAAATTGAGAATAACATATATAAAACATACCCTATATATCATAGATCATAAAAATGAGTCATGCAATAAATTATGGTAGTTCATAATACATAAATCATAAAGGAATCAAAAAATATGCTCCATGTGAGCATAATATTGGCCCAAAACAATGATTTTTAGAATACGCATAAGAATAGAAAATAATTTTCTTATTAGTCAAGAGTCATTTCCAAGACTATCATAGTGGATTGGGTTCACTCCCCAGTCCATCGTAGTAGCCAAGGCTTACTGCCAAGACTATCATAGTCGAAAAAGTTACTTATTGAATAGGGATTACTCTCCATTATAATTCTGTTTATAAAATGAGATATCCATATTTATATATTGCATTGGAGGGAAATATAATTCCAGTCCCACCCATCACATAATGAAAATAAAATAGATGTGTTATAAAGTTCTTAAAATATTAATCACATCATAACCAACATGGAAAAAGTAATGGGTTTCATTAACATCTCTTTATCATAATCATAAAACATCTAGATAATGAATAGGGATGGTATTATTGGGTCATATCTCCATTAAAGATTAGGAAACCTCAAATAATATCATATTAGATGGAAAATAATTTTAATAGACAACTTGGAACATTTATGAATAAAAATATCCTATCCAATTTGTAATAACTTATCTAAATTATAAATAATTATAAAATATTAAAGATAAAAATTTATTTCAAAAGAACCTTGGAAAATTTTAATGGAAGATTCAAATAATTGAGTGGCCATAATAGTGGAAAACTTTTTTAACATCGTGTATGTTTAAACAAAGCTTCCATTCACATTTTTGGAAAAAAGTAAAAAGTATCTCGTTCAAAAAATGATAATATGGTTCATTTTAAATAATATTCAAAATTTTTTAACATGGTTAAAAATGAATTTAAAGAATCATTTATGAATATCTAAAACATTTTTGTTTTTTTAGAAAACATATATATTGAATAAAATTTATTTATGACCGAAGAGGGGAATAAATTCAATTTTTTATAAAAACATTATTTTGGTATCCCGAGTAAATAAAGAGAGGAAAATGTGTATCTTTCCCACTTGGATGACACATAAATGTTTCCCCAAGCTAGTAGGATAGTAGGACATAAACACACATCCCCGTATGACAGAGGCTACCAACTAGTAGTAGGGGTGTAAAAGAGGTAAAATGGAGAGACTATACCCTATAGATCAGTAATAAAGGTAACAGAAGGAACAATAAATAACAAGTGTAATATAAGTAAATTGATAGGAAATTGTAACAGAATGAATGATTCATGAATGGATATGCTACAATGTACAAATAGGTATAAAATATGTATACCATAAAAATCAAGACTAATAAAGGAAAATAAATGAATAAAAGGAACTGTGACTATATCCAATATCATCACAAGCACCGGCTCGATCCTCTGCTTTGGTACTCCATCCTTGGGAAAAAGGATAATAGAAAGGAATCACAATGTAGGAACCTAATCCTATAACCATGAGATCTATTCAGGTACCCCAGTGCAATGGAATTCTGAATAGGGTGTGATATATACTCAGTATGCCAACACTAATGATGTCTATGCATAATATAGTCCAAGTATAAAATGTATATTATTGTGCATGTATATCAAAATTAAAGTAGGGATATAATAATAAATGTCAACTGGTTAGGCTCATGCTCCTCAAGAGAACCTAGTCATCTATACCTGATTTGGCCTAAGCTAAGATACCTCTGAATAGAAGTTACATTATATGTACACACACACACACATATATACATATATATGCACTATAGGTGTAGTGATTCATATATCCATATTTATGGATATGTTGTATTAGCTAGGACCCGAGTCACAACACAAGTGTCCATGAATAATACTACTACTAATAATAAATGTAGTCACATAATAACATGTAAGGTTCGTCATTACTGAGGATCATTTGTATATCATGATAAGTGTGATGCATGAGTATCATAATAAATACAGGTGATATGCCCAATTTGTGCATACTTTTTCATATATATTAATGAGCATAAAAACGTTTTCACCAAATATCAATCATTTTGAGGATAAAAATATTTATATTGATGATTTTGCTGATTTTTAGGTGTCTTCTATTCAAAGAAATAAATCAAGAAAGGACAGAAAAAAATCTAAATATACAAGTTGTGTACTTTGTATACACGCCCTTTACTATTTCCATGACATGGATCAGGAAGACTAGATACACTCCCATGTTATCAGCCAAATCATACACGACATGTACTTTATATATACACATCGTGTTTCCCTTCAAGAATCAGTTGGTGGATGATGAATGATATTACACGCCATTTATGGTGGCACTACATGCCGTGTACTTCCACCTACCAGGCAGCGCTGTGTTTCAAGTCAAAGATGGCATGTTAGCTCACCTGCTGATGGAGAAAAGATGTCCAAAATACATTGACCATGGTACATGCCATGTACTTTCTGGTACACACCGTGTACTACTAAAACCTATAAATGGGAGACAGGACCTCCCAGTTCTAGGGTTTTTCAACATTCATTCATTCCAAGATATTCCAAGGGGGAGCACTCCAGGGACGACCAAGAAGAGAAGGAGAGAGAGAAATAAGATGGTAGAAGAGAGGAGAGAAGGTGCTTCCATGCTATCTTCCCAACGACCTTATCGCTGAATCTTTCAAGAGGATGAATTCAGGTATTGTAAGTAGTTTAGATATTAGCAACTCCATGAGTAGCTAGATTCCCTATGTGTTGGGGCTGTTGATGATTATGTGTAGTATTTTGTCAATTGTGATATTGTAATTATGTTATATATTCTTCTCTTATAATTACTTAATAATCCTTTCTAAATTATACTAAAAATCTCATATTAAAACAAGAAAGGGATTACTAGAGATCTTATAAGGAATTATGATCAAGAACATCCAAGATAATTGGATATGGTTATCATCTCAAGAAGGGTTTCAATTAATAAAATTAAAAGAAATAAAATTCCATACCAAGGAATATATCTCTATTGATTTAAACAAAACTCACTATACCAAGGGTGTTCTGTTACATTCATAACCCAGAGATATGAGCTATCATGAACAACACAACCTCATAAGAAATTTGATTTAATAACAACCTTTAAAAATCCACACCCCAGATGCATTCTTTCTATTTCTCATCAAGAATCCAATTTTTGTGTTTTTCATTATCTTTAAAGTTATTTGACATCATAATTAAAATTCAATCACATTGTTATTAAAACAAAAAAATCGACTCTAAATTTTTTCAAACATCACTAAATTAATCACAAACTAGAAAAAAACATAATAACTCTCTCTACTTGTGGATCAATCCGTTACTAGCACTATACTTGTTTGGGTAAATTAATTTGGCTTGTCTAAAGTAACACTTCATTAGAAAAGATACCAAATTTTGGTGCAGTTTCCGAGGAATAAAGTTATTGGTGTTTTTTAATAAAGTTTGTATTAATTAAAGTGAAAATAAAAATTAAAAAATTCAAATTTTTTTGTTCTTAATCTCATTTCTATTTTTCATTATTTTATTTTTCCTCTTTTGTGATTGGTATTTCGTTTAGTTTTGTGCATATTCAAATGTGAATGAGTGACCAAATCATGCGTTACTAGAGTGCTGAATTATTAGATATCCTTTCACTTGATCCAGATATTGAATGAATGATCTTGCAGTGACAGAGTGCACTTATGGATGAGTGAAACCAAAACAGTACTATGGTGAATATAGAAGAGGGAGATCCAGCTGCTGTCCGAGGAGCGGGACAACCGTTTGGCCAAGATGTCAACCGGAAGAAACAAGCTCCATTTGCTCTAGGGTATGGCCCATATTACTCCAAAAGTTCCAATTAGAGTGGTTTCCATACCTGCAACTAGGTCAAGGGCCTTATTTTGTTCTTGAGCAACAATTTGTGTCCCCAACTCCCCTAGAGAAACTTCCCGCATGCTGTACCCTTATGAAGTATGGTCTTCCCTCCATCCAAGGGGAATATATGAGATTTATCAGACCACCAGTACAGGCCAATCCTTTTGAAATCAAGACGACCATTATGGAACTCATTCAGAACATGGTTCAATTTGGAGGATTACCCAGAGATGACCCCAACACTCAACTCTCCAATTTTCTAGAGATTTTTGACACCTTTTGCTACCATTTGGTGTCTGAGGACACTATTCACCTTTAGTTATTTCCTTTTTAATTAAAGGATAAAGACAAGGACTAGATAAAAGGGCTTCCTCAATTATCCATCCTAACATAGGAGGTGTTATCCTTGGAATTTTTGTCCAAATATTTCCAACCTTCCAAGATGATAACATTAGAGAATGAGATTCACAACTTTCAGCAACATGATTCTAAATCCTTATAAAGTCTTGGGATCATTTTAAATAAATGATAAGAAAGTGGCCTCATTATGGCCTTACATTAGGGATTAAACTCCAAACCTTTTATGGCGGTCTCACAACGAACACCAAATTAATGGTGGATATAGCTGCTAGAGGAACGATCCTGATTAAATCACCAGAGGAACTCTTTGACTTGATCAAATACATGTATACTAACATCTTCTAATGGAATTCAGAGCGGGGAACTCATAAGAGAGGTATGGAAAACATTTATTCCACAAATATTCTTGTTTATCAACTTGATGTTGTTTCCAAGAAGATTGATGCATTAAATCTGAATAGAACCTCTCAAGATCAAGCAGTTAATCATCCAGCATGTAGTGATTGCAGGGACAATCACATCATGGGATAATGGCTAGGAAAAATTTCTGGTACCTTGACTAGTGAGGTAAATTTCATCTCCCATAAGAGAGGTTCCAATATTTACCCTCAAAATAAAAACCTATCATGGAAGGATAACTAGAATATGGGCTGGGGGTAGCAACAATAGCAAAATTCTCAACCCCACCCTGAAGAACAACTAGTTATGGGAAACAACAGTACCAAAATCCCTATCCAAGACAGAAGCATTAAGGATATTTCCAACAAAAAGGGTATCAAAAACCTCACTCGATGCAATAACAAAGGTAGCCCCAATCTCAACTGGCTACCCAACAAACTCAGCAAGAGCCTCCATTAATGATTGAAGAAATAATGATAAAATTCATAACAACCGCTGAAAAAAGATTTCAAAATCTATAGGAATCCATTCGAGGCCCTGAGAATCATATTGGAAAACTTTCCAATCATCTCTCTTCAAGGAAACCTATCACTCTTCCTAGTAATACCACGAAGAACCCATGGAAAGATGCCAATGCTATTATATTTTGAAGGGGGAAGGAGCTACCTCAAAATAGAACTTCAAATCAAGGTGAAAATCCAGCTCAACCAATATCCTATTATAGAAATGAAGTCAAAGTCGAGGAGTATCCCTCGGATCAAGAACTACCAGAGATCATAAATGGTAAGGGGAAGGAAGTGACTAAATCTTTTGAACCCCCATTACCATTTCCTACATGAATGAAGCAAAGGAATATAGACCAGCAGTTTGTAATGATCATAGATGTATTCCTGAAACTTTATATCAATATTCCCTTCGTAGAGTAATTGACTCAAATACCAACATACATGAAGTTTATGAAGGATATACTCTTAAACAAACTTAATATGAAATATTTTGGGACCATTACTCTTTCTAAGGAATTATTAGCAGTGGTACAACATTCTCTTCCTCCCAAACTCCAAGATCCAAGAAGCTCCATAGTCCCATGCACAATTGGATATTGTGAGTTTGGGAAAGCCCTTTGTGACTTGGGGGAAAGTTTTAACCTTTTCCCCATACTATCTTCAAAAAGTTGGAGATAAATGATCTCCAAACAACTCAGGTATCCCTTAAAATAGAGGATAGATCCATCAAATATCCTAAATGGATACTTGAGGACGTGCTCTTCAAAGTAGGACGTCTTATTATTCCTACTAACTTCATAATCCTTGACATGGAAGAATATTAGGAGGCACCTATCATTCTGGGAAGACCCTTCTTGGCTAATGGGAATGTTTTGATTGATGTACATCATGGCGAGTTGATCTTTAGAGTGGGAGATGAAAAGGTCTCCTACAATGTCCTCGAAGTAGTGAAGCAAGTATCACTGATGAAGAACAGGGATTTTTTTGCCTCAAAAATAGTGAACAATCCCTTTGGTTATATGGGAGAAGGCATGGAATATTCTTATATAACCACCGATCCAGTCATCAATGACTTTCAGTCTGAAGTTGATCTAGAAGAGTTTCAATTCATCGTCAGCCAGGGCAGTCATTATTGGGAGTGTGCAATCATTCCTGATATCCTAGAATGATCCAAGGTAGAATCTGTTGGCCAAAAATCCCTCAATGAATCATTGAAGTATTTTATGAGGTGATTGTGTTTGTTGAAAAATCAGGCCTCTATGTTGTATTTGTTGTCAAAAAAGACCATGGTATACAAATTTGTTGACAACGGGGGTTTACATGGTGATTTTTTAGGTTCAAGAGACGTTGTCAGCTATCCATGTTTAATTAAAGAACCTTGAAAAAGGAATGTATGATCTAGAGGCGGTACAGAAAGATCAGATTCAAGGTTACTCTATTTTCTAGTGTTTGCCAAATTTTTGGGCCTAAAAATTGGAAAATGGAGAGATGTATTTTTGGAAAAGGGTGGTGCACAAAAAATTAGAGTGGTGTGTGAAAAATAAAGTGGTGCACGAAATATTAGTGTGGTGCATGAAATAGTGATGAGAAGTTTTTCACTCAAAAAGTGCTTCGAGATCAGAAGCTCGAAAATTATCAAAGGCATGAGGTGCACGCAAAATTAGAGCAGTGCGCGGAAAAAGAAAGTGAAACAAAAAATAATGGCGTGTTGTGAGAAATAGAGGAATGTAACTTTTTGAACAAGAGGTGGTTCGAGATTAGAAGCTCGAAAATTGGAAAAGGAATGATGTGCGTGAAAAATTGGAGCATTGCACAAAATAAGATGTTGCACGAAGGTGTGTTTCTCGCACTCAAAGATGATTATGTGTGGAAGGAGGGTTTTCCGTGCATGGGTCGATTTTGTCTATAAATATGAAGTGAACCCCTCATTCAAAGTAGATCAAGACTTAGAGAGTATCTGAGATCTGGCATGCAAAATTGGAATACAAAAGGGAGTTTCATGTAAATGTCAAGTTTCTGCATAAATTCAAGCGTTTTCACATAAAGAAAAGGCTGCACATAAAAAAAAGGTTGCACGTAAATCTCAGGCTGCACATAAAATGGTTTTTGCATGTAAAGAAAAATATGCACGTAAAAGAAGGATCTTGTGCATAAAACAATTGGTTTCACATAAAAGAGTTGTTGCATGAAATTTTATTTAGAACAAGGAATGGGAATTATGTGTAAGGTGCTGTAAGGGCTGCGTGAAAAAATTGGAGTTGCCCGGCACACCAGGTGCAAAGAGAGATCCATCTGCAGGTGAAAGTTGGATGTCAACAGAGCATCTATCAATAGTTAAGGATGAAAAATTAATTATAGATAATTAATGAACCTATAATTCCATAAACTGTGTGTGGATCCTTTATAGAGCAGTGAGCAAAGGAAGAGGAAGAAGGTGATCTTTTCTACCGGCAATGAGTAGGAGAGAGAGAGGAACAAGGAGTGACCCTTGGGAAAGTAGTGAGCTAACCCTAAACATTATAAAGTAAGTGATTCTAGGCATAGAAGTGATCTAGCCCAAACATTGTAAATTAGAAGTAAGATTTAATGGATTTGGTATAGTGGAACACCAGCATTGTATGCTCCTTGGACGTAGCCCAATGAGGGTTAACCAAGTAAAAATCTACGTGTCTACCTGCTTTCTTCCCTACATTGTATCCAAAGCATCCTTATTAGATAAATAAATAAAGAACAAGATAAATGTTAACAACATAAGAGAAAAAACATGACCCTTATAATATAGAGGTCAAGACCCAGTTGGGTAAAAATAATTTTTAGAATAGTATATCCATACCCTGATTCACCCCCCTCTTAGGGTATCTAGGCCCCTTTTGGTCCTAACAGAACCCATGGGGCCATCTGTTCTGAAGACCCCTAAACATGGACTCAAGCCTCTCCCATCATCGTTAAAATATGGGTACTTGGGTCATGAGAACACTCTGACAGTAATCCACAATGATTCACCCACAAAATATCAATTGGAGGAACTCATACAAGTTTTGCAAAGAAGAAAACAATCCATTGGGTGGAAAATTGCTGATATGAAAGGTATAAGCCCCACCATTTTCACCCATAAAGTGTTACTTGAAGAAGGATCCATGACCTATTAGAAACCTCAGAGACGCTTAAATCCTCCCATGAAGGAGGTAGTGAAGAAGGAGTTAATCAATCTCTTAGATTCAAGGATCATCTACCCAATTTCCAATTTCCCATGGGTAAGTCCTCTGCAAGTGGTACCAAAAAAGGGGGGTATCACTATAATCAGTAATGATAAAAATGAACTTATCCCAACCAGAATAGCCACATGATGAAGGGTATGTGTAGATTTCTGAAAAAATAAGTGATTCCACATGAAAAGAACACTTCCCAGTCCATTTCATGGATCAAATTCCAGATCTCTTAGCAGGGCATGAATTTTATTACTTCCTAGATGTTTATTCTAGTTATAAAAATATATATATCTCCCATGAAGACCAAGGAAAAAAGCACTTTCACATGACCTTAAAAAACTTTTTCTTATCATAGGATTTCATTTGACATGTGTTATGATCCATCCACCTTTCAGCTTTACATGTTGGACATATTCCATGATATGGTAGAAATTTTTTTGGAGGTCTTCATGGATGATTTTCCTGTCTAAGGGAAATAGTTCAACAGTTTCTTATGAAATCTGGAATTAATTATGGAATGATGTGAACACATCAATCTAGTTTTAAATTGGGAGAAGTTCTACTTCATTGTAAAACATGACATCATCTTAGGACATCATATTTCTAAGAAGGGAATTGAAGTTGACTCGACCAAGATTTAAATCATCTCACAATTTCATATTCCCACATATGTCTGGGCAATATGATACTTTCTTGGGCTTGCCGGTTTCTATAGGATATTTTTTCATGATTTTTCAAATATTGCTCAACCATTAACCAATATTCTTACAAATGATTATATCTTTTAATTTGAAAAAACATGTGCCATAAATTTCCAACTTTTGAATAAATATTTACTAGAATCCCCTATCATGATTCCCCAAACTAGGAGGAGTTGTTTGAGTTCATGTGTGATGCAAGTGACTATGTAGTGGGAGCAGTTCTGGGGAGAGGCTTGATTGAATCTTCAGAAAAATCTATTATGCTAAAAGAAACTTAAATTAAGCATAGATCAAATACACTACTACTGAGAAAAATATTCTCTCCATGGGTTTTGCATTCGATAGGTTCTGTTCTTATTTAGTGATTTCCAAAGTAATTGTATACACTGACCATGCATCACTTAAACACTTTCTGAAAAAAAAGGATGCAAAACCATGACTCATTTGTTGGGTTCTTCTCCTCCAAGAATTTGACTTATAGATATTTTACAAGAAGGTTAGTGAAAATGTTGTGGCTGATCATCTCTCCAGGTTATAATTGCCGCATCTCGAAATAGAATAAGATAAATACATCAAGGAAGACTTCCCGGATGGGCATATTTTCTCTATTGAAGCTTCACATAATCCATGGTATGATGACATAGTCAATTACTTGGCTATGGGAGTTATTCAACTTCATTTCACATTCCACCAAAAGAAGATATTTCTATCAAATGTGAAAAGATATTTCTAGGAAAACCATTTGATATTCTACTCATGTGGAGATTGGGTGATCCGATGCTGCATCTTGGAGGAAGAAATTCAAGAAATTATATCATTATTTCCCATTTGGGGGACATCATGGGCCAGACAGAATAGTGGAAAAAATTATCCAATCTTGGTTTTTCTGGACCACTATGCACAAAGATCCCAAAAATTTTGTGTCATGCTATGATCGATGCCAGCAGATAGGTAACTTGGGGTTCCAGGATGAAATGCATCAACACCCCATACATGAGGTAGAGATATTTAATGTATGTGGTATTCAATTCATGGGACCTTTTCCTTGATCATTTGGAAACTCTTACATACTGGTTTTTGTAGAATAGGTATCAAAATGGGTAGAATTTTCTACCAAAATAGACAACACTGCAAAAGTCGTTGTGACCTTCTTGAAAAAGAACATTTTCAGTCGGTTTGGTGTTCCACCTGTGCTGATCAACAATAGAGAAATGCAGTTTGAAAATGTGTTGATGTGAAATGTGCTTCTGAAGTACGATGTGAGATATAATCAGGGGACACCTTACCATCCTCAGTCTAGTGGCCAAGTGGTGGTCTCAAACTGTGAATTAAAATAGATCCTAGAGAAGATAGTGGGTGCTTCAAGGAAGGACCAGTCCAAGAAACATGATGATTCCTTGTGGGAATACATGACCTTCTTCAAGAGACACTAGGGATTTATCCATTCTAGTTGATCTAATGGAAGAAATGTCAATTTCTTGTGGTTCTTGAGCATAATGCTTATTGGGCTGTGAAATCCCTAAAATATGATCTCAAAGATGCAGCAGAAAAGTGCATGTTTCAACTAACAGAACATGAAGAGATTTTGGGGGAGTCAAATGAGAATTCCAGGCTATATAAAGAGAAGAAAAAGGTGGTCCTAGATTTCATGATATCTTCAAAATCATTCCAGCCAAGTGATGAGGTACTTTATTTAACTCCCATTTGAGATTGTTCCCAATTAAACTCATGTCCCGGTGGATGGGACCTTTCAAAGTGATCAATGTTTTTCCCCATGGTGCAATAAAAGTGGCTGGATTAGAAGGTCAATAATTCAAGGTAAATGGGAAGCATTTGAAACCCTATTTTCATATGGAAGCTATGGTGGGTACACTCTCCACCATATAATTTTGGTAGTACAATGCTCAGGTAAGGTCGAGCCAACAACATAAAACAAAGGCACTTCGTGGGAGGCAACCCAGAGGTTACATGCCATGTACCACCAATACAGATGACGTGTACTGATCTTTTTAGTTTATATTCTTAATATTATAAATATATAGATTAACCAAGTTAATAAATAGGGATGATGAAAGTACTGATGGTAAGGTCACTGGAGTTTATCCGAGCCGTCACCTGTTCGAATGCCTCCATACCTACCTTTGGCACGAGGTTCATCATTTTTATACATGTGTTTAATTACACAACGTGTATGGTATTTTTCAAAATAATATATATGTTTTTTGAAATGAAAGAAAATCCATGATGGGGATGGACTAGTTTTCCATGGTTGTAAACCTGTTTCAAAAGACCCGGTTTCGAATCCGGAAAACCACCCCATTCCCATCATTTTTCCTTTTAATAAAACCACATGGAATGAGTTTTGATATATGTCGTGTGAGACATATATTCATTAATTATTGAAATAGTTTTCAAAATAAGAGAATTCATCTGGGTGAAGTTGGAATATTGGTAGGGTCTCAGGCCTGGATTCAAAAGACTCGGGTTCAAATTTAGCTAATCTCCCTACTTCATACCATTTATTCAAATTAAAACAACATTCCATGAATTTTCTTCGTCCCATGTATAATTATACCTTTACTTTAAAAATTAAAATGAATGATAAACAGGAAGCACTAAAACCTTTGCTCCAGTGGTTGAGAGCTTATGTTTGGAATGGATGATCACCAGTTCAAATCACGCCCCCAGCACTAGACCAAAGGTTATAGTTCTCTTATTCAAATTTTAGAATACACAATGTGTATTTCCTGATACATTATGTTTATATATATATTTTTTAGTAAATAATAATATAAGTATTTTATTTTCATTTTAATTATTAATATTAATTATTATATAGTTTACTATAATAATTATATTATTTTTGTTATAAAAAAACATATACACGATGTGAACGCTTTACAAAACATCATGTACACCACCTATAAAGTCCAGGAACTACCCGAACTTAGGATGTGTCACGCGACCCCCCCTCCTTGTTTTCTTCTCTCGCACGCCCTACAGCCTCTCTGGTTTCAATTTGCCGATTTAGGGTGTTTTACAACAAGATATATGCTACATTGTGATCCTTGGACTAGGTATGCCATTATACACTCCCCATTTCACCGTTTTCATTACATTTAGTTCGATTTCATGATCGGCAAACTGTTCGGCTTGCCGTGAAACACATAGGGTACATAAAGAACACATTCCATGTACATACTATACATGGCCACACATGGAACATTCTCACCATTTGGCTAGTACATGGCATGTACATTTGGTAGACACCATGTACCGTGCCTCTCCTGACCTTCTGGACCAGACCGTGTCCTCTGGGACACTTCCCCTTCCCATATTCCTATACAAGACTTGTCTATTCGGGACACACTATGTCCTCCGACCATTCATAGGACTCCATGTGGATGGTATAAATTCCTCACACACCATATTTATCTACACAGGGTGTATCTATTTCCACACAACGTGTCTATGGTTGGATTCCATGACCTCATTGATCCATGTTTGGATCCTTACACGAGCATCACACTATATTGGGTACACGGTGTGTACACTATGATACAAGCTGTATCCTTCTTTTTGACTGATACATGCCCATGCGGCATGTATATCTAGAGTACATGGGTTCTTACACAACTCTTATTACATGCCGTGTACCCTGTATCTACACACTCTGTTCAACTATATTTTCAATTTTGTTTGATTTTCTTCATTTTCTTTTTTTTCTTCTTCTTATTTTGTTTTGTTTTATTTTATTACAGGTATGGCCAATAGAGATCATGCTAGTGGGAAGAAGACCACTTCCGCTACTGAGGGTGAGCGGCCTCCTCACTGTCGGATTTGTCTTTCAAATTCCAAGCAGCTAGATTTGGATTTACAGGTTTTTCAGCCCCTAGTATTGGCCGCTCTACCTCATCTTCTCATGCCACTTCCATCTGCTCCATCTATACATCTGGCTATTCCTGTGGATCCTTATCTAGATACCGCTGATCCTCCAGTGGTGGATTTCATAATTTCTATGGTGTCCGAGAGTTCAAGTGATTCCACTCCTTCTTACTCCACCCCCTCAGAGCTACCATCCACATCCACAGTGGACCCGACCAAGCATGAACTTCTACCATCTACTGGCCAAGCCTCTAAGCCTGGTCCGGTGTCCAGTGCTCCACCTTCTACAACTTCAGTAGGAACCTCTAATCTAGCACGAGCAGTTCCACCAACACCTGCACCAGATGTTTCCCACTGTCATATGAATCCATTCCTGATCTTTCCTGAGAGTCATCATGAAGTTGAGAGATTACGAAAATTCTCCCACCTCACTATTTAGTTGAGAAGATACTACCTGGACATCAGCATTACCCAGAGTCTAGGAATATGGGAGGATATTGAGGATCTTTTGGGACATACTCATATTCTGGACACATTCCAGGTTAACACTCATACATACTAGGTTTTATTTTTGGAGTTCGTGGCTACTTTCGAGTTCGATGGGCCTACCTATCGTCAGAATCCGACTGATATATCCCATCCGGTTCACTTTCAGCAAGGAAGACACCCATTTTCCATTACCATGTTTGAGTTTGGATGATGGTGTGGCTTCTACCCCCATACTTACACCCCACATCCCGTTTGTACCCTTACCAGTCTCAAGTGCTCTAACCTTATTTCCATGTGGCAGGAGATTGCTGGGCCTGACCATAGGTATACCCCCACATCATAGAAGATCACACTCATCATTGAACCGTACCATTGTTTCCTTAACTGGTGCTTTAACGCTATTAATTTTCTTTACCATTGGGATATGGTTGTCATGTCTGGTCAGGACATGGAGCTCCTTACTTGTATTGTCCGACACAACTACCCTGACCTCCCCTGCCTTGCCTCCACCTACTTCCACTCCATGATTCATAGCTATTAATGCAACCTGAATGGTGATATTATGCCACCCACCTGCCACACCATTTGGGGGTTTTTGAGCCATCTCTCCCTCACGAACCCTTAGGCTCACCTCAGAGTTTCAAATTACTCATGCTTATCCGCATACAGATGGTTGAGCACCAAGGAGATGGCTACAGGTTTGTATAGGGCTCCCTTGCTTCTATAGGGGTGAGGGATAACCCAGTTTCTCCTGCTGGGGTTTCTGACAATGACCTACCACATCCACCCACAGATGTTCCCTCCACACCCACCCCCTTCTTATAGCCTTCCTTTTTTCCACCACCCCCTCTTCTTCACTGAATTCCACCTCTCCACCTCCATATACACTCTCAGTCGATCTCTCCTTCAACATCCGCGTATCCAAGCTGGAGCACCAACAAGATTCTATGGCACATACACTTGGGAGGCTCTAGTAGATGTTGTGGCTTTCTTTTCACCATAATGGCCTATCACTAACGACAACCTCTCTAACTTCAGCACAACCCTATGCTCCTTAACATTCTGATGCACAACCTTCGATGACAGTGCTATCAATAGATTCTGTTATGCTATATAATACTAGCCTAGCTGCTACCTCCTCTACTGAGCCTACAGTGCCTCCTATGCCTACCACTCAAAGTGTTGAGCATGTGCCTTCGATATCCGCTGTGGCTGGTTCTCCATTGATAGATTATTCCATAGCAGATGATGCCACTTCTGAGGTGATCGAGTGACTGGTTTTTCAGCACATTTATTACCTTTATATATATATATATATATTCTCTTCTTGGGGTATGAATCTGTATGCATCTGCATATTTTTTACCTTACCTTTACCATCACAGATACACTAGAGACATTTGGGCATCACTATTTCGACTACTTCCCCATTTTGACACTTCACCACGTGGATAATATTTTTCTAGGCTTATTTTTTCCTTTATTCCTTGGATTTATGTCCTGTATTTCCTCCCCTCAACTTATGATGGTTGTTTTCCCCAGATTCCCTCCTCTTCCTTGGTATTTTACTAGGGGTACCATGCGTTGTATTAAGTGCAAGGGAGGGTCTCTGATTACACTAGTACTTTCCTTGAACTGATTTAGGAGACATCATTAATAGTTGACATATTTTAATTTGTGGATAATATTTTATTAATTATAATTATAAATAATAAATCCATAAATGGGAATTTTAAAAATTACATTCTTATTTCAATTTTCATAGAATTTTAAAATGATTGCTGATATAGTTTGATCTTGGATTTTAAGCCTTGGACATTTACATTTATTAGACTAGTCATATTGTACTCATGTCATAACCCAATTGGCCCTATATTTTTCCTATTCTTGAGAGGTATTCTAAATCTTTTTAACATTTTATTTCTTATACCCTATTTTTGTGAGAGATTCTTGGGATATTCATAACTACCAAAACTTTCTAGTTTTTCTCTTCAAAACATGAAGATTTTTGAATCACATTAAAATGATTGAGGAATTTGATTTTTTTCAGACCCTTTGACCTTGAGATCTACCCAACATCCGATCTTCATAAACCCTTAAAAACCGTGAACTACCTTGATAGGAATCTACATTAAAATCCTATTTTCCCTTCCTACCCTAACTATTTTATAATTAGGCATGATTATTCACTTGAACGTTAGAGAGGGATTTTTGGCCATTCATGGTATATGTTGTTGAGTAACTATGTATTTATATGTGGGGGATTTTTTCACTTGTTCATTGGAGAAGAAGGGCTTCTAATACCACTATTCATTATACTCTTAGTGGTCCCAATTATTAAAAAAAGCAGAAAAGGGAATAGATTCATTATTAAATATTATTAATGGTTTATGGGACTATATTATTAAGGGAATATCATGGTGATGATACCTTTGAAATTTATTTATTAGGGGTGAATTTTTCATTAAGATTTATCTTGAATATCATGAATTATTGTTTAAGAATTCAAACTCCTTATCAAGCCTCTACAATTAATTTTCTTCATTACCTACCAACCCTTAGCCTCAGAAACATTTGAACCCTATTAAAGCCCTCATGATTTTTGTGATTTAACTTCTTAAGTAGAGAATGAGAACACATGAAAGCCTCTGGATAGAGTGCATATGCTTAATATTGAGCATAAATCTAATTAAATAATCTTGATTGATGAGTGTGGTATCTTTTGGCGAGGTAAATCATCAAGTGGCATGTTTATTTATGAAAAGTTAAAAACATTTGGATGAAAGTGGATGCAAATTTTTAATTAAATTGTATATGAGGAATGATTAGAATATCTTTGGACTTATAATACATTTTTGTCTTTTAAAATATTTTTTATGGATATAGTATTTACAATTATGATTAGTTAAATGATTCCCTTCTTAGAATATGGAATTATATTAATTTGATGTTGAGATATTACTTGAGGACAAGAAAATGACTAAGTGTGGGGTAATTTGATATGCCCAATTTTTGTATAATTTTTCATATATATTAACGATCATAAAAAATATTTTTTTTTCACAAAATATCAATTGTTTTGAGGATAAAATTATTTATATTGATGATTAGCTTTTTTAGGTGTTTTATTTTTAAATTCATAAATAGAGAAAGGAAAAAACAAAAATTCCAATATACATGGCATGTACTTTGTATACACGCTGTGTACTATTACCACGAATGGAATCGAGAATACTAGATACAAGACCATTCTCAAACCAAAGCATAAAAACTGTGCACTTTCCATATACATCCCATATTTCCCTTATAGAAGCAGTTGGTGGATGATGAATGATATTACATGACATGTATAGAAGTGTTACATGCTGTGTACTTCCATCTACAGGATGGTGCCATGTTCCAAGTCAAAGACAAAATGTTATCTCACCAACCGGCTGAGAAAAGATGACCAAAAGATAATCACCAAGTTATACATTGTGAACTTTTTGGTAGAATCCATGTGCTAATAAAACCAATAAAAAGTAGGTAGACCCACCCAGTTCAAGGATTATTCAGAATTAATTATTTCCAAGACAAAGGGAGATACCTCTAGATACGGCAAAAAAGATATGGATATAGAGAAAGAAGAGGGGAGAAGAGAGGAGGGAAGGTACTTCCTTGCTACCTTCCCAACGACCTTTGCTCTGAAGATTTCAAGAGGCCGAATTCCGGTATTTTATGTAGTTTTGTTATTAGCTACTCCATGAGTAGCTAAATTCCCTATATGTTGGGTATGTGGCTGATTATGTGTTGTATTTCATCAATTGAGATATTGTAATCATGTTATTCAATATTCTCTTATAATTACTTAACAAGCATTTCTAAATTTCACTAGAAATCTCATATCAGACCAAGAACGAGATTCCTAGAGATCTTTTAAGAAATTAAGATCAAGAACATCCATGATCATTGGATGCGCTTATCAACTCATAAAGGGTTCCAATTAATAAAATTTAAAGAAATCAAATTCCAGAATAAGGAATTGATATCTATTGATTTAAATAAAACTCACCAGACCAAGGGGGTTATATTAAATTCATAACCCAGAGATACGAGTTATCATGAACCACAAAAACTCTTTAGAAAGTTGATTTAATAACAACCTTTAAAATATGCATCCCCAATGCATTCTTCCCATTTCTCATCAAGAATCAAATTTTTTTCATTTTTCTTTATATTTAAAGTAATTTGTTAATGAAATTAAAATTAAATCACACTATTATTAAAACACAAAAAATTGACTCTAAATTTCATCATACTTCACTAAATTAACCACACACTAGAAAAAAACATAATAAATCCCTCTTTTTATGGATTGACCCCTTACATACACTATACTTGTTTGGGAAAATGTATTTAGATTGTCGAAAGTAACACTTTTTCAGAATGATACCAACAATCCACCATGTTGTGTATCATAAACAATGGATAACGATCCATTCCCATATCACATCATGAATGTAGGCCTCCATGATGAGTATCACAGATAGTAGTGAGGTGGGACATACCCAATATCCATATATAATGGGGAGTGAAATTCCATTCCCAACAACCCAAGTGATGTTAATTCCCAGCCAACCATACTCAACCAAGGGGGTGTGATAATACATGGCCTATAACCATACTTGATGTCTTACAATCACACTCAATATATATAATCTGCGTTCTTTATAATCCCTTACTACAATGTTCTATAAAAAGGAAACTGATATCACCCAAGGAAAATTGTATCCATTTTATATAGTTTATCTATCATTTACATTAGTCTATGAATCAATTCACATAAATCATATAGTTCAATTATAAATAAGGAAGTCCATGTCAAAGGACATGCCATAACACAAGAAGTATCACTATGAGAGAGACATTCCCCTATATCACATCAACTATAAAATTAATTCAAGGCTAAGTAAGAAATAGAGCATTCATTACTTCATTTTTAGTTTGGAAGAAAACACACCACAACAGATGAGTTTAATTAGAAAGCATAATATCTCAACAAGAAATTCATTTGATTCAAATCAACCATCTCATTTATAAATCATTTTACATGTTCACCCTAAAATTTGGTTTAAGTAAGAAATGAATTTTGATCAATGTAATTAAATATTAAACTCTAAGGTGTGGCTCAACCCGAGGAATACAATTAAAAAACGAGGAATAAGTGTTGAAATCACCACAATAGGGTGATTTTGGTTAAGGTTGTCACCTTTAACAATATAATTGTTTCTAATGTAGTCAAGGCAGGGTATAACCATTTAATCAAAGGCATTTAACAATTTAAGAGTGACACATGGAAAATTATGGCACACATCACAATGGAAATATGATACAAATAGCAAAATTTTACGGAAATGCAACTAGAAAACCTACCTCATGTTTAGGATGGTGAACTCATCCATTATCATACCTTTATCCAAGAAATAAATAAATAGAATGGATAAATCGACATACACCTTGAAAATATGGAAAATGATGTTACATGGATTTAGCATTCCATATGTTTAGGTAATCGAAGAAGAAAATAATGGGGAGTGGAGAGATTAACAGTTTGGTTGAAATGAAACTGACAAAGAGAAAAATATATATCATATGATGATCCTAGCTCAAGTCATATGAGAGAAGAAGAGAAATCCCACATGGCTCCCATGGTGTGCACAAGAGAGGAAGAAGTGGGGGAAAGAAAAGAAATTCAGGTAGGGGAAATGGCCATTTATCATCTAATTAATGAGCCTCATGGTTATGTCACACTTTTTGGTTAACTGTGCATAAAATTTTTAGGCTTCAATTCCCTATGACACACCCCACATGGTTAGCTTTCATGGTTAGGTAAACCATGATCTTAAACCATACAAATACACTAGTTAAGTTCCACTAACCATTCGAGCTAGGTGAATGGTTAGATAAAACAGTGCACAACCCATGTGCCACTTATGAAATGAGATAAAGACCCCCAAAATGGCCTTGTGTCTCAACTCACATGGTTTAAGAAAATACAATGACACATACTACTTCACTAGTACAGGTCACACGATTTCACCTAAGGGCCGCACAGTTTCAGAACAACCATGTGCCTAGATCAGCTCCTCTTAAGATGGAGTCTCTAGGGATCAGTGCTCCCGAAACTCAATGAGACACACTCAATACCTCTCATTCCTTAAACGATGTCTAAAAAATAACATTTAATTGATCCAACTCTAAATATTATGTTCCGAGGCTTGGTTTAGAATATGATCCATCCAATAAATGAAAATCTCTAAACTCTTTAAATTTCAACCTGGCCCAAAACATGGGATGTTACAATCTCCCCACCTTATAACTTCTCATCCCTAAGAGGCCATGAAGAAATAGAGAAAAATATAAACTCAACTATTCAAGGAGAGAGAGTCTTCTGAAATGGTCACTTCGCATATCGGTATGCCCAAAACACCTCTAAGAATCACCTTAAACATACGGTACAAATTTTTTTGATCTATAAAAAATGATCAAAAATACTATTGGATACCAAAATAACACTCCCCAAAGCTTTTCTACCCTGATAATGGTCACATAGTCTTCAGTTTTTTTCAATTATATTTAGGTACTTCCTACAATATATCTTAACATTTTTAATTATCAAAAACGATTCAACACACTTGAACCACTGATGTTTCCAACCAAAACATTTCTATAGAGTTATATCGATTCTCCTATCATGTTTCTTAGGATGAAATAACTAATCATAGGTCAGGTAAATTCCATTACCCTCACTAAAATATCAATGATCAAATTCAGTTGACCAAACTCAAAACTAATCACTTGGGTTCCATTGAAAACAATAAAACAATCATTTCTATGACACCTAACTAAACCCCCAACATTCATGGAATAGTTACAAAACAACCACAAAAATACTTCTAAAATGGACATACTTGAACTAACTATGGTTGAATATTATCAAAACCCCTCAGATTAAATGAAAGGTTCTTTTAAAGTGATAGATCCCAATACCTTTAAGCAGATTCATCTCAAGTTCACATTGAGTGTGCTAACCAAATAGAACTCATGAACTTCGATGGTGTCCCTTAAATAAAACATATATGGATCTTTTATCAAATGGAATAATAGTTCCATGATGTCCATACAATGAATAATCCCACCATCAATGAATCTTCTCACATGAGGTTCCTCCGAAACTACCTATGTTGGTGTCCACACCCTATAGTTTCCTTTAAATTTATCCTTGAGGGAAGTATTGAAGAGTCCATATACCAAAAAAGAAAAGGGAATTTGATTTGATTATCTCTCCATTTTACTAATACTCTCTCATTATACCCAAGATGTAGTCAATATAGGGGTCATGATTTTCACTAAACCATGAGTGTAAAAATATATCACCAAAGGCATGAATTGCTCCTCTCGATCCATTCTCATTGTTAAAATAGGCTATATGGCCTTAACCAGCACCTGACACTATATCTCCCAACTATGCATTCCTAGGTTCAAACATAGGTAAAACATCTCATGGTTCCCAAATTGATTTTAGGATAAACGTCACAATATGAACCACCATTAATTTACTCAAGATCTAGGTTACCATACAAAAAATCCCCAAGATGATACTTTTTATCCTCCTCTTGCACTTGTCTACCCACCGATTGGTTATCCAAACAATATCCTATGAAACATGGGTGTACCAAAACTGCTTTATGCTGTAGGTTTACAATCCCATACCACTCAGTTCCATACCCGAATCACAATACCACATATATTTCATCAATAAGGCTAAACTACCCATGCTACTTTGCACGTCAGTCTCGTTAAGGCAGGATATCTCTTGAAACTCACCTTGAAGGAAGACATGTACAAGCTACTAAGCATCAAATGATTTCCTACCTCATGGAATCGTTTTAAGATTTCAAATATTTAACAAGCTCACCATATTTTAAACCCATTTTGACAATTTATTATTTTCCATTTATGATTTTATTCCATCTACATAGAAGGAAACCTTCTCCATGATAGATGTGATGCTCCCAACCTCATAAGTGACGTAGTCATCTTGTTATTGAGAATGGATGACACACATTCTATCACCACCAAACCTAGTTCCTTGACGTGACCAAATTATTTTAGTAGGAAGATATCAAGAATAAAGGAACACTAGATGCTAATTTACACACTATTGTTGATTGACTTTTATATTCTCACATTATTCTCATATAGAGTGCATTAGGTATAGAATCCAACCAACCCAGTTTGATTGCGGAAAAAATGTTTGATACTTTGAATAACACCATCCTAGATCATTGGAAAAAATCAACTTCCAATTTCCAATTCAAAGGTAAAACACTCATAATGTGCTCAAAAAATATAGTTCATTCTACTCTGGTGATAACATATAAACACAAACTATAATAATTCATGACACATCACCTAAGTGGCCAGGTAACCACATGGTTTAAGGAATTACACAACCTTTTTGCCCGAAAAAATATGATTTAACATGTCACGTTTCCTAGATGACCACCATATGTAACAACATGTGCCACTGTAATACCAAAACATTGCAAACAGTGATATTCATTCCTAGCATGCGATAGTCTGTAAATGGAAAAGAGGTCATATTAACTAAGAGGCATATAATAGTGACAGATTCATGTCTAACCTACTAAACTAGAGCATTCATGATGCTCATTCCTTTAACAAGGATTAATGTATCAAAAGATTACCCATTTAACTAGGGTGTTGATTTACTACTATGAGTCCTATATGGGACAAATAACACATGAATGGTACCTCATATCGAAAACTTATCACAAGAATTTAAAAATACATAATGGTTATAAGGAAGATACCACCACAAGGATATAAACCGTTATAAGAAATAATTATTTACTCTATAAAAAAGGTCACACATAAAAACAAACACTAGGCCCTTGTGCTTAACCCCTAGATCCAACACAGCCTTGGAAAAAGTCAAATGGGGTTTACGAGAAACACCTGTGTTCTCTCTATAAGGAAACAATAAAACAGACCCCTTACATGAGGGTTCATGATATAAAGTCTAAAACAAGGATTCATTTTAAAGGAATTTAAATGATTCTCATTTATTAAACATTTAAAGAGCTAAAAATATGAATTTTTGTACTAATTTTTAAAAAATATACTAAGAACTTATTTAGAACATATCATAAAAAATACCATGAAAAATTTTCCTATAATTTTTGCAACCAATAGAATGACTCAACATTTTTGAAAACTGGACCAGTTAAAGAAAATTTCAATTTCTAATATAGAGAGGAAACCACTCTTTAATTTGAAATTTGAAATTTAATTAATATACCCCTTATAATAATAAATATTATAAGTTGATGGAAAGTATTTTATTAATCAAAGGGACTATTCAAGTAAGATTCCACCACATGTTTATATGTAACACCACATTGACAACTACAGTCACTTTAAATAACCATCCCATTAAAAAAAGTATGCACACATGTGGTTATGTACGAAGACATGTAAAAGAAAAATGTGACCTAGAAGGGTTCCATTTATTTCATTTAATATTTTTAAAACTCCCTTTAAAGGGTTTAACACATAATCATATCATATCAAGGATGATATAATTAGGTTGGGTCGAATTTATCTCATGAGAAACATGCCCCAATTGACCTACTAGGGTCAATTTGTGAATATTAAGAACATAGAAATACAATTAATCATGTCCATATACAAGATATGTGGGAATTTATATAATGATATTTACCACTCATATAACTATCACTAATAAGTACCGATTTAAATTTGTCAAAATATATTTATCCTCTTTACAAAATAAGGTCCCAACTAGGTTAGTTCATTAACCACTTATTTATTAATCAAAGTTCAAAATTTCTTATTACACATAACAATATTGTTAAATGGATCACCATTATTTAATTTAAAAGGGCCCATACACCTTATAAATCAGACCATTGGATCCGATTTAATTATGAATAGGTTAAAACACAATGTTTCAATATGTATAGAAAATCCATATGGGATGGTTCAATTATATGAGTTACCATTATATGATTTATAAGGAACCCCTATACATTATAAATTACTAGTCTTGAACCCATTTAATTAAAACCATTAATCTTTTATCCATGAAACCACTGATTTAGGGACAAACATAAAATAATCACTTTATCAAATAGAATGCCACCAACAAACTATATGGGAAAACATTTTTTAGGTTGATTCTGCTATTTTATTTAATGGTCCATATATCATGATTATCACTAAGAATGCTTGATTCATGCTCAAATTTACCCAAGAGAAGAAGGTAGGGCGGTCCTTGTAGTTTAGATTGGGTTTTCGAATCCTCAGAGACCTAAGAAGAAACCTATAGACACGTACATTCTATGGAATGTTTTTGGATATGAAGTGGCCAAATTGGATTGGTTTTAGATGGGTTTAAAGGAACTCTAAGAGACTTAAGTGAATTCAATTTAAAAGAATGAGTTGATCCTAGGTTATTGCTTAGGGTGGATTGGACGTATTTCCTTTTCAATTATTTCAATTTCTTATAATTGAGATGGGTTCATTTACAGAGATAAAACAACATCATAAATTACTGGTTTAATTCCTAAACCCTTTAATACTAATCAACTATACACTTGAAGGATCAATATTTTGAGCAATTCAAGGTAAAGGTTCGTATTAGCACTTGAAGTGTCTGGCCTTAAATTCATCAAGGATGATAGAGTTTAAAAATCATCAAACAAAAATCTCAATTAAAGAAGTGATTATACATTAATGGGGTTATAAATAACATCCAATCCAGAACCTTGCTACTCCCTTGTATCAACTCATAAGTGGGTTAGCCCTCCATTGATCCCATGGTTTCAATGGAAGCGGAAAGTAGACTCATGAGGGAGGAAATGGAGAAGTAAAGAAAACAACAAAAATAAAATGATCACTCCACCATTGTGTGAATAATTTCACAAGGTTTGGTGTGAATAAATTCACACCTTGATCCAAAGATATCAAAGTGATATGAAGAACAACAGAATAAGAGTAGAAGAAGAACTTTTCTTAAGAGACTAAAGTGAATTGAACAACTTACATGTGAAAGACAAATTTGAGACAACAAAATTGCAGCATAACATTACAATTGAACAAAGCACCCAAGATCCCAAAATCCTCCAACACCACTGCATTAAATAGACATTTTTGATCCCTTGGGTCGATCCTCCAACAGTCCAAGTCTTCTCAATTAATTGTGGTAGGCCATAGGTGAGTGGAAAGTAAGAGAGAGTTGATTTTTCCACCCTTGACCCGAGGTGTAAGCCAGCTTTCCTTCACCGAACAGAAGCACTTGTAAGGCCTTCTAGATGAGCGAAGTAGAGTGATCCATAGAAGAAGAAAATGGAGCCTCGGATATCTTCTAAGTGACTATAAACTTTGGGCCCATTTGGAGTTGTGGATTCCGAAATATGTTCAAATTAGTGGGCTGTTTTTCTGGGTCGCAGAATCTGGGCCAGAATTTTATCTCTAACATGGGACGCCTTAATGACCACCATAGAGGCCGAATTAGCATTATATAATGAAAAGTTATTTGTTCCTAAAAATTTCTTCTATCATCCCAAAAAATTTGGGATTCATTGGGCCCATATTTTGGGCCCCACAGTCTCATAAGTGGGCCGGTGTTCAATATGCCTTCTCTAGGATTACTTCCATTCATATCCAAATATCTCAATCATCATTTATGAATCATCCATTGATCCCTGAATGAAAAATGTTAACAACTAAGTGTAGATATAGTTCAAAAAATATAAAATTAAAATATTGATAATTACATTCCTTAGAATCAGATGACTCATTGGGCCTAAATTGGTGTACATTAGGCATGGAGTGCACAAATGATGAGTATGGATGTTCATAATGAAAATGCCCTAACTCAGGCCCATAAGATCAAAAATGAACATTTAATACCATTAAAATGTAATTAAAATATATGTTTTTATTGGATAATCACACCCCCCAACTTGAGATTTTCTAGTCCCGAGTAAATAATTCAATGATTTTATTTGAATTCCTTTCTTCAAACACATTATAAAAAACAGTGCTCACAATGTAAACTGCACACAAATATATCTTTATAAACTATTAAGATAATTTAAAACAAGATGAATTTAAAAGCAGATCCCAATCCCAAGACCATTCCTTTGGTCAAATCCATCATCATACTTCATCCAACTCAATTAGTTGTAATGATGTGTTGTGAATCACAATAGATATGGGGGTTCATTTTCATTCAAGGGGGAAATCATGGAAGCGCTAGGTGGAATCACATTTAATCATAATATGAGTATTCTTCATTCCTTTTTTTTGGATTTTTTTGCAATATTTCCATAGTAATTGAGATTGCAGTTAATCAAATTAACCCATGTAGCAAGACTTTGTCGATGACTCCCAAACTCAATGGCCTTAGGGCACCAAGTGAAGCCCACATACTCGGGCATCATCTCAAGTTAACTTAATCAAAAACAAAGTCATATTACCATAAATAGAGAAATATTGAAAAACTCAGGGCTAAAAAACTCTGGATTCAGGATCCCCAAGTGCCGAAAGCCTCGCATTTTATCAATCCATTGCTCTACACGCAATTTTTTTTTATTTTTATTTTTTTATATTTTTTTGAATAATCATATTATTCAGAAAAATAAAACCAGCCTATGATATTTATTATGGGACCCCAAAAATTCAAATTAGTACCCCACAGTCTAGAGTACGTGCATTGTGGCATTTTGATTTAATGGATGAAAATAAAAATGATAAAAAATTTCATTGGACAACCAAACTTCCAAAATCAATGATTTTAAACTTAATCAATAATTAAATTAAGAGTCAAGGAAATAAAAATTATTTGCTATGTAGTTTTAATGTGATCAAAGATTTTATTATATGAATGATAAAGGAATTTTACTTAACTTTTTTTTATCATTGTTTTTTTAACAAACATTTTGTTTCCACACCACCCAACATAGAATGAAACTGTCCCTAGTTTCATAAAAATAAAATTTAGAATGGGGTAGAGGAATAAAAGGGGTGTTCAATAAGGAAATTGAAATATGAGGATCATGGAATGAAGTAACCTGGTGGTTGAATTTTGAAGTTCTTGCCGCTCCAATTTAGTCCTTTGATATCCATGTCACTTGCAAAGTTCCCTAGTGGAAAAAGGAAAACAAACAAACAAACAAAATAATATATATATATATATATATATATAAGTAAAATATAAGTATATATATATAAATTATAGAATAAGTAAGAACATTAAGCCGGAGGTCAGTGGTAAGCGCGCTCCCCTGTCTCCCTTCGGTCCTGGGTTCGAGTCCCCGCGGCTTCGCCGGTTGTGACGGGGTTTTCCCCATGGCCTATGGCGTGTCCCCTTTTTTAATTATTATTATATTATTATTTTTTTATTATTTTTATCTTATCCTATAAAATAATAAAAATAAAACAAAATAAACTGATGATACATTGTCTTATTTTTAAATTTCTGGGTCCGGTATTATTCAAGGATCACACCACGTGACACAGATGAATATGGTGCTCTCCTTTCGTACCCATCCATACTCATAATAGAAGAACATTTCAAAAGTCTATTTTTTTATTTTTAAATATAAATATGATTAATTAATCTTATTTGAAAAGTAAAGTTGAATCATAAATATTAGAAACATAAAAACCACAGGTTTCCTCCCGTGCAACGCTTTGTTTAACGTTGTTATCCCAACATAGATCCTAAATTTATCAATTTTTCCCAGTTCATAGATTGGCTCAATTAACTCAACATCTATATCCTGTTTATTGAATGATTCAACGAATGTTTTTAACCTTTGACCATTAACCTTGAAAAAGTGACCACTAGTCGGATCTTGAATTTCTACTACCCCATGGGGGTATACATGATGCACTATGAAAGGACCTGACCATCTAGACCTTAAATTTCCCAGGTGTAAATGAAGTTTTGAACTATACAAGAGCACAAGTTTTCCCGGTTCAAAATGTTTGACCTTGATATTCCTAGATTGGTAGGCTTCAACTCTATCTTTATTGATCCTTGAATTTTCATAAGCCGCCATCCTTAGTTCCTCCAGTTCATTGAGATCTAATTTTCTTTTTGTTCCGGCCAATGAGAGATCATAATCCATTTTCTTAATTTCCCAAAAGGCCTTATGTTCAATCTCCACTGGAAAATGGAATGATTTACCATAAAACAACCTATATTGGGACATTCCTAAAATGGTTTTATATGCAGTTCTATAGGCCCAAAGAGCATCTAAGAGTTTCTCAGACCAATCTTTCCTAGAGGGGTTGACAGTTTTTTCAAGAATTTTCTTAATCTCCCTATTCTCTAACTCAACATGACCATTGGTTTGAGGATGGTATGCAGTGGACACTTTATGAGAAATACCATACTTAGACATGAGTGAAGAGAATGGGCGATTGCAGAAATGGGTTCCTCGATCACTGATTATAGCCCTAGGAATTCCAAATCGAGAAAATATATTCTCTTTCAGAAATCGAATCAAAACTTAATGATCATTGGACTTAGTGGGAATGACCTCAACCCATTTTGAGACATAATCAACAGCTAAGAGTATGTAGAGGTATCCTCGAGAGTTTGGGAAGGGACCCATGAAATAAATTCCCCAACAGTCAAATATTTTAACCACTAAGATGGGAGTGAGTTGCATTTGATTCCTTTTTGTGATGGACCCTACTTGTTGACACATAGGACAGCTTTGACAAAATGTGTAGGAGTCCCTTGAGAGGGTGGTCCAGAAGAGACCACACTGAAGAATCTTAGTAGATGTTTTCTTAGAGGAAAAGTGACCTCTACATGCCTCACTATGACATAATTTAAGGATGAACTCTTGTTCAGATTCTGGAACACACCTCTTAATGACATGGTCAGGGCAGAACTTATAGAGGTATGGATCATCAAACACATAGTTTCTAACATCAGAAAATAATTTCCTTCGAGCTTGAGTCCCTAAGAATTTTGGAATGACTCCTGTAACTAAGAAATTGGCTATGTCGGCATACCAAGGGCAGTCACTCACAGAATATAGGTGTTCATCAGGAAATGAATCAGACATAGAAAGGTGATTTGAGTTGTCTTTAAATTCCATCCTAGAGAGGTGATAAGCTACACCACTTTCAACTCCCTTTTTATCCTTGA
This sequence comes from Viscum album, assembly GCA_963277665.1. NCBI lineage: Eukaryota > Viridiplantae > Streptophyta > Magnoliopsida > Santalales > Viscaceae > Viscum > Viscum album. The sequence goes on from OY728158.1 coordinate 1,468,981,652, forward strand.
TTGTGAGGTCAAATTCTTGTAAGAGAAGGACCCACGTAATCAGTCTAGACTTGGCATCTTGTTTTTGGAGGAGTTATTTTAGTGGAGAATGGTCAGTGAACACAATGATGGGGGATCCTAAGAGGTAGGACCTAAACTTATCTAAATAAAACACAATATCAAGTAACTCCTTTTCAATAGTGGTGTAGTTTATTTGGGCATCATTTAAGGATTTTATTACATAAGCAATGGCATAAAGAGTTTTATCACAGCGTTGTCCTAACACACCTTCAACAGAGTCACTGGCATCACACATAAGTTCAAAAGGAAGGTTCCAATTTGGAGAATTCATAATTGGAGGAGAGGTGAGATAGGATTTGAGGGTTGAGAATGAACCCTCAAAGATTTCTGTCCAAACAAACGGAGCATCCTTTACTAGGAGAGCACAAAGGGGATGTGATATTGGACTAAATATCTTGATGAATCTTCTATAGAAACCAGCATGTCCTAAGAAAGAACTAATTTCCTTGACAGTTTTGGGTGATGGAAGGTGACGAATGACGTCAACCTTTGCTTTATCAACATCAATCCCCCTACTCGAGACTAGATGGCCTAGAACAAGTCCCTCTTTAACTATGAAATGGAATTTTTCCCAGTTTAGGACCATTTTCTTTTCTTCACATCTTGACAAGACTCTCTCCACATTCTGCAGACATCCCTCAAATGTATCCCCAAACACAGAGAAGTCATCCATGAAGTCCTCTAGAAAATCCCCCACCATGTCTGAGAAGATTCCCATCATGCATCGCTTGAAGGTTCTAGGGGAATTTCATAACCTGAAGGGCATGCGTTTGAAAGAAAAGGTTCCGAATGGACATGTGAATGTAGTCTTCCCTTGATCCTCTAGGGAGACCTCAATTTGATTGTACCCCAAGTACCCATCTAAGAAACAGTAGAAGGCATGAACTGCCACTCTCTCAAGGACTTGGTCAACATATGGTAAGGGGAAATGGTCCTTCTTGGTGAATGAGTTTAGCTTCCTATAGTCAATGCAGACCCTCCATCCACTACTCACCCTTGTTGGAAGAATCTCTCCATCCTCATTGGTTATCACTGTGATTCCAGCCTTTTTTGGAACCACTTGGATTGGGCTCACCCACTCACTCTCAGCTATGGGATATATTATACCAGCTTTTAATAATTTCAGAAGTTCTTTCCTTACTACCTCCATGAGATTAGGATTGAGTCGCCGTTGAGGTTGACGACATGGATTTGAATCAGATTCTAGAACAATCTTATTAGTCCCAACAAGTGGACTAATCCCGAGAATATCAGATAGGGTCCAACCAATGGATTTCTTATGTTTCCTAAGTACATCTAGAAGAATCCTCTCATGATTGGATTCAAGAGAAGAAGAAATGACAATAAGATGTGTTTGATTGTCCCCTTGGAAGGCATACTTTAGTGCAGCAGGAAGTTCCTTCAATTCAAGATCAGGTTGGTTCAAAATTTTAGTAGAAGATTGGGACATTAGATCAAGATCAATTTTATTTCCTAAAGTTTTAGACAGGATTTATTCCCCACATATAGAAGTTTCAGCTACTAGATTGGCTTGATCATATTTAGGTAAGGAATTTTATCGGTCTCCATGAATGTGGTTTGCTGAAAGGTTTCACTGATTTTTGGACCTAAGACTCCATCATAAGAGAAATTTGAAAATGATTCAATCCAAGGAGATAAACTTCTTTCATATGAACAAAGGAAATCAATCTCATCCCGACTTAAACATTCATCAAATATTCCTTGATGTTCTATGGATTCATTATCAATGCTTCCTATCATGTTTACTTCATGAATGTCCTCATCATCCCCTATTTGTGAGCTTGCATTATAGATGTTCAATTATAGACTCATGTTTCCAAAGGTGATGGTCATGTTCCCATTTCGGACTCGGATAACAGAGTTGATTGTTGCAAGAAAAGGACAACCAAGGATGATTGGGGTTTGATCCTTATTTCCTAAGTTTGGATAGTTGTCAAGGACAATGAAGTCAGCAGGGTAGATGAAGTTTTCAACCTTTACCAAAATGTCCTTTAAAATCCCTTTTGGAACCCTAATGCTACGATTAGCAAGTTGAAGTGTGACAGATGTGGATTGGAGTTCTTCTTGGTCTAACTGGCAGTACACGACATAGGGGATGATATTGACACTAGCACCTAGATCACACAAGGCCTTGACAACTTTGCTTTCTCCTATTTCAACATTGATGTAAGGGAAACCTGGGTCTTTCAACTTAGGAGGAATGGTCCCTTGAATGGTGGTACTCACATTAGTAGCCAAAAGGACTTGGTTTTTATGTGAAAATTTTATTTTAAAATTGCACAAGTCCTTAAGTTACTTTGAGTAGGAAGGTATAGTTTGGATGGCATCGAGAAGAGGAATGTTCAACTTGACTTTTGAGAAGATTTACCTCAATGTTTCACTCAATTCAGGCTTTGTTTTCCCCCTCACGCATTGAGGAAATGGTGCAGGTTGTGGGGTTGTTTGTTGAGGAGTTGTTTCTTTGACAATGTTTTCATGTTTTTCAGTTTGATCATTTGGTTCATTTGAATTTTCATCCATGTTTGAATCTTCAGGTGGGTTCTGAATTAGTTGTTCAGGATTCTCAATTGATTTCCCACTTTTTAAAAAAGTCACAACCTTTAGTTGTTGATGAGTTGTTTGAGTGAAACTTGACTCTCCCCTTGATGTTGAGGATGGCACCGCCTGAGTAGGCATGGGTGCCTTTCCAGTTTTTATGGTTTGAAGTTCTTGTTTAAGAGAAGAGACTTCTGAGTTCATCCTTTCCATTTTGTTTGCACTGTTGTTCTAGTAGACTTTTTGGAACAGTTTGGGCGGGTGCTTGAGTAGGCTGGTTTATCCCAGGGGGATATTTTGGAGGTGGGATGGTTTGTTGAAAATGGACCGGTGGCTGTTGGTATTGGATAGGTTGGGTTTGGAACTGGTTATGGGTCTAGTAGTTCTGATGGGGTTAAGGATTTTGTCCCTGTGGTTGGCTAGGTTGTTGGTTATCTTTCCAGTGAAAGCCTGGGTGGTCATTATACCTTGGGTTGAAGTTGTTTTGGTATTGAGGCTTTTGAAAGTTCAAAGCATTTACTTCCACTACAGGTCCTCCTAAAATAACATCCTTGATGGATGGAATAGTTGGGCAGTTTCCTGTCTTATGGTCATGTTTGTTACAAATTTTTCAAACAAGGTCTATAGTTTGGATTTCATGGACTTTCCTAAGGTCTATCTCTTCAACCTTCCTAGAGAGTGCTGCGAGTTTATCCCTAAGGCTTTCCTCGTCTCTAAGTGTATGAATTCCAGTATTTCTTTGTGGATTTTCAGAATAATGTGAAGTTCCCCATGTTTGGTTTTGCTCATAAAGGCTTTCTAGATACTCGTAAGCATCATTTGGGGCTTTGTTTTTAAAGGTTCCATTGCACATCATGTCAATGAATTGTTTGTTCCCTGGACCCAACCCTTCATAGACAATTCTCACTTATTCATGAATAGAAAAACCATGGTGTGTAACCATGTTTATAGTGTCTTTGAACCTCTCCCATTTTTCATATAATGACTCTCCCTCTTTTTCAAAAAAGTTTTGGATGCTCTTTTTAAGTGAAATTGTTTTGTGGTGGGGAAAGTATTTTTTGTAGAATTCTCTTTGTAGTTGGTACCAAGAGTTGATGGATGATGGTCTCAAATTGTTTAGCCAATTTTTAGCTCTATCCTTTAAAGAAAAAGAAAATAGCCTCATATTAGCGGATTCTAGTTGATGTGGGGGACACATGGTTTCTACAATGTCATTGAACTCCTTAATGTGAAGGTATGTCATCTCGGACTCCATTCCATGGAATGTGGGAAGATGGTTTAGGACATGGGGTTTAAATATGTAGTTGGAATATCCTAGGTAATTGTGTCTAATGCATGAGGAGGCATTGGTCCATGAAGGTGTGAGGTAGTCATTCATGGTTTGATCGACCACATTCCCCAAGTTTGGGGCTGCCTCATTTTGGTTTCCATTTTGTTTTCCACCTAGGTTTATGAGTTGGTTTCTTTGAAGACCTTCTATTGAAATGGGATCAAGTTTGGACTCTAGAGTATTAGGAATATTAGGATCTAATGGAATGAGTTCCCTTGGTTTACTTGACTCCCCAACCCCAGTACTATCCACCCAAACTAGACAGTTTGATTGATCGCGGGTGTAGGCGGACATGCGCCAAAAGAAAAAAAAATGAGAAAGGGAAAAGATAAGAGAATTTGGATGAGCAAAGAAGAAATGGGGGAGGATAGAATGAGTTTTTAGATGACTTACTTGGGTCCTTGGCAAGGGTTCCAAAATTTGATTCACGCTCAAATTTACCCAAGAGAAGAAGGTAGGACGGTCCTTGTAGTTTAAATAGGGTTGTCAAATCCTCAGAGACCTAAGAAGAAACCTATATACACGTACATTCTATGGACTATTTTTGTCTATGAAGTGTCCAACATGTATTGGTTTTATATGGTTTTAAAGGATCATCTAAGAGTCTTAAGTGAATTCAATTTAAAAGAATGAGTTGATCCTAGGTTATTTCTCGGGGTGGATTGGACGTATTTCCGTTTCAATGATTTCAATTTCATATATTTGAGATGGGTTCATTTAAGGAGATAAACCAGAATCATCACTTACTAGTTTAATTCCTACACCCTTTAATACTAATCACATATACACTTGAAGGATCAATGTTTTGAGCACTTCAAGGTAAATGTTTGTATTAGCACTTGAAGTGTTTGGCGTTAAATTCAACAAGGAGGATGGAGTTTAAAAATCATCAAATAAAAATCTCAATTAAAGAAGTGATTATACATTAATGGGGTTATAAATAACATCCAATACATCCCCTTTCTACTCCCTTGGATCAACCCATAAGTGGGTTAGCCCTCCATTGATACCATGGTTTCAATGGAAGCGAAAAATAGACTCATGAGGGAGGAAATGGAGAAGTAAAGAAAACAAAAAAAATAAAATGATCACTCCACCGTTGGGTGAATAATTTCACAAGGTTTGGTGTGAATAAATTCACAACTTAATCCAATGGTATCAATGTGATATGAAGAACAACAGAATAAGAGTAGAAGAAGAAATTATATTAAGAGACTAAAGTGAATTGAACAACTTACATGTGAAAGACAAATTTGAGACAACAAAATTGCAGCATAACATTACAATTGAACAAAGAACCCAAGATCCCCAAATCATACAACACCACTGCCTTAAGTAGACATTTTTGAGTCCTTAGGTCGAGTCTCCAACAGTCCAAGTCTTCTCAATTAATTGTGGTAGGCCATAGATGGGTGGAAAGTAAGGGAGAGTTGATTTTTCCACCCTTGACCCGAGGTGGCATCCAACTTTCCTTCACCGAACAGAAGCACTCGTAAGACCTTCTAGATGGACAAATCAGAGTGTACTATAGAAGAATCAAATGTATCCTTGGATCTCTTTTAACCGCCTATAAAATGTGGGCCCATTTGGAGTTTTTTATTCCGAGATATGATCAAATTAGTGGGATGTTTTTCTAGGCCGCAGAATCTGGCCCATAATTTTATCTCTAACTTAGGCCGCCTTAATGACCACCATAGAGGCCGAATTAGCATTATCTCATACAGAGTTATTTGTTCCTTGACATTTCTCCTATCATCCCACAAAATTTGGGATTCATTGGGCTTGTATGTTGGGTCCCACAGTCTCATAAGTGGGATGGTGTCCGATCTTCCTTCTCTAGAATTACTTCCATTCATCTCAAAATATCTCCATCATCGTTTATGAATCATCCATTGATCCCTGAATGAAAAATGTTCAAATTTAAGTGTAGATATAGTTCCCAAAATATCAAATTAAAATATTGATGATTACATTCCTTATAATCAGATGACTCATTCGGCCTAAATTGGTGTACATTAGGCATGAAGTGCACAAATGATGAGAATGGATGTTCATAATGAAAATGCACTAACTCAGACCCATAAGATCAAAAATGAACATTTAATACCATTAAAATGTAATTAAAATATATGTTTTTATTGGATAATCAATGCTATTACATGTAATAAATATAGGAAATCATTAAATATATCACCCAAGAATCATGAACACATAAGCCATGAACATAATCAAGGAAGCATGGCATACAAACATGTTTGCTGTATAATAAATTACAAGAAATCTACAATGTGCCTTATATGGAATGAAATATACATGGAATGTGAATATTTACATGCCTAAAATGATGAATTTAAATATACCTCCTTACCATAATGGGATAGGGATATAATCTATAAAATCTATAAATAAAAAACAAGTGGTTATTCAATAGTCAACCAAGGTGAAATGATAATCACCTATAAAGTTAGAACAAGAGTCCCATTCCATGGACACATGGTCATTCCCTCATGCATGGGTTGGTCAGACCTAGAAACAAGATATTTATCAGGTGCTGTTATGTTTATAGTTCCCTTTATACCATCCCAAAATAGTAAAACCAAGGTGGAAAAAAGGAATACCCTAATACCATTTGCAGGGTCTTGACCGAGATACCAATTAAATAGATCCCAAGCCTATTTGACACCAGGACTCAGGCATGCCTTTCTGTATACTAGAGGCTACCAACTAACAACGAGGGTGTAAAGGAGGTACAATGGGGAGACTATACCCGATAGATCCGTTATAAAGGCAATAGAAGCAGTAATAAATAAGCATCAGAATATTAATGACCTGACATGTAATCATAACTATATGAATGGTTCATGCATAAATATTCCACAATATACAAATTGGTATGCAATAGGTGTACCATACATTGAAAAAAACATAAGAAAATAAATGAATAAAAACACTATGGCTATATCCAATAGCATCACGAGCACCAACTCAGTCATTTGTTCCTACACTCCACTATAGCCCAAAAGGATAACAATAAGAAATAATAATCTAGGAATCTAATCCTACAATCATGATATTTGTTCAGGTAAACTAGTGCAATGGAAACACACACAAGGTGTGAGATATAATTAGTACGCCACCACCAATGGTGTCTAAGAATAATACATTCCATGCATATAATATAAATCAATTTTTATTTATATCCAAATAAAAGTAGCTGTGTAATAATAAATGTGAACTGGTCTAGATCAGGTTCCTCAAGGACACCAGTTTGACTATACTTGCTCATCCTAAGCTGGGATTCCTATGAATATAAGTTATAGAATATATATATATATATATATATATATATCCATATATAGAGTTTTATATATATATATTTAGTATAGGCGTAGTGATACTTGTAGCCATATATATGGATATGCAGTATTATCTAGGACCTGGGGTGTAACTCAGACATCCATGCATAATATGAATAATAATTATAAATATAGTCAAATAATAATTAGTAAGGGTCATCAGGCCTGAGGATCATATGTATACCAGAAGAAGGTTGATACCTGAATATCATAATCAATACAGTCCACCATGCCATGTTCCATAAACAAGGGATAATGGGCCACACCCATATCACATCATTAATGTAGGCTGCCATGCCGTGTATCATAGTCAGTTGTGACATCAACCATACCCAACCTCCTATATAATGGGGAGTGGACCGACATGCCTAGAATACCAAGATATGTAGATGCCACTCCAACCATCCTCGACCAAGGTTTTGTGACATGACATTGCCAACAACCCTACTTGAGGTCCCTCAATCATACTCAATATAGGAAATTAATGTTTCCTATGAGCTCTTAGACCTACATTTAATAGAAATGAAACAAAAATCATTCAAGTCTCATTGGATCTATTTAATATAGCTCATTTATAATTTACATCAGTCCATGCATTACATCAAATAACACATATAGTACAATTATAAACAAGGAAGGCCCTGTCCCTAGAAATTCCATAATAAAAGCAAGATCAATATGAGAGGTAAATGCCCCTATATCACTTTAACTATAAAATAAAAGAAATGATAAGAAAGAAACAACACATTCATCACTTCCTTTTTAGATTATATAATAATAGACTAGAAAACTTGATAGTTCAACATGAAATTAATTTCATTAAAATCAACCATCTCATTTATAAATCATTAGAGAATCTAACCGTAAATTTTTTTAAATAAAGAAAATAATTTTGATCAATTTAATTAAATTAGGCACTCTTAAGGGTGTATCAACACGAGGAAGACAATTAAAAAACAAGGAATAAGTGTTATAATTTCCCCAATAGTGTTATTTAGGTTTAGGTTCTCACATCCCACCATATAATGTGGTATAAGGTAGTCAAGTCATAATCTAACCACTTATTTCTAAGAATTTAACAATTTATTAGTGACACCCAAAAAAGTCTTGTGTGTAGAAGAATAATAATATGATATAATTTTTTAGGGAAATGAATCCAGACCATATACCTCATGCGCAGGATGGTAGACTTATCTATTATCATCCCTTGATTCAGTCTAGAATATAATAAATTGAATGAATTTTAATAAACCATAAAAATTGAGAAAAAAAGACCTCACATGGATTTAGCATTCCATAAGGCAATATAAATGAATAAGAGAATAATTAGGAGATGATAGCTTACTGATGTAGTTACAATACAAATAAATGATAGAAATAGAGCCTAGATTAGGATCCTATCTAAAATAATTAGAGATCATAGGAGAGGAATCCTATGGGGCTCCCCTTACGTGCATGAGTTAGTAAGAAGAGGTTAAAGGAAAAAAAATAGAGGTAGGAGTAAAACGATAATTTACCAACTCACTAATGATCCACAAGATTATTTCACATGGTTTGCATAACCATGTCTCAACTATTTGGGCCTCACTTCTCTAAGACACACCCTGTATTGTTATCTGGCATGGTTTGGAAAACCATTCACCTAAATAGTTTGTAGCCACAAGTTAAGTGGCACTAACCATGAGGGCTACGTGCATGGTTTTGAAAAACAATGCACATCCTATGAACCACTTATACAATGATATATACACCCCCATAATGGACATGTGACTCAACTCACATGGTTTAATCAAACCATGTGATGCCTCCCTCATCATTGGTCCATGCCGCAAAGTTTAAACTAAGGTCTGCATAGTATAATACAAACTGTGTGCCCTGATTAGCTCCTCCTAAGCTTGAGTCTATGGGGGGAAATGATCTCAAAACTCAAATATAATACCTTGGTACCTATAATTCCTTAAAACACATCTGAAAACATCACATTTATGTTATTCAACTATCAAATTATGTTATGAGTCTTGGTTTAGAATCTCTCTCACCCCTAAAAAACTCTTGAAATTTAAACCCCGTCCAAAACAAGAGACATTAAAAAAAAGAAATTAAAACATTAAATTTCTTTAGATTTATATATAGGAGAATAAAAATCATTAGATTATTGAGAGATATATCATTAAATATCATCATCTGGAGTATAGTCTTAAATAATCCTAATAAACAATAAGAGTATAACATAAAAACCTTACAAATTTGGAAATTTTTTAATCAAAATCCCTTTAAAGGAATGAACCTAATATGGATATTTAAATACACATAAATTTTATAATATTAATCATAAAATACTTTCATGGTATGTATATACGCCACATAAAAGAAACACATGGTGAATATGGAACAGGTCTCATAGAAATAAAACCAGGAAAAAAATCCCTTAACACTGTCACAACATCCATTTTATGTGTTCAAAACTCATAAATAATTAACATATATTTTTTATAATTATATTCAAGAATAATTTTAATATATGTAATTCCATATATTATTTACTTATAACATTAATCAGCCTTTTATAACAATTCTTTATTAAATTCTATTTTCTGGGTGGTAACTACATTTTTCCTATATGTTTTGGTTCAGTAGTTTTTCCCCTTTTACATTGATTTTGGTTTGATAATATCCATAATTTTAATCATTATATAAATATAATATTTTTTCATTATATAATTATTTATATTCATACATTAATTTTATAGATAGAAAAATGTATTACACCGTTCATAGAGATGATGGGTCATATGCACACATGAATATTGTTTTAATTTTTTTACGGATGGAATGAAAGAAAGTTAAATATTAATTAAAGTTTATAGAATACTTTTTATATCATATATATCACATATATTAATTAAATATATGATTTACCATAATCAAAAATGAAAAATGAATCACATCACCTCGTCGAGGTGGTATTCCAGACGTGCACACAAGAAACATTATCATTTTCCAACGGATTGGTTGGTAAGATGATAGTTGTTATATTATAATTAAATAAGTATAATTACTTCATAAATAACATTTATATATGTTAAGTCTCTAATTATATCAAGTTTTGAGAGGTGGTGATTGAAAACGAATTACATCAGTTCCTAAGGTGCTAGTCTGTTGTAAACATGTTTGACAATTTCTTTTCCCAATTGATGAAATAGGATATTAACACTGGTTATGAAATTAAAATAATGAAACAAAAATATATTAATTTTTTTATTTAATCACTTTTATGTGTAATTGAAGGAGTTATAAGAATAAATAAAATGAAAACACATGGTTAAGAACTATACACCTTATTTGAAAAACCACTTTTGGTTTATATCTAAATACTTCCTAGAATAATATTATGATAAAAATTTGGTTTATAGGTAATGGGGATGGATTTATAGAATTTATTTTGGTAGGTATGTTGTGAACCAAATGGATCCTGAACTATGAAAAAATGAGAATAGGAGGTTCCCTTTTATAATTGAGGTGGGTGTCACACTTGTAATTTTTAAAAGATTTTAAAATGATAAGTCAATTTATTTGGGTAATGTCTCCCAAATTGACCATTCATGAAATTAGATGATATAAGGTTAAAATATAGATATAAAATAGAAATCATACATGTATTTAGGTCATTTTAACCCTTATTTTTCTAGTTTAACCCTTAGTAAGATTATTTTAACCTTAATTGCGGTAACAACTATTTCAATCCTAAAGGGTTAAGAATGTTACCATTAATTGAAAAATGACTAATAAATGAATCATTGATTATATTTTCAACCATAATACTTTTTCTTGTTCAGTGATAATATTTTTATGAATTTTAAATAATTTAATAATATATTATCTATTTTAAAATATAATTAATATCATTTTTATAACTATTCATTTAACTTGAATTTGAAATAAATGACAGAAATGGAATCCTAATATAATAAATTATCATATATCTTTAATTTTATATTTATATAAAAAATTGGAATGCTAGACCTCACTCAAATTATATGACATTAAATATTTCTAAAACCTTTTTGTTATTTTTCTATTAATTGAAGAAATAATCTGTCAACGTTGCGTAATCATTTAATGTAATTATATAATTTATAAAAAATTAAAATAATTATTTATTTTGAAAATAATTTCATTATGAAAAAATAAATCATTAATATTCACTCGAAAATTTCATTGTCTCCTTTGTGAACACATAAGATATATTCAAAATCAACAAGGTGACATTTTTATCTTTTTCTTCAATTAAAATATTATATAGGCCATTTTCATGGAAGATTATCTAATAAAAAAATAAATATAGATCCTAAGATGGTAGTGGTGGAAATAAACTCATACAATAATAATTAAGATGAAAAAATGATGGCCTTATCCCTTAGTTTTAACTTATATTAATCTAATTTACCCTTTTACGATGGTGATGGATTTTTACTATTTTTACAATTAATTATGACCAAAATTTAAGTTGAAATTATTATATAATATAGATAGTTATAATTAAAAAAATGGAATCCATTTTAATAAATTCAAATTTAATAATTGGTATAAATTTATTTTATAATTATCCCATGAAATACGATGAAAATTAGTTTTTTAGGAAAATATATTTTTAAATTATAGATGATCTTGTATTAACCATATGACTAGAAATAATCATTATATAAATTTAAATTAATATAAATATAAATATAATAAATTAATTTATTTTAAATGAATACTTTTTTGGGGTTATTTTTATTAATTATAATGAATAAATTTTATGGACTTAAAACTATTTTCATAAACCCGCATTTTAAGAAAGTAAATACACTTATAACAGAATCATGAAAATTACTATATGAAATGAAATTAATTATATTATTATGAATCAAATTGTTTATATTTATCTTTAAGACTATTTAAAAAATATAATGGGACTTTTATATTATGTTATTTAATTAAAATAAGTGATTGCATTATAAAAATCTGTAATTTTCGTTATTCATTGAAAAATCAATGATTTCAGAAAAATCCCAAAATTTCACCCTATATTAATTTTGATTTTATTTTTTAATTTATTATGTTCATTTTATTAAATTAATTTTCTAAAATTTTTATAAATCAATTATAATATTTTCTTATAAACATGAATAAAAAACATTTTTAGGAAAACTTATTGTTTAATGAATCAAATTCCATCATTTAAAATTGAGTTTTTATTTCCTAATATAATATAAATAAATTTATAATATTAGGATATTTATATATATATATATATTTCAAAAATCATTTAATCCTATTCATACCCACTAATTTAATTGCTAGGTTGTAACAATAATATATATATTTAATATTTCATGATTTGTTTAGGATCAGTGTTGCATATCCTATATGATAGAGATCATGGTTATCTTTTTTAAGGACCTCTAGTTGTTAAAAAATAATATAAAAGGAAAATTATTATTTATGGTTCAGTGATAAATATAATATATGACTATTATGGATTAAGAGGTATGTGAAACTGATTTTTTGTCCTACTCTATGCCATTCCAAACCTCTTGTTTCCTTGGGTAGTTTGGAGTTTTGTTTAGAATTTTTTATTTGATTGGAAATTTTTGATGATATTATATATATTTTATAATTTATTATGGATTTTTGGATGAACCCATGAGTTGTTTGGATAAATTTTAATTTTTGAGGTGTAACGAGGGGGTGGGGAGGTTTATGGTTTAGGCGCATGGTTATTAGAAACCATGAAGAGCACATGTCATTCCCTATCCCCCAAAGATACTATAATGAGAGGAGAGAGATAGTAAACCCTTATTCCCCCCACTAGTAGGACCTTGGTTGGATACTTGAATCAAAGGTATATAAAAATCTTAATATGGGAGGAATTTCCCTCTATATTAATAATAAGATTAGGAGATGTGATAAATCAACCAAAATAAAAGCATGAAAAGAAATATAAGAAAACCAAAACCATCCAACAATGCATTCATATAGGCTAACATATAATTATATAATTCTCCAACCTAAATAAAAAAATTAATGATAAATGAGCGACACGAAAACTGTCGAAGGATGTGATTTAGGGATGTCCAAAAAATCTACATAGTCTTCCTAGAAAGATGAAAATCAATTTATCTACGTAGGGTGAGCATACAAGTAAACTAATTAGAGAAAACTTCTCTCATTCACATGTGAAAAAATCATACTAATGTACATGTGGGTGAACAATAGAACCAAAAGGCACTTAAACTTGTCAACTAAAAAATACCATCCCCACTATGGCTCACTCACCAAATAACACAATCTATGTATAATGACATAATATGAATCTTGTTGTTAAAAATAATACCCCACACTTCTTTCCTAATGATTCCCATTCCTAACACCCCAACACCACACATCATGGAGCTCCCGCCTATTCTTTATAGCATATCATATTTCACCACCCGCAATATGACCATCACATCACATCTCACCCAAATACAGCTAGGAAATCACAACACATCTAGAACTAGAGTAGTAGGGTATCATAAACATGAAGGTAATCAAACTCATACCCTCCTCCTACCATCACCCCCCTAAAAAATTCATCTCATAACATCTCACATCCCCATAACATGAGGTTCACACCAAATCTCACTCGAATACACCTAGCCCATCATAATACATCATATCTTGATAGTACAATTTTGAATTATAAACATCACAGCCTATGAATGTGAACATTTCCTAGAAGAGGGAGTGAGAAAGAAATGGTAACCAAATATCCATCCTCACTACAAATATGTTGGAAAAAACAACCCAATATTAATATTAGTGTATCATCACATAGTGTTCGATGTGGGTGGGGTATGTATAGAAAATCACAAGGAACATACATGTATATATAATATCCACACACTAACCCATTCTATGGGTCACCATAAATCACAATCCACTTCACAAAACTACCACTTTCACTATCACCACTATATAAAAATTATACACAAGCCACAAGCCATAAGCCACGAGCCACATTTCTCATTTATAAACCAATTCCTATTATACAACCCATTAATTTCATTCATAAACCATTTTCACATTTAACCATACTTCCCATTTTAATTAATCATTTTCACCATTTAATCCCATTCCATATAAATCATTATTATAAAAATTCAATTACCACCTTAGGAAACTAGAACAATTCATCACAACACAACATAATGAAAGAACTCATCCTCCTTGTCAAGAAAACCATCCCCACATGGCCACAACTTTCTCATCCATATCAAAACAAAACATTAAAACAACACATATCCAACCCACAACATGGTCAAACAATCACCAACCAACAACATGATTAAAAATCACTAACCCATAGGATGACCAAACCTCACCTCCCCACATCATGGACAGTCAAAAACACATTTTTCCCTCATCACCCTAAAACATAGTCATACAATAACACATCATCCCCACACCACTATAAAACACAATCGCACCTCAATAGATCACATAAAAAAATCAATCTGATATATCAAGTTTATTTTCATAACATTCCACTTATTTCTTTATAAAGTTATCACACAAGTCATTATCCAAGGGAAACCATTTTATTATACATATTTATGTTCTTATCCAATTACCATTTAAGGGCGATTCCGAAAAATCACAATAAGAAAGGTTCCACTAAACGTAGAAATTTAGTGAAAAAGGATCCTAAAAACTGTTATTTTCAGTGGGTAATTTAGTTGATACAATCGAAAAATAAATATAATATCAAATATGTAGAAACAATGAATCTCACCCCTTAAAAACTGAATTTCAATTAAACTAATTAATTTTCTTTATTAAGTTGGTTAAAAATATCTTACCAATGATAAACAAGAGAAAACCCCTCCTATATGATACATAATTATGAGAATTGGGAGATTCCATACATCAAAAGAAGATTTATTATATTTTAGTGCACCACTATTTGAGGAATAAATTCCTATTGACCACAACTATACAAGTGAATGAAAAATCAACCTAAACCACACCAAGGATAAAAAAACACATCCCAAATAACACCTAAACAAAAAAAATCCATATATGATTCCTAAAGAATAATAAAATGAAAAATACTGAGAATAGAGGAGAACGCACTACATATCAACATAAAGTGATCACTAGAATGTTTAGATTTAATTAGGAGAAATATGGCCATAATATACTTCAAAATTTCCTAGGGTTCCTTTAAAAAATGAAAGAATGAGGAGATGAGTGAATGAGGAATAATATAATGAACCAAACCTAATTAAAACCAATAAAATTCCTATCATATAGTGTAAAATATAATTTTACACCGTAAGTTCCATTAGTGATGTATTTTTCTCCATAAACCCACCTTTGCACCGAAAAAACCCTCAAAAATACAAAACATGCTGAAAAACATCACACTAAGGGATCAAATTATCCCATTCCATCAACCCAAATCTTATTTAATTACTTTACTTTATCAATATACCATCAATGAAAAAATTATATAGGTTATTTTTCTTTTATAATCTATAAAACATAGTCTTATGGGGTAAAACAACCATTTATACCATAACCTATATACAACAACACACCTAATTCTCTAACTTCAAAAAACCTTTAGAATCTCCTCAATCATCCTCCAAAGAACCGCCAACACCTCAAAAAACCAATGTAATAGGTTGAGAAGGTAATAATATTAAACACATGCATTTAGGTCTGAAATTATTCTATTTTTTTCCAATGATGGAGAACAACATTCTAAACCATGAATCCAAACTGTGTGTAGTGGAAAAACATGCTTAAAACTTTTATTTTTTATAAATTATTGATTTTAATTTATTTTATTATAATTTTTGTTGTTTTATATTTATGATAATTTTCCATTATATAAATTTATGTTGACTGAGATTAAAATTTTTATTCAATGAGTTTTTTCCTTACGATTTGTAAAAAATACCTCCCAAAAATGATCACACCAGGATTATGTTCAATAAATATTTCAATTTATAGTTTTATCATGAGACACTAAGGATAGTGAAGGCCCCAATGTTTTTTTACCATGAATAAAGGTGAATTTTTTCTGATTAAATATGCTACTAGGTATGCTAAATTAGTTCACTTGTCTCCAGATCACCCTAGGACAGAATATCTATTGGATAAATGTTGTGAAATGGTCTTAAAGCCTGATATCAAATCTATTCTTACCACCCTCTATCGATTGAATTAGTCCAATGAGGTGTTTATAGAGGATATGGTTGTGGTGGAGTTTGTAGAGAATATTAGTCTCATTGGAGATTCTTCAAGAGTTTCTATTTTTAGAGATGTTCCTCCAGCTAGAGGAGGAAGTGAGATGTGCCTTTTTGGAGTAGTTTAAGAGGTATTAGATAGTTCTCAAGTTAAAAAATAATGGATTCTTTAGGGATCGATATAATGACCTGTTATTGGTGTGACAAATTTGTCCACATCAAAACTATCTAACCAAAGGCTTTAAGAATGTTCCACCAGCTTGGGAATCCATGTCTTCTCAAGTGGTTCTTAAATACTTACCTGAAGGAGAGTAGTGTTGGTTCTTTATTTTATATGGGATCATAGGTATAATATGATTCTTCTAGAGATATGTGATGTCATCCTTAGTATAAAATGGAATCTCACTTGGGTAAAAAAATGGGGAGGGATTAATTAGGAAATCTTTATGAGGAAAAAATAGAATCTGGGGAATCCCAATTTGGGATACTACCTTTAGATATATGGAATTTATTTATTCTTTTATGTAATTTCCTTTTCTTTATGTAGGTAGTTCACATTCATTCATCTCATTAAATTAACTTGATTATTTGGGTATGAGAGTTAATTTTATTCGATTTATGATATATTTACTTATCTCACTTGGAAAGAATAAGGATAATGGAATTACATGCATGGAGTGTAGTGTTTTAGTTACCAATATGGAAGTCATGTGGAAATTACTTTTATTATACATGGATGTTATAAACTTCAATATCTTTAGGGATTGGATGATTATTTTAAAAGATAATATTGATTTTTATCACCATAGGGTCTAACTTTTTACCCCTGAAAGGAGCCTAAATGTTTTCTAAGGTGAGTGGGTCTCATCATCAGGGAGGGAAGAACCAATTTTTATAAATATTAGATTAAATTTGTGAAAAATTTCCATGTTTTTATTTGATATTATTGGGTGAGGATCAGTTGTTCATCTTCCAATGGTGGTGGACCAGTACCTCGAGGTGTTTCTTGAGGATTTTTTTGGTTTTCAACCCATAAATATGTCAGTTGTTATTTCAAATTTATCCATGGGATAAGACCAATGAATTTACTACCACACTAGATAGATCCTTCAGAGCTGATACAAGAAAAATGTTCAATTAGAGGACCCTGAATGAACATGGTGTATTCAGCTAAGTGCGTCGCCTTGTTTATCATAGTTTCTTCTTTCATAGAAGGAAAATGAAATTCTATTAATTTTTATATATTTCTGTAAGCCAAATTGAGTGACTATTAATAATAAATACCCATTTACCTAAATTAAAAATATTTCAAATCTACTCAGGAGATCCTCATTGTTTATGAAAACAAACCTCATCTTGGGGTTACACTAGTTGAGGGATTGTGAAGTGGACATTACTAAAACAACCATCAATACCCTGTATTGAAATTTAGAGTATCTAGTTATGTCATTTATAATTACCAACTATCCTATGTAATTTATAGAGTTGATGAACCATATCATCCATTATTTTTGGAATCCTTTAGGGTCATTTTCGTTGATGATATAATGGTGTATTCTAAGATAGAGGAGGATAATAGATGCCTTTTGGAGTTTTTTTATAAACCTTGAGAGAGTATTACTAGTATTATATGATTTATAATTCTATTTTTGTAATTAGAAGTAATTTTTTGGGTAATTTGGTTTCCAAGGGATTTTAGTGAACCCTTAGAATAACCAGTAATTCATGTATTGGGAGAGGAAAAACATGTTTGAGATTAATATATTTTTATGCTTGGAAAGAAACCAAGTTTTTCTGTTCAAGATTTGTCCATACTAGATTCCCACTTGAAATATTTTACTTGGAAATTGGTGATGTTTGGGTGGAGTTTTAAGTGCAAGATATCTTTTGAGGAGTTTTAAGTCGGTTGACATTATATCTGGTTTTGATTCTTCATAGCAAGGGATATGTTGTATATTTTAATTCCTCAAGCATGAGGATGATATGTTCATAGATACAAAATGATCATGTGGTTTTTAATGGATCTTATTTCTTATGTCCACTTGAAAGGAATTACCCAACCCATGACCTAGAGTTGGAAGCTGTGAGGCATGTGTTAAAAATATTACACCATTATCTCTTCAGGGAGTTATTTAAAATTTAATCAAATCATAATATCCTGATGTATATTTTCACCGATATGTAATTTCAGGAAGAGATACTATATGGAGTATCTTGGAACCTTATATTTTGATATTTATTATCCCCCTAGGAAGAGGAATGTGGTCATCAATACTATGACTAAATGATACCAATCCAAATAGAGAACAAATACGTGGATGAGTGGAGTATGATGAGACTATTTAGTTATATTAATCTAAAGAATTAGAATACGGGGAGTAGGTTTAATTGATTATTGTTCACATCACACCCTTTCTAATTGATCAGGTTTAGTGTGAGAAGGAATCCGATTGTGACTATCAGCAGATTAACAAATCATTAAATAGTAGAGAAACTAAGGGTTATTGGTATCTATCTCCTCCTGGTATAGTTTTCCAAAGATGATAGAACCAGATGTTGATTTAGTATCCAAATGTTTCACCTACTAGAAAATCAATATTGAGAATGAAAGAAGAATCAGGTTACCTCTTCATATTCTTATTCTGGTATGGAGGTGGGATGAGATATTTATATAATTTGAGATTTTTATGCAATGAACTCCTGGTGGGAAGGATGTTTTTTGGGTGTTTATATATTGGTTAACTAAATTAACCTATTTTCATTACATTATAATGTTGATTACAGTGGAGGTTATTGATCACCTGTATATAAAAGAGACCATTATGATTCATGGAGTATCACTAGATGTAGTTTTTGAAAAGGAAACACATTTTACATATTCATTTTAGAAGTGTATCTTGGAATCCACATGAGATAAACTATATTTTTTCACATCATATCATACATATAATGATTTACATCTTTATTAAGATATCATATTATTGAGGATATTCATAAATATTTTATACATGACATCATTGTTTCATGGGAGAGATCTGTAATTTGATTAATTACCATACTAAAATAGTTATCAGTTTTTAATAAAGGGGTCTTCCTTTGAGGTTTTGTATAACTAGCCATGTCAGCCCCAGTCATGTTGGATTAAATTGGGCGAGAGGAACATATTGAGACTAATCCTCATCCATGATATGATAGATAAAGTTAAGATATTTTAAAGGGATTTGTGATGGATTATATTCACCAAAACATGATTCATTGATCATTGTGACCACCTATTAGTGTTTTTGGTCACTGATTTGGTGTTTCTTCATGTATCTCTTTGACTATTCCATTATCTACTGGGAATGAAAGGGAAACTGGAATCACATTATTTATTTCTAGTTCAAAGTGTGTAACATCTATGGAGGGTCTCATATTAGCTGGTATTGACACCATGGATGAACTCGATCCATGAAATATTTCATGTGTCATAGTAAAAGAAGTATCTTCTAGACCTATCTCATATAATAGACTGAGTATTTAGAGGTGGAACTTAATGTTTATATTGTAGAGTACCCTATTTATATCTTGGAGTATATAGACAATATTCTCTATTTTGAATGAATCCAATTGCACAATTTTCTTTTGTATTAGGGAGGTGATAGCCAAAATACATATGAGATGTATTCTTTAGTGAGGGAGTAGTGGCCTCACCTGCTTCCCCCTAAGGTTCCTTGAGAAATTGGTTGGGGTAGATAGTGTCATGGTATGAATAAGCGTGAAACCTATTGGGTCACTATTATATCTTATTTTTATCATTATTTATTTATTTATTCTTATAGTACTTGGGTGTTGGAGGTTGAAAATAATATTTTAGTGAAACGGGTTGTAGTAAATGGTCAGCACATAGTTAGTAGAAACCATGTAACAAATAGTGTGAAAGTGGTATTTTGGGGATAGTGGGATTTGAAATAGTCTCCATATATTTTTCCTAATTTTGTATGGGTTTCGAGAAGTAATGTATTCTTGTTTTGAGAAGATAGAACCTCCCGCACTGTTAGTGTTTGGTTTTCCTCACCATGCGACCAAATCGTGTGGGCTATCTATCTCATTATTATTTTTTCATTTGTATAAAAATAAACAAATTATTTTTTAAAAAATTACTCCATTTAACCTCCCCATTTACAAAAATCCTATTCCCCTTATCTTGGATAATCTTCCTACTCATTTATTGAAAATTCCTCCTTGGTGTTTGGTGGTTTTATTCAAGGCAATCTTTATTTTTTTTGGTTTTCCAATTGTTTTCCCTTTATTATGTATAGCTATTCCATTTTTATACAGTTTTGGAATCCTAGAATTACATGTGGCCAAATATATGGTTTTAAATAGGGTATTTAATTTTTTTTATCATTTTTTGGTTTGTAAGGATACCTCTTACTAGATTCTTATAGTTTTCTTAAAAAGTGATTAATTTTGATTTAGATTAAAGGTTAGTGTCTCTATTTAAGGGTAATTTTTCATGGATTTACTATTTATTATGGTTTCATTTTATTATTCATTAAATAGATATTAAATTATATTTATAATATTAGTTTATCCATGTTTTATTTGATTTTAGAAATAGAATTGAAATTTGATGGTTTAAAGTGACTTTTCAAAAGGAATTGGTGTTTATGCATGAAATATTTTTGTTAAATTACCTCAATATGGATTTATGGTTTATAAGGGATTTTAAAAAGGGGTTTTGAAAATGTTTTACCATGTGAATTATGTTCAGTTATTATTGGAATATATGGTTTGTACATATTTTATTTATAACAATTTTGGTTATTATAAATGTTTTTTTACATGGGAGACCTTGCGTGTTTAAGTGACTTAGGATATTTAAGTCTTTTATTATGTCATGGAATATTTATGGAGTTTAACCCATGAAAATGAGGTATTCCATGGAATGAATGTTACACATAGGATCAAGAGGGACCATGAATGAAATGCAGAGACCAAGGTAGATTGAGAGTTATTTAAGATTTTTGTACTCATCTAGCTAGCTGGGGAACCATAGTGTTGACTAAGTCATATATGATCCCACTTGTTAGATCCCATTATGCTTATTACACGTTACTTTTTTAATTTGGATACACTTGTAATTATTCCTAAAACCATTTGTTTGATATTTATTGTTGTTTACACTTATTCTTATGCCATGTGGTTTCACTTACTACTTATTAAACCTCATTTATGCGTATTATTAAAATATTATTTGTTTGAGAAAACCAAAATAATTTATAGAGAAATGTTTTCGAAGTTAAATTGATTTAAATATATATTTTAATATAAATTTAATGGATTTCTTTAAGAAAGAATAAATATGTATTTATGGTGGTATCTTTCTAGGATTTTTCTTCACACCCTGCATATTTCATTGAAGATATGTAGAACTCATATTGTAGGACACAAGTAATATTAAGGACCCCATGAATTTTGGAGACTTTTCTGGATTATCATCAATCATGGTTGGTTTGCGATGGTCACGGAAATGGGGTCATTTTTTAGCATAAGTGGATCATTTTAGGATTTTGGGTTTTTCAGGATGTTTTGTATTGGTCTCTTTAGTATTGATCCTTATTTTGATATTTTCTCTATTTTTACCATTGGATATCATATATATATCATGATTATAAATTATGATGTTATGTTGGTTATGATATCTATTTTATCCATTTCTATGTATACTCTATTTGGATGCTTTATATTTGTTCATGTATCTTATTTGATGGAATGTATGTATGATTTATGGATGGTTCATTATAGATTTTAAAGGGATAAAAATATCATGAATGGTTAATTGTGATAACTTAGTTCTTGTATCCAAGCTATGGTGATCGATAACATGCTACAAGCCTTGTGGTAGAGTGGTTTGATATAATTTTTAGGTTGATTGGGGCTAATTCATTGCACCTCCCGTAATGATTTTTATGGGATTTAATCAATTTTGAGGTTGATTCATCATGGTAATATCATTCGAACATCCTTATCATTTTATCTCCTAGTTTCATACATTCATATTCTTTTCCCTAGTAAGGTCTTAGATACATAGGGTTTACCTAAGATTTAATTTTAGTTGTGGATTTTTTCATTTTTATGGTTTCTCTAGGCCTTATAATTATTTTATTTCCTTTTTATGGAGTCTTAACAATATTCCTAGTGAATGTGAAGAGTAATAGTTATGTTTCTCCATGCTTGAGCCTTTGAAATTGAAACCAATATTTCTTATGTTTTTTGGTTTACATCTGTGATAATTTTTTGAACCATATTATGTATGTTTATTATTTATTTCTTATAGAGTCTTTGTTTTACCATGGTTTTCAATGGATAAGAAATCAGATTCCATTTAATTTTAAAACCCAAATATATTTTAAATTATAGGAATAATTAGTGTTTAATTGGATTAATATATGTATCTTTATAATGATTTCACCCATTAAAAGTAGTATTTGATTTTAAGGATTTATTTTCTTAAGATTTACCTTGAAATAAAGGGTGTGATTGGTTTTTAAAGGCTTGATTGAGTTTACTTGAATGATTTAGACGCATCTATAGTGGTAATGTGATTTTTTAAAAGTAAATTATAACATGGGTTTATAAATGATATCCCATTGTCTTGGTTGGAGCCTTAGTAAATTAGTTTTCTTGATGTATTTTTTTTATGATAATTTTTTTAAATTGAATATTTATGTGTTTAAAGATTTATTTAACTTGGGATACCTCATGATGATCTAGTATCCTAGAGTAATGCAGCCCTAGTGTAGATTTTGTGCTATCTAGGGATTATTTCCTAGTGAAACTGATTATGTTAATGGGATGGATTATTACCATAGTTAGACTGAGAGGGCTCTTGAAACTATATAGGTTCACATTTTTCAGTAATATATCATTGAGAATGGCATAATTACCTAAGGCCAATATGTCATACCCCTTGTTACATGAAATAAATTTGATTGAGATGTGTTACTGTTTATTGAAAACTCATTCATTTGAATTTTTGATATAGTTTATTCCAGGGTTACTTCAGTTATTCTTTTTAGTTTACTTTTTTATTTTTCATTCATTAATCAGTGAGCTACTATTAGTATTTATATTCATCCATTATTATTATTTTTTTGAGGGAATTATATTATTTCTTATAACTATTTTCATATAGTTATTTACCTATCCCTATAAATATTTTGGTTTGAGCTAATTTATTATTATATTTTTAATTTTCATCACATATTAGGTTTTACCCCTTTTTAATTTTTTTTGGTTTTTTATTTTTTACAGGTTGTTTGAGTGATTTTTAAAAAGGTAATTTAAAATATAGGTTATTGTTTCCATTATTTCAAACAAGAGGGGTTTTTAAAAATATGATTTGAAATTGTTTCTTTATTGAAAATGTTATATCTTCATAAAAAGGCTTAATGATTGATTTTTTTTAAAACGATTAATTGTTTACTTTTGGTAAAAATGGACTTATATAATGGAATTTAGTAAATTTTATCCAATAAAAATAAAACTATTTAATCTATAGCTGTATTTTCAAAATTAAGAAAATGGATTTTATTTTAATGGTTATGCATGGGGTATAGTGAGGTTACATACAAGCCGCTTTACATACAACTATTATATGATAGGTTTAGTAGGTCTAACATGGATATATAATATAATTATTTGTGTATTTGATTTATGTATATATTGGATTGGTTTATCTCTGTCCTTGGATGAAGTTGGAGAAACTGATGGTATCTCAGACTGCACACTAGCCCATTGATACCACTATACCATAGTATAATGGATATAGTGATAAGGAACCCTAGTAGTTTGGACATACTCTAGTAGTATGTGACAAGAAATTTTAGTATTGAGGACTTCAACATGATACTATAGTAGTATTTAACTGGTGAAACATACATGCCACTATATCTTGTTGGACTTCTAGCCACTGGTTAATATAGCTTAGAGAACATACTATGTTTTTTTTGCCACTATTATATAATCTTATTTATGAGTTCATTTCTAAATAGGGTTTCATACTCTAACATTTTTACCCTATAATTTTGGTCCTAAGAAAAGTGACGTGTTCTATATCTACATGGATGTAAGGATTTTTCCCTAACCCCATAAGTTGATGTGTCTCATGTTTATTATATTATTATTCATTTTTATTTCTATTATTCATATAAAAATCATTCTGTCATAATGAATCCTTATGATTCTAATATAACTCATATAAAAGGATTATATTGAATGATCAAGTTTTTTTCTTGAATTTAATGATGGCTATGGAATAATTATAGGTTAAGATAAATCACTTAGATGAAACTTACATCAATTAATAGAGGATGTATACAAAAGAATATATTTATCACAATTAGTTTCAATTTCCAACATTGGGGAGGAGAACATGATGTATGGAATGATGAAAGATCACATGAATATGTATGAAAATCCTTCTACATTGAATAAAGTGCACCTAATGCAATGATTATTAAATATAATGATGACTGAAGGGAATATTATTACTTATCACATCAAAAAATTCAACACCATCATAAGTTAGTTTCCATTGATGGAAATTATACTGGAAAATGAGGTATGTGATATGGTTTTATAGGCTTTGTTACTTGATAGTTGAGAAGCTACTACAATAGACATCAATAGTTATTTATAGAATACAATGATTTTTCTAAATGATGTGTGAGACCTGATCTATAATGAGGATATTTAGATACTAGAATTAAGAATATTTTGTGGTTTTACTCTAAATGTGTTCTGAAGGGTAGATACATACAATGATATAATCATATAGGATGATCAAAATCAAGAGGGATGATACAATCTAAGATAAAGGGTCTGATCATTCCTATTATAATTTTGAGAATAAATGATATGTCAATAAGGATTATAGATAAAAATAGAAGGTTCATAAAACCAATATAGAAAATAAGGTAGGTAAGGAAATGAATAATGTATTGTTATTGAGTTTGTATAACCTTATGGAGACTTGAATTTTAGAATTAGGGTTTTCATTACAATCCACATTAGATAAGGGTTTCATGAAAATTATTTTTCATAATTTTTTCCATGGAAGATCTTACTGATTATGAACCATTATAGATTTTTGGGAAGGGATATGCATAGATAAAAACAAAGAATAAGAGTTTGATGGTTCTAGAAAATGTAAGCTATATCCATATAATGGGAAGTAATATTATTTTTTTCAAGATTCTTAATGATAAAAGATATGGTTCCATGTTCACTGGGGGTAACATTGAAGATTACCAATGGAGTTATAGTCATAGATCTTGGATGAAATAATGGTACACTCTATAACATGATAGAAAAATTCATAGACATGCTTAAATTAATTAATTAGATTAGGGTTTCAATAATTTGAAACTATAGGATAGGAAACCCGAGTGAGATAGGTATTAAGGTTTTGGAAATAAATGGAATGTAACTAGGGTTGATGTTTGTGGATGTTTTCTTGTGTGAATATTATATTCCCAGAAACCAAAAAGAAGGAATCCTTTGAAAAAGGCGGTTGAAAACCCAAAGCTTGGAAGTGAGAGTTGGTGAACACTATTGTTTACTGGTCTTCACTAGTACATTCCTTTATAGGGTCTGAATTTTATGGGAAACTAATTTCTAAATTAACAAGGAAGGTATGGGTGTACATTATAAAAAATTATCATGTGTTTAACATGTTTTAGAAGTGGAAGACCATGGTACAGAATGAGTCTGTATCTAGTTAAAATGTTTTCTATCTGAAAATGGTGGAGAGTATGGTAGTCAAGAGTTTAAGTAATTCTACACTAATAATAGAATTTAGAGGGAGAAGACTGTTCTAGTAAAAAATATAATGTTGTATCTAAAAGGATAAATAGGTAGCTGAATGAAATTTTTAGGAGCATGATGATTTACTCAGTGTTACCCAATACTTTTTAGATAGAGGAAGTAAACATGGAAACATATGTCATAAATAGAAGTTTGTCTATAATAATGAGAGAGTGTCTACCCAAGGATATCAGATCTGGAAATGAGGTAAAACTATCACATTTACAAGTCTTTATTTGTTTGACATATTTATATATAGTTGTTGATGCATGAGACAAAATTTATGACAAGTTGAAGTTATGTTTCTTCATTGGACATGATGTTGAGGAGTTAGGTTATCGCTTTGGGGATAAAAATAACAAGATAGTCATTAGGAACCAGAACATGATATTTAATAATGGTGTCAAATACCAAGACCACCTTGTAGTAATAGTTGATAATAAGAATAAGGACTCAGAATTCCATGAGAATATGGAGCTTAAAGGTCTAACTAATCATGTGTCAGCAAAATAAGTGGATTCTAATCCTAAAGTGAAGTCGAGGAGATAAAAAAGGTTGTTAATTATTATGAATATGTTTTCATCATCATTATATTATATTTTATTGACTAATGGTGGAGAACAAATTTTTTTTAATAATAAATGTTGTAAAAGGAGTTGAACAAGTGGGGTTTTTTTATAAAGGAAGATATTTGTTTATTACATGATAGAAATACTTTAGAGTTTACAATTTTCTCATAGGGAATGAAATAATTGTGGAAAAACGGGGTTACCATGCCAAGGAACAACATGATTGTAAGAGAAGTTACATGGAAACAATGATAGTGAAAATACTTCAATAAAAGAAATATGTGGAATTCATTGAATTTTTCTCACATGTAGTGAGTCTTACCACCATTTGGGTGGTTCATATTATTGTTTCATTATAGGGCTTACATCTTGAGGAGATTGATTTGAAAGAAAATTTTCCTCTATGGAGATCCATATGAGGATATTTATATTTAGCAGCTTAAGGAATATGTTGTGTGGTGAAAGGATAATTTGGTGTGAATACACCATATGATATTATATGGGTTATAGAAGGCACCCAAAAAGTGAAACAAAATTTTTGATGCATTCATGAGTAAAAAGTAATACAAATAATGTGGAATGGATAAATGTTCCTATATCAAGTATTTTAGTGATTGATACACTATATTTATTCTATATATTGATGGTATTATCATTATAAGATCATGTATGTACATGATAGATGAGATCAAAGGGAATATATTTAAGGATTTTGAGATGATATATCCCAGATAAGATGTTAATATTTTAGTGAATGAAGATATAAAGAGATTGCATAGTTGGACCATTGATGTTATCAAAGAATGAATACATTAGAAAGGTTTAGAATAGGTTTAGTATGCTAACTGAAAATTTAGTTTCTATTACCCTATAAAATTATTTAAAACAATCAAAGGAGAAAACATTGAAGAAATTTGATGAGGTTTAGTACATGGAAAATATTTTATATGCATTAACTATTGTAAGAATGGTGTATTCCACGGTCTATACATGAATTGACATTTCTCATATAGTGGAAGTTGTTAGTAGGAGTATAGATAACATTGGAAATTTTTTTTTAAAGATGTGAAGTAGATACTATGGTTATTGAATGGTGTAACAGAAGTATATTTATGTTTTTGTAAAGGAAAGACATTATAGGGGTATGTGGAAGATGAAATTAAAGGTTATGTTAATAAAAGGAGTACCAAATGTTATTTGATTACCTATTGAGGAACTATAGTGTGATGGATATCTCAATTATAGAAGGTGGTGGAATTATACACCATAGAGTTAGAATATATTTTTAATAATAGAATATAGAAAGGATATGATTTGGTTGATTAACTTCTTGTATGAGTTGGGTATAAAGAGAGAGGAAAATATATTACATGGTGATAGTCATAGTGAATTTATATATTAAAGTACCTAATATTTCACACCTAGATGAATCACATTTATCCAAAAGTACCATTTTATCATATGATTTATATGGGATGGGTTTTATATATTTTGGAATATTCAATGTACCAAATATCTGAAAGACATTTTGATAAAGTCAATGGTGATAGAGAAGTTGTCGAACAATTGTGACAAGTATTGGTATTAATTGTGTAATAGAGGATGAGAGGTAAAATTTGAAAGAACATGGTGGGGCCATAGAAGGGAAAATATGAATTATTTCATAAATAATTATCATGAAATGGAAGACTTGATAAGAAATATCCCATTGGTGAGTGAAGAATATGAGGAAATTAGATTAAGTAAGTTTTCTAGGAAATTTCATAGAAACATGTCAACATGTAAGGTTATTATCCAATTGGGATATTGTTGGATTAGTGTATCTCAATACTTAGATGAAGTAAGGTAAACTGATGGAATCTCATACTACACACCAAGCTGTAACTCCCCCTATAAAAGAGTTGAATGATGAAACCGATAGGGAACTATGGCAGTGTGGACATAATTTATTAGCATATGATAGGAAACTGCAGCATTACTGACATCATCATGGCTCTGTAACAATGTGTGACAAGTCACACCGATAAATCATTATAACTCTATGGATTTCCATCCACATGTTACTATTGTACATTGGACTTTTTTGTGTAGTTGGGGGAATAATTTCATCACTTTTTTATGATCCCATGTTGTTCTAGGATTTCATACTATAATTTTTCACTCTATAATTCAATCCCCCAAAGATTGTGTATTTTTCATTCTCTTCATGGATGTAGGAAATTTTAATGAACCATTTAAATCTATGTGTCTCATGTTTATCATATTTTTCTTATTTTTTCTTACATTTATTCTTCTGCCATCTTTTCTTTTACTGTGACACCTTGCATTTACAAAATTGTAATTTGGTGGAGAAAAGAGAGGATTATTCAATTAATGCATGGAGATTTTTTATTGGGGTTATTTAATGATTTTTATGTCATATTTTTTTTATGTTATAAGATGCTATGTTAGTATTTATATTATAGACTTTGTTCTAAATTATGTTTCTATGTATCCAATTTTTATAAAACTTGTTTATCATTTATAAGTTATTTTTTAAAATGAATCATTTTTTTTAATTTATTAAGACTACATATTTATATTGTTTTTCCATATAATGTGTTGAATAGTCATATAGGATTTCCAGGTAGGATTATTTTAGTTTATTATTGTCTCATTGGGTGAAATCATTCCCAAACACATATTTTCGACACTGTGACACTAGTTTATAGTATTTGAGGATCAAGAACTCCATTAGACAATTATTTTTAACACCCTAAAAAATTAGTTTAAAATAATAATATTTTCAGTATCTTTCATAACATACAACACCATGTTTTAAGAAAACTATGACATTATTTTAAATTATTATTATTATTTAAATGTGACTATTTTAATTAATTCATTAAGTTAGTGGGATGAATAAGAATAAAAAAATTATAAATAAGCATATAAATTTTATGCAATTAAAAATGTAATTATTAATTATTAATGAATCAATATTTAATATTCAAAAGAGTATTTTTTCATCCAAAATATGTTTTATCAAAGATGCATTTTATTGTATTTTGTGCATTAAAATGATGATTAGTTTAAAAAAAATTAGAACATTTATTTTAGTAAATTAATATAATTTTTGAAATCATCATGTAAATATTATATTAATGTGATTTTTTTGTCTTTTATGAAAAGATTTATTTTCATATGAAAAGTGAAAAGTACAGTTTTTAGTAAAATATTATTTCATTTTATTAAATCAAGTCATTTAGAGGTCCCATTATGTTATAAATTTTATCTTAATGTAAAATAAGTATCATTAAATTATAAATAATCTAATCAATAACAATAGGAATCACTAATATAATTGATTTTTTGTAAGTTATTTTTTTAGGCTTGAAAACACATTTGTTTAAAACTGTTTTCTCATCACATTCTATGCATCCATAATAAAATTGATTCCTTCCACATCTATAAAAATAATATTGAAAAATGGATCCAA
Source organism: Viscum album (assembly GCA_963277665.1). Classification (NCBI taxonomy): domain Eukaryota; kingdom Viridiplantae; phylum Streptophyta; class Magnoliopsida; order Santalales; family Viscaceae; genus Viscum; species Viscum album. Next base: position 1,469,012,134 of record OY728158.1, read on the forward strand.
AATTTTTAATAATGAAGTTTAAATTTGGAGAATATTTCCATTATTGTTTTAGGCATTATGAATAGTAACCAAGATATATATTTGTGACCTTAGTAAGGGTAAATAGATAAAAATCTAGTTAAAATAATGGGTTAAGGCTTTAAAATCTCATGAACACTTATCTTTACCATATTTTATGAGTTTTTAAACCAAATACATCCTTTATATGAACATATAGAAATTTATTTTCACTTTTCCTTAATTATAACATTTATATTATTTTAAGAAAATGATCAATACAAAATGTCACTATCTCAATTTATATTTATATTATATGTTTTAATTTGGATAAAAAGAAGTTAATAATGAATATAAATGGTTGTTTTGAATATAAATAAATTATTTTTAAAGTTTTAATTTATATTTATTTCTTGGTGATGGTATAATTATATTAAATTCTTACACAATTATAACTTAGTGCTCTTGGAAACTGCATGAAAAACCACTAAATGATTTTAAAAACACCAAAAGATATATCTTTTAGATGAATTATGGCATTCCCATAATATTATAGATAATAATAGTGTATATATAGGTTAAAACAATTTATATTTGAAAACCATTTTTATATTAATTACATTAATGTCAAATTAAATGAATAGATCCAAAAAATGGCATTAATGATATTTTATGTTAACTAATAATTTATAAAGGTATTTTAAAAAGAAAAATATATTATAGAACTATAGTTTGAATGGTAAATGGTATAAAATTTCATTCATGAATCATTTTTGAGCCACTTGTAACCTTATAAGTAAATTTATGAACATTAAATGATAAAAATGTGCTATTATGGTTACGGTTCAAAAGGGTTAATAAAGGGGTTAAACCAAAAGATAAGGTTTAAAATGAAATTAAAACCAATTTAAATTTTATTGCATGATTATATTTATATCCTAGACTATTTTTATTGAAAAATGGGCATTTTATTCATTATACATGATACTAACATTTATTATATTTAAATATTTTATGTAATTCCAAGTGTGTCCTCCCGTCACTTATAAATGGAAACCTCATATCCTCTATTCTTTTTAGTGTCTGAGATCTATATATCAGTTATGGACCACCCTAAAACCTTATCATCTTTTATAAATTCATTATTTATCTTTTGTTTATTAACCTAGGATCATTCTAAGAAGGATCATGGTACAATCCAAATGAGGCCTCTCAAATAATAGGGGATCGTCTAACCCATCTATTTCAAGGTTTATTTCTTCTAATAATTACTATAAATATATTATATCCAAAAACATTATTAATAAATATTATTAATATACTAATATGTTAATATTATTATGCTAAAACCATTTCCACCTCTTTTTCATCACATGGGAAATGAATGTATCACTCGTGCATATGTGTAAACTACCACCTCCAGGAAGGGATGTGATTCATTTTCCATCAATTACCCACATGTATTTTTATAATGAAGTATTTAATGAATGCATATGATATTATTATTATTATTATTTAATCATATAATATAATTTATCATCATTTCATTTTTCTCAGCAGAAAAGGAAGATAACGTTTATGCATACACACAGACTTCCATCTCTATGAAAAGTGTAATTCATTTTTTCTGTACCATTTTTAGATGGTTAAATTTTTTTCAATGATGAATATATATTATATAAATTAAATTATTACCTTTATTTATATGTTGTATTCATGATAAATGTGAAAGGACTGGATCTTACAAAATGAAATATTCATGAAAAATGAAACAATTTACACCAAAAATGAGGTTTTTTTATAAATAATTATTAATAAATGGGTGATAAAATGTTATAAGTTAATCATATATCAAATTATAATTATAAAAATGGTTCTGTTATATTATTATAATAAGTTTTAATTTATCATACCTGAATTTAGAGAATAAAAAAACATGTTAGATATAAGGTAAGGGTTCTCCATCTCAATATTGTTTCTTTGAGACATGTTTGATGTTACTCACCTTTTAATGTTTATGAGGTGTGTAAACTTTCCCTTTGAAATTTTATATAATTTTTCCTTTTAAATTCTTAATATTAAAGTTAAAATTAAATTTTTTTCATCTAATGAGTTTTGATTACAAAGTTACCAATGTGTTGAGGGTTAATCATCTAAAAATTTATTCTCTTGGATATATATATATATATATATATTAATTTATACACATATCGTCGTTTGTGAGGTATACAAAATTACCTTATAATATTTTGTATCATGAATAACCATATTTTTATGGTATTTAATATTTCATTTTAATTTATTATTTAATGTTACTTATGACTTATAATTTACTAAAGTAGTAATGGTTTTATAATCCAAACTCACTGTTAATCAAGATAATACATGCTTAAATTTTTTAGGATAAAATTATATGATTTATAACTCATAAATATTATGTATTTTATTATCCTCTGATTGTTTCTATAGAGAAAAATTAATCAATTATTTTTTATTAATCTATGCACTAAAAAGTAAGAAATAATGTTTTTATGGAAAATCAAATTTATTTTTCTCTTCAGTTGGGAATCTTTTATCTTCCATATCCATGTTTTAAAAAACATTATAAAGATTTTTTATTATTGAATGAATATTTAATGTTATTTTTAAACATTTTTTACTTTTAATTAAAATGTTTAAAATTTATCTTCTTTTTTCCCCAAATGATGTAATTTTTTAATTTTATTAAAAATTTAAAAATTATTATTATTTTAATGCTTTATGCATGAATGGATTTTTCCAATTCAAGATTAATCATTTATTTGAATCGTTCTCTACACGTTTCCATAGATATTTCCAAATAAATTTATTTCTATATTATTTTAAAATGTTTTAGATTTTAAATAGTTATTTCACAGGGAATTTTTTTTCCTCAAGAAATTATCTAGTGATATTTTAAACATATTTTAATATATGAAAATATACATTATAGTTAGGGTGGAACATGAGTGCTAAACCCAGTAATCATGCATTTAGAATACCCAATCTCCAAACGAGAAAGTGGTGAATTTCAGGGGTACTTTAGAAAGCACTAATGTTGTTATTGTTAAAGTTACTGTAATAGTAGAAATATTAATTTGATTTGGGCCATTATAAGAAAAATATATGATTTCATGGAACATGTACTTTTGGAAATTTCTAGGACTTTAGACCATAGGGACTATGACCAAAAAATATTTTAGCACTACGGTTATAGGTCCTTCCAGTATATGAATCATAGTAGGAATTATCTAAATATAACTATCCCCTGATGATAGATTAGATAAAAAGTATTTTCCAAGTGGAGCCAACTAGACCCAATTATAAAGGAGGGAAATGAGAGACACACCATTAGCTCATGAGTTTGCTCAAGGGAACTAGATACTAGTAGTAACACTAGGTGGAGAAGCTAATGTAGACCTATAGAGGAGGTAGGTAGTGTATATTAAAATGTATTTAGGGATAAATATATTATAAAGGGGTTATTACCCTTGTAATATGATAAATTTAGTTCATGGTTTCTTCCTCTAGAACTATGGGTAATGTATAAGTTCCCTATCAACCTAGTTAAAAAGGAGATTGTATATAAATAAAAACAAATATCTAAAGTCTTCATTCCATTATATCCACAAAATCTATTTATTTTTCTTTGATTTATTAAGGATATGATCCAATAGAACCATATTTATTTGTTCTTATGATGATTTATGATTGTGATGATGGTATGTTGATAAAACTCATTTTTCCACTAGCTAAGATATGATAAAATTCTAAATGTTTTCATCAACATGGGGAATACATATGAATTGATTATAGTTATGTTATAGGTGGGTCTATTATAGTCATCCAATGTATTAGTTAAATATTAATGTTTTATGAGTTAATATAGGGTATACGGGAGGATATCCAAATCCAAAAAGAGGGTATGTAGGAGGTTATTACAACCCTTAAGCCGACACACAAGTGGTTAACCTAATTATATCTTATGATGAATCTCTTTATGTGTAATCATGAAATAATATTTCTATGATTACGATTATGACACACTTTTTATTCCAATACCTATGACATCTGCTTATGATATTATCTCATGGATCAGGATATTTGATTACTATACAATTCCTATATTATGAAATACCAAACACAGAAGTTATAATAATGGTTTATGAATTATAGGGTATGAATTTAAAAATTTTAGATCATGTTCTCATAACCTTATAATCATGATTTACTTATATATGATTATTTATTGATATATCCTATGTTTAGTCTTATCTGTAATAAGAGATCACCATTTTTTGTTTTTCCATTCACCAAGTTAGAAAGAATGGTTTTATGTAGGGTATATATAAAAAGTATACTATTTGAAAAACATTTATTGGATATGTTGAAAATGTTTTAATAAATAATATGATTTTGTATCTAGTCTTCAAAGACACTAAAAATATATGATTATTGGGAATTTATTTTTATGATATTTATTGAATGCTTTTAAAAAATTATGTAATATTTATATATGTAGTTTCTGAATCTCTTAAGTCAGAATTAGAGTAAGGTTTTGAAATTTTTTAAGATTAGAATTATAGATTTTTTTGAAACAGTAAGGATAAATATAAGAATAAGATAAAATCTTGATGATCTGGTAAAGTAGAGATTGCGTGGATTTCCTTGAAAATACTTCTTTATCTGGAAACTAGAATGTTTTTATGTTTATAGAATAGATTCAAATAGGGGTAATAATTATTAAAGGGGTTGATTAGGTATTAAATAGATATTCATTAGTGCATGATGAATGGTCCTATGACTTAACACCTATCTAGACACTCCTAGGGGATATTCTTGGGTAAATTCAAATTTTATTTATAAACCATTATAATTTAATTTAATTGATAATGTCCATGAATGACCTATTTTATCATAAGGTGTCATAGATTGAAAAGAAGGTGTCACAAATTAGACATCCTATGAATGATTTTTCATAATTAAATTACTTCTCACTATGATTTTTTTGATCACATTATGCCTTTTGGTGTTAGTTTATTGATGGAACCAGGATGAATCATATTAATAATGAATATGATGGATGATACAATGATTATATTTATGAGAATCCAAATAAAATGGGAGATAGAATTTGTAATCTTGTGCTTATTCCACAGAATATATATCAGTATATGATTACATACCTGAACATAGGTGAGATTCAAAATGAATGAAATAATAGAAAAATACAGTTTCATGAAAGCCTTGGAAAAAAGAAGATTTATCTTCCTAAAATTTTAGAAGTTGGGGAGAAGCACTTGTGGAAATATCTCAAAATAAAGAGAATTTTTTTATGTATTGAAGATAAAGGCATAAAGTAATAAATTTATGATAAAAATTGAATATTTTAATGGAGGTAAATAATTTAAATCCTAAGGTACCATTTTTAGTTCAATGTTTTATGTGTTGGAAACTTGGGAATTATCTGAGTTAATTCAGTAATCTAAGGGATAACTCCAAGATAAAGTAAGGGTTTATGTTGAAGCAACAAAATTTAAAAATGTTTTAAAGAGAATATTAATATCATGATTTAAATAGTACATATAAAAAATAATCACATGGCCTTAATATTGAATGGTTTATTATCTTATATAGTATCTATATAATCATCTTACTGTAAAAAATTTGTGAACATTTCTCCATAATCATGATCCTATAGACCCTTTATAGACATCTCACATGATACAATATTTTTTATAACATGGGTATTATAAATATAACAAAGTGGTGATATGAAATTCTCAAAAAGGGAAAAACCATATTATAATGGATTAGATCATAATCATGAAGTAGAATATGAGAATGATATAAATAATATAATAAAATATTAGAATAGCATACATAATAATCATAAAACATTATGGATCATTAAAAGATCATAAGAAGATCTTCAAGGAACCATAAAATAAATGAACATTATTAGAAACAAAGGTAAATAATCATAAAACATTTTATCATGATATAAATGTGTGAAATACATTTAAAATTAAAAATAATAATGAAAACAACACATACCATGACAAAAAACATGAAAATGTGGAGCATTCAAAAACATAGGATTTATTATCCTTGCAAACCTAGTTCCATAAAAAACTATTCACACATAAAAATTTGAGTAATTTTTATTCCTTCACAGTCACCATTGTTGAACCTTGAATCTTCCTAACATGTTCACATGTAAATTTGTGAGTAGATATTAACACCATCACAATAACCCTCTAGGAACCTAGATACCCACTAACCTGTTCACATAACATTTTTATCTCATGAGATATAATCATTTAACCAATTAATTAATGTGAGAGATATATATATCATTCATCTCATAATCCATATATTTGTGCTCCTCTTGAAAACGAAACATTCATCATCTAATGAGTAACCCATGGAAAAATAACGGGTTTATTAAAACAATTATAAGAATCACATAAACTGATCTTAAAAAATAATAAAACCATGAAAATATCATTGAAAAAAATCATATAAAAATAACATATAAATGGTTTCCAAAAACTATCTTCATTAAAAATGAATCTTGGATGATAAATATATGTGAAAATAATTTTTTTTTCACAATAAATGTTTAAAACATCAAAGTGAAAATTAAATTCAAAAACAATTTTATGGGGAAAGGAATAATTTTTAAAACCCTATTATAAAGATTTCCTAATATAATTTCATTGAAAATATATAATGGTTTCTAAAAGGTAAAGTGAAAATAATTTTAAAACATTTACTTTTATATGAAAATTTAATAATGTAAGCATGAAAAGATAAAATGTTTTCCATAAAATAATTGAAATGAATTTGATTTTATTAATAATTAAAAACAATCATTAATAATTTCATCATGAAAAATACATAATATTATTCAAAAATAAAAATTTAGTAGATGATAAAACTTTTATATTTGAGAGGATGAAAAATCCATTTGAATATTTTGAAAAAAAGTTATTGAAAACCAAAAATATATTGAAGATTTTAAGGATAAAAATATAGAATATGGTAAAAAAATTTATTTTACTAATTATATCCAATGGTTAAGAAAATGAAATATAATTTATAATTAATTATCATATAAATAACCCAGATGGATTATCAAATTTTTGAGGTTCCGAAATTTTGGATGGAAGATGAAAAAAAATAATTTCAACTTGTGTAACATTTAAATAAAAGATCCTGAAAGATAATTAGTATGAAGAATAACTTATAATACCTTGAATGAAGAATTAATTCATGATTTATTATATCATATAGGAACTATACACCCGACTTAAATTAAAATATGTGTGTATTATAGATAATGTCTCAATGAAGAGGAAATTGAGATGAAAACCCCTTACAACCTTTGGAACATTAGAACCAAAATCCCATGAGAAATTTTATCTGAAAATGGATGTTAAATAAAATTAAATATAATATAATAATGATATAAACATTACAATGGTGTAGAAAGTCCACCATAAAAAGGATAATTTGTTTTACAAAATAAACGTGTCTCAATAAAATAAAATTGAGGCGAAATACCTTTCATTCATCCGTTATTAGTTGATTACACTATATACTACATTAATGTTATTATATCTAACCTAAAAACCTATTTTTTAACCTTAATAATAAATATTACCCTTTTATAATCCATGTTTATAAATTATTTATAATGAATATTTTAATTATTTATAGCGTATTTTGACTATCGGGTGGTAATAATTTTTTTCTGTTTTACGCTTGTTTAATAATTTTAATATCATTATACATAATTTGGTACCATGTTAATTATTGATATATTATATAAATTTCTATAATATTTGACTAATATTTCATTAAAATTTTCTTATTTCATTCCATATGTGTTTCGGTTATTTTATGTGAAAACTGAATTGATAATGGCTTATTTCAGTAATTTTAACAAATGAAAATGATACTTAAATAATAAGTCATATACTTAATATAATATTTTTAAAACTATATACCCAAAATTATTTTATTATTAAATAATAATATTATGATTTTTTATGTTTTTATTTTCTTCCATAATAGAGTTTATAGTACCATTCATGTAGGTGGTCAAATCGACCCAAACATGAACACACTTTAACTCGATTGGAGTGTATATTTAAAAAGGAGATTATTTTATTATAATATCATTATAAAAGAAGAATAATGATATCATTTTTTATCATGGTGAACCATATTTTATGTTTTCTAGATAAGTTATGAAAATCTGGATGATAAATGAAAAATGTTTCATCATAGAGGTGGAAATCCACACGTGTGCACTATTAGCATTTATGTTTCTCAATATGCAATAGAGGGTGAATATGGATAATAAATTGAAATTTCATAATCATAAATATATTATAGATATAATATTTTAACATTTATTAAATACTTTTGATCATCCATTAATGGTGGTTATGAAAAACAAACAATGATGCATCTTGGAGGTGGTAGTCCACAAAACACACGAACAATGTTCTTTTGTTTTTTATGTTAATGGAAATGAATAAATAAGGGTTTTAACCCTAATATTACAAAATATAAATATAATAATGATACATAAGTAATCATATTATTATTGTGATTATATGTAGATACCATTATATTTAATACCTAGATATTACATATTATTAGATGAATATTTAATACAAACAAAATGATCCATGGTATAATCATATAGTTCAAGTATCATTGGAAACAAGGATACATAAATACATGGTAAAAAATTGAAATGAATCATCTCGAACTGTTTTCTTCATAACTATAATCATTCTTATACGTATTAAACTTAATTTCTTTCTTTATAACTTGAGTAAAGGAAACATAAGAAAGGGTGATCTCAAATTCTTAGTAAGGATAAAGAACAGAGATACCAATGATTACATAAATATAGAATTATAATTAAGATATGATAATATTATAATATCATTTGAAAACCATACCCTATATAACATTGATCATAATCATTATACATGTCATAAATCCTGGCAGTTTATAAGACATGAATCTACGGAAACAAAGAACATAATTGATGAGAGAAAAACATTGGCATAAGAGATGGATTTTTAGAATACACATAATTATATAAAATAATTTCTTTAGTACTCAAAGCTTACTTATAAGAATATCGAAAGGGATTTAGTTCACTCCACCAACTATTTTTGTAGTCATGGTTAACTCCCAAGACTATTATATTGGATAGAGTCCCTTACAGAACTAGGTTCACTCCCTATTCTGATCCCTCTTATCTCATGAAATATCCACATTTACCCAAACTATTGGCGGGATAAATAATTATATTACCACCCATAACGTAATTAAAACAAAATATAGGTTTTCCAAAAGATCTTAAAACATTAATCATATCATAACAAATTAAATATAAATGGATTTAATAATCATTTCATCCTTGCACAACAGAAGAAAAATAAATGAGTTTTATAATCATCATGTCACCATAATCATAAACAATATATATAATGAATAAAGATGATATCATTGAATCATATACCTTGTAAATATTAGGAAAAAAGAAATGATGTAATATTTTATAGAAAATTATTTTAAAAGATCACTTGAAACATTTCTTAAGAAAAATATAATTTTTTACTTTGAAATCACAAATTAAAAATCTAATCAGCTTGAAAATATGAAACAAAAAATATTATTTATATAGAAAATTGGAAAACTATAAATGAATATTCAAATAATTTAGAATTCATGAAGGTGGTAAATTCCATTCAGGATATATATGTTAAATGTTATCATTCATTTCACACTTATGTAAAAGAGAGTTGAAAAATTACTCATTTGAAAAAACAATTAGAATATTTGGTCGAAGAGAGAAGTGAAGTCGGGTTTCCTTAAAAATATTCTTTCAATCACTTGAGTAATTAAAAAGAAGAAAATGAAAGGAAAATTTGTAATATTATGAAATAAATATAGGAGAATAAAATTAATGAGTTCCATGAGATGTATTTCATAATATTTAATCATCATAAACTTTATGAAAAAAATATTGATAAATAAAGCAATTTTAAAATAAATCCCTTATCGATTTTTTAAAATTTGAACTGTAATCCCTATAAAATAAAAACAACCAATGAAATATTAAATATCAGTTAAATAAGTATATTTATTATATATCATGTAAAATAGTATTTATATAAAAATATAAAAATAAAATGGATGCATAACATAATATATTCCTAACAGAAGGAAATTTCAAATGATAAACACTTACTTATTTGGTAATCTTTTAATTCAATACTCATAACTGTGAGGACCTTATATGGATTCATAAATCCACTTAATTATTAGGAAAATCATTAAAAAATAATTTAATTGGTAGTATATACACCAAAAAAATAAATAAGTAATGATTATGGAATATGTCTCATGGAAATAAATGTGAGATAAGAAAACCCATACATAGAGTTCTACTTTCTTCAAATTCACTATAACCTCATCCTCTTCAAGCTACATCTTATGGTTTACACCAAAAGATTTACTAGGTATATTTTTGGATAAAAAATGTCCTATAGGATATGGTGAGGTATATAAAAAATTTATTTAGTCAAATATTGGCCAAACCAAAAGGCTTTTGATGTGTGCTGAAAGAGAAGAGGATGTCCCCTTTCAAAAGTTAAGGGGGAGTCTTTTGTAAATTTTTTAAATAGAAAATTAATATAAATTAATTTTCGTAGAAAAAAGGATCTAAACTAATTTTATTCAAATATAGGATGAATATGGGTTAAAATACTATCATCCAATAAAATTTATACAAGTTAATATTAGGTTTTTATCTGTTTCTCTTTGTTTTAACTAGAGTTAACCCTTTTTGTTATGTATAGTGATAATAATGTTTTTACTATTATGGGGTCAATATAGTTACTATAAAAGTAAATTTTTTTAGCAAATGGACTTTGGTTTATAGATTAAACTATATCGTAATTTTCTGGCAGATGATAAATTTTCAATAAATTTTAAATTCTTTAATAAAATATTAATTATTCTAAAATATCAATAATGTCATTTTTTTGGAACTAATAATTTAATTTAACTTTAAAAACAGCATGAAATAAATTAAATTATAATATATTCCTTTATAAAAATATATAAAATTATATATTTATCTATAAAATTCCTGGAACACAAAAATTAATTAAATCCAGATTAGTTTTAACAATTTTAAATTCATTTATTTTTTATTAATTTTATAAATATCATTTAAGTGTTACATAGAAATTTAATGAAATTATATAATCATTAAAAAATAAAAATAAATTACCTTAATAAAAATAATTTTATTATGATTAATATAACCATTAATATTCATTCAAAAAGTAGTTTTATCACTATGTGAATACATAAGAGATATTTAAAAGAGAGAGAGTGACATTTTGTGTTTTTTTAATTAAAATATTTTATAGGTCACTTTTTGTGGAAAAGTATCCCATAAAAAATATTATTAAAACTAACATGATAATGGTTGAAATTGCATAATCCAAGAAGTTTGAATAATAAAATGGTGTCATTGCAACTTAGTTTTAACTTACGTTAACCTGATTTACTCTTTTACTATGGAGATGAATTTTAACTTTTTTTACTTTTCAATATGGACAAAATTAAGTTGACCCTATTAAACAAAAATAATTGTTCTAATACCAAATATGGAATAAATTTTACCAATTTAAATCTCTTTTTGTTTTATAAATTTATTTTATATGTATCTCGTAAATCATGATGAAAACAATTTACAAGAAAAGTTCATTTTTATGTTTAAAGGTATTTTTCACCATGTTCATTTGTAATGTAGATTAATATGTAATTGACTATATTATTTTTAATAACACGAGACTTATATTAATTTAGGATCAAATTCAATATATTATGGGGATTTTCTAATAAGAGGAAATGACAGTTTTACAAAAGTGTTATTTTCAATATTCTTTGAAAAATCAATATTTTCCTAAACATCTCAAAATTTCACCAAAAGTAAATTTTTACATTATGAAATAAAAACGAAGTTATTTTTTTATATTAAAATTATAATAGTGTAATAAATTAATTATAAGTTCGATACACAAAATGATCTAAAAATAAATTTTGATGAAAATTCATTTTTGAAGCATAAAATGAATTCACTAAAAACAGATTTGTTATTTCCTAAGCATTAATAATTTTTTTGAGTATGAAATTTATATATATTTCATAATGTGTATATTCTTATTCATACCTTCAAATTTAATTTCTAGTTTAAAACGTTCATGTTTGAATAATAATATTTTAATTGTATAATATGGTTCTTTTAAACTCAATGTTATCTGTAACACAAGATATCATATAAATAAAATTAACATAAAGAGAAATATATTCTACAATATCTAGGCGTTATATTCAGAACCTAATAAATTTCATCCTCATAATTTGAAATTTTTATCAGTAATAAAAGGTATTAAATTTGAAAATCTAATCGTGGAAAACTGACATTTTAATAAGGGAAAGAAAAACATAAACTAAAAAAGAGACCAATGGAAGTATAAAATCCATATGAAGTAACAAACAATATAGGACTCCAAATAGTATTATATTAAGGTGAAGTGAAAATATGTACATGTAAAATAAAAATAACACCTATGGATTAATAGTGAGTGATAGAGAATATATAAAGGACAAAGTTAACAAGAAAAAACAATAAATCTATGATGGGTGAAAAAACCATCAATTCAGTGGAAATGAAGGAAAAAAATATGAAATTTTAATTCAAGATACTTTATCCAAAGACTATGGATTATTTTACTATCATGATATTGAACACATGAAAATACGATAATGAAAAATTGTTCCATATCAATTAAATATCTATAATTTTTACCATATATGTTTAGGGTCAAATTAAATTCATCCCATAATAATGATGATGAAAAATTATAGGCTTATCATTTATTTTTAATCTTAATTAACTTGGTTTATCTATTACTAAAGTGAAAAATTGTACCGCATTTACTATTCCTATTAACAAAAAATAAAAGGGGACTAATTAAAAAATTTGAACCTCCAAATTATAAAAATTAAATCCATTTTATCTAATATATTTCATATATATTTTAAAAATTAATTTCAAATTTAGTTCACAAAATGTGTCAAAAGCCACTTTTTATAAAAATACATTTTAAAGAATAAAACATGATTTATTCTTATTCTATTCTTTGAAATATATTTTTTGAAATTTAAAAACAAATTCAAGTAAATAATATATAAATTTAAATAAAATAATTTAACAATATTGATTAATTTCATTTATTGATATAAAATACATTACTCACATTAACAAATTGTTTTAGAAAAAAAAACATAACATTTATTTTCATTGATTTATTTTGTTTTTAGTGATAATATTATGATAATAAATGTATTCATTTTATAAGTGTAGATTATATATTTCTCATAATTTAGTTATCACTATTCATACCCTTTAATTAAATATCAAGATGATAATATACATATAATAATTTAATATTGATTTTCAGTTCTTCTAAACTAGATATTGTGTGTAACAAAATCTGTAGAAGAATTAAAAATTTTAAAGAGAAAAATTTCATAAATATATCATGGTGATTCATTATATACCCCATAAAATTAATTTCTCCCATTAAATCAGTCACTCTGATAAAAACTGCGTGACATCTCAACCTGAACCACCGGGTGCAATCGGGAATGCCACATGACCTCATGCATGAATCCCTATATGAAATAGGCTACCGACTACAAGGGATGGTCTAAGTATGATATTAGGGAGGCTATACCCTAAATATCATTTCATCAATTAGGATAATAAATAATAATAATAAATAATCTGAATAGACATATGAAAAAATGGCATACATTCCATACAATAAAGAGCGATTCCCAAAGTGACAATCATGTCTTGTGTACAAATAAGTATATAAAATAAATAAATAAATAGCGGGTTCCTATAGAGTTCATCTCGACCTATAACTAGTTCCATACTCTTTTAATTAGCTAAACACAACAAGGACCTTCCATTTGATCGATCTCCAGTCGTGAAATCTATAGGTGCACTAAAATACCTGAGTGTGGTGTGAGTACAAGACTCAGTGGGACACCACCAATTCATCCGAAACCAATTTTGTTCAAGTATACAAGTGAATTCCACAATAATTATAAATGTTTAATAAGCATAAAAATTATATTATTCAAAACCAAGTAGTAGTGCACTAACGAAGCTGCCACCAAATCCCATGTCATACCTGCTTTGACTCCAAGATGAAAATACAATCATGTAATGTCTCGAGGAGCATGGACCAATACATGGTGCTGAAAATATATCTTTGAATAGACTAATGCGTGGATCTTGAAATCCATCTATGAATAGAAAAATACATGGGACTCAGAATCCATCTCAAAATGGACCAATACATGACACTCAAAATCCATCTATAAGCTTTAATAATATCATGTACTAGTAATACACTCAAAATACATCTCTTTGACATGTCAATAGTAACCAATACTTCCACTTTATGGTGTCCTCATGATTTTCTATGTACACATAACCCAATATCATCTATCCATGATGAGGACCATGTCACTCAAGTCATATAAATGATAATATAAAGTACTACAATTGGATAAGTTACCACATAATTCATGGAACTTGGAAAATCAAGGCTACCTCAAGTGTATCCACAACACTACACCATGGATACGTCGAACTGCCAATCTATACCCTGGTCCTTCATCACCATCATCGTAAAATATTTCATGATAGTCCAACATTCTCAAATACCACTAACAACCACCATGGCATGATAACATACGTATAGGGTGAGCATACATGAAGTTATATCATAATTTATAATCATAAGAAAAACAAGAAAAAAAAACACAATATCATGTGATACCAATCGAACATGGAAAATTCTATAATAATATCACTCATTGAATCACAATGGGTCTTGTGGGATATAGGAACACCCACATATGATCACAATCAAGCATAATATCAAATAATCCAACACATAAATAAAATATGGAAACATTTGTAAATAAGATCATAAGAGGTAAGGAACTCCCTAACACATGTGTAATAATGTTTTTATGATAAGGGTCCTTAAACTAGTCTAATAACACCACCAAATTCTAGAACCATTCTTATTTTTACGAGATTTATAATTATTTCCAGTGTCAACATTTTAAAATATTGAAAAGGAATCATTAAATAAAATTTGAAAAATTACCTCATTGCCCTCAAAAAAATTTATGGTTAAAATTCTAATTATCGAGATGAATAAAATGACACCAACGGTGGGTCAATCCTTCAATATCCTAGAATATATTGAAGATAGAGTTATAAAATAAAATAATAAAATAAAATAAATAGAATAGATAGGGGAGGAAGAAAGTGAGAGAGAGTCATGAGTTTTGGGGAAAAATCCCATGTTCGCGCCTCATAGGCACCCCCATTTCCCTCTAATTTTCATGATCTTTTTTCCTTTAATTTCATTAATTTTTACAAAAAACTAATTATCAATTTTATTTATTCTTCTCTTCATGCGCAATTTTACAACCATTCCTATTACCATTTTATTTTTCTAAAATTTCATTTCAAACACATTTAATTATCCTTATTAAATGTGAATATTACAAGTCACATATTTGTGTACAAAAAAGCATTATATATATATATATATGATCACTCACCCACTCACACACACACACACACACATATATATAATTCACACACACATATATATTTATATACATATATACATATATATTAGTTCATCTTTAATCCTTTTAAATATATTTTAAAATTTATATATGTATATACACCAATATATATATATATATACACCCACACATATATAAATATATATTCACACATATATATATATATATTTAACTCTCTATATACATGTTATATATATAAATATATACATCAGTATATAGATATATACATCTGAACATGTGTATATACATATACATATATATATATTTATCTCATATATATACATTATATAATTACATTCACCCACATTATCTTACCAATTTAATTATAATGATTGCATTAAAAATTATTATTATAATTAATTATCCCAATTTTTTTACCATTAACAATTTTAATTAAACTTTTATTAAATTCTAGTAATATCTAATAAATTATTATTAACCTAACATTTTCATTTATTTAGAAAATTTTAAAAATATCATTATTATTAACCAACCTCCAAATAAATATTTACACATGGTGAACTCCTCTCAAAAATTAAGAAAATTTAATAAAACATGTGATTTCTAATTTTTCTTTAACACAAATAATAACAATAATATTACTATTATTACCCTTATGTGATATGTAACCAAAAATCAGACATATAAAAATGTTATGTCATTCATAGGGTAAAACTCATATCCTAGACCTAATTATGGTCACACATGTTTCATGAAATGTACCACTTGGGAGATATTGAATTATTTTAGAAAAATATTTGATAAAAATATTAAATAAGTTTTCCCTACATGAGATTTGACCAAAAACAAAATTATACCAAATGAATTGTTTCTCCTAGAGTAAAACCCACATCCCAGGTCTAATAGTGTTCTCAAATTTCTCATACAATACACTATTTGGGAGAATTTTTACTTTTTTTTGTTAAACTAATCACCACATAATATAATATATTTAATATATCTACTCTATCTGTGCTGAGACTTTACGGGCATTAGAATATTTCCCTAACTATACTCCTAACTATGAAAATATTCTATATAATATTTCATAGTGTTAAGAATCTATTTACCAACTCACAAGGCCCTTAAAACCTCTATTATGTGATTTTTAATGAAAATTTACATTTTCTTCACAAAATTACACAAAAATAATTTTTAAAGAGGGTTTTATTATCGCAAAAAAAGTTTAGGATGTAATAATTATCCCCTAATATCTACTTCTCATCCCCAATAAGTATATATGGTAGTATTTCTTGAATAACTCATACCAATGAGGTTAAACATCAGACTCCTATCTAGTTTATGGGATCACATATGGTTCTCCTAATAGTCTACCCTTAACCTAAGCTATAACCATACTAACACTAACCTCAGTGTCTATACCTACACATTTGTCTTAGTCATAATATATATACTTACAGACTAGTATCCTAGTTCAACTAATTAAATACAATAAAGAATAATAACACAAGGAAACTATCCCGAACAAATATTACAAAAAATATATTTAATTAAAGAACTACTATTCATCTTTACAAGAGTTATATATATGGAATGTGAAAATATATTATGCATGATCCTACAAGAAATATCATAAATCAAATATTAACATCCTGTAAATTACCCAAGTTGAATTTAATCAATAGTAACATAAAATAGAAAAAACCTAAATTCTCACATTATGGAAACTAGAAGGTCCAATATGTAGTGCTGATCAAACACTATCGCAGTTACCCTTACTAAGTTCCAACATTCACAACTCCTATAAAACCTATCCTAACCTAAGGAAAGTAGGAAAAAAGGTTAGTGAATCCCAATCATATGATCCTATTTTGAAACATTTGTAACTAGACCACTTGGTCCTAGCCAGAATGACATGTGATTTCATGTAAACCTCCTCATATGCAAGAGGCTACTGAGTAGTGGAAAGGGTTTAATTATGATAGTGGGAAGACTATACCATATGTTTCAAGTCATATAATAGTATAGTAAATAATAATAACCTCTAATAAATATATAATCAGAGTAAACATGTAGATACAAAATAAATAGCAGACATGTCATATAATAAAGAGAGGGTCCCAAAGAGACAAGCCTCTATAGTGTATAGAGAAGCATATAAAATAAACAAACCAACATTAGGGTCCTCTAGAGACCATTCTAGACCACTACTAGATTTGTTTTCTTCTAAATAGCTGACCACCATAGGGCCCTTTCTCTTTCCCAGATCTCTAGTCAGGAAATATATAGGTGCCCGGAAATTCCTATACATGTTATGAGTAAAAGAATAATCAGGAAACCAAAAATACATCCTCAACCAAGTGTGCTCAAGTGTAAATGTTTAAAACATAATACTAATAAATTCATAATGATCATGAAAAATATACATTACAAGACTAAGCAGTAGTGTGCCAACTAGGCTTCCACCAAACCCTTAGTTGTACCAACCTGACTCCATGCTAAAAATATAATCATGTAATATCTCAAGGGGAATGAACCATCTCATAGTGTTTGGAACCCATCTCAGAATGGACAAGTGCATGATGGTTGAAATTCATCTCTGAATGGACCAACACATGGAACTCAGATTCCATATCTGAATGTACTAGTGTAAGAATCTTATAATCTATCTCTAAATATAAATAATAGCTTAGACCAATAATATAGTTATAATCCATCTCTCAGATAAGTCATTAGTAACAAATCATATCCCTTTATAATATCCTCATGGTGTTGTTTGTACATACAACCCGATGTCATCCATCCATCAAGAGGACCATGTCACTCAGTTTCTCTATATAAGACTATATTGTACTGCAATTGAACATGATACTATATATTTCATGAAACCTAAAAACTTAATTCTACCTCAAATTCATCCACAAAACATCACCATAGCTACCTCGTTCCCCCACCCTGTACCCTGGTCCTTCGTTGCCATCACCGCAAAATGACACACTCCCCATCTAAGAGATAAATATGTCACAGTGGTCCGCCCATATAAAATAATACTAACTGCCACTAATTAATGGTAATTTAAATACATGGTCGACACAAAAGAAGTCATTGGATAATATATAATCATGAGAAAAATCACTAAACAAAACATCACAGAAACAAACAAACAAGGGAAATACTACACTAATGTTACTAATGGAATCGAAATGGGTATCATGGGATACACGACCACCCCCATGATATCATAATCAATCATGTTATCAAATAATCCAACACAAAAATAAAATGTGGGAGCATGTGTCAAAAAGATAATAAGAGCTAAGGAACTTCCCACTTCATGTTCATTGATGTTCAAATTACAAGGGTCACTAACTGAGTCCAATTGAACACTCTAATCCCCAAATAATCAACATTATGATATAATTTATAATTATCATAAAACCTTATATTTTGAAATATGAGAAAGGAATGAGTAAGTTAAAATAGAAAAAATTACCTCATTTCCTTTGAAAACATATTTTGGGACAAAAATTTACTAATCAAGATGAACCCAATAAAACCAATAGTGTCAATCCAATCAATATCAAGAATATATTATAGATAAAAATTTGTAATAAAGAAGTAAAATAAAATAATTAAACATAAGAGAGAGGGTGGAGAGAGAGTGAGAGAAGCATCAGTTTTGGGGAAAAATTCCCTTATCTAATCCTCTAAGGTGTTCCCATTCCCATTTAATATTTATATTATAATTTTATTTTATTTCCTTAATTTTTCCAAAAATTTATTTCTAAATTTATTTGAATCTTCTCTTCCCCCAAAATTTCATGATACACCCCTATTGCTATTTTACTTTTCTACATTTAATCATCCTTTTTAAAAATGAATACTATAATCCATCTATATGTGTACATCTAGAATTTATATATATTTATATTTATATGAACACAATCACACATACAAAGATATATATATTTATAAAATTCATCTTTAATCACATTAAATATATTTTAAAATTCTTATATATATATATAAACGCGCACACACACACAAAAATATATATTTACACCTGCACATATATAGAAATATATAAACATATATATTTAAATATATATATACACATTATATATATATAGTTCCACACACATATGTAATTAGATATATATACCAAAACATGTGTACATACATAAATATTTATTCCAAATATATATATATATATATATAAATTATTTATATACATGAACCAACATTATTTTCCAAATTTAATAACAATAATAATAACAGTTATTATCATTATTAATTATATTAAAAAAATTTCCTCATTCATAATTTGAATTAAACTTTTTTTAAATGATAATAATTGTTAATAAAGTAATATTAACTCCAAATTTTAATTTATTTGACACAATGTAACAATATTATAAATTTTAAATAACCTCATAATAAAAGATTCCCCATGATGAAATATCACTCCTCAAATAATAGAATTTAATTAAACATGTAATTTACATTTTTTTTATACAACATAAATAATAATAATAATAATATAATTATTATTATTACCCATATAATTGATGTAACCAAACACCCAACTCGAACAAATTTGATGTTTTAGATAGGGTAAGGTATCCTGGAGCTAAAAATGATCTAATATTTATCATATGAAATACTGTTTGAGAGATATTGAATTATTTTCTAAAAAATATTTAATTAAAATATAAAATTTGATATTCTCACATACGATCTAACTAAACTCTATATGTACAAAAATATAATTTCTCACCTAGTATAGAACCCAAATCTCGAACATAACATTGGTCTCAGATTTCCCATATAATACATTTATTGAGAGATATATCATTTTTTTTGAAAAAATCACATGTGAATAATATAATATATTTAATATTTTTATTAAATCCTCACCAAGTCTCTACGATCCTTCAAATCTTGAACCAACTTATCCCCTGACTCTAAAAATATTCAATAGAATATTTTAAAGTGTTAACATAATTTTTATCCATGTATAAATAAATTTAAATAATTATTTAGTAATTTTCATTGAACGTTTACATTTTTCACATAAAATATGCATAAATTATTTACAAAGAGTTATTTATTATCCTTAAAAATTTTATGATGTTACAAGAAGTTGAGGATACTTCCGGCTCATAAAATTATTAGGTTCCCATATTGATTCTTGAAATTGGTTGTTTCGCCATTAAACATTATCCATGTGAGTGGTCTTATTTAGTAGAAAAAATTTTCTATGATAAAAAATATCTATTAGGATTTCTTCAAAAGAAATATATTCCTCCAGTGGTATAACCTCTGAGTTTAGTTTATGTGAAGGATCAGGTATGTACTTCCTCTAGAGAGATACATGGATCACATCATAAAATTAGAAGAGATTCGATGGAAGTTACAATTGATAATATACCATCCTAACATGATCATAAAATTAAAATGGTCCAATATTACTAGGGATTACCATAAAATTCTTTAAAAATATAATCATTCTCTTCTAAGGAGATATTCGTAGGAATACCTTATCAACCAACTCAATATCTAGATATTTATGATGATTGTCAAGATAAATTTTATAATCAGAGCATATCTTATGTGCTGCTGAATGGATCCAACTTTATCTACCATGTCCTCATATATATTAGGTACCAATAGCTTTATTTCCGCAACTTCATTCAACTGTGATTGAGTTATTCACTTCTTATCATAGGGGTATTCATGTAAAGCAATCAAAATATTAGAGTGAAAGCTATTATTGTATGAAAATTAATCTAAAGGAAGGTGTTGATCTCAACCACCTTTTAAATCCATAGAGAAAGATATCAAAATTTTATCTAGAGTTTGAATGGTCATCTCAAACTAACCATCTATCTAAGGATGATATGTAGTTCTAAAACATTACTATGTATCTAGAGCCTACTGAAAACTTTTCCATAACATCAAGGTTAACATCAGATCTTGATGAGATAAAATCTATAGTGGTACTCCATGAAATATTTATACTTCATTAATATATATTATGAAAATATGATCAAGAATTAATATTCCTTAATAGTAATGAAGGGTTCTAACTTCATGTGGTGATTGAATATAACCTATGAAGAATTATATC
This sequence comes from Viscum album, assembly GCA_963277665.1. NCBI lineage: Eukaryota > Viridiplantae > Streptophyta > Magnoliopsida > Santalales > Viscaceae > Viscum > Viscum album. Next base: position 1,469,034,038 of record OY728158.1, read on the forward strand.
CTTTATATGTTTTAGGGAGTCTGGTGACAAAGTCCATGGTGATTATTTCTCAATTCCATTTAGGTATTATTAATGGTGGTATCATCCCCTTAGACTTATGTCTCTCATCCTTAACTTATTGATAAACTATGCATCGAGAAACATACTCTATAATATCTATCTTCATTCCATCATGCTAGAAATACTCTTTTAGTTCTATATACATCTTAGTACATCCATCATGAATAGAGAATTATGAGATATGGGACTAATATAATAGTTTATTCTTTAAATATGATATTGATGGAACAAATAATTTGTTCTTAATCCTTATTATTCAATAAAAATTTAGGTTGAACTTATTAGCATTTTACTCTAATTTTGTAGATATAAATCTTCTATATGCACCTATTTAATCATCTATTGGAGACATGGTTGAACATTTATTTAATTTAGATAACATTTCCACCCTTACATTATGATTTATATATCCATACCTTATATTTAAATAAATATTGAATCTTTTATGATCCACATCATAGATAATATAGCACGATCCTTTCATATTAAAGAATTTACCACCTTGTTATCTTTCACATGTTGGTAATGTATTGAGAAGTCATATTATTTAATCAAATCCAACCATTTTATTAGGTTTATGTACAAATATTTTTGACTTTTTTTGATAAGGATATATTTCACACCATTAACCATGAAGATAATTCATTTATATCTTTATTTAAAAAATTACTGCAGTTAACTCTAAATCATGAGTTGAGTAATTTTTCTAATATAATTTTTACTGGAATGAAGCATAATCTATCACTATATTATTTTTTCATTATAAAACATACCGGTCCCTCCTTTCCTACCTAACTATAGATCACAAAACATTCTACACTATAGGGTAGTGTGATAATAGGTGCACTGGTCAACTTTCTTTTTAGCTCCATAAATTTTCTTAACCTTCCTTCATCCATATGAACAAAACTCCTTTCTTAGTAAAATAGGTGAGTGAATTATATAAGATTGATAAATATTTCAGTGAGGTTGAAATGTCATATTATTTTATTATTTCTAAATTTTTATATATTGAAGGTTCAGAACATAATTTAATATTCATTTTTAAACTATGTGATGATGGAATGATAGTTAAATCTCAATAGGATTAATACATTGTATTAAATGATAAATATGGTTTTATGAAGATATTAAAGACAACATTTATTATATTAATTTTTATGAACATACTGATGAAAATATCAAATGTTAGAATTCTATATAATCTAAAATTAGTTTATAGAATAGGATGTTGGGATATACTAATTTGAGTTTTATGTACAAGGCGACCAAGAACCAAATATTTTTATATTTATCTAAACATAAAGTGGAAAAAACCATTTATTATGAATCTTACTTGAATGGAAAAAAACAAAAGTCCCATTTCAAGTCAATAAATGAAGTAGTCTTATAAATATGATAGTTTGGGTGGTATGAGATATTATTTCATTATTACTGATTATTTTATTATATACACATGGGTTTACATTCTAATACTTAAATTTGAAATATTATCTAATTTTATTAATTTTTTATAAATTAGTTCAAAATGAGAAAGGAAACTTAATTAAATCAATTTAAAGTGATCATGGTGGTGAATTTCAGAATTTGTAATTTATATATTGTTTTGAAGAAAATGTGTATTTTCACAACTTTTTAGCCACTTGAAAACCAAAATAGAATAGTGTAGTTGAAAGAAAAAGTAGAACATTTCAAAAAATAGATAAGACCATGATAAATTAGTTTTACATTCCTAAGTATTTATGGATAGAAAATATGAATACTTTTTATTATATTACAAATAGAAATATTTTAAAACCATTATTGAAAATGTCACTTAATGATATTTGGAAGGGAAAATAACCTAAAATTTTATATTTTAGAGTCTTTGGCTATATAGTTTTTATTTTTAATATAAATAATATTTTTGATAAATTTGATGAAAAATATAATGAAGTTATTTTATTAGGATATTAAAATAATAGTAAGGAATATAGAGTATACAATAAAAGAGCCATCATTGATGAAGAATTAATTCATGTTACTTTTGAAGAATAATATTAGAACAATAGAGATGATGATTTTGATCAACTTGACGATGAATTTTGATAATTAAACTTTTATGAATAAAAAACTTGAGATAATGACACACATAATGAGGGGGAGAATGTTTCTTCTCAATCTAAACCAATTCATGAAATGATCGTTGAAGAATCATAGAGACCATCCTATATATAAAGTGATTGGTAATTTTGAATCAAATTTCCAAACTAGAAAATATTTTATAAATATTTTTTCATATCATGATTTTATTTATGATTTTTTACCTATTAATATTGATGAATCATTAGATTATGAAAATTACATCTTAGCTATTAATGATGAATTAAATCAGTTGACTAGGAATAGTATGAAAATTTAGTTTTCCACCAAGTGATTGTCATATTATTGGACCCAAGTTTATATTTAGAAATAAACATGGTGAATCTAGAAATATAGTTAAAACTAAAGATATATTATTTTCTCAAGGATACTCACAAGAAAAAGGTATTGATTTGGAGGAATTATTTATATCTATTTCTTGGTTAGAAGAAATTAAGTTATTATTATCTTGGGTTGTTTTTCAGGGTTTTAAATTCTTTTAAATGGATAGGAAATCCATTTTTCTAAATTTTTTTATTTATAAAAATGTTTATGTTAGAAAACCATGTTTTTTTGGGAAAATGAAAAACATATTAATCAATTTTTATGATGAATAATGAATTATATGGTTTGAAATAATCTCTTTGATATTTGTATCAAAGGTTGAATAATTTTTTTTCCAAACCAATTTTGTGAAGGGAAAAGTATGTCATACATTGTTTATTAATAAAAGTTATAATGATATTTTGATTTTGAAAATTTATTTTGATGATACCATTTTTTGATCATTAAATGAAAATAATTTTGATGAGTTATTAGAATTGATGACTTCTAAATTTGTTATGATTATGATGGGGGAATTTAAATTATTCTATGTGTTGGAAATATTTTAGAGAAATGAGGTTATTTATTTAATTATTTCCATGTGTGATATTGTTAAAATATTTATTTTGGGATCCTGTAAAACTAAAAATATTCCTATGAGTACAACTTACAAGTTATATTTTGATAATTATTGAAAATATTTTAATGTTAAAACCAATAGAGGAATGATTGGATGTTTATTATACTTAACGTATTCTAATCCTAGATTGAGGTTTCCTGTATGCATGTGTACTATATTTCAATGAGACCCTATGAATGTCAAATTAGATATGTTAAAAGAATTATTGGATATGTTAAAGGTTCTTTGAGTCTTAGTTTGTTTTATCCCACTATAACTAATTTTTACCTGATAAGAAATAATAATTATGATATTTTTAGGTTGTAAGATAGATAGATTATGTAGATCAAATAATTTTCATTTACTATGAATGTCATTAGTTTCTTGGGGTTTAATAATTTTTTTTCTCTATTTCAAATTTTTAATCTGAATATATAGTTGTTTCATCTTATTGTGCTCAATATTTATGGGTTAAGAAATCACTTTCTAATTCTAGTTTTGATTCTTATCAAATTAAAATTTTCTACAAATATAATTATACATTTTTTATTTAAAAAAATCCATTAAAATATTCTAAGACTAAGCACATTGATGTGAAATATCATTTTATTGGGGATAATATTAGAAAAGAAAATATAAATCGAGAATTTATTTATTCCTAAAAATAGTTAACAAATATATTTAATAAATCATTGGATTTATCTACTTTTTATAGAATTAAATTTAAACATAGAATGATGGAAATTTAATAAAATAATATATATTTAGGGATATTTTGACTCCAATTTTGAGTTAAATCATTAATTTGTCCCATTTGGATAGTGTGTATACAGAATTTGTCTTATTATGTTAGATCACAAGTAGATACTGAAATGTTTTTCTAATTTTAGACAGAATTATTTTTTATGTATGAATATACTGTTTGAAAATACAGGGTAATCCAAGTTAAATGTTTTAAGTAACTTTAAAAATGATTAGTTTCTTTTTTAATAATCATTTAGGGGATATTATTATGATTAATTTTTAATTATAAATATTAGTTTATTTTTTATTAATAACTATTTATATTAGGAAATAATATTTAAACCTTATCTATTTTTGATAAATTTCAAAAATGGAGAGAAATGTTTTGAATTTATATTTATCTTTAAATTATTAAAAACATGAAGATTGTTAAATTATATCCTTGATCCAATTTATTAGTATTTTTGATAATTGAAATACCTATAATTTCTTATAAACTATTATTTTTTTTGGTTTTTACATACAATAATTGACTTCAGAAGTGGTCTTGAGAAGTGACCTTGAGAAGTGACCCTATTTATAGAACTAACCATGAGTGAAAATTTGGTTATGTTTTGGAACAAAAAATGAGTTAAAATTTGGTTAAATTTGGAATAGATTATGGGTTAAATTGTGGCTATGTATGAAACCTATTGTTAGTGAATACTTTGATAAGTATGGAACAATATGTAAGTGAAAATTTGGAAAAGTATAGAACTAACTATTAGTGAAAATTTGGAAATGTATGGAGTTAAACATGGGTAAATGATTAGATGCGTACGGAAGTGACCATGATTTAAAATTCTTCAAACTCTAGAACTATCCATGAGTGAAAATTTGGCTAAGTCTATATTAACCTACTGAGAAACAATATACTTCATGCATGAGAAAAAATGTACTCAAACATTAAAAAATTGTACTATCCACATGGAAAAAATGTATTAACCATATGAAAGAAACATATTTATCACATGGATAAAAATTTACTAACCACATGGACATGAATATACTTACTACATGAAAAAATGTACTGATTACATGAATAAAATGTACTGACTGCATAGACCAAAATGAACTGAATGAATGAAAAAATGAAGTGATCTAAAGATGAAATTTGGAATGGTTTTGAACCTTAATTATGACCCATATATGGCCACTTAATTTATTTTTCATATTTTATCTCAAAAAATGCTCTGCTTTAATAATAATAATAATAATAATATATAATTATTATATGTTTTTTAAAAATTATTATATAGATTAAATTATTCATTAAATACTTATTAATAATTTAAATAATATGGAATTTTAATTTAAATGATTTTATATTGGACTAAATCATTATCACATGGGTTAGAAAATGTTTTTTTCAAAAAAAATTTAGTTGGTATTTGAATTGTTTATGTCACAAAATTTTTGGATTTTTAGAGGGACATAAATTTTTATTATAATTTTTAATTGGTAAAATATAAATTATTTTAATATATTATCACTATACAACATGATTTTATTGTTAAATATTATTGATGTGACCCATGTGGGTATATAATGCATGTGCATTAAAAGAAGAAATACCGTGCATCATTGTGAATAAAAATCCGAAAATATTTCAAATTTTAAAGCAATTGTGAAAAGGGGAATCTATATACGTATAATGAAAACAACCATACTAGGTTATATATGTGGTTGAAGATATTATTGAATAGTACAAGTGATAAATACATTGGAAATCAACTAAAACTCTCACAACCCTTTACTGCCTCGACTCTAAGACTGTGAATATTTCATCTGGTTCTATGGATTTTCTTATTTTTATTTATCTATGTTTGAATAATTTCAATGGGTTATACTACGTATTAACAAATATTTAACTGTTTTTTGAATCCCAATCAGTAGAAAGGAATTGGGTTGTGCCTCCAGGAGGGAAAAATGAAGGCTATTCAGATCATCCACATGGTAGAAGAAGGTAGGTCTAGTTTGGGTTTAATCTACCAAGGAGAAAAGGCATTGTATGTTGTGAGTCAAATTTGGAAAAAGTCATTATAAATATTAAATTATATGTGGTTGTAGTCATGTTTATAACTTCTATTTTGTGAGAGTGTTGAAGAGGGTAGTAGGATTATTTTGATATGAACCATTATAAAAATATTCTTTATTAATTTTCATTTAATTTAAATTTCCCAATCCTTAATAACTAAGATATAAAAGAACCTTTATTATTTTTAAAAGTCCAATTCACCCCCATCTTGGATATTTTTCCATCTTAACTCATGACTGACACACCTGGAATAACATGATAAACAACTTGAAAAGGTGTAAAATCCTAAATATATGAGTTATTATCCATATAAACCTAGATACTATACAGTTTATTCACATGTAACATTGTGAGTTGATCTTAATTCCTTCAAAATCATCATTTTGGAACCAACCATATTGCAAAAGTTTTCACATATAAAATTGTTAGTAGTGTTTAACCCCATTAAACTCACACATTGTGTTTTTAGATACTCACAAATATTTTCTCATGACATGTTTATATCATGAGATATAATCCACTACCTAGTTTTTTAAGATATATAAAGGTCCCATCCATCTCATAATTTAAACATTTGTGATCCACTTAGAAATCAAACAAACATAATCTCATAAAGAACCCATTGAAAAATAATGGGTTTCATAAAACGTTCTGAAACATCCCAAAAAATGAACTTATGAAGTCATAAAATATCAGAACTCACATTTTTAAAAATAATTCATATCGTAATAAAATATAATGGGTGATGAAAATAACAATTCTTAAAAAATAAACCTTGGAGGGTAAATATTAGTGAAAATAATTTTTTTGTAAAAATATTTTTAAAAAATTGAAATGAAAATTACTTAAACTTTTTTTGAATATAATGATGGGAATTTATAAAATCTTATTATAAATATTTTATAATAAAAATTTATTAAAAATAAATAAATTTTTTGAAAATAAAAATTGAAAATATTTCATAAATGTTCACTATTTGGATAAATTTTAATAATGTATTCTTGGAAAGACATAGAATTTTCAAAAAAAGTGAAAATACTTCGATGCATTATTTACTTAAAAATAATATATATTAAGGGAAAATTCTAAAAACTTAATATGAATAATCATAAGAAAAAATAGAGTGGGTGTTAATAATTTAATTTGGGAAATTATGGAAAACCATTTCAAATATTTAAAAATAATAATTTTTGAAATCCCACATTTCATAGAAGATTTTAAAATTTCCAATTTAAAATAAATTAACTTGAAATAAACTTTTACCAATATTATATAGAATAAAAAATATTATACAGGGCTTTTAAAGAAAGAGAATAAAAATTCCCCAAATATATTATCACTTCAGAGAGGTCTCTTGTATTTAGAAGGAAGTTAAAAATAAATCATTCATCATAGAATAACACATGAAATAAATTGGGTTTCTTAACTATCATTCCATCAGGACATAATAAATATAAAATAAATATATTTCATAAAATTAATTCTATTATAAAAAAATTGAAATAAAATTAATAATATGGATAGAAACATAACTCTATGTCATATTGTATGGAAAATAATTTTGATAAACAAATTGGGCTTAATTCTTGAGGAAAATATCCATTCTTCTTCAAAAAAATTTCTTTTCTCAAAATGCTACATAATATTAAAATAAAATAATTTAGTTGAAAATAAACTTGAAATTTTATACAGTAATGTTTATGAAAATTATGAATTATGAGATGTAAAAAACCCTTCATGCCGTATAATTTAAAAAAAAGTCATTCTTCTTATACTCTTGTTGTAAAAGTCAAAAAGTACCTCATATGGAAAACGAAAGAAAGAATCCTACCATACCATTTAATAGAAATTCACCAATGGGTAAAATTAAATTTAAACAGTAGTAGAATAATATAAATAAAATTTTATATTTTGGAAACATGGATGTGTATGATAAATATACTCCTGTAAATACTTATGTATAAATAATATCATAAAATAATGAGATTGCAAAATTATCCATTACCTTAGGTCATATTTCTTCCATATGTGTCAGAAACTCTTATATAGTGGGTTTAAACAAATTATTAACTTGTAACATAACCATTATAATATTTATTACATCATATATGAATCAATTTTGACTTGATATTACAGGTTTATTTATCAATTCCAGGTTAAAGTAACCTTTTGGAAAAAAATCGTTTTATTTATCGTATGCGTTTTGAATTTTTAATCTTGATCTTGTTACTTTGATCATGATTTAATTACTTTAAAAATTTTAAACATGATTTATATATCATAAATATTTAGTATATAAAAATATATTATAGAGAGATAAATGAAATGGAATAGACCGTTCGTGGAGACAGTAGGCCTTACGTACACATGAATACTATTTTCGTCTCCTTTTTGAATTGAATGGAAGAAAGTAAATGATATATATATATATATAGACACACAAACACCAATAAATCAAGTAGAATTATTATTTCATATATTTAATTCTTATTTATTATATATACATTATAATCATTTTTGAATGGTTAACGTGGAGAATGAATCTCATTGCGCAGTGGAGACTATCGGTCGTACGTACACAGGAACGACAATATCCTTCACTAAATGGTTAAATGGTATAAAATAATATGATATATTAATTATAAAAAATAATTATCATTTTATATTCACTATTTATATCCATTATACATTTCATTATACCTATCCAAATTATGTATTCTTTAATAACAAATTACACCACGGTGTGGAGACGTTAAACCGTATGTACGCGCACAGAGTGATATTATTATTCGTTGGATGGATGAAATCTGGTATAAGGTTGTAACATAATTATAATAACATATAATCATGTAAAATATAAAATATTTATTACTTTATTATAGGAACAACATAATTAGATGAAGTAGAAGAAGATAATAATTTTGAAAGAGGTGATAAAACAATTACTTCATTTCTGAGTATCGCCTTTAGATTTTCACAAAAGGTATCCCTAGGTGAATTTAAGAACAATTTTTGGCCTTTAGGATTATTTTGGGGAATTGTTAAGGATATTTGGGCAGTGTTTGGATGAAAAAAATGGTTTTTAGGTGTGAATAAAAGAGAACTAGGAGTGTCCTTCTATAGGATAAGTGATGGGAAGTTTTGGAAGGTCTTGAAATATTAATTTATTAAAAATTTATTTTAGATTCATAATGGCTCAAAATTGATTTATTTCAAGGATAATATTCTAATAGGTCTAAATCTTCTCAACCATAAGGTTTTCGACATGTTTTGGTCAAAAACATTAACCTTATATTTTAGCTTTAACTCTTAGTTAAAAACATTAACTCTTAACAAGCCTTATTTTATTTTCGTAATATATGGTTACTATAGTTACTATAAAATGACAATAGAACCAGAAGTTTATTATTAATAACATATTTAACATTATATATTTCATTTTTCCAAATATTATATTTTTAGGACGAATATATAATTTAGTAAAATAGTATTTTTTTAATACCCATTTTTTCCAATATTGACACTATTTAGTAATTGATTTTTATTAAAGTCATAAAAACTTGATTCATTCAGAAAAAATGTATTAAATCATCAATAAATATAAATTTCATCCAAAACAATTCTTGGATGACATAAAAATGTTAAAATTAAATTTATTTTAATATTTATAATATTATTTATTTGAATATTTCATTAATAAGGTAATAACTACATCATCATTGTGTCATAAATAAATATATTTATTTAATGTCTAAATATTTGTAATAAAATAACATTTTGTAGTAAATAATTTTATATTTATAATGACTATTTATAGTAATATATATTAATTAAATAACCCCACCTAAAAATAGTTTTAGTAAAAAGATACATGTTTATGATATATTTCCCTTTACTTTAAATTAACTATGAAAACTTGTCATTTTCCCACCCAAGTGGTTCTAAAAATCCAAAATGTTGGAAGAAGGATTTATTTGGTTGTACATGACACATCCAATAGTATTAGGAAAAATTTTAGGGTAGTTTTATATTTTTATAATATTATTTTTACCCTTATTTTCTGGATTTACCCTTTAACTACGACAAACAAAAATAATTACCGAAATTACTATTTATATTGTCCAAAAATAAAAGGGTCCTATTTACAAAATTTGTAACTTATAATTACAAACATGGAATCCATTTTTCTAAATTCAAAACATTTAATTGGATGAAATTAATTTCAAATAAATTCCTGTTGTCAAAACCAAAAAGTGGGTTTTTAAGAAGTAAAAACTAACAAAAAATTAACATGGGTTTATGTCCAATTTAAATTTGAAATTACCTCCAATGAAAAAACTTGTATTAAATGATAAAAAGGTAATCTAATTATAATTTAAAACCAATTAAAAATATAATATAACTGTATAAATAAATTAGAATAAAATACAATTTTGAATTAAAATGTAGTATTTTTCTCTATTCATTAAAATATAAATTTTATCATAAAAAGACCAAAAATTCAACCATAGTAAATTTTGATGTCCTAAACATAAATAATTAGTTTATTATATCAAATAGAATATATAAAAGTGTTTAAATCTAGATTTAAAATGGGTTTTTTATCAAGAGGTGGAAAAACTACATTTTTAAAAAAATACTTATTTTATCTGAAAAATTGAATTTGTTCTTATATCATGTCTAGAAAATACATAAGATGAATTTTAATGTTATATAAACATAAACATGTGGTTAATAATTTTCATAATGGCTAGTTTATATCCCATTAAATAATAATATTTTTATAATATATTGTTGTTTAGTGAGACTAGGTATTACGTAAAACACATGCTACCGAGGAAGGTCGCTCATGCGTGTAACACAATCCAAGTCAGTGCTGCGTGTAGAAAAAGATTCCTTTGGTGTTATGTATAACATAATCCAAACATATGTCTTTTATACATTGAAAATAATTTATACTCAGTGTTACATGTATCGTACGCAAACTCGGTGCTACGTGTAACATGCCATAATTTGTTTTAGTGTGAAAGGAATGTTTGACTTAGTTCTTTATAGGATTTAAATGAAATGTTTAATTTATTTGAGAAAATGGTCCATAAAACGTGGAGTGTTACACTTAAATCAATTCCTTGTTTTTTTATGACACCATAACCTCAAATAAAATAAAAATAGATAACCAAATAACCTATATCAAAATGTCAGTAAAAAATATTACACTTTTATTATCCATTTAAATAACTATTTATCATGAGGACATTCTTTATTTATAGTGTATTTTTACTATTTAGGGTTAATAACTCTAACTATTTATCACATGTTTTATAATTTTGATATCATTGACCATAATTTGATAAAAATTTCATTATTCTATATCATATATGTTTATATAATATATAAAGTTTATTGATTTAATATCCCCATATTTCATTCCATATGTGTTTTCGTTATGTTATGTGAAAACCGCATCGATAATGGCTTATTTTTGTAATTTTAGTGAATGAAAATGATACCTTAATATTAGGTTATATATTCAATATAATATTATTAGAAACTTATACCAATAATTATATTATTATAATATTATAATAATAATTGTTCTCATGTTCCCATATTCATCCAAAATGTAGTTTTATATAATTGTTCATGTAGGTGGTTAAACCTACCAAAAAATGAACACGATTTAACTCGATTTGCAAGTATTGTTAAGGAGGTGTTTATTTTGACATATTATCATTATAAAATAATCATAGTGATATTAATTTGTGGTTTTTAGTATATTAAAACATTTTTTATTATATTTATATATTTTATGAATATCTATGTGAGAAAACTAAAAACGTCTCGTCATGTAAGTGGTAATCTGCCCACACACATGATTAGAGTTCATGTTTCTCAACATGTGAGAGGGGGATAATGTGGATATTAAAATGAAATTTAAGAATCATAATTATATTATATATTTAAAATTTATAAATCCCTTAAATTTTTTTATCATCTAATAATGATGGTTATGACAAAATAATGTTGCTGATTCGTGGAGGCGGTAGTCCACACAACACACTAACGATGTGCTTTTTTTATAAGTGGATGAAAAAGAATAAATACGTGTTTCAACACTAATATAGAAACATATTATTATAATAATTTTAATTAATTATTAATATTATGACGGTTATAAGTTATTCAGAAGAGTAATATTAAGAAGAAAAACCAAAGATGGGATAACACTTAAGTTGACGACTTGATTTTCCCTTGGAAGTTCCCTTGAAATTGAAGGGCTTGGTATAACTATGTGTGAAAAGGGTATTATGTTTGTTATATTTGATTATAATTAGAGTTTAATATAATATTTTAAATGATTAATACTGAATAGATGTGTTTCATTCAAGGGAGATAGATGTATCCTTTTATAAGGGAAAACGGTAATTTTAGAAGCAGTTATCATTTTTCAATAACTCAATTTCACATTTCAAAGGTAAATGGATCAAAAGTATCTAAATTATTTAATATGTGGTGTATTTGAGTCAATAAAGGTTTAAAATTTTTTTTACACACATGTTTAAAACATGTTTTAAGATTTTAACCAATAAGGATTTACATTTTTCCCTTTTACTTTACAATAATGTAACTGGATTTTAATTATTTGATTTTATGTTTTATTAAACATATAAAATGATCCGTATATCCTAATTTCAGCATTATGGAACTAAATTTAAAATCTATTAAATCCAATAAAATTTCATAATATTATAAAATTAACTTTTATATCAAAAAATATAATATGTAGAAAAACGATTTTGTGGAAAAATGACATTTTGACCATTTTGGATTCATAAACATATTTAGACTGGAATAAAAATTAAATTAATTATAATATATTTATTAATGTGTTAAAAAATAATATTATATCAATTATTTAAAGTATTTAAAATTAATTAATTGGATATAGATTCATTGATATTAATAAGACAACAATTTTAAAATAATTACGTCATCATTATCATAGTAATAAGAAATAATCCTAACTATCTAAATTTTACACCAAAAAATGAAATTAAAAGTATTAAATAATATTAAAATTAGTATATTAATTATAAAAATAATTTTATCAAATTAACTTTCTATGTGTAGTGAAATTAATCCTAACATTAGAAAACAAAACGCATAAAAAGCTATTTTTTAAAATATTTATTTTTAAGTAAATTTTTTTTATTATAAAGGGATTATAATTTACATTGATTTAAATTAATTTGTAATATTTGTTATAACTAAAATAGTATCATTTTAATAATAAAATAAAAAAACTTTATTTCATCATGTTATATTTGTTAATCAAAATATTCAAAAAATGTTTTCAATATAATGATACATAAATTTTTCAAATGATGAGAAAGTGTTGATAAATTTAAAATATTATTTTAAAATTATTTATTATACATTATGATATAAAATTTTATAGGAACATTTTTCCATATTTTTTAGTGTATTCATTTAATAAAATATATTCATAAAAGTGATGGCATTAATTGGTATTTTTACTATTCACCTAATAAATCGATTATTTTAGAAAAATATAAAAAATTCATCATGAGATAATTTTTATATATGTAATTAAAATATAAATTATAATTTATCAAATTTAAATTGTAAAAATTGTTAATTTATATTTAAAAATTCAAATATATAGTATAATGAAAACAATACTTATTAAAAATAACAACTTTATTAATAACTTGTATTAATTAATTACCATGTAAAGGTAATAAATATTAATGTTTTTCCATATTTGTGTTTATTATTGATTTATTAGTAATTTATTAATAATATTTTATTGTATTTTTTGTATTTTCCATGTGACACATGTTATAGAACAAAGTATAATTTTCAAGGATCCAAAATCTCAGGTCATTACATATGCTATTCCAATCATTGAGGTGGAATGATTGAAGTGTAAATGTATTAGGATTTGAGAATCATGTTGAAGAAGTTTACTATTGATGGTATTATGATTATAATAATAATGAAACATTTAAGGAATATTTTCCAATAGTTTTTCTTTAAAGGATTTCTAAGCATATTTTGAATGGTACCAATAACCTGGAAAAATGATTTAGTGGTAAGGTGTTAGTTTTGAGAAATGCAAGATTAATGGAAAAATAAACCTTAATATGTGCATGTTGTTTAGTTAATAAAGTTTAACATATATAAATATATGATTGATATTGTTAAATTATATTAGATAGTATTGGTGACCTTGAAATTGATTTGTGAATGAATGGAATATTGATTCATGTTATCTTTGATGAAGTTTATTTTAATTTTCGATTGATTGAATATATTACATAGTCTTTAATTTAATTGAAGGAATAAGGAAAGATTAATTGTTATAATAATTTATGTTTTCAATGGGGTTTTATGGTTATTTCAGTTATTATCAAGATTTAGAAGAATATGCGATCACGTTATTCAGGTGTTTGGTATGCAAAATTATAATCTAATTTATATTTTTTAGGGATTAAAGTAAAACTACATTTTGAAATTTTGTGACATAATTTGTCTAAATTTATATTTGGTATGGAATACCGGTTAATAATTCATTTAAGACTTTTGTGATTTAAATATTTGTGTAATTGTAGCGACTTAGGTTTTTGGCCCTGTCAGACTTTGGAATATTTCTACGAATAATTCCAGAGCTAGGCGCGAAGACGGAGTGCGATTCTGAGGCCCGGTGTGCCCAGAATTAATTTTATAAAAATATTAAGTATTTTTATACTATGCACGTAGCGAGGGTGTGATATCTCCTAAACGGTAGCTCAGAACGGGAATCTAAGGGCACGGTTGCGTCCGTAACGTGCCGTTTACCCTAGGCGGGGTGTAATCTTTGCGGGCGCGGGCCTGCGGTGAGAAACGCCACCAGGGGCGTTTCTGTAAATAAGTGGCAAGTTAGTGTGCGAGCGCCGGATCGAATAACTTCTGAACGGAGTCTCGGATGGAAAATCTGATACCGTCTTCGCGTTCAGAACGGCGCGTTTACCCTAGGGGTGACCTTACTTTTGTTCGCATCGGGCGTCGGGTCCGAGGCGGGTTTGGCGCCGGCGGGCGGCTGATATAAATATCAGCACCCCCCCTTTTATCATTCTTCGCCGTTCTTCGTCGTTCTTCGCCGCCACTCCACCGAATCGAGAAAACGGAGCGCCCACGAGCTCAGAATTCGACGGCGGACGTTCCAGGAGCGCGCAACATAAGCTTTGGAGCGCGGATCTGAGGCAGAACGTCGGCGTTTCGCCCGCGAGGTAGGCGGATTTGAGTTTTAACCCCCGATCCCGTTTTTGCTGCGTTTTTCTGCAAATTGAAGTCGTAGCAGTGTAGATCGGGTCCCGAGGGTCGTGTAGACGCCTCCGGATCACGAAACGGACCACCGGGGTGCTCCCGGCGGTCCGCCGGCGTGGCACCGGCGCGGCGGCCGGTCCGGGCCGGCCGGACCGGCCCGTCGGGGCCGGTCCGACCTCCTCTTGCATACGGGGGTCTTTAAACCCCCGTATCTTGCACTCCGGGAGTCGGATTCGCGCGCCGTTTGCGGCGACGTGACCCTGACGACGAGGCGAACCCTCTGGTATGGGTTCAAGGGTTTAAAGGTTCGGGATCGTGGTCCGGGAACTAGAAACGTCGTATAAAATAATATTATTTTATTATTTTACGACTTCGGGCCGTTGTAACTTCTACCCGGAGCGTCCGATTGATGTGCTGTCAGTGGCGTTGAGACCCTGATGGTACGACGGACTTTTTGGGATGGTTTCCGGGTATTGGGTCTAAGAACGGGGTGCGGGCCCCATGAGGCCGGTTTTTGGCGTTTACGGAGAAACACAACTTTTGCACCAGGAGTCCGATTTTGGCGGATGAATAGTCGATCCTGTGTGTTTTTCTGTGAGGATCGCAATGGTGCGATCCGTTCAATGTGTTTTGGGCGAGCGAGTAGTCGATTCCGCTTGTTTTTCCGAGGGGATCGTCGTGGTGAGATCCGCTCGATGGGTTTCGGGATCGTTGTGTGGGCCCCGCACGAGCTAGCTACAGTGAATAGTGCCTTTTTCACCGGTGCTCCGTTTCGGGCGAGTAAACAGCCTATCCTGCGTGTTTTTCCGCGTGGAACGCGATGGTGGCCTCAGTTTTGGCCTAGAAGGTGCGCAGTGTGGCGTTGTGGCTGGTCGCTCAGGTTAGCGACGTTTGGACCAGCAGTGGTTGAGGGTTCTCCCTTGGTTTGTTTCCACGAGGGTTCGTGTGGCATCACAACCTTCGTATGGGTTTGTGATCCTCTCGATGAGATTTTAAACTGTTAGAGTTGTGGTATCCCTCCGGTGGGCCCGGAGTGGATCCTCTAGCATCTTTATCTAGATCGGGTTCTTGGTATCGCTGTGACCGCTTATTTACGGGCGGCGATCCCCTATCTAGCAGGTTAACCCCGTAGGGTTTGTGGCATCATCGGAAATATGATCCCCTACGTGGTGGTCCGTGCTCAGTAGGGTTGTGGCATCGTCGGGTATACGATCCCCTACTCATCATGTGGTTTATAGTAGGGTTATGGTATCGTTGGCTATGCGATTCCTTACTCAGCGCGTGGTTTCGGTAGAGTTGCGACATCGTCGGTTCGATCCCCTACATCGTGAGTTATACCATATAGGGTTTCGGTATCGTCGTGACCATCTTTTTATGGACGATGATCCTCTATCTGAGTGTGGAGCTTCTGTCGAGCGCCAGATCGGGTTGTGGCATCCCCCAGCGGATCCTGGGTGTGATCCCCTATCAGTGAAAACTACATATGCCAGATCGGGTCGTGGTATCCCCCAGCGAACCCTGGGAGTGATCCCCTATCTGTGAGCTACGTATACCGGAGTGGGTCTTGGTATCCCCTAGCGGACCCTAGCGGCGATCCCCTATCCGAGGAGTTTGGTGGTTATGTTGTTCATCGATGTTTCCTCAGTGATGTTATCCGACGAGCGTGGTCTCTCGGGTGAGCGTCTGAGATGTTTGCGAGTATCCCAATGGAGTGTATCTCTCGGATGAGTGTCATCTGGTATGACAGTGTTCATGTGGTGTACTCTCCTGGTTGGGACAATTGCTGGTGATGAGGTCGGTACCTCTTGTGGCTTTGTGGTGTGAGCTGTGTATATCTGGATTGTTCAAGGTGTATGTATGGGCATACACCTGAGCTGAGCTGACCTGACCTGTTGTGTTTAGCCGAGGATGGTCACGAGATGGAGTTTCTCTCTCATCTGGGTTCCCTCTGGCTGGGTTGAGCGGACTGTTTCCTTTCAGTTGCTCCCTTGGGTTTTGGGTTTTTGGGGTGCCTACTGAGTATGTTTATACTCACCCCTGCACGGGCTTTGCCCGCACATGTTTGTGTCTTGTGAAGACCACATGCCTTTTGACGGAGTCCCAGGAGGACCCGGAGCAGGTGGAGCTTAGTGAGCGAGTTGACCGGGGTGTTCACCGGAGCTGTGTTGAGGGTTCTTTCCGGCGGGTGATTGTGGCAGCGTTCCCCTTCTTCAGAGCAGGTTGGACGCGCTTTGTAGTTTTCTTTTTGTGGGCCCTGTTTTGCCCTTTGTACTTTTGCTGTTGCTCTCTGGTTGTGGGTTAGGGTATGCATGCATTTACTTTTCATTTTCTTTATCTCTGCACTATTGCATGGAGGTGTTTGTGGGTGCGTGTGTACAGGTACCTTAGGATAATGCCTCTCATGTGTGTGATAGCCTACTCGGCGCTGGTCGCCAGCCGCTGGCCTATTGGAGGCGGGCTTGGGGAGTCGCGGCTCGAGCCCCGTTGGGTCGGGTTGTGACAGTAATGAATTAAGTAGATCATTTGGTATTATTATTTATATATTTTATATTAAACTTTTAATTAATGATTTACTCATATTGGCTATTTTATCATGTACAAACCATTTTTGATTTCAGTAACTGAATAAAAATAGGAGGAATATATTGTAATTCTTTTATAGATCCTATTATATATTAGATGTTTATTTTTGTGCTTTAGGACTGAAAAAATCATATTTTTCATTCATCATTGGAATATATGATTGAAATAGGTTAAAACTATGGTAAGGGATCTTGATTGGAATCCAAGATACCTAGGTTCAAAACTGAGTGGAGGTGAATATCTGGGTTACTATAGAGGACACTGTAGAAGGTACTATTTAGTAATGTAACAGCCAGAACTATTCACCCAAATTGGGCCTTCGGGCCACCGGTTATGGACTATGGGTCTCAGGGCCTTTAGGTCATCAATGGACTTCATGACATAGGGCCTTTGGGCCACATAGACTACGAAGTATCCCATTTCACACAGAGCAGTTCCCATAAGAGGATTAGAGAAAAAAGAGTAACAGTCACCAGAAGGAGGGCTAATTGGATAGGAATAATAAGAGGGTATGGAAACAACCATTGGGACCAGGAACCATGTAGTTTTGTATGAGGAAAATGGTATGAGATCAGCAATTCAAGGTGGCAATCTAGGTGATCAATGATGAAAAAGCTGGGGAGGGGAAGTTCTAGTGGGTTGGGCATACGGGTCAGGTAATGGGTATAGTATGCCTCTGGGCCTTTAAGTCATGTATTGGACTTCTGTTCGTGTTGGGCCTTGTGACTTGGGCCTATTGGTCATGTTAGGATTCCCCTTAGACCCTTAAAAGAGGGATTATCCATAATAAAATAAAACGAAGTCCTTCAGGCCATTTGGGAAAATATGATGATACTAATTAAAACTCACAACTAAAGGATGAAATCAAATTTATGGATTTTTTAAAATCATGTAAGTATATTTTATCATATTCCTAGGTAAAATAATTCCTCAAATATTGGAAAAAGGATCCCAAAATTGAAATATATTCCTTTTTACTATTATTTATGCAGAATTGATGGTTGTTTTTACCACTCCCTGATTTATGATTTTGGGGTCATTAACTTTCTTATGAACATGTTCTTTATAACTATCAATTATTTTTTAGATAAAACTTTTATCCTCCATTTCAATATTTTCAATTTCCTTTAATATTATCCATACCTATAACCTGTTTATCTATTTTTAGGTAAAAATTATATTTTCCACTTCCTCTTTTAAAAGGATATTTTATTAATACATTGTTTGATGTAGGTTTTTAACCAAGGTATTTTATAATATTTAACCCTAGATTATTGAAATGTTTTCTTATAAGTTTCCATTTATTTATGGGGGTGATAATATAAAGCCCCTAAAATTTAGTTTAATAGAATACTATGCTCTATTTCTTTCTTAACACAACACTGAGCTTTAAGAGAACTACACTATACTATAAAATTAATATTATTTTATTATTATCGTAATAACCTGGACATTAAATTTCATGTATAAATAGGATTTACAACATTATAAGTATGTTTAAAATTCCAATACAATTCAAATATAATTATTAAATCATAATAAATAAGTACTAAATTTTATGTAAATTCATTTTATCCTTCAAAAAATATGATTTCAACAAAAATGGGTTTTAATGATTTTAGTGCATGAAAATTATGATTACTTTATTCCATTTTATAAATTTTATTTTATTTAATTAATATTAGTTTTGAAATAAACATTCCAATATCATATTTGGATTATATTTTGTGATTTTTATAAAAACATTTATTTTTAACTAGATAGTGAAAATATCAATTTTTGAAAAACTACCATTTTTCTTTATTAAATTAAGTAGTTTAAAAGTCCAATTACATTTTTATTTTTATTTTAGAGTAACATAATTCATATTTAATTATAAATAATATAATTAGTTACCTATTAGTTATTATTATATTTTGTTTTAGTATATGTTCATTTTTAGGCTTAAAACATTAAAAAACACTTTTTCATATGTTTTTTGCATTTATACAAAAACTGATTTCTTATAATTCTAGAAATTTAATATTGAAAAATGGATTCCATATTTTAAATAATGAGGTTTATATTTGGTTTATAGTCCCCTTTTATTTTTGTAAGAACCCAGATCTTCTTTTCAGGTATGTTTTTCCTTTTTTGGTTGTTTTTGAGGAAAAATGAAATTCTGAAAATTTTCTAAGTACACACTGTGTAATTTATGATTACATGCCATGTATTTATGAGTACACGTCATGTACTTCCTTGCCGCAGGAGGACATGTAAGAACCAAACACACTATTGTGTGGGAGTGACTTTGAGGCAGCTTAAAGCATTGTACAGAAAAGGTGAGTGCACGCCGTGTACTTCAAAAGTACATGTTGTGTACTTTATTTTTTTTTCATTAAACACATTAGGGTTGCGTCTGAAGGATAGAACTATTTCATTCTCATCCTAGTTCATCTGAGAGCACTAAGCAGCAGTATATCATTGACGAGCCCCGGGTCGAGCGTTTGTTATCCGAATCGAACATCGTCAGTTGCATTGGAATTGCATCAGTGAGTTCTCTCTTCTCCTAAAACACCATCCCTTGATTTATCCTCCTTTGTGAGTTATCATGGGTTTAAAATTATAGATGATTTTGTAGATACTCTGACTTTTAAGGTGAATCATGCTTTGAGGTTCATGTATATCGATATTCTAACGCCAAGGTAGGTGGTTTGTGCCTTTCCGTTCAAATACTTTGAGTATCATGTGAAAATTCCACCAATACCCTTGAACTGGGTATTGCGTGTTTACCGTTTTACCCCTGTTGTTTTCCTGACATGATTGTATGATTGTGTAGATGTTATTTGGATATGAATGGGGTTGATTGCTATGCTTTGGATGTTTTCCCCCTTGCATGTCCTATTTATGACCTTTTAGTCCTTTTATCAAGTTTGGCTGCCTTCCCTGATTTCTATGTCTGTTGATGTAGGATAAAGAATTTGTATTCTGACATGCTTGATTTTCTGTATACTATTAGCCAAGTAGTTCTGTAGGTTTACTTGGCCGTATCACACTACTATTCTCGTTGACCAACACAGGGCCGTGAGAACCTGGTGTAGTAGACTATAAGGGGAATTGACTGAGCGAGCTTACTTAGAGAGTCTTTGATCACTTTAGGCTATAAAGGGGATTTTCTGAGTGGGCATCCTCAGAGAGCCTAGGACCACTTGGGGATATAATTTTAATTGACCGAGTGAGCTTCCTTAGAGAGTCCTTGATTGCTTTAGACTATAAGGGTAATTTACCGTGTGATCATCCTCAGAGAATCTTTGTTTTACTGTGTATTACCTTGAATCCTTTAGACTATAAGGGGAATTGACAGTGAGTGCTTCCTTAGATATTCCATGAAAGACCTGGGTTATATGGGGAATTGACCGAGTGACCTTCCATAGAGAGTCTTGACCTTGGGGCTATAAAGGGAATTGACTGTGAGTGCTTCCTCAGAGAGTTCCTGACTACCTTAGACTATAAGGGGCATTGACTATGAGTGCTTCCTCATAGAGTCTTATATACTAAAAAACAGGGGTTAGGTCAACTTTACTGCCCAGAGGGTGGCTTGTTCTTGTTAGGTAAGACGAGAGGGGATGGATGAGAGTACATCCTAGAGGGTTACCTGTTTGTGCTTAGCTGTTTGATTAGCTGTTGCTTGATGTTGAAACTATGGATTGCTTAGTGCTGTGTACTTTCCTACTTACTACTTTCTATACTTTACCTGCCATATATTCCCTGACTATTAGGCATAGATCCTCAGGTGGTTACCTACTGGGATTTATTCTCACACCCTGTTTGGGTCATGCTTTTGGGCCCAAATAGATTATATTGTTGTAGCTATAGATAAGGGCATGAACCCTTCTACTTGAGGTACTTGATCTCATGTGGAGATGGAGAGCATGGGAGAAAGCTATGGATTGCGATGCTGAGGAGTTTATCTGCTTTATTTTGCACATTGGTTTAACACTGTTTTATTTCATCATTGTGACTTGTTTGGCAGTTTTCCTAGATATATGTATCTTTCATCTTTTTATATATGTTATCTAGTTTATATTTTCTGTTTTCTACAGCTACTGTTGTATTTTATTATTACCGATTCCTCTCTTGTATATATTTATTTACATCCACTGTGTACTCTGCCAATGAGGGCATAGTTTCCCCATTATCACAACCAAGGCCCTCGCTACTAGTCGGTAGCCTCTGGTGTTCAGGGAAATGTGCTTGAGGCCATGTGACCAACCGGGTACAGGGCGCCTCTAGGTGGCTTCCGTAACCGGGACATTACAAAGTGGTATCCAAGGAATTATTTTCTCTTGATTTACTATTTGGAGCCTTTATCTAGGGATAGGAAGGAATAGGTACATGGTAATAAGCTATGCCCGGGAGTAGCTAACCCTTGTATAGGGAAAAGCCAATCTACCTCTTTTATTGTAATTTCTTCTAGATTTTCTTGTTTATGGTTGATCTGATTTTCATCGTTAGGTGAATCACGTGTTTTGTGTTATTACTATTGGCATTATTAAGGTACTATTTCTGTTGCAACGTGATGAGATGAGGGTATTCCATCTCATGAATCATATAGGAACTTACTAGAAATCACATGTCATGCATTATTTCCTTGTCATCTAGGATGCATTAGTTATTTCATGTTGTTGTGATAGACGTTGTGTAGAATATGTATGCTATTGTGATAGATGATTTAGTAAGAATACCTGCTGTTTGATAGGTTATTCTTTTGTGTAAAGTTTTGCTTGAATGGACGCCAAACTTTTGTTCTTGAGGTGTTATGGGCCCCCATGGACCATAATTTGGTGGATCATTGCCCTGTTTGCCTTGTTATAATATGTATAGGATTCCATACTTTGATTTGTGGGGAGTATGGGCCCTCACAGTTCAGAATATGGCACTTTCAGTGTTTGTTTCAGTGTTTTCTTAGTTCCATAGTAGTTTCTGAGCCTTATTGTCCGAAGAAACCCCAAATACACGTCGTGTAGTTTTAACTACATGCCATGTGCTCTTCTGTTTTGGAAGAAACTGCTTTTCTAAAGTACACACTATGTACTTTATGTACACGCCGTGTATTCTCTAACCATGTTGTAGGTCGTGTGAGTAGAGAAACAGGATGAGGG
This sequence comes from Viscum album, assembly GCA_963277665.1. Classification (NCBI taxonomy): domain Eukaryota; kingdom Viridiplantae; phylum Streptophyta; class Magnoliopsida; order Santalales; family Viscaceae; genus Viscum; species Viscum album. The sequence goes on from OY728158.1 coordinate 1,469,057,037, forward strand.
AAAGTTTGGGGGGAACACAACATGTACTAGTTGAACACGCCGTGTAGTCGGACCCAGGTACCCAGCCGTGTCACAAAAAAAATGGGTCGAGGTTATCCCTTATCGTACATGCCGTGTCCATCTGGAACATGTCGTGTAGTGTCACCCGTGTAGATGGCCGTGTAACCAACAACATGGGTCGGTGTTATCCTTTCACATACATTCCATGTCCACCTTGAACATGTCATGTAGTGTGAGCCGGGTGTCAGACCATGTCACTAATATCACGGACAAGGCGAATCTTGTATAGTACACGCCATGTCTATCTTGAACACATTTTGTAGTCTTGTATTAAGAGATCCATCAGGCTTAACCATGTAGAAGGACTTGGGAAGGGGAAGAGGATTCAAATACACACCATGTCTCAGGACAACACGCCGTGTTCCTGGGGTGTTACACGACTAGGTTAGGTAGGAGTACACGCCCATGTAAATGACTTAAGGGAACATGACGTGTAGTAAATGTACACGCCATGTAGTCATGTTTTGTAAACATGAGTGCTTCATTATCCTATTCCTTTATTACACTCCTTGTTTTCAGTCCTTGATAACCTTGATCTAAGGTGCGTGCTTGACCTTGTATAGACATGACACCGAGACATCATCCAGTTGTGCGCTAGTTTCCAGATGACGATCAGACACCGAACATGGCCGATCAGGGATTACCTGCAGATCCTCCAATTATTCCAACCTTGGCACCAACCATTGTACCTGACATAGTTGTAGATGCACAATTTAGGTATGGATTTCTGAGGACGATGCAGAAATTTTAGGAAGTGCCGCCTCCTGCCTTGTCGATGGATGATTTTAAACGGGTCTTCCAGTAGCATCAGCCTCCTACTTTCTCAGAGGATAGAGGACCTTAGGATTTAGAGTCATGGATAGAAGCCACGATGATGATTTTTCAGCGTATGAAGATACCTCCAGAGAATAGGGCGATGTTTTCTACCTACATGCTCTGAGAATTTGCCAAGTGGTGGTGGGATGTGATCTCACAGGCAGACCGCCAGCAGAATATGGCTAGGGAAGAGTTTCAGCACATATTCTACGATTAATTCTATCCGAAGACCTTGAGGGCCAATCGAGCCCAAGAGTTCATGAGCCTGGAGCAGGGTACTCTTACTTTTATGTAGTATTCCTCCCGTTTCACAGAGCTGTAATGTTTCATGCCTAGTCCATGAGGTGATGAGTTGTTTTGTGCACAGAAGTTTGAGGATGGTCTGCGGAATGACATCTGATATCAGGTGAACATCTTCAGGTTGAATTCAATATTTTCTATCTTCAACCAGGATATGATCACATAGCATAATATGAGGGATTCTAGAGTTGTGAGACATGGTGGTTCAGCATCTTATGTTAGTGCTCCGCCAGCTGATAGCAGGAAGCGCCGTAGGGAGGCTGCACGAGGAGATCAGAGTAGGCGGGATGCATCTTCTAGTAGCCAGGTGGTGTGCTACCAGTGTGGAAGAAGCATGAATATGCGGCCACTTTTCCCGAGAGACCTAGTGGAGTGCCTATCTTGCGGTAAGAAGGGATATCTTCAGCACTTTTGTTAGTTCTTCTTACCAGTAGCTTGTGATATGAGTTCTTCTACGATCCCACGTTCAAAAGAAGTGCCACCAATTTCTCACCAGTCTGAGAACTGGAGTTATTCCAGCCATTCAGGCCAAGGTAGAGGTCATGGACATGGTAGTCAGTCACCGGTTCTTCAGCAACAGCAGGGTGGATCATCATAGAGCGGTCAGCTAGGGTCACAGGGCCGCGACATAGGACAGACTTTTTCAGTGGGGTAGAACCAGTAGGAGAAATATCCCAGACCCTCCACAGTTCGAGGTACGATCTTATTAGCCTTAGTTTTATCTTCAGCTCTTTTCGACATAGGGGCTTTCCATAGCTTTATATCTGTTGCTGTTGTGGAGAGCCTTGGGCTCTGCATATTTTCTTCTGCTGATATCTTGACGCTATAAACTCCGTTGGGGACTAGTAAGGCTAGTGTACATCATTGCAAGGAGTGTCCACTAGAGATTGGTGGATGCCACTTTTTGTGGGACCTCTATGTCCTAAAGATGACAGGATATGATTTCATTCTAAACATGGATAGGTTAGTTCCATTCCAGGCAGTCGTCGAATGTTATCAACGCAGGGTGAGTTTCACATCACCAGAAGGTGAAACTTTTCATCATAAGGGAGAATGAGATGTCTAGGAAAGCAGAGCGGGTCCAGATCATCATGGGTTTGGAGGCATTACAACCCAAATCTCTAGTCTATAACTGGATGACTAGAGACTTCACAGTTAGACATTCCTTCAGTGGTGGATCATTTTAGATATGTCTTTCCAGAGGAATTTTCAGGTTCACCTCTGGAGCGTGAGGTTGAATTTTCTATTGATCTTGTTCTAAGAGTGGCACTGGTGTCCATTACTCCTTATAGGATGGCTACACTAGAGTTGCAAGAGATCAATATGTAGTTAAAGGAGTTTCAGCAAAGGTTTTCATCTGACTCGGTACTCCTCTTTGGGGTTCACCTGTCCTGTTTACGATGAAGGCAAACAGTACCCTGAGGCTTTGTGTGGATTATCCAAAGCTAAACTAGTTGATGGCCAAGAACCGATATCCTTTACTAAGGATTTATGATCTCTTCGATCAGCTTCGAGGATCATGAGTGTTCTCGAAGATTGACTTGAGGTCTGGTTATCATCATTTGCACATTAGACTATTAGATATACCTCTTACAACCTTCCAGAGCAGGTATGGTCTATACGAGTATATGGTTATACCGTTCTGTCTCATGAATGCGCCTGCAGTTTTCATGGCATTGATGAACTGCGAGTTCCATCCATACTTGGATTCCTTCGGGGTTGTTTTTGTGGAAGATATCTTGGTGTACTCTTACACTCGACACGACCATTCCACCCATCTTGAGATTGTTTTGATTACACTGAGGAAGCATCAGTTATATGCTAAGCTCTCAAAGTGCCACTTCTGGATGGATTAGATCCAGTTCCTGGGTCATATTATCTCCGAGGAAGGAGTATAAGTAGACCCAGAAAAAGTGAGAGTTGTAGTTTCTTGATAGCATTCGAATAATGTTTTTGGGGTGCATAGTTTTCTAGGGCTGGCTGGATACTATAGGCTTTTCATACAAGACTTTTCATGCTTAGCAGCACCACTGATGAGTCTGACTAAGAAGGGTGCGAAGTTCTTGTGGTCAGATCCTTGTGAGTCATCCTTTCAGGATCTAAAAGAGAGGTTGACTTTATCACCGATACTAGTCTTTCCAGAGCTAGTCAAGATCTATACTGTTTATTATGATGCGTCAGGTATCAGGCTGAGAGCTGTGCTTATGTAGGGAGATAGAGTTGTTGCGTACGAGTCTCGGCAGTTGAGGCCACATGAGAGGAATTACCCAACGCACGATCTAGAGTTGGCAGCTTTTTTTCATTCCCTACACTGTTGGAAACATTATCTTCTAGGAGAGAATTTTTTGGTTTTCATTGACTAAAAAATCTCAAGTATATCTTCACCCAGCGTGATCTTAATTTTAGATAGCGCGGGTTGGTTGAGTACCTACAGTCCTTTGACATTGATCTAGCCTATACACATGGGAAGGTCACCGCAGTGGCTGATGTGTTGAGCAGGAGGACGCAAATACAGGAAGTTCAGGAGGCCAGTAGTGACTGGTAGCTTATGGCTCTATTCTCGGAGATGCATTTATAGGTGCACGACAAACGGGGGCAGAATTTCCTTTCTTCTGTAGCAGTTACCTCTACCATTCTTGATCGAGTATGAATGAGGCATCTATCAGATTTTGAAGGCCTAGTCCTATGGGAGAGTGTGTTAAGAAAGGACCCTATTTCTAGATGGAACCTAAGCGAGAAAGAGATATTTCATTTTTAGGGGCGTGTATGGGTGCCAGTAGACATATGCAATGAGTTGATGTAGGATTTTCATTCCTTAGTTTGGGAAGTTCATCCTGGCATCACTAAGATGTATCATGATATACACTGTTATTATTGGTGTCCAGGTATGAAGAAAGATATTGCTGGTTTTTTCATGATGTGTTCTACTTGTCAGAAGGTGAAGGTAGAGAATCAACGACCAGTAGGGCTTTTACAGTAGTTACCCATTCCCGAGTGGAAGTGAAATGATGTCGCGATGGATTTCGTGACTTGTTTTCCAAGGTCTCCTCGAGGGAATAATGCAGTATGGATTTTCATTGACAAAATCTATAAGGTCACTCAATTTTTTCCAATCAAGGATACCTTTAGGTTAGATGAGCTGGGACGGTTGTACATCCCTTTCATTGTACGTCTGCATGGAGTTCTACACTCCATAATTTTAGATAGGGATGCATGTTTTACTTCTCGGGTCTGGAAGGGGCTACAGAAAGCTTTGGGTACATAGGTGCTTTTGAGTACAACCTACCACCCTCAGACAGATGGCTAGTCTGAGCGTATGATTTAGGTTCTTAAGGATACGCTCTGAGCATGCATTCAAGATTTTGGGGGTTCTTTTGAGAAGCATATACCACTTGTGGAGATTTCCTACAACAATAGTTTCCAAGAAACTATCCAGATGGAATGTTATGAGGCCTTGTACGGTAGAAAATGCCAATCACCCTCATGTTGGCTGGAGGTAGGAGAGGCATATTTGCTGGGACCTCGTCTTGTTCAAGAGACCACACACCAGATATAGTTGATTCAGAAGAGGATGGCTACTACGCAGTCTTGAGAGAAGCCTTATGCTGATCAGAGGATACGACCTCTAGAATTCGAGGTCGGGGATCAGGTTTTCTTGTGTGTCACACCGAGGTTGGGACACAAGAGGATTATGAAACAAGGTAATCTTTTGTCAAGGTATGTTGGGATGTTTGAGGTGTTAGAGGGAGTTGGGCCAGTTGAATATCGGTTGTAGTTACCTAAGAGGTACCGGGCTATGCATGACGTCATCCACATTTCTCAGCTTCGACATTACTTCTCAGAACCGTATCACATCTTCGAACCCGAGGAGGTTGAGTTGGAAGTGGATGCATCCTTTGAGGAGCATACTTTCTAGATAATTGATCAATGTACGAAGGTTCTCCATCGCCGGTCTGTTACTCTTGTACGAGTGATTTGGAAGCATGGGCGAGTACAGGACAAGACTTGATAGAGGGAGGCAGACATGCAATCACAGTGGCCAAATCTGTTTAGGGTTTCTTTCTCTACACCGCGCTAGTGAAATTCGGGGACAAATTTCTTTAAGGGGGGAAGTTTTTAAGAACCTAGATCTTCTTTTCAGGTATGTTTTTCCTTTTATGGTTGTTTTTTAGGAAAAAGGAAATTCTGGAAATTTTCTAAGTAAACACTATGTACTTTATGAGTACACGCAGTGTACTTCCTTCCCACCGGAGGCCATGTAGTAACCATACACATTGCTATGTGGGAGTGACTTGGAGACCACTTAAAGAGGAGTATGAAAACGTTAAGTACACGCTGTGTAATTTTTTTCATTAAATGCACTGGGGTCTCCTCCAAAGGATAGAACCGTCTCTTTCTCAACCTAGTTCGTGTAAGAGCGCCGAGCATCCACAGATATTTAACGAGCCCCTGATCTAGCATCCTTCCTCCGAATCAAACACCATCGGTTGCATTGGAATCGCATCAGTGAGTTATATATTCTCCTAGGACACCATCCATTGATTTCTAATCTTTCGTGATTTGTTGTTGGTTGAACGTTTTAGAAGTTTTTCTAGATCTTCAGATTTATAAGGTGAATCAAGCTTCGAGGTTCACGTATATCGATATCCTAATGCCAAGGTAGGTGGTTTGTGCCTTTCCATTCAAAGTCTTTGAGTATTATGTGAAAATTCCGGCAATAACCTTGAGTGGGGTATTGTGTGTTTATAGTTTTACCCCTATTGTTTGCCTGCCATGCTTGTACAATTTTGTGGAGGTTATTTGAATATTAATGGGATTGATTGCTATGTTTTGGATGTTTTCCCCTTTTATGTTCTATTTATGACCATTTGGTCATGTTAGCCAGTTTGGATTCCTTTCCTAGTTTCCATGTCTATTGTTGTAGGATGGAGAGTTTGTATTCTGAAATGCTTGATCTGCTGTGGACTATTACCCAAGTAGTTATATAGGTTTAATTGACCATATCACGCTGTTATGCTCATTGACCAACACAGGGCCATGAGAACCTTGTGTAATATACTATAATGTGAATTGACTGAGTGAGCTTCCTCGAAGAGTCTTTTATCACTTTAGGCTATAATGGGTATTGACCGAGTGAGCATCCTCAGAGAGCCTAAGTGGACTTGAGGATATAAGGGGAATTGACCGAGTGACCATCCTCAGAGAGTCCTTGATTTCTTTAGACTATAAGGGGAATTAACCATGTGATCTTCCTCAGAGAGACTTTGTTTTACTCTGAATTACCTTGACTATTTTAGACTATAAGGGGAATTAATAGTGAGTGCTTCCTTAAGGAGTCTATGAACGACATGGGATATAAGGGGAATTAGCCGAGCGAGCTTCCGCATAGAGTCCTTGACCTTGGGGCTATAAGAGAAATTGACTATGATTCCTTCCTCACAGAGTTATTGACTACCTTAGACAATAAGGGGAATTGACTGTGAGTTCTTCCTTATAGATTCTTATATACTAAACCACAGGGGTTAGGCCAAGTGTACTTTCGAGAGGGTGGATTGTACTTATTTGGTAGGACCAGAGGGGATGATGAAGAGTATATCTCAGAGGGTTACCTGTTTGTGCTTAGCTGTTTGATTAGATGTTGCCTGATGTTGAAACTATGGATTGTTTACTGCTGAGTACTTTCCTACTTACTGTTTTCTGTACATTACCTTCTATATATTCACTGACTGTTAGGCACAGATCTTTGGGTGGTTTTCTACTGGTATTTAGTCTCACACCCTATTTGGGTCATGCTTTTGGGCCTAAACCGATTATATTGCTATAGGTATAGATAAGGGAAGGATACCTTCTACTTTAGGTACTTGATATGCCGTGGATATGGAGAGCATGGGACCAAGATATGGCTTGAGATGCTGAGGAGTTTATCTACTTTCTTTTGAACATTGGTTCATCACTGTTGTATTTCAGCATTATGACTTGTTTAGTAGTTTTCCCTGACACATGTATCATGCATCTTTTTATATATGTTCTCCAGTTTATATTTTCAGTTTTCTGATGTTACTTTTGTATGTCATTACTATTACTTCTGCTCTTGTATGTATTTATTTACTTCTGTTGTGTAATCTTCCAACGAGGGCATAGTTTCCCCACTATCACACCCAAGGCCCTCGTTGCTAGTCGGCAGCCTCTGGCGTTCGAGGAAATGCATTTGAGGACATGTGACCAACCGGGTACGGGGTGCCTCTGGGTGGCGTCCGGAACCAGGACGTTACAATTTTTAGTTGTTATGAATAGTAACCATGGTAATGATTTGTCGTCTCAGTGTGATTAAAATAGGTAAAACTGGGTTACAATTATTGGATAAAGATTTTGAAATACCACAAAAACGTGAATTTATCCTATTGGATTATTTGATTTCAAAAAAATTAATCCTAGATACAAAAATATGGGGATTTATTTCCACTTTCATTTGAATATTAAATTTATATTATTTTAAGAAAAGGATAAATAATAAATGTTACTCTATTACCTTTAATTTCTATTATATGTTTCCATAAGGATATAAAGTAGTTATCAATGAATATTAAAGATTATTTTTTTCATAAATAAATTATTTTCATGATGGTAATTTATTTTTAATTTTTTCTAACAGTATAATTACTGTAAATACTTATACAACACTTACTCAGTGCTTATGAAAATAGTATAAAAAAGTAAATGATTTTAAAAAAATGAAAAGAAATATTATTCAAGTATATTATGGTAGAAATTAATATTAAGGATAAAATTTTTTATAAATTATTTTTAAGGATTTTATATTCTAAATCCATTTTTATATTGATGAATTTCGAGTATTTAAATGAATATCCCCAAAAAAAAAGACATTAATGATATTTTATATTAAAAAAGTTTTATTACACATTAAAAACATAATTGAATAAGATATTTGGATGGTAAATGATAATAACTATCTTCAATATACCATTTATGAGAGACTTTCCACCATTGTATAAAATGTTTTACCTTTAATGTCTAACACTTTTGTTACCACATTTAAGGTTAAAAAGTGTAAATAAAGGATTTAATGTAATGGATAAGGTTTACAATGAAAAAAATACCTTATAAAATCTATTATATGATGATCCTATGGCCATATACTACTTTTATTATAATTCATGTCCATTTTTAAGCATTTAATCTTATTAATACATTAATTATATTTAAATTTTATATGTAATTCCAAGTGTTTACTCTCTTAACTTATCAAAGGATACCTAATCTCCTCCATTATTCACAATTTTTGAGCCTTATATATCAAAAAATAATGGAAAAATACCTTCCAAGATTACTTCTATTGTTTATTGGGCTTCTGTACTTTCCTTGTGACAATCTAAAAAATTCTAAATGTGTAAGCCATATGGGGTCTTGAAAAAAAGATTTAGTCATCTTATATGAAACTTTCAAGAATTATTTCATATTATAATTCATATAATTATTTTTTATCCATACTAACATAAGTAATATAGGGTAATTAATATATGTATATTTTAATATGATTATGAGACAACTATTTTACACCTCATTTTCATCCAATAGGAAATGAATGTATCACTTGTGTGTACATGTGGGCTACCACCTCCATGATGTGATGTGATTCATTTTATATATCATAAAAATTGTATGTTTATAATTATGTTTTAAATAAATATATTTTATATTTACGGTATGAATATGATTATTTTATGTAAAAATAATATTTTTTAGAAAATGAAAACTATGTTCGTGTGTATGTACAAACTATCATCTACATGAATGATGTCATTAATTTTTCTATATATTACTTTTATTGATGGTTATAAATATTAAAATATTGAATATATATGATATAAATTAGAATATTAATATTATATATATTATGGAACCATGATCAATGTGCAAGGAAAAAAAATTACAAAATGAAACATTCATGAAAAATGAAACTGACAACACCTAGAAATAAGGATTTTAATAAATAATTATTAATAAACAGGTGTTGAAATATTATATTTGGATAATATATGATATTATAAGTATGTAAATGGTTTATTTATATAATTATAATAAATAAAAGTATATTATACATGAGGTTAGATAACTTACAAATCATGTCAGAAATATAATAAGTGATATTGGAATCTATATTATTTCATTGAGAAATGTTTGATTTTATGCATCTATTTATGTTTTAAAGGTTTATATATTTCACATTTAACCTCTAATATGAATTTATACATATATAATCATGTTATTTAATATTAAAATTAAAATTATTTCATCCAATGGGTTTTGATTCTAATGTTTCCAAAGTGGTAGGGGTTTATCATCTAAAATTGTATTCTTTGGGATATATATCATGTTATACACCTATATTATTTTATGGGGGTATATCTAATTCCATTTTTATATTTTAAATATTGAATATCATTTTTTTAATAGTATCTAAAATTTCATTTTAATTTATTAATTCATGGGACTTATGATATAAATGTTACCATGGTAGTTAGGGTTTTATATTACAATCTCAGTGTTTATCGTGATTGTTTATGATTAAATTTTATATGATAAAAGTATGTGATATCTCTATAATAAATAATATGCATGTTATTCTCTAATAGTTTTTTCTATAGATTAAATGCATTTCATTCATTTTTGTTTCTATATGTACTAAAAATTCCAATTAGATATTTTTAAGGATAACCATATTTATTTTTATCGATGGTAGAGAATCATTTCTCTTATATTTTCTTATAATATAAAACATTTTAAATATTTATTTTCATATTATATAATTATTTTATAAAATCAGTTTTTACTGATTGTTGACATTAAATTAAATTTTTAAAAGGAATCTTTATAAAGTTTCCTAAATAAGGTACTTTATTCTTTGTACTAAAAGTGTAAAAGGGAGAATTGTTTTAAAGTTTACCACATGAACAAAGTTCTTATATCTACATGAATACTATTTTATTTGACTCTTCCTTTAAAAATTTATAAGGTTACTTTAAAATAAAAAAATTTCCTTAATATTTTGAAATTATTTAGATTTTAAATATTCATTTCAAAATTAATAAGTTATTTTTCTCAAGAAATATTATATGGATCATTTAATGGTAGTTTCATCAAGGAAAACATCAATTGATGATATTTTTTATTCACTAGGGATATGATCCAATGAAACCATATTTATTAGTTATTTTTATGGTTTATGATTAGATGAAGATATCTTGATGAAACCAATTTTCTACTCTAGTTAAGTTATGATGAAATTATAAATGTTTTCATAATCTTATGGAATACATATAAATTGAATGTGGTTATGTGATGAGTGGGTATGTTATATCCCTCCATTGTTTTGGGTAAATATTAATGTTTTATGAGCTCATAGAGGGAAAATTATAGGTTATACCAACCCTAAAAGAGGGATCATGGGAGGTTATCTGAAGTCTAAACAAGGTACATGGGTGGCTAGCCCAAGATTAACATGTGATGAATATATTCATGTATAGCCTTGAAATATGATTTTTATGATTATGATTATGACACACATTATATTACACTGTCTAGGATATGTTAGTTGTCTTATTATATGATCTTATACATCATGATATTTGAATCTTTAATGAATCATTTTTTAGAATCTTCCAAATATTTGTGTGATGATTATGATATATGAATTGCTAGTTATGAATTTGAAAAGTTAAAGATCATGTTCTCATACCATTATGCTCATGATATTATTACATATGACCATTGACTGATATCTACCATGTTTAGCTATATGGATCATCTGATCTCACCCTTTTTTGTCTTTCCTTTTCTTAACTTATGAAGAATGGTTTAAAGTAGGTTATGTCTACGAAGTGTACTACATGAGAAGAACTTCTTGAGGTATGTTGAATGTATTTCATGAAATAATTTTCTTTTTCATCTAGTCTTTAATGAGAATAAACCATTATGATAATGGGTAATGAGTTATTTTAAGATTTACTAAATATCCATATAAAAGGATGTAATATTTTTATATATAGTGTTTGGGTGAACTCATTATGGTGGGTTGGTTTAGGGACCCAGATTAGGAGAATATAGGGTTGATTAGTTACAACCACCAATTATAAAAATGTTATATTTATAGATCTTTCAACATGTTCTCAAGAAAATATCTATGTTATTTCATTATATTTTTATGTAGATATACTTATGTGAACATAATGTTCTTAACTATATATTTTAGTAAAAAAATTTACACAAAGGGATTCATGTAAAATAAAAAAATAATATTTACATAAAAACATATGATAACATATAGAGTATATTATATATCAAGATCATAAGATATGAAAACAAAATAAGATTATGAGTAATATAAAATTTATTTTATTTTACGTTCCTAAAAGTGTATGTCTTCAACACATGGAAGATGTTTGAATATCTATTTCTTAATTTTTTGTTTTAAAATAAATAGAACATATATACTATTTTTTTCATTTGAATTAATTTGATTCATCAAGATATTTAAATTACATAGAATTTTGAAGATGTTCGTCCTCCAATTTGGAATAGTATATAATTAGTTTCTCTGGTATCATCTATCACACAAGTTTTATCACTCTTATTATAATGTGAATTATAATATTAGTTAGAAATTTCCATTCCTTAGCCTCCCTAATTGGTATCACATATAATCCCTTGTATTTACAATGTGAATTAGAAATCATGAATTTACTTTAGTTGGTAGGTATAAGATATTTCTTCAATGGTTAATCATCTTCTATATTTGATTTAGAGTTCCATCATCAGAAATATAGATTTTATTAATGAATTCTCTAAATAGTTTTTGATTTTACATTATATGTTTTTGATGAACATTTTATCCATCACAATTTCTATTAAATTATATAATAACACAACACAGTAATTCTTATGAATTATTGAAAAATATTCATTATATAATTCATGGTTTAAATTTGTTCAATAATTGAATATTTTATTAATATTATTAACAAAAATAAAGAAAATATTTTTTATACATTTAAAAAAAATTAAAAAATATATCAGTTAAAATACTGAATATATCATCCAAAATATATCTACCCTATTATAATAATATTTTCACAAATATCTAGAAATATATCCACAAATATTAAGTAATTAAATTATAGTATATTTATACAAAATTACTTTTAATATGATTTAATTTATAAATTTTATTTTGAATTTAATAAACATAAGTAATTTTATCAATTAATTTACAAAATATCACAACCAATATTTCATTGAATATTTTTTTCTTGAAATTAAATGGTGGTAGACACATTAAAAAAAATTCCCACAAATGTTTTGTGGACAGTGATTCTATGACTTAGTGTTTTTATAATTCCTTCTACAAAATTATAAAGCCACAAAACCCATTTTTTGGACCAAAGGCAATATTTATACCTTGTAGTATTTCTTTGCTATTTCTGTAAATAATATTTCTAAATTAAATGATTATTGAACTATTATAAAAAGATTCTATTTATAAATCACATAAATATCTAAATATTGAACCAAAACCTTTCCATATCATATATGGATAAACCTAAATTATAATAATTATATATATTCATTACAAAAAAACAAAATATTTTTAAAGATATTGATATAATTCATTAAGAGTAAAAGAAAATTGAAATTTATTTAATAAATTTTATATAACATCAAAATGATTATTATAAAGAGAAAAATAAATTTTTAGCATAGTTTACATTTAATGTTATGTCAAGAGGAATATAATTTTTTCATATTACTATTATATTAAAAAACAATATGTAATTTATTCACGTTGTAAATTAATTTTAGACTCACATTTTGGTCATCGATTCAAGAACATAGCATAAAAATAGAAATTTTATACATTGAAAATTTAAAAGTAAAATAGTCAAAAACCCCATATAAATAAATTATAAAACATCTCATAAATTTATCCAGTTATTATTAACACAATCAAACATTAAAACCCCATTATCAAAATTCTTAATTATTGTGTAAATACCAATCTTGAAATATCTTATTGAAATTATTCTTATAAAAGATTATGATATATGATTTTGGATTGTATGATTTTTGGTTTTCAAATACATTAACCTTTAATATAATCTTTTTAGGTACCATTAAAATATTTAATTTTAAAATAATTTATATTCTCATCATGAAACATTTATAAATAATTTTTTTTAAAATGTGCATCCTGAAATAATACATAGTGGGATATATTATGTGATGCTGAAAAAAGGTTTTGTTAAATCGTAAATGCCCATATCAGTATCTTAATCATGTCATTAATAAACCTTTATGATCTTAAATAAGAATAATATTAAAATATTTTTAATTATAATTACGTTTTATAAAAAACATCTAAGCTTTGTTGTAAATGTTTTTAAATTTATTCAAAGATTTTATGCAAATATGTCATGATAGAGAGACCATATTTTGTGTTTGGAAACATTTTCACTAAATTATTAATAGTTAATTACAAACGATAATATCTTCAATGGATAAAAATAAATATTAAATCCATAATTGATCCATTTAGGAACCATTATGCTAGATTAATAGAAAATATTATGTGATTATTCACTATTATCTGTACAAAATATGGTTTGTGTATTCTACCATCTTATAGTGAAGATTCCGTGTTTTTTATTCATTAATGAATAAAAGGAATCAATTTTACTTCTATCATAAGAACATATATCTAATAAAATATAGAATCAAAAATTTTAAATCCATATATCCATTAGAATGTCTGTAGAGTGATGTAATAATAACTGGTATGTGCATGTTTACAATACATAATATCTATTTTTATTAATAAATGAAAATAAATTATGTGATTATGAAAATGTATTAAAATTTATTATTCATTTAATAAAATATAAAAAATATTCTAAATAATTTTTGGATGAGTGTTTATTAGATGTAAATTTGAATATTCACATGTTCTAGTTGTAATAAATTATGATAGAATTTTTTTATTCTCTCATTATTTTAACAGAATAGGTTTTTCTCAATGGAAATGAAACCTTAAATTACTATTATATTTTATTCCATTAACTATATTATCCAGTTTTTATTTAGATACATTGTATAAAACAAAATTTTATTTTCTCTATATATATTATGTTTTGTGTTGGAATCACAAAAAACATTTTCTACCATTACATAATGTTATTAATATAATTGAACAAGATTCTCATGGAAACATGAATTGAAATATTGATAATAAATTAAAAAAATTAAGTATAATTATTCTTCAAAATAACTATTTTTATTTTTTTAATATTTCAAATCATTGACGCTTTTGAATTTATTGAAATTTTTTTCTTAAATTAAAAAAAATCACAAATTTCCACTGTAATTTTTATAACTCTATTATCAATCACGTTAATATACCCCATTGATTTAAATATTTATTTCTTATTTTCCCACCTTTTTACTAAAACAAACAATGAAATACATAATGGAAAATGGAATATTTCATGGTACCTTAGTTCTTGAGGAGATGTCATACATTCATTACTAGCCTAGAATATTGAAATATATATTTTTTATTCAACTTCTAAAAATAGATGAAATAAACTTTTTGGGTGGAACATAATCAAGAATTAACCTACTTATATGGAAAATTAACCTACTTTTGTGTGGTGAAAAACACTATTGGAAGCATAAGATACATATTTTTGTGGGATGAGGATTCAATAAAAATGATTCAGTTGCTTCGATATAGTCACACAATGAAATTACCTTTCTTTAATACCAACCACACACTTTTCTCTAAGAGAATAAGGTCCACATAAATCAGATATTCTATCACCAAAATTTCTTATGGAATAAAAATAAGTGTACCCAAATAATTCAGTCTCAACTTATATTCCATATATTCTCCCATAATGAAATAAAACTTTTATATACTTGTGAATTATTCTATAATAATTATTTTTTTTATTACTATTGATCACTCTAAATTATTTATCAATGTATAAATATAATGTAAATATCCTATAATATTTTTTAATGAAGGGGTTATGGAAATATATAGGAGGGGGGGGGTGGGGGTTAATTTTAAATATTAAAATAATAATCATATTAAAAGATTAATTGCGGAATATAGGGGATGAAAATAAAAAACAACCCAATAAAAAACATTTTAGTAAATAAAGTGTGAAGAGTGAAAGAATAAATAAATAATTTTACTTTATCTAAGACAAAATAATCATTATTTTAAAGATATAAAACATATAAAAAAATTCAAAAAATAACATCTACATAGATCTAGTATTTAATGAATATGTAATGTTTTGAATACTAAACACTTTTAATTGTTAAAAGAAGGTTTTATAAAGTAAAATATTAAAGTTTTATTAAAATTTAATTATATATATAAGTCACCCTCTAATTATTCTTATATTTCAAATTTTCAGATAGTTAATTTTAGCTCCAAACAAGCTCCTCAATTTATATATAAACATAGTTTTAATAAGAACCCTTGAAAAAGAATCAAATGATATTAAATGAATTTTAAAATGATTTTAAATGAATTAAAATATAAAAAATATTTAGTTATTCATATAGAATAGATGATATAAACATATTCTACATGTTCTGAATCCATATAAATACAAATTTATGTTTATGTTAGTAAATAAAATAAAAAAAGTTTTACTTAAGTTAACTAACCAAAAATAGATACCAATATTATAGAATTATATATAATAAAATATATGTATGTTCTCTATAATAAAATACAATAAAAATTTCGAAAACTTATTCCATCATGCCGTAAATAAAAATATAATTATTTGATTTTTCCCATAAGAATCTGACAGTAATACCATATGTAATGATACAAAATGGTAGAATAGAAACTAATATGTGTATTGATGATAAATCTAAATTCATATTGACAAGGTATATAGAAATGTTATCTTTTCATAAAATTTGAATAGATATATTTATAAACTCATGTAGTTGAAGGTCTCATAAATTTTCTATTAATGTATATTTAGAAAAAAAAGTTATTTTTTTACCAAAGGATTTTGTCAAAATCAATGGACAATCCAAATAATTATGAAAATAATCTCCACATTTAAAGAAATTAACTAAATAAATTATTGCATATGTTACTATAAAAAATTTATTCTTGGAAGTTGAGGGAATAAGAAAACTATAACCACGTCCATTATTTTTATCATCAAACTTATTTAAATAAACATCATTGCAACAATCAACATATGAAACAAATTTATGATTTATTGGCCTTCTTAAAGAAAAATTTTCATATCTAACATTATTAGACTCACATTTTAACCTTTAATTAATTTTTTGAATAAAAAAAAATCAACACAAACTTTTTATTCTATGGATAAATATGTATTTATTTTTGATTCATTTTCTTTTATAAACATGGTATAATTTTTCTCATTATGAGAAATATCATCCAAAAAAATTTAATTCTTCATATTCATCATTTTTAAAAGGAAAATATTTAATAAAATTATTAAAATATTTAATATTTATCATTTATAAATCCACAGATTATTTTTAGAAACATTTAACTTCATGGGATAAATAATTCTTTCCATCATTACTTTTCTTCTCTTTGTCCGTGATTTTATAATATATGATAATTATATTTTCAATATTTTCATTTTAAGGATCATATTACCATTTCATTGAATCATTATTAGTCTTTACAATATAAATAAAAAGAAAAATAATAATATAAATTATATTTACTATCTTCATAAGATTATAAAATTATCCACATGTAACCAAGATGTATCCTTACATTGACAAATGAATATGAAAGTTCAGAACAACATTTATTTCTTAATTGGATGTATCTTTTCTTTTCTTTCATTTAAGGACAATCATGACTTATGTGTCTTGTTTTTCAACATTCAAATCCAAAATTATATTAAATTTATATAATCCATTGAATATTTATTCTCTAGTGTTATTATCTATACAAAAATCACTTAAAAGTATCATCCACTTAGATGGTTAAATATAGGATTGTTTCCCTTATAATTTCACCCCATGATGGTTTTCTATTTCTGAACAGTTTCCAATATGTTTGTTTGTATAACTCTAAACACTCAATGATTTTGTATCCAGGGGGACCTTCTTTTTAAAGGAATGTTCTCGTTAGCTGTTTTGACTAATGATGGTTAATAACTCGCATTGGTCGATAGGATGGGATGTCCATCTCATTACACACTTTTGAGGGGAATTGTTTCTTACTCTAAGACTCTCTTATCGATTTAAGATATGTTCATGAATCCTTCATTAATTCCGAAGTATGATACAGGTCAATATAATATTATCAATAAATTATTAGCATGTATTGATCTTAGAATCATTTGTAGGTATCCGAGGTCCATCATCAGTGGATATATCTATATGTATCCAAATTCAATAGTTATAGTATCCTATTTTGTAATACATAGGTATTTTTTAGTCATTATTATGATGAAGATGGTTTTATAGGCCCATAGTGGGGAACTCAAAAGTTTATTGTCATCTGGGGAGAATAAGGTCACTTTGTAATTTATCACCATCCAGGGAGACAAGATTTGTTTTAATGTTATAATCGATCCTATAAATGGGATTCCTACATATCCTTATGAGAGGTATCAGAACCAACTTAGTTAGGTTCCACTTAACAAGGAACATCATACCTTTTAAGGTTGTGTGATGAGGACCCAACCATACAGTTTAATGTCATATAGAATGGACGTCTCAGTGGAAGGTTCCTAGTCAATGTTTGGTGTGTGAATTACACTAATGCAGCCCACAAAAATTGAAATGGATATGATTTTCCATGTTTAATTAGACCATTCTAGGGATATGGTCCAAAAGAACACGATTGATTTGGGGTGTTGGGTTTCAACCTTAGGGAGGATTCATACATATTCCATTTGTATGGGAATCAAAACCAACATAATTTGGTGATGAGGACCCATGGCTATGGAGGCCCTAAATGGTATGTCTCATAGGGGAGTATGACCCTTTGAGATTATAGGTTGGGGATTAGTCCTGAGAGGGATAACCCCTGTGAAGGCACCATGAGATATTTATTAACTCATAATGATTTGGGGGAATAACTCAGGGTTTATTACTGAGGAGGATGCATGGATTAAGGGAATTATGAATGGGTATTACTCATAACAAGTATTCCTATTGAGCTAGGGCCCTAAGAAGGCTTCCTTCATATCCGGGTTATTCAGAATCAGATTTATCATAGTTCAATACATCAAGTGGATCGTTTGGGTGTTGTGATCATCACTATCCTATAGGACTATGTGAGTCATGATATGTGTGAGAAAAAATATTAAGTGGAAGATTAAAATAACCACACACTTTTCCACCACTGGTGGAAGAGGCTGGGACTATGAAAGAAGAGGTCGAGGCAAATGGGGATGAGGCCAAGGCAACGATAGAAGAGGCTGGAGCTATGAAACTTCCCTCACATCACTTTACATTAGAAATTAGTCCATGGTAAAAAATAAATGAAGGTGAAGTAAACGAAGGCAGAGAAGAGCATTACTGAAATCTCCCACTTGAAAGACTAGCATATTACTCTTGAAGGGATGCCCTGAAATGGGCTCCACAGTGGGAGGAGGATATTATTCCATGTTTAATGGAAATAAATTTGAGATCTTTACCCTCCCTGCTGGGAACTGAGGGCTCCACAACTTAGAGACAAGAAGTTAAAAACATTTTCCAAACACTAATATGCCAAAAAATGAACTCCTTAACACTATCCATAGGGTAAGAGTCATTATTACCATAGATATACAAATATAAATATTCCCTGAGGACCTTAACCCTTAGGTAAGACAATAGAAAGAAACCCAAGACCATAGAAATAAAAATCAAAATGTGAGACACTCTAGTGAGTCTCTTCCCAAGGTTTTGTAGGTCATGAGGTCTGGGTTGTGGTTTTATCATGGTTACTATAAGATAAGGGAACCAATGAGAGAGGATCTATTCCATAGGTGTCTTTAAAAGAGGAATCAAAGGTTGATTCACGTAAGTCTTGGGCATAGGTGACCATCAAAGGTATGTTGCATAAGTGGACCATGTAGGGGCTATAAGAAACTGAAAGTGATTCACGTAGTGGGTTAGGACGACATGAGCTGCATATGCCTTGGTTAATAGATTAGTAGTGTGACAAAACTTGGGTGAGTCTTTAGACAAGGAACCATGGGTCTCCACTAGTGTTCCTAAAAGGGTATCGTGTAGGTCCCTAATTAAGGAGAGGGACCTCACATGTGCAGTTTCTCCTTAGCAAAGAATTTTCCTTATGCATGTGTCTTGTGTCCTTAGACCTTGAGGGGAATTTGATATTTCTTATCCCCCTTAATTCTATCTTATTTCATGTTTTAGAGAGCTACCTGGGGAATTTTGAGGGGCCTGGGTGTAGGTTCTGTGCAGTGAGATATCTAGGGTTTATTCAAATTTTTTAGTTTTTTAAATGAGGATCCTAAGGGTACTATTTATATTAAAGTATGATGCCTTTCTCGAATGAGTTTTTCGGCATAGATCCATGACATAGGTATATAGTGCATATTTTCCACGTTGGGGTGGATAAAATAATTGGACCACATAGGTCCTCGACATAGGTGTCTGATATTAGGGTACTCTGTAGGGGGTGTGCCTTTTGGAATACGTGGGCCGGGCCTGGGATTACCTCTTGGTGGGTAGGTGGTTGTGCATGTAGGTCCATTTTCAAAAAAAATCTTAACCTTTTTTAAAGTTCCATGACAATTTAACCTGATCAGTGTTCTCTTCTTAATATTTTTTTCTCCTTTATAGAAATGGGGTGTCAACATAATTCCCCCTTAAGACTGGATCCAAAGGAAAGATGAGGGTACAGTCCTAAGGTAAAAAAATGTGGAAAATATTCTTAAAGATAAAATGTTGGATCATACTGGTTATCCATGTAGGATGACCATGTATGTGTTGGGAGTAGGTAGGTGGCATAGGCTGGTGATGTCTATAAATACCCCCATTACCTTGGTTATTTTCTTCACATTCATTGTTTCAAACTATTTTCTCCCACCGTGTAGATAGTTTCACCTGCTACGTCGCATTGCGATATCTTTTAAATATATCTATGTATTATTACCCGAAGGTCCCCCATAGATTTTCTTAAAGGTACAACCACATGAGTGATGGGGCTGTGTGGAGTCACATTAGTTGAAAAGTGATGCATAGAACAACCTCATCGAGGGACCTTGTTGAGGGACCTATGTAGGGCACCTTGTCGAGGGACCCACATGGGGAATTTTCTTTTTCAAATTCATGGATTCTTCAAAGATAAAATTTGATTTTTTTGAATTCAATCATTCATAAATGTGAGAGAATTTTATGCCTTCTTATAGGTTTTAAAATTAATTCTTTAATGGCTAAAAATGATGAAGTTATTATGTATCAAACTAAAATGATCAAAACCACTGGACCATATTATTATGACGTTGTTGAGACTAAACTTCCCGATCTAGAAAAGTGTTTGATTCCATATCAACATGAGTATCTGTGAAGTGACTACCTTCTTATGTATGGGAAAAAACTCTTGAGGGATGCTCACATTCCAACAATTAATAAATACTTCTAGACAACTTGTTTTGTGAAGAATATTCACTCCTCATGTGCCAAAATCTTTGCGAAGTGTGTTCCCATCAAGGATGGGACAATCCCTATTGGAATTTTTTACATAAATATGGATTAAATCCTAATATGGATCCATGTGTCACATATCCAAGAACTCATTGATATGAATTTACCTTTTTTGTTTTTAAGACTAACTAATCTCATTGATGGAAAGAAGACCAGGACTTCCACTTTGGAGGGGGAGTCAGGACTGGGTGGATGTGGGCATATTGGGTGCACCAAACATGCATGGAGTTTAAAAAGATGATATAATATGTTCTTATCAATGATGATGTTTGGGTAGGACAAAACCTACATTTACAACAATAAAGATATTATTCCCAAGTTATTAAGTCGATCGAGTCTATAGAAAAATTATTTTCACTTGACCTACGACGAAGATGACATAATCTTGTGGGATTCTTACCAGATATCAAGGATCCCCATTCTTAGGGAAATGTATGAGGAATTTATCCCATGAAAGACAATATGGGACAATGCTGAGAGGATTCCATCATTGGACCTATGAAATTTAAAATTGCAAAGAACCCACAGAAAGAAAAATATCCTCATCCTAGGGCTGATGTCCATATGGTATCATGGATGGGGGATTTCACAGAAACAACAAAAGAGAGTGGTCCTACATATGGTCATCCTATTATTTCCCAGTACAGATAATTAAGGTTCTTAGGGAACATTTTGGCCCACATTAAAAAAGGGTGAGTACAAACATTTGGGTTTCAAGGATACCCACACGATTAATGTGAAGGATTGCATGGATGGTTTCCTTTCCATGTTTCTATGAATTTATCTGATCCAAGAATTCATGTATAGAGGTGGCGTGAGGCCAATGAATTTTTTTTATTATGGAAAAATTAGTGGAGGAGATGTACATAGGGTTATATGACCATGTTGTAATAAGATTATATCTATTTTCACTACATTTATACAAAGGGAATGATCCATTTAGAATTGTAGAGCCACTCCATGTGAAGTGGGACTAGAGTGAATCACAATTTAACTCATATTAAGTGATGAATTCAATTAATATCCCCAATATATGATTTCTCCCATTTTTTCATTATGTCCCTGAGATTTAGCCTCTGAACCAAAATGAAGATGAGGTGTTGAAGGCACTAAATGTATCTGAAGACTTTATTTTTTCCATATGTAATATGAAAACCATAACATGTATCGATGATGGTAAGTAAAAGAATTATGAGCTGAGGGAAAACATGATATCATTATGGGACAATGTATTGGTGGTCCATATTGATAGTGAGAGTATCTATGAATCTTACGCTCCTTATCAGTTTTTTTTCACCAGTTTAAATTTCTTTAAAAATGAATCAATTTTCCTCCTACGCATGTTAGACATGAGGAGCATCCAATGGTATCCCAAATATTATGGATCTTGATGGATCTAGAGGCATCCAAAATTCCAAACACCCTACTTCTGTCAAAGTCATCAATTGGAATCGTGGATATATATGCCAAGGCATGGATTTATTCATACCCTCTATGGGTGTTTACAAAGGGAACATATCATGTAGAGGCCACAACAAGTGTGGGTCACAGAATGCACAACAAGAAGGAAAGACCGAGAGATGATGTAGATATTCTAGAGCCTTCAAAATGTTCTTGTACAAAGGCCACCAAGAAAGAAATGGTTAAGGATATAACACCTCCAGTGCTAAAGTGGTCTAGTCACCATCATTGGGAGGATGTCACTGTCTAATCCAATCATTCTTCTGAAGGATAAAGGGGGGCTAAAGAAGCATTCCAATCAGAGGGCATTGCGTTTTCTCCACAACCAGCTGCATAAAATCCAAACTACATGAAACTCTTAGAAATACTACTTTGGGATAACATGACTCACGATATTAGGGATGCATGAGTGTTTATCTAGGCCGATGTTAGAATCTTGGAGTTGGGTAATATTACATCACCATATAATTTTCATCATGACCATAATTTTTCTAAGGAAACAAAATATCTCAAGGAGCTGGATGATATCATATATGCAACCGACGATCAAGTCCTGGCCTTAAAGCGAGTATTCTATATTCTAGAATGGGGAGCACTTGAAGGGGTAACTATTCATCCTATAGAAGAACAAGACATTTACATTAACCCATATGATGTATTTTATTTTCTTATTTCTCCTTTATGCTCTTTTAACCACCATAATTAATCTTGAGGGGGTTTAATTTTATAGTTTGGAACAAGAGAAGGGGGAGTGGTAGAAAATGTGTCTGGGTCACCAGAGTACAAGCCTACATGAACCCCTATTGAGATGGTGGATTAGGACTTCAGGTCCCTAGATCTCTCTCTAGGTGGGAGGACCATGATAGCAGTGATAGCGACGTGAATTCCTCAGTCATTACCTGAGGTATCTATTACAAAAAAGAGTAGTATAGTCTCTTTTTTATCTCATGAGAGTAAAATAAAGAGAGAATTATTGTTGTTATGATGAATATATCATAGTGATTATTTGTGATTTCATCTGATATTAAAACTTTCTTGACACACATTTATGATCGTGGGTGTCTTTTTGAAGATCCTTCATCTGCTTATTTCTCTTAAGGGATTCAATATCAGTCCTTAAAGGATTGAGAAGGATACTCCAAGGGAGGTAAAGTTTCATGCTGATGAATCTGTCACCTTGATAGACGAAGTGTCAATGGGTGCAACTGTATCTTATAACACTTCTACAGAGAGGTAATATGGTCATGATAATGTGAGATTAACTTCTTTTTGGGTTCAATATGTTGTTTCTATCTTTTATATCCTTATAATATTTCAGATATGTTTCCTACACTAGAGGGCTTTTTTGCAGACAACGTTGATACTCTTTTTGATACAAAAGGGGAAAAAGAGAACCCTGGTCAGTCTGAGGAAGGTTTTAGTGTTGATCCTGACTTCGTAGGGCTTGGAAATATCATGTTGGATGAAGAGATGATATAGATGAATGTTAGTGGATCCAATATAGGTCCTGAGTAATTTTTCATGGATACCTAAAACGGTGAGGATGTTATGATATACAAATCCATATATCATGAAGTGATTTATTCTCTTAATCCAGACATTGATATTAGTGTTTCCATCAAATAGTTTGGATACATTCATAAGGAACTAAAAGGACATAAATTTTCTAATTCTTTCATTTTATATAAATAGTTTTTATTATTTTATAAGATATTAATCATCGAAGATCCAATAATTTAGCTTTGTATATAGAGAAAATTGATAAGGTCCTTCAAGATAAGGGCATACAAATCCATTATACCTCTGCTACTAGAGAGGTATTATATGAGAATACCAAATTGGGAAGTGCTTCCGAACCTCTAGTCTTGATGGCTGAGAAATCATAGAAGGGTGTCCCCAATCATGATGTACCTGTACAGACTACAGAAGTTGGGAATGATTGGGAGGAAACTAATTATGCTATTGATATGTTGTTGGGTGAATTTCAACAACTACCTTGATCATGAATTATTATTCCTATTCCTCTCAAGCTATCACTGGTTCTAATTTAATATTTAGGATTGTAAACTTCTATGGTTAGGTCCGAGGGTGATTCTTATACATCAGTTCAACAAGTACGAGAAGAAGAGGAAGTTAATTTCTTAGAGAGAGTAGAATAAGGAACCAATTTGAGTGCTTTAGTTCCAGAGTACGTCTCACCCCATGCTATTAGATCCAAGTCTAACTAAGACCTACAGGCATCCCTTAGTATCATGCTTGTCTAGACTTGGAAGATCATTTGTAAGATAATTTCTAAGACACCTATGGAAGAAATGTCTTCACAATTTTGCTGACATCTGGATGTTTTTGGAATGCTAGGATTCAGTGGATTTTATTACCATCCAATGTACACTACTATAAAATAGTCAATTTTCTAGTGGTAGTAATAGAAAAAGCATTGAAAAAATATCATAAAAGAACAAAATGCTCTCCAATGTTGATTAATTTTGAACTATATTATTCCAAGTGGAGTCCAACCATAACACGAAGTTGGCAGAATTTAAATGTAAAATTTAGGAGAAGACCATTCAAGTGTTGAAACATTGGTAATAATTGGATGATACTCAAGAGTGACTATAAAAACTCTACCATTACTTAGGAGAAGCACTGTTGGAAGGGTTAACTACCATTAAAACTACCATGGAAGTGCTTCACCATGATAAGGAAACTAAATTCAATAAACTAAATGGACTTCAACAAACAGTTGATAGTGATTGAGAGGTTGTTCACTATATGAAAATTTACATTGAATTCCTCTTGTAATGTATGATAGACATACTCCATCTTGTGTATCTTTCTATGATTTTTCCCTGTAAATTAGTGGAATTTTGTTTAAAATATTTTATATCTTCCTCCATACATTATTCTTATAATCATAATGTCAAATATGATGTTCATCACATTAAATATTTATACCATCTAATTATAATTGCAGTGATAGGTATGGGGGTGCATTAACTTTTACCTAATCTAAGGGTCCTAGTGAGCATAGTGTGACTGTTATTAGAGTCATATGGAAAACCCTACAAAGTTGGTATCTTTTTTGTTATCATCATAATTTTTTTTCTAAGGTCAATATGAAGGAGACTAGTGAGTCTGACTTGGATTTTTCTTAGGTTACCATTTTTGGTTTCTCAAACTAAAAATTTTTGTGCCTTCTAACCTTTTATTGCTCAATATTTCAGAAACCATACATAGTGTAGGTATTTCAAGATGAAACTTGAATTCTTCCTAGAGTTCCCTTTATGCGTTTTCAACATGTTGAGTACAATGTATCTTTTTTTATGGGTAGTTTAATGTAATGATAATTAGAATAATGAAGTCAGTGGTTTAGGTCGAACATCTTTGATCATAGAATTTTTAAAATAATGGCCTAAACAAGGCATGCTAGTCAAGAATTTTCTAACATTATTCAGATACCTTCGAGGGGAATCTTGAGACATGATTTTGTGACTTCCAAATCTAAAACATGGAATTTGATAATAGAGGAGGAATCTCCTGATAACAAAGTTACCAATGGTTTTCAAACTCATTATGAGGGTTGTTTTATACAAATATAACTAGGTAATGTACTACATGGTCATGTACCAACATACTTATGCTAATAGTTCTGTTAAATGGGTGACTATATGAATGGGAAAAGGGGAACATACTGCATAGTTAGGTAAAGGAGTTATCAATAATTATGACATTTTATTCTTGATAGAGAATGGAAATTTATGATTTGGATGGATTAAGACCACATTGGGTGGTTTCTCCAAGGAAATTTGTCTAAAAATGAAGGGAATATCAATGCTAACACATTCCATGAATATATAATTAATCCTACAGGAATGTTTTGTGTGAGGGAGGGTACACATTGTTAGATAACTAATGTTTGGGGAGAAGTCCCATTTTTGACAAATTATTAAAGCATCATGTAGTTTTAATTCAACCAGTGAGGACATTATGTTTTGTAGTTTAATGGAATACAATAAGGAAATTAGGGGGATTTAATTTATGGGCTTTTATATTCTACTGAAGGTTTTTGGGTTCAAAAATTCTTGGTAATCTATTTAAAAATGTTCTAATATATTAAATTATGGATGGATAAAGATGTAAAACAAAACTTGTCGATGTTCAGATATGATAAATTTTATGGAAAAAAGGGATTATGGAATTATAGGAGGACTCTCCCAAGAACGAAGTTACCATTTATTGAAAACCCCATTATGGGGGATGTTTTATGCAAGTCCAGTTGTGGAATATACTACATAGTTAATAGTGTAATCCTTAGGCCGACTAACCCATTATGTGGGAATATTATTTAAGGCAAACTAGGGAGTATACTACATAGTCAGGTAAAGGGGCTCTCAATAATTTTGAAATTCTATTGCCAAAAGTTGATGAAAGTCTATGGAGATTTGGATCTCCCTAAGAATAGGGTTTGGTTTGTGGAGAGAATTTCCTGAACATTGAAGGGGTATTTTAAGCAATTATTTCCAAATAATCAGGGGAACATAATCTCTATGTTGTTTTTACCCAAATGTATGAAGTATAGTGCCTATGGTTTTAGGTCATATGAATAGGACCATAATATTATGGAAATGATAGATGATATGTGATCAAATAACCCATGGTTATTCCATTATTCTTTGAACACATGAAGGGGGAAAATGTAAACCACATTCTTGGAGACATTCAGGTCGAGAGAAGAGATATGAGATATATATGAAAGGGATGAGCACTGATTTTGAATTGCGGGTTCCAGAATACCATCCTCAAATCTTAAAGGGAATGAAGATTATTCTCCCAAGAACAAAGTAAACACTGGTTGAAAAACTAGTTATGAGGGATATCTTATGCAAGGCCAACTAGGGAACATATTACACATCCAAATAGTGTCATCATTTGGTTGACTGGATCATTATCTGGTAAAATTATGCAAGGTTAATTAAGGCGCATACTGCATGGTCAGGAATTGGAGCTGTCCTGTATAATACATTCCGTTACCAAAATCTGAAGAAAGATTATGAATATATAAATGTATAAGATATTAGGAGTTTGAAATGTGAAATGGGAATCTTTCAGTGAACAGATGATGTGTTTGGACCAATATTGTCCATGATTATAAAGTACCTTGTATAGATCTGACTCATATGTAGAAGGGTGACATCTCTGGTTTCCTTGGTGGGATCTCTAATGGGAGGACCCAAAATAAAATCACCTACATATAATTTTTATTATACACAAGGGAGTGAAAATTTACCTTTACCCTATGGATGGGACTAATACCTAAGGATTAATCTTCACTACATATCTCAATAGAATGAGAATTAATACATATATAGTTCTTTGGGTTCCATTCAGTTTACATTCATGTGTCAGAGATATTAGGAATGTAGTTTAATGTCATATGGTAAAGACAAAGGTGTCTCGACATGAAGATAAATAGGATAATTTCGCTGAACCATGGTATAGGGACCAAGCATCAGTCTGTATCTTTTCAAAGAAAGAATCAATCTGTGCATAGTTCTAAAAAATACAAGTTCACGCGTGAAGTGAGAGCTCGTATTGAATCTTCTTATGTAGACATGACTCGTACATGTGAGAGTATAGGATTTTCCATGTTATGTTGTATCTAGGACCATCATTGAAGATCTACACATCACTACGTATCCCTTATAGGTGGGAATCAAGACACATTTATTTCTTGAATAAAGGTCCCCCTTCCTGATTGAATTCATAGGTGGGGGATAATGGGGTTTTTTGAGTACCTACTCATATGTAGGATGAGAAATCATATTGGATCTTCTCATGTAGATCTGATTCATACATGGGAGAATAGATGAATTACTTGTATCAGTTTTCTTCTGGGCCTGATATTGAAATTATGGACATCACTACATATCTCATAGGAATGAAAATCAAGGCACATGTAGTTATTGAAGCATATTTTCTAGTTTGTTTTTATGAAATGAGAACATATGGCGTTCCATTTACAGTGTTATAGATAATACTATTGATAACCTCAATGGGAATTGAGACACCATGTTTATTCAAATAACTACTATACCAAACTCATAATCCCATGAGAGTTATGCTCAGTGTGAGAAAGAAGGAGTGGTAAAAAAACTTTCTATAGCACAAAGGTAACAAAATTGAATGATTAGGGAATTTCAATTATGTGGTGTTTGGGGCTAGATATAGAGTCCATGAATACCTACATATCTCATTAGGATAAGAATCAAGCCGTATGTAGTTCTTGAATTCCCTTATAGTTTAACATCATGCGGTATGTATGAAGACAAAATGAGATGAACAGATTGAAATACTATGTCCAGGTCAGGGTGTAGGAGCCATGTGTTACTACTTATCTCCTTGGGTAAAGAATAAAAAAACATAGTTCTTGAAGATGGTTCCCTACACCATCTAGGTTTTGATACGGGGAAGGGGATTCAATATTTCCCTATAAAATGGTTGGGCACAAGACACCAGATGGCATGAGGATAACACCATATGTTCTAGAAGAATTCCCTATATTGATTTGGTTCATATATAGATAAATATGGGAGTTTCATTGAATTTATGTATGGGCCCAATATTGGATATCTGATCATCACTACCTGTCTCATAGAAGTGAGAATCAAATCATACATAGTTTTTTAAATCTTGGGTAGTTTAACGTCATACGGTAAGGATGAAAGGTGTAGTTTAATGTCATAAGGGGGGGGGGGGGGTCTTTTAAGGGCATGAAGAATGAACCATAATATTTTTTTTAGTTTAATGTCTTATAAAATGATAGGGATATTAGTTTAAATTCATATATCTCAGACCATGGGGGAATAATGTCATGTAGGACATTGGATTCTATGAGTTCCATGATGTTTAACAACATGAGGTAAGGATCGATGATGTCTTGTAGTTTTAGGTCATGTGACTGGGACCTCATGTCATGCATTTTATCATCGTTTGACCAGGATGATGATTCTATTTAGTTTAATTTCAGTCATCATGGACATTCATAGTGATATTCATTTTAACGTTCCATATCTATGATGAATTCTATGTAATTACACAAATTTCCACTTTATAAATCTTGCATTTCTTGGATTCTTAATGAGATCTCCATCCATTAAGATCAAGTAATAATCTCTATTAGAGTGGACCATATGTATAGAGTAATTCCACCCCCAATTTAGTTCAATATTTGGAGGCATCTTTCCAGGGATCATTTCAATTCTAAAGACTAAAACCAACTCTCCTTGGAGGAATGAATGAAGTCAGACATTTTTATTAGAGGCTCGTGAAATACGGTTCTGATATACCTCCATCTGATGAAATGTATGCAATATATTGTCATCAAGTTTCTCCAATTCATCCATCCATTTCTGGTACATTTCACTTATAGATATTTGATCACAAATGGAAACTCTGATTGATGGTAATTGAACCAAAATGAGCAGGACTACTTCTATTTTTCATACTAGTGAATACGGAGTCGCTCGCATAGAAGTATGGGCCATAGTCTAATAAGGCCATAAGGCATACAAGAGATTATGAGGAAAATAATTATTATCTTTATCAACCATCATCTGGAGTATGTTTGGTTGGGTCTTGTTGAAATCCTTTATCTGTCCATTGGCCATTGCATGATAGTGGGATGAGTGGGAGAATTTTATATTGTACTCTTCATATAACTTCTATTCCATAGATGAACAGAAATTGGTTCCATTTTCCACCAAATATAGTATGGTGGACTCCAAATATTTTGATTATGTTATCTTTGAAAAATATAACAATTACTTTGGCTCTAACTTCTATGAGGGTTATTTCCTCAACCCATTATAGAAGAAATTGGTAGCAGTGAGGATGTACTTGAACTAATTAGCCGCAGATGGTGGATATGGTCTAACAACATTAATTCAACATATGGTCAATGGACATGTGTATTTTCATGTATAATTAATCTCTAGTGGTTGGTGAATTAAGTTGACTTGCACTTGATAGGAATAACATTTCAAAATGAAACATGCACAATACTGTGTCATTTAAGGCCATAGGTATCCAAGCCTTCACCTTTGTCAAGAAATCCTATACCCTAGTTTGTGGGAACCATAGGATCCTGAATATTCTTATTCCATAACTATTGAAGTCTATTATCCATCAACATATCTTAGGAGGACTCCATCAAAGCCTAATTTCTAGAGTGTTTTAAAGTGATTAAGGTTGTCAGAACGAATAAAATTAGATACTCACTGTCAGATCTACTCTCTTCTAATTCTATCCAGTGGGAGCATTCCATCTTGAATGTATTTAATGATGGGATTCATATATCCTATGGTAGGACCACATGTCTTAGGTATGAGACTGATTTCATTTATCTATTCTATTTTTACCCAAAAAAGGTGATCTCATTTAGTGATAGGTATTACTGATGGCTATTTTAAGCCAATTTGGATCTTCCATGGATGTAGCTGTATTATCCAACACATCATCCTTGGAATTCTGTGATCATAGAACATAAGTCATTGTTGGATCTATGTGAAATTTTGCAAGTAACCCTCATACACAATCACATAGCGGGATTAACTACTATTTTTTGATGGCATAATATCTGTTGATCTGATTGATTACCAACTATGAGTCACCCTTCACCTCTAAGTGGCTTACCAGTATTTGAATTTATAATTCTATTCATATAATAAGAGTCTAATATTCTGATTCGTTGTTCATATGACCCTCTGATATCAGGAAGAAGTGTAGAAATACTTTATTCTTTGGAGAGATAAACACAATCTCTAACCCAACATTATTAAGATTAGGGGATTCCATTCTCTTCCCCATTAGAATCATGTACACACAATCAAAATAAATTTACCATGTATGGTGGTTTTTCTGAATAGAGAATACCTTTTTGGTAGGTAATTATGTATCTAATGATGTTATATCTATATATGGATTCTCAGCGAGGAAATATTCCAAGTCCAATCATTTGATTGATTTTTGAGGCAAAAACTATATATCAAATTGCTACAGAATAAATTCACACCATGGAAGACATACTTTGAGTATAGGAAAACTAAAGATAAATTTGAGTGGGTTATTGAGTGAAACCAAATGGATCTCATGGTTCTACATGTATTGCCTCAAATTATAAATGGAAATGATTGATTCATGGATGCTCTTCTCGATATCAAATTAATGAGTATTTTCATCATGCATGGTTTGACTAAGGTAATAATGTTTTTTTTTCATTCCCAACATCATTGTTTTGTGTGATGAATGAATTCAATGATTATTTTAGAGCTATCACATATATAATGAGTAGTTTTCCTTCAATAGGTGGCATAAATTTTAGTGGGATCAATAGGTATTTTTTGAGGTCATTAAATGATTCTTGATAGTAATTGGTCCACAGATAAGTGACCCTATTCTTCACCACTTTGGTGAAGTGTAAACAATTTCCTAGAATATTTTCTATAAAGTTCCATATATGGGGAATGTTTCCTTGAATTCCTCTCAACTATTTTAAGTTTTTGGGATGTTAAATTCAAAGGATATCATTAGTATTCTCATGATCAACTTCGATGACACAATGGAATACAAAAAAGCCAATATATTTTCTAGAGGTTACACCGAAAGAACATTTCAAGGGGTTCATACTCAGATTAAGATGTTTAAGTATTTTAAAGAAATTCTCTTGGTCATCCAGGTGGTTAGTACATTATCTGGACATAAACACAATATTTTCAATGTAACATTCAACAAAATTCCACAAAAAGAGTTTGATGATGTTATAAATTGCATGATTGTATGTAGAACTCGCATTTTTCAAGACATAGGGCATTATCCAATATAAAAAGACCCCATAAGGGGATCTAAAAGTTATGGCTTCCTCATCTTCTGGGTCCATATAGATTTGGTTATACCCAAAATATCCATTCATGAAGGATATTACTTGATAACTACCTATTACATCATCGATGAGTTTTTTGATTAGGATATGGAAGTCATATTTGGGATAATTCCATTTGAGATCTATGAATTTGATGAAAAATATGATTTTCACATTACTCTTATTTACGTGGATATTTTTTTCTAGACATTTTATATTTTTCACGTATAAGATGAATTTGGATTTGATTATATTGTCTACTTTAGCCTCAATTTTATAGGCGTGAGTTGAGTGTGTTCTCCTTACATAATTCTTATATCCCCAATGATCTTCTGGAAAACCCATGTAATGGGCGGAAACATAAAGGTCAAGGACTATAATTTCTATGTATTTACAATAAAACACATCTGGGTGCTACTTTAGAAAGGATGTATATATTTCCTTTTCTTAGGGATCCATGGTTATAATAATCAGAGTGGGGAATGGATCTTCTTTTTCTACCCAAATTTATTTCTCTATGATCATCCATGGTGGTGGAGATTCCTTCCACAAATGCGGGAGGGTAATCTCGGAGATCTTCCTCCTCCTCCTCATGCTCCACTGCTTTCAGTTATTTTTAGGGAGGATAATATAAAACATGTTCGTTGATGGGAAGAGGGGAACCACTATTTGAACATAAATAGGGCGAGGTAATAATTTCTTGTTCTTTATCTGGCATGAAGCCTTCTTAGAGTTCGAAAGGGGAAAAGAGGGATTAAAAATGAGTCTTTTCACTTTATATTATAGTTAAGGAGTCTTTTTCCATCCCAGCCGATGTAACCAGTATTTATTGGAGATTATGTAATGAAATGAATACATTCTATTTTGATCTTTCCCCATCACTTGGATAGTTGATAACTTCTTCAGCACCATAGGCCTCAACTACCGTGATGAACATTATGGAACCTACTGAGTGAATTTTTGGTTTCAGTACCACACTTTCAAATTGATTTATAGGAAAAAAATAATCTGCATTGATCTGTTTGAAATGGTTAGTTGGGATCATCTTGATGCCATTTTGTGCATTGACTCAAATAACATCATCCATCATGGAATGTTTTACTCTTTTTTGGTAAAATATTTCATCCATGTATTGTGTTTCATAACATTTTAATGGGGACTTTTTACAATATAATGTCACATTCTAGCCATTAACACAATATTTGAGACATTGATGGTATAATAAAGGAAAAATTAAATGTTGATGTAACCAAGGTCTTCTGAACAAAATATAAAAAGTTGTATCATGATGGACAAAAAGGAATTCTTTGTTGAAGAGAAGATCACCAAATTGAGTTATGAGTGTAATTTATCCAAGTGGATCCTAATCATTCTTTTCATAACCTTGCAACATTAGAGTGGAGGGTTAAAAGTGAGATTCATTGGGACCTAGTTGGAAAAGTGTTCAGACTAGAATGAGGTTGACCACCAATCTATTATCAAAAATGGCTCATCGGATATCCATGTCTCTGATTCTTCTAGATATATACATGTCCACGATGTTTCCCCACATGAAATCATCTTTTTCTTGGTCTGGGAAAGATATAACCGCATGGAATTCCATGGGATCATTCTCTGCACAATATACCTCAACAACAAAAACCTCGATTTTATACTCCCAAGGGCTCAAAAATGCCTCAATAAGTGCCTATTGAATGTCCTTTGATAGATTCAAAGAATCCATGATTGATTAATTAGTAGTAACATTGGATAATTGTTTCAATAAATAATATTTCTAATCTTGAGGTTTTTGCTTTCCAACATCGGGATGTTTTTTTCAGACACTTTAAGAGGTGATGTGCCTGATGTGGAGGGGTTATCCCTTGGGATAATAGATAGAAGTGTTCCTGTTTTTAGTGGATTAGGCCGATTGGATCAGAAAAACCATTGAGGAGGAAATTCCATATCCTCTAACTGGTCTTCTAAGACAATTATTTTGGGAATAACCTGTCATGAATATTGGAAGAACTATTTTTTTCCTGTGGAGATCACTGGAGATCTCTCCCATGAGTTTCGACCATGTATTTGGCTCGAGTGGGGGTTTGGATGATTTAGTGTCCCCCAACATGATTACACCTTCCCCTATATCCTTAACCTTGATGAACTCTTCCCCTAGTTCCCCAATCAATTGTTGGTAAATAGTGTTTATAATCAGATTTATCATATCAGAGGGGCTATTAAAAGTGTGTAATATTAATGGAACCAAATATCAACTCCTCTAACGATGACAATTATACCTGACAGGTCAAATCTTATTGTTTCATTTGGTGGGGTGGTGCCCATGATTTTCAGATGGCCGACATGAAGTCTGCTAAGGTACATGATAACTTTTTCCATGAAATGATCTTATTTTATTTTATTTTTTCTTTATCCTTCTATCTATGTCACATTTTAGTGATTAGAATTCAGAATATTGGGCTTTTGATGATGATTTTTGTGCTATAGAGGAAGGGTTAAAGGGAACAATTTTTCTTTTCAACTATTCTAGGAGAATAGAATGAGTCCAGTTGATTTTTTTATAACCATGTAGTCACCAAACCTATGCATTCCCTTTTTTTGAACTTCATTCCACTCACCTTCCATATCTTGATTAATATATAACACACATACTACCTAGGCTAGATAATTTTTCAGTTTCACTAGCCCCGAGTCCACCATCTTTTGTAGGAGGACATTGAAAACAAAACATTCTTGGTTGGGGTGCCAAAAAATTTTATGGAATGGTAAATAGTTTGGTATATCTTCATCACCTTATTTTTTAGGTTTCATGGGATTTGAAAAATTAACTAAGTTGTTTTACAATGCTGAGATGAAGTAACTTGGGACTTGGTCATTTCTAAAGGAATAGAAATTGTTTTTCATCACCTTGAATTATTTTCTCCTTTGATCTCTTTTATCATCATGATGAGGCGACCGTTGTAGATGACGATTGAGGGGGGGGGGGGGGGGTGAAGCCCTATGGTATGATACAAGATTTGAAATATGAGAAAAAATAGCGGCCTACTAAAGTATAACTACATAAGCCTCTTCTTTTCATATTTTTCTTTTTTTGAGATGATATAATTAATCGAGACATTGATTTGGTCTCTGTAAAGGAATTCTCCACATGTTAATAAATTGAGGCTAGGAAAAAAAACCCTCCAATATATTTCATAGTGATAAATAGTTTGTGTAACTCAACACAAATATTTTCTACACAGATAGGAAAAAATCTCATCTTGAGGGAGTTGTAGGTTCAAGGAATATGTTAGTACGTTCCACCGAGTGATGAAATTAGAGATCCTTTCAATATCCTATCAATTATAGTTTGTGAGATCGATGAATTTTTCCTTGTGTAGCATTGAGCTGAGCTGGAAGAGGAATTTATAACAGAGGTGTTCCCATCCAGTGATCAACTGAGACTGCAAACTTGTATACCAAAAACAATTTGGCCCATGTAATGATTACACAAAACACCTAAGATTTACTGACTACTGCTGCATTGGAGTACCCATCTTGGGATCACATTGAGAAAAAAAATGCATCAAGTGCTACTCGGGGTCTCCTAGGTAGTTGAAAATAAAAAATTTCTGATTTAGAATGTTTGGTGTTGGAGGGTCTGGATCCACCCGTTTAGGGTAAGCATTATCTTCTGGTTGTACCAAAGTTTTACTTCCATGGATTACAATCGAGTCATAAATGACTCAATGGTATTCATAAGAATTAAAGGAATGTTTGGCTAAGATGGGATCTGAGCAGGTATGGTGGCTAGAGCCTGAACGTGTGCAGTGACCGGTATGACCACCAGTGGTGGAACTACTGGTATATTTCATGGGAAACCAATATGGGATGGTCTATACTGATTTT
Organism: Viscum album; assembly: GCA_963277665.1. Lineage (NCBI taxonomy): Eukaryota > Viridiplantae > Streptophyta > Magnoliopsida > Santalales > Viscaceae > Viscum > Viscum album. The sequence goes on from OY728158.1 coordinate 1,469,093,236, forward strand.
ATTGACCCTGTTTTGGATGTGTACCCAATAGATGTAATTCTTGATATACTTCAATCCTTGTGGAAGACCCTATTTGTTGAGGTGTTCCAATTATAATCTCAAGTTGGGGATATGCCTGCGAAGAAAATCTGGTTGGAACGGTTCATTGGGGTAACATTTCATAGAGCCTTCTCAAATCTTCCATCTCTTCCTATTACTGATAAAATCTTTCCTATAATGAAAGGGATTGAACCTCACTTAGAGGTACAATATACATAGTCTGAAACATACCATTTTTCTTATTGGGGGACTTTCGATGAGGTAAAGGGTGACTATTTTAGGGAATTATAAGATATTGGGTAAGACTTTTATTTTAGGCACACACACCTAATTAATTTGATTATGTGTGGACTATATTTTGAACTAAAACTTTCTCTTCTAACTCCTCTAAGTAAGCATCATGTTCTAGAGTTCCTTTTAATACATAATTGAATTTTTTCATTGATTTTTAATGCATCACATGAAATATATCTATATCTCTATGAGATTGACTTCTTTTGTGCCATCCACGAGACCTTATCATATTTTTTGTTGATCTCATGGGATCTGTTTGATGAACAATGACTCGAAGGGAATTTCTAGAGAGTTCATTCATGCATGCTCCAACTGATTGTACCAAAAAAATATGGTATAAATTAAGTGGATTCACTCTATAACATGTTCTCTTATCGAGAGAAAATGGATTTCCACTGAGGATGGATCCTTAAGGTGAAAAATCCCCCAAAAATGCAGGATGGGGCTATTGTTGTTATACATTTGCAAGCCTTTGGGTATGATTGGATAACCCTAAGGTTTGGGTAAAAAAAGTCCCCAACCCTGTGAGATGGGGTTTGTACCAAACAATTATAGATGATATTACCACTACTTCTATTATAATTTTATATATTCTATTATGAATGTAGGATGGGATCATTATTCCACACTCACTTAAATCATCCGTTTTAGATGAGTGTTGTGGTATATATAACATTTTTACTATCTGACAGCTAAAATCGTCTAAATGGGTACTCAATATTGTTAGATGCATGACATAAATGTATATAAAAAGCTTGATCTACTCTGGCCGGACATTGATGTGAGTGGTTCATGGCCTGTTCTTGTTGAAAATATCTTTGTTCATGAATAGATTCCATTTGGTGTACCCAGCTTGGGGAAATGAAATTGTATGATACCACCTTGGGTGGGATTTTCTGTATTGGGAGTGTAGATAAATGCAATTCTCTAGTTACAACACATCCTAATATATGAAAACCATATGAGGTATCTTCGACCATATTTTGTAACATCATTAATGAATGAAGTCATTGATGTTGAAGGGATCCCTAATACTTCAGGGTCATTGGATGTTGGGAATCCAGGAGTGATGAAAATTCAATTTGGCATTGTAAACTTGCTATTACCTTTATGTGAGTTTGATACTCATCATATGGTAATACCTTTTCTTTTAGGTGATGAATTGTTTTCCATCTTTTGAGGTAGATGTTGCTCATACAGTCTTCCTCCAACACATCTATAATGCTATATTGAGAGGTGGTTAAAGTCTAGAGCATGATTAGTTTTTCATTTTTTTCTAGATGTTTCCTCATTTTTGGAGATCGTCTTCATATTTTACTAGAGGTTACTCAACCTAGTTCGACCAAATTATATTCTTATCAATCATTTTACAATAATAAATGGGATTGTATGGTATTTTCTCTTCTACGTTGGAATGAAATTGACCCAAAGGTAGTTTAGAGAGTGACCTTTGCCTTGGTTTTTTTTCTAATTGAGAAAGGATTTCACCATCCAGTGAAAATGAATTAGACATTTCTAGAATTGTGTTTGAAAGTGCCTCCTGATAATAAGGATTTCTTGTCACTATGTTTATAATTAGATAAATTATATGGAAATTCATATCAATACCATGGAGAGAACTTTCATAGCGAACACCATCATGGGAAGGACCACTATGATGGATTATAGTAAGGGGGAATACCATGTTTCTCCTTGGTCTTCTGGAAACACAGAGGGTTTTTTGGATCTCATCAAGTGATAGTCTCTCGAGATCGACTGAATCGTCATCATGAGTAAAAACTTCATGATGAAGTGTCTCATGGGGGCCTTCAGAATTACTATTACTTCTCCCATAGTTTTGTAAAGAGAGGGTAGGATTTTGAGTTGTGACAAATTAATGTATGAGAACATTAATAACTCCCGCATTAATAAAATCCTGATTATAGAACAAATCTTTATTTTCCAATCATGTTTCATGAGGCTTATTATTTTATGACTTCTTATCAATGATTGTGGCCACATACTAGGAGAATTGTTTTTCTTAGGATTTTGTTTGTTCCTCTTGGGAGTGGGTATTGGAATAAGATGGTTACATATGATTAGAGTGGGTTTATGTCTCTATTATAGTTGTGAATATAATATTTTGTATTTTACCTCATGACCCTTCTAGATAAAATCATAGGTGTGTGTCTTCTCTGGGATGTTATGCTGATCAGCAACCCCATTTACTGGGAAAATGTTATGTGTCCATCCCTCGGACACTAATGTCATTACTTGGATGATGTTATGGAATGTATATACGATATTGGTAGGAATTTATGTCTTCACTTTCACTATTTACATGATATTCATGGTGGAATTAGTTATCTAAATGGAGATATATGTCCATTCTATATTTGTAGTTGGTGTATGTGCCTACTCCTTTACTTTATTTCCTATTGGAGGATACTGAAAGTACATGCGTGTGGAAGAAAATGGTTGAGTCTTTCCTCTTATTTTCATTAGGAAATTATTATTGGAATCTCTAAATTCTTTTAGATGGGGCACTTGGCAGGCTTGATGGATGATTGAAGTTGTGTGTTCCTACTCACTGTTTTCTTCCAAACATAGTTGGAAAACTTGTTTGAGTGATGCCTAACGAGTATGCTGGAAGTCTTGGTGGGTGCATCCAAGTGTATGTTCCTTTTTATAGGTTTCCACTATATTTGGTTGGCAGGAATCATTGAATTCTGCTAGGAATGTATCATGGCTGGATGAATAAAGGGAAATGGGTGTATGTTCCCACTCACTGTTTTCCACTAAACTGGGTTGGTGGGATTCCTCGGTGGTGGAAATGATGTAAACCTACTCTCTATTTTCTGTTTGTTATATTTGATGGACCATATTACATGAACCATATTGAAGGACATAGTCCGGTTAGTTGAGGATAACATTCTCGTCCTGTTGAGGGTTAACTACCATGAAACATTTGTAGTGGGGATTAGTGACACAAACCCTTGAGAAGAACCCCTATGTATCTTAGATAAGATTGTAGGAGGCCTATTAATCCACCTAACTAAAATATGGGAGGGAATTTCTGTTGTGTTTTTGGGATAATATCATGAAATAGTTGAAGACGGCAGCCAACACCATCCATTTTAGGACCACCGGCCATCGTTGACTGGATGGTTGCTGGTGATGGTTGAGTTGGAGGAACATTCGGGTGGCCTCCGGGGTTGGGATCGTATAATTTTGACAATACTCTTAGACCATGTAATTTTTGACCTTCTATTGATGATTCTACGTTGGCAATGGTGTCCTTTACATAGATGAGGATCCGATCTGAATATCAGCTGATGCGTTCTTTGTGGAAAACATTAAGGAGACCATTTGATCAGAAAGAGTTCTGATATGGAGTGCCTATATATTTATAGGACAAATAAAAACAAATAACTCCATCCAAGAATCATATCATTAGAGTAAAAAAATGAGTGATTGATTTCCTTTCATAGCCCCCATTCCCATTGAGTTTGAGTGGGGCCTAATAGGTAGGTGGCATTATCATCATGGTTAAGGATTCAAATTGGGATCACCATTGTTTGATTCCATCAAAATTTGAACCCTGTGAAGGTTTTATATTTTTGAACAGTTTAAAATGGGTTTATCTATGAAACTGAAAACACCCAATTATTCTGTATCCATGGGGAACTAGTTTCCAAATGTATGTACTTATTAGGTGTTTTGACGAACAACATTTAAGAACTCACATTATTCAATAGGATTGGAGGTCAGGATCATCACACATTTTTAGGGGAATTATTTCCTATTATAGGAATATCTTATAGATTAAAGACATGTTAATGAATACTTCATTAGTTATTAAGTATGATGTGGGTTATTCAAAGATTATAAATCAATTATTAGCATTCATATATCTTATAATCATCTATGTGTATCTGAGGTTCATTATCGATTGATGTATATATGTATGTATCTGAGGTTCTCCATTGATGGTATTATCCCATGTACTACATAAATATTCCTTAGTCTTTATAATGATGATACAGTTTTATAGCCACATGGTAGGAGGAACACAATTTACAAATGATTTGGTAAACTATGCGAATTTCCCAATTTATAAAAATAAGAATTTACCAATCTATCATTCCCCCTAATTAAACCATCTAAAACCTCTCCTATCACACCACTGGTGTTAAATGTCCTAGGGACGCCATTGTATGGATCCCAATTAATTACCCCATGAAATATAGTTCTCTACAAATTATACATGATCTTCTCAGGGTAAGTGCATCATTTTTCACATTTTTGTCACTCTCCTACTAATTTATCCCATTCAAATTCATACTCTCACTACATGAATAGATAGTTGAATAATAGGGAATTAGTATTGATTGATTTGTATCATTTACTTGGGTATAGGGAGTTTAACATATATTTTGGATCTCAATAATTTCATATTCAAGGATTAATACCTTTTCTATTGATTCAAGCAAGGTTTTCCCCATGCATGACTTTTTAAATTTAAAACAATTAATTATAAATATATTAATTTATATTTTTGATACCTAATTCTTGTATTATAAATGCTTATAGGATTTATAAAGATAAAATTAAGATTCAAATTAGTTTCTATAGAAATTGAGAAGTTTTTTTTATTTTAGATATTGGTTCAAATTTTATTTTACCCCACCGGGCACAATGATGGTTTATTAAATTTCTTGAATAAATTTTAAGAGGAATTTAAAAATTTAAAAATGTTTCCTTGGTATTAAATATGATTTTTAATGTTTAATTTGGAATTAAATTATTTTATTTGGTTTTAAAATTTGTTTTCAAACAATTAAGTGTTTGCATATATTTATTAAAGATAAATGTTGTTCACTTGTAACCCATGTTATAAATCTATTATGTTATCCTTCAAACCTGTACACATATGTATAGAAATATATATATGTAATGTTATGGGAATATTCAAAAAAAATGTTAATATGTGCATTAAGATAACAATATCTATATATTTAAGTTCATATATGTGTAATGATAATGAAATAATTGATAACATAAATTTTATAAACTAAACCAGTTTTGAAGTGATATTTATAAGAATGGTATTACTAGATTCTAACATAAGGCCCAGTTGGTATTTTCTAAAATAACTTGTTGATTTTAATTTTATTATTTTCATAATCATTAATTTAGGTATTTTTCTTATTGATGATACTATCAACATTTTTTTGAATGTTTCCAAGGCAGTTTATAAAAACCGTATTAAATATATACATAAAGAAAAATTCACATGAGATATATATAATTTTGATTAGATTAATTATCATAGGTGGTGGAAATTTATTTTAAGGCATCTTTTATGTGAAAATTCATAATTATTTATTAAAAATTTATCAAAATTCTTTATGTAATACAAATTATTATGTATAGTACCAATTTGAGAACCACTAAACCAAATCCCTGAGCGATTTATTTAAGTGACCTCAAGTATGCCTCCCCATATGGTAGAGGCTGTCAAGTACTAGTGAGAGTATAAAGAGTAAATAGCGGAGACTATACCATCATTATTAAAGTATAAACATAGCATAAATAACACTAAAAAGATACATCATCCATTATAAAGAGTAAATGGAACAATATACCAAATGTACCAACATTCACCAAAGTGAACATGATTTTACAGTGATATAAACAACATATATGTTAGGTCATAATATAAGACAAATCACAAAAAGAAAAACTAGGACAATAACCAATATGATCATAAGTCCAAACCCAGTCCTGGTGCCCCTTTTTCCAAACTATTGGCCCAAACATGACCAAAATCCAGGTCTCTATTCCTAACATGTACCTGAAAACAAGTATCATATGCATAGGTTGTTATGTTTCATAGAGTCCCAAGTGATATGTAAGTACAAAATATTAGGCCACCATCGATGGTGTCTAATGTAATAACCTGTCTAAAAAATAGAGTATAAATATTTCCAAATGATCAAATAAACTAGAACAAATCACGTTTTTTGATAAAAATTTATTAATTTGAAATTTGTACTCTTCAATTTCATTATGTCACAGAACTAGAAAAAAAAATTTCAGTCCTAAAATAACTCTAAATCATAAAAAAAAGGGTTGGACATTCTATACCAGGAGCATCAGTCTAAGTATCCATATTTCGGATGCATAACACCATGAACGATAATCTCAAACTATGTTGTGGACTTCCATAACCAACATCATTAACATGGCGTGGAATTAAATGAAAAAACCCATTCCTTTATGTGGACCATTATGAAAAATATCATTACCACAGCGTAAAATTCCTTAAAAAAACCCATTATTCGATGTGCACCTCTATGAACAACATCATAACCATGGAGTGGAATTCCATGAACAACACCCATAAACATTTCATCAACATTCACCATTCATTATTTAACATGATATACCTTTTATCTCATTAAAACATCAATGGTTTACCTCACTCATTCATCACTATTTCCCTGATCTAATACATTCAAACTTTTCCGAAATTCTATACATCAATCATTTGAATTTTTTTTGATTAAGACTAAATTAAATGTTCCTAATTTTTTTAATATAAACATGTCCCATTAACCATTTCCCTATTTATAAGTTACAAACACCAAAACAAAACACAATTTAAAGAAATTAATCCTATCTATAAAGCACAGGTCATTCAATTTTAAAAAATAAAACAAGTCCCAATACCATCATTCGAAATAAAATCATCATAACAGACATTGTTGAGTTTTAACTAAATTGGAATCCACACACTCATTTCACATAAACCTTTGAAATAGATTTAAATTTTATTTAGAATCATCATGATGTTAATGCATCATTTTAATGCATTATTAAATTTAAAAAATCATTTTCACTGATTGAAAAATACAAATAGATCAAAATCTAAACCACACCATTTAAAACATTCAAAAACCTCAAAGGAATTTCAAAAAATCTTCGCATATAAAACATTTTAACTCATCATTTTGACCTGACATAAACACTTATCCTCACATTTTACTATGCAGACCACTAACCATGATAAAATACGAAATTAATATTAAAGACCATGTAATCCTAGAAATTATCTACCCCATCATTTACAATTTCATTACCAACTACAAATGAATTAGTTTACCCCATGGGTAACCTTATGTTAGACATAAATCATTAACAAAACCAATGGCCTCCATGATGGGTATAAAAAATCAATGTAAGACCCAATTTACTTTTCTTAGTAATGAACACCAAGAAACAGCAAGGTGATGCATTGGAAAAACCACATAATCAAGAATGATATCATTACAATGGGAAAAATATTGCACACTACCTACCTCATGGTCGTTGAAAACCAATCATACAACCACAACCCTTGATTCGATCTAAAATAGGATAAATCACTATGTTGATGAACTCATTAGAAATAGGGATAATGAGACTCAAAAGTAAGGAAATAACCATGGAATACATATTTTATAGAAAAGAAGTAATAAAACTCATAGAATTACATGGAGCTTAAAATAATAACCAACAATACTCTAAATATCCTACAATTGAATGAGAGCCACCCCTGGAAGGCTTGGGAAGAAATGATTCACACACCAGGTTATTTGTTGTAATGGCCCGGACCTCTCCGGCCCATTCCTTTTTCAAAAAGAATGTCACGAAGTGTTCTAGAGGGTAAAATGGACTTTTTCCACACTTTCCAGAATTTTGAAGCTACACGCCGTGTAGTTTGAGTACACGCCGTGTACCCCTTCCCGGGAATACCCCGTGTTGAAGATCATGTCCTTACTGTGTGGAATAATGGGTGCACGCCATGTGTCCAGTTCTACACGCCATGTAGTCCTTCCCCGCGTACGCGTTACCAGTCAACGGTCATGTACCGTGTTGGAGTCGTGTCCTTGCCATGTGCAATAAATGAGTACACTCCTTGTGTCCAAACTAGACACCGTGTAGTCCTTCCCCACGTATGCGTTACCCTCAAACCGTGTGTTGACTAGTCAACGGTCGCAGAGCCGTGTTGGAAGCCGTGTGGAGACCGTGTGAAAGAACCGAGTACATGCCGTGTACCATAAAGTACGCGCTGTGTACTTTTTCTTTTCACGCTTATAAAAGGAGGGGTCCCCTCCTCCTTTCAACTCACCCCTCTCCTCTCCTCTCCTCTAAGTAGAGCTCTCTCAAGAGACTCGAAGGCTCTTTATTCCATAACTTATTCATCCGAGCTCCGATTTACAATCCGTCAGTGGCCACGGGATCGTAACGACGAGTTGGAGCTTCCGAGCTTGGGTCCGTTGTCTTTCCTTCGGCCTTTCATTTCTGACTTCCACCCGAGGAGGCTTTTCTGGGATGCCGGCAGACGTCTTCTAAGGTTGATCTGGGGGAGCGTTGCGATCAAGAACCTGTTGAGGTAGGGATCTTACCTTTGTCTCTCTAATTTTGTGCATCATGTGGGGTGGGTGTCTTCTTCTTTACATGAAACACTTTTGAACTAGTTTAATGAAGATAATAACTGGCCTATATAATGGGGATGGGAAGTTGTGATTTCTGTTACTTTATATCCTGTGATATTATGTTGTTAATTGAATGAGATTCTACCTACTGAAAATCATGGTCGTTGGGGGCCTTTTCTTATGCAATTAAATGTTTCCCTCTCCTTCTGTATTTTCTTATGGTTGGAAGCTTGTGGAATGTGGAAATTAGATAATCACGTAAGTATGGATGATTAAATGAAAATCTGGAACCCTTGTGTGATCACCCCGGTTGAACAAAATAGAATAATGAACATGTGGGTGTTGTCTTGGTTATGTGGCATGTGTTGGGGGTGTTTTGTGGGTTATTGTGGATCGGGTGAGCAGCGGGGCTGCGGTTGACTTGGTTGTGGGTTGGTGTGAATGTTGTGTTGGTAATGGACAGTGTGGCTGCAATAAATGGTATTAAAGGGATGATGATGTGTGGTTTCAGTGCGGTTGTGGTTATGGCAGTTGGCAGCGGGGCTGCACGGTTGGGTTTTAATGTGAACGGGTTATGGGTTGTGATTATTAAATTAAAGTGTAAGAGTTAATGAATGGTTGGGCGTGAAACAGAAATAATAATCAAGGGGGTTGGTTGGTTGATAAGAAGGGCTTGGTTGTGTTGTTTGTGTTTTTCTAACTTGATTTGTGGATGACATGGATATGTTTTACTAATGTTTGGTGTGGTTGGTTTTGGATAGTTTCCCAGTAGTTAATGAACTAAATAAACTATTTCTAATGAAATATGAAAACCTAAAGGGGGTTGGGTTTGTTTGTTGTATGCATGCTTCGTAGTAGCAGTGCCGAGGCACGTACTCAGTTTCTCTTTTTAGAATCCATAGGTTGGGCTGTGTGGTTGGTATATTTATATATATCAGTATCTTTTGTGTCTTATCGCACCCCACCCATGTTGAGCACTTAGTGCTGAACACTCCCATTTTATGGGAGAGTGTGGTTTCCCTTAGTTACTATCTCCTTCCTGCTCCTTCTCCCCTAGGATGTGATGGCTTGAGGCGACCATACACCTAAGACTCTTCGGGTAGTTTTCGATTGGGGTGGTTTTAGCCCAAGACTCTTCGGGCAGGTTCTACTATTTCCCAAGAATCTTCGGGATGAGGCCCATGTGTGTGCGGGTGGGATACGTGGTTGTGAGGCCGAGGTGTGTGCAGGCGGGATACGTGGTTGTGAGGCCGAGGTGTGTGCAGGCGGGATACATGGTTGTGAGGCCCAGGTTTGTGCAGGCTGGATACGTGGTTGTGAGGCCCAGGTGTGTGCGGGCGGGATGCGTGGTTGTGAGGCCCAGGTGTTTGGGGGCAGGATGCATGGTTGTGAGGCCCAGGTGTGTGCGTGCGGTATCCGTGGTTGTGAGGCCCAGGTGTGTGCGGGCGGGGAGAGTGTGGCAGCGTCAGGATGTTCGTCGTTAGGAAGAGCAGCTAACTAAAGGGAAATGGTGCGGGGTACCCAATACTCTTGTTCTTATACAACTACTACCTGTTGTGATTGTGTTTTGGTGAGTGTGGCTGGTGAGGTTGGGTGGATAGAATTCCTTGCTAGGTTTCTTCTGTTGTACTCACGGGACATTAGGATGTCTCCCCACTTGTGCATGAGAGCTTTAGGTTTCACTAATGAGTATACTTTTATGCTCACCCTACGTTTACTTTCAGGATTCCAGGAGGACTACCAGGGCTGTGCAGGACCCTACTAGTTGGACAGTTGGAGTTGTTGCTGTTGCTGTACCTTTGTTTTCTTTTGGTATTGTACATTGAGCTTTCTAGTACTTGTACCTTGTTATAAAATTGTTTAAACATGCATGTGGGATTGGTTTGGGTTTATTTATATACACTGGTTCTTTTCCTTTTTGGTGGTTGACTTATCCTATTTCCCGGTCCTAAATAATAAAAAAAGGTTAATACCTCCCATATTTGTGAAAATCATACCCTTGGTGCTATTCGCCACCCTGGGGCCTACTGGAGACGGGACTTGGGGGTCATTATCTCCCTTTCACCATTTCCAGCTCAGGAGGGGCATCTTTGGTGGGAGGGGGTCATGAATGAATGGTATCAGAGGTGATGGTTGAGATATATGATGAAGTCTAGAGTTAGGCACCGTTAGGATTGCATGGGATGGTAGGGAAACAATGTTAGTCATTCTTGGTGCGTGACATAGGCCTGGGAAGACTGGCTAGGACACGGGATTTTAGGGCCCCCCATGATCTGATGCAAGGACTCTGAGCCTACTGAACGACCAAGTGAGGCTACATTTATTGTAGGGTAGAGACCCTAGGGAAGGTACATGCATCATCATGATTGTGTTTTACTTGATTTGGTTGTTCTGGGAAATAAATTGAAATAAAATGATAAAATGAAACCTTGAGTTTTTCCTTACTACTTGGGCTTAGGCATTCTTTGTTTACCGTACTGCTATGGCACCTAGTCGACATCAGAGAGGCAGAGGAGCTGGGCGTGGACAGTTGCACAGAGCAGAGTTGGCGCCTCCAGAAGGACTAGGGATCGATAGAGATGTGTTTGGGTTTTCTTGAATGATCTCATTTATGTTTTGTTGGGAGCATTACACTCCATTTTTGGGACTCTTTTGCTCATTCATTGGGCCTGGACCTTGTTTTTTTTGTGAGTTTTTAATTCTATGTTGTTTCCCGCTTTTCTTTAAATGTACGTGAAGATCCCTATCATGTGGGGGAGGAGAAGACCTAATCCCCAATCGAGACGCATTAATGTGGATGCGATTAACCTCGTGCAGGTGAGTCAGCACCGCCTAAAGTGGATAATATCTCGACATGGGTGAAGGAATTCCCCAAGCCATGTGTCCAGGAAATGTGTGTGTTGTACGGTGTTGGGGGTAGTGTAAGATAGAAAATCCTAATATATGGAAGTGGGAAGGCCCAGTCCTTAATCGAGACGCATTAATGCAGATGCGATTAAGCCCGTGCAGGCGAGTTAGTGCTGCATGAAGAGGATAATATCTCGACATAGGAGAGGGAATTCCTAACTCATATAATGAGGGTTGTCGGTTGTTTCCTATTATAACGAGAACCCTAAGAGGCATCTTGTCAGGTTCCTCTGGGTTGGTTTTTGAATTCTCGGGGATGAGAATGTTTTAAGAGGTATCTGATGTAATGTCCCGGACCTCTCCGGCCCATTCCTTTATCAAAAAGAAGGCCATGAAGTGTTTTGGAGGGTAAAATGGACTTTTTCCACACTTTACAGAATTTTGAAACTACACGCCATGTAGTTTGAGTACACGCCATGTACCCCCTTCCCGGGAATACCCCGTGTTGCAGACCGTGTCCTTGCTGTGTGGAATAATGGGTGCACGCCGAGTGTCCAGTTCTACAGGCCGTGTAGTCCTTCCCCGCGTACGTGTTACCAGTAAATGACCGCGTACCCTGTTGGAGCCGTGTCCTTGCCGTGTGCAATAAATGAGTACACAACGTGTGTCCAAAATACACGCCGTGTAGTCCTTCCCCGCGTATGCGTTACCCTCAAACCGTGTGTTGACCAGTCAACGGCCACAGAGTCGTGTTGGAAGCCACGTGGAGACCATGTGAAAGAACCGAGTACACGCCGTGTACCATAAATTACACGCCGTGTACTTTTGTTTTTCACACCTATAATAGGAGGGGTCCCCTCCTCCTTTCAACTCACCCCTCTCCTTTCCTCTCCTCTCAGCAGAGCTCTCTCAAGAGACTCGAAAAATCTTCCTTCCATAACTTCTTCGTCCGAGCTCCGATTTATGATCCGTCAGCGGTCACAGGATTGTAACTACGAGGCGGAACATCCGAGCCTGGGTTCGTTGTCTTTCCTTCGGCCTTTCCTTTTTGAAATCCACCTGAGGAGGTTTTTTTGGGATGCCGACAGACGTCTTCTAAGGTTGATCCGGGGGAGCGTTGCGATCAAGAACCTGTTGAGGTAAGGATATTACCTTTGTATCTCTAATTTTGTGCATCATGCGGGGTGGGTGTCTTCTTGTTTACGTGAAACACTTTTGAACCAGTTTAATGAAGATAATAACTGGATTATATAACGGGGATGGGAAGTTGTGATTGCTGTTACTTTATATCCTGTGATATTATGTTGTGAATTGAATGAGCTTCTACCTACTAAAAATAACGGTTGTTGGGGGCCTTTGCTTACGCAAATAAATATTTCCCTCTCCTTCTATATTTTCTTATGGATGGAAGCTTGTGGAATATGGAAATTGGATAATCACGTAAAGTGGGATGATTAAATGAAAATATGGAACCCTTGTGTGATCACCCCGGTTGAACAAAATGGAATAATGAACATGTGGGTGTTGGCTTGGTTACGTGGCATGTGTTGGGAGAGTTTTGTGGGTTGTTGGGGATCGGGTGAGCAGCGGGGCTGCGGTTGACTTGGTTGTGGGTTGGTGTGAATGTTGTGTTGGTAACAGACAGTTGGGCTGCAAGAAATGGTATTAAAGGGATGATGATGTGTGGTTTCGGTGCGGTTGTGGTTATGGTGGTTGGAAGCGGGGCTGCAGGGTTGGGTTTTAATGTGAATGGGTTATGGGTTGTGATTATTAAATTAAAGTGGAAGAGTTAATGAATGGTGGGGCGTGAAACGGATATAATAATAAACGGGGTTGGTTGGTTGATAAGAAAGGCTTGGTTGTGTTGCTTGTGTTTTTCTAACTTGATTTGTGGATGGCAGGGATATGTTTTACGAACATTTGGTGTGGTCGGTTGTGGATAGTTTCCCAGTAGTTAAGGAACTAAATAAACTATTTCTACTGAAATGTGAAAACTTAAAGGGGTTGGGTTTGTTTGTTTTATGCATGCTTCGTAGTAGAAGTGCTGAGGCACGTGCTCAGTTTCTCTTTTTAGAAGCCATAGGTTGGGCTGTGTGGTCGGTATATTTATTTATATCTGTATCTTTTGTGTTTTATCGCACCCCACCCATGTTGAGCACTTTGTGCTGAACACTCCCATTTTATGGTAGATGGTGTTTTTCCCTTAGTTACTAGCTCCTTCCTGCTCCTTCTCCCCTAGGATATGATGGCTTGAGGCGACCTTACAACTAAGACTCTTTGGGTAGGTTTTGATTGGGGTGGTTTTATCCCAAGACTCTTCGGGCAGGTTCTACTGTTTCCCAAGAATCTTCGAGATGAGGCCCAGGTGTGTGCGGGCAAGATACGTGGTTGTGAGGCCCATGTGTGTGCGGGCGGGATATGTGGTTGTGAGGCCCAGGTGTGTGCAGGTGGGATACGTGGTTGTGAGGCCCAAGTGTGTGCGAGCATGATGCGTGGTTGTGAGTCCCAGGTGTGTACGGGCGGGATGCGTGGTTGTGAGGCCCAGGTGTGTGCGGGCGGGATAAGTGGTTGTGAGGCCTAGGTGTGTGCGGGCGGGGAGAGTGTGGAAGCGTCCGGACGTTCGTCGTTAGGAAGAGCAGCTAACTAAAGGGAAATGGTGTGGGGTCCCCAATACTCTTGTTCTTATACTACTACTACCTGTTGTGATTGTGTTTTGGTGAGTGTGGCTGGTGAGGTTGGGTGGATAGAATTCCTTACTAGGTTTCCTCTGTTGTTCTCACGGGAAATTAAGATGTATCCCCACTTGTGCACGAGAGCTATAGGTTTCCCTACTGAGTATACTTGTATGCACACCCTACGTTTACTTTCAGGTTTCCAGGAGGACTACCAGGGCCGTGCGAGACCCTACTAGTCAGACAGTTGGAGTTGTTGCTGTTTCTGTACCTTTCTTTTCTTTTGGGTTTGTACTTTGAGCTTTCTTGTGCTTGTACCTTGTTATAAAATTGTTTAAACATGCATGTGGGATTGGTTTGGGTTTATTTATATACACTGGTTCTTTTCCTTTTTGGTGGTTGACTTGTCCTATTTCCTGATCCTAAATAATAAAAAAAGGGTAATGCCTCCCATATTTGTGAAAACTCATACCCTTGGTGCTAGTCGCCACCCTGGGGCCTAATGGAGGCGGGACTCGGGGGTCATTATCTCCCTTTCACCATTGCCAGCCCAGGAGGGGCATCTTTAGTCAGAGGGGGTCATGACATTTGTGGAAGAATTGAGGTAAAATATAGGGATAAATATATACTCTTGAGAGGGAAAATTGGTAAATTATCCATTTTAAGGATGAACATGGTTTACCAAATCATGCACCAACAGTGAAGTATCATATTTCTAAAGAGAAATTGGGCTACATGGTTTCCTTGGACACATTTATAATGAACCATAAATTATATATATATATTACTTAAAAATTGAAGAATATTAATTAAAAACATAACAAAATCATGCTAGGACTGTATAAGAATAGTGTCTTTAGAAACTAGTAAACACAAATAATTTGTTTATAAGACATATAAATTATCTACCACTTATTCCATTAAATATAGACCCCATTTTGACATAACTTATTAATAATATTCTTTAAAACATGATGAAAAGAAATATAAGAATGGGTGAGCTCATATTCTCAGTAAGTGTAAACAAGGGAGATATCAATCATATGACAATCATAAGACATAATTCTATAACATTTAAAAACCTTATCCTACATATGAATGATGAAGATATAATGTCATGGGATAAATCACAATAGTTCATAAACAATCAATGAACATATTCCAAAAATTCAATACTTAAGACATGTAATTTTTGGAATAAACATAAGCATATAAAATCATTTTATATTAGTTAAGGCTCATTTCCAAGACCATCTTAGCAAACATATTCCATTACTAAACTGAAGTTACTCTTCGTTTTAGGCAGTATTACTGAACCAATATCATTTCCCTTTCCATCCCTATCTATATCATGAGATATAAATCATTACACAATGAATTGGAGGGATATATATATCACACCCATGTCATTATGAAATTATTCTTATGTGTGACCCAAAAATATAAATCAATCATCAAAGCATAACACAAAGAACAAAATGGGGTTGTTTAACATTATTCCATCATAATATAATCCATATAAAACAAATGGATTTCATATATATCATTCTATTATAAACATAATCAAACCAAATAATTATAGGGATAGTATACTTGGAAGATAAAATTATTAATTAATTCCATCTTAGATGTAAAATAATTTTGATAGAACACTTGGAAATAATTCTTGAGGAAAATATCCTTTCTTCTTCAAAAATATTTTCTTTTTCCAAAAGGACAAATAATTTAAAAATAAAATAATTTCTTTTAAAATAAACTTGAAATATTGTAAAGGAATCTTTATGTAAATATGGTCTGGTGAAAATGTAAAAAGTCATCACGTCGTATAAGTTAAAGGAAAACATTTTTCAAGTACTTTTGTTAGATAAGTTAAAGTGTACCTCATATCAAAATACAAAAAAAATATTACTTTCATACTGTTTAATATAATTTAACCAATGGATAAATTTGAGTTTAATTTTTTTTATAAAAATAGAAATATAATTACATATTTAGGAAACATGGACAAGGATGATTAATATTCCCTAGTGCATACTTATAAATAATATCGAATAATAATGAGATTGAGAAATTATCCCTTACCTTATGTCTAATATCTTTTGTATGTATCCGAACCTCATGTATAAGGATTTAAATAATGGAATTGAATTATTATAGAATAATATTTATTTTTATGATATCATATATGATCTTATAATTATTTATTTGTTAATTACATTTCATTATTACTTGTTATTCAGGTATAAGCGACTTCATTTTTTATGCACGTTTTTTCAAATAAGATTCGATTGTTTTTAATGGGCTATTTTTATTTCATTTAAAGAATGATATAAATATAATATACATATTTATTCATTCTATACATTTATGTAATCATGCTTTAATGGATATCCTGTAGAATGAATAACATCACATCATTGGTACGGTAAGCCGTACGTATGCATGAGTGATGATATCATTCATTTAATTATGAAATTTTATGGAAGTGGATGTTATATATATTGTTCCAAAATATATATATTTTCATAATAATCATATATAGTTATTATTTCCATCATTATACCAATGAAAGAAATGCGATGATGAAAAACATATTACACCATGGTGTGAAGACGATATGTCGTTCGTACACACGCACAATGATTTCATTTTTTAGGATGGATAGAAGCTGAAATATGAATTTTAAATAAGAATAATAAAATATTGGTATATAGGTTTTAATTTAGTTATAACTTAATAATAGAAAAAACAATTAAATAGGAAGAAGAAGAAGTAATGATCCTGATAGAGTCGGTAAAGGACATTACCTCTTCTTTAGTGACCTCCCTCTAAATCTCCTCTTAATGGCACTAAAGTTGGTCTTTTGAAAATAAAAAGTCTCCAGAATGTTACTATGTAAGTTAATAAGGGAAATTTTAAAGGTATGGATAAAAATGAAGGATCAATGAGTTATGAAGAAACGAGGGAGGCTTTTCCCTTTTATAGTTGAGGTTGGGGGCACCTTTGGAATTTCCAAATATATTAATTTATAATAAATTGAAACCACAAAAAAAAACCTCCGAAATGTCTTAGTTTTGAATATGATATGATATAAGGTTGTATTATCATAAAAAAAATTATACAAGTTTTTCTATCAATTTCGACCTTATCATTTTATTTAACACTTAATTATTCTATTTAATTTTTTTACTCAGGTAATAAATATTTTAATATTAAAAGGGTGAAATAGTTATTTATGTGATGTAAATTAGAACATAAATGAATAATTTAGAATATTTTAAACTATTTAATTTCTATTATATATTTTTTAAACAATGATTTATGGATTTTAAATAATTTAATAATACATTACTTTGACAAACAATCAATAGTGTTAATTTTGATACTATACAATTAGTTGATTATTAGAAAAATAAATAAAACGTGTTAAATTACAACCAAATATTTTATTATATTATATAATAGGTCAAGGTAATCTATAAAATTAGTTGGGTACATCAATCATGTCAATAATATTTATTTTATTTTTTTAATAAAATTAATTTATTATCTCCATTAAAAAAATAATTACAACATCAATGTCTTGTAATTATTTAACATACATATGTGTTAAATAGAAATTAATAATTAAAAACTATGATAAATATAAATCCTATATATTTTATTAAAATACTTATAGTAGAATATATATTATGAAAAATCCTACATTAAAAATCTTATATTTATTAAAACATGAATGTGAAACATTAACATCACATTAAATAAAATATTATAAATCTCATAATCTTTTCCATCTAGCTCCAAATGGTCAACAACTAGGACCTTGGATAAATATGGTCAAGATATACTTAACCAATAATATTTGGTCAAGTATTATTGTATTTAATGGTTATTATCATTTTAATAAAATTTATTTTATTGATTTCTCATCAATTAAATAATTTCTACATCATTAATGTATAATCTATTAAGGTAATTATTTATTTTAGAAAAATTAAAAATAAATTTTCATGATAAATAAATATTTATTAGATTTAAATTACTATTTATAGTCTAATTTCTCTTCTATATCAACTTATATTAAAAATTACATTGTTATTAAAATTTGAGTAAGCCATATTTAATTTTTCATTAAATAAATTAAATTAAATGTCATACCTCATCCAAATGGCTTCTGAAGGATACCATTTCCACCCAAGCATTATTTAAGTTGAATGAAACTAATCCATTGATATTAGGACAAGTTTCAGGGAAATTGTATAAAATTAGTTGTACCCTTAATCACCAGATTTACCCTTTTAACGTATTAATAAAAATAAAAAATGATACTATTCATAATGATAAAAAATAAAATAAAGATCTTTATATAATTTGGACCTACTGATTCGAAATATTTAATAAATTTTTAAAAATTCAGAACACATGTGTTTCATTAATTAATTTAAAATTAATCTCATTGTCGAAATGAGAAAACATGTTTTTAAGAGTTGAAACATTGCAAAATATTGAAATATTTTTATACCTAAATTCAATGTATAATTAATTTAAATGACCTAAATTATATTAAATGCTAAAAATATAATCTATTTATACTTTAAAACATTTCAATAATATAATTTTAATATATAAATTATTTTGATGAAAAATGTTGTTTTCAATTAAAATTTATTATATTTTTACGATTCATCAAAACATGAAATTTATCAGAAAAAGTCCAAAATTTATCTAAATTAAATTTATATATAATCCGTAAAAATAAAAATTTTATGTGGTCATTAAAAATTATTAATGTGACAAAATTTTAAATTAAAAAGGGTTCACCGGTAAAAGGTGGTAAAATTACCCCTTTGAAAAATAATGGTTTTTATACACAAAGTACCGTTTATTCATATCATAATACTAAAATATCTTTAGAATGAATATAAAAACATTTTATAAATTATAAACCATATATATTTCATTCATTTAATTTACTAATTATAATTAACATAATTTATTATTTCAAAAATTCAAAAAATTTATTTACATTAAATTGGTGTATTTTTTTATAAATAGTTGGTAGCCAAAAAAATCACCCTTCATTTTTATATGTATGTAATATTATTCCCTCTAAAATAAATACTAGGTTACAATAGTCATTTTATAGTAATGTAATCTTTTGGTTTTTTGAACACATGATTGTTTTCAACACAAGATATTATAGAATTAAAATTATTTAAAGAAAATTTTTCATAAAAACATCCTGGTGTTACAACCTGCATGTTTTGGTAATCTATGAAGACTATGTGTGGTCTCCTCTATATAAGGGAAATCTATCCACACAAGCTCCTGGGCCTCCTCACATTTTTTGTCAAACAATTATCTCCCTCTTATAGATGTTACAAGCATGGTGCACCCACTAATATAAACCATGTGCCGATCATACTCCATGCACTATAAGTCCCATTGCTTTCTATATTTCATTCCATGAACCCCTAATAAACTCTTGAGACCATACCCACTCATGGGAGTCATTTAATTTTTAATAAATGGTGATTATTCTCAATTTAAATTAAATGTACCTCATTAAAAGAGTTGTGATCATATAATCTTTCCACTATACTACTTTTCATCTCCAAGAAGTATTGGTGGTCATCCATCTAGGTCACCAAGACTATATTGGTCTCCAATTATCTTTTATTAACATGTTTAGATTCTAATGTCCAAAACAAAACCAAGTCACAAACTCTCTCTCAAGGTGTTCAACTCACTAAAACACAATTCAACATCTATCTTATAAACTAAAATTCCTATATGGTGCTTCCCGAAACCCGTCCAACTAAAAAATTATTATTTCATCACCCAAAAACCCACGAGAGCTATGGTTATCCCCACCATATAAAAGTTATCTTTTCACCGCTAATCATTGATGATTTGTGACTTCTTCATTAGAAAATCCTAATAGGACCTCAAACTCATGCTACCACAATGCACTCAACATGGTTTCCAGGTACTGCATCCAAACACCCATGAGAAAACCAAATAGAATTTGAACCCATCCCAATAATAAAAAAACAAAATAGAAAAGACACAAACCCAAAGTACATGCATGAACTGAGAAGAAGATAAATTTTCCTCAAGGGATCGGTTTCATTTCCCAAAATATACACATATCATCCCAGAAAAAGCTTCATATGTTGTTTGAAACTCCCTATATATGTTCAATAAGATATCCAATGTCTGCCTATCAACATCCAGATCATCCAAATATTTCATGGATCCAATATCAGGTATGTCATTATCTCTCCTTTCCAGGATTTCTTCATTCTTATAGGCATCCTATAACCACCTAAACACATCCAACATAGTCCAAAATCATTTCTCACTATTACTCAATAGCCAAAACCTCCAATATACTAAAATCATCATTGTGCTCAAACGCACCACTATGTATCCTCTAATGTAAACACATAAAATTATATATTTAAAAACCATGAGGTTTAATAAATTGTTAGAATTGAAAATCACTACATGCAATTTCCTATTATCATTCCTTAAAGATTTGAAACATGCACCTTTTTAGTTTCTCATTGGCATCCCAGCGCCACCGCAACTGATCAATGAACCATTTTAATTTTCCAAAACCAATCCAATATGATGTTCATATTCCCTTGACCAACACATCACTCCACACCACATGGTAGTTGTTTCTATCATCAAACTCATAAAACTCCTACCACCACAACCCTCAATCTAAACCACAATTGAAACCATAAGTTAACATGGTCATCTCACTCTTACCTAAGAGAAAAAAGGAAAATAGTAAACTTACACCCATTAAGATATTCCTATAACAACACAAAAGACATTATTTGACATCTATTCCATTTGAAGGACATTACTCATAGATGAACGATGGTGCACTTTCCACCACACGCCCTTAATTACATCCCTAAAGGAAAATAATATCCAAAGATTCACTTTATCAAACATGAATTTTATCTTTTATAGAATTTTGTATTTTAAATGATCTATCCAAACACTTGGGACAACGTCATGATGTATTTTATGGTCATATCTAGACTGATATTATACTAATATTTTGTTGAAAAACTGCACCATAGCCTCATCTATTTCTGAATCCACCTCTAGCCATAGGGATATGTAAAAACCCAACCAAGGTCCCCGGGCCTCCCTACATGTAAGAATATCATAAAATCCTAGTCACCACCATCCAAGAGGGACAAGTAAATAAAAACTCACCATTTCCTAAAAAATCCCCTCTAAGCAGCCATACACTAACATTATATATGTTATTACTTCCACCACAAAACTCACATTATTCCACAATGACCTCCACTATTCTTATGAAAATGATAATATTTTATCTCACCAATCAAAAAGAAAGTGGTCCCAAATATAGTTTGTGTAAATCACTATGATTTCATTAATAAAGATAGGCTATTTCACCTGATGCACCAATTCATGTATCCCAAATGGCTTCACACACCTCCATTATATGTCTACTTTCCTAACCTCACTAGATTCTACATGTCACATGATTTCATGTGACCACTCAATGAACCCAACTGAATTTTCCATGAGTCTTACATCACCAGAATAAATATCAAATTACCAAAAAAGAAACTAATCTTGCCTCCTGGAACATCAACTTCATTGAGAATAAGGAATCTCTAGAATTTCCATCCAAGATCTCAACCTTTTACACAAGTCAATTCCAAAAAAATGACCTCCTTTCACATCGAGAATAATTTGTAGATAATATTTCTCATCCACACTCTATCCTACCTAGCATCATCCATCAATGGTCAACATCGCGTCCCCCATTGAATAATACGAGAATGAAAAGTTCTGACATTTTAATGGTCCCACACTTTAAAAATATACATTGAATCCAATAAAAATAATTCTAGGTTATAATTTTATAAAATAAATCAAGGTGTTTCTATGAATTTAAAAAAAATGGAACCTACCATGTATTATTTCACCTCCAAAGAATCCAACCGTTCTTCACATTATAATGAACCTACAAAATTAAACCAAAATCTATCATGACCACCCTTGATTACCCAAACATAATAAATCATGGAAACAACCCAAGACACATTCCCACAACCATTATCTCTCCTACTGATCCATACACTATGAACCTCACACATGTCACTGCCTATGAGAAGCACTAATTCCCCCTTCCGATATATAAGGTGACTAGCATACCAAAACCAATAACTTTACTTAAGTCCCACACTCGTAGAAACACAATCACTTACTAATATCGCCAGAAACCAAGACACTAATTTCCGGGTCTATGTACAACCATCATGATCCAAAACCATGAGAGTTTCCACATCCACATTACTAGACAATGTTTCACAACCATAAGACCATACCCTATATGAAGGCATAATAATTAATATCCTTTTATCCAACATATTTAAAAAAACATTGAGGCCTAATGAACTATGACTAGGAGTCTCAAAACAAGAGAAATATCAGATCCCAAAACATTTACACATAGGTTTAGTAAACAAAATCAGGGATACTCATTGCATGTGTCCATAAAGGTTCCCTATATTTTTCATATCCATTTTAATTAAAAATTACAATTTTAAAACCCAATAATTCAAATTTAAAAACCCTTTATTAACCAACGTTTTCAAAATTATCAGCTTTAAACAGTTTCACTATTAAAGGTTTTGGATAGATATAATGTCATTTACATGTTATAATAGGAAAATAACTTATATGTTTCTTGCCAACACATTATATAAAAAACTGTTACCTTTTAAGTAATTTATTCTAGCATATTACCCAAAAGATACCTTAGTAGTTGGTCAAGTTGAGAGTTACTATATAATTATATATAAAAGATATAAATTGATGAAGAAACATCAAATACCAACCCCTCTAAATCATTCAAAACCATCCGAAGATGTGAATGACAGGTAGACATAGACCGTAGATATCAAATTATACTACCATCCTAAGAAATCCAGGGTAACTATCAATCATATGTAGTATGCGAATGGCCTATTAATCCTATATACCCAGAATGATGAATGAATACAAACTATATCTTTCTATAATATTTTAAGTGAAAAAAACCATATAAATTGGTAATTTCACATATAAGATTACAAATCACGGTGGAAAATCAGTTAGCAATGAAATAATTAAAAACATCAGTTTCACACCCCTTTCAACTCGGGTTTTCCACCCTTCATGGGTCGACAGGAACCTAGGAAATATCTTATTACAAAGAACATATAATATACTAGTATCATATTTATCATGAAAAAATAGTTAGAAAAAAAATAAAACCTTTTATGATTCAAATTTGTAACATCCCTTCTTGGAATCCACTAAATTAGTTGCCTGAGGCAGTACATTACATGACCTTAAGCACAACTCTCCATACGCTAGAGGCTATTGGCTAGTAGTGAGGGTCTAAATATAAATGTGGGGAAACTATACCCTATTTATCAGAGTATAATCACAAAATAAATAATAGGAAAAAGATAAACCAATCAGTAGATGAAGTAAACAGAACAACATATAGGAAGTTCATAATGTAACCCAAGTGAACATGATATAACACTCCGATTTATATTATACCTTTCCGAAAGTCATATAATTGAAATCCCAATTACCAAAACATTGAAAAACCCTAACATGGTACCACATCCAAATATGTCCTCGATGTCCCATACTCTATCGTATTAACCCAAATTTATTGAAATGCCATGACCCTATCCTAAACGTCAACCTGAAAACAAGTTGCATATTCTTAGGTACCCATGTTCCATGGAGGCCCAATTATGGTGTGAGTATAAATTATTTGAATAGAACCTATATTTTATAAATAAATAATAATCTAAATAAAAGTTTTTTTAGATAACATATGGAGAAAATAAACAAGACAATAAAATAAGAAATTTTTAATTTTTTTTATTAATTTTCCATTCGGACTCTTGGGTTCTATCATGTAACCCAACCAACCAAAACTACATTGTACATGTTGGATTTATGAATCATAATTCATTTGGGTTACAGATTCTATACCAGGAGCATCATCCCATTTACCCAAATTATGGATGAATGATGCCATTACGGACAATCCTTCACTTCAATGGGGACCATTGTGAACAACATATTTACCATGGTGTGGAATTCCATGATAAGAACCCATTATTCGATATGGACCAATATGATCAACATCATTATCATGGTGTGGAACTATATAACCAACACCAATTCCTTATTTTGGACCACCATGACCAATATCATTACTACGATGTAGAATTCCATTACCAAAACCCATAACCATTTTATCAAAATTCACTTCTCATGGTTCATAATGATTTAACATTAATCATATTAAAATAGAAATGGTATAACATTACCATTTATCCATAATTACATATCCCAATGCATTCATACTTTTGTCCCAATTCCATACATTAACCATTTGTCTAATTATTCATTTTAATCAATAATTATATTTTCTTCAAAACTATTTTAATATAAGCACCCCTTTAACCATTTCCCCTTTTACACATCATAAACACAAAAAACAAACACTATTTAAGACAACATAAATCCACTAATTAATATATGGTTCGTTCTCTTTTGAAAAAGAAAACAACGAGGATGACATTATTTCCCATTAAAACCATTAGAAAATCCACCCAACCATTTTTACCAAATGTTTAACTACACACTCATTTCAAATATGCCGATGAAATAAATTTAAAAAAAATTAAATTACCTTTTTTTAAATTCCTAATTCAAAAAAATTATTCACATTAAGACATCATTTACACTAATATAAAAATCAAAACCAAAACATAATCCAAAGTAATCTACTTAAACAATTCAAAATCCTCAAGTAATTTAAAAAATCATAGTACAGAAAATATCTCAAATCAACCTCTTAACATGACATTAACACCTATCTCAAAATTATACTAAGAATCCCTTTACCTATGATAACTATGGGCCCAATCTCAATAATCAACAGACCGAAAGGGGTCAGTGAAGGGTCTCACACAAAAATATAAGGACTTATTTACTTTTACAAGGCAAGGACATATAAAATACATGGACGCACATTGGAACAACCATATACTCAAGAACAACGTCAACAATGTGGTTAAAAGATTATAATACAATTACCTCATACTTAGAGACAACCACTCATGCAACCAAGACCCTTAATTCGAGATAAAATGGACTCCATCAGTAACGATAATAAATACCTAGAAATAGGTCTCATAATATTAAAAATAAATGAAAAATTCCAAGGTATACATATTATAGAAAAAGTAAGCAAGAGGACTAATATACATACTCAATGATTTGAATCACAACCTACGTCTCTCTAAATGCCTTAAAATTAACAGAGATCCACCCTTCAAAGGATTGGGAGGAAATGGTTATAACCCCAGAAAATTAGAGGAAGAATTTGAGTGAAAATAATGGGAAAATTATTTAAGTTGAATAGGACTAACTGGAACATTTTCCATTTTTATAGAGGAACACAATTTGACTACATGGTTATCTAAAAAATGTTCCAACTGTGAGACATCCTCCCTCTAAAGAGAAATTGAGATCCTTTGTTTATTTAGGACCCTATATGGTTTGGTAAAAATTATAGACAATGTTAATTCATATATATCCAAGGAACCTAAAGATGAATTTGATTATAGGGCTCCTCACATGGTTTTGAAAATGGTCTCTCTCCACCTGTAGGCCACATGGGCATTGTTCATAGTTAATACCAACAATGAACCAACCATGTTCCATATAATTTAGGGACCGTTATTTCCTATTTTTTATGTCCCAAGTATCATGGAACCTCATGAGTCCTTCCATAATCTTGGAAAAAATTTCATTTGATAATAAAGTAGTTTAGAAAATGTTAAAAGAAACATACCACATTGAAAGGGTCAAGATCTTACATATTTAGTCTAGTTAAACACATGGGAAACAACTATGTGTTTTGGTTACATATCCTATATGGGATGAGGTTCCCCAACTGATAGATATTCTAATGTTGTAGTTATGTGATGCACCCTCATTCCAGTGATGTATTAGAAATCCAAATCCACTTATAGAGTTATATAGCACCTCAAGGTTCCTATACTTTAGTAATTATATGGTGTTTCTCCCATGATTTAGGTTTTAAATTACATAATTAATGAATTTCTCTCTTAATCTATATTAATAAACATTTCCCATGATCATATAATATTTTCAGTCACTTTTTTTCATATATTTTGCATCTATTTAAATCATATAATATTGATATTTCATTAGTTTTTTCTCTTTATCTTATATTTCCTATATTTTATTAAATTAATTTTGTACTTTAGAGATATTTTATTTATTTATTACATATGTGCATGTCTTGGGTGTCATACATAGTTATTTTTTTTCAAATGAACTAGAAAATGTTTTTTTTGAAACATTATTTACCAAGAAACATGTTTTCTCACTTTTGTTTTTATAAAAATTGATTTTTTGAAGGAAGGCCCATGGATATTTTTAAATAATGAAAAAACCATTTTTAATGAAACTTATTTAAAACAATATTGGAAATGGATCATTCAGTAATGTTTAATTATGTGGAAATGCATGTGGGGGCCTATAAAGAATTTTATGCTGAAAACTACATTATATCTCATTATTTGGTTTTTTAATATATTTACCTCTCATGAAGAGTTTATTATTTTCGAATGATATGGTGACTCATGGAGTCTCATAATGGTTAAATGGTTGTTATATTTTACCTTTGATTTCCAATTTCATTGGCCAAATTGACCAGTCCTATTTTCTTTTTCCTGGATCTGTGCTATTTATGTATATGAAATTATATATTTTGAATAACATGGTTTCTTTATTATGACGGTAATTGAAGTGAAGTTGATTTTTTTATTTAATATTATTTAATATATATATATATATACTATCTATTTTAGAAGGGTGCACTATGCCATATTTTTAATAAAATTACCAATTTTTATTTTATTTAATTTTATGTTAAAAACCATATCCAATGGGTTGTTTCTATTCCCCTAGAGAGTTTCACCATCCTACAGGTTCAGTAATCCCCCTATAGCCTTTCTATATCCCAGACTAGGTGTCTAATTTATGGAATACCTATGTTGGTTCAACAAATGTTTGTAATGAAGGATTGTTTCTTTAGACTTCATGGTTCCTTGAAGATCCCTTATTATTTATAAATTATGGTTGATGGTACATAGGATCATCATATCTATGAAGGTATATCATTGATGAGTTCTTGATCACCTATAATCATTAAAAACCTGATTTACCTGGGTATTTTAGAATTTTAATTTTAATTTTGATCTTTACACTTTCTTCTTCATGATGAATCGTTATATGTATTGAGGGTCTTTTGATCAATTTTTGTGCTTTATGTTTCTTTGGGATTTTCATTAATTGGGGTGATGATTAGAGTGGATTTTGTGGCATAGATATCTCAGGTGGCGAAATAAACCGTGTAGGGAAGGTGTTCATATTTTCAAGGAACCCTCATTAGAGGTTATATGGTTTTCTTATAGCCCATCAAACTGTGCAGACAATTCATGAACAACCACCACCGCTTTTAATTTTTTTCATTGAGATACCTTTTACTTAAATTTCCTTGAAATTTGTGAAATATTATTTATGATTCATTAAAAAGGGAATATTATGGCCTGATATTATTATTTTTTGGGATTATAATGGAATTTGAAAATATGAACTTGATTTTAAAATGATAAAATATTATTTTTAAATAAATAAGTAATCTTTTCAAGTAAATATGTAATGTTTTAATAGTAATTTAAATATGAAATTATGTACTTTATATTTTGGTGTAAAATTTTAAAAATAATTTTTAGAATCATTTTCATATTATAAAATCCATTTTGTGGTTCAATTTTTTTTAAATGAGAAATTAATTAACTATTTTGGTTTGTAATTTATTTTTGATGTGATTTTGGATTATAATCATGAGTTATTTTCCTTAAATGGGAATTATATTTTTTTTGGGTTTTTAAAGTTTGGTTTAATTTATGTTTAGAATGTGAAATTTTATTTTAAGAAAACAAAAATCATTCTTATGAAAAATATATATTCAGAAATTGGGAGGTTTTATTTATTATGAAGTGAGTTTTATTTTTATTTTTTTATTATGAGTTTTTTTATTAATTTTGTTACATGTTTCATGCTATTTTTGTATTCGTCCCAAAATGGTATCAAGTATTTTCATGCCCCGATGATCGACTATTATGCGTTCTTGATCAGTCATGTTTTTGAGGTAGTTTATGTGTGAGTGTGTTTCATCAGGACTGACCTCAGTTGTTCCATGTGGATTGTGATACTTTTGTATTATATCATCTATGTTTTTTGTGTGGATATGATTTTTGTGGATTTTATGTGGAGAGGTTTCCAGTCAGTACAATTTCTAATTTACTATAAATAAAAATACATTGGAATGTACTTCCAGTGACTAATATAGATGTTATACTTATTGAGTTCATGATATTTAGAATTTTGGGTTGAATTTTTTTGAGGACGCTATGGTTGGTTATCTATGTTTTATGATATAGTTCATCATATCATTATTTTAAACCCCTAGTTAGAGCCCATGATATATTAATGAGGTATGATCCTGGGTTATGACTCATTTCCTTCTATTCCTAGTTAAAAAAATGGTGATGGGAGTTTTTTTGTCATTATTTCTTGGGATACATCAGGGTATTCTTTAGGTTGCTCCACTCTACATTTTGAGTGATTACTTTCTTTTCCTCTTTATTCTACTTTCATTTTCCTTTAGTTTAATTATTTTTTATCTATATCTTATAATTTGTGAAAATGAAGGTCTTGTTCATATTTGGATGATTAGTGATTGTTCTGATTTATTAAATGATGTGTTTTTGATTATAAGTTATAATAATGTTCCTTTTAGTTGATTTATTTAGTTTGTAGTGATACATTTTGAGTGTCCTAACCTTATCCATCCATGATTATAATGGAATATTTAAATGGCGACGAGTCCTACCATCATTTGTTATCCATTTCACTTTTAAGTTAATTGGTCAGGTATGTTTTTCATTTGGGAATAGATCATTTATTGGAGGTTTGAAATATATTTTTAGAATAGTTTTAATGTATCAGTATATTTTTTTTCATTCATATTATCATGGATCTCTTGTGTTATCTTCCTTGAAGTTGGTGTATTTATATTGTTAAAAAGTTTCATGGTGGGAATATTCACACCTCAAACCTTATATTATAATAATTAATTAATTTAATTTTTTATTCAAGAGGATTGGGTCTTTTTATATTTTATACATTTTTATTTTCTAAATAAATTATGCATGTTTCATGGTTAGTGTATTGTTAGTGTTAATTATTAAATAACTATTCTGCGGGGGTCTTAAACATTAAAAAATTATTTTTTTTATTTTTGGATCATGATTTAACAACCATTTGACCAAAACATATAATTTACTTAGTGATTCTTATAGGGGTTTCAGGCTTTTCACATGGTTTAGTAAACTATGCATCCAAATTCTTTGAATTAAACAATTTTTAATAATTAAAATTTAAAAACACTCTTACACAAAATTAACCATCCCACACGTCCACTATCACCCATCTTGCATAACACATCCCATGCAGGCTCATACATGGTTATCAATTTATTTATTCTTAAAATCCATCCATACTTCGATTGAAAATGATTTTCTTAGAGAATGAAACTCATATATCTCCTATGTCTCTACCTATCTTTGATTCTAGTTCTTTATTCTCTCACTACCCGTGCAGCTGGTGTAACTCTATGTTTTCAAGATTGACTGCTTTTTTTTATTTCTTTAGCTCTATCGTGTGATATATCTCTTTCAGGTATCTTTTATTCCATATCCAAGGCTTTATACCTTCCTCCATCGTTTAATTATATGTTTACACCATTCTCGACTCATTAATTTTTGAACCATTGATTCATGGATTTGAAATTTATGTATTTGATACCTAATGATAATATTATGAATGTTTATAAAGATAAAACAACATGGAAACATGGATTCCATAGAAAGTGAAGAGTATTTCTATTTCATATATTAGTTCAAATATGATTTTCCACAACTTTCACACCAATTATTTTTTTAATTACATAGATGTATTTTGAGACATATTTAATAATTTATAAATGTATCCTTTTTTCAAAGTGATTTATAACAGGCCTATTTGGACATTAATGATATGATTAGTTTTTAAAAGAGTAATTTAAAAGGTTTAAGTGATTTAATACATTTTTTAAAGATAAATATTTTTCACTTATAACCAAAGATATAAATCCTTCATGTTATCCTTAATACATAAAAACATATACATATAAATTTATATAGACACATTTATTTATATATTCACACAAATATGTGTGAATGTGTAAATTAAGATAAACATATTTATATATTTAAGTTTATATGAGTGTAAGGATAAATGAATAATTTGAAGATTAAAATTTATAGTCTAAACCTGGATTTAAAGTGATATTAAAATATAGGCATTACTAGTTTCAAATAATAGGGCAATTTGATATTTTATAAATAAATATATGGATGTTAATATTATCATCACTATCATCATCATTATTATTGTTATTATTATAACTATTATTTTTAATATTTACACCATAGTTTATATAATGTGTATTAAACCAAGACCTAAAGACTGATTTACATGAGATATGTATTGTCGATTATTTTTATTGATGTGGGTAGTAGAAATATATTTTAAATTTTAGTTTTTTTTAAAAATTTGAAATTAATTATCAAATGATTGATGGAATGGTATATCGAATTACTATTATTTATTTTTATTAAATATCATGGGAAAATAATAGTTTCTTGGGTACGAGATCAAGGATGAGATGAAATTACCCAACTAATATAAATTCTAGTGACATAGTTATGTTGGATCTCCTCTGACTAGAGACATAGTTGAAATCCAAATCCACCACTAGGGTGACATTTTATCTCTAAGTTCCGACCCTTTAGTAAACATTTTGTTTTTCTCCCATGTTACTAATTTTAAATCAATAATTGTATGTTTTTTATCTTAATGTTGACTACTTTATACTATGGATGATCATATAGGTTTTTACCTTGAAATCATTAGTATTTATATTTTTTATTCCATTTAAATATTTTATTATAGATCTTTCATCTGTTTCACCTATTTATTATTTTTTTAGTTTACTCTATTATATACATTCCTTACTATACTTATTTTTGGGTGATGAATGACTTAGTGAGTGTCTTTTGTTTCATACATATTTATTTTTAACAAAATAATTATGAAATGTTTTTTTGAAAATATTTTTCATAGGGAACTTGTTTTTAGAATGAATTTTTATAAATTTATAGTATTTAAGGAAATCACATGAGTAGTTTATAAAGGATATGAAAAAAAAATTAAATTATTTTATATCAAACTTGCTTGGAAATGGATGTTTTAGTAAATGTTATGAATGTGTCTACGTGGGTGGTAACCTATAGGGAATTTTCTTCTAACACTTACATTACATCTTAGTTTCAAGTTTCAGTTCATCTCCTGACCACTAATGAAGGTTTTAGTGTCTCAGGACTATATGGTGACCAATGAAGTCCCATTTATATTATTTTGATGTTTAATTTTATTTACATTTCCTAGTATCACCCACAAAATTATCTAGTACCATTTTACATTTCTTTGACCATTGGTGTTAATGGATGTGGCTTTGTTGATGTTGAATAATAGGGGTTACTGTTTGAGTGGGAGTTAGAGGTGAGTATGAGTTTTTTAAACTAAGTTTATTTTTTATATTATTATTTTTTAAAGTCTTACATTGTATATATTCACCATATTGGAATTTTAGAAAAAATATAAAATGCTATTCAAATTTATTATATTGGTGAAACCATTCCCACAGAGTTTATTTTGATTATATTTCACTTTCCTCCATCCCATTGGGGTTAGGAAGGCCCCTTGATCCTTCCCATGAGCTGGATCAAGTGTCTAATATATAGAAGACCTATGTGTTTCCATGAAAAAATCCAAAAAATAATGTAATTTTTTATAATGAGACCCATTAGAAAATTTGATCTACTAGTACACAGATCGTAGTATCTTTTATTTTATTGAAGATATTTTTATGAGGGGATTTGAGTTTATAATGTTCTTCCAAATAATTATATTCATGGTATTTTTGGTTTTATTTATATAAAACGTCCTAGGTGGACCAAAGGTCAGGTTAATTGAGAATTGAAGACAAGCATTTCATTTTTCAAGGCAATAGCCCTCAAACTTTGGTGTTTTTTTAAAATAATTTTAATAATCACTCCAACAAAAAATCTATCCTCCCATGTAACTAATAAAAAATCCCATCTACCCGAAATTTTTATCAATGAAAATCATGAAGAAATAATTTGAATAATGTGGGTAAAGATTCATTCTTGTAGTGTGGCTACATATAAGGATATCCATGGATTTAAGGGTAATTTCACAAAGTTCATGTACAAGGTTAGCCTCTAAGAAGGTGAAATTACAAAAAAGTATTCTAAATATAATTAAAAAATCATCTAAATAGAGTTCATCAATTTTTAAAACGATTTGAAATTGAACATAAATCATTGTCAAATTTGCTATATAAAATGAGATCTGTTAAGAAATTGAGAATTTGAATAATATGAATAAGGTATATAAAATCATTGGTGTTTGATTTAGACATTGGTTAATTATAAAATCCAATGATTTTATAAATGAAGAAAATTTTATTAATGTTCATTTTTAAATATGTTAATTCTCAAATCAAATATCATATTAATTTTCATTTATGTTTCAACAATAGTTTATTTTAAGACTAAACAATTAGCATGGAAATATTTAATTTTTAGCTCACTGACTCAAAGACCAAAAATAAAAAAATAAATAGAAATTAAATAAAAAATAAATCTAAAAATAATCATTATCTTTCTCCATTATTATACCAAATATCTCAGCTCATGATTTTACAAAAAAATTATTTCAACTCTATATATTTTTTTGAAGTATGAAATAATGAAGTATAGAAATATGACCTAGGTTTTGTCCAAAAGTAGCGGTCAACTATATTTTTTAGTTTCATATAGTATTCTAATCCTATAAACTTTTAGATACCTATAATGTATAATTAATAAAACATCATTAAATTGAATATAGGTAAGTAGATCACATATTTTTTTTCCTATAGTAAATAACATCATTTTTTAATGAATTATATATTTCATTCCCTTGATTAAAAATTATACAAAGGATCATGGGAATTTATATTAAATTAAGGATAAAAAAATAAAATTAAAATAAGAGAGAGGGGAGATAGAAATATTTTTTTTAAACCCCAAAAAGTTATTTTTTAGTTTACATATCCACAATTGGACAGTTCCAAATAGTAACCATAAGTTCATCAATGGGATTGGTTATTGAAGTATGAACCACTAAAACTAATTCAATCCATTATTCTTTCTTCGATTCAACTCTATTTATATGAATTAACCTTATTTAAGTTCAAAATTATCCACATCATTTTTAATTAAAAACATATTGGGAATTAGAAAGGAAGTAAGCACATTCTTTCATATTTAACCTTTACATGAATTAATGTGATTTCCTTCAACTATTGAGTTTGTTCCTATGCGATGAATTTTCTCTGTTGAAATGATAATAGAATTATTTAATTATTGATATTTATTTATTATATTCCTAATTTGAGTCAAATAATTGAACTGTAAGATATTCAATTTTGGGTTCAGTCTCCTCCCTATCAACTACTTGTTTCATATTATTTTATTCTTTTAGTCCCATAAAAACATTCTCCCATAGTAATATTTATAGTTTTTGTGAATAATGGGGTCAATACACATTTTATTTTGAGAAAAATATAAATAAATACTTTGTATAATGCAGTTGATATCATATTTTATTTCTATTGGATAATTTTATTCATTCTAAAATACCATTGAAAAACAATAAAATTGGGAAATGGGTCCTTAGTCATTAATCAAAATGAAAATTCACCAATTTGAGCTTCATTTTTACTTCTAAAAGTATGAATTGGATTTGGTTGTTCCCTTGTTTCAAATCACATAGTGTAACTTTGTGATTCATTTTGAACGATATAGAGAAAATTTTGATCAAGGATTGACTAAAATCCCTCCAAATCCTCTTATGGAACTTCCTCTTCATGTTTCAATGCATCATAGAGGGGGTTAGTGGTGTGGGACAATAGGATTCCACTATCCATTATGTATTCCAAACACTGCTATAGACATATGTGTGTATTCTTATTCGTTATAGGGAAACCATTCTAGTTGATCTTTTATGAAGTTTAGAGT
The DNA here is from genome assembly GCA_963277665.1 of Viscum album. Taxonomy (NCBI): domain Eukaryota; kingdom Viridiplantae; phylum Streptophyta; class Magnoliopsida; order Santalales; family Viscaceae; genus Viscum; species Viscum album. The sequence goes on from OY728158.1 coordinate 1,469,127,976, forward strand.
CACAATTGTTAATTCAATTTTTATAAGGTGGTCTATTATTGATTCAAGGAATATTTACTTCACATTCCTTAATTAGTTGGCATGTTAAACCTGGTATCATCCTCAAAAAACATTATATGTTCTAATAAAATATTCCTATTTATCTTGGACTTTTTTTCTAGAGTTATTACACACAATAAATATGAGTATATAAATGAAAAAATTCTTATTTATCTTCTTCATTGCATTTAATCTCACTTTCACACTCATCAATTTTACATTCATCTTTTGGGGAATTGACTATTTTGTCAAACTACTATTCATCCATGTTATCTTCTTATAAATCTTTCATTATTAAGTTTACTTGTTCATCATATTTTTTCAATATTTATTTTGGATTCCACAACCAATTACGATGATTTTTCTTGAGATTTAAATAATAAGTAAAATTACTATCAAGCATGTACATTTTATTTCTCCTTGTTACTTCCATGTGAATTTTATTTTCATCTTCTAGCACGTAAAAATTATTGGTCTCAATTTTTTGTAAGGTATATCATGGTTTATTTTGGACACACTACCATGTAGTGTGTTAATAATATCCAAAATTCGTGCATACATACATTAATTTATTGTTTTTATAACCAATTACCAGTAAAATATTTCTAAAATAACAAGACAAAATGTAAAAATTCTATAAGTTTGAAGTAGTTTTAGATGATAAAAATATCATATAAAATTTATTAGTTTTATTTTTAAATATTTTATGTGTTTTATTTTTATTTTGGTGACTTAAATGTGAATGAAACTAGTATGTAGAAAAAGTTCCAAAAAATTATGATGGGATGGAATTTTAATAGGGTTGTCGACATACTTTATAAAGCTATAAAAATTGGGTGTAGTTACATATTTTAACCTCAAGGATCATTCTATCATGGTTGATTTGTGTTGTTAAATTGGATATTTCCTTCATCTAATATTTTATTTTTTTTAATTTTTTTTGGGGAATTTAATAAATTTTAAAGAATGTAAATTATGGTTAGTGACTTATGGGTAATGAAAATAAAGGTGAAAAAACTGAAAATGGGGTGATGGAAGGATGACTAAAATTATCATAAAATAATAAAATACATAAGAGGTTTTACTGAAATTGGTTTATCATACTTCTTGAGATGAGAATTGATTTAAAAAAACAAATTTAATCATATGTGAAATATACCACTTCACTTAAAAACACTATTCTTAAAATTTGTTCCAAATACTTTGTTGTTGGTAATCAAGTTTCAATTAGACACTTCCCATAAGTGTCATGAAGTTTATGCAATTACACAAATTAATCCAAAAGACTTCTTCACTAACACTTAACTCTATCATGATAAAATAAATATGGAATGAAGAAAAGGATATACTAAAGAAGAAGTAAATATTAATGAAAATTTGTGGTTTGTTGCATCATGAAATAAACCATAAACTAAGATTTTAGATTTATGTCAAAAATGTATCAAAGAAAAAGTATTTTAAACTAAAATACAAATTTCAACATGATCCCTTATCCAAAATTAAGTGTTAACCTTTTATATTTGATGTTTAAAAAACTATAGGAGAATGTGACATGAAGAGAGGAAGTGAATATCACAACACATGAATAGTAAAGACTCACAAGGGGGAAAGGAAGAAACACACAAAAATGGGGAGGGAAGAATAATATAACAAATAAACACTAGTTATCATGGGAATTAGTAGGAAATTAAAATAATTATAAATTATAAATCGTATAAAGGATATTAAGAGATTTATAAAATAATCTAATAAAATAAATTTTATTCATTTAAAGAACAAGAAAATTCATTGGAAGTCATTATATGATCCCATATAGTAGTATAACAACTAAAATATATATACTTTGTTCACATAAATAAATACATCCTCAACCCCATAACAATTTTACACTATTTAGTAAATAAGATGAATCCATTTTTTGATCTGCATTGAACTTCATTCAAGACATAACAATAAGACACTTTGTATTTCATTTATATAATGAGCTAGGTATTCTTAAAAGTTGAATAAAATACCCTTAACTTCAAAAACAATCCTCCTGTGTTCACTCTTACAAACCATGTTTTATTGATCTAATTTAATATAATGAAGTGAGGCTCTAGTATATTTAATTACACAAATATTCTTCCAGATGTAAATTAATATTACAAATTTGAAATTTAAATCTTTTGTAGGAAAGGGGATTACCAATTTATTTAGACATGATCCCTTATAATGCAATATTATTATGTTATATAATATCTCTCCATTAAATTTATTATTATTTGAGATAATTTGTCAGAGTTTTTAATCTCACATAGTGGTGAGTTTGATCACACCTTGATGATGACTATCTTACAAAACAACTTCCTTTTCACAACTAATATTACACAAGGAACATTTATTCATATTCATTCCATAATCTTCCATTTAATCATATGTGAATCCTAATATAGAATTTATGATTGACTCTTTAAAACAAAAAATAAATACTCAAAGGACAATTCACATCAATTAGAAAGAAAATGATTTTAAATTTAATTTAAATTAGAATCAATTGTTTTTTTGCAATTAATTCAAAAAATTACACATGAAACATTATAATCTGCCATGAAATTTATATTTTATAAAAAATTAAAATTTTCTTTTGATTTTATTTAATGAAATCCAAAAATTAAAGAATAATTTATTTATTTTAAAAATAAACATAATAATTATAAAATATAGAACATTTTTATTTATCTAACTATTTAAACATAAAATGGGCGATATTTGTAATTAAATTCACAAAATAAACCTAGAACAACACATGTTATCACCCCCACACCAAATTACATGTAATCTTAGGAAAAAAATTAAAAAAAAATTATTTAAAATTAAATAAAAAAAATTTAGTGGTCATTTTTTCACATGATTTTATTAATTTTTATTTTTAAGATCATTTATTTTTCTTTATTTTCTCAAAAATTATTTATATCAAATTATCTAGCTATGATAAAATCTCCCACCTATCTAATTGTCCCCCCTCATCCTTGAAGTTTGATTTTTTCAAGTATATTATCAATATCAAGATCACTCATGATTTGAAAAAATATTATAAGTGTTGTTATTTTTCAACTAAGGAACCAATTTCCCATGCCAATCATCATGTCTTTTCAAGGTTCTTTTGTGGGAGAAGGTTGGAGTTTATTAAAATCAAATAATAAAAAATTAGGTAAAAATATTAAAGAGTAATTATTGATTATAAACATCATCCAATGATGATACCTCACTCATTCCTCTTTGAATGATGTTACAAACACCAATATTCCTCTATGAAATTAGGTCTCACATAACATTCAAAAAAATGAGTAATTTCCAATCCTCTATTTTTTTTAATTCTGGTACACATCTTTTTATTTCCTAGATAATAAAATGGAATTAAAAATAAATTATAGGAATTCACCCTATAAAAAAATAATGGACAAATATCATGTTTTTTATTTCTATTTTTTCATTCATTCACGAAAATGAGAGATAAAGTGTTGATCAAAAGTAGTTTTCAAGGTAAGTTGGGGATTTAAGGTTCAGTAGTATATTTTCAGTAATAATGACATGAAAGTGGAATATTAATTTCTAATGTAAGAATAATTTATAGACATATCCAATCATAATGAATGTAATCCCCTTAAACAATACATAAAATATCACCCACATATTACATCATGTATGTTTTTTATAGATGTTATTGCTTTCAAATTGAGAATAAAAAAATTTAGGGTTAGAGAAAAGATGAAGAATATTTATTTTCTTCCCTATAAAGGAAACAAGGAAAAAGAATTTCTACAAGGATATTAATTATTTAGATGCCATGAACCAATTTACACTCAATGGGACTCATGATCACATGACCCTATGAGAATCACCTGAAGAGATAAGATACTTCATGTGATCTATAAATTGATCTGACAAAGGGAGAGAAACAAACCAAGTTGATCTCCTGGAGAATTCCATAAAAATCATTCTGATCATATTATATGTCTATTGTAAAATTATTTGTAATCTTATAATAGATTCATGTAATAAAATATGAAAATTATGGGACCCTTATGTGAAGAAGTGTTATTATTTTTTCATATGAAGGGATTATGTGATTCATAGAATCAATTTACTAGTCACATGAAGGCCCTTAAATATGAAATCATTATATAAAAAAGGTCCCCAAACATGACATGTTGATCTTTATAGAGGACCATAAATTCCATCGTGATCTTGATAAGGGACACATTTATGAGAACTTCATCTTGAGGAAGATCCTAGAAATTCCACATTGATCTTGTGAAAGGTCTTACACATTCCAATTGTACCTTGCAAAGGCCATTTGAAATGCAATCTAGATCTCATTGAGGCTTCTAGATATGCCATCCTAATCATGTGACATGTATATTGACAAATATTTTGGAAATCACCTAAGGGAATATTATAATAAAATATAAAAATGATTTAACCCTTATACAAAGTGGAGTTATGATTTTTTTCTATGATGGGATTATGAGTATTGTGTTATCCATTTATAGGGAACACAATGAAACTTTGACCATCCAAACTGATCTCAAAAAAGGCCCAAGACATGCTATAATGATCCAAAAAATTTCCATAGACCTGCCAGCTTGATCTCGTGAAGGGTCATATGTGTGTCGACCCAATCACATGAAAGGACATTCAACATGTCAACTAAATCAAGTGAAGGATATTAGACATTGTGATTTAATCATTTGAAAGCCATTGTCCACTCTATATTAATCATGTGAAATATCATTGGTGAACCATGGGATTGAGAAATTTGGTAATGATAGAGTGATCACATAGTCATTTTTTATCACTCGATTCAAATATGACACCAGTGATGACACATGATGGTTTTGTGTGAATCACATGATACATTACAGAATTCTCCCTCTGATGACTCAAGATAAAATATAATATTTAATATACATGAAAACTGGAATAGATTCAGGGTTTTAGACCTACTAAATACCCCCTTAATTCAAAGAAAAAACATGGAGGTGAGAGAAATCATTCCAACAAAAAATATCACAAGATATTAATAGTATATTTCTTAACAAAATCTAGTGGATAACTTAAGGGATTACAATATATATGTGTTGTATTCCTATGATCATTTCATTGATCACTTGAAGTATCTATTCCATGTTAGCTTGTTTAGTTTAAAGGTATTCATCCTTATGGATTAAGTACAAAATGACTAAAAGGTGTTGTCATGGGCGCTCTTAAGTGATGTTCATTTTATGGTTATTTAGGTGCAGCAGAGTGGCTGTCCAAGGTGATCTCTCAAAGGAGGAAGTAATTTTAACAAAATATTAAAGGTATTTGAAAATAAAATAAAAGGTAAGAAAAAATACATAAAAGTATGGTGTTTTTTATCATTTATAAAATAAGAATAATAATATATTGAGAAGAATTCATTTTTTTTGTTTTTTTTGAAATGATATTTGATTAAAAAGACAAGACAATAATATGTTTTTTAGAAAATATTTTAAAAGGATTAATCGATATAACTATAACTCTTAACATACTTATTAATCATTATCATTTAAATTAATATTCACTTTATTTTGATCACATAATTGGTTAATTACTGAACCCTTTGATAAATAACTTTACCACATAGATTAAGTGAATTAAACACTACGCTAGCTTCAGAACATGGAATTGTAGAACGTTTATTTGATTGATGTTATAAACCTAGATTATGGTCCATAGTAAATTAGGGCTGATATAAAATTTGTAAAATGAATATTAATTGTGTTTAGGAATTATATTGGAACTCTACAAATTTATCCGGTGATATTTTATTTTATAGGTAACGATCATGCTCTCAAAATTCTCACATTATTTAACATTGCAAGTTTTTTAATGAATCATTAAATTGCATAAATAGATTATATTAAATTAAAAAAAATCCATTCATAGATCATTTTAAGTGAATAATAGAATCTATTTGATTCAAAATAAATTAATTAAGAAGGTATGATGGAGACCGAATACTAAAAAACTACTCTTCCATGGGTGGTGTCTTCATCATAGAAACATTTTTCATTCGCAAAGGTTTAGAAAGGGTATAACCCAATACTATTTCCATTCATGAATTCCAGCATGAATAGGATGATTACTGAATAAGGTAAGTGAAAAAATATAGTAAAATATAATAAATAATATAGTAACTAAGAAGTTTATTACACAAAAAAAATCATACAACATGAGAAAGAGAGGAAGGCTTCGATGAAGGGATCCTTGCTTCAAGAGATTTCTATATGAGTATAGGAAGTTCCAAAACCACCAAGGTGATGAGATAGAACCTATGGAGCTCCAAAATGAAAGAACTTCACTCCTTGGTCCATCTTGAAAATGGGGACCAAAGGTGCCAATTTATAGACAAAATTGGAAGTGGTTTGGGGCACCAAGATTTCAAGATACCATTTCTGTCTCATGTAAGATCCCAGTTTTTGGAAGGGTATGTTTTCATTATGTTTTGGTTGAATCCATTGTTCCAGGTTTTAAGGGATGTCTTCTAAAAGTATGAGAGGCCTTGGGAGTGTTTGAGGGGCTCAGGGCACAGAAGAAAGGAAAGCTGGGCAAGATAGGCCAGGGCGCACGACCTGCACATGGCCAGTAAAACCGTGCGGCCTGCCCACGTACACCGTGCTACCCTTATCCTCTGGGAATTAGTATACGCACGGTTTGTCAAACCGTGCGGCTAAACCGTACTTCCTCTTAAAGTTGGGACAAATTACAATTTTTCACTCTGGGGTTTTAAACCCCAACTTGATATTTTCCTCCATTCACCCCCTCTAAACCTTAGTGATGAACTTGGTTGACTCAAGCTTCCCAAGGGTGGTTCTCCGTCGATTCTTGGCCGTTTAGAGCAGCATTGGTTGCGGATCGAAGCTCCGAGTAAGGCTAATCTCATCCTTGATTCTCTTTTTTGGTTTAGGGTTTGTATCTTATCTCCCTCTTATTCCTAAGCTCTAAAAACCTATCTTTTGGTTGAGTTTTATGTTTAATCTCCAACGGTTGGTCAAATCGAGGTCTAGGGACTTGATTGAGAGTGAGTTCACCCGCAGTTTCGAGGTAGGTGGTCTACAAGTGATATCCAATAGTTATTTGGGTATTTGTGCATGTTTAGCTGTGTTATTTCTTTCCCTTGGTAATGTTTTGAATAAACTTGGCATGTTTGGTAATACTGGTGTTTAAAATGGTAAATTGAAACTCACACGATCCCCATGGGATGTTTTGGGAATGAATTGACCTAATTGGGGCCATCCATGGGATTTGATGGCTTTTCCCGGACATAGGGAATTTTATTTAACAAGTGACCTTGTTGTCATAAAGGGTAGATACCATGATGAATATATTGGCATGTTTGGTTGAACATGGAATAGAAGTTAGGTGATTCACCTAGACTTGGTAAAAACCTGAGGGTTATATGGAATGGGATGAATGGTTGATTCATGGGAATGATGAATGGGTTAAATGGGTTAATGTGTAAACTAAATAAAGACCATAATGTGATGGATTATGCGTTCAGTATTGAATGTTTAGTGAGATAAGAATAAAACATGGTAATTGGTTGAAGGGTTAAATGGTGTGAAATGGTAAGGTGTTAATGGGTTAAGGCATAATATTATTTCTCGTGTGGTTTGTTGTGAATGGTTTTTCCAAGGGGCAGTGGTATGGTTGGTTGATGATTATATATATAAGCATGTGCACATGGCTTGGTAATGTGGGCTATGACTTGAGGATCTACGCCCACAGGTCGAGTGAAGACTGATGCTCTAAACTCCACCCTAAATGCACGGGTTAGGAATGAGGACTGATGATCTATTCTCATAACTGTTGCATCCACCCAGAATGAGGCTTCGAGGTGAGGATATGGTTGCATCCAACCGTACCGAGGCTTCGATGTGAGGATATGGTTGCATCCACCCAGATTGAGGCTTCGAGGTGAGGATATGGTTTCTATGAAGGGGTTAGTCCTAGTGAGATAGGATAATGATGTATTTATCCACTTGCATATGATTGTTGGCCTTAGACCCAAGTAACATAATGTATGTGATTAACCCATGGAAATGTGATGAATTGGTAAGTGATGATAATTGGTGTGTAATGAATGGTAATGGAAGTGGCAATGGATTTGGCCCTGAACTTGTTAATGGCACTTCATGTAATTACTTGGTAATTATCATTCATATTCATTTTTCATGGATTACTTGTTTATACTGGATATTTTGTAGACACCGTTGGTGGTGGCCTGCTGAGTTGAACTCACACCCTGCTCGGGCCGCCGTTGGGTACCCGAGCAGACTTCATGTTTGCAGGTCAGAAGAAGGGAAAGGGTCATTTCTAGATAGTGAGTGGACGTGGGTAGCAATTGGTGGAGGATACAGACTTGGAGTCGGGACCATTTTGGGGATTTTGGCCATTGTCTTTATTTCAGGTTTTGTTCACTCTTGCACTTGTAGTATGACATGGCATGTTTGTTGTTGGAAATGGTTGTTATACATGTTTCCTATTTATTGGTTATGGTTTCCTCTATTTGGTTTATTTCTATTGAGGATTGCTCTGATATAATGGGGATATAGTCTCCCAACATGAGTCCATAGACCCCCGCTGCTAGTCGGCTACCTTGGGCATACAGGGAGGCTCGCTTAAGGCCATGTAACCACCCAAATCGGAGAACCGATTTAGTGGCTTCCAGGTTGGGGATGTTACAAAGTGGTATCAGAGGAGGTCTTTCTTCTCCTTCTTTGAGGTCTTGTTATATGGAATAGGTTTCTATGGGTTAAGATTTGTCGGGACAAGGTAATGAGCTCGTGCTTTAGAGTATCTAACCCAGGTATGAGGGAAAACCCAAGTCACCCTGGGTGGGAAATGTTGTTCTTGGTTGTGTGTTGTTACAGTTTATGATATTTCACCATTGGGTGATGCACATGTGGTTTGATGTGACTATTTTATGATATTTGTCACATGGCCATAACAGCACGAGGATTTCCATTCATGCATCATTGTAGGCACCTAGGGAGATAGGTGGAACACATCGTGTTAGTCACATGCACGTGATAGGTGTGTGAGGCAGGAAGGTAGGGTGCATCATGCATTTCATGAAACCAAGAAATAATGAGAATAATGAAATAAAATAAGTGGGTAAATGATGTTTAATGAAACATAAAGGTTTGAAATGAATTGGAAAATGCTTTGTAAAAAGATGTGTGAGTTTGGTGGTAGTGCATGGTTTTTTACCCCATGCGGACCATGGACCACGGTAGGGATGGTCGGGGCAGTGAATTTGAGGTGCTAATGTTGTTAAATTAGCATATTAAAATGGGTTTTTGTAGCTAGTAAAGAGATTTTTGAGGAAGTCGTGAATGTTTTATGGTATGTGTGCTAAATCTCGTGTTTGTAAATTTAGAGACATGCCACCACGACGTCAGTTACTAGTTGGGAAACAAGAAGATGTTTCTGAGAACACTCCTCCGGTAGAAGAGCATGATAATGTGGTGATCAATGAAGTTAGAGAAGAAAATTTCCGAGAGAAATTGGCTCGCCTTATGTAGATGATGTATTGAGACCTAGTGTGGGTTGCACCGAGTATGTTTGAGTTGTCCAGGGAATTCCAACTGCAGAACCCTCCGACCATTACTAGAGAGGGTGGGCCAGAGGTAGCAGAGTTCTGGTTAGAGTATGTCCAGATGATACTGGATCATCTGGAGACCCCTGTTGAAAAGGGAGTAAAGCTGGCCGATTACATGTTGCGGGGCCAGGAAAGGCGTTGGTGGGACATTCAGGCTTAGACTGAGCAGGCTAAGGGGATGTCATGGAACATTTTCCAGGAGAAGTTTCTGTAGCATTTTTACCCATTGAATTTGAGGCAAGAGCGGACTGCAGAGTTTATGAGCCTGCTTTATGGATCTATATCACTGATAGACTATGCTAGTCGCTTAACTGATTTGCAACGCTTTTTCCCAGTGTTAGCAGGGGATGAGGCAGCGGTAGTAAGGCATTTACATGATGGGTTGAGACTTGAGATCAGGTTTCAAGTAAATATCTTCAACTTGAAGAGGTTTGTAGAGGCGATGGATCATGCAATCATCTCTAAAGGGAACCTGAAGGGAGCTTTGGGTGGTGGGGTTGTCATGCCAGATGGGTGAATAAGTGGTGCGTCTTCTGAAGGTCGGAAGCGCCGTTTGGAATGGTTCCAGCAAGGTGGTCAGAAGAGAGGGTCAGCCTCTCAGAGTGGGAACCAGGTGTTTTGTTATCAGTGTGGCAGGATGGGGCATATGTGTGGTTAGTGTCCTCGACCTCTAGTTGAGTGCCATTCGTGCGGAAGAATGGGGCATGTGCAGATGTTCTGTAGGAACCCTCACCAGATGGATGAGCATAGTGAGGAAAAGAAGATACCAGATACATGAAGGGGATCAGTTGCCCCGTATCAGGCAGGCAGGTGGAGCTCAACGGGGTGTACTGGCAGGGGCGGTGGACGTGGAACTCCAGGGCAAGATCACTCAAACCAGCAGGGTAGTGCGGCGTAGGTTGTTCAGGATGGAGCCCAGGGTAGAAGGGGAAAGTCAGCTTCTGGTAGTTCAGTTTATGTCTGGGGATGGCGAGGTCGGACCGTTAAATTGTCGAGGTACGATCCTTTTAGCTTCTACGTTTGCTAGTGAATTGTTTGACACAGGTTCCACACATTATTTTGTTTCTGCTCAACTTGTGGTATTGTTGGGTTAACCTGTTGGATCATTTTCCTTCTTGACCATCTCTGACCCTCCAAATCACCTCCTCCTACAACGAAATCACCAAAACAAAAATAATTTCCCTTTCTAAAATTGATAAAAATTTAACAATTAAATCAAATGGAATGTTAAATTTCAGATAATATTTGTAATTTTAAATAAAAAACAAGTTTAAAAGAGAGATGTAATTGTGAAATAAACCAGTGAATCATGATGTGATCACATCCCCACACTTAACCTTTGGTGCTCCTAGGAAAAACCTCATATCATGTATTCCAAAACATTTTGACAAGATATTCATTTTCATATTCCTAAATCTATAGTGTAAATATAGGAAAAGTAAGAATCCCATCTAGGGTCAATATCAATAAATTTTTATGTTATTGTCTCATAAATTATATCAAAACAAAATCTATTGAGATTAATGACACTAATCATGGAAAACAAGTCATGGGTACAGTATGACACTAATTCCCCATGTGTGTGTGTGCTAACCATTTCAAGATCATATCTCCTCCATTTATTCATTATATTCAGGTCAAGTAAAATAATTTTTCTCACATGGTTTAATTCATGCAACCTATTCTACATTCCATTTCAATTGAATTTCAATACCCACTCACATAAACATTCCCCAAATTAAAACCTTAACCTCCCGACCTAGATATCCCCATATGTTTCACATTTCATTACTCACATCATTTATTATTATTATTTTATGGTTCATTTGGAAAAACTCTCACACCCATCTCTCAACCCATGTTCAATATCATCACAACACTAATTGTAATATTTATAACAAGATAAAAGGTTGGGGAAGAGAGGTTTTTGACCTTCCCAAGACAGAACCTATATTTTGGATATATTGAGAGAATAAAATATTTTGATAAAAGGTACACATGCATAAGTCAATTTTTTAGAGTAATGAAATTTATCGGATGTGAGAAAAATTTATGGGCAAACCATTGATATAAGATGAAAGTATTTACCTAACTTGGTAATACCTTCAATTGAGTAGGAAATGTTTCACATGTCATGGTTGGGTGAAATGTTATGTGGGAAATGAATGACATAATTTACCATGAACAAATATCATAATGAATGGTGTTAAAATCTAAACAGTTTTATAATGAAACTACCATTAAATTCATTGATGAATTCCATTTTTAAAAAAGTCAACCCTTGATGATGAAATCTTACTCTTGCTTATCATTATATCAATTAATTTAGAAAACATGCATTTTATATATGTTCTAAATGATAATTTTAAATGATATCCTTTTTTTGTTTTTTATAAAATTTAGTAGAAAACATAACAAAAAACAAAAAAACAAAAAAAATAAAAAATCCGAAAAAAACTACCCCAAAATGTTTTCACCTACCCCAAATATAAAATATTTCATTTTTCTCAATGTGAACCAAAGATATTATATGTACACATGAAATAATTAATTTTAAATATTCCAAACAATATAAAAGTGAAAGGCTTATGAATAGCCTAATAATCTAAAGTAATGGCGGGGTCATATAATATGATGAAATCCACTGCATCTGTAGAAATTGCCTCATATTATTGCTTAAAACATTGCCTACTGACTATAAATCTTCTCCCAGTGTCATCTTGTGTGATATCCACTATACCATAGGGAAATGCATTAGATAAAATACAAGAACCTAACTATCTGGAATGAAACATACAAGGAATTAACTTTAGTTGTGAATCATAGAGTAATACTTTTTCTCTAACATGATACTCCCTTTGTTGGATCATTCTTTTATGATATGGTTTTGATATTTCCTTGTAGATCATTGAGTTCTCATATGATGACAATAAAATCTTCTCAAGCTCTTGAATTTTAACCTTCATTGAATTACATCTTGGTCCAAATCCATGTTGCATTTATTTGTAGACCAATATGATCAATGCTAGACTTATACTGGGAGATTACATGATTTCCCAAAAACAATATGAAATGTGAACATTCCAATGGGTGTCTTGTATGTTGTCATATAATCCCAAAGTGCATCATCCAAGTTATTACTCTAATCCTTCTTATTTTCTTGCATGGTTTTTTTCAAAAATTTGTTTCAACTCATGATTTGAAACATAATCCTGACTATTTTTTTGGGGGTGGTATGGTGTTGATTTTTTGTTTGTCACCACATTCTTCCGAAGGAGGGAAGCTAGATTTAGATTTCAATAGTGTGTCCCTTGGTCCCTGATGGCATCCTTTTATACTCCAAACCTTCAAAAAATTTGTGTCTTGACAAATTCCGCTACAACCAGAGAATAATTAGTCCAGGTGGCTTTAACCTCAACCCATTTACTCACATAATCAACATCAGACAAAATATACCAAAACATAAATGAAATCATAAAATGTCCCATAAAATTGATGCCCCATATATCAAAAATCTCAGAAAATAATATCGGATGTTGGTGAATATCATGTCTCATAGAAATGTTCCAAGTGTGATGGAAACACGAGTAGAATAGAATAAGATAGGCTAATATAATCCGTAGTATAATACATTCATTGTTATTAATTGGGGTCCAAAGTGTCAACCACAAGAAAGTGTATGAAAAAAATATAAAATAGACTCAAACATATGATGGGGAACACACCTCCTAATGACATGGTAACTACACATGTTCCATAGGTAGGGACCATCCCACACATAAAATCTAGAATCAATATTTAACTATTGAACCAGATGTTTCTTTAAATTTTTAGAAATTTTAGAGGCAAAAATTTAGTTAACTAAATTAGCATACCAAGGATGCATACCTGATATTGAATAAATATGTTCATTAGGGAAAGTAACCTGAAGTGGTACCTGGTCTAAGGTGTCAGCCTTTAATGTGTGAGTAAGACTACTCATATAGTCCACTACCATGCTCTATGACCCCTCCTTGTACTTTATCATATTATCTAATTCCTAAAGAAAGATCATCCATCGGATAATTATAGTCTTTGCATCTGGATTGTCCAAGAGTTATCTTTGAGCTACATGTCCAGAAAAAAAACTACTTTAAAGCCCTATAAAATTGAACGGAATTTATATAATGTAAATATTGTGGTAGGAAACAACTTTTACATAGTTTTTTAGTTTTATTTGGATGATTACAATGTCATCGAGGCATAGACAATCACATGTGAACATTCCTCCAAACTATATGAAAAGACTACTCAAACTATGCTGTTTGAAGCATCACACATCATCTCAAATGGAATATCCCACCATGGGGACTATTAGATTAGTGGAGTGGTCAGAAATTGTTTTATCTCATCAAAAGAAGTCCTTCAAGAATCATTAAACAAAAAATAAGAATCCTTTTGAAGTAATCGTGATATATGAAGAGCTATCTTGCTAAATTATTTGATGAAGCACCAATAAAATCTTGCATTCTGTAGGAAAGATCTAACATCACACACACATGAAGGATAGGTTTTGGATGAAATAAAATCTACATTTGATCTATCAACCTCTATTCCATGTTTTGACTCTATAAAACCTATGAAAATACCATGGTCTACCAGGAACAATGTTCAATACCATATTTTTCTTAATACAACAATTCAACACCTTTCCCAAACAAGATATAAAATCATAAAATAAAGACCCATACACTATAAAATCATCAATAAATACCTCAATGATTGACTTATGAAAAAAACACTCACCATGCATCTATGGAAGGTACATGGGGTGTTGAAAATTCCAAATGGAGTCCTCTTGTAGGAAAATGTACCGAATGGACAAGTAAATATTTTCTTTCCATGATCATCCAGAGTTATAGAAACCAGATACTATATAAAAAATCCATCCATGAAACAATAGTGTTTTTCCCAACTAGTCAATAAAGCACTTGATCAATAAATGAGAGGGGTAAATGGTCCTTTCATGGGGATTGATTTATTTTCCTATAATCAAACACACCAACTATTTTTCACCCTTACCAGAACAAACTCATCTTTATCATTTTCAACAACAATATCACCACTTTTCATAGGCACAACCGGAATAGAAATTATGCACTATGAATCGAACATGGGATAAATTAAACCTTCCTCGAGTAATTTTTCAACCTATTTTTTAAAAACTTCTTGAAGGGTTAGATTGAGTCTCATTTGTGGCCGCCTAACTTCTTTAGCCCCATTATATAAAAATATCATATGAATAAAAATGGAGGGGCTAATACCTGATATGTCAGTAATGCTCTCCCTGATTACCTTGATGTTCTCAATAAAAAGATTTAAATGTTTGTATTCATGTTAAAAAGGGATATTGTTAGCAATTATAATAGGTAATATATCACCACTCAAAAAATATGAGTATTTGAGATTTGGTGGAAATGATTGAGTTCTAATATAGGGGTTGATGTATGGATGGAGAAATTTAAGGAACTAAAATATTTGCACAAGGAACATCAATATCAGAATATACATCATCAAAATCGAAGAATAACGCATCAAATCCATCAGCATACTCAACAACCATGTCATAATCAGAGTTTACCAGATCAAAATTAGAATATGAATCCATTTCAAAATCAAAATTGACTGAGGTTTAGGAATTATAATCCAACTTGGAAGTTCTATTACACTTCAAAATAGAACCAATTCTCATAAACTCTCTAAGGATAGAACAATCAAAATTTATAGGGTTTTTACATGTTGGTTCAAAATGGGAAATAACAAAATGAAAATAGTTCTATAAGGAGAACTTCATGGAATATATAACAATAAATATCATAAATTTATCTCCAAACTCCATAGAATGTGTTCCTTCATGATCATTTATGATAGTTTTTACAGTTTTGAAGAAGGGCCTACGTATTATAATGGGAAAATTAGAACATATCTGATCATCCTCCATGTTAAGAACAAAAAATATTATGGAAAGATCATATCTCTTACCAGAACAAGTACATTCTCAAGGACCCTAACTGGATATGCGGTAGCTTTATTAAATAACTACACCACTACTCTCATTGTCATCAACCCACCAACCTGTAAAGAAGAGAATACAGAGTGATGCATCACATTTAAAGAATTACCTAAATCATATAAAGCATCAGAAAAGTGTAACTCTCTTATGGTTCATGATATAGTGAATGTCTCAGGATACTTGTACTTTTTTGGCATTACTAGAGTTATTTTAATGAGTGCTAACACATTATTTCTACGAATGATCCTTTCGTTTCCCTTGATCCCTCTTCAGTTGGTATAATGTTATTTTAATAATTTTGCATACCATGATATTTTCTATATGGATTCAAGAAGAGTGATGGTGATCTTAACTTGCTTAAATGTATCCAAAACATCTTTTATTTTCATTGCCTATTTAGCCAAATTCTAGGTTTATAAAACTCTATCGGTAAATGGATGTAGTTTATAAGGAAAATCATTAATATTTTTCTTTCCTTTTTCATTCTCCTTTGGCCTTACATCAGTGGTTCTTGAATGGGGTTTCTCCAGAGTTGAGGTGTATCTTAGTGGAATGGTAGATATTGAAGTATCAGTTGTTTGATTCCAACTTCTCATTTTCATGGAACTAACATTCCCTTTGGGATTTGGAATAGGTTGGAAAAAAATATTTCCAGAGGTCTTACTTACCAATTTATGGTGGGCGGTGGCTATCTGGCACATTTTAGTCTTCAACTCCCTTAGCTCTAAAATTTTACTCTTAAAATCATTCTATTGATTAAGAAATTTTTTTTCAAAAGATAATCAGTATTATAATATGTCTTTTTTTGAGAAGCACCTTGTTGTAAACTTGTTGATTCTTGAGCTTCAAATCTATTTTGGGGTTTTTGGAAGCCATGTCTATAAGGCGGAGGATACTGGAAATTTTTGTTGAAAAGGGGGATTTTGGTTTTTTCCATATTCATACCTCATGTATGATTGATCATTCTACCCATGATTGTATATTAGAGTAATGGAATCATACTTTTTATTGGGATATAGCTGTCTTTTCGCAGATATGGTCTCCAAGGGAATTCTGACGCACAATCCTCTATCTCTTGTAATTGGGGGAAACAATCAGTTGGGTGGTCTGTTTCAGTACAAATTCCATATGGTCTTATAGGATTGGTTTGGGATGTCTTTTGAGCCAAAGAAATATTCCTCACCACATTGGTTAAATATTCCAACTTGGTATCAACTAAATTAATTTCAAGATAAGATAGAATTACCTGATGTAATCCCCTGACCTCTAGCGTACCACAATCACTAATTGTTTTTTTGGATTTTTGTGCCATCTAGTCAATCAAGGCATGTGCAGCTATTGGTGTTTTTTCCACCAAGGCTCCTCCAGCCACGATGTCCAACAAGATAATCCCCATAGGAGTGAGTCCTTCATTGAAATATTAGATGTGGAGATTATCACTAATTTTTTCATGTGGATAGCTTATGCCAAAATTCTTTAATCTCTCCCACTACTCATACATTGACTCCACTTGTGCTTTCTTGATCCAAAAGGTCTTCTTATGAATGGATGTTTTCCCGCATGTAGGAAAAAATCTATGCAAGACAATTCATTTTAAATTGTTCCAACTTGTTATGTCTTCATGTTTTAAATATTACATCTAATCCTTTAGAGATCCATCAAGTGAAAATGGGACTTCTAATATTTGATCTTCAGTGACATTTCAAGGTTTTATTGCTGAGAAAACCACATTATTTTTTTAATTTTTTTTAGATCCCCACAAGATAATCCAAGAAAATTTGGAAGTAGGTGAATTATGCTATATTTCAGTTCAAAATATGATTTAAGATTTTGTTATGCATTACAATTTGGATGATAGTAAAAACATAGTGCAACCAATTATCAAGTGGTTCTATAAAGTTCATTTTTTTTTTCAGATATTGGTTCTTATTTTAGGTTTGATTTAGAATTGTTTCAAATTTCAATGTCCTTATAGTTCCGGAATTCCCTAGTTGGGTAAATGTAGACACTTCCCCTTGATAAAGATTGTCTTATTTGATCCCTAGGGCTGTGTTCAATCTGAGGGTCAAGATCAAAGTGATCATTGGGATGAGATCATGTCATAAATCATAGAAATTGAGAAATGTAGAACATAATATCTGGAGAATAAGTTTCAACTGATGGTCTAATAGAGAATAAAAAAGAGAGGAAGAAGAAATATAGAGATAAAAAAATTAAGAAAGGGGAAAGAACAAGGAACACTGAAGACAAAAAAGAAAAGAATAAAAAAATACCTATAATTAGTTGAATAAAATAATTTCCTCCCCAATAAAAGTGTCAATTTATACGGCATTGTGGTGGGATCTGTCAAATGATGACCCTTTTTTTCTTATTAGGTTTAGTATAGTGGCTGACCAAGGTTATCCTTCAATGTCGGGAGTAATTTTAACAACATATTAATGGAATTTAAAAAAATAAAAGGGAATAATAGAGTACTTAATACGATGGGGGGATATTTAACTTTTATAAAATAAGAATAAGAATGTTGGAAGAATAATTCATTTTTTTGTTTTTTAAATAAAATTAGATTAAAAAGATACAAACAAGTAAATGTTTTTTTAGACAATATTTTAAAATGAATAATTGATCTAACATGAACTATTCATATAAAAATTAATCATTATCATTTAAATTAATATTAACCTAATTATGATCCCCAAAATTTTTTAATTCCCAAACTCTATGCGAAATGAATTTTCCAAAAAGATGATGTGGGATAAAATAGAGGCTATCTTCAAAACATTGAATCAAAGAACCATGATTTTATTGACATTTTAAGTCTAGCTTATGGTTAGTGGTAAATTATGGCACATATCCATTCATATACTTTTGGGAAATTTCTCATTATTTAAAAAATAATAATGTTCTTTCTATAGAGAATAAATTTAATCTATCTAGGAAATATCTACATATTAGTTATAGAAATCATCATGGAATCATGGGAAATGAATAAAAATAAGGTTGAGATAAAATATTCAGTGAGGCATATATAAAATAGAAGCAATAATAAATCAGTGATCATACTAAATATGAAAAGATGAATAATTGAAAAAACATTCCATGTAACCAATAAAATGAGAAGGTAGTCCATAAACAATATGGAATTTTAAATAACTGAAAACACATTCCATTTAATCAATAACATGACAATTGTAAATGGATAAGTAAAAATCAGTATGTAAAGTTAAATAATTGAGAAAAAATAATTTAAATATATGATAATGAAATAAATGCAATGGAAATTTCATAGTGAAAATATCATGGATATGTAAAATATAATGATGAAGGAAGTAAATTTTTATGTATTAGACTCCTTGTTTCTGAGTTACATGGTACCTTTACTTTCAAGACCATTATTAAGAAAGATTAAAAAATTATGGGTAAAAACTGAATTAAAATAGGCTAGTCAACTGATTCATCCCGTGAGACTAATGAGGGATCAAGGGTTTATCTATAACATTGACCCTCACTTATCATACATTTCTAAATCATTACTCATATATCAAACAATCAATTTAATTTATAAACAATGATCCTTATTAAATTTTCATATTGAGTAAAGAATACAAATTTATCAGTATTTCCTTGATATTAAATAACATCAAATTTAGTACACCTTGTGTATAAAGGATATAATGTTTAATTAAGAACTATATCCATGATAATTAATATGTATATTTAGGGGAAATTTAATTTCTAATGATCATAGGGAAGTGAACATTTCAACAGGAATGTTATTGACTAAAAAAATGCACCAAGGAAGTGAATATAAATACATCCCTTAGTTGAAATGGTTATAGACCATATAAAGTAATAATAATGATGGTATAAATAAAACATATCCCTAGTGTATTTTATTTAAAACAAGCATTGTTTTAGTTGATGAATATAAATACCATAAAATGTTCATTAAATTTTGTTGAGGAAAATATTTTTTTAATTTTTATTTTTTTGAGAAATCATTTATTTAAAAATAACTTATGAAATAATTTCCATTAAAAATAAATTCATAATCATTTAATATATCATTTAATTAAATGGGTGTCATTTCATTATACAATTCTTAACATGTCTTAAAGAACATTCATTTTTAAAGTAAAAATGATAAAAAAAATTTTTATTTGAAAAAAACCATGAAAAATATTTTAATTTTTTTATAAAATACAAATTGGGTAAAAATTTATTTGCATAAATAATTCATAAAAGGATAAATAAAAAAATTATCTTTTTATAAAAACATATGATGTAAGAAAATGGATTTCTGATCAATGTGATAAATAAAGTCATATTTTATTAAAACATTTTCTCAGTAATTTTATACACCAAATATATAAAAAATGGTACTATAAATAGAATAATATCAAGAATAACCAGATGAGGAAAAAATTAAAGGTCATTTCAAACAATGGTCATATAAGTTTCATTAATGGAAACTCATGAATAAATAATCCTTATTAGAGTGTTATTGTAAAATAAAAAATTAAAATAATCATAATTTTAAAGAGATAATTAATCAATTATCAATTGTATTTATCAACTATTCATCCACATAAAATAAGTGTAAGTGAAAAAATATACAGTAATATTTTTTATATACACAATCATATAATATTAATGACAATGAGGCAGTAATATATTATCCAATGAAAAGGAATTGAGTTATGAAATTTTTTTCCACTTTGTAACATTTAATTCAAATACCCTTAGATGAAATAATTCAAATTGTAACATAAAATACCATTATGAATTAATTATTCATGAAATTACATTTAAAGTGAAATTATATACACCATATAAAATTAATTTGGTGTGTAACATTACAATATGCCTCAATGAAATTAAATTGAGATGAAATCACTTTATTATACTTTCCTTTGGTTGAATGTCATTTGAACTTCGACATAGTGGTTTTAAACATGTTATTAAATTATTCCAAAATCATATTTTTATTTATGATATCTTATATAATCCTTTTATAATTTCTTTTCTCCCATTTGTTTATAATAACTCATTATTTTCATTATTTTATGTGTTAATTGCATTTTTTCCAATGAATATTTCTTAATGAAAGATGGATTTCTTACACATATTACACAGTTATATAATCTATAGAATAATAATTCCATAATTATATTTTTTTACATCAATTTTATTTTTTAAAAAAAATCACGAATGATGGTCGTTAAGTATGAATTACGTTACAATCTTGGAGATAATAGGTCGTACGAATGCATGAGTGACATTTCCTTTTTCACTAATAATTATAGAAATAAGGTATGTAATATTTTACCATTAATTAATTATAATAAAAAAATTAATATCATATTATATACTTATATATTTCATCCATGTGGTGTGGTGATTTAAACAGAGTCACATCATTTTATGAAGGAGGCAGTCTATATGTACCTGAATGATATTATCATCTTTACGTGAGTGAAAGGAAAAGAAATAAAATGATATATATATAATCTTAATATAATTATTAATATATAATTAATTTGATAATTATTTCATGTATTTCACATATAATCATTAAAATGGTCTTTATCACCTTCCATGTGAAGTGTTAGTGAAATATTAATCACATCGCTCTGTGAGGCGATAGTCCACTGTACTTATGAGTGAAATTATCATGTCTCCTGCAGAAGTAAAGGTAGAAATGTATATTTGATATATGGACTAAATTGGTATATATATTTTATAAATATAATAAATATCCTTTATATCAATTATAATACCAAACTATGAATGTTTTAAATTGAAAAATGAACGACATCAGTTCGCGAGGCCAAAGTCTGCCGTACACATGAATGATGATTTAGTAACCCATTTGATGGATTTGGAGGTACCTTTAGCTCATTAAATTTTTATTAAAAACTTATTATGTGGAATATACAGAGGTTATTATATTTTCATGTTACAATTAAAATTTAATGAGGAGGAGAATGAAGTAAAATAAAGGCACTTATTGAAGAACATTATCTCTTCTTTGGGTATCCCTTTTAGGATAATAAATCCTTAAAAGGTTGGATTTATTCACAAAATAAAGATTTTAAGATAAAGGAATTTAATTTTTAAATTAATTTTTCTACTTACTGTCATATTTAAATTAATTTTATGGTGTGAATTCTATAGGATAATGGGTGTCCTTTTATAAGTGGGGTGAGTGACGAACTTATAAATTTTATTTAAACAGTGAAGTCCTCCCATGTTTTTTTCATGTATCCTAGCCCAATATTGGTCCATTATAGATAATATAATGTATAAGGTCTAAATAAATCCATAATATGGGGGTTTTACCAGTATTATGTTAATATTACACTTTATATTCTAAGTTTAACCACTAAGTAAACTGGTTTTTACCTTAATCAATAAAATTAATTTTAATAGTTTCACTAATAATGTTGATCAAAAATTAATTTGACCTTTTATAAATTATATATTATTTTGATTAAGAAATTTTTATCCTTTTTTACAAATTTAATCTATATAATTTAGTAAAATTAATTTAAAATTAATCTTATAGACGTGATGAGAGACTGAATTTTGAATGAAAAAATGTTCAAAAGTGTAAAAAAAATTTGTGTATAAATTAAATATAAAAATTATGGGATAAATTGGAATAATATATATTAAGTTGGACTAATTTCACTTTAAAACCAATTCAAAATATAATTTATCATTTTAAATTATTTAAACAAAAATGCAGTTTTGAATTAAAATTCATTTTTTTCACTATTCAACGAAAATGGATCTTTTAAAAAAATACCAAAAATTAAACCTAATATAATTTTAGTATTACAATTAGAAAAATGAATACTAATTTTCCAAAAAAAATTTCTACGAGTGTGAATAATTATTTTAAATTTATTTATGCTACCTTTAACGAAACTATCTTTTCGGAAAATACAATTATTATGAAAATATTTCTTTTTCCTATAAATGATTCATAATATGATTTATATTTAATAGGTAACGAATAAATGGGATCATATTATATATTTTCATTTGTTAATTAATCCTATTTATAATCACCATTCCAAAAGCTAAGTGATAATGATCATATTTAATAATAATTTTAATAGTATATTGTTGTTTGGTTAAATCTGGTTTTCCGTGCAACATAAGATATCGAGGAAACTAATTTTTTCATGTAATAAAATCTAACTATTGGTTTAATTCACTGTAAGATATATAATGTATTTCATTTATTTAAAATACTAAATATATCATAAAATTCGTGGATGATATATTCCTATATACTATTAGTGTTGTGTATCACATACGCAATTGAATAAATTATTATTCTTTTAGAATTTAGGGGTGTTAAATTTCCCCCACTGTAAATAAATTGCATCTTTACAGTTGAACCATTATCTAGGAAATCGAGGTTTTTGAATTTAATAATTATTTTTTTTGAAAACCACTAATCTTAATAGAGTTAACAAAATATCCCATTCATAAGTAAGAAGGGAAGAAAAAATTTTATATCGAATAACACATATCTAGGTTTCTAAGTAGGATAACATTGGTGGTAAGTGTTGATATGGACATGTAAGAAATGTAAACTTTTATAGAGACTAATTGAGGCCATTTATCACCAGAAAGTTAATTATTAATGGAAATATTAGGCACCCAAATCCATAAATCTTTGGTGACTTAAAAGACCAATGCTTCAATAAAAATTTTGGTATTAAGATAACTTTGTTTTTGAAGATCAATTTCTTAGTGTATAGTAATAATTTTACTACTGAATAACATAAATAAATATACTTACATGATATATTTCTATTAGAAAAACACAAATAAACCCTTTTGTTGTGCTATGATCAATTTATAGTTCATACCTTACTTCAACAAATGTATATCAAAAAATGAAATTTTTATGCCCAAATAAATAAAATTTATATTTAATGGATAGAAATATCTATAAAAAGTATTGATATCTGTTTATAATTTTTTTCCAAAACCAATATGGTTAGTACGAGTTATCTAATATAATAAATTAATCTATAAAACACAAAATTAACACTTCTAGTTCATCATGAAGATTTATTTTTCAAATTGTTTATCTAAAAAAGTTACAAATTAATTAGGATATCGCTTAGACCAGTGTAAGGTGAGAGAACCTTATCATCATTTGGTCATGGTTTCAATCCCCAATGCCTTTCCAGATGTAATGAGTTGTCACCCAGCAAGCGAGTTGTCCTTTTTATAATCAAAATTAATATAATTATTATAAATTTCATAAACAATGTGATGGAAATCCTAGAATATAAAATAAACATTAAAAAGACTTTTTAATAGGGTTTTGAATCCATCTTTTTTTTATAAAGTCTGAAAATCTTCTTTGACTGCACTATCATTAAGGATCATATCATCCCTAATGGTTATCAATTACTTTAATATTATGTCTATAAAATGTAAATTCATTATTCTTAAAATATAGTTCCCACTAAAATATATTATTTGTATTAATTTCTCCCATTTTTTTTTAATATTGGTAGAATCACTTCACATAGAAAATAAAAAGTGGTGTTTATGAATTTGAATTTATGGTCAATTTTAAACTCATTAACCCATAATGGTATCCATAACTCTTGTGTTAATGAATACAGAATTGATTCTAAAATTTATCAAAATCATTAGATGTTTTACAATTTTTATTAGTAAAATGATACAATTATATAATTATTGAATAGAAATACATAAATAACTCATACATTTTATTTCAACATAATTCAATTCATGTTGTAGTGTTAAACCAAGACCAATCATTTCCATCATCTATTCAAATATTTCATAATGTCTTGTAAATAAAATGTGAATTATCATATGAATATCACCTAAAACTGTCAAAGAAGATGCATATTAAGGCCCCTTTTCATATTCCATGTAGTACAAAATTCAATATATATTGTCCTTTTTCAGAGTTATTACCACTATGTACATGAGTTCTAGAACCACATATAGTTGTAGTATAGTAACATAGATACATTTTTAGGAAGACAATCATAATTTATTATGTTCTTCTATACTTATAATCAATGTCTATATTAGGGTAATGTTATGTAATGTATGTTTTTCTAAATCTAATTTCCATGGTTTTTTCTAAAATTTCTCAAATACCAACTCTAGTGGCACCATCCCAGTAGCACAGGGAAAGTGCATGTTACAATTTCATTGACATAAGGTAAATGGAATGACATCCAACAAAAAATAATTTTATATTATTGTTGGTAAAATAGATACATACATGAATCACATATTACATTACATTTTTATAAAGAAATTAGAACATAATTTTTTCCCTTTCAAGAAAAACAATATTTCATCGAGAATGTTCCTACATACCAGTCAAAGTAACCTCTATAGAACCCTTGGTAATGGATGAAAAATAATAGTGATCTTAGAGGATTAGTAATGGTTAAGTGTATCATAACAGATAATGAATCAATGAAAATAATCAATGTGGATTGATAAAAAACCGAACACACTTTCCATGAATACAATAAACTGATAAGGAAGTGAAAACCAATATGGTAAGTTATGTAACTAAAAACTGATACCATTTAATCAATAACATGATTATCAAAACTAGATAATTCATAATATATATGTAATGGTAATTATCTAAAACACATTCCATTTAAATAAATGGGAACAAAATGTACAATAAGGCAATGTCATAGTAAAAATATCCGGGATACAAATAACTGAATACTCAATGAAGGTAATGCTTTATTATTGGGTTCCATGATTCTAAGGTATATAATACCTTGAAATTTAACACGTATCAAATTACGGTATAAAACATACTAGTTAAAATCCCACATCACTAAGGCCAACCAACTATTTTTTCCCATGATACTTATGATGCATTATGGTGATAACTATAACTGGGAATCACCCATGTCATACATGCCCTAATTATTCGATATATATCATGTAATTTATTTAATTCATAAACATTATGCCATATAAAATATCCATATTGACTAAATAATATAAATTTATCAATATTTTTCATGATATAAATAAAATAAAATTTAATTCAGTTCAATTTATGATTGAAGGATTTAAGGTTTTAGAAATAAACATACCTATTATACGTAATATAGATATATAGGGGAAATTCAATGTCTAATGATCATATGAATTTGAACATTTTAAGGGGAATGTTGTTGAGTTTGAAAAGGAATCAAGGATGTCAATATCAATACTTTACTAATTTAAAATGATTATAAACCATCCAGAGGAAGAATAAGAACGGTATTAATAAAAAATATCCCAATCTATTTGTATGTAAAATAAGGGTTGTTGTCAATGATGAATAAAAATACTATAAAAACATATTTAAAAATTATCTTAAGGGAAATATTTTTTTATGGCGAAAAATATTTTTAATTTCCTTATTATTTAAAATGATTTTTATAGAAAAAATTCATTAAAAATATTCTCATAAACTTGAAAAAATTCTTTCAAATAAATGGTGGTCATATAGATAGGCAATTCCATACATTCTCTAAAGAACATTAATTTGTCATTGTAAACAGGTTATAAAAGTGCATAGTTTAGAAATAATAATGAATATTCCATTAGAAACATTTTATAAAAAGAAAAACTGGGGAAAATTTTCTTCTAATTAATCATCTTTAATTGGTTAATGAAAATACTTTTTAGATGTTTTTTGGGAAAACATGGTTTTTTATGAAAACCAATTTTTGATTGAAGATAAAAATGATGTTGTATTTTATTAAAACATTTTATCAATAATTTTAAGTACCAGAGAGTTGAAAATGGTTATATAACTTGAATAATATCATTAATTACCATAGGATAATAGAAATATTTTTTTAATAAACAATGTTCATATAATTCCCTTTAATGGGAATTCAAGAATAAATAATCTCGATTAGAATGAGATAGTAAAATAAACCGTTAAAATGATAATAAAGTTGAAGTGAGAATTAATTAATGTATCTATTATGTGAATCATCTATAAATCCACATAAAATAATACTGAATACAAAAATATATAGTCAAAACTCATAAAAAATATAATAATAAAATATTACTGACAATGAGGATGTAATGTAATCCAATGAAAAGAAATGGAGTTATGAAACATTTTACAACTTGGTAACTTTTAATTAAGGTCAAATCATTTTAAATAATTTAAAATGAAACATAAAATAACATAAATAATTAATTATTCATGATATTACATATGAATGAGATTTATTATCACTATATAAAAGTAATTAGGTTCATAACATTAAAATAAGCCTTAATGAAATGAAATTGAGATGAAGTCCATTACATTATGATTCCTTTTGAAAGAACGTGATTTAAACTCACGTATAGTGGCTTTAAAAATTTTATTAACTTATTTCAGAATTATATTAATATTTCTTATATCATATATGATCCTTTTATAATTTCTTATCACCCATTCATTAATCATCTTGCATTATTTTCATCTTTTCGGGTGTAAGTTACCTTGTTTTTTCATGAGTGTTTCCTAATAAATGATCCATTTCTTTTGAATATTATATAGTTATATAATATCAATTACAATAATGATATAATTATGAATTTTTAAATAAATATTACTTTTAAAACCAATCACGAATGATGGTTATGAAAATTGAATTATGTTACGTTCAGGGTGACGATATGTTATACATATGCATGAGTAACATTTCCATTTTAAAAAATTAATTATAGAAAAGAGTTAAGTAAAATTTTACCTTTCTAAAATGGTAATAATATAATTAATATTATATTATATAATTAAATATTTCCCCCATGCTATTTGGTGATGAAAAAAGAGTCACATCGCTTCATGAAGGTGGTAGTCCACACATACACGAACGATGCTAACATCCTTACGTGAGTCAAAAGGAAAGAAAAAAATGATTTATATTATATTTAAATAATTATAAATATGTGACTAATATTATATTTATTTAATTTATATCACATATAATCATTAAAATTATCTTTATCATCTTTCAGGTGAAGCATTAGTGAAAGATGAATCACATCATTTTGCTAGGAGGTAGTATGTTATTCAAACATGCATCGTTATTATGTGTCCAATAGAATGGAAGGTAAAAATATATTATTTATATAGTTAAAATAAAGGTATATAAATTATTTAAATATAATATATAAATATTTTATATTACTTATTATACCCAACAATGAAATGAGGAAATGGAAAATAAATAACATTGGTTCATAATGCGGTAGTCCACCGTACACACGAACGATGACTTCACAACCCATTTGATGGATGTAGAGATTTTTTATGTCATTGAATTATTGAATAATTATCCCAATATTTTTATATATTGATGTTTTTATATAAAAATGTTATAATAAAAATTGAAACATGTGGAGGAAGAGGAAAAATAAATATGCTTATTGAAGAACATTACCTCCTCTTTGAGTATCCTCCTTAGGTTTTCACTAAAGACATCAAAGTTTTGATTTATGAACAACAAAAGGATTTTAAGATGTGTGGATGGAAGTTGATAATTTATTTGGTCCCATATTTTTTTAACCAAATTGGTTTCAAGGTGTGAATTCGAGAGGAGAGTGGGGACCTTTTATAAGTGGGGTGAGGGGAACACTTGTACATTTTTTAAAGAGTGAATTAATCCCATTTTTTCAGGTAAATAGGCCTCAATAATGGTACATTTTCGATCCAAGAAAGGATAAGGTCTAAATAACTCTAGAAAATGGGTTTTTTACTAGATTTGATTCATTCATACACCGTATATTCTATGATTAACCACCAAATAAAATTATTTTTACATTAATCACTATAATTATTTTTATTTGTTTTCATTAATAATTTGGGTAAAAAAATAAACTGAACCTAAAAGAAATTATAAATTAATATAATTTAAAATAGGTAATCAATTATGAAAAATTCAATACACATAAGTGGGAAAAATTAATTTAATGTTAATCCCACAGACGCTACAAGGGAGAGAGGTTTTAATATGAAAAAGTTCAAAAGTTTACAATATTTTTATATCTAAATTCAATATTAAAATGAATAAATTTACCAAAATTAAATTAATATATTTACAAATGAACTAATTATAAATTAAAAAAAATTTATTATATAATTTTACATTATAAAATATTTAATAAAAAAGTTAATTTTCAATTTGAATTCATTATTTTTTACTATTCATTAAGAAATGAAACATTTTAGAAAAATAAAAAAAAGTTACGCTAATTTTTTTTGACATTTCTATTTTGAAAATGAATTTTATTTTTCCAAATATTTTTTATAAAAGTGTTAAAAATTAATTTTATATTTTGTGAGCCAAACTCATCTAAATCATCTTTTAGGAAAATACTATTTTTTTTCAAAAGCATTTCTTTTTCTTTTAAATGATGATTATTTTTATTTATAATTAATAGATAAAAAATAATTATGTGTAATATAAACTTTCATAAGTTACGTAATCTTATTCATACCATCCATTCCAATGGCTAGGTGATAACTATGTTATTAAATAATAATATTAATAATATATTATTATTTGTTTAAACCGAGTCTTTTATAAAATGAAAGTTATCGAAGAAACTCATTATTGTGTGTAATGAAAGAAAACTCTGTGTTACATAAAATAAAATATATCTAATATATATATATTTTTTAAATAGTAAAAATATTTTTATGTCTTGGGGTTTCATATTCCCTTCTATGTCTGGTGTTGTGTGTCACATATGAAATTGAATAAAATGTTATTGTTTTAGAATTTTGTGGTATTACAATCTACTAGTTTGAGTACTTAAAAATAGATAGGGAAACCATAAATTAAACAATAGTGTGTCCTAAATATAGGTATCTCAAGAATCTTGTCAATTAATGGAAGAGGAAATGGTTTTTATGCGTGGATTGATTCAATTTCCTATTATATATGCACACTCTCTAGTTGTTTTGGAATATCAATAGAACAAACTCATGAATTTTATTTTTTTAAAATATTGAAATCAGTTTTCATATGTACAACCTGGATAGAGATTACCCAGTTTGACTCAAAATTTGGGTAAATAATACCCGTACCAAGTAATTTTTTCACCAATTTCATCATAACTTATGATAATGCTAGGTTAAGTCTCCTTTCTGGCTATCTAACTGGTTTATACCCATCCTCTAAAAGAATATTATGTATGAAAATGTGGGGGCTAATAAATGTTATGTCTACTAAGGTCCACTTAATTTACCTCATATTATCCATTTAAGTATTGAGAAGTTGAGTTTCTTGATAAGCTTGGATATTATTATCAATTGTTATAAGTAATTTTTCATCATTAAATAGGTTGGAATATTTCATTTTTGGTGGAAATTGTCTGAGTTTTACTTTTGATGGGTTCTACATTGATTTTAATGATTTGGAAACTAAAATATTTGCACAATGTTTTTTGATTTCTGAATATACATCATAAAAATTTCTAAATAATGCATCAAATACGTCTACAAAATCAACAACCATGTTATAATCAGAAAGTACATTCCAAAGATCAGAATCAACAGTAAAATTAGTTCCATGATAGGATGTCTCATGAAATATTAGTGTAGATATGTTTTTATACGTCAATCATTCCCTAATAATCAAAATATCTTTAAGCATGGAACGATACCCATTTGAAAAATATTGAAATTCATTATTTATAGAATCATAAAAATATGGTTAACAATGAAAGATTAAGAGAGAATAATAGTCTTGTGAGGGGTACTTTATTGAATCTAAAATAATAAATATTGTGATGTCATCTACGAAATCCATAGAATGTTTACCATTATATAAATTAAATATTTTATTTTTATTTTTGAGCTAGTTTCTCACAAACATGAATGGAGAATGTGAAATTACCTGATCATCCTCCATATTCAACATGTATAGATCTTTAGGAAAGATCAAAGCCCATACCCAAAAAAGTAAATCATTAAGGACTCATAGGAAATATTTCATGGATATAATTTATAATTTCACCACTTTCCTTTTTAGCTTCAACGCACCAATATATAAATAATAGAAAATAGAGTCAGGAATTACATATATTAAGGCTCCCAAATCACAAAAATTATCATAAAAGTGAAACTCCCATATAGTTCATAGAAGGGTAAATTTATGGGGGTCCTTACACTTTCACAGAATCACTAATGTGCATGTGATGAGTGTTGATACATTCCTCTAATGATTGATTTTATCATTATATTTTATCCTACCCTATCTGTAAATAGTTATTTCAAAACTGTGGAATCATTTATATATATTTTTATTTCTTCATGTAGAGGGATGTTGTTCTCTACACCCTTGATGTATCCAAAAACTATTTTTACATCACATATTTATCTATATTCCTAGTTTGTACAACAATATTTGTAAAATCAAGGGGTTTAGTATGAACATCATCAATATTTTTGTTACATTTATCTTTATACATCAAGTTCTCATCAATTGGTCTTGAATTTGGATTTTATGGGGCCGTGGTGAATCTTAGTTGAATTATAGTTTTTGATGTAGCAGTTATTTGATTACCACTTCTCAATGTGATGACACTGAAATCACCTTTGAATTTAGAGTAGGTTGGGAAGAAATATTTTTGATATTCGTAGTTTCCAGTTTATAGTGTGCATTGTAAATATTTCTCATTTTCATTGGTAACTCCCTAAACCCTAATCCTTGACTTCTAATTTCATTATATTGATTAATAATTTTTTTTTGTAAAAGGTCATCATTATTATAATCTACATTTTTTTTGAGATTTACCTTGTTTTTTTTGGGATTCAAGTATCCTTTGGGGTTTTTGGAAACATTATTGGTAAAGAAGAGGCTACAAGAAGTTTTATTAAAGAGGGGGCCTTTTTCGTTTTCCATTTCAATGCCACATGTCTAACTGATCATTCCACACTATTATTTATGTTTTTGAAAATGAATCATACTTTTTCTGAGGATGTGGTTATTTTTTATAATTATATGTCATCCTAGGGAATTATGTTGTACAATCCATTATCTCTTATAATTTGATGGAAAAAATATGTAGGGTGGTTTGGTTCATTAATAATGTCACAGGGCCTCATGGGAGTGGGTTTATATATCTTTTGAGACAAAGAAATGTTTCTAAACATAATGGTAAATTAATACAACTTTTTATAGATTAAATGATTTTCCTAAGAATAAGGATTTACCTGATGTACTCCTCTTAGAGATTTTCTACCTCAATCATCAAATTTTTAGGAGTTTTATTCTATCTTATTCCTTCATAAAAATACTTTATTAAGGGTTTATCACTAGTTTGGTGAAGCATAAACATGCACAAAACTTCTTCAATTTCCCCAAGCTCTCATTCATTGACTCCCCTTGTGCTTACTTGATCAATGAGATATATTTTCATATTTCATTGGTTTTTTAAAGAAAAAAAATATCTGTATGAAAAGACACTTCAAATCATTGCAACATATTACATATATTGGTTGTAAATAATTAATCTAATCATGTACAGTTCTATCAAGTGAGATTGGTAATTCCCCATGTTTAATTTAACCACAGATATATATCTTGATTTTATTATTCAGAATACCACATTGAGTTCTTTAATGAGCTTTTTGTATCCATGTATGATATGTCAATGAATTTTGGGAGAAGGATAATTAATCCATATTTTAGATAAAAATATAATTCTAGAGTTGGATATGAAATGCATTTAAGTTGATAATTAATATTATGTGATACGAAC
Organism: Viscum album; assembly: GCA_963277665.1. Classification (NCBI taxonomy): domain Eukaryota; kingdom Viridiplantae; phylum Streptophyta; class Magnoliopsida; order Santalales; family Viscaceae; genus Viscum; species Viscum album. The sequence continues at coordinate 1,469,160,552 of OY728158.1, forward strand.
TCTTTAATGGTTCTACTGAGTTCTTTGTAGTCATTTATAGCCATTGTATCATGTTTTATGTTTACCATAGGTGTAGTTCATATTTAAAAATTCCTAGAACAGTGTAATTATATAGTTTGGTGAAAGCAAAAACATCTCGTTGGTTGAGATTTCCATATTCAACCCCTATGTAAACATTAAATCTTAAGGCCAGGATAAAATAGATCCTAGATATTAGTTCATGTCCTAAATCAATGAAAAAGTAATAAATAATAATAGACTATAATAAAAGGATAGAAAGTTTGAATAAATGATACCAAAAAATTGAGAAAGAGGATAGAGGGAACGAACAATGGAAGAAGATAATTAAACAAAAATAATAAAGAAAATACCAATAATTTTATTAATAAAGTACTTGAATACCTAAAAATGGTTCTAATTTGAAAGGTGATATTGTGGGAACCTTTAAATGATGTGTTGTTTAGGGGTAATTAGGTGAAAAAGAGTGTCTGACCAAGGTAATCTCTCAATTACTTAGTTCATTACACAATATATTAAATTTATTTTGAAAATTAAATAAGATAAAACAAATTACCTAATTAAAAGGATGTTTTTTTTTAAATTTAGAAAATAAGAAAAACTAAATTAGAAGAATATTGTGATTTTTTGAAATTAAAATTAAAAAAACAATGATAAGAATTTGTTGTTTTCGAAAAAATATATTTTAAAAGGAATAATAGATCCAAATATACCAATCCAATAATTCATTAATAATTATAATTTAAATTAAAATTATTTTAAATATAATTCTTAATTTATCAATATCAAAATTCTAAGGAAATTGATACAACCACTAAGATGAAACTGATTAAACCTTAGGGTAACATAATAATTCAAAATCTTAGGACCATATATTGATTTTAATTCCTATGAAAACTTATCATTAGTGGTAAATTGAATTTGAAAGACATAATTTAATTTTTAATGAATTTATTTTAGGGATTATATTTAAAATCTACAAATTAATCCAAACTTGTTTTGTTTTTTTGTTAATATTTCTTTATTACAATTCACAAATTACTCAAACTTGCTTTCAATGTATTTAAAAGATCATTTTTTTATATTAATACAAAATTAAGTTATTATTTATTTTAATTAAAATGAGATTCTATATTAAAAAAAATCAATATCGAAATATTTTTAACGATTACATAGAAAATATAACCTTCCATGGTCGGAGTAGTCTTCATAGAAAAAAATTGTATATGAAATGGTCTATAAAGGGTATTCCAAAATATCATTTCTACTCTTGATTTCCAAAAAACATAGGTGGTAATAAGATAATTAAATTGAAATAAAAGTGATGAAATGGAATATAAGGAGATATTTTATTAAAATAACATCACCATTGCAAAAAATAATAGGAGAATAAAAGCATTTTGTAGAAGATCCTAGGTTGAGAGACTCCCTTTTACAATGGTGTATGTAAATGGAAGGTAACCACATATCATCTACTAATATTTTTATAATTCATGGGCCACCACCTCCATTGGATAAAAATACACATTTTTAGAGGGGAGGGGAGGCAAGGGTTAAAAGAGTTTAAAATTATGAAAGGGAAAATGAATCAAGTAACTTGAATCCAAATTTCATTGACTTTTTTTATTATGAAATGAAAGTACAATAAACCATTGAAGAAGGATTATTTGTGTGTAATTGAGTCATATGTCCACTACCACGATTTGAGCCCAATCAAAGCCCATATGTAGAAGATGTGGCCTAAATGGTTGTCATGAAATTTGATAAGATCAATATATGGTTGACAACATAACCTATTTACATGAAATTAATGCAAGATTAATATTGGGTAGAATTAATGAATGTTTTGTTCTATTATATGAATAATTTTATTAAGAATATTTTTGTCCAAATAAGCTTTAGATAATTATTTTTATCCAAAATAATAAATTTCAATTTCAATGTTCAAAACTGGAATTTAAATCAAACTTGAGAATGATTGATCTATTGCCAAATATTCCATAATTCTTTTAAACAATATGAGGGAATTACGTCAATTATTATCAATAAAATATTCAACAATTATCTATTTATCATAGCATTTCAAGTTTCATTATAACAATAATATTTTAACCACAACAGCTGAAATAATTAATTGGCATCAACCACATAAAATGGAAAGGAAATCAACCATTTAATAAAATTCCAATGCTTTTGTTTATAAATATCCTCTTCTTGTATCTCTATTCCATTAATTAATTAGTTCTACTTTAATTCATGATTGATATAATTCTTACCAACCCTCATAATCCATGAATTCCAAATAATCAATGTTAATAAATATATACTGGGAACATTATTTTATGAATAAAAGGAATCACAAAAAGGGAAACTGAACATAATATTACAAATGATATAATGTGATTATAAAAAATCATCATCTTCAATAAACCATGAAAATTCAATTGTAAGAGAACTAGAAAAAAGTATGAATTATTCAAACAGAATCTCCCACATCATAAAATAATACTTCCATCATCAAGACATCAATCAAGGTCTATATAAACCAAACCCCAATATTGATCCCACCACCAATAGAGAAAGAATTAAAATATGTAAGTGAGGGATATAGAAATATACCTAAAATCAAAAGGAAATCCCATATCCTTGGATAAAGATTATTAGGATCCTTAAAATGGATGGTTTAACACCTCGAAAAGAGACCTTAGGTTCAACTAGGAATTGAGATAAATATACAAAGTCATACTAAGGAAAATAGGTGACCCCTAATTATAGGTATAACTAAATTATATAATATCATATCAAAGAGGAATTCCAAATGGTCATAATTCCCTAGATCAAGTGATATATAACATACATACTTTAATAATAGTAAACTCCCTCTCTCGTTGGTGGGTTTTACTCAATTTTAATGCAGGTTTAACCACCAATATGGGATCCCAATACTATAATATAATTATATATGTCAGTATGGATTCCTAGAAAAATACTATGTGGTCCACCAAAGAACAAATACAATTCACCTTCAATTTCATTTCACCATTCCCAAGACCACAACATGGTAAGACCCATCAATCCATTTTCCAACTCTCTTATATATATACTGCACCTTAAGAAAACACATAACCACCACAACCTTATACATGGCATGGAAGTCACCACATTTAAAATAAATGAGAACCCTAGAATAAACATGTACCATCATGTTATAGAGATACCACTCTATCCATTTTAAAAATCTCTTCCTTCTCATAATATAATACTTCCATGACTCTCCCCTCACTATTTCACTATACATATTTCCCATAGAAAATATTTGAATGAAAATCTAACCATTATTCCATCTAATATAACCATTATTATGGCATGGAAGACTCTATTTAACTACATTGATGAACTCAAAATTCCATTATCCACACTATGAATTATGATACTTCATTGTCTTATAAAGTGATGAGAATTAACACACCATGATCACTAAAAATTGACCCTCTATAGAATTTCACTATCCTAGTTTTACACAAGGGCTACTCACAATCCAAAAAAACCTTCAATTATGGGAATTTAAGATCCCATAGTGTACCTTATTCCCTAAATGCCAACTCTATATCCATAATTTCTGAAAATCTCACCAAATATTTCATTTTATATAAAAAGGGCACCACCACACCTATCACTAAAAAGTGGTGGACCCCATAAGGTTCAATAGTCACTATGGGATACTAATACACCTCCATGATTCCTCTAAAATCCTATAGACCCCATAAAATTCAAATTAATCAGATAAAATGGGTTTGGAAATTACAATATATAAAACTGATATGATTATCATCCCTATGAATTAAAATAAATCAATGATATATAGAAATGGGTAGTCCAAAAAAATAACCCTAAAAGATACCTCTCAAATATCTCATTAGAAATCAAACATAAAACACACACAAGAAAAATAAGTTCTTAAAACACATGATATCAACACCCAAATCCACACTCTCAAGGAATATACCTCTAAATAAATAATGACGTTGCTGAATGAAACCAACAGAATCACTGAGCACATTAACCCAAAACTATATTTTCATAATCAACATCTTTTACCTCATCCATGATTTAAATAGGGGTAATTAAACAATTAGGAAATCTAACCTACCCATTCAAACCAATTTTAATGTAAACAGTCGTATATTTTTTAAGAGGACGAAAAAAATTTTAATTTCAAATTCAACCAACATATGTTTTTTAAAAAGGTTGAAATCACTCTGGAGGTTTTTGGTAAAGGATAATGTTCATGATTGGAGTTGAAAATATCATAATTTTTTATCTATTATTATTTTAAAATATCCTCTTTAATTAAAATTTACCATGTAAAATATTTTCTTTGGATTTTTTGAAATATAGACTTAATCATTTAATGGATTTAAAATTGTGTTTACATGGAATGATTCTTATTTGATATAAATTTACAGGCCGGCCATTTTGAAATTTGATTTAAAACATTAATCTAAAATTGCAAATGTTAAATTTTTAATTAAATTAAATAAGTGATTTTTTTGTGTTTTAATTTATTAAATATTTTAATTAAATGAAAACCCATACTTGAGGTTGTTTTGGAAAAGAAATGTGAATAAATAAATTGTGAAAATGTTCATGTTGTATTTCAATGGTGAATGAAATTCAATTTTTGATTCATCTATTTTATTATTTTTCATTAGATGATTTGATAATTAACAAGATTATTGTTTTTGTGAATTCATACAGGTTCAATAAAAATGTTTATACTTCCCTCACATACTACCTCCGCCTTCAAAAGTTATCACCGATATTCCCTACTTCCACCAGTGCAATGTTTTCCACTAATACCTTATTTTAAACCTACCATTTGACCTCAATTCCACCATTCCTACTAATACTACTACTACTACTACTACTACTACTACTACTACTACTACTACTATTCTATGGTAACAAAAATATAGTTCCACTATTGTCTCCCATGATGTCACCCCTCCATAGATCTATCATTAGAACCTCCCTTATGTACTTCCATCAGTACTGATGTGTAATAACATATCATCAACCCCTCACCTTGAACCTATTGTGCGCCAATGCTAAATCCCATCCAACACCATAAGAAAATAATACCAAATCCACCACTAAAAATACATGTAGCTAGAATGCCTCATCTTTGGAGTCCACCTTGTTAAAGAAACCATGATCATCCACCACCATGAAAATGTTGATTATGACACAGAATTCATTAAATATCCATCACATATTTCCCTACTCCATGAACATTAGTGAACTAAGCCTTAAAATCTTATCACACAATATATTCACCCCCATTCTAGAGATCTAACCATTGAGATGATAGAATATGTCGCACATTTTGAAACCAAAGAAGAAATATGGACATCACTGACACTTGAAGAAATCAAATAACTAAATCTGAACACCCAAGTAGAGATCCCATGCTATTCCACTAATCAGAAAAATATAGTTATTATTTTAAAAAAAAAATTAAATGTTTTTATTGAGTTTATGATATTAATTTCCATGAATTTCAATATTTTATTAAAAGATGGAAAATGGTTATTATTGAAATAAAATGTACTATAATGGATAAATGGAGTTGAATTTTTTGTTAGTTTTCTTAATCATTAAAAATTATTGATAATTTTCTTATGTTTCTTGAAATTTCTCATCATAAATGTATTTTCTTATAAAATTATGTTTCCAGCTAGGTTTCCTAAACTCAAAGGAGCTAGCATGCCATATAGCTATCCCAAAGACCCAATGGACCATTCCAACCCTTGATGAGGTCTCCAAGAAGCCGTAGAACCCATCCCATAGTGAGGGGTCACATGACTATAGTAGGCTCAACGTTCTATGTGGTATGAGTAGTAAAACTCATCCCAGATACATGCATGTGTGTGTATTTGGGAGCCCACCCCAGTCCAGGATTCTGGTTATCCAATGTTGCACTTTGTCTTTAAATCCGTCACAACTCCCAGGCATAGTTTCTTGGCTGGATAAATAAATTGGCCTTACTATTCATCTCACTTTTAAAAAAATCATCCGCACTTGGAAAAAAATATTATCCACCCACTACTTCCTCTGTTGCACCGACCTCACTAGTCACCACTAATCCCCATTGTAAAACTCCTTGGTTGATTCTAGATGAGCTTGGATCCAAGTCGTAAACCACTTTTGAGTCCCATGATCATTATGGATCACCTTTTTCTCCTAATCCAACCACCTTGAGACCATTTCAAGGTCCATCTGGAAATTTTGAAGGAGAAATTATTTGAGGGAGAATATTATGCCCCAGCTACCTACCCATTGCGGATTCCACATCCTACCACACATATAAAGCCCTCTCTGAGGCTTTAAATCAATGAATCTGATGTTCCATGCACAACTTCCCCACTAGATCTTATTAACATTTAAATATTCAATGACTGAAATTTTTGAGTGTTTCAAATATCACAGTATGGGTCTCATGGAGATTTAAGATTAAATGTAAATTTTATGTTTGGAGGGTCTTTATGGTATATGAATTTTCTAGATTAAAGGAGGCTAAGGATGTTCTTTTAATACCAATAATAAGATAGTAATCCAGTTCTATTATGGGATTTAGACACCCTAAAAAAATCCTATCAATGGCGGAATAGAGTTGTTCCAGTTGCTGTTTTTATTTTTTCATTCTTCTTATCTTTTTCATTTGGGTTTTTCCTTGTAATTTTTCATTTTCATTTATTTTCTTTTATAAATAAGACCTAGAAATTTTTCTTCAACTTAAGAACCCCACTTATTCTTATATTATATTTCAACTTCCCCCAATATATTATTCTGTTTATTTTTTTTTCAATTAATTGTATTTTATTTTAATTATTTATCTCTTCCTCATCTAATTCTATTTTTATTTCGTGATTTCATGTGGTAAATTTTTACTTATTCTTCCATTCGCATTATTTTTATTTTTATTCTTTATATTATTTATCACTTATTTATATCAACCAAGTTATCTCTTACTCTTGATAATGTGATATTGATATGAGGTTTGGCATTTGGGAGGTCATGGTTTTATTTAATTTTTTTAAAGGTTATTTTATGTTTGTAATAGATATGAGTGGCATTCAAGGGTGTGGGGACTCTCCCTTGTTCCATGAAACTATAAGTTATTTCAGTTCTTTTTTTTAATATCATTCCTCACTCTTAATTGGTTATCTCTTCCCATGATGGAGTTAATCTAATTAATGGATGAAATAGAATCAGTCCAGTCAAGTCATGGAAGATATCAAACCCTTGTCTATTGAGTGTCCATTAAACTAGATTACAAGAGGAAGTGAAATTTAGATTAATAAAAAAAATTCAGTATTTCAAAATTTTTAAATGAAGTTATAGAAATTCATCATGATATTGCATGAATGGATAATAAAAAAATTAAATGTATACAATAGAATAATTTTGGAACCCAAAACTATACCTAAGACCATGTTCTTTATTCCTTGACTCATTGTGTTTGACATTATATGTTAGTATAGTTTTACATTCCATATTTCATGCCACTAATCTATTTTAAAAAATAACCAAAAAACAATATTCATTTATCATTTGTTTCAAAAATAATAAAAAAATCAAAAATAATTTTTTAGGAGAATTAGATTAAGTTATTTAACTAACTAAAATATTCCTAAAGTTAGATGACCCTATTCAGCCATAGTGACACCCTAGGAAAATTATTTTCTTTTTCCATGAATTATGATAGTTGTGCGTTAAAACTGGAGCCATTTCTATGGATCCAGTCATTGTTTCCTTGTTTTTAGTATTTTTATGGTAGATATTTTTTTAATTTCATTAAATAAAAATAGTACACTATTTTAATTTGATGTTTCCAATTGATTATTTTTTCAATTCATGGAACAATTAATCAAAGGTGTAGGAATAATAACAACTATACCGAGGAGGTCCTCAAACAAAGAGTTTATTTTCTTATGATAATGGTAAAGAATAATAATAGAGGAATTAATATAGGAATATAGCCTCATGATTTGATGTTGATGGTCTATGAACTCCCAAATGACTGGAATATATTTGAAGCCAAGAAGGAAGTGACACTGGTTTTCACTAATTTGTGTTTAAAAAATCAAATACATTCAACCCCAACTCGAGGAATATCAATTTCCCAACTAGATAAAGAATCATATTGAGGTTGGTCATCATGATCGATAGTTTATTAATAGGGAGAAAGACCATCTTACAAAACTAAATATAGGATATGAACAAGATATTGATGATTTAAAGAGTGAGCATGCAGTAACACATGATCTACTTGACCCCTAAAAAGTTAAAGAGGTAGTACCATTGCCTTCCACTATATCTGTGGAGGAAGAGACCACAATGAGGATAAAATTTGATGAAATGATGGAGAATCATAACTACCTACCTCCACTTACCAATATCCAAAACCATGAGGTACTTACCACTAAAAAAGTGAATGAACCAGAAACAACCATGGAATTTCATCCTAATTTGAATTAATTATTTTTTAATATTTTCAATTTTATTTTAGTGTCACTCCTAATATATTTTTTAAATTTTTGGATTTGGTCGATATGGTCTGTGAAATAGAGGAATATGATAAAGAATCACATGGACCATAGGAGGAACACATAGAGTTCCCTGACTTTGTTGAACATGAATTTATGGAATCCCATGAGGAATACCATGTAGTTCAGCCTGGTGAAATAAATAAAAATTCTAATCAAATTTAAAGGTAGAAATTAATTATTTACAATTTGAATTGAAATTTTATTCTATAAAAAACCTGTTTAATTTCCCTTTGAACATTCCATTCATGCATCCCATGTTGAGGCAATAGTAGGAAAAATGAGGAGGCTACATAAGTATAAACTAGGGAAGATGATGATCCACACATCATCATACCACACCATACGAGATATACTTAATTGTAAAGATATAGGATCAAGTATACTTTATCCATAGATCATTCATCACCACTAAGAAAGAAATATAAGTAGGGAAAGCCCACATGTGGTGGTTCAAGTGAAAGAAGATCCATCCACCAGCAGACTTTGGATTACATATGTTATTTTCCTCTAGAGGTAGTAGAAATTAAGGGCCCACTTGGGTTATCATACCACGAATTATCCATTTATTTTATGTTTAATAATTTCAATTTCAATTTCATTATTAGGATTATTCCAGAATGTATTCTATAACACTCTAATGTTTTTGAGCTTAAATGAAATGGTCACTGTTCTTAATTAATTAATTCTATTTTGATGGTTCATAATTGCATAATAATGTCCCAAACAATGGAGAATAAACTAAGCTTCATGGTATATAGAGATCATTATTACATTCTTTATTTTCAAACTCTATGCATTTTTTTTCAAAAACCTTTTTTGAGATTTAAACTAGAAATTGAATATCCAAATTTTAATTAATGTCTTACATGACTTATCTAGGAGAGATTATATTCCTAGAAATTCCATGATTCCATGTTTCAGATTTCAATTATAATGAAATTGAATGAGTAAAAACAATTATTTAATTATTAAAGTGAAACATGGATATTAAAATGAGGACTCATGATTTATAATAATGAGTTGATTCATGTAAATGAAATTTCTCAACCATTTTTAAAACATTGAATTTATGAAATCTAGGTGAATTTATATTTTATTATTAATTAATTCCAAGAGTGATTATACAAAATCATATATCCCATTTTTTAGAGGATTTTTATTCCATGTAATTCTTTTTTTTTCTTGATCATATTTCTTGAGTGATATTGGGACATGAAACCTTCATGACCATGAATTTAAACTTATCAATGATATAAATATAAAAAAGAAATTTAAAATTATATAGGAATATTCTTAAGAGCCCATGTCCTTAAAAGACCACATTTACATTAATACAGATTTAGGACATAGAAACCACTGATAACCATGTTATGAATGATCCATGTTTTAATCCATTTTTATCCATTCCTACCCTCTTCGAAGTATCTATATAATATATTAAAGTTAAAATGATGGGGAGAATGGAGTAATGAATAATGTGATGATTCAAATTGTAAGGAGGTTTTGTGGGGGAGATACTTATGGAGATTGAGAAATTTTTATACACATTAAACCCTTTTTTATTTCCCCCTATTTTTTTCTCAAAAATGAAAAAATTGAGAAAAAAGAAAACAAATTAAAAAAATTGGTTGTGACTTAGACGAATCAAGAACCAGAATTATTTGAACAATGATTTTTATCATACATGGTTCGGTGGTGGATGTGAGGATTATTCTAAGCGTAACATCTGAAAAAGAATAAAATGAAAAAAGTCTAGAAAAAGTATAAAAGTATAAAAATTCAATAGAGTGAGAAAATCATTCATTATTCATTACCTTGATAGTGACCTCACACTATTTTTGTTGGAAATTAGAGTTTATACCTTGAAGGAGAGATTTATATAGATCATCCATTTTTGATATCATGGATTTTATTTCATAGATAAGACTTCTCCTTGATCCTTAGTTTAATAAAACATCAAATCAAACCTACGTTAATCCTAAGAGTCATTTGAAACGTTATTGAAAAAAAATTATGATTTCATGTGTATTTTTTCCTTGAAAAGTGGAGAATTATTTCCTTTAAAACCCTATGGATAAAGGACACATACTCAGGATACGATCAAAACATTACTTAAACTAATATCTTGAGTGGTGAATGAAAAGATCCAAAAGAGTGGTACATAATCATTTTTCATGTTTAATAATAATAAATTTTGGAACATTAATAAATTAGAATATAATTTACACCATTTTAAAATGAGGAAGATTTAAATAATTGATTTTATTCTTTGTTTAAAAATTAAAAAATGTAATTGGTATTTTATATGCATTTTTGAAAATTTTATTTTAAATTGATAATTATCTGATTTTAGAACATTGGAATTTGAATATTGGAAAAATTGTTCCCTATGAATTATTATATATGATTTTATGATTGAGGAAAATAATGGTCTATCTTTTGGGGTATTTGATACAGAAAAAATTGGAAAATGTTTTTAAAAAGATTTCAATGGTTTCTAATGATTATAAAATCTAAAATCCACTGAATTTCAATATTTTAGTAAAATTTTGGAAATTTTAATTATGTAACTAAAATGGATTAATCTAGATAAAGGATTTTGGATTTTTGTTTGTCGGTCTTAATCATAAAAAATGTATTGATAATTTATTAAGGGCATTGAAATATCATGTCTTAAATATATTTTTTATAAAAAAAATTCAGCTAGGTTGCCTCAACTCAAAGAAGTATTCATTCCATATATCTAGATCAAAGATATAACTATCCATATAAAACCCAAAGGAGGCCTAAAAATAATAATAGGACTTGGACCATGGTGAGAGATCATGGGAGTATAGTAGGCATGGAGGCATGCAGAGGCTGAGCAGTATGGCTCATCCCAGATATGTGTGTGCATGTGTGGTAAAGAGCCCACCCTAGTGAGGGGCTCAATATAGAAGATGTCACATTTTGGATTATATTATATTGTGTATACCAACTTTATTTTCGATGCAGGAAAAATCAATGAGTCTTATTATTCATCATGCTTTAAAAAAACTTGCCTTCTTTCAGAAAGAAATCTTTACTGATTGTTGCACCCTACTCGACAATGATCTCTCTAGCCACCACTGATCCCGAATAGAAATATCAATGCCCACATCTAGATAAGATAATTAATTAATTGAAAATCTCTTTTAGGGAACCTGATTGATATGGATAAACTTTTTCACCTCATATGACAACCTCAAGACCATTCTATGGGTTTTCCATCCATTTTGAAAGTTAAATGATTTGAGGGAATCACCTCTTCCATTTCTGCCATCCCACTACCACTTTAATAGCCCCTAATCATAAAAATCCTTTGTCGAGGTCATGTAAATCCTAAAATCCCATTTCCCATGCATTTCTTCTCCCATTGGATGTTCTTATCACCACAAGTTCCAATAACTGAATTTTTTGGGTGTTTCAAAACTCACACTGAGGGTCTTATGGGAATTTAAGAATAACTATAGATATAAAGATCTAATGGTATTTAGGGGGTACGATTTTGATGTATTAAAGGAGGCTCAGGATTCTACTTTACTTCTTATAAAATGAGTGACTACTAGTACAATTGAGAGAGTTTTTCACCCTAATGGAGATCCCGTCGGAGGAGGCAGATGCATCTTCCATTTTTTATTTTCATTTAATTTTTTTCTTTATTTTTATTTTGTCATTGGGATTTATTTATTTTAATTTTAATTTAATTTTAATTTATTTTATAAGTATGATCCACTAATTTTTTTTCAAGTGAACCACCCATCATCCTCTTCTCTTATCATACTCATTCGTCTCCCAATTATAACATTCTATCTAAATTTTTTTCTTTACTCAATTAATTATATATATATTTTTATTTTTTTATCTTACTCGAAAAATTTATTTTTTATCGTGTGATTTCATGTTTTTAAATTCATCTTTTCTTATACCAATTCTATTTTTTTTGTTTTATTCTTTTCTACTTCTTTCTGTCTATTAATATTTCTTTAACTTATTATAAAATGAGGTTTACCTGAGGATTTGATCAGGGAAGGTCATGGTCTTCTATAATTTTTCATAAAGATTATTTTATTTATGTGATTTATATGTGTAACATGAATGGGTATGGTGAAATTCCCCCTGATCATGAAAGTAAAATATATTTATATTGGTTTTTAATCTACTTTTCATCTCTTCGTTGGTTAGCTCTATACACTGTGGAGTTGGGAAAAATAATTAATGAAGAAATATCGATTGAGTTGGGTCATGGATGATGTTACACTCTTGAAAAAGTTGTTCCCAGTAATATTTATTAGAGGAGTTGGTTGAATTTAGACTACTTTAATGAATTGTAAATTTAACATTTTTAAATAAAAGGCTATTAATTCACTACGATATTCCATGAATGGACTATTAAAAAAAATTTAAACAAAAAATTGGGAATAACAACTAAACCCAAAACGATTCTAATACTATGTTTTTTCTTCCTTAACTCATACTCTTTACCATTACAGGTTATTATATTTTATGTTTTCAAGGTTAATGTCATTTAATTATTTTTGTTAATAAACAAAAAAATAAATTTAATTTATCATTGAATTCATAGATAATAAAAAAACAAAAAGAAATATTTTGGGTGAATTATATTATTTGAGTGAAAAAAATAATAAGATCCTCAATTGAGACATCCCGAGTCACCCATTAGGCTGCACTAGGAATATAATTTTTGCCCATTCCCTATGAACGACGTACATCACCACCCACACCCAACACCATGAGAACCTGTAGAAAAAATACCCAAGATACCTCACTTACTATGGAAGAATAGATGAGGCCTTGGAAACCCCCAAGTAGCCTCTGTGTCTGATGAAGCTGGAAAAAAATTGAATAAGAAGGCCTACTGGGCTCATCCTTAAACACCCAAGATGCATTTCCCCTTAATGAAAATAGAAAATTAAAAAAGTAATAAAATTTATAAAAATAAACGAAAATAATAATATATAGATATCATAAAATGAATAAATAGATAGAATCTAGATAACCAAATTTTTGAATTTTGTTTATTTCTATATTCTTATGTTTACATGTTCATATTAGAAGGCATGAAGCCAAATTCTTCTGGGAAAATTGCAGTGATGTGAAAGCCCACTTTTCCAATATATTCTACAGAATAGATTTCAAGTATTTTACTATATGGAATTAAATAATTTCATTCTTGGAGAACTATTTAATTTAATTTTGGGAAAACACACTTCAAAAAATAAGATTCTGATAATGCTAAATTCGAGTAGAACGCATGTTGATCATCCAATAATGAAAAATTCATTACTAGAAACTAAAATAAATGAACATTACAAAAAAATTAGGGATTCATGTGTGGATCGCAAATAATTTCCTTTAATCATTATTTATATTCTTGAGAATCAATTTATATACAAGGACATTATTTACTATGCTCTAGGATTCTAGATTCTCACTCTCTCTCATCGATTCTTAGAAAATCCTTATTATTGTTTCTATTTCTATTTTTACTTTTTGTAATTGCTCTGGTAATGAAAAACTAATCCCATTATTATTACACATAGGAGACTCCCCTTATTCCATTTTTAATAAATTCTATTTCTTAATTGTTCAAATATATATTTTTTGATTTATGGATTAAATTCGATGTATTTTCACAATAAAATATTTAATTAATATAGAATTTTTATTTGATTTTATCTTATCTACTTGAGCACAAAGAGAGGCCACTTACATATTCTCCATTACATGTGATCATGAATTGTTGGCTGATTTATTGGTAATAATATATCCCTTATTACCTATATAGACAAACTTGAGGTTACAGTGATCCTTGAACTCCTCCAGTTGAAGTAAAAATTCTCGGAGAGGGTAATCGAGTGTTACTTAATTTGATTAAGATAGAAAACATGAGAGGAAAAAATGAATAATTATTTAACATGGTTGGTAATGGGATCTTTGATATTTGGGTACTTTTGTTTTAATTGAATATAAAAATAACTTGCTTCAATCATCCTATAATGTTTTCAAGAATTGAAATCCCAAAAAAGTAGAACACACCAACAAGTTAGTAATCTTTGTAGAGAAACCAGAGTCCCACTACTACTACATTTAATTTCAGTTCAAAAATTATTTTTCTAATTTCCCAAAGAATGGAGCATCATCAAACCAGGAACATATACTAAGGAGGAAAAAGATTCATTTTTATTTTTTTCTTAAAAATTATATCATCAAATAACCAGATGAAATTAAACTCACGTTGTTTGGTTTGATCCATAGATTGATTAAAATATTCTTATAATAATGTGAAAATTGAGAACCAGAGAAGAAGTGGAAATGGAAATTTTCAACATCCTTTGACTAAATCCTCATCCACTTATTCTAATTCTACATGAGGCACTTTAAAAAACCAAAACAGGGAATATTATCACATAAAATTGAATAGAACCTTAATAGAACTATAGTCTCTTAAATTCAACAACCATTATTAACAGTAACGAATGTATATTCCACCTGACATTGATCTTAAAACTATATTTCTACCTTAGCTTCCTATGTATTAGAGCTTTTCAAGAGAATACCCCAATTGAAATATATGTTCCTATGAAAAAATCAATAATGAGTTTAAACATAGTTGAAACACCAAGGTTTAGATCAGTTGGAGCTAATTTACCTTCTCTTATGAATAATCTTACAAGGAGTGGTAAAAAAACATCCATCTCTTCGAGATCAACACCTAGAATGAATAGTGAGGAAAATTCCTATAGAATTACTTCCCTACATCAAAGAGTATCCAAATGAGGAAAGTGATTTATTCTATCAAATAGGATAGTAGAGATACCATGTTAGATTATTGAGTTATATTTAAATTATTTACAAACTCTTATAAACACCAATCCAATAAAGAGAATAATTTCCTTGTATTATTTTACCAAGGATTGATGGATAGTGACCAAAACCTTTTGGATACTTCCTTTAGAGAATCATTAATGAATCAAATATAATTATCCATAATTTATTATGATAATTTCTTGACGTGGAGTACATGAGGTGAATGGTTATAACTATATATTTATGACAAAATTTATAAACTAAAATTAATTTTTTTTGAAGATGATATAACAAATTTGTAGGAGATATCAACCATTATACCCCCTTATGTTTGACAACTCTATGTCTCTCAACAACACTGCACGAAAGGTTTTCCTTATGTTTTTAAACACTATGATGATTTACCCTAGAGACTTTACTAGAAACATACAAGAAAGAATTAGTGATTCTAAGAGTACTCCAATATTCATATGTATATGGAAATGAAAAATTATAGAGGCCACCTTTTCAACAGGTATTTCAACAAAATTTCCAGCCACCACCATTTTTTTGAAAAAACTCACAACCATCTACACGATATCATCCAAGTAAAGCTCAATTACCGTCACCAGAAGACATAGTTAAATAATGTGTGAAGATAAATGGAATAATCCTAACTAACATGAAGTAAATGAGCAAAAAATATTAGGAAACATTCCTACAAAATATAATCCTAAACCTTGTATAAATGTTAACTCTATTACACTATGGATTGGAATGGGTCTTTAAAGATGTGAAGAATCAACATCCCACCAAGAATATATACATTGAAATCCCACTAAAAATTATTAATTTACCCATAAAAATGAACCTAAATAAGGTATACAAGAAATAATCCCTGAAAAGAAGGATAATGGAAAATCCAAAGCGGAATATCTAATTAAACCCAACCACTCTTCCCTAAAAGAATTAAAAAGAAAAATAAAACTAGTGATGAGTCATTGCAATAAGAAATGGTGGATGTATTAAAAAAATAAATAAGCCTCAATATAATGTATTTCATATTCCAAATACCATGTTATGATAAGTGAATTAAATATATCTTCACCAGAAAGAGAAGATTATGAGGTAATTAAAAATAAGTTTTAGTAAAACTATTTCTCATATTTTAACACAAAAATACTACCACAAATGTAACGATACATGTATATTTCTATATCCTTCACCATAATGTTACTAAGTTTTATAATTAAATATAATATTACTAAGTATTGATTATTCTTAGGCCTTACCCATTTTACCCATCCTTATATATAAGATTACTGAAACCCACTTGCGTGGTTATAAATCATACTAACTTTACCAAGGCATACCTAGTAGGTGTTTTAGAAGAATGTATTATTAGTGTATAAGGTTACCCATTCCCCTATAATTTATAAATTCCAAACGTTGAGATTGAAAATGGTAGGAAACTATCCCAGATCATTTTAAGAAGTCGATTTCTCAAAACTACTAGAAAAAATAACAAACGGAAATTAAGGAACACTTTTCATAACCATTTGTGAATAAGTAATGGATTTTAATATATTAGAATCAATAAAATACCCTCATGATGAAAAAGTAATTTAACTATAATCAATTTAAATTATCCATTTCTTTTAGAAAAGAGAATAAATGTTTGGATGCTATAATTTTATTAAAATGGTTTTTAAACCTTAGGGGTTTCCTGCCAAAACTAGTTTTGAAAATAATTTTAATCTAGAATTTATTTTCAATAATTACCATCTCAAAGGAATTGGTGATAATTATTCATATAATTCACAAAAATGTTCTACTATTACCAAAACATTACCTGCGTAGGTTGTAAGAAATGAATTATTTTTTTTGAGATTCAGAAAAAAGACCGTTGGATTCCGATATAAGTTAACCCAATGTTTTGTAAAAATGGAAAACAAAGGAAGATGTAGAATAAATAATTAGAGAAACATGGTATAAAATAATTTGAGATCAATTTTCTATAAAACATTCTATTTATATCAATGATAGAGTCGCCCAGAAAAAATATTTTCAAATTAGAGATAAAGTGATAATGCAATCTTTATGATGAACCTAATGCTTGGTAAAAAATAATTCTAAGAATATTAGTCCTTATAAAATGACTAACATACTTCAATCTGGTGTAGTGAAAATCAAGGGAGTTTATTCACTAAACCCCATCAATGTGAAGGGAATTAAATTAGAGAATTTATATGAAAATCAATTGAAAGAACCCATACATGAGTCCAAAATCATCTATGATTCCATTAAATGAAGGAACTCATGGTTGTATCATTCCTTAACATTGGTTTTGTTTTGTTTTTAAACTATTTTTCTAAAACATATAAATGTTTAATTATATTGGAATAGTGTATGATGTAATTTTGGGGAAGTGGGGAATTTATTTTTAGGATTTAAACATTTTTTAATTTGTTTTAAAAGTAATAAAGACATAAATATAAATAAAAATAGAAAAAACTCAATTCTGTTTTAGGAATCTATTTAATGTTTTGTAGGAATTTTAAGATTTTATTTTGATTATAAGTAAATAAATTTAAAATAAGAGAAAATAAAAAATGGATTTAGGAAATTTAAATTTCAATGTGTTCTACCTAACTAAAGCTTCAATCTAGTTTATTAGGGATTTATTCATCTATAATTACTGAATGAGAGTGATTTTCTAGTGAACATTACCTCTATATAATTGAGATTCTATTTGAAGACTTGTGTAATGATGTGAAAAACTGAAAATATCATTATGGAATAATAATTATAACATGTGGTCAATGATATTTTGAACTCAATCTCAAGTGACCTATATTTAGTAATTATGAAACACCATAAGGAGACTTCAAAAAAGGTATTTATATAAGTCCTTTAAACTCATGTAAAAATAGGCAATTGAGATACCATGAAGGCTTTCTGAGACAATGGAAATGTGTGTGTGAGTATCCATTTGTACATATTCAAATAAGTGATTTTCTATAGTTCTCTACACTTACATAGATAAAAAATTCAAAACTGAAAAAGAATAAAATTTCCATGTGTTAAAAAGGATTTCATTTAGGTGAGAGGAATTTTAAAACCATATAAATGGGATAATTTAGTTATCAAAATATCATTTTGGGAGTATAAATGAAGTGTAAAAATGAACATTTTAAGGAAGTTTTGGAATGATAGAATGATGGATGCAATTTGTTTTAATATATTGTTTTTACTTAAAATAAATAAAATAAACTCATTAACCAATATTTCAAATGAAAATGGAAGTGGAATAGTTCATGAAAGTCACATATGAGGCATGAACAATTTGTGGTGGAGTTCTTTGGTATTCTTTAATTCTGAGAGTCAATTTAAATTTAGATAGTAAAATTAGTATGTTATGAATTCAACAAAAATATTAAATAGGATTACAATAATTTAAGTGTGGGGGAGTGATTTGATTTTTAATTTTCAACATTTTTTGTCTGTTGTTTGTTTGAAATAAAACCATTTAATAAAATATCCCCTAGTAAAAAAATATTTTTGGTGAAAATTATAAAATATATACATAATATTTTAATTGATTTAAAATTGTTTTTTAATAAAATAATTTAATTCCCCCTTTTTTATTCATGATACCATTCAACGATAGAATACCCACGATGCCGCTACTATCACCCGTGGTAGCATTGCTCTGTCAATCTACCACCAACCCCTTCATATTCCACTTCCACCACTAACGCTCGATGGTAGAATAACCACAACACCTCACCTTAATCTTTCCACACACATGTAATAAAGGCCATCCTTTTTTTCATTGAGATCACACCGAAGTTGTTTCCATAAATGCATAAAGTTATTTCAATGTTGATCTGGAGTTTTCCCTATTGGAGAAATTGAGATCCTCCACCACCGCAAAGCTATAGAGTGTTCCACTAAAGAAACTAAATATCCACCATGTGACACCCTATGAAATGAACATCAATGAACCAAGCCAAAGAATCATCAAAACTAAGATCACCACCACAAATCAAACTTCCAATAAAAATGAATATATGGTGCCTATTGAAAACAAAGAATAAATTTTTCCTTCAACGCCACTAGAGGAAAACAAATCAATAAATAAAAAAATTAATGTAGATATTTGAAGCCATTCCACCCATTTCCTCTACTATGAGACCCTATATGAACAATACTCGAACCACCACTCGTTCTGTTGAATAAGATTTGAGGCTGAGGAAAAATATTAAGGAGCCACCATCTTTGATAATGCCAAACCGCCATCAGAGAAAAAAAGAGTTATAGAGCTCACCCTTGAAAACCTGAGACATGATGATCCCTTAAAAACAAAATATATAATGATAATAATAATATTAATATTAAAATAAAAATAAATTAAAACAATAATTTATATATATATTCATCAAATAAATGAAAAATAAATCAAATATATCTCAATACATTTCTTAAATTTAGTTTTTTCTATATTTCTTTATGTTTAAAAGTATGGATTCTAAGGGAGAAAGCCTAATTATTACTTGCCAATTACAATGATTTCAAATCGCACATGTCCATGATCTTCTACTAAATAAAAATTGATAGTTGTGTAGTGAAGAACAAAAGAATTTCATCCATATTATTCTTGAAGAACTATGATATTAGATATCAGGAAAGAAAAACTTCAAAAAAGAATATTCTGATAATCAAAAATGGGATCAGAAGAAATTTCAATAATTCAATGAATAAGAATCTAGTTCATGATGTGAGAATCATTGAATACCTAAATAATTTGTGGATTTTCATGATTTTCATGTTGGTAATTTGGATGTTCAGCAAGGTTTCTCAAGAATCCTATTATAATTTATATCCCTATTCACTATGCCCTGGGATTTTGGATGCTCTCCCACTCTCTCTATTGATCATTCTCAGAGGATATCTAAGCTTTTTTCATTTTTTATTTATTTTTTCATTTTAATAACTCCATTATTGTCACACACATCCCTTAGTTGTTATGGAAATGATAATCCTTCTATCTTACTATTAATTACTTATATGTTTTAATTTTTCAAATATCGTCTATCAATTTTTGGATTTAATTAAAAATATTTATAAATTAAGATATTTCTTAAATCATTCGTTTTTAATTAATATCATCTTCTCTATTAGACCACAATGAGTATAAATTTAAATCTTCTCCATTTCTTGATATCACAAGTAGTGGGTTTATTTATTGGAAATCAGATATATCTAACTATTGGGATAAAAAATACTTGAGGCTACAATGATCATTTTATCCCTCTAATTGAACTAAAAATTACAGGATAGACTAATTGTGTGATTTAAGTTTTATTGAAAGAT
The DNA here is from genome assembly GCA_963277665.1 of Viscum album. Taxonomy (NCBI): domain Eukaryota; kingdom Viridiplantae; phylum Streptophyta; class Magnoliopsida; order Santalales; family Viscaceae; genus Viscum; species Viscum album. The sequence goes on from OY728158.1 coordinate 1,469,181,386, forward strand.
AAAATGGGAGGGTAAAAAATAAATAATGATTTAATAAGGTATGGAAGGGGATATCTGATGATATGATGCTTTGTTTATAATTGAATTTAAAACAAATACCCTTAAATCTTCCAATACTATTTTAAAAAATTAACCCACAAAAAATAATAGTATAATAATAAAATCACACATAATATCTATATTTAAATTCTAACACAGTCAATGATAATGATGTTTATTCCACCTTTTGATTTCTACCATGAAACTATTACACCTTCAGTAATGAAATTAATAGGTTATAAACTTTCTTACTTCAAATCATATAGTTCCACCAATATATGTGTCCTAGGTAGTAACTTGGGTTTACATCACTTTATATGATTAAGTTTCGCTGCTTCCCTACCAATACCAAACATTCCCCACCCATGTATACTTCCAATATCCAACCTATCTCCCATCCATTATCTTTAATACAACTCTTTCATAACCCACCCTCCACTGGTACCCATATTGATTCTTCAATGAAGAGAGGGAGTGCCTCTAAGACCTACCCACAATAGTCCATGGTTTTGGGACTAAAAGTGAGGAAATAAAACAAAAAATGAGATTAATTACTATCAATAAATAATTTAAGGATGAGAGTTAATAAGTGATCCATAAATCAACATGAAAAAATTTACATTACATAAATATATTCCAAGAACATTGGAACTAAAAATATGTCAAATATGTTACATCAAGATGATATATGCTAGATAAAATATAAACTCTAAGTCATATACCAATTATTTCTATACAAATAAAAAAATATCCCTAATTTTTGTCATATAACATTGAAATCCTAAAGAAAAATTTTGATGGATGAGCACTTAGAATTACCCAGAATGAATTCCCTTCTATGAAAAACCCACATCATTATATAAGAAATATGAATGATTAAGAAGGAGTGAAAAAATAATGAAAAAAAATGATGAGATAGATACAATTAAGAAAATAAACTAATATAACAATAATAAGGAATCCAAAACTCTCCTTCCACTTCCAAAAAATCTTATAACAATCCCCCACCCCACACATTATTGGAATCCCACCAAAATCCATCATTCATTATTAAAATAGACCAAAATTAAATATCTATCATGACAAAACTATCTTTCCTAGTCTTATATAATTTCACACTACACTTACCTATAAGTTGATCCATCTTTCCTCTAATCTAATATTATTGATAGGAATACCACACTTCATACATGACAAGATGATAGAATGGATGATAATAATAAATTAACTACTGACCACATAACCATGTGACACAATATTTTAACTATAACCTCAATACCATCACCACATTCTGTACCATCACATCACCTTAAGTACGACAAAAAATAGTGTTATCTTCACCAAGAATCACATAAATATGTTACCTCATTAACATATCATAAATATAGAAATATGTTATTGAGAATATGTAGATAACCAACCTCATGACTCCCCCTACCATCAACAACCCAAAAAATCAATATTTATCATCTCCCCACAACCATTTTATGAATTATATCCATGAAATAATAACCACATTTCATGCAATAATTTTCAAAAAAAGTCATCTATGTTATTAGAAAAACCGATTCATTTATATAAAAAATATTTTTTTTGTATCAAATTAGTTTTACACACATCAATTAAAATTTCTCGACCACATTAGATTTATTTATTATCCATCTATGCAGAACGTGTTCTATAACCATTAATAACCTACAATTTATTTATTTCATCCCTAATTTTTTATATTCTAACAAAAAATAATGTTATTATTCAACCTAAATTATTCTCAAAATTATAGGTAACATAAAAATATAAACATTTACACTTTAAATACAATTATTATTCATTATTTCATATACATGTTATCAATATTTCATCATCATAATAATATCTATTCACTTTATTCATAATGATAACCAGGTTATGTTTATTTAATTATATTGAATAATTTATTAACAACCCATTAAACTTATCTTAAATTCATTTCATATTCAATTGATAAGTCATTAAGAAATATTCAAGGAAAAAATTCACTCTATTTTTTATCTTACTCATTAAATTTACATATTCACACCATATAATTATTATTTAATATAATGTTTAACCCATCATGTTTTCATTATTCAATTATAGATTTTCATTTTTTGTTATAGTTTTCCCATTTTAAAAATCATTTTGTAAACTAATTTACCAATAATTCAAGAGTGTCATATTGAATCAAAAGGTATTAAAACCCCCTTACCATCTTTACAAATTAATTTTTATTAATTTACCAAAACTAATTCATGCTCATGCACAACATTATATAGTTATAACAATATTAATTTTTTATATTGTACATTTTAGTATTATTCAAGGCATGAATATCACAGATCCAAAATAAACACCCATTATCGTCCATCTTTTATTTAAATATATATTTATATTTTCATGTTATTACTGTTCAGTACAAAGTTTCAATACCTACCATTTTATCATTATTAATTCATAAACAAATTTAGCCATGTCAATTGGAAAACACATAATTACAAAAGAAAATAATTATAATAACTCTTAACTCCAAAATTCAAGAGAATTAAATCTCTATCACCACCTTTAAAGAGGTTATCTGATAATTAAATTGGGGAATTTTTTAGTGATCTCAAAATAAAGGAATCCATAAAAATAATCATCAATCAACAAGGGTTAACTCATAGCATACATAATATATGTCCAATCTAATTTATTAGTATCTTCATGTAATTAATAGATTATAAGGGTGTAAAGGTTCATTATAACAAAAATATTAGAACCACAATAGAAGGCCTAATAAATAAGTATAGAAAATGACAAAAAATAAAATCATAAAGCACATGAAATATTTTTAATTTCCCCTATTCCAAACCTTGGTTCATCATTTCCTTATTAATTTCATTCTATTTTAATGTGTGTTTCATCTAATATTTCGCTCTCCCCATAAACCAATAACACCCTTTAAAAACATCAATAAATATAGAAGGATAACATGATCATTTGAATAGAATGATTCATAAGAATTCAAATCAAGAGTATTATTATAGAAGATAAAAGATGAGTACAAAATCCCCTACCTCACGAATCTATGAAAATTCAATCAGATGAGAACCGGACCAGAGAACCAATGATGCCATAATAATATACCAAATCCCAAAAAAATGAATCTATCATGAAGAAATAAATTGATATCCATATAAATCATACACCAACATTGATTCCCCCATATGAAGTGAAATAACAAGAATATCCAAGGCATGGGGATGGAAATGTACCCCAAATCAAATTAGAATTAAATCTCCATGAATCAAGATGTTTAGGATCACAAAGTTGATCGATAAACACATATATGAGTGACCAATTATTTTATGTGTCTTTAGAGAAAGATATAAATTATATCCAAAGACATTGGATGGCCCCTATTTATAAGGAGAAATTAATAGTCTTCCACCTTAGTGTAGAGTCATTAAAAAATGGCTATAATGGACTCAGTTAAGTAAGATCTGAAATCGTACCTTCTAACAATGATCAAATACCCCTCTTCATAGTGGTTATTTCACAAGTTTAATTAATGTTTTATTACCAATAAGGTTTCCCCCATGGTTTATGAGAATTCTCATCATCATTGTATATTACTAAAAAACCATCACGAGGTTCAACATGGAATATATATAATTCCCACATCTACATCATCTAACCACACTAAATACCATATCATGGTGAGACCCAGATGGATTTTTTTCTCAACTACATATACTCAACTATATGAAAACCCAAGACCACCATGCCCTCCTACATGTTATAAAGTTTATCCTGTTTCAAATAACTAAACTCCCCTATAAAAATACCTACCACCATCAAGTAAGGAGTATTTTATAGCTATTTCCAATTACTCGTCCTTCTTTCCTTATAATAGTTCCATAGCTCTTCTAATTCAAGTTCACTACCACTATTTCCTATATAAAACATTCCAAATAAACTCGATCCATAAATCCTTCTAAAATGACCATTATTATGGCCTGGTGGCCTCCATAAAACTCTACTGAATAAATCCAGATGCAATTATTGAAACCCTGAAACAAGGAACTTCCCATTTTTATAAATGGATACTCCATATTATAAACGTTCACTAAAAACCCATCCCCTAATATGTTTGGATGTCCCTATTTTACATAGGGGAAACTCACAATCCAAAACACCCTCAACTAATAGGGTTTTAGATTACATAGTGTACCTTACACCCCAAATAGCCAACTATATGGCCAAGACCCCCAAAACACTCACCAAATATTCCCTTCACTCCAAAATAGCCACCACTAGGCATACCACTATAGTTTAGTGTACCCCAATAGGTCAAGAAGGCACTCTAAGAATCCATGAAACCTCCAAGATTCCTCTTCAATCCTCTTAAAAACCAAAAATATGAAGGAACAATTGAAAAGAAACTATCCCATTATATTCCTCCACCTCAATATTTATTATTATTCTTATTATTTTATCTTAAAGAATGTGTGAAAATTGAAAATAGACTAAAAGGAATTTCCCTCTACATAATAAATAATGGAAAACCTTACATTTTTTATTATTTTAGTTCCAATTACTTTAATAATTTTACAGAAGATGTTTTAACCAAAATATCATTACCAAATAAGGTCTAGAGTTAAGGGATCATGGATTTTGTTTAAAAAAATGCAAAAAATAGGGGGCTTAATTACTTGAATTAACTAAAAATATGGATTATTGAAATATTATTGAATGTAAAACCCTTAAAAACCCATACATGTTTTACCAGAAATTAATCCATGATAGTTTTTTGTGGAATTCCATGATCCATATAATGTAAACATATTAATGTAATTACCATATTTTAAATTCATTTTTTTCTTTTACAGGTGTAAACTATTTTTTATTTTTTCCTATAGGGACATTGAATATCAAGAAGTGGTGTGAGACACAAAACCCAAGTATAAATGAATCAGGTAAAATTCTCCAAATAATTTATCATTTCCAATGAAACCAATAAGAAAGTATAATCTCCGTAAAACCCATATCTCACTATCTAACTATCATTTTACTCATGTGAAGGTAATATAGTGATTCTAGTTTGTAGTGTGGCTTCTAATAGGGCCATTTATAGCCTCCAATGTTTTAATTAGAGAAAATGTACAAGTCATTTAAAATTTTAATTAACTTGGATTCCAAAAATAAAGAAAATTAATTATCATTTAGCACCTATCTCCCTTGTAGGGATTAGAAAAAATTATCTATTTCTCAAGGAGAAGACCTATCCACACAATAAATTAATCAAAATTTCCATTTACCATACTTTTTAATGTTTAAAAGAATGAAATAATGATTTAGAGTAAAGTAAGTTATGATTTATTCTTATATTATGTGTCACATACCAGCCCAGTTAATGTGGTACACTAGTACCTATGCCAGTCTAGATATAGACTGAAGGGTATTGCCAATCTCTATAGGTTGGAAAAAGCACCTAGAATATTATCAACTTTCAAAGTCAATTGTTTTTATATAAAAACCTGAAACTAATGAAGAGAAAAAGTATGGTCGGTATTCCAAACACTTTTTGAGGATAAAATTACCGTAGATAGATAGATAAATATCCCAAAGTAAAACATAAACCAAATAATAAAACATTGTTAATCTATCCAAAGACTCAAAATCCCTATGATAAAAGTTCTCCACAGTTCAACCAGTCACCACCATCACTCTAGAGTCACATTGATCAAGGAAAACCCCCACCTCTAAGTGGCGATTTCCCAACACCTTGATCTGACATAAAAAAAAATCTAAAAACATCAAATGGAAAAAGTATGGTGTGAGCTAAACTACCAAGTAGAATCTCACGAAGTGTTCTATAATCAATTTCATAACAATTAAACTATTAATTCTTTCAATTTAAATAAACAAAATTCATGGAATAATTTTCATGTTTTCTGTAAAAACATTCTTCATGATTAGGTAGATGAATGATATATCAAAACAATCATAAATAAACAAAATATATAGAAAAATATATAAAATAGATTGTATGAATAAAATAGTTCATTAAATAATGAAAATTATAGTAAATTCAAACAAAACCAAGAACCATTGTCATATTCCCCAAGACTCAATAGTTCTAGAATCTATGACCGTCACAATACTCAAGAATCAATCATGGATTAGGTGTGTATGAAGATGTCCCTAGACCCAGTATAATGGGTCTAATAAATCAACATCCCATTAGGGACAATTACATCAAACTGGGTTTAGTTAGAGTTCTCATCATCAATAATTTTCAAGGGATTCAAATTCGTAATATTATTTTCCTAATCACCCACTAACTAATTTGGCTCACATGTGATTCATTCAGTCGACTAATCATTGTCAAATTAGTAATTTCAAATCAATCCATCATTTCACATTCTAATTCCCAATTTCAAGTTCAACATGGATTTTCAATTTCATACCAAATCCTTCATTTTCATTAAATCAATGCCTTTCAAATCATCTATTATTTTAAGAAAATGTTCCCAAAAATCAATATCAAATCATATTATGAAAATATTTCTCATATTATCCTATTATTTTTCTCAAAGCTACCCATAAATTTCAATGTCTTTGAAATTTTTTTTCCACAAATTTCATAACCATTTTAAATAAAACATAAAACCATATAAAATTAATGTTTTATAAATAAATTTAAAACTCATTTAAATTCAATAATGAAATTTATGGTTTTAATCATATGTTAAAATAATTATATAACCACCTATATTAAATAACATGATCAATCTAAATAATACCCAAAGTGGGAATCACCAATGAAGAGTGAAGTTAAAAAAGATTGAGGAATAAAATCTAGAATCAGGATCCATCAAATCAATGATCGAGTAAATATAAAATTCTAGTATTTAATAGTTTCAAAATATATGGAATGAGAAGAGATATAAATCTGAAACCAATGGTGAAAACACATACTAGACATAGGTCATGTTCTTCCATTAACACTATGATTCACAAGGGAAGTGGTTGTAGGTGTCAAAAAATCATCTAAATATCCTCTAAATGACAAGGAATCATGTTAGGGTTAAATGGTGGTGTTTATAAATCATAAAAAGGCCTTTTAAAAGTTTAAATGTAATTTTATAGGGATTAAATACCATCCACATAGATTGATGGGTTGAGATACATAGGTAAAACAAAACGTATGCCGATCGTGAACCTTTATTATGATTCTAGATGATGTGAATGGGTTTTCCACATATTCATTTCAACGATGCACTAACCATGAAAAATATCTGTATCCATGTGTTGATAGTTTAGGAGGGTTTCCACGTGGTTTGAAAAAACTATGCACACTTATCTAGTGGATCATCTCAAGGGGCATGATTTTCTAAGAAAAACAGCACGATTTCCCTAAATCATGTGATAACTATGAATAATCCCATGGGTTTAAAAAAAATTAATCTTATACCAAAACAAACCAATAAAATTTATAATCAAATTATAAAAAAATAAGGTTTAAAAGAAATTAAAATTTAGTAATGGGATATTATAACCTTCCTATAATATGAACATTCTATCCTTAGAAAGCCTATCCTGAATATTACCTAACAAATAAATGAGGCCTTTTCTATCTCATCAGTGCATCATAATACCATGTATCTTAACAATGGGAACCATGATTCCATATAATATGGAACAATGGTATATTCTTCCTATGAATAACCGTTTTCTTACAATCAATAATGCAGACTAGATGCTCAGTAATAAAAAAATTATATTTCACATAATGATATTTTCAGAACAATACATGAGAAGGTTCTGAAAGATAATTATTGAGTAGTGATAAATGAAAAACATTGTGGGTGGATTTAAAATATGATGGAATGTATTGATGGTATGCTATAATGAAAACTAGATCAACAATCCAAAAAGAAACTAAAAGTTTCAATGAAATCTTTCTATGCCTCCCATGGCGTCGGTGAAACAAATGTAGGTGAACCTATCAAATTCACCTAGTTTCCAAATAAAAACTAAAAAGGTATATATTGATTATCAACATAGTATTTATAACAAATATTTAAATTACAATTATTTATTGAATTAACTAAATAATTGATGTAGTCTCTTGGACCCGGCTAGGTCTAACTAGAGAAGCTTCACCAGTCTCTGACAAAGAGAATGGAGATTTATAAAGTCAGCCATACAATTCCTCAAAATGATCCATTCTAATATATAACAAGTAATTATCATTGTATTAAAACTCATAAAATCCAAAATGGACATCCCATGATCCACCAAATTGGATAACACCAGAATGTATCAAGCCTTGAAGGGTATTTATAACTCATACTATTTAACTATCCATCTATGGATGATATATTGTTATTAATATAAAATGGGATCACATTTCCTCCTAGAGGCCTATCCAAACAATTAGAATTAAAATGGATATCCATTTCAAAAACAATATCATACAAAACCCCATTCAATATGATGATCACTTTCACAAAGAGACATACCATGTCTTCAACATTGGTTGTATCATGAATGAAACAAAGTATCCTATTTGGTTAACCAATAAATCACATCCTATATCAAACTATTACCGTTGGGGTTTCATGGAAACCTGACCATGAAATATATTGAAATTTCATCCCACATCCAAGTCAACACAGGAAGGGGCTGATGTAATCCAGAAAGTTTCTAGTGCTTTATAGTGACTTGATGACTGGTATATCAATGAGAAAAAAAGTTAGTTTTGTCTCAAATATTACATGGCTACCACAGTAACCAACATATGTCATAGAACCTATTCATGGTTCTTAGATTCACTTTACATAATATATTATAGAATTCCACCCAAAAATATTTCCTCATAGGAAAATTAATTACATACCACTTCAAAAAACATAAGATACCCTTAGATTATAACGAACCCTCAAAAATGGTCTCCCAACCATAAAGAGATTATGTAATTCCAAAATAATCATCATCAACCTACTATTCCTATAGAATCATCATGGGAAAATAGGAGGTCAACAAAATGTTTGCCAAAATAATTTTGGTCATATCCCCTAAGAATCCCAATTGCAACTAAGAATAGGGAGCCATCAAATTCTACTATTTTGATGATTATTTTAGGGACCATGTCAAAATTTTACATCTTAATGAATCGTCAATGATATTCCACATACATGGTGTGTAAGAAATTTTGAAATCAAAACACATCTGGTATACCACCCATTGACTTTAATCCAGGACTCACATATTTTTTTGAGAAGATATAATTCATGATTTGTTAGTCAGAATAAATGGAAAACGTTTCTACAAAAAATCTGATTTGAAAAACTCTTAAAACTATTAATTACATATTATAGAATGGGATCATGGGTAGAATAATATCTATAGTGTGATTTATGGTGTTTGGAACCATATGTTATCATGTGATCACACTTTATTATAATGTAGCCCAAACCTGGACGTGATGCAATGAAAAAGAATACATAGACATACCCAGGACCTAGAAAAGTAAACACTCCTGTAGAATTCAGAAATAGCTTAAAATCATTAAAATAAATATAAAATATTGAATCACACAATGAAATTACCTTTTCTAAGTGAGAGTGGTCTTTGAAGAATCCATATTTGAGATATATCTAACGAACCTATGGTAATACCCCCAAAAACCCATGAATATATAAACATTGAAAACATTAAATGGTTTATCCCATGTCATAAAATACATCCCCTTCTTAGGATTGATTGAATAAACAAGTTTTAATACCACAATTCCCATGGAATTCACTTCCCGAATCCAAAAACTACATTTTAATAGCTTGGAATAAAGTTGGTGAATTAAAATTTTAAAACTTCTCTCAAATAACAGACATGATCTATTTTTGTTTTGGAGTAAACCAAAATATCATCCATAAAAACTACCTCGAATGAGTCAAGGTACTCATGGAATATCCTGGTCATAACGTACATAAAACTATAGGATCATTGGCTAGTCCAATGGGAATAAATAGTAATAATATTGGCCATACATACTCTTAAAGGTGGTCTTTGGGATGTCAGAATATATGATTCATAACTGGTAGTAACTCTACTGAAGATAAATCTATGAGAACCACTTTTACCCCTTCAACTAATCAAACAATTCATTAATCAGTGGAAAAAAATACTTCTTCTTTATCATAACTCAATTGAGTTTTTGGTAATCAATAAAAAGGATAATTATAACATTAACCTTATTTAAATCAATCATAAGTTCCATCCACGGTGACACACTTGAGTGCATAAATAATTTTTCCAGCAAACCAATCAATCATATTTTTAGCTCTATTAATTATGTTGGTTCCATATGGTCAGAAGGAATTGAAACTTGATTAGTACCAATTAAGAAATCAATGGAAAACCTCATCTATTTTACTGATGTAAAACCATTAAAATATTATGGAAAAATGGTTTGAAACTCAGGAAAAAATAAAGGGATACCACCACATTAATATTCACACTCTAGATCAAGAGAAAACACTAATATTACCATGACTAAATCTTGTTAAGGAGGTCCATATCTACTCGACCTCAGGTCCCATTCTCCCTAGAAAACATGGTACACCACATTGGTCATAATAAAGGGGACCCACCAAAGATAGAAGTCAATTGGTCCTTATAAGAGGTTATCCAATACACCCTGAGAATAATTTCGTGTGGTTTCATGTTTAGAACTCTAAAATTCTATGAGAACTCATTAGCTAATAGAGATAAAACAAAGGAGGTACATCAGAGACCCTGCTCTCTCTTCCTTTTAAGGGGTATAATAATATCCATCACATAATACAAGATCCATAATAATATTAACCAAATTAAAATTTTGCATTAATAAAAATGTGGGAGGTTCACCAGAATAAAATAAAACAATCACTAATTATGAAGATATAGTGAGGGTACATCTCAATATTACTTGACCCATATCGACTTCCTCTAGATACTCATCCATTATATGAAGAAGAATTCTTTTGGATGTCTACGGATTAATAATATTAGTTTGGGAATTATTTGCATGAACCTTATTACCTTTAAGATTTGATGAGTTCATTCCACTATGTGGGGTATAAAAGTTATGGAATTACTTCTACAGGTGTCCTGAATGACCATAAATACAACATATATTTGGTGCCTCAGTACTAACCTTCTTTGAATAAATAAACTATCAACACTGAAAGAAAATTTAAGGAACTCTTTTAGGAAATAAATGAGGTTTATATGAAACCCATAATCAAGATCCATCATGATACCTGTCACACTTTCTATTTTTTTTAATGAATCTAATATAACTACCATTGGGAGAAATGGGGACTCCCGTTAACCATGAATAACCAACTAGGTCAAACTCATCCATCAATTCACTATAAAAAAATCCATATAAAAAGTGAGATTAAATATGAAATAATGATATTGAATTTCATATAACACACACATCTCTAATATTTGAGCCTCCAACATCAAATTCATTACCACCATAGGAGAAAAATGTACAAGTTTAGTAAAACTATTCGCATATTTTATCATGGTTTAGTCACCTTGATAGAGGATAATAAACTCCATGTACTTTTCCATGAAAATAAATTTTAGATAGAAATGCCTAGTGGAAATACCCCTAACATTTTTATACTCAAATATCTCTTGTTTCTTAACTATAACCATCGAATCACAAAATATTCTGCTAGGCCCTACCAACTTGAATGTGTCACACTTCACCATTATTGAATCAAGAATTTCCAAGAACCCAAAAATCAACTAGATATTTTTTTATCAAATCCTAATTCACTTGAGGATTACTCACGACTTAGAAATTTGGTGGTTTTATAGAGGAAACTATTGATAATGATCTCTAAATTCTTCTTTTTTTGGTTACACTATATGATATTGAAAGTGAATGGGTGCAATAACCTGTACTAGATATTTGAAAACTACCACTAGTATCTAAATAATAATATTATCAAATATAGGATTTTCTTGATGTAGTTTTACAGATGCATCCTCTAAATTCATGTTTAAACATATTATTTGAGGCATGATACTGCAAAAAAACTAGAAAAAACATCATAATAGACACTTGGATAATCAAATAAATCCAAAGATATAAGAATATCAATCCCATCAACAAGATTTAACATTCATGATTTCAACATTACCATATAATGATTATGGAAATGACTAGAAATTGATAATTTCTTCTCCAATGAAAATTTTACCAAATACCCATACTGACTTACGGATTAATACAATGAATTTTGCCATAAAATCACTCACTAATTCCTCATAAGTCACAAAAATCCCACTTCATGTCTACCAAGATATCCCACAGTATATGCCAATATCATGTAATGAAACTAAACCAAAAATTTATACAATCTTATCATAAACCAAACCAGTTACCCTAGTACATTGATACCTGATCCAGTCCTAAAATATTCCTAATGAAATTTATAATTTTTATGGGTTGAGAATAGCACATAAAATCATAATAGTGGCCAAAGGGAATAGATTTTTCACACTGACACAAAATGGTAGAAGATAAAACAAAATATACTCAAGGGGAAAAGTACCACAAGTAGATATATAAATATCCTAAATAAAAACACAAACCAAAGAACAACATAATATCCCTCAAGAAAAAGTTTTATAATCCATGTGAAATAAGTGGACCATATATCCACTAGTTACCACCATCACTCCAAAGTCTTGTGGATCAACTACACCCACCCCCTACAAGTGGCACTTTCCCTTTCCCTTGACATAGTTTAAAAAAATCTAAAAAATCATGATGTTAAGGGTAGGGTGTGATCTAAAAAACCCATTAGGATCTCACTAACTATTACAAAATCATTTATATAAAAAATTAAACTATTAATGAGTTTCAATTTAAATAAAATATGGCATATAATCATTAATATATTTTTAGTAAAAATATACTTTAATTCAGGTTGATGGAAAATATATAAAAATAGTATTCAATTAAAATTTTATATGAAACATTTATTCAATATAGCTGGTATGAATAAAAATATTATTTAAAAAATAGAATGTATAATCAAGCTAAACAATACCAATAACCTTGGTCATATTCCATGAGTTATTCTAGTTCTAGGTTCTTAGATCCTTGACCTATTTGATAAACTATAAAATCTTAAGTGTGTGTGTACATATCCTTAGGCTTAGTCCAATATTACTAATCAATAAATATCCCATTGGGGTAAATCATGCCGAAAAATCTTTAGTTATATTTTTCATCATCAGCCCATTTCTAGGGAGTTAGAGTCCCAATGTGCTTGTCATAATCACCAAATAACTAGTCAGGGTCACATGTGATTCAATAATTAAATCAATAAATCATGGGAATATTAAACATTTCAAATCAATTAATCATCCATAGTTCAAATTCTTAATTTCATGTTCAACAGGCCTTTTCAATTTTAAACCAAATCATCAGTTTTCATCAAAATCACACCCTTCAAATCATCTCTTATTTTAATCCAACCATCCCAATAATCAACAAAGAGTAATCTCATCAAATAATTTCTCATTTCAAGATATCATTTTTCTAAAAATTACCCAACAATTCCATTCCATCGAAATTGGGGTGTTATCATGAATTCCATGCCATTTTAAATAAAACATAAAATAAATTCAAATTATAGTTTTATCAATAAAGTGAAATTTCATTTCAATTCAATCAAGAAAATTATAATTTTAATCACATGTTAATTTATTATGAATCCACCTACCATTAATCACATGATCTATCAAAATAATTCCTACAATGTGAAGTTCCAATAAAGAATGAAGGAGAAGGGTATTAAAGAATAAACCCTAGAATGAAGATCCATCATATCAAAGACCCAGTACATAAAAACATAAGGATTAACTAATATAAAAGGTGCTGAAATATAAGAGAGACAAAACCCAAATCAAGGGAAAAAACACATTTCAGAGAGGGATTGAGATCATCCAACACCACTTCAATTCACAGGAGTAGAGGTTAGAGTAGTCACGAAATACTATAGATATCCACCAAAACACATGGAATCATGTTAGTGTTTAATTTTATTGTTTATAATTCTCAAATAGTGGTTTAAATATTTAAATAATAATTTTGAAGGTGTTAAAAACATTATTCATGGTTTTGGGTTCGAGGTACACAGTTTGCACTAACCATGAACCACTGTACGCACTTAATTTGTTTCAAGATGGGGGTATGGTTTGGCCTCAAAGTTATTTTAACCATTAAAAAACAAAAAAAACACCGTTTATCCAGTGGTGTGTGTCTTAGGATGGGTGGACACAAATTTTGGAAAAAAACATGTGCCCTCATCTAGTGGCTCATCATAGGGCCCATGGTTTGTTAGGAAAAGCTGCATAGTTTTCTCTAACCATGCTTCAATCATGCATAGCCCCATGGGAATCCAAAAAAAGCTCAAACATCTCTTGAAACGACCTGTAACAAGTACCAGTAAAATTAATTTCATCATTAGGGTGTGGTTGAACTTTCAATAATGCAACATGATGTTACATTATGGAAACCTATAAGGCTATCCATGACTTCTAGTGGGAATAAAAAAAGTTCATCCAAGTCAGTGAATTTTATAAAAATTGATTCCAATGAAAATGAATCAATAATTTTGATATAAACCCTCAATTTTACAATATAATTTAAATAGAATTAAAATTAATTTCTTTTTATCATTCCTAACACATTCTCTCTCAAGAAAATGGAATTAGAAGAATTTGAAAAATGCATAGAACCTATTAGGGTTGTGATTTATAAATTGGATAATGACCAATAAAAGTGGTTAATGAATGGAAAGAGTTAATTAAATTCACAATTTCAAATCATGAAACTCAAAAATTGTTAACCCAATAAATTTTTATTTATGGTTCAATATTTTTTTAGTAATCCATTAATAATTAACCCGGAAAGATGTTTAATTCATCTCAAAAAACGAATGACCTAAAATATAAAAGGAATGAAAAAATAATAAATCTATCTATAAATCCAATATTTCATCACCAAAATATATCCTATACATTACCTCTATTTTCTTAAAAAAATCTATATAGCTCCAAATTTTTTTTGGAAATATAAGAGAATGAAGGGGACAAAGATGACATATGTTTATTCTAAATGTAATGGAAACAAGATGTTTGAACTTATTCTAGTAATCCATTCATAAAAACATTGGTCTATCTAAAAATAATAATAGTGAAAATTTCATTTTATTTAATGTAACAAATAGTATCACTACCAGAATGTTTATTTATACATGATATAATAACATTATTGAGTTTTCAATAGATTACAAACCTTATATAAAAATGTTGAAACATTCACAAGGAATTCTATAAATAGTTATCAAATGAAGGCTAAAAATATATATCTTAAATAAGAGACAAGGGAGATAAGTTTTTTGGTTAAACCACATAATGTGGTGTTGTAGATTTTTTTTCCATAGTTGGATAGTTTTAGATAGTCATACCCAATCTATTGGTGGGTGTGGTTTTCCTTGTATTAACAAACACACCTAGTTTATTACAGTTCCCATCTTTAAATTCAAACTAATTTCATAGAAGTCTTATTTTGTAATTTTAAACTCGTCCTCCCTAAGTTCAAATTTAATATATACTTAGCAATGATGGTGTAACAAGGAATGATCCTTCCACTTCAACCTCCACTTGATTCAAAGTGAAGTCTTTCAAGTGTTGAGTACTATTATAAGGAGATGAATTTTCTAAAATGGGTTAATCATTCAGTTAATTACTATTTTGAATATACTTTTCACCCTCATCATATGACTCAATTAATAATAATACACGATCTCTATGTTTTGAATCACTCTCCTCATGTCCAACTACTCATTCCAGGGAATTTTCTATATTAAAAACCTCAATTTCCTGATATAATAATGTTTTTTGGGATGTATATACAAGGGGTGTCAATACTTATAACAGTTTCATAAAAATATAATTGAGAAGATTTCATAATTAATATTTATTCTCTTTTATCTCTATTATAATCTTGTATTATTTGTCTAAAAACTCTATAAAATAAGAGAGATTAGGTATTGGGACATACTATAGTTCATTAAAGTTAAATTAATATAATTTGATCTTATCAAAAATATCTAATGATAAAAATACATGTGGTAGTTATATAGTTTCAATGATTATATAGTTAACAACTAATTCAATTTGTGAGGCACTGATAGAGACTAGATCATGGATTGAGTGAGCTCCTTCATGTCTCATCTAGAACTACTTTTTCTTCAGGAAAATGACTCCTAAAGGTAGTTCATGTTGATGGGTAGTTGGAATTTGTCCTCCATTATTTATTCAAAGAACCCTAGAGTCTAATGTGTGTATTCTATTACATATAGGGAGAGGTACACTAGTTTTGGATGTTTTAGTCTCTTTGAAAGGCTCAATTGATAATTCATCTTGTAAAAGGTAGTTCATGTTGATGGGTAGGTGGAATTTTTCCTCCATTATATATTCAAAGAACCCTAGAGTCTCTTGTCTGTAATCTTTTACATATAGGGAGAGGTACACTCGTTTTTGATGTTTTAGTATCTTTGAAAGGATAAATTGATAATTCATCTTGTATGAGGTAGTTCCAAAATTTAGTCAAGGTTTGTTGACCACGTATTCCTTCTTTAGCTAGCATATTAACCATGGTTTTCTTCTCAAGAATTTTTGACATTTCTGATTGAAGATGATCTTTTTTTCCAAGATTTTTAGAGTTCATATAAAAATATAAACGAGGCTCTAATTCATTAATTTATTATTATTATTATTATTTCACTCTCACTTTCATAATCATCATTTAAACATTCTTATTTATTAGAATTAATTAATATATCAAACTCTTCATCATCTATTTAATCCCAATTAGAGTTATTTATTAATAATTATAATAATTCTTTATGTTTTTTAATCCATGGATAGATTTAAACAACAGATCCAGATTATTTTGATTGTGATCTTGATATAAATAAAAATTACTATCACGTATTTCAAATTCATTTTTCGTTATTTTATAAAAGATAATTTGATATTTAGCTTCTTTCTGATAAAAAAACTAGTTTTTCATTTTTTTATAGGGCTTATATGGTATATTATATAAATAATATTATGTTTTGTTACTATAGATGTTTCAAAACGTGTATATATCCATTTATTGATGATTTTTATACCTAATACCAATAATTTTTTTATAAAATAGAAACACACACAAGATGAATTATATAATTTTGGAGTAGATTTAGTGAATAATAATAGACCATAATTTTTCTATTTCTCAAATATGTTTATGTGTTTATATAGTGGAGTTATCAATTTAAAAAACACTCCACCCATTAAAATGTGAAAAAAGTAATATAATATTAACATATAAATGGAACATATGGGTACTTTAGAATTTTATGGACCACTCGACTCATAGAATAGACCACTAAACTTGAGGATCAATCACATATGGAGTATTTTGTTCAATCAAGAAGATCTATTAAATTTTATTGTATATTTTTTATGAATCATAATAATCATAGAAATAATGTATAATGAACATATATTAAACTATCAATTTAGATATGACATAAATTCTTCATGCTACAAAAATAATCTACCATGGATTTCTTGGATAAGAAATGTTAGATATTCTTTTAACATATAAGAATCACGCTATGCTAATAGTGAAATATTTTGGTATTTACATGGATGCCCCAAGTTTTACTAATGTGATTTATTCACAGGTAGAGTTGGCCTGATAGATTTAATATCATATAACTTCTTCTAAATATGAACTGATATTATGATAAGGCAATTTTAATTATTTATATATGAGGGTGTGACCAATTTAATCTTGAACAACACCTCCTAATCTTCATTTAATATTACATTTAATCCCTCAATTCCTTTTATTGTTATATATTATGAACATAATTTTTAATCCCACTCAACGAGGAGTTTAATCTCTCACACATAGATAATAAATATCTTACACAACATCCAAATTTCCATAATTAATATTACCTAAGTAATATAAATTCATAAAAAATCTATAATCCATTGATTTAATAATTTGTTACCCCCTTATACTATTTAAAATTTACTCCACATCTAGAAAACATATCAGAAAACAATTTCAAAGGCCTATCCATATCAAATAATCAAATATTGATATTATAAATCAATTTAAATATAAATTATTATTTTTTCAATTAATTCCAATATTACACATGAAACATTAGAACATAAAATAGAAATTACATTAAAAATGAAAATAGATAATTTTCAAGTGTTTTTATCCAATGAAATTAACAAATAAAAACATAATTTATATACATATACAAATAGAAAAAAATTCAAAAGTAAAGGTTATGTGATTCTATAAAGAATTTTGAAAAAATGGATGAGATTTTTTAAGGACCCACAAATTTATAGTCATTAATTTAATGGAGGAATTCAAATTTTAATACTCAATTTGAGTTCACTCTATTAATTGGGATTTAGATCAAGAATCAGATCATTATTTCATCCATATGATATGGTTTTAGACATGTAGAGAGTATCATTTAGTGGTTCATGTGCTCACATGAGTAGGGGATTTGGGATGGGTTGGACATATAACTGAAATTTCAAATATGGGTAGACAAAAAATTTCATTTAAGGGATATACTTATTATGGAAAATGGAAATGTTGCTTATAACGTGTTGGTGAAGGTTTATTTCATGGTAGTGTTATGAGAGAAATCCCCACATTTTATCCCTGCGGACAATACATGGATTGACCCTATGAGGTAGGCTAATAAAAAACCTAATGGTGAGTTGTGACATAACCCATGGCCACTCCACATCATATTTGTGGTGGAATGGAATCAAAATGTATCCTAGAATGGCCAATCAAGGGTGGTGGATTGCAGGGTAGATGTTAAACCTTTTAGGGGTACCAAATATGCCACAATGTGGCCATGCGTTGAGGTTCAATGGTGAGGTCCACATGACCCATATGTTATCTAGGTGCTGTGTTTTTTTAAAAAATATTATAAATATAATTTATTGGATAGAACCATTTAATTTTAGATGAATTCTACCCAAGGTATGAGAAAATTGGGAATCTCTCCCCCTTTCTCTCATACCGTTTTATTCCCACACGGGGGGAGGGGGGGGGGGGTTGTTTTTGTGTTTTCTACTCTAGTTTGTTTTATGATATCTTATATCCCTTATATTCTTATTTTACTTTCATTTAATGTAATTTTGATGTAATTTGGTTAAGGTTTTGGAACCTATTATATCATATCATGGTAGAATCACTTTGGAATTATGTAGGATAACAATCACACATTTTATTTCACTACTTTGGTTGAGGTACATCACATACATTATTTATTTTAATATTTTTTTATTAATATTGCAGAAATTAGTGATTGATCAGTGGATAGTGACTCAATATTTTTATTAGGATGTTGCAGGGGAATTCCCCAAAACTTAAATGTCTGATTGGTTGTAGTTTCATTGTGGCGGTACTTTCTAGTGAGTTTTAGGGGAATACACCTATTCAAATCTAAATTTAATTATAAATTATATTTGATTATAAATAATTATTTACGTTATATGGTGTGGGATAGGATATTTTATGGGTATAAACCCTTGTACGAGCCATGGATATGCTTGGTTGAGGTGGTGTTCTTGCTTGACAAGGGGTTAAATTTGGTATCATGGTAGGAAGATCCTATGATAAAAACTAATATTCATTTTTATTTATGTTAATGCATTCTAAAATTGCTCCATGGGTTCATTTATAGGGATTAGGGATTGAGGGTTAACCATGTAGTAGGTATGGGATGATGTTGAGCATCTTATGCATGGGCTGAGTGCTCTTTAGTACTTTTTTGACTTGGAATCACTTGATGGATATGTCATCCGGGGGTGAGATTTCTGTTGGGCTGACAAGAGGACATGGGTAGGTCTTGGGGTATGTAAAGTGATACATGTTATCCTAGGATTTGTTCCTAGATTAAGACGGGAGGCATGAGAGGATCATGGATGAGAGATTACGGGAGTGATGATCATATATATTCCAAGGTACTTGGAACCCCATCAGGAAATTGTATCAGATTCTTGGATTAATAAATCTATAAGATATGTCAAATGGGACTTGATATGCATGAATTAGTGTGCTTTTTTCAATGGAACAATTGAGATGTCTCCCATATGAGACATTAGATGATACGTGAGTGTGGATCAGGCATGTGGTTGGATAACCTGGAATTGGGATTCAAAAGGGTATCGAAATGAGGTATTATACCCTTCCTTTTAATCCTAGGGTCAGTCAGATCTGGTAGTTTATGATTTTACAAAGGGGTGATATATGTTAAGAGGTTTGGAGAAGATAGGATATGTATCAAGTTACTAGCGCCCTACTGACGATGTTAAAATATTATTTGATGGGGTTTCAGAACTAATTGTAGTTTCGTGTGTGTTATGGATTGAAACCTAAATGTAGTAAGTGGATAATATTGAGGTTATGAATCCATCCCAAGTAAGAGGGGGATGATGATGTGGAATACCCTCCTGTGAGTGTGTGGGTAGTGTCTGGGTTATATGAAATTTCCTAGAGTGATAAGGTATTAGAAAGGTCTGACCTGAGTGACGGGTTATCGTTCCATCATTTTTTTGAGACCCTACACTGAGTGAGAATGTAGTGGTCAAGTTATCACACCATCCTAAGTGAGGATACATTGGATGTGATGTGTAACATTCTTGGACGAGAGTTACTAGGATAGATTTGTTATGTCGTAATATATAGACATAAAATCTATTTTGATAGATATAGGGGTGTTGGGACATAGAGAAAATATCCTTGAGTGAGAAGGTGTTCAAAAAACCACAATGAGTGAGTGGGTGAGTCCTGGACAAGGATACATGACCGTAATGTAACAACCCACATCATTATGGGTTGTGAAATTTAGAGGATATTTTATTGTTTGATATAGAGAAATGGCCATTTGATAGAGATGATATTTTATATATGTTTCATTTTCATTTAAATGATCTAAAACCCACCAATTTTTCATTTTGTGTGAAATTTCATAATTTCTTTAATTGTGATGTTATTTGTTCTAAATTACGAAAATTAACTTATTCTAGAAGTTTTATAGTTTTTTACCAATTTGGTGTTTTCAAAATAACACATTTAATATTGATACAATTTCAAAAATTATATTTTTGGAACCCTTTTGTAATAGGAAGAAACTTTTACAATGAGACCAAGGTCTAAATCTAAAATTTGGATCCCCAAAGAAATAATTACAAAGGAAAAGTCAATTTTCATATATAACGAACCCCACCTCATTCAATGAGTGACTCAAAATCGGATTATTAAACATAGATACTAAAAAAACTAATAGTCTAGACTTCATGATAAATTGAAATGGAAAATTCATTCATTAACACTGTATTTTCTTGAGTCACATTGGTTAATGATGAAGAGTCTATTTGGGAAGACAAAGTGATCTTTAGTATTTAATTCATATCTTTGTAACCACTTGTCCTCAAAAGCTGAATTTTTTATGGAGAAATTGAATTAAAGTGAGAAATTGTTTTATGAAGACTCAAAATCATGATTTGGCTTAGTTTAGGCCCCAAATAGAGTAGACATTCATGGAAGAACATTCCATAAATCCCCATGTAAACTCGCCTTTTCCTTTTTTATTTTCTACGTCACTTTAATTAGAATGGGGGGGGGGTTGGATTGATGGAGTAATCTCATAGGGAGAATATACGGTGGAAGATAAGAGTTTTTTCTGGAATATAATAAAGTCATGAAGTTCTTGGATCCTAGTGGTGTTGGTAGTAGAGATCCAAATATTCATCCCTTTTGAGTACGATACTTCAATGTAATCATATTATATTTTTCTGGAAACTATTTTCATGGTCAATGTAAGACTATTTTTTTCATCAATTCACATTCATTTATTTAGTTAAAAAAATTTATCAACTGATGAATGAAGAATAATTTCATTGTTGTTTAAATTTCTTTAGGTGAGGTCTCCCCAAAGAGAACAATAAGTTTAATTTGTTTTCGTTTCTCGAAGGTCATTAGGAAATTAAATCACTTTTATATGTGGATAAGACACCATATTTGAGGTCTTTATATGGGATATAAGAAATATAGGTGTTCATTGGAGGAATTTGAGTGATTTTTGGGAAATATAATTTTATAATTCAATTTTACAATAATAAAGGTAGTGATTGATGATTGTTGTTTTCCCACTACTTCATTCTTTGGTTTGTTTTATTCAAACCTATTTTATTCTTTTCTTAAAACACTAACATATATTTATTGTGGAAAACATATTTTTTTAATTTAAATTAGTTTAACACATTTAAAATCCTAATTTTTAATTCTGAAATTAACAAAAATCAAATTAACAAATTGATAGTTTGATTACTTAGATTGAAACCTTCTTATGAGACAACCCCATGGTCACTACTGTACTACATTTTTTGGTTTATAAATATTAACTAGAGTTTTACTAAGAAAACCCAAGAATCAATTTTAATCCCTTTTGGGGAGGTTGAATTAGTTTTTTTTACGTTCTTGTATTCTAATAACTGATTTAGAGTCTAAAAAATGGGGTTTCAGTGTGACTACCTCTATGTCTGGATCGATTATCAACAATTGGAAGAGTCATGTAATGAATAATTATTAAAATAAAAATTTCATAAAAACTATTTAACTCTACAAGAAAATAATTTCATCTCCCAAAAAAATTATTTAGAGCTTCAACAAAGAGCTTCCCTAATTCAAGAATTAAGCAAACAAATAGATATTATTTCTAATACCTTAAACGAATTGAACAAATTCAAATATGAAATACATTATAAAGAAATGGAAAATATCATCCCACCTACTTTTGATATTAATGAACCATTTTTGGATGAGTTGAAAAATAATTTGGAATCTCAATTTTTAAATTTTAAGGAATAAATTTTCACTGATTTTCCAATTGATGCGTCTTTTAGAAATTGAATCTCTTTGGGGGATTATTGTGACAAATTGGTTGAAAACGGAATTTTATCTTAATAACCACATTTTGAAATTAAAAATTCACGAACTTTGTATGAATATCGAGATGAAGAGTAGGATGAAATTACGTGATTCATTTTTGAAGATTATATGGAGGATCTTGATCTTCTTCCATGTTTCAACACCACTATTGTTTCTCTCAGATAGAGCTGTAACATGAGATTCCCCAAGTAGGTGTCTCAATTTTTTATAAATTTCTTATAAATTAATTTTAAAATAAATATCTAACTTCTTATCCCTTTGAATATTTAGTTCATACTTATTTTGAGTGGATTAATTTTTTAGATGAAGAGGATGTGATTCTTAAAATGTAAGAAATAATGGTGTGCCCATTTGAGTACACTAGTTCACATAATGATGGTTAAACAAAGATAATTTTCATAGTATAAATAGTTTTTGAATATTAAATTGATGATTAACCACATCCAGAGATTAAAATTTGATAAAAACTAGAGGTTTTTTTGAGGATAAATTCATGGGATGTTTCCCTTACATTTGTTTCCTTATTCCACTACAACATTAAAACATAAACTTTTCGAAGGGGATCCTAATGATATCTGATTTTGAGAGATTACAAAAGTTATTTAATCTTAATAAGGCTCAGAAAAAATATTTTTGGTTGTTCATTAAGAAGAAACTATACCCACCATTAGTTTGAGGATCATCAGCTCGAACTGCCTGACTTAGGGAAGTGAATTCCTAGAAACCAATTGGGGGTTCATACTAAGTTTTTTCCCCTTATATTTTTTTTAAATTTTTATTATTTTATTTAAATTAAATTTTTATTTGTTTCTATTTTCTTCATGTATGTTTCAAATTTTAAACTTTTAGGAGGCTAGCTTAAGGCTGTTTCTTCTCAACAAAAACTAGGTTGTGAATTTCCTTCCACCTTTATTTTATCATGTCTTATCTTTTTTATTTTAATTTCTCATATAATCTTTTCACAATGAGTACATTTTAAAAAATAATTTTGGGGGGGACATGATTGGTAGATTATGATTTTGTTCATTTTTAGTTTTGTGTGTTTTCTTTTGAAAATGAATATTCTCAATTTTTCTTTCATATTTTGTGATTTTTATTTCAAATTTTGTGTAAAAAACATGTCATATTAAATGTGATATAATTTGGGAAATGAATTTTTTTATGGAATGAACTAACTTGATTAATGTAACTAAACCTTAAGGATTCTTGAAATGTTCTTTGTTCTAGATTCAAATGGTGGAAATTCATGAAAAGTCCATTGAATATGAATTCAATTCTATAAATTCTATATATTACTAAAAATAATTTTTTGGTGAGGATTCTGAACCAATTTTTGACCTTATTCAAATTCACCCCACTTATTAAGTGAATAAAAAAAACATGTATAACCCCTAACTATCCTTTTTTTATATCAAAACATATGAGATTTAAATAAGTTGTGTTAAAATTATTGAGGGAATTAATTTGTGAATGAAATCCCTGTTTTTCCTAATAATCATATCAAATTCTATACTAACCTATTAATTTGACCATTTGGATCCATTAGTATCCATGTAAATCATGTTATATAGCCACATTACAAGACAATTACCCCATCCAACCTGCTCTTGAATTAAATTGCATGATTTTAGTAAATCTTAATTGCAGGGAACTGCTTTGTGGTGGGGAAAATCATTTAGTTCTTCCCTGGGTAGAAATTAATATTTTAAGATATATTTTTGATAATAAAATTACTTTACTAAATGTTTGTTTCCAACATGATATTTCATGGAATACCAAGTTGTTCTTTTCTGGAGATCCCAATGACAAAATGTTGTTCATATTTGGAGATTTGAATAAAATATTTAATTATTGCGAATAATTACTATGATATTATTGATGAATTGTCGATGATGTGTGATTTACATTAATGATATATTGAAGTTGTTTTGGAGATGGATTTATTCTATAATGAATGATGAGAATACCATTCTTATGTTGAAACTCAAATCATGTAATTTTGCTTCTACAATGAGCCAAGCCATCTATTTTTTTCACAATAGAAAACCTACCAACCATGAAACCCTAGAAGAGACCATTATAATTACTAATGATGGAAAAAAATATTTGAATCAATTTTTCATTATGATTTAGATTTTTTTCATGACTATGGTTACCCATGTATTTATTTGGTTGAAAAAAGATTTGTTTCAAAATAAAAATCATGTGTTGAGAGGAAAAAAATTGAGGTAGAAACAATTGTGCATGGATGAATGAATTATGTGGGAATGTAATAAATTATTAAAAATAATAAGTTTGAACTGATGTTGTTAATGAGTAATGATATGTCTGGTGATTGGATTTTGAGAATGTCAATTTTATTGACATATGTTTTGATGTTTCAATAGGAATTCATTTTGAAGTTCTCACTTGTATGAGTGTACAATTGTTAAGTGTGTCGGATTGATAGATCTAATAATTTATATAATTTTAATTGTAATTTTAAATATTTTAAATTGACTAATTTGTCAATTTTTTGTGAAATTTCAACATTTGTTTTGGAATTTTGAAGTGTTTTGAGCTAAATTGTAAAAATTACCTTATTTTGTAATTTTAATCTTTTTTGAAAGTATAGTGTTTTAGGAAAAAAACATTCAGTAATGATCTCATTTTATAAATTAATTTTTTTACGAAACCATGGATGAGGGACTTCATCATTTTCAAATATACCATAGTCTGAATCGACTACATATAGGACCCAAAAAAATTCATTCAAAATGGAAACTCATTTTTTGGATATAATGGACCTTACTACATTAAATGGGTGATAAATTGGGATAATTTAATCCAAATAAAATTATTCCACATAGATATTAAATAAAACTCAAAGTCAAATTTTTTTAATAAATTTCAGTGGAAAATTACACCATTAATCTGACATTTTTGTGATTCATAATAGAAAAAGATGCAGAGTCAATTCGAGAAGAAAAAGAGATATTTAGTATTTACTTACTTTTGTTTTAACCAATTGTACTCAAAATATTAAATTATTTATGGATAAAGAGAAATAACATTATATAAAATAATTAATACTCAAAATATTGATTTAGAAAAATAGTGGCTCTAAACAGATAAGACAATTTGGGGAGAGAATTCTGGGAAACACCATGAACACACCATTTTACTTTATATTTTCTTATTCACATTCATTTAAAAGGGGTTTGGATTGATGGTGTTATCTATGTTGGAGAATATATGATAGTTGATATGGGTTTTCCATGATGATAATGAAGTTCTGAAGGTGTAGGAACCAAGCGGTGACAGAAGTAGAGATTTGAATATTCTTCCCTTTTGAGTTTGGTAGTTCGTTGTATTCTTATTCATTTTTTTGGAAACTCTTTTCATGATCGAAGAAACCCTATTTTATTTATAAAATTCATATTATTCTAGACATTTAATCAAATTTTTAATGTAAAATAATTTCCTTTTTGGTTAAATTTATTTTGGATATGTCTATCCATTGATCACAACAAGTTCAATTAGTTTCACCTTCTCGAAGGTATTTGGGTTATCTAATAACATTAAAAATAGAATAAAAACGCATATTTTAAGTCTAGATATGGTATCGATACAATATAGGTTTTCACTAAGAGGATGTTGGGTGAGCTTTGAGAAATAATATTTGATAATTCAATTTTACAAGGATAATGGTAGTGTCTTATAATCGATGTTTGTCCACCACTTCCTTCATTGGTTTGTCCTTTTCAGTACAATTTCTTCTGATTTTCAATCACTAAAATATATTTATTGTTGAAATATGATTATTATTTTTAAATGAGTTTAAATCATTTCAAATCCAAAATTTTAATTCTTAATTTAACAAACAAAATTAAAAAAGTGACAGTTTGGATACTTAGCTTGAAACCATCTCATGAGATAACATTGTGGTCACCACATAAATCTATTTTTAAGGGGAACAATATTGATTATAGTTTGGTGAAAAAACCACAATTTCACCATTCTATGATTTCTTATTTGGATCCTGAATTTTAGTATTTGGACATCCCTTGAAGGTGTTTATGTAAAGGAAACAAGTATATGATGGGATTTTGTTGTTTGGGTATGGCATAAAGATAGTCCAGAGTACACAATAGTTGGGATTTCACCTACCATTATGCACTATATTTAAAAAAAGTGACTTTAACTGTGGTGAATCATGGTTAAGAAGGCCAAAAAATAATATTAAGTTATTTACCATCATAGAGGTGGGGGAGAAATCACTATTTCATAGCCTAGAGGTTGCACCATGGGGGGATGCCACATGAGTGTTCTCTATCACATAGCCCTTACGATCCATGTTTTATGAGGGGGGCCATCATTCTTAGTTAGCCATCAACCTCACATATAAATGAGCTGCAACCCATAGTCCACACCAGCACATGGACATATCCTAACCAAGTCATATACATCATAACCCCGAGGGGGTATGTCGTATGGGTAAAAATAGGGGTTCCAGGGTCAACCCTTTTGTTAATGGATCACCTATGCCACAACTAAGAAAGACACAACATAATTCTACTTGGTGGTGTACCTATAGTACACCCTTATGGGGCTATGTCATGGAGAACCATTGAGTGACATCACCCTTGAGCTTTCCTTAATGTGAGTTATCATATGTATCCATGTTCCATATTGTAGTTTGTGGCTAGAGAGTCCCATTATACCAGAATCCATGGGATTGAGTTGCATTATGGCCCCAAATAGTTTTTAACTATGAAAAAAATCGTAATTTACACATCATAAACCTATTATATTTTACAGTAATGGGGGGTTACAGGGAGGTCCCATTTATTAGTATCCCCTCCTCTCCTTACTCACTCTAATATCCTTTATATTGTTATATTTTTGGGTGAGATTTCACTGTGTTGTGATGTATTTTCTTCCATTATTTCTTCTATACTTTGTTACCATTTCTTAGACACTATTTTTGTGGCTTTTAGAATAAGTATTATTTGATAATTTCATTATATCGGGGTAAAATCATCAATATTTGATGATTATTTTCATAGTAAGGCTTTAAGGTGACCTAAGAGGATGAACGTAGTTTGATCGGTGTAGTTTCAATACAATGACTATCAACATATATTTTTTAAGTTATTATTCCTATTTATTATAATTAAATTAATTAATTATAAATTCTTATAATCAATTATATTTTTTGTATGATATAAGATAGGTTCTATAGAGTGTTTATGATATTTGTAATGAATATTCTGAGCTTAAACAAGGATCAATAGAGATTTGGAATTTGTCAAATTTTTTATGGAGGTATGCAGTCCCTTTAATAAAATATCTCATTGGTTTTTATGAATGATTACATATTTTATGCATGTTTCACAGATTAAGGTATATAAATTAAGAAATTAGAGTTCCTAGGTTAAATATATTAGGTGGTTACTCTACTCCTATATGTTAGATGAATAATTTCAAGCACTTTATGAGGATTGGGATCACTTAGTGACTATGTATCCTTGTCGTGGAGAAGTCTGTTCAAACAAAATGAATGATTATGTTTGTATCAAGGTATCAGATGTGGCATGGTATCCACAGATGGTTTCTCCATGGTTAGTTGGAAAGGGGATAGGATTCAACTTAGTTGTAATGGTTGAGATGACCATATATCTCACACTAATTGAGTGATACCCTCATGATGGTGTTTTGGATATTGTCGATCATTTTGAGAGAGATGATTCACATTGGATAATATGAATGTGTTGGGGAGGGGTTTTGTATATGTAAATTCTATAGAAATATCCCTTAGTAGATATGATATGAGACCCAGGTGGGGTGGTTGGAACTATCCATGATATGATAATAGTTTTCAAGGGGCTTAAAGAGATATAGCTTTAGATACTCCCTAGGTAGAGGGACTAACTATAATATGAGTGGGGGAGAATATGGACCGATGTCTTTGGGATCATTTCAATCAGAGTATTCAAGATTTGATATCGCTAATAATTGATGTACATGAGATTTTATAGTTGATCAGAGACCATAATGTATTTGGAGGATGTAATGGATTCTCCTATGGGAAATATGGGATGATATTAGAGGTGTGATACAAGGTACCAAGTGTCTAGTTCCCAAATGATGAGTTGATGGGATATGTGAAAGGATTTAGACCCTATTCTTTGACTCATTTTTATGTTAGTGCTTATTCTTTCGATAAGTGATGAACCTAGTGGGGGAGAGGATCCATGTTTTTAGTGTTTCTATTAGTTAGATGGAGTTAGATGGATTACAATCATAGACATGGAGTCCTCATGTGTATGATGTGGAACACGCATTAAGATTCCTATATCATGGTGTCAGGCCTTTCGTTGAGTAGGATTGGGACATAATAGTGGACAAACCAAGGTGATAGAGATAGGTCATGGTATGATGAATGGTTTGGATGATGGAAGTTACCCTGAATGATGAGGTAGTGGGTCAAGATTTAGATGTATGATCATACCATGTTCCTTTATGAAGATGGTCAAACTTTTAGATGATTATTATGCCGATTCTTTAAGTACATGATGGTTTTAAATTTTGGTATCATTATGTGAGGTGATGACTGTTTAAATTATCACATCATAGTAGGTATGATTGGGTACTATGATGTATTGTCTAGCACAAGATAACCTGATACCCAATGATTTGTTTTTTAATATTTAATAGGCCAGATCCACACACTTGAGTGAAACATTTATTCTCCCTCATGTGTGTATGTATAAGATGGAGTATACTAGGGGAACTTGGTGAGACCCTACTGATATGTATTTATCACACCCTATATGAGAAATTATGTGCATGTGTAGAAGTTATGAATATTCTCATCTTAAGTGTGATACTTGTAGGGGACTATGCAACGGTAGATTGAGTTGTTATAGACACTGGGTTGTGTTGTGGCCCGATAAAGGTAGTAGGGATATGCATATTTTGTTTATTTTTATATTTTATATATGTGATTTTCCCATTGGGATATCAACCAATGTAAGCTTATATGACTTATTTATAGTATATTTTCATATAACATTGTGTTTCTTTATTATGAATACACTGATGTTTGGGATGAAAATTGTTTGGTTATTTATATATTGTTTTTAACTTTGACTCTATGGAATAATCCATCCATTGTAGGAATTATTACATTACTGCTAATTAGAAGCATCTAGTGTATACAATCGTGATCTTTTGGGCATATGTCCCTCTAAATAAGTGGAGTGTTCTAGGATAGTTTGTTAGAAGTGGTATTAGATATTTTTTTCTTAATATTTTAAGAGACGATAGATAAGTTATCTAGGAAAGTGTATAATCTTGCGATTCACCTATTAATAGCAATTTGTGAAGACTTTTCTAGTAGAATTTCTTATTTACCAGGGGTATGGGATTATTTTACTTTATTTTCTCTATTCTGGTTGAGATGTTTTTTAAATATGATGTGTATTTGGTTTTTTTATATTTTTTTTCTTAGATAGTTAGTAAGAGGTCCATGTTCATGCATCATATTTAGAACATAGGACTCATATGAAAAATGTGAGTTTGTGTGAGATTGATTTCAATGAATACAATATGATCATATATTACATCTCAATTTTTTTTGAAATTTATTTTATGAATCAATGTAATCTGTTCGATATTTTTCATTTCATATAACTATGAATATATTTGTTTTTATATGAAATCTGAAAGTTATTGTTGAATTGTACACAACTCCATGTCAAGGATGTACTACATGAAAACCTTATATTAGACTTCAATATATTAAAGGAAATGTTTTTCATGTATTACACACAATGACAAATTGTTTTGATATCTTTAGTTACACACAAGACCTAGTTTTACCAAAGTACACTCTAATAAAAAATTTATTATAACATTATTATAGTTTCCATATATCCATTGGAATGGAAATTTAAAATAATATTAACAAAATTATGAAAATATGAATTAAAAATTTATATAAAATTAATTCTTTGGCTATCAATTATTTAGAGATGAAATTAATAAGTATTTGAAAATAAAAAAAATTCATGTTATAAAGAAAAAAATTATCTAGGTAAAAACACCATTTTATCTTAATAAATTGAAAAAATATAGATGAATTTTATTAATAAAATTTATATATTATATATTCAATCAAAATTGTTTGACACTCATCCAGCAGATTTTGTTGGCATAAGATAGGAATAAATCCAATTTTTTGAATAAAAAATGTATTTTTAGAAATGGTAATTTTATCACCTTTTAATGGTAGACCCATTTTAAATAATATTTTTGAAAATTTTATAATTTTTATATAGAAAAATGAGCTTAATTTGTTTATCAATAATAAAAACATTTACTTTAGGTGATCTTTTTTTTTTCTAAGTAGTTTCATGTTTTGATAAATAGTAAAAAATTTTGAATTTTAATTAAAAACTACATTTTCATCTAACTTGTTGATATAGCTAAATTGTAATTTTTATTTTTGAAAGTATATATTTAATTAAAGTATAACATTTAATCTAACTTATGTCATTGGAATTAATTGAAAATTGAATTTGGATACAAAAACATTTCAATAATTTAAACTTTTTCACCTTAAAAACTCGTTTCCTCACCCAGTCTACAAGATTAATTTTAATTTAATTTAAACCATTTAGATGTTTTGAATTTTCGAAAATAAATTACATAATTGGAATAATATTTTACAATTTTACAAAACTTGTGCCATTTATTTTTTAAACAATATGAATAGTAACATTGGTAATTTTTTTACCACGACAAAGGGTAAAATTTGGTAATTTAGGTTAAAAATAAATTGATAAGGATAGTAAAATGAACCTATCACTTTTCCAAAGGTAATTTTATGAATTTAATTTGAACCTTACAATATATTGTTATAAATTTTATAATTTAAGGGAAAATATTATTTTAAAATGTCCAAGATATTATTATAATTAAAGAGGGTGAAAAAATGTCACACCCTTACTTTTTATAAGTATAACACTTGTTTATGGGGTTAAGTAGAAGATATTTTCGACTATATATATTATTATTAGATGTAAAATATTTATCTACATAATTTAAACTTATTTCTAACTTTTAGTTATGAAATAATTATCATAAATAAATACACAATGATGTTGTAAAAATTATTAAATTAAATAAAAACTAAATTAAGTGACATTAAAAATACTAAAATAAATATATTTTGAATTATTTATTGTTTTAGAAGAATTTTATAGGTGAATGTGTCATATTATGTTGTATTAAATTAATTTTTTCGAATTTATCTTTCTCTATTTATTTGTATAATGTTAATGTAATGAATATTGTTAAAATTGAAAATAATTATATTTAATGAAAATGATATTTTAGTAAAATATTTAAAAATCATAAAAAAATATATAATGAAAGAGGGGATAAATTTTTGTAAAAAATATCATTAATTATCATTTATGGTTCAATTTAAACCTTATAAGTAAACAATTATTCATTTTCATATTGAAAATGTTGTTACTGTAGTTAAAATTAAAATAGGTTATTTGAGGGTTAATAAAAATTATATGGTTTAAAATTACAATTTTTTTTTGAAAACAAAATTTTATGGGCTTACTAAATCTTACCATATTATCTTCAAATTACTTTACTTTTGGAGATATTTGGATTGATATTTATCTTATAATAATTTAAACTTTTCAGCAATTCTAAAAGTTCCCCTCACCTTCAATATAAAAGGGAACCCTCTCCCTCACCCCATTTCACCACATAGAGACTTTTATATAAGAAACAAATATATAAAATTATCTTAACCAATTAAATATTGACATTTTAAAGGTTATTTTATTCCTAATGTACCAACTCTAGAGTCTCTTAGAGGAGATCTAAAGAAGTCGTTTTGATAAAAAGTATCCACTTTAACCGATCACTCTATTTTTCTACTCTTATAAACCTCATATAAATATTTGATATATATAAAAAAAATAACTTCATCATCCTAAATATGATGAAATTTTATTATGATTTTGAACACACCATTATATACACCCTTTCTATCGAATAATAAGTTAAAGTATTTCCAGTATGTACGTATGACTTACGGTCTCCATGGAGGGATACAATTAATTTTCCATCAACATATATTATGAGTGGGA
Source organism: Viscum album (assembly GCA_963277665.1). Taxonomy (NCBI): domain Eukaryota; kingdom Viridiplantae; phylum Streptophyta; class Magnoliopsida; order Santalales; family Viscaceae; genus Viscum; species Viscum album. The sequence goes on from OY728158.1 coordinate 1,469,214,728, forward strand.
ATTATGATGGGTTTAATATATTTTTGTATATGATATTTATGAAATTATTATATTTATATAATGATATTATTATATCTAAATTTTTACCATCTAATATTTTGGGAATTATAACATTTCTCGTGCGTACATTTGGAAGACCATCCCCATGATGCGATGTGATTCATTTTTAATTTATATTTCAAATTGTTTGTAATAATGATTAATTTTAATTATATATATTATATATATAATAATAATAATAATTATTGTTTAATTATAATATATTATATAATTTTCTTTCTTTTAATATGAAAAGAAATTGAAATCAGCATTCATGCATATGTACGATCTACCATCTCCTTGAACTGTTTATTTTATTTTCCCCCTCATACTTTTATGAATCAAAATAAATAAATATAGTATTAATTTTTATATATTATATTTAAATCATGGTTACCATTTTGGAGATTATTAAATCATGGGATATATAATATTACGAAGAATAACATGCCAAAACATGTACGAAAATCAAAGAGGTAAATTTATCATGGATTTGTTAATAAATGCGCATTTTAAAGAAATAAGTAAATAATAAATGGTATTATATATAATAATATTTTTTTGTGTTATATGTATAATAAACATATATTTATTTTATAGGATATTTTTACATGTATAAAGTATTTCAAGACTTAAGTCAAGGGGATTTCAATTATCGCTTTTATTTCTGCAAGACTTATGCCATATTGAACACTTGTCTTTTTTATATAGTGTATATACTACCCATGAAGCTAATATATTAAATTTATCATTAAATTTATTAGTATTTAAATATCTATTTTATGGGGTTTAGAGTTCAAAAGCTTCCAAATAGGTAAGGTAATTTTGTATCAACTTTCCTTCTTTAAGACGCATGTTATGTTATACACCTAAAATATTTTATGAGGTGTATATACTTATTTTTAACATTTTTTATCACGAATATAATTATTTTCATGATATTATATGTCTCATGTAATGTTATTATAGCCTTTTTAGTGTGTCTGTATTCCTTCAAAATAAATTTTCAGGAAAAAATTTAAAATTATTTTAAAAGATATATTATGCGTTTTTAAGGAAATAGATTTAAAATATTTTCAAATTTATTTTGAAATATTCTATAATAAATTTTTAAGGTTTTTTCCATAAAAATGTTTGATAAATTTTGTATGATTTTAAAAATAATTTTTTCAGTGGAAAGAATATTTTTCTCACAAATTACATCAAATATAATTTATAAATCATCTATGATAACCTTATTTGATGTTACTTATGATATATAGGGTTTATGAATAAAGGAATATATCCTTATTATTTATATAGTTAGTTTAAATTTATAATGAATTATTTATGTTCTTGTGTCAAACATATTAATGGTTTTCATTACTTGATGGGTATGACCTATATCTCCCAACAATGCATTGGGTAAATAATTATATCTCAGGAGATAATGATAGGAAAAAAGATATTGGACTTGATCCACTATGGGTAGAAGAGGAAACCCAATCCACTCTGGTAAAAAGGGGGAAACTGATACACTATGAGAAGAAGGGGAATCCTGATCCACTATGAGGAAATCACTGTGACTGGGGGTAGTGGTGTGTCTAACCTAGTAGGTACGACCCCCATAAAGAACCCTCTTATGTTTGGAAAAGATCCTGGACTTATTGGGAATAATATTTCATGATTATATGTCTATAAAACTAGCATTTATTATTCATATTCTATTATTTCATGTCTTCTTCTCTTGATTTTTTCGTGATTAATGTCTTATAAGATTCTATTATTTATTTCATGACTCATGTGTATGATCTTTGATATGTAGGGTATGACATTTTGATGATATGATCTTGTTATCATACCTTTATGTTCATTATTAAGCTTATGTATCTCCTTTGTTATCCCTTAATGATCATCTTATCACACCCTTTTCTAATTTTCTGTTTTCCCAAAGTTATAATGATAGGTTTTAGGAAGGGGTAGTAAATGGAATGATCTTTGTGGGAAACATTAAAGATATTTTAGCAGACTAGAATTTTGTGTTCAATGTTTCCAAAATAACTAAAGTAATATAGTCTTTGAGTTTGAGATTTTGTTTTCCAAAAAAAATCATGTAATTTATTCATAAATTATGCATGGTTCGTTGTAGTTGTTATTAGAGAAAATGATTAGTCAAAATTCGGAAACTCAGATGAGAAAAATTTATTGATATCCCTAGGTATATTTCTAAGGATATATCTTGAGATGTCTCTAAAGATAGCCTTAAGGTGTCAAATATTAAAGAATCTATCATTATTTAGACAAGATATAAATTATTTTTCATAGTATATCATTTTACTCTATGATAAGTATTTATCATTGAATGGTTTATTGTTTTATTCAATTGAGGTTACTATAAGAAACTAGGTTAACATTAAATGTGATGAAGAATTTCTTGATGAGCATCCTAATGGGATGCTCACTGGTATTAAGGATATTATGAACATGCCTAATCATTTTTCCCAAAACATTATTAATATTGTGTACCTTAACCAACACATAGATTCACCTAGGGAGAGAACAAACGATTTTTCTAATGATTATGGTAATAGATACCATGGATAAAAGACGATTTAGTTTCCATTATGTCACGAATGTGGTAAGAAACACCCAAATGGATGACTTATTAGAACAAGAAGTTTATTTTTAGCGGAAAATGACTTAAATAAAGTAAATACAATGGGAAAATTAAAAGTTAATTTAATAAAATGGATGGGAATATTATCCTCTCTAAGATAATATCAATTTATTAATGATTTTAATGTGTGATGAATGGGAATTATTAAAATCGATGTCCAATGTTGAATCCTTATAAAGATAATTAACAAGGTGGTATAATTAATGGTTATATTATTGATGACACTGAAACTATAGTTTAAGTGTGAAATGAAAGAGATATTAAGTAATAGTATGATTTATTCATGTTTCTGGATTATGGATTAATTGAAATAATAAAAGTTTTTATGTTTTTGGATTCAAGAATTATGTTATATGAATTGTAAAATATATATATTGATCAGTTTATATTTTTTCTATAAGGATTTATGAGAATATATTGAGTGGTTTTGATGTACTAGAAAGTTGATTTAATGGAAATGTTATATTTATGGGAAAACCGCTATTAAGTGAAAGGTAGCACTTAGTATGTTTCTAATGATAAGGTAATGGTGTTTAGATAATAAAAATTTAACGGTATTGATTACCCATTAATTTATTAATGAATTATTAAGAAATTGGATTATACTATCATTAAAAAATTTAAAAACATTTTTTGATGTATGGAATATATCTAATAATCTTTCTAATATGTATGAATTCATGTTTTTAATATGGAATTATTGTAATTTAGGTTATTGCTAAGTTTCAAGAGAGTAAATGATGAATGTATTCATATGTTTGGTATGAAAAAAACAAGAGATGCATTATGATATATGGGGGATCAATGTTATGATTATTTTGAGAAATTTAGTAACCTTCTTTATAATGTTTTGTACTTCTATCTTTTAGAAGGGATAAATGGTTAACCATTTATGAAATGTCTTATGTTATACATTGAATGTGGTTTTAGAGATTAAATTATTATCTCACCATATGAGGATTTATCCATATTGTATAACTTGTGCTAACCATTTTGTTATGATAATGTTAAATGGACTAACCTATCATTCTATTTATGGGTCACATTATATGTTAATACTCTAAAAATGAAAAATTCGCATACATTTCATCGAATAAGAGATGAAGTGGAAATTGATTAAGAAACAACAAAGAGATAGATTGCGCTAAAATCAGGAATGTATATCTTCTCATTAAAATTATTCAACATTAGGATAAAGGTGTTTAAAAACCAATTGTCCCATTATCATCATTTCTTATGATATTAATGAAATTTTTCCATAATCTTTTGGTTATGGATTTGTGATCATTAACTTTATCAGAAATATGTTTTTTGTCCCTGTACAACAGAACATGATAGTACGATTTCAGTTTTATGTTCATGTTTTCACTTACCAGCTATAATCCCCTATATATAATCCTAGTTATGAGTTACTTTGGATAACCGTAATGTTTTTTAGTATCTTTTTTTAAAAGGAATTTTAGTATTCGCTTTCATGATGTGGGTTTTTATGAAATAAAATTTAAGGTATGAGACCATTGATAACCCATAATAATTTTTAGGGAGAATTTCATTATAATGGGGTAGAATGTAACATCCCAATATTTTTTGAAATATATTCTTTTCGAATTAATATAATCTATTCGATATTTTGAATTTCACAAAACACTGAATATAGATTTTGTTATATGAAAGAACCAAGTTTTTCTTTCATTATACGCAACACCAAGGAGATGATGCACTACAAAAACCACACTTATTACCTTTAGGTATATGAAACACTATATTTGTCTTGGGTTACACATAATGACAAATTATTTTAATAACTTTTGTTATACGCAATACCTAGTTTTACCACACTACAATGTAATATTAATATTATTATAATATTATTATAGTTACCACTCATCCATTGGAATGAAAATTAAAAAAAATAACTAAATTATAAAATTAAAATTTTGAAATCTATATAATATTAATCCTTTGGAAATCAATTATCTAGAATTTAAATTAAGAGATATTTTAAAATAATACAATTCCTTTTATATCTAAAATATTATCTATGTAAAAACACTATTTTATCACTATAAATTAAACAAAAAAATATTGATTAATGTTTTTAATTAAATTTATATATATTAAATATTAAATATTTTTTTACACTCGAACAATATATTTTTAGGTATAAGATAAGAATAAATATAATTTTTTGAATAAAAAGTTATATATTTCAAAAGGGTAATTTTACAACCTTTTAATAAAGAACCCATTTTAAATAATTTTATTTGAATATATTATAATTTTTTATATAAAAATAGACCCCATTTTTTAATGTTTAATATCAAAATTTTCAATGGCTGAAATTTTGGTATTTTTATCAGAAGTTTAATGTTTTAATGAATAGTGAAAAATACTGAATTTTAATGGATAAATGATATTTTTTTAAAATATTTATATAGTTAAATTAATTTTTTTATTGGATATAATGTATAATTAGATCAATTGTATACAATTTAATATAATTTATTTCATTTTAATCAATTTTACATTGAATTTTCAAAAAAAAAACGTTTTAATATTTTGATGTTTTCAGTTAAAAACCTATTTTTTCAGCCCATATATAGGATTAATTTCAAATTATTTTAAGTGATATATGTTTTTTTAATTATTAAAATTTGATTCCATAATTTTAATAATAAATTCCAAATATTTTAAAAACGTCCTTTTTACTTTTGGAAAATATAAAGTGTAATATCGATAATTTTCATTACCATTGTAAAGGGTAAAATTGGGTAATTTGGGTTAAAAATAAAGTGATAAGGATTATATAATAACCCTAAAACATGACCAAATGTTATCGGATGAAGTTAATTATAAATATAACACATAATATTCATAATATAATAACATAATTGTCACCTTTACTTGAAAATTACTGGGATATTATTAAAAACAAAAAGAGTGAAAAAATGTAACACTATTACTTTTAATAAGTATAATTTTCTTATTTTGGGGTTAAATAGAATATAATTTAAACTATATATATTATAATAAAATATAAAATTTTTATTTATAAAATTTAAATTTATTTTTAATTTCTAGTGAAGAAATAATTATCATAAATAGTTACTCAATGATGATGCAATAATTATTCAATTAATAAAAAAACTAAATGAATTGATATTAAAAATATTTAAATAAATATAATTTCAATAAATTAATGTGATCAAATATTTTTATTGGTTAATATGACATATTATGGGTGTTTTACTAGAATTGGATCGATGTTATCTGGCTGTATTTATTTTCTTAACGTCAATGTTACTAACAGTGTCTAAATTGACACTAATGATATTTTATGAAAATAATATTTTATTAAAAATTTTAAAATAATAAAGAACCTATATAATGGAAAATGATATAAATTATGTTCTAAAATATCATAAATTAAACATTTATACCTTAATTTATTCCATATTATTGGAAATAATTATATTTTAATATTGAAAATATTTTTACCATTGGTAAAATTAAAATAGGTTAACTAGTTGTTAATAAAAAAGATAAAGTTTATAATTCCGAGAAAACATGTATAAAATATATTGGATGATTATATTACCACCATATACCATATTATATTATTATTCCATTCTATTTTGAGGTATTTGTATTGAGATTTATGTTATTATAATTTAAGCTTAGGTGAAATTCCAAAGTACTCCTCAGATTCCTTATAAAAGGACACCTTCTCCGTCATCCGATTTCACCACATTGAGTGTTAAAGATTGAAAAAAATATATACAATTATCTTCTTCATTACCATATACACTTTCTATAGGAACTCTTATTCTTAATGGACCAACTCTAGAGTCCTTTAGGGATGATTGAAAGGACATGTTTCAAAGAAGAGGTGATCGCTCTAACCGATCACTCTCCTTTTCTAATCTTATATAAATCCTATAATTATATGTTATATATCATAAAATAATAAATTATTAAAAATAAATTTTATTAAATTTTATAATTATTAACACTCAATTATACAACCCCTTTCCCATCGAACAAGATGTCAAAGTATCACTTGTGCGTACATACGACGTATAGTCTCCACATAGTGATACGATCCATTTTCCATCACCATATTTTATGAGTGGAAATTATGATGTATTTAATGTTTGTTAATATATAAAATTTATGACATAATTATACTTCTTTAATTATAATATCATATATACCTTTTTACTATCCAATATTGTGGGAAATGATAACGTCACTCATGCATATGTATGGATTACCATCTCAACGAGGCGATGTGATTCATTTTTCTTCAATATTTCACATGAATGGAAATAAGGGTGAATTATATGAAAATATATGATTTATATAACATAAAAATAACTTTTTAATGATAATATATCACATAAATTTCTTTCATTTAATATGAATAAATTGAAATCAATGTTTATGGTTATGTACAACCTACCATCTCTCTTAATGGTGTATTTTATTTTATACCTATAAATTTTATGAATAAAAATAAATAAATATATAATGAATATATATATATATATATATGATATTTATATGATTATTTTATTTTAATAGATGATAAAATAATGAGATATTTAATAGGACCAAGTGTAAAAAGTCAAAACATGTACAAAAAATAGAGCGTTAATTTTAACATGTATTTTTTAATAAATGAGTATTATAAAGGAATATGTAAATAATATTTGGAATTATTTATATGAATATGGTTATGTGGTATTTGTATAAAAAAAATTTATTTATTATATATGATTTTTAAACCTTTACGATGGAAGTCAGGACATAAGGTAATGGTATTTCTAATCTCACTTTTATTTATGTGAGAGTTATTCCATATACAGTGATTATTTATTTTGTGTTGTGTATATATTACCCATTAATGTAATATAATAAACTTATAATTAATTTTATGGTTACTCAAATATCTCTTTTATGATCTCACATTCACAGGGTTTACTGTTCAAAAGTTACCATATATGTAAGGTAATTTTGACTCAATTTTACTTCTTTGAGACACATGTTATGTTATGAACCTATATTCTTTTACGAGGTTTATATAATTACCTTTGACATGTTGTATCAAGAATATAATTCTATTCAGGGTATTATAAGTTTCATGTTATTGTATTATCTCTTAGGATAGCTGTTTGTGTTCCTTTAAAACAATGCTTTTTAATTGTTTTTAAAAGTGTTTTAAATGATCTATTACGATATTTCAATAGAAACTATTTCAAAGATGTTTAAACTGATTTTAAAATATTTCTTTATATGTTTTTATGGTTACATTTAATTAAAATGGATTCTAATTTTTTTTATTTTAAAAGTTTTTTTAAGAAAAATGGATATTTTCCATAAGAATTGTTTCAAATAATCCGCTGAAACCTTCTATGATAACATTAATTGATTTTACTAACTCTTTAATGGGGTTATGATTCAAGGATTTTGTCCTTGTTATTTATATGGTTAGTTTATGTGTACAATGAATTATTATTTTTCTTTTGGAACATAGATGTATGGATTTAATTATTTGGTCAGTGGGACCTATATCTCCCACAAATACATTGGGTAAGGATTTATATGTCATGAGATAACGACGGGGAGAAGTTTCGAAGACTTTATCCACTACAAGAAGAAGGGGAAACCTATTTCACTATGTTAGTAAGGGTAAATCAGATACATTATGGGAATAAGGGGAAACATGATCCACTATATGGAATGGAATACGTCTTGGGATGGTGCTGTGTCCCGCCCAATAAGTGACGATCCCATGAAGTGACATATTAAGTTTTTGAAATGAGCCATGACTTATAGGGAGTGATATTTCAAGTTTATGATTCATAGAAAAATTCCATTTCTTATTCCTATTTTATTATTTTAGAGATTACGATCTTGATCTCTTAATGATTCAGGTCTTATAAACATCCATTATTTATTCCATGACTCATCTATATAATCATTTCCATGCACGATATGATCGTCTATTTATATGATGATGTTACTATACCATTATGTTTAAGATTATACTTATGTATCTCAGTTTTTTACCATTTATGAGCATCGGATCTCACCCTTTTCTTATGTTTTCTTTTCCCTAGGTTATGAAGAAAAGGTTTTGGTAGGTTTACTAAATGGGAAAATATTTTTAAGAAACATTGAAGGTCTTTCCGTAGACTAGAAATTTGTGTTCTAATTTTCTAAAGGCACTAAACTAATATAGAATTTTTGTGTGTGTCTATGTATTCTGGAAAATGATGTAATGTATATGTTTGTTAAAATTGGATCATTACATAACATGATTAATGTTTAAATAAAAACATATAAATGGTATTTTCCCATAAAGCATGTTAGTGTTATATTAATGAGATTAACAACAAAATTTCTTCCAACAGTAGGTCATGTAGATCCTGGTGCTGTATTTATTCCATTAGAGACAATATAGATCCATATTACAATGAACATATGGATATTATGATAATTATAGTGAATAAAGTTTATACACAAGGAATGATTCAAGTATAGGTGTATATTTAATTGATGATAGGATTCAGTAACTTAATGTTTCAACAAATACCTATATTGTGTTTTCTTATATTGCTTCTTGGTGGAATTCTACTTAACTAAACCTGGTCATTGTTTGGAAAAAATTAGTTGGATGAGGAATGACATATTAAATTCCATTTTTCTAGTATAAGGTCTATGTTATAGGGTAGGGTTTGTATTATTCCTAAAATTCTTGGTATTGGATGGGTTTTTGGGTAGCGTTGTAAGAGCATCAGTGGAATATCTTTTTTTTTTGGAATGACACACAGGTGGATGATGGTTATGTGGTTATCCTTAGAATTAGTGGGATTCCTTAGGATGTTATAAGATCCTAACCTATTTGAGGAGAATGTTCACAGGGTTAGGCATGTGATCCTAGGTCAAACAGGGCACAGTTCAATGGAGCATGAGATGGGTATGTGATCAGGTGTTATAAGAGTGTGCATCCATTTAGATTAGTTGAAATCATGTAATATTGACGGAGATAACACGTGAATGATTTCTTGGTGAATAAATCTACAATTAGACAATTATATTATGATTTATTTTGTATTTTTAGGAAAATTTTTTGTTTTCTAGGGAAGGTGTGAAATGGTTACGCATGGTGATCAATTAAGTTACTAATCAGTGAATGGGACATGTGTAGATTATTTAAAAAAACATGGGTTGTAGAAAGAAATGATAGGTTTCGTGATGGTATTGTATATGTGAAACACTTGTGGAAATGGTGGCATGATGGTATTTATATAGGTTAGATATTGGTGGATTATGTATATTGGTGTTTCCACATGTTTGGTTATGTTCATGAGTAGAGATGTAATAGAATCCATGTGGTGTGGAGTGCACCATTGTTTATTAGAATACATTACCCTTAGTGTGTGTGGGAAATTTCATGAAAATTATGATGTTACTAGTGACCAAGATATATAAAAATATAAGTGATTTTTTTTCAATTGGGTAGGAGTGGGTCGGTCACATCAATTTCATTCATGTATTAATGGATGTACCATGATTTTTGGGGATTTATAATTTTAGTTTAGTGGAGTGAAAATAGGAATAATCTATGGTTAGGAGAATTATATCTTTCATGGGTGAATGAGGTTCATCTTAGAAGGACTGAGGGTGTTGTGAGATAGGTCGATTGATGGTTAAGGTGGAACAGATTTTATGATGTAGGTAAGATCTGATGCGATCTAATGCATCTATAAATAATTAATTATTGTTTTTAATTATGTGTCAGGTGTATTTTATGCATTAGTATCAGGATGGTGGTTAATTTTATGGAATCTAAGTGTGATTTATATTTGAGGTGTTATGGGGTTTGGGTGGGACTATGGTGTCTATAGTAGGTGGTTAGTGATCCAACTATAGAATTATACAAGATGTTGTGTTTGAACATTAATTTTGGTGTTGGAATATCATATAATTACTTCATAGGATAAAGTATCATGATCAGGTAGTGATACGACATGTGGGAGGGTAAATTTGAGTGCATGAAGATAAATTGGTCCATCAAAAATCAAATGAGCATTTTGGCATATAATCATAAGTTTTATGGTGGAATTCTTGTCAAACTTATCATTAGACACATGAATGTTCATTTTCAAGATGATTCATATATTGGGGAAAAATATGGCTTGGAGTCATAATCTTTTAATCATATCCTTATGTTATTTATATCCATTATCTAATATGTAAATTATTTGATGGCACAATTTTGTGTTGAGGGATATGAGTATAGGTTAATGTCATGTTAGTGTTTTCATTGTTGACAAGTGGATGGATCACCTTCTAGTGAGTAGCGTGCCTTGTTGTTTGGAGTAGCACCAAAAAATCATGTTTGGAATTTCATATATAAATTTATGATTCCATGGATAATTTAAAACCATTATAGCTCTATAAATATGTTTTGAGGACTACTGAATCATCTCAAGGATAATAAGTGCTATGGTGAGAGTTTATAATTACATGCATAGTGAAAGTTTTTAAAATTTAGAGTAAATCCAATTTTTTTGAGATGAATAAGGGTTCATTCTTGGAATAGGGAGTTATGAAAATAATATGAGAATTCATAAATCCCCCAAAAAATATTCTTAGACATGTAATGAGGCTATGATTGGTGTTTTAGTGTCTTGGTGAGAGGTGGAGATGGTCGAAGGTTCCCTACAGGTGAGATTTCTATTACAGGTTGACACCATGATGTAGCATAGGTAATTATGGCATGGTGGAATATCTTTGAATAGGACATGATTTATAAGTGAGGTATGTTCCATGGTGGTTGTGTGAGGGAGATAAATACTCATCCACCTAGATATTGTGCTATGGGAGGTTCTCTCATAGGGGGTTCCCTACGACGTATCCCTTAATGACCATTCCATAGGAGGGGGAGGATCTTGGGGTTAGTCACTATTCATCCTCATGGATGGATGCTCCATAACCAAGTGGATATGTGATATAATTTCCCTAGAATAATATATTAATGATAAACCATATTCATGAGGTTATATTATTCAAACAAAAAAAGAGGTTTTGTGGGGTCAACCCTGGTATTTGGGGTCTGACTACACCATAGTCGAGGAGGCAACACCATTTCATGGATCGATATAAAGCCTACGATAAAAACATGATGAGATCCACCTTAGAGGACCTATGAAATGAAGAATTATTAGTATTATCTTAAGGTAATCTTTGGTTTGGAGCTTTGCACCATACTACAGTTAGTCTCTAGGTAGGTCCCTTGTGCCACAACCCATGGGGTTTCACCACAAGAGGTCCCCACCCATTTTTTCATAACAAAGGGAAGACTGGTATTTTACTAGTCATAAACCACATAAAATTTATATTAAATAGGTTTATAAGGAAAGATATTTACTCTATAAAATCTCCCTCTCCTTAATTCATTTGATCACCCACATAAGGGTATGTTTTTGGGTGTTATTTCACAGATATATGATGTACATTCTTCTATTGCTATCTCTGAACATGTTTTCCATTGTTTAGTTGATGATTTTAGGCATTTCAATAATAGGTATTAGGTGAATATTTCACCATAGCATAGTGAAATAATTTTTACTTTATTGTGATTATTCCAAGAATGGAAATGGGGTAACCCGGTGGATGAACATTAGAAGTTCCACAAAACATTGGTGAAATGATGATTATAATTAATTTTGTAACCCATTTAACTCTTTGGTTTCATATAAATAATTAATTATAAATTTTTATAACTAATTTTTTTATTATTTATTATATTAGATAGGTTCTTTAGAGTATAGAAAATAATAAATAATACACATATAGACTTATATAAGGATTGATAGACCTTGGAAAGGGGTTATCCCCATAATTGAAGTAGGTTGTCCCTTCAATGCATGTTTATATGCATGTTCATTAATGATTTCCAATTGTATCCCTGTTACATAGGTTTTGGTACATGAATTATAAACTAAGTGTTCTTGGGTAAAATAGTCAGTGTGTTAACAAACTTCTGATAGGTTGGACTAGTGATCTCATGCACATTAGGTGGTTTGGGATCACCCAATCAGTTTTTATGCAAGGGTTAGAGATGTCAGTTGAGATTAAATTAGGAATTTGGTATGTATCAAGGTATGATACATGGATTTCGTATCCCATGAATTTATCTTTAGGGATAGTTTTATAGTTGAGAGGCATATACCTAATGATGATAGGTTAGAGTGTAAAACATTTCAGTCGTGGTAAGTGATACCCTTTTGAGGGTGGTTTGGATCTTGGTGATTGTTGTGAGTGGGATGATTCATTTATGAGAAGATGGGTGTTACAGATAGGGGTGTACTATAGGTTCTAGAATAAGGGATCTACCTTAAGATATATGAAATGAGAACAAGGTGAATTCATAGGATCTATTTGGGACATGGAATCGAGTTTCTATTGGGTTTGGAGAAAAACAACAATGGATAGATCCTAGGTAGAGGGAAAAAATAATAGATATCTTCAATATAAATTTGTAATTTCGTATTAAGTTGTTTTTAAAGAGGATACTTTGGTTTGTGGTTCCATAAATAGGTGATGAAAATAGGATGGAATCAATGAACAATGATCATGATTAGTCAAGAGGAGCCAATGGATTCCCTAATGAGAGAGTTTGAATGTGATTCAAGGTTCATGGTTAGGTCTTATGTGACTAGTGCTATGATGAAAAGCTGATAAGTGGTGGGATAAGAAGAGATCCATATTTTCCTTTTCATGCTTATTCTTATACTTGTGATTATGATTGATGATAGACTCAGTGGAGTAGTGGATCCAAAGGCATGCCTCTTCTATGAGTAAGATAGCATCAGTTGGGATACTATGGGAGAGATGAATTCCTTATGTGCATGATGTGTCAATTTTCTTAACTGGTTTGGGTCATAGTGTTATATCATACTTTTATTAAATTTTAGTAATGATATTAGACCACCTCGAGTTCGGGGGTTGGGTCACAGAATGACGTGAGGTGTGGATTGTAACACGACAAGATTTTATGAGATATATTCTTTTCAATTTCTTTGATGTTTTCTATTGTACACTACAAAAATATTAGCTTGTACTATACGCAACACCGTATTATCTTGCAGTATATGCAACACTATTCATGGCTCGTGTTACACACAATTTCAAGTTAGTTTTGGGGAAATTATTCTATGCAACCTTAAGTGTAGATTTTGTTTAATGTACAAATAAAATAAGTTTTGATTATGTAATATACAACACCAAAGGTATCATGCACTACATTCACCCCTGACGTGGCTTGCATTATACAAAATCGCAACCTTCCTCGATGTCGTGTGTAGTACGCAATACCGGGTTTTGCTAAACAATGATATATTGTTATAATATTATTATGAACTAGCCTTTATGAATATTAGTAACTAAATTTTGAATTTTATGATATTATAATTCATCTTACACATTTTATAGAACATGGTATGAAAACAAAATAATTTTTTCTGGTAAAATGAGTATTTTTCAAAAAAATGCAGGTTTTCCGCGTTTTGGTAGAGCACCCACTTTAAATATAGTTTTTTACATGTTTATAAGTTCAATTTGAAATTAGAAAATTATTCTTTGGAATCAGGATATAAAAATTTACTTTGTATAAATTTTTGATATTTTTCTGATAAGTTTCTTATTTTGATGAATAGTAAAAATATGCTAAATTTTAATTAAAAACAACTTTTTTCATCGAGATAATTTATATGGTTAGATTATAATATATAATGGTTTTGAAGTATAAATAGAATATATTTTTACAATTTAATATAATTTAAGTAATTAGAATTAATTTTACACTGAATTCATAAGTAAAAACATTTCAATATTTTGCAACGTTTTAACTTTTAAAACCCGTTTTATCAACAAGGAGATTAATTTTAAATTAAATACTGAAAATTTTTTGTTTTTAATTTTAAAAAATGGATTCCATATTTGGAGTCATTAGGTCCAAATTATGTTAATAAGATACCTTTTATTTTTAGGAATTATGAATAGTAACTACGATAAATATTATTTACCGCAGTTAAAGGTAAATCGAATAATTAAGGGTAAATATAAAATTATAAAATTACCCTAACACTTTTCATAATATAATTGGATGATTATATTTTTCCCTAAATCATACTCGTGTAGAAATGGAATCTAATGGAACCCACTTGTATTTGATTAAGACCTTTTATTTATTTTATTTAAAGGAAAGTTAAATATGTCTCACTCAAACTTTACTAATTAGATTATTTTTCGTATAAGGTTATATAAATATAAATTAGATTATAAAAACTCATTGGAAATCTAATTTTTTTTCTTTATTATGGTAATTTATTTGTAATTTTTATGAAATATTTAATTATCTTAATAGCTTATACATTAATGATGTAGAAATTAGTTATTTACTAAAAAATTAATAATATAGTTTTTATTAAAATAATAATACATATACAAATGACCAGACACTTGACCAAACATTATTGGTAGAGTATATATATACCCTAATCATACAAGGGTCTATTTTTGGACCATTTGGAGTCTTATAAAACCGATTAGGACATTTATATTATATTATTTTAAAATATGTCAAAGATGTCACCTTCATAATTTATTAAATATAAAAATTTAAATGTTGTGATTTTAAGATGAAAAATTATATTAAAAATATTATTATGAAATATATTATATTTTTCTTCATAATAGGATTTTATCATTAATATTTATCCAACAAATAATTATACTAAATAATTAAAAAAATGTTGTAGTAATTATTTTATTAAGAGATATATCAAATAAATGATATTAAAAATATTAAAATAAAAAATATATGAACCAATTAATGTTCCCCATGAATTTATTTGATTAATATGATATGTTGGGAATCTATTATATATTTTGTTTCGAACATATCTCTTATGTGGTTTTTAATTAAATTCAAATAATGAATAGTGTAAAAATTGACACTATTGATATTTTATAAAAATAACATATTATTAAATTATTTAAAAATCAAAAAAATATTTAAAAACTAAAAATTGAACATTATATGGTCTAAAAGGTTATAAAGTATGTAATTATGGAAAATTCACAACATTTAAGTACGTATTTATAACAATTTGAAATTTAGAATTTTATTACCACAAATAAAATTAAATAGATTAAATAATGATAAATCAAGTTGATAAGGTTTAAAATAAACATAAAACATGTCTAAATTTTCTTGGATGATTTAATTACAACCCTATCGCATCTCATATTATAATTGAGTCATTTTAGATGTTTTTATGTGGGGTTGGAATTTATTATAAATTAACATTTCTTATGTTTTCAAAGGTGTCCCTCTCCTCCATTCTAAAAGGGCACCTCCTCCCTCTTCACTTCACACCATTTTGAGCCTTCAAGTTCGGAAAAACCCCGACCATTAATCTTCTAAACATCTATAGTTATATCATAGAGGTTCTGGTCTTCTCAAAAGACCAACTTTAGTGCCCTAAGCGGGGGTTTAGAAGAGGCGCGTCGAAGAAGAGGTAATATCCATTACCGATTCTGTCAAGTTTCTTTCTTCTTAAACTTCTTCTTATTTAGTTGTTTCATTATAAATTAATAAAATAAGTGTCACTAATATACATATATGATATTATAAATATGTAACAACCCCATTTCACCTTCTATCCATCCTCTAGAAAATGAAATCACCGCGCGTGCGTATGTACAGAATACCGTCTCCACGCCGTGGTGAAATCTATTTTTACACCACCACCTTACTTAGATGGGTATAATGGTGTAATGAATAACTATATATGGTTATTATAACGTCATACGGATTTTGAGATATTATACCATCCACTCCCATTTCATTCAATAATTATGGAATGATATTATCACTCGTGCGTACGTACGGATTACGTCTCCACGACGTGATGAGATTCATTGTGCATGTTAACCATTAAAGAATGATTATAAAGTATATATATATATATAGTAAGTAATAATGGAAGATAAGACATAATAATGATACTGTATTTATGTACATATATGTTTCATTTACTAAATTCCATTCAATTTAATATGGAAGTGAAAACAACGTTCATGCGTACATACGGTCTACCGTCTCCATGAATGGTGTATTTCGTTCCATTTATCGATCAATTATATATATTTATATTATAAATATATATTATTTATAAATCTTCTTTTACATTTTGTATGTAATTAATCATCACCTAAGTAATCATATGAATAATTACAAGTCAAAACACGGATGATAAATGAAATGATTTTACCCAAAACACTACATTAACATGGAATTGACAAACAAACGGTTAATATAAAGACATAAGTGAATCATATATGATATCATAAATATTATTATGATTCTTTTATAAGATAATAATATGTTTAAACCCACTATACAGGAGTCTCGGACACATACGGAATAAATTGGACATAAGGTAAGGGATAATTTTGCAAATCTCATTTTAATCCGAGATTGCTTATACGTATGTATTTACTGGGGTTATATTTTTCATCCATTTCCATAAAAGTGTTTTTGATAAAGTTTTTAATATTATTCCATGTATGTTTAAATTCATGATTACCCCTATTTGAATTTTAAATTTTTTTATGGAAAGGATCTTTCTTTTGTTTATGATATGAAGAACTTTTTGACTCTTCCAGAAAAATTACGAGGAGAATGTCATTTTAACTGATACGAAATGAAAGGATTTGTATGGTTTTATAATGCCTAATTTTCATGAATCTTCATCTAAATGTTTTCATGGTTATTTTCAATAAAATTTATTTCTTTTAAAATTGTGAGGAATTTTGTGAAAACAAAATGATTTTGAAGAAGAAAGGATATTTTCCTCAAGAATTCATTTCAAGTGTTTTATCAAAATTATTTTCCATCTAAGATGACATTATTTAGCATTTTTATGTTTCAAGTATATTGTCTCTATTATTTTCATGGTTTTATTTTTCTTATGATTAAATGTATCCATTTTTTTATATGGTTTATGTTAAGATGGGATGATGTTTATGAAACCCATTTTATTCTTTGGGTTATGATTAATGATTAATGATTATTTTGTGGCACAAGTAAGAATGATTTAATTATGAGATGGGTAGGACCTATATCTCCCTCCAATGCATTGGGTAAAAATTTATATCTCAGGAAATAAACATGTCTATAATGGAAGGTTAATTCTGTCCAGTGATACAGGACTGGAACGAGGAGTGAACTCGATTCAGTAAGGGACTTTGTCCACTACAATGGTCTTGGAAGTAATGCCTTGGATACTATGGAAATAATAACATGTGCTTAATGGTTACCACAATTAAATGTTTTATTCCCATGCTATTTTATCATGGTAAATGTTCCTTTATGATCTATGCCTTATGCATTGTCAAGATTTATGTGATTACTCATGATTTTTATGTTTTATGTTCATGTTATTACATTCAAATGTTTAGGGATTATTTTATGTTTACCCTTACTGATCATTTGAGCTCACCTTTTTATGTTTTCTTTTCCCCAGGATTTAAAGATAGGTTTTAGGTAAGAAAACCAAAGGGGAAGATCTTTATGGAAGATGTTGAAGATCTATCACCATGATTAGATGAATATGTTTCGAATTTCCAAAGAAAATAAACTAATATGGTCTTTTGGAATATGTTTTTGCCATGTATTAATTATTATTCTAACGTAATGTGATGTCTATGTATGTCAAGCTTTGGGTCTCTACAGTTGGTATCAGAGGGAAGGTTTAGTCAACCTTTGGAAACTAGGATGTGAAAACTTTTGTGAGATCCCTAGAGATATTTATAAGGTATGTATAAGGATGTCCCTAAGGATAAGTATAAGTATATGTTATAGTCTTACAATTATTTTAACGATCATAGAATTAAACCTAAGATCTTAGATATTTTAGGAACAATCCCTTTATTATGTTGTTTTCCTAGCATGATTTTTTCCTCTCACACTATTCTTTTTGGGTTTTAGGAGATGGCTGGAACCTGAAGGCACCGTATTGATCAATGTAATAGAAAATGAAATGATTTTACTCATGAAAAAATCAATGTTATGGGAGATGGAGTGAAAAATCTTATTGATATACGTACACAAGATATGAATCATTCTGGATATCCAAATGAGTAGAGAAAGGAACAATATTCTATTGATTCCTTCATGAGGCAACGTCCACGTTCTTTCAGTGGGTCTTTTGATCCACTTGTTGCTGAACAACAGATTAGTAACATTGAAAAGATATATTTGATACTTCGATGTTCATAGAATGAAAAATTCATTTTGGCTATTTACCATTTAGAAGGTGAATCAGACCAGTGGTGGACTATAGTTAAAAATGAAAGACCCCAAGATGAAATTGAATCAGTGGAATGGGATGAGTTCAAGAACTTGTTTTTCAATAAGTACATCCCTTGTATTGTTTGAAAAAAGATAGAAAAGGAGTTCCTTGCGCTTAAGAAAAAAGATGATGAATCTGTTGGTATATACAAGGCAATTTTTACAAGGCTTGCAAGGTATTCATCTGGCATTATCATCCAACCTAAAAGTAAAGTTGATCGATTCTTCAGTGGCTTAAAACCAAGTATTCGATGGGAATTAACTATAATAGACTTCATTAGCAATGAGGAAATTGTGCATTGAGCTATCATCTTAGAACTGGAAGTTGGTGTAACATATCCATCTCATGGTTTTGATAAGAAATGAAAGATGGAGTTCAAGAAAAAATCATTAAACAATGGTGAAAAGAAGATGAATGTTTCGTTATGCTCAAAGTGTGGAAATAATCATGGTGGATATTGTCTTAAAAAGACTAGAAAATGTTTCATGTGTGGAAAAGAAGGTCATCGAGTAGCTGAGTGACGATGTAATGGAAAAAACGTAGCTAATGATGAGAATAGAGAAACGAATATAGAGAATGAACCACCAACAATTCAATACTTCAAGTGTAAGGAAGTATAACATTATGCTAACCAATTCCATAATCTAAGGTTCAATGATGATCGACCTCAACAACATCTTAAGGAAAAGGAAAAAAGGAAGTCACATGCGATCACCAATGGCAATGTTGAGTATGAAAACGATGTAGTGGAATGATTATGTGTTTATGTAACGGGATTTCGAAATAATGTTGTGGAATCTCATTTATAGTACTGTTGAATATTGAAATATCTATGTATTGGTTTATTGTGGTTTTCAATAATTATACGGTACTGGTAACCTTGAAAAGTGATTGAAATATTTTTGAAAAGTATATGATATGTGAATAATGAAGGGATAAGGAGAAAATAATATGTTTGATATTATTAATGAGCTCATGACTGATATAAGGACAAAGTGATATCATTGTGTGAGTATATAGAAATTTTGGGATTTTTTTATGTGGAAAGAGTTAACTATTGATAGCATTTATATTTTCACTAAGGTTTAATGGGTATTCATTTTTCAAAAGAATACATGTTTAAGGAATTCACATGTTTGGAATGTGACCAACAAGATATATCGTATGATAGATGATGGTATTCACATGCTTGGTAGATGAAATTTCTAGTAATCATTTAAATTACACTATGATATTGGATAGAATTATTTTGGATAAGTCTAAAATATTGGAATGGATTATGTTGGACATCAGATAGTATTGTTTAAGGCTAGAAATTTTTTCAATATTATTTCTATAATGTTATAATAGTGTAGTTTTAGAAAAAGGACAACCTGGAGGACGGATGACAACCCGTCGCGTCAGACAAGGTTGGAGGAATCAAACCCACAATAGAAGTTCAACAGGCCATTATCGCCTACCTCTGGCTAACAAGAAGTCCTTGGTTAGTAGAAACAAGTTTTATTTTATTAAGAAGGATGATAGATGAAGTATACATCCATGTTTGGAACTATATACAATTAATCTCATCATCAATTGACTTATGTATATAACTTTTGCTAACCTTATGTTTGAGACAGATGGTATGACCTATCATTCTATCGCATGATCTGCTAACACTTCAGGGATGACAAATTCAACTTCATTTATTTAAGAGATGAAGTGGAAAATTTTCAAGGCACAAACAACAGTGAGATTGTACCAAAAGAAAGTAAGTATTTCTTTTAATTGAAAAATTATTCAACATTAGGGAAATAATCCTAAAAACCAAAAATGTTGTCCCAGTTCCCTTATATCTGATGAATCAGATTGTACCTTAGATCATCACAAATTTATGGCTTTGTGATTGTTGGATTTTTTATTGCCATGTTCTCTACCACTCTCCATCAGATCATGACGGTTAAATTTCTCTTATATATCCATATTTTAACGTATGTTCTCCAATGTGGAAACCCAGTGATGAGTTAATTTGGGTAACCGTTACATTTCATATTTTAGTTTTTAAAAGTAAGTTTTAGTATTCATTTTTACGATGTGAGTTTCTATGAATGAAACTTTCCTGTAGTAAACGATTTATGACCCCAACGAATTTCGAGGGAGAAGTTCATTTTAAGGGGGGTAGAATGTAACACCCTGAGATTTTATGAGTCATATTCTTTTTAATTTCTTTGATGTTTTCTATTGTACACAACACTAAGATTATCTTGTACTATACACAACACCGTATTAGCTTGCAGTATACACAACAATATTTTTGGCTCATGTTACACACAAATTCGAGTTCGTTTTGTGGAAATTATTCTACGCAAAATTAAGTATAGATTTTTTTTTTAATGTATAAATGAAATAAGTTTTGATAATTTTATACGAAACACCAAAGGGAGCTTTCACTACATGCAGCCCTGGATTGGCTTTCATTACACACAATCACGACCTTCCTCGATAGTGTGTGTAGTACGCAATATCGGGATTCACTAAACAACGATATATTGTTATCATATTATTATGAACTAGCCGTTATGAATATTAGTAACTAAATTTTTATTTTTATGACATTATAATTCATATTACACATTTTATAGAACATGGTATGATAACAAAATAATTTTTTTGGGTAAAATGATTATTTTTCAAAAAATGAAGTTTTTCCGTCTTTTGATGGCGCAAACACATTAAATATGGGTTTTTACATGTTTATAAGTTCAGTTTGACATTATAAAATTTTTATTTGGAATCAGGATATAAAAAATTACTTTGGATAAATTTTTGATATTTTTCTGATAAGTTTCTTATTTTGATAAATAGTAAAAATATGCTAAATTTTAATTAAAAACAACTTTTTTCATCAAGATAATTTATATGGTTAAATTATAATATTTAATGGTTTTAAATTATAAATAGAATAAGTTTTTACCATTTAATATAATTAAATTCATTAGTATTAATTTTACACTGAATTCATAAGTAAAAACATTTCAATCTTTTGCAATGTTTTAACTTTTAAAACCCGTTTTCTCAACAGTGGGATTAATTTTAAATTAAATACTGAAAATTTTTTGTTTTGAATTTTTAAAAATTGATTCCATATTTGTAATCAGTAGGTACAAATTATGTAAATAAGATACTTTTTATTTTTAGTCATTATGAACCGAAACATCGATAAATTTTATTTACCAGAGTTAAAGGTAAATTGGGTAATTTAGGGTAAATATAATATTATAAAATTACCCTAACACTTGTATTAATATAATTGGATGATTATATTTTTCCCTAAATCATACTTGTGTCGAAATAGAATCTATTGGAACTGACTTGTATTTGATTAAGACCTTTTATTTATTTTATTTAAAGGAAAGTTAAATATGTCTCACTCAAACTTTACTAATTAGATTATTTTTAATATAAGGTTACACAAAATATAAATTTGATTATAAATACTCATTTAAAAGATAATTTTTTTTTCTTTATTATGGTAATTTATTTGTAATTTTTAATAAATATTTAATTATCTTAATAGCTTATACATTAATGATGTAGAAAATACTTATTTCCTGAAAAATAAATAATATAATTTTTATTAAAATACAAATAACTATAAAAAGGACCAGAAAGTTGACCAAACATTATTGGTAGAGCTTATATATACCCTAAGCATACAAGGGTCGATTTGTGGACCATTTCGATCCTTATTAAACCGACTAGGACATTTATATTATTTTATTTTAAATGATGTCAAAGATGTCACCTTCATAATTTAATAAATATAACAATTTAAATGTTGTTATTTTAAGATGATAAATTAGAGTAAAAATATTTTAATTAAAGGTATTATATTTATCGTCATTATAGGATTTTAGTTTTAATTTTTATGCAAAAAATAAGTATATTAAATAATTATACGAAAATGTTGTAGTAATTTGTTTATTAAGAGATATACAAAATAAATGGTTATAAAAATATTAAAATAAATAATATATGAACAAATTAATGTTCCCCATGATATTTTTTTGATGAATATGATATTTTAGGAATCTATTATATATATATTTTTGAACATATCTTCTTGTTGGTGTTTATTTAAATTTAAATATGGAATAGTTTCAAAATTGACACTATTGATATTTTATATAAAGAACATATTATTAAATTATTTAAAAATCACAAAAATATTTAGAAACTACAAATTGAAAATTATATGGTCTAAAAGGTTATAATGAATCCAATTATGGAAAATTGAAAACATTTTAGTATGTATTTTTAAAAATTTATAATTTATAATTTTATTACCATAAATAAAATTAAATAGAATAAATAATGATAAATCAAGTGTATAAGGTTTAAAATAAACATAAACATGTATAAATTTTATTTATTTATGATATTACAACCCTATCTTATCTAATATTTAAATTGAGTCATTTTTGGAGGTTTTTATGTGTGTTTTGGAATTTATTATAAATTAATATTTCTTATTTTTCTAAAGGTTCCCCTCTCCTCCGTTATAAAAGGTCACCTCCTCCCTCTTCTATTAAAACAATTTTGAGCCTTCAAGCTCAAAAAAACCCTTTCAATTACTCATATAAACATCTCTATTTATATCATAGAGATTCTGGTCTTCTAAAAAACCATCTTTAGTGGCCTAAATGGAGGTTCAAAAGACGCACGTCGAAGAAGAGGTAAGATCGTTTATCGATTCTTTCAAATTTCTTTCTTCTTCAACTTATTCTCTATAGTTGTTTCATTATAACATAATAAAATAAGTATCACTAATATATTGATATTATATTATAAATCTTAAACAACCCCATTTCACCTTCTATCCATCCTCTAGAAAAAGAAATCACTGCGCGTGCGTACATACGGAATACCGTCTCCACGCCGTGGTGAAATCTATTTTTCCACCACCACCTTACATGGATGGGTATAATGGTTTAAAGAATAACTATATATGGTTATTATAAAATCATACTGATTATGAGATACTATATCATCGACTACCATTTCATTCAATAATTATGGGAACGATATCATCGCTCTTGCATACGTACGGATTACTGTCTCCACTACGCGATGAGATTCAATCTGCATTTTAACCATTAAAAAAATGATTATATAGTATATGTATAATATGTAATAATGAATGATATTAAAAAATAATGATACTATATTTATGTACATATATGTTTCATTTACATAATTACATTCAATTTAATAATGAAACGAAAACTGCGTTCATGCGTACATATGGTCTACCGTCTCCATAATCGGTGCATTTCATTCCATTTATCGATCTATTATATATATTTATATTATGAATATATATTATATATAAATAATTTATTACATTCTGGATGTAAGTAATCATGACCTAAGTAATCATATGAATAATTACAAGTCAAAACACGGACGATAAATGAAACGATTTTACCCAAAATGCTGCTTTAACATGGAATTGACTAACAAACAGTTAATATAAAGCCATAATTGAATCATATATGATATCATAAATATTATTATGATTCTGTTACAAGATAATAAAAGGATTAAACCCACTATACAGGAGTCTCGGACACATACAGAATAAATCGGACATAAGGTAAGGGATAATTTTTCAAATCTCATTTTTATCCGAGATTACTTATACATAAGTATTTACTAGGGTTATATTTTTCATCCATGTCCATAAAAATGTTTTTCATAAAGTTATTATTATTATTCCATGTCTTTCTAAAGTCATTTTTCCCCTCATTGAATTTTACATTGTGTTGTGGAAAGAATATTTCTTTTGTTTACCATACGAGGGACTTTTTGACTTTTCTGGAAAAAGTATGAGGAGAATGTTTTATTAACTTATAAAGAATGAACGGATTTTTATGGTTTCATAACACCTAATTTTCATGAAGCTTACTATACAAGTTTTTTGGGTTATTTTCAATAAAATCATTTTCTTTTAAAATTGTGTGTCATTTTATGAAAAGAAAATGGTTTTGAATAAGAAAGGAAATTTTCCTTAAGAATTCATTTCAAGTGTTTTATCAAATCTATTTTCCATATAAGATGAAGTTATTTAGAATGTTTATATTTCAAGTATAATGTATCTATTATTTTCATGGTTTTATTTTTCTTATGATTAAATTTATCCATTTGTTTTATATGGATTATGTTAAGATGGGATGATATTTATGAAACCCATTTTATTCTTTGGGTTATGATGTATGATTTATGTTTATTTTGTGGCACAAGTAAGAATGATTTTATTATGAGATGGGTGTGACCTATATCTACCTCTAATGAATTGGGCAAAGATTTATATCTCATGATATAGACATGGATGGAATGAAAGGTTAATCTGGTTCAGTGATACATGACTAGAATGAGGAGTGAACTTGATTCAGTAAGGGACTTTGTCCACTACGATGGTCTTGGCAGTAATGCCTTGGATACTATGGAAATCATAACATGTTCTTAATCGTTACCACAATTACATGTTTTATTCCCATTCTATTTTGTCATGGTTAATATTCCTTTATGATCTATAACTAATGCATTGTCAAGATTTATGTCATTACTCATGATTTTTATGTTTTATGTTCATGTTCTTGTGTTCAAATATTTAGGGATTGTTTTATGTTTACCCTTACAGAGCTTTTGAGCTCCCCCTTTTTATGTTTTCTTTTCCCCAATATTTAAAGATAGGTTTTAGGTAATAAAACCAAAGGGGAAGTTCTTTATGGGATATGTTGAAGATCTTTCACCATGATTAGAAGATTATGTTTTGAGTTTCCAAAGACACTAAACTAATACAGTCTTTGGGAATATGTTTTTTTCATGTATTAAGTATTCCTCAAAAGTAAGGTAATGCTTATGTACGCTGAAATTTGGGTCTCTACATGGATAATGAATCTTACCTTGAGTGATGAATTTGTGGGTCAAGATTTTGATGTATGGACATACCATCTTCCTGATGGTAGTGGGTTATTTTTTTTTCATGATGCATTACCTAAGTCTTTAGGTATGGGTTGGGTTTTGAGTTTTGTAACATGAGGTAAGGAAACAATATGATTCTTTCATACTGCCAAAGCCAGTATTATCGGGTATCATGGTCAAATATTTATCTCAAGAAGAACCAATGTATGGAGAGTTATGGTGGCATGGTTAGCCCATATAGTTCACAAGGTTCGGTCTAAAATTTATGTTCCCACATTCATGAACAATCCCGGTGGTGTATTCTAAGGTAACTTTTCAAGACCCTATTGAGATGTATTTCTTACACCAGACATGGGAAATCTGGTGCACATGTATAACTTATATCTCTTATAGTATTGACCAAATGATTTGGAGTAGACTTGGATGAGGTAATTCAAGTGGTTTTGGAGAGTGGATTATGCTTTGGACTGGGGAAGGAAATATGGCTATGTATATATTGTTTATTTTTTTCCTTTGTATATGTGATTGACCTATGGGGAGATCATATTATGTGTTAATTTATGACTTAGTAATAGTAAATTTATATATATTATTGAGTTTTTTTATCTATATTCTCTATAGTTCTTTTGATGAATATTGTATGGTTATTTTCACTTTGTGTTTGACTATTATTTGATTGAATCATTTTCCCATTTTATATATTAATTCATCATTTTTAGTCACCATACTCTATTATATAGGGGGTGAACATGAGTCTATGTAGCCCACTAGATCATATGGATGTTCAAGGATAGAGAGTTACACCTACTCTTCTCCCTTGGGTAGTTGTTGGATTTCAGATAATTCTCACCCTGAGTCATGGGGATGGGCTAATATGTGAGTGTAACAACATGATGTGACAATGATATTCCATCATATTTCTAAATAATGTATTTTTAGGCACTATGATGGCCATCATAACACATGATGGACTCACATGAATGTGTACCTCTTCAAGAGCCATGGTGGCACATTTAGCACAAGACATACCAATGAGAATGTTTATTTTATTTTTCTCAAGTGTACAAATTAATATGTTGGTGTGTATTAGGGTTACATGGTTAAACACAAATTATTTATATGTTTGCAACCTATAAGGGAACCCCAATGTGTGTGAATACATTGGGTTTGGTTTTTAGGTCCAAGAAAAAATGTGTGGTGGAATGGGTTGGAGAAACTCGAAAAGGACTTAGAGATGGGGTTTAAGGTATGTGAATAAAAATAGGGCCCTTGTGTATTTTTGGTTTAGTTTATTATTTATGTATGTTTTTTCCATTAGATGAATAATTATATTATCACCTTTTATGAAAACATCATTTTCATATGGCTTGTTTAGTGATCACTATGTGTACTTTAATGTTTATTTTTTTGTGATCTATTTTGTTATTTTATCTATCTTTTCATGATGATTTTAGGTCATAGTCTCCCAAATTAATGGTTTAGGCATTCAGATATAGTCAATATATTGTAATATATGGGGATTTTTTTCATGAGTTCATATAGTACCTCATCTCGGAGAACTACCTATTAGGCTCATACAAAGGAATTACAATGTGGTATCAATGAGTTTTTGTTTGGGTTTAATAATTGTGGAGATGTCAGATAGGCGGTCTAAGAATGTGTTGGTCCTTGCATTGAACTTTATATCAATGCTTCATGATTTCCTTTTTCATTCATAAGTCCTTTTTTCCATTGTGATAGGATTTCTATTTTTCAAATTTATTTAACAATTTTAAAACCACCTCGAATATAATGTGCATGAAAAGGAATACTATTGTAATTTTTAGATCTTCTCCTATAGAGGAAAGAAGAAACATGCATGTTTTAAGGTTTTGATGAAAGATTCACATGAAAATACTCTTCTTTAATGTTATTGATTTCACAGTTATGAGATTCAAATATTCAACGTTTCAAAATAAAACATATTTTTCATTTTTACATGTAACTTACTGGAAACATTAAACTCTAATAAACCATATAATTTAGTTTATAAATAATTATATATATATACCACTGGTATTCCATTGATATAGAAATATAATCAATTAGGGAATCTACAAGGAACACTTTATGGGTTGGTCTGATCATTTTATGTCATATAGAAGACAAAATGGCAGGGGAGTACACTTGAG
Source organism: Viscum album (assembly GCA_963277665.1). Classification (NCBI taxonomy): domain Eukaryota; kingdom Viridiplantae; phylum Streptophyta; class Magnoliopsida; order Santalales; family Viscaceae; genus Viscum; species Viscum album. Next base: position 1,469,242,993 of record OY728158.1, read on the forward strand.
AGGTGATTTGAATAGATGGTTTTGGTTACATATAGTTTCAACAATAACCTATAATGAGTTATCTGATATAGCATCCTTGTGGAACTCTTCTCGACCAAACTGTGTTGTTTTAATGTTACCCCTTATAGATTTTAGTAAAAGAATGTGAATACCTTATTCCTTAATGTTGTGAAGCCCTCTATGTTATTATGGTTTGATGTTAAGGAAAGTGGGAATGATGAGTTAGATATATGGACCTATTGGATGAGAATAGTGGTTAATGGTATTATAAGGTCGAATCAATAATATTTTGAGTATGGGTAGATGTATATGAATATGTAATGAATTTTTTTACCATGAAGTTCATTCCACATACTTTTATACAAAATCCCTGACTTGGACTTCACTTAGATTACATCAGTTATATTTGAGTAGAAAATTATCTCAATGCCTAATGAATATTAAAATGATATTTTCATGTGCCTCACTAATTCTCACAAACCTAGTGAGAGAGATTCCTAGAAAATTTTGGAAAACTTGATGAAATTATGGTGAACACTTCTTTTTGGGATTTGGTTACTGATTTTTACCAATGCTAATGAAAAGGTTATGTAAGTTATAAAACCCATTTTAAGGGATTTTAGTAAATTTTTTGTTTTTATAAAAGAATTTATAGGGGGTATATTGATTTTATTGAAATATATTATTTCATAATCATCTATGTATCTAAATATAGAGAAAAAATTAACTTACAAATGAAATTTAATGATCAATTTGTGTTTGGAATTGCATTATCACAAAAAATAGAAATTATAAAAAAGGAAAAATTATTGTGAATTTCTTTCACTACTACTCACATAATCCGTGATAATGAACTATCTTTCTGGTCAAATTTTATTCTTATAATGACGAAGATAATCATTTTTTATCATAAGTTTCCTTTGAAATCATGTACCACATTCATATCTTGTAAGTCATTTATGAAACATGAGTGGTAAGCCTACCTGATATTTTTTACTTTACATTCTAGTACTCACTAAAAAATTAAAATTCCATAGTATTGGGATGATATGAAATCTAATATGTTTGGTGGCACATTTTTGATCAAGTACTATGTTCATGGATGTATACTTCTGGTTGGAAATGTACACACCACTGTCTGTGACTACAAACAAATTTTTTAAGAAGAGGGGATAAAGTGGGAGCGACTCAATCTCTTAGATGAGTCCATTAGGGGATTAAGAGACATTGATAGACAATCATGTAATCCCAAGTTTTATCTTGAGAGAGGGAATTTCCTTCATGAATAAAATCCAGTGAAGGTCATAAAAAAAATACCATAAAGGCCATCTGTTAATCAAATCTAGTGATGAAGCCTTACGAATCACTCTAATGATGGTCCTTCACTAAAAATGTAGATTATGTAGTACTCTATTAGTAGATTACCTACTGGTGGTACATTAAAAATCCACATATGTGTACACCCTTTCAATAATAGTGTTAAATATATTCCACAACTACAAGTCTTCTACTAAAACACCCACTAATTCTTAATGTAAATCCAATGTACATTTATATCAGATATAATCAGTCAATTACATAGAGGATCAAACCATTCATCTCTAGTTAGTATGAGTTATGGCTTACAATCTTGGTCCATCATCTAGATACCATTTTCAATTTCACTGAACTCCATTAAAAATCAAGAGTTTTACTACAAGAGATTTGGGTTTATTTACACCAAATTTGGGGTTTGATACCAAAAACATAATATTGAATCCAATAATAACTTATTTTGATACATTTCACCTAATTTATCAAACATTTCATGTATCAAAATAATCTTCTATGATCCTTCATATTACTTCAGTTGAGATTCTCATTTTTCATTCTTATTGATCGCATAAACCCTATTACTCCATCAATGAATTAGTCATACCATATTTTGGTCTCCTCTTATGTGTAATCCCAAAAACAATTCTTCACTCTACTCGCCTACTGGTTCAGGTATTTCAGGGTAGCACTAATGTGTAATATCCACCCAGTATATTATTGTCTCCCATTTTACAAAACAATATTCCCACAAATGCCACATACTAGGTGTAATTACCATCCATATTTTCACCTTTCTAGTTACCAGTAAATATACAAATCCAAAATGGGTGGTTAAATTTATATTAAAAACTTAATCCCATCTTATTTACTCTCATGTAATATGATAGATCACATAATATAATTTGTTTTTACACTAATCATGACTCATGTTGTCTTAGAAGTGTTAGTGTATCATTTAATTAGTATGATTTAGGCACAAAATGTTAGAGTATAGAGGACCTAGTAGTTCAATATTAGTGACTCTAAAATATATAGTGGATATCCTAAGCACACAATGTTATACTCTATCGATTGGTCTTGAAATATGACTTTAAAGTATGAATCTTGAACTATGTGGCATTTAATTCTTATTAACCATGGTAAATAGGAAACCACACCGAGGTACAATCCTAATATCCTTAAATATAAATTTTCTATTATATAATGATCATATGTCAACCATTTTATACTTTTATTTTAGATACTATTTTTTAAATAATTAATACCTTGAGTTGAGAAAATCTAGTTGGTTTTCACATATGCAACATGATGTGAGATACCTCTCCTGGTTTCTTCATATAATTTACTTATATAAGTTTTAATCCACATTCTGAGATAGAAACTAATTTTGTAAATAGTTTAAGGGACCCACATGTCAATCTTGCGATTATACAATCCTCCCTCATGTGTTAGTCCTGAGGAGACCACAACCAATCTCCCCCAATTGATGAGCTTGGTATCTCATATATTACCAGGAGAAATATTTATTATTATTATGAGATTAAGGTGAATCATATTTCTCTTCGGAATATTATGGGATTCTCATGGTGCTGAGTTTGGGATTCCTCTAGCGATGAGCCTGGGATGATCCATCATCTCTCAAGTGATGAAAATGATATTCATTCATGTCCTTAAATGAATAATATTACATGGGACTCGAATGAAGTTTAATCCCCGATCATACATTCTCTTGTTTAGTTACCCATGAACATGATGACACAAAAAGGGACACTCATACATAAGTACCTCAATGACCATTTCTAGGTGTCTTCCTCCGAGTAGTCTACTATAAATGACTTTAAAATACTTAGATTATGTTATGGTGGAACAAAATTCAACACCCCACAATGGTCCTTGTCACATGACCTTAAAAGTTAAATCATGTCTCATTAAGTGGCACTAAACTACCAGGGTTATAGTTTCCTTTTCCAAGGTACATAGGAACCCATTCCTTGGATACTAATCCCAACAAAATAAATACCTAAATATTATTGGATAGAGATGGACGCCATACTGAAAAAACTGTTTGGATTTAAACCATGGAGTCACTAGTTAATAAGAGAAGTATGGAGAACCTCTAACAAAAAAAATTTCTCACATAAATTCATGGTTTCAATCAGAAATTTGTAATAGTGGTAACTAGCCTTGTGATAGGATTTGGGAATTATTGAAAAAATATTCATTTATTTGTAATAGTTTTACAATGTTGGAAATAATCTCCTCTAAAAGGGTGTGATGATCCAGACTGCACATGTTTTGGAGTAATGCACATTATAATGTTCCCTTAGTAATGTCCAGTTGATATCCTAATATTGAAAATCGTATTGACACTATATAAAAAAATCAGAGATAAGTATTATAACATATTTTCTTTCAGAAAATATGATTCTTGGGTGTAAGGTGATTGTATGGTATTCCCTAACATGAGTTATATTCTTTAGTCCTATTGTATGAGGTTTACATATGTGATGAACATAGTTAGTGGATTATACATTTAATCCTTATTTTTCTAGGATATGAATAATGTGTGCATGAGTTCAGTTGTACAATCAAGTTGTATAGGATTATTCACTCTTGGTATTTGAGTGATAATGGTTCCCTTTGAGTTGTGAATTAGTGAGAAAACATGTGAATTCCAATGAACTATACGTTTGGTGGGATGGTCATGGGCATGGAAGTCTTGGGGTTGTATGATATGGCTGATGACCCTATGGGGTGAGAGGGTATGTCAGAAATGGTTCAGGGTACCATTGTATTGTCGAAAAGAGTGGAATTTAACATAAGTTAAAGGTATTGGTAGGATGTGTGAGTGCGGATTTGTTGTTGTGAAATAATTATGATACTAGGACATATATGGTCTATAAATCAAGGATTTGTGTAAGGTAATACGTTTAGTGGGGTGTACAATAATTGTTATTTTAGAAATTGATCCACATTTTGAGTGAATTGTATAATGTTGAGGATAATGTTATTACAGATCCATGAACATGAGGAATTGATGTCTCTTTCTACACTCAGGTATTATTGATATGGCCACATCTATTCATTATAAGTGATTGGGGATGTAGTGGGATTGATGGATATGGGATATTAGTTTAGTATTAAGGAAATAATTATACTTCTATAGTGGGGAGAATCATATCAGCTATAGATGTACAACTCTCTGGTTGGATGTGTTGTGGGTGCGGTGAGACCGATTGGTGAACTTTCAAGGTGATACTAGGATTTTGGTGTGTGGGTGGATCCATTATGATCATGTTTATCTATAAATTTCATATTTAAGATTCAAATTCTATGTTGGTAAGATTCAGTGTGTTGGAATTAGTAAAATGACATTACTTATATGGTTAGAGAGTGAGTCTTATCAAAGGTGAACTAGTGTTATAGTAAGATCAAGATGGATGGAGTGGTTAGTTTGAGATGCAACTATGTAATTACATCGGGTGCTTGGTTTGGATTTTTTATATGAATTTAGAATATTTTATGATATCTTTAGAAGTTATTGTGATTGGGTGATGTTTTGTGATAATATATCGGTAGATCAGACTAATTGTTTTTAAGATAGGTCATACAAAGGAGAACTGACTATTTTTTTGGTGTGTATTGGGTACTATTGTGTCAAAATGGTATCAAGAGTGTTGTTGAGATTCTAAAAATATTTTTTGATAGGTGATTTCTATGGTGGGGAGACCTATGGCTAAGAATAGGTTGTTAATAGTGAATTCTTATGGAAATGAGTACCATAATCTTATTGATTACATATTTAAAGACACCATGGTTTATTCATATAGATGATTTAAGAGATAATTGTATTGGTTTTGGATATCTGGGAGAGTGGTTGGCACAAATTATTCTGAAGAATTCACATTAGTTCTTGTAATTACATAGAGGAATCATATTTTGTGTGTTGGTATGAAATGTTATGGTTTGGAATAGAATTATTGACTCAGATATGTTAGGGTTTATTGTTAGAGGACAACATGATGCTTCTTGGTGAATAATTCCTTATGGTAGGGAGTTTGTAATGAGAAAAAAAATTTCCAATCACTTTTTTAAAGAGGAAATTTAAATTACAGTTCTAGGGTGGTGATGTTACAAGAAATGGGATTCTGATTGGGAATATCATCATTGGTATGTCTCAAGGATATGTTGTTTAACCTGAAATGAGGATTGTTCAATGGTTTTTATGCTTTCCTCAGTAGGATAGATAGGTCAGCGCGACCTTGCATTTGAAATCTCATCTACAAGTATGCACCATAAAATAATGAATGGTGTTGAATTTTTCACATGACTAATGTAACACCCAAATATTTTATTATATATTTATTTTTTAAAAAATTTATGCCTTTTATATCTTGATTTACTCATAAGACAAATGAATCGTGATATGCTACCAAATATTAATATTAAATTTGACAATTATCACCTAAATGTTATATTATTTGGAATAAATAGATCTAACAAAACAATGAAGAAGTATTTTTTTCATATGTATATAAAGAATTCATTGGTTAGAAATGAATTGAAAATAAAAGTAAAATAAATTTAATGTAAAAAGTGATGTTTTTTAAAGAATTTCATTTATTCATGCAATGAGATTTTATCTTAATAAATTAAATTAATCACTATTGATATATGATTTAATGAAATTTTTAGATAATATAATCAAATTATTTTTTTCAGATTATTTAATGGTTATTACTGGTCAAGAAATGAGAATAAATTCATTTTTATGATTAGAAATAATTTTTATAATTAGAGAATTAATTTCGTTTTGTGTACTATTATAATACTAATTTATAAATCCTTTAAGAATTTAATTTGATAAAATGGTTTCCAGATTTTTAATATTCATCTACAATTTTTTTAATGAGTCCATTTTTTTCATTATTAACTATAACCATGGTAAGAATTTATTACTATAGTAAAGGATAAAAGGGTCAATGAGGGATTAATATATAGATAACTGATTAAATAACCTAAAAACGTGTATAAATACTATCATATGAATGTATTTAAATAATACCCCATCCAATGTTATATCTTGGCCCAATTTTGAGTCAGTTTCCATTTGAGTGTGACTTTATAATCTTTTAATATTATTTATAATTACAGCTGTCCCACTCCCCTCACATATAAAAATAAACTTACCTTACTCTCTTCTCTACACATATTGACCAAATTATTTTGAAAAATTTTATACCGAATAACTTCCTAAAATTCATATCCCTGAACATGAAGCGATGGAATTTTTTAAATACCCATTCAAGAAGAATTAAGGTGCTTCTTAATGGTAGATAATTGATGATTATGTATAAGTTCTTAACGATCCTCTTCAATATTATTTCTTCATAAACCTCCTAAAATGTTATTTGACCATATTAAAATGAATTAATTAGTATATTTAATAAACTATGTTGGTTAATTTTAATGGTATATCCATTCTCTATCTATTTCCAATCTATTAGAAAATGATAACTTCACTCAAGCGTACGTGCGGACTACCATATCCACGAAGCAATGTGATTCATTTTTCATTTCCTTCTTACATTGATTGTAGTAAGTATATATTTAATTAATATATATGATATATATTACATAATTATGATTATATAATTTGTATTAATTTTTGACTATTCTTTTGTTTCATCTATTGATTAGTGGAGTCATTATTTATGTGTATGTATGGAATACCATCTCCATGAAGTGATGCAATTAATTTTTCATCACTAATTCATATAAATGATTATAAAAACGTATATAATTAATAAATATGATATCTCTAACATTATTAAGATTCTTTAGATGATGAAAAATGCATAATGTGAAAGGACCATAACCATCAAACTGAAACATGCATAGAAAACATACCGGTTTTCACTAGAATGTTCATTTAAATATAGAAATTTTAAGAAAAAGATAATTGGAAAATATAATGGATTGGTAAATAGTATATTATGAAGGAATATGGTTTTGAAATATATTTATACTAAATCTATATTTATTATAAAGTAGTTTTGAGTGCATGCGAAGTGAGATAAGACACAAGGTACGGGTTTATGTTACAATATATTTTCTTTCTAGGATTACTGATCATAAATTCCAATTGAGGAAAATTATTATATACTTATCCTTTAAAAAAATATAATTTATTTATATCCAATTATTTCTGAGGTTTTCACTCGTTCATTTTATTCTCCACAATTTGTTATATAAAATATTTTGAGAAAATATGTTTAAGAAAAATTAACATTATTTCCAAATTGGTGATAAACATTTTCTTCCATGTCAATGTTCTTTAAAAAGTTCTAATTTTTTTTTATTTTCTATGATAAAATAATTTTTTAACTTCGTTTTCTATCATATATAAATTTATTTTTAATGTTATAAAATTAATCCTCTTGTTTTTTTTCTGAAAGAGATACTTTTGGACTTTTAAGAAAATGTGTGAAAGAAATATTTATTTTAACATTTACTACACAAATTGATTTATCTTCTACCATAACCATTATTTAATTTGAATATTCCATTAAAAATTTCCATGGTTGTATTCTAATAATATATTTTTTAAAAAATTATATAATTTTTTGTATTAATGAAATATCAGGAAATGGATATTTTCCCCTGTTTTCTATGAAAATTTTCAAATTATTAACTAAAGGTATTTTTCATCTATATCAACATCCTTTGATGTTTTCTATACTTAACTAGGAATATGTTATAATGATACCATAAATGTTAGTTTTTTTATGTATTATGATAATGTGATGTTATAATTTTATAAAAATATATTCCTTTCCATGGGTTATGCTATGGTGAATTGATTAATGTTTTTATGATCTTATGGAACAATTATTTATGGTTTTAATAATTTGTTAGGTAGTCCCATTAAATCCATATAAGGAACTAGGTAATTATTGATATCTCATGAGATAATATAGGTTGTAATTAGGATTGATACTAGTTCATCATTTTAATTAATCCAGTATGAGAATCTTGAGAGTGAACCATAACTAAGTAAATAATTAAATAAGGAGTGAACAAAAAACACTATAATAAATTGTTCACTTTGATAGTCTTGGATATGGACCTTCACTAATAAATCATATTCTATGTTCATAATTGTTTCATAAAATTTTTATCACATGTTTTTTATATGCTATCACTGATTATGATTGATTAATGGTGATTCCTTACTCTTATGACTGGTATATTTTTACATGCTAAAGAATTATTCCATGGATCTTAATTTATAACCTATGGTTGATTGTCTATAAAAATTATAAGCTGTAATCCTGATATCATACCCTTATTAATATCTTATGCTTTCATATGATCATTGGTTGATATCTCTCATATATACCCTTACTAAGAATCAGAGCTCACTTTTTATTATCCTTCCATTTTCCCCGGGCTATGAAGAATTATTTTAATTAATAAATTTATAAGAAGGGTGTAATGAGAGAATAAATTTGGGTAATATTTGAATGATATTTTATAAAATATGTTTATTATGTCACTACTCTCCAAATACACTGAACCTTTATGGTCCTCAGGTACACATTGTTGTCTAATGTATTAAATATTTATCTAAAATTATCCAAAATATATGTTTGTTATGTTTCAGTCACCTCAATTAGAATTAGATGTAAGTTAAGTTAAATTTATAGATTAGGATTATAAAACATTACTAAAAACCCCTAGGATATGACAATTTATAGGATGATATCCAAAAAAAATTTAAGGCGGAGATTATGGGGTTTTTTGCAATTGCATGTTTTTGGATACTAGAATGAGGTTGCATCTGTGGAATACATGCACCTAGAGGTATAAAACCAAGAATAGTTTGATTGAGTATGAACTCAATTTTTACTATGTTCAAATGAGTGGAACTAATATTTCACACCTAGATAAACATTGTTTAGGGATATTCTTTGGTTTATTCACATTATCATTGTGAATAATTATGTTTTATGAGAGGATATATTCTATGATGACTGATGATAAGTTATAAGGATATGATTTTAACTTAAAGAATAATGGGTTGAATGAAAGTGTCATAATTTAGTATATCATAAGTATGATTTTCATTATCACATGAATGTTTACTATGATAATTGATGTTTAATATTCACACAAATCTTTTGGTTTTATATAATGTAATAAACCAAGAAGGATCATGTGAAAAATGAATGTAACAGCTAATGAAATGACCCCCTTCATGAGAAAAAAATGAAATATGAGCAGAAATATAAATCATTTTTATTATACATAATAAAATATATTGATTTATGTTTAATAACCCGAGTGTAGGTTAATTTAATAATGCAACGAATTAGATAAAAATGGAATACTAGAAATTTTTATGTGACAAATAACATGGAGGGAAGAATATTTATCTTCCAACATATAATGAATGTGGGAATTATCACCTTGGGATGTGTCTCAAATGAATGGGAAGATGTTTTATGTCATGAAAATAATGGAATAAAAAAACTAACCATGGAGGAAAAATTAAGAGCATATAGAAGAAAATAAATTTTATCGTAAGGTACCACTAATAGTTCAATGTCTTATGTGTGAGGAAGGTGATAATTGTTTGTATTAATTCCCCAAAACAATGGATAACTCCTAGACCAAGGAAGGGTCTATGTTATATCAGCCACCCAATTAGATCATTATAGTTACAGAATACTTATTCTCCATTATTTATTTTTATTTCATGTTAATTTTTTTGTGATAATGTTCTCTATTAAAATCATATCATTCCACCTTAAGTGTAATTTGATGTGATTTTGAGCAATGATAAGATCTATCTATAGTTATGACATTTAAATTTTTAGAATAAAGAAATCACATTTCATTTTCCAAATTAACCTATTATTATAATTTGATATGAGGATTAATATAAGATTCCAATGAAATCTATATCCCTTAAATTGGTCTTACCATATATTCTTTAGAATTATATTTTACTCAAATGGTACGAGGGAAACTCATGATTTGAGACATGCCTATTATTTTAGAATATGATAATATAATTCATAGACAATTTCAAAATCATTACCTAAATTTACAAGTTAGGTTTTCAATATAATTATTACATAGTTTTATGCATATTTTAATCAATTCATATAGAATGACCTTGATTGAGTTTTAGAAAATGAAGAAGTAACTCTAGTAGAATCATGATACATGATTTATATTCCCAAGAACATCACCATGGTGTGAACCAATTTTTATTTTTGCACATAAATATCGTTCGATGTGTCTATAAAATGAGTATGGATAACTTAGCAAGATTAATATCAATAATAAGTATTCTATGCATGTATTGATGGATTGTATCAAATACATGGAGACCAATACTTTTCTAGGATTGAAATTAATTATTTATAGAATAAATTTATGGTTAAAAATGAGGATATAACTAATACATGATTCTGTATGAGGTCTGGTCATTATGAATTTATAGTGATGGAATTTGGGATTACGAATTCTCTTGTAATCTCTACGAATTTAATGAACATAGTATTTTTAGATTACCTCAACGAGTTTTTGTTAGTCTTTATAGATGAAATTATTATATATTCCAAGATAAAGGAAGATAATTAAGATCATTTGATGATTATGTTAAAGTCTAAATAAAGGAGAAATTTTATACTAAATTTGTCATGTTGGAATTTTGGATACTAAAATATTCATTCATGGGTCATATAATATAAAGAGAGTGTGTATCAAAATATCCATAAATGATGAATGTCACTATGAAATCAACCAGGCCAACCATATTGATCGACATCCTTTTTTTTCTTGGGTTTTCAAGATACTACTAATTCATTGTGAAATATTTATAACTAGAATCAAATCCAATAACCATGATGACATAGAAGGGATCCAACTTTCTTTGGATAAATTAATGTGATAAAAAGTTCAATGAACTAATGATAAGGATAGATTATGAAACTATGATCACAATATCATGAAATAGAGAATGGGTTTTTGATCTAAATTGATGCATTAAGGAAGATATTGGGATGCGTCCTCATATAGATTGATATAGTGATTACTTATGCTTCACACAAATTAAAATTTTATGATTAAAATTACATGACCAATGATTTGGAGCTAGTTGTAGTATTATTTTTATTTAAAAATATTGGGGCATTATCTTTATAGTGAAAATGTGATATATATATATATATATATATATTATAAAATATTATTTTATATATTCACATATATTGATAGTTGAATATACACTAATAGATATTAATGGATATGGTTAATGATTATGACTACTCAATACATTACCACCCTAGAAAGATGAACAAGGTGGATGATGCTCCAAGTTAGTAGGACCATTATAGTATTTTCATAATGGGTTTTGAAGGATATAATATACGTGATGGTTTATAGAAGATAAAACCTGAAATCATATGGAATGGGGAATGATCATATCCATCTCATATTATTATTCAACCATCTATTCATCTGAGTATTAAAGAGGTGTTGAAGGAATATGTAGAACTACAAAATATGGGGAGTAATGTAATTGAGTTCAACCCAGATTATAAATGAATGATAAGGTTCAAGAATTGTGTAATTCACACGTCAGTACCATATTTGAAGATGGATATGTAGGGTGAAGATTATAGTTTGTTACACTTTTCACACCAGATGTAGAAATATGTATAGATATCTGAAAGAGTTTTTCTAATGTGAAAACATTAAAAGAAATATTGTAAAGCATTTATATCGATTCATGGTCTTATAATATGTTAAGGGTGATAGATATAAGTCTAAGGGTTTGTTATATCTATTACCCATACTAGAGAGTAAACAAAGTAACATCATAATGATTTCATCATTAGACTCCCTAAAACATTTAAATTTCACAACAATATTTGGGTTGTAGTCAATATCCTTAAAAATTAAGAATATTTCATTTATCATAGATAATAGTCTCTATTAATCATCTCACCAAGTATTATGTTAATTAAGTGGACATGTTTTATAGAGTACTAATATCAATCATATCTAATCATGATTAAATGTTTACCTTGATGATATGATGAATTCTACAATAATCATTGAGTATAGAGTTGAACATTATCACTTCATATCATCCTTAGACTAATGTTCAGTCTAAAAGGATCATTCAAAGACTAGTAGATATATTGAGAGCATGTTTATTTTGTATTTTAATGGTTTTTTGGATCATCACCTTTCTCAGGTCATGTTTTTATACAATAATAACATCAACTCGAGTATACATATAGATAATTATGAATCCCTCTATGTCCATAATTTTTAGAATACAATTTTTTAATTTCATGTTGGAGCAAAAAGATATTTGTAATTGGTCTAGATTAAGAAATATTATAGAAGGTTAGAGTCATTTGACAACACATTTCAGGGTCGACCAAAAAGTTATACTGATAATCATTGGAATGTTATATAAATTGATGTTGGTGACAGGGTATTCATATGAATATATCGTTGTAATATGTTTATGAGATTTGTCAATGAGGGTAATATGTGCCCCATATATATTGTTCCCTTCAAAATTCATGACCATATCAAGATATTTTCCAATGTCTTGGTGCATCCACTAAATCTCACTCAAGTAGACGATGTGTTTTATATATATCTACTGAGGAAGTACACACCCAAGTATGTATAGGTACATAAATCATATGTTTTACCATTAGATCATTATCTATCTTATAAGGAACAATTGATAAAGATTTTTGACCGAAAGAAGATATTGTGGTAGCACAAGACCACTAACCTGGTCAAAGTGTTATGGTGAAACCAGAAATTTGAGGAAGATATATGGGAAATCAAGGATTTTATTATACAGAAGTATCCTCAATTATTAATATAATAGTGATGTAATTTTTAGGTAATGTTATTATAGGGATGGAGTAATGTAACACACAAAGATTTTATGATATATTTCTGTTTAAATAATTTTAATGTCTTTAATAGATTTCTTTGCAACAATCATCGTGTTCTAAAAAACTATGAAATACAATTGAAAGTTATTATTAAATGTGATTATTATTTTCTTGTTATTGGATTTATTTGTATGAATATGACTAACCAAATTAAGAGTAGATATTGTTAACACTTTTAGAAAATTAATTCATTTGTTATCAATTGATTTGAAATGAAAATATACCCATTTGAAGGTTAAAAGAGATGCTTTATTGAAAAATTAATTTTTTTAAAAAGTTTATGTTATTATATAAATAAATTAAATTAATCACTATTGGGGAATGATTTTAATGATTTTTTTAGATAATATACTCAATCAAATGTTGTAACCGTTATTTATAAGTTATTACTAGGAAACGAAGGGGGAGAAATTCAGGCACTTATTTTGAAATTAATTCCGACCACATATAGAAATTGAATTTAATAAAATCATTTCCTTATATGGAATCAAAATGTATAAATTTATAAATGAGGACACTTTTAATTTTAATCCTTATGAATATTAATTGAGGTAAAAACTCATTACTACAAGAAATGATAAAAGGGTTACTGAGGGGTTAAACTAAATTGAGAAGGGTTAAACTGACCTAAAAACCTATATAGATTCTTTTTGATAAATTAATTACAATATTAAATCATCCTTTATTTTTAGTTGTTCCAATTTGGATCCAATTTCCCTTGAGGATGATTGATAATATTTTAATATTCTTAATAATTACAAGTGTTCCACTCCACTCACTTATAAAAAGGAACATAATCTCATACCTTATTTCGTACACATGAGAAATCTATCACATCATGTATCTACTAAAAAACAATCACATAATACTAATATGCTACAATAAGGTGATAGTATTCCCAAAAGACCCATCGAATGATCCTTAATATACCTCTCAATTAAGGATACCCTGAGAATATGGATGCATTCTTACTGATTTTACATGTTTCATTCTTATTAAACCACCTCAAAATGTTATTAATCAATATTAAAATGTTGTAAAAGTTATACTTACTATAATTATATGTTTTTCTGTTAATTTTATACAAATTTTATATCTTCTTTGCATCCATTTGAAAATGATAACATTACTCTTAAATACTTTTTGTCCACCACCACTATAAAGAAATGTGATTTTTATTCATTTTATTTTAACATTGTTGGTACTAATGATATATTTGATTGATATTTATTATATTAATAATATAGTTAAGATTATTAAAAGATTAATTATTATTTACAATTATTTTATTCCCTCCATCAAGAAGTGGAAACATCTTTCATGCATACATATAGGAAACTATCGCCATAAAGTGATGTGATGCATTTTTCGTCTATGATTTATATAAATAGTTATAAAAGTGTATATATTGAATAAATAATATACTTATTTAATTATTGATATTCGGTATATGATAAATCCATGAACAAGGTGCAATGATTGGAACCATTAAATCGAAACATGCATGGAAAAGCGACCCGTTTTCCCCTAAATGTTCATTTCAATAAATAATTATCAAAAAATGAAAATTATAAATTATAAATCAGTGATAAATTGTAATATAGTTATTTATAGTTTTAAAATTGATTTATAATAAATCTATATTTATTATACCAATGGTTTAAATCATTACTCTTCCATATGGAACATGATGTAAGGGTTCATGTTATATCTAGTTAATTTTGGGAATTATCTATGTCCAAATTACATTGAGGGAGATTATATATTCATTATCCATTAAACCCCATATATTTTATTATCTTATGGTTATTTTTGGGTGATCTTGTTTTCCTCTCACTATCCTCCCTTTGTTAGAATAAATAATTTGAGAAAATCTTGTTATGAAATGTAATATGTTTTTCTTATTTGGTCAAAAGACATTTTCTTCCATGTTTGTGTTCTTTAAAACGTTTTTCAGAGAAGGTTATTTTATATATTCAAATAATTTTTTAATTTAAATCATAAAAACATTTTAATTTTTTTACTTTTTATAAATGAATCTTGTTTTCAATTTTGGAACGCCTTACTTTCTTAATTTTTACTAAAATTATGAAACAAATATTTATTTTAACATTTAGCACAAAAAAATTTGTTATTACAATCATACATAATCTTTAATTTAAAAAATAATTTACAATATTCCATGGTTATTTTGAAAGAAAATATTTTTAAATATATTTTGGAAATGTTTATTATTAAATATACTGAATGAAAAGGATATTTTCCACTCTTTTAAAATAAATTGGTCAAATTATCTTTTAAGGTTATTTTAATCTATGCCAACATCTTTTTTTTTCTTATGAATACAAGGGGATATTATCTACTAATATCATTCATATTATTTCTCTATATGGATTTTGATTATATAATAATTAAATTAATTTTAAACTCTTTTATTTTCCATAAATTATTATATAATGAATTGAGGAATGTTTTTATGATATTTGTTAAAATTATATTTGGTTTTCATCATATAGTAGGTGGTTTTCTTAAATCTCTCCAATGCATTTGGTAATTACTGATATATTATAAGATAATATAGATATAAATAGTGAGTGGACTTATTATTCATGTGACTCTTTCCCCTGGGGTAGTCTTGAGAGTAATCCTTGACTAAATAGCTAGAGGTATGGGGAGTAAACCCAATCCACTATAGAAAATTTTCCAATATGAATGTATTGGAAATGAAACAGGAAATATTTAATGATTTCATATGATAATTATTGATTCATAAAATTACTATCAAAATTTCTTATTTTTATGATATGATGTCATGAACCTTGATTAATTAATAACGATTCCTCACTCTTACGACACATGTCTTTTGAAATGCTAGAGTTTTACAAAACGAGTCATGAATTTTAATCTAAAAATGATTGGGTAGATATTTTTATTTTATAATCAGGATCTTATACCATTAATATTATCTTATTCTTTAATATGATCATCTATTTATTTCTCTCATCTTTACCCTTATTTACCATCAAATATCAACCTTTCTTATGATTTCATTTTCCCAATGTTATGATGAATGGTTTTAATTATGAACTATATAAGAATGGTAAAATGATAGAAGAAATTTATGAGATATATTTTTAACACCTTTAAATTTTATTATTTTTTTCAAATAAATTCAATTTCATTGAAATATTTCATTACATGCAAATTCGAGTTTAAATTAATCGTGATATACTAATAAAATATCATTATTTGATGTAAGTTATCTCTTATACATTTAATTGATGTGTATTAACAGGAATAACTAAATTATGAAAAATTTATGGTTTACATATACATAAAAAAATAATTTCTTATCAATTGATTAGAAATATATATAGAAATCATTTGAAAGTAAAACAAATATTTATCTAAACCCCCATTTTATACGTGGAATGATGTTTTAATAAATTAAATTAATAAATTTTTTTGAATTATTATAATGAAATTTATAAATTATATATTCATTCAAATGTTTTAACATTCATCGTGTATTTTTCTAATCATGTGATAAGAACAAATTTTGTTTCATACATAATTTTTTTTCTAATATTAGGGTTCTTCATGTTTTTCACACTTATTTTAAAATTAAATTTTTACTCTATTAGAAAATGTATTTGAAAAAATTACATTCATTCTTTAAATAATCACGTCAAAATTATCTTAGAGTGAGTTTTTTGGTATTTTCAAGAAAGGATTAATTTTTTGATGAATAATGAAATTATTGATTTTTATTATAATCTGCCTTTTTTGTTAATGAATTTTCAAAGTAATATTTTCTTTTAAAATTGTTATAAAAGTAATTTGTTAAATTATACTATGATTAATATATTTTTTTTTAATTTTTATAATAAAATTTTTATACATAAGAAAATATTTTGTTTACAAAAATTATTTTCATCATAGATTCAGTTTTAATTATAAATTCAATTAAACCACTTATGTTAAATGAATTTGGTAAAATTGATTCCATATTTGGAATAATTATTATTAATATTATTAATATATACTATTTAAATTCTTGTTGATAATTAATTTTATAAACAATAAAAATTATTTGATACGGTTATGGTTAGAAGATGTTCACTAAGGGATTAAACTAAAGATATAATAGTTAAAATGATCCAAAAGATTATACCATTGATATTTTCATGACATATTTAGACCCTATCTTATAGAAAATTTTAATAACTTTCTATTTTAAAGAATTTTTATTGAGTATTTATTTATCGTATTGTATTCTTTTAATAAATTTGGAATTTGCCCTCCTTCCCCACTTAAAAAAACCTCCTACAATCCATTATAAAAACATAAAAACCATTTTAGTTTGGGAATGAAAATCAACAATAACTTTTTTTTACATCCATTAATATTTCTTAAATTCCATGTTTGGATTATGAATCCCTCCTAATATGTCATTTTTTGAAAACCAAATTTGGTTTTATGAAGAAGTTGTATCGTTTTTAATTGAACATTTCTATTTTATTTCTTATTACACATCCCCAAAAACTTATTAATATATTATGAAATTATAAAAATATTATATTCCATATAAATAAATTTTATTATGTTATTTTCGTAACCTATATCTATCTCTCCTTCCAACAAATGGGAAATGAAATTGTCTATCATATATATGTCAGACTACCAGCTCCTAAACTGATGTAATTTATTTTCCATAAATGTCTCTAAAAGATGGATATAATGATGGATTTAAGGTATATATATTATATTTATGAAATTATTATACTTATAAATTATTATATTACATATATATTTTTACCTTCCAGTACATTGAAAAATGATAACATTTCTCAAGCATACTATGGACTACTGCCTCCATAAAGTGATGTGAAACATTTTTCATTTTTTTAAAAAAGAATTGTAATATGGGTATATTAAATGAATATATATGATATATTTTATAATATAATTATTTTTAATGGATAATAATTCTTTACATTTTTTCATTCTATCTGTCGAAAAATGAAATCATCATTCATGCGTACGTATGACCCACTATCTTTATGAATGGTGTAATTCATTTTTTATCACTAAATTTTATTAATGAATATAAATATGAATATAATGAATATATATTATAATAATATAATTATTAACATTATTGATATTATTTAACTATAATCAATGTAAAAGTACCAAAACTACAAAACAAAATCATACCTGAAAAATATAGCAGTTATCGCCTGAAATTTGGATTTCGATAAATAATTGTTAACAAAAGGATGATAAAAGGAAATAATTAATCCATAAATTGTATTATATTTATATATATGATTATGGTTATATAAAAAATGTATAATAAATATATATTTATTATATATGATCTTGGAACACATTTGAAGGATGTCGTACCTGATGTAAATGATTTTCATCTCACATTTATTTATAAGAGACACATGTCATATTCACCGATTATTTAATTTATTTGGTTATATATACTACACATGAATATATTTTATAATTATGATTTTTTAAATTATGTGGTCTTTCTTATCTATTTAACATTTCTCTATTCGTAGGGCTTATGGTTCAAAAATTACTAAGGTGTTAAGGGTTTTTTGGTACAATCCTGTTGTTTACTAGGATTGTTTGTGATTATGATTTTGATGATAAAATATTATGATAAATCTATATATAAAATAATTAATTTAATTCTATTATGTAATTTCTAAAAATTAAAATTTTTTACTGTCACCTTCCACTGTTTGTGTAGTCACGATACTAAAATAATTTTGTTAAAGGAAAAATAACAATATTTCTCTCCTAAGTAGAGAATAATTTTCCTTCCATATCCTTGTTTTTTGGAAATGTTTTTAGGAATGTTTTTAATATTAATATATAATTGTTTAGTGTAATTTCTTCAACTGTTTTATTTTCATAAAATAGTTTAAATGGAATAATTTTTTCATTTTCCAAATAAGGTAATTTAGATTTTTACTAAAAATGTTTATGGAATAATTATTCTAAAATAAATGGCATAAACTAAATTTTCTACCATCATGAACACAAAATTATTTGAATATTAAATTACATTTTTAATACTTATTTTAAACTAAAATGTTTTGACTCTATTTTGAAAAAAATTTATTTTAAAAAAATTATTACAATGTTGAAAACATATTTTCCTCAAGAATTGTTCCATGTGGTAATTGAAAAGAATTTTCTATATAAGAAGAAATCATTTTATGTTTCCTAATGCTTATTAAGGATATTATTTAGTTATATCATTATTATTATTTACCTATATAGATAATGTTTTTTTAAAGGTTGGGTACTAAGCCTTATTTATTATTAAATCAAAGAAAAGACCTCTTTAACTGGTTAGAGGGAGACTCATTACATAGCCCGAAGGCCCAATGGGCATTTATCCCATTACATGGCTCGTAGGCCCAAATTCTTGGCCTAAGGTCAATTCTGTGAATAGTACTTCTAAAGTACTCGCCTGCTACTATATCACACAGTACCCACCGCTACTACAGTAATCTGTCGCCGCTACAGTCCGATACAGTACTGCTATAGTACCCTGCGCCAAATTGGTTTTGAACCCCCATTATTCATGTAGGATTGCAAGGTTCTTACCACTAAGCCAAACCCTAACTACACCTTAGATAGATTATGTTTATTATTACAAGATTTCTTTAAAATAAATTCATTTTAATTGGGAAATTCTATGGAGAATCGATGAAATTATTATAAAACTAAATTCTTTTACATGGGTTATGTCCGTATAAAATGTTTATGAAACACTTTTATTTTCCCAGTTTATAGAATGATGAATGTTTTATTGTATTTTTTCATGTATCTATTTAATATTCATTATGTGATGGGAGGTACTAGAATTATATATCCCCCAATGAATTAGGTAAATATGGATATCTCATGAGATAAAAATTACTAGAATAGGGATTAAATCTAGTTCTATAAGGTAAGATATCTACTAAGATAGTATTGGGAGTGATCCTTGTCTATTGTGAATGTTTTTGGATAAATACCATTCTTATATTATAGTATTATATATTATCATTTACTGCTATGGTAATGAATTTTGGTGCTTATGTGTATGAAAAAATACAAGTCTTATGATAATTTCATGCTCTTCTAGCCTATGTTCATTGATTCCTTTAGGATTCTTGTTTTATATACAACCAAACATTATCCCATGAATAAATATTATGATATATGATATGAAGGGTTTGTTTTTAAAATTTATTCTCGTGTTCTCATACTATTATCATTATGTTATGTTTAATTGATCAATGATGTCTCCCCTAGTTACCCATACTGAGCATCTTATCTCACCATTTATTATGTTTCCTTTCCCCATGTGATAAATACATGTATTAAGTTTGATTTTCTCTTAGGTGTTCTAGTTATGAATAACTTTGTGGGAGATGATGCAGTTAATATTTGAATAATTTGTTTATGTATCTAATGTAAAGACACAGAATTGCCATGTAATTGTTTTAAATAAATGGGAATTTTAAGAGTCCATGAAAATTGATGGCACATGATTCTGAGGCCTGGAGTGCCTAGAATGAATTTATGAAGTTTTTTTCGGGTGTGTTCAGTAAACATGGGAGCAAGATTTTATAACTTTTAAACCGTTGTTCAGAATTGAAATCTGAGGGCACCGTTGAACTCACAGTACGAATTTTTTCTTAAAGATACTTTCACTTCGACGACAGTTAGTTGAGAGTGGAATCTAGTTTTTGGGTTTTTTGTGGAATTAAAAAAATAAAATAAACACACATTTTATTTTATTTTGTTGTAACCACCAACTTGTGGATTTTGGGAAGTGGGGACCACCAAACCTGAACCTTCCATGAGAGGTTATGGTGATGGGGACCACCCAAACCTAACCTCATATGAGAGGTTATGGTGGTGGGGACCACCCGAGGCCTAAACCTCTTCAACTCCCTCATTAATGTGGAGAAGACTGTTGAGATTCCGCCACATTAATTGTGCCAACCCTCTCCCACTTAATTTAGCCAATTTAATTAATACTATTTTAAATGTGCCAATGCACTACTTTATTATTCCAACGTAAATTAATTGGCTTGACCCTTTTTAAATATTAAGTAACAGTGTCATTGGAATTTATGAAGGTTCCTAATAAATGAACCATCATAAATTCCAAGATTGTTACATACCTCTCCCCATCTCCTATACATATATATCTTGGGAGGAGGATTTGGGATGGCTTCACCAAGCAATGAAGTGCTGGTAAAGTTCCATGACACCCAACACTTGGAAGATTATGATCTCAATGAAGAACATGTTCGCCAACGGAGAATGCGCTCTCCAACAAAGAATGCTCCACCGACGAAGAACACTGACTTGAACTTCTTCCTTGGGACACCCTTTAAGGAGGAACATATTCGACTATGATGAACCGATGCACGAGCTCGGGATTGGAGGTGAGTGGAAGATGCGAAAAATGAAAACAACTTCACCTTCTTCCCTCTTTGTCGACGTCATCAAACAATCGGGTAGTGGGTTTATTTGTGTGATAATAATTTTCCCATATTTTCATACCTTGGTTTCTTTTGTAGTTTGGGAATGAAACATTGTGGGAAGTTGTATGCTTGTCGTTCTTCTTTATTGTTGAGCCATATGCTACCACTGTAACGTGGAGGGTACGAGCCAAACCAACATGTCCTGACCCCTCCACCGTTATTCTTTGGTGGAATCTTCGAAATGGAGGAAGTCAGTGAAGGTTATGAAGGTGAAGAAGGCAATGACGCCGCCACCCACGACCTCCGTGACCCGCGCCGCCCCCGCAGCAATCCACCCTTATAACCGTACTGGCCGCGCTCCGTGGCCGAGCCACCCCACGATACTCCGACCGAATCGGCCCTGCACCCCCGTGATGCTCTGGCCCTTCGGCCGAACCAGCCCCATGGCCGTCTGAGCCTCCCGAAATTGTGCTACCCACCGGCCCTTCGAGCCTCCTGGCTCGCACTGCCATGACCCACCAAGACGCCCCACGACCTCGTGCCCTCGAGGCCACCCGTGGCCCTCGCAGCCTTTCAGGCTGAACCCAGCGGGCCGGACTGACCCAACGGGCCGAGCAGCACTGTGTGCCCAGCCGGTCCAGGCCTAGTCGGATCAAACCTGGGACCACTAGGGCAATTTACTTTTATTGGGCCATAACTTTATCACCAGACGTCCGTTTGACGAACCATTAGTAGCGCTGGAAGTCTTGGAGCGAGTCAGTATTTTTGAGATATACCCCAATGAGATTTGGATTGATGTAGGAAATGGTCAGTTTGGATCGAGCACAAATCCAACCGGGCCCCCGGGACTAAAAGGCTAATAACTCATAGACCTAGAATCCAATTGATGTGTTGTCTGTTACATTGATACCCCTATGACGTGGCATAACTTTGAGATACTTTTTCGCAGGACTTCAGGCCAGTTGGAGTATCAACCTGTAGCTTGTGGAGAATATCTTCCTAGAGAGGAGCGAGCATTATGCGGAGACCTAGAAGCTGGCTGAGACCAAACAACTGCTGACTGTTTCGACTTAGAGTGACTCGACTAGCCTAGTGGGGAGTGCCTTGGTGTCGCGAAAAACCCACAGTGGGGAGCGCCTTGGTGTTGCGGCAGACCCATAGTACTTGACAGGAGGAGTACCTCAACAGTCAACGAGGCGGAGCACGCTTGGTGACACAATAGACCCATGGTGGGGAGCGCGCATGGTGACATAGAAGATCCACAGTACTCAACAGGAGGAGTACCTCAGCAGTCCAAGGTTAGTGGGAAGCGCCTTGGTGTCATGGCAGGCCCACTATACTCGATAGAGGAGGAGTTCTCCAGCAGCCGAGGATTCAACAATGTGACTGGGGATGTTACTTGATACTACCCATATAATAAAATCCTAGTTTGAGCTGAGTCAGTTTTTCTGTTTATTCCTCATGATAGACCTTGAGGGTCTCGAGGTCCCTACTGAGTATCGTTATACTCACCCATACACGGGCTATGCTCGCACCTTGTTGTGTTGAATGCAAATGACGAATAGTGCGGAATGAGGCCGAGAGTACCAGGACTGGATGGTGCCCAGAGGTGGACTATACGGTGAGTCGGTACATGGAGGATACAGACAGATGAGGAGTGATGAGGAGGAGATCTATACCTACCCTTCAGGTAGGAACCTCGGAGGATTACCCAACAACTGACTTTACCTTTTCTTTAGTTGTATTATATCATAGTTGTACTTGTACTTTCCTATTGGGCTTGTATTCTGGCCTCTTTTCCTTTCAACACTCTTTTGTTATATAGTCTACTTAGTGTTTTGTATCTAGTTGTGTGCTTTCTTATGTGTGTGTTATAGGTTATAAAGGCAATGCCTTCCCAGTTTTAGGTAATTACGCCTTTGGTGCTAGTATTCAACCCCTGGACTATAGAAGGTGGGCTTGGGGTTATCACGACACGAGCCCCGGGGGACGGGTCATGACAAATTGGTATTAAATGAGTCGGTTCTACCACAGAACATAGGAATTCGATATTTTCTGTGAAGTAATAGTCTCAAGTGTAGTGAGTGTGTTTTCTAGTTCATGGAGTCTAGTTTTGGTGTGATGCCTAACGTATCCATACACAAGGACCCTGACTTCTGATTTTCGAGTTAGCATGCGCAAACACTGATTGCGTGTGTGTTTTCAAAAGGTTCATTAAGTCATCTCACCAGTTCAACTCACTAGGTATAACTTTTTGACCGTATCATAGCTGTTTCTTTTTAGAATTCCTTTACACATATAATCTTCTAGAGTTCGGAGAGTTGTACACACTAATATCCCACTGAGTGATGAGGCCTCAGTGTAGGGCCCTCTTCCAGTAGAGGCACCAGCGGAGGCACCAACGGTACCATTCCCTGTTGGAGCACCGATGTCACTAGCCCCAGCAGTGGATAGTGCATGCCGCTTGAGCGCATTGCACAAGTTCCAACACTAGAGGCCACCCAGGATTAGGGGAGAGATGAAACCACATGCAGCTGAGGATTGGATGGAGGTCGTGGTGAGAGTTTTCTAATTTGTAGGGACACCAGCTGATTTCATGGTGATCCTTTCTACTATCCGTCTACAAGAAGCAGTAGGAATATGGTGTAGCTTGATACTCTAGGATCATAATGAGGTGACGATTCTCTAGGCAGACTTCGAGAGCCTGTTTTGAGCATAGTTTTTCGTAGAAACTCTTTATACAGTGTGCATTCAGGAGCTACTTCATCATCAGTAGGGCATCATGACTATGGCTCAGTACTTGTCGAGGTACACTGACCTCTCACGCTACTCCACTGATATGGTACATGACCCATTCTTCAAGGCTCAGACCTTCGAGAAGGGTCTAAGGAGGGATATCTGGGCTTCAGGGACCTCACTCAGTATCCCAACACAGGAGGGGGTGTTAGAGAGAGCCCTCTTGGTGGAGAGTTTCCTTGCTGAGCAGTCACCAGCAGTGAGACCCAATAACAGTTATCACATAGTAGATTCTTCAGCAGCTGGCAGCAGACATACGTCCCAGAGGTCCACGAAGACCAAAACTACATTTGGGCAACCACATGAATCAGGATCGGTTGTGCGGGGCACCCGAGATAGAGCCTATCATACCAAGAGAGATAAGTGTTACGCATGCGGCGGGCATGGTCACATGGCTCGTGACTGTCTGACCCATCGTACGTATGATAAGAAGACGGTCGAGAGACCGCCCAGGCAGAGACATAAGTTCGATCGATCTGGTCCATAGGGAGCAGGTGGACATGGAAGAGGAGCTAGTTGTGCAGTTGGCGGTGGGAGACAGTTTGAGATATTATTTCCACCACCACCAAGAGGTCCACCCCGACCGTAGGGAGCTGGTGGATAGGGGATATCTCAGCTCTAGGTAGTTGAGGCCTACAATCACGGCGCTCTGAAGATGATATGAGTTATGATCTATGTATACTCCCCCATAGCTGTAGTACTTATAGACATAGATGCCAGTAATTCTTTTATTTTCACTTCCCTCGTTCAGAGATCAGAGATTC
Organism: Viscum album; assembly: GCA_963277665.1. Classification (NCBI taxonomy): domain Eukaryota; kingdom Viridiplantae; phylum Streptophyta; class Magnoliopsida; order Santalales; family Viscaceae; genus Viscum; species Viscum album. The sequence continues at coordinate 1,469,268,385 of OY728158.1, forward strand.
CAACGGAGTCGTTGGCTCAATCCTTGCTACTAGAGAGTCCTACGAGATCAGATTCGATGATTACACACTGGTGTCGGCAGTGCAAGCTTACTCTAGGAGGCGAGAGCTTCGGCTGGGATCTCCTAGTAGCGGCGTCGAGGCCATACGATCTCATCTTGGGTATGGGATGGTTATCTACAGTCTATGATCAGATTAAATGTATTAGTTGTAGAGTGTGGTGTGTCTGCACGGATGGGACCAGGTTTACCTTCATCAGAGAGAAGGGAGACTTTGCGGAGTAGATTTGACTTACACAGAGGAGAGTGCATCTAATCACTCATATGTTGGCTAGCCTTACCCTCCGAGATGTTGATGTGGAGTTTCTAAATTATCCTCTATTGGTGGAGTAGTACGTGGATGTTTTCCCTGATGATGTCCCAGGTAGACCTCACCGTAGAGAGGTGGAATTTCACATTGACTTGTACCCCGAGATGACATCGATATCTAGACCAGTGTATCAGATGGCTCCCACGTTGCTTCGTGAGATGCAGGTTTAGTTAGAGGACTTGCAGGAGAAGGGATTCATTCAGCCTAGTGTTTCACCTTTGGCAGCCCCGATTCTATTTGGCAAAAAGGCGGATGGGAGCTGGAGAGTTTTTATCAACTATCGGTTCCTGAATCAGGTGAACATGACGAACAAGTACCCACTTTCGAGGATTGGCGTCTTCTTCTATTAGCATAAGACAGAACAATGGTTCTCAAAGATAGACCTCAGATCAGGTTATCAGCAGCTCGGAGTATGAGACGAGGATGTGTAGAAGACAACCTTAAGGTGTCGGTATGACCACTATGAGTTTTTGGTTATTCCATTCGGTGTATGAAATGCTCCAGTAGTGTTCATCGGACTCATGAACATAATCTTTTAGTCGTACCTTGATCGCTTCCTAGTAGTCTTCATCGGCGAAATTCTGATCTACTCGACTATTGAGGAAGAGCATGCCAATTATTTGGCGGTAGTACTGGAAAAACTACGAGAGCACCAGATTTATGGTAATATTTTGAAGTGCCAGTTCTGGATTTGAGCGGTTCACTATCTTGGGACATGTCATCTCGAAGTCTTGAGTTACAGTGGATCCAGCAAAGATTGTGGAGGTACTTTCTTGGGATCCACCCATGAGTGTGATGGAGGTATGGAGTTTCCTGGATTTGGCTGGATACTACTGGAGATTTGTGCCAGACTTCTCTAGAGTTGCAGCACCACTATTAGCCTTGATGAAGATGGGGAAACCCTTCGTTTGGTCGGAGAAATATCAACGGAGTTTTCAGGCGCAGAGGCAGAGGCAGACTAGTACCCCCCATCTTGAGGCTTCGATAAGAGGGAGTAGGGTGTGTAGTTTACCACAACACATTAGGGACTAAACTCGAATGTGTCCTGATGTAGGAACGAGCAGTGATAACATATAGCTCTCGACAATTGAGACAACATGAGCAAAACAATGCAACCCATGACCTAGAGTTAGCAACAGTGGTCTTCACTTTGAAGAAGTGGAAATACTATCTAATGGGTGAGAATTTTACCATGTACTCTGATCAAAAGAGTCTCAGGTATATATTCTTCCAAAGGACCTAAACCTGAGAAAACAACGTTGGCTTGAGTACCTCTAGGACTATGACTTCGAGATAGCCTATACTATTGGGAAGGGGAATGTTGTTGCCGATGTACTCTGTAGGAGATATGGTATAAAACTTATAGGAGAGGTGATAGAGCAGTCGGAAACTTTGCAGATATCTTTATGGATATAGTTGGAGCAGACTTTCTACAGTCTCTTACAGTTACTCACCCACTTCTTCAGCGAGTTAGGGAGACGTAACATGGGGATTCTGACTGCGAGACACGAAGTGCTCATATTTCCACAGGACATGCACCCGATGGATTTTCAGAAGGTGGGGAGCACATCATCCTCTTTAGAGGACGTAATATGGTACTAGTGTCACTTTTGGTGGAAGTGTTGAGGGATTTCTACACATCCCCTCTAGCGTTACATCCATGAGTGGAGAAGATGTACCAGAATCTTTGACGACAACACTGGTTGCCGAGAATGATGAAATCAGTTGCAGAGTTTGTCTCTCGATGCCTCACTTGTCAGTAAGTGAAGGTGGAGAATTAGGTACCAGTAGTCTTGTTTTAGACTTTTGAGGTCCTCGAGTGGAAGTAGAATGGGATATCCATGGACTTGGTGACAGGACTTCCACAAACATCTAGAGGTCATGACACTATCTGGGCGATCGTCGAACAAATCACCAAGTTAGGACAAATCCTACCGATCAGAGCACAGGGATCATTTGAGATATTGAGATGCCTCTATGTGCAGGAGATTATGAGTTTACATGGGTTTACCTCGACTATCGTTTCCGATTGTGATGTAGGTTTTACTTCCTGACAATGGAAGGGGTTGTAGGAGGCTTTCGAGATGCAGCTTCGTTTAAGCAGCACCTTCTATCCTCAGATGGATGGCCAGACTGAGCGAACCATTTAAGCCCTCGAGGACATGATGTGTGCCTGTGTCATCGACTTTGGTTGCAGTTGGGAGGATCAGTTGCCTTTGGTGGATTTTTCGTACAACAACTACTATCACTCCACCATTAGGATAGCACCTTTCGAGGCATTGTACAGGTGACCTTGCAGATCACCCTTGTCTTGGACTGACCCAGGGGAGTTAGCACTCGTGGGACCAGAGATGGTTCGGGCTACCACAGAGAAGGTGAAAATCATCTTGGAGTGGATGAAGACTGCACAGAACAAGTAGAAGTTGTATGCTAATAAGAGATTGAGACCTTTGGAGTTCGAGGATGGAGAACATGTCTTTCTACGGGTCTCACCGTGATGAGTTTTGAAAAGATTTGGCAGAGGCAGAAAGTTATCTCCAAGGTTCATCAAACCTTTTCAGGTCCTCAGCAGAGTTGGTGAGGTGGCTTACCGCTTATCTCTTCCACCTCAGTTGAACTGGGTGAATGATGCCTTCCACGTATCACAACTGAGGAGATACATGCATGACCCTTCTCACATCATCGACCATGGCGAGAGGGACATCGATGATGGGGAAACATTTATGGAGGTTTCAATAGATATTTAGGACACTACTACAAAAACGGGCAAGTGTAACTTTTCATTATATCAGCGCTTAGAAAAATCACTGATAAAGGTATTTATTATCTGCTCTATAAAAGCGTGAATAAAGATACCCTTTATCAGGGCAAAAATTTTAGCGCTGATACAGGGTAACCTTAATCAGCGCTTTTTAGCACTGATAAAGAGGAACATTATCAGCATTAAAAAAATCGATGATAAAGGATACCTTTATCACTGCTAAAATTTTAGCACTGATAAAGGAAGTATTTATCAGTGCTTTGTTAGCACTGATAAAACTGTAGTCCATTTTTTTATAAAGTCGGTCGCCCAATTCCCTAATTTTATCGTGACCTAAAGGTATCGTAGAACTAGAACCCTGTGACTCCCCTCCAATGCCCGCTGAGCTTCACATTGCCGGAACTTCGCTCCCCTAGAGCTTCTTGTTGAGGGACCTCCACCACCCGCTGAGCTTCGTGTTGCCGGACCTCCGCCGCCCTCGAGATTCACTTTGGCAGACCTCTGCCGCCCGCTGAGCTTCTCATTGTCAGACCTTCACCGCCATCGGGCTTCGTGTTTCCGGACCTCCGCCGCCTACTGAGCTTCACATGCCGGACCTCCGCCGCCCTTTGAGCTTCACTTTTAACATTCCGAAAAATCTATGAACCCTCTTTTGGTTTTAGGATTTTACTATTGATGATTGTGAGGAATACTTTGCTTTATGTTTGGTAGTTGGTGCATGTTGTTTAATGACATGTGGTAAGGACATTTTTGGTGTAGTTAATCATCATTTGGTGAAGAAGGTCATGTGTTATAGTTTTATTATCATGTGATTAGGATGTTTCCATTTTTTTCATGTCATATTGCATGGTATTGGGAACTAACGCAAAGAATTTATGTATGATATATTTCATGAAAAAACATTATGTATTTAGATCTTGATAGTATGTTGAAAAAATGAGCATGTGTGAGTTTTTCCTTGTGCATTTGGGATTCATGTTTTATGTATTTTTGTATCAAGGCATGAAATTTGAGACCTATGTGTCACTATGTATCCTATTATGATAGTAATTAATAGAAATAAAGTCCTTGAATGATAAACACTCTGTGATGGTCTAACATATATTCACAGGTGGGAATTGTTTCTAGTGATTATTGTAGCTGGGCAATGGATTTGAAGATCCATGAATCCCTACATATCCTATGTTGACATAAATCAAGACACATATAGTTATTATGAAACTGTACAGTTTCACATCATATAGAAAGAAAATTGGCTTCCTGACTAGATATTCGATATTGTGTATAACTAGGTTGTTGGATTTATATTTCAAATCCATATATCTCAGACGAAAGGGATGGTTTATTCATGTAATATATCTCTTTAGAAACCTAGTATTGATGGAAAGATTGATATGCTCATCATCAATCGCGATCAATGAGTTTACACTATCAGAGTGAAGTTTATGAAAAATGTAAGGTCCTTCCCACTTGGATTCCAGTTTCACTAGATTCCTCCTAGGTATCATTGATTCCCTTAGGTCCAAAACCATGTCACCGTAAAGTAATGAATGAAGGATAACCTTTTTTTTAAGTACAACACCACCCGGTTCTGATGCATTTCTAGGTCATCCAATGCTTGAAACCTATTTTCTTCAACGGGTTCCCCCATTCTTTCCTTCATGCTATCTAAGTGACTTCGTTTGGAAGTGCACTTGTTTGGCATGATGACTAGACCACCATGATTTCTAGCCTTGCCACCCCTACCTCCATCTCCGTCCTTCTCCCTTGCTGAGGTTACTGACTGCTTCTCTGTAGTGTCCAGACCACTTCCTAGCAGGGTTTGTTCTGTCTCCCTTGGCTCTGAGCCTGTCATCCAGATCCAAATACTTATTGATCCAAAGAGAATTCCCTCACCAGCCCCCAAGATTCATTACCCATCCTTCCCCTGCCCCCTTTGGATCCTGATCTCCCACTCATATGAAGCATACCAACTAAAAGGTATTATGAACATGTTCAAAATCAAGGGACCTCAATGAGGGATCATCCTACCACTTCAATAAGGCTACTAGCTCTAGATCCAATTCCAGATCCATGTCCTACCCATCATTATTATCTTCATATGTAATTCTCATGGTCTTAGTGCCCATGTTAAATCAGACTTCCTCACCATAGAAATCAAAAATCATAATCTCATTGTTGTTGTTGTTTTTTAATAACACAAAAAACCCTATAATAATCATAGAATTCTCTTAGAAGATTAAGTTTCATGGATTTCTACACTCTGACCCCTCCAACAGACACTAATGGGTATTTTGGCACAATAAATATGTTGTTGAGACTGTTCAAGATTGCAATCAATTCATCACTACCAAGGTGTCCAACGATGACACCTCCTTGCTTATGACTTTTGTTTTTGGAAGCTATGAACCTCTTAAAAGGGAATATCTATGGAGTTAACAAGATACCTTTGATCCCTTCCACCATCCATTATTTTTTGGGGGTGACATTAATGTCATTTACAACCCAAAAAAAAGGAAAGGTAGAATCCCATTCCAGAGGAAGGCCATCATGGAGTTTGTTCAATTCCTGGATGGGAAGGGCCTCATTGATCTCAGATTCTCAGGTGAAAGTTTCACCTGGTGCAACAACTGCAGGGTCCATCACCGCTTGTGGTGTCTATTGGAAAGGTGTCTAGCCAACATGAAATCCACTAACCTATTCTCAAATACCATTTTTTTCCATCTTTCTTGAGGTATTTTGATCCACTCCCCCCTCTTGGTTTCCATTTCGTCATGGCATGATCATCAGGAACCCTTGTTGGAACCCTTGTACTAGGATATGGTTTGTGAAATATGGAATGAACCCTTATTGGAGTATCATGCCACCTTCAACCTCAGTGACCTTACCTCGATCTCCGATAGGTGCGTGTTTTCCCATTCCTCATCAGGAACATTCACCACCTAGGACTATTATTGTATATAGGCTCCTTTAGAGTATTCTGATTGATGGAATGATACCTTGGGTTTATTGGATTATTAACACAAGTTTGAGATTTATGTTTGAATATATACATATTATATTTTCTTATTATTTCTTACACACCACCACTTGAGTTGAGTAAGCTGATTGAAATCCATATTGGTACTTTGGTTCTGATGTGGATATGGTTTTTTATGTGTTTGTGACATGTGTATGTTTGGATATATGGGTATTGAGGCATGATTATATTGAATGTATGGTAGAGACCTAGGAGTGGTAGATGTATCATTCTTGATTATTCTTTTGTTTGGTCTGGGGTGATTTGAGAAAACTATAATGAATCTAAAGTAATTATATTTAATGAAGATGAATAAATACTAATGGTTATGCTCTATTAATCTCTATTTTTATAAAGAAGTGGTTATCTTCTAATGTATTTGGAAGTCTTGTTTTTTGTACTTGATCTATAAATACTAATATTTGAGATTCAAATAGGATGAAGATGAATAAAGATTGGATGGATGATAATCATTTGATAATAGAGTACGAGAACAGAGTGAAAGAGTTTATCAAATTTGAAAAGGATCATTTAAAGTATCCTTCTCAAATCCTTTGTCCGTGTTTATTTCCTTGTTATTCTAGACTACTTACTCTAGAGGAGTTGTACAAACATTTGATATGTCACAGAATAGATTGGAGTTATAAATGATGGAATAAACATGGAGAAAAAGAAATTGTAGCTACTGGCTAGGATAAAACTATGTTTTATGGATCATTAGATATAAATAAAAATATTGATAATGAAGAAGACCGTATGGAGGATGTGATTATAGATGTCAATGATGATGAAGATCGAATTGAGGTAATTACAAAGGCAATTGAAGATGAACTCCGTGATTGCCCAAAATTGTTTGAGAAGTTAAAGAGTTGTGCAAAGACTCCATTGTATGCTGGTTTCACCAAGTATAAAACATTGTTAACTGTACTAAAGTTATATATATTGAAATTAGGAAATGGATGGAGTGATTTCAGTTTTACGGAACTACTTGCTCTCTTGAATTACATGATCCCTGAAGATAATGGGCTCCCAAGTTGGACATATGAAGCTAAAAGAATGCTACGCTCGATGGGTATGAGTTCTAAAAGAATACATGCCTGCCCGAAAGACTGTATATTGTTTCGAAAGGAGAAAATATCACTTAAAGAATGCCCAAAGTGTGGTGCTTCTCAATACAAGAAAAATGAATCCAATCCTACAAAAGTTTTATGGTACTTTCCAATCATTCCAAGGTTTAGGCATCTATATTGAAGTTAAGAAACTGCATGATATTTGTCATGGAATACAGATAAAAGAAATAAAGAAGGGAAATTACATCCTCCAACTGACTCTCCTCAATGGAGGAAAATTGATCATGAGTATCCTGAATTTGGAAAAGAGCCGATAAACCTTCGTCTTGCGTTATCTATAGATGGAGTAAATCCTTTTGGTTTTCAAACCAGACCTCATAGTACATGGTCTATTATGTTGGTAAATTATAACTTTCCACCCTGGTTATGCATGAAGTGGAAATTCATCATGTTATCTATGCTTATATCAGGACCAAAACAACTAGGTAACGATATTTATTTTTATCTGGACACTTTGATTGTTGATTTGAAGTTATTGTGGCATTCAAGTGTTATGTTGTATGATTCTTATAAAAGTGTATACTTCACATTGAGAGTGATGTTGTATGGGACAATAAATGATTTACCTACTTATGGAAATTTGTCAGGCTATAGCATTAAAGGCACTCAAGGGTGTCCCATGTGCAAAAAAGATACATAATCAATTAGGTTGAAACATTCATCAAAATCTGTGTTTCTAGGAAATCGTAGATTTCTACCTCGTCGGCATAAGTGCCGATCTTGGAATACATCATTAAATGGATGTTCAGAACATTGCGCAACACCATCTCCACAAATAGGTGATTATCTGTTTGAGAAAATAAAAGATTTGAACACTGTTTTTGGTAAACCATTTTCGAAAAACCTAACGAAACTCTGTTGGAAAAAGAGATCAGTTTTTTTTGAATTAACATACTGGAATTGTTTGTACGTCAGACATTTTCTTGATGTGATGCATGCGGAAAAAATTTATGTGACAATGTTATCGGAACGTTTCTAAATGCCCCTGGAAAAACAAAGGATGGAATTAAGGCAAGTTTGGACATGGTTGACATGGGAATACGAGAAGAGTTGTCTCTCATGAAGGGTGAAAATCGAATGTTTCTTCTTCTAACTGCTTATACTCTTTCTAGGGAGGAGAGATATCAGTTTTGCAACTTCTTTAATGATATAAATGTTCTAGAGGGGTATTTATCGAATATGAAGAATTTTTTTTCAATGAATGATTTGAAGTTAAAAGGATTGAAATCACATGATTGCCATGTTTTGATGCAAGATCTAATTCCTATATCTTTACATTGCATTTTTTCCATGAATGTTCTTCATACGTTAACCAATATTTGTTTCTTTTTCAAAGCTATATGTTGAAAAGTTTTAGACCTGTTAAAATTTCCAATTATGGAAAAAGAAATTGTCATCATATTATCTGAATTGGAAATGTTCTTCCCGTCAACATTCTTTGATATGATGGTTCATTTGATGATTCACATGGTGAGAGAGATTCAAATTTGTAGTCATGTGCACTATAGATGGATGTATCCTATTGAACGTTTTATGAATATTTTGATAGGATATGTCAAAAATTGAAGTCGGCCCGAGGTTTGTATAGTGAAGCGATATATTGTTGAGGAAGCCATTGAATTTTGTACTGAATACCTATCTGATGTGGAAAGCATTGGTCTCCTGAAATCTCATCACACTAGATGCATTGAGGGTGAGGGAATTTCTGAAAAATAATTTGTGACAATCATTATTAAAGATTGGGAGTAGTCCCTCCTTTATTTTTTTCATAATAGTTGGGAGGTTGCTTCATATATTGAAACTCATAAAGAAATTTTTAGGCTATTGAATCCATCAAGGGCTGAAAAATGGTTATCTAATACACATAATCACCAGTTTATAGGATGGTTTCAGGACCATATTTCTAAGCAGTTGGATGAAAATGCGAATTCAATTTCAGAATGACTTCAATGGCTAGCCGCTGGACCAATTGTGTATGTATTATCTTACGGTGGCTATGTAATTAATGGTTATACATTCTATACAGATGAACACGATGAAGATAGTACCATGAAAAATAGTGGAGTTAGACTAGTGGCTGAAGCGAAGCATGTTTTTGGTAGTAAGGATAGAAATCCAACTTATGAAAATATGTCATACTTTGGCGTTATCAAACTAATATGGGAGTTTGATTATACGACATTCCAATTGCTGATTTTTCAATGAAAAATGGGTTGATAACAATATTGGTGTTAAGATATATGAATAGGGAATTGTGAAAGTTGATTTTAGTAAATAAGGGTACAGAGACGAACAATCTATAATGGAATCACAAGCGGTACGAGTTTTTTATGGTCCAGACCCCGCAAACCGAAGGTGGTCAGTTGTTATATTATCGTCCAAAACTACTGAAGGTTCCGATGAAAATTAAGTTGAGGATGATTTTTTCAGTGGAACGTCACAATAATTTTAAAGCGGTCCCAATATAGATGATGTTTTTTATTATAGTGGATACCATAATGAAGGGATTTGGATAATTTAAAAAGGTGTCAAATCCCTTCAAAATTTTAAAAAAATAAAGAGAGTTCAATAAACAGGTTATATTTTTTTGTAATATAGATCTTGTTATCTCGTGTTATTATATTATCATTACTGAATTTCTGTAATCTAAATTAACTATTCAACCACTTTTGCAGATAATTACTTCTGCACATTCTGGTGCTCTTAACCTTGAGATAGAACAAGTCTCTCAAGTTGCTGCTACTGCGGCTGCTGCTGCTGATCCTGCTCTAGCTGCTGTTGCTCTTGCTACTGCTCCTGCTGTGGCTCCTACTGCTCCTGCTGCTTCTCCTGTTGCTTCTCCTGCTGTGGCTCCTGATGATACTATTTTTGAGGTCAAACAACTATCATCACATGTCATTGCTACCATTTCATATGTACATATAGATGATTTTTATATCGATGAAATGGTCGGGAATGAAGGACCGACGTCGCAGAAAACACTGGTGCGTCGAAGTTTGACGGTGTTAGCCAAAGTTATTAAGGTGAAAGGCAAAGGAAACAAATTTGATGTCGGATGGAATTAACAAGGCCAACATGTGAATCCCAACAAGGCTGTGTTTAGTAGTTACATTGGAGTTGTCACTCGGCAACGCGTGACGATTGACATAGATTCATGGCACCATGTTGTGTTCTGGCTGAAGGATGTGATCTGGGAAGAAATTATGGTAACATTATGAATTTATTTCTTTAATTTAATAACAAATAAAATAACAAAACAATGTCTTACTCTTCTCAATCTCTTGCAGAGTACATTTATAGTAGAAGATTCACAGAAGTATTATGCACTAAATCTTGCAGGAAGGATTCATCGAGATTTTCACACTATTTTAATAAGATGTAACCTGAAAGATTCCAAAGGTAAAATAAATGCACACCCACCCATTGTCTATGCTCACCTGATATCCCAAGAACCATGGGATAGATTTATTAGCCACCGTGGGGATGAGAAGTTTCAGGTACATTGTGTGTGATAATACGTTGTTTGAGGATAGCTATATTCATCCCTTTGATTTTCAATATTACATTTATGAAACAGAAACTCTGTACTGAAAATAAGGAACGTGCATCAAAACCAACATACCCCTATCGTAAAGAAAGGATGGGGTACGATTCATTAGAAAATAAAATGCTACGTATTTTAAATATATAGTAATATTGTTAGGTGCCAATAAATAACATCATAATTATATTTCTATGTTTATATATAGATTGACGAGTCTAAAACCAAATACACTTTTTTCCCACGTCATGTGATATGGAAGGAGCCACGTGTGAATAAGGAAGGGAAGCCAGTAGATGATAACACAGAAAAAGTGTGGGAAATATGTGTAAGTATGACACAACGATAAAAGGATTTGTTTTAAATTGCTATTGCATAATTTTTTTTAGTTATTTTCCTATATCCGATAGTTACAAGAATCAGTTACTCCTGTAGCAGATGCAGACCTTTTATCAACGGCTCTGAAGAAACCAGAAAAATACGGTCCTGTTAGAGGTGTGGGGTTTGGGGTGACACCCCGAGTACATTTTTAGAGGAAAACAAATGGATGATACCTATGAAAAATTGGAACAAATGAGAAAAAATAACAACCCTTGAAGAACGATTGCAATGGAAGGGAGAGTCTCTAGCAACATTTATGGGTGGGAAGCAAAGAGAAGACACAACTCAGGAACAACCAGTGCGTGAACATCCCACCCAACCCCCAGCAGCTTTGTGGTGAGCCATTCCCCTCAAAGAACTGTCTTAGCTGTGGTAATAAATATTCTAATAATTGTTCCCATGAAATGTGAATCATACAAACACTGATACTTTTTTTGTACTGATCTTATATAGGGTGATAATGATTGTGATTTATATCTATCAACACCCACATATCACCTCATAGCGAGGGCTATAGTGTTCAATATCCCAGATTCCACGTTGTATAACATACCACTTCCGAAAGATCATCTGAAAGTGATGATTATTTTAGCTCATGATCCAAATGAAAACCAACATATTCCACTTGATGACAATGATATTCATATGGTAAAAAAGTCTATTGGGACATTCATTGCATGGATGTCACAACTTGTAAGAGTACATGCCGACAAAGAGGTATTTATTTCCTTTTTTTTTCAAGCTAAACCTTTAACAACTAATGAAAAAAGGGTCTGAACCAATGATTGTTATTATAGATGGAGAAAGGGAAGGGGGTGACAAACATCGGCTCAAAACCATCTAAATGATCGACCAACCGATCCTAAGGAGCTACTGAAATCACAATAACACCACCTGTTCTCTATCCACATTTACTAGCATTGAAGACTCATGCAGATATAAAGCTAAAAGATGGTATTAGTCATAGGGTGGTTTTCAAAAATAATATATATGGAGAGGAAAGTCATGATTTTGTTGCTGCTAAAAATGTAAATGAGGTCCTTGAAAACGGTTGGCTAGGCATCATAGTTGTAAATATATATATGAGGTATATTTTCATGAATTCATTTTCTAAAAACTGATCTAATGTGAAAATTATCACTAAATAAATTTTATATTGTTGACAGACACATTTATGAAAAATATTTGATGTAATTTTCCCATGATCCAAGATTTGGACTCGTTAGTCCTCATACCACATCAACACACCTAACAAAATTAGAGCCATCAAAAAAGGATGAAATAGTGAACGACTTGCTGATAACATTTGAAAGAAAGATTACAGATGATAGACTATTCCTAATACCAACCATGCAGGGGTAAAAATCTACGATTAAAGAATTTCAATTATATTTTCACTTCTTATATTACTTATTCCTTTTTTTGTTTTAGGCAACATTGGTTGCTAATCGCGGTGAACATGGATACTCCAATTATTTTTTTTGGATTGAAAGCAAGGATATCCATCAAACCTACCACACATGATGGAGTTTGTGAATCTATAAGACACTACATCCTACGTTTTAGGTCTCAAAATCAAGTAATATAATTCATATTATCTTTTACTGAGGATTCTATTATGATAGGGTGATGTATCATTATCGTCTAAAAAAGGAATGAGGACTGGGGCTAAGCATAAGGAGGCAAGAAAGTACTATGTCTGGACAAATATCAGGGTATATATAATAAAATTTCTCCATCCAAACACATCTCAACCCAAGTTACTTAAAATGATAATGATTGCGGTTATTGTGTTTTTAAATTTATGAAAGATATCGTTTTTCATCAACAGACTAGCATCCCTAAAGAGGTATTTTCAAAAACAACTAATAGTTTGTTTAATTTATTTATTAATTATTTATTTTTATATTTTGCAGGACTACTCTGACTGCCAAAAAGCCTCATACTGACAAGAAGATATTGTTGTGTTCAGAAATGAGTGGGCTGCATTCCTGATGGAAGATTGTAAACAAATAGAATGAAGATCTGACTTGGGGACATGTACAATTGGTGGTCATTTTTGAGAGGGGTTAAGGGGATCAAAAGATGAAACATTATTGTATTTAAATGTTCATAGTAAAATTTTAATTGTTATTAAATAAAACATAATTTCCCCAATGAGTCATTTTCCCATTTTAACAGATGGTATGCACCAACAACATGCAAGAATGCTGAACCACTCAAAGGGTCTCTCTTTTGTTTAAAATGGACACAATTTTAAGTGAAAACAACAACTGACCTATGAAAATCCAAAAAAACACATTTATATTGTCTTGATATTTTATATTAATGATCCATGGGTCATTTTTGAAATGTAAGAGTCATCCCCGCCTCAATCCAAGGCAGGTGTGGCCGGTACAACTCAAAGGGTCTCTCTTTTGTTTAAAATGGACACAATTTTAAATGAAAACAACAACTGACCAATGAAAATCTAAGAAAACTCATTAGGATTCTCTTGATCTTTTAATAAAACGATCCATGGGTCCTTTGGGATGTGTAATAGTCATCCTTGCCTCAATACGAGGCACAATGTGGCCGGTACCACTTAAAGGGTCTCTCTTTAGTTTAAAATGGACACAATTTTGAGTGAAAACAACAACTGACCTACAGATATCTGACCAAACCCATTTGTATTGTGTTTATCCTTTATGAGGACAATCCATGAGTACATTGCGATGTGTATGAGTCATTCCTGCCTCAATATAACGCACAGTGTGGCCGGTACACCTCAAAGGGTCACTTTTTTTAAATCGACACAATTTTGAGTGAAAACAACAAATGACCTACAGAAATCCAACCAAACACATTATAATTTTGTTTATATTTTATATGAACAATCCATGGGTCATTTTTGACGTGTATGAGTCAACTCCGCCTCAATCAAAGGCACGGTGTGGCCAGTACCACTCAAAGGGTCTCTCTTTTGTTTAAAATGGAAAAAATTTTAATCGAAAACAACAACTGACCTATGAGAATCCAACCAAACTAATTAAGATTGTATTTATATTTTAGTAAAATGATCCATGGTTCCTTTGTGATGTGTACGAGTCATCCCTGCCTCAATGCGAGGAATGGTGTGTGGTCAGTACCAGTCAAAGTGTCTCTCTTTTGTTTAAAATGGACACAACTTTAATTTAAAACAACAACTGAGCTATGTAAATCCAAAATAATGCATTAGTATGGAATTGATATTTTAGGAGAATTATCCATGGGTCCTTTTTGACATGTAAGAGTCATTCATGCCTCAATCCGAGGCACCGTGTGGCTGGTACCACTCAAAGGGTCTCTCTTTTGTTTAAAATGGACACAATTTTGAGTGAAAACAACAATTGACCTACGGAAATCCGACAAAATACATTTGTATTGTATTGATCCTTTAGGATAAAAATCCAAGAGTCCTTTGAGATGTTTATGAATCATACCTACCTCAATACGAGGCACAGTTTGGCCGGTACCACTCAAAGGGTCTCTCTTTTGTTTAAAATGGGCATAATTTTGAGTGAAAACAACAACTGACCTACGGAAATCTGACAAAACACATTAAGATTGTGTTGATCATTAATAATAATGATCCATGGGTCCTTTTTGATTTCTAAAAGTGAAACTAACCTCAATCCAAAGTACAGTGTGGCCGGTGCGACTCAAATGGTCTCTCTTTTGTTTAAAATGGACACAATTTTAATTGAAAACAACAACTGACCAATGAAAATCTAACCAAACGCATTAATATTGTCTTGATCTTTTAGGATAACGATCCATGGGTCCTTTATGACATGTAAGTGTCATCCCTGTCTTAATCCGAGGCACAATGTGGACGGTACCACTCAAAGGGTCTCTCTTTTGTTTAAAATGGACACAATTTTGAGTGAAAACAACAACTAACCTATGGAAATCCAAAAAAATGCATTCATATTGGGTTGATTTTTTAGTAGAACTATCCAAGAGTCCTTTTTGACGTGTTTTAGTCATCCACGCCTCAATCTAAGGCACAGTGTGGCCAGTACCACTCAAAGGGTCTCTCTTTTGTTTAAAATGGACACAATTTTGAGTGAAAACAACAACTGACCTACAGAAATCTGACCAAACACATTCATATTCTGTTGATCTTTTATAATAAAGATACATGGTTCCTTTTTGACTTGTACGAGTCAACCTCACCTCAATATAAGGCACGGTGTGGCCGTTACAACTCAAAGGGTCTCTCTTTTGCTTAAAATGGAGAAAATTTTAATTGAAAACAACAACTGACCTATGAAAATCCAACCAAACGCATTCAGATTGCCTTGATATTTTAGGATAATGATCCATGGGTCCATTTGGATATGTAAGAGTCATCCAATCCTCAATACGAGGCACGGTGTGGCCGGTACCACTCAAAGGGTTTCTGTTTTGTTTAAAATGGACACAATTTTAATTGAAAACACCAACTGACCTATGAAAATCCAACCAAATGCTTTAGGATTGTGTTGATATTTTAGGAGAATGATCCATGGGTTCTTTATTGATTTGTAAAATTCATCCCTACCTCAATCAGATTCACGGTGTGGCCGGTACCACTCAAAGGGTCTCTCTTTAGTTTAAAATGGACGCAATTTTAATTAATAACAACAAATAACCTATGAAAATCCAACCAAATGCATTTGTATTGTCTTGATATTTTATTCGAACAATCCATGGGTCCTTTTTGATGTGTATGAGTTATCCCTATCTCAATCCGAGTCACGGTGTGGCCGGTACCACTCAAAGGGTCTCTCTTTTGTTTAAAATGGACACAATTTTAATTGAAAACAAAGACAGACCGACGGAAATCCAAACAAACGCATTCGGATTATCTTGATCCTTTAGGAGAACGATACATGGGTATTTTGTGACATGTATGAGTAATACCTACCCCAATCCGAGTCACGGTGTGGTAGGTACCACTCAAAGGGTCTCTCTTCTGTTTAAAATGGACACAATTTTGAGTGAAAACAACAACTGACCTACAGAAATCTGACCACATGCATTTATATTGTTTTGATCCTTTAAAAAAACAATCCAAGAGTCCTTTTTGATGTGTATGAGTTATCCCCGCCACAATCTGAGGCATGGTGTGGCCAGTACCACTCAAATGGTCTCTCTTTTGTTTAAAATGGACACAATTTTGAGTGAAAACAACAACTGACCTATGGAAATCTGACCAAATGCATTAAGATTGCCTTAGTCTTTTATGAGAACGATCCATGGGTCTTTTGTGACGTATAAGAGTCATATTTTCCTTAATCCAACGCACGGTGTGGCTAGTACCACTCAAAGGGTCTCTCTTTTGTTTAAAATGGACATAATTTTAATTGAAAACAACAACTGACCTATGAAAATCCATCAAAACCCATTCGGATTGTCTTGATATTTTAGAAGAAAGGTAAATGGGTCCTTTGTGATGTGTAAGAGTCATCCCCGCCTCAATCCGAGGCACAGTGTGTCCGGTACCACTCAAAGGGTCTCTTTTTTTAAATGGACCTAATTTTAATTGAAAACAACAACTGACCAATGAAAATCCAACCAAATGCATTCGGATTGTGATGATACTTTAGGAGAATGATACAGGAGTCCTTTTGGATGTGTATGAGTAAACCCTGCCTCAATCCAAGTCCTGGTGTGGTCGGTACCACTCAAAGGGTCTCTCATTGGTTTAAAATGCACACAATTTTCAGTGAAAACAACAACTGACATATGAAAATCCAACCAAATCCATTTGTATTGTCTTTATCTTTTATAAGAAAGATCTATGGGTACTTTTTGACATGTATGATTCATCCCCACCTCTGAGGCACAGTGTGGTCGGTACCACTCAAAGGGTCTCACTTTGTTTAAAATGGACACAATTTTAAGTGAAAACAATAATTGACCTAAAAAATCTGACCAAACACATTCAGATTGAGTTGATACTTTATGACAACGATTCAGGATTCTGTTGTGACATGTACGAGTTAACCCCACCTCAATTCGAGGCACGATGGGGCCAGTACCACTCAAAGGGTCTCTCTTTTGTTTAAAATGGCCACAATTTTTCTTGAAAACAACAACTGACCTACAAAAATCTGATGAAACACATTTAGATTGTGTTGATCCTTTAGGAGAATGATCCACGAGTCCTTTGTGACATGTACGAGTCAAACCTAGTTCAATATGAGGCACGGTGTGTCCGGTACCACTAACAGGGTCTCTCTTTTGTTTAAAATGGACACAATTTAAATTGAAAACAACAACTGACCTATGGAAATCCAACCAAACACATTCGGATTGTGTTGATCATTTATAAGAACGATCTGTGGGTCATTTTTGACATGTAAGAGACATCCCCGCTTCAATCTGAGGCACGGTGTGGCTAGAACCACTCAAAGGGTCTATCTTTTGTTTAAAATGGACACAATTTTAAGTGAAAAGCACAACTAACCTATTGAAATCCGAACAAACACATTCGGATTGTATTGATCCTTTAGGAGAATGATGCACAGGTCCTTTGTGACATGTATGATTCATCCCCGCAAACCCCCTGGATATCCCCCACCCCCTGGACACCAATCCACCCCCTGGACACCCCCACCCCTCAGGTCCCCCACCCCGTGGAAAGACCCCCCCAACACCCTAGACACCAGCCCACCCCCTTGGACACTCCATAGACAGCCACCCCCACCTGGACACCCCCCACAGTGGATACCACCCCACCCCCCATGGACAGCTCCCAACCTCCTGGACCACCCCCACCCACCCTGGACCGCCCCCACCCCCTAGACACCCCCACCCCCTGGACACCCCTATCCCCCCAAACACCCCTTCCCACCCTCCTAGACACCACCCCACCCCCCATGGAAAGCCCCACCAACCCCTCGGACATCCTCCACCACCCAGACATCCCCACCACCTGGAAAGCCCCCCGACACCCTGGACACCAGCCCACCCCCTGGACACCCTCATAGACAGCCCCCCCCCCCGCACCTGGACACCCCCACTCTTAGACACCACCCCACCACCTGAACACCCCCAGCCCCCTGAAAACCCGCACCCTCCTTGGAAAACCCCCAACCTCCTGGACCCCCCCTCCGGACTCCCCTTTCCCCCTAGACACCCCTACCCCCCGGACACCCCCTACCCCCCTTGGACAGCCACCCCAAACCCCTGAATAGCCCCCCAACCCCTGAATTCTGAATTGAATTTTTTATGTATTTAATTAACTTAAGAATTATGTGTTAATGGTTTACAGGTATAGTTCTTTTATGGGTATACATGGTCTAAATAGCTAATGATTTATGTTTTAATTTTGTACGTTTATACGTGGTCTAATTAGATTATTTAGATGATGAATCCTTTTCATGTGTTTGGGTGTGCTGCTACAGATTTTTTTTAGCAGCAGATAGGGCATTTATCAGCGCTTTTTTAGCGCTGATAAAAAGAGCTTTTATGGGTGCTAATGGAGCACTGATAAAGTGTCATTTTATCAGCGCATTTTTAGCACTGATAAAGTCTTCCTTTATCAGCGCATTTTTAGTGCTAATAAAAGGGACCCCCCTTTATCCGCGTCGAGCTTTACAGTGTTTTTTAGCGCTGATAAAGCCTATTTTGAGCGCGTATAAAGACTGTTTTTGTAGTAGTGGGATCGATAGGAGAGGGTCCTTCGTGGATGGTATATACCTCTAGTGCGCGTTCATTGGTAGCACGGGAACCTCGAAGAGAGGACATGGGAGAAGGAGGCTCAGATGAATGCTCAGTACCCCCACATGTTTTCCTAGTATCAGTTGTGGGTTACATGGACGTAGAGCCCTGAGGTGGAGAGAATGTAAATACCCAGAATTTTCATGTAATTTTTCTTAAATAAATGGTAATATTACGATTCCACGAAAATTGACGACACGTGATTCAGAGGTTCGAAGTGCCTGAAATAAATTTATAATGATTTGTTCAGGTATGTTCAATAAATGTGCGATTGGGTTTTTCTATCTTTTAAAATGGTGCTACGAATTGATATATGAGGGCACCTTTGAACTCATGACACCAGTTTTTACTTAAAGAGACTTTAACCTCAACATCAGTTGGTCGTGGGTGGAAGTTAGTTTGTGGGTTCTTCATGGAATTAATAAAATAAAATAAACATACATTTTATATTATTTTGTTGTAACCACCCATTTGTGAAAGTTGAGAAGTGGGGACCACTAGGCCTTATCCTCCCATGAGTGGTTATGGTGGTGGGGACCACCCAAACCTTACCTCCCATGAGATGTTATGGTGGTTGGGACCACCCAATGCCAAAACCTCTTCAACTCCCTCATTAATGTGGAGGAGCCTCTTGAGCTTCCTCCACACTAATTGTGCAAAGCCTCCCCCAATTAATTGATCCGATTTAATTAATCCAATTTGAATTGTGCCAACACACCAATTTGTTATGCCAACATAAATTAATTGGCTTGAGCCTTTTTAAATATTAAGTAACAGCATCGTTGGAATTTAAGAAGGTTCCTAATAAATGAACTGTTTTAAATTCCACAATCGTTACATACCTCTCCCCCTCTCCTATATATATGGATCTTGGGAGGAGGATTTGGGACGACTTCCCCAAGCGACGAAGCGCTAGTAAAGTCCCGTGACGTACAACACTTAGATGATTACGCTCTCCAATGAAGAATGCGTTCTCTAATGAAGAACGTGCTCTCCAACGAAGAATGCTCCACCGAAGAAGAACGCTGACTTCGACTTCTTCCTTGGGACACCCTTCAAGGAGGAACGTCTTCGAAAAAAATGAACTGACGCACGAGCTCGGGATTGGAGGTGTGTGGTTGACGCGAAGAATGACGATAACTTCACCTTCTTCCCTCTTCATCGGCATCATCAAACAACTAGTTAGGGGGTTTATTTTTGTGACAATACTTTTCCCATATTTTCTTACCTTGGTTTCTTTTGTGGTTTGGGAATGAAACATTGTGGGAAGTTGTGTGCTTGGCATTCTTCTTTCTTGTTGAGCCATATGCTACCACCCTAACGCAGAGGGTATGGGCCAAACCCAAATGGCCCGACCCCTCTGTCGTTCTTATTTGGATTACTATTCAAAATGGAGGAAGGCGATGAAGGTGACGAAGGCAACGACACTGCAACCCACGGCCTCCGCAACCCACGCCGCCCCACGGCGTTCCGCCATCCCTGATGAACCAACCAAGCGCCCTGACTCTGCACCCCAACCGAGCTACCCCATGACGGTCTGACCTCTAGGCCGAACTGACCCCACACCACCATGGTGCTCCAGCCATCCGGCGGAACCGGCCCTGCGGCCCTTTGAGCTGCCTCGGCTCGCACCACTAGTGGTCCTCTGATTCACCCCGATCGCGCTGCCTACCGACCCTCTGAGCTACCCAGGCTCACGCAGTCAAGGCTGTCTAAGCTACCCTGGCTCGCGCCTCCCACTACCCTCTGAGCTTTCCTAGCTCGCATCACCCGTCGGCCCTCCGAGTCACCTCGCAGCCTCTGGACCTCGCGGAAACTTGTGGCCCTCTGCGGCCTCTCACGGCCTGTCAGGCCGAGCCGCACTGCGTGCCCGGATAGAACCAGTAGGTGAGGTCGGGTCGACCAAAACCAGGTCATCCCAGGCCGGGTTGGGCCGGGTCGAACCAGTCCCGGGCCCACTAGGGCCCATTAACTTTTTTTTGTGCCATAACTTTTTCACAGGAAGTCTGTTTGATGAACCTTCTGCAGTGTTGGAAATCTTGGAGCGAGTCTGTCCCTTTGAGAGATACTCCACTGAGAGTTGGATTGAGGTGGTAAATAGTCAGGTTGGATCAAGCACGAATCCAACCGGGCCCCTAGAACCAAAATTCTAATAACTCACAAACCGAGCGTCTGATTGACGCATCGTCTGTTACGTTGAGACCCCTATGACGTGGCATAACTCTGAGATACTTCTTCGTGGGAATTTGTGATAGTTGGAATCTTGACCAGTAGCTTGTGGAGAAGATCCTCCCGGAGCTGAGAGAGCATAGTGTGGAGACCTAGTACCGAGTTGAGACCTGACGACTGCTGACCATTTAGACATGGAGTGACTCGACTAGCCCTGTAGGGAGCGCCTTTGTGTCGTGGAAGACCCACAGTGGGGAGTGACTTGGTGTCGCGGCAGAACCACGGTACTCGACAGGAGGAGTAACTCAGTAGGCTACGAGGGGGAGCACGCTTTGTGACACGGTAGACCCACGGTGGGGAGCGCGCTTGGTGATGTAGTAGATCCACAGTACTAGACAAGAGGAGTAACTCAGCAGTCCAAGGTTAGTGGGAAGCACCTTGGTGTGGCGGTAGGCCCAATTTACTCAATAGAGGAGGAGTTCTCTAGCAGCCGAGGTTTCGACAATGTGACTAGGGATGTTACTTGATACTACCCCTAGAATAAAATCCTCGTTTGAGATGATCCAATTCTTCTATGTATTCCTCATGATTGAGATGTATTACATGATAACTTAGGTATATGTATGAGCATATACCTAAGTAGGGTTATCTGTTGGTTTCATACTTTGTGGTATATCCTTGGTAGATTTTTGTGAGACCGTGAGGTTGTCGAAGTCCCTTCTTAGTATTATTATACTCACCCCTACAAGGGCTATGCTCGCACCTTTTTTTGTTGGATGCAGACGGCGGACAACATTGACTAAGGCCGAGAGTACCAGGACTGGACGGTTCCTGTAGGTGGACCATATGGTGAGTCGGTACACGGAGGAGATGGACATACAAGGAATGCTGAGGAGGTGATATGTACCTACCCTTCAGGTAGAAACCTCAGCGGATGACCCAACAACTGACTTTCCCTTTTCTTCAGTTGTCTTGTATCATAGTTGTACTCGTACTTTCCATTTGGGCTTGTATGATGGCCCTTTTTTCTTTCAGCACTCTTTTATTCTACAGTTTACTTATTGTTTCGTATCCAGCTGTGTGTTTGGTTGTGTGTTTGTTACCGGTTATAAAGGAAATTCCTTCCCATTTTTATGGAATTACTCCTTTGGTGCTAGTTGCCAGCCCCTGGCCTGTGGAAGGTGGGCTTGGGGTAGTCACGGCATGGGCCCCGGGGGGGGGGGGGGTGACATCTATTTTTCCTAAGATACTAACCTATATGACTCTGGTGTGGTCTATTATGTTATGTTACAAATATTTATGAAATAAAATCAAATATATATGTTTGAAAAGTAAGGGACTTTAGAATGTGGACTATATTTTATGTAATAATTTTATTATATATCTAGTCTCCATAGATAATAAAACATTATGATCTTCAATCATGTGTTATTTTGAAATTTGTTGAATATTAATATAAAATGATTTTATATTACTATATGTTATTATTGAGTCACCTAAATTTACAAGAACACAACATTATGGTTAGGGGTTATGCCATAATTCTACTATAGGGGGAATCTCCACACTACCACATTGATGTTGTGCTATGTATATACCCCAAGTGGAAGCGTCAAGTTTCCCCATTGTGGTGGATTATTATAGTGACACTAGATTTTCATAAATATATTTCATCTTAATAGATTAATATTAATTACATTATAAACACAAACACCCTAGGATTGTGAAGGTCTAGTGACTTCAGAAACTTGTACATATAAACAAATAGTCTACAAGTGAGAAATGTCAACCCCCACTATGTTATTAATAAATATTACTATTATTAGTCATATCATACATAATAAATTTCCTCCTAACCTAGGGAAAGGAAACATAAGGAAGTATGATCTCAGAAGCTCGATAAGGGTAAACAAGGGAGATAATAATACATTTTGACTATAAGGAGATGACAATAACATTAAAAAATTATTACCCATATATAATATAACATAAAAATGATTCATGGAATAAATATTGGACGTTCATAATATATGAAACATAATGTAATCAAATAATATGAACCATGATATCATAATATTATCATAAACCATATATTTGTGTCATACACAAAATTAATGAAAATAATTTCCTAAGTCGTTCATGGATCATTTCCAAGACTATCATAATGGAATGGAATCACTCCCCATACCATCATAGTAGTCAGGTTCAGTCTTAATACTATCATAGTGGGAATTGTGCCTTACTTAACTAGGATCAATCCCCATTCCTGTGAATTTTATCTCCTGATATATCATTCATTAACTAATGAATTAACATGTGATATAGGTTCCACCAGTATCATTTACAAAAGAACCATCATCCTTCATTATAAAATAACTACCACCACGGAATTAAAACCATAAATATGTGTTCCAAAATATCATGAAATATTCATTATATCAGAACCCACAAAAAGAAATGCATTTCATTAAAATATCATTATAGAATAAACTGTGGAAAAGAATCATTTTTCATAATTATTAAATCATTTAATCATAGTAAAACCCATGGAAAGAAGTGGGTTTTATAAGAATCACGTCATTATTAACCTAAAACATTCATATAAAGAATAATAATGGTATCCTGTGATCATATACCCAATAAAATATAAGTATCATCAAAGGATATCAACTGATATGGAAACATGTTTTGAATGATTGTATAAAAAATTTATTGAGGAAAATATCCTTTCAACATTGAAAAAAACATTTTAAAACCTAAAATATTTTAGAAATAAATTTCTTTGAATCTAACATTGTAAACTTATAAATTAATTTTAAAAAATCATTTAAAAATCATCATGATGAAATTAACCTTTCCATTTTTAAAATCCATTTTTAAAATTCAAAATTCATAATAAAATTAGGAATCGATTTAATTTTTTTTGAAACTTATGAAGTAATATTAAAAAAAACTTGTTATTATAATGGTGATAAAATTTATATATTTCATAATAGTTAAAATAAATATCTATTTTACATTTTCAATAAAATAAAAATTGACATTTTTTAGAGAATGAATAAATATCTCTTTAAATATTCTTAAACATTAAAAAATGGGTAAATAGTTATTTAATAAATCAATTTTAAAATTATAATTTTATTTTTTATTTTTTTAGAAAACCTGATTTTGGGATAAAAAATATTATCAATTGAAGAGAGAAATAAATTCAATTTACATTAAAATTATTCCATTTGAATCTTGAGTACAAAAAGTGAGTAAAATTTGGGATAACATGTATTCTATTGACATAACCATAGGATAACAAAATTCAAGAGTTTATTGATAGTAGAATCATAATATTATATCATCAAAATCATAAACATATATAATACTAGAAAATGATGAGATTCTACCATTAAACCATTACCACATTGGTAACGTTGAATCATAATACCAATGAAATAATATAATTAAATTAAACTTATAATATCACGGGAGTAAATAAATTCATTATATATCATGTCAAAGGTTCTGTGTATACACATCCTCAAAAAAGATTTGTAACATCCCGATTAAATAAAGAACATGAAATTTTTCATATTTATTAATATTTGTGAATTAAATATCAATTCTACTTTAAACAAGATGCTATGATTGACGGCATAACCAATACGCAACAATGGGATTCTTTGGAATATTACTTTGCAAACTAAAAATATAATATTATTATTTTAAATGGTAGTTAACCCCTAGCCGATCTATGGGAAGGAATGAATAGAACTAAATACAATATGATTATAAATGTTTTTTGAATATTTTTTCATTTATCCAATAAAATTTGGAGGCTTAAAATAAGTAAATAATCCAATTTAAGCATAAATACTCTGATATTCACTAAAAGGCTGATTTATTGCCTTTTATTGGAGAACCCTCTTTAAATCTAGTTTTTTTTCACTTTTATATTTTATATTTGACAAAATAAAATTCTTATTTAGAACCGGGACATCAAAATTTACATTGGATGAAAATTTGGTATTTTTTTGATAATGTTCATTTTTTAATGAATAATGAAAAATACTGTATTTTAATTCAAAAGTGCCTTTTATTCAAATTTATTTATATGGTTATATTATATTTTCAGTTGGTTCTAAAGAGTAATTAGAATATATTTTTACCAATTATCCAATGTTAGAAATGGGAATTAATTTCACTTTGAAATTGGACATAAAGAAGTGTCAATCTTTTGATAGTTATTATTTCTTAAAAACACGCTTTTTTGCTTTGATAGTGGGAATTAATTTCAAAATAATTTCTGCCACCTCTGTGTTTTGAATTTGGAAAAATGGATTCCATATTTGAAATCGGTAGGTCCAAATTTTTTAAATAGGTAACATTTATTTTTTTTTAAATATTTATTTCAGTAAATATTTTATTTACAATGATTAAATGGTAAATATAATAAATAAGGGTAAAATATAATATTATAATAATATTAAATTACTCTAACATGTGTCATAATCCTATTTCCCGATACATATCCTACCATGGGCATCCTTTGGTAGATTTTGTGACCCCATGGAGCCACATGGGAGCAATAATGACGCATTATATTAATTAATTTAAATTAAACACAAAAATGACATAAACACATAAATTTTTGTAAATCAATTTTTACATGGGGTAATATAAGTTATATTTTCGACTATAAGTATTTTTGGAAAGATAAAAATATTTCCTACATCATGGTATTTGTTTTATAATTTTTGAACATCAAATAAATTAAATTATTTATGACACAATAATGATGAAATATTTACCACATTAAAAAATGAATTAAATAAATATGATTATAAATGTTAAAATAATATCCAAAACCGGTCCAATTATTATTGGATGATTTTATTTCGGCCATGAGTCATATAAAATTTGACTTTAATTATTATTTGACCTTTTGTGTAACACCCCAAACTTTCACGATACGCTTCTCTTTCAATAATGCAATAGCTTGCATTGTACGCAAGTTCGAGATTCTAACACACCGCGACCAATCAAAGTAGTAGTTATGAATAGTAATACCCACTTTTTGAAATTATATAAATTTTATATTTCAAAATGGACTTCATTTTTGTATTTGGAATATCAAAATTATCCTAAGTTTAATTTTTTGTAATTTTCTGAGAACATCCATTTTTCTATGAATAGTGAAAAATACTTAAAAAACAACTTTTTAAATCAAAAAAATTTATAGTGATAAATTATACTATTTAGTGGTTTTAAAGTATAATTAGAATATATTTTTACCATTTTATACAATGGTGGTCATTATAATTAATTTAACATTGAAATTAGACATAAACAATTGTCAATCTTTTGATATATAATGTTTCTTAAAAACACGCTATTTGTTCTGACAGCGGGAATTAATTATAAAATTAATTAATGAAACTTATATGTTTATAATTTTGTTAAATATACATCATTTTTTAGTTTGGAGTATCAATTATAGCTTAGGGTGAAATTTTGGCATTGTTCTGAAAAACTTCAATTTTTGATGAATAGTGAAACCACTAAGTGGTAGTTAAAAAAAACTGATTTTTCATTTAAATGAAACACTACCACTTCTGTTATTTGATTTTCAAATAGCTGACATACATGGTTTTCATTAGGAATTAAAATTTGGTTCAATGGGATTAAAATATTTTTTGGTGAATAGTAACTTTTAAGTTTAATTAATCGCGAATAAAGGAAATTAGTGAAATTTAAGGTAAAAATGTTATTATAGAATTAATAAAATACCTTTACACTTGTCCTACCCCTATCCTATGAGTCATGGCCGTCCAATAAAATCCATTGGTCAACTTGGGGACCCCATGGAGCCACTTTGGTAGGAAAATGACATTAAAAACTTTTTATTTAATGTCAAAATAAAAATGTCACAAACATGAGTTGTTTTACTAAAAAAAATTTAAATGGGGTTATACAAGTAATATTTTTGACTATAAATATTAATTAAAAATATAAAAAGATTTCCTACATCATGGTAATTTGTTTATAACTTTTAGACATTTAATAAATAAAATTTTTTATGACACAATGATGATGCAGCGATTACCTCATTAATTAACGATTTAAATAAAATAAAACGATAATGTAAAATATAAGACATAAAC
Source organism: Viscum album (assembly GCA_963277665.1). Taxonomy (NCBI): domain Eukaryota; kingdom Viridiplantae; phylum Streptophyta; class Magnoliopsida; order Santalales; family Viscaceae; genus Viscum; species Viscum album. The sequence continues at coordinate 1,469,295,635 of OY728158.1, forward strand.
TTGTCAAAAACCTATTGGATGAGTATATTTCAGACCCTTATCACCTTATCCTAGAAATATATAAGTTTGGGACTTTTAAAATCTGAATCTCATTATATAATAAAGTAACATTTCATGACTTTCCAAGAGTGCCCCTCCTCTTCTCTTATAAAAGGCCCCCACCACTACCACCTTATTCACACCTTCAAGCCATTTGGCTCTGCCAAACACTGCCCAAATACTCTCTCAAATTCCATATATTATTCCTAGAAGCCTCACATTGGGCAGAATTCTTCCCAAGGAAGCCTTTTCCTCAAATCAGAAAGAGTTACCTGATTTTAAGGTAATGTCTTCTCTTATGTTGTTTTGTTTTATTTTGCTTCTCCAACCCCCTAAACTCTTTGTATTATTTTATTTTGTAACAACACAAGTATCCTCAATATACTTGGATGTGTTTATGAGAATGATTTTATTTACACTTACACACACCTTCGTTAAATGGTTAAAGAACATATTGTTTCTGTGGTTGGAAAATTTCTGTCTCACGAAACGATGATTGTTCAATCTTCTTTTAACACCTCTCATGGTGGCCATTATGATGACACTATTTTTATATATGATTTATATTATGTTTTTTCCTTATGATTCTGTATTTTTCATTTATGGAATACCTTTACAATTTCCATTATGGGTAAACGCGATAATTTCATTTTAGGAAGTGCGGACTACCGCCCCCTCAAAGTGATTTGAATCGTTAATGCCATATGTGGGATGTATAAAGGATGGAGTAAATGATATTATACATGATATTATACTGGAATTATATTATACCTTTATATAATTATAATTTCATTCCATTAAATATGAAATAGAAATGAAAGTAGCGTTCATGCGTACGTACGGCTTACCATCTCCATGAACGGTGCATTTCATTTCTTACCTCTAAATGTTATGTAATATTATAAATGACTGTATATACTGGATATATATTATATATATGATATCTACATCATTAATATAATTCTGTAGATAATAGATATTCTACCACATAAACAACTTGTAATTATAAGAAGTTTATTGTTGACTCAAGTACCAAAGATCGACAAAACGACCGTTATTAACTTAAATGACTACATAATTTTCGTAACATTGTAATAAGTGATATAAAAGGGATAATGAACAGTCGAGTTAAGTCAGACACAAGGTAAGGGAAATTCTTAACCCAATTTCCATTCTTTGGGTTAATCTCCTACTTTCAAATTATGTCATGATATTATTATGTCATATATTGTATTTTTACTTTCTTTATATGTAATTATAGTGAATACCCATAATAGATCTATTTTATTTAAAAAATGATCTTTTTAATGGACTTCATCTCAATCACCATTCATTGAGGCATATTTTGTTTTATACAGAAATTTCCTTTATATGGTGTATAAACCCCTTTCACTTTTACTTTTATTCAAAAGGAATCTTTTTATACGAAGCGTTTTTACTAAATGACAAAAGGAATGTTTTTTTCTTACGTATGCAACGACAACGACTTCCCCGCCACCGTGACCATTATTTGAGTTTCGGATTCCTCTACAAGCAATAAATTTTTTTAAAATAAAAAATAAATACAAAGTTTTAATTTTCTTTTATTTTGGTATTGAAAATGGTTTCGAAAGTGATTTTTATTATATCAATGTGTTGTATTGATATCTTGTGATTGAAATGTGGAAATGTTATGTTTCATTTATGCATGTTTTATGTGATATGATTATGTTATGGTTTATGATATGTTTAAACCTGTTCATATGAGGAATGCATTGGAATAAATAAGTGACGGGTGGAGCCCGCTATAGCTCCTCGATGCATCGGCAGGTCTAATGAGACAAACTAGTGTCTTGACACGAGGCCTTGACAAAATCTTATTTGTAGTCTTGGCACGAGGCCTTGGCTACGTGGTTATGATAGTCTGGCATTATGAATTCCATCATTATGAAAGTGTTTATTGATATTGTATGTGATTATTCGACCAGTAGAATATCCATGTGAATAAGTAAATGGAATTTTTTCATTTTATTTTGCAATATTATGATGAAGTTCATGTTTAAAAGGGCTTTTGTTTTAGTTATAAATTTCCTTAAATGTTAATGTTTATTTATGAAACCTTCCGCTATATTGTTATCCTTACTGAGCATCTGAGCTCACCCCTTTCAATGTTTTATTTTTCCCAGGATGTGAAGAAATATTTTATTACTGACCTACAGGGATAGTCTGAAGGGGATAGAAGTGTGGACTATGGAGACTATGTAATTGTGATTTTTCACTTTATGGTGTAATGTAACATTTATGAATGTATCTAGTGTTTCCAAGGCTACTAAACTAATCGGTATTTTGAGACTTTATATTTTGTGGTCATGCCAATGTTACGCAATAATGCACCGACTCTGGGTAACTGGGGTTGGGGCGTTAGAGTTGGTATCAGAGGCAGTTTAGTAACAACCTTGGAAGTTAGATTTAGATAAACTCTGATTGGAGCACATAGCCCTAAGATGGACTTTGAGGATTAGTATAGAAGAACTTCCTAGAATTTTGGTTTTACAGAGATTTTGTGAGTTTTCCGAGCAATACATCCCTGTCTGGATATGAGAAGGTAGAGGTGGCTCTGGCACAGATGTACCTAGGGGTAAAACCCAAAAACACCGCTCTGAGCTAGACTCGAACGGGAACTGGTGCACGACAATGGGCCTTGCTGCACTCTTGGTTACGACACCCCTAGGGGATATTCTTAGGATAATTCTCATTTTCTTTACAAACCATTATGAAGGGTTTATGAGTATATGCTTCCTCAAAGAAAACATTTCTTTTTAAAATTATGGATTATATCCATAAATAGATCAATTTATGTTAAGTGTTTTACATGTATGGAATTATGTATTTCGATTCATAATCTAATCTAGTTTATGACATTGTTTAGAAATGGCTCCTAGTGGAAGGAATGGAAACCGTATCAATGCACGCACTCCGTGTAGGGATTTCCCTCCTGCTCAAGATAATTATTGTGGAGCTGGAGATACAACTGGTGCTGATCAACTTATTACCATAATGAGACTACTCAATCTGGTTATGAATAATAACCTTACTCGTATGGAGCACCCTGATCCGAAACGTGGAGGATCAATGTTAGACTGCTTCATGAGGAAAAAACCACCAACATTTAATGGGGGTACAAATCCATTAGTAGCCGAGCAATGGATAAACTCCTTAGAGAAAATATTCCACAACTTAGGGTGTAGCGAAAGGGAGAAGGTTATCATGGCAGTTTTCCACCTCACTAGAGATGCTGATCAATTGTGGTCATTGATTCAAAATACAAAGGAAGATGAAGAAGTATCAAGTATGGAATGGAGAGATTTCGAAGATATTTTTTTAGAAAAATACTTTCCACATGACCATCGAGCAGATATGGAAAGGAAATTTCTGAGTCTGAGACAAAAGGAGGATGAGAATGTCGCAAAGTATGAGGCCTACTTTACAAGGTTAGTGAGGTATGCTGCAGATTATATACGTAACCCAAGAAGTAAGTTTGATCGTTTCTTTGATGGGTAAAAACCATTTCTCCGTCGAGCTTTAGTATCACAATCCTTCTCATCGTATGAAGATATTGTCTCGTGTGCTATCAAGACAGAAAAGGAATTCTCTAAGTCTTATGACAACAAAGTAAAGCAAGAGAAGATGTGAACGGTGGAATAAGAGACGGATAAAGGGACAAAGGGAATGAAGGATTTTACATTATGTGAAAATTGTGGGAAGTATCACCCCGGTGTTTTCCTAAAAGGAATGGGAGTTTGTTATAAATGTGGTGAAAAATGTCACCAGGCTTGTGATTGCAAGGGAAAGAAAGAGGCTATCAATGTTGAATGATACAATTGTAGGGAAATGGGGCATTATGCAAATGAATTTCCTAATCATCAGGGAAAATTACCTCAAAAAAGGCCAAGGGATAAATGGAAATCTTATGCTGTTACTACAGTTGAAGTGGAATAATTAATGTATTGGTGCTTTTGGACTCAAGGATTATATTCTGGTTATAATAATAATGTGATATATATAAGGATTGTACTACAGTACTTGTTTTTTTTCTTTAAGGTTTTAATATGATGAAGGTAATCATATTTTTAGTATGTAACAATAAGAGAAACTTTACTTGGTTTGGGAATCTGATGTTACAATTGATTTTGGAATTTAGAGACCTTTTAGAGAAAGTCTGGATAGAGGTATTTTGGATAACTATATAGGTTGGAATTGATTAAGTTGATCCTTTGATAGTATTGTTTAAGGTTAAAACATTTCTGAAGATTATTTTTGGAATATTATAATACTATAGTTTTAGGAAAAGGACAGCTTGCAGGTTGGGGGATAACCCGTCGCGTCGGACAAAGCTGCAGGAATGGAACCCACAACCATAGTACGACATGCCTTTATTACCTACCACTAGCCTATAGGAAGTCCCTGGTTATTACAAAATAGTTTTCCTAATCTAATTGGTGTGTGGTAATATCTGGAACCTTATACAATTATGATAAATAGAATATTTTTGAGTTCTGTTACCATTTAGAGTGAAAGATGGGTTCATGGTAAAAATTTATTAAAGACTGAAAGCCTACATGAAAAGTAAGTATATATCCTTACGTTCTTAGAAAATCACTTAAATAAATTTTTCAACTTTATAAAAGGTAACTTAAAACAAAAACGTTTTCAGTTAACTTTTCCAACTGTGGATTCAATGATCGATTAACCAATCACAAGTTTGTGATTTTCTTGTGGTTAACTTTTTCCTAATTGTGTTTTCTACAACTCTCCATCAGACCTTGATGGTTTTTTTCTCCTCCATATCCATATTTTCATAGAATCCTAGTATGGGCTATCTCGGGTGACCTTTGTACTTCTCTTTCTTTATTTTAATGTTATATTCTTATTAACCCTTTTTCCGATGTGGGTTTTCCACAAAGGTATATTATATTTTCAACCTTTTATTTTCGAAGAACATTTTCAAATTGCGAGGACACAATTTATTGAAGGAGGGGAGAATGTAACACCCCAAGCTTTCATGATACACATCTCTTTCAATAATGCAATAGCTTGTATTGTACGCATGTTTGAGATTCTAACACACCACGACCAATCAAAGTAGAAGTTATGAATAGTAATACCCACTTTTTGAAATTATATAGATTTTATATTTCCAAATAGACTTCATTTTTGTATTCGGAATATCGAAAATATCCTAAGTTGAATTTTTTGTAATTTTCTGAGAACTTCCAATTTTCTATGAATAGTGAAAAATACATAAAAACAACTTTTTTAATCAAAATATTTTTTAGTGATAAATTATACTATTGAGTGGTTTTAAAGTATAATTAGAATATATTTTTACCATTTTATCCAATGGTGGTCATTATAATTAATTTAACATTGAAATTGGATGTAAACATTTGTCAATCTTTTGATATATAATGTTTCTTAAAAACATGCTATTTGTTGTGACAGTGGGAATTAATTATAAAATTAATTAATGTAACTTATATGTTTGGAATTTTTTAAAATAGACATCATTTTTGAATTCGGAGTATCAATTATAGCTTAGGGAGAAATTTTGGCATTGTTCTGAAAAACATAAATTTTTGATGAATAGTGAAACCACTAAGTGGTAGTTAAAAAAACTGATTTTTCATTTAAATGAAACATTACCACTTCTGTTATTTGATTTTGAAAAATCCAACATATGTGGTTGTCATTAGGAAGTAAAATTTGGTTCAATGGGATTAAAATAATTTTTTGGTGAATAGTAACTTTTAAGTTTAATTAATCGTGATTAAAGGTAATTAGTGAAATTTAAGGTAAAAGTGATATTATAAAATTATGAAAACACCTTTACACTTGTCCTAACCCTATTTTATGAGTCATGGTTGACCAAGAGAATCCATGGGTCAACTTGGGGACCCCATGGAGCCACTTTGGTAGGCAAATGACATTAAAAACTTTTTATTTAATGTTAAAATAAAAATGTCACAAACATGAGTTGTTTTACTAAAACAAATATTAAATGGGATTATACAAGTCATATTTTTAACTATAAATATTAATTAAAAATATAAAATGATTTCCTACATCATGGTAATTTTTTTATAATTTTTAGACATTAAATAAATTAAATTTTTTATGAAACAATGATGATGCAGCGATTACCTCATTAATTAATGATTTAAATAAAATAAAAGGATAATGTAAAATCTAAAACTTGCACTTGTCAAAAACCTATTGGATGAGTATATGTCGAACCCTTATCACCTTATCCTCTAAATATATAAGTGTGAGTCCTTTAAAATCCGAAACTCATTATATAATAAAGTAACATTTCATGACTTTCCAAGAGTGCCCTTCCTCTCCTCTTATAAAAGGCCCCCACCACTACCACCTTATTCACACCTTCAAGACATTTGGATCGGCCAAACACTGCCCAAATACTCTATCAAATTCCCTCTATTACTCCTAGAAGCCTCACATTGGTAAGAATTCTTCCCAAGGAAGCCTTTTGCTCAAATTATAAAGAGTTACCCGATTTTAAGGTAATGTCTTCTCTTATGTTGTTTTGTTTTATTTTGCTTCTCCAAACCCCTAAAATCTTTGTATTCTTTTATTTTGTAACAAAAAAAGTATCCTCAGTATACTTGGACGTTTTTATGAGAATTATGTTATTTACACTTACACACACCCTCGTCTAATGGTTAAAGAACATACTCTTTCTGTGGTTGGCAAATTTCTGCCTCAAGAAATGATGATTGTTCAATCTTCTCTTAACACCTCTCACGATGGCCATTATGATGAAACTATTTTTATATATGATATATATTATGTTTTTGTTTTCCTTATGATTCTGTATTTTTCATTTATGGCATACCTTTAGGATTTCCATTATGGGTAAACGCGATAATTTCATTTTAGGAAGTGCGGACTACCGCCCCCTCAAAGTGATTTGAATCATTAATGCCATATGTGGGATGTATAAAGGATCGTGTAAATGATATTATACATGATATTATACTGAAATTATAGTATAACTTTATATAATTATAATTTCATTCCATTAAATATGAAATAGAAATGAATGTAGCGTTCATGCGTATGTACGGCTTACCGTCTCCATGAACGATGAATTTCATTTCTTACCTCTAAATGTTATGTAATATTATAAATGAATGTATATAATGGATATATATGATATATATGATATCTACATCATGAATATAATTCTAGATATATTCTATATTCTACCACATAAACAACTTGTAATTATAAGAAGTTTATTGTTGACTCGAGTACCAAATATCGACAAAACAGCCGTTATTAACTTAAATGACTACATAATTTTCGTAACATTGTAATAAGTGATATAAAAGGGATAATTAATTGAAAAATGTTCTTATGAAAGTATAGATTAACACTAGTTTATTATTCTGGAGGTTAAAGAACGGTCGAGTCAAGTCGGACACTAGGTAAGGGAACTTCTTAACCCAATTTCAATTCTTTGGGTTAATCTCCTACATTCAAATTATGTCATGATATTAGTTTGTTCTATCTTGTATTTTTACTTTCTTTATGTGTACTTATAGCGAATACCCATAATAGATCTATTTTATTTAAAAAAATGATCTTTTTAAGGGACTTCATCTCAATCACCATTCATTGAGGCATATTTTGTTTTATACACAAATCTCATTTATATGGTGTATAAACCCCTTTGACGTTTACTTTTATTCAAAAGTAATCTTTTTTATATGAAGAGTTTTTACTAAAAAACAAATGGAATGTTTTTTTCATACGTATGTGGCGACAACGACTTCCCCGCCGCTGTGACCATTATTTGAGTTTCGGCATCCTCTACAAGCCATAACTTTTTTTAAATAAAAAATAAATACAAAGTTTTAATTTTTTTGTTATTGAAAATGGTTTTGAAAGTGATTTTTATTATATCAACGTGTTGTAGTGATATATTGTGATTGAAATGTAGAAATGTTATGTTTCTTTTATGCATGTTTTATGTGGTATGATTATGTTATGGTTTATGATATGTTTCAACCTGTTCATATGAGGAATGCATTGGACTTAATAAGTTACGGGTGGACCCCTCTATAGCTCCTCGATGCATCGGCAGGTCTCATGAGACAAACTAGTGTCTTGGAATGAGGCCATGATAAAATCTTATATGTAGTCTTGGCACGAGGCCTTGGCTACGTGGTTATGATAGTCTGGCATTATGCATTCCATCATTATGAAAGTTTTTATTGATATTTCATGTGATTATTCGACCAGTAGAATATCCATGTGAATAATTAAATGGAATTATTTCATTTTATTTTGCCATATTATGCTGAAGTTCAAGTTTAAAAGGGCTTTTGTTTTAGTTATACATTTCCTTAAATGTTAATGTTTATTTATGAAAGCTTCCGCTATATTGTTATCCTTACTGAGCATCTGAGATCACCCCTTCAATGTTTTATTTTTCCTAGGATGTGAAGAAATATTTTTTTATTGACCTATAGGGATAGTCTGAAGGGGATAGAAGTGTGGACTATGGAGACTATGTTATTGTGATTTTTCACTTTATGGTGTAATGTAACATTTATGAATGTATATAGTGTTTCCAAGGCTACTAAACTAATTGGTCTTTTGAGACTTGATATATTGTGATCATGACAATGTTACGCAATAATGTACCGACTCTGGGTAACTGGCGTCGAGGCGTTACATTTTGAAACCAAATATGTGTTTATAATAAGATAATTGTTTCAAACTTTTCTAAAGATCCCCTCTTGTCCCTTATAAAAAGCCTTCACTTCCTACCCATTTCTCACACATCTCAAGCCCTTTTCTCATATAAACTCTACTCTAATAAGCTCCCAAGATCCCTATCTTAATCCTAGATGCATTACCTTAGGGATAAAGCACTTCAAAACCCCTTTTGGTTCAAACCAATGTGAGTTACCCGATCTAAAGGTAATGTCTTCTCTTAAGTTCTTTTGTTTTATTTTACTTCTCCAACCCCCTAAAAACTTTTTATTCCTTTATTTTATAATAACACCAGTATCCTCAATACAATATTATGTTGTTATAAGAAGGATTCAAACTACAATTACACACACCTCTATCAAATGGGTAAAGGACATAATGTTTCTGTGGATGGAAAACTAACGCCTCATGAAACGATGTTGTTCAATTACCTCCTTCTGCCTCTCATGGTGGAAATTATGATGGAACTGTATTTATATATGATATATATTATGTTTATATTTTCTTTATTTTTATTTATTTTTCATTTATATCATACCTTTAGTGTTTCTATAATGGGTAAACGTGATAATTTCATTTTAGGATGTGCGGACTACCGCCCCCTCAAGGTGAAATGACCCGTTAATGCCTTATGTGGGATGTATAAAGGATGGAGTTAATGATATTATAAATGATATTATACATTAATTATAATATAACTATGTAGAATTATGTTTTAATTCCATTAAAATAAGAAATATAAATGTAAGTAGTATTCATGCGTACGTACGTCCTGCCATCTTTATGAACGATGCATTTCATTTCTTATATACAAATGTTATGTACTATTATAAATACAGTTATATACTGGATGTTTATGATTTATATGACATCTAAATCATGAATATCATTATGGAGATAATGTATGTTTGACCACATGGACATATTGAAATTATAACATGTTCATTTTTAACTGAAATTCCGAACATCGAAAAAATGTTTAATATGAACTAAAATAATTAAATAGCTGTTATTACAGGGTAATAAGTGATATAAAACCAATAATAAACATTAAAAAGGGTTTTAATCAATTAGAAATTAACTCATGTGTATTATTCAGTAATAACAAGGAACATACGAGTCTGGTGACTCTCTTGCACACCTGAAACCCTAGCCGCCCTTCCATCAACTGACCAGTCAGGATTAACCATGAAAGGTGGGAAATCAAGAAACAATGCTACTGATAACAAGCTGGCTGTGAAGAGTGGTTCTTTGCCGAAGGCGGTGGCTAAGGGAAAGCAACCGAAGGACCTTAACAAGCCCAAGATACCCGTCGATGCATTCTTCTTTTTCATGGAAGATTTCAGAAAGCAGTTCAAAGAAAACAGCCTAATAAAAAATCTTTATTAGTGGTGGGAATACCTGGTGGACAGAAATGGATGTCCATGACCGAAGATGAAAAATGACCCTTTGTGGTGAAGGCTAAGAAGCAGCAAGCTGAATATGAGAAGTCTATGGATGCATACAACAAGGGAAAGGGATCAAGAAAGGGCAAGGATGAAGATTCAGAAAAGTCAAAATCAGAGGTCCATGATGAAGATGAAGATGAAGAAGAGGGTAATGAATAGGAGGATAAGGAGTAACTGTTGGGAGAGAGGAAATTCATGGCGTACCCTTTGATTATTTTTATGTTTCTCAGTATTATGTTTTGTACTAGTTATGAGTAGTGAGGTGGAGTGTTAGAGAATGACTATTTTTCTAATTGTAATTGAAGGTCAGAGAACCGTCTATGTCTTCTAAATCCCTGAACAACTTCTGCTATCACATACGAGTCAAGTTGAACACGAGGTAATGGATTTCTTATCTCACATTTAATTCTGTGAGATTTCCATTGTTCACCACATATTTATTTCATGTGGTGTATTGTGTACTTCAATTTGATATATATTATCATGATTCTATTTATATTAATGGTATTCTATTATTTATTTTGTGGTTATTAACTTTTTCTCATTCGAATCGATTGATTACAACGTGGTAAGGGTTTTTCATATTGATTTTTTTCCTGTGAGATTCATGCTATATTAGCCACTATTTCCTTTTGTGTGGTTGATGTACTACCCATGATTTAATTATTTGTGTAATATAATTTAATTTATGAGTATTAACATATTTGTTTTGTGTTCTTTCTTTCATGGGGTGTATGTTTCATAAGTTACCAAATCTCTAAGATAACCCTTCACCCTCCTCATTTTAAAAGACTTATTTTTGTAATGTCTTTTAATTTACATCTTATTATGATGGGATATGTTCTTATATATCTTTATTATATTAAATTTTATGTCCAAGTGATGAGATATCCTTTTCTCTCTCTTCAAATTATTTTCTGAATTCTAAAGTGACACCTTTAGGCTTCTGTAAGAAAACTTCTTAACCCAATTTCAATTTTTGGGATAAACATCTAATTTTTTGTTATGTTGTGATATGAATATGTGTGAATGACCTCTGATTTTATTAAACTTAATATATATTTATATTGGGTGTATTTATATTTGTCACACATAATTATGTAATTGATTTATCCTTAATTTATGGATACCATCTTTGTAAGTGACATCATCTCAATCTCCTTTCATTGAGGAATATTTTGTTGTATTCTCATATTTATTTTATACAGTTTATAAATACCTTTCACTTTTAAATTCATTGAAATTGAATCTTTTCTTACGAGGCGTTTTATGAAACGAAAAATAATAATTTTTCTTTTTAAGGGAATCGATGACAATGAAATTTTCCACTGCCATGAGTATTATTTGATCTTTGGATTCCGTAACAAGCCGTAATGTTTTTAAAAGAAATATAAATACCATATACTCTTTTTATGTATATTGGTATTGAAGATGGTTTTTATGTAAATACAAATAAATGATATATTGTGATTAAAATGTGGATATGTTATCTTTCCTTTATTTTTTTATGTGTTATGAATATGTATGGTTCTTGGGCATTGTTTATGCATACATGTGGTTTTGTGATAAACATAGGATGGGTGAGCCTGAGATAGGTCTCCAATGCATTGGGTAACATGACAGAGGTAAACATGAATGTTTCTCCCATGATATTTAGGGAATATAGTGTGATGGGTATTCCAAAAGTGACTCCCAATGTAGCTGTGATAGCTACATTGTAAGTTTGATATGGATTGCGCAAGTTACATTTATGATTTATGATTTCTGTGTGTTATTCAAAAATCTTATGATTTTATGAGGTATGTTGTGATTGAAAAGTATGTTTTCCCTGTTTTGTATTTATTTATGGGCTAATGTTTTCATTCCTTATTTTATATCGCTTAATGAGATTTTTATGCTCATACCAGGTTTTTAAAATGTATTCCACATGACTTAAATATTAATAAGGGTCAAGGATGGGGTCAAGGAAAAGTCACACTGTCTGAAACATAGAACTAGTCATGAATCTTATTTTCAAGAGTTTTTTATTTTATAAAAAAATGGATACAGAGTAGAATTTTCTACATGTAATATTCATGTTGTTATGTAAATATTATGACCTAATTCTCAAAAACTCTAAACCAAAAAAGATCCCCAATGTGAATTATCCATTTAATTCAAGATTATGTAATGTTTAAGGACAGGTCCATATAGTTGGTTTCAGAGGGAGGTTTAGATAACTTTAGAGGTTATGGTCTTATTTAAGCATAAGTGACATAACCATAATATTTATCATATTAGAAAGAGTCATGGTTATTTTAGATAAATCGAATGAGTTTAAGATAACATGAATAAGTATATCTTAGTGTTTACCCTCCTTGTAAGATAATATATGACTATTTTTTAGATATACTCCCACTGACCTTTTTGGTTTTAGTAAATGGTTGGATCTAGAAGGAACCAACACAACAATATATGTGAAAGAAACTGTAGTAGTTTTCTTAATGATATATTGAACAAAATGGGAGCTACAATGAGAACTCTTTTGGTTAAAATATGTTATAGTTATTTTTGAGAAATGTATCTCATTTTGGGGAATGTTATTAAATTATATGGTTTTAGAAAAAGGACAACTTGTAGGAAGGGTGGCTACCTGTCACGTCCGACAAGGCTGTGAGAATCGAACCCATAACTGAAGGGTGACAAGGCGTTTCGGTTACCATTGGCCTACGTGGAGTCCCTAGTTATTATGAATAATTATTCAATTTAAATGATTTTATAGATCAAGAATAATTTGATCTTATGTTTTATCAAATGGATATCCTTGTCATAGAAATGATTTGCTAATTAAGTGATAAGGGTTATTTTGGATGACGTTCTCTCTTTTGGGTAACAATATATACCTAAGGAAAATGGAATACTATGGGATTTAAATTGTGGAGTAATGGTTGAAATATTATTTTTGGACAAATTTATATTTTATTTGGGAAATATGGATATTTTTGTTATTTATGGAAATGACTAACGTATCATAGAGAATATGTGATTAGGCAAATTACACTTCAGTATGAGACTTTAAGAGTAGTTGATTCTATTTAGAGATAAATGTTAAGATTTACTATGGAGGACTATGGGATTAAATCCTTTTGAGTTTTGGGTTTCAATATTAGTTTGGATTATTTTGAATAATTTTAAGGAGAATTATGCATTTAATGGTCTTTCTTGAACTATGGGTACTTTTTGTTGAATTTTAGAGATTAAGAGTAGTATTTTTTTATATAAAGGATTATACTTTTTGGGTATTGTCTGATCTTGCACTGACCATTTTGGTTTTGGTTGATGTCTAAAGACATCGGAAATATACATTTAATCTTTTTTGGATTATGTGAAACTCTAGAAGTTGATTCTATCACTTTTAATGTGACCAAGTCGTTTTGAATACTCATCGTTTGGAGAAAAGATGAGTTTGTGTGGAATTTAGTAATATATGAAAGTCTATATGACAAGTAAGTATGTTTCCTCATGTTTTTAGTTAATCTCACAAATAAATTACTCAGTGATAAGCAACTTAAAACAAAAATGTTTTCTGATAACTTTTCCTACTAGGGAATCGAGGACTGTTTAACCCATCACAAGTTTGTGATTTTCGAGTGGTTAACTTTTTCGTAATAATGTTTTCTATCACTCTCCATCAGAACTTTATGGTTTTTTTCTCCTCTAGATCCATGTTTTAATGGAATCCTAGTATCTGTTGTCTCAGGTAACCTTTTTTACATCTCTTATTTTGTTTTAAAGAGATATTTTTATTGGCTCTTTTTCTGATGTGGGACTTTCAATTAAGTTTCTAAACCTAACTTTAAAATTGAGAGAATGCAATTTCTTAAAGGGGAGAAGGATGTAACATCCCATATAAATAAAGAACATGAAAATTGTCAAATTAATTAGATTTTTTGAATTAAATATTAATTCTAATTCAAAGGGGATTCTATGTTTGATGGCGTGCCCAATATACAACAATGGGTTTCATTGGAATCATATGTTGCACACTAATAATATAATATTGTTATTTTAAATGGTACTTAATGCCTAGCTATTGTATTAATAGGAATTAATAGAAGTAACTAAAATATGATTATACATGTTTTCTGAATATTTTTACAATTATCCAATAAAATTTAGATGCTTAAAATAAGTTAAAAAAATATTTTTTAAGCATAAATACTCTAATACTCACTAAAAAGTTGATTTACCGCCTTTTAATGGAGAAACCTCTTTAAATCTAGTATTTATCACTTTTATATGTTCTATTTGAAATAATAAAATTCTTCTTCAGAATCGAGACACTAAAATTTACTTTGGATGAAATTTTGATATTTTTCTAATAATGTTCATTTTTTAATGAATAGTGAATAATACTGTATTTTAATTCAAAAGTGATTTTTAATCTAATTTATTTATATAGTTAGATTATATTTTTAATTGGTTATAAAGTTTAATTAGAATATATTTTTACCAGTTAATTTAATGTTTGACATTGGAATTAATTTCACATTGAAATTAGACATAAACAAGTGTCAATCTTTTGACAATTATTATTTCTTAAAAACACGCTTTTTATTTTGACAGTGGGAATTGATTTTAAATTAATTTCTACCACTTCAGTGTTTTGAATTTGGAAAAATGTATACCATTTTTGGAATCAGTATGTCCTAATTGTTTAAATAGGTAACTTTTATTTTTAGACATTTTCAATATTTACTTCAGTAAATATTTTACTTACCATGATTAAAGGGTAAATATAATAAATAAGGGTAAAATAAAATATTATTATAATAATAAATTACCCTATCATGTGTCCTAATCCTATTTTCATATACATATCCGACCATGGGAATCCTTGGGTCATATTTTGTACCCCATGGAGACACATGGGAGCAATAATGACACTTTATAATAGTTAATTTAAAGTAAAGACAAAAATAACATAAACAAATATATTTTAGTAAATCAATTTTGATTTGGGGTTATATAAGTTATCTTTTCAACTATAAATATTATTTGGACAGATATAATGATTTCCAACATCATGGTATTTTTATTTATAATTTTTGAACATCAAATAAAGTAAATTATTTATGACAAAATAATGATGCAATATTTACCTCATTGATAAATGATTTAAATAAATAAGATTATAAATATTAAAACAATATCCAAAACTTGTCCAATTATTATTGGATAATTTTATTTCGACCATGAGTCATCATAAATTTTACTTTAATGATTATCTGACTTATTGAAACTGGATATGAGTCTATAATAAAATAATTCTTTCAAACTTTCCTAAAGAGCCCCTCCTCTCCCTTATAAAAATCCCTCTCTTCATACCCATTTCTCACACTTATCAAGGATTTGGATCGTACAAAACTCTGCTCCAATAATCTCCCAATATCCCTCTCTTCATCCTAGAAGCATTACCTTAGGTAGAAAGCACTTCAAGAAACCCTTTTGGTTCAAACCAAAGGGACTTACCCGATTTAAAGGTAGCATCTTCTCTTAAGTTCATTTGATTTATTTTACTTCTCCAACCCCCGAGAATATTTTTATTCCTTTATTTTATAACAACAAAAATATCCTCAATATAATAGGCTATTCTTATGAGAAGTATTGGAACTAAACTTACACATACCTCTATCAAATGGGTAAAGAACATAATGTTTCTGTGGACGGCAAACTTACGCCTCATGAAATGATGATTGTTCAATTAACTTCTACCACCTCTCATGGGGGACATTCTAATGTAACTCTATTTATATATGATATATATTATTTTTATTTTTTCTTTATGGTTATGTATTTTTCATTTATATCATACCTTTATAGTTTCCATAATGGGTAAACACGATAATTTCATTTTAGGAAGTGCGGACTAACGCCCCCTAAAAGTGATACAAATCGTTAATGCCTTATGTGGGATTTATAAAGGATGGAGTTAATGATATTATAAATGATATTATACTATAATTATAATATAACTATGTATCATTATGTTTTAATTCCATTAAAATAATAAATATAAATAGAATTAGTGTCCATGCGTACATACGGCTTACCGTCTTCATGAACGATGCATTTAATTTCTTATCTCCAAATGTTACATATTGTTATAAATACATATATATATATATATATACTGGATATATATTATGTATATGATATATAAATCCTTAATATCATTCTGGAGATAATGTAGTTTTGACCACATGGAAAAAGTGTAATTATAACAAGGTCATTTTTAACTCAAATTCCAAACATGGACAAAATGTCCGATTTGAACTCAAATAATTAACTAAATACTATTTCAAGGTAATAATTGATAAAAAAAGTAATAATAAACATTTAAAATGTTATTAATCAAGTGGAAATTAACTTAAATTTGTTATTCTGGAAGAATAAGGAACATATGAGTCAAGTTGGACATGAGGTAAGGGATTTCTTATATCACTTTTAATTTCGTGAGATTTTTATTGTTCACCAATTATTTATTTCATGTGATGTATTGTGTATGGAAATTTGATATATATTATCATGATTATATTTATATTCATGATATTATGTGATTCATTTGATGTTTATTATCTTTTTCTCACATGACTTGATTGATTACAACATGGTAAGGGTTCTTCATCTCACTTTTTATTCCTGTGAGATTCATGCTATATTAGCCACTATTTCATTTTGTATGGTATATGTACTACACATTATTGTATTCTTTGTGTAATATACTTTAATTTATGTTTATTTACATATTCATTGTGTGAAATTTTTTTTCATGGGGTGTATGTTTCGTAAGTTACCAAATCGGTAAGGGAACCTTTCACCCTCCTCTTTTTAAAGGACTTATTTTTCTTATGACTTTTAATTTACATCTTATTATGTTGGGATATGTTCTTTTACATCCTTATTGAT
The DNA here is from genome assembly GCA_963277665.1 of Viscum album. Classification (NCBI taxonomy): domain Eukaryota; kingdom Viridiplantae; phylum Streptophyta; class Magnoliopsida; order Santalales; family Viscaceae; genus Viscum; species Viscum album. The sequence goes on from OY728158.1 coordinate 1,469,312,851, forward strand.
GTAAATTTTTTGTCCAAGTGACGAGATATACTTTTCTATCTGATCAACTTATTTTCTGAATTTTAAAGTGACGCCGTTAGGGTTCTATAAGAAAACTTCTTAACCGAATTTTAAGTTTTGGGTTAAACATCTACATCTTGATTATGTTGTTCTCTGAATATGTGTGAATAACCTATGATTGTTTTACACTTAATATCCACTTATATTGGGTGTATTTATATTTTTCAACATAATTATGTAATTGATTTATCCTTAATCTAAGGATACCGTCTTTGTAAGGGACTTCGTCACAATCCTCTTTCATTGAGGCATATTTTTTTTATTCTGATATTTATTTTATTCGGTGTATAAATACCTTTGAATTTTCATTTCATTCAAATGAAATATTTTCTTACGAGGAATTTTACTAAATGTAAAAAAAAAGAATTTTTCTTTTTAACGTAAGTGGTGACAATGACCTTTTCCGCCACTGCGAGTATTTTTTGATCATTGGCTTCCTTAACAATCCATAATGTTTTTAAAAGGAAAATAAATAACATATAGTCTTTTTACGTATTTTGGTATTGAAGATGGTTTTTAGGTCAATATATTTAAATGATATATTGGGATTAAAATGTCTAAATGTTATCTTTCCTTTATTTTTGTTTTATGTGTTATGAATATGTTATAGCTATTGGACATTTTTAATGCATACATATGGTTTCGTTATAAAAATAGGGCGGGTGAGCTCGAGATAGCTCTCCAAAGCATTGGGTAACGTAACAGAGGTAAAAATGAATGTTTCTCCTAAATGATTAATATACTATGATGGGTATTCAAAATGTGAATCTTTATGTAGCTGTGATAGCTAAAATGTATGTTTGATATGGATTCCAAAATTTACCTTTATGATTTATGATTTCTATGCTCTATTCATAAATCTTATTATTTCCTAAGGTATGTTATGATTGAAAAGTATGGTTTTATTGTTTTTTATTTGTTGATGGGATAATGTTTTCATTCCTTATATTATATCCCTTACTGAGCTTTTTAACCTCATCCCATGTTTTTGAAATGTTTTCCACATGACATAAATATGAATAAGGGTCAAGGATGGGGTCAAGGAAAAATCATGTTATCTAAAACATGGAACTAGACATGACTCTTTCTTTTCAAGATTTTTTTATTTTATGAGAAAAATAGATACTGAGTAGAATTGTCTACATGTAATATTCATGTTCTTATGTAAAGATTATGACCTAATTCTCTAAAACTCCAAACCTGAAAATATCATCACTGTGAATTATCCATTTAATTCAAGATTATTTAATGTTTAAGGATGGGTCCTTATAGTTGGTATTAGAGGGAGGATTAGTTAAAATTAGAGGTTATGGTGTTATTTAAGCATAAGGGACATAACCATAATGTTTATCTTATTAAAAAGAGTTACAGTTATTTTAGATAAATCGAATGAGTTTAAGATAACATGAATAAGTATATCTTAGTGTTTACCCTCCTTATACGATTATATATGAATATTTTATAGATAAACTCACACAGACCTTTTTGGTTTTAGTAAATGGTTGGATCTATCAGGAACCAACGTAACAATAGTTGTGAATGAAACTGTATTAGTATTCTTAATGTGATACTAAATGAAATGGGAGCTGCAATGAGAACTCATGTTGTTAAAATATATTATGGTTATTTTTTAGGAATTTATCTCATTTTGGGGAATGTTAAAAAATTATATGGTTTTAGGAAAAGAACAACCTGTAGGAAGGGTGACAACCCATCACATCCCACAAGAGTGTATGAATTGAACCCACAACCGAAGGGCGAAAAGGGCATATTGCTTACCACTAACCTACATGATGTCCCTAGTCAGTATGAATAATTATTTATGTTAAATGATTTTATGGATCAAGAATAATTTGAAGTTATGTTTTATCCAATGGATACCCTTATTATAGAAATGATTTGGTAATTATGTGATAAAGGTTATTTTGGAAGATGTTCTCTATTTTGGAGAACAATATATACCGTAGGAAAATGGAATACTATCGGATTTAAATAGTGGAGTAAAAATTGAAATATTATTTTTGGAATAATTTATGTTTTGTTTTAGAAATATGGATTTTTTTGGTTATTTAAGTCAATGTCTAACCTATCATAGTGAATATGTGATAAGGTTAATTACACTTTAGTATGAGACTTTAAGAGTAGTCGATGCTATTTGGAGATAAATATTAAGATTTAATGTGGAATACAACAGGATTAAATCCTTTTTAGCTTTGGGTTTCAATCGTAGTTTGTATTATTTTGAATAATTTTAAGCACAATTATGTATTGAATATTCTTTCTTTAACTTTGGGTACTTTTTGATGACTTTTTGAGAATAAGAGTAGTATTTTTTTATATAATGGATTATCCTTTTTGGGTATTGTCTGATCTCGCACTAACCATTTTGGTTTTGGTTGATGTCTAAAGACATGGGAAATATACAATTAATATATTGTTGATTATGTGAAACTATAGAATTTGATTCTAGTGCTTTTATTGTGACCAAGTTTGTTTGAATACTCATCGTTTCAAGAAAAGATGAGTTTATGGTGGAATTTAGTAATATATGCAAGTCTATATGAAAAGTAAGTATGTTTCCTTATGTTTTTAGTTAATATCATAAATAAATTACTCAATTTTAAATAACATAAAACAAAAACGTTTTCTATTATATTTTCATACTGGGGAATCAAGGACTGTTTAACCCATCACAAGTTTGTGATTTTCTGGTGGCTAACTTTATCCTAATAATTTTTTCGATCACTCTCCGTCAGAACATGATGGTTTGTTTTCTCTGCCAAATCCTTGTTTCATGGAATCCTAGTATTTGTTGTCTTAGGTAACTTTTTTAATTTTCTTTCATTATTTCAAAGTGATGGTTTTATTGAGTCTTTTTCCGATGTGGGACTTTCAATTATGTTTTAGAGCCCAACTTTAATATTGCGATGATGCAATTTCCAAAAGGGGGAAAGAATGTAACATCCCAGGTAAATAAAGAACATGAAAATTTTCATATTTATTAATATTTTTGAATTAAATATTAATTATACTTTAAAGGGGACTATACGTTCGATGGTGTACCTGATACGCAAAAATGGGTTTCTTTGGAATCTTACGGTTCACACTAATAATATAATATTATTATTTTAAATGAAAGTTAACGCCTCGCCGTTGTATAAGACAGAATTAATAGAACTAAGTAAAATATTATTATACATGTTTTTTGAATATTTTTACATTTATCAAATAAAATATAGAGGCTTAAAATAAGTATAGAATTCGATTTTAAGCATAAATACTCTAATATTAACTAAAAGGTCAATTTACCACCTTTTAATGGAGAACCCCCCTAAAATCTAGTTGTTGTATATTTAATATGTTCTATTTGGAAAAATAAAATTCTTGTTTAGAATCGGGAACCCAAAATTTACATTGGATGAAATTTTGGTTTTTTTCGGATAATGTTCATCTTTTCAAGAATAGTGAGAAATATTGTATTTTAATTCAAAAAGTGTGTTTTAGTATAATTTATTTATATTGTTAGATTATCTTTTTATTTGATTATAAAGATATATTAGAATATATTTTTACCAGTTAATACAATGCTGGACATTATAATTAATTTCACTTTGAAATTGGACATAAAGAAGTGTCAATATTTTGATAGTTATTATTTCATAAAAACACCCTTTTTGTTTTTACACTGGGAATTAATTTTAAATTAATTTCCACCACTTCTGTATTTTGAATTTGGAAAAATTGATTCCATATTTTTAATCATTAGGTCTAAATTGTGTAAATGGATAAATTTTATTTTTATGCATTTTAAATATTTATTTCAGTAAATATTTTATTTACCAAGATTAAAGTGTAAATATAAGAAATAAGGGTAAAATATAGAATTGTAATACTACTAAATTACCCTAACAAGTGTCCTAATCCTATTAGATGATACATCTCCAACCATGGGAATCCTTGGGTTGATTTTGGGACCCCATGAAGCCACATGGGAGCAATAATGACAGTTTTTATTAATTAATTTAAAATAAAGACAAAAATGACATAAACCAATATCTTTTAGTAAATCATATTTTACATGGAGTTATATAAGCTATCCTTTCGATTATAAATATTAATTAGAAAGAAAAAATTACTTCCTAAATCATGGTATGTTTTTATAATTTTTGTACATCAATTAAATTAAATTATTTATGACACAATAATGATGCAATATTTACATCATTAATAAATGATTTAAATAAATAAGATTATAAATATTAAAAAAATATCTAAAACCTGTCCAATTATTATGGAAGATTTTATTTCTACCATGAGTCATCTTAAAATCAACTTTACCGATTATTTTACCTTTTGAATCTGAAGATATGTTTATAATAAAATAATTGTTTCATACTTTCCTAAAGAGACCCTCTTCTCCCTTATAAAAAGCTCTCACTTCCAACCCATTTCTCACACTTCTCAACCATTTTTTTCAAAACAAATATGCTCCAATAACCTCCCAAGATGCCTCTCTTCATCCTAGAATCCTTAACTTAGGTACAAATCACTTCTAGAAACCCTTTTGGTTCAAACCAAAGGGAGTTACTTGATTTAAAGGCAACGTCATCTCTTAAGTTATTTTGTTTTATTTTACTTCTACAACCCCCTAAAATCTTTTTATTACATTATTTTATAACAACAACAGTATCCTAATAATACTTGGATGTTTTTATAATAATTATTCAAACTAAACTTACACACACCCTTATTTAATGGATAAAGAACATAATGTTTCTGTGGATGGAAAAATAATGTTTTACGAAACGATGATTGTTCAATTAACTCCTATTCCCTCTCATGATATCCATTATGATGGAACTATATTTATATATGATATATATTATGTTTATGTTTTCTTTATGATTCTATATTTTTCATTTATTTCATACCTTTATGGTTTCCACAATGCTTACACGCGATAATTTCATTTTAGGAAGTGCGGACAACCGCCCCCTCAATGTTATATGACTCATTAATGCCGTATGTGGGATTTATAAAGGATGGAGTTAATGATATTATAAATTATATTATACTGTAATTATAAGATAACTATGTATCACTATGTTCTAATTCCATTAAAATAATAAATAGAAATGGAAGTATCATTCATGCGTACGTACGACTTATTGTTTCCAGCAACGGTGCATTTCATTTCTTATCTCCAAATATTATATACTATTATAAATACATACATATATATATATATATATTAAATATATATGATTTAAATGATATCTAAATCATGAATATAATTCTATATATAATGGAGTTTTGACCACATGGACAAATCGTAATTATAACAAGTTCATTTTTAACTCAAATTCCGAACATCAACAAAATGTCCGATATGAACTCAAATAATTAACTAACAGTTATTACAAGGTAATAAGTGATATAAAAGTAATAATAAACATTAAAACGGTTATTAATCAACTAGAAATCAATTTTTTTCTATTATTTAGTAATATCAAGGAACATACAAGTCAAGTCGGACAAAAGGTAATAGATTTCTTATATCACTTTTAATTCTGTGAGATTTCCATTGCTCATCATTTATTTATTGCATGTGATATATTGTGTACTACCATTTGATATATATTAAAATGATTCTATTTATATTAATGTTATTTTCTGATTCATTTGGTGGTTATTAACTTTTTCTCATACGACTCTATTGATTACAACGCGGTAAGGGTTTTTCATCTCACTTTTTATTCCCGTGAGACTCAGGCTATATTAGCCACTATTTACTTTTTTGTGGGGGGTGTACTTACCATGATGATATTATTTGTGTAATATAATTTAATTTATGGGTATTTACATATTCATTGTGTGATATTTCTTTCATGGGGTGTATGTTTCATAAGATACCAAATCGGTAAGGGAACCTTTCACCCTCCTCTTTTTAAAAGACATATTTTTATTATGTCTTTTAATTTACATATTATTATGTTGGGATATGATTTTATATATCCTTATTGATATAAATATTATGTTTATGTGATGAGATATCCTTTTCTATCTCATCTACTTATTTTTTTTATTTTAATGTGACGCTGTTAGGCTTCTGTAAGAAAACTTCTTAACCCAATTTCAAATTTTGGGTTAAACATCTACTTCTTGATTATGTTGTGCTATGAATATATGTATATAACCTCTGATTGTTTTACCCTTAATATCCACTTATATTTGGTGTATTTATATTTATCACACATAATTATGTAGTTTATTTATCCTTAATCCAAGGATACCATCTTTGTAAGGGACTTCGTCTCAATATCCTTTCATTGAGGCATATTTTGTTTTATTCTCATCTTTCTTTTATACGATGGATAAATAACTTTGAATATTTATTTCATTCAAAGGGAATATTTTCCTATGAGTCATTTTACTAAAGGACCAAAAAATAAAGTTTCTTATTAACGTAAGCGGTGAGAACGACCTTTTCTGTCGCCGTGATTATTATTTGATCCTTGGATTACTTAACAAGCCATAATGTTTTTAAAAGGAAAATAAATTCCATATACTCTTTTTACATATTTTGGTATTGAAAATGGTTTTTTATGACAATATATTTAAATGATATATTGTGAATAAAATGTGGAAATTTTAAGTTTCCTTTATTTTTATTTTACGCATTAGGAATATGTTATGGTTAATGGCCATTATTTATGCATACAGGTGGTTCCATGATAAACCTAGGGAGGGTGACCCTGATATAGATCTCCAATGCATTAGGTAATGTGACGAAGGTAAGCGTGAATGTTTCTCCTAATATATTTTGGGAATATTCTGTGATGGGTATTCCAAAGGGGACTCCCTATGTAGCTGTGATAGCTACAATGTATGTTTGATATGGATTCCACAAGTTACCATTATGATTTAAGATTTCTGTGTGTTATTCATAAATCTTATGATTTCATGAGGTATGTTATGATTGAAAATTGTGGTTTCATTGTTTTTTCTTTATTTATGGGATAATGTTTTCATTCCTTATTTTATATAACTTACTGAGATTTTTATACTCATACCATTATATTGAAATGTTTTCCAGAGGAATTAAAGATGAATTAGGTTCAAGGATGGGATCAAGGAAAATTACTGTTGTCTAAAACATGGAACTAGACACAACACCTTTTTTTCAAGTTTTTTGTATTTTATGAAAAAAATGGATACTGAGTGGAATTGTCTACATGTAATATTTATGTTGTCATTTAAATATTATGACCTAATTCTCTAAAACTCTAAACCTGAAAAGATCCTCAATGTGAATTATCCATTTAATTCAATTTTATGTAATGTTTATGGATGGGTCCTTATAATATAGGTGTGTAACATATCATATCTCTCAAAGAATAAAAATTGAGAAAAACCCCCTTAATGATTTAGTAATCATATGAATCATAAGACTCAATAAAGAATAAAATAAAATAAAACATTAAATATCTTGAAAATAATGATATTATTGAATTTAATTTAAAAGTGGTATTATTTCACCATACAAAATAAATAAGTGGTGAATTTACATATGTCTCCTAGAAACATAAGAGAGACTATAAATCCCTTACCTTAAGCCCCGACTTCATTCATAGACATTCAAACCTCATGTATAAAAAATATATGTTTTTTATATACATATATATTTTATTACCAAAATTATATTTATAATTACATATAAAATTTAATTATGACCTTGTATTACATGTTTATTAACAATTCCATGTTAATGTCACGTTTCAAGAAATAAGTGCTTTGTTTTTAGTGTATCTTTTGTTTTTTTACATTTGTTCCTCTTACATTGATCATGGTTATATAATATATATAATTTTAAAATTGATATAATTATCATAGATATTCATCATATATTCATTTAGAGTAATCCGTAAATATTGATATTGAAAATGAAATGCACCGTTTATGGAGATGATAAGCCATACGTTCCTATGGACATTGTTTTTTATTTTATTGAAGGATGAAATTAATGATGGTTAAATAACATATTACCATTATAAAATAATTTTTTTCCATATATATCACATATGTTCATTAAAAATTATCTTATTACCATCTTTGTATATCATGAATGAATCACATCGCTTCACACGGTAGTACTTTTCCATACACATGAACGATGTTATCGTATTCCCATAAAGTGAAAGGTAAGAAGGTATTTGTGATATAATAATTCCAGAAGTAAAATAATGTAATAAATATTACATATTAACATTAAATAAATCATTATATCCAATCCTTAGTGGTGGTTATGGAAAAATGAATAATATTGTTTCTTGAGTTTGTGGTTCGTCATACACTCAAATGATGACTTTGTATCCCATTTGATGGAAGAGGAGAAGTTTTTTTGCCATTCCATTAACATACTAAAATATATGTATATTTTGTATGTTGAGGTTATTATGTAATCATTTTTTAATAATAATTTATGCAGGTGGAGGACGAAATAAAATTAATTGCTCAGTTTTTCCTATTGCCACTTTTTTCAGAAAACCCCATTTTGTTTACAAAAAATCCTTACAAGATTGGATTTTGGAAGAAAAATATAGATTCTATCATTATATTAGAAATTTAAAGTATTTATTTGGTAAATTATTTTCAAATACAACGTTTTTATAATGTTTTAATAGGATAAGAGAGGGGATAACCTTTTATAAGTGAAGTTTGTGGCACAATTGTAAATTTTGAAATTAAAAGATATACCAATGTTATTCATATGACACAATAATCAAAAATGAAACAAAATATATAAAATAAGATATAAGGTCAAAATATTTCCATAAAATGGACGTTGGACATGTTTTTGGTCAACTATACCCCTTATCTATTATAGTTTATCCTTGGGTGAACCCATTTTTACATTAACCACAATAAATAATTGTAAATATTTTTACTAATAATTATGGTAAAAATTTGAAATTATTAGATAATATAAATTATTATGTTTCCAAATATATAATAAAATAGTACTCACCCATCAATTCACATGGTGATATCAACTAATGATATAAAAATGACACACTACTCAATTAAAAAACATGATCCACTACTCAAATAAAATTTATGTTCAAATGATCTAAAAAACATTCATTTCTCAAATTGAAAGATTCATCCACTACTGAGAAAGAGTACATGATCATTTTTTGAAATAAATTTATCACATGTGATATATAGTAAAAATATAAGAAACTAATTACTAGGAAAATTAAAATGATCCACTGCTCATGCATTCCCGCAAAGCATGTTTGTTTCATGATATTTTATAACTCCAAAGTTCAGTTACAGTAAACCCAGTCACATTATATTCAGTTAATAATCCCTCCATTAATATTGACTACATGTAATATATTTTAAACATAAATTAGTGGTATATAATATAACAATAAAAGTGGACTCCAAATATGATGACAGTTTAGACATTATAAATCATAAAGTATAATTACATTATAACTATTTACTGAATATTCATCTTGAATATCTTCCCACACAGTCAAAAAATTCAATACATAAATATTGAAATATTACCAAAGTAGTATATGGAGGATATTATGGATTTATTCAACTCTTATTGTACATGTTCGGTATAATATCTTTTATTGTAAAATTTTTATACAGTATATAAACAATTTATGTTATTGTACATGTTTTTTACAATATCTTTTATCATAAATGTTCTGTACAACATCTATTATTGTATAATATCTTTCATTATACACCTGTTATTATATAAGATATGTACATAAGTTTTATTATTAATGAAATATTTCAACCACAATATATATAGTTCTCCTGGATGGAGTTATAAATTCATAAAAATATGAAATATTTTTTCTCTATATAATAATTGAAATATTACACTAACAATATATAGAGGTCATGTTAATATTTTTTAACTCATATTGTATATGTTTTGTACAATATATGATATTGTACATGTTTTATATAGTATCTATATAATTTATTTTATTGTACAAGTTCTATAAAATATATATTTATGTACAATATTCAATTATTTTACAGGTTCTATAGAAAATATGTATATTATTGTTATGTATTAATGAAATATTACCAAAATATATATAGTTTTCCTTTATGGTGTTATATATTCTTCAAAATATGAAGTATTTTTCTATAATTCCACAGATCTATTATAATCAAATATTCAATTGATGGCATGGTTCAAAATTCTTTAAATCATTATCAGTGCAATGAAATGTTTAGTTTGATTGAGAAACATTGATTTAATCTTCTAGTTCAGTGACTATTTTTTTCTATTTCTAACCATGTGAATGTAGTTAACATATGAAATTATAGTCTTAAAAATTATATACAGCAACGAAATAACATATATTTGGAAAAGAAATCATTAAATATATTAGATAGAATGCAATAGTTTATCACTAATTCACAATAACTTGAAGTTGTAAAATTAACAAATCATAATGTGTCATTCAACCTCAAAATATTTATCCATAGTTATTTATAGTTTCAATAATGTTTAAAAATAAGGCTAAATATTACTGAATCTTGAAATTCCCTCATTGAAAATTTTAATGACATATAAGAGATAATAATAAATATTAATGAATATTAAAATCTGAAAATCAACATTTTTCATGACAAATAAATGATATTTTAGTATCAATTAATGTTATCTGGAAGAAGCCACCTCAAATAAGTATTAGGTACATATTATAAATACACTTTTAATGATGTTGTTAATAATATTTTATTTCAGAATGAATATCCATGCATTGATAGATTGTTTTCTTTTTAGAGATGGAGTTATTAAATATTTCACCAATCAATCAAGGATAAAGGTTGATTGGTATGCCATGTTCCGGAAAACAGGTTCCAAATAGAGTGTGGTGTGATCCAGAATGGTAGGTTAGTGTTAATTTCTGATTCTAGGTAGGTGAGACAATTTCAAATATGAAATGTTACTTTTAATAATTTTTTGGAACAAACATAAAAAATGATCATGGGAAGGGAAACATGGATAAATTCATGATAGACATTACTAATAAAAATCAAAATTTTAAAATTAGGGAGTGAAGGTGTCAAAATAATAATCATGACAGTGATTAAAATTATTTTATATATATATATCTATTTATACAATGAATTATAATCTTCAACTATGGAGTCAATATCTCAAAATAATAATAATTAAAATCATTCACATTAAATTTATATACAGTTCATGTTTTGTCTTGAAATATGACCTCATGTCTTCTATTCCACAACACAAGCATCCCAAAATCTACAACATTACTTAATTATAACTTGTATTTTGATATAGTGATGTATAAGCCCTATTGTAGGTAAATAAAAAATATAGAACTATAATTTAATTTTACGCAAATCATATTTCAATCAGTGTGTTGATATGTAGAGAACATGAAACTAAAAAAGCCAATGAAATTCTGTTCACTAACATGGAGTTGTGGTTGATTTCATTGCATGGTAATACTAATATTTTTTTTCAAATATTAAAAAAGTAAGAACCCATAAATTTTCTAATATGAACCACAAAAATTCAAATGACTATTATGTGATCTTTTTTTGTTCAATACATATACATATTTAATTACTTATATGTTATGGTGTGTTTTTAATTCCAATAGCAGAACCATGTTATTCAAATTTACATTTCTTTTAAAATCTTGTTTTGGTCCAGTTTCATTCAAAAAAAATTTCTTCTTGCACAATTTTTATATTCCAAAAACTACCTCTTCTATTCCATGATTATTGTATAAACAGTAACATTATTCTACATACTAAACCATAATTATGAAGCTAGATATTGATAATAATATAATAAATGTTAAATGTTACATAATTATTTTAAACTATATTTTATAATACAGTTATTTTATTAAAAAATTAATAAAAAAATTAAAATATAACAAAAAACATTCATGTAGTATTACCATGATATTTTAGTAGAAAAAGTCATTCATTTTGTTGTAATCTTGTTTAAATACTCATGTGTTCATTTGTGTAGTTCAGTGACATGAATTAATGTAGTCATGGTGTCTCGAGACAATTGAAAGGAATTATATCATTTTTTAACAGAAATAATGAAGAAACAACAGTGAAATATAATTAAACTACAACCAAGTGATTTTTTAAAAGCTTGTTGGGAAAAAACATCCCCTGGAACTTCTTTTCAAGAAACAAAATATAAAATGATGGTTCAAAAACAATGTTTGAAAAGAAAAAAACATAGACGAATAAGAATCTAAAATATATTTAGTCGCATGACTTGAAGAGCATGCATTGGGACTAAAAAACTCAAAACTGTACCTCCTATGTCATGGAACTTCATACTTTAGTACCAGAAACTGTTTACTTACTGGTTTTACAAAATCCTTCAATTTCTTGATAGAGATGATTTTTTCTAGAATTCAATTCAATTTGGAAAAAATATCTTGATGTTCTTCTATTATGAAAATATTGTTATGAGACCAGATCATATTAACATGTTTGACATTTCATTATTTACATTAATTAGTAGTAATGACTACCTTCAAAACCTGGAATAAATACATAAAAAGGGCTAATAATTACAACATAAAGAGAGACCATTCCCTTCACATTATATTGACAACCAATTAACCTATTTTCAAGGCCAATGAAATGAATTACATTATATTTGATTCTAAATAATGAAGAAACTATAGTGAAAAGTAATATACCTATAACCATGTTCTTTTTCCAATTCATGTTGGGTCTTATACTACCCTTGAAACTTATTTTCAAGTAGTCAAATCTCAATAGGAGGGGAAACAACGTTAAAATGAAATAAGAAACACAAAATAATCAAAATTCCAAAGATAAATGATCCCCTATGAAAAAAATAAAATTCTACAGGAAATAATACCTATGAGTAAAAGAAAAATGACATTTATGAGACAATATCAGATTTAAAATAACCTTGTGGGTTCTAGAAAATCAGATTGAGAACCCATTTAAAAGTTCTCTCAAATAATAGAAACTCCCTCAATAATATCATGAATTGAACACTGTATGTGTGCAAAATATAGTTTGGTAACTTGAAAATTGAAATATCATGTCATGATAAAATGTTTATCAACAAAAATTGAAAATTACATCAAAATGTTACAATTCATTTTCAAAAATATTGCAGAAAAAAACTCTTGGATGGGGTAAGTGTTCAGAAATATAACAGACCATCATGGTCAGCATTTATATCTATTTGAAGAGAATCCAATTTTTATAAATATGAAATTATTTGGGTAAACAATATATATAGTGGGATTTTATAGATATTATATTGTATTAGTTCAAAAAATTTCAATCTCAAAGAAATAGAGTATATAGAATGATTTGAAAGATTGTAAGAGTTAAAATATATTATATAGCATAAGTTCAAAAAATATTTATTTTCTATGGTAAAAAATATAAACCAAAATTCAATACGAAACTTGATTAAATATGGTATATACAATGAAGAAATGACATGAAGCAATATATATAAGAGTTGATAAAAATGATGTTTGTAATTTGTTAATATTAAATATCCATGAAAATTGAAATTTTGTTGAATACAATTTGAAATGTAATTGAAATACTAACGATGTGAGAATAAATTATTAAAAATAATAATATTGATAAACTCAATAGTTGTTACAAATATACATTACAAAAAGTACAATACACACATATTTCCCATAAGATACAATAAAAGTGAGTAAATTATAGTAAACACTATGTAAAAAAAATATTATTATTGGTCATCAATTACCATTAATATTGAAATGTTAGATTTTAAATTTGCGCTAACAAATTATTAACAAGAATAAAAATGATTTAATTCATTTTTGAATTGAATTTATTTTTTATGTTATGACATCCCATATCCTTTTAGTTTATAGACTCAAAATTGACACAGAAATTTGGATTCAGACTCGTCATCGACAACCAGTTTATTGTGTGTGTGATCAACAAATTCATAAGTGTGGAGTCTACTAAATGGTGTATTGATGATCCAACGCAAATAAATAAAAAATAATTGTAAAAATAAAAGGTTTAGTTAAACATGACCCAATAAAATAGAAACCAAAAGGTAATTTTAAATGTAAAATAGGTCCCAATATATTCAAATTAATGAAACATACCTTCAGGAAAGAAAAGGTCTCCAAAATCCCATACCTGCAATCTAAATAGAAATAATTCCATTCAGTCATGATAGTAAACACATTCAAATCTCAAATAATTCATGAACATAAAAAATTTACGTAAATACCGAGTTATATAGTCAAAAAATACCAAAGGAAAAAGAAATCAAGGATGTATAAAAATAATTACCTCCTATACATTTTTGCCTATAAATCTCAGTTTTCCATCATAACGTCATTCTTTAGGGCATTGAAATGATTCAATTAAATGCCAAAATATTTCTAATATCTTTAAAAATCATTTCATTTTGTTTTAAATTATAATCAAAATAAATTCCATTAATGTTAATAAGGATATACTTGTCATGTAAGAATGATTATGGTGGTTTCATGTTAGAATGATGGGTATTAAGATCCATTTCATATATTGATTCAACCAATGTAGAAAGGTCCCATCTTCAATTGAGAAAACACAAAATGATAATAGTTTTATCGATATTTGTGTTTGGTAAAATTAAAAACCTAATTCATATGAATACACTTAACCAGGGTACCTTTAACACATTGATAAACTGAAAATTTTTGAAACATAGATTTTGATAAATACCATGGGTGATCCAACTTGTGAGTGGATGATCCAAATTCTGCATGGATGATCCAACACAAATAAATCAAAAAATTGTGAAAATACTAGGTTTAGTTAAAAATATCTCATGAAAATATAAATAATGCCATTCAGTCATGAAACCAAACACATTCAAAGCTTCAATCATACATGAGATGAAAAAATTTCCATGAACACATAGTTATATAGCCAAGAAATACAAAAAGGGAAAAGAAATCATGGATTTCTAAAAACAATTACCTCCAATAATTTTTTTCCTCTAAAGATCAGTTTTCCATCACAATAATCATGATTTAGGGAATTGAAAAGATCAAATAAATGTTACAATATTTATAATGTCCTGATGAATTCGTCCAATTTTGGGTTAAAATGGTTTACAAAAGAAATGACATTAAAGGTATTAAAGATGCATTTTCCATGTAAGAATTATTTGGTGGTATCATTTTATCAGGATGGGTATTAAGATCCATTTAATATATTTATTCAACTATAGTTGAAATGTACCTTCATTAGAAGAGTATAAAAAATGATGATAGGGAGAATATTATATGAATTTGGTAAAATTAAAACTTGATTCATGCAAATTTTTTTACCCAGGGCACCTTGAACACATTGAGACCCTAAAAGTTTACATCCACTCATACAAATTTGTAAGGGTCATCCATCTGAATTTAAGAAAAGTATATGGATTCAAATCCAAAGTAGTTGTAATGTTAATGTAGAAAAAAATATTACAGAAAAATTATTTGTTTAGGGGTTACCGTTGCTACAAGGCACTGAAATAGAGATCCTGAGGTGGTTTGCGGTGCGTCGATTCCCCTCCCCTTTAAATATAGGTTTTCCATATATACAAGAGAACAATATCACAAGACTTTGGTGTTTTGAAGGGAGATGATAATAATGGAAAAATGTATGATAATGAAATAAAACACAATAGTGGGAGGGCAGGGATTGGATTGATAGATGGCGGTGGTAGACATAGGAGGAGTACCTAGTCAATGATGAACTGAAAATCAGAGGTGCAAGAACTGCTATAGAAGATTAGGGGAATACCTAGAATGAACTGAAGGTGGTGAGGAAAAGAATTGTAACGACCCAATTTTTTATCAATGGAAATTAATTTCTTATAAATATGTATTATAGTCACATGGATAAAAAACACAATGAACAACGAAGTACTATGTGACCTTTAAAAGTAATTTTTACCCTTTTGTGTTATGAATTTCTAAAATCTGACAAAAATGGTTGCAATCAGTAAGAAGTTTGGAGTCTAATGAAATAGAAATAATTTTTTATGAATAGTAACATACCCTTAGGAATAGTTAAATACCCTTATGAATTATAATATGGAACTTATTTATGGTAAATTATCTAATAGAATAGTAACCTCATCCATGAATGTGTAAATAAATTCTATGCATCCTACAAGTGAAAATATAACCATGGTAGAAGTATTGGTATTTTTGTAAGTCATAAATAATTAATTACAACTAATTTACTAATTTTAAAAAAATTATTTTCCTAAATGGTGTTCATAAATTAAAATTATTATATCTTCTGTTTTTAAGATAATTTTATATGACCTTCTTTAATTTTTGAGTGCATTATAAAATCATTTCTAGTTTTAAAATCTGTATTATTCATGTAAATTATGATTTTAAATAAAAATAAAATTATTCATATTTAGAAAATTATTTTTGAAAAATGGATTTTACTTTTGGTTTCTACGCATTTAAAAATGGTTAGGGTAAATTTTTGTGATTTTTATAAAATATTTGAATTTTTAATGAATAGTAAAATACAGTAATTTACAAATTAACCAATTTACATGTTTTATAGGGTCATGGATGAAGTTCTGATGATGTATGTCCAATTAGTTTTAACTCACATGCACTTATTACTATTTTTTGTCATGGAATCATCACTATTTCGTGTCTTTGGGAAATTTAATAAACTAAGGAATTACATATTACGAAAACCCACATCTCCTCCACTATAAATACCACCCCTCCTATCCTCTTCTATTCACTCTTATAAATCCTTGTTCCTTGCATAATTTCTACTCAAATCACTGCTCAGGCTCCTCCCACACGTCCAACATCCTTTGGTCTCCTCAAAATTCCCAATCCTCTCCCCTTAAGAGGCTCTCAAAGGAGATAAACTCAAGTGGTAAATTCTTCTTTCCGATTCTCTTATTTTATTTCAAGTTCTTTTCTCTTCTTTTTTTCTTTCCTCACATCACTTAAACCAAATGGTATATTAACTCTAGTTAAATAAATGTACTATAATTTTTTAATAGTGTGATAATCGATTATCATCTCTCTTTTCCCCTTATTTTATATGAAATAAATGAAAACACCGTCCAAGATGTGTAAATTTATCACATTCAAGGATGATGATTTATACATTTCTATTACCATCATAAATTCTGGTCATGAAACCGTTTTTGTGGTTTCACCAGACTATCAAATATTTATTTTATCATATTTTTTGTTCTTGAATCCTTTTTCACAGTTGATGTAAAATAAAAATACAAAACAAGTTAATTATGAACAAAATCACCAAGTTAATCCAAGAAAGTAACATTGATGTTTTATATAATGATTCAACTTCAATACAAATAAACAAATGAATATTATCAACATTTAATCTTCTGAATGATAAATAATGTTATATTAATTCAATTCTGGATAGGAACCTTCATCATACATGTGTATCTGAACATGAATATAAGTGAATTGATCATTAAAACCAAGTAAACATACGAACCAGAACAAAGAAATTGAACCTCATAACCAATGAAAAGGTTATTAATGAACTTAAAAAGGTTATAATAAATATTTTAAATATAGTATATTTCATCTAATTATTAATTAATGAACCTAATTATATTATTCAGGTCATTTATATCAAGTGATTAACTCTATGAGGCTTAAGGTGAGGGATTATCTCTATTAGAGTTTCAGTCATGAAAGTCCTCTCTATTATGCCGTTTTATGTGTAGTCCCTAATGATGGGGTATGATTCATCACCTCCTACATACTTCCTTCATGATATATAAGTGATTATAAAACCCTTTATCTCTCATTAATCAATTTAAGTACTCCCGATTCCATGCTAACTATTCATAAGGGATTCTACCTGAACCTCGTTTATTACTTCAGGTTTCCTTATCTTTCTTATTAAAAAAATGAAGTTATATTATTTTTTATGTTAATCATATAAATGTTGTCTACATTATCAAAATTAATTATCAATACCCTTTCTTCATTCTCTTTTAGGGATATACATTTCTTTAAGTGATTCCCTCCTCAGTACTTCCTGATAATGAAACTTGTTAAAAGGGAACTTCCTAAATTCTTACTCTATTTCAAGTGAACTATATACTCTATTTAAAGACACAATTTTCTTAATAAAATCAGTATTTTTACTATAATAACATTATTGTTTCACTTTTGGTTTTATATAAAATATTGTTCTATTTTATTTTTTAAATACTCTTTAGTATTTTACTTAAAACCACACAAAAATGTTTTAAGGCAATGAATTTCCTAAATACTCTTAGTACATGTTGTCACATAGGGTTTTACATCACTTAACATGATATATTAATATTTTACCTTATTAATGTCCATGTATGTTTTAATTCCTTTCTCTTAGGGACACTTTTAGGATACACCCATTTGGTATGTTTTATGACATGGTTGTGGTACACAATTAATTCCATGGTTAACACTTATATTTATGTAAGATTGATTATATATGATTACTTATATGGAAAACATATTCTTGAGAAGTTAAGATGGTTGTTCCCAGATAGATACCCAATTCTTTGGGTAAATTTGAGTCTCATGAGATGTTATATGCGACGGTCTTGGCGGTTAGCCTCGACTTGTGCTACGACGTGCAACAGTCTTGGCAGATAGCCTTGGATTTTGACACCATGTGAAACAGCCTTTGTTGTTATCCTTGAATCATTATAAAGACATGTTTTATGTTTCTTGCATATTATTATGACTCCATGTTTATATGATTCCATGTTTACATGTTATGATTCCTATGTACATTCCTTTTTATATCATCATGTCATGCCTTCTATCTCATGTGCTAATGCTATGTTCTTATTTGTATTACCATAATGGGATATTTAGCTCAAACCTTTGTTCATTGTTTCCCTTGGGTACCCTATATTGGTGAAAGGGCTCAATGGAATTTTGGATCTCTTTATGAATATTAAATAATGAAGTGTTTTTTTGTCCCATGTTTTATTATTTGTGTACCTAGTCATCCAAGACACTAGAATTCACAATCCGTGGCATGCACTTTGATGTTTAAGTATGCTTAAAATCATGTAATGTTATGTATAAAAAGATAGGGTATCTAAAAATGGTATCAAAGGATGGTCTAGTTATTTTTGGATATTAGGAATAAATTACATTAATAAGAACCTTAGGTATGAGCCTATGTATAAGAAAACACTCCTAAATTATGGTATGTATAGAGTAAGTTGTGTATCAAGAAAATACATCCATGTATGAATACAATTAGGTTATGTTTGGTTTGGAAGAGATATATCTAAGGGTAAAACTGAAAAAACACCATTTTTAGATAGAATCAAATGGGAACTGGTGCACCGCAAAATGCCTTGCTTCACTCTTGTTTTGATGCTCCTTGGGGATAGGTTTTGGTAAATTCATAAGCATAGTACAGACCAATATTAAAGGGATAAAAAAATACCATAAGAATATAAGTTAATAAATAGATCAAAGATAAGCTATATTTTAAAATAGGGAATCACAAGTTAGGATATACATCTCCTTTACATGTTTATCCTCTTATGTTCAAAGATTACTTTTTTATGATCAATAACTAAATATTAAAGCCCTAAAATTGTATGTTATTTTTCATAATTAATGGTGGGGGATTAAAGAACACATTCCACTGATAAATGTGATAGGGAATATAACTATTTCACTAATGATATGCATGCAATGAAGGGAACAGTTGCTCAAAAAATCAGGAAAGTACTTTCTCAACTGGATCAAATTATTAATAATAAGTTGAATCATGTGGAACACCCACATATTCCAAGGAAAGAGAAAGTTTAAATTGAATCCTTCATGTGGGATAGGCCTCCCGTGTTTAGTGGATCTTTTAATCCCTTCCTTATAGAACAGTGGATTAACTCCAATGAAATGACATTCTCTGTCCTTTAGTTCTTAGAAGAATAGAATGTTGTTCTAGAAGTCTATCATTTTAATGAGGAATCTGATCAGTTATGGGAACTAATCAAGAATACAAATCCCCAAGAGGAAATTACTTCCATGGTTTGGGAGGAATTCAATAGAATTTTTTTCAATAAAAATTTTCCCGTCACCTTACATCTGAAATGTAAAGAGTTACTCAAACTCAAGTAGAAGGAAGATGAGTTAATCATGGTGCATGACAAAAACATTACAAGGATTCCAATGTATGCCTATGGCTTTGTCATGAACACCAAAATAAAGGTGGATTTCTTATTTATCGGACTAAATATGATTCTACAAAAAGTGATGGTGATTCGAGACACCAAAAACTATGAAAAGATTCTCTGTTGTGCCCTCAAGGTTGAAATATAAATCAAAGACTCTAACTAGTATCATGGCCCCACCGACAAGAAGAGGAAAATGGAATTTCATGTAGAAGGTCTTGCAAATAAATTCAATGATGGGAAGAAACTTGATCACCCCATGTGTAAAAATTGTGGAGAGAAGAATATTTAAAACTGTATAAATGGAAGTATGAATTGATTAAAATGTAGAATGTTGGGACATGTGGATAAAAACATTCAAGGGGATATGATGAATCCCACTTATGTGGAAGAAGAAAGAAAGTTTCAGATTAACACTTGACCTGTAGTGCAATGTTACAACTACAAGGAGCATGAGAACTATGCAAAAAATTTCCCTAAGCCGAGGGATGTCAGAAGAAATCAAGAACATCCTCCAAGGCAACAAGGAAGAGATTATTCTATCACTACTACCAAGGTGGTGGTGGAAAATTATGTGGTGAAAGGTACACTAGTTATTAATTCAAGAATAGAGAAAGTATTATTTGATTTTGGTTCTACACATTCCTTTATATCTTTCATGTTTAGTAGATCTATTCAATCACCACCTCAAAATCTGGAGGATATGTTATCTTTGAGAACAATGAATGGGTAAATTATTGTGTCAATGGCTTATAACTCCTCTTAGGTTAACATTTGGGGACTGAAACTCCCTGAAAATCACATCATACATTCTTTAGTGGATCTAGACGCTATCTTGGGCATGGATTGGATAACTTTATATAGAGACATCATCAACTGTTGGGAAAGGGAGATCACTCTTCACATCCCAAAGCATCCCCCAATTCCATACGAGTGTAATAAGGAAGATGAATCTCCTTTAGAATCAGTGTCTCAAGTTTTTATATTAATTATTTATGAGAAATCATGTCTAGATAAGATGATTTACAGAAAGGAGAGAATAATTCTTGAATACATGCCCTTCATAAGGTATTACACC
The DNA here is from genome assembly GCA_963277665.1 of Viscum album. NCBI lineage: Eukaryota > Viridiplantae > Streptophyta > Magnoliopsida > Santalales > Viscaceae > Viscum > Viscum album. Next base: position 1,469,334,282 of record OY728158.1, read on the forward strand.
GATCTATTCTCTGAAGAGTTGCATGGTCTTCCTCTTGATTGAGAGGTTGAGTTTTGAATTAAACTTATTCCTGAATGTCAGCCTATATAAAAGAAACCTTATTGAATGACCACTATAGAGCTGGAATAGTTGAAGAAGTAGTTATAAGTGAATCTGGATAAGGGTTTTATATGCCCGAGTGCATCACCATGGGGTTTACCCATCCTCTTTTTCAATAAGAATGATGGATCAATGCCCCTCTGCATTGATTATCGTGAGCTTAGTAAAATCACGATAAGGAACATGTATCCCCTCTAAGGGATACATGAAATGTATGATTAGCTTCATGGGGATAGTTATTTCTCTAAGATAGACCTTCGGTTGGGCTATTGTCAATTAAAGGTGGGGAAAGAAGATATTCTGAAGACTACCTTTCGAACGAGATATGGAAACTATGAGTTAATAGTGATTCTTTTTATATTCACTAATATTTCAAAATTTTCATGGATTTAGTTAATAGTGTCTTTAGAGATTAAATTGAAAAATTTATGATAGTATTTATTGATGATATTCTGATATACTCCAAGAGAATGGAGGTACCAGAGGATCATTTGAATACTTTGTTAAAAGATCCTCTAAGGGAGAAGATGTGTGAAATTAAATATAAATTTGAGTTCAATTTGGAGGAAGTATCATTCATGGGGCATGTTATCACTAGAAAAGGGATATTTTTGGACACTTATACGATAAAAGTGAATGAGGAATGGCCTAGACCAACATATGTAATGGATATCCATAGCTTTCTAGATCTAGCCAGGTATTATCAAATATTTTTGAATAACATTTCATGATTTTAAAACACAATTACCTAGTTGAATCGGAAGGGAGTAATGATTTTCTAGACTTAGGAAAGTGAAGACATTTTTAAGGAGTTGAAAAAGAGGTTTATCACTACGCCAATACTCACATTCCAAAAAATTGGAGAACTCTTTGTGGTATATAGTGATGCTTCATAAAAGGAATTAGGTTGTGTGCTGATACAAAATGGTAAAGTGATAGACTATGCCTCAAGGGAACTAAAAATACATGCCCAAAACTATCATACACATGATCTAGATTTGGCGGCTTTGATCTTGTTGTTAAAAAATTTGTTGGCATTATATTTATGGGGAGAATTTTGAGATATATACTGATCACAAGAGTCTCAAATATTTATTCACAAAAAAATCGATCAATATATGCTAGAAAATATGTATAAAGTTCAATGAAGATTATGACTACTCAATCCACTACCATCACGGGAAGGAAAATAAGGTGGCATATTTTCTAAATATGAAGAATCCTACGTCTTTATAAATAATGAGAACTGAAAAGGATCCTATATTCTTAGATTTTATGAGGATGGAAATGGTAATAATTAAGTTAGGAACTTCATCAATCTTTTGTCAAATGATTGCTCAACCATCCCTTATGAATAAAATAATGGATTCTCCAAGAAAAGATGTGTATTTCAGAAAATGGTGGAATCCATTTGAAATGGTAAATCCTATGAGTTAATGATTGATGAGGAAGGAGTTGTAAGATATGGGTCACAATTATGTGTACCATCTGATCTAGTAATAAAGAATTGTATTTTGAATGATTCACATAGCTCGACCTTATCTATTCACCCAGGGAGCACAAAGATGTATTGAGATCTCTGAGAGAACATTTTCTGGGACAATATGAGGAAGGATATTGTTGATTATACATCAATGTTCCTGGTATATCCATAAGTGAAGGCAGAAAGATATAAATCTAGGGGTAGGATGCAACCACAACCCATACCTAAATGGAATTGGGAGAAAATAACTAGGGACATTGTCTCTAGACTTCCAATGACATCTATAGGAAACAGTGTTATATGGGTCTTTATAGATCATCTTACAAAGATAGCTCACTTTATCGTGATTCGAGAGGAATTCTAATTGGATCAAATTGCAAGGATATATATCAATGAATTGGTAAGGCTTTATAGAGTACAAGTATCTATTATATCTAATCGAGATCCGAGATTTACCTCGATGTTTTGGAAAAGTCTCCAACATTCTCTAAGCACTGATCTAATCTTCAGTACAGACTATGATACTCAAAATAATTATCAACATGAGTGAACTATTTAGACATGAGATGATTTGTCGAGATCATGTTCTATAGACTTCAAAGGTGGACGGTAGAAACATCTTCTATTGGTTGAATTGTACTATAACAACAGTTTTCACTCGAGAAGTTAAATGGCACTATATAAAGCCCTTTATGGGAAATGGTGAAGAACACCAGTGTTTTGGGATGAAGTCGGTGAGAAAAAATTTCTAGGACCTGAAATGATCGAAGAAATGTGGGAGAAGGTGAAAACAATTTAGCAGTAAATCTAGGCATCCAAAAGTCTATAGAAGAGTTATACAGACAATCATCAATGAGACCTTGAGTTAAATTTTAGAGACATGGTATTTCTACACATGTCTCCATGGAAGAAGGTCATGAGGTTTGGGAAGAAATGAAGGGTAAGTCCCTATTACATTACCCCCTTTGAGATTCATGATCATGTTGGAGCTATGGAATATCATCTAGAACATCCACCTACCATGGAAAAAGTACAAAAATGTCTTTGATGTATCCCTCTTAAGGAAGTACATACGAGACCCTTCATATGTATTCTCTTTAGAGGTACTGCATTTGGAGAATGATATTTCTAATGAGGATCAGCCAGTGAAGATATTGGATCATATATATAAATTTCTATATTACATGGCTACTCACCTGGTCAAAGTACTGTGGAGGAACCATAGGTATGAAGAAGAAATAAGGGAACTAGAGGAGGTAATGAAAGAAAAGTACCCCCACCTCTTTATGGATTAGGAAAAGTACCAACACCTATTATGAAGGTATATATTGATAATAATATAATCAAGATAAAATATTACATTATTATTTTAAACATTATATTATAATACACTTATTTTAGTAAACAACTAATAAATAAAAATTTAAAAATTTAAAAAACATTCATACAATATTACCTTGATATTGTAGTGGTAAAAGTTCGTCAAATTATTCTGTAATATTTTTTAAATACTCCTTTGTTCATCTGTGTAGTTCAGTGTCATGGCTTGATGTAGTCATGGTGTCTTGAGACAATTGAAAGGGATTATATAATTTTTCTAAATGAAATAATGAAAAAACCATAGTGAAATATAATTAAATTAAATCCAAGTGCATTGTCAGAAGTATGGTGGGGCACAAACATTCCTTGAAACTTCATTTCAGGAAACAGAATATAAACATATAATGAAAAAAGAGTTTTAGAAAATAAAAAGAAAACTAGAAGAATAAAAATTCCAAAGATACTGAGTCCCTTGAAATGAAGAGCATGCATCATGACTTGAAAACCCAAATTTATACCTCCTTTTTCAAGGAACTTCGGACTTCAGTACTACTAAATGTTTACTTACTTGTTTTCCAAAATCCTTCAATTGCTCAATGGGGATGATTTTTTCCAGAATTAAATTAAATATGGAAAACCTATCTTCATGTTCTTCTTTTATAAATATATTTTTATGGGACCCGATTATAGTAACATGTAAGACATTTCATTTTTAACATTAATTAGTTGTAAAAAATATGATCAAGACATGGAAAACATACATATAAACGGAGAATAATTACAACATAAAGGGAGTCCATAACCTTCATGTTATATTGAAAACCAATTATCCTATTTACAAGTTCAATGAAATGAATAACATTAGTATTTTAAACAAAAGAATCAAGAAACTATACTGAAAAGTAATAGAACTGCAACCAAGTTCTTTTTCCAATGTATGTCGGGTCTTATACGACACTTGAAGCTTATTTTGAAGTAGCTGAATATGAACAGAAGGTAGAGAAACAATGTTAAAAGAGAAGAAGAAACATAAAAGAATAAAAATTCCAATGATAATTGATCACCTAAAAAAATTAACTTCTACAGGAAATAATCTCTTTAGGTAAAAACAAAATGGCATTTATGAGACAATATCATATTTTAACTAACCTTATGGGTTCTAGAAAATCAGACAGAGAACCCTTTTAAATGTTCTATCAGAGAAGAGAAACCTCCTTAGCAATATCATGAAGATAACAATGGATGCGTGAAACATATGGTTTGGTAACCTAAAAATTGAAATATAATGTCTTGTTTGGTTTTTAATCACCACAAATTTCAAAATAAATTAAAATTTATAAATTTATTTTAAAAAATATGGTAATAAAAAACTATTGGATGTGGTATGTGTTTAGAAATATAACAGACCATTATGGTCAGCATTTCCAACTGTCTAAATAGAATTAAAATTTTATAATTATGAATTTATTGGGGTAAAAAATATATATAGTAGGATATGATAGATAGTATACAGTAGGAGTTGAATGAATTTTATTCTCAAAGAAATAGAGTATACAGAATTATTTGAATGATAGTAGGAGTTGAAATATAGAAAATAACATGAGTTCAAAAAATATGTATTTTATGGTGTAAAAAATATAAACCAACAAAAAATATGTATCTCGATGAAATATGGTATATACAATGAAGGAATGACATGAATGATATATATATATATGAGTTAAAAAAATGATGATTGTAATTTGTTAATATCAAATATCCTAGAAAAATTGAAATTGTGATTAATAAAATTGGAAATATAATAGAAACACTGATGATGTGAGAATAAATTGTCAAAAATAATAATATTGTTAAACACAATAGTTTTTAAAAATATACATTACAAAATGTACACAACACATATATTTCCTAGAAGATTCTATGATAGTGAGTAAATTATAGTAAAAACTTTTGAGAAAAAATATTATGACTAGTCATCAATTATATGTAATATAAAAATATTAGATTTAAATGTTTTAATGATAAATTTTTAATAAGAATAAAATTAATGAATATTTTTTTCTATTGAATGGATGTTTTCTGTATAGCCTTGAAATATCCTCTTAGTTTATAGACTAAAAATTCCATTGGAATTAGGATTCAAACAAGTCATCGATAACCATTTTATTATATGTGTGATCAATGCATGGATAAGTGTGGTGTCGGCCAAATGGTGTGTGGATGATCCAGAAAATATAAATAAATAAAATAATTTTTAAAATAGAAGGTTTAGTTAAACATGAACCAATAAAATAGAATCCAAAAGGAAATTTTCAATGTCAAATGGGTCCCAATAGATTCAAATTAATGGAACAGGCCTTCAGGAAAGTCATAATCCTTAGAATCCCATAGCTACAACCTGAATAGAAATAATTCCATTTAGTCATGACATTAAACACATTCAAAGATCAAATTATACATAAATATAAAACATTTCCCTCAATACCATGTTAGATAGTCAAAAAATACCAAAAGTAAAAAGAAATTAAGGCTCTATAAAAACAATTACCTCCTATACATTTTTCCTCTAAATATCAGTTTTCCATCATAACATCACGCTTCAGGGAATTGACAAGATCCAATGAAATGTCACAATGTTTATAATGTCCTAAAAAATCATTTCATTTTTTTTAAATTAAAAAATAAAATAAATTCTATTATAGGTAATAAGGATTCATTTTTCATGTAAAAATTATTTGGTGGTGTCATCTCAGAAGGATGGGTATTAAGATCCATTTCATCTATTGATTCAACCAATGTTGAAAGGCCCCATATTCAGATGAGAAAAACAAAAAATGATAATAGTTTGATCAATATTTGCATTTGGTAAATTAAAAACCTGATTCATATGAATCCACATAACCAGGGTCACTTTAACACATTGATACCCACAAAATTATTGAATCATACCTTCAGGTAAATACCATGGACGATCCAAACTATGTGTGGATGATAAAAAAAATATATAAATAAATTGTCAAAATACTAGGTTCAGTTAAACATATCACATGAAAATAGAAATAACAACATTTAGTCATGAAACAAAACACATTCAAATATCCTGTCATACATGAGATGAAAACATTTCCATGAAAACATTTTTACGTTGCCAAAAAATACCATAAGGAACAATAAATCAAGGATGTATAAAAAATTACCTTCAATAATTTTTTCCCATAAAGATCAGTTTTCCATTACAAATATAATGCTTTATGACATTGAAAAGATATAATTAAATGTTACAATATTTATAATATCCAGAAAAATTAGTGTGTTTTTTATTATATAGTAACCAAAAGAAATGACATTAAAGTTAATAAGGATGCATTTGTCATGTATGCATGATTTAGTGGTATCATGTTACCAGGATGGGTATTAAAATCCATTTCATATATTTATTCAACCATGTTTGAAATGTCCCATAATCAGAAAAGTAAAACCCAAAATGATAATAGAGTGAACAGAATATGCATTTAAAACCTAATTCATATGATTTTTCTTAACCTTGGTGCCTTAAACACATTGAGACCTTTCAATTTTACATCAACTCTTGCAAATTTTTAAGGGTCAGCCATCTACAGTTAACAAAATTACAAATATTCAAATCCAAATGCATAGAAATGTAAATTTTGAACAAAATAATACAAAACAATGATTTGTTTAGGGGTTACCATAGCTATAAGGAACTGAAATAGAGATCCTAAAGTGGGTTTTTGGTGCATCGATTCCTCTCCCCATTAAATGTAGGGTTAACATATATACAAGAGAATAGAATCATGAGCCTTAGTTGTTTTCAAGGGAGATGATAGTAATTGAAAATATATGATAAGGAAATGGAACCCAAAAGTAGGAGGGTAGGGATTGGATCAACAAATTGCGGTGGTAGACATAAGAGGAGTACCTGGTTGATGATGGACTAAAAAGAAGAGGCGTGAGAACAGTTGGAGATGATTAGGGGAATCTCGAGCATGAACAAAAGGAGGTGAGGAAAAGAATTGTAACAACCCAATATTTTATCAATGAATTTTTTTCTTATAAATATGTCATATAATCACATGAAATCCAAACAAAATGAACTAATAAGTACTATGTGACCATTAAACATAATTTTGACACTTCTGTGTTTTGAATTTTGGAAATTTGACATACATTGTTACAATCAATAAGATGTTTAGAGTCTAATGGAAAAACTTAATTTTTGGTGAATAGTAACATACCCTTATGAATATTAACATACCCTTATGAATAGTAACATGACTTTTATGTATAGTAAATCATCTTAAATAATAGTAACCTCATCCATGAATGTGTAAATAAAATTTAGGCATCTTAAAAGTTATAATATGACCATGATAAAATTATTGGTATTTTTATATGTAATAAATAATTAATTACAAATAATTAACTAGTTTAAAATAAAAAAATATTTTCTTAAAATGTGTTCATAAATTAAATTTTTTATTTATTATGGATTTAATATAATTTCATAAAACATTAAATTTTTTAGAGCATTTTTAATCTGGTTATAGTTTTAAAATCTGTGTTTTCAAGTAAATTATGATTTTATTAAAAATTAAATTAGTCATATTTAGAAAATTATTTTTGAAAAATGGAGTCCATTTTAGGTTTCTAAACATTGAAAATGGTTAGGGTTAATTTTTTTTATTTTCCAAAAATACATGAATTTTTAATGAATAGTAAAATACAATAATTTTCAAATTAAGAAAAATACATGTTTCATAGGGTCATGGATGATATTCTGATGGTGTAAGCCCAATTGGATCGAACTCACAAGCACTTGTAACTATATTTTGTCACAGAATCATCACTATTTCTGGTATTGAAGGAAATTAATAAACTAAGAATTAAATATTATGAAAACCCTCCACTCCTCCACTATAAATACCACCCCTCCTAACATCTTCTATTCACTCTTCTGAATCCTTGTTCCTTGCCAAAGATCTACCCAAATCACTCCTCAATCTCCTACCCCACGTCCAAAATTCCATGATCTCCTAAAAATTCCAAATATTATCCCCATAAGAGGATCTCAATGGTGATAATCTCATGATGTAAATTCATCTTTCTGATTCTTTTATTTTCTTTCAAGTTCTTTTCTTTTATTTTTTTCTTTCCTTGCCTCCCATCAACCACATGGTATGGTAAATCTACAAACATACATGTACAATAACGTTTTTGTGGTTGTGGTATAATTTATTATCATATCTCATTTCCCCTTCTTTTATAAGAAAGAAATGAAAACACCATACGAGATGTGATAATTTATCACATTCAAGGATAATGGTTTATCAATTTTTATTACCATCTTCTATTTTGGTGATTAAACATTTTTTTAAAAATACTATTAAATACATATATTATAATATTTTTTATTCTTGAATCCCTTTTCAAACTTTATTTAAAGTAATAATACAAAAAAATTTAATTATGAACAAAATCACAAAGTTAATCCAAGCATTTAACATTAATGTTTTATATAATGATTCACCTTTACTTCAAATAACCAAAAGAATTTTATAAAAATGTAAACTTATATATGATAACTAATTTTTTATAAATTCAATTATGGACAAGAACCTTCATCATAAATGTGTATCTAATCATGAATATAAGTGAACTTATCATTAAAAAAAAGAAAAAAATGAACCAGAACAATGAAATTGAACCTCATAACCAATAAAAAAGGTTACGAGTGAACTTAAAAAGGTTATACTACATCGTTTAAAAATTTAAGAGGTTATGGAATTATTAATTAATGAACCTAATCTGATTATTCATGTCATTATGATCAAGTGAAGAACACCATCAAAATTAAGGTAAGGGTTCCTCTCTATTTCACTTTCATTCATGAATGCCCACTCTATTATGCACTTTTATGTGTAGTACCTAATGATGGGGTAAGATTTCTTAACTCCCCCATACTTCCCTCAAGATTTATAAGTGATTATAAACCCATTTATCACTCATTAATCCCTCTTAATTACACATTATATTGTACCAACAATTCGTGAGGGATTCTACTTGAACCTCCTTTATTATTTCTGGTTGCCTCATATTTATTATTACCAAAATGAAGTTAACTTATATTTTTATGTGAATATTATAAATAATGTTTAAATTTACCAAATTAATTTTTCAATACCCTTTCATCATTCTCTTTTTGGAATATATATGTAATTATGTGATTCCCCCCTCAATAATTGCTGATAAGGAGATTGGTTAAAAGGGAACTTCTTGAATTCTTACCCAATTTCAAGTGAACAATATCTTATGTTTAAACCCACCACTATCATTATAAAATCATTAGTTTTACAATGAAAATATTCCTTCTTTACTTCTAGTTTTATATAAATTATTGTTCCCTTTACTTTTTCAAATTCATTTTACTATTTTCCTTAAAACCACACTAATAGGTTTTAATGCTATGAATTTCCTAAATACTATTCTTACATGTTTTAAAATTGGATTGACATCACATACCATGATATATTCTCATTTTAAATTATTAATGTCCATTTATGTTTTAACTCCTATCTCCCATGGGCACTTTTTGGATACAACCATTTTGTATGCTTTATGACATTGTTGTGGTACTAAATTCTTTCCATGAGTAACCCTTATATTTATGTATGATTGATTTTGTATGATTATTTAATTAGAAGACATATACACGAAAAGTTATGATTGGTTCACCAAGATAGATCCGCAATGAATTAGGTAATGTTGAGTATAATGAGATGTTATGTGCGACGGTCTTGGATGTTATCCTAGGCTTGTGCTACCATATGCGACTGTCTTGGTGGTTATCCTTGGATTGTGCTACCATGTTCAATGGTCTTAGTGGTTATCCTTGAATCATTATAAAGACATGTTTTATGTTTCTTCCACATTATTATGACTCCGTTTTTATATGATTCTTTGTTTAAATGTTATGATTCCATACATACATTCCTTTTTATATCATCATGTCTTTCCTTCTATCCCATGTGATAATGCTTTGTTCTTATAGTTATTCCCTTACTAGGATATTTAGATTATCAATTTGTTCATTTTTTTCCTAGGGCACCCTATGCAAATGAAATGGATCAAAATTAAATTTTGATCTATTAATGAATATTAAATAATGAAGTGTTTTTTTGTCCCATTTTATATGATTTCCGTACCTACTATTCGAAGGAACTATACTTCATGATCCTTGGCTTGTAATATGATTATTAATTATGATTAAAATAATTCAATGTTATGTGTAAGAGTCTAGGGTCAATATAGATGGTATCAATGGATGGTCTAGTTATTTTTGGAGATATGGAATAGAGCACTTGAGTAAGAACCTTAAGGATGAGACTATGAATAAGAAAACACCTGTAAATTTTGGTAAGCATAGAGAAAGTGGTGTATCAATAAAAGAAATCAATTTAGGGATACTAATAGGTAGTGGTGTGTTGGGAATATATGCATCTAGGGGTAAAACATAAAAACTCTACTTTGAGATAGAATCAAATGGGAACTGGGGCATAATAATGGGCCTTGCTGCACTCTCAGTTTGACACTCCTGGGGAATATTCTTTGGGAAATTCATAATAATGGTACAAAAATTTATTAAGGGGATAAAAAAATCCCATAAGAATATAATTTAAGAAACAGATCAAGGATAAACTAGACTTAAACAAAAAGAATCACAAGTTAGGATACACTTCATCATTACATATTTATACTCTTATGTTCAAATATTCCTTCTTATAATCAATAGCTAAGTATTAAATCCCTCTAATTGTACATTATTATCTTAGTTAACAATAGGAAATAGAAGAACATGTGCCAACAATCAATGTGATAGGGAATGCGAAGATTGAACTAATGATATGTATGATATGAAGAGAACTGGTGCTCAAATCTATATGAAAGTAAATTCTCAATTGGATCATGTTATGAATAATAAATTGAATCATATGGAACACCCACCTACTCCAAGGAAAGAAAAGGCTTCGATTTAATCCTTCATCTAGGTATGGCCTCCCATGTTTATTAGATATTTTGATCCCTTCCTCACGGAATAGTGGATTAACTCCATTGGAATGATATTCTATATCATACAGTTCTTAGAAGAAGAGAATATCATGCGGGCGGTCTATCGTTTTTATGGGGAACCTGATCAATACTGGAAACTGATCAAGAATACAAACCCCCAGGAAGAAATGTTTTCCATGGTTTGGGAGTAAATATAGAGAATGTTTTTCAATAAATATTTTATCCAAGCCCTCCATCTCAATATGTAAAGAGAGTTCCTTAGATTCAAGCTGAAGGAAGATGAGTTCATCAGGGAATATGAAGAAAAATTACAAGGCTTCTAATGTATGACTCTATATTGGTCATGAACACCTAAAACAAGTTGGATTGCTTCATTAGTGTACTAAAGTTGATTCTATGAAATGTGATGGTGATTCGAGACTTCGAAAGCTATGAGAATATTGTTTTTTGTGCCCTTATGTTTGTAATATAAATTAGAGACTCTCAGTGGTATCTTGGGCCCATAGACAAGAAGAGGAAAATGGAATCTCATGTGGGTTGTCTCACAAATAAATTCCATTACGGGAAGAAACATGATCGTCCCACATGTAAACATTGTGGAACGAATCATCCCATGGACTGTATAAAGGGAACAATAAATTGCTTCAAATGTAGAAATTTGGGACTTCTGGATAAAAACATTCAAATGGATATGAAGAATCCTACAAAAGTGAAAAAATAAAGGATGTTTTATATTAAAACTCAGCCTATATTGCAATGTTACAACTGCAAGGAGCATTGGAACTATGTGAAGAATTTCCCAAAGCCAAGGGTTGTCTGAGGAAATCAAGAACAACCTCCAAGGAAATAAGGAAGGTATTATGCTATAACTACTACTGAGGTGTATCCAAACAATGATGTGGTGATAGGTATGGTCTTTATTCATTCAAAAATAGTGAACGTACTATTTGATTCTAGTTCTACACATTCTTTCATATCTTGCATGTTTAGTAGAACTATTCAAACACCACCTCAGAAAAAGGAGGATAAGTTATCTATGAGAACATCGAATTGGTAAATTATTGAGTCCATGGTTTATAAATCCTCCTCAATTAAAGATTGTGGGATGAACCTACCATAAAATCTCATCATACTTCCTTTAGTGGAGTTCGACGCTATCTTGGGCATGGATTGGCAATCTTTATACTGAGTCAACATCGACTGTTGGGAAAGGGAGGTCACTCTTCACATCCCGAATCATCCTATAATTCTTTACAAGTGTAATGAGGAATATGAATTTATTTTAGAATTAGTGTCTCAAGTGTTTATATTGTTTTTTTATGATAAACCTTGTCTAACTCGAATGATTGAGAAAAATGAGAGAATCACACTTGAAGACATGACCATCATGAGATATTACACAGAAGTATCCCCTGAATAGATGCATGATCTTCCTCTTGAATGAGATATTGAGTTCTCAATTGAACGTATTCTTGGATCTCAGTCTATATCAAAGAAACCATATTAAATAGCCCTTGTAGAACTTGAAGAGTTGAAGAAGTAGTTACATGAGAATCTATAGAAGGGTTTTATACACCCGAGTGCTTCACCATGTGGTGTAGAAGTCTTCTTTTTATAGAAGAAGGATGGATAAATGAACCTATGCATTGATTATCATGTGCTCAATAAAATCATGATAAAGAAATCATATCCCCTACATAGATAAATGACTATTTGGATCAGCATCGTGGTGCTGGTTATTTCTCTAAGTTGGATCTTTGTTTGGGATATCATGAATTAAAGGTGAGGAAGGAATATATTCCCAAGAAACCCTTTCGAATGAGGCATGGAAACTATTAGTTCATAGTGATTCCCTTCAGATTCACTAATGCTCTATCAATTTTCTGGGATTTAATTAATATAGTCTTTATAGATTTCCTCGATAAATTTATGGTTGTCTTTAGCGATGATATTCTGATATACTCAAAGAGTAAGGAGGAACATGAGAGCAATTTTAATACTGTGTTAAAAACACTGTAAAGGGATAATATTTATGCAATGTACTATAAATGTGAGTTTTGGATAGAGTAAATATCATTATTGGGGTACATTATCACCAACAAAGGGATATCTGTGGACCCTTCCAAGACAAACGAGATTGAGGAGTGGCCCAGACCAACATCAGTAATGGATATCTACCACTTTATAGATCTTGCAGGGTATTATCAATGTTTTTTAAAGAACTTTTACTGATTGTCAAACCCAATGACCAAACTAAATCAAAAGGAGTAATGTTTTTTTGGGCTCAGGAATGTGGAGACTTTTTAAGGAGTTGAAAAAGAGTCTTATCACTACTCCAATACTCACACTCCCAAAAAGTAGAGAACTATTTGGTGTGTACAATGATTTCTTAAATAAGGTCTTAGGCTCTATGTAGATTCAAAATGATAATTTGATATCCTAGACCTCAAAGTAGCTAAAAATCCATGAGAAAAACTATCCTACACACGATCTAGAGTTGGTGACTATGATCTTTGTGTTAAAATTTTGCTGGAATTATATTTATTGGGGGAATTGTGAGATATATATTGATCATAAGAGTCTAAAATATATACTCACACAAAAATAGATCAATATGCACAAGAAAATATGGATAGATCTCATCATGTATTATAACTGCTCAATCCACTACCATCCTGGGAAGGAAAATATTGTTGCAAATGCTCCATGTAGGATGGATCCTTCATCTTTATCAATGATGAGAATTGAAAAGGATCCTATCTTCTTAGATTTTAAAAGGATGGATATGGTAATCATTAAGGGTGAAACGTCATCAATCTTTTCTCAAATGATTTCTCAACCATCCCTCGTGGATAAAATAATATATTAACAAATAATTTTTTTGGAAATTCAGAAAAATAAAGAATCCATTAGAAATGGTAAATCCTATGTGTTAATGATTTATGGGGAAGGAGTTATAAGATTTGGGTAAAGATTATGTGAACCATCTTATACAGAGATAAAAAAGGATCTTTTGAAAGATAAACATATCTCAACTTCCTCCATTCACCCAGGATTAACAATTATGTATCGAGATCTCTGAGAGTAATTTTTCTGGGAAAATATGAAGAAGGATATTGCAGATTATACATCAAATTGCTTGGTATGTGAATAAGTGAAGGATAAAAGATATAAGTTTGAATGTTTGATGAAACCACTACCCATACCTAAATAGAAGTGGGAGAAAATCACTATGGACTTTGTCACTAGAATTCCAATGACAGTTGGAGGAAACCATGATATATGGGTCATTGTGGATCATCTTACAACGACAAGTCATCAGGATTCTAGAGGACTTCTCATTTGATCAATGTGCAGGTATATATATCAAATAAATGGAAAGCCTGCATGGAGTACCACAATATATTTTATCCAATCAAGATATGAGATTCACCTCAAAGTTCTGGAAAAGTATCCAACATGATATTGGTTCTAAAATGAACTTTAGTATGACCTATAATCCTCAAACTAATCAACAATCTGAGTGAAATATTCATACAATTGAACATATGTTGATATAATGTTCTATAGACTTAAAAAAAGGATGTGACCAACATATTCCACTAGTATAATTATCATACAACAAAATTATTCACTCAAGCATGCGAAGTGAACCATACGAATCCCTTTAAGGGAAAAGGTGATAATCACTGGCGTGTTGGGATGAAGTCAGTGATCATAAGCTTATAGGACATAAAATGGTCAATGAAATGGTGGAGAAGGTGATAACCATTCAACAGCACATCATGACAGCCCTATGTCTATATAATAGTAATGAAAACAATCTTCAATGATAAGTTGAGTTCAATTTTGGAGACATGGTATTTCTATGCATATCTCCATGGAAGAAGGTCATGAGTTTTGGAAGGAATGGAAGGTTAAGTCCCAGTTACATAGACCCCCTAAAGATTTTTTATCGTGTTGGAGCTGTGGAATAACGAATAGAACATCCACCTACCATGGGAAAAGTACACGATGTCTCCCATGTATACCTCTTAATGAAGCACTAAATATACCCTCCACATGCACTCTCTTTAGATGTGTTGCATTTAGATAATGATCTTTCTTATGACGATCAGCCAGGGAAGATCTTGGATCATAGATATAATGTTTTATGTAACAAGACTACTCACCTTGACAATGTACTATGGAAAAACCATAATTACAAAAAGGCTACATGGGAACTAGAGGAGGAACTCAAGAAAAATTACCCGCACCAGATAATAGATTACGATGTAAAACGAAATTTTGAGGGAAAATTATTATAATGGGGAAATAATGTAACAAACCAATGTTTTAATGATGTGAACCCAATTTTTTCAAAATCACAAGCAATTATAACTACTTTTTTCATTTAATCATCATTATTTCTGGTCTTCAGGGAAAATAATAAAATAAGGAAATAAATATTATGAAAACCCACCTCTACTCCACTATAAATACCACCCTCATTACCTCATATCTTTACTCCTGTCAAGCCTTGTGCCATGCCTATGTTCTAACAAAATTAATCATGAAGCTCCTCCCCCAAGTTCAACAGCCCTTAGTCTCCTAAAAAGAAAAAATCCTCTCCCCTTAATAGTCTCTCAGAAGAGATAAACTCAAGAGGTAAATTCCTCTTTCTGATTCTTTTATTTTCTTTCAAGTTAATTTCTTTTATTTTTTTCTTTCCTCACATCCCTTCACCTAAGTGGAATGATAAATCCAAAAACATAAATGACTAGAATATTTTTTTATAGTGGGACAAATCATTATCATCAATCTTTTCCCCTTATTTTATATGAATGAAACGAAAACACCATCTAATATGTGTTAATTTATCATATTCAATGATGATAGTATATAAATTTCTACTACAACCTTCTATTCTTGACATGAATCAATTTCTATAGTTGAACTAGAATATTAAATGTTTATTTATCTTATTTTTTGTTTTTGAATAATTTTTCACAATTTATGTAAAATAATCATACCAAACAAGTTAATTATTAATAAAATCACCATGTTAATCCATGGGTTTAACATTAATGTTTTATATAATGATTCACCTTCAATAAAAATAAAAAAAAGGAATTTTATTACCATTTAATGTTATGGATAATCACTAATGTTCTATAACATCAATTCTGGACAACCACCTTTATCATGCATGTGTGTAAAAACATGAATATATGTGAATACATTATTTAAACCAATGAGAAAAACGAACCTAAACAGTGTAATTAAACTTCATAACCAGTAAATGATGTTATGAATGAACATAAAAAGGTTATAATAAATATTTTAAATACCAAATAGGTTATGGAAATAGTAATTAATGAACCTAATTTTATTATTCAGGTAATTAATATCAAGCGAAGAACACCATCAGACTTATGGTAAGGGATCCTATCTATTTAACTTTCATTCAGGAATATCCTATCTGTTATTCCCTTTTATGTGTAGTACCTAATAAAGGGGTATGATTTAGCATCTCCCCCATACATCCCTCATGATGTATAAGTGATGAGACACCCCTTTATCTTTCATTAATCCATCTTAAGTACACTAGATACCATATCGATAATCTGTAAGGTATTCTACCTGAACCTCCATTATTCATTCAAGTTGCCTCATAATAATTATTACCAAAATGAAGTTATCTTATCTTTTTATATAAATCTTATAAACTATGTGTAAATTTACCAAATTCATTTATTAAGAACCATTCACCATTATCTTTTTGGGATATAAATGTTTTTATGTTATTCCCTCTCCAATACTTCCCGATAAGAAAAAATGTTAAAAGGAAACATCCTAAATTCTTATCCAATTTCCAATTCACTCTATATACTATTTAAATCCAAAATTTTCTTTATAAAATAAGTATTTTTTACTATGATCAGATTTTTGGATCAATTCTATTCTTATATAAAATATTTTTCCCTTTTCTATTTTATATTCTCTTTAGTATTTTCCAAAAAACTGCACTAAAATATTTTAATGATAAAAATTTCCTAAATACTCTTCTTTCTTATTATCACTTCTGCCTTACAAAACTTACCATAATATATGACTAGTTTAACTTGTTAATGTCCATGTGTTTTTTAATTCATTTCTATCACAAACACGTTTATGATATGCCCATTTTTTATGCTTTATGACATGGTTGTGGTACCCAATTTGATCCATGGGTAACCCTTATGTTTATATAAGGTCTCAATGGAAGTTAGTATATCTTCATGAGGATTAAATAATGAATTGTTATTTTAGTCCCATGTTCTATGATTTATGTACTTGGTCTTCAAAGACATAAGAATTCACAATGCTTGGCTTATACTACGATGTTTAATTATACTTAAAAATCATTTAATGTTATAGGTAAAATAATAGGTCCTCTATAATAATTGAGAGGTTGATGGTTCTCGTTTGTGGGAACTATAGTAGAAGGGGAGGAGAATCACTAAGTGGACCATATATTGGAGGGTTATGGGGAGGTCGTGCAAGACGACTCACAATTTTTGGACGGAGGAACTACTTTTTGGTGACGTGGAATCATTTTTTGGTGACACGTATGAAGCTATCACCTAAATTTAGTATATATAGTTGTTTTTCCCAAATTTAACTCATACATGTGGATAATTTTAATTTATAATTTAACTTGTAGATGTGATGTGAAAGTTGGTTTTCAAAGGGAATGTTAGCATATACAGAGAGTGTTTTAATATCAAAATAGAATTTAAAATTGAGTCCAATGAAACAAATTATATTAATAGATATATAATTGAACTAATTTTTGTTTTAAAACATTTTTATTTTAAATATTTTTATAGAAATAAAAATTCATAATAAAGACCAATAATTTTCACTATTAACTAATAACATTCTATTGTCACAAAATTCTCAAAATTTATGTAGAATATAATTTTTACAAGATGATTTCAAAAATGAAGTTTAAAGTTTCAAAATAAAATTTATAAAAATGGTGAGAATAAATTTTTAAATAAGTTTAAAAAATGAGATAAACTACTTTTTAGAAAAATACATTTTTAAACATGAAATTGGATTTACTCCTACGTGTTTTCTAGAAACACATAATATGATTATTAAGCATTTTATTGAATTTATAATATATAAATTTCATTAAAACCATTCAAAAAAGTTATTATCTAAATTTATCGAGATAAAATAGATTTTTTGTATTAAAATATATTTTCAGAAAAATATTTCCAGTGTTTTAAAATAGTTATTTATTTTCATTTATAATAATTTGGTCACAAAAGAATTAATTACATATAAATGTGTAAACCACGCATTTGCATATTTTATTTAATCATATAAATACCCTCTATTCTAGGGATTAGGTGATAAATATCTTATTAAATAATAATATTTTTAAAGAATGTCAACTTTCATTTATACTCAGCATTTCATGTAACAGAATCTAAACTCAGGGTTTCATGTAATGAAAAATATTAAAGTGAAAAAATTTATCTGAAAAAATATATTTCAGAAAATCACATGGTGTTTCCTTCAACCCCCTTAAAATGAATATCTCCCTCAAAATTCATCACTTTGGTACAAAAAAATAAATAATTCTTCTTAATTACATCATTATGTTCATATATAACATCATAGTGATAGTGGTTTTACCAAAAAACATTGATTCAGTGAGTGGTCCTGCTTCATATAAATTTCTATGTCCGATCCGAAATTTAAATCAATTATTCCATATATGAAATATCATGATCTAGCGGTATGAACTCTGAGTTCATCACATATAAAGGATTTTGTATATATCTTCTCAGGGGAAATACATAGAACACATCACGAACCAGATAGAGGTTAAGTGGAATCGAGAAATGATAAACTATTATCCTGATATGAACATGTATTTCCAAGGGACTGATATACCTAGGGCACATGTTCCCCTTCTTTATTCCAAAGATAAATTAGTATGAACACCCTCTCACTAAATTAAAATTCTAGATAGCATTAATGATAATCTACATAACCTTTTTTTTGACTTTATGCTACGTTTACATGTTTCTGAATTGATACAATATTATCTATCATTTCATCATCTAGATTAGGTCCCCAATATCATTCTTTGTGAAAATTCATTTATGTACATTGGAGTTCTAAAATTATTTCCATAAAGGGATTCATAATAATACATCATAATAATTTAGTGAAATATATTATTGTAATAAAACATAACTAGAATAAGGTGTTGATCCCAACTACCCTTAAAATACATAAAACATTATGTTAGCATATCCTATTGGGTTTTAATTGTTCTCTTGGAATAACCATCTATTGGAGGATGATACATAGTGTTGGAACTAAACTCAGTATCAAGTGATTACTAAAGACTTCATCATAACATCAATGTAAAACTTAGATCATGATCATCCCTAATTGAATGTGGTACTCCAAGAAACCTTACCACTTTCTTAATGTGTATCTTTCCAAAGTGGATTCTAAAATAAATCTTCATTGATAGCAATAAAGTGTGACAAATTTTTATGGTGATCAATAATAAACAATAATCACTATATAATCAGAGGTGAGATAATATATAATGAATTATATTAACCATAATAATATTTTCACAATGTATAAATGCATTCATCCTCAAATAACTTTTCCTCTAAAACATTTATAAAACCAAAGGGTTGTATTTATATAAATATCTCATAAAATATCCATAATCATGCTAAACTCCCATCACATAAAACCTCAAAATGGGAGTTAATGACTTTGAACTTATTATTAAACATAAAATCATATACTCATGATGGTATCCCTAATACTTAAGCTAATCCTACCCGAAGACCAATATTCTTCCAAACTATAATTCACCCTTTATTCTTGAAATATTCTCTTATCATACACAAATCCATTTTTATTCATTTATTGAGTGTATCCATATACCATTAAAATATAAAATTTTATTTAATTATTCTATAATATATATAGAGGGAGATAATCAATGATCAAAATAACATAAAATTTAACAATAGGATTACCAATAATATTCTTATAAGGATCATTCAAACAAAATAAAACATGAAATTCCCAACCAAGGAGGGGAGGATATGTGTTCCATAAAGATCAGGATTCACTTCATTCATTTTGGTTGCATAAGATTTACCATTTAGCATTTTCATTCAAATATATTTTTGTATTATCATCAACATTAGACCTTGGATTTGGGAATTGATTTACATAATACCAATATTCCTTTCACATGAAACACTCTAGTGTGGGTTGTTCATTCTGTAGAGATTTCTCTCTAATTGAATAAATACCTAACTTCTTCCCTCTACATCAACATTAATCAACTCAATATCATTCCATTCCACATTTAAAACATTTAATAGTCCCTTTAAGTAAATTTACTCCATTTTCCTAACACACATTGAGAATAAAAGAAATATCATCTTCTTTTCTCGATGGTATTTAGAGCATCCCTTGAGTCCCATTTTCATTTATTATACAAACCATGTGATTTATGGGTAAATAAAATTTAAATTTCCACCTTGATAGAAAAGAAAATCTTCATAGCTACTGAAGTTTCAAATGGATAAATTCTTTTGGAGACATGGTTTTAATCTACTAATGAATTAATCAACCTTACTTTTATGTTGGATGATAATTCTAGGAATATACCTTGAAATTATTGTAAAACCTTTTTCATAGGTACTAAAAGATTCAATAAACATTTTTATCTCAATGAATTAATTTTCCATTTTTGTTCAAAGAATGTGAGTGAACTAATTATTTAAAAATAATCTCTTAAACTCATCTCAATCCACACATACTATTTTATCATATTCAGTTAGATTATTGATAATATTCAACTACTGATCATCTTATCTTTACAATTGATAGATATCCAAAATTAAATTTCATGGTTCAATCACTAGAGAACATAAAGTATAAATTCAATGGTATTGATCCATTGCACAGAAAATTATGGATTAAAAAAACCACTAAATAAATATCAGCATTTCCTCATAAAAGAATCAATAGAACATTGTTCCTCCCTTTTAACATTTTCAAGATAACCGTGATTAATAACCTGGGAATGTATTTTGATCAAAAAAAATATTCCTTATTCCATATCTCATAACAGTTGGTTTATCATTAATAAATTTATTTCATTTTCCAATGAATTTAGCATCAGAATTGTTCCTTCGGGATTTATACATAGACTAAAACCAAAAAAAATAGTGTAAGAAATAGTAACCATAGTAGGGTAACCCCATAATCATGAAAATAAATTATATGTTATCCAAATCATGACACCTCATTTTTCAACCAATGAAAACATAGTATTACACTAGTTTATTCAAGGTCATTATTCAAATAATTTATTATGGGTTGTAAAGAGTTTATGAATTTCCTAAATATATTACCCTAAAGTGTCAAACCATGTCTATCGCCAATCCAGTTTTCATGTTGCGGGTAATGCTTGAGTCAAGCCCGACATTCAATTTTTGGAGTTATTACCCTTTACCTCTGTTCCATTGTTACATGCACTTATATTATATAGACAAGGAAGTAATTTTATATAAACCACTCTCTCTATCCTCTACGAAAACTCCAATACATTTTTAAATACTTTTACTCATCCGTAGACTTATCCTTAGATATAGTTCTATTAATATCCATCGAAAAATCCCTAAGTATCTCACTAATTTTTTTCATCCTAGTTTCCAATGGTTAACAAAAATTATCCCCTGATAACAATTATAGAGACCTTTTGTTTTCATACATAGATATTACATCTTAATAGATGAATATTCATCACCCTACAAAACTACATGACTAAGGATCATATTTTTCAAATGGTCTTGGAAACTTGGACAAGTAAGCTGATGGTTCATAAGGGAGCTATGTTATCTCCAAATATGTTCTATATAACTATAACCCATCATAGTTATATCATAAATCAAAAATTTATAAAATAAGGAAAAGAAGTTTATTAAAGGGTATTCATTGATGCATTGTAAGGGAAGACAATATAGATAAAAATATATCATGAACATATGGGTATGGTAATAACATATGAAAACCGTACCATACATATAATAGATCATAAACATGATAAATTGAATAAATCATGATAGTTAATAAGATATAAATGATCATGGAATCAAATAATATAAACCTTGAGAACATAATTTTTGAATAAACCATATATTTTTGGCATACACATAAGAATAGAAAATAATTTCCTTTGTATTTCATGGCTCATTGCCAGGATTTAGCTTAGTGGAATGGATTTAATCATCAAACCAATAAATTAGTCATGGGTCACTCCCAAGACTATTATAGTGTATATAGTCTCTTATGAATAGTGTTCACTCACAATTCTAGTCCTATTTATAACTTGAGTCATTAATCTTTATGCAATTCATTAGAGGGAGGTATAGGTCCCACGGGTCTAAGTTATAACATAACCACCATCCTTGTTTATAACGTAACCCCCACCACATAATGAAAATCATACAAATTTGTTCCATAAGATCATAAAAATTTCATCATATTATAACCCATAAAAAGAAATGGTTTTCATAAAAATTCCATCATAGTGTAAATTGTATAAAATAAGTAGGTTTCACAATTATTTAATCGTTTTATCATAGTAAAAACCATGAAAAAAATGAAGTGGGTTTCATAAAAATAATGTCATAATAATCATAAACCATTCATACCACTAATAATAACGTTATTCTTTGATCATATCCCTAGTAGAGTATAAATAAAATCAAATGATGTCATCTTAGATAGGAAATGATTTTGAAAGATCACTTGGAACATCTCTTAAGGGAAATAACCTTTATACTTAAATTTTTTAAAACATAATACATTTTCACATTACATTTCATTAAATATATCCCTTGAAACTTATAAATTATGATTTAATGTCATATAAAACATTTCTTGGGGAAAATATCTTTCTTATTTTGAAAATAAAATTTTAAAACTAAAAAAATATAAAACATATCAGAAATATTTCTCCTCGAAAAAAAATTAAAAAATATAAATTATGATTTAATACAATGTTTGTTCAAGAAGGAGGAAAATTTCTTATATATCGTACTTGTTAAAACCACGATTCCTTTTACAATTTCTGTAAAGGTGAATTAAGAATTATTTTGTAAAACAACATAAATATTCCTTTCATATTAAAAAACCTTTTAGGGGTAAAAATAAATTTTATAATTAAATTATTGAATTTAAAAAAATTTAAATTATCTTTAGAAAAATAGATTTTGGATGAAAATATATTTTTGTTCAATGAAAAAAAAAGTTAGTTTACATACAAAACAATGTTTTTAAATAATTAGTACATAAGGAGATAAAAGTGAATGGAAATCCTATATTCTCATGAAATAAGACTATTATAAAAAATAATGAGTTTCATGAGATAAGAGTCATAATATTTTATCATCATATGCATAAACATAAATAACCCTAATACATGATGAGATTGTACGATAAAGAAATTACCACGTTGGTAAAATTGAATCATTGTCCCCATGAAAGAATAAAATTAAATTAAAAATAGGACATCATGAGAATAAATAAAATCATGATATTTCAGGTTATAAGGTATGCATATACTCCTTAAAAAACAAGATAGGTATATAACATAACATATGTATCAAATATTGAAATTTGAGTAAAAAATTCCCTTACCGCTTTAGTATTATTTTGAATCATAAGCCTCAATAAAAAATAACATCAATTAAAAAAATTAAATTTCATAAATATAAGGAGATTTATTATATAAAATTTCATATATCTTTATTATATACACCACACAAGTTAAATTAGGTGTGAATTTTCATATGTCTCCATGAAATAAAAGAGAGACTAGAAATCCCATACTATAAGTCTTGACTTATTTTGTACATTTTATAAAATAATGTATAATAAATATAATTTTATTATAAATATATTATATACCAATAATCATATATATCGTATCATATATGATTTTCTTATGACCTTTTATTACCCTTTTGTTTACAATTCCATGTTAAAATCACGTTTCAGGCAATAAATGCTTCATATTTCATGTATTTTTAGGTTTTTATTTTTGGAAATCCTACAATGATAATGGTTCCATAATATAAATGATTATAAAAATGATATAAATATCATATATAATCATTGTATATGGATTTATTGTATCTTATAAAAGTTAGAAATATAAAATGAAATACATCATTTAGGGAGACGGTTGGTTGTTCATACGTTTGAACGTTGTTTTAGTTTTCTTTTTAGATAAAATATAAGAAGGATAAATAATATATTACCCTTAATAAATAATTTTTATTTCATATATTTCTCATATTTTCATATAACCCAACCTTATTACCTTCCATGTAAAGTGTCAACTAATAAAATTACTTCGTGAGGCGATAGTCCATTGTACACATGAACAACCTTATCGTATTCCCAAAAAATGTAAAGTAATAAGTTATTTGTGATATAATAATTCCAAAACCTTAATAATATCATAAATATCATACATAAACATTTAATACATCATCAAATATAGTCATGATAAGTGGTGATGGAAGAACAAATAACATCAGTTCATGAGGTGGTAGTCTGTCGTACACATGAATAATGAGAACATGTAACATTTTAAGGAATAGGATAGGTATTTACATTATAAAATTAACATAATAACATCTAATTATATTCAATATAATTATTTTATTATATCATAATGTATTATTAATAATTTAAGTAGGGGGAAGAAGAAATAAAATAAAATAGTCAGTTATGTACATTACCTCTTCTTAATATAACTCCATTTGGATTGTGAAACAATCTTCCCAACTAGTATTTATGAATAAAATAAGCCTTATAAGAAGAAATTAGGGAATTAATGATTTTATTTTGGTAGTTACATTCAGATTAAATTTTTTTTATCTATGAAGGGAGAAGATATGGGGTGGCCTTTTGTAAGTGAGGTGAGTGGAACGCTTGTAATTTTTTAGAAAAATCACAGGATTTTCATGTGGAATAAATCCTTAAAAATTAAGAAATTATCAATAATAAAATATATAAGGTATAAATATGTCTACAAAATGTGTCTTGTACACGTTTTAGGTTATTTATAACCCCCATCTTTGTTATTTTAACCCACAGTAAACCCATTTTTACCATAACCATGATAAATTATTTTTCTATTTTTACTATTCCTTATGGAAACAAATTACATTGATATTATTTTATCACATAAATTATTATGATTCAAAAATATTGATTCCATTTTTAAAAATTAAACTCTTAAAATTGGAATGATTTATCTAAAAATTAAACCCTCATATGTGATTTGAAGGTTAGTTTTCAAAGAATACTTTTTTCCTTGGTAGAGAATGTTTTAATATAAAAATTCAATATAAAATTGATTAAAATGAACTAAATTGGATTAATATATATATATTATAAATATCATTTCTTTTAAAACCATCCTAAAATAATTCTTATGTTTTTAAGTTCTTCAATAGAAATAGAAATTCATAATAAAAACCATTATTTTTCACTATTCATCGAAATATTTATTTGTTTAAAAAATTATCAACAAATAACTCCAAGTTAATTTTGAAATTATGATTTCAAAAATTAATATTATTTTGAAAAATAAATTTTATTAAATTAAAAAAATTTCACTTTAAAATAAGTGTACGAAATGTGACAAAATTATTTTTAAAAAATTGTAGTTTTGCTTCAAAATTAGATTCATTATTACATCATGTCTGGAAACAAATATGATGAATGTTAATTATTTTATTTAATATAAAATATATAAATTTTATTAAAATCATTTACCAAAATTGATTTTCTTAATTTTTTCAGGTAAATTGAATTTTTGTCTAAGGAAATGGTTTATTAGAATAAAATTTCAATTATTTTTGAGTGGTTTTTATTTTCAATTATTATTAATTGGTCACCAAATAATTCATTATATATAAATATGTAAACGATATATTTTTTATAATTTATTTATTCTTATATGTACCCTCTATTGTAATGACTAAGTGATAACTATCATATTAAATAATAATATTTTAATTGTATATCATGTTTCTTATAAATTTGGTATTGCATGTAATGAGAGATAAAACTAGGGGCTTGTGTAACAAAAAATATAGAAAGGATTAAATCTATTTCAAAAATAATATTTGAAAAATACTTTGGGTGTTATAGTTTCACTGAAACCCATGTGACACACTACACCATGACCCTAATTGAGGGGCACCCCTGTGCAACCTCGAAGGGACACACTATATTGGGGTCCTATAGGGTCTTCCCTAACCATTTGAGGATATTCCCACACCATAGCTGGTAATGAATACCTTATATTAGTGAGGTTATAATCTATAAAATGTTGTAGTCATAACCATTCCATTTTGTATGTTCCAAGTATCATTTTAGCATATGGTAAACTAGTAGTTTCCCAATCACCCCTTGGGTTTTAGAGGAAAGGACTACATCAGTGTAGGGTCAATTAGCTGCATATACCTTTAGCTATCCTCACATTTGATTACCCCGTGGGAGGGGTGTATTTTTTTGGTTTTTATGGTGTTTTTTATTACCTCTTCCAACTCCCTCTAATATTTTTCCCCCATCATTGACTATAATTTTTGTGTGATTCAATAATGATTTCAGTACTGATTCTTATAGATCAGGGTGGAAGCAGGAGAGAATAATGGGTATTTATTTTATCTTTTTTAAGAAGTTATAATAAGTGGATGATCACACATCTCATTTCATCAATTTCGTTTAATGATGTCACTATACTGATTTCTTTAATTAAATTATGGAAAATTAGTGACTGACCACGTGTTAGTGGGTAGATATTTTTCTAAATATGATTTCAAGTAAAATTTTTAGGACATTCGTAAGGGGTTCGTAACCATTTCATATTTACATTAAATGTTAGTGAATTTATGAAAGCATCCTATTAAAATTCAAACTAAATAATGAATTATAATTTTTTATGTAGAATGGTGTGAGAAAGGAGCTCAGGTGGTTTTATAAGGTGGGATAAGGCATGGATGAGATTGGGAAATTAGTGTGACATATTTTTTAGGGGATAAATTTAGTATCTATATTGGTAAACCATATTATAAAATCTTATATGAATGTATTTTTTGATAATTGATTCCAATATATATGTATGGGTTTGTGTGGGAGGTTAAGAGACAAGGGTGCCTTGGGTGCCCTCGGTGGAAGATATAATATAGAGTTTGGGATCCTATAATTGTTAAGAGTTATCTATT
The DNA here is from genome assembly GCA_963277665.1 of Viscum album. NCBI lineage: Eukaryota > Viridiplantae > Streptophyta > Magnoliopsida > Santalales > Viscaceae > Viscum > Viscum album. The sequence continues at coordinate 1,469,361,609 of OY728158.1, forward strand.
GAACTTATGTGAGTTGGGATAACACATTGAGCATTTTTTAGGGGGTATAGTATTAGTTATGATGAATAATGGACTTAAGTAAATCTATATGTATGAATAGTGATATTTGTTATCCTAGGATGGGTTACTAGGGATAGTGGGAAGGCTCGAGAGGTGTGAGGCAGAGCAAAAACATGCATGCTGAATGTATATCCTACAATTTACTTATAAATACCTCATGATGTTGTTATATTGGTGTACATGATGAAAATGATAAGACCAGTTAGACTTGACATGTGTGATAAAGGGGTTCCCATTATAGTATAGTTGAGTTGTTTCCCATACGATATTGAAGATGAGAAACAAATGTGGGTTGAGAATTTGTTAGAAAGATCATGTATTGTAATTAAAAGGTAAATATAGATAAATGATTAGAACCTACTTGTTGAATAGAGGATCAGGTAGACCCTATGAATTGTGATGTCACCAAGTGGTGATATGAGCATATTGATGTAGATTGTTGGCTATGAGTGGAAAGGTCATGAGCAACTTGCATCCTACTGAAGATGTGGTGAGCTTGTATAATGTGATATGAGCCCTATTTTTTGGTATGTGTGTTCTAGATTGGACCATAACCAGAGTGAGAGGGTATTGTTTAGGTTGTAATATCATCCTATACGAGTGGGTGGTGGATGATGAGGTAGAACCTATCCCTAGTGAGAGTTTATTATATTAGATGTATGGAATTGACCTAATTGAGAGTGTATTTGTAAGGTTTTCCTTGAGTGGTAGGGTATTATTCTATTAGTGCTTGTGTAAACCTACCCTAATTTAGAGTGTAATTTTTTTATATCTCTTCATGAGTAAGAGGGTGGTCGATGTGACTTACGACCTTCATAAGTGAGTGATATGGGATGCGATGTATTGTGATGTAATAAAAGGATGTACACACTACCATGAGAGAAAAGAAAGTATTTAGGACAAGGATGATGTCATATTGATTAAGAAAGTGTTGGTAGGATCAAACTTTGTGAGAGGGTGGGCCCCAAACGTGAATGAAGGACCCTACCAAAGACCCTTAGCTAGAGATACAATTTTTTGTGATTCTATACCCTTAGACTCATGTATGGTCGACATGTTAGTTTTATTACATGAGGTGATGATGGTATTTTGAAATTATAGTGAAGTAGATATGATCGAAAAACCTTATGGCTTATTTATTAAACAGTGACCTAATAGGCATCTGTACCTAATTAAGAGTCATAATATCCTTGGTAGCACATGAATTTATAATGATATTATTTATTATATGTGTTTATTTTCCTCTTGAATACACATTAATATAGAGAAATATATTTGGGGTACTTTTTGAGAGGCTACCAGGCTATATACCCACACCTCACATGATCACCCTAGTGAAACTGAAAACCTTATGTTTTCTATTTTTGGTTAGATCATTTATGTTATTGGACCAGGATGGAGCAGATCGATAGGGTTTTGTATACATGGTTTTCATGGTATCATGATGGATGTTGGTCCCTTGGGTGTTTTTAGTTTTTTTAATATTTCTTTTTGGTTGACCGTATGTGTGTGAATATTTTATATGCTTGTTAAAATTTTATGAGATGAAATGGATTCTATAATTTATGGATTATTCCATCGTTACTTGTTGTTTTCCCCTAGAGTATGGGGATGTATGCCTGATTTCATAAATAACATTATACTAGTGTATTACCAAGTGGCATATCCACTTTTGTTTTTATGTTTTATAATGAAACTCACAAAAAAAATCAATAAAACATATTTTACCACTCTGCCACACATAATCTTTTTCAATCATTGGAGAAAAAATAATTAAATTCAGTTTTAAACATCATGAAACTGTTGTAAAAACATTTTGTCTAAATATTTTTTTATAATGGTTTATTATATATCAATAAATTTTCTTTAAATAAACATATATAATTTATTTCAAATGATAAACTCAATGTAGTCTCACCCACCTAAAAATATCTTTTTCTCTTATCAATCAAATTTTATTTTTTAGGCATATTCTTTATCTTCATCTCACACATGTATCACCATAATGTTTCTATTTTTCTTATTTACCCACCAAGGAATAAATTCTACATGATAATAATTAGTTGTTGTCATGTATTTTCTATGGGTGAAGTTAGGAGGTTAAATGTTAAAATAAAATGTAGAGAAATTAGGTTAAACTTCTATATAATAATCTTTGATTTCAATATTGTGTCAATGATTCCACCTGACTCAATCCAATTTTGATGTTGTTCTTACCCCCTCTATTACCCTAAAAAATAGAGACTCATAGAATAATATTAAAAAAGGAATCCTCCTTCACCCAAAACTATTTATTTTATTTTTGTAATATTTTTTAATATATTTGATTAAAATTAAAAATATATTAAATGAAATGTTTTCCTACCCAAAAAACTATGTCCATCCATCACTATTTTTTATGGATTATTTATAATTAATATATTTGTATGAGTTAATAAATTATTCACAATAATAATATTTCATATTAAGTTAAGAGTTTAGGTTTGATGGTTTGTGTTTAAAAATAAAAGCATGAAAGACGAGGTTCCATCTCTTGATTAAACTAAAAATGTACTCTTATCAAACAATACTAAATGTCCACCCCATTGTCCCTATAAAAGTTCACTTGTTTATTACTCTGTGTTAATTTTGGTGTTCCAAACTACACAACATACAATGAAATCACATAAATGTCCCCATAAAGTCCCTTTATTGTTCATTTATTTTACACTAAATTCTTTTATATTTATATTTTTTTAATTTTCACATGAAAATCCATGAATTAATAAAAATGGAATGGACCACCTTACCAAAGTGTGAAATCACCAAGCACACCCATTCCAATGATGGATTTCTTATTATGATACCCGTATAAAAATATGACCTACCTCACACATGGATCTTGTTATCTAACATTAATTTTACTCAAGATCATGGTAGGTGGGTAATCAAGTTTGCTAATAGGCTCCTAATAGGGCCATTCATAGTCTATAAGGTCTCTATTGGAGAACATGCATATGAGGTTCAAAGGTTTTGGTGGATTTATATTTAAAGAAAAATAATACCTATATCATGTAATAATCCCTTAATCAATTGTTTTTTGGAAAATATTTTTAGAGATAAATGAATTAATATATCTACCCACCGCTAAAAAATGAAAATTTTCATCACCCACATATCATTCTATTGAAAACTATGATAAACATTATTAAGAGTTAGGTGTTTATGGGTTAAAGCTTGTCTTATGGATTCTTAGAGATATCCATAGTTTTTAGGTGTATTGAAAAATTATTATATGTAATTTTAAGATCCAATGAAACACCAAAAAAATTACCATAAAATAATAATAATATCAACAATTTTTTTAATCATGAAACACCGATCGTTGGTAAAATTACAATATACTATAAAAATATTATTTTTTTAATTTGACTGTTATAACCTAATAGTGAAGGTAATGTTATAAATAGGAAAAAAATATTTATTAAATAATTATAAATATTTTATATCATTAATACTTATTAATTAATTCAAAATAAATAAGTTCTCGGTTCTCTATAATGTTTTTTTATTGTTCAAAATATGATTTCTTTAAAAATGGGTTTTATTTAATTTTTTATGTGAAAATAATAATTAATTTATAAAATTTTTCTAAATTCCATTTTATTATATTTAATTTTTTTATATCATAATTTTAATATTATCATTTTGTGATTTTTTATATTCTTCTAAAAAGATTAATTTTTAATGAATAGTGAGAAATACTGATTTTTGTAATAATGAAATTTTATTAATTAAAATAATGTAATCTAACATTCTCAATATTTGTGTAATTTGATAATAATGCATGACATGACTCTTATATTTAAATATAATCAAATTAATAACATATTAATGAAAATTTTACATGATTTTGGTATAATTTATTTTTTTGACATAAAAAACACATTAAAAAAACAATTTTTCTATGTGGTTTACTCATTTATATTAATATTTATTTATTAAACTTATAGAAATTAAATTTATCAAAATAAATTCTATATTTATAATCATTTGATTCATATTTTTTTAAATAGATCTCATTTATTTATAGTCATTATTAATAGTAAATGTCGTAATGTTTGGTTAACTTGTTGTGGGTAAAACATGTGAAGTAGGGTTAAAACTATGTGCTGAGGAATTAATATATATATATATATACTATAATTTATATTATTAAATTAATATTGATTTAAAAAACTCATCATAGATTCAAAACAATGGAAATTTCTTTTCTTTTCCTTTGACTATAACATTTATATTATTTCATGAAAAGGATGATTACAAATAATCCTCTATTGATTTTAATTTCCCTTTTATGTTTTCTAACATTTCATTACATTATTACTGGTACTTATTTACCCTTATTTTGACCTTAGTTTTGTTGGATCTTTCTTTGGGTTTGTTTCATGATTTTTTGAAATGTTTTGGTGGCCCATGGGGCATTTCATGGTTGGCACATGCTTTGAAAAAACCATGAAGTTTGGCCAAAAAAACCAAGAAGACAATGTTGACCCACTGAGTGGGTGGTGCATGGATTATACAAAACATGAATCCACCAAGTTTAAAAACATAAAACCTTAGACAATGGGGTTTTCATGGTTAGCACATGATTAAACAAAATGTGTGGACAGACCAGGATCCTAAAATATAAGCCTTTAGAGGGTATAAAGTTAAGGTTTATGGTCATTTAAAACTGTGTGGTCTCTCAAGAGAACATTGTTTCTTTTCCTTAATACCAAATAATTTGGTTTTAATAAATAATGGGACCATAGTTTATCCACATTTACCACTAATAAGATATTTTACAAACCTAATTCCTTCCTATTTCTTGATAGGATTCTTCCTTTTGATTATAGAAGTATGTGTTTTGTTATTAATGGATCAACTCAAGTTATATGGTGTTTTTGATCTGTTTATTATTTTTCTTCTTATATACACATTCGATCTCTTATGCTCTTGTTTTTTATATCCCAAAGTGGCAATTTATTCCAGATATAAGGGGTTTTATTAGATTATTTGCGAGTTCCATGTGGATTTTGGATCATAAGGACTCAGTCTACTATTCCCCTTTCTCTGTTTTTGAAGGTGATTACTTCGACCTCTATTCTGGAGGTACACTTTTCTATATACAGGTATAATTCTATTACTAGATTTTTTTATTGTAATATACATTAGGTTATTAGTTTAATTGAATTAATTTGTGATTTTAATGGACTTTATTGTGAAGTGATCATGTTTTGAAATGGGGTTTTATCTAAAAAGAGGTTTTTCACACCATGTTTTTGATAAAATACTTAAATGGGATTTTTTCATAAAAGGGTGTATCAAGATCCAAAGAATATAATCTTGGGTTTTGAAATATTTTATAAATTTTAATATTTTTTTAAATATATTTGGACAAATAGAACAATGGTAACTTTGGTGCATTAATAATTTAGCAGTCACTCACATTGTGTGTAATGACACTTCTAGTTTTTCGTCACCTTAATATGCATAATGCTTCTAATGTTTTTAAAAATTGGATCCAATGTACGAATAAATTAGGAATAAGTTTTTATTTCTAGTATGTATACCCATAGTATTGACCTTGAATAGAGTAATTTTTCATTTATGATAATAATTTCACATGATGGGATATTAATTATTATTTACTCACTTGATTTGACATGATGTATTAGTATTGGTTATTTTATCACTTAATTTCATATGATGGATTGATCATAGTTAGTTTCTCACATGATTTAACATGATGGACTGGTAATGGTTATTTACATACATGTTTACCATATGGAGTATTTATATATTTTATTGATTACGCTCTCATGGTTTTCACATATGCTAATGCTATTAATTGGTTTGAAAATATTTAAGTATTTTTTGAAAACCCAAGGGATGATTTATAAATGGATTTTAATTATGAACATGATTTGTAAAATGGTATTTTCTTAAATACATAACTACTGCATTAATGATATTATATATTTTATACATTCTATCATGGAATACTATTGGGATTAGTTCTCACATAACAGTTTTTCCATTGGGATGTAGTTGATGTTGCATTTCAGGACCTAGGTAAAGGGTTTGGAATTCTCCTGCTTATTGGATTTTAATCCCCCCATTTACTTCTTAATGGGATTTTTTGGAGGTGACAATTTTTCACATAGATATTATATGGTCTTGATTTCATAATATCTAGTTTAGCTTGTTCATCATAGATTATATGGATGTTGGATGTATCAATTTATTAATATTTCTAATTTGAATGAATTTCAAATTTAGTTTTATATGATACTTGTTTCCATTATCATATTTCAACTCAACATCGTGACATTACAACTATGGGGTCATATCTAGTAAACTCGTTTTGGTTTATTAGAATTTAGTATCATAGGTAGTTTTCTCAACATGAAGTGTGTTAACGTTGTCTGAGTTTAGTTTTATGTCATGGGTAGATATTACATAAGACAATTGTAATTAAATTACTATTTGTGGGAGGGTTCCTAGCTATTTTAATTCAGTGTCTAATCTTGTGTTTCCATGGGTGGTTATAAATTTTTTACCAACATTGAGGCTTGGTATTTGAATTCATTTGAATGAACTAGATGGGTTATTTAATTAAATGCAATTATTCCATCTTAAAGTACTGTATTTTGTTTATAATATTAATATTCAGGTTAAATTATTGATTAATAAAATCATGGATGTGAATTATTGTGGTTGGTATTAAGATTTTTCTTTATTCTCTAAAGATGATTGGTTATTGTCTTTTTCATAATATTCAATGCCTCTATGAAGTGATCTTCTAAATATAAGTGGATATGCATAAAGATAGGATCCAAAGATAAATACTATATGGGAATCTTTTTTGTTTGACCCTATAATACATTTAATTCAAACTCTATGTCAATTGGTTTTCATAAACCCATGACATGTGGTGGATCATAGATTAAGATTCACTACGAAGAATCCTACCATTTTTATTGGAAACAAGGAAAACCATGAATTTAAGGAGTTTCTGGATAGGATTTAATGGATATTTATCATCTTGAGGATTATTGAGGAATCTATGGTGGGGTTTTCCACATACATGATTTAGGGATTGGGAAGGATATAGAGGGACTCTACTGTGAAAGTTATGTTTCATGAGAATCATACTTGAACTTGTTTCATGAAAATATTTAACAAATAGTTTTACAATGAGATATTATATACAATGACGAACCTGAAGTTTCTTTCCTTAGACTAAGTCGAGTATACCTTAATGGAGTATTCCACCTATTTTGATATGTTTTTGAATTTGGAACTTTAGAAAGTCACAAATGAGTACCTAAAGGATTGGAATTTTGAGTTGTGACCATGTCCTTATAATTGGTCAATTTTCATTCTCATGCGCCCTCCGAATTTCATAGAGGTAGATGAAAATTAATCATTTTAGGAGTCTAACATAGCTAGATATAATGGTTTGGAAGGAGGTTCAGTTGGTTCAATTGTTTTTAAGGGTATATCTTCTATCCAGAAAAGGAAGCTTGGGGTGGAAATTTTTCTTTAGGACTATTTTAGGGTAATCATTAGGAGAACAATAGTTTTATACAAATAATATATATGTTATGGTCCTAAAAATTCTAGCTACATGAATCCTCCTAATACATAACATTGTTGTAGACAATTAGTCCATATGATACATTTTAGTGAAAGGATATCCTTGGGAAGTAAGTCTAGATCAACTCTCTCCAAGGGTTCAAAGGTTCATACAGATACTCCTAAGGGTTGTGGGTAAAATAATCATTCCATGGGGGTTGTTAGTGTGGATATTACCAGACCACATCATGGGACTAAGTTTTTTTTTGATAACTCGGATGTAGATCCATCTACTGTTAGAGTTACAATATTTATTTAATCTTCTATGGTTCTTTATTTTTTTGATATAGGTGCTACTCATTATTTTATATCGTCAAATTTAGTTGATGTGTTGATATTACATTTCTAACATATAATTATTTTGTTGGATATTTCTACACCATTGTGATAGAGGGCTAAAAACGTTTTCGAATGTCTCATGTGTTGGGAGACAATAGCAGAGTTCAAGGTGGTGTAGTACTTTGGAGTTATTGATATTGAAATATTCAACATGGTACATGACATGAATTGGATGATCAACATTAAGGATCATATAGAATGTTGCCATCATCACGTTTAGTTTTTATCTTCTGATGGGTCCGCTCTTGTTTTTCCAGTTCAGGGGGACTCTATAATGGGAAGGGTGGAGGTCATTGTTCCTTTTTCTAAGGTAATAACATGCCAGTTTTTAGAGATGACTTATTATGTTTTTGACCCTTGTCAGGTCTATCTACATCCCATACTGAAATTTGTGTACCCCCAAGGTATTTTTGGAATATTTTTCTGGTTTAACACCATAGAGAGAGTTTGAGTTTACTATTGAACTTATCCATGTTATGATAACCATTTCTATTCTATATTATCAAATAGAACCTACTGTTTTAGTGGAACATAAATTCCAACTTAAGGACATAGTGGATAAGGGATTCATTCATCCTTTCATGTCACCAAGGGATTACCATATACTCTTTTCTAGAAAATAATATTAGAGTCTCAAACATTGTGTGGATTATGGAAAATTGATTCAGGTGTCTATTGAGAACCAATATCCTTTTCCCAAGATTAATATCCTTTTTTACCTTCTTGGAGGTGATCGTTGATTTTAAATTATTAACCTTCAATCAAGGTATCACTTGTTGAGAATATGAGAACATGATATACCTAAGTCATATTTTAAAATATGGTATGGGAATTTTGAGTTTCTGGATATGTTATTCAGTCTTACTAACACACCTGCGATATTTATGGATTTGATGAACCAAATATTTCATCAGTTATTCAAGTCATTTTTATTATGTTTGTGGATAATATTTAATTTTACTTAAAGTCATAGGAGTAGAAAACATACTATTTTAAATATCATTCTTTCAAACATAATGGAACATGAAATATATAGTATTCTTTTGAAATGTGCTTTTCAGATCCAATAAGTTAAATTTTTTGGGAATGTCAAATTTGATAGTGGTTTCTCAGTGGATCATGAGAATATATAGGATTTTAGGTCATATGAGATTCTTATCAATATATTTGAGATACAATGCCTCTTAGGTTTTTTTAGTTACAATATAAGGGTTGTTTTGGATTTCCCTAAGCTTCCATATTCAATGATAGTATTAAACCATAAGGGTGAAAATTTTGAATGGAATGGAAAAATCCAAAGATCTTTAGTGGTTTTTAAGGTGAGGTTTACTTCAACACCATTTTTGATTCGTCAAGAACATAGTTTAATGTGATGCCCCAACCCTAGATACCCAGAGTCGGTGCATTATTTTAATACATTGGCATGATTACAAGGAATCAAGTCCTGAAAGACAGATCAATTTAGCAGTCTTGGGAAATAGATTACATACATTAACATTACATTACAATTTCAAACATAAAACATAGTGTAAATAGTTCCTTGAGAACACCATTATACCCTTGGATTAATGCTACATATATATCACAATACACTTCTTGGAATCCTATGAAAAATAAAACATAGAAAGGGGTGAGATCAGATGCTTAGTAAGGATAACAATATAGCAGAAACTTTCATAAATAAGCATAAACATTTAAGGCACTGTATAACTAAAACAGAAGCCTTTTAAACTTGAACTTCTGCATAATATGGCAGAAATAAAATGAAATTATTCCATCTACTTATTCACATGGAAATTCTACTAGTTGAATAATCACATGCAATATCAATAACCACATACATAATGATGGAATGCATAATGCCAGACTGTCATAACCACATAGTCAAGGCCTTATGCCAAGAATACAAATAATATTTTGACAAGGCCTTGTGACAAGAAACTAGTTTGTCTCATGAGACCTACCGATTCCTCGAGGAGTTATAGCAGGCTCCACCCGTCACTTACTAAGTCCAATGCTTTCCTCATATGAAAAGGTTTAAACAAAACACAAACATTCGTATTAAAACTAGAATACAAAATATCAATACTTTATCCATAAACCATGAATTGTATAAAAATAAAACATCCACATTAAAACATATCAAAAAACCTTCAATACTATATGGAATATTATTATCATAATAAATCAACCTCAATCAAAAATAATATCCAGTACAAGATGCTGACATAGTTGGAAATGATGAGTAAAACTTTTTGAGGGAAATATCCTTTTTGTAAAATTATTTAATAGTCACACATTCATAAAGGAAGTAATTTTAAAGAGATTTTTGAATCAAAGTGTCCCATACCACTTTGAAACTTTTTAAAAGAATTATCATTTCAAAACATTCATGTCTATATAAATAAATCCTTAAAATCATTTTGAAAACAAGGACATTAATTAAAAATATTAAGAAAGATAAATCTTTAAAAAAATTAAAATTCTCATCTTGATAAAGGGTACCTTTCACAAATCCTAAAAATATTCATTTTAAAATAATTTTTATGGAAAATGGACATGGATGATAAAAATTTCCAAGTAAATACTTACACATAAACAATATCAGATAATAATGAGATTGAGGAATTAACCCTTACAAATTTGGTAACATATGAAACATACACACATGAAAGTGGTATCAAACAATGAGTATGTAAATAAACATAAATTAAAGATTATTACACAAATAATACAATTATAGGCATTACATACACCACACAAAATGTAATAGTGGCAATATGGCATGAATCTCAAGGGAATAAGGAGTGAGATGAAAACCACTTACCTTGCACTTTCATTTAGTCGAGGGTATGTTTAACCTCCATTATGAAGACTATAGTATGTTATTAAATTATACAAGAACCATATTAATATTTATGGTATCATACATTATTCATTTATGACTTTATACTACCCATTAAATAATAATTTCCCTGATATATTAATATTTCGGGTAATAATAACTTTCTTTATCGTACATGTTTTAACTTGTAACACATGATTGTATCACTTAGATCATGATTTAAATAATTCCATAATTTAAAAAATTATTTTTATACCATATATATTTATAATATAAATATCTATAATAGACATATATATGAAATGGAAAACACTGTTTATGGAGACGGTATTCCGTACGTACGCACGAGAAAAAATATCACTCTTTTGATATTAAAATAATATATAATTGGATGGTATATTATATATACAGAATACTTATCTTGTTATATTTATTATTTACATCAAATAAACATCATTATTATACCCATCCGAATAATAATTTATTTAATAACAATTACAGCACGAGGTGGAGACGGTAAGCCGTACGCACGCACGTATGGTGACATGTCATTCACAGGGTGGATAGAATAATGAATTTGGTTGTACCATAACTATAATAACATCAGAGTTTAATGATTATACTAGATTTATTATTATATAATGGAAACAACAAAGAAAAAGGAAATGGAAGAAGAAATTAATTTAAAAGAGGGTGGTGAAATCATTACCTCTTCTTTGGGTTCTTTCTTTTGATTTGATCAAAAGGGATCATTAGGCTGGATTTATGATCAAAATAAGGCCTCTATGTTGAAGGTAGGATAATTTAGGGGGTATTTGGGTAGGGTTTGGCTGATCTAAGTTGCTTAGAAGGTGTGAATTATATTGAAGGGGGAGTTCCCTTTTATAAGAGGGGTGAGGGACACCAAAGGAAAACATAAAATATTATTTTATAATAAATTAATATTCGGTTTATAATGGCTCAAAAATGATTTATTTCTAGGATAAGGTTGGTATGAGTCGAAAAACAACTCAACCAATAGGTTTTAGACCGGTTCAGGTTACCTTACTAACCTTATCTTTTAATTTTAACTCTTAGTTAATTAGTTTGACAATTACAATATCTCTTTGTATTTTTATATTATATATTTAATAAACATATTATATACTTCCAGGAGAACCCCGAGTGGTCCATTAATGATACACCTATCATTATATAAGTCCTTTGGCCGAACATTAGATTTTTAGGAATATAATATCAATTAATAATATAATATTTTTTTTTAAAAACACATTTGTGTCAATTTTGACACTATTCAATAATTGATTTTTGTTAAAGTCATAAAAACTTTATTAATTTTAAAAAAATGAATTTAAGAAATCATAAAATGTTATTTTAACCAATAAAATTCGTTTATGTCATCAAAAATTTCAAATTAAATTTATTTTAACATTTATAATTCCAATTATTTGATTCATTCATTAATAAGGAAAATACTGCTTCATTATTGTGTAATAAATAAATTTAATTATTCAATGTCTAAAAATAATAAATAATATACAATTATGTAGGAAATCATTTTGGATTTATATTGAATATTTATAGTTGAAAATATAACATATATAACCGTATGTAAAAATTGTTTTTCTAAAATATATATGCTTATGTCATTTTTGTATTTACTTTAACTCAATTAATATAAATTGTACCTATCACTTACAAGTGGCTTCATGGGGTCCCAAAATCGACACAAATATGCCCATTGTCGGAAATGTGTCAACAAATAGGGTTAAGACACGTTTTAGGGTATATTAATATTATTATAATATATTTTTAACACTTATTTACTGGATTTACCCATTAACCATGGTAAATAAAATATTTACCGAAGTAATTATTCAAAATGTCTAAAAATTAGAGTTACATATTTACAAAATTTGTACATCCTGATACCAAATATGGAATCCATATTTCCAAATTCAAAACATGGAAGTGGAAAAAATTAATTTAAAATTAATTCCCACTGTCAAAATAAAAAGCATGTTTTTAAGAAATAATAACAATCAAAAGATTGACACTTGTTTATGTTTGGTTTAAATGTGAAATTACATCCGATGACCAAAATTGTGTTAAATGGTAAAAATATATTTTAAATATACTTTAAAACCACTCAAATTTATCATTTATCACTACTAATTATTTTGATTAAAAAAGTTGTTTTTAATTAAAATTTAGTAATTTCAACTATTCATCAAAATATAAAAGTTATCAGAAAAGTACCAAAAATTCACCCTATGCTAATTTCGATATTCCAAATCCATAAATGAAGTTAATTTTGAAATATAAAATATATAAAAATTTAAAAAGTGGGTATTACTATTCATAACAGCTAGTTTGATTGGTTGTGGTGTGTGCTAGAACACGAAGTTGCATACAACACACACTACTATATTATTCAAAGAGAAGTGTACCATGGAAGCTTGGGGTGTTACATTTAGGTAATGAGTTTTTCTATAATAATTTTGGTACGAGTTTGGGATGTGTCTTGATAAAGGGGAAATATGTTATTTCTTATAGAACTCCCATGTTACACCCTCATGAGAAGATCTACCCAACACATGATATTGAGTTGGTATTAGTTATTCTTGAACTCAAATAATGGTATCACTATCTCTTTAGGGAGTGGTTTATTGGGTATTCTAATAATATGATCCTGAAATTAATTTCTAATAATAGAGATCTAAACATATGAGAAAAACACTAGGTTGAGTATCATTATAAATTGTTTATTGAATACACTCCATGAAAATTTAATGTGGTTTTTGATGTGTTGAAAAAAATTACCAACATAGACCATGAATAATTTTTTTTGTTATGGTCACTGTTGAGTTTAGTTGCTGAGATTATCTTCGGAGTGGAAGAGGTTTGTGAGAAAGTGTTCTTAGTAGTAATAAAAGGTGACTCATCTTTGAATGAGTGAGTTTGTCTTGATAGGGTTACGAACACCATATGAAAAAGATTTCATAAAATCCTTTATAATGGGGGGACCTTGGGTGAGTTATTTTAGTCTAACAGTGGAGCTTTGTGATTTCATAATAGGTTGGTTGTTCCATTTTCTATGAGGTGAGAGTCTATGTAATGTGGAAACTAGTCAGGATGTTCCATACACCCTAGGGATACAAAGATGTATCACAAATTGATATAATAGTATTTTTACCTAGGGTTGAGGTGGTTGATTGTAGATTTAAAATCACAATGTCTCACTTATCAAAAAACTAAGGCAGTTTATAAGAGACATAGTGGTTTGTTGAAACCTTTTCCCATTTATGCACGGAAGTTGGATAATATTTCTACATAGTAACTCACCAGTTTCCCATTCAATCACAGTGATAATGATGTGATTCAGGTGATCATTAATCAACTTTTGATATTTTCTTATTTCTTACATTTCAAGGAGATGATGAAAGTTGAATAGATCCGAAACATATATGTCGGAGAGATTGTGAGTCTTCATGGGTTCCATATATAATTATTTATAATAGGGACCCAATATTAATATCTAAATTATAAAAAGTTTTACAAGATATTATGGTTTCACAGTTGAAATTGTGCATAAATTAACATCTGTAGATAGATAGATAGACATTATGAGCTAGCTATGTTGTTGATTATATTCTTTAAGATGGTGTTATTTCATTAGGGGGATCTCCTAAAAATATTTTTCCCCTAGTTGAATTTTCAAATAAAAATAGTAATCATTCCTAGATAAACATGCCACCCATTGATGAATTTTATGGTAGACCTTGTAAATCTCTCTTATAATGGGAATAATTGAGAGAGCTGTAGTTTTTTGGGACAAGACTTTTCTTAGAGATTATGGAAAAGGTGAAATTGATTTAGAAGTGGTTGGTTAGAACATATAGCCATCAAAAATATTATGTGGACTATCATTATCAACTATTATATTTTTAGGATGGCGATTTTGGTTTTCTCAGTGTTTCTCCCCGCTTGGGACATCATTAGTTGTGGAAGTACGATATGTTGGTACCAAGGTTTGTAGGACCCTTTGGGAAAAAGAAACAACTTGTAAAGGTTGAATATGGGTTGAAATTACCATATATGTTGATATCAATTCATGAGTTAATCTATTATTACAAGATGATGAGGTAGTAACCAGATCATTCCAATGTGATTTAATGGGAGTATGTTGATCTTGAGCTACATGCCACCACCAGTGAGAAACTAGTTTATATTATTAATCATCAAGATAAGGTACTATGAAGTAAAAAAGAATCCTTTAGTCTGGGTATTATGGAATTGTTTTTGGGATAGTAATGAGATATTAGAGATACAATCATTGATGAGGTAGCAGTGGACTTCTCTTTTTGTGAGTTTGGAATCAGGATTATATTATAAGGATAGAAACCCTTTTACGGTGTGGATACTTTAACGTTTTGTTAATGTCATGTAGGCAATTCTTGGCCCTTTTTTCAAAAATTCATTGGTTGGGTCTTTATTTGGGTCATTTTAGGATTTTTTTTGGAATTTTTTGGATACCATGGGGTTATGTAGGGTTGGAACACTTTTAGGTAAAACTATGTAATTAGGGCTAGAAAGCCATGGAACCATTTCTGAACCACTAGGAGTGGGAACATTGTTTATCCAAACAGTATGACAATCCATTTTAAATAATACACCCTAAGAAATATGGGGTTTTTATAGTTGGCACATTGTTCAAGAACTATGTGACCAAACCAAGCCCCACAATGTTTTTCCTAGGGATAGAATATAGTTAAGTCACAATGTTACTCTTAATCATGTGTTATATCCATAAAACCAATTGAATATTTTTTTTATACCTTGAAATGTTATTTTAAATATTTATAGGACCTCAGTTTGACTATTAAAAAACAAATAATATCTTTTTGGATTGACCTAATCCTTCCCTAATTCCTGAGAATATTATTTCATTAGATTATAAGTGGATTTATTTCTTTCTATTTGTGTCAACTCAAGGTATGTTGCATTTTTTATAAAAATATTCCTTTTATTCATAGGTCATCATTGGATGTCTTCTCCTCTCATCTTGTGGAACTCGAAGGGGGTTTTGTATGCCATATATATAATGGAGTGACATAGGATTGATGTTTTTCATACGTATATAGTTTCATGAGGACCTAATCTACTCTTCCCAGGTCTCTGTTTTTAAGGTGATTAGTTCTTCCTCCATCAATTAAGTAGGTGCTTCTACAAAAATGGATAATTAAGTTGTTTTATTATTTTTCTATTAAATAAATTTTGTTTATTAATTTAATTGATTTGATTTGTGATTTCATTTTATTTTTTGGAATGAAATAAACTTTTAAATGGTCTTTTTATTTAAAAATATTTTGTTCACACCACATGTTTGATAAAATACTTGAAAGGTGGTTTTGTTTTAAATAGGTGTTTTATGCACTATAGTTCATTATTTTTAGATTGAAATTTTTTTATAAACAATGAGAATGGGTTTTAAATGCATTTAAAGAATATATAGCACATTGGGAACCTTGGTTGTGTCAGGAATATTAAATTCACCTATAGAGTTTGTCATGCCACTTGAGGGTTTCATTCACTTTAGTGTGCATATTTCCCCTAGAGGATATACTAGTTGTATCCATCATAGTCATGGATCATAGATTTTGTTTTTATTTACAGTACGTATACCCATAATATAGAGCCCACGTGGTTTTATATTTAATTTTGCATTGGACATTAACATGCTGGATTGATAATAGTTATTTCTACACTTTATTTCACATGATGGACCAGTCCTGGTTATTTTGTCACATTCATTCACTTGATAGATTGTCCAGGTTTTTTTTCACTTTCATTTACATGATGGATTTTTCATGGTTATTTTTTTACATGATTACCATAAGGTGTATTCATGTATTTAATTGATCATGATCTCATGATTTAACACTTATACATACCATATTCCATATTTTTATAATATTAATGGGTTTAAAGAAAAATAAAGGGTTGATTTATATATGGCTTTAATTTAAGAAAATTATTTGAATTTTTTTTGAATCTTGAATAATAGCATTCATTATATTTAAAATTGTATAGATTATGTGGTTGAATACTACTAGTCTTATTGGTAACACCTTATGTTTCATTCGGGTGTTCATATATATATTTATTTCGTGGACCTAGGTAAATATAAAGGGATCATGTAGCTAGTTTCCTTATCTTTTAATCATTTACTTTATGGCGGGATGGTTGGTAGGTGGTAGTTGGTCCCACGGAGACTTGTTGGTCTTATCTTATTTTATATTCTAGTTTAATTGGTTTGGATATGATTGTGTGGATCATGGATGTATGTATTTCCCCCACATTGTACTATGTTTTTATGTCTAGTTTTTTATATGATACTTCTTTATTTTATCATGTTGCACCTCACAACTGTGATAGTTCGGGTCAGGATTTTGTTTATAGTTTACTCATGTAGGTTTGTTATGTGATCTCATTGAGATGAAAAGAAATTATGAACGAATATAAAATGATATTTTGAATATAAAAAAACTACTTTTTGATGATAATTTATTTCTCAATTTTTTTGAGAGTATAATTAATTTAATACATATAGAACCCTAACCCAATGCTGGTGAAAACAGTAGGAATAATATGAAAAAATATTTTAAAAACACTAAAAGAAACATGATTTTGATTAATTTTGTGTTACAAAATATTTTTGTCAATATTAATTAATAATTATTGGTTAAATATAATATAATTACAATCCATTATTATTTTTATTACTTTTATGTCAAATTAAATTAATATTCCCATAAATGATGTTAATGAGATTTTATATTAAATAATATATTAAAAAATTATTAAAAATTGAAAAATTGAAATAGCATACGTGGAATGTTAAATGGTATAAAATGAAATAAATACACCATTTTTATTCACTTTTCACATTATATGTATGTTTATGACCCTGAGGAGCTAAAAATGTTTTATGATGGTTAAGGATAAAAATAGTTAAAAATGGTTTAAACCAAAAGATATGATTTTAAATGAACCCAAAATCTATAAATTGTTTATTATCAGATGATATCTTGACGTCGTCCTCTTTTTTTATAAATCCATATATATTTTGAGTAATTTCAGTTAATAAATAATTTAATAATATTTTTAACTTTTATGTAATGCAATGTGCATCCTATCCTCACTTATTAAAGGGATCCTATATTACTCCATTAATCGCAAATCATGAGCCTTTTAAATTAATAATACCTTCCCTAATACCCTTTTAGATCTATTACTATCATCCTAGATATTTGTTTCTTCACCTTTTTCCATACAAAGAAGTCTTAAGGTGTAAGACAAAATAAATCTCAAGAAGAAGATGTAATATTCTCAACTTAACCCGTTAATGTCTATTTCTTCATATACCTCCTCTAAATATTTGGTACACATATCAAAATAATAAAACAAAAAAATTTGAAACACTTAAATTTTATTATTATCTTGTAACAACCTTTATCCTCTTTGTTTCAATTAAATTGGAAATGAAAGTATTTTTCATTTGTACATATGGACTACCACCTCCACATAGAGATATGAGTCATTTTCCATAACCTCCATTAATGGATGGAAATAATGTTGGATTTAATAAATATATATGATATTTATTATTTAATCAATGTTCTTTAAGGATAAAATATTATTTATAATACCTACTATATTTTTGTTATAAGATGAAAACATCATTCACGCATCGTATGGAGTACCATCTCCTCGAACAATGGAATTCAATTTTCTATATACTATATTTATTTATAGTTATATATATATATTATAATATATTTATATCATGATAATGTATCTGTACCTTATGAGACCATGATCATGATGTAAGAACTGAAAATTTTGTAATGAAACCACCATGATAAAAAATACTAGTAACACCCAAAAATGAAAACTTTAATAAATAATTATAAATAATTAGGTGATAAAATGTTATTAATGAATTATATATGATATTATAATTAATAAAATAGTTCAAAATTTTAATAAATTGTTATTTATTTTAAAGGATTTTAATATTCTTATAAATAATTTTGGACACAAGGTAAGGGTTCATCACTCAATATTTTTTCATTGATACATGTTTGATGTTATAAAAATATTTATGTTGATGAGGTGTATATATTTTCCCATTAAATTCATAAAACATATATGTATACTAATTAATGGCATTCAATATTTTGATTCAAATTATTTCATCAATGGGGGTTTTATTTGAAAGTTACCAAAAGAGGTAGGGGTTTATAATCTCAAATTATATTCTTCGAGGCATATGTTATGTTATACACCTATATAGTTTTTTGAGGTATATCTACTTCCCCTTTTATATTTTTATCATAAATATTTATATTTAAATGGTATTTATTGTTTAATTTTATGTTAATTCTTTTATGGTACTTACGAATCAAAATATACTGAATCAAGAAGGATTTAAACTAAAAACTCAATTTTTATAGCGATTGTTTTTTATTAAAGTTATAATAATGTAAATATATGATATATATTTTATAAATTTCATGTATTTTCTTCTCCAATTTCAATTTATATAGTTTAATTTTTTTATGATTTTACTCTCTTTTTTATTTAAAATGTAAGAGAAAACATTTTAAAGAAAAGTTAATTTTATTTTCCCTTTTGATAAAGAATTTTTCTCTCCCATATCTATGTTTTTCTTATAGTTGTTTTCAAGAATATTATTTTATATTTTAAAATAATTAAATAAACCATGTTTTAACCATGTTTTAATTTCTATAAAAAATATTAAAAGGAAATGTCATATCAATTTTTGAAAGAGGAACTGTCACCTTAAAGAGTGAACAAAATCTTTGTTTTATAATTACGACATGAACAAAATTTACCATTTTCATAAATGATCAATGATTTCAAGATTCAATTACCATTTTAAATAGTTATTTTCAAATAAAATATCATTATTAATATTTTATATATTTTTATATTTTCAATAATTTATTTCATAATGAAAAAGGTATTTTCCTTATGAATGTTTCAATTAATATTTTAATTGAATTTTCATTAATGATAACATCATTCATTTGATGTTAATTATGATTCATTACTGATATAATGAAATTATAACATCCCTATTCTTTCTCAATATGTTTTATGATTATGATGATAACATATTGATAATAACGGATTTATTTTCCATCAGTTATATTATTATGAAATGATAATTTTCTTTATGATCCAGTGGGATAAATATGACTGTATTATGATTATGTGATGGGTGGTTCTATTATAGAACTTTAATGCACTGGGTATTGATGAAGAAGTTAACTTGGTGGATGTTACTCCTAAGATAATTTTGGAATTGGTTAGGTGGGATTTTACATTATTATTTTATTTCTACTAGGTGACTATAGTCTTGGATGTATGGTATGAATTATGATTTTTTATGATTATAGTTTTGCCACACTTTTTATGACACTCTACATGATATATACATATAATTATGATTAGATATCATAGAACATGATAACTGATTCATTTATGGTTAATGTATTTTGAACATCAAAATAATTATTTCTTGATTATGATATATGTATTGTTGGTTATGATTTTAAAATGGTAGGACCATGTTCTAACATTGTTATGCTCATGATATTCTTATATATAATCTTTAAATTATATATCCCTTGTTTACCTAACTAATAATCTGATATTAAACACTATTATGTTTACTTTTTCCAAGAATATGAATAAATATATTAAGATTGTTATTTCTGAGAAGGGTCTTAGTTGAAAAAAACATTGTGGGAGATAATGCAGATCTTTTATGTATTTGTTGTTTATGTATCCAAGTTACCAAATATGCTGGACATTTAAGATTACAGGGTGTGTTTTATTATGATATGTATATAATATTCATATAAAATTATGTAATGTTTATTTATATAATGATTGGGTTACCTATGTCGGTATCAGAGTGGTGTTTAGTTATATTTGGAAACTAAGATAAGAAAAAATTAATTAGATCCCTTAGGACAATCCTATTGGTAGGATAACATCCAACGTTTTTCTAAATAACGGAGTAAAGATATACTAGTAAATACATGAATTTATGGATATTGTAAAGGGGGTGTGGCTATGAAATAAATGCACCTAAGGTTAAATAATATGATAGGGGATGTTTGGTTATTAACTCCACCATCATTGGTGCACGCTGAGTGGGCCTATGAATTCAAAATTTGATGTACACCCCTAGGGAATATTCTTATGTTAATTCTCATTATCCTTATAAATAATTATAAAACATTTGAATATATAATGACCATGTATTACCATGTTTAATCTAAATGAATCATAGATTTAAAATAATATGTAATGATTTATATATCTAATGAATTGTTTTCATTAGTATATGACTGATCCTTATGATTATTATTCCTCAAATTATGAATTTTTGTTTTATTGGTTGTATAAAACATGGATGAAACAAGTTGAAAATTTGTGTAAAGAAAACTATAAAGAAATTTTAAATTATAAATAAATCATAATAGAAGTTAATGTGAAAAATCTCATTCTTATACCTAACCAGCTATATTGATTTATGATTAGCAACCTAAACGAGGCAAGTTTACCAATACAACTAATAAGTTAAAAATTGAGTCTTATGGTTCTTTATGTGATAAAAACAATATATGAAATAATATTTAATTTCATTTGTGTTAATGATTTGGAAAGTAGAATGTAAGGTAATTTCTAAAAGGAATGGGAAAATATTTCTTTGTTAAAAGAAGGGAATAAAGGTTTATATTATGGTGAAAAAATTAAAATTACAGTCAATAAAATTTATTGAAATAATGATACATTTATGATTTAATGTTTTAAATGTAGAATGTATGTGGATTATGAAATTCAATGAACTAGGGGGAAATCTCAAGAAAAGGATCATAAAGATTATATAATAAATTTTTTACTATTAATAATAAAGAGACTATGAATGATGTATAATATTTAT
The DNA here is from genome assembly GCA_963277665.1 of Viscum album. Lineage (NCBI taxonomy): Eukaryota > Viridiplantae > Streptophyta > Magnoliopsida > Santalales > Viscaceae > Viscum > Viscum album. Next base: position 1,469,383,559 of record OY728158.1, read on the forward strand.
GTGTTATTCTGACAATATTTATTATGTTTAATGTATGATGAATTAGAAAATTGATATTTCTAAATATTAGGGAATGATTCATATACCATATTGTTGGAATGAGGTATTAATGAATATATTGACAAGTCTTGGTTAATGGTTTAAGAAAAATGGAATTATTGATTTTTTTTGTACTAGAAATTAACAGTTGTGTTGTATAATTGTTTTATCAATGATATTATGGTTATAATAATAATGAAAAATATAAATATTGTTATATATAGGTTTTTATTTATAATTTTTTAGACATAAATTTAATGTTATTGTTAATATTGAAAAATTATATTTTGAGAAGGAGGTATTTTTATGGTATAAGAATACATAACTTAGGGATATGTAAAACTCAGTAGGTTCATGATTTTGATATAATAATGTTTAACTATGAAAATTATTTCATTGATAGTGATAAATTAAAATGCATAGCATTTGGTACGTTTAAAAAGAGTATTGAATTGATTAAAATGTTAGTTATATTGAACATCATTTTATTTTAATATTTATGGAATAATTGGAAATTATTTGGATGAGTTTTTGTTTTTATTGATGTTTTATAGTGATTTAGGTCATTTTATGAAATTATTAGAATTTATTATAAGAATATATGATCCTGGTATTCATGTGTTTGGTACACGACCCTAATGAGCTGATTTATGTTTTTAGGGATTAATATTAAATTCAAATAGAAAATTTTATGTCCAAATTTTTCGTCTTATTTTTTTGTTTTTAATACAAAATAAATATTTTAGGAGTTTTGGAATTTATCTATTTTTATAATAAATTCGGAAAATATTTTTTGTATTATTATTAAAATATGTTATGTGATTCTCCAGACCTGAACTCTTAGATTTGGTTCCCAAAGCCCAAATATTACACACTCACATGGATAAAAAGTGAAAAATCATAGACATAACTACCCTTAATTATAAAATCAACAATGGTTATTGAATATATTAAAACCTATGAATATTTTTTTTGGTTTCTATATTTAGAGAATTTGGAAAAAATAAGTAATGAAACCCATGTTCTTGTGGTTAAGTGGATAATATTTTTCACATTATAGGAAACTAATTAATCAATAATTAGTATTAAACATCTCTAAAAAATTATTCCACGTGTACTATACCTATAAACATATCATGTTTAATAAATTACTTAATAACTAATGGAATAGAAACATATGAAAGGGATGATATGAAATGATCAGTATGGGAAACATATAAATGAATCAATAAAAAACATAAACACGATATTAATAATATGGTAGGAATAAATATTCCAAATAATTCCATAACCAACCTAAACTGAGATCATTCTAAATCCATGAAAATAAATGAAAACATGTATATCAATAATACTGAACTCGTTTTGGTGGAATTAATAATGTTACATAACGAAAACATTATATCAAGGCCTTGTTCTAAGAAACTATCCTGTTATGGGAAGAGGTATACCCCAAAATAAAACCAATTATTTTCTCATAAGACCCATAAATTCTTCAAAATGATATAAAAATATAGGCTCCACCCATCACATGATCAACTCTAATTCATTATCTAAAAGAGTTAGAAACACATTTCCTATTATCCCCTAATGAAACATTGAAAGAATAAAACCATGATTACCTATAAAATAAATAAAATGGAATATCAATACATGATCAAAATATGTTAGTAGTAAATATTCATCAGGTATTTAAATACTTTTCCTTATGTAAAAAAACAAAAAACATGAACATTACTCATCATGAGAAAAAATGTGGGTGGTAAAAAAAATAAATAGTCAATATGAAAATAATTTTTCTTATTGGAATAAAAATATATGATACAACAATAAATATCCTCATGTAATAAAATTTATAATATGATCATAACCCATGTTTAAAAATAACGTGGATGGTTTTAAAAAAATATATCTTGAGAAGTGAGAAACAATTATCAAAGGTTTTATGGGGTAAGAATGTATATCCTTATAAATCAATAATATAATTCTACATAATAAAATAGAACTATATAATGTAGCCAACTTATATGAAATAATTTTAATTGGTTGATCATAACTAAATGATTTTAATTTATGTTACCAAAAAATCTTACTACTATGGTAACCCTAGAGTCAAAACACATTTGAAGAAAATGAAAGGATTTTCCTTAGTTTATCCCCTTAATCACAAAACATAGTATATATAATATTTATGGGATAGTTGTGAAGACCCTAACCCTATTATCCAAGATTTGGTGTTTAATTTATTACATTGGCACTAGATACAAGTAATCATGTCCCAAATGACTAAATAGTTTAGTAGTCTTGGTAAACTAATCCATACATGGCTTTCAAATTAAAATTGATAAAATAAAATAAAATAAAATATAGTATTTTATTTTAAAAAATCATTATTACCTTTACCATATCCATATATATAAATCATAATACACTTCCTAGAGTATTGTTGAAATTAAACATAACAATGGGTGAGCTTATATGCTCAGTAAGGGTTTGAGCATAGTGAAAGATAATAAGGAATGAATAATATTTCTAGAGTAAATGATGATAAACTAATTCTATATAAATAATAACATGATATAGAAATGTATAAATAATTGTAATAAATATAAAAATATTCACATTTACATTAATAAAATATTTTATAATGATGGAGTGTGATATTTTGGACATCTTAAACTTACCTTTGAGGCCTCATGCCAATACATCGTATATAAATTTGTAAATAATAATCCAAATACCCAATATAGTTTGTCTCATAAGAAAAACATTTCATCAAGGAACTATATAATTTATCCCCCCCATAACCTAATAATTCCAATGTATTGATCATATGAGTAATCAATACAACTTTATCAGTATTCCTAAAAAATATATAATTGTCCCTATTGGAAGAACTATCATAAGAAATATTAATAATTTCCTTAATCATGTTGGTCATAAACCATACAGCATATGATGGTGGATGGTTTCATAAGATTATAAAATCCGTAAATAATAACATTAAACAATGTATTTTTACATAGATAAAGACATTTCAAAATCTCATTAGAAAATATGTTGGGGAAAATATCCTTTTTCACATTGAAATCACATATAATTTATCCCCCCCATAACCTAATAATTCCAATGTATTCATCATATGAGTAATCAATACAACTTAATCAGTATGCCTAAACATCCTTTTACATATTCTGAGGAAAATACATACATTGAAGAGAAATAATACTGACAGAGTTAAAAAATAATTCTGATTTTCTGTAAAAATATTATATTCGTATATTGTGTAATTAATGATTTAAAAATAAAAGTAAAAAGTTTAATTAATATAAATAAATATTTTATAATAATATATATTTGGATTATTATAGAATTATGTAATTATTTCTCTTCTGTAGGCGTAAACTTAAACAATGTCAAATAATAAAGAGATTGTGAGATAGACAGTTACCTCTGGTCTAGATTTTTTCATTAGTGATTGAACCTAATATATAATAAATATATATTAATTATAAATATATTATATATAAAAAATAATATATATAATTCCATATATTCTTTATTTATACTCTTCTGTCACCAATTTATTAACAATTCATTGTTAAAATCACTATTTCAGCTTATAACTGCTTTATTTTTCATGTATGTTTTGGTTATATAGTTTTAGTTCTTGTTGTTTTATCACCATTACTTAATCTATAGAATGTTAATAAAAATATGTATATCATATATATTAATTATATATTTATTTAAAATCATCTATAAAAGTTATAGATAAGAAAATAATTACATCATTCATAGAGATAGTTGGCCATACCAACATATGAATGTTGTTTTAATTTTTTATTTATGGAATGAAGTAAAGGTAAAAAATAAATAAAAATTTAAAGAATAATATATATAATATATATTCATAAAATAAATCCTCATTATCATCCATGTAATGAAAAAATAAAAAATGAATCACATCACTTCGTAGAGGTTGTAGCCCACACGTACACACATGCAACATTATCATTTTCAACAGAACGGTAGGTAAGATCATATTTATGATATTTTAATTACATATGTATAATTGTTCCATTAATATAATATATATATATATAAACGCATTATATCCAACATTATATCTATATATGGGGGGTATATTGTGGAAATTTAATTGTATATGTTATCGAGGTGATAGTCCACAATTCACAAGATCAATGGTTTTGTTTCCCGTTTGATGGAAGAGGGAATTGATATCGGTTAAAAAATTAACAAAATAACATATTATTATATGTATCATAATAATTTTATTATTTCATAATATTTGAGTAATTTTTCAAGTTGTTAAAATAATAAATGAAATGAAGACACATGGTTATGAATTGTACCTCTTATTCAGGGAATCTTTTTGGTTTTATACTTAAAGGCTTAAGAGGATTGTCTTTTATCAAACCATGGAATCTAGTTTTTGTTTTGGGTTTAATTTAAGGTATTTGGTCATTTATTTTAAAATATAAAACATGTTTAGGTGTTAATAAAAGGGGATAGTTGGTTACCTTTTATAAGTGAGAAGTAGTTGTATTTTTCGTAAATACCCAAAAATATTCAACAATGTGATGTAGATATCAAACCAAGTGCCTAAAAAATAACTAATAATATATTTTAATAAATATAAGTTCAATAAAAAACCTAAAAACTAATAAATAAACATGTTTTATTTCTATTATTAACTTTTCCTCTAAGGTAACTAACTTTTATTGTTTTAGTATTCACTAGTTAATTGTTTTTTCTAACAAATTATTTTTCACCTAATCCTAAAAATAAAAAAAATCATTATTGTTTAATTTTGACCCAATAATTTTAAATTTAAAATCCAATATATAAAATAAAAAACATGTGTGGAAAATAAATTTTAACACAAGTTCTTATATTGCATAAAACTATGGTTTAATCATGAAATACGGTAATGAATTTTTATTATTTTTAATATTCATTGTGAAAAAATTAATTTGATAAAATTAAATATTAATATTAATTCATATTAAAATTATGGATTTTTTTTTTCAAATTCAATTCACAGAAGTGGTATAATTGAATTAAAGATTTAACACACAAATGCTACGAAAATATGTTTTCTAAAGTAAAACTTTCCTTAAGTATAAAAGGTTTTTATATAAATTATCAATATAAATTAATTTAAATTACCTAAATTTGAATAATAATTATATAATTAAACTATTTTTACATTTACAACTATTTAAAAAAATGTATCATTGAAAATTCATCAAATGAATTCACAATATTAAATAAAAATGCATATTTTTTTCTATAAATCAAAAAATTAATCATTTCTAAAAATTATTAAAAATTTACTCTATAATAATTTTTAAATATTTATTTAAAAAATTAATATATTTTTTTAATATAAATTTTTTAAAAGTGGAATAAATTAATTTTAATCTTAGTTTGGATAATATGATGATACTGTTTTTTTAGAAAATTGATGTTTTAAAGCATAAATTTTGATTTATTCTTATCTTTTACCTTGAAAAAAATTTAGATGAATGAATAAAATAGTTAATTGAATATATAATATATAAATTTTATTAAAATCATTATCCAATAATGACTAATTTAATATATTAAAAAACATATTTTCACCTAAAACTAGTTTTCCATAAAAATAATTCATTAACTTTCAAATAATTTTTTTCATTTCTAATACATTGATAACTATTAAATGAATTTTATATATTTTTAAAACATATAATTTTCATTATTTATCTAGACCTATTCATACCTGCCAATCTAATAACTAGGTAATAATGGTATACAATTTTACTGTTCATTTGGACTCTAGGATCCATGTATCGCATGCTATCGAAGTGATTAAATATATTTTGAAATAAATATATCTTAAAATATAATGGTGTTAGATTCTATACACCTTAAAATGATTTTTTTTCAAAATTACATAATCTTATAAAAATATATGATGATACTTCTTCCTCATAAAATCCTTAGGGTCACTTGTAGCTTCTTGAAATTTATGAATCCTCTAGATAACTTTAACTATATTATTATTCTTGTTTTATAAAACGTTATATATAGGCCCCAAGCCTTAAACATTTATTAATATAGAGTTAAATCAAGAATTCAAATTGAGTATCTTTTCAGGATTATATTTTTAGAGAATTTGGCCATAAATATTACATTACATCTCAAATATTATAATTTAGACACTTCTACTCTAACCAATTATTTCACAACAATAATAATACTTAAATTAAACAATAATTCTCTTCTTGGTATAAATCTTCTTGAATTATTTCTTTTTCTTCCCCTTCCATTTACACTATGAAAAAAAATCAAACACTTTGGATGAGCATAAAAAGCTCAGTAAGGGTTAAAGAATCAGGAAGGAATACATTAGTCCATCAATTCATACAAATCAATGAAATCATACTTTCAATAATATACCATAATCTCTTTAAAATACCACATGAAATAATAAGATTTATGAATAAAACATAGAAATCATAAATCATAAAGGTAAATTGTAGCATCTATAACATACTTACATTTTAGCTTTCATATCTATATAGGGATTTACATTTTCAATACCTATCACAACATATTTCTCAAATCTCTTAGGATAAACATTAACATTCACCTCTTTCACGTTACTGAATGCATTGGAGAGCTATCTCGAGCTCACACACCTAAGGATTATCACAGAACCACCTGTATTTGGTTTATCATGTAACCACCCTTCAAATTTACAAGTACCATTACATAGTCATAACACATAAAATAGTGATGTTTTATACATTTCACTAATCAATCATAATAAATCAATTCAAGATATTGAAATATTCAATCCATTTCCAAAACCATTTAAAACATTTAATAAAGATATTTTTGAATCAAAGTGTTAAATACCAATTTGAATATTTTAAACTAATTAACATTTTAAAACATTAACATCCTAATAATAAAATCATCAAAATTATTTTGAAAAAATAGACATTAATGAAAAATATTTGGAAGAGTAAATATTAAAACAATTCAAATGATGTTTTAGTTAAGGAGTCCCTTACCACTTGAGAAAATACTTGAAAAAAAGTAATTAAAGAATAAAATTAAATCAATCATATATTATCATTAGAATAAGGATATTCATGATATAATATTTCAAAGGGTATTATATACACCTTATAGGATAATAAAGGTGCACAATATCAAGATATTCCACAATGAAAGGAGATTGAGACACAGTCCCTTACAATGATTGTATTGTTAGACTAAGGATAAATCAATGAAATAATTATGTGTGACAAATATAAATACACCCAAATTAAAGTGGATATTAATTGTAAAATAACCATATGTCATTCACACAAATTATTGGTTAAACTAAACCAATGACAGAGCTATTTAACTCATTGAGATGAGACTGAGTTATGATTTCCCTTACAATATTCGTATAAATGATGTAAAAATTTATCATTGGGGTGATTATGCATATCAACAATATATCCACACAAAGGGACATAGAAATTAAAACATAAAAAATAAACAATGATTCCATTCATAATCTTGGAATAATATAATCAATGAAGTATGCATAAAACCCAATGAGTAGAGATTGAGTTTAGAAATTACCTTACCAAAATTCACCAGCCTAACAACGTCAATAAAAAATTTAGAAAATGATTTGTTGAGAGAGAAAAGTTTCTCTCATATCTCGGACATAAAATTTTAAAAAATAAGGATATATATGAACATATCTTATCATACAAAATGGAAATTAAAATACATAATATAAAATATGACTTTGACTAAATGTGGAGGGTGAAAGGTTCCCTTACCTTGAGTATAATTCATCACGTATGTTCCTTGTTATTACTGAATAATAAACTTATGTTAATTTATACATTCTTAAGACACATTTTCATCTTTATTATTCCTTTTATATCCCTTATTACCATGTTATAAAAATTACATAATTATTTAAGTTAATATCATTCGTTTGGCTGATATTGGGTACTTGAATCGAAAATGAACTTATTATAATTAAAAATTTTATATGTGGTCCGAACTCCATTATCCCCATAATCATATTCATGATTTAAATATCATATATATATATATGTATATTATATGTATTTATATCTAGTATATTTTTATTTAGAATAGTCCATAACATTTTTATATAAGAAATTAAATGCACCGTTCATGAAGACGGTAAGTCTTACTTACGGTGAACGCTACTTTAATTTATTTTTCATATTTAAATAAATTTAAACTGAATGGTAAATAGAAATATTTTAATTCCATTATAATATAATATTTTATATATTTTACATATGTTCTTTAATTCCATCCTTTATGTGTTCCATTAATGTCATGAACGAGTCATATGACTTTGATAGGGCGGGAGTCCGCACATCCTCAAATGAAATTATCATATTTTCATATCATGAAAATCATAAAAGTATGTTTGTAAATAAAAAGTATAGTATAATAGAGATATAATAAAAATAATATATATCATATATAAATAATGTTACATCATAATGGACACCATGAGAGGTGGTAGGGGAAAATCGAACAATCATCGTTTCATTAGACATTATTTTTTCATACACAAAAACAATATGTTCATATCCATTATATGGAGTTGTGTGTTAGTGTAGTTATAATACATCTCATAAAAAATCCTATTATACTGAATATACGAGAGTTATTATAAGATAATGTAATAAATATAGTTTAGGGGGCTGGATCAGGAAAATAAATGAATGAAGCTTGAGAGAAGTCATTACCTCAAATCAGGTAACTCCTTTTGATTTAAGCTAAAAGTATTACTTGAATTTACTTATGAACAAGGTGAGACTTCTAGGAGTAAGAGAGGGATGTTGGGAGAATTGTTTTTGGTAGAGTATGGATGATACAAGGGTTACGAGAGGTGTGAGTAATGGTTAGAGGTGATGCCCTTTTATAAGAAGGTGGAGGGAAACTTTAGGAAGGTATTGAAATATTATTTTATTATAAAATGATTTTTAGTTTCAAATGGTCTAAAAGTCATTTATTTCAATGATAATGTCATTTTAAGTTGAAAAAATCTTAATTAATTGGTTTTAGACAAGTATAGGTCACAAATTTAACCTTATCTTTTAACTTTAACCCATAGTTAACTAATTTGACTCTTACCATGTCTTCTTGCATATTCATACTATATGGTTAATATAGTTACTATAAAATTATAGTAAAAACTCGAGTAGTTAATTAATGACATATCCAATATTATATAATTCATTTGTCCTAATATGTAATGGCTTGGACCCTCATGATCATTTGATTTTCCAAATTATAAGTGTTGGGGTGTCCTGGACACCATTAGTGTGTCTGGAGGATGTCGGTGTCAGTGGCAACGTGTCACCTGCCAGTGCCACTGATTGGTCTCGCTGATCAGTTTCACCCATTAGTATCACAAATTGGTTTTAATAATCAGCTTCCCATATCAGCTTCACTACTCAGCTTCACTAATAAGCTTCACATATCAGCTTCACTGATCATCTTCACAGATCAGCTTCACTGATCAGCTTCACTGATCAGCTTCACAGACCAACTTCACAACTCATCTTCACTAATAATCTTCCCTAATCAGCTTCACGTGATCAGCTTCATGGATCAGATCCACTGTTTCACCCATCAGACTCACTGATCGGTTTCACCCATTGGTATCTCACTAATCAGTTTCACCCATCAGCTTCGCACATCTCTCCCACCGACCCGTTTCACCCATCGGTCTCACTGATTGGTGCCTCACCGATCAGTTTCACCCATAAATATCATCGATCAACTTCACCCATCGGTATCACGGATCGGTTTCACCCATCAATCTCACTGATTGGTTTCACCCATTAGTCTCACTGATTCGTTTCACTCAATCAGTTTCACCCGATTAGTTTCATTAATCAACTTCACCTAATCATTTTCACTAATCTGGTTCACCTGATCAGTTTCCCTGATCAGCTTCACCAGATCAGCTTCATCTGATCAGCTTCACTCGATCAGCTCCACCGATCGGTTTCACTGATCAGTTGCACCCATAAGACCCAGAGAGGTGTTGGGGTTTCCTTCCCCAATTTTTCTATAATGCCAATTTTAAGTATTTTTAAACTTTTAAGGTTGTTAAAGTCTATTTTTAGAGCCCCTAAATGATATCTAAAATCCAATAAGATCTGGGGGACCCTCGACTTACCAAAATGCATGGCTTTGTCCTTAGTGTCACCCTTTCTCCCATACTTTTCATTTTCTCCCCAATTATATGGTTTTCCCATTTAATTGAAATATATTAACTCAAAATAGTTTTCTCCATAATCTTTGAGGAGAATTATTAAATCTTAATAATTTCTAACATGTGAAACTGCCCACCTGTGTGGTTAAGCCACAACCCGTTTTTCTAGCGTTTGAAACGAAATATCTTATAAACATGGTATTGGTATATTATCACCAAGATCATCTTCCAATTTATCTTTAGTTACCTCTATATTCATTTGAAGTCCTTCCTCAAGAGATGAGTCATGCACCCATGCTCAAGCCCTTTCTGCTCAGCCTTTGTAGTGTTTTTTCTACTGTTTTCATATAAAAAGTTTTTGGCGCGAGGAGGAAATTTCGATCCTTGATCAACCATGTAGGGATTTTGTCCTTCGTCTCACTTTACTGTGCATCATGCGGGGTGGGTATGATGGTGTTCCCTTAGGACATAGATGAAAAAAATCTTATCAAAGATAATAAATGAAGCTTTAAAGAATTAATGGGTGGGAATTATGATGTTGTTTCTATGTTATATCTTTTTCATTATATTATGAATTGTATGGGATTTTTTCCACTAAAAATTCTGGTTGTTGGTGGTCTTCCTTGTGTACTAATGATCCTTTGTTTTTATGGTCAAATTTTTTATTGAATTACTGTAAAATGTAAAATGCTTAATCATGTAAACTCAGTTGATTAAATGGACTCCATATTAACAATACTACTTTTGTGATCACATAGGTTAACCAAATGGAATGATGGAACTTAATGAACGGTGTGATTAAATATAAAAAAACATATTTTCTCTGTTCTGGTGATATGTGTGGTGGCTCTCTTTGATGTCGTGTGGGGAAACGTGGATGGGGATGGGATCCACTATTATTGAGTTATTGGTTGTGGTCCAGAGGACATGTGGGTATGTACAATGGGGCTTGGGTTTATTCTAGTACTTAGAGGGATCTTACAGATCCTTTTTGTCGTTGTAAAATTACAAGAGAACCAGGTGTAAATTCTTAAATTACTACATGGCTGTTTTTCATTCCTTGGCTTGTGGATATGCCTATTAGTTGCCCAGTAGTGAAGAATTATTTAAATGTATTCACTTGAAAATGATAAAAAGAATGGGTTTAATATAGAATTGTTTTCCAGGAATGAGTTGGGCTCTCGTTGTAGTTGTTGTTATTTTGTATGAATGGATCGTAACTAGGGTGTTTGTGTATTGGATAGTTTTGGAACACCTAGGTTGGTATGAGTGATTTTTTACATATAATTATAAAATTAGTTTTTTTTTCTTATTCTCACCTCACCCAAGTTGAGTACATCATGCCAAACACCCCCATTTCATGAGGGAGGGTGTTTTTCCCAACACTCATATTGGGTGGATGGATATTATCTCTTTAATGATCCCTCTCTCGAGTATCCCATGAATATTTGGGTAGTATATGATGGCTTGAGGTCCATTATAGCCCAAGATTCTTCATGTAGGGTGTGTTCTGGTGGTTTGCCTAGGTGTGTGCGGGAAGGTTGTTTCCCAAGTGTATTCAGTATGAGGCCCAGATGTCTAAAGGCGTGTCAATGGTGGTTATGTCCTAGGTTTTTGTGGGCATGGTTACCTGTGGTTGTGGTGGCCCATGTATTTTTGTGTAGAATATGTGGTTATAGAGACCTATAGGGTTGTTGTTTGGGGTGGCAGTGGGACAATAGTGAAAATGGCGGGGGAGGTATGACGTGTTAGATGGATTAAATAACCAGTGGAAGAGCGGTATGGTGTACCCAAATTTAAATTTTATATTACTATCACTTTACCTGACTTGCGTTATTTGGGGAGTGTGCCTTCGGTGGGGATGGGTGGAATGTTTTTAATTTTAGGGGTTTTGGTTATCTCTATTTTTTCACAGGGAATTAGATTGTCTCCGTACTTGTGCACAAGAGTTATTGGTTTTATCTTATGAGTATACCTGTATACTAACCTTATGTGTATAAAAATACTATCAGGTTTCTAAGAGTACATGGGGACCATGGGGGACTGTACTATCTCGGACATCAAGACAGTTTTCGCTGCTATTTTATTTCTTTTGGTACTTTCCCATTGGATTTTTCTTGTACTGTGATGGGTTTATCTTTGAACACATATATGGGGATGGGTTTTTTATTTTCTTTTACCTTTATCTTTGGAGTCTTTTTGGTTCTACCATCGTATCTCCCGATTCTACTAATTAAAATGGCTAATGCCTTCCATATTATGTGTAATTTTATACCCTTGTTGCTCATGGCCACTCCGAGGCCTATTAAAGGTGTGACTGGGGGGTCATTATCCCTCCTCCAACATGAAGAAGGAATGATCTGACATTTTATATATCCCATTCCTCATCTCGGTGAATGTTGGAAATGATAAGATGGTATCAAAGGAGATATTTGAGAGATAGGATGGATCTTGGGGTTAGGCATAGTGAGGATTGCATGGGATGGTAGGGAAATGGTTCTAGTCAATATTAGAGCATGAAATAAGCCAGGGAAGGCAGTCTAGGACATGGGATTTTAGGGCCCCCATGATCCGATTCAAGGACTCAGGACCTACCGAATGACCAAGTGATGCCACACTGGTTATAGGGTAGAGACCCTAGGAATGGTACATGAATCAAAATTACTTGTTTTCTTGGGTGTTCTCATTGTTTTGAGAATTTAAATAAATAAAATTTTTAAGAAAAAAATTAAAAGAAATCTTCTACACACCTCGGTATAAGGAATTATTTTTTTACCTTAATGCTATTGCACTCAGACGATGACCATGAGTAGTGCAGGCGATCAAGCCCCAAGAGGTTGATATGGATAATCAGGGGAGGACAGATTGAGAAGAGTATGACTAGTGGTAGAGGGTGCTTCATTACTTTTAGTGGAAGACCCTCGGGAAGTACAAGGGTAGAGTCTCCGATATAGAGACCAAAAGCTGGATCGAGGGGTTGGTGATAGCTTTCAGCTTGATCCGGCCTCCGACTGAGTAATGGGTTCTATTGGCAGTCAGTCAGATGAGAGGAGCAGTGAATCAGTGGTGGAAGCTCTACCCCAAAGAGAGGATGGAGAGTGAGGTTTTTTTGGATGACTCCAAGAAATATTTACGGGTGAAATTCCTTTATTCTACGATGATGGCTGAGAAGAGGTAGGAGTTACTCACCCTTCTGTAGGGGAGTATGTCGGTAAGGGATATGAGAATCATGTTTAAGAATATCCTTCATTTTTCTCTAGAATTTTTTCTAGATGAGGAGTCTCAAGAGAGATGTTTAGAGGAGGCACTCCGACGTTCTCTTCTACATTCTATTACTCCCTTCACCCTACCAATGTACTTGGAGGTCTAGAAGAAGGATGATGTGGTGGAAAGGAAGCACACACCGGGAGGTGTGCCATGAGAGGGGAGCCAGTTGGGATCACCAAAGGGGAAGTCTATCAGTAGTTGGCCTCTGACATCAGGGACTTCCTAGTTTCGTCCAGTGGGGATTAGGCCCTAGCAGTTCCAGTTTCGATCACCTAGTCCTCACCCTTTCATTTTGGTCCCAGGACTGAGATACTTCATTTGTGGAAATCATGGGAACCTTCAGAATCAGTGCCAAGTCCAAGTGTAGTAAAGTGGGGGTGGGAAGGTTCAAAACCCACTTCAGTAGAAAAAGTTTCAATAAGGACCTTTTAGCAGCAGTAGTTGGGAAAACTAGATCCAACACCTCTAATAGTAGACGTTGCAGGAGGAAGCTGACCTTAGGGCATTCCTTAGGGACCTCGACCAAGACACGATCGGGGAGGTGGCCGATAGCCGAGGGGTAGAGAAGGTGGGCGTGGGTAGTTTCATGTCATAGAGAGTGTTATTTCAGTAGGGCTTGAAGTCGTTTGAGGTACGATCAACTTGTTTAGCACTCTTGCATACGCCTTGTTTGATTTAGGATCTTCGCACACCTTTATTACACCGGGTCTAGCCCATGAATTAGGCCTAGACATTGAGAGACTCTATATGAACCTAGTGCTATGTATTCTATATGGGGGTCATACCAGCCTATTTGATGTTAGTTGAGGATACATACAAATGTTGGGGCTACATTAGTAGTGGGGATCTCGCTCTATTGCAAATGATTCCATAACATGTCATCCTAAGCATAGACTGACTATTTTCTATGAATATTGTTATCGACTATTTCTGTAGAAGAGTCATGTTCTCCTATTTGGATGGATAACATGTGGATTAGGTGGGAGAACAGAGTTTTCAGGTTGGGAGATGGCGTCTAGAGCCTATTTTTTAAATTTGGCCAAACATTTAGTAGAATCTATAGAAGCTGAGATGATGGATGTTATGGGAGTTGTCATAGAGTTCCTGGAAATCATTTCCCCGGAAGTTGTGACTCTCTCCCATTTACATGATGTTGAGTTCGGGATAGACTTATAGCCAGATGCCGATCTGATTTCAATGGATACATATCAGATGGGGCCTTCTGAGTTGTGGGAATTGTGAATTTAGATTGACGAGCTGATGAAGAAGGGTTTTTTCAGACCCAACATGTCGTCTTGTGGTGCTCTGGTCTTGTTCCTGAATAAGTCATATGATGGTATCAGGCTATTCAAAGACTACCAAAGACTGAATCAGGTAATGGTCCAGAACTGTTACCCTCTCCCAAATATAGACAATATCATTGAACAGCTGAGGGGAGAGGGATGGTTGTCTATGATCGATCTACAATCTGGGTATTACTAGTTAAGGGTGAAGGACTGTGATATCCCATAGAGTATTTTCGGGGGAAGGTATGGGAACTTTGACTCCATAGTCATGTCGTTCGGTGTTATGAATGCACTGCCTATGTTCATGGGGCTCATGAACTACGTTCTTTGTGAGTTTCTGGACCGATTTGTCAATTTTTTCTTCGATGAAATCTTGATCTACTCAAGAAAAGATGAGGAACATACTAAGAAGCTCATGATTTTCTTGGAGATCCTTCGACATCACCAGCTCTATGGGAAGTTGTCCATGTTCAATTTCTTGACCTGAGAAGTACATTTTCTTGGACACATGGTGTCTCACCAAGGGGTAGTGATTGATCCATCAAAGGTTTAAGCATTTTTTTATTGGGAAGCACCAAATAATTTGACATAGGTTCGTAGTTTTATGGTTCTGGAAGGCTATTATTGGAGGTTTGTACCAGACTTCTCTCGAGTTGCATCGCATTTGATAGCTTTGACCAGAAAGGACTAAGCCTTTGTGTGGAGTGAGTAGTGTCGAGAAGCTTTTAGATTCCTGAAGGAAAGGTTGTTCCGTGCTCTAGTGCTCAGGTTTCCAGAGGAAGGAGTGATGTTTGAGGTGTTTTGTGATGCTTCTGGACTTGTCCTGGGGTGTGTGTTGATTTAATAGTGAGGAGTGATCTCTTATGGGTCCAGGCAGTAACATCCTCATGAGTGTAACTATGCCACTCCTGACCTAGAGAATGTAGTAGTAGTGTTCTCCTTTATGTTTTGGTGGCATTACCACATCAGGTAGCACTTTTATCTTCACAGATCACAATATTTTGAGGCATATATTTACCCAACGGGACAAGAAATTGCAACAATGAAGGTGGGTGGAGTTTCTTCAAGACTAAAATCTTTATATCTCTTAAATTAATGGTAAATTAAATGTTGTGGTTTATGCCTTCAGTAGGAATTAAAATAGGGAAGATGCTCATGAATTTTTGGATGCTTGGAAGGAAATGGAGGAGTTGACTGCCTTACACCTGGATGTAAGGGTGGATGGTGGTAGGGTAGTTTGTTTCAGATGACATTGAAATCCTCTCTATTTCATTAGGTGGACAAGTCTCAGAGTGGGGACTTAGAGAGTGAAGTGATGCACAATCGGGTTGACCACTGCAATGCTCCGAAATGGTGGTCCAAGGATGGTCAAAATCAGATGATTTTATGAGGGAAGTTGTTTTCTGAGAGACTATACATGAGGGAGTTCTCTGTGAGTTCAATAACTCACTCATTGCAGTACAACCAAGAGTTTCTAATATGTAATATGGCATTAGGGAATAGTTTTGGTAGCTCGGGGTAAAACAAGAAGTGGTGATGTTTGTGGCAAGGTACCTGGTCTGTCAGTAGGTGAAGGCTAAACACTGTGTCCCAGGAGGTTTGTTGCAGCCTTTAGATGTCCCTAAGTGGAAGTGGGATGACATATCAATGGATTTCTTCATAGGACTACCTAGGTTTCAAGGAGGTAATGATTCTATCTGGGTAGTGGTAGACCGGATGGAGAAATCAGCTCATTTCCTATCGATCAAGGAGCCGAGTGCGGTGGATTCCTTAGCATGGAGATATGTGGATGAGGTGTTGTGGTTGCTTTGAGTTCCGAGGTCCATAGTCTTAGATAGGGATGCATGGTTTACCACATGAGTATGGATGGGATAGGTGCATGCTATTGGCACCCAGCTATGCCTTAGCACTGCTTTCCACCCATAGACGGCAGACAAAGTGGACCATACGGTCATTTGAAGATACGCTAGAGGAATGTGTTTTGGACATTGGGGGACCATGGGAATGGAATTTTCCCTTAGTAGAGATTGCCTACAATAATAGATATCACTCTACTATCATCATGGAACCATTTGATGCCTCGTACGAGAGGCTATGTCATTCACCCGTGTGCCATATTGAGGTTGGGGAGGCAAGTGTTCTTGGCCTAGAGGTACCGTAGAGCACAACAGAGAAGGTTCAGATTGTGTATAAGAGGATGATATCATCCCAATATTGGCAGAATTCATATTCCGATTGTAGAAGTGGGCCCTTGGAGATCGAGGTTGGAGACCATGTGTTCTTGGATGTTCCCCCGCGACGTGGGAAGTGATTTTTCATCAAGGGGATCAAGATCTCTCGTAGGTTCATATGGCCTTTTGAAGTGTTACAACAAGCTGGTGAGGTGGCATATCAGCTGGCATTTCCACCTCAGTTGTAAAGGATCCACATACTTTTCCACAACTCTAGGATTCGTCGATATCTACACGATGACTCCCATGTTGTTTACTGGGGGGATTTAGATATAGGGAACGATACTACATTCGTGGAGAGACCAATGAGGATCATCGATTGAAAAGAGAAAGTCCTTCGTGGATGAACCATCCCTTTGGTTCGTGTGTTGTGGAGGTATTGTAGCCTCGAGGAGAGTACTTGGGAGCGAGGGGCTCGAAAAGTACACCCAATACCCAGAGCTATTTTGAGTTTCTCTTCTAGGACTTACTTTGTGTTCTTGTTTTTGTGACCTGCTGTGATGTAATTCTGACCTTGATGGGTTATGAGATGAGTTATTTTATTATGTTTTGAATGTTTATAAAAATTCTTGTTATGTGGGAAAGGGAGAACCTAATTCCCAATCAAGATACATCAGCATATATGTTCTTAAACCCGTGTGGGTGAGTCTGTGCCACACAAATAAGATAATATCTTAACATGGAGGAAAGAACTACATGATCCATGTTTCAGGACAATGTGATCATTGGAGTTCATATCACTGATTGTGGTGGTTTGTCCCTTATAGGTATCATCCAGTGTGGTTGTTCTGGTCATTGTTTTATTCTCGAGGATGAGAATAGTTTGAGAGGTATCTGATGTAATGGCCCAAATCCTCCTGATCATTTACATTTCCAAATTCTATGGGGTGGGGTGTTCTAGAAACCATCAGAGAGTCTGGAGGATGTCAGTGTTAGTGGAAACGTGTCAGCTGTTAGTGCCACTGATCAGTCTCACTGATTAGTTTCACCCATCGGTCTCACATATTAACTTCACTAATCAGCTTCACTGGTCAGCTTTACAGATCTTCGTCACTGATCATCTTCAATAATCTTCTTCACTAATCATCTTCACTAATCATCTTCATAGATCAGCTTCATAAATCAGCTTCAGATATCAGCTTCACTAATCACCTTCACTAATCAACTTCACATACCAAATTCACATATAAGCTTCACTACTCAGCATCACACGACCATCTTCATGGATCAGCTCTATTAGTTTCACCCATCGGTCTCACAGATTTGTGTCTCATAGATCGGTTTCACCCATCGATCTCACTAATCAGTTTCACCCATCGATGTCACCCATCGGTTTCACCAATAGGTTTCACCCATCGGTCTCACCAATCGATTTCACCCAATCAGTTTCACCTGATCATTTTCACTGATCAGCCTCACCCGATAAGTTTCACTGATCAGCTTCACCTGTTCAATTTCACGGATCAGCATCACTCGATCAGTTTCACATATCAGATTCACCGGATCAGTTTCACCTGATCCGATTCACCCGATCAGCTCCACTGATCGGTTTCACTTTTCAGTCTCACCAATCGGCCATATAGGGGTGTCTGGGTTTCCTTCCCTAGTTTTCTTATAACACCACATTTATGTATTTTTAACCTTTTAAAGTGGTTCAAGTCCATTTTAAAGCCTATAAATGATATCTAAAATCCCCCATGAGTCAGGAGACCCTTGACATGCCAAAATGTGTGGATTTTTCCTCAGTTTTACCTTTTCTCCTGTACTTTTCAGCTCTGCCCCTATTATGTGGTTTTCTGTTTAATAGAAATCTATTAACTCACAATTGATATCTCCACCATATTTAAGTAGAATTACTAAATCTTAATAATTTCTAATGTGTGAAACCAATCACATGTGTGGTCAAGCTACAACCTGTTTTCTAGAATTTTGAAATGGTATATCTCGTAACTCCTGGATTAGGCCTTTATCACCACGATCTTCTTCCGCGATCTCATTGGTTCCCTCTAGATGTGCTTGAAGTCCTTTCTTAAGAGATGAGTCATGCACCCATTCTCAATACCTTCTTTTACATCCTTCATGGAATTTTTTCTACTGCTCGCGCAACCATATTTTTTGGTGCGATGATGATATATCGATCCTTGATCAACCGGGTAGGGATTTCTTCCTTCATCTCTCTTTACTGTGTATCATGCGGGGATGGTATGATGTTGTTCCCTCATGACGTAGATGAAACCAATTATAGCAAATATAACATATGAACCTTTATATAAGGAATTGGTGGGAATGATGATGTTGTTTTTCTGTTACACCTTTTTCATCATATTATGAATTGTATGGGATTTTTTCCATTGAAAATTGTGGCAGTTGGAATTCCTTCTTTGTGAACATAAGATCCTCTGTTTTAATGGTTAATTCTGTGATTGAATGGTTGTAACATGGAAAATGGTCAATCGTGTAAAATTAGTTGATTAAATGGATTCCCAATGACCAAAAATCATTTTGTGATCACCCCGATTAACTAAATAGAATGAAGAAAGTTAATTAAAAGTGTTAATAAATATAGAAAAAAACAACCTTACTCTGTTATAGTGATATTTGTGGTGGCCCTGCTTGATTCCGTGTTGGGAGAAGTGGATGGGGATGGGATCCCTTGTTTTTGAGTTTTTGGTTGTGGACCAAAGAACGTGTGGGGTCATAAGATGGGGCTTGGGTTGGTTCCAGTACATCGAGGGATCTCACGAATCCCTTTTTCCATTGTGACTTTATAAGAGGACCAGGTGTGAATGATTAAATTCTTTCTTGGTTGTTTTTCCTTACTTGACTTGTGGCTATCCGAGTTAGTTTCCTAATAGTGAATAATTATTTAAATGGAATCACTTGAAAAATGAAAAAAATAATGTGTTTAATTGGGAATTGTTTTCTATCAATGAGTTTTTCTCTCACTGTGGATGTTGTGATTTTGTATGAATGAATAGTAACAATGGTGTTTGTGTATGGGCTGGTTTTGGATCCACTAGGTTAGGCTCGATGTTTTTTTACATATACGTATAAATTTAGTTTTGTGTTTCTTATTCATACCCCACCCATGTTGAGAACTTCATGTTGAACACCCCCATTTCATGGGGGATGGTGTTTTCCTCAAAATTCATATTAGTTGGATCTATATTAGCTCAATTTTACTCCCTCTTTCAAGTATCCCAAGACTCTTCGGGCAAGATGTGATAGCCTAATATCCATTATAGCCCAAGATTATTTGGGCAGGGTGTGTTGTGGTTGTTGGCCCAGGTGTGTGTAGGAAAGTTGTTCCCCAAGTGTCTTTGGGATGAGGCATATTTTTCTTCGAGTGTGGTGGTAGTTATTCTGTACCAGGTTTCTATGGGCATGGTTTTGTGTGGTTGTGTTGGACTTGGTGTCTACGGGTATGATATGTGGTTTTGGTGGCCCGTAGAGTTGTTATTTGGGGAGGCAGTGGGACTGTAGTGAAAATGGCAGAGAAGGTATGATGCCTAGGATATCTTAAATAACTAGTGGGAAAGCGGTACGGGGTACCCAAATGTTGATGTGTTAGTAATATTACATTACCTAACATGCATCATTTTGGGATTGTTCCTTAGTGAGGCTGGGTGGATGGTTTTCCTTGCTTGGTTTATTATATCTCTAATTTTCTCATGGGGCATTAGATTGGCTCCCAACTTGTGCATGAGAGAATTTGGTTTTCCCTAATGTGTATACATGTATACTCGCCCTACATATATAAAACTTCTTTCAGGTTTCTAGAGGGACATCGGGGACTGTGCGGGACTGTGCGGGACTATACTAGCTCAGACATTGGGACAATAGTCATTGCTATTTTCTTTCTTTTGGTATAATCCCTTCAGAGTTTTTCTTGTACTTATATGGGTTTATATTTGAACAAGAATAAGGTAATGGGTTTTGGATTTACTTTTACCTTCAACATTGGAGTTATTTGGGTTTTTACGGTCGTATCTCCCTGATCCTACAAAATAAAAAGGGTAATTCCTTCCATATTACATGTGATTTAATACACTTGGTGTTAGTCGCCACTTCAGGGCCTATTGAAGGATGGACTCACTGGTCATTAACTCTACATCAACATGAGGAAGAAAGGGTCTAGAAATTTTCTATCCCTTCCCTCATCTCGGTGAAGGTTTTTTAGTGACACAATCTTTCATTTTTAGGACTATTATATCATTTAATAAATAGTATTTGTTTTAAAAACCCGTTTTGTCAATTTTTATACTATTCATTTCATGACATTTTTAAATATCTTTAACATCATTATTATTTCGATAAAACATCATTAATTCAAAGAAAACAGGTCATAATAATCCCTAAAGTGTAAATAATATTGTTCTCCCTTATTAATCCCTACAGGTAGCATGTATTATTTATGAAAAAACCTATGAAAAACATGGAATAATAGGTTGAACATTTTCAAATATTTCTTCAAAATAATATTCAAACAATTTTATCTCATCATTACTCTCTAAGGGAAGAGATTCATATTCTTTTTATGTAGTTTTAAAGCATATATTTTCACATTATATTTATGTTTTAAGGGATTGAAAAAAATTATACTAAGGATTGAGTGAATATTATCCAGAACATCAATTTAGACATCTTATTCTTATAATAATTATTTGTGGAGCATGTTAGTGGTGATAGAAAACAATAATTCATCCTCTATTCACTCTTACCAATATCATAGAGTCATGGGTTTAAATTTTTATTTTTTTTCAATGTAAGGTAAAACATTGATGGTTTCTCCATTGAAATTTGGTAGGATAAATTGAAATTTTAATTTGAAAATTTTTAGTCTAGTATTGATTAAAGATCTTTTGACAACCCATTCATTAATCATATGAAATATTAAAAAATGAAACTTTCTTTGGAATTACTGTACGGTTTCAGTGAAGATGATCTTTTATCATGGAATTATTTTTCCATTTTTCTTCCAAAAAAATCGATACAATGATCTAATTGTTTAAAATTATATTTTTTTTGTATTTATATTTATAGTCAACTCAGAATCTTTATTTTAAATTTAATTTTAATGTGGTTTTATTATTGTGCAATGCTCCTCTTTATCCAGTTCATCTTTATCAATATATTTAATTTATAAATCATGAATTTATTCATGTTTCTTAATATTTATTAAGACTATCACATCTAATTATTATTCTATTTATTTTTATATTGATAAGACTAAAAATTACTATCATTCAAGGAATTTTTTTTCTCATCATTTCATCCAAGTTAATTTTATTTTCATCATCTAGCACATAATAATTTTAGTTTTTTATTTTTAAGAGGATTCCATGGTTTATTATGTATGAAATATTATTTTGTGTGAACACAGTATCCACAATAATTGAACACATCCAATTATTGATAGATCCTAAACACACTACAAATTCAAATAGTTCTAAAATAATAACACATATAAGTATAATTATATAATTTTGAGTAGTTTTAATGAGTAAAAATAAAACAATTTTTTAATATTTTTATTTGTTTTGGTTTTAGTGGGTAAATCACCTTTAATGATATAACTACCAAAAAAATGGATAAAAAAAGTGATGCTGGGATATTTTTTTGAATGTTCATTAGTGTACATGTGTAATTTATAAAACACTTTGGAATAACAAATTGAGGTAACCCTACGATTCATTGTCTTACTATTTATTTGTTTCGTTCAAATTTACCTCGATATATTTATTATCTTTTTATGTTTTCTGAATATTAATTTTTTAAAAATATTTTTAAAAGAAATGAAAACTATGATAGTGGTAAATAGGTTTTGAAAATAAAATTTTCAAAAGTTAATGTGATTTGATGGAAGGATAAATGTAATTAGTTAGAACAATTTCAGAATGTAGTTTTTTGAATAAAAATTTCGTTATCATAGTTCTTGAATTGACTGTTGAATTTTAAAACACTACTATAATGGAGTGGATGATGTCCTACATCACTCAAGAAACATCATTATTAGTAATTGTGCAAACATTTTGCATCAACATAATTGAGTTAGAAGAGAAATCCCCCAATATGTTCCATGATGTTTCCCTAATGCCTTGGGGTAATTCATAAAACATCTCCACTCATAATTAATTCCTTTGATATGAGAATCCAATGGAGATATATAATGATTATTAAGAAGAATAATCAATTATTAATGGAAATTAATAATATTACACAACATTTAATAAAAAATAAATTAAAATCATAGAATCAGTGAATAATATAATAAATTAGATGATATTTTAATCACATATAATTTTTATATCAATCTATATATTCATAAATATTTTTCCCTCCATTATAGAGGTTTTAGATTGCTGCACTAGAAAAAATGTGACATGAATAGTGGAATCCAACAACACAACACATTAATAGTGAAGACTCATAAAAAAGAAATGAAGAAATGAAAAAACATGGAGGGAATGAAATATACTTAAAATAATGTGATTTGGTAGGGAATTTAAAAAAAATAAACCACAAAAACTACCATAAAATGAATAAAAATATAAAAATATTAAATTAAAAGTAATTGTATTCCCATGATAAAGAACAACACAGATTGCCAGTGCTTAGGTACTGCTATGTTAAAGAGGAATTGGTAAAATCTAGACACCTATTACCGTAAAAATAGCCTCATACCCTTTTCAATTATAAAATATTATGAAATGGAACGTTGATATACCCGTTCTCTGTTGTAACTCTATATTGGAACAACCCATTTCACATAATTAATCTTTATTATTCTTGAAAAAAAATCATAAAAACACTATATTGAATAAATATAATCACTTTTTCATTCCAAAATTCATTCCTATTTAGTGGTGAATCCCACTACCCATATTGATTTAGTGTGGAACAAACCTCATCTTAGTATCATAGATATAAACCCTTTTTGACCAATGCTAACTTAATATGACATTGCATAAGTTTCTAATTGTAGAAAAAAAGATCAAATCCATCTCAACTTCAATTCATCCTCTAGGAATGCATGATCTTAAGATGGAACCATGGTAGAAAAATCCATATGATGAATAGTTTTACTAGAATAATAAATTGGAAATTAATAGCTCAACATTAGTAAAATTATAGAAATCACACTAAACGTAACTAACTGATTAAAAAAATTAAGTCTTTTGTGAACATAATTGTGTGTCATCCACAATAAATGACATTGAGAGATGAGATCCCAACAAATGAAAAACGAAATAATGTCTAAATAATTATCATGTATATTTTTCTTCCACTCAATCACATCTACGAAAATTAATGCCGATCCCAAGAGTTTTTTGGAATATTTTGAGTAAATGGGTAGTATTTTTAGATAAGATGATCACTCTAGAATGAGTAATGTTTCTAGAGATGAATTTTTGGATGCTTTGAAGTGTATAAAATTATTTGGTTATATTTTTATTAAATGTAGAAATATAATTCAAACTCACTTTAAATAATATAACTAAAGTGATATGAAGGTTGTTGATAATGATAAAGAAGATTTTTTGTTGATTTAGAAAGGAATTGATGTCATTTGGAAGGTTGTGAACATTGAGTTTAATAGTGATAGAGACTACATAGGTCACACCATGGTACTGTATTTCATTGGGTATACCCTTATTCTGATTTTAAAAAATTCATTCAAAAATAATTGGTTATATATTTCATATTTTATGTTCATAGTGTATATGAAAATTAACATAAGGTATAGAGGATCTTTTTCGGGGACTATAATAAAATAGAATGGAACTTTTCCTGGTACTCTGAACAATATAGGGTACCTTCAAAAGGTATATTGAATAATTTGAAAGGCATAATCAAGGATTAATAAGGTAAAATAAAGGCTGCATACGGTATATGGACCTTTTGACTAAATCTTTATAAGACACCCTAAAGGAATGTGATAACCCCTAGACCCACATTTCAAGATCTAGTGAAATTACATACATAGAATTAATAAGTCATTTTAAATAAAACATACTCCCAAGATAAAATGTTTGTCTTTGGGAACTGAGTACATGTCCATCTAAACTCAAGTCATAATAATTTTTTTCCTAAACGATTCACCTCAGATGTAATCTTATACATATCTATGTGATTTTAATTTATGGGATTAATGGGAAACATAATAAAGTGTGGGATATAATGCCCAATAATATAATAATCAATAATAACATGATGAAAATCAAAAAATGTGAGTGCAAAGGAATACCATGATAATATAAAAATGTAATAATAGTGTACCTAAATGTTGAATCATTTCATAATAGGATTATATATAAATATCAAGGAATACTAGGAATGTGTTAGTGATATAAATAAGACAAAATTAGTATAATTCAAGCCTATAGGGGAATAAATCATATGATAGTGTGATCAGAGTAGCCACATGTGCACCATAAATGATTTCTCATGAGATGGAAACATTAATTTAAAATCTGAAACTATAGTAAACAAGAACCAATGGTTACTGTATTACAGTAGTAATATGTACAATGAATCAAATCGCAATGGACCATATAGTATAACTGTATTTTTAAAATAAATTCACAGTTAAATCTGAAAATAAATTTGAATACAAAATATAAAAAAACCAAATACAAGTAACTATTCTGCATCCTTGATTATTCCAAAACTTCTTCATCATATTGAGGGAACGGAAATAAAATATTTTTGACCTTATATGATTAGTATAGGTTATGTATAATCCTATCTATGATAATTAAATATGGAATAATTCATATATAAAGGTCTATAAATGAAAAACCATTCCATTTAATCTATTAATAAGCATGAATAACAATATGACATGAATAAATGAAGATCAAATGATTCCATAAAAATAATCACATGAGCATGAAACATATCCATGGATAATATGAAAAATATTATCATGGATATTAGTAACTTATTTCATAATGATATAATTGAAAATGTCAGATATCTGAAACTTTTCGTTGAGGCATCTTCCAAGATAGTTTAAACTATGGCTAGACATAAACCAAAAACACATTTAATAAGGCCATCCAATTGGGTTGTCTCCTGAAAAAAATTTACGAATCAATGGTATATGTAATTATAATCCATACCCATCACTTAATAAGTCAAATGCATTCATGAAATGAATAAATAATACTAATTAATCAA
The DNA here is from genome assembly GCA_963277665.1 of Viscum album. Lineage (NCBI taxonomy): Eukaryota > Viridiplantae > Streptophyta > Magnoliopsida > Santalales > Viscaceae > Viscum > Viscum album. The sequence continues at coordinate 1,469,409,859 of OY728158.1, forward strand.
TATTCCTTAAAAATTAACAAATTTATGTTTTGGAAGAACTAGCATACAAAATATCAATACTTTACTAAGAAAAACTAACCATAAACCCTCTAGAGAAAAATGGTGGATGGTAAATTTGGATAAAATTACAATTAAATAATAGTATTCAGTAATGGATATTATAATAGATTATAATAATATAATAATATCAATGGAAATTGTTATAAAGAAAATATCCCTTTTCACTTTGAAAAAACATATTTAAAATCAAAAACATTCCCAAAATTTAAGGAAATTTTTTTATTAGAAATGAACTTTATAAACTGGTAAAGTATTTTTTATAACATTTAATGGTCATGATGTTGGGAAATTCTATTATTTCCATATAAGATAAAAAAATTCCATTAACAGTTTTATAAGAATATTAAAAAACCTCAATTGGAATATGAAAATAATATTAATTTCCAATAATTTAATATAAATAAAAATGTTTAAATTTTTTTCCAATAAATGAATAGATAATAGTAAAAACACTCATTATAAATTATATTAAAAACATTTAAATGAAATGAATTAATTTCTGAATGGGTAGAAAAAAAGTCTTTTTCCCTTAAAAACATGATTTCAAAATCATAAGTTCTTAAAGAGTGGAAAATGAGAGAAAGGCAAGTTATTTATAGAAATAACATGAGGATAAGAAAAAATATTTGTTTTAATATAGAAATATTGAAAAATACCCTTAATGGAGACATTAAAATAAATAATCTTGAACAATAATTATTTTGTGAATAAACCCTTAATTATTTGGAATCATTTAAATAATAACCCTCATGAATGAAAAAACATAAAAAGATTTTTTAAATTAATTTATTATAAATTGAATCCTTATATATCATATCGAAGTGGTATTATATACACCCCTGGAAATAATCCAGTGTCAAATATGATATATATCACACTGAATCAAAAGTGAGATGAGAAACACATACCCCAATTCTAAATTTTTGTTGGATTTTAAGAGTATAAAAAATACTATATGATGTGGGTGAAATGTATTTTATAAAAAGTAAAAATATAATTTTATTAAAATCCATTCTTTTTTTATCGTATGAATAATCTATTCGATGTAAAAACTTTTTATCAAGCATATATGCTTATGAAAAGTTTTATAAACATAGTAGTAAGATAATTATGAAATAAATATAAAATTTATATATATATTAATTGTGAAAATAAAACTTGTAAAAATATGAAAATTAAATATTTGTAATTTTTTTAAAAAAATAAATAAAATTTATAAAATAACATCAACACTTTATCCAATAATGTAATGGAATTCAATATAATTGATGTAAGGTATCCATGGTTTGGCCTAACAATAAATTTCATTCATTATTTAGTAAAAAAGACCTCTATCACAAATATCAGAAAAAGTATATTTTCTTATATATGAAATACATTGATAAAAAGTATTAAAAATATCATTATTCATATCCTTGGAATCCCTCTATCAAACCTAATATGTCATTGAAAATATAATCACAAAAAATGTTTTAAAGTATTTATAATCTTCACATTGATTCCTTAAAACAAAAAAAGTATCAAAATATTAAAAAAAAATTCTAGTAACAATATGTTTCAAAATTATATAAATAACATATACATAAATTTATTTTCAAAAGTCTTTACATCCTTTTCCATGAATGTACCTCTATTTATATGTGAATCTCCAATAGTAATATTCCATGATTCTCATAATTGGATGCAATGACTTCAGATGATCTCTCATTTATTGGAATTATCTATAAAAAAATTATATTATGGTTATTTTTATATAATCTCAAAAATTATATAAAAATATTCCATTTAGTAGAGTAAAAATATTTTATCATATAGGATAGATTTTATTTATCTAGTGGAATGAAAATTAGTATCTGGTTGTTTTTACAAAGGTTAATCTATATAGTATGTCTAGCTCGTTCTTATGAATGTATGTCCAATGAAAAAACTGTAACTTCATTTGGTGAGGCTCAATTATATTTTTTAATTTATAAATTTAAAAAAAGTCATTTAAGGATATATGACATTGTCCATTCAATATAAAATATATATATAAGTATGATTACAAAGTTATATCTGATTATAAAGATCTTCATATTATAAATATTATTATGGTAAATAACCATAATAGGATTAATAATGTTTTATATGTATGGTAAAAAATATATGTTTTATAAAAAAACATTCCAAAACCATATAATTTATAAATTTATTAAAACATGGTATTTACCAAAGCATGTTGTGATTTTCAAAACAATTGATAAAAAGTTTTGAAAGTAGAACTTATGACTCAACATTCCTTTATATTTGTTCAACACAAATTTATAATAAATAATAATTTATTATAAAAATATTTCAACACCATAATCATATATATCATATCATATATGATTTACTTATAACTTTCATCACCCATTTATTAAAAATTATTTTTCAAAATCAATATTTCTAGTGATAACTACTTTTTCCATCATATATGTTTTTGTTCGGTAGTGTTGATCCTTATATTTTGATCATGGTTCCATCCTAAAAAATGTAAATATAGATATATATGTATTATATATTAATTAATCATATTATTATTATCATCTATGTAAAGTGTAAATGAAAACGGATCACATCGCTTTAGGGAGGTGGTATTCTACATGTACGCACAAGCGTCATTTTGATTTTGAAAAGGATTTGAAGGTAAGAAGGTATATGTGATATTATAATTATAGATGCATATTTATGATATAAATATTCTATATTTTTATTATTTTTATATTTATATCTATCTATGTAATTATGTGAGGAAAAATTAATTACACTACTATGTGGATACAATAATTCGTGTGTTCACAGAATAGATGTTTTCACTTTTTATATGATAAAAAATATATGGAAATGGTTATAGAATAATCACAACAACATTTCATTATATTGATGATAATGGAGTTATTATTTTAGGATGGTTATAACAGATTTTATAAAAATTTGAAGAAGGGAACACAACCGGTACTCACATCCTTGCTAGTACTTATCTCACTAGAACCCTCAAAACATTACTTCCTTCCACGAAAAGTTGAACCATTAGGACGAGATTCTAAACCACCCTACTCCACACCCATATCTTCCCTAATGATCAAGTAAGTAATTAGTGCTTGATTTACTATCTCTGTACTGGTCTTCAACCAGAACATGTTAACTTATTATCTAACAACATGTCAGAAACCTAACTTGAATCATCTCACCCTCAAAATCTCATCAAAAATCTATATCAGTAAAGAATACACAATATATTTAAAGTGTTCCGAATACTCTATATAATTCACTACACCCTTATCTAGATTCATAAACACACTGTCCCTTTATGTTCTTAGAGTCTCAAGGAAAAATTAAATAGTTTAAAAATCACCCGAACCCAAATCTCTTATCCAGTTAGCCTGATTCATAATATCATACCTATGATTTTCTACTCCCTAAATATTTCATTTCATGAGATTCACTCTCCAATCCAGTGGTGTATCTAGATTCCTGAATATTGACAATGTATTATCAAACTATAACTTAGTAGCCTTTAAACCTATACCCACTAAGACATGGGTGAATAATGCTGCTGGAACACAAATTCTATCTCTCATATAGACAAATAAGGATTCATTGTTCCCTAAAAAGTATTCATATGGCATAAAACACCATATAACTACACCTGTGTATAGAAAAAATCATGGTGATTCAATTTGGTCTATAGGGGGTTCTACTGGGTTCCATTTTCCTACCACATTTGGATCATGGATGTCACCACCCTCCTAGTGTATGACTAGAGGTCATTATAGTAGCATATCTCTACAATTCCAAACACACACCACTAAAAAAATCGATAACCGTAAGATCACATATAAAAACATTGGTTTGTCCAAAAAAATTATATAACTTCCTGCTCCTAAATCTAGGACGTGGTAAAAACAAAACCTTTGAAACATCACTAGAGACATTGCCTAATTCCCACTCAAAGCCTGGTCAAGGTCAAGTTCTCTATTTCAAAATTTAAATTTCCATCAGAATTCTTATTCATTTCACATTTATCATTTGTTGGTTGAACTAAATGGTTCAACACATTAGATCCATATGGGCTCATACACCTCATGAAGCAAAAATTTGTGTCCAATTAATCCACCCCATAATACATTCTTTTCAATGAGATCAATGGTCTATAACTCACCATGTCATATATAACTACATCGGGTGCCCGATATAGCCTAGTCATGTAAAAACTCTTTCGGTTGTGGAATTCACTATATTTACCACCCATAATTCTCAATTTCATGCAAGAACACCATAAATATATCAATATTTATCACAATGAACATATTAAAAATACATAAAATCAAGTAATGTATCCCATATGGCATGAAATAATGAATGGAATGTGAATTATATAAAGTTACTAAAACTATGCATGAGATGAATACCCTCATCTTATTGGGAATTGATAAATTAGATCCTAAATTATATCAATGATAACATCATAATTAATGTGCATCACCCAATGCAGGAATAAATTAATCTATAATAGTCAATATTCAGAAAACAACAATTTTCATCTCTCTTAATTTGAATTTTCAATATACATGTTTTAACTACTCTTAGAAAAAACTGATTAAAAATATAAATTCATTCCTAATCCACTTTTTATTATCTCAATATAGTTTTCTAAGAAAAGAAACAACATTTGATGCCGCATTGTAACGTCTTGACGCAAAATCCACTATCTGGTGCCCTGAGTCAGAGGGTCACATGTCCCCATGCACACCTCCGTATATTCCAGAGTTTTCTGACAAGCATTGATGGTCTAGGGTGAATCTATGGGGATACTATTACCTAATGTAAGAGTGTAGAAAATATTAGAAATCACAACAGTCAGTAGAGGAAATAGTAAATCATCCCAAAAAATATAAACATCCATGACATAGACATATATCTACAATACCAAAAGTAATATCATATATAAAACAATGTGTCATGTCATGTCTCTAAAAATCTAGAAAAAATGTATACAATCATCCATTAAAATACATGTATCAAAATAAAAAAGGCTAAAAAGGCTATCCCAACAAGCATCTCAGTCCAAGCATGGTCGTGTGATATCTTGCTCACAAGAAACAAGAAAACTATTCATCATACTATAAGAGAATTCTCTGGTCCCTAACTACTTCCATTAAGTCTATCAGGATACCCAACACCATACCTAATAGGGTGTGAGGTAACACTATGTTATCCACCACCAATAGTGTCTATAACCGATCCATGTTGTGAAATATAAACTATAATTTGTTTAATATCACATAGGTATAATAGAAATGAAAATAAAGTAACCATTGAATATGTGATACAAGTAAAGTGAGACAATCTTGCCAAACAAGGCTCCCTCCAAACAACAATAAAGATCCCATGCTAAGGAAAGTATTAAAATATAATTAAACATGTGATACTACCCAACCTACCAATTAGATTCAAATACCCATACTTGGGAAACCTATAAATCATAGAAAAAAATGCATGATGACCACACAAAATAATAAAGTTAAAATATCTACCATGACCATGCCATATATTCTAGTATAATTTCCTTCACATCCATGCTATATAAACAAGAAAGCCAAAATTGACATACCATCTATTCAAAAGTGAAAGACTGGGAAGGGAAAATCTATGGTATAGAAAAATATAGAATCCACATAGAGCACTAGGAAAATATCAATGGAAACACAGTAAAGACATGTGTGGGGAATACGGTCCTCGTTAATAATTCTTTTTCCACTATCATCCTAAGTAAACAGAATCAAAGGGGTAGTGAGGCCCAAGGCATCCTGGGGAATCAATATCTAATGAGAAAACAAGTCCAAGGCATCCAATACCATATCCAAGATCTGTGGGAGAAACATCCAAGGTATCTAATAAAATAAAGATCTATGTTATATCTACCAAAGAATCTACTACCATTTTAAATCATCTCATTCATTTCATTCATCATTCACAATCTTTGACATTCCATGAGTTTATCCAACTTATATAACCATTTCCATTAAAACAATTAAAAAAATAACATCATGTTATCTCATATAAAAGGAGTTAAACCTTTACGTAAGGTATCTAATAAATTCTCATTAATTTATAAATGATTCTTCTAAGTATGAAAGATAACAAACACTCCATGGGTATTATAAAAAAAGGTAAAATACAAAGTTGCATCCCATGGGTGGACTATATTGGTGAAACAAAAAATAATAATCACAAAGGAAATTTTGGGAATACCAAACAAGTTCCAATTCATCCAATTCATCCATTTAAGTATTTAAAGGGATATAATTGAAAATTTCTATGTACAGTACAACTATAATGATGAATATAAAACATTAAACACTAAGGGAAATTTATAATGTTCTGTCACGACCCGCCTTCACCAAAAGGAGGGAAGGGTTAACAGATTGCCAGGACCTTCCTTATTTAAGTTGTAGGAGAGATAATGACCCCTGAAACCCACCTTCAATAGGTCCCGGAGTGGCAACTAGGACCAAGGGTATAGAAATTTCTCACAAATTGAAGGCATTACCCTTTTTATTTTATAGGATCGAGAGATAAGGAGAAGAAAACCCAACAACACCAGGGTAGAAAGAAAAGTAAAGCCAAAAGTGAAACATTTCCACATGCATGTTTCAAAATTAAAAGCCACAAAGTGAAAAAGGTGACTACAAGGTAAGTACCAAAGAGGAAAAGAAAAACAACAACTGCAAATGCTCCAAATGTCTGAGCTAGTAAGGTCCTGTGTGATCCCCGAAGTCCTCCTAGAAACCTGAAAGCAGTTTTATATATGTAGGGTGAGTATACAAGTACACTCAGTAGGGAAAACCAAAGACTCTCGTGCACAAGTGGGGGAACGTACTAATGTCCTGTGAGAAAAGGAGTAAACTAAACACCCATCAAGGTAAACTATCCATCCAGGCCTTACCAAGGCACACTTCCCAAATAACACAAGTCAAGTAATATATAATAAGAGCACTTCGATGTTTGGGTACCCTGCGCCACTTTCCCACATGTTATTGAGACATCCTACACATCGGAACAATCCCGCCATTCTCACCGCAGTCCCACTGCCACACCCACCCGCACACACCTGGGCCATAACCACATGCAGTCCCACTGCCGAAATCACGCACGCACACACCTGGGCCTCAACCGCACGCAGTCCCACTGCTGAATCCCCCTCGCACACACCTGGGCCACAACTGTCACATGTAATCATGCCTGCAAACACCTAGGCCAGAACAACCACCACCACACCCGAAGACACCTGGGCTAAAGGATCCACTGCCACACCCGAAGACACCTGGGCCTCATACCGAAGACGCTTGGGAAACCACCTGCCACACACACCTGGCCAACCACCACACTACCCCGCCCGAAGGTTCTTGGGCTAATAATGGACCTCAGGCCATCACAGCCTACTCGAAGATACTTGGGCTATCTGGGAAAGGGAGCAGAAAAGGACCTAATAACAAGCCACTAAGAATAGAGTTGGGAAAAACACCCTCCCCCATGAAATGGGGGTGTTCGGCACTAAGTGGTCAACTTGGGTGGGGCGCAAATAAGAAACACAAAGCTACAAGTATATGTATATATAGGTAACAAGCACTCACCCAAGCTAGGTTTTTCCTCAGACAGCCTATAGATCACAGCAGCACTCAAGTCCATGTCACGACTCACGCTAACAACCCATTGTCCCCTTTCTTATTTCACGTTCAGTAATAATTTTTATGTTTAAGCACTAGTGGGAAACTAGTAGGCATATGCATAAGTCCAGGAATGTAAACAAAATAGTCAAACGTCAACCGAAATTCCCACACCCGGTTCTCAACAACAGATGATTCCACCCCAATTCGTGATATAATCAAGTATCCACCCGGTCTTAAAACATGCAACCACCGAATCCATACCAACAGGAGATCTCATCCCCTAAATTCACACAACCACTGAGAGTATAAAAGAACAGTGGATCACATCCCCTCCCACATCTCCAGTAATCAGTCCGAAAGAAAAAAAACCACCTACCACCATCCACACAAGTAGGGCCTTGCCGATATTTTCAGATTTAAACGACTTAACACAATCCATGATTCAAATTCCATGTGTTCTAACCGGGAGTTATCACAGAAGGGTTGATCCTGGTGCTTTCAATTTATTCAGCCGGATATACGTGATTAACCAATTCACTTTTAACAGCAGGAGTTTACAACCACAAATAAGCCATTTAAAACATCAGCAGATTTCACTAGTGCACAAACAACGACCACCAAAGAACTCGATTTTTAGGAGGCATAAGCCAGCACAACTCAACAAGATGGTCATAGAAGAAACAACATCAAAACAAATCACAGCCCCCCCCCCCCTCTTTCTTTATAGAATTCGTTCATTATCTTTATTAAGTTCGGTCCAACCAGTTCTACAGAAACAAAAGCACACCCACCCCGCATGATACACAAAAGAGAGAGGCAAAGGAGATAATTCCCTACTTGTTGATAGATGATCAACGTTTAGGCCGGGGGCACGGAACTTTACGGATAACTATGCGGCGAGTCCGATGCACCAGAAGCTGTTTGTGAAAATCCACGATCGAGGAAATGAGAAACCCTGGCTAAACATTAGTTTATAAGAGCCGGGGACGGTTGAGGTGAAAACATGAAACTGCGTAAGGCGCGGGGGTCGTGGGTTGACCACGCAGCTCCAATCGTCACAAAAAGGGGGGTCGGGTGGTTTAAGCCGACTCATGAATCGATTAAGTATTTAATTAAAACTCTTATGCACGTTACGGGTCTTAAAGACATGCTTAAATGAGTCAGAATAGGGTTTAAAACCCTATTTGCGCAAAAGGGAGCGCTACTGGAAACATCTTGACAAGGCCGGGTGACGCTGATCAGTCTCACCGATCGGTCTCACCGATCGGTCTCGCCGATCGGTCTCACCGATCGGTCTCGCCAATCGGTCTCCCCGATTGGTCTCCCCGATTGGTCTCACCGATCGGTCTCACCGAGATGCCACTCCTTTAGAACCCGGATTTTGGAAAAGGGAAGGACCAAGAGAGTCTGGGTCATCACATCAGATACCTCTCAATGTAATCTCGTCCTCGAGAATTTAAACAACCCAGATGGGAAGGGCGGGTCCGAACAACCACCCCGAAAGATAACTCTCAAGAGTGAACCTCATTGTTAACTAAGAACACCTTCCTGTCACGAACCAAGGAACATACCATGCCAAACTACCCGAGCATGTGGGTTGGGGAGTCCCCTCCCCCATGTCAAGATATTATCCTCTTTGGGAGGCACTGACTCGCCCGCACGGGTTTAATCGCATCCACCTTAATGCGTCTTGATTAGGGGTTGGGTTCTCTCCTTCCACATAGCCGGGCTTTTCACACACAAGCAGAGGAAGAAAACCAGTAAATTTCATATCCAAAAGACAAAACATTCTATCACAACAGGTACAACAACTGAACAAAACTCAAAACAACTCCGGGTACTGGGTACGCATCTGTGCTTCCCTCTCCCACGTACTCTCCTCAAGCCCACCATGTCTCCACATCACATGAACCAAGGGAATGGTTCACCCGCAAAGCACCTTTTTTTTACGATCCTCGATCACCACTGGTCTCTCCACAAAGGTCACGTCGTCCTCGATGTTCAGCTTACCCCAATCAAGGACATGTGAATCGTCGTGCAGATACCGACAGAGCTGGGACACATGAAAGACATCATGTCTCCTTAGTAGCGGCGGTGGCAACGTTAGCTGCTAAGCCACTTCGCCGACCCACCACAACACTTGGAAGGGTCTAATGAATCTGGGAGAAAGCTTACTCCCTTTGCCAAACCTCCGCTGCCCACGCCGAGGGGAGACCTTCAAGAACACGTGGTCCCTAACCTCAAACTCAAAAGGCCTCCTCCTAGTATCAGCATACGACTTCTGTCGGTCCTGGGCCGCCTTCATCCTTTCCCGTATGAGCTGAACCTTCTCTGTCGTGTTCTGAACCACCTTCGGACAAAGGATGACTACCTCTCCTACTTCGGTCCAACACACTGGCGAACGACATCCTCTCATACAAAGCTTCAAATGGGTCCATGCTAATGGTAGAGTGGTAGCTATTATTGTAAGAAAACTCTACCAGAGGCAAGTATTGCACCCATGACCCTCCTGAGTCCAGAACACATGCTCGCAGCATATCCTCCAAGGTCTAGATGGTGAGCTCTGTTTGTCCATCTGTCTGGGGATGGAAAGCAGTGCTAAGGAGTAACTGGGAGCCAAACGCATGTTTCAATCCTCTCCAGACTCACGAGGTAAACCGTGAATCCCTATCCGAGACTATAGACCTTGGAACCCCATGAAATCGCACCACCTCATCCACGTACTTTCATGCCAAAGCATCCACAACACTCGAGTCCCTGATCGCCAGAAAGTGAGCCGATTTCGTCAACCTGTCCACTACCACCCAGATGGCGTCATACCCTCCTTGGACCTTGGGTAGTCCCGTGACGAAATCCATCGAGAAGTCATACCACTTCCACTCGGGGACATCTAGGGGCTATAGTAGGCCACCTGGAACTCGGTGTTCAGCCTTCACTTGCTGACACACTAAGCACGTGGCCACAAACTCTGCCACCGCTCACTTAACTCCGGGCCACCAAAACTGCCTCTTCAAACCCTGGTACATCTTGGAAACTTTTGGGTGTACCTCCAGGGGTGAGTTGTGGAACTCACTGAGAACCTTTCCGCGCATCACCTCTAGGACAAACAACCTTTTCTTGAAAAGCATCTGGTTCTGACCATCCTCTGTCCATCCTTTCGGAGCATTTCCCTGGTCAACTTGGTCACGCATCGCTTCACACTCTAGGTCTCCCCACAGAGACTCCTCCACTTGCTGAAACAGGGATGACTGTACTGCCATCTGATATAGGCAGCCTCTGCCGCTATCCATCTTCGCATCCAGGTGTAAGGCGGCCAACTCCTCCATTTCCTTCTAGGTGTCCGCCGACTCTCGGACCGCATCTTTCTGCGTCCTCCTGCTCAAGGAATCGACCATCACATTGCCCTTTCCCTCAGTATAAGAGATCTCGAAGTCGTAATCCTAGAGGAACTCCACCCATCTCCGCTGTCGCATGTTTATGTCCCGCTGGGAGAAGATATACCTCATGCTTTTGTGATCCGTGAAGACCAAAAAGTGTTCCCCGATGAGGTAGTGCCGCCATAACTTTAGCGCAAAAACGACCGCTGCAAGCTCCAGGTCGTGGGTGGCATAATTACGCCCATGGGAACGCAGCTGCCTGTACCCATAAGAGATCACCCCTTGTCGCTGAATCAACACGCATCCCAGGCCCTATTATGATGCATCACAAAACAGCTCATAAGCCGCCCCTTCTTCTGGTAATCTCAGCACTGGGGCACTGACCAACTTCTCCTTCAGATAGCTGAAGGCTGAATGGCACTGATCACTCCATACGAAAGCCTGGTCATTCTTGGTCAGAGCCGTCAAAGGGGCTTCTACTCGGGAGAAGTTGGGTACGAATCTCCGTTAGTGACCCGCCATCCCGAGGAAACTTCAGACTTCTGCCACATTCTAGGGTGCTGCCCAAGAAACAACTACCTCAACCTTTGATGGGTCGACCGCTACTCCCTTCTCAGACACTACGTGCCTGATGAAGTGCACTTCTCGTGTCCAGAACTTGCATTTTGACAACTTCCCATAGATCTGGTGCTGTCGGAGGACCTCCAAAACTGTCCTCAGGTGCTCTGCATGTTCCTCCTCTGATCTAGAGTAGAACAGGATGTCATCGATGAACACAACCACAAACCGATCCAGGTACTCCCGGAAGATGGAGTTCATAAGCCCCATGAACACAACCGGGGAGTTCGTAACACCGAAGGGCATGAATACGAACTCGAAGTGTCCATACCTGCACCTAAACGCTGTCTTCGGGATGTTGCTCTCTTTCACCCTCAGCTGGTGGTACCCAGACCGCAGGTCGATCTTCGAGAACCATCCTGCCCCTTTTCTGCCTTCATCGTCGAGGAGAGGAATTCCACCCGGAACTCCCTCTCGAAATCCACCCAATCCACCTCAGACTCTCTCCTCCCCCCAGGTAAAGCATCCACCACTGACGTGCCGCTCCCCGCATCTGGCTAACGACCAGAGGAACCCAGTACTCGGTCGGGGCCCGAATCAGGCCGAAGGCTATAAATTGCTCTTCTAGCTAGCCTTCCGTCTTCATATCGGAGGTGCTTCCCTCATACTTCTCGAGGGCCTGTCGCTGGAAGGCTCGAAGAGTCGTCTGCCACTAGTCATCCTCTTCCTCTCGATCTCCTCTCTGCCGATTTGCCAAAGTAGTCTCCGGGCCCTCGATCGCCTGTACCACACGTGGTTTCCTTCAAGGTGCCATAGCTACAAGGTAAAAAAGGAATGCCTAAGCCCAAATAGTGCAAAATATCGTCTTTAAAACATCTTAAAAAAATTTAATTTATTCTTTGTCCCCAAGACATCCTCGAAACACAAGAACACAAGTCATTATGATGCATGTACCTTTCCTAAGGTCTCTACCCTGCAATCAGTGTGGCCTCACTTGGTCGTTCGTTAGGTCCAGAGTCCTTGCATCGGATCACAGGGGGGGGGGGCTAAAATCTCGTGTCCTAGCCGGTCTTCCCTGGCCTAATTCACGCACCAAGGTCACCCAACACTGTTGCCTTACCATCCCATGCAATCCTCACTGTGCCTAACTCCAAAATCCATCCTATCTCTCAACCATCCCCTCTAATACCATTCTGTCACGACCCTCCTTCACCAAAAGGAGGGAAGGGTCAGCAAATTGCCAGACCCTTCCTTCTTTAAGTTGAAGGAGAGATAATGACCCCCGAAACCCGCCTTCAATAGGTCCTGGAGTGGCAACTAGCACCAAGGGTATATAAATTTCTCACAAATTGAAGGCATTACCCTTTTTATTTTATAGGATCGAGAGATAAGGAGAAGAAAACCCAACAACACCAAGGTAGAAAGAAAAGTAAAGCCAAAAGTGAACTGTTCCCACATGCATGTTTCAAAAGTAAAAGCCACAAAGTGATAAAGGTGACTACAAGGTAAGTACCAAAGATGAAAAGAAAAACAACAACTACAACTGCTCCAAAGGTCGGAGCTAGTAAGGTCCTGCGTGATCCCTGAAGTCCTCCTGGAAACCTGAAAGTACTTTTATATACGTATGGTGAGTATAAAAGTACACTCAGTAGGGAAAAACAAAGACTCTCGTGCACAAGTGGGGGAACATACTAAAGTCCTGTGAGAAAAGGAGTAAACTAAACACCCATCAAGTCAAACTATCCAACCCAGGCCTTACCAAGGAACACTCCCCAAATAACGCAAGTCAAGTAATATATAATAAGAGCACATCAATGTTTGGGTACCCCGCGCCACTTTCCCATTAGTTATTGAGACATCCTACACATCGGACCGATCCCGAAATTCTCACCGCAGTCGCACTGCCACACCCTCCCGCACACACCTGGGCCACAACCACACGCAGTCCCACTGCCGAAATCCCGCCCGCACACACCTGGGACTCAACCGCACACAGTCCCACTGCCGAATCCCGCCCGCACACACCTGGGCCACAACTGTCACATATTACCATGCATGCAAACACCTAGGCCATAACAACCACCATGATGCCCAAAGACACCTGGGCTAAAGGATCCACTGCCACGCCCGAAGACACATGGGCCTCATCTTGAAGACGCTTGGGAAACCACCTGCCACACACACCTGGCCAACCACCACACTACCCCGCCCGATGGTTCTTGGGATAATAATGGACCTCAGGCCATCACATCCTACTCGAAGATACTTGGGCTATCTGGGAAAGGGAGCAGAAAAGGAGCTAATAACCAGCCACTAAGAATAGTGTTGGGAAAAACACCCTCCCCCATGAAATGGGGGTGTTCAGCACTAAGTGCTAAACTTAGGTGGGGCGCGAATAAGAAACCCAAAGCTACAAGTATATGTATATATAGGTAACAAGCACTCAACCAAGCTAGGTTTTTCTTCAGACAGCCTACAGATCACAACAACACTCAAGTCCAAGTCACGAATCACGATAACAACCCATTGTCCCCTTTATTATTTCACGTTCAGTAATAATGTTTATGTTTAAGCACTACTGGGAAACTAGTAGGCATAGGCATAAGTCCAGGAAAGTAAACAAAATAGTCAAACGTCAACCAAAACGCCCACACCCGGTTCTCAACAATAGAGGATTCCACCCCAATTCGTGATATAAACAAGTATCCACCCGGTCATAAAACTCGCAACCACCGAATCCAAACCAACAGGAGATCCCATCTCCCAAATTCACAGAACCACCGAGAGTATAAAATAATAGGGGATCCCATCCCCTCCCATATCTCCAGCAATCAGCCCGAAAGAAAAACAACCAACTACCACCATCAACACAAGCAGGGCCTTGCCGGTATTTTCAGATTTAAACGACTTAACACACTCCATGATTAAAATTCCATGTGTTCTAACTGGGAGTTATCACATAAGGGTTGATCCTGGTGCTTTCAATTTATTCAGCCGGATATACGTGATTAACCAATTCACTTTTAACAGCAGGAGTTTACAACCACAAAAAATCCATTTAAAACATCAGTAGGGTTCACTAGTGCATAAACAATGACCACCAACGGCCTTGATTTTCAAGAGGCATAAGCCAACACAACTCAAAAAGGTGGTCATTGAAGAAATAGCATAAAAAAATCACAGCCCCCCTTCTTTCTTTATAGAATTCGTTCATTATCTTTATTAAGTTCGGTCCCACCAGTTCTACAGAAACAAAAGCACGCCCACCCTGCATGATACACAAAAGAGAGAGGCGAAGGAGAAAATTCCATACTTGTTGATAGATGATCGACGTTTAGGCCGGGGGTGTAGAACGTTACGGATAACGATACGGCGAGTCTGATGCACCAGAAGCTGTTTGTGAAAAGCCACGATCGAGGAAAGGAGAAACCATGGCTAACCCTTAGTTTACAAGAGCTGGTGACGGTTGAGGGGAAAACGCGAAACCGCGTAAGGCGCGGGGGTCATGGGTTGACCACGCGGCTCCACTCGTCATAAAAAGGGGGGTCTGGTGGTTTAAGCCGACTCATGAATCGATTAAGTATTTAATTAAAACTCTTATGCACGTTACGGGTCTTAAAAACACGCTTAAACGAGTTAGAATAGGGTTTAAAACCCTATTTGAACAAAAGGGAGCGCTACTGGAAACATCTTGACAAGGCCGGGTGACGCCGATCGGTCTCACCGATTGGTCTCACCGAGACGCCACTCCTTTAGATCCTAGATTTTGTCAGAGGGAAGGACCAAGAGAGTCTGGGTCATCACAAGTTCCAACCATAGGTTTTTAGTAGATAACTCATCTAGAATCATCATCTCACTAAGTATAGATTAAAATAAAAATAATAGAAAAAAACTTCTAAATAGGGAATTGTATCTTTCACCCAAATAACTCTGTCAATACGAAGGAATTTTAAGAATAACATAAGAAGAATGATGGGATCATAAGTACGGATTCAAAGAGACTGACTGCGGAAGAAACAAAGTGTGGATCCTGATTAATCACCAAATCCTTTGTCTTCTCTTCCCAGTGTCCTCAAGCATGATATATATGGGAGTATGTAAGGGCCTCTATTGAAAATATGTGTCCTACCTCATAATTTAAAAACTAAAATTGGGAAAATAGATAGTATGTAATTTATTTACACACTGTGTAAAGAATATTGTCTTCCTCTCTCGAGAAAAAACATACATGATGTGAATGGTTGTATAAAGTCCATAAGACATCATCTATCCCTATTACATGAAATGTAATTAGTATGTTTCTAACAATTAACCCTCAGGACTCTAGAAATACAAAATGGAGCATGACACGAGTTAGGGTTTACACCAAATGAAAACATAAAAATATTTTAACTGGAAATAAAAGATCTGAATGTAATAGAAAAACCTAGGATTATATATTTTATATATTTAAAAGTATTCAAAAAAAATTTAAACCATATAAATATGACAGTGTAGGAAAAATCATTATCTTTTAACTATTCAGCAATTAATCAATTATTATAGAAAAATTTAAAAATGTATCCTAAGAAAATTTAGTTGTAAGGAATTCAAAAGTTATATTTTACATTATATCATTTAAATTATAAAAATTAAATATTTATATTTTTAAAATCAAATAAAAAATGTAATAAAAAGAAATTTTATTGAAAAAAACATTTCCAGTGTTAACTTATATTAATTATTTTCCTTTTAAAGGTAATAAAAATTAATGATTTTCCATATTGGTGTTTATTAAAGATTTATTAATAATGTATTATTAATATATTTTGGTTTTTTTATGTCGATCATATCATGTAACACATGTTATGAAACATAGTATGTATTTTAAATTATCCAAAACCTGAGGTCATTGCATTCTCCCCCATCAATGAAATGTTTTCCTCATTATTTTAATTATCGCTTACTTATGGAGATAGTTATGGGTATTTATAAGATTGATTTGACTTGAGAGATAATTAAAATTCTGTATCAACCATAATATTTTGTGAAAGATTATGAAAATATTAATTTATTCCAAAGATGCATATAAAAATATTGGGTTTCTTTTGAACCATTCAAACTAAACATCCCTTGTGATTAATTACGATTAAGTTTTAATATTCATACTTTCCATGATAGATGATCATGGGATTATTTTAAATATGTATTGTGAATTACTTATTATCACAATTGATGTTGGATCTTTTTAAAGAGAGATATTAAATTCCCAAAATAAGATTAAATTGACATACACGAAGAAATAATAATATTCACATGAAGAATATTCCTATAAACTTAATAAAAAGAGACAATAATGAAAGAACATAATATCAAATCATTAGGGTGTTGACATCAGGCACTTTGAAAACATTATAGGCTTATTGAGGTGTCTAGAACTAGATTCCAAATTAATATCCATGGACCTAGAATAGAGGTTGAGTGTACATTTTTTTCCATATTTTTCATGACCTACTATTAGTAGTAGGGATATAATAGAGTGTCCCATGCCTCCTAATATTAGGATTTTAATGATGTTTATTACCTTCATTCATTGTTGGGTGAAGGAATAATTTTTTCTAATGTCCAAACGGAAGAAATCAGAGGCATCATACAATATCCACATCCTTTCACTGATCATATTCTTTATCCCTCCTCAATAATCATGATATTTATATACAATCATTCCATACATGAAACACTTTTTTATTCCTCTTAGACATTCCCCTGGGTGTTTCTTCCTACATTTTTGACATATAAAAAGTTGACAATTTTTTCTATCATCATCTAAAAAACAAGATCTTGCATGAATCTTTATCATTGACATCTTTAGTGAGGTTGGATATTTCTAAGAACTGATTTTGTAATTATTAACAATATATAGTTGGGTAAGAATTATGAGAAGGTTTTCAACACCAGAATCCAACCCAGTTGGATTAGTACTACAATATTATCAATCACATCCATTATTAACATATTTTATACTTTCTCCCTCTATTTATAAAATATAAAAATTAATTATGTGTGATCATTATTAACATTATAATGTAATTATGAATAGATATACTTCCAAATGTGTTACTCTTTTAAATCATTGAATTATCTTATTGTTAAACCAAAATAACTATCAGATCAATCAATATTTCTTTGGGTTGGCTTCAATGATATTTGTTAATTAAGTAACATAACATTATAAATCTTTCATAATGTCTTTAAAATAGAATTTGATTAACTATATTATATCCATTAATTGTGTGAAGAAAATGTGTGGAATTATGCCTCTTTATCACACATAAGGTGATGATTGAGTTAATACCCAACATACCCTCATTCGAGTTATTACCCCTAGGTGTATATGGAATTTATCATTCATCCACTTATTATATGTTGACATTGAAGTAATTTCTAGAAGAACTTCATAATATCTATGTTACCAAAACCTCATAATGTTATCATATACTTAGATTCATCCATTATACTTTTCCCTAATGATTACTCTAATGTTATATAAATTAATCTCAAAAAATAACTAAACACTAAAATAATATCAACTATATAGAACAAAGAAGAACCAACTTAAATAATACATCAACCCCATGATTTAAAAAATACAGGTTACAAATAGTCACAAAACCGAAAGACCAAATGGGATAGTGTCTAAGACATTAGCTAGACACATATCTTTTTTTCCAACACTTGAGATCATTTCTCCATATTTTCCTCCAACAGACCAATTATAGACATCTCACATGAAATAATATTCTCTATAAGCTGGGGAATATAAAACATAAGAAGGGGTTGATATCAGATTCATAGAAAAGGAAAACATAAAGTGATAGATCATAAACATGAAGAATAATATGTGGAAGACATAAATATCATATTAGAAGATCATAATACCATGAATGGTAATCATTAAACATGTTAAAGTAACAAAATATCATAAAAACATCATCAAAGAAGCATAAAAGATATCATAGGGATCAAAATACATAATAAGAGACATATAACATATTATTGTTGCATAAAAGTGTGTAATACTTTTAAAATAATTCATAATCACGAGACCATGGAATTGCATGGAAATAAAATGTATCTTGAAAATTTATTATCACTTGATTTACAACATAGAAAAGTGAAAACCCATAAGAATAGAAAATCTTGTCAAAAAAACTTTCAGGGACTAAATTGTGGAAACATACTCCCACATCTCATTTAATTAACACACATATGAACAATGATTTACACATATCATTCACATAAAAACACAAAAACAAATATTTAGGCATCTCATTCACACAACATCACACCATATCATTTGATATTAAATATCTAATAATTCATTAGAAAGAGATATATGACACCACTATTCATCATTGATACATTTGTGTTCTATATGAAAATTATTCATTCATCGTCAGATAAATATCCCATTGAAAAAGAAGTGGCTTCTAAAAAATTTCCTAAATATCAAATAACATGAACTTTAGATATCATGGAACATAGAAAAATCTCATTTTTTAAAATATATCAGATCATAATAAAATATATATTGTGATCAAAATGTAAATTCATAAAAGATATACCATGGGGGTTAATATAAGTAAAATTAAAAAATATTTCAGGAAATATTTTAATGGATTTTTGTATAAATTAACTTCCAAAAATAGTTTTTTGAAGAGAAATAGAATAATTATTAAAACCTGTTTAAAAATAGTAAAAAAAAGTATATCCTTGAAAGGAAATAAATTTTATTAAAAAGGATAATTAGAAATACATTGAAATTTTTTACATTACAAAAATTACTTTATAATGGAACCTTGAAAAATACATATAGTGTTCAAAAGGGTTAATGAAAATACATTGAAAAAATTTAATTTTTTTATAAAAATTAATAGTAAAACCATGAAAAAGACTTCAATTAATCAAACTTTTTTAAAATACATTGAAAACATTTAATTTCAAAATTAATATTTTATAATGAATCTTATAAAAGGATATTTTTCTTTAAATAGTTAGGTGAAAATAATTTGTTAACATTTCCTTTTAAAAATAATATTCATTAGTGGAACTTTTGTAAATAAATAATGTTTTAAAAACATAAGTTAAAATACTTTGATGAAGTACAATTTTAAAAATAATCGCTAATAATGTAACCATTAAAAGTTAATAAAGCTTTTAATGTTTATTATTGATAGAATAAATAAATTTTATATTTTTAAAGGATGGAAAACATTTCGAAAATCTTGAAATAACCATGTTAAAAAACCCACATCATTAAAAATATGATGAAAAAATATTATTTAAAAATAATAAAGGGGAGAAGAACGGTCATTAGAGATAAAAAAATTTGATTTCCTAATAAAGGAATGAGAACAATGGTGTTAATAAAAAACATGGATTTGAAAGAAAAATCCATTAAATAAATGGAAATTAATTAGAAGAAAATCCATTTTCATGAAATAATAGAATCAGAAAAGAAAAATAATTTATTTTGAATCATTATTTCCCAAAAAATAAGTTATAAATACATAAAAATATCATCATATCTTATAATAGATGAGTCTTGAATGATAATTGTTAATGAAGAGTGATTATGACCTAAGGTAAATATTTGAGTCATTAAAACCCCATAAGGTATTATGAATTTTTTAATAGAATGTAATTAGAATCATAAAAAACCCATGGATTGATAAATATAAATAAATAATAGTGACTATTCATCATGGATTGATCTTTTCTTTGAACACTCTGTAAATTTGAAGAACTTATGATAACTAATAGTGACTAGAGGATTATTAAGGAAGTATGGAGATATATAGGGAAAAATTGGAATATGTTCAATCAGAAATTTTAAGGTTAACTTTAACATTTAATGGTGGAAGGGCGTAACCTTTTATAAGAGAAGAAAAGGGTCACTTTTGGAATAATTAATTATATTTTAAAAAACTCCTAAAACAAATCCAAATTCAATTTATAAAAAGTTTTGAAATAATGGGGTGTGGGGTATTTTAGTTTTATAAATTCTCAAAAAACAATTTCAAAATTTTTTTAAACATGTTATGCAGTTTTAACTATTGGGTTATTAGGTTTTACTATTTTACTTTTAAAATTTGAAACTTATTTTTAACTAAGTGATTATATATTTTCTTAAACAAATAAAATAAAGCATATAACCATGTTTGGTTATTATTGAACCAAAATTTTAATTTATTTTTTTCAATTAAATTAGTAAATGTAATAAAATAAATTTTTTAATTTTAAAAGATAATGTGTAGAAAAACATTATTTGTAGAAAAATGACATTTTGAGAATTATGGAATTTTAATATTATTTAATAAAAATTACCAATTGTATTAGAGTAAATATATTTATTTATGTGTTTTGGTAAAAAATTAGACTCATTATTATCAATATTTTTATTTAATTTATTTAGAATAAATTTATTTATATTAATAAAACAATAATTTTAAAATAATTTTTTCAACTTTATCATGGAAATTATCATTAATACAGAAATTAAAAAAAAATAAAATACTTTAAATAGGATGTATTAAATAAAATAAAACATATCACCAAAAATTCATGAATCTTTTTATAAAATTAACTTTCTATATGTAGGGATTCTAATCATAACATAAGCGCATGTAACATGAAGAAACTAATTTTTTAGAATAGTGTTTTTAAGCATATTTTTATGTATATGATAGATGATTCAATGTTATTGATTATGATGATATTAACAATATTATAATTGGTTAAATAATAGCTATGTGACATTAAAATATGTCCAAATCATGATTTCTCTATTCATATATTTAATTATTAAAACTGACTAAGAATAGCTTCGAAAATATATTTCAAGATTTTCTAAAAAAAATCATGGATTTTATAAATGAAGATAGTATTTTGAAAGGATTTATTTTAATTCAGAAATATATGTTTTTTTATCTAAAGGGATTAAAAGTATTTTCAGTCATTAAAATGTTACAGTATTGGAAAATCAATATTTGTTTTCTAATCACCTAAACAATTATTAATTTAGAAAAATATCAAAAATATATATTATGTTATTTTATTAAAAGAAATTAAAAAATTGAATAATTGTTTAAAAAATTTAAATTAATTTTTTTAAACTAATCATTTTAAAATAAAATCAGTAATATTAATTTAATGTATTTTTTTGAAAAAATCATTTTAAATATTAACTCATATTAATTATTTACCTTCTGTAGATAATTATTATTAATGGTTTTCCATGTTACTGATTATTATAGATTTTTTATCAATTTATTCTTAATATGTTGTGGTTTTTTATGTTGGGTGTAGTGTGCGACATATATTTTAAAGCATAGTTTTTATTTAAAGGATCCAATATATTGGGTTGTTACATATAGGTTAGAACCTTATTACAGAATTGTCATAATGTATTGATGGAGGTTTCTTTAATGTAATCTGTATATAAATTTGATTTTTATCTCAATACATATATTATATCCTTCATTATAGCTCATAAAGAGCATGCAAATTATCCCAAGCATGTCTTCTGATATTGTCAAACTAGGAAAGCGGTTGGGCCCCGTTATCATATACTAGATGTGAATTGAGTTAATATTCAATACTCCATTTTTTGTCTTCCTACCCCTAGGTACACTATGTTAGATCATGCATCCAATTTTTTTTATCTGGACTCATATGTAATTTCTAAGAAAACCACTCAAAAATTACTATACAAAAATATTTGGTTGGTTGTATGGTTATGGAAATGATTGATAATTATAATGGATTATTATATAATATAAGGGAATAGATTTATTCAATAACAATATAGTAATTTAATAAAAAATAGTATCATAACAAAACATCCCTTTGAAATGAAAATGAATTTTAATAGATTTAAAAAAATATTGGTAGGAGTAGTAAGGAACCCATACATCGACATAATAACATCACATGAAAAGAATATAATGTTTCAGAATAAATAAAAAACAATTATAAGGATAAAAAATTAATTATAATGAAATTTAATAAAATTAATTGTATTATATTAAAAATATTTTAAGAAGATATTGCAACAAAAATTGTTATACTTGAAATGGAAATACACGGATTTGGGTAATCCTTTCCTCAATAGGGATATTCGTAAAGGTAGGAGGGAAACCTTAGAACCATAGAACCACCATGGTGAGATTATTGATAAGGGTAATAATTTGGTATTTTTTTCAAAATATTTTTAGAGTGGAGAGTGTGGAATAATGGGTGAGTATTTATACTTTGGGAGGGAGGAACTTAAGGGTTAAAATATTGTATATTTTAATATTTATTCCAAATAGTGGTAAGTGTAATTAACTCACCTAGTTTTCATAATTAATGATAAAAATAGTATTAGTTGAAAATTTAAATAGCCCATCAATAAACATAATCTTACACCACCTCATTTAATGCTAGAATCCAAAAATATTTTTAGTAAGGAAAAATATAATTAAGGATTAAAATATACAAGAGTAAATCAATGAAGTCAAATTAATATTCTTAAATTCATTAAATTGATTTTTTACTGAGTAAAATTTAAAATAAAATTTTATGAAATGTTCACATCATAATGATATCATCAAAATATCAGTATCAACAAAAAAAATTCACTTCTCACCCAAAAATAACTTTTTCAAAACCAATCCAAAAAATATTCTTAATATAGTTTTCATAGGATGAGTCCAAAAATAAATTCATTTCCTTTAATATAATTATCTACCTATGTGAAATTTAAAAATAATATTTTATTTTTAAAATTGATAATTTATTGCATAATATTTTAAACCAAAACACTCAGAAAATATAATTTCATTATAATATAATTATGTATACACATTAATATTGAATATTTTTATAAAACATATTACTCTAAAATGATTTTATTGATTTTGTGATATTATTCATATAAATAAGTGGAATTTAGTTAATAATTATAGAATTGAGAAAAATGGAATATTATTATTTTTTTAAAATGTAAAGTATTATTTACTTAAAAATAATACATAATTAATTATTTTTTCTTATTATTAAACAAGTTACATATCGTATGTAAAAAGAAATTTTTAGAGTTGTAAAAAATGAAACTAAATTCGATTAAAAAATACAATTATAAATTTAATAACATATAATGTAATAAAAATATATGACAATTTATTCTTATGGTGTAATGATAATATTTTACAACTAGCATTAAATAACTAATGTATCATGAAAATAAGACTATAAATTAAATTAATGTAGTTATCAAACAAAACTATATTTGTAAAAAATAATAAGTATTCAAATAGTGATATAAGAATATATAAAAAAAGTTCTGAAGATAGAAATAAGATAACACGTATGGTAGTGGTAGGATATACACACATATTAAATTTTATTCCTAGGTTTTATCCCCATGACCTCATAAGATGTAGTTGGTTGTCCCTTACCCTATAAGCTTCTCTATTCACAAAACCATCTTAAATATTTCCCACCACACATGATGAATATATAAATAAATAAATTAGGTAATAATTGTTTTTATATTTCTTCAATTTATGAAAATAAAAAAAATCATTTGGTATTTATATTTATTCTAGAAAAACATTAATAAAAAGATACATTTAAAATTCGGGATGTTATAGAAATAGAGACATTATAGGGTATAATCAGTCCTATGATGAATATTAATATGGTACATAATGAGAAAAATTGTGAGATTTAAAAAAACATTGTACTATAAAATTTTGAAATTAATATTTTGATAAAATAAAATAAAATTATAGAGTGTAGTGATGTTATTTAATCATGTATAAAATATCAAAAAAAGAAATTTTTTTGAATAAAATAAATAAAAATATTATCAACAAGAATATGATAGTTTCTTATGAGAAAATATTATAATTTAAAACACGACTACTTGATGTTGTTGTAGTCTTCCTTATTATGATATTGTGACCCAGAACCAGGTTAAAAATAGAAACATAATATATGTGAATAAGATTAAAATTTTATAATAATATTTGAAGGCTTATAATAATTTAATTCATAATTTAAAAATAAAATTTGAACATTCCATTTTATTACTATTGTTGTTTAGCATAATTATACAATCGGTTATTCAAGAAGTTGTACGATAAAAAAGAGAGTATTATCTCAAAAGAAACTATAAATAAAATTTTTATGAGATGGAAAAAGAACAATTTAAGGGTATGTAGTTCATAAATTGTGAAGGGGAGGCACATGATATATTATAGTTTGATGATAGAGGAATAAATTAAGTACCACAACAACTCTATAAAAGTCCATCTTTGTTGATGAATTTATTATAGTTGACAGAAAAATATTATATCACTATAAAGTTTTTGGATGCACTCATCAATGTCTGTAGATGTGTATCATTAGTACAAGGTAATTACCTTCACATTATAACTCAAACATTGTTACTAGAGGGTTTTATATTATCAGTTACATCTTGTTCTAGAATTGATTATGCTTCTCTTTTTCAATGGTGGGACCTATATATTTTTATAATTTTGTATGTGATTGGATGTATCAACTATAATCAAGTTAAAAATACTAATAGTTGTAAAAAAAATTTTAATAAGAACTATAATAATGTATTTATAATAAAATATTTACCCATCCACTCTTAGTGGTTTCACAGATCCTGATGGCCCTTTCATGTTCAATGAGATAAATGATTCCCTTCTTTTATAATATGCTATTTTTATTTTTATAGAAATGTGTTTATATATGAATCGAGGTTAATTAATTTAATTATTAATATAAAATTATAGACAATTATAAAGAAATTAACAATAAGGGGATTTCAACATTTTATTGTAATGTTTATGATATATGAAATGGAAATATAAAGAACCAAGTAGGGGTGCCATCCGACCCGACACCCATCCCAAAAAGTGGCATTGATAGAAGGGAATTTATAGTATCCATTGGATGAAAACTAGTTATAGGATATAAATTATTGAATTTTAGGAATGACTTAAACCCTGATGAACAACCATAAACAATTCTCAACAATAAAACATCGCACAAAAACAGTATCCTTAACCAAAAGTGATACATAAATTTTTAGTCGAACATTTTACAATATTAACCAAAAACAAAAAGTCCGAAATGGTGAGGTAAACCAACTACAAAACTGAACCTCAAAAAAAGAGTGTAAATACCCTCATGAAACCTCCACCAATGAATAAAAGAAGAAAAACCATGAGAAACTCGATCCACCATCACCATAACATAACATATTTACATTACATGGGTCAAACATTAAACTGTCTAAATACACATAAGGGTGTATGTAGGGTGGGAGACAATTTTTTTGTAGGATTCCACCCAAAAAATAGTCTATTATATAACATTACAATAAAAATTAATATAAATGTTTTAAGAAATAAATGGGAAACGTTTTAAAGAATTTTTTAATGGAAAACACTTTCACGAAAAGCATTGGTTAAAATTAAAATGAAATCAAGGTCCATCATATGATGATGATAGGAAGAAAATAGAAATAGGAACATTGTAATCCCTCAAGGCACTAGATATAGTGGGACCTTTGGAACCTCATACCATAGTTACACATGGTATAGTAATGATAACCTATATAGTCTTCAAGCATGAGCCACTATAGAGGAATATATCAAATTTTTTAATGGCCTCCAAGAATCATCATAGTTTAGATAGTGTGGTAGAATTAATCTAACTAGAAGGAACCAGGCCTCAGCCATGCATATCCAACTAGCGTACTACTATTCATATTACCACATAATAATCTATTATTCCTTTTATGCTAAATTTAATACCTTATGTGAAAAAAACCATCTCTTTCACATCCACATACTTTTAACAATAAAAATACATAAAGAAACTGCCACTTTTCATTAGTAAAACATCATTAAAATTAATATGCACACTAAAAAATTTTTAAAAAAATTATTTTCACCATTTACACTATTTATAAAAGAAATTTGGAAGGTATAACAAGGAAGATCACATGAAATACAAAAGATTTCATTTGGAAAACAACATTTTAACCCATACACTCCACAAATACTCCCAAGAACACATTTTTCACCACTCTCACAATCCATAAAACACATTAAAAAATAACACGAAGAATACTAAATTCATATAATAATGAAAAGGCATAAAATAAACTTCCATGAGCAAGCAAACATCTTGACTTTGATAGAAAGCCAAAAGGGGACCCTATAAAGGAAATATTGTACCAGAAAAATCAATATTAAACCCATGGAATCATGGTTTAAACAATTTTATATAATATAACCCACATGAGCGAGAAGAACCTATGAAATTGGAAATAAGAACCCTATAAGAAGGAAGAAATCATGAATTTAGGGATTTACTTGACGATTTATTGAAGATCCAAACCAAAACCACCACAAATTAAGAGGTCCATGGGAGAAAGTGGGTGTGGGAGAGGTGCGTAGGGATAGAAATATTAAATGGTAGAATAATTGTGTAAAATTGGTGTTAAATCACGGATGGGAAAATGAAAATTATACATTTTTAATAACCTATAAATGCCTCACAGTTATCCCACATGTTTTTTCAAACAATACAGAAAATATGTGGTCTATTATATCTAAGAGTAAAATGGCCACATGGTAATTCTAGAGAGGGTGCATGTCTATGAAGCATGATATACATCTAGAATAGTTATATAGTCCAGTGTACATGTTATCTTTTGGTCTAGTTTAGGGTTTCCCCTAACCATAGTTCAACCATGTTCCAACTGCTATCGGGTTCAAAAATTCTATATTCACCCAAATTCTTGAGAAACATAGGGAATAAATACATGAAAAAAATAAAAAAAGAGATATTTCTTTATGGTAATTCATACCATTCATTTGGGTGACATAGAGTCATGGGAATAATGAGCATGATACATGGTTTCATAATTCTTATGTCGAGGAGCAGTATCCATTTTTTATTCTCTAATTAGAATATGGGATGAATTTACAAGGGAGAAAAGAATTCACATTGAAGATAATTGTCCCTTATGTTTTTTTATATATATTAAATTTTGTCTGTTCTTTCATATATCTCGTGATCTTTCCAATTATTTTTGGGGAAAATGAGTTTAAGACCTCACAATAGGTGGTGCATGATTGGTGCACATTATAGGGAAACCGTACAATAGCCCAAAAGAAAATATTCACCCAAGATTGTGGAACTATCCAAGATTCATAGACTATTACAGAGACAAAAACCCTCCCTAGGATAACCATGCGGCCGGTTTCGTCTTAGACATAAGAGACTATACAATGACCACATAGATCATAAAATCATGTGGGCTAACCATGTGTCCTATCTATGTAATTGAAAATGTAATATTTACAGGTTTTTGCCTTCCTAATTTAACCCAAATTCCACAAATTCCTTCCCCCACCCAACATTTCTATCCTTAGGAACCACTCTCCCTCCTCTTTTCTCCCCGTGACTTCAAATTGAGGGTGGGTTTGTTGTGTATCTTATGAAATAATTATATATTTTCCTCCATAATAATTTATTCCTTCTTCTAGGATTCTTCAATCTTCTTTATTATGTTATTCTCTCTTCATTAGTTTAGTTTCCCTAAAACTATTTTAACTATGTTTCCATGGGATTAGTGTTAATGTTTATGGTGCGATCTTTCCTTTATAAGGTTCCATTGTGGTATTGTTGTGGGTTTTCACTCGATTCTAGAAGTTTCCAATCTTGAGGTAGGTGATTCCATTTAGTTACATTAGTTTAATATTTTTGTGTGATTGGTGTGCTTCTTCAATATCTTCTATCGATTATTATAGTTGTGTGATATGTGTTTTTGAAATCCTTTATAGTGTGTATGGATTAGAAGATGTTTTTTCAAAATAAGTTGGTTATGTTTCATGTGGTCTTCCATATTATTCCTTCTATATGTGTTCTATAAATATTATAAATGTTAAAAATCATGTTTTTAAATGTATTTATTTTGAGTATGGATTGGAATGGTGATTCACTCATAAAAATTGGTTGCTTCTTTGAGTGTTTTAATTTTGGAATGAATTTACATGTAAGAGATGGTTTATGAGAAATTATAAATGAAATTTAGCATAAAAAGAATCCTAGTTAACTAGGTGGGCATAATAGGAAAAGTAAAATACTAAAATTGGATTGTTCTGGGAAATGCTTCTTCTAGAAATATTAACACTACAATAGATTATAACTATACTGATGATTGAAGACTACTATAACTTCGGATAAATTCTTATCTAGTGGATTGTGGATGAGGATGTTGTGGGTTATGGTTGATATACCATGTTTTAATGAGGTAAAAAGTTCCCAGGGTCCCTATATAGATAGTTACATTAGGTATTTCTATAATGTTCTTATGAAGTGGTTCTATCTGTTAGCATATGATGAACCACAATTTCTTTTTTGTTTTAAAGAATTATTTTCTTGAAAATTTTTTCCTCAAAATGTTTTCTTTAAGATGTTTTAAATTTATTTATTTAAACCTGAATGTAAATTGTTAATATAATTTTATGGAATGGAATATCTTTTGGATGGAATATTACTTGGAATTTTCCAAAACCCTAAATATTCCCTTGGGTGAATGTATACCATTTTATGTCTGACCTTGGTAATGGAAAGATGCTCCATGGTGATGATATATTCAATTACTTATGATTCCCATTCTTACAGGTGTTTGTGGATGTTTCATATGGGTGTTGTCTGTCATTTTTAATGGAGGATGATTTGTGGAGGTGGTTCCCCTCTATATTTTGGTGTTTTGGTTAATGTAGGAAATTTTTTTGCATGAAATTGATGTATCTCTTCTAGTTATGGATATTGATTTTGGTGTGATGTTCTAATATTGGGAATTTTTTATGGTTGTTCTCATGGTTTAAATCATTCCCAGAAGTGTATTGTTGAAACCTAGGAACTATTTTCCTACCTGTGGGGAATGGTAACCCCCTTCGTTCCTTTCCACGAGTCAGACCGGGTGTCAGGTCGAATGGCACCCCATCATGGTTCACAATCGGAAATATTTTTCCATACATATTATCTATTTGTAATGATATCTTGGAAGCTAAAATGGATTGAACCAACCCCATTTATGGAGGTTTATTCCTAATATCTTCATATAATAAGAATCTATAAAATTATGGATAAACTCAAAATACTATTTTTTATTCCCTTTTAGATAGAGAATTTCTAAATTTCAAAGGAATCAAAATGTTAAATGGAATATCTGATTATATATATAATTTTTATGATAGAAATATAAACATGAGTTGTAAAATTGCAATATTTTATGTTGAAGTATGAATTATCATTGATTCATGATGATGGTAATATAGATATATTCTTCTCAAAGATAAATGAGGTTATGTGAATAATCATAGGCTATGGTGAGAAGTTATACGACTCTATTATTATAATGAATATCTATCACATCCTTCTAAACAACTTTGATGAAACATTTTTGAATTTAAAAGATAAATTTCTTGGTATTATTCCTCTTAAAGACTTACAATTTTTTTTAATATTCTATGATTTGAAAAAATATAATGTTTTCAAGAAAAATGGAATGTTTAAAACAGATATTTTTTTCAAACCCTCAAAAATCGAGAAGTTAGATAATGTTCTTGTTGTAGAATAATCTAAAAGTATTGATTCCAATTTAGATATAGATATAAAATTGGATAAAATGATGTATTTTCTCTATATAAATTTGATAATAGCTAATTTAACTTTCATATAAAATCTCTCAAAAAATGTTACCTATGTGGAGTAATTAGAAATTTCAATGAAAATTTCCCAAGATCAAATGTTAAAGAAGATAGTGTCGAGAAAGAAAAAAGGCCGAAAATTACATAACGGAGAA
This sequence comes from Viscum album, assembly GCA_963277665.1. Lineage (NCBI taxonomy): Eukaryota > Viridiplantae > Streptophyta > Magnoliopsida > Santalales > Viscaceae > Viscum > Viscum album. Next base: position 1,469,440,473 of record OY728158.1, read on the forward strand.
GGCTGTAAAATCCAATACTATTTTTACATGTAAAAAAATTAATTTTTATAAGTAAAAAATAGATACATAATTTTTTGTCAATATGAAAGTGAATGTAGTGATAAAGAAGTTGAAGTTGAGTCTTTTATTGATAAATATACAGAAAATAGATAATTTATAAAGTGAATAAAAATAGTTTCACTACTGATGAATATAATAGAAAAATATGTGAAGTGGGAGATATTGGAATGGTGTTTAAACTAAAGAGACAAATAAAATATCACCACTTAAAGATTTATAAATTTGAAATGTATATCATAAGAATAAATAAGAGGAATCAGTCTTCCAATAATAAAAAAAATTATAGAAGGAAAATTTAAAATTAAAGAATTAAATTTGTAATATTTTAATTTATCAAGATAATATAAACCATCTTATTGATAAATTATATGTGTATTATGTGATAAAAATTATTTATCATTAATTATAACTTTATACATCATTTAAAAGAAATACATAAGGGTAAAATCCCAATTAACACTTTAAAATATTCAATATTATATTTTCAAAGTCTTACACAAAGTTAATTTTATATTCTGAGGCTCCAAAATCCTCATCATGTACAGATTAAATTCTTAAATATATTATATTAAGAATGAAAAATATATTCCAAATAATTGAACAATTATAGAACAATGTTTTGTATGAGAAATTTGAGACCACCATTAGGTCCAAGATGAGTTGTTTACCCTAGGCATGATATAATATTTTTATGTATCGGATGTTTGGATTCCTCTCATGTGAAAATAATAAATTTTTAAAAATCATCATATTATTTTTTCAAAATAATTTATTATATCTAAAATGTTTTGTCTTATGAAAAATCTAAGACTACAATTATTTCCTAGAAGTTGTGTTTACTTTAGGAGGGGTATCAAATTTATAAGAATCTGATGTTTGGATGCCTTAGTCCTGAAAAAAGAACTTTTTATATTTAATTATTTATTTAATAAATTTTTAAAATAATAGAAAACTAATAACTCTCAAATGGTGTATCATATGAGAAATATGACACCACCGTTAGGTCTAGAATATGGTGTTTACCCAAGGAATGGAATAACTTTTATTTAAAATGGGGGTATGAACAGGCCTCCAAATTAAATTAATTTATTTTATACTTATGTTAATTAATTAATTAAATTAAATTAAAAAAATGTATTATTCTTCAATAGGTGTGCCCTCCATTAATTATTATGCATGTTTTTGGAAACCACATTTTCTCACTTGTTTTGACCGGATGATAATGGTAATGACTTTCTACAAGAATCTATTGACATTAAAATAATCAATCGGATGAAACGTGTTTTGAAAAAGGATATTCAATTGTTATGAGGACCATACACACATTTATGGTTCTATATATAATTGGGTGTTACTTCTGCCTTAGAATCACAGAAATTATGTAGTGAATTCAATTTAGTGAAGATTGAGCCATTTCCTGGTGGTTCTTCCCTGATCTGTGTGAGCTCGGTCCCTTTCTTCCTTCCTCAACCAGTGTGGAGGCCATGTATGTTCTTCCTATTATGGTTTTAATATTATTATTATCTTTATATTTTTATTAATACCTAAAATATATAAAGTATAAGAATAATTATAGAATTCAAATATAAATAATCATACAAGAAATGATATTCAAATAACTCACATGAATATCACATGATAATTTATAATGATAAAGTGAAAATAATAATTTAACAATGCATTTTACATTTTAAATTTGAAAATAATAAATTATATTCACGTTCTAAATTATCCAAAAAAGACAATTATCATCACATGTGATAATTTAATGGATAATCTGTAATTATAAATTATCATCACATGTGATAATTTAGATTTTCAAATAATATATTATTATTTCATTTGATAATTTTAAATGATAAATTGAAAATTATCATTTCGCAGTGCATGTGAAAATTTAAATGAAAATTTTATATTATTCATGAGAGAGAGAAAATAATCACATATGATATTTTAATAAATAATTCAAAAACTATACTGGAGAGAAAAATGTGTCGTTACGTAAAATATTTTAATTATTTTTAAAATAAATGGAAATTTTTTAATAAACCGTTGAAATACCTCGAGCATCAACATTCCTGCAACTCGAGACTTTGATGTATTGTTTTTAACAATAATAAAACCATGAATAGGGTTTTCCAAATTTTGAGGTTGGAATTTCCATAACATTTTGGGATCATTTATATATTATTTACCTTGATATGATTATGTGAAGATATGTTTTAATTACCCTGAAAGATTATGATTGCATGTGTGTGTGTGCCCATAGAAATCATATGTTACACTCAATACCATGAGTACTTGTATGTTATTATTCATTTTTGATATTTTATCAAATTTATTGTGTGTCCTACTTTACATATGATGATTTAAGATTCTTTCTCATGAATCCTACCATTCTATATATTCCTTATAGTATTTTTCATGGAGCCTAAGAATGGTGGACCACCATGACTTGTTATCCTATATAGAGGAGTGTGCATGACTTCTAACAGTGACAAAAAGGGATCGATGCATGAAGAAGTCATATGACAATGCCATGGGGATTCCATGTGATGCACATGGTGAGTAGGGGATGATGAATAATTATCGATCCCCAGTATTCACTCAAGTAATAAGGGAAGATAAATGATATTGGTCCCAAGTCTGTTACTCGAAGAAAAAGGTATGTTAACTAGATCTCGGTCCCTATTATTTATCTCAATGGCTAAGGGATTATAATTAACTCTTGGTCCCTACTATGCTACTTAGTTAATAAGGAAATCTAATTATATCTTTATCCCTTGAATATACAGAGAACATATCCTCTTGGTGATAATTTTAGTTGAATTATACAATTAGACAATGCCACGAATAAATATTCATTATTCTATTGGGAAATCCTTGATTCATCAAACATCATGATTATCCAGCAGGCATAAAACTGAAGAATGTATAGTTGGTGGTTGAGGCATCTTGGTTGGAACACAGCATCTTGGTATTTATTGTGTATTGTTTTGTTACGCATTAAATGTTTTATGGAATAATCTTTTATACTTGATATCATCAGAGTGAGGACAAATTGGTGTTGTCCTACAATGTCTAGAACTCACACCCTACATGGGAATTTTTTTGATGTGTTTGCAGATTTTTGAGAGATCCGGTGAAGGGAAAGGGCCCAATGCTGGGTTGCTAATCATATGGAACATGGAGATGGGGCGGGTCAGGACAAGCACTATAGGACCTTGATGTTATTTCAATTATGTTATTTTTTTACTCATATGGGTTTGTTCACTACTTTTGGAGATGTTCATTGTATTTCATGTACTCCATATTTACATTTCCATATATTTACTGTGATTTTTTATATTATTGTTGTTGATTACTGGTCCTATGGCATGATATAGAGGGTATAGTCTACCCATGGTTTCACATGATACCCTTGTTACTAGTTACTGACCTCTAGTGTATGGGGAGGATACATGAGGTCACATATTATTCTGGATCAGAACCGATGGTCCGAGTCAAGATTTTACACAATGGTATCATAGGACCATGATTCACTCACTTGTTTCTTCTCTTTGTCTTAGTTTGGGATAGGATAAACAAGAGATAAGACACTGGTTCTTGTGTAGGGTAACTATGTCAGTTTCTAGCAAACCCAACGTATTGGACCTTTAAATTTCAACAAAATGGGAAATTATATTTTTATGTTATGTTGTTAATATTGACTCACCTTAAGTGATACACAAGATGTTATAGGTCATTTATGATAATTCATATATATTTATACATCATGACTAGGCATGTAGGTTTACATGCCATATATATACATGTTGTTCCACTACAATGTTTTTCATTAATTAAATGCCTTTACTTATGCTATCTCTTTGGGATATTTTGTTTTGTGTCATATATTTTAGTTTCCATGTTGTGTGATATATGTTATTAAAATTTAATTAGAATAATTGAGAGGTATTTTGTGTTGGTATATATATAATGACTATTCCTAATGTATATGGATGTCAAAAGGGGTAGTTCTAGGATGTGTATAACATGGGATAAGGTTTATCTCCTAGGAAAACATTATTTGATCCCATATACTGGTTTATAGAAACCTTGTGTGATCCCATAGACTGGTTAGAATATGTTTATGTTCCTAATGTTCCTGCTTTTATAGAAGATGTTTCCATAGAAATGTCTGATGGGACCTCTAACTATGGAATCTCAGGATTCTCATGTACCACTACCAGTAGTGGCAGAGGATATACCCCTTCATGCTCCTTCACTTGAATAATAAATTCATGCTATATAGTATATTTATCACGAATTTTTTTGAATAGTTCCTTTTTAGGGTGGAACCACATTGAGGACCATGACTGAACATGCTATAGATTTCCAAATCCAATATTGTATGTAATTATAGGGTACTGGTGGCCCATAAGATGAAGAGTATTTTATAGACTATATTGAGAGAATCGTTGAGCTGGACGACACTCCTGAAGAAGGGCATGTGATCCTGAAAACCTTTATGTTTCAGGGACCTTCTAGGAGATGGTGGACTGCTATGAGATAGTCTATGAGAGGATAGGGTCTTACTTATACAACCATCAAGGATCTTTTTCTATAGAATTATTTTACCTAAATGATTTAATTTGACATTACCCAAGATTTTATGGAATTATGAAAGGATTTCATGACCATCTCGGCATATTCATCCCGATTTACAGAGGTTCATTGCATTGATCCATTGTTAACCCAGAATGAGGTGTAGAATAATTAGAAGTATGAGATGTGCCTTCGACCAATGCTTAGAAATCATGTTAAGGGCATTAACCTGGCGAATTTTACATAGGTATTCTGTCAGGCCCTCTCCCTTGAAAGTTGACTAGAGGAGGAATATCAATCATTATTATTCTTATCCCTTGGCGGGATAGTGAGAGATTTTCTCCTCATCACAAAAATAGTTTATTATTGTGGTATGAAATTTAAAACTAGATATGTGAACATTAGTACTAGTATGCAGGTTCTGTAGAGTTTAGTATCGTTAGGCCAATATGAAGGAGATTCACAATGATTTAACTATAAAATCACTAAACATTATTTTAGGTTTTTAATTACACCTAACAATATTTATAGGTATTTTCAGAAGAATGAGAATATTCAATAATTATTTATTTAATGATGTGTCTAGATTCCAGCATAATTAAATGTTAGAAATTGGGATTTAGTCAGGGATCTCAACAAGAGACTCATACTAGTCATGCACCCTAGGTATAGTGAAGAGGATTTGAGGTATGTTGAATGTATCTTGTCAACCAGACTGCAGAAAATGGTGGAGCGAGACCATCCATTGTTCGAGGAACAATTCTAATCACATCTACCTTATCTACATCCTTATTTGATATTAGTACTTCCCATTCTTTCATATTGGCACATGTAGTTGATGGACTTGACTTTCCTATAAAGATATCATCTGAGTTAGTACCCCTTCATAAGCCTTTGGTAATGAGAGTGGAATATCCTAATTGATACCCAGAGTGTACACTAGTTATTACTAGATATGTAAATATGTGGGAATTCATTATTCTCAAGATGAAAACATTCGATGTGATTCTCATCATGGACTGACTAAGCGGTTTTTGAGATTCCATTAGTTTTTATCATAGATTGGTATCTTTTACATCACCAATGGGACAAAATTTCATAATGAGTAGGGATTGGGACATGGAGTCAGCAGAGTTAGTCCAAACTTGAGTTAGCCAAGGATAATCACAACCTATATGGAATACTTGTCCCTTTCCTCAATATTAGTAAAGAACCCAGCATATTTTCTACAATTCATGGATCTCTATTGGGACATATTTCTGGATGAATACATAGGACTCCCTGCTAATAGGGGGATTTGACATTGAGTTAGAGATCATACCAGGTGTGTACCCCATTTCAAAACCCCCATATCATATAGCTCTTACCAAGATAAATGAGCTCAAATTAACACTTCATAACTTATAGGTGAATGTATTTATCATAAAAATTACTTCACTATGGGGTTTACCTATTAAATTTTCCAAAAAGTTGGATGTTGTTCTTCTACTATGTATTTATTATCAAAAGATGAACCAGGTGACAGTGAAGGACCGATATCCTATGCCCATAATTGAGGATCTTTTTGATCAGCTATTGGGAGCCTGATGCTTTTCAAAGTTCGATCTACAATTGGGCTACCACCAGTTGTGTGTTTGGTAGGAGAATATTCCAAAGACAATGTTTTAGAGTATATATAGACTGTATGTGTACATGGTGATGTTTTTCTATATGAAAAACTCATTATTAGTGTTTGTGGACCCTTTGAAAAATTCTATTCATCCATAAATATACTCTTTCATAATAGTGTTCATTGATAATATCCTCATCTACATTCCAACATGAGAGAAACATTATAAAAACCTAGATATAATATTGATCATGCTTTGAGAAAATAGACTTTATTCCATGTTTTCAAAATTTGACATCTAGATTAAATAGTTAAATTTAATAGGATATATGGTATCTCAAACTAGTATATAAATAAACCTAGAGATTTTCATAGAAGTCATGCCCTGGACATATCCCCTAAACATGTTTTAGATAATGATCTTCATGGGATTTGATGATTGTTACTGAAGGTTCGTATAGGGCTTCTCCCCAAAATCAGCACCCACGATAACACTGAAAAATAAGGGTGTTATGTTTCATTGGTCATATCAGTGTGAATAGGATTTCAATGAGATAAAGAGAATGTTGATGGCAACTCTAGTACTGTTAGTCCCTAAGCCCAGAATTGGTTATGAAGTGGATCATGATATATAAGGAATTGGTCTAGGATTGGTGATGAAGTAATGAGATAAATTATTTTACTATGAGTATCATCAGGTATGAACCCATGATAAGAACTACCCTACAGATGACTTTGAGTTGGAAGAAGTGGTGCATGCTCTGAAATGTTGGAGAAACTATATCTTCAGTTAGAGATTTATTATTTATAGAGACCATAAGATCCTTCACTATATCTTCAAAGAGAGGGGCCAAAATCTTATATAGAGGAGTTGGAATCAGTATCTATAGTCATTTGACTATTATATTACATATGCACATGGGAAGGAAAATTTCATATCATGTGGCCTTATACATAAGACACAGGAAGAGGATGAACTTGTCGAGAGGTCCTCAAATGAAAAGTAGTGTTTCATGAGTTTATTAGTTGATTGGAAGGTATATTCCTTATAGGACCATGATGTTTTGAATATTTCTCCCACAATAGTCACATACCCACTTTTGCACTGGGTTAAAGTAAAACATGATTCAAACTAAGAGTGTGATGTAATGATGGAACGACTAACTGGTGATGACTCAATGATAGGATGGTCAATAGATGATGGTGACATGATATTTTTACACGGGATAGTACCAGTATCTACTTCCATCAGAGAGGAGATTATGAGGGATTACCATACCTCTATATGGTTAGTACATCCTATTATGACAAATATGTATAATGAATTTAGGTGACATTTTTGCTGGTCAGGGAAGAAGAGGTATATTGCTTGTTATTTCTCTCGATGCCTCACCTGTCTAAGGGTGAAGACCAAGCAACGAAGTCCTAGTGGGTTGTTACAACCACTCTTGATAGAAATATAGAAGCGGAAAGGCATCATGATGGAATTTTTTGGGGTTACAAATGACCCTGATGAGTCATGATGTGGCTTGGGTTATTGTTAATCGATTAAAAAAGACTTCTCACTTCTTACTGGCCAGATAGACCAACTTAGTAGAAGATACATGGAAGCTCTATGTTTAATAGATCATGAACCAACAGAGAGTCCCATTGAGCATTGTTTTAGGTAGATATGTAAACTTTAAATCACACTTCTATAATGTATTAAAAAAATTCCTAGGGATCCATCTGAGATTCAACATGGAATACCATTATCCGATCGATAGAATATCTGAGAAAAACATACACATATTAGAGGATATGCTTTAAGATTGGGTCTATACCTTGGATAAGCCTGGTGTGATTAACCATCATTGATTTTATTTTCATACAATAACAGTTATCTGGATTCAATTTTTATGGAACCATATGATTCTATTTTTGGGAGGTCATTTCATTCACTTGTATGTTGGTATGAGGCTGGTGATGTTGTATGTGTTTACACCAGTATGGTTCAAGAGACCTCTGAGAGAGTCTAGCTAAAACCAAATAGGTTTATCCCCATCAAGAGCAGACATAGATCATATTTAGACCATTCGAGGATACCCTTAGAATTTCTATGGGAGATCAGGTTTTCTTAAGGGTGAATCCATAGCTGGGGAATATATTTCTAGGGAATCATAGAAAGATAGAACCTTGTTTTTTTGGACCTATGAGATCACTGAGTATACATGGATCATTTCCTAACATATAAACCTACGATATCACTATTGATTCATGCATGGAATGTTCCATGTGTTATATATTCATAGATATATTCCTGATCTGAAACATGTTATTGATTGTGAGGGCATTTATTTGGAGACATATTCATCTTATGGGGAGAATCTGGTGTGGATCATAGATTGATGATAGATGGAAATACGAGTGAATAAAATACCACTAGTCAACATTAAGTGGTAGCATGTAAGAATCCATGAAGAGACATTGGATTGTGAGTCTGGTGATAGAACTTAGTTGAATCAGTTATTCGAGCAAGACCACTATAGATACTTCTTGAGATGAGAAGCCTATAAAGGAAGAGAATTGTAATATATTTATTTTTACATGATAATAAAAACAATATCATTGATAAATTATATGTTTCCAATGTGAATAAGATAGATTTATCAGTGAAAAATAAAGTAATGAATTATTTAAAATAAATGTTTAATTGTAAATTCCAAATTAAAACATTAGAATATTCAATCAAATATTTTCAGATTCATATGATATGTTGATATGAGATTCTGAGGCCCGTGAAGCCTAAATAATATATAATAAAATTAATAAATATATTATATTAATCACTCTTAATTTATTTAAAATAATTCAATAACTCCAAAATGGTGTTTTACTTAGAAATCTAATACCACCGTTACGTTTGAGACATAGTTTTTACCCTATGTGGGGTATAAAATTTGTAAGGATCATAAGTTTGGGTGCCTCACTTGTGAAAATAATATATTTAATATTTTTATTATATTATGTTTAAAAATTTATTTATTATCCCTCAAAACGTATGTTATATGAAAAATATGGGACCACTATTAGGTCTGGGATGTGGTGTTTTCCCCCTAAAGAGTACAACATTATGAAGAATCAGACCATTGGATTCCACACTTGTGAAAAATACTCTCTTAATTTATAATAAATTATTTAATCCTTTAAAAAAAATAATTAATGTCTCCCAAGTTTTGTATAATATGAGAAATTTGATACCACTTTTGGTTTCAAAATATGGGGTTTACCCTAGGTATAGTATAACTTTTTTACTCAATAGGGGTATGGAAATGTCACCGAATTAAATAATTTTTTCCCTCATTATATTAGAAAATTATTTATTTAATTATTTTAAAAAGGCATTATTCTTTAATAGGTTCATCCTCTATTGAATATTTTTAAAGTTTTTAAAAACCTTCATTTCTCACATATTTCGACCGAATGATGATGGAAATTACATCTTACCAATAATCTATTGACTCAATAATAATCAATCGGTTGAAATGTATTTTAATATAAGATAATCAAATGGTCTTGTGAATATAAATAAATTTAATTTTATATAAATAATCGAATGATATTTCTACCTTGGAATGACAACAATTATATTTTGAATGCTCTTTAGTGAAGATTGAGTCATTTCCAGGTGGTTCTTCCCAGATCTGGACGAGCTCTGTTCCCTTCTTCCTACCAAAACCTATGACGGACCTATGTAAGTTTGTTGACTTCTATTATTATTATTATTATCATCATCATCATCATTATCCTCCCTTTTTATTAATTCCTAAAATCTATAATGTAAAATAATAATGATAGACTAAAAATAAAATTTATCAAGACAAGAATTATATAGGAATAAATCAAAATAATATCACCTGAGAATCTATAATGATAAAGTAAAAATTATAATTTAGTTGTCCATGTATTATTTTTAATTTGAAAATGATAAATTATCAGTGAATTATAAATTATACAAAAAACATAATTATGATCACACCTAATAACTGAAAGGATACTCTGAAATTATAAATTATCTTCATATTTGATAATTTAAATTTTAAAATATTAAATTATTATTTCATATGATAACTTTAAATGATAAATGATAAATTATAATTTATCTGTTCACTTGAAATTTTATTTGAAAATTTTAAAATTATTTAAGAGAGAATAAATATCATCACATAGTATATTTTAATACATAATTAAAAAAATATTCTGAAGAGATAAATATATCTTTACATATTTATTTTATTTATTGTTGAAATAATATAGATATTTTGGTTATAGAGAAGCATTGACATACCTCGATCATTGATGGGGCAAAAACTTGAGACTTTGATGTATCACCATTGATGGTAATAAATCCGCAATAAGGTTTTTTTACTATTAAGGTATTATTTTCCTTATCCTTTTGGGCTCTTTCACACATTATTTCCATTGATATTATTATGCATATAATTTATTTAATGACCAAGATAGATTATGATCATATGTGTGTGTGTGTGTACCTAAAACCCCTTTGTTAAACTTGATACCATGATTACATGTAGCTTATTATTCATTTTTATGTTAGATCACATATATTAAATATCCTACATTATATATGATGATATTATTTTCCTGATCATCTACTCTAGGATGATATGTTTTCATTGTGGTATTTTTCTTGTAGCCTATGATAGGTGGGTCGTCGTGACATGTTATCCCTTGGAGGGGGAGTGAGGATTAGTTGGGATAGTGATGGTGAGGGATAAATCTATGAGGTAGGAATAAAATTATACTTTAGGGATTCCGTGTGTCGCACTCAGTGTCTAAGGGATGCTGACTAACTCTCAATCCCTAGTATGAACTCAATGAAGAGGGGATGCTGACTAGATCTCGGTCCCTAGTGTGTTACCCGAAGAAAAAGGGATATTTACTAGCCCTCAGTCTCTAGTATATGATTCAATATCTAAGGGAAAATGATTTGATCTCATTCCCTAGTCTATTAGTTGACTAATAAGGGATTATGATTAGTTCTTGATCACATTCATATTTATAGAACATATCTTCTTGATGATCATTAATTTTCAGTTATATGATCACCAGATTCTAATAAGAAGGACTCATGAGCCTCATGGGTAATCCTTGATTCCACTGACACCTTGATTATCCATTTTTATAGAGCTGAAGCAGATATGGTCGGGGGTCGTGGAAGCTTTTTTATCACAAAATAACTTGATTTTGATATTTTGAAATTTTTTTTGAAATTTTTTTACTATGAAATAAACTTGTATACATGATCACATATGGTTGGGGATGTGTTAGTGGTGTCCTAAAATGTCTTTTACTCATACCATACTTAGACATTTTATTATAATCGCATGTAGATTGGGTAAGAGATTCAGTTAAGGGAAGGGCATTATTCAACTGAAATTATTCAAAATAGAAGAATAATTACAGAAGATTAGATCCATATTTAGAAATTTGATTTCATAAGATATAGAATATTCAAAAAAGGGTGATGATCTAAAATAAAAAAGGAAAATAACCCTAAAACATAAATCAAGTATTTATATATTTTCATAGAGTCTAAGAATAATATTTTTTACAAAAAATACCATGTTTGTAGAAAAATCTAGAGAACCAAAGAAATATATAAAACATAGGTACTCTAAAATGAGGTCAAAAAATACATAAATTTTTTTGCTCTAAATACATTTAAAAGAATCCTAATATGTAAAAGAAAATGTCATGTGTTCAGTGTAATATTATTTTACATAAAGGATGCAATATTTGTTGCCTAAATAAGAAAGGAGGACATGTATCAAATTCATTAAATCATGTTTTTAAACGGGTAAGTAATCATTTTATGGATTATGTTGGAATTTTAGAGGCTTTTTAAATATGAAACATTTGTGTTATATTAATTAAAAAATTCATAAAATTATTAACATGATTTATAGGTATTTTTAGAGGGGGATTCATCCACCCCAAAAGAGGAATGTTCCTAAAAAGATTGAAAATTTTACCGAAAAATAAAAATGGCAGTTTCATGTGGTTGGGGATGTTTGTGGAAAATCATCCATGGTATATAACTATGAAAATAAGTGCCTCATATTTCTAATAATATTGAATATTATAAATTATAATACTCTAATTCCTTATAATATAAAGAGTGTAGTTATGAATAGTTCTTTGGTTATCCTTATTGGATATTAGAAATTATTATTCTCTCATAATTAAAGGTGTTGGATCAACTATGATTTGGAAAGAATAATTTAATTCTGAGAATAATTTATTTATTGATGGACTAAAACACAATATTCTTAATGTGTCTCATTTATATAATGAATAAAGTGAATTGATATTTAAATAATATGTATTTTTTTTTATGATATTTAAACAATGATTTATTGTAAAAAAATAGAACAAACATGTGGTAATCTATTTCATGTTAGTAATGGACCAAATTTTTTATATTTTAGCATGAAAGAAGAAAACATATTATGGAATTGAAGGATTGGATAATTATAAAATATTATTATGTGAAGTGTTAAAAAATAAGATCATTTTCATTATTTAATAAAGTTATAAAGATAATGAAATTGTATTTCTTACATATTTGAAAAAGGAAATATTTAAAATTATCCTCAAAAAAGTTCAAATATTTAACATAACCATCCTTTAGACATTTTATAGTGTAATATTATGTATCCCATGGGGAAGAAATTAAAAGTAGAGATCTGTGTTTTATTTATTTATTGAATAATTTAATCAAATTACGTATATCATGTTTCTAAAATACTAGTTATAGTTTCATTAAATTTAAGAAAGTATAAAATAAGTATTGAGAGGTATTGTGATTTCTCTTTAAATAAGATGCAGAAAAAAAGGTGTCAAATATTCAAGTGGAATATGTTATGCATATATTGAGAAGTATGTCACTAATCATGATCATAGTGAACTATATACACTAAAGTAAAATTTTGTTTTTAAATTGAATAATATAATATTTTTGGGATGGGTGAAAATATATTTTTAGAGCATCCCACATCTTTTTATTTTTGGATCCAATCCATTTTAGAAATGCTTCATAATCAAAATTGGTTCTTACATAATAAAAATTCAAAAAATATATATTAAAATCATAGGTTTCCACATATAACATAATCTCTATAACAATATCCACCAAAAAATATTCTAAAGTCACAAAAAAAAATTTGGAGGGAATTGACTTATCAAAATACTACTATTGAAATCCATATGATGGAATCCTCAGACAATTATCCCATTGAGTCAATTAAGATCCCTGACCATAGATATTTCAATTTATTCAATCAATAATTTCATCCACCATTTTCAAAATGTAATATTATAATGATACATATTGATATTATGAATATAATTATATATTAATATGAATTATATCATCATATAATTCATAAATCCATTTTCTTGTAATTTATATCATTCTTTTTTCAAGGTTGGTTTCAAAATCTTATAAGGATGATGTAATAAATCATTTTTTATTGTATTACATGTCTGGTTTTAAAAAGTAATTTAATGAATAATATAATATTCATTACATGATTAATATTTTGGATAGATAACTTAGTTATTTTATTAATTTATATTAATAACAAATGATTATAGTAATTCTAACCACCCAAAATGATCATATGAAGAAACCATTCGTAAATTAAATCTATTGTTTAACATATATTGAAGAATATTAATTTTTTGTTCCGATAATGATGATGGACCAACAATTTTACTCATATTGAGTGATATATATTGTTTTCTAGAACATTTATTATTATTAGTAAAATAATGTCCCCATAGGGCCATGAAATAAACATCATCAAGAGAGTGAATACGAACATAACGTCCTAATAAAATGATTATAAAGAAATATAATGGAGAATATGTAATTAAATATACAATAAATTTTTTTATAACCAAGATTTTAATAAATTTAATTTTATTAGTCACAATGTTAGTTTCACATTCTAAGTGAGTTAGTACTCGGGGTAAGGGAATTCCCCAACCAACCTCTTTTATTTTGAGTTATGATTTATCTCTTTTGACCAATCTTTTCACATTTACTACTTCTATATTATGTGTATTTGTTCCCTATATATATATATCCATATTTTTCCTTCCCATTGTTTTATTTGGATATATATATTTTAATGATTCATTCTAAATCATTCCTTTAATGAAATCCTAAGTAAAGACAACTCTTCTATATCTTATTTATTTTTAGGTAACACTATATTAAAATATTAGTCTTATATATTGTATAAAATCAAAAAATATTTTATTTAAATTTATTCTAGTCCATAATTTTTTAGGAAACCCATATGAATGTATTTCCTTTTATAATTCTTTACTGAATTCATAATACATCTTTAAAGGGGTCCACATCCACACCAAATTATTAACCCCTTTCTAAATATATTTTATTCAATTGAGCTCTATCCTCATGTCCTATATTTTATTATTCATATTTTAAAATCTAAAAAGTCATAATTTATTTTTTATGTGGAATCATTATGATATAAGAAATTAATGATTGATGATATGATTAAGTAACCCATTTATTCTCATAGGGTTTCATATGAATCATGTTTTCCACACCATGTTTTATACATATGATTCAATATAATTTGATGGGATGAGTGGGGTTATAATTATATATACATCCAATGCATTTTCAAAATTTTTTATCTCATGAGATACCATGTATGTTACATGGGGAATATTCCCAGTACACTATGTTATGTTTTCCCAATAGTGAGACATGACATATTCTTATTTTGTATTTTTTAAATATTTTTGTCACATTCTTCTGATTTCATGATCATATGATGTTGTATTATTTGAAACATTATTCCATGTCATTATATATGATGATAAAATTTCATAACAACATGTTATACCTATTAAATAATATAATATGTTTCATGATCATGTTTATCACATCACATATATTTATAATCTCAATGTTTTTGATTATGTATATCCCCTGAGTATCCCCCATTGATTCTACCGTTTTCCTTGCATCGATGGTTTTCTATGGAAGTCATAGGATATTAAAATCTTGTTATAACCTCATGTTACCCGACTTCTCTCTAGGTCAATGATGGAGAATCAGTTTATAGAGGTTGTGGGTCATATGTTCCAGTGGTTGATGGGTTCCCAGGTGCTTCTGATGTTGGTCTGATTTCATTATTCATGCTAGCAGTTTTTTCTCCTTAGCTGATGGTGTTGTTTAGTGTCTCTATTCACTCAAATTTTCTATGACCTCAAGTTCCCTGGTGCATCTCCTATTTGGATCTAGAGCTTTGGAATCTATGAGGTTCTGGGATGTGGGTTTCAGCTGTCATTGGTTCTCCAAACGTGTCATGACATAGTTTTCTCATTTGTAGATGGTTATTTTTCTAAAATATCTTATTTCTATTTATATTGTTGTTAATTTATAGGTGGTGTTGGGCACTGGTGTTGATGAAGGTTAGATGATTTGTAGAGGTTATAGTTTTTGAATTTTCTTCAATTGAAAGGCCACCCTACCATTTTGATAGATTTCAGATTTCTACAACTACAATAATGTTATTTTCAGTGGGTACTGATTTTTGGTGTTGGGATGAAGATGATGCGTTGATTATGATTTAGTAGGAAAGGCTCGAGGTGGATCATGTCCCAAGGTAATGACTATGTGACCTATTTCAGTAATTTTATATTTTAATTTAATTATAATTTTGATGTTTTTGGGTTAATTTTAAAGCCTCTATGATTTTTATATATGTAGTTTTTAAAATGTGGTATCTAGTATTGTGAGCTCCCAACTCAACAGATGGACCGCACATTTCTCACAGGTCTTATTTTTTGAAATTAGAGGTGTATTCCCATTATGGAGATCAAGAAAAAATAACTAATAAACTACAAGGAAATAACAAGAAAGGGTTCTACTTTGTGGTCCATTTAATATCACATCAGAAGGTGAAAATACCATATTTGTAGCTCCATTTCCATTATTAATACATGGAATGAAGGCATTGTGGTGGATAACTTTCTTTCCTCTAGGGAATCGTAGGAGTTGCAGTTCCTTGTATTTTCTAGTCTCTGTTCCTTTCCCATGGAGGGTACCATCTTTGTTTAGGCCAACGCCCAAGGGATTCATTATTTGAGACATCCATAAGTGTACTTTATAGGAACATGTACCATTCCATTCGTTTTATAAAAAATCCATTGTTTTTTTTAAATAGAAAAAATGATTTGTGGATAAGATTCAAGATGTATCAATCTTGATGTAAATAACAAGGATTCCGCATCCGTTTTAGTAAATTGTCATAAGATAAAATGAAGTACATCCCGAAAGACCAAATAGTTTCATATTCATGGTAAAATAGTAACATACATGATCCGAATACTATATTTTAAAAGTGAAATTTAAAATTCATTTTTAGAACATTATTATTCCCAATATCATATCATTTAATATCAATATTAGTACACTTCTTGGATTCGATGGAATAGAAACAAATAAGGGGGATCTCAAATTCTCAGCAAGTGTTAAGAAAAAAAGAAGTTATTATTATTTATTAAACAATATTTCCCTGTAATGGTACAAAAATGAACATGCATGCTAATTAAATGATTTGAATATTTTTATTATATAATATGAAATCAGTATAGAATGGTCAATATCTTAAAATATATGCAACATAATTATAAAATTGATAATGAAATGATTCTAGAGATAATATAATTGAAAAAACATAATAGATTACAATTCATTAATTATTGATGTGGTAAAGAATTAATTATTGGATTCTATGATCTGATACATCATTATACCTCCACTTTCAAGACCATTCACAAGACAATTTGAAACATATGGGTAGAATTACACTAAAAATCCATTTAACTAAGGCTAGCCAACTGATTGACCTCATATAACTATCAATCAATTGAGGGGATATTTATAACATTTCCCCAGTTTTCACTTAATTTATAGAACATTCCATATATATTAAAAAATCAATTTATTTCATTAATAATATGGTTTATCATCAAATATCAGTATTGAGTAAGAAATATAGATTTATGTAACATTCAATTTGAACACAATATGTTAAAATGAATTTTTTTAATAAATAATCATATCCATGATATAAATAATATGGCTATTTAAGAGAAATTTAACATTCAATAAAAAATGGTCATAAGAAAGTGATCTTATCAAGAGAAAGTAAGCACTGACAAAATTAAACAAACAATGTGAGGTGGCCATCAATTCATCAAGAATATAGGTTTTTATCGTGAAATCCAGATTAAATAGGTATTCATGTTAAATAATTCAATGGGTTTTTATATACACCACAAAAAGCTATTATGTTCATATTAACTATTTTTTCTCACTAAAATGGAAAATGAAATGAATTTCATTATAATGATTGTAATGTTGAAGTGATAATTAATTAATGAATATATGATATGTATAAAATATAAATAAATATAAACCACATGTAAATAAAAAAATAATATAATAAAAAATCATTACACACACAATCTAATAATATCTAAGAAAAAGAAGAAGTAATAAAATCCAATGAAAAGAAATTGAGTAATGAAATTATTTACCACTTGGTATTTTTCATGTCAAATATCCCAAGATTAAATAATTCAAATTGAAATTTTAAATACAATTAATTATGAGTTATTAATGATATTACTTTTAAAATCATAGTATATACACCATAGAAATAAATTTATAGGAAATAATACAATATGTCTCAACAATAGAAATTGAGAAAATATCCCATACCACTTGGTAACATTCAAGTAAAATAAACTTAGATGAAATAATTCATATTAAAACATAAAATAAAATGAAATATTATGGATTCATTGTATTACATGTTAAAGGGGATTCATTTATAATATATAATATAAATTAGGTTCATAATAATAAAAAACCACTCAATGTTGTGATATTTAGATGAAGTTTATTACCTCAAACTTCTTTTTGGTTGAAAGTTCATTAATATCTTGTATAATGGTTTTAAAAAAATTATTAATTTATAATAGAATTATAATCTTATTTATAATATCATATATGATCCTATTATAACATCTTATCACCCATTTGTTATCATGATTTGTTTATTTTCATTGTTTCTGGTGTTAATTTTCTTGTTCTATCATTCATGTCTTCTCATGAAAGATATGGTTATTGAGAATAAATTACATTAAAATAATATATATAATTATATACATGTCTTAAATATCATATTTAATAATTATATACATTTTTATAATAATTCTTTATGGTTGTAGAGGGAAAATGAAGCACTTTTGTTTGTTGATATGGTAGGTTGAATGTACACATGAGAAATGATATCATTCCTTTAATGAGTGAAAGTTAAAGTAAATGGATGTTATATTAAACATGAATATTCAATATAATGTAATATATATCACCTATAATCATTAAATTTATTTCTATTTTTTCCATGTAATGTGTAAGTGAAAAACGAATCACATTATTTTGTGAGGCGGAAATCAACTAAACACTGGTGTGACATTACCATATTTAAAATGATAGGAAACTTAATAAGGTATATGTGATATTATAATTAATTAAGTATAATAAAATAATTAATATCATATAAATTTGTTAAATACATTATTATATATATCCTTGGATGGTGTTTGTGGAAAATAAATTTACATCGGTTCGTGAGGCGGTAGTCCTCCATGCACACGATAAATGGTTTTGTTTTCCTTTTGATGTAAGAGGAGATAGATATATGTAAATAACATAACATAATAACATATAAGTATATTTAAGATAATTATGTTATTATATAATCATGATTTATTATTATTTTAATGATATTTAATAAGAAACAAAATAAAAATTATTATTTAATAACATTACCACTTCTTCGAACAATTCATTTACATTTGCACCAAAATCATTCAAAGGATGATTTTATGATCAAAAATGAAGATCAAGGATGGTTTTAGAGGAGTAAAGAATATCTTTACATTAATACTTTTCAAACCATATTGTATTTATAAGTGTGGGTATGAGATGAGTGGTGGTGGAATTTTATAAGTGGGGGAGAGGACACACATAGAATATTTAAAATGAATCAATTACACTGATTCTTTTATAAAGAAAAAAAGATTCAACATGATCTATTATAAACCCATATGTGTTATAATGTCTATAAATAGACATAAAATTGGTTTTTATATTTTTTTAATTCCATTTAAACCCTTATTTTTTCATTTAACCCTCGATAAACCAGCTTTTAGATTTACCATATTAATTTATTCTAACTTCTTTTACAATTATTCATGGTAAAAAAATTAAGTTTAAATTATTTTATAATATTAATTAATTTTGATTAAAAATATGGAATCTATTTTTTCAAAAAAATAAATCCATGGAATTAGTATAATCTAATTTGAAATTATGCCTGTAGTCGTAATGAAAAATGTGAGTTTCGAATTTGAAAGGGCTCTTAAGTATTAGGGGTTTAAATATATAAATTGAAGATGAAATTTATTAAAAAGACATAAATTAGTTAAATTGAAATATTTTTAAACTATGTTTTACTGTAAAACCATTTTAAAATATTATTTAACCCTGTAAATGTTTTAATCAAAAAATGAAATTTTTAATAAAAATAATTATTTTCACAATTCATTGAAAAATAAATGATTTTAGAAAAATACCCAAACCTCACACTAATATTATATTAAAGTTATTATTTAATATATAATTTTCATTTTATAAAACAAATTTATAAAAATGGTAAAATTTATTTTTACCTAATGCACATAAAGTGTGACTACACCATCTTTTAGAAATTTTTAATTTTTAGAAATTTTTTATATTTAAATGATTCATAATATATTTTTAATTAATATATAAAAATATTTTTAAAAATATAGTTATTAAAATTCAAATACACCAAATTTACAATTGGGTAATATTGGTATATCGTATTAATGTTTATTTAGACTCAGTTTTGTCTATTCTCCTAGATATTGAAGAGATTAAATTTATTTAAAAAACTATAACATAATGTGTCGTGGTGTAAAATTATCATCTATGATTAGTTTTTCATTTAATATATGATATCAATCCCAAATTTAATCTTTTAATATATCATGGTGTTCCATTCTCCTCACATTTAGTAATTTGCATCCCCAAAATTTAATCACCATCTCGGTAATACAGAATCTCACATTTGGCCTATTGCTCTCATTAAAACTATTTATAAGATCATTACCAAAATTATTGTGAATAGACTGGCTCCTATTTGAAATAAAATAGTCTCATGGAATCAGTTCGGTTTTATTTAGGGAAGGTCCATTCAGGACTGTATTTGTCTTGCCTCCGAATGTACCAATAATCTAAACAAAAACACTAGAGGGGGTGTGTGGCCATAAAACTTTATATCAGAAAGGATTTTGACCCCATAGACTGGAACCTTATCTTCAAAGTATTAAAAAACATTGGATTTCATGATTCATTCATCGGAAGACTTAAAAATTTATTTCCCTCTGCATTTATTTCTATCCTGATTAATGGAATCCCTAGAGGTTTTTTTAAATGCTCTAAAGGAGTCAGGCAGGGAGACCCTCTTTCGGCCATCCTAATTATTATTTCTGAAGATTACTTAAGAAGACTTCTCAATAATCTGGTTGCTCAGGGTCAGCTTAAGCCTATACAATTTTCCAGAATCCTTAATACCCGTACCCACCTTTTACATGCTGATGATATCATCCTGTTTCTTAAAGGGGATAAAAATAACATTCATGTCCTCAAGAAATCTCTTCATCACTATGAGGAAGTCTCAGGACAAGCGATTTCCTGGAATAAATCGTATATTTTTTTGGAAAGATATTTCCTGTCAGAAGAAAATCTAGCATTAATACCTATCTTGGAATTAAAGAAGGCCTCTTACCATTCACTTACTTGGGCGTCCCAATATTTTGGGGTCGTCCTAAAGGTAGATACTTTACTAATATCATTGATCAAATCATAAACCAACTCTCTACTGGGAATGGGAAATCTCTCTCCATGGCTGGAAGAATATGTCTGGTCAAATCGACCATTGTCTCTAAAATGGTCTACTCTCTTATGATTTATAAATGGCATGTCGGAATCTATAGAAAAATTAATACTTATATTAAAAATTTCATCTGGATGGGTAGTATTCTTGAAAGGAAACTTGTCACTATCCCTTGGAAATCATGTTGTAAACCTCTTGACAAAGGTGGCATTGGTATAAAAAATTTAAAGTTGTTCAATAATGCTCATCAGGCTTGTCTTACTTGGCATATTATTAATTGTATTTCCAAAGCTTTCGAATTCCTGAAACATAGATTCTATGCTAAACTTTTAAATTGGAATATTAATTACATCAACTCTTCGATCTGGCCTTCTATTAGGGATTCGTATCACAAGATCACGGAAAATTCTAGATGGATGGTTAGGGCTGACTCTTCCATCAATTTTTGTTGTGACAAATGTTGTGGTAACCCCTTGATATCTTTGTTACCGTCTAATAATATTCCTAAAGATACTAGTCATTCTATAAAGGACATCTTTCATTTTCATAGACATGTCCTCCCTAACAATATTGTGCAGATTATTGATAATCACTATTTTTTCTTCTAATGCTGACTTCCTTGATTGGGAACTAGCTCCAAATGGCATCCTTGACTCTAAAAAATTTTATAAGCATAACTTTTCTGGAAATGAATCTAATTTTCAATGGGTGAGTCAATTTAACAAACCTTGGATCAAACCTTCTAAGCTCACCCTCATTTGGTGCATTGCTCATAATAGATTGCTTACTGAAGCATATTTTCAATCTTTTAGCATACAACTCTGCTCTAAATGTCACTTGTGTAATCAACACAGCGAGGAAGCTGATCATCTCTTTTTGTCATGTGAGAAGGCCTCTACCTTTTGGAATTATGTTCTTAATTTATTTAATTGCAGATAGCCCCTATCTGTATCTATTTGTTTGTTTCTAAAAAAAATTCATTAGATATGAAGCCTCTCTACAGGTTAAAATCTTTTTCTTGCGACAGTGGCGAAACTCCTACATGAGATCTGGTACGTTAGAAATGATCGTATTCATAATAAACACTCATTCAATCTCAATGCAGGAAAATCTCTAATTCTTATTGCGATTCATGAAGCTGCTTCAATTCAAAAAGACCGTTGCAACAACTCGGTTGGCGACTTTGAGATCCTTCGCCATCTCCGTGTGCCTGGAATTTTCCCAAAGACCATACGTCCCTTTGAAGTATTCTGGAAATCACCGATGCCGGGATGGATCAAAGTGAACATAGATGGTGCTTCTAAAGGATATCTAGGCCCTGCCAGTTGTGGTGCCATCTTTAGAGACTCAGCTGGCCAGTGTCAGGGTCGCTTCTATACTGGATGTGGTCATTCTTTATCTGTGGAGGCTGAAATGCTGGGGGTCATCCATGCATTCGATTTTTCTCTTCAGAGAGGTTGGAGAATTCTCTGGATTGAAAGTGAATCTACCACTATCATTCATGCTATCTAGAATGGAATCATTCAACTTTCTTGGCCACTCACCATACTTTGGATGAATTTTCTGAACTCACTACATGGGATTGATTACATTGCTACTCATGCCTACCATGAAGCGAATTCTGTTGCAGATGTTCTTGCTAACAAAGTAGTTAATCAGAGAATGACTTGGCTGAACATGATGTCAGCTGACTTATTATATTTGTTTGATAGAGATTTTAAAAAAATCCCATCCATCTGTCTTTTGTAATCTTTTTCTTATCAATAAATTGTGCTTTGGTGTTGACCAAATCATTACCATTAAAAAAATTTATCTATTTCATAAGAAAAATTTATTGCTTTTTAGTGCTTCGATCAATTTCCACTTCATCTATTACACCAATAAATAAATATAAAAAATGAATATTTATGTATGGGGAACTAAAATTTACTTTTAATAGACCTTTCCTCCAATTTTAAAATATTTAATGAAACCAATATAGTATTCCAAAGTTATTAATCACTAAATCTAAATAGTAAAACAATTTCTTAATTGTTAATAATTATAAATAAAATATTTTATTTTAAAATGACAACATATTAACGAGAATGTCAAAGAGTCAAAAGATTGGGGATAAAACCGTATTTTCCTTTTGTTATTGGTTCAGACTATGCTGACTCCACTCGATGTAATGTGTTTTCACCGGTTTTGCGAGTCTTCATTTTTTTTAAGCCATATTAATATAATTCTTATACTATTCCCAAATTTTGATGGCCCATAATTACAAAAAATGATCAATAATAATAAAAACTTTAAAGGTTACACATAACATTAATATTAAGTATAAAAAAATTAAAGAAAGTATTCCTAAAATAACTAAATCATATACTAATCCAAGAGAGTTTTCCCATTAATTTTTTCACAAAAAATCATTAATCATGGTATTTTACCACCACTCAAATTTTCTAAAGAGTTGTTTAATAATTTAAAATTATAATTAACCTTAAACACATTTCTTATGATGGTATCCATAACTCTTATGTTAATTAATACATACATTCTTATAAAATTTTGGACCATCGTTAGATGTTTCATGTTTCTCAAACAAATATGTCAGAAATATATCCAAAATTTAATTATTGAATCCCAATACATAAATAATTAATTCAATTTATTTTAACATAATTTCTTCTGTGGTCTATGGGTTAACCATTAGAAGATTAAATTGACTCATGTAATTCCTTAGTTCTCCACATTTTCGACAAATATCTATAAATGAACATTTATGATGTAATTTATTTCCTTCTATATTACTCATCATTTCTCCTCAACAATAATTTTAATTATTCCCTTATTTTCTTTAAGGAAATTTTTTTTCCTTTCAATTATGAAACCATTTTGGGTTTTTTCCATATTTATGTCATGATGATAATTGAGGCTTCATTCCGACATTTTTTACACCACTCAATCTCTTATATAATTCCATTATTGTCTTCTATAGTTAATCTTATAGTCTGTTAAGGTCTACATTTTAAATCAAATTTCATGAAAAATACTTAAGATTAATCATGTTATTATTCACACTTAAAATGATCCCATTTGGTATCACAAAGAAAACACATATTCCCTTATATTATATGTTAACATTATTTCTTTGGGATTCTTCCATTGACTAAAACAAAAAATCATAGTGGGAGAAATTATAATCATAGCGGGAAACTATAAAATCATTTATAGGATGTCTAAATCGTGACAACATATTTTCATTCTAAGAAACTATATGTTTATCCTTGGTCATTAATTTCCACCCTCTGTTCAAATATATCCAAATGGTTTGTAATGAAAATTTAAATTATAAAAATAGTATCCTCTAGGAGTCTTAAACCATGTTTACATGAAAGATTATTTTCATATACGAGGTAACACTAAAGTCATGCCTAATGTGCTTTTTTAATTTATTACCCCTAGGTAAATATTTTCAAAAAAAAGACTACTTTTAGTATCCAGACAGGGATGTATTTCTATAAAAACCAACATAATATATTCATTAAAAAAAGGATAATCTTAAATAATTAGACTTATGGTTTCTCATTAGGTTGTGTTACCTATTAAATTTTTTCCCTTTTATAGTTCCTAATGTTTTTAAAATAATTCATATGAATCGAACTGTAATTAACACAGCCCAAATAACATAGATTCATCATATATTTTATTATATTGGTATAAGAAACAAGGAATTTCATCTTGAAGGAATAAATAGTTTAATTGTCTTGGTAATCCTGATAACTACTTGATTACCATATTACATTTAAGAAAAAAATTAAAACATAATTGTTTTTTGTGAATATCATTATTTCTTCAACCATATATTTTCATATCATAATTTGTACACATACTAGATTCATTATAAAAAATTTTAATGGAACGCACAAATACAATTAAAGTGTTAATTATAAAATAATTTATCATGAATTATTAAGAAAAATAAATTTATAATGCTAAATAACTAAACACACATGCTATCAAAATAATTTGACTATCATGATTAGATAATAAATAATTAATATGGAGAGGTAAATAAAAAAAAGAACATTATATGTAATCAATATAAAGAAAATGAAATTCATTTAGTGATAATTAAATTGAGAAAATATAATGGATAATAATAATATATTATTAATGTGGTAAATTCAGAATTATTGGATGTTATGATCTCAAGAATAATGATACCTCTATGATCAAGGATTTTTATTAGGATGTTTAGAATTGATGGGTAGTTAATCATCAGAAACACATTTAACTTATACTTTCCAATTTATTTGTCTCATTATACTACCAATGTATATAGAGGTTATCTATAACAAGGCCCCACATGTCACTGCATTTCCAAATCATTCCCATTATATTGAATAATCAATTTAATTCATAAGTAATGTTCCTTATCATCAAATATTTGTATTTAGTAAATAATATTATTTTATCAATTTCTCACTATATAATAAAATAGATATCAATGTAAATGTCATTTATATAAATGATATATGGTTAAATCTATAATAATAATATCCAATATAAAAATAATATGGATATTTAAGATAATTGTAATGTCCAATGAAAAATGTTAACAAGAAAGTGATCGTCTCAAGAGTGTTTTAAAAAGTCAACAAATGAAACATGAAATGGGAGGTGACCATAGATTCATCAGGAATATAGTTTTTTTATAATAAAATCATTAATAAATAAGTATTAGTTTTAAATACATTAATGAGGAAGTATTTATAGAACATAAAATTTCATTGGTTCATATTAATAAATATTCCTCAATGAAATGGATTTTTAAAATAAATCTCTTATAATGATCCATAAGTTGAAGTGAAAATTAATCAATAAATCTAGTATGTGAAGAAAATTTAAATCCACATAAAACCTGTGTAAATAGAACATAATATAGTCAAATTTCAGGAAAAAAATATATTAATATCAATGAAAATGAATAATTCGAAAATTAGTTCAAAATAATTTGAGCTGTGAAATTCTATACCACATGGTAATTTTCAAGTCAAATACCATTAAATGAAATAATTAAAATTGAAACATAAATTAAAATAAATTATTAGGAATTAATTATATTACTTGTAAATGTGTAATTATATGCACCTTATAATTATATTTGGTTCATAACATTACAATATAACTCAATGAAATGAAGTTGGAACAAAATCCATTTACACTTAGATACTTTCATGTAAAATACCTCTAGAAGAAATAAATCAAATTAAAATATAAAATACAATTTAATATTATGGATTCATGATATTACATGTAAATTTTTATGAATTTTTATAGTGTATAATAAATTAGGTTCCCAAAAATAAAATATACCTCGACGAGGGAAATTGAGATGAAGTCCCATACCTCATGCATCATTTTGGACGAAAAAAGATTTAATATCATGTATGATGTTTTTAATCATGATATTAATTTATAAAATAATCTAATTAATTTTTATAATCTCATCTATCATCCTACTATAATATCATATCACCCGTTTGATAATAGTATTTTATTATTTTCATTGATTTCGGTGTTAATTTCCTTGATTTCTCATGCATGTTTTGTCATGAAAGATATTGATATTTATTATAATATATAGTTACATCATATAGAAATTATATTAATATTATTAATATCACATTATATAATTATTCCCATTTTTATAATCATTATTTAAGGTCATATATGGAAAATTAATCCCATCACACTGGAGAGTGTACGATGTATGTATATAAGAGAAATGATATGATTACATTAACGAGTGAATGGTTAAATAAGTTTTTCAGATATTAATATTTTATAATTAATATTATTTATTATATATCTCATATATTCATTAAATTTATACTAATTACTTTCCAAATAAATCATGACAGAAAAAGAAATCACATCACTTCGTGAGGCGATAGTCTATCGTAGACATAAGCGACATTATCATATTTTGGGAGAGATAAAATGTAAGTAAGTATAAGTGAAAATATAACTAAATAAGTATACTAATATCATTAATATAATATAAATGTTTTAAATCCATCATTATATACATATATTAAAAGTGTTTATTGAAAAATAATAACATCTATTCGCGAGACAACAGTTCTTCACAAACATAAATGACAGTTTCATTTCACTTTTAATGGATGAAGAGTCAGATATAAGTCATTCACTCAACATAATAACATATTAGTATAATTAATATAAATATTTAATTATATAATTACGCTATTATAGTTTTTATTTATGTAGAATAAGAAATAATATTACAACACATGATTATGAACATTGCCTATTCTTCAGAAAACATCTTTATGTTTTCATGAAATTCCTTTATAGGTTGGATTTATGATTAAACCAATAGATATAACATTCTATGAGGAGATTAATTATAATATTATATCATTACTTGGTGGGAAAAAAGGGTTTCGAAGTGTGAGTAGAGGAGGAGAGGGGGTGGTCATTTATATATAGGGGAGACGACACACATGGCATTTTTTAAAACAATAAATTACACACAACTTTTTATCATTCCAAAATTTTCCATTATAGAACCTTAAAGGTGATAAGATCTAATTATTTCTATAAAATTGGTTCTTTAAATGTTGATAGGTCATTGTAGCCCTTATTTTTAATTGTAACACAATGATAAATCAGTTTTTTACCATATCTGCGGTAATTATTTTTTTTCTAATTTACTATTCAAAATGTTAAAACATTATGTTTTCCTTATCATATAAAACAAAATATTGAGAATCTAAATAAGAAATTTTTTTTCCAAAATTTAATTTACATAAATAGAATGTATTAATTTAAAATTATACAAACAAATGTGATGAAAATTAGAGTTTCTAAATAGAAAATTCCCAAGTGTATATATGGTTTTAATAACCAAATTCAACATATATTGATTATAATTTCAAAAATTAGGTAAATTGAAATATAATTTAACAAATTTTAATTTAAGACCAACTTAATTAATAATTAATCCTTGTAAATTATCTAAACAAAAATGACATTTTGAATGAAAAATTGTATTGTCACTATTCATTAAAAAGTGAAACATTTCATAAAAATCACAAAAAACACACCCAAATATGATTTTGATATTATTATTTATTAAAAATAGTTAATTAAAAAAAAATTCTAAAACTATTAAAAATTATTTTTAAATTTTTTTCAGAAAGTGCGGCTAAGAACTCTAACATTATTTTTTTTTCAAAAACGTTAATTTTATTAAATTTGTCCTTTTTGATTTCCAATAAATAGATATAAAAAATATTAAAACATTATCTACTAATATTCATATCTAAAAATTATATTTCATGGGTATAATTTTATATGATATTACTGTTTATTTAGATTTAGGGCTGCGTCTTCCACATGCTTTCAAAAATATAGAATTTATTTTAAAAGAAATATATCATAAAGTCTCATATTGTTACATTATACTAAATGATTGGTTTTTAATTTCATGTAATCCATCAAACCCAACATTTTTTATTTTAAAATTGTATGGTGTTATATAAGAACCTCAGGGTGGTAATTTCTCAACTAACTGAGTATAGGAATAAAAACACGAATCAGGTGGAATTACCTCTTTATCATAAGATTGAATAAGAAACATGTTAAATAATTTATACACTAATATACTCCAATATTTCATGGATATAATGATCCCGTATTCCTGTAAAATGGATTAATTCCATGGAAAATATATTTCCTTTCCTCTAATACTCCAAGAAATGGGAAGTATAATTTGTTGTGCATTGATTAGTGGGATAATCTAATATATACTAAAAAATGATCTAGAATATGACACATAAAGATACATATAATTAATTGAATCTGATTTATTCAATAAATAATATTACAATAAATATTTTCCCTCTACTATCTATCCTAATATTGAGAGGGGTTTCATACACTAAAGCACACAGTGGATAAATCAACTGAGGATCACAAGGAAATGTTCAACAAGATTGTAAGGTGTTCCTATGTATTTATCAAACCCCAAATTTATCAATAACCAATTAATTAAAGAATAAGGATAATTATTATATAATATTTATAAATTTTATATAATTATATTCTAATTTTCATGTTTCCGATGAAAATGAGGCTTCTTTGAAAAACAAAATGGTCTGATATAGACTGACTAGTACATATCTTTTATTGAAGTAAATTTCATAGTAAAGTCATTCTCATTGTGTTCACCAATTTTTACTTAGATTTTATGCACCATAATGTTTTTATATTTACATGCGGTTTCTAATGGGTTTGTTTGTGGAACAATAAATACCAAATGGTTCTATATCCATAGGGACATACTTTCCAAAGGCAGGTACTCATTATGGATTTTGAATCATGATGATTAAGAACTCTCACTGGTTGAGAGGATGGGACGTCAGGAATATAACACTATTTTGGATGAAATTATCACCTACTCTGATACTCTCTTATAGAATCACTATATGTACATTAATCCTTCATTAATTCCAATGTATGATATGGTTTATCCCAAACACAGTAATCAATTATTATCATGTCTGGAATTTGGAATCATCTTAAACTATTCATGGTTTTTCATTGATGGAGATAACTGTATGTATCTGAGGTTATCCATCAATTTTACCCTCTTATACACTACTTAGATATTATTTGGTTGTTATTACGATGATACTGCTGTTTCTGGTGCATTCGTAGGGGTGTGCCTGTCCATCTCCTTTGGGGTGGGGGGGATGGCGGTGCTGTCTGTTGCCCCGCATTCCCGTTTTCCAAAGGCGGGCGGCATCCGTTGCTTATTCAGGGACGTTTTCTCCTTGATCGAAACGGGATCGTGGGATGTTGGTTCTTCATTCCGAGGATTCCTCCTCGGAACTCTTCACTTAGTTTGGTTCTCTCTTATAGATTTAATACATTGTTCGTGAAACTCTTCCTAGCGCCATATATTCATGAATGCCAGTTAATTACACTGCTTCTATCAGGACATTCCAAGGGGTCTGGTCAGGGATAGAACCTTCAGTCCTGGGAGTAGTCACGTTGGGAATCACTGGTGTGTCTGGGTGCTGGGACACTGGTGTGTCTGTCTTCTGTCCCTTATTATTGGGCTTCTTGAGGGTGCAGAATCCTGAGGGATCCCACATAGAATGCGGGGAATTATATGACATGGGAATGTATTTTAGGTTTTTCTTAGCTTCCCATGTTTAACACAAGGTATGCCTCAAGTTTAACGTCCATTGGAGATAGATCAGACCGATCAGAACACTAACTAGAGTTTATCAAATGGGTACAACCCTAGGAGGGAACAATGATGTTAGGGCCAACATAGGATTGAAATCATGGTTAATGTTGAGGGGACTGGGGCATGAGGTGTCATGATCCCACTAAGATGTGGTGGCCTATGTAAGAATTAGTATGGATGATGGAGTGGTTAAATTAAGTTAATGAAGAATGGGATGGAACCAACATGAGGATGACGATGGTTTTGGGTTTGAGCCTTGAAGAGGCTTCCTACCTATCCCCATGGAAGGTAATAAAAGTCCATGTAGTTCATCTGATGATGGCTTATCGTCGATTGTGGATTTCAACGGCTTGCTTCTGGGTGGGGTCGCAACAGCATACCGCTGGAAAAGAATTTCAACGACTTACCGCTGAATAGGATCGCAACGGCTTACCACAGAATGGAGTGACAACTACTTGCCGCTGAATAGGGAATCTAAAATGGAATATTGTTTAATATCATGTAGGATGGGGGTGGACCAACTTCAAATGGCTGGGAGCATTGGTTGTTGGGATAGAACCACAGGGAGTCTTCTTACATACCCTGCCTTGGAAAAGATCAAATTTCACGTAGTTCGGGTAGGATGTTTGTGCAACGGCTTACCGTTGACTGGGAAAACAACGTCTTACTACTAATTGGGTACCACAGTTTAATGTCATGCAGGACTGGGGCGAACCGACGTGAAGGTGTTCGGAGTGACCAAATTTTGGTCTTTCACCTCAAGGAGGATTCCTACGTACCTTTCCTTGGTAAAGATCAAAGACCTCATAGTTTAGATGGTGGTATTTGGGGATTACACTCTGAGGTGGCCCTAGGTGTTGGTGCACCGACATGAAGGGGGTCAAGACAACCAATGGATGGTGGGATTGAATCTTATAGAGTCTTCCTATGTACCTTGCCTTAGCAAGGATCAAATACCACATAGTTTATTTGGGGTCGGTGAACCGACGTGAAGGAGGACCTGGGGTCCCATGGGTTGTGGGCTTGAACCTCGTGGAGGATTCCTATGTACTCTTCCTTTGAAAAGATCAAAGTCCTCATAGTTCAGAATGGGGTATTGGTGCACCGATGTGAAAGTGGTCGAGACCAATGTGTGTTGGGATTGAACCTCAGGGAAGCATCCTATGTACCATACCTTGGCAAGGATCAATGTCCTCATAGTTCAAAGAGTTTGGGTGGGGCTTACGCTCTTGGCTTCCCAAGGCGTTGGTGAACTGACGTGAAGGGGGCCAGGACAACCAATGGATGGTGGGCTTGAACCTCAGGGAGGATTCCTACGTACCATGCCTTGGAAAGGATCAAAGACCACGTAGTTCAGATGGGGTGTGGGGTACACTCTAGGTTTCCCAGAGTGTGGATTTCAGGGTCGTTGCCTAGTCTAAGCCCATGTGAGTCATGCTCGGTGTGAGAAACAAGAGACATCAAATACCTGAAGATCATGTCACGAAAGGTGCATCTCTGGGAAGTGGAGTGTGGATTACGCGTGATTGCAGCCCAAAGAGGAAACAGGGGCTTATGAGTGGTTAGAAGCCCGAAGAGGAAACATGGGCTTATGAGTGGTTAGCATTCCAAAGAGGAAACGGGGGCTTATGCATGGTTAGCATCCCGAAGAGTTTGGGACTTGCTTCATAATGGAGGCCCGATGGTGACAAAGCCTAGCGGGAGAGGGATTTAGTACCGAAGAAAGGAGGCATCCGGTGTCCATTCCCCCCTCCCCTAGCCCATAGGACTAAAGAAGAAAGGAGGATCAGGGATGCTGCCTCCTGCAAGAAAAGCTAGGGGCTTACACCGAGATGGTCTACCTTTCCCCTCGGACAAACGCCACATTGAAATGGAGGATATAATCCCTTGTGAGGGAGGACCTCATCCTCATGGAGACCAGTGGGCATAGAGAATGTCAAAGGTGGGGTCACCCCGCGTGTGAGGCACGGGGAAAGGTCATAGTTTAATGTCATGTGCTGAGGACGATAGTGCTTGGTAGTTTAACGTCCTATAGCTCAGATGAGTTGGGTTCACTTCACACCCCTAGGACTTAAATAATCGGTACCCTTCACACCTTGGTGAATATAGGAGATAGGAAATGTCGTGACGAGGGGGTGTTATGGGGCGAACCATTGGGTGTTCCATGTTAGGATGGCTATGGAAATAAGCAGTAGTTATTAGAGTTCCTATGCGAAGAATCATGATTCGAAGCAACACGAAGGGCATTATCATCCAAGGTACATTGAAATCACATTGTGAAAACTTGGAGGGTCTCACGGGAAAAGGAATTTCAAAGCAGAGGGGTTCATAAGAAGGGGCCTTGTGAATCTCTACTGCTCCGTGTGGCGGAGGATACTTGCGATGGTGTGTGATTCATGAAGTGGGGTGCCTCAGCATATTCATAGGGTAGAGGATCATATAGGAGGTTCTTTGCGAAGTGTGAAGGCATTCAATGAGCATGGCCTTGCAGAGCAATGGTGCCTCACGAAGCAATGTATCATGAAGCAATCTGATTCGTGAAGTACAGTGGCCCTGCCTTAGCATGTGGATCACGTGTACATGAAGGGTGTTTCATGAAGCGTAAACGCTCTGCGGTGACCCGGGTCCCCCTGGTGATCCCCTTCCTTTTCGGAGGCCCTTAGGCTCTGTGAAAATCATACCTCTCAAAATAGGGGGTTAAAACAAGGCAATGGGAAGGCACTTCGCAGAGCATAAGTACCTCACAAAGCTCCTGGTTTGTAGAGCAGAAGGCGCTTCATGATTCGGGAGCTAGGAAGATGAAAGGTCAGATCATTCGTCCATGGGACTCAGGGGGAGGCCAGTATTTATATGACAGAGGTGCCGCAAAGCATCACCCGCTCGACACGATGAGAGATTTGTTTTCTCCACAGCGGACTTGTGAATGTCAAATGTGGTCGCAGAGCATCCCTCCACCTTGCTCCATGGTGGGCTTGCAAACATCAATGGCGCTTGCGGAGAATTACCGCCTCATTTCTCCGTAGGGGGCATGGTGCGATTAGGGATCCTAGGATGATCTTCACGAGGAATCCTTTTGAGGATTTCTATTTCTTTGTCTTCTTCTCCCATTTTGGCACCAACAAATCCCCCCCCCCCACTCAGACTTGGAGCTGCGGAGAAATAGAGGGTCGAAGTCTGAGGGTCAATCGCCAAAATCCTCAGTCATTCGTGAAGCTGTATCATGAAGAGGGCTCGTGAGGTGGATAGGCGACACGCTGTCCAAGTACTCCGCGAAGCTCAGCGTGAAATGGATGCTCTGTGAATCTCTGAAGGTCATCGCCTATATAAAGAAGAGCTGACCTTTCCTTTTTTCCTTTACCCTCTCTACAAAATTGTCCTTTTTCACTCTTGATTCGCAAAGCTCTGCATACTCTATGATTTCTCTCCGCGAATCAGGTCTTCGCTTCGTGGTGCACAACAAGTTTTTGACTCCGCAACAGCGCTTCACGATCTTGCACTTGAAGGAATAGGCAAGACTCCTCAAATAGGCTTCGTGAATGCTCTCGGCGAACAAGCATCGCGAACCAACACGAAAATCGTCCATGTTCGAAAACTGAATGGATTATCATGAAGCTGTCGAGGGGGTTCTTGCAGATGCCACTTGGAGGGATGAGATGGAAAACAGTCTGGGTCTAGGAGAGTTAGTCTAGAGCCTCTATGACCATGATTCGTTGGTGGAACTACTATCAAAGAGCCCAAAGAACTACAAACTGTGTAAGAGTTTTCCTTTGTATGGCGTCGGATCGAGGGATGACGTCTTCATCCCTGAGGCATGTAGGGACGAACCAACTTATTGGTTCAGGATCATGTCGTTCCAGCGCCAGTGGTTCAGGGCGGCTGACGGCCATGCCCTGGAAAACTTCACACCCGTCATTGCTGACTGCCTATACAACCACATGAATAACGTCAACGGGAAGGCGTTGAAACCAGATACGTATCCTCCTCTATACCACATGATATTGAAGGAATCTTTGAG
Source organism: Viscum album (assembly GCA_963277665.1). Taxonomy (NCBI): domain Eukaryota; kingdom Viridiplantae; phylum Streptophyta; class Magnoliopsida; order Santalales; family Viscaceae; genus Viscum; species Viscum album. Next base: position 1,469,475,119 of record OY728158.1, read on the forward strand.
GAACCCAGGGAAGGTGTGGTCTGAGGATTGGGTCCTACGCCAGGGCAACAACTTTACAGACGATTGGGCCTAGGCCTACTCGGTAGGCACCTTGTATGAGGAGTTTGGTCCTGAGATGAGGAGAGTGTGTTTGTTCGAGGTTGGTTGGGCCTCTCAATTCCACATATATCAACCAATATAGTTAATGCCAGAGTTTTTGAGAAGGTTTTCATTGAGGACCAATAACTTTTATTTACACCATGGGGAGGTTAGTATTAGCTCGTGGTATGTCCACTGGATTTTTGGGGTCCGGATAATGGGGGATATGTACGATGAATTCCTCCCTATAATGAGCGTGTGGGAGGATCCAGAATAGATGCCACAACTGGAAATGACATTTATGGATCTGGTGTTGGTAGAGGACAAAGAAGCAGTGAGTGATGTCCACTTTAAGTAGTGGTTCATGTAGTTCTTGAATTTCATGGTAGACCGACAGTTTCTGGTGAGGCCTCAGACAATCCCAAAGGGGCTCAACGGGGCAAGGAGCAGTCGTACTGGAGGCTTTTGGAGGGCAGCCAGTGGAAGACTGGGGGTTTATCATCAGCACTGAGTAGCATCCAATAGTCAGGCTGGCGACATTTATCGTGGCTCTTATCTATGGTTGGATCCTATCGGTGAGGGATACCAACATAGGAGTAAGCTCAAGCACAATTATCATGGCATCCACATTGGCGACAAGAGGGAGGGTCAACCTAGGAATCCCGATGCTCGCCAAACTGTATAAGATTTTGTGGCATAGCGGTGAGGGGAAGAGGTCATAGAGGGTATTTGGTCCATTCCACCTCTTATATGGGTGTTTAGCGGCACATATCAAGGGGTTTACGAATATCGAAACCCTATCTCTCCTCCAGGCTTGAACTTATGCCCATCAATATTAAACACCGCAGGGAGCTTTCTGGCCAAGTTGACCACACTGTTTATATCTAATCGGGTGTTGAAGGTAGAAGTGTTCAATTTTCAACCGTTTTCATTGCCGATGGGGGTATTCACTGACGAAGGACAGGGAACAGAAGAGCACCAAGCATATATCGTGGCATTTCGAGGTGGAGTCTTGGGGGAAAGGGTGGACTATGAGACCCTCTGCAATCCATACACCCCACACCATTTTGCAAGGAAATTCTAGTGCATGCAGTGACTGACCCAACGGGTCTATATGGAGGTGCACCACGAGGAACACTCATGTGTGATGAGGCAGATGTGGCTCATGTTCACATGGGAAGATGAGAAGATGCAGAATGAATTTCCTCTTCCTACCACCATCTTTGGGCTGGTGAAAGAGTGTTCCATATGATGGGAGGTTTCTTATCCAGGGGAGATGCTAAAGTAGAGGACCATTTAGGTCAGTGATGCCGAACCTCCCCGACCTCAGGGCCGGGGCCGGAAGGTAGCCAGGGCATCCCGCGATGGCGGGGCTACTGTGGCAGCAAGGCCTGCACCAGTTGAGGGTGAGGCAGCAGCCATAGATCCAGCAGTGGTAGCGGACTCGATGGTTCCAGAAGAACAGAGCAATCCAGAGGGGAGGCTACAGAGAGGATTCCGCAGGACACCCACCTAGGCTCTGGGGAAGCGGTTGTGCCTTATCGACATGCTAGAGAATGATATCTTCCTGGAGGCCTGGGACATCTGGGAAGTCCACAAGAAATTCCTTAGCCCCACCGAGTTGTGGCAGCACCTGAACCATTTTTGGATGGATTTACCAGGGATAGGCCATATTCGAGCCGGCTTTGTGGTGCCCCAGGCAGAGGCGGGGTGGTACCTGGTAGAGATGGAGGACTTTGTGCATTCCCGGGGTGCCCCTCGTCCAATGAAGGACCGTGTCAAGGTGCTGCTAGACTGCACTACTCCCCCGTAGTTGTCAGCCATTGATTTAAGAGAGTGCTTCCCTCTGTTGGAATAATCAGAAGAGTCCTCCTAGGGAGATGAGGCCGGGAGAGGGATCTCCTTGGAGGAGAGTGAATATGGAGATCAAGGCTCAGATCTTGAAGAGTTCATAGAGGCCCGTGAGGTAAAGAATTTGATACCCCCTTCTCCGAGAATTTCTTGGAGGTCATTCTAGACTCCTTGTTAACATCTGAACCGTGCAAAAGAGTCTTATATACAGAACTCATTCTCATCCCTTAGTGGATGTAGATGCGAGACCTTTGGGACCTACGCCTGCCGCCACATCCATTTCCACATCCAGTGAGGCTAGGGTACATGAGGAGACCCCTATGGAGTTTTTAAAACTTCCGACCATATACGGGGGGCCACGCTTCGGGGTTCCGATGACATCAACCCAAGAACGAGACCAAAAATTTGATCTCTATAAGTCCCCTCTACCTATTTTATGACTATCATCCCCTAACCATGTTTACTAACATCCATGTCCTTTTTTGGCGTGTAATGTTCTTTGAATATTGTGGGTCTCCTTGGCGAGGTTGTTTGGGGCTTCTTACGTCGTTCTTCCCAGGGTAATTCCGATGATCGTGGAGGTGGAGCACCAACCCCACCAAGCAGAGCCACTCCCCATCACTGGTGGGACCGTCAGTATGGGCTGAATCTAAGATCATTGAGGTAGGATCTAATGATGACGGTCGATCAAATAGTCCACGTCCTGCCATGACCGATAAAACACCAAATGTGGACCCTTCTGAAGAGTTCCCGGGGGAGTTCCCCATGTGTGAGCATTCCAATCACACCGACTAGGACGAGATGGCCTCTGACGAAGAGGATAGAAAGACAGCCTGTCGCGGATCATGGATGATGACCAAGCGCTTCATTGATGACACCCCCCAATAACTATGGTTAGATGAGATGGATAGACTTCACTCACGACTACACAAACTGTGTGCTGGGGAGTGGATTCCCAGCTCCCCCACATGCTCATCCGAGATCTTATGGAAGAAATGATTCTGGAGTATGACCGTGGCCTCGGTGTGGGCTGGCAGTGGAGGAAAGCAGTAAACATTAAGAGGCTCTAGGAGGCTGAAGATGAGGTTCAACGGCTGTAGGCTGGAGCGGATGTGCATTTTTCTTCCCTTGATGTGTAATCAGAGCTCGTATCATAGCTGAAAGCTCAACTAGAGGAGGCTGAAAATGGCATGAAGAGAGCCTTTGAGGAGATTTCCATTATTCAGACTGGCGTAGAGCATGCCCAAATTGCGGCCGATGAAATGCAACCCATCACTGGTGAGGAGGAGCGGGAGTTGAACAGGTGGAAACAACTCTTGGATTCCACCAGCCAGAGGGTGGAAGATCTGCCACACTCTTTTGACAAGGTTAACCCGTCCATGGGGGGGAAACGACCCTCGGGTACTGTAATGATTTATAAACCTCAGATGTACTTTCATGGTTTGATTGTTCGATGTCGTAGCATGCATGAGTTCTGTTTTTTACATTAGTTTATTTCATTCCTGTGATATTTGTGGAGAGTCCAACGATCATTCCCTAGCCTCACGTGGGTTGGGCCCGATGTGAGAAACAAGGGATGACCACCATATTACCCCCATCCAAATGTAGGATCGAAAACCAAGCATCGGCCATCCGGCGATTGAAAAACCGGCCTGATTTTTTGGGAGGAAATGAGAGAGACCTGACTGGAGAATGAAGCTCTCAGAACAACCAAATTATCGTTTTCCCATTATGCTCTTGTGCATGAATGGGGAAACGCCAAGGGCGCTGGAATCAATTTGAATAGATTGGAATTCAAGGAGTGAATCATGATACCTAGGATTCAGCACACTGTGGGGGCGGTGTGACAATAAGGAATAACTATTGACCACATTCAAAACATAGTATCCTTATTATGTTATCCTGGAATAGGGATAGAAAATGAGGGTCGACCGCTAACCACGTTCGAAACACGGGGCCTTACTCAAAAATGTCTTACATTATTCTTCCGTAATGTTGGCCCAGGATAGTAAGTGGGCCATAAGCCGAGCATCCATACTGTTAGGGGGATCCCTTAGACATGAAAGAGGATGAGGGTCTGAATAAGGGGCATGCAAAGCGTGTAATATGGAGTGATGGTTTGTTCGAACAGAATCCAACACTCTCAAAATTATGCCACCGTGGTCGAATCACATTAGATGGGCACATCATTTTGATCATGTATTATTCCAACTTGTAGAAAGGACTTCTCTCGCGAGGTAGTTATCACTTCCCAATGTCATCATAGGGCATCCCAAACTTGTTCAGGGAAAAGTTGCAGTTACACGGTTCCCCAAAAGGGGTCAGGCCAAGGGGGATGGAAATGAGAAGGAATAGGATTGATGATTCACGGGGATAGACCCGAGGGAAAATGCATGGGTGTCTCTACATATCCCATCAGGGTGGGACTCAAGTCATATGTAGTTATAATGGGAGGCATGGTAAGGAACCAGTTCCAGGGATAAAAGGGGAGTGTGGGTGTGGTCCTCACACCAAAAGAAGTAGTATTTGATGTATCTTGATTGTCCTATAAGGTGAATGGCTTTTTTGTGAAGCGACAGGCCTTGGATAGCAAGTCCCGAAATCACCACAAAAATCAAGCCGTATACAGGCATTAACAAATGGTATGGCGTGTGACCAATACCCAACAAGGTGTCCCCTTGAGGGAGGACATCACAATGTAGTTCCATTTTTCATCATGCGGTCAGGATGATAACATCATAGTTGAGGGTCATGTGATGGGACCAGGCATGTATTTTAACCTTACTCGACACAGATGTAGTAGAGATGAGGCTAAATGGCGAATGTTCACGGTGGAATAAAACATACTCGGCGTGAATGAGGACATAATCCCATACCACACCATACACAATTATGTGAAAGAAACCTCATGCCAAAGGTCCAAAATATGGGTAAGAGGGTAAGGGGTAGGAGAAACTAGCTCCTGATTAAGTTGGACCTGAAAACAAGATTTCTGGGTGTTCCTAAATATCCCATGAAGATGGGAATCAAGACACGTGTAGTTATAAAATAGATCTTAGTTTATGGTCTTAGAGCTCGGACAATGGAGAAGCGGGACAATCCCAAGTAAAGTCGGACCTTAACCCAGTCCCTAAGCCTACATGAGTCGAACTCGGTGTAGAAAAAAAGGATGGATAAGTTATTTACAATATGTGAAATATAGGCAAAAGGGAAATCAGTGGAGCCCCGAATGATTGCCATATCGCGGCTTCTTCCTCCTAACATGTGGATGCGGACTGAGGAATAACACTAAGAATTTTGATGTTCTACTTGGACATGATGAGGTGGAGAAGGATGTGAATCATGTAACTGACATTTTGGGCTTATGGGGGTTGGCGTGATGACGGAGGATAACTGTTGACCATGTTCAAAACAAAACATCCATACGTTAGCCAAAAACGGGGACAAACAGATGAGTGATGACTACTGACCATATTCACAATGTGGGACTTGTATTGATTTATTGTCCAAAACCATGGAGCACGTTGGCCCTTAATGGTATGAGGGCCCTTGGGCCAAGAATCCATTCCATTCGGGGGTCCCTTTGGATGTGAAAGGCGATGGAAGCTGTAATGAGGGAGAACATGAACCCTGAAAAATGGGTGAAAGAATGTCCGAGTACAGTCCGACATTCCATGTACTAAACTAGAGTACCCTTAGGCACATTGTTGAATCGCCGAAGAGGGCCGAGGGGCTCATCTAGAGAGCGGCTATTTTGAAAAGACGGTGATACCACAAGGGGATAGAAAACTCTTAGGAGGAGGAGGTAAATGGAATGGTTGTTACAACACCCGACATGAGTGAGAACATAATCACATACCACACCATATATTCCTCTCTCTGGGGAAATGTGGGCTAAGATGGGGATGGACCTGAAAATGAGATGCTCGGGCAGTCCTACGTATCCCATGAGGATGGGAATCCAGCCATAAGTAGTTCTATAATCACACATAGGGTTAAGATACCCTAACTAGCGGGTGTACGGTGCAACGAGTAACCCGACATGAATGAGTAAATAATCTTATACCACACCATACAACCCTAAATATAAACTTGGGTCGGGGTCCTGAAAAGGCCAAGGGGCCTGAGGCTGGGCCTCGGATGGGAAGGCCGGTCAATTCGTAGTTTAACACGTTATAGTGAGGATGATGAGATGGGTAAGATACCCTAAATAAGGGAGGTGTACAGACCGGCTAGTAACCCGATGTGAACAAGGACATAATCCCATACCACACCATACAACCCAAAATAGGAACTTTGGTCGAGGGACTGCAAATGCCAAGGGGATGGAGGCTGGGCGTCCCAACCAATGGTAGCCATACAAACTCTTCTATGGTCACCGCCTCATCATAGCTCATAAGACCTTGTGAGCAGTGCTCGGTGTGGGAAACAAGGAGCCGGACATGGATTTCCCTGTCATATGGGGGTCTAGTAGCTGACATAACCTAAGGGGAGTGTGTCGCTTTGATATACAATGGGGTAGAACAAACCACTTCACTCAAGGTTTGGGACATATTGGAGTGGTCCCAATGACAAAGGTTAGTTGTTGACCATTTTCAAAACACAATGTCCTTATAGTGACCTGGAATGGGAACAACATATGAGAATCGACCACTGAACATATTTGCAACGTGGGACTTGTATCAATCTGTTGTTCATCATCCTCGAGGGAGTTGGCCCAAAGTGGAAGGAGAGCCCTTGGGCCTATCAACCTTGCTGTTTGGTGGTCGTTCTGGATAGGAAGAATGATGGAGTCCCAATAAAAGGAATGGGTGAAGCATAGCTATACCCATTCATTTTAAAGTCAACCAGAGCGCTGAAAGAGGCGGACACCTCTCGGGAGTGGGACATACGGTGGAATTGAGATGAGCTCAATGTGGATTGAGGAAAAAAACTACACTACACCATATGTCCTGACCTGAGGGGAGATTCTATCATTTGGGATGGGCCAACAGATAAAATATCTGGGTGTTACTACGTATCCCTTAAGGATGGGAGTCAAGCTGTACGTAGTTCTTGAAGGCCATGCAGTTCAACATCATGCGGTGAGGACGTGAGAGGATAAAAGAACCGGTAGTGGACACATGGTGTGACTATTATAATCCTATCATGAGTGGGGCTAAGTGATCCTACACCATATCATGCAAGGATCCTCTGAGAGAACTACACCCGGGGGGGATAGTCAAAGAGAGGGGTTTGAGGCTGGGCTCAAGACGAAATTCTTGAGCGTTACTACGTATCCCATACAGATCGGAATCAAGAAACACATTGTTCTAAGGGAACAGTTTAACGTCTTTTGGGATGATGCACAGTTTAAAGTCATCTAGGACTGAATAGTTTAAGGTCATACTAGACCAAACAATTTAGTTTCATGCTGGACCAGACAGTTCAGGTTCGTGCCGAACCTACAGGCTCATGCAAATTATTTCTTGAAAAATTTGGCATTGGTGGGAGGAGTGATACCCTCTTCATTCATGGTCACTAGGTATTATTCTCTATTGGGGTAAACCCTGTGGATTATTTAAGGTCCTTCCCATTTGGGCTCCACCTTGGTTGGCTTCCTGCTAGGGATCATTGGCGTTCGAAGGGCCAATACCATGTCGCCATGCAGGAAAGAGTTGAGGTGAAACTTCTTTTTGAAGGCTCCATATATCTTATTATGATTTAATCCAGATAATGGAAGGCATGAAGCCCATTATTTTCAATTTCTTCCAATTCAGCCAGACTAATTTCAGCTTCCTTATTTGGCGCATGCTGGTCATAGACTACTTTACATAACGAAGCCAGCTAGATCTTGATGGGAAGGACGACCTCAACTCCGTACCCCAGGGAATATGGGGTCACCTGGGTGGAATTATGATTCATCATATGATAAGACCAGAGATTGTTGGGGAGCTTTCCCGGCCACCTTTTCTTATTCTGACCAGCCATTTTCTAAAAGATGTTAGAGAGGGTTTTTTTGAATGCCTCGATCTGTCCATTTTTCGGCGTGTGATACCAGGAGGTATGGATCGAACGGATGTTGTACTTGGCGTACAATTTCTTCAGCTCGACTACTCGAAAGTTGGTGCCGTTATCGGTGAGGACGTTGTGAGGGTCACCAAACTGGTAGATGATATTGGATCTCATGAATTCAACGATAGAACGGGCCTTGACCTTTTTGATTAGAACTGCTTCTTCCCACTTGGAAAAAAAATCCGTAGTGGTCAAGATGAACCTGCACTAGCGAGCTGTCACCAGTGGATATGGTCCCACGACATCGAGTCCCCATACCGAAAACGATGAAGATTATTTGGTTGAATGGAGAGGTCCTTGTGGCCGATGCAAGAAGTTAGCATGAATTTGGCACATGTGACATCTCTTGGAGAACTCGATGTATTCATGGATCATGGAGGGATAGAAGTATCCTAGTCTCCAGATCTGATGTGACATCTTTGGCCCAGACTTGTGGGTGTCACAGGAACCGGAGTGAACCTCCTGCATGACCTGAGAAATCTCAACTCCGTGGATGAAACAGAGGATAACACCATTGAACCCACTCTTGTAGAGGATCTGCTCAAAATTGGGACCACTTTGGAGGGTAAACTGCAGCGCACAACATTGGATTCGCTTGCGCTCGGACCAATAATCCAGGAGGTAACCATTTTGGAGATACTCGACAAAGGGGTCTCTACAGTAGGGGGTTCACTTCAACCACTGCATCTTAGGAACCTGGGGGTCATGATGTGGAGGTCCCAGTGGTATGATGGATTACTTGAAGGTCGTCGTCATCATTTAGGATGATTAGAGAAATGACTCTCTAATGTGACACATGTATAATATGATTATCCTACTTGGGTTCTGCAAGCGATGCAGTCAGGCCTGCCAAGGCATCCGCTCGACCATTTTGAGACCGAGGGACATGAGTAACTTCCGGCCGAGATGGGAACTTATCCATTAGCTGGAGGGTGCGCTCCAATAATGGTACGAACTCTGGATTTATGATGACATAGTTACCATTGATTTTCATGATTACTAGTTTGGAATCCCATTTCACATGGAAGTGGGGTAAATCGATCTCGAGGGCTAGCTACATGCCAGTAATGAGAGACTGATACTCCGCCTCATTGTTGGTGCAGCCTTTTGATAGCAGGAATGAGTATGACATAATGTCTTGTGCCTGGGTAATAAAGAAAATACCCAGTCCTACTCTATTGAGTCTCATATCATTGAGTCTCCAGCTGGTGTAGCTCTGGGAGGCACCATCAAAGTGCATCTTTTATCATGGGATGGCATGATCTACCTAGAGGATTGCATCATCGGGAAAATCCCGGTCCAGGGACTGGTCTACAGGGGTTGGATTGGCAGAAAGGAATTATTCCAATGCCTATCCCTTGATAGCTTTCTAAGGAAAAAACTTGATGTCGAACTGCTAGAGGATTACTGCCCACTGTGCTAAACGGCTTGTCAAACTAGGAGGTTCAGAATGTACTTCATCACATCTACCCGAGACACCAGTTGTACCTCGTGGTGATAAAAGTAATGTCACAACATCTGTACTATGAATACCAGTGCGAGGAAGCTCTTTTTGATGAGGGAGTATCTGGTCTCTATATCAATGAGCATACGAATGAGATAATAGAGGCTGTTTTCTGTCCCCTCATTGTTCCTCTGGGTGAGAACAACGCCAAGAGATCATTCCATGGTAGTCACATATAGGATCATCGTTTTTCAGGAGATGTCTGGCATCCAGACCAGAGGCTGGAGCAGATATTGCGTGATTTCCTCAAACGCGGTCTGGCACTCTTCTTCCAATTTATAGGCGGAGCCTTTATTCATGATCCAGGAAAAGGGCTTACACTTTCCAGTAAGATTCTCAATGAATCGGCGTATGTAGGCTAAGTGGAATTGGAAACCTCGAATATCTAGAATATTTCTTGGGGGAGGAATCTGGCCGATGGTCTTGATCTTCTCTGGGTCGAACTTGATGCCTCGGTACCTAACAACAAAGCCATAGAACTTCCTAGAGGTGACCCCAAAGGCACACTTCAACAGGATCATCTTCAGGTGGAGAGAACGGAGGAAGTTGAACACCTTCTCAAGGTCCTTGAGATGGTCTGGGAGATGGTGATATTTGACCACCAGATCATCGACATATAATTCCACCACTATCCCACGGATTGGATTTAATATGAGATGCATGGCCCGTTGATAGGTGGAACCTGCATTCTTCAGGCTGAAGGGCATAACTTGGTAATAGAAAGTGCCTTGGGGAACCTTGAAAGATATGGACTCCTCGGCCTCATGGGCCATTTGGATCTGGTTGTATCTGGTGTAATAGTCCATGAAGGAGAGGGCTTGAAACCCAGTCATAGCATCAATCCGCAATTCCATCACATGAAGGGGAAAATCATCCTTCGGACAGTGACGGTTAAGATCCCAGAAGTCGATGTAGAATCTGATCTGTATGTTCTTCTTCATGACTGGCATAATGTTGGATATCCACTTGGTGTACTGGACCTCCTAGATGAGGTTGGATCTGATGAGCTTTTCAACTTCGACCTCAACTGTGGCACCGTGAGAAGGGTGTATCTTTCTGGGGGGCTGCTTGAACCTGCGATGATTTGCTGGACGACCGAGGTGGTGGAAGGCTACCTGAGGATCTAGTCCTTGCATCTCATCATATCTCCTTTTGAATACATCATGATGTTGTTTAAGGAAATCCACATACCGTTGTTGCTCTTCTAGGGACATGGTGGCACTAATCAATGTCAGTCTCATATCTGCCTCATTACTAAGGTTCACCTATACCAGTTCATCGACCGTGGAAGAGAATCCCTACTCAACGGTTGGGGGGAGGGTCCTACAGATCCTTTTCCCCAATTGCAAATGTGGTATCCCCAGTGGGAGAGGCTTTCTTAGCATCGGCAGATTCTGACGGAAGGTCGGTGGCAGCCTGTGCAGTAGTGGTCACTGCATCGAGAGATTCTGGTGCTGTCAACACCATAGCGATGAAAGTTTTTGACCAAATCTCATTTGGTCTTTGGACCAAGGGGCCATGATTGATGATATCAAAGCAATATTTGTGTGTTGGCTTGATCTGGTTAATTACAGCATGATGAAATAGACACATATGACATAATTTTGTTGCCATGGGGCAGACATCCCGATACCTTACAAGAGAAGGAGGCTCTGGGATCACCTGATCCTGGTTTGTGTTGGTGTACGAGGTGATTTCCAGTTGTCTCTTGGACTTGGGAATATGATTACCTCTTATACCAGAGACAACAAAACATTTCCCCATGTCGGGGGTTATGGCCTCCAATCAATAGATCGACAAGACATAGGTGTCATCCAGAACTGCCCATGGGTTAGTTACAACTATGACGAGTTCGACCTCACTGGAATTAAAATGCTTATCCTTGCACTTGTAATAATCGGCATCCAGGCAGTGAGCTTCACAAGAGGTGAAATGAGATGCATCACCTTGGAGTACACCTACTCAACCATTAAGGGATTACTTGAGGAATTTGTGATACGATGAGGAGACCACCGCATGCAGGTGGAGCCTCGGTCTTCCCATCAATGCATTATATGTGGTGTCCTCGGAGACATTCATAATCTCGGTGCGGGAAGCTAGGCCACCGAAATGGGTCTTCAAGTGGATCTTACTGACTGGGGTCTATTCTATCCTGTCATATCCATGGATCCTCATACTGGAGGTAGTCAGGTCATCTTTGGATAACCTCACCTTCCGCAGTATCCGCGTCAGGATAAGGTTAATCCTACATCTAGTGTTAACAAGATAGTGGTGAACCTCCACGCTGTTATATTGGCTGGTGATGTATAGTTGGCGGATGTTCCCCTGTGTGGGAGAGCCTTAATATTATCCAAAGAACAAAATGATGGCCTGATATTCGGCATTCTAGACTGCTTCCGCATGAAAGGTTTCTGTAGCTGTAATCTCTATCTCAAACTGGAGGGTGATTTTTAAAGCCTCAGCGAGGGCCTCGCGCATATCTGATGACAGGGGAAGGGCCTCACTGGAATTCCAAAAAGGTTCTTGAGGACATCAAATTTTCACAGCAGGCACTAACTTCTGCTTCCAGGAGGCCGCTCTGTGATAAGAGGCATGGCGGGACCTGTCGGCCGGGCCGACGGCTGACTGGTGCTAGGCATGTCCCGTTGTTCACTATTTAAAGACCAAAGAGTATATTTTGGATGAGGACTAGATGACTGAGATTGGCTTGTATCAGGACGAGGCTAGTTGCGACGTGGTTGAGGTAGCTCTGCCTGATCCAGTAGCACAAACGGTGGAGGAGGCAGGCCTGACAACACCGGATGAAAAAGTTGTGTGTGATGAAATCTGTGCTAGGCCTGTTGTCTGGTCTCAGTGGAATTCACGACCTATCTAGAGGTTCCAACTGATGTTCCTCGACAACCCATATGGACACATCTCTGCCAATATTGGCATCGGGTGGGGACGTTTGGGAGGTTCACCTGGCACTCCCCATCATCGAGAGTCATATAATGGTTTACCAACTCCACGGTATTAACCAAAGCGTACCCTTAACTATGAATTTAAGATTCATCCATCACTGGGTGGATTCTAGGGGGAATCCCAATCTCATGGGGAATGAAGTCGCTGAGAGTCCGGGAAGACGACAAAATTGGCGGGGCACATTTCATTCCATTGCGCCGCCGATGCTTTCTCTTCTTGGAACATGCTGACTGAGACGATGATACAGAAGTAGTGGTCACAGCTTCTGAAGGCTCCAGCTAATTCAGAAATTCACGAATGATACCATGGGCATGAGAAACCATTTTACGAGCCATCAAGTCTTCATACTTCTACGAATCACGGTTAGAAACCTAGTGTCAATCACCTTCATCATCGCTACTGTTTTCTGGCATTACAACAACGCATGCCACTTGTGCCGGGGTTGGGGACATCCTGAGTATGTTGTTATCGACCTGGTCTTAAAGAAAGTATTTAAACACATAGCATTTTTTGAGGGTGTTCCCCATGATCTGATGATAGATTCAGTAGTTGGGGCGATTAGTGAGGTTCTCCTCCTCTGGCCTTCTGCACTCAGGAAAACACATGATCCCCTATTCTAAGGCACTTCTAAAAATAGTCGGGGACCTGATTCTCGTTGAATGAGTAGGTCCGGTTTCTTCTATCTCGAAAGGGGGTCCTTGGATCCTGGCCCTAATGAGGACTTGAAGAGGCCAATCCAGGAGGCGGAGCCTGGTTATCCTGCCTGGGCGGTGGCGGAACATTCTGCGGGGGAACCTTCCAATTATGAGGCAGACACTGGTGAGCCGGAGACTGCACCTGAGGTGCAGGGCCTCTTCTAGGCTATGGGGCTGGGTACACTGGTAGCAATTCTAGTTTCCTGGGGTCTTCTATTTGGGCCACTGCAATGGGCTCGGCTCTGGCAGCCCTCCTTTCTAGAATTACATGGGGCAACGGATGTGCCTGGATGGCCTATTGCAGGGATTCCTTCAGGCATTGGGCCTTATCATAGAAGTCTTGGAATCATCCATGGTATTTTTGGGTGATCTGAGAAGGAACCAGTTTCATCTTGACATTTATTACGCACATTGTCATTAATTTATCTTGAGTCAGTGGCATGTAAAGGTAGTATGTGAGCCCCTTCCACAGGGTGATAAAGTTCACTACTCTCTCATTAGGCCTTTTTTGGAACTGGAAGAGGGCTTTTTTGCTGGTTTTACGAGTGGTAAAGCTAAACTGGTAGTGTAATTGCCTGCGAAGGTCCTCCCAGCTAGTTACAGATCTGATGGAGAGATGGTTGTACCAAAGGAATGCCAGCCCCTCTAGTGGCTAAACAAAACAGCATATCTTCACAGCATCCTGCTACACTGGAGTCCCTAACAAGGGCCCACACCTCGAGTTGAAGTAGGATAGGTGCTGCAGCAGGTCCCCCGTCCCATTAAAGGGGGAGAAGGTGGGATTCCCAAAACCCGGAGTCGCCGACATATCATCCACCCACGCAGGATATGGCTTGCCATTAGGTGGGATCTCCACATGTCGCATTTCTAATGCCTCAAGGTGAGAAATGAGTGCTTCCATTAGATCATCTGGGCGATGGCCCCTCTCTTGGTGGGGATCCCTAACCACGGGTGCATTGTCGAGTTCTTCAACATGGAAAACAGGCCCAGCGGCTCATGGAGTGGCTGGCTGCATGACCCGCGGGGTGGCTGGAGGAGCCCAAGTATGGTCCTTTAGATTGTCACACCTTTCGAGAGGGTTTCTAAAGGCATACACTGCCATATTACCATATGTTTCGGCCTCCACCTTGTCTCATGGGGAAGGATGATCGGGGTCACCTGGAGGCAGCTCGCTGAGGAGAAGTTGTTCCTACCCCTACTGTACTAGTATAGGATTATCATAGATGGGCCATCAGTCTACAGCGTGTTCTGCTAAGAGTTCATCGACCAACATCTACTGCTCGGCCAGTTTTTGGAACAATGTGGACTTCTCAGAGTCTTCCTCTTTCTTCTGCACTAAGGAGGATGGGTTAGAGTGCTTGGAAGCTCTGACGTTCTCCTTACCCTTATAGGCAATCCGGATGAGTACTAATGCCTTGGTGGGCGCAGGGAGACCTAGTATGCTCTTCTGCTGACGAGTAATCTTCCCCGATGGTTCCAACAGTGGTTTCATACCCTTGGGGTTAATTTCCCATCAAGATGCTTCAACTCATCCTCCTCATCCGCAATGTTGGACATGTTGAAACTGACCCTTCCAAGGGGCATGTCCTTGATATTGCCAAGCGAGTCGGGCTGCCGCTGGATGGGACTGAAGAGGAGGGAAGCATAATTACCCCAGCCATTGATTTTCATGTGGGGGTAGCCTCCTTGATAATTTTGCCGAGTACCTTGATACTCAGAATGCATTATTGTTGGAGGGTCGTACAGTGTCCTGGTGACTCGGGGTGTTGGGCCACGGGAGCACATCCAAATCAACCATACGAAATTGTTCACCAATGTTTTTGAAATTCACCTAGCTATTAGGATAAAACAATTTCCAATGAAGAAGACTAAAATGTGTCACATAGGGGGTGTGGCAGAAACACTCAACTTCCTCTAGGGTGAAAGATTTTGGTATGTAGAAATTCTGCGCTTCCACGAGCCAGAACTTCTTGGGGAAGTGTTCCACTATGAGGATGTTCCAGAAGCTCCTCATCTCAGATTAAGGGTGTGTCCCTTGAATTCCCCACTCTTCAACTAGGGTTGGCTGAGGAACTGACTGCGGTACTGACACAGACCGTTGGGATGGTAGGCTAGCCTGTGGAGACTATGACAAGCTGGCTGACTAGCCGCCGAATCTCGGGCTGTCCTCCAAAGAGTGTAGCGCCCTGGCCACTACGTCACGATAAGATGGGCTGATGGCCGCATTTCCTAGCTCATGGGATAGGGATACCTGTGATAGGTCGTGATGTTGCTCGCCCTCCATCGTTCCCCAGAATAGTTCTATGTGATCTCTTGTCGAGGTAGAGAGAGATTCTTGTGATGATGGTGGTGATTGCACAACCGTAACTTGAAGGGTCACTATATTTTCATCCTCTTGGATATTCCTACGGAAGGAGGTGGGGATCTGATGGACCTCGCATTCCGGGAGCACTAGGATGATGTGTCTCGTCCCTGCCCCGGACCTTGACTCGGATGAGAGAGAGGAGGGTTCCCGCGTTGAGTCGTATTCCGCCTCGGAGTCTGTGAAGTGGACTGGTATGATCTCTATCCAAATGTTATCAAAATCCTTCTTATAGAGGTGACAACCCGCCTACCTACCCCTGGGTGTCACATTGAGATAGGGCAGATTTCCGACATGGGGTCCTTCGGCTGCACTGGTGATGGGGCGGAGAGGGTTCCCACTTGCGAAAGAAGGGGTGCAAGGAGCACCCAAACAAATTCCAAAGGGGACATGGGTAGGTCTTCCATGGGTAGTGATGGAGCAGGAAAGCCCTCTGATTGAACTGGCATATGCATGGGGAGGACCTCCACACTTGTTTTCCCTGGAGACCTCAGTATAAGGAGGGTCCTTGTATCGGTCTAGATGCACATTGGTAGGACCTCCATGCTGGGTGTGGGTGGAGAGAGGCTATCCTTCACCCCTATGGTTGATGAGGTGAGGAGGACCTCCTCCAGATGTTGAGAGAATGTGGAGAGGATCCCCACGTGGATGAGACACCGGATGTGCAATGTCCCTACGCCGACGGTCGGAGGTAGGAGAAATGACTCCATACCCTGTGTAATGGGAAAGGGAGAGGCTTCCATGCCGAGTATCGCCACCGCAGTGAAGAAATTCATTCATATTTAAGGTGGCATGGGGCGGACCTCCATGTCGAGCCTCGAAGTGGGGAATCCCGGCACTTTCAGTGGTTGTGTTACGGGGAGGACCTCCGTACTGGGTGACATCACTGCTGGTTAGCTCGCGGCAACCACTGCTCATGCCAGCAACTAAGAGAGTCGACCCAGCCTACCCATGGGGTGGTTGGGGCCTCGATTCTAGTTGGGAATATAAGGTCCCCTACTCAGTGTATGCGGGGAACTGATGGTATGTGTCGGTGGTGGCACGGGATACAGTATCCATCAACGTTGATGCCCCTTGGAGGGCATCCTCCACTTGCACCTGACATTGTCATTGAGTCTAACGAATCAGAGCTGGTGGTTTAGGTACGTGGATTACCTGCTCCTCATCCAGCAAAACTGGGTGGCGGCGCTCGTGCAGTCGGGTGGGATCCCTCGCTGGGAGCCTCTAGAATGGGACTCTAACCGGGCTGGGTCGGATGTCACCTACCTCGTCAGCATAAGGTAGGGAGTCGTCAAATAATTCTAGGGAGAGGCTCCGAAAATGTTTGTATGTCGGGGTGGGGAGTAATGGCTCCCTGCACGGCCATCGGGGGGCAGCATTGGTGATGAGGTGCAGACACCTCCAGATCTAGGCAGGCCATATCCCGGGTCGGGATTATTCCCTCCTTGTCACGGTGCACGAGGTTGTTGATCACCCTTCGTTGGATAACCTTGGATGGGGAGAGGGGGTGTGGGTTACCCATGATCATAGATGTAGAGGTCGTTGCGGAAGAGGTAAATCCACATGGGACGGCCGTGTGGGAACTTCCCCTACCCCTGCATTGATGGGAAGGAAATGATCGCATCCCTAGAGCAGTGACTTGATTCCTGAGAGTAGGGAGATTAACTCATCAGTGCTAAAAGAAAAAGGAATCGACGACCAATGCCCCAGCGCCATACCGTCTTCTATGGCTGGTAGGAGGGATCCACACCAACAATGTAATAGAATGGGATGACCAATATTCTGCTACCCAAACATCTGGTGAGATTCACGCCAGGCCCACCATTTTCTTAGCGGGACCCGGAGCCAGATAACTGGATATGTCACACGTCAATCCATTGATACCTCGAAATCTACCTGTCTCTATATTGAGGAGAATAAATTCATGTCGGGTTCACCATTTCTATTTCTGATGCTTTCTTTGGGTCGCGTGCGTCCGTCTCTTTTGGGGGGACGGCAGCGCTGTCTGTTACCCCACATTCTGACTTTCCAAAGGTGGGTGACATCCGTCGCTTATTCAAGGACGTTTGTGCCTTGATCGAAACAGGATGATGGGATGTCGGTTCTTCCTTATGAGGACTCCTCCTCAGAACTCTTCACATATTCTGGGTCTTCCTTATAGATTTAGTACATTGTTCGTGAAGCTCTTCCTAGCGATATATCTTCATTGACACCAGTTAATTACATTGCTTCTGTCTAGAAATTCCAAGGGGTCCAGTCAGGGTAGCAACCTTCAGTCAGGGGAGTAGTCATGTTGGGCATCACTGGCGTGTCTGGGCACTAGGACACTGGTGCGTCTGTCTTATGTACCTTATTATAGGGATTCTAGAATAGCACGGAAGCCCGAGGTATCCCACATTGAATACGGAGAATTATATTCCATGGGAATGTATATGAGGTTTTCCTCAGCTTCCCATGTTTAACATAGGGTATACCGAAAGTTTAACGTCTAGTGGAGACGGATCAGACCGATCAGAACACAAGATAGAGTTGATCATATGGGTGCAACCCGCGGAGGGAACAATGATGTTGGGGAGAAAGCACGGCTGACTTCCTGGTTACTGTTGAGGGGAATGGGATATGAGGTTTCATGATCCCACAGGTATGTGGTAGCCTGGGTAAGAATCGAGATAGATGACGAAGTGGTTGAATGATGTGAATGACTATTGGGATGGAACCGCCATGAGGATAATAATGGTTTTGGGATTGAGAATTGAAGAGGCTTCCTACGTATCCCTGTGGCAGGGAATCAATTCCCATGTAGTTCATCTGACGACAGCTTACCACTGATTGGGGCTCTCAATAGCTTGCCGATGGGTGGGGTTGCAACGTCTTATCACTGGATAAGAATTTCAAGGGCTTACCTCTGAATAAAATCGCAATATCTTACCACTGAATGTAGTGACAATGGCTTTCCACTGAATAGGGAATCAAAAGTGGAATAAAGTTTAACGTCATGAAGTACAGGGGTGGACCTATGTGAAATGGATGGGACCATGGGTTATTGGGCATGAACCTCAGGGAGGCTTCCTATGTACCCTACCTTAAAAAGGATCAAATTTCACGTAGTTCGGGTAGGATGTGTGTGCAACGGCTTACCGCTGACTGGGAAAACAATGGCTTACCGCTAATTGGGGTCCACAGTTTAACGTCGTGTGGGACGGGGGTGAATCGATGTGAAGGTGGTCGAAGCGACCGAATGTTGGGATTGCACCTCAGGGAGGCTTCCTACATACCTTGCCTTGGCAAGGAGCAAAGACCTCATAGTTCAAATGGTTTTATTTAGGGATTACACACTGAGGTGGCCCAAGGTGTTGGCGAACTGACATGAAGGGGTTGGGACAACCAATGGACGGTAGGCTTGAACTTCATGGAGGCTTCTTACATAACTTGCCTTATAAATTATCAAATACCACATAGTTCAGGTGAGGTCGGTGAACCGACGTGAAAGAGGACCTAGGGTCCCATGGGTGGTGGGCTTGAACCTCGTGGAGGCATCCAACATACATTGACTTGGAAAAGATCAAAGTCCTCATAGTTTGGAATAAGGGAATTGGTGCACCGATGTCAAAGTGGTTTTGAGCAATGGGTGTTGGGCTTGAACCTTAGGGAGGTTTCCTATGTACCATGCCTTGGAAAAGATCAAATTCCCCGTAGTTTGGAATGTTTGTGTGGGGCTTACACTCTAGGCTTCCCAAGGTTTTGGTGAACCAACATGAAGGGGGTCGGGAAAATCAATGGATGGTGGGATTGAACCTTAGGGAGGCGTCCAACGTACCATGCCTTGGAAAAGATAAAAGTCCACATAGTTTATGTGGGGTGTGGGGCTTGCACTATAGGCTGGTCAGAGTGGGGATGTCAAGGTCGGTGATTGATCTAAGCCTACGTGAGTCATGCTCGGTGTGAGAAAGAAGAGACAGCAAAGACCCGACGATCACGTCATGAAAGGTGCATCTGTGGGAAGTGGAGTGGGGCTTACACATGATTGTAGCCCAAAGAGGAAACAGGGTCTTATGTGTGGTTAGAAGCCTCAAGAGGAAACATGGGATTATGTGTGGTTAGCAGCCCGAAGAGGAAACAAGGGCTTATGCATGGTTAGCAGCCCGAAGAGGAAACATGGGCTTATGTGTGGTTAGCAGCCCGAAGAGGTTGGGACTTTCTCTAGGATGGAGGCTCGATGGTGAAAAATCCCCATGGAAGAGGGATACAGTACCAATGAAAGGAGTGGTCCGGTGTCTATCCCCCCTCCCCATGGTCTTTGGGACCGAAGAAGAAAGGAGGAGAAGGGACGCTGCCTCCTAAGAGAAAAGCTAGGGGCTTACACCGAGATGGTTGCCCTTTCCCCGAGGATAAACTCCACTCCGAAAAGGAGAATATCATACCTTGTGTGAGAATATCTCATCCTCGTGGAGACCAGTGGGCATGGAGAATGTACAAGGTGGGGGGAACCCCGCGTGCGAAGCACAGGGTGAGGTCAGAGTTTAATGTCTTGTGCTGAGGATGATAGTGCTTGGCAGTTTAACGTCCTGCAGCTCAGATGAGATGGGTTCACTCTGCACCCCTAGGACTTACATTACTGGTACCCTCTGCACCTTGGTGAAGATAGGGGACAAGATATTCCATGATGAGGGGGTGTTATAGAGAGAACCATGGGAGGGTCCATGTTAGTGTGGAAATGCAAAGAAGCAATAGCCATTAACGTTCCTATGAGATGAAGCATGAGGCGAAGAGAAACGATGGGAAGTATTGTCCAAGGGACATTGAAATCACATGATGCAAACCTAGAGGGTCGCATGGGAAAAGGAATTGCAAAGAAGAGGGGTTCATAGGTAGGGGACTTGTGAAGCAATTCTCCTCCCCGTGGCGGAGGATACTTGCGAAGGGGTGTGCTTCGTGATGTGGGGTGCCTCAGCCTAAGTATAGGGCATAGGTGTATATAGGAGGTGCTGTGAAAAGTGGGAAGGAATTCACGGAGCACTGCCTTGCAAAGAAATGGTGCCTCACGAAGCAAGTTATCATGAAGCAATGTGCTTCGCCAAGTACAGTTACCCCTCCTTAGCATGTGGATCACGTGCACATGAAGGGTGTTTCATGAAGCATAAATGCTCCGCAACGACCTGGGTCCCCTTGGAGATACCCTTCATTCGCGGAGGGCGTTAGGCTCCATGAAAATAATCCCTTTTGAAATAGGGGTTAAAATAAGGCAAAGGGGAGGCACTTCACAGAGCATAAGTACCTCACTTATCTCATGGTTCGCAGAGCAGAAGGCGCTTCATGATTTCAGAGATATGAAGTTGAAAGGTCGGATCATTTGTCCGTGGGACTCGGGGGGAGGCCAGTATTTATAGGTAAGAGGCGTCGTGAAGCATCACCCACTCAGCATGAATAATGATTATTTTGCCCCACGGTGGGCTCGCGAACATCAAATGCGGTCACGGAGCATCCCACCTCCTTGCTTCGTGGCGGGCTCATGAACGTCAAAGGTGCTCGCGGAGCATTACTACATCCTTGCTCTGCGGTGGACTCGCAAACGTCGAAGGTGATCCGGGAGAGTTACCACCTCCTTTCTCTAGGGCGGGCTCGCGAACATCAAATTCCCTCATGGAGAGTTACTGCCTCCTTGCTCTGCGGTAGGCACAATGTGATTGGGGCTCCGCGAATGGTCTTTGCAGGGCAGCCCCTTGATGCATTCCATTTCATCACCTTCTTCTCCAATTTTGGAGCCAAAAACTGGTTTACTAGCCACACAGGGGATCACTCTGGAGTTTATTGTCATCCAAGTTGATGAATGTCACTCTAGAATTTATCATGATCTAGGGAGACGAGAATGGTTTGATTTTTGGATCAAACCCATAAATGGGCATTCTATGAATCCTTGTGAAAGGAATCCAAACCCACATAGTTCATTTTCTTTTAATGGGAAACATAATACCTTTTAAGTTCATGTGTTAAGGATACAACCATAGAGTTTAACATCATGTGGCAAGGACGTGTAGAAAGAAGGTGCCTAGTCAATGTTTTGTGTGGGACTTACATCGAAACAGCCCATGGAACCTGGAAGGGATATGAGTTTTCAAGATTAATTAGAACCTATTAGGATGTGACCCAAAAAATTATGGTTGTTTTAGGATGTTGGGGTTGAACCTCTGAGAGGATTCCTTCGTATTCCATTTATATGGAAATAGAAGCCCAATTAGTTTGTTAGTGAGGATCCTTGACTATAGAGGTTTTCCATGGTAAGTATCACAGTAGATTATATCCCTCTGAGAAGATTGGTTGGGAGTTACTTTTAATAAGGAGATCCCCCACATAGGGAATATGAGGGATTTTTTAGCTCATTATGGATTTAGGGCTTAACATGGGGTTTAATACTTATGAGGATACCTAGATTAAAGGAATTAAGGTTATGTCTTATTCCTAAGTAGGATTCCCTTTGAGCTCGGGCCTTGATTGGGATTCCTATGTATCTTGGTTAAAAGGAATCAGAGTTTTTTTAGTACAATCCTTTTGGTTGATTGTGTGGATGTTATGATCAATAAAAACCTCAAATCCCACATGATTCATACTCGGTGTGATAACCAAGAGGATGTTAAATATTCAACAAACCACACACATTCCTTCATTCCATGATGGAAGAAGAGGAGAACGACAGTGGAAGAGGCCGAGGTGACCGTGGAAGAGGTTGAGGCTGTGATAGAAGACTCCAAGGATTAGACACTTACCTCTATGGAATTTACATTGGAAAAAAGTAAAAGGTAATAAATTAATGGTGGTATTAGATGATAAGGTGATAAGGGAGAGGGCTTGGGTACGCAACCCCTTTCTGACTCTACATCCAGGAGGCAGAGAGGAGAAAAATGTGTAACATCATGCAAGAAAATCTAGTGTATTACACCTAAATGGAAATGTTTTTGGGGATTGGTTGTGGATTAATAAAAAGGAGGATAACCATTTATGGTTCAACCTATAATATGATTCATGTGATTAAATTTTAGGAGTTCATAGACTCAAGTGACTCATGGAATCCAAAAAGATAATTTCAACTCGCAACACATGAATGAGACCAAGTTGAGTTTGTCAACTATAGTAATTTCATGGACTATGGATGAGTATCTCAAATCATGTTATTCTTAGGGTGGATGGTAAGGTCATATAAGATTCATTCCAAAATTTCACTGACACAACCCAAAATTTTGATAGTGCGACTCACCATTTTTCATGGGGACTGTGATGGATGTGAAGGGACTAAACCATCATTGATCCCAAGTGGGGGTGCAGGGGAATATGCCATGAGGTAAGGACTAGAAGGTTCTCTCAAGTGGGTCTCCCTTGTATGGGTCTCATAGGTAGGTCATCCAAGGCGGGTCTCCTTAATATGGGTCAACTTAGGTGGGTCTCCCAGGTTTGGGGTCACCCAGGTGGTACCTCACCCAAGTGGTACTAGGCGAGATCAGACTACCTAACCTGGGTATGGGTCTCCGAAGTGTGGGTCACCCAATTTATGGGATGAGGGCCTTGACTTAGTTATGTGGGGCCACGAATGGTCATCCATGTAGTGACAGACTACTTGGGAAGATGACATACATGGCTAGAGCCATCTCTAGGATTCCCTATCCAATAGATCCATCATTCTCTGAAAATTTGAGGTAGGGGGGTCTATTTATAGACATGTTGTACCAACACAGATGTACGTGCGCATATGGACTTTTAGGGATGGACTTGTAGATATTAAATTATGTGCATGGACTTGCGTTCTAACACACATTATTTTATAAAATTTTCTAACTACCGAGACCCATGACTTTTGATCTGTTACTCCGTTTGGGATTTGAGGCCAGTAAAATCAATTATCTCAAAGATATATACACATATTAGAATAATGAATAAATGAAATCATCTCAGTAGAAACTTAGAAATTTCATTTAATCTATCATCACATTTCCATCATTGATCTTGGAAATCAACAGCCAACTCTTTGAGGGGGTCTTTCCACATAACCCTTATTCTCAAGTATTGTTTTGGAGCATGGAAATCCAGACTGCATATTCTTCCAACATCAAAACACATTTTTCTCGAACATGAAATTAGTTGTCTAAGTGAGGATCAAATCCTGAATTCTATGGTAAATTTCATGAAAAGAATTTTGCAGTCTCAATAGTTCCCTTGGTTTTTACATAAATATTAGGGATTCTCAATGATCTCATAGGGATATGGATAAAACATAGAGAATGGGTTTTAATTATATAGGACTAATGGATAATTCTCATAGTTGAATGAAATTTCAACTATATATATATTATAAGTGTGAGAATAATCAATTGGAAAACAAGATCAAATGAATATGGATATTATTTATGTTTTGAAAGTATGAGCATCAAGATAAGAAATATCAAAGAGAGAAAATGAATATAATTGAAATTGTGGAAGAAAAGAATGTTACACTAAATCCTTCACCTATGGTATAATGATTCAACATCAATGTACATGTAAACTATCCTTGTTATAGAATAATGACAAGGATCACTGATGATAATCGATAAAAAACATATGGATCTAGGTGAGTAAGTATGAGGTTATTCTATAACTTCTTCTATAATGGATCATGAAAACGATGTGGTTAATGGTACACATATCTATAAAAATCTAGGCATAATATACATGGATATTACACATTTTAGATGATTAATCATTTAATTATAAAAAAATCCTGAAGACTATAGTAGTTTAGTGCCTTTGGAAAGTTGGAACACATTATTATAATATGGTGAATTATCACCAATGTCTCCAGTAATGATATGAAAAATTATCACAACCACAGAAAACCATTCTTCATAACCTAGGGAAAATAAACATATAAAAGGGTGAACTCGTATGCTCAATAAGAGTAAACATATGTTATATCAATCTATGATCATATGAAACAATAATTGAATAATAACCATATGTGATCATGAACATATCTTACAAGGTTCATATCCAACCTTTCATATATGACAAACATGATGCATGCCATAAATATTGGATGTTAAAAAGAAATTAATTAGAAGATAATTAGTAACATGAACCATAAGGGTATGTCACCAGGATAATAGATATATTTATGGAATTAAAATCATCTTATAACATTATGAACATGTATAAATAGAAACATGTCCACTGATTAATTCAAGTACATATAATTAGGTCCTTACATAAACTTATGGGTATGCAACCTGGTCCTTCCAAAACATTGTTAACATATAATTAGGTTCAAAAAAACATCATAGTTGTTAAGTAATGATCACAAGACTATAAAAATTGTGGATCATGACACACATTTTTACCATTTGGATCATGTTTACCCATATTCCTATAGTGGATTGAGTTTCCCCATTATCCAATATTGGATCAGTTTTTCCCTTCTACCCATAGTGGATCTGGTTTCCCCTTCTTACCATATTGGATTAGTTTTCACCTTCTTCCCACTGTGCATCAGGATTCCCAATATTCATATAGTTTATTAGGTTTCCCCTTATGTCAATAGTTCATCAAGCCTGACAACCTAGTCCCATCATTATATCATGAGATATAAATCATTACCAAATTTATTGGAGGGAGATATAGTTACAACCCATTACATAATCAAATCATGCATACATGTGTCATATCATTATAAAATTATCCTCATATCATGACCCATAAAAAGAGATAGGTTTCATAAACATCATATCATAACCAATTAAATGAAATGGGTATCATAGACACATCATCATATCATAACCTATGGAAAAGATTTAGGTTTAAGAATAATTTCATCAAAGAAGAACTCGTGAAAAGAAGAGGGTTTCATAAGAGTTTTATAATGGTATAACTCATGGAAGAGAAACATTTCTAATAAACAACATGTCTTCATAAAAACTTTAAAAAAAACATTTTGAAAAACTTTTTCCGTTGAAAATAACCGTTAAAAATTATAAAGTAAAATTTTAAAATAATTTAATACACTTTTTTGAACATTAATGTTTGAAATACTTTTTCCTAAAATGTGAGTATATAATATCATTTAAAAATAATAATTTTAGAAAAAATGGCTCTTTAATAAAATCAATTTCTGAGCGAATAGAACGATAGTCAAATTATCTTAAAAACATCTGCTTAAATATATTTAGTACCAAATAGTACTAAAATGCTACTATTAATTAATAATATCATTAATAAATAGAGGATAATAAAATTCATGAGTATTCTTGAGATATGGGTCATAGTGTTTTATTAATGGAATCATAATCATAAATAATCTTGATCAATGATTAGATCACTACAATAAACTATTACCAATTTGGTAACTTTAATTCCAAATCCACATGAAAGTATAAAATTGCATAAAGCATAAAATATCATGAATATACGAATATTCATGGTATAACACATCAAAATTCTATATATACACCTCATAAAACAATATAGTTTCATAACATAACATGTTTTCAAAAGAAGGTAAATTGAGACAACATTACATTTTGAATCTGGTTACTTTTGAATCATAAACTCCACAAAAAAGGGGATCATAAAATTGTTATATGAATACCCATAAATTTATGGATATGAATCATAAAATACATTCATTTTTAGTATATCCACTACATAATATAAATTAGGACTAAATAAGTCAAAAGTCTCGTAGAAATAAAATTAAGACTAGAAATCCCTATACTACTTGAGTAACTTTTGAATGAAGATATTCCTGAAATAATATAATCAACTGAAACATTAAATATCATGAAATAATAGAAATTCATGATATAACAAGTCCTTGAGAAGAATATACACTCTAAAACAACAATTAGTGGTGAATATAGCATATATCTCGTATAAATTAATGTGAGACGAGAAAACCCTTACCTTAAGTAATGACTTTCCTCACACACATTAAAACCATCTATTTTTCAGGTTATTAATTTTTTTTAACCAATGGACATACTTGTATTTCTTTCTATCCAAAATGAGGCATTAGGGATGATAGGAAGGATGTTTGGATCTTATTTGAGTAGGATTTACATGAGATAAGGGTCTTGAGTGTTTTGAAGAAGTGGGGAGGGTTGGAGATTTTTAGTTATCCTACTAGATGAATCATCAGGAAGGGAAGAGTGTCACATGTTTCATCTAATCAGTAGACCTTGGAAGAATGGTTCAATTTATTTAGGTAATATATTATTTCACAAATTCTAGTTCAGATGGGTGAGAAACTCTATAAATTTCTAGACCTCACTCGAATAATTGCATAAATATGAGGATTTGATGATTGGATGATGATGGAAGTGGGAAGGGTATACTACCATGTGGGTTTTTCCTCAAATGATTCTATGAGAAGCACATAGAGTGTAGGTTCAGTCCCCCTGAAGCCTAAATTCTTAAGAATCCTAGAGTAGTATAAGAAATTTTACAATAATAATGTAATGAACTCTCATACATAGTTGCATATTCGTATATATAGATTAAAATGGATTTCTTAGAACCAATAAATAGGGGTATATCATCTTATATTAGGAATCCCTTTATAATATAAAAATTGACAAATAATCCATGATTCAGTCATTATTCTAGAGCTGAAGTTGTGGTTGATATGTCCATCACTCTTTTAGAGGAGGTGGTGTAGATAACAACAGATGATATCATTAGGCTTTCCTTCCAATATGAGAGGAAGCCTATTTTTTCATGATCAATAGATTTTTTGGTCACCTCACCTCTGAATGTAAAAGGGATATGGAATTCATTTTTTTAAAAAATAAATGGAATAATGATGTGCCTGTAGGGCATGGATGAGTTGGTTAAAGGAGGTGGTGCCCTAACCCCAAGGTTATGGGTTTGAGTCCTCATAAGGAAACACACACTATATTCTAACAAACCACTCGGGGGACCCTCTTCCTCATTGGTAACTATACCAAGACTAAGGTTTGGCCACCTTGGGCCTTGCTGCGGACATACGGTGCTTAGGTGGGGGGCCACCTTAATACCTCGTTACCCAACAACACGTTTTTTCCAACGAGCATGTACCCAAGTGTTTTAGGATCCTTCTTGGAATCCAAAAGACCTAGAATAAAATTTGGGAATGTGAGAATTTATGGGGTACTCTAGTACGACATTATAGAAGTATTGTAGCAGCAACAATACTGTAGCAGCGGTGTTACTGTAGCAGTGGTGGAACTATAGTAGGAACTGTAGCAGTGTTAGTACTATAGCAGGTACTGTAGCGGCCTAGGTACTATAGCAGTATGATTAATTTAGGGGCTCGTTGTGAAACAAATGGGCTTTCAAGCCTTATATTCAGGACACATGGCCTTGGTCCTTCGGTCTTTGTAATGGGTCTCCTTTAACCTAGTAAAAAATAGGTCATTGCTTTAAATAATAGTGAGGGTTTAGCTACACCCTTTAAAAAAATAAATGATGATTATAATTGAATTATAAAAAAGGGAGAGGATAATTTTCCACTTTATGATGTGAATGGAATCATTTCTTCTGGGAACCAACTTGTTTGAGAAAAATATTCCACATTTCTATGGAGGGACACCTTGGATAGAATGAACAGCCTATACCAGTTACTAGGGGACCTGTGGTTATTAATAAGTAGCAATATAATGATGTTGTGGGCACTGGATGTTCAATTATTAGTGCTTATCGATCTACGGATGTGTTCTTTTAAGGGATTTTGTAGGAGGAGTTTTAGGTACATTCTTCTATTGTGAAACCGCTTACAATATCGAAGGCCATGAATAATGTAATTTATTATGATGCTAAAGAGGCTATAGAATTTATTTAGTTTCCTTATAATGACAATGAGGTTGTTACAAAAAGTCATGAAATAATCAATATGGAAAAAAGATACTTACCTTTAAGGTTGATGAACCTTTTCATGACATTATTTAAGAGACATCATTAGATGATCCAAAAGGAAATAGTTAAAAATGTAATTCAATTTAAGGTTCACATTATGAGGAGGATAATATGGAGGAGGAAATTACTAGAACCTCTACATAAGATGATTATAATACTGGGGAATTGTAGTTCCCAACTATCACAGATGTCATTCATTTACAGTATGGTATCAAGGAGAAACAACATGATAAACATGTTTAACATACTATCTTGAAAGGTGATTTCTCACAGGTTCCTTCCTCTAAGGCGTCCAAAACATAGGCATCCAAGGATAAGTCATCCATCCATTTATAATTCACATTAAAATTTAATATTGCGAGTGGTACATTCTAGTATGATGAGGTTGGGGATCAAAATAATGAGAGTATTGATTCCAAAAACTGATTGATTTTAGCAAAATGATGATATATCTAGGAACATGGAGGATCCACCAATTGATAGGGATATAAGGTATAGAATGAAAAAATTTAAAGGGAGAAGAAATAATGTTCATGGAACTATGGAACAATAAGTAGGTCCTCATACAAGAGGTAGGGTCCCCAAGAAATGAATATTTTTTATTGGAATTATCAAGGGAAATGGAATCCCCTAATGGATAAGAACCATACAATTTTTAATTTGTCCCACAATCCTATGATTATTTGAATTGTGGAACCAAAAATGGTGTCTGGAAATTATAAGACCATTAAATGGGAAACCATAGAGTATAACTTCATTTCTCATAACATTCATTGTCTTAGCATAAATCATTTATGTATTTTTAAACATGAATGAATCCATATTAGAAAATTCATTCACAAAGCAGGGAGTATTTTTGTTTCCTTAACAATTAATGTTGTCTTGAATCTGTCACTTTTGTGTATTAATCCACCTCATACATCCAAATAAGGGAACCATGGTTGGATATTAATGAAATATCTAGAAATACTAATAAAAAATGGTTTGTTTTGGGGGACTTCAACATTTTCCAAACACTAGAGGGAAATATTTGATCCATCTTTAGAAAAATTATAGGTTCATAATTTTCCTCTTTTATTGATCAATCCAATATTATTTCAATTACTATAACTAGATATAACTTCATATGGAATAGATATACCTTGAATAGTAGGATTGAACATAAGATAGATCTATTATTTTTGAAAATGGATGATAACAATGGCCTAAATATAGTCACTAGCTTCAACATTACCAAATACAACTCAGATCACAGCCCTATTATTGTTCAATTCAATGCCCATTTAACATGGTTAGTGCCTTTACCCATTCACATAAAAAATGGATGGGTTGTTATTCATGGATATATGGAGCTAATTGTATAGTCTTATAGGATGGAATTTATTGTAAGCGTATTGTAGAGGCATGCTGCCAAATTAAAGCACATAAAGTGGTTTATATGGGAATGGAGAGGGAGATCTTTATTTATGATTGATTTGGATACTAAGGATAACGAACAATAGATTCACTATAGTTAAATTAGTAATCAACATCAGGAAACTAAATCTATAAAGTAAATCCATTCCCAATCCAAATTGAATAACCAATTAATTGTAAAAAAAAGTCTCGATATGAATATTATGAACGTGAAATGGTTTAGGGATGATGATATAAATTTAGTAAATTTTTATACATTAAATAAGGAAAAGATAGTATGAATCGAGAACAATTATATCCACATTAATGGATGTTTTTACGCCTCTAAAAATGACATTACATGGGCTTTTATGGAGTACTTTAATCGATAGTATTCTAATGATGGGTTTGATAGAACACAAAAAATGATTCAAAAACTTATTTTTTTACCTTGAAGAATATCATAATAGTGCATTTTTCAAGGATCCTAGTAAAGTGGAAGTCAAATAGACCTTTTCACTCTTAATATGGAGATTGATGTTGGTCCTGATAGTTTTACTAATAATTCCATTATGTTCGATTGGGATATTTGAAAGGATGTATTAAAAAGTTCAACCATGGAATTCTTAACATATGCATCTATACCTCATGAAATTATCTTTAATTTTGTTTCATTGATACCTAATAAAGATAATTATATTGACATTAATGAATTAATAATAGTCTCTAATGAGAACACTTAGTTAGATCATTATGAGCAGAATGAGAGAAATCATTAAACATCACATTACCCAAATTCAGTTTGGATTTATACTAGGTTAAATCATATAAAATTGATTATTCATGAACTTAGAAATTTTTAACATAATTAAGAGGGAAACTTTGCACTAGAAGTGATATTTACAAGGTGTTTGTCACTATAAAATGGAATTTTTTTTATTTTATATCCTAATAAGGTATATATTTTGAAAAACCTCCATTAAATAGGTATACACCATTCTTAATTATGAAAATATAAAAGTTCTAATTAAAGGGTCTCCGAAAGGATTTTTAAAATGTAATAAGGGTGTTATGTAATGGGATCCACCCTTAGGGATTCATTTTTCAATTACTGAATATTATCTTAGGAGATGCATTAAGAAACATGCCCAAATATTCATTTATAGTCCAAATAAAGCTAGTAGGTGTATTTTCACTCCATCACAACTCTTGTTTGATGATGATATCCTTCTCCTTCGACAAGTCTCAAAGAAAACCATCCCTACCCTTAAAGGTCTGTTTTATCATAAAGAGAATTTGGATGGATATGATATAATATAAAATTAGTCCTTTATTACTTTTAGTGATGGAATTTTAGTTAAAATACATAATTCAATAATTATAAGACATAGGGTGAAGAGGGTATCTATTCATTTAAATTATCTTAAGTCCATTTTTTTTTGAAAAGACGAGTTGACAATATTTCCTAGGAATATGTATAAGAATCATAAATTAATTGTCCAAGTGGACATGGAAATCCAGGAATCAATATGGATGGCTATTCCTTGTTAATTTGGTGACTACATATAAATTTTTCTACCTATATTTGTACAGGTGGCCAATAACCATCATCAATGACATTTAATGCATGATCAGAATTTTATAAGGACTAGATCTGTACATAAATGGAAATTAGTTACTATTATTTCGATGTAATGTATCAAACCTATTAATATGGGACTCCTTGGTGTTAATGAACATTGGATATTTAATGATGGACTCACTATGATATTTACATGGAATCTCTCAGTCTCTTATACCTCCAACTTCTTTTCAAATAGGTTCATAATAAAACTATTGGATGGTTATTCATATTATCATTCCTCGTAGTTTTAGTCATATTTAAAATAATCCTTTAATGACATTATGTACAATTCAAAGTGGTTGTTCAGTAGAAAGTCTAATCTCTATATTCAGAGTTTTGTAGGGTAGGAAAACCCTGTTAATGATAATATAAATGTTCCCCATGATAGGTTGAAATTGACAATTACTGATTTATTGATTCCTTATAACATTCTTGATTTTATTCCCTCATATATGATTCTTGATATTTAGAATTACCATCTTATGGATGATGATGCCCTCATTTAGAAGCCCAACCCTAGTGGAAAATTCAATATCATAGATCACTACATTCTACAATGTGAATTCTTGGGTATACATCAATCATGGATGATCAATTTTAAGGTATACTAAAATAAACTCTCAAGGTTCTTTATACACTAGATAATTTAGAAGAAAAAAATTCCTACATGTGACCAGATCAAAAGGACTGGGCAACATATTGTTTCAGACTTCTTTCTTTGTTTAATGGATGAAATTAAAACTCCATATCTTTTCATGTGCTGTCTATTTTCTCAAATTTTCTGATAATATCCAACTGTTATAATTGGAGTTAACCTCAATCTTGATAGGTATCTTGAGGAATACTTGAACTCTATCTCCCATGCTGGTCATAATGACCAAATTTAGTGGTTTAACTTGACTACAACCACCATAGTCCTTTTTCATATCTGTCATGTACAATTTTCTAATAACCAAACACCCTTTTCCCATTTAGGTATACTTTCTTTCCATAAGAATGTGTATGTGGCTACAATTTTGAAAACATGAACCATGAACTATTATATGATTGAGCTATATATTTTCTGAAGGATGAGTTTTGGGGAAGTCATAGAAAGGTAATTTTTCTTAAATATGTATGCTGGAATTACCCATTCACCTCATCGATAAAGGTAAATGTTAATGGTGTATCCTTCATTATGTCGGGACCCTCGGGTTATGGTGGTATCTTCTGAATCCACTGTGTCTTTTTTCAATGGTTAATTTTGTCATTTTATTAGAATTGGAACTTCATATGAAGAGGATTTTTTGGCTATGATTAATGTCATCAATTATTCTTTCCACTATGGTCAGACATCCCATTCGGTTGAATCTAATTATCTGATTGTTACTATGGAATTAAATGCAAGAATAAGGAATGTCTCTTGGAAAATATTACCCTATTGTACTGATTTTATTCGTATTTCCAATCACCTTAATTTAAATATTTAACATTTTTATATAGAATCCAACCAGGAGGCTCATGATTTATCCAAGAAGGTGATTATGGAATCAATCTTGATGCGGACCTTTAGGACACTAGACTATTGTACACCAATTGTGGATGAAAACATGAAAGGAGTGGTTTACTCCCATTTATGTAAAACCCCTTATAATGGTTGAATTTACCTTTATTTTTTTATTGAATAATATTATTAGGGATGGATTTTTTGAAGACCTTGATTTCTTTAGTAAAAAACTGGGGAGGGTGAGTGCATTTTAATAGTAGAAGAGGACAAAAATTCTTGTAAATTAAAAACTTTAAACACTATTAGGAGGTCTTCCTTAACTAATATGCTTCAAAAATTAAAAAAAAAATTATAAAATGAGATGTATGTTCAATGCACACTCACAACATAAAAAAATAAAATCAATCTATTCATTTATTCCATAGTCCTTAATTTTCCTTATTTTTTCCATTTTTATTTTTCATTTAGGTAACTAGTTTTCTAACATGTTGAATTCATCCATTAAGAGTAATTTAAAATGAGAAATATTAAAAAATTCAGACACACTGATTGTAAAATATTACACATAATTTTAAATAAAAATCCCATATGTGTAAGAAATTTATTTTATCAGAAACATGTGTAATGTACAAATATAATACTTTATTCATAACTGCGCTAACAAAGTTTTTACAATTTATGGGTCAATATGATGATTATAAAAGGAAAATTAGACCATGAATGGATCATATATTATATTTATTGACATTATTAAATCACTTTTTGTATGATATAATTTTTAATAATTTTAAATTATTTAATTAAATATATTTTTTTAATTTAATTATTAAGTATAAAATTCATGTGTTCACGTTTCTTAAGAATTTAATGTAATTATATTATCTAAAAAATTTAAATATAAATTTCTATGAATAAAATGACTCATTTATCATTTAATATATTATTTATAACCAAACTTATGTTGCTTCTTCCCTACTCTAAATATTTATAAGTGTTTGAGGTAAGGAATATTCATTTTTTGTCATTTTCATTACCTAACTTATTATATAGGACAATTTTATTGAATTAATGTACAAATAACATATAATAATACATAATAAGGTTGTTAGGGTCTAAATATTTCCATTCAATGGGTTTTTGAAAAAAATCATTTATACACCTTAACTTCTATGTTTAATCATTATGTATGGTTCTTCTTACCTTAATCGTTATGAATAATTTTAACCATTTTCAATAGTTATTTCAGTAAAAAAATTAATTTTATCATGTTCTAAAAAAATTTAATACTAATTACAGATATATATATCTGTTCTTACAAATTTAATTCATATAAATAGATAAAATTAATTTAATATTAATCTCATAGATTCTACGATACAATGGTTTTTCAAGAGAATATTTCAAAAGTTTGAAAAGTTTATAAATCCAATTTCAATGTCAAATTGACTAAATTGACCTAAATTAGACAAACTTATGTATAATTTAACTAATTACATGTCAAATAAAATTTAACATATAACATAACTATATAAATAAATTAGATAAAAAATTAGTTTTCAATTAAAATTCAGTATTTTTTACTATTTATCCAAAAGTAAAATATTTACAAAATACCCAAATATTCACCCTAAAATATTTTTTGAAATTATAAATTAAAATATTGAGAATATTTAAACAATTTCAATTATATTAATAGTCTAAAATTAATTTTATTATTGTTTACAGAAGGACATAAAAAAGAATCCCTTTTGAGAAAATATTATTTTTCAAAATATATACATTTTATTGGAAATTAAATTTTTTATTGTAAAAATGGTTTATATATAAAAAAAGTATACATAATATTTAAGACGTATTTATTAATATTAATATCACTATGTTTTATAATTGTGTTACAATAGGCCTGTTTAAATAATTTAATATTAAAATAATGTTTTTAGAAACTCAATGTTGCATGAAACACAAGTTAAGATAATGTTTAACATAGAGCAAGATTAACTTAGTGTCTAATATATAATAATTTATAACATAGTGTATCATGTAACTAAATTTATCAAATAAATTTAATATATTTGAAATGAATGGTTCAAAAAAACTCAGGGCGTTAAAATATATTTTTTCAAGAATGGGAAATTTATTATTTCATTTAGCTTCCAAACATTATTTTATAACCTAATGGTTTAATAGAAATATAAAACACCACCTCAATAAATGACTATTTAGTTATAAATAAATTTAAAATTAGGGAAATAATTATCTGTCAATTATACAAATATCTCTCAATTATAATTTGTGTTATGAATATCCAAAAAAATTATTTTTATCCTATTAGTGGAATTTAATGATCCATTGGGAATAGATTTTCTATCTTTATATAGAACAAAAATAAACTTCTTGTAGTGGTAATTCATATTACATATCCAAAATCTGTAAAGACCCATAAAATTTAAGGGAATTTTTTTTTCTAATTTTCTTTGGGATTTTACAAGAACATGGTTTCTGACGGCGCCTGATTCCGAGGCCCGGTGTGCCCGGAATCATTTTCCGATGTTTAGCTTGGGTACGTTCAGTGAACGAACGAGTGGGTTTTTCTAACTTTTGAACCGGTGCTTGGAATCGAATTCCAAGGGCACCGATGGAATCGCAGTGCTGGTAATTTCTTAGGAACACCTTTTTTGGAGTTGCGTTAGCTCGGGTGTGGTTTTTAATTTTTGGGGTTAAGTTAAGAAATAAAATAAAAGTGATGGGACACATTATTTTATTTCACTTAACGCCACTTAAGGACACTTAAGCTAAGTTAAGCAGATAGGGTGGAACTCAAAATATCCTACCCACATGGTAGGATATTTGTGAGGTGGGGCCCACACGAGCCCCACCGTTTTTTCCCTCCTAAGTAAGACAACCAAACCCCCCTTTTTAATGAAGTCAAACATTACGTTTTTCTGGTTAAGAAACGCCTCATTAAATTCGGCGGTTAAATCGTTACAATTAATTCATTGAATTAATTGTTCGTTTCTTTTCTTTCGAAATTCAAATGTGTCATGTGCGTTAATAAAATAAGATAACTCTTATTTTATTTCTGTTGGATCTTGTGGTGTGTAGAGGATTTGGAGGAAAGCGTTCTTCTTCGACGAAGAACGCGAAGAACGCGAAGAACGCGAAAAACACACCGATCTCCGACGAAGAATGCCAAAACCTCGGAGATCAACGACGTGACGCCATGTACCGCGACGTCAATGACGCTTCTTCCACGACACTCCTTCTGCGACGTTTCTTCTACGATGATCCTTCTCTTCCGCGAAGAACCTCTTCTTCCGCGATGGTTAATTCCACAACGAAC
The DNA here is from genome assembly GCA_963277665.1 of Viscum album. Lineage (NCBI taxonomy): Eukaryota > Viridiplantae > Streptophyta > Magnoliopsida > Santalales > Viscaceae > Viscum > Viscum album. Next base: position 1,469,511,378 of record OY728158.1, read on the forward strand.
TCACGTTTGACGGCAACGTTGAGGTTGGGAATTATTTGATAATGATTTTATTCCCTCGTTTCATTAATTCTAAAGAAAACAAGGAAAAATGGATCAACTTATTATCTAGTTGATCCGCACACGTTTTCCTTGCAGGTTTGGAATTTTTGTTGCGGGAAGTTGTGGGGGCTTATTTTATTATTGATCGTGATCTCATCTGTCGCCTTTCTTGGTTTCATTTTGGCCCACCTGTTATCATACTAACGGGAGGAGGTCGGACCGCACAAACATGGATGACCCTCCTTCCCCCCTTGTTGTTTGATTTTTTTGCGGCATGAGAAAGGCAGCACGGTGCCATTGCACAGCACAGAAACGAGAAAGAACGTGGCGAAGAAGCGCGGCGCCGTCGCGCCGCGCCGTTGAGGCCGAACGAAACCGCAGGAGGAGTCGGGGCCGCGAAGGCATTTTGAAGGCTTTGCAGTGAAGGTCGAGTCCCGAGACGATCACTGGTGAAGACCACTGGCAAATCGGACCACCGGAGCGCGTCCAGTGGTCCGCGGAAGCCCCCACCGGCGCGCCCCGCGGGCACGGCGCCGCCGGCAGTCGGGGGTGGCGGCGCCCGGCACGCCGCCGAAAGAATCCGCTGCGGCTGAAGCCACTGCCGCGAATGAGGGTCCTACGGCCGCGCGGGACCAGGGAACACGGGACACGGCAGCGTACATCATCCGGTGACACGAAGCGGCCCCCAGCGCGGGGGGACCGCGACTCCTTGGGCGCGACCGCTCCGCCAGCGCCGAGCCGCCCAGGTTGGGCCGGGCCGCTCAGGCCGGGCCAGGCCGCACTGGCCAGGCCTGGCCGCGCCCAGCCGAGTCGGACTCGGAACCGTGTCGGGTCGTCCCGATTCGGGCCGACCAAGGGGGGGTTGGGCCCGGTCGGTCCCGGCCCAGACCCCCTGTTTTCGGACCCCTCACGGTCTTTCACCCATATCTTGAGTTGTAGGCCTCCGATCGATGCACTGTCAGTGGTGATGCGACCCATGGATCGAAATGGTTTTTTTGGTATATTATACCCAAGGTTTTGGAGAACTTTGTGTTCGGCCGGGTTGGTTCGGAGACGAAACCAACCGGGCCCTCGGAGCGGAAACACTAATATCTTGAGCTTCGGGCATCCGATTGACGTGCCGTCTGTCTCGTTGAATTTCTCTTGAGGAGACAGACCTTTTGGAATACCTCGCCCAATTTTTGGATGTAGTTGGAGTATGCCTGAGTTTTATTGTACCCAAAATCCACCCAGGCCTCTAGAACGGATAAGCTGACATCTTTCAGAGCGGACGTCCGTTTGACAAACCGTCTGTGGCATTGGTGATCATGTTGAGAAACGGTCCCTATGAGTATACCCTATGAGATTTTGGGGTACAGTTGAGATACGGATGGGTTGGTTCGCTCACGAAACCAACCGGGCCCCTGGGACGAAAAGGCTAATAACTCACAGACCGGGCGTCCGATTGACGCGCCGTCTGTTGCATTGAAACCTCTATGACGAGGCGGTCCATTGAGATAATTCTTAGTGGGACTTTGAGTTACTTGGAGTATCGACCTGTAGCTCATGGAGTGGACCCTCCCAGAGATGAGCATGCGGAGTATGGAGACCGTGTAGCCGACTGAGACCTGACGACTGCTTGACCGACTCGACTTGGAGTGAGTCGACTAGCCCAGTGGACGGAGCACTACTTTTTTTGGGTGCAGACCCCTGGCGGACATAGCACTACCTATGTGACATTGCAGACCCACGGTACTCGTCCGGAGAGTACCTCTGTAGGCTACTAGGGAGTGTGCACTACTCTGTTTGGGTGGCATACCCCGGCGGGAAGCACTATTGTGTTTGGGTGGCTGGCCCGCGGTACTCGACAGGAGGAGTACCTCAGCAGTCTTAGGTTAGTGAGCAGTACCTCGGAGTCGTGACATGACCACTGTACACTCAAGAGACAGGGCTCTTCATTAGTTACGGTTTCATTAATGAAAATCCTGGTTTGAGCTGAGTCTATGACCTTTGTGTTTACCTCATGATTGAGATGGGTCACTTGATAACTTAGGTATATGTATGGGCATATACCTATGTAGTGGTTATCCATTTATTTCATAATCTTTGTGTTTCTTCATGATTGATTAATTGATAACTTAGGTATATGTATGGGCATATACCTAAGTAGAGGTTATCTATTGAGATCTTATTTGTGGTTATCCATGTTTGTTTTAGTGATACCTTGAGGGTCTCGGGGTCCCTACTGAGTATCGTTATACTCAACCCTACACGGGCTATGCCCCCACCTCGTTGTGTTGGTTGCAGACGACGGGCAGTGCTGACGGAGGTCGAGTGTTCGAGGATTGGACGGTACCCGGAGGTGGACCACATGACGAGTCAGTACCCGGAGGTGGACCACACGACGAGTCAGTATCCAGAGGTGGACTTCATGACAAGACGACACATGGAGGAGGTTGACGGGCAAGAGCGTTGTGGAGGCTATCTGTACCTACCCTTCAGGTAGGATCTGTAGTGGATGATCCAGGAGCTGCGCCATCTATACCTACCCTTCAGGTAGGTTCCGAGGAGGATGACCCAGAAGCCGCTTCCGTTCTTCCAGCTGTTGTCTTTTTCTATTGTACTTTTGTTCAGTTGTAGCTGTACTTTCAGTTGGGTTTGTATTCTGGCCCATTTACTTTTCAGCACTTTCTTTTGTACTTAGAGTTTTACTTCCTCTTGTACTCTGTGATGTTTTTTTTCTTTTATAAAGGCAATGCCTTCCCAGTTATCAGGATTTACGTCTTTGGTGGTAGTTTCCATCCCCTGGCCTATGGAAGGCGGGCTTGGGGTAGTCACGACACGGGCCCCGAGGACGGGTCGTGAAAAATTGGTATCAGAGGAGTCGGTTCTACCGCAGAACTTATAACTCTAATATTTTCATTCGTTAAAGAAATAGTGTTAAGATTACTGAGTGTGGTTTTCAGTTCAGGGAGTCCAGTGTTGGTGGGGGCGGCCGACGTATCCATACACCAGGACCCTGACAACGGATTTCTGACATTGTGCACGAAAACACTGATTGCGTGTGTGTTTTCAAAGGTTTTCCCTTAAAATAGCTCAAACCAGGTCAGCTCACTAGGTATAATCATTTGTCCATGTCATTTTGTTTCTTTCAGGATGCCTTTTCACGGACGACCAGCTAGATCCCCGAGGGATGTGCGTACTGACAGCCTGCTGAGCGACGAGGCTTCGGTACATGGCCCTCTTACAGTCGAGGCACCAGTGGAGGCACCAGCGGTAATACCATAAGTTGGGCCACCGATGCCACCAGCACCAGATGTAGGCGATGCATGACACTTGAGAGCGCTTCATGAGTTCTAGCACCAGAGGACACCTAGGTTCCAGGGAGAAATGGACCTGCAGGCAGTTGAGGATTGGCTGGAGACAGTGGTGAGAGTCTTCAGGCTAGTGGGGATGCCTGCATACTTCATGGTGATCTTTGCTGCCAGCCTTCTTCAGGAAGCAGCAGGCAGGTGGTGGAGCCACTTGTTCTAGTTTTACGATGGTATGACCTTCGTATGGGAAGAATTTGAGACCTTCTTCAGGGTGGAGTTTGTGGTAGTAGCTCTATACCCCGAGCGTGTTCAGGAGCTGCTGCCTTTGCCGCGTGTTTTTCGATCAGTAGTCGAGTCATCTATGGGCAGTAGACAGATGATGCAGAGGTCCAAGAGGACCAGAGCTAGCCGTACGAGGAGCAGGAAGTGTTATGAATGCAGCTAGACGGGTCACCTGGCACGTGACTGTCTGACTCCTCGTACAGTTGATCCACAGGCTTTGGAGGAGCCACCGAGGCAGAAGAAGCAGCGGGTGCTTGAACAACAACCGAGCAGTGGACAAGGTAGTAGAGTTCTAGGAGCAGGTGGACATGAGTGGAACTAGTGGATACGCCCCTTGTACTTCTAGTTCCATATTGCTATTGTATTTGTGTCTTTGTACTATGAGCTGCAATAATAAAAAGACACTTATCTTTGTTTTCTTTCCTGTCCATTTGTTTTGTTGATACTGAGTGGTCCCGGTTAAGACTGTTGACTTGACCCTCACTTTCGAGATTTCTACTGGAGGAGACCCAGTGACCTCGCACTGATGCCGAGAGTGTGACTCGACCCTTGGAGGTGAGAGTGACAGTTGGATATCTTGGTCGTTACGTCGAGGGCTTACGACATCATCCATGGAATGAATGCATCATTAATGTCAGGATTGACTGTATTAGGCAATGGGCATTGTTCATCCAGGGGATGAGACCGAGTTTCTCTTTCGGCAAAGGAGAAATTTTAGCAGCTCTTCCAGATCATAGGCAAAGAAGGTGCAGGTCATCCATGAGCGGATGAAGACTGCATAGTGCAGTAAGAAACAGGAAACTGGCACCAGTCTTAGAGACTCGGGCATGTTAAATTTTCAAGAAGTGGAATCTTTAAGGAGAGATGAGTCTGCGAAGCAGCAGACGTGGAGGCAGAGCTAGGAGAGCAGCATGTGGTGGTGTACGTTTTAACATGCTACAACCACCCACCATAGTTGACCCCGCCAGGCTCAGGGAGCTGGAGGGCAGGGGAAGATAGTAGCTGCTTGCGGTCAGGGAGAGTGACCCAATGGCTCTAAGAATGATTCGAGGGATAGACTATATCCAATACTAGATGCCGTAGTAATAGACGTCGATATGAATCATTCATTCCTTCCATGAATCTTGTCCCAGACCTAGAGTTTCTGGTAAGCCATAGACTTGACCCTCACGTCTGGAGATACCTTGGGAGAAGACTCGATAATCACACTTACACCGACAGTGTGGTCAGACCCTCGAGGCGACAGTTTCGGTTGGAATCACTTGGTGGCAGCGTCGAGGCCTTACGATGTTGTTTTGAGTATGGAATGGGCAATCACAGTTCATACACAGATTGACAGTATTAGGCAAAAAAGTCTGTGGTTTAACTATGACGTCGGGATGAGTTTTCCTTGGTCGGTGAAAAAGGAAACCCCAGGCAGCACAGGGTAACTCATGCACAGGAGGGTGCGACCGATCACTCTTGAGTCGGTCAAGCTTACCCTCGTGGCAGCAGTCATTTTGAGTTCCAGTTCTAAATAGGAATTGGAGACCTCTGGAGTTCGAGGATGACGATCACGTCCTTATACAGGTCTCACCATGACGAGGATTACGAAGATGTGGCCAAGGCGGCAAGTTATCTCCGAGGTTCAGCGGACCATCTTAGGTCCTCACCTGGGTAGGCGGGGTGGTTTACTACTTGACCCATCCACCCCAGTTGCACCAGGTGCACGACGACATCCATGTATCTCAACTGAGGAAATACGTGCGTGATCCTTTGCATATCATCGACCAAGGGGAGATGGACTTTGGCGATGGGGTGACTTTCATGGAGGTTCTAGTGGGAATCGAGGATCGACAGGAGCGGATCCTATGATGATGGTCGATTCCTCGGGTGCGCTTTCACTGGTAGTACGGGAACATCCAGGTGAGCACATGGGAGCGGAAGGCCCAGATGCGTGCTCAGTACCGCTTTTGTATCCCTAGTTTTTGTTAAAGCTTTACGAGGAAGTAAATCCCTGATGTGGGAGTCATGTAAAGACCCATAAAATTCAAGGTAAATTTTGCTTCTAATTTTCTTTGGGATTTTGCAAGAACATAGTTTCTGGAGGTGCCTGATTCCGAGGCCCGGTGTGCCCAGAATCATTTTACGAAGCTTAGCTCAGGTACGTTCAGCGAATGAACAAGCGGGTTTTTCTAACTTTCGAACTGGTGCTCGGAATCGAATTCCGAGGGCACCGATGGAATCGCAGCACTGGTAATTGCTTAGGAACACCTTTTCCAGTGTTGCGTTTGCTCGGGGGTGGTTTTTAATTTTTGGGGTTAAGTTAAGAAATAAAATAAAAGTGGTGAGACACTTTATTTTATTTCACTTAAAGCCACTTAATGCCACTTAATCTATGTTAAGCGAATTGGGTGGAACCGAAAATATCCTACCCACTTGGTAGGATATTTTTGAGGTGGGGCCTGGATGAGCCCCACCGTTTTTTCCCTCCTATGTAACGCACCTGTAACCACCCTTTTGAATGAAGTCAAACCTTACGTTTTTCTGGTTAAGAAACGCCTCATTAAATTGGACGGTTAAATCATTACAATTAATTCATTGAATTAATTGTTCGTTTCTTTTCTTTTGAAATTCAAACGTGTAATGTGCATTAATAAAATAAGAAAACTCTTATTTTATTTCTATTCGATCTTGTGGCGTGGAGAGGATTTGGAGGAAAGCATTCTTCTTCGATGAAGAACATGAAGAACGCGAAGAACGCACCGATATCCAACGAAGAACGCCAAACCCTCGGAGATCGATGACGCGACGCCATGTACCATGACGTCAATGATGATTCTTCCGCGACGCTCCTTCTGTGACGTTTCTTCCGTGACAATCCTTTTCTTCCGCGACGAACCACTTCTTCCGCGACAGTTAATTCCGCGATGAACTCACGTTCGACGACAACGTCGAGGTAGGGAATTATTTGAGAATGATTTTATTCCCTCGTTTCATTCATTCTAAAGAAAACAAGGAAACACGGATCAACTTATTATCTAGTTGATCCGCGCACGTTTTCCTTGCGGGTTGGGAATTTTTGTTGAGGGAAGTTGTGGGGACTTATTTTATTATTGATCGTGATCTCATCTGTCGCCTTTCTTGGTTTCATTTTGGGCCGCCTGTTATCATAATAACGGGAGGTGGTCGGACCGCATGAACACGGCCGAACCTCCTTATCCCCCTTGTTGTTTGAATTTGTTGTGGCATGAGAAAGGCTGCGCGGTGTCGTTGCACCGCACAGAAACGAGAAAGAACACGACGAAGAAGCGCGGTGCCGTCGTGCCGTGCCGTTGAGGCCGAACGAAACCGCGGGCGGAGTCGGGCCCGCAAAGGAGTTTTGAAGGCTTTGCAGCAAAGGTCGAGTCCCGAGATGATCACTCGTGAAGACCGAAGGCAAATCAAACCACCTGATCGGGTCCGGTGGTCCGCGGAAGACCCCGCTGGCGCGCCCCGCCGGTATGGTGACGCCGACACTCGGGGGCGGCGACGCCCGGTGCACCGCCGGAAGAATCCGTTGCGGCTGAAGCCGCGGCAGCGAACGAGGGTCCTGTGGCCGCACAGGACCGGGGAACACGGGACTCGGTAGTACGCTGCGTCCGATGACATGAAGCGGCCCCAGCGCGGGGGGACCGCGGCTCCTTGGGCGCGCCCGCTCGGCCAGCGCCGAGCCGCCCAGGCCGGGCCGCGCCGCTTAGGCCGGGCCGCGCCGCGCCCTGCCGGGTCGGACCCGGACCCTGGTCGGGTCGACCCAGTTCGGGCAGACCCAGGGGGGTTGGGCCGGGTCGGTCCGGGCCCAGACCCCCCGTTTTCGGACCCCTCACGGTCCTTCGCACATATCTTGAGTTTTAAACCTCCGATCGATGCACCATCAGTGGCGATGTGACCCTTGGATCAAGACGGTCATTTTGGTATATTATACTCAAGGTTTTAGAGAACTTTGGGTTCGGCCGGGTTGGTTTGGATACGAAACCAACCGGGCCCTCGGAACGGAAACACTTATATCTTGAGCTTCAGGCATCCGATTGACGTGCCGTCTGTCTCATTGAATTCCTCTTGAGGAGACGGAAATTTTGGCAGACCTTGCCCGAGGTTTGGATGCATTTGGAGTATGGCTGAGTTGGATTGTACCTGAAATCCAACCAGGCCCCTAGAACGGATAAGCTGATATCTTTCAGACCGGACGTCCGTTTGACGAACCATCAGCGGCGTTGGTGATCACGTTGAGAAACGGTCCCTATGAGTATAACCTATGAGAGTTTGGTGTACAGTTGAGATACGGCCGGGTTGGTTCGCTCACGAAACCAACCGGGCCCCTAGGACGAAAAGGCTAATAACTCACAGACCAGGCGTCTGATTGACGCGCCGTCTATTGCGTTGAGACCCGTATGACGAGGCGGTCCATTGAGATAATTATTAGTGGGACTTTGAGTTACTTGGAGTATCGACCTGTAGCTCATGGAGCAGACCCTCCCAGAGTCGAGCGTGCGGAGTATGGAGACCGTGTAGCTGACTGAGACCTGACGACTGCTTGACCGACTCGACTTGGAGTGAGTCGACTAGCCCAGTGGATGGAGCACTACTTTGTTTGGGTGCAGACCCATGGCGGATGAAGCACTACCTGTGTGACAGTCAAGACCCGCGGTACTCGTCCGGAGAGTACCTCTGCAGGCTACTCGGGGGTGTACACTACTGTGTTTGGGTGGCATACCCTGGCGGGAAGCACTACTATGATTGGGTGGCAGGCCCGCAGTACTCGACAGGAGGATTGCCTCAGAAGTCTTAGGTTAGTGAGCAATACCTCGGAGTCGTGACATGACCACTGTACAATCCAGAGACGGGGTTCTTCATCATTTATGGTTTCATTAATGAAAATCCTGGTTTAAGCTAAGTATATGACCTTTGTGTTTACCTCATGATTGATATGGGTCACTTGATAACTTAGGTATATGTATTGGCATATACCCGGGTCGTGGTTATCCGTTGATTTCATAATATTTGTGTTTCCTCATGATTGATTACTTGATAACTTAGGTATATGTATGCACATATACCTAAGTAGAGGTTATCTATTGAGATCTTCTTTGTGGTTATCCATGTTGGATTTAGTGAGACCTTGAGGGTCTCGGGGTCCCTACTGAGTATCGTTATACTCACACCTACATGGGCTATGCCCGCACCTCGTTGTGTTGGTTGCAGACGACGGGCAGTGCTGACGGAGGTCAAGTGTTCGAGGACTGGACGATACCTGGAGGTGGACCACACGACGATTCAGTACCCAGAGGTGGACCACATGAAGAGTCAGTATCTGGAGGTGGACATCACGACGAGACGACACATGGAGCAGGGAGACGGGCGAGAGAGTTGTGGAGGCTATCTGTACCTACCCTTCAGGTAGGATCTGTGGTGGATGATCCAGGAGATGCGCTATCTGTACCTACCCTTCAAGTAGGATATGAGGAGGATGACCCAGGAGCCGCTTCCGTTCTTCGAGCTGTTGTCTTTTTCTGTTGTACTTTTGTTCAGTTGTAGCTGTACTTTCTGTTGGGTTTGTATTCTGGCCCATTTACTTTTCATCACTTTCTTTTGTACTTAGTGTTTTACTTCCTCTTGTACTTTGTGATGTTTTTTTTCTTTTATAAAGGCAATTCCTTCCCAGTTATCGGGATTTACGCCTTTGGTTCTAGTCGCCAGCCCCTGGCCTATGGAAGGCGGGCTTGGGGTAGTCACGACACGGGCCCTGAGGACGGGTTGTGACAAAATCAACCTTTAATTTTATAAAATTTAAATTAAAAAGATAAATATCCTTTAGAAACCCATTCTATAGCATATGTATTGTTGCCTTATGATAAATGAAATCCTTCTCTTGAGTTTGAAATAAAGAATATAATGATCTATGATAAAACTCCAATGGTAAGTAAATATATAGATACATTCCATAAATAATTTTCTTGTATTGATTCTAATTGAGTGGATTATTTCTAAAATGAATATTTACCCATATCATAATCCATATCTAAATGTCAAAATATAATTTACCCATTAAACTAAAATAACTAAAGAATAAATAATGATATAATTTGGATAAGGGTTTCATATGCCAATGTGTTTCACCATGGGGTATGTTAGTTATCATTTTCTAGAAAAGGGATCATGAAGTTCATATATATATTAATTATCATAAAATAAATTAGTTTACTATAGAGAGTTTGTATCCCCCACTACATATTGATGAATTTTTTGATTATTTTTTCAGGTATATGAATTCCCATATGAAGATATTTTGTTGATTTTTCATCAATTTATGGTGAAGATATTGAAAGAAATATTTTCATTACCATTTAAATAATGATGGAGATGAATCTCTTTAAATTCTTAGGCACAATCTAAAACATCTTGAACATTAATTTTTATCATAAAATATTGAATTTTGTGTTAGTGGAAGATGCATGAAAAATAATACTTTGGTTTAATGGAATTAATTTAATATAAAATTTTCTAAAATGGTTTATTTTTAATAATAATGTTCTTAAAAACATTGAGGTTCATTATAATGACATCCAAATGGGTTAGAAATTCATCTGTTGTGGTATCCAAAAAGTGGAATCAGTAATCAATCAATTATTTGAAATGAAATGGTCAATATATATTTGGAATTATATTTTTAGTCACATAAGTAATGAAATTATAGAGTAATTTACCAAAAACATCATTGATGTGTGTTTATTGGGAGTGATAGACACATATGAGGTGGATAAAGTACATAATATTTCGTTGATGTGGGATTATGGTTCATTTAGATGGTCTGGAATAAATTAAGATGTTATGTTTGATCCTGATATATAGTTTTCTTGGATAATAATTATATTTCATTGTATTGATGGCATTGATTTCAATTATAATGAACCTCAGGGGAGTTAGGTTATCTAGAATATACAATGAAAATTAAACATTATTAATAAGGATAGTTCATGTGATCAATGAATCATGATATGTGGGGTCGTTGTCCATGATATGGAAGGCTTATTGTTTCCTATATTTAGTGTATACTATGGTCCGGGTATTTCCTCAATAGTGAAGCTCATGAAATTCATACTATGTTGGTTATATAAAATTCTCAAATCATTTGTCATATATATGTTGAAAATAAATTAGTGACTCTTTATAAGTCCTTATTAGGATATTGTAATCTACAATGTACTACCACATAATTGTGGTAGTATGCGTAGGACTTATGAATGTACATACATAGGACTAAAATACTTAGTGAGAGGTAAATTAGTTTGTGGAAATTCTAGAATCTAATGGAATTTAGGAATAAAACATACCTTTCTTCAACTAATGAATCATTAACTCATTATTTCAAAAATATTATATCTGATGACATCTTTGTAGGTTCTGGGCACATCATGTGGCATATAGGGCATCCCCAACATTACTTCGTATCATGATCGATGATTAGTTGGTTATTTACACAATGATAGATGTTGTGATCAATATAATTTAATCAAATAATATTAAAAATTGAAAAACAAAAGATCTAAAGGAAAGGATCATCCCATATTATATATAATTAATTTAAGAAATTAAAGAATTTCTTTGGGGAAAATTCCTTCTTCAGGGATGGTTTAATAAAAAACATCTACATGACATCATCATTGTGTTATAGGAATCATGTATATATTCCCTCCAACATTTATTAATAATTGTTCCATGAGCCTTTGAGAATCATCATATGAATCTTTGGGTTTTTTAATAGAAGATCTTAATACTTTCATCGTTCCACATTGATCACCTTGATAACATCTTTAAGTAATTGTTATCTTAAATCATTTTATACTATAGAGTGGTAGGGGAGGAGGGCCTCTCTCTATTATTGAGACCATTCATAGTGGGGGGTCTCTCTATTTCTTTGAGAGTACTCGCTCAGAATCTGATTGTGCATAGGCAGAAATGAATTGTCTCTATTAGAAAAATAATTTAATTATTTTTATTTACCACTAGGGTTCAAAAATAATAATTGCACATTCACCCAAAAAAAATTTTGTAATCACTACAGAACCTCATGTATATAAATTAATAAAAAATCTTATTTCATGAAATGTGCTAATCTCTAGAATTAAATTACATATTATTCATTAAATTAATATTCAATATATATTATTTCTCAATGGACCACTACACTTGGTTTACCATTATGTCACAATATTTATCATTCTTTTATTAACAACTACTTATTTAGTAAATAAATATCACTAAATTATTCAAAAATAAATAATTATATATCAAATTAAATAAATGGATATAAATAATTTTTTATGTATTCTTCTCATATAACATTCTCTTGAAAAATGGATGATTGAATATATGAGATCATGAAGACATGAATAATTATTAAACCATTTATTGGAATAATATTTTGTCAAATTTATAAATAATAATGTTATTTAACTGAGCTTTTGGATACACTTAGTGTGTGATCATTTAGGCTACTTTATCAATAGAATTATTCAAGGAATCCTAATTTCTAAGGTTGGTTTCAACCAACATGACATGGAACCCATAGAGAAACAAATAACAAGAAGATGACATAATACATCATATGGATTCATCCAATTTATTATAACCCCTTTTCAAAATATCTCTAATCAATTAGGTTGTATACTGGTGACATCATCATATATGATCACTGTATCTTTCTTGGACTTCTTTAAAATCAAAAATTTCTATAGAACATATTGGCCAAGGATTTATTAATGCTATATCATTTCCATTAATGAAAAAATATTCCGTATTCCATTAAAAAATATATTGGGAAAATACTTTCTGGCATTATTCATTAATGAAATTTTATTTCTGATGACCCCAATGTATCCTACCTCACCCCAAAAATTTTTTGTCAATATTATGATCAATATATCAATGTGAGAAACTTATAAAACTAATTAATAATAATAATAATATCTAAAAATTAATACATAAATTCATATATAGAAACATCTAGTAATTAAAAATATGGATTTCCTAATAGCTTGTATCATTCTCATAATATCCTACACTGGATATTACAAAGCGGGAACAACATGAGAATGTTGTTTAAAGTTATATAAGCCTCCACCCCAAATAGCACACATCATTTTTTTCACATAAATGATTTCATCCAGCTATGAAACATATATTTATAAATACTATCATGACCCTTATGGGTTATCATCATAGTGGGGAAGAACACCGACCATTCAGGTCAACAACTACTCTTAGAACAATATCACATACTATATTATATTGAAGAACAATCATCATGTGATAATGAGTTTATTAATATTCAAAAAATGAATATATTTTATAATAATGTTTATAAAATTTGGCTCTAGGACACCAAATCATAAAACCCCCACTTTCACTAATGACAACTACTATAAAATTTAGTCTACAATCTCTCACTTGAAACTCATATTTCTTCTGTGCTTTTAGTCAAGGGGTCTTATAGAATTTCTTCTATTTTAACTCTACTTCCTATAACTTCACCCATATGGGAAAAATCCATCCATGGTGATACTTTTTAATTATTTACTTCTGTCTATTGTTTTAAACATGAATTTTTTTCAAGAGCCACCAACGTAGTGTACCCATAATAAAATTTGATAGGGTCCTTACTTTTAGGTACCATATCAAGATCATCCACAAAATCTCAAATCCGTATGGGTTCCAAGGATTCATTAAAACATCCTATATACTCAGATTTCACTAATACATCATATAGAATATTATGATTTGAACTCTTCTGGCTGATAGATTTTCCATTTAGATAGAGAACATATACTAACTATGAATTTAGATCATTCTGATTATTTTGAAAACTAGCATTAGTATAACCCCTGATGACTAACACCTCATCTCCTCTATACACATGAATTATGTCCTTAATTCTTCTTATATACGTAAGGGTAAACATAACAATAAACCAATAATTTTCTCTTGGATCATCTTGATATCTACCAAATATGATTAATGCATAGGAAACATAAGGTATAATACATAAATTGGAATACATTATTTATCTTATCACTGAAGCGTATGGAGTCTTACTCATTCTCTATTTCTATTGTTGTGTGTGATGACACATTTTCATAGAAAGATTTATATCCTGTAAAAATAGACATAATACCCTCTGGGAATGTCCAATAAAAAAATCTATTGAGTGACTAGTAAATCTATGGAATTTGTATTGATCCAAGAAGCCTCTTAGTTAAATCATGAATCATCTTTATCCCTAAAATATAGGCTAATTCACCTATATCCTTCATAGAGAAAAACTATATTAACCAGTCCAAAACAAAATATAATACTAATAAGTCATTTTCAATGTGTAATATGTCATCAACGTAAATTACTATGTTGACAATCATATTCCCACTAATACACTTGTAAACACAAGTATCACATTTATTCGTAATGATTTTACTATTATATCATCGAACCCAATTTTCCAGGATCTAGATTCTTTCATCATACTATAAATGGATATCCCCAAGTAGTATATCCTTTTAGAATCACTTGTAGTCAAAAACACTTTTGACTATGGCATGTATACATCTTCCAAAAGGTTCCCATTAAGTAATTCAAATTTGATATCCATCCTCCAAATTTCATACTCATGGAAAGATATTATTCCACGTATAATTCTTGTGGATTTAAACATATAAACTGGTGAAACATTTTTATCATAGATAATTACTTTATGATTATTAAATACATTAGACACTATCCTTGATGTATATATATTTACCTTACCTTCCATGTCTAATTATATCTTCAATACCCAATTTTACTCTTTGTGATTTACATTAATTGGTGCATCTAACAGACCCCCAACATAGTTCCAATACATGCGATACATTTCAGAATTGATGGATAATTAACATCTAATACTTCTTAACTTTATATTTCATCTTTATAGAAGATAGATTCATCATTTCTCACCAATAACAAGTCACAATATTCAGTGTATGGAAAAACATATATCTCTTGATCTCTTACCTCTTGAGTGCTTTTATACAGTACTTATGTTTCATAAAATCATTCATCCATAGGGACCAATATAATCTATTCTTTCACAATATCTTGTGTATTTTGGGAATCAACTACATTCAATTCAATAATTCTCTCACTATCCCTTTTGAGGATGTGATGTCAGTCAATAGAGACAGCATTTCTGGTGAAAATAACTTTTTTATAAGGTGTTGTGTAGGTATTATCCATTTTTTCTTTAGGATAACCTATAAAGACACTCTTTTTTCATTGAGGTTCTAGTGTTTTTCCTAAAAGGACTTAATAGACACCTTGTAACCTCCTACACTTGTATATGAACAAACGATAAACTTTCCACACCGAAAAAGAAATAGAATTATATTTTCCACTTTATTTTGTACTTGGTATAGTGTGTATATAATAGTTTCTAATATATATCCCCAAAAGGATAATTGAATATTTTTATGAGTCATCATAAACCTTACCATTTTTGAAAATTTTTGGTTCATCATTTTACTGGAACCATTCCAATGTGGCGTGCAAGGTGGAGGGGGTTTATATAGAATCTCAAACTCCCATGGAAATTTGACAAATTCTTAGTTTAGGTATTGACCACCTCGATACAGTCAAATATTATTTTACATCATTCCATGTTTATTCACAACTAGTTTTTTGAATTCAATGAATTTAACAAAGGACTTTGAATTTTACCTCATTAAGTAGACATTTCTATCTCTACTCAAGTCACTAGTAAAACTTATGAAATAAGAATACCAACCTCAAGATTCTTTTGGAAATGGTTTACACACATTAGTGTGTACCAATACTAAAATATATGAGTCCCTTTTTTAAGTCCACCAAATGAAAGATTATCCATTTTCATATATAAGTGAAAATGACATCATTCAAGTAGTTTTTGCACAAATGATTCTAAATAACCATCATGATAAAGATTTTTCAAACCCTTTTTTATTACATGACTATAATGGTGATACCATAGATGAGTACTATATAGTTCATGTGAACATGATTTGTTATATATTTCAAACACCTGGTGTTCATTATTTAATACATAAAAGTCATTATTTAAATGGGTCATACCACAACATATGTTGTATTTATGAAATAAACACACTTGAGTTTCCAAAATAAAAACTAGAACCATCTGAATCTAAGAGGGGTAAATAAATTATGTTTTTGGTAATAATCAGTACATAATAAAAATATATTAAACACAATATAAATCTTTTTGGAAATGAAATATTTAGTCTATAATGGATTTAGAATCTTGCCTCACATCATTTATAGCTTTCAAATCCACCTCTACTTTAACAATCTTTTATAATCTACATGGTTCCTATATTAGGATATATTTTTGAGTACTAAAAGATGTATATAATACTGAATGTGTATATATTTAGAGATTACATTAGATAACAAAAAACACTTTTATCTTCCCCTTAATTCATAGTAGATATCCACTTCTAGTTGACTTGATTGAAAAATGAAACACATACTTCATCATTTTCCATTCCCTATATCTATATCTTACTATTCTTGAAATGATGATGCTCTAGATATTGTTCTTGTTTGGATTCAGGGACCACTTTCCCCTATTATTTCATTTCTTATTCACTATATGAACTGTGGGTTTTACCCATATCATGTCCTTATCCACTTTTAGAATCAAAGTAAGAAGTTTAAAAATAATATTGATATTATTTATCGTGATATAATGATAAATAAAACTAGATAAGTAATTGGTTTGCAAAGAAGTTATGAGGTATTTAAGCAACTTATTTGGGAATTTAATCCCAATTATTTCTATGAGCTTAATGTATCCAACAACCTTGAATACATGAGACCAAGATTGCATTGAAGATGTAAGATTAGTTTTAAACATAGAATTGGGGGACTCATATCTCTCATGTATTTTATTCTCTTGAAAGAGGTCCCAAAGGTGAGACATCATTGTATATGAATCCATGTCCTCATGTTGCCTCAAAAGCTCATTGGTCATGTATAAGATCATGAAACACTGAGAATTTGTGGAATCATTCAAAAAAAATCACAGAGAGATAACTCTTAATCATTAGCCACATTATTAAGAACATTTGATATAGGATGATCTAGAAAATATAATTTTCTTTCATTTAAAATAATATTGCATAAGTGACATTACCAATCATGGAAATTTTTGTTGGTGAGAATGTTATTATTCTCAAGTATGTATCGTAGTGATGTGTTTGAAGATGTTTTTTATTATTGTTTCTAGAAATAATATGAGAAGTGTTTTAGTACTTTATTTGATAAAATTTATAAATATAAACAAATATTATATTTATTAAATTCACACTATTTTAACAAAACCCAATAAGACAATCCATTAGCATTGAAATATCATGTTATATGGACATTCTATTATAATGGATCCATATTCACTTTATCATCACCCAAACAATGGTTTTTCATGAAATTTGATGAATTTTAGTAATGAATTCCAAATTCCAACTTCATTAACCCACAGTTCCGTGATTTTTTTAGTGGACTCCCAAATCATGAAATTTTTAATTTTTATTTCCTCATCATTTTCCTCTCAGTTACACCACGTTCTAGTTTGGTAGTCAACCATTGATGCGAACTATGTTAAGTAAACCTACAACATCAAGTTTTTATTCCATGTAATTAAAATCACCCATAACATTAGTTTTTCAAGCACTTTGAACTATTGTTTGAATTTTAGAGAAGTAGTGGAAGGCTATACTGACCTAATATATATAATTGAGGTATTTTGTATTTTATGCATTAATTTAAAATTATTAACATGATTAAAATCTAGTTAATATTTAGTGGCTTTACATAAGGGCTTATTCATGTTTTAAATTTTTTTCATAAGTCAATTTATTTTAGTTATATCTTGAATTCTTGGTAATTCGTCAACTGATGTGATCACAACAAAACACCCACAATGAAATGATAATGAAACTTGATAGAAATTAAATAATAAAGTGTAATAATCATGATTTTTCTCTAATAGATACATTATTTAGTAGATGATAAACTAACATTCAGCCTCATTAAAAACACCTTGAACCATATATGGTTCTTTTTTTAACATTCCACCTATCTACTTATGTATCTCTCTTGGATTGGTTTTTCCTCAGCTCCAAACTTGAACTGCCTCTACTTTCATGGGTTATCAATAAATTAAATATGATTTTACTCATAGGAAGGTGTAGAGAACCAAAGGATTGGTTAAGTTGTTTATATAGAAGAAACTATGGGTAGATAATCCCTTACATAATTAGAGGTTGTATCACACGTATACCAAAAATATAACTTATGAATAAATTAAATTAAACCAATCCCAAACAATGGTTGGGTCTAGGATCATTATTATCCACATTATTGCAATAAATTTTTCATTTAATAAATTTAATATCCAATTCTAATTGTTCATATTTAAGAGAAATCGTGATCGAATCAATTAATAATATTATTTAACTAATAAATTAATTTACCATAAATACCATCAAAATTTTCTTGAGATTCACATCCATAAAATCTATACAAAAATTAAATAAATAAATATATATAATTTAATGTATACAAAAATATAACATGGAGGAAACACAATGATTACCATTCTTAAATACCCAATATTTATTATACATATATGAGTTTTACTATAACGACATGTGGATTGCATGAAATATCACAAAATTTCATGGAATTTTCTATACAATTAATGTCCACAATTAACACATGGTATTTACATATCATGTTGGGCATTAATGTGCATAGAATAATAACTATAATATGACTTATACATGATATATAGATATGAACATTACACATAATTTAGTTAGACATTTATATATATACATATAATCCATCACATGGAATGTAATATCGACATAATTACTACATAGAACACATGTCGATAAGGTTTAAATATTATGTTTAATTATTATTAAATTATTTTTAATTTAGTAAAAGTATATGATATGTTCATTTAAACTACCCGATGTGTATTATTCTCACCATCTATCTGTGAAACATGCCTTGAGACTCAGCATGTAAACATTCCACAAAAAATATGGGAGCACAGGGATTATAAATGGGTGACACAAAGTGTGGTCATTGATTTACATGGCCACTGATCATTTAGGCCACATAAGTAGATACATAGTCATTCTATGACTAAAATACTATATATTGATTATGGAAGATACATAATTTGTACTCTATCTGACCATGCACTAGGTTTTCCCATTCAATACATAATGTGTAATTAAATTCACCATGTGTAATAAATTCAAATAAATTAAATTAATTCCAAATCAATTTAGGGTGTATGAAACACTAGTTCATGATGTCTACCTCCATGTTTCATGATATATACTATTATTTTGTCCATACATACTTTTCGACCCATCCAGATGATATATTTGAATTACTTTCATTCAAAAAACTATTTGATTTGATTGTATTTTTGAGAAATGTTAGGAAAAAATAAGGTCTCACAATTCTAAATAAATAATGATTATATTAGAATTTAAAACTAATGAAAAATGTTTAAATAAATAAATGATATTTCAATAATTATAAATAATTATGTGACTACTCTGATGTAACTTGTAACTTCTGTGCATATGGAAGTGGTGGATGGGGGATGCCAAACTCTGATTTTTGTCATGATCGATGATTAATCCGAGATTTACCTAATGATAAATATTTTTATCAATGAAATTAAATCAAATAATATATTCCAAATGTTAATTAAAGAACCAAATCAAAATATCATCACATATCACTTATAAATAATTTAATTAATTAAATAATTACGATATAAGAAATTATTTCGTTATTGATGGATCTGACAACATATCTAAATCAAACCATATTTTGATTGTAAGATAAAAGTATCAATTACCTCTAGTGGGGATCCACGTGTGTTCCACAATCCTCCAAACATTGATGTCAAAATATCCAGGTGAGAGCATTGAAGATCCTAACACTAGCATAATTTACCTTTGATTACTCTGAGAACTTATTTAAGGGTTCTCATTGATCTCTGAAGACATGGGAGTTGAGGTTGATGAGGATCACTTTCTATTATAAGAGCATTAATCGAGAGGAATATCTCTATGGATTTGGGAGGATTCTCTCCGAATCACACTATGAACAATTGAATATGAATTTTATATATTATGAAAATAATATAATAGTGTTTATATATCTCTAGTGTAAGAAAATAATAATTCCACATGTTATTATAAATATTTATTTAATACATGTGAAACCTCATGTTTATAATATTAATAATACCCTTATTATTTCCTGGTATGTGATAAACTATTGAAATAAATTAAATATTATTTATTTAAATAATATTCAATATATATTATTTAGTATTGGATCATTAAACATGGTCAATAATTACTCTAAAATATGTATTAATACATGATTAATGACTATTTATTTAATAAATAAATATCACTTCATTATTCACTAATAAATAAATAAATATTTTATTCACTAAATAGAGATTTGATATTAATTAAATATTTTTTTCACATAATATTCACCCAAAAACTGTTTAAAGAATATATATGATGAAGAAAACATGAATAATTATTAATCAATGTGAGAGGATAATATTTATTAATTTTTTAAATAATAATATTATTTTACTAAGATTTTGGATACACTTATTGTGCGACCCTCTAGGGAACTTTCGCAATGACATTTGGTAAAGTTGCCTAAATTACAAGGAAATCATTTTTAAAATTTTCAACTAACTAATAGAGAAAGTATATAATTTGGTAAATGTATAATACCTCATATAGAATCTTACTGCGTAATATAATCCATTTATCGTAGTGTCTATAATTAAGTAGGTTTCATGATGATGCCTTCTACTTATATGCATGATGCATCTTTCTTTAACCTTCCAGAAATTAATCTTTTCTATAGAAAACCATGAAAATGAATTTGTTAAGTATTATAATTTTAATTAAATGGAAGGATATATCATCTTCCATTAACAAAAAGAAAGTAAAATTATTTCTTGCGTTATTCATGAATAAAATATTATTAATGACACGCCAAATTTATCCTACCTCCCTACAAAAATGTTTCATCGTGGTTTTTATAAATACATCAAAGAACATGACTTATAATACTCATTAATATTAATCAAAATTTCTATGTATCAATACACACATAAGAAAAATAGAACATCTATTGAAATATATAGAGGTTGATTTTCAACTCGCGGGTTTAAATATCATAATATTTTAGACCAGATATTACCAAAGGCATACACCGTGAGAAGGTTCCTCAAATTCATATGAGTCTCCACACAATAGATACTATATAATTTGTGTAACTTAAATGATTTAATTCATTTATAGATCGTATATTTAATAATACTACATGAAACTTCTGAGTTCTCATTATAGAAATGAACTTCTATAACCTTTCAGTGTGATAACTCCTCTTAGGATGTTGTCATATACATTTTCACACAAAATAAAAGTAATGATGAGATAAAGTGTTTATTAATATTAAAATCTATCAATATAGGTTATCAAAATGTGCACATAAGTTTTTTCATGGGAGAAAAATCCAAAAGCGTTTGGAATCGCCTTTTTATCCCCCTATGATGTTTTTATTATTTTGGAACTTTTTATATTTTAAAATTTTAATTTTTTTCTGAATGAAAGTGTATTTGGAGGATATTCACTATACGACGTTTCATATAAGATATGGACACTCTGAGTTCATCATTATTCCATCATAAATGATCCTAGAATCCTCATTTACTTACCAAGTATTATCTTTATAGATTACCTTAATAATATTTTGTTGATATTTATAGATTATGATCTCATATAGTCCAAAAAGATAGAGGAAAATGAAGATAAATTGAGTATTGTATAAAAATACTTGATAATGGATAATTTTTTTTTTGAAAAGTTTATTAAATGTCACTTTTATATATAGAATGTAACATTTTTTTGGAAATTTAATCACAAAAAATGGTATATATATAGATCCTTAAATGATATATTTTATTGAGGAATGGATTTTACTATCATCTATAAAGAGGTTATGTAGTTTCCCCATATTTTATGGGTACTATTGAAGATTTTTAAAGAACATATAATGATTCCAAAACCGAATATAGAGGTAATCATGGATTGCTGCAATATTTTTAATGACTGAATATTTTGAAGGGATCATCATATAGTTAAATAAAAAGAAAATAATTACACCTGTACTCACACTACACACATCCACAGATGGATTTATGATATACTATGATGCGTTAATTGAAGATATTCAGTTTTGTATTCATGAAAAATGTTAAATTGGTATCCTATTCATTAATATATTGAAACATTATGGATAAAATTGATCTATTTATGATTTGGATTTTCTTTTTATAGTAATCACATTGAAAATTTAGAGGCATTTCCCTAATGAAAAAAAATATAAAATATTTACAAATCATAAAATCATGAAGTATACATCATTAAAGAATGAGTTTTACATGTTCTAACTATCATAGTTAGAGATTATTAAGGACTATAATTTCTCATTTTACAAACATTATATGAACTATAAAAAGTGGAAAATGATCTATAAGGAAATGATAATATAACCTTATCCACGATGATGACTAATAATAATATAATCTTATTTGGAATGAAAATTATTGGTGGGGAACAATTAAAGTAGAAGAAACATCCTATTTGTATTAATGATTTCTCATCTATCCATTATGGAGATGATTTAAATATATATATGGAAGGATATAAAGATAAACAATAAGGTTAATTTTATAAATAATGGTAAATCCCATCAGTTAAACATTGAGAAACAATAATTTTTTATATTTAGTACATGATTATGTATACCTTCAATGTTTGAGATAAAAACGGATTAATTATATTATTATCATAGCTCATCATTCATTTTCAACCTAGGGATCAAAATAATTTATAGGGATTTATTAGTACAAAACTATTAAGAAAATATGACGAAGGAAATTTCTCATTATATATCAAATTTCATGATATACAAAAAATTTAATGTGGAACGTAAAAATTACAAATCCATAATGAAACCATTTTCCACACAAATATTAATCTTAAGGAATATAAAAATAAAGATTTTAGGGATCTTATAAAGTCATTAAATTGAAATAATTTCATTTGGGTGGTATTGGAACATAATATAAATGTCACGACCCATCCCCCGGGGGCCTGTGCTGGGACTATCCCAAACCCACCTTCCATAGGCCAGGGGCTGGAGACTAGTACCAAAGGTGTAATTCCCTATTTCTGAGAATGGATTTCCTTTATAACTGTAAACACACACAACATATTAGAAGATGTACGAAAAGAAATAAGTAAAATAGTATATGAAAAGGAATACTGAAAAGTAAAGGGGATATAAATACAAGACCAATAGGAATGTACAAGTACAATTGAAATACAAGTACAACTGAAGAATAATAAAACAGCTACTGGATCATCCTCCAGGAATTCCTACCTGAAGGGTAGGTAAAAATAGCCTCCATAACACTCCACGTCCTTCTGTCTCCTCCATGTACCGTCACACCGTGTGGTCCACATCCGGGTACCATCTAGTCCTAGTATGCTCAGCCTCGGTCAGCATTGTTCTTCGTATGTATCCAACACAACAAGGTGTGTGCATAGCCCGTGTAGGGGTTAGTATAACGATACTCAGTAGGGACCCCATGACCCTCATGGTCTCAAAAAATCCAACAAGGATAAACGAAAAAGTATGAAAACAACAGATAACCCCACATAAGTATATCCCTATACGTATACCTAAGTTATCAAGTAATCCATCTCATTAATGAGGTAACCACAAAGTTACTGACTTAGCTCACACAAGTATACTAATTATGTAGATAGATAGAGATGATCAGATGTATCCACTGTATCATCTAAGCTGTCAGACCCACGGAGGATCCAGGACCATCCATTAGAACTGTCGAACCCACACAGGATCCATGAACAGTAGTCAGAGCTGTCAAACCCACACAGGATCCAGGACCAGGTAAGATGTCGGACCCACATAAGATCCAGGACCAACTATTCTATCGAACCCACACAAGATCCAGGAAGAGAATTCAGAACTGTTGGACCCACAAAGCATACAAGAATAGTAGTTGAGCTGTCGGACCCACACATGATCCAGGAACAGTGATCAGAGCGTAGCTAGCCATAGGGTTTTCACCTGAAGCACGCATGATTCCGGGAGGGTCCACTCCTCAAGAAAAGTGTCCAGAAATCAACTACCATGAATTCCCAAGAAGAGGTATCTCAATGATCTTCCACGTGATAGGGGGAAAATCCAAGAAATATGTGTCCAAGACACAGAGATGAGATAACCAAGCCATTTTCGAAAAAGTACACAGTGTGTTGGTATGGTTACATGTCGTGTCTTCAGACCTTGGGAACTGGCCGTGTATAATGGCTCGTGTCGAAGGGCTGGTCATGTAGAAAGTTAAGTACACGGCGTGTGTTATGGTTACACACCATGTCCAGGCATCTGGGGTCGGCTCCTTATACACTGGCCATGAGACCATACACATCCACAATCCATGTCTACCAACCCGTGTAACTGGTACAAGGGGTAGCCCGTGCCACTGGCCATGTCTAGCTGTGTGGTGGAGTACACGCCCGTGTACTCCACCCCATGTCCATGTATCCTTGGGATACACAACGATTCTCACGAAGATGCTTCTGCCTTTGTGCATAGAGAGTACACGCCGTGCCACTTGGCCATGTAATTCTACCCATGTCCGTGTATTTCCCAGAATACACTACAAGCCTCACGAAGCTGGTTCTTCTATTCTACGCAGAGAATATACACCGTGTGACTGGGTTCACACATCATGTGTTAATTGTACAACGTCTAAAACCCATGCCGCAGAATGCTCGTACTACACGACCTCCTCGTCAGAAGTACATGGCATGTATTCTGGAATTTTCCACAAACGGCACCTTCGGACAGCGCACCTCCTATGAAGTCTGTTCTTCTTTCTTATGGTTCTTTTGTCACAATACTTCAAATAGTAGGTCTATCTATTGTTCAGTAGTCGTCTCCGATTGTTTTGGGCCTTATATTGGCTTTGAAAACTAGATTTGATTCACCCGCTCAAAGAACAATCGAGGAAAGGTCCTTCCCGTTTCTATCCAACCCATCACATGCTATCATTGTCACACCTCCTCTAGGTCATCGTGATGTTGGTTCTTTAATTTGGGATCGTTTTATCGCACAAAAAACTCTCAATGATCCATTGTTTGTTACCCAGGAAGAATGCTAAGAACACACCAAACATTCAGAATAACAGGGGAGGAATCGGGCCATTTCCGTTTGGCCCAGTCCTTGCGCATTAGATTGGAAGAAAGCGGGTCAAGATAAATAATCATGGAAGGAAGAACCAATGTTCTAAAATCAAAACACACCCTACCATAGATTCATTGTTCTCGGAAAAGAAGATGAATAATTTGAGGACAACTTTGTTGGAGTTCTTTTAGGATGGCGCTTCCTCCCTTATTCCGGTTGGAGATCAATGAATAAGATGTCTGTCGTCAGTGGATGAAGCATTTTTAGTTCTCTTATGGTTGTTCTTCGTTGGGAGGGTCATTATTCATTGGGAGATTTCACCCAATAATCATCCACTCAAATGACCCAAGTAAATAGACGTGCCTAATAATATAGTATATTATCTATTATTTCATTGGCAGGAAATTAAAAAAGAATCCTTAAACACTTGGTTGGAACAATTAATGTGAAGGGTGGTGGAACCATTAATTGAGGATTTCAAAAGGTTTCTCCCCACTTAATGGGGAGTTCAAGAGGTTATAACCTTAGGTGCCCCCCCCCAAATTTATCATGAAGAGGAGGTTATCGTCAAGTGGGCCCCACCACCATAACCTCTCTTGGGAGGTTAAGGTGTGGTGGACCCCACCTCCCACTTTTACATGGTGGTTATAAAAAATGAAATAAAATAAGACATGAACTTGTTTTATTTTATTATTCCCACATAAAAACCAAAAACTATATTTTAATCTCGTCCCACTGTCGTCGAGGTGATAGTCTTATTAAGAGAATATTGGCGGTGTGAGTTCAATGGTGCCCTCAGATTTAAATTCCAAGCACCGGTTCAAAAGTTATAAAAATACCACTCATACGTTTACTGAACGTACCCAAACCAAACATCAAATATTGATTCCGGGCACACCGGGCCTCAGAATCATGTGTCATCGGTTTTTGCAGACTCGTAAAATTCCCATGTATTTATGAAAGAAAATTTTATAGAATTTTAGGGTCTTTACATTCTCCCCACCTCTGGGATTTACGTCCCTATAAGCTATAACTCGAACTATTGGAACAAGTGGGGGTACTGAGCACACATCAGAGTCTCCTTCTCCCATGTGCTCTCCTGGAGGTTCCCTTGCTGCCAGCGTATGCACACAAGAGGTATCGACCATCCATGAAGTACCTGCTCCTGTCGATCCTCAATCTCCACTAGAACCTTTATAAAAGTTTCCCTATCCTTGGAATCAATCTCTCCATGGTTGAGGATGTGAGAAGGGTCATGAACATATCTCCTCATTTGAGATACATGGAAGACTTCGTGCACCCGGTGAAACTGAGGTGGAAGAGACAAGTTGTAAGCCACCTCGCCAACTCTGCTGAGGACATAGAAAAAGTATGATGAACTTCATAGATAACTTGTCACCTTGGCCAAATCTCTGTAGAGCTCGTCGAGGTGATACTTTTAAAAAGATGTGGTCGCCATCCTCAACCTCCAGAGGTATCCATATCTGGTCATCATATTACTTCTTCTTGCTCTGTGCAGTCTTCATCCACTCCTGGATGATCCGCACCTTCTCTATGGTAGCCCGTACCATCTCTGGTCCCACCAGTGCTGACTCCCCAGGGTCTATCTAGTACAAGGGTGATCTACAAGGTCGCCCGAATAACGCCTCGAAAGGTGCCATCTCAATGGAGGAGTGATAGCTGTTGTTTTATGAAAACTAAACCATGTGAAATTGATCCTCCCAGCTACAATCGAAGTTGAGGACACATGAACAGAGCATTTCCCCAAGGGTTTGAATGGTCCACTCAGTCTGACCATCCGTCTGGGGATGGAAGGCTGTGCTCAAACAAAGTTGCGTCCTGAAAGGCTCCTACAACCCCTTCCATAGCCAGGATATAAACCATGTATCATGATCAGAGAAAATTATCGAGGGTATATCGTTTAAACGCAGAATCTTCTGCACATAGAGGCGTCCCAAGATCCCTACTGTACCCTGCTATCTGATCGGTAGGAAGTGGGCCGACTTGGGGAGTCGGTCGACGATCACCTAAATAGAGTCATGTCCCCTAGATGTACGTGGAATTCATGTCACAAAGTCCCTGAATATACCATCTCACTTCCACTATAGGACCTCTAAAGGCTGAACCAATCCTGCTAGTACCTGGTGTTCCGCCTTCATTTGTTGAAAAGTGAGGCATAGAGAGAAAAATTCTGTTACCTCCATCTTCATACCTGGCCACCAGTGTTGTTGTTGAAGTTCTTGGTACATCGTTGCCACTCTTGGATGTACTGCTAGAGGGGATGTGCGGAACTCCCTCGACACCTCCTCTTGAAGTGCCATTGGTACCAAGGTACATCCTCTAAAGAGTATGGCGTGCTCCCCACCTTCAGAAAATCCATCAGGTGACTACACTGTGGATATCTAAGCACGTCTTGTCATAAAGTTAGCCTCTCTATATTGTGCCTCCCTGACTCACTGAAGAAGTGGGGGAGTGACAGTAAGAGACTGTAAAAAGGATTATCCATATCTATCCACACTGTATATCTGTAAGGCAGCAAGCTGCTCTATCGGCTCTCCTAGCAGTTGTATACCAAATCTCTTATAGAGTGCATCTACTACAATGTTCCACTTTCAAGGAGTATATACTATCTCGAAGTCATAGTCCGAGAGGAACTCAATCCATCACCACTGTCTCAGGTTCAGGTCTTTCTAAGAGAAGAAATACCTCATACTCTTGTGATTATAGTACACAGTAAAATGTTCATCCATCAGATAGTGTCGCCACATTCCAAGGCAACGACCACTGCTGCTAAATCCAGGTCATGGGTAGCATAGTTCTGCTCATGTTGTCTCAGCTTCCAAGAACGATATGTGATCACTATTCGCTCCTTCATTAGGACACACCCGAGTTCGGTCCCTGATACGTCGTATTAGACCACATACCCTGCGTCTTCCTCTGGAAGCCTCAAGATGGGGGCAATAGTCAGCCTCTTCCTCTACATCTGAAAGCTTTGTCGGCATCTCTATAACCACACGAAGGGTTTCCTCTTCTTCGTCAAGGCTGATAGTGGTGTTGAAACTCTAGAGAAGTCTGGAATGAATCTTCAGTATTACCCCGCCAATCCCAGGGAACTCTATACCTCTTCCACACTCTGGGGTGGCTCCCAAGAATGTACTACCTCAATATCAACTGGATCTACTACAACTCCAGCCCCCGAGATAACATGTCTGATAAAGTGAACCTCTCAGATCCAAAACTGGCACATCGAGAGTTTACCATAAATCTGGTTCTATTGAAGTCTGCCTTGTACTAACCGCAAATTATAGGCATGCTTCTCCTCAATATTCGAGTAGATCAGAATGTCTTTGATGAAGACTATGACAAAGAAATTGAGGCATGGCTGGAATATCCTATTCATGAGTCCCATGAACACTGCTGGAGTGTTGGTTACGCCAAAAAGAATAACCACGAACTCGTAGTGGATGTACCGACACCTGAAGGTCGTCCTTTTCGCATCGTCATCTCGAAATCAGAGCTGGTGATATCCTTATCTGAGGTTTATCTTCGATAACCACCATGCTCCATTCAGCTGATCAAAGAGGTTGTCGATCCTCAAGAGTGGATACTTGATCTTCCAGGTCACCTGATTTAGGCGACGGTATCGACATAAAGCCATAAGCTCCAATCTGCCTTCTTGGAGAATAGAATCGGGGCTACCCATGGAGAAACACTAGGCCATATGAATCCCTTCCCCTACAAGTCCTCCAGTTGTTCCCGCAGCTCACGAAACACAGCGGGAGCCATCCGATATGCTGGTGTAGATATCAGCATCGTCCCAGGGTATAATTCAATGTAGAAGTCCACCTCTATAGGAGGAGGTACACCTGGGACATCGCCAGGGAAAACATCTGTGTACTGGTCCGTCCGTACATGATAGCTCGGACTCTCCACATCAATTGCTCTGAGGGTATGGTAGGCCAACTGATGAGTGATCGGCTACACCCTCCTCCGAGTGAGTCTGTCTTGTGCTGTAAAGGCTCCTTCTTCACCATTGAAGGTAAACCTAGTCCCATACATGTGGACACACAACACTTTGCACATAATATAGTTAATCTTAGCATGGATTATAGATAACCAGTTCAAACCCAAGATGAAATTGTAAGGCATCGACGCCGCTACGAGGAGATCTCAGTCGAAGCTCTCACCTCCTAGAGTAAGCTCACACTACCAGAACCAGTGTGTGATCATGGAGTCTGCTCCTGTAGGAATCTCTAGTAGTAGGAATAGAGCCCACAACTCCTTCAGAATCTCTGAGTTCCGAACCAGGGTAGTGGAAAAGAAAGAGTGACTGGAACCTGTGTCTATGAGAACTGCAACTATGGTGGAGTAGACACAAATCATACCTCGAATTATCTATGGAGTTTCATGATCATAAGACTTAGCTACCTTGATGTGACCTCTCACAGGTCCACCTTCTCCCTGTAGTCGGGGTGGATCTCCTGGTGGTGGTGGTGGTAACACCTCATAACGTCATCCACCGCCAGCTGCACGACCAGCTCTACATCTAAGTCTGCCTCCTCCATATGGACGGCCTCGATCAAACCCTTTCCTTTGCCTAGGTGGTCCCTCAACTATCTGATGATCATCTGACCGGTGGTTCAGACAGTCACAAGCCATGTGATTCTCCACAAAGCATGTAAAACACTACCTGTTCCTCCTATGACTGGCTCTATCTCGTGTGCCACTCACAACCGAACCTGTGTCCTGAGGTCATCCAGCAGATGGTCTGGTCCACATGGACCTCTACGACATATATCTTCTTCCAGCTGCGGAGAACTCCACTGCATGTCGACTAGTGGTGGGTCTCGCTGCTGGAGACTTCTCAGTAAGGAAACTCTCCACTATAAGGGCTCTCTCTAACTCTCCCACCTGCGTCAGGATGCTGAGGGAGATCATCGAGCCCTGATCTCTCGCCTGAGCCCTTGATCAAAGGTTTAAGCCCTATAGAATGGGTATCGCACCAAATCTGTGGTGTAGCGCGAGAGGTCGGTGAACCTCGCTGAGTAATGTGCCACCGTTATGATACCCTGATCTAGATGTAGTAGCTCTTTTATCCGCACCGCACGTAGGGTGGCTGGGGAAAAATCCGCCCGAAACAAGCTCTCGAAGTCTGCCCAGAGAAGTGCTGCCTCGTTGTGCACCTGAATCATCTGGATCCACCATCTACCTGTTGCTTCCTGAAGGAGACTCGCGGAAAGGATCACTATAAGGTATACTGGTGTCCCTACCAGTCTGAAGAATCTCACCACAGACTCAAGCCAATCCTCAACTACCTGCGTGTCCATCTCACCCCTGAACCTAGGTGGCCTCTAGCATTGGAACTCGTCCAACACACTCAGGCGGCATGCACTCTCTGCTACTGGTGCTGGTGGAATCGTTGGCCCAACAGGTAGTGGTACCGCTGGTGGCTCTGCTGGAAAAGGGCTCTGCACCAAGCCCTCGTCGCTCGGTGGGATATCCGAATGCACAACTCTTGGAACCCTGGCTGGCTGTCTGCGTGGAGCCATCCTGAAAAGAAACTAGTGTGCCATGGTTAATATGTTATACCTGGTGAGCTGACTCAAAAGAGATCACAAATAAGAATCTTCAAAACACACATGCAATCATTGTTTTCGTGCACTGAGTTGGATTTCAGAAGTTAGGGTCCTAGTGTATGGATATATCGGCTGCTACACCAACACTGGACTCCCTGGACTGAAAACCTCACTCAGTACGCTTAACACTATTGCTTCACAGAAAGAAAGATCAGTGTTCTATGTTCTATTGTAGAACTGGCTCCTCATATACTAATTTTTCACGACCCGTCCCCTAGGGCATGTGTCGTGACTACCCCATTCCAACCTTCCATAGGCCATAGACTGGCGACTGGCACCAAAGGCGTAATTCCCTATGTGTGGGAAGGAATTGGCTTTATAACTATAAACACACACAACATAGTACATGATTGAAGCAAAAAACTAAGTAAAACAGTGTACAAAAAGGAATGCTGAAAAGTAAAGGGGCCAGAAATACAAGCCCAATTGGAAAGTACAAGAACAAATGAAAAACAAGTACAACTCGAGAATAGTAAAATAGATGTTGGATCATTCTTCGGGGATTCCTACATGAAGGGTAGGTACTGATAGCCTCTAAAGTTCCCCATGTATGTCCGTCTCCTCTGTGTACTGTCACGTCGTGTGGTCCACCTCCGTGTACCATCCAGTCCTAGTATGCTCATCCTCGGTCAGCGTTGTTCGTCGTCTGCATCCAACACAACGAGGTCTGGGAATAGCCCCTGCAGGGGTGAGTATAATGATACTCAGTAGAGACCCCATGACCCTCAAGGTATCACAAAATCTAATACGGATAAACCACAAATTATGAAAAAAACAGATAAACCCACTTAAGTATATTCTCATACATATACCTAAGTTATCATGTAATATATTTCATTCATGAGGTAACCACAAAGTTACTGAATTAGCTGACATAGGTATACAACTTATGTAGAGATATGGAGATGATTAGATGTAACCACTGTATCATCAATGTTGTCAGACCCACACAAGATCTAGGATGAGCAGTTAGAACTATCAGACCCACATAGGATCCAGGAACAGTAGTCGGAGCTGTCGGACCCACACAGGATCTAGGACCAGCTAAGCTGTCAGACCCACACAAGATCCAGGAGTAGCTATTCTGTCGAACTCACACAGGATCCAGGAATAGAAGTCAGAACTGTTGGACCCACACAAGATCTAGGAACAGTCGACAGAGCACATCCAGCCACATGGTTTTTACACGAAGCACACTTCATTCCAGGATGGTGCGCTCCTCAAGCCAAGTGTTGAGACATAAAATACCACGAAGTCCCAATAAGAGGTATTTAAAATATCTACCACTTAATAGGGGTAAAATCCATGCAATACGTGTCCAAGACACATAGAAAAGATGGCCAAGCCATTTTTCAAAAAGTACATGGCATGTTTGTATGGTTACACACCGTGTCTTCAGACCTCAGGTACTGACCGTGTACAACAACCTATGTCTAAGGGCTAGTCATGTTGAAAAGTAAGTACACGACCTATGGTATGGTTACACGTCATGTCCAACCATTTAGGGTCGACTTCGTGTACGCTAGCCATGTGCCCATACACGGCCTCAACCAGCATTCGCCAACCCGTGTAACTAGTACATGGGGTAGCCAGTGCCACTAGTAATGTCCGACCGTGTGGTGGAGTACATGCCCGTGTACACCACCTCGTGTCCGTGTATCCTCAAGATACACACTGAGTCTAGTGAAGATGCTTCTACCATTGTGCGCAGAGAGTACACGTCATGCCTCTTTGCTATGTAATTCTTCCAGTGTCCGTGTATTTCCCAGAATACACGCCAAGCCTCAAGAAGCCACTTCGTCTATTCTCCGTTGAGAATACAGGCCGTGTGGTTGGGGTCACACGCCATGTTTTACATGTCCAACATCCATAACTCAAGCCAGAGAATTCCCATACTACATGGTTTGTTCGTCATAAGTACACGCCCTCTATTCTGTAATTTTCCCGAAACGGCGCCTCCGGCCAGCGTGCCTCCTATAAAGTCTATTCTTCATTCTTATGGTTCGTTTGTCACAAAACATTAGATATAAGGTATCCCCGATTTCCCATAGTCATCTACGGTGGTTTCATGCCTTAAGATGGATCTGAAAACATGTTTTGATTCACCCGCTCAAAGAACGGATGAGGAACGGTTCTTCCCATTCTGATATGATCCATCGCACGCTATCGTCGTTGCACCACCGCTAGGTCATCATGATGTTCGGTCTTCAATTTGGAATCATTAAATCACACAAAGAACTCACAAAGATCCGTTTTTCATCACCCCTGAAGAATTCAAATAACACACCAAACATTCACAAGAACAGAGAACGAATCGGGCCATGTTAGTTTGGCATAGTCCTTCCACGTTAGTTTGGTCTCAAGTGGGTCAAGAGAAACAAACATGGAAGGAAGAATCAACGTTGGTCAAATCAATACACACCCCAACCTCATATTAATTGTCGTCGAAAAGGAAGATGATGATGTTGAGGATTATGTCATTGACGTTCTTCAAGGATGGTGCTTCCTCCATTGTTCCGGATGGAGATCAAAGAAGAATATGTTCATTATCGGCAGATGAAGCATTCTACGTTCTTCGATGGTCGTTCTTCATTGGGAGGAGTGTTCTTTATTGGGAGCTTTCTCCCAATAACCCTCATCTCAAAAGACCCAAGTGAATAGACGTTCCAAATAAAAGATTATATTATCTATTATTTGGTTGGCATGAAATTCAAAAAGAATCCCTAAACACGTGGTTGGCACAATTAATGTGAAGGGTGGTGGCACCATTAAGTGGGGATTTCAAGAAGTTTATCCCCACTTAATGGGGAGTTCAAGTGGTTATAACCTCAGGTGGTACCCACCAAATTTAACATGAAGAGGATGTTATCCTAGGGTGGGCCCCACCACCATAACCTCTCATGGGTGGTTAATGAGTGGTGGACCCCACCTCCAACTTCCACATGGTGGTTATAAAAAATAAAATTAAATAATACATGTACTTATTTTATTTTATTATTCCCATATAAAACCCAAAAAATATCTTTTAATCTCAACCAACTACCGTTGAGGTGATAGTATTCTTAAGCGAATACTGGCACTGTGATTTCAACAGTGCCCTCAGATTTAAATTCCGAGCACCAGTTCAAAAGTTATAAAAAACTCACTCGTACATTTACTGAACGTACCCGAAAAAAACTTCATAAATTGATTCTGGGCACCCCGGGCCTCGGAATCATGCGCCGTCAGTTTTTGCAGACTCGTAAAATTCCCATGTATTTAAGAATAAAATATTCCATGGAATTTCTGGGTCTTTATAATAAAGGATTATCACTTTAGAAACATTCAAGGGGAATTCTCACTCGATGATGTTACAAATAAATATATTATAGAAGCGGTGAGGCTGTAGGGAACACCAAAACTAACTATTTTTACTTATCTAAGATAAATCTCAATGGTTATTAAAATTTATTTAAAATTCTGTGAAAATGTTGATTAATATTTGTATGGAATATCACCCTAAGACTAATGGAAAATATAAAATTACTATTAATACACTTAAATATATGTTTTGAACCAACGGAATGTAACTCAATGGAATATGGGATCAAATATTCCACTAGTTCAGTTACCATAAAACATCATTTTCCACTCAATTATCCCGATTTATCCTTAAGAAACCATCTATTAGAAAGAATTTAGAATTCAGTATATTTGTATGATGCTATAAAATAAAAGTTATTAGGAACCGAACAGATCAATGAAAACAAAAATAAGGTTGAATCCACTCTACAACATGAGAATGATTCACACAATCAATAGAATAGTTTTGCTAAGAATTATCAATGATACCGAGTGTTTGATGTTAGAGAAAAATATTCCATTATATATATCTGTAAAATATAATCAAGATTTTTAGGTATAAGTGAATGTTAATTCTAAGATACCATAATACTTATGATATTCTTAGTCACATTAGAGTTGTTCCATGTCGACCATATCTCCCAACTATCCTATATCTAGTGTATAATGTTATCCATGTATCCTTTTAGGGTAATTAAATACCATATCCATAACATGTAATAAAAATTTAGGAGGTAAAGTTGGTGAATTATAACTCATATAATTACTGTTTACTAATGATATAAAATCATTGAGGCAATTTTATTTGTTGTAAAATCCATCTACATATCCATATACCAAAGGTTTACCATAAATATGAATAGGTAACAATGTAACATAATGAAGTAATGAAATAGAAGTACCCTCATCTATTTTCATCATAGTGTATGATATGTAATGTTTAATATTAAATTTATAAATGGGACAGGATTGTTAAAACAATGACATATTTATAGGAAATATCATTCTCAAAATACAAACACAATTTTTTTTTGAACATACCATATATGAGACTCGATAAAAAAATAAAAACTATTTTAAAAAAACAAAGAAAATAAGATGAAAAATATAAATATAAATCAATAATTTGAAAATATTAAAATATTTTAATAAACCAAATTAAATAATAAAAATATAATTTCATATTTTGGTATATCATGGTACCTAAAAATCATCATGGATGAAAAAATAAACTGTAAATAAGAAATAAAATATAGTAATATAAGAAGAATTTTAAAAATTAAGAATACAAAACCTTGATTGGAATTTTAGTGAATAATAAAATATGAAAATAAGAGATACTTATAGGCTCCATAATTATTATTTGATTATTTGAAATATTACCATTGAAATAGTAACATGAGTGTTGAAATAGTAAAATAATATTTAGGTATCTTATGAAATAAAAATATGAGATATTTATATCATAAAACTATTAATTAAATGGTTCAAGCCCCATAAAATATATATTTATCACAATCAACTAATAGTCATATTTCTTGGGTTTCATATATGTTTTGTTTCTATTAAATTACATTCTTAACAAAAATTTATAATTCAAAATAAAATTTTATTTTCATTAAATGGATTTCAAAAAAAAACAATTTATTTATTTATAAATAATAGGGTAGTTTTGTGAAATCAACAGAAATTTTTTAAGGTCATGACATTTGATTGTGAGATCAAAATTATAATTTTTTTAATAAATAGATATTTAATAAAATTATAAATCTATATATTTAATTGTTCTTATAAAATTGATGTATTTTTTGGATTCATCACTTTGAAATTTTGTTAGTGGGATTTTTTATCATTAATAAATAATAAAATACTAGGTGAATAGTAAAATACCATATAAGTAACTTATTTTCAAATTGAGTCTGTAAATTATTTTTTAGGTTTCTAAAATATATATTTATATTTAAATGTCGAACAGAAAATTGAATCTAAAAACCCTTAAAATTTAATCCCATGTGTGGTCATTATTTAATGATATGATATTTTATTTTTATATTTTATTCCAAAACACCCCTCTCTAAAAGTTATAAATACCATCCACTAGCTCCCAATTATATCAAGATTATAGATTATTCCATAGAAAATTATATCACAAAAAACCACTCTAATGTCTCTTATCAAAATTTTGGAGTTCCTATTCTTATTAAAAATCCATTCATTATAGCCCTAAAGCACAATCCAAATGATGTTTTCTAAAGGATGAATGTAATATACCCATCCTAATCTCCTTCAATATACTAATTCATTATTTTCTACCTAAAATTTAATAATTTAATAAATTGTTATTCCATTATAAAATTAAGTTTATAATGAAACTTTACTATGGTTTATTTCATTATATAATTCCTAAAATATATTTTATGGTTTCTTACAACATTCATTCCATCATGACAGATTCCAAACACATATATTGAATATTTTTTAAATCATATATTACCACCTTACATATATAATTTTTAAAAGGTTTTTAATGAATCAATATAATAATATAAAATTATTAAAATTATGGTAAGATAAATTTTGACTTATACTTATAAAATTAACAATAGGCGATGAAAGTAATTTTTTAGCTCCCAATATATGTGTATGGAGACATAATTCATAATTTTAAACTATTTTTGAACGTCTATTAGACTATATAAATTTTTTCACTAGAATAGCAATGAATACATTAGTATAAACTTATATAGTTAAGGATTCATTTGAATATAACATAAAACAATTTCATGAAGTGGATGCAACCTTATAACCATGAATCAAACATCCTTGTTGTGGTGAACATAAAAATTATATCTTAACTAAATCACTATCAGGGAACATTAATAAGTGATAAAATATTAAATATAAATGAGAATACTTTCGAATCCATTATTTAGTAAATTTGACTTTATTATATTTTATATTAGAAGAATATACCAACCAAGTCAGGACTTGAGGTTAATAAACACCCAAACAACCCACTATTCCACATTATGTTTCAAATTATATCTATTTACCTCTTTCCCCTCTCAATTATTCACATTAACATCTTATATATTCTGTATATTTGGTTATTAAAAATATACCATGTTTATCTTCACATTATTTTCTAAGGATATATTATATTTTATATACCCTTCTCAATATTCTTTTAAAGTGAACTCAGATAGAGGTATGTTTTCTATATATTAATTCATTTCATAGAAAACTCTTTAAAATTTTTAAAAATTTATTATTTCTAAAAATAACCATGATTTTAATGGAATCTATTATATTATATTTATTGTTTTATGGAAAACAATTTTCTTATATATTCATTAATATTTCATTAACACATTTTTTTAAAATACTATTTAAGGTGTTCATAACCATGTATTCTTCTTCACCTCTTTCTCATTAATCTTGATTCAATTGGGAATTAACCACATAAAAAATTATTTATTCATATATAATTTAATAATAAAAAATAATAATTTATTTTCTTGGTAATTATTAGGAAATAATTTTTGGGCATGATTTAATACAAGATTATGTGTCCCATTTAATTTTAAAAGTTTTTCTTATGAATTGTGTATTATTTCATTATATGGAACTCATATTTACATGTATATTATGATGTGATGGGTGGTACCCAAATTATACAGAACCCAAATTCATTGGGATATGTTTTCATCCCCTTAAATACCTTATATAGTGTAAGGTTAATATGTCAAGCACACTATATTATGTTGTCTTCCTAGTGAGACCTGAATATTTATTATGATGTATTGTTTCATTCTCTTCCACATTTTTATGATTCCATAATATATAGATGTTTTATTATTTATTCCACACATCAATTGAATTTTTTATGATTCCCTTTTTATAATATAATGTAATGTCTCTTGACTCAAATTTTATGATTCTTCATTATGTTTTTTCCCTTAAAGGGATTTAGAAGATTTCCATTTTCCTTTTTGTATGCACCTATAGTGTACTTATCAGTAATATGTGAACAAAAAAAATTATGTTCACATTTTTTATATTGAAAAAAAGGATATGGTTTAAATGATTTTTAAGTATTATGTATTCAATAATATAAATAAACTAGAACATTATATTTTTTAGGCTCCTTTAATGGATTTATATATTAAAAAGTTATTAATATGAACATGGTAGTCAATAATTGTACTTTTATTTTATATTATATAAATAATTCACACCCATTAACTAGAAGGATTACTAAATATGTATATAACATAAATAAATATTTTATCCTATAAAATAATGTATATTTATTTAATAAATATATTTCTTATGATTCACTTATGGACATATCGTTTCTATTGTTCATCATAAAAAAATGTTGAATTAAAACAATAGGAAAATATTACACCCAAATAGTATATATAGGGTGTAACATATGAGATAATAAGCGTCTAAAAATTGGTGATAATAATATTGATCAAAATGAATTGTCATAAAATAAATATATATTTGTGAATAAAAATCTTTGTACATTACAATATCATAATAGAATGTTACCCTATGGAATAACACTCATATACCATAAAAGGAGATGTAAAATATGTATGTATAATAATATTGGAAATTATACTACACATATTTGTTTAAAATAAAATATACATAAAAAATATCTATCAAAATCATCATAAGTTAGTAGATAAAGCTAATTTTAACATTCAAATGCATAATATATTAGACTACGATAATCTACAATGTTCTATAAAATTCATATCACTAGATATAAACTATACCAATTAAATTCATGAAAAAATAATTATAAACCAATAAATAACATAATTATATAACCTTGCATATGGGTTAGATGTTAAAATTAAAACAATAATAAACCAATAATTTAATTATAAACTCGTGAAAACCAAAAGCATACAAAACAATTTTCTAATGATAAAAACCTAAATAATCTAATTAATAAATTAGATGATTCTATGATTTTATATAAATTTGAATGCATAAAATATATCAAAGAGTAATATATATATATATTTAAATATGTTAAAAAATCATCTTAGTAAGAGAATTTTTTTATTGAAGAAAAAAATAAATATAACTCCCATTTATTATTATTTTTAAACAAATACAGTATGAATAATGAATTTTAATTGTGAGAGAAAGTATGAAAAAATTATGTACTTGAAAAAATAAATATTCAGTTGGATTATTTTTAATTAAAACATAAATGAGATGTAGAATAAAGAAACCAATAAAGTAACATAAATTAAAATAAAAATATATACACTACCAACCATTGTAAATAAATTAATACAATTGAATGTTTACTAAAAAAGTTATAAAAATATAGAGAATGGTATATAATTAATTAATGAATCATCAGGAAGAACATATTTATGGAAGTTAATGATTCTAATATAATAGATAGATAATGATATTTACTCTTTTAAATTTTATAAGGGTGAAAATGAACCAATGTGAAAAAGGGTAAAAAATATTTATTCACCCAAAAATGAGTAGATGATGATGAATATGGGTATTAATGTATAAATATCATAAATAATTATTTAATGTAATATTATTGATGTTTAATAATAATAAATAATAATTATCAAGAAATAATCTACTCCTAATTACCAATAATTTATTAAAATTTCAATAATCTATTTATAAAAAATATTTATTATATTTTTTAAAATATTTATTTATTTATTATTTATATTATTTAATTATGTTAATTTTTTACAGAAAGAGTTGTTATGAAATGTTAATTTTATTTAACAAATTATAGTAAATATGATGGTATCATACTTATTTGGCATGTCCATTTTTATGGAAATTTCATTATTAATGAGTTATATGAATATAATATCAATTTACAAGAAACAAAAAAATTATATGACTTTAGAAATATTTTTATTATTTCATGGAATGAATGGGTATTCTTCATTAGAAATATATTCATAGATTACTCATTTTTGAAAACATTACCTATAATAACGATTCACTAAATAGTGAACATTTCTTTGGTTACCATAATTATAAAACTGTAAAAATATTTTAAGATTATATTTGATAAAACATATTTCTTTTGTTTGAGTTTAGATAGTTGTTCATAAATGAAGTGATGATTACGTTATAACATCATTAAAATAATTTTTTCAACCAACCAAATAATAAAACACTATATTAAATGAATTAGTATGAATATAAAGTGAAACTATTATAATATCATTTCATAGAAGAATAATTTAATATATAAGATTCAATTATAGAATCGTTGGTTATTATTCTAATGAAATAATAACATAATTTACATATCCTTATTCTTGAATATGATTAAAAAATAAATTCCAAAAAAATATTTTGAATTTTATTGATGGATTTTTTATTCTTATTTAAAAATATAAAAATTAAAATAGGGGTTGTTGTAGTATTTTTAAAAAATAGTTTTCTTTTTTGATGAATACCAACAAATTAAGATTTTTCCATGATTTTCCCTTTTATTGTATTATAATAACATAATAATGCCTTGATAATTTCTCAAATATTTATTCTAGATAAAAAATTTATTTTAGTGTTTATATCATGCATTTAATAGTACAATATTGAATATATAAATATAATTTTTTTATTTTTGAAATCCAAGTAATGATATTTCTCAAAATAAAAAACTATTTTTAATTCATATCTTATAATAATTTATCCAAAATGATACATTTGGTTTTGGATTTATTTAAAATCCAAATAATTCAAATTACATTTAATATTTTCCACATAATTAAATGGGAATCAACAATATACTTGGTTTTTTTGTAAAATCATTTTTGTGCATAAAACATGCATTTTTTTAAAAACAATCAATGTATTTTGAGATATTATATCAAACTTATTTTCATTCAATTATTGGAGTTGAATAATTTAATATGGTGTCCATATTTCTTATCAATATAATGAATACTAGTTAATAATTTCCACTCAATTTTTACTCTCAATGAATAGTAAATATTTAAATTATTTATCACCTCAGTTAAGGGTAAAATGAATTAAAGGGATTAAAATAAAGGGATAACTCTACAATATAACAACTTTTTTTCTCTTAAATCTCATTTAATTGTTGTAGATAGAAAATACTAATAAAATATTGTAGAATATAGATATTTTTATCCTCAACATTTGAAAAATGAATATATTTTATAAAAAAATTGAGTATTCAATTTTTTTCCGCTGACCTCACTTTAAAAAGGGATTATCACCTCCTTTATTATCCACACATCATGATTACATTTTAGCAACCAATACTAGAAAATGTATTAAATTTTTTCAATCAACCTCAACCTTTTGATCTCACCAAAATACCTATATAATATAGAATAAGTTATATGCTTGTGGGGATCACAATGAAAGAGTAATATGATATTTCTGATATTTTTCATTTTACATTCTTCTTAAAAATCCCCTCAATAATTAATAATAAAATTAATATAATTACATTGGTATATTTACCATAAAAATATATTGTTATGATAAGGTTACATCTATTTTGTATCTTTCTTCAATGCTATGGAAGATAAAAACTTTTCACTTGTATAGTTTTGAACTACTACCTCCATGAAGTGATTATTGAATTATTGCATCACATGTTCACATGTATTTTTAAAAAGATAAAATTTATGAGTATATATTATATTTATAAAGTAAATATTATTATAAAATATAATATATCATTTTCTTTCTAACCCTATTAATAGATGTAATATAATGACATCACTCGTGTGTATGTATGGACTGCCACATCCATGATGTGATGAAATTAATTTGTCCATTACAATATTTATTGTAATTTAATAAATTTAATATAATGAATAAAAATTATATTCATGAAATTTTTAACAATATGCAGATAATGAAACAATTTGATAACAACTATATAGACACTCAATACACCAATGTAATTTTTAAGAAATTGATAGAATAACCTAAAGTGTTAGACATAAGAAATAACTATTCAATAAATATATT
Source organism: Viscum album (assembly GCA_963277665.1). Classification (NCBI taxonomy): domain Eukaryota; kingdom Viridiplantae; phylum Streptophyta; class Magnoliopsida; order Santalales; family Viscaceae; genus Viscum; species Viscum album. The sequence goes on from OY728158.1 coordinate 1,469,553,451, forward strand.
TAATTTTAATATAATGGACCAAAAAAACTGAATATATACTAAATTATTTCCTATAAAATTATTTAAAAATTTTAAATTTATTATTAAAGAGGATATAACAATTCTTATTAAGAATGAATCCAAGGAAAAAAATTTCCATCTAATTTCCACTACACTAAAACATATTTTATATTATGAAAATTAATTATTTTTTATGTTGTATATCATTAACCTTTCTAATATTATATCATTAATTATTATTTATAAATTTTATTTAATGTTTCAATTCATATTTTCTCTTTAATTTGTTTTTGATTCAAAATTTATTAACTCTATAAAGGATTATTATAGAATCTAACTCTTATTCTGTATTTTTCATCATTAAATTTAAATTTAGATGCATTATATGATATTTATCATCTTAAACAACATATATTTTCTTCTCCCTTTGTTATTTCTTGGGTTTCCTTTATTTTCATTCATCTTTTTTTCTCTTTTCTACTAAATTACTTTGATTATTTTTATGAAAAATTGCATTGTTTTTTTCTTTTACATTAGTAATTTATTTCTCCAATATCTTTATTTTTTATTATTCTATATATTTTTTATCTAATATTTAATTTTTGGTAAAGATCCTTTTATATTTCCCTTGAATCTCTTTAAAAATATTTAAAAGTAATCAATTTAATATTTTCTGAAAAAGTTGTTTTTGAATTTTTAAAATATTATTTAAGGAATGTTTAATTATATATATATATATATATATATATATATATCTGTTTGTGTGTGTGTGTTTTAAGTGGATTTTCCCACCTACATGTCGGTTAATCAGTATCTCAAATCATATATATGTTTTTGTAATATTTAAATAAAAATTCATTTCCATAATTGTTTATTTATTTTTTTATAATAATATAAAAATGTATAAATTTCTAAAATTTTGAAAATAACTTTAGATGTAATATATAAAAAATATTATGAAACTGATAAAAAGGATTTTAGAAATATTATATTTATGGTTTTAATTTCATTATCCTCTATAATTATCAAAATAATTCAGTTTATTACAAACCCTTATTTCAGATAAATTTATGGTCCCCTATCATATTTTAAATTATATTGGATTATACCTTATTTTGAGATCATTCACTTTCTCATTTTCATGTTATCTATCACTCTCCATTATTTAGTTGAAATTATTTTTCTCCTATATATCCATTTTTTACTCTCAGTTATATATTAAATATCTTTTTGAATTTTTTCATATTGTTTTAATCATATTCAATTTCATTATTTCATTTACATGGAAATATTGAGGTTATGTATTTTTTATTCAATATTGATATTTATTAATCAATAAATCAATTTTATTCTATATTATAATGTTGATTTAATATATGTGGAGTGTAATAGGTAGTGGGTAAGTGATTATTGGGGCTTATATATAGACTTAACCTTGATGAGTCGACTGGTCTCATGAAAAAATATTTATCGAAATTAGTTGTGTAACTGGATTATACATACACTTTCATTGAAGAGTATTTTCGAAATAACTTTACAATAAGGTTCATGATATCTTGGAATAAACACATAATGGAATGATCATGACATATTACATTAGGTATTCCCTTCATTATGACTTATGTTATTATTATCCATTTGATTGTTATCTTGATATTTTCTATGGATATATTTTGAAACTTAGGTTTTTTATTTAATTGAATATGATTTGATTATCCACTAATACATATTTTTATTTCCGAATATTTTCATGAGATATGTCATCACACACATTCACTTATAGAGAATATATTCCAACCCTTTATTTTATTAAATTTTCCCATTATATGAATAAGGAATATTTGAATATTCATAAAAAATATGAAAAAATTTAATCATACTATGTTTTATTTTTCCTATGTAATATGGAAATCATTTTTTTATCTTATATCTCAATGCTGATAAAATGATTGATACCAAAAGGTATGATCTGTGTATCTTGTAAAAATTCAATATAATATACATCATCTCTAGGTTAAAATAGTCATATTCATTAAAGATGGTACCAAATTAAGTTTTGTTGGATGCTTTGTAACAGAATTTTAGAAGAATATAGTGAGCATAAAAATTCATAAAAAACACATAAAATGTTTAATAATGTTTATTTATATTCAGGTTATGGAATAATGTTCTTAATATTATGATATGATTATTTCTATGTCTTTGTTTACATATTGAATCTATAAGATAAATGGGAAATCGTCTCAATACCTATATTCAACATAATAATTTTTCTGAAGATAATGTAAATAAAATAGTTTTTAGAGTAAGATAGATCAAAACCATATGGGGGGAAGTAAACCAAGTTCTGAAAAATATCATTTCACTTATAGAGAAACATTTTGTCCTATATCATAATGCTTTAATTTCAAATTGATTTATATATTGGAAGGATATATTATTTAATAGTATTACTAATACATAGGTAGCTAAGCAAAGAATCATGTACCTTGAAAATATATTCATGTATTTAGGATGTAATGAACTGGGAATGTTTATTTTTGGACTCTATTATTTTATGGGTGATGATTCTCAATAATCATAATTAATCAAGAATAATACATAATATAAGGAAATATAATTTATAAAATGAAGAAATTTCTATTTGATATGAAATTAAAAATAACTTCCCCAAAAGAAATAATATGAATCGGAGAGAAATTTCATCATCCTAATTAAGAATGAAGAGAAATGTGTTACTGAATATTAGAGTCGTTACAAAATATTATCATGTAATATAATGATCTACATACACAATATTAAAATAATGATTTTTTATTTAGTAGATGTTCCTAATAATAACAATAAAAGGGAACTAGTCTCTAAAACATATACATCATATAATTATATAATATTACGGGCCATCAAGATATAGAAATAATTTTCTAGGTATTATATCTTTTTGAGAAATCAATAATTATAGAGGTAAACTATGCACCAAGGAAAAATAACTACATCAAATATGATGGAAGGAAGGATGAGATTTAATAAATTCTATAATTGTATAAAGAAACATCTGAGAAAATGATTAAATGGAAGATATGTTAGTTATATGTGTTAAGATAATGGCTAGTTGGATCATGAATGCAAGGAAATGAAAGAAACAACTATTCTCCAATGATTAAACTATAAAGAGATGGTTCATTATTCCTTCCATTTTCTTGTGAGTAAATGTAACATACAACAAATTGGACCATGGGGGAAAAGAAGATTCACACAATTATTAATGTTAATGTTTATGTTCGTACTATATAAAGGCAGATAGTTTATATATAAAATAAAATTTTCCTAATTCTTTATTTTTTTCATTATCATATTTCTATTTTATATCTTTTATGATTTCTGATAAATTTATATAAATCTCAATCACATAAATGAGGGACATATCAATAAATACACTAAGATGAAATCTTATTATAGTAAGGATATTCTAATCTTCCCTGGAAATAAAGTATTAGCATACCATTTTCAATCATAGTTAATATAAGTATGGTTGAATTTAATATAATTTTGGTATGTATTGGACTTCAATGTGTAGAAAATTTTATTTTAATGATAAATATATTATCATTCATAAAGGAGGTGTGGAATCCCATTCCTTTAGAGTTTAAAAACCGCCACCTGAATTATATATAGATCCACCTTCAGTATCTCTCCCTAAAATAATTATAGACGAAGATGATAAAACAAAACCTATTGTTGTAGAAGGTTACATTATCAAAGAATATGAACCATTGTTAAAGGATATATGAATTTTTTTAGAGAGTTACCCAGAAATTCAACCTACTGTGAATTTATTCTTTTTATTCAACTTATACATGATTTAAAACCAATGTATAACACTCTTTATAAAATTTATATAATGGTATTATATAAAATAAACAAAAAAATTAAAAAGTTATGTAATAATGTATTCATAAACCCCTTTGTTTTTTCATAGGTTACCCATGTAATTATTTAATGATGGATGGGGCTATAGGGTTTCCTTTGATTACATGTAAACACATTACACTATTTTACTGAAAAAATATCCTCAACTTCAAATTTTCGACAAACTTGATCAACATCCAAGAACATAATATTCATAAAATATTTATCTTCATTCTCAGTGTCATCAATTGTGAGTAAGGAAATAAATAATTTCAATGAATACCATTTTAAAAACATATGGACATTAAGATTTTCGATTAATACCCATTTTTATGGATTCAATCTATTATTTTATAGATATAATGAATATTGTATTCAAATATTATATTCAAAATTTCATTATGGGTATTTATTGATGAAATCATGGTATAATTGGAAGGTTATAGGGAGTAAAAAATTCATTACAGAAAAAAATTAAAACCCTATAAAGTAGGAATTTTATGGGAAATGTATTAAATAATAATTATATATTTAAGAATATTCTTTTCATTAAAATATTGTCTCATTTGATGGAGAATGTGTTGGTCATTCAACAAAAATGGTATTTAGAGGTTGGCCTAGACCGATCAACATATTCAGGATCTGTTGTTTCATTATTTTAGTAGGTTACTGTATGTGATTTTTTCAATGTTTTATCTGATTTTCTAACAAGTTAATGATGATGAAATGTATTTGGATTATGTTAATATAACAAGTTCGATATAAATATTTTTAAAATAACTAAATGGGATATTTTCCAATGAATGAATATTGACATTACTACCAAAAAATGGATTGTATTGGGATATATAGTGATGCATCAAAGATGGGAAATAGATGATTCCTTTTGTAAAATGATTGTTTTATTATTTACACATCTAGATAATTAAGGATCATTGAATAGAATTATCTGACCTATGATCTTGAGTTGTCATACATTGTATTTTCACTGTAGGTATGCATTTATAATCATTATGGTGAAATATTTTAGATATATATGGAATCCAAAATTTATCAAATGCCTATTTTCACAATGGGATCTCAAAATGAGACAATAGGGATGACTAAAACTACTCAAAGATTATAATTTCTCAAAAAACTACCACCGTAAGAAGGTAAATAATGTTTTTATGTTTTTATTAGAAAAGCTCACGGTGTTCTATGTAAATGTGTATTCATAAAGATCATATATTAATGGGTTTAGAAAATATTGACTTGAAAATAATTTTGGAAGATTAAAAATCACTCATTTTATAAGTTATCATTAATCCGTCTATAATAGATAAACAAAAAGTTCCTAGCACGAAAACGATAGTTTAAAAAATTAAATTATTTATGTGAATGGTGAAAATATGGAATACATTTTTTATGGGGATCAGTCAATTAAATTTAGAAAGAGGCTATGTGTTTCTTCAATAACTGTTCTTAGGATGGAATTACTAGATGAATTTGATAACTCAAATTTCTATGCACACCCTAGTATAACTATGTTTTATATGAATTTATGATAACATTTATGGTTTGAAAATATAATGTATAAAATTTATTCCTAGTTCAAAAAATGATTCGCTTTTCAGTGGGTAATTATTGGGAGACAACATCAAAAAGGATTCATACAGTCTCTCTATATTATCATGTGCCAATGGAATTATATTATTATGGATGTTGCCATATGATTTTCAAAAACATCAAAATGAAATGTTTTTATTTGAGTTATTTTTTTCATACCATGTATGCATATTTAATTTCTATAAAGGGGGATTAAATCTTGAGTTCTAAACTTGAATCTATATTAAGGATATTATAAGTAATAATGGATAACCTCAATCGATTATATCTAATAGGAAGCCCTTATTAACATAAAAATTATATAAACAAATTCAAAAGGATATAAACACCCTACTATATTTGGGGCCTGATAACCATCATCAAATAGATTGAAAAACCTAAATTACTACTAAAATATTGAATGTCATAATGACTTCTTTCAAACTTATCATTCACGGTGAATGGGGTTAATATTTACCTTGGATGTAATTGTTATATACTAATATATTACATTAATGCCTTCAAATTTCTTTGGATGAAGTATTTTATGGGGAGATATTATTTACACCAACTTTTTGGGAAAAATTTTATGGATGTAATCTTTAAGGATTGGAATATATTGATGAGAAAATAATGAATTTTGGAACTATTCAATGTTATATAATTATTACCAATGACAGAAAAATGCTAATATCTGATTGAATAAAAATGAATTTTAGGTAGAAGATGATGTTTTAATAATGGTATATTTACAATAGATTATCATATAGTATGGAATGAAAGGGAAACTAAGTCCCTTATATATCAATTCTTTTGAGATTTGGGAATTAATTTTAATTGTCGATTACCATTTGTAAATGATACCCATCCCATTTAATGTTCATTATTTTTTTCTTATTTTGTTATTGAGAAATTATATTCCAAACACAATTAATTTAATCACCTTGGATGATATGGAATTAGATCTAGATGTATCTTATTTTTAAGGGCCTATACAAATTCATGACACTAGAGATTAAGTGTTCTGGAATTGGATTACGTGAATAGTAATCATAATTTAAATAAATTTTAATATAGAAGAGTTAATGTGAGAAGCTAAATATTTTAAATTGAAAAACTAACCAATGATTTTTATTATGTGAAATTATAGAAATATCAAGGATAAAAGTTTTAAAGGGGAAAAAATATGGGAAAGAATATTCAATAATAGTAACTAATCATGTTATTTTAAAGAGACTATGGTAATAGACAAATTGCTTTATTCATGAGTATTATTCAAACATAAATTGAAAATTTTATATTTTAAATTTCATGAATGGATTTTAAATTTTTTAATTCATCATATATATATTAGCTTTGGGTGAATTTTATAGACTTTTCACGAATAATTGAGGTTTAGGTGAATAGTGAAAAATAACAATTTTATATATAGTTTCAATTTTTTATCTTATAATGGATTAAAAATGAATAAAATTTAATGAATATTTTTTAGAGAACTGTTTTCACATAAGAATATAACCTTGAACATAAAAATATATTTTTATAATTATTGAAAATTAATTATATTTTTTTTCAAATAAAAACTATTTTCATAACCTATAAGTGTCTGTTTCATCAAAAACTAGTTAAGAAGGCATAATGTTCAAGCCAAAGGGGATTACTAAAAAACGTTTCATATGTTCATACTGAGATTTTTTGAGTTTCATTATTTTTAAACCTATCCAATTAAGTAACAATCACCATAAAAATTAAATCATTATATTTAAAATTTTAATATATTTTTGTTTTAATAGTATAAAATTTAATATATCATTTCATTCCTATGTAAAATTAAAACATATCTTCTGCATAAGTATGGACTACCACATCAAAGTAGTGATGTGTAACGTTTTTCATTACCAGGAAACATAGATATTAATAATGATATAACTAATGGATATATTTTATTTTTAAAAATGGCTCCTCATTCTCTAGGATAACTCTTGGGATCTCCCCTTGGCTCATATTCTTCCTCCTCCAAGGGTTTCCCCTCTCCTTGACGATGTTGGTTCTTATAATTCGATTCCTATATATCAATATCATTGGTTCTAGGTTTCCTCTCCCTGGATCTATGAAGGTCTTCTCCTGACTTCCATTCTGCACTCGGGCATTGAGCTCTACTACTCCTCTTTAGGTTTAATCTGGATGTATGGGCACACTAAGGCTCTGGGATTGTGATTTGGAGGGGGAGGGTTCTCTTAGCATCCCTTTTATGCCTCTTCTTGGTTTTAGCCACTAGTTCTGTTTTAGGGTTTCATATGAAAGAAGTTTTTAATTTAAGATGGAAAATAATTTTAAAACGAAATTAAAAAATTTAATATATATAAAGATGGTTTTGATTATTTAATTTAATAAATTTAAATTTATTATTCATGGGGGTATAATATATTAGTTTAAGAAGAAATCAAAGGTATGTGTTTGTCATCTCAATTCTACCAAATTGAGTCATAGTTTAAATTATTCCAGTAATTTCTTTTATAGGGTATATATACTACCAAATTAACATTTTGAATCATTAATTATTCATTATTCATGGAATTTGAAGTTTAAATTTAGGTTTTCCCATTTAATGGGTTTTTATTCACAAGATATTATAACCATAAGGGTTAATTTTAATATATTGCTCTTAACTAGGATTGATCATGTTAGAAGAATTATATCTTTTTTATCTCCATAAACCCCATATATTTTATTATCCCGTAATTATTTATAGTGTTTCAATATTTTAATCCAAACTTTCTTCACTTTATTACTCAAGGACCGAATGCATTCTTTTTTAGAAAATTTGACTTTATTTTCTCTTTTATATAAGAAATATTATTCTTTAATATCAATATTTTATAAGATATTTTGTTGATTATTTTTCAACATTTTAATTTTGACGAAATTTAATATTTCTGAAACCTTTTATATTGAACATAATGTTATAAAATGAATATTTTTAATGTTTTTAAAATATTTTTTTTCAAAAGGGTGAAAATATTATTTTTTATAATGTATACAGTGTAAGAATCTTTTATCATATATATGATTGTTGTTCTATATTTAAATTCCACAAAAATATTCAATGGTTTTTAAAATGAAATAATTTTCCTTTATTTTTTACATTTTAAATGTTTATATTAAAATAAAATAAGAATTACTTTATAAAATATTGAGAAGAGTTTGATAATTTATTTAATACTTTATTATTACAATAAATTTACAAAATGAATATGAAATTTTATTTTCAATTGTTTTAATTTTCCTCTCTATATATTAAAAGATTTACCTTTATTACAAACCAAAAATTATATTTAATATATGGTCTTCTATCTACCTTTACTTATTATTATATTTTTATTTATTTTTGAAATCTTTCACAATATTATGATCATGTTCTCTATCAATCTCCATTATTCAATCGATATAATTTTTCCCATTCATGTAGATATTTTAAGTATCAAGGATACATTCAATATCATTTCTACTACATGGATAATGTATTAACCATAATTTTTTTAATATTTATTGTTATTTAAGGGAATATTATTAATAAATATATTTCAATTACAAGGTAAATATTTTAATTCCATATTTATGATTAAATACTTATATTAATTGTTGGATAATAAATTTTGATCATGTATAGTATTATTAATTCCATATATGAATAACTCATTGTTTATATGAATCATATAGGTTGGGACATGTTATAGATAGCTCCTAAATGCATTGAAAAGTATTATGAGACAAGAAGTTGGCTAAATTTATTGGGTATTCAGTATATACAACCCCATTCATTGAAATGTATTGGCATATGTTTTTTACGTTAACGATTATGATGTTCTATAATGTGGCCTCTATGATAATCGCATGAAATCCAAATTTATGAAATTACATTATTATGATTTGAATTATTATTATCCATGTGATTATTGTGTTGGTATTTTCAATGGATACGTTTTGAAGCTCATTTTTTTATTAAATTGCATAATTTTCAATTAACCACTCATCTATATTATTATTGACTTATCTACTCATGATAGATTTCATTTAATAAATTTCGTTACTAAAACATTAATCCCACCCTTTATTTTGTTTTATTTTTTCCTATATAAGATAAAGTGACTACATAATTATATGAGAGGATGAAATAATGTTTACCATGCTATGTTTCATTTTTTGTGTAATATTGAAATCATGTTTCTATGTTTCATCCCATGAATGTTAAACTGGTTAATCCTTTGTGGTTTCTTCCCTTGAATCTTATACCAATGTAATAATGTGAGCATCATTTCTAGATTACTAGAGTAGGGATAATTAAAAATAATCTTATTAATAATATTTATGTGTAATAATAGTAAAAATGATATGATAAATGATAATGATAAAGAACCAGTTAAGTACTTTTATCAAATCCCCTTTTTATCATAACAAGATCCATCTTAACGAAGGATGTTTTCCTCTAACTTGTGAGAATAGAAACTAAAAAATTAGATAGTAATTTATATATGATATTTTGGATAATATTATAGAAGAATCTCAAATATATGGGTGGTTTGTAATATGTAGTATATGGGTTATTTTATAGATGATTTGTTGTGGTGAATTAGAAAATATCCCCCCCCCATAATGGTTAAGGATGGTAATTATTATATTTAAAGTGTCCCATATGTGGAAAAATAATGTTCATGATTTTAATTATTATTTATATTTATTTGAAAATTTTACGTTGTTATATATAATATTTCCACCATATTGTATTTTATTGTATTTAAAATAATATGATGTAATTAAATGATGACCTATGGTAAAATATATTTTAAAAAAAATATTGACCCTCTTTCCTCAATTCATCATATTGGTTACAAATTTGATAAACATTTTTTAACCTAAATCACCTATATATAATACATTTAACATGTACAAAATAATATATAATTATTTAAAAAATAATTCTTGTGAATAAAAAACAGCTCATAAGAAGTGAGTGATTATATTTTATTCATTATCACTTCACAGTATCATAGAGGATATTTTTATTGGTTTCCATATAAAATATAATAATAATACATTTTTAATTATTATAAAATGATTACTTACCCATTAAAATAATTTTAATATACCCAACATATATTTTTTCATGACCCCCTCTGACCAATGTTTACAAATCCTATGATGAAAATGGGGGATAGAGATGATTAATACTTAACTCCCACCTTTAGTAGGCCCCTGGTTGGTGAATAGCACTGAGAATATCATAAAAACATATTTGGAATGCATTACCCTCTAACATAACATGCATGAAGAGGGAGATAAGAAGGATACAGTAGTAAACACCTACTAAGACATATATATATAAAGTCGATGTGAATGCATGAAATTTCATACAACACTAATGAACATAAAGGAAAACTATAATTACAAAAAAGGCAAAGATGGAAGTGTCCAAAAATCCCAAATAGTTCCTATAGAACCAAAAACAATTAATATCTAGCTCAGTATCCATGTTTTCTTAGTTAACCTAAAAAAATTTATATATATGTAGGGAAGTATAATAGTATACTCATTAGGATCCTTAAACAATCCTCTCATGAAAAAGACAATGAAATATTGAAAATTAATAATAAAAAACACTAAAATTAACTAATGTTATAAATAGGTATACTAAGTCACCAACCTCACCATGGATACACTCACTAAGTATCACATACAATATTTCATATAATATAATAATGAAACATCAATGGTACCCTACTCCGACTTCGCCAATTTTTTTTACTCTCCTCTAAAATCACATGTCTTTATTCATATCTCTTCAAAATAAGTCATCTTTAACACACCTGGGAAAGGCATCAAAACATTAAACACATGCATCTCAAAATCACATAATATCATATCACATCACAATATATAATAATGAACTAGTGTTTGGGATCCACCACATCCTGTAAGAAATTGATCAATCATCAGGTATTATACATTGATCCACTACATCCCAAACACTGAGTAAGGTATCACAATAAATAATATCCTACAGATTCCATACCTATAATAATCCATTGGATACTATTTCTAGTAATACATATGTGTAAAATATTTACACATGAGAGTAAAATTCATTAGTCAATTGAAACGCAATATCTACCATCCATTGTGGTACTAGGAAAGGAGGTATAGTTCCATGGAAAGACAACCTATTATTTGTAGAAATAATTTTCTAATGGATTACCGAGGTGCATCAATATCTCCATTAAGGATATAAATTATTCACAACAATAATATGTTGGACAAGATAACATTCCATATATGTAACTAATAAAATAGGTTTTTATCCTTCGTTGGTCGAATAAATCTGGTTAATAGTGTACTCACCACAGTTTAGATGCATATTTTATCTAATCTCACGGTGAATAAGTATATCAGTATAAGTATTGAAAATATATTTTATCCCATTATTTTTTAGATGATCATGTATAGAAAAAAATCTTGTGAATTTTGGTGTAGTATAGAGAGTCTAGTTCAGGTGGGTGACATCAACGAAATAATTGTTTCGGGATAGATGCATGCCTCACATGAAAATATGGAATAGGAGGTGATTTAGTGAATGAATTTACGGGATTGGATAATAGATAAAAAAAATATAATCCCATTTTATAACATCTATGTGGTAAATTATCCCCCATTTGTCTTGGAGTTTATCCCCACAAACTAGCTCTCCATCTTCACCATCATTGCATCATCAACATGAGTAATATCAACATTTGGAGCTGTAATTGGGCCGGTTCATTTCTGGGTTTTCTGGGTTTACCCCTATAAGACCTAAATTTTTTTACATGCAAATCTTCCCTGTTTTTAGTCATCAAGTTTTGAAAAATAATTAGCACAATCTCTTAAACCTTGTAGAGATTTTTTATAACCCAAATAAATGAATTTTCATAGGATCTTCATCATGTATTTTTAAGGGAATCATTGTTGTTAGATGAGATAGTCTCAACTATATCTAGATAGATTGGGAGATTTTCATTGGAAAAATGTGATCCAGGTTAAACTCAACTTCTTATTTTGTTATATCTATAAAAAATATATATGTACTAATGGACACATAAAATGATGAGGCATCAATCTAGCATCAAGGTTCTTTGGTTGTGGTAATCCCATAGAAGAGTCCTTGACTAAATTTTTCTTCAAAATTGAGTGGTATCACACATTATGGGGTGTTTTTGGAGATTTTTTGGGTTTATATACCAAATCCCATTTGGTAGCATCATTTTTTACATGTGGTTTGGAGGTGATAAGAGACATAGTGTGGGAATAATTCAATATTGATCATTTTTTCTTCATGGTGCTATTTAATATTATAGTTTAGGAATAAAGAAAATTTTTAATCACAATTTTTCATGAGGATGAAAATTTTTGTTAGGATTGAAACCTTATTAATTGAAAAGTCTTGGATTGTAGAAAAATTTAATGGATTCCACTTTCATCTGGTTACTCTTAAGATCTATCTCCCCCTCTTATCCCAAATTTACTCTATGGGCATTGGGTTTATTGGATTCTTTATAGAAGTAGGACATAACATAATGAGTATGGTTATTCTAACATGGGAATGATGCGTCATGGGGGAATTGTCTGAAATCTTGAAGGTTATTTTCCTCTGGCGTCCACTTCCTTCTTTGACTCTGGTGACTCCCAACAGCAGTAAGTAAAGGCACTACCCATAGGTCTATAACAATATATTTAAAAAAGAGCATCTTTCCTATGGTTGAATCATACACTATAAATAATTTATAATTTCATGCTCATCCTATGTGATACACTTGAATGGTATCCTACTATATTCCGAAGTGAAGAAGACTCCTTAAAAACTTTGTTTAAGTCTTTCATACATAGAGTGAGGAGAATAAATTAGTGGATTTTTTAGCTAGAAATGCCTCTAATGGTTTTTTGGTAATCTATTTACCTAATTTAGGATCTTTTCAATTGATGGAATTGGCTTTGACCAATGGGATTCTCTTTTTAATCATTACTTTTGGCCCCCCATATTATGCCTTTGTAGTCCTTATACATCATCCTCTAGCTTTTCTTCTCTCTAAATAAATTCATGATGATGGTAATGATAAAATACCACAACTTACAAATATATGGAAACTAACTAATATGAGTTCCAGTACAAGTAACTACTATGAAATGAGAGTGGGGATAGAGGGGGTATCCATCCATCCGTCTTCCCACCAGGATGTTGGGGAAAACACCCTCCAAAAGTCCACTACGTTTTAGTCACCCTAATTGACATGGTAGGGTGATCATATGAAATCAAAAAATATATAAAAGATATAATATATCTCACAACCATACTATGGTAATAACATAGACCTAGACTCAACTTAATCTAACGTCACATAGACTTCCAATGGTCACTGTTAAGACAAGATAACCTATAAGAAATCAATCATTTAAAAGAGCTAAATTATATTCATTATTTTTTTTCATTTTTATAAATTTATTCGGTTAATAAATTTATTATACTTTAATTAACCATGATCATTATTACACATTACATTTCATTAATTATTAGTATAAAGTCAATTACTTTTAAAAATAATCTAAACATAGTCCACAATTTTTTATGATTTTCATATTTTCTAATATTTTATTCCATCAACACCAAAACCATTGGTTCAGAATTATTTATTCATTATTATAATAATTCTAGAATCCATGAAATATTGTAAAATTATAAAAAGATACCACCAATAGGAAACATAAAACCAAGCACACTCATCTGCATCGAGCAACGAGAAATGGAATTCATATAAAACAAGAAACCTAGTCATCAGCCATTAAACAGATTAATAAGCAAGCATTCCCACTCTCAACATCACATAAATAGTGGGTAATTCTAGTTTCAACCCAATCCATCATTTCTAGTGTCATACCTGATACCCACATTCATATCCTGATGCATCTCTCCTCTAGAACTGTCATGTGCTACCACATAATCTGGTCCTCCCCACTAACATATCACGTCAACAATCCCATGATGATTAATCCTAATATCATATAACTTCTTGACCTCCCCTCCCTATATCACATCTCATAGATAAGTTCACATCTAGATCACATCACAAAAGGAGCATAAAACATATAATAATATCTAGTATGGAAATCTAGGCCAAAAAACATGGCATTTAGCCTTCACACATTAATGATCTCTCATGGCTCCAAACTCATGGCACTCAACTTTCTCAAGTAAATGACTATATTAAGCCCTATAAATTACCATTATCACATAACTAGATTAATTCCATCTTGAATTAACCGATTCATTAATCAAAGGTTCTGTATACAAGAAACCTAATATATCAAGCTTAAATAAGATATCAATAGATTAAACGTGCTTTCTTGCATTTAAGGTAGTTTAGATAAACTTATAGAAGTACCATTCTCATTTAACATGACAATTATTTATTATAAACAACATCAATAAACATTATTCACATTCTTTATCAATTACATTAATCTCATTGATTATCATTTTCAATTATACATGTTCATTGCATCAATTAGATCATCATCAAATTACATTAAACACCAGATTCAAACTTTTCGATTCATTATTTTTTCTAAAGACAATTAATTATCAATTAGTTTTGAATTTATGTTTTTTTACAATTTCAGTTTTCTATTCCAAGAATAAGAACCTGGTAACAAATCATATCATATATTTGACACTCTATATCAAATCAATAGGCAACCCGCTATTATGGTATAAATAAACAACATCATTATGTGACTTTTAACCATTTTCATTAATCTCATTCAATACATTATTAGGTTAATTACATTTTCATCAAAAGGGATAAACCACACATAATTATGATTTCATGTAAATGATATAATAGAATCAAATAATCCCCTTCCATAATGCTTTCAATGTTATTATCATGAGAGCTGGACAACATTAAGAGTCTCTAATCACCTATCCTATGATGAAAATATAACATACTAAATAAATCATATAATAAATTCACTAAAAACAAAAAACAAACAACATTAGAACAATGGGGATCAAGAATCATATAATAGAGAGTATAAATTTGATGAAAAGAGACCAATTAGGGAGATCCAGATAAAAAATGAAGGAAGAACACAACTTGGATCACCCCAAATCAAAGATTATTGGATAATAAAAAATCCATGATGAAAAAATTAAAAAACACTTGAATGAAGGTCATATGGATCACCTAGAATCAGGAAATGTGACATAGGGTTTGAGAAAATCCAATCCACTTTACCATTTATATGCACACTGTAAAGGGTATTTACAGAGTGAGAAATACCTTTTCACATCATGTAAATTTTGAGATTCATATATAACTAAAAACACATTTCATAAAAGGTTTTAATAAAGAAAATTAAAATTCCATGTATCATCCCTTGAACTAGCCTCATAAGTTCTATACTTATTACAGTCCATGAACCGTCCAAAAAAAATTTCTGAACCAGGAATACATGAAGGGAAACACATTTACATGCCTTATATTCTCCTTGATTCAAGATATTAGGAGTCAGAACCCTCCAAATTCACTCTGGACCTCTTATGTGAACAATGAGATTAAGAAAAACACAATGGATCAAACTATGTAGATTTGGGGCCTTACATTAGAAGTATCTGAATCAATTCTCATCATTGGGAATCCAAAACCATGTAAGAGGTAAAATAGAAAGGTGTCATCTTAATACCCACCTAGTGAGATACCTCTCAAAAATATCTCCACCATACGAGCTCAACCACCCCATCATAGGAATAATAGAAATTCATGAAACAACAACAACCAACCCCTAAACACTCTCTTGGGGAGACACATATCAAAAAAGATTAAATAAAAAATAATAAACAAGGTAAAACCATATCAAAACAAAAATTATCATCTTACTCAAAATGAATAATATTCTAAGAGAAAATCTAAACATTAAACATCATAGGGTACTTAGTGTTAATCTTCATGTTAGGTTCCCATGTACTCTCCTCAACTCCATTATTCCACAATAATAAATGAACAATGGGAATATAAATGTGGCACAACATATAACAACCCTGCTCTTTATTACATGGTTAAAAATGATTTATTATATAAAATCTTTACATGATACTACATAAAATATTGATAGGAATAATGTATTTGGGGATTAGGAACACTACATAACAACTTAAATCATGAAACACAACATCTTAATTGAAAACATTCTTTACATGACCACTACATTCCCTCGTACTTAGCATTGCATGGGATAATCAAAGGACATGCATAAAAAAGGGTGAGATATACAAACCAGTAAGGGAGTAAACAAGTCATAACATGAAGAACAACATAAATATTAGGAAATAGGAATATCAATGGAGAATAAGAGAAACATAAACATAAAGGCATGATATAACATGATTATCATAACATGGAAATGTGGAAACAACACTTAACATGGTATTAGCATGATCCAAGGATCATTGCACATGGAGCATGAGTAAAACCTTATTTCACTTGATTTATCATGAGTAAATCCTCATTTCACTTAATGTATCAGGATACTAATCTATACCCAATGCATTGGAGTGCTATCAGGGCACACCCTTCTGAATCATTTGATTTCATTCATAAGTGTGCCACATGGATTATATAACATTGATTCATTAAACTTCGTCATTTATTACATGATAAAGTAATTTGGAATTTATAAATGAAAATATATAATCAATAATTAAATGTGCATAAAGGTGAATACCCTTGGTAGAGAAATGGGCATGGTATTCACTACACAATGACTTTGGCATTAGAAAAATCGAGATTTAATTTCAACAGTATAACAGTGTGACATAAGAATACATAAAATAGGTTGATGAGATATAAAGGGGTGTATCATCATATTTACATGAAATGGACCTTAAGGGGGTGATATAGATACATTTCCAAACAAATGTAATGGAAATTAGATTTATAATACAAAATAATTTCTTGAATGTGAAGGAGAGGAGATAATTTCCGTGCGAAATTTCGGCATGGTAAACGGTATACATGGAAGGAATCGATGAGAGAGAAATGGTTCTCTCATAATTAAAAAATAAAAAGGACAGTATAGGGGAGGTTTTAAATCCTACCCCAATATTTATAATTGAAAATAATAGGGTAAAACAATATTAATAAATATGGATAAAATGAGAAAGGAAGGAATCTCTTACATGGAAGTGAGATCCCAAAGGCTTGGGAGGGGATTCAGAGAGGATTATTAAGAGATTGTGGAACCATGAAAGGATTATAGAGAGAGGAAGTAATAGTTTGGGAAACCTCTCCAAAGGCTATGAGTGAAGAGTAAGTGGAATCTTGTGTCGGTTTATATAGGAAAACAGATAAAATTCTTTATTATTTAGGTTTTGGGCACCACACATTGAACTAATCAAAACCACAAACCAAACAATGGTTATTGTACATGGATTTTTCAAAAGTGGAGTGGAAAAAAAATTTATAAAGAAAATTTCCAAACTTCTTAAAATATTAGGCTTGCTTAGGTGGAGGTGAGTCGCACTCTTATGGAAATCAATTTTAAAAGTTAAAATGATTTAGAAGTCTTGGAGGGTCCACTAAAGCATTGAAAAATAAATAAAACAAACCTAAAATCATATTATTTAATTGATGAAACATATATTGGACAAATATAATGTTTATAGTATTTTATTACATCACTATTGGGTCATTATGATGTCATAAAACACATTATATATTTAAACAGTATTTAATTTTTACGAAAAAATTCAACTATCTCATAAAATTATGAAAAATTCAATTTGGTGTAATTTCAACTTCGTGATTCCAATAATAATAATAATTTCATCTAAATAATTTTCTAAATATTTTCATTTTTACATTTAAAATAAAATTTTACATTTATCGAAAATTCACGTGTTTTTGACAAAAAACTACGTTCAAACCGTAATAAAAATTACAATTGTATTAATAAAAATTATTTGATAATTTATATTTAATAAAAATTAGTTTAATAATTATATTTTATTAAAATATTATTTAATTCAAAAATCAATCAATTCATAAAAATATGTTTATTAATTTAATATTAGCAAAAAATACTATTTGTGCTTTAAAAACTACTTAAAAAGTAACAATAATAAAATTAATGTATATTATTTATTCTATACAAAAATAATTCACATATTCATAATTTTAGGGTTTTGTTAAATAAACCCTTATAACACTCACATATAGTCTAAGGGTATGGTGTGTGGTGGTGACAGACTCTTGGGGTGGCTCAAATAACATTGATCGGGGGTAATATCTATCTACTTCCAGTTATACCGTAGGTGGTTACGTTTGAGCTTAACGTGTTGATACTCGACTTAGGATAGTTTAAGAGTGAAAACCAATGATTCCACCTCTTTTATTAGTTTTTACAAATGGGATTCATATGGAGCAATTCAACATCATGAGGTCATCACTCCCTTTGTCTAAGTAAATCGGATTTGTTAAAGCCCTATATTTATACACATCATGTGATCACTATTCAACAACTATATTAGAAACCATCACAATTCTTAACTGTATTTTAAAATCAAAAAACATAAAAAAAAGGAAGTGCGTATGTTATATAACCATCATACATAATAGGACATTTAATTAGATCTAGAGGAATTTTAATTAATAAAATATTGGATCGTTACAATATTCCCCCATTAATAAATTTCACCTTTGAAATTTTCTTTTCCTACACTAAAAAGATGAGGGCAGCTCTCCTTTATCACATCCTATGATTCCCACGTTGCTTCTACAATCATGTGGTTTCATCACCACACCTTGAGGCAGGGAATTGTCTTATTTCGTATAACATTTCACCTACAATCTAATATCTTCACCAGCTTATCTTTATATGATATGTCATTATCCAATGTTACCACCTCTGGATTGAGTACATGTGAGTGGTCAGGTATGTACTTCCTCAAGAGTGATACATAGAAAACATCATGTATGTGAGATATGGTTCGATGGGAGTGCAAGTCGATAGGCCACTACTCCAATGTGATCAAGGATCTCAAAAGTGATTATGTACCTTGAACTAAGATTACCCCTATTACCAAATCTAATAACCCTCTTCCATGGTGATATGTGGACGAATACCATGTCTTTGACATAAAACTCTAGGTCTTGTCGATTATTATCATTATAGCTCTTTTGTCAACTCTAGGGAGCTTTTATGTGATGCTAGATGGTCTTAACCTTCTCTATCATTTATTTGATCATTTCCATACCGAGGTTTTTTCACTCTACAAATTCATCCAAATATGCCAGTGTTCTGAACCTCTTCCCATAAAGGGATTCATAAGGAGCCATTTGGATCATTGAGTAGAAACTTTTGTTGTAAGATATCTCAACTTGGGGAATATGTTGATCCCATCCTCTTTTATAGTCCATTGAGCATGCTCTCAACATGTCCTCAAGTGTTTGCATAGTCCACTCAGATTCAAAAAATGTTTGAGGATGATACTTTGTAGTGAAGTTCAGCTCAGTATCTAGAGCATGTTTAAGACTCTTCCAAAACATAGAGGAGAATCTTTGATCTCAATCAGATACAATCAATAGTGGTATTCAATGCATCTTTACCACATCCCTGATGTATGTATGTTCCAGTTGATCTAGTATGAAATCCTCTCGAATTGCAATTAAGTGTGCAATATTTGTAAGACGATCAAAAACAATCGAGATAGCATTGTTTCCTTTGGATGTATTTACATGTCTTGTGAAAAATTCCATGGAGATCTTCTCCCATTTCTATGCTTTTATGGGTAATGCTTGAATCATCCCCATAGACTTGTACCATTAAGCCTTCACATGCTATCATACCATGATCTTTGAAGTATACTCAGCTATCTCCTTCTTCAGGTTATCCCACCAATAATGCTCTCGTAGATCTCGATACATCTTTGTGTTTCCTGGGTGAATAAATTAATTCGAACTATGTGAATCATCCAAAAGTTCCTTATTCAGCTCCAGACTTGATGGAGCACATATTTTTTTTCCAAAATCACACAATTCCTTCATCATTAACAATGAAATCGGAGGATATCCCTTTTCTAATAGTTTCCACCTTCTTCTGAATTCCCACATCATCCTTTTCAACATCCTTTAACCTTTCCAAAAGATATGGTCGAAAAATAATTTTTGAAAAGATTGATGATGTTCCATTCATTATGATTCCCATGTCCATCTTCATCAAAACTAATATGATTAGATCCTTTTCAATTATAATCAATTATAGAATCATTTGGTCCTTTCTACATAGAGAATATTCCACCTAGTTCTCTTTCTGAGAGTGTTAATGGATTGACTAGTCATTGCCTTAGATCAGCTCTAACCATCTTCGTTGGCACATATTAAACTCTTTTATGTGAATATATACTTGAGGGTTTTGCAGTCCATATATATTTCACACTTCCCCCCAAAGTGGTAATGTCACAAAATTTTCAAAGTGAAGATTACTACAGCCAACTCCAGGTCATGTGTTGGATAGTTTTTCTCATGAACCTTTAATTTCCTTGATGCATAGGCAATGAATTGCATCATCACACAACCCATGACCTTCTTAGAATCATCAATAAATACCACAAAACTTTCTCCACTTGTGGGTAATGTGAGAACGGGTATAGTAAAAGTCCTTCATTTCAACTCCTTGAAGCTCTCTTCACATTCATCACTCAAAGAAAACATTACTCCCTTATGAGTTAGATTAGTAAGAGGGTTGGACAATCATGATAAATTTCTCAAAAAATAGCAACATTATCTAGCTAACCCTAAGAATCTACTAACATATGTTACTGATGTTGGCCTCGACCATCCCTCAATTTCCGCATTCATGGAGAGATCCATAGTTATCCCACTGGTTATGATGATATAACCCAAGAATGAGACTTCCTTCAACCAGAACTCACAGTCGTTGTACTTTTCATAGAGATTCTCCTTTCGCAAGGTCTCTAGTATAGTTCTTAGATTCTCTTTATAATCCTCATTTTTATTGAAGTATATTAGAATATCATATATAAAGACTACTAGAAATTTGTTAAGGTAATATCTAAAGGCTATATTCATCAAGTCAAAGAAGATTGCTGGATCATTAGTGAGTTTCAATGGTACTAATATGAATTCATATTGCCCGTATCTTGTACAAAAAGTAGTCTTGGGGATATCCTCCTTTTTCACCCTTATTTGGTAATATCCTAACAACATGTCCACCTTAGAAAGGTATTATGCTCCACATAGCTGATTGAACAAGTCATATATTCATGTAATAGGATACTTGTTATTTATTGTGATTTTTCTGAGCTCATGATAATCAATGTAAAGGTGCATTGACCCATCCTTATTCTTGATGAAGAGGACTGGTGTACCCCATGGTGAAGCATTTGGGCATATGAACCCTTTATCAAGATTCTCTAGTAGCTATTTCTTCAGCTCCTCAAGCTCCACAACAGTCATTCTATATGGAGTCTTGGATATTGGAACCTCCCTAGGTATAAAATCAATTGGGAATTCAACATCTCTTCTTGGAGGAAGACCATGAAATTCTTTGGGAAACACATCACTGAATTCCCTCAAAATATGCATGTATTAAAGGATAGTTGCTTCCTTAGAATCAATTATCTAAGAAAGATAAGCATGTTCATAGGGTAGTAATATATATGCTTGAGATGATCGTTCTAAAGAAAATTCATCATCATCCATGCATGTGTACAGAATCGGGGGTCAATTTTCTACATGGAGAGTGACTTACCTCTCATGGAAATTTATGTTGACTCTATATAAGGAAATAAAATCGATGCCAATAATTGAATCAAAATCCACCAGAGGGATTATTCAGAGGTTCGCAGGGAAGTTCAATACACAAATTATGACTGGGGATGAGTGATATTCTTGGGTTTCCATGATTCCCCCATTTTTCGTACTCAGCCACATCATTACTTCCATGATTTTTGGTAGTGTTGAGATTTTTCTTCTAAACTTTTAGAATATAAAATAATATGTAGAACTAGTATCAAAAAGTAAGTTCTCTATTATTGAATGAATAACTAGCATTCCTTTCACCACTTCATTGTCAGGGATCCCTTAGGTGGTAGTAATGGAAAAAGCTCTCCCTTTCTAACATGGAGGTTGTTTTTTGCCTCTGAAATCCCTTGGCCTAAGGTACTAGTTTGAGAGGTGCCATAGTTATTTGAAGTTGAAACAATAGACAATTCATTGATTGTGAAACAAATATTTCCTATCCTCTATCGCAACCACATGTTTATCTTGTCAGTTGTTAATATCTCGATGTCCTTCCCTTACACACCTAATGCATTTCCTCATCCCCTTCATGAAATTTTCGGGGTGCTTCTTTCCACACCTTTGGAAAGTGGGGTGCTGGATTTTCTTAGCACCATTGGATTTTTTAATTGGACTGCCAAAATTAAAGTCAACATTATAATTCTTATCCCCATTATACCTTTGAGATTTGTTGATCTCTATTTCTTCTTTGAGGGCACATTATAAAATTTCCTTATAGATCTCAAAGTCACCAATCACTATGGATTTCTGTAGGCTAGGTTTTAGCACACCAAAGAAGTGGTCATACATGTATTCATGGGTAATGATAATGTCGAAGGAATATTCTGCGAGCCATGTGATTTTTTCCTCATACGCTCTAATGGATTCGTCATCTTTTTTCTTGAGGTCAAGGTAGTCACATTCCATCTTATGTCAAAGGGTGCATAGAAAATATTTATCAAAAAACATTTTCTAGAAATCCTTCCACTCTAATGTCTCGATATCATCCTCAAAATTCATATTTTTGATCAATTAACATCATTGATCGGCTTCATCCTCTATATGGTAA
This sequence comes from Viscum album, assembly GCA_963277665.1. Taxonomy (NCBI): domain Eukaryota; kingdom Viridiplantae; phylum Streptophyta; class Magnoliopsida; order Santalales; family Viscaceae; genus Viscum; species Viscum album. The sequence goes on from OY728158.1 coordinate 1,469,576,896, forward strand.
GCATTCCGAAGAACCTTCTCTTGTCTATAACATTGATGGAAATAGATTATTTTTACAATGGAGTTGATCCATTGTTTGGAAATTAAGGGATCAGATGATCCATTAAAAGTGGGAGGCCTTTGTCTCGTGAATATCTCTATTATGATTTGTTCTTTCTTAGTGGGGGATGAATATTCCTCTTGACACATGATTCTATTCAAATCGTGAGTTAACTGGGAGAGTATTATGGAAAAGTTTGTTATTCTCACTCCCATTGGATTGTGCACCTCATTAGAACAGTCATAACATTGATCATTACATCATCTGTTTTCCCAAGTCCACCTATTACTGAACATTCGATGGAATAAAAGTAATGGTATGGGTAACACATATTTTTTTATCCAAGGAAAAAAATTGATGACTTATAAATAAATTTTATTTCCTTTAATTATAAATATATAGGATTTAATCTATGTTATCAATGATATACTTCCCATATATTCTTAGGGTCATTTTTTTATTTCTCTAAACAATGGTTCATACTAAGCTTGTGAATTTTTAAATAATATCCCATAGGAGTGTCATAACTTAGAGTGCATCAAGTCCTGTTGTTGTGTACCAAGATACCCCCGGTCAAGCTCAAAACACCTTGTTAGAGTTTTCACTCATAGGTACATATCTGTTAGATCCTCCTATTCCTTCTCATATCAAATGGGATGTATTTTATTGATAAAATACTTACTCATTACTCAAAAAAACATAGGGATTATTTTATTATACTTAGTCATAAACCTACGGCTTTCACTAGGGTTTTCTAATCCTAATCCCAAAAAAACTAAACCTATTCTCTGATACCAACTATTACAACCCTGCTCTTTATTAAACACTTAAACATGATTTATTATATAAAATATTCACTTGATAATAAATATAATATCAATAGGTCTAGTGTATTTTGGGCTTATGAAAATTACATAACAAATTAAAACACGAAACACAACATATTTATTGAAAACTTTCTTTACATGACCACTACATTCCCTCGTACTTAGCATTGCATGGGATAACATGAGGACATGCATAAGAGAGGTGATATATAAATCCCATTAAGGGAGTACACAAGTAATAACAAGAAGAATAAAATACATTTTATTGAATAATCATATCAATAGAGTATAAGAGAAACATGAACATAAAGGCATGATATAGCATGATTATCATAACACGGAAATGTGGCAACAACACTTAATGTGGTATTAGCATGAGCCAAGGATCATTTCACATGAACCTTGAGTAATCCCTTATTCAACATGAATTTTCATGAGTAAAACCTCAATTCACTTGATTAATAATGATACTAATCTTTACCTAATTCATTTGAGCGCTATCGGGGCACACCCTTCTAATTCATTTTATTTCTTGCATAAGTGTGCCACATGGATCATATTACATGGATTAATTAAAATTCTTCATTTATTAAAAGATAAAGTAATATGGAATTAATACATGAAAATATATATTCAATAATTAAATGTTAATAACGATGAATATTCTTGATAGAGAAATGGGCACGGTATTCACTACACAATGACTTTGGCATGAGAAAAATCGTGGTGCAATTTCTGCAGCAAAACGATGTGACATAAGAATTAATAAAAATGGTTGATGAGAGAGAAAATGGTGTCTCATCATATCTACCGGAAATTTACAATAAAGGGGTTATATAGATACATGTACCAACAAATTTAATGGAAATTAGATTCATAATAGAAAACAATTTCTTGATTGTGAATGAGAAGTGAGAAATTCCTTACGGAATTTTGGCATGGTAAGGGGTATACATGGAAGGAATAGATGTGAGGGAAAGGGGTATATAATCATTAAAATATAAATAGGAAAGAACAGGGGTGGTGAAAAAACATACATCAACATTTATAATTGAAAATAAACTAGCATTACAATATTAACAAACTTGGATAAAATGAGAAATGAAGGTATTCCTTATCGGAAGTGTGATCCCAATGTCTTGGGAGAGGTTTGAGAGAGGATTATTGAGAATTGGGAACCTTGGGTGGATTATAAAGAGATAATTTAAGAGTTTGGATGATCTTAAGAAGTCTTGAGTGAAGGGGAAGTGGGGGCTTGGGTGGGTTTTTATATGAAAAGGGAGGTAATTCTCTATTATTTAGGTTTTGGGAACCACACATTAATATAACCAAAACCACAAACCAATCCATGGTTTTTTTCAAAGGTTTTTTCCACAGGGGAGTAGAAAAAATTAATTTATAAGGCCAATATCCAAAAGTATTAAAATATTAGTCTTGCTTATGTGGAGGTGAGTCACACTCCCAAGGAAATCAATTTAAAAAGATAAAATGTTTTATAAGTGTTGGAGGGTCCATAAAAGATTTGTAAAATAAATTAAACAAACCTAAAATTAAATTATTTTAATTATAAAACATATATTATCTCAACATAATGTTTATAGTATTTTATTACAACACTATTGGGTCATTATGATGTAATAAAAAACATTATATATTTAAAGGGTATTTAATTTTTACCAAAAAATTCGACTCTCTTAGAAAATTATGAAAAAATAAAAATTGGATAATTTCAATGTTCTAATTCCAAAAATAATATTCATTTTATCTAAATAATTTGAAAATATTTGAATTTTTAATTTTAAAATAAAAACATACATTTATCGAAAATTCATGGGTTTTGATAAAAACAGCTTTCAAACCATCATAAAAACCAAAATTATATTCATAACAATTTTATGATATTTTATATTTAATAAAAATTTATTTAATAAAAATATTTTATTAAAATATTTAATAATTAAAAAATCCATTAATTCTTCAAAATATATCTCTTAATTAAATATTAATTAAAAATACTATTGTGCTTTAAAAACTATTTACAAAGTAACAATAATAAAATGAATGTATATTATTCGTTCTATAAAACAATAATGCACATAATCATAGTGATAGGTTCTTGTTACATAAATACTTATAACACCTACATACAACTGAAGGGAAAGGTGTGTTATGGTGATAGACACATGGGGTGTCTTGGATAACATCACTTAATTGGTAATCACTATCAGCTCCCACTTCTCTTGTAGGTGGTTTCATTCAAGCTTAACGTGTTGAAGCTTGGCTTGGGCTTGGTTAAAAACAAATCCCAGTGAAATAACCCCATTTTCGAGCTCTGGTAAAAGGGATTTGTATGGAGAAATTATACTGAATGAGGTCATCGCTTCCTTTTCTAGGTAAATTGGATTTGTTAAATTCCTATATTTATACTAATTATGTGATCACTATTCAATGACTATATTAAAAACAATCACAATTATTAAAAGTATTTTAAAATCCGAAAATATAAAACTAATAAAATTGAATATGTTATATAACCATCTTACATAATAATACATTTAATTATATCAAGATTATTTTTAATTAATAAAATTTTGGGTCATTACACATCACTTTCTTTTGGAGGTCTTAGATCTCTACAGGATGCTCCTCCAAGGTCAAATCATCATAAAAACTGATCACTCTCCAATAAATGATTCGAGGGTCATCAAGAAGATAACTAAGGAACTAAGATATGTGAAAAAATATCATGTATCCATATTATTTTGTGGGGGAAGTGCTATCCAATATGCCACATCTTCAATCTAAGACAAAACCTAGAATTCTTGAACTAACCGAGGAGAAATCTAACTCCCATGACAAAAACTTTACAAGAAATGATGAGGAGTCACCATCAGGAACACATGATCTTCAATAGAAAACTCTATATTTATACTCCAATTATTATAATAAGATTTACAATGACCTTATACTGCATTCATCTACTGATGAATTACTTATTCCATCTCCACCACATTCTATATGTGTTTCATATGGAGAATCACTACCTCTACAACCCTGGTCCATCCTAATGGAGAATGGAATGTCGACCATAAAAAGATAAAAATAATGACATAACAATGGTTGGTTGGAAAATTTATTTTTATGCTGCTTGACCGATGGATTGTTTCTCATCCACAAACATCCCAAATCTATGACACAAGTGTGCGGCATGTCATCAAGAGTCTTGATAGTCCTCTCTGGTTGACTGTCTTTCTGTGGAGTAAAAGTCATGCTAAGGATAACTGATAAGAAAAATCATGATCAATACCTATCAATACCCAGGAGGTTCAATGAGGATCTTGATCAAAGATTATCATAATTGGGACTAAGTGGAGTGGAACCACTTAATTTAGATATTTCCTCAAAGCAAGTATCTACTGTGATCGATCCCTAAGCACTATAAAGTGATATAATTTCATCAAATGAACCACTATCACCCATATATCATCATATCCTCCATGATATATGGGAAAACTAGTAATTAAGTAAATTGATATTTCCACAAACATCCAATGGGGAACATACTATAGATGGATCAGACCACTAGAAACATGGTACTCAATCTCCAATTTCTAAAAATCCAAACAATGAGAAATTAACTTAGCAACTGCATGCGTTAACCTTGTACAATAAAAATTACCTTTCAAATATTGATAAATATATTTGATTTTGAGATGTAATACCAAAGGTGAAATGTAAAACTTGTGGAGAATAATATTATACATCATTGATGTAATGAAAATCCTTACCAAGAACAACACCCAATGTTTTCCTTCCTCAATACAACCATTAGGGGAATCAACAAAAATAACAGGGACACTCTAAGGATCCACTTAAAAGTCCCATAACTAGGAATATTACACCTACATCACATTGGAATAATTCACCGGTATCTTCAAAAGGCATCCTATTCCTCCAACCTATCCCATATCTAGATGCATTTATGGGATTTCTTCCATCACTATCTAGAAATATCCAGATTCCAGCAAGGCATCGCTATGTGAATTCATAGTCAATGCATCGGCCATAAAATTTATATTTCTTTTTTTATAGGAAATATCAAAGTCATAATATTCCTATTATTTAATCCAATAATGTTTACACAAGCTCATGTAATGATGGGAGAAGACATACATGACTTAAAATTAACTTTTTTTCTTATCAAAACACTTTGAGGAAATAGTGAGAAACCACAACATCCATCATTACAACCAATGAAACTCCACCCAATAGAAATTTGTTAAAATCCTCTTGTAATATACTACAGGAAAACGGAAACACCACCATCTTCCATTATATTGGGGGATTTCCATGAAAAAACTACCTGTCTTCTTGATGGATCGATTGCTACTCCCCAATACGGCATGAAATGGACATCATTATCCAAATATCCCTCTTAGAAAACTTCTCAAATATATTCTAATAAGGAATAACTCTAAAAACAATAACCATATGCTCTACATGATCCTCTTAAAACGTAGAGTACACAAGGATGTTTTCAATTAAAACCATGAAAAACATATCTTGGAACTCATTGAACACTACATTCATCAAGCCCATGAACACGTCTATAAGATTCACTACACTTAATGACAACACAAAGAACTCATAATTCACATGATGAAAATGGAAATTAGTATTTTGAATATCTATATTTGATCAATGAGTAATGCTAAAAAATCGTCTAAAAATAAATTACGGTATTATTCTATAACCCTTGGAAGGAAAGAATTATAAACCACTGATGATCTCTACATAATATTTTCCATCAAATATTAAATGGATAGAACACTCCTCTAACCAATCCAAGGGTCTCACAAGGCGAAAAAACAATTATGTCTCTCAATCAGCATCACAGAACAAAAACATCCTCCTAAATAAATCCATAATATCCTGCACCAAATATAACCAATCCATGTTGAGGATGATGTTATATATATGTATCCCTAAACATAAAAAATCTCCTAAGAGAGGTGCTTCCCTATCACAAGATCATATTATCTACATACTTCATACAAGTAATATTGAACTCCAACTGGCATATTCAATGATAATGGAACTATAAGACTCTCTACCTCATGTCCTAAAGAATGGATAAGGTTAGGTGATATAATTTTATGTGTCGATTCTAAATCAATAATGTCATTAACACATGTATATAAAAATAAAATTTTAACCTGGATGACATCTGGATCATCTTGTGCTAGAAATGAAAAAGTATGAAGCTAAATACGACATTCTCCACAACCTTACTAATCCTACTGATAACCGCATAAATGGTCTCACTCTTTAATACGAGGGTGATGAGAATATAAGGATTTTACTCTTCCTACACCATATTCTCTCTATTGATACTAATTTTTCATTTATGCTTATACTTCTTGGGATAAAACATCATTAATAGAGGAATCCAAACTAGAAAACATGGTGCACACTCACTACACAAAAAGATTGTGCACTAATTTTAGAGATCACCTCAGCCTCCATAAGAAAAAGAGACATGTGATTCATTTGAATGTGTATAAGTGACACCTCTCTCAAAAGAAACAATATGATGTGGGATGAGACCTACCCTAGCATGACCAGAAGATCATCTTTCCTGAAATCATAAAATTTGGGAACACAAACCTACTTAATGAAAAATCCTAAAGGATCCTCTCTCATGAAGATCTGGTTCTGGATAGTGTCCTCTCACTGAACTATTCTTTCACCAGATCCCCAATATATGTCCTTAGAATAAATGGGGAAAACTAGAACATAATATATAGACAAAAAACCTCCTCAAAATTCCTACCCATAACCTCCTCATCTATAAATTGTTCAAATTTATTTTCTAGAAGGGTTCTAAAGAGGATCCCAAAATCATACAAATTGGAACTCCCCTACCGAAGGGTAAGAAGCTCCTAGTGACTAGCTTACCTTGAATTTCAAGAAAGGAAAACTTTTTGGAAATGTTCTTGATGATTCACCATTAAAACTGTAGACTCCTCATATTCCTTAAGGAACAAGAACTATGACTTTTTAACTACTCCATTAAATATCATCATATCCAATGAAACCTATTTCTCTATATGAGAATGGATATAAAAAAAGGCTATCTCAACCTCCTCCAACCCGTATTTTATGATATCTTTTTAAATGGATCGATCATACTTTTGTAGACTCCTTCCCAGAAACACATTTAGTGTTCTCCTCCATGTTTCATAATTATCAACCTCCACCCCAGGATGATCTGATGGCACGGGTTTCAAATCATCTTCAGAGTGAACAGGATGTAGACATCGTTTTTGATCCATTCCAGAAAAAATAACAAACTGTTAAATCTCCAAAACCTAGAATATTGAATACATAACATTAATATATTAACTATTTTATGATTTTTAGGCTTTTTAACCTATCCCATGGTCTACCCATTCCAAACAGAGGTGCACATAACAATGTTTAATGGTACCTTCCTTGGTCTCTAACCTACAATCATTATCACTTCATTTAGTAGAATAAATAAACATAAAGGTACATGCATCAGATCATAGGGGGGATAAATACCTATGTCTTATCTTATTTTTCATGTTTACATCACTCACTAAACTTAGAATACACTATTTCCCTACCAGCCCATGAAATATCACATATGATTAACTCCATACTCAATCTTATCCCTCGACCTGTAAATTTTATACCACTATGGTAGGACCCCATACCCCCAAAGATTAGGTCTATTAGGTTGACAATGAGGTAAGGGAGATGGGGACAACCCAATAGTTTCCTATAGTAGTACCTAGGGTGTCCTCTAGCATCAATGGTATAATAATATTTCATATGGGAGAGATTACACTCTAGAAGAACATGAAGAAGAGAGAGATAAGGAGGTTACCACAATAAAATATTTCTCAAACACACACACACACAGTTATATATATATATATATACCTTTAGTGCATATATTAAATGTCATAAAACAATAAAAAACTAAATGGAAAACATCAAGTACCAAAAAGGTGATGAAAATAGTGACCATGAATCCTAAAAATCTTCTACAAAACCACATGATAGTAATATCTAGCATAAATTCCAACCTTCATTAGATGAACTGTAAAAACATATAGACAATGGGTGAGTATAATAGTATACTTATTAGGGTCCTCCTCAGATCCTCTTAGGGAAAAGATAGAGAAAGTATGATAAATATTAGTGAACAATATTGAATCTAACTCACCGCCGAAATTGGTATTCTATGTTCCCACCCTTTCCATGGATACTCTCACCAAGTATTCCATACTAGAGATCATATAATATAATAATGAAACATCAAATATACTTCACTCTCACTTCCCCTCTAGTTTCATACTCTACCCCAATGATTCACGTCCTGAGCCATATATCTCAAAATATGCCATCCTGAAGACCCTAGGGAAATGAATCACAACATACCCCACATGAATCACATCATAAAATCATCCCATATCACTTCACCAAATATAGTAACCAAGTAGTTTATGGGAGTCACTATAGACCACATGACATGCATCAAACATCATGTGTAATGCCTTAAGTCATTACCTCACATAAATCACGTAAGGAACCACAAGTGAATACATCATATACAAATCATATCTAAATAAATCCTTTGGATAATATATGTGGAAATACATGTGTTTAAAATAACTAAAATATATCATATCCCTATACAATAATATATGGTGAAACAAACTACTATGCATACCCATATAATTAACCTATTATCCATCCACTATTTCACTGGGATGTTGTGTAAAATACGCTCCTAGAGTCAACATGGTGTCAGTTGTCCTAACAGACATGAGTGGGGAATAATATGAAATCAATGAATATCAAAGATTAATATTGGTCTCAGCCACACTATGAACATAACCTTGTCTTGGAATAAATATCATCTAAAAATGTTTAGACTATATGTTGTCACAACTAAGACTAGATATCCTATAAGTGAGCATGAAATTACAAGGGTTGCATCATATTCATTATTTTACTATTAATCATTTGCTTCCATTAATTATATTATTATCCATTATTTAACCATTAACATTATTAAACAATAAATTTCATCAATTATCATAGTAAATTACACACACTTCAAATATATTCCAAATAGAGTCATTTTTTATCATTCTTATCATATTTTTAACTTTTTCACAACACCATCACCATGGGTTAATAGTTATTTATTCATCATTATAATCCTTCCATAATCTAGGTAATCTAGGAAAACTATCCTTATCTACCAATAAGAGGAAACATTCAACCAGGAACACCCAACTACATCAATCAGTGGGGAAAGAAATGCAGATAATATATGATATTGGACCATCATCCATTAAATAGATTCATAAGTGATAATTCCAGCTTAAAATATCACATTAAAAATCAGTAAGACCATCTTCAACTCATTCCATCTTCTTTAGTATCATCCCTGAAATCCAAATGTGTATCCCATTCCATCTCTCCACCACAAGCGTCAACTAATGCAACATCATCTGGGCCTCCCCACCCACATATCACATAATTTATCCATTTCTAATCCATACCAAGCTCATATCACATCTAGTCCTATACTATAACACCAAGAGATTGATTTTTCAAATAAATTTAATATTGAATGCATGAAACCCCGAGTCTCTAAAAAACTCAAATTTTTTATAACCTATCTTGTAAACATAATTATACACCTCTATGATTTTAATTTTGAAAACATGACACACACAGTTACATTTAGTAAGATATTTAGAGTCTGATAAAATCAACTTAGTTTTTTATGAATATTAACATAAACTTATTAATAGTGACATAACCTTTTGAATATTAATGAATATCTATAAATCGTAAATTGGGGAAAAAATAGAATCATCACCCATAAATTCATAAATTCAATTTAGACATCTTAAAAGAGAATAAACGATCACAGTATATGTATGGGTGTTTTTATATATCAAAAATATTTTAATTTAATTTTTATTATTAATTTAATAAATTAAAATGGAAATTTATGTCCATAAAATCTAATCCTAAATTTTTATTTTATTGTCTTAAGGTTATAAGATAATTTTATGGGACATTGATTAATTTTTCAAGGTGTTATAAAATTAGTAATATTGTTAATGTTTTTTTAATAAATTGTTATTAAATTTAAAATTTAAATTAAAAATATTTAGATTTTTTTTCAAAAAATGGAGTACTTTTTTGAATTATATGAATATGAAAATTGTTAAGTTGAATTTTTTGGGATTTTTTTTAAAATACTTTAATTTTAGGTGAATAATAAAATATGATAATTTACGATAAATGCTAAATACATGATTTATTAAGTCATAGGTTATGTAAGGATGATGTAAGGCCACTTGGTTCGAACGCAAATGCACATATTACTATTAATGGTCACAAGAATCAATAATATTAGTTGTGTTTGTAAAGATAATTAAATAATGAGTAAAATAATGGTAAAACACTCGTCTCCTCCACTATTAAAACCCCCTCACTCCCTCTTCTCTTCACTACTCTAAGACTTGAAACTCATTTAGTTTCTATCCAAATATCCTTCCATAGTCACTCCCAACATCCAAGAGCTCTTATTATTTCCAAAATACTAGAACACCTTCACTAAGGAGGATTCTCAAGGAGGTGGATTCAACGGAAAATTCACATTCTATTTCTTTCAATTTCTGTTCAGCTTTCTTTCTATTGGTATCCTATACTCACATCTTCAATATAAATGACCATGATAACTCTAGTATCATATATATACTTGAATTATATCATGTTAATGGAAGAAACATCACCAATGTTTTTACTCTCTCTCTTTTACTTTATAAATGAAATCATCGTTCGTGTGGTGAAAATTTACAAACTTCGTAGATGATGAAGTTTCCTTCTTCAATTTCCACCTCAATACTGGACATGAAAAAAATTATTATTGGAACATGATTAAATATATGTATTATAATCTATTTAATATTTATGAACCAGTATATGTACATAATATTAAATCATATGACCAAACTAGTTCCTAATAATCAAAATACCGCTAAAATAATATATGTGCTTGTCCTTAATGTTTTATATAATGATTAATCCTCATTAAATGTAAAAAAATAATATAAATTACCATTAAAAACTATTTATGATCATAAATAATGTGTAAATTAATGTTTAGATATTTACATCCTTTCCAAATGAACTCCATTAATTAAAATAAGTGAACCCATTATGAAAATCAAGAAAATGAACACTCTGGAACGACGAAATTAAATAATATAACTTATCAATAAAAAAATAAATTAACTAAACAAAATTATGATAAAATAAATACATTTATAATAGGTTAAAATTTTATTAATTAGTTTAATTTGATATTATGGGTTCATAAGTCCAAGAGCAGAACATTCGTACTTAAGGTAAGGGTTTTCTACCCAAACCTCCATTTTCATTCGGGGTACTCTTATTCACTACATACCTCAATTAATTTCTTATTTATTCATTATTAATCTTCATAAATTCTTTTTTAATGTTATATATATTTTAACCAACCAAATACATACCTTCAATTATGGGGAGTTATACAATTTAAAGGGATCTTTGAAAAATTCTTCTTGAAATGAGATCCAGATTCTAGAGAATTTTTCAAATTCATTAAAATTATAATAGTAAATCTAGATATGTTTTTGGGAAACACTTATCTTTATAAAATCTCTCATTTTATTATGAAAATTATATCTTAATTCACTTCAGGTTTTAAACAAATATTTTTTGAAAAGAACTATTCTTTTCAAAGTAGAAGAGTATTTATCACAAGAATTAATTGATGATTTTATAAGAGTATCTTTATATTTTTAAAAACTCTTGATGATTATTATTTATTATTGGGATTATTATTTTATGACATCATCTATCATATTTAGTTGAAATGTTTGTGATTATGTTCACTTTCGATGTGCTATCTTAAAACTATTCACCAATTTACTCTGAACGTTTAGTGTTTATGATTATTATTTGGGGAAAGGTGTTTACATTATTATATTAGTTTCAATATGAATGTACATATTTTTTATGTTTATTGCCATTTATATGAGTAATTCATTGGAATTAGTAAGTGTTGGGTGGGGCCCTTTATAGCCCCTTGGAGCATTGGTAGGTCTCATGAGACAATCTTTGGTCAGGGCACGAAGCCTTGACAAAATGGATATTTAAGTTCATGGAATGAGGCCTTGATGGTATGGTTATGATGTCTTGTATTATTCATTCCCTCATTATAAATTTTTTATTGAATGTTCAAGTGGTTATTCAACTAGTATAATACCCATGATTATGTTTTATTATGGAATTATTTATTCAACTCTTATTCCAGCCAAAATGTGTCTATGTTTATTTTCTAAAGGAATATATTTTTATTTATTCATCATGCCTATGTTTATGTTTATGATATCTTATTATGAATTTCTTACCCTTAATGGGCATTTGAGCTCACCCCTTTTTTATGTTTTATTTTCTCAGTATATGAAGATTTTTTTAAGAATGACTTGAAAGGATAAACATATAGTTATGGATGTTCCCAAAAAAACATATATGTTTTTTTAATTTCAAGTTGTATTCTTGAACATATGTATGTATCTTGTTCCCAAATCTACTAAACTTCTTGGTCCTTTGGGATTCATATTCCTTGTTTGTATTCCAATGTAATAAAATAAGGCACCTGGTCTGGGAAACTGGGGTCGGGTTCTTATATTTGGTATTAGAGGATTTTTCATAGAAAACTTGGAAAGTGTATTTAGAGAATGTAGATTATAGAAAAACCCCTAAGATGGTATACAAGGATAAAATTTATAATAACATCCTCGAATTTCTGGTATGGAATAGATTATGTGGATATTTCTAAAAAACACAACCATGTACTGATACTTCATGTGGACGTGGTTCTAGAACAGATGTACCTAAGAGTGTAAAATATAATAAGGAGTTTCAGTATTTACTCAGGGTATTGTGGTACATGACAATGAGCCTTACTGCGCACCTAGTTTGACACTCTCGTGGGATATTCTTTAGATAATTCACATTTTCTTTACAAGCCATTATGAAGGATTTAAATTTAAATTTTTCCTTAACGAAACTATGTTTATGATTATGAGAATAACTATGTATTGAATTTCAATTTATGATATGTATTTTTCTATATAGAGATTATACATTATGATTCATAACCAAATCTAGTGTATTCCATTGTTTAGAAATATATCCTAATGGAAGAAATTGATACCTCGTGAATATGTGTATCCCATATAGGGATTGGCCTCTGTTGCAAGATAATGATGTTTGCTCTGATGCTAAAACTGATGGTGAGGAACTTATAACTATACTGGGAAACCTGACATATGTTATGAACAATAACCTTACCCATTTTAATCATCATTATCCACAACATAGATGAGTTATGATGGATCTCTTTATGAGACAATAATCACCACCATTTTATGGGACTACAAACCCATTCGTATCTGATCAGTGGATAAGTTTCCTATAGAATATATTTCTCTCTTTGGGATCTAACAAATTATAGAAGGTTGTAATGGAATTTTATCGTTTATCTAGAGATGAGGATCAATGGTGGTCGTTAATCCAAAACACGAAGGAAGGGGAAGAAATAGAATAGATGGAATGGAGTGATTTTAATAAAATATTCCTAGAAACATATTTTTTCCAAGAACAACGAGAGGATTTGGAAAGGAAATTCCTAAATCTGAGTAATAAGGAGGATGAAAATTTTTAAATGTATGAATCTAACTTCACAAGGCTATCAATACACATAAATATCTAAAAAATTAATCCCAAGAGCAATATTGATTGATTATTATATGGTTTAAAAACAATTCCTCTAAAGGGAACTAGTCTCCTAATGTATCTCATTATATAAAGATATATTCTCAAGTTGTATCAAGATGGAAAATTAATTTTCTATGTCTTATGATATTAAAGAATAACAAGATAAGAAGAGGGTTTCTGAAAACTATGGAATAGAAAATAAGAAAATGGAAAAGAAGGGAAGAGTTGAACTTCTATCCTATAGTAATTTTGGGAAGAAACCCCATGTCACTTACCTGAAGGGAATGTGAGTATGTTACAAGTGTGAAGAAAAATGCCACATATCCATGGATTGTAAGTGAAAAAATAAAGCTACCAACGATCAATGATACAATTTTAGTGAGGTGGTACAGTATGAACATGATTTTCCTAAGCATCATTGAAAAATTCACCAATGAAGGATAGGGGAGAAAGGCCAAGCTTCTGCGGTCACAATTGCGGAGGTTGAAGATCCTAATTATGTGGTGTAAGGTACATTATTTTTTCCCTTAAACATAGGCAAGGCTTTATTTGATTATGGATCATTACATACTTTCATATCTTCCCAGTTTTCTAAGAAAATTAAATATTTCCAATTTGAGTTAATAATGGAGTTGTCAGTCAAAACTCTTAAGATAAGTATCATTGCAACAAATTTTTGTTAGGAAGTCCCCATTAAGGAATATCAATGTGCTTTAACTGGTGATTTTATTTTCATACCCATGATTGAATTTTATATAATCCTTGGTATAGATTTTCTTTCAAACCATGGGGCAAAATTTTATTTCAAGGAGGAGGTTACATTTTTTGTAGATGATATGGAATCCCTTTTCTTTAAGGAAGAAACATCAAAATATGATTATAATATACATTCACCCCTAGTAGATCTACTTAATTTAATAATTGGAGAAGAATGGAATGAAATAACTATGGGTGAGGAAAAGAATGTTCAAATAGAGGACGTACCTATTGTTCATGAATATGTTGATGTATTTCCAGAGGATTTACCTATACATCCTTTAGAGAGGTAAAATGAGTTTTCCATTGAAATAATTCCTGAATCAAGGCCTATATCAATGAATCCTTATATAATGGCCTCTACGTATTTAATATAACTGAATAATCAACTAGAGGAACTGAATGATAAAGGATTAATTCTCCCTATTGTTTCTCCTTAGAGAGCCCCTTTTCTTTTCATTATGAATAAAGATGGATTTATGAGGTTGTGCATTAACTACAGGGAGATCAATGATATAACAATAAAGAACAAGTATCTCCCCACTTTCATTGATGATTTATTTGGTCAACTTCATGGAGCTCAATATTATTCGAATATTGTCCTTCGACCAGGAAATCATCAGTTGTTTGTGAGGAAGGAAGACATTCCAAAAACTACATTTCAAACGAGGTATGGGAATTATGATTTTACATTAATTACTTTTGGACTAAACAATGATCCATATATTTTCATGGAACTAATTAATAAAGTTGTCAAGGAATATTTTGATGAATTTCTGGCAGTATTTATTGATGATATCTTTGTATAATCGAAAATCTAGGATGATAATAAAAATAAATTTAAAACTATTTTAATGTCTCCTATGAGAAATTAATTAAATGGGAAATTTATCAAGTTTGGTTTTTGGATTCAATTAGTATCCTTTATTGGACATATTGTCTCTATGGATGAAATATCTGTTGATCTGGTGAAAGAAAAGGTTGTACAATAATGGATTAATCCAATGAAAATAATTGAGGTACACGGTTATATTGGTTTAATAGGTTATTATTGGGGTTTTGTTTCGAACTTCACCCTTTTATCTAACCCAACGATCAATATTACATGTAAAGGGGTTAAGTTATTATGGAAAAATGTGTGATTTTTTTAAGGGTTTGAAGAGGAGATTAGTGAATGCTCTGATCCTGACTCTACCATCAGGGAATGATAAATTTGTGATCTATAGTGATGCATCAAATGAAGGAATTGGTTGTTTACTTATGCAGAATGATAGAGTTATTGCCTATTCATCAAGGAAGATAAAAATTAATGATCAAAATTGTTGTACTCATGATCATTATTTAGCAGCGGTATTATTTTCTCTGAACATATAGAGACACTACCTCAATGGTAAAATTTGTGATATATATACAGATCATAGGACACTGATGTATGTCCTTTCAAAAAAAAAACTCAAAAAAAGAAAAATGTAATGGCTTGCACCACTCAATGATTATGATTATTCCATAGACTACCACCCACGAATGGAAAATAAGGTACTCGATGCATTTAGAAGGAAGTATCTCAGAGTTTTAATCAAAATGAGGATTTAAAGGCATCATGTATTCAAGGATCTAGAATGGATTAACATGGGAGTTATCAAATAAGTAAAATCATCCTTAATTTTTCAATTGGTTTCCAAAAAAAAATTTAGAAAGGATTAAATGATCTTAGTTAGATAATGAGACCCTTCAAAAGGATATTAATGCTATAAAATATTGGATGTTGGAAGACTTCGTATGTGAAGATGGAATTATGAAATTTGGGAAGAGGCTATGTGTTCCCTCTATACCAAAGATGAAAAAGGGTGTTATTGGATGATGACCATAGCGCGAATTTCTCTATACACCCTCATAGAACTAAAATTTATAGAGATTTGATGGAATTCGTTGGGAAACATGAAGTGGGAAATTGCTGATTATATATCAAGATGTTTAGTATTTAAACAAGCGAATACCGAATGACAACATCCTAGAGGTTTTATGCAACCTCTGCCTATTCTTACATGGAAATGAGATGACAACACAAGAGATTTTGTCATTGAATTACACAAAACTCCTAGAAAGAATGATCCAATATGGGTAATTTTTTATCAGCTTACAAAATCTACACATTTTCTCACTATATGAAAATATTTTCCAATGGACCATTATGAAATACTCTATATCAATGACGTTTTAATACATCTGGGATCTCCTCATTCAAAAGTGTATGATCACATTCCTCGAATGACATCGAAATTATTGAATCTTCTTCAAAAAAATTTGGATACTGAACTTCGTTTGAGTACTGCTTATAATCCTCAAATTGATGGGCAATCATAAATGATGATCCAAACATTAGAAGAAATGTTTGGTTCATTCTCTCATGACGTTCAAGGTATGTGGTATCAATATTTACCCTTAGTGGAATTTTCCTACAATAATAGTTTCCATTCGAGTAATCAAATGGAACCATGTGAAGCATTGTATAGAAAGAGATATAATACACCAACATGTTGGGATGAAGTTGGTGAAAGGATGATACTGGGCTAGAGATTTTGGAGGAAACATCAGGGAAGGTAAAGACTATTTAAGGCCATATCAAATAAGATCAAAGTAAAAAAAATCTATGATGATAATTGAAGGAAGGTTTTGGAGTTTCATGTGGGAGATCATGTTTTCTAAAAAGTATATCCATAGAAGGTTGTTATATGATTTGGGATGAAAGGGAAACTGAGCCTTCTGTACATATGACCTTTTCAAATTATGGAGAGAATTATAGATATTCCATATCGTTTGGATATGCCTCATAGCCTTTTTAAAGTACACAATGTGTTCCATGTCTCATTACTGAGAAAGTACATTCAAGACCCAAAGCATGTTCTCACTTCTAAAGGTATAGAATTGGAACCTAGCCTAACTTATTGTGAAGATCCCATATGAATATTATGCACTAAAGAATAGGTGTTATGGAATTACCAAACTCAATAGATAAACATTATTTGGAAAAATCAAAATATTGAAGAGGTAACATGGGAGACTAAGGAGCTTATGATGAAGAAGTACACAAATATTTTTGTGAGGTAACATTCTAGTAATTTCAATGAAATTTTATTTATGGTGGGGATAAAACCCCCCCATGATTTTGAAAATAAATTTAATATTGAATACATGAAACACTGAGTCTCTACAAAACACCACTCTATTATAACCTAGCTAGTAAACATAATTTTTTCACCTCTGTGATTTGAATTTCAAAAAACTGACATAGACGGTTTCATTTAGTATGATATTTAGAGTTTGATAGGGAAAACATAATATTTGATGAATATTAACACATCCTTATGTAATGTAACATACCCTTATGAATAGTACTGTTAATATTATGAATAGTAATGAATATTAAGTTGGCCAGAAAAATAGAAACATCACCTTGGGAGATTATAAATACAATTTAGACATCTTATAAGTGAAACTATGATCATTGTATAAGTATTAAAATTTTTATATGTCATAAATATATTAATTACAATTTTCGGGTTAATTTAATAATTTAAAAAGAAAATTTATTTTTCCAAAATGTAATACTAAATTGCAAAGTTATTTTCTTATAGATATTTAAACGTCCTGACCCTAGTTACCCAGAGTCAGTGCATTGTTACCTAACATTGGTATGATCAAAAAAGATTAAGTCTCAAAAGACCGATTAGTTTAGTAGCCTTGGAAATACTAGATACATTCATATGTTTTACATTACATTATAAAATGAAAAAATAAAACAACAATGTATCTATAGGCCACACTCATATCCCTTAGACTATCCTTGCAAGTCAGTCATATTATACTTCTTCGCATCCTATAAAAAATAAAAAACAGAAAGGGGTAATCTCATATACTCAGTAAGGATAAAAATATAGCGGAAACATTCATAAATAAATATAAAAATTTAATGAAATTTATAAGACTAAAACAAAAGCCTTTTAAACATGAACTTCAGCATAATGTAGAAAATATAAAATAAAATAATTCCATTTAAATAATCACATTGATATTCTACTAGTCTAATATTCACATGTAATATCAATATCCACATTCATAATGATGCAATTCATAATGTCGGACATTAATTTCTGTGTCAAGGCCTTGTGCCAGGACCTAAGGGCTAACTATAACCAGACCCCAACCCGGAGAGCCTTTATAACTAGACTCCAACCCAGAGAGCCTCTATAATCGGACTCCATCCCGGAGAGCATTTGTAACCGGACTCCAACCTGGATTGTCTTCTGTAACCTGACCCCAACCCAGATGGCTTACCTTTACCGGTCCCCAACCCGGAACATACTAGTTTAACAGATTCATCTTATGAAGAGGTTTAAATATATCATAAATATTCGTATTTAAAACTAGCATAGGAAATGTAAATACTTTACCCATAAACCAAGAATAACATAAAAATAACTCATCCACAGTAAAACATATCACAAAACCATAAATACAATATGGAATATTTGTATCATAATAATTCAACTTCAAACAAGTGTACAATTTATCAAATGATGTTCACGTAGATGAAATCAAAACTATTTGAGAGAAATATCTATTTCTATTTTGGAATCATTTAAGAGTCATATAATTATAAATAAAACATTTATTTTGAAAATATTTTTATAAGATTTTAAGAGAAGCTTATATGATGTTACAACGGCGGAAAATTTCCATATCCGATGTATAAGTTAAAAAAACGTTCTTACCTAAATCTTGTCAAAAAGGTCATAAAGTACCTTGTTTGGAAAACAATAGAAAGATTCCTTTCAAAAAATATAAGGTAAAATAAGGGTATAAATGACCTTAACCCATTGTATATTAAATATTAAAAATGTTTTGAAATAAATTTTTTAATAATACACGGATGTGGATTATGAAGAGGTCCCACTAGATAATTACGTATAAACAACCTCGGATAATGAAGAGATTGTAGAATTAACCCTTACCTTGTACTTTTCATTAGTCAAGGGTAGGTTAACCTCCTTTATAATCGATAAATATTTTTTATTAAATTATACAAGAACCATATACATAAATAGGATATCATATATGATCTTTTGATATTGTTTTGTTAATAATATTTTAGTATTATCGTCGTTTTGGGTGTTAACTGATTTTTTTCATTTAAATGTTTTGATACATAAGCCATGTTTGTTATGGATAGGATTTATATTATTCATATCCAGAATGATATCAGATCTTTAAACATTATTTTTAATCATCAAATGAAAATTAGTCTTGAATGGTTATGATGGGGAATGAATCTCATCACGTTTGTAGAGATGGTAATCCATACGTACGCACGAGAGACAATATCATTATATTGACGGTGAGATCGTATTCAATTGGATGGTATATAATATATACATAATCATTAACATGTTATATTTATTACTTATATCAATTATACATCATTATTATACCCATCCAAATAGTTAAGTGTTGAATGACAAACTACACCACGACGTGGAGACGGTAAGTTGTACGTACGAACATATGGTAACTTTTTCATTCATATGATGGATAGAATAATGAATATGTTTGAACCACTTTTATAATATCCTCATAGTATATAGAATATACTACAGTTATTATTTTAAAATGGAGAAAACAAGGAAAGAGGAAGTGGAAGAAGAAAATAACTTGAAAGATGTGATGAAATATTTACCTCTTTTTTAGGTTCTTCCTTTTGATTTGATCAAAAGGGATTTTTAAGTTGGCTTCCAAACCAAAGTATATCCTCTATAATGAATTGAGGGAAGTTGGGAAGATATTTAGGTCAGGGTTGGTTGGAAAAAATGGCTTTGTATGTGTGAATATTAGATAAGTGGAAGTATCCTTTTTATAAGAGGGGAGAGGGGCACCTTAGAAAAAACATAAAATATTATTTTATAATAAATTCATATTCTGTTTATAATGGCTCCAAAATGATTTATTTCAAGGATAAGGTGGGGATGGGTCTAAATAATCTCAAACAATAGGTTTTAGATAGGTTTGGGTGACCACATTATTCTTATCTTTTAGATTTAGCTCCTAGTTAAATTGTTTGAGATTTACCATGTCTCCTTGTATTTTTATATTATAAGGTTAACAAACATACAATAAACATCCACGAGAAACCCAAGTGGTTTATTATTTATATATATAACCTTATCTTAGTCATTTTTCCGAACCTTAAATTTTTAAAAATATTATATCAATTAATAGATTAATATTTGTTTTAAAAACTTTTTAGGTCAATTTTGACACTATTTAGTAATTAATTTTTGTTAAAGTCCTAAAAACTTCATTAATTCAAAATAAATTCATTTAATCAATCCTAACAAGTCATATTAACCTATAAAAATAGTTTAATTAACCAAAAGTCTCTAATTATATTTATTTTGATATTTATAATATCAATTGTTTTAATCCTTCATTAATAAAGTAATTATTGCATCATCATTGTGTCATAAATAAATTTAATTATTCAATGTCTAAAAATTATAAATAAAATATCATTATGTTGGAAATACATTTATATTTATAATGAATATTTATAGTCGAATTTATCTTATGTATTACCCAATATTAAAAATGGTATAGTTATTATTCTTTTATTTTTACTCTTTTAACTATTCTTAAAATAAAACAATAATAAATGTCCTAATCTAATGAAAGTGGACCAAAGTGGTTCATATTTTATTTATAAGGTTTTTTTAGGTCTAATTATACATATAAAATATAATTAGGACATGTGATAAGATAATTATGATATCATTGTTACCCTTAATTACACTATTTACTTTTAACTGTGGTAAATAAAAGTAAAATGTTACAATTCACCAAAAATTACATTCATCTTATTGAACAAAATTTTACTTACTAATATTAACCATGTATCTTGGATTTTTTAAATTAAACTCACTGATGTGGTAAAATTAAGTTTTATACAAATTTGGAAATGCTCCTAGGAGGTGGGTAAAAGACAATAAAAGTTCGATAAAATTTTATATATCTAAGCATTTTATAAAATGAGTCCAATAAATTACATTTAACATATATAGGTATTATTTATCTATTTTAAACTAAAATTATTTATAATAAAATATTTAAATATTTAATTAAAACTTCAGTTTTAAACAATAACGCTGTGTTTTTCACTATTCATCAAAAATTGAATGTTTTCAGAAAAATAAAAAAAAATCACCTGAAGCTAATTTTGATATTCTGAATCAAAAAATGCAGTCCATTTTTAATGATAAAATATATAAAATTTCAGAAAGTGGGTATTGGTATTCATAATAGCAAGTTTTATTGGTTGTGGTGTGTTTGAACTCGAAGTTGCATACAACACCTGTTATGGTACTATTCAAAGGAAAACGTACCGTGGAAGCTTGGGGTGTTACGTTATCCCCTCCGTAAAATAATTTCATCCTTTAAATTTATAGAATATTAATACAAAAAAATATTTGGGTGGTTCTTCATCATAAGTCCCTCAGCTTCACATGTTGCCTCTTCCATCTTATGATTTCTCCATTGAACTTTTACCAGACGAGTCATGCGGTTTCTCAGCACATGTTCTCTGGAATAAAGAATTTTGAAAGGGTCTTCACTATAATATAGATCAGGTTTCAGTTCAAGTTCCCCATAAGTTAGACCATGCATTGGGTCAGGAATGTATTTTTTCAACAGTGATACATGGAACACATCGTAAACTTTGGAGAGACTTGGCGGCATTTCCAAACGGTAATCTACAGCCCCAATTTATTATATAATTTCAAAAGGTCTGAAGTACCTTGGACATAGAATACCCTTATTACCGAATCTTATAACACCCTTCCATGGAGATACCTTCAATAATATGTGGTATCCTACCAGAATTTCCAAATCCTTCCTTCAGTTCTCGGCATAGCTCTTCTGCCATCTTTGTGCTATTTTGATGTCGGTTTGGATAACCTTCACTTTTCGCATCGTTTTCTCAACATGTACTGGCCCTACGATTTTTCTTTCACCAAAATCATCCTAACAAGTTGGTGAGAGAAATCTCTTTCCATATAATGCTTCTTTTTGTGCCATCTGAATACTTGAATGGAAGCTATTGTTATAGGAAAATTCTACCATAGGTAAATATTGATCCCAAATACCATGAAAGTCTAGTGAGAAAGTCCTCAACATGTCTTCTATGTTTTGAATAGCCTGTTATGATTGTCCATCGGTTTGAGGGTGGTAGGCAGTGCTCAAACGATGTCCAGTATCCATGGCCTTCTAAATAAATTTCCATAATCTTGATGTAAAATGGGGATCACAATCAGAAACAATCTATGAGGGTACTCCATGAAGTCTTACAATTTCATTAATATATAGTTTTGCTAAACGTTAACTGAAAATAAATTTCTTTAATTATTATAAATCACTTTTAAGGTAAAAGTGAGAAACAGAGAAGTCCCATAAGAAAGAAAAAAAACAACCCACCCGGAGAAAACCCAGAACAAACTATAGGACTACCCCTCCCCAGCAGGTTCTCCATGACTACAAGACTTCACCAGGATGGACCCTTCAGCAAGCAGTCTCATGTAAAAATTCCGGGGCATGAAACCGATTGCAAAGCCAAACCCTCTCAATCATCCAATTCCAAAAGGCCAGCACTAGTGACAACATTATGCTATAATCCCCTTCTGAAGCAGATCTAGGTAGAATTCTAGAAACAAAACATCAAACGTTGCAACAACACCGAGCAAAAAGAATCCTGAAGCAAACACAACACTTACAAGAAAGCCTCTCACTCAAGACAACCAACAACAAAAAATTAACCAAATTAATTAATTATTAACTTGATTTCACACAATTCTATTTCCCTAAAAAATTTCCAGGAAATCGATGAGATATGAGTGGTAGGTGCATCCATAAGAAGATTCTCTACTCGGGTTGACAGCCTTTCCCATGTTTGAATATACTCCTCAAGACTGATATCCCCATTATTGAATCCCCCAACTAATATCGAGTCCTACCTGTCTATCCAAGAATATTTTTTATCATTAAGGTACATCCTTAGTGGTCTCCCCATCAATTTAACAGCTTATTCGTCAGTTTCATTGAGATAAAAAAATTATTCTGCCTATTCTTCTTCTGGTCTCATGAGAAAATCCAAGGATTGTTCATCCACAACACCTGCCTTGCTGTGTTTTTTCATCTGCTTGACCTTTAATTTCTTCGCTAATCGTGTATCCATATGAAGAGGTAAGTAGAAGTAATCCCACTTCCCCTTATGACTTCCCTTTGGCCCTTCCAAGGATGGCCTGACCCGAACACCATCCATCTCCTAAATCTCATAGATAGACTCTTGCAGCATGACCTCGCCATCGATAAGCTCATCATGAACCTCCTTAAACATCAATTCCTGGGTCTTTAAGTCTAAGACATCCTTAGCAGCACAGTCCCAATTCCAACCCCCTTTAAATCATGTCATGTGTCATCAACTTCAAGAAACTGAAATTTGTTGCAAACTTGGACATTCATATTAGGTCTTTCCAAACTCACTCCTCCTGATGCCTTCTCCCATCCCATACTGCCTTCACTAGTGGTAGAACCCAGTGAATTTTGGACCTCAGGAATCCAGTGATACTCCACTTCCCCCTCTGTATTTCCCACTTTCACTACATCCTTAAAAGGACCTTCAGTTCCATTATTTGGGCTCTCAGATGCAGAAGAGGACAAATCCACTCTTGATTATCTGTCAACCCAGTTCCTGCTAACCCCCCGCACTCCTTCAAACCCAAAGAAACATCCTGACCCTAGTTACCCAAAGTCAGCGCATTGTTACATAACATTATCATGATCACAAAAGATCATGTCTCCAAAGTTCGATTAGTTTAGTAGCCTTGGAAATACTAGATACATTCATAAGTTTTAAATTACATTGTAAAATGAAAAACTACAACAACAATGTCTCCATAGGCCACACTCATATCCCTTAGACTATCCCTATAGGTCAATCATAATATACTTCTTCACATCCAAGAAAAAAATAAAACATAGAAAGGGGTGAGCACATATGCTCATTAAGGATAACAATATAGTGGAAACATTCATAAAAAAACATAAACATTTAGTGAAATG
This sequence comes from Viscum album, assembly GCA_963277665.1. Lineage (NCBI taxonomy): Eukaryota > Viridiplantae > Streptophyta > Magnoliopsida > Santalales > Viscaceae > Viscum > Viscum album. The sequence goes on from OY728158.1 coordinate 1,469,601,567, forward strand.
TATAAGACTAAAACAAAATAATTTTAATCTTGAACTTCATCATAATATCGAAAATATAAAATAAAATAATTTCGTTTACTTAATCACATGGATATTATACTAGTCTAATATTCACATGTAGTATCAATAGCCACATTCATAATGATGGAATGCATAGTGTCAGACTTTAATTTATGTGTCAAGGCCTTGTGCTAGGACCTAGGAGAAAACAGTAACCGGACCCCAACCTGAAGAGCCTTTGTAACCGGACTCCAATCGAGAGAGCCTCTGTAACCGGACTCCAACCCATAGAGAATCTGTAACCAGACTCCAACCCGGAGGGTCTGCTATAACAGGACTCCAACCTAGAGGGCATACTTTTACTGGTCCCCAACCCGGAACATACTATTCCAACACGTTCATCTTAAGAAGAGGTTGAAAATAGCATAAATACTTATTTTTAAAACTAGCATAGCAAATGTCAATACTTTACCCATAAACAATGAATGACATAAAAATAAATCATCCATAGTAAGACATATCACAAAACCATAAATACAATATTTAAGATTTGTATCATAACAAATCAACTTCAAACAAGTGTACATTTTATCAAAGGATTTTGACGTAGATGAAATCAAAACTATTTGAGAGAAATATCTATTTCTATTTTGAAATCATTTAAGAGTCATATAATTATAAAGAAAAAATTTATTCTGAAAATATTCTTATAATCTTATAAGGGAAGCTTTATGAAGTTATAATGGTGGAAAATAGCCACACCTTATGTATAAGTTAAAAAAACATTCTTTGCTAAATTTTTTCGAAATGGTCATAAAGTACCATGTTTGGAAAATGACAGAAAGATTATTTTCAAAACATATAAGGTCAAATAAGGGTATAAATGACTTAAAACCACTGTCTAGTAAATAGTAAATTTTTTTGAAATTCATTTTTTAATAAGACACGGATGTGGATGATAAAGAGGTCCCAATAGATAATTGCCTATAAACAACCTCGGATAATGAAGAGATTGTAGAATTAACCCTTAACTTGTACTTTTCATTAGTATAGGGTAGGTAAAACTCATTTATAATGGTTAAATAAATGTTATTAAATTATACAAGTTCCATATTCATAAATATGATATCATATATTATCTTTTAATATTGTTTTGTTAATAATATTTTAGTATTATCGCTGTTTCGGGTGTTAACCGATTTGTTTCCTTTAAATTTTTTGATACATAAGTCATGTTTGTTATGGATATGATGTATCTTATTCATATCCAAAATTATATCAGGTCTTTAAACATTACTTTTAATCATCAAATTAAAATTGTTCTCAAATAGTTATGATGGGTAATGAATCTCATCGCGTTTGTAGAGACGGTAATCTGTACATACGTACGAGTGACAATATCATTATATTTATGGTGAGATAGTATGAAATTGGATGGTATATCACATATAAAGAATAATTAACATGTTATATTTAATATTTACATCAATTATACATCATCATTATACCCATCAAAATAGTTAAGTGTAGAATGACAAACTACACCATGACGTGGGGACGGTAAGCCGTACATACGCAGGTATGGTAACTTTGTCATTCATATGATGGATAGAATAATTAATATGGTTGAAAATTTTTTCTAATAACCTCAAATTATATAGTATATACTGTATTTATTATTATAGGATCAAAAAAACAAGGAAAGAGGAAGTGGAAGAAGAAAATAACTTGAAAGATGTGATGAAATATTAACCACTTCTTCGGGTTCTTCATATTGATTTTATCAAAAGGGATTTTTAAGTTTGCTTTCTAACAAAATTATTGCCTCTATAATGAATTTAGGGAAGATGGGAGGATATTTGAGTTGGGATTGGCTGATCCAAATGGCTTTGGAGGATTGAATTTGAGAGAAGGGGAAGTACCCTTTTAATAAGAGGGGTGAGGGGCACCTTAGGAAAAAAATATATTATTTTATAGTAAATTAATATTCATTTTATAATGGATCAAAGATGATTTATTTTGAGGATAAGGTGGTTATGGGTCTAAATTTTATAAACCAATAAGTTTTAGATAGGTTTGGGTGACCACATTATCCTTATCTTTTAGATTTAGCACTTAGTTAAATTGTTTGACATTTACCATGTCTCATTGTGTTTTTATTTTATATCATTAAAACACTTACTATAAACATCCAAGAGAACCCCAAGTGGTTAATTATTTATATATATAACCATATATAATTCATTTGGATAACCTTATATTTTAAAAAATATTATATCAATTAATAAATTAATATTTGTTTTAATAACTCTTTTATGACAATTTTGACACTATTTAGTAATTCATTTTTGTTAAAGTTCTAACAACATCATTAAATAAAAATAAATAAATTAAATCAATCCTATCATTTCATATTAACCTATAATTTTAGTTTGATTCATCAAAAGTCTTGAATTATATTTATTTATATATTTATAATATCAATTATTTTAATCCTTCATTAAAAAAGTAATTACTACATCATCGTTGTGTCATAAATAAATTTAATTATTCAACGTATAAAATTTATAAATAAAATATAATTATGTTGGAAATATTTTTATCTTTATAATGAATATTTTTAGTCGAATTTATATTATGTATAACACTATATTAAAAATGGTATATTTATTAGACTTTGATTTTAACTCTTTTAACTCTTCTTTAAATAAAATTATAATAAATGTCCTAATCTAATACAAGTGGACCAAAAAGGTTCATATTTTATTCCTAATATTGTTTTCGGTATAATTATACATATCCAATATAATTAGGACATGTTTGAGGGTAATTATGATATCATCGTTACCCTTAATTACCCTATTTACGTTTAACCATGGTAAATCAAAGTAAAAAGATACTATTCTCCATGAATTATTTTCATCTTATTGAACCACATTATACTTACTAATATTAACCATGTCTCTTGGATTTTTTAAATTAAACTCACATAAATGGTAAAATTATGTTTTATACAAATTTGGAAATGCTCATAGGAGGTGGGTAAAAGACACCAAAAGTTCGATAAAATTTTATATATCTAAACATATTATAAAATGAGCCCATTAAATTATGTTGAACATATATAGGTATTATTTATCTATTTTAACCTAAAATAAATTAAAATAAAATAATTAAATATTTAATTAAAAATTCAGTTTTAGACAATAACGCATGGTTTTTCACTATTCATCAAAAATTGAATGTTTTCAGAAAAATACCAAAAATTATCCCTAAACTAATTTTGATATTCCGAATCAAAAAATGAAGTCCATTTTGAATGATAAAATATATAAAATTTAAAAAAGTGGGTATTAGTAATCATAACAGCTAGTTTGATTGGTTGTGGTGTGTTTGAAGTCAAAGTTTCATACAACACTTGTTATGGTACTATTCAAAGGAAAACATACCGAGGAAGCTTGTGGTGTTACATTATCCCCTCCGTAAAATAATTTCATCCATGAAATTTCTTGAATATTACTGCACAAAAATATTTGGGTGGTTCTTCATTATAAGTTCCTCGGCTTCCCATGTTGCCTCTTCCATCTGATGATTTCTCCATTGAACTTTTACCAGACGAGTTGTTTGGTTTCTCAGCACATGTTCTCTGGTATAAAGATTTTTGACAGGATCTTCACTATAATATAGATCAGGTTTCAGTTCAAGTTCCCCATAGGTGAGTAAATTCATTGGTTCATGCATGTATTTTCTCAACAGTGACACATGGAACACATCATAAACTTTGGAGAGACTTGGCAGCATTTCCAAACGGTAACCTACAGCCCCAATTTATTATATAATATCAAAAGGACTGATGTACATTGGACTTAGTTTACCCTTATTACCGAATCTTATAACTCCCTTCCATGGAGATACCTTCAAGAATACGTGGTATCCTACCAGAATTTCCAAATCCTTCCTTTATTTATCGACATAGCTCTTCTTCCTACTTTGTGCTGTTTTGATGTCATTTTGGATAACCTTCACTTTTTGCATTGTTTCCTCAACATGTACTGGGCCTACTAGTTTTCCTTCACTAACATAATTCCAACAAGTTTGTGAGTGACATATCTTGCCATATATGTCTTCATATGGTGCGATATGGATACTTGAATGGAAGCAATTGTTACAGGAAAATTCTACCAGTGGTAAATATTGATTCCAAATACCATGAAACTCTAGTGAGCAAGACCATAACATGTCTTCTAAATATTGAATAGTCCGTTCTGATTGTCCATTAGTTTGAGGGTGGTAGGAAGTGCTCAAATGATGTCCAGTATCCATGGCCTTCTAAATAAATTTCAAGAATCTTGATGTAAAATGGGGATCACGATCAGAAACAATCAACAAGGGTACTCCATGAAGACTTACAAATTCATTAATATATAGTATTTCTAAAAGTTAACTGAAAATTAATTTTTTTTAATTATTATAAATCACTTTTAAGGTAAAATTGAGAAATAGAGAAGTCCCACACGAAAGAAACAAAACAACCCACGTGGATAAAACCAAGAACAAACTACATGACTGCCCCTCCCCAGCAGCTACTACATGACTACAAGACTTCACCAGGCTGGACCCTTCAGCAAGAAGTCACGTGCAAAAATATCGGGGCATGAAACAGATTGCAAAGCCAAACCCTCTCAATCATCCAAGTCCAAAAGCCCAGCACCCGTGACAAAATTATTCTCTAATCCCCTTCTAATTTAGATCTGGGTAGAATGCTGGAAAGAAAGCATCAAACGTTGCAACACCACCTTGCAAAAGGAATCCAGAAGAAAACACAACACTTACAAGAAAGATTCCCACTCAAGACAACCAGCACCAAAAATTTAACCAAAGTCATTAATGATTAACTTGATTGCACCAAATTCTATTTCCCTAAACAATTTTCAGGAAATAGATGAGATATGAGTGGTAGGTGCATCCATAAGAAGATCCTCTACTCGGGTGGACAGCCTTTCCCATGTTTGAATATACTCCTCAAGACTTATATTCCCATTATTGAAGCCCCAAACTAATATCGAGTCCTACCTGTCTATCCAAGAATATTGTTCATCATTAAGGGACATCCTTAGTGGTTTCCCCATCAATTTAACAGCTTATTGTTTAGTTTCATTGAGATAAAAAACATGTTCTGCTCGTTCTTCTTCCAATCTCATGAGAAAATCCAAGGATTTTTCATCCACAACACCTGTCTTGCCATGTTTTTTCATCTGTTTGACCTTTAATTTCTTCGCTGATCATGTATCCATAGAAAAAGGTAATTAGAAGTAATCTCGCTTCCCCTTATGACTTCCATTCGTCCCTTCCAAGGACGGCCTGACCCGAACACCATCCATCTCTTGAATCGCATAGATAGAATCTTGCAGCATGACCTCGCCATCGATAAGCTCATCATGAACCTCCTTCAACATCAATTCCTGAGTCTTTAAGTCTAAGACATCTTTAGAAGCACAGTCCCAAGTCCTACCCCCTCTAAATCATGTCTTGTTTCATCAACTTCAAGACACTGAAAATTGTTGCAAACTTGGACATTCGTATTAGGTCTTTCCAAAATCACTCTTCATGATGCCTTCTCCCATCACTTACTGCATTCACTAGTGGTACAACCCCATGATTTTTGGACCTCAGTAACCCAGTGATACTCCACTTCCCCATCTGTATTGGCCACTTTCACTACCTCCTTAAAAGGACCTTCAGTTCCATTATTTGGGCTCTCGGATGTAGAAGAGGACATATCCACTCCTGCATTAGCTGTCAACCCAGTTCCGGCTAACCCCCTGCACTCCTTCAAACCCAAAGAAACATCCTGACCCTAGTTACCTAGACTCGGTGCATTGTTACATAACATTGGCATGATCACAAAAGATCATGTCTCTAAAGACCGATTAGTTTAGTAGCCTTGGAAATACTAGATACATTCATAAGATTTAAATTACATTTTAAAATGAAAAACTACAACAACAATTTCTCCATAGGCCACACTCATATCCCTTAGACTATACCTACAAGTCAGTCATAATATACTTCTTTACATCCAAGAAAAAATAAAACATTGAAAGGGGTGAGCACAAATTCTCATTAAGGATAACAATATAGAGGAAACATTCATAAAAAAACATAAACATTTAATGAAATTTATAAGACTAAAACAAATGAATTTTAAACTTGAACTTCAGCAAAATATAGAAAATAAAAATTTAATTAATTCCATTTACTTAATCACATGGATATTATACTAGTCTAATATTAACATGTAATATCAATAGCCACATTCATAATGATGGAGTTCATAGTTTCAGACATTAATTTATGTGTCAAGGCCTTGTGCTAGGATCTAGGGGAAAACCGTAACCAGACCCCAACCCAGAGAGCCTTTGTAACCAGACTCCAACTGAGAGAGCCTCTATTACCGAAATCCAACCCGTAGAGCATCTGTAACCGGACTCCAACCTGGAGGGTCTATTGTAACCGGACCCCAACCCAGAAGGCATACTTTTACCGGTCCCCAACACGAAACATACTATTCCAACACATTAATCTTAAGAAGAGGTTGAAAATAATAAAAATACTTGTATTTAAAACTAGCATAAGAAATCTCAATACTTTACCCATAAAACATGAATGGAATAAAATTAACTCATCCATAGTAAGACATATCACAAAACCATAAATAAAATATGGAATATTTGTATCATAATAAATCAACTTCAAACAAGTGTACATTTTATCAAAGGATGTTGACGTAGATGAAATCAAAACTATTTGAGAGAAGTATTTATTTATATTTTGAAATAATTTAAGAGTCATATAATTATAAAGAAAACAGTTATTTTGAAAATATTCTTTGAAGACTTTAAGGGAAGCTTATATGAAGTTATAAGGGTGGAAAATAGCCGCACCTGATGTATAAGTTAAAAAAACATTCTTACATTACTTTTGTCGAAAAGTTCATAAAGTACCTTGTTTGGAAAATGGCAGAAAGATTCCTTTCAAAACATATAAGGTCAAATAAGGGTATAAATGACGTTAAACCATTTCCTAGTAAATAGTAAATTTTTTTGAAATTCAGTTTTTAAGAAGACACGGATTTGGATGATAAAGAGGTCCCAATAGATAATTACATATAAACAACCTCAAATAATGAAGAGATTGTAGAATTAACCCTTAACTTGTACTTTTAATTAGTAGAGGGTAGGTAAACCACATTTAAAATGGTTAAATAAATGTAGTTAAATTATACAAGAACCATATACATAAATATTATATGATATATTATATTTTAATATAGTTTTGTTAATAATATTTTAGTATTATCGTCGTTTTGTGTGTTAACTGATTTGTTTCCTTTAAATGTTTTGATACATAAGTCATGTTTGTTATGGATAGGATGTATATTATTAATATCCAAAATTATATCTAGTCTTTAAACATTATTTTTAATCATCAAATTAAAATTAGTCTCAAATAGTTATGATGGGGAATGAATCTCATCGTGTTTGTAGAGAAGGTAATCTATACGTACGCACGGGGGACAATATCATTTTATTGATGGTGAGATAGTATGAAATTCGATGGTATATAATATATAAAGAATAATTAACATGTTATATTTATTATTTACATCAATTATACATCATCATTATACCCATCCAAATAGTTAAGTGTTGAATGACAAACTACACCACGACGTGGGGACGGTAAGCCGTACATACGCAGGTAAGGTAACTTTTTCATTCATATGATGGATAAAATAATGAATATGGTTGAAAATTTTTTATAATAAACTCACATTACATAGAATATACTGTATTTATTATTTTAGAATGGAAAAAACAAGGAAAGAGGAAATGGAAAAAAAGAACTTGAAAGATGTAATGAAATATTAACCTCTTCTTTGGGTTTTCATATTGATTTTATCAAAAGGGCTTTTGAAGATGGCTTTCTAACCAAATTATTCCCTCTATAATGAAGTGAGGGAAGTTTTTAGGATATTTGGGTAGGGTTTGGTTGAGCCAAATGGCTTTGGAGGTGTGAATTTGAGAGAAGGGGAAGTACCCCTTTAATAAGAGGGGTGAGGGGCACCTTAGGAAAAACATAAAATAGTATTTTATAATAAATTCGTATTCAGTTTATAATGGATCCAAAATGTTTTATTTTTACGATAAGGTGTGTATCGGTATAAATCCTCTCAACCAATAGGTTTCAGATATGTTTGGGTGATGACATTATCTTTATCTTTTAGATTTAGCTCTTAGTTAAATTGTTTGACATTTACCATGTCTTGTTGTGTTTTTATATTATATGGTTAAAAATCTAACTATAAACATCCAATAGAACCCCAAGTGGTTGATTATTTATATATATAACCTTATATAAGTCATTTGGATAACCTTATATTTTAAAAAATATTATATCAATTAATAAATTAATATTTGTTTTAAAAACTCTTTTATGTCAATTTTGACACTATTTAGTAATTCATTTTTGTTAAAGTTATAACAACTTCATTTATATTTGTTTTAAAAACTCTTTTATAGTTATTAGACTTTGATTTTAACTCTTTTAACTCTTATTTAAATAAAATAATAATAAATGTCCTCATCTAATCCAAGTGGACCAAAGAGGTTCATATTTTATTCCTAAGGTTGTTTTAGGTCGAATTATACACATCAAATATAATTAGGACATGTTTTAGGGTAATTATGATATCATTGTTACCCTTAATTACCCTATTTAATTTTAACTGTGGTAAATAAAAGTAAGAAGTTACTATTCACCAAGAATTATTTTCATGTTATTGAACCACATTTTACATAACAATATTCACCATGTCTTTAGGAGTTTTGAAATTTAACTCAAAGAAGTGGTAAAATTAAGTTTTATACAAATTTGGAAATTCTCCTAGGAGGTGGGTAAAATACTATAAAAGTTCGATAAAATTTTATATATCTAAACTTATTATAAAATGACTCCAATTAATTAAATTGAAAATATATAGGTATTATGTATCTATTTTAACCTAAAATAAATTTAAATAAAATAATTAAATATTTAATTAAAAAGTCAGTTTTAAACAATAACGTAGTATTTTTTACTATTCATCAAAAATTGTATGTTTTCAGAAAAATATCAAAAAATCTCCCTAAGAGAATTTCGATATAATGAATCCTAAAATGAACTCCCTTTTGATTGATAAAATTTATAAAATTTTAAAAATTGGGTATTAGTATTCATAACAGCTAGTTTGATTGGTTGTGGTGTGTTTGAACTCGAATTTTCATACAACACATGTTATGGTATTATTCAATGGAAAACGTATCATGGATGCTTGGGGTGTTACATTATCCCCTACTTAAAATAATTTCATCCTCAAAATTTCTAGAATATTTCTGCATAAAAATATTTTGGTGGATCTTCATCATATGTTCCTCAGGTTCCCAAGTTGCATCTTCCATCTTATGATTTCTCCATAGAACTTCTACCAGGCGAGTGGTCCAATTTCTCAGCACTTGTTATCTAGTATAAAGAATTTTGACAGGATCTTCATTATAATATAGATCAGGTTTCAGTTCAATTTCCCCATAGGTGAGTACATGCGTTGGTTCAGGCATGTATTTTCTCAACAGTGATACGTGGAACACATCGTACACTTTGGAGAGACTTGTCGATATTTCCAAACGGTAAGCTACAGACACAATTTTTTCTCAAATTTTGAAAGGTTTGATATACCTTGGAATTAGTTTACCCTTATTTCCTAATCATATAAATCCCTTCCATGGGGATAACTTCATGAATAGGTGGTCTCCTACATGAAATTCCAAATACTTCCTTCAGTTATCGACATAGATCTTCTGCCTACTTTGTGCTGCTTTGATGTAGGTTTGGATAAGCTTCACTTTTCTCATCCTTTCCTCAAAAGGTTCTGGGCCTATGAGTTATCTTTCACCAACATCATCCTAATAATTTTGTGAGAGACATATCTTTCTATATAACACTTCATATGGTTCCATTTGAATACTTGAATGTAAGCTATTTCTATAGGAAAATTCTACCAGAGGTATGTATTGATCCTGAATACCATAAAAGTCAAGTGAGAAAGACCTCAACATGTATTCCATGTTTTAAATAGTCCTTTATGATTGTCCAACAGTTTGAGGGTGGTAGGTAGTGCTCAAACGAAGACTAGTATCCAGGGCCTTCTAAAGACATTTCCAGAATCTTGATGTAAAACGGGGATCACGATCAGAAACAATCGATAAGGTTACTCCATTAAGTCTTACAACTTAATTAATACATAGTATTGATAGAAGTTACCTGAAAATTAATTTTTTTGAATTATTATAAATCACTTTAAAGGGAAAAGTGAGAAACCGAGAAGTCCCCCAAGAAAACAACAAAACAACCCATGCGGAGAAATCCCAGAACAAACTACAGGATCTGCCCCTCCCCAACAGCTGCTCAATGACTACAAGAATTCATCAGGCTGGACCCTTCAGCAAGTGGTCCCGTGCAAAAATGCACAGGCAGGAAACCGATTGCAAATCCATAACCTCTCAATCATCCAAGTCCAAAAGGCCAGCACTAGTGAAAACATTATTCTCTAATCCCCTTCTGATGAAGATCCAGGTAGAATGCTGGAAACAAAGCATCAAACTTTGCAACAACACCTAGAAAAAGGAATCCAGAAGCCAACATAAAACATACAATAAAGCCTCTCACTCAAGATAATCATCACCACAAATTTAACCAAAGTCATTAATGATTAACTTGATTTTACTTGAGTCTATTTTCCTAAACCATTTCTAGGAAATAGATGAGATCTGAGTGGTAGGAGCATCCATTAGAAGATCCTCTACTCAAGGGGATAGCTTGTCCCATGTTTGAATATACTCCTCCACACTGATACTACCATTATTGATGCCCCCAACTAATATCAAGTCCTACCTATCTATCCAAGCATATTGTTCCTCATTAATGGACACCCTTAGCGGTCTCCCCATCAATTTAGCATCTTCTTCTTGAGTTGCATTGAGATACAAAACATGTTCCACCCATTATTTTCCGATCTCATGAGAAAATCCAAGGATTTTTCATCCACAACACCTACCTTGCTATGTTTTTCCATCTTTTTGACCTTTAATTTCTTCGCTGATCATGTATCCATAGGAAGAGGTAAGTAGAAGTAATCCTTCTTCACCTTGTGACTTCCCTTCTGCCCTTCCAAGGATGGCCTAACCCGAACGCCATCCATCTCCTGAATCGTATCGATAGACGCTTACAAAATGACCTCACCATAGATAAGCTAATCATGAACCTCCTTCAACTTCAATTCCTATGTCTGTATTTTTGAGAACTCCTTAGAAGCATAGTCTCAATTCCTACCCCCCTCTAAATCAAGTCATGTTTCATCAACTTCAAGACAGTGAAAACAGTTTCAAACATGGACAATCGTATTAGGTCTTTCCAAACTCACTCCTCTTGATGCCTACACCTAGCCCTTACTGCCTTCACTAGTGGTAGAACCACATGCATTTTGGACCTTATCAACCTGGTGATACTCCACTTCCACATCTGTATTGGCCACTTCCACTACATCCTTAAAAGGACATTCAGTTCCATTATTTGGGATCTCGGACAAAGAAGAGGATAGATCCACTCTTGCATTAGCAGTCAACCCAGTTCCTACTAACCACCCACACTCCTTCAAACCCAAGGAATCATCCCCCAGCTGCTTGGCGTGATTATAGGTGACACCTCCCTGTGCAGGTTCCTTGATCCGCGCATCCAGATGAGGAATGGGTCCTCGGTCAAGACCCTTACCTTTGCCAACCAATGTCATGTCTAGCATTTTTAGTGGGTTCCACCTAGCCCAAGGTTCACCATGCACTACCCCATCCATCTGCATGCCCCCTTTCCTCTGACTCAAGGACCCATCCACACCACTGGCCCCATCCCCATGCTACCTCAACCCATGTTTGCAGTCCTCCACTGAGTGGCCTATCCTCTTGAAAACAGAACAAAAATCCACCCAAGACTCATACACAACTTGTTGTCTATAATGGTATTCCTCTCCAATAGTGATCCAAATTAAATATGGGGGATGTTGAGAAACATCGACAGCAACACACACCCTTGGATTGATCGGATGGCATATAGCTTTGGCACAGATATTAGGACACAGAAATATTCCAACAATATTACCCATCATCCTAAAAATCAACGGATTCTGGAAAGGCAGAGGGAGATTTGGGAAACTCTCCTGAATCACTGCCGAAGGGGAATCCCATTTCATGTTGTAGTCATATGTCCATATTGTAGGTAAAATATGGACATGTTGCAGCTGCGAGGCGTGCACGACCATTCCTTGATCAAGTCTTCCTCCAACGCGAAGCACACCATTAGGTTTCTATTGTCGAGTAAACCAACAATATCCCTTTCCTAAATATTCCATGAGCCAGAGACACATTAATCAAATGTATCCACCGATTTCCTTCTCCATGAAAAATGAGCAGTCAATGTATGGTTTAGCAATGTTGAGGATTTGTATAATTTAGTGAGCGACAATGGTAGGTTAGGGCCTCCCTTGTACAAATTGGGTACCTTCATATGTAGAGAACATTTAAGAATCTAAGGGAGTATCTCGGGTTTGGAAAGGGGGAAAAATGAAGAATTCATTCCCTTGGAGAATGATGAAGCTCCCTACCCCATGGATGGGGGAGTGACCAGCGCGGTTGCCTTCACCATCAGGAAATGGGAATGATGTCGTGAGAAAATGTGTTGACTTGTTATGATGATCAACAATGACCTATATTGTGTCATTCCTTATAGAAGTCATTGGTATCCCCCTGACAGAGTCCATCGTAATATCATCCCATTTCCACTTAGGTGTGGGAAGAGGTTGCATTACTCTTCTAGGATGTTGTCTTCCAGGTTTTACTTGTTGAAAAACAATACATCTCGACAAAAAATCAGAAATATCTCTCTCCATGTTGTCCCACCAAAAATGTTCTTTCAAATCTATATACATCTTAGTGCTACCATGTTTTATAGAGAAATTAGAGATATGAGTATCATCCATAAATTCCATTTTCAAATTTGGTATATTGAGAATACAATGTATCTTCCCAAATTTCAAAATACCTTCTTCATATACGAAGTCAATCAATCACCCATCATTCATAGCTTTAATTTTCTTTTGAAATTTATCGTCATCAACCTGAGAACTTTTTATTTTTTCTAATAAAGATGGGTTGGAAACCATTTGGAAATGTATTGATATTTCACTTTCCATGATTATTCCCATATCAATCTTTACTAGATCCATGAAAATAGGATCTCTTTCTACTATCATCTTGGTCAAAACTCCATGATAATTTCTTCTCAAAGTATCTACCACCTTATTTTCCTTCCCTGGGTGGTAGTGTATAGTGAAATCATAATCTTTGAGTAGTTCAAGCCATCTTATTTTCCTCTTGTTGAGTTCTTTCTGTGAGAAAATATACTTCAAACTCTAGTGATCAGTATATATCTCACATTTTTCTCCATAGAGATAGTGTCTCCAAATATTAAAATAAAATATTACAGCTGCTAACACAATATCATGAGTGGGATAGTTTTTTTCATGAATTTTTAGCTGTTGTAATGCATTGGCAATAACTTTATCATTCTGTATAAGGACACATCCATGTCCTTTCTTTGAAGCATGACTATAAATAACAAACCCATCATTACCTGATGGTTGAGTCAAGATAGTAGCATTGACTAATATTCTCCTAAGTTCCAAAAAACATTCTTCACACTCTTTTTCCAAGACAAATTTAACCCCTTTAAGTGTGAGCTTGGTTAATGGGTTATCCAATCAGGCGAAATTCTGGACAAAACACCGATAATAACCTGCTAACCCAATAAAACTGTGTACCTCATTTATACTCATCGGTGCTGGCCATTCCTGGATTGATCTTATCTTTGAATGATCAATAGAGATTCCTTCCTTAGTGATAATATGACCAAGAAAAGAAATATCATGAAGCAAGAATTCACACTTGCTAAACTTCTCGTATAATTCATTTCAACTGAGGGTTTTCATAATAACGCGCAATTGATTTTCATGATCTTTATAAATTTTAGAGTACACCATGATATTATCAATAAATACAACTATAAATTCATAAAGATATATCACGAAAACTTTGTTCATTAGATCCATGAAAATAGAGGGTCCATTAGTCAGCCCAAAAGGCATTACTGTAAACTCATATTTCCCGTACCTGGTTCGAAATATTGTTTTCAAAATTTCATCCTTCTTCACACAAAATTGATGACATCCATATCAAAGTTCAGTCTTTGAAAAATATTGAGTTTCATGATGTTGGTTGAATAAATCATCAATGAGAGGTAGGGGATACTTCTTCTCTATTGTTATAGCATTGATCTCACTGTAGTCAATGCACAACCTCATAGATCCATCTTTCTTCTTTACAAAAAGAACAGGGTCTCCACATAGAGAAACACTAGGGTGAATAAATCCCTTTTTACAAAATTCCTCTAGTTGTTTCATTATTTCCACTAATTCCCCAGTGGCCATTCTATACGGGGTCTTCGATATGGGCCTTGAACTAGGAATAAAATCAATGGAAAACTCAATTTCTCATTCTGGAGGATGTCCAGGTAAATATTTTAGAAACACATCAACACATTCTTTCACAATAGGTCTGTACTCTATTTCAACATCCCTTTCCTCACCCACAGTTGTTTCATTCTCTTCCTCCCCAATAATTGAATTTATTAGAGATACCAGGGATGGATATAGATAATAATTAGGTGGTGACGTTTCTAATCTAAAGAGAAGGTACTCCTTATCATCATCAATAATTGTAGCCTCCTTCTTCTTAAATAAATTTTCTCATCGTGGTCCAAAATCCAATCCATACCAAGGATTATATCAAATTCAATCATGGGTATAACGATGAGATCAGTAGATAAAGAACATTTATATACCCTAATGGGAACAGATTCAAAAAAATATGTTGCAATGATACTTCCCTTAGGTGTTTTGATTGACAACACCCTTTTAAGTCAAATTGAAAATAAATAATTTTATTAAATTTTTTGGAAGATATGAAATAATGCGATGATCCAGAATCAAATAAAGCATTGGATAAACTTGAGGAAACCATTAAATTACATGCCACTATATCTTTTAGATTTTCAACCTCAGCAGTAGTTATCACGTAATCTTTTCTACAATCCTTTGGGCTTTTCTAAGGTAAGTTACCATGGTGCTTAGGACATTAATTTGCATAATTCTCCTTTTCTCTACAATTGTAGCTTTAAACATTGATGACCTCTTTATTCCCATTGAAATCATGTGCTTGGTGGCCTTTTCAACCACACTTGTAACAGACTCCCATTCCCTTCAGGCAAGTACAAGGGTGTTTCTTCTCACATTTATTGTAGTATTGATATTCAACTTTTCCCTTCTTCCCATTATTTCCACTTCCAGAGTGTTCAGCAGATCTCTTCTTCTCTTTCTTTTCCTTAATATTTTATGACATAGAGAATTTATTTTCTGTATTGATAGAACATGAGAAAATATCTTTGTATGATGTGAAGGAATATAAGACTAATTCTTGATAGAGAAATGGTTTTATGCCAAAAATTAAATGATAAACCTAACATCCTGGGTTACATATATAATCTATAACATTCCTTGATAACCTTTTAAAGTTATCCTCATATTTTACAACATTCGCATCCTCCTTTTGTCTCATAATCACAAATTTCTTTTCTATATCCACTCGATGGTCACGAAGAAAAATATGGTTCTATGAAAATCACATTAAACTCCTTATATTCCATATTTTATAATTCATCATCTTTGTTTGTGTTTTGAATCAATGACCACCATTGATCTACATCTCCCATGAGGCGATAACTACCATGAAAATAATTTCCCTTTCCCTACTCCCAAAGAATAAAATTCTTTATCTAAGGAACTTATCCATTTCTCATCTACCAATGGATTTGTACTCCCATTGAATGTTGGTGGTTGTTTCCCCATGAAGCAGTCTAACATTGATCCTCTGCATTTTGGATCAGGGTGCTCTATACGTGTAAGGTTATTATTCATAACCTGAGTGATTTGTCACAGTATGGTGATAAGCTGATCATCACCAATTGCATCACCATCTCCACTATAATAATCTTGAGTGGGAGGGAAATCCCTACATGGATTACATTCATTGATACAGTTTCTATTCCTTCCACTAGGCGCCATTTATAAACAATTTCATAAACTAGATTAGTTTATGGATCACAATACATAATTCCAAACATTTAAAACAGTTAACATAAATTGAACAGTTTATGAATATAATCCAGAATCATAAAAAAAATTCTTGGAGGAAGTATATACTCATAAACCCTTCATAATGGTTTGTAAATAAAATAATAATTTTCCTAAGCATATACACCGGGAGTGTCATAACCAAGAGTGCAACAAGACCCGTTGTTGTGCACTAGTTTTTGTTCGAGTCTAGCTCAATGTGGTGTTTTTGGGTTTTACCCCTAGGTACATCTATACCAGAGCCACCTCTACCTTCTCGTATCTAGACATGGATGTATTTCATGGAAAAATCACAAAATCTCAACGATAGAAAAATTCTAGGAAGTTCTTCTATACTAATCCTCAATGTCTATCTTAGGGTAATGTTCTCTAATCAACGTTTATCTAAATCTAGTTTTCAATGTTTATACTAAACATCCTATGATACCAACTGTAATGCCCCGACCCTAGTTACCCAGAGTCGGTGCATTATTACATAACATTGGAATGATCACAAAAGATCAATTATCGAAAGATAGATTATTTTAGTAGCCTTGGAAATACTAGATACATTCATAAGTTTTACATTACATTATAAAATGAAAAACTACAACAACATTGTCTCCATAGGCCACACTCTAATCTCTTAGACTTTCCCTGTAGGTTAGTCATAAAATATTTATTATCATCTTAGGAAAAATAAAACATAGAAAGGGGTGAGTTCAGATGCTTAGTAAGGATAACAATATAGCAGAAACGTTCACAAAAAACATAAACCTTTAAGGTAATGTATAATACTAAAACAAAAGCCTTTTAAACTTGAACTTCGGCATAATATGGCAAAGATAAAATAAAATAATGCCATTTACTTATTCACATGGATATTATACTAGTCTAACATTCACATGCAATATCAATATCCACTTTCATAATGATAGAATTCATAATGTCAAACTTTAATTTCTGTGTCAAGGCCTCATGCTAGGACCTAGGGGTTAACTGTAACCGGACCCCAACTCGGAGAGCCTCTATAACCGAAATCCAACCCAGAGAGCCTCTATAACCAGAATCCAACCCGAAGAGACTCTGTAACAGGACTCCAACCAGGAGAGTCTTCTGTAACCAGGCCCCAACCCAGAGAGCTTACTTTTACCAGTCCCCAACCAGGAACATACTAGTCCAACACATTCATCTTATGAAGAGGTGGAAATATAACAAAAACATTTGTATTTAAAACTAGCATAAAAAATGTAAATATATTAACCATAAACCATGAATGGAATAAAAATAACTCATCCACAGTCAAACATATCACAAAACATTAAATAAAATATGGATTATTTTTATCATAATAAATTAACTTCAAACGAGTGTAAAATTTATCAAAGGACGTTGACGTAGATGAAATCAAAAATATTTGAGAGAAATATCTATTTCTATTTTGAAATAATTTAAGAGTCACATAACTATAATGAAAATATTTATTTAGAAAACATTCTTATAATATTGTAAGGGAAGCGTCGACGATGTTATAACAGTGGAAAATAGCTGCACCCGTTCTATAAGTTAAAAAAACAGTCTTACCTTAATTTTTTCGAAAAGGCCATAAAGTACATTGTTTGAAAAAAAAAGGAAAGATTCATTTCAAAACATATAAGGTCAAATGAGGGTATAAATGACTTTAACCATTTTCTAGTAAATAGTAAAAATGTTTTGAAATATATTTTTGAAGAAGACATGGATGTGGATGATAAAGAGGTCCCAGTAGATAATTACGTATAAACAACCTCGGATAATGAAGTGATTGTAGAATTAACCCTTAAATTGTACTTTTCCTTGGTAGTTGGTAGGTTAAACTCATGTATAGTAGTTAAATAATTGTTATTAAATTATACAATAATCATATATATAAATATGATATCATATATGATCATTTAATATTGATTTGTTGATAATATTATAGTATTGTCGTCGTTTTAGGGTGTTAACTGATTCATTTTCCGTTAAATGTTTTGATAAATAAGACATGTTTGTTATGGATAGGATGTATCCTATTCATATCAACAATGATATCAGGTCTTTAAACATTATTTTTAATCCTCAAATGAAAATTAGTCTTGAATGGTTATGATGGGTAATGAATCACATCACATTCATGGAGATGGTAATCCGTACGTACGCACGAGCGACAATATCATTATATTGATGGTGAGATCATATGTAATTGGATGGAATATCATATATAACTAATAATTAATATTTTGTATTTATTATTTACATAAATTATACATCATTATTATACCCATCCAAATAGTGAAGTGTTGAATGACAAACTACACCACGACGTGGAGACGGTAAGCCGTACGTACGCACGTATGGTGACATTGTCATTCATATGATGGATAGAATAAATAATATGGTTGAACCATTTTTATAATAACATCACAGTATATAGAAGATACTGGAGTTATTATTTTATAATGGAAACAACAAGGAATCAGTAAGTGAAAGAAGAAAAGAACTTAAAAGAGGTGATGAAATATTTACCACTTCTTCAGGTTCTTCATTTTCATTTTATCAAAAGGGATCGTTAAGTTGTATTTATGAACAAAGGAAGGCCTCTAAGATAAATTGAGGGATGTTGGGAGGATATTTGGGTCGGTTTTTTTTTAGCCAAATGGACTTGGAGGTGTATATTTGAGAGAAGGGGAAGTGCCCTTTTTATTAGGGGGTGAGAGGCACCTCAGGAAAAACTAAAAATAATATTTTATAATAAATTAATATTCGTTTTATAATGGATCCAAAATGATTTATTACTTTGATAAGCTGTGGATGGGTATAAATCCTTTCAACCAATAGGTTTTATATGGTTTTGGGTGACCACATTAACCTTATCTTTTAGATTTAGCTCTTAGTTAAGTAGTTTGACATTTACAATGTCTCTATGTATTTTTATATTATATGGTTAATAAACATACATTAAATTTCAAAGAGAACCCCGACAGGTTCATTATTGATATATGAAACTTTATATAAGTAATTATTCCTAACTGTAGATTTTTAAGAATATTATATCAATTAATAATATAATATTTGTTTTCAAAACTATTTTATGTCAATTTTGACACTATTTAGTAATTAATTTTTGGTAAATTCCTAAAAGCTTCATTAATTCGAAATAAATTCATTTAATCAATACTAAAATGTAATATTAACCTATATAATTATTTTAATTCATCAATAGTTAATAATTATATTTATATGGATATTTATAATATCAATAATTTTAATCATTCATAAATAAAGTAATTACTGCATCATCATTGTGTCATAAATAAATTTAATTATTCAATGTCCAAAAATTATAAATAAAATACCATTATATAGGAAATATTTTTATATTTCTAATGAATATTTATAGTCCAATTTATATTATGTATAACCCTATATTAATTTTTTTAGTTATTAGACATTTATTTTATCTATTTTAACTATCCTTTAAATAAAATAATAATAAATGTCCTAATCTAATCCAAGTGGACAAAAGTGGTTCATTTATTATTCCTAAGGTTTTTTTGGTCGAATTATACTTATCGAATAGAATTATGACATGTTTTAGGGTAATTATGATATCATTTTTACTCTTAATTATCATATTTACTTTTAATCGTGGTAAATAAAAGTAAAAAGTTAATATTAACAAAAAATTATTTTCATCTTATTGAACCACATTTTACTTACTGATATTAACTGTGTCTCTTGTAATTTTGAAATTCAACTCAAATATGCGGTTAAATTATGTTTTATAAAAATTTGGAAATGCTCCTAGGTGGTGGGTAAATGACGGTAAAAGTTCGATAAAATTTTATATATCTATCGTATTATAAAATGACTCAAATGAAATATGTTGGACATATATAGGTATTCCATATCTATTTTAACCTAAAATAATTAAATATTTAATTAAAAAGTTTTTTTTAAAGAATAATACAGTGTTTTTCATTATTCATCAAAAATTGATTGTTTTCAAAAAAAATACCAAAAATTCACCCTAAGCTAATTTCGATATTCCAAATCAAAAATTGAAGTCCATTTTGAATGATAGAATTTATAAAATTTCAAAAAGGGGGGTATTAATATTCATAATGGCTAGTTTGATTGGTTGTGGTGTCTTTGAACTCGAATTTGCATACAACACAAGCTATTGTATTATTCAAAGGGAAACGTACCGTGGAATCTAGGGTTGCTGTATTTATAATATAATTTTATGTGACCTTTATTAATTTCTCAATGTGTTATAAAACGAGATATAGTTTTAATGTTTATTTTTGGAATAAATTATAATTTTATTTAAAAATTAAATGAAATTTATTTAGAAATTTATTTTCAAAAAATGGATTTTTTTTTATTATATACATCAAAAAATGGATGGGGTATATTTTTGGGATTTTTCAAAAATACTTGAGATTTGGATGAATAGTAAAATACGATAATTTATGATAAATGCTAAATACAAGATTTATCGAGTCGTAAGTGATGTAAGAATGATGTAAACCCACTAGGTTCGAACCCACATGCATTTATTAGTATTATAGGTCACATGAATACACATTATTGGTTTTCCTGAGAGAAATAACAAAATAAATAGTAAAAGAATCAGAAAATCATCTTCACCTCCTCTCTAACCCCCCCCCCCCCCCCCCCCCCCGCGCCTCACTCCCACACTCTATTTTCTCTTTACTCCTCTCAAGACTTGTACCTATTCTAAATTATTCTCAAATATCATTCCAAGATTATCCCCCATTTATATAATCCCTTGGTTTTATATAAAGTCCAAAATATCTCCCCTAAAGAGGTTGTCAAGGAAGATTACTTCAAGAGGTAAATTCCACTTTTCATTTCTTTTATTTCATGTTCTTTTCTTTTCTTTTTCTTTCCTCAACTCCTTTTATCAAAATGTTTTAATGACTCTCATACCTTACATATACTAGAAATGTTTATGATAAAGTAATAATTCTTCATCATCTATCCTTTATCCTTCTTTTATACTATAAATGAAAACACGATTCGAGATGTGTTAATTTATCACATTCAAGGACGATGAGTTTTCAATTTCAATTTAAATATTCATTTCTGGTCATAAAAACATTCCTATGGTTTGAAAAGACTATAATATATGTGTTATAATTTATTTATTGTTCTGGAATCATTTTTTACAGAAGATATTAATTTATAAATCAAAATGAGTTCGTTGTTATCAAGAACCGCCAATTAACAAAAACAATTGCCATTGAAGTTTTATATAATGATTCATATTCAGTCCCAATAAACAAAAAAATCATATAACCAAGTAAAATTTTGTTTGATCACTAATACAATAAAACATCTATTCTAGAAAACCATTTTGTTTCTATATGTGTATCAGTAAATAAATATAAGTAAACCCATCATGAAAACCCAGAAAGAAAACACTCTCAAACATTGAAATTGGATCTCTTAACCCATAAAAAGGCCATAAATGAACTTAATAAGGATTTTATAAGTTAATTAAATGTATAAAAGGTTATTGAATCATTAATTTATGTGTCTAAATTTAATTTTTCAGGACATTAAGATCGATTGAGGAACCCAAAAAGACTAAACATAAGGGTTTCCCACCCGAACCTCCATTTTCATTCAGGTTACTTTTATTGTCTACTTACCTCATTGTAATTCTTGTGTATTATTAGTTACTCATAATAAATTCATTTTGAGGGCACTATAAAAGTTTACCAACCAGAATTTTTTTTTATTTTAAGGATAGTTACACGTTTCCAAATAAACTTCAGAAATTCTTCCCGAATTTCGAGCGATATTTAAGGGTATTTAGAAACTTTTTACCTATTTTCAAGGGAACTATATAATATGATTTTAAAAATCATTAGGTTTATAAAATATATCATTTTATTATGAAAATACTATCTTACTTCTCTTTTAGTTTTATTCAATTATTTTTCCAAAATAACTATTCTTTTCAAAGTAAAAGAGTATTTATCTCATGAATTAGTTGATGATTTAATATGAGGATATTCATATATTTCAAAAATAATATTTATTTTTATGTATTATATTTATTAATATTTTATGATAACATCTTCCATAATTAATTTAATGGTTTCATAATTTTCTAAATGTGTGCGTGCTATCTTAAAAACGTTAACCAATTTACTCTAAATGGTTTGGGTTTATGCTTACTCTTCGAGGAATATTAGTTACATTTCATATATTATTTTCAAAATGATTGTATATATTGATTATGTTTAAACACATTAATTTTAGAAATTTATTTTACTTAGTAAGTGTTGGGTGGGTCCCGCTATAGCCCCTCAATGCATCCGTAGGTCTCATGAGACAAAGTATTGTCTTGGAACACAACCTTGACAAAATGGATATTTATGGTCCTAGACGGAGGCATTGATTGAATGGTTATGATGTACCACATTATGAATTCCTCCATTATGAAAATATTATTGTTAGTTCTTAAGTTTATTCGACTAGTAGAACACCCAGGGTTATGTTTTTTATTACGGATTTATTTTATTTAGCTCTTATTCCTGCCATAATGTCCTCAAGTTTATTTTTAAAGGAATGAGTTTTGAGTTATTCACCAAGACTAATGTTTATGTTTATGATATCTTCTATTGTATTGATTACCCAAACTGAGTGTATAAGATCACTACTTTCTTATTTTTCATTTTCTCTAGACATGAATAAGTTCACTATGATTGACCTGCAAGGATAAAAATATATTTTTGGGTGTTCCAAACAAAACTTATATGTTATATTTCATTTCAAGTTGTAATGTTGAACTTATGTAAGTATCTTGTATCCAAATCTATAAAACTACGTGGTCCTTTGGGATTCATATTACTTGATTATATGATAATGTAATAAAATAAGGTATCAGCTCTAGGAAATTGGGGTCAGGTCCTCGTAGTTGGTATCAGAGGAACTTTAGTAGAAAACGTGGAAACAATATTTAGAAAACATTGATTAGGGAAAACCCTAAGATAGTATTTGGGGATAAACATATAAGAAAATTATATAATTTTTTGTAAGGAATAGATTATTTGGATGTTTCTAGAAAATACATCCGTATTTGGATACTATAAGTGAATGTGGTTATGGAACAGATATACCTAAAAGTGAAAACTCTGACAAAGAGTTTTGGGCTTGACCCAGGGTATCCTGGTACACAAAAAGGATCCTCACTGTGCACCTAGTTTGATGCTCCTATGGGATATACTTAGGATAATTCACATTTTCATTAAAGACATTATGTAGGATTGAAATGTAAAATGTTCATCAAAGAAACCATGTTTATGATTATGGGATTATCCATGCATATTATTTCAATTTATGTTATGTATTATTATATGTTGAGATTATACATTATGATTCATAACCTACTATAGTTTATGCCATTATTTAGAAATAACTTCGAGTGGAAGGAAAGGAAATCTCATGAACACGTATATCCCATGTAGGGATTTCCCTACTATGCAAGATAATGATGTTGGATCTAGATCTATGACTAGTAATGAACAACTTATAACTATACTGGGACAGTTGAATCAGGTTCTGAATAATTAACTTACCTGTATAGAGCATTTAAATTCACATTATGGAGGATCTATATTATAATTCTTTATGTGACAATAACTTCCATCATTCAATGGGACTACATGCCCATTTGTTGCTGAGAAGTGGATGAGTTACCTAGAGAATATATTTCTCTCGTTGGGATATAATGAAATAGATAAGGTTTTCATAAACGTTTATCCTCTATCGGTATATGTTGATCAGTGGTGGTTGTTAATCCAAAACACAAAGAACGAGAAATAAATACAATAGAGAGAATGGAGGGATTTTAAGGAAATGTTTCTAGGACAACATTTTCCCCATGAAAAATGATTATATATGGATATGAAATTCTTGAATCTGAGGCAGAGGGAGGATAAAAATGTATCCATGTATGAAGAAAACTTTATAAGGCTGGAAATACATGTTATGGACTGTATACGTAATCCAAATATATAGAATGATTGACTATTTGGTTGTTCAAAACCGTTCCCCCAAAGGGAACTAGTCTCCAAAAGATTCTCATCATATGAAGAAATAGTTTCATGTGCTATCAAGATAGAAAGGTAATTTTCTAAGTCTTATGACTTTAATAGAAAACATGAGAAGAAGAGGGCTACCGAAAACTTTGGAAAAAGAAATAAGGAAATGGGGAAGAAGGGAATATTTGACCTTTTATATTGCAGTAATTTTTTGAAGAAACGCCATGGAACATTCCTGAAGGGAATATGAGTATGATATAACTGTGGAGAAAAAGGAAACATATGTAAGGTTTGTAAGGGGAAAAGAAGATACCAATGTTCAATCCTACAAATGCAGGGAGATATGACATTATGCACATGAATGTACTAAGAGTCATGGAAACATTCCGAATGAATTCCAAGGGGAAAGTCCAAACTTAAATTGTCACAAGTGTGGAGGTTGGAGTTCCCAACAATATGGTGGCATATACATTAATTATTTCCTCAAACATAGAAAATTCTGTATTTTATTCTGGATCATCGCATTCATTCAAATCTTCACAATTTTCAATGAAAATTATATATTTACAATTTCATTTAATATGGGAGGTTTCAGTCAAAACACATAAGGAATTTATCATGACAACAATGTTGTGTTAGTATGTTTTAATTATGGCATATAAATGTTCTTTATCTACTGATTTTATTATCATACTCATGATTTTCATTGATATAATCCTCTTTAAGGATTGTCTTTTCAACCATGATGTGAAAATTTATTACAAGAAGAAGGAGGTTACAATTTTTTATGAGGATGTGGAATCCCTTACCTTTAGGGAAGAAACATCACCATCTAATTCTCATCTAGATCCACCCCCAGTAGATCTACTGAATTCAGTTATTGGGGAGGAATAGAATTAATTAACTATAGTTGAGAAAAATAATGATCTAATAGAGTACATACCTATTGTGCAAGAATATGTTGATTTCTTTCCATAGGATTTACATAGATATTCTCCACAGTGGGACATTGGTTTTCCATTGACGTAATTCTGGAGTCAAGGCCTATATCAAAGACTCCAAATATAATGGCTAATGTAGAAATAGTAGAACTCAAGAATCAACTATAGGAATGAAGTGATAAAGGATTTATTCACCCTAGTGTTTCCCTGTGGGGAGCCCTTGTTCTTTTTATTAAGAAGAAATATCGATCTATGAGGTTGTGCATTGAAAATAGGGAGATCAATGCAATCATAATAATGAAAAACAATCCCCTACCTTTCATTAATGATTTATTTGATCAACATCATGGAGGTCAATATATTTTGATGGCTGACCTTTGATTTGGATACCATTAGTAGATTCTAAAGATGTAAGACATTCTGAAAACTACATTTAGAATGATGTATGGGCATTACAAGTTTATAGTAATTCCTTTTTCAAAAACTAATGCACCCTCTATTTTCATGGATATAATGAATATATTTTTCAAGTAATATCTTGATAATTTTTGTATGTATTTATTAATGATATCATGGTATAATACAAAATCAAATATGATCATGAAAATCACATGTGTACTATTCTGAATACTCGTAAAAGAAATGAATTATATAGTAACTTTTTCATGTTTGATTTTTTGAATCAATATATTTCTTTTCTTGGAAACATTTTCTCTGAGGATGGAATATCTGTTGATCTTATGAAGACAAAGGCTATGCAAGAATGGCTTACTCCAATGAACATAACTGAGGTACATAGTTTTGTTGGTTTAGTAGGTTATTATCTGCAATTTGTTTCAGACTTTTCCATTTTATCCAACCCAATGACCAAGATTACACAAAAAGAGGTTAAGTTCCTAGGGAAAAAGAATATGAGGAATGTTTTAAGGAATTTAAGAGTATATTATTGAATTCTCCAATCTTGACTCTACCATCGAGTAATGACTGATTAGTGTTATATAGTGATGCATCAAATAAATGAATTGTTTGTGTCCATGGGAAAAATGATAGAGTTATTACCTACGCACCAAGGAAGCTAAAAATTCATGAACAAAACTATCCAACTCTTGATCTTGAGTTATCATTAGTAATATTTTCTCTGAAGATAAGGAGACATTATCTCTATGGTAAAAGATGTGAAATATATACGGATCATAAGAGTTTAAAGTATATATTCTCATAGAATTAACACAAGATGAGAAAAATACGATGGACTAAACTACTTAATGATTATGATTCTTCCATACACTACCACCTAGGAATGGAAAATATGGTAAGTTATGCCTTGAGCCGGAAGGATCACATAGTTTTAATTAAAATGAGGATTGAAAGGGATATGGTATTCATGGATCTAATAATAATTAACATGGGAATTTCCCATGAAGGTGAAACGACATTACTTTTTCAATTGGTTTACCAACAAAATTTATTAGAAATGATTAAAATATCACATCCATATGATGAGAACCATCAAAATAAAATTAATTCTTTGAAGGATGGGATGTTTGATGACTTCCTATGTGAAGATGCAATTCCGAAATTTGGGGAGAGTTTGGGTATTCCCTCTATAACCGAGATAAAAAGGTAGTTATTGGATAATTTAAATAACTATAATTTTTCTATACACCCTGGTAGCACTAAAATGTATAGATATTTGAAGGAATATTTTTGGTGGGATAACATGAAGTGGGAAATCACAGATTATGTATCAAGATGTTTAGTCTGTGAACAAGTGAATAGAGAACAACAACATCCTAGAGGAGTCATGAAACCTCTACCTATTCCAATATCAAAATGGGATGACATCACTATGGATTTTTTCACTGGATTACACAATACACCAAGAAACACTGATGCAATATGGGTTATTGTTGATCTCTATACAAAATCTGCACATTTCCTCGTTATAAGGGAGGATTTTCCTCTGGAGTGTCTTACATTAATATATATCAATGAGATGTAAAGATTTATAGAGAACTACTATTTATAGTGTCTGGTTGTGATCCTCAATTAACATTGAAATTCATGAAAACTCTTCAGAAATATTTGAATACTGAGCTTCGTTTGAATACTCGTTATCATCCCCAAACTGATGGGTAATCAAAAAGAATGATCCAAACTTTATAATACTTTTTGAGATATTTCTTTCTCGATATTCAAGGCATGTGAGATCAATATTTACCCTCAGTGCAGCTTTCCTATAATAATATTTTCCATTCCATTATTCAAATATAATTATATAAACTGTTGTATGGAAAGAGAATGTCAAAAACCGACATGTTGGGATGATTTTGTTTAAATGAATCTAGTGGGTGAGAGCTTTTAGAGAAAACAACAGTGAAGGTAAAGACTTTTCAAGGCCATATCAAAGCATCTAAAAGTAGAAAAAAAATTCTATTATGATATTTGAAGGAAGGATTCGGAGTTTTATGTGAGATATTATTTTTTATTAAAAGTATCTCTATGGAAGGGTGTTATATGATTTTAGAAGAAATTGGAATCTTAACCCAAGGTACATAGGCCCTTCTGAAATTATAGGGCGAATTGGAGATCTTTCATTTCATTTGTATATGCCACCTAGTCTGTCTAAAGTACACAATGTGTTCCATGTCTCATTATCGAGAAAGTACATGCTAGACCCAAAGCATGTTCTCACTTCTAAAGATAGACAATTGTAACCCGACATATCATATTGTGAAGAGCCTATCCAGATTATAGACACTAAAGACCATGTGTAAAGGAATAGGATGACTCGACTGATAAATATACTTTGGAAAAATCTCAAAATCGAAGAGGCGACTTGGGAGCCAGAGGATCGTTTGATGAAGAACTACCCATATCCTTTTGTGAGATAACATTCTGTTAATTTTGAGGATGAAATTTTTGTAAGGAGGGGATAATGTAACACCCCACGATTTTGAAAATTAATTTAATATTGAATACATGAAACAATGAGTCTCTAAAAAACATCACTTTGTTATAACCTAACTAGTAAACATAATTTTTCAACCTCTGTTATTTGAATTTCGAAAAACAGGCATACATAGTTGCATTAAGTAGAATATTTAGAGTTTGATAAGACAAACTTATTTTTTGATGAATAGTAACATACCCTTATGAATAGTAACATACCATTGTGAATAGTAATTTTAATCTTAAGAATATTAAAGAATAGTAATTCGGACAAAAAAATAGAAACTTCACCCATGAGTTTATTAATTAAATTCTGACATCTTAAAAGTGAAAAAATAATTGTAGTATGATTATTGTTATTTTTGTATGTCATAAATATTTTAATTATAGTTTTTTATTAATTTAATAATATAAAATGGAAATTTATTTTAATAAAATTTAGTCATAAATTTTTAATTCATTTTATTATGTTTATATGATAATTTTATGGGACCTTGACTAATTTATCAAAGTATTATAAAATGAGTTATAGTTTTAAAGTGGTTTCTTATAATAAATTTTTATTTTATTTTAAAATTAAATTCAAAATATTTATAAATTTTTTTTCAAAAAAAGGAATTCATTTTTAAATTTTATACATTGAAAAATGGTTGGAGTAAATATTTGGGAATTTTCTAAAATACTTGAATTGTATGTGAATAGTAAAATATGACAATTTAAGATAAATGCTAAATACAATATTTATTGGGGCATAAGTGATGTAAGGCTGATGTAATCACACTAGATTCAAACTCCCATGCACTTATTACAATTTTGGGTCACTGGAATCAACACTATTGGTTGTATTGAGAGAAATAATAAAATAAAGAGTAAAATAATCGGAAAACCCTCATCTCTTCCACTATAAAAACACCCATCACTCCCTCGTCTCTTCACTCCTCTAAATATTTTTTCCCTGTCTAAATTATTATCAAATATCCCCACAAGATTATCCCACATGTCTAGAAGCCCTTAGACTTATATAAATATCAAAACCTCTCCCCTAAAGAGGTTCTCAAGGAAGATAACTTCAAGAGGTAAATTCCTCATTACATTTATTTTATTTCAAGTTATTTTCTTTTCATTTTCATTCATCACCTCCATTCATCCAAATGTTCTGATGAAAATAGTACCGTACATGTACAAGAATTTTATTATGATAAAGTAATAATTCTTTATCATCTCTCATTTCTCCTTATTTTATACTAGAAATTAAAGCACCATCTGAGACGGCTTAATTTATCACATTCAAGGATGACAAGTTTTCAATTTCTAGTACCATCTTAAATTCTGGTCATGATACCATTTTTATGGTTAAACTAGACTGTAATATATATATTATAACTTATTTAATGTTCTTTAATTATTTTTTACACATTATATTAATTTTTTAATCAAAATGGGTTCATTGTGATCAAGAACCGCCAATTAACCCAAACAATTGTCATTATAGTTTAATATAATGATTAATATTCACTCCCAATAACCAACCAAATTTATTGACCATGTAATAAGATGATTGTTCACTAAAAACATAGAACTTCTATTTTGGACAACAATTCTAATTCTACAGGTTTATCCATAGATGAATATAAGTAAACTGATCATGAAAATCAAGGAAGAAAACACTCCCAAACAATGAAATTGGATATCTTAACCCATAAAAAACAATAAATAAGCCTAATAATGTTATTATAAATTAAATAAATTTATATGTGTTTATGAAATCATTAATATATGGACATAAATTTGTTTTTTTAGTTCATTATGATCATGTGAGGAACACCAACAGACTTAAGGTAAGGGTTTTCCACCCAAACCTCAATTTTCCTTGGGGTTACTTTTATTGTCTACATACCTCATTGAACATATTATTTATTATTATATAACCATCATAAATTCTCTTTGAGTGAACTATATATTTTTACCAACTAGAATCCTTCTTTATTTTAGGGGGAGTTACACATTATTAAATGAACTTTCAAAATTCTTCCAGAAATGTGATCCAGATTCAAGGGAATTTCTCAAATTCTTACATATTTTCTAGGGCACTATATAATCAGTTTTTGGGAACTATTATTTATATAAAATATCTCATTTTATTATTAAAATACTATCTTACTTTACAACTAGTTTTATACAAATATTTTTCCAAAAAAATCATCATTTCAAAGTAAAATAATATTTATCTCAAAAACTACTCAGTGATTTTATAAGACAATTTTCATATACTTCAACGATATTATTGATTCTTGTATATTATTTGGATTTATATTTCATGATAACATCTACCATATTTAATATAACGGTTTATGATTATTCTACCTGTGGATGTGCTATCTTGAAACCATTCACCAATTTACTCTAAATGGTTAGTGTTTATGCTTAATGTTTTGTAAAAGTTAGTTACATTTCATATATTAGATTCAATATGACGGTATATTTTGTTTGTGTTTAAACCCATTCATATGAGGGATTAATTATACATAGTATGTTTTGGTTGGGGCCCTCTATTTCCCCTTAGTGTAACGGTAGGTCTCAGGATGCAAACTATGGTCTTGGCACGAGACCTTGACAAAATTGTTATTTATGGTATTGGGATGAGGAGTTGACGGTATGTTTATAATTTTTTTGCATTATGCATTCACTCATTATAAAAAAAGTATTAATAGTTCATGTGGTTGTTCAAAAAAACCCTTTCATATGTTTCATTTTATTTGGACATGAATAAGTTTATTATGATTGACCAGCAAAGGTTAAACATATTGTTGTGGATGTTCCCAAAAAAACATAAAGGTTATATTTCATTTCATGTTGTAATATTGAACATATGAATATATATTTATTCAAAATATACTAAACTAATCAGTCCTTTGGAATGTATTTTCCTTGATTATATTCCAATGTAATAAAATAATGCATTGGCTCCAGGAAACTGGGGTTATGTCCTTACAAGAATCATTCTAAGGAAATAGAAGAGGAGGCTCATATTCATTCTACCATTCGAGACATATGTCTACATATTCTAGTGGAGAATAAATATTTCAGATAGGCTTATATTCATCTTCCAACAAATGATCACTAGAAGAGTGCAGAATTTTCCTTGGGGGAAGGCTCATACCCCTACTAAGAAAGACTAGCGGCATATATTGAAGGCTCAATATTAGGCTCATACTCTCGACTTGACTGAGGGTCACTAAGTTAGAATAGAAAATCCCTTAGGTAATGCTCATATCCCTATAAATTTTGTTATAGATTATTTTCATATTCCAACCACTTCTTAATAGTGGGATCATACTCCTATATCACCTGACAATTATATATAAGTTCTAGCAACCATCACACCATAGGGTCATATCTGTGAACAATAACTAATGGAAGGTCAACATATTCCATCCATGACGCAGAACATGGGCCATATTTATAATCTTCTCAATGCCAATGTCCTTGGGGTCATTCAAGAAACGTTCTCAACACCATAATGTTCTATTTAATCCTCTTATCCATGTGGAAGAATAATGTATTCATTACAACAATATTCCTCCTCATGGTAGTGTGGAGATGGATCACATGGTCTATAAACCTGATATCCACCATGGTAAACAACACCATGGAGATATATCTAATGTTAAAATAAATCATCAATTTCTCCAAAAACCTATATATATAGAGTTAATGAAAACCCTAAAAACATTATACAGAGAGGTTCTTGAAACACTAGGGTCAACTTTATCAACTATGAAAAACACTCCACTTCCTTTTGTAGGAGACCATCAGATCCATATTCTTTGATCTGACCAAATGGAGGTCTGTAAGTCTAATGAGGAGGAGGAAAAAATCAATATATGCAAAGAGACAATTAGAAATAACATCTCCTTAATTTTCTGGAACATCGTTACATCCTACTATGATATCCCAGATGAGCTAGAGAAGGATCTTTTCCACACCAAAATATGTGGGCTAATCATTAGAGACTAAGTGATCGATAGCTCCTTTATCCAAAATAAGATTTTCACATTAAGACCATACTTATACTCTATTCCCAGCTTAATCTAGCTGGTATCTCCATGGACCGAGATCCAAAATTAGAAAATCACAGCGCGAATCTATGACATGCTTGCAACCATTGAATCATGACACTTAGACACCTGATATCTGAATCAATTTCATGAATTTGTATTTGAGTATGGGGACATTATGTTGTGTTACAATTTGACACTACTCTAAAACATAAAATCCAATTAGACATAGTATCCTACAATGTTATAGCCTCTGGTGAAATTAGGGAACCATGTAATGGATGGGCTGGTTGGTAACTAAAACACACTTTCCCTTCTTCAAATGTGTCCAAACAACATAGAATAGGATATATGATAGCCAAAAAGAGTTCAATATGGTCCCATAAAGATAATAATACGACATTATGAACACCTAAATTGATGATGCAATCACCCAGAAAACTTCCTGTTTGAAATTATTCTCACCATAAGCTTCCATATCACCTTTATCCCATGTGATTACAACTACACTAAATCACCCTGACTATAGTGGTTGTTACCATAACATGTATATTGAAGTGGACTCACCCCCCTCTTCGAAGAGAATATCTTCCACTACCTCCACCCATCGGGTTGTCAATCCTCGAGAAGATTCAGAACATACTCTTGATAGCTGTAGGTGAACCCCAGCTTGTGGGGATAGGTGAATTTATATATCAATCATAATAACTAGGATTGGTATCCCCCGAGATGAACCTGTAGACATTATTGATGATTCCAGATCATCCCCACCCCATTTAGATGGGGGAATTTATATCTTGATTTTTTCTTGGGAATCAAAAAGTCCCTGACTAGAGCCATCGGATCCTAAACAACAGGACCAATCAGTGAAAATGGAAGCCACAAATGACACCCAACCCATATGGCTAAGGTCTTCTTAATCACCAACTATTCCACATTGGGAGTCATTCTTCTCCAGGTCAGGAAGAAGAAATCAACGGTCGACATACCATATATTCCTCCTACTAAATTACAAACCTCTTCTGGTTGGGGATCGCTCGACAATAATGAAAAAAAACTCTATCTAAGACATTATTCATCGAATGATATGAGAGGATAATATGACAAAGGAAATAATACCCCTTCGGGGTCAAAAGACAAAATGGTCCAACAAGGCCAAGGGTTCCAATACTGACCCTGACACTATTTGTGCGGAAAAAGTTTACTGCGTAGAAAACTATGGAACAACCATCATTTCTTGATATGCCTATGTGAATGTTTTCACTGTCAACATGAAAGATATTTTTCAAGATGAAAACACATAGGACCAAAATTTAGAACATGTACCCTTGGAGGAGGGTGATTTGGATGCAAAAAAATGAGGTTTTATGCACCCAGAATCAAATAAGAGTTAAAATTTTTGCACCACAGAAAAAAGAGTCTCCACATCCTTAGAGTAATAATATCAAAGAAAAAGGAAAAGACATGACTATGTCTCAGTTTCCATCCACAGAAGAATGGTTTTCACAATATAGGAGTGAAATGAGAGATCTTCAATAACCTAATAAGAAGATACTCATGAGAAATATTTTTAATAGGTATCATCTCCATATAGAGATGAATATTCGTCATTGAATATATGGTCTTCCAAATAGGGTAGTATCTAAGCCTCAAATTGGATCCATATCCAAAAAAGATATTCCACATAAATGAGGAAGATGAAGATGATTAGGACTTCCTTCTGTTGCAGTGACAACCTCTCCCTCTCCAGGGTAATCATTCAGTCATAGGATAAATTAAGGATAAAAAAGACTTGAATGTGGGACCACCTCATCAGTCACCACTA
This sequence comes from Viscum album, assembly GCA_963277665.1. Lineage (NCBI taxonomy): Eukaryota > Viridiplantae > Streptophyta > Magnoliopsida > Santalales > Viscaceae > Viscum > Viscum album. Next base: position 1,469,635,814 of record OY728158.1, read on the forward strand.
ACATCATATGTATGGTAGGTAGCTTAGACATAATGTCCCCTTGAGTTACTTACCACCATTGAATCCCTAGACACTTTAATGGAAGCAATGGAAAGGAGGAACACACATATATAGCAGAAACATTAGCCACACCCCGAGTGGGTGGATGATACTCCAAATATACCCAACTTTGTAAACCCCAAATTCTGTACCATTGAGGATGTAGGTGACCCTGAACAACACCTCACACACTTCATATCTCTATGTGGGCCAATTATGGGCCCTCGATATCAATAGTTAGCAACCAAGGTGAGGTGTTTCGTATAGACTTTGATAGGGATAGCCTTTGTTTGGTATAACAGCCTTCCTATGAGATCTATCATAGAATAGGAATACCTTATTTGTCTGTTACTTTATCAACTCAGTTCAACACTAAGGAATAAAATGATCGTCAACCTAACAAACTTCAAGCAGTGTGAGAATGTGAAGGTGTCTAATTTTATAGAAAGGTGGAATTTGTTTATCATATTCACTCAGAACCCCCTCTCATAGGAAAAACTACTAGAACTCTATGTAGAAATATCATGGGTGAGTTTTAGACACCCTTAATCCCCATTAAATATCCATGAAGGTTTGGAGAGTTTGATGAAATGGTACTAATTCTAGAAGAGGCTATTTAGTAAACCTGATCCAAGTCCTGAATCATGTCTACAACACATGGAAATAATCTAGATAGAGTAGATACTGCATTCATTGCTCTCAAGACTTTAGAGGTGCCCAACCAAGCACCTGGGAAAGTCATAAACAACCCAACACCTCATATTGAGTAGTAGTAACCAGAGAATCTCCCTCATCGAGAAGCACAGAGATAACAGGGACTCCCAGGATTTTAGGAATGGAGGTCAAATTATACTCATTATTAAATGAACAAGTCCTAGGTTGTTTCTTTGTAGCCATGGATAATAATCTGATCACAATTCTGCAAGCTTGGAAAAATGATGAAGTCAACCTCACCCACCTTCCTAATTATAGCCTATTCCATATAAGGTTGGGACATAATATCTATAATTTATTAATCTTTAACGATGTAGTTCAGGGCATGGTTGGATCTAGAAAGTTGATGTTAGACAATTACCCAAAGTAGGTAGCTTGTGTATCCATTTCCTGGTCAGAAGAAGATGACGATTAACAGAAAGTTCCATCCAAGAAAGTGCAAAAGTATGAAAAATCGATGACATGAAAAATATTTTATTAAGCTAATAATTTTATGAAACTATAGTTGTGTGAAATTGTAAAAGCTACACCACCCAAGAAGGAGGAATCATATGTGCTTCTCATCGGTGGGCATGACCACCGAAAGGAAGAAGAGACAGAGGAGGAAGAAACATATTCTGCTCCAAATCAAGCCCTCACATTTGAAAAAAAACCCCTTCAACATCTACAACATGGGATCCACCCCACCAAATGGAATTCTCATCATATAAGGATCTCATATTTGGTTCTTTCAACATTATACACTTGTAAACTCCCTTATATGACAATGATTATGCCCCCAAATATGGTTTCCCCATGTATAACTGGGGAACTAGAGGATTCATGTGTTAGATCCAAGGATACAGGGGGAAATGTAGATGTGTTCATGCTCATTATTCTATTCATATCCTCATGGAAGTCATATATGCAGTCAAGACCTATGGTAAAGTGCTCAAAAATACTCAAAAAAAGTCAAGGAGGTGCCTCAAATCAGTCTAGTAATCACTCATACCTGATTTCATTTCATGAACACTAAGCAAGGGTTCAATACTATCAACCCATGCAATGAAGAAGGTCAATGACACCTTAAACTATGGAAGCAGACACTCCATCATCCTTCACACAAACCCCAGATCCATCTACCTCAGATGCTCCAACCCTTGAATTGCATGCCCAGGAGTATCCCCAGATTGGGAAATGTCGACCTATGCCACAAAAGTACGATGTTCTAAAACAAAAAGCTATTATCCCAGCCATGCTATCAATCCTATATGCACTTTTTCTAGCAAAATTACTTAGGGAGGCACTTATTGAAGCCCTATAGAGACTATAGATATTCCTGATAGAACATACAACCATCTAGGAATATCATGTGGAGACGATGTCATTAGGATTTCATGTTCCCGTCTCATTCACTGATCATGATCTAGAAGAGACAATATAAAATCAAATCAGGACATTATACATCTTGAGCAGACTTGAAAATGTCAATGTCCAGATGGAATTGATTAATAATTGATCTGGGATCAATCTCATCCCATTTAAGACTCTTCGACGTTTTGGGTATAGTAAAGGGGACTTATCCCCCACATAGGTGACCATTCATGGATATGATAAGTGTTAGCAAAGGCCACTTGGTAAGATCAAGATCAAATACCAATTTGGAGAACTCACATCTGAGGCCAATTTCATGGTTATCCATAAATAAATTACATATAATGTTCTACTCGAAAGGCCCTAGCTCCATAGCCATTTGGCAGTACCATCGACATTCCATCAATGTTTAAAGTACCCCTTCAATGGGATGGTAGGAATATTACAGGAATACATCTCCCCCTTTGAGAGTTCGGGAGCCACATATGCCAAGAATATTACTACAAAAAAAGATGTAAGAAACTGATGGCAGATGATGATATACAGGTTGTAGCTTCCAATGGCTTATGGATATCCCTTATTAATCTCGAGATAATGATCGATGATGATTATGTGATCCCCAAAAACATGGTCAAAGTGGTTGATCTAATCCCAGGGCCCCAAGAATCTACTGTCCTCATCATTAATAACCAGCTCCATCATCTCTCTACAATGACTCAGAGACCAAGGGATGCTGATGTCTTTTGTGATAGCCTCTCTCACCCTGATATTGATGGAGAGGCCCCATATTGTCATCTTCATCTATATATGTCTCCCTAGACATAGAAATGGATGAGGATGATATCTATAATGCCACTCCAAAATTCAAGAAAGGTGTATCCACCACCATAGATGAACATAGGATGATAAATATGTGAACAAAAGTAAACCCACTGCCTACACAGATTAGTGTCTCCATACCCATTCAAGATAAAAATATTTACATTGCATTTATGAAGAAGCATCAATTTTTCTTTACATGGAATTATATAGAAATGCATGAAATCAATTAAAATGTGGCAATGCACAATCTAGGACTACCTAATGAGCATCAAGGCTTCATATAGATAACCAGGAGAATGAAAACCATTCATGCAACCAATTAAGAGATGAAAGTTGACAAATTGATTAAATCCAACTTCATTAGTGAAGTGTAATACCGAATGTTTCTTGCTAAAATCTTCCCTCCAAGAAGAATAACAAGTATATTAGGGTCTTCATTGACTTTAGAGATCATAAACCACATTTCCCTAAAGATTACATCTTATTTCCCATCACATAAATCTTGATTAATGAAACTGCTTGCTTCGATGCCCTTTCATTGATGAATGGGTACTCGAGGTACAATCAGATCAAGATATCCCTTGGGGATGAAAAATAAACTACCTTTAGAGTTATTATAGATGTATTATTCTATAAATTCAGGCCCTTCAGATTAAAAAATATTGGTTCTACAAATCAGTTCTCCATGCATCGCAACATTAATCCATCCTTGTGAAGGATAACCAAGTGTTATGTCAAAGACCATATCTTCAATTCCATAACATTTTTTGACCACTTCATGTATCTCCAAACAATCTTCAATAAGATGCAACATCATAGTCTAATGATGAATCCACTAATGTGTGATTTTGGGGTAACATAAGAAAATTTTCTCAGCCTTGTGGTAACCCACCGTGACATTGAAGTGGACCTAGAGAAGTCCAATTCTATTTTAGTGATGTCTCCCCCAAAACTCTCAATGAATATAGGGGGCTCTTAGGGAACCTCGCCTAAATTTGGTGATTCCTATCCAACATGGCTGGAAAGCCTCTCCCCTTCACCAAGCTAATGAAGATTGGAGGCACGTACCAACGAGGCGATGATTACTAGAAATCCTACAAAAATGTCAACCAATACATGCTCCACCCAATATTTCTAATGCCTCAAGTTTAAGGTAGGACACTCATATTATATGTTCCTCTTATGGAATGCTCACTATGAACCCTCCTCACATAGAAAAATGATGCTGGAAGAAAGAATAGTCTCTACTACCTTAGTCTGACCATGCTAGGTACTGAGACATGATGATATGATGTTGAAAAAAACTACTTTACACTCATTTTGGGAGTCAAAAATAAGATGCATTACCTGAAGAACCAAAAATTACACATGGTCTCTCTTATTGAACCACACTAGTACATCATTGGCCGCACTATATTGACTAGTCACTTGTCTCATTTTTAGGGAATTCTGTAGAAATATAACATTCAATTCATATCTTAGAATTTTGTGAATGGAAAAGCTCTGGATGATTTCATCATTTCACATCCTTCCTCGGAAAATACACAATATGTAACCAAGATCTTTGATGAAGAGGTCTTCTATTCCCATAACACTCCCCATACATGGGACATGTACTTTTACGGCACCTCCTAGAGTCCTATTTGCACAAGAATATAAAAATTTGAAACTTAACCGAGTTGGTCTAGTGATTGTGCTTGTCGCTAAAGGAAAAGAAATTTTTTGTACTATTTCTCACTGTTAGAAGGCTACTAAAATAATGAATCTGAGTACCAAGTCCTCATAAATAGATTTGAATTAGATCTATAGATATACATTGCCTACCTCGATATCAAAGGGGACTCAAAACTTGTGATAAATCATATCAATGGTGAATATTACATTAAAAAGAAAGAGAACCCCCACCCCCTCAATAGCTATGTCATGGGGCTGATGGTAAAATTCCCTTTTGATCCCATATTGCATTATGTTCCTCGATCACATAATGCTCATGCTGACAAAATGGCTAATGCAGCTGCCATCCTCACTGAACATGATCATGATGAAGAAACCATCCACATTACACATTGAAGAATAGTTTCATCAATCATAATATGTGATATGGAAGACCTAAATCTGGTCATCACAACCCTAGATTGTAATGAATTCATAACCACCCCTAGATGCACAGATCCTATAATTGGTTAACTTCGAGATGGTACTATCTTGAAAGATAGACACAAAAGGGAACAGACTCGATGTTGTGAAGCCAACTTCACTCTACCTGATGGTCCATGTGAAGAAATGGTTCTCTATATGAATGGATTGGTAAAATTTCTCCTCTGGTGCATAGAAGAAGGATAATTTCTCACTATCCTTGAAAGATTAAATACAGGTTCCCATGGCGCCCATTAATATGTAAATAGGCTCTACCACCAAATCATGAGGTTGGCATACTACTATAAAACCATGATACATGACTCTATGAAATTCACCAAGAAATGATATTCATTCTAGATCCATGAAAACAGTGTGCATCGGCCCCTAGAATTTCAATATATAGCTAAATATTCCTTTCCATTTATATTTTAGGGGATGGATGTTTGGGAATATATCCCCCAGCTACAACTACGTAGTCAATTCCATCATCAATACTACAAACATATCTTCCAAATTGACTAAGGAAGTTCCACATAAAAAGTCATGCACCAAGAATACCATCAACTTCATGATATCCCATATCATCACAAATTTTGGCGTCCCTCACACAATATTGATGAACAATGGCACCAACTACTATTCTATAGAGTTGAAGAAGATTTACTAGGAGTTCAATATTGAGTAAAATCACTCACCTCAGTATCATGCAGTAGAAAATGGACAGATCAAGGCCTTAAATATGACTATATCAAATATAATCAATATGATGGGGAATAAGGATAATAAATATTGTCTAGACAAACTCCTCCATGATATATGGTCCTACCGTACAACCATGCATACTACTACACAAGAAACACCATACTCATTGGAGTACGGGATGAAGGCAATGTTACCCATAGAAATCCAGCTTCCCTCACTCGGAATATCCATTTAAGGAAAAATACCAGATGATGAACAATCTCAAAAGAGACTGGATGAGTTGGAATGTCTAAATGAGAATAGGTTGGGCACATAAAAAATCTACAAATTCATCAAGACCATATTATATGAGATTTTAGTAAAAATGTTCACCTTTTCTCATTCCTTTATGGAGAACTGGTGTTGTCTCTTAGAACCCCAATGATACAAGGAAATAATCCCTTGATATTGGGGCCCATATGGGAAGGACCGTATATAATACATAAGTTCTATCAAAATGGAGCCTACTCGTTGGAAATAATTGGTGTGGAGAATTTCAAACCACCCACCAATTCAATATTTCTTAGGAAATTAATTACATAGCCTCTAGATGTAGGTAATTCAAATCGGTGTAAGTCCCACCATTCATCTTAGGTACATGATGTCAAACTCTGTATGTTATTCCTAAGGACATGATGTTAAACTAAACAAGTCCATCATAGAAACAAGATGTTAAAATACATGACATCCTTTGTCCTGACCACATGACATTAAAATGTATTGAGTCATCCATTTCTACAATACGTTAAACTTACAGGTTCATTAGGAACTATATGTGGCTTGATTCCTCTCATCACAGGATATGCAGTGACACCCAAACCATTATTTCTCGGTCCAACAACGGGATTATTTTCCTTTCAGTATGGGTGATCCAATGTCCTTACCATAGTACATTAAACTTCACAGACCCTGAACATCCCTCTTCATGATAGGTGGCCCAATGTCGTAATAGAATGAATTAAAACTACACGGACCTGTGATATTCATCTCCATTCCCATTGATTTACCTACATCCTTACCACATGATGTTAAACTCCACAATTCTACTAGAAATATTCATGTATTGATTTTTGTTTTCAAATGGGATATATAGGGATCCCTCAATCTTGTATCTTGGTCCTACCACCATATGATGCACAATACCCCTATCATGCATAGATCCCTTATCGTTCATTGTTTCTCACACTGAGCATGGATCATGTGGGATTAGTAATTATGAAAATTTCTTCCCTGCATGGATGTATCAACCTCAGTATGCTCCCATTCTCACTACATGACAATAAATAACATGGAATTTCCAGAACTACATGTGGTTTGATTCTCATCCTCATGAAATATGTCATGGAACCCAAACATGCCCCCTTGGGCCCAACCGCAATGTTCTTTTCAATTCACAACGACTCAAATTTGTCCTTATCGCAAAATGCTAAAGTACATTGAACATCAGGAAATACGTGTAGCATGATTCCTTTCATCATAGGATACATAGTGATGCCTGGATCTCCAATCCTAGTCCTAATTGTAACAATCAATTGAGAAAATTCCAACCTCTACTTATGGGTCAGACCTATATATAGTATTTTCCATTCGAGAACTATGTGTGGCTTGATTCTCATCCTCATAAGATAGGTAGTGATTCCCAAGTCCCCATCTTTGGGCCCAAACACAACACTAACAATTTTTACATCACTTCACATCAATCCTTATCGCATGATGTTAAATTGAATAGAAGTATGTACTTACATTGGGATGTTCAACATTATGGAAGTATGTCCCTACTGCATGACTACAAACATCATGAAATTATATTAGTACCAAATTATGTTAAACTGTATGGAAGTACATCCTTACCGTGTGATGATAAACTGCACAAAAAATTTCCTTACCAAATAACGTTAAACTGCACGGAAAACATCCCCACTACATGTTAAGAAACTACATATACTTTCTTCCATTTTCCATCCTTCATCAAAGGGTATGAGAGACTTACCTCAGTCAACCAGCATACAGGGTGCTTCCACTGTCTTTCAAGATCACCTCAAATATATATACCATACTTCATTCCTCATGCCTCTCAGTTCTTAATAATCAACCATGGAACATAGAATGGATATTCAGATTCAAGGACCCTTTTCTTGACTATGCATACATTCCCATTGTTCCCACATATGTTCATATGGTCGTCAACCAAATGCGTCACTCTAGAAAAGTACATTATAGTTCACATGATCCATGACATCATCTCAATAACACTCGACACCTTAGTATGTCTGAACCACTCCCTATATGACTGTCCCATATCATTACTCATGACCATAAAAATCGATCCATGATTCATAGTATCTCCATCAGATTCCTAGGAAGATGTTAGAGTACTCATGACCTTGTATATCCTGATTAATCTGTTTCCTCTCATCCTCTATATTAGTTCCATTCATGTCCGGACCCTAAGTTGTTTAAACATTGTTCAAAGTTGAACAACCATAAACTCTAGCCCATAGTGGTCCAAACTGCAATACCATAAACTACTAATTAAATACACACAACACTTTTTAGGTTGAAAACCTGCAAAGTGTGACCTAAGAAATAGTCAAGTCTCCGATCGCTAAACTCTTTGTCCTCAAATTTTAGGAAAAAAATAGGGTAAATCCATTAAATGCCTAAAGATCATAGGGTCTAACTTGTATCCCTTGTAAAATCCATGCTAAGATGGATGTAACCACTAGTCAAAGTAAAAATTAGAGAAATGTTTCTCAAATATCTTCACCCCAAGAATGTGTTCCCTGGGTAGTGACACAACTTTTAGGGTACTCGAACCCCCCTTAAATTTTACAGTTTCCACAAATTACACTTCATGATTTGGGGTGTATCAAATCACCATAACCTTCCATGTAAATTGGAAATGATATTCGGCTTCAAGGACCCTTTTCATGACTAAGAATACATGTTTATGCATCATGCATATGCACATACGGTTGTCAACCAAATGTGTCACTCTAAATATGGAATTCCAATTCTTGTGAGATCTAACATCATCGTAGCATCACATAACACCCCGATGTGTCAGAACCACTCCCTATATGACTATCCCATATCTTTCTCATGAATCAAGCACTCCGGATCATGATTTACAATCCTTTCACCAAACTATCTAAGTAGATTTGATATCCTCATCATTACATCACTGTGGTTCGTACCCTTTCTCAAGGATGGACTGCGACACTTCATTTTTTAATCATGGATGGACAACACATCATGATTAAAAAACATAAGGCATAGGGCATGACATTCTCATTAAGATATAAACTCTCCTAGGGTTCCATAATCCCTCTTGGATTGTTTTCATACCATACCAAACTTCACTATATAACTGATTGATTCATTCAAACTATTTTATAGCCCTAGAAAAAAGTGTAGATCATATTTTCACATGGCATGATACTGACACATAAGGTCTATGACCCACAAATTAAAGGAATCTTGATAGTCACCATCATCGCAACTCTCAAATAATGTTCAGTTTGAGGTTATTTAGGTGTAGAAGGGTGGCTGACCTAGGTTGTCTCTCAAAGAGGCCGAAATTAAAACAACTTTATAAATGTATTTTGAAAATAAAATAAAGTAAAATAAACACACTACCTAAAAGGATTGGGGGTTTTATCTATTATAAAACTAGAAGATGTTTTTTGGAAGAAGATTTTATTTTATTTTTTTGTTTTTGAAATGAAGTTCGATTAAAGAGACACAACAAGAAGATGTTTTTTAGAAAATATTTTAAAAGGAATAATCGATATAACTCTACCTATTCACTAAAATTTTTATCATTATCATTTAAATTGACATACCCTTAATTATAATACCCTAATATGTCAACCCTCAAACCCTATGGGAGTTAACATAACCACAAAGATGAAATTACTTAAACCCTATGATAACTTCAGAACATGAAATCGCAGCACCATCTTTTGATTGATGTTCTTAGGTAAGCTTATAGTCAGTGGTTAATTATATAACATAACCAATATGAGAATGAGAATTAATTCAGTTTAGGTAGTATATTTTAACTCTACAATTTTATCCCTTGTGGTCTTGTATTATCGATTATGTTCACACTCTCATAATTTAAACAAATCTCGACCACATGTGTTTTTGTGTCAATTGTTCAATTGATTTCTTAGTTTAATTTAAATTTAAATCTAAATTAATAGATTATATTATGTGAATTAAATTATCTTAGTGTTTAAAAATAAACGACTGAATAAGTTAAAAGGTATATCGATTACTAAGAAAACTACTCTTCCATGGGTGGTGTAGTCATCGTAGAAATGGATTGCATTTCCAAAGATTTAGAAATGGTATAACCCAATATCATTTCTAGTCTTGAATTAAAGCTAAAATAAGAATACTAATGAGTAATATAAGTGAACAAGATATAGAAAAACATATGAAATTAAATAATAACTAAGTAGTTAATTATGTAAACAAAAGTATTACAACACCAAGAAGAAGAAGAAGGCTTCGTCGAAGGGGTCCTTTCTTTAAGAGATATGCTTGTGGAAATGGTCAGATTATTAGAGTGGATCCACTTCTCCTCTTCCCTAAAAATCACAATTCGCGTACCAACCACTCCAAATGAGAAAAATACATATTTATAGAGTGGATGGGAGGTTAGGTTACATGTGTTTTATAATGTGAATGGGGAAATTCTTCCAAATATTGTAACTCGACCTTCACCACATATTTGTCTTTAAAATAGCATGATTCAACTATCCTTCCACATGGATTAAATGTTAGGAATTGTGTCCCCAGTCTCCTATAAATGTTCGGGTCATATCTGAGCTCTTATGTAGAAGATATGGACCAATATAGAATTGATGTCTAAACTAGTGGGTCCAACCCATCTTTGAATTCAGGGCCATTTTACACCCATCAAATGAAAAGTTTAACATTCCTAAAAGTCAAACCTTAAACTACCAACCTAGATATCCCTATATGTTTTACATTTCATCACACCCATTATTGTTTTTGTTTTTTTAAGTTGCAGTTGGAACAAATCTCATACTTAACTCTCAGCCTATGTTTTATCTCTTCCCGACACTGATTGTAATAGGTATAACAAGATCAAAGGTCTACAAATTGTTGTTGTTGACCCATACAAGATACAACCCATTACTTTTTTGAGGTCGTACAATAGTCGGATAACAAGTACACATGCATGGGTAATTTCGGTACAGTAATGAAATAGATTAGAAGTGAAATGAACATATGGATCAACCAATGAATTTTTTTCCTAACTTGACTATACCATCAATTGAGTAGGAAAATTTTCACAAGTCATGGTTGAGTGAAAATTTGTGTGGATAAATCAATCAAACAATTTACCATGATCTAATATCACAAATAATGATGTCAAAATCTAAAAGTTTTTATAATGAAACAATCATTCATATCCTTGACGACTGTAATTTTTATAAAAATCAACCCTTAATGATGAATTCTTACACATTCTTATAATTTTGTCAATTAATTTTGAAAAAATTTATTTTCCATATGTTCCACATGAGAATTTTATATGATATATATATGTATATATTATTTTTTTGGTTTTTTTGAAAATTAAAACAAAAAACTTAATATAAAATACACATAAAACACACCAATAAAAATCCTAAATATCTACACAAAAATGTTGTCTCCTTCCCCACACTTATAATATTTTACTTTCCTCAATGTGAACCCATGGATTGATATGTTCAGATGAATTAAATCATTTTAAATATGAAAAATAATATAAAAGTGAAAGCATTAGGAATAGCATGATATTCTCAAGTGATAATGGGGTCATGCAGTGTGATGAAATCCACTACATCAAAAAGAAGTCCCTCAATGTATTTCTTCAAAAATTTCCCATTAAATATAAAACTCTTTTCAGTTACCTCTTGTGCGATCTCAACTACACGATAAGAAAAACCATTAGATATAATATAAGGACCTAATCCTCTGGAATGTATCCTACCAAGAATCAGCTTTAATCATGAAATTTAGAGAAGGTCTTTCTCTCTAACATTAAACTCCATTTGTTGGATCATTCTATCATGATATGCTTTTGATATTTCCTTGTAAAGACTTGAGTTATCATATGAAGACAATCAAATCTCCTAATTCTCTAGAATTTGTAGCCTCCTTTTGATTCCAGCTTGGGCCAAATCCATGTTCGATTTCGTTATATCCCAATATGCCCAATACTTGACTTCCACTGGGAGATTACATGATTTCACAAAAACAATTAGAAATGGGGACATACCAATGGATGTTCTGAATGATGTCCAATAATCCCACAGCACATCATCCAAGAGCTTTCTCTGATCCTTCCTATTCAGATGCACAGTTTTCTACAAAATTTGTATCAACTCACGATTTGGAAACTCAGCCTGGCCATTTGTTTTGGATTGGTAGGGCGTTGATGTTTTGTGTGTCACCCCATTCTTCTGAATGAGGAAAGCCAAATTACAATTGCAGAAGTGTGTCCCTTGGTCACTAATTATGGCCTTTGGTACCCAAAACCAACAAATATTATGTTTTTTAACGAATTCCAATACAACATGACAATCATCAATCCTGGTGGCCTTGGCCTCAACCCATTTACTCACATAATAAAAATCAACCAAAATATACAAAAAACTAAATGATCTAGAAAAAAGGACCTGTAAAATTGTATCTGTATACATAAAAAATCTCACAAAAAATATTGGTTGTTGGTGCATCTCGTGTCACTTAGAAATGTTCCCATTGTATTGGAAATGTGAGGAGGACTTACCAAACACATGGGCATCATGGAATAATCTAATCCAATATAAACAAGAGTATAAGAATTTACTAGCTATTTTTTGGGGTCCAAAGTGTCATCCACATGAAAGTGTATAGAAAAATTTTAAAACAGACTCAAACTCATGATCAAGAACACACCTATTAATGACTTGATCACTGTACTTGAAACAAAGGTAGGGATCATCCCACACATAATTTTGAGACACACTTTTTAATTTTTGGAATTGATGTTATATTAAATCTATAGGTTTTTTAGATACAATATGGTAGTTATCTAAATCTATATACCAAGGATGCATACAAGATATGGCATAAATATTCTCATTGGTGAAAGTGTCTCGAAGTGGTACATGGTCCAAGGTTCCATACTATAGTGTGTGAGTAAGACTAATCATGTGGTCCACCAACATGTTTTCTGACCCCTTCTTATCATTTATCTCAAAATCAAATTATTGAACAATGAGCATCCATGGGATAATCCTGGGCTTTACATCTGGCTTCTTTAAGAGGTACCTCAGAGATGCATGGTTAGAAAAAACAACTAATTTAGAGCCTGATAAATATGAATGGAATTTATCTAAATCTAATATGATAGAATGAAACTCCTTTTCTATGGTTGTGATGTTTTATTGGGTTTAATCCAATGTCTTTTTTGTATAGGAAATCACATGTGAGTGTCCCTCCACCATCTGAGATAAGATAGCTCTGACTGCAAAGTTGGAGGCATAACACATAATCTCAAAAGAAATCTCCCATTATGGGGAATGTATGATTGGTGGAGGTTCCAAACACTTCTTTATCTCATAAAAGGATGTCCTCCAAGAATCATCAAACATAAAATCATAATCCTTTTAAAGTAATTGTGACATAGGAAGAGCAATATTTCTAAAATCAATGTTGATGCGACGATAAATTTTTTTCATTCCCTAGGAAAGATATTACATCCCACACACATGAAGGATATGGAGAGGAGGAAATAATATCTACATTGGATCTATCAACCTATATACCTTGTTTTGACATTACATTCTATAAGAAAATTCCATGCTCTACCATGAAATGACTCTTTTCAATGTTTAATACCAGATGATTCTCAATACAACAATTCAAAAACATTCCCAAACTAGAGATAAAATCGTCAAATGAAGACTCATACAATAAAATAATCCATAAATACCACCATTAAAGTCTCAATAAAATCAAAAAAATACTCACCATGCATCTTTGGAAGGTACCTTTGGAATTTCAAATTCCAAATGGAATCCTTTCGTAGGTAAATGTATCGAATGGAAAAGGTAATTTTGACTTATCCTGATCCTATAGAGCAATATGAACCAGATAATTTCCCTAAAATACATGAAAGAAACAATAATATGTCCTCCCATATAGTCTCTCAAGAATTTGATCAATAAATGGGTGAGGTAAATTGTCCTTGCGAGTGGACTGATTTAGTTTCCTATAATCAATACACACACACCATCTATTTTGCACCCTCAATAGAACTAACTGATCATTCTAATTTTTAAAAACAGTAACACCAATTTTCTTAGGAATAACATTAATAGGACTCAGGTACTGGGAATATAAAATGGGAAAAATTATACATACCTTGAGAAATTTTTCAACTTCTTTTTTAACAACTTTCAGAAGAGTTGAACTCGGTCTCCTTTGTGGATGTCTCAACAGTTTAGCCCCATCCTCCAAAAGAATCATATGAATTAAAATTAATAGGATACTACCTAATTTTTAAGCCAAGTTCCACCTGATTTCCCTAATGTTCTCTCTCAAAATATTCAATAGTTTTTCTTTATGTTCAAAAGGAATATTATTAGCAATTATACCAGGTAATCTATAACAACCTAGGTATTTATTGAATAATAATTTTTTATTTATGTTAATACTTATGAATAAGATATTAATTTTAAGTTAAAGGTATGATTTTTTTGATAGCGTACTTTCCGTGCAACAAGGGGCTTCTCCAAAATCTTACATTCCACAGAACATTGAATTATACTGAAGAATAATATAATAATATTACTATTTTAAATGGAAGTTAATTCCTAACTATTATATTGATGGGAATGAATAGAACTAATTACAATATTATTATAAATTTTTATTAAATGTATTAAAATTTATCCAACAAATTTTAGAGGCTTAAAATTAGAATGAATCTGATTTTAGGCATGAAATACTCTAGTATTTTTAAAAGTTTTGTTTTCACCCCTTTGATGAAGAACCGTGTTAAAATATTATTGTTGTCACTTTTATATCTTATATTTGAAAAAATAAACTTCTTTTATTTAATAATGATGTAAAAATTTAATTTGGGTATATATTTGGTAATTTTCCCATAATGATTATTTTTAATTAATAGTGAAAAATACCGTATTTTATGTCAAAACTTCCTTTTTATATAATTTATTTATATAGATAGATTGTAATTTTAATTATTTTTAAAGTGTAATTGGATTATATTTTTATTATTTAATTCACCTATGGTCATTTTAGGTAATTTCACTTTTAAATTAGACATAAATACATGTCAATCTTTTGATAGTTATTACTTCTTAAAAACCCACATTTTAGTTTTGACAATGGAAATTAATTTAAAATTAATTACAAAAACATCTATTTTTTATAATAGGAAAAATTAATTCCATATTTTTAATTAGGAGGTCAAAATTGTATAAATATGTAACTTTTACTTTTAGCCATTTTGAATAGTAACTTCAGTAATTATTTAATTTATCATGGTTAAAAGGTAAATCTGGTAAATAAAGGTAAAAAATAATATTATAATATTATTAATAAACCCTAAAATGTTAAATAATTATCTTGGGTGATACATGTCTAACCATGGTCATCCTTGGGTCAATTTTGGGAACCCATGAAGCCTCTTTGATGCGAAAATGATATTTTATAAGTATTAATTTAATTTAAAGAAAATTGTAACATAAATATGTATCTTTTAGTAAAGTAATATTTATATGGGGTTATATAAGTGATATGTTTTACTATAAATATTCAATATAAGATTAAAATTATTCTTACAACATGGTATTTTATTTATAATTTTTGGACATAAAATAAATAAATTTAATTATGACATAATAATGATGTTGTGATGACCGTATTAATAAATGATTTAAATAAAAGAGATTATAAATATTAAAATAAATTTATTTTGAAACTTTTTATGCCATCCAGGAATTTTAGGGATTATTATTACTTTTTATATTTTAATTAATTATTATTTTTTTAAATAATAATATTGTTATGGATTTTTAAAAAAGTCATGACATAAATAGTGTAAAAATTGACATAAATGAGTTTTAAAAAAATACAATTTTATTAAATGATATAATAGTGCTAAAAATATAATAATCAGTAAAATGAATTATAAAATATTTTAAATATCATTAATAAACCATGTGTTGTTTTATTTTAATTTTATATTAACTATATTAAACATATAGTATGAATATGCAAGAAGACACGGTAAGAGTCAATTAGTTAACTAAGGGTTAAAGGTAAAATATATGGTTAAAGTTGTGAACTAGACATGTCTAAAATCTATTGGTTGAGATATTTGGGACCCAAAAACATTATATATTTGAAATAAATTATTTTTGGACCATTTGAAACTGAAAATCATTTTATAATAAAATAATATTTCAATACCTTCCTAAAGTGCCCCTCCTCCCTCTTATAAAAGGGAATCACCTCTAACCCTTACTCACAGCTCTCTGGACCCTTGGATCATCCAACCTATACCCAAGAAAATACCTAAAAGTCCCTCTCTTCCTCATAGAATCCTCATCTTGGGAATAAGGCAATTCAAGAATTACTTTTATCTTAAATCAAAAGGAGTTACCCGATTTGAGGAAATTTATTCTGTCAAGATTTATTCATTTATTTTCCTTCTTCAACCCCCTAAAATATCTTTATTCAATTATTTTATAACAACACCAATATATTAAATATAATATAATTTTTTTATGATAATTATTCAAACAACACTTACACACACCTCCATCTAATGGATACAGACATATTTGGTTTTGTGTTCAGTGAACTAGTGCCTCATGAAACGATGATTGTTCGATTTTCGTCTACCACCTCTCATAGAGGCCATAATGATGGCACATTATTTATATATGATATATATGATATTTACTTTATCTCTGTGATACTATAATTTTTATTTACAAATATACTTTTATGCTTTTCGTGATGTGTAAATATGATAATTTCATTTGAGAAAGTGCAGACTACCGCCCCCTCAAAGTGATATGACTCGTTCATGCCATACATGCAACATATAAATAATTACATTAATGAAATTATGTAACATTTATAAAATATTATATTATATTATAATTTTAATATACCTAGGTAACATTTATTTTTACTTCCATTAAATATGAAACGGAAATTAAAGTAGCGTTCATGCGTACGTACAGCTTACTGTCTCCATTAACGTTGCATTTCATTTCTTATCTCCAAATGTAATGGAATATTATAAATACATATATACTGTATCTAAATAAATATATAATAGATATATATGATAATTAAATTATGAATACAATTCTGGAGATAATGGACTTTTGACCACATAGTCAATTTTTAATTATAACAAGTTTATTTTCAACTCAAGTACCAAGTATCAACAAAATGACCAATATTAACATAAATAATTATGTAATTTTTATAACATGGTAATAAGTGATATAAAATAAATAATAAACTTTAAAAGGGTTCTTAGTAAAGTATAAATCAACTTCAGTTTATTATTCAGACGCAGGGTAAGGGAACATTTCACCCTTCACTTTTAGTCAAATAATTATTTTATGTTATGTATTTTAATTTACATTTTATTATTTTTGGATATTTTTATATATATACTTATTTCATTAAATTTTCTGTTGAAGAGATGAGAGTCCTTTTTATCTCTCATCTTCCCATTTTCTGATTTTTTAAGTGATGGTGTTAGGCTGTCGAATTTTCGTAAGGGAATTTCTAAAATCAATATCCACTCTATGGGTTTTATGCACACTACGTTGATTATATTGTGCCAAAAATCTGTATAGAATCACTATTTATTTATTTATTTTGTAATTACCACTTCCCTTTTTGTGCATATACTGTTTCTACTCATAATTACCCCATTGATAAATTCTTACATCATTTATACAAACTTTGTAAGGGAAATATTAATTCAATCTCATTTCATTGAGTTAAATACCCATGTCATTGGTTTTGTTTTACCAAAAATATGTGTGAATGAACTATGATTTTTTACACATAATATCCATGTATATTGGGTGTATTTATATATGTCACACATAATTATTTCATTGATTTATCTTTAATATAAATATATGGTATCTGTAAAGGATTTCATCTCAATTTACATTCCATTGAGACATATTTGTTGTTATGTGCAAATTCACTTTTATATGGTGTATATACTAGCCTTTTAAATATTATATCACAAATATCCTTTTTCTCATTATATTATAGGTTTTTTTGATGTTATTCATTAATTATTTTTATTCAAGTGTTTCTCATGTGTTACAAGACTTGTTAACTAAAACATCATTTTAAAAGTTTTAAAGATTTATTCTTATTAATATTTCTCATTAAGGTACATGTTTTCAAAATGGTTTTAGATGTTTATTTATATGTACATTAATGTCTTAAAATGTTAATTCATTTAAAATAATCAATGTGGTATGGGGCACTTTGATTCAAAAAAATCTTTTAAAATGTTATAAATGGTTTTGAAAATAAATTAAATATTTCAATATCTTGAATTTATTTCTTGTGATTGATAAGTGAAATTTTGATAATTTCAATATTTTATTTGTTATGATTATTTAATGGTACATGGACATTTGATGGTTTATTACGTGATAAACCAAATATGGTTGGTTTTGTGATAAACCTAGGGCGGGTGAGCACAAGATAGCTCTCCAATGAATTGGGTAACGTGATAGAGGTAAACATTAATGTTTTTCCAAAGAGATCGAGGGAATATATTGTATTGGGAATTATAATAATAACTCCCTATGTAGCTTTAAAATTAATATCGTATGTCTATTATGGATGTCATAAGTTACCTTTGTGATTTATTATTTCACTGTGTTATTGATAAATATTTTGATTTAATGATGTATGTTAAATATTTTATGTCATATGAGTGAAAGTATTATTTAATTGATTTGTATGAATTAATGGAATAATGTTTTATTTAATTATTTTATAAACCTTACCGAACTTTTAATGCTTATCCCATGTATTTGATATGTTTTTCATAGGGTATAGGGAAGTTTAATATAAAGTAATAATTCAAAAAAATTAATATCAAGAAGATAATTATGGTTTTTGTTAGGTGTTTTATTGTTGTGAAAAAATTGGTTAGAGTAGACGGGTCTAATTTACAATATTTAAGATGTAATGTAATAGTTATGGCCTAATTCTCTAAAACTCTAATCCTAAAAATATCCTCAATTTTAATTCTTAATTTAACTCGAGATTAAGTAAATGTTTATGGCTGGGGCCTTACAGTTGGTATCATGGGTCGATTTATAAAACATTAGATGTTATGGTGTAATTTAAGCATAAGTGACATAACCATAATGTTTATTATATTTATAAGAGTCATAGTGATTTTATATAAATTGAATGTGTTTAATATAACCTAAATAAATATATCTTATTGTTTACCCTCCTCATACGATAAGATATGATGATTTTATAGATATTCTCACACTGACCGTTTTGGTTTTAGTAAATGGATGGATCTAACAGGCACCAAAGGAACAATGGATGTGATGGAAACTGTGGTGGTTTTTGGAATAAGCAACCAAATGGAATGGGAGCTGCAATGAGAACTCTTGTAGTTATTTCTAACCAACTATCCTGATTTATGATTGACCACTTGAACTTGATTGATTTTTCTAAGGCATCATATATGTGAGAAACAAATCCCAATCGATGTTCAGGTAATAATCATAAAGGTAATTATATTCCATAACCTATGATCAAGGATGTTGAAATAAACACCTAGTAAAATGATATAAATGGATGAGAAAATGTTTTAGATGTGGTAATTAAGGTCATAAAGAAATAACCTACCATAGAAAAAGGAAATGTCCAGTTGACTCATGGAAAGGGAAAGAAGTTCTTTCCAAAGGATCAATTGAATGCTTTAAATTTATTTTTAATGGTAATTAAGAAAATAGATGTCCTACAAAGATGGTTTGGGAATGAGATCCTCAAGATTATACAAATATATGTATACGAATTCCTAATTCCATTCTAATTAAAGATGGGGAAACTGAAAATGACCTATGAAAGGTATGGCTTATAACTTAGCTCATGTTTTTACATTACTTAAATATTATAACATTATTAGTAATTTTGTTTGTAGGAAATAAGTATAAAAGTGTAAGATGGAAAAACATGGATAAACGATCATGAATAATGTTCGATGATTCAGATGTATACATTTTAGGAATTGAAGAGTTATGTTGGATCGATGGATGATGATATGTTCAAATTTATTAGTGATAGGATTACATTGGATGAATTTTTCTAGTATGTGTAACCATAAAGTTTGATATATGAAAATTTTATTCAAGTAATAATTATCTTTTCTATTGTGGACATAATGGATAACCTTAGGGGTTCATGTGACCTTTTGTTTTTGAGGAAATTATGGATTATTAGTTTTTTGGATGAAAAATGAGAGGTATAAAATAACCTTTGAAGTTAAAAGATGTTATGTATATTTTTAATTATTTTATCTCATTTTTTGTTAATGTTATTATAATTATACAGTTTTTGAAAATGGACAACATGAAAACCATGTGGCAACCCGTCGCTTCGGAAAAAGCTGCGGGAATCGAACCCACAACCAAAGTGTTACTGGGATTTATCACATACCGATGGACTAAATGATTTCACTGGATAGTATGAATAATTATTTTTAGTTAAACGATTTTATGGACCATGAATAAGTTTTTTTAGAACTTATGTTTCTTCAAATAGATACCCTTAGTATAGGAAACTTATTTTGTTATTAAGTGATAAATGTAATTTTGGAAGATGTTTCCTCTTCTAGGAAACTATATGCCTATGGAAAATAGAATACTATGGGATTTCATTTGACGATTAATGGTTGAATTTTATATTTAAAGAATAAATATTTTTATTTTAACTTGTATAAATTTTGGTTAGTTTTTGAAATGATTATCTGATATTTGATAATATGAAATTAGGTTAATTACTTTTAATTATTATACTTTAAGAGTAGTCGATGTTATTTGGAGAGAAATGTTAATATTTATCCTGGATGATTATGGGATCAAATTATTATATGTTTTGTGTTTCAATCTTAGTGTGTATTATATTGAATTATTTTAAGGAAAATTGTATATTGAATGGTCTTTTTTGAACTACGGGTATTGTTTGTTAAATTTTGGAGATTTAGAGTAGTATTCATTTTTATAAAGGATTATCCTTTTAGGGATTATATAAACTCGTAATAACCATTTTGGTTTTGGTTAATGTCTAAAGATAGGGGAAATATAAATGTCATATTTTCTGTATTTTGTGATTCTTTATAAGTGGATTCGAGGACTTTAGCTGTGACTATGTCATCATAAATACTCATTATTTGGAGAAAAGATGAGTTTGTGGTAGAATTTTTTTGAAGAATGAAACACTACATTAAACGTATGTATATTTTCTTATGTTCTTAGTCATTCTCATAAATAAATTGATAAACATTATAAAATGGAACTTAAAATAAAAAAATTGTCAGTTCACTTTTCCTACAGTGGAACCAAATACCATTTTACACATCATAAATTTATATTTTTATGGTAGTTAGCTTTCTCCAGGTCGTGTTTTATATCACTCTCCCTTAGAACTTGACGGTTTTATTTATCTTCTATATCCATTTATTCTGACATGGAATCCTAGTATGTGTTATCTCAGGTGACATTTTTACTTATCTTTATTTCCTTTAAAGTGATATTTTTATTGTCTCATTTTATGATTGGGTACTTTCAGTGATGTTTCAGAGCCCAATTTTAAAATTTTGAGGACATAGTTTTCAAAAGGGGGGAAGGATGTAACAACCCAGGTATTTATATAATAATAATTTTTTATTTATATTAATACTTATGAATAAGATATTAATTTAATGTTAAAGGGATAATTTTTTCGATATCATATTTGATATGCAACAAGGGGTTTCTCCAAAATCTTACGTTGCACACAACTTTGTGTTATACCAAAAAATATTATTATAATATTATCATTTTAAAGGGTATTTAACACATATCCATTGTATTGATGGGAATGAATATAAATAACTAAAATATGATTATACATGTTTATTAAATTTCGTTATTTTTATCCAATAAAATTTAGGGGCTTAAAATAAGATTAAATCTGATTTTAAGCATGAAATACTCTAATATTTTTAAAAGGTTGGTTTACAACCCTTTGGTGGCGAACCCTTTTTAAATATATTTTTCCATTTTATATGTTATATTTGAAAAAATTAATATATTCTATAGAAACTGGAAATCAAAATTTACTTCGTTTAAATTTTCTGTAATTTTTTGATAAAGTTCATTTTTTTAATGAATAGTGAAAAATACCTCATTTTATGTCATAACTGTCTTTTCATCTAATTTATTTATATAGTAAAAATTTAATTTTCTTAGGTTTTAAAGTGTAATTGGATTATATTTTATTGGGTTTTTGATAATGTGAATTAATTTTAAATTAATTTATTAAACTTCTAGGTTTTGAATTTGGAAAAATGGATTAAATATTTTTAATCAATATAGCAAAATTTTGTAAATATGTTCCTTTTATTTTTAGACATTATGAATAGTAACTTCAGTAATTATTTTATTTACTATGGTTTAAGAGGAAAACTGGTAAATAAAGGTTATAAAATAATATTATAATAATATTAAACTACCCTAACATGTGTCCGAATCCTATTAGATGAGACATGTCTGACCACAGGCATGTTTGATTTGACTTAGGGACCACATAGAGCCACTTTGATGTGAAAATGGCATTTTATAATAATTAATTTAAAGTGAGGGAAAATGTTACATAAACATGTATCTTTAAGTAAAAAAAATTATGGGGTTATATAAGTGATTTTTTAGACTATAAATATCCATTAAAATATAAAACAATTTCCTAGATCAAGTTATTTTTTTGAAATTTTTAGACATCGAATAAATAAAATTATTTATGACACAATGATGATGTAGTGATTACCTTATTAATGAATAATTTAAATAAATGAGATTAAAAATATTAAAATAAATTTATTTTGCAACTTTTTATGCCATACACGAATTTTAGTGGTGATTATTACTTGTTATATTTTAGTTAATGATGTTTTTTTTGAATGAATCAGGTTGTTATGGATTTTTAAAAAAGTCATGACATGAATAGTATAAAAATTGAAATAAATGAGTTTTTAAAACAAATAATATTTTATTAAATGATATAATAGTCCTAAAAATTTAAGAATCAGCCAAATGAATTAAATAATATTGGAAATGTCATTAATGAACCAATTTAGGTTTGATTTGAAATTTATAGAAACTATATTAACAGCATAGTATTAATATGAAAGAAGACATGGTAAGAGTCAAATTAGCTAACAAAGGAATAATGAAAAAATATAAGGTTATATTTGTGACCTAGATTTGTCTAAAACCTATTGGTTTAGATATTTTCAACCCGAAAAAATCTTATATTTGAAATAAATGACATTGGGACCATTTGAAACTGTAATTCATTTTATAATGAAATAATATTTCAATTCATTCCTAATGTGCTGATCCTCCCTCTTATAAAAGGGTATTACCTCTAAACCTTACTCACACCTCTCAAGCCCATTGGCTCATCTACCATCTACCCAAAAAAAGCTTTCAACATCCCTCTCTTACTCCTATAATCCTCACCTTGGGAATAAGGAAATTAAAGAGAGCCTTTAATCTTAAATCAAAAAGAGTTACTCAATTTGAGGTAATGTCTTCTCTGACGCTTCTTTCATATATTTTCCTTCTCCACCCACCTAAAATTTATTTATACAATTATTTTATAACAACACAAGTATCTAAAATATACTATTATTTTTTATGAGAATAATTATAACTACACTTACACACACCTCCATCTAATGGATACAAACATAATATTTCTGTGTACGGTGAACTACTGCCTCACAAAACGATGATTGTTTGATTTTCCCCTAACACCTATCATTGTTGTAGTTAAGATGACATGGTATTTATATATAATATATAATATATTTATTTTACCTCTATGATACTGTAAATATTATTCACAAACATACCTTTATTCTTTTCATGATGTGTTAATATGATAATTGCATTTGAGGAAGTGCATACTACCGCCCCTCAATGTGATATGGATTGTTCATTCCATACATGGAATGTATAAAGATGGAATTATTGAACTTATTTAACATATAAAAAATATTATATTATACTGTAATTATAATATAACTATGTATCATTTAGTTTTAATTCCTTTAAATATGAAAAAATGAAAGTAGTGTTCAGACGTAGGTACGACTTACCGTCTCTATGAACGATGCATTTCATTTCTTATCTCCAGATGTAATGGATAATTATAAATAAATATATAATAGATCTAAATATATATATACAGAATATATATGATATTTAAATCATGAATATGATTCTGGAGATAATTCACTTTTGACCACATAGACAATTTGTAGTTATAACAAGTTTATTTTCGACTCAAGTACCCAATATCGACAAAACAATTGATATTAACATAAATAATTATGTAATTTTAATAACATAATAATAATTGATATAAAAGGAATAATATACTTTAAAAGGGTTCTTAATCATGTATAAATTAACTTAATTATATTATTCTAGTAGAACAAGGAACATACGTGACGAATCAGACTCGAGGTACCAGAACCTTTTACCCTCCACTTTTAGTCAAAGACTTATTTTATGTTTTGTCATTTAATTTCAATTTTCTTATATTGGGATATGTTATTAAATATCCTAATTTTTTTATATTTTATGACCCAGATATTAGAAAACCTTTTCTCTATCGTCAAATAATTTTCTGAATTTTTAAGTGACGTTGTTAGGTTGTTGAATTTTCTAAAGGGAATTTCAAAACTCAATCTCAAATTTTGGGTTTTACGCATACTTTGTTGATTATATTAGGCCAATATTATATATGGAATCATAGTTTATTTATTTATTTTTTAATTTAATATTCTCTTATTCTGGATATACTTTTTCTACAAATAATCACCCCATTGAAAAACTCTTACATCATTTATACGAACTTTTTAAGGGAAATCTTATTTCAAACTCATTTCATTGAGTTAAATATCCATGTCATTGGTTTTGTTTTTACGAGAATATGTGTGAATGAAATCTGACTGTTTTACACTTATATCCACTTATATTGGGTATATTTATATTTTTGTCGCATTATTATTTAATTGATTTATACTTAATCAAAGGATGTGATCTTTGTAATAAATTTCTTCACAATTTACATTACATTGAGAATTATTTATTTTTATGCATCAATTCATATTTATATAGTGTATATACATCCCTATGAAATATTATATCCTCAATCTCTTTATTCTCATGATATTATAAGTATTTTTATGCTATTCTTTAATTATTTTTGGTCATGTTTTTTTCAAGTATTACGAGAATATTTAACTAAAACAAAATTTTAAAATATTTAAATATTTATTCTTCTAAATATTTCTCATTAATTTCCATGTTTTCAAAATGTTTTTAAGGATTTATTTATATGGACATTAATGTCTTGAAATGTTAATTCCTTTAAAATTTACAAAGTTTTATGGGAAAAGTTGATTAAAAATTCTTCTTTTTAAATGTTTTAAATGGTATTGGAAATGGATTAATGATGTCAATATATTGAATTGATTTCTTATTATTCATAAGTGATATTTTTATCATTTCACTATTTTATGTGTTATGATTATTTAATGGTACTTGTACATTTTATGATTAGTTACGTGATAAACCAAATACGGGTGGTTCCGTGATAAACCTAGGGCGGGTGAGCCCAAAATATCTCTCCAATGCATTGGGTAATGTCAAGGAGGTAAATGCTAATTTTTATCCTAAGATATTTAAGGAATATACTATGATGGGTATTCTAAATGTAACTCCCTATGTATATGTGAAATCTATAATGTAGGTATGTTATATATGTCACAAGATACCTTTATGATTTATTATTTCTATGTGTTATTCATAAATCTCATGATTTCATGAGGTATTTTGAAGAGCCAATGTTATATGAATGAATGTATGATTTCATTGATTTGTATGAATTAATGAAATAATGTTTTCTTTCCTTATTTTATAACCCTTACTAAGATTTTTATTCTCATAACATGTTTTTGAAATGTTTTTTACATGGTATAAGGAAGGGTAAGAGAAATAAATAATTCAAGAAGATTTATATCAAGAAGAGAATTCAAGTTTTATTTAAGGAGTTTCATTGTTGTGAAAAAATTAGTTAGATAAGAAGTTTTTACTTTTTAATATATAAGATGTAATGTAATATTTATGGCCTAATTCTCTAAAACTCTAAACTTGAAAAGATCCTAAATGTGAATTCATGATTTAACTCAATATTAAGTAAATGTTTAAAGGTGTAGCCTTATATAATCTCTATCCACATAACAAGTATATGTATTTGAGATTTGGTGGAAATGGCTAGAGTTCTCGTGTAGGGGGTGATGTGTGGATGGAGACATCCATGAAACCGAAATATGTTCACAAATTGCATCAATATTAGAATATAAATCATTAAAATCAGAGAATAAAACATCAAATCCATCAGCATACTCAATCAACAAGTCATAATCATAGTGAACATGATCAAAATCAGTACCTAAATCCACATCAAAATCAAATATAAGAGACGATTGTGTATCAAAAACATGTGTGGAAGTGCTCTTAGGCATCAAACTGAAACCAATACTCATAATTTTCATAATAAATAGGATAATAATAATTGATGTGGTTTTTACTTGGTGGTTCAAAATAGGATATATCAAAATCATAATGGTCCTATGAGGGGTAATTCAGGGATTCCATGACATTAAATATCACAACTTCATCCCCAAAATCCATGGAAAGTGTACCCTCACTGACATTGATGATAGTTTTTTCCAGTTTTGAGAACGGTTCTACCTAAGATAATGGGATAATGAGAACATAATTGATCATCATCCATGTTAAGCACGTAGAAATATACTAGGAAGATCACATCTCTTACCTAGACAAGTACATCCTTATAAACTCCTGCTGGATATGTTGTAGCTCTATTTTCCAACTACACCACTACTCTCATCGGGTTCAACT
The DNA here is from genome assembly GCA_963277665.1 of Viscum album. Classification (NCBI taxonomy): domain Eukaryota; kingdom Viridiplantae; phylum Streptophyta; class Magnoliopsida; order Santalales; family Viscaceae; genus Viscum; species Viscum album. Next base: position 1,469,662,945 of record OY728158.1, read on the forward strand.
CACCAACCTATAAAGAATAAAATATGATTGAGGCATTACATTTATTAAATATCCTAAATCACAAAGGTAATCAGAGAAGTGCTACCCACTATGGTGCATGGGATGGTGGATGTCCCTACATGATTTCACATTATAGGAATTGCTAGAGTTGGTGTAATGAGTGATGACACATTCCTTCCAATATTGATACTCGCATTTCCCTTAAGACATCATCAATTAGTACAAAGTTCTTTTAAGAATTTGGAATACCTTGGGATTTTCTTAAAAGCCTCAATAAGGGGAATGTTTATCTCTACCCGATTGAATGCGTCCAAAACCTTTTTTTTCATCGCCTCTTCATCCATATTCTTGGTTTGTAAAACACTTATTGGAAATGGAAGGGGTTAAGGAGGAATATCATCAATATTTTTCTAACCTATTTATTTCCCCTTGTGTTTTTCATTAGCTGGTTTTGAATGGGGATTCTTCGGAGTTGAGGTGAATCTGGTGGAAAGATATGTATAGTTTTATCAGTTGTTTTCTTCCCACATCTCAATGTGATGGAACTGACATTCCCTTTAGGATTTGGAGTAGGTTGGAAAAGAAGATGTTTTGAGTTTTTACTTACCAGTTCATTGAGGGCGGTGGAAATCCGTCTCATCTGTTCCTGTAACTCCCTTAACTCCAAACCGTGAATCTTCAGTTTATTCTATTATTTTAGATCAATTTGTTTCAAAAGTTCATCAATGTTAGAATAGACCTTGGTTTTGGGATTTCGTTGTTGTTTACATATTGATTTTGAGCTTCAAATCTTCTTTGGGGTCATTGTAAACCATTTTGGTAAGGCGAAGGTTGTTGAAAATTTCGTTAAAAAGGGGGTCGTTGTTGTTTTTTAGAGAAATACCTCATGTTGGATTGATCCTTCTGACCATGGTTGTATGTTGGTGCAAATGAATTGTACTTATTCTAGGTATGTGGTTTTTTTGTTGCAGATATGGTCTATTATTGAATACCACTGTATAATCCTCTGACTCTTGTAACTGGGGGAAAGAGTCATTTGGGTGGTATGTTTCAATGAAAATGCCACAAGGACTCGATGGAGTTGGTTGGGATGTCTTTTGATCCAAATCAATCTTCCTTACTATATTGGTCAATTATTATAACTTAGTATCAATTAAATGCATCTCAAAAGTACAATGACTTACCTGATGTACTCCCCTGACACATGGTGTACTTCAATCACCAAATTGTTAGGAGTTTTGTGCCATCTTATCAATAAATAAATGTGTGGCTACTGGTGTCTTTTCCACCAATTCTCCTCTATCTGCGACATCCATTGTGCTCCAATCAATAGGTGTCATTCCTTTATAGAATTATTGGATGAGGAGTTTCTCACTGATTTGGTGATGTGGGAATCTTGTACACAACTTATTAAATCTATCTCTACACACATACATTGATTCCATTTGGATTTCTTGATCCCTAAGATCTCTTTACGAATGGAAGTGGTCCTTGATGCTGGAAACAATATCTTTATGAAAATATTTTTCAAAATTTTCCAACGTTTTACATCATTAGGATGTAAATAATAAATCCAATATATTACAACTTATTAAAATGAATAAAGGAATGCTCATAGTTTAATTTTATTGTCAATGATATTTCTTTGTTTAAGGGTTGAGCAAACCAAATTAAATTATTTTAATTGTTTTTTTGAATCCTCATCAGATAATCCATGAAATTTTGGAAGAAGGCTAATTAATCTAGATTTCATTTCAATGTCTAATTCGAGATGATGGTATGCAATAAAATTTCGATAATAGTTAATATCAGGTTAATACAATTATTGAATGGTTATATTAAGTTCATTTCCATTTTTTTCAAACATTGATTCTTGTTTTAGGTTTTAGATAAAAGTTTTTTCACTTTGAGTGTTCTTGGCATAGATGAATTCTTCAAATAGTTTCATGTGGAAACTTCTAGTAAACTTAGAATAGTAGATTTGATCTGGAAGGCTATGTTCATTCTTAGGGTCAAGATATGAAATATCCTTGGTATTATTTCGTGTCATAAATCGTAAAAAGTAAAATGAATTAAAATGGGCAATAATAAAAATTAGAATTTTGAGTTGATGGTCCAAAAAGAAGAGAATGAAAATAAAAGTACAAGAAAAAATTCAGATTAGGTAAATAAAGAAGAAAGAAGAGAAGATGAGAATAAAATGTAAAATAAAATAAATACTTCTAATTACTTTTATCCCCGTAAATGATTCCAAAATGAATTTTTCTATCATGTGTGCTCTCAAATGATGGTCATTTTGGGGTTATTTAGGTGTAGTAATGTGGCTAACCAAGGTTGTCTCTCAAAGAGGCATTAATTAAAACAACATAATAAAGGTATTTAAAAAATAAAATAAAATAAAATAAACACACTACATGAAATTATGGAGGTTTTTTTTCTTTTATAAAACTATAAGTATTTTTCTAGCAGAAAGTTTCATTTTTTGTTTTTAATTTTAATGTGAAGTTCGATTAAAAAGACAAAACAAGAATATTTTTTTTCTTAAAATATTTTAAAATTCATAATCGATCTAACTCTACCTATTTAGTAAATTATTTATAATAATAATTTAAATTATCATCCACTTAATTATAATTCACTAATTTCTTATCCTTTGAAACCTAGGGGTTTTAACTTAACCAGAAATATGAAATTACTTAAACCCCGGGCCAGCTTCCAAACATGAAATCACAACACCCTGTATTGATTGAAGTTCTTAGTTTAGATTATTGTTAGTGGTTAATTAGAGAATATACCCACTATGAAAATCAATGTTATTTGAGTTTATGGATTATATTTTAACTCTAAAAATTTATCCCATGTGGCCTTGTATTTCCAATTAAGATCACACACTCGCAATTTACACAAATCTCGACCTCGCGCGTTTTTGTGTCAATTGTTCAATTTTTTCTTAGATTTATTTAAATTGAAAATATAATTAATAGATCATATAATTTTAAATATATTATCTCATTTATTGAAAATAAATGAATGAATAAGGTAAGAGGTAGATCGATTACTAAGAAAACTACTCTTCCATGGGCAATGTAGCCAGTGTAGAAACGGATTGCATTTAAAAATATTTAGAAAGGGTATATCCCAATATCATTTATACTCATTAATTAAAGCCAAAATAGAATATTATTGAGGAAGGGAATTGAAAAAAATATACGAAAATAGAAGAAATTATAGTAGAACTAAGGAGCTTATTAACAAAACAAATGCATTACAAAAAAAAATAAGGCTTCGTCGAAGGGATCCTTGGTTCAAGAGATGACCTTGTTGAAATGGTTGGAGAATTGGAGTGGATCCATATATCCTCTACCCAAAATTTCTTATTACACCTCCCAAACCCTCCCAATGAGAACAATACATATTTATAAAGTGGAGGGGAGGTTAGGTTATAAGTGGTTTCAAGTGTGAATGGGGAAATTCATCCCAATATTTTAATCCAACTTGCCCCCCCTATTTGACCTCTAAAAGGTGTGACTAAACTATCCATATGTAAGGATGAAATGTGTGGAATTTTGTTTTTGAGACCCTATAATAATATGGGACAAATCAAATATTTTATGAATAAGATATGGCTCAAATAAAAAACTGATTTCTAAACTATTGGGTCCATCCCATCATTGAATTCATGGCCCATTTACACCCATAAAATGCCCAGTTTAGCTCCAATGTCCTTAATTAATGTTGTGTCCTTTTAATTAATGAATATATTTAATAAAAGTTAGTTCAAATAATACATATAAATATATTTGTTTCTGAAATTCGATAATACATTTTAAAGGGTAAAATTGAAATTTCCTCCAAATTTTCAAATGAATGATCTATTCTAAAATATTTTTTAAATAAACATATTTAACAAAATGTGAGGAAAAATTTTCATTTATTATCAATAAAATATTCAAAAAAGTTGTGTTTTATCAAATCTTATCCTTTCGTGAAAGGATCTTAAATCCTTGTGATCCTTAGCAACACCGCGAAAGAAGGTGGCATTTGAGAATGTCATGGGACATACCTAGCATGTCTAAGCCATCTCATATTCATGGACTAAAATGTTCGTTTTATTATTTACCTCACCCAAACTCCAAATACTTAGACGATTCAAGTATCCCTAGTATCCAAACTCCACCAATTTTTTCTCAATGAATCCTCTATAGCCCTTGGAATGGATAACGGGCTCTAGTGTCTCTTTTCTTGTCTAAGCACATGTGCCCATAGATCCTTCATATGTTCTTATGGAAATCAACAAAATGAGTCACTCTACAAAAGGAAATTCTGATCCTCAATATACTTTTCAACACCACAACATAACCAAGAACCTTAGAGTGCTTTATATCATTCCTATTTTGTCTGCACCATATCCCATGTTCATCCAAAATGTTGGATCTAAAAGGCTCCTAAATAAAGAGATACGAGGTATGGCATAAAAGACCATAAACTAAAGAAATATTGGGTTTGATCTAAAATACCCCAAACTAAATAAACATTATCTCCGAACTAAAATACCTTAAACTAATGAAATATTAGGTCTGAGATAAAATACCCTAAACTAAAGCAATATATGGTCAAACCAAAAATACCCTAAACTAAATAAATATTAGGTTTGAGATAAAATACTCTAAACTATATTAGGTATGAGCTAAAATACCCTAAATTAAAGAAATATTAGGTTTGAGCTAAAAGAACATAAACTAATGAAGTATTAAATCCGAACTAAAAGACCCTAAACAAAAGTGTGACATCAGATTTGTCTGGAGGATCTTGTAAGTCTCACCATATAGCCTTTAAACACCAAGATAATAAAACCAATCCTATTGGAATCGAAAAATGATAGAAAAATCCCAATATTAGTTGTATATTTTACCCATTAATCCCTCTGCAGATCATGTAATCTCATGATAGATAGTTTAGACTACCAATGATAGATCTCATGTGAGTGGGCACTTACCAGCATCTCCAAAAAGATTGATAGAAGTACGATATTCAATTACAGGAATTCATTTTCATTCAATATAAAGCAAAGGGAGAGAAATTAATGATATTGTAAAAGGTTTAGAGAACTCGTCCATTCAATGTATGTAAAAATTAGGATGAATATCTACATTTTAGAGTCTCTCTAAACCCTCATGAAAGAAATAGAGTTCATTAAAAAATTTAACACTTGAAAAATATGGTCAACAGTGGTGGAAAGATCGGTGAGGGTCTAGTGAGTGGCGTTGATGGTTCATTGGAGTGTCATTCTCTCCGTTTATTCTGCTTCTACCTCTGGACGAAGAGCTCACCACCATATTAGTTAACTCTTAAACCATTCATTTAGTAGTGTCCAATGAGGTTAAAGATGTTGAAAATTTGGACCTCAAATTTGAAATCATCTCCTCATATATCTATATCTGTTCCATTAAAGCATCCATCTGAACTTGCAGTTCAGACAACAACTCAAAACCTAGCTCTGGTGCCTCCACCATCTCCCACATTTTCTTATCAAGAGAATCCTCATTCAAAAAATCATACAGGTCCATTTAATTTATAGAAAATTCTCTTCAATTCTAGATTATATTCTCCATAATTTCATATAAAGGATATTAGTTGAAGTCGTCTTCACCTATGTGATTATATAAATGGAAATGGTTCTCCACTTGGTTGTAGAATATTTCCAAGGGGGTATCAATAACAATGATGATAATACGTTCCTAGATAAAATTATGGTGTGATTGTGCCTTAATAGCTGATGAGGTATGTGTATCATAAGGATGACTAACCTATCTAATAAATGATGAAGTGATCCAGGAATCTCCATATGATTCTATTTCAACAAGTGTATCACCATTAGATTGTGTTGGAGGACTGATCTCTTCAACATAATCTGACCCATATTCTAAATTACCATCATTGGAGAGGGGTCACTTCCCTAATCCATTGCCTAGGTCTTCAATAAACTCAATCGATTCTATAGATAAAAGAGTTGGTGACACTGGAGGCCTGCCAAAAAGATGGATTAGCAAGCCTAACACACTATTAAGATTTGTCGTCACCCAAGGCTAGGAATAATCCTAGTTAAGGGGAGTAGAAGAATCAGTGGCTAGAAGAATAATCTCATTCCTTGTGTATTCACATGACAAAATCCTCTATAATTGGGGGTTCTCAGACGCTAACCAAAGGAATGGAAGAAACTATCTGCATATAACTAAACTACCGAGTGAATCGATGTGATGTATAGAACTCATATATAATCATATTTTCTACCCTCTTTGTTAGGGCCCTATCCCAAACGGAGATCTTATAAGATCTTTCATCTAGGGAACTACAACTATATTCTTTGATTAGGCCACTTAGTGCATGTAAGGTAGTATATTCAAAACAATCAGATTGTAGTAGCACACCTCTGGCCTTAGTATGAGTTTTGGGACATAGTCACAACCCCAGATATATTCCACAGTTTAGGATAGGAGGGGGAGTCCAAGATCATGGAATCATTGTAGTACTCATAACAATGGAAGTAATCCACAATCCATACAAACAAAAACTGTAGGGGGCCATTGGTCCTATAAGTAGTGCTTCCCTACTGGATTTGGCCCAACATTTGGTTGAGGCACACAAGATTAGGTACTAACAGATTAAGGCACCTCCCTTCTAAAATTCACGTGTCATCCCCAAAGTGCTAAAATATATTCTTGAGTGGGCATTGCCAATTTGTAAAATCCAACCATTTAGAAATATTTAAAGAAAAACATCCAACCAAATATCTAAAGAAACATTTGGGTTCACCCAATATCCCCATGAGGTGTAGTCCTTTGCTTCCAGAATGGCCCAATATGAGCCAACGCTATTACAAACTTGTTGGTATGGGAAGCAAAGAGGGTGAAAAATAGATATTCTAACCCCATCGTCACACAAAAACACTAATGCAGTCCATGAATGAAATAATCGAGTGCACCTCCACCTCTATATCTAATTTTTTCTTCATAATAACAAGAATCTTCTTCACAAAGCTGGAGTTTGTAAAGTATTGTCCAGGATGTCCACATCTTGGAGGAATTAATTTTACATCTCCCCAAAAAATGAATACTTTTTGTCTGATGAATATCCTATAAAATGATACCAACTTTATTGTGGGGAATATGGAATGTGTTGGTCCCAAAACACCAACAACTAATCATTTCCAGAAGAAGTTCGGGCTGGTGGAAGATGATAAATTGAGAGATCTATATGGATTCATAATGGTGAACCCTATATAGGTCATCAAAAAACTCCAAACATCACTACCTCATCGAAAATAGTCATACCCATTCATTATAAAAATTGCTACCATGATGGAGATCCCATTTTGAGTACCATCATCCACTGAGAGTATCTTAGGAATATGTTATTATACTCAGATATATTTAATAAACACATTGTTAGGAATGGTCACGACCATTTTAACATTAGTTTACATGGCCAACACCTAATCAAAACCTTGAGACTATGCTATAATTCGACAACCATCCTATATAATCCTTGCCTAAACATAGTCAAGAGAACAATAAATCCAGTGAGATGGAAGATTAAAATATTAAGGAGGTATGATGGAATCATCTAGTATATTGAACCCATATGGGGGAGTCAATGAGATATGGGATAATCCAAAATTACAAATTGATGGAACCTCTTCATGGACTCATTAATAGTTTATACATGGTATCAGGGATCTAAATTATGATTCCTAGAAATCATGGCCCATTGGTTGTCCACAACTGAGGAACCTTGGTGGGAACCAAAAGCCATCTGCAAATATATAAGTGGAACACATTAGACAAATATAACATAAAATATAGTAAAAAATGAAGGCATGAAATTTCTGGTCACCCCATGTACATCACCTGATTTCGTAAGGGATTTGCAGAATGAAAAAAGGGTTATCATATCACCTCATCTCACGAAGTATTTCAGGGCCCTAAACCTCCATAGGGAATCCTACGAGTCGCATGACACTCTTGAATATTTATGATCTCATGACCTAAACAAGGTCACATGAGTCGCAAGCAATCAAATGATCAAGATGATAGATCTCATGAGGACCTCAAGGAAACAATATCCCTCAAAGAATAAGTCTTGGAAAATATCGAAGAGTAGTTCATGAGTAGGTCGAAATAGAAGATGAGAAGGAAACAGTTATACACAAGTGTTCTGGCCGAATAGACTCACAGCGAAGGCTTGTCGACAAGGATCATGATCAGGGTTCAAGGCAGGGTCTTCCGATGGAAGAAAAAGAGGGATCTCTCTATAGAAAGGGTGTCCATTGGAATGAATGTCTATCCACCACACCCCTACTTATATAGGCCATTCTGAGGAATAAAAAATGATGATTGATAGAACAAACATCACCCAAAGCACTGGTTCATGACATCTCTAGAAACACTATTAGGAATTAGTTTTCCTTAGAGCTGATTCCACATCCCCGCACTCATCTCTCTTAAGGGGGAGTTTTTTTACACCCACCAGATTCAAATCAGAAAAATCCCAAAGAAATAAATATATGAATGTGGTTATTATATACCCTAAAAAATAATGGTAAGGCGAGTATGGCTGATACATGTAGTCCCCATGACAATATGAAGGAATTGTGATTGCATAATAATTTAAATGTCACATGAAGGCTCCATGCATGGTCCATAACCCATATTAAGTATCATAGAGTCACCTTCGACAAACCTTTTTTCTCTCTTGAAGGCTCCCCAAACAATTGAATGAGTTCCCCCAAGGAATGTGGTTTGTCATTAGCATGTTCCTGACAAATCACCCAAAAACCTTTGAAAATAAGGATGGGTGATAATCAAAAGTAGAGACCCCCATTGGTCATGAAGATCCCCAACTTATCATCATTTAGAGGAATAAAATACCTTGGTGACATCCAAACAAACTCACAAGATCTCTGAACAATTATTAGGAAATCTGAAGGAGATAATGGGGAGGAGCTGATAGGTGTTTGTGATTGCTAAATGACACACGACACACTCCTTAGGTGATTTGAGAGATTCCACAAGACCTTTTAATCATGTATTCATCCTCTCACAAAATTCATTTGTCTTATCAACCCCACTGTATAAAATTCTTATGTTATGTCCAGGCATCACCTTTAGTGCTCTAAAGAAAGATGAATAGATATGTCCACTACATGCTTGTCCACACTCCATATGACCCATATTGGATAGGTGAGAAATCACAGAAAAATAGAGTAAAAATCCCAATTATTTCCCCCCAAAATTAACATAATTCCTAACCTTTTAAAAATAAAACAATGGATATAGAATGAGAGGAGGAAAGATGTGTACTTAGTCAGTAAAGGACATGTGACACCACCTCTATGATCAGAAAGACACTATGAGTCCTTGGATACATGCCTTCCTCGCCTCACAAGAACCCTTTGACTTTTTATCCTTTCCATGTTAAGTACCCCAAGGAAATCTCTGATTCTCTAAGAATAAATTAATAGATTTTTCCATGGGATGCTCATGCACCCCAATATAATCCATATTGGTTATGCGATGCATCACTAAAAAGTAGAAGAAATTCCCTAAAAACACACATGCAATATTTAAAGACTCGCAAAAACTTTCACATAAAAAATGGGATAGAAAGTGAGGAGGTGATAGGTTTTTGTGGTCATTGAAAGAATGTGACATGCCCATCACACCTACATCGCAATCACATGAGACCCTCTGAAAAACCATCCTTGTCCTAGGAGACTCTGAGAAAAGTCACCTGATGTCTTGTGAACTCCTTTTAACAGGCACCAGGATCTTGCGAGGGATCATTGGCATGTTAGTGGGACAACATATAATTTCATCGACACATATGTATGATCAAACAAGTCTTTGTTAATCATAAATAATATGATGAAGGATGTTCTGGTGGAAGAGGCTCATTATCACTGAAAATTTGGAGATGCACATGGGCCAACCTATACAAAGACTCTTGAAACTGCATAGCCCAAGACCCCATTTCCCACCCAAGCCTGGACATGCGATAGATATGAAACACAAATCCCTAGAATAAAGGGTTAGAGATGTATATAATATCCCCACTCCAACATGAAAAAATTTTCAGACTCTGATACTTTGGATGATTGGGTTCTGGATGATTAGACTCACATTCACTGCATAATTATAGAGAAACTAATCACTTGAACGGAAAAATTCCTCGAGGTAAAACACCATCAAACAACTGGAGAAATCATATTCCACACATAAGGTTCTTCGTGTGGTCATTCATAGATCACGCAAAGGACATATGGGATGACTTATGAAGAAAATACCATATTTCATCCATATCATGCTAGACACAAAGGAACTGGTGCTGAATAATCCTAATTCATTTTCAACACAAGGGTTAGAACCAAGATTAAATGTGGAAGAATTAAGCAAAAGACATACTCACTAGACACTGTGTGCTCCATGTGAGTCACCAAAAGACGCGCGACAACACCAGGATGTTTCAAATAGATCTCATGATACACATCTATAATTCCATCTGGGTCACGCAGAATACTCTAGACATGTCAAAGTGAGTAATGTGGTTTCTCCCCATAGAAACCAGATTGATATAACGAAACCCTATCGGTCTATAACCTAGAACAGGAAACATCTTTAAGAAATATCTCTTGACTCATGAAAAGACATTTTCTCATGAAAAATGAGTCTCATAAAAGCATATGGATATGATCACTAATATCCTATGAAACCCTATGGGCAAGTCAGTTGGGACTTGAAATGCCCTAAAGACATGTCAGTCAGGTCTAACGATGTCTTCCGTAAGTGTCATCCATGTTACATGACACCCCTCAGACTATTCCATAATGAATCTCGTGACACACTCTATATGTGGAATGACACTTCATGCAAAGGATCCTGAGACATTCCAATCAGGTCATACATCTCCAACCAGAAAATTAGCCATGTCAATAGGGACTCCTAGGACGTGATATGATTGTCTGTCCTCAGTGTGTAATCCCCAAATATAGTGAAACCGTAGTGTGTAAGACATGGCATAAATGGAACTATGGAGACTCTAATTCTTTCCATATCCAAGAAACATAGTCTACCTGTACCAAAGTTTTTATACGTATATTGACCATAAAGTAAATTTCTAGCATTTAGGCCCCTTATTCAAGGAATTGACATTGATCATTTTATATCTGTTTTTTCCCACAACAAGCATGGATCACATGGGATTAAGGAGTAGAAATGATCATATCATCTGCAATATAAACCTCCATAATGGTATTGGGAAACCATAATGTGTAATCCTGGACATAAACCAAATTATGATGACTCTAATTCCTTATATAACTTGGTTATGTAGGATTCATTCTTAAGGCCTGAGGTCAAATAAGACACCCCCTCCAGTAAAATTCTTTCCATGACTTTGATGTTTCAACCAGTGGGACTCAATTAGTCCCCTGATATGATCACCCTATTATATCCATCATTGGACTGATAAACCCCCCAATCTATGATTACTCTGATAACTGCACTAACCAAGATATGTAAGACCTCTCTCCAAGACCAGAGTCCCATAGTAAATAATATCAAGTCAATCCTAGTTCATAATCCATGAATCATAAGAAATGATGTGACCATTTTCTATCCCTTGTTTCTCACACTGAGCATGGATCATATGAGCTTAGGGATACATGATAATCATATTTTCTACACTATGAGTCTCTATAATGACAAGGGAAACCATGAAGACTATGACAACTCTAATTCTCACTATACCTGGGATACGTAGGAAACCCCCTTAGGGTTAAATCTCAAATAGTTCTTATCTTAATATCTGAACATATTTCCTCACCGTATGACATTATAAAGCATGAGACAAATGAACTATGTGGTTTTTTATTATTGAAATAATAAGAATACATCAGACACCTCATAATGGATAAATCCCCTCATTATAATATGAGATGCCTTTTTTACATGGAAGCATGATCTGAAGCACATAGTTATATGGATTCAGTATATAAGAAACTTCCCATTACTAGAAAATGATGAAGAACCTCATATATATGAGGATGGATTCACTAAAGAGATCCCAATCTTTTTTATATGAACGATAATTAACCTATGATCAATTAATTAGTGTAACCAGTCTGATATAATTATTTGGAAGATATTTACAAACATATTATAAATCAATAATAGATTCCCAGAGTGGGAAATAAATCACCCAAAAAGGGTGATATGAGCCCAAACTCCCATCCTCTCAACCAATACTAGCCCCCATGAGTAGATGGGCCTGAAAACCTAGATGACTACCAGCCTTTGAAAAGTAGATCCATACTTAGCTATAGATAAAGGACCATTTGGATTTTATAGGGAATATGCAATAGATGGTAAACTCAATGTCTGTGATAGATTGAGGCCTTAAAATATCTCTCAATTAAACCATTAAAGTGGGAACCTATACCAAGTTCACATTGAAATCTGATGAAACAATATCCAATGCACAATAAAATAACCATAGAAAATAGCTAGGATATGTAAAATTATAATGTATTTAAGCAAGAAGATTTGGTTTAACCAATAAATTCTTATTAGTACAACCCTTGTACAATGATGTATCACCTCACATAAATACTCACCATAGTGTTCAAAATAATAAGCTCCATGTACATTGATACATGGAATCAATTATTGAATTTTAATGTATCTTGTCAATATTTTATAATTTCAATATACTTCTTTCATGTAGGAATTATTATTCTCAAGAAATAATGTATCCTCATACCTAGTTAATATAAAACCATCACCATGGTATAATTTTTCCTATTCATTTTGTGTCTTTGGAATATTTATTTTCCACCCCTCTTTTGGAATTAATCCCTATGAAAACTATTTGTTCATCTTTGTAATTGACTAGAACCAATTCAATATTTCTCTTAATTTTCAAGAAGAGATATTAACCCATTTATATAATTATAGTCTATAAATTTACTATCTCTTTTCTATTTTATGTTTTTCTATAATATACATAATAACATTAGGATACTTATTATAGATGCACTTTTTGTTTTTCTTGATGAAAGTTTGTTTATATCCTTTATATACATGCATATAATAAAACATGTTCTTATAACATAATGAATTTATATAATACTTTAACTCATAAGATATCTATTATTCATGATTGTTGGCATATTTTAATGGTACAACATCATTATTTGTGATGCTTTTCGTGAAAATAACAGATGTTTTTCCAATAGTTAGAAGTTGAAAAATTGATACTTCTTTTACATACAGTATAATTGTAATATATATAATGAAATGTGAATTATGGAATTACTCCATATTAAAGTTTTTAATAAATGTTAATATGTAAGACTCATCATCGACCTGCCATATTAGAGTCATATTCTTGTTGTAGATAAAGTAATATTTGTTTAGCAATTACTCTATGCAAAATTATAATGATTGAAAAATTCATAGTCAACATATTCTTCTCCAAGACAAAACAATGAAAATTATATCTTATAACCATTAATATACCATAATTTAATTTAACATTCCTTAAAAACCTAATGGAATATCATGAGGAATATTTATCACTAGTTTACCCATGGAATAGTTCATGATATCTAGATAAACTAATTCTAAATTTTTTGAGGCGTACCGTTATTCGTTAAAGCTTCTTTGTCCAAAACTACATATATTGATAATACTAAAGGACTTTAACATCAAATAGTTAAAATAACATTCTAGGAATTACCTTGACATCTATATAGTTTTTCATGAAATAAGTATTGTCTCTCCACAAATGGGTACAGGAGATTTACATTTCATATTCATCACATATTGTTTATGATTCATGTATCACTGAACTATTGGTTGGGAATGAAACATGATAAAAAACATTATATTTTGAACATGAATAATGTATCCCCATTCCCAAAGGACATGTGAGATAATTTTTTTGGTAATTTTCCAAATTTTCAATTGAAATAATAAAATTTAAAATATAGAAGTAATGTTCTTCTCACCGATAACATAGAATCCACCCTTGCATAACCACATAGAGAACACAGCTTACTTCTAGTAATGTTTCTATAATTACATGGTTATTATATTTAAATAAAAAAATGTGATTGAAATATTTTATTTAATACAACAAGATTATAAAAAACATTAATTACAATTGATGAATATTATTCAAGAAGAAGTCGGTAAATTCTTCTGTGATTCAACTCACTTCATTTAGGCATCTATATATATGTCAGGATATATGAAAAAAACTACATGTTTAATAACTAAAGTTATTTCATATAAGGATGATGAAAATTTTCCATTGGAACTACACTTTTAATTTTCCGTTTTGCCTTGTATTTCAATTTTTTCTCCTTAGGAACTAATGATTATACTATATTTATGTTCTTATTTACTTAGTAATGCTTCCCTGAAAGGTAACGAAGTGTTTTTTATCCATAATTTTTATTTTTTAAAATTAAATTAAATTAGAGTATATTTGTGAAAATTATATGATAATAGGATCCATTTTAAGTTAATGAACTATCATTCGATTTATATAGATAAAGTGTAATAATAACCCATTCATATCTCGCTTCAAATTCTCCATGAAATATTTTCAGAAATGATACCACATGTAATATTATTCATGCCCCAATGTTAAATCAAGAAATCACATCATAAATTGATGATACAATTATGAAAAAACCATCATATACATCATACATGAGTCTTGAGTAATAATTTTTAACTCTTTCACTTCATAAGATGGATTAACAGGTATTGAGGACAATGGTACCTTGAATTTTTGATGTCTTAGTACTTTGTGCAAGATTCTGTACTACCCTTACAAACATGTGCTGGTAAGGAAATTAAAATTTTCAAAAAAATATCATAGTTTGTCTTATGATATTACATTACATTTTCTAAAAAAATAAAATATAGCAGATTATTAATTTTTTTCTCGATTATAGATTTTTCCATTATTGATTAATTAATAAACTCGTTAAATGTATCCAAATATTTTATCAAATTCATGGAATCCATAGTACTAGATTCATAATACTTTATTTTTTGAGTATTCTAATGGCATGGATCCTTGAACCACCCCTCATAGTATACATACTATGGTTAATCCACTACTCAGAGTGTTCAAGGTAGACATTTGACTGGACAACCACAGTAACTCATTTCTCCTTTATATGTTGAGTGAAGTAATAGCTTCTAAAATCATAAAATGGTTTACCCAAAATATGCATCAAAAGTTACATCAATCTAGATTTATCTACTCGATTTCTTCCCACATTAGGTAATTCAACCCATTACTCTCATAATAATTCACTAGTAATTGGAGGCACCCTCAACAATGGCTGACTGAGAACCCTGTATACCTAGTTTTTTTTCAAATTCAAATGATGTAAGGTGTGTCCAACGTAATATTTTTGTGAGGGATTTTATATTTGTTTCTCGATGAATATAAACCATTTTAAATAATCTATTTATACTATGTTGCAATTCTCACAACTGAAAATTAATAGTGAAACATCCATTTCTTATTTGTGAATTTTTTCATGTCTATTATTTTATGTGTTTCATGTTGTGAGGAAAATGCATAAATAATAAAAAAAATTAAAAAGAAATAAAAATACCCTACTTGTATTGAGCATCATGTATTGGTTCATCTATTTAAACTTAATCGATCAACCATCACCTACGGGAAACATACCAGAGTCATAGCATGAATTATTATGCAGCTCGCCTTGTCCAATGTATCCACATATCATCTGGATTTTACCTAAAATTGGAATTTTCTGTATGTTACAACATTATTGTCATTATAAAAAAAATAATCACACATAGGTGAGGGGTATCAAGAGTAAAAATATAGATAATGATGGTTGTACATTCCCTTGTACATTTTCTAATAAAAATGATAATGCACATATAATCAATAAAACTAAATAACTATTCCTAATTATTGCATGAACATAATAAATAATAAATATAAATAAAGTATACATACACAGGTCGATTAATTTCTCAACATAGAGTAATAGGTTAATGGAAAGGAAGAAAAAAATTAAATGAAATAATTTTAGTATGAGGGTTTTATTTTAATTAAATGAATTATTTGAATTAAAATAATTTAATTATATTCAGTTTTACATAATTTAATTTCTATTACAGAAATTAAATTTATAAATTAATTTAATTTAATATGAAAAATTAAATTAATTATTCATTATATTAATATTTTTGTTTATCTAAAACCAAAATTTAATTTTTATTAAATTAATTTTCAACTAAACATAATTTAATTAACATAAATAATTTTGATTAAATAAATTGTTATTCGGTCATAAATCCCTGCGCAGGGCCAGCGTAGGTCTGGAAAACCCGCTCCAACCTACTTGGGGATGGATTTGGTCTCAATAGAGGCACTTAGGATTATCTCGTACGACTGAGTGTTGGGGTTTCATCTGTTAGTTGGATGAAGACCGACTGGGGGGCACACATAGGTCCACTAGGTAGTGGTTCTGAGGAGGGAGAGACATAATGGTGGATGGGATACAATATTTGTCGAACCATGATGGGGTGATGAAATCCAACAGTGCGGTGATGGAAGTGACAATCGGGGAGGTTTGGGGTTCGATCGGTCTCGGTCTATTGGCAATGGGAGGTGTGGAAAGGGTTCTTTGGCAGTTGTCCTATAAGAGAGATTGTGGTAGTGATCTAGCTACTTAGAGGTGGGCACTTCTGTGCACAGCAAGATCTATTGGTTTTGGTGCTCAAGAAGGGGTAGAAGGCATTCATGAGTTGTCAGACACATGAGGCGACCAATGATGGACCTTCGGTATGATAGCGTGGATTGTGGGAAGTAGTGACCATCATCAAGGGTGGTGCTTCCAGAGAGGGTCGGCATACTAGCCGTAGTCACTAAAGGGAGAGAGGCCTATACTGCTGGTCCGATAAGGTCTTCAAAAGGTTGTAATGCGATCGGAACCGGGTTCCTCGAGCGCGGGGCACTCGGCCCGGGAGAGCACATCCATGCAAAACTACTATTGTGGCCATCGTTCGGGTGCTCGACGGAGGGGAACTAGCATGGATCAGGTTATCCATCAACTCAAAGTGAATGAGACTACAACCCTCCTGGATCTGTCAGACAGAGGAGGGAGACATGGGGTATTCCATTTTAGAGAGTAATTTTTTTTGGGTTTTATAAAAAAATCCAGGAAAGGGGATCAGGGTTCCCATTTTTAAAAAAATGGGTCTGGAATGCGTGAACGCCATTCAAGGATTAAACATATAAGAAATAGTTAATGATTAATAAGTTAATTAACAATATAATTATTAATTAGTAGATAATTAATATAATTATTATTTATTATTTATTATTTACTAATATACAATAATTAATTAGTTAATAAGTAATATAATTATATATTATTTAATTATTTAATTAGTAATATATTTATTAATTGATAATTAATTAGTTAATTGGTAATAAAACAATTAATTATAATTATTCATTATAATTTTTAATTATGGATTATTAATTTTTAATTAGATAATAATTAATTAGTTAATTTTTAATATAATTATAAATTATAACTATTAATTATTTATTATATAATAAATAATTAGTTATTTTGTAATATAATTATTAATTATAAAATAATTAATTAATTAATTTGTAATATAATTAGTAATTATAACAATTTATTATAATTATTCATTATAATTATAATTTATTATGTATTAATTATTAATTATATAATAATTAATTAGTTAATTAGTAATATAAGTATTAATTATACAATAATTAATTAATAATATAATTATTCATTGTAGTTATTAATTATATTTACTAATTATTAATTATATACTAATTAATTAGTTAATTAGTAATATAATTATTAATTATAATTTGTAATAAAATTACTAATTATAATTTGTAATTATTAATTATATAATAATTAATTAGTTAATTAGTAATATAATTATTTATTATAATTATTCAATATAATTTGAATTTTTTAATTGTCAATTATTAATTATATAATAATGATTTGTTCATTAGTAATATAATTATTAATTATATAATAATGAATTAGTTAATTAGTAACGTAATTATTAATTATAATTAGTAATATAATTATGAATTATAATTAGTAATATAATTATTAATTTTAATTATTAATGATTAATTATATAATAATTAATTAGTTAATTTCTAATATGATTATTAACTATAAAAAATTAATTAGTTAATAATTAGTTTATTATTATATAATTAATAATTATATTTCTTAATTAACTAATTAATTATTATATAATTAATTATTAATAATTAATAACTAATAATTGTAATGAATAATAATAAATATTTATTATATTACTAATTTACTAATTTACTAATGAATTATTATATAATTAATAATTATATTACTAAATAAATACTTAATTATTGTATAATTAATAATTATATTACTAATTAACTAATTCATCAATATGTAATTATTAATTATATTACAAATTAAAAACTTAATTATTATATAATTAATAATTATATTACTAATTAAGTATTATTAACTAATTAATAATTATATTTCTAATTAACTAATTAATCATTTTCTCTTTTATTAATTATTAAAAATTAATTATATAATAATTAATTAGTTATTTATTATATAATTAATAATTATATTACTAATTAACTAATTAATATCTATATAATTAATTATTAATAATTAATAACTAATAATTGTAATGAATAATTATAACTGTTTATTATATTACTAATTTACTAATTAACTAATGAATTATTATATAATTAATAATTATATTACTAACTAAATACTTAATTATTGTATAATTAATAATTATATTACTAATTAACTAATTAATTATTATGTAATTAATAATTATATTACAAATTAACTTATTAATTATTATATAATTAATAATTTGTCATTAGTAATTATATTAATTATCAACTAATAAATAATTATATTGTTAATTAACTAATTAATCATTAACTAATTCTTATATGTTTAATCTTTGTTTTAATTTTCATTTATATCGGTTTTATAGTTTTTATTTTATAGGTTTTCTAAGCCACGTACTTGAAACGTTTTTAAGTTTCAAGTTGGTGGTTTTGAAAGCATATAAATTATTTTTCATCAACATTTTTTATGAAATTATTTTTATTTTCAACTATTTATTATATATTTAATCCATGTTTAAAGTTTCATTCATATTTATCCTATAGTTTTTTTATAGTCTTTCAAAGACATGTATTTGAAACATTTTTAGGTTTCATGTTGGTCACTTTGAAAGCTTATTAATTATTATTTGTCAACATTTTTTACAAATTTTTTTTTATTTTCAAAAATTTCTTATATGTTTAATCAATGTTTTAAGTTTCATTTATATTGGTCTTATATTTTATATTTTATAGTCTTTCAAAGTCACGTACTTGAAACAGAATCCCACATCAGAAAAGTAGAATGTTCTATGCAGGAAAGAGAGAAGCTGAATCCCACATCGTAAATATAGAACGATTTCCAGGGCTAGCCCTCTTATAAAAGAGAGCCCTGGGTGAGGGTGTCTGTTAGAATCCAGATTGTTGTAACAGCAGAACTACTAGATATTAAATAGTAGATAAATTATGCTGAAAATTCTTGTTATATATATATATATAAAACAAAAAAAAATTTAAAAATACAAAGAAAATAAACCTTTCTATAGGATTCTTGAACGGGGTTCATGCGTCCTTTATTAAGTTTTTACAGGATGTGTGAACCCCATTCATGCATCCCAGACTCGGCGGAAGATGCATGAACCCCGTTCACACATCCTTCAACTCGGGAGGATGCCTGAACAGGGTTCATGCATCATAGACCCAATTTTAAAAATATATAGAACCCTAACCCATTTTGGAAAAAGAAAATATTCAAAAACCCATTTTAAAAAATTACTCAACTACAACCCTCCTAGATTTGTCACATAGAGGAGGGAGACTTGGGGTATTCCATTTTGGAATCACCTAAAAAACCTATCCTTTTTTTGTTTTCCGCCAACCCATTTTTCTCAAGGCTATATCATTACCCTTTTGATAAAATAATTACCATTATTATTTTACTATTTTTATACTATAATGATTATAATTTTATAATTTTCAACAAAATTTTGGAAATAAATTCAGTAGGAAAATTCTATTCCAGCCACCTGAGTTTTTAGCGGAAAATGTATTTCACTGGTAATTATTACTGGTTATACAACCCGAATATAATTTCACAAAAATGGAAAATGTTCAAAATTTTAATTCCAAAATAATCATCACATTCTATAAATATTTTTGTTCAGATATCTATAACTTAGTCTCCTAAACTAAGATTGAAGTATGATCTAATATATTGGGACCAAATTAAAACTATTTTCTAAAATTTAAAGCTTGTTTAATTTTATTGGATCAAAGAATTCACATGATCTCTTTGATTCCAATTGATGGTATCAGGGTGCACATCAGAAGTCTATGGGCTGGGGAATTTAAAACTTTTATCACCAGAGTTTCAGATATTATCTTCTTTAGTGATCTAAGCCCTTTTATTGTTTAAAGACCTTGTGTGAATTAAACAAATCACATAATATAAAAAACAGAATGAGTACCTTGTTCTGAATCGAAGTGTGCTCGACAGTAGATCATCACCAAAAACCATTTATCAAAGTATCTGAATCTTAAGCACTATAGTTCATTCACACATTCTCCATGAATATGTACACACATCGTCAATAAAATGTTTTGTGCTACCAAAAAGCTCTAATGATCTCTTTAACATCATAATGATTATAATGACCTAATTCCTTCAATCCATTAAAGGTTCCTTGGATCAGTCACTCATATAGAAGATATCTCTCTATAAATAATGAGGAGGGAGAAACTGTCATTCCTGAAAAATAGTCTATGGAATGATCCTCTCTCCATCTTTATATAATGGGTGTATAAAATTCCCTAGTAGGGTTCCTTGTCCCCCAGAATATCAATGCCCACAAAATAAGCAATAAATAAATAATTATGAAGAATTAAACTACATCATAAATAGTATTTATATTTTATCACATACCAATCATATATGTTAATGAAAATAATTAAATAAACTAAGTCGGTTAACACTTCTAGTAATTACCTCTAATATTAAATGATCTTGTAATATTAAAAAAACATTCACCCATACAAAAATATTCCTCATATTTAATTATGAATTTCCAAACAATTTTTTTAAAAAAATCTACTCAATTATTCTTTACATGAATAATATTGATTTTATTTACTTGTCTATGATTTATAACACTTGGAATACTCTTGGACACATGGTGGGGCTCACCATTTCCTATATACTTATGCACCACTAAATTTAGAATTCGTAAATACACTATTGTGTGTAAACCCCTAGGCCCTTATCTAAATAGCAATTAGTACTATTTACAGACCAAGAGTATTGTCTTGAAACCCATCAAGTCCCCTAAAGAGACATGTTATGGTCATAGAATCTACAAACAACCTACAAAAATGAATTGTGTAATACAATTTCTTTGTCTTTCGATATCTCATAAAGCATGAAACAAACCTATGTCATCATCCTTTCTTGATTGATTGAGTGTTGATCTAACTTGATGGAGTACCTTCAACTACCTTTTATGTAGATTTATGAAGTTACTACCATCATGATCAATCAGGATAGAGATATATTACATCCTCAACTCAGAAGCAACAAGTTAAATCTTGATCATTTAACCAATTTTATGCCACCAATGATGCACCCAAAAATAGCTAGCTCACTACAATTTCATTATCATGGTTTTACCTTTCATCAAATTATGTGATCAAATGGCACAAATTGATAATGATATCAAGTCAAGAAACCAATACATATGTCTTTATATAGGAATATCAAATAAAACCTAAAACATGTGGTGTTTTTATTGGTGGGATTGTCCACATGATAAAACCTACAAAATATCACTGAGTGAGACTTTTTGAGAGTATATCTAAATACCTATAACACCCCAACACTTGACATTAAAATATCAACGGTATCCTGTAGTTATGATGTATCTAGAGGATAAAAAATATATTTAATATTAATTTCATAGTATATCGGTGTTATCATTATATCGTAAGATCATATATAAAATTTTTTATATGATAATTAATGTATGTAAATGACCATTAAATAGTGGATATAGAAATATCTACACAATAAATATAATAGTAAATCATGTATATATCACTGTATCTATGATATGATAATAGAAATGTACTATTTAGTTGAGTATTAGTAACCCAATATTAAAATAATATATATTTCATATATATTTCATGTATATATTAAGAGTAATATGAAAAAAATTAGATTTAGGAAATGAAATATACTGTTTATAGAGATGGTAGACCATATGTAAGCTTGAACACTATTTCCATTTTCTCACCAAATGATATAAAAGAATATAAAAGAATATATTAATTTTATATAATCATTTTTATTTAAAATTCATCACATATATTCATTACATTTACCCTTATTACATTCCATTCAAATCGTTTGTGAAAACAAATGACATCGATTTATGAGGTGGTAGTCCGTCGTACACACGAACATCGTTATCATATCCCCCACAGAATGTAAAGTAAGAAGTTAAAAGTATAATATTTATAGACAAGTTATAATTATGTTAAAAATATAATATAAATTAATTTAATCCATCTTAAATACCATCCATGTAAATCATAATTGAAAAACACATCACATTGGTTCACGAGGCGACATTCCACCATAAACACAAGCGATGTTATTATTTTCTAATGGGTATGGAATTAAGAAGGTAGATATGGTATTATAATTCTTTAGGTATAATAATAAAATAAAAATTATATACAAATATTAAATAAATTATTATATCCATCCACGAGAGACCGTGATTGAAGATGAATAACATTGTTTCATTGGGCAATAGTCCAATGTACACATGAATAGTGTTTTTGAATCCATGTTGATGGAAGTTGAGATTATTATAGTACATGAAATTTACATAAAAATATTTTATTATATTCAATATACTATTGTTAATATATCAAAATATTTAAATAATAATTTAAGGATAAAATGGAAGAAATAAAATAAAACACTTGGTTAGGGAAGTTACACCTTCTTCGAATAAATTCCTTTAGTTTTCAAAGAAAGGTATTAGAGTTCAAGATTAATGACCAAAATAGTTCTTTTAGGATCCGATGAGGGAATTGATTAAGTGATTTGTAAATGTATAGGTAGAACTAATAGGCTTTTAATAGTGATATGATGAGAATAGAGGTGGAATTTTATAACTGAGTTGAGTGACACACTTGTAAATTTTGAAAATAAAAAGTTATACACATGATTATAAAAAGCTCAAGGACTCTAAAATGTCCCATTATAAATTCAGAGACCATATAAGTTCAAAATATGTTTATAAAATGGGTTTTTAACAAGACTAATGGTCATTTTAACCCATATATGTTTTATTTTTACACTAGTAAAACTTTTTTTCTTCTTAAACATAGTAATTAATTTGTAATTTTTTTAGAATTCATAATAGTTGACCAACATATAATGTGTTTTAGATTGTATGAGGGAATTTACCATCTTACAATTCATATTATCCAAAACTATATTCAACTACAATGGTGTATCATAGTGGATGTGCAGGGTCGAATAAACAAGGACTAGTAGTTAGGTAGGAAACCAAGCAATAAGAACCATATGGAAGGACTCCTCATGGTATATCATTGGATTGGATTTCTAGATCATTAATTGATTGGGTTTAAATAAGGAAAGAGAGAAGGTATTATAGTCAACTTTAGGGTATAGAATGAAATATTAATCCTAAATATTTATTTTGATAGACATATGGATTAGGCTGTTAAGCATTTAAAATCTCACTTATTGGTCATGGTAAAACCAATTATATCAACCTATTTTACAACTACTCTTTAGTCAAGAGATTGTAAACAACCTATATATAGTGTTAATAGGTTCAATGTTAGAAAGTATCACTAGATATTTGAGCTAGATTACTAAAATCCATCTATTTTAGGGTTTTTTGATAACACATCCCATGATCAAAGTTATAAAAAATAATGTGATAAACTATTATTTTTTACTAATTAATATTCATTGGGTTACAAAATTTTGATTTAGATATTCATTATGTTTAAAAACACCCTTACTATTGACCCCTAACACTAAGAGGGTTGACGACATATGATGGTATTAATTGAACATGGAAAAAACATATCATTCTTGAAATGATAAATAAAAAACACAAATAATTGAAATAACCAATTTAAATAATCTAAAAGGAAATAAATACCCACATGATGAATGGTCAAAGAAAGAACAAATAAATTTTTGGTGTTGAATGGATGTTTTTATTAAAATCGAATAATGAAATAAGAAATGCACAATCCACAGTCAAAAAATCAAATGATTCAGAAATGGATTGATTAAAAAAGTAATGAAAATAAATAGATCTATACTTTTATAGAAAATAGGAAAGAAATATATATGATAAATGAAAGGGTTCGGCTACTGCCCAAGAACACATTCCAGGTCAGGAACCTCTATATATATATAATCAAAAATCTCATAACATGTAAATAATTCCCATCATGAGAGTAATTTATGTTAACTCCACTTCAACAAATATATGACATGTACATTCATTTCATATTGTGTACTTCAGATCTAAAAAGGACTCCAATGACCTTAGACCTCTCGGATTTCATAGCTTGTATCTTCTGTGGGATTCATATTTAGAACATTCCTATCATGTAAATTTATCACGCTATTTATGTTAATCCATACTCATATTCTAGGATTTAATTTAATTTAATATATTCACATCAAGTATTCGGTTCATGTCATTTAATTTGGATTCACATCTTGTGAATTGGATAGAAGATTTTCAGCTTGAGGATTACACATCGTGAATCAACTTTATGGTGTGTAATGTATGATTTTTCAGATTTATCAATGTCTTCTCCCTATAGTGTTGAGTAGAAATTTTAAGACAAAATGCAGTGTAATATCAAATAAATTACAATTAATTATTAAATAATTTTATCCAAATTAAATATATGAATTCAGCCTTGCAAATTCCCCCACACTTGAACAAATTCTCATCCTAATAAAAATTATATCAATCTGGATTCCAAATCAAAAGAAAAATAAACCATAAACATGAATTAAAACCAAGAAAATAAGTTGAACTGTTAGTGAAAAAAATATCCTCTTAAATCATTCATGCATATAAAATAAGTCATTCCTATTAGTTATGTTCTATAATCTGATTATTTACTCCTTTAACAATATTTTTTCAACTATTATTTTTAAGAAATACATATATTTAAATTTACCTCATAGTGAATTTTCATTCATAACTCAAGGTAAAATGAAATTGGAGTTTCTATCATACCTTTAATATATATAAATTACCATAGTCTTGAATTTATTCTAAAATTTCAACTCTATAAAGATAAACATAGAATTAATCATGAGGGATTCATCAATACAGATCAAATTACAATATGGATAAGTGTAGGTGGGTAGATGATAGAAATAAATATTAAAATGGTTAAAATTTATAGTATATAATACATTATCATGATAAACAATTCAATGAAAAATATCATAGATAAAGAGACATCCCCAAAATCCCAAAGGATCGGGGAATGTCAATGGATGTGTCATAATAATGCAATGAAAGTATCTTATTTTTTTCCTGAAATTAAAGTCGAGGATAGATCACACATCCACCGCTTAATCACAAATGATCCTTTATAAGATTCATTAGTTTGGTAATGGTAAATTTTGATCATCTTAATTCACAATGCACACACACATACATATGTTAACCAGATAAAAATGAATGGTACATCTAAAAACACGTGGAACAATTCTAGAAAATTAGGTGAAATATTCACCGTACATCTCCTCAGATATAAAAAAATCCAATTTTCATAAGTAATGACCCCCCACTCTTATTCAAATGGAAATTAGGAAATAAAATGAAGATTAGGGTAGTAAGGGATTAATTGGGCATGTAACATGGATCAATCCTTATAATGTCATTCATAGATTATATGGGCTTATGATGGAAATATTTATAGGTGGGTGTCATGATAAATGGATCAAAAAAGCTTACCTGAATCAAATTAATAGTTTATTTATTTAGTAATACCCTTGATAAGACTCAAATGAATGTTATTATAGGTTAAAATTCTTCAATTATGTCTTAAGAAATATTCTTATAAAAGAATATGATAATTCTCGTCAATCCTCTTAGGAATGGGAGTATATCAAATAGCTCGCAATTTCTCATAGAATAGTATCCAGTAATAATTAATAAAAAATTAATTGAAATAATAAAGAATTGGAATTAAATTAATCAACATATTAATCATGCTAAAATTATAAACAATAATAAAAATGGATTTTAATAATCTACAACCATACATTACTTTTCCTCAAATTGGTGTAGTGATATTTCATGTTAATTCATACTTTCAATATAAAAAAATTTCTTGATAGACTAATGATAATATGAAATAATCCACGTGTGTATAAAATAAAGATCAATAATAACCCCACCACTCTTAAAATAAACAAGTTTCCACACTTTTCAAGAAACTAACATGGTATATAAATATTATCTGATATATATTTCAAATGAACATTATGAATAAAAAATTGGGAATCTATAACTCCATAAAATGAAGGTCTTTCAATGGGGTAATCTCAGGGATGGTGATGGGAAATTTTGATTCCTTTAACTAAAATAAAAACAAAATACATTCACTTGATAAACCATTAATACTAAAGAGTTAATAAATATGTATGTAGATAAATAGGTAGGTGAAAACATTCAATAGTAAGATAAATTTTCACAGATAAATTCATGATTCGACTATAATGAAGATTTGGATCACCCGTGAACAAAAAGTGGAAGAAAATATAAACAAAATTGTCATAAGAAACTCAAAGTAAATATAAGGAAACATAAAATATGAGTTTTCCCTCATATAAAGAACTATCAATGGCATCGTCATCAAGATAGATAGAAAAAAATAATTAAATAAATTTTAAAAAATTGTATCTATGTTCATGAGTTTTTTCTTAATAAATTTTAAATTTTTCCCCATTGACCATAAAGAGTAGTATCCACCTCATTAAATTAGATTTCCATATAGTGAAAGACTTCTAAAACTTTAAAGGGGGTTGACCATTGGGTTTCCCGCTTCCCAATAAATAGTTTCAAATGGGAATTAAAACTTATAATTTTATCCCCTAGTGTAATGATTTATCATTAAATGCATTGACCATGCCATTTATTTTTTTATTTCTTTATAGATTTGGGAATTTTCATATGTGTCCCTTATGGTCTCTTCAGGCTCATCTATTTGTGTAATTCTACCTTCTCTATCTTTTATTTCATTAATTTTCAGATTCATAAGATTTAAATAATATAGATGATCTAATTCAACAAAAATGTGACATGGATTCCCATAAAAAATATGTAAGTGGGTAGTGCCAATGGGTGTTTTATATTTTTTCTGATATTCGAAATATCATTCATCAAATTTGATACTCTTGTTATTTATACTTATTTCCACTTTTTTCCAAGATTTTTTTATTCACTATCTTATTGATTTCAACTGGTCCACTTGTCTATGTGTGGTAGGGAGTTATATTATTATAACATATTTAATATCCATTGGGAAATACTTTTTCAAAAGTATTTTCAATGTGAGTTCCCCAATAACTAATGAGATATTGTGAAAATCTAAATTATAAAATATATTTTCCCTTACAATTTTTATGAACACAATATTTTTGTCATGGGTGGTGGATTTAGCTTTAACCCACTTCAAATCATATTCCAAACTGACTAGGATGCAAAATTTCCCATGGGAATTAGGGAATATCAACATGAAATCAATTCCCCATACATTGAATATTTCAACTTCTAGAATTGGATTTTGGGTAATTTCTATTCTTTTTTCCAATGGATCTTGTTTGCTGGCACTGATCACAACTTTGAATGAAAATCC
This sequence comes from Viscum album, assembly GCA_963277665.1. NCBI lineage: Eukaryota > Viridiplantae > Streptophyta > Magnoliopsida > Santalales > Viscaceae > Viscum > Viscum album. The sequence goes on from OY728158.1 coordinate 1,469,691,142, forward strand.
TCACATCATGATGGAGTGTATAACATAATAGTATGATATATATGATTTTATCCATATTGAATTCTGATTATGGATTTCCTCCAATCGGCGACGTGTGGCGCATCTCAAGTACTATTTGTATTTCATCCTCTAGATTGCAATATAACATTAATCTATCAGCACATCACTAAAATAGTATAATCTCATCCTTGTAATAGTGTATGGCCTTGACCAATAATTTATTTATAAATTGGTAGGATAGTTGGGGATTATGTGTTCCCATAAAAATATTGTATAAAATATCATAAAATAATGGTTTTGATTGTGTATTTATATTAAGATTTTTTTCATCATGGAATTCCTCTTGAATGCTAAGATTACTATAATATTAAATTCTCAGTAGTGGATGTCAAGAAAAGTTATCATTGATGACATTTAAGTCCCTTTAATGTCCTTAATGATGATATTAAATCCATTGAGCAGTAAGATCCTCCATAGGAGTCATGGTTTTTCATCCATTTTACTAAGTAGGTATTTCAATAAAACATGATCTACTTAGACCACTACTTTATAAAGAACAAGGTATGAGTAAAACCCTTCAAAATCAAATATGACTACCATTAACTCTTTTTCTATGGTTTTATAATTTATTTGAGCTTCATTCAGTGTATTTTTGTGATAATATATGTGCTGAAATATATTTCCAACTCACTATCTAAAAAAACTCCTATAGTAATGTCATTGGGGTCACACATTAATTTGAAAAACATATCCTAGTTTGGTGATATAATTATAGGTGTTTCCACAAGGGTATTCATTATATTATTGAATTCCCACTGACACTCTTCAGTGAGTTCAAAAATAATTTTCTTTGATAAAAGTTGTGTTATTGGTTGGGATATTCTCTCAAATTCTTGGATGAAACAACTTTAAGATCCCACATAGCCCAGAAAACTACTAATACCATTAATCATCAAGGGTTAAAGTAAGTATTCAATAACCATTATATCTATAGTATCAACTAAAATTCCATTATTTTATATCTTATGTTTGAGTAATATTCCTCCTTGGACCATAAAATATAAATTTTCACAGTTTGGTACTAGGCACTTCTCTTCACACTCTTGTAGAATGTGGTTTATATTTATTAGGAAGACAATGAAATATTGTCCATACCTAGAAAAATCATCCAAATATTTCTTTATAAACTCCTTTTATATATCATGAAAAGTATGTTCCACTCACCATTAAAATGCCACTGATCTGTAGTACATTCCAAATGACATCCATCTATATGAGAAGGCCCTGGAATGACATGTGAATGTGGTTTTAGAGTAATAGGTTGGGTTTATTGAAATTTGACTGTATCTAAAATATCCATCTATAAAATAATATAATTCATGCATAGATAATCTCTCCATTATATGATCCATTAACCGTAAAAAATGTTCCTTTCGAGTAACCATATTATGATGTATAAAATAAACTCATACACATTACCCAATAATGGTTTGAGGTGATATTATCTCATCTACATCATTTTTAATAGCATTGAGGTCTCATTTCATCGAGATGACATGAGATAGAAATTATAATACTAGCTTCAAGATTAATTTTTACTACCTTTTTCACTACCTATTACATCAGTGGAGTGAGTCACCTCTAGGGATGATGATTTGGTTTAGTACATTCTTCCAACAGAGTATTATGGGTGTATATCATCAGGATAATCCCCTTGATGTTAAAAACACCCAAAAAATAATGTTTTTGTTAATTATTAAAACTTTAATGAGTTTTTATTCTTATATTTGAGTTAGTTATGAACTGATAATGACTGTCATTACAGTTGTTCTTTCTATGAATGAATACTTTAGTGATCATGGTAGTGTTTTCAAATCAAGCATCTGTATTTTGATGACTGAGTGTATGAATTTTAGAATGGTATCCCTCATCATAGGTTTAGTGAAATTTATGTCCCCTTGATTATTGTATTTATTTCCATTGGGATATAGGGTCTCTCTATCAACCTCATTGGTCATATAATCATCTTTCTCATCAGTAATAAAGTTTTCATGGAAATCAAATGAATCACCACTTTTAATAGATACTTTCAATAAGTCGAACATTTTTTTTCTAACACTGAATATTATACTTCCTTGATTTACATCAATAAACTCTTTTTTCCTGGCTAAAAATGATCACCCTATACTGATAGGGACGTTTCCTTCTTCCCCCATATCAATTATAAAGAAATCATATTGAAAGATGATCTTACCAACCATCATTGAAATGTCCTCGATAAGTCCTCAATGTTACATGTCTGATCAGTTATCTAGTTTATGTGAAAATGTCATTGGTTATAAGACATTGAGCCCTCATTTTTAGAATACACTCATTGAAATGAGATTGATACTTACTCCATGGTTGCACAAGTCTCCTAAAAAATTTATTGTCCCAATAGTTCATGAGATTGAGAATCTTCAACCGTATTAAATATTATGTGAAATATCATATCAAAATAATTTTGAATACTCTTATTTCAAGGAGATAACTTCTAGGTCTTAAATTTTCTTTTTATTAGAGTAAAACTCATTTAGTAGCTTGGCATTATTTGAAATTTGAGTGATTAACTCTACAAAGAGGATATTGATGTGTAATTACTTAAACATCTACATTTTTTTAATTCCTATCTATATTCCCTTGTATAATTATTTTTAGAAATGAGATATCTGGATTTTAAAGTGAAAGCTCCATAGAGACATATTTATTTTCAGGCAGCTCTTTTATAGGAGATTTTTAACTGGTTTAAATTTATGAATTTGTTTTCACTAGATTTATGTGTACTATCATTTCTATCTTTTCTGATTATTAAATAACATATTTTAGGTTTTTCTAGATTTTTTCTTCACCTATGAATTTATGTGATAAATCCAACATTTACCCACTTAAATAGACCATAAACTTAGCCTCCCCTCTCAAATGTGTCTTGGAATTACAATGAAACGTACCCCATAATTGATTCGACAGAGTTCTGAAGATTTTCCTCACATGGTGATCAAGATTGTGTAAGGTATCCATTTAGTTCTTGCATCATAGTTTCTTGTATAGTAATACTATGATGCACTTTTTCAACAAATTTAGTTAGCCTATTTTCTATATTTCGTTGTGATGATGGAGATTTTTGTTACTGCCTTAGTAAAGCATGATGGTATTTTTATGGTTGAGCGATGGGAAATTACATAGATGTATTAAAAATGCTATTGTTGAAAATTTTATTTCAATCGAGGTTCTAGATGCTATAGTGTGTTACTAGGTGGTCCATGATTTAATTTTTGTTCTTGACCACTCCCCTACTTATAGTAACATTGGTTTTATTTTTTCAACTATTTGGATGATTTCTACTGATACTAATGCTTATGTTATTGTTGGTGAATCTTAAAATACTTATTTCATTGATTATAAATAACATATTTACAATACTAATTTTGAGGCTCTTTCATACCCATCCAGAAGTAAAACTATGTGTGTGGGAATCCACACAATTCAAAAGTTTGTACATCTATAACCAGGGTAAGACATGGCAACTGTGGAGTATGTATCTAAAACGATTCAAGATTCTTTATAAGGGATTTAACTAGGGACAAAATGTGAGTATTCTGTTTAATATGATGGATTCTGAAATGCGATGGTCCTCTATCACTCCTCCATAGACTATAATTGTGGTAAATCTCATCTAAAGTGGTTATGTTTCCTTATGGAATATTGAGCATAAGTCCTCCATCACCCTCAATGTCTCATACATTGTAGACAGCTGGTCAGATTCCTTTTTAAAATGTTTTCAAATGTGTCCACACATCATGCCCATGATGTGGGAACTTTCGAGTGAGATTCGTAAAGTGATTTGAGGATACCCAAGTTAATTATAAGTCTATGTAGGAAAAAATTTTGATCTCATTTCTGAGCATCCATGTTCCTATTAGTGAGATGTATTTATCTATAAAACTCTTGGCTACATCATTCCATGTCTTGATAGACTTGAGATCTTGTATTTTGAGATATTCCTTGGATATTTAATTCAAGAAGAATAAAAAAACTCAAAGAATAATGGAATTATACAATAAAAATTGACTGTAAAAGGTTCCACATACAATATTGAGATTAGAGATATGTTCATTGGGGTCTTCTCTTTGAAGTCTACAAACATGCCCCTTGTTTTAGATCATGTGGACGAGTTGAGGTTTAAATTAAAATTCTTTCTCTTATCTTTAATGGTGTATAATTTTCGGTGCTACAAAAATTATGGATTTCATGACATAGTCCAAAATGAACCGCTCATGCAATGATGGTCACTATCCCAAATGTTCATGTGGTGTATATTGAAGGTTTTGGGGATTAAATAGTGAAAAGTTATTGAGGTCATCCAAATTATATATTTATCATGAATATATATATATATATATATTATTGAAAGATATCAATTCTTAACTATCAAGGATCATCTAACGAGTCAAAGGGACCTGAATTATGCACTAGGATGAAGAAGAGAGGACCAAGTAGCTATTATATGTATGAATATTGTGAAAATAAAGTGGTAAAATTAAAGTGGGTGAGGTAACCCATGGTTCACACTAAATTTTATTGTTCTATGGAACAACAATGTCCCTGCAATGGTTCAAACATTTGATTGGCCCAGATGGAATTCTTGATTTTGTGCAGCCATTGATTAGATTAGATTATATGTTATCCCAAACAACACTCATCTACAAAGGCGTAGCAAAGTGGTAGTCTAGGTTTGAACCCATTGGTTCTAGATGAAAGGCAGGAAACCTAGTGATGATAACCTTTTTAAAGCAGTATCCATGATCCCTCTATGGTTTTATTTTCTTGAAATTATGTATCTTGGGTTCAAATTAGCAAATTGAAAAGTAGTACGAGTCAATTTTGATGTTTCAGACAAATATTAAACCTAAATATTTCTTGGAATAGAACTATGGAAGAGGTTTTGAAAGAGTGAAAATGTCTCCAAATGTTCATGTTCAAACCATTTAGACCTATATAAGATACAAATACTCTTTGTCTAGATGTAATAAAGAACCTAGATGCAGAAAACATAGCTTTGTTGGTAGAAATTATCACATACTACTAGTCCTAGTTTGATCAACTCTAGAATGGTATGGGTATTTTGATTACACATCCCATGATCGGGGTTATATAAAATAATCTGATAAATAATTGTTTCTAACATAATTACTAGCCAAATGGTTACAATGTTTTGATTGAGATATTCCATACATTTAAACACACCCTTACTTTGGACCTGTAACCCTGAGAATATTATTCATGCATGATAGTATAAATAAAAAGTGAGAAAATAGGTAGCATTCTTGACATGATAATTAAATAAATCAATTCATTGCAATCCAAAATTGAAATAATGTTAAAAAATTGAATAATTACCTTAATGAATTATAAAATAAAGAACAAATAAATTTTTTACATTGAAGTGAAATTTGTATTAAAATCAAATGTTGAAATAGTAAATAGGAAATCCATCGTCACAAAACAGAAAGCATCAGAAAAGGATCAATTAAAATAGTAAAAATAAGTAATAAACCTATGTTCTGTTAGAAAATAGTGAAGAAACATAGAAGAATAAATAATGGGATTGAAAAATATCTAATATCTCTTTCCGCATTGGATACATCCACATATATATAGACTCTAATATCTCTATATTTATAAATACGTAATATTTTGATAGTTCATTAAGTGACTTCTTCATTAACAATTACATGAAGTGTAAATGGGTATCCCATATTGTACTTAAGATCCTCAAAGATCTTCAAATATCTTGGATCTCCTAGATTTCACAACTTTAATCATTAGTAGGATTTAGATATCAAACATTCACTTCAAATAAAGTGCTCTCACAATGTATATTAATTGAATATTAGATTTCAAATCATTAACATCATGTAATATCTTCATGTTGTGTATTAGGTTCATGTCATGTACATTGATTCCAGTCTTATAAATTGATGGATATATGTTCTGATCAAGTATTAAATGTCATGAATTTATTTCACGACATGTAATGTCCATTTTTTTATTTTTCAACATCCTATACTATGATTATTAAGTTCCAATTTCAAGAAAAAAAACCAACACACAGTGAAATAGTGAATATTGAATGATCAATTCTTAAAGAAATGTATCAAAAAGATATATATGAATTTGGATTATCAATCGTAAAAAATTAATTTAACCTTATTAGATAATAAATATTATTATGAATCAAAATATAGAATACATTTTCTCTATTTAAATTTAAAATAAGAGTCACATTTTAATTTAAAATCAATAACTTAGACGTGATGAAAAAGTGGTTTCCAAAGTGAAAAGTTTCAAAATATTAAAATGTTTTTAAATCAAAATTAAATCGGAAATTGATTATAATGGAATAAATTGGATTAGTAGATATATAATTGAAATAATTTTACTGTTTAACACCAAATAAAATAAAATTAATCTTGTAAATGCTTTGAATGAAAATGAACCTTTTTAATAAAAAATAACACCATTCACTATTCACTAAAAAAATTTATTTTTAGAAAATTATCAGAAATCCACTACCATATATGTTTTATTGTTTTAAAAAAAAATCCATTTTTCCAATATATATTTTCTAATATTTTCAAAAATTAATTTTAAATGCTAATTCCGCAAAAGGATATATAATAGATTTTATTAAACAAAATTGATTTATTAAGTATAAAATTGGATTTAATCTTATCACATTCCTAGAAAACACCTAATATCAATGTCTAACATTTCATTAGATATATAATTCATATATTTCATTAAAAACAATACCAAAAGTGATTTTTTTAATTTGTTTGGTCAAAACATGTTTGTGTGCATATAAATGATTTTTCAAAAAAAGATTTCATATATTTTAAAATAAGTTTTATTTTCATTTAGAATTAATTTTATATGTATATTTTTAAACAATATATTTTCATTATTTACTGAATCCTATTCACACCCTAAATTCCAATGGCATGGAGATAACTATCATATAAAAATATTTTAATAGAATGTCATCTTACTTTTAAAATAAATTTTTCATGTAACACAAACAAAATTTAGAGTTATGTTTAATGAAATTTCATTTAATAATTTTATGTAACATAAGGTAAAATCAGTTTTCTGTGTAGATCAAGAAAAACATAGTGTTTTTTATAGAAAAAAAATATAGAAATATTTATTTTTGTTAATAAAATTATTTCACAAATATTTGGGCATTACAGTCCTCATACTTATGAAACTTTTATGATGCAATTAATATGAGTTTTGAAAACACATAATATCTAATGACTCATGTTTAGTGTGAGTAACATGATTAGTAAGTGATTAGACACATTGTGTGTAGATGTTGTGATTAAAAATTGAATTAGTCCTGATGGAATATTTGACATGGAGATCTTGCTTTAGGATGGTTCTATATGTATCTTTCTTATAATAGTAATTTGTGACTTCATAATTTAGTTAAGTTTCTTTATTCGCTACCAGATGAGGAATAATGGTAGGTTGTTAAAGGTGAGGTCCTATGAACCAATTTAAATGGAATACCAAGGGAATTAAACTTATGTGGATTCTCAAAAGGGATATCTAGCCCTTATCCTTTAACAGATAATGAATGGGAAATATTATTTGTTGATTGAGAATACTTAGGTGGCATGGGGGTCCCATAATACAAATAATTTTATATAAGGGAGTGACCTGACACATTGCATATGAAGCGGTAATGCTCCACCAAAGGCTCATGGTGTGAGTTCACATGATTTAGGGTACTTGTCTATGTGTTCCTATTTGAGAAGGTTGAAATGTCGAAGGATATCTGCCTGAAATATCTAAGGATGTCTGTAGATGTCTAACTGACATGTTTGACCTGTCCCAGTGTGTCTACTCGACTTGGATAGCATTTTTAGGGCTTTTATGGGATAAGGTTGGCATTTGTAGGGGTCCTCAGGTGTTATAAGTGAAAATATCCTATGTGCTTCACATGATTAAAATGATATGTTTAGGAAAATAACATGAACTGGGTTGACATTTGGGGGTGTGTTGGGTGACTTAAATGATATGTTATGTGTCTTTGCATGAACCAGTATGACATGGCTGGGGTGTGTCGCATGATCTAGATCACATGTCAAGGGATTTCGTGTAATCAAATATGAAATATTCATAGACATTTCATGAAATTGTATAACATTCCAAGGGTGAATCCACATGATCATGTAACTGATTATGTGAATTGTATAAGTCCATTGCATGAAAAAACAATGTATTTTCCTTCACATGAATATTATATCATTTTTATCCCTTTTCGCATAAACACTAAAATATTTGTCATTCATTTTCCATGTAAGGAATCTAATGATTAAGTCATCATGCTAAAGACACTTCATGTATTTGAGATGATATGCCATAGATCCTTCATGTGATCAAATATAACATTTCTAAGACTATTCACATGATCGAATATGACACACCTCAAGGTTCTTTGTATGATCGAAGATGACATGTTTAAGGACTTATCATGAACCATGTTGACATGTCTGACTTATTTTTGTGATCGAAGTCAACATTTCCAAGGTGTTATGCAAGAACAAAGCTATCATGCCTAGGGTTCTTCACATTAACCAAGAGGAAATTTACAGATTGTTTCTTAAGAACAAGTCTTATATATCAGGGGATTTTCATGATCATAGATGAAAATTCAACGGTGCCTCACCTGATCAAATATAACATGCTCATGTTTCTTTTCATGATGAAATAAGACATATCTGAGGTTTGTGTTGTGATACGACTAACATCCCTAAGTTTTGTTAGATGATCAAATATGACATTCCTAGGGACTTTGAATAAACTATAATGACATGCTCGGGGTGCATTCATATGATCAAGGAACTAAATATAACAATTTCATAAGTTCTTTTTGTTAAAAAGACAATGTACGTTCCTTCACATGAATCTTTCCAAATTTTATTCCTTTTTCACATAAACACTCTAATAGTTGTCATGAATTTTCCTACCGAGGCATCCTTGATTAATCTTTCTTACTAAATATTCTTCACGTGGTCAAGATGACATTCCAAAGATCCTAGGTTTGATAAATGGTGTGATCATGTGATGCACATACAAATATCATGTAATAATTTAAGTTAATCACCTGATTTTGGTAGGTGGAAGACTCTTAATATCATATGATCATTCACTATGAAAAGTTATTTATCACCCCTCTGTGTTTTTTCTATATTAAAAGGTTGGAATTTTATAGGCATAACTATCATGAATTTAATAGGATTTTCATGGAAATTAAATCTCATATTTTTTATTAAGCCATAGGAGTGGAAATGTTGATTATTTATCATGTTGTTCACCTGATCTCCCATGTTTCATCAATTATATCATATTTATGTCAGATGATAAAGAATGATCATGTGTTCAATCCATCATTACAAGCATTGTATAGCCCATAGCTTGCTAAATAAGTTTAACATGATCAATCTAGGTGGTATAATGGAGTTTTTTATGATTCAATCCACATGTAGGAGAGCCTTTTCTTGATTTATTTGACTTGTTAATGGTCCAATCATGTTATTAGGTTGACACACTTGTGTCCTTTTATAAGATCAAACTAGCATGTATATGGAATTTCATAAGATAAAGATGAAATGTTTGGGGGACTTCATGACGTCAATATAGAATTTCAAAGTTCCTTCCTTTGATAAGTATATTAATCACAAAATGATCATAATCCATTCACATAAAAAATAGTGTAACTCCACTTCACATATGGAAATTGTAATTTTCGTCTTTTATCACAAGACTCCCTTGTGTGATTTTCAATCATTTGTCAACCAATGTGACACATGATTAGAAGGACATGTATGGAAGGCTCTGTGAGACCAGGCATGTATGTTGAAGGTATTTTTTAAGATCAAGATAGAAGGGCCCCTTAACATGATCAAGATAGAATGTTTGGGCCATTTCCCAAGATCAATCTGGCATGTATGGGGCTCTTATCAAGATCAATATAGAATGATTTTGACTTTTGAAAGATCAAGATGGCTTGTTTGGTTCTTTATAGGAGATTTTTCTAGCATGTATAAGGGCTTTCACATTACCAGTAAACTGACCATGTGATGCACATAATCTCTTCACATTAAATAAATCATAACTCTTCTTCACATCAGGGATTCATAATTTTTAATTTTCATCACATGAACTCCTTGGGTGATTTTTATACATTTTCCAATCGACATGTCATATGATTAGAAGTACATTCCTAGAATATTTTATGAGATATGGATGGCATGTTTGGGGCCCATTGCAAGATCCATTGGAATATCACATGAATTGTTTCATCTTATGATCCCCTATGGCTATTAAATCATGAGTCTCATTGAAATATACATGATTTGAGTGCTCTAGGAAATTTTCTACTATGTTGATATTATTTTTACTTTCTTTACTTTGTAGAGAACATAATACCTATGATTCTGGTGATTCTCGGACCCAAATTTTTCGATCCTCATTTGGATGGTATTAGAAAATGACCCCCTCAAAAGTGATGTTTTAATAAACAAGGACTCAGTTATGAGGTGATAAATTCCCAAATAATTCCCTTGGGATTCAACTGGTTGTTATACTAATAATAGTTTATTCTTCTAAGATACTATTTTTACTCCATGAGGTTCCCTATAAATAAGAGAGTGAGGGTCTATTCATTTATCTTTTTTACTCAATCCTCCATATATCTCATGATTTCACCTCTCATGTGATTTCATTATTAGAAAGCTTTGCGTAACCCGGTCATAATAACTATTCATGATACCCAACCACATAACTATATTTATTGATCTCTTTATGCCAATTTCTTTCATTAAAAAATCATGCAACAAACCAACTAATCAAAACCAATTCACTTGAATGATAGCACATGTACCTATATGTAGGATCGTATTGCATGATACAGATGTATCTCAAGGGATATCACATGATTACTTATTCATTAAGTAGTTTTGGGAAAATTCATATGGTTACGGTATTCTCATGACTAGAGATGGATTAGGTTATCAAGAGACTCATAAGAGATAAAGTGATCCCAAGACTTATAATAGGTCATGCGATCTGCATGATGTTACCAAATCCATGAGATTTCTTATCCAGTACACCCTCTTTTAGCATGGTTAATTACTTATCTAACATATTCTTCTTTTGTATTAATATATATAGATTTAATAAAGGATCCTATAGTTTTCATGTATCATTGAAATAATATGGTTTCTGATTTTGATGATGATCAATTTCTCATCATCCAGTCATCTCAAAAGAAGTTATCAAATCAAATGGGGAAAATATTTCTTAACTTTATTATTTAGACTCATTACTTAAAAATTATTTCTTATTAAAAACCAATGCTCCTATCTCAACACCCTACTTAATGATAGTGCCTCCTTTTTGGATATTAATGACCCATAAAACATTTATAGAAAATATTTCTCACGTGGGCCACCTAAATTTCAAAGAAAACTCAATGATGAGAATATATTAAGGTTTATTACAATATATATTTGAATATATACATCATGAAATTAATACTAACATTTATATATAATGATAAATATGTGGAAATCTTCATTGAATTATAATTTTTTATGGGTGCCTCCCTAGGACCTTCGATCATAAGGGAGCAGTGGGATGGACTAGTGATGTCCATTCTGGGAGCAGAATACTGCAAAAAATTCACTACTATGTTAATACGAATTGTCATATAAAAACCCACTTGAATTTTACAAACCATTTCTTAATGTGACAATATATTAATGATTTAACTAGTCATCCAATTGATTCTAGACACAAATAAAATTCATCTTATGCACGGTGAAGTCGACGTCACATTCAGGAGCATTGAGAAATTCTATCATGCACTAATTTTAAGAGATTTTAATGATGATATTATCTCTCCATAATTTATGTAGGTTGATTTAAATAAAACCCCACCCATTTCCAGGGATCTGATCAAGATGATAAAGATGGAGCATAGGAAGGCCCCAATTAAGGGGGTGACATACCATTTAATAAATGGGAGGTATTTTTTATAAAGAAGGCCCATTTAAAACCCAATGTCCAGAAGATAAAGGTATTATAATAAAATATGTCTCGTGGGGGTAATGATTCATTTTGGAATAAATTTGAATAATGTTCCTTCATTGAATAGAGGTGGTAGTTCATTCCCAAAATTGGATAAGCCATTCAATTTCTCGACTTTCAGACAATTTACTTGTGCGTGACCCTACACCCAGCCCATTAATAGGAAGGAGTTAAGGTTTATACATTCATAATTGTGATTTCCTTGGAAATAGGAGTGCCCATCTGTTTGAATATTCCTATGTTGGCCACACTATATCACCTTCTACAAAATATTTTTAGGGGAAGATCCCCATTTAGACAATTTTACACCTTTCAAAAGTTATGGGTTTGGATGGGGGCGTAACATGGTGGATAAAAGTATCATAATTCACAATATATACTTGGGGTCCTATTTAAGACTTTTTTATAGTGCATTAGTGGAGTGATTTCCATCACTAAATAACTAGGAAATTACGACCCACCTATGTCGCTATGATTTCTTCTCTTTTCTTCCTTATGAGGCACCCATATGTTTTATAACTGAAAAAAATGAGGGAAACACTGAGGCTCAAGGTTACTAGTTTTTGGTTTCGGATCCAGTGTGTTGAGTGGTTCACAGATGGGGTTCCAACACTGTTCGGTGTTTTTCATTGGGTCCTCGGCCGGTTGGGGTCGTTGGTGTCAAAATCTGATAGGTTCATTATCTTTATCAAGGGACATTAAGAGGTTTTAGATAGTTACCTTTGGAATTCTCATATCAATATTGGTCTCCTTTAAAGTTTATATCCCAATCCTTCTAACATTTCTTATCGGCATTTCAGTCTTTTGTCCCCTGGTTCCACATTCGGAATACTGTCAACAAATCACACTTCATCACTCAGCCTCAGTTGTTAGTTGCTCAGGGTTTCTTCTTCCCGATTCGCTTGTGGCCTTTTTATAAGGTATTTTCCTTTGAAAAATTATTTTTTTACAGGCTTTGGATGGTAATGACTCTTCGTGGACTCTTATTAAATTTTTCTCTTCCACATTGAGCCTAACCCTAATTTGGTGAAGCTCAAAATCTCCAATAGTGTTTTGGATGATATTTGTATCCTTGGTTATGCAAGTAAGGTTGTGTTTCTCTAGAATGGAAGTTTATTTTATCACCCTAGTGGATCAACTAGATCCCTCCCATTTGGTCATATTGTTTCGGCTGCTCTGGTGACTCTTCCCCTCCATCAGTGCTCTGTAGGTCTTGATTCCATCTCATAGCACAGTGTTTCAAGGATGGGTGGTCACTGGTGTGGCACTTGAATAGTGTCCCAAGGATGAGTAACATGTTTGATGGTTTTGAGATGGAATCAATGTTTTATGGTCTGATATTTTGGTGGTTCTTTTTGGACAGGTCTGCCCAAGGTAATGTTCCGTGTCCGACTTGTTTTTGGTTTTTGGTTGATGTTCTATTTCTTATTTTGGGAGGGTCTGGTCTTGGGTGGGGTTTCAAGCCTGTCCTGCTTATGTGTGTCCTTTGTGTGCATGTTGATTCTCAATTTTCCAAAGTATTTTTACAAAATCAAAAAATATTTGGTGACTTGATTGTGATTCTTAAGTGATCCCTCTCCACTGAGATTGATTGTAATGTTCTTTGCAAGTGGAATATTCCATTATGGTTTGAGTGAAAATTTTGATGAATTCAATTGAGGTTTCCTATACCCCTCCATATATTAAACGAAAGGAATATGATGTTGGATAATTATTATTTTTTACCTAGGATGAGAGTTGGACTTATGTAAGCCTCCCTCCTATAAAAAATGAGATTGGTTTTTCCAAGAATTTTACATATATTTACACCCGATCATAACCAAATAGATATTTATCTATGTAGTTACCAAAGTCCATAGAGAAACTATTGATGGTTGAGGCCAATTTAATACCTTTCATGTATCCTTCTTCTAAAAATTCAATGACTTTAGATATTCTTATATTCTAATTAAGGCATTTGGAATCAGTTTTTTATCAAGAAATGTGTCAATCGACATAGTTACAATGATAAAGGAACCCATATGCAAAGGCTTTATGGGATGGAATTTCATACTACATGAATGTTATGGAAAATTTAAAGGGAGCATAACTCATCTACTAAAATTTGGGTTTTCTTATGTCAAATAAGAATATAATTGGTGATATTTTCATAGATCACAACTCCTAAGGGAATAACCATTAAAGACCATCATATTGTGGTTGATTCCATCCTTCAAGACCTTAATGTGGTGATGTAACGTTTGAATGGAAAAAACTATTATTCACCCTACTTTAAGAAGATGATGGTTCCTCTTATGTAATTAGTCTCCATAGATGAGGGGGGTAAACCTATATATGAAGAAGAGGTAAGAATATCATTATTACTACCTTCAAATGACATCATTATGGTCATACTATATTCTCTTACATATGGTTGGATGATTATGTGGCATGATCATCCCTTGAATCTTCAGTGTATTCCTTTAGGTGTATGGTCTTTAGGATTGAACATCATGATGGCCAATATATGGAGAAAAATGGCTCTCTTTGTCAAATCGAGCAAATGAGGCCATTGGTTACTAGCCTTAAGGAATTACGGTCTAAACCTCATTGAGTACCATCTTTAGTTCCTTTAGTATTTTCCACCAAAATGGATCCTTCCTCATAAAGGTAAAGAAAAATGACGATCTATAGGCCACCGAATCTTTCTCACCTAAAATCCTTATGTAAGTGTTAAAAATTAATTTATCGCTTTCCTAAGAAAGTTTAGTAACTTATTATAATATATAAAATGGTGCAGTTATGCATTGATCCCATGGGGAGGAATATTAATCTACTTTTGAGGATATAGATGAGTTTTAACCACTCCAATTGAAAACGTGACAATGGGACTAGTCCATAATGCAGTTGAAAAGGTTTAGGTATCGACATGGTTAAACCTATCATCTGCTACTGACATTTAAGAAATTGTTTCCATGGACCCAACACAAGAAGACACTATTTTTGAGGATGATGTTGGTAGCTACTCTTCCATTGATTTATCCCTGATGGAGGCATCACTGGGTGAAGGTAAGAAGATTTTTAGAGACCAAACATATTTTTTGAATCATATAATGTATCTTATAATTACTTTCTCTTCAAATATTCAATGAAAGCACACAGATTTTGTCAATAGATAAAGTGCCAGTGATGATGCTATGATTCTTATTGTAATAGGGAATGGCTTCATCCCCAAAATATGGGATTTAAAGGAT
This sequence comes from Viscum album, assembly GCA_963277665.1. Taxonomy (NCBI): domain Eukaryota; kingdom Viridiplantae; phylum Streptophyta; class Magnoliopsida; order Santalales; family Viscaceae; genus Viscum; species Viscum album. The sequence continues at coordinate 1,469,706,573 of OY728158.1, forward strand.
GAATTTTTCAAGTGATTTAACTAAAAGAGGTAAATTACAACATTTATCACATATAATGACTATCTAAAAACATCATATTAATCGTTTAATGATTGATTATCCTTTGAACCTATAATTAATGTACATTCAACTCCAAAATAGAAGTCCAAAACACCTTGCTTTTCCAGATCCCATCACATGGGTCGGCTAATGTAGAAGATTGATCCGTACCAGTCAAATAAAAGTATTTTAGTATGATTACCATTCTCAGTGACTTGGTCTTAAAATAACTTCATGTTCTTGTGTTATGATTGATTCGATGCCCAATGTACATATAACTTTAGCAACTAATGTAGAGATAGACATTAGGGGATATTTCGATCCTAATCTAGAGGTACCTTTGGAGGATTTGAAGGATCTTCTAGGTTATCCTAGATATATGTTTACCAACCTTGGCTATGAAGAATTAGACAAAATGTATCTCCAGGTTTGGGTGAAAGAAATGATTTTTATGAGAGAACTAGGGATGGACTACTAATTTATGGTAGTATTAGAAAATGACATATCTTCAGTCAAATTGGTTCAAGATTAGGTTTGATGCTTTCCATCATACAACTGAGGTAATGGCCCACAAAAATATGATCAATATTAGGATGATCAATATTGACATACCACATTATGAAATCGACAGACTTCATAAGGAGTTGTCCTGACTGTAGTACACACTAAAAACATCATGAATAACTATGTTAGAGAAACAAGGAATTTTTTTTCTATAGAAAATGGTTGAAATTGTTGATAAATTCAGTTTGGAATCATTATAATGAGCAGTATAGGTGGATAAAAAGTCAGTTTAACAATTATTACATTCAATAGCCTCCTAACAAAAAAATCATTAGATGTAAAGGACTCTTTTGAGAAAATATTTTAATGTGACTTTAAATTCCAAATGAATTTTTTTTGAGAACTCACAAGAGAGACTCTAGGCTATGGATATTCCTCTATTATGTGAACATAATTAATTAAAAAATATTTCGATCATTTCTTATTGATTCCATTCATCATGTGCATGGAATTTCTTTGACAAAATATCATGTCCTACGTCAAAGATATAAATTCTTTTTATAATACCTATAAAAACTAATTTTGAACTCTAATTATCAAATCTTAACTATCCTTATATGAGATTATCCCAAGAATGGGTAATGGAATAATCATCATCATTAAAATATTTTATCTAGTCACTCCAAAATTAGCTGGTTTGGAAAGATATTTTGGTTGAATATTTCCCATAGATATTGTTCCTAATATTTATCCTTGGCATGGGGCCTTGTGAGGATATCTATTTATTCTATATCCATACGATGGTCCCTATATGATTTGTAACACTTTTTGTTATTGTGTCCCTAACATTTTCCCAATCCATTAAAGGAAATTCTTTGTAGACTTGGGCTTGTATTTTTCTCAAGATTTCATTTATGGGTTTTTATCCTGACAATTTTTATTCCTTTTTCCATTTTATATATACTCAATGTCGTCTAGATTACACAGTATTTGTGTTCAACGAGTAGATACTCAATGTTTTCCAAGGAATCCATTTACGGGTCATCAACTTGATGAGAATTGTGCCTATCTCAATTGGTAGTTAAAGGTCTTGCATGTTAGACCAGTCATGTGTTATATTTTATGATTTTTTAGATCAATCCTCTTGATTCTTTATATGATAAATACATTGAATGGGTAATGGATGGGATTACATGAATTTTTAAACACCATAGGAGTAGTTCTATTTTATGTTTGTGAAGCTTGGGCCACATATCATGTGGTTTCATTTCACATGATGAGGGTCATCAATATGTTAGATAATGGAATATGAAATTATTGCTTGGACAATTGGTACTATACATGGTGGAACAACTCCAAGGATTTCCAATTAACTTGAATAGTTTGTTCATGAGAATTTTAAAACATTATCTTGGAATTTATTAGTCAAATAAAAATGCAGGTTCATGGGAATATGTCAACAGTTACGATTATGACCATTCCCAATGGGGCATATTTTATGACTCCCCAAGCCTGCCTCCAATAGGTAATAATTGTAAACACACACACATCTCCAAGACCATAAAATGATAAAATGTAAAACAAAGCTGTGAAACCATGCATAAAACATCTAAATCCCACAACCAAAGCAAAATAAATGTAATGGAATATAAATAGGTCCATATATAATCCCAGAAAAAAGAGTCTAAAAACTAGTCCAACCTGAAAGTAAACAGGTGACTATTGTCATGAAATGATAGAAACACACCTAAATCAATCCAGTCTCACTAAGATCCTCCTTTTCCTAGTCTCTCTAGGACTTTATCAAAAGGTTGATCATCTACACAAGACATAACACATGTGGGAAAGGACCATACATGTATTACTATAGCAATACCCAGTAGGACACCCTAAAACAACGAAGCATATAAAAAATAAAATTCATCTATACACTTGTATATCTATATAACCCATGTATATGTATATAACACATATTACAGGAATATCAAAATATACTCAATAAATAAAAACATCCTCAATGGTAAAGTCACAAATGTAATTCTGGCCCAGGTTTTGAGATCGAAAGTTCCAAAAACCACTTATCTAAGAGAACACACTCCATGATTCTTATATCACTAAATACATTCGTCTATGAGGCCGTTCTCATTGGTTCTCATCACAAGAATTATATGATGAAATTATAAATATACATGATACAATGATGAGGATCACTCCTAGGGCCATAGTGGATACCACCAACTCAATCTGGAATAACCTACTATGTGGAGGATCGATGCCTTCATAGAGTTCGTCATGATGATACCAAGAACTAAAACTATGTCAAGAATATTATATAAGATATCACTCTAGGACTCAGGTAAGGATTCCAAATAATCTATCGAATAAGTACTAATAAAGGGATCATTATCATATAACTAGAAGATGACTCTATACGAACCCTCAGGGAATGGATATGTGTAATTCAACCTAATGAAACTTGTCCATGATATAGAGGGATAGGTCTCTAAGACAAACTTGACATAATGCATAGCTTTTAGTAGGTGTAAACATTGAGTCACTTCAGCATGGGTTCCTACCCATGTAAAATGGCATATTCCCATGTTCTTGTAGAAGTACATGATGTACTATTTCCAATGTACATATACCCATGCACCAGTAAACAAAATTTTCCATGTACATCTTGGATGGCCATGTATGTGTCGGTGTACAAGTAATTCCCATGGTTGTGTACCTAAACCCATTTCTGTGTAACCTATAAGGTACACACCAGGCCATCAGGGAGGGGTCACATTCCATGTGATCCTTAACATCCACTTGATCCCTTGTCTCCACTGTAAGGGCTCAACAAAGTGCGTATCTCAGTAGTACATGCCATGTCATATGAGATTTTCAATAAATACTTGTTTTTAACTCTACATAATCTCACACCACTTCCACCTCTTATTTTATCATCGATCTTTCTAGAAATCATGTATGCATTTCATCCGGGCCTTACCATCAATACTCAATGGGTTCTAGTCACCTGATTCAAATAGAAATCAGTTTCTGTTCATCCTTGTCACCATCACATGCACAATCTGAAATAGAAGGTCTCAAATCCAATCTAATCCATTCCTTAATATCATCTTCACACCACCATCATGTCGAGTTGATCCCATATATACAATATTAAATCATTGTGATAAGAATTGTGTGCACAATGATAGATTCCCCGATGTATATCAAAAAACATTCCAAATTAAGAATTCTCATGCTAAATGTATAATCTAGGGGAAAAATAACCAATAAAAGGAATGAGGAATGGACCTCAGTCGATCTTGATTCATTTCTATCGGATGAAAAATGAAGAGATAATGAATATTCACAAAGAAAATATCAAAATCCCCAAAATAAAATAACACATCCTGCAATACACATGATCCACAAATCAATCAATTAGTTGATTGATTTATATTTATTATAAAAATATAAAATAGGGAAAATCAAAACAAAAACAATGTACTACCTCAATTTGGATTGATCTATGATGAAGAACAGAGTTGCTCCATGATAATTGGTAAGATCCTTAGATTCTGTCTAACATCTATTTTCGATCTTCGATCTGACAATAATTCTTGAATGTATTCACCATCTGTACTCTAAAACAGTCCTCTGTATCTCTAGGTTTCAATGTATAAACATAAGAAAACACCATAAAAATATACTGATAGAAGTGGTTAGGTCGATGTGTCAAATGAAAAAATTAAAATAATTAATTTAATTATTTAACTCATTTCATGCACGTGATGACCTTTCCAAAAACACCCCAATAAAAAAAATGTTATGTAAAGCCTAACATAAAAACCGCATTCTGAATTCAATGGTTCTTTCATATTTCTGATTTGTGCCACCATTTACATGTTATTACTCTTTTTTAGGAAAACTACCCATGTATTCTATTTATTATACTTAATATATTTATAATAAATATTCTGTACATGGTGGTCCTCAAAATATCATGTCATCTTATATCCTATTATTAAAACTAATCCATACAATATCTAAATGTAATTCATGGAAAATTTTAGACATTAAATTCTCCCCACCATGCGGATTTACATCCAAAAAATTCAAAACAAGTGCTGCACAAAAATATGGGGGTACTGAGGACGAATCAGAACCTCCCACTCACATGTCCACTCTAAAAGATTCTTGTTCTACAACCAGACATGAGCTAAACAACCACTAACCTAAGAAAGATCATCTCCTATTGATCCTTGATCTCTACCGAGTACTCAACAATAGCATCTCCATCCTCAATGCCTAGCTCAGCCTAGTTGATAACCTACGATAGGTCATGAACATACTTCCTCAGATACGATACATGGAAAATGTTGTGTACCTCATTTTACTATGATAGTTGATCTAAGCGGTAATCCAACTCACCATCTCTATGTAGTATCAAGAAATGGTCAATGTATCTTGGAGATAGCCTTCCACCTAAGTCAAATATTTGTAATCTATGTTGAGGTAAAACCAACAAAAACATATGGTCTCCCTTTATAAACTCTAAATGCCTCATTCATATATTCTCATAAGACATGTGATGACTATGTAAAACCCTCATTCTGCTCCTAGATGATCTACATCTTCTTAGTAATAGTTCACACCAACTGTGGGCCCATGAGTGATGACTCTCCTAGTCCAATCCATCAAAGTGTTGACCTATAGGGTCACATGTACAATGCACCAAATGGTGAAATACCAATGGTGAAATGATATTTGTTGTTTTACAAAAACACTATAAAAGATATTGTATCCTAACAACTACGGTCAAAATTCAATATGAAAGATCATAGAATATCCTCCAGAACCTGAATAGTCTTCTTAGTCTAGCTATCATTATGAGGGTGAAACATTATGTTGATGCATAACTGAGTCAAAAATAATTCTTATAATCCATTATGGAACCAAGATCTGAAGTGAGAATCATGGATAGAAATTATCATTGATGGAACTCCATGGAGTCAAACTATCCCTTCAATGTATAAGAATTAATGGATATTCACTGAAATTTTCTCGCGAATAGTTATGAAGTTGTCTAACATGGTGAGAGGGTCTACGATTGCAAAAATGGCATCATGTACCCTATATATATGTGGCAATACCATTAAAATTTCTATGGATATACCATCGAAATTCTAATATTACACCTTAAGGGGTTGAGATAAACCCAAATGAAATTGGTGCTCATATTTCACTTTTTGACATGTTAGGATCAAGAAACATACTCTTAAACTCCCTTGCTCATCCCTAGCTATAAAAACTGAAATCAGTGTCCCTGTTACATCATTGGAACACCTAGATATATAGCCAAATAATCATTATAAAACTCCCTTAGAACCTCCTCCCGTAACACCATTGGTACCATCAAGTTTCCTTCGAAAAAAATAACATACTCCCAACCTTCAAAAATCCCATCATGAGCATGTCCAATGGATATTTGAGTATGTCGGCTAACATGGTAGGCATCCCCAAGTTGTGCCTCTGTGAATGACTATAAAAGTGGAGGGGTAACAACCTTCAAATGGAGGTATGTTTCTATATATACATCCTTAAATTATTATTTCAGTGAGGAAAACTTCTTGGATGCATCGTTTAACAACAGTGGACAAGATCTTCTACTGAGAGCATATGGTACAATGTTCCCCTTACCAAATGTATAGATAATCTATTTGTCATAATATTCTATGAACACTATCCTTCACCATTGTCTCATGTAATGATACTTATAAGAGATGATATAATTGAGACTCTAATGGTTAGAATAGATAATAATCATCTCACCCATTAGATAATTCCACCCCATCTTTTGTGCCAAAACTACTACTACTAACTCGATATCATGGGTCACTTAGTTCTGGTCAGCTGTTCTAAACTGATGTGAACAATAAGAAATCGGTAACCATATCTTTATCATAGAAAAACCATGTTCTGTATTCTATGCATAGTAGAAAATTTTATACTCAACACCATCCTCTAGAAATATCAAAATTGGAGCACTCATAAATTTCTTCCTCAAATCCTTAAAGGAATGCTGAAAACACTTTGTCCGCAAGAATGGTTTCCCCTTTAAATTCATAGCTATCATGGGATATATTATCTTATAAAATTAGATTATGAATATCATACAACACCCTACCATACCACGGAATCTATGCACCTTAGTCACAATCTTTGGTGGCTCCCAAGATACACTACCTCGGCCTTGGATGGGTCGAATGACACCCCATCTACTGAGATCACATGTCCCAGAATGTGAACCTCAAAAATCTAGGACATTAACTTTGTGATATTTTCATATAGATGGTTCTCTCAAAGTACATCTTGAACCATCATCAAGTGTCTCATGTGATCCTCCTCAGATGCCATGTGCAAAAGGATATCATCGATGAAGGATAAAGTTTATCAGTCTAAGAAGAGTTGAAATATCATATTCATTAGTCACATGAACACCACTAGGGGTTCTTCAAGAAAAAAGAAATCACTAATTTCTTATCATGACCATATAAACATCTAAATTCCATATTTGATACATCCTCATCCCGTACTCGCAACTAGTGATATCCAAAACTGAGGTCAACCATTGAGAACCATCGTGGAACTCTCAATTGATCAAAGAGTTCATTGATCCTTGGATGTGGATAATGGTTCTTCATAGTCACCTGGATCAAGAATTGGTAGTCCACACATAACCTCAAATTCCAATCCACCTTCCGAGAGATCAAATATGGGGCTACCCAGGTTCTGGGCTAAACGAATCCCTTTCTTTTCAAGTCCTCTAACATCACCCTCAACCCACAATGCTCTACATGATCCATCTGATAGGATGGCACAAATATATGTTCCATACTATGGTGTAGATCAATGTAGATATCTATCTATCAGTTCATAGGAACTCCTGTAAAATCCTTAAGGAAGACGTACTCAGAATCCACCACCACTATATGAAACTATAATCTCACAACATCTACTGTTGCAAGGTTCATTCTAGAAAACTATTGTTTAATCAGGTGCACTCTTCAATGCATGAGTATATCCAACACAACCTAGGTTTCCTTTTCACCCATAAATGAAAACCAATTACCATTGTTACAGACACACCACATCCTTCAACTGAAACCATCAATCTAGGCATGAATTGTAGAAAAACAGTTCATACCTAATATGACATCATAAGACCTCATCACTACTACAAAGAGATCCCAATAGAAATTATTGCCTCCAATAGGAAGGTCACACTATCATCAAAAGTTTTTTATTATCGAGACATCTCTATTAGGAGTATCCAAGTACAATGGTTGAGCCGAGGGATCAACCGGATCTCAAATCCTCAAACTAAATAGGTGGAAATAAAGGAATGATTAGAAAATGTGTCTACGAGTACGATATCTAAAGTAGAAAGACAAAAATAATACCTTGAATCATTCCTAGAGCTTTTGTTTCATAATCCTTGATATAAAAAGGTTTCCATTAAACCTACACTCGAATTCCATGGGCCTGGTGTGGACCACCTGGGGGTATTGGTGGAAAAATGTCAAAGAATCCACAACCTCCAAATACTCTCCCAAGTCATCTACCATGTACACCACCCAACAGAACTGCCTACTCTTTCCAATTTATCTACCAATGAAGCCCATATATGGTCTCTCTATAAACCATATGGGGGGTTGTAAAATATCATGCAAGATTTCTTCTTCCATTAGATGTATAGAACACCCTCTCTCAAGGATGATTGAACCCATCCTGTGAGCCCTGAACTGTTGAACTTCTATCCTGGGACCTCCTCGTGAAATTTCTTACATGACTATGTCCCTATGACTGACATCATCTCCTTGCTTCCAAGATCTATACTCCCATGGTCCCACTACATGAAACTACTGGTTGTGTCTGCTCAACCAAGAAAATATCAACCAGAAAAGCTTTCTCTATCACCCCAACATAGGTAGGAATGAATATAGATTAAACATTGTCTCATATTTTTTCTACACAGTCCTCGTTTGAAGGTAAGATCCCAGAAGAACTGATCATGAACCATATCCATAGTGTGCCGAAATAGGTTGGTGAACCTTGATGAATACTCATATGTTGTTGTGCTTCTCATCAATACATTCTGATGCTCTTGGATATGTATAACCCTCAAAGTAAATGGAGAAAACTCTTCTCTAAAAAGTTAATCAAACTTTGAATATGCTCATATCGACTCATTGTAAGACTGGGTCACTAACACCCACCATCATCCTGATGAGCAAAGGATAATGCTCACCACTGGGACCACCATCTAATCTTCTTGTGTTTGGACATGAAAGATGACCCATGTCACCACATTAAGACAGTCCTTAGATACCTATGTGTCGAGATCTCTTCAAAACCTGATGGTTATCTTTCTCTAAAAATAATTGTATGCACTCATCATGCACACCTCATCAGCTAGTACTATGGTTACCATCGTCTTCTCTACAGGTAGTTGTATAGATGGTGCACCACCTAAAGGTATCACATCTAGAACTGGTTCATGTAATGATTCCTTGTCATTGAGGGGATCATCCTCATGATCCTGATGCTTAATCTTAGTTAGAATTCATCGTAGAGTAATCCTAAAAGTAATAAAGAGGTACCATAGTCAATCAGTATATTTAGAGAGATGAATCAAGAATGAAGTTGAAACCAAAACCCATTTTTATATGATTCATGTACCATTTTTTCCCTACAATTATAATTCTCATGTATTGATTTTAAATGTAGGTGATCAGAGTCCTGGTGTATGGATATTTTGGTCACCATGCCAACATTGGAGTCCCTATATTGAATTATAAACTCAAAACAGAAAACATTATTTCCCTAAACCAATCTTATATACATCATTACTAAGGTATAATTAACTCCTATGATACCACTATGTCACAACCCATCCCAATAGGGCCCGTTCAATGAATCCCCAAGCCTATCTTCAATAGGATATGATTTTTAAACTAGAATAACGTATGTATATCACTATCATGAGGGGCCTTATCCTATATACCAATACACATTCACACATCTCCAAGAGCATACAATGCTGATTTGTTTTAAAAAAAGTGAAAAACCATGCATGAATACATCTAAATCCCACAACTAGAGTACAAAATAAGTAATTTAAATTAAACTGGAACAAATACAAAACCACCTAAAAGAGTCTGAAAAAAATTCCAACCAGAAAGTAAAATGGGGATAGTTGTCATGATAGTACAGGAACAAGCCTTAACCTCCCTTGTCTCACTAAGCACTGCCTGGTACTAGTCCCTCTTGGACTCTATCAAAATGTTTATTATTTTTACAAGACACAACATGTTTGTTCAAATCCCATTCATGGGTGAGTATAAAAATACACATTAGGACAACCCAAAATCAAATATAATATAAATAAGGAATAATAGTTTTCTTTGCACTGGTATATGTCTATATCACATATAATAAGAATATAAATATATAATTAACAAAGACACCTAGTCTCAAAGGTAAATTCACAACTATAATTTCATCCTAGGATTCCATTTTAAAATTCCCACAAAGCACTCATTTGTTAGAAAACCATCAATGATTATGATATCACTTATGAAATACATATAGAAGGTCATTCTCATTTGGTCTCAACATAGGAATTATAAGTTGGAATTATAAAGAGATACAATACACTAATTAGGATCACACTCAGGTCCATGGGGGAGACCAAAAACTCAATCCGGAATAACACACTATGTGGAGGATCGACACCCACAAATTGTTTTGACATTAAATTCCAAGAACTCCACCAAGGGAAAGAAGATGACGGAGGATGTCACTCCTAGACTGACGGAAGGATTATATAAACCTTATCAATGAAATCTTGATGAATGGATTGTTACCCTGTGTGTAAGAGGTGATTCCACATAAACCCTTAGGGAATGGATATTGGGAACCCTCAATAACAAAATTTTCCATGATATAGAGGAAAAGGGATCCAATACAACATTGATTGAGTAAACGACCTATAGTATAAGTATATTCTATTTACCTTTGCCATTAGATCATATTCATGTAAAAAAGCATATTCCCATGCCCGTGTAGAAGTACACGGTCTGCTGCTACCCGTGTACTTCTTCTTGTGTACCAATACAAGTCTTATCTAACGTACATCAATTCTAGTCATGTCTGTGTAGATGTATATAGACGGACCATGCCTGTGTATCTCAACCCATGTTTTTTCATAACTGGGAGGTACACATCTATCCATCAGGGAGGATTCACATTTTATGAGATAAGGTCACACACCATGTGATCCTAAACTTCCTATTGAACCCATGTCGTCACTATAAGGTCCCCACATAGTGTGTAGCTATGAATTACACTTTGTGCTATTATGGATTTTCCAAAAAAACCCTAATTCTTCCATACACGTATTCTTGAACCACCTCCACCTCATATTTTTTCCATGACATAACTGGAAACATTAGATATACTTCATTCTAGGCTAAATTTCACAGCTCGTTGGGTTCCAGTCACCCAATTTTCACGAAAATAAGTATTCATTCATCCCCACCATTGTCGCATGGACCATACAAAATCAAAGGTCTCTAATATGGTCTAATTTGTTCACCAAAACCAACAGTGAACATTTTTTACATTGATATAGGACTAAATCTACAATATCAAAACATTGCGCTAAGAAATTGGTGTGCTATGATCACTTCCTCCTCAGTATATGTCGAACCAAGGGATAAATGTATAATTCCACCAATGAATATATAATCGACGGAGAAAATCAAAAAGAATAATCAAATGGAATAGAATACATTTTATGTTCCTTTTCAACCTCAATTCATTGAAATTAAAATTTCAAATAAAGAGATAACAAATAATCGCAACGATATTCTCACAATACCTGAAAAAAATTAACCCATCCTAAAATACACACAATTTGTAGATCAATATAATTGTTGATTGATTCATGTTCATCGTAGAAATATAAAATATCGAATTAATCCAAATCAAAACAACATAATTCCTCTCTTTGGATCGATCGATGATAATGAATAGAGCAGGGCCTTGATCATTTGTGACATCATCTGTTTCCGTTTAACACTAGTAATCATCTTTCAATAGAATCTCTTTCAATGCTCTCCAATGGTCCTTTATAAATCTAGGTTTTAGTTGATATACTTAGTAATCCCCCATAACTATTTACATATAAAATAGTTTAGGTACCTGCATCAAAAAGTAAAATTATTTAATATAATTAGTTATTTTATCATTTTAGACCTTTAATGAATTTTATAAAAATGCTCAATGCCAAAAAATGTTATGTAACTCCTAAGGTAAACTCAGTATTTCAATGTAAAATGTGCCCTCAAATTTTTTATCCAAACCCTCATTTAGATGTTATTTCACTTTTTGAAGAAAAATATGTGCATGTTATATTCAATATACTAAGAATATTTCAAATATATATTCTGAGAACATCAGCCTTCAAAATCACTAACAGTCTCACAACTTGGTCCTAAAAATAATCTATAAAACATCCAAAAATAATAAATAGAAAATATAAACCATTATTTTATGTAACTGTGAAAATCAATATCACACATAATCTGGGTAATGGCTCATAGATTTAAGGAGTAAATTTCCTATAGGACTAAAATATTCACTAAGTGGATGCTTTGAGGCATTACGTTATTCACCAGTGAATCCTCGTAGGGTCCTTTTAAATTAACCAATCACTATTGAAATTATAATATAGGTGAGAACCAAGAGATATTAATCCAGTCTATGGGGTTTTAAGAGTAGTCTAACAACTTAAAGAATTTGTGGGTGCCAACTCAGACTTCAAATTCTTGAATTTTGTTTATAGAAAATGTATGATTCAACAAGGGATTGAGTATAGTAAAAAAAATTCCCCATGTACAAAACTTGTTATAATGACAGGAAAATTTGGTAAAAAATAGTCTATCTTTTTCCTAGAATATGGGGTCCAGCGCGCATAGCATGAATTTTACTAGGAACATAGAATTCGTCATACAAGAATTGTTCATACATTTTTATTTAAACAATGCATTTTTAATGATTTATAGATACAGATCTTAGTGAGAAAATACATGACTTTCACTTTCAATTAACTTTGCAGTAACATGTTTTATGTCTCTTTCAATTATAGTTTAGGGTCTTGGAAATTGGACCATCAAAGGATGAATTTTATAGTCACAAAATATTAAGCAATGTTCATAGGTTTTACAGTCATAGTGAACATGGACTTGTTACTAGGGGAGTGATAAAAAACAACCAAATTAATATTCCCTTGGTCTAGCGTAATATCATTTTGAGTAGGAGATGAGGATGTTATAAATCATATATCATGGTTTTTGAGTCAAGAGTAATGGTTTGTGAAGAGTATTATGAGGAAAATCACAAATCAATATATGGTTACAATCACTATATTGATGATGTCAAGGCACATAAGGATTAGAATTCCCTTCGTACATGTTCAAAAATACTTCTAGATGATGGGTTCAAGGAACTTATATAGATACATATCATACCTGGTCAAACTGAGGGATATTTTCTCCTTTCCATGGGGCATGGATGGTTTGTGTAAACCAGAATTTTTCAAGACATGAAGTGTGATGAATGGATTAAAGTTATTAAAAGATGATAGATGTGACCCTATCATTGTTGACCAAGGTTAGGTTCTTGTGGTCCTTTGATATGGAGTGATGATGAAAGATAATTTTCATGGTTTAACATCATTCAGTGGGGAAGTACCTATCATGAAATTTAATGTCTTCTGATGAGAAATTAGTTTTCGTAAAATTTAACATTATTTGAATAGAAAATATTCTTATTAATTTAACATCATATGGTAAGGATGTGGGTGTCACTATGAAATTGTGCAATATATCATTAATGAAACCCTGTGTTATTTAGGAGAATTCGAATTTGAGAGGCATTATTTTCTTTTCAAAGGATTACCGATGAGTATCTATATGGTGGATCCAATACTACACAGATATATATCCTAAGTAAGCAACCAATATGTTACTGTGATTCATACATAGGAAAAAAATGTATGTATTACTTGACCATGCTTAAACAGTTTAAGTCCCTACATGGTGGACTAGATCTGATGGGAATATTCAATTTATATGGATTGGCTTCCCTCGATTTCCCTATGAATTTTGTAAGGTAATAAACTATGCCACAATCAGTTAATTGAAAGAGATCCCTCTTTGTAAATATGACTCATACGTGAAAGGTGGAATGAAACACACATTTTATTTTTTATTTTGTAGTCGGGATAAGGTTTGAGGAATCCTAGGTGTCACTATATATTCTATAACAATGGGAATCAAGACACATATATTTCTATTACAGATCCACTCATATATCTAGATCATGTTTAGAGAGGGGTTATTTTTCCAATCCATGCACAAAATTTTTGAGGCTTCCTTAGAACAGTTCTAGTTCTTATATTGGAAAAGGTAATTAAACCTCACCTTGGTACAAAGATGGGAGGTAAGTGATGTATCACTGCAAATTTCAGACACTAAGGTAGGAGGGGATTTTTTAAATTAATGGCTAGGCTTAGTGAAAAGTTATTTGATCATCACTACATATCCTATGGGGATACAAATCAATACATAAATTGTTTTGGAGAATTTAAACATCCACTTACATATATCTAATTTGTATGCAGTGGAGAGGGGAATATTTTCCCTAAAAATGAGGTCGCCCCTATCATTTTATTGCATGATCTATTACTATATATGTTACTGTATATCAGAAGGGATTTCATATTAAGAGAGGCTTTCAATTTTTGGGTATTTTATATAGTCTCACGGCCAACCATGGTTCAAATATATCAATATATATATCAATCACCAGGGAAGGTTGTGATAGCTGTAATCCTGTAGTTGGGAACAAGTGAATACATAAATGTGTCCTTATGTATCCTGATAGGCCAAGAATCAAACAAATCATATTTCTTACAAAATGAAAATTGCTGATTATATACGACACATGCACAAGGATGAGGTAATTTTGAATATTCTTTCTTGACTTTCTAACGTGACCAAGGGATGGAGAGGTATGGTCATCCCTAGTCATAGGGTGTGTCTTGGCGGAATTTTCAATTTTGGTTGAAAGAGGGAGACACTTAATTATAAATTCTTTTCTAAATTTATGTTTTTTCCTAGAGGAGAATGTGTAGGATTCATTATGTCTCTTGGTGGAATGAGAATAAATCCATATATAGTTATTATATTCAAAGACTCCCTGCATATATGTAGTTCATATGTAGGGAATGTGAATTTTTTTATCTCCCCTTGGTTATCCTCGACATCATAGTCTTCTAAGGAAACCTCTATATAGATCGAGCTCATACATAGGGAAAGGAAATTCCCATTTTCCATTCTAGTACAGAGAAGAAACATTGATATCTAGCACATATTTATGGATATTATGACTTTATCTAAACAATTTTCATTCTTGTAAGATAAACCATGTTCCATGTATGTTAACAATGTGAGAATAGGTTGTATCACCAGGAAGAATGAATAACACAGGGAATTTGGGTTCTTATAGGAGAAGTATACCCCATAATGGAATTCTATAAGAATATAATTATATATTCTTGATTTGAAAATAGGTATGATGAAATGACTTGTAAAATTTAGGGAATATGAATCCACTTGATTAGTTTGGTTATGAAAATTATAATTCCTAACCCATGAATATCTAATTCAACTTGAGATAGACATCGGTGGGTATAGGTTTACCTTTAATAATAGAGGAATACCATATTCCATACAGTCAGGACAATGTCTCATGTGTTTAGTGTGGAAATATCCAATGGGAAGCAAAATCCACTAGGTACAATCCTGTGAGAAGTATGTTATTCACCAATGAATCGTTGAGAGGTCCCTTTGGATTATCCAGTCAATGTTATGAATTTTATAGAAGGGGGAACCAAGATTAGGGGAACTCAAGGTCTATGGGTTTCTAAGAGATAGATATAAACTCAATGAATTGGTTGGTGGAATATATAGAAGAAATAAATTTGGTTCATGTATAATGTATGATTCAATAAGGGTTCAATCCCCATAAAGGCAACTCCTGTGTGTATTAAAAATATTTCATGGTAAAGAGTCAAAATATGTGATTCTCAAGTGCACAATCATCAGAGGGGATGATTTTTTCTACATGAAGACCTCTTGTCATAATGTTTAACATAATGTAACAAGGAAATGGATCCCTATATTTGTATATAATACAACCCAATCATGTTGGTTAAACAGGATTTCAAGGTTCATTGAGCTCACATGATTCGTGATTGATAGAATAAATAAAGGACAAATGGGATGTTAAATGAGCCGTGTGAGGGTGAGTGATAGTGAATATATTGGGATACCTATATTTTTTTATGAGAATAAATTGAAATATAAACTTTTTTATCATCAATGTACATAGTTGGGAGTGATTATAGTTTGTTTCAGGGTCTAAAATGAAGGATCTAGACATCACTATGTATCCTATGATGATAAGAATTTGGATATACATAGTTCTGAGATGGAATACTCCTTCTGGGTTTCGGTCCCACACACAAGGATAGGGCATTTTTTCCTTTATTTTACAAATAGACATAGGATAAAATGTTTGTGATCCACTATATACCCTATGATACAGGAATAAAACCATAGATAGTTATTTGAACAAAATTATGAAACATAGATTCGAATTTTTAAAATGGAAGGGGGGATTATTATTTGGAACATTATGGATTTGATTAGGATTAGGGATCATGGGAATCCCTATGTATCATATTACAGTAGGAATCAAGCTGCACATAGTTCTTATTAGAGAAAACCATCAACACATGTTTGGCACATATTTGGGGAGAGAACATTTTTCTCATCGGGCCTAGGCCTAGCCATCATGCCAATCATGGGCCACATGGGTTATCAATCTATAAGTAGTTTAATGTCCAATAAGATGGACCATAGAAAAAAACATAGTGTATTTCAGAAAGGTTCCTTCATGAACCCTCTTGATATGGGTAACAGTGGGTTAAATAATACATGCATATAAATTCCTTTGGTGGGATCACCATCACACCATTTAAGAAATATTTCATGGAGTTAAAGGGGACATTACTCTATGATGAAAAAATTCACTGGGAACAAGATCATAGGTGTTACTTTATTCAACAGTGAATCCAAGTAGTGTTCGTACAAGAACTGAAACATCCCCTATACGTAATATCTCTCGCATTGTGTTATTCACCAGAGAAATCTTATTGGGGTACTTTTGGATTAGTTAGTCCCTATTACTAAAATTATGTAAAATTAAAAGGGATTATACCACTAAGGATTCATAGTGTTGTATTGGAAAAGGGGGCATGCAGTTCATTTTGGTGGAAAAGTGTGGTCAAAAGATATTTAAAATCATTAGGAAGTTTGGTTTTCATTGGAGATGAATACCTTAAAATGAAAAGGTATAAGAAAGAAATGTAATAATCCATGTTTGATGATGTGTATGATAAATTGATGAGTAGTACTGGGGAAATTAAATCCAACTTGAATATTTGGGTTATGGAAAGTATAAATAGTAACCCAAGAATATTTGTGTCAATAGGAGTTAGATACTAGTAAGTATAGGCCAACTATTAATAATAGTGGAAGACCATATTTTATGCAGTTAAGATAATAACTTGTGGATTTATGGGGGGATACTCCTTTGAGAACAAAACATCCACTTGAAACAAGGTCTTATGGATGTTTTTATTCACTAGTGAATCCTAGAGGGTTCCTTTCAGATTAGCTAGTCCTTGTTACCAGTACACTACAAATGAGAACAAAGAGTATATATTCCAAAATTCAATGTGGCTCCAAGAGAACTGTATCAACTCAAGGAGGTTGTTGGTATTAACTCATATATTAAATATATGAAGTTGATTCTTGGATAACATATTATTAAAGAAAGGATAAAATGCCCTAAAGGATACACCGATGTGTATTGTACATATTGTTAGGGAAAATGGATAAAAAATGAAATTGAGTACACAATAATTTGAGGGGATGATCTGTTCATCATGAAGAAACTAAGTTATATAGTTTAATGATATGTGACTATGACATTGTTGTCCAGTTTAATATCAAGTGACTAAGACATTGTCATGCAATTTAATGTTATTAAACTTGGACATTGTCCTGCAAATTATGTCATGCGACTTGGGAATTATCATGCAGCTTAATGTCATGCTACTGGGATGTTGTCTTGAAGATTAAAATCCAAAGACTAGTATGATTTCATGTAATTTCATTTCATTTGACTGCTAAACTATTTTATAGTTTAATGTCATCTGACTACGATACTGTTATTTTTTTAATATAACATGTCATGATCACACCAGTATGAGCGGTCTGCCATATTTTCCAAGCTTACAAGAGTCATGGTAAGTAATAAAAATAAGGGATAGTTGGTTAGTTGATTGAGCCATATGAGGGTTAATGATAAGGAATATGTAGTGATACCTATATTTTTTGTATGAGTGGAATTCACTACATCAACATGGTTCACATCAATGAATATAGATGGGGGTGAAGAGAACTCATGATTGGTCCAATTACTACAAAACACTCTATATACAACATTATCCTTTATCAGCTCTAAAAAAAGAGTTGATTATCATCATGATTGTATGTGTGTGTCTCACATTGAAATAGTACAAGGGACACCACACCATTATACATAATTCTTAAGAATATCGGGCTCAGAATTCTACTGAGGATGGAAGCATGTATACACTGCACAAACATATATAGGACCATTCAAGGGCCCACAGGGGCCTTGTCCCACCCTCTGCTTCATGTGTTGTCCCACAGCCATACACCTAACCTGGTCCTATATAACTCGTGCAGCTATCTGATCCATTACATGACCTGAACCGGTCCATGCCCCAACTTTTTAATATAAACCAAAAATACAATTATTAAAAATATTAAAATATGAAATAATTAAATAATTTAAAATTTAAAATGAATCAATTAAAAAATTAATCTTTTTAATCAAATTATTATTAATAAATTTAAAATATATATGTATATTATAAATATTAATTAATGATATATATTAAATATAGATATATAAAATGAATAAATTGAGATAATTATAAAAAATTAAAAATAGGAAATTTAAAAAATAAATATATAAAAATTTATTAATTAAATAACTATTAATAAAAATGAATAAATTTTCACATTTAAAAGTGGCATGGATCATCTTTGGATTGTCTTGGGATGCTCAAAAATTAATGTCATCAAATTTTCAGATGTAACCAGAAAAATCAAAGGCTTACTGTCGCATTTGATATCTCTAGCCATACTATTCAGCTCTCTTTTGTTTATGGTTCAAAATCCTACATGAGGATAAAAGATATTTAGAATGAGCTTAGGGAGATCCATGGGAATGTGGTCTCAACATAGTTAGATATGGGTGACTTCAACCCTCTCCTTACATTGGTGGAAAAGACTAGTTCCAATTTAAACAGATTAATAATGAGTTAATTTTCATACTACGTTGACAAACACAACTTGTTTGAAGTTACAATAGCTGATGTTGAATTCACATTGAGTATGTTCTCATAGAATGGAATTTAAGAAATAAAACATTATAGAAACTTCATATAAATGGATGAAAGAAGCATCACCAATGGAATCAATGGATATACTCTTCCTAAGCATCATTATAATCAGAATCCTATTGTGGTGGAACTCTCCACTTTACCAAGGTTTGACCATCTACTATTCCATTTCAATGATGGTTTTTTGTCATCCCTAGATATAGAGAAACCATTTTGGAGGCTGGGAATCTCGTGACATCTGGAAGGCCACTTCGTAGGCTTTTAGACAATCTAAATCATACCAAAAGGCTCCTAAGAGAGTGAACTAAAAAAACATTTTCCAAGTATGATATTGATATCCATAATTCTGAATAGAACCTTTGAAGCCTACAAAATAAGAAGTAAAATCAGGATTTACATTATCGAGAAGACATACAAGCTCTAAATAATCCTGATGATCATTTAAAGATCAAGGAACGGTTATACATGGGTTAGATGAATGTGAAATGGTTGAAGGGGAAACACACTCAATGTTATTTTGCAGGATATATATGGAGAAATGAGCCATGTTAGGGAATCATGCAATTAGTATTAATGGGAAATTTCACACTGATGAAAATTATATTTCTACAGAAGTGGTTAACTACTTCAGTAGCCTATATTTTGATGATGGGCTGGACAACACATAAATGATTATTAATAACATCCAACCATGTATTGATCAAAAGAAAAATCAAGAGTTGGTCTAAATACCTACAAATAGATGAAATTATAAAGAATAATTTCCCTCTAAACATAGAAACTATGACTAGATTAGATGGATTCACCAACAAGTTCTTCATGTTATACTAGGATATCCTTCATGAGGAATTGGTTTACGTTGTATGAGACTTTTTTCATCATATTTTTCTTCCCTATGGAATCAACTCAAATTTCACAACCTTGATTCCAAAAAAGGTTAATGTAGTTGATATCGAGGAATTTATACCACTGGCTCTAGGGAATACAATACTAGAATTTATTATTAAAATCATAATTTATAGCTTAGGGGTAATCATTAGGGTCTACATCACTTCAAACAAATACTGGATTCTCATTTAAATTTGTAATCAGAATTGATTATTTGTTTCCACTTAGTGTGTCAACATTATGATGGGGAAGGTGAAAGAGGGTATTTTTTCCCTCAATATTTCCATTTTCAATGTTTTTTAAACCCTCAAATAGAAATTTATACTTGACATCCTTAGTAGATATGGGTTTTCAAAAACCTCTATGAAAATGATCATATGTATTCTTTCATCTTCTCAGATTTCCATATTAATAAATGGGATCTTGATAGGATACTTCACATACATAAGACATTAAGGAAAGGGGATCCAAAATCAGGGATTTTTTTACAATTTCTAAAGAATGCATGAGCAAGTACATTATTGATATTGATTAGGTTGGTCTCTTTAAGAAGATTAATACTGGGAGGAATTTGATCTATCCCTCCAACATGCTTTATATAGATTATATCCTTCAATTTGGGAATGATTCAATGAGGGTCCATCTCTATCATTCAGACACTTTTTCACTAATATAGGGATGTTTCTGTAAAATCCATATACTGTAGGAAATCCTTTAAAGTCATTGTTGAAGGTTAATTTGTCGGAAAACAGAATAGGTCATTAAATAATCTTGGGGTGAGGAAAGTTTCCCTTCCTTGAAATGGGTGGCTCGACAATAAGGACCTGAAGGTTTTCCTTGATGATTTAATCAATAAGTTAACTATTGAAATAGTGGGTTCCCTAGACCCAACTAGTACTTTTGATTACCATATTATGTGTACAGTTAGATATGCATGATGATATCTTACAATTATAGTGCAGACTTTTCTGCATCCACTATAATAATGGTAATGTTCAATGGTTAATTGTCGTGTCAAAAGGTTATAGCAGATCTCAGGCTATAATGAGAACCTCGAGATACAATGACATTGATCTTAAATATATGTTTTATAGTCTAGATACATCTTATAGACTGAAAAGAGTAGATGTCTGAATATCAGGTGTCGGGGGCTTATAAGCATTGATAATTCCTCTCATGAAGTTCGCACTTGGTGATCTCTAGTAGTGGGATCATGAGGAAATACCCGCCAATAATAAAACCACATGTTTTTGGTATCATTGGTTGTTTCTATATATGAACATGTGTATTGGTATCCTAACATGAGACCATTACCAATGTATATCATTTGATTATGTACTTTTATTAAAGGCAAAAAACCATGGAATTGATGTTGTGGCGAGGTAGTTTGTGTTGTGTGTGTCATTGGTGGTATGGCATTGGCTGAATGGTCAGGAAAGGATTTGTCGCTTCCATGTTCAAGAAGTCGTATCTCTTAGGCCTCGTTGATCAGGATGGTGCCACCTTCATATGTCTTTGTCCAAATTAGTATAAATGGAAATCCATCTGAATAGATCAATAAATAATAAAGCAAGATAAGGATGATGACACCAGAGTGCATCCTGCTTTATGATATATTTAATGGCAAATAGATTATTGTCCACAGTTAGTTTTCATATGATGGTAGTCGTTGTTATGACTATCCTTATCTCTTTAGGGTCTATGATGAGTTGCAGACTCCACTCTTGGTCTGTGGATTTTTTTCACTTCTATAGAGATAAGGGCCTAGAGGGTCACACACAATAGCATATTCCAGAACACCCCTATTCAGTTAAATATGAATTTGGACATAGTGGGCCATGCCACGGGGTCTGAGTGTTTTCCAAGTTGTCAATCAACAAAATAATTAAATAAATTCATTAATATTCTAGTATCAAATATTTGGGATTGAATTTATTTAATGTGTTTATGAGTTTAGTAAATATGAGAAAATATTAATCGAACGAATATTATTTTAATATTCAAGGTTTGTTTAATATTAAGCGGGACAGCGAGTCGAGTTAAATGGCACTGATTTTATCATGTAATATATTTCATATATATTACAAGTATGTGATAAAAAATAATAAATAATATTGGCGCAGTTAAGTTCATCAAAATTATTTATTTAGTGAACGTTGAAATAAACAGGGGTCGGGGAACCCTACTGGGTATTTATCAACGTCTCTATAAATAAGAGAGGAGGATCTCTCTCTTTGGTGTGTAAATCACTATTCATTCTTTTTTGCATGGAATTTATATTGAGAGTCTCTCTCTCTTCCCACATTCTAGAGAGAGAAGCTCTCAATCCAAGAGTTCAGATCAAGTTCTTCCTCAAGCATCGAAGAGATCTTGATGAAGTGATCGT
Source organism: Viscum album (assembly GCA_963277665.1). Taxonomy (NCBI): domain Eukaryota; kingdom Viridiplantae; phylum Streptophyta; class Magnoliopsida; order Santalales; family Viscaceae; genus Viscum; species Viscum album. The sequence continues at coordinate 1,469,729,078 of OY728158.1, forward strand.
TGGGACATCGAAACCTTCTTCCAGTCTCCATGATAGCACCCAAAATTAGACGATTGATGTTCGATTGGATTTTTGGAGTCTGTGTGGATGATCTAGAGGTATCTTGATTTGGATCCATCAAGCAACGATCGCCATCGACTAGTGTCAGTCAACCGTGCCTTCATATTTGAAACAGGTATGTTTTTATTTTAATTTTATGCTCTTATAATTTAGGCGAGATCCTCAGACCTCTTCGGGTCTCGGATCATCAGCGTCGACAAGTACCGCTGATCCACCGACGAAATATTTAAATCCCCGGCCCACTGGCTTCCGCTACTGGCCCCAAAACCTAACAATTCTATCAAAGGGATCACGTAAATTTTCTAAGCCTTGAAAATTAATTTTCATAAAAATGAAGTAGAGGGTTCAAAGACGGTCCCAACGGCTCAAAGAGTGCAGCGATCTGATGTCTAATGACCAAATTTTGGTCAGTTTAAATTTTAGAATTGGATCAAATTCACGGTTTGATCTCAGATTCTAATTTTATTTCATTTTGTCGAACCGATTCAAATTTAATCGGTTCTTAGATATAAAATTAATTGTGGAAATTATATTTTATAAATAATATAATTTTCAAAATAATTTTATTATAAAAATAATAAATATTTTATTGTTATAATAAGGTAATAATAATAAATTATTATTTAATTATATTGATTATGTTATCATATAATTTAAAAGGCTATCATTAAGCCATTAGAAAATAATGGGAAGACTTCAATTTATAAAAAATTTATGGTGTAATAAGACTTAAAAAGAAGTCGTAAAAAACAAAAGAAAACAAAGTGGGGATGGCTTTACAGGTCAAGAAAGGAAGGAACAGAAAAAAGAAAAGGGGCGGCCCATGGATAAGAAAAGGAAAAAAATTGCATGGGATCCAAGCAGACCTCTTCCTACCTGTGCGGCGCACTGCTGCGCCGCACGTAGGCTCGTCGGCTGAGTAGCCAGCCTCAGCACCCCAGCTGTGGCCGCACCCTGCACACAAGCCACCTGCCCCTCTCCTGGCGGACCATGTCCTCCCCAGGTGATGCACAACAGGACGATGCACCCACGCCACACAGGTGGGTAGGCCACCACCTGCTCGGCCCAGACCCCTCTGTAGTAGGCTACCGGAAACCCAGCTGAGCCCCCTGCCCAAGCTAGTCTGCCTGCTACTTCTTCAACGGGACGCACAGTAGCTGGGTACCAGCAGCTGACCTCCAATAGCGCGTCGCTGCACCCCGAGCCGGCTACCTGGTCTTCCCCATGCGGCGAACAGAAGCCCTCCCTGGTCTGCCCGCACAGTGCCATAGCCCTGGTCGGCCTCCTGCTTCGGCGACCTCCTGTAGTGCGGGAGCATGCCACCGCACAGCCACCAACCCCCCTGGCCGATACCTAGTCCACCTACAAAGACCACGCCCGGATTGTTGGCCACCGCCGTAAAAAGGAGTGCCAGCCTCCGGCTTGGCTAACAGTCTGATCGCCCTCTTCCGATCACCGAAACAACACCCCACCTCGCGGAGTCAGTCTGATCACGACTAATCTTAGTCGTCTATCGACCTTTACCCTTACCGGATCCTGCCCGCTGCTCGACCTCCGCCGTGATGGACCAACTAATCCATGGTCTTCGGTCGAACCTGGGTGCAGGTATACTCTGACACCTATTGCGGGTTCCAGTTTGTCTCGAAACATGACCAGACATCAATGCTCGTCCAAGTATGGATCTGAACAGACCTTCCTGGTCCAGATAAGCCAATCAAGGGCATTTCCCAACACGTTATGGGTCTGTGTAGGTTCAGCGCGACCCGCGATGGGCCAAAGCAAGATTTCGAGACCCAAGTATTAATTTCAATTGATATAATTAATTAATTTAACTACAGAATTAAAATTAAATTAATTAATATATTAATTGTGGTTGAAAATAAATAATTTTCAATACCCGGACATATAAATTAATTTAATTTTGACATTAAAATTAAATTAACTAGAGGACCAATAAATAATTAAATTATTTGAATTATTAAATTAATTTAATTTAATTTAGATAACCCTCATAATTAATTAATGCATTTTAATTTTTATCGCACTTCATTTTAGTCGTCGTCTGGTCTTGATCATCGACCCTTTTATGTCTTTATTTAATTATTTATTTAATTAATTGTTTAAATGCATGTGATGCTTGTAAATTAATTAAATGGTTGGTATGCGCATCATCTTTATTTGTCGGTAAAAATGTATAAGGGAATGCGCGCCCCATATTTATATGATGTACAATTATACCCGAGTTCCCCTCACCTATGTGCGAGTATCATTGTGCTTCGGATGAAGATGGCGAGCGGCGTGAACCCCAACAGGATGAGGCGGTGCACGACGGTGCAATAGGACATGTGGATTCCACCAAGACGAGGCGGTACTCCAAGATGTGATGTCGACCCTGCCAAGACATGGCGATACTATAGAAGACCATCGTACATACATGACAGGGAAAGCTACATCAGGAGCCAAGCATACGACTAAGGTACGATGCACTTAGGTCATTTAGATTCTCATGACTAGTTAGGTAGTAGTTTACCTTTATGCATTTATTTATTATTTTATGAATTTTAGAACAGCAGAAAAAATACATTAAATAAAAGATAATAAAATGTATAAAGAAGCAGCGTGTGGTTTTTTATTAATGTTTAGTTGTGATCATGACAACATAGATGAAAAGTTCAATAGAAATGGATTACATTCGTCGACAGGGAAAACCAATAAACCCCTCAATGAAAATATTAAGTCACAAACAACCTTCCATCATTCAAGTTTGAACAAAACCGGGTGTTCGAGGTGTCGGTCATGCCTTATCTGAGGGTGCCTCTTACTACCAGGGAGTTCTTATTCATGTGGTCAGTCGACATAATTAAATTTGCAGCAATGAAATAACCTTAGCAATCTTGTTTTAATTTTAGATGCAAGGGTTGAGTAAATTAGTAAATGATTTTTGAAGTCGAGACTTCACTCAACAGATCAAGGAACCATGAATTAATGCGATTGTCTAGCCAAAAGCCTACCTTGGACCCTCCGAGTAGTGGCGTAGAAATATCATGTAGAATATGAGGGATGTTCAAGGATCCTTGTCACTATAATACTCAAGAGTATTCCAATTCTAGTACAGAGGGTTCCTAGAATTCGAAAAATAAGTGGGAGACATTTAATGATTAAATTTATCAATTATGTCTAAACTGGTAATCACATAAAAGAACAATCTACTGAAGTATATTTGTATATAATGAAAAGAAATACCACAATAAAACTGTGATAAATATTAGAAAAAGTTAATTTCTAAACTAAGCATGAATTTAAAAATTGTAGTATAGCCGCTTGCTCACATTACTACTATAACGGAAATTCATGGTGCTTATGTCCCAACCTGTTAAGCCACCTTAAGAAGCGAGGGTGTAAAACTGCTTATAAGAGACTCATGAGTCAATCATCTGATGGATCTGTCATAATGCTATCATCAAATTTTGCTGTTAGTTTTGGTCGCTACATCATGACATGGATGATGTTACATGTAGTCTCATCTCCAAGATCCTTTCGAGGAGAATGTGAAGCATGATTTGAATGTGATGGTTGCACTCGGTTTGTGTAAATTGAAAGATGGTTCACAATATTTCATGTCATCATATTCTTATACCTTTTACACCCAATTACTCTAGTTTAATTTAAAGGTACAAAATAACCGTATAGATTAAGCGATTCATTATCTTTAAGGTAACATTATCCAAGTAATACGAATATCGGAGATAACGCCATGATTTATTCTTATGACGAATACATTGAATGATAAGGCGAAAAGGTTTATGGAAATTTATTCCAAAGGAACCTTCATCATGTCCTTCAATGAAAATTGGTTGGTTATTTAACTAGAGGTTATTTACATCACATAATGAAATGAACTCATGGATGTTTAAATACTGAAATACAAGAAGCAAGTACACGCTTCTCATTTAGTTTATATTCATCAAGTTTATTAATGTTTCAAACATACTTCTTGGGTATTGAATATAATATTCCAATAAAATATTTATTTAAATACAGTAAACAATAAAGTAGAGAAACATTACTAGAAGTAAAGTGTCTTCTCCAAGAAGCTGAGAAACGGTGATTCCTAATTCAGCGTTGAGAAACACATAACCTCTAATTGCCATGTGATTGATTCAAATGAAACAAGTTATGGAGTATAACCAAAAACATTTGTCTCATTTGCCCATTTTTCATGATGAGACATTATTCCATGTTTTGGAATGAATGTTGTTTTTGGTATCACACTCAACAAATAGTTCACTACTACTTGAATCAATGGCAATACATGATGAATATAAAATGTAAGACCTACCCAGTTGTGGAAATGTGATTCATTGTCAAGTAAAACTAAAAGTGGACGTCAAATATATACCCAGTATGGTATTTAGGCTCGACATAGCAAAAAACCTTTGGTATTATTGACATCTTTAGTTTTGACATAGAAAAATTTAGAAATAAAGGTCTTCCATAAAGCTTTTTGAGGTTAGTTCAACAAGACAGTGTGAACCATTTCAACGAAAGAAAGAGGTCAAGATACTTCATAAGATTCCTTTAATTCATTAAGGAATGTAACAGTGAAGTATATGCATGGTCAGAAGATATGAGCTTCTTCAGATCAGCATGTCAAAGAATATCTTGAATTTTCAATCATAGATCATGATAATGTAGCGTGGAGTAATTCCTAAATGCATGTTACCTTATCTACATCACCGTATTGATGTTCATAAGGAGGATTGATGACGAGTCTTACATATTAACATTGATCAATAAAATGTAGCATGGATCAATTCCAAAACGCACATTTTATACATCAAAGTTATGATGTAAGTTGTATCATGGTTACAACATGCAGAAACATCCATTATATTTTAAGACGTGCTTTGCAAATAATGGCATAAACCCGTAACCAATATGCCAAATAAAATGAAAAATGGATATCATACAAGACATAGTATGATGGAAAATCTATTATGTCGTAGGACGTGTGTAGATGAAAAGTGTTTGTTAGGATTTAAACAAACATGCATCAAGTAAAACATGTTGTTCATATAAGGTAATTATCCTAACAGTTGCTTAAGATATACTTAAATCCCTATGATATAAAAGATGTAGTCAAGTATTAGACTACATTTCTATACATGGGTGAACATCTATATTCGAGATAGTGGGAGCTGTATTGACATAGACTTAGTCAATGCTCGAGATGCACAAATGGTTGGCATAAGGAACAAGTTCCACAAGTACATGTGGAATAGGCGTGTTCAAGAGACACATACTGCGTAGGATGAATGAAACCATGGCGACAGTTTTATATTTGTCATGGTCGGTGATAAATTATTCATTATGAATAATAAATCCTACAGGTTTGCAGTATAAGGAAACGAGATAATATTGACAAGATCAACTCAAATTCCATAATGGATTCCATGTATCAAATTGCAAAGGGTCTTTTTAATTGAATACTACAGTGGGTATTCAGATGAAATGATACATGGATGGTACAAGTATGGTACCAATAAGGTTCTATTGGTTATACCAAGTCAGTATGCCTAAATCTATTAGAATTGTACTTATCATAGCTGATCTTCTATGATCATTTTATTGGTCACTGTATGTCAATATCATCTTTCGTGGAAGGTGTCTATATAATGAAACTATAAAGAGATGATGACATCAAATGATTCCAATAAGGGATTAAAGCAACTGAAATCCAATTCTGGATTAAATTAAGCAAAAAGATCTTAGAGAATTCATTATAAATGAATCTTTTCCTTGTGTCTACCAAAGGTTAGTGGGAGGACTAATGTTTTCCAAATGAAATATGTTCGACAACATATGGAAAACAGATTTTGATCATACAGTTCGATAAGATTAGGTTAAAAGCAATTCTCCAATGATTGACTTCAAGTATAAACCTATGTTCTAGAGAACAAGATCCACTGAGGATGATCCAAAGGTTTCTTGGTCATAGTCAATCATACATATAGTGACATTGTATTGAAAAATATAAGTTGGAACAATTCAAGATCAGAATTGTTTCTTATGTCACATGGCTTAATCTCTTCAAGTTAACATGCTCGGAACATAGGAAGTGATTAATGTTGTGAATTGATATCATATGCTTAAGCGATGCATCAGTCACATATGCCATAATATGTACAATAATTTATACTGCCAGGATATAATTTATAATAGGCAGATATCAATTATTTCCAAGAGCACTGCAGGAGATGCAGTCAGAACTATCATCTTATATTTTGGAAAGTACAAATGATATGTACCTGGAATATGGAGAAAGAGGTATACTAGTTATGGTGGGAAACAAACTAGTAATCATTATATCAATTTGATCTTGGGCCGTAGTTAGGCAAAGGAGATGAGCGAATCAAGCTCATAAAATAAAGTGGTAGCCAGATCTACAAATACCGAGTACTTTGCAGCTTCTAAGGCAGCTAAATAACAGTTATGAATCGCAACGATTTGTTCCAGTTCTTGGATTTTCACCTAGTGAGAAAAGTATTGTCATAATGAGAATTATGATATTCATACTAGTCAAGTTGTGAAGTTATAATAGTGGACAAAAGTAATATACTCGGAGATACCTTATCTTGAGATATTTTACTCAAACCGAGGAGGTCGCATATAGCAGATATTCCACACGTCAAAAATGTGGAAGCCCCATCAGTTAAAGCCATTACTCAGCAGAAGCATGTTATTTATCATGTTAGTAGCTAACAAGTTTAGTTAGCAAGTTATCTCTAGTGCAAGTGGGAGTGTTGAAATAGTGGGTGCCCTAGACACAACTATGTAGTACTTTTGATTACCGTATCATGTGCATAGTTAGATATGCATGATGATATTTTACCATTATAGGGCAGAATTTTCTTCGTCCACTATAATAATTGTAATGTCCAAACGTTAATTGTTATTTCAAGAGGTTATAGTAGATCCCAGGCTATAATGAGAACCTCGAAATACAATGGCAACGATCTTAAATATATGTTCTATAGTCTAGATACATCTTACATACTGGACATAGTAAATGTCTGGCTATCAGGTGCTGGGGGCTCATAAGCATTGAGACTTCTTCTCACGAAGTTTGCATTTGGTGATCTCTAGTAGTGAGATCATGAGGACATACCATCCAATAAGAACACCACATGTTTTGGGTGTCATTCCTTGTTCCTGTATACAGACATGTGTATTGATCTGCTGACATGAGACCATTACCAATGTATATCATTTGATTATGTACTTTGATGCAAGACGAAAACCATGGCAGTGAGGTTATGGTGATGTAGTTTGTGTTGGGTGCGTCGTTGGTGGTATGACATTGGCTGAATGGTCAAGAAAGGATTTGTAACTTCCAAGTTCAAGAAGTGGTATATCTCAGGCCTGGTTGATCCGAATGGCATCGCCTTCATAAGTCTTTGGCCAAATTAGTAGAAAGGAAAATCCATCTGGATATATCAACAAAAAATAAACCAAGATAAGGACGATGATACAAGAGTGTGTCCTGCTTTATGAGATATTTAATGACAAAGAGATTATAGTACACATTCAGTGTATGTAGGATGAAAGTCATTGTTATGACAATATTTATCTCTTTATGGGTCATGATGAGTTTCTAGACTCTGCTCTTTGTCTGTAGAATTTATTCACTGCTATCGAGATAAGGGCCTAGAGGGCCACACACAATAGCATATTCAAGAATTCACCCGATTCAATTGAATAGGTATGTAGACCTAGTGGGCCCCACCACGGGGTCCGAGCCCTGTCCTAGTTGTCAATCTTCAAAATAATTAAATAAATTCATTAATATTCAAGTTAAGAATATTTAGGATTGAAATTATTTATTGTGTTTATGAGTTTATTAAATAAAAGAAAATATTAATCGAATAAATATTATTTTAATATTCAATGTTCATTTAATACTAAGCAGAACAGCGAGTCGAGTAAAATGTCTCGGATTTTATCACGTAATATATTTCATATATATTACAAGTATGTGATAAAAAATAATAAATAATATTGTCATAGTTAAATTCGTAAAAAATTATTTATTTAGTGAATGTTGAAATAAATGAGGGCCGAGTAACTCGATAGGGTATTTATCAACGTCTCTATAAATAAGAGAGGAGACTCTCTCTCTTTGGTGTGAAAATCACTATTCATTCTTTTGCATGTAATGAAAATTGAGAGCCTCTCTATCCTCCCGCTTCTTAGAGAGTGAATCTCCCAATCCATGAATTCGGATCATGTTCTTCATCATGCATCGAAGAGATCTCGATGTGGTGACCGTCAGGACGTCGAAAGCTTCGTCAGATCACCGCGCTAGCACCCATAATTCAACGATCAACATTCCAACTGATTGTTGGAGCATGTTTGGACAATCTAGAGGGATCCTGCTTTGGATCCTTCAAGCAACGATCGTCATCGACTAGTTGCAGTCAACCACGCCTTCAGATGTGAAATGGATACGTTTTCATTTTAATTTTGTGCTCTTACAATTTACGCGAGATCATCAAACCTCTCTGGGCCTCGAATCTTCGGCGTCAACAAGAATCGTCGATCCGACGACGAAAATTTTAAAATACCCGGCCCATCGGCTTCCGTTTTGGGCCCCCGAACCTGACATTAACATGGAATTTCATATCCAAATATAACCCATCCTATCATTTATTATCCAACTGATTTAGGGACAGGTTGCATGATGGCTATCATTACCACATTGGATCCTTAGTTTGGTCATCTCTTAAGTGTTCTTTCAATGACATCTTATTGAACACCAAACGGTTGGCTAAAAGTGACTCTAAACTCAATTGATGGGATACATGCTGGATCGATCAGCCCCTTAAAGGTAGGCTGGACATACCTCTCGACATGATAAAAATGAAAATCTATGAGCTTGTCACACAATATAATACGAAGGATTTCATTCCCTTGTCGATTTCCATGGAAATAAAAAATTACACATTTGTGGATGTTGATACTATGGTGTGGAAGACAAGATGCAATAATCAGTTAACAGTAAAAAACACTACAAGATCAATACTGATTGCTCCACCATAATTTCCACTTGTCTCCCTTTCTTCAGGGTTAGTTTTATTCAACCTTCCAAATTCATTCTCTGATGTAGAATTTGGAAAATAATTTTACCAATACAAGAAGAATTGAGGAAAAATGGACAATTCATTACTTCGACTTGCCCATTATTCATATATACAAGAGATAATATACATCATTTGTTTATTTAATGTGTATACATAGGATCCCTTTTCCAGTATACTGGATAGTGCTTCGGCATGGACACCAACATAGGCAGACCCCTTTAGACCAACTCGAAGGCCTTCTTTTTATTTTATTATAGATAATCCACCTTTTAAGGGTTGAAGGGGAACCCGTACATGACCCGTAGGCCCAAGGCACAAGGCCCGACATGACCTGCATTACATGACCCGAATGCCCTGAGGCATACCATGCCCATTACATGACCCGTAGGCCCAGCCCACTAGAAATGACCCTCCCCATTGTCTTGCATCGTTGATCTCCTTAGCTCCCCACCTTGCATTGTCGATCAGCTAGCATTGCCCCGTACAAATGTGCACGGTGCCTGGTCCCAATGGTGGCTGCCATACCCTCTTATTCTTCCAATCCAATTAGCTCTACATCTGGTGGCTACTACTCCTATTGTTATTATCCTCTTCTGGGGCCTGTTCTGTGTGAACCGGGCTACTCCATGGTCTATGTGACCCGAAGGCCCTGTGGCCCGAAGGCCTTTGATGACCCAAAGGCACTGGAGACCCGTAGGCCTAAACCGGTGGCCTGAAGGCCCAAATTAGGTGAATATTTCATGCTGCTACAGTGCCAAACAGTAACTTCTACAATACTGCTACAGTAACCTGGAAATTCACCACCACCTGGTTTTGAACCTGGGTCTCTTGGAAGCCAAGCAGGATCCCTTACCACTCGGGTACGAGCTCGTTGGCCTTGCAGACCAACTCGCCTTCCTCTGTAATGTTGGACCATGAATGGAGGTAAAGAACCTACAACTGACGGGTATGACCTCAGTCTCAGATTTTATCTAGAGATCTAGGAACCTAAAGCTGTGTTAAGAGAAGGTGCCCTCCACTCATGCTGGTACTCTAGAAATACATATATATGTTCATGCCGCTGTAAACGACAAAGTTGGTTCGATGTGTAAGGACATGGGTGATAGGAAAATCACAGGACATGTAGTCACAATGCTGAAAATCCCGCGGTCTATGAAGGTATCCTTCAAACTCCTTGTGCCTTTGTCAAGGGTTTCTTTTATCATTACATCGAAATAGGGGTAGATTACGAAGCTGAGATTTTGGTGATTTTTTGTGAAATTAAGTATGTTTTCTATCATAAGTCGAATGCTTTATGGAATGATTCTAATTTAGAACATATATTCACAACGCTGAAAACAAGAACTAGGAACGTCCCATGGGAGCATCTTCCTTGTTGGGTTACTTGTATGAATCATTTCCAACAGCTTAATATGCTTGTTTCACAATCTTATAGAGAGTCTAACCAGGTGGAAACACACTATCAAAAAGGGAAGTCCTTGAAGTGAGAATAATTCCGACCTTCATAGCCCCCTATTATTGCATCCCACTAGTTAATGATGACATGATAGGGGTTTTTCACTCTTGAAATTGCAAACTCCCATGTAATGCCTGAATGTTTTGGTATCTTTAATTTTTTTATGAATAATAATTTTTTAGGAATGGGTTCGCCCAGATTCTAGACTTTCCTAGTAAATATAGATATATCAAATGACTAAATTTTGTTAGTTAAATATAAAATTACAAATGAATAAATTAAAAAATTAATAAAAAAGTTATTATTGAAATTGTTATTAAAAAAAGAATAAAGAATATATATATATATATATATTAATTATAAATACAAATAATTATATATATTAAATATAAAAATAGAAAATGAATAAAATACCATCGTTACAAACATATTAATGTATTATTCATTTTTAATGGGTTTTATACATAATTATTAATTAATATAATTAATAATGTTATTATAGAAGTTTATTCTCACACATATATTCCTATATATATTTATATAAATATATATTTATTATTCCCTAAAATTTGATATATATAATAAAAAATATTTATGCATTCATTAAATAAGTCGAATAATTAGTGAAAATTGGTTTAAAATTAAAAAATAATATTAATTAAAAATATTGATAAATTGTATTGAGGGATGAAAATTTAATTCAATGTCATTTGACTTTCAAATTTAACATTATTAAAATTATTTTTTATTCGATTCCAGACATACATTTATGTAATTAATATATTTTTATATATAATTCACACACAGATAGAATTTCTGTAATTTATTCGATTTTTATATTAATTTTAGAATTATATTTATTAACATAAATATTAAATATATATTTTGTTTATAATTAACAAAATTTTTTATATATTTTTATTCATTATATTATATTTATTACTTTTTGATTATTTAATTTGTTCATTTTTTGTATTATTTAATCATTTATAATCTTAATTGTATTTTTAATATTTTGTAATTTATAAATTTTCCATTTTTCGTTGTTCAATATGTTTTTAATTTTTTACATTTTCAATATTTATTTATACATTTTAGTTCATAAACAATTAATGTTTATAATTTGAATTTATTTTATGTAATTTACATTTATTCATTAACATTTATAAATATCCAATTTAAGGTTTTTTAAATTATCTATATAATTAATAACGATTATTCTTTTTTAAAATTTATTCATTCCTATTATTTATTATTTCATTTAAAGAAACTTCATATTATATAATGTTCTTGCTTTATTTAACATATTTCAAAATTGTGTATATATATATACAAACTCATTAATTTTACACAGACAAATAATTATGTAATTAACTGAATCTTATATAGAAACCCATACACCTAATATTTATATAGATTATTAAAAATTTAATATTTACCTTAGAATTTCATTTTTTAAAATAATATATTTAATGTATTATGTTTTTAATCGATGTAGTTTATTTTTTTATTATTAATATTATTACAATTAGTATTATTTATTCATTTTTAATTTTTTTTAATTTTCTTATTCTTTTTGGAATTTATTCTTTTTAGAATATTTACTTATACATATTTATTTACTATGTTTCAATAATTTAAATATATATTCATCTTCACTACAATATATATCAATATTTCCTTTAATTATTAGTATAATTAATTAAACATATTATTTTTTTGAATATTTTTAACGTCCACTCATTTTTAATTAGTCAATTTCACTCATTTCTAGCATACATGCATTTAAGATTATATATTCATTAATGTTGTCAAAAATATATTTGTAAATAAATATTTGTCAATAAATCTATTTATAATCTTATATTTACTATATTTATAAAAATATATAAAAATATTTCTAAATATATATAATTAAATTTTAATTTTTTTATATAAATTAATATAATTAATCATGTATTTAAATAATTATAATTTATAATAAATATATTTAAATGATTAATATATTTACTATATATAAATTTAAAATGTTCGGGTCGAATCTGTAATTAATCATTGAAGAAAATACCTTTTTCTATCTGGGTAGAGGAAGACCAATTACATATCTTGTAGGCCCAAAGAAATGTTGTCCGCATCATTCCTGTGTCACTATCTGGCCACGTCATGCATGCATCACCGCCGCCAATGTCAGAGCTTTTGTCACCACCTACATCATAAATCCCCAATGGAGTTTGCTAGTATTGGAACATTGGTCTTTTGAATGTAGGATTATGGGGTTTACCACTCAAACACCACCCCAACTACATATTTATATATATTTATTATATATATATATTTACATAAGTATAAAATGATATAAATATCTTAGTGATTTTAAAATTATAATATATATATTTAAATGATGAATATATTAACTATATTTACATTTATATTTATATTTATTTATTAAATATATAAAATGATAGAAATATATTTATAAATATAAATAAATAATTATAAATATATTTACAAATATATTTATAATTATAAATAAATATATATATATTTTTCAAAAAAAGTGTTTCAATAATTACAAATAAATATTTAAATATTTTAATGATTATAAAATAATAGTAAATATATTTTAATAATGATTATTTTTAATATTTTTATATTCATTTATATATATAAATTTATTAAACACATATGTAATTATATATATATATATAATGATATAAATATATTTTTTCTTATATACAAATATTTATAAAAATATTTACAAAAAAATTATTTATAAATATAATTATTAATCATTATTGAAAATTCATCTTTATCATCACTATTTTTTTAGCACTCACAAAGACGGATTTTACCTGTGCTTGTTTAGCACTGATATAGATATATCTTTATCAGCACTAAAAAATTGGAAAATAAAAGTTATGTTTATTAGCGTTAAAACATTAGCACTAGGAAATAGGGATTTTATCAGTTCTTGTTTAGCTATGATAAAGATATAACTTTATCAGCACTAATAATTTCACGATAAAGATGAATTTTATCAGCGCTTTTTAGTGTAGTGCTGATTAAACATCTCTATATGAGGGATTTTTCAGTAGCACTAATAAATCCCTCCTTAATAATTTTAAATGTTCCCTAATCAAACCACGTTCAATCATGCCTCTAAAGCTCTTACAAATGTCAAGTGCTGTCTTTGCTCCCTCTCAACCATCTCTCAGTTGAATCAAGCCTTCAATATATGGTATGTTATTTTTCCTCCTCTCTCGTTGCTTTCTTCTTTGAGTTTCATGGTGTTCCTTAGTGTGGTGTTTTCTTGGATCGGTTCTCCTGTGGCGTCCACAGTTTCCTTCTCCTTCATTTTGTCCCCCCATCCATGATCTTCTTTATCCTCCCTCATTACTCCTTGTTTTTATCTAAACCCTATATGCGTTTTGGTTCTAAAATTTTGATGTCTCGATCTGTAGAGTGTTCATGTTCTATTTGTGGATTTGTTTGACTTTTAGTTATCAGTATGTATTTTATTTATTAGTATTTATTTTAGTTTTATGGTTATGGATTCTGGTAATCGGATTCATTTTAATAGGATGGTTATGGATGTACAATTTTTTTGGTATTTACTGATTTTGGTAAGTTATGTGGGTTATGAATTAGAAATAGGATGAATGATTTATGAAGAAATTCATGGTGTTTTTTGGGTTGTGTATTTGAAATATGATTATTGATTTATTATTTAGGATCTATGATTGGTTGTATTTGGTGACATGTGATCGATCTGGATGTGTGTGTCACTGGTATAACAAGTGCTAAAATCTATGGATATTAGACTCAGTGGTCTTCTAAATTAATGTCAATATATCCTAGAAATTATGAAGGATGATAAGATATATTACAGGGATAATCTAATAGTGATTCCATGTTTCCTTGAATATTTTCCATTAAGGTCTTATGTATGGAATTAAGATATCTATTATACAATTTCAATGGTATTTTTTGTCATCAATTGTAATGGATTTTGTGATTTCGTTTCCTTTGTCATGAAGTTGTAGTTCAATGGTTTTAGGGGCTTCGATAGATCATTTTTTTAATATCTCTATTAACATTATTAGGTGGTTTAAACAAACCATGTGATTCCAAGGCTAATCATATAGCATTTTTCCACTGTTTTAAAAATTGTTTTATTAAACTCATATTATATTTTACAAATATCAATGGATGGTTTCCAATTATATTATTCAATTGTTTCACAAGATTTTATATAGATATCATCCCCCTCTCTTGCTTATTTACGATGCACCATACTTTACAAACTCAACATTAGTGATCAGCTACAAACTGATATTTTTTTCATACTATTTCATGAAATTAAAATCTAGTACCCCATATTAGATCATTCCACATAACCCCATACTGATAAATCTTCACACACATAATCTTGAAATATACTTGGGAAAAAATGGAACCCTTGGGTATGTTTTTGTGTCATTATATTTTATATAAAACCTACAGCTAAGGATATCAAATTAACTTATCACATTTTTTAATCTTCACATAACTAGAGTTTAATTATTTTAACCTCAAAAATTCTATAATTAGAATTACTTATTATGAATTTAACTTTAATAAGTTAACATTCTAAAACTCACTTTACCTTTGGTAAAAAGTGTTTCAACAGTGATTTGGAAGTCGAGTTTAATAGGTGAGATGAATTTATATACTATAAACAACCATGATATTTAATATATATTCCACAAAATCACACTGGAAAAATATAATGGTATAATCAGAGTAAAGTGGTGTAAATTTTTATGGTCATTTTATTTTAGAAATGTATTCTCATAAGATATGATGTATATTTTTTTCAGATTTACATCTTTAATTCTTATTCAATAGGTTTTATGAAATTTTTCTAGTTACTACTCACATTTCCCTTCATAATCATGGAGACTAAAATTAAATGTGGTTATATATAGTGTGGATTATAATCATTTTATTGATTTTTGAGCTTTTAAATGTAACAATAAACCTAAACAAACATAAAAATTAAATAACTATACTCTATTATAAATAATAATTTTTTTGAAGGTATGTTTTACCATTTCAGGACTACCACTAAAATACCCATGTTTAAAACCATGGTAGGTTTATGTAAAAATTTCCAATGAAATTGTTAGTAAACCAATACAACTTCATAATGTGTTCTCCTGGTGTTTTATTGGAGTCCATTCTAACAAACCTTAGTGGTTCAATAGGGTAGGTAAAAGCATGATTGATAGATTTAATGTCACACTATAACATTTAAATCTTTTTTTTTCATCATGCTTGTATCTTTATTAGTTGATTCCACACATGTGTGATTCTATAATTGAGCATACCAATTAGGACTAAATATTTGAGTTATGAAATGAATTTTATTATCATAAACAACAAATGCCATTTTATTTTCATGGATTTATATTTATTATTGGTATACCCTGGTTGATTCTCATATTACTTCTTTAATTTTTAGTACTAATGAATTTATTGAAAAAAATGAAATTCTTGATCATTATATTCTATTATTAAAAGAGGATATCTAACATTTCATATTTTTTTATTTATAATTCTTAAAATTATGCTTCTATATAATGAATCATTAAATTTACAGAATGTTATTAAATTTTACTTGATGAGTTGTATGTATATTAGAAAGTTGTATTTGGATTATATTTTTTTAAATGAAGTATAGATACTTTGTATTATGATGGATGTTCTGGGATAATAGTTCTATGACATGGTTTACCCCATCAACTATCGAATAGTATGGGATGAGGCCTCATTTTGGAATAACCTTTACCTTATCAATAAAGTTGGGATTAAGACTTGACAATATATATATCTACTATGATGGTATATAATGCTTGTTTTCCCTATATCTGGCCAGATAATAATATTAGAATACTCTTAGAGTATTTAAATGAAATTGAGGACCACGAGTGGGTCATTTATTTTTTTTATAGATGAGGGATTGGTTCCTATATCAGAGTAAGAGCTACATGAGGTTTTTTATGATCCTGTTTTGATATTCCCAAATTCTTTTTAGTTTTTTACATTGTATTAGAAATCAGATGGTTTAAATTCTACAGAGGAATTATTTTATTCAACTATTTTCATGTTTTTAGTGGTGTTTTAATTTATGTGTATAGGTATGGGTGGTTTATATTCTTTTTCTTTCCTCGTATGGACATTTTGGTTAATATTTTATTCTTAGAAGGGTTGACCTACTGGTTAAACATTTTTAATTTTATTTAATGAATTACATTGAAATATAAATATTAAAAAATTGGTAAATCATTCCCCAACTATATTTTGAGGCCCACAACAGAAGACACTAGTTCATGGGGACCAAGGAGTGATCTTGGGGTAGTAGTGAATGTGAATCAAGTGTCATATTGGTACTCAAGTTATTGATAATACATGAAGATTCATTTATATTAATTTTAGGAATATTATTAATTTCATTGATTCAAATTCGTAATAATTTAATGCTAAGGATCACTATATTGATGTTAATAAATGATTACGAATTCAAATATTCAAAAAAATGAAAGGGTTGACTAAAAATTCTCAATCCATTAAAACTCTACTCATATTATCAATGAAACACCACCTGAACCACCAAATATTATGTGAAAAAATGAATAAATATCAACTCCCCCAACATGTTACACGCACACATTGAAAGGCTAGAGAAAAAATCCTAGAGTTACTATATGTTTATCATTGGATTTTAAAAAAAATTTAAAACCATCTCATAGACAAAATGAATTTTTCCTTTTCATTGAGTAATTGAATTAATTCTATGAATATTGAAACAAAAATCATTGCCTTAGAATTTGATAGTGTATGACTATACTTCCAGTCCTTCTCACAGTCACACCAATCAAGTAGACCCTAGAAGGGATCATAATTTTTCTAATTCTTTTTTCATCTTTAGGAAAAAACAGGGAAATGTTGTCTGGTTCTTCACCAAATCCCAACCCATGAACATTTATATTTAAGGAAAAAACTCTCATCTGCATCATCTTTATCTTCCAAATAGATATTAGTTCATTTTTTAGGCTCATCCCCTATATATTCTGTAAATTCAACTATGATGATTTAATTACTTTGAGCAGTAGTAATCCTATACGAGGTACCAATGATCATTTTGGAAGAACTCATAGGATGACACCTACCACCAATAGAGTAATTATTTTCTTAAATTCAATTACCAATTTCATTAAAAGTATAATACAATTTTTTGAAAAAATAAAATGATGGGTTCCCCTTATTATAACTATACATAAATTTATAATTAGATTATGAAAGTATTATGTGTATTTTTTAATTTATTATAGGAAATAAATAATTAATGAACATAATAGGGTGTATATGAATCCTAAATAGAGAACACTAATCATTTGGAAAAATAGTATGAATATGGAGTAAAATAGTTCACTATGTTCTCAAAATAGAATGCATACAACACTTCTCAAATCCATTATCCATATGTACATTATGATTATTCAATAAAAAATAGTCCACTATATTTGTAAGTAGATTGGATTTTTCACAGAATATATCAGAGCTATAAATGTTGGAATAAACATGGGAAAAACATAATGTGTACACTGATTAGGATGATACTGCATTTTTTGGATCATTTGATATAAATACCGGTTTAAATGATGAAGGAGATCATATGGAAGAAATGAAAATATAAATTTAATATGGCCTTCAGGATTGTTAATTATTGTTTGAGAAGTTAAATATTTGTGTTAAGACAATATTGTATATTGGAGTTATAAAAAAACACAACATTGTTATCTATATTGAAGTTATAAAATTTTAATGATGGAAGAAGATGGAGTGACACTAGCTTTATAGAACTACTTGGTCTCCTGAATGATATGCTACCAAGAGAAAATTATCTTCCCTGTCAAAAATATGATGCTTACATAATACTATATTCAATAGGAATTATTTATAAAATAGTAAATGATTATCCAAATGATTTAATATTATTTCACAAGGACCATGAATCAATCATAAAATTCACAATGTGTGGTGTGTATCGATAAAAAAAAGAATAATCAAGTCCTTTAAAATATATATGGTACATTCCTATCATTTAATGGTTTATAAGACTATATGGATGTCTGGAAAACACAATTCTATTTGAAAAGAATTTTAATACAAGAATTAATGATGGGAAACTAAATCATCTAAAAGATTTTCCATAGTGGAAGAAAATTGATTACGAGTATCCAAACATTAGAAATGAACTGATATTCAATATTCTAGCATTATCTATAGATTCAATAAATAATATTGGTGTAAAGAGTACATTTCAAATTACATGACCCATTATGTTGGTAAATTATAACTTATCACCATGGGTATGCATTAAGAATGTATATATTATGGTGTCCCAACTTATAATTAGACCAAAAGAACCCATTATTGATTTTGATTTATATTTGGCTCCATTTATCGAAGATCTGAAATAAATCTGTGGCATAGGTCTTATAATGTATGATTATCATAGAAGTGCATCATCCATATTAAGGGCCATGTTGAATGTGATGATAAATTATTTTCTTTCTTATGGAAAATTTTCAGCCTATAACATTAAAGGAATGTTGGGGTGTCCCATTTTTTAATAATTCCCCCACTCATTTTTGGGGAAACATTCCTCAAAGTATTTATTTTTCGGATATATTAAATTTTTACCTCGATAACATAAATACCAACCCTAGATGACAACATTCAATGGGAGTACCTAAAAAGGTAAAACACTGTCTCCACTAACAAGTGATCAAATTTTTTATAAAGTAAAATATATTGAAACTATTTTTGGTAAAATATATTTTTTAAAACAGATGAAATTAGGTTGGGAAAAAAGATCATTTTTCATCAAATTAACCCAGTGGACTATTTTGCAAAGATGGTATTTTTTTATGGAATGCATGCAGAAAAAATATATATGATATTATTATTTTCACATCAATAAAATTTCCTAGAAAAAAATACATGGAATTAGGGATATCTTGGACAATATTGACATTGGAATATGGGAAGAGTTGGAACTGACGAAGGGTAGAGGGTTGAATTCTCTTCCTCAAGCAGCATAAAATCAATCTAGACTGGAAAAATTAAAAATTTGCCTTTTCCTTAATGTAGTAAAATTTATATAGGGTTATTCAACAAATACTAAAAATGTTATCTCAATGACAAATTTAATATTGGAGGGACTAAAATCAAATGATTTTCATGTTTTGATGCATGATTTGATTCTCATTGCTTTACATTACATATTTACAAGAAATGTACAACATTAATTAAAAAGACTCTTGTAATGTCCCGGCCAAGCGTACCATCGCTGATGGCCGGACCAATGGGTCACATGGCCTCAACCATGTCTCCCTGTACCCCAGAGGATAACAACTGGCAGCGAGGGTCTCGAGAGGTGATAGTGGGGAGACTATACCCTCATATCAGAGTAACACAGTGGTATTGTCAGAGTAAATATCATTCAGTAGTGGAAGTAGTAAGCAATTGGAAGACAGCAAGGAAAGACAAAATAATAACGACTTTATAAAATGCGGCAAATGCCAGTTTACAACGCATGCATGTACATATGAAGATACAGTTATGAAAGCAGGAATCAATAGAATATTAATTACAAACAATACAAAAATAAAGGACAACAAATACTACCGGTGATCCCCTGAGCATCCCAAGCTCCCACTTGGTCCTTTGCTCCTAACACCTCAGGTACGAACAACACAACACACAACCTAGGTCTTGTATGCAAGAAGGTCTACTCAGGTGCCCCAGTGAAATGGCGGCCCGAGTAGGGTGTGAGATATAAATCTTAGTAGGCCGGAACCACTGGTGTCAAACCCAATCCAGACAGTGTATAATAATTAAATAGTGAGTAGGTTTGGAGAAACAAGTAAGCAGAATTACATAAGTAAATAACACCCGTCCAAGTTCCCAAGGGACACCTGATGGTTATACAAGATTCCGCTCATTGCCGGTAAAGTAACCTAATCATGTCACCATATGTATATATGTAAAATCATTTAGATCATAGATGGCATGGGGTAAGAATTCCTCCCACCCATTAGTAATATTAGCGGGCACAAGGTTAGAATGCCTGTTGTCCCTAATGGTCAAATGGCAAGGGGTAAGAATGCCTCCCTTCCATACATGTATAGAGAATAGCGGACAGAATTAAGAATTCCTCTTATCCCTATAAGTCAACTAGCAAGGGGTAATAATTCCTCCCTTCTATACACGGGATTAGTGAATAGGATACAAGAGTTAAGAATACCTCTTGTCTGTATAAGTCAACTGGAAAGGGGTAAGAATGCCTCCCTTCCATCACATTCATTCATCTTGTATGGGGTATAACTGCTTCCCATCTGTCACATTCATAATACTAGCATGGGGTATAACTGCCTCTCATCCAGACATGTAATCATCAACATAAGTCAACTGGAAAAGGATAAGAATGCCTCCCTTCTAGACACGTAATCATCAAAATAAGTCAACTGGCTAGGGGTAAGAATGCCTCCCTTCCAGAAATGTACTATCACACTAGAATGGGGTATAAAGGCCTCCCATCCAACCATGTATCTATCACTAGGTGGCCTCAACATTCACTCACTTTTGTTATCTCTCATTATATGGCATCATCATGTGCGCACTCACAGTACAAACATGACTATAATATTCTTCTTATGGAATTACCTCATAAGAATTCAAAGGATCACAACACATACACATAATCTAACACATTTGTGTTCATTCTTATGGAAACCCATTTTAAGTATATAAATCACTATATTCACACATTCATTTTACTAACATAATTCGTGATCATTACATTATCCCAAGGTGTAGTCATACTACCCTAGTCAGTTCCTTCCTAGTTTCACCATTCCATCTTAATGGATACGTTTATCATTATTTAACCCTTTGATACCTTGTAGAGGTAGAAAGTCATTTAGTCTTAATTCATCCCACTATGTTTATCATCTTACTAAATTTTACTAAACATGGATAATTGACCCAAAAATAAGAATCCCATACATTTCATCCCCTTTGTCTCAACAAAGCAAGTTTGCATACAAAGCATCAAAGAGGCACCATAAAAATCAAGCAGGAAAGCATAAAAATTCTATCACTACATTTTATCTTGAATACATCGCACATCTAATTGAGGGGTTTTATTATTAAATCGTTAGTTTAGTGATCAAACAATCATTTTATCTTATCCTGCATTTCACACTCTTTTCCAGACAGCGTTTAATCAAAAATATATTTCATAATTAAAACACTAAAGCATTACAATATTAAACTGATTAATACTTTACTTCAATTTAAAGGTCAAGGAGAGGGAACCTAACTCTAGGTGGATCCATCTATCCACTTCGTCTCTTGGTGCTTTGTAACTAAGAGTTGCCTAAGCTCAGGCAAAGTGAAACCAACCCGAACCCACCAACGCACTATGAAAAACATATCAGGACCCTTTAGAACAACTAAGGTGTTGGATTAGATGCTTCGAAAATAAGCTATGGGTAAAACCCTTACCTTGAACCAAAGCAGGCAACCAAAACTGTCAGTATCCGCCTCGACTTCGGTAGCGGATGCCCAAACTTGAACCGAAGGGTCCCAAGACAACCTTGGCATAACCCTAGAATGAGGAAAAACAAGAAATCAAGATACCCCCAATACCTAGGATTCTGCCAAATCCGTCGGGTCAATGGAGATGCCAAAATCTAGAAGGAAAATAAGAGGATAGGAGGGAGAGGGAACTTACCACATGTGATCAGAGAAGAAACCAAGATAAAATCTGAAGAAAAGGAAGGAAGGAGGAGGCCGTAGAAGGAGGGCGTCACACGGCTCAAAGGGGGAGCCCCTCCCAGTGTGTCGTGTAGGTTGAGTGAGGGTGAGGGAGAGTGTTTAGATTTTATATTTTTATTTTATTCTATTTTAAAAATAATCAAAAACTTTAAACAGACCTGCCCGCACGGTTTGATCCGCACAGTTTTCCAAACAGTGCTCAAACCGTGCGACACCCTCAACCTAAGGGAGATCCCTCACACGAGCTAGGTGCAACATTTGGAATATTGTGGGAAGCCCGTGTGAAAGCCACTGCCTCCTTAAATTAGGTTTCATGGTTTTCCTTCAATGGGCCATATGGTTTGGTCAAACCGTACGCAGCCCGTGCGCCTTCCCCTGCCTTTTAAACACCAGCCTCTCTGTTGGGACCGAAGCTCCCAAGACCTATTGAGACACCAGGAAAACATCGCGCGGACCTTCACCAAAGCCCAAAACCAAAACAAAAAATCATTCCAACTCTTAGAATTCCATTCCAAATATTGGTTTAAAAAACAACCCATCCATTAATTGAAAAGGTTCAAATTCCTTCGAGTTTTAGTCCGGTCCAAAACGCAGGTCATTACAACCTTCCCACCTTAGAAATTCTCATCCCCGAGAAGCCTTTGGGAACAATGTACACATCACCCAACATACAAGGGTTGTGAATCTTCTTTAAAATGATCACATTTCATTCCTAAACATCCCACACACCTTAAGAATCCATTAAACCCTACGACTCTTTAGCCACCATCGGTCCAATGCTAGTTTTTTCAATCAAAACACCAAGACAGCTCTTCCCGAGCCCATCTACCCAGAGACACGAGCTCGTCATCATCTCTCCAAGAATCTCGACAAGAATCCAGCCACAGGTTCTTCCCACCTTATATTTTTAACGTTTAGCAACCAACTCCTAACTACGGTTCAGACCACCATTGGAATTAACTTTCAAAGCACGCCCCAAGCGTTCTCACGATGCTCCTAGAGTGATTTGAAATAGATCAAATGGTTGATTCACCCATTGACCTCAAGGCCCAAGTCGATCCAGTTGTTCATATTAGGCACCGGTTGAAACAAACAGCACTCGCCTCTACCTAAAGACGTGCCATAGAATAGTATGTCACCAACCGCAACCATTAAACAAGAACCCCAAGTCAATCCAACTTCGGTTGAAAATTTTCAATAATGCTTGGCCTAAATGGCCGACATATTTCAAATAAAACCACAATTTATTTCTCCAAGGCACCTTACATTTAGCACAAACTTGTTCACTAAATCCTACACCTGAATTCCGATGACGTTTCCAAGATCAAATCATACATGAATTCTACGCATCCCTAGTGCAACGCCGAAAGAGAACCACCCAAACAATCCCAACAGCTTCAAAGCATTAGCGTGGGTAAGACTGACACTCTCTTAGTGCATCTAGAATGAGGACAAGATAGGGGACATGCTCTTCGAGAAGTATAATACACTAAAAGTTTTGAATGGATTTCAGTTAATCATACCAGACTACTGGAAGAAAGAACAGTCGAACCTCAACTGGTCAACTACAAAGAAGAAACTCGGCTTTACCTGCCGATGCATCCACATGATTTAAAAATCGCATGCCTCAAGGCATTCAAACACGACAAAACATTTCCAGAAGTAATTCCAGGTACTATCTCTTATACATGGAAGGAAAAATTTACCAGATTTGACGCAACATGCTCCCAACCTTAGGAGTGTTCTAGTCGTTGAAGGGAAAGAAGATAATCTAGCCGAGCACAAAGGCGCTAGTACACAAACACCACAAAAGATCGTGTGATGCTTCTCCGCCACAATCACATCACCAAAAAAATGAAGAAGATCCAAATCAAGGAAAACAGCGTGTCAAAACCCATGAGTCATTCAAAAGTCGTCCCAAACATTGGGATGAAAATATTCTTTAACGTCGGGCCAATCTTCTAAGGAGATGACCCAAATCTGTAACAAAAGTCAAAACCCAACGACTACCCATCCGAACAAGGGTGTCATTAGGAAAACAAGAGTCCAACAAGGGAAAATGGCACCCGAACAACACCTTACATCAGAAAACCCACGTTACACGAAAGGAATTAAAACTCTAATGGTGCTACCAACCACGGGCTAGCCCCTTAAGAAGATCAAATGTCGACCCTAACAATGGGTCATGCCAAATAAGACGCTAGGCTCAAAAGCCAATCATCAAAACACCACTAAGGATACAAAACCCACGGGAGAAACCTACTGTCCCATTCCAAGGAAACTTAATGAGAAACTCAATACCACCCCTTACACTAGGGTTTCAACGCACCACCATGGTTTCCATAACGAATCCCTTAACATTTTAACCCATTTAAACTTTAACCATTTAAAAACATCAACCAAACATCAAGAAAAAAAGAATTATTTCACAGAAAATTCCTTTTATGAACATAAATCATTCACATACATCCCGTCTTTATCAAAAAAAAGAGAGAAAAGCAAGATCATTCAAACAAAAGGCTGACCTACTAGGGTCTCATTCTATCCATCCTGGATTCTTCAAGAAGCAAACCCAAAGCAATTGGTCAATTTCTTTCTCAAACACCCCAAACCGGGTTATCTCATACAACACATTTCAACTAACCTACTCAGGTCTATATGCACATTTAATAGTTATCCAAAACCTTTAAATTTCGAAATCAGGCAACATTTTCCATTTAAACATTTCACAATACAGCACGACTTTACATTTAATACAGGTTGTCATTTCCCAATTCATGAAGCACCCATACACTTTATGGATTAAAAATTGACTCCCCTTTTTATCAAAACCAGATTCCAACCCAGAATTTAACATGCTCATATACAATTGTAAAAGTATACGGGTGGACATCTACCAACCTATAAAGTCCCCCTACCCTGTATAAATTGGCATTTGGATCTCCTTTTTAATCAAAACCAAATTACATTGGAATTTTAAACTTAGCAGCGTTATACAGTGGTTCGAATACACGGATTACCTTTTCCTAGTTATAAGGCACCCATACACCTTACAACTTAAAACTGGATCCCATCCGAATCACAACCAACAGATATTACTCATTCCATAAATTTCCTATATAAAACAAAGCATGTCACTACAAGAAGATAACACCGAGGCATGTTATAACAAAGAAGCATGACACATAAGAAAGATAGGCCACATGGCATATTATCACCAAAACATGCTATATAAATAGGCTTACTAATAAATACAAGGCATGGCATGGAATCAAAGCATACAAGTCGAATCAACAAGAAACCTAAAATGAAACTACATGGCATGGAACTATGCATGGCATGTTAATCCCTATGTGACTATAATGTTGCATGAAATGCAGTTTCCTTTCCATTCAAGGAATTTCATAAACCATAAGTAACAGAAAATACAATAGTCACTCAAGGTGGAATTATATCAACTGTAATAGCAAACAACATGAACAACAATTCCCAGCCCTGGCGACTTGGTCATTTCCCATATGTGGGCTGATCAGTCCCAAGCATGGCTATTATCCAAGTGCTAAAACTTTATTAATCTCATGTCTACCAACCCAAAATAGTAAGGGAAAAAAATTAACACCTTTGTTACCACTTTGTAATGCCCCGACCCAATGTACCATCGCTGATGGCCTGACCGGTGGGTCACATGGCCTCAATCGCATCTCCACGTATGCCAGAGGCTATCGACTAGCAGCGAGGATCTCGAGAGGTGATAGTGGGGATACTATACCCTCATATTAGATTAACACAACAATAAAAGGTGGATAAAAATTGGAGGAAAACAAGGAAAGATAGAATAATAACCACTTTATAAAAGGTGGATAACTCCAGTTTACAATGCATGCATGTACATATGATGATACAGTTATGGAAGCAGGAATCAATACAGCATTCCTTAAAAACAGTAAAAAAAGAAAGGACAGCAGAGCCCGATGGTGATCCCCAGAGAATCCCAAGCCTCTACTTGGTCCATTTCTCCAAACACCTCAGGTACGAACAACATAACCCACAACCTAGGTCCTACAAGCAAGAAGGTTTACTCAGGTACCCCAGTGCAATAGCGGCCTGAGTAGGGTGTGATATATAAATCTCAGTAGGCTAGCACCACTGGTGTCAAACCCGATCCAGACAGTGTATAATAATTAAACAGTGAGCAGGTATGGAGAAATAAGTAAGCATAATTACATAAGTAAATAACACCCGTCCGGGTTCCCAAGGGACACCTGACGGTTATACAAGCTTCAGCTCATTGTCGGTAAAGTAATCTGATCATGTCACCATATTTTTATATATATAATCATTTAGATCATAGATGGAGTGGGGTAAGAATGCCTCCCTCCCATTAGTAAGATTAGCGGGCACAAGGTAAGAATGCCTCTTGTCCCTAAACGACAACTGGAAAGGGTAAAAATGCCTCCCTTCCATAAACATATAGAGAATAGCAGGCATGAGTTAAGAATGCCTCTCGTCCCTATAAGTCAACTGGAAAGGGGTAATAATTCCTCCCTTCCATATATGGGATTAGTGAATAGCGGGAACGAGGTAAGAATGCCTCTCGTCTCTATAAGTCAACTGGAAAAAGGTAAGAATGCGTCCCTTCCATCACATTCATTCAACCGGTATGGGGTATAAGTACTTCCCATCTGCCACATTCATAATACTAGTATGGGGTATAACTTCCTCCCATCCAGACATGTAATAATCAATAGAAGTCAACTAGAAGGGGTAATAATTCCTCCCTTCCAGAAATGTAATGATCAACAGAATTCAACTGGAAAGGGGTTAGAATGCCCCCTTCTAGACATGTACTATCACACTAGAATCATGTATAACTTCCTCCCATCCAACCATGTATCTATCACTAGGTTGGCTCAGCATGCACTCACCTTTGTTATTTCTCATTATGTGGCATCAACATGTGATCAGTCACAATACAAACATATCTATAATATACTGCTTATGGAATTACCTCAAAAGCATTCAAAGGATCATACCACATACACATAAGCTAACACATTCACATTCATGCTTAAGGAAGCCCATCTTAAGTATCTAAATCACATTATTCACACATTCATTTTACTATCATAAGCCGTGCCTATTACGTTATTCCAAGGCTTGGTTGTAATACCCTAGTCTGTTCCTTCCTAGTCTCACCATTCCATCTTAAACGATATGTTTTTCATTATTTAACCCTTTGATACCATCTAGGGGTAACAAGTCATCTAGTCTTAAGTCATCCCACTATGGTTATCATCTTAATAAATTTTCCTAAACATGGAAAATTGACCGAAACACAAGAATCCCAGACATTTCAATCCCTTTGTCTCAACAAAGCAAGTTCACATACAAAGCATCAAAGAGGAACCACAACAATCTAGCAAGCAAGCGTAAAAATTATATCACTACATTTTATCTTGAAGACAGTGCAAATATAATCGAGGGTTTTTATTATTAAATCGTTTGTTTAGTGATCAAGCAACCCTTTTATCTTATCCTGCATTTCACACTATTTTCCAAGTATTGTTTAATCTAAACTAGATTGCAGAATTAAAACACTAAGGCATAGAAGTATTAAAATGATTAATACTATACTTCAATTTAAATGGCAAGGTGAGGGACCCTACCTCCAGGTGGATCCATCCATCCACTCCGGCTCTTGGCACTTTCTAACTAAGAGCCGCCTAAGCTCCAGAAAAGCAAAACCAACCCGAACCTGCCAACACACTATGAAAAACATACCCAGACCCTTTAGAACAACTAAGGCATTAGAATAGAAGCTATTAAAACAAGCCACGGGTAAAACCCTTTCCTCGAACCAAAGTTGGAAACCAAAACCGCATGTATCTGCCTCGCCTTCAGTGGTGGATTCCGAAACTCAAACCCAAGGGTCCCAAGACAACCTTGAAACAACCCTAATACGAAGGAAAAACAAGAAATCAAGAAACCCCCAATACCTAGAGTTAGGCCAAATCCCATGGGTCAATAGACAGGCCAAAATCTAGCTGGAAAACAAGAGGAGAGGAGGCAGAGGGAACTTACCATGGAGGATCAGAGAAGAAACCAAGAAGAAATCTGAAGAAAACAGATGAAGGAGAAGGCCGTAGGAGGAGGGCGTCGCGCAGATCAAAGGGGGATCCCCTCCCTGTGTGTCATGCGGGATGAGTGAGGGTGAGGGAGAGTGTTTAGATTTTAGGTTTTTATTTTATTCTATTTTAAAATTAATCAAAAAATTTAAACAGACCGGCCTGCACAGTTTGATCCGCATAGTTTGCTAAACCGTGCACAAATCGTGCGGCACCCTCTACCTAAGGGAGATCCCTTGCACGTGCTAGGCGAATGTTTTGAAAAACCGTGCACATCCCGTGCACAAGAGACATCCTATTTAAATAAGAATGCACTATTTTTCTTCAATGGGCCGCCCGGTTTGGTCAAACCATACGCAGCCCGTGCACCTTCCTCTTCCTTTTAAAAACATGCCTCTATCTGGGGACCGAAGCTCCCGATACCTGCTGAGACACTATGGAAACTTCGTGGGCCTTCAACCAAGCCCAAAACCAAAACAATAAAACATTCCAAATCATGGAATTATGTTCCAAATAATGGTTTTAAAAATAAACCATTCAATAATCGAGAATGTTCATATTCCTTCGAGTTTTAGTCTGGTTCAAAATGTGGGTCATTACAACTCTTCTTCTTTTTGAAATACATATATAGTAATGTTATACGCCCATAAAATATTCAAATCATTAATAAAGATTATTTAGTCAAATTACATGAATTATAGATGTTATTCCCACCATCATTCTTTGATATAATGGTCCACGTAAAGGTTTACTTGGTTAGAGAGGTTCAAATATGTGGCGCTTTCAATTAAAGATAGATGTACCCCATTTAATGGTATATGATGATTTTTAAAGGGTATGTCATGAATTGAAGTCGTTGAGATGTTTTTCTGGTAGAATGATATATTTTTGAAGAAAATGTTTAATTTTTTACCGATTACCTATCAGATATTTATAGCATCGGTCACCCAAATCCTCATCACAACAAACACCTTATGGGAGAATGGATTTCCAGAAAGTATTTTTTTAAAATTTTCATCAAATAATGGAAGAAATCACACCATTATATTTTATATAATATTGAACATATTAATGAACATATGGAATCCTAGAAGGAAATTCAAAGAGACATGAATCCATCAAGGGATGAAGTATGGATATAAAATAAACATAATGAAAAATTTATTGGATGGTACCAAGATAATAATTATAATAAGTTATCTAAAAATAAAAATTCAATTGTTGTATGATCATAATTACTATCCAGGGGACCAAATGAAAATATTACATCCTACATTGGTTTTTACTGAATGGTCATATGTTCTATACATAAAACACAATGAATTCAGTATGATGAAACAAAAAAGTTTTAATGTTCGTGGTGTAAGAGATGAACATATCTAGTTCCAAGGATTAAAATCCAATTTTTGTGAATATGTTATATTTCATCATTATCAAACATATATACAAGTTGTATTATTAGACATTGTAAGTGATAATATTCTATTTCAAATGTGTGGACAACATGTGTGTATTGAAAGGTGATAAAATGAGATTCATGAAGGTAAATTTTACTATGGAACAGGAAAAGGAAGAGTAATTAATAATGTCATCACAATTAGTGTAAGTATTTTATATCTCAGATCTAGTAAAAAATAATTGATCGATTTTCCAGCTGGTGGCTCAAAATCTATAAGGTCAGATGAAAATTCAATTAGGGATAAACCTTTAATTAAGAGATCACAATCAGTTCATAGAGTTCTCAATATAAAAAATGTCTTGTACATTAGAGGGTAACACAAAAAGAGGATTTGGATCCTCGAAAGAGGATCCAAATCCATTAAACATTTTAAGAAAAGGAATAGAGATCAATGAGATTGTTTATATATGTTTTAATATACTACACTTTTACTCATAATATTATATTTTCTATACTATATTAACATAATTTTAATTAATTATTTTAATAATAATATATACAATGTCTTCCGAACATTATTTTGTTACAAATATTAGGGAATAATGGGTGGTTGATGCTGAAATTTCAGAATTATGAGGTGATCAACAACATATTGATGAAAAAAAGAGGAACAATACAACATCACATTGTTGAATAAATTTATTAAGGAAATAAGTAAGGGTATATAATTTAAGGTTGGTTTTAATTAATGTGAAGAACTTTTTAACTCCTTAATGTTCATTAGTTATGTTGGGGTCACAACAAGGATCAATGTGCTAACTGATATATATTCATGGAACCATGTCCATCCTGTAATGAAGGAAACCCTTTGGTATGAAACAAAGGTAATGTTACGATATAATTTCACTGTTTTAGTAAAAATTATATAATGAAATGTTGTTTTAATTTTCATTATTATATTCATATTTGATTAATTTTAGATTATCTCCATAAGAATGATGTCATAATTACTGATATAAAATCCCATAGAGGCTTCTGGACCCTTCTTACCAACTTTTATCTCATGGATGCTGAGGGAAAAGTAAATCCCCACCTACTAGTTACTTAAGAATTCATTATAATGAAAGAAACATGGAATAATCTAATCAATTTCCATTATTAGAAATTATTTACAATTCCCTATAGTCAATAATATATTATTTTGAATTATTTATTTATTTTATTTTGACAGATATTTTTTAATTTATGAACAAAAAAAGGATTGATGAAAATAAATAACATGCATCATAATGAATATACCCCTATCATAAATAATGTTAGGGGTAAAGTTCATTAGAGAATAATTTAGTATGTATTTTAAATAAAAAGTATATGTTTTATGTGATATAAAACAAGATATATTTCATTTTTTATATGTACATTGATGAATCAAAATCCTATTTCACTTCCATCCCATGTCATCTTTAATGGAAAGAGGATCACATAATTAAGAAGGGTAAAATAATGGGAGAAAACACAATGTATTATGGGAAACATTTGTAAGTATGACATAATTGAAATTATTTATGATTTACAATAATATTACATAAAAATATCTACATATTTAAATATATTTTTTATATAGGTTAGACCTAAGAATAGTCAGTGGCTGTATAGGAAGAAAAAGAACTTTTATAGCTTTGAAGGAACAAAAATATATGGTCTCATTAGATTTGTTGGTTTTATAGTGTCACCTTGAACAAATTTTGAGGAGAGAAAACCACAAGAAGATACATATAATATTATGAATAGACTGTCGGAATAAATAGATTCTTTTTATAATATTATTTTTGGTCCTAGTTTGAAAAATAATATATGAGAAAGGGTCTAATAGAAATGGAATATAGATCACAACATGGACAACAAAATGAATTCGTTATCTTTAAGGTTAGTCATTCACCTCAACCACATACCTTCCCCAATGTAGTCAATTTTTTCATTACTATTTATCATAAATGTTAATAAAACAATGATGATAAATTATATTATTAAAATTATATAGGTTAATTTTTTATGTGATTTCTATCTGTCAGCACCCACACACTACCTTGTAGAGTGGGGTATGATGTATAATATATCCAGATACATTCAATACAACAAATTCCTCCCAAAATATCAAATGAGAGTGTGATGTGAGGTAACTCAAGAGTCGACTGCTGAGTTGCCTATTCTACCTAGTCATCTAGATATTAAAACAACAACTGATTTTATTGGAACTTTCATAACATATAAATATAATTCTATAAAGATATATGAGATATTTCATTGAAAAAAAATTTGAAATGAAAAACCTTTAACAATTGATGAAAAAATTATTAATGTGAGGTATGATATTATAGATGTATAAAGTGATAGGAAACATAAGGTCTGATCAATATAATCTAGTGAATTGACCAAGAAAACAAAAGGAACTTTTAGGAGTAACTTCTCTACTCCAGTTCCACGAAAACATATATTATCACTGAAAATTGATTTAAAAACTACATTCAAGGATGAAGATATGTCCTACACTCCATATTAGCTATATATTTTTGGAATTTTCATTACATATGCAACTGGTATTGATAGTAATAATGAGATATTCATGTTTTAATGGATGGGTTTCTACACTGTGAATACATATATAAGGTTCATTTTCATAATATGTATCTCCAAAAAATTATATAATATATTCATTAAAGTTAATATCTAAAAATATTTTCAAATTGGGATTATATTGTTACTAAATAAAGGGGAAAGACTATGAATCAAAATTTGGATTCATTAATCCCTATATTATTTCTACTGAAGAAATTATATTGAAGTTGAAAGGAATTGATATGAAAAAATATGAGATAAATGTGGAATTTTAGAAGATAATAACAAATGATAGATAGTTTTTTATTCTAACAATGTTGGGGGAAAACACTACAGTATAATCATATAAAATATATTATTATGTTTTTAACTAGTTATTTTTCTTCCTTTTAGGAAAAACTGTATGCTGATACTAATCAATATGGATACCCCAGATATTTATTTCTTGGATCCAATGCATGAATATCCATAAAACTGACCATACATGATGTTGATTATGATTTTAAGTATACTTCAATCTAAATTTTAGATACAAACTTATAATTATATGTTTCAATCTATGTTTTAATAATATTTTTTTATTAATAAGTTCTTTAAATGCAAGAAAAATTAGGGTATGATGTCAGTGACAAAATATTATAATCCTATGGATTACTTCAAATGGAAAAATCTTAAGGTATATATAGAAATATTTATCTACCAAAACATATTGAAAAATAGTTTACTTATTTTTTTCAATATTTCTATGGTATCTAATGTAAAATAACAACAATGATTGTGGATATTATGTTTGAAAATTTATGAAGTATTTCATAAACCATTTAAATCCTAGCTACCCTAAACAAGTAATTTTCAAATTTATTTACAATTTCATTAAAAATATTTCATAATAATTTTTTATACATCTTCTCAAAAAAACTAAGATTTTTGACATTCTACAAACTCAAAAGAGGAATTAAATTTTTTAGAGATTAGTGGGAGGTGTAAATGGTGTCATAATGTTTTTGAAATCATATTAAGGTTATTACCTACTTATTTTGTGATCTATAAGGTCATATAACATTAGAAATATATTTTAGAGTGTGAACCATTAGAAGTAGAATGATTATATATTATCTTTTATCAATTTCTCAAGGATAATTAAAATGGAAGAATTAAATTTCTTTAAAAATGAATGGGTAAAATATATTGTGTCAGAATGTATACAAACATCATCAATATATTACTTCCTACTACTGATTTAGTTAATTTTATCATCATTTTATATACCTTCTTAATTTATTTATATATCATTTTACCTTATACATATTTTGTAAAATTTACATGTTATCTTAAAGCACACATCACAAAATCAATCCCGATAAAATCATCTCAACTTGTTTTCAAAATTTAGTAAAATTATTAAAAATGAATTTCTTATGTATAGGAATTGAAGGCATGTCAATTTGACACTTGATGTGGTTGGTAGTACTCGAAGTACATGTCTTCAATAAAAAACTATCATTTTGGTTTAAAACATACATCAAATAGTAAAAATAAATAAAATGATCTTATATTATTTTCAAAAAATAAGAAAATAATCCATAATTCATTTTTAATCTATAGGAATTTATCTCTCATCAATCTGACACCTGATGTGGTTAGTATGTCTTTAAGTAAATTTTTTCTACCCAAAAGAGTCATTTTATTTTAGAACATACATCGAATAGTATAAACTGAGGAAACGAGCATGGACTATTTTCAAATATTAAGAAAATGACCCATAATTTATTTTTAATGAACATGAATTGACAACACATTAATTCTTGACATGATGTTGTCAATGTGACATGAAGTGTGTGTTTTCAATAAAAATGTTCCATTTTAGTTTAAAACAAGTGTCACATACCCAAAAATAATAAAATTAGCTCGAATTATTTTTAAAAATTAGGAAAATGATATATAATTAATTTTTCACAAGTAGGAATGGACTACACATCAATTTAACACATATTTTGGCCCGTATTATTAAAATTGTGTGGCTTGTATTTAGAATTGGAATTTTAGTAAACAATACAAGTAACATACTCAAAACCATGAAAATTAATTCATGTGGTTTTACTAAATTATCCCAACGATACCTAGGTAATTTGTGACATATAGGAATGAGACACACCTTAATCCAATACACATTGTTCCCAATATGACTCAATGTTTCTATTATCATTTTAAAATTGAAATTTTAGATCATAACATGTGTCACTCTCTAAAAATTAAGAAAATTCACTTGGATTGTCTTCAGAATTTAGGAAAATGGTTCATCAGAAATTTGTGACATGTTGGAATCAGTCTCATGTCAATTCAACCCATGATGTGGCTGATTTGAATCAAATATATATTTTCATTTTGAAATTAAATTTTAGTAAAAAAACAAGTGGCATAATCAACACCAAGGAAACACATTCAGATAGTTTTGATAATTTTTTAAAAATGACCAATAAGTCATTTATAAAATATAAATATCAAACATATCTCAATATAATACATTGTGTAACCAGTATAACTCAAATTGTCTGGTTTTTGTTTAAAAATTATATTTTATTAATGATTTTTTTGTATTTATATTTAATTTATTTATTTATAGTATTAGTATCATAATAATATTATTCTTATATTGGTGAATTATTTTTCTCAAGATGAGGTAGTTTTTTTAAATTTGATCATGCTTATCAGATATTGGAATTCAATCCTTCAAATAAGATAATGATAATAAGAAAATGGGTGAAAAATGCATAGAGACATGCTGAAAAAGTGAATCCCTACCATTAATTATTTAATTTTTACATCATTTTATCTCTTATTTTTATGTTAATTTCCTTAGTTTTTATGTAAAACTTATTTATTTTAAAAAATATTTTATGAAGTAATATTTTTCTTTCAACTATGTACAATAATATATAAAATAGATGACATGTTCCTTTTTTATGGAAGAGGAAGACCCATGCTTCTAGAAATGTGATGTGTTTACGGAAGCATGGGTTTCCTATTCCATCCAAATGGAACATTTTATCTCTACTATATCTTTTTTTAGATAATTTAAAGTAAAAAACACATCATACACTCAATAATCATCACCCCAATATGATACATAGTGTTCTTGGAATCAATCAAAATGTATTTTTTTAGTTTATAATTTACATTTTAGTTTAAAACACACATCATGTACTAAAAACTAAAAAATCACATACATATTGTTTGGATACTTTAATACAACATTACATAAGTTATTTTGAATGTGTAAGAATTATCCTATCCTCAATACAATTCATTATGACACTAGAATGATTGCATGTTTGTATTTTTTTTAGAACTGACATTAATTTTAGTAAAAAATAGAAGTGACATACTCAAAACTGAGAAAATTCATTTGGATCATTTTGATACGTTAAAAAACCAATCCATATGTCATTTTTGTTGTTTAAGAATTACATTCACCTCAATCTAAAACATTCTGATCCCATGGGAATTGAAGTGTCTATTATCAGTTTAAAATTTAAAATTTAGTTCAAAATGTGTTCCACTCCCTAAAAACCAAAAAAACACGGAAATTGTCAAGATAATTTAGGAAAACAATTAATAATTGATTTGTTCCATGTAGGAATTTGTCTGACATAAAACTGACATATGATGGGACTAATATGACTAATTGTTCTCTTTCCCATTTTAAAATTAAATTTTAGTAAAAAATACAAGAGACATACAAAAAAAATGAGAAAACATATTCAATTCTTTATGCTTAATAAAAATGACCCATATATCTTTTTTGACATGAATGAATCATCTTCACCTCAACCTAATGCATGGTTCGAGCATAATAACTCAATGAGTGTCTTTTTATTTAAATTTGAAATTAATTTTAGTAAAAAATAAAAGTGCAATACTCATAACTAATACAAAAACTAGGATTGTTTCGATACATTAGTAAAATGATCCATATGTTATTTTTTAATTAAAGAAAATAATTGAACTACAATCTGATGCACAGTGTGCCAAGTATGACTCAAAGTGTTCATTATCAGTTTAAAATTGACATTTTAGTACAAAACACATTCATATTTGTTTTGGTAACTTAGGTGAATGATAAAAAAATAATTTATGACATGTAGGAATTAACCTCACCTCAATCTGATGCACGATGTGACTATTATGGATCTAAGTGTTTTTATTTAAAATTGACATTTCAGAATAAATAATAATGAAATGTTACATACTATAAACCAATAAAACACATTTGTATTATTATGATACTTTAGGAAAATTATCCCTAATTCATTGGTGACTTGTAAGAATCATTCACAACCCAATCTGAAACATTATGGGTTAGAAATGAATCAAAGTATATTTTTTAGTGTATAATTGACCCTTTGGTTTCACATTATTTATTTTCGGTATTACTGAAATAAGAATAGTTTTCTTCTATAGGTGAATTCATTTTCTCAAGATGGGGTGGTTTTTTATGGGAAACTAATAGTAAGACCAGGGGTTATGGCCAAAGATAAAATAACATTGTCATTTTTAATGTCTCTAATAATTTTTACATACCCATAAAATTTTATAAACCAATATTTTAAAATATATATAATAATTTCTTTTTCTTGTATTTGTATTTAAAATATTATTTCAATATAAATATATATCTTCTTCTATATTATATGTATATTTTTATTGCATTTAATGTATTCTGATTGGGATTGATTTTACAAGACTGCTTTATGGATGCTCTTGTGATGCAGCTGTGTAGTAGTTGGAATAGAATTTATTAGCCCTGTTTGAAGAACAGATAAAGGTACCCTTTATTAGTGCTACATATAGAACTGATAAAGTCACCCCTTATCATCTCTAAATAAAATGGAATGATAAAGATAACCTTTTTCAGTGATTCTTGTAGCAGTGATAAAAATAACTTTTATCATTTTTTTAAGTAGAGAAAAATGTTCCATTGTTATAAATTTTTCTAGAAATGAGTAATAATAAGGTATTTTAATATCACTTTGGTTATTAGTTCATTAAGCATCAACAAAGTTCAATTTTAGTGCTGTTAAAATTGAATTTTTTAGTAGTGACCTTAAATACTGTATCTATGAATATTTATGTATCTCATGGTAATATAAATCAAGACACACATAGTTCTAATATAGATTCACCTATGCATGTTTTACACATTAACAAATTAAGGGTAATATATATATATATATATTGTGGTTGGGCCTAGGTCTTGAGACTCACACATCACTCTTTATCATGTGGTAATAGGAATCAATTGAAAATTAGTTCTTAAAAATATAATTCCTCGCACTACTTGAGTTCCTATATGGAGAGCATGATTTTTTTTAATATTTAATTATAGATGGACCCAAGAATAAATAACCAAGAATCATTATGTATCATTTGGTAATATGATTCAATCCATGTGTAGTTTTTATATATGACCCATTATGTGAATCTCGTTTGTAGATAGGGATGAGGGTACATCATTATATTCCCTCCATATAGATCTAGATTATACATAGTGAATTTCTCATGATACAATGTTCTTTATCATGAAAGAAATAAATACATTTTGAATGAGGTTTTCAGTTCTTGAACCAGTTGGGATCATTTCATACATGGGTTAACATCATATAGTGAGGATGTTTATAGTGTAGTTTTACATAATGTGGTATGGATTTCTTTCATACAGTTTAACTTCCTACGGAATGGACATCTTCTATGAAGATTAATGTTATTCGGTAAGGATGTCTTCCATTGTGTTTAACATAAAATGGTAAGGATGTATTCTATGCAGTTTAACATTATGCAGTAAGGACATATTCCATGTATTTTAACATCACGTGGTATGAAAACATTTCTTGTAGCTTATCATCATGTGGTAAGTAAAACTTCAGTGCATTTTACTATTATGTGGTAAAAACATATTATTTGTAGTTAAATTTTAGGTAGTAAGTACATCTTACATGTATTTTAACACCATGTGGTAAGGACATAATTCTAATAGATTAACATTATACAGTAAGGATGTCTAATTATATGTATTTTAACGTACTTTCACAAAGAATTATGTTTCAATATGGAAGTTATGTGATGTACTTCTTAAAAAACCTCACATTATTGGGGGGGATAATGTTTTCCACCTCTATGGTGTCCAATGTTTAATCTCCAATGAGATAATCCTATTTCTATTATAAGGCTCTTCCAACATTGGTTTTAGCATCAAATGATTCTTCCTAGGTATTTTTGATGTTATAAGAACCAATACCAATTATACTGAGAAGAACGGGTGAAGGTGAACCTGTTTGTTTAAATCTTATGCAATCTCATTCTGATGAATTTAGAGGTTTTGAAGAATATGGAAAGTATTCTATTCTAGTCATTATGACTCATCTAGCCTCTTATGTGAATTTTCGTCATCTAAAATTTATCTATAGATAGCTATATGAAGTGAGGGAAACTAGAATTTAGTGGGGAACACTATCTCTATACAATAAAATAGAACATATGGGATCACATTTTTGGTATTAAATGATGTAGTTTAGTAGTCCCATAAAGCATGAGGAAGCTTGTCTGGACAATAATTTTTTATTTTTCTACCATATTCTATATTATATTCATCAGAGTCTTATTGAATCCCAATAACTATACATTTTATACTACATGATAGTAGGATTAATGGTTGGATGTAATGTTGTATTTCAGATACAATATATTCAATAAAAAATAATGAAATATGGTTTCATTATCTATCAATAACATGTGAGAGACATTGAATCTAGTTATTAAATTGAGCTTCATTATGTTTTTGATATTCTTCATCAAAACATCCATGAGTGGTGTGGCCATAGCGCATTTGGAAAAGAAATTGGTAGAAATAGGGATGTACATAAATTTCTTATCTATAGCTAGGGGATATGGAACCACACCATCAATTCCACATACTACAAGTAGCCAATGGAACTTATCTATATGAAATAACTCTGGTGGATGATGGAGGAATATCAAACAAATATGACACATGTGACACTTCTTAGTGAATTCTCTATTTTCCTACATCATTTTTCTAAAAGTACACAGGAATCCTAATTTGGTGTGAGAGTTTGGTTCTGGACTGGTGAGAATCACAAGAACTGGCATGGACTTCCCCCCATAACAAAGGGAATATATCATTATGAAATTAACATGAGGAGGAATCCATCAAAGACTCTTCTTTAGATGGATTTCTACTTTTTTGATCTTGTTGGGACCAAGTTGTATGAACAAGTAAGTAAAAAGAGTTTACTGTTACAGAGTGTTGTCTTTTGTTGTCAAGGAAGATAAATAAAATCACATTTTAAAGAACATGGAAAACCAGACGATGATTTTCTGATATGTATTTCACCAATATCATAAGTTATGAGGACTTTTGATGAAAACTTTATTATGGAAAGTGGGAGAAATAATGATGCCAGTCATATATAGTTTTGAGTGGAAGGAATGATACTGCTGGAAGATAAGGATGTTTCAGTACTTTCCATTGAAATGATTTTGATGATAAAGGTGTTCGATCAAAGACTATATATTGAGATAGATATGGTTTGTGATGAAATCAGTTGTTTGTTGAATATTCCAGATGACAGTGGAGAAGCATTTGGGTTCTTGCCGAAGAATATTTTAATGTGGGGTTATTTACTAGTGTTTTCCAAATTTTATGACTTGAAAATTGGGAGATGAATAAATTTGTTTTTGGAAAAGGATGTTTCCTTCATGTTTGAATATGGCTTGATATGTTGTGCCTAAGTGGAGGTCCATGATCCGAACATCAAAATCTGGAAAAGGAAAGGCTTGCGTGAAAGATTGGGTTTTACGTGCAAGATTGGTTTTTGCATGCATGACTGAAGAGAGTTTGGAATCTTGTGTTAAAGGCATTATATGAGGTCTAAACTTCAAAAAATGGCAAAGGCATGAAGTGCATAAAAGATTCAAATAAGTGAGGAAAAGATGACTTTAGCGCAAAAGAGGCTTACGTGCCCAATGCGATGTCAATTGTGGTTTTGCACGATGCGTGAGTTACGCTCCCCCAATGCAATGTCAAATGTGTTTTTTCGCGATGCATGACCTACAATCCCAATGAGACGTAAAATGGGGTTTTGCATGATGCATCGGGATCTTGTGCGACACATTGGGTTTTTTTCACGTAGGGTTCGATAGGGTCTATAAATAAGAGGTAACCCCCTCACATTATGTGTGCTTGACACTAATAGAAATTCCAAGATTTGAGGACTGGAAAAATATTAAGAAAAGCATAGGGCATGAAAAAAATAGAGTTTCACGCAAGATGAAGAAGTTATGTTCATGAAGAGAGTTGTGTGCAAGATTGAAGTTGTGTGGAAGACGTGTTTCACGACAAAAGATAAATCTTGTGTGAATGAAATAAAATTTTCACACAAGAAACCTAAAATTTTGTGCGGAATATTTGGGGTATTTTCATGAATTCGGTTGTCCGTAAGATAGTTTTTACCGGCTTCTGGGTAAAAATGTGATTATTTGTACTTTAAAGTATACACAAATTCGATTGTAAAGAAGCACTAAAATACTGTAATTCCCTATTTGTGCTAAGAGGGTGCATACACACTTGCATATTGTTTTCCAAGTGCTAAACGAGTTTAAGGGTAACTCCTATTCATTTTATTCCACATCAAAATATTGTTTTCTAGTGGATTGTGTGGTACTGTATTATTTACATACCATACCAAGGACGTAGCTACTATTTTTGAGTAGTGAACCTTATAAATCTTCTTTTCCTATGGTTGTGTGTGTAGTAGAGAGTAAACTCTTTAATAGGAGGCAAATGTTGTTTCAAAAAGAAGGAAACATAAAAATAAAAGGACATAACTGATTCACCCCTCCCCCTATCAGTGATACTTAGATCATAATTCGAAACTTCAGAACCATTCCAAACGATGAATCTCACTTCTTGGCATCGGACCTGTTCCATTTTGGATCAATTTGTAGTGTGGGTCCCATATAAAAGGTAATCTTTTATGGGATCCATTCATCTAGGTGTGAATATCAGTTAATCATGATACACAGAACTGTCGAAATGATTGATTTCCTCTATGTCACTTATGATGACTGGCGAGACGAACCTCTGATTGGTGATGCAGAAAAAAACTATATTTGGGTCACCATAGACTAGTACTATGGCTGAATTAGCTAGTGCATCAACATGACTATTTTTTTTATCAAAGTACATGATGTTATGTGGGTCCAAAAAATAATTACTCCATCATCCCTCTAATATAACCAAATAGAGGGATATAGTCTTCTTTGTTATTGGATTAATCATCATTTGTCTATTTGATTTCTTGCTTTGAGTCCCCTTTGATTTTTATATAGTCTTTATATAGCTATAGGGATACATCCAAACCAATGATAAGGTCTTTTTATTATTTGTCATAATTAGTGCATCCTTTAGACAGTGAGAAAGAATAAGGATAAAAAAATTTCCTAGGGAAAAAAATAAAATCCCAAGAACAATCTAGTTGATATTTTAATTTTCAATTATCTTTGAAATATTACTTTTGGAAGCAACATGAAAATACATATCACATGTTATTGGAGTGTCGTGGTCATATAAAATATTTTCCTTTATAGGTTTTATATACCCTAACATGATTTTCAGGGTGGGATGTTCTACAGTGAAATCATTCATGGCCTACCCTTTAAATTATATATGTTACATGAATTGAATTTCATTCTATTAAAAAATAACTACCCATTTTTTTAATACATGTTTAACATATCACTACAATGAATTCACTTGATTGGATTGAAATGAGAGACTAAATGTAAGTAATGATGTTGTAAGGGATTCCTTATCTTTTTCACTATTAAGATGAGGGAAAAGAAGTTCTTCTTGATACCAGAATATCAAGTGTCGGTTTCTAGAATTGTTCA
Organism: Viscum album; assembly: GCA_963277665.1. Classification (NCBI taxonomy): domain Eukaryota; kingdom Viridiplantae; phylum Streptophyta; class Magnoliopsida; order Santalales; family Viscaceae; genus Viscum; species Viscum album. The sequence continues at coordinate 1,469,771,732 of OY728158.1, forward strand.
ATTGATGTGGTAGAGACTGTTCTCATTCCCCATATCTTTTTATAGTGTGAGGAGAGTACCCCAAAATCATTCCATTGTGGCCACATATAATATAGGTGTATTTCATTCTACTGATGTCATTAAGACTAGTGGACGTATAAGGTAATACTTGATCTTCTCAAAATAATATTAGTAGTCCTCATATAATTACAAGGAGATTAATTTTTTTGTTAACATATTAAATGGTATGGATTTCCCATCCATATTGGTTATAAAATGGAAAATATGTTTGAGGTTACTGTGGATCCCACTCAAATCATTAATATTCCTCAAGGTGGAATTCTTAGGATTACACAAGTCTTTGCTGGACCAGCCTCAATGTCATGATGTCATACCAAAAATACAATGATTTTTCCTGATGTTACACCAAACTAAAACATCATGGGTTTTTCTTTAAAATGTGCTACATAAATTTTTGAATGTCTTTTTAGGATCAGTAAGATGATCAGAGTGATTTCTAGATTTAACCATTGGGTCATTTACATAAAATTACACAATTCAGTTACTGATCATATCATTTTGCACAAACTTCAAGTTAAAGGCATTTTTCCCAAACCCCTTTCAACCATTGAAGTTTTATGGTATCCTCGCTTTATTGACTGGATTAAATGCAATTCAGATGGTTCTTTGAGAGGAAACCCCGACCCTATTGGGTACGGATTTGCCATCAAAGATCATAATGTAGACTTCCTGGGAGGTGAATCTGGTCGTTGTGGAGAATCCACTACAATTGAATCGAAATTTAAGCTCTTATAAAAGCAGTTGATCATGCTTAGAAGAATAACTGGAACAAGGTCTGGTTCGAGTGTGATTCGGTCAATATTTTCCAAGCTGTTTAGAAGAATCAAATTCACCTTTCCTGGAGGTACCTGAATAAATGGATCAAATGCCTAAAAATCCTTGCCTCCATGACATACATCATCACTCACGTGTATCGTGAGGCGAACCAAATTGCATAATTCCTTTCCAATAAAAGATTAACTAATGGAACCCACATTTTTTATTCTAATATTTCGAAATATCAGGTTTTGATTTTCAACCGTGATAAATGTACTCTTCCCACTTTTCAACTTTTGTAACCTTTTGACTTATTTAGGTCGTATGGATTTTTGTTTAAAAAAATAAAAAATTATATGACCAGTAATGAGAAATCATCCTTCAGTTAGTGCTGATTATGGTCTCTAAAATCAAAAGATACCCTAATTTTCTTATTGTTTTTCTTAATGGGAAAAATGTTGGAAAGCCATTTTGGTTAATAAACCTCTCGAAAAACGATGAAATTTGTCAAATTTTAAACATACATATCTATGTTAATGGAATGAGAGGGTCACATTCTTCTATATGCATGTTTTAAACTTTTATCGTCACCGAGAAAGACTAGGTGATGACTAACCACGTTAGGATAGAGCCCTAGAATCTCTTTTTAATTACATGTGGGAACATATTATTGCTACTTTAGAAATAAAATATACATCTCTTGGTCTATGAGAGGCAGGGTGGAACTAATAAATATTGGATTTGGGACTTCATCAATTCCTAGATTCACCTACTCAAGCTCATTGATTATGTTAGAGGTTCATTCCTCAAATGTTAGAGGATTTTTTCTAAGATATCCCTCTTCTTCATCTTCCATATATGGGTTCCTAGTGGTGTCTTCATGGATGGAGGAAGACTTATAAAAATATCATTGTTTTTCAAGACAATAGAGTTAATGAGAAGATAAATTGACATTATGGACTACCAAATCCATCGAAGAGATATTTTGGGGTGCTTGTCTTCCATTATTCTTCTATTAGGGGTAGGAGAGGAAGAGATATACTAAGTTTTCAAAAATTTATGAAAGTTTTTATCAATTTATACTAATAGAGTGAGTGAATTATCATATCCTAATAGACAATTCCTCTTAACATCTATTGATGAATGAACATCACCTAGCATGATTTATACCACATGGGCATGGGACATTGGATTTTATGGTTCAAAAAATCTTGTTTGGATTAGTTCTACTTCCATGTTCATATTTATGGGCTGTATGTCAGCATCCAAATTTGGTCATTTCAATTCCTCTAATAGAAACATAACTCAACATTTGTTGATTCACAAAACTCAAAGGGGGTTCTATTACCATATAGCATGCCTACCTTCCTGTTGATGGTGTATTTCAAGCATTGAAGAAATGTTGACGGTACCACCACATGGATATAAATCCAAGGTCTTCTGGGTAGGATATTGTGTATTGTATATTTCTGGATAACCACCAACTCAACATTATAAGTGAGCTCCCTAAACCGATCCTTATGTTAAATATTTATAAAATAACTTTTCCCTCAATTTTGATATCCTTTAATGATTATTTTTTTGGATAAAATTACCCCTTTCTATATTCCAAATATTGGGGGGTCGAAAATGGGATAAGAAAGATCCCATAACATTTAAAAAAAAATCATTTGGATGTCAACATTATTTAATTTCATTGAAACATGTTGGGATTTGATATATCCTTGGAAAAACTTTTCATGGAACAACTTCATTAATGATATGGTGGTAAGAAATTTTTATGGTGTATTCCATTCTCAATAAAATTTCAATTTAGTAAATTAAGTCTCAAAATCCTGTGGGCTCTGAAGATCCTCAATGAGTGACAATATGATTTCGTCTGAAAGATAAAGATAATTCATGATTGAAAGTTTGGATGGGACAACCATCAAATATTTTGTAATTTCATATTTCATTTTATATAAGTCAATAAAACTCAATGATAGTTTTCTACTTATCATGTGATTTAGGAGTTGATATTATTATGGTAGATATGCAGGGTGATTAGGGAAAAGGTTAAGGGATCACCTATCACAAAAGACATAGTTTTCATTGGCCTACCCTCTTTTTGGCATGATAATACAATAACAATCTCTCTAGTTAATAATTTAATTTTATTGGATTCATATGAAAACTGTATAGATGTGATTTTAATCTATTCCTTTGTTGATATTGTTGAATTTCTCATGCATGGGTCTCAATCGAATATATGGATTCCGAAAGGATGTGACCAAAACATTGGGTTCGACCCTAACCCCATAATCTCTTATACCCTTGACATACGCGGCCTCATCGTATGGCTCCCCAATCAAGTATGAGGAGATAATATTTGTAGTCAAATTATTTTTTAATAAAGGGTAATTTAATTGATTATTTTTAACAATACCAATGATGATATGTTTATCTGATGATGATTCAATTACTTTGGGTGGTTTTCCATTATCTGAATGCTAATAGAAATAATATGATTGAGGGAGTTAGATATGACTCTTTATCTTGTGTATTTTTACATGTATGATAATTAAATCTTCCCTTATAAGGAATATTCAATTATGTCTACCTAGGCTCTAGTATCATAATAGATTTTAAAGCTACTTTTTCTTCATTTAAAGAGCTCAGTCGATTTTTTTCTAGTAATCCAATTAATGAAATTTTGTTCATTCCAAGCCGAAATTTCTTTTCAATCACACTATTATTCTAGTTTGGTGTAGGTCACACAATTTACATATGGTATGGATTTTTCTAGTATCACCTTTTTAGATTGAACCATGTTATGGATTATGTCTATTAAGAAAAAAGAAACCTATATGGTGTGAACTAGTCTCCTATAAAATGTAAAGTAGTTAGGGTGATCACTAAGGTTAACCTCACTGGGATTCCTATGTTATGGTATCATGAGGTGGTTATTTTATATATATCCAACTAAATAACTATAAACCTATTCATTTTTAAATAAATACAAAATTTTCATCTATTACTCAAATTTTGAGTGACCATGATCTACAATTACCTTCATTCGAGGGATATTTTGTGGCCATTACCACTTGGTGAGAAGTTACAGTTGATTCAGGGACATCCTAAGTGCTCTGAAAGACACCATTACTTTTTTGGTGGTGATAGAAGTATCCTCTTCTATTCAAATACATTTTCTACCGCATTTTGAGCATGGGATGAGATTAGGGAAAAGTTCTTTGAATGGAATCGTCTAAATGTTATGGAATTTCTAGAAACTCTTAAAATATATAGAGAAATTTCATCAAGATAAAAGGTTATTGAAACACATCTTAGTGATTCTCACTACAAAGATTCATCAATTTATCATACGAGAGGGGATATTGAGTGAGATTTTTAAACCTTTCAATTATTTGATATTGTTAGAGACCCTATCATTTTCAGGTTGGTTGAACTATTTTATGTTGAAAATCGTCATTTAATTAGCATATAGATGAATTGATAAAGGAATTGATGATAAAGGTCTTCCCAACTCAGGAAATACTCTTCTAGAAGAATGATGTGCCAAATTATGGTTGGCCCTGCCAATGTTATTTTAAAGAATACTATTTTTATTTTCACTTTATGGTCTCGGGGCCCCATCCATAGGCCCCATCAGAAAAAAAATGTTTATGAGATGTTTTTTTATGTCTCCTATTCCATTGATGGTTGAGAAGATTGGATTTATAAAATTGGGTGGGTGAAAAGTGTCATCCATCCATTATAGACAAAACAAATCATTAGTCTACAAATGGGAGAGCCACACTTCTGTGGATACCATCCAAGTAGATAGGGACTCAATAGTGTTATGTACTTTTGGGGGTATCATTTCTAGAGAACCTCTGACATTTGGGGAGTAGTAGGGGAATGATGTGGTTGCATGTTTTTCATTTCTCGCTAATTATAAACTCACACTCTAACAATATGATCACCTTGGTGGGGGGGGGGTATATCACCCAAATGATGGAAAATAATGATCATCATAAAATTAAATGTCCTTGTAGATTTATTTCCTAGATCCAAAGTCTTCCTATTTCTCAATTTCTATTCCTGTAAGTAGATTATCTCTCTCTTAATGTGTGGGATAAGGCCTATATGCCTCTATTTGAAATCAATTCCCAATGGGTATGTTTACCATGAGTTATTCCTCATTATGTTGGATGAGGTTATGTATCATATTCAAATATTTTGCTAGTAATTCCTCTACCGAGATGATTTTGGATACTCTTGGTGGTGACTGGGATGTATCCATGCCATTACATTTATCCTTGGTAGAGTTACATTGCGGAGGTGGAAACTCATCATTTGAAGGTTTCAGGTTATGGATGATTCTATGATTCTTTGTACATGTAACCTATGTTTTTGAATCTAGAATACTTATCTATCAATGTAATACTTCTACATTTCCCCCCTTACTGATAGAATGTTGGTCCAAATCATTCTCTATATTAATGGTGATGATGTTCACTAAGTTGAATCGAGAAATGGTAGTGACCCCGTCAATGACTAAATTCTATAGAAACATCAAAAAAATTGATTCCCCCTTAAATAGATTCCTGGGGTTACTTATTATTACATTTAACCTTCCAAGGTATTCATAACATATGACCCATGTAGGGTTTTCTTGCCACTTCCAAACATTCCCTCTATCTTTGCCTATGAAAAATGATCTTGAGGGAGTCTCTCGTTATTCTTTCAAAAAAATCCCTAAATGAAAGGGTTGTTTCTCTTGGTGGTAATAATGGATGAGATTATGGTCATTGATATTTTATACATAAACTAGATAAGATTGATTCCCTTTGAGATAATGGTAAATTTCCACTAGCCCTATGGGATGGGGTTTATTTGGATCCGTTGTTGGAACATTATGATATTCTTTATGAGGATCTTATGACTCACGGGTGGATATTGAGATAAATAGTAATCCTTTATTGTGTTATAGGGTTGTTTTGGATACATATATAATTTATTTAGGACTCTTTTGGGGTTTGAAGAACTTTGGGGCCTAAAGGTAATGGTAACAATTCTCCCATACATGTAGGATGGGTTTTCTGGTGAACAATAGCCATGAAGGACACTATTGTGATACTCCGGAATAGGTGCAATCATATTATATCATGGACTATCTGAAATTTATTACTATGATGAGATTCACATACTATATGTATTTTTCGGGAAATACATAACTTTTTATTCTATGTCTAATATGTGTTCCCATTTTGTTGAGAGGCCCGAATTAGGAGTACGTTGGAGGCCCTCTCTCTATTAAAAACATATTTACATCCTTAGAGTATAGGAGATTCATTGTACTGACCAACAATACTATGCATTACATGGTCCACGGATCTCTCCCGGGGCTACAAAATTATAAGCTTCCACATATAGGGATCTTTACTGGACTAGGGATAGAGTTATGTGAAGTGCTCCACACATTCCCTATCCTCATATAAAAATGTATGATGGGTATTTCATAATAAATCATTAGATATTTGTCATTATATGGAGGTAAACACACTTTATATGGTTTTTATGCTTATATAATCTTAGGTCCCATGATAAAGATAATACAACCTTATACAAAGGATAACATAGTGTGTTTATAATCTAGAGGTTACCCTAATATCCTTGATAAGGTAGGTGTATAACCATAAATCATTGATGGGTTTACCATATATTCTTATGTATATAAGGAATGAAACACTCTTCCACATCATTTGGTACTTCATATTCTAATGTGAAGATGGATAAAACATAGTCATATGGTTTTTGGCTAACTCCTTACACAAATATGTGATAGATTATACTTCATCAAAATTATATTCCTTCACCTGGCGAGACCAGTCATTTATATAGGACACCTATAGACCAAGGTGAGGTTTTTGTGTTAGTTAAAGTGGCACATTAAGCAATTTACATTATTATTTAATGAACCTAGATATATAAAGGTGTCTATAAAAGGAGAGGATTTCCTTTTCTAAGTGATATATTACCATTAGGAGGTTATCCATGGAGGGTTTCAGGAGTAGAGTACATTGAATTCATCTGTATACTAATGTGAGGATTTCTAACAATGGATTTATTTCCTTACAATTAATTTAATGATTTGGGGTACCCTTGAGGTGTTATTGATACGCGTTTTATGGCCTCATGGACACTATCATATAGCATATCAGGAATATGAGTCTTATTCTATGTCATGGTTAGGATATTTCCACCCAACTTTTCGGATTGATTAGGGATATTATAAAAGTGTATTATGTTCATAAAAACATGTTTATGACTTTTTTTGTTGTGGGAATATAATCCCACTACCAAGAAGGTAATAGAGTATGTCGGTGAGCTTTGTTGGGACCAATTTTTTGTATATGTTGTATTTGTTGTCAATAGATGTCGGTGATGTTGTCAATGATGATCAAGATGAGGAAGGATACATCCACCATTAATGGATATTGGTTGAAGTGATGATTCCTGGAATATTTTTATGGAATCATAGCAGTGAATGACATACTTTAGAAATTATCTATGTTGTTAAATCAGAGGATTTATACACTGATCTTAAGATTAATGAACTTGTGTCAAAGGTGACACATTGTCAACAAAAATGGATAATGGTGAAGTATCATCCATGTAATGATGAATGGAGATGAATGGGGACTTGGATAAGACCATGCAATGCTTCAAAATAGCTTGCAAACCATGAAATAGATTACCTGAAGAAAATAATCATATGATTTGCATGAAGTACAAAATGATGGTTGAAGAATAAGAGAGAGTGTGGAAGGGATTGTCATTCTAAGATGGTATGAATTACACATTTCCTTGATATCAGATGATTTTTTCACTATTTGTAAAATTAAAAATACCTGTATCAAAGGTGATACATTGTCTATAACATTGAAGGTGATCGAATAATCCTCCATCCTCCACTTTTGGATTAAAATAGATTATTGGAGTTCTTTTAAATTAACACTCCAAAAGGAACTGAGGATTTGAGGTCAAGATGAATAATTACTTTGGAATTCATGTTACAAGGAGTATAAGATGAAAGACGGATGATTGTTGAAGATGAAGAGAATACATGAAGTAGTGTATGGGCTTGGATATAGGATAATGGCCAAAATTGTGATGATGATTTTTCATTTGTATTTCACAAATATCATAAGTTTGTAGAACATGAGATGTAATATTTATGAAGGATAGGGGGAGTAAAAAAAGTGTTTTGGAAAAGGAAAAAAGTGGTGCGCTAGTCAAAAAGTGGTGTGCAAGTCAAAAAATGGCATTCAAGTATAAGTGGTGTTCATGTGTATGTTACACGCAAGTCATATTTTAAGATTGTTACATTTAAATATTAAAAAATAAAGAGAGTGGTGTGAAAGTTTAAGAGGGGTACACAAGTATTAAGTTTCATGCTTGTATAAGTGGTGCACAAGTGTATGTTGCACGCAAGTCAAATTTCAATATCATCACATCAAAATAAGAAAATGTAATGAAAGTGGCCCCCAAAGTTATGACAGGGTGCAGAAGTCATTAAAAGTCACACATTTCATGAACTGGCGTGCAAGTGATAATGTGGCGTTCAAGGTGAGCTATACACCTCACGTGTAGGGTCACCAAAATTCCTATAAATAGAGGACTGCCCTACTCATTTAATCTATGCTCAACACTTAATAGAAATTTTGATCTTTTATCATGAAAGTAGTATAATTTTTTGTGAATGATGAAGTCTCTCATAGGATTTATGTTATTCACAAAAGTGGTGCGCAAGTATAAGTGGCACACAAGTTGTAAGTTTTGCGCAAGTAGGGAGTTGTGTGAAAAAAGGTGTTGTGTATAATACATAAGTGGTGGAAAAGATTGGATTTGCGCACAATATTGGCATGAAATCAGTGAGTGGAACAAAATTAGTGTGTTACAAACAAGCTGGAAGTGGCACGCAAGCAGGGAGTTGTTCTTAAGAAGATAGTTACAAGTTGTGAGTTGTGCACAAGCCAGAAGTGGTGTGCAAGAAGGGAGTGCGGCACAAGTACTGAGTGGTGCAAAAGTAGGGATGGGGTACAAGTAGTTAGTGGCATGAATTCAAGGAGTGATTCTCAATTTATGAGTTTTTATAGAAGTTATTGATAGCTTCTTGGTAGAAAAGAGAATAGTAAAAAGAGATCAAGACACTACTTCACTATTCCAAATTATTGTGTGTCAAATAAAAAATAGAGAGTAGCCAATCTGTATTCAGTTATTAAATCCATATAAACTATGATGATTATAATTTGATCTTGTCCTTGGTATGTTGACAATCGTAAAGGGAGTTTATGACTCTATCAAGTAAAAGGGGGAAGTTTCAGGGTAGCTAGTTTTTCACTGAAGAAGAAGGAGAAGAAGTTTGGGAAGATTTCAGGATTTATTTTGGGAACAAGAAGATGGTTACTTGCATGATGCTAAGAAAGTAACAAGTGAATAGTTGAAGATCAAGAATTAGTGTGAAATCCAATAGGTCTCAAAGGGTGGAATAATCTATTCATGTTTCAAACCCTGTTCAAAAATAAGAAGACTATATTGGAAGGTAGAATAAATAACCAGAAAGGACCATAATGTTGGACTAGGTTGTCACCAGTTTAGGAAGATATAATTGTTTCCCTTCCCTCTCCAATGTGTATAGATACACATAGGCAAATAGATTGTTTTATTAGTCAACCCACTGTAACTGTTAATAAATTATATTGGAGAATCCATGTACTGGTCATACCTATACATTGAAAAAACATAACTTATCTTATTGAGTGGTGAACCTTGTAAAAATATCACGTGTATATTTTTACTTCTTTCTATTATTGCATGTGACAGGGAAAATAGAATAAGAGAATCAAGATTCTAACTGTTCAAGATATATAGGGATATAATGGTTGGAATTGTTTTAAAAAGTCCCCAACACTGATTCACCCCCCTCTCAGTGTAAGGTATATCCCAAGATGGTCCTCGCAATTGGTATCAGAGAGAGGTTTACCTCTGTTGGATTATCTAAATTGGAGATATTCCCTTTTGAAGGATTGATTTAATTTCACAAGTGAACAATGAAGAGATTTGTTGGTGAAGATTCATTTACCTCTAAGACAAAGCCTATAACTACCAAGACCATAATAAACAAGGAAAATAAAGAGAAGACAGTGTTGAAGAAGAATTATCACTTATCTAAATAAGAGTATGTATCTGGTTCTCTATACTTTTATAACAATGAAGATATATCAGATATGGAATGTACTGAGATTGTGGATCAAGTTTCCACCACGAATATGGATGTCCTTCCTACCTCAAATGATCAATAGGTATGTGTTAGTACATTTGAAAATTATTCTCACAATGAAAATGAAAGAACAAGTGGTGATGATCAATTTACAACCTCTCAAGAATTATGAATTGACAGATTAAGAGTAATTCTTCATGATATCCTTGAAGAATGTATATCCATTATTTGTGAATTATTTCAATGTATGATGGAAGATGTCACCCATTTGTAATAAGAAAATGATCTTTTGGAGGAGGGATTGTAAGAAAAAATTGGTGAATGTCTAATGCTTTGCAGACAAGTTGGAACCTTTGAAGCATAAAAGTGGGAATTTGAAATAAGTTCCTCAAAATGGCTCAAAGAAGTTGAAGAGAAAGAGGAAGTTAATAAGAATATGGAAGACAATATCCATGAACTTGAAAATGAGCTGAAAAATAGATCTGATGTCAAGGGTTTATATTAGGAAGAAAATATCCAGAAGATCAATGAACTTAACTATTTGTTACAAAAAATGTTCTGATGCATGAAGAAGAAGTTTAAAGATTAAAGAAGATTTGTTAAGATAATATGATCATTACTAAAGAGAATAATATCATCCTAAATATTGAATTTCTAGAATGTTATTCTCAGTTTTCCAATCTTGAGAAAACAAATATTGAGCCCTTAAAAATAAGTTGATAGTTCCTACTAGTATTCAATGTTCATTGGCAGATTCTAAGGGTGAATGGGCTCCAACATGTGATAAGAAGATCATGACTTCACTCAATGATCTATCACAAGTAGCTAATAAATAATAGTTACTATCCTTACCATCTTGTACTAATGTTTCTAACTTTTTTTCGACAATGATTATAAGGTGGAAGAAAAATTCAAAACAAGTATGGATGAAGAAACGTGATGAGATACCTACCACCATGGATATGGTGGATAGGATGAAAAATTTGGAAGATGATTCCCCTCCTAGAGAACAAAAAATCAAGAACAAGTCTCTACAACCTTATACAGATGATACAAAGAATATAAGGTTTTTTGGTCAATGTTGGAGCTGCAATAGATTTGGGCATTGTGAATTGGATTGTTGGTAAAATGCCTTAAATAAAAAATCATAGAGGAAGCCTATATCATGGTGATAAATCTATATAAGAAGAAGAAACATCCAAAGATCTAGAATCATATGTATATTGCAAACAGATTTGGAACGGATGACAACATATGTGATATATTCAATGGCAGTGGTCGCAAGGTTATTAAACGTCCATCTCAATATGTATTCAAAGCTGATAAGAAAATAAGACCACACAATATATATATGAATAAAGAAGCATCCTTGGGATGTAATTAGAGGAATGTAGTAAAAAAAAATTATCCTAATAATATTTCAAGACGGCAATGTGAGAATACCGTGGATTCCAAATCCAATAATTTCAAGGGTGGTGCATCCAAAAGTACTACTAAGAAGGATGACACTCAAAAAAATTCATGTGGAAGATACAATCCAAATGACTCAGTTCTTAATAAATTATTGGTTATCTAGCCAAAATATTTAGAAATAATGAGGAAAAATGAATATGTACAAGTTATGGATAGTGAAAAAAGTAACAAGAAGATTGCACATGAAATAAAGAATGATATGTGTGTGAGGTGCATCAATGCCAATCACATGGTTAAAAATTTTACTACATTGATTCCAAATCAAGAAAAGATACTCAATAAGATGAATTTTTCTCCAAGAGATACAGGCAGTTTGAATGCTATTGATGAAAGAAGGCAAACACACAAATAAATGAAAGAAGTTATAATATCCACACAACCATAATCAGAAATGAAAATCAAATGTGGAAGTATGAGGAGTGGAGCAAATGGAGAATCTTGGATGAGAAAACCACTCAACCATTCTATTCACATTGATGAATCAAGGAGGATCCACTATTTTTCTTTAAATCTTTTTTTATTGTATTTTTGTTTCTAATACAAGGAATCAAAGGTGAAGCAAGATCTCAAGGAGAGAACCTGATAATATTTGAGTGATTTCAATACATGATAGAAAAGTTGAAGAAGTTGACATCCTAGGAATATTCATCAATTAGTATTCAAATAATAATATGATGAAGGATAATTTTTGATGAAAATGATGATTATTATTTCTCTTAGTGGTGAGAAAAATGAAGAAACATCTAAAGTTATTATTTCAATTAGTATCAACTTTAATTGTTATCAAATTCAATTACTATAAAAGTTTCTTGAAGATTATGTCATTGAAAAAGGTATGTCATTTAATAATCTATTAACCTTGGTTAATATAAATAAATATCATTCTACAAAGTGGGAGTATCTAAATAAATTAGTTATATAATAATATTTTAAGTGATCCAAGGTAACCTATCCATCCTATTACAGTTGAATTTTTTTGATCCATCTATTGAAGTGAGTGTAGGAGTTTCAGGTAGATATTTTCACATCACATTTAATATCCTTATCCCGGAATAAAAGTAAAAAATCCTAGAATAAAATTACATGATATCTCATCATACGATATCATATTAATGGGTAATGGATAGATTTTTTGTCTAAATGAAACCCTCTGCTTTTCTACACTGAGTATAGCTCAAGTAGACATAGAGTGAAATGATTTATGGAAGATTTTTTAAGAATGTGTCGATTCCCTTTTCCCATGAACATTGTATTTCTTTTTAATTAGGGGCAGAGAATTTGAAATTAATGTTATAGAAATAAAGGTGTTTGAAGAATACTCACATTGACACATTCATTCGAAAGTTAACTTTCTTTATTTCCAATATATACAAAGGGGTAGATTTATGGGACTAATTTTGTGTATAATTTGTATTTTTTGTCAATAGATGTCAATGACATTGTCCATGATTATCAAAATGAATTAGGAGACCACTAAAGTTAATGAAGAATGGTTAAAGTGATGGTTCTTAGAGAATTTTTATGGAATCATATTAGTGAATGACATGCTTCGGCAATTCTCCATGTTTTAAAATTAGACGATTGATACACTGATCTTATGTTAAATGAAATTGTGTCAAAGGTGAAACCTTTTTTACAACACATAAGAATGGTGAAGTATCATCCATCTGAGGATGATTGAAAAAGAATGGGGACATGAAGAAGGCCCTGCAATGCTTCAAAATTTCATGAGAACCATGCAAGATCATACTTGAATAAAAGAATCGTATGATTTTCATGATGTAGAGAATGATGGTTGAAGAAGAAGATAGAGTGTGGAAGGTCTTGGAATTATAATATGGTCATGAATTACACATTTCCTTAAGACCAGATGATTGTTTCACTATTCTTAATGTTCAAAATACTTGTATCAAAGGTGGCACATTTTTTACAACATTAAAGGTGTTTGAAGAAGACTCAAGCCTCCACTATTGGATGAAGAGAGATGATTATAGTTCTTTGTAATTAACACTCTAAAAAGAATTTAGGGTTTAAAGTTTGGATGAAAAAGTACTTTGGAATTCATATTACAAATTGTATAAAAATTAAGAAATATTATTGTTTAATATGAAGGGAAAATATAAAGTAGTGCATGGGCTTGGAACTAGGAGAATGGAAAAAACTATGACGATTCTTTTCTGATTTTTATTTCACAAATATCATTAGTTTGGAGAACTAGTGATGCAATACTTATGAAGAACATGGGGAGTGAAGAAGTGTTTTTGGAAAAGTAAATAATGTGGAGAAGAAGTCAAAAGGTGGTGCACAAGTAAAAAATGATGCGCAAGTATAAGTGGTGCACAAGTATAATTGGAGGATAAGTATATGTTGTGCACCTGTCATATTTCAAGGTCATCACATCTAAATATGATGAAGGAAAGATAATGGCACGCAGGTTCAAGAGTGGTGCACAAGTAGGAAGCGACACACCAGTATAAGTTGTGAGAAAGTGTTTGTTCTATGAAAGTAATATTTCATGATCATCACATCAAAATATCAAAAAGGAAAGAAAGTGGTGTGCAAGTAAAAAATGGACACACAAGTCAATAAAAGGCATGCATGTCATGAAGTGACGTGCAAGTGAAAAAGTGGAGTGCAAGGTGAGTTGTATGCCTCATGTGTAGGGTCACCAAAATTCTTGTAAATAGACAGCTACCCTTCTTATTTTATCATTCCCCAACACTTAATAGAAACTTTTTTTTCTGATCATGAAAGTAGTAGAAAGTGGAATTCAAGATTAAGTGACATGCTAGTTGTGTGTTATGATCAAGTGTGGCGTGAAATTTGTACATTTCATGCAAGTAGGGAGTTGTGTGAAAAAAGGTGTTGTGTATAATCCAGAAGTGGCACAAATGTTTTGATTTGTGAATATGATTGGTGTGCAAGCAGTGAGTGGAACACAAGTAGTATGTTCCACGCAAGCCGGAAGTGGCGCACAAGAAGGGAGTTGTTCTTAATAAGAGAGTTACAAGAAGTGAGTTGTGCTCAAGACCGAATTGGCATGAAATTAAAGAGTGGAGCACAAGTACTAAGTGGTGTGCAAGCAGGGAGTGGTGTGCAAGTTGTGATTTGTGCTAGAATTTCTTTCCAGATTCTGGGTAGAAACGTGAAGTATAAAGAGAGATCAGGACACTACTTCAATATTACACATTATTGTGTTTCAAAGAAGAAATAGAGAGTGGCCAATCTATATTAAGTTATTCAGACCATATAAACTTTGATGATGCTAAGCTGAACTGGTCCTCATTGTTTTAATAATCATAAAGGGCGTTTGTGGTTCTATCAAGTGGAAGGGGATTTTTTAGTGCACCTAGTTTTTCACTAAAGAAGAAGGTGAATAAGATTATTTAGATTTTATGATTTCTACAGGAAAGAAAAATAGGGTTACTTTCATGCTTCTTAAAAAGTCACAAGTGTATAGTTGAAGATCAAGTAATAGTGTGACATCCAACATGTCTCAATAGGTGGAAGACTCTATTGGCATTGCAAACACAATTCCACAGAGAGAGGACTGTCTTGGAACGGAGTATAAAGAACCAATAAGGAGTTGAAAGTTGGACTAGTTTGTCACTAGTTCAAGAAGATAAGATTGATTCCCTTCTACCTCTAAAGTATAGGGACTCAAACATGCTAATGAATTGTTTTCTTATACAACCCTCTATAATAGTTACTATATTATATTGTAGAATCCATGTACTTTTCATACCCATATATGGGGAGGACGTAACATCCCTTATTAAGTGGTGAACCTTGTCAAAATATCATTTCAATAAATTTACTGCTTTCGATTATTGCATACGATAGGAAAAATAGAATAAGAGAATCAAGATCCTAATATATCAATAGGTAAAGGGATAAGAATGTTATAATTGGTTTAAAGAGTCCCCAACACTGATTCACCCCCCTCTCAGAGTTATATATATCCCAATATGGTCGTCTCAATATTCTATTTCATCATTGGGTATGTGATCCTTCCTTTATTTGGTTTCTAGAATATAATAGTAAAACATTGTTGGAGAATGTGTATAAGTCTAATTCAAAAATTCATTCCCAATTAGAATATACCAATGGACCTTTGAAATTGGATAGGTTGTATGAGACTCTACCTGTATAGCCTATAAATAATTCTAGTGTAGTATTTCATCATAAAATGTAGTGATATGAGACTAAATCACATAAGCTGGAGGAGATGCATAGTAGCTTCATCGAAAGAAATATAATCCTTCCCCGAGGTAATCAAAAGATCATGATAACATAAATCTATTGACATAGTGATATAAACTTGGCCCTAGGGATTTGGGGTATACCACTATATTTCTTCAACATAAATGTGAACATGTACTGAGGTGTTCGCTAAATTCGGTTGATGAGCTATAGTTATAATGAGAATATGAGCCTGATCCTGTTCCACTTACTTTACTAGACTATGATAATAATCATCTAGGATGGGATTAATGATATATGATTTCTCCATAGTTGTCGCCTATTTATGTTGATCGTGGTGATATACTGATTTGGTTATTTGGATATGGATATGTCCATATATCTATAAATGTACTAGTGTTGTAATAATCCAGTAGAGCTCTTCTACCATTTCTAGATTATAGTTTCACCTTTGAAGAGTATGTATAGGAATTTGGGACTACACGTTTATAGTATCCAAGATATACATGAATATTTCTTCGATTAAAGTATGGATATAATACTACTCCTTTTCCCCTTATTCCATCATGGTCTGATAATGGGATTATTGGATGGGCGTAGGGATATTTGTATCTCCATTCTTGTTACTAGAGTATAATGGAATAATTATTCTTGATAAAAAGGTATTTGAGACTCTTCATTGGATGCCACTAGAATATATTGGAAGGTTTTTTCAGTGGAAGAAGGGATATGATCCCACTACCATTGATCTATAACATACCATTCATGGTGAAATATCATTAGTTTCTGATTATAATGGCCTAGTATGATAAAATATTGAGTAATTCCCTCAGAAGGTAACTAAGTGGAAGTGAATAAATGATTTTGATGATAACGGTTAACAGGTGCCTTACTAGGAAACTCATGAACCAAGATGGAGAAACAGTTGACTCTTTGGTCCACTTTCTTAAGGTAAGGAATGTGATGATTGTCATTTTCTCGAGATTATCTTCTGAATCAGTTGGTAGTGATGACATGCACTTATCATTTCACATCCTTCCCCATGTGAGGGGGGATTGAGGACTTCAGTGCCTCGATAACTTATTGTATAACCACAACCATTAGAACCATACAATGTTAGTGGTATTATCATATGATCAATCATTCCCCCAAATGTTGAAGGCATAATGTGGGTGATGTTTTGTTGTGACTGGTGGAGGTTGTTATGATAAATGAGGTTCTAAAACATCCACTTGATGATGAAATGATATCAGGTCAAGGTGATTCTATTTAGAATTGTATCTTCATCCACAAAGATAATAAGGAACGTGATCAATAATTAGTGAATCATTGTAAGTACAAATCATTATCAATTAGGTATGTAGGGGTGACATAATTGTTGATTATTGTTTTCATTTTTACCATATACTTTCATATTATTCACAGAAATGGCATATTTCAAAGGAAAACCACTAATGTTTTATTAATAAAAGAGTGAAGTTCTATTTACCATTTTTGTTTCGGATAGATTTATGTTGGCTACCCGGGTTTGGAAAATAATATTCGAAATGAATATGGTGACTTTTTCATTCTATTATCACATTTTTTAGTAGCAGGTTCACTAGTCTTGTTTTCAATGGATTCATGTTAGCTATTGGGTATTGGGAAGTATGAATCCTGATTCCTATGAGGACTCAATTATTCTGTTATTTCATGAATTCATGTTAGGTCTTACATCTTGTTTTACCAATGGAATTAATGTGAATAACACATAACACTAGATTATTGGTGATTGAGTTTGGTTTTCACAATTTTTTTCACTAGGTTTAACATTTCATATCCCTCAAAGAAAATCCTAATGGCTCTGACAAATGTAATGATTCAAGAGCCATCATTCTAAGAGACAGAAATCACTTTGGGTTTCAAAACCAGTGATTTTTATGATCTCACATTGGTTGAGAAGATGTGAGGTCAGGATCATCACACCCATTTGGTTATAATTATTTCCTACTATAGGACTCTTATATATTTAGGATGTGTTCTTAAATCTTTCCCAAATCATAATATAGGACTGGTTAACCTAATAAATCAATCAGTTGTTGAATCTTGGTAAAATAATGAGATCATTCTATTAATGATACCCTCTATATGTATCATAGTATCTCAATATGGTTCCCATTATTTCTTAGCTATTTGGGGTTTCTTATTCTTTGAAGACGTGTGACAAGGCACTTTGGTTTTTACATATATCCAAGAATGTGGTTGGTGTTTGGATATTGGGAATAAAAAACCAAGAGGTTTCCTATATATCTTGTGTGAATAAGAATCAAACCACATATAGTTCTTTTAATACAAGTAAAAATTGTTTTAAATCATGAAGAAATTAAGTATGTGAGGGTATTTATGCTTTGGGGATTGAGATTAGGATATATTAAGGTGTCCAATAAATCCTTATTATTACAGGAATTCGAGTATTCATAGTTTGGATTTTTCCTCTAATTACTGATATAATGTGACATTGAATTATTACTCTTGATGTTTATTACTTTGATGTTTATTAATACCAAAATTTTGTAGGGACCTACACAAAGGTGGATTCACATGTATAGATGCATTGATAATATGATTTTGAGAAATTCATACACACTAATATCAATTTCCTAATGCAAGTGATATAATCATTTTAAATATCTATTCTCAAGTGAGTCATTCTTGGTGTGAGAAACAAGTTATTATAGGTGATTTGATGAACTACATATAGATGTGGGTCTTACAGACTAAAACATCCCTGATGGAATATTTTATATTGAGCTTGGGCCACATTAAGGAATTATATATATCCTTATTATAAAAATAATATGAGTCTTAATAGTTCAGTTAAGCTTCCTAAACCATTACTAGATAATAATAAAATTGTTGAACCATAAGGGGTGGGACCTATGGACCAGAGTAAATAAAATAATGGGGGACTTAGACTATGGTGGATGTCCAAAAGATATGTCCAACCCTTATCCCCTATCAAATAAAGGGTGGGAACTATGAGTGGTTGACTAAGTATGTTTGGGTGGCATGATGATCCTATAATACAAATAATATTGAAAAATAAAATCACCTAAAACTTATAATGTAATGGAGGAATTCTCAACCCATGACTAATGGTGATGGTTCACACAAATCAAGGTAATATTTCTCTGTGTTTCTACAGGACAAGGATGACTTGTCTAAGTATGTATGCCTGGAATGTTTGTGGATGTCTACCCAACATTGTTTATATTTCATAGGGTGTCCAATAGACATGGGTGGAATATCTGAGGGCTACCACATGACAAGACTAACATGTACAGGGGGATTCACATGATTTAAGATGACATGCCCAAGGTGCTTCCCATGATCGAATATGACATATCCAAGTTGTTTCTCATAATCAAATCGAAGTTGTCCAAGGTTCTTTGTATGATTAATGATGACATCCCCAGGGTGCTTCACATGAACTAGGATGACATGTCTGAGGGGTGTCACATGATCCAACTGACATATTTAGCAACTTTACATGAACCATGTTGTCATGTCCAGTCTGTGTTGCATGATCCTAAGGACCTGTCCAAGGGATATAATATAATCAAATCTAACATGTTCACAGGCTTCTCATGAACCAAGATGGCATAGACGAGTGCCTTTCTATTATCAAGGAACAAATTACATTGATTTCATAAGTAAATCACATGAAAATAGTTTATATTAATTCATATTAAGATTTTGTAATTTTCATCTTTTTTTTCATGTATACACCCCAATATTGTATAGATATTCACCTAGAGAGGCATTGTGTGATTAATTTAACATGTTGAATACCATTCAAGTGATCCAACTAACATTCTAGATATCCTTCACATAATCAAATACAACATGTCCATGGTTCTTTGCAAGATCTAATATGATATTTCCATAGTTCTTCTCATGATCAAAGATTACATGTTCAGGGACTTTTCATGAAACAATCTAACATGTTTGGGGACTTTGTGCAATCGATGTCGATATTTTAAAGGTTCTCTTCATGATCGATGATGACATCCCCATGGTGCTTCACATTATCCAATATGTCATGTTCAAGTTGTTTTTCATGAACCAATCCAACATGCATAGGGACTTTACGCGATAAAAAAACATTTCTATTTTTTTTAGTATGATCATGGATAACATGCATAGGGTTCTTGGCCTGATCAAAGTAGACTTTTTTGGGGTGTGTCACGTTATCTATATGACATGTACAACGGTTATAGAATGACAAAATATAACATGTATATGGAATTCATGCTAACTAGGATGATGTGCTTGGGGTTACTTCTCCTGATCAAGGAACTCATTTTGTTAGGCTCATAAGTCCTATACCTGATAACATATTTTTTTTTTGAATTTCATTTTAAATATCTCTGATTTATGTGATAATACATATATGATATTTTTTTTTGAATTTTATATTTTTATGTTTTTTTTATAAATAAATCAATAAATTAATAATTTTTTTATTTCCTTTTATAAAAAAATGAAAATTTCTAGTTTTCTTTTTAAATGAAGTTTTCTTGTTAAATTATAATTTTCACGTGTGATATTATAATTAATTGAAAAAAACATCTTAAAATTTTATTTCAATTTATTTTAACTATCATTTTTATAACTGATAATACTTGCCCTTTGAATATGTTTTGTTATTTTTTAGGTGTAAGAGTTAATCATACATAGTATTAAATGGCTCAGAAAAAATTAAATGGAATAATTCCAGCATGCATATGAATAAAAGTGCCTTAATAAATATTAATTGTGAAAAGGTCATTTTATTAGATATCAATCATCTATGTGATATAATACCATCCACTAAATGAGACTAAAAAATGTTGGAAATATTCTCACATAAGAATAAATGAAATGTAGATCTGTTATATAAGATTAAGAGAGGAGTGAAAGGGATCATGTGAGAATACAATTTTCATTACCTTCCATAAAATATATTTAACATCTCTATGTGTAAGATTAATTTACAGTAGAAATAAGATGTCTGGTATTAAATCACATAGGTAAAAACTACATGAGATTTAATCATATCATTAAACCACGATATGTTAGATAAAACCCATGGGGATCATGTATCATATTGAGGGTGTTTCAATCAACTTTTATGAATATGTAGATAATTTAATCAATGAAATCCGTAGTGTCGTAATATAACAAGCATGAATGAAGTTTGAAAAATATGAACATATGATCTGATCTTATTTACTAAATAGTCTATTTTTTGGGTTCATGTATGTTTTTATTTAAGTGAATTTAGTAGATAGATTTTAGTTATTCTACTTCTACATGGTAGTATCTAATGACTATTAATGCTTGTTTTTTATTCATATATATATAATTCAGTTTATTGGATTTATTGACTAATTTTATTCATATACTTTCTATAATTTATTATTTTAATTTTTATAATTCAATATTAATTCTCATGATAAGTAGGATTTATATGTTGTGTGTAAAGTCTTAAACTCTAGTAGCATAGAGTTGGTGGTTAATGTATTATATTAGAACCATATACATGTAATAAATTCTAGAAGGTATGAATAGTTTAGTATTCTTGGTAAACCTGATACATATATGATAAACATATTAAATTTAAAAAGAGAAATGAAAACATAATTTTTTTTGTAGGATAACATTATTCCCTCTAGTATATCCTTTAATAACAATCATAGTATACTTCATGGATTTTTTGAGAAAAGAAACAAAATAAATGGGTGAGCTCTAATGCTAAGTAATGTTATGATGATAATAAAAGATATCATGAATTAATAAGGAATAATAAATTTGTAATGGTAAATAACTAAAAACATTCCATTTAATTAATAACTTTATCATAATATTTCATGAAGGAATGATGATAAAATAATTCCATATAAATAATTACATGAGTATAAAGCTTAACCATAGATATTATAACTAGTAAAATAATCACATGGAATATAATTAACTAAATTCATAATGATGGAATTCATAATTTGATACATCTGAAACATATAATAAAGGCTTCATGCGAAGAATTGTAATACCATAAAGGATTCTTGAGACATCTAATACCATCCACTTCGTGCTAGAACCTAATTTTGTTCACTTCATGCTAATATATAATACCATCGAGGATTCTTGTGTAAATCTAAAACTATAAAATTCATGCCGACTTTTAACAACATAAACGTCATACTGACATATTTCATAGTTGGCTTCATTCCAACAACTAATTCTGTCAACTTCATGCTGACATCTAATACTATTGACTTCATGCCTATATCAAATACAATTGGCATTGTGCCAAAATCTAGTAAATGGTAAGGTCTAAATGAAAACCAAATATAGTTGTCTTATAATACCTACTAACGCAATGAGGGGATATAGTGACACCCAACCTTCACTTAAAAGTCCAATGTATTCCTCATCTTGATAAATAATACTACTGAATCAACATTCCTTAACAAAATCAATAACATTCCATTTTGGAAAAACTAATCATATGTATTATCAATACTTTATCCAGTAAAACTAATTATAAACCATCCAAATAAACATAATGAATGATATCATTTGATTATATCCTCAATATAATATTCTATAACTGAGGTTGACCTAAATGAAAATACTTTAAATAGATTAATGGAATAATTCATGAAGAAATTCTATTTTACTTCGAAAATAATTTTTAAAATATAAACATTCCACATGTAATAAATACATTTTTTTTATATAAAATTATAAAATTGTAAAGGAGGCTTCAAATCATTAAGGGATACTAATGGTGAGAAATTTTATACATTTTTTATGTGTTAAAATAATTATTTGTTTCAAACATTTGTAAAAAAAGTTATAAAGTGCCTTGTTATGAAAATAACAAGAATAATCCTTATTAAATGTATTATAAAAAATGAAAAAGGCTAAAAATTAATTTAAAAATAATTGGAGAATAGAAAAAATCATTTGTATAAAATATGGACATGGAAGGGAAATATTCCTCAGTGGATAATTAAACGTAAACAATCTCAAATAATGATGAGATTATGAAATAAACCCTTACCACTTGGGTTTTGTTTGAATTATAAGCCCTATGAAAAAATAACTTCAAATAAAGATTTAAAGATGATGAATTCAAGTAGATTCCTGATATAATATATCAAATAGTTATTATATACAAAACATAATAGAAATAAGTTTTCAATAAGGTATAAGTCCTATATAAGTAAAAGTGAGATGGGAAGCCCTTAAAACATTATACTCAGTTGAAGCATATGCCCCATGAATAAATAATATTTAAAAGAAAATAAAACATCATGAGAATAGATAAATTCATTATATAATATGTCAATGGTGTTTTATATATACCTCATAAAATAATATAGGTGCATAAAATCAAAATTGGTGTCAATGAAAGAAAATTAAGATGAAGTCACTTACCTTAAGTTAAAAATCCTTAAAACTTGTTCAAACCACATTTATAATGGTTTTAGACATGTTATTAAATTATACCATAACCGTGTTCATATTTATAAAATCTTACATGTTAATTTAATAAAATATTTCAACCCATTTATTAATAAAATTTCATTATTTTTACTTTTTCAATTGTTAATTTTTTTAATTTATACTGCATGTTTTGTCATGATAATACAATTTATCTTATATAGGATATTGATTAATCAATTAAATTTACATTAATTTTATATATATATAATATTTATTCATCAGTTAAGGTTTTATAATAAATCTTTAATGGTGTACACAGTAAATGAATTACATCATATCGTGGAGATGGTAAGTCGTACGTTCGTACGAGCACTGAAATCATTCTAAATGATTTAAATGGTAATAATGTGGAGATATATTAATTTTATATAATAAATATCACTTAATAATTTTAATATATATCAATTAATTCCATCATTATAACCATATATGTAATGTGGTGTTGAAAAACGAATTACACCTCTATGTGGAGATGGAAATCAATACATACTCTCTTGTGACACTTTCATTTTTAATATGATTGATAAAAAATTGAATATGGTTGTATCATAATAATAATAACATATAAGTATATATATTATACTTGTTATTATGATTTTGGATGAAGAAACACTTGAAAATGAAGTAGAAGAAAAAACCTAAAAGAATTTGTAAAGATGAATAGCCATCCTTCGAAAGAATTCCTTAAAATCTCTTCTTTAGAGATCTTGGGTTGGTCTTTTTGAAAGAATAAAACCTCTAGATCTTGTATAATTATTTTAAAAAGATAAATGGGAAGATTTTATTCAAATATATGGCTCAAAGTGGTGTAAATATTTTAATATAGAGGTTCCCTTTTATAAATAGAGTGAGGGGCACTTTTCAAGATTCTAAAAAATATTAATGTATAATTAGAAAATTCTAGAGACAGATGCTTCCAAATGTTATATAAATACACAAGGGATGTCTTATTAGACCGTAAATTATCTTCTATATATATTTTAAATAATTTTATGATATTTATGTAATTTAAAAAAATATTATACTCATAAAACATCATTATTTTATATTTTGACAATATTCATTACTTTGACTTTAAGAATATCAATATAATAAAATTTCTTAAAAATAAAAACTTTTAATATATCCCTAGTATTTCTTATTCATATATAAAATATTTTATCACTTTAATTAATTAAATTTTATTTTAATTTTAATATTACAATTTTCATTTATTTTATTTTTCAATAAATAGAATAATTACTACAAAAGAATTCTGTAAGCATTTAATGTAAATATTTATTCTCCAAAATTTAAAAATAAATTACCTTAATATATATTAGTATTTTATATTTCAAAGTAATATTTATCTTCTAAAATATCCTCTATATAACCCAATATTAAAAATTTTATGGTTATTAAAAACATATTTGTGACATCATTGACTTTTCTTAAATTAAAATATTATAAATGCCAAAATCTCATCAAAATGGACATAACTGAACATGAAGTTATTATGGAAGAACATAAATCATCATAAAAATTTTGGGATAGTGTTTGGGTCATTTTAAGGTCCATAATATATTATTTTTACTTTTAATTCCCTAATTTACCTTTTATAGTGAAAATAAAAATTACTATATTTAATATTCATCATAAAAAAAATAAAAGGGACCTATTTACTATATTAAAACCCAATTATCCCAAATATGGAATCTAGTTTTCTTTATTTAAATCATATAAGTGGCATTATTTAATTGAAAATTAAATCAACAAAACCCAATGAAAAACAGTTTTCAAGAAAAATACCTCTTTATGTGTGAAAATGTTTTTATAAACAATTCTACCATGAAATTGATTCTAATGAACATAACTATATTTATTAATAATATGACATAAATTATCTTAATGTTAAATAGAATTTATAAATAATTTTGAAAAAGCATTTTTTTAATCAGGTATTGTTATTTTTCACTAAACATCAAAGAATTAAACTTTTCCAAAAAACAAATCTCAAAAACTGACCTTAATATTATTTTTATATAATAATTTTAAAAATAAAGACTATTTTTCAAATAAATTGTATAACTATGTGAAAAGTTAATTTTACTTATCATCCATTAGAAATGAAACACCCTGAGTTTTTGTGAATGTTTTTCAAATAAATTAATATTAATTGATGTATACCATTGCTCTAAATCAAACATTCTATTCACATGACACAAAAGTTTCTTATTCCACATGAAACACTGACTTAGTATAAATTACACACAACATCGAAATTCCAAAATACATCATTTTATTTTTATAATTTTTTAAATTATATGGTTATAACCTTGAAATTAAACCTAGTAATATAAATTTTAATAAATACTTTTCAAATATTATTTATAATATTTATATATAAATAAAACATTTATTTAATAAAAAAATATTTTTTGGTAAATTCTTTATATGTTTTAAATTATTATGTTCTCAAATGAACTGCATTTTTTCCTTCTATGAAAAAAATATATTTTTGACACTAAAAAATATTATTTGATAAAATAAACATGTTTTTTGAATTTTTATTGTCAATAAAAACATTGGATGACTTTTTAGTACTTTTTATAAAGATTCATTTTTTGATGAATAGTGAAAAATACTGCATTATATTTAAAAACTACATTTTTCATTTAAATAAATATTATAATTTAAAATATAATTTAATGTCACAATAGATCAATTATACATATATTAACCCAATTTAGGCCATTTAAATCATTATTATATTGAAATTATATATAAGATATTTTTGATCTTTTGAATGTTCTTTTAACCTACCTTATCGCTATGTTTGTGGAATTAGTGTTAAACTTAAATTTATCCCTTCTGTGAATTGATTTTAGAAAAGCAGACATAAGTGGTTGTAATAAATATGATATTTTTGAGTCTAATAGAGTCAACATATTTTTTTGGATATTATTATTATTAATTTTAGTAAATTTTTATTTAACACGGTTAAGCATAAATCGAGTAATTAAAAGGTAAAAATAATATTATAATATTATTAAATTACCCCAACACTTGACCTAATTTCATTATGTGAGGAATTATCAACAAAAATAAAAATTAGGAGAAAATTAATACATTTTTAATCAACTTGGGTGAGAATATTACATTTATTATATTATATTTAATGATAAGTTAAAAATGGAGTACTAATATTTTTAATAACCATGTCATTTTTAATATAGGGTTATAATGAAGCTAAATTCAACTATAAATATTCTTTTGAAATATAATAACGTTTTCTTCATCATAATAATTTATTTTGAATTCATATATAATAACTAATGTACTTTAAGGATTTCACAATGATGATTAAATAATTGTTTAATTAAAAAAATATCAAATAAATGATATTAAAAATATTAAAATAAATATAATGTGACACATTTAATTAAATCCACAAATTTTATAGATAAAATTAAAATATTACTGACAGATTAGAATTTTTTTATGTTATCATGTTAATATTACATTTTTTAAATAATAATTAATATTACCAAAATTTACAGAAATGATACTTTAAATTAAATAATATTTTATTAATTGATATAAAATTCCTAAATAAATATAAATCAAAAAAATAAGTAGAATAAGGTTAAAATTTTATCATTGATCCAATTGGGGTTCGTTTGGAATTTTATATTAACTATATTAACCTTAATGAATAAAAATAGAAGTTTTCATGGTAAAAGATAAATGGTATAAGTAAGGGTTAAATCCAAAATATAAGGTTTATTTTACAACCTAAAAAAGTATTAAAATAATTGGGTGAACATATTTTGAACCATATTCATATTGTATAATAAATAACTCACGTGGGATCTATTTAAAAAAAATTAATTTATATTAATTTAATATTTTTAGAGTTCTTTAAAGTGCCCCTCCCCTATCTTATAAAAGGGAACCTTCTCCCTCACATCCTCTAACCACCATGAGTCTTTTAACTTGTTCAAAACATTACGAGTAATCCCTTAAAATGTATTATCTATTCTCGGGGGGTTCTGGAATTCTAAAAAGACAAACTCTAGTGTCCCTAAAAAAAGTTCTACAAGGAGCTCACTAAAGAAGAGGTATTCTTCTTTACTAACTCCTTCATATATATTTCTTCTTATACTTTTTTAATGCTTTATTTCCATTATAAATTAATAAATATAGTATCACATATTTGATTATGTTTTATTATTATTATGTTACATCCATTTTACACCTTTTATCTAGCCTAGAAAAAAATCGCCACGCATGCGTACGTATTGCCTACCGTCTCCATACAATGGTGCAATCTATTTTTCATCACAAATTCATTAGGATGGATATAATGATATAAATAATGAATATATATTTATTATAACATGATATTTATTATATAAAAAACATGTATCATATTCTCCCATACTACTTAATAATTAAGATAATGATATCATCGTTGGTGCGTACGTGCGACCTACTGTCTCCACAACATGATGTGATTCATTCTCTACTATTACTAGTAAATAATGATTTTAAAAATGTATATAATGCCTAAATATATTAACTATTACCTTAATATTATTTCTTATATCATATAAATATATCCTATCTAGATAAACTAGAACTTATAAGATGAAACATGCATAAGAAAATGAAGTAGTTAATGCTGGAAAGAAGAGTAATAATGAAATATTATAAAAAAATAGGTGATAATATGTTCAGATATGATATCATATGAATATGGTTCCAGAATAATTTAATAACATTTTTTAGTCTATTATACAAGTGTTTTAGATATTAATAAATTAAATCATACCTTAGTTAAGTGTTAATTTCACAATCTCATTATATTCTGAGATTGTTTATATATAAGTATTTACATGGGGTATATTTATCATCCATGTCCATGTTTTTTAAGATAAATTCATGAATATTTTTACTGTTATTCTAAAATTATTTAAAATAATTTTTCCCATTTGTTAATTTTTAATAAAATATTTTAATAGTATATTTATTTGTTTTCCTAATGAGGTATTTTTTATATTTCGAGAAAAAGTATGAGAATAGAGTTTTTTACATATACGACATGAGTGATTTTTTTTCATGAAGCATTATTGTCTTGAAGATTACATTAAAATATTACAAGGTTACTTTCTATTAATATGTTTTGTTTTAAAATATCAATAAATTTCAAGTAATGAAAATATTTTCAAAGCATAAAGGATATTTTCACCAAGAATAGTATTCAAGAGTTCTCTGAAAATTATTTTCTATCTAAGATAACATTGTTTGGGGATACTTATGTTTTACTGAGATTATGATTCAATGTTTATATTATTAATATTTTTATAAATGGTTATGTTTATGTTGGAATGGTATTCATGGAACCTATTTCATTTAGGTGGTTTATGTTATGACTACATGATGTTTACGAAACCCATATCACTTCATGGGTTTTGATATGATAAATGATTTATATTCTTATGAAATAAAAATGTATGATTTTATTACTAGATATGGGGTACCTATATCTCCCTCCAATTAATTGGGTAAAGAATAATATCTCCCGAGATACATTGAAAGTACTTTTCCCACTAAGATGATCTTGAGAGTGAATCATGGCTACCAAGATGGTATTGGAAGTGAACCTATACTACGAGATAGAAATTCTATCAACCCATGAAATACGTACATAGAAATTACATTACTTTTTTATAATAGTTAATAAATTATACAAAAAAACACCCAAATATCATATCAGTTTAGTTATTTTGGAATCTTGGAACACATTCTTCTAATTTGGTGAAAATCTTCAACATCCACTATAATGATCCTTCCCATAAATTCTCCTACCTAAAAAATTATTTATATATTTGGGATTATAAATCATATGGAAAGGGTGATATCAGATTATTTGTAAGGTTAGAGAAGGAATATATCAAGAAAAACACAAATATAAGAATTTGATAACATGAATATAACTTTTGAAAAAAATACCTTGTATAACATATATCAAAATCATAAGACATGAAATAAATCATGGTAGTTAATAAGGCATAAAACATAAAGGAACATAAGCCATGAAAAAATAGAATTGGTATAAAAATGGATTTTTTGAAAACACAAAAGCATAGAAAATCATTTCATATTACGCAAGGATCATTTCTAAGACCATCATAGAGGACAAAGTCCATTACTGAACTGAGCTCACTTATCTATCCGACCTTGTATTACTGAACAAGGTTTACTAACCATTCCATCCATGTATTACTAAAATGAGATCATTTATCATTACATCCCTATCTATCTCATGATATATAAATAATTACCCAATTAAATGGAGGTAGATGTAGGTCCCACCCACCTCATAATTAAATCACACTTACATGTTCCACAAAAACATAAATCATTCATCATAACATAACCCAAGGAATAAAATGGGTTTCTTAAACATCATTCCAACATTACATAATCCATATATAAAAATGGATTTAATAAATATAATTCCATTATAAACACAATAATACCATAGGAATAATATCTATATAAACATAACCATATTAAAAATTTCATCTTATATGGAAATTATTTTTGATAAAACACTTGAAATTAATTCTGGAGGAAATTGTCCTTTCTTCTTTAAAAATGCATTCATTTCTCAAAATGGCTCACAATTTTAAAATAATAGAATTTATTTGGAAATAAACTTGAAATATTTTAAAGTAATATTCATGGAAATAAGGTGTTATGAATGTATAAAAATCATTTAAATCCATATATGGTTAAAGAAAACATTCTTCTCATGCTTTTGTCAGAAAGTCAAAATGTACCTCGTATCGAAAATGAAAAACGATTCCTTTCATGTTGTTTTTTAAAACATCACCAATGTGTAAAATTTATTTTAAAAAATATTAGATGAATATGTAGAATATTTTATAATACATATGTATAAAATATAGAACAGGATGATAAATATACAATGATATATACTTAAGTCTAAACAATCTCATATAATAATAAGATTACAAAATTATCCCTTAACATAGGTCTAATATCCTTTGTATGTATCCAAACGTCCTGTATAATGAAATAAATGATTTCATTTACCTATTAAAGAATCATATTTATTTTTTTGATACCATATATGATCATATTATCATCTATTTATTAGTAAAATTTCATTATTACTTGTTATTCAGGTATTAATGGCTTCATCTTCTTTTGCATGTTTTTTGGAATATTTTCTGGTTGTCCTTATTATTTCATAGTTATATCACTATAAAATGATATTAACATAACATAAACAGTATTTATTCATTAAATACATTTATATAATCATGCTTTAATGGATATCATGTAGAATGAATCACATCACATCATTGAAACGGTATGTCGTACATACCCACGATCAATGATATCATTCCCATAATTGTGAAATGCTATGAAAGTGTATGGTATATATTTTGTTCCATAATCTATATAATTTTATAATAATCATATATAGTTATTATCTCGATCATTATACACATCCAAGTAATGTTTTAATGAAAAATAGATTCAACCCTGGCTTGGAGACTGTAAGTCGTACGTAAGCACACGTGGTGATTTCAATTTTCGTAAGATGGATATAAGGTGAAATATAGTTGTCAAATAAATATAATTAAATCTATTTATATAATTTATACAATATTTATTAATTAATAATGTAAAAAACTCATGAAGAGGATGCACAAGAATAAATGTTTGGTAAGAATCTCTATAGGAGATTACCTCTTCATTGATGTGCTCTCTCTAGAACTCAACTTAACGGTACTATAGTCGGTCTTTTGAGAAGACCAAATACTCTATAATGTAACTATGTAAGTTTATAAGGTTAATGGTCTATGTAGGGCCGAGAGTTTAGGCTCAAAGTGAACTGATTAGGTGTGGGAGGAGGTTCCCATTTATAATTGAGGTGAGGACCAGTTTTTGAATGTCAAAAAATATTTATTTATAATAAACTCAAACCACATCCAAAAAACTCCAAAATGTACTTATTTCCAAGATGAGATGATATAAGGTTGTAATAGCATCAAAAAATAAATTTTTTACATGTTTTTATTTCATTTTAAACCATACCATTTCATTTTACCCTAAATTACTCTCTTTTACTTTTAACGAAGGTAACACATTGTTCAATATTAAAATAGCCCAATTTTTACTTATTTGATGTCAATTATACCTTACATGAACATTATAGAACATTTTAGAGAAAATAATAATAATTATATATTTTTGAAAATAATTTATTATTTTTAAATAATTTAATTATACATTATTTTGACAAAATTTCAATAGTGTCATTTTGAAACTATTCATTTAATAGAATTTTAAAAATATAAATATAAGATTTTAACCTCAAATAAAATATTTTATTATATATATAATGCGTCAAGTGTTTATATAATATTATATATATATATATATATTAATTATCCAAAATTTTATTTATTATAGTATTTTTAGTGACATTAATTTTATAATTCCATTAATAAAATAATTACTACATTAGTTTTGTGTAATTATTTAATATACATATTTTTCACTAAAAATTAAAAATAAAATACTATAATGAATATAAATCCTATATATTCCTTAAGATTACTTATAATCAAATATATCTCCAGAAAAATTCTACATAAAAAATTATAATTATTAAAAAATGAATGTGACAACTTTAACATTACATTAAATAAAATATTATAAGTGTCATAATCATTTCCATATGGATCCAAATGGTAAATAACTATACCCTTGGATGATTATGGTCGATATATACTCGACAAATAATATTTGGTTAAGTTTTTTGGTCTTTTAATGGTTTTTACCATTTTAGGAAAAATTATTTTATTGACTTTACATCAATTTGATAATTTCTCCATCATCAATGTATAAGCCTTTATCCAAGTTATTTATTCCCTAAAAATTTAAAATAAATTATTTTGAAAAAAATTACCTTTAAAATTTGTATTTATAGTAGAATTTATATTTTATTAACCTTATTTTAAAAATGATAATGTTATTAATATTTGACTAAGGCATATTTAACATTTCATTAAATAAAATATATTAAATATCATAATCTCATCCAAGTGGATTCCAAAGGGTATAATTTTGACCCACTGATATTTCAAGTCAAAAATTACTCATTGAATCATATTAGGATGGGTTTTAAAATAATTTTATAATATTATATACACCCTTAATTACCTGGTTTATCTTTTTTACCGTATTAATAAAAGTTATTGATGTTTCTATTCATAATGATCAAAAATAAAATAATTACATTTACACAATTTGGACCTAATGATTAAAAATATAGAATCATATTTTAAAAATTTTAATCACATAAGTTTCAGTAATCAATTTAAAATTAATACCACATTCAGAATGAAATATATGTTTTTAAAAGTTAAAACATTGCAAACTATTGAAATGTTTTTAAACAATTCATGGTAAAATTAATGACAATGAAAAAAATTATATTAAATTATAAAAATGTATTCTATTTTTAAATTAAATCCATTAAATAATATAATTTCTCCACATTAATTATTTTGATGAAAATAAAAATTTCAATTAAATTATAGTATATATTTACTATTCATCAAAACATAAAACTTATAAAAAAATATCAGAAAATAATCCAAGTAAATTTTTTATGTCCCAATTATAGATATGAAGATTATTTTTAAAATAATATAATATATAAACATTTGAAAACTAAATTTAAAATTGGTGCTCCATCAAAAGGCTTCAAAACAACATTTTTTGAAAAACGCATCTTTTTTCTAAAAAAAATAATTTGTTATTATATCATATCTAAAAAACATATAAGATTAATTTTAAACATTATATTGAATGTATTACATATATATTAACTTAATAAAATTTATCAAGAGTTATGTTATTATTTTGAAACTCACTTAGTGGTATTTTAATAGTTTTTTAGATGAAAGTTAATATTGTTCACACACGCCATTATTATAACTTATTTATATGGTAACATAATAATATTTAGTTGTTTAATTAAACTTAGTCTTTCATGAAATTAATTATATTAAAAGAAC
The DNA here is from genome assembly GCA_963277665.1 of Viscum album. NCBI lineage: Eukaryota > Viridiplantae > Streptophyta > Magnoliopsida > Santalales > Viscaceae > Viscum > Viscum album. The sequence goes on from OY728158.1 coordinate 1,469,805,131, forward strand.
ATCAAATTGTGTTCAACACAATCCAAGCATAGTGTTACATGTACCGTAAGCTATGTTGGTGTTGCATATAACATGAGCTCATCTTGGTGTAGCGTACAACACAATACATTAATGAAATTAAAAAAAATCTTTCTCATAAAAATATAAAGGTGTTACAAAATTAGAAGATATTCCTTGACTACTATGGAAACTATTACTATATACTTGTGTGATTATCGCAGTTCCATGTTTTATTCCTATGATATGACTTAATGGCTTGTGTTCTTTATTCCCATATGATTCTTGTCTTATAAACTACCAATATTTATAACATGATTACTATTTATGATCATTGATATGAAAGGTATGATATTCTATTTTCATGATCATGTTATTATAACCTTATGATCATGATTATGATTACATATCCCCCTTATTTACCATTATTGAGCATCTGAGTTCACCCATTTTTTTGTTTTATTTAAACCAGGTTACAGAAAAATGTATTATGTTTGACGTGTTTAAGAAGTTTTCAAGTCATGAATAAATTTTTGGGCAATAATGTTTCTATATTTTGTTCCATTTTTTATATTTCCATGTATTTAATGGCTCTAGGGAAATATTTTCAATGTGAATTTGCTTGTGTAATGTATTAAGTACTCCAAAAAGTAATGTAATGTTAATGTATGAAAAGAGAAGGTCTTTATAGTTGGTATTAGGGAAATATTTTATTTATCATTTGTAAACTAGGATAATAAAACCTTAATGAGAACCCTAATTAAATGTCTAACTATATGTCTAAGGATAAGGATAATTATAGAAAAATGTCTTGGAATTTTAGTATAGGATTGAGTGAGGGGTTTTCTAGGAATATATTTATGTCTGGATACTATAATTGGATGTTGGATTGAAATAGATATACCTAGGGGTAAAAACTCTGACATGGTGCATTGGTACTGAATCTATTATAACATGGTACATGAAAACATGCCTTATTGCACACTTGGTTTGACACTCTTAGGGGATACGATTTGGGAATTCATAAACTCTTCATGAACAATTATAAAATATTTAAATATAAGTTGTCTGCGAATAAACTAGGATGAACACAGGGTTTCATAAGGTTTCAAAATTTAGACAACCTATAAGTGAATTTTAATGATTATGTGGTTCCTCATTTTGATAATTATTTCTTACTCTGTGGTATTTTATTTAGTCAATGGTTGGAAACAGAAGTAATTTTTTTAATAATGATTGTGATAGATAATACAATGATTACAATCCAACGAAACTGAACTCAATGTGAGTTGGAACAAAAAAATATTATTTCTATACACACACAACTTTCTCAAGATTTGAATCATGTTGGACATACAAATGATAAGAGGAGGGTACAAAATTCAGTTGAGTCTTTTAGAATTCTATGTCCTCCTTCTTTGTGAGGGTCTTATGATCCATTTTTTGTTTGAAAAAGGATCATTACTACCAAAAATATATTCTTTATTCTTGATTTCTCAAATCATGGGGAAGTTATTCTGACTATTTATCAATTAGAATGTGAAGCAAAATTGTGGTGGAATATAATTAAGAATACAAGGAAAAAATATGAAATGGAATCCATGGATTGGTATGAGTTCAAGAACTTATTTTTTTAAATTACATTCCTCGTATTATTCATACCGATATGGAAAAATAATTTCTTTAGTCAATGAATAGGTATGAGGAATCTATCAGTATCACTGAGGATAATTTCATGATATTTTTGTGGTACACTTCAAGAATTATCATCCAAATAGAAAATAATGTCGATATTTTCTTGAATGGCTTAAATTCAAGTCTTATAAGGGCATTGGACCTAAGATAATTTAGTAGCTATGAAGATATTTTGTTTTGGGAAATCAATGTTGCAATGAAATATGGTGTCACATAGAAATCTCTTGATTTTGAAAAGAATCAGATGATAGAGTTCAAATGGAAATATAAAAACCATGAATAAAAATGGATGAGATTTCTTTTATGCTCTAATTGTGGGTCAAAACATGGTTGAAATTGTCTAAATGGTTCTAATAAATGTTTTATGTTTAGAAAGTAAGTTCATTAGTATTTTGATTCCCAAATTGATAGGAAAAAAGTCATATTACTGTTTGAATGGATAGAATGTGGTATAGAATGAACCTCCCATATTTTAGTGCTACAAGTGTATCAAAATGGCCATTATTCTAACCAATGCCCAAACCCAATGGATGATGATGATGATGATTGATGTTGGAAACCTCTTAAGCCAATGGATAATGGGAAATCCCATGTGATCACTATTTATAATGAGGGGTGAGATAATGAGATGTTGAAAGGTACACCTAACATCCACTATAGAACTGATAATATCTTATTTGATTTTGGATATACCCACTCTTTCATATCTAAGTAATTTGCTAAGGGTGTTAAGATTCTGCCTAAACAATTAGATGTGGATTTAGCTATGGAAACCCCTAATGGTATGGTGATTGTATCTCAAACCTATTATTCATTTCTTGTTGATGTTTTTGGGAATGTGTTTCCTGTAAATCTTTTCATTCTTCCTCTATTTAAATTTTATGTCATATTAGTCATGAATTGGATTCCTCTGTATAAATCCCACATCAATATTGAAGGAATGAAAATTACGTTTGATGTTTCAAAAAAACAATTAATAGTATATCAATGAGGTGATATGTATGAAATGTTTATGGATATTGTGTCCAGTGTGTGGGCATTAAATCCCATTTATAAGGGTCGTTTATCTCAAATGGGTTTGTATAAAAATGACAATAATGATATACCTATTTTTGTGAATTGGCAGATTTTATTCCAGACTATTTTTTCTAGTCTTACTCCAAAATGTGAAGTTGAGTTCACTATAGAGATCATACATGGTTATACACTAATTTCAAAGACTCCCAGTAGAATGGACCCAATTTTGTTAGAGTAATTGAAGAATTAACTCCAAGTAAACCTCTATAAGTGATTAAATAATCCAAGTGTGTCACCTTTGGGTGCACATGTTCCTTTTGTGAAGAAGAAATATGGATCAATGTGACTCTACATTGATTTTTGGGAGTTGAACAAGATCACATTCAAGAACAAGTGTCCCCTTACCCATATTGATGAATTATTTGATTAACTGCATAAATCAAAATACTTTTCCAAGATTAACCTTCATTCTATATGTCGTCAATTAAGGGTTAAGATAAAAGATATAACCAAACAAGTCATTCTATAAATGGTATGGACACTATGAGTATATTGTTATGAATTTAGGTCATACTAATTCCCTTTATATCTTCATGGATTTGATGAATAAATTATTTACATATTACCCAATTCAGTTCATGGTGGTATTTATATATGATATTATTATCTATTAAAAGAGAAAGGAATAACAAGAAGACAACTTGAGAATTTTACTAAATATCCTAAGGATAAATTATAGGAATAATTCAACAATTGTTATTTTTTATACAAAATGTTTCATTTTTTGGGTCATATAATCTCAAGATAAAGTATAAGGGTAGATATATCAAAGAAGAAGGTTATTGAATATTTTCCTAGAACAACCAAACTGATTGAGATTCAAATTATTCTTTGTTTAACATGATATTATTAATGGTTTGTATATACATTATCATGATTATCTAATCCTCTGACCAAGTTAATTTAGAAGGGTTCCAAGTTACTATAGATAGATGAATGTAAGGAAACATTTAGTGAACTAAAGGGAAGGTTAATCAACACACCTCTTCTTGCATTACCCTATAGTTTTGAGGTGTTTGTAACCTATAGTGATACTTCCAGGAAACTATTGGGATGTGTTCTTATGAATAATAACATGGTTATCACTTATGAATCGTGGGGTTTATAATTTAGGATAAAAAACACCAAACTCATGATTTGTAGTTAGCTTTGGTAATTTTTTCATTACTGATATGGAGACATTATCTTCATGGTGAAAAGTGTTATATATATACCGATCACAAAATTTGGAAATATGTATTCTCATATAAAGAGATAAACATGCATCAGAGAAGATGGTCGGATTAGAAAAAATATTATGACTACTAAATACATTAACACCCTTTGAAATAAAACAAGATTGTCAATACTTGGAGTCGAAGGGATCATGATAGATTTTCCACAATGAGGATCACAAAAGATCCAAAATTTCTGGATTTTTGAAGGATGGAACTAGAAATCTTGAGGGAATGGGAAAATTATCTTAATCAATTGAATGATCAATCCTAAATCTTTTTGAAGATTAATTACATGTAAAAGGAAGATATGGAGATGAAAAAGATTTTTAGAAATGTTCCTAAAAATAACCGTTATCAGGATGGAATGATAATGTTCAAGAACGTTTCATGTATTCATTCTATACAAGTTTGGAAGAAGGATCTATAGGATGAATATCATAGCTCTTCATTCCCTATTCATCTTGTAAATATGAATATGTATAGAGACATAAAATAATATATCTTGTGGGATAAAATAAAGAGAGATATTTCATAGTTTGTATCTCGATTCTTGGTATTCCAGAAACTTAAGGCAAAAATGAAAAAATCAAATGGGATGTTTCATCCATTACCTATACCAGATTGGAAATGGGAGAACATAACCAGGGATTTTGTAATTGGAATCCCAAAAACCTCTAGAGGGTTTAATGCTATACAGGTTATAGTCGACCACCATACTAATTAAACACACATAATTTTTATCAGATAAGACTTCACTCTTGATCAACTTTCTCAGATATACATTATGGAAATGGTAAGGTTTTTTGGATTACCAAATTGTATCATATCTGATCAGGACCAGTAGCTTACATCATAATTCTGGAGTATTCTTCAAAAATCACTAAACATTAAATTATGGTTTAGAACATATTATCATCAAATGATGGATCGTAAGTCTAAAATAATAATTCAATACCTAGATGATGTGTTGAGATCACGTTATCTAGATTTAAAAAAAGATTGGGATCAACACCTTCCTCTGGTTTAAATTTCTTACAATAATAGCATTCACCCGATAATTTAGATGGATCTTTATGAAGAACTCTATGGAAAGAAATATAGAGCTCCAATATTCTAGGATGAACTTGGAGAAATAAATCTATTGGGACCTAAGATCACAAAATAGATGTCCAAGAAGTTCAGAACCACTCAACAACATATCAAGGATGCATAATGTCGGTAGAAATGTTTTGATAATACCCAATGACGTGATATATAATTTGATGTTTGTGAGAATATGTTTCTAAAAATTTATCCATGAAATATGATTATGAGATTCCAGAATAAAGGAAAACTAGGCACTAGATATATAAGTCCCTTTGTAATTCTTGATCGTATGGGGACAATATGCTATCACATAAAACTTCCTCCAAATAACTCTCAAGTCCATGATGTGTTCATTGTATCTCTTTTGAGGAAGTACATAGTTGATCTTTCAGATGCACTAAACTTAGAGGATATACTATTGGAGAAATATCCCTCTTATGATGAATAGAAAGGTGAGATTCTTGATTGTATATAGAAATTTATTTGAAACATGACCACTCACCTAGTGAATGTTTTGTAGGGATATCCTAGATTTTACGTTACACACAACAATGAGTTTCCATGAAACATAATTTTATTATTTTAATTATTTAAATTAGATAGTTATAACCTAACCATTAAATTTATAATATTAATAATAATACATAATTTTAAAATATTATTTATATTTTTTATATAAATAAAAAAATTATAATGAAAAACAATTTATTTTGTAAATTTTGTATATGTTTAAAAATAATATTTCCTCAAATGAACTACATTACATGTCCACCGATAAAAAACAATAAAATAAATTTTAGACAATATTATAAGATTAATTAGATAAAATAAAAATCAGTTTTTAATTTTGAATTTCAAAATTAAAATAGGGTCAATGTTTATTATTTTTATGACAAGTTTCATTTTTTGATTAATAGTGAACAACACTGCATTATAGTTATAAATTTCCACTTTATTTAAAATAATTATTAAATATAAATTTATTCTTAAATTCATAATAGATCGATTAAAAATATATTAATATGATGTATATCATTGGGATCATTTTGATATTGAATTTATATTTAAAAACAAATTGAACTTTTAACCATTCTTTTTACCCGTCTTCTTGCGAGGTCAGTAGGATTAGAATTCAGCATAATTTTATCTCTTATGTGAATTAAATTTCAAAGACCATGCACACAAGATGTTAAAAAATATTATATTTGGTGTCTAATATGATCAAATTATTATTTTTGGATTTTAAGAATAGTATCATTTTTCAATTTTTATTTACAATGGTTAAGGGTAAATCAGGAAATTAAAGGTAAACAAATATAATGAAATAATAAAAGTATCCCATAGAATATCTTAATTTCAATGGATGAGTGGTTCTTGAAAAAAATAATCCTCAGGAAAAAATTATAACATTTTTAACCATCATGGGTAATAATATGAGATTTATTATATTTTATTTAATGATATGTTAAAATTTTCATACTCATATTTTTAATAACTATATAATTTTTAATATAGGGTTGTACAGAAGATAAATTCAACTATAAATAGTCATTTTAAATATAATAAATTTATCTTCGTCATGATAATTTATTTTTATGTTTTAGAAAATATATAATTTAATTTATGGTTTTCAGAATGATTATGCAGTAATTGTTTAATTGAAGAAAATATAAAATGAATGACATTAAAAATATTAAAATAAATATAATGTTGCATAATTAATGAAATAAAATAATTTTAGCAATAAATATGGCATATTATATACAAATTATAAAGGATTATTTGAATTTATCATGTTAATTTTTTAAAAAAGCATATAATTAATAGTATTTAAATTGACATAGATGATACATTTAAATAAATAATATTTTATTAAATGATATAACAATCATATAAAATATAAAATTTATCCAAATAAATATAATAAGGTTTAAAATTTCATCTAGGACCCATTTAGGGTTCTATTGTAATTTTATACTGACTATATTAACCAAAGAGATTAAAAATACATGTTTTCATGGTTAAAGATAAATTATTTGACTAAGGGTTAAATCCAAAATATAAGTTTAATTTTGTGCCCTAAACATGTATAAAAATGATCGGTTGAGATTATTTGGACCCTTACTCATATTATATTCTAAATAACTCATTTTGGAGCTATTTTAAATAAAAAATAAATTTATATGAATTTAATATTTTGAGGGTTCCCAATTGTGCCCCTCCCCTCTCTTATAAAAAGGAACGTCATATATCAATTCCTCACACAGTGTTGAGCCTTTATGATCGACCAAAAACTAACCATTTATCCACATAAATTTTTTTTTCTATGTTCTGGAGATGTTTTCTTGTCAAAAGGCAAACTCTAGTGTCCATAAAAGAAGATCTTGTCACCGAAGAAGAGGTAATCTCCTTTACTGAGTCTCTCTAGAGTATTTATTCTTATACTTGATATTCAAGCACTGTTTCAATTCGAAATTAATAAATCTAGTATAAAAAATATTCATAAATGTTATTATGATTATATGAAAACCATTTTTCACCTTGTATCCATCCTATGATAAATGAAATCACCACATTTGCATACATACAACCTACCATTATAAAGCCATGGTCTAATATGTTTTTAATCACCACTTTATTTATATTTGTATAATAATGTAAATCATATATATATTTTAATTATATCATGATATTGATTCTATAAAAAACATATACCATCCTCTCCCATACCATTTCAAAATTAAGTGAATGACATCGTCACTCGTGCGTATGTACGACCTACTATCCTCGCGATGTGATACAATTCATTCTCCATGATTACCAATAAATATTGATTATATAAATGTATATAAAAAATAAATATGTTATATATTACCTTAATATTATTCAATAAATCACATAACTATATCCTATCTTAATAAAGTGGGAATAATATGACAAAACATGCCTAAGAAAATGAAGAAATTAACACCCAAAACAAGACTAATAATGAAATATTATTAACAAAAGGGTGCTAATAAGATCATATGTGATATCATGTGAATATGGATCCATAATAAGTTAATAAAATTATTTAATCTATTATAAAATAATTTCATATATGATCTAAGGAAATAATACATAAGGTAAGGGTTAATTTAAAAATCTCATTATTTTCTGAGATTTTTATACATAAGTATTTAATATTTTATATTTATCCTCCATGTACATGTTTCATAAAATTTCTTTCCAGAATATTTTTACAATTATTCTACAAATTTTTAAATTCATTTTACCCATGTAAGAATTTTTTTTAAATGTTTTTACGGGAATATTTTTTTCATTTTCCTAATGTGATACATTTTACTTTCCATCAAAATAATGATAAGAAAGTTTTTTTAGCGTATAATTAATTGAAATTTTTTTACATTTTACTAATACCATTTTGCATTGAAGCTTACCTTACAATATTTCAAGTATATTTTAAAATAAAATTTTTTCTTTTAAAATTTCTTTCCATTTCAAGTAAATAAAATATTTTCAAAGTAGAAAGGATATTTTCCTAAAGAATTTTTCCAAGAGTACTCTCAAAAAATATTCTATCTAATATAACATTATTTGATATAAATTATTATTTTTTTGTATATGCTTTAATGTTGTAATTTATATTGTTTCTATAAATGGTAATGTTTATGATGGAATGGTAATCAGGGAACCCATTTATTTTTGATGGGTAATGTTATGATTTCATGATCTTCAGGAAAGAAATATAATTTTAGGGGTTCTAATATGATAAATGATATATGTTCTTGTGGAACACATATATATGATTTCAATAAGAGATGTTTGGTATCTATATATCCCTAAAATGAATGGGTAAATATTTAAATTACATGAGTTGGATATAACAAACTTTTTTCACTATGATAGTCTTGGAGGTGAATCATGGGTGCCAAGATGGTATGCGAGGTGATCGCATACTACCAAGATAAACTTGGCAGATATGAATTGACTACTATAGAAATAATTACTATATGATTCTGTGATTTGCATAATACCATGTTTTATTCATATGATATGTTTTCAATGCTCATGTTCTTAATTTCCTTGTTATTTTTGTCTTATGAACTGCTAATAATTATTCCATGATTCCTTCTTATTTTCTTTGATATGAAGGGAATAATATTATGTTTTCATGATCATGTTCTCATACCTTAATGTTGATGATTATACATATATATATCCATTTTTTACCCTTACTGAGAATCTAAGATCACCCCATTTTTATGTTTCTTTTTACGCATGATATGAGGATATATGATATGTTTGATGTCCCTAAAAAGGGTACTAGTAATGAAGGTCCTAGGGGGAGATAATGTAGCTCGATTATGTACTAGGTTTTATCTTTCCAAATACACTATAATAATATAGTCATTGAGAATTTTTTTATAATGTATTAAGTATTTGAAAAATGTAATGTAATATTAATTTATGAAAGGTTAGGTTCACCATAAGAAATCAATAACAACTTTTTTACAGAAAACTCATATTCAAATAATAAGAAAATTTTACTAAATATTAAGTGTTTATTTTCTAAGAATAAATAAATTTGTATTTAATATGAACTACATATATATTTCAAAAAATATTTAATCATATTAACACCCACAAATTTAAAAGTTATTATATAATGGTCATATTTAAATAATAAAATTTTGGTGTTCGTTTAAGCTCTAAGTTGTGCAATTTATATCCTATAGAACAAAGAATTATTTTCAAACAATAAGGTTTTGTGAACCTCATGATCTAAAAAAATATTAAATTTATTTAAAAAAACATTTTATAAAATATTGGTGGTTACATTCTCTCCTCCTTTAAAAAAATTCATCCTTGAAATTTGATCTTGTGATTAGTAGTCATGGGGTCAACATTTGATAATACATTTAGAGAAATACCATATTATAAAAGGGGAAAATAAAACTTCAACATGAATAGAGAGAGGAATAATTGTAAATATCATATGGGATAACACATAATATCTTTTGATGTAGGATAAAATAAATGGGAAGTAAAATCATGGATAAAGAAGACAAAATTAACTCCCAAGGACCGATGGAGAGTAATAGAGAACATGGTCATGAGAATTGTAACCTTTAAAAAAATATAAATCTATAATGGGTTAAAATTGCATTAAATTCACAGTAAGAAATTTAAACAAATAAATATTTTTTTCCAAAATAATTTTACTATAGTTAAGGAATTATTTTACATCTTATATTAAGAACATTTGAAAAAAATAATTATTCGAAAATAGAGTTTTAATCTTTAATCAATTTCCACCACAAAATCATCTTTTTTCTAAAATGGTGAGTGTGATTGTTTTTTACGAATCAGTAGAATAAAATTAAATGGATTACTAAATCTACAAAAGATAAAAAATATATTCCTCATGTACATAGATATTAACCCAAAATAATATGATTAGTATAGGAAATAAAAATTCAAAAAATGAATAAACCATCATGTGAGGAAAGCTACTCCCATCTCCAAAAAATAAACAGTAATACACAAAATTCAACTTACATCAATTAATAAATATATATCCTAAATTTTTTTTCTAGACTATTATAGATTAATATTGAGATAAAAATATTAGAGGTATTTGATCACATCTCCTTCTAAGATAAATTTATTATTTATCTCTATAAATATGCATTATCTTACATATAATCTATAATATACTCTAAATATTTCCTTAAATAACCTAAATCACCATAATTCCACCTTAAAATCATATATTAAACTAAAATAAAAATCAATATTTACTCCTCAAATAAAATTTTATAATATTCTATTAACCATAATCATGTAGGGTTCAAAAAATAATTATCATCATTTAAAATAATATAAATCACATAACACCAAATCAATTTACAATACCATGTTATCTATAACACAAAAAATATGTTCCCACAATGAATTTATCCTTTATCTTTCTCAATATTTAAATAAATAAAAAATATGTCATACTGAACTAGACATCACGTTGGACAATTGTTGGAGATGGTCCCTTATTGCCCTTTGATTATTGGATCAAGCCTCATGACCTTATTGAATGTGATGATTTGTACCCCAAACAACTGGTTGTCCTTTTCTAAAATAATATTAATATAATCCTGACAGTATTCCCAAAAATAAACTTAATATATTCATGATTAATTAAATTCTTTAATCACAAAGCATATCTCATATATTTCATTTTTCATTCCCAAACATATAATAACCAATAACTCCCTTAAAATCAAAGATCATATAAATCCTAAAGGATATAATTAGTATTAAATTTATAACAAAAAAATATAAAGGATTTATTCCTTAAATAAATATTTCAAATACTAAACTAAGATGTTTTATTTCAAAAAATTTCACCCAAAATATTCTTAATATTCATTAGTTTCCAAAAAATAAAACCTAATAAGGTGTTAAAGAATTTAAACTTATGATCAAAAATTAATCATAAACCCATGTTGGTGTATATAACTATTAAGTAAATGAAAAAATTTATTCTTCAAAAATAAAATGAATTCCTTATACATTTTATAATTCATAATATAATCAGTGAAGTACATCTTTAACAAATTTTCTATCACATTCAAATTTAAACAACTTAATTCTGGTTCCCTCAACTAACTAAAACCAAAATTAAAAGTGTAATAATTAAAATAAAATAATAAAAGTGAGGTATCGAAAAAACATGAAATAGTAATCAATGTGTGTCTAAATAATTACATAATATTCTCAATATATGAGTAATTAGGTTTTACCAAGTCTATCCTTGGTCATTAACATATATATAGGATGTTATCCTATATATATACTTACCATAAATGTTAGTAATAGACTTATATTACATAATCTATGTTTTCCTAAATCCTGTTCCCAAGGTTTCAACTAAACATACCTCAATACCAACTCAAAAGACACCAACTCTAGTAGTATTGATTCAGTGGATAATTATTACATTAGCACTAGATACACATAATCACATCATGAAGAATTGAAAAGTTTTTTATCCTTGGTATAATATATACATACATTATGGAAATATTACACTTGAAAACAAAAATTAAAAAATATTTTTTTCAAGAATAACAGTTTTCCCTCTAGTATATCCTTTCATAACAATCCTAGTACATTTCAAGGTTGTATAAGGAAAAGAATCATAAGAAAATTGTGAGATATGATGGTTAATAAGGTTACACATATAGAAGAATCTATAATGGATAAATGAGGGATAATGAATATGAAAAGCTAAATAACTGAAAAACATTCCACTGAAACAATACCATTATCGCAATATGGTAGGAATAAATGAAGATAAACCCATGAAATATTAAAAATCACATGAGTATGAACCTAACCATCGGTATTATAACTCATAGAATGACCACGTTGAATATTATTTATTGAATTTATAATTATGGAATCCATAATTTTGGACATTTGAGACATACCTTTGGGGATTCATGACAATCCATCTAATACCATTGAAGCTTCCTGTTGATTTCTATTTCAATTGACTTCATCCTGATATCAAATACCGCTGACTTTTTGTAAATAAATAATACCTACTTGGATTAATTATGCATCTAATACCATTGACTTCGTGCCAACATTTAATACCATCAACATCATTATGAAATCTATTACTTTCTTCTTGGTGCTGACATCTAATACCGTTAATCTCTTACTGAAATCTAATACCATCTACTTCATACTAGAATCTAGTATATGGGTAAGGAATTGAACAAAAACATATCTATTTTGTATCCTGAGACTAAATAGGGAATTGAGGGGATATATATGACGCCACACTTCTCCTACTAGGTTCAATGACTTCCACTTCATGATAGATAATACAAATGAATCAACATGCCTCAACTAAATTAATAACTCTACATATTAGAATTAATTTGCATAAATAATATTAATAACTCCTTAAATTAAATTGATAATAAAAAATTTAATGAAATATAATGAATGTTATAATTATTTTATATCCTCAAAATAAGATTCAAAAAAGGATAGTGACATAGATGAAAATACATTAAATAGATTACAATAATATTTCTAGGGAGAAATAACATTTCTGTATGAAAATTATTTTTAAAATATAAATACTAATTTTTTGTAAATAAATAATTTTCGAATAAAATAACCTTACAAACCTATAAAGGTGTATTTAAACCATTAAGGAATCATGAAATAAGAAAATTTTATTGTAGCTGCACAACATAAAAAACATTCCTTTCAAACTTATGGTTTAAAAGTCATAAAGTACATTATTTAGAAAATGGCAGGAAGATTCCTTTTATTTTTTTAAAAATCCAAACAAGGGTAAAAATTAATTTTTTCAATCATTGGAGAATATTAAAAACATTTAAAAATTGGGTGTGGCAGAGAAATATTCCATAGTATAGATTTAAATATAAACAATCTTTAATAATAATGAGATTGTAAAATAAACCCTTACCACTTGGGATTCGTTTTTATTGTAAGCACCATGAATGAAATAAATTTAAATTAAACATAAAATTCCATGAAGTCAAATAAATTCATAATATAATATATCTAATGGGAATTATATATACCACATAATTGAAATAAGCGGTGGATTGTGCATATGTCCCATGGAAGTAAAAGTAAGATGCGAAATGCCTACTACTTTTTAATTTGTTGAATCATATTCCCCACGAATGAATTAATTTTAATAAAAATTTAAATATAATAATAATAAATAAATTAAATATTAAATACTTCAAAGAGATATTATATGCACCTTATAAAATAATATTGGTGCATAACATCAAAATAAGTCTCGATGAATGAAAATTGAGGTGAAGTTCAATACCTTAGGTTTGACTTCCATAAAATGTGTTCAAAACTCCAGTATAATGGTTTTAAAAAGGTTATTACAATATATCATAACCATATTAAAGTATATATATTCTTATATGATCCCTTTATAATATATTTCCACCAATTCATTAATAATATTTCATTATCTTTTTTAATTTTGGGTGTTAATTTCTATATTTTCCCATGTATTATTTGTCATTAAATTCCTAGTTATCTTACATATGATATAGATCCACATTGTCTAGAGTTGTATTAATGTTATAAATATCATTGAAATTTATTATATATATTTTTATAATCATTCTCTAATTGTGTACATTGAAAATAAATCACATTGATTCGCAGAGACAGTAAGTTGTGCATATACACGAATGATGGTGTCATTTCAAAATTATTTAAATGGTAAATAATTGGATGGTATATTAACTTTATTGAGTTAATATCATTTCATAATTATCTTATATATCCATTATTTCAATCATTATAACCCCATTTAATTTGGTCACGAAAAAGAAATTACAACGTGACATGGAGATGGTAAGCCATATGTATTCATGTGGAGTTATTTTGTTTTTTATAGGATGGATAAAATGTGGAATATAGATGTATCAATATAATAATAACATATTAGTATAAATATTATTCTATAATTATTAAATTAGTCTGAAAAAACAAATGCAGAGGACCGAAACCTCTATAACTTGGATAATTATTTTAATAAGATAAATGGAAGGGATTTGTCGAGCTATATGGCCCAAAATAGTGTAACTAATTTAGAAAGGAGTTCAATTTTATAATTGGAGCGAGTGGTACATTTGGAATTTCACAAAATATTAAATTATAAAAAGACTATTCTATATCCAAATGATTATAAATGGCCTATTAATTCACATGGGAATATATTTTAGGACATATATTATCCCCTATATTCTTATTTTAGATTTATATGATGTTTAAATAATTTAATAAAATAATATATTTATAAAATATCAATATTGTCAATTTTTACCCGCTTCATTACTTATAATTTAAGAATATAAAGAAAATAATATATCTTCAAACCAAAACAATTAATACATCCATAATTTGTAATATGAGAATATAAAATTTATATATCACATTAATTAATTCAAATTATATTACTTTTAATGTTTTCATTATCATTTATTTTATTTTTCCATTAATTTAATAATTAATACATAAGCATTGTGAAAGAATTTAAGGTAACAATTACTTTAAAAAAATTAAAAATAAATTACCATGATGTTTATAAATATTTCATATTTAAAAATATTATTTATAGTTGAACATATAATTTTGATAACCCCATATTAAAAATGCTACAGTTATTAAAAATATTAATGTGGAATCTTTGACTTTTCTTTAAATAAAATATTATAATGGTCATAATCTAAAAAATGGGAATAAATGGACATATAAGAGAACCATGATTTATTATATATGAAAATTATGAATACAATAAAAAATGTCAAGTGTTAAGGACACTTTATACTCATTATTATACATTTTTAACCCTAATTATTTGATTTACCCTATACTGAGGTAATAAATATTTATATGGTTAATATTAAATATTACCAAAAATAAAAGGGATATATTCTCTAAATATAGGCCTAATTATATCAAATATGGAATCAATTTTTCATGATTCAACTCACATATGTGGAAGAATTTAATTTATAAATAAACTTAAAATTTAATGAAAAATAATTTTTCAGAAAAATACCACTTTAAGTTTAAAAATGTTTTTATACAAAATTCCACCATGATACAGCTTCCAATAAAATTAATTGGATTTATTCATAATATATTATAACTAATTGTACTTTGAAATAAAAATTATATATAATTTTATAAAAGTGATTTTCAATTAATCTCCTTTTTTCACTATTAATAAAAAATGAAACTTTTCAGAAAAAATCTAAAAAACATACCCAATATAATTTTGATATTATGATTTCAAAAATAAATATTATTTTTTTCAAATATATTTTCTAAATGTGTAAAAATAATTATTATAACTATTTTCTCATTAAAGAAATAAAATTTCTTTTGGTAGAAAATATATATTTGAAGAATAATATAACTTTAATAAAAATTATATTTTTATTTAATAAGAATAAATAAATATGTATTGAATATGAAATTAATTTATATTTAATAATATATTTAATCCTATTCAGACCTTAAAATTTAATATCATTATTATAATGGTCTCATTTAAATAAAAATATTTAAGGTCTTTTTAGCTTGGTATTGCGTGTTGTACACACTATCAAACATAGTGTTCTTTTAAAATATCAGGGTTTTTTTATACTTTATAAATCAAAAAAATATTAATTTAAGAATAAATTTACATGAAATTCTTATAGGGTTTAATTCTACACTCCTTAAGTAAATTACATTCTCTCAAATTGAACTTCTGATTGGTAATAATGGGTTTGACATTTTAAAAATACCTTTTTTGAAATCCAACATCATAAGAAGGGTTAATAAAACATACCATTTAAAATATATAAGTGAAATAATGAAGGTTATATTAGATAACACAAAATATGTTTCCATATAGGAAAAAATAAATTGGTAGAGAAAACATAGATATAGAAGATAAAACTAACTCTAAGAACTGGTGTAGAGTGATAGAGAATTTGGTCATCATAATGTTAAGCATCACAAAACCATAAATATGTGATCATTGAAAAGGTCATTTATTTCACAATAAGAAAAGAAAATGAATTACCTTTTTGTTACAAAATCATTCTTATATATTTGACTAATACATTTACTTCCTAGAGTACAATCATAAAAAATATATTCTTACATAACAAATGGAGTTTAATCCTTTATTTAACTTCCACCACAAACTCATTTTTTTCAAATTAATGAGTTTGAATTTTTTTTCATTAATCACTACAATAAAATTCTACATATCATAGAATCCAAAAAATAAAAATAATATACTCTTCTTATGTTTATGAAATTTCCAAAACTAATATGGGTAGTATAATATTAGATAATTCCCAAAATGAAAATCAATCATGTGAGAAATCCTACTTCAAGTCCCCAAAATTCAAAATCAATACCCAAAAGTAGACTTAAATCATTAAAAAACAAATTATTAATAAATGTACAAAAAATGATTACATCCTATTATTGAAACCCAGAAAATAAAAGGTTTTGATCACATATTCTCCCATGAAAAATTTAATATTTATCTGAAAAATGTTCACATTCTAAACTTATAATATCTAAGATACATTAACCATTTACATAAATAACCAAAGTCCCCATAATTAAAATATAATATATTATATTATATAAAAATAAACTCCAACCTTTATTTGTTAAATAAAATTCCATTATATTATGTTTAACATAATCATATAGGGTTCCCAAAATAGTTACTGTCATCAGAAATAATATAAAACACATAATAGAAAATCAATTTCATATCCAATGGTTATATATAAAATACAATATATGTTCACAAAATTAATTTATCATTTATATATAATATTATTTAAATAAATAAAACCTATTACATATTAACCATGACATGACATAGTCCAATGCTTGGTGATTCACCCTTTTTTCCTTTGGTTGTAGGTTCAAGCCTTATAACCTTTCCAGATGCAATGATATTTCCATCATCCTATGAGTTTTACTAATTCTAAAACTGTATTATTACAATTCCTAAAAAATTCCCAAAAATATCATTAATATATCAACTATTAAATAATTTTTTTGACCTCGAACGTTATATCATACATTTTTGTTTTCATTCCATGAAATATAATTACCCATAATTACCTTAAAATCATTGATCAGACCAACCCTAAAGGTTTTCATTATCTTTAAACTGTTTTCGTCAAAATGAAAAGGAATTATTCATGAAATAACTATTTCACACACTAAAACAATGGGTTTTATTTACAAAAACATATCCCGAACTATTCTTAGTCTTTAATAATTACTATAATATAAAATATGAATAGGGTGCTTAAGAATTTAATCTTTTGATCAATATTAAACTCATAAACACATGATGGGGTCTATAAATTATAAGTTAATGAAAATATATATTCCTCCAAAATAAAAACATTTCCTTATATGTTTCATGATTCATAATACCATTGGTGAAATACATCATTAATAAATTTTCTATCATATTAAATTTTAAACTAGTTCCTTATACTTCACACAATTAACTAAAAACAAAAATCAATTTTTAAGAATAAAATTAAAATAATCGAAGTGATATATGAAAAAATAATTGAATATTATTCAATTTATTTATAAATCTTGAATCCTTTTTATAAATCTATGAATCCTTATGATTACCCTACGTTATACATGGTCATTACCATACCTGCAGGATATTATCCTATACTTATACTTATAATCAATGTCATTTATAAGGGTATATTCCATACTCTATGTTTTCCTAAATCTAGTTTCCATGGTTTTTACTAAATTTATCTAATACAAACTATAAAGAAAGTAACTCTAGTATCCTAGAGATGGTTTTCACGTTATTACATTTGCACTAGATACAATGAATCGTATCCCAAAGGCCTAAATAGCTTATTATTATTAGTAAAAAAATACCTATATGTTAGACATATTACAACTAAAAACAAAAAATAAATCAATTATGTTTTAGAATAAAATTATTACCTTTATCATATCCTTTTATAATATTCATGGTACACTTCATGGATTCCTAGGGAAAATAAAAATAAGAAAATGGTTATATCTATTTCTCTATAAGGGATTGTATACATCAGAATGTATTATGAATAAATATGGAATAATAAATATGGAAAGTTAAATAATAGAAACACATCCCATTTAATTAGTAACATGAGAATAATATGGTAGGAATAAATGATAATCAAATAATACCATATAAATTATTACATGATCATGAAACATAACTATAGATATTCTAAAAAATATAATCATCATATGGAATATCAATAAGTGAATTCATAATGATGGAATGCATAATTCAAAAAATATAAAACATACTGTCAATTCCTTAAGTGAAGATATCAAATACCATCAAGGATTCATGTTGATATCTAATTCTATCATCTTTATGCCAAATCTATTTCCATCGACTAATTATCGACATCTAATAAATTTGAGTCTTTATATCAACATTAAATATCATCTAAATTATGAAAACATATAATACCTTCGACTTCATGATGAAATATAATACTTTAAACTTCATTCCAATATATAATACCATCGACTTCAATATGACGTGTTATATAGTTTACTTCATGTCGATGTCCAGTAAATAGGTAAAGATTCGCCCAAAACCATATCAAGTTTGACTCATAAGACCAAAAGATGTTTTAGAGGATATATAAGGCCCCACATATCAATAACTATGTCCAATTATTTCCTATTATTGATTAATAATACAACTCAATCAATATGCATTAACAAAATCAATAACAATATTTATGGGATGAACTAGTCATACAGAATATCAATAAATTCCCTAGTAAAAATGATCATAAAAATATAATGAAATATAATTATTGGTATCATTATATTACATCCACAACATAATATTAAACATATTATGTTGACATAGATGAAAATACGTTAAATATATTACTGAAATATTTTTGGAGTAAAACGCTCGTTTACTTTGAAAATATATTTAAAAATCTAAAAACTATGAACATAATAAAGAAATAAATTTCTTTTAAAATTACCTTATAAAATTTTAAAGGAGTCTTAAAATAATTATGAAGTCATGATGGTGTGAAATTCTATTTATTCTATATATATTAAAATCATTCCTTCAACACATTTTTATAATAAGTCATAATGTACCTTGTTTGGAATATTCATTACAAAATATTTTATAACAAGTCAAACAAGGGTAAAAATGTCATTCAAAAATCATTTGAGAGTATTAAAAACTTGTTTGAAAACATTTTTTCAAAAACATGTGCATGGAATATAAATATTCTTTTATATAGGCACATAAACAATGTCGAATAACAATTATTTTGTGAAATAAACATTTACCATAGGGTTTATTTTGAATTTTAAGCACTTTGAAAGAAATAATATGGAATAAAAAATAATATAAAATTAATAAAATCATATTAATGATAAAATATATCAATAGGGTAGTATATACACCACATAATTGAAAGAAGTGGTGAATCAGTAATATGTCCCATGAAACTAAAAGTGAGATGAGAAACTCTTACCACTTTATAATCACTTGAATCATATTCTCCAAGAATGAATAACATTTAAAACATTAATATAATTATAATAAATAAATTAATGATATAACTTGTCAAAAGGTAATTTTATGAACCTCATTAAATAATATAGGTGCATAACATCATAATATATCTCAAAGAAAGAAAATAGAGATGAAGTCCCTTACATTGGGTTAGAATTCCTTAACACATGTTCAAACATAATGTATAATGGTTTCAAAAGTTTTATTAATATAATAAATAACCATATTCAAATTTTTAACATCTTATATGATCTTTTTACAACACATTACCTCCCATTCATTAATAATATTTTATTATAAGCACTGTTTTAGGTGTTAATTGCCTTATTTTCACTTGCATGTTTCATCATGAAAGTCTTGGTTCTCCTTAATAGGGTATAGATCCCCCATATAGAGAATTATATCAATGTTATCAAAATCATATTTTCTCACTATACACGTTTTTGGAATCATACATTAAATGTGTACAATGAAAATGAATCTTATTTCTTCATGGAGAGAGTATGTCATACATACCCACAAGCAATGATATCATTACTACATTTTTGAAAGGGTAAGGAATTATATGATATATTAATTTTATAGACTCAATATCATTTTATAATTATCATATGTATATATTATTTCCATAATTATAACCATAAAATTGATGTGGTGATGAAAAATGAATTACACCGCTACATGGAGATGGTAAGTCGTACGTACGTAAGATGATTTCATTTTTCATATGACAGATAAAAGATAGATTATAGATGTATAATAATAATAATAATAACAACTAATTATATAGTTGATATTATATTTTACAATTTATTATGGAAACAACACTTTTATAGGAAGTAGATGAAGAAATAAACCTGAAAGAGTTGGTAAATATGATTATATATTCTTTAGCAGACATCCTTTATATCTATTCTTATGTGAAATATGGCCAATATTTTGGAAGGTCTATAACCTCAAAAAAATTGTAAGTGTTTTTATAAGAGAAATTTGAAATTGTTGGTCAATATATATGGGTCAATGTGGTCTAAATAACAGAATAAAGGCTTTACCTTTTACAATAACATGAATTGAAACTTCATATAAGAGGAATAAAAATATATTTATGATATAATATATCAATGTAGTATTATATACTCCATAGAATTTAAATAAGTGTTAAATAAGGTATGTATCACATGAAAGTAAAACTCACATGAGAAAACCTTACCACATTGTAATCACATGAACCATATATCTCGTGAATGAATAAAATTTTAAAAAACATTATATATAATGATAATAAAAAAATTATTTATATTCAATATCATAGGTTCTTTATCTACTCCTCATAAAACAATATAGGTGCATAAAATAAAAATGAGTCTCAATGAATGAAAAGTGTGACGAAGTCCCTTAACTCAAGTTCAAAATACATAAAAATTCTTCAGAAGTCTTTTATAATGGATTTAAACATGTTTTCAATTTATATTAGAACAATATACATATTTATAAAATCTTATATGATCCTTTTATAACCTATAACCACCCATTCATTAATAATATTTCATTATTTTCAATGTTTTGGGTGTTAATTGCCTATTTTTTCATGCATGTTTTGTCATGAATGTACCAGTTATATTTTATAGTATATAGATAAATAATATCTAGGATAGTATTAAGTTTTTAAAAATAACAATTATCCATTATATACATTTTTATAATCATTCTTTAATGGTGTACATATAAAATGGATCACATCGCTTCATAAATATGGTAAGTCATACTTATACATAAGTGATGATATCATTTATAAAGGGTTGAAAGGGTAAGGAAGTGTACAATATATTAATTTTACTTGATAAATACCATTTCATAATTATAGTATACATCCATTATTTCTATAATTAGAATTAGAAAATTAATGTGGTAATGAAAAACTAATTGCACTGCTATGTTGCGATTGTATGTCGTGCGTACGCATGTGCAATGCTTTGGATTTTCATAGGATCGGTAAAAGGTGGAATATGGTTTTATCATAATACTAATATTTTGTTTATATATTAATGATATTGGAGTTATAAATTTATTTTTGAATCAAAATTTGAAGAGGCATTAGAAGAATGAATAAACGTGAAAGAGTTGGTAAAGATGATTTCCATTACTTTAGAAGACTTCCTTTAGATCTCTTCTTAAGGGATATAGGGTTGGTGTTTTGGAAGGTCCATATCATATAAAACTTGTATAAGGATTATAATAAGATAAATTTTCAGGTTTTCGTCTAGATATATGGATCAAATTGATGTAAATATGTGAAGGAATAAGTTTCCTTTTATAATTGGAGAGAGGGACACTTTTGGAATTTCTCAATAATATTGTAGTATAATAAAACTACTATAGAGTCAAATTATTCAAAATATACAATAAATGAAAATGGGATTATATTATAAACTATATATTATCCCATATATCTTTATTTAAAAATTTTATTATTTTTAAATAATTTGATAAATTATTATATTCATAAAATATCATTATTATCAGTTTTTACACAATTCATTACTTTGACATCAAGAATATCATGATAATAATATATCTTATAAAAAACCATTTTATACATCCCTAAACTATTATATTAATATAAATAATTATTTTATCACATTAATTAATTCAATTAATCTTACTATTATGATTTTCATTATCATTTATTTTATTTCTTCATTAATTGAATAATTTCTACATCAGAATTTTGTATGCCTTTAAGGTAATTATTTAATCACTAAAAAATAAAAATTAATTACCAATATGTATACATATATTTTATATTTAAAATTAAAATTTATAGTAAGGTATATCATTTTTATTAACCCATATTAAAAATGTTATATTTATTAAAAACTTGAATATGACATCTTTGACGTTTATTTAAGTGAAATATTATAAAAGTCATAATCCCATCCAAATGGAAATAAATGGTCATATAACAGAAAAATGAATTCTTATAGATAAAATTACTCATACAAGAAAATTTTGGAAAATTGTTGGGTCATTTTATTTTCCTTATCATATTATTTTTACACTTAATTACCCGATTTAAACTTTACCATAGTAATAAAAATTACTATTATTATTATTAATTATGAACAAAAATAAAAGGTATCTATTTAAAAAAAAATTATACCAATTATTCCAATTATTTATTCCACATTCCATGATTAAACTCATTGTAGTGGAAGAATTTAATTTAAAATTCAACTAAAAAATGAATTAAAAAATATTGTTCTTCAAAAAATGACTTTTTTATTTGTGAAAATGTTTACATACAAAATTAAACCATGAAATTTATTTCAAAAAACTTAATTGGATTTATTAATAATATAATATAACTAATTATACTTCAAACCATACATTAAAAATAATTTTAACATAATTAAAACTCAATTAAACTTCTTTATTTTTCATTATTTATCAAATAAATGAAAATTTTCCAAAAAAAAATTAAACATAAGAGAATCTAGATTTTATGATTTCAAAAATGAAGTAAAATTTTTCAAATTATTTTTCTATGATTTTAAAAAATTAATTATATTTATTTGATTACATTTATTTGAAAATAAACATACCATAAAATATCGGAGTGTTACATTTTATGATTCTTTCCTCACCCTTTATTGTGTGTTCATTATTTTCAATTTTGTGAGTCTTAATTTTTCCTATGATGTGATATTATTCTTCCTCTCTTTATGAAACTTTCTTCCCAAATTCCATGAACCTCCATAATAGAGTGTTAAACCATACTTTTAGGCCAAGGGAGGATTAGTAAAATTGATTTTGAGTTTAAAATACATTTTCATTAATTATTTTTTGAGCTAAATATCATCTTATAGTGTCCGGTTTATTTCCTGAAGAAGAAACCCACAATATTCCCTTAATAATTTATACTTCTTCATTATATCATTTACTTAATTGTATAGTTAATTTATCAAAATAGAGTAAAGTATAATAATATAAGTGTTGTGTATAACTCAGCGAAATTTATATAACTCCATAGATATTATGGGAAGTGTTCACTTTGAACATGATTACCTTCAACAAAAGAGCTGGCCTAAATTCAAAGAATGATTATTTTTAAGTAAAGAAAAAAATTTACAACCTGATTAAATTATATTATTTGAAATAAATAATCAAATCGAGAAATGTGATAAACCGATTTTCAATAAACCCCATTTTCTTTTATTTTTTCATGTTAATTCCAGTCATCCTTCCATCACCCCAAATTCAATTATTTCACTTTTATTTTCTTAACCAATTTTTTATCTTCCCCATTTTAGACGGTTGATTAAATTTTAAAATGAAAAAAATATATAAAATATTCTAACAACATAATAATATAATTAAAATATAGATATCACATTTGATGAAAAAAATCATCCACAAGTGAAATATCCTTAATTATTACATACAATTATATACCCCATGTGTTTTATATATTTATAAAGTATACTGAAAACCATTTTAAAAGGTCATCCAACATAAAGGTTTTGGAACACTTTTAATAGATTATTTTCTCTTACATTGAATTAACCACTAACAAGAACATAAAAATCATTTATAAATACAACTAAAAAAATTTCTAGGTTGTTTTTAGTGCCTAAAACTAATTCAATATTATTGAATTTTTATTATGTGCGAAGATATTTTAGAAATATTTTTGTATTAATTGGGTATAGGAACCATTAATAAATGGAAGTTTTCACGAATTTTCATTACTATTAACATGATACTTGGTAGTGTGTACATAATAAACCCTAATACCCCTCACTAAAAATTGAAAACAAAAATTCTTATAGGCAATAAGTTGAAAATAAAATGCATGTGGGACAAATAATATGAAATGTAATATCCATGATTGATAGTAATTTTACTTCTTATTTAAATCAAAATTAAAATTATCATAATTAGATGTTGGAACCTAGAGAAATATATAATAAATCTAAAAAAGAGTAAAATTAACAATGAAATATTCATAAGATGTTTACATGGATGAGGATAGGATTGAAAAATAATAATAAGTTACCTTAATGAAGATGTTGAGAATGAGGACTGTGAAAGTGATAATAAACATAAATAAGAAGATAAATAATCAATTTATGGATTTTATAATACTATTTTTTTAGAATTACTCCACAAATTTGGGTCTATGATAAAGGGGAAACCTTGGTTAGACCTCACAAAGCTTCTAGAGGATGAACCCTTGGTTAACATGCCAACTACTAAAGTAATGGGAAGTCAATATTCCTTGAATCAATACACGACCAACCAAATACAAACTTAATTTTAAATTCATCCTATAAACTACCTAAGATAACAACCAACACCATTTCTCCTATAAGAAAAAAAGACACACCTAAGAAATTATGTTTTTTTGAATAAATAATGTTTGATGGACTCCTATTGTCCATCTCCAATAACACTCTCTATGAGGAATTTAAATAAGAAGATGAAGTTATAGATGAGGATTTAGAGAGAGTTTAATTAATAATTGATCTAAATTTTTTCCATCTCTCACAAACTGAATCAGATAAAAACTCTCTATGATTTGAAACTATATAACAAAAACCTATATTTCATAATGTGGGAGTGAAAATGAGCTCAAATTAGATTATTTTAATTTATAATAATTTCTTAATGACCCATTACCCAATATTAATTATTTTTAAAATTACTTTTAGAATGTATATAAGCTTCCAATAGAGGTAAAATTTGGTGAAAACTCATATATTCATATATTTAATTTATATTTTTCTCAAAATGAAATATGTGTTGACCCCCATTATTCAAAAATCATCAAAATATTACTATTAGATATTTATTTGAGGTATTTGAAGAATAAAATAATAGTGAACATTTTGTTAAATATGAAGAGAGTGAACCAATAATTGAATATCCTGTACTTCATATCTTTGAGTCATTTATGGAGTATGATTAAGAAATCTCAAAAAATAGAGAATATTATACTTATCTAAACAAAGATAATTCATCATATAAGAATAAAAATCAATATTTTATGGGAATCCAATTCCCAAATGTGAATGTTAAATAAGAAGGAATGTACCTACATCAATTCCAATTCTAAAGATGTCCTATATTAGCAATGAGGTTGAATATTTTGAACTTACACATGGGGAATTCAAAGTAACACTATTGAATATATGGAAGGATATTGGATGGAAAATGTTTTTATTGTTTATAATTCATGAATCACACCCATTGATGAACTATTGGTGGTCCTATAGAACTGTCTTTTAGGGATAGGTCAACCATAACACCACTTGGGGGGTTAACTAATATGTTTTCCTCCCTTGTCTCTTGTATTAGTTTTCTTTTGTTTTAATTCATTTAATAACTATTTTCTTAATTATTTATTCAATTATAATGTATAGACATAAAATCTAGAAATCATTAAAAAAATTAGTTCTCTACTACAAAAAGTAAACATTTAAGTAGTTCTCAATTTTTTTATATTCAATTTAATGATTTTGTATTAATTATACATTTTATAAAGTTCAATGTTGTGGGGATTTGAATACTAGAAAATTTTAAAAATCCATATGACCACAACATTTGGAGTAAACCTATGACATATTTCTACATTTCAGTTTCTCATATTTCCCAAAAAGTATTTTTGTTGAACTGACTTTTTTTATAGCATGAGATGAAATATTTGGGATAAATATGAGGAAGGATAATGATTATTTATAGATATATTTGTTAATTAATTTTTTTCTTTTTTGGTTAAATAATTTCATGAGTTGAAAGTACCATATTTCCTTACTAATTATTTGAGTCTTATTAGAAATAATTGATGAAACAAAAATTAAAAATTCATTCAATTTCTAATTTAAGAAATCCATAATATATTTATAAATGTTAAACAATTTATGGTCATTTTTAAAATAATTGGGATTGATTATTAACCAGTATTTAATTCACACAAGCAAGGGTCTCTAATCCCTTTTCATATTCTTCTAATTCCACATTTCATTAGAGATGCCAAGTCATACTTTCTAACTTTTCTATTATTTTAATTCAATTTCAAATATTTTATAAACTTTGGGATCTATTTGAAAATGATTTTTGTAACTTCATTAGATTTTATTTTTTTAATTTCACCTTATTCAATCTTAACCTTATATATAGACTTTGTGGCATCCCCCTTTAATCCATGGATAGACTTATAGGTATCCATACATATAGCTTGAATCCTTACCCACATTATCATTATGATTGTTTTCAAAATTTTGATTGAAAAAATTATTGGTGGAAAGTATTTTTAATGGGTTACATGGATGGGCATTTTTTTAATGATATATTATTGAAAGTATATTACAAAACACCAAAGTGTTAGGGGTATTAAATTGAAAATGTAATTATTTATCTTTAATAGTTGTGGTTTCGAGAAGCGATATGATGAAGGTGATTGGATGGTAGTGATGGTAATGATTCGATGTGAAGGCGGTGGCTGCGATAAGATGATAAGGTCGGCGAGGTAATGATGGCTATGACGGTAAAATGGAGTCTCTCATTTTGCACAGCCAGTTTGTTTTCCCGCTTTTTGAATTTAAATTTTCAATTTTAAATGTGGGTTTTCATAATGGTGGGAGATGTGTAATGCTGTTTTAAGAGGGAGGTGATTCAATCTTGTTTTCAGTGTTTGTAAGGTTCCCACTCACCAAAAAAGTGGTTTATTTTAGAAAATGAAAAAAAATTATATGGAGTGAGTTATTTATCTTTGGAGCTCAATTCACATAACCTTTTTCACCATAAATATTTTATCCATAAAATCATAGAGACCATTAATAGACTTATTAGGATCCATATTACATACCATAATCTCTTAATACACATATCCTCAGTAAAATAAATGTCACTTTGATCTAGGTTCAGGGGAGGTCACGTTTTCCCATATGATTCTTTTTAAATAATACATTGTTTTGAGGAGTGTATGCCATAAATGAAATGGGGTTATCCATCCATTAGAAACTTGATCAGGCTCATGGAAAGGCCTGATGGTCCTTCCTGACCCATGTGTGCTGTAGCAAATTCCATTAAATAAAAAAACTAACTTTTAATTGTTTCCCCCAAAAAATATATTAAAATACTGGTGGATTATGTTTTCTAAAATTATGATATGGTGTATCTATACATTTCAATCCTATATATAAACAAATAATAAAATAAAAAATAAAAGTAGATCATAAAAAAACTCACCCTCACCTCCAACTCCCACTCAACCAATGACACCTATTATTAAACATAAATAATTCCACATGAATTAAAAACCACCAATGAATGAAAAGGAAAATTGGACTTTCTAATTTGGATTATGTAACTAGGAAATGTAAATAAATTTAAAAACAAATAACATTCACATGACTCCATGAGACACCATCTAATCTCAAAACCCTAGAACCTTCACTAGTACTTAGTAGATGAAAAATATATATTTAAATTTAGGCATAATATAATTACATGAAGAGAATCCCTACTAGGTCACAACCCACAGAAACACATTCTTAATATTTACTAAAAGTTCCATTTTAAAGCTAGTTCGAAATTAATTATTTTAAAAATAGTTTTTCTTTTCCATTAGAAACAATCCATTATATTTCATAATCAAACTCATATTTTTATAAAGAACCACTTTGAAAAAGAAATTCGATGGAAAATCATTTCAAAAAAAATTAGTTCGTTTGATAAAAATTACTTTATAGGAATCCCATGACTCTCAAATAATTGAACAATAAAAAAAATTACACTAATGTAAGGACTAATTTTAATAAACAAAATGAAACCATAATAATGAGATGTAATTCATGAATAATCTATAATAAATGTTGTAACATGAAGAAGAAATATATGGACTAATAGATTAAAGGTGAAAACCACTATGAAATCGAGTAGTATAAAGAAATAAAGAGAAATATAAAACCATATAGTTAGTAATTTGAAACTGTTAACATGGGAGAAAAACATAAATTTTACTAATAGTTGGGACCTTAGAGATGCAATGTCCCCCTAATAGTAAATTTGGATTTCCATTGTGTCTATGGCCGCAGTGGATTACACATAAATACATCACTAATATTGATAGTGATGGGGGAAGATCATCCCAACTAGGATCACCTACCTATGCACATATGGTTTTCCCATGAGGATTAATAATACACAATATCTAGTATTCATTACATAGTTCCATAAAAAATTTGGATTTTTTTGGAACTTTAACAAAAAATATACTTTGAATTAAATTTACATCACCCACATCAACAAAAAAATCAACAACACAAATCTCATGTAAATCAGTAATTAGGTCTAGCATCAATACACAATCTATAATCTTGGGTGAAAAAATTCGAAATAATAGTGATTATAATAACTATAAGAACGATAACAATAATGATGATGATGTTGATGATAATATTAACATCCATAGATTCCTTTATAAAACATCATATGGGCCATCTATGTGAAACTATTAATTCCTATTTTTTTATATCACTTGAAAACTAGGTTTAGAATATAAAATTTTAGTTTCTAATTATTTATTTATCCTAACACACATATGAACTAAAATACATAAATACTTTTATCTTACTGTACATATTCAGACATATTTTTTGTAAATATGTACGTAAATGTAACTATATATTTCTATATATATTTTTATATTTATTAAGGATAACATAAAAGATTTATATCATGGTTTATAAGTGAAAAATCGTTAGCTTTATAAAATATATTAATTTATATACTAGTTTGAAATTAGTCTTTTAAAAATGAATAATATTATTAAATTCCAAATATTTCCATTATAAATCATATATAAAAAATGATAAATTTTAAAATTTTAAAATGCAGCAAAGAAATAATGTGGGTAATCCCAAAAAACAATTGGGGTGAAAAGATAAGGAAAATCATATTTAAAAAAATATTTAAAATAGAAAATTATATTATATTTCTAAGGAAACCAAGTTTTAATATAATATTATGTTTATAAACATTCATAATACAATAATTAAGTTTCAAAAAAGAATAAATTTTAAAACAAATAAATCAATGTTTTAAAAATTAATGTCTCAAGCATGGTGTAAACCCACCATAAATCAAAGGACGTAGGTCTGAAGCTTAAAATATGGAATGATAGATAACATAATAATACATATCACACCCTAAACAAAAAATAAATCCCAAAAATAATTCAATCCCAATAACATAGGATTTTATCAGCTAAATATATAGAGAGAGAATGATGATGAAGTGAAAAATCAAGGAGAGTGAGAGTGAGGAGAGAAATGAGGTCTATAATCTTAGAAACTCATATTCAATTGGAGGAAGAAGGATTTATTTTAAGGAGGGAGAAAGGGATACCCATGTATCGGCCTCCTGAAGACACATCATGTGAGAGGGGATATATGGTAGGTTTTGGATTGTTAAATTTTGAGAAGAGTGTATAGTAAAATTTCAATTTTGAAAAACGATGCAAGACACATGGTTTGGTTGCATTGTTTTCGAAAATAATCCCCAACCATGAACCACCTATTGAATAAACTTGGGAACTGACGTGGTTTGGCCACATTTTTTGGAAACCATGATCCACTCATAAAAAAATGAATTATCTATGTTGAAAATATCTAATGAATATTTATTTTGTGGTTATCACTAACCATACACTTACAGTGAACCAGGGATAATTTTTTAATAAAATTAAAAAAGATATTTTCATCATGAATAACAAAATAAATTGATAAATAAATAATATAAAGGGTTAGTGTGGGAAAAATTTCTCCATAAAAATTTATAACCTAATAAATACACTAAATTAATGGGAGGTAACACAAGGGATATAAGCTAAGAATAATGAATCAACTGTAGTGAAACCTGAAAACTATACTGAAAATAGAATTCAAACCCCCACAGACAAATTTACTCCCTAATTAGAATCACACCAGACCAATTAAATTGAATGTGAATGGGATGGAAACCCATGGTCAAACTCCCCACTATATAAATATTAAAATTGAATGGTGGTTGGATAAGGCAAGGACACTCTAAATTGATCATTTCAAACAATAACTCAAATTTGTAACTAAAAGAAACATGAGTTGAACATACAATAGAAATATCTTTGATAAATTAATATAAATAATAAATAATCATCTAAATATGAATAATTCCTTATGTTTCACAAAGTATTATCCATATATAAAATATATCAATACAAAAGGAAAAAATAAAAGATAATTAACAAGAAAAGAAAGAAATACCTAAAAATTAAGAGTTGCACAACATAAATAATACACTGATTTTTTCCATGAAATGAAGACAAAAAAACTCCAATCAACATTATTCTAACTATTAATAGAAGGAAATTAGGAATCATCCATGATAATGCCTCATTAGAATGGAATAGTCTCAAACCCAGGGTCAAAAATAAAGGAATGGTGACCCAGATTCTCAAACTTGGACCACCAACTATAGAGATATCAACAAAAATCAATAAAATATAAGAAATGGTTTGAAATCAGCACGTGTAACATATGTGCTTGTCAATTTAACCACATACAAATGGTTTAACATTTCCAGTGAATCAAATATATTACTCACTATAATACTCACCAAATAAAATCCTTAGGAAACATAGACTCACCAAAAATTCCAAGATATAACAGAAAAGTATCTCAATCTAAATGGAATAACTGAGGTTAACCTTATTGAAACATAGTAAAACAAAAAATAACTCAAAACATGATGAATCAAAAAACCATAATATTCAATTACAAAGGTCTAAAAATAGTAAATAACTTTTTGGGATAAATATTAAAACAACATAAATCATAAACCCAAATGAATAAAAAACTCATCATTAAACAATAAAAAAATCACTTCACAACAAAAAAACTTCCCAAATTTATAATTTTTTTTTGTAAGATTCATTTTTTAAATAAAATTTTCACATACTCTACATAATTAAAACAAAATTTAAAACACCCTAATAAAAATAATTCCAATTTAATGATGAAATTTCAAGGTAATAATCCACAATCACATCTCAAATAAATTAAAACCCCAAAAAAGTTCATTAATTTCTCATTTCTAATTAGTTTGGAACAAAAAAATTAATTTTAGAATATTAAATAATTACTAAAAATTATTATAAAAAGGATAAACCTAAATATATAAGACTTATACTTTCTAAAATTAATCTTCAAACATTACATATTTATTTAAAAATATAATATATTAATTTAAAAAAAACCATTACCATTTTGGAATAATGTTATAATTTTAAAATTCCATAAAAATTAAAAACTAATTAATGTTAAAATCCTATAAAATTAACTTTTAAATTTATCTCAAATAATATTTAACAAATATTAAGAAAACTTTTTCTATAGAGATCTTAATGAAAAAATTTCAAAGGGGTGGTGGTTGTGCATGACTTGGGAAAAAAACATGATAGAATGTAATCTATCCACATAACCACTAATGAGTTATCCTAGAAACCATGAACATATACACAACATCGTTTTTGGGCCAAATAACTTATAACTTCCTTCAAATCCACTCCCATTATCACCCCAAATCGTAAAAACTTTCAAAAAGATATATAACACCCCTAAGGATCCAATGACCACCAATTAATATCATAATTAATTATGAAGAACCAAGAGTAAATCTCAAAATTAAAATTAAAATACTAAAATATCTATGTAACTCATGTTTTATAATTATTAGTGGTGATCATGAACTCACTGATAAAATACCTCTAGATCTATGATGATCCTATCTACTATAAACCTGAATACCTAATAACAGGGTCTCTTCAATAAATAAATAACTCTTATGAACTGAGGCTTTAATACAATTTTTTCTTTAAATATCCTAGAATTTTCATCCATTATACATTTGAGATATGTTTTGGATTTTCTTGAGTGGAATTCCAAAAACCAAAGGTTAGAGAAAATCCCCTAGGAATAAAAAAACTCATTGCGAATGGTTTTTCCAATAAAATAAAATAAAATTATAGTAAATTTTTTTTAAAATCTTAAAATGATGTCCCATTACATTAGATTACCGTGTATGAAAAAGGAAATATTAAGTAAAATTAAAGAAGAAAGAAAAATTCAATGTCATCCAAATCTCCCTTGAAGTAAAGACACTCTATTATTCAAAATACATAATTCCACATGCATAAACACCATTGATGATAGAAAATAGAAATATTACTAGTCATTTTGGCCAATGTAATAAGGAAGTAGAAGTAAAATAAAACAACCAAATAACCACCATGAAACTCTATGAGTCACCATCTAGTCCCAAAAAAATAAACTGTTCATTAGAGGTCAATATATGAAAAAAAACCAGAACTTGAGTTATAATATAGGTGTGAGAATAAAATTATTTATAGATACCCACCCACATTTCCAATTGATTAACCTTTAATGAAAGATAAAATTTTTATTTAGTTTCAAATATAACACATTGGAAGTAGTTTTTTTATCATTTAAAAAAATCCATGTGATTTCAATCTAATAATCCCATTTTATAAAAAAATTTAAAAACATGTTTCTTAGGAAAAAATATTTCAGTAAATCATTATTTAGTTTTTTTATAAAAATAACTATGTATGAAAACCAACACACTCACAAAAGTCTTTAATCAAAAAATATCACTAAAGTAAAGAGTGGATTTAGTAAAAAATAGGAAACTAAGATAATAAGGTGAAATTCATTAAGGATTAATAGTAGATATTATAAATATAATCCAATCATATAAGGACTAAACAAGTCCAGTTAAAAATATCTATAATCATTTTAAATATAAATTAATCTATATTAATAGACAACCCATGATTTTATTAATTTTAAAAAGTAATAATGGGAGAAAAAACATATTGTCACTATAGGATAAGAACCTAGAAATTATAAATCACTATAGTAGTGGATTTGGATCTATACTATGTTTCTAGAGGGTGGATGATTCATATAAGTACATCACTACCATATCTACTGCTTTTGGAATAACATACTATCTTGGATCTGAATACCAAGAACCTAGGGTATTTTTATGGGTTCAACTAGAACAACTATTTATGATCCCTACCCTTTCGACAATGCATCATTCATTTTAATTATTCCTTAATTATTTTTTGGATAATGAACTTTTTATTGGGTGTACAGATGGTATTAGGAGTGTCTAGGATATTTATGAAAACAAAATATTAAATAATAGACCTTATAGATCATGGGACTCTCTTAGAATAGAATTTGTATTAACCATGCTCCATGATTGTGTGACTTGTAGGAGGATGGAGCATAGTTTGTAAAACCATGTGAGGAGGCCCAGGATCCCATGTGGCTAGTGGTCCCTACGATAGAGTGGAATAAACCATTTCATTATGGTTCACCTAACTACATAGGTGGCCAAAGAAACCATGCGTCGTATTTTATCTTTATACGAAAGAATACCACATGGCTGCCGCATGGTTTGGAAATCAGTTTGTCCAAAATGTGTTCCTATTTAAAAATATAAAATTTACCATTTTTCCTTCCCACATTAATGATTTATCCTGTTATTTTCACTTATATTCTTCCTATAGTATCTTAGGGTGAAAATAATTTCCTCTCAATCCTTCCACATGTTTTCTTTTCATTAAAATATATGGAATTTGGTGTGTTTTGGTTTTGATTTATTGATCTAGTTATGTCCATGAGTCCTCTTACTTTTTTATGGAAGATATATTATATGATTTTTCATTATTTCAAATCTAATGAGACCTAGTTATAGGGGTTATTTAACTTAGTGATTGTGGTTATTTTACCTTGAATCAGGGGACACGGTTGGATGAGAGTTTTTATATGAAAATGATATATGTTTTCTATAATAATTTACCAATAGTATTGATGTTGTTATTGAGTATGTGATTTTTAAAATTAAATTCCATTTTTTTATTCTATGGACTAATAAATGTAAATAGGGACTTATTTGATGTGTGAGACACTCCACAGACCCCATTAGGTCCATTGATGATTGGCACTGGGCCTACGGTTACACATGAGGTATACAAATATCTTGAGAGTGGTGTAATGAAATTTTAAATGATGGCATAGAATTTATGAGAATACATGTGTTGTAATTATCATTTTCTATGTCATCATAGTTAATGGGATACTTTATACAATGTGGGAAAAATTATTAATGTCATTTTAAGATGATGAGTTAAAGTTGTTTTCTATGCTAGGATTTTTTGAAATTTATAGTAGATTTTTCAATTTTATGAATGGGTGAAATGGATTTTGATCCCATTATGATTTTTATTTAGTGAAAATGTTGTTTTAAATTCAAAAGTGTTTTAAATTGAAGAGTTGACCTCATGGTGATTTTAAAGTGGGTATTAAATGTATTTCAAAGGATTATTTGAAATTATTTTGTGTTGTCCCCTTTATAGAAAATTCCACAATGGATCTTCATATGGTACTAATGGTATTGACTTTCTTGGGCCCTATTTTTTCAAAAAATAATGTTATATATTTTAAAAGGGTTTATTCATAGTGTTTTAAATCATGTAGGGTTTTGATGTTTATTATGTTTAAATAGGAACTGGTTATAGGGAAATTTTTATAGTAATAATGATTTTGAAGAACATTTAATTTTTCAGTGAAATTATTAATTTGAAAAAATTTTAATGTATGTAATTGGTCTAAAATGATAAACAAATTAGAATAAATAAGTAGCGATAAATGGGTATGATATACCCTTGATGTTTTATTGTTATAAAAGGTAAATCATGTTTAATCATGAATGGTGTATGTTGATGAAATTATTAGGGGTTTTAGTAATGGTGTTTAAAACCATAGAAATGATATTGGTCATGGTGGTCCACATCAAGGAATGGTTGTTGGTCATGTTGTTCTTTACCACAGTAATGAAGTTGGTTATGGAGGTACACATTAACGAATGAATGTTTTCCATCGAATTATACCCAATGGTAATCATAATATTCATGGTGGTCCACATCATAGTTTGCGGTATTCATTCCTGGCATTCCATATAACTAATTTGATTACATAATGTGATTATCCCTTTATATAATTTCTAATACCTAAGATTTGTAATTCATAATTCTATCCTAGATAATGTTGTATAGTTGGTTAGATGACTTGATGGAACCCAAGAGTCCAAAATTCTATGTCATAAGTGTTTGTTGGAAGACTTTTTTATTTTATAGTTTTGTTTTTTATACTATAGTTATCTGAATAAACGTTTGTTTAAACTGTTCATTAATTTTAACACAATTGGTTGTGGTCTATTAATTTGCACTCACACCGGTCTCATGCTAATCTGTAGCTTCAGTACCAAAGAATATGTTAATTATTTTTATGTACATGTTTTGGATATGGACATCGATTTTGGTTACACTTGGGTTGATAGGTTGGTGTATGGGATGTTGGGACCAGGTTTTGACATGGGACTATGTTGGGGTTTTTCATAGTTTTTATATTTGGTATTTTGTTTCTATGACTACCTAACATGTATAATATACATCTCATTATAATATCATGTTCACATAGGTTATTTTTGGAATGTTATATATATATATTTTCATTTACTTCTACTTGTTGATGTATCTTTCTCATATTATTTATGTTGTAATTTTTATCTGATAAAGAGGGTATAGTTTCCCAAATTTTCTATTTCAACCCATGATAATAGTTATTAGCCTATATCATATAGGGAGGTGTTCTTGTGGTTATGTGATGAACCAATTCGGGGCCCCAGTTTAGTGTCTCCCAAGTTGGGATATTATAAAGTTATATCTGAGAAGCTTTTATTTATACCCATACCATTTGTGCATTTTATATGGGAGAATTGGATAATATATGTGCTTGGTAATGAGATCGTGTCTTGGTTCCTATAGCTCCAGGAATGGGTTAAAACCGATTTGATCGAGGTGGGAAATTGATTTTTTATCTTTATGTTTTTACCAGTGACTGATGTTCCTCCACAACTAGTACACGTGGATGAAATGTTGAATATTTATGAGGTTTTTATCTCTAATACTATTATGTAATGATGGTGTTTGTTAATGATTCATTCTTGGAATATAGGATTGATATGACATCTATCTAATTCATATTATTAATAGTTCCTTGGGATTCATTATGTTGGTATTGTGATTTTATGTCTCTCGTTCATGTCTACTGGTTATTTATCTTTACCTATGGTTGTCCATTATTTAGTAGGGTTGGTATTTAACATTTTCACATCCATTTAAATTGTTTTTATATAAATTTATTGGGAAACCCTACTCAACCAACTCCTCAGGCGACTTCTAGGTAAAAATATAGTATAAATTACTTATATAGTAACAATTATTGTAAAAAAAGTGTCAGTAATAAATTTATAAGGGGTTCTCAAATTATAGCATTTAAATTAATTTCATCTAGCCAAAACCATGAATAATTAAATTCTATAAAGATGATAATTTTGAAAATGGTGGTTAATGAGTGATTTTGGAATGTGAATCCTTTATTTTTTAAATGGTAAAATTAAATTAAAATGGAAAAAAGAAATGATGAAACCTTAATGGACACTGGTGATGAGTATCCATCATGTTGTTTACTAACATTGTGTGTGTATGGATTTGGATCTGAGAGTTACCATGTTTTTATAACCTTAAACAAATTTTTTCGGGGCTCAATGGGTTCAGATATACTGGATACCCGAATGCTATATGTGGTGCATTCAGTTAGGTTGTGGCCTTGAGGTTGTGAAATATTGTCTGGTAATTTGGATGTTGTAACCCTCATGGTTTGTGATCACATGGGTTATACATTAGACCCTAAAATATATATACTTGTGTGTGGTTTTGTTTGTAGTGGTTGTGTTTCTTCGAGTGTAGGACATAGAGTTATTTATTAGTTTTGTTATTTTAGAAGCCTTCTGTATAAGAATGGTGAATTTAGTGCTTCCCAGGAGTAGTGACTTGTGTTTGGTTCGTTTTATTTGGATTAGTGGGTGATATGATGGTTCTAGGAATGGAACATAGTTTTTTGTCATGATTAAGTGGATTTGGGTCATCGAGGGTTCTCATGAGAGAGGATATCCTATGTTTTTAGGTTCTTGGTAATGTATAGAATATGTGTATAATTTATAGATGAGATTGATGAATGGTAGATTTTATCACGTTTATATTAAATGAGTTTCCATTTCTTGGTTTCTTTTCTAAGGGAGGCACCTAGAGTGTTTTTGGTTGGATTTAAGGTAGGTTTTGAAAAGGCAGGATCATTCATATTTCTAACCCTACTATTCTGATATTGGTTAATTATTGAATCAATATTGACATTGTATGAATGATACTTGGGTGGCTAGAGTTTGGATGGGAACTTTGATCCTAGAATGATATCCAGGGTGATGGGAGGTAATTTGGTTGGACTATACTTCTATGGAAGGTAGAGTTGTTGGATAGAAATTCTAGGTATTCATTGAGCACAATTAGATTCATGTTCTCGGAGGAATGGCTAGTATATAGAGTGGGAATATGATAATAGTTTTTATGATGAATGAATCATAGGAAGTTGAATCAGGTTCAGTAAATGGTCCCATAAAAGTGTGTGTCCTCAGTTTTTTGGTGAGGTTAGGATGGGAGGAAAATGAATCATGTGTGGAAATTCCATTTGGGATACATGAAATGGTGGCTCAGAAGAAATTTCCAGTCACATTGGGGATTTCTATGTTATTCCCACTGACAATGGGGGGACCATATGTTTTGGATTGGTGAGATGAACTTTTTTTAATTTTTTTTAGAATTTTTCAGTGTGGGGTAGAATAACTCGAGTACTTTTTTGGTAATAATTACATAAAGAGAGGTAGTTCATGGATTCTTGGAGGGGTTGTATGATGTAGTTTTGAGTTGTTGTTAGAGTGTCCCTCTTGGATAATTGCTATTAGGAGTTAATGAGATTCTTGTGGGAAGGGAGGCCTGGGTGGATTTTTGGGGTTTGATATATCTCAATGAGTAGTGGAGGAATCAGTAATAAATGGGGATTTAGAGGCATTTTTTTCAGGAAATCATAGTTTAATCCCTCTCTAGAGGTGATCATTCCATATTTATTAATATATTGCGATGTTCACTGAGTGATAATCAACCATACCCCATGCTATCAATGTGTAAATTAGGGTTTGATAAAGGACCTCCTTTGAGATTTCACTCACAGAGTGGTGTAAGTGAGACAATGTGGTGGGGAGTGAACTATTGTTCATCTATTACTAATTTCCTTTAGATAGAATTCATGTCGAAGAGTATCATGGGTGAAATCATCTAAATATGGGAATGGGAGGTAGTTTTCCTTTTTATAACTAGCTTAGAATTAGATGATTCAACTTCTAGTTTCAATTTCGATTTAGAGTGAGGGTAATGGTGGTTGTATTCTCATGAGTTTGATGATGGAAACAACACCCTATGGTGGGTAGTGATGTGTTGGTCATTGGATTATGACCTTATTGTTGTATGGTTTGTGGAAATGTGGAACTACTCATGGATTGGTCTAGGTTGAACTGGGATTCCAGTGAGAAACTAATGAGTTGTGCAGTTAAAATCTATAATGAATGATAATAGGAAAATGGATGTAGAGATAATTGAGTAAAGAATTTACTTCATCATTAATGTTTTTTTAAAAGTATCAGGATGTTTTTTATTAGAGTTGTGGTGGTGTTGTGAAAGAGAAAAATGATGGTCTTTGGATAGTGTTGGTGTTGACTATTGTGTCACATTGGGGAATGGTTATGAACTCCAATGGATTTTTTCATGTTGTCATAGGATTCCTATAAGAATGAAGAAAGCATGGTCATGGGAGGCGATCACATGCCTACTTTAGGAGACATAAATTTTATGGTTGAGTTAGATAAGGATAGTCCACTTTGAATAATGTATGGAAATTATTGTTGGAGATGAATTCCATATAAAGCCGCAACAACCATCTTTAAGTAAACCGAAGGTACAATTTATCTCAACAAACCATCCTGATATCATAAAGGAAGATGTGAACACATTTGGAGGTGTGTGAATAAGATTGAAATTCATTCATAAGACCCTTTCACACCCAATGCAATGTCAAATGATTACATTCCACTACAACCATGAAAAATGGTCATGCAAGGTGCGTGTAAGTGGTTCCTTCTGTGCGTAAAAAAAACTCAATCGTGTACAAGGCCCTTATGCTCCCAATACAACATTAAATGTAATTTTGCATGCATTCCCATCCTGGATCGAATTCTAGATCTACAGAAGTCCTATTATATGACCAAAATCCTAAAAAATTTCACTAAAGGTCTCGTTTTTATATTGAAGTAACCCCCCTCAGGTCGATCATCCATTAGTTGAAACGTCGCTCTACTATGCATAAGACTGGTCTTCTGTGGCATCGTGAAATAATGAAAACCCCAGGGTATAAGATCTTTCATGACAAGTTCCTTGGGGGTATCCCTTATTGTAGTCCCATAGTGTCTGACCCTTTTCCATCTTTTTTTAGAAGAAGGTAGGTACTCAAAAAATATACCCCTTGTGTGCAACCCTGGACTTGGGCACAACTCAATATTGCGCTCAACCTTACCTTCTATGCACAAAACTCAAATATTTTTTAAAACCCCTCTTTGATTCTTCATGGCTTGTCCCTTTCCCAAAACACCATGTCTGAGCCCCTATTAAGTGCAATCCTCATGCCTTGCATGCACCACTTACACGCAACCCTTCAGGCTTGCGTGAAACAACTTCTTGGTCCCTCATGAGTTCTCCCCATATTCTCTAGGTTATTGTGTTTTTCGACCTATTACGTTTCATCATAGTTAAGAAAAACTTCTTTCATTTTATCATAGTGATTCTAATGTGGACCACTTGGGTGACCACTCATCCACACTGTTCTATCCTTGAATTCTAGAATCCATCCACTCCCAAAGATTGATAATTGAAGGTTATGTAAGCCCATGGGGAGACGAGTGAGTCCCCCATGTCTGAGATGCATGATGTAAAAATTTCTAGAACCAACATCCTCAAAGTTGATCTTAAATTTTGAGCTCCCCTTATACATAAAATCCACGATGTACACATGTATGAGTGACACAGAATGAGATCCTCCTCACAGGGAATGACATCCTCCACACATGGAATGACACCCTCTTGTGTATCCCTCATGGAATAATCCCCCAGTATTTCTTGTATGATGCAATGAATTTTCTCTTCCTTTCCACCCTCAAATAGGAGGCTCAAAGAGGGGTTGGTCACCAATAACCTTTCCACATCCCTCACTCTCAATTACCCATCCCTATCCCTTTGTACTTTGTTTCTATAATCCACTTCCACATGCAAATCCCACTCACAAATAATGAGGTCCTCCTCACATGAAATGAGATCCTCCTTAGGAATCTTGTTGGTGTAATCCCCACACCATCTCTTATTGGTACATCTTTCCCATCACATTAGTCAGGTCTACTAAATCCTCTTGTTTTTAATACAAAGAATGAATCATGTGGGATTAGATTTTATTATCAAACATAACTCCCATCCATCCTCAATGGTACACTTCCATGAATAATCCCCAACCAAATAGGCCACTCCCATGTGAAATCCCCAACCATATGCTCCATTTCCACAACACCTCCTCTTTAGGTTTAGGCCCCTACACCCCTTCTAGACTATGTAGGAATAGATTCCCAATCACTTGGGATGATTTGTATTTCCCTATGTGGTCCAAACCCAACAACCCATAAATTCACCCACACTGTAATATCCTTCCATAATACATCCTTACTTTCCATAAGATTTCATATCCAGATAGAATCATGCCACCTATCTAGTATATTACTACACATTAGCCCCTTTCACATAATTAATTCTCATTACAACACTCGGGTATATCCCATGCATAATCCACACACAATCTAACACAATACAACCAAGATAAATCCTCTTACAATGGGAATCTCTCATGAATAATCCCCACACCATACATAAAACAACATGGGATTTAATCCCTATCCTCTAAACATGGTACATAAGACTCCTCTCTGAGGTTTAATCCCGACCAATGGTAAAACATGGTTCTTCCTCCTAGGGGAGCCCCTCCCTGATCTACCTCTAGTGGTGTTCATATCAAACCTCACAGTGTGACATATTCAGTTTATGGGACACACCTCCCTATATCAACTACCATGGTGAGTTATGATCCATCCATCAATAAACCTTACAGATGCTCTTCCCTAAATATGTATCTCCTCAATCTTCCCTCACGGGGCATTTTGGATAGTTTCACTCCATCATGGCAAGATGTTAAACTCACGACATGTCACATTATTACCTCATTTTAAACATGGGATTCCTAAGGAAATCCATGGAAAAATGACTTGGGAATCAGATACACCATGATCAACAAGGGATGCCTCAGGTTCTAGACC
Organism: Viscum album; assembly: GCA_963277665.1. Lineage (NCBI taxonomy): Eukaryota > Viridiplantae > Streptophyta > Magnoliopsida > Santalales > Viscaceae > Viscum > Viscum album. Next base: position 1,469,847,896 of record OY728158.1, read on the forward strand.
TTAGATGCCTCAATTAGATTCCCTCTTATATGGAAGAATATAGGTGATCGATGTTCTAGTTATATACATTCTAGTGATCCCCAATGTGACTATTCCCTTAACCAGAATTTGATTCCCTATCAAGACACCTTGTAATTTCTTGTAGAAGCAATGTAATTAACTTGAATCCAAAAAGAGATGTCATCAGTAATGATTTTATAAAATAAGTATTAATATACAGGGGAGACCTGGACTAGGAAATGAGTTCAAAGGAGAAATACATGGAAGTAGGAACGGATATCCCATAATCATGTTTCAAGAAATTATAAGACATCACTGAGAATGTGATGAATGTATTACACCTTTAGAAAGATGGATTGTGGGGAAAAAATTCACACCAACATCATGATGAAATGAATAGTGAGTTCCCTAGAGAAATCATCGAAAACAGAAACGGTGAACCCTGTCTAAAACTCTTCTCCACAACATGGGGACTTGTAGACTTCGAGACATCATTAGATTATAATGTCACTAGATCCATATATCCAGTTCTCGGTCCCATAAATCAAATTTTGGGTCAGTCATGGAACTCTCCTGAAATTAGGATGGTTAATCATTGGGCATTCTAGTCTTCAACATCGTCAGTGTGGATATATCACTCCAACCATGGAAGACTGGATGACACTAGGGTATTGGGAATTTCTTTCCTATATCTGTACTGATGGATGAATCTTCATTCATTGTAGAACCTAAGGTGTAGGAAACTAATTACCCCCACCTATAGACACATAGGTATGAGAAATGTCAATGATGAAATCCCACATAGCTCCATATCTGTAATGACATCATCCACAACCATATATACTAGGCACCCAAGCCCCGTATCGCCCTTGTAAGTCATTCACAGGAGTGTGATGGACATCCTAAAATGACAATAGAAGAATGAGGGTATCATTACCAAGAGGGATATGGCTCACCAGGACATAGATGCTTATGTGCCTCACTGAAACTCATGTCCCTAAGGGTCACGCAGGGAGTCTTTTCTCTCCCACGCTGAGGAGGTAGGGGATTCCATGATCATCCCAACTATGAATACCATCCAAGAGCCACCAAGGAGGGAACCCAATAGGCCTCATTAGTGCCACTAATGACTGATTTACTAGTACAAGGAACATGTGAAATACATCCCTACACTACTATCCCTAGCCCAGATAACTCGATGCCAAAGTAGAGCCCAAGATCTAGAAGATGATTGATATTGGGAATCGTATTCCACAGCTCTGGTGGCTCCAGTAACACCATGTTCATCCTGTTAGATCCATGTTACTCCATAATAGGTAAACATCGACACATAGTTGGGATTGAGACCCCATCCTCCTTATTAGTACATTGGGTTGACTCTACCAACCACTGGCACAACCAAAGTCCCTCACAGTCTGACTCATGATAATGAGATTCAGTATGGAGGCCCTCACCATACCATAACTAGACACAGAAGTGGTCCTCCCAACTTATAAAAATACAAAAAGGAAGTCATCGCCCTGTCTATAGTTTCCAATTCATATTTCCTCACTATATAAAAAACAATCAATGCAATGTTCCTCCTCATGCCATTCGTAGATCAAGAGGAGGTCTTCCTTGCTCCAGCATCGATTTAAGTGAACATCCTTCCCACATTATCAATAACCATTAGAAAGTTTATCTTTATGAAATTACTTTCCAACACAGATGTCCTCCCCATGCAATATCCAGATAGCATTTAGGTCATCCCCTTGTTTCCCCCAACTTAAGTGGAGGTCCTCCCTACTATAACATAAATTAATGAAGAGTTCCTCTTGACTCCATTGAATGTCAACATAGAGGCCCTCCCTATGTATAGTTCCATCAATTAAATGGTTAATTTCAAGATTCCAACCATTGGTATAGATTATTACCTCGTTTTGTTGCCACTAGTCAGCATTTATATCCTAACCATGTTCCCGTGAAAGAAGAAGAGTCCCTCCCTGCTATTCCAGCATTCAGAGTGGATGCCCTCCCTAATCTAATAGAAGTCCAATTGGAGGTCCCTCATACTCCGATAGTGAACAATAAAGATTCAATGTCTTGTATTTTCATTTATTATTTTTAAATATTATATTTATTACTTTTGAGACTAGGTGCTGAAACGATGTGTGATTCTATTTCCTGGTGTTCCAGGAATCAATGTTTGAAATATATTAAAATATTAAATAGAACACACGCATGGTATTCTAGAAAAAATAAAACAACATCTAAATCGGTTCCTGAATCAGAATTTGAGGGCACCATTACATTCAAAATAGTGGTTTTACCCTAGGTGTGACATAACATTGGTCAGAATGGGTCGAATGTGGAAAATCGCTACATGCATTTTAATGAATAAACTAAATTGATGAAAAATTTATTTTATTTTTGTTTAATTGAAACAAAGAATTTTTTTGATTAAAATAAAAATTTCATTAGAGATTCAGTGTTAGGATTATAACCCTGGAATCCCTTAGGGGCCTCAGAGAGAGAAACACGAAGAATCCTCTCGGCATGCAATGAAAAAACCTTGGATAAAAGATCCATAAACATTATTACTGATGGATCTCACCAAAAAAAATTATAAGGAAACCAATATTCCTCAGCAAGTGATCCAAAAATCTAGATAGGACTCCTTATTTTGATTCTTCTTTCCCATTCTTGATTCCAACGATGAACGCAGACAAATCTATGAACATATTAGAAAGAAGATCGATCATATATACATAATGAGATGATATTTGTGGTTTTTATCATGATTTATTCCTAGATATTTAATTCTTGATTCATTTAACATTATAATGTAAATGGATTTATACCAGAACATACAATGGTTGAGGTTCGTTCCATGAGATTTTTTCTTCTTCTTTTCTCTCCCCCGATTTCTTACATTCATGACCCGAATTCTTCGTTATTACCTGAATATATGAACGTTCAATCATTGTGCCTTAATTTCTTGGTAAAAATATTAGAAATTGTATATCCAAAACTAAGATGGCTTGATAGAGGTTTCACAGTGATAGCGACAGAAAAATCGATGTTGTTCAGAGGAATCCATTCTTTGGTAGACATGTGTCTATTTGTATTAAATTGGATTCCTATGCCGATTGATGGCCCAAAACACATTTATTCAGTGCAAATATGGTGAAAAACCCTTGAATATAGAGTTTCAATGTGAATGGACCATCAGAATGAGATATGGGATATTGGTCGAGATGCGCAAAGGAAGAACATGAGTTTCTAGAAAATCCATAACACACGGTGTGTAGTCCCATATACATGGTGTGTGTTCATTTTTGAACCACTATATTTGTACCCTTGGAGGTACATGTCTATGGTATGGAATACATAGGTGTAATACATGGAATGTAATCCCCCACACTGCATGGCCTGAACTAGTTACACAGATTACCCCATGTACTGGTACATGGGAAAAGTTACATGGGTTGACACCATTTATTGAACACGACCAGAGTACACAGGGCGTACCTCAAATGGAAGGACATTTCATGTGAATATATCTACACATCCTGTACCCATCTTCAACATTACATGTTCTAAAGTGACGGGTCTTCATACATAGTAAGTACCTGAGATCAAGGGATTGGCCGTGTGACCCTACTACCTGCTATGTTCCCTTATCTACATGGCTTGATTATCTTTTTCCTAGTATCTTGGGAAATTTTTGTTAGCGTTTGTTACCTTTATCATTTACCTGAGGGTAGGTACAAATAATTTCCTACTCAAAGGACTATGACCACTTCAATAGGACTTCCTATATAGATTTGTTGGAATCCCCCAAGATGTGACCAACACTACGTGGGCACAAATCCTCTACTTGGTAGGTAAATCAATATTAATTTTTTGGTATCACCACATGGCCCATGATGTGATCCTCATTTATTTTATCATATCTCTCCCTTTCAATCTATCAGTGTATCTCTCTCATGGTGAGACTGGATGAGCAGTACCTCTTAGACAGACATCATTAGTGCTATCATACACAAGAGTGTTTTACCTTAGATGAGTGATTTTTAGAATCTTCAAGATGAATTCCAAGTGTGGGTATGTGGTAGTTGTGACATACCACTAGACAGCATGTCTTGGATTAAGAATATTTGGATATTATTTTTATTTGTGATGTGGACATTAACCTATGTAGATTTGACTATATATTTCTTTTGTTGTATTGTTTTTTGGTTTCACGGTGTCCTATTGAGTATTTTTATAATCACCCCATCAAGGAATCATTGGAACATATTTTATCTTGTATAGATGATCTACCATTTTGCTGGATTCCTAGGAGGACCAGGACCAGATGATGCTTTGTTAGACCAGAGAAACTGTGGTTTGTTCCTGCGGCTACAAACAGCAGTCCCATTACTTTTTTCATATAGGATGGACTTGTGGTTAGATACTCTTTTGGTGGGCTTGTATTTTGGCTCAATTTACTTTTTTTTCTTTTTTGGCATACTCTGGTAATGGGATATTGATGTATGAATGTATTTTTTACATAGTGGTTTTTACATTTCAATATTTTGTGGAATTTGATATGTGTGTGAGTAAAATTACATTTAAAATGACTACCATGTTAGTGATATGCCTACTTGGTGCTTATCACCATCCCTAGGCCTATTAGAGGAGGGCTTGGGGATCCATAGAATGGTCCCCACTAGGACCGGTCATGATAGAGTGGTATAGGAGGTAGGTAGGTAGTTCAACCAAATGAATGAGAGTCTATGTGTTTGGTTTGGGGAAATAGAGTTAATTGTTTTAAGTTTGGATTTCAGGCTAGGGACTCTAGTGTTGGTGTGGTGGTTGATGTATTGATACATGAGGAATCTGATAAAATTATTTTCAACTAGGTACATGATATCATTGGTTGAAGGGAAAACAATGGTACATGAATCATATAAGAATTGGTTGTGGTTTCCATGTCCTTTTGAAACTACTCTTCAGATATAGTTATGGATTGTGGTACATGTTTTTAGTTGATAGAAGCCTCCATGATGAATACCAACTATTATTTATAATATCTATCACAAGGATGACCCCCTTAGTTAAGAGGCTACAATATATGGACGAGTTATCCAGATGTCACATCCAGGTGGTGCACCAGCCATACCGCCACCTTTAGAGTAGCACGTGGTACCCGTAGTTCCAGTGGAGGAGTAGCACATGCTGAGAGTGCTTCATGATTTTCATATACAGATACCCCTTAGGTTCTAAGTTGAGCCTAACCCTCAGGAGGCTGAGGACTGGCTTAAGGTAGTGACCTGAGTTTTCCATCTAGTTAGGATACCAATGGATCCGATGTTAGTCCTTATGGTGAGCCTTCTTCATAGATCAGTTGGAAGATGGTTAAGTTTGTCTCTCAAGACTCATGAAGAGGGGAATAATTATTTTATGTAGTTAGAGAACCTTTTCATATAAGATTTCTCACATGTTACACTAAGAGATGTGTGTATACAAGAGCTTCTTTAGCTCTAATAGGGTAGCCAAATCGTGGATAATTATTCATCAAGGTTTACCATTTTTTCCAAGTACTCGATGGATATGGTTAGAGATCAGTACATCAGGGCTTGGAACATCGAACGAGGTTTTCATAGAGACATCCAAGCCATCGTTATACCTTTATGAATTTTGAGTATTTTCGGGGTGCTTGGGTGAGATTTGGTGGTTGAAAGAATATTGTCTGAGTAGATACAACTGGTGATAGTCAGTAGTGGACAAGAAGGAGAAGATACATCGATAATAGGGATTTGACGTCAGTCCCATGGACCTTTACACGGGAGTTGTTTCCAGAGGAGGTACTAGGATAGAGGATATATAGTTCAAGGATCACAGGGTGGGTTCAATGAGCCTTGGGAGAGGCGATGCTATTCATGTGATGACCTGGGGAATCTCACTCGAGATTGTCCAACCTTCCATATTACTGATAGGTAGACTTTGGATGGACCACCGAGCTAGATACAACAACAGGAGTAAGAAGATTCATAGGGAAGCAGATGTGAAATAATATCTGGGAGTGAAACTAGATTTTTTCGACATTTTAAAGTTCTACCACCACCACTAACATTTGGTCCACACTAGACTCATGAAACTGAAGGATGGTGCTGGGGAAAAATGAATGGGGTTGAGTCATATGACCTAGGGTCTCTAGGAATGATTTTAGGTATGATATATATTTTATTATCTTTAGTTGTTTTACTGATAGACATATGTGATAGTCATTCTTTTTACACCACATATCGTGTACACCACCTTGAGATTCTTGTTGAAACGTTGAATCAACTCATACGCTTGGAGACACCTACTATAGGAGACTCAATGATCACACATCTATGTTGATTGTGTGACCAAACCCATAGATGTGAGAGTTTCAATTGTAACCTCTTGGTTGCAGCGTCAATTCCTTAATACATCGTTATTGGTATGGATTGGTTGTCCATAGTCCATGCCCATATTTGCTGTTTTAGGGGAAGAGTGTGGTGTGTCAACAATGATGGAATGAATTTTTAATTTATTGGTGGAAAGGAACCACAAGGAGAATAGTATGTACTCTATATATAAGGGTGTAGCCGATTACTCATTAGTTGGTTAGCATGACCATCTGTGCGATATATTTTATGAGCTTTCAATTTCCAGCAGTGGTGGCGGGGTCCAAGGAAAAATTTCCCAAAGATGTTCTAGGTTTACCACCCCACTGGGAGATAGAATTATGTATTTATATACAGCCCATGACTACACCAATACCCTCACCATCATATCAGATGGATCACATATCACTTCATGAGATGAGAGTGCAGTTAGGGGATTTGTAGAGTAAGGGCTTTGTGAGACCCAGTGTTTCACCCTGGGAGGCCCCAATTTTGTTTTTCAAAAATGATTAAAGGATATTTAGGTTTTTCTTGGAAGAATGGAGGCTGAAACAAATGACCGTGAAGAACAAGTATCAACTACCAAGGATCAATGACCTCTTTGATCAGTTGAGAGGGGAATGATGGTTCTCAAAGTACGATCGACGATCAGATTGTCACTAGTTGTGAGTACGAGATAAGGATATATTGAAGAAAAAATTCAGATTTCATTATAGTCACTAGGAGTACATGGTGATTCCCTTTAAATGAATGATTCCCTAGGTGTGTTCATGGGACTCATGAACCAAATCTTTCATCCTTACTTGGACTAGTTCATGGTAGTCGTCATCGATGATATCCTCGTGCACTCGGTGTCTTATGTAGATAACATGAGACACCTAAGGAAGTTCCTAGTCATAATTTGAGAGCACTATATTTATGGGAAACTCTCAATGTGATAGTTCTAGATTTAGTATGTCAACTTTATGGGACACATTATCATAGCTGATGGAGAATAAGTGGACCCATGCCAGGTTGAGGCAGTGTTAGCATTGGGTCCACTTAAGAGCATGAAAGAGGCGTGAAGCTTCCTCGGTCTAGCAGGATATTATTGGAGGTTCATAACTGATTTCTATATTACATCATCATTGTGACAAAATTGAATAAAAAGGGGCATCCCTTCATGTAAACAAAGAAGTGCCAACATTCTTTTCAATTGTTGAGGTAGAGTTTGAAGAGTGATCTGATCTTATGATTGGTGAAGGAGGGTGTTGAGTATGTACCGTTATGTAATGAATCAAGAAATGGGATTGGTTGTGTTATTATGTAGAGGAATGTTTTTATTGATTATGATTCCGGTTATTTGATGTCGCATGAGAAGAACTACATGACCCATGATCTTAGGTTAGTTGTGGTAGTCTTTGCATTGAAGATGTGGTGACACTACCTGATGGGTGAGTGGTTTATCATTTACTCTGATCACAAGAGTCTAAAGTATATCTTATCTCTCAATGATATGAACGCGATATAGTGTTTATCTTTATAGTTCCTCTAGTACTATGAATTTGGAATTTTCAAATCTCAATGGAATGAGAACGTAGTGGAAGATGCTGTCAACCAGAGATCTAGTTCCCAATTTCTAAATGAGGAATCAGATTATTTATCCTATTTGTAGTTATAATTTGTGGATAGAGATGGAGAATATTTCCTCGTGTCAAGGGTTTTTAGCCCTCCAATCTTATTGCAAGTTAGGGAGGCACAACATGGGGATACTAACTACAAGAAATTATGTGCTCATATATCAATGGGGGCATGTTCCTGATGGATATAAAAAAGGTGTGGATCAGATCATTCTTTTCAGAGGATGTACAGTAGTACCAGTGATGTTGTGGTAGGAGGTTCTGAGGGAGTTTAATACATCCCCATTTGTGGTACATCCTGGTTTGGAAAAGATGTACCAAGGCCTCTGACATCAATTTTGGTGGCTAGGGATGATGAAGAGATTGAAAGAGTTTTTTTTCTTGATTACTTACCTATCAGCAAGTGAAGGATGAGCACTAGGTTCTATTGTGGTCAGCTCAACCCCTTAAGGTTCCATAGTATAAGTGTGATGTAATATAGATGGATTTATTCATGGGTTTACAAGGTATATCCAGAAGACATGATATTGTCTATGTGATCATCGAATGACTCACTAATTCAGACCACTTCATAACTATCAGAGAGAAGAGTTTAGTAGAGACCATTGGACACCTCCACATTCAAGATATAATTTGACTCCATAGAGTTCCATTGATGATATTCTTAGATCATGATGCTCATTTTACATCTTAGTTCTGGAAAGGATTGTAGGAGGAATTTGGGACCCAGGTACACTTGAGAACAACATTTCACCCATAGATGAATGACCAGAAAGAGAGGACAATTCATGTTCTAGAGGACATGACGCAGGCTTTCATGTAAAACTTTTGACATGGTAGGTAGGATCACCTACCACATGTGGAGTTTTTGTATAACAACAACTTCTATTCCACTATTAGTATGGAACCATTCAAGGATTTGTATAGGAAACCCTACAGGTCACCAGTTTTCTAAACTAACCAAGGAAAGTCTGCATTCATGGGCTCATAGTTGGTGCGAGGAACTATAAAGATGGTTCAGATCCTCCAAGAGTGGATGAAGACTACACAGAGCTATTGTACTTCTTATGCTGAAAGGTGTGGAGGTATTTGGAGTTTAATGAAGGAGACCGTGTGTTCATTCATATTTCACCTCTATAGGATTACAAATATTTTCCTGGTGAGAATAGTTATCTATGAGGTTTATCAGATCTTTTTAGATATTTAATGTAGTCAGGGAGGTGGTGTACCATTTGAATATACCACCATAGTTAGATCAGGTACCTTATGTCTTCCAAATGTTGCGTCTAAGGAGGTACATTCCTGACCAATCACACTTCATCGACTAGGGTGAGCTGTTCATCAAGGATGGAGAAACTTTTGATGAGTACCTAGTTGATATCGATGAACAATAATAGATAATACTTTGTTGGTGATCATTTACTTTAGCATGTGTTTGGTGGAAGCATGGGAATCTCTAGGAGAGCACCTGGGAGCATGGGGGTCATATTCATGCTCATTACCCTCATATTTTTGAGTATCCTTTCTTTTGGATTTATAGGGACGTAAAGGCCTAAGGTGGGGAGAATGTAATTTTTTCTATTTTTCATGTATTATTTTTAAATTTTATATGGATTAATACTGATACCATAGGTTAAGACGACGTGCGATTCTGAGGCCTGGTGTACCGAGAATAAATGTTTGAAATATATTAAAATATTAAATAACATGCATGAAGAATTATACTTAAAATGTGGAATAACTACTAAATGAGTTCGCATATCATATATATGAGGTCATTGTTTAGATCAAAATAACATCACTACCCTAGGAACTACATAACATTGATCATAACTGGTCGACTGTGGAAAATCACAATGATCATTTTAATGAAAAAAATAAATCGGTGAAAATTTTATTTTATTTTTGTTTCATAAACATAGAAATGGAGTGACATATTTTACTTCAAATTAACCTTTAGGCAGAGATTCATGGATTAGATCATAACCCTAGAATCCTCTGGCAGTCCAAGAGAGATAAAATGGAGAATCCTCTTGGTAGGCGATGGAATATCCCTGGATCAATGATTGAAAAACGCCATTCATGATTGATCTCACCAATAGAAATGATGAAGAAACTGATATTCATCAGTGAGCAATCCAAAATATAGTTAGGATGCATTATTTTGATTCTTCTTTCTCTTCTTCATTCCTATGATGAACTCAGACAGATCCACAAACTGGTTAGACCACAAAATAATCTTATATGTAGGATCAGATGATATTTTAATGGGTTTCAGGATTTATTCCTAGGTATTCATTTCTTTATTTTTTTTATCATCTTACGGTAATAGATCGAGGATGGAACAAACAATGATTGAGATTCGTTCCTCAAGATTGTTTCTTGTGATATTCTCTCCATAGATTTATTGTATTCTTGACACAAATTATTTGGTCATCACCAAACATTATAATGATTGATCATTCCAACTTTATTTTAAGGTGAAATAATCCAAAATTGGAGATCCTACATCAGGATGACACAAAGAAGGTGAAACGACGATGATGAAGGATGAATCAAAGTGGTTCAATAGAATCTTTTCTGCATGTGAGATGTGTCATTTTGAATTAAATTGAATTTTATCTGGTTGAAGGCACTAAACACATTGATTATGTGTTAGGTAGATAAAATAACATGAATATGGATTTTTGATTTGAAAAGACCACAAGAATGAGACCTGAGAGATTTGACAAGGTGTATAGAGTAAGACAACAAATTTCTCAAAAATCCAGAACATGCGGCGTGTAGTCCCATCTACATGGCACATATTAATCATTAAACCACTCAACGTGTACCCTGGAACGTATATAGGGAAGGGAGTGGAATACAAGGTTTTCCTACATGGCATGTACTCCCCCACAAAACATATACTAAACTGGTTACAAAAATTACCCCATCTACTTGAACATAAGAAAGGCTACACGGGTTGAGACCGTGTACAATAACATGACTATAGTACATGGGAGTACCTTGGATGGAAATAAATTTCATGTGAATCCAAATAAAATCTATGTACAATATTTTACAAAGAATGTTCTAAATACATGGGCTGTACCTATAGTCAATTGACCAGGTATGTGACCCTAATACATGTTGTATACCCCCTTCTACGTGTCTTGATTATTTGGTCCCCCATATCTTTGACAAGTTTTCTTAGGGTCCATTACCATTGTCGTTTCCTTGAAGGTAGGTATGAATCATTTCCTACTTATAAAACTATGATCCCTTCAATAAGACTTATTGGATAGAGTTTTTGGAATCCCTTGAGAGGCCTGGAGCATGATCCTCTATTAATTCTTTGTGCCCTAGTTGGAGTACTCATTATCAGTATAATTGACACTTTGTAGGCATTAATTCTCTATGTGGTGAGTTTAACTAAATTGAGTTGTTGGTATCACCCCATGGACCTAGATTTGATCCTCGTCTATTGTTATGTATCTATATATATATATATATACAGATCTATCAGTGTGTCTCTCTCATGGTTATACCTGATGAGATGTACTTATGAGACAAACATAATCAGTGATATCAAACTCAAGAGTGTGTTTTCCCAGATGAGTGCTTCATAGAATCATCAAGCTGCATTCCTAGTGTTAGTTTACATGATTTGTGACTTAACTCTAGACTGCTTGTATCAGATTGAGTATATCTCGATATTATTATTATATGGGATGTAGACATATACTATTGTAGAAACAACTACATATTTCCATTGTTTTATTGCGTTGTGGTTTTGGGGCATACTACTGAGTATTGTTATACACACCTCTGCATGGGATTTTCCAACACATGTCATGTCTTGTGCAATCAATCATCCTTTTGACAGAGTCCTAGGAGGACCAGAACAATATGGTGATTTTTGAGACTGGACATACGAATTTGTGTTCTTACAACTACCTACAATAGTCCCAGTATGTTTTTTTCTTATAAGTTGGAATTATGGTTACAAACTCTTTTTGGTGGGCTTGTATTTTGGCCTTGTTTCGTTTACTTTACTTTTTGTTGTACTCTGGTTGTGGATTTTTACATTCCATAATTTTTTTTCTTGGATATTTGTGCATGTGTATAGGTACATAGAGAAATTCTCCCTTGTAGGTGATATTTCTACTCAGTGCCAGTCCCCAAACCCTAGCCTATTGGAGGTGGGCATGGGGAGTCACGACACGGGATGCACTGGGATAGTTCGTGACAAAATAGGTCCTCTCTATATCCCAGTAAGCCAAATTAGAGGTCTTCCCCTCTTTTTTCTTACTAGCACAATGGTCCTCCCCATGCTATATAACCTACCCACCCTGAAGAACCATCTTGGGTAGATATGGGAATCTCTGCCATCAAATGAAAAAAACTAGGAAGCTCCATGTCGTTGTCAGTCTTATTTAGTTTTTAGATTCTGAAGATAAATTTAATTTAATAATGGAACCTTTGTGCAAGTCATCTGCATTTGAGTCTGGGGAAACAACATGGTAAGTGAGATTCATCATCCTGGAAGGTGAGATACACTCAATCCACAAATCCCTTCATAGGTGCATGAATGCCGAGGAATATTTGGATATCTTCAATTGTCTAATGGTGTAGTCATCTTTTTCATCACTAGTTTCATGCTACACATATGCCCAAGATCATGGAGAGTTATTCTGTGACTTGATTGACTGCGAGAATTTGGTATACCCACAGATAACCACCTCTCTCTTGTCACATGATGTAGTGAAAAGAACCCAGTCCTATTAAGAAATGATGCTGAAGTTTGTTCTAACTCTGAGAGATGAACTAATTTTTAGTGATCAGCCAACTCATGTAGTTTCTCAACCTCTATCTAGTCCACTTATTCATAGATAACATTGGTGCTGACACTAGTTTCTCACCAGGCACAAATCATAGCATCAAGAAACCAAAAGTCAAACCCAGATTCTGAGAAGTGAAATCTATGGGAAAATTTTTCTTCTGATCAGTTGACAATATTCTTTCTACCAAAATGAAACACCCAACATCAACATTCGTGAGTCACTCACCCAATACAAGGTCACATGATTCCACTAGACCATTTGGGCGACACGTTTTCTCCACTATAACTCTTAGTTGGTTGACCCAAAGAGTAGGTATCATTTTTATGACATTGATCTGTAGTGTGGATTGGTCGAGTTTGAAGCACTCACAGGGGACCAACAGCCTACGTCTTTTAGATACCACCAGATCCTCCAAAAATGATTTGTTCAGAGCATCAGAGTTCTCTGAATAAATATTAAAGAGTCATCCCCGCATGTTAAAATATGGGGTTGGGTGTATTATACTACTCTCTACATCAATCCCATCCTGTGACAACCTGAATATCATCTTGATATTGCAGAGATTCCTCCATGTACATTTTTAGTGAATATTGATGATCTAGGTTTAATCAAAGAAATGAAAATTGGTGCAAGATTTGATGAAGAGTACCTGCCACCTAGGGTAGTGAAATATTAGGTGGACCCTCATACAGGTGTCCTAACTCCCTTGTAAAGATGGGAACTTGGCCTTGGAAAAACCTCAAAATTATTTTCCTCTTATTGAGACACCAATAAGGGTAAAGATTATATTGGAACTTATAAGTCCTATAATCATTCTCATGTTGTGAAAAAGATAGAGGGTGATCCTGCAGTCGCCGCCCTAGGATAAAGGATTTCATATCATCAATGAGGTCATTATCTAGTAATACCCATATTATGGATCCCCTCGATGGGATCATGTTTTCCCTCTATTAATGCTGAATGGGAAACCAGAATCCCTTCTTGGCTAGTTACCCCCAATATATCATGGAAATATTTTTCTACTCTCTTAGAAGAATAATAAAGGGACATATATAATTTTATACTATCTTAATTTCATACTAGTCGACATAGAGTCCATATACCCTCCTATAGAGAAGAGATGAATCATTTTGGACTTTATAGTAATGAATTTTTTGCATCAATTTCATCCCTATAGGATATTGTTTCTATCCCATGTTTATCAACTAAGGTATATCCTAAACCATTCCATGTTGATAGGATGGCTAGAATAGTGGGTAGTTATCCTTCAGCAGTTCTATATCAGGTCCATTCTGCTTAAATTCCACAAGGTCCTCACATAGACTGGTGTCCTGGTCACCCATCTGACTCTGGTAGAGTAGCCTATTGATCTAGAATTCCTAATCAATTCCATCATCTTAGTGTACCGAGATATACTATGATGAAAAATTAATTTTTTATTTTTCCTCCCAGAGTCCAGCCGATATAAGTATCAATGATCCTAGGATTAATAGTATAGGCATGGGGATTATCTTTATCACCCCAATATAGGTGGTGCTACCATATTCATTTATGATATCATAATAATACACCAACAATGAGGCATGGTATCAAGCTCTCATTACTAGTCATGATATAGCCCCAAGATTTATGTTCCCTACTTACATGTGAAGGGAGACCCTGAGTTAGTAATCATGTAGATCAATGAATATTACATCATCTGAAAGCCAAATATCATAAATTTTCTATATTGAACTCATTATTTTATGGCCTAGTTACCTTATTAGATAGAGGTAACTCATGTTCTCTTGTCATCTTAGATGATGAAAGGGCTGTCCTAGCTATATCTCTCTTGAAGCCTGAGCAGGATGGTGTATTTATTCTTGTGGGGCATCGAAGGGTAATCGGTCCCATACTTATAAATGATGATGATAATGACCAGTAGGTAAACAAATAGACTACAAGTGCTTCCATTTAAATACCTCTAGATCTCTCATTAGTGTAAGAATCATCATAATGGACAACTCCTGTAATTGATTTTCTTCAGGATGGAACACTACTACCCAAAAGAGCTGAACAGGAGAAAATCTATCAGCATGCATTATAGTTCACCCTCCTAAGTGGGTTCAACACTATAAATACTCTTTATAGATGAGGGTTTGATGAAATTAACCTCTGTTATATTCATGGATATGATATTACCTAGGTTATTATGGAAGATAATCCAGGATCCTGTGGTGCTCATCAGGCATGGTTGAACCTCTCTCATCCAATTTTAAGGATGGGCTAATTCTGGACCGCCACAGTCCAAGACTGTATAAATTCTTCCATGAGGTTTCACGCATGTTAGATCCATTCCAACTTCAGGAATCAGTCACATGATCCCCTCAATAAAACCATTTATTCTTGGCCCTTCGTAGTTTGGGGAACTGACGTCGTCAGACTCTATCCATCAACAATAGCTTACTAGTGAAGGTTCATTCTGACCATAACAGATTTCTTTTCCAAGTGGGTCAATGTGATTCCCCTAAAGTATTTCATGTCCCAATAGATTATAGAATTAAAGAGATCCCATATCATATGTGGATTAAGATATCCACATGCTATTCTCACCGACAATGACACTAAATTTTTGGATGCTTAGCTGAAAAACTTTTTTCCAAGTACAACATATTGTCCAACCATACTTCCTGCTACTACACGTAGGAAAATGGATAGATTGAGGTGGTAAAAATTCCTCTCAAAACATTCACAGAATATGATGAGACAAAATATGAAAACTTGTTCATAGAATCTCCCCAATGCCCTCTATGATTATCACATGACGACTCATAATTCCACCTAGGAGACTCCATACTTCTTGTTATATGGAATAGAGGAAATACTATCCATTTATATTCAGACACCATCTCTCCAAATAGCCACCTATAATCAGTAGATGTTAGAAAAGACAACTCAGGTCCCTCTAACTAATTTATAATCCCTCAAACAGAATAATATTTGATTCCTGCACAATATAGAGAGGAACTAGAATAAGATATCCAGAGCATTCAATAAAAAAGTTTTCATTATCTCTTTCTTATAAGGTGATATAATGTTGGATCTCTGAATGCCATAGATACCTAGAACATAGCTACCAATGTTGGAACCCATGTGGGAGGGATCATACATCATTAGCAATTTCTATCCTAAAGGTTCATACTCGTTGTTCCCCATGGATAGAGATCATATCAATCTACCAACCAATGAAAATTTTATCAAGTAATACATCACATAAAGAGCATCAACATCCCTAGAAAATGATTTTAAAATGGGATCCTGATTCCAATCATCACGACTTTAAACTATTTTTGGGTCTTCTTTGTAAATGTGTCATGCTGTGTGGGACTCCTTTTTCCCTTATTCATGTTGTGTTGTTTCTATTGTACTATAGTTATCCCCCTTTTGGATACCTTCTCTCTTATAGTATTAATTTTTAATCTTTACACTACATATACCTTGTCCAAGCAGCGTGAATTTATGATGTGTTTTGGTTCTTATTACAAATGTGTTGTCCAGTGGTAGGATACCTTTGGCCTCATTCATATTGAGGTTTTCATGATACCACACTACATAAATCCCCCTTATAATACTCATCCCATGGTAAAAACTCTATGACATTAAACTAATATCTGATGGTTGAATAAACATGTTCCTAAACTATATGTATTTGGTCCAAAAATTATGAACATAAACCTTTTATATCCCCTACAATCCATGTTTCATGAATTTAAACATCAGAGAATCAACATCCCCAGCACATGATGTTAAACTAGGTGTATAGTCCACGTTCTATGACCTTTAACTTGTATTTAATGTCATGAAATCATGAATTTAAACTATGTATACATCTTATTTTTGATAATATGGTGTATAATGGGTCTCCATGGTCTTCATTAACGTCGGTTTATAGGATCCATGTCATACTCATTCCTCTCGAAGTACCTCTCCCACATAGTCCTAGGTGAATGATGATAAAATGCATAGCAACCCGCATCCTTAACTCATAATGTTAAACTACACAGACTGGCCCTTTCATGTCACCTTAAACCATGAAATCCACTTCCTATCCAAATGACTTTAAACTACATAAATATTATCATCATGGACACATGATGAAAAATAGAAGAGCATCATGATTCATGTTCTAGAGAGGATGTCACTTCTGGAATCTATCATATATCATGCCATATTTTGAGAACTACATATGAATTGATTCCTATCTACATAGGATACGTAGTGATGATTGGGTTTTTTATCCTGGTCTAGCCACTAAAAAAATAAACAATCGAAAAAAGTAAGAATTTAAAAATTAGTAAATATACCCTACCCCTATATACTGGTCAAACCTACACAGAAAGATCTCTTTCAAGAACTACATGCAGCTTGATTCCCATCCTCATGGGATATGTAGTGACACCGGGACAATTTCCCGTTGGTCCCAGCTGAAAATTATTCTTTTATTTTTCACCCTTAGGCCCAATTTATGGCAAATTATTCCCCTTAGATCATTCCCACTAGGTATTCCTTCAATCCATCAGACACTGATGTAAAGAGGTCCAATCTCAAAGCCTCCTCAGTAAAATGAGATGTGTCGTTTTCACTATTTGTTCTTCATTCAAATTAGATTTACTACTCCTCCATGCCACATATACCCGTTCAGGGGAGCCTCCACCCCTATGTCTAAACTCCATGTACTTAAACTGAGAGCACTATAGTATGATAATCACAACATTAAACTATGCAAATATCTCTTCTATGTTGTGTCATGTGGTGTTGATCCTCCTTGGCCTCATTTATGCCAGGCTTTTCATAACACCACATTACACATGATCACCTGATATACTTTCATCCTTAGTCCATACTCTATGAATTTAACTAAGATCAAAAATACTCAATGCCCAAGGTTAAACTACAACCATACATAAACATGTTTAGAATTCCCTATGAAAATAATGTGATGCCTTAGTTCCCTCACCTGAGAGGATTTCTGCCATCATTGTCAGTCTTCTACTATATTGTCTTCCAGAACTACACATAGATTGATTCACATCCTCATGGGATACACACCGATGCCCAAACATTTAATCTTTGGGACTATCTACAAGTTCCTTCAAACCCTCGAACCCTTGGCCTTGATTATGGTCCAGACCGTATGACATTAAATTGTGTGAAATTGGTGTCTGGGTCTTTTCAAGTAGTGCATATCCTCCTTGGCTCATTCACACCAGGTCTTTAAATTTTTCACTATGGGAATTTCTTTGAACACCACATATATTCATGGTCCATACATTATAAACCTAAACTATTTTCATCCCCTATAGTCCAATAAATATAACTTTAAACTACTTATGCTATCTGGGTTTGGATTCCACCTTATGGTATACTCTATTCTATAAATCAATTCATTCTTGATTTTAATTTCAGTCATCGTTCAAATAGACACGGACCCACAGATGATGATGGTCTCAATCCATAGTGTCTCACCACCCATTTTGGTACGACACCCTAATGGATCTCTAGTAGAAAATAACAAATCATTTGTTTTGAACTTGGTCAAAAGTTGATTCTACATTTTCTTTCAGCATTATTTACCTGTGTGGTTATGGTCCCTATATTTCGAACATGGTTAGCAGTCATCCTTTACTCACCTGTTACCCCTTTATCCAAATCATGAATGGATCTATTTCATCCTTTCTTATTCCCCTATATCATGGTGAAATTTTAGCCACAAAATTTCCTTTAATGCATGCTCCCACACTGAGTGTGCCTCACCACAACTTAATAATTTTGGTGGGGTGCGTACTAATGTGGTTGAGCCACTTATAATCCCTTTATGTTCAAGACTCAATTAACATAATCAAAGAGTCTCACTGGGAAATTTTGGTGTATCCCTGTGCCCATTTGATGATCATTCACATCGGGGTTATCACCCAACCACACCACATATGTCAGTTTCATAATTCGCATCAACTTCCATCTATTTCTGAAATCTTTTTTGGTACACAATCCTCTTATGAATCATTCATGTAGATATTATTTCCTCCATTACAAAAAATGTATTTGGAATAGTCATTCCCATAGTCCATGAGACATGACCTTAAACTGTGGGCAACATCTTAGTCACATGACATTAAACAATGGGATGTGTCCTGATCAATTTTTGTTAAATTTTACCATGCATCATCCTCAATGAATGACACTAAAATACATTTGCATCATTGTCTTTTTCATTATATAAATCTGCATGTAATTCTATACCCTTTCTTGAGAGGATTTCTCCTTGTTTGTTGGTCATATACCACATTGCTCTCATCATTATTTTTCACTCGACATTCGATATGACTCTCCTATTAAATGTGGGTATGATAATTGTTTAGACTATTGTTCTTATAATAATGTTCCCTATCTAATATCATTGTAATTCCAAGAGTGTTAAAATCCATTCAAATATTTCATCACTCTGTTTCCATGCTTTTCACACCCTTTATTTCAATCCTCATCCTTTTCCACAATTGAAGGGACCCCATAATGGTTTTGTATCATGTCCCTTTGTCTCACCTTTCATCAGGATCCAAAATTTCTGAATACATTGGATGACATTTCAAGATAGGTTTTGTGTTTCCAAAATAGTCAGCAGAGGACCCTCATTTTCTTGTCCACATTTTAGGCTAATGGTACAGATGCTATGTTTCAAACATGGTAAACAATTTTCCTATGACAACATTGTGTTATCCTTGTGTTCTAAATATTTTTTATTTTGAATCACACTACTTATTCCCCTTTGTTTGTGTAGATTTCAATTCCCCTATTGTTATCCCATTCGTACACTACCACACATCAATAAAGTGGGTTGTATGCTATGAGATCTATATTCTCTAGCCATAGAATCTCTCGGACGAAGCATTATATGTGACAAGTCTACTATAATTGACCCCATTGTTTGAAGGTTATCTTACACTCATATAAATTTAATGATTATGTGATAATACCTTGTTTCTCTCACTTGGCATGACCCATGTATGCTTAAGGATTAGTCCTCATTTGTCTCAGAAATATAGGTGAAGTGTGACAATTAAAGTAGAAAAATAAATGTATCCATGCATTTAAAAAGATTAAAATACTGAAAATGAGTTATCTCATGGAAGTACTCCTCCACATATTAGAAACTCTCATGAATTTTTGAAGAATTATCCCTATAGATCTAGTCTAGTGATTGAGTGAATCATCTCTGCCAACCACTAGTATGTAGCTTCTAGAATTTTCTCTTTCTTCTCGAGATTTTCATCCCCATCACTGAACACTAGATGAAGATCATCAAATTTTATAGATTTCTATCCCCAATTTTCCTGGAGTTTAGAAATTTGAGTAGTCACCAACTTCATTTGGTTCTCATCCACAAATAGTTGAGCTCTAATATTCCTAATGATCTTATTTTGGGTCATGAGGATGAAATAACACTCGCCAACTTTACCCTCTTGATGATGAATCTCCCCATTTACCTATCATAACTTTTGTATGATGTCATAATTCATCTAACACTGAGAAACAACCAGATGCTGACTCCCCTGTTGTATGTTTTTAAGAAGACAATCACAGACCAGCATATGGAGGCATTGACCATCCGCTCCTCCAACTAAAATATTTTGAACCCAATGGTGTAGGGACCCAATATGAATAACTAGTTATGACTCTAGATTTTTTCTATGACCTATTTAATACACCTCAATGCCCTAGGCCATATGATGTGATTCACTCCAGCCACTATATGGTTAGAGTCATATAGAACATTAGGATCTATAGGTTCATACTTTGGTAAAGTAGCCAAGAGTTTACCAGTAGGGTCTTCCTATAGTAGTCTCTCTAAAGGGTTGGGATACATATCCTAGGGTAAACCATATTCACTATTTTATTCTTCAGTACCCTCACCCCTAACAGCCTTGATTCCTGTCTAAATAGTGTCATCACTCGCAACTATAATCAATTGTTCATCTAGAACCAATAAGATGGATCAACATGGACGTGAAAATCCCTATAACTAAGAGCAACCAACAAAATTGATCCTATGGATGCCCCAGAATGTTTCTCTCACTGATCTCATAGTCGCGAGATCACTGATTTGAATAAATAACCTCAGTCAATTTGCTCAACTAATGATAGGTATGACTTTTTTAAATTTAAGACTTACAGGAGTCGAGCACCACTGGGTCGAGCTTCTGAGTCACCGCATGAACATCCACCATAGTAGAGAGTTAAACACATAGTATTTAAATGATTGTAACTAGTTATACTTTCATCGTTTGATATGGATTTTCATAATATAGGTACATGTTGATGCTAAAGCTCCTTGGAAACCCAATTATAATTGGGTTATTCCAGATTTTCTCTTACGCTGAGGAGAAATTTAATTGATAATAAATCTCAGATGTGCTTCATCACAAATAGTGGGTGTCTTCATAGGGATTCCAAGGAATAGATATCTGTATATAATGGGAAGAGAAAGGGTTTTTGAGGTTATCATGTCGCCCTTCTCATTTATCTCACCACTAGCCATCTCAACCGCAACTGAATCACCACCTACCCCAACTTTGGGTTTGGGCCCTGAAGCACCTTCCTTCTCACACACCAGAACATCTTCACCACTATAGAAGGGGCCCTTTGATTAACACTTTATTTCTCATATTCAATATTTTTTGTAGTTATCATGTCAATGTGGTGAAAAGAAGAGATCATTATATGGTATGAGTATATTAATATTACAAAGAGATATTCTGAAAAATCTTCATCGGAGCTCACAACCTCACAACTCTCCTGTGGACTCCCTTGATGAGAATTCATTCTTCGAGACTCCCCACATTCTTCTTATTCTTTTTCACCTACTTCATCATCACTTTCATCCTCTAGTGATATCTCATCCCAATATTAATCTTGGACAAGAATTACCTTTATCAAGATGGTAGGTACCTCATTCTTCCCCCTCTAGAATACATACATATCCATAGATATTAGGTACACATTCCCTTCGATGGAAGTTTACCTTGACCACAACCTGAATGTTCTAGAAATCTAGAAATTTGATCCCGTGAAATTTCAGCTTCCATTATATGTTTTTGGGTCACATCACTTGTCACAATGTTCTCAAGGAAGACCAGGGGGACGAGAAGTCAATGTCAGTGGATTCTCCCAAGTGATATCTCAGATTATTTCTAGGATCCTCTTTTTATATCCCTTGAGGTCTCTTTAGGTATCATTCTCCATTAGGAGGTGGGGGTGCGACAGTACCATGTTATATCCCCACCACTATGGTTCTAGTTTTCACTACCCCAGCTATCGAGCATTCCTCTTGGGTAGAATCTCATATTATTAACCTATACTCTAGATATACACTCAATGGTTTAATCAAACTGATGAATTTCCACAAAATTTCATCAAGATATGACTCCACCCAATTTTTAGCATGGTCTATTGATTGGACGACATCAATTTCCATAGGTGGAAACATTATACTTTCCCTAAATCACATTGTTTTTAGTGTGAACCATAGTTAGCAGAGGATATAGTTTTTTCTCTCTTTATGAACATCTATTTAGACATTATATACCACTTGTTGAAGGAATTTGATCTCAATCGAGAAATGGTATGACACATACAACTCATAGAGAACCTTTTCTTCAATCCAATCCACCAACGCACCACCCCTGAAACTTTGTATGTACTCTCTACACTTCCCCATACCCCATAGGTTTTCCTCCATTGGGAGGAAAAGAGTATATAAGGGGTGGGAGATTAAGTTTTTTAGTCTCCAATATGGTTTATGACCTCATCATCATGAATAATTAGTGTCCGAACACCTATAATATTTAGTATGAATGACTATAGACCAGTGTATCGAGGGTGGATGGAGTTTAGGAATTTTTACTCCCCAAGACATTATTTAATTTCACCATGTAGGGACTATAATGTCTTAAAGATTATTCTTGGTGTAAATCCCATTATGACATGTCTAAGGATGTTATATATACTATCCAACACAGGAACTCCAAGGTTAATCTTGTTAAGAGATACAAGAATCCCATCCATTACCAAGGTCACCAGGAATATCCCAATTTTAGTGTCTCTAACTGGTAACAACCACCCTCTTAAGAAAGATGAAATAAAGGAGGTATATATAACTAGTGGTTCCCAACCTTCGAACATGATTTATCCCAGTGTATGACATTATCCTACCACTAGGATTGCCTAATAAAATCCTACCTATCCCCATTGTGATGTGATCAGACACTTCTTCCCTCAACGTGACATGCTTACCTTCTTGTCCTTCTTGGTGAACAAGTCAAACCATGATTGAAACTTAATGTAATTTTGGATGAATATTATATTCACCTTATCCTCCTCCATCTCTAAGAGATTTTGTGCTAGTATTGGGATTCTTTCACTGTCTTTCCATGTATTCTCTAGAAAAATGAACTCTACGTATTGGAATTCCTATTGAGGAATGCCTCTAATGCAGTGAATGTCCCACAAGATAAAGTAGACTTCCCTATAGTGGAGGTGGAATATGGTTGTTTCTAGAGACCATCAGATGAGTATCACCAATAATAGCTCACATTTATGATATATATGGATCTATGACATTCATACTACTTAATATAGCCCAATGTTTCATAGCTCTTCTCTAAACCTCCCGCATGTGTAGCGTACCCAGCACACCCATGCACATTCACTTGTGAATTGTTTCCCATAAATTAGGTCCAAATCCTTCTACCAACCCACATTTTCATTCATCATGCTTCTTTGGAAGGAACGGGTGTAGTGGGTAAGGAACTTTTCCTCCTTTGGCTCATAACTCGTGTCAATATTGGTTCTCCCATTCAAAACATAGATGACCATGTCCTGATGATCTCTTGAATCGTGGACCTGAACCATGATGTTGCATCGATGGTGGATTTCATTATGCGTGAACATTGATTTCTGTGAATAAATATTGAAACTTGGGATGTAAATTTCATCTCATAGCCTAAGGTTTTACAATGGGAGGCTTTCAAATAGAAGACAATACCTGTACAACTACGTCAGTATTCGCAGAAGCATCTGATTTGATGATACAAACCTCCTTTAATGAAGTATATGATCATTCCTGATCATCTCCACTCATCTTTAGGCAATGGAATATTTGATATAATCCATTTTTTTGACCTTCCATTTTGGTTTATCTTGGTAATCAAAAGTATTATGTGAAAAAGGAAAAGGGTTTGGTAAACAAAAGGTAGTTTTGTACTTTGGATTGGTTGGTAGTTTTGGAAAATTTCTAATATTTCACATGTTTAAATAGTGGAAGATTCAGAACCAATATTAAAGAGTGTCCAAAACTCAGTTGTTTCATGCAGAATAACCAAACTTTAATGAATGATACTGGTTTTCCAATCATGCTAAAATTCATGGTGTAGTACATAGGTCCCCCTTAGCATTTTTTTAGAAATGGAACTAGGAATCTATTTTTATTCATGGTACCTTATGTGCCCCATCTATTGTTTTCACCCAACTCATATAATGAACCATTCTCTTCGATGTTTCCATTGGAACCTGGACTTCTAGTCCTATTTCAGCTCATATTCTAATGGGGGTATTTATTTGCACTAAATTCCATATAATTCCACAATTTCCGTCTTTAGGTAAACGGAAAGAACCATCTAACATAACAGACCATCATGAGATCATGAAGGAGGGCAAACACAAGTTTTTAGGTGTGCATTCATGATTGAAATCATTATGCAAGGCCCTTATGTGCCCAATGCTACCAAGATAGGCCTTTTGTACCCCAACCACTCAAAATGTCCAAGTAAACTGTGTACAAGTGGTTCCTTCTCTATTCAATAAAGTGAATCACATGCAAGGCCCTTACACACCCAATGAAAAATCAAATGGCCCTTTGCACGCACGCCCACCATGGCTAGAAGACTAGCTATAATGAGGGCCTATTTTTCTCCTGAAATCTTATGTGTTGTCATTAAAGGCATCATCTATATATTAAAGTGAACCCCCTTCTTCAGGGTGATACTTCAGAAGTTAAAGCGTCACTCTGATTCACATAAGATTGGTCAACCACGACATCACAATAGAATGCAAACTTCAATGTATATGATCTTCTATAATAGGTTCCCTAGGCATCGTCCTTTATATGGGCCCATAGTAGATTGATCCCCATAAAAAATATTTTAGTTTATGTTAGGGGCATGAAAAAGGCCACCCTTGCACACACCCCTAGTACTAGGCACAACTCAATATTGAGCTAAACCCTTCCAGTTATGTATATCACTCAAATATTACACATACACCCTCTTTGATTCTATATGGATTATCCCTATATCGAAACACGATATCTGATCCTCTCTTATGTGCAACCCTCACTTCCTACACATAGCCCTCCAGGATTGAACACAGTAAGTTCTTAGTCCCTCGGGAGTTTTCCCCTATGCCCATTGTGAATTTGTTTCCCTACCTCAAAAATTCCAGCATAGGTATGCTAATCACCCTTTATTTTCTGTATAGGGATAATAACATGGACCACGTTTGTGACCACTCCCCCACACTATTCAATCCTAGATTTACTAAATCCATCCCCTCCTAAGGGTTGATGATTGAAGATTACATAAGACCAAGGGGTGAAGAGTGAGTCCTCCACATCTGAGATACATGGTGTAAAACTATCTACCACCAACATCATCAACACTTGACATTAAACTGTGATCTCACATTGTGTGTAAAGTATAGGATGTCTCCATGTATGAGTGACACATAATGAGATCCTCCTTACATGTAATGACATCCTCCACACACGGAATCACATCCTCCTAGGTATCCCTCTAGGAGAAATCCCATTTCCCTTATTGTAGGAGGAAGTACCTTTTACCCTCTTTTTCTCCCCCAGATATGAGGCTGAAAGTGGGGATGATTACTAGGAACCTTTCCACTTCCTATACTCTCAATACTCCATCTCTCTCCCATGGGGATTTGTTGAAATGGGCCTATGAATTATTTGTCTTGAAAAATAAAATTGAATATTTTTTTAAAGATAATTTATAGTATATGGAAGACCCTATTCCATCTATAAAGGATATATTATAGGTTTAGAGTGTTCATTTTTAATAAAACATACTAAAATTGTGCTGGTATTAAAAATAGTTTTAAAAATAAAATATATTAATTTAAACTGTTTAGTAGTTTATAAACCAAGTGAATTTTGAAAGATATGACATAAAGGTGTCATTGTGATTTAGTACACACATTAAATTCTCATATTTCTTAGATATTCATTCATGTTTGGAGTAATTATTTGGTTGAACTTAATTGGGATCCTGATGATTTCCTAAAATTTTATTTCAATTATTCAAGAACCAATCATTGACATAACAATAGTATTGTAAAGGTCCAGAACATATGCATAAAATAAGAGATTAAAAATTAGATTCAAATATCTAGAAATAGGGTACGAAAAGGATTATTATATTTTCCAACCGGATCATCAAAAGTCATGCACTCAAAGCCTCACACTAATGGGTTAGAAATTAAGAGAAAATCAATTACTTTCATCAAAAAAAGAATTCAAATAATAAATAATGAATGTTTCATGGAATGATATGTTTTTACAAACAAATTAATCAAAACTAGTAGCCAATATATTCATCACAACTCTCTTGACATGTTTATATATCCCTCACAACGAATGCACACCGTTTAGCCTTACATTGAGAGGAGGAGGAAGCTTGGGTGGATCTCCTTTTTCTTTTCAAATATCCCTATAAGGATATGGGGAAATATAACCTATGAGAGGATAAAAGGACTCTTATGAAAGCTCAATTTGACATAACTTCACTCTCTTGTATTATATGAAAATGAGGTTCCCATGGTGGCTTTTTATAGCAAAATTGGGAAGTGGTTTTGGGAACCCAGTTTTGCTCATACAAATTATATAACATCTTTTAGTTTCTAAATAGGATTATCTAGACTAAAATAAACCAAAAAAATATTCAGCCACCTATTTACTATCTTCAATGAATGTTTGGAATCATTTTTAGTCCAACATCATGTGATAAGGATGAAGCACGACACACAATTTTTGACTTCATATAGATTTAGTATCATGGACAAATCATACTAGATGGGTCACCATATGGCCGAATTCGGATTCAGTTGCTTCATAAAAGTTGTATACCGTGATGTTTTTGATTCTCACACAAACTTTCATCACATTTTGACAAATGGATTTCTCGAAATGTGAAAAATAATGGAAATAAGTCCTTGGGATTCAATGTAGTTTGGCCTATTTTCTTTATGGATCCTATTTGGCCCTCCAAATCACTTCCTCCTACTATAAAATCACCAAAACAAGTAAAATTTACCTTTTTATAGTGTTAAAAATTCAATTATGGAATAAAATGTTATTTTTTTTTATAAAATTAGGAATTTCAAATACAAAACCAGTTTAAAATAGTGGTGTAAGAGTGTAATAGAGGAGTGAATCATGGTGCAATCAACCAATTCTACATGTAATTCCCACGAATAAAGATTTATATCCACCTAAAAAGGAATGATATCCTCCTCAAGAATCTTCCATAAATAACACCCACACTATCTCTCTTTATATCATATTTCATGACACACTTTCTAGGTGTACTACTTCCTCTTCTTTCTCACACAGATCATGACTCACATGGGTTATGAGTTTAGTAGCGACCTTCAAACACATCAGTCCTAAATGGGACACTTATATGTGTAAGAACCAACTAAATTTTCCACTCCCATGCAAAATTTACAACTATATTATCTATTTATATGGGCCTCCTATTTATGTGTAAGCCACAACAACCCTTATGAACTATGTGGGATTTTATTCCCAATCACTTGGGATACATATGAATCCTCTTTGAGGTATAAAGCCAAAACCCCCACAATTCATCAACTATATCCACTACATCCAATTAATCCAAAATCTATCATGATATTACCCAGGCTTCCACATCCCAGTAGAATCATGCCACCCATCTGGTTCATTCCTACATATAAGCCCCTTCCACATCATTGATGCTCCTAACAACACCTGGGTAGCTCCCATGTCTAAGTCCCACACGATCCAACCCAATATAACCAAGATAAATCCTCTTATAATTAGAAACTCTCATTAGTATAAACAACAAAATCCATCAAATAATGTTGGTTTTGATCACTATCTCCTAAACATGGTAAGTATTATGTATCCCTGAGATTCAATCCCAACCAATGGTAAACCTTGGTGCCCCCCTTCTAGGGGTGCACCTCCCTGATCGACCTCCATCATTTTTCAGATCAACCTTCAAGGTGTTGAATCTTCCATTTATAAGAAACACCTCCCTAGATCCACCTCCATGGATCATTTTAATCCATCCATCAGTAAACCATCCAAATGCTCGTTCTTAGGGATGTATCTCCCTGAACTAACCCCATGGATAATTCTTATCAATTTTACTCCATCTCCACAATACACTAAACTCACGACTTTTCAAAATCCTACCTTATGTTAAACATGATATGTATGAGGAAACCCTTAAAATATATGAATCTCTAATTAGATTCCTCATGATTGACATAGGATGTCGTGACTCCCATGCTAGAGATGCCTCCATGAGATTCCCTCTTATGATGAAGAATATGGGGACTGATGTTCTGGTGTCCAAACATTCCAGTTATTCCCAATATACTACCCCCTTAACTGAATGTTTATTCCATGTCAAGTCCCCATAGAATGTCCATATAGAATTTTTGTATTGAATAGAAATCCACAAATGGGTCACACTAAGAAATATTTTCACAAACATGTATTAATATATGAGAGAGACTCGAACTAGTGACAAGTTCCAAGTATAAATCCATAGATGGTGTAACAGACATCCCATCATCCCATTTAAATTAAAGATCAATCATCCCTATGAAAATGATTAATTCCAACCACTATTGGAAATTGGGAATATGGGGTAACAATGCACACCAGCATCATGATGAAATGTATGGTGGGAACTTCAGAAAAATCTTTGAAAACAATGATATAATGAGTTTCAGATCACATTCTATGTGTCATCTTAGAATAGATGGGTGTAATTTGAGAAATGAAACCAAGAATTTGAGGGAAATCCATATTGTTCCAAGTTCATGAATGAATTATGGGTATGAATACTTTCTGGTTTTTTTTTATGACGAGGATGGGTTCCAATGATGATTGGGGTTCTCATCGGTATTTGGATGTCGAATCACATAGAGAAAATTGTGAGAGACCAAGTTTGAGGGTATGTTGTGATTTTATAATGGAGGAGGTTCCAAAAATTAAATATTGGTGGAGGCAAGATGAATTTTATGGTGGGGAGCACCATAGAATTTTTGGGTAACTATGTGATTACATAATTGGTGTTTCAGTTGGATGGGATCGAGAAAGATCTATTTTTTGTTTTAGTTTTGTCAAAATATGTTGGATCAGGTTGTGTCCAGTTGATCGCATTGAGTTGGAGTTTGTGCCTTGGTTATATTGGGGGATTAAAAAGACAAAAGAATCTATTGTATATACTTGGTGACCAATATAGTTTTGTTGAGGTGGATGGATGACCATCATGAAATCTTAGGGATGAGAAGTATTGTAGTTCATAGGTTGTAAGATCATAAAAAATTTGAAGATGAATGTGTCATTTTAATTTTGTAATGACACATTTTTATTACCCATTAAAGGCTTATGGGGAATAGATAAGGGATAAAAATTACATTGTAGGTTTAGTATAATAAAAAGTGGATAAAAAGAGCCTTATAGTCCATTGGGAATGGTTTGAGCATGGTTAGTATTAATTGTGAAGAATGATTGTGCGTCTTTTATGAGGAAAGAGCATGGTTTGAAAAACTGTGTGAGGTTACCCATGATCCCATGGAGCTATATGTCCCTTGGATAGAAACAAAAACATATATTCCACATGGTTTACCAATTTCTGTGGGTATCAAAATAAATCATGTGGCCCAGTTTCACTTCAAACAGTGGAAATTGCACGGTTGGAACATCGTTTGAAAAGACATGTGACAAACCCATGTGCCTTATTAAAATGGTGTATTTACCAACTTTACCTATCAAGATTAAATATTTATCCTCCTATTTTAACCACCATTATTACTCCAAAAGTTTAGGATGTGAATCATTTCCGCACAATCCTTCCAATAGTTATCTCCTTAGATTCTAGGTTGCTTAGAGTAATGTTTGTTATGATTGAATCCTCTAAGTAATTATATGAGAAATATTCTATTATTTTATAGGAAAATGTTTTAAATTATTATTTCTATTTTTCTTAATCTCATGAATCATATTTCTAGATATTTTTTCACCATAGTAAGTAATGTCATTTTATTATGAATCAAGGGCTCTAGTTTGATGGGTGGTTGTCTATGAGCATGAGGTAGGTGGTCTATATGATTTTACCCAAAGTTTGGATGGTTTTATTCAGTATTTGTTTATACCAATGTAATTTATTGATTTAATTATGTCTCCTTAAATTAGAAAAGTAAATATGGTCATGTATTGATGTGTGATACACTTCACAGATACCATTGGGTCTGTTGATTATTGATACTAGACCTAGGGTTTCCCATGGAATATATCAATCCCATGAGAGTGGTGTAATGAAATTGTGAATGATGAGATAGATAATTTAATACAAAACACATGATTTGAATATCATTTTGTATGTTAGCATTTTTAAAGGGATACTTGGTAAAATTTGGGGATAAGTGTTTATGTAATGATAGGAGGATGATTTAAACTATTGTCTTTGAAAATATTTTTTGAAATTCCTTAGAGTTTTTTGAATAGTTGAAATGGTATGATTTGGATTTTTATCAGTTTTTGGTTTTCAGTGAGTGAAAATTATGTTTTAAAGTCAATAATGATTTCAAATTATGCATTGAAATCAAGGTGATTTTTAAGGGGCTTTAAATGGATATAAAAGTTTGATTTGAAATTAGTGTGTGTCTTCCAATATGGATAATATTCCATAATGGCTCTAATAATGGTTCTAATAGGAATCATTATCTTGGTCTTTATTTTGTGTTTTTTAGAAGTGAACGAAACATGATTTTAAAGGATGGCTTCAAGGTGTTTTAAATAAACTTTGGTTTTTGTGTTTGTGACTTATAAAAGGGGAGTGTTTATATTAATAATGGTTTTGAAGAAAATTTAATTATTGATTTAAATGAATTATTTTTAAATGGTTAACGTATGGTATTGGTACAAAAGGATTAATTTATTAGACCATGGAAATATTGATAAAAGGGTGAGATAACCCCATGAAGTTTTAATGTGATTAAAGGTCAATCATGTTGAATCATGAAAGGTGATTGTTAATGAAATGGATATTGGTGTTAGTCATGGAATTTCACATCATGGTAGTTCTATTTTTCATGGAGGTTCACATAATGGAATGGGTTTTAGTCATGGAATTTCAAACTATGGTAATGATGTTCATAAAGGATGTCCAAATCAAGGAAAGGGTTTTGGTCATGGAGTTACACACCATGGAAATGAGGTTGATCATGGAATTCCACATCATTATTTGTGATTTTCTGTCTTGATTTTTTGCATCCATAATGTTGATAAATGGACTGATGATCCCTATATATAAAGTTGAAAGACTATTATTTAGGATTTATACTTCTCACATGGCTGAAGTAGGTTTGGTGGATGGGTTATATGATGGAACAAAATAGTTAAAATTGATAATTAATAAATTTTTATAGGAAAACATTATTATTTTATTATCTTGTTAATTAGATTATTTTTTTATTTACACTATTTTTAGATTAGTTATTGCTTTAGAAATTTTTGGTGATGGCCTATTGAGTTGTACACACACAATTCTCATGTGGCCATAGAACTTGGGTACCTGAGCATATGCTACTTGTTTTCAGGTATTGGTTATTGAAAAAGGACATGGATTTTGGATATGTTTAGACCAATAGGATGGGGAATGTGATGTCAGGACTAGGTTTGGACTTGAGACTATTTTGGGGTTTTCCCTAGTTTTAGTGTTTGGTATTTTTCTTATATGACTTCATGAACTATAGGGTATAAAAATCATTGTTGTATCCAGTTAACTCTGTTTATTTTTATTAGTTTAAATATATCGTTCCATTTACTACTTTTACTGGTTCATGTATATTTTTGCTATTTCTTTCTTGTTATATACTTACAATGATGTTATAGTCTCCCAAATTTCCTCTTTACACCCTCACTAAATGTTTTCATCAACTATAATATTGGGATGTGTGCTTGAGTTAATGTAAATAAATTTCTTTGGGAATTAGATTATTAGCTACCATAAAGAGTTGTTATAAAGTAACTAGTATTATATAATCAATTCCATTAAATGTTTGATTAATAATTTTGAATCATTATAATACATCGTATTTATAAAACATTTCCACTCTCAATTTCAATTATTCAAATAAAAAAAATAAATATCATGTAAATTATCCATTAAGTATAGATTTGACATAAAATTTAAAAACTCCAATGAAAACAACCAAAACAATAATGATAATATTAATAATAATAACATTACAAATACTAATGATGATGATGATAACAATATTAACATTCTTTCATTCCTTTAAAAAATTGAAAATGCTTCTTCTATTATAATCTATAAATAATTTTTTTTAAAATAAAAACATCAAATTTAGTTTTAGTCTATAACATTTACGTTTTCACTTCTTGAATTATCCTTACACACTAATGCACTTAAATACACAAATACCTTTATATTTATGCACATATTCACAAATCCTTGTTTGAACATGTAATTAAATGTATCTATTTAAATTTATATACAAATTTTTATAGGTATTAATTATAAAATAATTTATTTATAAATGGGTTACAAGGGAAAAAAATTAGATGAGAA
This sequence comes from Viscum album, assembly GCA_963277665.1. NCBI lineage: Eukaryota > Viridiplantae > Streptophyta > Magnoliopsida > Santalales > Viscaceae > Viscum > Viscum album. Next base: position 1,469,880,721 of record OY728158.1, read on the forward strand.
AAAAATATTTGAAAAATAATAATATTTTAAAAAAATTATTTTATAAACTAAACATATAATAAAACTGTAAATAAACCCTTTAGAAATAATATTTAATACCAAGTTAACATTTATAAATTTTAAAAGTACTACTTAAAAGTTATTCAAAAAATTTCTTTAACCATTGGTATGCACAATTGGGTAAAATAATATTTTAACCGATATATAAAATAGAAAAATTCCTCAATTTCTAGGGAATCCATGTTAGACCCAAATTTTATCTTTAAAAATTCCATAAAAAATCATAATATAGTAATTAGATACCAAAAATATAAATTTAATATTTTTTCTATCAATGGTTTTAAAATTAATGATTCAAACATGGAGAAAACCTTCTATTAATTGAAGTAAAGAAGGTAAAAATCCTTGAATAATAAATGAATGAGACCCAAATGACACATCACACACTCTATAACCAAATAAATTTCAAAAATCAATCAATCCTAACACCCTAGTATTTAGCTGGCCACAAACCTAGTGAGACAATAAATTGGAAGGAGATAAATTTGTAATATGGTGACAAAAAGGTGATAAATGATTCCCATACCCTAGGAAATTCATGTATAATATAATGAGGTATCGATTTCATTGAGTAATCAAGGGGATCCACATATCATCCAACCTAGGATGTGTCATGCTATAGGGGAGATAAGAGAGGTGTGAGATGGTTTAATTATGAGGAAGGGTAGACAGGTAAATTTGAATTTTTAAAAATTGGGTAAGACACGCTCTTTTCCAAATCATGTTTCAATCATGTCCCCCATACTAGATTCACTAGAGAATACTCATCGTTTGGCCGCATAGTTTTCAAATCATGTTCCAACTAGGAAAAACCTTATAATATACTAGAGACCCACATCTCATGGTTTTTAGATGGTTATAATTTTTCATATGCTGATGGTGAAAAATGAAAAACTTTATTAAAAATTTAATAACTAAAAAAATAAATCTCAAGAATAATAATGTAGATAAAAAATAATAATATAACTAATAAGATAAGGTATTGGGTGTTCTAGTAATCTAGATTAATTGATACTTTTATAGTGTGGTCCATGCAATTTTTTCAAATTCAAATTCCCTCAATTTAAAAATAAAAAAGGTAACAATTTTTAATGAAAAAACTGAATTGAATAAAGGGATTAGGTATTATATTATTTTGATTCTATTATATGGTGTGTGGGATACAAAAAAAACTCACATGGAGTGATAAACTTGTGACATTTTATTGTCTATTTTTTGTGTGTACATTCACTATTATTTTTTATATATAAATTTTCTAATTACATAAGAGATTAGGCCTACTATTTATGAATTTATTTACAATCATAACCTATCGAATAGGAAATACATAATATACATTTTAAATTCCATTAAACCAAAACATAACATCTATTATGAGTAAATTAAATAAAAAACAAAATAGTTAGGGATGATCACAATTTTTTGGAGGGGGACAATCTATTAAGGTATTTTCAAATTCCATATGTTCTCTACGAACAAATATGTGTAATTTTTTTTAAATTAGAGGAGCAAGAATGAATAATTGTTTTTCAATATTATGTGAGTCCCCATTTCATAAGGGAAGAGTGGGATAGAAAAAATCATTTAATAAGTATTGAGTGACATGTCATTATTGATTTATTTCATTAAATATAATGTATGCATTGAGAGTTAAACCTTCTTTTTCGGCTAGTGATTTTAACATTTGAACCTCCCACCTTCACCCAAATAAAAACCTTAAGGATACCATATTATTTTAATGGGGAGTTTATTGTTAATTGTAAAAACAATAACACATGGATGCTTATAGTTATTCATGTGTGAGATCCAGATTTATAAGATCCTTGTTAAAATTACTTTTAGTAATGACAAAAGCTAAATATGAGAAGCTATGTAAGATTACATTATGTGAATCAATTGGGTTAAATAAATTTTGAGTAAATAAATAAAAGAAAATGAGATTAAAAAAATAATTATTAATAAAATATTGATAGAAAATGATCACAACTCAAATTTTATTGATTTTAAACAGATATTTGATGTATAATTTTTCCTATTGTTAAAATCTTTGGTGTCAGGGTGTGATAACGTATGTTTAAAGATAACATTGATGTAAATCTTTCAAGACCTAACTTACATCAAAAATTAATATTTTCTGCATCATTATATTATTCACTCGTCATATTTCTAGTTTATCTTAGTCGACTGAATTAGAAGTGGAGAGGTATTATGGATTACTTAGAGGAATCATGTAAACTTCATGAAACTTATTAAAATATTTTTTTGAACAGGATGACCATATAATAAAGAATTTTTAGTGTTTTAAATAATCATTTTTGTATATTAAAGTGATAAGATTTCTACTCAATTGAATTATTTTATTATAAACCAATCATTAGTTGAAGAACTGTGATAAATCAGTTTTTATAAAAATAACTTTAGTATTGATTTGTTCCCACTGATTTCATTCATCCTTCTATCACATACCCTTCACTTTTTTCACTTTTATTTCATTGACTCATTTATCATCAACTTCAATTTACATACTTCATGAAATATTAAAAATAAATAATAATAATATTATAACAACAAAAAAACAATTTAAGAATAAATAGATCACATTGAAGGAACCAAATTCTCCTCGACAAAACAATCCCTAATATTATTACTCAGTATTATTAAATATTTGTTTTATATATTTTTAAATTACATTTGTATCCCTTTGAAAATTAATCCATGATTTGTTTATGAAAGAACATATATAGAAATTTTATAAAATAAGATACCCTTTATTAATTTTTAATGAAACATAATAAATTATTGAATTTTTATAATGTAAAAATCATTAAAACCCCCTTGGTGAATATTATATGAATTGATAAAACTGGGAAGAAAAAATTAAATAATATTAAAGTTTCAATTAAAACATTGTATGAAGAATTAGAATATAGTAAACCTATTATTAATAAAAAAAACTTGGCTCACTAGTGATGATGAATTACAAGTTATTAAATCCTAACAACATATATATAATATATTTTAAAACCATGTATAATGTGATATTATTATTAGTAATAAATATAAATAATTATAAATAAGAATATTATTAATATTAAATAATAAAATATATATTATTTATCATATTAAACAAAAATTCTAACATGACAATTTTATTCATGAAGAATGGGTGGATTTTTTTAATGAAGATTTAGATCAAATTTATAAACTTATCATTTGGGTTTATTTGACTAGATCAAAATAGAGAAAAGTTATTGGAACATAGTGGGTATTTATAAATAACTATTATAATAATTTATAAATTAAAATAAATAGATATGTGGTGGACTGGTAGAGATATTCTAAAGTTGAGGTAATGTAACATTTTACTTTTGTTACAAGGGGTGGAAGTCAAAAAAAACCTTTAGCTTTTAAAATACATGGAAAATAATAATGTATAAAATATATATGAGAAATATATTTTATTTAATATATAAACATATAAAGAGGTTTTTATTAAATAACTATAGGGTTTTATTCCTGAGAAATTTCACACTAATACATGATAAACAAACAAATATATCTATAATATATGTCCATATTCATGGTAATGTGATTATAAGTTTTAGTTTTCTATATAATTAATTTATTTAAAGAAAAATAATATGAACATAGACCATTATCTAAAGTAAATAAGAGAATATAGATAAATTATCTTTGTCTATGATTAAAAAATTTATTTGAGATAAGGAGTATTCTTATAATTAATTTTTAAAAGATATTATTAAAGCTTTTGAATTTACATTTATTAAATATTTCATATAATTATATATAAATTAGTTAAATTAATAAAAGAATTATAATTTTCATTTCCATGAGTATTATCTTAGAGAATAGATGATGAAATTTTTCATAGGTGAATTCAATGATGTATCTATGCCTATAAATTTTTAAAATTGAGTTTGTATGAGGCTTCCCGGGGAGAAATTCAAAACTAATTAAATAATGTGATTAGAATATTTTTATTCCATATAAATTTATTATTGAATTGATTTTGAACATATCATTTTTTTATAAGAAAAAAATTATATATTTTATTAATTTAAATTTTTTTAGATAAATTGTTTTACATTTGAATGATGTATTGTTTATTGAAGAACTAAAAGATGTTGAGTTTATTGATTTAGCAATAACACTTTTTTGTTTATATTAATTCTGTTATTTTATATATCATCTCTTATCATTTTATGTTATATAATAAATTTTATAATGCGAAATGGAATGTCCCAAGCTATTGAAAATGTGCACGATGATGTGGTGGGGACTAACATAATTCAAAGAGAGTAGTTTTCCATGTTCAAAATGGGGAGATGTTTGGGAATATTTCATAGTGAGAGGATTTTTGAACTAGATATCTACTTGAGGAAAACTCCCAACTCAATAATAGTGTTTTGAGGATAGATGTTCCATAGTAATAATCATTTCAATTTTAAATTCCAAATGTTTGAAGATGAACAATATACCATGGGTCTAGTAACAGTGGTGCATAAGTAAAATTTGAACATACCATGGGGACTGTTTCACTATTTTATATATTGTGGTGTTGATTTTATTAAAGACTTGAAAATATATAGTAAAATACATGATTGAAATGTCAATAGTTGAGTGTTTAAGGTGTTTAGAATAGGTATATTAAAATTTTGAATTCTCTATGAAAATAACCAACTCAAGTTCACCACACTGTGGTGAAGGAAATGGTCAAAATATAATAGAGTAAAATTACTAGATGAAGAGATTAATTTTGTGGTTAGAAGTCATGTTTGTTATTGCTGTTGTGAGATTAGTGGATTTTAATTATAATTTGTTTTAATATTTATATATAATATTAAATTATTCAAAAACAAAATGTTGATATGGTCAATGGAAATATTTAATGAGATATATTCAAGAGTAATTTGAATAATTAAGTGTTATTGAATTATGGGGTATGTATTTAATCTATAAATAGTTATTCATTTTTTTTCTACAGACAATACACATGGTTCATTCATTTGTATAGCTTTATTATCAAATCCAAATATATATTAGATATTAGTATTATTAAGATATCAATTTTTCATTCAATGGAAGTTTTATGAATAATTTATCATATACCTTGCATAATGTGGATATATCTTTTAGAATAATATTATAAATAGAATCCAATGCATTTATTGGTAAGAGAGTGGGCATGAAATTTACATTGTTGAAAAGACTCATCCAAAACCATAGCGTTATAATATTTAATTGTTTATTGATGAAAACTTCTAAAAAATGGACTTCATCATTTGATCCACAAGAAGCATCATCGCTGATAATGTGTTTCTCAGTTTTCCTTAGCATAATTTTCTAAATAGAATAGGCCTAGTTCCCTTTATTTTAAAAATCCCATAAACATCCATTTACTTTCACTCACTAGTTTCATCATTTTAATATTTCACAATGTTTCATAGTTTGTTACTATAAATACTTTCACATAGTATGTGTTTTATGGGGTTATAATAACTATACAAAACATATGTGGGTTCTATCAATACCCATAAAAGGAAATAGTTCTTAGGGATGCACCTTAAGAGTCTTGGGTTCCACTTAAAACAAAAAATAGCATTGAATAATAATTTACATTGAAATTATAGGTTTATGGGGAAACCTTTAATGGTTGGGTTCTATCTAAAACCAAAAAATGATTTTATGACTAATCATTTTAAAGTCTTTTTAGAGTATTAACCTATAAAAGGTTTTTGTTTTATTAACTTGAAATGATAGGGTAGTGACCCCAGGTTTAAAAAATTTAGTCTTTATAGGGTAGTGACTCCCCATTAAAAGTCATTATTATTATATTGGGTTCCATTCTCTGAGTATGGGAGTGTAAAGAGTAGATATTGGATTTAGATCTAAACTACGTTAACAATATTTGTGACTTCATCAACATTTTTCACACTTTCACTCTTTATAGTTTGGGTACATAAATATTTGTGGTTAAATTATTTTATCTTTTATTCCACCACTATCCACAATTAATGTTTGAATCTGATTAATATTTTGAGATTGAAAACTAATAGACCCTCCCTCTTTTCAATTATCATCACTCTTTTGAGACCAAATAATTAAAATCAGAGCTTTTATATGGCGAAATTTTTTTTCTTCTAACATATATATAAAATAATGAACTATTTATAGGAAATTTAATTTCTAGTGATGGTTGGATAGATAATCACACTCAATCATAAATATTGAATGGTAAATGTTAATTTATGATAAACTTTTTTTTGAGTGGAAAATACTATAAAATTTAGGTTGGATTTTCCCTTGATGAAAAAAATAAAAGATACATCCAAATAATTAAGAAAATATGTTTTGAACATTCTTGTTAATTAGTCAAAGAAATCACCTTGGTAACCTGTGATTCATGTTTTAGTATTTTGAAGTTATTAACACTAATTTAGATTCAAATTATTCCCATAATTATTATGGTAAAGAGTTATAATGATCAAATAAAAGAGTTTCATGATCATTATTATGAAAATATTAAAAAACAATCACATAATGGAATAAAATGAAATGATAAATATAAGAAACATTTTGAAGAAAATAAGTATTTATCTCATCATGTTAAAAGGCCAATGAATTCAAGTGTTGATTCTGAGATGATAACTATTAAATATGAGAATGATAGGATTAATGATTTTCTATCTAAAAATAATGAATGTGACGAATAAAAATTTTATTTTTTGAATGATATGTCTCATATTGAGAAAAAATATAAGATGGCTATAAATGGAATTAAAATAATAAGAAATACATCTTCATCAACACATAAAAAATTTTGTTGTGATTTATAATTTATTCAAAAAGTGAAGCAAATGATGAAATTAAAATAAAATAATGTTATAAATTAAATGTATTTCTAATAAAGAAAATAAATAATAAATATGATTCATATGTAAAAGTCGAGAAGGATGTTTATTTCATGATGTGTGGTGAAGAAAATAATGGTCTTGGTTATAATTATATAATTATCTCAATGCCCAAGATTAATTTGTTGAATGGAAAATATGCAAGAAATTATTATTTAGTATTTCATTTCAGCTATCTTACATATCTTTTATCATTTATACTATTAGCATATAGGTATCTTTTTTTGGGAAGTCAACCTGAGTAAAACTGTGTTTATTTGATTTACTAGCATAAACATAAATCTATATTTATAAGGATTGTGAGAATGCAGATTTTTTTATATCATTTAGATCATAAGAATATTTAAACATTGTTGTATATTTTAATTCATGGAAAATCATTTTACAATTCCTTTAATTTCATATGATTTATTTTCATGGAACATTATTTCAATTTTGTTTATATATAGATCAAGGAGGTTGTTTGAATCTAAAAATAACTATTGTAAAACATGAAGTATAAGAATAATTTGGGGGAAGTTATCTTTATTATTAATTTTTAATTCATGTTTATAATTTTAGTTTTTAAAAACCTTTTTGAACCATACGAAGTTTTTAGTTTTCCAACCATTAAATATACTTCAAATAATATATCTTATAATATTTAATTTTTTGAAAATTTTAAATTTTATTTATATATTTTAAATCTAAGTAGTTTTTTCTATGTTAAAGTAACATTAATTCTTTAGGTAATAGAGAAATTCTAGGATAGACACACATTTTAATATTTTTTGAACATATCATTTATAAACATTCTTAGCATTTTTAGTTTTGTTTATGATTACCATATTTTATTTGAAAAATTTTAACTCTCATATATTTTTACATTTTAAATATTCACTTATATAGTTTATCATAGGATGTTTTACAAATATAAATTTTGATATGTTATATTAATTTCAAAATCAGTAAATGTGTTCAAATAAATTTTAAAGAAAATGGGTCATGGAATTTAAATTCGAGTTATAATGTATGAATTTTTGAAATAATAATTTTTATAAATTCATACTTAGTAATCTGAATTTTAAATATAACTATCGATTTTTTTTTGTTTAATAAAATTATTTTGGGAAACATTTAATTTACTATTGATGTAAAATATTCCCTAAATTCAATTATATTTTATTTTTTTAATATATTCAAAATATTTAATTTAAAATATATGATAAATTCATCAATATATAGTATATGTAGTTTTAGTTTCTTAAATCTATTTTTAAGGGTTAAATAGATACATATTTTCCTATTTTAACTTTCAAATGAAGGATATTTAAGACTTATATATTTTAATTAAGTTTTATTTAGATAGAATATATTTGAAGGGTGTTTAGAATTTGAATCATGAGTTATTGACTCTCTAAAATTGAAATATTTTATAATTTTTTGAAACTAATTTTTTATATCCCTGGTATACCTTATATTTAAAGAGATACATTGTTTTCTTACCAATTCTGAAAATTCATATTTAAAAATATTATCTATATATTTAGGTTAAATTTTATTGAATTAAAATATGTATTTTTTCCTAAATATTTATAATTTTAATATTAGTTATAGTGGTTAAATTAATGTGATTTAAATTTATATTCTATTAATTTATAAATCCTTTCTGGATAATAAAATTTATTAAAATTCTATAAATATTGGGTTCCAATTGTTTATAATAATAGATCCTAAATTTGATAAATGAAGTAATATAAAGTTAAAGGGATAATTTAGTGTTATTCTCCCTAATCAATGATTTTTATCATTTATTATTTATCTATTTATTTAATGGGAGTTATAACTTTTCAATATTGATATCTTTTTTAATTATTATTTAGTCATAATAATTTTAATTTGTCTCCTGGTTATCAATTTTTACTTTGTGGGGAGTGTTTCTGTTTATTTTGTCGGGGCGCACACATCCATCTGTTGAGGACACACTATTTTCTGTCCTACATTCCTTTTTCCAAAGGCGGGAGGTATCCATTGATTATTCAAGGATGTTTGTTCCTTGATCGAAACAGGATGAATGGATGTCAGTTCTTCCTTCTGTGGATTCCTCCTCAGAACTCGTTACCTAGTATAGGTATCCCTTGGAGACTAAAGAAATTTTTTATCAAACTCTTCATGTTTCCATATCTTCATGGATGCCAGTTAATTACACTAATTCTATCAGGACATTCCAAGGGGTCTGGTCAGGGTAGCAACCTTTAGTCAGAGGAGTAGTCATAATGGACATCACTGGCCTGTATGGATGCTAGAGCACTAGCGCATCTGGGTTTCTTCCCCTTATTATAGGGATTCTTGAGGGCGTGGAAGCCCGAGGCATCCCACGTCAAATGTGGTGAATTGTATGTCATAGGCATGTCTCTAAGGTTTTCCTCAACTTCACATGTTTAACACAGGGTGTGTTGCAGGTTTAACATCTAGTAGAGACGGATTGGACAGATCTGAACACTAGTAGGAGTGAATCAGATTGCTAAAACCCCTAAAGGGAACACTGATGCTGGGACTAATGCATGGTTAGATTCCTGGTTTCTAGGTGAATTGGCAGGATCTCACTAGGATCTGGCAGCCCAGGTGAGAATCAGGATGGATGATGGAGAGTTGAATGAAGTGGTTAGGGAATGAGATAGAACTTTCATGATGGTGACATTAGTATTAGGCTTGGGCCTTGTAGAGACATCCTATATATCCTTGTGGTACGGAATCAAAGTCCACATTGTTTAGCATGGTGATGGGACACCTGAGGAGGCAACCTGTATGGTTGAGACACAGAGGAAGTGGAACCTCTAGGTTGGGGCATGACCTTCTCGAAACATATATTCTCAAGGGAAGGACTAGGATGAGACCTGGGTGATGGGATTGAACCTTAGGGAGACTTCTTACATATCCCCATGGAAGGGAATCAAAGTCCATGTAGTTCAGGATGGGGGTATAGAATCAGGGTTTACGCAGAGGACAACGACCCGATGATATACTGAAGCTTACACATGGTTAGGATCCCAATTTTAGTCTGATGCCACTAGTATAGACCAGAGATGTGGGTCTTAATGACAGGTATGACAACGGCTTACCGTTGGGTTTGGGTTGACAATGGCTTACAACTGCATGGGGTTGACAACAGCTTACCGCGGAATGTGGATCACAATGGATTAACATTGCATGAGGTTCACAATGGCTTACCACTGGATAGGGGATCACAACAGCATACCGCTGCATGGTATTGATAACTGCTTACCGCTTAGTGAGGTTCCAAATGGCTTACCACTGCATAGATTCCCAATGTCTTACTGCTGGATGGGGGATCCCAACGGCATAGAACTGCATGATATTGATAATGGATTACTGCTGAATGAGGTTCATAATGGCTTACCACTGCATAGAGGACAGTTTACTATTATGTAGAAAGGGGGTGGACCAACATGAAGCATTCAGGACCAATGGTTGTTGGGAATTGGGATTTAACCTTTGGAGGCATCCTACGTACCTTGCATTGGCAAGGATCAAAGTCCACAAAGCATGGGATGGTGTTGGTGAGATAACATTAAGGGGGTTGGGACCAATAGGTTTTGGGTATGAACCTTAGGGAGGCTTCCTATGTACCCTGCCTTGGCAAGGATCAATGTCTACATAGTTCGGGATGGGTGTGGGGCTTACATGCTAAGGATTCCCATAGAAGATTCCACGTTCGATGCTTACTCTATGCCCACTTGAGTCATGCTCGGTGTGAGAAACATGAGACAACAAAGACCTGAAGATCAAGTCATGAATGGTGCGTCCATGGGAAGTAGAGTGGGTATTACACGTGGTTAATATACTAAATAAGAAACAAAGTCTTAGACGTGGTTTGGAGCCCAGAGAGGAAAAAGGGGCTTACACGTGGTTAGAAGCCCAAAAAGGAAAGAGGGGCTTACCCATGGTTCACAACCCAGGGAGATAAAGACTAGGACTTACTCTAGGATGGAGGCCCGTGTGGCGACAAATCCTAGTGGGAGATGGATTTGGCACGTAATAGAGGAGGGTTCTGGGGGCCATCTCCCCTCCCTGGTCTTTTTCCAGGAAGAAGATAGGAGGAGCAGGGATGCTACCTCCGGCAAGAAGGGTTATGGTCTTACACTAAGGTGGTTTCCCTTTCCCCATGGGCATACACTGCTCCAACAAAGAGGATCTCATTCCATGTGAGGAAGATCTCACTTCCGTGGAGACCAGTGAGAATAAAGAATGTCCGTGATGGGGCGCCCCACGTATAACGCACAGGGCGAGGTCATAGTTTAACGTCATGTGTTGAGGATGATGGTGCTTGGTAGTTTAACATCATGTAGCTCGAACAGGGGGGTCACTCCACACCCTTAGGACTTACATAATTGATACCCACACTCCTTTGGGGAAGGCAAGGCATCAGAAATGCCACGGTGAGGGGGTGACGTGCAGTGATACAATGAGGGGCCCACGTTAGCGTGGATATGCGAAGAGTAAATATCCATTACCATTCCTATGGGAAGAATAATAATGCTAATCAATGTAATGGGAATCACCTCCCAATGGACTTTGAAATAACTTCGTGCAAACATGGATGGTTTCATGGTTAAAGGAGTTGCGAAGCAATGGGGTTCACAGGTAGAATCCTCGTGAAGCTATGGTGCTCTATACAATGAAGGGGATTCATGAAGGGGTATTCATTGCAAAGTGATGTGGCCTAGACTAGGAAAAAGGGAATTTTTGAATATTAAATTTCTTTCACGAAGTGTAAATGCATTCGCGGAGTTGTGCTTCGTGAATCAAGGGTTTCATACAAATAATATCATTGTGAGGAATGTCCTTCGTGAAGCACAATGACCCTACCATAGAATGTGGGTTACATCTTCATGGAGGTTCCTTCACAAAGAATTAGTACTCCGTGAAGACCCGAGTCCCTTTAGGGATCTCCTTCCTTCGTAGAGGCATGTGGGCTCCTGAAATGGAATCACTCTTTGAAGATTGGTTGAATTCAAGCAAAGGGAAAGACACATTTGAAGTACCTTAAAGAGCACATGGTTCATAGAGAAAATTTTTCTTTGCGATATGAGAGATAAAAAGGTGAAAGGTCGGAGGATATATCCTTTGGGTTCGAGGGGAGCCTGATATTTATAGGAAAGAGGCACTACGAAGTAGAGCTTGCTGGGCATGAATAAATGTGGCACTTTGTCGTAATCGAAGAGCCTCCCGCCTCCTTGCTCTGTGGAGGCTTCGCAAAGGTCAATCCAGCTCATGGAGCATCCAATCTCCTTACTCTGCATCGGCTTCACATACGTCAATCTGGCTCGTGGAGCCTCCCGCCTCCTTTCTCCATGGTGGTTTCGTAGAGGTGGATATTCGCACTCGTCGTGGTGTTGTGGGGCTCTACAGGCAGGATTCATGAGGTAACCTAAAGGGATTTGTTCTTTCTTCTCCTCTTACCAAATTATGGCACCCAAAATTCCCCCCCTGAAATGTAGCCGAGGAGAAAACTATGGTCGATGTCTGAGGGTCAATTTCAAAAATTCCTTGGTCAATCATGAAGAAGACTCATGAAGGAGGCTCGCGAGGCAGAAAGGTGATGCGCGGGCTGAGCGCACCGCAAATCTCACCGTGGTCGGACATTCTGTGAAGTTCAAGGTGCCATCGCCTATAAATAAGGGAGGATGACCTCCCTTTTTTCCTTTCTCACCTTCGCATTTTGGCACATAGCACTCTCGATTCGCGAATCTCTGCATACTCTGTGATTACTCTCTATGAATCGGGCTTTTTTCTTCATGGTTCATAGAAATATTTGAATTTTCAATGGTATGCTCTGTGGCTTGCATATGAAGTTTGGGGTAGGGCTCTGTTATTTCCTTTCCGGGACTGAGCCCCCTGAACGGTATTCGCGAACGAGCTCCGTGAAAGTGATTTGCAAACCAGAACCACCACGTCCCAGTTCCAAAGACTGAATGGTAGACCAGGAAGCTGTCTGGGGGGTCTTTACGAATGCTACCCATAGGGAGGAAATGAAGTATATCTCAGGAATTGGGGAGTTTTTATGAATCCATTATGACCATAATTCACCGGTAGAGCTGCTGTCAGGGAGTCAGAATGACTATCCACTGTGCCGGAGGCTGCCTCTGTATTGATTTGGTATGAGGGATGACTTCTTAATCCCTAAAGAGAGTAGGGATGAACCATCTTATTAGTTCAGGATGACGTTGTGTTAGCACCAGTGGTTCAGGGTGGCTGACGGCTATATCTAAGAAGAGTTCACACATTTCAACATTGATTGTCTATACAATCACTTGAACAAAGTTGATGGGAAGGAATTTCATCCAGATACATATTTCCCACTGTAACATACTATCTAGAAGTCATCCTTGAGGAACCCGGTGAAGGGGTGGTCTGATAAGTGGGATCTGAGCCTAGGAGGTAAATTCAAAGATGAGTAGTCATGGGCCTACTGGGTAGGTTCTTCGGGTAAAGAATTCAGGGTAGAGTTGAGGAGAGTGGGCCTGTATGAGGCAGCTTGGGCCTCCAAATTCCATATCTATCAGTCAAATTTGTTGATGCTGGAGTTGCTGATTAGATGGTCATCGAGGACCAATACCTTCCATTTTCACCATGGAGAGGTCAACATCAGTCTATGGGACCTACATCAAATATCGGGGGGTTCCAATACTAGGCGTGTTGTATAATGAGTTCCTCCCTGTTATGGGTGCATGGGTGGATCCAAACCAAATTACACCGCTATAGATGGAATTGATGAACCTAGTGCTGGGAGAGGACAAGAAGTCAGTGAGAGACATCCATTTCAAACAGTGGTTCAAGCAATTCTTGGTCTTCCTGAAAAATATGCAAATCAATGTGAGGCCTCAGGCATTCCCGAAGGGGGATCAACGAGGCAAGGAACAGTTGTACTGGTAGCTCTTAGTATATTGCCAGTGGAAGATATGGGGATTCAACATCAGTATTGAGAATCAGCCGGTAGTCAGGTTGGCTGCAATCATTGTGGTTCTCATCTATAGTTGGATTCTGCTGGTGAGATACCTAAATATAGGTGTCCGACTGAGCACATTTGTCATGGAATCCATGCCGACGACAGGAGGACAAGTAAACCTCAGGATCCCTTTTATCACCAAGTTGTAATAGATGATGTGGCATATAAGGGAGGGAAGAAGCCACAAAGAATATATGGGTGATTCCACCACCTATATGAGTGGATAGCGACACATATCAGAGGAATATATGAATATATGAACCCCATCTCCCCTCCATGATCAAACTTCTTCCCATCAATTCTGAATGTTGTGGGGATCATTCTGTCCAAGATGACTCTACAAGTAGTGCTGAACCGGGTCTAGAAGGAAGGCGAGTACAATTTACACCTCTTCCCATTTCCAATGGGTGTGTTCACTGATGATTGCTAGGGAATAGAAGAGAATCTTTTATACTTAATGGCTATTCTATGTGGATTCCTAGTGGAAAAAGTGGACCGTGAGTCCCTCTGTAATCCATACACCCTGCACCAATTTTCAAGGAAATTTCAGTGTATGTAGTGACTGACCCCATGAGTCTATTTGGGGGTGGAATATTAGGACCACCAATGCACAATGAGATAGATGCGGCACATGTTGACATTGGAGGATGGGAAGATGAGGAATGAGATGCATCCACCCACAGACATCTTTGGACTGGTGAAGAAGTACGCCAAAGGTTGGGTGGCAGCCTACCCTAGGGAGATGCTGAAGCAGCCAACTGTTTGGGCCTAAAACAAGGTGCATCCCCAACCTCAAGGTCGGGGCATGAAGGTAGTGAGTACATCTCGTGGTGGAGAAACAATAGTGGTAGTGAGGCCTGCACCGGTCAAAGGGGAGGTAGTAGTGGATATAGTGGTGGCAGTAGACCCGACGGTCCTAGAGGAGCAGAGTCATCCGGACGGGAGGCCACCAAGGGGATGGAAAGAGGGAGGCCTAACTAGATAATTATGGTCTCAGACCAGTCGAATTTCCATTTTCCCAACGTACTCTAGTGCACGAGTGGAATAATTCTATGTGCGTTAGAATCAATCCGAACAAAAGGGGGATGGAAAGTGTGAATCACGATACCCATTATTCGAAACATTGTAGGGATGGCATGACAATTAAGGATAAATTTTGACCGTTTTTGAAAGACAGTATCGTTATTGTGTTATCCTAAAATGGGAATAACAAATTGGGGACAACTACTGAGCATATTTGAAACATGGGTCCTGACTCAAAATGTCATACATTCGTCTTCTGGAACGTTAGCCTAGGACAGTAGGCGAGCCATAGGCCGAGCATCTATACTTTAAGTGGGTTCCTTTAGATGTGAAAGAGGGTGAGGGTCCAAATAAAAGGAATGTGAAGTGTGAAGTATGGAGTGATGGGTTGTTTGAATGATTTCCTACACACTTGAAATTATGCCACCATGGTGGAAATACATTAGGTGGGTGCATCGGTCTGATCATGGATCAAACTTACTTCCGAACAAAACCTCTCTGGAAAGGACCAGGAATGCTCTGAATTTTTACTTCATACCATTAAGGATGATAGACACATAGTTTAAACCTATTATGATGAGGACAATGTACATATTTTAAAGGTCATACTGCCTGGATCATGATTGGGCCCGAGGGTCTAAAAGGGTTAATGACCCTAGGTTTGGGCCTAAGGAGAAATGTCTGGGCATCACTGCATATCCCATAAAGATGCGAATCTAGCCAAATGTAGTTCTTAAAGCATAGTGTTTTTAGAGACCAATGCTTGTATAGGGAACCCTCTCTATTGATGAAGTTGATGCATCCCATGGTTATTATGTGGCATCCTAAACATTTTTTAGGTAGATCTGTAGTTTAATGTCCTGCCTTGAGGACATTGCTACCCAAAAAGGAAATGTATGGTGCGGTACATACCCTGAGATGAATGAGGACTATAAGATTCCATGCTAAATAACATGCTCTCATGATTACCCTTAGGTTGAGGGGCTGAAGGTGAAAATTGGGTTGGGCCCAAGACGGGGTTTTTTGGGCATTGCTATATATCCCATGAGGGTGGGAATCAAGCCACACGTAGTTCTGAGGAAGGATGCTATGTATTTTAATGTCTTGCGACAAGGACGTAGAGTGGTATCAGTTTATGATCATAGAGCCTAGAACATAGAGGGAATGGAGTGAGGGAGACACATGGTGTGTTAAGTACAAAACCCTACGTGAATGAGGACATAATCCCACACCACAATATGCTCCCTGGTAATCTTTTAGGTCAAGGTACCCAAAGTAAAAGTTAGTCTGGGCTTGAATAAAAATTTGTGGGCATTCCTACGTATGCCATGATGATGAGGATCAAGCCACACATAGTTCTGAGATAGAATGGTATGGTAACAATTCTAGGCATAATAAGGTCGTGCATGTATGGCCCTCACACCAAAAGAAGTTGAATTTGACAGATCTTGTTTGTCCTTTAGGGAAGATGTGTGTTTTTTTGGTTTTTTGTGAATCAATAAACCTAAGAATGAGAATCATGGTATTGCTACAAAAATCAAGCCACATGTAGGCATTGACAAATGGTATGGTGGGTGACCAACGCCCAACATGATGTCCCCTTGAGTGAGGACATCGTGATGTAGTTCCATTTTTTGTCGTGCATCCAGGTCGATAATGTCACAGTTTAAGGTCATGTGATGGGACCAACAAGTGAATTTTAATGTCATGAAAGAAAGACACAACAGTTTAATGTCAAGTGGGACCATAGGGGGAATGTGAATGATGTGATAAAGCATACCCAACATGAATGCGGACGAGGTCCACATCACCCCACATGCGATTCCGAGGAAGAAAACTTAGGCAGAGGACCTAGAAAAAGCCAAAACAATATGGGGATATACTTATGGAAGAAACATACAGGTGTTCCTATGTATCCCATTAGGAAAACAATCAATCCACACATAGTTCTGAGAGTGAATTTTAACGTCATGCAGGACATATAAGGAGATCTTAGTTTGAAGAGTTAGATCTCAGACCATGGAGAAGCGAAACTCTTCCAAGCGAGTGCAGATGTCGATCTAATCTCTAAGCTCACATGAGTCAAACTCAGTATGGGAAACAAGGGTGGAATAGGTATTTGAAAAAAATGGGATACACATGAAGGGGAAATTTGTGCGGATCCCTAAATGACGCCTAACCATGGATTTTTCCTCCAAACATGAAAATGTGCACTGAGGGATAGTACCAAGAGTGTTGAAATTCCACTTACAAATGATGGGGTGGATAATGATGTGAAACATGCGACAGAAATTTAAGGCATGATGGGGTTGGAATGAGGATGGTGGATAACCATTGACCATGTTTGAAATAAATAATCAATATCGTGTGACCTGAAATGGGTACAATAAATGAGAATCAACTACAGACCATATTTGAAATGCGGGAATTGTATCAATTTTTTGTTCAAAACCCTTGAGGATGTTGGCCCGTAGTGGTAGAAGATCCCTTAGGCTGAGAATCCATGCCATTTGGGGTCCCTTTGGATGTGAAAGATAATGAAAGACTAAATGAAGGGGAACAGAAATCCTGGAAAATGGGTGAAAACATGTCCAGGTAGAATCTGACGCTCCAAATTCTGAACCAGATCATTCCTAGGCACAATGGTAAATCACCAAAGAGGGTTGAGGGACCCAACTATAAATAAGCCCACTCAAAAATATTAGTGTAGTCAAATGGATCAAAGGGTGCTCAGGAGGGAGAGGTATGTGGTGTGGTTGTTAAAAACCCAATGTTAATTGAGACACAAACCCATACCACACCACACACCCTCCCTTCTGGAGGACTAAGGCCAAGATACCATAATGATAAAGAGGTTTCTAAGGGATGGGGATAGACCAAAATACTAGTTGTTTAGGTAGTCTTATGTATCCCATAAGGATGGGAATCAAGACACATATAGTTCTAGAAAATTATGTTGTGCATTTTAATATCATGAAATAAGGATGAAAATAGGGGCAAGGTACCCCAATGAGGGATGTGTATGGAACGATGAGTAGCCTAAGGTGATGAGGGAATAAGATCATACCACATCATACAATCCCAAATGAACACTTGAGCTAAGGGGCCAAAGATATTGAGGGACCTGAAATGAGAAGTCCTAATAAATTCACAGTTTAATGTCTTGTAGCAAGGAAGACAATGCTCTAATTTTATGGTCATAGGGATCATACCATAGATGCCTAGTTTAATGTCATATTCCTGAGACAGCTGGGTGGAGAGGGTGAATCAACATGCCTATGGAAAACCCTGAAATGACAACAATGATAGAAGATAATAGTGGACCATGTTTGCAACATAGTATACATATTTTTTTGACTAGAGGTCGGGGAAAAATAATTGAGTGTCAATCGTTGACCGCATTCATTACACAAGACTTGTATCAATTTATCACATGAAATCCTTGAAGAAGTTGGTCTGAAATGGTAGGAGATCCATTAGGCAAAGCATCTACACTATTTGGGGTTCTTTTCGGATAGAAAAGATGATGGAATCCCAAGTGATGGGGCGCGCGAAGCATGGAGGGGCCTGTGCTCATGGAATGTATGATAATTGAAGGAGGGATGTCTCTAAGGTATATTTATGGAATGGAAAATTAGCCCAACATGAATGAGGATGTGAGTCCATACCACACTGTACAATCCTAGATGAGAACATGTCCCATGGGTCTGAAAGTGTTAAGGGACATGAGGCTGAGAGTCCTGGATAACTATAACCATATAATCCCACATGAGGGTATTTCCTTACCATAGCTCCTAAGCCCACGTGAGAAATTCTTGGTGTGGTAAACAAAGAGTAGGATTGGCCTCTCCCTAGAATATAGGGGACGACAGCTGCACTCACACTCCTGCTCGAGGAATACTTAATCTTGAAGAGATGGTGGGGTAGAATAAACCGCTATACTCAATGTTTGATGGGGGTGGTGAAAATAAAAATGGATAGCTTTTGACCAGATTCAAAAAACATCATCCATATAATGTGATCTTAAATGGGGACAAAAAATGAGAGTCGACCGTTGGCCATATTCTCAATGCGGGGCTTGAATAAATTTTTCATTCAAAATAGTTGAGGACGTTTGCCTGTAATGGTAGGAGATCCCTTGGTCTGAGAATCCATGCCATTTGGGGGTCCCTTCAGATGTGAAATATAATGAACTCCCAAGTACAAAATGTGTGTGATGCATAAATGTGCATGTGCAATTTAACGTCAAACAGGATGGTAAAAGAAGTTGTGATCTCCAAATAAATGGATATATAGTGTGGTCATGATGGATCCATTATGAAGGATAGCATGAGCTATAACAACACCATGTTCTCCGATCCAACGAAAGATTTTAAAGTTGGGGCTAAGACAATAAAAAAAATGTTTGAGCATTTCTACATATCTAATGAGGATAGGAATTCATCCATATGTAATTCTTGAAGGCCATGTATTTTAACGTCATGTTGTGAGGACGAGAGAGAAATAGAAGAACAAGGAGGAGAACATGGTGAGATTATCATAATCCTAACATGAGTGGTGCCAAAGAATCATACACGACACCATGCAGGATCCTCCAAGAGAACTACACCTGAGGGGTCGTCAAAGAGGAAACTGGGGCTAGACTCAAGATGAAGTGTCCAATAATTCATACATATCCCATGTGGATGGGAATCAATCCATACATAGTTCTTGCAGTTTAACGTCTTATAGGATGACACATAGTTTAACGTCATGCGGTACATAACAATTTAAGGTTGTTTGGAACCATATATAGTTTAACATCTTGTGGGACGATATACAGTTTAATGTCATGCAGGACATGAAAATGCATCTGTCACTTGCATTTTAACGTCATGTAGGACATGGGCTGAATAGTTTTATGTTATTCAGTTCGGACGAACTATGCATTTCAACGTCTTATGGTATGGGCAGAACATTTTAAGGTCATGTAGGACCGGACAGTTTAAGGTCTTATAGGATCGGACCATTTAAGGTCATATAGGACCATACAGTTCAAGTTCATGTAGGACTGTAATGAATCTGAGGATTGTGGAGGACTGTAATGCAATTTAGGGTTGAACAGGACCATAATCCAGTTTAGGGTCATGTAGGAATTTATAGTTTATGGTCATGCAGGACCATAAAACTAAAGAATAGTATTTCTTGAGGAACATGGAATTGGTGGGAGAATTTATTCGATCACTATCCATGGTAACTATAGAGTATGAACCATTAGAGTAATCCTTGTGATGATGTAAGGTCCTTCCCTTTTGGGATCCAACTTGGGTGGATTCCTACCAAGTATCATTGGTGTTCTTAGGTCCAACACCATGTCTCCTTATAAAAAATAATGGAGGCAAACATTCTTGTTGAACGCTCTGGCTATCTTATTATGATTCCTTTTCAGATTGTGCATTGCATGAAGCCTGTTCTCATCGAGCGCTTCCAACTCAGCCAGACGAATTTCAGCTACATTATCAGGCACATGCTAATCATAGACAGCTGTGCACAATGAGCCCAACTGAATTTTGATGGGAAGGACAACCTCTGTTCCGTACACCATGGAATATCGGTTCACTTTGGTGGAATTACGAGTCATCATTCGATAAGACTAGAGGGAATTGGGGATCTTGTATAGATAACACTTTTTTTCTGACAACCATTTTCTGCAGAATGTAGGATAGGGTTTTCTTGAATGCTTTGATCTATCCATTTTGATCACATTATAGCAGTAGGTATGGTTATAATGGATGTTGTACTTAGCATACAATATCATCAGAATAAATATCTGGAAGTTCGTTCCATTATCCGTGAGGACGAAGTGAGGGACTCCAAATTGGTAGATGATGTTGGTGTTCACAAAGTCAATGATGGAATGGGTTGTGACCTCCTTGAGCAGAACTGCATCTGCCCACTTTGAAAAGAAAACATTAGCGGTCATGATGAAACGAAACAAGCAAGCGGCCACCGGTGGATATGTTCCCATGACATCGAGTCCCCAGACTGCAAAGGGCCAGAAGTTCATGGTAGTGTGGAGAGGATCTGGCAGCTGATGTACAAAGATGGCATGAATTTGGTATTCATGGCTCCTATTGGAGAACTCAACTCAGTCATGGATCATGGAGGGCCAAAAATACCCCATTCTTCTATTCTGGTGAGATTGTTTCGGCCCGATCTGATTAAACCTACCAGAACCGACATGAACCTCCTACATGACATGCGAAATCTCAACTCCTTGGATGAAATAGAGGAGAATCCCATCAAAGCCATTCTTCTAGAGGATCTTCTCATGACCAAGACCATTATGAAGGGTAAACTATAATGTGAGACATCAGGTTTGCTCATGATCAGCCGGATCCGCTAGGAGATAACCGTTTTGTAGATACCTGAAAAGGGAGGTTCTCCAGTAAAGATTCACATCAATTAGTGCATCCGGGGGACCTAGAGGTCTTGATGTGGAGGCTTTGGTGGTAAGGTGGCCTACCTGTGGGTTATCATCATCATCTGGAGTGACGAGAGAAATGACTCTCTGGTGTACCATGTGGATAATCAGATCATCCTGTTTTGGAAATTCAAGTGATGTAGCTAGGATGGCCAAGGTGTCAGCTCGACCATTCTGGGATCGAGGGACATACGTAACATCTGGATGTGATGGGAATTGGGAGATCAGCTAGATAGTGCATTAAAACAATGGTACGGCCTCTAGATTTCTGATGAGATAGTCACCATTGATCTGCTTGATGACTAGTTTGGATTACCCTTTCACATGCAAGTGGGGGAACACAAATCTCCAGGGCTAGCTTGAGGCCAGAAAGGAGATCCTGATACTCCGCCTTATTGTTGGTGGAACCTTATGAAAATAGGAATGAATACATTAGAATGTCCTGTGTTGGGGTAATAAAGACAATACATAGTACTACTCTTTTGAGCCTAGGTTCACTGAGCCTTCTACCAATGGGGCTCCAGGAATCAACATCAAAGTGCATTTTCCAGCATAGGATGGCTTGGTCTACTAAGATGATTTCCTTATCATAAAAATCAAGGTCCAGTGACTGGTCTGCAGGAGCTGGATGAGTAGTAAAGAAGTTTAAAAAAGCTTGTACCTTGATAGCCATCTGAGGAACAAAACTGATGTTGAACTGCTGAAGGAATACTTCCCACTGAGTTAGATGACCTTCCAACATGGGGTGGTTCAATATTTAATTCAGCGGATCTACCCAGGACACCAGTTGTATCTCATGGTGTTGTAAGTAATGTCATAATTTCTATACTGTGAATACTATTGTGAGGTAGCTCTTCTCGATAGGGGTGTATCTATTCTCCGTATCTAAGATCATGCGGGTGAGGTAATAGAGACTATTCTCAGTTCCCTTGTTGTTCTTCTGGGTGAGAAGGGAGCTGAGGGATCATTTCAGGGTGGTCAGATAAAGGACCTGCAACTTTCCAGAGACAAGTGGCATTAAAACCATAGGCTAAAGCATATACTGCTTGATTTCGTCGAAATTCATCGAACATTATTCATCCCACTTGTAGGTAGTTCCCTTTTTCATGATCCGGTAAAAGGGTTTACAATTTCCAGCCAAATTTGTGATTAATCATCGTATGTAGGCCAAGTGGCCTTGGAAACCTCGAAGCTCCTGGAGGTTGCTCATAGGAGATATCTAACTAATGGCCTTGACCTTGTCTGGGTCAATATTGATGCCCCAGTATCTAACAATGAAACTAAGGAACATTCTAAAGGTGACCTTGAAGGCACACTTTAATGGGTTAATCTTTAGGTAGTGGGAACAATGTAAATTGAACACTTTATCAAAGTCATTGAGATGGTCCTGACACTGGAGATATTTGACCACTCGATCTTCCACATAAAATTACACCATTGTCTCGAGGATCTTCTTGAATATGTGATGCATAGCCCACTGATAGGTGGCACCTGTATTCTTTAATCTGAAGTGCCTAACATAGTAATAGAAAGTGATCTATGGAGCCTTGAAGTCCGTAGAATCCTCTTCATTAGGTGAAATTTGGATCTGGTTACACCTAGAGTACCCATCCATAAATGAGAGGGCCTGGAACCCAGCAATGACATCAATCAACAATTCCGTCACAGGAAGGGGAGAATCAACCTTCAGGAAATGATGGTTGAGTTCTCAGAAGTCGATATAGACTCCGATCTGTCCATTCTTCTTCCTAACTGGTACAATGTTGTCTATACATTTAGGGTATTGGACCTACTTAATGAAATTGGATCTGATGAGCTTATCAACTTTGTCCTCGACCATAGCAATGTGAGAAGGGTGATTTTTTTTTGGAGGTTTCTTAAACCCATGGTGATTTTCATAGAGTCCCAGGCATTGGAGGGATACCTAAGGATCTAGTCCAGGCATCTCATCATAACTCCAAGCAAATACATCATGATGTTGCTTCTATAATTCCACCTACTGATGTTCTTATTCGATAGGTATAGCGGCATAGATCAATGTGGGCTTCAGATCCGCCTTGCAACTGAGGTTCACCTGTACTAGTTCATAGACCATGGTGAAGATGCCCTCTTCAAAGGTGTGGGAGCATCCTATAAGTCCACTTATTACCTTGTGGATGAGGGACCCTCAGTGGTAGGAGTTTCCTCTGAGTTGAAAGACCCCGATGGGAGGCTGGTACCAGCCTAAACAACAGTGGACACTACATCGGGGGACTCCTGCACTACCAAAACCATAGCGATGAAGGTTTTTGATATGATTTGATATATTCTTTGGCCCAAGGGGCCATGCTTGATGATATCAAAGCAATAGTGTAATTTCTTCTTGATCCGGTTAATCCAATACTAACAAAACAAACACTTATGACATATTGATGTTGTCGTGGGGCATATATCTCGATACCTTATGGGCATAGGGAGCTCCGAGATCACTTGAGCCTGATTCTTGTAAGAGTATGAGGTGATATTCCAACATCACATATACTTGGGAATGTGCTCCCCCATCTTTCTATAAATAAAAAAACATTTTCCCATGTCTAGGGTTGTAGCCTCCAATCAGTGGATTGTAAAGATGTAGGTATCATCTAAATCTGTCCATGGGTTGGTTGATGTCGTGGCATGCTCAACCTCATTAGCCTAAATCTTCTTGTCTTTGCTCTTGTAGTAGTCAGAATCCAGATAGCAGGATTCAAAAAATGAAAAGGGATATGTGTCACATTGAAGCATGCCCACTTGACCATTAAGGGGGTACTCAAGAAACTAGTTATATGATGAAGGCACTACCGCATGCAGGTGGAGCCATGGCCTTCCCATAAACGCATTGTTGGTGGTGTCCTTGGAGACAACAATGAACTTAGTGCTAAAAATTAGGCCACAAATGGGGTCTTCAGGTGGATATTTCCAACCACTGTCTATTTCATCCTATAATAACCTAGGATTAATAGGTCAGATGGACTTATATCATCCTTAGACAACCCTGATTTTCGTAGTGTCCTAGTCGGGATTAGGTTGATCCCAAATACTGTGTCGACAAGATAGTGACAAACCTCTATGCCTTTGAACTAGATGGTGATGTAATTTGGGCGATTGTTCCCCTGTATAGTAGATCCTTCATCTTCTCCTGATAATTAGTTGATAGCCTATCATTCAGCATGATCAGAAACCTCCACATGAAAGGGTTATGCAGAAGCTACCTCCGTCTCGAACTAGAGGGGGCTTCTTAAATCCTCGGTAAGGGACTTGCTCATATATAATGATAGGAAAAGGGCATAAAGGATAGAGAGCCGTGCTGGAATGATGGAAAGAAGATTGTGGACAACATACTTTCATGTCAAGCATGAACTTCTTCTTACAGGCAGTCGCTCTATGGAAAGAGGTATGGTGGGCCCTGTTGGCTAGACTAGCGGCTGACTGGTGCTTAGAATATCCTACAACTCGCTAGTGGAAGCCTATAGAGTGACCACCAGATGAGGGCTAGATGACAGAGACCAGTCTATAGAAGAGTGTGGTTGGTCACTGCGTAGTCGATGTGGTTATGCTTGATCAAGCAACCCAAACTACGAAGAAGGAAGACCTGATGACACCAAATGAAAAGGTTGTGAATGTTGAGATATACACCGGGCTTGCTGTCTAGTTTCAGTAGAATGCATATCCTGGCTATTAATACTAATCAAAGAACTCTAAAAACCCATATTTCCACAGCTCTTTAGACACTGGTGATGATTGGGAACATTGGGAGGATCCACTTGGTACACCTCATCATTAGGAATCGGGTAGGAGTTTACCAAGTCTACAGTATTAACAGAGGCGTACAATTGACTATCACATGAAGAGTTATCCACTACTGGGTGGATTTTGGGGGGAATATTCATCTCCAGGGTCATGAAGTATCCAACAGTACGGGATGACAACAACATTTATGGGGCACATTTTTTTCCCTTTCTCCAACGATGTTTGCTCTTCTCGGATGAAGATGATTGAGCCATTCACACAGAAGTACTGGCGGCGGATGGTGTGGTTCCTTATAATGGATCAGATCAATTCATGCATGAATAGATAATACCATGAGCATGGGAGATTATCTTATGAGCCATCCAATCATCATTATTATGGGACATGTGGTTAGAAACTTGATGCCACTCGTCTTTGCTGTCAGTGTTGTTGTCTAGATTCATGAAGACAAATTACACTTGTGTTGGAGCTAAGCCATACCAAACTATGTTGTTATCCACCTGGTCTTGAAGCTAGTCTTTAAACACAAATCATTATTTGAGGGTGTACCCTAGGATCTAGAGATAAGGGCAGTAATTAGGGTGATCAGTGAGGTAAACCTCTTATGGCCACCTGAATTCAAGAAAACGCACAATCCCCTACTCCAAGGCACTATGGAAATAATCGGGGACCTGAGCCTCGTTGAACAAGTAGGTATAGTTTATCTTTTCTGGTAAGGGGGATCTGGGATCCTGACTCTGATGAGGGTTTGTAGGAGCTTGTCGCTGAGGTGGGACTTGGTTATCTCTCCTGGGTAGTGGCGGCACATTGTGTGGAGGTTTCTGTCACTTTTTAGGTGGGTGCTTCTAGGCCAAAGGCTACACCAGAGGTGGAGGGACTCTACGAGGCTATAGAGGTGGATCCACTGGTAACAACTCTAGTTTCCTAGGGGACTCTATTTGGGCCACTACGGCGGGCTTGGCCCTGGCGGCCCTTCTTGTGGGGATTGCAGGAGGCAACAAACATACATGGATGGCCTGTTGTAAGGCTTATTCTAGGCACTGGGCCTTATCAGAGAAGTCTTAGAAACCCTTAGGGTAGTTCAGGTTGATCAAATAGTGGACTAGTTCTATCTGGAAATTCCCTACGCACATTGTCATCATTTTCTCCTATGTTAGTGGAATGTCAATAGAGTATGTGATCCCTTTTCACCAGGCAAAAAAGTCTGCAACACGCTCTTCAAGCCTCCACTTGCAATTGAAGATATTTTCTATACTTTTCTTTAGAGTGGTGGAACTGAATTGGTAGATAAATTGCCTATGGAGGACTTCCCAGATGGATATTGATCTGAAGGGTAGCTGGTTGTACTAGACAAATGCAGGCCCATCTAATTTCTGCACGAAACACTGGAGTTTGGAGGGTTCCTACAACGCTGGAGTTCAGAAAATGGGTCCACACCTTGAGATAAAGTGGGACAGGTGCTATACCGGGTCCCCTATCCTGTTAAAGGGGGGGAGTGGGATTTCGATAACCTAAGGGTGCTGCCATATCATCCACCCATGCTGGATATGGCTTTCCATTTGGTGGGATAGCCATCTGTCCAGTCTCAAATTCCTTGAGGTAGGAAATGAGTGCCGCCAATGGATCATCTTTCTGGGGGTTCCTATCTTGATGAGAATCCCTGACCACCAATGTGTTGGAAGGTTCTTAAACATGATAATCAGGCCCAGCGGCTCATGGAACGGCTGGTGGGATGACCTGTGGAGTGGCTGGGGGAACCTGAGCCGTGTCCCCAGGATTGTCACGACGCTCAGGTGGATTTGGGGATACGTAGCATTCCCTTCTCCTTAGGCTTCAGTTTCAAGCTTGTCTTCATGGATAGGATGGTCAAGATCACCTGGAGGTAATTCACCAAGGGAATTGCTGTCTATCCCTGCTACACTGGTCAAGGATCACCGTATTCTTGTCGTCACTCCATAGCACGTTCACCAAGGAGGTTGTTGACCATCTTCTTGTGCACTGTGATCTATTATCATAACATATATTTTTCAGGATCACCTTCTCTCTTCTGTACTATTCAAAATGGGATGGAGGGTTTGACGGATCTGAGGTGCTCTTTACCCTTGTTGGGATTTTGGTTGAGGACCAATGCCTCAGTGGTCATGTGAAGACCCAGTAGATTTATGTGATGGCGAGTAATACATCCCAACTGATCTAATAGGCGTGATACTTTTTTGGGTGGTAGGCCCACCCCTAGAAGCTCTAGATCATTCTCACCCACATCAGGTTGGCCATGTTAATCGTGACCCTGCCTTGAGGCAAATCCCTTTTGTCACCCAGAAAATTGGGCTGACGCTGAATAGAACTGAACCGGAGGGGTGCATACTTCCCCCAACCATGGATTTGCATGTGGGGAGAAGCCTCCATGATTATTCTGTAGAGCACGTTAAATCTCTGGATGCATCGTTGATGGAGGTTCCTATGGAACCTTTCTGACTCGGGGCGTTGGACCACGGGGAGTAATGCCAAATAAACCAAACAGAATTGTTGGATGATGTCTTCGAAGTGCACCTAACTATTGGGGTAGACCACTCATCGCTGAAGAATACAGAAATGAGTCTCCTAGTGGGTCTGGAAAAAGAATCCAACCACCTCTTGGGTGAGTGCTTCTGGTGCCCTGAAATTTGGCACAACAACTTGCCAAAACATATCAGGGAAATGTTCTTCTGTGAGAATATCCCACAATCTATTTGGTCCAAATTCGGGGTTTATCCCTTAATTTCCCCACTCGTCAACTAGAGGTGGCTGGGGAATCGGTAGAGGTACTGAAGGAGACTGCTAAGATAGTAGGTTGTCCAGTGGAGAATATGTCGAGCGAGCTAACAAACCGACGCATCTTGGGCTATCCTCCAAAGAGTGTAGTGGCTTTGTCACCAAATTGTGGTAAGATGGGCAGGCGACCACAGTTTTGGTATAGGTACTAAATATAATGGCATTGGATCATGCAAATTCTCATCCTCCATTGGTCCCTAAATTAGATCTTCGTGATCTTAGGACTAGGTAGAGAGTGATGCTGGTGATGATGGTGGTGGTTGTACGGTCGGAACCTATGGAGTTGACAATTTTGTCCTCCTGATGTACCTGAATATGGGGAAAGGAATCAGATGGACCTCACATTCTAGAAGCATGAGGCTGATGGGCCTTGTTCCTACCCCAGCCCTTGACACAGAGGATCCATGAGAGGGTTCCATCTCTGAGTCTTATTCCACCTCAGAATCTGAGAAGCAGACCGGATTAATCTTTGTTTAAATCTTCTCTGTATTCTTTTTATGGTGGCGACGACCCTCCCTCCTACCCCGGGATGGTTTTTCATGATAGTGTAGATTTTCGGCGTGAGGAGTACTTTTGACCGTACTAGTGCTGGGGTGGAGATGATTTCATCCTGAGTGAGCTGGGGTGCGAGGATCACCAAGACATATACCAAAGGGAATATGGGGAGAACCTTTATGTCTACTGACTAATGTGTGGAGGGAATCTCTGTGGTATGTGCTGGAGCCAGTAGGACCTCCGCTGGAGCAAGTAGGAGCATGGGTAAGACCTCCATGTTTGTTTCCCCTAGTAGCGTCAGCGCGAGGAGAGTACTCGTACTGGTCAATCCAAACACGGGTAGGACCTCCGTGCAGGGTTCCAATGAAGTGAGGCTGACCTTCACTCCTCTGATTGATATGGTGAGGAGGTCCTTCACCATTCTCTATAAGGACATGGGGGAGGCACCCACGCTAGAGATTGACCAAATGCATAACATGTCCATGTCGGAGGCTAGTGGCCAGATGAATGACCCCATACCCGATGTCATGAGCACGGAAGAGGCTTATATACTGAGTGCCATACTGTGGGTAGTTTCGTCATTCAGATTCAAGGTGGCACAGGGCAGACATCCATGCTGAACATGAAAGCTGGGATGACCTGTGTTCTCCATGGTGGCGGTACGGGGGGACCTCCATACTGGGTGTTGTTGCCGCGTGTCGGTCTGTGGTAGCCACTACCTGCGCTAACACCCAAGAGTGTCGACCAAGCCTACCCATGGAGCAGTTGAGGCCTAAATCTATGCTAGTTATATGAGTTCCCTTGATCAGAATAGATAGGGGGTGATGATATACGTTGGTGGTGGCATGAGCCATGGTAGTTGCTGACGTTAAATCCCCTTGGAAGGCGTCCTCCTCGGCCTGCGCCCGACGCTGGTGTCATGTCATCCGGACTAGGGCTAGTAGTGTAGGCACATTTCTCACCTACTCCTCGACTGGTGGGGTCGGGTGGCGGTGCTGGAAAGTCCTAGTGGGGCCCTCTTCAGGAACCCCTAAAATGAGATCCCGGTTGAGCTAGCCTGAACATCCACGAACAAATCGGCATTGGGGAGGGAGTCAACGAAAAATTATTAGGAGAGTCTTCCGAAACTGTTGTATTTCAGAGTAGGGATAAGTG
Source organism: Viscum album (assembly GCA_963277665.1). Lineage (NCBI taxonomy): Eukaryota > Viridiplantae > Streptophyta > Magnoliopsida > Santalales > Viscaceae > Viscum > Viscum album. Next base: position 1,469,910,437 of record OY728158.1, read on the forward strand.
GATCCCTGTGCAGAACTCGGGGGTAGTGATGGTGATGAGACACAGAAACCTCTAAATCCTGATGGGCCATATCCCATGTTGGGATAATCCCCTCCTCCTCGAATCGGTAGATGAGGTCGTTTATCACCCTTCGTTGAAATAATTCAAAATGTGAGATGCGGCATGGGCACCCAAAAGCCGTCATTGTGGAAGATTCCAAAGAAGTAGTGGAGAAATGTGGGATTACTGCATTAGTGCTACCCATTCCCTAGTGTTGGTGGAAGGGAAATTATTGGTTTCCTGTTGTGGGAGCTTGGGTACTATACGGCAGGGATATTAAACTATTAGTACTGCAAAGAGAAAATCAATGTTTAGTTCCCTAGAGACATTCTGTCTTCCATGGCTATTAAAAAGGATCCACACTGACAATGTCGTAGATCGAGTTGGAAAACATTTTATCAACCCGACTTCAGGTGAGTTTCATGCCATGCCAGTTATTTTCTAGGCGGGACCCGACACCGGATTACTGGATCTAGTGACATTCTAGTCACATGATGTCTCAAACTCTACTAATCTCTATATTGAGGAGAAGAACTTCACTTCATTTTCACCATTTCAATTTCTGAAACTTTCGATGGGGCGCACACATCCATCTGTTGAGGATGCGCTCTTTGTTTCCCCACTTTCCCGCTTTCCAAAGGTGGGTGGCATCCATCACTTATTTAGAGACATTTTCTACTTGATCAAAACAAGATGATGGGATATCATTTCTTCCTTCCATGGATTCCTCCTTGGAACTTGTTACCTAGTCCGGTTCTCCCTTATAGACTTCAGAAGTTATTCGTGAAACTCTACTTGGTGCAATATCATCATGGGTACCTGTTAATTACACTACTTCTGTAGGGACATTCCAAGGGGTCCAGTCAGGGCATCAACCTTCAGTCGGGGGATTAGTCACATTGGACATCACTGGTGTGTTTGGACACTAGAATAGTAGTGATTTTGGGTTTCTTCCCCTTATTATAGGACTTATAGAGGGCATAGAAGCCCAAGTAATCCTACATAAAATGTGGGTAAATTTATGTCATAGGCAAGTCTCTGAGGTTTTCTTCAGCTTCCCATGCTTAACACAGGGTATGCCATAGGTTTAACATCTAGCGTAGAAAGATTAGACTGATCGGAAAACTAACAGGATTGGATTAGATGGGTGAAACCCCTAGAGGGAACACTGATGTTGGGAATAATGTGTGGTTAGTTGCACATTTTTTGCTAAGAATATTTTAGAGGTGAATTGGCATGATGTCTCCGGGATGTGGTGTCCCTGGTAAAAATTAAGATGTATTATGGAGAGTTGAATGATGTGGTGAGGGAGTGAGATGGAATCATTGTGAAGGTGATGGTAGTATTGGGATCGATCCTCAAAGAGACTTCCTACATATCCTTGTTCCAGGGAATCAAAGTACACGTAGTTTAGTGGGGTGATGGGATACCTGAGGAGGCAACCAATATGGATGAGACCCAGAGGAAGTGGAACCTCTCGGTTGGGGCGTGTCCTTCCCGAAACACATAACCTCGAGGGAAAGACTAGTATGAGACATGGTTGATGGGCTTGACCCACAAGGATGCTTCCTACATATTGCCATGGAAGGGGATTGAAGTCCACTTAGTTCAGGATGGGAGTATAGAATTGGGGTTTACATAGAGGACAACAACCTGATGATATACTAGGGCTTACACGTGGTTAGAAGCCTGAGGATGGTATGACGCCTCTAGGATAGACCAGATATGTGGGTCCTAATGAAAGGGGAGACAACGGCTTACCCCTGGGGTGGGGTTGACAATGACTTACTGCTACATGGGGTTGAAAACGGCTTACCCCTAAATGGGGATTACAACGTCTTACCGCTGCAAGAGGATCACAATGGCTTACCTCTGGATAGGGGTTCACAATGGATTACTACTACGTGGGATTGATAATGTCTTACTATTGAATGGGGTTCACAATGACTTACCACTGGATACGTTCACAACATCTTACTATTGGATAGGGGATCAAAATGGCTTACCGTTGCATGGGATAGATAATTACTTACCGCTGAATAAGGTTCATAACAGCTTACTGCTAGATAAAGTATATCTTAGTGTCATGAAGGAAGGGGGTGGACCAATTTAAAGCAGTTAGGAATAATGTTTGTTGTGAATTGGGCATGAACCTCAGTAGGCGTCCTATGTACCTTGCCAAGGCAAGGATCGAAGTCCACATAGTTCATGATGGTTTTGATGATCCGACGTGAGGGTGGTCAGGACCAATATGTGTTGGGATTGAACCTCAAGGAGGAATCCTACGAACCCTACCTTAGCAAAGATCAAATTCCATGTAGTTCAGGATAGGTGTGGGGATTACATGCTAAGGCTACCCAGAGAGGATGTCATGGTCGATAGTTACTCAAATCCCACGTGAGTCTTGCTTGGTGTGAGAAACTAGAGTTAGTAAAAAGCTAATGATCACATCGTGAAATGTGCCTCTATTGGAAGTGGAGTAGAGCTTACATATGGTTATCAGCCGAGTGAGGAAACAGGGGCATATGTGTGGTTAGTGGCCAAAAAGGAAACAGGGGCTTACGCGTGGTTCGTGGCCTAGGGAGATGATGATTGGGACTTACTCCAAGATGGAGGCCCAAGTGGTGACAAAGTCCAGTAGGAGAGGGATTTGTCCTAGAAGAGAGGAGGGTTCTGGTGCCCATCCCCTCCTCTCTGGTCTTTGGCTAGGAAGAAAATAGGAGGAACATGGATGATGCCTACCACAAGGATAGGGGCTTACACCAATGTGGTTTCCCTTTCCCCATGATCAGAGTCCACTCTTGGAAATAGGATCTCATTACATGTGAGGATAATCTCACTCCTGTGGAGACCAGTGGGTGTAGATAATTTTCAATATGGGGTGCCCCACATATGATGCATGGGGAGAGGTCATAGTTTAACTTCATGTGTTGAGGACGAAGGGTTTTGGATGTTTAGCGTCCTGCAGCTCAGACGAGGGAGGTTCACTACACACCCCTATGAGTTACATAATTGATACCCACCCACCTTGGGGAAGGGAACTCATCATAAATGCCGAGTTGAGGGGGTGTCGTTGAGTGATCCAATGAGGGGGCCATGTTAGCATGGCTATACGAAGAAGTAATATCCATTAGCATGCCTATGAAAAGAAGCATAAGGCTAATCAATGCAATGGGATGCAACACCCAAGGGACTTTCAAATCACTTAATGCAAACCTGGAGGGTTGTATGGTAAAAGAGTTGTGGTGAAAAGGGGTTCAGAGGTAGAAGCCTCACGAGGATGTGGTTCTCCATGTAGTGAAGTGGCTTCACGAAGGGGTATTCTCTACAAAGTGATTTTTCCTAGCCTAGGAACAGGGAATAATTTCATAAGGAAGATTCTTTGCAAAGTGGAAAGGCATTCGCGGAGTAGTGCTTCACGAAGCAAGGGTGCCTTGTGAAGTGTACCATTGTGAAGTAATGTGCTTCGTGAAGCACAGCGCCCCATCCTTAGCATGTGGGTAACATGTGCATGGAGGGTCCTCCACAAAACATTAGTGCTCTATGAAGACCCGAGTCCACTTGGGGATCCCCTTCCTTCACAGAGGATCGTGGGCTCCGTGAAGGGCATCCCTCTTTGAAGAGGGGTTGAATTCAAGCCATGAAAAAGGCACATCATGAGGATAAAGTACGTTGATGATCACATGGTTCACAGAGAAATATTTTATTTGCGATTTGAGACCATAGAAGAAGAAAGGTCATAGGATATGTACTTTGGTCTCTAGGGGAGCCTGTTATTTATAGGCCAGACTCTTTTTGAAGCAGATCTTGATGGGTGCGTATACATGTGGCATTGTGTCATAACTGTGGAGGCTCCCACCTCCTTTCTCCGCGACAGCTTCACAAATGTCAATCCGGCTCATGGAGCTTCCCACCACCTTATTCCGCGGTGGCTTCACAAATGTCAATCTGGCTCATGGAGCCTCCCACCTCATTGCTCCGCAGCAGCTTCTCATAGGGGAGATTCACATTGGCCACGATGTTGCAGGGCTCCTTGTGTGAGCTTCACGAGGCAGCCCTAAGGGCTTTGTGCTTTTCTCTCCTCTTACCAAATTTTTGCACCAACTGGGAGTATTTATGATTATTGAACCTAAATTTATCTATTTATGTATACATAGTTTTTTTAAATATATAACCACTTTAGAATCCATTTTTATAGTTTTAGATATCAATGTTTTAATGCCTTCAAAATGTAACTATTCAATAATATGAGATCAATTCCTTTTATAGATTACTTTTTTCTTGATTTGAAGTATTTTAAAATTTAATAAAAAGTGGATAATAAAAATTTATTATGACTGATGATTTAATGAATAATTAAGGGAGATTTAATACTTTTGATAATATATGCATTTATGGAAATATGTATACTAGTTCTACTTTTTTCAAATTGAAGAAAAGCTTTGATTCTTTTAGTGATTTCATAAAAAGAGGATAAACTATTTTCAAATTTTTATCATTTTAATAATATCAAAATTGGGGAGAATATCTTGGTAATATATTATATTGTACACTAATAAAATTAGTAGTAAATATTGAGGGACTCAATTCCACTACATTTATTTTAAATGAATAATTACAAAATTCTGTTATTTGTTTAATATTAAATTCATTATATTATCAAGATAAATATTCTGTGTGTTTGAAGATTGTAATTTATTTTGAAGTATGTAAAGTAGTGAGTTTATTGTGTAATCTTGAATTTTATCTACTCTATATTAATTTCATTATTTAATCATTCATATTTTTTTTAAATGTTGTTTTATCAGTTATGTAATGAAAAACGTAATGTCCCCAAACATGGAAATGAGATCCATTTCATGGTGAGGACCAACATGCTGTGAAGTGTAAAGTTATAAACATTGAAAATAGGGATATGTTTGGTAATATGTTGTGGTGAATGGTGTTATTAAAAATATATCTATACATTCAAATGGATATTAGAATACAAGTATTTTGACGATAAATTTTCCATAGTTAGAAGTATTTTTCATTTTAAGGCCAAAACTACTTGAAGTTGAACATCACAATATAGTACTGATTGTTGTGGTACACATGTAATTTTTAGACACACCACATGGACCATTTCATCATATTAATTTTTTGGTGTTGATCCTATTAATGAAGTAAAATGATATAGGAACCGAACAGATTAAAAATGTAATTGTGGAATATTAAATCCATTTTGAATGGGTATATTGAGATTTCAAATTCTATTAGAAAATAAGACAACAGGAGTTCATCGTGATATAAAGAATGTCATGCTCAACATCAAGTAGAGTAAAAGATGCTGATAGGGAGTGTCATAAAATGGTTATAAGTTATGTTAACCATTTTTTCTATGTGATATGTTTATTTATGTTAGATGATTCTTTCTTCTGTATCTATAATATTCAATGATTCAAATTATAAATATTTATAAGATCAAAGAATATTTTCCTAATGAGATATCAGGGAGTATTTTAAATATTTGTGGTCAATTAATTTAAATATTATTTATTCTATATTTTTTTCATTTTATTTTTTATATTTCATTTACACATTGTTCATTATATTTTATGTCATTGATTCTCAAATTCAAATAAGGATTTGGATTATCTAATATAATGATTTTTTTCGTGAACCTAAAGAATTTATGAATAATTTCTTGTGGACCTTTCATGTAGCGGATCTATCAATTAGATTATTATTTTGAATATAATCATATACATCTAGTGATTAAAGTGTTTATGAGAAGTGTTCATCACTAAAATATACCATCCAAAAATAGTGCATCATCTATATTTTATTTCTAAAGAAAAGTGAAGAAAAACGGACCTCATAATTTGACCCTTAAAAAGAATCATTATTGATATTTCCTTTTCTTTTTTTCCCAATCATCATCATCTACATATTCAATTATTCATCCAATACATGTTCTAAACACTATAAACCTTCATTGACTTTCACCCACCATCTACAAAATTTTATTCATTCACTGTATTATATGTTTATGACTACAAAATATTTATTTTTCTTTATTTTAAACATGGTTATACTACCTTTACAAATGGACTGTGGGTTTTCTCTATAACCATATAATAAAATAGTTATTAATGCTACACCATGTGAGTATTAAGATATACTTAACCTAAAAAATAGTGGTGTTTATGACTGCATATTTATAGTGTAGGTTTTGGGATTATCATGTAAAGTACCAAGATTAATATATACCCAAAAATATATAGATTTTATGACTTTACATTTTAAAATCTAGGTTTGGTATTCTCTTATAAAAGGATAGGTTTTTTATCATAAAAAATATAAGGGTTTATTTTAAGTGTTTCTTGGTGTGAAAATTTTAAATTGTAAATGGTAGTGACAACACATCAAATATGATCACACTTATAATGGGTTCTATACTATCAATTTAGGAATGTGAAGAGTATACATTAGATAATTTAGTTAATAAGTCCTATGAAAAAAATTGTACCTTCTTAATAATTTAATTTATTATTTCACTCTTCATGATTTATGGACTTATTTTTTTTTAAATTGATTTTTTTTTCTTTAAAATCACCATATTTAAAAATCAATGATTTACTTTAATTATTATTTTGAGATTAAAAATTCACCCACACTCTTGTTGGATTCCATCACACCTTCCTTATAGAAAATTTATTATATGTTTTTTCCTTTGTAGTTATACATTGGGTAAGATTTTAGAGTGATAAAAAAGAATCATATAACTAGTCTTATATAAAATTCAAAAGTTTGTTAAAGTTATAATTCATTACAGGATAATCTATAGAAGAGAAGATGATAAATAATTATATGGGTATACATATCCTGATTTTATAAGAAATGTTGGATATATAAATTACTATTTATGTGGATATTTTTTTCATGGGATAAATTGTGTGGGTAGGTATGAAAAAAAGAAAATATCTTTAAGAGACTATATTTAATAAATTGAATAATTTTTTATATTGTATTCTTAGCACCCAAATATATAATATAAGCTACCAATTGTATGTGGAACCACACTAAATTTGGTTAATGTCCCACTATAATAAGGTTATGTCTTGATTATGTTCGTACCAAATATTTAATTTTATCCATGTTTCTAAATTCAATAAAAAAATATAAATATAAATATTTAGGGATAGTAATGGATGTGAAATATATCATGCATAAGAACTAGGGAATAATGAAAAGTTTCATTTTCAATTATATATTTCTTATTATATTTTAGTCAAATGGTTAGAAAATACCAAAACAGTACTTAAATATATGATTTTTTTAAAAATAGTTGGGTAGATTAAACCGAGTGTTGATGGTGTTATGAAAATAAAGTGATAAAGATGTGAGTTTTTTATTTGAGATAATATTTTCTATAAATATGGAATCTAGAAATGATTTAAATATTGAGAAAATGAAAAATAGTTATATTGAAGTAGAATGATAATAATTGTGATTATTTTCATATAAATATGTCTATTGATTTTACCTTGATAATCTCGATGAAGAATAATAATAACACTATGAAAGGATTCATATTTGTTTTGGTGATTTAAATAATAAACTAATTATATATAGAATATAACATTTAGTTTTCTATGTTTTTTATAAATTCAAATTAAAATATATATTTAATTGAATATAATATAATAGTTATTGAAGGTTATATGTCCATTGATTTGAAAAAAACCTTATTCAGTGAAAACAATAAGTGAATAAAAAATATTTTTTTGTCATAAGTTATTACAATAAGAACACGTGAGTATTATTATTTTTATGTAAATAAGAACTCATCTATGAATTACATAGAATTTGTTTGATATTTTTTTTAGTATTAAAATTTTTTAATACCCTTTCTTTATCACACAATATATTTTTTTCATTATGAAAAAACAATGTCGTGTATTGTAGACATGAACAAACAAGTTATTATTACATCTATTTGGAGAAATTACAATAGATATATGGATTTACCTATTCAAATTCAATAATTTATTACATATATGTTTATATGTAAGAATTAATTCGTGTTACTTTTACACATTAATGAAGCACAAAATCTGAATTATTCACTATAAGATAATAGGACACATAAAACATATTTGGTAATGATAATTGTGATTAGTCACATAAAATTTTCTATTAATTCACTATAAAGGTACTCAAATGGATTAATAGTGTATTTAATGATTGTTTTTATAAACATTAAAGATATAGTGACTTTGCATAAATGATGAATACTTTTTTAACAAAGTTATCAAGAACAAAATATGGTCTTTACAACATAATATATTTTCACTAAATCATTGACTAAATTTGAAGGCATTAATGGCGATGCATAGAACACTTTATAAAAAATAATTATAATTAAAAATATGATAATATTGTTATTATTTTAAAGAATATAATCTTATTTTAATGACATATTGAAGCTATTGAGATGAAAATTTTGGATCAAACAAAATATTTTTTAAGACGACCATAATATGTCTCACTGTGTCTTATTTCAGGGTGCAAATTTTTCAAAATAAAGTATGTATAAAAGTTTTTTTATGTGAATATATTATTTTTTTAATTTTGATTTTAATTCATCCCATAACATTTAAATTAAAATATCATGACTTAAAAACCCAAAAAATATAAAATCCAAAATCATATTACATAATCATTCACCAGATGAATTATAGTAATGTATTGAAATATTAGTATAAAAACAATAATTATGGAGTTTTTTAATGGGTTTTAAATGTTTCAGTCTGTTAATAATATATTGATTAATTTATGATTCTTTTTTTAGAATTTATTATTAAGGGGACATCGAATATTTTCTCTAAAAATTTTAAAATTATAATATTTATATGTTTTTATATTAAGTTATTAAATAACTAAACTAAAATCATGTTTAAAATTAATTTGGAACACTAATAAATAAAATATTTTTTAAAAATATAATAGGAAAATGAAAATGTAGAACCCCAAACATTTCATGGTATGTTTCTCTTAAATACATTCTAGGTATATCCTATATTTCATGAATCACTGAGCCTATGTGGAAAAAAACATGGTTACATATAGGAGAAATCCATATCCTGCCCATTAAACATAAATTTGACAACTCTGTGATTTGAATTTTAAAAGTCTAACATACACGGTTGTGTTCAAGATGATATTCAGAATCTGATTAAATTAACTTAATTTTCAATGAATAGTAACCTACCCTTATGAATAGTAATCTACCCTTGTGAATAGTAAATTAACCTTATGAATAATAATATGACTCTTATGAATGTTATCCATGCCCTTTAAGGTATAAATATTTAGGCACCTTAAAAATGAAGATGAATATTTTAAGTGTTTATATTTTTGATTAAATAATTATTTTAATTAAATATTTAATAAATCATATATAGAAAATTATTTTTGAAAAATGGAATTCATTTTTGGATTCTACATATCTACAAATGGTTAGGGTGAATTTTTGGTATTTTTATGAAATACATAAATTTTTAATGAATAATAAAATGTGATAATTTATGATAAATGCTAAATAAGGAATTTATTGTGTCATTGATGATGACCTGCGGATTTAATCCTAATTGGTTCAAAGTCACATTCATATATTACTGTTATTGGTCATGGAATACTCACTATTGGTTTTCTTATGAGGAAATAATAAATTAATGATTATAATATTAAGAAAACTCCTCTCCCCTCCACTATATAAACCACCCCACCCCCCATCTTCCTCCCACACCACTCAATATTCAATCCTTGCCTAAATTCTGCCAAATAATCTTCTCAAGCCATCTACACATGTCCAAGACATTCTGTTCTCACCAAAAGTCCTAAAACATAGTCCTTAAGAATATTCTCAAGGAGTACTCAAGAGGCGAACCTTCATTCTCTTTTCTTTCAATTTCATTTACAAAGTTCCATTCTTTTGTTCTCTATTCTCACCTCCCAACATAGAAATGCCATGATAATTCCATTACCTTACATTTACTGGATTTTAATTATGCTAATGTAATATTTCATCATAATCTCTCTTTTCCCCTCCTTTTATACAATAAATGCTAACACCGTCCGAGATGTGTAAATTTATCACACTCAAGGAAGAAGAGTTTTCAATATGCATTACTATCTTCAATACTGGTCATTAAACCTTTTCAATGGATGAAAAAGATCATAATATATGTATTTTATCTTGATAAAGGATCTATAATCTTTACACATTCATAATCTGGAATAATAATATAAAACAATTTTATTGTGCACAAAACCACCAAGCCGAATCCAAGCATTTATTTTAACTCATCGAATGAGTCATCCTCATGATATATAACCAGAATAATTATAAGATCATTTATATCTATTTAACGTCACTAATAATATATATTAAAAATTCTTCATTTTTTACCATATTTCAAACAAACATCCATTCATGAATACAAGTAAACGGATCATAAAAACCAGAGAAGAAAATGCTACCAAAACAACAAAACTTAATCTCTTAAACCATAAAAAAATCCATTAATGAACTTAATAAGGTTATAATACAGTAATTAAATGTTTACGAGGTTATGTCACTGTTAATTAATGAAGATAAATTTGATTATTCAGGTCTTTAAGAACAAACAAGAACACCTTCAAGCATAAGGTAAGGGATCCTCCCTCTCACTTTTGTTCAAGAATCTCCCCAATGTTGTGCAATTTTTTTTAATTCCTAATGATGGGGTATGTTTTCTCATCTCCCCCATACTGACCTTGTGACATATAAAAAATGTAATACCCCTTTACCTCCCATTAATCCCTCACAATAACACTCTTTACCATGCCGAAATGTTTGTAAGGGGTATCTCATATCACTTTCATTTCTGTGATATTTTCATTGTTCGCCACTTATTTATTATATATGGTATATGTATACTTCCCTTTGATATATAATAACATGATTCTATTTATATTCATGTTAATCAATGATTCATTCGAGGGTTATTATGTTCTGGTCATATGATTCGACTAATTACATTGTGGTAAGAGACTTGGTCTCAACTACTATTTTGTTGTGACTAACTTTGTATTGTGCACCAAATAATCCTTATGTGGTGTACCTACTGCCCATTTGAGATCCCTTTTCATTTTAAAATTATATTTATATTAAATATCCATAATCTCACATCATGGATACGATTTTTTCCTAAACCGTATAACATTTGACATACAATGTTTATCTTGAATGTTATTTTAATTATGAAAATATTGATGAATCCGTATACTATAATATATAAAGATATTTAAAAGGAATATTGATCTTGTATTGAATCAAAGTATAAAGAATTCTTTGTACATGCAGCGGTGGGTGAGGCCCGCTATAGCCTCCTGATGCATTAGTAGGTCTCATGAGAGAAATCAGTTTGCGAAAAACCCTTTGAGTTTGTTTCCAAAAATCAGACGGGTTTCTATCCATAAAACTAAACTGTTTTAATGCTATTATTATTTCATGTTATAGATACTTGACATCCAATTAATAATAATTCTCCTTATGCATTATCAGTTTTTACTATCCACAAGGTTTTCACTATGAAAAAATCTATAGTTTCTGTTTCATTCTCAGTTTATTAATGGCGTGAGTATTTCATTAATTCACCATGCCATATTGATTGTGTCATATTGATTATGATTAAATTATTATTGTATTCATTATTATAATTTTTTTAACCCTTAATGAGCATTGGATCTCACCCATTTATTTGTTTTCTATCTACAAGTGATGAAGAGGTGATCGTTTATTGAGTTCCTGTGGTTGCAGTTTTTAGTTTTTGTTATGTATTGTATTTTGTAACCTTTTCCAATATAATTTGAGTTACATATATGTATCTATTTTCTTAAATAATACTAAAATGATCATTAAATTTTGATTTTCATTTATTCTAACCATTCCAATATCACAAGTAATGCACCGGCTCCATTCTAGAGGGGTCGGGGGGTTACAGTTGGTATTAGAGAATGTTTAGTAGAAAACATGGAAACTAGAGTTGGAAATGTCTAGTAGGGAACAAAGACCTAAAGTAGTATTTGAGGATAAACATACAATAACATCTTGGAATTTTGGTAAGGAATAGATTATGTGGATTTTCTTAAGAAATACGTCTCTATCTGGATACGAGCAGGTAGAGGCGGCTTTAGCCCAGATGTATCAAGGGGTAAAACCAGAAAACACTATTTTTGAGCTAGACTCGAACGGGAATTGGTGCACAACAATGGGCCTTGCTTCATTCTTTATTATGACACTACTGGGAGATATGATTAGTATAATTCAAATTTTATTTACAAGCCATTATGATGGAGTTTAATGTAAATTTTTTTCTCAGAGAAACCATGTTTATAAGATTAGCTATGCATAGAATTTAAATATATATTGGGTGATTTATTATTTGAGATTAATAAAATAATCTAGTGTATCCAATTATTTTGAAATAAAGTCTAATGGAAGAAGGGGAATCAATATTCGTGGGCAAGGTAGGGATCTCTCTATTGAGCAGGTCAACACAGTAAATGTTGGAGCAGATCAGATCATGACCATATTGGGAAAACTTACTCAGGTTGTAACGAACAACCATTCCACGCATGTGTTGGATCATTTAATGCACTAGAATCCCCCATCTTTTAGTTGGACTACTAACCCAGTGACTGCTGAGAAATGGATCAAGTCCCTTGAAAATATATTCTTGGCATTAAGATGCAATGAAAATGAAAAGGTATTACTGGAAGTTTATTGTCTCAAGGGAGACACTGATCAATGGTGGTCCTTGATTCAAAATACCACGGAGGAAGAAGAAATAGATGATATGGAAAGGAAGACTTTTAAGGATATATTTTTCGAAAAATATTTCCGTCGAGAGAAACGAATTGAAATAAAGAGGAAATTCCTTAGCTTGAAACAATGGGAAGAAGACAGTGTTGTAGAGTATGAGGATACTTTCACAAGGCTGGCCAGGTATGTCGTAGATTATATATGTGACTCAATAGACAAGATTGATCATTTCTTTGAAGGTCTTAAGCCATGTCTTTGAAGGGAATTGGCTTCTCAATCATTTTCATCATATGTTGAAATTGTATCAAGTGCCATCCAAATAGGGAAGGAATTTTCTAGATCAGGTTTTTTCAATGGAAAAAAAGATAAGAAGATGTACTCTAATAACAAAGGAAAAGGATAAACACAAAATAAGATCAAGGGAACAAAGATATTATAATTATTTGAGAACTGTGGAAAGAATCATCTTTGGAAAATCTTGAAAGGCATGAGAGTCTGCTATAACTACGGAGAAAAGGGTCATCGATCTGATGAATGCAAGGGGAAGAAACCATTAAATGAAATTCACTGCTATAATTTTAGAGAGATGGGACACTATGAAATTAAGCTTCCTAAGTGACAAGGAAACATACCTCAGAAAAATCTAAGAGAACAAGGGAGAGCCTATGAGATTACAACTGCGGAGGATGAAGTTCCTAATGACGTGGTGGCAGGTACTTTAATTGTTTCTTCAAACCTAACCAACACTTTATTTGATTCTAGAGCATCACATTCAATTATATATTCTCAATTTTCCAATAAAATTAGATGTGTCCAATTTGATTTAATAAAGGATTTTTCTGTCAAAACTCCCAGGGGATGTATCATTGCAACAAAGGCATGTTGACTAGTCTCCCTACAGACACCAAAACGTGATTTAGTTGATAAGCTTATCATCATACTAGTGACAGAATATGATATAATTTTTGATATGGATTGGCTGTAAAATTATGATGCGAAGATTTATTTTGAGAAGAAGGATGTTACAATTTTTGAAAATGGTGTAGAATCCCTTGTCTTTAGGGTAGAAACATCGCCACATGATTCTTATCTAGAACAACCCCTAGTAGCTCTAATGAATTCAATAATTGGAGAGGAAGATAAACCAATATCTATGGGAAAGGTAAGAAATATTCAAATTGAAGATGTGCACATAGTGCAAGAGCACATTGATGTATTTCCAAAGGATTTACCTAGACATCCTCCAGAGTGGGAAGTTGAGTTCACTATTGATTTAATTCTTGATGCATGACTAATATCAAAGACTCTCTATAGAATGGACACTGTGGAATTAGTATATCTAAAGAAAAAACTAGAGGATTTGAGTGAAAAGTTATTTATTTGACAGAGTGTTTCTCCATGGGGAGCCCCTGTCCTCTTTCTCAAGAAGAAAGATGGATCCATGGGGCTTTGCATTGATTACAGGGAAATCAATGATATTAAAATAATGAATAAGTATCATATTCCCTAGATTGATGACTTATTTGATCAAATTCATGGATATCAATACTTTTCAAAGATTGACCTTCGATCCGGATATCATCATTTGGGTGTGAGGAAGGATGATATTCCTAAGACAACATTTCGAACTAGGTATGGGCATTATGAGTTTACAGTGATGCCTTTTGGACTGAAAAATGCACCCTCTGTTTTAATGGCTTTAATGAATAGAGTTTACAAGGAATATATTGAATTTTTTTGTGGTATTAATTGATTATATCCTCATATACTCAAAAATCTATGAATACCATGATAATCACTAGTGGGTTATTCTGAGGACTCTTAGAAGAAATAAATTATATGGTATGTTTAGAAAGTGCGAATTATGGACTCAATTTGTTTCTTTTTAGGCCATATTGTCTCTAAGGATGGAATCTTAGTTCATCCTGCAAAGACAATGGCAATGAAAGAATGGCTCACACCAAGAAACATAACTGAGGTATTCAGTTTTATTGTCTTAGCAGGTTACTATCAGCGTTTTGTTCAAAATTTTGCCCGACTGGCTAACCCGCTAACCAAGCACACATGTAAAGGAGTTAAGTTTGAGTGGACAATAGAATGTACAAAATGATTTTAAGAATTGAAAAAATGATTTTTCAATGCCCTAATTTTTACTCTTCTATCTAGAAGTGATGGATTTCTAATATACAGCGATGCATCAAAGAATGTACTAGGTTGCGTCCTTATAAAAAATGATAAGGTTATTCCTTATGAATCAAGAAAGTTAAATACACATGGGAAAAATTATCCAACTCATGATCTTGAGTTAGTATCCGTAATCTTTACTCTGAAAATATGGAGGAATTATCTCTACGGAGAGAGATGTGATATTTATACGAACCACAAGAGTTTGAAATACAATTTCACAAAAAACACTCAACATGAGGCAAAGAATATGGCTCGAGCTACTCAAATATTATGATTGTTCAATACACTACCACCCAGGAAACCAGAATAAGGTGGAAGATGCATTAAGCAGGAAAGATCATGGCCTTCTGACTAAAATGAAGATTAAGAGAGTTCCTATATTTTTGGATCTACAAAAGATGGATATGGGAATTGTTATGTAAGGGGAAACATCGCTCCTCTTTAAAATTATTTCTAAAACATATTTACTAGAGAAGATAAAAATCACTCAATATGATGATGAGAATTTGCACAAGAAAATTAATGCAGTTAAAGATTGGAGACTGGTTGACTTTGTGTGTGAAGGATCTCTGATATTTGGGAAGAGGTTAGGTGTTCCATTAGTACCTGAGCTAAAAAGGGAACTATTAGAAAATGCTCATAGCTCAAATTTCTCTATACACCCTGGTAGAAACAAGATATATAGAGGTCTGAAGGAGTATTATTAGTGGGATAATATAAAGTATAAAATTTCTAAATACATGTCAAGATGTCTAGTTTGTCAATAAGTGAAGACAGAGAGACAAAATCCAAAAGGAGTGATGATACCTTTACATATTCCTATGTGGAAGTGGGATAACATTACTATGGATTTTTTCACCGAGCTACTGAGGAAACCTAGAATGAATGATTCAATATGGGTAATTGTTTATCATCTCATAAAATTAGAATATTTCCTTTCTATAAGGGAGGATTTTCCACTTGGGCACATGGAAAGACATTATATTAATGAAGTTGTAAGACTTCATAGTTCACCTCTGCCGATTGTGTCTGATCAAGATACCTAGTTTACATCAAAATTTGGGAAAACTATCTAGAAGGCTTTGAATACTGAGCTTCATATGAGTACTACCTATCACCCCCAAACTGATGGACAGTCTAAAAGAACTATTCAAACTTTAGAAGACATGTTGAGTTTATTATCTCTTGACTTCCAAGGTATGTGGGATCAATACTTGCCTTCGGTGAAATTTTCCTACAATAATAGTTTCCATTCTAGTATTCAAATGGCTCCATATAAAGAATTATATGGAAAGAGGTGTCTAAATAAAACTTGTTGGGATGAATTTGGTGAGAGGAAACATATAAGCCCAGAACTTATTGAAGATTCCAAGACAAAGGTTAAGACAATCCAAGCCCATATTAAAGTAGACTAAAGTTGGAAGAAGAGTTATGATGACAATCAGAGAAAGAATTTGTAATTCTTGGAGGGAGATCATTTATTTCTGAAAGTATCCCCATGGAAGGGTCTCTTATGGTTTGATAAGAAAGAGAAACTGAGCCCCAGGTATATTGGACCATTTGAAATTATGGAAAGAATCAGAGAAATAGCTTACTGTATAGATATGCCTCCAAATCAATCCAAAGTCCATGATGTGTTCCATGTGTCATTGCTGAAGAAATACATGCCAGACCCAACGCATATACTTACCTATGAAGGAATTGAACGGGAACCTGATTTTTCATACTTTGAAAATCTTATTTGGATTCTTGACCCCAGGGAGCATGTATTCAGAAATCGGACATATCACCTAGTAAAGGTTCTTTGGTGGAACCAAAATATGGAGGAAACAACATGTGAACCAGAGTATTTCATGAAAAAGAACCACCCACATATTCTTGGTGGGCTTCATACATAAACTTTCGAGGACGAGATTTCCAAAGGAGGGAATAATGTAGCACCCCAAACACTTCATGGAATGTTTCTATTAGATAAATTCTAGTTATATGATATATTTCATGAATCACTGAGCCTATATGGGACAAAACATGGTTACTTATAAGAGATATCCATAACCTTGAAATTAAACATAAATTTTCCAACTCTGCGATTTCAATTTTAAAAATCTGACATACACGGTTGTGTTCAAGATGATATTTAGAGTTTGATAGAATTAACTTAATTTTCAGTGAATAGTAACATACCCTTATGAATAGTAACCTAACTTTTTGAATAGTAACATACCCTTATGAGTAGTAATACGAATCTAATAAATGGTATCCATGCCCTTGAAGGTATAAATGAATTTAGGCACCCTAAAAATGAAGATGAATATTTTAACTATTTATATTTTCCGATTAAATAATTATTTTAATTAAATATTTAACTAATTATATTTAGAAACTTATTTTTGAAAAATGAACTTCATTTATCGATTCTATATGTCGAAAATTGGTTAGGGGGAATTTTTGGGATTTTTCTGAAATACATAAATTTTTTGATGAATAGTAAAATGCGATAATTTACGATACATGTTAAATAAGGAATTTATTGAGTCATTGATGATGATATGATAATGTAAGACCAATTGGTTTAAAGTCACATGCATATATTACTATTCTTGGTCAGGTAATACTAACTATTGGTTTTCTTGAGAGGAAATAATAAATTAATGTTTATAATATTAAGAAAACTCCTCTCCCCTCCACTATATAAACCACCCATCACCCCCTCTTCCTCCCACACCACTAAAGATTCCATACTTGCCTAAATTCTTCCAAATACTCATCTCAATCCCTCTCCCCACGTCCAAGACCATCTGGTCTCACCAAAAGGCCAAAAACAAAGGCCTTAAGAAGATTCTCAAGGAGGAGTACTAAAGAGGTTAACCTTCCTTCTTTGTTCTTTCAATTACTTTTACAAAGTTCCAATATTTTGTTCTCCCTTCTCACGACCCCCCATAAAAATGAAATGATAATTCCAGTACCTTAAATTTACTTTATTTTAATTATTCTAATGTAATATTTCATCATAATATCTCTTTTTCCTCTCCTTTTATAAAATAAATGCAAACACCGCCCGAGATGTGTAAATTTATCACACTCAAGGAAGACAAGATTTTAGTTTTCAATAATATCTTAAATACTGGTCATTAAACCATTTAAATGGTTAAAAAAGGTTTTAATATATGTATTTTAACTTTATTAATGTTATGGAATCTTAACACGTTCATAATATGGAATAATAATACAAAACAAGTTTATTGTTCACAAACCCGCCAAGCCAAATCCAAGGGTTTATTTTAACTCATTGAATGAGTCATCCTAAAGATATATAACCAGAATAATTATAAGATAATTTATATTTCCTTAATTTCACTAAGAATTTATATTAAAAATTTGGTATGTTTGACCACATTTCAAACAAACATTCATTCATTAATACAAGTAAACAGATCTTTAAAACCACAGATGAAAATGCTACCAAAACAATAAAATTTAATATATGAAGCCATAAAAAGGACATTAATGAACATAATACGGTTATACCATATCAATTAAATTTTTATTAGGTTATTTAATTATTAATTAATGAAGCTAAATTTGATTATTCAGATCATTATGAACAATCAAAAACACCTTCATGCATAAGGTAATTGATACTCTCTCTCACTTTTGTTCAAGAATCTCCCCAATATTGTGCCCTTTTATTTTTAATTAAAAATGACGGGCTATGTTTTCTCACCTCCCCCATACTTCCCTTGTGAGATATAAATAATTTAATACCCCTTTATCTCACATTAATCCCTCGCAATAACACTCATTACCATGCCGAAATGTTTGTAAGGGGTTTCTCATCTCACTTACATTTCTGTGAGATTTTCATTGTTCACCACTTATTTCATGTATGTGGTATACGTGTATTTCCATTTGATATATAATAACATTATACTCTTTATATTCATGTAATTCAATGATTCATTTAAGGTTTATTAAGTTCTGGTCATATGATTCGACCGATTACATTGTGGTAAGAGACTTTGTCTCAACTACTATTTTGTTGTGACTAAATTTTTATTATGCACCTAATAATCCTTATGTGGTGTACCTACTTCTCATTTGTGATCAATTTTAATTTGAAATTTATATTTATATTAAATATCCATAATCTCATATCATGGATATGTTTTTTTCTAAACTGTATACTATTTTACATATGGTGTTTATTTGGAAAGTTATTTTAATTATTGAAATATTGATGAGTCTGTACACTCTAATCTATATGGATATTAAAAATTCATATTGATCATGTATTGAATCAATTTATAAAGAATTATTAGGACATGCAGTGGTGGGTGGGTCCCTCTGTAGGCCCTCGATGCATCGGTAGGTCTCATGAGACAAATCAGTTGGCAAAAAACCCTTTGATTTTGTTTCAAAAAATCAAATGGGTTTCTACCCACAGAACTAAACCATTTTAATGGTATTATGGTTTCATGTTCCAGATACATGACATCCAATTTATAAGAATTATATTTATTCATTATCTGTTTTTACTATCCAAGAGGTTTTCACTATGAAAAAATATATGGACGCAGTTTCATTCATAGTTTATTAATGGCGTGAGTTTTTCATTTATTCACCATGCCATATTGATTATGTCAGATTAATTATGATTCAATTATTATTGTATTGATGCTACCGCTATTTTTAGCCCTTACATAGCATTGGAGCTCACACCTTTCATTGTTTTCCATCAAGAGGTGATCGTTAATTGAGCTCCTGTGGTTATAGTATTTAGTTTTTGTTATGTATTTTATTTTGTAACCTTTTTCAATGTAAGTTGAGTTACATCTATGTATCTAGTTTCATCAATAATACTAAACTAATCATTATTTCTGGATTTTCATTCCTTCTAACCATTCCAATATCACAATTAACACACCATCTCTAGCCTAGAGGGCCGGTGCGTTACAGAAAATTTATTTTCTTCTTGTTGTAATATGACATGAAAACTACACTAAAATTATAAATTTCCCTTTATAAAAAACAGTTTTTATGTTATATAAAATTTATTAACTAAATTTAATTTCTAATTTAACAATTAATTAAGTATATAAATATAGTTAAAAATATTTTGATTTTTGGATTGAATATTTATAGTTATTATAATTTTATTTTATTTATAATAGATATGGAAATGTAATAATGGGATGTTTAGTTTTTTATGTGATTTGTAAATATATGTTTTTTATAAATTTCCTAAGATCAATTAATATATGAATATTATTTAATGAAATAGAAAATAAATACTACAAGGAATGACTATTACCTATGGTACACAGAACATGTGTTGTGGCTTAAGAATTTTGTAAATGGAATGAAAACGACAATAATTCATATAATAACTATTCATAAACCATTTGTGAGAATTTATTTTTTTTAATGTGTCTACCACCATTTATTTTTGCGAAAAAATATTCAATGAAATATTAGATGTGATGTTTTGGAAATAAATTGATAAATTTATTGTTTTTATTAAATTTAAATAAAAATATATAAATTGAAACATATTTAAAGTTAGTTTTTTATAAATATACCTTAATTTCATATCTAAATGTTTATGGATATATTTTCTGAGATTTGAGGAAATATCATTATGATAGGTTAGATATAATTTAGATGAGGTATTCTATATTTTAATCTGATGAATTTTTGAATTATTTATTGTGGATTATATATAAAATCCGTTTTCATTATTTTAAATAATCTTTTTAATTAACTATTAAATTATTCAAAAAATTTAATAAGTAATTATATGATGAAAATTTATTAATAATTCATAGGAATTAATGTGTGGTGATGTAGTCAATATTAATATGAATTAGGATATAGAAAATTTTGATCCATTACAACTACTGTATTATTTCAAATTATATAGATAATTCATTAATGAAATATATATTTTTGGTGGTGGAATTTAAAATCAAATATATGTTGAGCGGAAGAAAACAAGGGAAGTGATGGCAAGAGGGGGGTGAATTGCCTTTTAAAAAAGATTAACAAATTAAAAATCAAAGTAAAGAATGCAGCAGAAATAAAGAGGCAAGACACAAGAAATTGTTAACGGAGTTCGGCCAAAACCCGGCCTACGTCTCCGCTCCCAACTCAACCGTTGAGAGATTCCTACCGCTTGCTTTTCAATGGTTTTAGCAAGAAACCCACTAGGCTTTGAGGTAGCACTAGGACCTATTACAGCTTGCTTTTAGTGGTTAAGCAAGAACCCACTTGCTTTTAATGGTTGAGCAAGAACCCACTAGCCTTTTTAACGGGTGAAGGCTAGCTCACCGGTGACACAAGCCTTTTAAAAGGAAAGGCTTGAAGAAACCTCTTCACACCTTAATGGTGATGTGAAACCCAAAAGAAAGAGGGGATGAGAAAGAGTTTGGGGTTTGTAGGCACAAACCCAATTTTAAGCTCAAAATAAATAAAACAATAAAACCCGTAATTGAGGAAGTCTTGGGCGCCTTTGGTTGATTGGAGATGTTGAAGGCCGCTTCCAAGCTTCTTTGGAGGAGCTCCTTGGATGTGGAAGTTGTTGGAGCACTTGAGGTTCCTTTGAAGGAAGTCGCCGGAGGTTGGCCAATTGATCCAAAATATGTCTGTTGGCTTCGGTATAGTTCTGGTTGGTGTCTGGGGCTTCCTTGGCCTTTATTTATAGGCATGGAACCCTTGGGGAGGCTTCGGAGCCGTTGGAGAGGCTAAAAGAGCCGTTGGGAGCCAAGTTGGAGTTGACTGGTCAAAGCCAACGGCTAGTTTGACTGGGCTACCGGCTGGCCGGTGCAGGGCCACCGGCTGGCCGGTGCCTTGGCAGAGGAGAAGAAATCTGGTCCAGGCTCCACCGGTCGACCGGTGCCAGATCCACCGGCTGGCCGGTGGGCAGACAGTAGCTGGCACTGTTTGGAGAAGGTGCCACCGGCTGGCCGGTGCTGAGGCCACCGGTTGGCCGGTGGGGAGGCAGTAGCTTCCCTTTGAGTGCAGGTGCCACCGGCTGGCCGCTGGTGTTCCACCGGCTGGCCGGTGGACTGAATTTCAGTCCACTTTGCCTTCTTTCTTTCTTGGCCCAATTCCTTGGCCACCTGATTTGATTCCTATCAACCAAAAACACTTGAAAGAGGATTAGAAAAATATGAGGGTGATTGTGATCATGAAAATAAAACCTTGAGGGGTACGAGAGGTACAACAATCTCCCCCTATTTTGATGATCACAATCACCAAAACAATTAAAGTAAAAACATGAATTAAAGACATGCTTTTAAAGAATAAATTGAAAATAAATGCTAATCATGATCAAAAGGTTTCTCCCCCAATCAATCAAGAAATTTCTCCCCCTTTGTGATTATAAAAATAGAATGGGGCATAAAACTTGATTGAGGGAATGATTTGAAAAACAAGATTTGAGAATTGAAAAATCAATTGAAATTTTTGAAATTTGAAAAGATTTGAATCAAAAAATGAATAACAGTTTGAATTGAAAGTTTTGAATCAAAATTGAAATGAAAATTTTGAATGAAAATTTGAAACCAAGTGTTGAAATTGAAAGTTTGAAAAAATTTGAAATTGAAAAGCTTAAACAATCCTAACTCCCCCTAAATAAAAACAATAAATCACCGGGGAGAGGGATTTTGAAAAGAGATGATTTTAGGCCCGGAGAGACTCGCTAGAAGGGATTTTTCAATCCATACTTGTCTCATGGCGGGTCTTCTCCTATAAAATTCATCGAAAAAGAAAAAACTTTTGGGTTGACCGTACCGGGCGTTTTTACAATTACATTCATAAATAAGGTGCCCGGGTTTTTTACAATAATTGCAAAATTTAAAACAAGAGCTCCCCCTTACAAAAACAGTGGGTGCATGGGAGGAGGAAGCTTGGTTGGTATATCCTAGCCCTTGGGTGGTTCTAGATATACGTTGGGAACCAAGCAAATTGTTCAAATTTTGTTCCCCTTGGGTGAACTTAGCTAGGGTCTCCCTTAGGTCTTTGATGGTTGATTCCATAGAATCAACATTTGGGAAATTTTGGATTTTAAGGGTGAGTTCCTCCTTCTCTTTGAGAAGTTGGTCTTTTTCGGAGGAGAGTTTTTTGAAATTCTTTTTCAAAGCGACAAATTTTGAAGAAAGTTCATGAAAACCTTTTTCTAGTTGGTCTCTAGCGTGTGAGAGTTCTTCATAAGATAGATGATTTAAAGAATTTGAATTTGAAGAACAAGAGGAAGAGGAGTCGGACGAAGTTACCTCATGGAATGCCATTAGGCATTTTGTACCGTTGTCGCTCGAGGAGGAGGAGGAGGATGATGATGAGGAGGTGTCACTCCATGTCGCCTTGAGGACCTTTTTCTTTCCTTTTTCCTTAGCCCGTTTTTTGTTGAGTGGGCAATCGGGCTTGTAATGGCCCTTTTCGCCGCACCCGTAGCATTTTACCTTGGGCTCGGATCTTGCGGTGGGTTCTTGCTTTCGCGCCTTGTGAGATTTATTCTTCTTCTTGTGCTTCTTCATAAACTTGTGCATTTGGCGGGCGAGATTCTCCATTTCCGAGTCGCCGCTTGAGGATGAAGAAGATGAAGATGATGAGGAGGAGGAGGAGCTTACTTCTTTTTGTACCTTGAGGGCGATGTTCTTTGGTGTCTTGATTGGTGTGCCCTCATTTTGAGCTTGCCTCCTCATTGTGATCTCATAAGTCATGAGAGATCCGATGAGCTCCTCTACCGGCATATTTTTGACGTCCTTAGCTTCTTGGATCGCCGTCACCTTTGGTTCCCATGAGCTCGGAAGGACCCATAAGATCTTCTTGACCATCGTCTCGGCTGAAACATCATCACCAAGAGATTTCCTTCCATTGCAAATGTCAGTGAAGCGTGTAAACATTTCAGAAATATTTTCATGTGGGTGCATAGAAAATGACTCAAAATCTTGACGAAACATGTCCAATCGAGTATCCTTGACTTTGTTGGTCCCCTCATGGGTAACCTCCAAAAGTTTCCAGATTTCATGTGAGGAGGTACATGTGGAAACACGATTGAACTCATTTCAGTCAAGGCCGCAATGTAGAGAATTCATGGCTTTGCCATCAAGCTCGAAATTTTTAATGTCGGCTTGGGTCCATTTGGATTCATCGGGGGAAGAGAGAGTGTAACCTTGCATGACTATTTTATAAATGGGATATCCTATGCTTCTTAAAAAAGTGGTCATGCGGGTTTTCCAATAATTATAGTCGGTCCCATCAAAAAATGGAGCCCGACCCAAAGAAAAGCCTTCGGGGGCGAAAGAGGTGGATGCCATCACAATGGATCTTTGAATTTGAAACCTTTTAAGGTATTACTCAAATTATCCCTCTGATACCAATTGTTGAGCGGAAGAAAACAAGGGAAGTGATGGCAAGAGGGGGGTGAATTGCCTTTTAAAAAAGATTAACAAATTAAAAATCAAAGTAAAGAATGCAGCGGAAATAAAGAGGCAAGACACAAGAAATTGTTAACGGAGTTCGGCCAAAACCCGACCTACGTCTCCGCTCCCAACTCAACCGTTGAGAGATTCCTACCGCTTGCTTTTCAATGGTTTTAGCAAGAAACCCACTAGGCTTTGAGGTAGCACTAGGACCTATTACAGCTTGCTTTTAGTGGTTAAGCAAGAACCCACTTGCTTTTAATGGTTGAGCAAGAACCCACTAGCCTTTTTAACGGGTGAAGGCTAGCTCACCGGTGACACAAGCCTTTTAAAAGGAAAGGCTTGAAGAAACCTCTTCACACCTTAATGGTGATGTGAAACCCAAAAGAAAGAGGGGATGAGAAAGAGTTTGGGGTTTGTAGGCACAAACCCAATTTTAAGCTCAAAATAAATAAAACAATAAAACCCGTAATTGAGGAAGTCTTGGGCGCCTTTGGTTGATTGGAGATGTTGAAGGCCGCTTCCAAGCTTCTTTGGAGGAGCTCCTTGGATGTGGAAGTTGTTGGAGCACTTGAGGTTCCTTTGAAGGAAGTCGCCGGAGGTTGGCCAATTGATCCAAAATATGTCTGTTGGCTTCGGTATAGTTCCGGTTGGTGTCCGGGGATTCCTTGGCCTTTATTTATAGGCATGGAACCCTTGGGGAGGCTTAGGAGCCGTTGGAGAGGCTAAAAGAGCCGTTGGGAGCCAAGTTGGAGTTGACTGGTCAAAGCCAACGGCTAGTTTGACTGGGCTACCGGCTAGCCGGTGCAGGGCCACCGGCTGGCCGGTGCCTTGGCAGAGGAGAAGAAATCTGGTCCAGGCTCCACCGGTCGACCGGTGCCAGATCCACCGGCTGGCCGGTGGGCAGACAGTAGCTGGCACTGTTTGGAGAAGGTGCCACCGGCTGGCCGGTGCTGAGGCCACCGGTTGGCCGGTGGGGAGGCAGTAGCTTCCCTTTGAGTGCAGGTGCCACTGGCTGGCTGCTGGTGTTCCACCGGCTGGCCGGTGGACTGAATTTCAGTCCACTTTGCCTTCTTTCTTTCTTGGCCCAATTCCTTGGCCACCTGATTTGATTCCTATCAACCAAAAACACTTGAAAGAGGATTAGAAAAATATGAGGGTGATTGTGATCATGAAAATAAAACCTTGAGGGGTACGAGAGGTACAACAATATATAATATGATTAACCATTGATTAAATTTATTTTACATACCTACTGAATTTATTTAATGAAATTCAATTAACATTATAAATTAGAGGGATTATATGAGATACCAATCTGGGAGGGTTAAGGAATAGAAATTTCTAACTAATCTTGTAATTGAATTTATAATAAGAGTTGTAAAATTTCTGTTATGGTTGATACCTTTCAAAATAATGATTTACTCCACCAAAAATGAAGATTAACCTTTTTAAAATTGTGTGTGATTACTATAATGTTTTAGTTTTATACATATTTTCTAAGGGATTAAAATAGGAAGATGAATCAAATTAATTTACATGGAAAACATTAAATAGTAAATAGGTTGTGTTTATTTTAAAAATAAAAAATTGGCAACATAGATTCATCCCTCCTCTCAGTGTTATTGATATACATTTTTAGGCACATTAAATAAATTAAATTACATATTTCTCAATGTATTATTTTGGTTTTGTGTCTTATTAGTTTCATATAGAATATCAATTATATGATACTATAAGTATTTATGTTAATAATATTTAATGAATTTATAATAATATCGTTGTGTTATATTTTTCAATAAAATATAATATAAGAAAATTTATGTTTACTTAAGTATATATATGTAAAAATATAACAAAAAAACATAGGAATATTTTCATATAATGTTAATTGCTGAAGAAATATAAGAATTTAATAATTGCTGGTTGTATCAAATCAACCATGGATACCATTCATCTCAGTCCCTAAACTGATCCGCCATAATGAGGAGACCCAAACACTATATACATAAATTCTTCAATATTTTTGATAAATATTTAATAATTATAATAATAATAAAATACCTATAATAGTAAAGGTTTTGTTTCTATGAAGATAATATAAAAAATCATCTTATTTTGATATAGACATTCAAGATACCTCAAAAATTATATTTCACATAACATAATTCTTATAAATAATAAATTAAAACCATTTTTCATAACCTTGGGAATGAAAAAAATAGTTGGATCAGATGCACAATTATAGTAAAAATTTGAGATATGAATCAATGATCATATGTAATCATATCATTATCATAAGGGTATGATAACGTGAGATTAAAAGTTCAAATTCATAAACATAAATTCATAGATTATAATCATGAAATAAGGCTTTAGAATATCATATAACATGATTCATTAAAGAATAAATAATCTTTAACCATGATATCATATCATAAGAAGAATAACATCTCATGAGAGTGGAATAAAAAGTGTCTCATAATCATAATAATAGGATTGATATATAAAATATTCATGTGAATACATTCATCAATGTTAGGATTGGTCTAACAACCTGTGTACCTGCTTCAGGCATGGGATAACCTCTCGTGAACCCTCTTTTTGGAAAGGTGTAAACTCTCATTTACCCTCTTTAAGGTCATAAAACTTTAATATTTACCCAACAAATTTTAAGGATATAATGGACCCAACTATCCATAATCATAATCAACTATACATTTCACAAGATCATAAAAAATATCATTTCAGTATAGCTTAACTGGGGGAAAATTGGTTTCATCAATATATATTCATCATAAAAATAAAAAATCAAAATAATTAATATTGATCATGTAATTGTATCATATCACCATCTAAGAACATGTAACATAAATTGATGTTTTCAAAAATGAAATTACCTTTAAAATATATGTGCAATATTTTATGAGGAAATAAACTATTCATTATGAAATCAATATTTGAAATCTCAAAATTTTAAAAATATTAATAGAAAATGTTTCTCTGAAAATAACCATGTAAAATTTTAAGGTATGAATAGAATAAAATATAATTTATGAAAATAAGAAAAGTTTTTCATATAGTAAACTTTAAAACAATGATTTCTTTCACATTTTCAGTAAAAAGTAAAAAGATCTGCATTTAAGAAATTATAAGAGGATACATTTTAAAATATTTAATAGAAATTAAAAAATGCGTAGATTTTTTTTAAATAATAATTACATAATATGGAAATCATATTTTAAGACTTTTTATAAAAATAATTATAGAAGTGAAATGACTCTCAATCGAAGAGAAAAATAAAGTTGAGTATCCTTAAAAATATTCTTTCATAATTTTGAGTATATAAAAAAATACATTGAAACAAATATTTTTAATATCTAGAAATA
The DNA here is from genome assembly GCA_963277665.1 of Viscum album. Classification (NCBI taxonomy): domain Eukaryota; kingdom Viridiplantae; phylum Streptophyta; class Magnoliopsida; order Santalales; family Viscaceae; genus Viscum; species Viscum album. The sequence goes on from OY728158.1 coordinate 1,469,938,327, forward strand.
ACCCTAAAACCAGAAAATAAATAATATTTTTGAGATATATATCATATAATTTCCTCATTATAAATTTAATAATAAAATATTCTAATAAACACTGTGATTTTAACATTAAACACTTACTACTTTAATAACTTTAAAGTCATAATTCCCATTAAAGAATAACATAAAATGAAATTTTAAGTACCATTAACATATGGATATTTATTATTTAATATATATAATGGGAATTAGATACACTCGATAAAATAATATATGTGTATAACATGATATATTTCCCCAAAAAGTCAATTTGAGAGGATAAACCATTACCACATTAGTAACATTAAAATTAAAACACATTTGTTGAAATAATTTTAATTTTGCCTTTAAATAACATGATTTAATAAGTATAAATTATATTATAGGTTAAAGGGGTAGTATATACACCTATAAATCATAAATTGGTGCATAACATCAAACATTTCTAAATGAAACAATATTGAGTCATTGAACCCTAACCTTATGTATTACTTTATTTTTAGCACTCTAACATCCAGAACATTGTGTTTTGATTTTTTATAATTATTTACCTTAACCATTTTCATACTTATAATATCATGTATTATCCACTTAAAAATTTTCAACACCATTTTATTAATAATCCATTATTAAAATTCTTTTTTTTGTGTTAATAGTTTTGTTTTACATGAATGTTTCGTTTTGGATGTTTCTATCCTTGCACTTTGATCATGGTTTCATAATCTCTATAATTTTAACAATTTCATTAATACTATATAGTTTCGTTATGTACATATTTATAACCATACATAAAAGTAATAGATAGAAAAATTAATGACGTCGTTCATGGAGATGGTTGTCTATACATAGGCATGAACTTAATTTTCATTTACATGTAAAAATAAGGAAAGAAAGTTAAATAATATTTCATCATTAATGAATAATATGTGTATAGAAAATATAATTTATATCAATTAAATCCATAATTATAAAAAAACCATGTGTGGAGGTGATGTAAAATTAATCACATTCCTTCTTGGAGGTGGTAGTCCACAAGTATGCATGAGTGATACATTAATGTCTTATTTGAAGGAAATGAGGTGGAAAATGGTTGTCTCATAATCATAATAAAATCTTAGTATATTCATTATAATATATTATTTACGTTATTATAGATACAACATATTTATAAAAATTATAATAATAAATAAACCTTGAAATTTTCAAATAATATGATTACCTCTTCTTTGAAAGACGTCAAGTGTCAGACTCATTAATCCATCTTAGGATAGCCATAGGGTAATACCATAAGATAAATAAGGAATGGAAGGAATATATAAAGGTATTATTCTGGTTATTTTCAAATATATAATGCTCAAACATTTTGAATAAGGTAGAATAGTATGTACCCATTTATAAGTGAGGAATATTACGCACTTGGAATTACTAAAAATATTTTATTTTAATTAATGATTTTCTCAAGTTTAATGCTTTAAAATGTCCATGGATATAAAACCTCATGACCATAAAATATTTTCCTTTTACAATAAATTTAATTTTTAATCCTATATTTTTTTATTTGTAACCCTAATTTATGCTTATGTTACACTCAACAAAAATATTATCTTTCCATATAGGGAACACCAACGTCAGCTTTTGTAACATGTAAGACTGACTCTCTTCAATGGATTGTGTAACACACACGACTCAGTTTTACCGAACAATAATATATTATTGAAAATATTAATATTTAATATAATAAGATAAAAAATATATGTTAAATTGATGTTATGAATATTATTAACTAAAATTTTAAAATACACGGTTGAATTCATTGGTTTCAAATAAATTATAAATAAATATAAGAACCAATTGAATATACAGAGAATGTTTTTACAAATAAACTATTTTATGCTCACAAAGTCATTTTATCATAATAAATTAAATTAATTACAATTATTTATTGATAATATTTTAATATATACACTATATATTAAATCAAATATTTTTTATATTCATCCAATATATTTTATAGACAATTGATAAGAACAAACCCAATATTATGCACAAACACCAATATTTTTATAAAGGAAATTTTACAACCATTTAATGGAGAACCTATTATAATCAAAAAAAATTGCACTTATATGGATTTTATATATAAAAATAAACATAATATTTTGATGTTTAAAATAAAAAATTAACACATTTTTATGTTTTGGTATTTTTCTGTGAAATTTCATTTTTAATGAATAGTACAAGTTACATAATTTTATTTCAAAAATTCTATTTCATCTAATTTATTTATATGGATAAATTATATTTAAAAAAAACTTAATTAGATAAATTTTACATTAATTAATCCATTTTAGTCCATTTTAACCAATTACACATTGAAATTGGATATAAACACTTAGTTAAATTTTGAACTTTTATACTTTAAAACCCATTTTGTAATCCTGTCAATGGGATTATATTTAAATTAATTTGTTCCAATTTAATGATTTTAATTTGGAAAATATATTAAATATTCTAAGGAATAATAATTTTTTATTTAAAATATGTTCAACATAGTTTTTGACTAAGATCAATTGTGAATGTAATAAAAATTAATTACATCGATTAATAGAAAAATTAGCTTTAGAGAGACTAAACCTTAATCTTAAGGCCCGAAATGACCTATAAAATTGTTGAAAAGAACTTGATTATACATATTTCGAACATATACTCACTTTTATATAATTTATATCATTTACAAACCACTTTTTTTAGGAAAACGTGGGTGGAATTCCATTTTCAAATATTTACAAGAATTTCAGTCCTCCTCCACTATAAAAAGGAACTCAATCCTCGATGTTCCAAAAAAATATCTAAACAGTTTTTAATTACCTAGATCTACCCATATAACTCAAAAACATCTCTCACAAAATTTGTAATTATCTCTGTGGACAAAAATTTGTCCAATAAATCTATTTGGTGCAAACCATAATGAGTTACCTAATAAAGAGGTAACATCCTTCCTCAACCTATTTTATTTTTTTAATTATCCACCCTATAAAGTATTAATATTCCATGATTATATATTAAAAAAATAAAAAAATATATAATTATATGTTTTTATCATAATTTTTTTACCAACACTACATTGACTTCTATCTAATAGGTAATAAAAATACAGTTTATGTGTACGGTGAACTACCACCTCACGAGATGATGTCATTCATTTTTCCTTTACCACCTCTCATGATTGGTAATTATGATTGACACAATATTGATATATTATATATATGATATTTATAATTCCTTTATACTTCTATAATTTTTATATAACACATACCCTTATGGTTTCCATTTTGTGTAAATATGATAACATCGTTTGTGCAAGTGTGGACTACCTCCCCCTCAAAGCGATGTGATTCGTTCACACTACACATTAAACATCTAAAGGATGGTCTATATTAAAAATATGTAACATAAATGAAATATATATGATATTAATGAAATAATTACCTTTATTTAAAAATAATTTATCACTTTCTTTATTACCCTTTTAACACACTAAAATGTGATAACATCAGTCATGGATGTGTGGACTACCACCTCCCCGACACGATGCGACTCCTTTTACAACCCAATAATTATATATATAAGTATATATGATTAGATAAAATGATATTTATGATATAATTATAATTATATAAATATATAGTGTTACTTACTTTCTTTCTATAATGATCTCTAAAAATTTTAAATGTTTCTGATGCGCTTGTACGACTTACTGTGTCCTTGATTGTAACAATAGTTTTTTTTCATCACCATATTTAAATATTGGATTTAAAAGTATAATTTATCTATAAATATTATAATTATTCCATGATTATTATTTGGGATATGTTTATATGATGACCCCTTGACAATAGTTGACCTTATGAATCCATTTTTTACACATAAATTGAATATGGTCAAAACACCACACATAAACAAAATTGTTTAAGAAGTTGTTTAAAAAATGTAATAAGATAAATAAATTTAATGAAAATCATGAAAAATATTATGAATAAATTAAATAATAAAGTTAATTTTATTATTCAATTATCTAAATTCAAATGTGACAAGTTAGAATCGAGGTAAGGGTTTTCCTCTCAATTTACATTCCATTAGAAATTATTCGTTTCTATACACCGGTTAACATTAATATAGTTAAAATACTACCCCATTTTCATTTAATATAATTATTCTATCATAATTCATGGTATTTTAAATTTTAATTTGAATTGTCTCACTAAAGGGGTTTAACCCAAAAATTTCTATGTGGTAAAATTTTACATTGAAATTATACTTTCCTTTTTGATTGTTATGTTTCTATTGTGAAAATCACTTTACTATAATCGTATTTCATTGGATATTTCATTAAATTTCCAAACATATGGGTTATGGATATTTTTATTTCCTAAAATGTATACCATATATTCATACAATGTTCACTTTTACTGTTAATTGATTAAGTGGGGAATTATTGATAAATTTGTATCATTTATTCAGTAAAGATAAATTTTGATAAGGTGCATTATTTTTTGAATTAAAGTGACTATTAAATATATGAGGAATGATATTTAGATGCAATAAACATGTTTTTTACTATTTAATACAAGGCCTAACGGTTTGGGAGTAGTAAATTAAAGGCCCTCGATTCATTAGTAGTCTCATGAGATTAATTAGTTACCCAATCAAAAATATTTTGAACTATCTGATCATGATGATAAAAGAATCATGTTCCCAGGAATCATGAAATCCAATAATTATGCATTGCATTTATTGATAATTCATCTATTACTATTATCCATGTTATTATTTCATCAGTACATCTATGGATGTATTTCATTCAATTTTTTCTTTTAAATGACATGTGGTTCAGTTTATCACATTTCCATATTGATTATGCCTTATCTAGTTATTTGTGTGGCATGTGTTAGTAATTATTTACCCTTAATTTCTTATTTAATATCTTTATTTCCTTATTGATTACTCTTTCAATTCCCTTACTAAACATTTGAGATCACCCTTATTTTTCTTCCTTTCCCCAGGTTATGAAAAAGAAATATTTTAATAATCTCTCAAGAATACTAATCTTTTACTTGGGTTATGATTTATTTTATTTTCACAATTTATTATGGGTATTAGGTATGTTATATTGTTTTTCAGAACTTTTAAACTATTAAGTCCATTTGGATTTGAAGCTTGTATCTATTCCACTGTAATAAAGTAATGCACTTTATCTGACATTTCTAGGTTTAGTTTATTATAGTTGTTATTAGAGAAAGTTCAGTAGAAACTGTGAAAACTAGATTTAGAGAACATATATTAGGGAACAAAACCCTAATATATAATTTTACGTTAAGTATATAATAACATTCAATAATTTTAGCAATGTAGAGACTATGTGGGTATTCCTAGAAATACATCTCTTTCTAATTACTATAAGTGGACTTGGTTCTAGAACATCTCTATGTAGGAGTAAAAACTCTGAAAAATGTGTGTTGGGTCTGACTCAGTATAATCTATTACACAACAATATGACTTACTACACAAAAGGTTTTACCCTCCCGGTGGATACAATTAGGATAAATCATATTTTATTTACAAACCATTATGAATGATGTCAAATTAATGATATCCCCATTCAATCCATGTTATGATTGGAAGATTAAATACACATAATGTTTTTAATTTATTTCAATCATGTTAAAAGTTTAATAATTATACATTATGTATTATAATTATATAAACTAAATTTTTGTATATATTCATTTATAAATGGTACTTAGAAAAAGTAACATGACCCTCACCAAAGAACATGATCCAAAGATTAATAAGGATCATATCATTTATAGTCTTAGGACAATATTTAGAATGGAAATACTCTCCCAAGAATTTTCATCATATGAGGATATAATATCATGTGATAATGAATTGGGTAAATAATTCTCTAAGTCTTATAGATTCTAAGGAATGAAATAAAAGAAGAGGATGTAAGATCAAAATATGTATAAAGGGAAAGAGGGGATGATGTTCTTTTCCCACATGTGATAATTTTAGAAAGAAATTACCTTGTACTCTCTTGAAGGGAAAGATAGTATTTTATAAGTGGGAAAAAGGTCAACCAAGTTCATGATTTAATGGGAAATAAATAAATTATTATTTTAAATGAATCCACTACATGGATATGGGACACTATGAAAATCAATGACTCGTGCGTCAAGATAATATACAACAAAAGAGCCTGATGGACCATGGTTGAGATTATGCTACTACCACATAAGAAAAGAAATGATTAATGTGATTGTGTTTGGATTCAATAGTCATATCATTTGAGTATTTTATCAATTATGTAGTGGTTATAAGAAGTTTTTAATATGCTATGATTGTAATTCAGATCTTTTTCATAAAGGATTCGAGATCACCTTTTAAATTGTACAATGAAAAGTGATTCAAAAGGAAGTTGATACTTTTTTAAAACACAAGGTTAAGTGAAATATAACCCTTAAAATATTCCTAATAAGAAGATAACTATATTTTAATAAATATATGATTGGTTTTGAAAAAGTAATTTGGATTGTACAGACTACCATAGAACTGATTAATGGTTTGCTGGAAAAGGGCTTTATGCAATCATTGATGGAGATTACAACACTTTTGGATTTATATAATATATCCAATAACATGTGTATTAATGACAAAAAAATAATCATTCATGTTTTAAATAATGTTATTTTTTAATTAAAGTTATTAACATATTCACGTGTATGGTTTTTGAATATTAAAATCCACATAATGTTATTTGAGAATTTCATTTTGGAAATTTGGTGACCTTCCTTCTAATATGTTGGATCATAATATTTTATAAAAGTTATCCATTTATGAATTGATTTAGGATGATCTTTGGATGAGGTTTTAGAGTTTAATGTATTACGTCACCATATGATGCATCATGTTCTATGAAATGAAGTATAAATATTTCAATAAAAAACCAAAAGATAAGATTTTGTTTATAAAATAGAAACGTATATTTATTACTATTTTTATATATTGAAATAATTCCCCAACTATTGGAAAAAAATTCTTGAAAAAATATGTATTCAAATTGTCATCATTTTTTATGGTATTAATGAAATTTTTCATAAAATTGGTTTAAGGATTTTTGGTTATAAAGTTTTATTTGAATAGCTTCTCTATCACACTCCATCTGAATATGATTGATAGATTTTTCTTCCATATCCATGTTTTCATTTCCCATCTATGTTATCCTACTAGGGAACCTAGTTACATGACCATTATACATACATTTATCTCTTACTAAAAATATTTTTTATTAAACCTATTCATGATGTGGATTTTCAATAATAGATTATTTTTAAATATCAATCTCTTGATTATCGAGATCAATTTTGAATTGCAATGATGCAATTTATTTAAGCTGGGGAAAATGTAACACCCCTATACATTACAACACTCTCCTTTCAGTTTAAATTAAATTATTGTTCTATTATTTCATTATCAGAAACATAAGGTTAATCTCATGTTATAGGAAACATAAATTTCATCTTTATGTACATAGAACACAAAGGTTAGCTTATGTTACATGCAAGACTGACTTTCCTCGTTGGATTATGTAACATGCAATAATAAGTTTTACCGAATAATAATATGTTATTAAAATTATTATTATTTAATATAAAAAGACATAAGATAGATTTTAAATTGATGGTTAGAATATTATTAAACAAATTATAAAAATACATGGTTAAATTCATTTGATACAAATTAATTATAAATGAATATAAGAAACAATTGAATACAATGACTTTTTTTATAAAAAACTATTTTTATGATGTTGAAGTTGTTTTATTGTAATGAATTAAATTAATAACAATTATTAATTTATATTAATTTAATCTATATATTATGTATTCATTCAAATTTATTATATACATCCAATATATTTTATAGGCATAAGATAAGAACAAACCCAACATTACGCATCAAAACGTATATTTTGATAACAAAATTACCACTTTTAATGGTAAAACTATTTTAAATAAATTTTTTTTCACTATTATTGATTTTATATTTCAAAAAAACATTATATTTTAAATTGGAACATAAAAAATTTTCTTAGGTTAAATTTTGGGTATTTTTCTCTTAAAACTTATTTTTAATGCATAAAGAAAATACTAATTTTTATTTCAAAACAACCTTTTCATCTAATTAATTATTAAGGAAAAAATATATATTTGATTTTTTTTAAATTAAATTCTATTAATTTTACAAAAATTAATCCAATTTAGGTAATTTAAACCAGTTTCACTTCAAAAATTGATATAAAAACATTTCAAATTTAGAACATTTTTACTTTAACATATTCTTTGTCGTCTCATCTATGAGATTATATTTAAATTAATTCATGACCCATATATGATTTGATTTTGAAAAATTGGGTTCCATATTTGTAATAATAATAATTTATAATTTATAATAAGATCCAATTATTTTTACAAAAAAATATTAAGGAAAGTGATTGAAATTAATTACAGCGAATAAGAGAAAAATTTTTTGGAAAGAGACTAAACCTTAAAGTTACGTCCAAAAAATACCTATATACTTATAAAAAATACATTAAATTTCCATATTATAACCATATCCTCCCTTTTATCTAATGTGCTCCATTTTTGGAGCCACTTTCTATAGAAAAAATTTGGGTGGAATTCCCTTTCCAAAATTTTATAAGATTAACACTCCTCCTCCACTATAAGAAGTCACTCACCCCTCCCTCTCCCTCACACATATATATAAATTTTTACTCAAAAAATATCTTCCCAAACAGATCCTAAAAATCCTCACCCTAATACTATAATAATCCCTTTTGGATAAAATCCATACAAGGAAGCCCTTTGGTGAAAACCAAAAGGAGTTTCCTAAAGAAAAGGTAACATCATTTCTCATGCTCTTTTATTTTATTTTCATTATCCACCCCTATAATCATATTTTTTCAAGATTATATAATAAAAATAGTATCCTAAATATACTGATATTTTTTATATGGGTATTACCAACAAATAAACACACTCCCATCTAATTGGTTATGAACATACCATTTATGTATATGCTGAACTACAGCCTCACAAAACGTTATCTTTCGTTTTTCCTTTTCCATGTCTCAAGGTATGGAATTATGTTGGAAACACTATTTATATATGATATATATGATATTGATAATTTATTTAGGCTTATTTAATTTCAATATACCACATACTCTTATGATTTCCAATTTTTTGTAAATATGATAACACTATTTTACGTAGTGTGTACCAGAGTCCCCTCAAAGCGATGTGATTTATTCACAAGATACATAGAATATATAAAGTATTGATATATTTAAAAATATGTAACATAAATGAAATATTTATTATATTAATGAATTAATTTCATTTATTTGAACATAATATATCATTTTATTTATTACCCTTTTAACACAATAAAATATGATAGCGTCGGTCATGAACTTGTGGACTACCACCACCCTGACACAATGTGATTCCTTTAACATCACATTAGTTCTATATATAAGTATATATGATTAAATATCATGATAGTTATGATATAATTATCATTTTTTAATAATTCATTTTTACTTACCTTCTTTCCAACAATCACTAAAAAATGGGAGTGTTTCTCATGCATATGTATGTCCTACAGTCTCCACGATTGTAATGATTTTTCATTTTTTAATTAAAATATTAAAAATTGGTTCTAAAAGTGTAATTTATTTATAAATATGATATATATTTCTTAATTATTATTTTTAAAAGATTATATAATGACTCTTTGACCATAGTTGACCAACCAAATTCATTTTTGACACATAAACTGAATATATTCAAAACACCTATCATAAACATAATTGTTTTAGTAGTTGTTTAACACATTGTAATAAGTGAAAGAAAATTTATAATAAACATGAAAAATTTTCATAATCATGTTAATAATTAATTTAAGTTTATTATTTAGTAACACAAATTCACACATGATAACTCAGACTCAATGTAAGGGTTTTCATCTCAACGTACATTCCATTGAGACTTATTTGTTACTATACACCAATTAACTTTATTGTAGTGTATAAACTATCCCTTTTCCATTTAATATCATGATTCAATAATAATTCATGGTATAATATATTTTACTTTGAATTATCTCCCTCAATGGGATTAGCTTAAAAATTTCCATGTGGTCAAAGATTCCTTTACAATCGAACTTTCTTTGGTGATTGTTAACTTTCTCCTAAGACAATCACTTTATGGTAATAATTTTTCATTGTATATTTTAATAAATATTCACATTATTGGTTACTAGATATTGTTATTTTTTTAAAAATATGGTAAATTTTTATATGTTTTTCACTTTAATAGTTATTTGATTAATTGGGGAAATATTCATAAATATGTATATTTTATTAAATACAGATACATTTTTATAAGTCACATTAATTTTTAATTAAATAAATTATTAGATATATGATTAATTCTTTTAACGTTCAATATATGGCTTGGGTACCGTTTGATGAAATCCCTACAGGTTAGGGACCAGTTAATGCAAGCTCCTCGATGCATTAGTAGTCTCATAAGATGAATTAGTTGGCCAAACCAGAATAGATTAAATTATCTTATATTGATGGAAAAGGTATCATGGTCCAATGAACTAAGAAATAATTTAATTAAGAATTTACTTTATTAGTATTTATTTTTTTATTATTATCCATGAGATTATTACGTGGACATATCTATGGATGAATTTCATTCTCAATTTTTTAATAAAATGACTCGTGTTTTAGTTTATCACCTTGAAATATATATTATAACCTATCTACTTATTTGAACACAATCAGTTATCAGTTATTTACCTTTCCATATAGATATAATCAAAAAAAATTATTTATTCCGCCTTACATTCCCTTGGTAAGAATTTGATCTCACCCTTATTTTGATTCCATTCCCCAGTTTCTAAAGAAAAAATATTTGAATATGATTTTAAGGATGATGATCTTTTAATTTTGTTATGATTTATTCTATTTTACCATTTTATATAGGGATCATGTATGTAATATGGTTTTCCAAATCTACTAAAGTGTTCAGTCCCTTGGGATTAGAATTGTATATCTATGAAAATGTAATAAAGTAATGCACTACCTTTGGGATTTATGTGGTCTAGTTTTCATAGTGTATTATAATAAAAATAATATATGGTCTTAATATTAGATTAAAATATATTCTATATAGGAATTTTTGTCATTTTAAACCTTATCTTTTGGTTTAAGTTCTTTGTTTACACTTTCTAACCATTTCTACGATAACAAATTTTTTCCATTAAGGGTAATACCTTTTCTTCTAAACATAAAAGTGGATCATAAATGGTACATATATGTAGTTTTTTTACCATTTTAAATTATAAATATCCTCTATAATGTTTTTTAATTTTAATTTTTTTTAAAAATATTATTTAACATAAAATATCATTAATTTTATTTTTAGGACTATTCATTTAAATAGGCTTTAAACCCATAAAAATAACAATTCATTTATATTATAAAATATTTTAATAGAAATTATAAATTACCGTAGACCATAAATAACATTTGAAAAAATAATTTATCCAAAAAATATTTCTCTTAATGATTTAAATTCATTTAATATAATTTTTTAACCATTTTCACAGGCACTAAGTCAGTGTTTCATAAGTATTAAAGATAATAATACCATCACTAAAATATAAAAATTAATTTTGTTCATAGAAATAATTTATTTATGAAAAAATAACATTTTATACTCATTCATAAAAACATTTATCCCAATGGAAACAAATAAGAAAAATTAATGTTGAGAAAGTAATATTTTGTATTTATCCTTTTATTAAAATATTATAAGTAATACAATCAAATGAAAGTAGTGATAAGTCACCATATTGTTCTATATTTAATATATATGGTTTAAAAATACCATCCAATTGGATAAATTCATGTTCCAGTGATATTTTAAAGCTTTAACCATTAGTTGTAACCATGTCTTGCCTATTTTACACTTACTAAGGCGAAAAATATTTACCATGGTTACTATTAAGAATTACTAAAAATAAAGGTAAATATTTTTGAAATTTGAACCTTTTTATTATAAATATAGTATCCATTTTTAATTTTTAATTTCAACAAATAGAAGAAATCAATTTTAATGAAAATGGGTAAAATTAATGAAAAAGTGTTTTTTTAAAATGTGTTTATCCAAAAAATAAATTATACCAAAGTCAATATAATTAAATTTAATATATAACTAATTAGAATATATATAAATAAAGGTGAAATATCTGACTGAAAGATAAAATAAAAAACATAATCTTATTCAAAAATTACTTCATTTAATGAAAAGAAATTGAAGTTTTATAAAAATAATTATTTTTCATTATTCACAAAAAATAAATATTTTTCAAAAATTAAAAAACACCCTAAGAAAATATTTACATGTTTATTTCAAAAGTAATATTCATTTTTTCAAATAAAATTTCTAAAAATGGAATAAAATAATCATAATTTTAGTACACAAAATGCATTAAAAATATTTTTTATTGAAAATATATTTACTAAAAATTGAGTATATAACTGTTTTAGTTTAATTATTATAATTAAATTTTAAATAAATTTTATAAATATTTATAATTTTTTATTTCATATTCATTCTTCTAATTTAATGGTCAGGTTATAATGATCACATTAAAATAATAATTTTGTTTATTATGTATTGTTGTTCACTTAAAGATTGGTATTGCATGATAGGGATGTTGGGCAGAGAAAGAAGGAAGTGATGGCAAGAGGGGGGGTGAATTGCCTTTTAAAAATTAATTAATCAATTTAAAATCAAAGTGAAAGGTGCAGCGGAAATAAAAGAGGCAAGACACAAAGCTTGATAACGGAGTTCGGCTTAACCCAAAGCCTACGTCTCCGCTCCCAACTCAACCGTTGAGAGATTTACTACCGCTTGCTTTTTAATGGTTTTAGCAAGAAACCCACTAGACTTTAAGGTTAGTCTAGAACCTATTACAGCTTGCTTTTATTGGTTGAGCAAGAACCCACTAGCCTTCTTACAGGTGAAGGCTAGATCACCTTTGATTCAAGCCTTTTAAAAGGGAAGGCTTGACTAACCTCTTCACACCTTGAAGGTGGTGTGAAAACCCAAAAGAGAGGATGAGAGAAAGAGATGGGGGTTTGTAGGCACAAACCCAATTTGATGATCAAAATAAATAAAACAAGAAAAACCGTAATGGGAGAAGCCTTGGGCGCCAAAGGATTGATGGAGTTGATGAAGAGTGCTCCCAAGCTTCTTTGGTGGTGCTCTTTGAATGTGGAAGTGAGTTCGAGCAAGTGAGGTTCCTTGAGGGAATCCGCCGGAGGTTCGCCAAATGATCAAAAATGTTCCTGTGGGCTTCCGTATGGCTTGGTTAAGTTTTCGGGGCTTCCTAGTCCTTTATTTATAGAGGGGGAACCCTCATATGGCCGTTCGGGGTCTTCGGAGCCGTTGGAAAAGGCTTCAGAGCCGTTGGGAGCAGGCTGGTCAAAGCCCGATGGCTAGTTTTACTGGCTCCACTGGCTGACCGGTACAGAGCCACCGGTTGGCCGGTGCTTTGGAAAAGGAAGAGGCTCGGGCTCAGGCACCACCGGCTGGCCGGTGAGGAGGCCTCCGGTTGTCTGGTGCTGAGGCAGTAGCTGCCACTATTTGTCTGGGTGCCACCGGCTGGCCGGTGGTGGGACACCGGTGGGCCGGTGGTCTGGACAGAAGGATGCCTTCTGTCCAGGCTCCAACGGCTGGCCGGTGGGCATCCACCGGTTGGCCGGTGGACTGAAAATCAGTCCACTTTTGGCTTCTTGCTTTCTTGGCCCAATTCCTTGGCAACCTGAAATCATGCCTATCAACCAAAAACACTTAAAACAATATTAGATAAACAAGAGAGTGATTGTGATCATGAAAATTAAACCTCAAGGGGTACGAGAGGTACAACAATCTCCCCCTATTTTGATGATCACAATCACCAAAACAAGCAATGTAAAAATGAAATGAAAGGCATGCTTTAAATTTGTTTACTTTTCAATTTATCCTTTAAAGCATGAGAGAAAGATTTCTCCCCCAATCAACCAAGAATTTCTCCCCCTTTGTGATTATCAAAATAGCACGGGGCATAAAACTTGATTGAGGGATAGATTGAAAAAATAAGATAGAGATTTTAAACTAATTGAAATTTTTGAGATTTGAATTGAAATATTTGAATAGAAAAGTTTTGAATTGAAAGTTTTGAAATTGAAAGTTTTGAAAATGAAGGTTTTGAAAGAAAGTTTTGAAATTGAATGTTTTGAATGAAAATTTTGAAATTGAAAACGCAAAAAGGCTTAAACGATCCTAACTCCCCCTAAATAAAAACAACAAATCACCGGGGAGAGGATTTTGAAACCGAGACAAATTTTGGTCCGGTGAGACTCGCCAAAAGGGATTTTTCAATCCATACTTGTCTAGTGGTGGGTTTTCTCCTTTGAAATTCATCATTAAAGAAAAAGGTTTTGGGCATTCCATACCGGGCATTTTTTCAATTGCACTCATAAATTAAGTTCCCGGGTTTTTTACAATAATTGAAAAATTTATATTGGGAGCTCCCCCTTACAAAAATAGTTGGAGCATGGGAAGAGGAAGCTTGCTTGGAATAGCCAAGCCCTTGGGTGCTTCTTGATATTCATTGGGAACCAAGCAGCTTGGTTAAATTTTGTTCACCTTGGGTGAACTTGGAAAGGGATTCCTTTAAATCCTTGATTGTTGATTCCATAGAATCAACATCAGGAAGGTTTTGGATCTTGAGGGACAACTCTTCCTTCTCTTTGAGAAGTTGTTCCTTTTCGGAAGAAAGTTTTTTGAAATTCTTTTTTAAAGAAACAAATTTGGAAGAAAGTTCGTGAAAACCTTCCTCCAATTGATCTCTAGCATGTTGGAGATCCTCGTAAGATAAATGATTAAAAGAATTTGAAGAACTAGAGGAAGAGGAGTCGGAAGAGGTTGCCTCATGGAATGCCATTAGGCATTTTTTACCATTGTCGCTTGAGGAGGAGGAGGAGGATGTGGAGCTATCACTCCATGTGGCCTTGAATGCCTTCTTCTTTTCCTTTTGCTTGGCCTTCTTCTTGTTGAGTGGACAATCGGGCTTGTAATGGCATTTCTTGCCACACCCGTAACATGTTACCTCGGGCTCGGATTTTTCTTTGGGTTGAGCCTTGCGGGATTTCTTCTTCTTGTGCTTCTTCATGAATTTTTGCATCTTGCGGGCAAGATTCTCCATTTCTGAATCGCCGCTTGAAGAGGAAGATGATGAGGAGGAGGAGCTTTCTTCTTTTTGTACTTTGAAGGCGATGTTCTTTGGAACTTTGATCGGTTTGCCTTCTTTTTCAGCTTGCCTCCTCATGGTGATCTCGTAGGTCATGAGGGATCTGATGAGCTCTTCGACCGGCATGTTTTTGATGTCTTTTTCTTCTTGGATTGCCGTCACCTTTGGTGCCCATGTGCTTGGTAAGATCCAAAGGATCTTCTTGACCATTGTTTCTGCAGACACATCATCACCAAGAGACTATCTACCATTTCAAACGTCAGTAAAGCGTGTAAACATTTCAGAAATTGATTCATGTGGGTGCATGGTGAAAGACTCAAAATCTTGACGGAACATATCCAATCGAGTATCCTTCACTTTGTTGGTCCCCTCATGGGTAACCTCCAATAGTTTCCAGATTTCATGTGATGAGGTGCATGTGAAAACTCGATTGAATTCATTACGATCAAGGCCGCAATGAAGAGCGTTCATGGCTTTGCCATCAAGCTCGAAATTTTTAATGTCGGCTTGAGTCCATTTGGATTCATTGGGAGAGGAGAGAGAATAACCATGCATGACAATTTTATAAATAGGATAACCTATGCTTCTAAGAAAAGTGGTCATGCGGGTTTTCCAATAGGTATAGTCGGTTCCATCAAAAAATGGAGCACGACCCAAAGAATAGCCTTCGGGGGCGAAAGAAGACGAAGCCATCACAATGGATCTTAAATTTGAAACTGGTGAGGGTATTACTCAAATTCCCCTTTGATACCAATTGTTGGGCGTAGAAAGAAGAAAGTGATGGCAAGAGGGGGGGTGAATTGCCTTTTAAAAATTAATTAATCAATTTAAAATCAAAGTGAAAGGTGCAGCGGAAATAAAGGAGGCAAGACACAAAGCGTGATAACGGAGTTCGGATTAACCCAAAGCCTACGTCTCCACTCCCAACTCAACCGTTGAGAGATTTACTACGGCTTGCTTTTTAATGGTTTTAGCAAGAAACCCACTAGACTTTAAAGTTAGTCTAGAACCTATTACAGCTTGCTTTTATTGGTTGAGCAACAACCCACTAGCCTTCTTACAGGTGAAGGATAGCTCACCTTTGATTCAAGCCTTTTAAAAGGGAAGGCTTGACTAACCTCTTCACACCTTGAAGGTGGTGTGAAAACCCAAAAGAGAGGATGAGAGAAAGAGATGGGGGTTTGTAGGCACAAACCCAATTTGATGCTCAAAATAAATAAAACAAGAAAAACCGTAATGGGAGAAGCCTTGGGCGCCAAAGGATTGATGGAGTTGATGAAGAGTGCTCCCAAGCTTCTTTGGTGGTGCTCCTTGAATGTGGAAGTGAGTTGGAGCAAGTGAGGTTCCTTGAGGGAATCCGCCGGAGGTTCGCCAAATGATCAAAAATGTTCCCGTGGTCTTCCGTATGGCTTGGTTAAGTTTTTGGGGCTTCCTAGTCCTTTATTTATAGAGGGGGAACCCTCATATGGCCGTTCGGGGTCTTCGGAGCCGTTGGAAAAGGCTTCGGAGCCGTTGGGAGCAGGCTGGTCAAAGCCCAACGGCTAGTTTGACTGGCTCCACCGGCTGACCGGTACAGAGCCACCGGTTGGCCGGTGCTTTGGAAAAGGAAGAGGCTCGGGCTCAGGCACCACCGGCTGGCCGGTGAGGAGGCCACCGGTTGGCCGATGCTGAGGCAGTAGCTGACACTATTTGTCTGGGTGCCACCGGCTGGCCGGTGGTGGGACACCGGTTGGCCGGTGGTCTGGACAGAAGGATGCCTTCTGTCCAAGCTCCATCGGGTGGCCGGTGGGCATCCACCGGTTGGCCGGTGGACGAAAAATCAGTCCACTTTTGGCTTCTTGCTTTCTTGGCCCAATTCCTTGGCAACCTGAAATCATTCCTATCAACCAAAAACACTTAAAACAATATTAGATAAATAAGAGAGTGATTGTGATCATGAAAATTAAACCTCGAGGGGTACGAGAGGTACAACAAGGGAATCCATCAAGCACAATATTATTTTAATATAAATTTTTTGCATGAAATATTATATCCCCCGTATATATAAACATATAAATTTATAACTCAATAATATATGGTTGCAAATTAAAAAAAACCGTCA
Organism: Viscum album; assembly: GCA_963277665.1. NCBI lineage: Eukaryota > Viridiplantae > Streptophyta > Magnoliopsida > Santalales > Viscaceae > Viscum > Viscum album. Next base: position 1,469,955,884 of record OY728158.1, read on the forward strand.
TTGGAAACCCACATAGTACAAAGGATTAATAAAACAACTTTTGAAAAGAAAAAGTGGAAAATATAATTATTACCTAAAATAATGCATATGTGATTTCCTGATAAAGTGAAAACTAGAGGAAATAAAATATATTGACATGAAGAAGGAGAATACTACATAAAAATAATATCTATTGACAGAGAACATGTTTATGATAAGTTAATAACCACAAGAACATAAATTAGTTAGGGTTGAAAATGACCATTAATTCATTGAGAATAGTAATAATAAGGAAAATATTTTCATTTAATGGATAATTTTCCCCATCTTTGAAGAATTATTTTATCATGGAATAAAAGAAAATATACCTACTTGATATATTAAAATCCTTAAACATGATTTCAACCTTCAGTTGTGTGTTTAAATTAGTTTCAACCATCATCTTCCCATATTCCAATGATAATTGAGAAATATCAATTTTCCATTCCTAGAGAAAAAAAATTATATATCTATTAGATAATAAGATCTATAAAAATAGGACAATATATTCCTCATGTCTCTATCAGTTTACTAAAACAAAAAATGGTTAGTACATGGTAAAATAACCAATATGAATAAACCTTCAATTAAAATATTAATCTAAAATTTTCAATAATAATACCAAATTATATACATAATTCATTATAGAAATAGATAAATAAATAAAAACATAAAAGAACTCTTTTCTAGTATTCACAACCCAAAATAATTTCATAAAATATTGTTACAAAATATCTATATTCAATTTAAATTCTATCCCAAAAAACATAAATTAGCTTATAATGTCACATAACAATCACGTGTATACCATGATTATATATTATTCTAAATAATTGTAATAAACTAAATCACCATAAAAACCAATTGAAATATATGCATCCAAAAATTACATATTTCCTTAATCCTCAAATTAAATCATAGAACATCCCATGTATTTCATAAATCAAAAGTTATAATGAACTTCATCAAGAAGAATAGTTTTTATTACTTGAAAACATAGCTCAAACATCTACTCACGTTCAAAATTCCTCAACCATTATTCTAAAACTGCCCCCTCTAAAAGATATGGTATTGTAAGATTCACCAATGTATGTCCTTTATCCTACTCTCTTTGACAATCCTACCTCCCTTGTCCTATTGGATCTGGTGGTCGCACCTCTTCCATCACTCATTCAGACTTTAGTCGAACCTGACCTGAAGAATGTTATTCTCTATCCACCCGCCTTCCTAGTCAGTTTTTGTTTCCCCCATCCCAGAGATTAATCTTGGAGGATTTCTATATTCTTCAATGGATAAGACTTGGTCACTTTATTTTCCCCTAGCCTCCTTCGACCTAAAAATTTATTTTCAACAGTGGACACTAGTGTCTTGGTTTGAAGTAGATTTTCCCCCATTATCTCTTCTAGAGTTTTTTCTCAACCTGTATCCTAGAATCTTTAGAAATCATCTCAATTTTTAATTAAAATTTTATTTGTGTTGTTATTTCCCCCTATAGAGTTTTTTAGGCATGGTTATGAAGCCCTCAATCAATCATAAAATGGTGTTTCAATCTATTTCACTGGTCTATGGAATCTCATTTAGTCTGAGACTCCCCTCAAGCAGTGGTATAGATAAATATCCTAGGAATATCCCTGCCTTTCCACAACCTCTCTTTACTTCATGGTATAATATATTTTCTTGGATCATTCCTCGATGTGGATGGGATAACCCTATAACTTAAAGATGTGTGGTGGAAGGTATTTTCATAGAGATTAATTTATCCCACCCTCTCATATATCACATCTTTTTTATAGTTGGTGATGTTGCCTCTTGGTGGAAATACATGTTCTACATTTTCATAGAGATTGATTTATCCCTCCCTCTCATAGATATCATCCTTATAATGGCTAGTTCTATTGTCTTTTTGTAGAAATACCTACGCTACATTTCTCCCACATAGTTCTATATGATAGTACACATTCAAGGAAATTCCATTCTGATATACTATAAACATCTGGAAATGATATGTGCCTCTTTCTCTATACATCATTCAGCTAAAAATCATCCATCAGAGTGTATGGGAGTCCCATCTAGGGTTTTATCAGACCACTTATATTTATCTAAAGTATTCACTGATCCACACTCAACCATCATATTCTCCTCTAACATGAGAATCACCTTCTATATAAAATATAAGCATGTTCATGGATATTGTGTTATTTTTTCCTCTGTTAGGCCTTCATCCCACCCTCTTCTTGATGCCAACTTTTTTGTAAGTTAATCTTTGGAATCCATCTATCTTAATGGTTCCCCAAGATCAATGTCTTAGAAACCCATATCGCTCCCTATAAAAGATTTTATTATAAGCTTTTCTCCAAAATCTAGTGATGCTAGACCATCTATCTCCACCCCAATTTTCCTATATATTGGAAACAATTCATTATTTCACGTCGAATCAAACTTGGATTGTAGTATTAATTCCCCCCATCCTAACGGTGCAAGAAAAAGAGATCATACCAAAAAGGAACAATCCTGATTATCTTATCAACATAAGTGCTCGTTGATTATTGGGAAAATTATATGAATCACCCAATTCAAATATCTCTTTACTAAATTGGAAATCATAAGTCCTGAGATCCTTAGTTAAGTTGAATTTTATTTTTTCTGAGAATTGTCGCAAAAAGGCTTCGCTCATTGTAGTCCTAAAACACAATCAATATCCGACAAAGATTATTTATTTCTATATCAAGCTCATATTTCATAAATCTATTCATAATGAACATGATAACAAGAATATTCAGATTTTCTGGGAAGACATTGTATACATTTAAAAACTCATTATCTACAACCCTCACATATCCACAAAGGTAGATCTATAAAATTTAGTTGTTGGATATCGTTCATTTATTCCAAATTCAATTTGAGGGATATGGAAATTATATGGAAGGACCTAGGAATTTTGTTGTAAGTGATCCAACATTTCTATTCAGGGGTGATTTAAATTCTATCATGGATGTATTAAAGTGAAAAAATGGTGGAACTTTACCATTTTTAGATAGACAAGAGTTTACTACCTTTTCTCTCAGAATGGGATGCTAGACATTCTCTACTCATGGGGTGGCTATACCTTGTGTATTAACAAGAAATGGAGTCAAAATAAATGGATTTTATTGGATAATTTTATGGAAAACATTCATTACATTTCCTCTGTTTTTAATTTAAATGCAGAACACCTAGTTCGGTCACTTTGAGATCACTCCCCTCTTTATGGATTTACTGCAGGTAGTGAACCCTTATTCTACTCAATAAAGTGGTTGGATGATCCCAAATACCATTTGATGGTTATATAAAAATATAATAAAATAATGGATGAGCGTTTGGGGTTTTTTCTTCATACGAATTTAAGATTCTTATAGGACCTATGAGCATGGGATAACAGTAAGACTTCCCACTTTCTCGATTTGGATAATATTAAAGTAAACATTGAACAATATGAATTGGATCATGATGAATAATGGTATGATGAGATTTTATTTTACCTATTTCTCATAAAGACATGAATTTCTAAAATTCTTCTTGGCAAATAATGAGAAACCATAGAGTGGTCTAGGGTAACCTGGCTGAAAGAGGGTTACAAAAATACCTCCTTCTTATAAGATTTCATTAAGGATGGGAAGCATTACAGAACCCCAAATATCCTTATTGAGATTATATCATTCACTAGTTATCCCAATATGGTAGGGTGTATGGTTTTTTTTACATCAGATATATAATTTCAGATGTTAATGCATGTTTTTTTGATGAATAACTAGGGGGATAATATTTTATTTTTACACAATTATAAATGTGATTTATCATGATATCAACCATTTTATAGAAACCAATTAAGGGAGGGTAGATTTTGGAATCCATTAACATCATTAATTCTATATGTTCCCTTTGACACGATGGTTTTTTAAGATCATTCTATACATCATTATTGGGAACTATCAAATTGTGCTTATGGAGCTCATCTAAGACTTTTTCCAGGGAGGGTGTAAATATCCCGACCCCAATAGCCAAAATCTGGTGCATTAATTTATTAAATGGGTACATTAAATAAGTATTTTCATCCCAAACGACTAAATAGTTTAGTATATTTGGAATAATATATACAAACATATGCAATACATTACAACATGAAATGAAATACAACATAGAAACTCCAATGGAAACATCCATAAAATCCTAGGTTATGTATGCAATTCATTCATAATAAAGATATTCTTGTCCTAATAAAATAATGAATAATAAAGGGGTGAGTTTAGATGCTTATTAAGGGTATTAGATTCAACAAAAATCTAACATAAATATTAAAACATGGTGAATAGCAAAAAATACATACCATTAAAACATAATCTTCAGAACTATATGGAAGGAATGGAAGTTGATTGAATAATTCCGTAAATAATCACATGAAAAAACATAAACATGGATATTCTACTAGTAGAATAATCTCAAGGATTATAATTAACTAATATCATAATGAGTGAATTTAAAATGTTGAACATCTGAATCATATTGTCAAGTACTCAACAAAGGCATCTAAAAATAAAAGGTTAATGCCCCAAAAAAATCATATCTTTGTTGTGTCATGGGACCTACCGATGTATAAAGGGGATATAGAGGGCCTCGACTATCACTTAATAATTTTAATTCATTTCTCATATGTATTTATTGAAACAAAAAACAACATATACACAAGAAATGTAAATCAATTTCCCCAATCTATATACATAATCACCAACCATTCTAAGATTAATGGTGAATCGTATCAAGGTAGTACATCCAAATTCAAACTGATCATAATCCATTTAATAAAATTTACTAGATGATATTAATAAGATTAAAATATTAATAAAGAATTATTTTCAATAGTGGTGTTGATATAGAAGAAAATACTCTAATAAAATCATCAAAGAGTTCTTGATAGAAATATCATTTTCATATTGCAAAGAGCAGTTCTTTTGGAAAAACATTTTTATTTTTCATAATTGTTTATATAAAACCATAAATTAACAAATAAAATAATTTATGACCAAATTTTTGATTTTATAAAAAATAATTTTTCTTAAAATAGATTATGTATTGTACTGCAAAATAGGTAAGGAATCGAAAAGTTCAGTTTAATCGGGTTTGATTATTGAGAAGAATTGAGAAGGGAACCATGTAAAACATGTATTTACCATAAAATAAATATGAAATTGTTATGATATATGATTTTGGAACGTATTAACAAAATTTATAAGAATAATATAAAACATTTCAAATTAAATTTGGGTAAATAGAGATAAAGAGCAACCCAAATGAAAAATGGAGGTTCTGGTAGAATCCCTATAACTTATGACTGAAAGTGTTATGTTCTTGTACATAACACAACATCCAGGATAATGAAATTAGATTAATTTATAAATTAATATAGAACTTATTAAACATTTTATTTAAATTTTATTAAGTATATTTGTGGTCTTTTTGAAGAGTTATCAGAGTTAATTTTTTTGTTCCAGAGTGTTCTTATCCTTAGTTTTCATTTTTGGTTTACTTTTACGTGTACAAGGAAGATCATGTAAATTGAGAATAGTTGTAAAAAAATGAAATTATATGATATTAATGATCCAAAAAAACATAAATGGTTATAATGGTCATTTATTTATTTAGTTTTAGGATGAATCCTTAGATCAGAAGTTAGTGATAATCGTTTAGATTATTTTGGTGGTTTTTCGATCATCACAAACTAGTTTTGTTTTATTAAATAATATCATGTATATATAATGGTTTTGAAATATTAAATATAATATAATACATATATTATAATTTTTTTACCCATAAAAATTCTTTTATTACCACCCTTGAAAGAGGAATTGAAAAATGAAAACTCTTCGTCCATGAAGGCGGTAAGTAGGCACCACATAGATGATGTTTTAAATTTAGAATAAATGAGGGAAGAGAATAGAATTGATTGTAAATATCCCATAATAATAATCAAATTATAGTATATATATTATATCGAAGTTATCGTGCAAGTTTGGAAATAGTAGGTATGGAACAGAAAAGAAAAGAAATGAAATGGAAAATAAAATAAAGGAAAGTAGAAGTGGATTTTACCTCTTAAATTTCCTATCTTTAAGAACCTCTTTAGAGGGCTTGGGTTTTGTCTTTTGGTGATACCAAAGGATCCTAGACATGGGGATGATACTTGAGAAGATTATGGGTTAGTAACTGGACAATCATCAAGGCTTATGGTGTGTGAGAAGAAGTGGTGGTGAGAGGTGGTATTTATAGTGGAGGAGAGGGGTCTTTTTGAATATTTTATTCAATTGTTTGTTATTTTGGATAAATAATATGAAAAGTTTAATATTTATCTCTAAATATATTAAAACAATGAAGTTGATTTTGAGATTATTGGATTACATCAGACATAAATTATCAGTGAATCAATAATTTATCTATTTATCTTATACCGTAAATTACTGTATTTCATTATTCACAAAAAAAATCAACTAAATTAGAAAAAATCAAAAAATTCACCAATACCATTTTTTAAAGTTTATAATTCCATAAAAATGACTCAATTTTATAAAAATAGTTTTCTAATTATGATAAATTTAATTTTTTAAATGAAATCATCATTTTCTCAAAAAATACCAATTTCGAAATTATAAATTTATTTATGACACATTGAAAAATTAATTATGGTTACATTAAATTATAAACTTATCACAAGAAAAAAAAATATTTATTTATGAATCTAATTTATTATAATAAATTTTATTTTAATTAATTATTTTAATTATATTATAGGAAATAAACATTTATGTTTTCCAAAAATACCAACACTGAAATTATTTTTTAAAAATATTTATTTACATTTTTCTTGATATAAATATACCATAAATTCATTTATATGGAAGCCAACATTTATTTACAATTTAATTGGTTAATTTACTATTCTATTGGTCATATTACTATTATTAATTGACACATTACTATTCCAACTTTCATATTTAATAGTATAATACTGGTTAAAATCTATGTTTTGTGAAACAAAAATTGTTGATGATGTAAAATTTTAAAAGAGACATATCATAAGATCTTGGGGTGTTACATTTTTTCCTCCATTAAATAAAATCTTCCTTGAATTTTCTAGAATATCACATCCTAAAAATATTTGGGTAGTTCTTCAACATAAGTTCATTTGGTTCCCATATCACCTCTTGAATTTTATGATTTTACCAAAGTACCTTTACCAAATGAGTCATCTAATTCTCTAATACCTGCTCTCTAGTGTCCAGAATCCATATTGACTCTTCAATGTTAGATAAAACATGTTCCAATTATATTCCTTCATAAGTGAGGAAAATCATTAGGTCTTCAATTTACTTTCCTAACAAAAATATGTGGAATACATTTTGTACTTTGGAAAGGCAAAATGGCATCGCAAAATGATAACCAATGACTCTAATTCTCTCTAAGATTTCAAAAAGTCCAATGTACCCTGGGGTCAGTTCCCATTTATTTCCAAATCTAATAACACCCTTCCAGGGATATACTTTCAAGAAAACATGATCTCACACTTGAAACTCAAAATATTTTCTTCAGTTATAGGCACAACTGTTTTGTCTACTTGTTGATACTTTTATGTTTTTTTAATAGTGCTTACCTTTGATGTTGTTTTCTCTAAATTGTTTTTCCTACAAGCTTCCTATCATCAACTTCATCCCAACAAAATTATTGTATGACATATCTTTCCATTTAATGCTTTATATGGTACCAATTGAATACTTGAATAGATACTATTATTGTAGGAAAACACTACCTAAGGTAAATAATGATCCCACATGCCATGAATGTCAAGTGATCATGATCTCAACATGCCTTATAATGTTTAGATCAGCTTTTCTAGATGTCCATCATTTTCAGGGTGATAAGCAGTACTCAAATGATGCTCTTTATCCAACGATTTGAGAATAATATTCAAGATCTTTTATGTAAATCAAAGATCAGTATTAGACATAACTAAAATAGGTTCCCCATTATATCTTAAAAATTCATTAATATAGATTTCTTCAAGGCATTCTGATGGAAAATCCTATCTTATCATGAAAAAATGTGCAGATTTGGAAATTTGATCAATAATTAACAATATTTCATCATTCATTCTTCGCATTTTTGGAAATATAGTGAAAAAAATATAATGTAATCTCATCCCATTTCCATGTATGAATATGAAATGGTTACATGAAACCTCTAGTATTTTTTCTTTCAACGTTCGCCTGTTGACATACTATACTTCTTGATACATAATCACCAATTTACCACATCATATTATCACACAATAAATTTTCCTTAAAATATATATATATATATATTAGGGATACCAGGGTGTATTGTGAAATTAGATCTATGGTTAAAATACAATAATTCCCTTTTTATCTCTAATATGGTGGGAACAAAAAGTCTCTTCGCAATTGTTATAATTGCATCCTCATACATGAATCCTTCCAAATTCCAATCCTTCACATCTTTAATTTTCCTTTAAAAATTATCATCATTAGACTATGAACAAGTAATACATTCTAATGATTATTGTTGAGTAACCAATTGAAAATGTATTGATGTTTCAACTTTCTTGATAATTATAATATCTATATTCACTAAATCTACAAAAACAGGATCCATTAAAATCCTCATTTTATTTAAAAAACAATGATTCTTCCTACTCAATGAATCTTATACCTTAATTTAATTCCATAGATTATAGTGCATTTACCAATAATAATCCTTGAGTAGCTCAATCCATCATCTCTCAATCATCATATGTTCTTACTGTGAGAAAATATACTTCAAGATCTTGTGATATGTATATTTCTCACATCTTTCACCATAAAGATAGTGTCTCCAAATATTCATATCAAATATTATATCTTCCAACCCAATATCATCCATTAAATAGTTCTATTCATGAGTTTTTAACTTCTTTGATCTATAAAAAATAAATTTATCATTTTTCATAAGAACACAACAAAGCCCTTTCATTGATTCATCACTATAAATAAAAAATCCACCATTTTCCCATTAGTATATTCAAGATTATATCATTCACTAATATCTTATTTAATTCATAAAAACATTATTTAAATAATTTTTTCTATATGAACTTAACCCCTTTACAAGTAATATTGGTTAATGGGTAAGTTAATCAGAAAAAATTCTAAATGAAATGGATATAGTAACCTTCTTGGATAATGAAACAACATACCATGGTTATGTTCACTAGTGTAGGCCCTTCTTAGACCACCATTGTATTTATAGGATAAACAAATATTTACTTCATGAAGACAATATGGCCATGAAAATATAATTTTTAAAACTATAATTCACACTTTCTAAAATTGTGATATAACTATTTTCCTCTATGAGTCTTAGGAACAACCCATAAGTGGTTCTCATGGTCCTCATATATTTTGGAATATTCCATGATATTATTAATAAATACCACCACAAAATATTTAAGGAATTTCATGAACACTATAGAGGGTTCATTAGTTAGTCCAAATTGAATTACTATAATATTGTAATGTAAAAACTTGGTTTGAAATGTTGTCTTTGGAATATCTTCTTTTCTTACACTCAATTGATGATATCCAGATCAATGGTCAATATTTGAAAAATATTGACCTCCATGAATTTAATAAAATAAATCATCAATGTGAGGTAGAGGATACATGTTATTTATTGTAATATCATTTATTTCTCTATATTCAATGCAAAACCTCATTGTTCTATCTTCCTTCTTGATAAATATAATAAGGGATCCACATAGAGAAAAACATGGGTGAATAAATTCCTTATCACTAAATTCCTCTTATTATTTCTTCAGCACCATTAATTTTATAGTGGAATTTCTATCGGTATTATTGATATGGGTCTTTAATCAGTGATTAAATCAATATAGAACTCAACTTCTTCCTTGGAGGATGTTAAGGTAAATCCTCTAAAAATACATGAATGTATTCTTGCACAATCGAAACATGTTCAATTTAAATATTTCTTTCCACGTTCATAGATGATGTTTTTTATTCCTCCATAATAATTTAATCTATAATAGCTATTGGAGGTCGATCCAAATATCACTTAGATGATGAAGTCTCCCCTTTAAAGATGAGAAATTTTATACCTTCATCACAAATCATAACTTCATTCTATTTGAAATAAATGTTTTGAATTATATTTTGAAATCCAGTCCATACCCAGTGTTGTATCAAAATAAACCATAGGTATGATGATAAAATTAGTAATTATAGAATGTTTATGTGTCATTATATGAACAGACCAACACATCATTATTGCAAGAAGGTTTCCACTGTGAGTCTTTAATGATAAGTCCCTTGTTAAGGTGAACTGGTAATATCTAAATTTTAAGGTACACTGAGTAGTTATAAATAAATCTGATAATCAAAAATAAAATAAATCCTTAGCTAAATTTGATGAGATGATTCAAAATTCCTAACTAAACATTATTAGGAACTTCATCCTCCGTAGTTGTGATCGCAAAATCTTTTCCCTACCCCCTTGGCATATTCTGGGGAAATTTTCCTTGAGTCTTAGGACAATAATTCATATAATGTACCATATCATTAAAATTTTAGTACTAAACATTGGTAGCTTCTTTCATTCTATTACAATAATAGTTTTTTGACTTTTTTTAAACACTTGTAACAAACTCTAATTCCTTTTAAGAAGGAACCGGGGTGTTTCTTTCCACATGTTTCGCATGTTGGAAAATTACAATTTTTATTCTTCCATATAAATTTTTTTACTCTACCACACTCTTCTTCTATAGTTTTCTCTTAAAGTCATAAGAAATATATAATTCTTTCACTATCTAGATAGTACAAAAAACAATATCTTCATATGATGAGAAAGTTTCATAGACTACTGTCCTCTAGAGGAATAGTTTTAAACCATCAAAGAACCTATATATCATTCTCCTTGGATTATGTATGTAGTATGTTCCATGACTTCATAACTTTTAAATTTGTCTTTATATATAAAAACATTATAATCCACTTTTCACTCATATTTTCTAATTGTGTCTCTATATCTGCTCGTTGTTCCTGAGAGAAATATTTTTTCTGGAAAGTTTCCTTGAATTCCTTATATTCCATGTTTCCTATTTCTTCCCCCCCCCCCTTGATTTTTGAATCAATTTCCGCCATTGATCTAAATCTCCCAAGAGATGATAAATTTCTATGAAAACTATCTCCCTTTCTTTACATTACAAAGCGATAAATATCCTCTCTAAAGAACTTATACAATGCCCTGCTACAAAGGGGTTTTTAGTCTCATCAAACAATTGAGGTTGTTGTCTTATGAAGCAGTCTAACATTGTTCCTCTATATTTTGGATCAGGATCATCTATAGAGGTACTGTTATTGTTCATAACCTGATTTAGCTATCCTAGTATAGTTATACTTTTCTTATCTTCAGTTGTATCACCTACTCCAACATCATTATCTTTCATAGGAGGGAAATCCCTACATCGAATACGTGTGTTGATACAGTTTCTTTTTCATCCCCTATGCACAATTTCTAAAAAATCGCATCCAATAAATTTGGTTATAAAATATAATGTATAATTTTTGAACTATACAAACACTTAAAATAAGTTGCAAATTTATTCATATAAAATATCATAATCATAAACATAGATTCTTTGGGGACATATTTAATTTTAAATATTTCATAATTTTTTTAATAAAATGTATTCTATCCTAAGAATTTCTCCAGAGAGTATAAATCCTAGGGAATAGTAAATATCATTGTTGTGTACCAGGTTACACCAAGTCAGGACCGACACACCTTGTCATAGTTATTATCCCTAGGTACCTATGTTCCATAATCACATCCACCTATAGTATCTCGACTGGGATATAATGCTAGGAAGACCCACATAATATCTACCTTACCATAATTCTAGGATATTATTCTATGTTTAACCTCAAAGTATATCTTAGGGTTATTTTTTATAATCTATATTTTATAAATTTATTTTCCAATGTTTCTATTTCACTTTCTATGATACCAACTATAAAGACCCTGAACCATGTATCCTGGAGCCAGTTCCTTAGTTAATTACATTGGTACTATGAACTGGTGTTCATATCCCAAAGTACTGAATAGTTTAGTATCTTATAAATACTAGATAAAAATATAAGTAATATATTACAACTTGAAATGAAATACAACATTTTCAACTCCAATGTTAACATACATAAACTCTTAAATTATCCCACCAAGTCATTCAAAATACACATCTTCGTATCCCTGAAAAAATAAAATGTATAAAATTAGTTATTTTAAAAAATTTATTAAGGGTATGAAATATAGAATATTCTTGAATAAATTGTTATACATGGGGATTAACTAAAAAATATTCCATTAGAACATAATATTCAATAGAATATTTAATGAATAAAAGATGATTAAATAATTCCATAAATAATCACATAAGAAAGTTACCTAACCATGGATAGTCTACTAGTAAAATAATCACATGTATTATAAAATACTAATATAATATTGAGGGAATACATAATTCAATACATCTGAAACATACCGTTGAGACTACATCCAGGAAATTTTAAAATAAATGGTTAGTGCCTTGGGAAAAACTATATCTGTTTTTTTTCATGAGACCTATCGATGAATAGAGGGACTATAGAGGGCCCCAACCACTACTTACTAAGCCCAATGAATTACTCTTATGAATGTGGTGAAACATTAAAAATATATACATATGAAATTTAAATAACTTTCCCCAATTTATTACATAATCACTAACCATTCTGAGTAGTACAAAGAGGGGTATCAAGTTAGAACATCGACAATCAAACTGATCATAAACCATTTAACACAATATGGTAGAGAATAAACATAATAGATAAATATAAATAAATATTAATATTAAAAATAGGTTCTTAAATTTGATGAAAATACTCTAATTTAATCAATGAGGAATTCTTGAGAGAAATATTCTTTTTTACATAGAAAAGATGTTTTCTTTTTTAAAAATCATTTTTATTTGACATAATTATTTGTATAAAAAATGAAAAAATATAGTTTTTTATGAAAAAGGTTTTGATTTAATAAAATAAATAAATTTTTCTTGAGATAGATTATAGATGGTACTTGAAATTTTTTTAGAAATCTAGAAGTTACCTTTAATCGAGTTTGTTTATTGGGAAGAATTGATAAAGGAACCTTATGAAACCAATAATTCCCATAAAACAATTATGAACTAATATGAGTATATGATTTTGGAACAGATAAATAAAATTTGAAAAAAATTATCTAAAAATAATGAATAATTTAATTGATTTAAATAGAGATAAATTCTAACCCGAATGAAAATAGACGTTTGGGTAGAATCCCTTACATTATGTCTTGAAGCATTCTGCACTAGTAATTAACATCCTAGATACTAAAATTTGATTCATTAATAAATAAATTAATAATCTATTAAACATTTATATTATTTATTATAATTTAATTATGTTCACTTATGGATTTTTTGATGAGTTATGAGATTCAATTTCATCATTCGGTGGTGTTCTTTTCCTTAGTTTTCATGATTGAATTGCTTTTTACACGTATGTGGAGGATCATGTGAAACTAAAATAACTATAAAAAATCAAAATTTTATGTTAATAATGATATTATAGGAGATTAAATGGTTATACAGGTCATTTGGTTATTTGGGTGAGGTTGAATCATTAGATAAGACGTTAGTGATAATCGTTTAGTTTATTTTGGCAGTTTTTCGATCGTCACAAACTTGTTTTCTTTTATTTATTAAAATCATGAATATTTAATGGTTAAAAAACATTAAATATGATTTAATAAATATATTATAATTTTTTAACCATAAAAACTATTTTATGACATCACTTGAATATAAAATCGAAAAATGAAAACTCATCGTCCACGAAGGCGGTAAATCCACACGTCACAGATGATGTTTTCATTTAAGAATAAAAGGAGGAAGAGAATATAATTAATTTTGTACATCTCATAATAATAATAAAATTATATTATATACAATTTACAGGATTTATATTCCATATTTTGAAATATGAGTTATGAAAAGGACAAGAAAAGAAAATAGATTGAAAAGAAAAAAACGAAAATGAAAGAGGATTTTACCACATGAATTTCTACTCCTTGAGAACCTTTTTAAGGGGATTAAATCTAGTATATTAGAGATAAAAAAAGGATCATGTACATGAGAAAAATACTTATCATGAGGATTTGTTATGAGCATTATATGATTGAAACCTTAAGAGGTGTGAGGACAATAGGTGGTGAGGGTGATATTTATGGTGGAGGAGAGGGGTGTTTTTTGAATACATTATTCATTTATTTATAATTTTAGATCAAGACTAAGAATATTATAAAAATTATCACTAAATATATTAAAATAATGAATTAGGGTCATATATTATGTGTTTATATTATCCATACATCATCTATGACTCAATAATTCATGCATTTATCTTATACTATAAATTATTGTATTTCACTATTCTCCCAAAATTCACCCTAACAATTTTTTGACTTGTAAAATTCAAAAATTAACCCTATTTTATGCAAAAAAAATTATAAATATAAGAAATTTATTTTTAAAATGAAATCCTCATTTACTCTAAAAATACCGATTTTAATATTATAACAATTTTATTACACTTTAACAAATTAATTAAGGTCTTAAAAAATTAGCTTATATTCATAAGAAAACAAAATATCAATTTTTTAATATTTTTCATGAAAATAAAATTTATTTCAAACCATTATATTAATTATAAAACATTAAATAAATATTTACTTTTCAAAAAAATACCAACACTTAATTTATTGTTTTTAAAACATATATTTACACATTATATGATAGGAATATTCCATATTTTCATTTGTATGTTTCCCAAATTTGATTTTAACATTCATAGGTGAAGTTACTATTCTATTGGTCATATTAATATTCCAAATGGTCTCATTAATATTCCAAATAACATATTTAATTGTATAATATGATTTTACAGTCGGAGTTGTGTGGATTATAAAGTATCGAAGATGTTAAATTTCAAAAGAGACATAAGAGGAGAACTTAGGGTGTTATAAAAGGAGTATTCCCAGAGTAGAATGTTCCACCACTTTTATTCTACTTCTATGAATTAAGGATCCCTTATCTCTAAAACACTATACGATAATATTTATATGCAACAACCTTTATAAAATACTTTGTAATATTATCAACAGAAGGATTTCAGTGAACCTTCAAAAGTTGATATCAATGGAGATACAAGGTTTTATTTGTGGTAGTTCTACCCAAACATCCATTACCTTGGCATAAGAAATTTCTTGGGATATCAATAAGAAGGTCTTAGGATATAAAATTACATTTAACGTGATATGGGAAAATCATATGATATGATAGAGTATAGTTTCATTATAAAGTTCGAGAGATGTATATGGATTCTCAAGGAGGGTGATTGGTCACTTTTTTAGGTGAACTATTATCCCTTATTTTATAACACTTTCATTTATAAAATATATGACTTATTCATGTAATTTTGAGGTATATGATAAAGGGAACCCTTTTTTCTAGATTTTTTATTATGGATGAAGACTCTTTCAGTAGGTATATGAATAAATTTAATATGGATAAATGAATTCATCATTTCTGGTGTAGTTCAAACATCATCAGGTTCACATAAATCTCCATTGAGGATGATCTTCTTATTTTCATCCATGGAAAAAATAGTTCCATCTAGGAATTCAATTGTATCCTTGGAACATAAAAACATTGGAACAATTAGATTATTAATAAGGATAAGATTAGTGTGTTCATCTCTAAATGCTGATTGGGTAGTATGGAGAACAGGATTGAAGATATTCTTGGAGTATAGAGAATACAATTCCCTATAAAATATCTTGGGGATCCTCTCTCCCTGGGGAGAATTTGCACCCATCATCTTAATAGTCTTCTTGATAATGTTTCCATTCATATCCTCAATTTGAAAAAGTTGATTTCTTTATTTTAGCGGACATGTCACCCTTGTTAACAACATACATAAATTCATAACCATGCATGTTTTTTGGTTTTCAATTCTACCAATGCTATTATATTAAATATTTATAGCATTATATCTTTCTTCATATGACATGTTCTAGCTGAATTCAAGAGTCCTTTTGTAACACCCCAGGTAAATAAAGAATATGACATTTTTATATTTATCCATATTTGTGAATAAAATATTAATATTACTTTAAAGGAGACGCTATGCTCGATGTCATACCCAATACGCAACAACGAGTTTCTTGGGAATCTTACGTTGCACTCTAATAAAAAAATAATATGTTTTTAAATGGTAGTTAACGCCTAGACGTTGTAATGGCGGGAATGAAAAAAACTAACTAAAATATTGTTATATATTTTTGTCAAATATTTTTAATTTTTACAATAAATGTTAGAGGATTAAAAATGTGAATAAATTCAATTTTTAAGTGTAAACATTCTAATGTTCATTAGAAGGTCGATTAACCGCCTTTTGATGGAGAACCTCTTTTAAATCCTCTTTTTGACAATTTTATGTGTTATATTTGACAAAATAAAATTCTTCTTTATAATAGAGACATCAAAATTTACTTTGTGTAAATTTTTGGTATCTTTCCGATAAAGTTCATTTTTTAATGAATAGTGAAAAAGGTTGTATTTTAATTCAAAACCTCTTTTTAATCTAATTTATTTATATGATTAGATTATCTTTTGAATTGTTTTTAAAGTAAAATTAGAATATATTTTTACCATTTAATCCAATAGTGGTCATTGGAATTAATTTCACTTTGAAATTGGACTTAAACTAGTGTCAATCTTTTAATAGATATTGTTTCATAAAAACACACTATTTGTTTTGACAACAGGAATTAATTATTAAATTAATTAATGCAACTTATATGTTTTTAATTTTGTAAAATAGACATCATTTTTGAGTTTGTAATATCAAATATATCTTAGGGTGAATTTTTGGTATTTTTCTGAAAAACTTCAATTTTTGATGAATAGTGAAACCACAAAGTGGTAGTTAAAGAAACGGATTTTTCATTTAAATGAAACTTTTCCACCTCTGTGTTTTGAATTTCAAAAATCCTACATACATTTTTTTCATTAGGAAGTAAAATGTGGTTCAATGGGATTAAAATAATTTTTTGGTGAATAGTAACTTTTATGTTCTTAATCGCGATTAGAGGTAATTAGTGTAATTTAAGGTAAAAATAATGTTTTAATAATGTGAAATGACCTAGACACATGTCCTACCCTCATTGGATGTGTCATGTACGACCAAGACAATCCATGGGTCAACTTGGGGACCCCATGGAGCCACTTTGGTTGGAAAATGACATAAGTAATTTTTTATCTAAAGATAAAATAAAAATGTCACAAGCATGAGATGTTTCACTAAAAAAAATTTTAAATGGGGTTATACAAGTCATATTTTTGACTATAAATATTCATTAGAAAGATTCAAATATTTCCTACATCATTATATTTTTTTTATAATTTTTAGACATTAAATAAATTAAATTGTTTATGACATCATGATGATGCAGCGATTACCTCATTAATAAAGGATTTAAATAAAATGAAAAGATAATGTTAAAAATATAACTTAAACTTGTAAAAAACCTTTTGGATGAGTATATTTGGAACCCTTACCACCTTATCCTCGAAATACATTAATGTGGGACCTTTAAAATCTGAAACTCATTTGAAAATAAAGTAACATTTTGTAACGTTACAAGAGTGCCCCTCCTCTCCTCTTATAAAAGGCCCCCACCTCTACCACCTTACCCACACCTCTCAAGCCTTTGGCTCGGCCAAACCCTGCTCATTTTGGCTCTCCACATCCCACTCTTACTCCTAGAAGCCTCACTTTGGGCAGAAGTCTTCCCAAGGAAGCCTTTGAGCTCAAATCAAAAAGAGTTACCTGATTGTAAGGTAATGTCTTCACTTGTGTTCTTTTGTTTTATTTTGCTTCTCCAACCCCCTAAAATCTTTTTATTCATTTATTTTGTAACAAATACAGTATCTCCAATATACTAGGATTTTTTTATAATAATAATTCGAGCTACACTTACACACACCTACATCAAACGGTTAAAGAACATAGTGTTTCTGTGGATGGCGAATTTCTACCTCACGAAACGATGATTGTTCAACACTCATATAACACCTTAAAAGGTGGAAATTAAGATGTAACTATATTTATATATGATATATAATATGTTTATGTTTTACTTAAGCTTCTGTATTTTTCTTTTGTGGCATAACTTTATGGTTCCCATTGTGGGTAAACATGATAATTTCATTTTAGGAAGTGCGGACTACCGCCCCCTCAAAGTGATTTGATTCGTTAATGCCATATGTGGGATGTATAAAAGATGGATTTAAAGTTATTATATATGATTTAAGTTACATATAAATGATTAATATAATTATGGAATTAAAATAGACATACCTATCAATTATTTTTAATTCCATTAATATGACATAGAACTAAAAGTAGTGTTCATGCGTACGTATGGCTTACCGTCTCCATGAACGGTGCATTTAATTTCGTACCTATAAATGATTATGTAATATTATAAATACATGTATATTCTGGATATATATGATATATATGATATCCAACTCATGAATATCATTCTGGATATAATGTACCTTTGACCACACGTACAACATGTAATTGTAAGAAGTCCACTTTCGACTTAAGAACCAAATATCGACAAAACAAACATTATTAACATAAATGATTATATAATGTTTATAACATGGAAATAAGTGATATAAAAGGAATAATTAACTTGAAAAAGGTTCTTAAGCAAGTATAAATTAACTCATGTTTATTATTCAGGACGTTAAAAAACGATCAAGTCAAGTCGGACCCGAGGTAAGGGATCCTACTCCTCTCTTTATTTTTAAGTACACTCTTTTATGTCATTCCTTTTAAGCTCATCTTTCTTGTGATTGGGATTTTCTTTTATATTAATCTTACTATAATTTTTATGTTCATATGATGAGAAACCCTATTCTCTCTCATCAATCCATTTTGGAAGTTTTGAGTGGCGCTGTTAGGCTGCCGAATTTTCGTAAGAGATCTAACCTCTCTCTTTCTTTTTAAGTACTCTCCTTTATGTAAATTATTTTAAGATCCTCATTGTTATGATGGGGGATATTCTTTTATATTCGTCTTGCTGTAAATTTTATTGTAATATTATTAGAGACCCTATTTGATCTCATCAATCCATTTTTGGAAGTTTTAAGTGGCGCTGTTAGGCTGCCGAGTTTTCGTAAGGGATTTTTCATCTACCTTTTATTCCCGTGAGATTTATGCTACATTTGCCACAATTTTCATTGAGTGGTATATGTACTGACCATTATTTTACTCATTGTGTAATATAATTTCATTTATGAGTATTTACATCAATGTTTCATTGTCCTTCTTTCACGGGGTGTATGTTTCGAAAGATACCCATGTCGGTAAGGGAACCTTTCACCCTCCTATTTTTAAAAGACTTCTTTTGTTATGTCTTTTAATTCACATAACATTATGTTGGGATATGTTCTTCTATATCCTTAGTGATTTAAAATTTATGTCCAAGTGATGAGATACCCTTTTTATCTCTCATCAACTCATTTTTTGAATTTTGTAGTGATGCCGTTAGGCTGTCAATTTTTTGCAAGGGAACTTCTTAACCCAATTTTGATTCTTTGGGATAAGCTTGTACTCCTTGAATATGTCGTTCTATGAATATGTGTGAATAACCTCTGATTGTTTTACACTTAATATCCACTTATATTTGGTGTTTTAGTTTGTCACACATAATTATGTAATTGATTTATCATTAATCCAAGGATACCGTCTTTTTATGGGACTTCGTCTCAATCTCCTTTCATTGAGGCATATTTTGTTTTATACACAACCTTCTTTTATATGGTGTATAAACCCCTTTGACTTTTACATTTATTCAAAAGGAATATTTTTTATACAAAGCGTTTACTAAACAACAAAAGGGAATGTTTTTGTCGTACATATGCGGCAACAATAACTTCTCTGCCGCTGTGACCATTATTTGAGTTTCGGCTTCCTCTACAAGTCATGCCTTATTTTTTTAAAAAAAATAAATACCATGATTTACTTTTCATTTATTTTGGTATTGAAAATGGTTTTCATAATGTTTTTATATCAATGTGTTGTATTGATATCATGTGATTGAAAGGTGGAAATGTTATATTTCCTTTATGCAAGTTTTATGTGATACGATTATGTTGTGGTTCATGGGCATTATTATGAAGACGGGTGGTTCCGTGATAAACTAAGGGCGGGTGAGCCTGATATAGCTCTCCAATGCATTGGGTAACGTGAAGGAGTTAAACGTTAAGGTTTCTCCGAAGAGATTTAGGGTATATACTATGATGGGTTTTCCAAACGTAACCAAGAGGGTTACTCCCTACATAAGAATGTTATGAATGCCTTGAGTTACCTTTATGTCTTATGATTTCTATGTTTTATTCATTATTTGATGAGGTATGTTAAAGTGATTATGTTTTATGGGTAAAGTATGATTTCATTGATTTTTATGTATACATGTACTCATGTTTCCTTTCCATCATTTTATATCCCTTACTGATCTTTTTATGCTCATCCCAAGTTTTTGAAATGTTTTTCACAGGTCAAGGGAAGGGTACATGATATGATGATATTGTCAAGTAAGTGTCAAGAAATAATCCATGTTTTATTTTAAATATGTTTCCGTTGATGGAAAAAATGAATACTATCTTTTATGTAACCACTTTGTTTAAATGTGGAATATAATGCAAGTTTTATGATCTAATTCTCTAAAACTCTAAACCTGAAAAGATCCTCAATGTGTAATCTTGTAATAACTCAAGATTAAGTAAGGTTTGAGGCTGGGGCCTTATACCTTGGGAATCATGGGATAGGATGGCCATTGAGGTTCTGGGTGGAGGCATCAAACTTAGAAGAATTATGCAAACCATGAATTACCTATAACCTAATCTAGGTTATAATTTCATTAATGTTTTATATCTATGGTAAGGTTCATATGAAAAATTTGGATCATGTCTAGAAGGATATGGTGGAAGAAACTCCAGGTTATGGTATCTAATCCATCCACACATACATCGTTTCAGTATCAGTTACTATGGATAGTGGGATAATGCACACTCAATTTTTTTAATGATAATTGGGTGGGGAGTGTACTGTATTTTCCTTAACTTCTTGCACATGGTATTTAGTTCTCTCAAGGTCTTCGTTTCCACTACATAATATGCACTATCCTTAAACCCCAATAACTTGAATTGTTCTAAGTTATTTCAATAAACTATGATCCTGATATACTTGTCTTTAGAAGATTATCTTTACAATTTTTAACAATGAAAGAGTATCATAGAGTTTTTATGAAAAATAAAAACCATGCTCTATCTACTAATTAGGGGGTGCGATACAAGGTGTCCTACATTGTTTATATGTTTCATGTTGTCATAACCCCAAGAAATAGTTTGTCTCCCATATGTTCATTGAAGGGTAGTGGGAATCCTCAATTTAGGGTGGCTTATGTTCTTTCATGAATATGGATGTTCATGAGCTTACTAGTACAAACTTACTTCACACCTATTTTCATTATATTCAGGACAATATCAATGAATTAAAGGTGATGTCATTGTTTATAGATTTCAGCTAGTGGAGAATCTAGATTTCACATAATAAGGCATTCCATTATGTCTTATAATGTTCATGCATGGAAAATATCCTTAAATCCTAGTTTAATTATATTAATGATAACATCCATGATTTAAAATTGGGATCATTGTTTATGGCGTTCAGCTACGGGAGAATCTAGATTGCACATAACAAGGCATTCCATATAGTTTTAGTGAGATCATTCATGGAAAATATGGTAAGATCTAGATAAATGGAAGTAAACTAAGTTCCTCTCATATGGGAGTAAGAGATCAACTATTCCTCATAGTTTCTCATGGTGAGTAGGAGTTTCTTTCCTATATATCAAAGACTATAAAATCAATGGAAATTTGTACGTTGGATTCCTTCAGATAGTGGAGTGAAACTGAATGTTGATGGATCATGTAGTAACATAGAAATTTGGGGTGAATATACTATTAATGATTAATCTGGTTATGTTATGAACTCTTTCAGTATCTTCTCTAGTCAGGGGACTCTCTCACATCATAATCCTCAGCCATGCTCAAGGGGTTGGAGTTGTTCCACTCTCAAATCCTTACTCTATATTGGGTGGAGACTAGATCTTCTATTATTCAAAGGACCATTAGGTAGTGTATCATCATACCTTGGGATATTACCTTTTTTTATATGAAAAAGTCTTCTCAATATCCATATAAAACTCTCCCACATATAGCTTGAGGGAAACAAGATGTTTTGATTCTTGGTTTCTTAGGCCAACACAAAAATTCCATATACCATCTTTACAACTAATGGATCGTTTCCCCCATATGTGCTAGTAAAATCTGGGCTTATTCATTGGGGACACAATATCTTGGACCTCATTTACCTACTTGTACCTTTTACCCCTATTCTCAATATTTTTTTATCCTTCGACGGAAAATAAACTTCAACTAGGATAAGATAAATAAATATTTATTCAAACCACTAATCAATTTGAAGGTCACAAGTACTATCAAATTTACATTATCAATATCAATAAACAATTTACCCCAATAAAAAATTATTATCTCATCATCAGGAACATATTAAATGTTATTTGTCCCTCAATAATGTATATCCCAAAAAATTTCCATCCATTAAATCACTTTTCTATGTTATCGGGACCATTGAACATATTCATACAAATACATAAAAATAAACAACAATAAAAAATATTTGGATGTTTCATGATTAATATAAAAAAAATATCATTGATAAAACATTGATAAAACATTTATTAAACATAATTTTCACATCCTAATACATTAAAACTTCATTCATTACACTTCAATGATTGATATGTAATATGTAATGACATAAGTCACATGGAGTAACCAATGTAAAAAAGAATATATTAATTATAAATTACTAATAAAGCTGTAATAAATACAAATATTACATAACCTTATTAGTTAATACCTTTTAAAGGTAAATAATTAATATAAGTTAATATTTAAATATTTATTTCCAATAATAGATTTTTTCATTATACAAAATATTTTTATTTAAAAAAGAATAATATAAAGAAATTTGAACATAAATTTAATAAATTATAATTAAATTTTCAATTCATCATATAAAAATTATCTGAGGATTCATTTTGACATTTTCCAAAGATAATTGTTCTTATGAAGAATAACTAAAATACCAATTTATTTTGTTAGTTTTAAGAAAGTATTTTGTTATATGAATACATTAAATGTTTTGGATTTATTTTTCAATAAAATTTTATATTATGAATCAAAGAAAATATTTTAAAAATATATATTTTGAATTTATAAACCCATGATCAATAGCTGTAAAATTTATGTAGCATTTTATGGAAAATAATTTTTCTACATTTTTGATTAATTAATATAACAAGATGAAATGATGTTTTATGATTTCATTTATTGTTAAAAAAATAACATATTAACCATACTAATTATTTCAAATTCATTAGAATAATTTTAAAATTATAATTATGTTCTAATCATAATTTTTTTCTTAATAATAAACTTTTCTATTGAAAATATAGGGTTTTATGCGTTGTTTGTACTATCTTTAAGATTAATTTCACTACCCATAGAAATTTATTTTGATAAAAAAACTATTATATTTGTGATAATAATATTAATATTATTTAATACATCCAATGTCATTTTTTTGGAACAAAATCTACATAGTTAGTTTTATCTCTAATTACCACAATAATAGTGAAATAATTATTTTAAATTTTTTTTGTAAATGTCAAAGAATTTTTATAAAATTAAACAATTTAAAATACCTTAAATAAATAATATAATGTTATTTTTAAACACATAAATACATATCTTATAATGCATTTAATTTTTATTTAATAGTAAATATTTTTAGGAATCCAAAATGGTCAAAATTTTATTTTTCTACAAAAATAGTTCATCTATATATTATGTGTTTTAATTTAAATGATAATTATATTGAATTTAGAAATTATACTGGATTAAATTTATGTTACATTTAGAAATAAATACCCAAAATCGGTTATATGGGTCATGGAGATGAATACAGGGTGAGACTCTCTCCCTCTCTATCTCTTGCGGTGGATTTGTCATTAATGGAATCTTAGGTGGTTTATTTTCTACCTTGAGGTAGATTCGATAGCCATCGATTTGGATGATCCATGGTGGTGACCAATATAACCATGACGGTGATGAGTGATTCTCCCAGTGCCTGCATAGATGAGATGAATGACGAGGATGATTAATATTAACTTGTGGATATGATGAGTGGCACGACGCCAAATGATGAGGAAAACATGATGATATTTGTAGGTATGATCCGAAAGCTAAAATTTCCATGGGAAACGATCGATTTGGGGGAAGTGGTGGGTGGTAGTTCCACTATATTATTAGAGCATTGGACCCAGGTGTGATCTGGTCACCCTGAGGTGGCAACCTTTATGAATCGATCCTTTACTAGATTTAAAGTTGTCATGAACTCAACCATTCCAAGAAAATGGAATATTGTACACATCAAAGATGATCGATATTCTAATTTAAAGAAACTCAAAATTGGTGATTTATAGATAATTTCTACATTATTCCTTCATAAAGTCTCTCTGCCTCTAAAAATAGATGAACAATAGGAGATAATTTCATTGATTTAGGTATTTTTATCCTGGAAATGAATCTCGCTAGATCAAGGATATTTCCAAATGATCTTCCCCATAGAAGAGATAATAGATCGATCTAGGGGATTTGGTTCTATTTCTCTCAAACCTAGGATTATTCAACTTTGTGAATGGAATAGAAGAATCAACGCATTTTTTGCCAGCAACACCACTACCCAAATATGGATAAGGGTGTATGGGATAAATTGGATACTCTAGAAAAAAAAAATTTGAATGATATAGAACATTCTATTGGAATTATGATTAAAATTACAATAAAATATAACTAGAGAAATTTGGACATTTTTATAGTTTCATGATAAAGGTTGAACTAGGTTCGACTCTAGTTGATAATGTAATTCTAGAAACAGATGATGAAATTATTAATTTGATGATAATTTATAAAAAAATTCAAAAAAAATTCAAGGAATGTAATGTTGTATGTCATGAATCATCTACCTATATATGATCTATAATATGCAGCTTCGGTTCTTTTTGTGAACACAATCTAAGCAATTTTATTAAGAACATCAAAAATAAACATGCTTGGAAGGCTGATTTTCTTCCTTAATTTCAACCTGTGGATAATACTAATCATCCTAAGAGTGATGATGAAGTGGGTAATGAGTGGAAGAAAAAATAATAGGTAACTGTTCATGAGGGTGTAGTTAAATCAATGGCTGGTGAGAAGGGTGGAAGATCCTCACCTAATTCCCATGCCTCAACCTCTATGATTAAGATGAATTCATGGGCTTCCATCTTCGCAGAAGAGTTGTATGTTCATAATGTTGATTCTCATAGAAAAAGAACAAGTCATGAATTAAAGTAGTCTCAAATACTCATAACTCTCCAAATTCCAGGTTGTGATGATTACTCGATGACAGAACAAGTGTTTAAAGAAGAAATTCCATAATAAGTATATCATAAGCTTTCACATGAATGGACACCTATATCCAAAAATGAAAAGGGTAAGAAAATTTTAGAATCTGAATGTCTAGGAATTTCTAAAAAAATAATGATTCTTCAAATCACATTGTGGAGAGGGATTTAATCTTGTTTCCTACAAGAAGGTGGAGAATCCAGTTCTACCTTTAGTGAAGCTTGTACAACTGGTTGCAGGTAAAAATGCTATTTTATCTAATCACAACATTGGTGGAGCCATTGAGATGTAAAATCCAATTTTGGGCTCTCCTAATGATAAAAATCACCAGTATATTATTTCTACAGGTAATGCAATAGAGGTTTAGGGGATGATGGCCCCATTGACCAGAGATGCCTCTCTTGAAAAATACAAATAACAGTAGGAGGACAGGTCTAATTCTAAGAGAACCGATGTTGAGACATTAATTTAATGGATAAAACATATTCCTCAAAGTATGGGGAGATCAACAAGTCATGGTAATGGTCTCGAAAGGGGAGATGGAATGTACTTTGAGAAGAGGAAAGGAACCCTACTAAAATATTTAGGTAAAATATATGCAGTTAGATTTTTTTCTTTGGTGATTTTTATTTTTTTCTATAGTCTGATGCGTTCCAATCATTTACCTATTTTTAAAAAAGAGGAAAAACATCCATATTAAAAAAATGTTATATGGTTTATCTAATATGTTAAATAAACCATAAAATCACATACTTAAAACATGTTACATAGTTCAAAATTAATAGAGTAAAATGTAAAACCTTAAGTATAAAAATACTATAAAATGTTTAAAACATGTGTTTAAACAAGTTTTTATTACTTTATTGTCCTAAATACACCACAAAATCAATAATTTAGAACATTTACCACTATTTTCCCATTGAATAATGTAATTTAATTATTTAAAAATTATGACTATTTCCAAAAGTTCCCCTTTTCACCAGTTATAAAAGGATACCACAATTACCCAAAATGGATAAACCTATATTTAGAATTAATCATTTAAACTTATTTCCACTTCAATTGACCTAGAATAATTTCCAAGAGAAATAATCCCATGTCCACATAAAGTTATCAAAATACCTTCAATTTCAAGGAAACATTGAGTGGAAAATTACATCTCCAATGTAAGTGTTATCTCCACTTAAGTATTTTAGAATAATCATAATATTATGAATATATTATCAACATAATAATATCATGAATTAATAACGATAATTTTACTAATATAGTTCAATATTATAGTTATGACATTTATTTATCCATTTCTATCCACATATAAAAACAATTGAACTTTGTTAGTGCGTTGCATGAACATTCTCCTTCATGAAGCGATATTGTTTGCTTTTCAGCACCACCATTATTGGATAATAAAAATATTTAATAGAGGGATATATATATTATTTATAAGATTATCATTTTTAATTAATTTACATTTAATATTTACCTTCATCCACTCTCATATGATGAGAAAAAAGAACTCTAATCATGGGTATGTGCATATTACAACTTCTACGATGATACCTTTTTAGATTTTGATTTTTAATCTCATAAATTTTATAAATATAATAAAATATGGGTAAATATAATTAAATATTAAAAGTAATTTTGTTATGATAAATTTATAGAGATAATATGTTGAATGAAGCCCCTCCTAAAACATACTCACCAATCGATTTAAATCATGTTCACGTTTGGTTTGGTTTCACCACATACATAAACAACTCTATAAGACTCTATTTTGGATTACTATGGGAACATGAAAACTAATATTATAATAATATAATAATAAACTAATAATTGGTATGTGGTTCTAATAATATTCTATTATGTATATGATCCATTAATAAAGTATCATTTTCATTTTCTTCAATTACCGAATAAATCCATTATCAATACCATTTTCCCTATCATAACCTAAAAACCTATAGAGTGAAATAAAAAAAAATATTAATTAAATATAATTGATATATTATATATACTTATCTGATATATAATTAATTAACTTGGCATAAAATTATGTGCAATGCTATCCAAATTATTAAATATTCATAAAATAGTTATTGTTATTAACACTTGATAGTCAAAATATGCTCGAAATAAATACCATAATCATGATAAATAATTAAAAGAAAAGATAATAAAGTGGTAATATTTATGATTTATTTTCTAAAATAGTTCATTATTTTTTCTATTTTTGTCTTATATTAGGTTATATAGTCATCAACTAAACACGTCGTAATTGTAAGGGTTTTCATATACATTTTATCTCATTGAGATATGTTCATGTTATACACCATGTTTTATTTTTTATGGTGTAATTTAAATCCACCTGTGACATTTATATCATTATTATATTATATTTCATGATATTAAATGTCCCATTTCATGTTATCTTTCCCAAGGGATTTTGGATTCAATGTTTCAAAGGTTGTAATGTATTCTCATCTCAATTTTTCCTTTATTAACAATTTATTTATATTACCCACATATTTTACGTTATATGATTTTTATAATGATGAAATAATATATTATTTTGGGAAATAATTCGTAATTAATAGTCTTCTAAGATCAATTTAATTTTCATTCTCCCTCATGAGTTTTGATTTTAATTTTACACAAGTGGTAAGGATTTATTTTTAACATCTTTCAAAAAACTGAGCCATATCAAATGTGATAATCCATCTGGGGAATTTGTATGCTCATTCAGTCTAAAGCTCCTATAATTTTTTTCTATTTGATTTATCTTTGGTAAAATTTTATTTCTCTTTACTTATTTTATAATTTTAATTTTTTAAATATTTTATGAAATGTGGGATTTAATTGTTTTTCCAAAATGTTTGAATGGTTTTTCAATCCTTTCAAAAATAAAAGTTTAAACCATTACGACATAGTTTATATTGATTACTCATATTTAAATATCATGTTTCAATTATTAAATATTATTTTAAAATGAAATTTTTTTATATTTTTTTCACTTCGGTTATTGAAAATTTTACTTCTTTTAATGTTAACATTAGTTAAGTTTCTCTTAAACGTAAATGGTTTCAATGTATGTTCACTTTTTCTTTTCAAAACCATTATGTATTTTCAAGGAATTTTTATTATTAAATGTGAATAATTATATTTCCAAAACTTTACCATTTCCCTTAAAAAAGGTTTTTACTGTAATTTTGATGTCAAATTTTAAAAAGGTTTTTTTTAAAAAAACTTTTGTACTTTCACTAATATTTACCTTGCAAAGTATATTTTTCATGAATTACTATTTTGATCACCCTTTATATTTTATTATGCTATGATTTATTTTTGAAACTATGAGTTAATATATTTTATGGCTTTTTAAATTCATGTTTTGAGATTTTTATGAATTCATTAAGCAATCAATTAATTTTCCATGAGTTTTTTAGGATATGATGGGTGTTTGATTTCTTAATGGCTTTGAAATGATTAGATTATGGGATGGTTGGGACATATATATATTAAAAATTTGTTGTCTAAAGTATTATATCTCATGATACATAAATGTTATGAGAATAGTTTAGAAATTATCAAGGTTCACAATGGGTTAGTGAGATGGTGTTAAGATCTACTCACAATTATAAAATGTGAATAATTCAGCACGATGTTTGTTTCACAAAGGGTGACTATAAATGCATTAAAATCAACTCACACATTTACATGTGAATAGGTTGGTGAGTATCCATGAGTATAGGGATATTAAATCCTATGTTTATGATTATTATATATTTTCATATTATTTATCAAGTTCTTCCATGTTTTTTGGTATGTAGTTAAGATAGAAAAATTTCCATGAGGGGGGGGGGAATTTCCATTTTTTTAATTAATAAAAAATTAATTCTATATTAGAGTTATTAAGGTAAGATAATTGAAAATAAAAAGTAAATTATCAATGGATATTTTTTCGTACTTTATATCTTAATTACCCTAGTCCACTCTTCACCAATGTCACAAAATCAGTGTTATTGAACTAATTATAACCATTTCTAATTAAATACTTCAAATATTTTTTTTCAATTCGAGTTACAAAATAAAAATCTTTTCTCCACGGTTTCATAAACCCAAAAAAATCCTACATTTTTCTACCTTGAGGTACAACCAGAAGAACCTGTCTCTTCCCACGTGGAGGCACAACTCAATGCTTGACATTTTTTTAGTCAAAACCGAGTTACATAAATTTTAATGGGTGGTATAAACTATTAGAATTATGAACACATAAATAAATATAATGAATATGATATATATAACTAGATGAAACCTTCACAGTCTGAGAGTTAAGGAAGAAAAGATATATTTAGCAGAAAAGGATAAAATAATTATATCCATATTGAGAGTCATAGTTTATCACCATAGTATGCCTTACCTATAATGTTCAAGAGTATCCTCAACCTTATATATCTACTAATATTGTTTTATCCACTCCATGTTTATAGAGTCTCATTTTTTAAAGTGTCTTTAAAAAATTATATCTATTGTAGTCTTTTATTCAAAATTATTGATGGTATTTCATACTTTAATATGCAAGTAAAATATACCCACATGGGTTACATAAATAATCTATAACATTAAAATAATCTGTTACAATCATAACATGTTAAATAATTAATATAGTACTAATGAATACTTATATTCAATATTAAAGACCATTGGAAAAATCCTATAAAGTATGCAAGATAAACTATTCAAATTCTGATGAAATTTAATTTTAAAATCACATAATCCCAATAAAACATTTTTTAAAATTTAAACCATTGGATAATAATTTAATTCTATCTAAACTCCATAAAAATAAGATTCAATAGTATTACCAGGAATAATTGGTATTTAAATAATAATTAATCAAGATAAACATTTAAAAAACATGAATAAATTTAAAATATAACAATATAATTAAAATAGATCATGTTTTGAACTAAAATATGAATGGGAAATTATGTGACTATAGATAGGTCATAAGAAAGGTTAAACTATTTTCCAAATTTTCACTTGAATTCAATTCATTTTAATCCTGTGGTCGGTATATTTTTATTATGTTATCATTACATTTTTATTCTTGAGGTCATTTTGTTTTTTTTATTTGGTCAAACATTTTTTTCCAAGGGATCAATACATTTGTGTTCAAGCGGGTAAAACGTTTTTTTTTCATGTGGTCAGCACATTTGTTTAATGAATTATATAAATATTTTTTCATGAAACCAGCACTGACTAACCCAAATTTCACTAACAGAATGTTACAAAGTTATCCAAATTTTCACTCATGGCCAATTCCAGCCATTTCAAAAATATTCAATCACAGCATGTTCTAGACATATCCAAATTTTCACTAATGATGTGTTATATAATTATCTTTGTTTTCACTCACGAACTATTCTATAATTATCCAATATTTTCACTCAGAGTTAGCTTAATAAATTTCCATATTTTCACTCATTTTTAGTTCCAAATTTGAGAAGAAAAATCACTCATTTTTAGTTCCCGACAATGCCTAATTTTCACTCATGATAAGTTCCTAACATTTGTTCACTTTTCAATATCACTTCTATAGATCACATATCAAGATAATAAAAATATTTAAACATAAAAATAGAAAAATAATACATTGTATAAGAAATTAGAATTATATTAATTAATGAAAATAATATTAAATTCGATCAAGGATCCAATTCATCATTTTTCCACTTTTTTATAATTGTAAAACAAATTTAAATTTAAAAAATTTCTCTCTATTTTTTAAATTTAACAAAATTATTTAATCATAAAAGATTATTTTCCTCAAATAATAGTTATTGAACAAAAATAAAATAAAATATATAATAAAAATTTGACCATGGAAATCTCCCACAGAATGATTACTAGAACAAAAACTAACCATTATGAAGTTACATAAAAAATATATCTTGGATTATGGTACATTTTCAAATTGTATGTTCATAAATAAAAAGATACTTATTTATGAACAGTAATAAACTATTTAAGTATCTTTTAGAAATCCAACAAAATTAAATAGATGAAATATACACACTAACCAATTTCAAACATATTTAATGTTTTTGGTCAAATTCATAAAAAAAATATCCAAAAATATATATTCTTTGATAAAATATCCATCATTACAAGTTTGAATTAGATTTTATAAAAACTACAACGGTTTAGTAAATAAGTCAACTACCTGTTTTTATGAGGAAATTAATTCTTGATTTATATTTTTTTTTCTGAACATGTTTTCTAATAAAATGATATTTCACAACAATGATCTTAGAACTAGAATGTTGTAACGGATTTTTAGGAATAGGAATAGTATAATTAATATAAAAGAAAATTATAATATTATCAAAATCAAAAAAAATGAAAGTATGTTGTTGATCCAAACATATTGACACTCATAGGATGCTATAACTATATATTCCAATTCAAAAGTTGAAATAGAAACATTTTTTTAATACCATGAAACTAATGATTTTAAAAGTAAATAAAGCATGCTTGAATTTTATTCTCTATCTATCTTATATCAAAAAATAAAATTATAATTTCATATCAAATAAAAAATAGTTATAGTAGGAAAAAATAAACCAAGATTAAAATATCATTTAACATATCTAATACTTTATTTAGAAAATTTAATATCACTTTCCTTAGGGTCATTTTGAAATCTAAAACATAGGAAAACTAAAGATATTATCTAGTACTTGATGTAGATATGTATAATAATATTCCATTAATTCCTATATAGGTTTTAACATTAATATATTTTCTAAATTTATCTAAATCTAACTTTAAATTATTACTCATGGGAGTACGTTCACATTTAAAAGTGTCAAAAAAATATTTTAATAAGATATTCTGTATAATTTTATTAATCTAAAGAAATTCCATTATTTTTCTCAAAAATTTACAAGACAATGAAGAATTACAATTAATAAAGTATAAAAATATCAAGATCATAAGTTATAAATTCTAAAAATTCATCAAAAATAGTTTCATTTGAAGACCCAAAAACAATATCATCAACATATATTGTAAAAATAAAAAATATCAATATAAGATTCATTAATAAACAATGTAGAATATAATTTTCCCATCTCAATATTTTTTTAAAAAATTAAATTATTCATCCATTGAAACCATTCTGATAGAGCTTATTTCAAACCGTATAATTATTTAGAATACTTAAAAACTTGTGCATGATGTTTTTCATTTTCAAAAGTTTTTTCTCTCAAACATATATTTTTTCAGATATACAACCATTTAAAAAATCTATTTCGACATCCATGTAAAATAATTTATATCCCTGAAAAATATTCCAATAAAATAAAATCATAATTTCTTAGATCTTAGAAATAGGTGTAAAGGAGTCCTCAAAATTAATACCTTCTTTATTTGAGTATCCTTGATAAACTAATATTACTTTAGTTTTACCAATATTTCTAGATTCATCAAGTTTATTTCTAGATATAAAAATTCTTCCAATAATACGAGAATCACATGGTAGAAAAACTAAACTCCAGACACTTTTCCTAGTAAAATGATTTTATTTATCTTTCCAAGATAAAATACAATTTACATAACCAAAAGCCACATAAATATTCTTAGGTATTAAATCAAAAATAAAAGATTTATATGAAAAATTATTCATAATAGATTTTCTAGTTTCAATATTTGATTCAAAATTACCAATTAAACTATCTATAATATTATCTATATGAGCCTTCCATATCTTTTCATCAATTATTTTAGATGGAGAAGAAACATTCTCCACCTAAATATCTGCATCACTATCATCAGGTTTTTCTTATTTGAAATTAAAATATCAAAATTCTTCTACATGTTGATCAATATCATCATCTCTTTTATTCATATTTATTCGTAAAAATAATTGGATTTGGTTCTTCAAAAACCATGGTTATTTTATTATATACTCTATATTTTTTACTATTATTTTAATGTCCTAAAAAATACCTTCATTATATTTTGCATCAAATTTATCCAAAAAATTATTATTTTTGAATAAAAACAATACATCTAAATACTCTACAATATCCAAATTTAGGTTCTCTTAAATTCCAAATCTCAAAATGATACTTTTTCAATAAATGAGTTAAAATATATCTATTTTCAATATAACAAGATATATTCACAGCTTCAAGCCAACAACATTTATTCATGAAAAGATCATTTATCATAGTCCTAACCATTTAACAAGTTAATATATTTTTCCTTTTAACTACACCATTTTTTTGTGGTGACCTAGTAGATGTAAAAATATTAAAATACACATTTTCATCAAAAAACTGGATAAATTTTAAATTCTAGAAATTCACCCCCATAACCACTTTTAATTGATCTAATTAAGTTTTGTTCTTTATTTTGAACAACATAAAAATAATTATATACATAGATAAATATATAAATTTATGTGTAAGAAAGTAAAACCATGTGTATATAGTAAATTCACCAATAATTACAAAACAATATATCATACCACTCAAACTAGTAGGTTTTATATGACCAAATAAATCCAAATGAATTGGATCTAGATGAATTACTATTTTCATTTCCTTAATTGACTTGAAACTACCCTTTTGTTGTTTACATTTCACGAAAAATTCACAATCATTGGTATTGTTCACTTTATATTTTGATAACTTTAAAATAGCTTTATTCCTGGGTAGATTACGCATCAACCTAAAATTAGCATGTATTGACCTCCTATAGAAATTTTTTTATCGGATTGTATAACATTCAAAAAATTTATATTTTAATAATTTTTGTTATAAAATTTAATTTAACAAATGTTTCCTTTTATGTTTTCATAAAACAAAACATATTTATCATTGAATAAAATTAATTTATCATTTTGAAATTTAACAATAATTCCATTATAAAAGTTTTTTGAAATGATTATTAAATTTTGTTTCAAACCACTAATATGTAAAACTTTAGAAGTAATATAAGAACCTGAAATTCTGACCAAACATAAACCTTTGATCTTTCCTTTAGAATTATCCGCAAAAGTAAAATTACCTCTATCACATTTATTAAATGATATAAAATTTGATATATAATCAGTAATGTGTCTTGATAATACAATTTCTATATAAAAAATATCCCTTTTTATTATCCCAAAAATCTTTTCTCATATAAACAGATTAATGAAATATTTATTACCCATGAAAAATTTGGCTTTATGGGATTCACAGATGAATTCCTTGGAACATAAGTAGATTTTAAAATCATATTTACAACAAATACATAAGATAAATATTTTTAGATTAAAGCCTCATTATATATAAAAGATCATATAAATATTCATGAGCACTCATTTTCATAATGAAAATTCCTATAAAACCAAAAACATATAGAATTATATGTATATCTATTAGTGAACTTAATAAAAAAGGTCATGTATATTTTCTGTAAATTTTTATCATAACCAAGATTAGATCTCATTCTCTTTATTTTATTAAAATTCATCAAAAAATAAAAGTTTTCTCTTATTTAACCAAAAAAAGATAGATTGGAATTTTAAATTTTAATTTCATTTTGTAACTATTAAATTTCCTAATGATCAATATCATAATTACTTATTTAATATTAATTACACATTGACATGAATTAAATTTGTATTTTTCATTTTTTATTTTCAGAAAGATAATTTTTCACATTTCTTCTGTTATTTCTAGATATATAAGTGAATAATTCATATTCTTTCATATTTTAAGCCTTCTAGAAAATATTTCTGCATATTATCATTTTCCATAAGAAAACCATTATATTGAATCATAATATTCTCATATAAACATTTGATATTTTCAAATTTTCTATATAATCATTAAAATTGGTTATGAATTTCCTCAAAAGTTTGATTTACACATTTAGATTCAAAAGATGAATAATAAGTGGAATCACTTACTTGATTTGACTAATCCATTAAGAAATTTTTTTCCATAATCATTTTTCATAACCAAATTATTTATCAGTACTTGAATATTCAATAAAATTCCATCCATGTATAATTTTCATATTTTCTTTCCTTTATTGATTTCTCTTGTTTCTTCCATCATTATTCTTTGGAAATCAGTCTTGATGTGACCTCTCTTTCTATATTAATAACAAATTATATATTATGTATCATTATAAATTATATTTTCTTTCTTATTATCCATAAAGTTATATTTCAAATAATATTTTTGAGGTCTCCTTTTAAAAAAATTCTTCTTTCTATATCCATATTTTGTAGTATAGGTTGTTTTATTCTTATCACTACTCTATAAATTTAAATCAGAAGAGAAAATGGACAGATTTAATTTAAAATAAATTCTATTTTTCACTATACAATATTATTCAACAATATTATTATATTCCATGGCATATTGTAATAATAATCCAAAAATATCATCAAGTGTATATTCCTTGATGTTCTTACTCCCACATATATAAACCTTTTTTGTATACCACTTCTTAGATAGTTATCTTACTGTTATTTCAACAAGAAAAATATTTTATAGAGTTTTTCAAAAATAACTCATTCCATTTAAAATACTATTAAATCTATAAAACCTTTGATTAAAATATTCATTATCACCCATTTTAAATTCTTGATAATCATCTCTTAATATTCCCTATTTTTTCAAAAACAATTCTGAACCAAGATGCATAACTTACATAATTTTCTAAATGTCAATTGAAATTTTACATTCCAAAATATGACTATATACATTTCTATTTAGTATATTGTATAAAACACTCATTACCTTGTAGTTAAAAACATAACTTACCACATAATTGCAAACTAATAATTCTGGTTCACTTTTTGGATGCTTGAATGATTTTTCCATGATCATCCATTGATCAATACAATGTTTCACCAAGAAAGCTTCAATATGGGATTTCTATTATCTATAATCATTACCATCAAAATGTGGTGGTTTTTGATTTATATTTACATCATTTGATCTAGTTCCTTCCATCTTAAATATGATCTTTTCCCTTGATAGATAAGATATGAATTTTTTATCACAAATAATGAAAATATATATTGAGCTATGGGACAATATCTAATACCAATTATTAGTCTGGAGTTAATATAGAAATGTTTTCAAGAAGGGATGATTGGATTTTTTATCATAATAATTTATAATTAATGTTATATTATATTTCTTTAAAGTTATTGAATCATTACTAAAAATAAAATGAGAACATGATATTTTTATTGTGATTTAGATCTAAATGATCTTATTTTACTCTTTACAGCTCTCACTAACTGAGAGTGAGGACATAGAATATAAAAAAATATAATGAAATATTGATAATTTATTTTTCAAAAATGAAGTCACAACCAAATTAAAAATAATATTCCATTTTTAAATATTAAACCCAAAATATACCATCCTTTTTCTACCTAAAGGCATAACTCAACAACATTCCCTTTTCTGATGTCGATGAATAACCTAATACCAGAATTTTATTTTGGAGTAACAACCTAGTTTCAAACATTTTAATCGATTTTATAACATTTTAAATTATATAAACCAGAATAAATAGAAAAATTATAATCCACAAAACCAAATGAAATATTTAGAACCAAAGAGTTGAGGGAGAAAAGAGCTCTTCAGCATCAAATGATCAAATTATTGTATTTTGGAAGAGATTAAAATTTAATTAGAAAAAGCATGTAAAACCTATATAGTTGAATAATATATTCATCCTACTGCATCTAATAATCTAGTTTTATTCACTATATGTATATA
Organism: Viscum album; assembly: GCA_963277665.1. NCBI lineage: Eukaryota > Viridiplantae > Streptophyta > Magnoliopsida > Santalales > Viscaceae > Viscum > Viscum album. Next base: position 1,469,993,555 of record OY728158.1, read on the forward strand.
GATTACCCTTTTTATATTATCATTAAAAAAATTTAATATTTTGAAATTTTTTATTCCAAATGATGCATGGTATTTATTCATTGAATGTGCATGTAAAATATACCCACACGAGTTACTTCGATAATCTTTACCATTAAAATAATGATGTATAATGAAAAATGGTTATAATAATTAATAAAAAACCATTGAATATTTATAATCAATATTAAATTACTTTGGAAAAACCCATAATCTTTTCAAGATAAACTATTAAAATTCCAAACACATTTAATTTAAATGTCTTTTTTCCCATGTAACCAATGTGAGGATTCAACCCATGTGACATGACTTTAATCCTATATAAAATTATTCCAAATAAAATTCTATAGTACTAAAATTAATACTAAGTGTTTTAGTAATAATAAAATCAACATAAACATCTTAAACAAATATATAGTAACTTGAAATATAAAAGTATAAATAAAAATTTTAAAATATGAAAAAGGTATTAAGTGATAGTAGATATTTCATAAGGTTGATTCAACACTTTTCAAAATATCAATATGTTGTCACTTATTTTTTTATACCATGTATACATTATTTTTTATGTGGTCAGTATATTTTTGATCTTGTAGTCTGTAAATTTTTCTTTACATAGTCAATATTTTTTTCATTTGATCCATAAATTTTTGTTTATGTGATCACTAAATTTTTTCTCAATGCGGTCTGTATATTTTTGTTCATGTAGTCAATATATTCATGGAATTTTTTTCTCATAGTTAGTTCTCTAATAAGCCAATTTTTTTCTCACAATGAGTTCCTGACATAGAAAATCTTTTAATCGCATTATGTTCCATACTTAGCCAAATTTTCACTCATGGTATGTTTCGGAAATTTTAAAATTTCCCTCACGGGAGGTCCAATATTTTGTTAAATTATTTCTCATTATTAGTAACAATATTAGAAAAAATTTAAATCGTGGTCAGTCCTATACATCTAGAAAATTTAACTCACAATCAGTTCCAGACATAGCTAAAGGATTAATCATAATCATTTCCACACATAGCTAAATTTTCACCCAAAGTCAGTTACAGATTTTAGGTCAATTCTAGAGGTGACTTCTAAAGATCACTTCTAATGAAAACTAGAATATTTTAAATCTCAAAACAAAAAAATTAGTATATAAGATATTATCATTATTAAAATTATTGAAAATAATTAAAAATTACATTAAGGATCAAATTAAATAATGTATTCATGATTAAGACTTATTTTTAATGTTTTCTAGAATTTAATATCATCTCACATGTTTTATGATTATTGATATCTTTTTATTCCATGTCATTTATTTTATAGTTCTTTAATGATCTTATTCTGATCTTATGTGTCACTATAAATTTTGGTAATTATTATCAATGATATATAGATATTTTATTATTTAATTTATGTATTTTTCATATTCTACTTTATGTTTAAGATATAATTCTTTATGGTAAGTCTTTTCCCTTACAGGGAATTTTAGTTAACCCCATTCTTTTATTTCCAATCCTTGGGTAATGAAGGTGATTATATCATGTGATATTTTTATAAAGGGTCTCGATGAGCAAGATTATGGAGAAATGTTTCCAATTTTAGAAAATTATGATATTTATATAGCTGATATGAAAAAACTAAAACTTTTTTAGGTTATGTGGTTATTTTTAAGATATATTATATAAATCATGAGATTAATGTACTATTTAATCCATGTTTATATTATGTCTCTTTAGTTGGTATCATAGAAGGTTTTAGTTATTTTGTGGAATAGATTAGTTTTTTTAGAGAGGTTTGGTAACTTTTGGAATTAGGGTTAGAGAGCCTTATTAAAAACACTAGAGTTTAGTCTTAGTAAAAGTTGATATATTGAAATATTGGTAATTTCTTGATTATCTTTTTCCCTAGAAATAAATAAGTTTATAGACTTTGGAATGTGGAAATAATATGGCACAACATAACTTAGGGTAAATCATCCTAAAAAGTGTTTGTTATGAATTGCCTCAATCATCAACCTCATAGATGATGACTAGGCTTAATATTGCACACTGGGCTAGATACTCCTGGAGGATATGATTTCGTTTATTTCATACACTTTCCAAACCATTATGAGGGTTTTATTTTCGAATTACATTAAGGTATTTTGTGAAGATGTATGCAAGAACAAAACTTAAATTAAACTAGGCCGAGAAAAGATATTTGTTGTATTGAATAAGTATGTAATATTTGAACAAATTTATTACATATATAAATGATGGTTTCATTAGAGAATAAATCTTAATATTTATATATAATTTTCATATACTGTCATTCATTAGGATATTATAAAAACTATTTCGGGTTTCAATATTTAGTTGAAGTAGGATAAAAAGGATAATGCTGAGAATGGAATGAATCTAAAACCATTGTGCCTTGTATCTAAATAAGAGAGCTTAAATAAATATTTGAGTCTTAGTATATTCTTCTTAGGATAGAAATTTTGTTTTTCTTATCGTATATAATGGAAGGAGTTTGGTATCTTGATAGGAGAAAAATAAATATTATCTAATGCATTTAAATTAGGCAAGTGTTTTTTTAATAATATTTGGGTATTTTCTAAAAATTATTAAAAATTATGTGAAACATAAAAGGATCATTATTCATTAGTTTTTCATTAATTGTTTGAAATCATTTATTAATTTATATCAATAACCTTAAGAAATGATTTTATTTCAAGGTTATTTTTTAAAGATAAAAATTTAAGAATATATGTTTAAAGGATGGATAAGTTTTAGTTTTACTACATTTTTGATATTGATATAATTAATGGTTGGTTGATTTTGAAAAGGTAATTTATATTGTACTAATATCCTAGGGATTGAGGATAATTCATGATATTTTTGTCAATTTTTATCTAGTTTTTAGTATTAGGGTATATATTTTATAGTGTGTGAATTGATAAACTAGTCACTTATACCATTTCAAGATTAATGATAGAATTAATTTTATGAAAAATATTTTTATTTAGTTTGGTTTTTATGAAAAAGAGACTTACTTATTTTTTTGGGAAAGTATAATTTGGAAAATATATGATTAGCCTATACGAAATCAATATTGTTTAAGGAAATATATGTTTGTTAATCTATCTTAATATATTAAGGGAGGTGTCATATTTGAAGTTGTATCTAGAATAATAAATATTTTAATATTACCATCTCCTACACTCTTCCTTGGTTAATAGATAATGTTTTCAGGACCCAATTTATTTAAGGGGTTATAATGTAACGTCCTAATATTCTAGACCCTTGAAAATAACATAATATGTTCTATAACTTCTGTCACACACTACACCTAATGTAAAAGACCAAAAAATATTATTAACAAATTATTAAAAAATATATATAAATACTAATATGGTAAATAATTAACAGTTATTAACATTATAAGGTAAATAATCAATATTAGTTAATATTAAAAAGGTTATTTTAAACAACAACTATATTCATTATATTATAAATTTTGTTTTGAAAAATATATTTAAAAACATTAGAATTTTAATTTAATAAACTATAATTCATTTTTTAATTACTAAAAATAAAATTATATTTAGTTTAATTTATTATATTTTTGTAAAATAATTAATTTTGTACTCAATAGTGAAAACACTAATTAATATAACCACTTTTATTAAAATAATTTACTGTATGAATACATTAAACTATTTTGGAAACCTTTTAATATAAAATTTTAAACTAAAAAGTATAATAAATATTTTTAAAACACTATTTTTAAATTTATAAACCCCATCTCAACATTTCAAAATTGTATATACGATTTTAATAAAACTTTTTTTTCCATCTTTTTTTTAAATAATTATAACCAAATGAAATTATTATTTTTATTTATTTTATATCTAAATAAGTATTATTAAAATTATAACAAATATTCCCAATTAATAGTTATTAATGACATTTATTATTTTATGCAAACCATATAATGTTTTTTCTTCAAAATAATCTTTTCTAAAAATAGTTTTTGGTATTTCGTGCACTAACATTAAGATTAATTTACCTTCAAATAGAAATATTATTTGATAAAATTCTTCTTATATTTGAGATAACAATTTACATTTTATTTAATATAAAAAATATCATTTTTTAATGAAAATTTTAAATTTTTATAATTTATGATAATTACCAGGATAATGGTGAAATATTTTTTAAAAATTTGTTTTTTATTCGTATCATGGAATTTATATCAAATCAATAAAATACAAATCAATTAAATAATGAATATAATTTTATTTTTAAGCCCATAAATAGATATATTATAACTCATTTAATTGGTATTCAATACAAAATATTATTAAAAATCCATAATGCTTAAAACAAAAAATTTCTACAATAATATTATTTCTACACATTATGTATTTTAATTTAATGGTGTTGTTTAAAATATTTATAAATTGAATTATATTTAATATATGATAAATTTAGTTCCACAAAATCAAAACAAAAATTATGTGTTGTGTAATATTTTTGATAAACCATAAAATTACATAGTTAAAAACATATTACAGTGTTTAAAAGTAAAAGAGTATATTTTATAAATTCAATTGTAAAAAACATCATAGAATACTTAAAATTTGTGTAGAAACACATTTTTGAGACTATAAATAAACCAATATCTACACACTAAATGGTTATAAATATTTGGACCTGTTGACGTTCAAATAGTTTCCTGGAATTATTGATAAATTATGAGTGTTTCCCAAAGTACATTTTTCTCCCCTAATAAAATGATACCATTACCACTCTTAAAATATACACATCAACTAATAATTACTCCTTCAAACTATAAAAATTTACTCTCCCTAGAATCTTATCCCACAAACACAATCCCCTGGTCACTCATAGTTACCATAATCCCTTCAATTTCTAGAGAATTTCTATGGGAAAAATCCATTAACTAATGTAAGTTTTGTTTCATCTTAGGCTTTTCTTCTTAGTCATACTCATCCAAATATCTTATATAAAACCACAGTATTTTGGAATATATTTCTCTTTAAATAAATTTTGTTTCATTGATAATTTACTTTATATGAAGAATCAAGTTTTAATGGACAAGAGTATACTATTAAAATCATAATATTTAAACATGATAATTATAACCTAGAAATTAAATTTAGTGATTTGAATTGTAATAAATTTCACTGGTGCTTCATGAATAGAATATATTCACAAACAATATTTTGGAGTTTCATGAAAAATCTGTTGAGATCTTTGGATCCTTACGAAAGGCTGATCCTATAAATAAGCAACCCCCCCCCCCCACACACTTCATTTTAGATGAAAATAGTTGGATAAAAGGATTAATCACTCGGAATTAAAGAAGGATGGAATCTTTTCAATTCAAGTAGTCCTTGTGATCATAGTCTTTAAAAAAATTTCATTAATATTTTCCAATGATTAGGTATTTCAAAAAAAGGAGTTTCATGATAACTTGTTATTATGTAACAAATTAGTGTTTTGTGGAGGAAATTTTCTTCATGAAGGTTCTGATATTCATGAAGGATCTTAACAAACATTATTTTTATATCATCTGGTAAAATTAAACAATGGTTTAAAGTGTGCTAACTTAGGCCTATGGTGCAATAATATTCTCGTGCTAGTCAGGGGAAAAGACTTTAATATCAATATAATGAACTGAAGTTCATGTTATTGAACTGAAAAATATTTTATCTAGAGTAGTGATCTAGGAGGATTAAATGTAAGTGTTCTAAGGGAGATAGTTTTCTACCCCTAAAATCATAAAAAGGACATGTGTGTTTCATAGAGTGACTCTTTCAGAACATATGTATTCCACAATAAGTGAAGATTACAGGATTTAGGTATGACTAACACACTACTAGTGTTTGCTGCTTGGAATTTATCGTGGTGGTGAACTAAGTAAAAATGATGTATTTTCTCTCTTCATGTGAATTTTTTATTACTGCACAATTCCATCATACTAGTTTAATAAGTTCTTACCAATGTGTGGATAAGATTCATCACATTAAAAAAAGATGACACCCTAATTCACCCCTCTACTGTCAGGGTGATCTGAGGTCCTACAATAATGAAATTATTAAATATATATAAAGTTACTACTCAATAATTTGTTTTATTTATTCTTAGTTAATATGTACTGAATTTTTATTGAACTAACTTTATGCATCAAAATTTCATTTTCATTCAAAATGATTTTTATTACATTTTTTATGTCAAAATTATAATTAATTTATAAAAAATTTATAATTTTTATTTTAAAATATGATCCTAATTTTTAAATAAGTAATGTTAGAAATAAAAGTGGGTTAATTATTTTATATTTCACAAAAAAATGATTTTTCAATAAATAATGAAAAATATGAATTTTTGTAAAATAGTCATTTATATTCACTGATAATGACCCATACTAATATGAATTTGATCCTAAATTAGAATAATCCTAATTTAATTAGAAATAATCTATTAATTTACAAATAAATCAATATTATACATGATATTTGTATAAAAATACTTTTAGATAAAAAATAATTTTTTGGAAAACTATTTTTCATAGAACTTTAAAGGATAATTATGAAATTAATCTTTTCTAATCATAGAGATTGAATTTAGTGAAATTTATTCCATATCAAGGGTCACAAAAAAAATGTTAATTAATAAGTTCAACATAAATTTTTGTCAAAATGAATAATAAAAACTGTAGTTATTCTTCATCACGATAAAAGGATAAATCAGAAATAACCTATGAAAAAACTAAGTGATATGGCCAAAAAATTTCATATTAAATAATATTGTATAATTTTTTTTACATAATTTGGGAATTATTATTTATATTTATTTTTTATGGGACAATTTTCCATGAATATGTCCTATATAATATTTTATGTATGAAAAAAAGAAAAAATGTCACTCTCTTGCTTTTAAATTTCTCTTTTATGATCACATAGTGATAAAAAAATTTGAATTAATATTAAAGGTTATTTTGAGCATAATTAAATTAGTTTAATTATGGTTACTTATTTATAATTTTTAGTGGTTACATAATCACCTTCAATTATTATGAAATGATGATGAAATATTTGTTCAATTAATGGAAAAATAAAACAAATAATATTAAAAATATTGAAAGTAATATAAATGGAATGAATTATTGTGTTCCAAAAAATATATAGATATATATAAAATATTAGCGTTTTATAAAAGTATTATTTTCTACTTAAATTTATATCATGTTATTTTAAAATTAAAATTAGATGAATGGTTCAAAAAATGACATTAATTATATTTTATAGTAAATATTATTTTATTAAATTATTTATAATTATAAAGAAACCATTTATTCATATATTATATTATCATATGGTAGAATATAGCAACAATTGTACATTTATTGGTAATTTATCCATTTATAGTAACTATCTTGACCCATAAAGTGTTAAAAATGTGTTATCATGGTAAATGTTAAAAAGTGTTTACATAGGTTAAAACAATATAGATAAGGGTAAAATCCTAATATAATCTAGTACATGTTTTATTTAATGATATTAATTTGATAAATCATCATAATAAATTTTAATCATATCAATTTTTTTAAATTTTACCATTAAAATTAATTTATTTTTATTTAATATTTTTTGAAATTCCTAATGTGCCACTCCTCTCACTTAAAGGAATGGCATCTCTCTCCCCTTTTCTTCACACGTCAAATGTATTTGGATTCAGCTAGGGCCTACCCAAATACTTTACTTAAAAACCATCCCACATCCTAGAGGCCTTATTTTAATGATAAAACCTACTAATTAAATATTTTTAATTTAATAAAAAGATGTTGTCTGAAGGATGGGATGATAGAGTGCTTTCAATGAAAGTGGAACTCAATGTAAGGGTTTTCAAGTATCACTTTTCAGTGAGAATTAATAAATAATCACCACCTTATACATTTTTTTTGTTTATATACTACCAATTAATGTCTTTTATGATTATCTTAATGAAAATTAGGTTGATTTACAAATCAATATTTGGATCTCTCTTTCGTGATATTTTTATTATAAGATTACCAAAGAAGTAAGGGTTTATCATCTCAAATTGTCTTCTCTGTGAAATATGTTATGTGCCTTTATTATTTTAATATATATATATATATATCTCTCTTTTGGAATATTGTATCATTAATCCCTTTATTTTTATGATATTTAATATTTCATTTGATGTTATTATTTTATGAGGCTTATGATTCAAAAATTACCATTATTGTAACGTTTTTATGTTAACCTCATTATTTGTAAGGATTATACCTGATACAGATTATCATGATGAATTTTTTTCTACCTCTTAATAAACTCATTCTTCACTTATACTCTATTTATTTTTTGAGATTAATTTTTTTATTTCATTTTCCTTTCATTATGTACTCAAGTGACCAGTAGACTACTATTTAGAAAGCCCCACATTAATTCTCTATTTAGTCAAAAATTATTTTTATTACATATCTATTTTTTATAAAACATTTTAAAATATGTTTTAAATATAATATTATTATTTTTTAATTTCGTTTTTATCTACTCATGACTTTAAAAAATATGTTTTAAAATGATTATTTTTGTCATTTTTCTTAAAGAGGCACTTTTTGACTCTTTTTACAAAAGTGTAAAAGGGGTATTTTCTTTTAACTTATATTACATGAATGAAATTTAATATTTTATTGAAAAATAATTTATTATATATCTACTTTATATGTTTTCAAGTATATTTTAAAATGAAATGTTTTCATTAATATTTTGGAAATTTTTTGATTTTAAATATTTGGATTCATATTAAAAATTGTATTTTTTAAGAAATGTTCTAAGTTATATTTTAAAAGCATTTTACTTATAAGATACTGTCCTATGATATTTATTAATAATTTTTAAGAATTTAATCCAATGATACTATAATTATAATTTTTCTATATAGTTTATGATTATGAAGAAAATAGTTTTATAAAACGTTCTTTTTTTCAAGGGATGAGGTTTGATGAAATGTTAGTGAAAGATGTCTCTTTTATATCATTTTTGAAAATGATGAATGTTTTATGATCTCATAGAAAACATATTTATTGACTTAATTATGTGTAATTTGGTCATCAAGATATATATCCCTCCATCTCTTTGATAAAATATGGCTATCTTATGATATAAACAGGACTAGAATGGTGAGTCAACACAGTTTGGTAAAGGCCTATATCCAATATGAAAGTATTTTGAGTGGACCATGACAAATAAAATGGTATAGGGAGTAAACCCAATCCACTATTATATTTTTGGTAGTAATCCTTTACTTGCAAGGAAATTATTTTCTATGCTTATGCATATGTCACAATTATTATCTTATGCCAATGTTATGCTCTCATGACTTATGTTCTTTGATTTATTTATGATTAATGTATTATGAACTACCAATAATTATTTAATATCTTGATATTATGATATATGATATATAAGGTATGGCTTTTAAATTTTAGGATCATGTTATGATACCCTTATGCTTATTTTATGTTTAAGTGATCATTGATATCTCCCTTTTTTACACTTATTGAGAATCAGATCTCACTAATTCTTATGGTTTATTCCCCAATTTTATGAAGAAATATATTATTTATTATATGTCTAATAAGGGTTATAGTTATAAATAATACATTTTTAGATGATTTAGTTTACTTTTGAGCTCTAGTTTTATGTATCCAAAGTTCCAAATACACTAGAATTATTAGCTTTTGGCTTGAATCATTATGTTGCGTAATGAATATTCATCAAATAAGATTTAATATCATGGTAGGAAAAGTATGTGTTATTATAGTTGGTATTTGATAAAGGTTTACAACCCTTTGGAAACTATGATGAGAAAAATTGAGTGAGAACCTGAGGTATATATCTACGTATAAGATAAAATCCTATTGTTTTGGTAAGGAAAAGATTATGTGTTTTCGTAAAAATATATCCATGTTAGGATACTATAAGTGAACTTGGTTTTTGGAATAGATTTATCTAGGTCTAATAACAATTAATTTTTTTTTGAGTATATATAAACTATAACTCTAATACACGGTCATTGTTCCCTTACCATGCTCTTGGTTTGACACTCTCAGGTGATATTCTTGGGTTAACTGACATTATCCTTATGAACCATGATGATGGATTTGAATAGATGATAACCATTGATGTCCTGGTTTAAACCTATTTTTTCATAGATTGTAAACAAGGTTCCATGATTTAGAAATCCTATAAATTAATTTTTTTCATAATCTCTCACTATAATTATTTTTTCTTACATGACAGTTTTTGGTTTTAGAAAATTGTTTGAAGTAGGAGGATTCATGTTAATGGTGAATATAAATAACAATGGAGTGATTTTACTCATTATAAACTAAAAGAATTAGGAACTTGAAAGAGATACATTGTGATTACACCTAATTTCCTATCTGGATATATGATGAACAATGTAAACATCAGTGAGATTCCTAACAAATAAAACAACAAGAAGATAGAATTTTATAAAACATCATATGATAATTAAAATAAAGGAGAGGAAGTTAAATTTTACTTATTTCAATAATATGGGTATGTGAAACTAAAGAATGTTAAAAAGTATTGGAAATATATTTTATACATGAAAATTAAGGTAATGTATAAATATATTGAAAGTGAATTGAATATATTATATATAGGTAACATGGGAATTATAAAATTCAATCCATTAATCAAAGTGTTATCATCTAAAACCAAAAAGTTCCTATGTTATTATAATTTCTGAATTGACAGGATTAAAGTGTTTATGCCTTTGGATTCATGAATTATGTTATTGAACTATTTTATCAATGATATAATAGTGATAATAATAATAAAACATATACATATTTCTTGGTATAAGGTTTTCATTAAGTATTTTTAATCATATGTTTTATGGTATTGATAAACTAGAAATAGGATTTAGTGTAATGTGATTTTTAATAGAAAACACATGATTTAGGGAAATATAACCCTTAATATGTGCCTAATGTTAAGGTAATAATGATTTTTTAAGATAAAGAAAATATTAATAAAGATAAAGTAAATGGGATTGTATTGGTGACCTTGAAATTTATTACTAATTTTATTACAAAGTTATTTGTGATGAAGTTTGTTTCATTTATGGATTTATGGAATATAATGGATTGTTTATTATTTTATTTGAGGAAGAATAATAATGTTAATTTTTGGAAAACATAAATTTTTTAATTGAGGTTTTATAGTGATTATTATTATTTTTAAAACGTTTCAGCATGTTTCAATACAATATATGACCATGGTAATCACAAATTTGGTATGTGACATTAAGATAAATGTTATATTATTTAGGGAAAAGTGTTAAATTTCATTATGGAAGAAAAATATATATATGACCAAATATTAAATATTTTGGGTTTTTTGAATTAATCTATATATATTGTGGAGGATTCATATGTTTAAATACTTATGGAATTGTTTATGATGTATTTTGGGTGTTATCATTGATATTTTAGTGATTAATGCATTGTATTTGTCCATATTTGATAAATTCTACTAATCTATTTGAATTTGATTATAATAAGAGATAGAAGTAATGTATTATTATTATTTTATTTTTATAATTATCTATTAAATATTCATTTTAATTCTTAATTTATGAAAAATTAATCCTGAATATTCATTTCATGGAGTGAGAGATGAACTATAAATTGATCAAAGCACAACTAATGGGTAAAATTACTCTTATGACATGGAAATAAATAAAGTATATTTTCTCATGTTAAATATTGTTATATTAAATTAATACAAAAACATTGGGAAAAGTATCTTGAAATAATGTTTTATATCATTACCATAATTTTTTTGAATTGATGGTCTTTTCACCCATTATAGATTTATGGTTTTGTTGTTCTTAACATTATCAACCTCATGTTCTCTGTCACTCTCTAATTGTACATGGGAATTAGTTTTATCCTCCATGTCCATATTTTTTATTCCTACTAATGTTTTTGTTTTTTAAATCCATGTTTTATTGGATTTAATATGACAATAATACTTCCTTATACCTCTTTTCAAGAGTGTTTTTAATTACCCTTCTTACAATGTGGGTTTTACGCAATAGAATTTTCAAATGTCAAATTCCAGATTAGCAAGAATAAGTTAAAATTGATAGGATCAAATTTATTGGGGGGTGGATGTAATTACCATATATTTTAGAATATATTTCTCTCTAAACAAATTTTATTTCATTGACAGCTTGTGTTAGGCTCAACATTGAGTTTTAATGAACCACATTATACTATTAAAATATTATTATTTCAACATGAGTGTTATAAACTAGCAATAAAATTTAGAGGAATAAATAGGAATAAAAAATTATGAAATATATATATAGTTCATACAAAATTAATTTTTTTGATTAATTCATAGTAATTATGTAAATAATTTATAAAGGACTCATTTTATAATTTTAAATGCATTTTCTTTAAAAATGATTTTAATTTCATTTTTTGTGTCAAACATAAAATTAACATATAAAAAATTTATAATTTTTATATTAAAAATATGACCATAATTTTTTAAATGAGACTATAAAAATTAATTGTGGTTTATATTTTGAGATGCTCAGGAAAATATTGATTTCTCCGTGAATAGTGATAAATAATGATTTTTGCAAAACATACATTTATTTTCATTGAAAAATACCCATGATATTTTTAATTTGATCCCAAATTTTGATAAGTATAATTTATTTATAAATTATGTATTAAATTTAAAATGAATCAAAAAATTTCATGATCTTGTTATTAAAATAATTTTAATCTTAGAATGCAGTTTTTTAGAAAAAAAATTTCATCGTATTTTGAGGGATACATGTAAAATGAATTTATACCAATAAAAGAGATTGAGTTTTGTAAAATGAATTTAATATTTTGAATTTAAATATTTATTATTATTTAATAAGTTCAACATAAAATATTTATAATAATTATAAAAAATAGTAAAAATTCCTCACAATGGTAAATGGGTAAATCGGGTTAACTAAGGTTAAAAATAAGTGATAATGCCATCATTTTCTTCTTAAATCACCTTATATAATGTTATTTAAACCCTTATCACCTTTTATCAATATTTATTTGTTTTTGTAATAATTTTTCATTAATGTGACTTATATAATATTTCATGTAAGGAAAAAACACAAAATGCCACTCTCTTTCTGTTAAATTTCTCTAATATGATCACATATTGATTGAAATTTGTTCTGATTAAGAATATATTTTTATATTGATAATATTGAAATTATTTTAGTTCGAGTAATTTGTTTTTAATTTTTAAAAATTATATAATTATATTAACTTCTTATGTAATACAAAAATATATATACTCAACTAATGGGAAAAGAAAATAAATAATTTTGAAAATATTAAAAGTAATAATAATTGAATGAATTATTATGTTTCGTGAGTTCTAAAGTTAAATATGACATTTTATTAATTTTTTAAATTATTATATTCTATTTTTATTGCTTTAATGAAATTTTTAAATTCAAGTTAAATGAATAATTACAAAAATTATATTAATGCCAACGAGCCTGTACCCTAGTGGTATAGGCTCCTGCTTGGCATCCAAAAGACCTAGGATCTAATCCGGGCAGGGGCGAATTTCCCAGGTACTGTAGCAGGTACTGTTGCAGCGGTGGCACTGTAGCAGTGGCAGCACTGTAGCGGCGGAGGGACTGTAGCAGATACTGTAGCGGTGGCGGTACTATAACAGGAACTGTAGCAGCGCGGGTACTGTAGCAGTACTGTTCACTGAGGGGTCCTTTGGGCCAAAAAATGGGCTTTTAAGACTTGTATTCAGGCCACTTGGCCTTGGGCCTTCGGGATATGTAATGGGTCTCCCTCTACCCAGTCTAAAGAGGTCTTTGCTTTCAAATAATAAATTGAGGCTTCGGCCCCAACCTTTAAAAAAAACAAAAATTATATTAATGTTATTTTAGAATAAATAATATTTTATTAGATTATTTAAAATTTATAAAAAATTTATCTTCAACCAAATGATTGAGATATGTTTTAATTATCAACCAAGGATTAATTATTAACCAATTTTATATTTATAGTAACTTTACTGGCTCCTAATGAAAATAAAACATTATTACTATTATAAATGTCAATAAGGATTAACATGTGTTAAAACGAAGAGATAATTTTAAAAACCTAATCCTAACTTTTCTAAATTTTATTAGATTATAATATTTTCACCCATACTAATAATATCATTTAATTATATTATTTTTCATCCTTTTTACCATGAATATTAATTTATATTAATTTAATATTTTTTTAAAATCTAAAATAGGACCTCCCTTCACTTATATAATGGGATATCCTCTTCTATTTTCTTCACACCTCAAATGCCATTTTTTTGTCCAATACCTACCCAAATACCTTAGTTACGTACATCAACATGTATTAAAAACCTTTTTTAAATAATAAAACCTACCAAGAAAATATTTTAGTGTAAAAATAAATAGGTTGTCTAAATAAGAGGAGGTTAGTGTAATTCTGAAGCAAGTAGAACATGAGTTAAGGGTTTTGTCATCTAACTTTTTTACCATGAGACATATTCCATAATCACTTGTTATTTATTTCTTCAGGCCTATATACTACCAATAAATGTATTTTATGATGATTTTCATAAAAATTAAAGGTATTTAATAATCCGTATATGTTTCCCTCGTTTTGAAGGATTTGATTCAGAGCTTACCAAAGCGGTAAGTGATTATGATTTCATATTGTCTTATTTATGGAATATGATATGTTATGAACCAATATTATATTAAGAGTTTTAAATATATACCTTTGGACATATTATTTCATGAATCGACTAATTTTTATGATATTTAATGTTTAATTGGATATTATTATTTTATGGGGAATAAGATTAAAAAGTTTCCAAAGTGATAAGGGTTTTATGTTACAATATCATTATTTATCAGAATTATTTTTTATTAAATTCCTAGAGATTAAATATTATGATATAAATATCAGGAAACTCGTGAGTTTTCTTACCCTATTATTATTTCAAAATATAACATTTTTTCCTTTCATTTTCCTCTCTTTATGTACTCAAGTGATCAAAGGAATATTTTTAAGGAAAACTGACATTACTACTATATTTGGCTAAAAATAATTTTTATTCAATATCTAAATATCTAAAATAATTCAAGAATGTTTATAATATTATATTTTTATAAGAAACAATATTTTTTTTCCATGATCGGCTTTTAAAAACTAAAAGGAATATTCTTGTCATATTATCATGCAAGGCACTTTTTGACTCTTTTAAAAAAGTGTGAGAGAAATGTTTTCTTTGGAAATATACAACATGAATAGAATTTACCACCATCATGAATACCCAATTAATTTAATATTACAATATATATTTCCTAATATATTTTTTTAAAAAATTACTTCATTTTTGGAAATGTTTTAGATTTTAAATATGTGATTTCAATGTGAAAAGTGTTTTTACTTCAAGAAATATTCTAAATGATATTTTAAAATAAATTTACCTATAAAATGAAATCATATATTATTTAAAAATATATACTAGTGATATTATCCATTGATAACATCTTAATTATTTCTCTATTTTTTAAGATTATGCTGAAAAAATGTTTATAAAACTCATTTCTTTTTCATGAGTTACCCAATGTGAACATTTTTATGAAATCCATTTCTTTTCATGGGTAATGATATTATTAATGTTTTATGATATTTTTGAACACATATTTAAGTTTTTATTTATATTATTTGTTAGAATAAATTTATTTTTACATCTAATATATTGAGTAAATATGGATATCTTGGGAGATAAATAGGACTAGAATGGGGAGTAAACCCAATTCGATAATGGAATCTATCCACTGTGATAGTATTGCGAGTAAACCTTGAAGACAACATGGTTTGGGGATGGAATACAACCCATATGATATTATTTTAGATGGTACTTTATTACAGATGAAAAGATTTTGTATACTTATGAATATCTAAAAAATATATGTCTTATTACAGTTTTATTCTCTCATGACTCATGTTCTTTGATTACTTTTTAATTCATGCCTTATGAAATTACAAGATTTATAACATGTGTTAATATTGTGATATATGATATGGAAGTTATTATTTTCAATAGTTTTGATCATTTAATCATATACATATTCTCTTTTTATTCTTAAGTGATAATTATTATCTCTCTTGTTTACCCTTACTGAGCATTTGAGATAACCCCTGATTATGTTTCATTTCCATAGTTTATGAAGAAAGGTACTAAGTATGATATGTCTAATAATTGTTATAGTTGTGATGAAAATAGTGTGAGATGATTAATTTCAATTTTTAACTTTATTTTTATGTATCTATGTTAAGAAAAATAACGGACCTATACGATTCTAGTGAGGATTGACATGTTATGTAATGAATATTCATCTAATAATATATAATATCATGGTATGAAATATATGGGTCTATATATCTTATCACCATAATAATATAATGAATTCATTATAATTTTTTAATTTATATTTTGTTATATTAGTATTAAAACTATTGTTTATTCATTTCCATCAAATTAAAGAAACTGAATAAGATCATTAGTGCACTGCACAGGCTACACCTCCATGAAGTGGAATTTTTTGTTTCTCATCACCACCATTCATGGTTGATCAAAAGGATTTAATTAATGAAATAATACAATATATATAATATAATTATGATTTTTAAATTTAAATTTAATATCCACCTTCACCCTCAATGAAATATTGAGAAAAAAGAATGTTAATCGTGCGCACCTGTGGATTTCCACCACCACAATGATCCTTTTTTTAATATATATATATTCATAAATAATATAAAAAATACTCAAGTACATTTGAAGATAATAAATAATATTATTATTATTATTATATTATTTGTAAATAAACACCTCCTTGTCCATACTCTCAAATCGAGATAAAGCATGTCCATGTTTTGGTCCATTTAACCACTTATATGACTGATACTATAAAAATAAAATATGGATGATTATGGGAAAATAAAAACTAATATTATTATAAAAAAATAAGAAAATATTTATTGGTTTATTTTTCTAATAATATTATATTAAATTTATGACTTATTATCAGAGTATCATTTTCGTTCATTAAAATTACGGAAATAAACAGTTGTTAATTTTTTTTTCACATGGCATTACCAAAAAAGATATGAAATTAAATAACAAAATTTTAAATAAAATATTTTATATATTATATAAAACTACATAATATATCTCTGATGAACTTGGTACTAAATTAGGAATAATTATATCAAAATTATTAAACATGATCAAAATAGTTTAAATTATTAACACCTGATAGTCGAATACACTATAAATAATTATCATACTCATGATAAATAATTTTAAATATATATTATAGAGGGTTAATATTTATTATTATGGTTTTCAAATATGTTATTATGTTATGAATATTAATTTCAAAATACATTAGAGAATTATCAACTAATAAAGGTCATGTGGTAATGGTTTTGGTGTCAATTTTCTTTCATTGAGACATGTTTAAGTTGTACACCATGTTTGTATTTATGTGGCATAATTTACACACCATTTTAACCTTTTTATCATCATTATCATATATTTAAAAATATTTTACATTTATTTTCATGTTAAATTTCTTAGTGGATTTTGGTTCTAATTTCCCAAAGGTTATAAGGGGCTCTCTCCTCAATTTCGCCTTCATTGAGACATTTTTTGTATGAAAACCCATTTTTCACTTAAGTAGTGTTTATAATATATATATGATATATTATATCATGAATTAATTCTTTATTCATGTTATTATTGAGGACGATTTGATATTAATTCTGCTTCATTTTTTTTGATTTAATCCTTACACAAGTCGTAAGGATTTATTTTCAACTTCCTTAAAAACATGATATCTCTCAAATGCGATAATAAATATGGGGCATTGTATTCTCGTTATTTAATAACAATATTTAAATTTATTCTAATTTGGATATATTTTGTAAAAAAAAAATTTCTTTACCGTATTTTCAGTTGGGTGTTTTAAAATATTCTAAATATTTTTTGTTTTAAAAATTATATTCTTTTAAAGATAAAAAGATTTTCACATAGTTTCCAAAATTAATGATTTATAATCCACTAAAAAATTTCTATTAATTACAATTATTTATTTTTCATGTTTAAATTATTAATTATTCTTTTTAAATATATAAATTTTCAAATTATTTCCACTTATTTTATTTAAAACATTATGTATTTTCAACATTACATTTTTAAAGATTATCTGAAAAGTAAAATGTTTCAAATTATTTTCACTTTTAAATATAGAAACAATTTTTTTCTTTTCATGGAATTTCTATCGTTAAATATTTATAATATTTTTTTCAAATATTTTTTATTTCCATTCAAGGAATTTTTTTTAAAATAATTTTCACTTAAGTTTTTTAGGAATGATTTTTGAAAATTTTTGTTTTTTTCATATATTTGCCATCCAAGGATTATTTTTCATGAAGTGATGATTTGATCATGATTTCTAAGATAATTTGATACGATTTCCTTTGGAAAATTAATGATCTGATATTTGTTAATTTATTATGTTCATGTTATGTGATTTTTATGAATTTTTTTTGAAACCCATTCTTTTTATATGGGTTCTTTATGAGATAATAAGTAGAAAAAATGTACGAAATATGGTTTTGTTGAGATATATATATCAATCCAATGAATTGATAAAAGGATTATATATCATGATATAAAAATGGTATTTGGATTTGTCAGTGAGTATCTAGGTTTTTAAAGATTGAGTTTGATGTAATTAATATCTACTCAAAAATTTATATATAAACATATTAGCAATTATCTAGGTTTAAAAAGGGTAAGGGTGAAGGAATTAAGAGTTACTCAAAATTATATCTATGATTAGGTTTGTGAGTTACCATATTAATAAGGATATGAAATCTTATCTTTAAGATTATTACACCTTTCCAATTTTTTATAATGGTATGCAATGTTTTCATAATTAGACATTTTTTAATATATTCCACACTTTTATATATTGATTACATTTTTTATAGTCGTTTATATTTATTATTAAAATATATTATTTATTTTATGGTTATATAAAGGTCATTTTATTCTCGTATGATTCTATATAATTTTATGATTTTATTATCCATGGTCTTTTGAGATGATATTATATTATTCATATATTTATCATATTCTTATTCATGTTTTTCATCTAATAATTTATAATATTCCTTTACCATTACTAAGAATTTGAGATGAACTATTTTTTATAATGTCAATCCCTAAGTTATAAAAATGATTGGATCATGTGAGATGTATATAAAGGTTCTAGAGGATAAAAGTTCTGGATAAATTCTCACAAGATTACTAGATTGAGAAGCTTATATGTCTAATAAACATGACACTAAAACATTAATTCTTTAAGTCATATAAATATTTATGAGATTTATTAATCAAATCATGATATTAATGTACTATTTAATCCTTTTTTATCTTGGGTCGCTTCATAATATAAGCTTCGTTGAACTTGTTGTTTGTCCTTGGATTAGGAAATTGACCCGGATAACATCTATGTTCCACACACATAAGAAATTGAAATATAAATGGTACCATATGATTTAAATTATATACCTCCATTTAACCCTACATTTTTTATCATAAATTAGTTACTTTATAACTTTATTTTCTTCACATAAAACTACTTCTCATTCCATTGAGACATTTCCTTTGGTGCTTCATCCCAAATTCTAAACATGTATGAGGCATAATCCTCTATTTTTATGGTCTTCTTGAAATATAATTTTTATTTTACTAGATTCATTAAGAATGTAAACTATGTTCAGGTTATTAATCATATTTTGAGATATATTCTTAGTAATAATCAAATTCCTTTTATTCCATATCCAATTTTATTTTGTTTATTACAAGGTCAATCACTATATAATTCATCAAATTCAAGGTTAACATGAATCCTCATGGTTTCATTCATTAAATAAAACCAAAAATGTATTGTATGAGGAAAAATAATCATATTGGGAAGTCATATAATCATTAAAAAAAATTCATCGGATAACTAAGTCATGACACCTTCTTTTCAAACAATGAAACCATAGGTTAAACTTGGTCATCCATGGCCTTTATCTATTCAATTTATTTTAAATTGTTTGTAAATAAAATTTGAATTAACCTAATAATATCTAATTGGAGTGTCCATCTAGGTGTGTAGTCTTACGCTCATTCATCATGGACTAGTGAAGATCGATTTAATAACCAATCCACTCATTTCAGAACTATTATCCCTAGGTGAATATATTCCATAATGGTATCCACATTCTAGTTTTCAGATAAATATATAATTTCTAGTAAAATCCCACAATATCGTCTATACCAAAACATCATGAATTTATCCAACACTTAAATTTATCCCTAGAAATTAAAAAAAGTTTTATAATACCAATAACTAAAAAAACTAAACCCTGCTTCAATACCAATAGAGGAGATTCAATCACTGTATTCATATATTTTATATCATTTTAGTTGAATTTTAAACACATATCATAGAAATACATTCCCTATAATCATAAAGGTTTAGTAAAAAAGGAGAATATATATGTAATCATATTATTTATTAAAATATCTTCAATATCTCCCATTATTTTCTACTAGCATAGTGGAATTTTTATATACCCCTACTTAAAACCATTCTTCATTACTTTGTGAAAGGAAATATGAAAATATGTGATCTCGTATTCCCAATAAGGGTAAATATAGGATATATCAATCAATGATCATATATAAGTATTCCATGAGAATAAGGGTATGAGAACATGGTATTATCATTTATAATTCATACCTAAAAATTTATATATTATAATCATGACATATCACATTGGCAGATCATAAGATAGGAATCATATAGGAATAAAAGACAATAAACCGTGAAATAATATCATAATCACGTGAATTTTTCATAAAGAGTGGAATAAGAAGTGTGTCACGATAATAATTATAGAAATATAATTTGATGTTTACCCATGAATACATTTATCACATGGTATAAGTATTCTAACAGCTTTTGTACCTACTTTGGGAATGGGTTAAACTCTCATATACCTTCTTTTGGACTAATGATACCCTCTTATGTACCCTATTTTAACTCATAAAACATTAATATTTAACTAATACATTAGATGAATATAATGTAACCACCTACAATAAAACTATAATCAATTCCAATATATTCCACAAAATCATGAAAATATTTATCATTTTATCATAGGTTAACTAGTAGAAAAAATGGGGCTTATAAATATCTCATCATTATATGCATGAAATATACAAATAATGAATAAATATGGTGACATTGGACCATATCCCTTGTGAATATTAAGTAAAAAATGGATTTTGGGATGGATTGACTCAAAGACCATATGTATATTTTTATTTCTAGAAAATCCACTTTTTAACTAGGCTAAGATGAAACTAGTACTTGTCTTAGAGTCCCTCAAGAAGAAAGACTGGACAACATTGATCAATGTTCAAGGGAAAAAATACCTTTAAAATATATTGATCACTGAATACGCTTTAATATCCCTTCCCTCTCTCCTCTTTAGGTTTTCATCATGTCTTTTACCTAGTGTAACTATTGTTATTTAATTCCTTTATGTTAATTCATAGGCCAATGACATGTCTATCATATCCCTCATTTTTACCTAGGTCTGGTTGGAACTACATGGGGACTAATTTTATTTGATCCATATTCTTTGGATAATACCACTAATACATGTGTTAATATGCTTCATATCCTAGAAGGACCTATTACCCATAGGTCAAAATATTTTTGGCTCATAGGCTATAAATCAAGAAGGCCTTGAATTGGCCCAATGTCCCCAAGTCCTAAAAGTATAAATTTTTGACCAATGGCCCAAATCGTGTTAATAATACTAATGGTATAGTAAATATAATACAAATGGCCATAGTAACTGACATATTACCCCCTAAAATTTCCCACTTCATCATTTTGAACCTAGGTATTTTGAATATATGATTATAAATTTTACCACTCTAGTTCCACCCTAAGTACAATTTATATTGTCATGGATTAAAATACCATTAAAACATCATTGGAATGTTTCTTGAGGAAAAAATATTTCTATTTTAAAAGCACTATTTAAAATCTAAAAAATTCCAAAAAAAACAAGGAAAAAAATTTATATGATAAGATCTATGGGAACCTTTAAAGTAATATTAAATTAAAAGAGTAATCATGATGAAAAAAAATAATTTTTTATGAAGACATTAAAATAAACATTCTTTTAACATTTTTCATAAAAAGTAAAAAGTAACTCATTTGAAAAGAGACAAGAATATTCCTTTTAAAAATAATTATAGAATGTAAGACCTGATAAAAATGAATTTAAACAGTCATTTGGTATTCATAAAAAACATTACCTATAATTTTTATTAGAACATGGATATGGAAGGTAAAATATTCCCAACCGAAGAAAACATAATGTCAGTTTTCATTGAAAACATTATTTCCATATTTTGAGTGTATAGGGAATGAAAAATGAAAGAAATTACTTCAATCCCCAGAAAGTAAAGTAAGATAATAAAATATATGATATATTTTATAGGTATATATTCTAATTTTATACTTATAAATTTAATCATAAACAATCATAATTAATATTTGGATTATAACAAAACACCCTTACTACTTTTGTAATTTTAGAGTTGAAGGGACATGAAAGAATAAATTAATATTAAACTTTTAATGTGATAAACATTAGTATATTCATGATTCAACAAATCATATGGGAGTTATATACACCTCATAAAATAGTATAGGCGTATAAAATAATATATATCCAAAAGAATACAATTTGAGATTGTTAACCCTTACAAATTTGGTAGCTCTTGAATCCAAAACCATTAGATGACAAAATTTGAATTGTAAAAATAAATGTCAATAATTTATAAGGATAAATGATATAAAATTTCAAAGGGTATGATTATAAATATCATAAACTTAAATAAGTCTATAACATCCAACATATCTCAACAAAACAATATTGAGATAGAGAGCCCTTAACTTTTTTTTACAATGATTCATAAGTTCACTAACCACATGTGTAATAAATTTAAATATATTATAATTTTATAACATATACATTTATATAATTATAATATAATATATCATCCACTTATAACATTTAAACCCCATTTATTAATAATTATTTATTTTAATCCTCATTTTCAGGTGTTAATTCATTCGTTTTTCATGAGTGTTTCATTTCGTAAGTTCCACTCCTTAACATTGATCATGGTTAAATTATATAAATAAATATAATTATTTCATTTATATAATATATATTAATTGTATAAAAATGTGGAAACATCCATTAAATTTATAAAGACAAAATTAATAACACTATTTTTGGTTATGGTAGTCTATACACACACATGAATGTTGTCATCATTTTCTTATGAAAAGAATGAAACAATGAAATAATTATAAATAATATATTATAATCATAAAATAAAAATTATATTATATATAATATATATTAATTAAATATATTATTATAAATATCTATATGGGTAATTGATTGAAAATGTATCACATCACTTTGTGGAGGTGGTAGTTCACTAGTATGCATAAGGGATAATTTCATTTGCTTTTCAATGAAAAGTAGGTGGAAAATGGTTTTACAATTAAAATAATAAATATATGTATATTAATTAAACTAGATTAATTATTTTTTATAGATTAAATATTTTTAGCAGAAGTATAAAAAGAAATAAACCTTGAAAGAGTCACGTTATATAGTTACATCTTCTTTGATAGACCTCATGTGGATTACACGGTGATCCTTATTAGGATCATAATAGGATAAGGGAAAAACACCATAAGATTTTTAAGGAATATAAGAACGTATTATGGATGGTATTAGCTAATATATATGGATCCAAATTTATTAATAAGGTTGGAGATGAGGTATCATTTCATAGGTGAGGGTATGAAACACTTGGAATTACATAAAAGATTTGAATTTAATAAATTTATTTATCATGTATAATGATTTATAATAGCCATTAACTAAAATAAAAAAGTTTAATATCTATGTATCACTATCCAATAAAATTTAGATATGTTTTTATTTCATTTTAAATCTTATTTTTGGTTTAATCCCTTTGTTAACCCTTTTTTATCTATAACCATAATAACACATTTTTTCATTTAAGGTTTATAAATTTACATATATGGTTATAGGCGTCTCACAAATGGTATATGGATGAAATTTTAGATCATTTACCATTCAACCTTTCATCCTAAAGAAATTTATGCTTTTAAATCATTTAATAAATTGTTTTTAATTTTAAATAGCACTAATGTAATTTTTGGAACTATTAACATAATTTCACATTGATGTCAACTAGATAACAATGAATTTTTAATATAAAATATTTTACCATAAATAAATGTTATTATTATCCATAAAATAATTTAAATAAAATAATTAATCTAAATAATATTTTTTTTAATGTCTTTAAAACCATTTATTATATTTTTCTTATCGTTTGCATAATCACTAAGTTCATGTTGTGTAATAAGTAAAAATAATTATACCATGAAAAAAAATTACCATCACAATAATAATTGTTTTATATTAATAATAACCTTTTAAATTCATTATTAACTTCTTTTTATCTTTATTAAATTATGGAAGTGAAATTAAAATCTGGATGGGGATTATTTTATTTATCCTTTTCATAATATAATATAAATGTTATAAATAAAGGAAAGTGGAAATAATATTTAATATGTTCATATATAAGGATTTTTTGGTCTAAAAATCATAAAATTGGATAAAGTAATGTGCTAGATATATTTTAAAGCCTCATCCCATTGTTTAACTATATTTTACATGTTTTACCCTTAATGAGCTCTCAAATCTATATCATTGTTACTATTCATAACGACCCAAACTATAAGAGATCTATTTACCAAATTTAAACCTAATTATTCCAAATATGGAATTATTTTTTCAAATTAAATTTATATTATTGGAATAAATCAATTTAATATATATGAATAAAATTCAATGTAAAATAGTTTTCAAAAAAATATTTTAGAAAAAAATGAACTTATAACAAAATGAAGTTTACTGGTTATTCTTATATAATTAATTTGATAATTTATAAATTACGAACACTTATGTTGATTTAATATAAAATTTATAATATAATAGGAACTTTAAATCACTTTATTTAATTAAAGGAAATTATTTTTTAAAAAAAATAATATTTTTCCATATTCACTTAAAAGAAAATCTTTTCAGAATGAGGAAAAAAATTAACCCTATGATAATATTACCATGATGATTTCAAAAATGATATTAGTTTAACTTTTTTAGTATAAATGGTTTAAATTAATAATAATTATAACACATAAAATTAAATAAAACCCATGTGGGATAAAACATATATTGGAATAAAAAATAGACTTTAGGGAAAATTAAATGCATTTATATTATGAAATAAAATATAATTTTTATTTAAATAAAAATTTTATACATATTTTTAATTTTTTTTCTTATTCATACCATTATCATAACAACTGTATTAAAATTTTTACATTTAAATAATAGTATTTTAATAGTATATCAAAGTTTTCTTAAAGCGTAGTGGTGTGTAATAATCAAGCTATTGATAATTGTCTTATTTTAAACAAAATTTTTTGGTGCTAAAAATAAGGACTATAGGTCGTTCATGATCCCCATTGGCTATAAACTAGTTATGGGGTATCAAACATATTCATTTGGGAATGAATCCACTTGATAAAGTAATAAAACACTATAGGAATCCATCTAAGATTTCATACATGACCATTCCATACATCATATGAAAAAATTATAGAAATAAGTTGTCTCAAAAAATTAATTGTAAAAAATTAGGTGTAAACAATTATCATAACCCATAAATGATAGTAAAATTCGATAACAATCTGATACATCCCTAAATAATCTAAAATAATGGCTTCAATATAAATATCAACATATCATGATATAATAGAAATAATGTAAAAGAATAATAAATAAATAACCCCCAAAACACATATCAATGTATAAATTGAATTATCCTCATTTTTATACCCTAATTTACTATTGTGGAAATGCTATGAGTCACAGTGATAGACTAGTTTGGAGATAAACAAATGGAAGAAAAAAATAATAAAATTATGATGAACATGGGACACAACAATTTACATGGTTTAGGAAAAATACATATGTCCACAAGAAGGATGAAAAAATCACTATTTATGGGGACTATAATTACAGGGTATAAATATTATAATATGAAACCCTAACTCAAAATGATCCCATAAAAAATGATACAACTATTCCACCAACCACAATGTATGTTCAATATTATATATATACCGATGCTTGGGACTCCAAGGTGTTATAGAGAGCTATTAGTGTCACCAGTCGCATGCTACTATAGAGCCATGTAGATGTACACAATGATACAGTTTAATATCATGTGTGGATACAGTAATTCTTCTCTAGTGTAGTGCCCTATTGGGGTTTTCTTCCAGCTTTTCTATAATGGGATTTATGACCTTGTGTGTAGTATGGGATTCAATGACTTAGCCAAACATCATAAATCGATTGGGATACACCAAACCAATAATCTCCTACATGGGGGTTTATCCTACATATTGACATGATTTTATTCTAATGTCTTTTAAAACATACATAAAATTATTTCCTCAGTTTATTTACTCACCAATGGTCTCATTCCAATAAAAGCTTCAAATAAAGCTCATGATTCCTGAAATACCATGAATTTTCCCTTTCAATCCGCCACTATTTTTTTAATAATTCTACCACTCATCCTTCATTCATAAAATAAGTCAAATAGAGGAAAAATAATGTATCAACTTCTCTATCACAATCATCTTTACAAAAAAATCTTCAATATTTTTAGTTCCATAAATCTTAGGTAATACCCAAAACCCATCCCATATCAATACTATGATAAAATTGTACTTTTAATAAAAAAGAATTCTTCTGGGTACAAAATACCAGGTTTTTTATAAGATTTATGGCACTCTGACTATCATAATCCAATATAACATCCTATCACTTCCTACCCAGATCATGCAAGAAGATAATAATCCAACCCATATACTTCACACCTTCTATTACAAAAAATGTTTTCTACCTCTTTGGTATTTACATCACCTTCTATAATTAAAAAATCCATCTTAGTTCATTTTATCCATAGGTAAATACATACCATGTGATACTCTTCATTTTTATTAATATCAACTCTAACTTCATCATCTTCATAACCCTTTAATTAATTTCCTTTCCCAAAGCACAAAGATACTTCTTTTCTCCCCTTAAAATAATGTTGTGTCCACTATGAATCTTCCAAATGATTTTTTGAAGGTTACACATGTACCCTCTTACAATATATACTAAATAAAAAATTTCATTTCGAGTACTGACACTGGAATGCATCAGGATTACAATACCTGATTCATATAAAAAGTTTACCATGTGCTCATCCACTTATAATGTCATCATTTTTAATACTTTTATAGTTATAATTAATTTCCATGTGAAAAAAAGTTGGATTTTCTATCATCATATTGAATATTTTAAGAACCTTTCTAAGGAATTCATTTTTTATAACATAAAGGTTCTATCTATGTGGTCTCTTTTAAACATAATATAAAAAATTCATACTAGATTTTATAAGAACTTTCAAAACCTCCTATATCATCCCTTTGTTCTAATCAATCATCTACATACATGATCTTTTATTGATAAATATGTCTGCATATATAAGCAATATATGATATCCCTCACCAAAATACATTATTTAGAAACATAGATTTTGTTTCCAATGATTTCACCGGGGCGAGTGTGTCTGTCTGTGGGGATGAAAGGCACGGTTTTGTTTCCCCGTATTCCCTCTTTCCAATGGTTGGTGGCATGCGTTCCTTGTTCAGGGACATCTTCTACTTGGTCAAAATAGGATGATGGTATGTCGTTTCCTCTTTCCATGGATTCCTCCTCAGAACTCATCACCTAGTCTGGGCCTAGCTTACATATTTATGATGTTGTTCGTGAACCTCTTCCGAGAGCCATATCTTCATGGAAACCAGTTAATTACACTGCTTCTGTCAGGACATTCCAAGGGCTCCGGTCAGGGCAGAAAACTTCATTCGGGGGAGTAGTCACGTTGGACATCACTGGCGTATCTGTACGCTGGAACACTATCGCGTCTGGGTTTCTTCCCCTTATTATAGGTATTCTTGAGGGCACGGAAGCCCGAGGAATCCCGCATCGAATGAGAGGAATTATATTCCATGGGTATGTCTCTGAGGTTTTCCTCAGTTTCCCTTGTTTAACACAAGGTGGGCCGCAAGTTTAACATCCAGCAGAGATGGATCGGACTGATCAAAACACTGACTAGAGTGGATCAGATGAGTGTAACCCCTGGGGGACACTCTAATTTATGTGGGTTAGTAGGACCTCACTGGGATGTGGCGGCCCGGGTAAGAATCAAAACGGATGATGGGGTGCTGAGTGAAATTGATGACGAATAGAAAGGAACCGTCGTGAGGGTGACAGTAATGATGGGATTGAGTCTCAGGGAGACTTCCTACGTATCCTCGTGGAAGGGAATCAAAGTCTGTATAGTTCAGAAGGGTGATGGGACATCTAAGGAGGTGAACCCTGAGAATGGATGCGTGGATGGGACCCTGAGGAAGTGGAACCTCTAGGTTGGTTCATGGCCTTCCCGAGACACATAGGCTTGAGGAAATATCAGGCGATGGGATTGAATTAGGGTTTACACATAGGACAACAACCCGATGATGTGCATGGGGCTTACGCATGGTTAGTATATCGGGTTGTCCTGAAGTCACTAGGACGGACCAAAGATGTGGGTCCTAGATAATGGGATTACAAAGGCTTGTCACTGAATAGGAGACGTAATGGCTTACCACTGATCGGGATACAACGGCTTACCGCTGATTGAGGGACACAATGTATTACCACAGTATGGGGTCTATAGTTTAACGTCATGCAGGCAGGAGTGAAATGATGTGAAGGGGGGAGGAATGACCGGGTGTTGGGCTTCAACCTCAGGGAGGCTTCCTACATACCTTGCCTTGGCAAGGATCAAAGTCCTCATAGTTCATATGGGTCATTGGCGCTCCGACGTGAAAGTAGTTGGGACCAATAGTTGTTGGACTTGAACCTCAAGTAGGCTTCCTACGTACCTTGCCATCGCAAGGATCAAAGTTCACATAGTTAGGGTGGGGGAATTTGGGGCTTATGCTCTGAGGTAGCCCAAAATGTTGGTGAACCAACTTGAAGATGGTCGGAATGACCGGGTTGGTGGTCTTGAACCTTGTGGAGGCTTCCTAGGTAGCATACCTTGGAAAGGATCAAAGCCCATGTAGTTCGGAATGGGGTTGTGGGGCTTACACTCTAGGAGGCCCGAGGTGTTGGTGAACTAATGTGAGGATGGTCGAAACGACTGGGGTGGTGGGATTGAACCTCAGTGAGGCTTCTTACGTACCTCACCGTGGCAAGGATCAAATACCACGTAGTTCATATTTGGGGATTGGTGCACCAACATTAAGGGGGTCGGAGAGACCAATGGTTGGTGGACTTGGACCCCAGGGAGGATTCCTACGTACCTCTCTATGGCAAGGATCAAATACAATGTAATTCATATTGGGGGCTTGGTGCACCGATTTGAAGGGGGTTGGAGTGACCAGTGGGCACTGGACATGGACCCCAGGGAGGCTTCCTATGTACCTCACCTTGGAAAGTTTCATAGACCACATAGTTCAGGTAGGTTTTGGGGCTTACACTCTAGGATTCCAAATGAAGATGTCATGGTCGGTGCTTGCTCTAAGCCCACATGATTCTTGCTCGGTGTGAGAAACAAGAGACAGCAAAGACCTGGAGATCACATCGTGAAAGGTGAATCCATGGGAAATGGAGTGGACCTTACACTTGATCATAGCCCAAAGAGGAAAAAGTGGTTTATGCATGGTTAGCATCCCGAAGAGGTTAGGACTTACTCCATGATGGAGGCCTGCTGGCGACATAGCCAAGCGGCAGAGGGATTTGGCACTGAAGAAAGGAGGGGCAGCGATGCTGCCTCCTACAAGAAAAGTTAGGGGCTTACACTAGGGTGATCTCCCTTTCCCAACGTAGGATGCATGTGGGGATGTCACAGTTTAACATCATGTGATGGGGACGATGACGCTTGGTAGTTTAACGTCCTGTAGCTCAGATGTGGCAGGTTCTCTCCACACCCCTAGGACATACATAAATGGTAACCTCTAGACCTTGGTGATGAGAAGGGATAGGCAACGCCATGACTGGGGGTGTCGAGAGGTGATACCATTGTGTAGTCCACGTTAGCATGGCTATGTGAAGAAGCAATAGTCGTTAGAGTGCCTATGAAAAGAAGCAGGAGGCAAGGAAACGAAATGTAAAACTTCTCCCAAGGGATTTTGAAGTTACTTTGTGCGAACCTAGAAGGTTTCATGGGAGAGGGAGTTGCAGAGAAAAGGGGTTTATGAGTATAGGCCCCATAGAGATCTGGTGCTCCATGCAATGTAAAGTATTCATGAAGGTGTGGGTTTTGTGAAGTGAAGTGGCCTAGCCTAGTCATAGGGCATATTTGCATATAAGAGGTACATCACGAAGTGTAAGGGCATTCACGAAGCAAAGCCCTATGAAGCATGGTTGCCTCACGAAGCAAGGTTCTGTGAAGCACTATTCTTCACAAGGCACAGTGGGTCTGCCTTAGCATTTGAGTCACATGTGCATGGGGGGTGCTTTGCGAAACATAAACCCTCAGCGATGATCCGAGTCCCCTTGAGGATCTCTTTCCTTCGCGATGGCCCGTGGGCTTCGTGAAAGGAATCCCTTACAAAAGAGGGGGTGAAAACAAGGAAAATGGGAGGCACTTCATAGAGAAAAAGTACCTTGAGCAGATCATGGTTCGTAGAGGAGAAAGCGCTTCATGATTTGAGATCTATGAAGGTGAATGGTTGGATGATCCTTCCTTTGGGCCTAGGGGGAGGCCGGTATTTATAATCCATAGGTTCCACGAAGCAGATCTCTCTTGGCGCGATTATGGATTCCACTCTATGGCGGGCTCACGAACGTCAAAGGGGCTCGTGGTCCATCCTGCCTCCTTGTTTTGCAGTGGGCTCACGAACATCAATGGGGCTCACGGAGCATCCCGCCTCCTTGCATCGTGGAGGGCTTGCAAACGTCAAAGGGCCTCATGGAGCATCCTGCCTCATTGCTTCACAGTGGGCTTGCGAACGTCAAATTGGCTCATGGCGCATCTCACCTCCTCGCCTCGTGGCGAGCTCGCGAATGTCAAATCGGTTCACAGATCATCCCACCTCCTTGCATCATGGCGGGCGCGGGGCCATGGCACTCCATGAAAGGTATTAACGAGGAAGCTTCGTATACTTTATTATTTAACTTATCCATTATGATTTTTGGAACCAAAAAATGCCCCCACACAGACTTGGAGCCGAGAGAAATCAATGGTCAATGTCTGAGGGTCAATCGCCAAAATTCCTTGATTGTTCGTGAAGCTGGATCTTGAAGGAGGATCATCAAGCGGAAAAGCGACAAGTCGGGTGGCCGCGCCATGAATCTTATCTCCATCGAGACGCGTCGTGAAGATGCGAGGGTCATCACCTATAAATATAGGGGATAACTTCTCTTTTGTCCTTTCTCTCCTTCAATATTTTGGATTTTAACACTCTCGATTCACAAAACTCTACGTACTCCATGATTGCTCTCTTTGAATTGGGCTTTCAAATTCATAGAGCATATAGAGTCTTTTACTTCGCATCAGTGCGCTTCACGACTCCACGTTCAAAGGCCAAGGAAGGGCTCCACGTATAGACTTCGTGAACGTGATTCGTGAATGAGATTGGAAAACAAACCCAAAAATTTCACCAACCTAAAATACTGAATGGCTCATTAAGAAGCTGCCCAGGGGGTCCTTGCAGATGCTACCCGAAGGTATGAGATGGAGAACAATATGGGTTTAGGAGAGCTAATTCAGATCCACTCTGACCATGGTTCTTTGGTGGAGCTACTATCGGAGAGCCATAGGAACTACCCGTTATGTAATAGTTTTCCTTTATATGACTTTGGGCTAAGGGATGATGTCTTCATCCCAGAAGGAAGTTGGGATAAAATAGCTTACTAGTTCAGGAGCACGTCGTGATAGCGCCGATGGTTCTGGGTGGCTGACGGCCATGCCCGGGAGGACTTCACCCCAGTCATTACTGACTGCTTATACAAACACATGACTAATGTTGATGGGAAGGACTTACAACCGGAGATGTATCCCCCCATTCATCAGATAATATTGAAGGCAGCTCTAGGGAACCAGGAGAAGGGGTGGTCTGAGGAGTGAGACTTGCGCCATGGTGGAAACTTCACAGATGATTGGGCTTGGGCCTACTGGGTAGGAGCCTCGTGTGAGGAGTTTGTGGTGGAGCTTAGAAGAGTGTGCCAGTATGAGGCAGCTTGGGCCTCCTAGTTTCACACCTACCAGCCGAAGCAGTTGATGCTGGAGTTGTTGAGCATGTGGTCATCGAGAACCAACACATTCCATTTTCACCATGGGAAAGTCGACATTAGCTTGTTGGACATTCACCAGATCTCAATGGTCCCAATACTGGGGGCTATGTATGATGAATTCCTATCTCTCATGAGTGCGTGGGAGGACTCGGAGAAAATGTCACCGCTGGCGATGGCTTTGATGAAGCTTGTGCCAGGAGAGGACCAGTAGGCGGTGAGGGGCGTCTATTTTAGGCGGCAGTTCAAACATTTCATGAACTTTTTGAAGGACAGACAGTTTCTTGAGAGGCGTTGGACTTGCCCGAAGGGGGCCCGGAGTAAGGAGCACTCATACTGGAGACTTTTAGAGGAAAGCCAGTGGAAGAAGTCGAGATTTAGTGTCATCACCCAACAATAACCGATATTTAGGCTGGAATCATTCATTGTGGCTCTCATCTATGGTTGGATCGTACCAGTTAAAGACTCCAACATGGGAGTGTGATCAAGCACATTTATTATGGCGTCTGTGTTGGAAACAGGAGGGCGGGTAAACCTCAGGATCTCGATGCTTTCCATGCTGTATAAGATGTTGCGACATATCATCGAGGGGAAGAGGCTGCAGAGAATATGCATGCCATTCCACCTCTTGTATGGGTGGATAGTGGCACATGTTAGGGGGGGTTTACGAATACCCAAACCACATTTCCCCTCTGGAATCGAACTTCCACCCATCCATCCTGAACGTTTTCGAGAGCTTTCCAGCCAGGCTGACCACACCGTCGGTTCAGAAACAAGTGTGGAATGTGGAGGAGTTCAATTTCCACCCATTTATGTTACTGAAGGGGGTATTCACTGATGATGTCCATTGAACAGACGAGCATTGTTCTTATCACCTGGCCTTTGAGGTGTAGTTTTTGTGGTAAGGGTGGATCGTGAGCCTCTCTGCGAGCCGTACACCCCACACTGATTTGATTAGAAATTTCGGTGCATGCAGCGACTGACCCCAAAGGTCTATCTGGGGTTGCACTATGAGGAAAAACCATGTGTGATGAGGCACATGTGGCTCATTTTCACACGAGAAGATGGGAATATGCAGAACCAGCTGCCACCACTGATCGATGTCATTGGGTTAGTGAAGGAATATGAACCGAGATGGGAGGCGGCCTACTCGAGGGAAATACTGAAGCAAACAGCCATTCGAGTTAATGATGGACTACCTCCCAATCCTTGAGGCCGAGTTTGGATGGTGGAAAGGGCATCTATCAGTGGCGGGGCTTCTGTAGTGGCGAGGCCTACACCTATTGATGGAGAGGCAACAGTGGAAACGGACCTGGTGGTCCCAGAAGAGCAGAGCTATCCTGAGGGGAGACTATCTAGAGGATTCTGTAGAATATCCACTCAATCTCCAGGGAAGCGGCTACGCCACATTGATATGCTAGAGAATGTTGTCTTCCTAGAGGCCTGGGAAATCTAGGAACTTAATCAGAAATTCCTCGACGAGTCAGAGATGTGGAAACATCTGAATAGTTTTGGGATAGATTTACTGGGGATAGGCCCTATCCGGGCTGACTTTGTGGTATCCCAGGTGGAGGCGGAGCAATACCTGATAGAGCTGGAGGACGTTTGTGCACTCTCGAGGTACTCCACGTCTGATGACAAATCGAGTCATGGTGTTCCTCGATTTCACCACCCCCTCATAGTTTTTGGCTACTAACTTATGAGAGTGTTTCCCTTCGTTGTAAGAATTATACGAATCCTACTGGGGAGACGAGGCTGGGAGAGGGATCCCATTGGAGGAGGGTTAAGTCATGGATCAAGACTCGGATCTTGAATAATACGCCAAGGCCCTTAAGGTTATGGTTCCAAACCCCTTATTTAGGGCCCACATTCAGGTCATTCTGTATTCCTTGCTAACATTTAAATTATGTAGGAGGGCCTTATGCACAAAGCTCGTTCTCGCCCTTCAAGAAATACAGATGCGAGACCTTCAGGTTCCATGCCTGCTGCCAGGGAGATCAGCATGTCTAGAAGGGCTGGAATACCCAAAGTGGCTCTCAAATCTTAAGACCTTCCAACAATATATATAGGGCCACACTTTGGGGTCCCGACGGCATCAACCGAAGAACAAGATCGAGAATTCGATCTATGTAGGTCTCCTCTACCAAATTAATTATTGTCATCCATCAACCATGTTAACTGACATGCATGCTTCCTTTTTGGTATGCACAATCCTCCAAATGGAGTGGGTCACCTTGGAGAGGTCGTTCGGTACCCCTAGTAGCGCCTTCCCCTGGGGAATGCCGGTGACTGTGGAGGTGGAGGTCCAGATTGATCGACCAGTGGAGCTCCCGATCACCAGTGGTACCATCATAGAGGCTGAGCCTAAGATCATCGACGTGGGGTCTGACGATGAGGACCATTTGGATATCCCATGTCCCGCCATGCCTAATCAAACACCCGATGCGGACCCGATTGTTGAGTTCATGGGGGCATTCCCTACATATGAGCATGTCAACCACACTGACTAGGATGAAACAACCTCTGATGAAGAGGAAAATAGAATAGTTTGTCACTGGTCATGGAAGTGGATCAAGCACTTCATTTATGACACCCCCCAAGCTCTATGGCTAGATGAGATGGATAGACTTTGCTCATGATTGTGCGAACTGTGTAATGGGGCAGTGGGTACCCAACATCTGCACATGCTCGTCTGAGATCTTATGGGGGAGAAGATTCGGGAGCATGACCAGGCCATGATGTGGGTTGGCAGCAAAGGAAGGTGGTGAACATGAAGAGACCCCAAGAGGCTGAATATGAGGTCCAGTGGCTGCAGAGTCGGGAAGACGAGCACTCGGCCTCCCTCAACACGCAATCTGAGCTAATATTGTGATCGAAGGCCAAACTGGCAGAGGCTAAAGATGGAATTACGTGAGCCTCCGACGAAATGATTTTCATCTGAACTGGCCTAGAGAGGGCCTAGATTGCGGCTGATAAATTGTGTCCCATCGCTACTGGGGAGGAGTGGGAACTGAACAGGAGGCAGCAAATCCTGGACGCCACCAGCAAGAGGGTGGCAGAGGTGTTGTGCTATTTTGATGAGGTTAACCTGTCCACGGGAGAAATCGACCCTTGGGTACTGTAATGATTACAAACCCTCAAACGTACTTTCATTCATAGATTATTTGATGCATTTAGCATGCACGGGTTCCATTATTTGTATTGGTTTATGGAACACCCGTGATATTCGTGGAGCATCCAGCGATCATTCCCTAAGCTCATGTGGGTTGGGCCTGATGCGAGAAACAAGGGATGATCACCTTATCAATCCATCCAAATGTAGGAGTGCAAACCAAGCGTCAAGAAT
Source organism: Viscum album (assembly GCA_963277665.1). Lineage (NCBI taxonomy): Eukaryota > Viridiplantae > Streptophyta > Magnoliopsida > Santalales > Viscaceae > Viscum > Viscum album. Next base: position 1,470,029,730 of record OY728158.1, read on the forward strand.
CCAGGGGTTTGTACAACCAACTCGGATTCCTAGGAAGAGAAGGGAGAGACTTGACTGGAGAATGAAGCTCTCAAAACAGCCGAATTACCATTTTCCCATCATGCTCTTGTGCATGAATGGGGTAACTCCAGGGGAACTGGGATAAATCCGAACAGGGGGAATGGAAAGTGTGAATAACAATACCCTAAATTTGAAACACTATGGGGATGGAGCAACAATAAAAGATAAATGTTTACCGCATTTGAAACACAACATCTATATTGTGTTACCATGAAATAGGGATAAAAAACGAGGGTTGACCGCTTACCATGTTCAAAACATGGGGCCTGACTCAGAATGTCATATATTAGCCTTCCGGAACATTGGCCCAGGACATTAGGTGAGCCGTAGGCTGAGAATCTATATTTTTAGGGGGTTTCTTTAGACGTGAGAGAGGACGAGGGTCCTAATAAAGGGAATGCAATGCGTGGAATATGGGGTGGTGGTTTGTTCGAACAAAATCAAACACTCTTATAATTGCATCACCACAGTGTAAACATGTTAGGTGGAATCGTCGACTTGATCATGGATCATTCCTACTCTTAGGCAGTATTTCTCTGGCGAGGAAACTATTGTTTCCCAATGTTACTGTGGGGAATCCCAAACTTGTCTAGGTTAAGACTGCGGTCACATGGTTCCCCCAAAAATGGTTCAAGCCAAGGGGCCTAAAATGAGGAAGAACATGACTTATGATTCATGTGGATAGACCCAAGGTGAAATTCCTGGGCATCTATACATATCCCATAAGTTTGAGAATCAATCCGAACGTAGTTCTGGAGATGTCGTGTAGTTTAACATCTTGCGAAAACGAAGTGGAGTGGTCCTAGTTTATGGTCATAGAGCTCGGACCATGGATGGAAGGAAACTCAAGAGACACATGGTGGGGTTATTATAAAACCAAACGTGAATGGGAACCTGGGGTCTCGACCACCATGTGTTCCTTGGGAAGTTTTTAGGCCGAGGGACCGAAAACAAAAGTTTAGTTGGGCCTGAGGTAAAGTACACAGGCATTCCTACGTATCCTATGAATATGGGAATCAAGACAAATGTAGCTCTTAAGAAGACATGGTGGGATACCAGTGCTAGGTATAATAAGGTTGTGTGGGTCTGGTCATTGCACCAAAAGAATTGGTATTTGATATATCTTGTTTTTCCTAGAGGATTAATGGGTGTTTTTTTTGTGAAGCGATGGACCTGGGATTGAAGGTCTAGGTATCACCATAGGAATTAACCAATATATAGGCATTGAAAAATGGTTTGGTGTGTAACTGATACCAAACCTGACGTCCCCTCGGGTGAGTACACCACAATGCAATGCCGTTTTTCATCGTGCATCTAGGACGATAATATCACAGTATATGGTCATGTGATGGGACCAACCATGCACTTTTAACATCATGTAGTATAGACGCAACAGTTTAATGTCATGTGGGACTAGGCATCATAGTTTAACGTCATATAGATTAGAAGCATATATGAGAGATGATGTTATAGAGGGGATACGTATGGTATGATAAAGCATATTCGATGCAAATGAGGACAAGGTCTACACTGTACCATGTGCAATTCTAAGGAGAAAACCTCAGGCCAAGTAGCCAGGAAAGATTAGAAGAAAAGGGGGGGGGGAATAGAAACTAGCTCCCTATTGAGCTGGACCCTAAAATGAGACATCCGGGTGTTCCTACATATCCCATGAGAATGGGAATCAACCTGTATGTAGTTCCAAAAGAGATCTTAGTTTATGGTCTTAGAGCTCAGACAAAGGAAGAGAGGGACTATTACAAGTAAGTGTGGACCTTAATCTGATCCCTAAGCCTATGTGAGTCGAAATAAGTGTAGAAAACAAGGGCAGATATAGTATTTGAAATATGTCAAAGACATGCAAAGGGGGAAATCGGTGGAGCCCCAAATGATTTCCTTATCGTATCTTTTTCTTCCTAACGTGTGGATGTGCACTAAGGAATATTACCAAGATTTTCTAAATTCTACTTTGACATGATGAGGTGGAGAAAGATGTGATTCATGTAACTGACATTTTGGGCTTAATGGGGATGGCATAACGATGGAGGATAACTATTGACTGTGTTCGAAACATAGAATCCATATCTTGTGGCCTGAGGTGGGAACAACAAATTAGCGTCGACCGCTGACCAAATTCGAAACGCGGGACTTGTAACGATTTTTTTCTCAAAACCCTTGAGGATGTTGACACATAATGGTATGAGGGCCCTTGGTCCGAGTTTCCATGCAATTCGGGGGTCCCTTTGGGTGTGAAAGGTGATGGAAACACAAATGAAGGGGAATATAAAGCCTGAGAAATGGGTGAAAGCATGTTTGGGTAGAATCCGGAATTCCAGGTTCTAAACCAGAATACCCTTGGGCACAGTAGAGAATCACTGAAGAGGGCCGAGGTGCTCATCCTAAGAGCAGACAATTTGAAAAGACTAGTATAGCACAAGGGGATGGAAAACTCTCAAGAGGAGGAGGTAAATGGTGTGGTTGTTACAAAACTCGACGTGAATGGGGGCATAATCCCATACCATACCATATAACCCTCTCCCTGGGGGAATTCAGGCCAAGGGGCCAAGATGAGGCTTGACCCGAAGACTAAATGTTCGGGCAGTCCTACATATCCCATGAGGATGGGAATCATGCCCACATAGTTCTTCCAGAGAGTAATGTTTAGTTTACCGTCATGCAGTAACGACACAAATGGGTGAGGTACCCCACACAGAGGGGGTGTACGGCGAGGCGAGTAACCCTATGTGATTGAGTATATAATCCCATACCACACCATACAACCCTAAATGAGAACTTGCGTCGGGGGCCCGAAAAGGCCAAGGGGCCTGACGCTGGGTCTTGGATAGAAATTCCCGACCAGCTTGTAGTTTAATGTCTTGCAATAAGGGTGAAGAAAGGGGTAAGATACCCTAATAAAGGGATATGTACGATGCGGTGAGTAACCCTGTAACAACCTGATATTTTATGAGAATTATTATTTTTAATTTCATTGATGTCTTGTGTTGTACGCTACACCAAATGGAGCTTTCACTACACGTATCCCTGACTTGTCTTGCATTACACGCAATCGCGACCTTCCACGATAGTGTATGTTGTACGCAATACTGAGTTTCACTAAACAACGATATGTTATATAAACTAGCTATTATGAATTGTAATACCCAATATTTGAATTTTATTTTTAAAAATGGACTTCATTTTTGGATTTGGAATATCAAAATTATCATAGGGTGAATTTTTGGTATTTTTCTGAACACTTTCAATTCTTGATAAATAGTGAAAACACTATTATGAAAGGAATCTTACTTTTCTTTACCACATGAGGAACATTTTGAATTTTCTAAAAAAAGTACGAGGAGAATGTTTTTTTAACTTATACGGCATGAATGGATTTTTACTTTTTCATATCGCCTAATTTTCAAGACGCTTCCTCGGCATGTTTTCATCGTTATTTTCAATAAAATCCTTTTCATTTAAAATTGTGTGGCATTGTGTGAAAAGAAAATGATTTTTAAGGAGAAAGGATATTTTCCTGAAGATTTCATTTCAAGTGTTTTATCAAAACCATTTTCCATATAAGATGGAATTATTTAATATGTGTATGTTTCAAGTATAATGACTCTATGATTTACATGATTGCACTTTTCGTATGACGAAATTATATACATTTTTTATATGGATTATGTTATGATGGGATGATTTTTAAAAATCCCATTTTATTCTTTGGGTTATGATGAACGATTTATGTTTATTTTGTTGCACAAGTAAGAATGATTTCATTATGAGATGGGTGGAACCTATATCTCCCTCTAATGCATTGGGTAAATATGTATATCTCATGAGATAGACATGGTTGGAAGGGTATGTTAGTCCGGTTTAGTGTTATAGGACTGGAACGAGGAGTGAACTCAATTAAGAAAGGGACTTTGTTCACTAAAATGGTCGTGGTAGCAATGACTTGGCTACTATGTAAATAATATCATGTGCTTAATGTTTTTCCACAATTACAAGTTTTATTTCCAAGATATTTTATCATGATTGATGTTCCATTATGATCTATGCCTTATGTACTTCCATGTTTTACGTCATTGCTCAATATTTCGATGTGTAAACATTATGTTCTTGGTTTTATGTTCAAATGTATATGGTTTGTTTATTTTCTCCATTATTACCCTAAATGATCATTTCAGATCACCCTTTATATGTTTTCTTTTCCACAGGATTTAAAGAATGGTTTTAGGTAAAAAAAAGGGGGAAGATATTTACGGGAGATTTTGAAGATCTCTCACCACGATTAGAAGATTATATTCCAAGTTTCCAAAGACACTAAACTATTACAGTCCTTTTGTGTCTATTTTTGTTATGTATTAAGTATTCTGCAAAAGTAATGTAATGTCCCTATACATCACGCCATGGGTCTCTACAGTTGGTATCAGAGAAAAGGTTTAGTCAACCTTTTGAAACTAGGATGCGAGAACTTTAGTGAGATCCCTAGAGATATTTCTAAGGTATTTCTAGGGATGTCCCTAAGGTTAAGTATACGTATAGGTTAGAGTCCTAGAATTATTTTTACGGTCATGAATATCCTATGGTGAACTTAAGGTGTCATGGATTAAATAATTTTTTATAAGTTAGACATCACATAAATGACTTTTTATGATTATGTGGATCCTTGTTATTTTAACTGTTTCTTAAACTATGGTTTCTGGTCTTAGTCAATGGAGGGACCGGGAAGGAATTCAGTTAACATTGATTCCAATGGAAAAATTGGTGACTATGATCAACGAAAGTTTTTAATTCCTAGAGAGAAAGATATTGTGATTATGCTAAATCAGTCATATCGATGTATGATTAACAAAGTGAACTTTAGTTGTATTCCTAAGTCATCAAATAAGAGGAAGATGGAATTTTATGCATGTTCGCATGGTGAGGAGCATAGAGAAAGGAATATTGAGATTTCTAAATAAGGGAAAAAGAACCTTGATGAATACCTCAAATGGAGGGGAAGATGTTCTCTATGTGGAGAAAAGGGTCATAGAGTGATAGACTGTTATGGAGTCCAATGTCTTATATGTGGAGAACATGGGCACTACCCAACTCAATGCCCTGACCTAAGAGGTTACTTATAAATCAAGGAAGGACTTCTTTCATGGCAATCATTGAAGAGGATGGATTAAATTGTTTATGTATTGGTATTCAAGAATAATGGTGTTGAGATACTTTTATGGAATATTGGAATATTTATGTATTGGTCCATTGTGGTTTTCCATAAGAATATGGCATCAGTAACCATGAAAAGTGATTCAAATATTTTTGGAAAGTATATGATATGTGCATAATGAATAATATGTTTGATAGTATTCATGAGCTCATGATTGATATAAGGACTAAGTGATATCATTGTTTGAGTATATTGAAGTTTTGGGATTTTTTTATGTGGAAAGAGTTAACTTTAAACAGCATTAATGTTTTCACTAAGGTTCTATGGTAATTCATCTTTCAAAAGAACACATGATTAAGTTATTCACATGTTTGAAATGTGACCAATAAGATATATCTTATTATATATAGGGGATAAATTATGGTATTCACATGCTTGTTATGTGACATTTCATGTAATTGTTTTCTTTATACTAGGAGCTTGGACAGAAGTATTTTGGATAAGCCAAACGATTGGAATAGATTATGCTGGACATAAGTTAGTATTGTTTAAGGATATAAATTTTTCGATATTATTGATGTAATGTCATAATAATGTAGTTTTAGAAAAAGTACAACCTGTAGGACGGGCGACAACCCATCGCGTCAGACAAGGCTGTGGGAATCAAACCCACTACAGATGTGAGACATGCCTTTATCGCCTACCACTGGCCTACAGGAAGTCCCAGGTTAGTAGAAACTAGTTTTATTATATTAACTAGTATGATATATGAAGTATAAGTCCATTTTTGAAATCATATACGATTAACCTCACCACATATGGACTTATGTATATTGGATAACATTTACTAACCTTTTGTTTGAGACATATGGAATGACCCATAATTCTATCACATGATCTGCTAACACTTCACGAATGAAAAATTCAACTTCATTTCTTTAAGAGATGAAGTGGAAATTGTTCAAGGCATGAACAACGGTGAGATTAAACCAAAATAAAGTAAGTATTTCTTCTAATTCAAATTCTTCAACATTAGGGAAATGATCCTGAAATCCAAAAAGGTTGTCCTAGTGCACTTATATCCAATGAATCAGATAGTACCTTAGATCAACACAAATTTATGGCTTTGTGATTTTTTGATTTTTCATAGCCATGTTCTCTACCACTCTCCATCAGAACATGATGGTTAGATTTCTCTTCCATATCCATATTTTCACATATGTTCTCCTATGTGGAAACCCAGTGATTAGTTTATTTGGGTAACTGTTATGTTTCATACTTTAGTTTTTTAAAGATATGTTTTGGTATTCCTTTTCACGATGTGGGTTTCTATTTAATATTTCTAGTAGTAAACCATTTATAACCCCCGACGAATTTCGAGGGCAAAATTCATTTTAAGGGGGGTAGAATGTAACAACCTGAGATTTTATGAGAATTATTCGTTTTAATTTCATTGATTTCTTGTGTTTTACACTACAACAAAAGGGGCTTTCACTACACGTATCCCTGACTTGGCTTTCATTATATGCAATCGCGACCTTCCACGATAGCGTATGTTGTACGCAATACCAAGTTTCACTAAACAACGATATGTTATATAAACTAGCTGTTATGAATAGTAATACCCACTTTTTGAAATTTTATTTTTCAAATTGGACTTCATTTTTGGATTTGGAATATTGAAATTATCCTAGGGTGAATTTTTGGTATTTTTCTGAAAAATTTTAATTTTTGATGAATAGTGAAAACACTGGGTTACTATTTAAAACCCGACTTTTTATTCAAATAATTATTTATTTTATTTAAATTTATTTTAGTTCAAAATAGATACATAATACCTATAAAATTTCAATGTAATTCATTGGAGTCATTTTATATTAATTTTAGACATATAAAAATGTTATTGAACTTTTCACCGTCTTTTACACACCTCCTAGGAGAATTTAAAAATTTAAATAAAACATAATTTTACCACTTCTGTGAGTGGAATTTCAAAAATCCGAGAGACACTGTTAATATCAAGGAGTAAAATGTGGTTAAATAAGATAAAAATAATATTAGGTGAATAGTAACTTTTTACTTTTATTTACCACGGTTAAAAGTAAATAGGGTAATTAAGGGTAAAAATGATATTATTATTACCCTAACACATGTCCTAATTCTATTGGATCAGTGTAATTCGACCAAAAACAATCTTAGGAACAAAATATTACCATTTAGGTCCACTTGGAATAGATTAAGACATTTATTATTATTTTATTTAAAAAAGAGATAAAATAGTTAAAATCAGAGTTTAATAACTAAAACATTTTTAATATAGAGTTATACATAATATAAATTCGAGTATAACTATTAATTAGAAAGATAAAAATATTTCATACCTAATGGTATTTTATTTATAATTTTTAGACATTAAATAATTTAATTTATATATGACACAATGGTGATGTAGTAATTACCTAAATAATGATATATTAAAATAAGTGATATTATAAATACCCAAATAACTGTAATTTGAGACTTTTAATGAATTCCACTAATTTTATAGGTTAATATGATATGTTATTATGGGTTTAATTAACTTTCTTTGAACTAATAATGCTGTTATGATTTTCAAAAAAAATCAATTACCAAATAGTATCAAAATTGACATAAAATAGTTTTTAAAAAAAATAATATTTTATTAATTGTTATTATATTCTTAAAAATCTATGGATTGGCTAAATGACATAGATAAGGTTATATATATTAATAATGAACCACTTGGGGTTCATTTGTCTTGTTATGGTAAGTTTATTAACCATATAGTGTAAGAAAACAAGAAGACATGATAAAAGTTAAATTATTTAACTTAGAGTTAAATCTAAATGATAAGGTTAAAATAGTAACCTAAACTTGTCTAAAACCTAGTTTTTGAGAGTATTTCTACCCATACCCACTTTAGACTCTAAATAAATCAATTTGGAGCTATTATAAACCGAATATGACTTTATTATAAAATAATAATTTAAGTTTTTCCAAAGGTGCCCCTCTCCTCCCTTATAAAAAGGGCACCCATTTCCTCTTTTCTTCACACCCTTTTGAGCCTTGAACATTGGCCAAAACCTGACGGTTCATCTTATCAACTTCCCTATGAACATTATATAGGTTCTTGTCTCCTCAAAAGACCAACCCTAATGCCTTAAGAGGAGGTTAAGAAGAGGCGCGTCAAAGAATGAGTAATATCCTTTACCGATTCTTTCCAATTTATTTCTTCTTGTACTTCTTATTCATTATTTGTTTCATCATAAATTAATAAAATAAGTATCACTCATATAATTATATTTTATTATAAATATGAAACAACCCTATTTCATCTTCTATCCATCCTACAGAAAACGAAATCACAGCGCGTGCGTACATACGGAATACCGTCTCCACGTCGTGGTGTAATCTGTTTTCCACCACCACCTTACATGGATGGGTATAATGGTGTAAATAAATAACTATATATGGTTATTTTAAAGTGATATTGATTATGAAATATTATACATACACTTCAATAAAATTCCACGATCATGGGAATGATATCATCGCTCGTGCATATATACGGACTACCATCTCCACGAATGCGATGAGATTCATTTTCCATGATTAACCATTAAAGAAATATTATAAAGTATATATAATGAATAATAATGAAATAAATTACATAATTAAGCTACTTTATTTATTTATTCATATATATATATATATATGTCATCTACATACTTACATTCAATTCAATAAGGAAAATAAAACAACGTTCATGCGTATGTACAGCCTACCATCTCCATGAACAGTGTATTTAATTTCATTTATCTATCTATTATATATATATATATACTGAATATATAGGATATATAAATCATGATTTACAATCTGGAATTAATTAAATCATGATATAAGTAGAAATAATATCAAGAACAACAAGTCCAAACACGTACGATAAATAAAACATTTTACCCAAAATGCTGCTTTAACATGAAATTTACAAAAGAATGGGTAATATAAAGTCATAAGTGAACCATATATGATATAATAACAATGAATATGATTATTTAATAAGTAAATGTCATTATTTAAATCATTACATAGGAGGTTCGGATACGTACGAAGCATATCAGACCTAAGGTAAGGGATAACTTTCCCAATCTCGTTTTTATCCAAGATTGTTTATTCCTAAGTATTTACTGGGGTTATTGTTATCATCCATGCCCATGTTTTAAAAAAATTATTTCATGTATGTTTAAAGTCATTTTTACCTATTTTTTAATTTTACCACATGTTATGAAAAGAATCTTACTTTTGTTTACCACACGAGGAACTTTTTGACTTTTCCGACAAAAGTACAAGGAGAATTTTTTTTAACTTATACGGCATGAACGGATTTTTACGGTTTCATATCACCTTATTTTTAATAATCTTCCTTGACAAGTTTTCATGGTTATTTTCCATAAAATCCTTTTCTTTTAAAATTTTGTGGCATTTTGTGAAAAGAAAATGAATTTAAAAGAGAAAGGATATTTTACTCAATAATTCATTTCAACTGTTTTATCAAAACCATTTTCCATATAAGATGGAATTATTTGATATGTGTATGTTTCAAGTATAATGTCTCTATTATTTACATGATTTCACTTTTCTTATGATGTAATGATATCTATTTTTTTATATGGATTATGTTATGATGGGATGATTTTTATGAAACCCAGTTTATTCTTTGGGTTATGATGAATGGTTTATGTTTATTTTGTGGCACAAGTAAGAATGATTTCATTATGAGATGGGTGGGACCTATATCTCCATCCAATGTATTGGGTAATGATTTATATCTCATGATATAGACATGGGTGGAATGGTACGTTAATCCGATTCAGTGTTACAGGACTGGAACAAGGAGTGAACTCGATTCAGAAAGGGAATTTTTCCACTAAGATGGTCTTGGCAGCAATTCCTTGGCTACTATGGAAATCATATCTTGTGCATAATGTTTTTCAACAATTACAAGTTTTATTTACAAGCTATTTTATCATGATTTATGTTCTATTATGATCTATTCCTTACGTACTGCCATGTTTTATGTCATTGCTGAAGATTTCGATGTTCAAACATTATGTTCATGTTTTTATGTTCAAATGTATATGGTTTGTTTATTTTCTCCATGCTTACCCTTACTGAGCATTTGATCTCACCCTTTACATTTTTTCTTTTCCCCAGGATTTAAAGAATGTTTGTAGGTAAGAAAACAAAAGGGAAATATCTTTACAAGAGATGTTGAAGATCATTCACCACGATTAGAAGATTATATTCTGAGTTTCCAAAGACACTAAAATATTACGGTCCTTGTGTTTCTGTTTTTGTTATGTATTAAGTATTCCTCAAAAGTAATGTAATGTCCTTGTACGTAAATCCATGGGTCTCTACAAACCCGACGTGAATGAGGACGTAATCCCATACCACACCGTACAATCCCGTAAGAGTTAAGACTCGGGCTGGGGCCCTAGATTTGGGCACGCGAAGTGCTGTAGGGCCTGTGCTCGCGGTATGGACTATAAATGATGGGAGGTATGTCTCAAGGGGATATGTGTGGCATGGATAAATAGGCCGATGTGAATGAGTACATAAGTCTTCTCCACACCACACAACCCAAAATGAGAACTTGGGTCGGGGTGTGAAAAAGGCCAAGGGGCCGAAAATGACCAAGGGGTCTAAGGGTGGGAATCCCGGACAATGGTAGCCATATGACCTCTTGTGCTGTTACCAGCTCATCACAACTCTTAATCCCACATGATCAGTGATTGGTGTGGGAAACGAGGAGCCGGAATCAGCTCTCCCTATCATATGGGGGTTTAATAGCTGGCATCACCCAAAGGGAGTTTGTCGCTTGGAGATAAATGGGGTAGAATGAACCACTAAACTCAATGTTTGTGACATCTTGGGGGGCTCTAATGACAAAGGATAATTTTTGACCATGTTCAAAGCACAGTTCCCCATAGTGACCTGGACTGGGGACAACAAATGGGCATCGACCGCTATCCATATTCACAATACGGGACTTGTATCAGTTTGTTGCTCAACATCCTTGAGGGTGTTGGCCCGAAGTTGTAGGAGAGCCCTTTTTCCTAGCATCCCTGCCATTCGGGGGCCCTTTTGGATGGGAAAGATAATAGAGTCCCAATAAAAGGAGTGGGTGAATCATATTTGTACCCATTTGTGAAATACGCGAACACCTCCAGGGAGTGGGACGTATGGTGGGATCAAGATGAGATTGACGTGAATTGGAGAAGAAGTATGCACCACACCATATGTCTTAACTCGAGGAAAGATTCTAGAATTTTGGCTAGGCCAACAGACAAAATGTTTGGGCGTTACTACATATCCCTTGAGGATGGGAATCAAGCCATGCTTAGTTAGTGAAGGCCATGAAATTTAGCGTCATACGGTGAGGATGTGAGAGGATAGAAGAATGGGTAGTGGGCACATAGTGTGATTGTTGTAATATTGACATGAGTGGGGCTAAGGAAGCTTATACAATTTCATGAAAGGACCCTCTGAGAGAAATACACCCAGGGGTAGTCAAAGAGAAGTGTTTGGGAGCTAGGCTCAAGATGAAATGCATGACCATTCCTACGTATCCCACACATATTGGAATCAAGCCACACGTAGTTATAAGGGTTCTGTTTAACATCTTGCAGTATGACATACAGTTTAACATCATGCGGGACGTTCTATATTTTACACTCATGTAGGACCAAGCAGTTTAGGGTCATGCTGGACTGAACTATTTAGGGTCATGCTGGACCAAACAGTTTAGGGTCATGTTGGACCGAACAATTTAGGGTCATGCTGGACCAACTGGATCAGGAAAATTATTTCTTGTGAAACTTGGCATTGGTAAGAGGAGTTATTTTCTCACTATCCATGGTCACCAGGGAGTATGCTCCATTGGGGTAAACCCGGTGAATTATGTATGGTCCTTTCCATTTGGGCTCCAACATGGGTGGTTTCCTACCAGGGATCACTGGTGTCCGGAGGGCCAATACCAAGTCACCTTGCAGGAAAGAGTGGAGGTGAACCTTCTTGTTAAAGGCTCTAGCTATCTTATTATGATGCCTTTTCAGATTGTGCAAGGAATGAAGCCTATTCTCGTCAAGTGCTTCCAATTCAACCAGATGAATTTCTATTACCTTATCTGGAGCCTTCTGGTCATTGAATTATGTGCGTAACGATGGCAGATGGATCTCAATGGGAAGGACGGCCTCAGCTCCGTACACTAGGGAATATGGGGTCACCTTGGTGGAATTAGGAGCTGTCGTCTGATAAGACCATAGGATGTTGGGGAGCTTGTGTGGCCAGCTCTTCTTATTTTGACCAACCATTTTCTGAAAAATGTTAGAGAGGGTTTTGTTGAACGCCTCGATCTATCCATTTTCATGTGTGTGGTATCAGGAGGTACGGTTCAAACGGATGTTGTACTTGGTGTACAATTTCATCAGCTCAGATGCTCAGAAGCTCGTGCCATTATCAGTGAAGATGGCGTGAGGGACTTCAAACTGGTAGATGATATTGGATCTCACAAAGTCAACAATAGAATGGTCCTTGACCTCCGTGAGTGGAACTGCCTCTACCCACATGGTAATTAAATATGTAGAGGTCAGGATAAAACTTTACTGGCAAGCTGTCGTTGGTGGATATGGTCCCACAACGTCGAGTCCTCATACCACAAATGACCAAGAGTACTTGGTGGATTTTAGAGGTTCTGGTGGCCGATTCATGAAGTTATCATGAATTTTTCATGTGTGACATCTCTTGGAAAACTCGAGGAAATCATGGATCATGGAGGGCCAAACGTACACTGGTCTTTGAATCTGGTGGGAAAGCTTCGGCCCAGTCTGGTGGGCGCTGCAAGAACCGGCATGAACCTCTAGCATGACTTGAGAAATCTCAACTCCTTGGATGAAATGGAGGAGAACACCGTCAAACATGGTCTTGTAGAGGGTATTCTAAAGACTGGGACCACACTAGAGGAAAAACTACAGCGCACGACATCAGATTCGCCGGTGCTTGGCCAAATTAGCCGGGAAGTAACCATTTTGGAGATACTCGACAAAGGGGGCTCTCCAGTTGAGGGTCACTTCAACAACTTCATCTGAGGAACCTGGGGGTCTGGTCATGGAGGCCCCAAAGGTATAATGGATTACCTGAAGGCCATCATCGTCATCTGGGGTGATGAGAGAAATGACTCTTTGATGCGCCACGTGGATAATTAGATCATCCTGCTCGGGTTTTTCAAGTGATGCTTTCAGGCTGGCCAGGGCATCCACTCTACCGTTCTAAGATCGAGGGACATGAGTAACTTCTGGTCAATATGAGAATTGGGCCATTAGCTGGAGGGTGCACTCCAACAATGGTAAATGCTCTGGTTTTCTAACGATGTAGTCACCGTTGATCTGCCAAATGACTAGTTTGGAATCCCCTTTCACATGAAAATGGGGAACATCAATCTCGAGGTCCAGTTGAAGGTTAATGATAAGAGGCTGATACTCCACCTCATTGTTGGTGCAGCCTTCTGAAAATAGGAATGAGTATAAAAGAATAGATTGTGTCGGGTTAATAAAGATGATACCCAAGCCTACCCTGTTGATTCTGGGGTCATTGAGCCTCCTGTTGGTGGGACTCTACGAAGCACCATCAAAATGCATCTGACAACATGGGATAACATGATCTACTGAAAGGATTGCCTCATCAAGAAAATTGAGATCCAAGGACTGGTCAACATGAGCCTGATGGGTAGCATGGAAGTATACCAATACATGCCCCTTAATAGCTTTCTGAGGGAAAACCTGACATCAAACTACTGAAGAATCACTACCCATCATGCTAGACGGCTAGTCAAAACACGACGGTTCAGAATGTACTTCATCATGTCTACCTGAGACACTAGATATACCTCGTAGTGCTGCATGTAGTGTCACATTTTCTGTACTACGAATACCGGTTCAAGGCAGCTCTTTTTGATGGGGGAGTATTTGGTCTCTATATCGATGAGCATACGACTGAGATAGTAGAGGTTGTTTTCTATCCACTCATTGATCTTCTGGGTGAGAAGGGTGCCAAGAGATCATTCCAGGTCAGTAACGTACATGATCAGTGGTTTCCCAGAGATGGGTGATATCATGACCGAAGGCTGGATCAGATACTGCTTGATTTCCTCGAATGTGGTTTGGCACTTTTTGTCCCACTCGTAGGCGGAGCCTTTCTTCATGATCCAAGAAAAGGGCTTACACATTCCGGATAGATTCATAATGAATTGGCGTATGTAGGATAAGTGGCCTAGGAAACCTCGATTCTCCAAAATATTTCTCAAGGGATTAATCTGACTGATGGCCTTGATCTTCTCTGGGTCGATATCGATGCTGTAGTACCTAAAAAAAAGCCCAAGAACTTCCCATAGGTGACCTTAGAGGCACATTTCAATGGGTTCATCTTTAGGTGGTGGGAACGGAGGAATCCAAAAACTTTCTCGAGGACTTTGAGATGGTCCTAGTTCTGGTGATATTTGATCACCAGATTTTCCACATAGCATTCCACCAATGTCCCTAGGATCGGATTGGATATGTGATGCATGACCCTCTAATAGGTGGCACCTGCATTCTTTAAACTGAAGGGAATGACCTGGTAACAAAACGTACCTTGAGGAACTATGAAAGCTGTGGAATACTCATCTCAAGGTCTATTCAGATCTGGTTGTATCCTGAGTGACCTTCCATAATGTAGAGGGATTGGAACCCACCCATAGCATCTGTCAATAATTCTGTCACATGAAGGGGAAAATCATCCTTCAGATAATGACGGTTGATGTCGCGGAAGTCAATACAGACTCTGATCTGTCCATTCTTCTTCCTGACTGGCACAATGTTGGCTATCCACAAGGGGTACTGGACCTCCTTGAAAAAAGATGTCTCTAATGATCTTGTCAACTTTGGCCTCAACCATGGAACCATGATAAGGGTGCATCTTTCTATGGGGCTTCTTGAACCCGTGATGATTTTTCGGTAGACCAAGGTGGTGGATGGATACCTAAGGATCTAGCTCTAGAATCTCATCATTACTCTAAGAAAACATGTCATGTCGATGCTTTAGGAATTTGATGTACTTTTGATGGTTCTCGAGGAACATGGTGGCACTGATCAATGTGGGTCTCAGATCTGCCTCACTTCTGAGGTTCACCTGTACTAGTTCATCGACCGTGGCGGAGACACCCTATTCAAAGGGGGGGGATCATCCTCTACATCCTCTTCTTCACTTGTGGAGGATGGATATTTAGTGAGAGGAGATTTCTCTGGGTCAGCAGATCCAAAAGAGAGGCTGGTACCTTCTTGAGTATCAGTGGTCACCACATTGAGAGACTCTGGTACTACAGAAAACATTGCAATGAAATTTGTCAACCCGATCTTATCTGGTATTTAGAAGAAGGGTCCACTGTTGATAATTTCAAAGAATTAGTGGTGTGTTGGCTTGAGCCGGTTAATTGCAGCCTATAGAAATAGGCACGTATGACGTACTGCTGTTGCTATGGGGCGGACATCCCGATACCTTACGGGGGTAGGAGGCTCCGGGATCTCCTAAGCCTGATTTGTGTAGGATTACGAGGTGATTTTCAACCATCACTTGGACTTGGTAATATTCTTCTCCCTTGTACCAGATACAACAAAACATTGCCCCATGTCAGGGGTCATTTCCTCCAATCGATGGATCGGGAAGACGTAGGCATCATCCAGACCTGCCCAGGGGTCAGTTGCAACCACGATGGGTTCAACCTCACTAGCCTAAATCTTAGTTTCATTTCTCTTATAATATTCGGCATCCATGTAGTGATATTTAAAAGATGAAAAAGGAGACGTGTCACCTTGGATCACTCCCACTTGACCATTGAGGTATTACATGAGGCACTGGTGATACGATGAGGGAACCGCCGCGTGGAAGACCCTCGTTTGGATTGAGGGTGGCACAGGGCGGACCTCCATGCCATTAAATTGGCCAGTGATGTATAGTGTTTGGATGTTCCCATATATGGGAGATCCTTCATCTTCTCCAGAGAACAAAATGATGTCCTGACATTCAGCGTTCTCAACCCCTTCATCATGAAAAGCTTTTGCGGATGCTACCTCTGTCTCAAACCTGAGGGTGCTTCTTAAAGCCTCAGCAAGGGCTTAAAAAATATCTAACGACAAGAGAAGGGCCTAGAGGATGGAAAGCATCACTGGGATGATGGAAAGGTTCTTGAGAACATCATAAATCTGTGCCAGTCATGAGATTCTACTTGCAGGAGGTCGTTCTGTGACAGGAGGCATGGCGGGCCCTACTGGCAGGGCCGACGGCTGACTGGTGTTAGGCATATCATGCTGCTCACTAGTCGAATCCCATATAGTAGCTACCAGATGAGGTCCAGATGACTGATACCTACCTATATTAGGGCGAGGCTGGTCTCGGCACGGTCTAGGTGACTCTACCTGATCCAACAACGCAAACAGTGGCAGAGGTGGGCCTGATGACACCGGATGTGGAGGCTGTGTGTGCTGAGCTCTACACTGGGCCTGCTGTCTGGTATTAGTGGCATGCAAGGCCTGGCTAGAGGTGCCAAATAATGTTCCTAGATGACCCATATGGTCGCGGATCCACCAACATTGGCGTCATCTTGGGACATTGGGGAGGTTCGCCTGGTGCCCCCCATTATTGGGAGTCATATAGGGATTTACCAACTCCACAGTATTAATCGAAGCGTACCCTTGACCATCGCTTGAATATTCATCCATAACTGGGAGGATTCGAGGAGGAATCCCTATCTCGAGAGGCATGAATTCACTAAGAGTGCGGGAAGATGATGGCATTGGAGGGGGTGTGTTGCTTTCCCTGGCACCGTCGATGCTTGCTCTTCTGGGAAGAGGCTAGCTGAGATGATGATGCAGAAGTAGAGGCTATAGCTTCTGAAGGCTATGGCTGATTTAGGCATGCACTAATGATACCATGGTCACGAGAAACCATTTTTCGAGCTATCTAGTCATCATACTTCTGGGAATCGGGTTAGAAACCTGAATCCACTCACCCTCATTGTTGTTGCTACTGTCTAGCCTTACGATGATGCATGCCACTTGTACCGGAGTCGGGCCCCACCAGAAAATGTTGTTATCGACCTGGTACTGAAGCCAATCTTTGAACACATATCACTACTTTAGGGTGTGACCCATGATCCGATGATTGGGGCAATAGTTGGGGAGATCAGTGAGGTTCGACTCTTCTGGCCTTCTGCCCTCTGGAAAACGGACAATCCCTTGTTTCCAAGAACTTTAGAAATAGTCAGGGACCTGATTCTCATTGAACAAGTAGTTCTGGTTTCTTCTGTCCGGATAGGGGGACTTGGAGCCTGGCCCTGACGAGGAGCTAGTGGAGCCTATCGATGAGGCGGATCTTGGTTCTCCCACCTAGGCGGTGGAGGCACATTTCGTGGGGGCACCTTCTGATTCTGAGAAAACCACTACTGGGCTGGAGGCTGCACCTATGGTAGCGAGCCTCTGCAAGGCTGGGGAGGTGGCTCCCCCAGTAATAATTACAGCTATCTGGGGGCCTCTATTTGGGCCACCGCAGCAGGCTCAGCTCTAACAACCCTTCTCGTGGGAATTGCGGGAGGCAACAGATGTGTCTGGCTAACCTGTTGCAAGGCTTCTTCCAGGAGATGGGCCTTATCAGAGATGTCTTGAAATCCCTTGGGGTTGTTCTATGTTATTAGAGAGGGAACCAGTTCTGTCTTGACATTTCCTACACTCATCGTCATTAATTCTTCCTCAGTCAGTGTCATGTCAAGGGAATATGTAAGCCCTTTCCACTGGGCTATAAAGTCTGCAACACTCTCATCAGGCCTTTGATTTCACTTGTAGAGGTCTGTAATGATTTTTTTCTATGTAGTGGATCTGAACACGTAGAGGAATTACCTGTGAATTTCCTCCCAACTATTTATAGATCTTATGGGAAGATGTCTTTACCAGATGAATGCATGCCCCTCCAATGTCTAAAAAAAACAAAAAAGCTTGGAAGCCTCTTGCTATGCTGGAGTCCCCAATATGGAACCAAACCATGAGTTGAAGGGGGCCGGGTGCAGTAGAGGGTCCCATGTCTCGTTAAATTGGGAGACAATGGGATTCTCAAAACTCGGAGGTTCCATCATATCATCCACCCATGCTAGATATGGTTTTCCATCACTAGGGATTTCCGCCTGTCACGTTTCCAATGCCTCAAGGCAGGAAATGAGTACCTCCATTTGATCATATGGGCAGGGTTCCCTGTCCTGATAGGGATCCCTAACTATGAGCATGTTGGTGGGTTCTTCAACATGGTAAGCAGACCCAACGGCTCGTGGAGTGGCGGGCGGCATGAACCTTGGGGCGGCTAGGGGAGCCCGAGTTGGGTCGCTTGGATTATCACGTCATTTGGGAGGGTTTTGAGGGACATACCACGCCATCTTGCTGTAAATTCTGGCCTCATCCTTGTCTGCAGGGGCAAGACAGTCAGGGTCGCCTGGAGGCAGCTCGTCGAGGGGAAGTTGTTCCTTCCCCTGTTGTACTTGTTTAGGATTGACGTAGTCTGGCCGTCGCTCTGCAACGCGTTCAGCCAGGAGTTCTTCAACCAACTTCTTCTACTCGGAAACTTATTGGCATAATGTGGCCTTCTCAGGGTCTTCCTCCTTCTTCTGAACTAAGGCGGATGGGTCAGAGTTCTTGGCAGCTCCGACATGCTCTTTACCCTTACCGGAATTCTGGCTAAGTACTAATGTATAGGAGGGTGCGAGGAGACCTAGTAGGTTCCTCTTATGGAGAGTAACCCTCCCCGATGGGTCCAATAGTGGTGGAACACCCTCAGGGGTATGTCCCCATCATGAAGCTCTAACTCATCCTCCTAGTCCACTATGTCGGCCATGTTGATCGTGACCCTTCCAGGGGGAATGTCCTCGATATCGGCTAGCAAGTAGGGTTATTGTCAGATAAGACTGAAGAGGAGGGAATCATACTACCCCCAGCCATGGATTTTTACATGGGGGAAAGCCTCCTTGATGAACTTGTGGAGTATCTTGAAACTCTAAATGCATTGATCTTGGAGGACCCTACGGTGGCCTGGTGACTCGAGGCGCTTGGCCACATGGAGCACAACCATATTGATTAGACGACATTGCTCGCCAATGTCTTCAAGATGTTCGTGGATCCTGGGATAAACCACTCACTGATGACGAAGGAAAATGTGTGTCACCCAGAGGGTTTGGCAGAAACATTCAACTTCCTCTGGAGCGAGGGATTCTGGAGCACAGAAATTCGGTGCTGTCGTGCGCCAAAATTCCTTAGAGAAGTGGTCTCCTGTGAGGATATTCCATAATCTCCTCAGCTAGAATTCAGGTTCTATCCATTGATTTACCCATTCTTCAACTAGGGGTGGCTGAGGAACTGGCAGCGGTACTGAGGCAGACCACTGGGGTGGAAGGATGGCTGGTGGAGAGTATGGAAAACGGGATGACTGGCCACCGAATCTCGGGCTGTCTTCCAAATAGCGTAGCGACCTGGATGCTACATCACGATATGACAGGCTTATGCCTGCAGTTCTTGGTTCAGAGGCTAGGGATACTGCCGATAGGTCATGTTGCTGCTCGCCCACCATCGTTCCCTAGAATAGTTCTTCGTGATATCTTATCGTGGTAGAGATCGCTTCTAGTGACGATGGTGGTGATTGCACAATCATGACCTGTGGGTTTTCCAGATTTTTATCCTCTGGGATTTACCTGCAGAGGGAGGTGGGAATCAGATGGACCTTGCATTCCGGGAGTATTAGGTTGATGCTCCTTGTTCCCACCCCATCCCATGACTCAGATGAGTGAGGGGAGGGTTCTTAAGCTGATTCGTATTCCGCTTCAGATTCTGAGAAGTGGACTAGTTTGATCTTTATCTGGACCTCCCCAGAATAGTTCTTATGGCGGCGACAATCTGCATTCCTGACCTTGGTGGCTCCTCAGTACATGGATGATTTCTAACATGAGGCCCTTTGGCTGCACTAGTGTTGAGGCGGAGAGGGTTTCCACCTATGTAAGTCAGGGTTCGAGGAGCACCGGGAAAAATGTCAAAGGGGACATGTCACGAACTAGGCTGGGTCGCCATACGATCCGATTCCCGACCCAGTCGACACCAAGGCCCGAGGGGCATTCCAGATCCCCACAGGCTAGAACAAGTGCCTAGGTATCAAAACATTACATGGGAACGATTTACCCATAATAAAAGTTTGAAAAAAAACAACTAACAAGAATAAAAAACTAATACTAGAAACTGAAAACCAAACACGTCTTTAAACTACAAAAAGGTTTAAAGTCTACAATTCAACTAAAAACCCCAAGTTCACAACAAGGATAGAAAACTAAACTCCGGTACAAACCTCCTCGCGACACGAGAAGCCCCATCCCCAAGCTACTAACACTAACCTACACACGAAGACCAACAACATCTGAACCACCATCACTGAGCACGATGTCAACAACCTAGAGACAACAAGAACCAAGGTCTACATACACCCGAAGGTGTATGCAGGGTGTGACAGAAAATCCTAGTAGGACATCACCCAATAAAAAGGGTTCCACGTGTAAACATTAAATGACAAATACATTTGCAGGCTAAATAAATGAAATGACGCCAAAACTTGTACAATTTTAAAGTAATTGTTTCTATAAATAAAACATTGTCAAAGAAAAAAACTGTAATAATTAAACCAAAACACCCTTGAATTTAAGAAAAACCCAAACCTTTAAGAAACACCCAAAAGCTACACTGTATGCTGAAGGTGAGTGTATAGTATTCCAGGAGAACCAAAAGTGGGAGAGACCCTAAAGGTACCAGAAATAGGAATGGGACCATAGAACATCGTGTCTCGATGAACAGTAGTATAGGAATCACAACCAAAATATGTTCTCGTTCACAAGCCACTAGTTGGGAAACACATCCATAACCTAGTGGTCACCAATCATCATCCAATGTTTAGTTAGTGTTGTAATCATCAAACCAGCTAAGTGAAACCGGGTCAGAGCTAGTTCTGTATCACTAGCATGCTAGATCTAGTCCACCCACATAGTATCCAAGATTCTCCTTTTGTGCTCAAGATGTTAAAATTTCACATTTCATGTCAAACTGAGACAAATAAAACAAATAGGGTGTAACATAAAACCAACACCAGACTTTTATACACACAGAAAACCATTTGACAAAGTATGCATGCCAAAAGAATTTATCCAACTCAATTAAAACAATTTTCGCATTACTAATAATTATTTATTAAAACATATTAAATTCTTTTTCAACAAATTATTTAAAAAGAAACAGAACATGACTAGCACAAAAGAAACAACTCATCCCTCCACCCTGACCAAACATACCCGACGCCACATGAATAACACAACCTGCACCACTCGCATCAAATAATAACCCAATCGTATAGTTAACAGACCATTTTCCCGATTAAACAAAACACTAAAAAATTTATTACACAAATCCAGAAGATGAAACATGACTTTAAACACCAAAGACACACTCAAATTCCCTTTTCGAACAAAATTCATATGAATGCTACACTAGAACATAAACTCTGCATTTTGCGCCTTTTCACAAAACAAAAACAAAATTTATAAAACACTAGCAGATAGTTCAGTGTGGATTTTCATGGAAACATCCCATTAAAACCACACAACACATTACCTTATGACCAAACACATGCAGAAATGTATTGAAAACACATTTAACACCACTTTCACAGCATAAAAACTAACTGCACATATTATTAAACCCTAACGATAGACTAAAAAAACATGTTTTTAAATAGAGAATGTACCCGTACCACATAAACATACTGATAAACAAATATAATTCATTGAAAAATGTAAAGATAACTAAATCTGCACCCAAAGGAATTAATCAATTAATATTATAAATTAACTATGAAAGCGAATTAACTTATCAGATAATTCTTAAACGTGGAACCACCTACCTTGATGTCGAATCTTTCAAACTTTGGTGTGGAATTCCAATCGCATGAACTACGCCCCACATAGATCATAAATTAAACCCTAAAACATGAATTGAAACCAAATAAAATCAAAAAATAATGCTAAAACTAACACCCAATGTGGGAAAATAAAACTCACCCAAAGAGGTTTCGTGCCTGAAGGAGGTAAGGGAGGCACTGGACTAAAGCTGAGGAGAGGGGGGGCAAGGTGCGACGACAGGGGGGGGGGGGGAAGGTGCGATGACAATTTACAGGAGCTGCTCAATGGGAGGAGGAGATGTCAGTGGCAGTCGTTGTGTGTAGGCAAGGAGGATGGTTGTCAGACAGAGGAGTGGGGTGTGGGCCACGCAATCTGGCTTGATGAGGCTGGCCGAGAGGGAGGGCTTGTGGTGCTAAGGGGAAGGCCAGTTGGCTGGCCCGAATGCTGACTGAGGGGAGTCACCGACAGGGCCTTTGCGACGACACGAGATGGGAGCGGGATTTGTGGTGCCGAACATGGGAGTTAGAGGGGAGGGGAACGACGGGGAAAAAGAGCGGTGGTGGAATGAAGAAGGAGTAGGGGGCATCTGGCTTCGTCGGACAGATCAGGATAGGGGAGGTCCGACGTGATGGAGGGTCATGGATTGGCCAGCAGTCAGGGCGCAACGCACATTGGGATAGGGGGTGCGACGGGCTGAGGGTGCGACAGGCTGAGGGTGCACTAGAAAGG
Organism: Viscum album; assembly: GCA_963277665.1. NCBI lineage: Eukaryota > Viridiplantae > Streptophyta > Magnoliopsida > Santalales > Viscaceae > Viscum > Viscum album. The sequence continues at coordinate 1,470,052,763 of OY728158.1, forward strand.
GCTTTACCGGGCAGGAAGAGAGGGAGGGTCGGCGAAGGAGGTGAGCGACGACCTCAGCACGCAGGATGGAGAACCCACAGGTGCGGCATAAGGAGACTGAAAACACTAAGAAAAGGGGGGAAGAAGAAAAAGAAAAAAATTAATAGAAAAAAAAAACAACAAATGAAAAAATAATAATAAAAATAAAAATAATAATAATAATAATAATAATAATAAACTAGAATATCAATAATGATGTTTATATTAAAAAAAATAATAGAACCAAATTGATAGTAATAAAATCAAATAAAAATTTATATCTATTAAGATAATAATAAAAATATTTAAAACAAGAGAAATAATAACAAATAAAATAACTTAATTTTCATCATTAATATAAATAATAATAACACTCAATAATAATTAATAATATCCTAAAATAATAATATTATTATTATCTGTAAAACCATTAAGTAAATTTTTATCTGAATATTATTATTTTATTCTATTTTTATTTTATAACTCAATAAATTTTATTTATTCATTATTAATTTGTTTCATGTAATTAATTGAACATTGAAAGGTCGCCCGATGGACCAGGCGAGGCCGCGCGGTTTCAAAATCGTGCCTCGCCCGAGTCATGCCTCATCTAAGGCCACACAGGCTCAATTTTCATTGTATTCCCATTTTAATATTCGCCGCATATTTTTTATCTTCCATGAATATCAGATAGGTCATGCGGTGACCTGAACAAGGTCGCATGTGGTGACCCAGGCGAAGTCATGCGGTTTTGACCATGTCCTTCCTCTGCATTGAACACTGTCAAGGAAAAACATGTGTTTTAAAAAATAAGATCTCAAAAGTTTAAGTCGGTCTTAAAAACAGACTACTCGACGCAAAGAAAATTAATAAAATAGTTAATTCAAAGATGGTGGGTGTGAAAATTCTTCCCACCATAAAGATTTCCATCCCCGAAAATCCACAACTAGGACCAAACCCCAATGTAAAAAACCACACTCCCTTAGGATTCAAAGAGGATCCCCACAAACAAAAAGCGAGAAGAGGCAAACACACAATGCTCAGAAAAAGGTGACTTATAGAAAACTTCAAGAAATGTGTAAAAAGACTTTCTGATATGTGTCACCCGCCCCAAAGAGCTAGAACACCTTCAGTTGATTAATCAAAGATTGAAACTCTCGTACCCACGTAAACCAACTTCATAGGCTGAAACACCTCAAACACCATCGAATAAAAAACACACCATTTGGCTAAAATGGACAAACAAGATCAAACCACATCCAAGGAACACTCTTATCACTTATAACCAAGCCATATTTAGAAACAGAACCAAAATGTCAACATGGAGAAGCCCGAGGGGCTCCCTACCATTAAGAACCTACCAACTCCCAATGCAAGACTGAAAGACTGAAACAGGGAGTCTCAAGGAGAGTCCCCGCCATTAAAGAAAATTCCAACACTGATTCATTCTAGAGACATCTATGCAAGACCCAACCTGGGTCTCCCCACCATTAGAACTAATAGGACATATAGAACTTTGAAATATTTTCCGATGGTGGCCAAACACCCCACCACAAGGGGCAGCGAGGGTGGGGCCCAACTACTGGGGCATCAAAACCACGACCCATGAAAAACCAACTTCTCTAAATCCTTGGATGATCCCTATTCCAATTTGAGACCAATTTACCCACTATACCCTATAAGGACCACTCAAGAAATTAGATTTGATGGGATGCAACCCTCAAGACATCAAGGTGACAAGACGACCACACCTCCTCATGTCCACAGAAAATCCCAAGCACCCAAATGGGTCATTTGGAACGAGACCACATGAATCAATTTAAACCTCATTCACCTTGAATACTGTCGATAGAAATAAAGATGGGTTTCCATACCCTACTGGGGTTCCTGACCACGCACCAGCTTCACTCTGAGGCCTCTTGCTGGAGCCCTAATTTTTTAAGCATCTCTTGCCTCATAGTCAGGTATTTAAGACTCCCGAATCGAGCTTCTACTTTTTGGCACCACACGCAACCACACCGCAACCGAGACAATTCCAACAATCACAACACACCACAACATCTAACCACTCGCTCGCGGAGCATCTACCAAAATAGGTTTTAGATGATGCACATGCATCACCTCTTCACTTTAACTAAGAAACATAAGAAAGAAAGATGCACAACAAACACTCGCCTTTGATTTGTAAAATTAGAACTCCCCAAAAGGAGGACACACTCGTATGAAGAAAGGGATTCCTGAATGGTTCAATGAAATTTACCTTTTCACTTTGAAGAGAACTACCACTACAAGACTTCACCAACATGACCCTCATGGCCGATGAAAGTACTACGATCCTTTCAAAACATCTTCCAACCTCGATAATTCTGAACCGCCTTCACCCTTCCCACTGGAATTCCTTTAACTGTTTCCTGGGGGACTTTTAGACACAACAGTTTCAAACATCATGCCTGTCGACTTGGACAACTCAAGGTGACCAAAGCTCCCTTCAACTCCTCTCGTGCCCTCCATCCCACTGCGAGAGGACCCGCTTAACCGAAAAGGATAAGGGAAAAACATAGAACTATTACTCAAAAGGGAGAGTCCTTGCTTTAATCAACTGGAGGGCCGGCCAACGACGAATTACTCGTGGTCATGCCCAACGACATGTCGGTACTTTATGGAGGAATACACAAGTCAAGAGAGAGAACCGCATACCCAATCAAACTAGTCTAATGTCCAAGAAATATCACAAGCAAACACTAAGAGTGTAGTGGGAACCACTGCAAGGGCTTCACGAAGCACTTTATAGAAGCACCCATTAACCACATGCTTGCACTCCAACTTACAAATAAAAAAATCAAACTTGAACAGAATTCTGTCAAAAAGGATTCTTGACTCAAAATGCCTCACATCCAACGTGTCAAAATCACAAGGACACACCATGCAATCACCGGATACTAAAACACCAAATTTTCATTTAACAAAACATTATGCATTTAAGAAAATCTTGTGGGTTGCACAAACACAAATGGTGTCCCATGGGCCTCGCACATGCATGTTCTTGTGCCACACCGGCACCCACCTCATGTCCATCCAGGCACTCATCCACTGGTTCCATTAACCATTTCTCTTTCCCATATACATTCAGGCATGTGGTTTCCCACGAGGACACAAAGAATAAAAACCAAACCTTTCTATTTTTTTTTCAAAACCAAAACATTCAACCCACAATTTTCAAACCATACACATAATCATTTTATTCACATCATATCAAAACAATTTTTCAAAACCAAATCATTTTTCCCCTAAAATCCATATTTTTAGGAATCCAAAACAAAGACACGAGGAACAATGCATGAGAAAACTAGTGTCAGCAGGTGATTAGAACATATGGTTGGCAACCATACACGAATCATGCCACTGGCCATGGAGAGTATTTTAGGATAGTGTCCTCAACTCCACAAGGCTTTCCAGACCATGTAAGCTCACTAAGTCCACTTACCCTACTCCATTTTCATTTCCCCTAGACAAGATTAACTGCAAGGACCAAAAACTAAGACAAACCTCAAATACTTTGGTAACTTGAGTCCCGCAACGTGGTGTACTGGCCAGGCACCTTACTCATAGCCAGGACGTTGAGTCTTAACAACCTTAACTCCAGTCTACCATGACTCTATCCCAAAAGAACATGACCCAAGAGAGAAAACCTGGCTCTGATACTATTTTGTCACAAACCAGGCCGGGTCGCCATCCGACCCGGTCCGCGCCAAGGCTCGAGGTGTGATCGCGATCCCCACGGGATGGCACAGGTGCCTGTGTATCAAAACATTACATTGGAACGATTAACCCGTAATAAATGTTAGAAAAAAACAACTAACAAGATAAAAAAACTCAAACTGTAAACAGACAACCAAACATTCCTTTAAACTATAAACAGGTTTAAAGTCAACAATTCAACTAAAAACCCCAAGTTCACAACAAGGATAGAAAACTAAACTTCGATACCAACCTCCCCATAACATAATAAGCCGCATCCCAAAGCTAATAACACCAAACTACATGTGAAAACCAACAACATCTGAACCACCATCACTGAGCACGTTGTCAACAACCTGGAGACCATAAGAAACAAGGTCTACATACACCTGAAGGTGTATGCATGGTGTGAGTGAAAATCCCAATAGGACATCACCCAATAAAATGGATTCCACATGTAAAAATTAAATGAAAAATACATTTGCAGGCTAAATAAATCAAATGACACCAAAGCTTGTATAATTTTAAAGAAATAGTTTCTATAAAGAAAACATTATCAAAGAAAACAACTTTAATAATTAAACAAAAACACCCTTGAATTTAAGAAAAATACAAACCTTTAATAAACACCCAAAAGCTACACGATATGCTGACGGTGAGTGTATAGTAGTCCAGGAGCACAAAAAGTGGGAGAGGCCCTAAAGGTACCAGAAAAAGGAATGGGACCCTAGAACATCGTGTCTCAGTGAAAAGTAGTATATGAATCACAAAAAAAATATGTTCTCATGCACAAGCCAATAGTAGGGAAACACATCCATAACCTAGTGGTCTCCAATAATCACCCAATGTTTAGTTAGTGTTGTAATCATCAAACTAGCTAAGTGAAACCGGGCCAGAGCTACTTCTATATCACTTGAATTAGCATGAGTAAACACTCATTGCACATGACTTATCATGATACTATACTTTACCCAATGCATTGGAGCGCTATAAAGGGCGCACCCTTCTTAAACATTTCATTTCATGCATAAGTGTGCCACATGGATCATAAAACATGGATTCATAAAACATAATCATTTATTCCACGATAAAGGAATGTGGAATTCATACATGAAACTTTATAATCAATAAGTAAATGTGCATAAAGGTGAATACCCTTGATGGAGAAATGGGCATGGTATTCACTACACAATGACATTGGCTTAGAAAATCGGTGTGATTTCGGCAGCGTAACGGCGTGACATAAGAATTCATAAAAAAAGCTGATGAGAGAGAAAGGGGTTCCTCATCATATTTACATGTAATGGACAGTAAGGAGGTCATATAGATACATGTCCCAACAATTTAAAAGGAATTTATATTCATGATACAAAAGTATTCCTTGAATGTAAAAGAGGAGAAAAAGGTTTCTTTCGGAATTTCGGCATAGTAACGGGTGTACATGGGAGGCTTTTAATGAGAGAGAAAGGGGTCTCCCATCATTAAAACAATAATAGGGAAGTATGGGAGAGGTGTGAAACCATACCCCAACATTCATAATTGAAATTAAAAGGGCAATACAACTTAAATAAAATTGACAAAAATGAGAAAGGAAGAAAAAACCCTTACTTGAAAGTGTGCTTCCAAAGGCTAGAGAGAGGCTTGTGAGAGGCTTCTTGGGAGCTTGGGGAACCTTGGGAGGATTCTAGATAGATTAGGGCAGAGGTTGGATGAACTCCAAGGGATTTTAGTGAGGAGTAAGTGGGGGCTTGGGTGGGTTTATATAGGAAAGGTGAGAGAATTCTTTATTATTTAGGTTTGGGACCCCTTATATTAAAATAATCCAAACCACAAACCATCCCATGGTATTTGCCCATGGTTTCTGGAAAAGGAAAGAGGAAAACAATATTTTACAAGGCCATGGTCCGAACTTATTAAAAAATTAGGGTTGCTTATGTGGAGGTGAGTCACACTCCCATGGAAATTAATTTAAAAAGGCAAAGTGTTAAATAAGTCTTGAGGGCTCCATTAATGCTTTGAAAAGTAAGTCAAACAAACCCAAAACCTCATTATTTTAATGATAAAACACATATTGGCCGAACATAAGGATTATGGTATTTTATTACATCCCCATTGGGTCATTATGATGTCATAAAACATATTATATATTTAAATGGTATTTAATTTTTACCCAAAAATTTGACTGTCTCAGAAAAGTATGAAAAAAATCACAGTTGGATAATATCGATGTCCTGATTCCAAAAATAATATTTATTTTATCTAAATAATTTTCTAAATATATGAATTTTCACTTTTAAAATAAAAACCGACATTTATATAAAAAAATTCACGGGTTTTGACAAAAATGGCTTTCAAAACTTAATAAAATTTTTAATTGCATTCATAAAATTATAAGATCATTTATATTTAATAAAAATTTATTTAATATTAATAATAATATTTTATTAAAATATTATTTAATTAAAAAAATCCTTTAATTTAATAAAATATAATTCTTAATTAAATAATAACTAAAAACACCATTTGTACTTTAAAAACTAATTACAATGTATCAAAAATGACTAGAAATTATATTCATTATTATATACAAAAATAATGTACATGAACATGGTGCTACTTATTTGTTACATAACCCCTTAAAATAGCCGCATAAGACCTAAGGGTAAGGTGTGCGATGGTGATGGACTCTTGGGGTTGCTTGGATAACATCGCTCGAGTTGTAATTTCAATCAACTTCCATTTTTTCCGTAGACGATCACGTTCGAGCTTGACTTGATGAAGCTCAGCTTGGGCTTGGTAAAGGGCAAAGCCCAAAGACGCCACCTCTTTTCCGAGCTCTGACAAATGGGCTACGTAAGGGGAAATTCTACTGGATGAGGCCATCGCTTCCTTTGTCTGAGTAGAAATGGGTTCGTTAAAGCCTTATATTTATACTACTCAGATGATCACTGCTCAACGGCTAAAAAGTAACGGTCACAAATCTTAACGTAAAACTAAAGAAGTTGACATCTTATAAAAACATTTTTCATAAAGAGACATTTAACTGGATCAAGAGGGATTTTCATTAATGAAACTTTGGGTCTTTACAACATTCCCCCCTTAAGAAATTTCGCCCTCGAAATTTTCCTTTTCCCACACTAAAACAAATGTGGGTAACTTAGCTTCATCATATCCTCTGACTCCCAAGTTGCTTCTTCAAACTTGTGGTTTCTCCACAACACCTTGACGAGGGGCATTGTCTTATTTCGTAGAACTTTTTCTCTACGATCTAAGATCTTCACTGGTTGCTCCTCATAAGAAAGATCGTCTTCTAATTGTACCACCTCGGAAGAGAGTACATGTGAAGGGTCTGGTATGTACTTCCTTAAGAGGGATACATGGAAGACATCATGCACCTTGGCCATAGTAGGTGGAAGTGCTAGTCGATAGGCCACAGCCCCAACACGATCAAGAATCTCGAAGGGCCCGATGTACCTTGGACTTACCTTCCCTTTCTTTCCAAACCTCATGACCTTCTTCCACGGAGATATGCGTAAAAACACCATATCTCCGACTTTAAACTCAAGGTCTCGTCGACGATTATCTGCATAACTCTTCTGTCGACTTTGGGCTGCCTTGATATATTGCTGAATGGTTTTCACCTTATCCACCATTTCTTCGACCATTTCTGGTCCAAGCAGCTTACGTTCACCAACCTCATCCCAACATGCCGGTGTTCTACACCTTTTCCCATACAGGGCTTCATATGGTGCCATTTGGATGCTCGAGTCGAAACTATTATTATAAGAGAACTCAACCAGAGGAAGATGTTGATCCCATCCTCCTTTAAAGTCCATTGAGCACGCTCTCAACATATCCTCAAGTGTTTGGATAGTCCGCTCGGATTGGCCATCAGTTTGAGGATGATAGGCCGTACTGAAGTTCAGTTCAGTATTCAGAGCATTGAAGACTCTTCCAAAACATAGAGGTAAAACTTGGATCTCGGTCAGACACAATAGATAGTGGTACTCCATGCAACCGTACCACTTCCCTGATATATATCTGTGCCGGTTGATCCAAAGAGAAATCATCTCGAATATCAATGAAGTGTGCAGTCTTTGTAAGACGATCCACAACAACCCAGATTGCATTGTTGCCTTTGGATGTCCTTGGAAGTCCAATGACGAAGTCCATGGTGATGTTCTCCCATTTCCATTCTGGTATGGGCAATGGTTGCATCATCCCCTTAGACTTCTGCCTCTCTGCCTTCACTTGCTGACACACCAGGCACTTTGATGTATATTCAGCGATCTCCTTCTTCATATTATCCCACCAAAAGTTTTCTCGGAGATCTCGATACATCTTTGTGCTCCCTAGGTGAATAGAGAAATTTGAACTTTGTGCATCATCCAAAAGTTCCTTCTTCAGCTCCGAACTTGATGGAACACATAGTCTTTTCCCAAACCGCACAATTCCTTCTTCATTAACATTAAACTCTGAGGATTTTCCCTTTTTGATAGCTTCCACTTTTTCTTGGATTCTCGCATCATCCTTTTGAGCATCCTTTAACCTTTCCAAAAGAGATGGTTGAGCAATAATTTGTGAAAGGATTGATGATGTTCCCTTCTTTATGATTCCCACGTCCATCTTCATCAAGTCTAAGAAGATTGGATCCTTCTCAATTCTCATCATTGATAGAATTGCTGGATCCTTTCTACTTAGGGCATCCGCCACCTTGTTCGCCTTCCCAGGGTGGTAATGTATTGAACAGTCATAATCCTTGATGAGCTCTATCCATCTTCTCTGGCGCATATTAAGCTCTTTCTATGTGAATATATATTTAAGACTCTTGTGGTCAGTATATATCTCACATTTCTCTCCATAGAGATAATGCCGCCAGATTTTCAAGGCAAAGATCACCGCCGCCAACTCCAGATCATGCGTTGGATAGTTTCGCTCATGGATTTTCAACTGCCTTGAGGCATAGGATATCACTTTATCATTCTGCATCAGCACACATCCTAAGCCCTTCTTCGAAGCATCACTGAATACCACAAAAAGCTCCCCACTTGTGGGTAAAGTGAGCACGGGTGCAGTGATAAGCCTCCTTTTCAACTCCTTGAAGCTTTCTTCGCATTCATCACTCCAAGCAAACTTTACTCCCTTTCGAGTTAGCTTGGTAAGAGGGTTGGACAATCGTGAGAAATTTCTCAGAAATCGTCGATAATATCCAGCTAACCCCAAGAAGCTATGGATATCAGTTACCGATGTTGGCCTCGGCCATCCCTCAATTGCATCTGTTTTGGAGGGGTCCACAGATATCCCATTGCTTGTGATGATATGGCCCAAGAATGAGACTTCCTTCAACTAAAACTCACACTTGCTGTACTTTTCATAGATCTTCTCCTTGCGCAAAGTCTCCAGTACAGTTTTTAAATGCTCCTCATGGTCCTCCTTGGTTTTAGAGTATATTAGAATATCATCTATAAAGACTACCACAAATTTATCTAGGTAATCTCTAAAGACTCTATTCATCAAGTCCATGAATATTTCTGGAGAATTGGTGAGTCCAAAAGGCATTACTATGAATTCATAGTGCCCGTACCTTGTACGAAAAGCAGTCTTGGGGATATCTTCCTTCTTCACCCTTACTTGATAATATCCCGACCGCAAGTCCACCTTGGAGAAGTATTGAGCTCCACGCAGCTGATCAAACAAGTCATCGATTCTTGGGAGAGGATACATGTTTTTTATCGTGATTTTGTTAAGTTCACGATAATCGATGCAAAGTCGCATTGACCCATCCTTCTTCTTGACGAAGAGGACTGGTGCACCCCATGGTGATGCACTTGGGCGTATAAACCCTTTATCCAGATTCTCCTGTAGTTGTTTCTTCAGCTCTTCAAGCTCAACAACAGCCATTCTATATGGAGTCTTGGATATTGGTAGCGCCCCAGGTATATTTTCAATTGAGAACTCAACATCTCTTCTTGGAGGAAGACCAGGAAGTTCCTCGGGAAATACTTCAGCGAATTCCCTCACAATAGGCATTTCTTCAAGGGTGGTTTCTTCCTTGGACTCAATCATCTGAGCCAGATATGCGTTCTCATAAGGCAGTAATATCCATGCTTGAGATGATGGAGCTAAAAGAGATTCATCTTCCTCCTGACACTTGTAAAGAATCGGGGGTCGATTCTCCATATGTAGTGTGATTTCCCTCTCCCAACAATTTATGTTGGCTCTATATAAGGAAAGCCAATCCATGCCAAGAATTGCATAAAATTCCACCAAAGGGAGTATGACGAGGTTCGCCGGGAAATTCAATCCACAGATTATAACAGGGGTGGACTTATACTCATGGGATGCAATGATTGCCCCATTTGTCGTACTCACCGACATATTTACTTCCAGGATTTGTGGTGGTGCTGTGATTGTTCTACTAAACATTCGAGATATAAAAGAATGCGTAGAACCTGAATCAAAAAGTACGTTCGCTATTCTTGATTGAATAACTAGCGTACCTGTCACCACTTCGTTGTCGGGGTTCACTTCGGCAGAAGTGATGGCAAAAGTTCTTCCTTGCTGTCTTGGAGGTTGCTGGTTGCCTCCGATAACCCTTGGATTGGGGCACTGATTTTCAAAATGACCCGGTTCTTTGCATTTGTAGCATTGAACAACGCGTTGAGGTTCGAACGGAGCGTTCCTCCCCTCTGTCGCAGCCGCGGGTCCTTCTTGCTGACAGTTAATAGCTAGGTGCCCTTCTCTTCCACACTTGAAGCATTTTCTTGTCCCCCTAAGGCAATTTCCAGGGTGCTTCTTTCCACACTTTTGGCAAGTGGGGTGCTGGAATTTATTAGCACCGTTGGATTTATCCATCGGACCACCAGCATTGAAGTCCACCTTATGCTTCTTGTCCCCATGATACCCCTATGATTCTCCGATCTCCATTTCAACCATGAGGGCACATCGGATAATTTCCTCATAGCTGTCGAAGTCACGGATCGCTAATGCTTTCCGCAAGCTAGGCTTCAGCCCACCAAAGAAGCGGTCAACCTTGCATTCGGGGGTAACGACAAAGCCGAAAGCGTATCGTGCAAGCCTTGTGAAGATTGCCTCGTACGCTCCCATAGATTCTTCATCTTTCTGCTTGAGGGAAAGGAAGTCCCTTTCCATCTTAAGACAGAGGGTGCGTGGAAAATATTTATCGAAAAACATCTTCCGGAATTCCTTCCATTCCAAAGCCTCGATCTCCTCCTCAGGCTTTGTATTTTTGATCAACGTCCACCATTGATCAGCTTCACCCTCCATACGATAAGCTTCCAGGAGAACCTTCTCTTTTTCAGAGCATTGGAGGATGGAGAATATCTTTTCAATGGAGTTGATCCATTGTTCAGCGATCGTGGGGTCGGATGATCCACTGAAAGTAGGAGGCCTTTGTCTCATGAAGCATTCAATATCAACTTGTTCTTTCTTAGGGGGGGTTGAACGTTCCTCTTGACCAGTGCTTCTATTCAAAACTTGAGTTAGCTGAGAGAGAAGCGTGACAAAGTTCGTGATTCCCGCTCCCATTGGATTGGGCATCTCATAAGTACAATCATCACACTGATCTTCACAATGATTGTTAGCCCGAGTTCTCCTATTACCGGCCATTGGCTGGAATAAAAGGAAAGTTCGGGGTAACACATAAAGGGTAATCCAAAGACAAAAGTTGATGACTTATAAATAAACTTTAATCTCTTTAACTCATGAGTCTATAGGATTCAATCCAGGCTCTTCATGATCTTCCTTCTAACATATATTCTTAGGGGCATTTTTCCCTTAATAAGGGTTCATACTAAGATTGTAAATTTATCAAAACATATCCCCCGAGAGTGTCGTAACCAAGAGTGCAGCAAGGCCCGTTGTCGTGCACCAGTTCCCGTTCGAGTCTAGCTCAAAGCGGTGTTTTCGGGTTTTACCCCTAGGATACATCTGTGCCAAAGCTGCCTCTACCTGCTCATATCCAGACAGGGATGTATTTGTTTGATAAACCACTTACTTAGTATTTACCAAAACTTAGGGATGTTTTTATTATTCTTAGTCTTGTATATAAGGCTTTACTAGGGTTTCCTAATCCCAAAAATAACTAAACCTATCCTCTGATACCAACTATGAAAACCCTGCTTTTTAATACAACTTAAGCATGCTTTATTACATAAAACTTCACTTGATACAACAAAGAAGATCGAGAGGTTTAGTGTCTTTGGGTCTTAGGACCATTACATAAAAACTTTAAACGTGAAATACGACATCTTTATTGAAAACTTCCTTTACATGACCACTACATTCCTTCGTAATTAGCATTGCATGGGATAACCTGAGGACATGCATAAGAAAAGGGTGAGCTATAAAGCCCAGTAAGGGAGTACACAATGAATAACATGAGGAGTACAATACATGTTAGGCAATAGGCATATCAATATAGCATAAGAGAAACTTGAACATAAAGGCATGATAAAGCATGACAATCATAACATGGAAATGTGGCAACAACACTTAACATTGAATTAGCATGAGCCAAGGATCATTGCACATGGAGCATGAGTAAACCCTCATTGCACTTGAAGCACGAGTAAACCCTTTTGGAACTTGAATTAGCACGAGTAAACACCCATTGCACATGACTTATCATGATACTATACTTTACCCAATGCATTGGAGCGCTATAAAGGGCGCACCCTTCTTAAACATTTCATTTCATGCATAAGTGTGCCACATGGATCATAAAACATGGATTCATAAAACATAATCATTTATTCCACGATAAAGGAATGTGGAATTCATACATGAAACTTTATAATCAATAAGTAAATGTGCATAAAGGTGAATACCCTTGATGGAGAAATGGGCATGGTATTCACTACACAATGACATTGGCTTAGAAAATCGGTGTGATTTCGGCAGCGTAACGGCGTGACATAAGAATTCATAAAAAAAGCTGATGAGAGAGAAAGGGGTTCCTCATCATATTTACATGTAATGGAAAGTAAGGAGGTCATATAGATACATGTCCCAACAATTTAAAAGGAATTTATATTCATGATACAAAAGTATTCCTTGAATATAAAAGAGGAGAAAAAGGTTTCTTTCGGAATTTCGGCATAGTAACGGGTGTACATGGGAGGCTTTTAATGAGAGAGAAAGGGGTCTCCCATCATTAAAACAATAATAGGGAAGTATGGGAGAGGTGTGAAACCATACCCCAACATTCTTAATTGAAATTAAAAGGGCAATACAACTTAAATAAAATTGACAAAAATGAGAAAGGAAGAAAAAACCCTTACTTGAAAGTGTGCTTCCAAAGGCTAGAGAGAGGCTTGTGAGATGCTTCTTGGGAGCTTGGGGAACCTTGGGAGGATTCTAGATATATTAGGGCAGAGGTTGGACGAACTCCAAGGGATTTTAGTGAGGAGTAAGTGGGGGCTTGGGTGGGTTTATATAGGAAAGGTGAGAGAATTCTTTATTATTTAGGTTTGGGACCCCTTATATTAAAATAATCCAAACCACAAACCATCCCATGGTATTTGCCCATGGTTTCTGGAAAAGGAAAGAGGAAAACAATATTTTACAAGTCCATGGTCCGAACTTATTAAAAAATTAGGGTTGCTTATGTGGAGGTGAGTCACACTCCCATGGAAATTAATTTAAAAAGGCAAAGTGTTGAATAAGTCTTGAGGGCTCCATTAATGCTTTGAAAAGTAAGTCAAACAAACCCAAAACCTCATTATTTTAATGATAAAACACATATTGGCCGAACATAAGGATTATGGTATTTTATTACATCACCATTGTGTCATTATGATGTCATAAAACACATTATATATTTAAATGGTATTTAATTTTTACCCAAAAATTTGACTGTCTCAGAAAATTATGAAAAAAATCATCGTTGGATAATATCGACGTCCTGATTCCAAAAATAATATTTATTTTATCTAAATAATTTTCTAAATATGTGAATTTTCACTTTTAAAATAAAAACCGACATTTATATAAAAAAATTCACGGGTTTTGACAGAAATGGCTTTCAAACCTTAATAAAATTTTTAATTGCATTCATAAAATTATAAGATCATTTATATTTAATAAAAATTAATTTAATATTAATAATAATATTTTATTAAAATATTATTTAATTAAAAAAAATCCTTTAAATTAATAAAATATAATTCTTAATTAAATAATAACTAAAAACACCATTTGTACTTTAAAAACTAATTACAATGTATCAAAAATGACTAGAAATTATATTCATTATTATATACAAAAATAATGTACATGAACATGGTGCTACTTATTTGTTACATAACCCCTTAAAATAGCCGCATAAGACCTAAGGGTAAGGTGTGCGATGGTGACAGACTCTTGGGGTTGCTCGGATAACATCGCTCGAGTTGTAATTTCAATCAACTTCCATTTTTCCCGTAGACGATCACGTTCGAGCTTGACTTGATGAAGCTCAGCTTGGGCTTGGTCAAGGGCAAAGCCCAAAGACGCCACCTCTTTTCCGAGCTCTGACAAATGGGATTCGTAATGGGCAATTCTACTGGATGAGGCCATCGCTTCCTTTGTCTGAGTAGAAATGGGTTCGTTAAAGCCTAATATTTATACTACTCAGATGATCACTGCTCAACGGCTAAAAAGTAACGGTCACAAATCTTAACGTAAAACTAAAGAAGTTGACATCTTATAAAAACATTTTTCATAAAGAGACATTTAACTGGATCAAGAGGGATTTTCATTAATGAAACTTTGGGTCATTACAACATTCCTCCCTTAAGAAATTTCGCCCTCGAAATTTTCCGTTTCCCACACTAAAACAAATGTGGGTAACTTAGCTTCATCATATCCTCTGACTCCCAAGTTTCTTCTTCAAACTTGTGGTTTCTCCACCACACCTTGACGAGGGGCATTGTCTTATTTCGTAGAACTTTTTCTCTATGATCTAATATCTTCACTGGTTGCTCCTCATAAGAAAGATCGTCTTCTAATTGTTCCACCTCGGAAGAGAGTACATGTGAAGGGTCTGGTATGTACTTATTTAAGAGGGATACATGGAAGACATCATGCACCTTGGCCATAGTAGGTGGAAGTGCTAGTCGATAGGCGACAGCCCCAACACGATCAAGAATCTCGAAGGGGCCGATGTACCTTGGACTTAACTTCCCTTTCTTTCCAAACCTCATGACCTTCTTCCACGGAGATATGCGTAAAAACACCATGTCTCTGACTTTAAACTCAAGGTCTTGTCGACGATTATCTGCATAACTCTTCTGTCGACTTTGGGCTGCCTTGATATGCTGCTGAATGGTTTTCACCTTCTCCACCATTTCTTCGACCATTTCTGGTCCAAGAAGCTTACGTTCACCGACCTCATCCCAACATGCCAGTGTTCTCCACCATTTCCAATCGCATACAATACGCACCACATAGATCATAAATTAAACCCTAAAACATGAATTGAAAACAAATAAAATAAAAAACGAACGCTAAAACTAACACCCAATGAGGGAAAATAAAACTCGGCCAAATAGGTGTTGTGCCGGTAGAAGGTAAGGGCGAAACTGGACTAAAGCCGAGGAGAAAGGCTATGGCATGAATCCAGTTCCAAGGGGGGAAAGGTGCGATGAAAATTTGCTGGAGCTACTTGCCGAGAAAAGGAGGTGTTAGCGGTGGTCGTTCTGTGCTGTCGAGGAGGTTGGTTGTCGGATGGAGGAGTGGGGTGCGGGCCATGTGAGCTGACTCGATGGGGCTGGCCGAGAGGGGGGGCTTGCGGTGCGAAGGGGATGGTCGGCTGGCTGTCCTGAATGCTGGTCGAGGGGAGTCGTCGGCATGGTCTTTGTCGTGGTGCGAGCCGGGAGCAGGAGGTGCGGTTCTGGACATGGGAGTCGTAGGGGAGGGGCGCAACGGGAAAAAGAAGGGGTGGTCGAATGAAGAAAGAGAAGGGGTGTCAAGGTTCGTGGGACAGAGCAGGAGACGGGAGGTATGGCGCGATGGAGGGTCGCGGATTGGCCGACAGCCAGGGCACGACACACATAGGGCTATAGGGTGTGACGGGATGAGGGTTTGACAGGCTGAGGGTGCATCGTTAAGGGCTCCATCGGGAGGGAAGAGAAGGAGTTTCGGCGAAGGAGGCGGGCGATGACCTCAGTGCATAGGAGGGAGAACTCGCACGTGCAGTGCAAGAAGACCAAAAACCTTAAGAAAGGGGGGGAGAGAAGAAAAGGAAAAAAATTAAAGGAAAAACAAATAACAACAAATAAATTAAAATAATAATAATAACAATAATAATAATCATCATCAATATCATAATAATAATAAACTAGAATATGAATAATGTTGTATATATTAATAAAAATAATAAAATCAAATTGATAGTAATAAAATCAAATAAAAAGTAATATCAATTAAGATAATAATAAAAATAATTAAAACAAGAGGAATAATAACGAATAAAATAACTTAATTTCCATCATTAATATAAATAATAATAACACTAAATAATAATTAATAATATCCTCAAATAATAATATTACTATTATCAGTAAAACCATTAATTAAATTTTTATCTGACTCTTATTATTTTAATCTATTTTTATTTTACGACTCAATTAATTTTATTTCTTCATTATTAATTAATTTCGTTTAATTAATTGATAACCGGCAAGTCACTCGGTAGACCATGCGAGGCCATGCGGTTTCAAAATCGTGCCTCGCCCGAGGCCACACAGGCTCAATTTTCATTGTATTCTCATTTTATTATTTGCCGCATATTTTTTATCTTCCTTGAATATCGGGTAGGCCGTGTGGTGACCCGAATGAGGTCACGTGCAGTGACCCTGGCGAAGTCATGCGGTTTCAACCGCGTCCTTCCCGTGAGTTGAACACCGTCAAGGCAATACATGCGTTTTAGAAAATAAGATCTCAAACGTTTATGTCGGGCTTAAACTCAGACTACCCAACACAAATAAAATTAATAAAATAGTTAATTCAACGACGGCTGGTGTGACCGGACATGGGGACGACCTCCATGGATAGAACTAGAGTTGGAAAGACCTCTGCTTGAACTGGCAGAAGCATGGGGAGGACCTTCGTGCTTGTTTCCCCTGGTGACCTTAGTATGAGGCAGGTCCTGGCACTTGGCTAGCTGAACATGGGTAGGACCTCCATGTTGGGTGCAGGTGGAACGAGGTTGGCCTTAACCCCTCTGATTGATGAGGTGAGGAGTACCTTCACCATTTTCTAATTGGACGTGGGGAGGATCCCCACATTGAAGAGAGAACGGATGTGCAACGTCCCCACACGGGCAGTCGGGGGCAGGAGAAATGAATCCCTACCCAGTGTAATGGGAACGGGAGATATTTCCATACTGATTGTCACCGCCATGGGGAAGACCCTCATTTGGATTGAGGGTGGAACGAGGTGGACCTCCATACTGATCCCCGAAGCGGGGAAGGCCCGCGTTCTCTATGATAGTTGTACGAGGAGGACCTCTGTACTGGGTGGCATCACTGCGAGTTAGCTCGCGGTGGCCACGTCTTGTGCTGGTGACCAAGAGAGTCAACTCGGCCTGCTCATTAGGTGGTTAGGACCTCGATCCTAGTCGGGCGCGTTAGTGCCCCTACTCAGTGTATACAAGGAAGTGATGATAAGCATCAGCGATGGCTCGGGACCCAGTAGTCGTCGACTTTGACGCTCCTTGGCGGGCGTCCTCTTCACCTTGCGCCCGACATTGGAGTCGGGTTGGACGAACCAGAGCTGGTGGTGTAGGTACATGGCTTACCTGCTCCTCATCCAGTAAGACTGGGCGGTGGCACTGATGCGTCCGGGTGGGAGCCCTCACTAGGAGCCCCTAGAATGGGATTCAAACCGGGCTGGACCGGACATCACCATCCTCGCCAGTGTAAGGCAGGGAGTCATCAAAGAGTTCTAGGGAGAGGCTCCCAAAATGGTTATATGTCGATGTGGGGAGCAGCGTCTCCCTGTGTGGGCACCGGGGTTGGCATTGGCGTTGGCGATGAGGCGCAGACGCCTCCAGATCTAGGCGGGCCATATCCCGGTTCGAAATTATGCCCTCCTCCTCGTACTGGCGTATGAGGTCATTGATCACCCTTCTTTGGATGACCTCGGATGGGGATATGAGTCATGGGTACCCCATGGTTGTAGGTGTAGAGGCCGTTATGGAAGGGATATAAATGTGCAAGACTGCTGCATTGGTACTGCACCTACCCTTACGTCGGTGTGAATGCGGAAATCGCGTTCCGGGTGCAGCGACATGATTCCTGAGGAGCATGGAGATTAACTCATCAGTGCTGAAAAAAAAGTAATCGACGACCAATGCCCCAGCACCATTCCATCTTCCATGACTAGTAAGAGGGATCCACACTGACTACATCGAAGAACGGGATGTCCAATGTTCTAATACCCCAAATTTTGGTGTGTTTCACACCAGGCCTACTATTTTCCTGGCGGGACCTGGCGTCGGATAACTGGATCTGGTTACGTGCTAATCCATTGCTGCCTCGAGCACTACTAATCACCTTATTGAGGATAAGATCTTCGCATTGGGTTCACCATTTCTATTTCCTTCACTTTTTCCAGGGCGCATGAGTCCATCTATGAGGATGAAATTCACGGTTTTTATTTCCCCACATTACTGCTTTCCAATGGCAGGAAGCTTACATTCCTTGTTCATGGACGTCTGCTCCTTGATTGAAATAGAATGATGGGATGTAGGCTCTTCCTTTCTTGGAATCCTCCTCAGAACTCATCACCTAGTATGGGTCTCCCTTATAGATTTAAGATGTTCTTCGTGAAACTCTTCCTGGTGACATATCTTCATGGACACCAGTTAATTACACTACTCATGTCAAGAAATTCTAAGGGGCCCAGTCAGGGAAGCAATCTTCGGTCAAGGGATTAGTCACGTTGGACATCACTAGAATATCTGGACGTTGGAACCCTGGCGCATCTGGCTTTTCCCCCTTATTATAGGGATTCTCGATGGTGCAGAAGCCCAAGGCATCCCACGTCGAATGCGAGGAATTATATGCCATGGGAATATCTCTAAGGTTTTCTTCAGCATCATGTGTTTAACAAAGGGTAGGCCGCAAGTTTAACACCCAGAAGAGACTGATCAGATAGATCAGTAAACTAACTAGAGTGGATCAGCTGAGTGTAACCCCTGTAGGACACTCTGATGTAGGTGGGTTGGCATGACCTCACCAGGATGTGGCGGCCTGGGTAAGAATCAAAATGGATGATGGGGTGCAGATTAAAATCGATGGAGAATGGAATGGAACCGTTGTGAGGGCCACGATAATGTTTGGATTGAGTCTCAAGGAGACTTCCTACGTATCCCTGTGGAAGGGAATCAAAGTCTGCATAGTTTAGGAGGGAGATGGGAAATCTAAAGAGGAGACCCATGAGAATGGATGTGTGGATGGGACCTGGAAGAAGTGTAAACTTTGGTTTGGGACATGACCTTCCCGAGACACATAGGCTCGAGGAAAGATTAGGTGATGAGCTTGAATTGGGGTGTACACGTAGGAAAATAACCCAATGATGTGTTTGGAGCTTACGCATGGTTAGCAGCCCGGGTTGGCCTGACATCACTAGGACAGACCAAATATGTGGGTCCTAGTTAATGGTATTACAATGTCTTGCCACTGAATAGGAGACACAACTACTTACCGCTGATCGGGATACAACGACTTGCCAGTGATTGAGGGACACAATGGCCTACCGCTAGATGGGGTCAACAATTTAATTCCATGCAGCCCAGGGGTGAACCAATGTGAAGGGTGGTCGGAATGACCGGGTTTTTGGATTGAACCTCAGGTAGGCTTCCTACGTACCTTGACTTGGAAAGGATCAAAGTCCTCATAGTTCAGTTGGGGCCCTGGTGCACCGATGTGAAAGTGGTTGGGACCAATGTTTGTTGGGCTGGAACCTCAGAGAGGCTTCCTATATACCTTTCCTTGGAAAGGATCAAAGTCCATGTAGTTTGGGTGGGGGAATTTGGGGATTACATTCTGACGCAGACCAAATTGTTGGTGAACCTACGTGAAGATGGTAGGAATGACCGGGGTGGCGGGCTTGAACCACATGGTGGATTCTTACGTACCCTACCTTGGAAAGGATCAAAGTCCACGTAGTTCAGAATGGGTGTGTGGGACTTAAACTCTAGGCGGCCCGAGGTGTTGGTGAACCGATGTGAAGATGGTCGGAACAACCAGGTGGTGGGACAGAAACTCAGGGAGGCTTCCTACATACATCGCCTGGCATGGATCAAACACCATGTAGTTCAGATTGGGGGCTTGGTGCACGGACGTGAAGGGGGTCAGAGTGCCCAATGGGTGGTGGACTTGGACCCTAGGGAGGCTTCCTATGTACATCGCCTTGGAAAGGATCAAAGACCTCATAGTTCAGATTGGGGGATTGGTGCACCTACGTGAAGGGGGTCGTAGCGACCAATGGGTGGTGGATTTGGACCTAAGTAAGGATTCCTACGTACCTCACCTTGGAAAGGATTGAAGACCACATAGATCAAGTTGGGTGTGGGTCTTACACTCTAGGATGAACAAAGAGTGTGTCATGGTCGGTGCTTTCTCTAAGACCTTGTGAGTCTTGATCGGTGCGAGAAACAAGAGACAGCAAAGACCTGGCGATCACGTCGCAAAAGGTGTGTCCATGGGAAATGGAGTGAGGCTTACACGTGATCTCAGACCAAAGAGGAAATAATGGCTTATGCATGGTTAGAAGCCGAAAGAGGTTGGGACTTACTCCAGGATAGAGGCTCAGTGGCGACAAAGCCCATCGAGAGAGGGATTTGGCACCGAAGGAAGGAGGGGCAGGGATGTTGCCTTCTGTATAAAAAACTAAGGGCTTACACCAGTGTGGTTTCCCTTTCCCCGCATAGGATGCATGGGGGGAAGTCACAGTTTAACATCATGTTCTAAGGAAGATTGCGCTTGGCAGTTTAACGTCCTGCAGCTTGGACGAGGTGGGTTCACTCTACACCCCTAGGACTTACATAATAAGTACCCTCTGCACCTTGGTGAAAAGAAGGGACAAGAAACGCCATGACTGGGGGTGTCAAGAGGTGAACCCATTGGGGGTCCATGTCAGCGTGGCTATGCGAAGAAGAAATAGCTGTTAGCATGCCTATGAGAAGAAGCATGAGGTGAGGCAATGCAATGTGAAATGTCACCCAAGGTACTTTGATTTTACTTCGTGAGAACCTAGGAGGTTTCACAAGAGACGGAGTTGCAGAGTAAAGGGGTTTATGAGTAGAGGCGTCATAGAACTCTGGTGCTCCATGAAATGGAAGGGCTTCACAAAGGTGTGGGATTCACGAAGTGAAGTGGCCGAGCTTAGGCATAGGGAATAGGTGCATACAATATGTGCTTCGCGAAGTGGAATGGCATTAGAGAATTAAATCCCTATGAAGCATAGGTGCCTTACGAAGAAAGGTCCTATGAAGCACTGTGCTTTGCGAGGCACCGTGACTCTGCCTTAGTATTTGAGTCACATGTGCATGGGGGGTGCTTCGCGAAGCATAAATGCTATGCGATGACCCGAGTCCCCATGAGGATCTCCTTCCTTCACGATGTCCAATGGGCTTCGCGAAAGGCATCCCTCACGAAAGAGGGGTTAGAAACACGGCAAAGGGGAGGAACTTTAGGGAGAAAAAATACCTTGAGCATATCATGGTTCGTAGAGTAGAAAGTGATTTATGATTTGAAAGATGAGAGAGTGAATGGTCAGATGATCTGTCCTTTGGGCCAAGGGGGAGGCCAGTATTTACAGGCCAGAGGCGCCGCAAAGTCGAGCTCACTCGGCATGAAGAAGGATTCCACTTCGCAGCAGGCTCGAGAATGTCAAAGGGGCTCACAGAGCATCCTGCCTCCTTGATACATATTGGGCTTGTGAATGTCAAAGGGGCTCATGGAGCATCCCACCTACTTGAATTGTGGCGGGCTCGCAAACGTCAAAGGGGCTCATGGAGCATCCCGCCTCCTTGCTTTGTGGTAGGCTTGAAAACGTCAAATCATCCCACAGAGCATCCCTCCTCCCTGCCTCATGGTGAGCTCGTGAATGTCAAATCGGCTCACAGAGCATCCTGCCTCCTTGTTTCGCAACGGTTTTGGGGCCATGGAGCTTCGTGAAAGGTATTCACGAGGAAGCTTCAGAGACATTCTTATTATCCTTCTCCCTTATGATTTTTGGCGCTAATGGATTCATTATACTTGGTTTGAATGATTTTTTACACATGAATACGTCCAACTTTTTATTCCACTACCTAGGTTCCTCCTTTAACAAATATTATCTCAATTTTAGTATGCACAAAAAATCACCCTTTCTTAACTCAAAAAATTCCTCAAGTAGATGCACAAATATATATATATCCTTATCCAAATATCTAGGGAGGAAAATCTTCTTCACATCAAGATATTCAATTTGTATGTCCTTTGGTGCAACAAAAATATGAACCACATGGATGGTGGTAAGCTTCAGTAAAGGTGAGAAAATTATAATTAATTCCACACCTTCCATCTATTGAAATATTTTCACCTCTATACTTCAATTTTACATCATATTACAATCATATTATTTCATGACATGTTACACCCATTTTTCTAAAATTCTTTCTTTCCTTGTGGAAATGGGGTCAACTACAAAGTATTTTTGTCATGTAATAAATAAATATCTGATATAATAAACAACTCCATCTTTTTAGCTCATTTAACTATATTTTTTCTTCAAAACATTCTGGTTCTCCATCATCAGTCAATAAATGATATTGTGTGGATGATAAATACCTCAACACAAGCATTATCACTGTTCTTGATCTCTTCAACTCCTCCTGAGGAGAATGATCCACATATTTTGGTGTCACATGATTTGGTACATAATAAATCTCTACATACTTGTGGTACTCTAAATATTTACTCATATTATCTATACTACAATATAGTTCTTTTATGTGACACTGTCATTAGATATCATGTTCTAGATTCTAATGATCATATGGTTCTTATCATCCCCAAAGATATAACCAATATCTTCTAAAATATATCCAATAAATAAAATTATTTGGACTTATCATCAATATTTCCCCTTCAATAAAAACCTATATATGTTGTAACAAACAAAAAAATAATAAAAAATGTGAGAGTTTTAAATCCCTTATAGACTACATCTCCTCATGTTTACATTCTACCATTGGTACAGATAGAGCTCTATGGATGTGATATGTTTCCATACTTCCTCTTCTGAAAAATTATTTGGTATCCCTGAGTGCATCCTCATACTCTTATAAATTTCATTCAGTTATGTATATATCCTTACATTTAAACTATTATATTATGTTATACCAGGAAGAGTTTTCACCCTATAAAATAAATTATTAAAATTTAATTCTCTAAATTCATGAATTCAATACTCCCCTCTATTTTCACACATAAAATTGTTTATTTTTTATCTTGACTCATTATCTACCATGTTCATTCACTTTTGAAACATGTAAAACAATTTATATTTAATTTAACTTATACTTTCCTAGTTGATTCATCGATAAATGTCACATAATATTTTTACCCTCTATGGAAATGTTCTTGTGATGGCCACTAAACATTAGTGTCCACCATCTCCAGCTTCCTAGCCTTCGGTTCTCAACTTCCTTTTACAAATGATGCATTTTTTCAATTTCCAATGATATAATATTCATAAAAAACCATCCACTAACTTCATCCCTAGTCAAATTCCATTTTTTAGAAAAACATTCACCCCCTTTTCACTCATGTGTCTTATCCTATTAGTCCACATTTTTGAAACCCTGAATGAATTTATTGATTCATGGATGTCTAAATATGTTTCTATCATATTATATGGGGAACCATTTTTTCCTATAAAATATATGACTACTAATCCATTGGTAACCTTCAATGAACAACCATTTAAAATGTTACTAAAACCTATATCTCCATGATGACTATTAGAAATAATATTTCTTATTATTCTATGGATATAACATAATTTTTTCATAACTATCAAGCTCCCACTATTAGTTTTATTCTGTGAATCTCCCTTCTCCACAATTTTCAAGGGTTCATCATCAGAATGATGTGCATAGAAAAAATTTCATGAAGCATAATTATCATAAAACCCTTATATGGTGTGGAATGGAAAGATGAACCTGAGTCTAAAATCCAAGATTATATAGGTCTATTCATGATCGTTAACAACACATCAATAGTTCCTTTAGTTATCATGTTTATTGTATTTATTTCTGGAACCTTTTGTTTTTCTATACAGTCCTTATTGAGATTTCCATTATTCTAAAAATTCTTATAGGAAAGGCCAATAACCATTGTATTTTATTGGATATTTCCTATGGGTTTAGACAATCCTCTATGATTAAATCATTGTATGTATCTACCTCTTCCTTCATGGTTCAAAGAAGAAGGATATATTCTACATGATTCAATTTATTTGAATATCCTCACAGGGGATCAAGCCTTTCATATCCTTCATAACCAACATTGTATTCAATAAATAATTATTCACAACTATTATTTTATCTTACCAATAATCTTGTAATGAAGTTAATAAAAGAATATGACATACCTCATTGGCCAACATAAATCCCATCATGGACAACATACTTGTTATGGTGCTCGATTTTTTGATGTGATCCGCAACAATATTTCCTTCAATAATCTTTATATTGAATAATAATCACACTATGTACACTTTATTCAATGTAGAAGGCTTCACGTACGTATTTCTATGATCTTTCATTAATCCATCCATCATCTTCTCCTCTCCACTGTTGAGCACCAATTTTCTATCCAATGTTAGGCTTAAAACTACTAGAACATATTAATATAGTATCTACAACCCCATCATTAATAAATCAGTTCTTTTTAACATTATATTTTTACGTGAAACTTCTTCAAATAAAGATATTCTTTAATACACATCCACTAGTAAATTTTTTCAGTTTCCTTGAAGTGATTAATCTTCACCTTTATTTATTACTTATCCATCATTTAATTCATAAAAATCAACATTGATCTTCTAAACTCGTCATTTGATACTTTACATTATGGAATCATGGGGATTAATGATAATATAATTATTTTGAAATGAATAAAATAAAGAAAAAAAGAGCAATTATAAGATAAACCTAAGATGTTACAAGGTTTGGGAAGAATCACTATGTCCATGGAGAGGCAGAACACTTCACTATTCTATAGGTCTAGAATTACTGGGTACAAATATCAAATTACTAAACCTTATCTCGAAATGATATCATAAATATGATAAAGAAAAAGTGGAACCAACCCCATAGTAAGTATATTGTGCTCTAGTAATAGTTGGTTGGAAGCCCACTAAGCAATAATGAACTTTAAATATCACCATTCACATACTTATATAGTGCCATGTTGATGTCCAAACTAATTCAATGTCCTATAAAATGTTTCTAGAGTATATAAAAAATACTATAGTCCCTTATCACTATGGATTGTCATCTTCGATGTAATGGGAGTTGTGGCCTGGTGTGTTGTATAGGATTCTAGTTGTTTTTCCAACTTCATTTCTATATTGATCTATACAATTCCAACACATACCCTAATCAATGGAATTAAAAATTTTCTTATATATCTATGATGAACCTACTAAACCTATCATACGGTAGGGGTGAGTGTAGATCCCAGTATGTAACCTCCCTACACCCAATGTATAACCATTATAATAAAATCCCTTTTATTATAATTATAAAATATATCTATAAAATTATCCCATTAATTTTATTAATGATAGGTTAATAAATAACATTATATAAATCCATTTTTACATAAAGTAAATGATTCGGTATTTTAAAACCAAATAAATCATTAAGCCTACATAAGAATATATAACTTTTATAATAAAGAAATATGTTAAAACCCATTGTTTGAAAAAATATCTTATTAGATATAATTGAATAAAAACCCTTTATTTTAACTTACTTTTTTCAAAATCTACCAAATAAACTATAAAAAATAATAAACCACATTTTTTATTAAAAGGGAGAAAATTGAGTAGTGTTGAACCAAAAAACGATAATAATAAATTAAATCACACAAAAATATGAATAGGTAGGTGTAAATGACTATATGACAATAGGTATAAGAAACGATATCATTAACTCAAACAATTAAAAAAATGTTTGAATTTAAATAGTAATTTTACCTTATAAGTGAAATAATGCAATATAAAAAATTCAACTATAATGTAAAATTGAGGTAAACATGGCTTATAATGTATCAAAAATTCCGAATGAAGATGTTTTGAAAAAAATAAAAAAGATAAATAAAATGTATCATATGTATCATGGGGATCTAACATGTCATCCAATGATAATTATGAATTTATCAAGAAAACCTAATAGAAATATGTAAACTGGTCAAGTTTTAAGAGCTCTCTCAGTCTCACCAAGGTACTAATACATCCTATTAATAATGTTGGTTTATTTGGGAAACATTCCCTCTCTTGAACATAGTCTATACATGGGATGAATTAGTATAGGATACCATCTCACTATTATGTATCCCATGTGAAATAAATAATTAAACACATATATACTAATGTAAATAATATCATAAAAAAGAATTCATCGAGAAAACTGATTTACTAAGGTGTCAACAAAAACCTTGGGATATCATTTATAAACCCAGGTTATAATGTCCTTTCTGAAAAAAATAATCACCTGACCATCATATTTTGATCTAAATAATTCAAGGAATCTCAAGATACCCTTTACAAATCAATTATTCCCTTTATTTCAAGGTCAATCTTCATAAAATATATCATTAAAACCAAATACCACTTTTAATAGGGGGATGCTTATAAATATCCATATACTTATTTAAACAAACTATTAGTATACATATAATTTAAAATATATTATGGTTTTCAAATTAAAGGAAACATACATTTGTATCCAATGAAACCCAAGTTAATCCCAATATTCTATTAAAAATAAATAGTACAAATACTTAATCGGGCTAAAACAATACCAAATATTTAAACTAAAAACCTAAGAGGTATTGTTTTTTAATTTAAGGGATCAATCATGGAGAATCCTACCTCAAAGCCATCACTTTCACAAGGTTCATTTTTAATTCACCATACAAATGAAATAAAAGAATTAGATGTCCATGAAAAATCCTAAAATGGAAAATACACCGAATAAAATTCAAGCCAAGGAAATTCCTAGGTATCCAATACATCACTATGGAAGGAACAATAAGAATATCGAAATAAATTGGGAAGGAATGAGATAAGGACTTTCAGATGTGATTATGATGAATAATGAACATCAAACATGAATAAATCCTATAAAATTCACTATGGGAGGTGTAATGAAATAGACCAAATCAACCAAATATGTTACTAAGACTACTCCACCAAAAGGGCTGAAGTATATTCCTGGTCATCATAGGTTAAATATAAGAACCAAGGTATCACGCTTAACCATTACATAAACGTTTCTTCCTTGAAAATATTTCTTGAACCATCCATGAATTAGTTATCCATTCCAACAAATAAGAATCATGAAAAAAAATATAAAACATCCATAGTGTATACACATCAACGGATAAAATAGTTATCATATCCAACATCACTTTATAATTTATAATTAAGTCATATACATGACATAAATTAATTAATATAGAAAAAAATATAACAATAAGGATCAATACCAAAGAGTCCAATAAAAACATCTCGAACAAACCAATAACAAAAAATGATTCACCTAAGCTAAACATAATGAGACCATTTCCCTGACTATCTCACAAACCCCCTTTTGATGGTAATTAAAAAGATCCACCAAATTAAATAGAGACCATATTATTACTCGTATCCTACAATACAAGGTCTATATAAGTCTAAAGGAATATTCATGACATGATATTAATCCTAGCGAGATACCACTATGAATTTATATGTTGTATTTCGCAATGAAAACCAATAACTCTATTTTAAAATCTATATTTAAATCAATTTCACTTATAAAACGTTTACTTTTATATTTTGTTTTCTCAAACTAACTATGTTTCAAAAACAAGAATAAATAAGGCTCAGGAAGAAGTAAGTGAAACAACATGGAATGAGAATAAGTATAAACAACATTACATATCCATTAAAGTGTTTTAGGAATAATTATAAGTGTATCTAAATTAAAAAAGGAACAAGTGATAAGAATCACAGGATTTAACCAGTGGGATCATGTATGGCTTAGACTAAGATATGGTTTTCCAACCAATTAAATGAGAACAAGATTATTGAAATCCCTCTCGATCTTCATTAGTCTATATATTCCTTCCCTGGTCTCTATTAGTCATGTCAGTTACATTATTTCCATGGTGTCCCTAGTTTTCATCGTTAATAGACCCTAGATAGTCCACAGAATATTCCAAGGCATCAATTTCTTAATTCACTCCCATAACTGTGGTCTCCCATGTGCCACACATTTCCAATCATATAAAATGTTATAAATAACATATACACAAACCATATAATCCCATAATAACCAAACATTAATCACAAGGTAAAACTTTTTCAATAAATCTTTTTAAAATCCATTTTAATCCATAAATCCCCCTTGATAAATTTTATCAAAAAAATTACATGCATTCACAACACTTCTTTTTGAAAAGACACTTTAAATCATAAAATTTAAATTCCATTTCATAAATCACATAAAACATAGATAAAATATTTCCCTGAGAACAATTTAATGTCAATTTAAAAAACAAAAACAAAATTAAATAATTTTCCAAAGGTAATCCATCAAAAAGATCCCTTAAATATAGATACCAACCCCAAAACCAAATCAACACTAACTACCTTTGATGAAAACTAAAAGAATCAAGTATTTGGTGTCCTCACAAACCATAACCACCATGAAAAAACATAAATCCCCAATTTAAACCCAAATATTTGGACAAATAGAATTATATATTTCCATAATTATATAGAAATTGAAGAACAATGGAGAATAAGTGGAAATATTGGAAAAACCAAACAAATCAACAATAAATTGAATGAAACGGTCAAACATCAAATAATAATTATCATGAAATTAAATGGGAAGAAGCTCTAAGCTTAAGGGAAGAGGCTGTGTTTGAATAGGAAGGATAAATGGAGGATTTTGATTAAAATTAATAAGGGTGTTTTTTAATAATCATAAAATTTTAATAAGCTATATAGATCCCAAAGTATTGTCACATGGTTAGAAATACCATGTGCTTATAGTATGGGATCTATTGTCTCCCCAAAATAAGGATGCACAAATTCTAGAAACTCTTTCACATTTTTAAAAACTATATATAGACTATTTTAAATCCCATTTTCCCCCAAATAACTCTTTCACAAGGTTCTATATATGGAAACATCTATCTACGATATAACCCTGAGACAATGATTATTTCACAAAAAATTCTTATTCTAAACATACAATTAAGAATATATATAATAATAAATAAATCAATGATACTCAAAATAATATGTAATAATGACCCAACATGTGTCACAATTCAACATACCATGACACTTTCTACCCTTATAAAGTACTCAAGGAACCCCTTGAGAAAATAGGACAGACCACTACTCTCGGACGGAAGCGTCCTTTTTCCATGTCTTGTGGCTACTTCCACCCCACTGAAAATCACATATACCAATTGGATATATCTTCCATGGATCACTAATTCCTAATAATCTAGGATACAAAAGGACTAATCCACAATGATAACATCATCTTACACCTCCAAATCCAAAATATATCATGTGAGATATGTCAAGATGATACTTCTTTAACTATAAAAAATGCAATATGACATAGATCAAGTTCATCAATGGTGGAATGTCCAACTAATAAGAGACCCTACATATATTTTCCAAACTCTGAAGTGATAACACATAACATGATTCCAATTTCCCTTTCTTCCATAAATAATAATGGATCAGTTAACTAGATACATATAGAAACACTATATCACTAACCCCGAACTATAATAGGTGATGCTGATGATCAATGTGTGATTTTCGGTGAATCTAAGACATAGAAAAACTCATCCAAATGAACTACACATTATATATCATGTATGGGATGAGACTCAATCCCAGTAAATAATACTCACCCAATTCAATCCAATGTGATGGGGGTCCAATTGGCCTCCCATACAATTCGTCAAAGGGATCCACCATGATTATGGACAAATTACCATTTTTGTATGAAAATTTAACCAATGAAAGATATATCTCTCACAAACCACCAAAGATGAGTATGAAATCTATAATCATATCCCCACGAATATGGATTTCCTAATAAGTCTCACCATCTTTTGGGGGTGATGCGATGTGAAAAACTCCATCAAAGTTCCCATGGATTCTTGGAGACCCTTCAAAAATAGAGATGTAAAATGGGTTTCTTTATTAGAAACTATAGATAGTGAAACTACATGAATAATAATGATCTATTAGACAAACATGTTCTCAATAACCTCCTCCATAATTATCTCACCAATGTGAATAAAATATGTTAATTTAGTTAATCAATATATAATCACCCGAACAAATCCTTCCCGCTAGAATTTCATGGTAGACCAGTCTCAAATTATTTGGATATATCATCCCACCCCATTCTAGAATAAGAAGAGGAAGTGGAAACCTGGTATGAATTTGATGCTTAATGTCGATCCTATAGAAGTTAAAACATCATGATACAAAATCAACATATGGTTGTCTCATATTCGATCACCAATACCAAGTTCTCATATTATTAATAATTTTTATATCCCTAGTTTGAATGAACCAACTGGAATAAGTCCACTCAAACATCACATATAGCCTCAACAACCAAATAACAACCCACATTTCCAAAAAAAAAACAGCATCATGAAGAGACAACGACCAATAACCCCTAGTCTCCTCACCATTTAATGCTATGTTAATCAGCTGGTACTTAGGTTTGGATGGTTTCTGACACTCAACCCTATCAATAAGATAGAGTGTGAAATGAACAATGGTCAAGTACACCTACTCCCCATCTTCTAAATTATCTAGATTAATATAACCAAACATATCCACAATAATCCAGTCATCTACATATTCTTCACTAGTTAAAGTAGTAACATTTTAATCAAGGAATCAGTGATGAATTTCATCCTCCCTAGGGTTATGAAATATCAAAATTAAATTTCTGAATCTATTTTATCCAGTGTATCTACCTGTGGTTCTTGTACCTCTAGGTGAAAATATACTCTATGGTCTTTTGAATTTCTCTCTAAATAGATAATGGAACCCTATTTTAAACTCATGTATCATCTATAAAGATGATATGATCATTGTTAAGCCCAAAAGAAATGACTATATAGTCTAATTGACCATACCAGTTCCTAAATTAAGTTTTAGGAGTATAGCTTTCATAGACCCTCAGCTAGTAAGACCTAAAACTGAGTATGATTTTTGAAAACCGTCAAACTCTTCTGAGTTGATCAAAAAGATCTTTTATTTAGGGAAATAAGATTTATCCTTAATGTTCACCTAATTTACCTTATAAAAATCTTAAAAAATAAGAGACTCACATATTCCTTCTATGAAAGAATAACATGTGATGCACAAGGGGACACATTTAGATGAATAAATCACATACATTCAGGGGCCTGTAACTAATTTTTTTCTCTTTCATCTTTGAATTATCCATCTGGTGTGATAGTAAATTGATAGGGATTTTCCCCTGAAGAAAATTGATATTAAACATGTACTCTAAATAGGGATTAAACCTATAACATCATTAAGAAATGCCTTAGGGTACCAATAAACCACCATAAGAAGATGAGAATCTGATCAACACCACACAAAATAAAACTACAACATGTAAACATGGTACACAATTAATCCCATGTCAAAAACAATGGGTCCTTACCTCCCTGAAACAAGTCCCACTCACCATGGAAAACATGATTTCTCCTATTATGGAATAAAAATTAGAAAATGTGGTTATAGTAATCGATCTCCAATTTGAGACTGATAATCCAATAGATACTAATGATGTGGTTAAAAACATCCATGTCTAATAAAACGTTATTCTACAAGACCTCCCTATTGACAACTAAAACTCTACACTCCAAACACATTAATTCATGCTCTTTATTCCTTCCAAAAAAAGTTAGTAGAATGATCATAAATGGAGAAAAATCCACTCTCATTCCTAAATAATCAAGTAAATTTATTGGTATGAATGAATGATAACCCCCTATATAAAAAAAATAAATTCTATAGAGGAATCAGCTGTCATTGTACATATTATTATGGCTAGACCAAATTGGGAGTCCTTAAATGCTATCTTTATCACATAAATATATACTAATTCATCCCCCCCCATAGTACTTCTTACCAGTGTTAGGTTTCACTTTATAATAGGGGTGATAACCCATATATCTGTAGGTATCATATTATACATGTGAGCCCTTATAAAATTAATAACCATCACTACTCCCCTTTAGGGATGTCTTGAATAACTACCTTAGATGAAATAGATTCACACTCTAGAGGAAGATACTTAGAGCCTCTAGGTAATCATTTTTTATGTGTCCAAATTTTTCAAATTCATAATAATTATTATTTTTTGTTCCCTAAAGTATCTACTAGTACTAAAACTGATGATAGTTTAACACCATCACCACTACTATAAAGAAGGCACATCCTGCTTTCTCCTCTTTCTAGAGGAACAACTTTGAAAACTGCCAACTATTGAAGAAACCCCACTGATACCAGTCTTATTTACCAAATTCACACCAAAAATATCCTCTTTATCTACTACCTCATCCTAATTTAGTAGGAACATAAAGATAGTAATTGATCTGATCTTAGGGTTCAAGCCCATTTCAAAACATTTATACATTAGATAGTCTATTACAAGGAGATTAGGAGACAAGTGAACTAATTTAGAATACTGAGTGGAATATTCCATCACTAAAAAATCACCTATCTCTAGGTAATAAACTCACGGGCCTTCAACACCCTTAATGTCTTAGGATAAGACTACTAGTTGAAATCTTTATTGATTGTTTTCCCTGTGAGATCCATTATAGGAGAAATTTTCTAAAAAACAAATGGAACAAACTCATTCAATAAAAATTAATCTCAATGATCAATAACAAAACAAAAAAATCATTACCATAAACCACAAATAATCATAATTATAATTAACCAAAACAATTTTAATAAATAAGGGGTAAAAATATATTTTCCACTATAGATAGTTGAGAAACACAATTTAGAATATAATAAACCATACATGTGAAACAAAACATGAAGTATTATTAAACATACCAAATGTTTTGTAACATTTCATTACTTCCCATCCGACTACATTAATGGTTTGAGGTGTTGGAGGTACTTTATAGTAATATTGAAGAGGTTTGTGAGGTATTATAGAGTTAGAGATGCAGGTTTGAAACAACAGGGAGGTGTATATCATATAAGGGGTTTTTGTTCCATATTGCTATGATTTATGTCTTGAGAAACCATCCATCATACATATTTGTTTCTAAGAGGCTGGGTGGAAATAAAATTTTTACATAAGATCTGGGTTTACTAAATAAGAAAATTTGATCCTTATGTGTGATATTTTTTAGTGTGTTTTGGAGTTTCAAGGGTTTTATGATGTAAAGGTGGGGTTTATGGTGTAAAATCAACGACACGTGGAACACATGGTGTAAATGTGTGATTTTCTCCATATTTTAGGAATTTTATAGTTTTGTAATAGGTTTAGTTTGTATGATTCATTCCCATTTGACCATCACTTATTTCTATAATTCATTGGAGGAACCCTAATTGATTTTAAAGGATATTCTATCCCTATTTCTTCTAATTCATTCTCTGGTTTCATGTTATCATGTTCTAGTGATTTGTGGTAGGATCTCATATCTTCCCTAGGGGTTTCCTTCCATTATACTTTGGATATTAACTATAGAACTATGATTTTGGATGGGGGGATTTGGGAAGTGGTTTTTAGATAATTTTAATGGTTTTGATTGATCTAAAATTCCTTTATGTTATTTTTTTTTAAAAAATTTATTCTCTACACTACAGTTCACATAAAGATTAGAAAGCTCCATTTGTGGTAGGGAATCCCTCATTTTGCATTATTGTGTATCATGAGGGAGGATTCTTCTTTTTTTTATATTTTTTATGATATTTTTAATTAACTTTATATATATAATTAATTAATTTAATTGAAAATCAGAGGTTAAGGGATGAGATCTAATATTTATAAAGGTTTGACAATATATTATTGTTGTGACTATGGTGGCTAAATGTCCCATTAAAAACCATGGCTATTGGGAACCTTTTTTATGATAATTTGAAATATTTTATGGATCCTTGTTTGTTTTAACTATTTATCATCATCCTAAAATAGTAAATTTCTATGCACATATATTTGGATATTAAAATGGTTGCCCTTGGATTAATAATTGGGTGATAATTGTCTAAAGAAATAGGAAGAATGTGTTTAAAACCACCTTGGTAAATTTAAATGAAGTCTTTTTCTGATGTTATGTGTTGAGGTGTGACAAAGCTATGGTGTGTTGATGGAATGATGTGTTATTTTGTTACTATACTATGGGATGGTGAGGGGATTATGTGTTGTTGTGTGACCATGATGTGGGTTGGTGAGGTGTAATCATGCCATAGGGTGGTTAGTTCTTCCATGTTGTGCGGTGATGATGTTTGTTTTCAATGTGTGATTTCGATATAGTAGAGAAATGTGTGGTGATGTGAGAATGGTTAGCTTGAAAAGGAAGATGATATGTTTTATTATGTTTTTTTGTAATGTTTTTTGCTATTTTTTCAGGGATGTGATGGAATTGGTTAATAATTATTTGAATGTAATGGGAAAAATGGTTAACAAATATTGAATTAAAATTGGAAGAGTGGTTAAATATAAAAAAGGTTTATGAATAATATGAATGGTATGGGAAATTAGAATTCGTTGGTAAATGTGAAATGTGTTTTGTGTCTTGTGTTGGATTGGTCATTTATTGGTGATAGAAAAATTGAAATTTTTGTGAATTGGTTAGTGATTTTGGGTGAACCCATAGGATGGTTTAGTGTGTAGATTTTATATATACTTGTATGTTGCTTTTTAATTTCTATACACAACACATAAAAGTTTAGAATTATGTTTGTAAACTAATATATTTATATGGGGGTGTTGTTTCAAACATCCTGATGGTGAGGATGGGTGTATGGATACCATTTCTTTCCTTCTCCCTCCTCTAGGTGATGTTGACAGGCATGGGTTGTGTTTTATATATGTCAAAAGTTCACTATCGAGATATTATGTAGTGTGATGGACCAAGTTTTTTTGAGACAGATGTGGTGTGATGGTCATGTTGTGGGTTGGCGAGATTTATTGAGATGGATTTTTGGAGGGGTTTATTTATAGTAGGATGATGGAATGAGTTTTATGTTCTTCATGATCATGATACCCTACTACTCTAGTTACGTATGTGTTGTGACAGACCAGGTTTCTTTGGGTGGGATTTCTTGTGATGGTTATGGGGTAGTGGAATATGAATTGTTATACAAAAGATTTGGGAGGCCCATGATGTATTATTTGGGGGGGTGAGGATGGAAAATCAAGGGTAAATTAGTTTGGGGAACTCTTATTATTGATATTATTGATATTATGTTATTATAACTGTTATGATTTATTTAGTGAGTGATCCTTGGTGGGATGGGCTTGGTGAGTTGACCTATTTTTGTGTAGTTTGGTTGTTATATTCAATCACAAGAAAATTAGTATACTATTTTCCCACGTGCATGAGATATAATATTTTTCTTATAGAGGATACTTGTATTCTCACCCTACACACAAACAATTATTTTCATTTTTCTATGAAGATTACATAGAAAATGTTTTACATCACTATCTTAGATACTTGTAATATTGTTTTGCTACTAATTTAACAATTCATTGGGGTATTTAATTTTGAGACTTTTAATTATATATATTCACTCATATACATGCATTGTGAGATTGTTATGGTTTTATTTTATATCATGTCATCGTATGTTTTGGTTTGATTTATCCTATCACCCATTCATATTGTTAATATAAAAGGAAACAGGTCCCATGTTTTGATTTTTATATACCCTTGGTAATATTCACCAACCTGAGGCCTATTGGAGGTGGTAATCAGGGGTCATTATCTATCTCCCCTCAATTTAGTATCTTTAGATAGAGGGGTTTGGTACTTGTTCTCTACAAAATTTCTATTAATTTTGCACCTAAACCATACACCCCCATGCTTCTCCTCAAAGATCAAAATTTCTAAAAAAACCATGAGTTGTTCCAAAAACACATAATAAATTATAAAATATATATAATATCCTCAAAAATTGTAAAATTTTCTTATAATTGAAAACACAACTTCTAACCAACCATGAGAACTCGACATTTGGAATGACCTAGAGTAGTACAAACACTCCTCTACACCTACCTCATGATACTAAATGGTCAAATGTTAAATTATTCACTAAAACCTAAATAAAAGTTGTATTGGATACAATTTTTTCTGCATATTTAAATTTTTAGAAAAGATAACTATGTTCAATATCATATAAGATGCGAAACACCGAGCCTAAACGAACCATCAAATATTAATATTTAAATATAACCATTACAACGTAGCCAATAAATAAGTGGGTATGAATATGATTAACTAACTTAATAAATATACATAAATATAATACTCAATATAAATGTACTTATATGTTATTAAAAAATAAGAACTCATTTTTTAATGAAGATATTTTATACATAAAAAAATTCCCAAAAATAAATTTTATTGGTTTTTGTGAATAAATATTATTATTAATTTAGGGAAATTTTAGAAAATAAATTTGGTAAAATGAAATTAATTTTTTAAATCATCATATAAAAATAAACATAAGGTAATATTTCAGGAATTTTCTAAAATGACTGATTTTTTAGTGAACAGTGATAATTACTGATTTTAAATATTATAATTTAGTTTCATTAAATCACATAATATAAAATTACCATTATATTATTTACATGGTCAAAAAGTTAAATTGTACACATTTTATTTATAATAATCTAATTAAATTCATTTTAATCATCAATATTCCTCATTTTCTTATAAGTATATTTTTATACCTAAAAACACAATTTTCTGAAAACTGTTTTTATGTAAATAATGTTTATCCATTTTAAATAATTAAACAAAATCATAATAAGGAGATATTTAAATAAAATTTAAATTATATATATATATATTAATTCATATAATGATAACATCTATAAATATGGTTAATATAAAATCATACATTGCTTAAAAATTTATTTTCAAGAAAAATTAATTTCCATCAGGCTTTACGGGATACTTATAAAATAATTTTGTTTCACTTATGGAATATTAATTTTATGAAATTTATTTTCAATTTTTAATTGTAACCATTTATATTGTTTAATAATTTTGACAAAATTGTTTCTCATAATGAATAGTAGAAATTCTAAAAATTCATCACCATGATAAAAGTGTAAATATGGTTAACCTAAGTTAAAATTAAGTGATAAGACAACAATTTTTTCATCTACATTATTATTTAATGAAATTATTTTTAACTTTATCTCCTTAGGAAATATATTTAACTATTTATTTAACAATTTTCCATGAAAATGACCTATATAATATTTTAAGTAAAGAAAAAGATAAAAATGTCACCCTATTGCCTTTAAATACTTATTATATGTTCACATAGGGATAAAATAATGTTTTAAAACATTTATTAATGATAATTTTTATCATAATTAAAATATTTTAATGATAGTAAATTATTTCTATTTTTTATAGGTTATATAATTATCTTAAATTATTACTCAACATCAATACATTATTTTTTCAATTAATATAAAATAAACAATTATTATTCTAAAAATATTCAAAGTAATAAAATTTTTGTGTGATAATTTTTTCCAAATATTTTTTAGAAAATATAACATTCTATTGATGTGATAAAGGATTTTATTCAATTTCCATTGCTATAATATTTTTTCATAGTTAAACTAAATGAAAAGTTCCAAAAATTACATTAATTATATTTTATAATAAATAATTATATTTTAAATGATTTAAAATTCATAATGATAGTATATTTTTCACGTGATAGTAATATGGTTTAATGAATCTACCATGTTTCTTTTATGATTAATGTTTTCATTTATGGTAAAATTATTAACCCTATATGATTGAAATAGGTGTTACTACGTTTAAGGTTAAAACAAGCTTATTGGGGATTAAAATAAAAAAATAATGGTTAAAATGACTTAAATGATTGTTTAATTTATATTTTATATAAAACTTTTAACCTTATACCATCTAATGTTTAGTAAGGGTCCATTTTGGAGTCTTTTCCAAAATAATGTGACTTGAATTTGTTTTAAAACATTGAAAAATTTCAAGTGTGGTACTTACCTCAATTATAAAGTTTATCCTCCTCTTCTCTTTTATCCACACTCAAAAATCCATGTTCTGCAATAAATACCAACCAAAATCCCTTCCTTTAATCCATCCAACTTTAATCCATCAGTATATTTCATATAGAAATATTGTATTATTTTAATTTCATAATATATATTCATCTCATATTCCATCGACTAGGAAACGAAACGATCAATTGTGTGTATGGAATATTATCGCCTCACGAAATAATGTAATTCATTTTCCATCACCAACTCAAAGGACTATATATAATGATGTATTTAGCAGGCACACACACACAAACAAATATATATATATATATATATATATATATCTGTGTGGGGGGTGTATTATATTTATGACATAATTATACTTCATTAATTTTAATATAACATTTACCTTCATACCTTCCAATCCGTTGGAAAATGATAATGTCACGTGTGCACATGGGTGGACTACCAGCTCCACGAAGCGGTATGATTCATTTTTCATTTTTCATTTACATGGATGAAAATAAGAATATATTTAATTATTATATACTATATATATGATATAAAAATTTTATATAAAAAAATATTTAATATTTACCTATATTTCATTCTATCCATCGAAAAATGATAATAGTGTTCGTTTGTATATACGGCCGACTGTCTCCATGAACGGTGTAGTAAATTTTTATATCTATAAAATTAATGGATAACTATAAATATTTATATTATTAATAAATATGATATTAATATCATGACTAGAATTATATATATTATTAAACTATAATAAAATGTTCAAGGATCCAAACTATCGAACCAAAACATACATGAAAAATGAAGTAGTTATCACTTAGAACAATGATTTTAAAACAAAATTTATAATAAGTGGGTGATAAAAGGTTATAAGTATATTATATATATAATGATATATATTACAATTTTTCTTTAATATATTTATAACAAATATATATTTATTATATAAGAGTGGAAAATATATATAATGGATGTCAGCCCAATGGTAAGGCATTTACGTCTCACCTTTATATCTTTGAGAAACTTTCCATATTCACCACTTTTTTCAAATGTCGTGTGGTACAAGATACCCATAAATTTATTTTATGATTATTATTATTTAAAATTCTGGTTATTTACATATCCTTCTCATTTTCATTCCTTCATAGGGTTTATAATGTTAAAATTACCAAAGTAGTAAGGCTTTAATGTTACAATCTAATTGTTTATCGAGGTTGTTTATAAATATTCTTTAGATGATTACATTTCATTATATAACATTAATTAATATCAAAATTTTCTTCTACACTATTTATATCTAGGAATATCATGTTTCACATTCATTTTACTCCTTATGTACTCAATAGACCACATTATTGTTTTTAAGGGAAAATAACTATATTTATCTATTTGGTAAGAAATTTTTTTAGTGAACATACATGTTTTATATAAACAATTTCAAGAATGTTTTAAATATTCACATATAAATTTTTAAATTAATTTTTGACCTTGTTTTACTTTTTTAAATATTGAAAAATTGAGTCTTCTTTTCATTTCTTGAATGAGGTAGTTTTATCTTTTTCAATAAATGAAAATGTAATTTTTTATTTAATGAACAAAAGTTCCCTACATTATGACTAATAAATTATTTTAAGACTAATTAAAAAGTTTCCAATTTTATTTTATAATAAAATTTTTTCATTAATATTTTTGAATTTCATAGAATTTAAATCAGTTATTCTAATGTTGAAAGGACATTTCATAAAAGAAATGTTCATAGCAGTCTATTAAATTTATTTTCCATCTAAGTTGAAATTATTTGATTTTTTATAATCCTTAATAGTGATTTAATAAAATAACATGGTCTTTATTATCTCTCCCGATGGTTTATGACTTTGATGAAAATATGTTCATGAAACCCAATCCTTATTCCATGTGTTATGTTATGGGAATAGAAGTAATAATTATAAAACGTGATTATTTTCTACTGGTTAGTCCATGATGAAATATTTATGAAACCCATTTATATATCAGAGATTATGATATGAATAATATTTAATGATCTTGTATAACACAACGATATGATTTTTGTTATGTTTGTGGTGTGCTCATAATGTTATTGTCCTCCAATCCTTTTGTTAAAGATAAATATCTCATGGGATAAGAAGGACTAGAATGAGGATTAAACTCGATTCATTAAGGGACTTCATTGACTATGAAGGTCTTGGGAATGAACCTTGGATACTATGATGGTTTTGGGAGTGAACCCAATCAACTATGAGAGTCTTGTAAATCATTCTAGATAAAAAAATTAAATGATTTTATATGCCTATGTGTGTGAAAAAAATCATTGTTTTATGTCAAAATTATGCTCTCATGGATAATGTTCTTTGAATAATTTTTGATTCATGACTTATCAACTTCCATACTTTACTCCATAACTCATTATTGTGATATATGATAAGCATGGTATGGTTTTAAAATGTTATGATCATGTTCACATTCCCTTTTCATCATGTTATGATTAATTGATCATTGATAACTCCCTTGTTACCTTTACTGAGTATCTGAGATCACACTTTCTTATTTTTCCTTTCCCCATGTTATGAATAAATTT
This sequence comes from Viscum album, assembly GCA_963277665.1. NCBI lineage: Eukaryota > Viridiplantae > Streptophyta > Magnoliopsida > Santalales > Viscaceae > Viscum > Viscum album. The sequence continues at coordinate 1,470,093,724 of OY728158.1, forward strand.
ATTAGGTATGATATGTCTAAGAATGGTGATAGTTATCGAAGAACATATTGGGAGATAATTTTGGTCACTTATAAACAAATGTTTTATATATCCATGTCTCCCAGGATAATATACCTATACAAATAAGGAATTGACGGTTATTTTATGTAATTAATATACATGTAATAAGATTAAATATATATATATATATATATATATATATATATATTAAAATTATAGTTCTCTATAATGTTGTAATGAATCGGACCGGGTGAACCCAACACAACACCCAAAATGCTCAACCATAAGGCCCAAATCTTCTCCATGATCACCATGGGTTAGTGATAATATCCAAGGAATCACAGTTCACCATTTATAAATGGTTTTAACCTTGAACATTCAGAATATCCTATCCATGAACTGGATACCCACACCAACAAATAATATGCATCAAAAAATATAAGACAAAAAAATAGAGTATCAGATATTATGGATAAAATAGTAATCATAACCAACATCACTTCACAAATTATAATAAATTCATATACATGATATTCGATGTTAAAATTTAAAAGAGTTTAAGATATGGATCGTTAATAAGGAGGCTGATAGAAAAACACCAAAAAATTAAAAACCTAAAATTATCTAGATTAGGTAAACTCTCTTATATTGTTTTATACATCATGAAAATACAACCTTGGATTGTTTTAATCATGAGGATATAATAAATTTAATTATGACCCTACCATTACATGCATCTTATTAAGAAATGTTTTCATATTCCCAAACGTATATGTCGGGTATGAGGGAAAATAACAATAGGATACCACTGTGAATCTATATATGGTTTCTACAAGAAACCAATCACTCTAGTTTTAAAATCATATTTAATGCAATTTACATTGAAAATATTTAACCAAAAATTCATTTCATTTTCTCAATCAAAACACATTTCAAAAACATGCATAAATAAGGATCAATAAGTTGGATGTGAAACCACATGGAATAAGAATAATCATAAACACTATTAAATATCCAACAATGGTTTTAAGGCATAATTAAAATTGTATCCATATTAGACAAGGAATATTTAATAATCGTTATGATATCTAACCAATGGGAATAGGTGTGAAATATATACTAAGGTATATTTTTCCAGACAAAAACAAAGTGTAAAAAGTTTTTATTCTCTCTCGACCTTCCTCATACCCTACATTCTATCTGTGGGATGTCTAGTTCCCATTGGTAGTATTATTTCCATGTTCTCCCTTGGACCCTTTGGTAACACACCCTATATATTTCCAAACAGAATTTAAGGCTCCATTTCCCTATTTCAATTACACACCCAAATATTCCCTTGTGACACACATCTCCAATCACATAAATTGTTATAAATTCCAAATACATAAACCAAATATTCTAATAATAATCAAACATCAATAACAAGGTAAAACATTTTACAAATATATTGTTCTAAATAAATTTTAAACCATAAAGCAATTTTTATGTATTTTATAAAACATATTCCTTGAATACACACTACTTCCTTTAGAAATGTAACCCTAAAAATCATATTATCATTACATTTTTAAAATAAAATCTAACTAGATAAAAAAATATAATCAACATAATTTAATGAAAATTTAATTAATAAAAAAGAAATAAAATCAAGAACCAAATATAACATATTAAAAAGAACATTTAAATAAAGACACATACCTTAAAAAAAATAAAAACTCATTGTATCTGATGAAAATCAAAAGAATCTAGCAGGAGGAGTCCTCACAAACCTAAAACACTAAGAAAAATATAAATCCCATATTAAAAACCCCAAATTCATCAACATGTCATGATAAGGATCCACAATTCCATAGTAATGAAATAATAATTGATAATAAGTTTAAATAAGAGGTAAATCATAATAAATGATTTTTAAATTGAAGAAAAACACCAAACATCAAGGAAGAATCCCCAAGAGATGAAGGGGGAGGAATGTCAAAAATGAGTGGGAAGAGGATAAACATAAATGGTGAGGATGAAAATAAGATTTCAGTTAACATTTATATCGTTATTTTTGTTAAATAATAAATTCTATTGTGTAGGACAACTTGTATGATTTAGTTTCATGGATAGGAATATCTTTTGGAAACCGTGTGACAACCAAAGTCTTCCCAAAACAGGGCTATATGATTTCTCGAAACTTCATAATTTTTAGAAAAAATATTAGGAGACCATGTGAAACCACATTGTCCACCCAATACATCCCTCACACCATTAGAACCATTATTACTACTAACCATAGTCTAACCTTGTTCCAAGGATTGTTTCACTAAAAAGTATTATTTTTTACCACCAACACCCAGGAAATACAAGAATAAAAAAATAAATAAAACTACAAATAAGATGTTATGGTGACTCAAGTGGTATCATAGGTAGATATAAAAATTAAGGGTGGTGAATTGGAGACCAAAGGAGTTGAATGGGATAAGAAGAGAGGAACCCTAAGGGTTTTATATTGATTAAGGGTATAAGCTTAGTTTCAAATTTTTAATGACTCTAGGTAAAAAATGTCATTTAATTAATTTATCACCCACCATGAAACCCTCTTTAGAAAACCAAATACATTCTTAATGGTTAGGTCACACGATTTACAAAATCATACACCAACCATATGAAATCCATAGTAATTTACGTTAGGATTTTCATGGCTGGGTAACATAGTTGTCACTAACCATACAAGAGGATAATCTTTATGAATTCTCTTTAAGCTCAAATAAAATCACCTGAAAAAATATATAAAATAAAAAAGTCCCATCGTGTGTTAGTCGAGTGGTACCCACTAGTTATACCCCTCACTCTCCATGGGAACTTCCACAGGATCGAGTACGTCCACACTCGGATGCTACGTGTATTATGAATAGGGTGATTCAAATACATTTCCTTTCTAGGAAATGTGTGGCATGATTTGGGCTTGGTCGGTCCCCCTGTTGGAAGTTGAGTGACCCATAAACACATTTTTTTAGTGTTATACAATAGGTAACACCTCTCTTTAACTCAAAAACCAACAGATGATTGCAGTGGCCAAACTAGTTCACTTAATATAGTATGAAAAAATTATTATATTTATAATAATACTAATTTCTAACTCCATGTAGTAAATTTTAAGATACATGTCACTACAACTGAGGTAGGTGTGCTGAAGCATGACACATGTAGAAACTCCATCAATGACTTCACTATTCTACATAGTTTGGGTGTCACTAGAAAATACAATAATCGTAGAGGAACATTTGAAGTTTTATAGAAATCCCCATCTTGAGGATGGATCAATGAAAACATTGATGGTGCCTCAAAAGGGAACTCAAACCCCTTGGGTTATAGAGTAGTCTACAAATATCATAATGGATTGGTCCATGGATGTATTTATGGATCATGTGGAATTTTAACATCTTTTTAATCAGAAATGGTAACTGTCATATCCATGGTCCTTTTTTCTAGACAAAAAGAGGACTAACATTTGGTTTGAAAGCAACTCTACCACCATTGTGCAAGTATCCTAGAATAGAATCAATCATCTTGAATGGACACACATAGATAGATGGATTGACTGATTGGACTTGCTATCCTAACACATATACATCATAACACATTATTTCTAAGAGGAGATCTCAGTGGTGGATGGCCTTTCCAATAATGTACTCAACACCAATACCACATGTTCAGATGAACATCCTCCAAAGTTAACTTCCTTTTTTGAAAAATATTGTAACAATATTCCCTCATATAGACTCATTTATCTTATTATTTATTCTAAAAATGAATCTTTTAGTCTTTTGGACAACTAATAGCCCTTTTTTTAAAAGTATAGTCATATAAATAATTAAAATATAAGAGAAAATAGATGTCACAGTGTTATAATTCTCCCCATGATAATGATTTCAACCCCAAGAAGTATCCTAGTAGAAAAGGTTAACCCAAGAAAAGATGAGGTTAACTTCTTTTCCTAAAATTAAATTTTAAGATAACATGGAACACCATGACATCAATTAAAACTAGATATATGGTACTAACAGATATAATATACATAATCAATGGCTGAAACATATTTCAAAGAACCCAAATAGCCAACCTAAGGACCAGGTATCTGATCATCAAAATAAATGTAAAATTTCCCACAAACATTCATTCTTCCTAAGGAATGAAAAATTATAAAATATTCTAAATAATATCACCTAATAGTTTTATGGTCAATGATTTGACAATAAATAAAAGGGATAGGTTGGGTTAGGGAACCCGTACACCACACCCTATAGTAACACACCACCACCTTCACAAGGAAATAGAAAAAGGCAAGATCTTACATGGTTGTCTCCCCACCATTTTAGAGTTCCACTAATTCATTATTTCTATAAAGACAACCAATAATAATAAGAACCAATATAAGATTAATCTATATATAAATAAAATGAATTTAAAAGGATGGAATGATCACAACAAATTCATTAACTCACAAGTAATCAATGAATATGGCTGATGTGCCTAATTTTTATTATAATTCATGAATTTTAATGGTTATAAAAACATGTTTTTTCTATATTCACATTATTTTATAGACCAAAAAAATGATTTTTTTGTTTGTGGTTATTTTTATGAGTTTCTAGTCAACATCACGAATTGGGGATATTCATAACAAAAAATGGAATATACATAGAATGTTCTTCATAAACACATGTGTGTACCTTTCTTAGACACATGTCTTGGACAGATAGAGTACACACCCATATATTAAAATAAGCACAACATGTTTTGTATATCATTACACATGTCGTTTATTCCCTTCCATAAGTTGTTGGTGTATCAAGAAATTCTTCACACCTTATGTAGTGGTGCAACACACCGTGTAATATCACTGAATGACCGCCGATGCTTCAAATTCAATGGGTTGTGCAGCTATTGACCTACCGGTGGATAAAAAATGTAAAATGAAGTATACCTAGTTACATGGAATGCACATTTGAGGGAATGACATGTCGTTTATTATTTCAATAATTCTGGGTTTGAAACATGCCGGGGGAGGTGCATCCATTATACCTTTTGATATACCTTGAATCCAAATAATATTTTTTTTCTTTAATTATACTTTTGTTTTTGTGAAACTACCATATTTCCCCTCTCATATCCATGGTAGGAGTTGAGTTAATGCTCTAACTGTACACCATGACTCAGGTCATAAGTGGATTGTATTCTTTTTTGGGGGTATTAAAAAAGATTTTAGGTGTGTTCTAATTTCAATTATGGTGTATTGTTTTTGTAATTATTATTTTCTAATAATTCATTTAATTAATTAACTATACATTTACTATTTGTGTCATATTGAACCATGAATGAAACCATTTAAAAGAACTAGATCATTTTCAATTGAAAAATCCATGACCATTGGTTGAGCAGGTTTACATTGTTTTAGGGGAAATGAACTAAAAATGTGTTTAAGTAATAAATATTTGGACCAAGGGGTTAACCCTTTAAATATCTAAATTATTATTATCAAAAAATGAAACAATAATTTAATCGAATATTCAAGGTAAGAAATTTTCATCATTGATTTTAATATTAATGAATAGTTTTTTACAATTAGCCCTAATCAAGTTGCAACCCCAACACATTTGTTTTCATATTTTTATGTCCCTTCTTCTATTTCAAACTTAATTTTTTCAAATCATTTCACACTCTCTTCTATTATCATTATGATTCATTTTTTTTGGATAATCGGTTGGGACATGATGACTCATTTCTATATACTTTTTCTTCATATTTCACTTTTGGATTGACCCTGATACCACTAGTTACCTAGTTGGTCAGATTATAATGGAAAAATAATTTTTCGCACCACTATATGGGTGATTTTACTAGAACATAAATATTTTTTATTATCATTTTATATTCTAAATTCATGTTTCTTTAGGGTTACTCATTTTTTGTGCATGTGTCTGATAATCACAAGCATATGATTCCTTTCTTACCTAAATAGTCTATTGTACAAAAACTATAATTGGTGAATATGAGTCATTAAAATGATTCTATCTTCACATTTTCATACAATTATGCATGGTCTATTGTTTTTTTTTCTTTTATAAGTTTACAAGTGAACTCTTCTTACTTTAACACAACAGACTTCACATATGTATGTTATTTCTCATTCCACACCTACACACTAATATAATGGATATTTGATATCTATGATCCATTACTCATTTTTTATCACATGATATTTTATTATTCTTGAATTTCAATAAAAAGGATCTTCTTCAAATGGAATATTGAGTGACTCAAGCACACACAAACCAATATGGGCTTCACAAAATCAATTCATCATGAATCACCTAAGTGCATGATTCCTAATTGAAGAGGCCTGAAACATATTCATGGTTGTAAAGTGCTATCTAGAATCTATTCATGAAAAAAAATTATTCACATGTATCTATTTTTTCTAGAACCCTAATAGACTGATCAATTTAGAACAAGAATCTACTCAACCCTAGACCTTGGTATTTATGAGAGAAACTTCTCTTCCTTGCATGACCTCTCTTTTGGTTTTTATTTTTCATCAAGGATCTGTGACTTTATACATGTTAAAAAACATTTTAAATATATGTAAATATTGGTGATCCTAAAATAAACATACACTAAAAACAATTTGACCCTGGTTATACCCATACATGTTTTATCCTCATGAAAAATAAATCCCGAGCATTTGAAAAAATAACAAAATCATCTCATGCAACCACATTTCTTGTACAATCTTCATATTAATTGATAAGTGGATCCAACTTTGATTTCATCGGTATTTTAAAAAAAAATGGGTATTAATGAATTTAATTTTTATATAGGGATCCTCTTATAACTTTATTCTTCCATCTCTATAACGATAAGGATCTCGGTTCGATTATCTATCGTTGTGACTTGATGATCCTGAAAAATAGATTAATCTTTATGCATCAAGAGTTTTAGTTTAATGGTAGTTTAATTGAATGGATTATATTATGCATATTGTATAGAATAAGTCATAATTTTATCATTTAACATAGATTAATAGTGTCACACACTTTGGCAGTCCCACATCAAACATTCACCTGGTTGGGATCTTCCATTTATAACAACGCACTCTATGGACTGCTCAAAATGTATCATATGGTTAATTCCCATATCCAAACTTTATATATCTACCTCATGGGCTATACCAAACTGCATTTTCCAATAGAGACCTATGTGAATGTAATTTTTATGCCTTTTTCACTTTCGTTCACACTCTATGGGAATTATACACCCCCAATCTCACACCCCTACCACTATGGGATGGTTAGGTTGATTTCCTCCCTTGTTTTGACCCCTATAGTTCTATATATGGTTGATTTGATCCTTTGTTGGCCCATGGTTGGCCATAATTCTTTATTAAGGACCATGGTTGGCCATATTTTTTTTGAGAAAGTCCCATTTTAAAAATACCTAGATTATATTTTCTGTACAGAATATATCATCAAGACACTTTCAATTTCATCATGAAAAAAATATATCATTTTTCATATAATTATTTTAATTCCTCATGAAATAATGATATATTTCCCAGCCATATTATTATTCAAGAATTTTTGTAAACTATTTATCATCCTTATTAATACATGCCTTTGAACATACTATGAGTCTGAAAATCAACCAAATTGAAAGAATAATTGTCAAGAAATGAAATTCAATGCCATGATGTGAATCCATAACAATTACCCAAAAATCATAACTTCATATTCAACTTACCAATCACATACTAATGTATCATTGACAATAAATCCAACACTGGGACCAAAAATTGAAAAGGTAGTTGGGACAGAGGATGAGTAGTATTTGTTGAAAATATTTACTAAGGACTCAAATTAAATGTATGATGAATTACCATGTGATTAATAAGTAATCAAGGAAACCAAAATATTGAAATAACATAATAATTATTGAGGAAGGGTAGTGATGATTATTTTATAATTTTTATGGATTCATATAGTAGAATTGTATGTCATCCATGGAATATTCTTCATGCTTATGTTTTCAGATTTTAGAGTATTTCTTAATGTCCAATGACATGTTACAATTTCACTAGGAGAGATAAAATTGTTATTAAAATTTTAAAAAGGAAGAATATTACAAAAATAAAAATTTTAATGGTGAATTTTATGTGATGACCTGAATTTCCCCAGGCCCTACCTTTGTGAAAAAAACTAGTATTTAGGTTGTTCTGGAACGCAATGGGGGCCCATTTCAAGAGTTTCACAAATTTCTTGTTTTTCATCAGTATGCCAGTGTGTCGACATGTCATTGCGTCAACATGTTAGTGTTTCAGTGAGTCTGAGGAATTGGTATCGGTAAGTTGAGGTGTCGGTGAGTCAAGGTGTCAGTAGGACTTTGCGTCAGTGAGTCAAGGTGTCAATAGGATAAGGAATCGGTAGGTTGAGGCATCGGTAGTCCATTGAGTTGGTAGATCAGAGTTGGTGGCTCGATGTTAGCTGGTCCTATTTTTAGCTCACCCTTTGACGGCTTTATGTCGGTGACTCATTTGTATTTTTTCTATTTTCCCCTTGTATTCCATTTTCACCCCTCTTACGTTTTATTTGAAGTAAACTGAGTTTAAAGCCTTCTCTAGGCATTTTAAGGGTGTTTCAAATCTTATTAAATATATATTTAAATATCCTAATGTCCCGTGTGAATTGAAATACACAAACTATCTCATCTTGACCATGATCCCATGTTAATGACTTTTGGAAACTGTTTTTTATTTAAAATGGGATATGGCTCTTCAAAGCTGGGATCTTCCCTTCCCAATATGTTTTTCATTTCCTCTTAGTGAATCTAGAGCCTTACTTCCTATAAGATTCATGCACATAAACAATATCCCCTCTTTTTTAGTTTCCTTGGATTTCTTCCCTGATACTCGCTTGATCCCTTATTCCTCATGCAAGGAGGACCTTCAATCATTTGATTATCTAGTAGGGATTTATTTTATCTCTCTTTAATTGTACATAATTTGGGTGGGTTAACTAATGATTACTTATGAGTAATGGCTTAATAATTATCTTAAAAAGATAAATAAATAAGAAGTAAATATGATCAAAAGATAACAGGGTAATGAAATAATGTGTTGAAAGTATAATGATGTTTTATTGTCTACTTTATTTTTCTATCTTTGATTATTTTGTGGATTTTTTAACTGTAAGACTCCTCAAAATCATGTCCATTTTTAATTTTCTCTTGTGCACTAGTTATTTTCTATTTGGTTGTGATGCTTTGATAAATGGTTTTTATAAGAAAAACTTTTAAACCACATATAATATGTTAAATAAATGGATTCCCCAAGAAAAAACCTATTGTTTGATCACCCCAATTATAATTAATAGGAATTAAAGAACCTATACTAGTTAAATATGAATATATATACATATCATGTTGAAAGGTGTGGCTAAGTGTTGTGTTCTATAGAGTTTGTGACTTTGTGTGAGTTGTGTGGTGCTACTGTTGGGAGCAAGGTGTTGGGTACAAGGTTGGACATAGGAGTTGGTTCCATGAGAAGGGTGTGGTATTTATGTACAACAAGATTGTGAGTTAATAGTAGTTATTGTGGGATTTGTGTGTGTGGTGTTATAAGGGTTGTGTTGGTATCCCACTATGAGAGACAGATTGATTCTGGAATGGATGAAGTTGTAGGCAGATGAACTTTCATTTTTTATGTTGTGGTCACTGAGTGACATTGGGCAGTGGGATTGCATCGGGAAATATTAGTATTTTTCAGTATAAATATGAAGAATGATAGTTGTAAGTGTATGAATGGGGGCGTGCAGTGGGACTGCAAATCTTGTTTTGTGATGATTGTGCAATGGGACTGCGGTCTAGTTTTTCTTGTTTTCTAAATGTGGTTATCACAGGTAGGTGCATAGTAGTGCTAGAATAGATTATACTGAATCCATTAAATAAATAAATGGTAAGTGTTTCAATAAAAAGGGTTTCAGTTTATTCTTGGAAGTGGTTGTTGTGTGGTTTCTCATTTAGGTGTGGTAGAAAAAGTTGTAGTGGTGGGCTCGTTTGTTTGGTTATTTAAAACATGTAGGTTGGGATTAGTGTTTTATTACCTATATGTATAAATTTTAGTTCCTTGAAATTTATATATTCATCCCACCCTTGTTGAAAACTATGTTCCAAACACCTCCATTTCATGGGGGAGGGTGTCTTTCCCAATATCCTAGTGGGAGGATGGATGGCTAGTTATTGACTTTCTTCCTCACACCCTCTTTTGGTTTCTTAACACTTGAGTGAATTTGGGTAGGCTGTAATGTTTTTAGGCTTACTATAGACCAATATTCTTTAGGAAATGGTTTTTTGTGGATGATAGGCCTAGGTGTTTATGAATGAGGTTTTTTTCCCATGTATCATCGGAATGAGGCCCAAGTGTCTTTTGGTGAGAGATTTGGTTGTTGTGGCCTAGGTGTTTGGGAATGGGATTGTGTGTGGTTTGAGTACCAGGTGTGTGCGGTTAGGTTGTGATAGTGTGAATACATATGGGAAGAGTGGTAGTGTCAAGACATTATCCGCTAGGGATGAGCAGTTGACCAGTGGGAATGGGGTGTGGGGTTCCCATATATTGATGTTCTTATACAACTATTTTTCTTGACTTGTGTTATTTGGTGAGTGTTCCTTGATGAGGATGAGTTGGTTAGTATTCATTGTTAGGTTCTTTGAGGTTCTACTATTTTCTCATCAGGATGTTTGTTTTTCCCTCACTTGTGCACGAGTGGATTTAGTTTTCCAATTGAGTATACTTGTATACTCACCCCTACATATATAAAATAGTTTTCAGGTTTGCAAGAAGACTTTGAGAACCATGCTAGACTTTACTAGCTCGATCATTATTATTAGTTGATATTTATTCTTAGTATCATTTCATTTGGTACTTTACCTTTGGAGATTTTATTTTATTTTGTATCAGCTTTACTTTTTAACATGCATATGGGAATGGATTTTGGAATTATGTTTACTTTTGGTATTTGGAGTTTCTTGGGATTTACCATATTATCTCCTGATCTTGTCCTATAAAAGGGTAATGCCTTCTATATTATATGAGATTTTATACCCTTGGTGATAGTCACCACTCCAAGGCATATAGAAGGCAAGACTCTAGGGTCATTATCTCTCCTTCATCTTGACAAATGAAGGGTGTGGTACTTTTTTGTCGCTTCCCTCATCTTGAAGAAGGTATGTCATGATAAAATGTTATTAGAGGGAAGTTAGGATGGAGTTTGGAGTTAGGAATAGTGAGGATTTCATGGGATGGTAGGGAAATAGTGTTAGGAAATTTTGGTATGTGAAACAATCATGGGAAGACAAGCTAGGACATGAAATTTTAGTGCACCCCATGATTCATTGCAAGGACTATGGACCTACTAAATAACCATGTGAGGCTACACTGATTGTAAGTTAGAGGGATTAGGAAAGGTACATACATAACAATAAGTTTTTTTCTTGTTTGAGTTGGGAGTTTCGGGAAAATAAATGAATAATGATTTAAAATGAATTTAAAAAGGGACTTTTTGTAATACCCACGATTTGGTGTTTCTGGTTTATTTTTTAGATGGGGCACTTGGATGTTGTCCTCGTGTGTTATGAGTATTTGATGCCCAGTATGTCAATCTAGTTCTTCATCGGAGGGCTGACTGAGAGGAAGGAGATTAACGATTTGTTGGATGACATTGAGAAGGAGTTGCAAGCGGAATTCCTTTCTTCCATAATGAAGGCTGAGAAGTGGTAGGAGCTACTATTCCTCTAGTAGGGGAGTATGTTGGTAAGGTAATTGTGGATCAAGTTCAAGTATCTCATGCACTTCACACTAGATCCCTTTCCAGATGAGGAATCCTAAGAGAGATGCTTAAGGGAGGAGCTCTGACCTTATCTTTAGTTTTTTGTTACTCCTTTTACTCTACCGACATACTTAGAGGTTCAACACCAACTTTAGTAGTAGTAGTTTCTAGTCATGCCTTTCCAGCAGTAGGGATAGTGAGTTCCCGCTCCACTGAGGGAGGATGGTACTAGGGGAGTCTGACCTCAGGGTGCTCCTCTGGGACCTCATCCATGGTGTGTTCAGGGAGGCAGTTGACAGTAGAGAGGTTGATGAGAAGGGAATTGAGAGTTTCACGCCGCATAGGCAAATTTTCTAGAAGGACGAGAGGTTGTTTGTAGTATGATCATTCTGTTTAGTACTATTTCTTGTGATTTGTTTGATTTAGGACCTTTTCACTCCTTTGTTTCATCCATTCTATCCCATGCTCTAGGAATAGATGAAGATAGACTTTTCATTCCTCTTGTGTTGAGTATTCCAGTTGGAGGTCAGACTAGCTTACATGATATTTGTTGGGGATGTAGAGATGATGGGACCACATCAATCCAGTGTGTATCTTCTTATTCTAAAGATGTAGCCATAAAATTTCATCCTAGGAATCCATTTGATGTTCCCTATGCATGATATTATAGATTGCTTCCATATAATGGCCATGTTTTCAGATATTGATGGTCAGTGTGTAACTTTCATTGGTGAATAGATTTGTCAGGTGGTCAGCCAACATGTAGATCCTCTTCTTTCTTTTTATCCAACCTATCATTGGGGTTAGAAGACATAGAGATAGTGGATTTTCTAGGGGATTTTTGTTAGTTACTATATGTATTTCATGAAGAGGTTATGACTCTACCCCTTGATGTGACGTTGAGTTCGGAATAGACTTGCAACCCGGTGCTCATCTGATTTTGATGGCTCCCTATCGAATGGAACATTCTGAGTTTTGGGAGTTTTGGATTCAGGTTGACGACCTGATGACGAATGTTTTTATATTTCCAAGTTTGTTTTCATGGGGTGCTCTATTATTTTTTTCAAAGAAGGTGGACGATCGTCCAAGACTGTGTGTAGACTGTCGGACACTGAAACAGGTGATGGTCAAGAACCTTTACCCCCTTCCAGGGATTGATGAACTTTTAGACCAGTTAAAGTGGGTGGGTTGGTTCTCTAATATTGACCTGTGTTCTGGATATCACCAGTTGAGCATAAAGGAAGGTGACATCCCAAAGACTACTTTCAGGTGTAGGTATGGTCACTTTGAGTTCGGTTTAATGTTGATCGGCATTACAAATGTTCCAACTGTGTTTTTGGGTCTCATGAACACTATTTTCTATGTGTGCCTAGACTAGTTTTTTATCATGTTTATCGATGACATCTTGGTCTACTCATGGTCATAAGAGGAGCATGTCGGGCATCTGAGGTTTTCCTTGGAGGTCCTCTAACACGACCAGTTCTACAGAAAATTGTCACATTACATGTTTCAGGCATGTTAATTTCCCTTCCTTAGACACGTAGTGTATCATAAAGGGATAGAAGTGGACTAGTCAAAGGTCTAAGTGGATGTTTCTTGGGAAGAACCTAAGAATGTGGTATAGGTTCCCTATTTTGTGGGAATATAAGGCTATTATCGAAGGTTCGTGCCTAAATTCTCACGATTTACAGCTCCATTGATAGCTTTGACCAGAAAAGACCAGGTCTTCATGTGGAGTGAGCAGTGTTAGACATATTTCTCTATCTGAAGGGGAATCTTTTCAGTGACATAGTGCTTTGGTTTCTAGAGGAATGGGTGATGATTGAGGTGTTCGGTGACACATCCGACCTGGGTTTGGGTTATGTGTTGATGCAGTAATGAGGAGTAATTTCATATGGGTATAGGAATATATGACCTTATGAATGTAATTCTTCAACCCATGATATAGATCTTTCATCAGTCATGTTCATGTTGAAGTTGTAGCAGCCTTACCTTATCAAGGAGTGCTTTGTGGTCTTCACAGGTCACATGAGCTAGAGGTATATCTTTTCCCAATGAGACTTGAACTTGTGCTAGTGATGGTGGGTAGAGTTTATCTAGGATTACAACTTCAAAATATCTTACACCCTTGCATAGTGGAATGTGGTGTCCAATACCTTAATAAGGAAGTCACAAAAGAAGGTCGTTCAAGAATCCATGATTGCTAGGAAGGAAATAGAGGACTTGGCCGCTTTGCACCTTGATGCTGGGGAGGACAATGGTAGAGCATATATGTTTCAAAATACAATGTAGTCTTCCTTTGTGTTACAGATATAGGTGTCTTAGTGGGGAGACTTAGAGGATAAAGTAATGTGTGTTCACATTATCTAGGGTGATGCTCTAGAAGGATGGTTAGAGGATATCCAGAATCAGATGTTGTTTCATGTAAAGCTATTTTTCCCAGTGAAAAAATGCGAGGGATTTCTCTGTGAGTTCCACAGCTCACCCCTCGTGGTGAATCCAGGAGTCTCCATGCTGTACAGAGCTCTGAGGTAATAGTTTTGGTGGGTCGGGGTGAAGTGGGAAATGGAAAACGTTGGGGAATGATTCCTAGTGTTTCATTAGTCGAAGGTCGAGCACCATGTTCCCAGAAGTATGGTTCATCCCTTGGATGTTCCCGAGTGGAAGTGGGATGAAATATTGATGGATTTCATCACAAGATTACCCAAGGCACAGGGAGGATGTGATGGTATTTGGGTAGTGGTGGACCGGTTGATGATGTTGGCTCACTTATTGGAAATCAAGGAGCCGAGCATAGTGGGTGCCTTTGCGTGGAGGTATGTGGACAAGGTAGTACAACTACATGGTGTTCCAAGATCCAATATCTCAGATTGGGGTACACTTTTTACATGTTGACTCTGGAGGGTATTACCACATGCCTTTGGAACCCAGTTATGCCTTAGCACTGCTTTCCAGCCTCAAAATTATGGGCAAATAGAGAAGACCATCCAGAAGATGGAGGATATGATAAGAGCATGTGTTCTAGACTTCATATGATCATGGGTATGACACTTTCCCCAGTTATAGTTTCCATACAATAATATCTATCACTCTACCATCGGCATGGAACCGTTGAAATCCTTGTACGAAAGACTGTATCACTCACCTGTATGTTGTATAGTGGTAGGGGAAGTAGCCCTTTATTGGACTAAAGATAGAGCCGAGCACAATGGAGAAGGTTCAAATTTTTTGTGAGAGGATTAAGGCAGCTTAGGACTGAGAGAAGTCATATGTCGATCATAGGAGGAGGCCTTTGGAGTTCGAGGTTGTGGACCACGTGTTCTTAAATGTTTCCCACTAATGTGGGTAGTGGAGGTTTGGAAGAGGGATAATGATTTATCCTAGGTTCATAGGACCTTTTGAGGTGTTGGGATGAGTTGGATAGGTGGCATATTAGCTAGAGTTTCCAACACAGTTAGAGAGGATCCATGACGTCTTCCATATATCCCAGCTCCATCGAGTTCTGCACAATGAATCCCACATCATTGAATATGGAGTGTTGGATATCGAGGATAAAGTGACGTTCATGGAATGACCGGTAAGAATCAAGGATCATGAGGAGAATGACCTATGTGGATGGGCCATCCCTTTTTTTCATGTGTTATGGAGGCATGGTGGCCTCATGGAAAGTATATGGGAGTGAGAAGCACAAATGTGTTCTTAGTACTCATAGATGGCTGGAGTTATTGGTATTGTGTTTTTCTTGTGATTTAATTATTGACCTTGTTTTCTATGAGATGAGTTGCTTCCCTATTCTTTAAATGTCTGTGAAAATTTCATGACTGTGGGGAAGGGAGGACTTGATACCAAATCAAGAAGCATTAATGTGGATGCAATTAAACCCATGCGGGCAAGTCAGTTCCACCCAAAGTGGATAATATCTTGACATGGAGGATGGAGCTCCCTAATCTATGAGTCTAGATGGTGTGTGTAACACCCCATGATTTTATAGTATGTTATTTCTTCAAAGTAATTCAATAACATGCACTACACGTAACACCGAGTTCAAGCGCACCACGACTTACCAAAATAGCCGATCAAAAGAGGTTATGAATAGTATTAACTAAAATTTGAGATTTATATAGTCCTTATAATTTTAGAATCCATATCATGGGTTTCTTAGACATAATGAAAAAACAAATTCATTTTTTCAGATAAAAGAAGTATTTTTTAAAATGAAATTTTACCGCCATTTAATGGAGAACCCTTTTAAAATCCAATATTTGAATGTTTTATATATTCAATTTGACATAATAAACATCTTCTTTAGAACTGGGAAATAAGAATTTAGTTTCAATAATTTTTTTTGTTTTTCTGATAACATTCATATTTGGGTGAATAGTGAAAAATACTATATTTTAACTGAATTTTTTTTAAAATAAAATTAAATTGTAGTGTTAGATTATACATTTTAATGGTTTGGAAGTATAAATAGATTATATTTTTACCATTTAATCCAATTTTATTAATTGTAAATAATTTCACTTTGAAATAGAACATAAACAAGTATCAATCGTTTATTAGTTATTATTTCTTAAAAACACGCTTTTTGGTTTTGACAACACGAATTAATTTTAAAATAATAAATGAAACTTCTATATTTTGAATTTGGTAAATTAGAATTAATTTTTTGACTTTAGAATATCATAATTTTCTTAGGGTAAAATTTTGGTATTTTTCTGAAAACGTTCAATTTTTGATGAATAGTGAAAAAAACTATGTTATTGGTTAAAAAATAATTTTTATTTAAATAAATATTTATTTTCTTTAAATTTATTTTAGGTTAAAATAGATACATAATACCTATGTAAGTTAAATATAATTAATTAGAGTCAGTTTATAATAGTTTTAGATATATAAAATTTTCTCGCATGGGCTCTCTCTTCTCCCTACGATTCCCTCTCAAGATCCAGGGTTTCCCTTCCCTTATTTCGGTGGCCCTTCATTAATCTATCTCGGTGGCCTTATGGTTTCATCCTCTTCCTCTCCATGGAAAAGTTTCCTTTCACACTTTAATGATGGATTCGTTTTCATTTTCTCCTTTTGTTTTCTCATCGGCCTCTTTTCCTGGAGCTCGGCGTTGCTTTATCACATAGCCTTTGTTTGTGGATCGTTTCCCCTTCGGATTTGGCATCATTGTATTCTCTCCATTGATGGAATTTTTGGTAGGTTTCCGTTAGGGTTTCATTTGCATCTCTATTCTCTTTGTGTGATTTGGCCCACAATGGCGCATGTTTCTCCCTCGGCAATTAGGGTTTCATCTGCACTACACCCCTTCCTTTCGGTTTCGATTTTCTTCTGGTATGGTGTTTGGCTTTCGAGGCTTGTCCTTCCTCCTATGCTACTCTTTATGCTTTTACCATCATGCTAGGCCCCAACATGGTCGAACTCGTTGGTTCTACGGTGGCTTGGGAATGTGATGGACGGGTGATGCTCGGGTGCTTCAGATGCTCCGATTTTGGGGTTTCTGGTTAGTTGATTCTCTGTATTGGAATTTCTTCCTGGCTTGGATTTCAATCCCATTTGGTTGTTTGTTCATTTTTATGATTTTGTTCGGATGGATTTGTTGTGGAATGTGTTTGGAATGGTTTGATCGGTGTGTTGGTGGATGGTGGTTTTGATGATGAGTTCCGGTCATCAGCTCCGGCAGTGATAGGGCGGTGGTGACGACGGTGGCGTTCCCAAAAATTTGATGATAGGCGATAGTGATTTTAGCGAATTTGGGTTTCTTGGATCGAGGCCTCCTCGGAATCCGATGTACCTTTTTGAATTTGTTTTTAAATTTTGAAATCTGGCATAGTGTTTCTATTTTCTAGAGGGTTGAATTATTTGAAGGGTGGATCATGAGGCAGTAGCTTTGAGGACGTGATGATGGTCACTTTTTTGAAAATTTAAAAAGGTGATGTGTAATGGTGCACATAGGGAGGCGGAAATGATGGCTCTTGTTTGAATTTTGAATGGCGTGTTTGAAGGATTGTGGTGCGGTTTGATGGTTAGGGTTGTTATTTTGAATTTTGAAATCTGTAATGCTATCTTTTGTGAATTTTCTGTTGGTGCCCACTCACCCTAAGTGGCTTCTTTAATAAAATAAAAAAATGGATTGTGGCCACCTAGAAGCATTAGAAAATTCACATAAAACTTAATTTTACCACTTCTCTGAGTTGAATTTAAATAATACGAGAGAAACATTTGATTTCATAATGTAAAATGTGGTTTAATAAGATGAAAATACTTTTTGGTGAATAATAACTTTTTACATTTATTTTCCAAGGTTAATAGTAAATAGGGTAATTAAGGGTAAAAATGATATTATTATTACTCTAAAACATTTCCTAATTCTATTGGATAATTATAATTTTACCAAAAACAACCTTAGGAATAAAATATGTGTTGTACCCCACACTCTTTGATTTTCATGATCACAATCACTTTAATATGTGTTTAACATTGTGTTTAAGTGTTGTGGATGATAGGCACAAGGTTGCCAAGAAGTTGGCCCAAGAATGGACTTCAAGTGGACTGAAATTCAGTCCACCGGTCAGCCGGTGGCTTGACCACCGGCCAGCCGGTGGCACCCTGACTCAAGTCTGAGCCACTGCCTCCCCACCGGTCGACTGGTGGCTCTGCCACCGGTCGACCTGTGGCATCCAGCCCAAATAGTGCAATCTACTGTCTTTCCACCGGCCAGCCGGTGGCTCCTCACCGGTCGACCGGTGGAGCCTGGATCAAGACTCTTCTTCTCTACCAAGGCACCGGCCAGCCGGTGGAGATGTACCGGTCAACCGGTGGTGCCTGGAAAAGAAGACTCAGCCACTGTCAAGGCACCGGCCAGCCGGTGGCCCTGCACCGGCCAGCCGGTAGCACTGGTCAAACTAGCCGTTGGCTTTGACCAGTCAACTCCAAAAGCCTCCCAACGGCTCCGAGGCCTTTTCCAACGGCTCCAAAGCCCTCCAACGGATACTTGAAGGTTCCTAGCCTATAAATAAAGGCCTAGGAAGCCCCGGAACTCAATACAAGCCACCAGACACATTTTTACATCTTTGGCGAAGCTCCGACGGATTGTTCCAAGGGAACCCAAAGTGCTCCAACAACTTCCACATCCAAGAGCACCTCCATAGAAGCTTGGAAGCGGCCCTCAAACATCATCAATCAATCAAAGGCGCCCAAGGCTTCTCCATTACGGGTTTTATTGTTTATCTCTTTTTGAGCTTTAAAATTGGGTTTGTGCCTACAAACCCCAACTCTTTTCTCATCTCCCCTTCTTTGGGTTCTCACACCACCACTAAGGTGTGAAGAGGTTTTCTCAAGCTTTTCCTTTAAAAGGCTTGTGTCTCGGTGAGCTAGTCTTCACCCGTAAAAAGACTAGTGGGTTCTTGCTAAACCATTAAAAGCAAGTGGGTTCTTGCTAAACCAATAAAAGCAAGCTGTAATAGGTCCTAGTGCTACCTTAAAGCCTAGTGGGTTTCTTGCTAAAACCATTGAAAAGCAAGCGGTAGGAATCTCTCAACGGTTGAGTTGGGAGCGGAGACGTAGGCCGGGTTTTGGCCGAACTCCGTTATCAAGTTCTTGTGTCTTGCCTCTTTACTTTCCGCTGCATTTATACTTTGATTTAAATTTCTTAATCAATTTTTTAAAAAGGCAATTCACCCCCCTCTTGCCATTATTCCCTCCTTGGTGGTTTCTCCGACCTAACAATTGGTATCAGAGGGACCTTTGAGTAATTCCTTAACCCGGTTTCAAAGTTAAGATCTTTTTTTGATGGCATCAACTTCTTTCGCCCCCGAGGGCTACTCATTGGGTCGGGCTCCATTTTTTGATGGGACCGACTATAATTATTGGAAAACCCGCATGACCACCTTTTTGAGAAGTATAGGATATCCCATTTTTAAAATAGTCATGCAAGGTTACACTCTCTCTTCCCCCGACGAATCCAAATGGACCCCCGCCGATATTAAAAATTTTGAGCTTGATGGCAAAGCCATGAATGCTCTTCATTGCGGGTTAGATAGAAATGAATTTAATCGTGTATCCACTTGCACCTCCGCACATGAAATTTGGAAGCTTTTAGAAGTGACCCATGAAGGCACTAATAAAGTCAAGGATACTAGATTAGATATGTATAGACAGGATTTTGAATCTTTTTCAATGCATCCAAATGAGTCTATTTCTGAAATGTTTACACGATTTACTGACGTGTGCAATGGGAGAAAGTCCCTTGGTGATGATGTTTCAGCTGAAACTATGGTGAAGAAGATCCTATGGATCCTACCAAGCAAATGGGCACCGAAGGTCACGGCGATTCAAGAAGCAAAAGACATCAAAAATATGCCGGTAGAGGAGCTCATCGGATCTCTCATGACTTATGAGATCACGATGAGGAGGCAAGCTCAAAAGGAGGGCACACCAATCAAGACCCCAAAGAACATCGCCCTCAAGGTACAAAAGGAAGTAAGCTCCTCCTCCTCATCTTCCTCATCTCCTTCCTCATCATCAAGCAGCGACTCAGAAATGGAGAATCTCGCCCGCCAAATGCAAAAATTCATGAAGATGCACAAGAAGAAGAAGAAATCCCGCAAGCATCGAAAGCAAGAACCCACCGCAAGACCCGAGCCCAAGGTGAAATGCTACGGGTGCGGCGAAAAGGGCCATTACAAGCCCGATTGCCCACTCAACAAGAAACGGGCCACGCCAAAGGAGAAAGGAAAGAAAAAGGTCCTCAAGGCGACATGGAGTGACACCTCCTCATCCTCCTCCTCCTCCTCCTCAAGCGACAACGGTACAAAATGCCTAATGGCATTCCATGAGGTAACATCTTCCGACTCCTCCTCTTGTTCTTCAAATTCCAATTCTTTAAATCATCTTTCTTATGAAGAACTCTCATTTGCTAGAGATCAATTGGAAAAAGGTTTTCATGAACTCTCTTCTAAATTTGTCGCGTTGAAAAAGAATTTCAAAAAACTCTCCTCCGAAAAAGAACAACTTCTCAAAGAGAAGGAGGAGATGTCCCTTAAAATCCAAAATTTTCCAAATGTTGATTCCATGGAATCAACCATCAAAGACCTTAGGGAGACCCTTGCTAAGTTCACCCAAGGGGAACAAAATTTGAACAATTTGCTTGGTTCCCAACGTATATCTAGAACCACCCAAGGGTTAGGATATACCAACCGAGCTTCCTCCTCCCATGCTCAAACTGTTTTTGTAAGGGGGAGCTCCGATTATAAATTTTGTAATTATTGCAAGAAAACCGGGCACCTAATTTATGAATGTAATTGTAAAAACGCCCGGTATGGTCAACCCAAAAGTATTTTCTTTTCCGATGAGTTTTATAGGAGAAGACCCGCCATGAAACAAATTTGGATTGAAAAATCCCTTTTGGCGAGTCTCACGGGACCAAAATTTGTCACGGTTTCAAAAACCGCTCCCCGGTGATTAGTTGTTTTTATTTAGGGGGAGTTAGGTTCTTTTAAGCCTTTTTGTGAATTAAAAATTTTCTTTCAAAATTAAGCTTTTAAATTTCAAATTTTTTTTTTTCAATCTTTCAATTTCAACACTTGGTATCAAATTTTTCATTTCAAAATATTCAATTCGAATTTTTAATTCAAAAATCTCTTTC
Organism: Viscum album; assembly: GCA_963277665.1. Lineage (NCBI taxonomy): Eukaryota > Viridiplantae > Streptophyta > Magnoliopsida > Santalales > Viscaceae > Viscum > Viscum album. The sequence goes on from OY728158.1 coordinate 1,470,115,240, forward strand.
AATTGGTTTTTGATTCAAAACTTTCAATTCAAACTGATATTCAAATTTTCATTTCAATTTCAAAAATCTCAATTGATTTTCAAATCTCTTTTTGTTTTTCAAAGTGTTCCCTCAATCAAGTTTTATGCCCCGTGCTATTTTGATAATCACAAAGGGGGAGAAATTTCTTGATTGATTGGGGGAGAATCTTTTTTATCACGCTTAGTATTTATTTTCAATTTATCATTTAGGCATGCATTTCATTTAAGTTTTTACATTGCTTGATAAGTAATTGTGATCATCAAAATAGGGGGAGATTGTTGTACCCCACACTCTTTGATTTTCATGATCACAATCACTTTAATATGTGTTTAACATTGTGTTTAAGTGTTGTGGATGATAGGCACAAGGTTGCCAAGAAGTTGGCCCAAGAATGGACTTCAAGTGGACTGAAATTCAGTCCACCGGTCAGCCGGTGGCTTGACCACCGGCCAGCCGGTGGCACCCTGACTCAAGGCTGAGCCACTGCCTCCCCACCGGTCGACCGGTGGCTCTGCCACCGGTCGACCTGTGGCATCCAGCCCAAATAGTGCAATCTACTGTCTTTCCACCGGCCAGCCGGTGGCTCCTCACCGGTCGACCGGTGGAGCCTGGATCAAGACTCTTCTTCTCTACCAAGGCACCGGCCAGCCGGTGGAGATGTACCGGTCAACCGGTGGTGCCTGGAAAAGAAGACTCAGCCACTGTCAAGGCACCGGCCAGCCGGTGGCCCTGCACCGGCCAGCCGGTAGCACTGGTCAAACTAGCCGTTGGCTTTGACCAGTCAACTCCAAAAGCCTCCCAACGGCTCCGAGGCCTTTTCCAACGGCTCCAAAGCCCTCCAACGGATACTTGAAGGTTCCTAGCCTATAAATAAAGGCCTAGGAAGCCCCGGAACTCAATACAAGCCACCGGACACATTTTTACATCTTTGGCGAAGCTCCGACGGATTGTTCCAAGGGAACCCAAAGTGCTCCAACAACTTCCACATCCAAGAGCACCTCCATAGAAGCTTGGAAGCGGCCCTCAAACATCATCAATCAATCAAAGGCGCCCAAGGCTTCTCCATTACGGGTTTTATTGTTTATCTCTTTTTGAGCTTTAAAATTGGGTTTGTGCCTACAAACCCCAACTCTTTTCTCATCTCCCCTTCTTTGGGTTCTCACACCACCACTAAGGTGTGAAGAGGTTTTCTCAAGCTTTTCCTTTAAAAGGCTTGTGTCTCGGTGAGCTAGTCTTCACCCGTAAAAAGACTAGTGGGTTCTTGCTAAACCATTAAAAGCAAGTGGGTTCTTGCTAAACCAATAAAAGCAAGCTGTAATAGGTCCTAGTGCTACCTTAAAGCCTAGTGGGTTTCTTGCTAAAACCATTGAAAAGCAAGCGGTAGGAATCTCTCAACGGTTGAGTTGGGAGCGGAGACGTAGGCCGGGTTTTGGCCGAACTCCGTTATCAAGTTCTTGTGTCTTGCCTCTTTACTTTCCGCTGCATTTATACTTTGATTTAAATTTCTTAATCAATTTTTTAAAAAGGCAATTCACCCCCCTCTTGCCATTATTCCCTCCTTGGTGGTTTCTCCGACCTAACAATATGATCCTTTGGGTCCACTTGGATTAGATTAGGAAATTTATTATTATTTTATTTAAAGAAGATTTGAAAGAGTTAAAGTCAAAGTATAATAACTAAAACATTTTTAATATAATGTTATAAAAAAGATAAATTCAACTATAAATATTAATTAGAAAGCTAAAAAGATTTCGTACATAATGGTATTTTATTTATAATTTTTATACATTAAATAATTAAATTTATTTATGACGCAATGATGATGTAGTAATTACCGTATTAATGAAAGATTAAAATAATTGATATTATAAATATCCAAATAAATTTAATTTGAGACTTTATATGAATTAAACTAATTTTCTAGGTTAATATGATATGTTAGGGTTGGTTAGAAGAATTTTTTTAAAGTAATAATGATGTTATAAATTTTGAAAAAACAAAATACCAAATAGTGTCAAAATTGACATAATATAGTTTTTAAAACAAATATTATATTATTAATTGATATAATTGTCATAAAAATCTAAGGTTCGGCCAAAAGACTTATATAATAATATATATGACATTAATGAACCAATTGGAGTTCTATTTCCATTTTATAGTATGTTTATTAACCATATAATATAAAAATACAAAGAGACATGGTAAATGTCAAACTATTTAACTAAGAGTTAAATCTAAAGGTTAAGGTAAATATGGTAACCTAAACATGTCTCAAACCTATTAGTTGAGATGTTTGTGACCCATTCCCACCTTATCCACTAAATAAATTGTTTTTTGAGCCATTAGAAACCGATAATGATTTTATTATAAAATAATATTTCAAGATTTTCCTAAAGTGCCCCTCACCTCTCTTATAAATGGGTACTTCCCCTTCTCTTAATTTCACGCCTCCAAAGCCTTTTGCGTAACACCCTAAGATTTTATGAGAAATATTATAAATTGCATTGATTTCTTGTGTTGTACGCTACACCAAGATTATATTTCACTATACGCAACACCGAATTAGCTTGTAGTCTAGGCAACAATATTCTTGGCTTGTGTTACACGTAAGAACAACCTTCCTCGATAGCTTGCGTTGTACGCAATACCGAGTTTCACTAAACAACGATATGTTGTTAAAATATTATATAAACTCACCATTATGAATAGTAATACCCAATTTTTGAAATTTTATAAATTTTATCTTTCAAAATGGACTTCATTTTTGGATTCATAATATCGAAATTAGCCTCGGGTGAATTTTTGGTATTTTTCTAAAAATGTTCATTTTTTGATGAATAGTGAAAACACTGAGTTATTGGTTAAAACCCAACTTTTTATTTAAATAATTATTTATTTTATTTTAATTTTTTTATGTAAAAATATATACATAATACCTATATATGTTCAATGTAATTCATTGAAGTCGTTTTATAATAATTTTAGATATATAAAAATTTTATTGAACTTTTTAACATCTTTTACCCACATCATTGGAGCATTTAAAAACATACATAAAACATAATTTTAACGCTTCTATGAGTTTAATTTAAAAAATCTGAGAGACATAGTTGATATCAGTAAGTAAAATGTGGTTCAATGAGATGTAAATAATTTTTGGTGAATAATAACTTTTTACTTTTATTTAACACGATTAAAAGTAAACTGGGTAATTAATTGTAAAAATGATATTATTATTACCCTAACACATGTCCTAATTATATTGGATAAGTTTAATTAGACCAAAAACAACCTTAGGAATAAAATATTAACCTTTAGGTCTACTTGGATTAGATTAGGACATTTATTATTATTTTATTTAAAGAAGAGTTAAAATAGTTAAAATCAATGTTTAATAACTAAAACATTTTTAATATAGGGTTATACATAAGATAAATTCGAATAAAAATATTCATTAGAAAGAAAAAATGATTTCATACATAATGGTATTTTATTTATATTTTTTAGACATTATATAATTTAATTTATTTATAACACAATGATGATGCAGTAATTACCTTATTAATGAAATATTAACATAATTAATATTATAAATATCCAAATAACTGTAATTTGAGACTTTTTATGAATTAAACTAATTTTTTAGGTTAATATAACATATTAGGGTTGTTTAGGTTAATTTGTTTCGATGTTATAATGCTGTCATGAATTTAGAAAAAAATACCAAATAGTCACAAAATGGACATAAAAGTGTTTTTAAGACAAATATTATATTATTAATTGATATTCTATTCCTAAAAATCTAAAGTTCGGCCAAAAGACCTATATAATAATATGTGTATCATTAATGAACCAATTGGTGTTTTATTGGCATTTTATAGTAAGTTTATTAACCATATAATATAAAAATACAAAGAGACATGGAAAATGTTAAACTAATTAACTAAGACTTAAATATAAATGATAAGGTTAATATAGTGACCCAAACCTGTCTAAAACCTATTGGTTGAGTGTATTTAGACTCATTCCCACCTTAGAAACTAAATAAATCAATTTGGAGCCATTATAAACCGAATATTAAATTATTATAAAATAATATTTTATGTTTTTCCTAAGGTGCCCCTCACCCCTCTTATAAAAGGGCACTCCCCCTTCTCTCTAATTCATACATCCAAAGCCATTTGGCTCAGCCAAACCCTGACAAAATACCCTTTAAACTGTACTCCCTTCATCCTAGAGGACTTCCTTTAGTCATAAATCTAACCTAGGGAGACCTTTTGATCAAATCAAAAGAAAGAACCCGAAGAAGAGGTAAATATCTCACCACCTATTTCAAGTTCCTTTCTTCTTCCACTTCCTAATTATTTTTTGTTTCCATTATAAAATACAAAAAAAGTATCTTATATATAATTGTATGTTATTATAAAAATTATACAACCATATTAGTTATTTTATCCATCTTATGAATGAAAAATTCACCACACGTGCGTACGTACGACTTACCTTCTCCACGTCGTGGTGTAGTTTGTTATTCAAACATTTCATCATTTGGATGGGTATAATAATGAGTATAAATAATATAAATAATAAATATAACATTATGATTATTATTTATATATTATATACCATCCAATTATATTCTATTTTAATATCAAAAGAATGATATTGTCGCTCGTGCGTACGTACGGACTACCGTCTCCATGAACGTGATGAGATTCATTTTCCATGATTAACCATTAAAGTATGATTATAAAGTATATATAATAAATAATCATGAAATATATTTCATAATAATGAAATTTTATTTATGTACAAATATCTTTCATTTACTTAATTCCATTCAATTCAATAAAGAAATGAAAACATCATTCATGCGTACGTACGACCTATCGTCTCCATGAGTAGTGTATTTCATTCTATTTATCGAACTATAATATATATTTATATGATGAATATATATTATATATAAATCATGTTTTACATTATTGAATTAATTAAATCAATATATTAGTAATAATATGAAGAACAACAAGTTGAAACACGTACGATAAATGAAACAATTATTACCCAAAATGTTGCTTTAACATGGAATTGAAAAATAAACGGGTAATATAAAGTCCTAAGTGAATCATATATGATATCATAAATATTATTATGTCTATGTTACAAGTAAATAATATGTTTAAACCCAAAATAAAATAGTTTCATAAACATACAGAAGAAATTGGACCTATGATAAGGGATTATTTCGCCTCACTTTTATTACGGTGAGACATATGCCTTAATCCCCATCTATTTCCTTTGTATCGTGTTTATGATTCATATGAATGTTTTATGACTTTTATTATGAAGGATATGATATTTAAATATTCTTGTAATTTTCTTTATTTTATGACATGTATGATTCCACCGATCATAAAAGGTAAGGGATAACTCTTCCAATCTCCATTTTCTCCATAATTGTTTATTCGTAAGTATTTATTGGGGTTATATTTATCATACATGTCCAAGTTTTCTAAAAATGATTTCATTTATGTTTAAATCCTTTTTACCCATTTTTTACTTTTACTACATGGTATGTAAGGAATATTTCTTTTATTTACCATACGAGATATTTTTTTTGACTTTTCCAGCAAAAGTATGAGAGGAATGTTTTTTTAACTTATACAGTATGAATGGATTTTTACGGTTTCATAACGCCTTATTTCCATGAAGATTACTCTACAATATATCATTATTATTTTCAACAAAAATCATTTTATTTTAAAAGTTAATGGCATTTTGTGAAAAGAAAATGATTTTTGAGAAGAAAGGATATTTTCATCAAGAATTCATTTCAAGTGATTTATCAAAACTATTTTCCGACTAAGATGACATAATGTTTATGTTTCAAGTATAATTTCTCTATTATCTACATGGTTTTATTTTTATTATGATGAAATGAAATCCATTTGTTTTATATGGATTATTTTATGGTGGGATGATGTTTATGAAACCCATTTTATTTGTTGGGTTATGATGAATGATTTATGTTTATTCTATGGAACATGAAAGAATGAATTCATTATGAGATGGGTGTGACCTATATCTCCCTCCAATGGATTTGATAAATATTTATATCTCATGAGATATACATGTTTGTAATGACAAGTGAATCTGTTTTAGTAATACAGGGCTGGAACGACAAGTAAACTCGGTTCAGTAATAGACTTTGTCCACTATGATGGTCTTGGTATAAATTCCTTGGCTACTATAGAAATAATATCATGTGCTTAATGGTTTTACATAATTACATGTTTTATTCCCATTCTATATTATCATGATAAATGTTCCTTTATGAGCTATGCCTTATGTATTTTGAAGATTTATGTCATTACTCATGATTTTGATGATTATATTCATGTTATTACGTTCAAATGTTTATGGATTGTTTTATGTTCTCCATGTTTACCCTTAATGATCATTTGAGCTCGCCCTTTATATGTTTTCTTTTCCCCAGGTTATAAAGATAGGTTTTAGTATGAAAACAAATGTTTAAGATCTTTATGGGAGATGCTGAAGATCTTTCACCCTGATTAGAAGATTTTGTTCGGAGTTTCTAAAGACACTAAACTATTAGGGTACTTGGGTGTCATTTTTTGTTATGTATTAAGTATTCTGTATTAGTAATGTAATTTCCATGTACATCAAGCTTGGGTCTCTACAGTTGGTATTAGAGAAAAGGTTTAGTTAACATTTGGAAACTAGGATGCGAAAACTTTAGTTAAATCCCTAGAGATATTTCTAAGGTATGTCTAGGGATGTCCCTAAGGTTAAGTATATGTATAGGTTATAGTCCCAGAATTACGGTAACAATAATAGAATTAACCCTAAGATGTTATATATTTAAGGTACTCCTCCTTTATTATATTCTTTTTCTAGCATGATTTTTTCCTCACACTATTATTTTTGGGTTTTAGACGATGGTTGGGACCCGAAAGAACTGTGTTGATCAATGTAATGGAAAATGCAATGATTTTCCTTCCGAACAAACCAATGTTATTGCAGATGGAGTGAAAAATCTTATTTCTATACTTACACAAGCTATGGATAATTCTGGACTTCCAAATGGGCATATAAGGGAACAATATTCTATTGAGTCCTTAATGAGGCAATGTCCACCTACTTTTAATGGGTCTTCTGATGCACTTGTTGCTGAACAATGGATCAGTACCATTGAAAAGATATTTTCCATACATCACTGTTCATATCATGAAAAGTCATTTTAGTTGTTTACCGTTTAGAAGGTGAAGCAGAACAGTGGTGGACTCTCATTAATAATACAGGGCCCCAAGATGAAATTGAATCCATAGAATGGGATGAGTTCAAGAACTTTTTTTTCAATAAGTACTTTCCTCATATTCTTTGAACGAAGAAGGAAAATTACTTCCTTGAGCTTAAAAAAAGGATGATGAATCTGTTGGTATATACGAGGAGAATTTTACAAAGCTTTCAAGGTATGTATCTAGCTTTATCATCTAACCTGAAAGTAAAGTTGATCAATTCTTCAGTGGCATAAAACCATGTATTTGAAGGGAATTAGCGATAAGAGTCTTCAGTAGCTATGAAGAAATTTTGAATTGTGATATCAAGGTAGAAATAGAAGTTGGTGTTACATATCTGTCTCATGGTTTTCACAAGAAACGAAAGATGGAGTTTAAGGAAAAATCTCAACACAATGGTGAAAAGAAGTTGAATGTTTCTTTATGCTCAAAGTGTGGAAAGAAACATGGTGGAAATTTTCTAAAAGGTACTAGAAAATGTTTCAAGTGTGGAAAAGAACGTCATCAAGTAGATAAGTTCCCAAGTAATGGGAAAAGGTTTCTAATGACGTGAATAAAGAAAAGACTACAGAGAACGCTCCACCAACACTTCAGTGCTACAAGTGCATGGAAATGGGGCATTATTCTAATCAATGCCCTTATCCAAGGGTTAATGATGATCGACCTCAACAACCTATTAAGGAAAAGGACAAAGAAAAGTAACATGTGATCACTATTGGCGCTGTTGAGTATGAAAATGATGTGGTGGAATGATTATGTGTTTATTTAATGGGATTCCAAAATAATGTTGTGGAATCAGATTATAGTATCGTGTAATATTGGAATATCTATGTAATGGTTTGTTATGGTTTTCGATTATTATATGGTACAGGTAAACATGAAAATTGATTGAAATATTTTTGGAAAGAAGATTATATGAACATAATTATGGGATAAGGAGGAAATAATATGTTTGATAGTATTAATGAGCTCATGACTGATATAAGGACAAAGTGATATCATGGTTTGAGTATATAGAATTTTCAGAATTTTGGTATGTGTAAAGAGTTAACTTTTGACATCATTCATGTTTTCACTAAAGTTCAATGGGTATTCATTTTTCAATAGAATACATGATTAAGGTATTCACATGTTTGGAATGTGACCAACAACAAGATATATCTTATGATATATGGGGGACAAATGAAGGAATTTACATGCTCGGTAGATGACATTTCTAGTAATCGGATAGAGGTATTTTCGATAAGCCTAAAGGTTGGAATGGATTAATTTAGACATCATATAGTATTGATTAAGGTTAAAACCTTCTGATTTTATTTCTGAAATGTTATAATAGTATAGTTTTAGAAAAAGGAAAACTCGTAGAATGGGCGACAACCCGTCGCGTCGGACAAGGATGCGGGAATCGAACCCACAACCGAAGTACGACAGGCCTTTATCACCTTCCACTGGACTATATGAAGTCCCTGGTTAGTATAAATTAATTTTAATGTATTAATTTGTATTATATATGTTGTATAAGTCCATTTTAGGAACCATATATGATTAATCTCACCATATATAGACTTGTGTATATTTAATAAATTTTGCTAACCTTTTGTTTGAGATAGATGGAATGACCTATCATTCTATTTCATGATCTTCTAACACTTCACCAATGACAAATTCCACTTCATTTTTTTAAGAGATGATGTGGAAATTGTTCAAGCAATGAACAACTGTGAGATTGTACCACAATCAATAAAATATTTCTTCTAATTCCAATTTTTTTTCAACTTTAGGGAAATGATCATGAAAACCAAAAAAACGTTGTCCTAGATGGTACCTTAGATCATCACAAATTTATGGCTTTGTGATTCTTGTATTTTTCATAGCCATGTTATCTACCACTCTCCATCATAACATGATGGTTAGAGTTCTCTTCTATATCCATATATTCACCTATGTTCTTCTATGTGGAAACCCAGTGATGAGTTAATTTGGGTAACCATTATGTTTCACACATTAGTTTTTAAAATTAAGTTTTAGTATTTCTTTTTATGATGTGGGTTTCTATGAGTTAAACTTTCAAGTAGTAAACCATTTGTAACCCTGACAAAGTTAGAGGGTGAAATTCATTTTAAGGGGGGTAGAATGTAACACCCCAAGATTTTATGAGAAATATTGTTAATTTCTCTGATGTCTTGTGTTGTACGCTACACCAAGATTATCTTGCACTATACATAACACCTTATTATCTTGTATTACATACAATACTATTCTTGGCTTGTGTTACATGCAAGAGAAACCATTGTTGATAGCTTGCGTTGTACGCATTACCGAGTTTCACTAAACAACGATATGTTATTAAAATATTATATAAACTAGCCGTTATGAATACTGATAACAACATTTTGAAATTTTTTAAATTTTACCTTTCAAAATGGACTTCATTTTTGGATTCAGAATATCGAAATTAACCTAGGGTGAATTTTGTGTATTTTTTTGAAAACTTTCAATTTTTGATGAATAGTGAAAACACTAAGTTATTGGTTAAAAACCGAATTTTTATTTAAATAATTATTTATTTTATTTAAATTTATTTTAGGTCAAAATAGATACATAATACCTATATAAGTTTAATTTAATTCATTGGAGTCATTTTATAATAATTTTAGATATATAGAAATTTTATTGAACTTTTTAACATCTTTTACCCACCTCCTAGGAGCATTTGCAAATTTATATAAAACTTAATTTTACTGCTTCTGTGAGTTGAATTTCAAAACTCAGAGAGACATGGTTGATATCATTAAGTAAAATGTGGTTCAATGAGATGAAAATAATTTTTGGTGAATAGTAACTTTTAACTTTTATTTACCACAGTTAAATGTAAACAGGGTAACTAAGGGTAAAAATGATATTATTATTACCCTAACACATGTCCCAATTCTACTGGATAAGTTTAATTCGACAAAAAACAACCTTAGGAATAAAATATTACCCTTTATGTCCAATTGTATTAGATTAGAACATTTATTATTATTTTATTTAAAGAAGAGTTAAAATAGTTAAAATCAAAGTTTAATAACTAAATTTTTTTTAATATAGGGTTATAAATAAGATAAATTCGACTATAATTATTCCTTATAAAGATAAATATCATTCCTATATAATGGTATTTTATTTATATTTTTTATACATTAAATAATTTAATTTATTTATGACATAATGATGATGCAATAATTACCTTATTAATGAAATATTAACATAATTAATAATATAAATATCCAAATAAATGTAATTTGATACTTTTTATGAATTAAACAAATTTTATAGGTTAATATAACATATTAGGGTTGGTTAGATGAATTTTTTTCGAAGTAATAATGCTATTATGAATTTAGAAAAAACAAAATACCATATAGTGTCAAAATTGACATAAAAGATTTTTGAAAAAAAATATTATATTATTAATTGATATTCTATTCCTAAAAATCTAAGGTTCATCTAAAAGACTTATATAATAATAGTTGTATCATTAATGAACCAATTGGGGTTCTATTGGTAGTTTATAGAAAGTTTATTAACTATATTATATAAATATACAAAGAGACATGGTAAATGTTAAACTATTTAAATAAGATTTAAATATAAATGATAAGGTTAATATAGTGACTCAAACCTGTATAAAACCTATTGGTTTAGTGGATTTATACCCATTCCAACCTTATCATCTAAATATAATAATTTGGAGCCATTATTAACCGAATATTAATTTATTATGAAATAATATTTTAAGTTATCTCTAAGGTGCCCCCCACACCTCTTATAAAAGGGAACTCTCCCTTCTCTCTAATTCACACATCCAAAGCCAATTGGATCAGCCAAAATCTGCCAAAATATCCTCTAAAATATCCTCCCTTCACCCTAGAGGCCTTCCATTAGTTAGAAATCCAACCTGAGGAGCCCTTTTGATCAAATAAAAAGAGAGAACCAGAAAAAGAGGTAAATATCTCACCACCTATTTCAAGTTCTTTTCTTCTTCCACTTCCTCGTTTTTTGTTGTTTCCATTATAAAATAATAAATCCAGTATCTTCTATATATTTTAATGTTATTATAAAAATTGTACAACCATATTAATTATTTTATCCATCCTATGAATGAAAAAGTCACCACACGTGCGTACGTATGGCTTACCGTCTCCACATCGTGGTGTAGTTTGTTATTCAAAAATTTCATCATTTGGATGGGTATAATAATGAGTATAAATGATATAAATAATAAATATAAAATTATGATGATTCTTTATATATGATATATCATCCAATTATATACAAGTTTAATATCAAAAGAATGATATTGGTGCTCGTGTGTACGTATGGACTACCGTCTCCACGAACGTGATGAGATTCATTTTCCATGATTAACCATTAAAGTATGATTATAAAGTATATATAATAAATAATAATGAAATATATTACATAATAATTATACTGTATTTATGTACATATATGTTTCATTTACTTAATTCCATTCAATTCAATAAGGAAACGAAAAATAGCGTTCATGCGTACGTACGACCTACCGTCTCCATGAACGGTGTATTTCATTCCATTTATCGATCTATCATATATATTTATATTCTGAATATATAATATAAATAAATCATGTTTTACATTCTATAATTAAGTAAATCAGGATTTATGCAATAATATGAAGAAGAAGAAGTCGAAACACATACAATAAATGAAACAATTATTACCCAAAACATTGTTTTAACATGGAATTGACAAATGAACGGGTAATATGAAGACCTAAGTGAATCATATATGATATCATAAATATTATTATGGGTATATTACAAGTTAATAATATGTTTAAACCCACTATACAGGAGTTTCAGACACATACGGAAGAAATTGGACCCACGGTAAGGGATTATTTCGCCTCACTTTTATTTCTGTGAGACAAATGCCTTAATCACCATCAATTTTCATTGTATGGTGTTTATTCATCCTATGAATTTTTTATGATTTTTATTTTTAATGATATGATATTTAAATATGCATGTAATTTTTTTTATTTTATGACACGTATGATTCCACCGATCATAAAAGGTAAGGGAAAACTCTTCCAATCATGTTTTTTTCCGAGATTGTTTATTCGTAAGTATTTACTGGGGTTATATTTATCATCCTTGTCCATGTTTTCTAAAAATGGTTTCATTTATTTATAAATTAATTTTTACCCATTTTGACTTTTACTACATGGTATGTAAGGAATATTTCTTTTTTCTACCATACGAGGTATTTTTTGACTTTTCCGGAAAAAGTACGAGAAGAATGTTTATTTAAACTTATACGGAATGAATGGATTTTTACAGTTTCATAACACCTTATTTCATGAAACATCATCTAAAATATTTCATTCTTATTTTCAAAAAAAATCCTTTTATTTTAAAATTTCATGGCATTTTGTGAAAAGAAAATTATTTTGAAGAAGAAAGGATATTTTCCTCAAGAATTCTTTTCGAGTGTTTTATCAGAACTATTTTCCATCTAAGATGAAATTATGTTTATGTTTCAAGTATACTGTCTATATTATTTACATGGTTTCATTTTTCTTATGATGACATTAAATCCATTTGTTTTATATGGATTATGTTATGATGGGATGATGTTTATGAAACCCATTTTATTTTTTGGGTTATAATGAATGATTTATGTTTATTCTGTGGCACACGAAAGAATGATTTCATTATGAAATGGGTGGGACCTATATTTCCCTCCAATTCATTGGGTAAAGATTTATATCTCATGAGATAGACATGGCCGGAATGTCAAGTTAATCCGATTCAGTAATACAGGGTTGGAATGGTAATTAAACCCAGTTCAGTAATGGAATTTTTCCACTATGATGGTCTTGGCAGCAATGCCTTGGCTACTATGGAAATCATATCACGTGCTTTATGGTTTTCCAAAATTACATATTTTATTCCCATGCTATTTTATCATGATTAATGTTCCTTTATAATCTATGCCTTTTGTATTGTCATGATTTATGTCATTAATCATGATTTTGATGTTTATGTTCATGATTTTGATGTTTATGATTTTGTTTACCCTTACTGAGCATTTGAGCTCACCATTTAGATGTTTTCTTTCACCAGGATATAATGAAATGTTTTAGGTAAGAAATAAAAAGTAGAATATCTTTATGGGAGATGTTAAAGATCTTTCACAATGATTAGTAGATTTTTATCTGAGTTTCCAAAGACACTATACTATTACAGTCCTTGGGTATCATTTTTTGTTATGTATTAAGTATTCCACAATAGTAATGTATTTTACATGTACATAAAGCTTTGGTCTCTACATTTTGGATCAGCCAACCCCTGCCCAAATATCCTCCCAACTTTATACCTTCATTCTAGAGGCCATCCTTTGATCAAAAATCCAACCTAAGTATCCCTTTTGATCAAATCAAAATAAAGGACCCGAAGAAGAGGTAAATCTTTCATCACCTCTTTCATGTTCTTTTCTTCTTACAATTCCTATTTCATTTTTGTTTCCATTCAAAAATAATAACTCTAGTATCTTCTATATATTGTGATGTTATTATAAAAATGGAATAACCATATTCATTATTCTATCCATCTAATAAATGACAAAGTCCCAATACGTGCGTGTGTACAGATTACCGTCTCCACCTCGAGGTGTAGTTTGTTATTGAAACACTTAATTATTTGGATGGGTATAATAATGAGTATAACTAATGTAAATAATAAATATATCATGTTAATGATTCTTTATATATGATATACCATCCAATTACATTCGATTTATCCATCAAAATAATGATATTGTTTCTCGTGCATACGTACGAATTACCGTCTCCATGACGCGATGAGATTCATTTCCATGTTCACCATTCAACGATGATTATAATATATATATATAATTAATAAGTATGTAATATATGACATAATAATTCTACTGGAGATATGAATATATATAAATATATGTACTTACATATATCTTATTCACTTAGTCCTGTTCAATACGATATGAAAACAGAAATAGCGTTTATGCAAATGTATGTTCTACCCTCTCCATAAACGGTGTTTTACATTTCATATATATGTCTATTATACATATTTATATTATAAATATATATTATTTTTTATATTCTATAATTATTTAAATCAGAATCTATGTGATACAATCAAGAAAAAAATGTTAAAACACGTACGATAATGAAAGTGATTAATACCCAAAATGTTAATTTAACATGGAAATTATTATTAATTGGGTAGTATAAAGTCATAAATGAATCATATATGATATAATAAATATTGATATGGTTTTTGAATAATTTAATAACATACTACAGTCTTTATAAAAGATGTTAAATGTACCCTCGACTAAAGGAATGTACAAAGTTAGGGGTTTCTTATCTCACTTTTAATTCTATGTGATTTCCATTGCTTACCACTTATTTATTGCTTGTGGTGTATTTTGTACTACCATTTGATATATATTATCATGATTCTATTTATATTCATGATATTTTGTGATTCATTTGGTGGTTATTGACTATTGTTCATACAACTCGATTGATTACAACGAGGTAAGGGTTAATTTCACAATCTCTTTATTATCCGAGGTTGTTTTTATGTAAATATCTACTGAGACATATTTATTATCCATGTCCATGTTTCATGAAAGTGTTTTCAAAGGGATTATTTTAAGACACTTTTTTGTACTAAAACATCATTTTAAATGTTTTAAACATTTATTCTTCTAAATCATTCTCATTAATGTCCATGTTATCAAAATGGGATTTAAGGATTTATCTATATGGACATGAATGTTTTAAAAATGTTAATTACTTTCAAAAGTTTCAAAGTGGTATGGTCCACTTTGATTCAAAGATGTCTCTAAATGTCTTCCTTTATAAATTGTGTGACTTTTAAATGTTTTCATTAAAAAGGTATATTTCACTCAAAGAGTTTTACAAACCATTTTCATCTATGTCGACATCCCTTGATGGATTTTAAACTTGTTTGAAGTTGATTTATTATGATACAAATATTCCACATTGTATTGAAGGTTTTGTGATATTTTTGACTGTGGATGTGTTATTTTTATACCATTCAAGGTTTATGGTTAAAGTATTGACATTTTTTATGTTAGTTTTAATACGAATGTTTATGTTATGTTTAAACCTTTTCATGTGACGAATGCATTGGACTTAGTATGTGACGGGTGGAGCCCGCTATAGCTCCTCGATGCATCGGTAGGTCTCAGGAGACAAAATAGTGTCTTGGCACAAGGCCTTGACAAAATCTTATTTTTAGTCTTGGAACAAGGCCTTGACTATGTGGTTATGAAGTCTGGCATTATGAATTCCATACTTATGAAAGTGGCTATTGATATTGCATGTGATTATTCGACTAGTAGAATATCCGTGTGAATTAAGAAATGGAATTATTTGATTTTATCATTTCTATATTATGCTGAAGTTTATGTTTAAAAGTCTTTTATTTTATTCTTATACATTTCCTTAAATGTTTATGCTTATTTATTAAAGTTTCTGCTATATTGTTATCCTTACTCAACATCTGAGCTCACCCCTTTTAATGTTTTATTTTTCTCAGGATGCGTAGAAGTATATTATGAATGACCTGTAGGTATAGTCTATGGGATCTCAGTGTTGTATATGGAAACAATGTTATTTTAGTTTTACATTTTATGATGTAATGTAAACATGATGTATGTAATCTATTTTCCAAGACTGATAAACTGATCGGTCTTTCAGGACATGATTCCTTGTAATCATGCCAATGTATTAAAATAATGCACTGACTCAGGTTAACTATGGTCGGGGCATTAAAGTTGGTATCAGAGGAAGTTTAGAAATAAACTTGGAAACTATATTTAGATAAACTATGATTAGATCACATTACCATAAGATAGATATTGAGGATTAGTATAGAAGAACTTCCTAGAATTTTGGTAATATAGAGATTTTGTGAGTCTTCCAAGCAAATACATCCCTATATCGATACAAACAGGTAGAGGAGGCTCTGGAACAGATGTAGCTAGGGGTATTACCCGAAATCACCGCTTTGATCTAGATGCAAATGGGAACTGTTGTACGACAATGGGTCTTGCTGCACTCTTGGTTATGACACTCCCGGGGGGTATTCTTAGGATAATTCTCATTTTCATTACAAATAATTATAAAGGATTTATGAGTATATACCTCCTGAAAGAAAATATTTTTATGATTATGGATTATATCCATAAACTTTTCAATTTAAGTTAGATATTTTACATGTTTGGAATTATTCATTGCAATTTATAAACTGACCTAGTGTATTCCATTATATAGAAATAGCACCCAGTAGAAGGAATGTTAACTCCAGTAATACGTATTATCCAAAGAGTAATAAGGATCATATATTTCATGGTATTAAGCTAGCATTTAGAAGGTAAATAGTCTACCATGTATTCCCAACATATGAAGAAATATTATCATGTGTTAATAAGATAATCAATGAATTCTATGATTCATATGGATTTGAAGAGAAGCAAGAGAATAAAATGACAGAAGAGAGAAAGATGGATAAAGGGAAGATGGAAAAGAAGGATCTTCCTATATTTGATAACTGTGGAAAGAATCACCTTGGAAAATTCTTCAAGGTAATTGGAGTTTGTTATAAGTGTAGAGAAAAAGGACAACAAGTACGTGATTTCAAGGGTAAGAAAAAAGTTTCAAATGTACAATGCTTCATCTGTGAGGTGTTGGGACACTACGTGAATCAATGTCCTAGTCATCATAGTATACCTTAAATGATTCTATTAGATAATAATCAAGTTGTGATACTACCTCAGATGAAGAGGAATGACTGGTGTTCTTATGTTGTTATTATATAATTATTTCATTTGAGTTTTGTATCAACAATTTACTGGATATATGAATTATGGAGATAAATAATAATTGTATTGCGGTACTATTTTATTGAGGATTTGAGATTATATGGTTCTATGAAAAATGAATTAATAGTAAGATACACTTTTGGAAAAAATACATGGTTAAAGTAAATGTAATCCTTAATATGGTTCTTATAATGAGGTAGTGATTTTGGAATAAGAGATGGTTGATTTGGATAAATTATATTCTTGACTTCCTTGGAACTGATTAGTAGTTTGTTTATTTCATCATTGTTGGAATATTCAATATTTTTGGATATAAGGAATATATCTAGTATTATATAATGGATAAGGGATCATGAATGTAATCAATAAGGTTTTATGGTAATTCAGGGCGTTACCATGTTTTAAAATAATACATGATGAAGGTGTTCACATGTTATTACTTAGAAAAAAGGATCTTCATTGTGTTTATCTTCCTTTAAAATTTTGGACTGTGAGTTTGGATAGAAGTATTTTGGATAATTCTAAATGTTGGAATGTATTAATTTTTAAATTTGATACTATTGTTAAGGTTATTTTTGAATTTTTATAAAACGTACAACACAAAGACCATGTGACAACCCATCGTGTCGGACAAAGCTGTGGGAATCAAACCCAAAACCATAGTGAGATTGGGATTTATCACCGACCACTAGACTATGTGAAGTCCCTAGATTGTATAACATAGTTTATTTTTTTAAATAGTCTGATAGTTTAATTATAAATTCATTTTTTTGGAAACATATACAAATGGGATAAATATAATTTTTTTAAGTCCTGTTATCTTTTAGAGAGAAAGACGAGTTTGTGGTCGAAATTTGTTAAAAGATGGAACTTTACTTGTAAAGTATATTTTTTTTCTTCTCTTATTATATGAAGAAATTAATTATTAAAATTTAGGTAAGGGATCTTAAAACTAAAAATTTGTTATCCTAATACCTTATTTTTTGTTGAACCGATGATATTTTAAAGCATCATAGATTGACGGCTTTGAGGCCCTCAATTCTACAATTTTTTGTGAATGAAGACCTCAATCACTCGCTATAAATAATTATGTTTTTCCTCCAATTATGTGTCTCTAATTTTCACAAATGTTCTCCTAATAGAGATCATAATTTGGTGGTGACTTTTTCATTCCCATTTTCCTCTTATTAAGACTAAATATTATAAAGCCAATTTCCGATGTGGGTTCTACCACAAAGGTATTTTATATTTTCAACCTTTTATTTTCGAAGAAAAATTTCAAATTGCGAGGAAATAATTTATTTAATGAGGGAATAATGTAACACCAAATGATTTCATAGTTCGTTATTTCTTCAAATTAATTCAATTACTTTCACAACTCACAACACCGAGTTCAACCGCACTACGAATTACCAAACTATCCGTTCCAAAGTGGTTATGAATAGTATTAACTAAATTTTGAACTTCATATAATCCTTATAATTTTAGAATCCATATTATGAGTTTCTAAGAAATAGTGTGAAAACAACTTTATTTTTTTCAGATAAAAGAAGTATTTTTAAAAAAATTCAATTTTACAACCTTTTAATGGCGAACCCTTTTTAAATCCAATATTTGAAACTTTTAAATATTAAATTTGACAAAATAAACTTCTTCTTTAGAATAATGACATAATAATTTAGTTTCAATAAATTTTTGGTGTTTTCTGATAACTTTATATTTGGGTGAATAGTGAAAAATACTATATGTTAACTGAAAACAACTTTTTTAATCAAAATAATTTGTGGTGTTAAATTATACATTTTAATGGTTTGGAGGCATAAATAGATTATATTTTTACCATTTACCAATGTTATTCATTGGAAATAATTTCACAATGAAATTTTACATAAACAAGTATCAATCTTTTGTTAGTTATTATTTCTTCAAAACACGCTTTTGGGTTTTGGCAATGAGAATTAATTTTGAATTAATAAATGAAACATATATGTATTTAATTTGGTAAAATAGACATAATTTTTGAATTCATAATATCAAAATTAGCTTAGGGTTAAATTTTTATATTTTTCTGAAAACATTCGATTTTTGATGAATAGTGAAAAACACCGAGTTATTGGTAAAAACTGACTTTTTAATTAAATAATTAGTTATTTTATTTCAATTTATTTTAGGTAAAAATAGATATAAAATATCTATATAAGCTTAATATAATTCATTGGAGTCAGTTTATAATAATTTTAGATATATAAAATTTTTATGGACCTTTTTATCGTCTTTTACCCACCTCCTAGGAGCATTTGAAAATTCACATAAAGCATCATTTTACCGCTTCTGTGAGTTTAATTTCAAAAATCTGAGAGAAACGGTTAATATTAGTAAGTAAAATGTGGTTCAATAAGATAAAAATAATTTTTGGTGAATAGTAAAGTTTTTACTTTTATTTACCATGGTTAAATGTAAATATGGAAATTAAGGGTAAAAATGATATTATTATTACTCTAACACATGTCCTAATTATATTGGCTAAGTATAATTCGACCAAAAACAATCTTAGTAAAAAATATGATCCTTTAGGTCCACTTGGATTATATTAGGACATTTATTATTATTTTATTTAAAGAAGAGTTAAAAGAGTTAAAATCAAAGTTTAATAACTAAAAAAATTTTAATATAGGGTTATACATATAATAAATTAGACTATAAATATTAATTATAAATATAAAAAGATTTCATATATAATTTTATTTTATTTATAATTTTTAGACATTAAATAATTAAATTTATTTATGACACAATGATGATGCAGTAATTACCGTATTAATGAATTATTAAAATAATTGATATTATAAATATCCAAATAAATGTAATTAAAGACTTTTTATGAATTGAACTAATTTTATATGTTAATATTACATGTTAGGGTTGGTTACATAAATTTTTTTCAATGTAATAATGCTGTTATGAATTTAGAAAAAATAAAATACCAAATAGTGTCAAAATTGACCTAAAATAGTTTTTAAAAAATATATTATATTATTAATTGATATAATAGTCCTCAAATTCTATGGTTTTTCCAAAGGTCTTATATAATAATATATATTACATTAAGGAGCCAATTGGGGTTTTATTGGCATTTTATATTAAGTTTACTAACCATATAATATTAAAATAGAAAGAGACATGGTAAATGTCAAACTATTTAACTAAGAGCTAAATCTAAAAGTTAAGGTTAATATAGCGACCTAAACCTGTATAAAACCTATTTTTTGAGAGTTTTTCGACCCATCCCCACCTTATCCTCTAAATAAATTATTTTGGAGCCATTATAAACCGAAAATTATTTTATTATAAAATAATATTTCCAGATTTTCCTAAAGTGACCCTCACCTCTTTATAAAAGGGAAATTTCCCTTCTCTTAATTTCACACCTCCAAAGCCTTTTGTATCTGCGAAACCCTGCCAAATATCCTCCCAAAATTCCTCCCTTCATCCTAGATTCCATCATATTATCAGAAATCCAACCTAAGGAGCCCTTTTGATCAAATCAAGGGGAAGAACCTGAAGAAGATGTAAATATTTCATCACCTCTTTCAAGTTCTTTTCTTCTTCCACATCCTCTTTCTTTGTTGTTTACATTCTAAAATAATAAATAGAGTATCTTATATATATTGTGATATTATTATAAAAATTTTACAGCCATATTCATTATTTTATCCATCCTATAAATTACTATGTCACCATACGTGAGTACGTACAGATTACCATCTCCACGCCGTGGTGTAGTTTGTTATTCAAACACTTCATTATTTGGATGGGTATAATAATGAGTATAGATTATGTAAATTATAATAATAACATGTTAATTATTCTGTATATATGATATATCATCCAATTACAGATGATTTCTCTGTCAATATAATGATATTGTCGCTAGTACGTAAGTACGGATTACCGTCTCCACGACGCGATGAGATTCATTTCCATGTTCACCATTCAACGATGATTATAAAAAATATATATCATTAATAAGTATGTAATATATGACATAATAATGATACTAGATATATGAATATATATATATATATATGTACTTACATATATCTTATTCACTTAGTTCTATTCGATACGAAATGAAAACGAAAACATTGTTTATGCGTACGTACGATCTACCGTCTCCATAAAAGGGGTTTTACATTTCTTATATATGTCTATTATACATATTTATATTATAAATATATATGAGTATTTATATTATGGAAGTATTTTAATCATTATCTAAGTGATTCAATCAAGAAAAACAAGTTAGAACACATACGATAAAGAAGGCAATTATTACACAAAATGTTAATTTAACATGGAAATTATTATTAATTGGGTAGTATAAAGTCATAAATGAATCATGTATGATATCATAAATATTGATATGATTTTATAATAATTTAATAACATACTACGGTCTTTATACATGAGGTTAAACGTACCCTCGACTAAAGGAAATTACAAAGTAAGGGGTTTCTTATCTCAATTTTAATTCCGTGATATTTCCATTGTTCACCGCTAATTTATTGCTTGTGGTGTATTGTGTACTACCGTTTGATATATATTATCATCATTCTCTTTATATTTATGATATTTGGGTATTCATTTGGTGGTTATTGACTATTATTCATATGACTTGATTGATTACAATGACGTAAGAATTAATTTCACAATCTCTTTATTATCTAAGGTTGTTTTTACGTAAGTATCTACTGGGAAATATTTATTATACATGTCCATGTTTCATGAAAGAGTTTATAAATGGATTATTTTAATGGACTTTTTTTTACTAAGACATCATTTTCAATGTTTTAAACACTTATTCTTCTAAATCATTCTCATTAATGTCTATGTTTTCAAAATGATTTTTAAGGATTTATCTATATGGACATGAAATTTTTAAAAATATTAATTCCTTTAAAACATTTAAAAGTGGAATGGGACACTTTTAATCAAAAATGTATTTAAATTTCTTCATTTCTAATTTTTTTTACTTTTAAATGTTTTCATGAAAAAGGGATATTTCTCTCAAAGAGTTTTACAAATCATTTTGATCTATGTCAACATCCTTTAATGGATTTTAAACTTGTTTGAAGTTGATTTATTATGATACAAATCTTCCATATTGTATTGAAGGTTTTGTGATATTTTTGACTGTGTATGTGTTATTTTTATACCATTCATGGTTTATGGTTAAAGTATTGACATTTCATATGCTAGTTTTAATACGAATTTTTATGTTATGTTTAAACCTTTTCAGATGAGGAATGAATTGGAATTAGTAAGTAACGGGTGGAGCCCACTATAACTCCTTGATGCATCGTTAGGTCTCATGAGACAAACTAGTGTCTTGGAACAAAGCCTTGACAAAATCTTATTTGTAGTCTTGGCACAAGGTCTTGACTATGTGGTTATGATGTCAGGCATTATGAATTCCATCATTATGAAAGTGGTTATTGATATTGCATTTGATTATTCGACTACTAGAATATCCATGTGAATAAGTAAATGGAATTATTTGATTTTATCTTTTCCATAATGTGCTGAATTTCAAGTTTAAAATGTTTTTCCAAGTCTTATACATTTCCTTAAATGTTTATGCTTATTTATGAAAGTTTCCACTACATTGTTATCCTTATTGAGCATCTGAGATCAACCCTTTCTATGTTTTATTTTTCCCAGGATGTGACGAATTATATTATAACTGACCTGCATGGATAGTATATGGGATCGCAGTGTTTTCTATTGAAACAAATTTTTTGTAGTTTTCCATATTATGATGTAATTTTAACTTCATGTATGTAATCTATTTTCCAAGACTTCTAAATTGATCGGTCTTTTGGGAATTTCTTCCTTGTAATCATGCCAATGTATTAAAATAATGCACCGACTCTTGGTAACTGGGGTTGGGGTGTTACAGTGTGAAATTTGGTGTTTTCGTGGTTTTTTGGGGAAGTGAGGGGCCTTAGTGTTTTCACAGCTTTTTAGGAGATAGATGACAAGGATGTGTTTAGGGATGTTGAGGTTTTCACTCCAGCTTTATAATGACACAAGGTGGTTTTATCCAAATAGGTATCTTAAGGGGTGGTTGTTCGGCCCCTTTATCTTCTTGTTTAGTTTTGAATTCTCATGGACAATAATAGTTTAAGAGTTATCTAATGTCATGATCTAGATTTTCTTTGACCTCCCTTTGTGAAAAAAATTGTGTTTAGGGTGTTCTTAGAGCAATGGTGGCCCATTTCGATGGTTTTCCAAATTTAGTGTCTTCCATCGGCATGTTAGTGCATTTTCATGTCAGTGCGTCATCATGTTAGTGCATATGCATATCTATTTTTTTTTGGAATGCCAATGCATCAGTGAGTTAGAGGCATCTATATTGGTAGTTCGAGTCATCGGTGAGTCAGTGTGTCGGTAGGTCGAGGCATCAGTGAGTTAGGGCATCAATAGGTCAAGGCATCGGTAGGTCAAGGTGTCAGTAGGTAATTGCATTAGTAGCTCGGTGTTAGTGGATTAGTGTTGGTATGTTGCGTCAGTAGCTCACCTATCGATGGGTCCACATTGTTGACTCACCAGTTGATGACTCACCCAGTGGTGACTCATTTTATGTTTTCCCAATTTTCTCCAATTTTCCATTTGTGTCCATCCGAAATTTTATTTGATGTAAACTGAGAATAAATCCTTCTCTAGTCATTTTAAGGGTGTTTCAAAGAGTATTACTTATATCTTTAAATATTCTAACGTCTTGGGTGATTTTAAATTCTCAAACTGTGTGATCTTGATCACGATCCCAAGTTAATGACTTTTGGAAACCGTTCTTCCTTTAAAATAAGATCTAGCTCTTAAAATTTAGGATCTTCTTTACCCAATATGTTTTTCATTCTCTATTCATGCATATAGATCCTTCCTTCCATGATGATTCATGTTTCTATTCTTGAACCCCTCCGTCACTGTTTCCTTGGAGTTCTTCCCTACTACTCGGGTGATCCCCTATTCTTAGCGCAAAGAGTAACCTTGATCCTTTGATCATCCAGTAGGAATTTATTCTATATTTATTTAGTTCTACATCTTTCATGGTGGGTGTACTAATGATTACCTATTAGGACCTACTGAATACATTTCTTAAAACAAGAAATACATAAGAAGTAAATATGATCAAAAGATAACGGGGTTGTAACACCCAAGACTTTTATGAGAAATATTTTGTTTTTATGTTATATAAATCATCAAAGGAATCTTTCACTACACACAACACTAGCTTGGATTTCTTTACATGCAATCACGACCTTCTTCGATAGCTTGTGTTTTACACAATACCGAGTTTCACTAAACAACGATATGCTATTAAAATATTATTAAAACTAGCCGTTGTGAATAGTAATACCCAATTTTTGAAATTTTGTAAATTTTATTTTTCAAAATGGACTTCATTTTTGGATTCGGAATATCGAAATTCTCCTAGGGTGAAATTTTAGGTTTTTCTAAAAACATTCAATTTTTGATGAATAGTGAAAACACTAGGTTACTATTTAAAAACCGAATTTTTATTTATTTAATTATTTATTTTATTTAAATTTATCTTAGGTCAGAATTGATACATAACACCTATATAAGTTCAATGTAGTTCATTTGAGTCATTTTATAATAATTTTAGATATATAAAAATTTTATTGAAATTTTCACCGTCTTTTACCCACCTCCTAGGAGAATTTGCAAATTTACATAAAACTTAATTTTACCACTTATGTGAGTGGAATTTCAAAAATCTGAGAGACATAGTTGATGTCAGTAAGTAAAATGTAGTTCAATGAGATGAAAATAATTTTTTGGTGAATAGTAACTTTTTACTTTTTTTACCACGGTTAAAAGTAAATAGGGTAATTACGGGAAAAAATGATATTATTATTACCCTAACACATGTCCTAATTCTATTGGATAAGTGTAATTCGACCAAAACCAGCCTTAGGAATAAAATATGACCATTTAGGACCACTTGGATTAGATTAGTACATTTAATATTAATTTATTTAAAGAAGGGTTAAAATAGTTAAAATCAATGTTTAATAAGTAAATTATTTTTAATATAGGGTTATACATAAGATAAATTCGACTATAAATTTTCATTATAAAGCAGAAAATATTTCCTACATTATTTTATTTGTAATTTTTAGACCTTAAATAATTTAATTTATTTATGATACAATGATGATGGAGTAATTATCTTATTAATGAAATATTGACATAATTGATGTTATAAATACCCAAATAAATATAATTTGAGGATTTTTATGAATTAAAATAATTTTCTAGGTTAATATGACATGTTAGTATTGATTTAATTAACTTTTCTCTAACTAATATTCCTGTTATGATTTTCAAAAAAATCAATTACCAAATAGTGTCAAAATTGACATAAAATAGTTTTTAAAACAAATATTATATTATTAATTGTTATTTTATTCCTAAAAATATAAGGTTAGGCCAAATGACTTAGATAAAGTTATATATATTAATAATAAATAACTTGGGGTTCGTTTGTCTTGTTATGGTGAGTTTATTAACCTTATAGTGTAAGAATAAAAAGAAGACACGGTAAAAGTTAAAATATCTAACTTAAAGTTAAATCGAAATGATAAGGTTAAAATAGAACCCTAAACTTGTCTAAATTATATTGGATGAGGGTATTTCGACCCATACCAACCTTAGCATCTAAATAAATCAATTTTACGCTATTAAAACCGAATATGACTTTATAATAAAATAATATTTTTAGTTTTTCCAAAGGTGCCCCTCTCCTCCCTTATAAAAGGGAACCTCCTCCCTCTATTCCTCACACCACTTTGAGCCTTCAAGCTCAGCCAACCCCTGCCCAATTCTCTTCTCCACTTCCCTAGAAACAACTTAAAGGTCTTGGTATTCTTCAAAGACCAATTTGAGTTCCCTAAAAGGAAGTCTCAAAGAGGCGCTTCAAAGAAGAGGTAATGTCCGTTACCGATTCTTTCAACTTTATTTCTTCTTCCACTTATTCTTCTTTAGTTATTTCATTATGAGGTAATAAAATCAGTATCAGTCATATACTAATATGTTATTATAAGTATGAAACAACCCTATTTCACCATCTATCCATCCTACAGAAAACGAAATCACCGCGCGTGCGTACGTACGGAATACCGTCTCCACACCGTGGTGTAATCTATTTTCCACCACCACCTTAATTGGATGGGTATAATGGTGCAAATAAATAACTATATATAATTATTGTAAATTGGTATTGATTCTGAAATAGTATACATACACTCTAATACAATTCCACGATCATGGGAACGATATCATCGCTCGTGCATACGTACGGAATACCGTCTCCACGATGTGATGCGACTCGTTCTACATGATCTTCATTGAATAATGATTATATAAATGAATTGAATGAATGAATATGATATATATTACACTAATACCATTCTGGAAATGAGGTACCTATAACCTAAAAAGAAGAATAAGAATTTATTCGACAAAACATGCATAAGAACAAAAAAAGCAATAAACACCCGAATAACAAGTAATAATGAAATATTACTAATAAGAAGCTAATAATATGAACATATATGATATCATAAATATAATTATTATTATTTAATAAGTCAATAAAATTATTTAAATCATTATATAGGAGGTTCTGACACTTACAAAGCAAATCGGACCTAAGGTAAGAGAAAATATCACAATCTCATTTTTATCTGAGATTGTTTATACTTTGGTATTTATTGGGGTGTATTTTATAATCCAAATCCATGTTTCCTCAATATGTAATATTATTTCCATCAACATAAAATTTTTTAAATTGAATTTGACCCTTCGGTGAGTTTTTAGCAAAAGATATGAATGGAATCTTTTGTCGTTTTTCTTACGAGGTACTTTTTGACTTTTCCGAAAAAAGTATGAGAAGAATGTTTTTTAACTTATACAGCATGAATGGATTTTTAAAACATTATTTCCAAGAAGCTTCCTTTACATGGTTTCAAATTTATTTTTAATTAACTTCTTTTAGTTTAAAATTTTATGACATGTTAAGAAAGGAAAAATGTTTTTGAAGTAGAAAGGATATTTCCCTCAAGAATGGAGTTCAAGTGTTTTATAAAAATTATATTCCATATAAGATAATATAGGGTTCTGTTTCTATCTCTATTTTGACTTTGATTTGATTATGTTATGATGGAATTATTTTTATGATGTCCTTTTATCTTATATGGATTATGTTATGATGGCATGATGTTTAAGATTCCCATTTTTATTACATGGGTTATGCAATGATGTATGATTTTTGATTTTGTGGAACACATAAGAATGGTATCATTATGAGATGGGTGGGACCTATATATCCCTCAAATGTTTTGGGTAAAGATTTATATCTCATGATATAGACATGGCTGGAACGGCAGGTTAAACCGGTTCAGTGAAACAGGACTGAAATGAGGAGTGAACTCGGTTCAGAAATGGACTTTGTCTGCTAAGATAGTCTTGGCTATGAGTCCTGACTACTAAGAAATGATTCTCTATGATTATGTGTGTATGCCACAAAGTTTCATGTTTTACATTATGATTATTGGGATTAAATTTCACTACTATGATTTATCCCATGATTATGAAATTATGATCTCTTTTGCAGGTTAAGATTTCCAAAATGTTATGATGAATATGGTGTGACTGATATTTTTTTGTTTTCCCTTACTAAGCATTTGAGCTCACCCTTTTGTATGTTTTCTTTACCCAGTTCAAGAAGAATGTTATTAATTAGGATATTCCAAAAGGGACTCCAGATATGAAGAAATAAATGGGAGACAATGTAGATTCTTTATGAACCAGTTGTTTATGTTTCCCAGTTTCTAAAGACACTATACCTATACGGTCCTTTCATGGTTTTGTTACATGTTGTAATAAGTGTACTTCAATTTTGAATTATTAACAATGTATGTAAAGTATGGGTCGTTATAGTTGGTAGCATAGGAAAGGTATAGTCAACCTTTGGAAACTAGGATGTGAAAGCCTTAGTAAGAACCCTAAGGATAAGTCTAAGAATAGAACACAATCTTAGTGTTTTAGAAATGGCCATGAACAACCTATGATAAGACCTTAAGTGTGAAATTTTATTCTTGATTGTGTGGTTTTCCAATCATAATTAGTGTTTATCACGCTATTCTTCTTGGTTTTAGTCAATGGCTGGAACTCAAAGGAACCGTGTTAATGCGGAATGCGATGGGAAATGAAATGATTGTCCCCCTGAGAAACCAAACGTTATGGGAGCTGGAATGAAAAATCTTGTAGCCATGCTCACACAACTTTCTCAAGCTATGAATCATGCAAGACCTCCAAATGAGAAAAGGAAGGATCAACATTCTGTTTAATCCTTCATGAGGCAGCGTCCAACTTCATTCAGTGGGTCTACTGATCCATTAGTGGCCGAACAATGGATCAGTACAACTGAAAATATATTTTCAGTTCTTCAATGTTCTGAAAATGATAAAATCATCTTAGCAGTATATCGTTAGGAAGGTTATGCTGATCAATGGTGGAATCTTATTAATAATACGAGGCAAAGGGATGAAATTGAGTCTATGGAATGGGACGGGTTCAAGAACTTATTTTTCAATAAGTACTTCCCTCGTATTCTTCGAACAAAGATGGAGAAGGAGTTTCTTGAACTAAAACAAAAGGATGATGAATCTGTTGGTACCTATGAACAAATTTTACAAGACTTGCAAGGTACGATTCTGGTATTATTATCCAACCTGAGAGTAGGATTGATCGATTCTTTAGTGGCTTAAAACCAAGTCTTCTAAGGGCATTGTCTATAAGGGACTTCAATAGCTATGAGGAAATCATTCGATGTTCTCTCAAAGTCGAGATGGAGATTAGAGTAACCCATCAGTCATATGGGTTTGATAAGAAGAGGAAAATGGAATTCAAAGGAAAATCTAAAGAGCACACTGAAAAGAATATGAGTTTTCCCTTATGCTCAAAGTGTGGAAAGAAACATGGAGGGAGTTGTCTTAAAGGGACAAGTAAATGTTTCAAATGTTGAAAGGAAGGTCATCAGGCATTTGAATGCCGCAATGATGGGAAGAAT
Organism: Viscum album; assembly: GCA_963277665.1. Classification (NCBI taxonomy): domain Eukaryota; kingdom Viridiplantae; phylum Streptophyta; class Magnoliopsida; order Santalales; family Viscaceae; genus Viscum; species Viscum album. The sequence continues at coordinate 1,470,144,673 of OY728158.1, forward strand.
ATGTCTGGTAATGCGAACAAAGAAAAGGCTACACAGAGTGAACCTCCTACACTTCAATGATACAAGTTCAAGGAAGTGGGGCATTATTCCAATCAATGCCCTAATCCAAGGGCTATTGATGATAATCAACGTCAACAAAATCTTAAGGCTAAAGACAAAGGAAAGTCACGTGCAATTTCTATCAGTGATGTGGAGTACAATAACAAAGTGGTAAAAGGTACACTTACCATCCACTCTAAAGTAGAAAATGTTTTATTTGATTCTGGATCCACCCACTCTTTTATTTCTGAAGAATTTTCTAAGGGTATTGTCGTATTACCTCAACAATTAGATGTTGAGTTAGCTGTGAAAACCCCTAATGGCACAACAGTCGCAACAAAAGTTTATAATTATTCTACGATTGAAGTTTGTGGGAAAATTCTACCTGCAAATCTTGTGATCCTTCCTATAGTGGAATTTGATGTGATTCCTGACATGGATTGGATTTCTCTATATGGATCTCATATCAATTTCCAAAGAAGGGAAGTCACATTTCATATTCCAGATTAATCTATGATCGTCTATCGATGCAAGGATGAACATAATGTTCCAGTGGAAATTTCTTCCATCTTATGGGTCTTGATTCCACTAAATGAGGTTTATTTATCTCAAATGGTTTAAGAGAAACTCATGATTAAGAATATTCCCATTGTACGAAAGTTTGATGATGTATTTCTGGAGGAATTTTTGGGTCTTCCACCAAATCATGAAGTACTGTTTTCAATAGAACTCGTACCGGGTGCTTTGCCTATTTCAAAGACACCTTATAGAATGGCCCCAATTGAGTTGCAGGAATTGAAGAAGCAACTCCAAGAGAATCTTGATAAGGGATTCATATGCCCTAGTGTATCACCTTGAGGAGCACCTATTCTGTTTGTTAAAAAATAAAGATGGATCAATGAGACTCTGCATTGATTATCGAGAACTTAATAAGATCACTATCAAGAACAAATATCCTCTCCCGCGCATTGATGACTTATTTGACCAACTACGCAGAGCTCAATACTTTTACAAGATTGATCTTCATTCTGGGTATCATTAATTAAGGGTCAAAAGGGAGGATATACCAAAGACGACTTTCCGTACAAGGTATGGACACTATGAATTTATAGTGATGCCATTTGGTCTGACTAATTCCCCTGTTATCTTCATGGATCTGATGAATAGAGTCTTTAGAGACTATCTTGATCAGTTTGTGGTAGTCTTTATAGATGATATTCTTGTCTATTCAAAGAGAAAGGAAGAACATGAAGATCAATTGAGAATTATATTGAAGACCCTGAGAAAGGAGATGATTTCTGCCAAATTTACCAAGTGTGAATTTTGGATTCAAAAAGTTGCATTTTTGGGTCACATAATCTCAAAAGAGGGGATTTCTGTGGATCCAGCAAAAATAGAGGTTATTGAAATATGGTCGAGACCAACAAAAGTAACTGAGATCCGAAGTTTTCTCAGTTTGGCTGGATATTATCGAAGTTTTGTGAAAGATATTTCATGATTATCTAATCAACTCACCAAGTTGACTCAGAAAAGAGTTAAGTTTGTTTGGACGGAGGAATGTGAAGATAATTTCAAGGAGTTGAAAAGAAGGTCATCCAGTGCACCTGTGCTCACACTACCTTGTAGTGGGGAAAGGTTTATGATCTGCAGTGATGCATCCAAGAAGGGATTGGGGTGTGTTCTTATGCAAAATGATATGGTGATAGCTTATTCCTCATGACAGTTGAAAATCCATGAGCAAAATTACCCAACTCATGATTTGGAGTTAGCTGCGGTAATCTTTGCATTAATGATTTGGAAGCATTATCTTTATGGAGAAAGGTGTGAAATTTATACTGATCATAAAAGTTTATAGTATATTTTCACACAAAAGGAGCTGAATATGCGCCAAAGAAGATGGTTGGAGCTGACTAAGGATTACGACTGCTCAATTCATTACCACCCTAGGAAAGCAAACAAGGTGGCAGATGCATTAAGTCGACAAGACCATGCTAGCTTATCCATGATGAGGATAAAAAAAGATCCAATATTTATGTATTTAGAAAGGATGGATCTTGGAATTATAATGAAAGGGGAAAAATCATATCTTTCTCAAATAAATGTTCAACCATCTATACATGTGAAGATTAAAGAGGCACAGAAAGAAGATGTCGAGTTACAAAAGAAGGTGAGAAATGTTCCTGAATTCAACCTTGATTGTGATGGGATAATAAAGTTCAGGAATCAGGTTTGTGTTCCTCCCATCCCCGAATTAAAGAAGGAGCTGTTGGATGAGGCTCATAGTTCTTCATTCTCTATTCATCCTGGAAGGACGAAGATATATAGGGACCTGAAAGAGTACTTCTGGTGGGATGTAATGAAAAGAGATGTTGCTGAATATGTCTCTGGATGCTTGATTTTTCAGAAAGTTAAAGATGAGAGAAAGAAGTCTAAGGGGATGTTACAACCATTACCCATACTAGAATGGAAATTGGAAAAAATCACTATGGACTTTTTCACTGGACTTCCTAAAACATCCAAAGGCAATAATGCTATCTGGGTCATAGTTGATCGTCTTACAAAGTCTGCACACTTCATTGCTATTAGAGAGGATTTCTCTCTAGATCAGCTCACCAGGATATATTTAAAGAAGTGGTAAGATTGCATGGAGTACCACATTCTATTATATCTGATCGGGATATGAGGTTTACCTCAATGTTCTGGCGAAGTCTTCAGCATACTCTGGATACAGAGTTGAGTTTCATCATTGCTTATCATCCTCAGACAGACAGTCAGTCTGAGAGGACAATTCAAACTCTAGAAGATATGTTGAGAGCTTGCTCTATGGATTTCAAAGGTGTTTGGGATCAACACCTACCTTTGGTGGAGTTTTATTATAATAATAGCATTCACTACAGTATTCAGATGGCTCCTTTTGAATATTTCTATGGAATGAAATGCAGGACTCCAACTTGCTGGGATGAATTTGGGGAAAGAAAGCTATTAGGACCTGATCTTCCTGATGAAATGGCAGAAAAGGACAGATCTATTCAACAACACATTAGAGAAGCACAGAGTCGACAAAAAACTTACGACGACAACCGAAGAAAAGACTTAGAGTTTGACGTGGGTGATAAAGTGTTCTTACGAATATCTCCCTGGAATAGGGTCATGAGATTTGGAAAGAAAGGAAAGTTGAGCCCTAGATATATCGGTCCTTTTGAAATTCTGGATCGTGTTGGGAAGGTAGCTTACCGATTGGCGTTTTCACCGAATCTCTCTCAAGTTCATGATGTGTTCCATGTATCTATCTTGAGAAAGTAAATACCTAATCTTTCACATGTACTCAGCTCAGAAGTTTTACTGTTAGAGCAAGATCTTTCTTATGAAGAACAATCGATAGAGATTTTGGATCGTAGCGAAAATGTCCTACGGAACAAGACCACATTCTTGGTTAAAGTTTTATGGAGGAACCACCAATTAGAATAATCTACATGGGAGCTTGAGGATATTATGAGGGAGAGGTATCCTCATCTGTTTGTTACAAAGTGACAAATTTCGAGGGCAAAATTCCTTTTTAAGGGGGGTAGAATGTAACACCTGAGTCTTTTATGAGAAATGTATTGTTTTTATGTTATATAAATCATCAACGGAATCTTTCACTACACACAACACTAGCTTTTCTTGCTTTACACGCAATCGCGACCTTCTTCAATAGCTTGCGTTGTACGCAATACCGAGTTTCACTAAACAACGATATACTATTAAAATATTATTAAAACTAGCCGTTATAAATAGTAATACCCACTTTTTGAAATTTTGTAAATCTTATTTTTCAAAATGGACTTCATTTTTGGATTCAGAATATCGAAATTAGCCTAGGGTGAAATTTTGGTATTTTTCTGAAAACATTCAATTTTTGATGAATAGTGAAAACACTAGGTTACTATTTAAAAAATGAATTTTTATTTAATTAATTATTTATTTTATTTAAATTTATCTTAGGTCAAAATTTATACATAACACCTATATAAGTTCAATGTAATTCATTTGAGTCATTTTATAATAATTTTAGATATATAAAAATTTTATTGAACTTTTCACCGTCTTTTACCCACATCCTAGGAGAATTTGCAAATTTAAAAAAAAAACTTAATTTTACCGCTTCTGCGAGTGGAATTTAAAAAATTGGAGAGACATGGTTGATGTTAGTAAGTAAAATGTAGTTCAATGAGATGAAAATAATTTTTTATGAATAGTAACTTTTAACTTTTTTTTACCACGGTTAAAAGTAAATAGGGTAATTACGGGTAAAAATGATATTATAATTACCCTAACACATGTCAGAATTCTATTGGATAAGTGTAATTCGACCAAATCCAACCTTAGGAATAAAATATGACCATTTAGGCCCACTTGAATTAGATTAGGACATTTAATATTAATTTATTTAAAGAAGGGTTAAAATAGTTAAAATCAATGTTTAATAAGTAAATCATTTTTAATATAGAGATATACATAAGATAAATTCGACTATAAATATTCATTAGAAAGCTAAATAGATTTCCTACATGATGGTAGTTTATTTTTAATTTTTAGATTTTAAATAATTTAATTTATTTATGACACAATGATGTTGCAGTAATTATCTTATTAATGAAATATTCACATAATTGATTTAGAAATACCTAAATAAATATAATTTTGAGACTTTTATGAATTAAAATAATTTTCTAGGTTAATATGACCTGTAATTATTGATTTAATTATCTTTCATTGAACTAATATTTCTTTTATGATTTTCACAAAAATCAATTACCAAATAGTGTCAAAATTGACATAAAATAGTTTTTAAAACCAATATTATATTATTAATTTTTATTTTAAACTTAAAATCTAATGTTAGGACAAATGACTTAGATAAGGTTATATATATTAATAATAAACAACTTGGGGTTAGTTTGTCTTGTTATGGTAAGTTTATCAACCCTATAGTGTAAGAAAACAAATAAGACACAGTAAAAGTTAAATTATCTAACTTAAAGTTAAATCGAAATGATAAGGTTAAAATAGAACCCTAAACGTGTCTAAATTATATTGGATGATATTATTTCGACCAATACCCACCTTATCTTCTAAATAAATCAATTAGGAGCTATTAAAACTGAATATGACTTTATAATAAAATAATATTTTTAGTTTTTCCAACGGTGCCCCTCTCCTCCCTAATAAAAGGGCACCTCCTCCCTCTCTTCCTCACACCACTTTGAGCCTTCAAGATCGGCCAAAACCTGGAAAATTATTTTCTCCACATCCCTAGAAACAACCTAGAGGTTCTGGTCTTCTTCAATGACTAATTTCAGTTCTTTAAAAGTAGGTCTCAAAGAGGCGCTTCAAAGAAGAGGTAATGTCCGTTACCGATTCTTTCAAATTTATTTGTTCTTGCACTTCTTCTTCTTTAGTTTTTTCATTATGAAGTAATAACATAAGTATCACTCATATACTTATATGTTATTATAAGTATGAAACAACCCTATTTCACCATTTATCCATCCTACGTAAAATGAAATCACCGCGCGTGTGTACGTACGGAATACCATCTCCATGTCGTGGTGTAATCTATTTTCCACCACCACAATAATTGGATGGGTATAATGGTGAAAATAAATAAATAAATATAATTATTGTAAAGTGTTATTGATTATGGAATAGTATACATACACTCTAATAAAATTCCACGATCATGGGAACGATATCATCGCTCGTGCGTACGTACGGAATACCGTCTCCATGATGTGATGCGACTCGTTCTACATGATCTTCATTGCATAATGATTATATAAATAAATTTAATTAATTAATATGATATATATTACACTAATACCATTCTGAAAATGATGTCTCTATAACCTAAAAAAAAGAATAAGAATTTATTCGACAAAACATGCATAAGAACAAAAAAAGAAATACACACCTGAATAATAAGTAAAAATGAAATATTACTAATAATAAGCTAAGAATATGACCATATATGATATCATAAAAATATATATGATTCTGGAATAAGTCAATAACATTATTTAAATCATTATACAGGAGGTTCGGACACTTACGAAGCAAATCAGACCTAAGGTAAGGGAAAATATCACAATCTCATTTTTATCCAATATTTTTTATACATTGGTATTTACTGGGGTGTATTTTATCATCCACGTCCATGTTTCCTCAATATGTAATATTATTTCCATCCACTTACAATTTTTTAAATCCAATTTTACCCTTCGGTGAGTTTTTAGTAAAAGATATTAAAGGAATCTTTTGTCGTTTTTCGTACGATGTACTTTTTGACTTTTCCGACAAAAGTACGAGAAGAATGTTTTTTTAACTTATACGACATGAATGGATTTTTAAAACATTATTTCCAAGAAGCTTCCTTTACATGTTTTCAAGTTTATTTTTAATCAACTTATTTTAGTTTAAAATTTTATGATATGTTAAGAAAGGAAAAATGTTTTTGAAGTAGAAAGGATATTTTCTTCAAGAATGGTGTTCAAGTGTTTTATCAAAATTATTTTCCATCTATGATAAAATAGGGTTCTGTTTCTATCCCTATTTTTACATTTATTTGATTATGTTATGAAGGTATTATTTTTATGATGTCCCTTTATCTTATATGGATTATGTTATGATGGCATGATGTTTAAGATTCCCATTTTTATTACATGGGTTATGCAATGATGTATGATTTTTGATTTTGTGGCACACATAAGAATGGTATCATTATGAGATGGGTGGGAACTATATCTCCCTCCAATGCATTGGGTAAAGATTTATATTTCATGAGATAGACATGGCTGGAACGGCAGGATAAACCGGTTCAGTGAAACAGGACTGAAACGAGGAGTGAACTCGTTTTAGAAATAGACTTTGTCTGCTAAGATATTCTTGGCTATGTGTCTTGACTACTAAGAAATTATTCTCTATGATTATGTGTGTATTCAACAAAGTTTAATGTTTTATGTTATGATTAGTGGGATTGCATTTCACTACTATGATTTATCCCATTATTATGAAATTATGATCTCTTTTGCAGGTTAAGATTTACAAAATGTTATGATGAATATGGTGTGATTGATATTTATTTTGTTTACCCTTACTGAGCATTTGAGGTCACCCATTTGTATGTTTTCTTTCCCCAGGTCAGGAAGAAGGTTATTAATTAGGATATTCCAAAAGTGACTCTAGATATGAAGAAATAAATGGGAGACAATATAGATACTTTATGAACTAGTTTTTTATGTTTCCCAGTTTCTAAAGACACTATACCTATACGGTCCTTTAATGGTTTTGTTATATGTTGTAATAAGTGTACTTCAATTTTGAAGTATTAACAATGTATGTAAAGTATGGGTTATTATAGGGGTAATGAAATAATGAGCTGAGAGTGGAATGTTGTTTGATCACCTAGTTTATTTGTTATATTTGTTTATTCATCTGTGAACCGCACATCTTTCTACTTTTCATCCCCTCTCTCACATCTTTCAGTCTTCTTCCCGTTCTGCAATTTTTTTTCTTTCTCCATGAAATTGCGACTTTCTTTGTGATCTCCTGCCGGATCTCTTTTCGCCGTTGAAGCATCTAGTAGCCACAACCCTACTCTGGTCTTGTGTTTCACCTCTCCTATCAATGCCGGATTAGGAGCAATGGTACCACAATGGTGTTGGGTGATGGGGTTCTTCGGTCATGGTCCTCTGGCGTTTCGGTTTTGGCTCGATCAGGGTTATGGATTCTTTTTTTAATCTTGTCATGGTGCTGACGTTCAGGGCCCTCGACTGCACAAATCCTGGCCCTTTACTCAATAATCTATTCTTCTCTTCGAGTCGGATTTGAATTGGAGGTTTCACAATGTTTTTGGGAGGTGTGGTTCGGCAGATGACGGGTCCCTCACGCGGTATTTTTCGGTTTTAGTTATGGTTTGTTTGATATATTTTCTTTGTCATTCATTTTTTTGATACCTGCTCAGTAGAGGGTTCGATGGTGGTACTTGGTTTGGTATTGCTCTATTTTTTCAATGCAAGAATCTGTTAGTGGTTCATGATGGGGTTGGTTTTGTTTAAGGTTCAATTCATTTTTCGTTTTGATGATGGGTGTTCGATGCATCCTGGTGTTTTTTCTGGCCTGCGACGGCATGTTTGTTGTTGTTTTACGGTGGTTATGGAGGACTATGGTGTTTTCTGGTGACAAGTGTGTTGTTAGGGTGGTGAAGATGGTGGCGGCATTGGGCGGCATCGATGGCGGGCGTGATTGGATGGCGATGAAGTCGGTGGTGTGTTCCATGAGATTTGTGTTCAGTTTCAACTTTCAATTGCCTGCTTTTTATCTGCTATGGATCCTAGATTTCCCCACTATCTTCGAGGTGGAGCTACCCGATGGTCTTCAATGATCTTTGTGATCTACGCTTGAGCAAGCAGCTTTGAGAGGTAGAAGGTGATGACATTTTGACCGTCGACGACGAGGATGGGTTCGTCTCCGGAGATGATGATGACAGTAGGGATAACAGCATGCTCATGGTTCGAGATGATGATGATTCCCCTTCTGAATTTTGAAAATTGGAAATCTTTTTACTATTTTTGAATTTTGAAATTTTCAATGGGTGGGGTGGTGCAGTGGGCAGGATTCTTAATTGGTTGGTTTTCATAAACCCCTTAGAGTTTCTTTGGTTCACACTTACCCTAAAGTGTCATTAGAAAATAAAAATATGGATTGTGGTAGTGATGTTCTATTTTGTTGAGTTTCTTTGATAAATAGTTTTAACCTAAAAAAATATTAAACCACGTGTAATTGGTTAAATAAATGGATTCACTGTGATAAATCATATTGTGTGATCACCCTGGTTAAAATTAAGTGGAATTAAATAAACTCTTCTGGTTAAATCAGAATACATAAACACATCATATTGATGGGTGTGTCAGAGTGCTATGTTCTGTTGATTTTGTGACTTTGTGTGAGTTGTGTGGTGTTTCTGTTGTGAGCACGGTGATAGGTACAAGGCCGGACAAAGGATTTTCTTCCATGATAAGGGTGTGGTATGTGTATATAGTGGGTCTATGGGATAGTAATAGTTGTTTCGGGCATTGTTTGTGGGGCATTACAGGGGGTGTGTTTGTATCCCAGTTTGAGAGACTGATTAATTGTGGAATAGATGAACTTTTTGGTAGCTATAATTCCTTTTTTTGTGTTGTAGTTTCCAGGAGTCATTGAGAAGTGGGACTACATCAAGAAATACTAGGATTATGTGGCATAACAATAATGAATGATAGTTAGTAGTGGTTGAACGGGGGTGTGTAGTGGGACTACCGAGATGGTGTTGTGCTGATTATGTAGTGGGACTACAGTTTACTTTTTCTTATTGTCTTAATATTTTTATGACTGGTAGTTTCCCGATAGTGCTAGAATATATTAAACTTCATCCCTTAAATTAATAAAATTGTAAGTGGATAATGAAAAGGGGTTGGGTTTATTCTTGGCAGTGGATGTTGTGTGGTCGTGCATATAGGGGTGGAATCAAAAGTGTTACTAGTGGGCTCATTTTTTTGGTTGTTTAAAACAAGTAGGTTTGGTTGAGTTCTTTATTACATATATGTATAAATTGAAGTTCCTTGTGATTTATCTATGAACCCCACCCTTGTTGAGCACTTTGTGCCAAACACCTCCATTTCATTTGGGATGGTGTCTTTCCCAACAACCCGGTAGGAGGATGGATGGATGGTCATTGACTTTCTTCCTCGCACCCTCATCATATTTCCTACCGCTTGTGCATACCCAGGTAGGATTTAATGGCATGAGGCTTACCATAGCCCAAGATCCTTCGAGAAGGGTTTGTTGTGCATGATAGGCCAAAGTTTTTGCGGTCCATGTTTGTTTTCCAAAGTATCTTTGATAAGAGGCTAATGTGTCTTCAGTTGAGAGACATGGTTGTTGTGGCCTTGGTGTCTGTGGGTGGTATTGTGTGCGGTTTATGGCCTAGGTGTGTGCAGGAAGGTGTTGTTGGTGATAATGTCTATCGGAAGAGTGGCTGCATCAAGACTTTAGCCATTAGGGATGGGCAGTTAACCAGTGGTAAAGTGGTTCAGTGTACCCAAATATTGATGTGATTATACTACTACTTTAATTTATTTGCATTATTTGGTGAGTGTTCCTTGGTGAGGCTCTGGTGGTTTTTATTCCTTAGTAGGTTTTTTGATGTTCTACTATTTTCTCATAGGGATGTTAGTATGTTCCCTCAATTTTTCACTGGTGGATTTAATTTTCCTTCTAGGTATACTTCTATGCTCTCCCTATGTATATAAAATTGTTTTCATGTTTCCATGAGGTCTTTGAAGACTGTGCTGGACTTTACTAGCTTGGGTGTCAGGATTATTTATTATTGATGCTTAGTATCTTTTCTTTTGGTACTTTACCTTTGGAGATTTCATTTTAATTTTTATCAGATTTACTTTTGAACATGCATGTGGAAATGTATTTTGGATTTTAGTTTACTTTTGGTATTTTGAGTTTCATGGGATTTACTATCTTCTCTCTTGATCTTGTTCTATAAAAGGGTAATTCATTCAATATTATATGAGATTCTATACCCTTGTTTCAAGTCGCTGCTCTGGGGCCTATTGAAGGCAGGACTTATGGGTTCATTATAACCCATTCATCTTGAAGATGGAAGGGTGTGGAACTTTACTTTACCTTCTCTCATCGTGAATAAGGTGGTTCATGACCTTTTAAGCACATGAAAAATGATATTTTCCATGGTGATGAATTTGGAGAAATAATATTTAGAATTAATAAGAATAAATTAATGATTATTTTAATTTTTAATATGATCAATCCAATTTTATTTTTGATTATATGAAGATTTAGGAATTAAATATATCATTAAATAAAAATGAAAAAATGTTTAATTTTTTTGAAGACAACGCAAGTAAGTATTTTTCTGAAGGATGACCCATTAATTTTGAAACATTTATGATGGCCATGAAAAATGGAAAATGATATTATATTTTTGAATGAAGTTTCATTTTTGGATAATTAATTAAAGTGTCTAGAAATTTATTACATTTAGTTGTTAATTTTAATAAGTAATATTTTATGGGAGTTTAATAAAACATTTCCCTACCAAGGCCAAATTGAGGATTCCCCTCAACCCTATATGTGGGACCCAATGGTCAACAACATAGGAGAGGGTAGAACTACCCAGACCACGGTGATATAGGGGATTTTGGATTCATATCTAATTCATGGAGTGTGCATGAAGGTTCACTAGCATGAAAAAAGGGTTAGCATGGGTACATAGTGGATCGTGTAAGGGTTTCGTGCAGACCATGTAGGGTGTGGGTGTAGTATATTCAGGTTCTGGACCTAGTGTCAGCTGGATGGTGAAGTAAGAATGAGATATAATATATTGAATGACCAATTCATGTAAAAAAATGTGGGACATAGTTTAACATGATATTATTCACCAATTTAGGAAGATACAGATAAAACAATCCACATCCAATTCAATTGATCTTGAACATCTGATAAAATGAGTTTTCTCATCTCCTATTGATCAACGAGGAGTTGATCCTACAATCTCTTTCAGTATACATAAATTGAATTCCAGCACCTGAAAACAAATGCTTTGACCATCTAGAAAGATTGATACCAGCTCAGAAGACATAGATAAATTGAAATTCTGATGACATGCATGGAACTTAAGCATGAATGCATTTCATAACTCAAATACCATGCTCTATCTGAATGTAAAAAAAAATTTAAAGGCCATTTTTTCATATTATAAATCTTATAAAATTTGGGAGCATGCACTAATTCTATACACATTATTCCTATAGTGAATTCAAGCATGATTGATATGATTCCTTGAATCTTAGTGTTATCATGTGATAAAAATAAAACCTATATTTAATGAATTTAGAATGAAGATATCTTTAGGGAATTAAAAATATGATTTACATATCCTTATTTTGAATAGATTATATGTAGAATGAAACTCAAACGATTGGTGGTGATACTATAAGAAAGATTCTAAAATTCTTACCTAATACATACATTCAACCATTTGGATAATTGAGGATATTATTTTCTAAGGAAAAACATAGCACAGTTTAAATCCTATTTTTTGAAGAGAGGGTTCCATAAATAATTTTTCTTACATGAATAATATGGCTTGCCGTGATACTGATTAATACTTTTGAAAGATAATAGATTTGTATTCATCATTCACATGAAGGAGAATAGTTCCTCAAACCAATTCTTAAGTAGTATAATCCCATTTTTCTATATGAAGAGATATATTGTGATGATTTACAGGTTTTTGAAACACCATTTAGTGAAATAATTTAGGTGTCTATTATATTCATTCATAAAGAAGATAACCCATGAACTTGAGATCCTACATTGAACATACTTTTGTGAAACTTGAGTCACACTAGATCTTTTATGAAGCGAACTAGATACAGAGTTCTATTTTTTCTTAGCCACATGATAGTGAGTAATAATATATGAATGATCTCACACATATGAATATATGTTAAACACTTTAAAGAATAAAAAAGATATCATGTGTTTACTTACATACCTAAGGTTGAGAATATAGAAATATATACAAGAAAATACTTATAATAGTAGTACATAAAATATTATATCAATAAATGGTTCTCTTGAAGGGTTTACAAAAGTGTGAAGACCATGCATTGTATTACACATGCAGGATGATTGAGAATTAAAAAAGGGAGTAATTTGAGATTGTGAAATATATTTCTTCAATATTATATTAAATATTTTTTGTGAACCCTTTGCACAGATTAATTGATTTCAATAAATTATTTTACATGAGTATTTACAAATTATTTGAATTGGGGAATAATACAACTTTAAAGGTTTTAAAAAATCTTTTTTTTATTTGTATATAACAGGTGATTTAGAGTGGAAGATTAATCTTCCACTTGTTGAATAGTACTTAGCCAATGTGCATAATATATTATTGATAAAGTAAGAACTTCCATTCAATAACAATGTTATCTAGTTTATCCAAATGCATCCAATTCAATAGAGATATATTGATTGTATATTTAATAAAAAATGATTAGGAACTGGCAATTACATTATAAAAAATCCTTATAAGAACTGGTGGTACCATTATAATGAATGACAATCACTGAGGAATATTAATAATTGATTTCTAGAATTTTATAACAATTCGTGGAATTTTTATCACTAAAATTTAGAGTGATAATTAAATTCATGAAAGAAGAAAATAGTGGTCATAATAAGGAGTAGGTTCCCACATCGAGACCAAACCTTGTAAAAATACAACTGTGTCGATGGTTAAAGTATTATCTATATTCAATGCATATGTGATTATTTAAAGCTCACAATAGATCCATTCCTATTAACTAATGTTTTGGCTTTAGTTTAAAAAATTATAATTTAAAAGAAATTATAAACATGGTAAAAAATTAGGTGCACTAATTCATCCTCTCTCTTCCTTGTATAATCTATATGGTATCGACAAGTGGTATCATAGCACTGGTCTTCCTTTGGGTCAATGTTTTTCATGGTGTATATAAATTCCATATTTGAAGTATATTCTAAAGTACATTTGGTGGAAGAAATAATCTCTAACACTATTGAATAATACATGAATGTCTCCAATAAGACTCTAAAAAATATAAAAAAGTGGGAAGGAAAGACGATGAGAAAAATCTCAATGAAACCAGAGAATGATCAATGATCTGTTATAAAATCATTTGACAATGATCCTTTTCAAGAAACTAGCTCTAAATGGGATGAGTATGATGAATATAAGACTATCAATAATGATAAAGACTTTAAACATAGTTTTAAAAATATATGAATTTTTTTCAAATGAAGTGATTACAAATATAATTTTTTTTTCAAGGAGACACTTGATAACAAACAACATATTTGTTTACAACGCTTTTTCTGGGGCATGCATCTTTCAGAGGAGGACGCGCTAGTCAGTTTCCCTTTATTCTTGAATTCCAATGGTGGGATGCATCCATTGCTTATTCATGGATGTTTGATCCTTGATCCAAATGGGATGAAGTGATGTCAGTTTCTCCTTTTATGAATTCCTCCTTGGAATTCGTCGCCTAGTCTAGGTCTCCCTTAATGATAAAAATGCTGTTCTTGAAACCCTTAATAGTTTCATCTCTTTGTGGACCCAGATTAATTACACTGCATCTATCAAGACCTTCCAAGAATTTAGGTTAGGGAAAAAAACTTTGATCAGGGGATTAGTCACGTTAGACATCTCTGGCGTATCTGGATGTTAAAATACTGATGTGTCTGGGTATCTTCCTATTATGATAAGGCTTCTCGAGGGTGAAAATTCATGACGCATCCCACATCGAGTTAAGAGAATTATATTCCATGGGAATGTCTCTAAGATTTTCATCATCTTCCCATGCTTAAAACATGTTATTCCATGAGTTGAACATCTTGCAGAGACAGATCAGAATGATCAGAACACTGATGAGAGTGGATCAAATGGGGTGCATCCCCACGAGGGAGCACCTAAGAGTACTATTACATAGGAAGATCACAATTTCTAATGAGGATGGATCTGAGGGTGATTGGGTCCCTATAAAGAACACACTAGGGTTTACCGTTGGATGGGATTGAACCTCATGGAGGTTTCCAACATACCTTGTCTTGAGAGAGAGGGATCAAAACCCATGTAGTTCAAAGGGGTGATAAATCAAGGTGTGCATAGAGGGTAGAGACCCGAAGATGATTTTGGGTATTATGCATGCATTTCAGATCATCACAAGAGGGATTCTTTTGAGTGGATGACTATGGACCGTGTGAGGATTACACATTGTTAGATCCCCAATTACTACTAGGATTACTGAGAAAGTGGGTGTCTTGATTTCACTGGGATGTGGTGGCATGGGAAAGAATCTGGATGAATATTGATGGTTGACTTATGTGGATGGAGAATGAGATGGAACTGTCATGAGGATGATGGTGACGTTTGTATTTGGCCTCTAAGTGACTTCTTACGTATCCCTATGGCAAGGAATCAAAGTCCACATAGTTCTTGTGGGGTCATTGGGACACCTGAGGTGGTGACCCGTGAGAATGGATGCATGGATGGGACCCACAGGAAATATAACCTTTGGGTTAGGGAATGATCTTTTTAAAACACCAAGGCTCCATGGAGAGACTCGGACGAGACATGGGTGATGGGCTTCAACCATAGGGAGTCTTCCAAAATATCCCGGTGGAAGGGAATCAAAGTCCTCATAGTTCTGGTTGGGGGCATATAATTGGGGTTTACACATAGAAAAATGACCCGACAATATACTAGGGCTTATGTGTAGTTAGTAGCATGGGTTGGTCTGATACCCGAGGGGTGGACCAGGATGTGGGTCCCAACAAAGGGGACTACAATGGCTTGTCATTGATTGGGGATCACAATGGGTTTCCATCGATTGGGGATTAAAATGGATTACCATTGGTTGGGAACTAAAATTTCTTACTGTTGGTTGCAGTTAAACCTCATGGTGGATTCATACGTACCATGTCTTGGAGACAGGGATCAAAACCCATGTAATTCATGGTGAGCCATGAAATTGCTGGGTACACAGAGGAAAGTGACCCGAAGATACGCTATTGATTGTGTGTGGTTAGTAGCTGTAGAATTGGTCTAATTCCATGGTGGAAGACCAGAGATGTGGGTCCCAGAAAAGGGGACATCAAAGTTTACCAGTTCTTGGGGTTTGACCTCAGGGTGGATTCCTGCGTACTCTATCCGGGAGACAAGGATCAAAAACCCACATAGTTCGAAGGAATATAGTTTTATGTCATGTTGAATGAAAAGGGTTGTATAGTTTAATGTCACATAGGATGAGGGAGAACCATATTTAAGTGGTTGAGACCAATGGGTGTTGGGATTGAACATCACTGAGGCTTCTTATGTACCTTTCTTGAAGAAGGAATGGATCAAAGTCCACGTAGTTTTTTATGGGGATTTGTGACATACATTATACAGCCACCTAGGAAGGATTCCATGGTAAATGATTTATCTAAGCCAATGTGAGTCTTGCTCGGTGAAAGAAATAAGAGGTAGCAAAGACCTGACAATCACATCATGAAAGGTCCATACATTGCGAATGAAGTGGGGCTTAAACGTGGTTAGTGTTCTAGGGATATGGAGATTGGAATTTACTCTAAGATGGAGTCATGATAGTAACAAATCCCATATAGAAAGGTATTGGGTAACGAAGGTCCAGGTTCCCATCTATCCTTTAAAATTAGCGCACTGAAGAATAAAGGAGGAGCGATGATGTTACCTCCCAAAAGAAAGGCTAGGGGCTTACACCAAGATGGTTTCCCTTTCTCGTAGATAGACTCCACTCCAACAAAGAAGATACCATTAAATGTGAGGAAGATCTCACTCTCATAGAGATGAGTGATGTTATTAATATTTTCATGACTTATTATATATTCCCTTTAATTATTTTATATGAAATGTTCATAATGTGTGTGAAATATTAATGTTTTAATACTAAGTATAATATTTGAGCATTTTTAGAAGTAGTCCAATTGGGTCAGTTTACTATTTTATTTATAAATCAAACCCTAATGATCCAACTTGTGTGGATATTGTTTTTTAGTATTCCTAATTTAATAGAAAACATTTCATTAGAAAGTATCACGGTCCAATTCTTCCATTTGAAGGATCACATTTACCACACAAGATGACCCAATAAATTTTTGAAGAAACTGGACCAACCAAGATGATTGAGTTAATGGTCTCACTCTCGAAGCCCATATTTTATGAAACTCCCCAATGTGGTCATGATTATACATGATATCTCATGGATAAAAATTTCAGGTCCCAACTCCAAGAACAAGGGGCCAAAATGAATCTTTGAAGTCTATCCCACCATGCTGGACGAGAATTAAAATCCGGATACTATTCATGACATATCTCCTGATGTAATAATCATATCGAGCTGAGGTTTTTCAGTTTGAAAGAGTAGATATAGTTGTCCGACTTTGTTGAAGAAATCATTCGGTTTTGAATGAATATTCCTATTCAAAAACCCTTTCACATTTTGAAAATCCATAATACTGGATTGAAATGGACAGATTAACATTGTTTAATCAGTCGGCCATAACATTGGCTACATAAGTCGAAATGCCTCCAAATTTTTAGAGGAGCTGGAAAACATTATTATATAAAACTTTGAAGAAGGATAATTCTCGATATTCGGCTGTATCAATAGCCAACTTGTGCGACCAGTAGCTGTGGCATCCAAATCCCCAACCTTGTCTTCTCCGCAATCAATGTTTCATGGACCTGTCAAAAACTGTGGAATCTACAACTCTCCATCTCATCCAACTAACACATGTCCACAAATTCAAGAGGATCATTCCGATTTATCTGGACCAATGGAGCTCAATACAGAATATTCTTTGAGGAACACCAACCCTCAAAAATCAGGTCAGTTCACTATAAACTTCAACCAACCTCACTCTGATCCCTTCTCTTGTTCCTATATCCAAGGCCTTAGGTATGGTAATCCAATATCTCATCCCCCTCAATTCCCTCCTCAAAACCCAAACCAATTTCAATATGGCCAAGGTGTTTGTAACTTTCAACAATCTTATTCTTTTATTCCTCAACCTCAAAGGAACAATCCTCCTCCTAGATTCCATTATCCTAGTGAGCCTTCCCAATTCTAAAACCAATACAATCGCTTTCCCAACAACCAATATCAAGGCAATACCAATCCGGGACAAGACTCTTCTTCCAAGAAACCATGGGAAAGTGCAGTGGAAGATCTTTCCTCCTTCACCCGTTCTATCCTCATGAACATTGAAACCCAAATTGGTCAACTGGCACCCCACCTTAGTCAGAAGCAACCATCTAATTCTTCCCAACGTCCAACTCAACCATTACCCAACCCCAAGGGTAATGTCAGTGCAATTTCACATAGATTAGGAAAGAAACTTGATATTCCTCAAGATAAGTCCACCAACCCTCCTTTGAATGTTGACCTAGAAAATGAAAAGAAAAAGAAAATTGAAAAGGAATCTGAATCCATTCCTTCCCCTCCTTCCATTCCACATAGAAATCCAATTCCTTTTCCACAATCCATTTCTAATATAAAGTAGTCCTTTGAACCTGATCCTGAAAATCTCGACATGTTTAGACGTGTTGAATTCAAAATTACCCTCTTAGATTCCATAAAACAAATCCCTAAGTATGAAAAGTTTCTCAAGGAGTTGTGTACCCAAAAGAGGCAACTTAGGACCTTCGAAAATGTTTCAACTTAAGAGTCCATACCCATTAAGTGCAAAGATCCATGGACCTTTACGGTCCCATGCCAAATTGGAAGTTACATATTTGATGATGCACTCATAGACCTAGGAGCCACAATTAACTTCATGCCCAAATCTATCTTCTCCAACCTTGGTCTAGGTCCCATACATCCAACAGGTGTTGTCATTCAGTTAGCCAATCGAAGCACTGCCAGTCCTGATGGAATAATTGAGGATGTCCTTGTTCATGTCAATGATCTTATCTTCCCTGCTGATTTCTATGTCCTTGACATGGAAGGTGAGACAAACTCTTCTCTATCTCCCCTAATTATAGGAATACCATTCCTCAGGACTGCTAGAACTATGATTGATGTCCATTCAGGCATCCTATCCATGGAATTTTGAGACCAACTGGTCAACTTCAATATTTTTCAATCCATGAAATACCCATCAGTGAATGAATCTTCATTTTATATCCATTATTTTGAAACTCCCTCTGAGAGTGTGTTGAATCCCAATCCGTCATGTCCTTCTTGTTCTACTGATAGAGGAGTTTGTCAATATTTTAGCCTCATTAACCAATTCATAAATGGAGAAGTTGAGGTTGAAATTAAAAATGCAAACTCCATTGATCTAAAGGATCTTGAAAACTCTTTGGAATTCCTTCTAACCTCTGACCTCCAATGCTCCAGCTTGGATGATAATGAGGAAAATGAACTAGAATTCTCATTTTTTGATTCAAATCAGTTTATCCAACATTCATAATATCCTATCCGTGATTCTAAAACTTCTGTAATATGTGAGGTTAACCCTAAACAAATGTGTTTATCTTGTCCTAATGAGATTGAAGTTTGTGTGATTTGTTCTCTAATTAATAAAGTGATCACTAGTGAGGTTTAAATTGACCATTCTTCGGAAAATAACATTGAAATAGAGGATATTGAAAATTTTATTTAGTCTTATGACTCCACTGATCCTCATTACTCTACATCGGTATGTGATGAAATAAATGAGTAAAAAACAATTGGGATCTCATATTGTGGTTTTGTGTTATATGATCCTTACATAAATGAACCATTTGAATTAAAACATATTCCTGAATTTACAAGCATAGAAAACCAACACTTTTTGGATAACATCATTCCTCAGGTTGAAGACCAAAGCGTGGATTGAAATATTCTCTTTTCACCCCCATTGAATTAAAAGCACACCAACAAGGATGGGAGGAAATTATCCAATGAATCATCAGGCCTCCCAAAGAAAAAGTTTTTCTGGAAGCACAATGGAGTTGAGAAAATAAGGTGGCCACCATCAGACTATTGGTATTCCACTATAACTATCTAGCTGTAGAAAAAGAAATGCAGCGCTTCTTGGGAGGCAACCCATGTTTTCTTTTTATTTTTATGAAATTTTAATTTCTTTTTAGTTTTTCATTATATGAATAATGAATTTTTATTTTCATGTAACTTCCCACAGTCTTGGAGCCACCTCGACTTCCACTGAATACCCAACTTCTCCAGTCGACCTACCACTAAATGGAGATGGAAACCCACCAAATCCAAACCAGGGGGCACCTCTTTCCCTTTAACTCCTTCTCTCTCTCCCTCCCTCTCTCTATCTCTCTCTCTCTTTCATTCTTCTTCTTCCTCTCTCTTCATTTTTTTACCACTTTCTTCATCAAACCCTTTCTTTTTCTCTTTCTCTTTTGTGTGGGTGTTTATTTTAAAGAATACTAAAATATACTAAAAAAATACAAAAAAATACAAAAAAAATCAAGATTCATTATAACTCACCATCGAGTTTTGAAATTTTGTCCAACCTTTTTGGGGAGTCAAAATAAAGGGTTTCATATAAATTTTATTTATTTTTATCATGACTTCGGATAAATAATTTTGTGTCAAAATTATCAAATTTTGAATGCTCAATTTTTTATTTGGAAGATGCTTTTCCCAAACCATGAGGAACAACATTTTATTTCTTTCCAAGGAGACCTATTGAAATCTTCTCAAAATGTGTGTTTTTACCCCCATTTTTGAGTCTTGAGTTTGTGGAACTTCGAGCTGAATTTACTACTTTAGTGTGCATTAATATGATAGAGGCATTTTCTGAACCACATGAGAATCAAAATAGCCAAATAGCCTCCCATTTCCCATACATTAATCCTCCTTTTGAAAGCCCCTTCATTCCTATGAAAACCTTTTCCTTGATAACCACATTACAAGCCCAATACCTTTTCTCACCCAATATCAACATGGATTTTCATTGCATAATTTTTTTTAAAATCTATATGTGCGGGGGAATGGATTTAATTTTGGGTACCCTTTGTTGATGTCACTATATTATCTTATGATTTAGGGAAAGAATTATTATAAGTGTGGTGGAGAGGTCTAGGTTGTTATTCAGTGAGTTTTGGGGAATGTAATGTACATCTATTTATGTAATTTTGTTAATGTTATTGACAAGTGTTCAAAAAAATCAAAAATGATGAAATTGAAAAAAAAATTGAAAAAATGGGTTGTGTCTTGGGTAGGTCAAAAATAACTCTTCATCAATCTTTGATCTTGTTATAACTATTACAATTAGTGTCGTGAGGAGATCAAACATGGGTTCGGATATGACTGTGACATCTGTTTCAAGATCAACTTTCGAAAAAAAAAGAAAAAAAAAGAACAGTTGCATTATATTCTTATTGGGAGAAGTTTTGTATTTTGTAAATATTACATCTTGTCATTATCTTCATATTTTATTCCTCTATTGTGTCTTTCTTCACACAATCATTCCCTTGTAAATGTGTGATTTCATTTCCTTCCATGTTTTATTTCAAAAAAATGTGCATTACTTTTTCTATGTTGGTATTTTAACCCTCTTCTTCTCTCTCTTGGACATTATATTCCTACCGTCCTATAGCCACATAAAAACCACTTAAAAATACCTCTTGAATCTTGTGCACTTTGGATAGGTATTGTAAGCTGAGAGCTATTTCAAACTCTATGATTTTCACTTTTGGTTGGTGAAAGAGTGAACCTTGACAAATGAATTTTATCATCTTGAGAGGTGTGAGTTTTGAGTGTCCACATTTTCCATTTCTAAATTTGAGAATGAAAAAATGAATTAGTTTTGGAACATTGTTTCTGTAACAACTTGTGGTGGAATTAAAAATGGATGAGAGAAATATTCTAAACCTCCCCTAATTGAAGAAAACAAAATTTTAATATTAGTTGGTGAGTGAAAATTATTTTGTCATGTTTTTATATTTGTTTCACATGAGGACATTCACAAGAATAAGTGTGGGGGATTTGATGTTATTAATATTTTCATGACTTATTATATACTCCATTTACTTATTTTATATGAAATGTGCATAATGTGTGTGAAATATTAATGTTTTAATACTAAGTATAATTTTTGAGCATTTTTAGAAGTAGTCCAATTGAGTCAGTTTACTATTTTATTTATAACTCACACCCTAATGATCCAAATTTTTTGGTTCTAGTTTTTAAGGAATTATAATTTAATTAAAAACATTTCATTATAAGGGATCATGGGCCAATTCTTCCATTTGAAGGATCACATTTACCACACAAGATGACCCAAAGAATTTGTGAAGAAACTGGACCAGCCAAGATGATTGAGTTACTGGTATCCCTCCCGAAGCCCATATTTTATGAAACTCCACAATGTGTTCTTGAATGTCCATAATAATCATGGATAAAAATTTCAGGGCCCAACTCCTTGAACAAGGGGCCCAAATGATGCTTTGAAGTCCAACCCACCATTATGGACGAGAATTAAAATCCAGCCACTATTCATGACATATCTCATGATGTAATCATAAAATAGAGCTGAGATTTTGCATTGTGAAATAAGAGATATAGTTGGTAGACTTTGTTGAAGACGGAATTCAGTTTTCAAGGCATATTCATGTTCAATAACCCTTTCACATTTTGAACTTCCAAAAGATTGGATTGAAATGGACAAATTAACATTGTTTAATCATCCGGCCATAACATTGGATACATAGGTCCAAATGCCTCAAAATAGTTAGAGGAGTCGGAAAACATTATTATATACAACTACTAAGAAGGATATTTCTCGAGATTTGGTTGTCTGAATAGCCAACATGGCGATGCAAGTGGAGGGACAGATTGGGAATGCAAACAGTCCACTCCTTGGGATATAAATACTCTCCCCTTCTCTCCTTGAGAGGGGTTGTCATTTCAAAAGAGAGGAGAACATATTGGCACGACCAAAGACTTATCAAAGTATTGGGAGGACCTTCCATACTCAATTTTTCACTTGAGATACCTTTCCTCCTCTCTTTGTTTTCACTTACTTTCATGTTCTTCGTTTTTGTAATCTTTTAAGTCTCTTCTTTGTAATTCTATTTTAATGCAAGTAACTTCTTAAATATCTCTTATTCTCATCCACATTATTTAGTTTAATATTTATGTTCTTAAAATAGTTTAAATTCATCTGAATCCCCTTACCTTCTTTTTATTCATCATTCAATCGAAAATCCGTTTTTAATTTTCTTCATCGTTTGTGTGTGTGTTCAGCGCACTACTCTTATCTTGTCCCTTTCTTTTTCTTCTCTTTATAATTCATCACCATAAACATATATTACCAGATTAATAACCATATTAATGGCTGAGTAAATCTCTCATTGGGGTGAGTTTTAATTTAGGTATGTTAAGTGATTGAGAGTATTTGCTCGATGAGTATTCGTTGAATTAACATTGTATATGTTGGACTTAGCAGATCATGGATTAATGACTTGTTTTGTTTAACATGTGGTTTCCATGGATTATCGGAACCATAAATACACTACCATAAATAAGATATGATCAAGATTAGAACCCTATGTTAAGTTAAGGCTTGGATTAAAGCCTTAACACTTGGGAATTCAAATCAACGTCAACTTGTGACATGGGTGTTAATTTAAATGAAATATAACGCAAATCTCAAGGATATCACAAACTTAACTACCTAATGATGAACTCACCCTAATCATTATCAAATTTTTAAATCAATCATAATCAATTAGTCATTTCAATTAATCTCTACAAACAAACCCCCCAATCAAAATACAATCAACTAAAAACAAACGACTATTACAAAGTATCATCGCTGAGGATTCGACTTGAGTGCTGCTAAATGCATTAGCACAGCACCGGAACATTGACCAGTCGATAGGAGGCAATCAGCCATGCGTTTCAATGAGCGGGCATGGAGAATTTCTGAGACGGGGCACACAGACAGTTAAGTGTCATGTGTTGAGGATGATGGTGCTTGGCAGTTTATCATCCTGCAGCTCGGATGAGTCAAGTTCACTCCGCACCCCAAGGAATTACATAACTGATACCCATGAACCCTTGGTGAAGGGTAGGCATCAAAAATGTCATGTTGAGGTGTTTCTATGGAGTGATCCATTGAGGGAATCATGTTAGTGTGGCTATGCGAAGAAGCAATAGTTGTTAGCATGCCTATGCGGAGAATAATGAGGATAAGAAACACAATGTGAAGCACCACCCAAGGGACCATGAATTCATGTCATACAAACCTATAGGGTTGTATAGAAGAAAGTTTTTTTATTGAAAATGGGTTCATAGGAAAATACCAAGTGATTTTTTGGTGATTCACGTAGTAGAGGTACTTCACGAAGGGGTATGCTTCATGAAATGGAGTGGCCTAGCTGGGGCATAGGGTATAGAATCTTATGAAGGGTGATTCTCAAAGTAGAAAGGATTTTATGGAGTAGTAATTCATGAAGCATGGGTACCGTGAAAAGCATATCAGTGTGAATCAATGTACTTCACAAAGTACAGTGATCCTACTTTAGCATGTGGTTAACATGTGCATGGAAGGTACTTCGCGAAGCTTGAGTGCTCTATGAAAACCAGAGTCCCCTTAGGGATCTCCTTCCTTCGCGATGGCCCATTGGACCCGCCAAGGGAATCCATTCTTGAAGAGGGTTTTTATTTGAGCTCAGGGAAAGGTACTTCGCAATGCTCAAGTACCTTGAAGATCTCCTCTTTCTCAATGTTTTACATAGTAGAAGGTGCTTCACGATTTGAGAGCCGAGAAGGTGAATGTTCGGGGTATCCATCCTTTGGGTTTGGGGGAGCCTTGTATTTATAAGAAAGAGGTGGCACGAAGATCAGAAAACTCGATTTGAATCCGCATCACACTTCGCAGTCAGCTGTAGATTTAGTCATGTTTGTTGTAACCACGGAGTCGACCATCATCCACTCGTCGGCACAGATCCCTCCTAAATTTCTTCCACATCACTCACAAAGGCTTCTGTAAGTTCCAAGGGATCATAGAGGTGATCCAGTTCCCTCTACGACATGAACCTCTTGATCAATTGTGTTTTAACTGTGGAGCCTCCCGCCTCTTTTACTTTATAGAGGCCTCAAAGGGGGGGGCTTCATCTTTTGTCGACCATCGTGTAGAGGTGCTCTATGAAGGGGATTTGTGAGGCAGCCCATTTGAAACTGGTTTCCTCTTTGCCTCCTTTTACATTGAATGCATATTTTGGTGCCAACAAATTCCCATCTCATACATGGAACTGTGGAGAAAACAAGGGTCTAAGTCTGAGGATAAATCACCATATATTATAGGACAATATAAAATCCATATCGTGAAGCACAGTCATGATGCAGAGAGGTGACACACGAGTTGAGAGAGTCAGGAAGATGGCCATGGCTAGGTGAACCATGAATCCAAGGGGTAGTCTCCTATTAACAGGGAGGATGAACCCTCTTTTTTCCTTTCTCATCTTCGCATTATAGTTATTGGGATCTCGGTTCACAAAGCTTTGCATGCTCTACAACTTATCTTTGTGAATCGATCATTTCTACTCTATGGTGGACAACGAATCTTCAGACTCTATGATCATGAAATCAGCAGATTGTGTATGCATGGTGAGTAGTAGGGCTCTGTGACTTGTATTTGCGATCGAGTTCTGTGAATGAGCTCCACAACCGAGCTCCAAGACCTAGAACAAAAAAATTTAAAAACATTTAGACTGAATGGCTCACTAGGATGTTGACATGGGGGTACATGTAGATGTTGTCCAAAGGGTAGTGATGGATGATAATCTTGGTATTAGGAAGTGTGTGTAGATCCTCTCAGACCATGAATCTCTGGTAGAGATATTTTCGACTGGTATGAAAAAGTATCCTTTGTGAAAAAGGATACCTCTATATGTATTTGGCTTGAGGGTTGATTTTCTCATTCCTAAAGTGAGAATGGACGAACCAGCCTACTGGTTCAGGAGTACGTCGTGCTAGCGCCAGTGGTTCAGGGTTGATGACGATCATACTTGGGAGGATCACACACCTATCATTGTTTACTACCTATATAACCATGTGAACAATGTTTATGGGAAGGCATTCGTGCCATAGGTATCCCCCCACTATACCACGCCATTCTAAAGGCATCCTTGGGGAACCTAGAGAAGGGGTGGGCTGATGAGTGGGATTTTTTCTAGGGCAGAAACTTCCCAGATGAGTGGGCATGTGATTACTGGGTATGTTCCTCATGCGATGAGTTTTGGGTGGATCTAAGGTGAGTGGACCTATATGATGTGGCCTGTGATTCCCAATTCCACATCTACTAGCTGAAGTAGTAGATGTTGGAGTTGCTGAGTAGGTGGTTGATTAGCCACTAAATGAGGATAATATTTATTGTTAATATATATAATATTAATGTGCTTTATTATTCATAAACACCATTTTAATGCATTTTACACTTTGAACATCATTCCACATTATGATTGTAATACCTTCTTAAAATTCACTATTATGTGGTACATTTTTGAACATCATTTAAAGTACTCAATGATTCATCTGATTATAAGGAATGTAATTATCCATAAATTAATTTGATATTTTTTGAAAAGGATCTTCACTTCAATTTAAACATTTTTCATTCATGAATCAATGGATGATTCATAAAGGATGATGGAGATATTTAGCGATGAAAAGAAACAATTCTGGAGAAGTCATATTGGACACTAGCCCACTAATGATATTGTGGGTCCCACAATACAGGCCCAATGAAGCCCACAATTCATGGGATTCTAGAATACATATAGGGTAAAAAATCATTATTCAGGATCCAATGATAATTCGGCCACCATGATTGTTATTTAGGTGGCTCAAATAGTATATCAAAATCTAGGCCAGAATCTGCGGCCCAAAAAAACAGCCCACCAATTAAACCATATCTCAAACACCATAACTCCTTTTGGGCTTATACTGTTAGGGTACATACATAGCTTAATTTAAGTCTTCTATGTCCCACCCAAATTCGGCCATATAGAATGTGTTTCATGTTTGGTGGGTTCAAGCTAGATACCTTTTCAGGTCAAGGGTGGAAAGTCTTCTTTCCACAAACTTTCCACCACCCTAGACCTACCATACTCAAGTGAGATGACTTCTACTATTGGAGGCTCGACCCAAGGGCTCAAAAATTCCTATTTAAGGTAGTGTTGTTGGAGTATTTAAGGATCTTTGGTGTTTTGTTCAATTGTAATGTTATGCTGCGATTTTGTTGTCTCAAGTTTGTCTTTCACATGTAAGTTGTTCAAATCACTTTAGTTTCTTAATAAAATCTCTTATTTTCTTATTATTCTATTGTTCTTCATATCACTTTGATACCGTTGGTTCAAGGTGTGAATTTATTCATACTAAACCTTGGGAAATTATTCACACAACGATGGAGTGATCATTTTATTTTTATTGTTTTCTTTACTTCTCCATTTCATCCCTTATGAGTCTACTTTCCGCTTCCATTGAAACCATAGAATCAATGGGGGATAACCCACTTATGGGTTGAAACAAGTGAGTAGAAATGGGATGGATTTTATGTTATTTATCACCCCATTAATGTCTAATCACTTCTTTTAATTGAGATTTTTATTTGTTGAATTTTAAACTCCATCATCCATGTTGAATTTAAGGCCACACAATTCAAGTGCTAATACGAAACATTAACTTGAATTTCTCAAAACATTGATCCTTCAATTTTATATTTGATTAGTATTAAATGTTGTAGGTATTAAACCAATAAGTGATGATGTTGTTTTATCTTCTTAAATGAAATCAAATCAAATATAAGAAATTGAAATAATTGAAAAGGGAATACGTCCAATCCACCCAAGCAATAACCTAGTATCAAATCATTTTTTTAAATTTAATTCCCTTAAATATGTTAGTTATCCTTTAAACCAATATAATATCAACCCAATTTGGCCACTTAATAGCCAAAAATAGTCCATAGAATGTACGTGTCTATAGGTTTCTTCTTAGGTCTCTGAGGATTCGATAACCCAAGCTAAACTACAAGGACCGTTCTACCTTCATCACTTGGGTAAATTTGAGCATGAATAAAATTTTGGCACTGTTTCCAGGGACCCAAGTAAGTTATCTAAACATCCATTCTATTCTCCCCCATTTCTTCTTTTCTCATCCAAATTCTCATATCATGTCCCTTTCTCATTTTTTTTCTTTTGGCGCATGTCCTCCTACACTCATGATCAATCAAACCGTCTAGTTAGGGTGGATAGTCCTGGGGTTGGAGAGTCAACTACACCAAGG
Organism: Viscum album; assembly: GCA_963277665.1. Taxonomy (NCBI): domain Eukaryota; kingdom Viridiplantae; phylum Streptophyta; class Magnoliopsida; order Santalales; family Viscaceae; genus Viscum; species Viscum album. The sequence goes on from OY728158.1 coordinate 1,470,172,641, forward strand.
GAACTCTTTCAATTATATACTAATCTTCCTAATACTCTAGGGTCAAAAATTGAGCCCATTTCAATGGAAGTTCTTCAAAGAAACCAACTCATAATCCTGGGTGGAAACCAAAATGGAAACCCAAATGAGGTAGCCCCAAACTTGGGGAATGCAGTTGATCAAACAATGAATGACTACCTCACACCTTCCTCGACCAATGCCCCCTAATGCATTAGACAAAATTCCCTATGAGATTCCAACTACATCTTTAAACCCCATTTCCTAAACCACCTTCCCACATTCCATGGAATGGAGTTTGAGATGACCTACCTTCACATTAAGGAGTTCAATGACATTGTAGAAACCATGCGTACCCCAAATCAACTAGAATCAACTAAGATGAGGCTATTTCCTTTTTTATTTAAAGTATCGAGCTAAAAATTGGCTAAACAATTTGAGACCATCATCCATAAAATCTTGGGACCAATTACAAAGAGAATTATACAAAAAATACTTTCCCCACCACAAAACAATTTCACTTAAAAAGAGTATCCAAAACTATTTGAAAAAGAGAGAGATTCATTCTATGAAACATGGGAGAGGTTCAAATACACTCTAAACATGGTTCCACACCATGGTTTTTCTATTCCAGAACAAGTGAGAATTTCATATTAAGGGTTGGGTCCAGGGAACAAAAAATTCATTGACATGATGTGTAATGGAACCTTTAAAAACAAAGCCCTAAATGATGCTTACGAGTATCTAGAAAGCCTTTCTGAACAAAACCAAACATGGGGAACTTCACCTTATTCTGAAAATCCACAAAGAACTACTGGAATTCATACACTTAGAGAAGAGGAAAGCCTTAGGGCTAAACTCACAGCACTCTTTAGGAAGGTTGAAGAGATAGACCTTAGGAAATTATATGAAATCTAAACTATTGACCCTGTTTACACAATTTGTGACAAACATGACCATAAGATAGATAACTGCCCAACCATTCCATCCATCAAGGATGTTCTTTTAGGAGGACCCTCAGAGGAAGTAAATGCTTTGAACTTTCAAAAGCCTCAATACCAAAACAATTTCAACCAATGGTATAATGACCACCCAGTCTTCTAATGGAAAGATAACCAACAACCTAGCCAACCACAGGGACAAAATCCTTACCCCAATCAGAAATACCAAACCCATAACCAGTTCCAAACCCAACTTATCCAATACCAACAACCATCGGTCCATTTTCAACACACCATACCACCTCCAAAATATCCCCTGGGGATAAACCAATCTACTCAAGCACCAACCAAAACTGTTCCACAAATCCTACTAGAACAACTATGCAAACAAATGGAGAGGATGAACTCGGAATACTCTTCCATAAAACAAGAACTTCAAACCATAGAAACTGGAAAGGCACCCATTCCTACTCAGGCGGTTCCATCCTCAACTTCATGGGGAGAGTCAAGTTGCACTCAAACAACTCATGAACAACTAAAGGCTGTGACTGTTTTATGAAGTGAGAAATCAATTGAGAAACATGAAAAACTAATTCAGAACCCACCTGAAGATTCAAACTTGGATGAAAATTCAAATAAACCAAATGCTCAAACTGAGGAAACCGATAACAATGTCAAAGAAACAACTCTTCAATAAACAACCCCACAACCTGCACCATTTACTCAACGCATGAAGGGGAAAACCAAGCCTGAATTGAGTGAAACATTGAGGGAAATATTCTCACACATCAAGTTGAACATTCCCCTTCTTGATGCAATCCAAACCATACCTTCCTACTCAACGTACCTTAAAGACTTGTGCACCTTTAAAAGAAAATTTTCACATAAAAACCAAGTCCTTTTGGCTGCTAATGTGAGTACCACAATTCAAGGGACCATTACTCCTAAGTTGAAAGACCTGGGTTGCCCTTATATCAATGTTGAACTAGGATAGAGAAAAGTTGTCAAGGCCTTGTGTGGCCTAGGTGATAGTGTCAATATCATACCATATGCTGTGTACTACCAGTTAGGCCTAGAAGAGCTCCAACCCACATCTGTCACACTTCAACTTGCTGATCGTAGCATTAGGGTTCCAAAAGGGATTTTAAAGGACGTTCTAGTAAAGGTTGAAAACTTCATCTACCCTGTGGACTTCATTGTCCTTGACAACCATCTAAACTTAGGAAATAAGGAACAAACCCCAATCATCCTTGGTCATTCTTTCCTTGCAACAACCAACTCTGTTATCTGAGTCCAAAATGGGAACATGACCATCACCTTTAGGAACATGAGTCTAGAATTGAACATCTATAATGGAAGCTCACAAATAGGGTATGACGATGACATTCATGAAGTAAACATGATAGGAAGCATTGATAATGAATCCATAGAACATCAAGGAATATTTGATTAATGTTTAAGTCAGGATGAGATTGATTTCCTTTATTCACATGAAGGAAGATTATCTACTTGGCTTGAATCATTTTCAAATTTCTCTTATGATGAAGTCTTAGGTCCAACAATCAGTGAAACCTTTCAAGAAACCACTTTCATGGAGACCACTCCAACTTCCTTCCCTAAATCTGATCAAGACAATCTAGTAGCTAAAACTTCTACATGTGGGGAATCAATCCTATCTGAAACACTAAAAAAAGAAATTGATATTGATCCAATGTCCCAATATTCTGATAAAATTATGAACCAACCTGATCTTGAATTGAAGGAACTTCCCACTACAGTCATGTATGCCTTTCTATGGGACAATCAAACACATCCTATTTTTATTTCTTCATCTCTTGAATCCAATCATGAGAGGATGCTTCTAGATGTCCATAGGAAGCATAAGAAAGCCATTGGTTAGACCATGTCTGATGTTCCCGGGATTATCCCACTTATTGGGACTCATAGGATTGTTCTGGAATCTGATTCAAATCCATGTCGTCAACATCAACGGCGACTCAATCCTAATATCACGGAGGTTTTAAGGAAAGAACTTCTGGAATTGTTTAAAGCTGGTATGATATATCCCATAGCTGAGAGTGAATGGGTGAGACCAATCCATGTGGTTCCAAAAAAAGGCTGGAATCATAGTGATAACCAATGAGGATGGTGGGATTCTCCCAACAAGTGTGAGTATTGGATGGAGGGTCTGCATTGACTATAGGAAGCTAAACTCATTCACCAAAAAGGACCATTTCCCATTACCATTCATTGACCAAGTCCTTGAGAGAGTGACATGTCTTTCCTTATACTATTTCTTAGATGGTTACTCAAGGTATAATCAAATTGAGGTCTCCCTAGAGGATCAAGGGAAGACTACATTCACCTGTCCATTCGGCACCTTTACATTTAAACACATGCCTTTTTTTATGAAATGCCCCTGGAACCTTCCAGTGGTGCATGATGGCAATATTCTTAGACATGGTAGGGGATTTTCTAGAGGTTTTCATGGATGACTTCTCTGTGTTTGGGGATACATTTGAGGGATGTCTGCAGAATCTGGAGAGAGTCTTGTCAAGATGTGGAGAAAAAATATGGTCCTAAACTAGGAAAAAATCCATTTTATGGTTAAAGAGGGACTAGTTCTAGGCCATCTGGTCTCAGGTAGGGGGATTGAAGTTGATAAATCCAAGGTTGACATCATTCGCCACCTTCAATAAACCAAAACTGTCAAGGAAGTGAGGTATTTATTAGGACATGATAGTTTCTATAGAAGATTCATCAAGGACTTTAGTTCAATCTCTCGTCCCCTTTGTGCTCTCTTAGTAAAGGATGCTCCATTTGTTTGGATAGAAAGCTGCAAGGGTTCATTCTCAATCCTCAAATCCTCTCTCAACTCTCCTCCCATTATGAAATCTCCAAATTGGAACCTTCCTTTTGAAATTATGTGTGATTCCAGTGACTTTGCTGTAGGAGATGTGTTAGGACAATGTTGTGATAAAAATCCGTATGTTATTGCTTATGCAAGAAAATCCTTAAATGATTCCCAAATCAACTACACCACCACTTAAAAGGAGTTACATGCTATTGTGTTTTCCTTAGAGAAGTTTAGGTCCTACCTCTTAGAATCCCCCATCACTGTGTTCACTGACTATTCGGCACTAAAATACCTCTTCTAAAAACAAGATGCTATGGCTAGACTGATTAGGTGGGTCCTTCTCGTACAAGAATTTGACCTCACAATCAAAGATAAAAAGGGTGTTGAAAATGTTGTAGCTGATCATATCTATAGGATGGAATTAAAAGACAAATCAAATCACCTTTCTATTTCTGATTCATTTCCTGATGAACACCTATACTCTGTGACTGACTGCCCTTGGTATGCCGACATAGCCAATTTATTAGTTACAGGAGTCATTCCAAAATTCTTAAGGACTCAAGCTCAAAGGAAATTCCTTTCTGATGTTAGGAACTATGTGTTTGATTATCCATACCCCTATAAGTTCTGCCCGGACCAATTCATTAGGAGGTGTGTCCTAGAATATGAACAAGAGTCCATCCTTAAATTCTGTCATAGTGAGGAATGTGGATGTCACTTTTCCTCTAAGAAAACATCTGCTAAGATTCTTCAATGTGGTATATTATGGCCCAATCTCTCAAGGGACTCCCACACATTTTGTCAAAGTTTTTCTAGGTGTCAACAAGTAGGGTCCATCACAAAAAGGAATCAAATGCGCCTCACTCCCATTCGGTTCGTTGAAATCTTTGACTGTTGGGGAATTGATTTCATGGGCCCCTTACCAAAATATAGGGGATATCTTTACATTATATTAGCTATTGATTATGTCTCCAAATGGGTTGATTCCATTCCTACAAAATCCAATAATAATCAAACTATGATTATATTTCTCAAGGAAAGCATCTTCTCTAGATTTGTAATTCCTTGGGCTATCATTAGTGATCATGGAACTCATTTTTCCAATCAGAAATTCTCATCACTCATGGAAAAGTATGGAATTTCTCACAAAGTTCCCACTTCTTACCACCCACAGACCAATGGTCAAGCTGAGTTAGAAAATAGGGAGATTAAGAATATTCTTGAAAAACTGTCAATCCTTCTAGGAAAGATTGTTCTGAGAAACTCTTGGATGCTCTTTGTTCATATCGTACAGCATTTAAAATCATCCTAGGAATGTCACCATATAAGTTGGTTTATGGAAAATGTTTCCATTTACCTGTTGAAATTGAACATAAGGCCTTATAGGCAATTAAGAAAATGGATTATGACCTCTCATTGGCCAGAATAAAATGGAAATTAGATCTCAATGAACTGGTGGAACTAAGGATGGAGGCTTATGAAAATTCAAGGATCAATAAAGCTATAGTTCAATCCTACCAATCTAGGAATATCAAGGTCAGACATTTTGAACCAGGAAAACTCGTGCTCTTATATAGTTCAAAACTCCATTTACACCCGGGAAAGTTAAGGTCTAGATGGTCAGGTCCTTTCATAGTGCATAAGGTGTACCCCCATGGGGATGTGGAAATTTAAGATCCCACCAATGGTCAAACCTTTAAAGTTAATGGTCATAGGTTAAAACCATTCATTGAAATATTCCAAAAAAACTAAGTTTATGAAGAATTGTGTGAACCCTCCTTAGATAATGAAAATAATTAATCAATTAAGAGTCCAAGTCGAGCTAATGACATTAAAAAAAGTTTTTCATGGGTGGAAACCCATGGTTTTCAATTTTCCTATCATTTTGTTGTTTTAATCAACTATATATTTTAAATAGTATTAATTAATAATTTTGATATTTAATTTAAAAAATATATATACTATTGACCTATTCTTATTTTATGAGTATGGATGGGTATGAAAGGGGAGCATCGTATTCATCTGTGTCATGCGGTGTGATCCTTGAGTAATACCTTACCCTGAAATTTAAAAGAAGACAATGTAACATTAGTTTGATTAAAAAAAAATTGGGAAAACCATAACAATGATGATACTTGGAATTAAATAAGTCATTGTGTTGTTTGTTTTTTCTGGTTTGTTCTTCATTTTTTTGGTTCAGGGACTATTTTAGGTGATGTATGTTCAATCAAGGAGGTGCCTACATCCCCCAAGAGATCAAAGGACTAATTTGGAGCAGCAAGAACTTCAACTTCAACCACCAGGTGACATCATTCCATGATCCTCACATTTCAATTTCCTTTTTGAAATTCCCTTATATTCCTCTAATACTTCTAAATTTTCATTTCATAAAACACTGGGGACAATGTTGTTTTATGTTGGGGGGAGATGAAATAAAAAAAATTGCTTTTGTGAAAAAAAAAATGATTTGAAAAAAAATGTGTGTAAATGGAAGGAAAAATTCCTTTAAATTTGAACATGGTAATACAGATTGCACACTTTGAAACTAAATATCAAATAATTTATCATGCCTTGATTCTGGTTTTAATCCTTGTATAATTTCATGAGCATTGATTTTGGAAAGTGTGGCTGTCCAATGTGATATTTCATCGTTTATATTTTCATCCAAATAAAAAAAAGATCACAATGCACATCCTTTGGATAGTGGGGTATTAGTTTGAGTTCATGGGGTCCCCCCAATAAATATCATAGGTTTGGTGATCATTTTATTTTTAATATGAGTACTCAATAATAAAAAATTTAAAAAAACCATAAATTTTCGCTTAGAGCAACGAAATGACCTAATGCGTGGCTTTAGGCACTTGGGGATCATGACTCCATAGTTGTCTGGCCCAGAGTTAGTAAATTTATCTCTATTTTTGTTAATTTGAAATTTTTTTTTCCTGAGTTAACATGAGATGATTCCTGAGTATGTGGGCTTCACTTGGTTCCCTAAGGTCTTTGAGCCTGGGAGTCATCGGCAAAGTCTCGCTACAGGGGCTGACTCTTTTGAGTGAAATTTCAATTACCATGGAAAAATTTCAAAAAAAAAACAATAATAATACAATAAAAAATTGAATACTCATCTTAATATTGAAGTTTGATTCCACCTAGAGCTTCCGTCATTTCCCCCTTGAATAAATATGAACCCCCGTGTCTATTGTGATGCACACCACATCCTAATACTTAATTGATATTGGATGAAATATGGCTATGAATTTGAATAAAGGAATGGGCTTGGGATTGGGATATGCTTATGAAACTATCTTGTATTAAAATATTTTGATGGGTTTCATGATTTTTTGGTATAAGGGTTTTTGGTGATCATTGTGTATTAAAATGTTTTTGGAAAAGGGAATTCCAATTTCATTTTGATAATATATATTTTTCTCGGGACTAGAAAAACTCAAGTTGGGGGTGTGAATAGCCACTAAATGAGGCTAATATTCATTGTTAATATATATAATATTCATGTTATTTATTATTCATAAACACCATTTTAGTTCATTTTACACTTTGAACATCATTCCACATTATGATTGTAATACCTTCTTAAAATGCACTATTATGTGGTACATTTTTTAACATCATTTAAAGTACCCAATGATTAATCTGATTCGAAGGAATGTAATTATACATAAATTAATTTAATATTTTGTGGAATGGATATTCACGTCAATTTAAACATTTTTCATTCAGGGATCAATGGATTATTCAAAAAGGATGATGGAGATATTTGGTGATGAAAAGAAACAATTCTAGAGAAGTCAAATTGGACACTAGCCTACTAATGAGAATGTGGGACCCATAATACAGGCCCAATGAAGCCCAAAATTCATGGGATTGTAGAATAAATATATTTTAACAAATAATTCTTCAGTATCCAATGCTAATTCAGCCTCCATGATTGTTATTTAGGCGCCCAAATAGTATATCAAAATCTGGGCTAGAATCTACGGCCCAGAAAAACATCCCACCAATTAAACCATATCTCAAAAACCATAACTCCTTTTGGGGTGAGATTTTACACTGTTAGGGGAAATCCGGAGCTTAATTTAATTCGCCTGTGGACCACCCAAATTCGGCCATCTTGAAGGTGTTCCATGCGCCTATGTTTGGTGGATTCAAGCTGGATGCCTTTTCGGGTCAAGGGTGGAAAGTCTTATTTCCACAAACTTTCCACCACCCTAGTCCTACCATACTCAAGTGAGATGTCATTTACTATTGGAGGCTCGACCCAAGGGCTCAAAAATTCCTATTTAAGCCAGTTTTGTTGGAGTATTTAAGGATCTTTTGTGTTTTTCAATTGTAATGTTATGTTGTGATTTTGTTGTCTCAAGTTTTTCTTTCACATGTAAGTTGTTCAAATCACTTTAGTTTCTTCATAAAATCTCTTCTTTTCCTATTATTCTAGTTTTCTTCATATCACTTTGATACCGTTGGTTCACGGTGTGAATTTATTCACACTAAACCTTGTGAAATTATTCACACAACGGTGGAGTGATCATTTTATTTTTATTGTTTTCTTTACTTCTCCATTTCCTCCATTATGAGTCTACTTTCCGCTTCCATTGAAACCATAGAATCAATGGAGGGCTAACCCACTTATGTGTTGATCCAAGGGAGTATCAAGGGTCTGGATTTTATGTTATTTATCGCCCCATTAATGTATAATCACTTCTTTTAATTGAGATTTTTATTTGATGATTTTTAAACTCCATCATCCTTGTTGAATTTATGGCCACACACTTCAAGTGCTAATACGAACCTTTACCTTGAAGTGACCAAAACATTGATCCTTAAAGTGTATAGGTGATTAGTATTAAAGGATGTAGGTATTAAACTAGTAAGTGATGATGTTGGTTTATCTTCTTAAATGAAATCAACTCAAATATAAGAAATTGAAATAATTGAAAAGGGAATATGTCTAATCCAACTCGAGCGATAACCTAGGATCAACTCATTATTTTAAATTGAATTCACTTAAATCTATTAGTTATCCTTCAAACCCATATAAAATCAACCCATGTTGGCCACTTAATTTCCAAAAATAGTCCATAGAATGTACATTTCTATAGGTTTCTTCTTAGTTCTCTAAGGATTAGATAATCCAATCTAAACTACAAGGACTGTTCTACCTTTATCACTTAGGTAAATTTGAGCATGAATTAGTGGTCCTCAAGGACCATCAATTTTCATTTTCACTATGGAGTGGCTGGTATCAGTTTTTGGGACCTACACCAAATATTGGGGGTCTCGACACTAGGGGAGAGGTATGATGAGTTCCCCCTCCCCCCACGAATACTTGGGAGGACGTAGAGAACATGTCGCCGCTAAAAAGGGAATTGATAGACCTGTTTCTAGGGGAGGATAAAAATTAAGTGTGGGACGTACACTTTAAATGGAGGTTCAGTCAGTTCTTGAATTCACCTCAAGATGGGAAATTTATGGTGAGGTCTCCAACCTACCCGATGGGGATTTAGTGCAGAAAGGAGAACTACTATTGGAGACTCTTGGAGGACATACTTTGGAAGACCATGGGGTTAAGTATCAGCACTGAGAAGAAACTGGCGGTTAGGTTGGATGTGTTCATTTCGAAGCACTTCTATTGATGGATTCTGCCAATAAGGGACACACACATGGGCATGAGGTCAAGCACGCTCATCATGGCATCCTCATGGGCAACATGGGAGTGGGTCAACCAAGGGATCCCGTTGCTCACCAAGTTTTATAAGGTGTTGCGGCATATTAGTGAAGTAATGAAGCCACACAGGGTATGTGGGACATTCCATTTTCTCTATGGGTGGATAGCTGGGCATATTAGGGGTGTTTATGAGCACCCAAACCCCATTTATCTTATAGGGTCAGACTTTTGACTGGATATTCTGAAAGCGGTGGGGAGTTTTCCAACTAAGATGACAATGCTGCTAGTGCTGAACCAGGTCTGGAAGCTGGATGAGTTCAACTTCCTCCCTTTTATCATTTCTAATAGGTGTGTTCACTGATGATGGCCAAGGATGGTAGGAGAATCAGTCTAACCTCTTGACCATTTAGGGTGGAGTCCTGGTGGTGTGCGTTGATTGGGAGCCTCTCTGTGAGTCGTACACTCTGCACCGGTTTGTGAGGCAGTTCTAGTGCATGTAGAGAATCACCCTTCATGTCTAATTGGGAGTGTTCCATGAGAATCACATGTGTGTGATGAGGCAGATGTGGCTCATGTTCACGCAGGAGGATGGGAAGATGTAGAATGAGCTACCTCCACCCACAACGATATATGGGGTGAAGAAAGAGTATGCTATGAATTGGTAGGTAGCCTACTTGGGGGAGATGATGAAGTATAAAGACATATGTGCTAGTGATGGGGTCCCCGCTTAATCTCGACGTTAGGACCGGAAGGTGATGATGAAATCCCATGGTGGCAGGGCTGCAGTAACGGTGAGACCGGCACCAACCGAGAGGCACACTCCAGTGGCAGACCTGGTGGTGCCAGAGGAGTAGAGACATCTATAGGGGATGCCACCCTGGGGGGTCCATAGGATACCCACTTTGGATTTGGGTAAGCGGTTGTGCCATATAGATATGACAGAGAATGTTGTCTTCCTAGAGGCTTGGGATATCTGGGCTGTCAACAGACAATTCCTCAACCCTTCCCAGATGTGGCACCCTATGAACCATCTCGGTATGGATTCTCCGATGATCGACCCTACTAGGGCCAACTTTACAATGTATTAGGTAGTAGAGGGTTGTACATTGATGAGATGGATTACATTGTGCACTCTCAGGGAGCTCTGTGTCCAATGAGGGATTGAGTGAATGTGTTACTTGATCAATCGGACCCTCCACAGCCGTTCACTGCCGAATTGAGGGAGTGATTTCTTCTATTGGAATAATTAGAAGGGTCCTTATGGGGGGAAGAGGCCGATGGAGAGATCCCTCTTGAGGAGGGTGTGGTTGGAAATTCAGACCCGTAGCTAGAAGAGTTTGCAGAGGATCTTGATGTAAAACCTTAAACCACTTTCTCGTAGTCTTTATCCAGATCATTTAGGAATTCTCAAATAACATTTGATCTATGTAGGAGGGCCTCATACACAAGACCCATTCCATGTGCAATGTTTGATGAAACTATAAGAACTTTAGGATCTTCACCCACAACAACGACAATTTTTGTGCCTAACAGGGCCGCGATACCCATGGTGGTTCTCTCAGAGTCATCGTATTTCATAACAATATTAGGATGACCATGCCTTGGGGTACAAATGAAAAGAGCTCTGGGGAGAGACCAACTATTCGATCTCTGTAACTATTCTCTACAAAAACTATAACTATCATCCTTTGATTAGGTTAACTGATGTCCATATACTTTTTGCATGCATAGTTCTTCAAATAGTGTGGGCTACCTTGGCATGGATGAATGGAGATCCTGGTGCTGCCTTTCCTTAGGGAATGGTGGTGGTTGTGGAAGAGGACTCCCATAATGACCAAGCTGTAGCACTCCTGATCATAGGTGGGACTGTCAACAGGACAGAACCTGAAGTCATTGAGGTGGAATTTGACGACAGGGATCAATCAAATGACATGGGACCTAAATTACACAATCAGACACTCGATAAGGACCTTGCTGATGTGTTCCTGGAGGCGTTTCCTGCATATGAACCCACCGACCCCACGGACCAAGACGAGACGACTTCTGACGAAGAGGATAGAAATATCGTCCATCGTCAGTCATGGAATTTGATCAAGTACTTCATCCGAGAGACCCCTCATGTGCAATGGATAGACCAGATGGGGAGGCTTCATTTCCGTTTACACGAACTATGCCTTGGAAGAGTGGATGACCAACATCCTCATATGCTCATTAAAGACTTCATGGAAGAGAACATTTGAGAGAATGATCATGGACTTGGTCTGGGGTAGTTGCAGAGGAAGTCTGTAAACATCAAGAGACTCTAGGAGGCTGAGAATGCGATCCAGTGGTTGAGGGAATGAGTGAAAGATTAATCTTATTTACTTGACGCACAATCGGGGCTCGTATCATGACTAACAACCCAGTTGGTAGAGGCCGAAGAATGAATGAATCAAGCCTCCGAGGAGATTTCTATTATCCGAGCTGACTAGGATCAGGCCGAGATCGAGTCTGAATAATCAAGCCCCATTTCCATCAAGGAAGAGCAGAAGCTAAACCGGTGACAACAGATCCTAGATTCCACAATCCAGAAATTGGTGGAGCTGGAACGCTCTATTGAATTTTTCAACCCATCCATGGGAGGGGACAATCCTTGGGTACTGTAATGTGTGTAAACTCATAAACATAATTTCATTCTTTTCTTGTTTATGTTGGTTTCATGCATGATTTCTGTAATTTGTTTTGGTTTACTGAATTTCCATCACATTCTTGAAATATCTAGCGACTGATCCCTAATTTCACATGGGTTGTGCCTGATGTGAGAAACAAGGTATGAATGCATCATTATTCCATATGAATAGGAGAGTTCCAACCATGCTTCAGTCATTTAGGGTCTGAAAAATCGATCCGGATTTCTGGTAAGAAAGTGGGAGGTCTGACTAGAGAAGGATGTTCTCAGAGAATTCAAATTATTGTTTTCTCAACGTGCACTAGTGCACGACTGGGGTAACACCAGTTGTGTTAAAATCAATAGTAACAGAGGGTAGTGGAAAGTGTGAATCAGGATACCAAAAATTTGGAACAGTATTGTGGTTCCATGAAAATGAAGGATAATTGTTGACTGTGTTTGAAACAAAGCATCCCTATTGTGTTAGCCTGATACGAGGATAAAAAATGAGTACCGACCACAGAACATGTTCAAAACATGGGGCCTGACTCGAAGTTTCATCCATTAGTATTCCATAATGTTAGCCCAGTATAGTAGGTGAGACAAAGGCTGAGCATCCGTACTATTAGGGGGTCCCCTCAGGCATGAAAGAGGGTTCGAATCAAATAAAGGGAATAAATAGCTTGGAGGGTTGAGTGATAGGTTGTTCTCATGGAGTCCAACACTCTTGAAAATTATGCCACCGTGATGGGAACATGTTAGGTGAGAACCTTGGTATGATGAGGGATCGTACATACTTCCTGACTAGACCTCTTTGTTAAGGACCTAGAATGACTTGCAGTTTTACATCATACAGATTAAGATGATGAATGGAATAGTTTAACATTGTATGACAAGGATGTTGCACATAGTTTTAAGGTCATATTACCACGACTGAGGCTATCAGTTTAAAGTCATGTTGCACAGACTATAGTATCCTATTTTAAGGTCATAGATACTGTACTATAATCGATACTGAGGGGCTAGAAGGGATAATGACCACAGGGATGGGCCCAAGTCGAAATTATTGGATGTCTCCACTTATCTCATAAGGAAGAGAATCATTCCAAACTTATTTTGTAAGCACAACATGGTGAGATACCAACCATGATAGAGGAAATCCTCTCTAGCGAGGAAGTTGACACATCACATAGTTATCAAGGGGAAGGCTGAACTTGTTCAGAGTATAACCACAATTTAAATTTATGCGTTGAGGACATGGTTACCCAGAAAAGTAACATACAACATGATACATTTCCCAACGTGAATGAGTACATAAGCAGTCCACACCACACCACGTGTTTCTGATCGGACTCTTTATTCCATAGGCTTGAGGGGGCCTAACTTGGGTCTAGACCCAAAGAAAAGTGTCTGGGAGTTTCTACGTACCTCATGAGAATGGGAATCAAGCCATAAATAGTTAGGGGATTACAATTTAACTTCATGCAAGATGAAAAAGGCTTGTGTGCCATGTCTGCGCTAGTACACATTCCACCAAAATCACTAAACCCATGTGAGTCGTGCTTATTCTGGGAAACAAGAGGATGTGATGGGATTTTCCTAGTAAAGGGGGGAAAATTTAGAATAAATGGAAAACTAGGTGAACGATGTCCCAATATTACTGATATGCCTACTTAAGAAATATAAATGCGGGAAGGGATAAAACTAAGTGTGATGGAATTCAACTTAAACATAAGGGAATGGAAATATGTGAATCATGATTCCCAAGATCTGGATCCCAATGATTATGGTGTGATGGTAGAGGATAAAAACTGACAATGTTCAAAACACAGAATATTTTTCACATTATCCTAGAATGGGGACAAACAAATGATGTTCGACCACTAACCATGTTCTAAATTTAGTACCTGTTGCAAATGTTGTCTGGGGTCTTCAGGGGCATTGGCCCCAGATGGTAGGTGAGGCAATGTGGCATGAGACTAAGATATAAAGCGGGTCCCTTTGGACATAAAAGAGGATGGGGATAAAAATAAAGGGCTCATAAAACATGGACATGAAATGAGAGGATTATTATGTAAAAATTCCACACTTTGGGCTCTTTCCACAACACATTTCAGTATGCCAATGAGACATTTCTGATAAAGGAAGTCGAATCCCTTTCCAATGGCAAGGTTCTTGGGGTCGTACGAACCAAGAATAAGGTCTTAGAGTGGATCATAAGGTATTTTTTTAGGTTCACTGAACACAGACTAGGATGGGAAGAGACAAGGGAGGCACATGGTGCAGTTGTTGCAAAACCTGATGTGAATGGGAACCTAGGAGGTACTCACCACACCACATGCTCCCAAAATAGTTTGGGCCAAGTAGGATAATAGGGGGAAGGATTTATGATTCCTGGGGTAGGACATGTAGATGGAATGTATTGGTGTTTCTACATATCTCAGGAGGATGGGAATCAACCACATCTAGTTCTTGAAAATGTCATGTATTATAGTTTCCCCTGACAAGGACTCTTGGATATTAGTTTTAAGGTCTTAGATCTCATACCATAGATGGAAATGAGTAAGGGAGAGTCGTGCTATGGTAATTACAAAACCCAACATGAAAAAGGACAATAGGATTCCCTATCACACCATGTGCTTCCTATGGAGGTTTTAGGTCGAGGGGGAAAATGAAAGTTGGGCTGGGCATGTGGAAAAGCGTGTGGGTTCTCTTTCATACCCCATGAATATGGGGATCAATCCACACATAGTTTTAGAATTTCATGGTAGGGTACGAATTTCAGGGACAATATTGTCGTGAAGGTATAGCTCACACACCAAATGAAGAGGCATTTGATAGATCTTTTTTGTTATTTAAAATTGATGTGTGTATTTTTTTTTGTGAAGAAACAAACCTAGGATGGAGAGGCCAGACATTTCTATTGGAATAAATCCATATGCAGGCCTTGAAAAATGGCATGGTGGATAATCAATGCCAAACATAATGTCCCCTCATGTGAGGACATCACAACGTGATGTCATTTTTTGTTGTGTGGCCCAGACGATAATGCCATAGTTTAGGGTCATATGATAAGACCAACCAATTTATTTTAACATTGTGCAGTAAAGATGCAAAATTTTTATGTTTTGTAGGACCAAGTAGCATAGTTTAAAGTCATGTGGTTGGGAAACATACAGAATAAACAAGGTTTCATAGGGGAATGCACATGGTGTGATAAAGCATACCTGACATGAATGAGTACGAGGTCCACACCATACCACGCGCAATTCTGGGGAAGAAAGCTTAGGCCAAGGGGGCCAGAATAGATTAGAGGATAGAGGTATAGACCCGATAATGAAATTTCTGATTGTTACTATGTATCCCATGAGGATGGGAATCAATCCATACATAGTTCTAAGATTGAAGTTTAGCATCACGTGCGACGAGAGGCATGAGTGACTAGCTCCAAAAGGGGAGTACATGGTGGAATTATGGAAAACTCGATGTGAATGAGGACATAATCTCATACACTCCACAAAACGAAATCCTATGAATGTTAGGGACAAAAGTCCAAACAAAAAATATAATTTGTGAAACCTTATCTGGACCCGGAAATGAGATTCCTGGGCATTCCTGCATATCCCATAAGGATGGGAATCATGAAATACATAATTCTTGAATATGTCATGTATTTTAGCATCTTGAAAAAAGGATGTGGCGATATCTTAGTTCAAGGTCGTAGAGATCAAACACTAGGAGTGATACTCATCCAAGTGGGCACAAACCTTGACCAAATCCTTAAGCCCATGTGAGCCATGATCGATGTGGGAAACAAGGGAGGTGATGGTCTTCGCAACATGTGGAATACATGTAAAGGATAAATGGTGTGGGGTCTCAAATGACACCACACCATGGATTAGTCTTCTAAACATGCAGACACACACTGAGGGATAGCACCAAGAGTGTCGAAATTCCACTTGGATAAGATGAAGTAGAAAAAGGATGTGAATCATGAAAAAAATACTTAGGTATTAATTGGGGTGGCATGAAAATGGAGGATTAACTGTTGAATTTATTCAAAACATAGTATCCATATTGTGTGACCTGAAATGGGAACAACAAATGAGCATCTACCACTAACCATATTCGCAATGCGGGATTCATATCAAATTTTTCATCCAAAATCCTTAGGGACGTTGGGATGAGATGGTAGGAGAGCTCTGTGGCCTAGAATATATGCCATTTGGGGGTCCTTTCGAATTTTAAAGATGATAAAATGACAAATAAAGGGGTACATGAAGCATGAAAATGGGAGAGAACATTTCTACGTATAATCAAACACTCTCGGTCCAGAACCAAAGTCCTCCTATACATGTTGGTAAGAAACCGAATAGGAGGAGGTACATGGAGTGGATGTTATAAACCATAATTGAATGTGGACATAATCCCATAACAAACCACACACCCTCCCTCCTAGAGGACTCAGGAAAAGGGGAAAGAGAGATGAGGGGGTTTCTAAGAAATAGGGCTAGACCCAAAGACGAGATGTTCGAGAGTTCATACGTATCCTACTATGGAATGAATCATTCCACACATAGTTCTAAAATATGTGGTGTAGTTTAACATTGTACAACATTTTTTTAGTAGATCTTAGTTTATGTTCATTGAGCTCAGACTGTAGATGCCTAGTTCAGTGTCATGTGCATGGGAGA
The DNA here is from genome assembly GCA_963277665.1 of Viscum album. Classification (NCBI taxonomy): domain Eukaryota; kingdom Viridiplantae; phylum Streptophyta; class Magnoliopsida; order Santalales; family Viscaceae; genus Viscum; species Viscum album. Next base: position 1,470,189,460 of record OY728158.1, read on the forward strand.
GATGGGTAGAAAAGGCGAATCATTGTTCCTGCTATATGGGAGACCACAGAATAGAAACAATGATTGAGGATAACTAATTACCATGTTCTCAACATAGTATTTGTATTGTATTACTAAGGATGGGAACATACAATGAGTATCAATGGCTGACCATATTCGCAATGTGGGACTTGTATCTAATTGTCATCTAGAATCCTCTGGGAAGTTGGACCTAGATGGCAGAAAAGCCCAGGGGCCTAGTATCCATGTCATGTGGTGGTCCTTTCAGATGTCAAAGATGATGGAAACTCAAATTAATGGTTCCATAAAGTGTGGTGAGACCTATGTAGTTTAACATCTTGCAGCAAGGATGAGGATGGATGGATGTATCAATAAGATATGTGCGGCATGGAAAAAATGTCCCGACGTGAATTAGAACATATAGTATATACTACACCTCACAATCCTAAATGAAAACATGAGACAGGGGTCAAAATGGGTGAGGGAAATGAGATAGGAAGTCTGAGCCAGTTGGCAGTTTAACGACTTTCGGTGTGGAAAATGGTGATCTCAGTTTATGTTCATAAGGCTCAGACCATAGATACGTGACCCTTTATGTGGGAATTTACTTACCAAAACTCCTAATCCCACATGATCAATGCTTGGTGTGGGAAATAAGGAATGTGATCAGATTTTACCTAGCATACGAGGGCACGAAAATAAAAGAAAAGAGATCGGGTAGGGTCGATCCTGACAAGACCAACACTCTTGTTCAAGGAAGACTGATGTTTGTAGGAATAACAGGACAAAATGAATCCTTGCACCCAATATTTTGGACATACAGGGGTGGTGATTGCTGTGGAGGATGGTTGTTTACAGCATTTGAATCACAACATCTATATAGTGTTACCTGATGTGGGAACGACAAATGAGCATCGACCGCTGACCATTTTTGCAACGTGGGACTTGTATTAAATTTCTGTTCAAAATTATTGGGTACGTTGGCCTGAAATGATAGGAGATCCTAAATGCCTGTCATCCATACTTTTTTGGGGTCCTTTTGGGTGTGGAAGGTGATGAAGACCCAAATAATGGGGAGGTGTGAAGTGTGAATATGTTTGTGTTGTTTAACGTCATGTGGGACAATGCAAGAGGTGGAGATCTCCATGGAGAGGGATATATGGTGAATTCATGATGAATTCGATGTTAATGAAGGATAAATCCTACACCACACCATGTGTTTCGACCTGAGGGGAGATCCAGAAGTTTGGGTCTTGGCCTATGGATGAAATGTTTAAATGTTCTTATGTATCCCATGACGATGAGAATCAATCCATACATTGTTCTTGAAGGGGCTGTGTAGTTTAACGCTGTGCATTGAGGACATGGGAAGATTGAAGAATGAGGAGGGGAACATGGTGCAGTCATTGTATTCTCGACATGAGTGGGGCCAAAAAATCATACACTACACCATGTGGGATTCTCTAAGAGAACTAGCTAGACTCTAAGACGAGACGTTTGAGTGTTCCTACGTATCCAATGAGGATGGAAATAAAACCATAAGTATTTATTGAAGGTGTTGTGTAGTTTAACATTATGTGGTGAGGACATGGGAGGATAGAAGAACGAGGAGTGTAACATGTTGTAATCATCATAATCTCAACATGAGTGGGGCCAATGAATCCTACACTACACCATGTGGGATCCTCCAAGAGAACTATTTGGACTCTAAGATGAGACGTTCGAGTTTTCCTATGTATCCCATGAGGATGGGAATCAATCCATACATAGTTCATTAAATATCGTGCAGTTTAACTTCATGTAGAAAGGACAAGGTAGATCCTAGTTTATGGTCATAGAGCTTAGATCATTTTGTAGTTTATCTACCACTTATAGTTTTAAAGTCATGCAGGATAATAAAGCAGTTTAACATCATGCAAGACAGAACAGTTTAAGGTCATGTGGGACTAGACACAGTTTAACATCATGTGGGATGATAAAGAAGTTTAACTCCATGTAGGATGGACCAGTTTAAAGTCATGTGGGATCAGATATAGTTTAACATCATGTAGGATTATAGAGCGGTTTAACGTCATACGAGACGGAATAGTTTATGTTCATGTGGGACTGAATATAGTTTAATGTCATGCGGGATGACAAATTTGTTTAATGTTATGCAAGATAAAATAGTTTAAGGTCATTTGGGACTAGATACAGTTTAAAGTCACGTGGGATGACTAAGCAGTTTAACATCATGCATGACAGATCAATTTAAGGTCATGTAGGACCATATATAATTTAACGTCATGCAGGACGACAAATCAATTTAATGTCATGTAGTATAAAATAGTTTAAGGTCATGTGGGACTAGATACAGTTTAATGTCATTCAGGATGAGTGAAGAATATTTTTATGTCCCTAAGCTCGGACAGATCACCCATTTTTATGTCATGCGGAAAAGACATCACTGTTTAAGGTCATGTAGGACTGCATAATCATGAAAAGTATTACTTGGAGAATTTAGAATTGGTGGGAGGATTGATACACTCACCATCCATAGTAAATAAGGAGTATTCTCAATTGGGGAAAACCTTGTGAATGATATAAGTTCCATACCATTTGGGCTCTAGTTTGCGTGGTTTCTTGCTAGGTATCATCGTTGTTCTCCGGGACAAAAACATGTCACCTTGTAAGAAAGAGCGGAGACAAAGTTTTTTGTTGAAATCTTGGGATATTTTATTATGATTCCTCTCTAGTTTGTGTCAGGAACAAATCTGGTTCTCATCGAGAACTTCTAGTTCATCCAGACAGATTTCATCTACCTTATCTGGTGTCTACTGCTCATAGACAGTTCTGCATAATGAAGGTAACTAAATATCGATGGGTATGACTACTTATATTCCATATAATAGGGAATATGGGGTCACCTGGGTGGAATTTCGAGTCATCATATGATAATCCCAGGGAGTGTTGGGTTGTTTTTCTGTTCAACTCTTCTTGTTCTAACCAACCATCTTCTACAGAATGTTAGAGATGGTTTTTCTGAATGCCTCTATCTATCCATTTTCTTGCGCGTGATAGGGGAATGTATGGTTAGAACAGATGTTTTAATTTTCATACAACTTCTTCAGTTTGGATGCCCAGATGCTGGTGTCGTTATCAATGAGAATAGAGTGAGAGGATCTGAATCGTTAGTTGATATTAAAGCTCACAAATTAAACAATAGAACAGACCTTGACCTCCATGAGCAGAACTGTCACTACCCATTTGGAAAAGAAATCTGTAGTAGTCATAATGAACCTACACTGGTGAGCTATTACTGGTGGATATGGTCCCATGACATTGAGTCCATAGACTACAATGGTCCAAGAGTAATTGGAAGTGTAGATAGGTTCTGGAAACTAAAGCATAAAATTAGCATGGATTTGGCATGCATGGAACCTCTTGGAAAACTCTATGTAATCACAGATCATGGAGGATCAAAAATACCCCAATCTCTAGATCTGGTGAGACAGTTTCAGCCTGGTTTGATGATCCCTACAGGATCCAGCATGAACCTCCTAGATGACTTGATAAATCTCACCTCATTGAATGAAACAGAGGAGAACCCCATCAAACCCACATCTATATAGGATCTGCTCAAGACTGAGACCACTCTGGAGGGTAAACTGCAATGTGTTGCGTAGAATTCGCTCAAGCTTAGCTCAATATTCCTGGAGAATACCATGTTAGAGGTACTCGATAAAGGGAGTCCTCTAGTCATGAGTAACCTCCAATACTGTAGCTAGGGGACCTAGGGGTCCAGACGTGGAGGCACTGACAGTAAGGTGGCTTATCTGCTGGCTATCATCATCATCTGAAGTGACGGGAGAGATGACTCTCTGGTGCGCCACATGATTAATCAAATCATCCTGGCCAGGTTCAATAGGAGATGCAGCCAAGCTGGCCAGGGCATCATCTTGACCGTTCTGGGACTAAGGGACCTAAGTAACATCTGGCCGAGATGGGAACTGGGCCAACAACTAGCGAGTACATTCCAACAGTGGTACAATATCTAGCTTCCTCATGACGTATTCACCATTTATCTGTTTGATGACTGGTATGAATTCCACCTTCACATGTATGTGGGGAACATAAATCTCGAGGTCCATCTCAAGACCAGTAATTAGGGCCTAATACTTTGCCTCATTGTTGGTACAACATTCTGACAACATGAATAAATATAGTAGAATAGCTTGTGTAGGTATGATGAAGACAACTTTTAGACCTTCTCTATTGATTTGGGGGTCTTTGAGTCTTCTACCGATAGGGATTCTTGAAGAGCCACCAAAATTCATTTGGCAACATAGAATGGATTGATCTACTGAGAGGATATCCCTATATGGAAAATCAAGATCTAGGGACTGGTCCGTTAGAGATGGATGGGTGGAAAGGAAGTTTACAAATTATTTTTCTTTAATAGCCTTATGGGGGAAAATTTTGATGTTGAATTATTGGAGGATCACTACACATCGAGCTAGACAACCTATTAACATGGGGTGGTTCAGAATGTACTCAATTGAATCCACTCGGGACACTAGGTGTATCTCATGATGCTGCAAGTAGTGTCGTAGTTTTTACACTGTCAATACCATTGCAAGGATCATTTATCGATAATGTAATATCTAGTATTTTTATCAAGGAGCATGCAGTTGAGATTGTATAGATTGTTCTATGTTCCCTTGTTATTAATCTGGGAGAGAAGGACACTGAGATATCGTTCTAGAGCAATCATATAAAGGACCAGCGACTTTTCAAAAATTCGTGGAATTAGTACTCGAGGCTGTAATAGGTACCACTTTATTTCCTCGAAATCATTATGACACTCTTCATACCACTGATAAGAAACAACTTTCTTAATGAGCTGGGAAAATGGCTTACACTTGCCAGCTAAATTCCCGATTAATTGGAGTATATAGGATAAGTGTATTTTAAATACATGATGGTATCAATGTTTCTAAAGGATACATCTGGATAATATCCTTGATCTTCTATAGATCAATCTCGATGAATCTATATCTGAAAAAGAAGTCAAGGAATTTTCCAAAGTTAACCCCAAAGGTGCACTTCAATGGGTTCATCTTCATATGATGGGACTGGGGGAAGCTGAACACTTTCTCATGATTTTTGAGATGATCCTGGCGCTAACAAGACATGACCACTAGATCCTCTATGTAGCACTCCCCAAATTTCCATAGGATCAGCTTAAATATGTGATGCATGGCAAGCTGATAGGTGCACATTCATTTTTTAGACCAAAAGTAATCACCTAGTAGAATAAAGTACCTTGTGGTTCCATGAAGGCTATAGACTCTTCATCCTAGGGGGAAATAAAATTTGGTTATACCCAGAATACCCATCCATGAAGGAGAAGGACTGAAACCTAGCAATAGCATCGTTCAATAGTTCTATCATAGGAAGAGGAAAGTCATCCATCGAACAGTGATGGTTGAGATACCAGAAGTCAATGCAGACTCTGATCTGACCGTTCTTCTTCCTTATGGGAACAATTTTGGATAAACATCTAGTGTATTGGACCAACTTGATGAAATTTTCTTTGATGAGTTTATCAAACTCAGCCTTGACCATGGCACCATGAGAATGGTACATATTTCTGGGAGGTTTTCTAAATATGCTATGATTTTTTGGAATGCTGAGGCAATAGACGGAGACATGAGGATCTAGTCCTCTAATCTCATTATAACTCTAGGAAATTATATCACGATGCTGCTTCAGGAATTCCACATATCGTTGTTGCTTTTCAACTGGCATAGAGGTGCTTATCAATGTGGTTTTTTGATCCATCTCGTTACCGAGGTTCATGTGTACCAATTCATTGACCGTGGTGTAGAAACCTTCTTTTAAAGTGGGAGGATCATACTAAAAATACTCTTATTCACTTATGGAGGAGGGATCCTTAGTGGGAGGAGATTCCTCTAAGTCAGCTGTTCCCGATGGGTCACTGGTGCAAGCCTGAATAGTGGTGGACATCGCATCAGGGGACTCCAGTAATACTAAAACCATAACAATAAAAGATGTCAACCCAATCCTGTCTTGACTTTGGCCCAATGGTCCATTATTGATGATGTCAAATAAATGGCAGTGTTATGGCTTGATCCATTTTATCCCATCCCAGAGAAACAAAAATTATAATGTATTGTCATTTCCACGGGGCATTCATCCTGATACCATATGGGAGTATGAGGCTCTGGGACCACCCGAACCTAATTTTTGTAGAAATATGAAGTGATTTTTTAGTGTCCCTTAGACCTAGGAATGTGATTTTTCCTCTTTCTAGAAATAATAAAGATTTTACTTATATCTGAGGTCGTATCCTCTAATTGATGGATCAGAAAAATGTAGGCATCATCCAGGTGGGCCCATGAGTCAGTTGCAGCCTTAGCATGTTCAACCTCATTATCCTAGATCTTCTTATCCTTGATCTTGTAATATTCGGCATCTAGATAGTGGGATTTAGAAGAGGTAAAGGTTGAAACATCAAATTGGAGTATGCCCACTCAACCATTAAGGGAGTACTTAAGGCATTGGTGATACGAAGAAGGGATTGTTGTGTGCAGGTGGAGCCATGGCCTACCCATCAACGTATTGTAGGCAGTGTCATGGGAGACAACCTTGAACATGATGCTGGATACCAAAACACCAAACTGGTTCTTCAAGTGGATCATCCTGACCAGTGTTTCTCTTGTCCTATCATAACCTTAAATCATCAGGTCAGAGGGGCTCAGATCAACCTCGAACAACCCCATCTTCTAGAGAATCTGGGTCAGGATAAGTTTGATACCAAAACCTGTGTCGACAAGACAACATCAAACCTCCATGCCATTGTAGAGGAAGGTGATTTAAAATGGGTGGATGTGCCACTATATCGTATATCCTTCATATTATCTGAAGAAAGTGATTACGGATTGACATTCTTCAGGCTTGGCTACCTCAGCATGGAAGGTTTCTACAACTACTACCTCCGTCTCAAACTGGAGGGGGATTCTTAAAGCCTTAGAAAGTTATTCGCACATATATGCTGATAGAAAAAGATCATAGAGTATATACATCCACGTAGGGATGCTGGAAATATGTTTAAGAACATCATACTTTCTTAACAAGAATAAAATTATGCTCACAGGAGGTCGCTCCATGGTAGAAGGTATGACAGAACCATTCAGTTGAACCGATGGCTGGCTGGTGCTGGGAATGTCTCGTTGTTCGCTAGTCAAAAAAATGGAGTGACTAATAGATGAGGGAAAGATGAATGAGGTCGGTATGTTACAGAACATGGGTGATCATTGTGCATTCATGGTGGCTCCTCCTGGTCAAGTAGCACAAACGACAACGATGGTGGACCTGATGAAACCAGATGAGAAGGTTGTGTGTCCTGAGGTCTACACTGGGCCTACTATCTGGTTTCGGTGGAATTCACAACCTAGCTAGAATTATTGACCAAGGAATTCCGGAATATATCCACGGATCCTCCAATGCTTGTGACATCTAGGGATGTTGGGAGGATCCATGTGGCGCTCCTCTTTCTCAGGAACCATATATGGGTTTACGAGCTCCACGATGTTAACTGAAGCGTACCTTTGATCACCAATTGATGAATCCTACACAACCAAAAGGATTCTAGGGGTAATCTCTACCTCCAAGGTCATGGGGTATCCAAGAGTACGAGATGAAAATGACATCGGTGGAGGGATTTGTTTTCCCTTACACCGCCGATGCATTCCCTTCGGGAAATATGAAGGTTGGGATGTCAATTCATAAGTAGTGGATGTGAGTGATGCGGTGAATTATGAAGTCTCGATTCGATTCAAATGTGTGCAGATAATACCATGGGCATGGGCGACCATCTTATGGTTCATCCAGTCATCATATTTCTGAGACTCGTGGTTAGGAACCTGATGCCACTCACCCTCATTGTCACTGCTGTTTTTTGGCTTCATGAACACATATGTTACCTGTGCTAGAGCTGGGACTAACCTGACTACATTGTGATCAACCTGTTATTGAAGCCATTCTTAAGAACACAGAATTTTTTGAGGGTGTTCCCTGTGATCCGTTGATAGGGGCATCAGTTAGGGATATCAATGAGATCTTCCTTTTTTGGCATCCTGCGTTCTGGAAACCGTTGAATTCCCTGTTCCAGAGCACTTTGTAAATAACTTGGGACATGGGACTCATTTAATGATTAGGTCTAGTTTCTTCTATCTAGGAAGGGGATCTAGGATCCTCACCCTAATGAGGGGCTGGAGGACCATGTCAAGGAGGTGGATCTTGATTATCTTTCCTAGGTGGTGGTGGCATGTTACGTAGGGGTGCCTTCCATTTCCGAGGGGGGAACTACTGGAATTGATGTTGTGCCTGTGGAGGAGGGCCTCTGCAAGGCTATGGAGGTGGCTCCACTAGTAACAAATCCATATGCCCGGGGGCCTCTATCTATGCTACCACGGTGGGCTCTTCCTTGGCGGCTCTTCTCGCAGGAACCACAAGACGCAATGGACGTGCATGTATGGTCTACTTCAAGGCTTCATCTAGATGGTAGGCCTTATCAGATAAATCTCAGAATCCCCTGGGGTAATTCCATGTTATGAGATAGGGGACCAGTTCAGTTTTGAAAATCCCCACACACATTGATAGTAGGTGTTTCTAAGTCAGCGGCATATCAACAGAATAGGTGATTCCTTTCCACCACGTAACAAAGTCGTTGATGCACTCCTTAGGCCTCTGCTTGAACTTGAAGAGGTTTTCAATAATTGTCTTCTAGGTGGTAGAGATAACATGGTAACAAAATATTCTAAGAAGATCTTACCATCCGGTTACTGACCTAATGGGTAGATGGTTGTACTAGACGAACATAGGTCCTTCCAATATCTGTACAAAACATCAGATTCTGGTGGACTGTTACTATGATAAAGTCCCCAACATGGGTCCACACCTTGAGATAAACTGGGGAAGATGTTTCAGTGGGTCTCCCATCCCATTAAAGGGGGGAAAGATAGGGTTTCCAAAACCATGAGGTTCTAGAATATCATCCACTCATCCACCCATGCCAGATATGGCTTTCCATTTGGTATAATTGCCACCTGTTGAGTTTCCAAAGCCTCAAGGTGGGAAATGATCACCTCCATTGTATCATCTAGGTGAGGATTCATGTCTTGGAGAGGGATCCTAGCCAACAGTTCATTGGATGGTTCTTCAGCACGGAAAGAAATCCCTATGGATCATGGAGCGTCTTGTGGGATGACCTACAGGACTGTTGGGGGAACAACTTATGGAGCAGCCAGGGGAACATAAGATGGGTTCCAAATATTATCATGCCTCTTAGGTGGATTTCGTGATACATACCATGCCATTTTGCCATAATATCTGGCTTCTACCCTGTCTATGTGGGCAGGATGGTCAGGGTCACTGAGAGGAAACTCATGCGGGGGGTTGTACCTACCCTTGCTGCCCCGGTCAAGGATCACTGTAGTCTGGCCTCTGCTTTTTAGCACATTCGGTAAGGAGGTCATTGAGTATATTTGGATGCTCCATGAGATGCTTCCATATCATATCCTTTTTGGGATCATATTCCATCTTCTGCACTGAGCCAGATGGGTCAGAGGGTTTAACAGCCCCAATATGCTCTTTTCCCTTATTGGGATTCCTGATAAGAACTAATGACTCGGTGGTCATGAGAAGTCCCATTTCTCTTCTGGTGAGTAACCCTTCCCATTGGATCCAATAGGTGTGGCACTTCCCTAGGGGGTAATTTCTCGTCATGGAGTTCTATGTCTTTCTCTTCCTCTGATAGGTTTGGCCTTATGGACCACGACTATACCTGGAGGCATATCCTCAATATTTCTTGTTAAGTTGGGTTGGCATGGGATAGAACTGAAGTAGAGGGTAGCATACTTCCCCCAACCACTAACTTGAACATGGGGGGAAGCCTCCATTATAATTCTACAAAGTACTTCAATGTTCTGGATGAATCTTTTCTGGAGAGTCTAATGGAAACCAGGGGACTCAGGATGTTGAGCCACAGGGAGCACAAGCAAGTCAACCATGAGGAATTGTTGGCCAATTTCTTCAACGTGTGCTTGAAACATGGGGTAATCCCCTTACTAATAATGGAGAAGGAAGTGCATATCCCAGAAGGTTTGGTGAAAACACATGACATCCTCCTCGGTAAGCAATTCTGGTGCACTGAATTTCACCGTTGCAACTAGCCAAAACATCTCTGGGAAATGGTCTGATTTCAGGATGTCCAACAAGTTCCGCAGCTCAGACTCGAGATCTGGCTCTTGTTTTCCCCCTCTTTAGTTGGGGGTGGATACAGCACCAGTAACGGCACTGAATCAGACCGTTGATATGGTGGACTGACTGGTGGATAATTTGGAAAATGGGCTAACAAGCCGCCACATCTTGGGATTTCCTAGGATGAATTCAATGACTGAGCCACTATATCCTAGTAAGACGGACTGGTGGTCATAGTTTTTGGTGTTGGGGCTGCAGGTACTGGAGGTGGTCCATGTTTTTGTTCATCCTCCATCAGTCCCCAAAATAACTCTCTATGATCTCTGGTTGAGGTAGAGAATGACCCCGTTTATGATACGGAGGATTTCATGGTAGGCCCTCGAAAGAGGTCAAATCTTCTTCCTCCAAGATTCATCTACAGAGGGAAAAAGGAATTTGGTGGACCTCACACTTAGAAAGGATGAGGCTGATACGCCTCGTTTCTACCCTGAACCTTGATAGAGACGATCAAGGTGAGGGTTCCATTTACAAATTGCAGTCCACCTTAGAATATGAGAAGAATATAGGCTTAATCACAGTCATTAACATCTCAGTACTCTTATTATGGCATCGGTGACTCACCCTCCTACCCTGGGATGGCTATTCAGAATAGGGTAGGTTTTCAACATAAGGAGGACCTTCTACTGAACTGATTATGGGGCAGAGAGGACTTCCACCTATGTGACTCGGGGTATGAGGAGAACATGAAGAAATATCAAAGGGAACATGGGGAGGACCTATTTTTCCACTGGCTGACACATAGAGGGAATATCATTGGGATGTGATGGAGTAGGTAGGACCTCTGTTGGTTCTAGTGGGAGCATGAGCAGTTCCCCCATGATTTTCCCCTTAGTATTGATGGTATGAGGAGGGACTTTATACTGTTCGAGCAGAACATGGGTAGGACCTCTATGCAGGGTGACAATTTATCAAGAAAGACCTCCACTTCTCTGATTTCTAGGATGAGGAGGGCCTTCTTAGGTTGTTGTAAGAACTTGGGGAACACCCCCACACTGAAGGTTGACCGGACGAGGTGCATCTTCACATCGGAAACCTGTAACAGGAGGAACAAATCCATACCTGAAGTCACAGGCACAGATGAGGCTTCCGTACTAGGTGTCAATTCTATAGGGAGAACCTTCACTTGGATTGATGGTGGCATGGGGGGACCTCCACGCCGAGCTTGGGATAGGGGAGGATTTATTCTCTCATTGTTGGTGGCATGGGGAGGACCTTTGTACTGTATTTCATTGTCACGGGTTGGCCCGCAACAGATGCCACCTGTGCTGATGAGTAGAAGAGTCGTCCCACCCTACCCATGGGGTGGTTGTGGCCTCTATTCGATCTAGGTTTATAAGATTAAATATTCAATATAAATAAGAGATTGATGGTATGTGTTTGCGGTGGAACATGCCATGCTATCTTTTGACATTGATGCCCCTTGGTAGGAATCCTCCTCATCTTGTGTCTGACATTGGCATCGAGTTAATCGGACAGGGGCCAGTGCCACAGGCATATAACTCACCTGATCTTTAGCCGGTGGGTTCGGGTGGTGGTGGTGATGTGGCATTGCGAGAGCCATCCTTGGCGGTCCCTAGAATGGAATTATAGCCGGGCTAGCCTAGACTTTCCTCACCTCAATGACGCATGGTAGGGAGTCATCGAAGCATGTCGGGGAGAGGATCTTGAAAATATTGTAGGTCAGAGTGGGGATAATTGGATCCCTACGTAGCCCTTGTTGGTAGTGGTGATGATGAGGTGCATAATCTACTATGTCTTGTTTGTCCATATCCCGGGTTCAGATAATCCCCTCCTCCTCATATCATTGAACGAGGTCGTTAATTACCCTTATCTGAATGAATTCAGATGGGTAGATGGGGTGTGGGTTCATATTATTCGTGGATGTGGAGGCTGTCGTTGAAGAGATGAGGCCATGCAGGATTGTTGTGTTGACATTTCCCCTACCCCTGCATCAATGGGTGTGCAGTCATCAGTTTCATTTAGTAGTAGCTTGGGGCATGTAAAGAATGAAGATTCAACCATTAGTGTTGAAATAAGTAAAGCAACGTTCAGTGTCCCAATTCCATTCCATATTCCATGGTTGGTAAGAAGGATCCATGCTAACAATGCCACAGGCTGGGATATCCAACATTCAACTGCCCCAATTTTTTGTGAGTTTCATGCTATGTCCACTATTTTTTGGCAGGACCTGGCATTGGATAAATGGATCTGGTGACATGCTAATCCACTAATGTATCAAACTCTACTAATCTCCACAATGAGGAGAAGAACTTCAGGTCCAGATCACCATTTCTATTTCTGATAGATTCGTTATGGAATGCATCTGTTGTTAGAGGACACGCTAGTCTATTTCCCCATATTCCCTCCTTCCAATGGTGGGCACCATCCGTCTCTTATTCCAGGATGTTTTCTCCTTGATCAAAATGAGATGAAGGGATTTTGATCTCTCCTTCCAAGGATTCCTCATTGGAATCCATCACCATAGTCTGGGTCTCCCTTAAAGATTAAGATGTTGTTTTTGAAACTCTTCTCAGTGCCATCTCTTTGTGGACACTGATTAATTACACTGCTTCTATCAACACATTCCAAGGGGTCAAGTTAGGGAAACAACCTTTGATTGGGGGAGTATTCACGTTGGATATTTCTAGCGTGTTTGGAAATATCTAGCATGTATGGATGCTGAAAAACTAATGCGTCTAGGTTTCTTCCCCTTTTGATAGGGCTTTAAAAGGGCGCGGATGCCTGAGGCATCCCAGGAAAAGTGCAATGAATTGTACGTCAGGGGAATTTCTTTGAGTTTTCTCTTGTCTTTCCATGCTTAACACAGGGTATGGTGCATGTTTAATGTATTGTAGAGATGGATCAGACTGATCAAGACACAGATGAGAGTGGATCAGATGGGTGAAACCCCAGGAGGGAGCACCTGAGAGTCATGTTAGATAGTCGGATCACAACATCTAGTGAGGATGGATCCGAGGGTGTTTGGGACCCTATAAAGGAGAAATCGTGGTTTACCATTGGCTGGGATTGAACCTTAAGGACGTTTCCTACATACCCTGTCTCGAGAGACAGGGATCAAAACCCACGTAGTTTGTAGGGGTGATAAATCGGGGTGTTAACAAAGGGCAGTGACTCGGATATCATGTTGGGGCTTACGTTTGGATTGTATCCCATCACAGGAGTTATGATCTTGGATGGATGACTATGGACTGTATGAGGCTTACACATGGTTAGCTTCCTGATTGATGCTAGGATCAGTGTAAAAGTGGGTAACATGATCTCACCAGGATGTGGCAGCCTGGGTAAGAATCAGGATGGATATGGATGGCTGAGATAAGTGAATGGAGAATGATATGGAACTGACGTGATGAATAAGGTGATGTTGCGGTTGATCCTAAAAGACACATCCTATGTATCCCCATGGTGGGGAATCAAAGTCCACATAGTTCATTAGGGTGTTGAGAAACCTGAGGAGGAATCCCATGAGAATGGATTCTTAGATGGGACATAGAGGAATAGAACCTATGGAATAGGGCATGATTTTACCAAAACATAGAGGCTCAAGGGAGAGACTAGGATGAGACATGGGTGATGGTCTTAAACTTCTAGGAGGTTTCCTAGGTATCCCCATGGTAGGGAATTAAAGACCCCCATGTTCAGGGTGGGGGAATAGAATCGGGTTGTAAACATAAGATAATGACCTGATGATATACTAGGGCTTACGCATGGTTAGTGGCCTGGGTTGATCTGCTTCTAGAGGGTCGGAACAGGGATTTGGGTCCCAAAAAAGGGGACTACAATGGATTTCTATTGGTTGGGGATCTCAATGGATTACCGTCGATTGTGGATTACAATGGCTTACTATTGTTTGCCGATCACAATGGATTACCGTCTTTTGGGGATTACAACTACTTACCTTTGGTTGGGAAATACAACAGTTTGCCGTTGGTTGGGGTTGAACCTCATGGAGGCTTCCTACATACCATGTCTAGGAGACATGGATCAAAACCTACATCGTTCGATGTGAGACATGATATCAGGGTGTACACAGAGGATAGCGACAGGAAGAGAAGCTAGGAATTATGCATGGTTAGAAGCCATATAATTGGTCTAACAACATAAGGTCGGACCAGAGATGAGGGTCCCAACAAAGGGGACACAAAAATTTTCCTATGCATGGGGATAAACCTCAGGGAAGCATCCTACATACCCTGTCCAAGAGATAAGGATAAAAACTCACATAGTTTGAAAGTATACAGTTTGACATCATGCTTCATGAAAAGGGGAATATAGTTTAACATAATGTAGGATGAGGGTGAACCAAAATGAAGTGGTCAATATTGATGGGTGTTGGGCTTGAACCTATGGAGGCTTCCTACATACCTTGATTTAAGAGAGAAAGGATCAGAGTCCACATAGTTCGGTATGGGGATTTTGAGCTTCCTCTCTAGGGTGGCCCAGGATGTTTTCCATGCTCAATGATTACTCTAATCCCACGAGATTCATGATAAGTGTTAGAAATAATAGGAAAAAAAGACATGATGATCACATCGCGAATGGTGCATACTCGGGGGATGAAGCAAGGCTTACATTTGGTCAGCAGCCCAGGGAGATGGAGATTGGGAATTACTCCAGGAAGAAGACCTGATGGTGACAAAGCCAAGAGGGAGAGGGACATGGTGACAAAAGTCTCTATTCCCAAATGTCCTCTAACCTTTTCACACTATAGAAGAAAAGAGAAGTGAGGATGGTAACTCCCACAAGAAAGGATAGGGGATTACACCAAGATGGTTTCCCTTCCCCACAGACAGACGCCACTCCAATAAATAGGATCTCATTCACATGAGGAAGATCTCACTCCTATGGAGACCATCGGGTGTGCATAATGTCCAAGATGGTTCACCCTAAGAATATTGCATAGGGTGAGGTTAGATATTAAAGTCATGTGATGAGGATGATGGTTCTTGGAAGTTTAACGTCCTTCATCTCAGATAACGTGTGTTCACTTTACACCCCAAGGACTTAAAATAACTTTTACACACCCACCCTTCAGGAAAGGAAGGCTTTAGCAGTGTCGTGGTGAGGGGGTGCTCTGAAGTGATCCATTAAGAGGATTAGGTTAGTGTGGCTATGCAAAGAAGAATTAGCTATTATCATGCCTATACAAAGAATAATGAGGCTATGAAATACAATGTAAAGCACCACCCAAGGGGCCTTGAAGTAACTTCATACAAACTAGGAGGGTCCTACGGGATAAGGGTTTGTAAAGCAAATGGGTTCACAGGAAATTACATTACAAAGCTCCAGTGATCCACATAGTAAAGGGATTTCGCGAGGGGGTATGATTCACGAAGTGGAGTGGCCTAGCCTAGGCATAGGGTATAGATGCATATGAAGGGTTCTTCATGAAGTAGAAAGAATTTATTGTATTAGGGCTTTGTGAAGCATGGGTACCATGAAAATCATATCATTCTGAAAGTAGTGTACTTCACAAAACACAGTGATCTTGCCTTATCATGTAGTTCACATGTGCATGGATGGTACTTAAAAAAGCATGATTTCTCTATGAAGACCCAAGTCCCCTAAGGGATTACCTTACTTCGCGATGTCCCATGGGATCTGTGAAGAGCATCCCTTCTTGAAGAGGTGTTGTATTTGAGCTAAGGGTAAGGTACTTCGCAATGCTAAAATAGCTTGAGGAGCTCATCTTTATCAAGGTCTCTAAGAGCAGAAGGTGATCCATGATTTGAGAGATGATAAGGTGAATTGTTGGGGTATCCATCCTTTGGGTTCTGGGGGAGCCCAATATTTATAGGCAAGAGGCAGTGCGAAGCTCGAATAGTTAGGTGTGAAGCCACGTGGTACTCTATGATCGGCCACAGATTCCTTCATGTTTTTCATAAATGTGGAGTTTACTGTCACCACATCCTTAGAACAAAGACCTCTTAAATTCCCTCTGTAGCCCTCGTAGAGTCTTCTGTCAAGTTCCACATGATCGAGAGGCGATCCGGTTCCCTCCACGTCATGAAGATTCTAGTTAATTGAATTGTAACAACATAACCTCCCACCTCTTTTACTCTACGGCAGCCTCATATGGGGGCTTTAGCTTTTCCCCAAGCATGGTGTAGATGGGCTCCGTGAAGGGCCTTCGCGAGGCATCCCATTCTACATTGGTTTCCTCATTTCCTCCTTTTCCTCTACACACATATTTTTCCACCAAAAACCATGAAGAAAAAACTAAAAAAATTGATAATTCACTTGGTAAGAACTTCAAAAGGTATAATTTTCTCATATACCTCCTTGAAGCAAAGTAATAATATAAAACTCTTTGAAATTAAAATATTTCAATAATTGTAGAAGAATTTAAATGGTAAATTTATCAATACATCATAATTTAGCATGTTTTTATGAATAAATCCATTCACATGAGACATTGTTCAATGTTTACATGGATGTTAAAAATGTTCAGGTTAAATAGAAAACTTTTACGGTTAATGAGATTTAATAACTAGTGGAAGGAATGAAAAAGTTTCATGAAGAGTATATTTAGATGATCAATACTATAGAAGAATAAAATGAAGACACCATCACTATCAACGAATCCCAATTGTATGTTAAATCCGAAATAATTAGAGAACATGACAACTCTCTAAATGAGGATTTTAAAAATCATGAATTTCATGTTAATAAAATATAAAATGAATAGGAAGGAATACTAGAATCATTTGAAAATGATAAGTTTTCTCTTGATGTGAAATGTCTTGAAATCAAGTATAAATTGATAAATCTTTAGGAGACACATGATGACACTTCCCAAAGTATAGAGAAGATGAATTCTAACACCCAAACATATTAATAGATTAAAAATACAAAAAGTTATATTGTTATTCAAACTATTTATGAGACTCATGTCTATAAAGAGACTCATATTTGTAGTAATAAGAACTTTGAATAATATCTCGATAAAAATTCTATAAACTCAGGGAAAAAGGTAACCCATGAACTAGCTATTTATGTTTCTACTAACATAGTCTTATCTATTAGGGAAATTTCAATGACAAAATATTGGAAGATGTGATTAGATAAAAGTTATAATACGTCAACCAAAACACCAATGTTGGATACTAGAAATACGATAACCCTGATTTTTTATTACACAATTAAACATAATTTATTACATAAACATCATTTGATACAACATAGAAGATTTATAGGACTAACATCTTTGGGGATTATGATCATTACATAACAACTAAAAACATGAAATACAACATCTTTATTGAAAACATCCTTTACATGACCACTACATTCCCTCATACTAAGAATTTCATGGGATAACCTGAGGACATGCATAAGAAAAGGGTGAGCCATAAAGCCCAGTAAGGTAATAAACATGGAGTAACATGAGAAATAAAATATATGTTAGATAGTAGGCACATCATTAGATCACAATAGAAGCATAATAAAAAACACATGATAAATCATTATAATCATAACATGGAAATGTGGCAAAAACACTTAACATGGAATTAGCATGAGCCAAGGCTCCTTGCACATGGAGCATGAGTAAACCCTCATTTCACATAAAGCATGAGTAAAACCTAGTTACACTTGAATTAGAATGAGAAAACACCCATTTCACATGATGTATAATGATACTATTCTTAACCCAATGCATTGGAGTGCTATAAGGGTGAAACCTTCTTAAACATTTTATTTCATGCATAAGTGTGCCACTTGGATCATATACCATGGATTCATAAAACATAATCATTTATTACATGATAAAGGAATGAGGAATTATTACATGAAACTTTATAATCAAAAATTAAATGTGCATAAAGGTGAATACCCTTGATAGAGAAATGAGAATGGTATTCACTACACAATGACATTGGCTTGAAAAATCAGTGTAATTTCGGCAGCGTAACGGCGTGACGTAAGAATTCATAAAAAAGGATAATGAGAGAGAAAGGGGTGTATCATAATATTTACATGTAATGGAAGGTAAGTGTTCATATTGATAAATGTCTCAAAAATTGTAATGGAATTTAGAGTCCTGATATAAAATAATTTCTTGAATGAAAAAGAGGAGAGAGAAATTCCTTTCGGAATTTCGGCATAGTAACGGGTGTACATGGGAGGAATTTAATAATAGAGAAAGGGTTCTCCCATCATTAAAACATAAATAGGGCTGTATAGGGGAGGTTTGAAACCATACCCCATCATTTATAATTGAAACTAAAAGGGAATAACTATTTAACGAATATTGGACAAAAATGAGAAAGGAAACAAAACCCTAACTTGGAAGTACGCTTCCAAAGGCTTGACAGACGCTTAAGAGAGGCTTATTTGGAGATTGGGGCACCTTGGGGGAATTTTAGAGAGAGTAGTAAAGAGTTTGGAAGAACTCCAAAGGCTTTGAGTGAAGAGGAAGTGGGATCTTGGGTGGGTTTATATAAGAAAGGTGAGGAAATTCTTTATTATTTAGGTTTGGGACCCTCACATTAAACTAATCAAAACCACAAACCAGACTATGGTTTTTCCCATTTTTTTTGGAAAAGGGAAGTGTAAAAAAATATTTTATAAGGATAAAGTCCAAACTTCTTAAAATAATGGGGTTTCTTATGTGGAGGTGAGTCACACTCCCAAGGAAAACAATTTAAAAAGACAATATGTTTAATAATCCTTGAAGGGTCCATTAATGCTTGGTAAAATAAGTCAAAAAAACCCAAAATCACATTATTTTAATGGTAAAACGTATTTTTTCCAAACATAAGGCTTATAGTATTTCATTACATCACTATTTGGGTCATTATGATGTCATAAAACACATTATATATTTAAACGGTATTTAATTTTTACCCAAAAATTTGACTGTCTTAGAGAATTATGAAAAATTCACCATTGGATAATTTCAATGTCATGATTCAAGAAATAATATATATTTTATGTAAATAATTTTCTAAATATGTTAATTTTAACTTTTAATATAAAAACTGACATTTATAAAAAATTCACATGTTTTGATAAAAATGGCTTTCAAACCTTAATAAAAATTACGATTTCATTCATAAAATTATATGATCATTTATATTTAATAAAAAATTATTTAATACTAATAAGAATATTTTATTAAAATATTATTTAATTCAAAAATCCATTAATTCATAAAAATATATTTCTTAGTTTAATATTAACTAAAAATACTATTTGTGCTTTAAAAACAATTTACAAGGTAATAATAATAAAATGAAAGTATATTCATTATTATATATAAAAATAATGTACAGAGCCATAGTCATAAGCTCTTGTTACATAACCCCTTATAACACCCACATAAGACCGAAGAGTATGGTGTGTGATGGTGACAAACTCTTGGGGTGGCTCGGATAACATTGCTCGAGTGGTAATCTCTATCAACTTCTATTTCTCTCATAGGTGGTCCCACTAGAGCTTAACATATTCAAGCTCGGCTTGGGCTTGGTCAAGAGAGAATCCCAATGATGCCACCTCCTTTCCAAGATTGGATAAATGGGATTCATATGGGGCACGTCTAATGGATGAGGCCATCGATTCCTTTGTCTGAGTAAATTGGATTTGTTAAAGCCCTATATTTATACTAACCATTTGATCACTGATCAATGAATATATTAGCAACGGTCACAATTAATAACATAAAACAAAAGAATTTGAAGTTTTTTATAAAAATTTTACATAAAGATACATTTAATTAGATCAAGAGGTATTTCCATTAATTAATTTTTGGGTCGTTACAAGAATGATCAATAAATATAAATCTGATAATGAAGATCCAAATAAGAAAACATAAATCATAAAAATATAAAGGTACTAAATGTAGTAAAATTGGAACTACAAGAAAAATATAGAGATTTTTTTGCTTCTATTGGTGCTAATAGATGTTTATGAATCTAGGTACTCAATTATGGAATAATATAAAATATATATAGAATACAGAAGGCCATAATTTATGGGAGGTTAAGGTGATGAAACTAAGGTACATGTTAATGATAATAATATTCCACAAAATTTAATGTATATGTACACAAGAAACATATTAATTTGTCTTGAATATTTATATGAGTAATGTAACATGTGTGTTCACAATGAAGAAGATATATAGTATGCAAAATCTAGGTATAAATCCTATGATAATGTGAGAATAAGAAAACAAACCATAAAAATGCATGTTAGAAATAAAATATAACTTTATACCCTTGGAGATAAACATGTAATGAATGCTGCTCAAAAGATTATAAAAACTAAACAACCCACTCCTAAGAATATTGAGAATATGATACAAATAATTTCATGTACACAAAGAAATTATTCTTCTACTTTGTAAGGGGATGTCATACCATGGACCATGAAAAAAATTACCCTAAAATTAAAATGAATATAGGAAAGATGAAATCATTAAATGATTCAATCCAAGAAAGAAATAAGAGAACAATATTGATTGAATATATTAAAGAATAATATTTTGATAAGGTACCTAGGAATGTCAACAAAAAACATTGATGATTCCATGTGGAATCTCCAAAGAAGAATCTTTTATTAAATAATTACTTGTTATATGTTATGATAAATTGAAGTATTATGGATAATAGAAAATAAGTAAACATGAAGAATTAGTGAGAGAAATGTTAAAATTTTAAAAAAAATAGTTTAATAACATGAATAATAATTTGAATTTCATGAGATGGTTTCAAAACAATGACAGCTAAGGAGTCTCAAAAAAATTGTGTTAATGGTTTTTGTAGATTTTATATAATGAATTAAATTGTTGGAACCTTTTACCTTCTCAAAACGAGATTATGAAGATAAAAAAATAAGCATCAAGGGAAGCTATTAAACTACTAGAAGATCTTTGAATAAATATTTTATACAAGATAAAGGTTAATAAATTAAAGTGTTTGGTTTTTAAAAAAATATCAGAATTTGAAATATAGAGTAGAAAAAAGCACGGAGAGTACCTTAAAATTTAGAGCTATAAGGAAATTATTCTTTGGGTTGAGATAAAATTCGAAACCCTAGTGAACTTATAAAGAAGATATTAAGTGTTACACCTTTTTCCATTACATTGTGTGTTGTATTTGTGTGGTTTCATTATTATGAATTGAAGGTGAATCTCATTCTCAAGTAAAGAACTCAATAACTAAAGTGGAAGACAATAATTATTAATGATTATTCAAGTGAAATGTTCCATAATGGCAGATGATCAATATGAACATATTAAATGCCTTCTGATGAAACTATCCACTAGTTACATTTAAAGGAGTGCACCCTTTGGGGGAAGAAAATTTAAAGTATAATCTATCAACATTTGTTCCATGAATATCTTGAATTTATCTTCATCTCTAAAAAATTTGGAAATAAATTTAACCTAAAAATAATTATTTCCCTTATCATCATTATATCATATATTTTCATAAAAGAGGAGTGTTGGTTAATGAGTAATCACAATAAAGGGGATAAATTATTTTTTTTCACTTGAAATTTTCTATTTATTTATTTGGTGAAGTGAAGGATATGTTTTTCTTGAAATAAATTTTCTTTTTTCATTCCCAAGGATGAAAAATATGGAAATAATATCACATGATGAACTAGTTCCACAATATTGATGTCTTAGTGAAACCAATATTTTTTATATGTTGGGTTTCACTATTTAGGATTGGAGGTAACTTACTAACAAATCATTACTAAGGCAACATGCTATATTATCCTCCTCTTTTAAAGTTGACCATATGAATCATTTTCATGTATTTCAAATAAGGGGTAGAAGGTTTATTGCCTTTATTAATGGAAATGGTATTCAAAAAAAATATACAAAGATAGATATTTAAAATCACATGTATATAGTTGATGAGTATGGTTGTAATTTTTTTGAATATATAATAGGGATTAAAAGTAAGTGAATTATTAATACTATTATTATTATTAAGTAATCTTGGAAGGAGAAACATGGAAATACCTTGACAATTATTGAAGAGGGATGCCAATAATGCTTGGATAATTGTTATGGATTCATTAAAAAGAATTGGATAAAATTCTTGGAAAATTCACCTTGTTTAAGTGTTCTGATTTCAAAGATATTCTTAATGTCAAGTGATATTTTCTTATTCTAGTAGTATAGTTAACATTGTCTAAAAATTTAAAAGAAGGAATAAGACCCTAAAGATATTTATTTTCATGTGAAATTGGAAGACTGTAAAAAATAATATTTTTCATGGTGATGAATTTTGAGAAATGAAATTTGCAATACATGTGGAGAAATTGAAGCTTATTGGAATAATGAAGATAATCTATCAAAATTATTTATCTCATGTTATAAAATTTTAGAAATTAAAAATTTCATGCATTAAAAATTATTTCAATGATTTTTTAGGAATACCATGAAAGTAAGTTTTTTCATTTGGGTTGTCACATTAATTACAGAATATTTTTGAAGGATATGCAAGAAAGGAAAATGGTATTATATTTTTTCATGATGGATAAATTTTTAAGAAGGCATTAAATTTTTTGTAAATTTAATAATTATACTTAGTAATTTAACTATGTATATTGATAAGGGAGTTTAATAAAAAAATAGGACAACCAAGGACCAGTTAAGGACCCCAAAAAACAAATCATGTAGGACCCATCAGTCAACCACATGGGATAGGTTCAACCAAGCATGAATATAGTGGTAAAGGGGATTTTGGGAATATAATGTTCCCGTATGGAGCATATAATAATGTGAATGAGTGTATCCACATGGAAAGAAGGTGTGCAGAGTGTACTACACAAGGGTAGGGAATGACCTCTGTAGGGGTAAATTAAAGTGTATCATTGTTTAAACCCAAATATCGACTAAATAATGAATTGGGTATGAGATACATAATGTTGCAGAATTCATATGATGGGAAATTTTATTTGGGATAGGGTCGAGTGAACTAATGTTCAACAATTTAAGATGATCTGGATAAAATGTTGTTTGTCTTATTTGATCAATCTAGAACATCCAATCAAATGAGTTTCATCATCTCTGACCTCCCAAAGATGATTATCTATATTGTTTTCATGCAGTGCTTAACTATAGAATACCAACACTCGAAGATCAATTCTATGACCATCTCTAAACATCAATTCTCTCTTAGAATAAAACTAAAACTCAACATCCCAAACCAATGAATGTAACTCAATCATGATTGAATTCTATAAATTGAATAAAATTATCTGTATTTATTCAAAATAATTTACAGGTACATTTCACACATACTTTTGAGCTTTTAAAATGACGGGTCATGTGTTAATGGAATGAAATTGGGTTGTAGAGGGATATCGTACTTGAAGGATAATACTATATGAATCTTAGTATTTTTTATGTGATAAAAAATAAACCCTTGTTTTATGAATTAAGAATGATGAGATATTTGGGGGATTCAAAATTTAATTCACACTACATTATTATAGCAGAATATTCATGGAATGAAACTCAAAAGAGAGTTGGTGATCATTTCCAATTAATACCGATATTCTAACCCAAAAAATATTTTATTCCATTTTGATAATTGAGTATCTTATTTTCCAGTAATACAGAAAGTGTCCAATACCTCTTCTTTTTCAATGAGAGGGTTTGGAGAACCATTATTCTTGATTGAATAATATGGCATCCCAAAATCCTTATTTGGCTTCAAGATGAAGAATATATCTTTATGATTCCTTCATGTGATGGAGAATATTTCTATGATCTAGTTAATGAAAATTATGCTCCCAATGTTCTATGTTAAAATATATTCTTTGAAGCTTTATTGGTTTAAAAAAACACTTATGTGAAGCAATTTTGGTGAGCACATTATTCTTTCATGAAGAAGATAACCCATGCACTTTATATCCTACATTACACATATATGTGTGAGACTTCATTCATACAAAATCTTTTATAAAGATAACCAGATACACAATACTATTTTTGAATAGTCACATGATCATTAATTAGAGAACATTCATAATATCATGTATATGAATATGTGTGAAACACTTTGAGGAATACATAAGATATTGTGCATTCACTTACATAAATGAGGATGAGAAGATAGTAAGATATAAAAGATAATATGTATAACAATAGCACATAAAATATTTAATCAATAAATTTTTGTGTTCCCGAGTTTAAAAAATTTCAAATACCATATATTTTATCACACAAGCATGATGATTTATAAGTCTATAAGAAAGTGATCTGATATTGTGAAATATATTTTTTTAATAAAATATTGAAGAATTATTTTCACAATATTCACAAAATAATTGATGTTGGTAAATTATTTAATGCATGGAGTATTTTCATTGGAATTTGAATCAAGTAAGAAGAAAACTTGAAGAGTGTTGATAAATCATTAGTTTTTCATTCTGATATAATAGGTGAGTTGAGATCGATGATTCATCTTCCACTTATTGAACAGTACTGGGCTGATGTGCATAAAATATTGTTGATACAGTTAGAGTTGAAGATATTAAGTTGAGTAAAATGGTTACTCAGTTTATAAAAATACGTCCAATTTAGTTGAGATATCTTCTTTGAACGGTTATTGAAAATAATTGAGTAACTGGTGGTACCACTTTAAAGAAAACCAATTAGACATGAATATTAATAAATTATTCTCTGAAAAATGTGTTCCGGTTCTATTTATTTGAAATAAATATAATGTTATGTTGATATGAAATTTTTTAAAACAACCAAACATTTATGACAAAAATAAGTTCGTTCTCTCATCGAGATCCCTTGTGAAAATATATGTGTGTTTTAGTTTCATTTAATATATTTATTGCATGTGTATGTGAATTTTTTTGAATGAAAAATAGATCCATTCTTCTTAACCATATTATAATTTCAGGATTTATAAGGGATAATTTAAAATAAAATATAAACTCAGCAAAAAATTGGGAACACTAATTCACCCCCCGCCCCTCTAAGAGTCCATGCACAATCCGTTAAGGATCCACATATACCATTACCCATTATTTGATATAAAGTTAAGTATTTAAATATCATATAATATTCTACAAATATAACTTAAATTTCTTAAAAACATTATTATTTCATTCCACATGGGATATGGTCAAGTTATGTGAAAACTTAATCGAAAATAACTTATTTAAGTAATTTTAGTGAATGAAAATGTTGGTTTCATAATAACATAAATACTTAATATAATATTTCCAAAACCATATAATAATAATAATTTTATTAATATAAAAAACTATTATTATTTTTAATATTATCACATTCATCCATAATATTATTTTAAATAATTGTTCATGTTGGTGGTTAAAGCGAACCGAACATGAACACACTATAAGTCGACTGGTGAGTATAGTTAATGATGTGTTTTTTTAAAAAAATATAATTATAAAATAATCATATTTATTTTAATTTTATTTTTTATAATTAAGAATATTTTAATATTTTTAGATAATTTATTAAAATCTATATTAAAAATTATAAGGATTTCATCGTGAAGGCGGTAATCCACACATATGTATGATTAGTGTCCTTGATTTTCAACACATAAAAAGGGGTGAATTGTATATTAAATTGACTTTGTATAATAATAATTTTTTTATATATAACATATTTATTCATAATTACCACCATTAATATCATCTATGAAAGAAGGTAATGAAAAAAATACAATGTAACTATATGGAGGATGTAGTTCGTGCATCACACTAACAGTGTTTTTTTGTATTTTCGAAGTGGATAAAAATGAATGAATAAGGGTTGTACCGCTAATATAATAAAATGTAAGTATAATAATGGTAATAAAATCATAATATTATTTTGGTTTTAAGATATTTGTAAGAGTAATATTATAAAGAAAATATTAAGTGGAGACAACACTAACATTTGAGTCTCGATATTTCCCATGGAAGTTCCACTGAAATTGATTGGATTAAGCAAAATATGAGTGACATGGGTCCTATTTTTGTTGGATAAGGCAGTATGTTTTGTAAAATGGTTGAGATTTACTAAATAATTTTAATATGTTCTGTGTGTTAAAATGGGTTCAACTGATCTACTTTTATAAGATAGGAAAGGAATTTTTTGGAAACACCCTTTACAATTAATAATTCCATGAAACTATTCCAGGTTCAATGGATCAAAAGTTTCCAAATTATTTATTTTTTATTTTTTTGGCCTCTAATGGCACAAAAATGTTTTCAATTCATAATTGAACAATTATATAGTATTTTTTATCATTAAGTTTTTATATTTAACACTTTGACTTTTAAAATCTGTAACTTCTTTTTTAACTATGTGATTTTATATTTATTAAAACATATAATTAAACCCATATAAAAAATTTTAAGTTTGATTTAAATAAATTTAACATCTATTCAATCTTATTAAATTTATAAATATTATTAATTTAATGTTTTATTTAAAACAGATATGTGTAGAAAAATTGTTTTAGTAGAAAAATGACATTTAAACCATTTTTGGATAAATAATATGATTTAGAAATAAAAAAAATGAGTATTAATATATATATATATATTTATGTTTTTATAAATAATATTATATTTATTTTTTAAATTATTTAAATTTAATTGTTTCCATATAAATTTATTGATATTAATAAAATAATAATTTTAAAATAATTGTTTCACCATTATTGTGTTAAATACCAATAATCCTAACTAGATTAATTTTATAAATAAAAATGAAATTAGTAATATTAAATAATATGGAATATTTTTATTTCAAATATAAGAATCATTTTATGAAATTAAAACACTTCGTGTAGGGAAATTATTCTTAATGTTTGTGCATGTAAGAAGTAAAAACCCCATTTTTTTAATTGAAATTTTAAGAAAATTTATTTATGATTAGGATATAATTATATATTGAATTTATTTTAATTAAATTCATATATTTTTATAATTAAAATAGTATTTATTTAAAAATAAATTAAATAAGAAAACTTCATTTGTTCATGATATAATTAATTAAACAAAACATCAAAAACAATTTCCATTAAAACGCTACATAAATTTTTAATATGTTGATTAGGAGTTTATAAATTCAACATTTTATTTTAAAATTATTTATTATACTTTATAATATACAATTTATTAGAAAAATGATTCAAGACATTCAATGTATTCATACAAGTGACAATATTAGTAAAATAGGTATTTATTTACTATTCACCTAAAAATAATTTCTTTTAGAAAGTATAAAAAATATTCCTAAACAAATTTTATTATGAGGAATTAAAAAATTAAATTTATATTATCAAATTTAAATTATAATATTTTTAAATATATATATTTTTAAAAATATATATATATAATATAAAAAATGACTATTATTAAAAATTATCTTTTCAATATTAACTCATATTACCTATGTTCCTTCTAAAAAAAATTTCTATTAATGGGCTACCATCTTAGTTTTTAATATAGCTTCATTAATAATGTATTCTAAATTTGGTGTGGTTTGTTTACATTAGGTCTATAATGTGGCATAAATCATAGAATATAATATATATTTTAATGGATCCAATGTCTCAGGTAGTTACAGTTTGAGTACTAGGGTCAATGTACTTATTTATATTAAGAGGATGGTAAGTTTTCCTTTTTATCCTAATATAAAAACAGACATATATTGTTTTTTTAGTTATTTTATATCGTCAAAGACACTTTGTGGCATTTTTGAGACTATTGAGTTAGAGACATCTATGAGAGAAGGGTAAAATCAGTTGATCCCCTTATTAAATAATAAAATGAATATAATTTATGAAAAAAATTAAATATATCAATTATCCTTAATTATCTATTGAATAAACTAAGACTGATAATATAGAGAAGATGCAGAAACTCATGTTTGGATTCATTTATATTGGAAATCAAAAAGAATAAAAAATAAAATAGGGAGAGAAAATTTGATTAAATTATATTTACTATATGTAAAATAATTTTAAATTTTTGTAAATTTTTTTTAAAAAATATTAAATATGTTAATGATAATCAATGTTATTGGGTACCACTAACCAATTATTATATACAATTTCATCATGTAATACTGATTGAGAGATGAATTGTTGACTGTCTTTCATGTCTATCATCATATATAAAGGGTGGGGGACCCATTTCTTGTATAGTAAATAAAATAAAAGGCAATATAAATATAGTAAAGAATTTTAATATTCAGTTCCCTTTCATTTTTCATTCTTTAAAATCTATTTTATTTTATATCATTAATACTTTGGAGATCTAATTTCTTTCCAATTTTAATTTCACCAGACATTAACACCACAGACACACTAAATAAAAAATTTTAGGTTGTGTCTTGAAAGAATAAATTTTGTTATTTATTTAATTTTATGTATACATTACATAGTTTTTATGATTTATTTGATTTTTAATTATATAAATTGGTACTCATGAGAATATTTTAAATTAGTAACATAGTGTACACATGTTTTTCCCAAAAAAACTAATCATGTGAAAACAATTATTGACTAATCTACATGGTGTATATATATATATTTTTGTGTCTGTAATTAGAATAGTTATATTAACTATGTAATTTTATTTTAATACTACTATGGAATAGTAAGAATAAGTTTTTTATTATAGTTATCAACCTATAAAATCATGCTAAAATCAAATTCATTACACTTTATAGTATTGGAACTAACTACATATCATAAAAATTTAATGTCAAATAAATCTAGAATACATGGGTTTTATATTAGTTGTAAATTTAACAAATTCAAAATCTCTTTAAAATATATAAAAATTATTATATTCCTTGTTATTCTTCTAAGTGAGTGGTTAAAATATAAATATCTCACTGAAATATAGAAAAATTGGATTTTTAAGAGTTTGAAGAAAATATTTAAAAATTGAAAGGGAGGTGTTTTTATTCCTACTTATAATTAATGAAATATGTTACAACTATAAGATTATAAAATTATTAATGAATATAATACTACCATGTGTCAAGTTATATCTTAATTTAATTATTATGGTGGTTGAAATATAAATACAAATATTCTTTAAAAATGTATATAAATTTTCAAACATATTAGATAAATTATAGCAACAATATCATTTGGGATGATATAAAAATTATTCTAATATTATATTATCATTACTCATTATATAAAAGGAAACCAATATTTTAATTAAAAAACATCAATCGTATCCTAATAGTTCAATAATATCATTTCTTCAATAAAATATTACCATTATATAAAATAATCATTGGTGAGCGTGATAAAAATGACTTAGTAATTGTTGTGTAAGTTATGGTAGGCATGGCAAAGACCTAACCACATATAGGGGAATGGAAAATTTAATTTTCATTATAAAATAAATATTAAGTCGTGTACTTCAAAAAATTCCTAATGATTTATTCTATATGTTTTTTAAAATTGACACTGGTCTTGAGTATATTAAACCCCAAATAAACTATACAAACATTTTAAGGCATCACTTAAATTAAATAAAATTAATTAAGATTTCTCTAATAGATCCCATATAATGAAGTATAATAAGTTGAATTTCATTGAAAATTAGGGACCCTAACATTTTTATTCAACATACCTCAGGGTGAGGGATTAACTTGTTATTTCGACAAGATGATATCTATAAATGCTAGGGAATATTTATCATGATTGTGTTAATATTTTATGATATTTTTTTCAAATTAAATGAAGTGAATTATTAATTTTTTTATTGTAATGATTGTGTTTTGTTAATGAATTTTTAGTGTTTTTTATTAATTTTATTTTTTATTTAAATTTTCTAACATTGACTAAAAAATAGAAATTACTGCAATAATATATGGAAACTATCTAGTGAAATGAAACACACAATCCTTAAAAATATAAAATATTTCTTTTATATAAAATTTAAAAAAATCAATTTTTAAATCTTTATTGAGTCTTATAGATTTGATAGAAAAGACTGTAAATAAATGTTTTCTTTACCCTATGGGAAAAAGTTTTTTTTATAAGTGATATATTTTTATACAAACATGATGAGAAACTTAATAATTATTAATTATATTTACCACTATTGGTTTGATACACATTTTTAACTAAAATAAATAATAAATAATGTTTCCTTGAAATTAATAAATTAGGTAATATTCATATATTTGAAAAAAAATCTAGAGTTACAATTTATATTTTATTATATTTATATAAATTTATTAAAAAAAGGGAGTGAAAATTGAACCAAAAAATGTGTTGATACCAATGGAAATAGATTGTATTTTTTTCAATATGGTCCAATATGTTTTTGAGTTATAAGAAGAGATGAAGTGATGAAGGATGGATAATTTTTAATCTCTATACTAAATTACAAGAATTGATCGAACAAGTTTTAACTGTCAAGAACATGTGGATAAGTATTTTTTATTAAATTAATAATGAATACACCAAGTGGAATACAATGAAAATATTTTTTTTCATGAAGAGGAGAATAATTATTGAAGTTTCAATGAAAAATTATATTCATATATTTTTTATGAGGAGGAAAAAAATGAGCTTTCATGAAGAATATTTGAGGTATATATTTGATAATGGTTTAATCTTCATTTCTATAATTATATATTTTGAATTATTTTTTATGATGGATCTTATATAAAAATTATGGCCAAGCATTAAAGCCACATGGACCAACTCAAACCCACACATGATGGGGGAGGACCTCAACCAAATGGGAGAGATTTTTCCACATAACCCTAATGATGGTATGAGTGTGTCCAGGTGTATTGGACCATGGGGGCAAACTTGGGTGTGAGAAATACAGGCTAGGGATTTTGGGATAGAAAATTCTAGCATTAACCCTGAGGTGTAGGTGTGGGAGATTGTAAATGGGTGTTGACTCCCCATTAGGAGCTCAAATTAGTAGTGGCACAGATTTATTTATTAAGAAGTTCCCAAACATCTACTTTTTTGATCCATGACACATCTCATACAGACATTGTTCATCCACCTTTATAAGATATAGAATTCTCAAGGGGGGCCATATGATATCTATGAGTGTTTTTTTGATTAATCATGGTCATCTTCTACTACATCCTGTGACACCTGATTTATACCACTCACTCAGGTATATGGAAGAACCCTTGATGATCAAATTATAGGTTTCCATTTTTATTCCAACATCATGATACAGATTTTATGTGGATATGAATATCCACAAATGAAATCGCTATCATTCATGTAATGGATAATTCAAAGAACAAGCTTTAAAAGAATTTAAAAAAAGTTTCAGGATGCTATTTAGTCACCTTAAAATCATGGAGGAGTTCAATCATGAAATAATGAGGTTCACCAAATTATAATGGAAATAAAATTAGGAGTTCTCATGTAAGAACATATACCGCTATTTTATGTATAATATTTTTGCGTACCATGTAAACTTTTGGCATTTATAAAAGTCATGACACATCTTAAATATCCTAGATTTGATGTAGCATAAATTGCAGAGAGAGGCAATCATCACCTATAAAAAGAGAAGTACATCATTCATGAGTGTTGTTTCCAATAATTTGAGAGAAATCATGATTTTTTAAGAAAACAGATCCAGCTTGAATCTTTCAGATTGTTGAAGATAGAATCCCTCCCATGAAACTCTTACACGAAGGATAATAAGATAATTACCTCATGAATTTCACTTTTATATACACACAATATCTTCTTCCCAGAGGACTGGTTTCGTGAAGACATTTCGGAGATCACAACATCCTCAAGTGTTATAACCCTAACTTGTATAAACTCACTAAGGTATCGTGCAACTATGGGGTTGAATGAGGAAAAAGATTTGCATTCATTTTTTGGTGTATACAGAGAAGATAAGATATATCACAGAACAAATTCCTAAAGGATTTTTAGAATAATGACATACACACGCTAATGCAATGTATTTTCCAGATACATGAAACATACAAGAATATGATCACTTGAATTTGTGAGGCATAAGTTAGGAGATATATTAAACATTAAGGAAAATAGTTTATAGTGTATGAGAACATACACATGTGAAAGGATAAAAAATTTAGAATAAAACCTGATCATAATATTTAGAAGTACATAAAATAACAAATTATGATATAATATGTCCAATGGTTTCAATTAGAGAATATTATTGGGTTGTAAACGTTTTATCATTTGAGATATAATAAATAATAACTTATGTGTAGTTATATAAAACATTTAGTGTGGTTGGGTATTCATTAAAAATAATAAATAATTCTTTCCCAAGCATTTTTTTGGAATAAGGAAGCTAATTATCTACTGTGATCCAAAGTTATTTGAGAAAATTAACATTTGTGCAAAGGTACATGAATTATAGATGAGAAACTGTGATTGTGACAACCCAAACCCGTGCCTCTATATTTGGTACTAAAAAAATACTTTGTATTTTTTTATTAAAAATTAAAATAAAATAAGTAGTACATTATACATTCAAGGAACATTTCTGGTCTAGGTTCTGGAGGATTAAGAAAAAATACCTTATATAAAAAAATCATATTTTACCAATATAATTATAAAATATCTCATTAGATTTACATTTGGTAACTCCTAAAACAAAATACATTAAATTTAGATCTTATATGATACCCACGAATTTCTTTTAAACATGGGGTGAGCATAAAATTCACCATTAAGGGATTTTAAAACAAGTGAAAAAAATTTATAAATACTTAGTGAAAAATTATATTAAAATATTTTATATCAAATATATATATATATATATAATATATATAATATTATTCATAAAAAATAAAAAATACTAACCATTTTGAAAATTCATTTTAAAATTATTCTTTTAAAACACTTGGATTTATTCTCTAAAAAATTTTGAAAAAAATAATTTCATTATGTATCATTTGGATACTTACCAGATCTTGTGAAAACCATGTGTCCACTAAGTAGTATCACTTTCGGTACAATGTCCCGTTATGGTCATGGGTTCACTCCCTATTATTTATCATCTCATTTGATATAAAATTTCCATATTTTAAGAAAATATTTTAATATTATTATTTTTTCTCTTTCATAACCCATTAAAATCTTTTTGAAATATTACATATATTATTTTTATAGAAAAAAATAATTTAATTACTTCTAATCTTGTATGGAATCTCATTTTAAGAGAAATAAATTATTTAAAAATAGTTACTTACATGAACATAAACACAATAAAATTAAAACAATTTCTTATATTATAATGAATTTAATTTCATAAGAAAATATTTAGTATAGCCATATCTACTAATATGGATGACCTTCATTGACATACAAAATAATTTCATATTTTGAGAATAATAATAATATTTATTTAAAAAATATTATTTTTATAATATAATCATTTGAGGATATTTGTTTTCCTTACTTGTTTGAAAATAAAACTTTTTAAAACATAGTACATTTATATTTAAAAATCATAATTTTAAATTATGAATTCTTTAAAATAATAATTTTTTTACTTTGTCTCTAGAAGACTTATTATTCTCTTAAGAAAAATCCTCTCTTTATCTCTCTATCCCCCTCTGTAAATTTTTATTTTTCTTTTATATCCATCTCATGTCCTCTCACACAAAGTTAAAAGTTTGAAAGGAATTCTCTATGTAATGACTTGTAATGTTATAAATCAAATCCACCTTGTGATTTAATTAAATGTCTTATTGTGATTTATGGTTATATAACTCACATTAACTTCTTTGGTTTTATTATATCAGATTTAAAACACCATTAATAATCGTTAATGTTGAAAATATTTTTTTGAAAAGTGATCACATGATTAGTATAAATATATGGTTTTAACAAATCAAATTAACATAGAAAAAGGAATTATTTTCCTCAACTAGTAGGATTGTACCCTATAAAGCCCATTTATTGGAGATTAGGATGGAGATAATATATCTATTCATTTCCCTTTACCAATAACAAAAAGATATCTAACAACTTAAGCATGAATGAAATCATTTATAGGATAATTTCATGGTCATCAAGATTATGGCACAAACCATGTACACTGAACCACCCCATATAAGTCTCACCATCAGAAACCTTACTCTTAGGACGTTTTATGGTGTATTAAAGTGATATGTATTGAGGACATAATAATATGAATATGTATATTTTATTTCCAATATAACAGAGTTCATATTTTCTTTTTTTATCATTAGATTTTAAATGATTTTGATTTTTATAAGAAAAAACAAAAAGTTTATTTTTAATTAGTATTAAATTTCAATTAAAAAATTTATATTAATGAATTAATAGATTTTCGAAATAAGAAAAATATATTAATAAAATATTATAATTAAATAATTTTTATAAATATAAATGATCATAAATATTTTTATGAAGCCAAATACAATTTTTATAATTTTTCATAAAAATGTTCTTATAAAAAAACCCAACAATTCTCAATAAATGGTTATTATTTTTTTAAAATTGAAAATGATCCTATTTATAAAATTATTTTGATAAATACTGTATTAATATAAGGTGTGTATTATGATATCATAATGACCCAAAAGTAAAATAATAAATAAAATAAAGGGTTCCCATGAACAAATCTATGTTTTCCCTTTAAAATAATGTGATTTTATGTTTATTTTATTTATTTTATATAGCCATTATGAATCCTCCAGAACTTATATGTATTTTTATGATTTAAAAAAATTTCATTAAGAGTATGAATTACATCAACTTAAGAGAGGATATTATTTTATTAAATTTGTCCCATTTCCTTATAAAGTAGTGAAAACCACTAATAATTGGCAGAAACAATGGAAAAAACCTGGGGAAGGTTTTTGGTTTTGGTTATTGTGTTATATAGAGTCTAAAACCTATGTTTGAGAAATAATAATGAAAATCCCACCCATTTTATATATAAACCCAACCAAGTTCCCATTTATATTCACTCAAAATCCTTAGATAACATCATTACTCTTCCTTCCTATCTCAAGATCAAGAAAATCCTTTGAAGAATTTGGAGTCACACACTCAAGTAATGGATCCCCACCTTCTCTTACTTATTCAATTTTCATTATTATCTTATGCATTTTATTTCCAATTCCTATGGTCGGTATATGTCGATCCATGTACCAATTAATTTCCATTGTATTTCTAAATGATAAGGTACCAATTTCACTCTCATCAGCCCTTTTTATAAGTTTTTTTGATATATTTATTCTGCTAATAGTTCACCTAATATTCCATGACAAAAAAATTGTGTATTGAATACCGTATCAATTTACTATCAAGGATGTTCACCTTTATATTCTTATACCTCTTTGAAATTGGACTTACATGTATTTACTCCACACTCCTTGATCATGGAATAAATTATGATGGTGAATGAATCCATGTTGTATGATCTATGAAGAACACATAATAATGAGAATGAAAGGAATGTTATGGGTGTGTATAGAACTATATATCACTCTAATGAATTGGGTAATGTTTATTCACGCGAGATTCCATGTTGGGATAGGGAGTGGACCTAATTCCTTTATGGGAATTTTTCCATCATGATTTCTTTATAGTTATCCTCAACCTATGTTTATGACATAGTGTTTTCCACATTCCCCATGTTACCTTTATAAATATCATTCAATATCATGTCTTATTTTTCATGTTTATTATTCTTACTCCTTTTATGTCCCATTGACAAGTCTACTGTAGAGCATGTATTATTATTTTCATGTTATTCCATGTTTATTCCATTACTGGGATTTATATATCACCAATTTTTTTGTATGTCCCCAGGTTATCTCATGTGCCTTCAAATTCAAGGGAATATTATGAACATGTTAAGGAGGTTTTCAATAAATATGATGTATTCCCAATTTAATGTTGTTATGAAATGTACCTAATTCTCAAAGAAACTATAATTCTCAATATTCTTGGTTATATTAAGTATATTCTTACATAATAAATCTTTAATTAATGTGCAATAAAGAGTAGTGTTGTTATAGTTAGTATCTAAAGAAAAATTTAGTTATTTTTTGGATTATGATTAGAAAATTATAGAGAAAGCCTCAAGACTAATACTAAGTATAATAAAAAAATCCCTAAATTTATGTAAGTATTTAGTAATTGTTTTATCAATAAAATACATCCCTTCCTAGATACTACAACTTGATGTGTATTTGGAACATATATACATAGGGAAAAAACCTAAAAACATCATGTGACCTTGACTCAATCATGAAAAAGTACATGATAATGAGCCTGGATTTCCACTAGGTTGGACACTATGGGATGATATGATTTGTTAAATT
Source organism: Viscum album (assembly GCA_963277665.1). Taxonomy (NCBI): domain Eukaryota; kingdom Viridiplantae; phylum Streptophyta; class Magnoliopsida; order Santalales; family Viscaceae; genus Viscum; species Viscum album. The sequence continues at coordinate 1,470,226,115 of OY728158.1, forward strand.
TATAATCACATTATAAACCATTATTAAGGTAAAAAAATCTCATAAGAGTATATATTAGTAAATAGATCGTGGATAACATATATTGATGCCTAGAAATTCTTATGTCATGGAGATACAAGAAATTTATAAGTTATATCCTTAATGTCATTGGATTCCCTTCTATGTATTTAATAGTATAAAATTACTCTTCCATATTTTTTCTTTTATTCTAAAAAATGGATGAAAATAGGAGTAATTTGGTAAAAAATCAATGTAAAGGGAAATATTATGATTTCCCCAATGAGAATCCCAATCAGATGGGAGATGAAGTTGGACATATTGTGATTATTCCAAAACCATCTATCAAAAATCATAATTAAAATCTCAATCTTTGTTGAATGTCCAAAGTCGTTGAGGAATAGGAAGACAATGTCTCAAGAAATTTCTTCAGATAAAGGGGATATGGAAAATAATACCCAATTTTTTTTGTGCAAAAAATATGGAAAGAGGCACCAAGTGAAATGACACAAAGGGAAAGGAGGTGCGTTATGTGTATAAATATAGGTCATAATGTATTCAATTTCCCTGGAAAATGGATGAGGTGATGGATGGAAATAATATTCAATCTAATGTACCACATACATTTGTATATCCTATGTGTAGATAATTTAGGAATTATCTAATCCAATACTATGTTCTAAGGATTGAAAAGCATGATGAGAATAAAAAATCTCTGAAAACAAGGGAACAAGTAAATCCCTATGCTAAGTAGATCATGATGATTGAATTATGTGTAGCCTCTCCTCAATACTTGTGTATATCTTTCTTCATTTCACGTCATGCCCCACTATCATATCATGTATGTTTTCTAAGAACACCAGGTTAACACTTGAAATTATTTTATATCATTAGGGAAAACTTCTAAGATTATGTTTCAAATGTTGAAGTTTCAAAAAATGTTCTTATTGAAAATAATATGAATCTACATTTAGTGTAATTTTATGCAATTATGGTCATGGATTGTATTTTACTATATCAATCCAATATCAATTTCTGCAAAACGTAAAACACTCTATATCATGAATTGACCCCTAATTATATACATGTGTATGGAGGAGGTTGAATCTTATTCAGCACACACATCTCAAGGATGTTTTTTATTTTCCTATGAGAAAGTATATCTAAATACAATGACTGAGTCTAGGGAAAATATCATCCTTTAAGACATTCCAATTGTGATGGAATATAGTGGTGTGTTTCCCAATGAATTTCATGATCTTTATATTACCTAAGATGTTGAATTTTCAATCATGATTAAACCTGGGTTGTTACCATTTTCTGAAACTCTGTATAGAATCGATGTTTTGGAACTTGAGGAGATGAAGAAATAACTGTAGGAGAATGTGGATAAAGGGTTCATGCACTCAAGTGCTTCCAATGGGGTGCACAATTCCTATTTGTCAAGAAGTCGGATGGGTCAATGTGTCTTTTCAATGATTATCATGGGCTCAATAACACCATGATAAAGAAAAAGAAACCTCAACCACAAATTAATGACTTGTTAAATCATCGACATGGAGAACAATACTTATCTGAGGTGGATTTGTGGTTGGGTTATTACCATGATAGGGAGAATATGGAGGATATACTGAAGACTACTTTTTATATAAGGTACATAGACTATGAGTTTATAATATTTCCATTTGAACTCACTAATTCTCCAGAAATCATTATGGAATTAATTAATAGAGTCTTTGGATATTACATCAAAAACATTGTGGTAGTCGGTATAGATGATATTCTAATATTCTTCGAAACCAAGGAGGAGCAGAAGGAGCATCTGAACAATATTTTAAAAAACAAATAAATAAAAATATTTATTCCAAGTACACTAAATGTGAGTTATTATTGAAATATATCTCATTCTTTTGGCATATAATCAAAATAAATAAGATATTTGTAGACCCTTCAAGAATATAACCAATTGATGGATGTTCGAGGCCAATATTTATGAAAGATATATGTTCTTATCTCTGATTATATGGGTAATATCATCTATTCATTAGAAATTTATTATAATTTTAAAACCCTCTCACCAATATATCTCAGAATGGAATCAAGTTTTCTTGGAATTATGAATCTGGAGAGAGCGTCTATGATTTGAAAATGAGGCATATCACTGCACTGGTACTCACAGTACCCACATGTGGAGAACTATTAGTAGTATTCATTTATTGTTCGTACCAGTTCTTGGGATGTGTGTTAATGGAAAATGAAAAGGTAGTATTCTATGCCTATAGAAAGTGGAATGTTAATAAACAAAACTACCCCATGCATGATATAGAGTTAGCTGTAGTGGTATTCTCTTTTGAAATATGGTGTAATTATCTCTTTGGGGAGAATTATGAAATATATATAGATTACAAAAGCCTCAAGTATATATTCATGTAGAAAGAGTTAAATATGTGCCAATGAAGATTTCTAGAACTGTTCAAGGATTATGACAGCTCAATTTATTGGATGGCCCAATATCTGCTGATGTAGTCGCAAAGGATCTCACTACACCTTTCTGCTTGTAGTCTGGCTTCTTTGCATCATTCAGATCTCTCTTTGGGCAAGAATTTTCATAATGAACCATCTCACCACATTAAAAACACTTTACAGTCTACCTATCAGGATTAGTCTATGGATCATTTTCATTACAATCTCGGGACATATGTCCAAACATACCACATTTAAAACACTTAATAGTTTTTCTAGGACATTCCCCAGGGTGTTTCTTGCCACAATTTTCACAAACTGAAAATTGGATTTTCTTACCATCAGATTTCTTTGGTTGATTCTTACCCATTGTTTGCCAACTGGACCTCGTCTTTTCTTTGTTTCCAAAATGCACATGATCATCAGCAAACTCCATATCTACCCTCTCAGCAAATCAGACCAGTTTCTCATAACCTTTGAATTCACGGGATGCCAACGCCATTCAATACCTTGGCTTTAATTTTGAGTAAAAGCAGTTGATTCTGCTATCAAGATCCAGAATAATATTTAGAGAATACCTCACTAGTCGGGTGAAGTTTTCTTCATACACAACCACCGAGTCTTCATTCTTTTCTTTCAATTCAAGGAATTGCTTCTCCATTCTAAGTCACACCACCTTAGGAAAATATTTTTCAAGGAAAAGACTTTTAAATTCATCCCACTCTAAGGCATAAAAATCCTCTCTACCCCTGATATTCCTTACCATTGAGCACCACTAATTAGCTTCTCCTTTAAAATGATAAATGGAAAGAATTACCTTTTGATTGTCTGAAAATCCTATAACATCGAATATCTTTTCAAGGGATTTGATCCATCCTTCAGCTGCTACTGGGTCAGAAGATCCATTGAATGTAGGAGGATGTTGTCTCATAAAATGTTCCACTACTGTCATGTTTCGTTGTGTTACCTATATTGTTTCTCTTGCATGGATGTCATCACCATTTATTGCCTGCATTAGCTAAGCCATTATTGTCACAAACTACTCAGTTCCAATCCCTACCATTCCGGGCTGTAGTTCCGGAAGGATTTCAATCTGTCGGTGTCTATCCTCTTCAGCATTCATGTTCCTTCTATGTAAAACCATTATGAACAAACATATATTATATGAAGAAACATGGTAATCATTAAATGCTACAAAAAATTCCACATAGAGTGAAAATCATTTATGGTATTCTATTAACATCACCCTAACCCCTAAAGTTATTTAAACCATCCTCTGCTACCAACTATAAGGACCCGACCTTATTACATACATAATCTTGAGTTTAGTCAAGAAAACACTTCCTTTTATATAGAGTATCTTTTCAGGTTTAGATCTTTATAGAATTAGGACAAAACATTCATAAAATTACATATTGTTACAGAGTGGATACCATAAAAATAGTTTCCATTTTTCTCAAAATATAAAACATTAAAACTTAAAACAAGACTCCTTGATAATTCTTAAACATTTAACGTGTCTTACTTCCATGTATTACACGTCCATTAACCTGTGAAAAATCATTTAAAAACTTGGGATGATCACAAAGCTCAGTAAGGGATGAAAAAGGATGTAAAGAGCACATTAGTCCATGAATACTCGTAACGTATGATAACATTTTCAGAAGACATGCTTGTCACTCATATATATTTACTTTTTGTAACACGAGATTCGCACAATATCCACACAAAACATGAGAAAATAAATATAATCATATAGGTAACTGGGGGAATTACTTACATAATATTGTAACCATTCTTGGCTACCTTATAATCTGTAACCCTCACGGCTACCTTACTTTGTGTAACCATCGCAGTTACACTTGGAGTAACCATACAGCCAACCTCTAACTTACTCATACCCAATGCATTGGAGGGAAATATAGTTCCCACCCTTCATCATAAATAATTCCCAATAACCAAAAAATAATCATACAATATTAATAATTCCATAAAAACATTACTTTGTAATTTCGAGAAACTGAATTTTAAAAAAAGTATTTTTAATGAAAAGGCCCTTATAAATATCATACAATTGAAGAGAGACTAAATAGAGTGGATAGAGTATGTATATATACTGTAAATACACATAATATAAACAGAACTCATCTCACAAACAATTTAAATATCACATAAATAATGAAGTATAAGGTTAACCCAAAGAATGGAAATTAGGTTAAGACATCCCTTACCTCGGGTTTGTCTTACTTCCAACTTGTTTAAACCTCCTTGTAGAGTAACCCTTAGAACTTGATAGTTGGAACCTTGTGGGCTTGAGGAAACCTTGGGAGGACTACTATGATGGTAAAGAGGCCAGAGATTCATTGAGGGAGAATTGGGAATGAATTCAATGAAGGGAAGAGTTGGTATTTATAGGAAAAGTGAGGGATTATTTTAATAATTTTCAAGGGACACCTCATGAGTGGTTTTTACAAAAACATGGGCTTGACCATGGTATTTTCTCATGGTATAAGCCATTTGGGACACCTCACATATTATTTAACTATACACAAGTCGACTAGATTTATGACATCATTATTATATCATTAATGATGTCATTATCACACTGAAACTAAAAACTGTATTTTTTACTATTCACCGAAAATTCAATTGTTTCAGAAAAATTCCCAAAATTCACCCTAAACATTTATTGATGTGTAGAATTCAAAATTGAAGTCCATTTTTTATAAATAATTTTCTAAATATTTTTAATTTAATATTTAAATAAAATCATACTTAATTCAATAATTAACATTTCTAATTTTGAAACTACTTCTATATCACAATGAAAAATTAACCTAGATGCTATTATATTAAAGCCTTAATAAAATAAAATAAAATAAAATAACTATTAATTAGGGTCATATTACTATTCATATTACTATTCATAAGGGTATGTTACTATTCACAATGAAAACAAGTTGGTTCAAATAGACTCCAAATAACATATTGAACACAATTTTATATAACAGTTTCTTGAAATTCAGAACATAGAAGTAGAAAAGTTATGTTTTAAAGGATAATTAAAAATATCTAATTAAAACAAAGTTCCAAGCATTTATATTTATTTTTAGAAAAACATGGGGTGTTACATTATCCTGACCTTCTTGAAATTGTGTCCCCGCAATTTTATTTACTTATTAAACAAGTGAGGGTATTCTTCCCTCATAGAATTTTCAGACTCCCATGTTGCTTCTTCAACCATGTGGTTTCTCCACAAAACCTTTACCTGGGCGATTACCTTAGTCCAAAATACCTGTTCCCTTCGATCAAGAATCTGAACTAGTTTCTCTTCATAAGAAAGGTTCTCTTCCAATTGAACTTCTTCTGGGCTCAAGACATGTGATGAATCTGGCACATACTTTCTCAATATCGAAACATGAAAAACATTGTGTACTTGAAACAAACATAGAGGCAAAGATACGTTGTATGCAACTGTTCCAACTTTCTCAAAGATTTCAAAAGGACCGATGAACTGTGGTCTTAGCTTTCCTTTATTACAAAAATGCATCACACTTTTCCAAGGAGAGACTTTAAAGAAAACATGGTCACCTACCTCAAAAGAGAAGTCTTTCCTTATATTATATGCATAACTTTTCACTTATCCTGGACTGCCTCTGTTTTGGGGGAGGGTAAAAAGTGTATATCTGGAGGAGATAGCTATTAAAATCACTAATCAGCTAGCTAGATGGAAGGGGAAAACCATGTCCCAAGCTGGGAGAGTATGTTTGGTCAACTCTGTCATCACATCAATGTTTGTTTACTCGTTCTCTTTATATAAGTGGCCCAGAACATTACTAAAGGAGTCAAGTGGGATGATACGCAACATTATATGGACTGGCTCTATTAATCAGAGGAAACTTGTCACGGTGGCATGGAAAGAATGTATCAAGCCGGTGGACATTGGTGGGATGGGAGTGAAAGATGTTAGGATATTCAGTGATTCTATGATTATGAACTTTACATGGAGACTTATAAATGGAGACAAATCCTTGGAATTCCTGACCAACAGGTTTACTCACATGCTTCATAATCATAGTGATGCTTACCTGCAGTCCTCTGTGTGGACCTCTATCCGGAGTACTTATTCTCAACTCATGGAACAATCCAAATGGCTGGTATGTCTCAATTCTTCTTTGAGCTGCTGGAATACTTTATGGCTTTCCTCTCCCATTAAGGAAGTCATTGATATTCCATCATCTTGGAAGAAAATGCCTATATGTGACATGCAGAGGAATTATGATGCAATGGCTATTATACCCAATAACTTTTGTGTGGAAATTACAAATTATGACTATCTGATCATGACATTCTAGTTTGGAATCCTGCTCTAAATGGACATTTCTTAAGTTGTGATTTCTATAAGTTGGAATGTGGTACTGCATTCACGATACCTTCATGGTTTAAAGGAATTCACAGGCCCTTCATTTCTCCAAATGACATTCTGTTGATTTGGCGAATCTGGAAGAAAAGGTTACCGATTCAGTCTTCCCTTCAACTCACCGGGGTACACCTTGCCTCGGTGTGTCCCATTTTCTTGAGTAATGAAGAATCTGTCCTCCATTTGTTCCTTGAATGTCCTCTTGTTGTGCGATTTTGGCTGTATTTACAGTCCATTTTTCACTGCAGTTTCATATTCTTTTCGGTTGATACATTCTTTAACTCGGTGCTTCAAATTGAAGCAAGTGAGAAAGTGAAAAACCTGCTCATTGTTGCTACTATTTTGGTTTTTTCATACATCTGGAGAGCTCGCAATGGTGTGGTCTTTAATAATGGCAACCCCATGTTTAAGGAAGGTGTTTTGTTTACTCACCGAAGCATTCAGATTGCTTCAACACTTCAATATGGAAGCATGAACAATGATATTTCTGACTTTACACTGTTGAAGACTCTTGATGTAAGTGGCAGGGAAAGGAGGCCGTTTGTGATGAAGTACATTAGATGGATTCTACCAATCTGTGATTGGTTGAAGGTCAATGTGGACGGATTAGCCCATGGTGAACCAGGCCTGGCTGGCTATGGTGGAGTTTTTCGGACTCCCCAGGGCTTTGTGAAAGATTTCTACTTTCATTACATTGGGATTGGGCATGCGATTGAAGCAGAACTTTGGGCGATTATAAAAGCAATTAGGTATGCGGTCCGATATGGCTGGCGAAAGTTATGGCTCGAGTCAGATTCCTCTATTGCTGTGTAGATCCTGAAGGATCGTTCCAGGAATGTCCCATGGAGAATGCTACCTTCTTGGATAAAGTGTCTCAAGATTGTTGAGAGGATTTGTCTTGATGTCTCACATGTCTACAGGGAGGAAAATCAGGTTGTGGATGCTCTTTCTAAAAGAGCAATTATGGAGGTCAGTTCCAGCTGGTCTTTTGTGTTACCCAGTTATTGCAATGGCCTAGTGCATGATGATAGTGCTGGTGTTTTCTATACGAGGCTTTGTAAGGCTCCACTTCTTTGAGCTGTACTCTGTTGTTTATCACTTTTTTATTAATAATTTGGTGGGAGCATGATTTTCTTGTCTCTCAGACTTTTTGGCTATATGCATAACTTTTATGCCTACTCCAAGCTGTCCTCATGTGCTTCTGGATCATCCTCACTTTCTCATCCACTTCTTCAACTAATTCTGTCCCCATCAACTTTCTTTTACCGACTTCATCCCTAAATGTTGGATTATGACACCACTTTCTATACAAGGCCTCAAAAGTTGCCATCTGAATACTAGAATGAAAATTGTTATTATAAGTAAACTCAACTAATGAATGATGTTGATCCCAACTTCCTTGATAGTCCATTGAACAAGCTCAAAGCATATCCTCCAAAGTTTGAATCGTTCATTCTGACTGCCCATCTGATTAAGGATGAAAAGATGTACTGAAATTTAACTCTATGACCAATGACTTCTGAAGTCCCTTACAAAAGTTAGAAGTAAACCTGAGATCTTGGTCAGATACAATGGAAAGAAGAACTCCATGTAACATGACAATATCCTTGAGGTAAAATCGATAAAGTTGATCCAAATACATTGTATCTAAAATTGATAGAAAATGTGCAGACTTTGTTAGCCGATCAACAATCCCAAATAGCACTGTTACCTCGAGAAGTCTTCGGTAGTCCCACCACAATGTCCATGGATACATTCTCCCATTTCCACTATCACACTGGAAAAGGATGAAGCATCCCCTTCGGTAACTTCCACTCTTCTTTAACCTGTTGACACCTCAAACATTTCATGGTAAAATCAGCAATATCTTTTTTCATTCCATCCCACCAATAATACTATCTAAGGTCTCTGTACATCTTAGTACTGCCAGGATGAATAGAAAATGGAGAAATATGAGCTTGACGCAACAATTATTTCTTCAACTGGGAATCACAAGGCACACACAACCTTTTTCCAAATCTTAAAACACAATCTTTATCATTATTAAATTTTGGAAACTTACCCATTTTAACCAACACTACCTTTTTCTGTAGCTCGCGATCTTCCTTATGCGCTTGCTTAATTCTGTCTGACAACAAAGATTGCACTAAAACCAGAAACAAAATAGATGTATTCCTTGAACGAACAACTTATAAGCCAAAATTCCTCAAATCATTAATCATGGGATTATGTTCCAAATGTATCATGGTTAATGATGCATGATGTTTCTGACTAAAGGCATCTGCTACTTTGTTTGCTTTTCCAGGATGGTAATTGATCGTGCAATCATTATCCTTTATCAGTTCTAGCCATCTTCTCTACCTCATGTTTAATTTATTCTGAGTGAATATATACTTTAGAGTTTTATTGTCATTATATATTTGACATTTGGTTTCGTATAGATGATGCCTCCATATTTTCAAAGAAAAAACCCACAGCTGCCAATTCCAAATCATGTGTGGGATAATTTACTCATGAGGTTTAAGTTGTCTCGAAGCATAGGCAATTACCTGATCATTATTCATCAAAACACAACCAAGTCCCTTCAAAGAAGCATCACTATAGAAAACAAACTCACCATTTCGGGAAGGTAAGGCCAAAACTGAAGTATTCACCAATATCTTCTTCAGTTCCTGAAAACAAACATCACATTCTTCTATCTAAACAAATTTAACCCCTTTCCATGTTAACATAGTTCTCGGGCTAGATAACCATAAAAAGTTCTTAACAAACCATTGGTAATAACTTGCTAAGCCCAGAAAACTATGAATCTCTATAACATTTGTGGGTCTTGGCCATTCATCAACTACTTTGGTTTTGGCATGATTAACTGTTATTCCATCCTTATTTACAATGTTCCCAAAAAAGAAATTTGTTGCAACCAAAAATCACACATTCTGATTTTTCCATGTAGTTTCTTTTATTTTAATGTTTGTAAAACAACCATTAGATGTTTTTCATGCTCCTCTTTATTTTTAGAAAAAAACCGGAATGTCATCAATAAATACAACCACAAACTTATCCAAGAACTCATGAAATACTCTATTCATAAGATTCGTGAATATAGCAGGTTCATTAGTTAATCCAAATGGCATAACAACAAATTCATTATGCCCATATCTAGTACAAAAGGCTGTTTTTGGGATGTCATCTTCCTTCACCTTCAGCTGATGGTATCCAGATCTCAAGTCAATCTTGGAAAAGTACTGAGCTCCCTGGAGCTGATCAAACAAGTCATCAATATGAGGTAAAGGATACTTGTTTTTAATAGTGATGTTATTCAAAGCTCTGTAATCAATTAAAAGTCTCGTGGAACCATCTTTCTTTTTAACAAACAAAATAGGAGCTCCCCATAGTGAAGTGCTAGGAAGAATGAATCCTTTGTCAAGAAAATCCTACAATTGATTTTTCAATTCAAGAAGTTCTATTGGAGCCATATGATATGGGGGGTTTTGAAATTGGCTTAGCATTAGGAACTAAGTCAATTTTGAATTATACTTCTCAATCAGGTATGACACCGAGTAACTCATCCGGAAAAACATCAAGGTATTCATTTACCACTATTACATCATTAATTTGAATAGTTCCATTGTTTTCAACAATATGAGCAAGATAACTCTCATTTATATCTTTAAATAGTTTCTCAACCTCCTGATATGTTAACAATTGTATGGGTTCATTCTTGTATACAAAATGAAACTCTTTCTGAAAAATAAATTCTTTAACTCTACAGTCAATCTTAGTATGATAATTAGAAATCCAGTCCAGTCCCAGAATAACATCAAACTCGGTTAAGGGTAAAACAACAAGGTTTTCAGGTAAAGTCTTTCCATATACCACAATAGAGAGATTCTTATAATTCCTCTTTGCTATAACATTTCCCCCTAGTGTTTTAACAAAAAGTTCAGGTCTCATTTGTTGAGGTGATATTTCCAATTTACCAGAAAATTTCTTAGAGATGAAAGAATGTGTAAACCCCAGATCGAACAAAACTTTAGAAAAATCTGAGTGAACAAAAAAAGTACCTGATAAAAATTCACTGGATGGCAATACATCTACTGACGTAGTCGCAAAGGATCTCACTACACCTTTCTGCTTTTTATCTAGCTTCTTTGCATCATTCGGATCTCTCTTTGGGCATGCATTTACATAATGACCCATCTCACAACATTTAAAACACTTTATAGTCTGCTTATCAGGATTAGTCTATGGATCATTTTCATTAACATATTAGGACATATGTCCAAATTTACCACATTTAAAACACTTCTTAGTTTTTCTAAGACATTCCCCAGGGTATTTCTTGCCACAATTTTCACAAACTGGAAATTGGATTTTCTTACCATCGGATTTCTTTTGTTGATTCTTACCCATTGCTTGCCAACTAGATCTCTTCTTCTCTTTGTTGCCAAAATGCAAATGATCATCAGATAACTCCATATCTACCCTCTCAACACATCAGACCAGTTTCTCATAACCTTTGAATTCACGGGAGGCCAACTCCCTTTGATACCTTGGCTTCAATCCTGTGTAAAATCGGTTGATTTTGCTATCAAGATCCAGAATAAGATTTGGAGCATACCTTTGCAGTCGGGTGAAGTACGCTTCATACACAGCCACTCAGTCTTCTTCTTTTTGTTTCAATTCAATGAATTTCTTCTTCATTCTATGTCACACCACCTTAGGAAAATATTTTTCAAGGAAAATAATTTTATATTCATCGCACTCTAAGGCATAAAAATAATCACTACCTCTGATATTCCATTCAATTGACCACCACTGATCAGCTTCCCCTTTAAAACAATAAATGGAAAGACTTACCTTTTTATTGTCTAAACATCCCATAATAATGAATATCTTTTCAAGGCTTTGATCCATCCTTTAACTGCTATTGGGTCAGAAGATCCATTGAATGCAGGAGGATGTTGTCTCATAAAATGTTCCACTACTGTCATGTTCCATCATGGTACCTCTATTGGTTCTCTTGCATGGATGACACCACCATTTATTTCCTGCATTAGCTAAGCCATTACTATCACAAACTGCTCAGTTACAATCCCTACCATTCAGGGCTGTAGTTCCAGAAGAATTTCATTCTGTCGGTGTCTCTCCTCTTCAGAATTCATGTTCCTTCTGCGTACATCCATTCTAAACAAACATATATTAGATGAAACAACATGGTAATCTTTAAATGCTAAGACAAATTAAACATAGTGTGGAAATCATTTATGGTATTCTATTAACATACCCTAACCCCTAAAGTTATCTAAACCATACTCTGATACCAACTATAAGGACCCGACCTTATTATATACATAATCTAGAGTTTATTTAAGAAAACACTTCCTTTTATATTGTGGATATTTTTAGGTTTAGAGCTTTAGAGAATTAGGAAAAAACATTCATAACATTACACATTGTTACAGAGTGGATACCATAAAAACAGTTTCCATTTTTCTCAAAATATAAAACATTTAAACTTAAAACTAGACTCCATGACAATTCTTCAACATTTAATGTGTCTTCCTTCATTTTATTACACATCCATTAACCTGTGAAAAAGCATTTAAAAACTTGGGATGAGCACAAAGCCCAGTAAGGGATGAAAAAGGTAGGAAAGAGCACATTAGTCCATGAATACTTGTAACATATGAAAAAATTTTCAGAAGACATTCTTGTCACTCATATATATTTACTTTGTGTAACACGAGATTCAGAACATGATCCTTAGCCCAGTTGGTAAGGACTCTGCAAGTGTATCCATGTGACCAGGGATCAAATCCAGGTGGAGGTAGAATTTCCGAGTACTGTAGCAATACCGTAGCAGTAATGTAGAAGGTAATGTAGCAGTACTATAGTAGGTACTGTAGCAGCCACTGTTTGGCACTGTAGCAGCAGGGAATATGCCTTTGTTTGGGCCTTTGGGCCACCGATTTAGTCTTTAAGTCCTGTAATACCTTTGGGCCACCAAGGCCTTCAGGTCAGTAAGGCCTTTGAGCCACCTCAAGGCCTTCAGGCCACCTTAAGTACAGTTGCAAGCCATACAACCTAAAAAGAACAATCTCTACATGGAGGATGAGCACAGAGCTTTCACCACAGCAGAAGCTATACAGATTACAAGAATGAGATAGTATGGAACCTGCCATCGGGACAAGCCTATGCATGCATGGGAATGCCTAGCCGAACAGCCATGCGAAGGAGGAGAGCTGATTTCACGATGAAGATGTTGAGGAGGAGCAGTTCCAAGTAGTTAGTCTGGGATGTATGTAATGTTTGAAACCTATGGTCAATGAATTCTTCTAAGGCCTAAATTCCATGTAATACTTACACCTACGGGCCTTGTTATGGTTCCACCTCACCCCTTGAAAGGTAGGTTATCAAAAATCAATAAAAAATGGAGGATTTCGGGCCATTGGAGGAGGAGTAACATGAGATTCACACAAGATCCACACAAAACATGAGAACATAAATATAATCATCGAGGTATCTTGGGGAATTACTTACATAATATTGTAACCATTCATGGGTACCTTATAATCTGTAACCCTCACGGCTACCTTACTTTGTGTAACCATCGTAGTTACACTTGGAGTAACCATACGACCGACCTCCAACTTACTCATAACCAATGCATTGGAGGGAAATATAGGTCCCACCCTTCATCATAAATAATTCCAAAGAACCAAAACATAATTATATATTATGAATAATTCCATAAAAACATTACATTGGAATTTCGACAAACTGAATTTAAAAAAATTAATTAATGAAAAGGCCCTTATAAATATCATACAATTGAAGAGATACTTAATAGAGTGGATGGAGTATGTATATATGCTGTAAATACAGATAATAAAACATAATATAAAAAGAACTGATCACACAAAAAATTTAAATATCACATAAATAATGAAGTAGAAGGTTAACCCAATGAATGGAAATCGGGTTAAGACTTCCCTTACCTCGGGTTTGTCTTACTTCCTACTTGTTTAAACCTCATTGTAGAGTAACCCTTAGAACTTGAAGGTTGTGACCTTTGGGGATTGAGGAAACCTTGGGAGGACTACTATGAAGGTAAGGAGTCCAGATCTTCGTTGAGGGAGAATTGGTAATGAATTAAATTAAGAGAAAAGTTGGTATTTATAGGAAAAGTGAGGGATTATTTTAATAATTTTCAAGGGACACCTCATGAGTGGTTCTTAAAAAACCATGGGCTTTCCAATGGTATTTTCCCATGGTATAAGCCACTTGGGACACCTCACTAATTATTTAACTATACACAAGACTTCTAGATTTATGACATCATTATTATATCATCAATGATGTCATTAACACACCGAAACTAAAAACTGTATTTTTTTACTATTCACTGAAAAATAAACTATTTCAGAAAAATTTCCAAAATTCACCCTAACCATTTATTGACGTTTAGAATTCAAAAATGTAGTCTATTTTTTGTAAATAATTTTCTAAATATTATTAATTTAATATTTAAATAAAATCATACATAATTAAATAATTAACATTTCTAATTCTGTAACAAATACTATATCACAATGAAAATTTAACCTATATTCTATTATCTTAAATCCTTAATAAAATAAAATAATAATAAAATTTACTATTAATTAGGGTTATATTACTCTTCATATTACTATTCATAAGTGTATGTTACTATTCACCAAAAAAACAAGTTGGTTCCAATAGACTCCAAATAACATATTGAACACAATTTTAGATGAAAGTTTCTTGAAATTCAGAACATAGAAGTAGAAAAGTTATGTTTTAAAGGATAATTAAAAATATCTACTTAAAACAAAGTTCCAAGCATTTATATTTATTTTTTGAAAAACTTGGGGTGTTACATTATTAATCCTCCAAAACATATTATATATTTTAAGGTTTAAAATTATTTTTTTAATAGTATGACGGACATCCACATAAGAAAGGCTACTATTTTATTAATTTATCATGTTTTAATTATAAAATAATGACAACCACTTATATATGGAAGAAACCATGGGAAAAACCCATGTAAAAGTATTTGGTTTTGGTTATTTTATTATACCGAGTATAAAACCTACGTTTGAAATGTAATAATGAAATCCCACATAATTTCCTTTATAACCCCACCCATCATCCCATTTACCATCACTCAAAATCAATAAAAAACTTCCTTAATCTTCTATCCCCTATCTAGAGTCCTCTCAAGGTTTCCCAAATCACTCAATTATACCCACCTAATCATTTGGAATCACACACTCAAGTAAGGGATCCTCAACATGTTCTCCTTATTCCAGTTTCATTATTATTTTCTTTATTTGATTGCAAAGTCATAATGCTGGGATATGTATTTCTATGTTAATATAAATTTCCATTTGATATTCAACTAATGAGAGACACCTTTAACTCCCATAAACCCATTTTATGAATTTTTAATTAATGTCGTTATGCTACCAAAATTTCACAGGGATTTTCAATTAAAAACAATTTTGTAGTGAATACCATACCCATTTCATCACAATTTATTCACAATTATACACTTATAACTCTTTGAATTGGAACATAATTTTTTTTACTACACCCTCGTTGATCATAGAATAAATTTTCATGTTGACTAAATTCATGTTGTATGATCTCTATGGCAAACATAAGAATGTGAAAGAAATGAATGGGACGAGTGTACCAAAAATTGTATGGTGCTTCAATGTAGTGGGTAATGTTTATTATCATGAGATGCCATGCCAGAATAGGGAGTGAATCTGATTCCTTTATGATAATTTTTCCATCATAATGTATTGGAAGTTAGCCTTAACCTATGTTTATGATGCAGTGTTTTTAATTTTTTTGACATTTTCCATGATTATTTTAAGATTATCATGTCATATCATGTTTCATTGTTAATGTTTATGATTCTTAATCCTTTTATGCCCCATTGATGTGCCTATTTTCTCAAATGTTTTGTTATCTTCATGTAATTACATGTTTATCTGGTTATTGTGCTTTATAGATCACCCCATTATTATTTATATCCTTAGGTTATCCCATTCAATTTTATATTCGATGGAACATTATGAACATGTTAAGGTGGTTTCAATAAAACTAATGTATTACCCATTTTATGTTGTTCTATAATGTTACTAATTCCCAAAGATACTAGGCTTCTTGATCTTATGTGTTGTATTAAGTTTAATCTTACATAATAAATCATGCATTAATGTGTAATAATGTGATAAGATGTTATACTTCAGGATGAAAGACTATACATCGCCGACTATTGAATGTTTATATATATATATATGTATATATATATATTCACAGATTCTTTAGGTATAATAAAAATGGGAAAATGATATGTGTAGTTTAACTTCAAGATCTAAAACTTAATTTCTGATGATCCATGTTTGAATCAAAGAAAGTCAATAAGTATATTTATATTTACATATCTTCGATGAAATTTGATGAATCTTCCAAATGGAAAAATGATAAAAAAATACGTATGCACTATATTTGATTAAATTTTATGTTTACATTATTAAATTTATCTTATTTTTATATTTTTTCATATCTTATTCATGAAGCTTTGATATATATACAAATAAAAAATATTTTAATTAAAGAAACTGTTTCATGAAAGAAAATAACATTGATCCATATACAAACTAAAAACAAGGTTAACCCAAAAATAGGGTCTACCGACATCGACTTATGAAGATAATTAAAGAAAATGAAAAACACGGTATAGCTTAGCCACTTTGGACACCTGGAATAAATATTCGGACACCTAAAACTAAAAATAATCATCGGCCTACAAATATTTTCAAATTAATTTGTAGGAGTATTATAAGGCCCCAACCTTTAACATTACTTAATCATGAGTTATTTCAGGAAAACACTTTGAGGATCTTTTCAGGTTTAGAGTTTTAGAGAATTAGATCATAAATCCTGGATTACATTCCACATTTAAACAAAGTGGTTACATAAAAGATAGTATTCATTTTTCCCCATCAACAGAAACATATTTAAAACAAAACATGGATTCTTTCATGACACTTCCTTGACCCTATCATCACATCATGTACCTTTCCCTAGACCTGTGAAAAACATTTCAAAAACATGGGATAAGCCTAAAAAGCTCAGTAAGGGATATAAAAGTACTAAATGAAAACATTAGTCCATGTATGAAATCATACTTTACTCATAAAACATATGAATTTTAACATACCTAATCAAATCATGAATAAATCATAGATATCATAAGACATAAAGGTAACTTGAGGCATTCATAAAATTCTTACGTAGAGAGTAACCCTCATGGTTACGTTTGCAATACCCATCACAGTATATTCCCTCAATATCTTTGGAGAAACATCAACGTTTAACCCCTTTGCATTACCCAATGCATTGGAGAGCTATATCGGTCTCACCCACCCTTAGTTTATCATTAAACCACCCGTCTTCATAAACAATTCCCGAGAACCATAACATAATCATATCACATAAAACATGCATAAAGGAAACATAACATTTCCACATTTCAATCACAAGATATCAATACAACACATTGATATAATAAAATAAATATCAAAACCATTTTCAATACCAAAATAAAAGAGAATTAAAACATGTAATTTATTTTTTATTTAAAATATAGTTTATGGCTTGTAGAGGAAGCCGAAACTCAAATAATGGTCACAGCGGCGGAGAAGTCATTGTCACCGCATACATATGACAAAAAAAACATTCCCTTTTGTCATTTAGTAAATGCTTCGTATAAAAAAGATTCATTTTTAAAAAACATAATAGTCAAATGGATTTATACACCGTGTAAAATAATGTTGTGTATAAAACATAATATGCCTCAATGAAAGGAGATTGAGACGAAGTCCCTTACCTCGTATCCGACTTGACACGATCGTTTTTAAATCTCCTGAATAATAAACTTGAGTTAATTTCTACTTTCTTAAGAACATTTTTCAAGTTCATTATTCCTTTTATATCACTTATTACCATGTCATGAACACCATGTAATTATTTAAGTTAATAACGGTCGTTTTAACGATCATTGGTACTTGAGTCAAAAATAAACTCTTTATAATTACAAGTTGTTCGTGTATCCATTTTATCCAGAGTTATATTACTGATTTAGATATCATATATATCATATATATCCAGTATATATGTGCATTTATAATATTACATAACATTTAGAGGTAAGAAAGGAAATGCGCCGTTCATGGAGACGGTAAGTCGTACGTACGCATGAACGCTACTTTCATTTCTATTTCATATTTTATGGAATGGAATCATAATGATATAAAGTTATATTATAATTCTAGTATAATATCATATATAATATCATTAATTTCATCCTTTATACGTCCCACATATGGCATTAACGAAACAAATCACTTTAAGGGGGCGGTAGTCCGCACTTCCTAAAATGAAGATATCGCATATACCCGTAATGGAAGCCATAAAGGCATGCCATAAATGAAAAATACAAAATATTAAAGAAAACGTGAAAAAATAAAATATCATATATAAAAATAGTGACATCTTATTGGCCACCTTTGAAGGTGTTATAAGAATATTGAACAATCATCGTTTCGTGAGGCAGAAATTCGCCATCCACAGAAACAGTATGTTCTTTAACCATTAGATGTAGCTGCGTGTAAGTGTAGCTCAAATAATTCTTATAAGAACATCCTAGTATATTTAACATACTGGTTTTTTACAAAAGAAATTAATAAAATGATTTTAGGGTGTTGGAGAAGCAAAATAAAACAAAAGAACATTAGAGGAGTCTTTACCTTTAAATCGGGTAACTTCTCTTGGTTAGAACCAAAAGGGTTTCTTGAAGAGCCTTATGAGGCTTCTATGATGAATAGAGGGATGTGGAGAGATAAAATGAGAAGATCTTGGCTGAGCCAATGTCTTGAGAAGTGTGGGTAAGGAGGTAGAGGTGGGGGCCTTTTATAAGAGGAGAGGAGGGGCACTCTTGGAAAGGTATAAAATGTTACTTTATTTTTAAATGAGTTTCAGATTTTAAAGGTCACAAATTGATTTATTTCGAGGATAAGGTGATAAGGGTTCGAAATATACTCATACAATAGGTCTTTGACAAGTGTAAGTATTATATTTTACATTATCTTTTCATTTTATTTTAATCGTTCATTAATGAGGTAATCGCTGCATCATCACGATGTCATAAATAATTTAATTTATCTAATGTCTAAAAATTATAAACAAAATACTATGATGTATGAAATATTTTTAGCTTTCTAATGAATATTTATATTCCAATAGATTGTTTATGTAGATAAAATAAAAATGTTTACTCAGGTGATACATTCTTTGTTATATTTAACATTCTTTAAAAATAAAAAGTCATTATCACACAAAAGTGGTTCCATGGGGTCCCCAAGTTTGGAAAAAGGAATACCATGGTCGGCCATGACACAACCAGTAGAATTAGGACAAATTTTGGGGTCATTTTTTATTATTATGATATTATTTTATTATCCTTAACTACCCGATTACTAATTAATCAAGATAATTAAAGATAATTACCGTCGTTACTATTCATATTGTCCAAAAAAAGTGTCTTGATTACATAATTTGGACCTTCTGATTTCAAATATGTAATTCATTTTACCAAATTACAAACAGAGAAATTGCAATAATTAATTTAAAAATAATTCCTGTTTTCAAAACAAATAGTGGGTTTTTTTAGAAACAATATCTATGAAAAGTTTGGCACTTGTTTATGCCCAATTCTGAAGTAAAATTAATCCTAATGACCACCATTGGATTAAATGGTAAAAATATATTCTAATTACACTTTAAAACCAATTAAAAATATAATCTAACCATATAATTAAATTATGTAAAAAATCATTTTTGATGTAAAATGCAGTATTTTTCACTATTCATTAAAAAATGAACATTGTCAGAAAAATACCAAAAAAATATCCAACGTAAATTTCAATGTCCCAATTATAAGGAATAATTTTATTCTGACAAATAGAGTCTATAAAATTATCAAAGGTTTGATTTAATAAATGGTTTGGTATCAAAAGGCAGTAAAACAATCTTTTAAAAATATTAGTGTATTCCATGCTTAAGATTGGATTTATTCACATTTTAAGCCTCTAAAACACTATCTAATTCATAAATAGACATAGGTAAAAATATCTATTATTCATTACTTACTTGGGATGTTATATCCTTCCCCCCTTTAGAAAATTGTGTCCCCGTAATTTATTTACTTAACGAATAAGTGGGGGTATTTATCCCTTATTGCATTTTTAGATTCCCATGTTTCCTCTTCAATCATGTGGTTTTTTCACAAAACCTTTACATGATGAATCAAATTATTCCGCAACACTTGCTACCTGTGGTCAAGAATCTGGACCGGTTGTTCCTCGTAAGATAGATTCTCTTCCAGCTAAACTACCTCTGGACTCAAAACATGAGATGGATCCTGCATGTACTTCCTTAACATTGAAACATGAAAAACATTGTGTACCTCAGATAAACTCGGAGGTAAAGCCACTCGGTATGAAACTGTTCTAACTCTCTCCAGAATTTCATATGGTCCAATTAACCTTGAACATAGCTTTCCTTTCTTACCAAATCAGATCACACTTTTCCATGGTGAAACATTGAGAAAAACATGATCACCTACCTCAAAAGAGAGATCCTTCCTCCTGTTGTCCGCATAACTCTTCTGCCTACTCTGAGCTGTTCTCATGTGTTTCTGTATCAACTGAAATTTTTCTGCCAACTCTTCTACCTATTCTGGTCCCATCAACTACCTTTCACCTACTTCATCCCAAAAATCTGGAGTTCGACACCGCTTCCCATATAATGCCTCAAATGGTGCCGTCTGTATACTGGAATGAAAACTGTTATTATAAGAAAACTCAACCAAAGAAAGGTGTTAGTCCCAACTTCCCTGATAATCCATTGAACAAGAATGTAGAATATCATCCAAAGTCTGAATCGTTTGTTATGACTTTGAATCTGATTGAGGATGAAAAGCCGTAGAAAAATTTAATTCAGTACCCACCGACTTTTGAAGGCCATTCCAAAAGTTAGAAGTGAACCTGGGATCACGGTCAGATACAATGGAGAGAGGAACTCCATGTAACCTGACTATATCTTTAAGATACAAACAGGAATCTTGATCTTGGGAAAAAGTATCTCATATAGCAAGGAAATGAGCAGATTTAGTCAAGCGATCAACAATAACCCAGATTGCATTATTACCTCGAGGTTTCTTCGGCAATCCCACAACGAAGTCCATGGGTATATTCTCCCATTTCCACTCTGGCACTGGTAAAGGCTGAAGCATCCCTTTCGGTAACTGCCACTCTTCTTTAACCTGTGGACAAGTCAAACACTTCACAGTAAAATTAGTAATGTCTCTTTTCATTCCGTCCCACCAGTAATACTCCCGAAGATCTCTATACATCTTAGTACTGCCCGGATGAACTGAAAATGGAGAACTATGAGCTTCACATAATAAATCTATCTTCAATTGCGAATCACACAGAACAAACAATCTCTCCCGAAATCTCAAAACAAAATCATTATCAAGTTTGAATTCAGGAAACATACCCTTATGAACCAGCTTTACCCTTTTCTGAAACTCACTGTCTTGTTTCTATGCTTGCTTAATTATGTATTATAAAGAAGATTTCACTTATACCTGAAACAAAATAGAAGAACATCCTGCACCAACAACTTCTATGCCAAATTTCATCAAATCCTTAACTAAAGGATCACGTTCCAAACACAACATCTTTAATGAAGCATTGATTTTTCGACTCAAAGCGTCAACCACTTTATTTTCTTTTCCCGGATGGTAATGAATTGTAAAATCATAATCCTTGATTAATTCCAGCCATCTCCTTGTCTCATGTTCAATTATTTCTGAGTGAATATATATTTTAAAATTTTTTGATCAGTATATATTTCACACTTTACTCCATACAAATGATGCCTCCAAATTTTTTAAGAAAAAACAACAGCAGCTAAATCCAAATCATGTGTAGGGTAATTTACCTCATGAGTTTTGAACTGACGTAAAGCATAAGCAATTACCTGATCATTCTGCATTAGGATGAAACCAAGTCCTTTCAATGAAGCATCACTGTAGATAACAAACTCACCATTCCTGGAAGGTAGTGCCAAAACTGGAGCATTCACCAATCTTCTTTTCAATTCCTGAAAACAATCATCACATTCTTTTGTCCAGATAAACTTAACACCCTTCCGAGTTAGCTTAGTCATTGGACTAGATAACTGTGGAAATTTTTTAACAAACCTTCGGTAATAGCCTGCTAAACCAAGGAAGCTACGAATCTCAGTTACATTTGTGGGTCTTGGCCATTCTTCAAGAACCTTTGTTTTTACAGGATCAATAGTTATCCCATCTTTAGAAACAATGTGACCAAGGAAAGAATTTTTTTTCAACCAAAACTCACACTTTATGAATTTCCCATACAATTTATTTTCTTTTAAGGTTTGGAAAATAACCATTAAATCACTTTCATGCTCCTCTTTAATTTTAGAAAACACCAAAATATCATTGATGAAAACAACCACAAAATTATCCAAGAACTCATGGAAAATTATAGTCATAAGTTCCATGAATACAGCAGGTGAATTGGTTAGCCGAAAAGGCATTGAAAAAAATTCATAATGGCCATATCTTGCACGAAACATGGTCTTCGGAATATCTGCTTCCTTAACCTTCAACTGATGGTACCCCGATCTCAGGTCAATCTTTGAAAAAAAAACTAAGCTCCCTGGAGCTGATCAAACAAGTCATTGATATGAGGCAAAGGATATTTGTTCTTAATAGTGATGTTATTCAAGCCTCTATAATCAGTGCAAAGTCTCATTGAACCATTTTTCTTTTTAACAAATAAGACAGGATCACCCCATGGTGATGTGCTAGGTCGAATGAAACCTTTCTCTAATAAATCTTGCAATTTCTCCTTCAACATTAAAAGTTCAGTTTGAGCCATTCGATAAGGGGGTTTTGAAATTGTCTTAGCATTAGGAACTAAGTCAATGGTAAATTCAACTTCCCGATCTGGTATTATTTCCGGCAACTCATCAGGAAAAACGTCAGGATACTCATTTAAAACAGGCACATCATTAATTTGAACAGTTCCCTGGTTTCCAGCGATATGTGCAAGGTAACATTTATTTCCATCTTTTACATGTTTCTCAGCCTCCTGATATGTTATCAACAGAAAGGATTCATTCTTGTATACAAACTGAAAGTCTTTCTGAAAATAAACTTCTTTATCTCTACAGTCAATCTTAGCATGGTAAATAGAGAGCCAATCCATACCCAGGATAACATCAAACTCTACTAGTGGTTAAACAATAAGGTTTTCAAGTAGGTTGTTTCTGCGGATAAGGATAGGAAGATTCTTATAAATTCTTTTTGCCTCAACATTTCTCCCAGGTGTTTTTACCACAATTTCAGGAGCCATTTCTTGAGATGGTATTCCCATTTTACTAGAGACTTTTTCAAAGATGAAGGAATGTGTAGACCTCGAATCAAACAACACACTGGCATAATCTGAAAAAACAAACAAAGTACCTGATACAACTTCATTTGATGGCTCAACATCTGCTGAAGTAGTTGCAAAGGATTTCACCACCCCTTTGTGCTTGTAGTCTAACTACTTTCCATCACTCAAGGTCTTTGTCGAACACTCGTTTGCATATTGACCCATCTCATTGAAATTAAAACATTTCACTAACTGTAAATCAAATTTGGTCTTACCATCACACTGATTTTTTTCAGTGCAATCACGAGCCATATGTACCATTTACCGCATCGGTATCACTTTCCAGAATTTAGAATACATTCCCTAGAATTCCTTTTACCACATCTATCACAAACTAGAAACATAGTTTTCTTACCATCAGACATTTTTGAATAATTCTTTCCTTTCTCCTGCCACCTCGGTCTCTTCTTCTGCTATTTGTTATATAACACTTGATCATCAGAAAACTCCATTTCCACCTTATCATCACATCGAAAAAGATTTTCATAACTTTTTAACTCAAAAGAATCCAATACCCTTCGATATTCTGGCTTTAATCCTGAGTAAAAACGATTGATTTTACTATCAAGGTCTCGGATAAAATTTGGAGCATACCTTTCCAATCGACTGAAACTTTCTTCACAGGCAGCCACTGAGTATTGCTCTTCCCTCAATTCCAGGAAAGGTTTTTCCATCCTAAGTCGAATAGCCTTAGGAAAATAATTCTCAAGAAACATAACTTTGAATTCATCCCAGTCGAGAGCATCAATATCATCAGCATCCCTGATATTTTTAACCATCGCCCACCACTGATCTGCTTCACCCTCCAAATGGTAAATAATAAGACTAACCTTTTGATTGTCTGAACACCCCATGACATTGAAAATCTTCTCAAGTGCTTTAATCCACCCTTAAGATAGTACAAGGTCATATGATCCTCTAAATGATAGGGGATGTTGCCTCATGAAATGTTCCACCACTGACATGTTCCTCTGCGGTTGATCTGGCTGATCTCGTGCATGTATACCATCACTATTTATCACTTGAGTCAACTGCGCCATTACTACAACAAACTTTTCAGTTCCAATTCCAACCATCTCAGGATGCTGATTCAGAAGGATATTTCCATCTATATCCCTTCCTAGCACTGCTTCTCTATTTCCTCTGTGGAAAACCATTCTGAACAGACATGTCTTAGATGAAGCAACATGGTAATCTTCAAATGCTATATCATTTCAATTTGACCATAAAAAAATATTTTTGGATAATCATTTAATAGAATTCTAACTCCTAAAGTTATCTAAACTGAACTTTGATACCAACTATAAGGCCCCAGCCTTAAACATTACATAATCTTGAGTTATTTCAAGAAAACACGTTGAGGACCTTTTCAGGTTTAGAGTTTTAGAGAATTAGATCATAAATCATGCATTACATTCCACATTTAAAAAAATTGGTTACATAAAAGATAGTATTAATTTTTTTTCCTTCAACGGAAACATATTTAAAACAAAACATGGATTCTTTCATGACACTTCCTTGACCCTATCAGCACATCATGTACCTTTCCCTTGACCTGTGAAAAACATTTCAAAAACATTGGATAAGCATAAAAAGCTCAGTAAGAGATATAAAAGTATGAAATGAAAACATTTACCATGTATGAAATCATAATTTACTCATAAAACATAAGCATTTTAACATACCTCATCAAATCATGAATAAATCATAGAAATCATATGACATAAAGGTAACGTGAGGCATTCATAACATTCTTACGTACGGAGTAACCCTCATGGTTATGTTTGGAATACCCATCACAGTATATTCCTTAAATCTGTTCGGAGAAACCTTAACATGTAACCCCTTCACATTACCCAATCCATTGGAGAGCTATACCGGGCTCACCAGCCCTTAGTTTATCATGGAACCACCCATCTTCATAAACAATTCCCAAGAACCATAACATAATCATATCACATAAAACAAGAATAAAGAAAACATAACATTTCCACATTTGAATCACAAGATATCAATACAACACATTGATATAATAAAAAAAATATCAAAACCATTTTCAATACTAAAATAAAAGAGAATTAAAACATGGTATTTATTTTTTATTTAAAAAAAGGTTATGGCTTGTAGAGGAAGCCGAAACTCAAATAATGGTCACGGTGGTGGAGAAGTCATTGTCACCGCATACGTACGACAAAAACAAATTCCCTTTTGTCGTTTAGTAAACACTTCATATAAAAAATATTCCTTTTGAATAAATGTAATAGTCAAAGGGGTTTATACACCGTATAAATAAAGTTTTGTATAAAACATAATATGCCTCAATAAAAGGAGATTGAGACGAAGTCCCTTACCTCGTATCCAACTTGACTTGATCATTATTTAATCTCATGAATAATAAACATGAGTCAATTTATACTTGCTTAAGAACCTTTTTCAAGTTCATTATTTCTTTAATATCACTTATTACCATGTCATGAACACTATGTAATTATTTAAGATAATACCGGTCGTTTTAACGATCATTGGTACTTGAGTCAAAAATAAACTCTTTATAATTACAAGTTGTTCAAGTATCCATTATATCTATAGTTATATTCATGAGGTATATATCATATATATCATATATATCCAGTATATACATGCATTTATAATATTACATAACATTTAGAGGTAAGAAATGAAATGCACTGTTCAGGGAGAAGGTAAGTCGTACGTACGCATGAACGCTACTTTTATTTCTATTTCGTATTTTATGGAATGGAATCATAATGATATTAAGATATATTATAATTCCAGTATAATATCATATATAATATCATTAATTACATCTTTTATAAATCCCATATATGGAATTAACGAATCAAATCACTTTGAGGGGGCGGTAGTCCGCACTTCCTAAAATGAAGATATCGCGTATACCCATAATGGAAGCCATAAATGTATGCCATAAATGAAAAATACAGAAGCTTAAGGAAAACATAAACATATCATATATCATATATAAATATAGTGACATCTTAATGGCCACCTTTGAAGGTGTTATAATAATATTGAACAATCATCGTTTCATGAGGCAAAAATTCTCCATCCACGGAAACAGTATGTTCTTTAACCATTAGATGTAGGTGTGTGTAAGTGTAGCTCGAATAATTATTATAAAAACATCCTAGTATATTTAACATATTGTTTTTGTTAAAAAATAAATGAATAAACAGATTTTAGTGGGTAGGATAAGCAAAATAAAATAAAATAACATTAGAGAAGTCTTTACCTTTAAATCGGGTAACTCCTCTTGGTTAGAACCAAAAGGGTTTCTTGAAGAGCCTTCTGCCTAAGGTAAGGCTTCTAGGATGAATAGAGGGATATGGAGAGATAAAATGAGTAGATCATGGCAAATCCAATGGATTGAGAAGTGTGGGTAAGGAGGTATAGGTGGGGGCCTTTTATAAGGTGAGAGGAGGGGCACTCTTTGGAAGGTATCAAATGTTACTTTATTTTCAAATGAGTTTCGGATTTTAAAGGTCCTACATTGATGTATTTCGAGGATAAGGTGATAAGGGTTAAAAATATATTCATACAATAGGTCTTTGACAAGTTTAGGCCTTATATGTTACATTATATTTTCATTTTATTTAAATCGTTTATTAATGAGGTAATCGCTGCATCATCACGATGTCATAAATAATTTAATTTATTTAATGACTAAAAATTATAAAAAAAATACTATGATGTAGGAAATATTTTTAGATTTAAAATTACTATTTATAGTCTAATAGATCATTTATGTAGACAAAATTAAAATTGTTTTACTCAGGTGATACATTCTTTGTTATATTTAACTTTCTTTAAAAATAAAAAGATAAAAAGTCATTATCACACAAAAGTGATTCCATGGGGTCCCCAAGTTTGGTAAAAGGCATCTCATGGTCGTCCATGATCCAACTCGTAGCATTAGGACACATGTTGGGGTCATTTGTTATTATTATGATATTATTTTATTATCCTTAACTACCCGATTACTAATTAATCAAGATAATTAAAGATAATTACCGTCGTTACTATTCATAATGTCCAGAAACAAAAGAGTCTTGATTACATAATTTGGACCTTCTGATTACAAATATTTATTCCATTTTACCAAATTCCAAACATAGAAATTTCAATAATTAATTTAAAAATAATCCTCGTTGTCAAAAATAAATAGCGGGTTTTTTTAGAAACAATATCTATGAAAAGTTTGGCACTTGTTTATGCCCAATTCCAAAGTGAAATTAATCCTAATGACCAAAATTGGATTAAATGGTAAAAATATATTATAATTACACTTTAAAACAAATTAAATATATAATCTAACCATATAATAAAATTATATGAAAAAGCAGTTTTGATGTAAAATGCAGTATTTTTCACTATTAATTAAAAAATGAACATTGTCAGAAAAATACCAAAAAATTATCCAATGTAAATTTCAATGTCCAAATCATAAATAATGAGTTTATTTTTACAAATAGAGTCTATAAAATTGTCAAAATTTTTATTTAAAAAATGGTTTGCCATCAAAAGGTAGTAAAACAATCTTTTAAAAATATTAGTGTATTCCATGCTTAAGATTGGATTTATTCTCATTTTAAGCCTCTAAAACACTATCTAATTCATAAATAGACATAGGTAAAAATATCTATTATTCATTAATTACTTGGGATGTTACAAGTATGCAAATATCTTGATTTTTTGACCTTATGTTTGTTTACATCAACTATTCTCCCTCAGTGTTTGATCCTCCCTTCTGTATTTCCACCTCAACCAGCACTCGACCTCCCGGAATGAGTCAAATCCCTTGGTTCTCTACCCCTCATTTTTGAATCCTGGTTTCCCCTAACCATTATTTTTTTGTATTTTATTTAATGATAAATTTATTTTTATATTAACAATTTTTATTTTCAACAAAAAATATTAATTATAGTCATATATGTTTTCATAATTATCATAATATATTCTCAAAATTTGTTAAATTTAATATTCCAAAATATTATTATTCATATTAGATAAATATATATATATATATATATATAAAGTAATAATACTCATAATTTATAAATATCATAATTTCCTTTATTAGAATATTTACAATTTTATATATTTTATAATAGATTTAATTAATATTTAAATTTTATAATAAAAAAATATTATAATTTTTATTCAAAAAAATTAATTTATGTTTCATTTATTTAAATATTTTACAGTAATAAAATTATAATTATAATTATTCTCTTAACTTTCATATTGGATAAAAAATAAAACATTATCAATTTTCTATAACTTTATATGATACATAATTATAATATTTTAGTAATAAATTTTAAATAAAAAATAATTTTCAAAAATTAATATTTTTTAGAGTGTTTAAATTATAATTCCTATAATTTATTTATTTTCATTGAAATGTACTATTTATTGAATAATAATTCAATAAAATAAATTTAGAAATTTATATTTTAACTTATAACCAAACTTTATTAATGAAAAATATTTTAGTTTCAAAAATATTTATTATATTAAACCATATTTTAATTATTTTAGGTATTTCTATATATAATTTTTTTAATAAAATTAACAAATAACAACATTATTTAAAAAAAGTCATTTAAGATCATTATTATAATTTCTTTCATTAATTATTTACTTAATTTAATATTAATTACAACTTTGGTTTGTCAAAATTATTATTTATAATATTGAATTTATATTTAAATAAATTTAATATTTTGAATAATAAAAGAAATAATTCTTATACTAAAACTTAGGGTGATACATCCCCCCCCCCCTAAATAAATTATGCCATCACAATTCATTCTCTATTCCTAATAATATTTGTAATTTTCATATTCAGAATAAGTAAAGAAAATATTCTTAAGGGTAGTTCATTACATAGAAGTTCCAAAAAATTATCACTTAGAATTATTTCCCAAATTAAAATGCATAATATATAATGTTATCTAGACCGTTCCTATGATACCATTTTGATTTATTAAACCCAAACATCTGGATTTGGTACTAAAAATGTGTGGTGTATTTTTTTATTAAATGATAAAAAATACATAGCACATTATACATCTAATGAAATTTTCCGATCTATGTTCTGGAGTATTAGGAAAACATACATTACATAAAAAAATAGAGTTTACAAAAAATAATTATAAAATAAATTATTGGATTCGTGGGTGCTAACCACTTAAACAAAATCCATCTAATTTAAAACTTTAAAAATACATGTGAAAATTATTATAAAACATGGGGTGATCATAAAATTACCTAGTAAGGGGTTTAAAAACCAATGAAATGTAATTTTATAAATATTTATTCCAAAAATATTTTAAAATATTTTATATCAAAGATATAAACATTTTATATATAAAATACTTTTAAATAAAATTCAAAAATACTAATCATTTTGAAAATCCAGTTCAAAAATAATCTTTTAAAAAACATAGATTTCCCCTTTAAAAATATTATTAAAAATAATAAATCCTTTATGGATAATTTGTATACCTGTAAGATCTTATGAAAACCATGTGGCCACATTACAGCATCAGTTTCTAGACAATGTCCCACTGAGGTCGTGGGTTCACATCCCATTCCTCATCGTCTCATTTGATATGAAAGTGATGGATTCAATGAAATATATTTTTGAAGATACTCTTTTCTCATTCATAACCCATTAATTTTTTAAAATATTACATATATTATTTTTTAGAATAACATAATTTAATAACATTTATTCTTGGAAAAATATTACTTTTTGGAGAAATCCATTTTTAGAAAAGTGTTACTTAACAGAATATAAACAAATTAAAATTAAAACTAGTACTTGTATTAAAATTCATTAAATTTCATAAGAAAATATAAAATATGTTAATATCTACTAATATGCATGAAATTCACGAACATAAAATATCATTTCACATTTTTATAAAAATAATAATATTCCTTTAAAAATATAATTATAGAAAATATAAACATTTGAGAATAATTATTTCCATTAATAATTTTAAAATAAAAATTTTAAAAATATAGTAAATTTTCTTTGAAATAATAATAATTTTAAATAAGGTATTTAAAAAAATAAATTTTTTCCCTCGCTTTATTTATATAATACTTCTTCTTCTTCTAGCCATTGTACTCACTCACTATATCTCTCTCACTAAAGTTTTGTTTTTCTCTACTATCAAACTCTATCCATCTCAAATACATTTCAAAATTTGAAAGTAATTATATAGTATTAAAGGATTTATATAGTCAAATCTTAAATTTTTTTATATAAATATAAATATATATATATATCTTCACAAATCATTCAGATGTAATCGAAATGGGAAAACTATTGGTGTAGTGTAATCGCTTCATCTAATTCTGATTTTATAAGGATCCCTCTTAGGATAAAATAAGTTCAACAAGTATATTCAAATTTATATATATTTAAATTAATTATACAAATCTTATAAAATGGATAACCTAAAAAATATGCACTATAATTGATTAAATTTGATGTTTACGTCATATTATTTATCTTGTTTTGATTTTGTTTTATTCAAATCTTCTTCATGAATCATCGATATATATCCAAATATAAAATAGTATCGGAGAAGAAATAATTTCATGATATAAAATGGTATTGGACTATATACAAACCAAAAAAAAGGAAAACAATGAATAGGGTCTTCTGATATCGACCGATGAAGATAATTGATGAAAATGATGACTGTGTTACTAATAAGCTGACCTGGACACCTAGAATGAATATTTGAACACATAGAAATAAAAACACACACCTAACATAAGATATTCACAAATAAATTTTTAGAATGAGATTATGAAGAATAACACACACATGATTTTTCCTATTTGTGTATGAAACACTACTGAGATTGCAACCGTTTCAATCCACCTTTTAATCTCTTCATTTTTTTCAACCCCAAGTTGATTCACTTCACCTGAACTCCTCAGTGATTGAGCCTCCCTTCGGCATTTCAACGTCTTCTTGTGATCGTCCTCCTAGAAGGATTCATAGCCATCAGTTCTCTTCCCATAATTTCTAATTCTTAGTTTCTGATTATCTTCATTTTTTTGTAATTTATTTATAATAAGTTTTTTTTATATTCATAATTCAAATTTTCTAAATAAAAATAGAATTTACTCATTTTTTTCTTTAGAATTTTCTAAATATATTAATAAATTTTGTTAAAAATAATATTAAATAATATGAATATATATATTGGATATATATATATATATAATGTAATAATACACATAATTCATAATTAGCATAATATTATTTTTTAAAATATTTCCAATTTTATCTATTTTATAATAAATTACCTTAATGTTCATAATTTTATAATAACCAAATATATTATTTTTAATATTTATAAATTTAATCATTTATATTTCAATTATTTCAAATATTTTATTATAATCAAATTTTTATTATAGTTTTTATTTTAAATTTCAAATTAGGTACACATAAAAAATTATCATTTTTCTTTAATGTTATATGTCACATAATTATAAAATTTTAATTATAAATTCTATATTGAAAATCTAGTCACTAAAATTAATAATTTTTTAAAGTGTTTAAATTATAATTCTAATAATATATTTATTTTCATAAAAACAAAATATTATTTATTGAACAATATTTCAATAAATTTTTTTTTTATAAATTTAAATATTAACTTATAAACATCATTGCCCGAATGTCCTGGAGGCCTTCATTTTTATTGATTTCTGATAACCCCCCTTTAGAGGGATGAGGGGGAACCCTTACAAGGCCCGTAGGCTCAGAGATTATATGGACTATAGGCTTAGGAGATGACATGAACTGAAAGACCTAGGGACTTAAATGATACTATCTACAAGGAACTGTCCCTCCCCACCATCTGCATCATGATAGTAGCTCTCCACCTTCGCATGGTCATCTAGCTAGGCTTCCCGTGCAAGCACATGCTGATCCCGATGGCATAGCTATACCCTCTCATTCTGACAATCCATTTGGATCTAATCTGGTGATTTCACCTGCTCTGAACCCTAATCTGGGGCTGCTCCTTTTTTATAGTGTGTCTGGGGCAACTGCATGTGACCCAAAGGCCTTGAGGTGGCCTGAAGGCCTTAAACGTGGCCTGAAAGCCCTACTAACCCGAAGTCCTAGGTGGACCGAAATCCTTAAAGACTCCAAGCCCAAACTGGTGGCCCAAGTTGAATATTTCCAGCTACTACAGTATCGAACAATACATGGTACATTAACTGCTGCATTGCCTACTATAGTACCGCACAATACTTTCTACAGAAAGAGCTTCATTATAATTTCTTCATTTAATTATTTATATAATTTTATATTCATTAGAAATTTGTTTTATGAACATTATTATTTCTAATATTGAATTATTTTTTAAACAATGATAATAATTTAAAAAATAAATAAATAAATCTTATATTAAAACGCGAGATGTTAAAGTTATCCGACAAGCACAAAGGGTAGGTTGATTAAAATATATTTCTATAGTGGATCAATCTATCTAATGAGATGAGCTACAATTGTGGGGGTATAACCAGTTATTAGAATACTGTGATTGGGGGTATAACCATCTTGTAATAGGGGTATAATAATTTACTATTCATAATCACATTCTGATATAGTGTAAAATCCATGTAAGGGGGTATAACCAACATGAAAAAAGAGTAGGCCTTTATGCTGAACCTTGTAAATCCTTGTGTTATTTTCATTTGATTTATAGCATTATTTAGTGTAAGGATGAGAAAAAAAATAATTGTACATCATGGTTTTAAATAGATATTGAAGTTTAATTTAAAATGAAAAATTTATAAAAATAAAAGGGATCACTAATTCACCCCTTCCCCCTCTTAGTGATCTTACACTAATATGAACCTCACATGTAGTATTAGAGAAATGTTTTATTCAGAATGATCCAATATACTTTTGAATATTAATAATATGAATTCACTAAAAAATTGGGGTGTTATTATTTTCATATATTAGAACATACATGGGTGGGGAAATATGATGATATCGTATCACCTTTCACATGGAATATAAGTATGGGAATCATCTGTAAGGGGATTTCCACCCTATTATGATTATTCTCCTATGACTTTTATAGAGAATAGGAACATGAAGATTGATGGAAATTATCCAAATTAAATCTTGATATCTTTAACAAATAAGGTATACACTAAAGTGATGGGTCTCCAAACATCTCTTTAGATCTGGGATAAACTGAGAAGCCAATATGAAGTAAATCATAAAGTCAAATAAGTCGACATTCAAATATAGAGAAGCATATTTTAAGTTATAAAAATGTTTTATGATGAATGTTTTGATGACTAATCTAAATGTTTAATTGGGATTGTTAGTAGAATCATAATTTTTAGTGAGAAGTTGGATGACTCAACTATTGTAAAGAATTTGATGATAAATTTTCAAGATAGATTTAATCCAAAGGATTCAACTCTAGAATACATAGACGATCTATCATTTGATGAACTTCATAATATTCTCATAACATATGAAATGTGAAAACTAATATAATTCAAGAAGAATCCAAGATATGATATGTAATTTTAATCTATGATAAAAGGTAAATCTATAATCAATGAAAATCTAAAATCATGTGATTCTTAGGATGAAGATGCTAAATATGACTTCATTCAAATGTTCTCCATATTTCCAACAATGTTAAAAGGGTAAGATGGAATTGAAAAGGAAAAAATTACTCAAACATCGTAATTTATAAATAAATTGTCATTTATCAGGTGACTTTAAAAATAAGAAGGCTTTTACACTAAATAAGATAAAGAAGATAAGAATTACCAAAAAATTAAGTGGATGAATCATTAAAGATGTTTACTTCTAAGAATATAAATATGATGAGAAAATAAATAGATAAATTTTTAACATCAAGTAGTGATTCTATAGATAGAAGATCTTCAAAGAGTCTTACAGGTTTTATGGGAAAAGATAATAAATCTAAAGACTCATTTGAATATGATAAATTTGATGATGGAATCAAAATATAATGGATTTTAAATGAAAATATTAAGGATACACTTTTTTCCAATCTAAAACATAAAAAGCAAAGGAAATGGATAAAGAAATATGTTGATAGTCTCACCATTAAAAATAATTAATGTATCTAGAAATAAGTGACTCATATTAAAAAAATAAGGGCATGTAAGATAAAGATATAATATTTGGAAGGAAAAGATGAAAACTATTTAAGAAAAAAAAATTTAAAATGTGGAGGTTGACCAAAATGAATCAAAACTAGTTAAAGATAATAAAAAAATAAAAATTATAGATATCTAAATATGATAATTTTATGAATGATCTATGTTAAAAACATGATAATAAAGAATAAAATTATCTAAGATAAAGTTAATGTGAGTTACTACTCAAAATGAGATAAATAAAAATACGAAATACTTAACTAGATCATTTGAACATAAATATGATTCATCACAAGCTGTTGAGAATAAGGGTCAACTAATATAGGGTTTTTAAACTCCAAATCTGTCTCACTGTATATCATTCATCTCGAATTGTATAGTTTTGAGAGTAAATAATAAACAAATTAGGTCCAATGGAATAAATTATAAAAAAAAATTCATAATAGAATAGTTCTCTAATTTGGAATAATGTTTTCCTCCAATAAGAAACATCAATAGTCTCTGAAAAGACAAAAACAAAAATATTTAGAGAAGAACTACTTTCATTCTATAATATCAAGTATTTGAAGCTGTTGATAGTGTTTTATAGTGTTTGGTCATCAATATTAATCATGAAGATATAACATGTCTCTACTAGGAATGACTCATGGATCAAGGGGGGTCAATACTAAAAAGATGAGAACAGATTATCAAAAACAGAATCATGTGACCAATACATCATCTAAACTATCAACATATAAATTTTTTTATGATTTAATTAATTTATGTGGAATTTGTTTTCAAGAATATCAAAAATATTATAAATGAAAATATAACATGCATTTTTATATCCTTTATAATTTGAATGGAAAGAGAAGTCATAAAGTGAAGACAACTATAGTCAATAATTAATGTTGTGGGAAGATCAAACTAATAGATTAAGTTCATAAGCTAGCCAAGACAAAAAAATGTGGTGATAATTGGAGAAGTAAAATTTGATAAAAAAAATTATCTACAAATGACGAATTAAAAATTCTAAAGTGTGAAAGGTGTGAAAAAATTGGCAGCATAAAAAAACTGTATGATAATTTTTCCATCCAAATAAGAGATCCTAAAGAATATGTGGAAAAAATAGAGTAATTATTCTAATACTAAAAAGTAAAATGCATAGTGTCAACTGATAAAGAAAACTTTATCACGCATTCTAATAAATATTTGATGAAGAAAAGTCTATATTCAGATGAGGCACTCGGTCTAAATTTTTATTTTAAATATATTTGACGTCCCTCATTCTTGCATTTACCTTTTTTATATGAACTAACATGTATTTAATTTAAGGAGAAGATAATTTCATCATGGATAAAACTTATACCCATGATTATTAATGAGGCGTATAACTTTAGGAGGACATCGGATCTGAGGTATGATCATCACACTTGATCATCTTTCTTGATTATGTCAAACTAGTTCTAATGAAGGAGTAATAGATCATGAGAAATATGAGATATAGGGGGGGTAAAATTTTATGCATTATAAATATTATTGATTAATTTTTTATGATGTTTAGAGGATATGTATTGAAAAATTTATTTATATATCCCATGAAATGAAGAAGTTGTATGACATTGAGGATGGTATCACAGGTGAATGTTCATTATGGATAAATTTGATTCATTGGTAACATCACTCTTGTTTTCAACTCCAGGTTATCCCACATATTGTTAGAGTTTTCTAAATAAAATCACATTTCATTAAAAATGAATGTTGTTCCATTATTTAAGAAGAGATAAGTCATAAATCTATAAATAAATATTTATAAGTTGAGATAATAATACCCCATTTATCCTTTATATTTAATTTTCAATACAGGGGACACATTTATGTGAAACATATTGACTTTTGAATAAGTGAAATTATATTGGACGAAATAAAAAGGGTGGATATTATTGGGACCAATGGTCTTGGATTTTATTTGTCGTCAACAGGGGCCAATATGTGTTGGATTTATAAGAATAGATGAAGTGAATATGGATAGATAATTCTTAATTCCCATAATCCATTACGATGATTGATTGAACTTATATTAACTATCAATGACATGTGAAAAAGTAGTTTTGAAGGTATTCACAATTCAAAAAAAAAACTAAAAGACCATGAAAATATTTATTTCATGATGAGAAGAAGAATAATTGAAGTTATATATACAATAATATATTCATATATTTTTCGTGAAGATAATGAAAAGGATCTTTCAAGAAGAATTTTGGAGGTATATATTTGAGAATGGATTAGAGTTCACTATTGTACATAGATATTTATATGTTTTATTTATTATGGGACTCATATAAAAAATATGGAAAACCATAGACGTTTCATGGACCAACTCAATACCACACATTTTGGAGGAGGACCTCAACCATGTGGGAGAGTTAGTCTATGAAGTCTATAGGGCTGAAGGAGTGTGGCCTGGGAAATTAGCCCATGGTAGCACACTCGGGTGTGAGAGTGCATGGGCTTGGGAAAGTGGACCATCATGGGTCCAGGCAGCCCGTGAGGTACGGGTTTATGAGAGTGTATATTGGTATGGATTCCACCAACTATCTTGAAATGGTAGCGATATAGATTGACTTATTAAGGAGGGAGCAACCAAACACATTTTTGATGTGGGACACATCTAGCGCAGACACTATTCATCTACATTAATGAGATATATACATTTCATGGTCCATTTTATGAGATCTATGAGAGTTATATGATAAATCATATGGATTTTCATCTACCTCTGGTAATATATGAGTGTTCCAACTCACCTAAGTATATGGTCAGACCACTAAAGATCAAATTCGTGGTCACCATTACTATTCCCTTTCCAATATACCGAGTCGATGACACCAATAACCTCCATGAATTTTATCTATGTCTTTAAAATATAGGATAATTTGAGTAACAATATTTGGCTGAATCAAAACATAGTTGCAGGAGGTCGTTCGTTCAACTGATTACCATGGATGATTTTGAGCTTACAAAAATGAGGAGCACGTGATTACAATGGAATGAATATAAAGTGTTCTCACATAAGAAGAGATGCTACTATTTCTAAATTATATATTTGTGAAACAAATGAAATTTAGGTTTTCATAAAATCCATAGAATGGATTAAATATTGAATATTTTAAATGACATAAAATGTGAAGAGAGGAGGTGAAAGGAGGCAGTGATCATTTCAAATAAAAGGAAAATAATCTCAATTATGGGTGATACTTCTGATCATTTCATAGAGATCATTATTTTCCAAAGAAAAAAATGCATTATGAACCATTCTAATTCATGAAGAGTGAATCCCTCCTATGAAACTCTTATTCAAAAGATAAGATAATAATTCCCACAAGAATTTGAATTATATTTACACACTCTAAGCACATCAGGAATGATCAGTTATATGGATCCATTTTAGAGATTGTGACATCCTCATGTGTTATGATTCAAACTTTTTTGAACTCCCAAAGGTGTCTCAAAACAATTTTTTATTAGTAAAACTCTTTTCATACCTATTATGGTGTGTGAAAAGAGGATAACTAAGATATCCCACTACACTAGAATGATTTAATTTTTGAACAGTGACATACACAGCCATACAAAAATTATTATCATGATACCTAAAATATACATGCATGTTACCCTATAGTTGCATGAGGTGTAAGTGAGGTGATCTGTGAAGCATGAAAGAAGATAGTGGATATTTCATGATAACATGCACACAAGTAAGTATAACCATTTGAGAATATAACCCAGGCATAATATTTAGTAGAAAATAAAATAATAAAGAAAGATGAAATATGTGAAATGGGTTCAAGAAGAGAAGATAACTATATTGGGAAAGTTTTATCTTTCATTATATAATAAATATGAACTTTTTCTCACAACTTTCACTCATTTACTAAGTTCCAGTCTTCATTAAATGAGATAAATAATTTTTAATCAAGCATTTGACAAAATGGAGGATGCTAATTATCTATTGTGTTCCAAATTTCTTTAAGAAAGAACATTGTATTCGCAATGGTACATGAATTTTAAAAAATAAATAGTGGTCTATAAATAGCATATAGGAGGATCATCAAATGATATTTCTACAATGGATCGATCCATCTAATGAGATAGACTTCTTCTGGGGGGTATAACCATTCACTAGAAGATTGTGATTCAGGGTATAACCAATCACTAGAGAAGAAGGTGCAGTTTGAGGGTATAAGGAACTGGTGAAGGTGGATTACATATGGGGGTATAACCATATTGTAATTTTGGGGGTATAACAAATTAATTTTTAAAATAACTTTATCATATAGTTTAGAATCTGTATTGT
Organism: Viscum album; assembly: GCA_963277665.1. Classification (NCBI taxonomy): domain Eukaryota; kingdom Viridiplantae; phylum Streptophyta; class Magnoliopsida; order Santalales; family Viscaceae; genus Viscum; species Viscum album. The sequence goes on from OY728158.1 coordinate 1,470,265,212, forward strand.
TGGGGATAACTAACATAGTAAGGAGTATGTCTTTATATCGAACGTTATGAATACTTATGTTTCATGAATTTGATTTACAACATTATTTGAGGAAATTATTAGATATAAAAGAAGAGTATATAATGTATTTAACCGGATATAGAGGTTTATTTTAAAAATAAAATTTGAGAAAAATATCAATGATTCACTCCTCCCCCACTCAGTGATCTCACACTGATCTAGGCACATCAAAATGTGAATTTTTGGTATGATGTATTATGTATTCATTGTTCTATAATTACTAGGATAATAATCTAAAATACTAATTGATATTTAATTGAGGGTAAGAAGATCCTCCTACTCATAAAAAATCAATGCGGAACTTATTATCTTAGAAATATTATTATGAGAACATAATTATTAAGATTGATAATAAAATGGAAAATTTTCTTGATTGAATCAAGGGAGGTATGTGTGGACCAAATAATCTACTATTTAGACCCTTTAAATATTTTAATCATTTAAATATGCATCTATTATATTATTAAAAATGTTTTTTCATTCAATATGAAATTTATAGTTTGTGTTTTTTTCTGATAAAATAATTAAATTGAGAGAAAAAATTCCCCATTATGTATCTAATAAAGTAATGATTAATAATATTGAATAATTTATGCCCCAATATTTCATTGATTATTTCATGGTCTTTGGAATTATATTAGAGAATCATGTTATCCTTGTACATATTGAGAATGGTTTTTCCAAATCATTTATAAAACACCTCCAATGTATTACTAGGAAATTAATAATGAGAAAAAAGTAGTAAAAAGTTATATGGGGAGATTTAATATTATTTAATTCATATTTAATTTTCATCAAAACCATAGGAATATCCTGATCATTCTTATATTCAACTAATATTTTCATAAGATACTAATTTCTTTCCTTAATGAATTTTTGGTTATGTGATATATGTAATAATTTATATACCATGACATATAAAAATGGGACAAAAAATGTGGATGGGAATATATTTGGTATATTTATACTTAGTCATAATTAGATATATTGATCCCTTTACCAGTTATTATCATTTCTTAGTCCTCTTACATGATAATATGCGGAAGAGGTGAAAATTATATTTCATTTTCTAGAACAGAAAAATAAATTTATAGATACATTCATTGATATAGATAGTGTGACTAAATCAAAAATATTATTTTTTAATTCACATTGTATGATCAATTTCAGGAATATTTAATCAAATAATGAAACTACGAATCAAAAAAATCTTAAATTATGGTATGGATGTTATCTTGAAGGATAAAAATACTTGAAAGATAAGAGGATTCATTATAATTGGTTACACCAATATATAAATTCTTATTACATATGAAATAAAAACTTAATACATTATAGAATAAAAAATGATGGGGTCTATCAAGAGATTTCAAATGATATTAAAAACAATGAATCATTTAAAAATAATGAGTTTTTTAATTTTCCACTATATATAGAATTATAGAATATAAATGAACTTAAAAATATTGATGAAGTAATTTTACTTTCAGTGGAATGTGATATCTAGAATAAAGATCCAATATCATGTTCATTCATAGAATATAAAAAATTTCCTTATTAAAATAAATGTAATGGTGCAATGCAGAATGAATTAAAAAAATATATATATAATAAGGGAACAATATTAGGCCTTATTATATTTTCACTATAAGATATGAAACCTATTAGTTATAAGTGAATTTTGGTGTAAAATTGAAATAGAAAACGATATTTAAAAATATAATGATTTATTTTCAAACAATATTTTTTAAAATTAATTATTATTAATTATAAAAATAATAATTATCCATTTATGGATGAAATAAATTTATTGTTTAATCCATATATTACTATATAAAAATTCTAAAATTTATTTTATAGATATTGGAATAACTTATATATATTTCATTTTATAATATATATATATATAATATAATTTGATGGATTCTTTCCAAAACGTTAAAATAAAATTAAAAGACCTATATTCAATTAAATTGGATAATTTTTTATTTGGATTAAATCAATCTAGGTGTAGATGTTATAATTAGTTAAAAATAATATATTCGATAAAGGATATATAAATGATACTATATGTCAATGTATTTTTATTAAAATGTAACAACTACATATTCAAAGTTTTTTATGTTGAGAATTTAAATATTATCATGACATTGAAAAATATCCATGATGTAATAAAGTACTTAATGGAAGAATTTCAAATGATGGTTATAGGATAAAGAAATATTATCCCGGATCATAAATTTATCATTTGAAAAGTTTTATATTTTTTCAATATATCAAACTATACTATGAAAGTCTTAAAATTATTTAATATAGAGAAGATTATTCCTTCATGTACACCAATAGTTGTTCAATTACTGAATTTAAACTAAGCAAAATTTACACCTTGTGAGGAAAATAAATAATTTATTAGTTTATAACTACCATACCATAGTATAATGATAATCCACATGTATCAAACAAATTAAACTAGACTAGATCTTTAATTTTATATGAATTTATAAAAATTATTTAGTATTAATGTTACATGAAAACATAAAAATGGATCTAAACATCTTTTTCATTATATTTATATAAATATTGAGGAGGGTTTATTATATTATAACAAGTAATGAAAAAATATGTTTGGTTTTAAATATTTAGGTTATTTAATAGATCCATAGAAGGAAATTTCACAACATGAATATATATTAATGGTCATAGGTAATGCAATCAATAGAATATCATTGAAGTAAACACTTGTCACAATATACTCTAACCATAAAGAGGTGAAAAACTATATCATATATAAAAAAAATTATGGTTATGGACTTTAACCCAACATATTTAAACAATAAGTGGACTGAATATATATTATGCATGATGGTTTTTTTTAAGATAATGATGCATGTTTCACATAAATAAATGAATATTATGTAAAAAGTGTTGGAAAAAACATATCTCATTAAGGTTTTTCTTATTCTCTCAAGAGTTGATAAATTATGAATACATTGACTTGAAATGGGTTTGATAAAGTGATAATAGAGAATATTTATTCATGAAGAACCTGGAAATTATAATTTTAAGAAAACTATTGAAAAATATAAGGATAAGAACCTTTTAAATTTTATAACTTTTCTAATATTTCACTCTTTAAAGGAGACAAAATTATACTCTTTTCCTTATTTTAATTTTTATTCCATTGAGTTTTCCAAAAACATAATTTATAATGAGGACATAAAACATGAAATTTATACACAATAATGGGTTGTTGATATGAAATTATGGGTGCTAAAAGGAGTCTAATTTGAGATTGATCAGAAAATATAATGTTATGGGTTTGATTAGTAATTCTTACTATGAGTTTTAGTGAAATTTTATTTCCAATTTAATGTTTTTAGAAGCTCATTGTAGGTTCCACGGTCTTATAGACTATGTAATGATATTATACAGTACAACTGGATGATGTAACAGAGGTTTATTTATTAGTGTACATTCTAGAGGACTGTGAATCTAGATTTTTAAGTCTTTTAATCAAGTAAAATAAGGTTTCATGATTGGTTCATGGTCCAAGGTAACCATGTATTATTACCATGTAATATGAGTTTACCTAGTACTATGTCCATTATAGTCTATGCATGATTATTTGAATTGTAAAACTAGATAATGAAGCTCTTTTTACATTACATAATTCAATTTTTTAAAATTCATATTATCCTATAATAATTCCTACTCGATGACCTCAATCAAACTTGTACAAACCTAGTGGTTATTGAGAGAAAATTTAAGGATTGTTTATTTATCAATGATTCATTTCTCTCTTGGATTTATTTGATAATCATCGGATCATATTTTTTATATTGATGATACCACATTTCCTTTGATCTATCTATTTCTCACCTTATATTTATTTCAATTTGGATATATCTATCTTTTCAGATTAGATCTAGGACATGCTAATTTAATATTTCATATCATGGATAAAAGAATCATGATTTGATGTTCATATTATTAGGGTTCAAGGTATGATATCACTATTTTTTATATTATACCAAGGATTTTTGGATCATTGTGAATTCATTGTCTAATATATAATTATTTTATTCCATCTATATTGGATTTTGATATCTTTTGATGTGATTTTTATTCTTTTAATTAATTTTCATGAATTTTGTTCTTATCAAATGATTGTAGAAAATTGAATTGATAAAACTAAATTTCATAGTTTTGAAAATGTTATGGATTCCTCAGTTTTTTGGAAGAAACTATGGAATTTGGTTTCTAAAATGAGGTTTTTGGAATAACCATGTGTCGGTATATCTTGAACAAGTTTAGTTTAAGACTTGGTCTTAATAGGTGATTTAAATAAAATATTTTTAGATTTAAAAAATGTTTTGGGATAATTAAATTATTTGAGTAAGATTAATGATTGGGAATTGAATTTATAGATTAAAGGGATGGTGAATTGTAATGTATGGGATGTTCAATCATTATTATAATACAAATGGGGTAGGACATGATAATATAAAAAAATTGGGTAGTGATGATCCCCAATGACTATATATTATGATCATATAATACTTTTATGTTTGATATTTTATTATTTTAAAGTCTTGAAAATATATTCCAGACAAGTCATGGATAATTATTCATGTGTAACTAGGTATTGTTACTTTTCTTTTGGGAGAATAAAATGGTATATTATCTTCTCACTTTATTTATTTATCATGGATGATAAACTATTTTTTTCAAATGTGTGAACCTATTTATAATAGAATATATTACATGATTAGTAATAGGTCTTGAATGGTATTTTATGTGAGTCTTGGGGAATTATATTTGTTATTTGTCTAATCACTATTTTAAAATTTCAATGTGTGCTGAGATGTCTTATTTCATGATACGGGTAATAGAAATGTTATGAGCTTCAGTGTTAATGCATCCTATGGGTTAGGTATTTGGTGGAATGGGTTGTCTTTGAACACAGATTATAGGAGGATATAGACTATCCTTGTTTTGTGGGTATTATTTTATTTAGTTTTCTTATCTTATTAGGCTTATGGTGGGGTTTTCCACTATACTATATTAGTTATTTGTTTATTTTAAAATAAGTTTTATTTTATTTTTAAATGGAAATAAAGTCATTCAGCCGTGACTCATATGAATTATTAATTATTCTATGGGTAAATCATTTATTCTTATTTATGTTTACCCCCAACCACTGGTTGATAGATTATGTTAGTCAAAGAACTAGCCTTAAACCTTGTGGGGTTCCCTCCATGGGTCTCATGATGTGGGATCCCTAGTTGGGGTTGTCACACAATGTTATCAGATAAAGATTTTAATGGTGAGTATTTTGAAATTCTTAGACGTCGAGAATAGGGTAGTCATATTTCTAGAGGGTACCCATAAAAAACATGCCTCTTTAGGGATACACTTGAGTTACCGTGGAGTTATAGTAGACTCAGTGATTAGAAGGATCCCTTGAAGGAATTTATTTTGTTATCTCATGTATGTGTTTTCATTTATAATGGGTTGTGATGGGTGGTGTTTCTATATATCATAGTAGGAATGCAAATAGATTTATTAAATGTGCATCAGATTTTTAAAGTGGATTCTATAGAGTATGTGCGATAAAAAATTGGTTTCAAAATTCTTTGGTTGGAAAAAATAATTTATTGTTATTTTTTTATTTTTTATGTATAAATTGTAATATAAAGGGATAAATAACTAAAATTTGAATAGATTCCATTAGTTATAGAATTGAGATCCTATGTTTTGAGCCTTGTGATTTTCCTTTAGGGAATTTTGATGCTGTGGAATAAAAACTTTTTTATATCTTTTTGTTTATAGTGGTACAAAGTTGTCTCCCCAAAGAGATATTTTTCATAAGAGGAAAATAATGTAGGAAGGTATCACATTCTTGAGGAAGGATCTAGGAATTTTTAAAATATTCCAAAACTCTTGAACATGTTTCTTTAAGTGATAAAAATTATTGGGAAGGGAATTGTAAAATCCCAAACATACCTTTCAACCCTCAAACTCATAGAGATCAAATCATGGTGGTATTAGGCCATAATTTCATCCCCTTTATCATAAAAGTATAAAAATAAATCATGATGGTTTAAATCGCATATTGGAGAACAGTTTCCCTTCATATAACAAACACTACCTATTCTAACCATTACTGAAATTTTGGCATGATATGTCTATAACTAAAACATATCAAACCTATAGAAAAAAATATAATAAAAAATAACTAAAGGAATATTATTAAAATTAATTCCTTTTATAAAAAAAATAGTTTAATTTATCTATAAAATACCAATACAATACAACTCAAAAGTAAAGAATTATCAGGGTACAAAATATTACTCTTCCAAAAAAAATCATTATACTCACCAAGATGACGCAGAAAATCCATGATCCATCTCATCCAATAGGACCCTTCCTCATCCATAGATCCCAAGACGTAGCTAAAACCCACCAATAGTAAATAGGGAAACATTTCCCTTACCTATTTAACATTGAATAAAACCCACCCATCAATTTGAGATGCTTAATATGGGGTGAGTACTAGACCCGGTAGGATTTCCACAATGATCCCCATGCTCCCAAAATATGTGGAAATCTTCTTGCTGGGATGAGTTTTATAATACACTCACCAACACATTAAATTTTATAAAAAAAATCATAAAAAAATCATGAATCTTAATATAATATATGAAACAAAAGAAGGTAGAATCTCAATGTATCACATCCACATAAAAATCATAACCATAACGTCTGATTATCCGCTAAAAGTAATTACTTTTCATTAAATTTTTATGATTATTCATGGGATTCATTGTTTATAAAATATATGGTTATTTAATTTCATAACTTTACCTTAATTTATCATCATATGTGTAGTTCATTTTCAAAGTTTTTTAACATGGGACCATTTAAGCATCTTATTGGAGAAAAATTTAAAACTTTGATTTTTCACAAGAATATTTAAGATGTAATTGAAATTTTTTATTGATTATTTTTTTCTTACGGAATGATAAATTATTCCTAAAGTAATATGGAAATATTGGTCTTACAATGAATAAAATTTGGGAAAAGGCGTATTGGACCTCAATCTAGTAAAACATATGTGGAGGCAATAATTCAAATTCAATGAAAATTAACTTTTGACTAAAGATAAATGGATTTAGTGGTGAATTTTAATTAAACAAAAACTGAGGCTATTTCTATATTTTGGATGCCGATTCAGGTGGCCCAAGTTGAATTTTAAATACTAGGACATATTTCAGGGCCTAAAAAGTTATCTCACCTTTCAACCATAACTTCTTAATGGATAATCCAATTGGGATAAAACAATTACACCTATTATAGAACATGTGAAGAAAAAATATTCTCTACTAAGACCCATCCTAATTATCTACTCATCAAATTATTTTAAGATATTCAAATGGAGGGAGAAATATGAATCTAATTTTCTTTCATGTTGAAAAATATACTTTCCATTTTATAGTCCCTATATTTGAATACCCAAATTAACTGGGAAGACATTTAATGATGGGTTATTAAACGAAGGCTAAAATATTTCCTTTTTAATTTGGTGGTGAAAAGTAATTAGATATTTTGTTTTCATTTAATTTTAATTTTATTCTTTCATTATTTTAATCGCTACTTTATTTTTCCCAAGTAAGTTATTTGAATCGCACTTATTTCTTAACAAATAATTTATTCTATCCTTTCTATATCATTTTGAATAAAACATTAAAACTATTTTTTAACGTATAAATTTATTCCAATAAAAAAAGTGTGAAATAATTTTTATAATTATGGAGTGTTCATTATTTCCTTGTTTCCACTTTTCTAATCCCTCTTCATTAGGATACCTTTAATATTCCATTGAGAGATTTGATATAATGGAAGGAAAAAACCTATGATTTTATGATCCTTGGGAGTTGTGTGGGACTTGATTGGATTTTATTTCATGTTATTTAAATATCTAATTAGTTATTTAATTTTGGTGTTTCATTTTATGATTTATTTTCTTTTCTTCTTCATTTATTTTGAGGAATATATACTTTGAGTGCAAGTATGATCTTATTCACTGAAGTGTTCATGAAGGTGATTCTCTTTGTGACTGAGAAAGAATCTATGGAATTGTGCAAGGATTATATCAACTAAAAATGTGAAGATATATATCTCATTGAGTGGATATTTCTTTAATTAGTGAGTGAAAAATTTCTATGAAAATAAATTCATTTAATATACCAAAAGAGACAAGCTATGGTCAACCCATATTCTTAAATTGTTTTTATTCAATTATTTAGGTGTTTTCCCCAATTCAAATAATTATCTTGGGTCCTTTATAATTTTAGTATCCTGATTCCAATCCACCCTGAAGTCTTCAAATTCATAGCTAAACATCCCCATATGATGTTCATATATCTTTATATTACTTATTAGGTACTTTTGTATTTGAAAACCCTTATATCTAGTATAAGTGATTACATTTACCCATGGTGTAAATTTTTGTGACACAAAATTTTGTAATAATTTTTAGGGACCTAAGTAAGTTACTTAGGAACTCACATTTTTTTCTCAAAAAATTTATATATTATCAAATATCGTTCTATTATCTTTTGACTTTTCTATCTATTCATATACTTTTACACAAAGGACCATTCAAAATGACTAGTCATGATTGATAATATGAGGGGTGATGAGTCAAGTAAACTTAAGGGTAATATTTTTTTTGATATTAATTGTCCAATTCCCTTTGTTTCTATAACACCCCAAGATTTCATAGTAAGTTATTTTCTTTAAATTCAATATCTTTCGCTACACGCAACATCGAGTTTGAGCGCACAATGAAATACCAAACAAGCTGTTCAAAAGTAGTTATGAATAGTATTAACTAGATTTTTAATTTCATATACTCTATATAATTTTGACTTATGTATTATGTGTTTCTTAGATATATTATAATAACAAATTCAATTTTTCAGATAAAAAATTTATTTTTCAAAAAAAAAATCAATTTCACCACATTTTAATAGAGAAGCCTTTTTAAATCCAAAATTTTACCCTTTTACATATTAAATTTGACAAAAAAATTCTTCTTTAGAATCAGAACATAAAAAATTACTTTGGATGAAATTTTGGTATTTTTCTAATAATATTCATTTTTTTATGAATAGTGAGAAATACTGTATTTTAATTCAAAACTAACTTTTAAACTAATTTATTTATAAGGGTAGATTATATTTAAAATTTATTTTGAAGTGTAATTAGATTATATTTTTACCCTTTAATCCAATGTTGGTCATTGAAATTAATTTCACTTTCAAATTATACATAGACAAGTGTCAATCTTTTGATAGTTATTGTTTCTTAAAAACACACTATTTTTTTGACAACCGGAATTAATTTTAAATTAATTAATACAACTTATATGTTCTGAATGTGGTAAAATAGACACCATATTTGAATTCAGAATTTCAAATATAGCTTAGGCTGAATGTTTGGTACTTTTCTGAAAAACTTCAATTTTTGATGAATAGTGAGACCACTAAGTAGTAGTTAAAAATCCTACTTTTTCATTTAAATGGAATTTTACCGCTTCTGTGAATTGAATTTTGTAAATCCAATATACATGGTTGTTATTAGTCAATAAAATGTGGTTCAATAAGATGAAAATAATTTTTGGTGAATAGTAACTTTAGACATTTATTTGTCGCAGTTAAAGGTAAATAGGGCAATTCAAGGTAAAAAGAATATAATAATAACACAAAATTATCTTAACACTTTTCCTGACCTTATTGGATGAGTCATGTCCGACCATGGGCATCCTTGGGTCTATTTTGGTACCCCATGGAGCCAATTATGAATGATAATGACACTTTATTTGAATTAACATAGAGTAAATGCAAAAATGACATAAAAATATATTTTAGTAAATATATTTTTATATGGGGTTATATAAGTTATCATTTAGACTATAAATATTAATTGGAAAGATAAACATATTTCCTACATTATTGTATTTTTTTATAATTTTTGGACATCAAATAAATTAAATTATTTATGACACAATAATGATGTAGTATTTACCTCATTAATAAATGATTTAAATAAATAAGATTATTAATATTAAAAAAAATCCAAAACCTATCCAATTCTTATTGGATGATTTTATTTAGTCAATGAGTCATATTATCTTTTACTTTAATTAGTCTTAGACCTTTAGAAACTGAATATCACTCTATAATAAAATAATATTTTCACACATTCTGAAAGAGCCCCTCCTCCCCCTTATAATAAGACACCATTTCTAACCCATCCAAAACACCTATCAAGCCCCTTGGCTCATCCAAACCCTTCCCAAATAAGATCTCAATATCCCTATATTACACCTAGAAGCCTTAATTTACGAAGAAGTCACTTCAAGAAGTCATTTTTGTTCAAACCAAAAGAAGTTACCCAAATTAAAGGTAACGGTTTCTCTTAAATTCTTTTGTTTTATTTTCTTATTTTACTTATCCAACCCCCTAAAACAATTTTTATTCCTTTATTTTATAAAAAAAAAGTATCCTAAATATACTAGGATGTTGTTATGATAAGTATTCGAACTACACTTACACACACCTCCATCTAATGGGTGAAAAACATATTGTTTCTGTGGTTGGAAAACTAACACCTCATGAAATGAAGATTGTTCGATTATATCCTACTACCTATCATGGTGACCATTAATATAGAACTGTATTTATATATGATATATATTCTGTTTATGTTTTCTTTTACCTTATGTATTTTCCATTTATATCATACCTTTATGGTTTCCATTATGGGTAAAACGTGATAATTTCATTTGAGAAAGTGCGGACTACCGCCCCCTCAAAGTGATATGACTCATTAATGACTTGTGTGGGACGTATAAAGTATAGAGTTAATGATATTATATATGATATTATACTGGAATTATAGTATACCTATGTATCATTATGTTTTAATTCCATTAAAATACAAAATAGAAATGAAAGTAACGTTCATGCGTACGTATGACTTACCATATCCATGAACGGTGCATTTCATTTTTTATCTTCAAATGTTATGTACTATTATAAATACATATATATACTGGATATATAATATATATATATGATATCTAAATCATTTATATCATTTTGGAGATAATGGACTTTATACCACATGGAAAATTTGTAATTATAACAGGTTCATTTTTTTAATCAAGTTCCAAACGTAGATAAAATATCCTATATATACTCAAAAAATTAACTAATTTTTTAGAAAGGTAATACATGATATTAAAGGAATAATAAACTTTAAAATTGTTCTTAATCATGTATAAATTACCTTAAGTTTAGTATTCAGGAAGACTAAGGAACATACAAGACAAGTCGTACTTGAGGTAAGGGATTTCTTATCTCACTTTTAATTTCGTGAGATTTCCATTGTTCGTCACTTATTTATTAAATGTGGTGTATTGTATACAGACATTTGATATATATTATCATGATTCTCTTTATATTCATGGTATTATGTGATTCATTTGGTGGTTATTAACCATTGTTCATAGGACTCTATTGATCACAATGAAGTAAGGGTTTTCATCTCACTTCCTATTCCCGTGAGATTCAAGCCATATTGCCACTACTTCCCTTTGTGTGGTGTATGAACTAACCAATGATTGTATTATTTGTGTAATATAATTTAATTTATTATTATTTACATCTTCATTTTATGATCCATATTTCATGGGATGTATGTGTCATAAGTTACCAAATTGGTAAGGGAATTTCAAATTTCTATTTCTATTCATTCGGCTTTACGCATACTTTATTGATCATTTTACTCCAATATTATATGGAAAATCACTATTTATTATTTAGGTAGTAATTTAAACTCCCCTTTGTTTGGATATACTTTTTATACACATAATCACTCCATTGATAATTTCTCAAGTCATTGATATGAACTTGATAAGAGTAATCTTGACTCAATTTCCATTCATTGAGTTAAACATCCAAGTCATTGGTGTTGTTTTAAAAGAATATGTGTGAATGTACACTGATTGACTTGCATTGAATAACCAATCATATTGATTGTATTTATATTTTTCACACATAATTATGTCATTGATTTATCCTTAACCTAAGGATACAGTTTTTATAAGGGACTTTATCTCGATATACATTCCATTGAGATTTCTTTGTTGTTATACACCAACTCACTTTTATATGGTGTATATACTGTCCTTTGACATAGTATATCATGAAATCCTTTAATCTCATGATATTATATAGTTTTTTATCTCAGTTATTTGTATTTAAGCATCTCTAATTTGGTTAGGGACTCTAACTAAAATATCATTTTAAATGTTTTAATGATTTATTCTTCTAAATCATTCTCATTAATGTCCATTTTTTAAAAATGGTTTAAAGGATTTATTTATATATAAATTAATTTTTTAAAATTAAAATTCCTTTTAAAAGTTTCAATGTGGTATGGTACACTTTGATTCAAAAATCTACTTTAAAAATATTCTTGATAAATAGTGATACTTTTGAATGTTTTCAAGAAAAAGCAGGATACTTCTCTCAAATAGTTTTGATGACTATTTTCATCTGTGTCAATATCCTTCATTATTATTGATTGAGGTTAATTTATTATAATACAATATTCCATGTTGTATTTAATGAGTTATGTTTGACTATGGATGTGTTATTTTTATACCATTCATGGTTTATAGTTAAAGTGTTGACATTTCATATGATAGTTTAATACGAATGTTTATATTATGTTTAAACCTTTTCATATGAGGAATGAATTAGACTTAGTAAGTGACGGGTGGAGCCTGTTATAGCTCTTAAATGCATCATTAGGTCTCATGAGAAAATTAGATGTGGAATTGGCCGAGGCCTTTCCCAATTTTTGATATATGGTTTTGGCCGTGGCCTTAATCATTTTTAGATGTCTTGGCTGAGGCCTTGAGAAAATTTTTCAGAATGTCCGACATTATGCATTCCATAATTATTAGATTATCTATTGATATTTTATGTGGTTATTCTACTAGTAGAACACCCTTGAATATGTTTTATTATGGAATTATTTACTCATCTCATATTCCTGCCATAAAGTGCTCATGTTTATTATTCGTTAAGGAATGTGTTTTCAATTATTCACCATACCTAATGTTTCTGTTATATTTCGCTATATTTTTTACTCTTACTGAGAATCTATGCTCACCCCCTTATCAGGTTTTATTTTCCCAGGATATGAAGAAGTTAGTTATGAGTAACTTACGGGAATAATCTTGGAATCTTGGATGTTTCTAATGGAATAAATTAGTGTTGTTTTTATTCTCAAGTTGTAATGTTAAACTTAAGTATGTATATTGTTTCCAAGACTACTAATATAATCAGTCCTTCGGGACTTGATTCCTTTTAATCATGCTAATGTATTAAAATAATGCACTGGCTCTTAGATTTTGTGGTCGGGGTGTTATAGTTTCTCATCCTAATATCAATCCAATAGAGAATATTCCTTTTAATCAATTATTAGACCTGATAGAAACCCACAAATAGAAATAACAAATGAGATTTCTCCTAACATATAGAAATTAATCGATCAACCCATTAATGAATACCTCACACCTTCCTAGACCAATGCCCCATAATGAATCAGACAATTTTCCTAAGGTGAAACAGACTATATCTTCACACCCCATGTTTTGAATCACCTTCTCACCTTTCATAGGGTAGATTCTAAGATTCCTTACCTTCATGTAAAGGATTTCAAGGTCATATTTGACACCATGTGACCCCTCATAAAATTAATTCTTACATTATGAATCTTTTCCATATTCCCCTAAATGTAATAGCTAAAAATTGTTCAAAAAATCTAATACCATCATCCATCTATTTTGGGACTAATTAAAAGGGATGTTTTATAAGAAAATATTTCCCCACCATAAAACAATTTCTTTAAAAAATTCCATAATTTTATTTAAAAGAGGCACAATACTTTTATGAAACATAGAAATCATTTAGAGATACTCTAAAATTGGTTCCACAGAGTGGGTTTTAAATCATATAAAAAGTGATAATATTTTACGAAGGGTTAGGATCATGAATAAAAAAATACAAAGATATGATGTGTAGTGGATCCATTAGAATAAAAGCCCCCAATGATGCTTATAATTATCTAGAAGGTCTTATTAAACAAAATAAGTCAATCTTAAACTATTTATATTAGGATAATTATTTAATATCTCTTGGGATACACACTCTTGGGGAAGAATAAATACTTATGTATAAACTTATCGACCTTTCTAGGAAGGTGAATGAGATAAATCTTTAGAACGCCTATAAAATTCAAACAATCTACCCTGTTATTATAATTTTTGGAAAATATGACTATAAGACTGATAATTTTAAATATATTCCTTCTATAAAGGATATTCGTATAGGTAGACAACCTATAAAATTCTATTACTTGAATTCTTAGAATCAAAAATACCAAAAAACTTTTAATCTAAGGTAAAATTAATATCTAGGATTCAGTTGGAAATATAATAAAAAAGATGTTAGGCCCATGGTCCAAATACCTAGCCTCAATAATACTATCGAACCCATAGCTAGTTTTAATACAAAAAAACAAATTCCAACATCCACTAGTTCAGTTCCAATTACCTATCCAACAACCCAAATATCCTCTTATTATAAACCATCCAAATTAAACCTCTCCCCAATTGGTTCCACTCACATTGCTTGAGAAGCAATGTAAACAAATGGAGAAAATGAACTCATAACATTCATAACTTGAATAAGAAATAAAAGAAATATTAAATTGAAAATAAACACATTCCCACTAAATAATTATCATCCATATCATTGAGTGGAGGGTCCAATTTCACCCAATCAACTCTTGAATAACTGAATGTTGTGATTTTATTAAGACTTGTGGAAACCATTAAAAAACCTAAAAAAATTATAATAATAAAATTCCATAAATAATAATGAAAATAAAGAACCACCACCTATGTATGAAAAATATAATGAAAATGGGAAGGGACCACAACCATCTTTCCAAATAATACTGAAATATTTTCATAATTCCCTTAAAGAATGAAATACAAATCCAAACCTAAGCTAAATGAAAAATTAAGGGAAATTTCCTATCATGTAAATATTAACACCCCCTTTATGATGGAATAAAAACCATAAATTCTTCCTCTAATTACCTAAAATACTATTATAACTTCAAAAGATTTTTTTAGATAAAAACCATGTTCTTTTTGTTACAAATCTTTGAACCATAATTCAAGGAACCATTCTCCCTAAGCTAAAAGTCCCAGTTTTTTCATACATCATTGTTGAAATGGTAGAGAAAAAGGGTTTTCTAGACTTATGTGATATATATGAAATTTAAATATTATTTTATATGTCATGTGCTATCAGTTAAGGTTTCAGGGGATCCAAACCACATATTTCATGATCCAACATATTTATTATAGTTTTTGGGTTTCTGAAGGTGTCTTAAATGTTGTTTTGGTGAATATTAAAAAATTTATGTACCCGTTCAACATTATTGTCCTTGAAAATATCCCAAAAAAAGGTCATATAAAGAAACCCCCATCATCCTTGTCTTTCCCTTCTTAGAAAAAGTGAACTCATTTATCCAATATAGGAATGGGAACATGACCATATCCTTTTGGAAAAGGAGCCTTGATCTGAACATTTTCAATGAAAATAATCAAATTGGGGATGATGAAGAGGTTCCTGAGGGGAATTAGATATATAATGTCAAAAATGAACATTATTATTATTAATGAATGTTGTATTTATATTTATTTCTAGGGTGAATTAATTTTTTATATTCACATGAGGGGAATTTTTATCCTTTTCTTGAATCAGTTTGAGATTTCTCTAATAATTATATTTAAGGAATACCACCCAATGGAACCATTTCATAAATCACAAAATTTATGTCCATACCAATTCTCAACACTCGTCTAGAAAATTTGGTGTCTAAAGAATCCACTATAAATGAAAAAAATTACATTCAGAAATGTAGAAAATAAAACTGAGAATGATTCAAAGTCCTGCCAAAATTGTTATTCAACCTGTGCTTTAATTCAAGATCTTACTAACCTCACTCAAGTATCAATTCATAGGGGACAACAGAACCCATCATGCTTCAATTTATTTATACCTCAATATTTACTATCATATAATGCCTCTGGATGTTATAATAAAGAAAAAGAAAGACAATATATGTACCATTTTATATATTTATGGTATTTTCCAACCCACCAAGACTCATAAAATTGTTCTTGAATCATAATATATTCCTTACCACCATCCTCAAAAAATAATTAATCTCAATATAATGTAAGTGGTTAGAAAAGGAATCATTAAATTATTAAAATATGGTACTTGGTACGTTGGTGGGTCCATGTAAAGCTTACAACATTATACTAATCACTTGACATTAGGTAACCAATATTTTTTTTGTAGTTTTCATTTTTATTTTTTCTATTTTATTCACTTAACTAAAAAAATATGTTGTTTATTTTTATTCCATATTTTATTTTATTTATTGTTTTTAGTTACGGTAAATTATTAGGGTTTCCTTGGTGCTATGAATTTATTTTTGTATGCAATTTTGGAGATGAAGAAGTTGAGGATTGGTAATTATATCCCACATGTCTTCCAATATTCAAAACATTATTGTGAATCAACTATGAGGATTTTATATATCGTATGGAGCCGGAATGGTCAATTTACTGATAATGGGAATCTATCTTTAAACCAAGAATTTTTTTTCTTTGGTTTCATTTCATATATCATTCTTAAACATCTATCCTCCTATTCCTTCCAAATTCTGAACACGTTCTTCTATTTTCATTCAATATTTAAGGAAGTTGAATGCAAATTATGGTGACAAAAATCTATAAGTTTGATAAAATTAAAATTATAAAAAAATTGGGCTTTTCTAGAAATTTTAATTTATTTGTCCATTAATATTATAATGTTCATCAGGGAACATGAAAAGAAAATGTTAAATGGTTTTTTATTCCTTGATTCAAATCATTATCCCTGTCTTTGTTTATGAGAATAGTTTTTCTGGAAAACTATGCTTGTATGATACCATTTTTTCATAATTTACTTATTCATCCATTTATTCAAAATTACAAATTGAACATATATTATCTAATAGGTGTAATTTTTGAGTTCTTGGTGTCTATTATTCATATCATAGTGTTTGGGGCCACTTTATTAAAATTTAGTATCCTAAAGAGGTAAAAACAAATATTTAAAAACAAATACCATGTGTAGAAATGTTTTACCTAATGTGTATTGTTAGACACTAGGGAATTGGGACTCTAATAACATCTCTCCTAGATTTATCATTCACATATCTAGTATATAGAGCATTAAATTGGAATAATTTTTGGCATTTAGAACTTGGGGATGGTGACTAGATAGTTGTCTTGATCAGATTTTTCCTTTTCATCTCTATTTTTGTTCATAAAAACCAATAAATAAATAAATAAATACTCATCTTAATTTTCAATGTAATTTCAACCTTGAGCTTCTGTCTTTTTCTCCCCTTGAAAAACATGAACTCCCATATCTCTTTTTTTTTACAATATATATTTCTATTATTTTTATGATAAACGGATATATGAATTGGTCACCCAATTCATGTCCTAAGGAAATTTATTAAAAATAGTATTACAATTCATGCTCATGGTGTAATGAATTTACACCAACCTGAAAATGAGAGTGATACATGATGAAAGATCAAAATGGGGAAAAATGCTCACTCAAAATGTCAAATACTTTATCCCTTCAAGTAAGTAAACACATTAGGCCAAGAGTGCAGCATCTCCTAGAATACTTCCATTCCTCAAGATATGTTTTCCTTAGGAGGCAAGAGAGAATATAACTCAAAAATAGGTCCAGTACTCTGTACAGGTTGAAAAATCAATCCCCAGCACACCCAAGAGAGAGAAGACCCTACCAACATCCATGATGAGAAGCAAAAGGGGTGTTTGTATGTATTAAGGATGAGCATAATATGTGGCTTTTCCATCCCAAGATCAGTGAAAGATCTCAAAAAATACACAAAAAAGTAGCCAGATTGTGGCTTGTATCCTTTACACATGGAGAGAAGACATTTTTAATGGGAATAAATATCAATTAAATTTAGTATTGCAGCCAGAAAGCGAACCAGAAAAAAGGAACCAGCCCCAGGATTTGCAGTATCTCATCAAGAGCAGGTCCAACTCCACTGGATCGACTGTGAATGCAAGCTCTAACGCAACCAATAGAAGTGAAAAACCATTATACATATCCCATGATTTCATCAAAAAGAAACACTTTGAAATCAGACTGGAAACATAGAAACACTGAACAAGAAAATCAGGGACTTTTCCAAGATTCCATAAACCTCTTATTAAACATTCGACGTTTAATATCAAGATAAGTCTCTACAAAAATTTCCCCATTTCTGAGCCTTCTAAAAGCTATTTCATCTTGTTACTCCTTTATAACCATGTCATAGTATTAATTCGGTTTATCATCAGGAGGTGTAATAGAATAATTAACCTCCTTCTTTGGAGGATTATCTGAAGCCCTCATTGGGGAAGCATCAAGTATGGCAGCATTCAAATCAACCACACCTATTAATGTTGTAATTTCAGTTATGTCCATTTTAGAAGTATCAAGTGATCTAGTGACAATTTTGTGTTCAAGTTGAGAGTAGCCCCTACATTTTTTAGTTTTTTTAGGATTGGGAGTAATGAATCTATTAGAATCCACCACTTGTTTTTTCCCTTTTTGAGAGCTTGATTTTAAGAAATCTTCCACCATATGAGTGGATTTCTCATCAGCCTCCAGTAATTATATGCACTGAGATGAGTCCAGTAATGATTGAGAAATCATTGAGACTATAGTAGCATAGGGTTCACCCTCCTCAATAGTAGAAACCACATTAACCCCAATAATAAGGTCATTTTCTTCCATAATTGATGGATTAAGAATAAAATTGGGAGCATCCTTGGATTTTAAAACATTGATACTATCAATAGGTTTAACTACATAAATAGTAGTGTTCTTCCTTGTCGCATACTTTTCCACCAAATTGACTTTAAATGTGGGGGGAGCATGAATCTCACATTCTTTCATATTATGACCAATTCAGAAACATTTTTTAAAGTAGACAGGTATGTTTTCAAATACAACATCTTTTATAAACCCATTATCTCCATTTTATATCCAAAACCACGATGGAAATTCATTAGAGATGTCAACATCTGTAAAAATCCTAGCTACTGAAGGACTTGAAAAATTTAGAGTAGATGAGTCAAGCCTGATTGGATGTCCGCAGAGTTCATCAATGGATAATAAGGCATGCTACTTTAATAGATAGAGAGGAAAGCCCAGGAAACCAATCCATATAAGAATTATGGGGTATTCAGAACCATCAAAAAACAGAGACCATTCAAAATCTTTCATAACAGATCCCCCAAACGACCGAGAACCATGGGTGTAGAATTAGTAACAGTCATTCTGTAAGGAAAAAAAAGAGGACTTTCCACAAATTTAGTAATCCAATGTAAAAATTCTTGAAGCCTATACCTTCTAGAGTTTTGCATAGAAACACTAGTGAAGTACAATGCCATATAAATCTACCAACAAGAACAAAATGAATATCGGAAGAGTGTTTGTGTACCTCATATTTGGAGAAAGAAATCGCTGATAGACCTTGATGTCGATATTTTTTGGACCAAAACTTTCATAGATCATTGATTTAGTGAGATCAGCAGAACCTACGATGACTTCTGTGAATGACCTAGCATCCAGGGTCCCCTTTTGATAAACATGATTGGGGTTTCGTCTGTGTTCACATGTGAGCGACATCCTCAACCACAATACATATTCTTACTAAATTGCTATTTAATGAAGGGATAACATTGAATTAGAACAACGAAATGAGATTGGGCTTAGGATATTCTTGTGTAATTTTATTTTTTTAATGGATTTATGGGATTTATGTTTATTCAATGTGAAGTGATTATGTCCAATATTGAATATTAAAATGTGTTTGTGGAGGATAATTGGATTTTGATCATTGTGTGAAGTAATTTTTTAGGTAATAGAAGAATAAAAGCTAAGAGTGTGATTAGACACTAAAAATACATAATTTTGATTACATTTCTATGAGTTTTTATATTATAAATTATTCATAAAATCATTTTCTATTCCATTTAATAATTTGAACTTCATTTATGATCAAATCTGTAATTCAAATTGAATTAGTTTAAATATAGGTTCATTTAAGAATAATCTTTTGGAATAATTTATCAAAATTATTTTAATTTTAATATTTAGGATTTTAATGATATTTTTTTTATTCTCATGGACTAATAGATGATTCATGAAAAAATATGGACATATTATACCATAGTGTAGAAAATATTTGGTAAGATAGAATGGACATCATTCCACTAAAATGTATATGGAGACTATAATCCAAATATATGAAACATAAATTTTAACTAAATATCGTTTTATTCATGGGAAACATTTCATTAAACTATTTATAATGATAATTATTTCTTTCTTATGTTGATAATGGATGTACAATTTGATGTTTAAATCCTATGTTGGATTTCATGGCCCAAAATAATCGTCCCACTATTTCTTCCATAACATTCTAATGGATTATCCAATTGGGATAAAATATTTATATCTATTATAGAAAATATATGGTAACTTTTTTCTCTTCTACAATCCATCCCAATTCTCTCCTCAAAAAAGTTCTCAAATCTTTTTAAATGAAGGTACCAATTTGAAGCCTATTTTTTGCTCAAATATGAAATGTATACTTTCTATTTTAGTTCCCACACAACTAGGACAACACTAATTAATTTGTATGGCATTAAATTACAGGGTATTGACAAAAGGTGAAATAATTTTCTTTTTAATGTAGTTGTGGTAATGTAATTTGGGAATTTAATATTGTTTCATTCAATTATAAGGTTATTCTATCATTTTGTAATCAAAATTATATTTTTCCCATTTAAGTTTTTTGGATGAGAGTAACTTCTTATTAAAGGTTCTTCTTCTTCAATTTTTAATTTTTTTAATAAAAATCGATATTTTTTCTTCACGCTGGGGATTTATTCACTCAAATGTGTAAAATTATATTCACAGTGATGGAGTGTACATTATTTTATTGTTTTCATTTCTTCAATCACACTTCATTATGTCAAATTTAGTCTTCCATTTATATAATTACATCAATGAAAGGATAAAACTCTTATAGGTTGATCCTATGGAGTTTTGTGGGGATCTATTGGATGTTATTTAATTTCACTTAATGTTTTAATCAGTTATTTAATATTTGAGTTCTATTTTATGATTTATTTTCTTATTCATCTTCCCTGATTTTAAGGAGTGCATATTTTGAGTACTAGTAAAATATTATTCACTACAATTATCCTGAAAGTGATCTTATGTGTTCTTAATATATTAGACATGGAATTTTATATGAATTGAATTTGTGACTGATTTGGGGAGACTTATCTCATTGAGTGAATAATTATTGAATTAGTGAGATAAAACTTTCTATGAAAATAAATTCATTTAATCTACCCCTTTCAAAAACCTAGGATTAAACCAGCTTATTATATTATTTTAGTTCAAATATTAATGTGTTGTATTATTTATTTCTAATCAATCTCTTACATCCGTTATAATTCTAGTATCCCAATTCTAATCATCCCAATAGTTATCAACTACATAGTCAAATATCCTCATAGAATGTTCAAGTGTCCTTAGATTATTTCTTAGGACTTTATGGATTCAAAAACCCCTACTGGTTCTACAAGTGAACACTTCTACCCATAGGGTAAATTTTGGAAACACCAATTCCCAAAGATAACTCATAAACCCAATCCAATAACAAAACTTCGGGGATAACTAGGATATGAGTAATCGAATAACAGGAAAATAAAATACTTGTGAGAGGACTACGTACCCCAAAACTCACCTTGTTATGTCCAACAAGGAATCCACACCCAAGTGGGAGTCCTCAACATATCCCCTAACCCTTACTGGTAATTTTTGGTTGCATGGTATCCCCAGACCATAGATAATGTCTATACAACCAAACTTATTCTAAATAGTATGGCTTTCATAAACACTACATACTTTCCTAGGACATTATAGTAAGGTTTTGAAACCACATAATATACCTATTTAAACCATTGTTTTTACTTTATTCTTTGGATTTCACTCCCACTATATCCTTCTCAATCATTCCTAAATTTCCTAGGGTATTTTTTAGTTATCTTTACTGATTTATTCCCTATTAATCTATTATCCCTCTATTCTTGAATTATTTACTGTGTAGATCTATTGTAAGGTCCTTAGGATCCTAAAATTTCATCATGTTCTTAATTTATCTTAGTGTAAACCCTAGATGGGTAGGGTTTGGGTGACTTGGGTATTAATTCTTGGATTTATTTAGGATTTTTTGTGTAAGTAATATTAAAAGATTAATGGAGGCTAGGAAATTTGTTTTTATTGTACATATTTATGGTATTTCCATGTTTGAGGTTAGCGGATTCTCACATATACTAATTGCGTAAGGATCCAATGTATTTGGTGAGACATTAATTTGATCAATATTATATTCTTAAATTTATTGGTAATTATCACGGTTTTTAAAAAAAAAAGTTTCACGATATCATGAAAAATTAAAAAACATAACCAAATCACCTAAATCCAGTACATGCACCCTAGCAAACAACAGAAACTGAGGGAGACCTAGGCCTTGAGTGACCAACAAAAATCGGTTATCACCCACTAGTGAATGTATCGAATATCCCCAAAACTGATCTTATTATGTCTAATAATTTCCCCACACCCATGTGTAAGTTTCCAACACATCAACCTATCCTTACTTATAAGGTCCCCACACTAAAGTGGGAGTTTATCATGACTCGTACCTAATCTGTCAATAATAAACCAATCACCAATCCAACATTAATCATTTGGAATCTATATAAATCACAAAACAATACTAAAAAATCAATGAAACTAATAACATAAAAACAAATCCAACAAACTTGGAAACCTAGTGCCAAAATTTAATCTTCAAAATAATTTAGAACACTTAATCCATTTATAATTAAACTATGAAACACTTGAAAAAACCCTAATTTTTGATATATATAAAACAGCAACACCAAAAACCTTTGATTTTGAAAAACCAAAACCATGAAAAAAATAGGCATATTATATTGATAAATTGAAATACATTTCAAATTCATAGGATCGTTATTCACATGGCATACGTGAGAAGACACCTACCTCCAACATGAAAAAACCATGAATTCATGCCATGAAACTAATATCTTAACCTCGTTTACCATTAAAAATATCTAAAACAAAAACCGTAAGTAGATAAAATAAATCATAACCAAATCACCAAAATCCAATACGTTTTGGGTTACCAAAAAGAGAAATAAAGAGTAGAAGGTGAGGAGAGGATTCAAAAGTCTTTGCTTTAAATTTGTACACCAAATCCACCACGAATCAAGGGAGGACAAATCTATAGGAAAAAATGTCACCAAAAATTTCCCAAAAATAACCCTATTATTGATTTATCCAAGTAATATAGGATTAATGGGGGTGATATCCACAAAAAATAGGAAAAATGATAGTTATATGAAGTATTTTAAGTTGCTACATGACCTGACTGCATGGTCCCAGGTAACCATGAAACCCTTACTTCCTAGAAAGTTTTTAACTACATGGTACTTATTAATGGTATTGAGATACCTTATATCTTTTTTGAAACCCCTATAGTCTCCTTTATACCCCATTCAGATTCACTATAGAGATTATGCATGGTTAGAACAACCATTCACCTAATCATGTAAGTCCCAAAATGACTTCAAATTCACCCAATTTCACTCATGAAAATCACAAAGATCCACATACACAAAATATGAAATTTATATACCATAATATGGGACCCAAAATACTCCATAATATAGAAATTATCATCCCAAATAAGTTATATTTAGTCTTTTTTGTGAATAAATCAACCTACCATTGAGGCATTAACGACCCTTATCCCTTATTTTCTCATCATTCATGCCATGTTTCTAAAAAACATGCACCATGAAAATAACCCAACCCCATAAAACCTTATCTAAAAGGTAATATGAACAATATTATCAATAGGAGTTTCATACATGTATAACTAATCCTATTTCTATGAACTAACATACAAAGAATGCGATGAGCATATACACAACTAGGGAATATAAAAAAAATTATCAAAATTATCATTCCAATAGAAATTTTATATCTATAATAATCCAAAAAATATATATTAAATACCACTAAATTTAATCTTATGTACATTAATTTCACAAGACTGACATTATCTCCCTATGGAAACATCCTCAAAATGACACATCAGTGATAATAATTCCAAAGGCTACTAGTAAATGCTGCTAAATGAATTAATGGAATCAACAATTTATTATAAACATTCAAATCTACATAATGAATCCCATCACATATTGTGTGTTACTTGGTGTCATCATGTAATTATTACCCACTTATCCCCTCAAGGGATGAAATTACATGGTCTCATATAAAAATCATTCCAAATCACAAACATTTAATGTATAATTACATTCTAGAATATAAGTGATTCATAACATACCATTTTATTATGCCATTATATCAACCAAAAATCATTCTATTAGGAATCCAAACAACATAAAAGTACATCTAATGAAATTTATGGTATAAAATCTACATATAATCGTCATTATGAACCACTATCTGTATCCAATACTTCTTATCTAAATGAGGAACAATACCAAAAAAATTATAAAAAAATTAATCATCTCAACATGTCATGATAGGTGCCAAAGATCACACAAACCAAATGTTTTTGTTATATCTTTTGACCAAAAAATTATATAAACTACTCATACCAATAGGTCTCTATAAGAATCTCAATGTTAATCCCAAGAATTATAAAGTCATATCATTTACATATTCCCCATCCATCAAATTCATCTGATGTCAACCATTACCATATCAATGTACTGGCATACTCAAACCACATAAGAAATGATATCTACAAAATTTTTCATTTCGGTACTACATTCTCCTAACCATCCTCACTACTAGTATTCTATAGCACAAAACTCACACTTAGGTTAAACTTCACCTGATGCTGAAGTGATAGATATGAAGGCCTATCACATATTTCAACAATATCTATAGAACATTATTCATTAAGTTGGTTTATAACTCCATGAGTATATTAATTAAATTCTAGTCCCATATTAAAACTATAATAGGAAATTATTAAACACTTTAGGTCAATCCATATCCTCTTCATCCTTTTTAACTGACATAGAAATAATTTTTAATATAAACCACAAAAACCATCTTTATACTCAACCACACAAATACCAATAAATAACTGATCACATTATTATTTCACCATGGTGTGAATCCCCCTCCCACCACATGAATAGTGAATTACCCTGTACAAATACTCATTTATTGAGGAGTGGGAACCCAAATAATATTTGCAATACTTGATTATTTCTAATGTTTAATTCACATATCATGGGTCTCACCAGCATTTAGGAAATTTCTCATACAAACAAATTCAGAATATAGGAAAAGAGTATAGGTCACTTTATTCCATTAGTGTAGTGAATTAATAATAGATTCCCTCAAAAATGGTAATTATACCATCCTACTTTCTACCCATAGTTAATTATAGATGGTGATAACCTTAATTAATGTTCACAATCTAATACATGTTATAGTGCACTCCCTTCTTATCAATGTAACATGAAATTTCACCACTTAGTTCCCACCCAAAACCTAAAACAACGTAGATTCAGGTTATCCATGTACACCACTTTTAGCATGTGGTACCACAATACATATCTCAGGTTCATTACCCCAAACACTCAATAGTGTTCTCCCCATAGTAGAGTTTCCCATGTACTTGAAAAATATAGGTCACCCTCTTTGGACTTCATTGCAATATGGGAATCCCTACTAAGGAATCCCCTTACTTAGGGCTAAATAAACCTTATATATAATACTTGAGCTTGATCCTAAATAGATCTCAGAATTTGATATGTGAATTATAAAAATACCTCTATAATATTCAACCACAACCCCTAAACCCAGATGAATATAGACCATGTTAATTTGCTCTACCCCGTGTCATGTGGCATATACATCACTTCAAGCTAATATTATACGAAATTCAAATACCAATTATTTATTGTCTTATATTTTTTATCTCATTATAATTAAGACACCATGAAAATTCCTTGATACCCATGACAAGATATTTAACCCTTCCATATCCCAAAACCTCCATTGTTATTTCTAGGGAATGACTCCCAAAAATGAGAGACTAAAACTTCTATCATGTAAGATACCAAACCCACCATCTTTATTTCAAGAAGAATCCCTTAAATCAGTTTTTTTATCAAAATACCAATTATATCTCCTTACGAACATCAAGAATACATGAGTTCAAGATTCCTAGTTAGGGAATCCATGTCAAACCACTTCGATGGTAACTCCTTCTTTTACTAATAAACAAAATAACATATAAGGGTAATATTCTCTTATTTCCTTCCAAATATAGCCATGGTGTTTCCCACTTTTCTAAATATCATCCCATACCTCAACAAGAACATAAGTGTGATTATTATTTTGGTTTTCTTGAAAATACATAATATGATTCAAAACTATCATGGAAACTATTTGGTTATGAACCAAAGGGATATATAATTTCCCATGAGAATTATTATCCAATTCTAAATAGAATGACTCACATGCCTAACCAAGTTTCATATTTCTAACTGAAATCAATTATTGAAGATTTACTTGTAGTTTATTCTAACCCATTGAACACTTATAACCAATAGAGACCAAGCCTATGGACCTACTCAGTAGGTGAGTGTCCAAATACCATTCCACAAAATAACCAATAAATATCACCATCATATACTAATCTTAATTTCCAAAAAGGAATAGTCCTCCACATGAATCGATTATCTAGATCGATTCTTATGTTTATAAAGTGAATCCAAAAATCCATAATCCAACATGAATCACCCTTGATAATTAATCCCCTAAATGTTAGTCTCATCTACTATGAAACCCCTATCCACATTTGTACCCATACTAGCCTATAAAAACTGGCCTACTTGTTTACAACACATGACCACACATATCCAATATTTCATTTCATCCCTAGACTGTAAATATCATTAATAATTTGTTATTATGCATCCCATCATAAAAAATGGTCAAAGAACCATTATTAATAACATAAATACTCAACTCACTGGCTCCCAGATTCATATCTCATTTCCACTAGTCTTCTCTATCTAGTGAAAAAAGGTAGCACTCTAGAGATCACATACCCAAAAACCACATCGATATTATTTCATAAAAACATTCAAATAATATATTTCTTAACAAACCATCTTCCAACCCCATACCCAAATCCCTAGTTTAACCTCCCCATCTTGGTACTCATTCATGTGGCTGAGATGAGTAGTTATGTGAGCTTAGGCACTCCTCCCCATAATCTAGTGTCTACCGTCTAGTATTATGGGTGTAAGGAATATAGAGGGGAGTCTATAAACTCTTTTACATATTATTAATAATATTGAAATCAATAAAAAAATAAAAACAATAAACCAAAAAATAAAAATACACAAAAAAAGACATCCAAATATATAAATCATTGTGCCATATCATATGAGATATAACTAAATTACATTATGAAATTTATATAAAAAATGACTAAAACCATACTCTATAGTAAATACTCCAAAAACCGTAGTCCTAAATCCCAATACCAGTCTTATAGAAACCATAATTTTTCTTATGTAACTATGAAGTCATTTTAAAGATAAACAACATAATATCAATACGAAACCAGGATCTAAAGGTTTATTGTCATGGGAAAATTAGTCACATAAATATCATGCACTATAATAAAACAACAATATGTATTTAATATCTTATTATTTACCCCTTTAAAGATCACATTATCCTTAGTACATATAGTCACCAGAGGATATACATCAAAGACAAGAAGTGAGCTAAAATCCCTGTAAGAGGATGAATAATGAGAATTAATCACAAAAATAAGAGTGAAAATAATCATCATTATCATAAAATTAGAATAATATCATCATCAACATCATTATGGAAATATGGGATATATCTATGGAATGTGGCAATGCATAAAAATTAAACATCATGTCATAGTGGTCAAATACCACACATAGTTTTGAAGAAATATAGAATCACGTCCACATATAACATATGTGAATAAAAATAACATCATCATTGCGAATAAATATTGAATCAGGTTCACACATAATACAAATAATATCTTAAGATAAATCATATTATCCAATTTATTGAAGGGATATATAATTTTGGGGTCACCAATCACATCATAATGTTTATATAATCACGCAAGACGCATAGAACATATATCTATTATAATAATGATATAAACCCAAGGAAAAGAACGGGTTTCATGTGGATTTCATCAATGATAAATTCAATAATTTGATTTCGGATTCCCAAATTAAAAATGGAAAACATATCCATCATTATTCTCGGGTGAAGAAGAAACAACTAAAGAGGGGTAAAATGTGTGTTTTCAAAAGAATATTTCTTTTGGAAAATCCTTATATTTGTCATAAAATAAGGTTGTAAACATGTATACACAATAATATAATAATTTAAGAAAAATTAAATTATATTAATGGAATATTAAAATTGAAAATTTTCATGATAGAGGAATAACCTAGTGAAAGGAAGTTAGGTTTGAGAATCCTCTTACCTTATGTTTGAATGCATTCTTAAATTGAAATTAATATCCAAGATAATAAAAGTGAGTTCATTATAACATAATTAATGACTTATTATATATGTTATTTATTGATCATAATTTTATTATTTTAATTTAAGGTTATTTTGTTGAGTTACAGTGTTCAATTTTATCATTTCGGGAATGTTTTTTTCAAGGATTCCTGGATGGTTTGCCTGTATATAACTATAGATGTTCATTTAAAAAGATAATAATTATCCAGAAGTGAAATAATGTCTTAATAATGAAATTAAATAAGCTAAATAGGTATCATATATCATTTTTTTATGATAAGAGGAAGATTAATTTGATAAAAATTAATGACACATGTTTAGTTCATATTGGATGTTTTTTCATCCATCACAAAATAATTCCATTATATTAAATATTATGTTATAAATTAGTTATAAAACATTAAAAAAGTTATATTATAAATTTTAAAATCTATTTTAACCATAATAATGGTTTTAATACCGGCCCTAAGTCCGGTAATGGAAAATGAAAAATTGTCATCCATGAAAGAGGTAAATTGACGCATCATGGATGTTGTTTACATTTATAGAATAAAAGTAGATGAGAAGTGATTTGATTATGTATATTCCATTAACATAATAAAATTATTGTATATATATTATACTAGATTTATCATTCAACTTTGTATAGGGTAGGAGGAGAGAGGATAAGAAAATAAAATAAATTAAAATAGAAATGTGGATTTGCCTCTTGAATGTTGTCTCCTTGAGATCCTCCATAAGGAAGTTGGGTTTGGTATTTTGTTAAAAACATTACATCTAGAAATTGATAAATATTATTAGGAAGATAATTTACTAGAATCTATATAAGGTAAAAATATAAGAAGGTTTGCGGAGAAGAGGTGGTGATGGGTGGTATTTATATGGGAGGAGAGGGGTGTTTTTTAATTATTTTATTCATTAGTTTATTATTTTGGCTATAGACTCTCAATAGTGTTGATTTATATGAATAAATAAATAAAATGTTAATATATTTTTCTAACCGTCTATTCTTACAAATATTTATTAATCATATAGGACTCAAAAATTCAAGTATTTAGCATATACCATAAATTACCATATTTCACTATTCATAAAAAAATAAATTATTTTAGAAAAAATACAAAAATAACCCTAACCATTTTCAATTTTTTGATTTAAAAAATGTATGCCTTTTTATGAAAATAATTATCTTAATATGATAATTTTAATTTCACAATAAAATCATCATTTATTTTAAAAATACTGCTTTTAATATTATAATTGATTTTATAAAGCTTTGAAAAATTAATTAAGGTATCATCAAATTATATTATAACTATAATAAATCATAATATTGATTTATGAATATAATTTATGAAAATAAACTTTATTTTAAATTTTTATTTTAATTATAAATTTTTTTAAAAAAACATTTAGGTTTTTCAAAAATAGCAACACTTAATTTATCATTTTTAAAATATTTTTTTATTATACCATGATATAATAATATTATATTTTAATTTATAAGAAACCAAAATTTATTATAGGTGAGTTCATTTTTCTAATGAAAAAATTAATATTATTAATGGTCAAATTACTATTACAACGGAGAGGCTACTATTCCATCAGTATAGGTTCCTTAATTTCTATAAATGTCACTTATTTTATTCATTTTTATGAGAATAGTGTTTTTATTATGTTCTATAAGTGATGCATGTTTTTTAATGAAAAAAATACATGAAGAAAAATTTCATTTATAAAATTGTGGGTCATTATAGGTCTCTTCTCGACGCTTTAATCCCTCCATTAAATAATAACACTTAAGAACATGGCCACTTTCCCTTGTCTAGACATGAATCCATGAGTCTTCTTGGGTACCAAATAGTTCTCAAATAGGGTGTGAGTACAACTCAATTGGTTGACACCCATGGTGTCTACGAAATCTAGTATGAATACATAGTACATGTAATAGTATGATACACATGGGAGATAATTAATAAAGT
Source organism: Viscum album (assembly GCA_963277665.1). Classification (NCBI taxonomy): domain Eukaryota; kingdom Viridiplantae; phylum Streptophyta; class Magnoliopsida; order Santalales; family Viscaceae; genus Viscum; species Viscum album. The sequence continues at coordinate 1,470,296,254 of OY728158.1, forward strand.
AATATATAATATAAAATAGACATTTTAATACTTGATCTTTTATTTAACACCCAGGTTCATCCAAACCTGCTTCGACCCATTATTGGATATCTCTGACAATTGGTGGATTCTCGTTAAACAAGATGAATCCCCATTTCTTGAATCAAGTAATTATATATCTCACCTCATGCATCAATAAATCATACATATATCACTAATACATCAACTAACCATGAATCTATCCCTCAGGTGGTATGTTACTATACATCAAATGCACATGCGCTATGTATCCATGCATCTAGCCATTAGGAAGTTTGTAACCATGCATCAAGCCCTCATAAAGTACAAAATCATAAATCTATCTACCAGAAAATATGTAACCATGCACCAAGTGCTCAAGAATACAACATATTCAAGGATTAATACAAGACAATAGTCTATAAAATTAATTTATAATACCAAACTCCAAACATGAAATTCAATTTGAAATACTTCATATTTGTAAATTTATCAAATTAACAATTGACAAGCCATTCATACCATTAAGAAAAATAACCAATTATAAAAATCATTTTCTCAATTTATTATAAATATAAACTAATATAATTTTCTCACTCAAAAACTAACATATCAACTTCCCATTTTTTATCACCCCAAATCCATTTACCTTTTAATTAAACACTATACTTCCAAGTGATTATTCATTAGGCTAATTACATCATCTCACATTCTAAGTCAATCGATATAAATTACCATGATTTGAAAATTACATAAACTCCCCAGTTATTCCAATTCACATCATTTATCATGATATTCTAATTCACATTATCAAGCCAATTCTCAACAGTTTCCCAATTTCATCATAGGGAACTAAGTTCAATCAATCCATGTTCTAACTTAGGGTCATAGGTTGGTACACCTCTTGGGTGACAAAAAGTATTATTCATAATGCTAATGGACCCAATAAGATCCATGAGAGGTCTAGGGATGAATAAATAATCAATAATAATTTATAAAGTTCATCTTCATGGTGTGACAATGTGATCACATAGGTTTCACATACTATAAAAACAAAATACACTTTAGGGAGTTTTTTTAGACCACCCACCTCAGGAAATGAAGAAGAATATATCCAATATCAGGTTCCAGATCAATATGCAGCACCACAATCCCATATGGATAGTGTTTTACACATCTCTTCAAGTATTAAAGAAGAGCATCCATGGAGGAAACAAGAGGATTTTAGCAATGATAAATCACACTTACTTATTTTCAATCATTCAATCAAAGAACGGATATAAAAGCTAATAAATTGTGTTATAGAAATATTAAGAGCTTTAGGAATCCTTGATAATTGATAAAAAACATATTAGGGTTGAAGTATGACTTATTATATCTTAAATAGGGGTTTAGTCAGTGGGAACCACTAGCTAGTTGGTGGTGTCTTCCAGTGTGGCCACATGGTTGGGAACCCCACTGGCTAGTCAATGGGTTCCCACCAAGTGTAATATGATACATTGTTTGAGAACCACTCTATCCAGATCTCACTGTCTATTTGGGGTGTCACACCGGCTAGTCGGTGGTTCTGTAGTCTCTCCCAAAATGAAATCCACCTCTATCCTCCTACTAGTTCAGATTCTCGAATTACCAAAAACTATGAAAACATCATTTAAAACCACATAATCGGCCTTTTTATGAGGTTAATATTGTTTAAAATAACATAAATTCGTTCAATATAAAATAAATAAATGAGGGTACCTTGAAAAATATAAGATTTTGAAACCTAAACACCATATAATAGCTCATCCTTGTTTTTTAATCCCATGCATAATACTAGGGTATCACTTAAAATATCAAGCCAAATTACACTCATATCAAACTCCCTCTCCAAGATCTCTTCTTTCACATGCCCATGCTGCCAAAGCACTTGAATAAAGGGATCAATATTTCCTAGCATATTCTTCTCACTATGGTCAATGATAGAGATCAGATTCTCCACAAAGGATGCTCGATAGCCAGCTTAAAATTACCCAAATAAATAATGTGAGAAGGTTTATGGTGATATATCTGAAGTTGTGACATGTGAAACATTTCATGTATGACATTGTAGTATTGTCGAGGGTCAAAATAGTAAGCCACTAGAATGACTCTCTCTACTATATCAAATGGCTTGAAGAACTTGGTTTCTAGGTTTTCATTCTTTTAGAAACATCATTTACCAATACTATGTGACACCCAAATAAAACCATGAAGACAAAATGAGAACACCAAATATCATCTCTAATGGTCATCATAGGATTTATTCCTATTCTATGCAGTTTCCAATAACTTTCATATCAACAATACTAGCTCAAAAGTACCTTATACGAGTCTAGTTCTAATGAGTACTGACTCTCCGACCTCTAACCAACATAAAGGAGACAACATGGAATTATATATTGAGCCTAAATATAGTCATTTGTATTAACATGACTAAAGAAGTGAAATTTGTCAATCCATAAGGGACACATTGTTATATTAGTATATATTTGATGCTCTCTCAACATACTCAGGATGATGTCAATATATTTTGCATGATCATATATAGAATGAGAGTATTCCAATATTTCATTAATAAAAATCACTACTAATTGATACTATAATTGATGGAATATCTGATTCATCAAGGACATGAAAATCATTGGTGATTTCACTAGACCAAATAGAATCACCATGAATTCATACAACAAATTCCTTCCCATAAAATCAGTCTAGGTTATCGTAGACAGTATCACCCTTAACTAATGGTACCCTGACCTCAAGTCAATCATAGAAAAAATTAAGGCACCTCATAGCCGATTGAAGATAATTTCAATATATAGAATGGAATATCGATTCTTGATCAGCACCTAGTTCAATCTACAACAATATATACACAATAGAAAAATCCCATGAACATTGTTGGTAAACACCATGGTATAACCCCATGGTGAGGTTCTAGGTTGTATAAATCTCTTATCTTTAAGATATTTCAAATGCACCATCAACTCCCAAATTTCCACCGGTACAATCTTATAAGGTTGGATAGAAACCAGTTCAACATTCAACAGTAAATTGATAGGGAAATTGATCTCCCACTTGAGTGGTAAGAAAAATAACTCTTCATAAAATACATCTTGAAAGTGTTCCACTACTAGAGTAAAAGTAATCTATTACATCCCACCATCATAAAAACAAAGACTTCTTACTAGGATATAACATAATCTAATATGCACTTAATTATTCATGTTTGACCATCCTCGTGACCCGATTATCTCTCATGGATATAGTTTTCCCTTATAGAGATTGAAAACCAACTCTCCTCCAATAAAAATTTATAGGAACCTTGTACATAAATATCCATTCAATACCTTGAATGAAATTAGACCCAATCATTTTTAGAATAAACATATTCCAGATGAAACAGATTCCCCTAAATTCATGTGAACTCTCCCTGAAGTGTTTGATGCCCTCTATTCTCACCCTTAATGGTGTTTTGAGAGTTATAACTCCATATAATATCTCCAAAGCCACACCCAATCTATTGTAAAATATATAAGATATTATCGAGTGTGATTTTATCATATCAAACAAAACATAGATAAGTGTAGAGTTCATAAAAAATAAACATATGATGGTGGAAGGTGCTTCTAGACTAGAACAAATATACTTCATAGTGTGCATATGACATTCCCCTCTTCCATGAACCCCAATTTGACACCCTTGAGATACTCCTTTTGGTTGATACTACTACTCATTAATATAAGTACCATATCACCAACCCCAAATCGATCATCCAAGGGAACACAATCTAACTATCTGGAAAGGGGTAGTTAAGTCCTTCCTAAACTCTAGTTTCTATCATGATCCTCTATCATCACTCAGCCGGTAAGTTCTCCTATATAACCTCTTTAGATGGCCAATCCCATTGTAAGCTTGTAACTCTACTAAAGAGTAAGGATACTATGGGAACTTATTAGAAACCCTATAACACTTCGAACAGTGCTCCTAGTCATAACCCTAAGACAGTTTCCCACTCCCCTCACTTCAAATCCTACTACTTACTCGGGGGGTAAATATTGTAATATAACTTATTGCTACCAAATTAATACCTCATAAATCAGCCTATAGATACTTTATTCCCCAAACTTAGGGAATCTCTCAGGTATATTTCTATAATTAGACCTTGATTCATAATTTTAGTGATGTCACTCAGGAAAAAATGTTCAAATGTGACATGATTTCATAATGAATCCCATGAAGGAATAATTGCACCGTAGAAATATTATCATTGACCAAGGATAGAGAGAAATGTTTCAAATCATCAAAATATACTATGTAGTCCATCACTGACATACTACCATGAATCAAGTTCATAAACTCTTGATCTCTATCATACCTCGGTATATCCAAATTGAAGTGACTTAGGAACATAACCTTCAATTCATTCCATGTGGGATTCTCTTACTATCTGACTTCCTCTAAGATGTCTCAATAGTGCTTGGATGGTCCAGATATTATATAAATAGAAAGTTTCACCCTCTAATCTACAGGTGTCTCTAGATGCTTGAAGTTCATCTAGACTGACTCAATCCATAACTCGTGTACCTAGGGACCTCCCTCCCCAGTGAACATGGTCAGATGCTGGAGCCAGAACTGTTTGGTAATATTTGAAATCAAAGGTATTCTCTGATAAGTTTCCCTCTCCCTGGAACACATGACCCACTAGAAATTATCATCATTCTATTTATCTATATGTTTCCCCAAAGACGCATGTTGTTTTGAATCTGTTGTATGAGGGGTGTTATGATTACCACTCTTCTGACACTCAGACCAAGGATTATATAGAGTAATTTTCTCTAAAAATTTTAACACAATCATAAAATAACAGGACACACAATAGGATCAAACTCAAAAGAATTAGAAAAAAATAGAGAACCACTGGAACATGGTTACTCTAGAAATGGCCTAACAATTTCATTATCATGTCATAATAGTCCCATTTATTCATTTTTATTAGATATAACAAGGGATTTAATTTCACAATTTCGGTAGGAAGATATATCACAGGAAATATATATGCCCCTATAATAAACATTTCTTATAAATATATTTTTGTATATATCAATCATGTTTCATTCATATTCACCTCATACCATACCATCCCATGAGCAAAATCTCATAAAATAGTAATATAACACAACAACTGAATCACTCAAGGTGAAATAAATTCACCACTATAATAAGAAAACATAAAGAGAAATAATCCCACACCTAGTAAATTGGTTTTCCCCATAAATTGATAAGATAATCCCACATAAAAGCTTATTACCAATCCCTGGCACATCCTAATATAATATTTACCTTCCCCAAATAGTATAATAATATGAAATATCTAATATCTTATACCACCTAGTAAATTCTTCTCATGGTACTCCCTCACAAAATCGAGATGGGAAGTTATGTGACCTCAAGAACACGTCCATGTATTCTAGTTTCTACCAACTAGTTGAGGGGGTGTAAGAAATATATTTTGGGTAATATACCCTATGGATAAAATTTAAAATAAAAACAAAATATAGATAAATAAAATCAACATGAAGATATACATACATAACCAAATCAATACAAATATATATATCGACATTTCATGTTATACGAGATTTTAATTAAATATCATGATGAAAATCATTCATGTAAATGACTAAAAATATAATCAACAATAAAGAATCTAGAAAACCCCAGTCTTGAACCTCATTCCTGGTCCCACCTCCAGGATCGAATCTCCTCAAACAAAGCATAACACTCAAGAATTAGGCCCATTAAACTTTTCTAGAATTGTATCCATGAAGTCCTCATGAGTACAAAATGGATCCAGAACTGGCTGTGAGGAAAACGTACTAGAAAGAAACTCATGGTTTCTAAACAATTCAGTATGTATATATATTTTCTGGAACAATATGATAGATATGTGAATTAATTCATATCTTAATGTAGAATATAAAATAAAATTTTTGAAACTCAATATTTGGGACAAAACCTAGGGTAAATCAAACCTTCTTCAGCCTTCTGATGGATATATTTGTTAACTAGTTTATTCTTATATAATAGGATGAATCTTCCATATCATGTATCAATTCACTTTTTATGTCTCACTCATGCATCAATAAATCATTCCCCTTTCCCTTAGGTACCATGTGACCATGAATCTAACAATATGCTAATATCTTACCATGCATCTAGCACTCAAGAGGTATGTACATGTCCATATAGCTATGTGGTAGTGTGTAACCAAGCATCTAGTCCTTGAGTGGTATGTGATAATGAATCTATCCCTTAGTAAGTACATAAGCATGCACATATCCCTCATAAATTAAACATAATCATGTATTATTTCAAGAAAATATTCTAGGAAATCCATTTACAGTACCAAACACTAAACAAGTGAAACATGGTCATGTAATCTACATTGGTCAATTTATAAAATTACTAGTTAATAATCAATTAATACCATTAATCAAAGTTACCAATTATCAAAATAATTGTAATAATTTATTACACATATCAACCAATTTAAATTTCTGATTCATAGGCTAACTTATCCACTACCCATCTTGTTACCATGCCAACACCATTTACATGACCATTAATCACTTTCAAGCCAATTGATTTATCATCGATCCAATTACATCAATTCACATGCAATCCTAATTCATATTAATTATCATTCTATGAAAATTACCTAAATTATCAATTTATACTAATTAAAATCAATTCTCATGCTATCCCAATTCACATTATTAATCTAATTCTCCACACATTTCCAATTTCATCATAGGGATCTAGGTCCACTCAATATATGTTCTAGTTTACAGTCAAAGGTTGGCACCCCTATTAGGTGGATGAATATCCTAGTATTAATTTCAATGACCCAAAAAGGGTCTATGGGAGATCTAGGAATGAAGAAATAATAAATACTAATTTATAAATGTCATTTACATGGTGTTCCATTCTGAATTCATAGGTTAGACAAAGTAGAAAAATAAAAAATACTTTAGGTTGTTTTTTTAGACCATCAACCCCAATATTGAACATAAGAATAGATCCATGATGAAGGGATTGAACTATGTGAAAACCCTTTATCCCCTATAGATATTAGTTTAAACATATATTCATGGTTATAAGATGATTATCTCAGTAGGAAATAAGAGTATTTTAGTAAAGACAAGTGAGACTTATTTATTATAGATCACCATATACAATAACCATGGAAGGGTTTGAACAATCCTCAAGAGACATAGAGAGACTTAAAGATTCATTAAACATTAATTATGGTCAAATGAGGCTTAAATATATCTTAAGTTGGGATTTAGGGCAAAAAAAAGATGTTTGATCACCTCTCTTATGCGGCTTATCCTAGCTCCACTAGGTAGCCATGGGAACCACTGGTTATATGGTGGTGTCCTCTAGTGTATTTGTATCTCTAAGAACCTGAATAGATAGCTAGTAGGTCCCTAGTAGATCAAAAACTATTCATAATTCCCAAAAAAATGTCTAGTGGACAACACTTGGGATCCAGTGGATTTTTAGTCTCTCCAAAACTTCAAGACACCTCTATCCGCCTATAAGAAAGGATTCTAAAGGCCTTAAACACCTATAAAAAATTGTTTCACACCTTATAGAAGGTTCATTTACCAAGTTTAAAATTCATTAACCAAACAATAAGAGGTTTAATGAAAAACCTATAAAGGAACGTAGATAGAAAAAATATTTTCTTATGCGTAGAAAATTCTAATGTAGACATATGCCCCTCGGTACAATGTTCTGAAAATATTTATCACATAAACTCAAAAAAGGTATCCATAGTTTCATCATTACTCCAAGCCCAGGAAATATCCAAAAAAAAATTCTATATGGTTTTATAACCATATTATAAGACTTGGCCCATGTTATCTATGATTTTTACCTTTAAAATAACTATAATATAACTTACCATATTATCCCCCCAAAATCTGCATAAGGGTCACTGCACTTTATATAGAAAGCAAAACTCAAGTAACTACCAGGTACTATAAAACCAAACCTCCCTGAATGGTCCATCCTATAACACTCAATCAACCTGAAGTTCATAGAAATATGATGAACCATTCATTAAGGTTGTTGAATTAGTGGTAAACTTTTATAATTTAATTTAAAACCAAAATTAAACATTGTGGTTTATTAGAGCCTCAATCCTCTCAAACATTAGAAATCACCTACACCAATATACATAAAAAATGAACATAATATTTTTTCAAGGTTTGAACCCATTATTAGTATTTACTTCTTAAGGAATCTAGTTTTTTCCCAAGACATAAATATTCACTATATTAAAAAAGTGAATACTAGAGGTTTACCTCCTAAAAATCCTTCAGTATCTCCTAAATTTATTTTAGTCTCATGATTTTTAATTTATACAAGATCATTCCATTTTATAATGGTGAAAAAAAACATGGAAATATCACTTTGAATCTTGTATGCCTTCGTAATAAAAAATTAATCTTCATCTTAGCCATCAAAATTTATTAAAATCTGTAATTTCTCTATTCTTCAAAAATAAATCCTTCAGATATTTTGTAGGATCAAAAAAATTTCATGATATTTATTTATAAAACATCTCTAACACCCCAATATTTTATGGTATTTATCTTCACAAATAAATTCAATTTATTTGATAGATTATGTTTCATGAAACACTAAGTTTAAATGAACTGTATTATTCTTTTAAATATTAACATTATCATTGGAATAGTAATGTGACGATTTTGAATATCAATCTATTAATTAGAATAATTACCTCACCCATGAATGTATAAATAAAATTTAGTTATAAAATTATGATATATCTATATCCTAAAATAATTTAATAAATGTTTTAAAATGTGATAAAATGTGTGTTGGTGTTTATCTAAAATGTAAATGTTCATTTACCAATTTATAGTTAATGTTACAATATAAAATAAAATTTATTTCAATAGAATAGATTCATAAATTATTATTTTTCTGTATTATAATTATAAGATAATTTTATGAGCCAACAATTAATTTTTCAATGTGTTATCAAGTCTATTATAATATTAAAATTGATATTTTTTTAATAAATGATGATTTTAATAAAAAAATTATATTTCTTATATGTACATATTTTTTTCCATAAAATGGAGTACATTTTTGAAACCTTCACATAAAAATTATCCAATGGTGTTTTTTAATAATTTCCTAAAATACTTTAACTTTTAGGTAAATAGTAAAAAGAGAGTTTTTCATATAATCAGTGCAACTCAAATTAATTCATTCATGATATAATTATGATATAATACTTTATAGAAATTTAGGTTAATCCATGATATTTATAATTTTAGTAATGGTTCATTAAAAAAATAAACTCAATATCTAAACCTGAAAATAACTTTCCAAAATCTACTGTCAAAAGTAATTCCACAAAATAACAAATTTTTCTTTCTTTGTAATTCCCTTTTTGAGAAACTAATTAATTCATCTTATAAAGGGGTTTTAAGTTATTAAATCCATTATATTATATTAAAGTATAACTTATATTGTCAAAAAAAACTCTAGTATAGGTTTTACCTTTGATATATTATGTTATTCTAAAAATACCCATCTCTTTATGTATGAATAACCCGTCTCCCATCCCTTGGAAAAACACTCCTACCACCCATTAAAAAGAAAAATATCTTCCAAAATACTCCCTATTAAGCCTACTATAACCCATAGGAAGGTTTTGAGGTAATATAAATCCAATCGAAAAGGATTTATAGTGTCCTATAAAGGAATTTACCCCAAGGATTAAGTAAGTTCTGAACCACTTATCTCTCTTTTTAATTATTCTTCCTATTTTATTTTTTTCCTCAAGACCTTTCACAATCAAAATTTAAAGGATTTAATTTTTTAGTAATTTAAAATTATATTAACAATGTTAACCTACTGTAAGTATCATAATATATATATATATATATAACTTCTTCTCCCTGCTCTCCAAGTAACGTCTAGTCAAAGGTCAGTTAACCACCTAAAAATAATTTTAAATGTAAACAAATATAACCATCATCAAGGTTAAATATTATAAACTATGTAGACATGTATTTATATGAATTATATTATTCTACAATTAATTAAATTAATGTATAAATTAAAATTAATAGTGAAATCATTACAAAACAAGAAATATTTAAGAAAAACATGATATAAAAATGCTTCAATTTCATTAATGTATATTAGGAAATATGATAAAATTATTATAATTTATAAATAATTATATGAATGACTATAATCAACTTCTATATTAATTTCTTAAAAAAAATTATTTTATTATTCATGAGGTGTAAATGTGAAAAAATAAAGCGATAATTAATGTAAGAGAATTCTTAACCCAATTTCCATTATTGTGTTAAACTTATAATCCATTGATTATTCCAAGGAATTATTTTGTTTAAAATTAATTTTTATTATCATAAGTTTTATTACCACGTTTTTTATGTGGATTTACAGTTGATACACATAGTTGATTCATTTTATTTACACTCACATCAATGATATGATATTTTTAAGGGACTTCATCTCAATCTCCTTTTATTGAGGCATAGATTGATGTTATACACCCACATAATTTTGTTAGGTTTATATACAAACCATTTGTCTTATAAAGTAATATGTGTATTTATTATAATTTTATTTAATTTCTTGGTAAATTTTATTTTTTTGGTGGCTTATGATTTTAATGTTTAATGTTGTATGAGACACCTTGAATGTTTAAATATTTAATTATAAAATATTTTTATCTATGTTAATTTTATTAATATTGAATTAAATAGTTACATATATTGATATAAAATTATTCTAAATGAAATTTTAGGTCTATTTTTAATTCTATTCAATGGTTTTCATTAGGAATATTTTTAAGTATTTTATACAGAATTTTTTGACAAATAAAAAAAGAATTTGTTATTCTTAACACACACATTGATGATGACTTTCACAATATTGTGACTATTATTTAATTTATAGCTTCCATTGAATGATTATATATTTTATTAAAATAAAAACCATTTTCCCTTCTTCTGGGGATATTTGGTATTAAAAATGGTTATTTGTAAAAGAAAATTGTATTTTTATATGAATGTGCTTTTCATGTTCGTTTAATAAGTATTTTTCCTAAATAAATTTCCAATGATATTCTTATAGTATTATCATCTATGTCAGCACCCTTTATTTAATATTATTATTAATTGAGGGTTATATCTTATGATATCATATACCATGTTTTATTTAGTGTTTAATGAAAATTTTGAGTGTGGATATGCTATTTTGATACTATTATTTGTTTATTGTTAAAGTATTTACATTTTATTTGATAGATTCTAATACAAATGTTAATATTGATTATGTATCACCCATTTCATATAAAGAATGTCTTGGAATTGGTATATTTTGGGTGAGGATTGATATAGCCCCACGATATATCCATAGGTCTCATGAGAAAAACTATTTTGTATTTTTGTTAAGGACCTACCCATTTATGTAGACTTCTTGGATGAGGCCTTGATGGCAAGTTTATGACATCCTGAATTTTTAATTCCCTCATTATGAGATTAGTTATTGATAATCAGTGTGATTTTTTGACTAGTATAATATCCATGCTAAAGGTTCATTCTCATATTATTATTTTAATGGAATTATTTGATATTCTATTATTACTTCCTTATTATGCCCAAGATTGTGTTTTAATAGCATGTTTGGTTAGTTATTCACCATTACTTATTGTTTATGTTTATTTATGACAGGTTTCACTCAATTATTACCCTTACTAAGTCTCTAAGATCACCTCTTTTTTATGTTTTATTTTTCCTAAGGGTGTCAAGAGATATAATATGATTGATATGCAGGGATAATCTATGATAATAGGGTGGTTTCCAATAGAGTTTCTATGTTGTATTTAATTTTATGTTGTAATGTAAAACATATGTTTGTATCTAGTTTTCCAAAGCTACTAAACTATTTGGTCCCTTGGGATGTGAATACTTGTGTATAGTACCATTGTAATAAAGTAAGGCACTGGCTATGAGCTACTGGGGTCAAGGTCCATATAGTTGGTATCATAGTAGGTTTAGTAGAAACTTTAGAAACAATATTTAAGAAACCATAGATTAGAGAACTTAAACCTATGACATACTTTGGGAATATGTATAGACGAACATTCTGAAGAAACTATGTTTATGATTGTGAGATTAGCTATGAATAAAATATTCAATTTTTCTTTAGTATTTCACTGATTTTGAGATTATAAATAAAGGAATAACCTAATATAGTCTATTTAATCATTTATAAATGGTTTCTATAAGAAGGAATGGTAACCCCATCAATGCACATGATCCAAAAAGTAATAAGGATCATATGTTTAATAGTCTTATGAAAATATTTTTAAAAGAAAAAGTATCCAAAATATTCTCATCATATAATGATATAGTATAATTTTCTAATGAATTGATGAAAGGATTATCAAAGTATCATGGATTCTATGAGATGAAAGATAATGAGAGTAACTTTAGGGATAAGTTCCCTAAAGGAAATAATTAAATGATAAATTTTTCCACATATTATAATTGTGGAATGAAACACCCTGGTACTAGCTTAAACAGAATGAGAGTTTTTTATAAGTGTAGAGAGAAAGTAAACCATACTTGTGATTGTAAATGAAATAAATAATTCATCCAATGATTCATCTATAAAGAGATGGGGCACTAAAAAAATGAATGTCCCAAACATAAAAGGAATATACCCTAAAATAGGATAATGGATCACGGACAAGCTTATGCTACTACCAAAGATGAAGGAGATTGACTAATATACATTTTTTGTATTAATGAATTATATTATTTTATTATTTTATCAATAATGATATGGTTATAAGAATCATGAGATATATAAGGATTTAACTATTATATGTATTGTTTTAGGAATTGGAAACATGTTTTGAATAGAACCAGTAATCAAGAGAAGTGATTCTATTGTAAGTTGAACTTTTTGAAAACACATGACTTGGGAAATATAACACTAAATATGTTGTTCATGTTGAGATAATAATAAATAGTTTTTCATTGGATAGTATTGCTGACTATGTTGGTGGTTATTGATCTAGGGGTTATGTTCTTTTGGAAGTATAGTAAGGTTGGATTTATGGAATATATTCAACAACCTGGTAATTTACTCTTAGAATCATGCATGATTTCATAATAGTTTAAAGGATATTAATGTATTCAGATATTTGGTATGTGAACTACATTCTTTGGGTAAATATTTTTTTGGTAATTTAGTGACCTTCCTTCTATATGTTTTTCTTTTTTATTTGGACAACATATTTTTAAGAAGTCTTATGGTTAAATACATATGGAATGGATTAAGGATGTTATTGATTGAGATTGAAGTATGATTTAATATCTTGGATAACATGGGAAAACCATTTTTGTTTTAGTAAAAATTTAAAGGTTGTAGGAATTACTTTTTGATCTTATGACTCATAAAAGTGCTTTAGGCATAATTGTTTTTCATAAATATCCATATCTAGATTTAAGAATTGAAGTAGAGATTGATTGAAGAACAAAAAATGGATGAGATTATGACAAGGAATGGAATCAATTATGTTTATTTTCTTAAGTGATTATCTAGGTAGTAAATGAAACTCTTAACTCTATTAAAAGGATTTTATAACAAAAAATTAAATCTATTTACATTTCCTTCTAAGAAATCAATGGTCTTTTAATTGATAACAAATTTACAGTTTTTTATGGTTAAAATTCTAATGACCATGTTATCTATCACTCTCTATGAGAACATGATGTTTATATTTTTCATCAATTCCCCTGTTTTCAATTTTCACTAATGTTATCCTATTCAAATGCTTAATTTTTTGGTGACCCTCTCATTTACCTTTCCCTCTTATTAAGAGGAGGTATTATTAACCCAGTTTAGGTTGTGGGTTTTCTACAAAGGAATTTTTAGGTATCAACTTCTGATTTTGATGTGAAATTTCAAAATTGTGAGTATGGAATTTATTGAAGTATGGTAGAATGTAACAACCCAAGATTTTATAGTATATAACTTCTTAAATAAATTCAATTGATTTGATAGTTCATGTTTCACACAACACTATGTTTATAAGAACTCTGTTATACTATTAAATATGTACATGATCAGTGGAATAATAATATGACTCTTAGGAACAGTAATATAGACAATACAATAATAACTTCATCCATGATACAATAAATAAAATTTAGGTATGAAATTTTGATATATTTATATCATGGAATAATTAAATAAATATTTTAAAATTGATAATTTAAAGGTTGGTATTTTTGTGAAACATAATTGTTTTTTTAAAAATTTATAATTATTTTAATGAATGAAAGTAAATTTAATTTTTATAAAATAGATTCATTAATTAGTATTTTCTGTATTATAATTCTATGATAATATTATGAGACTATAATTAATTTTTCAATGGGTTGTAAAATTAGTTATAATATAAAAATTTGTATTTCTTGAATAAATACAAATTTTAATTAAAAATTATATTTCAAATATTTGGAAAATTATTTCCATAAAATGGAGTTCATTTTTAAAATCATTGAATCAAAATTATCCATTGTTTTTTTGGTGATTTTCTGAAATACTTCAATTTTTAGGTGAATAGTAAAAATATATTTTTTCACATAACCGATGTAACTCATGTTACATCATTCATGGTGTAATAATGATATAGTAATCTCTAGAACATTTTTTCGGTCATGTTATATTTAATTTCCTATAATTTTTCTTAAAAAACAATAATCCCAACTTCCTAACCTAAAAAACAAATTTCCCAAACCTAAAGTCAAAACTGATTCCTTAAAACAATAATATTTCTTTATTTCCACTTTCCATTTTAATAAACAAATTAATTATAATTATAAAGGAAATTAATGTATTAAAATAATTATATTATATTAATATATGATTTATATTAAAAAAACAATATTCCATGTTTTACCTTTGATGTATTGTTTTATTCAATATTTTATTCTAAAAGTACCACTCTCCTCAATTATAAATAACCACCCTCCCTTCCCTTGAAAAACCACTCCTCCCACCCATTCCAAAGAAAATTATATACCAAGATACTCCATATTATGCCTCTTATAACCTATAGGGACATTCAGAAGTAATACAACTCCAATCACAAAGTATTTATAGTGTCGTACAAGAGAAGTTACATTGAGGATTAAGTTCTGACCCACTTCACTCTCTCTTTAATTACTCTTCATCTACTGTTTCATTTTCCATGAACCCATTCCCAACCAAACATTAAATGGATTAATTAAGATTTAATTTTACATAATATTAATAACTTTAACTTAAAATAATTATTATACTATATATAAATAATCATAACACTTCTTCTTCTCGCTCTCCCAACAATGTCTTGTCAAAGGTTGGTTAACCACCTACGAAGACATTTCTATGTCAACACATATAACCATTATAAAGGGTTGAAATTATAACCTATGTAAAATGTAATTATAATTATTATATGATTCATTAGTTAATTATATTAATGTTAAAATTACATTTAATAGCAAAATCATTGTAAAATGGGAATTTTTTTAAGTAAAATATGATTTCAAAACAATTAAATTTCATCCATGGAAGTTAAGAAATATAATTCAATGATTGTAATTGATAAATAGTTATTTAAATAAATATAATTCAATTATAAATAGATTTTTTAATAAATATATGTTTATTATTCAAGTGGGGAAAATGCGACAAAATTATGCCTGAATTAAGGTAAGGGAAATCTTAACTGAGTTCCTTTATTAGGTTAAGATTATGATCCAGTTATTATTTCATGCAATGATTATGTTTAAAATGAATTTTTATTATATTAATTTGTTTTTACACTTTTTTTATGTGAATTTATAGCTGAATCACTTAATCAATTCATTTTATTAACGTGCACATCAATGATATGATATTTGTAAAGGACTTTGTCTCAATCTCTTTTCATTGAGGGGTAATTCGATGTTATACATCTACCTTCTTTTGTAAGGTGTACATACAGAACTTTTAAATTATTAGGTAATTAATTAATTTATTTTCATGTTATTTAATTTTATGTTACATTTTATTCTTCCATAGGGCTTATCATTTAAATGTTCAAATTGGTTTGGGACACCTTGAATGTTTAATGATTTAATTATAAAATTTTTTTCTCCATGTAAATTTTCTTGAAGTAATTTTGTATATTTATTTATATGGATATAAAAGGATTATAAAGGTAATTTTATATCTATTTTTAATTTCTTTCGATGGTTTTCAAAAGGAAACTCTTTATGTGTTTTATACAGAATATTTTGAAAAAAAGACAAAAAGAATGTTCTATTCTTAACATACACAGTGGCACCAAATTTTCTATTTCCATGATTATTATTAAATCTATATTATCCATTTAAAACTTATATAATTTCTTAAATAAAAACTCATATTCACTTTTTTAGGATATTTGGTACTAAAAAGTTATTTATAAAAGAAAATGATATTTATATACAGAAATGTTTTTCTTATGGGTATAATAAGAGTTTTTAATAAATAAATTCTCAAGAAGATTATTATAGTATTTTCATATAGGTAAACACACATTATTGAATATTATGTTTAATTAAGTCTGATCTCTTATGATATCATCTACAATATTTTATTGAATGTTTTATGATCAGTTTGACTGTGGATGTTTTATTTTGATAATATTTTTGGTTTCTAGTAAAAGTATTCACATCTTATTTGATAGTTTTTAATAGAAATGTTTATGTTGATTATTTTTTACCACTTTTATATGAGGAATGAATTTGAATTTATAAGTGTCAGGCGAGGCCCTCTATAGACTCTCGATGCATCGGTCTCATGAGACAAACAATAACATATTTTCATCAAGGCCTTACCCATTTATGTAAATATATTTGATGAGGCATTGATGGTATGTTTTTTATTTCCAAAATTATGTATTACCTCATTATGAGATTACTTATTGATATGATATGTGATTATTTGACTAGTATAATTTTCATGGTTATGTTTTATTTTCATATGATTATTTATATGAAATTATTTGATCAGCTTTTACACCTACCATATTATACTCAAGATTATGTTTTAAAGGAATGTGTTGTTAGTTATTCACCTTGACTTATTATTTATGTTTATTTGTGATAAATTCCAGTGTATGTTTACCCTTACTAAGAATCTATGATCACCCCTTTATTATGTTTTATTTTTCCCCAAGATGTCAAGAGGAATATTTTAATTAACGTGAAGGGATAATCTTAGAGAATATGGATGTTTCTAATGGGGTGTGTTTCTTGTTTTCCATTTTATGTTGTAATGTAAAACTTATATTGGTATCTATTTATCCAAATATACTAAACTATGTTTTCATTTTAGATTTTATTACTTGTTCTTGGTACTAATTTAATAAAGTAAGGCATCAACTTCGGGATACTTGTGTCAGGGTCCATACAACTTATTTATCTTGAATAAAGATATCTGTAATATATATCATACTTATCAATTTTATGATCCTCTATAATTTATTATCCCTCTCCACCACTACGAAATTATCTGGAATCAATACTCTAATTTTTAAACCTAATAGATCACCTATAACTTACAATCTAGAACCCCTTTTTCTTCGACACAAAATTATCATCACTAAGAACCAAATTATTCCCCCCTTATATAATTATTATTACTTTAATAAATTTACAAAACACATTTTCGAGATTCTATGAAATTCACCTTTCATAATTTTCATTCAATCACATTTAATAGATCTGAATATGTTAGAGTTTAACTTCTTCAAATATCCCTCAAATATTTTAATAAAAATAATCAAGGATTCCACAAAATTTGGCTAGAATCACGACATTAAATTTATAATTTTTACATCTTAATGTCCAACTCAACATCTTCACATTTACAGTGACATCACATAAATGTTATATGGATTATCTTCATTTATATTTCTACTTAAAATTATTTATACTACTCCAAAATTATTCTTAGAACACTCTAAAACAAGGATCTATTTATAAATATTAAAACATAATAATAAATTTCCCATGATCATCTGATGATCTTCCTTCATTTCTCCAACACATGATTCTAACATTTGATTGTGGATACTCAGATTTAGATTTATATTCTAATATCAATAACTTTGGATCTTCTTAAACTTTTAATATTTAAAAAGTCCAATTATATTATCTTTATAATATATATTCTTTACCTATTTCCAAACATCCTAACTTCAGGTTCCTTTATGTTTTGATCTTATAGACATAAAAAAATTATCATATTGAAATTACTTCCAAACATTACTCAATCAAAATTAACATCAGATTCTACTTTGATTTAAGAATTAATTTATTTTCATCCATATCAACTAATTAATTTATCTGTAACTCCATCCAAACTAATATATTATACTTACATTACTATGACACTTCCCGATTTAAATTAACCACAATTATCAGGGTTACATACTACTTTAACTTTTGGTCTTAAGATTTTATATTCACCTTTAGTACATGATTATCTAAGAAAATAATCATCATATGTAACTTCAAGTATTAAATTCTATTTCAAGACTTACGAGAAAAATTCTTCACTTTCCTTCTATAGTAACATTCAGTATTTTTATTCCCCCTTTTGGTTTTCCAATTCCCATTGAGGAATAATTCAACATCAAATTTTCATATAATAAGAACTTAGATAGAATTTAATCTATGTCATTACTTCCATTGTTCTTTTATAGTTCTAGAACACCATCCTCGTGTATTCTAAAAATGAAATGATACATCATTTCAATTTTATTCTTCCATGACTGTAACACTATATTCCAATCCTAGTGAATTTCTAATTGACTATCATCAGATAAAAAAATTCATATCACATTTTGATCTCCTCCAAAAATAACTTCAACTAAATCATTTCCTTATGTATATCTTTAACAATAAAATACTTTCCATTTCCTATGAAAAATGAAACACCTAGTAGTAATCTTGACTTCCAGATTTTTATTGTTCCTATAATGGTAACAAAAAGTCATATAGTATTGTTGGAAGTAAGTTTATTCATTGTTATATTTTTATGGTGTGCTGTTTTTTTTCAAATCCATAACTAGTTTATCAAGGGGTTTTAAAGGTGATATTATCTATGTATGTGGATTTAGTGTTGAATATAGAACAGTTTTCCTATGTTTTTCAAACTTTTTATTTGAAAAATTGGGAGAAAAGTCAGAGTTTTTTGAAATTCATATTCTAGGAAACAGTGAAGTGGGTGTATCTAAAAATAAGTTTCTTTAAAATGTTTTGGAAAATCACAAAAGAATGAAAAGTTGAAACTTTCATGAATGATCGGGTTTAATGACTTCATGAAATATAGAGTTTCATGAATAGGTATATGTTTGAAAATTAGAGGAGGCGAGTTTTTTAGGCATGGTAGAGTTTTAAAAAAGTGGTGGAGTTTTAAAATAGTTTTCTTCTATCCTATAAAGATGTCATTTCTCATCATTTAAATCATCATAGTTTTTAGAGGTCGACTTAAATCATTATTTTCATGAAAGAAATACTAGAACACAATTATTACATTAATGAAGAAATCTAGGTGAGAATGAGAATTTGGTAAAGGGCTGGCTTCATAGAATGCACATCACACGCTTGAGGGATTTCAAAAAAAATCTACCATTCCCCCATCGGTCAATCGCCCTCCAGTTGGGGTGGAAGCTCTGACACCCTTCGATCCCGGCTCATCCCCCCTCGATGCGGTCTCCTCTCTGGGGCGGGGCCCCTCTAGCTCCTCCTCCCTGGCTCCCTGCCACCTACTCATGTCCTTCAAGGATGCCTTCTATGGAAAGTAACTCAGCTCCTAGCCTCCTTGATTCCCGAACATTGGCCTTGTCTCCTCCTCAGTTACACTGGATGGGTCGCGCTTATCCTTGGAGATCCCTGCCTCGACCTTCGATGATGTTTCTTATTTTTTATGTTGGGATCTTATTGTGTGATTAGGTTCCGATAATCCACCTTTACAGATCTTCAAGCGTTTTGTGGATTCTTGTGGTTTGGAAGTCCTGGCTTGCATCTCTTCCATTCATAGAGATTTGTTTTCTATGGCCCTAGCATCGGATTCGGACATCTCTCTATCATGGTGTAAATCACCCCGGGCTTTCGGTCGCTGGCAGTTCAATCTGGCATGATGGTCCATGGATGTTCATAAGAGAAAAGAGAGTCCCCATGCAGTGGTGTGGCTCATTCTGCCTGGCCTCCCATTGCCCTTCCAGAACTGTGGCTTGCTCAAAGCCATCAGTGACTCTCTATGCGGTTTTCTCTACACGGATCATCTCTCTCGCAGTGTTGAGGAAACATTATTGACCCTCATCTCTATAGAACTGGATTTATCCCTTCCAGTCCCATATAAGATACACTTAAATGTGGTGTACTCGCTCGAATGGTCCTAGGATGTTGTCTACCCTCTCTTCCCCAGATACTATTCTTATTTTCTTCTGTAGGGGCACTCGATTCAAGTTTTTAGGAAATGGAAAAATGGAATTTGGTTCTAAGAGTATAGAGGCGGACCTAAGGAAGATATCCACTATGGTTCTCTTCAGGGCATAGGCTCCGGCACTTCTACCGATCTGTTGAGGTTGGGCCCATATCTTCTAGTTAGTGCCGATTAGTAGCCCTCACCTCCTGCTTTTCATGCCCCCTCTCCCTCTGAAATGGGACGGGTCGAACTATTGGAACCATGGTATTCTATACATGATTTGAAGTATGATTTTTTTTGTCAATCTTCTGTGGAAGTTTAGAATGTGTTCCAGCAAAGAGATCATATAGTTCAAGCAGACAATAGTATTGAAGGCGGCGTTGTTTCCCAGTGTTTGCCAAATTTTTGGGCCTAAAAATCGACAAATGGAGAAAAGTGTTTTTGGAAGAGAGACTTGTGCACCGTGTACTTGATGAAGAGGAAACTTGTGCACCATAAGTTTTTCAAGATTAGAACATGGGAAAATGGTAAAGGGATAAGGGTCACGCATGTTTTGGGCCGGTCTCGCAAGTGACCTGCGCGCCGTGAAGAAACTTGCTCGACGATGCCTAGGAGAACTGGAAACTTGGGCACCTATTGTTTTTCAAAATCATAACTTCAAAATATGGAAAAGGGAAAAAGGTCGCACAAGTATTTTTGTGGTTGCGCAAGTGAGTAGCGTGATAGAGGCTAGGAAAGAGGATCTATGTGCCGGAACCTGCGTGCCGAGGGAAGACTTGCACGCCACCACGCAGGGGGTCCAGTTTGCCTATAAATAGAGGACCCCCTCCTCATTTGTAGCGAAGTTAAATAATTTGAGATTTTTGGAGCTCTCGGTGTTCAAGTGGTTGAGTCGCGCAAGTGGTTTTTGGGTCTTGCCAGTAGAGGTTGTGCCTCGGCTGTTGGCTACATGTCCAAAGTGGTTTTGGATTTAGAGGTGGTGAGTTGCACAAGTTGTTTGGAGTCACCTACGCGCCGAGTTTTTAGCGCGCACGTGAATTGCGCACCATTCCTAAAACATGCGGACTGGAACTTGGAGAAGTGCGCCAGGGTTGTTAAAGTACATCCTTCCTTTTTAAGCTACACGAAAGCTGGAGGATCATCTGGTACCCTCAGCGCAAAGTGAGATTCTTCTTCAGGTGAGAGTTGGACATTAACAGATCATCTACATACAACATAGGATGCATTCTTATGCAATGATGAAGAGACCTTCACGTCTATAAACTGAGTGTGACTTCACTAAGGGTAGTGAGCTAGGGGGAATAACCGGGAGTGACCTGAGGGAAGCAGTGGGATATCCCGGAACTTTTTTTAAAGGTAGTGATCCTAGGATGGAGTGATTGTGCCCAAACCATTGTAATCCACAACTAGTGAATATTAGTATAATTTGGTATGACCGAAAACTTTTCGACGTATGCTCCTTGGACGTAGCCCTTAGTGGTGAACCAAGTAAAAAGTGTTGTGTCCTCTCTGTGCCTGTGAATGTTTTCTTTCTGATCATATTCATCATACATGTCAACAAGTTCCTACCAACGTGGGAACAAGATCCATCAAATTAAAAGAAAACGTTTTCACCCTAATTCACCCCTCCCCTCTTAGGGTGTCCCGGGGTCCTTCAAGTGGTATCAGAGGGTAAAGGTTGCTGGTGTTGAATCTGTCCTTTATCATCATGGAGAATGCAATCAATGTCAGGGGAGTCCCTCACTTCAATGGAAGTAATTTATAGATCTGGAAGAATAGAATGGGATCTCATCTAAGATCTCATGGTATGGATGTTCTATTTTCTACTGTGCAAGGAATAAAAGTCACTGATCCAATAGGCCTGGCTATGACTGAAACAGACCAAAAATTCTTGATGTAGATGCTAAAGCACAAAATGCACTCACTACAGCCCTTTCTGATCAGAGCTACCTAAGGGTTATGAATTTCACCTCAGAAAAATAAATGTGGGATAAACTTGAGAACATTTATGAAGGAGATAACAAAGTAAAGGAGGCGAAACTACAAGTACTGCACAATCGGTTTGATGATCTGAAGATGAATCCAGATGAGAATGCAGACTCTCTCTTCAATCGAATTACTGAAGTGGTTGGAGCAATTAGGGGTCTAGGCGAAGAAATCAAAGACATTAATATTGTAAAGAAAATATTAATAATATTTCCACCTCTGTACAATGCAAAGGTTTTAGCCCTTGAGGAAAGAGATCCTTCCAAACTTTCTCTGGATGATCTACTAAGCAGCTTGGTAGCATATGAAATGTGAGTCAAACTGGAAGATGCTACGACTCATGTGAGTAAGGAAATGGAATTCAAGGCCATGGATAAACTGAAAATCTCAAAAGATAGTAGCGGTGAAGATGACGAAGAAAAAGAAATTCTTTCTCTCATTGCAAAGAAGTTACAAAAGGGGAAAGGAAAATTCAAAGGGAAGTTACCTCTCGCATGTTTTCGTTGTGGAAAAGTTGGGCACATTTCTTCTCAGTGCTTAAGAAATATCAATGATGAAGATAGTGAAGATGAAAGCTTCGAGAATCCTCGGAGAAGGTTCTTCAAAAAGGGAGACTTCAAATCTGTAAATAAAATGCAAAGGAAGAGTTTTGTCTGTGAAGAGGAAGAAGATGGTAATGAATTATGTGATGAAGAAGAACCAGAATTCAAAACTGGGAACCATGCTTCCATGATGGACACTATTGAAAAGTTAGATGATACTGGCGGAGAAAAAAAACTGAGAACTTGTATAGATCCTGATATGCAACTTAAGAATGTAGTTAGTAAGCTTAAGATTAAATGTAAGAGTTTCAATAAGTGGAAATCAATTGTATAAGAATCAACTAAATACGTTGATCAATATGAAGTGTAAATTGAATGACTAGAAGAATTTGTGAAGGTAAAGTCTAAAATAATTGAAAGTAATGATGATGTAGTGGATCTGAAGCTGAGAATAGAAGATCAGGCAAAGGTAATCAATGAACTCACCTCCAGACTGGATGAAATATCCAAGACTCTTTAGGGTCTTCAGGAGGAATTTGTTACTCTAATAAGTAAACTTGAGACTGAATCAATTCCAAAAGAATCGAGGAAGAAAATACAGTTTAAAAGATTCTCATATGTAGAATTACTAGCAAGAGCCAAGTGTGGTTCAGATGGGGTTGGAAAAATCTTGAGTGATCAAAGACCCGCTTGCATGGGAATGAGTGGAATTGGCTGTGAGGCTGAGACATAAACTACTGGAAGTGGAAAAATCCAAAAGAAAGATAAGATTAAAGTTGAACATGTTGAAACATTGCCTAAAGTACTAAAAAAGGAACCCTCAATCCAAACTAAAAGGAGAACTAAAAATTATCCTCAAACATTCAGAAATGACAGACAATCTAACTATTCTCCCAAGGAAGAAGGTATGAAGAGAAATTCAAGTGAGAAGACATTTCCTCTCATGATGTGTCAGTTCTGCGGATATCTATGCCATACCATGTCTTATTGCGAAGAGGCAAGAAGCTATCTGAGTGGATAAGATATAGAAGTTCAACAAAGAAGAACAAATTCATGTCCTAATTCTTATAGAAGAAATAATTTCTATGGATATTTTTATCTTTGTTCAAACTTTGGTCATAAGGCTACTAATTGCAGGCAGAGAAGGGACATGGACACCTCATACCGATTTTCAAGACAAGTCAAGTATCGTCAGCAAGACAATGTTTCTCTTTCAAACAGGTTTTGTCCTCTCAAAGAAGATTTCAACTATGATGAACCTCGGTATGCGGAAGAGATAATTGAAATGCCATTAGTACTATATACTCAATTGAATTTCTCATGGAAGGAAAGGAAGAATATTGAGAAATCCAACCTTGCAATGGTGGCCCTCAAAGCTATAAAGAACAACAATACCTGGATTTTGGATAGCGGTTGTTCAACTCATATGACAGGTAATGTCGGCCTGCTAACAAATGTCAAAAGGAAGGTTGATGGTATAGTACGATTTGTTAATGATGGAGCTCTAAAAATCAAAGGGAGTGTAAGTACCAAATTAGGTAATGGAGAACTAAAGAAGACTAAAGTCTTTAACGTAGATGGCCTACATCATAATCTCCTCAGTGTGAGTCAACTCTGTGACTCGGGACTTATAGTTACTTTTAGTCAGAAAGGATGCACTATCAAGGGAAATACAGGCAATTCACTTATGAAGGGATGAAGAACAGAAGGCAACTTGAATCAGGTTGGTAGTGAAGAAAATGTCTGTTACATAACTGTTGAAGAAGAAAACAATTTGTGGCATCGAAGACTGTGACACATCAATCAACAAGACATGGAGAAAATATCAAAATTGAGAATTGTCATGGAAATTCTAAACTTGATGTGTGAACGTGAAAAATCTAGTGATGCTTGCATTCATGGGAAGCTGGTCTGCAGTTCATATCGGCCAAAGAAGAACAGGGCATCTCACCTTCTTGATCTGATTCATACAGATTTATGTGGGCCGATAAATGTTGCTGGAACTCATGGAGAAAAGTAATTTGTCCTTTTTATAGATGATTATAGTAGAATGGAATGTGTGATGGTCATTCATAGGAAATGACAAGTCCTTGACTGCATTAAAACAAATCGGCGAATCGCCAAAAATGATACTGGATGAACAATCAAAGTTTTGAGATCTGACAATGGAGGAGAATACAGGTCCATTGAATTTGAAAATTATCTAGAGAAGCATGGGATACAACATGAGTAGCTACTATGAGAACCCCACAACAAAATGGAGTTGTTGAACGTAGGAATCGACAGGTGAACAACATGGCACAAACTATGCTGATTGAGAGTCGTATTCCATGACATTACTGGAAAGAGGTTGTTCAATCTGCAGTGTACATTCAGAATCGAACAAAACTTTATATGGGTGAGACGAAGACACCATATGAATTGTGGCATAGACAGAAGCCCTCTTTAAAATACTTTCATGTATTTGGAAGTAAATTATTCATCAGGAACAAAGAAGGAAATCAAGGGAAGTATGGAAACAATGCAGATGAAGTAATCTTCCTCGGTTACTCAATGAACAACAAAGCCTACAAGTGTTTCAACAAGCATTTAAGAAGGATTGTGGAAAGAAGTGATGTTAAGATAATTCAAGAGAAAACCACAAATGCTTCAAGGACGTCATATATTGATGTGATAAAAAGTCAGGAAGAAAGTGAACGTGAAGAAAATACAAATGCAGAAATAGAGGAAGCTCTACAAAACACTTAGCAGTCACACCATGATGTTGACTCAGAAGAAGAATCTGAAGAAGAAACTGTGGCGGAAGAGAATGCAACTGAACCTCGCAGGAGAAATCGAAGAGATGAGATTGATCCATCCAACATAATTGGGGACAAGATTGCACCCACTCAAACAAGAATAATGAGGAATAACACGCAATCAGCATGTCTATCATTTGTAGAGCCATCCTCATTCGAAAAAGCTGCAAATGATGAATCTTGGGTGAAAGCCACGAATTATGAATTAGATCAGATTGACAAGAATCAGACATGGGATCTTGTCCAGATACCCAAAGGTCTCAATGTGATTGGTACCAAATGGATCTTCAAAAATAAGTTTTATGAGCATGGAAGTGTCATCAGAAACAAGGCACGACTGGTATGTAAAGGATACTCCCATATTGAAGGCATTGATGTTGAAGAAACCTTTTCTCTAGTGGCAAGACTAGAGTCAATCAGGATTTTCCTTGACATGGCACTCCAAAGAGGATATAAAGTATTTTAAATGGATGTCAAGACAACATTCTGGAAAGGTGTACTCGAAGAAGAAGTCTACATTGAACAATCAGTGGGCTTTGTTTTGGGTACTGATGAAATAAAGGCATGCAAACTGAAGAATGCTCTATATGGTTTGAAGCAGGCACCACAGGCGTGGTACTCATGGCTGGATTCAAATCTCAAGAAGTTGGAATTCAAACAAGGATAAGTAGATCACAATCTCTATGTGAAGAATTCTCCAAAAGATCAATTCATGGTTCTAGTCTACGTTGATGATATCATATTTAGTGGAAGGAGACAGAAATCAGTGGACGAATTTTCCAACCACATGAAATCAGAATTTGAAATGTCTATGATTGGGGAGCTCACATATTTCTTGGGGCTGAATATGATTCAAAAGAAGCAATAAAATTTCATTTCTCATGAAAAATATGCAAGAGAGCTGCTGAAAAAGTTTAATATGCAAGATTACAAACCAATGTGAACTCTGATTGTAGTTGGAACTAAACTTGGAAAGCATGAGAATGGGGACTCTGTTGATCCCACCATGTACATGAGGATCATTGGGAGCCTACTGTACCTAACAGCGACACGACCAGATATTTTCTTTGCCACATTCCTTACGGCCCACTTTCAGATTAATCCAAAGGAGGAACATATTGCTACAGTAAAAAGAATCATGAGGTGCATTCAAGGTACACATAACTTCGGGTTATTTTTTGCTGCAGGCAGGCACAGTGAATTATAAGCATTTTCTGATGCTGAATGGGATGGTGATGTAGTATAAAGAAAGTCCACTAGTGGTAGAGCCTTCTATATTGGGCATAAATGTGTTGGCTGATTGAGAAAGAAACAAGAAAGTACTTCTCTTAGTACTGTTGAAGCTGAATATATCTCTGCCATAAAGGCATTCACTCAAATGCTATGGATGAAGTAATAATTAATAGATATTGGTGATGAGGTAAAGCAAACAATGGTGATTTACTGTGATAACAAGAGCGCAATTGATCTTATGAAGAATCCTATTCAACATTCTCATACAAAACATATTGAAATCAGTTATCACTTTATCAAAGAAAAACTTGAACAAGGGGTGATTAGAATGGATCATGTGGGAACTGATGAGCAAGTGGCTGATATCCTGACCAATCCACTGTCCATGGATGTGTTTGAGAAGCATCAATTGAACCTCAATGTTCAGCCACCTCCTAGTGCATAAGGAGGTTACGCAATACCCCTCTCCGCGATTGTGATAACAATTTTTATCTGTTTATGGATGTGATTCTGGTTTGTGGGGGAGATACTATCCAGGGGGAGTATGGTTTGAGATGAACAATGAACAAATAACCAGGATTTGGGTTTATTGTCAATGGGGGAGCAAGGAATAATTTTAGGAATGTTCAGGCATATAATGCTCCTGTGACACATTGCGAATTATGTGCCACTGATAGGATGATAAGGATAAGAAGGAATTCATCGATCATGTAATGATTCTTGGGCATCATTGAGCATTCCAAAAAAATGGAACCCAATTCAAAATTCCTCTCTTGTTTTCTACACTGAGAACTGATCATGTAGGCTTAGAGTGTTTGCTGACTTGACTCTTGTGTTTTTGGTTTGAACATGGATAAAGATCTATTGAATTTATTTTCTGATTTCCAACAAACCCAAAGGGGGAGATTATTGGAACCATGGGCTTCTATGCATGATTTTGAGTATGATTTTTGTTTTTTTCAATCCTCAGTGAAATTTCAGAATGTGTACCAGCAAAGAGATCATACAGTTCAAGCAGACAATAGTATTAAAGGTGGTGCTGTTTCCCAGTGTTTGCCAAATTTTTGGGCCTGAAAATCGACAAATGGAGAAAAGTGTTTTTTTTTGAAAATAGACTTGCGCGCCGTGTAATTAATGAATAGGAAACTTGCGTGCCATATGTTTTTCAAGATCATAACATGGGAAAATGGTAACGGGATAAGGGTCGCGCAAGTTTTGGGCTGGTCGCGCAAGTGACCTGTGCGCTGTGAAGAGACTTGCACGACAATGCCTAGGAGGACGGGAAACAGGCGTGCCTATTGTTTTTCAATATCATAACTTCAAACTATGGCAAAGGAAAGAAGGTCTCACAATTATTTTTGTGGTCACGCTAGTGAGTAGCACAACAAATGCTAGGGAGGATGAGATGCGCGCCGGAACCTATGCGCCAAGGGAAGACTTGCGCGCCACCACACAGGGTGTCCAGTTTGCCGATAAATAGAGGACCCCCCCCCCCCTCATCATTTGTAACTAAGTTCAAGACTTAGATATTTTTGGAGCTATTTCCACGGAAATGGTTGAGTCACGCAAGTGGTTGTTGGGTCACGCAAGTAGAGGTTGCGCACCGGCTATTGGCTGCGTGTCCAAAGTGGTTTGGGATTTAGAGGCGCTGAGTCGTACAAGTTTGGAGTTCAAAGAGGCAGTGTCGTGAAAGTTGTTTGGAGTCACCTGCGCTCCAAGTTTGTACCGCGCAAGTGACTTGCGTGCCATTCCTGAAACTTGCATGCCAGATCTTAGAGAAGCGCGTTGGGTTTGTTAAAGTGCATATGTCCTTTTGAAGTTGCAGAAAAGCTGGAGGATCATCCGGTATTCTCATCGCAAAGTGAGATTCGTCTTCAGGTGAGAGTTGGACTTCAACAGAGCATCTATATACAACAGAGGATTCATTTTTATGCAATGACGAAGAGACCGTCATGTCTATAAACTGAGTGTGACTTCACTAAGGGCAGGGAGCTAGGGGGAGTCAACAGGAGTGACCCGAGGGAAGTAGTGAGCTATCTCTGAACCTTTGTAAAGGCAGAGATCCTAGGACAGAGTGATTATGCCCAAACCTTTGTAATCCATAGCTAGTGAAGATTAGTGGAATTTGGTACAACTGACAACTTGTCAGCGTATACTCCTTGGACGTAGCCCTTAGTGGTGAACCAAGTAAAAAGTGTTGTGCCTTCTCTGTGGATGTGAATGTTTGTTTTCTGATCATATTCATCATACAGGTTCAACAAGTTCCTACCAACGTGGGAACAAGATCCATCACATTAAAAAAAAAAAATTTCACCCTGATTCACCCCTCCCCTCTAAGGGTGTCCCGAGGTCCATCACGAACCCCTAGATCTAGATATTTTCCCTATGGTCTCTCCAGGCCCCCTCCAGGCATCTTTTGATATCTTGACCTGGATGAGTAGCCCATGTTGTACGTTCTCCAAAGGTGGTCTGCTGGAACGTCTCCTAAGATCCTCGCTCAGGAGACTTGCTTCCCTCCCTTTCTCCATGCATGTTCATATGGAAACCCCATGCTTCTATGTCGGGCTGCAATCCATGGTGAGTGGATCCCATGGGGCTCAACCTGTAACCACCCCGGACGGTGATCAAATTAAAGAGATATCCTACAAATACTCGAGCAGAATTCCTACAGGACCCCATATTACTAGAAAGCCCAACCTTCTACCTCAGTCCCCATCAAGTGCTAAATCAAGAAGGTGTCCTGTGTTTTAGTACATGAATCACCTTCCCACTTCAGAATAAGTCTACTTGATCCCGGGTATGTGTACCAAACTGAGAATGAAACAAATGCATCTGCCAGGGTGTTCGATCTCCCATCTGAAAGAGACTACGGTGCCTAGGGTCAATGTCGGGATATTTCATTATCAATGATGCATATAATCATCGATAAATCTCTAGGTATTGGTGCGAGGGTAAAAATGGAATTCATAGCCTCGATGTTCGAAAAGAAAAAGGCACAGTTTTCCGTTGTTCTTGAACACAAACAGAGCCCGAACAAAATTTGCGAGTTCACTTGAAGGATCAGAATGCATGCTTCCATGCATGTTTTCCCCACTAATATCCACATTTGGATCTTCTTGAGCATATAAGTTTCAGACTAGATGATTGGGGTTGGAGACCAATTTATCACAACCAAGATAATTAGTGGAGAGAACAAATATTTAGTGTCCTTTATCTATGGGAACTGGCACCCTAAAATGAGAGAATCTTTATGGTAAGATCTCTCTGCTTTCGACCCAGTAACCCTTCCATAGATCGTAGGCAGTGACTTCAACACCATATCAGATCCACAAGAGAATAATGGAAGGGGATCCATCCCCCAAAAGTAGAGTCCGGACTTTGCGCATTTTATGGCTCGCAAAGGCCTCATGGATATGGGATATTCAGGTGACCGCTTTACTTTGTGCCACAACCAAAAAGGAAATAGTCACTATTGGAGCCACCTTGACCATTGTATCACCAATATCCATGCTTTATCTATGTTTTTTAACACCAAGGTAAGTCATCAGTTTAGAGGTGTTTTATACCATTATTTTTTGTTGTTGTCCTTGCCTCCTCGACAGGTATCTCTCGGAAGCTTCAGGTATAAATACTAGTGGATCAGTGAACCAGGTTACCTTCAACTAGTTATGGAGATATGGGAAGAGCCGAACCCGGGGATCTCATGGGTGTCCATACACAACAAGCTGAGGTGACTCAAATAGGGCCTTTTAACATGGGCTAAGAATCTTCCCCCTCCCGACAAGAACATGGATGACATGAAAACATAAATTGAGCGGCTGGAAGCCCGAATGGAGGAGGATTGGGATGACTCATTCTACAATGTTCTCATGGAAAAAAGGAAGATCATGACTAAACTAGTTCTATCATAGGAATTACAGGCTAGGGAAAACTCAAGAGCCAAATGGTATATGAAGGGGATAAAAACTCTACCTACTTTCATGCATGTATAAGGGAGAAGAGACGTCCTATCCAGATGAAAATTTCCTTGCCTGATGGTATGTACACTAACAACCGTAATGTAGTTGTGGGCATGGCTCACACATTCCTCAAATATCTGCTTGCAGGACCGAATATGGACATGCCTAGTGGGTTCCCTGAAGGGGGTGAAGTTCTTTGGGGAGAGATTCCAAACCTCGTCTCTGCACAGGACAATACATTCCTAGAAGGGATTCTGGAATAGGGAGAGATACATGCGGCTATAGTGAACCTAAACCCTAACAGTCTACCAGGTCTGGATAGCTTTCCCGTTTCTTTCTACAGAGCCTCATGGGAGGTGGTAAAGTGTAACATTATCACAGTGATCCAGAAATTCTCTTGTGGAGGGATCCTACCATGAGTGGCCATTGCTACAATCCTTGTCCTCATTTTGAAGACCAAGGATCCTTCCTCTCTTCAACATTAAATATCAATGAGTATGTGCAGTGTCCCTTACAAGATCATTGCATACATCATCAATACAAGGCTATAAAAACATCTCCCACGATGGATCTCCCTTGAGCAGCATGGGTTTGTGAAGGGATGATACATCCAAGCCGTGATAGCTCTATCTTAGGAAATGATGAGAGGAACTAACACCAAGTCACACATATCCAACATAGCCATCAAGCTGGACATGAATAAAGCATATGATCGTCTCGAATGGGGATTCATCAACAGAGTTCTGAATAGGATAGGTCTATCTCCCTAGGCCTACAACCTCATCTTCAGGTGCATAAGCTCCTCTTGGTTTGTTGTTTCTTTTATGGGACGAACTCACAGCTTTTTTAAAGCTACTCATGGGCTAGGGAAAGGGGATCCCTTGTCCCCAAGCATATTTATCCTAATTCAAGATGTTCTCAGTCACATGATCAATAACAATATGTCCAATAGAGATGTCCTTCCCTACCGAAGAAAGATGCGGCTTCCCCCTATCTCTCATTTGATGTTTGCAGATGACACTTTCATCTTCATGAATGTGGGTAGGATATTTCTAAACAGTATCCACATAATCCTAGATGACTACTTCCATTGGAGTGTACAAGTTATTAACAAGTACAGGATTATAATTTAAATATCAAAATAATGCTCTGCATGTAGGGCCCTACTTCTATTCAATAGGACAAGCATGCCGAGCAGATCTCTTCCAATGGAGTACCTTGGCACCCCCATCTCTACGGGAAGAATGCATATTAGAGATTTTGATTAGGTGGTGGAAAAGATCATGTGTCGCATTCTCAACTGAAAAAACCACCTGTTATCCTTTATCGGCCACATTACCTTTGAGAATAGTGTCATGTATACCATGTCGGGCCATGCGTTGGTGTCCAAAAACGTGATGAAAGGTGTTATCAGAACTATCAAAAAAATATTGGTGAGGTTTATCTAGGATATGTCATTGGAGTGGAAGAAACACTAGTCGTCATGGGAGAAGAAGGCATGCCCAATTCATGATAAAGGGATGAATGTCAAAGTCTTATGGGACACCATCCACTGCATGAATGCAAAACTGGCATGGGAAACTATTGAAGGGAGTACTCTGTGGGGAAAGACTATGGCCTGCAATTATAGTTGCAATGTGGTTGAGACATCTGTGCACGGATCCCCCCTCTGGTCTAAGATCAACACCCACATCCCAAGACTACAACAGCATTCACAATGGATAGTTGGTGAGCTCAATCTTTAGTTCTGGAAACATAACTGAGCAGGCTGGGTGGTAGGATACCCGGGGTGTCCTTCTCCCACCATTACCTTCAAGGAGGCGACTCTTCACCCATCCTTTTTTTAGATCAATTCTAGATATAGGACATCAAGAGATCTTTGACATCATTGAAACCAACTCCGATCCAGATAGATGCGTTTTTAAACCTTCAAACTCGGGGAGGTTCAAGAGCAATGATATCTATAGATCATCCAACCCTCAAGCCTAACATGACAGATGGTCGAGATTGGTGGGGTGTAACAAGATTCATATGAAATATAACTTTCTCATGTGGAGGATCTGGAACCAAGAAATATTGACAGATGATCATATCAAGAATATTGGAATTTTCAAGGCTTCTGGATTCCACTGTTGCAGGACCAGGTAGGAGGAGAGATCTACCTACTTGTTTTTTAAAGGGGAATGGGACCATGAAGTATGGAGTTTTTTCTGGCGGTTCACTGCATACTCTTCTAGGGAAAACCATGATACTCCATTTCTTGAAAGATCGTTTCATGGGACAGAAGACATAGGCCTTGAAAAAATTGCAAGATCCATCATCCTCAATGCCGGCTATTGGTGCCTATGGTAGGGAATAAACTAGGCTAGATATGAGGGGGTTAGCTCCATAGGGATACTAATTATCTCGAAGACTGGGGTCCTGTTGGTGGACATGGTGACTCTGGTCAGTAACTGGATGGACACATCATCCCTACGGGCTCTCCATGGTCCCTCACCTACGGTGCACCATCTTGCCCCAGGCTGTAAGATAGATGGGTGAGGTGGATGGCTCCTGATGACGGTCTCATAATGAACACTTATGGCGCATGTAGCTTGGGAAAAATGCGCAGAGGAGGTTTCCTCATGAACTATAGGGGGAGTTTTTTTCTTTCTTTTACTGCTCACTTTGGCAGTGGAAACTCCCTTCTAGCCGAGGCCAAGGCGGTTCTCATGGGGATAATGCTTTGCATCCAAGAGAACATTTTCCTTTCTCAAGTAGAGACTGACTCCATGATTCTACATAATTCTTTTCATGGAATATGTGGCACTCCATGGTTGATCTACTACATCATAAGTAAATGAAAATCTCTCCTCAACAATAGTACAAAAGTGACTCACACATGGAAGGAGGGGAATCAAGTGGCAGATCATCTATCTTCTCTCGTGGTCCAAGGAACCAAGGTTACTATACTCTCCAATATTTCCCAATTTAAACATGAGGGGGTTAATTTGATCAGATCGGATGCCCTTATCCTGCAGTGCTTTAGACCCCCTTATACCCTTTTTCTTGCCCTTTTTTTTACTCTTTTCCCTAGAATAAAAATAAAATGGATGATGAAGATCTCTATACGAACACATGTTTCATGAAAATATTTGTTGATAACAAAGTAGATAAAAAATATTTCAGTGAAGGGGATTTCATGAATGGTAGATGTTTAAAATAATATATGTGTTTTGAGAATGTTTTATGTTCTATGAAAGTTTGCAGTTTTGAGGAAATAGAAATAGGTTTCATGAAAAAGGGTGTTCTTGAAAAATACTTAAGTAAACATAGTTTCATTTGGGAAAATTTTGTAGAACTCATTAAAGTATAATATTCATACCATCATGATGAAAAAGAATCATCAGAATATTCTTAGATATGGAGAAAAATTACAGGTTGATAAACTAAAAAAGACTTCTCCCAGAGAAGTGAACAAGGGGGATTTGATCGAAGTGATTTGAGGGAGATAGTGTTCATGCCCTAAAATTCATATAAATTTATTGAGACTATAATGGAGTGACCATGACCAAAAAATTTTAATCCAAAAAATCAAATATATCCTAGTATATTATAGTATGACTAACACACTATTGGATTATTCTCATTACACTATCCCTTAGCGATTAACAAAGTGAAACTATTGTGTTATGTTTCCATTTCTCTAAACATGCGTTGGGTAATTGCACAATTTCATTAGATATGTTTCATAAGTTTCTACCAACATGGGGAAAATATCCATTTAATTCAAAGAAAAATTTGATAACCTAATTCAAAAATCTCATCTCAATGTGTTTTGGGTTCTATTAATAGGTATCATAGGGTGGTTGTAGTATTTACATCTTTCTTCTAATTTGGTTTTGATGAATAATTATGTAAATGTATAGGGATATCCCAATTTTTCATAGAACAAACATCCAAATTTATAAGAATATAGTGAGATCTCATCTATGTTCCCTTAGGATTGAAACCTTATTTTCCATTGTTCAAGGGATTTAAGTCAGTGATGTGGAAAGACTTTCCAAGAATAAATTAGAAAATAATGAACATTATTTAAATTCCAATGCTCTTAATGATCATACTAAAGATCTATCAGATCAAATCTTAATGAAGGTGGTGATTTTTATTAAACAAATCCTATCTATGGGAAATTGGAAAATATATACAAAGGTGAAAATAAAGTGAGGGAGGAAATCTCCAATTTCTCCATAATTAGTTTGATGATTTGAAAGTTATTCGTGGTGAAAATGTTCATAGTTTCTTTAAACCAATTAGTTAAATTTTTGTAGTGATTTGAGTTATTGGTGAATAAATGAAAGATATTGACACTGTAAAGAAAATCATGAGAATGTTTTTACCTATGTAAAATCTAAAATATTCAAATCATAAGGAAATAGATTTTTCAATGAATTATATTGATGATCTAAAAAGAAGTTTGGTGGCCTATTAAATGAGAGTTAAACAAAACAAGACACAAATTTGAGAAATTAAAGTGATGCAATTCAAATCCATATTAAAAAATGAGACTGATAATTTCATTAATGATTGAGAAGATATAGATGATGAATTTATTTCTCATGTTTCTAGAAAATTAAATAATAGAAAAGGTATATTTGAAGTAAAGGTTACTTTGAGTAGTTTTTGATGTGAAAATGTAGGTTACATTACCCTAAGGTGATTAGGAAATATGATTATGAATAAATTGAATCAAAAACTATATAGAAGACTTTGAGGAGGTTCTCATAGAATGACAACTTAAAATAGGGGAAGAAACTACATTAGAAGAACATGGTTAGAAAAGAAGAGCATGATGATGGTGAATTTTTAGAGGAAGTATAAAAAAATTTATATGTGATGTTGAAGATTCCATGATGGATTCAGTTCAAAAGCAAGAACATGTGAAAGAGGAATACAATCATCCATATCGTGTTATTGAACTCAAGGTCATACTTGAGGGTAAAATTTAAGAACATGGAATTGATTTAAATAAAAATAACAAGATTAAATATTCATTGAAATAATAATCATAGTATTTGGATCATCTTGAAATAGAGATTGATCAACTCAAAGGTGAGGCAGAAAAACATTTTACAACTAAAAAAATCTCATAAGAGGTTATAGAGTTTAAAATAAAGATTGAATAGAAGGAAAAAGATATCAATGAACTTACTTTTGAGGTTAGGTGGTAGAGATGATATTATTGAGTCTATTGAAAAAGTTGTTACATTAAAGAGTAATATGGAAACTGCCAAAAAATTAGAGTAACCAAAGAAGAAACTATAATTTGGAAGATTCTTAAATGATAATATTTTATATTGAGTAACATATGTCTTTTAAAGAGTAGATAAAGCTTATAATGATAAAATATCTAAATTTATGGGTAGAAGTGGAATTGGATATGATACAGAAACATCAAATGTTGGAAATGTTATTGAACAAAAAAGATAAAGTGGGATTTTTTCATATATATGTCAACACCAAGGCACCTAAAGTTCTCCTAAGGAAAACTTTGAACCAAAAAAAGAAGAGGGAAGAAAATAGATATAATTTATAAAGAGATAATTTCTTAAAAATAGATATATGAAAGTGTGGTACTTGTATAAGATTGAATTTGAAAATGTATTTCCTCTTATGAAATATCAATTATGTGGCTTATTGTGCAATACTGTGTATTACTATGAAGAGGTACATAGAGATATCAATAGGGAAGCACATGACAGTCAATAAATAAGATTGATTTCATATCATTCATCATATAGAAAAAATAATTTATAGGTTTATTGTATTTATTGTTCTAAATTTAGTTATAAATCCATTAATTGTAGGCACAGGGAAAGTGGGAATAGTAACTACACAATACAGAAAAAAGTGAATATAGGTCAACCAAGAAAAATCACCATGGAAAATACATACTCTTTTTTTAATAAGAAGATGAGTATGTTTAAATCACACATTTTTAGAAGATATTGGATAGGATATATTAGGCCTCAACACAAATAGGTATCTCATGGAAGGAAACAATAAGATAGATAAATCCAACCAGTCATAAATAACACTCAAACATACAAGGAATAATAAAACCTAGATTCTTGATAGTGGAATCTCATCTCACCAGATATTTAATTAGAATTTTTTGATTAAATGTTGAGGAAATATTTTATAGAAGAGTTTTATTCAGAAATGATGGTTCCTTTGAGATCAAAGGTAGTATAAATAATCAATTAGAATGTGAGGAGGCAAAGAAAACATAACATCTCTATATGGATGGTATAAATCATAATCTCTTGAGTGTAAGTCAACTCTGTGACTCAGTATTGGTGGTGAAATTTAATCATAATGTATTCACTATCAAAGGAAATTAAGGTAATTTTTTCATGAAAATCTTGCGGATAAATATGAATTTATAGGAATTTATACTAAGTAGATAGCAAAGAAAACTCTTGTTTCATAACAATTGATGAGGAATACAACAATTGGAACTAGTGGTTGGGTCACGTTAATAAATAGGGAATGAATACAATTCTAATTCGGAGGCAATAGTGGACATGTGCAATGTGTAGTGTGATCAATTATAGACAAGTGATTCTTGTATGTGTGGAAAAATAGACTGAAATCCCTTTTGGATGAGGAGAAAAAGGGAATTAAATCTACTTAATCGGGTCCAAACAGATGTGTGTGGTACAATTAATGTGGTAGGAACATAAGGAAAAGGTACATTTATATTTTTATTACCAATTATAGTAGAATAGAATGAGTGATTTTTAAGAAGAATAAAGGATACGTGACTGAATGCATGAAGATATTCCAATGAAGAGTTGATAATGAAAGTTATCACATAATAAATATATTATTATCTAACAATGAAATATAATTAACATCCATTTTAATTTATAATTTACACAAAAACATGGTATCAATAATGAGGTGTAATCAGTGAGTACACCTCAAAAAATTGGGTAATTGAATAAAGAAATTGATATGAGATTTATATATAAAAAACTATACTGATTGTGAGTAGTTTTTCTCATTACTATGGGAAAGATTTTTTCCTAGTATTATAGTATACTAAGAATTGGATAGGGATAATCCTAGGAGAGGAAAGGAAATCCTATGAAATATCGAATGGAAGGACTCCCTCGTCAAAATATTTACATGTTTTTTTAATGTAAATGTTTCTTCCAAAACAAATAAAACTATTAAGGTATGTATGGTGATGCTAAATATGAAGAAATATTCCTTGAATACTCAATAAAGTGATGAGTATATAAATGGAACAATAATCAGTTTAAATTAATTGTGTAGAGTAGTGATTTCAATACATTAAGGATAAAATTATGATGAAATCGAGAAGTCCATAAGTTGATATGTTTGAAGATGAAGAAGAAGGTGGATGAATATGTTCAAATACAAAAGTTATGGATGGATTGAATAATATTCGAGTATATATAAATTAATATTATTTAGAAGAAAAATCATAAGATGAGACCATTTCTAATGAAACCCAAATATAACCTCATTGGAGAAGAAGAAGACCATAAATTTAATAATCCAACATTATTGGGTATTGGATAACACCTACATAGATAGAGAAAATGAAAAATGTGGTTAATTATACTCTCATATCAATTGTGGAACCAGCCTCATTTGAAGTACTAAATGATGAATCATGGGTTAAGGCCATGAATGAATAACTAGATCTGATTAATAAAAGCTATACTTGGTATATTTTTTGGAGGCCAAGAAATCACAATGATATTAGATCATTATTTATCTTCAAGAGAAAATTTGATGAGAAAGAAAATTTTATCATAAATAAGAAAACAAATAGTGGGTAAAGACTATGTATAAATTGATGGTTTTGATTTTAAAGAAAAAATTTCTCCAGTATCTCAAATAGATTCCACTAGGATCTTCTTAGCCATGTCAATTAAATGGGTGTACATAGTCTATTATATGGGTGTCAAAACGGTATTCTTAAATGGTGTTTTGGAAGAATAAGTTTACATTAAAATATATTGGTATTTAGAATTATAAATGATAAATTAATGGTTTATAGATTGAATAAGGCTCTATATGATCTAAAGTAGGCACTACATGCCTAGTATGCTAAACTGGATGCTTATCCGAAGAAGCTACAATTTAAATGGGGTGGTGTTGACCAAAATATATATGTGAAGAAATCCTAGGGAGATTAATTTATAGTACTTTGTATTTGGATAATTACATATTGGTCAAATTAATCATGAATCAATGGAAGAATTTTATAATTAATAAAAATCATAATTGAAAATGTTTATTATTGGTGAAACCATATACTTTTTAGGGATGAATGTGATTCAAAAGAAGTAATAAACCTTAATTTCTTATGAAAATTATTCAACTGAGCTATTGATGGTATTAAAAAGGATAATTCCAAAGAAATTTTTACTCTAATTATTATTGGGAAGAAACTTGGGAATATTTGGTATGTGAAATGCAAGAATCTGACCTTATACAAAATGATGGTTGGAAGCTTATTGTATTTGATTTCACTATTCATAGATATTTTGTTTGTAACATGTTTAGTATATTTAATACAAATACATCTAAGATAATATCATTTCATAGTGGTTAAAAAATTTGGAGACACATTAAAGGTACTCTCAATTTTTTCTTATACTTTTAAGGTAGAAATGAACAAGAATCATCAACATTTTCTGATCTAGACTGGGCTAGTGATGTGGTTGATCCAAATTGCACAAGTGGTTTTTCCTTATTTATTGGAAATAAATGTGTGGGATGGTAGAGAATGTTGAAAGAGATCATTTCTCTTAGTATGAATGAGGAAGAGTATATCATTGAGACATAGGCATGCACTCAGTTATTTTGGACGAAACAACAACTTTATGATATTGGTGATTGGGTGAAAGAGCTAGTGGTGATGTTCCATGAAAACAAGAGTATGATTTAGATCATGAAAAATCAAGTTCAACACACTCATACAACACATATGATGATCACATATCACTTCATGAAAGAAAAAGCTGAACAATTCGTTATTAAATCACTCAGCATCAAAGAAGGGGGGAATATTTATCCCCAAAATCAGATCAAGTACACAAATGAGATCATGTATTATGAAACAATAAGCACTAATAAAAATAAATACATAAACAGTATCCAGAAAACAACTTCAAATAAACAAAACTGAGAACCACAAAACAAAACTAAAACTAGACCAAAGATAACTTGATCTCCTTGTGACTTCTTGGTCACCACTAACCACAAGATCGACCTACTCCAAAAAAAATTGGACCAAAAACCTAAACCTACTAAATATATTGGGTCTACCAATACATAGTGGAACAAGTAGGGTGTGAGTATAAATAACTCAATTGAAAATCACCATAGATTCCATACATTTTCATTCCTAAAAAACACCAAAAACATTAGTTTCATATACATTTAGAATATATGTTTTATCATTTCAAAATACAAACACATCTTCTTAGTGAAATCCACTTTTCAAAATAAACACACACCACTTTCCTTTTTAAAACATGTTTCCTTTCTTAAAATAAACCATATTCACAACCAATATCCAAGAAGAGTCTAAACCAGGCAA
Organism: Viscum album; assembly: GCA_963277665.1. NCBI lineage: Eukaryota > Viridiplantae > Streptophyta > Magnoliopsida > Santalales > Viscaceae > Viscum > Viscum album. The sequence goes on from OY728158.1 coordinate 1,470,337,025, forward strand.
TAAAAATGGCTATGCTAAAATTTAATGGAAATCTTAAAATCAGGTGAAACACTAGAAAAACAATAAAAATACATATAGGAATATAATAATAAAATTGGTAACCAAACACAACATAAAATCAAGAACATACAAATAGATATACCTAGTTCAGACTCACCTATCAGCCTATGGTTTATCTATATATCTAATAACTAACTTTCTTCTCTAAAATATTCAATCTAGTGGCCCGTCTAACCAGACATCTCAAAAAATATAGGGGTACCAACCAATCTTATCATGGTCGATAAGAAACTCTCACTCCACTGTATTGATTATTTCCAGGAATCCCATGATTATAGTACATTTTTAATGGGTAGGTCCTCATGTTCATATAAAAATATGAAACCCACATCCACCATTCTTTTCTATCCTAGAAAATGACACCACCTATTCAATGAACCTCTCCTCAGAGGGTCCAAAATAGAGGTTACTATAGCCAAATAGGCCATACACAAGTGGAAATCAGGCATTCATGTCAAATCAGTTTTCAAACCATTTTCCAAAACATGCTAAGATTCCAACTTGGTCTTACATTTAACCAAGAATAAATTCATTTCCAAAAACTATTAACATAACCATGATGAAACATACAACACACTCAAAGTTATAAAATGAGACATTATGTCATTTTAGAAACTCATCGACATCATAAAATGATAAATGGTCCAAGACACGACGCACACATTTTAAACCACCTATAAATACATGTGAAATAAAAAAACACCATTTTGAATCCAAGGAACCATTTTGAAAAAATAAGGGTTTGAAAGAACCATTTTATATGATGTTTAAGGAAAAGAAAAGGGTAATATGATAGAATCTTTAGGAAAACTAGGTACAAGAGGGACATATTTTTCAAATAAATCCATTATCATTTGTGAGCTCATCCATATGTGCACCTCATGAACATATGGATGTGACAAAATCCAATGGAATACCCAAGTCATATCCGAAATGCACAAATTCCAATTTAAGAATCAAATAAATCTATAGAACCATTTAAACAAAACCATTAAACTAACAAAAGGCACCTAAGACACAAACCGACCTCAATTAATAATGAAAACCAATTTACCACAACATAGACAAGGCTGAACACAATCCAAAACACCCAATTTTTTCTCTAAAGGACAAAAGTACTTCTTGTAAAACACTTTACGTGCATATTCATATATGTATAATTAAGGAAATCCATTGGAAACCACTTTAATTGTAACACCACAACCCCAGAATCCCAGATTCAGTGCATTATTACGTATCATTGGCATGATCACAAAAGATCAAGTCTCGAAAGACCGATTAGTTTAGTAGCCTTGGAAGTAATAGATACATTTATATGGTTTACATTACATCACTAAATGGAAAACTAGAACAACATTGTTTCCATAGAAAACACTGAGATCCCATGGACTATCCCTGTAGGTCATTCATAATATACTTCTTCACATCCTGGGAAAAATAAAACATAGAAAGGGGTGATCTTAGATGCTCAGTAAGGATAAAAATATAGCGGAAACTTTCATAAATAAGCATAAACATTTAAGGTAATGTATAGAACTAAAACAAAATCCTTTTCAAAATAAACTTCATCACAATATGGAAAATATAAATAAAAATAATTCCATTTAATTACTCACATGGATATTCTACTAGTCAAATAATCACATGAAATATCAATAGCCACCTTTCTAATAATGAAATGCATAATTCCAGAATTCATAACCACATAGTAAAGGCCTTATACCAAGACTAAAAATAATATTTTTTCAAGGCTGTGTTCCAAGACAATAGTTTGTCTCGTGAGACCTACCGATGCATCAAGGAGCTATAGTAGGCTCCACCCATCACTTACTAAGTCCAATGCATTCCTCATATGAAAAGTTTTAAACATAACATAAACATTCGTATTAAAACTAGAATAAGAAATGTCAATACTTTATCCATAAACCATGAATGGTAGAAAAATAACACATCAAGAATAAAACATATAACAAAATCTCCAATACAAAATGGAAGATTTGTATTATAATAAATTAACTTCAAACAAGGTTAAAATCTACTAAAGGATGTGGACATAAATGAAATCAAAAGAGTTTGAGAGAAATATCTCATTCCTTTTTTGAAATCATTTAAAGTTACTTAATTATAAAAGAAAACATTTATTTTGAAAATATTGTTATAAGCTTGTAAGGGAATCTTCGACGATGTTATAATGGTGGAATATAGCCGCACCCGCTGTATAAGTTAAAAAAACATTCTTACCTTAATTTTTTCGAAAAGGTAATAAAGTATCTTATTTGGAAAATGACGGGAAGATTCTTTTTAAAATGTATAAGTCTAAATAAGGGTATAAATGACTTTAACCCATAGTCTAGTAAGTAGTAAAAAAAATTTGGAATACATTTTTAAGAAAACCTGGGTGTGGATGATAAAGAGGTCCCAGTAGATAATTACATATAAACAACCTTGAATAATGAAGAGGTAGTATAATTAACCCTTAACTTGTAATTTTCCTTGGTATAGGGTAGGTTAACCTCTAGTATAATGGTGAAATAATTTTTATTAAATTATAAAAGAATCATATACATTAATATGATATCATATATGATCTTTTAATATTGATTTGTTAATAATATTTTAGTATTATCGTTGTTTCGGGTGTTAACTGATTTGTTTTCCTTTATATAATTTATTATGTAAGTAATTTTTTTTATGGATAGGATGTATCTTATTCATATTCATAATGATATTAATTCTTTAAACATTATTTTTAATCATCTAATGAAAATTATTCTTGAATGGATACGATGGCGAATGAATCTCATCATGTTCGTGGAAACGGTAATCCGTACGTACGTACGAGCGACAATATCGTTATTTTGATATTAAAATAGTATATAATAGGATGTTATATCATATATAAAGAATATTTATCATGTTATATTTATTATTTAAATCATTTATACATCATTATTATACCCATACAAATAATAATGTATTGAATAACAACTACACCATAACGTGGAGACTGTAAGTCGTACGTACGCACGTATGGTGACATGTCATTCAAAGAATGGATAGAATAATTAATATGGATGTACCATATTTATAATAGAATTATAGTATATATAATAAAGTAGTGTTATTATTTTATAATGGAAACAACACGGAATGAAGAAGTTGAAGAAGAAAAAAACATGAAAGAAGTGGTGAGATATTTACCTCTTCTTCAGGTTCTCCCTTTTGATTTGATCAAAAGGGCTCCTTAGGTTGGATTTATAACTAAAGGAGGGACATTAAAATGAAGTTAGTACAGTTGAGAGGTTATTTGAGTAGGGTTTTTCTGAGACAAATGGCTTTAAAAATGTTAATTAGAGATAAGGGGAAGTGCCCTTTTATAAGGGGGGTGAGGGAACCTTAGGAAAATCTAGAAATATTATTTTATAATAATATCATTTTCGTTTTCTAATGGATAAAAAATGAATTATTTAAAGTATAAGGTTTTTATGGGGCGAAAAACTCTCAAAAATAGGTTTTATATAGGTTTGGGTCACTATATTAACCTTATCTTTTAGATTTAACTCTTAGTTAAATAGTTTGACATTTACCATGTCTCTTTGTATTTTTATATTATATGGTTAATAAACTTACTATAAACTTTAAATCAAACCCAAAGTGGTTCATTAATGATACACCTATCATTATATAAGTCTTTTGTATGATCCTTATATTTTTAGGATTATTATATCAACCAATAATATTGTATTCATGTTAAAAGCCCATTTATGTCAATTTTGACATTATTTAATAATTTATTTTGTGTTAATGTCTTAAAAACTTTATTACTTCAAAATAAATACATTTTATAAACCCTAACATGTAATATTAACCTATAAATTATTTAAAATTTATTAAAAGTCTCAAATTATATTTATTTGGATATTTATAATATCAATTATTTTAATCTCTCATTAATATGGTAATTACTGCATCATCATTGTGTCATAAATAAATTTAATTATTTAATGTCTAAAAATTATAAATAAAATACCATTATGTTGGAAATATTTTTACCTTTCTATGAATATTTATAGTCAAATTTATATTGTGTGTAACCATATATTAAAGATGGTTTAGTTATTAAACTTTGAATTTAACTCTTTTAACTCTTCTTTAAATAAAATAAAAATAATTTCATAGTCTAATCAAAATGGACCAAATAGGTTCATATTTTATTCATAAGGTTTTTTTTGTCAAATTATACTTATCCAATAGAATTAGTACATGTGTTAGGGTAATAATAATATCATTTCTACCCTTAATTACCCTATTTACTTTTAACCGTGGTAAATAAAAGTAAAAAGTTACTATCCAGAAAAAATTATTTTCATCTTGTTGAACCAAATTTTACTTACTGATATTAATCGTGTCTCTCATATTTTTGAAATTCAACTCACAGAAGTGGTAAAATTAATTTAATGTAAATTTTCAAATGCTCCTAGGAGGTGGGTAAAAGGCGGTAAAAAGTTCAATAAAATTTTTATATATCATAAATTTTTATAAACTGACTCCAATGAATTACATTAACCTTATATAGGTATTATGTATCTTTTTTGACCTAAAATAAATTTAAATAAAATAAATAATTATTTAAATAAAAATTTGGTTTTAAACTATAACTCAGTGTTTTCACTATTCATCAAAAATTGATAGTTTTCAGAAAAATACCAAAAATTCACCCTAAGATAATTTCAATATTTTTAATACAAAAATGAAGTCCATTTTGAATGATAAAATTTATAAAATTTCAAAAAGTGGGTATTACTATTCATAATGGCTAGTTTGATTGGTTGTGGTGTGTTAGAACTCGAATTTTCGTCCAACACACACTATTGTATTATTAAAAGAGAAGTGAATTATAGAAGCTTGGGGTGTTACATTATCCCCTCCTTCAAATAATTTTGTCATTGAAATTTCTAGAATATTACTACATAAAAAGATTCAGGTGGTTCTTCATTATAAGTTTATCGGGTTCCCATGTTGCCTCTTCCATTTTATGGTTTCTCCATAGAACTTTTACTAGACGAGTCGTCCGGTTTCTCAGCACTTGTTCTCTTGTATCAAGAACCTTGACTGGCGCATCACAATAAGACAGATCGGGTTCCAATTCTAATTCCTCCTAGGTGAGCACATGTGTTAGGTCAGGCATGTATTTTCTCAAAAATGATGTTTCTGACACTTTCGCCAGGGTGAGCGCATCCGTCACGCAAAGGAAGTGTGGATGTTGCCTCGGATTCTTGCTTTCCAAAGGTAGCCGACATACGTTCTTTATTCAGGGACTTCTGCTCCTTGATCGAAACAGGATGGTGGGATGTCAGTTCTTCCTTCCGTGTATTCCTCCTCGGAGCTCGTCACCTAGTCTGGGTCTCCCTCATAGATTTAAAAAGTAGTTCATGAAGATATTCCCAGTTCCGTATCTTTATGGATGCTAGTTAATTATGCTGCTTCTATTAGGACCTTCCAAGGAGTCCGGTTAGGGCAGCTACCTTCGGTTAGGATAGTAGTCATGTTGGGGCATCACTAGAGTGTCTTGATGCTGGGGATTGGCATGTTTGTCTTATTTACCTTATCATAGGGCTTCTCAAGGGTGCGGAAGCCCGAGGCTTCCCACATAGAATACAGGGAATCATATGCCATTACCATGTATATGAGGTTTTCTTCAGCTTCCCATGTTTAACATGGGGCATGTTGCGTGTTTAACATCCAGCGGAGACAGATCAGACTGATCGGAACACTGGTAAGAGTGGATTAGATGGGCGCAACCCCCAAAGGGGACACCATTGTTGGGGCCAGCACGTGGGAGGCTTCCCGAATATTGTGGAGTGGAATGAGGTAGCATGATCTCACCGGGATGTGTCGTCCTGGGTAAGAATCAGGATGGACGATGGTTTTGGGCATGAGCCTCGAAGAGACTTCCTACGTATCCATGTGGCGGGGAATCAAAGTCCACGTAGTTCTATGGGATGATGGGACACCTGAGAAGGCGACCCATGAGAATGGATGCATGGATGGAACCCAGAGGAAGTAGAACCTCCGGATTAGGGCATGAGCTTCCCGAGACACGTGGGCTCGAGGGAGAGATCAGGATGAGACATGGCTGATGGGCTTGAACGTCGTGGAGGCTTCCTACGTACCATGCCTTGACATGGATCAAATTCCCCATAGTTTGGGATGGATAGGTTCTTATGATCTGAGAAGGCCCAAGGTGGTTGGGGCTTGAACCTCGTGGAGGCGTCTTACGTACCATGCCTTGACATGGATCAATGTACCCGTAGTCCAGGATGGGTTGGGGCTTATGCTCTGAGAAGGCCCAAGGTGGTGGGGGCTTGACCCTCGTAGAGGCTTCCTATGTACCATGCCTTGACATGGCTCAAAGTTCTCGTAGTTTGGGATGGATTGGGGCTTACGCTTGGAGACGGCCCAAGATATGGGGCTTGAACCTTGTGGAGGCTTCCTACATACCATGCCTTAGCACGGATCAAAGTCCTCATAGTTTGGGATGGGTTGGGGATTATGCTCTGAGATAGCCCAAGGTGGTGGGGCTTGAACCTCATGGAGGCTTCCTACATACCATGCCTTGACATGGATCAAATTCCCCGTAGTTCGGAATGTGTAGGGGCTTATGCTCTGAGACGACCCAATGTGGTTGGGGCTTGATCCTCTTAGAGGAATCCTACATACCATGCCTTGGCATGGATCAATGTCCCCATAGTCTGGGATGGGTTGGGGCTTACACTCCGAGACCGCCCAAGGTGTTTGGGGCTTGAACCTCATGGCAGCTTCCTACGTACCATGCCTTGACAAGGATCAAAGTCCCCGTAGTTCAGGATGGATTGGGGCTTATTCTCTGAGACGACCCAAGATGTGGGGCTTAAACCTCGTAGAGGATACCTACGTACCATGCCTTAGCATAGATCAAATTCACCGTTGTTCGGGATGGATTGGGGCTTACACTCTGAGGTGGACCAAGGTGTCCTGGTTGGTTCCCACTCTAAGCTCACAGGAGTCATGCTCGGTGTGAGAAACAAGATCTAGAAAAGAGCTGACGATCACATCGCGAAGGGTGCATCCATGGGAAATGAAGAGGGACTTACGTGTTGCGCGGCCCATGGTTCTAGGACTTACTTCAGGATGGAGGCCCATGGCGACAAAGCGCAGCGGGAGAGGGATTCAGGATGGGAGAAAGGGGGAGTATCGTTCCCTACCATGTCCTCCGATGGCCTTGGCACCGAGGAAGTGAGGAGGAGCAAGGGTGCTCCCTCCTGCAAGAAAGGTTAGGGTCTTACACCAAGGTGGTTGCCCTTCCCTATGGACAAACGCCGCTCCGAAAAGGAGGATATCATCCCTTGTGAAGTAGTGATTCCATCCCCATGGAGAAGAGTGGGCATGGAGAATGTTCAAGGCTTGGGGACCCTGTGTGTGAGGCATAGGGCCAGGTCACAGTTTAACGTCATGTTCTGAGGACGAAGTGCTTGGCAATTTAACGTCCTGCAGCTCAGACGAGGTGGGTTCACTCCGCACCCCTAGGACATGCATGACCGGTACCCTCTACCCTTGTGGGAGGGAAGGTATCGACAAGGCCGTACTGAGGGGGTATCGCAGAGCGAACCATCAAGGGTTCCACGTTAGTATGGCTATGCGAAGAAGCAATATCTGTTAGTGTGATTATGCGAAGAAGCATGAGGTGAAGCAACGCAATGGGAAGGATTGTCCAAGGGACTTTTAATTTACTTCGTACAAGCCTAGAAGGTTGTATGGGAATGCCACGTATGATGAGAATGCTCGAGGTTCACAAGACACCTTTGAATGGAACCCGGAAGAAGGGCATCAGGTGCTCTCTCAAGGGAGCGCCCGGGGAGCACTGAGGTGAAGGGACCAGGGGTATTGCATGAAAACTTTGAGGTTTGCATGAAATAAAGGGGTTCTGCATGAAAAACCTCGGGGTTAGCACGAAATAGGGGGCTGAGTTCTTGTGTGAGACTCGAAGGGATTACGCACAAAGGTCGGATTGTGCTCTACAAAAGGGATTGGATGCAAGGGCCAGACCCTGAAGGGGTTTGGAGTTTAGTCTAAGACATGGGGATCTCGTGCGAAGGTGGAGCCCAGGGAAACTTTGCATGAAGAAGAACCATACCTGAAGGCCATATTGCGCGCGCGCAAAATGCTGATTACGTGCACAAGAGGTGGTTTAAATTCTTCAGCCCCGAAAAAGAAGGGGGTCTCCTTCTATTTATAGGAATCCAGTGATGCAGAATTCAATGCTGCGTGAAATAATTTCGCGATAGAGGAGGCGGTGCGAAATATCAACCACGTGGGGCGCTAGTGCAAAATTATTTCAAGATAGCACTGGGGACTCTTCTCGAATCCTAGTACTTTTCATGCTAAACATATTTTTTTCGCGTGCTTCACCTTTTTTCCCATGCATCACCTTTGGGCCCTCCGAACCGGGTCTCCAGGTCAGAATATGACTTCACTTTTTCTTTTCAAAGATTCTTTTAACACTTAAGAACTTTTAGTCATCTAGAAATTCCCCCCTCGGAACTGGATCAGCAAGGGGTCACAATGATCTTATTCTGAGGGAAATGCCAAAGTGTAGGGCTTTATGGGTCCCTTGCACGCAAAATTCTGAGGTTGCGTGCAAAACTCAGCCAGGCGCGGAATCTACTTTGCGTGGGGGCATGGAACCCAGGATTTGCCTATAAAATCCACCACGAGTCCCAAGCTCCGTACATATTTTCTCATGTGATAAGCTTGAGCTCTCGTGTTTGAAATTTCCTTTTCTCCTACATGAAAAAATCGCTCGGCAGCACATAATTACACCGAGATTCCCCGGCCTTTTACGCGCGAACCCGGGACTTTTCACACCACGACCTGAAATTTCGTGCAACCCATTGATTTTCCATGCTGAACTCTCTGATTTCACACTAAACTCCTATATTTCATGCCAAACTCCCAGATTTCAAGCAACACTCCCGAACTTAGTTGGAAGAAGTTGGCCACAAACCAGGTTGATGAGGGGCAGGCCTCTTCCCGTAGAGCTGAGATGGCTGCGAACCCAGAGTTTTATGGTGAAAAGAGGGTTGTATCTAATAACCACACTTTCTTCAATGTGCTAACTCCCGCCCAGAAAGAGTACGCCTTGTCTGACAATTTTCTGTTGTGGGACTTCAGCATTTTGGAGGAGGTTCCCCTACCGGGTTATGAGGTTGATACACCGCGGTCATGGGTGACCCGCAAAGAAGACCTTCCTCGATACAATATCACCAACAATGGTCATACTACCAGATAAACTAGGCATATGGACATCTACGTCCTGAATCCCATAACCAAAACCATTACTGGGGGTGATCCTATTGCGGAGAGTTCACCGACCCTCTACGCAAGCAATTTATGTCAAAGCATCACTGACGAGGACAAGGGTTGGTTGCAGGACTGGGATCTGTGGTCTGGAGGTAGCTTCACCAGTGAGTGGGCCTGGGTGTATTGGGTTCGCCACACATGTGACCAATTTGGGGCCGAGCTGTGGCACATAGGTCTACTCGAGGCTGTGTGGACATCACAGTTCCACTTCTACCGGTAGCCTGAGCTCGGGCTAGAGCTATTCACCCGGTGGTCCCCTGACACCAACACATTCCATATTCACTAGGGGTAAGTCGGCATCAGTCTCTGGGATATCCACTGTATCGAAGGCATCCCTTTTGAGGGACATCAATACAATGAGTTACTCCCATCAATGAACATCTGGGGTGACAAGTCTCGAAACCCCATACTGACATGGAATCTACTGGAGATGTCCAAGGAGAAGTTGGGAGTCAAGGACTTCTTGAAGGATATCACGCACAAGGACTAGTTCAGCCTATTCCTCGAGAAGAATCTGGAATTCAAGATGCCCGGGTGGGGGAAACAGTGTCCAATCATGGCTCAGAGGAGCAATAGCGGATCATATTGGAGGATCCTGGAGGTGGGGAAATACCAATCATGGTGCTATAACATCGATGAGGCTCGAGAACCAAGTGTTCGGTACGCCGGATTTCTCACCACATTCTTGAGCAGATTTCTCTTGCTGGTGCATGATGCAAGGATGGGCATCTATCTAGCGACTCTAGTGATGGTGGACATCATGGCTGCCAATAAGAGGTTCAACCTGGGGATCCCCATGCTGGATCGTCTGTATTCCATCTTAGGATGCATCTCGAGAGGGGGATTTCCAAGGAGAGTATGTGGCCCCTTCCAGATCATCCATGGTTGGGTTGCGGCTCACTACGGCAGATACACCTTCCCAAATGTCATCCGTCCTCCGGGCAATGGCCTGCAACCCTCTCTGCTGAATATTACTGGGGTCATGCTGATGATGCTCAATGAGGAGGGAGTATGGATCAGGATTGGTAACCATGCCAACTTCCCCTTTAGCCCATTCCCCACCCCAACTGGTCAGCTAATAGATGGTGGGAAAGGCTCACTAGAGAAGAAGGAGTACTTCTAGGGCATCAGAGGCGGGGTGCTTGTGGCCCGGATTGATGGGATTATTTTCTACGAGCCTTACGTGTTGTCTTAGTTCTCTAGGCATTTTGGATGCCTTCAGCGAATGCAGAAGAGAGTATACACGGACATCCGAGAAGAGAGGAATCCCTGCATTCTTCGTCAGTTGTGGCTGATGTTCACGACTTACGGCTCTGGCGACATCGTCACCTTTCCTCCCACTGGCATTGACGTTGGCCTCTCGACTGAGTATGCTGAACATTGGATCATAGCATATTCTGAGGGGATTCTGTGAAAGCGATCTGGACAGCTCAAGGTCGCCAGTGCGGAACCTCGGCGACGAGAGAGCTGGCAGGGTGCTGTTAGAGGGGGAGGACCAGAAGTGCCTCAGGCAATGGGGGTCGTGCAGGATGAGACCTTAGCAGCAGGGGCGTCTTATGGCATGGTTGCGCCCTCATTGCCTGGAGGAGGAGGGTCCCATGGATCGGCCAGAGAACTTCCTAGGAATCAAATAAGATATTTGCATCAACCATCCATGTATGTCATTTTCCCTGCACTATGGTCAGCTTAGATAACCCTGCGACAGTAAATGGGTACCGAATCCCTCTAGAAGAAGATAGTGGCGAACGTGTTCTAGTTGCCAGATGTCGGGATTTTCCGAGTCGCCGAGAGAGTGAACTTCCACCGACGGAATTCATACCTAATGGCCATGGACACATACGCACGCCAACGGGGTCAGTGTGTGGAGACACCTCTCTTGGTGAAGGTGCTGCTCGGCCAGGAGCATGATCTGGAAAGAATGCCACCAGGGGAAGATGACATCAATTTGTCGAAGGGTGGCAAGGCAGAAGATGAGGCAGCAGAGGAGGCAGAAGTAGAAGAGGAAGGCAAAGGAGAAGGACAAGGAGAGGAGGAGCCCGAAGGTGAAGGGTCTCAAGGGGCGTCCCAGCAAGGGAGTCTCTAGGAAAGCGGTGAGATCGTCAAATCCGATATGGATGTAACCGAGCTGCTTGAGGTATGCTTTGACCCTTGTATTCTCCTATATTCTCTTTCCTTTACAATACTTAACCCACATTCCTTATCTTACTCAAGAGCACACTGGTGCGGGGATGGATCAGGAGTCCCCAATCGGAGTATGAGGAGCTCCAATGAAACAAGGCAGGGCACCAGTGCTCGTTATTCAGCTAACAAGTGCTGAGGGATCCCCCACCATGATAGCTCCTATAGCGGCCATAGCACTAGAGGATGATTCCTTGGGTTCCTGTAAGTTCCTTTCTTCGATACTGGTACTCACTGTCAGGGGACCCAACTGATCAGGGTGCTCCTTGTCTATACAGTGATCACAGCATTGGAAGCTCGTTGGGCTGCTGAGCCCGGACCATCCGCGAACGTGCCGAAGAAAAATGTGCCTCCCCATCCATAACATGCCTCTAGAACTGAGTTGGCTCCTGAAATTGGTGAGCAGGGAACAACAAACACCAGTGGAGCTACCGTCGGGGAAGGTCCAGAAAACGGCGAGGGTGCCACCAGGATCGAAGGGATAGAGGAAGGTCACCCAGATGCTGAGGATCCCATTCCCCTAAGAGGAATCTCTGAGGAAGACCCTGCTGATACCATGTTGGTTGTCTTCCCTGTCTATCGGCCCATTGAACACAAAGAAATTGATGATTCAGATTCAGAAGCGTCCGAGGAGAGTCGGATGACACTGCTCAAGGGATGGAAGTGCATCCGGCGTTTTCTCAATCAGCCCTATGTGGAATGGCTGAAGTGGATGGGGTCACTCCACACCTGGCTGCGCTTCTTGTGTGTTGAAGGGTTGGATGCTCAACACCTCCACCTGACATTCCATGATTACATGGCCGAGAAGAAGCATGAGAGTAGCCGGCATCCCGATGTCATCCGGTGCTAGGTGGAGTCAGGGAGTACTCGAGCATTTCTGAGGGCAGATCAGGAGGTCCAGCGCCTCGAGGAACAAGTAAAATAGTAGGAGTTATTCATCGTAAACTTCTCTGAGCTCATGGATTAGTTGGGGGCCCAGCTGGTAGATGCCCAAGAACAACTCATAGAAGCAAGTCTCCAAATAACTGAGCTCCAAGATGAACATGCATGGACACAGGCCAGGTTCAGCGAGCTGCGCTCCACGGCTGCCGATGAATAAATGGTCCTCAGAGGATGGGAGGAAATTTTGGGGGCCACCAGCGAAAGGGTGGCAGCATTGGATAGATCTATCCAAGCATCCAACCCTTAGGGGCCCTATTTTGGCCACACCCATACACGGGTCCCGCTTTACTACTTTTGGTTCTTTAGAACTTTATGTATAGACAAATTTACTTACTTTCCCCTTGCCCTGCTACTTAACAAACTTGTCCCCTTATTTTAACATGCCCAACCATAATCTCTAAATAAATATAAACCCATCACTAAGCTCACGTGGGTCGTGAGAAGTAAAGGTGGCTCGTAATATCACATCGTTTGATCGTGGGAGCGTCAACCAAGCTTCGGGCATTCGAAATTTGAACCCGGATTTCTAAGGAGAAGATGGAGGCCCATCCAAAGGAAGAGGACTTCAGAACAATTGATGTACCATCTTCTCAATGTTCTTTAGCGCAAGAATGGGGCAATGCCAGGGGCATCAGAATCCGTCCGAACATAGGGGAATTGAAAATTTGAATCACATTACCCAAATTCGGAACACTATGGGAGGGGAATGGTAATGAAGGATGACTGTTGAACATGTGTGAAAAAATAATCTGTATTGCATTAGCCAGAAATGGGGACAACAAATGAGGGCCAACAACTGACCATGTTCGCAACACGGGGCCTAACTCAAATATCATCAACCATTCTTCTAAAAATCTGTCCTAGGACAGCAGGCAGACCATAGGTCAAGCATCCGTACCATTATGGGGTCCCTTAAAATGTGATCGGTCTTCTAGAACGTTGGCCCATGATAGTAGGTGGACCATAGGTCGAGCATCCGTACTGTTAGGGGGTCCCTTCAAACATGAAAGAGGATGAGGATCCGAATAAAGGGGAACACAAATCATGGAAAGTGAAGTGGTGGTTTGTCCATATAGAATCCAAAACTGCCATGATTACGCCACCGTGGGGGATGCACATTAGGTGGACACATCAATCTGATCATGGATCATCCATTATTTTAGACAAGACCTCCCGGGTGAGGGAACTATCACCTCCCAATGTCATTATGGGGCATCCCAAACTTGTTCTGGGCAAATGTTGCAGTTAGACTATAACACCCCGAAATTTTATGAGAAAGATTGTTTTTTAATTTCATTGATGTCTTGTGTTATACGATACACCAAGAATATCTTGCACTATTCGAAACACCATAATATCTTTTAGTATACTCAAACACTATTTTTGGATTTTGTTGCATGCAAGAGCGAACTTCCTCGATAGCGTGTGTTGTACGCAATACTGAGTTTCACTAAACAATGATATATTGTTATAATATTATTATGAACTAGTCGTTATGAATAGTAGTAAGTACATTTTAAATTTTATGACATTATAATTCATCTTACACATATTATAGAAATTGGTATGAGAACAAAATAAAATTTTCAGGTAAAATAAGTATTTTTCAAAATAATACAGTTTTACCACCTTTTGATGGTGCACCCACATTAAATATAGTTTTTGAAATGTTTATAAGTTAAATATGACAAATAAAATTTCTTACTTGGAATCAGGATATAAAAATTTACTTTGGATAAATTTTTGATATTATTCTGGTAACCTTCATATTTTGATGAATAATAAAAATACGCTAAATTTTAATTAAAAACCTCCTTTTTCATCAAGATAATTTATATGGTTAAATAATAATATTTAATGGTTTTAAATTATAAATTGAATATATTTTTACCATTTAATATAATTTAAGTTGTTATCATTAATTTTACATTGAATTCATAGGTAAAACCATTTCAATCTTTTGCAACGTTTTAACTTTTTAAACCCGTTTTCTCAATAGCAGGATTAATTTTAAATTATTTATTGCAACTTTTGTGTTATGAATTTTGAAAAATGGATTCCATATTTGGATTAAGTGGGTCCAAATTATGTTAATAGGTTACATTTTTTTATATTATGAATAGTAACTACGGTAATTTTTATTTACTACCGTTAAAGGTAAATCGGTTAATTAAGGGTAAAAATAAGATTATAAAATTACCCTAACACCTACCAAAATTATATTGGATGAATAAAAGTTGACCCATATAACCCAAGGGTATGAATAGATTCATTTCATGGAATTTTGATCATGAAAATTATATAATTATTATTATAACCAAAGAAAGTGACAACATGTCACTCTCTAATATCGTATAAGTATAATAATTTTAATTTAGTGATAAACTAAATAAAACCTCGAACATGAATATTCTCCAGAATTATAATGAAATTATCTACATCATTAGAATTTATTTATAATTTTTAGGGATTAAATAATTATTATTAATGATGACACAGTAGTGATATAGAAATTATTTTATTGATTGAAATATCAAATAAACGATTTTAAAAATATTAAAATAAGTATTATATGAACTAATTAATGTTTTCCACAAATTCTCTAGATTAATATGACATTTTAGGATTCTATTAAATTTTTTTTCGAATATATATTCTATGTGGAATTTATTTAAATTCAAATATATGAATATTGTCAAAATTGACACTATTGTTGTTTTATAAAAATAACATTTTATAAAATTGTTTAGAAATCACAAAAATATTTAAAAATTATAAATTGAAATTCATATGGTCCAAAATGTCATAAAGTATACAATTATTTACAATTCACAACACAAAATTAATAATTTATAACAATTTATAATTTAGAATATTATTACCGCAAAACAATTCAATAGATTAAATAAGGATAAATCAAGTTGATAAGATCTAAAATAAATTTACAACAGGTCTAAATTTTATTGTATGATGATATTACAACCCTATATCATCTACGATTCTGATTGGAGTCATTTTTGAAGTTCTTATGTGGGGTTTCAATTTATATTAAATTAATATTTTTGATGCTTCCAAAGGTGCCCATCTCCTCCCTTATAAAGGCGCACCTCCCCCCTATCCTCTTCACAAAACTTTGAGCCTTAAAGCTCGGCCAACCCCAACCCATTTCACTTCTCCACTTCCATAGAAACCTACTAGAGGTCCTGGTCTTATTCAAAGACCAACTTTAGTGCCCTAAGAGGAAGTTAAGAGAAGGCGCGTCGAAGAAGAGGTAATCTCTTCTTTCAATTCTTTCAAGTTTATTTATTATTATACATCCTCTTATTTAGTTTTTTCATTATAAAGTAATAACATTAGGGTAACTAATATAATGATATGTTATTATAAATATGAAACAACCCCATTTCACCTTCTATCTATCCTACGGAAAAAGAAATCACCGCATGTGCGTACGTACGGAATACCGTCTCCACGCCGTGGTGTAATCTGTTTTTCCACCACAACCTTACTTGGATGGGTATAATGGTGTAAAGAATAAAAATATATGGTTATTATAACATCATACTGATTCTGAGATATTATATCATCCACTCCAATTCCATTCAATAATTATGGGACTGATATCACTGCTCGTGCATACGTACGGATTACCGTCTCCACGACGCGATGAGATTCATTCTCCATGTTAACCATTCAAGAATGATTATAAAGTATATATAATAAGTAATATTGAATGATATGACATAACACTACTAGAAATTGGGCTTATACCCGCGGTTTTGTGAAAAACTATGGGTATAGGTATTTCCTATACCCACGGTTTTCCAGAACCATGGGTATAAGATAGTATTGGAACCTATACCCACTGTTTTTGACAAAACCCTGGGAATAGGTTTTTTTAAATACCTATACCCACGGTTTTTAAAAACCGTGGGTATAGGGGGTATTTTTTTCAAATACCTATACCCACGGTTTGTAAAAACTGTGGGTATAGGTTTCCCGCGTTATGGAGGGGGGGGGAATGGGAAACATATTGTGCGGGATGAAATAAATTTTATGCTGGAACAATGTCTTAAATTATATAATTATACAAATACAAATATTTCTTAACATAAATTCGGTAGCTTCATTGGTGTAGTTCCCCGTTCAGTTCTATGAAGTGCGGTGTTCGAATCTCATCACGGGAAATTTTCAAATATTCCGACAATATTAATATAAGTATAAAATCGTATGATTATATAAACAAAATCCTCATAGCATAGTTGGTTCGCCTCTCAAATCCATCCCTCTAGGTCGCCTATTCGAAACCCGCTGGTCGCGTTTTTTTAGATAACAAAATTTGTATTAATATATTATAATAAAACTATTTGTATATACATGAAAATACGTCAGCTCGGTTGGTCCTGTGTTGTGTTGCGACGCTGAGTCCTGCGTGTGGCGCGGGTTCGAAACCCACTCGCCGTGATTTTTGAAAATTTTAAATTACCCACGGTTTGCAAACCATGGGGTTAGTTCCATGCCATGTTGTACACCAGCATGTTGGGTGTGAAACATCTATACCCACGGTTCTACAAAACTGTGGGTATAGGTCAAGACCCCTATACCGACGCTGTTCCAGCCCACAGTTCCCAAAACCGTGGGTATAGCCTATACCCAGGGTTTTGGGGGCTATACCCACGGTTTTGAACTGTGGGTATAGGTCTTTTTTCCAGTAGTGTAATAATGATACAGTATTTATGTAATTATATGTTTCATTTACTTAATTCCATTCAATTAAATAAGGAAACGAATACATCATTTTTGCGTACGAACGACCTACCGTATCCATGAACGGTGTATTTCATTCCATTTATCGATCTATAATATATATTTATATGATGAATATATATATATATATATCATGTTTTACATTTTGGGATTAAGTAAATCAGGTTATAAGTAATAATATAAAGAACAACAAGTCCAAACACGTACGATAAATGAAACGATTTTACCCAAAATATTTCTTTAACATGGAATTGACAAAATAACAGGTAATATAAAGTCATAAGTGAATCATATATGATATCATAAATATTATTCTGGTTCTGTTACAAGTTAATAATATGTTTAAAACCACTATACAGGATTATCATACACATACGGTGGAAATTGGACATAAGGTAAGGGATAATTATTCCAATCTTGTTCTTATCCGAGATTGTTTATTTGTAATTATTTACTGGGTTTATTGTTATCATCCATGTCCATGTTTTATAAAAATGTTTTCATATATGTTTAAAGTCATTTTTTACCCATTTCTGACTTTTACGACATGTTATGGAAGGAATCTTTCTTTTGTTTACCATACGAGGAACTTTTTGACTTTTCTGAAAAAAGTACAAGGAGAAGGTTTTTTTAACTTATACGGAATGAACGTATTTTTATGGTTTCATAACACCTAATTTTCATGAAGATTTCTCTACAAGATTTCAGGATTAATTTCAACAAAATTCTTTTCTTTTAAAATTGAATGGCATTTTGTGAAAATAAAATGATTTTTAAGAAGAAAGGACATTTTCCTCAAGAATTCATTTCAAGTGTTTTTTCAAAACTATTTTCCATCTAAGATGGCATTATTTAGTATTATTAAGTTTCAAGTATAATGTCTATATTAATTAAATGGTTTTATTATTCTTATGATGAAATGATATCCATTTTTTTATATGGATTACATTAATATGGGATGATTTTTATAAAACCAATTTTATTCTTTGGGTTATGATGAATGATTTATGCTTATTTTGTGGCATAAGTAAGAATGATTTCATTATGAGATGGGTGGGACTTATATCTCCCTCCAATGAATTGGGTAATGATTTATATCTCATGAGATAGACATGGCTGGAATGGAAATTAAAACTGGTTTAATAAGGGACTTTTTCCACTATGATGGTCTTGGAAGCAATTCCTTGGCTACTATGGAAATCATAACATGTGCTTAATGGTTGCCACAATTACATGTTTTATTACCGTGCTATTTTATCATGGTTAATGTTCCTTTATGATCTATGTCTTTTCACTACCAAGATTTATGTCATTACTCATGATTTTGATGTTTTAGGTTCATTTTCTTACATTCAAATGTTAAGGGATTGTTTTATGTTCTCCATGTTTACCCTTACTGAGCATTTGAGCTCACCCTTTTTATGTTTACTTTTCCCCAGGATATAAATAATGGTTATAGGTAAAAAACCCAAAGTGGAAGATATAATGACCCATACTTTACATACATGGTTAATAATTCAAAATTGGAGAATACTTATTACAACATATAACAAAACCATGAAAGGACCGTATAGGTATAGTGTCTTTAGAAACTGGGAAACATAAACAATTGGTTCATAAAGAATATACATTGTCTCTCATTTATTTCATCATATCAATAGTACATTTTGGCATATAATACTTAATAACCTTCTTCCTGGCCAGGGGAAAGAAAACATACAAAAGTGTGAGCTCAAATGCTCAGTAATGGTAAATAAAAGAAATATCAATCACATCATATTCTTAAGAACATGACATTTTGGAAATCTTACCCTACAAAAGAGATCATAATTTCATAACATGGGATAAATCATGGCAGTGAAATGTAATCACAATAATCATAACATAAATCATGAAGCTTTGTGGCATATACACATAATCATAGAGAATCATTTCTTATTAGTCAAGATTCATTGCCAAGACTATCTTAGTGGACAATGTCCATTTCTGAATCGAGTTCACTCCTCGTTTCAGTCATGTTTCACTGAACAGGTTTAACCTGCCGTTCCAGCCATGTCTATCTCATGAGATATAAAATCTTTACCCAATGCATTGGAGGGAGATATAGGTCCCACCCATCTCATAATGATACCATTCATATGTGTGCCACAAAATCATAAATCATACATAATTTCATAACCCATGTAATAAAAATGGGATTCTTAAACATCATGACATCATAAAACAATTCATATAAGATAAAGGAAATCATAAAAATAATTCAATCACAACATAATCAAATCAATTTAATAATAGTGATAGAAACATAACCCTATATTATCTTAGATGGAAAATAATTTTGATAAAGCACTTGAACTCCATTCTTGAGGAAAATATCCTTTCTACTTCAAAAACACTTTTCCTTTCTTAACATGTCATACAATTCTAAACTAAAAGAAGTTTATTAAAAATAAACATGAAAAATTGTAAATGAAGCTTCTTGGAAATAATGTTTTAAAAATCTATTCATGCCATATAAGTTAAAAAAACATTCTTCCCGTACTTTTGTCTGAAAAGTCAAAAAGTACCTCATACGAAAAACGACAAAAGATTCCTTTCATATCTTTTACTAGAAACTCACTGAAGGGTAAAATTGGATATAAACTAGTGTAGAAGGATATAAATATTACATATTTAGGAAACATGGATGTGGATGATAAAATACATCCCAGTAAATTCCGAAGTATAAACAATCTCAGATAAAAATGAGATTGTGATATTTCCCTTACCTTAGGTCCAATTTGCTACGTAAGTGTCTGAAACTCTGGTATAATGATTTAAATAATGTTATTGTCTTATTATAGAATCATAATTATTGTTATGATATCATATATGGTCATATTCTTAACTTCTTATTAGTAATATTTCATTACTACTTGTTATTCGGGTGTTTATTACTTTTTGTTCTTATGCGTGTTTTGTTGAATAAATTCTTATTCTTCTCTTTAGGTTATAGATACCTCATTTCCAGAATGCTATTAGTGTAATATATATCATATTAATTCATTCAATTCATTTATATAATCATTATGCAATGAAGATCATGTAGAACGAGTCGCATCACATCGTGGAGATGGTATTCTGTACGTACGCACGAGCGTTGATATCGTTCCCATGATCGTGGAATTGTATTGGAGTGTATGTATACTATTTCAGAATAAATATCACTTTATAATAATCATATATAGTTATTATTTACACCATTATACCCATCCAAGTAAGGTGGTTGGGGAAAATAGATTACACCACGGCGTGGAGACAGTATTCCGTACGTATGCACGCACGGTGATTTCTTTTTTCATAGAATGGATAGATGGTGAAATAGGGTTGTTTCATACTTATAATAACATATAAGTATATGAGTGATACTGATTTTATTACTTAATAATGAAACAACTAAAGATGAAGAAGTGTAAGAAGAAATAAAGATGAAAGAATCGGTAACAGACATTACCTTTTCTTTGAAGCGCCTCTTTGAGACCTCATCTTAGGGCACTACAATTGGTCTTTGAAGGAGTCCAGGTCCTCTAGGATGTTTCTAGGGAAGTGGGGAAGTGAAATGGGCAGATATTGGCCGATCTTGAAGGCTTAAATTGGTCTGAGGAGGAGATGGATGAGGTGCCCTTTTATAAGGGAGGAGAGGGGCACCTTTGGAAATATAAGAAATATTAGTTTATATAAAATCCCAACCTAACATAAAAACATCCAAAATGACTCATATTCGAAGATTAGATGAGATAGGGTTGTAATATCATCAACCAATAAAATTTAGATATGTTAGGAATTTATTTTAAACATAATCAACTTGAATTATCCTTATTTATCAATTTGATTTTATTTGTGGTAATAATATTCTAAATTTTAAATTATTATAAATAATTACATATGTGTTGTGAATTTTCCATAATTTGAAACTTTATGAAATTTTCGACCATATAAATTTTAATTTATAATTTTTAAATATTTTTGTGATTTTTAAACAATTTTATAATATGTTATTTTTATAAAATAACAATAGTGTCAATTTTGACACTATTCATTTATTTGAATTTAAATAAAATATATACAGAAGATATGTTCAAACTAAAAGCTTTAATAGATCCAAAAAATGTAATATGTATCTATAAAATTAGTGGAGAACATTAAATAGTTCATATAATATTTATTTTAATATTTTTAAAACCATTTATTTGATATTTTAATTAATAGAATAATTTCAACATCACTATTGTGTCATAATTAATGATAATTATTTAATCCCTAAAAATTCCAAATAAATTCCTATGATGTAGATAATTGTATTATATTTCTGGATACTATTCATGTTAGATGTTTCATTAAGTTTATCACTAAATTAAAATTATTATACTTATAAGATTTAAGAAAGTGACATGTTGTCACATTCTTTGGTTTTAATAATAATTAAATTATTTTCAAGGAAAAAATTCCATTAAATGAATCTCATCCGACCCTTAGGTGATATGGGTCGACTTTTAGTCATCTAATAGGATTTTGGCAGGTGTTAGGGTAAATTTAGAATCTTATATTTACCCTTAATTCCCGATTTACCTTTAACTATGGTAAATAAAATTTACCGTAGTTACTATTCATAATGCCCAAAAATAAAAAGTAGCCTATTAAAATAATTTGGACCCAATGATTCCAAATATGGAATCCATTTTTCAAAATTCGAAACATATAAGTTTCAGTAATTAATTTAAAATAAATCTCATTGTTAAAAAAATGGGTTTTAGAAGTTAAAACATTTCCAAAGATTGAAATGTTTTTACCTATGAATTCAATGCGAAATTAGTGATAATGACATAAATTATATTAAATGGTAAAAATATATTCTATTTATACATTAAAACCATTCAATATTATAATTTATCCATATAAATTATCTGAATGAAAAAAGTTGTTTTTAATTAAAAATTAGCGTATTTTTACTATTCATCAAAATATGAAAGTTATCAGAAAAATATAAAAAATTTATCCAAAGTAAATTTTTATACCTTGATTCAAAAGAAGAATTTTATTTTTTCAAATTGAACTTATAAAAATGTAAAAAACTAGATTTAATGTGGGTGCGCTATCAAAAGGCGAAAAAACTGCATTTTTTGAAAAATACTTATTTTACCCGAAAAATTTATTTTGTTCTCTTATCATGTTCTAGAAAATGTGTAAGATGAATAATAATGTTATAAAATTCAAAATTTAGTTAGTACTATTCATAACGGCTAGTCCATAATAATATATCGTTGTTTAGTGAAACCCGGTATTGCGTACGACGCAAGCTATTGAGGAAGGTCGTGATTGCGTGTAAAGCAAGTCAAGTTAGTGTTGTGTGTAGGAAAATATTCATTTGATGATTTATATAACATAAAAACAAAATATTTCTCATAAAAGTCTCGAGTGTTACATTCTACCCCACTTGAAATGAATTTCGCCCTCTAAATTCGCCACTTTGTAACAAACAGATGAGGATACCTCTCCCTCATCATATCCTCAAGATCCCATGTAGCTTCTTCTAATTGGTGGTTCCCACATAAAACCTTCACCAAGTGAGTGGTCTTTTTCCATAGGACTTTTTCGCTACGATCCAGAATCTATATCGGTTGTTCTTTATAAGAAAGATCTTGCTCCAGCGGTATAACTTCTGAGCTGAGTACATGTGAAGGATCAGGTATGTACTTTCTCAGGAGAGATACATAGAACACATCGTGAACTTGAGAGAGATTCGGTGGAAGCACCAATTGGTAAGATACCTTCCCAAAACGATCCAGAATTTCAAAAGAACCAATATATCTAGGGCTCAACTTTCCCTTCTTTCCAAATCTCATGACCCTCTTCCAGGGAGATATTCTTAAGAACGCTTTATCACCCACTTCAAACTCTAGGTCTTTTCTTCGGTTGTCGGCATAAATCTTCTGTCGACTCGGAGATGCTCTTATGTGTTGTTGAATAGATCTGACCTTTTCTGCCATTTCATCAAGGAGATCAGGTCCTAATAGCTTTCTTTCCCCAACTTCATCCCAACAAGTTGGAGTCCTGCATTTCTTTCCATAGAGAGCTTCATAAGGAGCCATATGAATATTGGAGTGAAAGCTATTATTATAAGAAAATTCCACCAAGGTAGGTGTTGATCCCAGCCACCTTTGAAATCTATAGAGCAATCTCTCAACATATCTTCTAGAGTTTGAATTTTCCTCTCAGACTGACTGTCTGTCTGAGGATGATAAGCAGTGCTGAAACTCAACTCTGTATCCAGAGTATGTTGAAGACTTCTCCAGAACTTTGAGGTAAACCTCAGATCCCGATCAGATATAATAGAAAGTGGTACTCCATGTAATCTTACCACTTCCTTTACATATATCCTCACAATCTGGTCTAGAGAGAAATCCTCTCTAATAGCAATGAAGTGTGCAGACATTGTAAGACGATCAACTATGACCCAGATAGAATTATTGCCTTTGGATGTTTTAGGAAGTCCGGTGACAAAGTCCATAGTGATGTTTTCACATTTTTATTCAGGTATGGGTAATGGTTGTAACAGCCCCTTTGACTTTTGTCTCTCAGCTTTAACTTGCTGACAAACCAAGCATCGAGAGACATATTCAGCAACATCTCTTTTCATTCCATCCCACCAGAAGTACTCTTTCAGATCCCTATACATCTTTGTGCTTCCCGGATGAATAGAAAATGAAGAACTATGAGCCTCATCCAGAAGCTCCTACTTTAATTCTGGGATGGGAGGAACACAAACCTGATTCCTGAACTTTATTATCCCATCACAATCAAGGTTGAATTCAGGAAAATTTCTCACCTTCTTTTGTAACTCAACGTCTTCTTTCTGTGCCTCTTGAATATTCACATGTATAGATGGTTGAACATTCATTTGAGAAAGATAATATTTCTACCCTTCCATTAAAATTCCAAGATCCATCCTTTGTAAATCCATAAATATTGGATCTTTTATGATCCTCATCATGGATAAGCTAGAATGGTCTTGTCGACTTAATGCATCTGCTACCTGGTTTTGTTTCCCAGGGTGGTAATGGATTGAGCAGTCGTAATCCTTAATCAATTCCAACCATCTTCTTTGACGCATATTCAGCTCCTTTTGTGTGAAAATATACTTTAAACTTTTATGATCAGTATAAATATCACAACTTTCACCATAAAGGTAATGCCTCCAAATCTTTAATGCAATGATTACCGCAGCTAACTCCAAATCCTGAGTTGGGTAATTTTGCTCAAGGATTTTCAACTGTTGTGAGGCATAAGCTATAACCATATCATTTTGCATGAGAACACATCCCAGTCCCTTCTTGGATGCATCACTGTAGATCACAGACCTTTCTCCACTGCAAGGTAGTGTGAGCACAGGTGCACTGGCTAACCTTATTTTTAGCTCTTTGAAATTTTCTTCACATTCCTCCATCCAAACAAACTTAACTCCTTTTCGAGTCAACTTGGTGAGTGGGTTAGATAACCTTGAAAAAACGTTCACAAAACGTCGGTAATATCCAGCCAAACCAAGAAAACTTCAGATCTCGGTTACTGTTGTTGGTCTCGACCATCATTCGATAACCTCTGTTTTTGATGGATCCATAGATATCCCCACTTTTGAGATTATGTGACCCAAAAATGCAAATTTTTGAAGCCAAAATTCACACTTGGTAAATTTGGCATAAAGCTTCTCCTTTCATAGGGTCTTTAATACAATTATCATGTGATCTTCATGTTATTCCTTGCTCTTTGAATAGAGAATAATATCATCTATAAAGACTACCACAAACTGATCAAGATAGTCTCTAAAGACTCTATTCATCAGCTCCATGAAGATAGCAGGGGCATTAGTAAGACCAAATGGCATCACTATAAATTCATAGTGTCCATACCTTGTATGGAAAGCCGTCTTTGGTATATCCTCCCTTTTTACCCTTAATTGATGATACCCTGAACGAAGATCAATCTTGGAAAAGTATTGAGCTTCACGTAGTTGGTCAAATAGGTCATCAATGCATGGAAGATGATATTTGTTCTTGATAGTGATCTTGTTAAGTTCTCGATAATCAATGCAGAGTCTCATTGATCCATCTTTCTTCTTAACAAACAGAACAGGTTCTCCCCAAGGTGATGCACTAGGGAGTATGACTCCTTTATCAAGATTCTCTTGGAGTTGATTCTTCAATTCCTGCAACTCATTTGGGGCCATTCTATAAGGTTTCTTTGAAATAGTCAAAGCACCAGGTATGAGTTCTATTTAAAAATCAACTTCACGATTTGGTGGATGACCTGGAAATTTCTCCAGAAAGACATCATAAAATTCCTGTACAATGGGAATATTATTAATCGTGAGTTTCTCTCGAACCATTTGAGATAAATAACCTTCATTTAGGGGAATCAAGACCCATAAGATGGATGAAATTTCCACTGGAAGGTTATGTTCATCCATGCATCTATAGATGATCGTAGATTGATTTGGAATATGAAATGTGACTTACCTTCTTTGTAAATTGATATGAGCTCCATATAAAGAAAGCCAATCCATGCCAAGAATCACATCAAATTCTACTATAGGAAGGATCACAAGATTTTCAGGAATCACTTTCCCACAAACTTCAATTGGAGAAGAATTGTATACTTTTGATGAGACTGTTGTGCCATTAGGAGTTGTCACTGCCAACTCAACATCTAATTGTTGAGGTAATATGGGGATACACTTAGAAAATTATTCAGAAATAAAAGAGTGGGTGGATCCAGAATCAAATAAAACATTTTCAACTTTAGATTGGATGGTAAGTGTACCTCTCACCACTTCGTTGTCATACTCCACATCGCCGATAGTAATTGCATGTGACTTTTGATTGTCTTTGGCCTTAAGATTTTGTTGACGTAGATCATCATCATCAACCCTCAGATTTGGGCATTGATTGGCATAATGCCCCATCTCCTTGCACTTGAAACATTGAAGTGTAGTAGGTTCATTCTGTGTATCCCTTCCTTTGTTTGCATCATTAGACATCTTCTTCCCATTATTTCGACATTCAATTTCCTGATGACCTTTTTTTCCACACTTATAACATTTTCTTGTCCCCTTAAGACAATTTCTTCCATGTTTCTTTCCACACTTTGAGCATAAGGGAAAACTCATCTCCTTTTCAGTGTGGTCTTTAGATTTTCCTTTGAATTCCATTTTCCTCTTCTTATCAAACCCATGTGACTGATGGGTTACACCAATCTCCATCTCAACCTTGAGAGCACATCGAACAATTTCCTTGTATCTATTGAAGTCCCTTATGGCTAACGCCCTTAGAAGGCTTGATTTTAAGACACTAAAGAATCGATCGATCTTACTCTCAGGTTGGATAATAATTTCGGAAGCGTACCTTGCAAGTCTTGTAAAATTTGCTTCATAGGTACCAACGTATTCATCATCCTTTTTCTTTAGTTCAAGAAAATCCTTCTCTATGTTTGTTCGAAGAATACAAGGGAAATACTTATTGAAAAATAAGTTCTTGAACTCATCCCATTCCATGGACTCAATTTCATCCCTTTGCCTCGTATTCTTAATAAGATTCCACCATTGATCAGCATCACCTTCCAAACGATACACTGCTAAGATGACTTTATCATGTTAAGAACATTGAAGAACTGAAAATATCTTTTCAGTGGTACTGATCCATTGTTCGGCCACTAATGGATCATAAGACCCGCTGAATGAAGGTGGATGCTACCTCTTGAAGGATTCGACAGAATTTTTCTCCTTACTTTGATCATTTGGAAGTCTTGTATGATTCATAGATTGAGAAAGTTGTGTGAGCATGGCTACAAGATTTTTCATTCCAGCTCCCATAACGTTTGGTTGCTCAGGGGACAATCATTTCATTGCCTGTCGCATTCCACATTAACATGGTTTCTTCGGGTTCCAGCCATTGACTAAAACCAAGAAGAATAGTGTGAGCAACACTAATTATAATAGGAAAACCACATAATCAAGAATAAAATTTCACACTTAAGGTCTTATCATAGGTTGTTCATGGCCATTTATAAAACACTAAGATTGTGTTCTATGCTTAGACTTATCCTTAGGGTTCTTACTAAGGCTTTCACATCCTAGTTTCCAAAGGTTGACTATACCCTTACTCTGATACCAACTATAACAAACCCATACTTTACATACATGGTTAATACTTCAAAATTGAAGCATGCTTATTAAAACATATAACAAAACCATGAAAGGAACAGATAGGTATAGTGTCTTTAGAAACTGGGAAACATAAACAACTGGTTCATAAAGAATCTACACTGTCTCCCATTTATTTCATCATATCAATAGTAACTTTTGGAATATCATACTTAATAACCTTCTTCCTGACCTGGGGAAAGAAAACATACAAAAGGGTGATCTCAAATGCTCAGTAAGGTTAAACAAAAGAAATATCAATCACATCATATTCATAAGAACATGATATTTTGGAAATCTTACCCTGCAAAAGAGATCATAATTTCATAACATGGGATAAATCATGGCAGTGAAATTTAATCACAATAATCATAACTTAAAACATGAAGATTTGTGGAATATACACATAATCATAGAGAATCATTTCTTATTAGTCAAGACTCATTTCCAAGACTATCTTAGTGGACAAAGTCCATTTCTGAACCGAGTTCACTCCTCGTTTCTGTCCTGTTTCACTGAACCGGTTTAACCTGCTGTTCCAGCCATGTCTATCTCATGAGATATAAAATCTTTAACCAATGCATTGGAGGGAGATATAGGTCCCTCCCATCTCATAATGATACCATTCTTATGTGTGCCACAAAATCATAAATCATACATCATTGCAAAACCCATGTAATAAAAATGGGATTCTTAAACATCATGACATCATAAAACAATTCATATAAGATAAAGGAATTCATAAAAATAATTCCATCACAACATAATCAAATCAATGTAATAATAGTGATAGAAACAGAACCCTATATTATCTTAGATGGAAAATAATTTTTATAAAGCACTTGAACTCCATTCTTGAGGAAAATATCCTTTCTACTTCAAAAACACTTTTTCCTTTCTTAACATGTCATACAATTCTAAACAAAAAGAATTTGATTAAAAATAAACTTGAAAACTTGTAAAGGAATATTCTTGGAAATAATGTTTTAAAAATCCATTCATGCAATATATGTTAAAAAACATTCTTCTCGTACTTTTTTCAGAAAAGTCAAAAAGTACCTCGTACGAAAAACGTCAAAAGATTCCATTCATATCTTTTACTAAAAACTCACTGAAGGGTAAAATTGGATATAAACTATTGTAGAAGGATATAAATATTACATATTGAGTAAACATGGATGTGGATGATAAAATACACCCCAGTAAATTCCGAAGTATAAACAATCTCGGATAAAAATGAGATTGTGATATTTCCCTTACATTAGGTACGATTTACTTCGTAAGTGTCCTAACCTCATGTATAATGATTTAAATAATGTTATTGACTTATTCCATAATCATAGTTATTTTTATGATATCATATATGGTCATATTCGTAACTTCTTATTAGTAATATTTCATTACTACTTGTTATTCGGGTGTTTATTAATTTATGTTCTTATGCGTGTTTTGTCGAATGAATTCTTATTCTTCTCTTTAGGTTATAGATACCTCATTTCCAGAATGGTATTAGTGTAATATATATCATATTCATTCATTAAATTCATTTATATAATCATTATGCAATGAAGATCATGTAGAACGAGTCGCATCACATTGTGGAGACGGTATTCTGTACGTACGCACGAGCGATGATATCGTTCCCATGATCATGGAATTGTATTGGAGTGTATGTATACTATTTCAGAATCAATATAACATTATAATAATAATATATAGTTATTATTTACACCATTATACCCATCCATGTAAGGTGGTGGGGGAAAATATATTACACCAAGGCATGGAGACGGTATTCCGTACGTACGCACGCGCGGTGATTTTGTTTTCCGTAGGATGGATAGATGGTGAAATAGGGTTGTTTCATACTTATAATAACATATCCGTATATGAGTGATACTAATGTTATTACCTCACAATTAAACAACTAAAGAAGAAGAAGTGGAAGAAAAAAATAAAGATGAAAGAATCAGTAAAGGACATTACCTCTTCTTTGAAGCGCCTCTTTGAGACCTCCTCTTAGGGCACTAAAATTGTTCTTTGAAGGAGACCAGGACCTCTAGGATGTTTCTAGGGAAGTGGGGAAGTGAAATGGGCAGGTATTGGCCGAGCTTGATGGCTTAAATTGGTTTGAGGAGTAGAGGGAGGAGGTTCCCTTTTATAAGGGAGGAGAGGGGCATCTTTGGAAATATAAGAAATATTAGTTTATATTAAAACCCAAACCCAATTAAAAACTTCCAAAATGACTCATATCAAAATATTAGATGAAATAGGGTTGTAATAACATCAACCAATAAAATTTAGGCATGTCAGGAATTTTTTTTAAACAATATCAACTTGATTTATCCTTATTTATCAATTTAATTTTATTTGTGGTAATAATATTCTAAATTTTAAATTATTATAAATAATTACATATGTGTTGTGAATTTTCCATAATTTGACACTTTATGATATTTTAGACCATATAAATTTTAATTTATAATTTTTAAATTTTTTTATGATTTTTAAACAATTTTATAATATGTTATTTTTATAAAATAACAGTAGTGTCAATTTTGACACTATTCATTTATTTGAATTTAAATTAAATATATACATAATATATGTTCGAACTAAAAGCTTTAATAGATCCATAAAATGTCATATGTATCTAGAAAATTAGTGGAGCACATTAAATAGTTCATATAATAATTATTTGAATATTTTTAAAACCATTTATTTGATATTTTAATTAATAGAAAAATTTCAACATCACTATTGTGTCATAATTGATGATAATTATTTAATCCCTAAAAATTCTAAATAAATTCTTATTATGTAGATAATTGAATTAGATTTCTGGAGAATATTCATGTTCGAAGTTTCATTAAGTTTATCACTAAATTAAAATTATTATACTTATAAGATTTAAGAAAGTAACATGTTGTCACATTCTTTGGTTTTAATAATAATTAAATTATTTTCATGGAAAAAAGTCCATTAAATGAATCTAATTCAACCATTAGGTGATATGGGTCGACTTTTAGTCATCCAATAAGATTTTGTCAGGTGTTAGGGTAACTTTATAATCTTATATTTACCCTTAATTACACGATTTACCTTTAACTATGGTAAATAAAATTTACCGTAGTTACTATTCATAATGCCCAAAAATAAAAAATTAGCCTATTAACATAATTTGGACACAATGATTCCAAATATGGAATACATTTTCCAAAATTCAAAACATATAAGTTGCAGTAATTAATTTAAAATAAATCTCGTTGTTAAGAAAACGGGTTTAGAAGTTAAAACATTGCCAAAGATTGAAATTTTTTTACCTATGAATTCAATGTGAAATTAGTGCTAATGACATAAATTATATTAAATGGTAAAAATATATTCTATTTATACTTTAAAACCATTCAATATTATAATTTATCCATATAAATTATCTCAAGGAAAAAAGTTGTTTTTAATTAAAAATTAGTTTATTTTTACTATTCATCAAAATATGAAAGTTATCATAAAAATATCAGAAATTTATCCAAAGTAAATTTTTATACCCTGATTCAAAAGAAGAATTTTATTTTGTCAATTTGAACTTATAAACATGTCAAAAACTAGATTTAATGTGGGTGCTCCATTAAAAGGCAGCAAAACTGCATTTTTTGAAAAATACTTATTTTACCCGAAAAATTTATTTTGTTCTCTTATCATGTTCTAGAAAATGTGTAAGATGAATAATAATGTTATAAATTCAAAATATAGTTAATAATATTCATAACGGCTAGTCCATAACAATATATCGTTGTTTAGTGAAACCCGGTATTACGTACGACGCAAGTTATCGAGGAAGGTCGTGATTGCGTGTAAAGCAAGTCAAGCTAGTGTTGTGTGTCGAAAAAGATTCCTTTTATGATTTATATAACATAAAAACAAAATATTTCTCAAAAAAGTATCGGGTGTTACAGAATATCTGTATGGGAGATGTTGAATATCTTTCCCCATGATTAGAAGATTATGTTCCATGTTTCCAAACACACTAAACTAATACAGTCTTTGGGCGTTTGTTTTTGTCAAGTATTAAGTATTACAAAAAAGTAATGTAATGTCTATGTACGTCATGCTTTAGGTCTCTAAAGTTAGTATCAGAGCAAAGTATTAGTTAACCTTTGGAAACTAGGATGCGAAAACTTTAGTGAAATCCCTAGAGATATTTTTAAAGTACGTATAGGGATGTCCCTAAGGTTAAGTATACGTATAGTTTATAGTCCTAGAAGTACGGTAACGATCTTTGAATTAGACCTAATATGTTAGAGATTGAAAGTACTCCCCATTTATTATGTTATTTACCTAGTATGATTTTTACCTCTCACACTATTCTTTTTGAGTTTTATATGATGGATGGAACCCGAAGGAACTGTGTTCATTAATGTAATGGACAATGCAATGATTGTCCTCCTAAACAAACCAATGTTATGGGAGATGGAGTTAAAAATCTTATTGCTATACTTACACAAGACATGAATCATTCTGGACTTCCAAATGAGTAGAGAAAGGAACAATATTCTATTGAGTCCTTTATGAGGCAACGTCCCCCTTCTTTCAGTGGGTATTTTGATCCACTTGTTGCTAAACAATGGATCAGTACAATTGAAAAGATATTTTCGATAATTCATTGTTTAGAGCATGAAAAATTCATTTTTTTTGTTTACCGGTTAAAAGATGAAGAAGACCAGTGGTGAAGTCTAATTAAGAATACAAGTCCCCAAGATGAAATTTAATCCATGGAATTGAATGAGTTCAAGAACTTGTTTTTCAATAAGTACTTCCCTAGTATTCTACGAACAAATATGGAAAAGTAGTTCATTGAGTTTAAGAAAAATGATGATGAATCTTTTGGTATATATGAAGTTAATTTTACAAGGCTTTCAAGGTATGCATCTGGCATTATCATCCAACCTGAATGTAAAGTTGGTCGATTCTTCAGTGTCTTAAAACCAAGTCATCGAAGGTAATTATCTATAAGAGAATTTAGTAGCTATGAAGAAATTGTGTGTTGTGCTATCCAGGTGGAAATGGAAGTTGGTGTTACATATCCATCTCATGGTTTTGATAAGACAAGAAAGATGGAGTTCAAGGAAAAACCTCAGAACAATGGTGAAAAGAAGGTGAATGTTTCTTTATGGTCAAAGTGTGGAATTAAGCATGGTGGAGATTGTCTAAAAGGTATTATAAAATTTTTCAAGTGTGTAAAAGAAGGACATCTATCAGCTGAGTGCGAAAGTAATGGGAAAAAGGTTTCTAATGACCTGAATAGAGAAATGACTACCGAGAATGCTCCACCAACACTTCAATGCTACAAGTGCAAGGAAATGGGGCATTATGCTAACCAATACCCTAATCCAAGGGTTAATGATGATCAACATCAACAAAATCTTATGGAAAATGAAAACGGGAAGTCACATGTGATCACGATTGGTGATATTGAGTATGAAAACTATGTGGTGGAATGATTATGTGTTTATGTAATGGGATTTCAAAATAATGTTGTGGAATATCATTTATAGTATTGTGGAATATTAGAATATCTATTTATTGGTTTATTGTGGTTTTCAATAATTATATGGTACCGGTAACCATGAAAATTGATTGAAATATTTTTCGAAAGTAGATGATATGCGCATAATGAAGGGATAAAGATATAATGAAATGTTTGATAGTATTAATGACCACATGAATGATATAAGGACAAAGTGATATCATGGTTTGAGTATATATAAATTTTGGGAATTTGGTATGTGGAAAGTGTTTACTTTTGACAGAATTCATGTTTTCACAAGTATTCTATGGTAATTCATGTTTTTAGAGAATACATGATTAAGGTATTCACATGTTTGGAATGTAACCA
Organism: Viscum album; assembly: GCA_963277665.1. Lineage (NCBI taxonomy): Eukaryota > Viridiplantae > Streptophyta > Magnoliopsida > Santalales > Viscaceae > Viscum > Viscum album. Next base: position 1,470,370,498 of record OY728158.1, read on the forward strand.
ACAAGATATATCTTATGATATATGGGGGGTAAATGATGGTATTTATATAATCGGTAGATGACCTTTCTAGTAATCGTTTTCTTTATACTATGAGCATGGACAGAAGAATTTTGGATAAGCCTAAAGATTGGAATGAATTAGGTTAGACATCATATAGTATTGTTTAAGGCTAGAACTTTTTCGATATTATTGCTGGAATGTTATAATATTATAGTTTTAGAAAAAGGACAGCTCGTAGGACGGGCGACAACCCATCGTGTCAGACAAGGATGCAGGAATCGAACCCACAACCGAAGTGCGACAGGCCTTTATTGCATACTACTGGTCTACAGGAAGTCCCTGGTTAGTATAAATTAGTTTTAATTTATTAATTGGAATGATATATGAAGTATAAGTCCATTTTAGGAACCATATATGATTAATATCATAATACATAGACATATGTATATTTAATAACTTTTTCTAACCTTTTGTTCGAGATAGATGGAATGACCTATCATTCTATCACATGATCTACTAACACTTCACGAATGAAAAATTCAACTTCATTTCTTTAAGATATGAAGTGGAAATTGTTCAAGGAATGACCAACAGTGAGATTGTACCAAAATCAATTATGCATTTCTTCTAATTCCATTTTTTGTAACTTTAGGGAAACGATCTTGAAAACCAAAAACATTGTCCGAGATGGTACCTTAGATCATCATGAATTTATGTCTTTGTGATTGTTGTATTTTTCATAGCCACATTCTCTACCACTCTCCATCAGAACTTGATGGTTAGATTTATCTTCTATATCCATATGTTAACCTATGTTCTCCTATGTGGAAACCCAGTGATGAGTTAATTTGGGTAACTGTTACGTTTCATACTTTACTTTTTAAAATTATGTTTTAGTATTCCTTTTTACGATGTGGGAATCGATGAAAGAAATTTTCAAGTAGAAAACCATTTATAACCCTGACGAATCTCGAGGGAAAAATTCATTTTAAGGGGGTAGAATGTAACACCCCGAAATTTTATGGGAAAGATTCTTTTTATTTTCTTTGATTTATTTTGTTGTATGCTACACTAATATTAGCTTGAGATATACACAACACCATAATATCTTTTAGTATACACAAACACTATTCTCAGCTTGTGTTGCACGCTAGAGAAACCTTCCTCGATAGCATTTGTTGTACGCAATACTGAGTTTCACTAAACAATGATATATTGTTATAATATTATTATGAACAATCCATTATGAATAGTAGTAACTAAATTTTTAATTTTATGACATTATAATTTATCTTACACATATTATATAAATTGGTATGAGAATAAAATAAAATTTTCAGGTAAAATAAGTACTTTTCAAAAAAATACAGTTTTACCGCCTTTTGATGGTACACCCACATTAAATCTAGTTTTTTACATGTTTTTAAGTTAAATTTGACAAATAAAACTTCTTCCTTGGAATAAGGATATAAAAATTTACTTTGGATAAATTTTTGATATTATTCTGATAACCTTCATATTTTGATGAATAGTAAAAATAGGCTAAATTTTAATTAATTTTTTTTTCATCGAGATAATTTATAAGGGTAAATTATAATATTTAATGGGTTTAAATTATAAATAGAATATATTTTTACCATTTAATATAATTTAAGTCTCTATAATTAATTTTACATTGAATTCACATGTAAAAACATTTCAATCTTTTGCAACGTTTTAACTTTTAAAACCCATTTCTCAACAACGGGATTAATTTTAAATTAATTACTACAACTTCTGTGTTTTGAATTTTGAAAAATGGATTCCATATTTGGATTATGTGGGTACAAGTTATGGTAATAGGTTACTTTTATTTTTTTGATATTATGAATAGTAACTACGATAATTTTTATTTACTACAGTTAAAGGTAAATCGGGTAATTAAGGGTAAAAATAAGATTATAAAATTACCCTAAAACCACAAAAAATTCTATTTGATGAATAAAAGTTGACCCATATCACCTAAGGGTCAGAATAGATTCATTTAATAGACTTTTTACCATAACAATTATATAATTATTATTAAAACCAAAGAAAGTGACAACATGTGACTCTCTTATATATTATAAGTATAATAATTTTAATTTAGTGATAAAATTCATAAAACATTGAACATGAATAGTATACAGAAAGGTAATAAATCTATATATGTCATTAGAATTTATTTATAATTTTTAGGGATTAAATAATTATCATTAATGATGACACAATATTGATATAGAAATTATTTTATTGATTGAAATATCAAATATATGGTTTTAAAAATATTAAAATAAATATTATATGAACTAATTAATGTTCTCCCCAAATTTTCTAGATGAATATTACGTGTTAGTATTCTAATAAAAATTTTGGTTCGAATATATCTTCTGTGTGGAATTTATTTAAATTCAAATGAATGAATAGCATCAAAATTGACACTATTGCTGTTTTATAAAAATAACATATTATAAAATTGTTTAAAAATCACAAAAATATTTACAATTTATAAATTTAAATTTATATGGTTTAAAATGTCATCATGTATAAAATTATGTACAATTCACAACACAGAAGTAATTATTTATAACAATTTAAAATTTAGAATATTATTACCACAAAAACATTAAATAGATTAAATATGGATAAATCAAGTTGATAAGGTTTAAAATAAAATTACAACATGTGTAAATTTTATTGGTTGATGATATTACAACCCTATCTCATCTAAAATTTGTATTTGTGTCATTTTGGATGTTTTTATGTGGGTTTTGAATTTATATTAAATTAATATTTTTGAGGTTTCCAAAGGTACCCCTCTCCTGCCTTATAAAATGGAAGCTCCCCCCTCTCCTCTTCACAAATATTTGAGCCTTCAAGCTCATCCAAAACCTCCCCATTTCACTTCTACACTTATATATAAACCTAATAGTGGTCCTAGTCTTCTTCAAAGACCAACTTTAGTTCCCTAAGAGGATGTTAAGAGAAGGTGCGTCGAAGAAGAGGTAATCTCTTCTACCAATTCTTTCAAGTTTATTTATTATTCTTCTTCCTCTTATATAGTTGTTTAATTATAATGTAATAACATAAGTATAACTAACATAGTAATATTTTATTATAAATATGAAACAACCCCATTTCACCTTCTATCCATCCTATGGAAAACGAAATCACCACGCGTGCGTACGTACGGAATATCATCTCCACGCCGTGGTGTAATCTGTTTTTCCACCACCACCTTACTTGGATGGGTATAATGGTGTAACTAATAAATATATATGGTTATTATAATATCATAATTATTCGGAGATATTATATCATCCACTTCTATTCCATTCAATAATTATGGGAATGATATCATCACTCGTGCGTACGTACGGATTACCGTCTCCACGACGTGATGAGATTAATTCTACATGTTAACCAATCAAGAATTATTATAAAGTATATATAATAAGTAATCATGAAGAATATGACATAATAATTATACTTTATTTTTTTACATATATGTTTCATTTACTTAATTCCATTTAATTCAATAAGGAAATTAATATAGCATTCATGCGTACGAATGGCCTACCGTCTCCATGAACGGTGTATTTGATTCCATTTATCAATATATAATATATATTTATATTCTGAATATTATATATATATATATATATATCATTTTTTTCATTTTTTGATTAATTAAATCCGGTTATAAGTAATAATATCAAGAATAACAAGTCTAGACACATACGATAAATGAAACGATTTTACCCAAAATGTTGCTTTAACATGAAATCGACAAAAGAACGGGTAATATAAAGTCATAAGTGAATCATATATGATTTCATAAATATTATTATGGTTCTGTTAGAAGTTAATAATATGTTTAAACCCACTATATAGGAGTCTCGGACACATACGGCGGAAATTGGAGAGAAGTTAAGGGATAATTATTCCAATCGCATTCTTATATGAGATTGTTTATTCGTAAGTATTTACTGGGGTTATTGTTATCATCCATGTCCATGTTTTCTAAAAAAAATCATGTATTTTTAAGGTCCTTTTTTACCCATTTTTGACTTTTACCACATGTTATGGAAGAAATATTTCTTTTGTTTACCATATGAGGAACTTTTTTACTATTCTGACAAAAGTACGAGGAGAATGTTTTTTTAACTTATACGGCATGAATAGATTTTTAAGGTTTCATAACACCTAATTTTCATGAAGCTTCCTCTACAATATTTCATGATTATTTTTCAACAAAATCCTTTTCTTTTAAAATTGAATGGCATTTTGTGAAAAGAAAACGATTTTCAAGAATAAAGGATATTTTCCTCAAACATTTCTTTCAAGTGTTTTGTCAAAACTATTTTCCATATAAGATGAAATTATTTAATATTATTATGTTTCAAGTATAATGGATATTTTATTTACTTGGTTTTATTATTCTTATGATGAAATTATATCCATTTTTTTATATGGATTACATTAATATGGGATGATGTTTATGAAACCCATTTTATTCTTTGGGTTATGATGAATGATTTATGTTTATTTTGTGGCACAAGTAAGAATAATTTCACTATGAGATGGGTGGGACCTATATCTCCCTCCAATGCATTGGGTAAATATTTATATCTCCTGAGATCTACAAGGATGGAATGGAAAGTAAACCCAATTCAGTAAGGGACTTTGTCCACTATGATGGTCTTGGCAGCAATGCCTTGGCTAATATGGAAATAATAACATGTGCTTAATGGTTTCCACAATTACATGTTTTATTCCCATTCTATTTTATCGTAGTCAATGTTATTTTATTATCTATTCCTTATGCACTACCAAGATTTATGTCATTACTCATGATTTTGATGTTTTATGTTTATGTTCTTACGTTCAAATGTTCAGGGATTGTTTAATATTCTCCATGTTTACCCTTACTAAGCATTTGAACTCACCCTTTTTATGTTTTCTTTTTCCCAGGATATAAATAAAGGTTATATGTAAGAAAAACAAAGTGGTATATCTTTATGGGAGATGTTGATGATCTTTCACCATGATTAGAATATTATGTTCTGAATTTCCAAAGACACTAAAATAATACGGTCTTTGGGTGTCTGTTTTTTTCATGTATTAAGTATTCCGCAAAAAGTAATGTTATGTCTACGTACGTCAAGCTTTGGGTCTCTACATAGAAAACCCCCCCAAGAAGTCAGGTTGAAGGGCTGACAGTGAGGAGGGATGGGATTTGGTGATCCCTGGGTCTGGACCTGAGACGAAATGTCTGGGTGTTCCTATGTATCCCATAAGGATGGGAATCAAGCCACATGTAGTTATGGAAATGGACTTAGTTTAAGGTCTTAGAACTCGGACCATGGATCAATAAGGAGGGAAAGAGACACATGGTGAGGTGATTATGAAACCCTAAGTGAATGAGGACATAAGTCATACTTACCATGTGTTCCCTGGGGAAGTTCTTGGGTCAAGGGACCGAACTTAAAAGTTAGGTTGGGCCCGCGGGGAAGTGCCCGGGCACTGCTATGTATCTCATGAGGATGAGAATCAATCCATACATAGTTCTTGGAGGGGGCACGACAGGGTAAGGTACCAGTGAAAGGGATGAAAGAGGCATGCTGGTTTAGCCCTCGCACCAAAAGAAGCGGCATTTGATGTATCTTGTTTGTCCTTTAAGGTGAATGGTTTTTCTTTTATAAAGCGACCAGCCTAGGGTAGAAATTCCTGGCATCACCACAATAATCAATCCATATATGAGTGTTGACAAATGGTATGGTAAATGATTGATACCCAACATGATGTCCTCTATGATGAGGTTATCACAGTACAGTTCCATTTTCTGTCGTGCGGCTGGGATGATACTATGTTCAGGTAGTAGGACCAACAACACAGTTTAAGGTCATATGGCTTGGACCTTGGGGAATCCGTACGACGCGAGAAAGCATACCCAACATGAATGTAGATGAGGTCTAGATCATCACTGCGTGCACCTCTGGGAAAAGAGCCTCAGGCCAAGAGGCCGGCGAGGATCCGAGGATAAGGGGCCAGGAGAAACTAGCTCCCAGCTGAGCTGGACCTAGAAGCACGATGTCTGGATGATCCTATATATCCCATGGGGATGAGGATCAAGCCATAAGTAGCTCTTAAAAAAATCCCAGTTTAGGGTCTTAGCGCTCGGATCGCAGGAGCCCTGAGAGATGCCGTATTGTAGCTTTGTCCACATGACGTACGGAGGTGCACTTAGGGGTAGTTCCAAAAGTGTTGAGATTCCACCTGGACATGATGGGGTGGAACATAGTGTTAATCATGAAACCAATATTCCAGGCCTGAAGGGGCTGGCGTGATGATGAGGGAATATTGCTGACCATGTTCACAATACAACATCCTGTTGTGTTAGCCTGAAATGGGGACAAACAAATGAGCATCGACCACTGACCATGTTTGCAACGTGGGATTTGTATCAATTTGTTATCTGAAACCCTTAGGGGAATTGGTCCATAACGGTAGGAGATCCTTTAGGCGTGGTATCCATGCTGTTCTTGGGGGTCCCTTTGGGTGTGAAAGATAACAAGGCCCAAATGGAGGGAGGCATGAAGCTTGAAAAGTGGAAGTAACTTTCCTAAGTTGAATCTGACACTCCAGGTCCTAGACCAGAGTACTCTTAACACATTGGCGGACCACTACAAAGGGTCGAGGGGCTCATCTTGAGAGAATCCAAGAGATGGAGGATTCCTTGAAGAAGGGGAGAATGGTGCCAAAAACCCAATTTGAAGGATGGAATAACCATGTACCACACCTATATATCCTCCTCGTGGAGAGGGACAAGCTAAAGGGCCTAGGTGACCAGGAGATCAGAAGATCTATAAGAGATGGTGCTGGAACCAAAATCTAAATGTTCAGGAAGTCCCACGTATTCCATAAGGATGGGAATCAAGCCACACGTAGTTCATGAATATACAGTTTAACGTCATGCAGGATGACATACAATTTAACGTCGTGCGGGATGATGAGGGCCCAAATATAGGACCAAAGTCAGTTTAAGGTTATGCAGGACTAGCATACAGTTTAGGGTCATGCGGGACCATACACTCATGAAAAGTACTACTTGAGGAACTTGGCATTGGTGGGAGGAGTTATACGCTCACCATCTATGGTCACTAGGTGGTATTCAACATTGGGATAAAACTTATGAACAATGAAAGGTCCCTCCCATTTGGGATTCAACTGGGTGGTTTCCAGCCGGGGATCATTGGTGCCCAGAGAGCTAATACCAAATCGCCTTTCAGGAAAGAGCAGAGGTGAACCTTCTTATTGAAAGCTCAAGCTATCCTACTCTGATGCCTTTCTAGATTGTGCAGGGCACGAAGCCTGTTCTTTTCCAATGCTTCCAATTCAACTAGACGGATCTCAGCCACTCTATCTGGCGCCTACTGGTCATAGACCACTGTGCGCAATGAGGTCAATTGAATATCGATGGGTAGGACGGCCTCAGTTCCGTACACCAGGAAATATAGGGTCACCTGGGTGGAATTACGGGTCATCATCCAATAAGCCAAGAGGGTGTTGGGGAGCTTATCTAGCCCCCTCTTCTTGTTCTGACCAACCATTTTCCAAAAAATGTTAGAGAGGGTTTTATTGAACACTTGAATCTGTCCATTTGCTTGCACGTGATAGCGGGAGGTATGATTGGAGCGAATGTTGTACTTGGAGTACAATTTGTTCAGCTCGACTGCTTGAAAGTTGGTGCCGTTATCAGGGAGGATAGCGTGAGGAACCCCAAACCAATGGATGATATTAGAACTCATGAAGTCAAACATAGTACGGGCCTTGACTTCCTTGAGAGAAATTGTATCTTCCCAGTTTGAAAAGAAATCTGTAGCGGTCAGAATGAATACGCATTGGCGAGCTATTGCCGGTGGGTATGGTCCCATGACATCTAACCCCCAGACTGCAAAGATCGAAGAGTACTTAGCAGTATGGAGAGGCTCTGGTGGATGATGCACAAAGATAGCATGAACAGGGCATGCATGGAACCTTTTGGAGAACTCAATGCAGTCGTGGATCATGGAGGGCCAAAAATACCCTAATCTTCGAATCTGGTGAGACAGTTTTGGCCCAACCTGATGGGTAACATAGAAACCGGTGTGAACCTCTTGCATGACCTATGGAATCTCGCCCCATTGAATTCAATGGAGGAGAACACCATCAAATCCACATTAATAGAGTTCTTGCTCAAGACTGGGACCACTCTGGAGGGTAAACTGCAGCATGCGGTGTCGAATTCGCTCGCACTCGTCCCGGTATGACTGGAGATTACCGTGTTGGAGGTAATCAACAAAAGGGGCTCTCCAGTCGAAAATTGATTCAACCACTACACCTGAAGAAACTGGGGCCCCCGACATGGAAGCCCTAGAAGCAAGATGGCTTACCTGTGGGTCGTCTCCATCCTCTGGGGTGACGGGAGAAATGACACTCTGATGCGCCATGTGAATAATTAGATCATCCTCATCAGGCTCTGCAAGTGATGTAGCCAGGCTGGCCAAAGAATCTGCTCGACCATTCTACGATTGAGGGATATGGATAACCTCTGGCTGAGAAGGAAACTGTGCCATCAGCTGGAGTGTGCATTCTAACAATGTTACAAGCTCTGTCCTTATGACAACATAGTCTCCATTGACCTTCTTAATGTCTAACTTAGAATCCCCTTTCACATGCAAATGGGGCTTGACGATCTCAAGGGCCAGCTCGAGACCCATAATGAGGGCCTAATATTCTTCCTCGTTGTTAGTGCAGCCTTCTGAAAACAGGAATGATTATGGAAGGATATCTTGCGCCAGGGTGATAAAGATGATACCCAGGCCTACTCTGTTGAGTCTAGGATCATTGAGCCTCCTACTAGTGGGGCTCCGGGAGGCACCATCGAAGTGCATCTGCCAACATGGGATGACCTGATCGACTGAGAGGATTTCCTCAATAGGAAAATCCAGATCCAGGGACTAATCTGCGGAGGCTATATGGGAATCTAGAAAGTCCGCCAATGCCTGTCCCTTGATGGCCTTCTAGGGCATGAACCTGATGTCAAACTGCTGGAGGATCCCCACCCACCGCGCTAGTCGGCCAGTCAACATGGGGCGATTTAAAATATACTTCAGTGAGTCCACCTGATACACTAACTATACCTCATGGTGCTGCAGGTAGTGCCTTAATTTCTGCGTAGAAAATACAAGTGCAAGGTAGCTCTTCTCGATGGCGGAGTATCTGGTTTCCGTATCGAGGAGCATACGGCTGAGGTAGTAGAGACAGTTCTCTGCCCCCTCATTGTTCTTCTAGGTGAGAAGGGTGCCAAGATACTGCTCCAGGGCGGTGACATAGAGAATTAGTGGCTTCTCGGAGATGGGTGGCAACAAGACCAGAGGCTGGTGAAAATATTTCTTCATTTCTTCAAAGGCGGTCTGGCAGTCTTCTTCCCACTCATAAGCAGTGCTTTTCTTCATGAGGTGAGAAAAGGGCTTAAACTTGCCATCCAGATTCGCAACGAATCGGTGTATGTAGGATAAGTGGCCTTGAAAACCATGAATCTCCTGAATATTACTTGGGGGAGGCATCTGGATAATGGACTTTATCTTCCCGGGGTCAATCACGATGCCTCAGTACTAGACAACAAAGCCAAGAAACTTCCGAGAGGTGACCATGAAAGCACACTTCAACAGTTTCATCTTCAAATGGCAGGAGCGAAGGAATCCGAACACTTTCTCAAGGTACTTGATATTGTCTTCGAGCTAGCAGGATTTGACTACCAGATCATCCACATAGCATTCCACCAACATCTGAGGGATCAGCTTGAATATGCGATGCATGGCCCCCTGATAGGTGGCACCTGCATTTTTCAGGCCGAAGGGCATAACCTGGTAACAGAAAGTACCTTGAGGTGCCCTAAAATCTGTGGACTCCATGTCTTCGGGGACCATTCGGATCTTATAATATCTAGAGTAACCATCCATGAATGAGAGGTCTTGGAACCCTACAGTGGCATCGATCAACAATTCTATCACCGAAAGGGGAAAATCACCCTTCGAACAGTGACAGTTGAGATCGTGGAAGTCGATGCAGACTCTGATCTGTTCATTCTTCTTCTTAACTTGCATGATTTTGGCTAACCACTTGGGGTACTGGACCTCCCTGATGAAGTTGGCTTTGATGAGCTTGTCAACTTTGGCCTCGACCATGGCACCGTGAACAGGGTGCATCTTTCTGGGAGGCTGCTTAAACCCGCGATGGTTTGTCGGGAGACCAAGACGGTGGACGACTACCTGAGGATCTAGTCCTAGAATCTCATCATAGCTCCAAACAAAAACGTCACACTACTGTTTAAGGAAGTCAACGTACCGCTCCTGCTCCTTGAGGGTCATGGTGGCACTGATCAATGTGGGTCTCATGTCTTCCTTGCTAACGAGTTTCATCTGTACCAGTTCATTGACCGTGGCTGAGACGCCTTCCTCAAAGGCAGGGGGAGAATCCTCTATATCTTCTTCTCCACTTATGGAGGGATCTTCTACGGGGTAAGCTGCTTTTGAGGCACCAAACCCAAAGTGGGGTTGGTACCAGCTTTTGCGGCAGTGGTTATTGCATCGGGAAACTCTGGTACTTCCGAGACCATGGCTATGAAGGCTGTTGACTCGATCCCATCTGGTCTCCGGCCCAAGGGGCCATGTTTGATAATATCAAAGTAGTAGTGGTGCGTCGGCCAGAGCCCTCTTATTCTAGACTGGTGAAACAGACAATTATGACATACTGTCATTTCCATGAGACAGACGTCCCGATATCTGAAGAGAGTGGGAAGCTCTGGGATCATTGGGGCCTGATTCGTATAAGAATACGAAGTGATATTCTGACGATGCCTATATTTGGGAGAATCATTCCCTCTTTTCCCAAAAATGACAATACATTTCCCCATATTGGGGGTGGTGGCCTCCAACCAATGAATCGAGAAGATGTAGGCATCATTCAGGCCTTCCCAAGGGTTGGTCGTAGTGGCGACGGGCTCAACTTCACTTGCCTGAACTTGTTTATCCTTGCTCTTGTAATAGTTAGCATCCAAGTAGTGGGATTCGCAAGAGGAGAAAGGAGATTCATCACCTTGGAGTATGCCTACTCAACCATTAAGGGAGTACTTGAGGCATTGCTGATATGATAATGGAATCATCGCATGTAGGTGGAGCCATGGCCTGACCACCAATTCATTATATGTGGTGTCCTGAGAGACGACCACGAACTCGGTGCTGGACATTAGGCCACCGAACTGGGTCGTCATACGGATCTTGCCGACCGGTGTCAACTCTATTCTATCGTATATTTAGATTATCAAGTCGGAGGGAGTCATATCATCATCAGATAGCCCTATATTTCGAATTGTTCGTGTTGGGATAAGGTTGATCCCGGAACTGGTGTCAACAATACAGTGGCGAACCCTTACATTATTGAATTGGCCGGTGATATACAGTTAGCCAATGTTCCCATGTATGGGAGAGCCTTCGTCTTCTCTTGAGAACGAAATGTCAGCCTGACATTCAGCATCCTAAACTTCTTCAGTATGGAAGGCCTATGTGGATGATGTCCCCATCTCAAATTGGAAGGGGCTCCTTAAAGCCTCGGTGAGTGCTTCACGCATATCTGGAGACAGGCGTAGGGATTCAAGGATGGAAAGCCTCACTGGGATTCCAATGAGATTCCTGAGAACATCATACTTCCGAGCCAGGCGTGAAATTATTCTTACAGTGAGTCACTCCGCAATTGGAGGCATGGCGGGCCCTACCGACCAGATTGGCGGCTGACTGGTACTCGGTACATCCCGCTTCTCACTGGTCGAAGCTCGGAGGTTCTCTTTAGGATGAGGGTCAGGAGACTGGGTTTGGCCTATAGTAGGATGAAGCTGTCCTCAATACAACCTAAGTGGCTCTGCCTGATCCAGTAGCACAAATGGTGGTAGAGGCATAACTTTCGACACCAAATGAAGAGGTTGTGTGTGCTGAGTTCTGCGCTGGGCCTACTGTCTAGTCTCAGTAGCATGCACGGCCTGGCTGGAGGTGCCAACTGATGTGCCCCGACATCCCATATGGCCGCAGCTCTGCCAAAGTTGGTGCTGACTGGGGATTTTTTTGGGGGGGGGGGTTCGCCTGGCGCTCCCCCTCGTCGAGAGTCATATAGGGATTTACCAACTCAACGGTGTTAACCAAGGTGTACCCTTGACTGTCACTTGATGAATCATCCACCACTGGGCAGATTCTGGGAGGGATTCCCATCTCAGGGGGGCATGAAGTCACCAAGAGTGTGAGACGAAGATGGCATTAGCGGGGCATGTTGCTTCTTCTTATGCTATCGATGCTTGCCCTTCTGGGAAAAGGATGGCTGGGATTATAAAGCAGAAGTGGTGGCCATAGCTTCTGAAGAATTCGGCTGATTCAGACATGCACAGATGTTTCCATGGGTGTGGGAAACCGTCTTATGGGCCATCCAGTCATTATACTTCTTAGACCTATGGTCATAAACCTGCCTCCACTCACCTTCATCGTCGTTATTGCTATCTTATCTCACAAAGACACCCGCCACTTATGTCGGGGCAGGGCCTAGCCTGACTATGTTATTATTAATCTGGTCTTGAATCCAGTCCTTGAACACATAACACTTCTTGATGGTGTGTCCCAGGATCCGGTGATAGGGATAGTAGTTGGGGTGATTAGTGAGATGCACCTATTCTGGCTTCTGGCACTTAGGAAGTCGTAAGATTCATTGCTCTAGGGTGCTACGGAAGTAGCCGGGGTCCTGAGCCTCGTCAAATGAGTAGGCCTGATTTCTTTTTTCAAGAATGGGGGCTCTAGGATCATGACCCTAATGGGGGCGATAATGAGCTTTCCAAGGAGGCAGAACATGGTTATCTAGCCTATACGATAGCGGCGCATTACATGGGGGCACCTACCGATTCAGACAACACTGGTGGGATTGAAGTTGTGCCCGTGGTGGTGGACCTCTAGGGGGCTACAGAGATGGATCCACTGGTAACCGTTTTAGCTACCTGGGGGCCTCTACCTGGTCCACCGCAATAGGCTCGACACTAGCAGCCCTCATTTCTGGGATTTCAGGAGGCAGCAGGCATGCCTAGCTAGCCTGTTGCAGGGCTTCTTCTAGGCGCTGGGCCTTATCTGAGAAGTCTCAGAACCCTCCGGGATAGTTCTGAGTAATCAGGGAGGGAACCAGTTATGCCTTGGCATTTCCCACCCACATCATCAATAATTTCTCATGAGTCAGTGGCATGTCAAGGGAGTATGTAAGCCCCTTCCACTGGGAGATGAAGTCCACGACTTTCTCATCAGGCCTTTGCATGCACCTGAATGGGTCTGCGACGTTCATATTCCAAGTGGTAGAGCTGAACTGGTAATGGAACTGCCAGCGAAGGTCTTCCCATCTTGTCACAGATCCAACAGGGCGCTGGCTATACCATATGAATGTTAGCCCTTCCAGCGTCTGAACAAAACTACGGAGCTTGGCGGCCTCCTGCTGTGCTGGGGTCCCTAACAAAGGACCACACCTCAAGTTGAAGTGGTCCAGGTGCTGCGGCAGGTACCCCATCCCATTAAAGGGGGAGAATGTGGGATTCCCAAATCCTAAAGGTGCCGACATGACATCCACCCATGCCGGGCATGGCTTTTCATCAGGTAGGATAGCCACCTATCATGTTTCCAAAGCTTCAAGGCGGGCAATGAGCACCACCATTTGATCGTCTGGACATGGGTCCCTATCCTGACGGGGATCCCTAACAATGAGCGCATTTCCAGGCTCTTCTATGCATTATCCAAACTCAAAAGCTAGTGGAGAGGCCGGTGGAGCGACCCTTGGGGCGGCCGGAGGAGCCCAAGCGGGGTTCCTTGGATTGTCACGCCGTTTGGGAGGGTTTGGTGAGACATAACATGCCCTTTTTCCATGAGCTCCAGCTTCCGCCCTGTCAGCGAATATGGAATGATCAGGGTTGCCTAAGAGAATCTAGTTAAGGGGTAGTTGTTCCTGCCCTTGCTTCCCTGGCTTAGGATCACCGTAGTCAGGTCACCGCTCTATAATGTATTCAGCCAGAAGTTCATCGAATAACTTCTTCTGCTGAGCAAGCAACTGGCGCAGTGTGGCCTTTTAAGGGTCCTCTTCTGTCTTCTGCCTTGAGGCAGATGGGTCGAAGTGCTTGATGGATCCGATGTGCTCTTTGCCTTTACTAACATTCTGACTCAGCACTAATGCATCAGTGGGTGGAGGGAGACCTAGGAGTTTCCTCTACTGGCGAGTAATCCTACCTGATGGGTCCAGTGGTGGCACATTCTCAAGGGGGACGTCCCCATCAAAAAAGTCCTAGCTCATTCTCCCCTCCTGACAGATTGTTCATGTTGACTGCCACTCTTCTTGGGGGCATGTCCTCACTATCACCATGTGAGTTGGGCAGCCGATGAATTGTATTGAAGAGGAGGGCAACGTACTACCCCCAGCCACAATCTTGCGCATGGGGGGTAGCCTCCTCATTAACATTGCGGAGTACTTGGAAACTCTGAATGCATTGCTGTTGGAGGACCCTGTGGTGGCCAGGTGACTCAGGGTGTCGAACCACGGGGAGCATGGCCGAGTCAACTAGGCGACACTGTTCACCGATATCTTCAAGGTGAATTCGGCTCCCGGGATAAGTCACCCATCGATGGTGGAGACGGAGCTGAGTCACCCAGAGGGTTCGGCGGAAACATTCAAAATCCTCCGGGGTGAGTGATTATAGCATACAAAAACTCGATCCGGCTACCGGCCAAAACTTCTCAGGGAAGTGGCCCACTGCAAGGTTGGTCCAGAAGCTCCTCGGCTCAGATTCAGGGTCTGGCCCTTGGTTGCCCCACTCGTCAACTAGGGGTGGCTGATGAACTGGCAGTGGCGCTAAATCAGGCCGCTAGGATGGAGAACTGGCCAGCGGAGAATATGGTGAGCGGGCTGATTGGCCGCCGAATCTTGGGCTGTCCTCTGAGGGTTGCAGCGACATGGTCGCTATATCATCATAGGATAAACCGGCGACCAGTGCTCCTAACACAACATCAATTTCTGCCGAGGGTGGGCCACGCTGCAGCTCTCCTTCCATTTAACCCTAGAATAGCTCTCTGTAACCTCTATCCAAGCCAGAGGGTGATCCCAGAGATGCTAGTGGCGACTGCGCTGTCAGTCCTGCAGAACATGCAAAGGTATTTTCCTCCTAGATATACCTTAAAAGAGAGGAAAGGATCCTGTAGATCTCACATTTGGGGAGTATGAGGCTAATGCACCTCATTCCTGCCCCAGCCCTTGACTCGAAGGACTGGGGTGATGGTTCCCGCGTTGACTTGTACTCCGCTTCGGATTTTGAGAAGCGAACTAGTCTGATTGTTATTCGGCCTTCCCCAAGATTCCACTTGCGGCGGTGACGACCCACCTTCTGGCCCCTGGGTGGACCCTTGGGACAAGGCTGATTTCTAACACGGGGTCCTCTAGCTACATTGATGCATGGGCGGAGAGGGTTTCCACCCAAGAAAGTTAGGGTGTGAGGGGCACCGAGACAAATGTTGAAAGGGACATGGGGAGGACCTCCGTGTCTAGCATTGGTTAAGTGGGGTTGGATTCCACCTCTCTGATTGCTGGGGCGAGGAGGACCTTAACCGATCGGCACGGGGACATGGGGAGGACCTCCATGTTGGCGAGTGATGAGACATGCATTGTCTCCATACTCGCAGTCTGCGGTAGGGGCAGTGACCTCATACCCAGTGTAGTGAGCACAAGAGAGACCCCAGCACAAAGTGTTGCTGTCATGGGGAATACCCTCACGTGGGTTGAAGGTGGCACTGGGCAAACCTCCAAGCCGATGTTGGAAGCAGGGAGGGCCTGCACCTTCCATAGTGGTGGTGCAGAGTGAGCCTCCGTGCTGGGCGGCACTGTTGCGGATTGGTCTGCAGCGGCCATCGCCTGTGCCGGTGACTGGGAGAGTTGATCAAACCTACCCGTGGGGCAGTTGGGGCCTCAATCTGGGTCAGGCGTATAACTTCCCATGCTCAATGTATGCAGGGAGTTGGGGACATAAGTCAGCAGTGGCTCGGGCCACAGTAATTGCTGACGTTGAAGTCCTACAACGAGCATCTTTGTTTTCTCATTTCCAATGTTGGCTTCAGGTTAGATGGACTAGAGCCAGTGGTGTGGGTGCGTGGATTACCTGCTCCTTTGATCGGGGAACCGGGCGGTGGCGCTGACGAAGCCTAGTGGGGGCCCTCACTGGGAGCCCTTGAAGCGGGACTCCGATCATGCCTACCCAGATGTCCCATACATCGTTGGCATAGGGAAGGGAGCTGTCAAGGAGCTCTGGGGACAAGATCCCGAAGCGATTGAATGTTGGTGTGGGAAGAAGTGGCTCCCTGTGTGGCACTCAGGGGCGGTGTTGACGGGGAGGCACAGCTACCTTGAGATCTAGGTGGGCCATGTCCCTGGTGAGGATGACCCCTTTCTCCTCATACCTTTATACAAGGTCATTTATTACCCTTCTCTAGATAATTTATGATGGGGAGAGGGGGTGTGTGCACCCATATGTTGTGGAGGTTGAAGCCGTCGTGCAAGAAGTAGAACCGTGTGGGGTAGCTGTGTCGATGTTGCCCCTACTCCTGCACCAGTGGTCAGGTGAAGGAGCTCTAGATGCATCAACTTGATTCCTGAAAGCTGGGAGATGAACTCATTAACACTGCTAGGAAAAGGAATCAACAACCAGTGCCCCATCGTCGTTCCATCTTCTGTGGCCAGTAAGAGGGATCCACACTGACAACATCACAGAACGGAATGCTCAATGTTCTAACCATCCCAACTTCTGGTGAGTTTCACGCTAGGCTTATTCGGTGGGACCTGGTACTGGATGACAAGGTTAGATGGCATAATTATCTACTGATTCCCCAAACTCTACTAGTTTCCGTACTGAGGAGAGGATCTTCATGCCGGGTTCACCATTTTCTGTTTCCGACGCTTTCTCCGGGGCGCAAGCATCCGTCACGCAGAGGAGGTGTAGCTGTTTCCCCACATTCGTGCTTTCCAAAGGTGGGCGACATCCATTCCTTATTCAGGGAAGTATGCTCCTTGATCGAAATGGGATGATGGGATGTCGGTTCTTCCTTCTGTGGATTCCTCCTTGGAGCTCGTCACCTAGTCCGGGTCTCCCTCATAGATTTAAAACGTAGTTCGCGAATCTCTCCCTGGCGCCATATCTTTATGGATGCCAATTAATTACGCCACTTCTGCCAGGACCTTCCAAGGAGTCTAGTTAGGTCATCAAACTTTGGTTAGGAGAGTAGTCACGTTGCGGAATCACTGGCGTGTCTTGACCCTGGGGATTGGGATGTCTGTCTTTTGTCCCTTATCATAGGGCTTCTCGAGGGTGTGGAAGCCCGAGGAATCCCTCATCGAATGGGGGGGAATCATATGCCATTGTCATGTATCTGAGGTTTTCCTTAGCTTCCCATGTTTAACACGGGGCATGCCTCAATTTTAACATCCATAGGAGACCAATCAGACTGATTGGAACACTGGTTAGAGTGGATCAGATGGGCGCAACCCCCAAAGGGGACACTGATGTTGGGGCCAACACATGGGCGGATTCCAAAATATTGTGGAGGGGATGAGGTGGCATGATCTCACCAGGATGTGGTGTCCTGGGTAAGAATCAAGATGGACGATGGTTTTGGGCTTGAACCTCGAAGAGACTTCCTACGTATCCCCGGGGTGGGGATTCAAAGTCTGTATAGTTCGATGGGACGATGGGACACCTGAGGAGGTAACCCACAAGAATGGATGCCTGGATGGAACCTAGAGGAAGTAGAACATCTGGATTAGGGCATGAGCTTCCTGAGACATGTGGGCTTGAGGGAGGGATTATAATGAGACATGGGTGATGGGCATAAGCCTCGTGGAGAATTCCTACGTACCATTCCTTGACATGGATCAAAGTCCCCATAGTTCAGGATGGATTGGGGATTATGCTCTCAGACGGTCCAAGGTGGTTGGGTTTTGAACCTCATGGAGGCTTCCTACATACCATGCCTTGACATGGATCACAGTCCCCATAGTTCGGGATGGGTTGGGGCTTACGCTCTGAGGCGGACCAAGGTGGTGGGGGCTTGAACCTCATGGGGGCTTCCTATGTACCATGCCTTGATATGGATCAATGTACCTATATTTCGGGATGGATTTTGGTTACACTCTGAGATGGCCCAAGATGTGGGGCTTTAACCTCATGGAGTCTTCCTACATACCGCGCCTTAGCACGGGTCAAAGTCCCCGTAGATCAGGATAGGTTGGGGCTTATGCTCTGAAACGACCCTAGGTGGTGGGGCATGAACCTCGTGGAGGGTTCCTACGTACCATGCCTTGACATGGTTCAAATTCCCCGTAGTTCGGGATGGGTTGGGGCTTATGCTCTGAGATGACCCAAGGTGGTTGGGGCTTGAAACTCGTGGAGGCTTCCTATGTGCCATGCCATGACATGGTTCAAAGTCCCCGTAGTTCGGGATGGGTTGGTGCTTACGCTCTAAGATGGCCCAAGGTGGTTGGGGGTTGAATCTCATGGAGGTTTCCTACGTACCATGTCTTGACATGGATCAATGTCCCCATAGTTCGGGATGGATTGGGGATTACGCACTGAGATGGCCCAATATGAGGGGCTTGAACCTTTTGGAGGCTTCCTATATAACACACCTCAGCACGGATCAAAGTCCCCATAGTTTGGGATGGATTGGGGCTTACAATCTGAGGAATCCCAAGGTGTCATGGATGGTTCCCACTCTAAGCTCATGGGAGTCATACTCGGTGTGAGAAACAAGATCTTGCAGAGGCCGGATGACCAGGTCGCGAAGGGTGCGTTCGTGGGAAATAGAGAAGGGATTACACATTGAGCGGCCCATGGTGTCAGGACATCCTCCAAAATTCAGGCCTGTGGTGAAAAAGCATAGCGGGAGAGGGATTCAGGATAGAAGAAAGGGGGAGTCCCATTCCCTACCACATCCTCCACTAGCCTTGGCACCGAGGAAGTGAGGAGGAGCAAGGGTGCTACCTCCTGCAAGAAAGGTTAAGGGCTTACACCAAGGTGGCCTCCCTTCCCCATGGACAAACGCCACTCTAAAAAGGAGGATATCATCCCTTTTGAAGGAGTGATCCCATCCCCATGGAGACGAGTGGGTGCATAGAATTTCCAAGGAGGGGGGGGGACCCTGTGTGTGAGGCACGTGTCCAGGTCACAGTTTAACGTCATGTGCTGAGGACGTAGTGCTTGACAGTTTAACATCATGCATCTCGGACAAGGCGGGTTCGTTCTACACCCCTAGGAATTACATGACTGGTACCCTCCTCCCCTTATGGGAGGGAAGGTATTGGCAAGGCCATACTAAGGAGGTGTCACGGAGCGAACCATCAAGGGGTCCACGATAGTTTGGCTATGTGAAGAAGCAATAGCCGTTAGCATGCATATGCGAAGAAGCATGAGACGAAGCAACGCATCGGGAAGGATTCTCCAATAGACTTTTAAGTAACTTCGAACAAGCCTAGAAGGCCATACGGGAAAACTACGTATGATGTGAATGATCGGGGTGCACAAGACACCAGTGAATGTCACTAGGAAGAAGGGCATCAGGTACTCGTCCAAGGGAGCACCCGGGGAGCACTGCAGTGAAGGGCCCAGGGGGATTGTGCACAACCTTTGAGGTTTTCGCAAAATAAAGGGGTTTGGCACAAAAAACCCCGAGCTGACGCGAAATAGAGGATGAGGTCTTGTGCGCGACTTGAAGGGAATGCGTGCAAAGGAAGGGACTATGCACAAAAGAAGGGATTGTGCGCAAAGGTCGTCTTGCACGCTATGGAAGGGATTGTGCAGAAGGGCCGGAACTTGAATGGGTTTGGAGTTTAGTCTAATCCATGTGGATCCCGTGTGAAGGCGGACCCCAGGGAAACTTGGCGCAAATAAGAACCATACCTAAAGGCCATATTGCGCACTTGAAAGATGATGATTATGTGCACAAGAGGCGGTTCGAATTATTCTGTCCCAAAAATGAAGGGGGACTAATTCTATTTATAGGAATCCAGATGTGTGGAATTCAATGTTGCGTGAAATAATTTCACGATAGAGGAAGCAACACGAAATATCAACCGCGCAGGGCGCGAGCGTGAAATTATTATGTGCCTACACTGGGGACTCTTCGCGAATCCTGGGACTTTCTGCGCGGAACACAATTTTTTTGAATGCTTCACCTTTTTTCTATGCATCACCTCCGAGCCCTTCGAACAGGGGCTCCAGGTCCAAAGATGACATCGCTTTGTCGTTTTGAAGCTTCCTTCAACACTTAAGTAATTTTTTGTGTCTAAAAATGATACTTGGAATACATCATGAACTTTTAAGAGACTTGGCGTCATTTACAAACAAAAAAGCTACAACTCTAATTTGTTCTAGAATTTTGAAAGATCCGATGTACCTGGGACTTAATTTTATCTTCTTACTGAAACGTATAACACCCTTCCATGGAGATACCTTAAAGAAAACATGATATCCTACCTGAAATTTGAAATCCTTCCTTCAGTTATCGGCATAGCTCTTATGCCTACTTTGAGCTGCTTTGATGTGGGTTTGGATTACCTTCACGTTTTCCATCATTTCCTCCACAAGTTCTGGGCCTATGAGTTATCTTTCACCAACATCATCCCAATAGGTTGGTGTGGGACATATCTTTCCACATAATGCTTCAAATGGTGCCATCTGAATGCTTGAATGAAAGCTATTGTTTTAGGAAAATTGTACAAGAGGTTAATATTGATCCCACATACCTTGAAAGTCAAGTGAGCATGATCTCAACATGTCTTCTACGATTTGAATAGTCTGTTCTGATTTTCCATCAGTTTGGGGGTGTTAGGAAGTGCTCAAATGAAGTTCAGTATCCATTGATTTCTAAAGACTTTTTCAGAATCTTGATGTAAAACATGGATGACGATCAGAAACAGTCGATAGGGGTACTCCATGAAGTCTCACAACTTCATTAATATATATTCTTTCTAAACATTCAAGTGGTAAATCTTCTCTTATAGCAAGAAAATGCGCTGACTTGGTAAGACGATCAATAATGACCCATATTGCATCATTCCTTCTAGGAGTCTTTGGTAGTCCCATTACAAAGTCCATCGTAATATTATCCCATTTTCCACTCAGGTATGGGAAGAGCTTGCATGAATCCTCCAGGTTGTTACCTTCCAGCATTTACTTGTTGACAAACCATATATCTTGACAGAAAATCAGCAATCTCCCTCTTCATGTTTTCCAACCAAAAATGTTCCTTCAAATCTCTATACATCTCAGTGATACCAGGGTGTATAGAGAAATTGGAACTATGAGCATCATCCAACAATTCCCTTTTTAGATCAGGCATATCGGGGACACAAAGCCTCTTCCAAAATTTCAAAATTCCATCTTCATACAGAAAGTGACTCAATCTCCCATCATTAAAAACAATAATATTCTTTTGAAACTCTTCATCATCGGTCTAAGAACTCTTTATCTTATCTAGTAAAGATGGTTTGGAAACCATTTGAAAAAAAAATTATGTTTCACTTTCCATGGTTATACCCATGTCCAAAATTACTAGATCCTTGTATATAAGATCCTTTTCAAATCTCATCTTATTCAGAACTCCATGATCCTTTCTGCTCAATTCATCTGCCACCTTATTTTCCTTCCCTGGGAGGTAGTGTATAGTGCAATCCTAATCTTTGAGTAGTTCATACCATCATCTTTTCCTCATGTTGAGTTCTTTCTATGAGAAAATATATTTCAAACTCTTGTGATCAATATATATCTCACATTATTCATCATAGAGATAGTGTCTCCAAAAAATCAAAGAAAATATTATTGCTGCTAAATCAAGATCAAGAGTGGGATAGTTTTTTTCATGAATTTTTAGCTGTCATGATGCATAGGAAAAAACTCTATCATTCTGCATAAGGACACAATCAATTCCGTTATTTGATGAATCACTATAAATAACAAACACATCATTCCCCGATGGTAGAGTCATGATAGGAGAATTGAATATTATTTTCTTCAGTTCTTCAAAAAATTCTTCACACTTTATTGTACAAACAAATTTAATCCCATTGAATGTGAGATTTGTTAATGGGTTAGCTAACTAGGAAAAATTCTAGACGAAACGTCAATAATAACCTGCTAAACCAATTAAACTATGTACCTCGGTTATACTCATTGGTGCTGGCCATTCATGGATTTCCTTTGTCTTAGAAGGATCAACTGAGATTCCATCCTTAGAGGCAACATGTCCAAGGAAAGATATCTCCAGAAGCTAGAATTCACACTTGCTAAACTTCCCATATAATTCATGTGTTCTAAGAGTCTTTAGAATAATGTGCAAGTGATTTTTCATGATATTTATAGCTTTTTGTTTATACCAGGATATCATCAATAACTACCACTAAAAATTCATCAAGATATTCCTTGAAAACTCTATTCATTAGATCCATGAAGATTGAGGGTGCATTAGTCAGTCCAAAAAGCATTACTGTAAACTCGTAATACCCGTATCTGGTTCGAAATGCTATTTTAGGAATTTCTTCCTTCTTCACATACAACTGATGATATCCATACTGAAGGTTAATCTTTAAAAGGTATTGAGCTCTAAGAAGTTGGTCGAATAAATCATCAATGAGAGTCAGGGGATACTTGATATTTATTATTATAGCATTGATCTCCTTGTAGTCCATGCACAACCTCAAAGATCCATCTTTATTCTTAACAAAGAAAACAGGGGCTCCCCATGGAGAAACACTAGGGAGAATAAATCCCTTATTACTCAATTCGTGTAGTTGTTTCTTTAGTTATACTAATTCTACAGTGGCCATTCTATAAGTGGTCTTCGATATGGGCCTTGAACCTGGAATTAAGTCAACGGAACACTCAATTTCTCATTATGGAGGATTTCTAGATAAATCCTGTAGAAACACATCAACATATTCTTGCACAATAGGTACATCCTCTATTTGAACATTCCTTTCCTCTCCCACAGTTATTTTATTCTCTTCCTCCCCAATAATTTAATTTAGTTTAGCTACTGTGGGTGGATCTAGATAAGAATTAGGTGGTGAAGTTTCTACTCTAAAGATAAGGTACTCCTTATTATCATAAAAAATTGTAACCTCCTTCTTCTTACAATAAATTTTTACATCATTGTCTGAAATCCAATCCATACCGAGGATTATATCAAATTCAATCATGGGTATGGTGATGAGATCAGCAAATAAATAACGTTTATATGCCTTAATGGGAACTGATTCACAAAACTTTGTTGCAATGATACTTCCCTTAGGTTTTTTTACTGACAACTCCCTTGTTAAATCAAATTTGAAATATGTAATTTTCTTAGAAAACTAGGAATATATGAAACAATGCAGTGATCCATAATCAAGTAAATCATTTTCTAAACTTGAGGAAACCATTAAATTACCTGGCATTACGTCTTTTGGAGCATCAACCTCAGTAGTAGTTATAGCATAAGATTGGCCTTGACCCCTTGGCCTTTTCTGAGGTAAGTTCCCCTGACTCTTAGGACATTCATTTTCTCAATGTCCCCTTTCTCTAAAATTATGGCATTCAACATTAACATCTTCTTTCTTCCCCCTGCAATCATGAGCTTGGTGGTCTTTTTCACCACACTTGTAGCATACTTCCATTCATTTCAGACAAGTACCAGGGTGTTTCTTCAAATATTTACTCCAGGATGGATATTAAACTTTTCCTTTCTTCCCCTTATTTCCATTTCCAGCGTGTTCGTAAGATCTCTTATTATCTTGCTTTGCTTTAAAGTCGTGCGACTTAGAGAATTATTTTTCTGTATTGATAGCACATGAGAAAATATCTTCACACGACATGAAGGATTGTGAGACTAATGATCAATGGATAAATGGTTTTAACCCATCAAGGAAATGATCAATCTTACTTCCTAGTTTACATATATAATCTGTAGCGTGCCCCGATAACCTTGTAATGTTAGCTACCTAATTTGCAACATTCTCATCCTCTTTTTTCCTCATACTTAGAAATTGTCTTTCCATATCTGCACGATGGTCATGAGGAAATTATTTTTATAATAAAATTTCTTTAAACTCCCTCCATTCAATATTTGATACTTCATAATATTCCTTTTTTTTTGAATCAATGACCATCATTGATCAGCATCTCTAGTGAGGTGGTAAACTGCCATGGAAACTTTTTCCCTTTTGCTACTCCCCAAGGAGTGGAATATTTTATCTAAGGAATTTATCTATTACTCAGCTACTAATGGATTTGTACACCCAATTAATGTTGGTGGTTGTTGTCTCATGAAGTGATCTAAAATTGATCATCAACGCTGCAGATCAAGGTGCTTCATATGGGTTGGGTTATTATTCATAACCTGAGTGAGTTGTCTCGGTATATTGATAAGCTGATCATCACCAGTTGTATCACTGGCTCCACTATAATTATCTTGAGCAGGAGGGAAATCACTACATGGAGTGTGTGCATTGATACAGTTTTCTTTCCTTCAAATAGGAACCACTTCTAAACAATGACATACACTAGATTAGTATATGAATCATAATATATAATTTCAAACTTATAACATACTTAACATAAATTAAACAGTTCATGGATATAATCCATAATAATAAAAATGTTATCTTTGAGGAGGTATATTCTCATAAATCCTTCATAATGGTCTGTAAAGAAAATGTGGATTATCCTAAGCATATCACCCTAGGAGTTTCGTAACCAATATTGAAACAAGTCCTGTTGTCGTGCACCAGTTCTCATTCGAGTCTATCTCAAAGTGGTGTTTTCGGGTTTTACCCCTATGTACATTTGCTCCAGAGCCGCCTCTACCTACTCTTATCCAAACAGGGATGTATTTCTTGGAAAACTCACAAAATCTCTACACTACCAAAATTCTATGAAGTTATTCTATATCAATCCTCAAAGTCTATCTTAGGGTAATGTTCTCTAATTAGTGTTTTTCTAAATATATCTTCCAAGGTTTGTACTAAACTTCCTATGATACCAACTGTAATTCCCCGAACCCAGAAGCCCAGAGTCGGTGTAGTATTACATATCATTTTCATGATCAAAAAAGATCTAGTCTTGAAAGACCAAGTAGTTTAGTAGCCTTAGAAGTAATAGATACATTCAAAAGTTTTACATTACATCATAAAATGGAAAACTACAACAACATTGTTTCCATATACAACACTGAGATCCCATAGACTATCCCTACAGGTCAGTCATAATATACATCTTCACATCCTAGGAAAAATAAAACATAGAAAGGGGTGATCTCGGATGCTCAGTAAGGATAACAATATAATAGAACTTTCATAAATAAGAATAAACATTTAAGGAAATGTATAGAACTAAAACAAAAGACATTTCAACATAAACTTAATCATTATATGGAAAATATAAATCAAATTAATTCCATTTAATTACTCACATGGATATTCTACTTGTCAAATAATCACATGCAATATCAATAGCGACTTTTATAATGATGGAATGCATAATGCTAGACTTCATAACCACATAGTCAAGGCCTAGTGCCAAGACTATAAATAAATTTTTGTCAAGGCCTTATTCCAAGACACTAGTTTTTCCCATGAATCCTACCGATGCATCAAGGAGCTGTAGCGGGCTTCACCCATTACTTACTATGTCCAATGCATTCATCATATGAAAAGTTTTAAACATAACATAAACATCCGTATACAAACTAGCTTAAGAAATGTCAATAATTTATCCATAAAAAATAAATGGTAGAAAAATAACACATCCATTGTCAAAAAAATTAAAAAACCTTCAATACAAAATGGAATATTTTTATCATAATAAATCAACTTCAAACAAGACTAAAATCCATTAAAGGATGTTGACATAGATGAAATCAAAACTATTTGAGAGAGATATCTCATTATTTTTTTGAAATAATTTAAAGTTACATAATTATAAAATAAAACATTTATATTGAAAATATTCTTATAATATTGTAATAGAAGATTCAATGATATTATAACGGTGGAATATAACCGCACTCATTGTATAAGTTAAAAAACTATCTTACTTTAATTTTATCGAAAAGGTCATAAAGTAACTTGTTTGGAAAACGACGGAAAGATACCTTTCAAAATTTATAAGGTCAAATAAGGGTATAAATTACTTTAACCCATAGTCTAGTAAGTAGTAAAAATGTTTTGGAATACATTTTTAGGAAAACACGGATGTGGAGGATAAAGAGGTCCCAGTAGATAATTACATATAAACAACCTTGAATAATGAAGAGGTTGTAAAATTAACCCTTACATTGTAATTTTACTTGGTCGAGAGTAGGTTAACCTCGTGTATAATGGTAAAATAATTGTTATTAAATTATAAAATAATCATATACATTAATATTATATCATATATGATATTTTAATATTGCTTTGTTAATAATATTTTAGTATTATCGTCGTTTCAAGTGTTAACTAATTCATATTCCTTTATATGATTTGTTACATAAGTAATGTTTGTTATAAATAGGATGTATATTATTCATATTCATAATGATATTAAGTCTTTAAAATTTATTTTTAATCATCAAATGAAAATTATTCTTGAATGGATACGATGGGGAATGAATCTCATCGTGTTCGTGGAGATAGTAATCCGTACATACTCACACGCGACAATATCATTATTTTGATATTAAAATCATATATAATTTGATGGTATATCTTATATACAGAATCATTATCATGATATATTCATTATTTACATCATTTATACATCATTATTATACCCATCCATGTAATAATGAATTTCATAACAACTACACCACGACGTGGAGATGGTAAGTCGTACGTACACACGTATGGTGACATGTCTTTTCAAGGATGGATAGAATAATGAATATGGTTGTAAAATATCTATAATAAAATAACAGTATATATAATATACTAGAGTTATTACTTTATATTGGAAACAACAAGGAAAGAAGAAGTGGATGAAGAAAAAACATGAAAGAGGTGGTGAGATATTTACCTCGTCTTCGGGTTCTTCCTTTTGATTTGATTAAAAGGGCTCCATAGGTTGTCTTTATGAATAAATATAGGCCTTTATGATGCATGTATTATAGATGAGAGAGTATTTGGGCAGGGTTTAGCCGATAAAAATGGCTTTTAAGGTGTAAATTAGAGAGAAGGGGAAGTGCCCTTTTATAAGAGGGCTAAGGGGCACCTATGGAAAAGCTAGAAATATTACTTTATAATAAAATAATTTTCGGTTTCTAATGGCTAAAAAAGAAATTATTTAAATTATAAGGTGGGTATGGGTCTAAAACCTCTCAACAAATAGGTTTTAGATAGGTTTCAGTCGCCATATTAACCTTATCTTTTAGATTTAACTCTTAGTTAAATAGTATGACATTTACCATGTCTCTTTGTATGTTTATATTATATGGTTAATAAACTTACTATAAACTTATAAGTGAATCACAAGTGGTTCATTAATGATACAAATATAATTTTATATGTCTTTTGTCTGAATATTATATTTTTAGGATTATTATATCAACCATTAATATTGTATTTTGTATAAAAACTCATTTATGTCAATTTTGACATTATTTAGTAATTGATTTTTTTGAATGTTCTAACAAATTTATTACTTAAAAATAAATAAATTTAATCTACCCTAACATGTAATATTAACCTAGAAAATTAGTTTAATTCATTAAAAGTCTAAAATTATATTTATTTGGATATTTATAATATCAATTATTTTAATCTGTCATTAATATGGTAATTACTGCATCATCATTGTGTCATAAATAAATTTACTTATTTAATGTATAAAAATTATAAATAAAATACCATTATGTAGGAACTATTTTTACCTTTCTAATGAATATTTATAGTCGAATTTATATTGTGTGTAACCCTATATTAAAAATGGTTTAGTTATTATACTTCGAATTTAACTCTTTTAACTATTCTATAAATAAAATAATAATAAATGTCCTAATCTAATCCTAGTGGACCAAAGAGGTTAATATTTTATTCATAAGGTTTCTTTTGGTCTAATTAAACTTATCCAATAGAATTAGGACATGTTTTATGGTAATAATAATATCATTTTTACTATTAATTACCCAATTTACATTGAACCGTGGTAAATAAAAGTAAAAAGTTACTATTCACCAGAAATTATTTTTGACTTATTGAAAAACATTTTAATTACTTATATCAACCATGTCTCTCAGCTTTTTTAAATTCAACTCATATAAGAGGTAAAACTAAGTTTTATGTAAATTTGCAAATGCACCTAGGAGGTGGGTAAAAGACGGTAAAAAGTTCAGTAAAATTTTTATAGATCTAAAATTATTATAAATTGACTCCAATGAATTACATTGAACATAAATAGGTATTATGTATCTATTTTTACATAAAATATATTTTTCTAAAATACATAAATATTTAAATAAAAATTCGTTTTTTAACTATAACTCTGTGTTTTTATTTTTCATCAAAAATTAAATGTTTTCAGAATAATACCAAAAATTCAGCCTAAGCTAATTTCGATATTCCGAATCAAAAAATTAAGTCCATATTGAAAGATAAAATTTATAAAATTTTAAAAAGTGGGTATTACTATTCATAATGGCTAGTTTGATTGTTTATGGTGTGTTAGAACTCAAAGTTGCGTATAACACACACTATTGTATTATTCAAAGTGAAGCTTACCGTGGATGCTTCGGGTGTTTCATTAATCAAATTGAAAACATGAAAATCACAAAACATGTTTCACTAACGCACCCCAAGGAAGATTATAGCATTTTAATAGCATTATAGGAAATCTCAAGCATCCTAGGAACATGTGGAAAAGGAAATTGATAGAAACACCAACCTCAATGACCTGTAGATGAGATGAAAATTTGGGAGAAGGAATACCACACCCGAAGAGACAATCTTCATGCCCTAGAACAAAATAAACACAATAAATATATAAACCCTAGCTTCTAGTGTTTTTCCAAGAGAAAACCCACCAAAGGAAATCCAACAAATTAAGATGGGAGAATAATAGGAGGATAAAATTGAACAAAAGTTCAACATAAATCACCTAGAACCCTTGAGAGAGCTTCAATGGATGATGATTAGCCAAGGAAATGGGTTTGTGAGCCCCCTTCATTATCCAAAACTGACCAATGAAAAAGGGACATAAAATGGGTTAAAACACAATAGGAGTTAGAGGGAAATTTCACACTTTTTAATGACTGAGAAAACTCGTACGGTTTGGCCATGTGATTTTCAAAAATGTGCTCCAACCATGAACACCCTACTAGAGAATAAGGTTACATGTATGGTTTGTCTACATGGTTTGGGAAACCATGTGCCGAAATTTAAATTTGGATCTGTCAATTTATAGAGCCTCATCTCATGGTTTCTTCTAATAGTGTGCAATCCGTGAGTTGTTTCCTTAACACCCAAAACAAGACTCACAGTTACTACTTGTCCTCATATGGTTTGTCCTGAACCATGTGATTGTCATGTTAGGCTAACCATAAAAATATAAATACATTTTAAATTTCCATCAGGCTCAACACACCATATGGTTTACCCAAAAACGATGCACATAAACTGTGAATATCTCTAATTATCACCCAAAAACTATGAAACTCAAAAACAATTTTTTGTAAACTCGACCCGAGCCTCAACCAAATGATCTAACATCAAAAATAATAAAATGTAATTAATTACAAGGTAATTTTTTGAAAGATATGATCTATGGGGTGATTTGGGTTCTAAGAGGAAGAATAGGGGTTATTTGGGTTTATTATCAATAGGTGGATTGTGAAATGAAATGGAAGAGAGTTTTGAATGATATGAGGTATTATATAGCATAAAAATCTATTTAACTCTTTTTTTATATATCAATATTTTTTGATGTAAACTTAGAGTGACAGATCACTTGTTTTAGTACAATTAAGTTTTTTTTCTAGGTTTTTTCTTTATTGAATTTCACATTGGATTGAAAAAACCAAAAGGTGGAGATAGTTGAACCTATTGTTATTGAAAATTAGAAATTTTTTATATGTTGTGCATTTTTTAATAAATACTAGGTAGGTCATAGATTTTTCAAGACATGCGATAATATATATGTTGGTGGATTCAACATTGAAGGTGGCATAGTTCTCTAGTGTTTTCCAAATTTCTTATCTTGTTAATCTAGAAAAATGGAAGAGTTTTATGAAATATATATTCTTAGAAACAATTAAGTGATTCTATATCAATTAAATAGTTTTTAAATAGTTTTATAAACTCACAAAATAAGGAAAAGTCAAAAGGATCATGAAATATAAAGTTTAATGACCTCATTAAATATATAGTTTTGTGAATAGGTTTGGGTTGGTAAATAAAAAGGCAATGTGTTTTAGAGAATCAATATATTTTTATTAAAGTAGCGTAGTTTCACAAAATATTTTTATCACCTATAGATAGGTCATTAATCATCGTTTGAAGCATCAAAGTTTTTAGAGGACTTGTCATTCAAATTTCAGGAATGATTTACTCAAACATATTTCTTACTAAAATCAAGAACATTATGATAACACATATTTAGAAAAAAAAATATATGATAACTAATTGGGGAAAATAGATCTGTTGAAGGGGGTTTCTTGAAATTTGGTAGTTTTGTGAAAGATAGAAGTATCATGAAAGTTGGAAGCTTTGTGAAAGTGGGAAATTTTTCAAAAAAAAGAAAGGTGTTTCATGATAAATAATGTTTTAAAAAATAAATGTGTGAAAATAGTTTCATATGGAAAATATTTGTAGAATAAATTAAGGAAATGTATTTGGACCATCTTGATGGAAAACACCATCAACGAGGGATGAAATATTTAAGTGACCATCATGTCGGTAAACTGAGAAAGTATTCACCCAAAGTAGTGAGTCAGGGGGAGTTGATAGAAGTTATATGAGGGAGGTAGTGTGTTATCCTTAAAATTCATATAAAGTTAATTATCCTAGAATATAATTACCATGAACAAACAATTATAATCCACAAAATCTAGTGAAGCTTAGGGTATTTTGGTATGACTGACACACTGTTGGTGAATGATCTTTGAACTAGCCCTTAGTAGTGAACCAAGTGAACCAAGTGAAACTGTTTTGTTTTGCCTCCATTTCTGTATACATTAGATTAGTGGTTATAAAATTCAATTAGATATTCTTCAAAGGTTCTTACCAATCTGGTGTAAATATCCATTTAATTCAAAGGATTATTTTATAACCTAATTCATCCTTCCCCTCTCGAGTTATTACAAGGTCTAACAAGTACACTTTTATACATCGATACCATCCTCAAAGACTGAATATGCATACCTGTAACACCCCAATCTTCCATGGTACGTTTCCCTTTGAATAATACAATGGATTGTGTTGTACGCAACATCAAGATTCTAACACACCACGACCAATCAAACTAGCCTTTATGAATAGTAGTTACCACTTTTTGAAATTTTATAAATTTAATCTTTCAAAATGGATTTCATTTTTGGATTAGGAATGTCAAAATTAACTTAGGGGTAAGTTTTGGTATTTTTCTGAAAACTTTTAATTTTTTATGAATAGTGAAAAACACTTAGTTATGGTTTAAAAACGAATTTCTATATATATAATTATTTATTTTATTTAAATTTATTTTAGGTAAAAATAGATACATAATACATATATATGTTCAATGTAATTCATTGAAGTTAGATTATAATAATTTTAGATATATAAAAAATTTATTGAACTTTTTATCGTCTTTTACCCACCTCCTAGGAGCATTTTCCAAATTTGGATAAAACATAATTTTACCGCTTCTTCAGTTGAATTTAAAAAATCCAAGAGAAACAGTTGATATCAGTAAGTTAAATGTGTTTCAATAAGATGAAAATAATTTTTGGGAAATAGTAACTTTTTTACTTTTATTTACCACGGTTAAAAGTAAATAGGGTAATTAAGGGTAAAAATGATATTATTATTACCCTACACCTGTAATAATTCTATTGGATAAGTGTAATTCTACAAAAAAAACCTTAGGAATAAAATATGATCCTTTAGTTCTACTTTTATTAGATTAGGACATTTATTATTATTTAATTCAAAGAATATTTAAAAGTGTTAAAATCAAAGTTTAATAACTAAACCATTTTTAATATAGGGTTATACATAAGATAAATTTGACTATAAATATTGATTAGAAATCTAAAAATATTTCCTATATAATGGTATTTTATTTATAATTTTTAGACATTAAATAATTTAATTTATTTATGACACAATGGTGATGTAGTAATTACCATATTAATGAAATATTATAATAATTGATATTATGAATACCCAAATAAATGTAATTTGAGACTTTTTATGAACTCAAGTAATTTTATTTGTTAAAATGACATGTTAGGGTTTATTAAATAATTTTTTTTGAAGTAATAAGGTTGTTATAAATTTAGCAAAAACAAATTACCAAATAGTGTCAAAATTTACATAAAAGAGTTTTTAAAACAAATATTATATTATTAATTGGTATTATATTCCTAAAAATATAAGGTTTGTCCAAAAAGATTAAATAATATTATATATGTTATTAAAGAACCACTTGGGGTTCGCTTAGAAGTTTATAGTAAGTTTATTAACCATATAATATAAAAATACAAAGAGACATTGTAAATGTCAAACTATTTAACTAAGAGTTTAATCTAGAAGATAAGGTTAATATAGTGACCCAACCTATCTAAAAACTATTGTTTGAGTGGTTTTCGACCCATAACCACATTATCCTTTAAATAATTCATTTTAGATCCATTCTAAACTAAAAATAATTTTGTTATAAAATAATATTTCAATCTTTTCCTAAGGTGCCTCTCACCCCTCTTATAAAAGGGCACTTCCCCTTCTCTCAAATTCAAAACTTCGAATCCATTTGGCTCGGCAAAACCCAACCCAAATATCCTCTCAATTATCCTCCCTTCATCCTAGAGGCCTTACTTTAGTCATAAATCCAACCTAAGTAGCCATTTTGATTAAATAAATAGGAAGAACCCAAAGAAGAGGTAAATATTTCATCACCTATTTCAAGTTATTTTCTTCTTCCACTTCCTCTTTCTTTTTTGTTTCCATTATAAAATAATAACTACAGTATATTATATATACTGTGATATTATTATAAAAATGTTACAACCATATTCATTATTTAATCCATCCTATGAATTACATGTCACCATATGTGCGTACTTACAGCTTACCGTCTCCACGTCATGGTGTAGTTTTTTATTCAAACACTTCATCTTTTAGATGGGTATAATAATGAGTATAAATGATGAATATAATAAATATAACATGATAATTATTCTTTATATATTATATACCATACATTTACTTATGATTTTAATTACAAAAGAATGATATTGTCGCTCGTGCGTACGCACGGATTACCGTATCCCCGAACGTGATGAGATTCATTCCCCACCATATCCATTAAAGAATAATTTTCATTAGATGATTAACAATAATGTTTAAAGAATTTATATAATTATGAATATGAATAATATTCATCCTATCCATAACAAACATTACTTACATAACAAATCATATAAAGGAAAATGAATCAGTTAACACCCGGAATGATGATAATACTAAAATATTATTAACAAAGAAATATTAAAAGATTATATATGATAAAATATTAATGTATATGATTCTTATATAATTTAATAACAATTATTTCACCAATATACATGAGTTTAACCTACCCTCGACCAAGTAAAATTACAAGGTAAGGGTTAATTCTATAGTCTCTTTATTATCCGAGGTTGTTTATACGTAATTATCTACTAGGACCTCTTTATCATTGACATCCATGTTTAGTAAAAATATATTTCAAAACATTTTTCTATTTCCTATACTATGGGTTAAAGACATTTATACCCTTGTTTTAACTTTGATTTTTTGAAAGGAATCTTTCTGTCATTTTCCAAACAAGTTACTTTATGGCCTTTTCGACAAAATTTTGTTAATAGTGTTTTTTTAACTTATACAGCAGGTGCGGCTATATTCTGCTGTTATAACATCGTCAAATCTTCCCTTACAAGCTTATAAGAATATTTTCAAAATAATTTTTTTTCATTTATAATTATGTAACTTTAAATGATTTCAAAACAAATGAGACATTTCTCTCAAATAGTTTTGATTTCATCTATGTCAACATCATTTAATGGATTTTAATCTTGTTTGAAGTTGATTTATTATGATACAAATCTTCCATTTTGTATTGATGTTTTTCTGATATGTTTTACTATGGATGTGTTATTTTTCTACCATTCATGGTTTATATATAAATTATTGACATTTTTTATGCTAGTTTTAATACGAATGCTTGTGTTTAGTTTAAACCTTTTCATATGAGTAATGAATTTGAATTAGTAAGTCACGGGTGGAGCCCTCTATAGCTCCTAGATGCATCGGTAGGACTCATGAGACAAACTAGTGTCTTGGCACAAGGACTTGACAAAATATTATTTTTAGTCTTGGAACAAGGCCATGACTATGTGGTTATAAATTTTGAAATTATGCATTCCATAATTATGAAAGTGGCTATTGATATTGCATGTGATTATTCGACTATTATAATATCCATGTGAGTAAGTAAATGGAATTATTTTGATTTATATTTTCCATACTATGATGAAGTTTATGTTTAAAAGGTATTTATTTTAGTTCTATACATTGCCTTAAATTTTTATACTTATTTATGATAGTTTCCGCTATATTGTTATCCTTATAGAGAATCTGAGCTCACCTTTTTCTATGTATTATTTTTCCTAGGATGAAATGATGTATATTATGACTGACCTGTAGGGATAGTATATGGGATCTTAGTTTTGTCTAAGGAAATAATGTTGTTGTAGTTTTCCATTTAATGATTTAATGTAAACCTTATGAATGTATCTATTACTTCCAAGGCTACTAAACTAATCAGTATTTCAAGAATTTATCTTTAGGGATCATGCCAATGATACGTAATAATTCACCGACTCTGGGATTCTAGGCTGGGGCGTTATAGTTGGTATCATAGAAAGTTTATTTCAAACCTTGGAAACTAGATTTAGATAAAATCTGATTAGAGCACATAACAATAAGATAGACTTTGAGGAATAGTATAGAAGGACTTCATAGAATTTTGGTATTGTAAAGATTTTGTGAGTTTTTAAAGCAACACATTCATGTATGGATACGACCAGGTAGAGGCGACTCTAGAACAGATGTACCTAGGGGTAAAACCCAAAAACACTACTTTAATCTAGACTCGAATGAGAACTAGTGCAAGACAACGAGCCTTGTTGCACTCTTGGTTACGACACTCCCAAGGCATATTCTTAAGATAATTATCATTTTCTTTATAAACCATTATAAAGGTTTTATGAGTATATTCTTCCTCAAGGAAAACATTTTTATTATGGATTATATCCATAAACTATTAAATTTATGTTATGTGTTTTACAAGGTTGGATTTATGTATTGCAATTCATAAACTAATCTAGTGTATGAAATTGTTTAAGAAAGTTTCGAAGTGGAAGGAATGGAAACCATATCAATGAAATCACTATATGTAGGGATTGCCCTCCTACTCAAGATATTTATAGTGAAGCTGGTGGTACAACTGGTGTTGATTAGCTTATCAATATACTGGGACAACTCACTCAAGTTATGAATAATAACCTTACCCATATGGATCACCCTGATCTACAACGTGGAGGATCAATGTTAGATCGCTTCATGAGGAAACAACCACCAAAATTCAATGGGGGTAAAATCCATTTTTATCTGAGAAATGGATAAATTCCTTAGAAAAAATATTTCATGACTTGGGGAGTAGCGAAAGAGAAAAATTTGTCATGGCAGTTTACCGCCTCACTGGAGATGCTGGTCAATGGTGGCCATTCTTTCAAAACATAAAAAAGATGATGAAGTGTCAAAAATGGAATGGAGGGAGTATAAAGAATTTTTTTTAGAAAAATACTTTCCTCATGACCATCGAGCAGATATGGAAAGAGAATTTATGAGTATGAGGCAAAACGAAAATGAGAATGTCGCAAAGTATGAAGCTAACTTTACAAGGTTACAAGGCATGCTGTAGATTCTATACGTAACCCAAGAAGTAAGAATGATAGTTTCTTTGATGGGTTAAAACCATTTATCTGTTGACAATTAGTCTCACAATCCTTCACGTCGTATGAAGATATTGTCTCATGTGCTATCAATACAGAAAAAGAATACTCTACGTCTTACGACTTTAAAGTAAAGTAAGAGAAGAAGAGATATGCCGAACACTCTGGAAATGGAAATATAGGGAAAAAGGGAAATGTTGAATATCCATCCTGCAGTAAATGTGGGAAGAAACACCCTGGTACTTGTCTGAAGGGAATGGGATTCTGTTACAAGTGTGGTGAAAAAGGCCACCAATATTGTGATTTCAAGGGGAAGAAAGAGGTTGTTAATGTTGAATGCTAAAATTTTAGAGAAAGGGGACATTATGTAAATGAATGTCCTAAGAATTAGGGTAACTTACCATAGAAAATTCCATGGGGTCAAGGGCAAGCTTATACTATCACTACTGCTAAGAATGAAGCTCTGAAAGACATAGTGGAAGGTAATTTAATGGTTTCCTCATGTTTATCCAATGCTTTATTTGATTCTATATCATCGCATTGTTTCATATCTTTCCATTTTTCTACGAAAATTAGATATTTCCAATTTGATTTAACAAGGGAGTTGTCAGTCAAAACTCTTAAGGGAAGTATCATTGCAATAAAGTTTTGTGAATCAGTTCCCATTACAGTATATAAACAGTATTTATTTGTTTATATAATCATCATACCCATTATTGAATTTGATATAATCCTTGGTATGGATTGGATTTCGGACAATGATACAAAAAATTATTGTAAGAAGAAGGAGGTTACAATTTTTGATGATGATAAGGAGTACCTTATCTTTAGGTATGAAATGTCACCACCTAATTATTATCAAGATCCACCCCCAATAGCTTAACTAAATTAAATTATTGGGGAGGAAGAGAATGAAATAATTGTGGGTGAGGAAAGGAATGATCAAATAGATGATGTACCTATTATGCAAGAATATGTTGATGTGTTTCAAGAGAATTTACCTAGACATCCTTCAGAATGAGAAATTGAGTTTTCCATTGACTTAATTCCTTGTTCAAGGCCCATATCGAATAACCCTTATAGAATGGCCACTTTGGAATTAGTGGAACTAAAGAAACAACTAGAGGAATTGAGTAATAAGGGATTTATTCGCCCTAGTGTTTCTCTATGGGGAGCCCTTGTTCTTTTTGTTAAGAAGAAAGATGGATCTATGAGGTTGTGCATCGAATACAGGGAAATAAATGCTATAACAATAAAGAAAAAGTATACCCTACCTCCCATTGATGATTTATTCGACCAACTTCATGGAGCTCAATACTTTTCAAAGATTGACCTTTGATCTGTATATCATCATTTGATTGTGAAGAAAGAATACATTCTGAAAACAACATTTCAAAACAGGTACGAGAATTATGAGTTTACAGTAATGCCTTTTGGATTGACTAATGCACCCTATGTCTTCATGGATCTAATGAATAGAGTTTTCAATGAATATCTTTATGAATTTGTAGTGGTATTTGTTGATGATATCTTGGTATACTCCAAAAGATACGAAGATCATGAAAATCACTTGTGCATTATTCTAAGGACTCCTAGATAACATGAATTATATATGAAGTTTAGAAAGTGTGAATTCTAGCTTCTAGAGATTTCTTTTCTTGGACATATTGTCTCTACAGATGGAATCTCTGTTTATCCTTCTAACACAATGGAAATCCAAGAATGGCCAACACTGACAAGTATAACTGAGGTACACAGTTTTATTGGTTTAGCTAGTTATTATCGACATTTCATCCAGAATTTTGCCCGATTGGATAACCCATTAACAAAGCTCACATGTAAAGGGTTTAAATTTGTTTCGAAAAAAGAGCGTGAATATTGTCTTGTAGAACTGAAGAGAAGATTAGTAAATAATTATATCTTGACTCTACCATCGGGGAATGATGGGTTTGTTATTTATAGTGATGCCTCAATGGAAGGACTTGGTTGTATGCTTATGCAGAATGAGAGAGTTATTTCCTATGCATCAGGACAACTAAAAATTCATGAGAAAAAAAATCCTACTCATGATCTTGAGTTAGCAGTTATAACCTTTTCTTTAAAGATATGGAGACATTATATCTGTGGTGAAAAATGTGAGATATATATCGATCAAAAGAGTTTGAAGTATATTTTCTCACAGAAATACCTCAACATGAGGAAAATAAAATGGCTTGAATTACACAAAAATTATGATTTCACTATACACTACCACCTAGGGAAGGCAAATAAGGTGGAAAATGCTTTGAGCAGAAAGGATCATGGAGTTCTAAAAAAGATGAGAGTTGAAAAGAATCCTATATAAAAGGATCTAGTAAAGTTGGACATGGGGATAACCATGGAAGGTGAAGCATCAAAACATTTTCAAATGGTTTCCAAACCATCTTTACTAGAAAGGATAAAGAGTTCTTAGATCAATGATGAAGAGTTTCAAAAGAATATTAAAGCTGAGAATGATGGGAGATTGAGTGACTTTGTGTATGAAGAAGGAATTTTGAAATTTGGGAAGAGACATTGTGTTCTCGATATACCTGATCTAAAAAGGGAATTGTTAGATGATTCTCATAGTTCCAATTTCTCTATACACCCTGGTAGCACTAAGATATATAAATATTTGAATGAACATTTTTTGTGGGACAACATGAAGAGGGAGATTGCTGATTTTGTGTCAAGATGTATGGTTTGTCAATAAGTGAAAGCTGGAAGGAAACAGCCTGGAGGAGTCCTGCAACCTCATCCCATACCTGAGTGGAAATGGGATAATATTGCAATGGGATTTTTCATGGGACTACCAAAGAATCCTAGAAGGAATGATGAAATATGGGTATTTGTTGATCATCTTACCAAGTCAACACATTTTCTTGCTATAATAGAATATTTACCACATGAACGTTTAGCAAGATTATATCTTAATGAAGTTGTGAGACTTCATGGAGTACCCCTATTGATTGTTTCTGATCGTGATCCACATTTTACATCAAGATTCTGGAAAAGTTTTCAGAAATCCCTGGATACTGAACTTTGTTTGAGCACTGCCTACCACCCCCAAACTGATGGACGATCAGAACGGACTATTAAAACCATAGAATACATTTTGAGATCATTCTCAATTGACTTTCAAGGTATGTGGGATCAATATTTTCCTCTAGTAGAATTTTCTTATAATAATATATTCCATTCAAGTATTTATATGGCACCATATGAATCATTATATGGAAATAGATATCACACACCAACCTGTTTGGATGATATTTGTGAAAGAAAACTTGTAGGCCTAGAACTAGTTGAGGAAATGATGGATAAGGTTAAGGTTATCCAAACCCACATCAAAGAAGCTAAAAGTAGGAAGAAGAACTATGCCGATAACCGAAGGAAGGATTTGGAATTTCATGTAGGAGATCATGTTTTTTTGATGGTATCCCAATGGATGGGTGTTATACGTTTCGGTAAGAAGGGAAAATTAAGTCCCAGATACATCGGACCTTTTGAAATTCTAGAATGAATTGGGGTTGTAGCTTACCATTTGGAAATTCCGCCAATGCTCTCCAAAGTTCATGATGTGTTCCACATATCACTATTGAGAAAATAAATGCCTGACTCAACACATGTACTCACCTATGAGGAATTAGAACTGGAACCCAATCCGTCTTATTGCGAAGTGCCTATCAAGGTTCTTGATACAAGGGAACAAGTTCTAAGAAACCAGACGACTCGTTTAGTAAAAGTTCTATGGAGAAACCATAAGATGGAAGAGGCAATGTGGGAACCCGAGGAACTTTTGATAAAGAACCACCCGAGTCTTTTTATGCTGTAATATTCTAAAAATTTTGAGGATGAAATTATTTTAAGGAGAGGAGAATGTAACACCCCAATCTTCCACGATACGTTTCCCTTTGAATAATACAATGGCTTGTGTTGTACGAAACTTCGAGATTCTAACGCACCGCGGCCAATCAAACTAGCCGTTATGAATAGTAATACCCACTTTTTGAAATTTTATAAATTTTATCTTTCAAAATGGACTTCATTTTTGGATTCAGAATATCAAAATTATCTTAGGGTGAATTTTTGGTATTTTTCTGAGAACATTCAAATTTTTATGAATAGTGAAAAACACCGAGTTATTGTTTACAACCAAATTTTTATTTAAATAACTATTTATTTTATATAAATTTATTTTAGTTCAAAACAGATACATAATACATATATAAGTTCAATTTAATTAATTGGAGTTGGTTTATAATAATTTTAGATATATAAAAATTTTATTAAACTTTTTACCGTCTTTTACCCACCTCCACGGAGCATTTGGCAATTTGTATAAAACATAATTTTACCGCTTTTGTGAGTTGAATTTCAAAAATCTGAGAGACATGGTTGATATCAGTAAGTAAAATTCAGTTCAATAAGATGAAAATAATTTTTGGTGAATAGTATCTTTTTACTTTTATTTACCACGGTTAAAAGTAAATAGGGTAATTATGGGTAAAATGATATTATTATTACCCCAACACATCTCCTAATTCTATTGGATAAGTGTAATTAGACCAAAAACAACCTTAGGAATAAAATATTATCCTTTAGGTCCACTTGGATTAGATTTGGACATTTATTATTATTTAATTCAAAGAAGAGTTAAAAGTGTTAAAATCAAAGTTTAATAACTAAACCATTTTTAATATAGGGTTATACATAAGATACATTCGACTATAAATATTAATTATTAATATAAAAATATTTAATACATAATGGTATTTTTATTATAATTTTTAGACATTAAATAATTTAATTTATTTATGACACAATGATGATGCAGTAATTACCTTATTAATGAAATATTAAAATAATTGATATTATAAATAAAAAAATAAATGTAATTTGATACTTTTTATGAATTAAACTAATTTTATAGGTTAATATGACATGTTATGTTTTATTAAATGATTTTTTTTGAATTAATAATGTTATGAATTTAGTAAAAAGAAAATACCAAATAGTGTCAAAATTGACATAACAGAGTTTTTAAAAAAAATATTATATTATTAATTGGTATTATATTACTGAAAATATAAGGTTTGGCCAAAGGGATTAAACACTATTATATATGTCATTAATGAACCACTTGGGGTTCTCTTGGAATTTTATAGTAAGTTTATTAACCATATAATGTAAAAATACAAAGAGACATTGTAAATGTCAAACTATTTAACTAAGAGTTAAATCTAAAAGATAAGGTTAATATAGTGACCCAAACCCATATAAAACTTATTGGTTGAGTGTTATTCGACCCATATCTACCTTAGCCTTTAAATAATTCATTTTGGTGCCATTATAATCTGAGCATGATTTTATTATAAAAAAATATTTCAATCTTTTCCAAAGGTGCCCCTCTCCCCTCTTATAAAAGGGAACTTCCCCTTCTCTCAAATTCACACCTTAAAACCCATTTTTCTCGGACAACTCCTACCCAAATATCCTCTCAAATTTCCTTCCCTCATCCTAGAGGCATTACTTTAGTCATAAAGCCAACCTAAGGAGCCATTTTGATCAAATCAAAAGGAAGAACCCGAAGAAGACGTAAATATTTCATCACCTCTTCAAGTTCTTTTCTTCTTCCACTTCCTCTTTCATTGTTTTTTCCATTATAAAATAATAACTCCAGTAACTTTTTT
This sequence comes from Viscum album, assembly GCA_963277665.1. Classification (NCBI taxonomy): domain Eukaryota; kingdom Viridiplantae; phylum Streptophyta; class Magnoliopsida; order Santalales; family Viscaceae; genus Viscum; species Viscum album. Next base: position 1,470,412,571 of record OY728158.1, read on the forward strand.
ATAATGTAATGTTATTATAAAAATTGTACAACCATATTCATTATTTTATCCATCCTATGAATGACATGTCACCATCAGTGCGTACGTACGACTTACCGTCTCCACGTCGTGGTGTAGTTTGTTATTCAAACACTTCATCATTTCTATTGGTATAATAATGAGTATAAATGATGAAAATAATGAATATAACATGATAATTATTCTGTATATAAGATATACTATCCATTTACTTATGATTTTAATTTCAAAAGAATGATATTGTCGCTCATGCGTATGTACGGATTACCGTCTCCACGAACGCAATGAGATTCATTTCCCATCGTATCCATTCAAGAATACTTTTCGTTAGATGATTAAAAATAATTTTTAAAGACATAATTTAATTCTGAATATGAATAAGAAAAATTCTATCCCTAAAAAACATTACTTAAATAAAAAATCATATAATGGAAAATGAATCAATTAACACCTGAAACGACGATAATACTAAAATAGTATTAACAAATCAATATCAAAAGATCATAGATGATATCATATTAATGTATATGATTTTTGTATTCTTAAATAACAATTATTTCACCATTATTCAGGAGTTTAACCTACCTTTGACCGAGGAAAATTACAAGATAAGGGTTAATTATACAATTTCTTTATTATCCGAGGTTGTTTGTAAGTAATTATCTACTGGGACCTCTTTATCATCCACATCCATGTTTCTTAAAAATGTATTTCAAAACATTTTTTCTATTTCCTAGATTATGGGTTAAAGATATTTATACCCTTTTTTGAAATTCGATGTTTTGGTAGGAATATTTTCGTCGTTTTCCAAACAAGTTACTTTATGACCTTTTCGAAAAAATTAAGGTAAAATGTTTTTTTAACTTATAAAACGGGTGCGGCTATATTCCACCATTATAACATCACTGAAGCTCCCCTTACAAGATTATAAGAATATTTTCAAAATAACAGTTTTCTTTAATAATTATGTAACTTTAAATGATTTCAAAAATATAATGAGATATTTCTCTCAAACAGTTTTGATTTCATTTTTGTCACCATCCTTTAATGGATTTTAATCATGTTTGAAGTTGATTTATTATAATACAAATCTTCTATTTTTTATTGAATGTTTTGTGATATGTTTGACTGTGGATGTGTTATTTTTCTACCATTCATAGTTTATGGATAAATTATTGACATTTCTTATGCTAGTTTTAATACGAATTTTTATGTTATGTTTAAACGTTTTCATATGAGGAATGAATTGGAATTAGTAAATGACAGGTGGAGCCCGCCATAGCTCTTTGATGCATTGATGGGTCTCATGAGACAAACTAGTGTCTTGGAACAAGGCCTTGAAAAAATCTGTTTTGTAGTCTGGGCACAAGACCTTCACTTTGTGGTTATGAAGTCTAGCATTATGCATTCCATCATTATGAAAGTGGCTATTGATATTGCATGTGATTATTCGACTAGTATAATATCCATGTGAGTCAGTAAATGGAATTATTTTGATTTATATTTTCCATATTATAATGAAGTTAATGTTTAAAAGGATTTTCTTTTAGTTCTATACATTGCCTTAAATGTTTATGCTTATTTATGAAAGTTTATGCTATATTTTTATCCTTACTGAGCATCTAAGCTATCCCCTTTCTATGTTTTATTTATCCTAGGATGCGGAGAAGTATATTATGACTGACCTACATGGATAGTCTATGGTATCTCAATGTTTTATATGGAAACAATGTTGTTGTATTTTTCCATTTTATGATGTAATGTAAACCTTACAAATGTATCTAATACTTCCAAGGATACTAAAATAATCGGTCTTTTGAGACTTGACCTTTTGTGATCATGCCAATGATACATAATAATACACTGACTCTAGGCTTCTGGGGTCGGGGAGTTACAATACCTCTATAATTGATCATCCATTTCAAAACACAAGGATATATCTTATGAACCTTTTATATATAAAATAATATATTTCACATAATCCTAGTAATCCTTTCTTGGTTTATCCATAAATGAAATAAAAACTCTTAGTACATGAGTAATATCCGATTTTATACAAACCTTGACATACATCATACTTACAAATGCTGATGGAAATGGAACATTATCCATGTATATATCCTCAAATTCAATTTTCACTAATTTTTACTTCGATAAATTTAATTTTCTAGCCCTTGGGGTTGACCCAGTTTTACATTCTATCATTTTAACCTCCATAGGATATTTTAAATATACTCCCCTTGAAAAAAACCAAGGTGTAAGTCTTCAGATCTCTTTTAATTTGAATACCCAAAATCTTATAAGTTTTCCTAAGGTTTATCATATCAAAACTTGTGTACTAATTAAATTTAAACTCTAAAATATTTTTATTGATTGTCCCTGGTATCATAATATAGTCTATATATAATAAATAGATAATATAACCCCATACTTAAATAGATTCTAGTAAAAACAATAGCCCAAGTGTCTCCAGATTAATACAATTTTAGTTATAAATTTATCAAGATTTTGGTTCCACTACCTGGACACTTTCTCCAAAATATAAATTCTTTGTTTCAACTTTCACATCAATCCCTAGATCTATTTGTTCACAAAACCCTCATGTTGCATCATTGAGAGTTCTTTATCCAAATATCCATAAATAAAACTAAATTCATGTATATCCCCTATAGATATAGAATTTCCAATTCTATAAAAAATTAACATATTCTTGATGGTTATATGTTTGAAATATGAGAAATTGATTTAGAGAAATATATCACTTCCTTTTATTGAAAACCTTTCACAACTAATCTATCCTTGTACAAATTTAAACTATTTTCTTCCTCATTTAACTAGTATATCCATTTATTCTATAATTCCTTCTTTCTGTGTGTTAATTCCATTAACTATATGGTACTATTTTCATGAAGCAAATAATTTTTTCATTCCTGGATAACTTACACTTCTCATAATTATTGAAACTCACTACTTATAGTCTATCGGGTTCTCCATAATCCTTAAAATGTAGTGAAGATAAGTTATAAATTTTGAACTAGACTTATGATCTCATTTGTCTACCATAACTCAATATTTGGATCTTCTCTTTTAGAAACTACTAAATTTGAAACATAACCTTCTAGAGAACTTCCCTATAATTTTTCAATTCTACAGTTTTTTTACTTATTATATCCTTGTTGGATATTTTGGAATTTTCATGATACCTAAAATTTCAAAATTTACAAAACATATGAAAATTATATTCAGATCAACTTGGATATATTTTCTTCTCAAATAGATATCCCACTATGTTATGTCCTTTCCATAAGAAGTTCTCATTGAATAAAACCTTTTTAATTTACTGATCTTCAAATTATCATTATCGAAAAGATAAAACCTAATTGTTTATCTATACTAAACAAATAAATACTTTTAGGCTTCAATTCAACCATATATATATCCTGTAAATCAACATGTGTGGTGGAAATATTTCCAAAAATATTATAGTGAGAAACATTCACTAGTATTATGAACAAAAGTTTTTCAAGAATCTCTAACTCCAATGGTATTTAAGGAAATTGATTCATGAGATAACCAATATAATTGATAGCTTCCAGACTAAAATCCTTTGAGGAACCAATGTGAAACCCCATTTTTATGAGAATTATCAGTCATCATGTAATTTCTCATCTATACTACACCATATTATTAGATTGTTCTAAGAATAATATTCTCAAACATGATTCCTTTTCTCCAGTAAAATATCTATAATTTCCTAAAACCATATTCCCCACTATTATTAGACATTACACACTCAATTTTATTTCTAAATTCCCTTTCCACCATGTTTCTACAATGAAAAAAACACTTTAAATACCTCATACTTGTCCATAAGGAATTATACCCATAATTTACTCATTCACTCATCGCTGAATGTAAAAATGATAAATGAACTGCTACGGGAATAAACTAGAGAAATCCCCCAAACAACTATATATACGAGCTCTAACTCTTGGTAATTATGTTCCATTTAATTTATGAGAAGATATACCATTGTATATTTTCTCAAGATATGACTCCCACAAGTTATAAAATACTTGTAAATGAGATTTAGTATCCATTTAGTCTCTAACAATCCTATTTTATTCTCACTCATTTTCCCAAGATGGTAATGACACAACTTTGACCTTCCAAAATCTTTTGTTCAAAAAATCATTGCTCCATATAATATTACCATCAAATATAAAGTACAATATTTAACACTTATGGATAGTTCTATGGATCCCCAAGTGATCTTACACACACTTATTATAATGGTTATTCTAAAACCTACTTCATACATATATCCTATAGGAATTATATTATTCCATAATATTAGTATGTACTAAACACTCAACAACACGAGGAAGTTGTTGTTTGAAATTTAGACTTTAACATCACCTAAAACATAATCAAGATGGAATTATCATAAAGAAAATAAACGATGAAAAACCTTGGTTACATATAATTCAGCATGTATCCCCTCTTGATCATATAATATAACAAAAACCTAAAATCATTGTTGTATGGATATAATGGAATGTTAACACTTAGACTAAAATTTCAACCATTTTAGCTTTGGTGTTTTTAATACTTTTGGTATCTCACCATCTAGAGTTAACACCATAATCCCTAAAATCCTTCTCCAGACTCCCTTTCTTCTTGAAATGCTAACATATAGGTATGAAAGATTCCATATTTCTTCATATTTTTTTATCTCTTCTCCTTAATATTATTTTTACCTTTCCATAAAATATAACATCCTCTCCTATTTTAATTGATCATGGATCTAAAAGGTACATGAACTTCCCTTAACCTGATCTCTTCCATCAAAATAAGATCATTAACATTTTCAAAAAGGTGGACTTTCTCAACTATTTTTTTATTGTGCTATATATAATGTGGTATTAATATTATGGAAGTGATGAGAGTAATAAAAACCGACATTAGATTAATGATTTTCACTCATACCAATTCCAAATAAATCCAAATCATGTTGAAGTCGTTGACATGATTAGTCATTTGACCTATTTCTAAAATTACCACTTCAAATAACCTCCTCATCAAGAATAATTATTCATTTTTTGGGATTCTTATGCATATATAAAATATTACTTATTAACTCGATAGTGGCCTTCACCTCCATGATATTATAGGTAACATTTTGTGCGAATGACATATATATCACACTATGTGCCATCCAATCAAGCCTAATCCATTCCACTTTATCAATTACTTTATGCTTGAATCCTATCAAAATAATTTCTAGGTCCTAATATAATATTTAATCATTTATAGAAATCCTATTGAATCTGAAATCCATCCCACTAACTTTTTCAATCCACACCTTGAATAATTCTATTACCATTCCTTATAAAGAATATAACTCCCATAAAAATAAAAAAGTGTAAATATAAGAAAATTACCTAAAGTGTCTACTTACAACATTATTGAGACATGATAAACTATAATCTTTTATATGTATTGTTGAATTTGAAACCATTGATCCTAATGTAACCCACTAAAACTTAAACTATGAAACAAATATTGTAACATCTAGAAATAGATGAACCTAAAAATCCAATACACTATAACTATGAAGACAAACCACACCACAACCACTACACTAAATCACCTCCCTCTCACACTATACAAAAAATATAACTCTTCAAAATTGTACAACCCAATTGAAAATGAACAAAAACTTTAAAAATAATAATAATATATTATGTTATTTGGACATTAGTCATACTCCATGGGATAACACTACTGATTTATTTATTTAATGAAAGTAAAAATATAAATGTTCAGTTAATTTCACAAGCAAACACATACCACCTATTTATAGTGAGAACTATCAAGAAAAAAAATTACTACAACTTTTAAATCTCACTAGTATCTTGTCTCTGATATTGGACCCCTCTAGGTTCCCATAAAATGAAATAAATAAACCACTATCATCTATTTAACAGTGAGAGATATCATTTCAAAGAATTTTTAAAAACTCTATTCTCACATCACCCAAATTATTTTCTAACACATATATATTCCAAAACATATCACTTAATGTTTCCCCTAATAAATAATATATCGACTTTTCCAATGCCATTATTATAACATTATAATCATGTTATACTACAACAAGTCCATATTATATTGTCTACCTATTTGGGTTATGGACATCCCCCCAATCAGACTTTTCTATTGTAATACTCTCCCATGATCTCGAACTCGAGTTCCAGAATCAATCCTTCTATAAATTAGTAACTAGAATCATGAAATGATTCCCCACATTCTTAATAGTAATGGTTATGTTGGCTCATTGGAAATGGATGATGTAGTTCTTAAACATGTTTGGTTTCCTTAATTAGGTTTTTTCTTAAGTAAAACATAAATATTATATACATTAAAATATTTCCTTTATATCTGGGATAAAAAAATTCATGTGTTATCAAACTTAAATTTATTACATTAATTTATGAAATCACATATTCATTTAAAAAAAATTTAAATTTAATGGTAAATATATTAAAAACAAAATCATAAAGTATATTTCTAGGTGTTTTTTTTTTGTAGAAACATTTTCAAATGGAACCCCTTTTTAAATGTCTAATTTTTTTTTGAGAGTGTTTTCCTCAAATAATTATTAATATGAAACCCTCTTCCTATAAATCATTGAGTTTTTATGATATATTTTTCTTTAACAAATTTGAATTTTTCGGTAGATTTCCTTACATGCAATACTATGAAAAATTATGATACAATATAAAATGAATAAAATGAATAAAATTTTATATTATTTAATTAAAATATAATTTTTAAAAATAATCGATAATTCACTTAGGAAATACTGTTGATCCGAAATAATTATTTTGAAATATTATATTTATAATCATTATTTTTATCATTAATGTTTTATTCAATGGTAACATTATATTATATAAGAAAATAAATTTTTGTGTATTAAAATAATTAAAATATTATTTATATAATTATATAATTAACTCATTATATATTAATTTTATATAAATGAAAACCAAATCATTTAAAGGTAAAAATATTTATTTTCATAAAACTATTTTTAAGTGTGCACAATGTGTTTTTATCTAAATAAATTAAAGAAATAACTTCTGATTTATTATTTTAATGAAATATATGAAATATATATTAAATAACATATTTTATAATTCTTCTAATAGTTTTTACATGTAAATGAATGGATGTAAATAAGGATTTATGCTTAAAATTTCTTTTTCTAAAAAAAATTCATCATCTTTCATAGGTTTATTTTAAAATTAATTTATTGCACTTATAGAAATTAAATTATATAAAATAGATTCCATATTTTTAATAATAACTAAAAAAATTAATGAATCTAATTAATTTTTTCAATAATAAACAGTAAAATAGTAAACATTTGTTACAACGATCATTGTTAAAACGAGTTTATTGGGGATTAAACTAAGAGTAAGGCTAAAAATGTCACTTAAAGTAATATAAATATTTGTTTGATATATTTAATTCTTATAATATTTGAACTTAAAATAATTATATATTTGGGGCCACCTTAACAATAAAGTGGATTTATATTATTTAAATATTTTAAGTAATTTCTTGTGTGTCCCACCCGTTACTTATAAAAGGACACCTCTTATCCTAACTTATTAACACAAATTGAGATCTCTATATTAAAAAAAATGTATTCCCAAAAACCTTATTGGATTCATTACATTCTGTATTGATCCCCATTTATTGTCCTCAGAACATCATTAAAAAACATAAGCTGTAAGTCGCAAGAGGTCACTCAAAAAAGAAGTTATCATCTTACTTGATTCATTCAAAGTTTGGTTCTTATTATACATCCTATAAATATATTTTATCCATCATCAAAAAATTAATCTGGTATAATAAACATATTAATATTTTATAATGATAATTATACAACAATTATTTATATCCTTTCTATACATTGTAAAATGATAACATCGCTCATGCGTACATGTGGACTACCACCACCAGGAAGTGATGTGATTGATTTTTAATTTCATCTTTTCATGAATTGTCAAAATCCTAGATTTAATGTATATATATCATATTTATGATATAATTATGATTTTATAAAGTTTAATTATTATATAACTCTATTTTTTCCATCCATTGAAAATCGAAAACATCACCTCATGCGTACGTCTGGACTACCACAACCAAAAAAGTGATGTAATTCATTTTTCATCACTCCTTTATATGAAAGATTATAAAATTGTATATAATTAATAAATTTGATAATTATTTCATGATAATTATCTATATATGATGAAATCATGAACAACTTGTAAGCACCGATACTATCGAAATGAAACACACATGGAAAACAGACCATTTTTCACCTGAATGTTTGTTTTAATGAAGAAATTGATAATAAAAGGACAATTAGAAATTATAAATGAATGACAAGTAGTAATTATCTTATGAATATTATTATATAATATATTTAAAATAAATATATATTTATTAAACATTATGTTTGAATATGTATGAATAAGATGATACTTAAGGTAAGGAATTATGTTGCAATATAATTTATTTTCAATATTGTCTGTGATATATTTTTTTTCAGAGAAAGGATATTGACATTATAATTTAAAAAATATATATTTTATTCTTCTCAGGATATTCCTATAATTTTCAATTAATACTGTATTTTCCCTCTCTTTGGTACCTAAAATGATTAAGAAGAATTTTTAAATAAAAGCTAACCTTATTTCCTCTTTGGTCACTGCCCTTTTTCGTTCATGAACATGATCTTAAAATTTGTTTTATAAATGTTTTTACCAGGAATAAAATGTTTTAAAAATTACATTTTCACTATATTTGTATTATTAAAAACTTATTAAAAAGGGATCTTTAAACAATGTTTTCTAAACTAGTTTTTGTTTTACTTTTTACAAATCTTGGAAAAGAAAGTTTTATTTTAACATATATGATTTGAATGGATTATACCACCATCATGACTATTATTTTATTTTAAAATTAATTTAAAATTAATCATTATTATTTTAAAATAAAATATTTATATTTATATTCTGGGAATTTTTAGTTATATTGTTATCAATATAGAATGGTGTTTTTATATTTTCATATAAAGGTTTGAATGTTCATTTATAGTTATTTTTCATAAATTTCGAAATACTTTAAGGGTTTTATGTTTTAATAGGGATAGGGTTTTATGATTCCATCCACATTTTAGGATAATTTATGATGATGATGATCTTCGGATGATTACATGAAACCTATTTCTTTCTTACATGTTAATTAAGTTTTGATGAGATAATTAATTCTCTTATGATATCCTCCATTTCCTTGATCTATATGGATTATGATTATGTGATGAATAGTTGTTTAAAAACCCCATTTATTTTACATGGGTTGTTCAATGATGATATGATGAATGTCTTATGATTTAATAGTGCACTTATATATAGTTTTCATTATATGATGAGTGGACCCAAAATTATGCACCCCTCAAATGTATTTTGTAAATAATTATATCACGTGAGTTAATAATTACTGGGATTAGGAGTAAACCAATTTAAATAAGGAACTCTATATATTATAATAGTCTTAGAGTAAACCATAACTATGTAAATGAAGTAACAGGGAGTGAACCCAGTATAATATGATAACATTATAACTGATCCATTAACAAGGGAATGAATATATATGCTTATGTGTACGCCAAAAATTCAGGTGTTATGCTTATTATATGTTCTGATGGATCATGATTGACTATTGATGATTTTGCACTCTTATGACATGTGAATTGTGAATTTTTTATAACAAAACCTTATTCCATGATTCATGAATAAAGATCATTGACTGAATGGGTATTTATTTCTTAATTTATGATCTTGATCCCATACCCTTATGGTTATGCACACTTATTCTCAATTATTGATATATCCAATTTTTTCCCATACTGGGAAAAAGAGCACACCCTCTATTATGTTTAAATTATCCACATATTATGAAGAAATGTATTAATTAATAACTTTTTAATAACTATATAGTGAGAGACGAACATTGTACGATATATTAAAGATCTTTTATGAAATAATTTTATTATGTAACTAGTATTCAAATACACTAAACATTCATAGTCCCCATTCATGTATAACTGTGAAATTCAGTGAATATTCATCTATAATTGTGTAACATTTATGCGTGTTATGATTCAGTCACCTTAGTAATTATTAGAGGATGGTTTAATTATGTTTGGATATTATGATTAGATAAATTTGTTGAGAACCATTATATAAGCCTAATTATATGAGAACTCTGTAAGTTATAGAAAATAAAGGGGTGAGGTTTTCCTAGAAAATATGTCCTTATCAGGATACTATAAAGTTGTTTTGGTTGAGAAATAGAATCACCTACTGTTAAAGACTATGAAAATTTTTTTTGAGCATCAACTCAATATTCATTCAATGTATAATGGAGGGCCTAAGACTACACACCAGGATAGAAACTCTTAGGGGAAATTATTTAGTTATTTGAAATTCTCTTTATAAACCATTATAAGAGGATAAAATCTATGACAATCTATGATAATACATGGTAATATGAGATAAACTAAAACTGTCATCGGTTGAAATGTGGTGTAATAATATAGAACATAATAAGAATTATTTTCATAATCATATCATTAATTACTATGATTATTGATGTTTGATACTAAAACTATGTTTTTTAGTCAATAGTTGTATCCAAGAGGAATCGTGTGAGAAATGAATGTGAAAACTAGTAAAATGAACATCCTCATAAAAAAATGGCTGATATAATACAAAAACTAGGGATTATACCTAACTATATATCTTGATATATAATTAATAATATCAACTCGAATGAGTTTCCTAACACACCTAATAAAAAAAATATAGTTTCATGTGAGTTAATTTGATAAAGACCATGTACTAAATAAGATTTAACATCCTACATATCAATAATGTGGAACAAAAAACCTATGAATTATATAAGTAAATGCCCTAATATTAGGGATTACTCCTAGACCAAGGAAGTTGTTGTGGTATTTTACTCGTAGAAGTGGATCATGATGGTTATGTCACAAATATAATTCACTCTAGAGTTGGAGATTTCATGTTAACATTTATAAGAATGATCCCCATTATAATATTATTATTCATCATTTACTAGATTTTGATTTAATTTTAAGCATTGATGGGATCTCTTTATAGAGATCCCATTTAAATTTATAAAATTATAAAATCACATTTTATATTATTAATCAACCTATGTTTTTCTATCAGTGTGAAGAGTAATATGAACTTCCAATAAATATTATTTCTATTTTATGGGTCTCGCTACCTATTCATGTGGGATATCTATCTCAAATGGTTAGGGAGAAACTCAACATTGAATATATGCCTGTTTTTTGGGATTATATTGGTATATTTTTATGAGACTTCCATTGTTTTCACCTAAATCAAGAACTTGAGTTTTCAATAAAACTCATACCTAGTGTTATATATATTTCAATGACTCTATATAGAATGAAACTAATTTAGTTGTAGTAATTAAAGAAGAAACTCCAAGTTAATATTCAAAAATTATTCATATGATCATGTGCAACACCATATGGTGTACTTATACTTTTCGTTAGGAAAATAAATTGTTCAATGTTTGTTTTCATTGATTATCAAGAATTTAAAATGATAACTGTCAATAAGAAGTATCATAAACCCTTTATTGATTACATGTTTGATCAACTATGTGAAGTTAATTGCTTTTCAAATATTCAACTTCATTATTAATATCATCAACTGAGGGTCGTTTAATAGGATATATCCAAAATAGCCTTCTGTAAAAGGTATGTTAATTTTGAATTTAGAGTGATTCTATTGGTACTTACAAATTCTCCCATTATTTTCTTGTATTTAATGAATAATTTATTTAGAAATTACATTGATAAATTTGTGTTAGTCTATATAGATATTATTCATATATATTTCAAGCACAAGTAAGATCATGAAGATCATTTAAATATTTTATTAAAGTCCTTTAGGAAATAAAATGTGTATTATAAAATCAAAAAGTGTGAATTTTGGATAAAAGTTTCATTCATAGGTAATATAATCTCATGTAAGGGTATATTAGTAAATTTTTCAATATGGTAAGTATTTGAGAAATAAACCATACCAATAATGGTGACCAAGATCATTAGTTTTCAAGGGTGATATGGATATTATCTATGATTTTTGAAGGATTTATCATTTTTATCTAATCCACTAACCAAGTTTAATTAAAAGGGATCCAGGTTTCTTTAGATAGATGAATGTGAGGAAATTTTCATGGAATTGAATAGATGTTTGGTTAGTGCACATGTTCCCACACTATGTTGTAATACATAAGGGTTTGTGATCTATAGTGATTGATTGAACAAGATATTGGGATTCATCCTCATGAATAATGATATGGTGATATCTTATTCTTCATTCCAATTTAATATTCATGATAAAAATTACCTGACCCCTAGTTTGGAGTTAGAATTGGTATTTTTTTATTGAAAATGAGGAGTAATTATCTTTATGGTGAAAGATGTGATATATATACTGACATTAAAATCTTAAATTATATAATCACATAATAATAGTAGAATATGTCCCAAAGAAGATGGTTAGATTTAAATAATGACTATGATTTCATAATACATTACCCCCTAGGAAGGAGAAAATGGAGTTGATGCTCTGAGTTAGAAAGGAAATGTTAGTTTTAAGATTATTAGGATTGAAAAAGGTCAATTACTTATAGATTTGAGAAATATAGATATTCAATTCATTGGGAAAGGCTATAAATCATATATTTCTCATATAAATGATTCAACCATTCATGCATGTGAGGATTAAGAAGGCGCGAAAGGAAGAACGTGGAACTATAGAAGAAGGTGAGTAATGTAACTTAGGTAAACCATGATTATAATGGAATTATAAGGTTTGAGAACTGAATATGTGTCCCATGAATACCATATTTAAAGAAGGGTATTTTTAATGAAGTGCATAGATCATCATTCTATATTCATTATGTAATTATGAATATGTATAGAGATATGAAAGAGTATTTCTGGTGGGATAACATAAAGGGGGTTATTGTAGAGTATATATTTTTATTCTTCGTATGTCTTCAAGTTATGAATAAAATATATATATTTAAGGGTATGTTACAACCATTACCCATACCAGAATGTAAATAGGAAAACATCATTGTGGATTTCTTCATCAGACTTCCCAAAACATCTGAAAGTTATATAACTATTTTGTTTTTACTCTAATTCCATATAATATAAACATATATCAATAAAATAAAATAATATTTGTTTCTTAATCATAGTTATAGGGTATATATGAAGTAAGTGGTAAGGTGACATGGGATACTGTATCATATTTTATTAGATCGGGATATGAGGATTACATCAATGTTCTAAATAAGCCTTTAGAAAGATTGGAATATTGAGTTGAACATTATCAATGCATATCATCCTCTAATAGATGGATAGTATATGTGGACTATTAAATCACTAAAAGATATGTTTAGATTATGTTCTATAGATTTTAAAGTTGTTTGGGATCAAAACATTTCTCTGGACATGTATTCTTATAACAATATCATTCATTTAGAAATTTATATGGATCCTTATGAAACACTCTATGGACATATGTGTGGAAATCCTTTTTTTGGGATAAATTTAGTAAAAAAAATATTTGGACCGGAGCTAGATGAGTAAATGGTCGAGAATGTTGGAATCATTCAGCATCACATCAGGGAATAATAGAGTCAATAAAAATGTTATTTAAACAATCTTTAGTGAGATCTAGAGTTTGAAGTATGTGAAAATGTATTTCTATAAATAAATCTTTTGAATAAGTTTATGATATTTGGAAATAAGGGAAATTTGATCCCTTGATATTTGGGTCCCTTTCAATTTCTTGATTGTACAAGGTTAGTTTCTTATAGAATGGAACTTCAACCGAATCACTCTCAAGTTCACAATGTGTTCCATTGATCACTCCTAAGAATATATATAAATGATTCTTTATATATACTGAACTTAGAGGTGGTAAAATGTTGTAACACTATGAAAATTTACTATAAAATAATAATTATATTGATATATTTCTTACCACACAACATCGAGGATTAAAAAATTGATATATATTATAAAATTTTTATTATTTTAATGTTTCCATTATAATTAATCCATTTAATTGTCATGTATGAATTTAAGTAATAAAATAATGAAATATGTAACGTCCCCGACCCGGAAGCCACTATACTAGTGCTCCGAGCCGGGTGGTTACTTGACCTTAAGTGTGCCTCCCTGTATGCCAAGGGTTTCCAACTAGCTTTGGGGGTCAAATCGTCAATTAAAGAGACTATACCACCTTTTTATCAGAGTAAACCACAACATAAGATAAACAAATAACAGAAAAATAAACAATAATAAACGATCATGCATAAAAAAAATTCCCAATATAGGGTACAACTATGTCCAATAGTAAATATGCCATGTCGTAACCCATTAACACATTTACCACATTTCACATCATTTATCCATTTTTTCCAATTCCCTTTTGTTACTCTTATATCAATAATCATTCATTCATTATGCCTATCTCACTAGGCTTTGTACATTATGCCTAACTCACTAGGCTTCATTACCATACTCATAATCCATTTCATTATGGTCATTATTCATTTACTCATATGAACCCAATAACCTTTAGGTTATTATCATTCCTAGGTGCACCACCTAGCTTCTAACTAAACAAAAATAGTCACATCAACATGTTTATCAAGGTCTCTACATGATTACACAACAATCTCACTTATTCTTCACAAATCTCTATGTCATGTAGAGTAAGAACACCCCATGGGTGGCCCTAGGTTAGATTCATTACCCTTGACTCATCCCATAGGGATCATGAGGGTATCTCTTTACATTTTTAATAAACATTTTACCTAAACTTTTTTAGAGTGATGAAAACATACCAAGAGGCACCCAAGAACAAAACCAAACATGCACAAATGCTCAAATAAATCATGGGATATAACATGTTGATCACCTACCACGATTTTGTGGGTGAACGCACTCTTAATAAATCCCTTATATCTTGATTCAACCAACATTTGAATATTTAACCTAAATATCACCCAAAGAGTTGGGTTTTAGAGCTTTAGAAATAGAGGAGAAGAAGATACAGACCTTAAACTCAAAATAGAAGAAAGGATGGGATTAGCCTTACCCGGAGCATCGATCTGTAACCGATAGAACCAGAAATGACTTAGAAATGACAAATATTGATATTTTGGAGCCCTTGGGAGGATTTTTTGACTCTTAAGGTGAAGAAGAGTCAAAATGGAGGAAATCCCTAGTTGGGGTTAAAAATCTCAGAGTGGTAAAAAAAATTAATTTTTAAAAGGTTTCTGGGTCGCACAGTTTACGCTCATAGTTTTCCAAACTGTGCGCAAACCATGTGGTTGCTTCTATCCCTAAAAGGACCCCTTGCACAGTTTACCCATGGGTATTTCCAAACTATGTGCAAACCAAGTGGAATCCACTTTCCAAAAACACACTTCTTGCATGGTTTCCTAGGCAGTCTGCACGGTTAGTACTAATCGTGCACAGACCGTGTGACCTACCCAGAAACCCCTTTTTTCACCACTTTTCTTCAATTCGGGCAGTTACATGACCTTAAGCACACATCTCTATATGCTAAAGGTTATCAACTAGAAATGGGGGTCCAAATAGTCAGTTTGGGAGACTATACCCTCTTTTATCATAGTAAACCACAATAGAAGATAAAAAATAGCTGAATAATGACCAATAACACAAAAGAATGCATAAAAAACTATTCCCAAAATAGGGTACAACTATGTCCAATAGTAAATTTTTCATACCATAACCCATTAACACATTTACCATATTTCACATCATTTATCCATTTATCCCAATTCCATTTTATTACACTTATCTCACTAATAATTCATTCATTGTTCCTATATCACTAGGCTTTAATAATTATGCCTAACTCACTAGGCTTCATTACCATACTCATAATCCATTCCAGTATGGTCTTTTGTCATTTCCACATATTAACCAAATATCCATTAGGTTATTATCAAGCCTAGGTGCACAACCTAGCTTTTATCCCAACAAAAATAGTCACATCAACATATTTATCAAGGGCTCTACATGATTACACAACTATCTCAATTGTTCTTCACAAATACCTAGGTTCGGGAGAGTTGTCACACCCCATGGGTGGCCTTAGGTTAGTGTTTTTACCCTTGATACATCCCTTGGGGATTTTTAGGGTCTCCCTTAACCTTTTTAAAAACCATTTTACCTAAACATGTCAAGGGTGATCAAAACATACCAAGAGACACCCAATAACATAACCACACATGAAAAAATCCTCAAATAAACCATGGGATTTAACTTTTAGACCACCTACCTCGATTCTGTGGGTGAACATGGTCTTAATAAACTCCTTAGATTCCACTTCGACCAACCTTTGAAGCTTAAACCTAAATCTCACCCAAAGAGTAGGGTTTTAGAGCTTCAGAAAGAGAGGAGAAGAAGATACGAAACCTAAATTCAAAAGAGAAGAAAGGATGGGATTAGAATTACCTAGAGAATTGATACGCAACCAAGGACACCATAAATTCCTTATAAATAAGTTATATTTATATCTTAGATCCCTTGGGACTTTTTGTTCGTTCCTAGGGTGAAGAGGGGTCAAATTCAAGGAAATTACGAATTAGGGTTATAAATCCCAGAGTGAAAAAAGATGAAATTTTTAAAAGGTTACTAGGCCGCATGGTTTACCCGCACAGTTTTCCAAACCATGCACAAACCATGCGATTGCTTATATCCATAAAAGGCCCCCTCACACAATTTACCAGCATGTTTTTCCAAACCGTGCACAAACCGCACAGAAGCCACTGTTCAAAAACACACTTCTTTCATGGTTTCCTAGGTTTTCTACACAGTTATCACTAATTGTGCATAGACCATGCGGCCAACCCAGAAAACCACTTTTTATCCACTTTTTGTGTCCCAAACCCACATAACACCCCTATCATATTCTAGGACTTGGATAATCACTTAATTAACCAAAATAAGGGATTCAATCCAAAACGTAAACAAGAACATACCTTTCTAAGATTTGGGATCTTACAACCTCCCCACCTTATAACGGCTCGTCCCCGAGTTTAGCTCCAAAGATTCATTAAACATCCCAAGA
Organism: Viscum album; assembly: GCA_963277665.1. Lineage (NCBI taxonomy): Eukaryota > Viridiplantae > Streptophyta > Magnoliopsida > Santalales > Viscaceae > Viscum > Viscum album. The sequence continues at coordinate 1,470,429,925 of OY728158.1, forward strand.
AAAGAGATTGGTCCACTTAGCCCACATATCTGATTCCCGCTCCCATGTTTCTTCCTAAAATTTTTCATCTTTCCATAGTACTGGCACCAATGGCGCAACCTTGCCCTGCAAGACTTTCTCACTAAGATCGATGAAAAGAATCAGATTCTCCTCAAAGGATGCATCAGCCGTAAGCTCAACATCATCAACATCCACAATGTGATTTGGGTTAGGGTGATACCTTCGAAGCTACGACACTTGAAAAACATCATTCATCCCACTATACTATTGTGGAATATCCAATAAGTATGACACCGTCCCAATCCTCACCACAATCTCAAACGACCCCACATACCTCGGCTCCAAATTTCCATAATTCTTAATTCGTCAGTGAACCATCCTTGGCGACACCTGAAGGAACACACTATCACCCACCTTAAAATCATGGGGTCTATGTCTCTATTATGCATATGAATTTTACCTACTATGATATGTTACTATCTGTTTTTGAATAATCCCAACATTATCTTATGTCTGATCCATAAGACTCGGTCACAACAACTTTGTTTCACCGGCCTCCAACAAACATAGTGGAGATATACACAGCCTCCCACAGAGAGCCTCAAACGGTTCTATCTGAATCGTATCCTAAAAAATATTTTTGTAGGAAAATTCAACAAGAGGGAGATGATTTTCCCAAGAACCACTAAAATCCAACACACAAGACCTCAACATGTCTTCCAAAACTTGGATTGTATGCTTTTATTGCCCGTCCGTCTGTGGGAGGAAAGTCGTACCCAAAAGCACCTACGTACAGAGCACCTTCTTCAACCCTTTCTAGAAGCACGATGTGAAATGAGGATCATGATCCAAAACTATAGTCTGATTTACACCATGAAACTGTACTATTTCCTGAACATACAACTCTCCTAACTGGTCAACTATGTATGTCTTCTAAATTAGAAAGAAATGAGACACTTTCGTTAACTGATCCACAACCACCCAAATTGCATCATTCTTCCAAGGAGTCCTCAAAATCCCCACCACAAAATCAATTTTCACATCACCCCACTTCCATTATGGAATGGGAAATGGATGTAACAAACCACATGGGCTTAGATCCTTGACCTTCACCTGCTGACAGGTAAGGCATCATGCCACAAAGCCCGCAACTTCCTTTTTCATTCCTGGACACCAAAATAGTATGTAAATATCATGATACATCTTGGTCAAACTAAGATGAACTACCCATTTCGATGCTCGGAACTCACGCATTAACTCATCCCTCATACTTACCAGCATAACCACATGACAATTAACACAAACAACCTTGTCCACACTAATGGCCCAACCAGAAGGTGGCTCCCCACCTTTGAGTATTTCCTTCATGTCCAGACATTTTGGATTGTCAATATGACTTTATATAACTTGACTCTCAACCGTCATGAAAGAAAGATTCACCATACCATTTTTATCATGCAGCTCTAGGTGCATATTCGCAAACAAGGTCATCACCTTCCACTCGTCGCTGGATTCTAGAACCACCTAGTTCTAAGCCTCTCTTCTCAAAGCATCAACAACACTATTCCCTTTCCGTGGTGTATAAACCATCACAAATTTGAAGTACTAGAGATACTCAACCCATATCTTCTGTCGAAGATTAAAATCCCACTGCAAAAAGATATACTTTTGACTTTTGTGATCGGTATGCACCGTGAACCTTTCCCACAACAAGTAGTGCCTCGAGCACTTTAAGTCATACACTACTGAATCCAACTCAAGATCATGAGTGGGATAATTACACTCATGGGGTCTCAATTTCCTTGACTCATAAACCACGACTCTCTCATCTTGCATCAACATAGCCCCAATCCTGATACTAGATGCATAAAAAAATAGGGAATACTTCATACCTGGCTTGAGTGAGATTACGATCGGTGCAGTTGTCAATTTCTTTTTCAACTCTTGAAAGGTATTCGAATAGTCCTCATACCACTGAAACCCAATTCCCTTCTTAGTAAATCCCGATAGTGGTGCTGCCAAATGATAGAAATCCTGGATAAGCCTCCGGTAATATCAAGCCAAACCTAGAAAACTCTAAACATCTGAAACACTTCTAGGCTGCTCCCAAGACACAACAACCAATACTTTCTCTATATACACCGAGATATCTTCAACAAAGACAACCAAAAACCGATCCAGGTGAGGATGAATGATTTAATCCCTCAAATCCATGAACATCACTGGTGCATTGGTCAAGCTGAAAGGCATCATCAAAAACTCAAACAACTCGTGCCAACTCTCTAAAGTTGTCAGCGGTATGTCAGAAGACCTCACCCTCAACTGGTGATAACCCAATCTCAAATATATCTTATAAAACACTGACTCACCCCTCAATTGGTCATATAGGTCATCAATTTTAGGAAGAGGGTACCGATTTTTCATCATCATCGGATTTAATATCTGATAATCCACACACAACCATAACGACCCGTCAGCCTTATTTCCTAAAAGCACAAGAGATACCCAAGGATACGTACTTTCACTTATGTACCCCATATACTCAAACTCTTCAATATAAACCTTTAACTCCTAGAGTTCTTCCAGTTCCATTCAGTATGGTGGAATAGAAACTGGCTTCACTCCCAGCAGCAACTCAATCGTGAACTCAACGTCCCTCTCAGGTGGTAGCCCTGAGAAATACTCATGAAACCCATCATAAAACTAATCCACTACTAGAGGAAAGACAGTTTATTCCCCCCTTTCATCATCAATCATAAGATAAGCTACTTGAGCCATGATCATATCCAACTGCCGACAGACTGGTCTCACATGACCTGCTCGAACATCCCACTCTCCTCGATGAACATAAGCATCACCTTCAAGTCACCTTAATGATACCCATGCGATGGTAATAGTATATGAGTGATTGATACAACACCAACCAATCCATACCCAAGATCAGGTCAAATCCAGACATCTTGAGAATGAACAAGTCTCATAGAAAACTATACCCACTGATTTCCAAAGCGCATCCCTTAAACTGCCTGATGTATTCATTTCGCACCCCGAACAGTGGGTCAATCGACCTAACCCCACACACACACTCCACAGAAAGACCCAATGCTACCACAAGATGAGAATAAATAAAAGAGTGTGTGGCAGCAGTGTCAAATAATGCACTAACAAGAGTAGAAACTACAAGGATCATACCTCAGACAGTTGATAGCCCAACTTTAAAATCACCATGTGCAGACTGTACTACGTGAAGATGACCTACCCCTCTACCCTAGGCCCCAACCTATGTACCCTACACTAGACTTCCCTACTGAAGTGGGTGACCCTACCTCAGACTTCCACATCCATCGCCCCTACCAGTACGGACTGTGGAGCTCCAACTGCCTACCTGATACGGAGCAACTAATTCCTTACCTCTGCTCGGCATCTGTCTGTCACCAACATTCATATTCTCCTACTGATTTCATGTGTCCCAACACTTTTTCAAATTTCATATTGTGTGATCAGTGTTTCTATTCAATGAACAGTTTCATTGGTAGCCTTAGGTGAACAGTGCAACGATAGCCTTATATGAACAGTGTCATCGGTAGCCTTATGTGAATAGTGTCATCAATAGGCTTATGTGAACAGTGAAATGGTAACCTTATGTGAACAGTTTCATCGGTAACCTTAGTTTAACAGTGCAATGGTAACCTTATGTAAATAGTGTCATTAGTAGCCTTATGTGAATAGTGCAATGGTAACCTTATGTAAACAGTGTCATTGGTAGCCTTATATAAACAGTGTAACGGTAACCTTATGTGAATAGTGTCATCAGTAACCTTATGTGAATAGTGAAATGGTAACCTTATGTGAACAGTGTCATTGCTAGCCTTATATGAACAGTGCAACGGTAACCTTTTTTGAACAGTGTCATCGGTAGGATTATGCGAACAGTGCAACGGTAACCTTATGTGAACAGTGTTTCTAGAACGGTGAGGTTCAATGGTAACCTCTCTTTCCTTTTCCAAATTTTGAGTTCATGAATAGTGTTTCCAGAATGGTGAGGTCCAACGGTAGCCTCTATTTACATTGCCAAAATTTGAGTTCATGAATAGTGTTTCCAGAATGGTATGTTAGAATGTTTTTCTAGAATTCCTTGGAATATGGGAAAGTAATAATGTTGTTAATAAATGATTGAATAAATAATGATAATCCAAGGGGTTGGAGCTTGCTGTGATGTAATGTTGAGGTTACAATTTAAATGGATAGTGGACTTTCGGTGTGATTCTAATGAAATTTAATGTGGAATTGTTAATGGTTAATTAATGTTTAATGAGTTAATTAACGTAAAGTGAAACTGATAAAAAGAGAATGAAGTATTGTAATAAATCTCTTTAATTGGTTGTGTGCTTATAGGATACCTAGTATTAGAAGTGGTAGTCGGGAGTCCAAGAGACATTAGCTGCAGTTGTGTCTATGAATAGGTTATGCCCATAGTGTGGTTGTGAGCTATAGTATATTCTATACATTTTGTGTTTCTATATACTACTCCACTCTGTCAGTTAAGGTAATTAACACTATAGGTATTATGAGCCCTGGGGGGTGTTTTCCCCAACATTTCGGTGGGAGGATTGATGGATGACTACCCCCTTTGGCCCCACTCTCTTCTCATGGTAGTTACTTGTGCTGGTAGGCATAGCAGTTAGCTTTCCTCATATATGTGTGTACGAGTATGTAATGGGTTGTGGTTATTCACCCACATATATTCTAGATATAGTTTCTTATGGAGTACTATGGGTGTAACGTGTATAGGCTATGATGGCTTGAAGATCCTTACCTGGTGTATGATCTATAATGGCTGGAGTTTAAAACCCAATGTATGATACATGTTATGCGAGCTGTGGTGGCTCCTAGAAACTGCCGGGTTACTTTTCTTATGTGGGTATGGTGGTTTTGTGGCATGAGGTGCATGTGTTGGTGCTTCGCCCAGATGTCTACGGGAAATCATTTTTGGATAGAGATGATTAGGACTTGTGATGTTGGGGAAAAGTGTCAAACTTGTGGGGAAGTAGTAGCATGGTACCCTTGATATTATTTATTATATTATATAATCTTGTATCTGATACTTGCTAAGAGTAGTCATGGTGAAGCTGGGAACACAGTATACCTATTTAGGTGATGAGTTAGTTTCACTTGTTGTTCACTGTGCTTTATCATGATTTCTTTACTTTTGCATGATAGGCTCTAGGGAGGATCCTACTGAGTGTACTGTTATAATCACCCTATTTATATACAAACAATTTCTCTGGTCACTTGGAGTAGGTTGGATATTAGGCTGGTTACTACTAGCTTGAGGTTACATGAGTTGTTTGGGCTTTATGGTCACTACTATTTCTTTTGAGTACTTGAAATTTTCCCCTTTTAGTTGTATTAGTTTTACATGACATTGAATATGTGAACTTGGTATTTCTTTAATATTAAAGTTTAGTTTTATTTGGTTGGTCTATGTCTTATCTCTCTCTTTCGGATCTATTCTCTTAGAGGATAATGCCTCCCATTTGAGTGTTTACTATACCCTCGATGCTAGTTGCCAACCCGGGGCCTACTGGAGGTGGGACCCAGGGGTCATTATCTCCCATTTTAAATTGTCGGCCCAAGAAGGGTACACCTTGTGGGGAGTGGTCGTGACAAAGTTGTATTAGTGGTCTGGTTGAGGGATAAGATTGAGTTTGGTGTTTGGAACATGTGAGGATTCTTGGGATGGTAGGTCAATAGTGTCAGTCAAGTTTAGTAAGTGATGTAAACATTGGATACTAGCTGATATATATGCGTTTAGGCCCCCCTGTGATCTGATACACTGACCTTTATGTTTACAATGGCTACTAAATGAGGTGAAACTTGTTTCCGGGTATATACCTAGGAAAAGATCATGCATAATTCTTTTTTGTGAATGTTTTTGAATGGTTAGACCATGGGATATGTTAACCTAAAATTAATAAAAGAAAAAAAAATTAATTAATGTTGAGTCATCCATATTCGAGGTTTAAGAGCTCTAACAGTTTGTTATTTTACAAGAATGCTTCCAGGTTGGCGTCCTCGTTAGGATCTCATAGAAGATGCCCAGCAAGCTGTGCCAGCAGATCGCCATAGGGTAGAGGTTGATGAAGTTGAATCTTAGAGAAGGAAACTCTGAGAGTTTTAGCACTAGAGTCTATAGAAGTAATAGGGCACCGTTTCAGATGCAATCACAGAAGACTGGTTGAAGGAGGTTGAGATATGCTTCAGTTTGATCCATGCTCAGAATGAGCATTGGGTGTCCTTGGTTGTGACGATGTTGCATGGAGCAGTGAGGAAGTCGTGGTTCTTCTTCCTCGGGGATAATGAGGAGTCAATGATCTCATGGGAGTAGTTCCAAGACAATATTAGAGTCGACTTCATTTCATCAACCACAAAGGTTTCTAGTTTTCATGATCTTCTTACCCTTCGACAGAGGATCTCTAGTGTGCAAGAGTTTGGAATCTGTTTCAGGAAACTTTTACGATATGCTTCAGACCTGTTTCCAGATGAGGAGGCCAAGGTGAGGCATTTACAGGAGGATCTACATCTACAGATCCAGTGCCAGGTCACCCCATTTATGCTGAAGACATATCTTGATGTGCTAGCAAGGGTAATGTTCGTAGAGAGTACATTGGATAGAACTAGGTTATCATGAGAGGGGAGTCGTCTAGATTTATAATGAAGGAGAGTTGTAGTCTGGGGTTCCCAATTTTCCTAGAAGAAGAGTTTTTGTTCGGTCGGGGGTAGGTACCAACCCTCAACATCTTGTTTCCCTAGGGATAAGTAGCACTCTGGATTATGCCAGGTGATCAGGCATTTGTTTTTCGTGTAGAGGTTGTGGTCATAATCAGTGAGAGTGCCCAACCATTCAGAGTAGTCATTGTGCACCAAGTGTTCCACTCTAGGTTCCTCCATTGAGGTAGTTACATCCAAGGTAGCGGTAGTAGGTTGCACCATCTTTGGATCAGTAGAGGTTAGATGGGGTAGGCAGAGGATATCCTCGGGATTCTCCTCGTCCTTAGAGAGTAGATCGTGGCTGTGGTGGTGCTCATCATCTCTATTAGAGAGGTCGTGGAGGAGGTTGTGGTTAGATTCATTCGTTAGAATTTCTAACTACATGCAAGCCAGATGTCATTCATCGTAACCATTTCTTGTTTTATACCTTGGTGTATGCCTTATTCGATTTAGGAGAGACACACTCCCTCATATTACCTACCCTTTTTCATGCTTTGGGACTTGAGGTAGAGAGGCTTCCAGTTCCCTTGGCATTGACTACACTAGTTGGAAGCTGAGATAACTTGTTTAAAGTATGTGGAGACTGTGATCTAGTGTTGGGGCATCACCACTCTTGGGGAGACTTTCTATGTTTACAAATACATCTAAATTATTTCATCCTCGACATGGATTGATTGTATTTGGTGCATGATATTATGGATTTTTTCAAGAGACAGGTTGTGTTCTTCAATACAAATGGAGAGCTGGTGGTGTTCGTTGGTGAGATAGACCCTTGGATGGGTCTGAGGTGTGTTATGTCCTTATCATCCCTGGTGTCTAAGCTGATGTTGAGTTCATTATAGGTTCAGTAGTTGGAGTTTCCTAGGGTTGTAGAGGAGTACCTTAATGTATTTCCAGAAGAGGTTGTAACATTACCCCATCGACGAGAGATTAATTTTGGGATCGAGATACAACCAAGAGAGTCTCCTATATCTATGTCTCCATATAGGATGCCCCCTTTTGAGTTATGAGAGCTACATATATAGCTTGATGGTATTTTACAGTGCGGTTTAGTTCGTCTGAGTTAGTCATTGTGGGGTGCACCAGTTTTTTTCATGAAGAAGGCTTATGGATATTTTTGGTTGTCTATCAATTATCATCGCTTAAAAAAAGTGACAGTGAAGAATCTCTATCCACTTCCGTGGATTGATGATTTATTTGATCAACTTAAGGTTACAAGTAGGTTCTCAAAGATTGAATTGCGGTCATTATATCATCATATGAGTGGGAAGGATGAGGATATTCTCAAGACATCTTTCCATTGTCATCATGGGAAGTATGAGTTCATTATAATGTTGTTCGGTTTAATTAATTCTTCAGTTGTATTCATGGGATTGATGTAAAATGTGTTCCGTGAGTTCTTGGAAATGTCTATGGGGGTTTATATCAACAATATCCTTGTGTGCTCCACATCTGAGAAGGGGCATGTAGAGCATCTACACGCCGTTTAGGGAGTTCTTCGTCAACGTCAGTTGTTTGGGAAGTTGTTGAAGTGTGATTTTTGGGCTTGAGAAGTATGTTTCTTGGGGAATGTTGTGTCCCAAAAGGGTGTAGTTGTGGATCCATCGAATATAGAAGCAGTTGTGTCTTTGTAATCCCTCAAGATAGTGTTAGAGGTGAAAAGTTTCCTTGGTCCGCAGGCTACTATTAGAGGTTCGTAGCTGATTTCTCTCGAGTTGCGACTCCTTTGATAGCTTTGTCCAGGAAATATCAGGCATTAAATTTGATTGATTAGTGTCTAGAAGCTTTCAAGTATCTAAAGGAGATGTTAGTAAGTGATATAGCTATTGGTCTTCCAGCTGAGGGAGTTTAGTTTTATGTTTTTGTGATTCTTTGCATCTGAGGTTAGGTTGTGTTCTGATTCAGTAGAGCTCAATTGTTTCTTATGGGTCTCGGCAGATTCTTCCCCATGAACATAACTATTCCACCCATGATCTTGAATTGGCAGTTGTGGTGTTTTCTCTTAATTTGTGGAGAAATTACCTCATTGGTGATCACCTTGTGGTTTTCACGAATCATAAGAGTTTGAGGTATGTTTTCTCACAGAGTGACTTGAACTTACGACTACTTCGGTGGATGGATTTATTATAGTATTATGACTTTGAAATATCATATACACCTGAAAAAGGGAATGTTGTAGCTGATGCACTGAGTTGGAAGTCACATAGTGATGTAGTGCATGAATCTGGTGACTCCTAGAGAGTAATGGAATAATTTTCATCATTACATATTGATATGGGAGAAGTTGGGGGCAGAGGTTGTCTTTCTCAGATGATGGTGTAGTCATCTCTGGTGCAGCAGGTGGAAGATTCCCAGTTGGGGGATCTAGAGGTGGAGGTTTAGAGAGACTGAGTTGCTTGTGGCGAGGCCCCTCATGGTTGGACTAAGGATGAACAACACCGAGTGTTGTATCATGGAAGGATATTTGTTCCTTTGAAGATGCATGATACAGTTCTTAAATAGTTACATAGTTCTCCTTTAGCGATGCATCCTGGCATGACAAAGATGTATCAAGCCTTGAGGATCCAGTTTTGGTGGCCTAGGCTAAAGCATGAAGTTTCGGAGTTTTTGTCTCGATGTTTCGTCTGCTAAAAGGTGAAGTCTGAACACCATGTTCCTGGTGGTCTACGACAGCTGTTAGATGTTCCTTATTGGAAGTGGAAGGATATCTCAATGGGAATTTTTACTAGTTTACCTTGAGCTCAGGGAGGACAAATTCTATTTGGGTGGTAGTGGATCATTTAACAAAATCATCCCACTTCATAGCAATTAATGAGTCAACATCAGCGGATGTTTTTTCGAGGAAGTATCTGGAGGAGGTGGTGAGACTTCACGGAGTCCCAAGGATGGTCATTTCTAATCGAGATACTCATTTTACCTCTAGTATGTAGAGAGGTCTCCAACATACTTTTGGTTCTCAGCTATGCATAACACTGCTTTTCATCTTCATACAGATGGTCAAATATAGTAGACTATCTAGACTCTTGAAGACGTGTTACGCTCTTGTGTTCTTGATTTTGGAGGTTCGTGGATGAATCACTAACCCTTGGTGGAGTTCTCTTACAAAAATAGTTTTCAATCCATCATCGGTAAGGCGCTGTTTGAATCCTTGTATAGCTAGCCTTGTCGTTCTCCGTTGTGATGGACTGGGGTTGGAGAGCCAGCAATTCATATACCGGAACTAGTGTAAAATAAAATAGAGATGGTTCAGGTGATTCCTAAGAGGATAAAGATAGTGTAGGATTGTTAGAAATCATATGCTGATCAAAGGAAGAGACCCTTATAGTTTGATATTGGGGATCACGTGTTTCGTAAGGTGACTCCTCATTAAGGGATATGAATGATTGGACATGGGAGTAAGCTTTCTACTTTGTTTTTTGGTCCTTTCGAGGTGTTATATCATGTTGGAGTTGTGGCATATCGATTAGCACTTCCCCCGCAGATGAGATGGATACATGATGTTTTCCATGTATCACAGCTTCATCGTTATCTTCATGATGACTCACACACCATCTATTGGGAAGAGGTCGATGTTAATGATGATGCAACCTTCAAGGAGAGGCCTATGGGGATCCAAGACCGCAAAGAGAAGGTGTTTTTTGGTCATTTTATCCCCTTGGTTCGTGTCTTGTGGCAACAGAGTGGCGTGGAAGAGAGTACCTGGGAATGTTGGTCGTAGATACGTGTTCAGTACCCAGGGCTGTTTGATGTTTAACTATTTTCACGTAACAACATTCTATTTGTGTTTCTAGATCATTCTTGTATATCATATGGATTTCATTGGGTGTTTCTTGTGGCATTCTCTCTTTTGAGAGGTACCTTGAAGGGTGGTTGTTCGGAATTCTTTTCAGTTTTCTTTTAGGATGGTTTTGAATTCTCAAGAACAATAATGTTTCGAGAGGTATCTAATGTAATGGATCGGACCTCTCTATTCCATTACTTTGCAAAAATATGCTGTATGAGGTGTTCCGAGAGGTCAAGGTGACTTATCCGCAGCACTTTTCCAAATGTTTAGTTCTATGAACTGTGATTCTAGTTCTATGAACAGTGTCACTGGTAGCCTTAGGTGAACACTGCAGTAGTAGCCTTACGTGAACAATGTCATTGGTATCCTTAGCTGAACAGTGCAATGGTCAACTTATGTGAACAGTGTCGTCGGTTTCCTTAGGTGAATAGTGAAACGGTAGCCTTATGAGAATAGTTTCATCGGTAGGCTAATGTGAACAGTTCAACGGTAACCTTATGTGAACATTGTCATCAGTAGCCTTATGTGAATATTGCAATGGTAACCTTATGTGAATAGTTTCATCGGTAGCATTATGTGAATAGTTGAAAGGTAACCTTATATAAACAGTGTCATCAGTAGCCTTATGTGAATAGTGTAATGGTAACCTTATGTGAATAGTTTCATTGGTAGCCTTATGTGAACAATGTAATAGTAACCTTATGTGAACAGTGTCATCGGTATCCTTATGTGAACAGTGCAATGGTAACCTTATGTGAACAGTGCTTCCAGAATGGTGGGGTTCAATGGTAGCCTTTATTTCTATTGTCAAATTTTGAGTTCGTGAATAATGTTTCCAGAAATGTGAGGTCCAACGGTAGCCTCTATTTCCTTTGACAAATTTTGAGTTAATGAATAGTGTTTCCATAATGGTAAGGTCCAACGGTAGCTTCCATTTCCTTTGCCAAATTTTGAGTTCATGAATAGTGTTTCTAGAATGGTGAGGTCCAACAGTAGCCTCTATTTCCTTTTCCAACTTTTGAGTTCATGAACAGTGTTTTCAGAACAATGAGTTCCAATGGTAGCCTCTATTTCCTTTTCCAAATTTCATGTTCATGATCATTGTTTCCATCTTCCAACAATTTCGCACCCTTTGACGTTTCATTTGACATAAAATGCATATAAAGCCTTGTTTTAAGTACTCTATGGATAATTTGAAGGCCATAACTCCTATATTAATTATTCATAAGTCTCGGGGTGCTTTTACTAGGTCAAACAGTGTGGTTTAATGTGATCTTCTTTTAATGAAAAATCCAGCATATCTTAAACCGCTGCTCTATTAAATCGTCTAAAGGGATGAGATATCTTCCTCCCTAGTTCTTCCTCCTTGTTCTTGGGTGTGAGATGCTCTTACCTTACATTCCTTATCGTAGGAGTTGTGTGATTAAACTTTCCTTCTAGGATTGGTTCCCCTCTATTTCTAATGCAACCAAGCAGTATCGATCAATCTTTAATATAAGGTATGATCTATCATCATTATTTTGGGTTCATCTCCTTCTATTTCGACTTGCCTTTTAATGGAATTTTATCTCCATCTTCCTAATGGGATTTTCTTGGTTGTTGACCAGTGTGGTGGTGTCTCTACATCCTCGGGTGGATACAGTTATCATGGGGGGAGGATATCGTAACACGTAGTGTGGCTCATTCTCGTATAAAGAATGTCAAGAACTATTTGAGGTAGGGGATTCATTGCTTCTCTTTTCTTTTATGTGCAACTATATAGTTAGTATGTTTTATCCCACTGGATCATAATGGAATTAACATTATACAAATTTTAACAGGATAACTAAATTGATATCGATCATATGTTATTGCCTCTTGTCTTTCTAGATAGTGTGATATTTATGCTTTATTTGTTTAGCTTTTCGTTATTGATAGAAATTGATAAAGAACGTAAATCTGGAATTAATTGATAATTGTTTGGCTAAAGATAAAGAGGCATGTGAATAAATTCTATTATTGTTGTTGTAATTTTATGCAAATCAAATTGATGTTGTAAGCATGTTTAATCAATTTGTGATAGCTTACTATTTAGATTTACCATAGATGGAACCTGCAAATAATAAATTTATTAATTCAATATTTATTAAAGAATTGGTTGTTTGATAAAAGATAATTCCTTTTAGGGTTCTGAGTTACCATATTTCTTGTTTGAGGTACAAGAGCTCAATTGATATGATGTTTTTTCAGCTTCTGGTGTTGTGATGTGATCCTAAATGGATGTTGGGATATGTTGGGGCATATATACCTATGGGTTGTGGCAGTAGTTGATTCCTAGAGTGGAAAGATGCATCGGTTTATGCATATGGGTGTTAGGGAGGACACCAGGGATGATGAAACGGGTTGGATATGAATGTATGGATGCTTGCTGATTCTGGTTGGTTGTTTATCCTCTTTACATTCCCCACTGCTCAATAAAGCTATTTTTTCTACCCTCCTTCCAAAAAGGGGAGAATACACGTGAGGTATGCCACATGCTTTATAGGTTTAGCTTCTTGAGGGAGGATGGGTCTATATTCTTTCTATATGTGGAAAAGAATTGACGGGTAGTTCATCTACTCACCATGTTGAGCCCCCTTGTGTTTAGTATATTATAATGTTTTTCTAGAATACCTGGGAATATGGAAATGTAATAATATTGTTAATAAATGATTTAAAAAATTATGTTAACCAAAGGGGTTGGAGTTTTCTGGGACGCAATGTTCGGGTTACAATTTAATGGGACAGTGGACTTTGGTTGTGATTCTAATGAAAATTTATGTGGAATTTTTAATGGTTAATTAATGTTTAAATAATTAATTAACGTAAAGTGAAACTGATATAAAGGGACTGAACTAATATAGTAAATCTCTTTAAATATTTGTTTTATTATATGATACCTAGTATTAGAAGTGATAGTTGGGGGTCCGAGAGACGTTAGCTGCAGTTGTGTCTAAGACTAGGTTATGCCCATAGTGTGGTTGTGACCTATAGTATATTCTGTAATTTTTGTGTTACTATATGCTACTCCACCCCATCAATTAAGGAAACGGACACCCCAGGGATTCTTAGTTCTAGGGGGTGTTTTCCCCAACATTCTGGTGGGAGGATGGATGGTTGACTACCCCCTTTGGCCCCACTCTCTTATCTTGGTAGTTACTTGTACTGGTAGGCACATCGGTTAGTTTTCCCTATATATGTGTGTAGAGGGCTGTAATGGCTTTTGGTTATTCACATACACGTATTCTAGATATAGTTTCCTATGGACTAATATAGGTGTAATGTTCATAGGCTATGATGGCTGGAGGATCATTACTGGGGGTATGAGAAATAATGGGTTGAGGTTTAATACCCGATGTATGATGCATGTTATGCGAGCTATGGTGGATCCAAGAAACTATCAAGTTACTTTGCTTACATGGACGTGGTGGTTTTGTTTCGTGAGGTGCATGTTGTGTTGTTTCTCCCAGGTGTTTGTGGGGAAGCCTTTTTGGAGAGAGATTCTAAGGACATGTGACGTTGGGGAAGAGCGGAAAACCATTAGGGAAGTAGTAGTGGGGTACCATTGATATTATTTATTATATTATATACTCTTGTACGCGATACTTGGTGAGAGTATCCATGGTCAGGATGGGAACTTAGTATACATATTTAGGTGATGAGTTAGTTTCACTTGTTATTCACTTTGGATTGGCATGTTTTATTTACTTTTGCATGAGAGGATCTGGAGAGGATCCTATTAAGTATACTGTTATACTCACCCTATGTATATATAAACTATTTTTTAGGTCACTTGGAGTAGGTTAGAGATCAGGATGGTTATTACTATCTTGGGGTTGCAGGAGCTATTCGGGCTTCATGGTCGCTACTTTTTTTACTTTCTTTTGAGTACTTGTAGTTTTCCCCTTTCATTATGTAGTATTTTTTCATGAAATTACATATGTGCACTTGGGATTTCATTTATATTACAGTCTCAGTTGGAGTTGGTTGGTGTCTGTCTTATCTCTCTCTTTCGCAAGTGCTCTCTTAGAGGGTAATGCCTCCCATTTGTGTGTTTACTATACCCCCGATGCTAGTCACCAACTTGGGTCCTACTAGAGGCCAAAATCGGGGGTCATTATCTCCCTTCTCATATTTTTGGACCAGGAGGGGTACACATTGTAGGGTGGGGGTCGTGAAAACCTGGGTAGTACGGAGCAACTGATCCCCTTCCTCCACTCGGCATCTGTCTGTCACCAACATTCTTATTCTCCTAGTGATTGCATGTGTCCCAATATTCTGCACGGCTGGAACTCAAAACATGAGGTCGAGGACACTGGACATGCATGTTCCCCTACCTTTTTCACGGATATTAGAACACCAGATCACCACCCTAATAGGATGCCCCTCTCTTCTAACCACCTTCCACACTTTCGCCTTTCTAAAAACATTAAAAATGATGCGTACGGTCCATGGAAGCTGCACCACTTGTCTTCCTTGCTAGATCGACAATACCACTACCTGAAACTCCCTTCAGGTTCCCTTATGAGATCAATGTTTGATCCACTATATCTATAAACCTCTTCAGGATAAAGATATTCACCTGAGACATAAGATCGTGTCTCATCCCATCCTGGAAATGCCTCGTAATTACTACCTCATCCCCTGCCAATGCTGGAACAAAGCATAGCAAGTCAGTGAAGCAGCCATCATACTCCATCACTGACATCAATCCCTAAGTCAGGATCATGAAATTTGTATCCCTCTCTTTCCTCAATGTCTTGGGATAAAAATGCTCCAAAAACCTTTCCTGGAAATATTTCCACAACATCCCCTCATCCAGCTCATTCTGAGCTAGGATTTCCCACCAATGCTTTACCTGGACCCGCAACATAGGAGCTGCTAACTTGACTCGTTTTCCAACAGGAGTCTCCAGATCATTAAGTATCATCTAGAAAGACTTTATCTAGAACTCTGGTGCCTCTATCCCACCCTCTCCAGTAATTTTCGGAGTGTGCGACAGCTAAAACTCTCTGGTCAGCTCAAACATACTCGGTGAGACCCGCCCTAGGTCTCGATCCATCATCTTGATAAAATGAGCCAAGTTCTCTCGAAATCACTCTTTCCAAATTCCTGGATTACCACATTCTCTTGCTCCTCTACTGGAGGAGTGTTCTCAGCAACATCCTTTTGTTTCCCACCCGGCGCTCGACATCGTGGTGGAATTTCTCTACATTTCCAAACACGATGTTTAGAACCCATACCATAAAATTTTACAACTTCATAACAAGAAGGCTCTTCACCAGCCACAAAAACTATTAACATTCTGAAATACACCACCCTGACCATCCCTACCATGGGCCAAGGTCCACAATGGTAAAAAACCATACACCACTACAAGGCTCACAAAACATGTTACAAAAAACATTTTAATTCCTTTCAAACCATTAATTACACATATTTTATTAATCATCACTTATCATTCTTTTACCTTCACCCACTTGCATTGTTTTTTTACAGCATTCTCCTTTTTCAATCATCAAGATGCAAGGTTTATTCTATATTTCATGCCTCACACACCCAACCTATGTGTGCCTACCATGATGCATGACACCTATCTCTATGGGTGACTTAGATGATACATGAATGCACAACCTCACACCATTAAGGACACAATCCAAATATCATAAAACAATTACATCACACAACATGTGCATCACCCAATGGTGAAATATCATCAATTATTACATCGCACAATCAAGAACAATAATTCCCAACCAGGGTGACTTGGGGTTTCCCTCGTACATGGGTTAGCTACATCCCATCACGAGCTTATTACCAAGGTCTGACATTTCCTAACTCCCATCTACCATCCCAAATAATAATATTCCAAATAATGAGAAGAAAGACCTCCTCTGATTCCACTTTGAAATATCCCCCCGGCCCGGAAGCCACTAAATCAGTGCTCTGATCTGGATGATTAAATGACCTTAAAAATGCCTCCTCATATGCCAAAGGTTGGAGACTAGTTGTGGGGATCCAAATAGTCAATTGGAGAGACTATACCCCCTTTTTATCATAGTAAACTACAACGAAAGATAAACAAATAGCAAAATAATAAACAATAATGCAAGAGCATGCATAAACAACCGTTCCCAGAATGGGGTAAAACTATGTACAATAGTAAATATGTCATTCCATGACCCATTAACACATTTACCAAATTTCACATCATTTATCGATTTAGCCCAATTACCTTTAATTATTCTTATCTCACTAAGAATCCATTCATTATGCCTATCTCACTAGCCTTTGTTCATTATGCCTAACTCACTGGGCTTCATTACCATACTCATAATCCATTCCATTATGGTAATTAGTCATTTCCATATATTAACCCAATACCCTTTAGGTTATTATCAATCCTAGGTGAACCACCTATCTTCTAACCCAATACAAATACTCACATCAAAATGTTTATCATGGGATTTACATGATTACACAACAATATCACTTGTTCTTTCCAAATCCCTAGGTCCAGGAGAGTCAGCACACCCCATGAGTGACCCTAGGTTAGTTTCATTACCCTCGACACATCCCATGGGGATTGTGATGGTTTCAATTTACCTTTTTAATAACCATTTTTCTTAAACATGTCAAGGGTGACCAAAACATACCAAGAGACACCCAAGAACAAAACCACACATGCACAAATCTTCAAATAAACCATGGTATATAAATTATAGACCACCTACCTCGATTATTTGGGTGAACACACTCTTAATCAGGCCCTTATATTTCTCCTCAACCAACCTTTGAAGATTCAACCTAAATCTCACCTAAAGAGTAGGGTTTTAGAGCTTCAGAAAGAGTGGAGAAGAAGATAAAAACCATAACTCAAAAGAGAAGCAAGGATGGGATTATCCTTACCCAGAGCTTCGATCCGCAAACAACGACACCAAAATGAATTAGAAATTAGGTAGATTGATATCTTGGAGCCCTTAGGAGGTTTGGTTCGTTCCTACGGTGAAGAGGGGTCAGATGGGAGGAAATACTAAGTTGGGGTTAAAAATCCCATAGTTGAAAAAATTGTAATTTTTAAAAGTTTTTTGGGCAGCATGGTTTATCCACAAGGTTTTCCAACCCAAGAGAAAACTGTGCGGCTACTTATATCCCTAAAAGTCCCCCTCACATGTTTTACCCAAACGGTTTTCCAAACCGTGCGCAAACCGTGTAGAATCCACCGTCCAAAAACACACTTCTTGAACGGTTTCCTGGTCTATCTGTATGGTTAGCATTAACCATGCACAAACTGTGTGGCCTACCGATAAAACCCTTTTTCTCCTATTTTTATGAACCGAACCCTCGGAACACCCCTTAGCCTCGTCTAAGACTTGGGTAATCACTTAATTAACCAAAATAAGGGATTCAAACCAAAACTTAAATGAGAACATACCATTACAAGATCCAAGATCTTATAAAAAATATATACAATGATAATATTTAATAAAAATTTATTGACTAATTATTGGAAAATAAGAATTTATTTTTTATTAATGTCATTTTATGCTTAAAAAATGCATTTTATTCAAAAATGGATTTTATTTCATTTTGTGCATGGAAATTTCAATTAATTTCTTAAAAAATATAGAAATCGAATTTTATAAAATGAATATAATTTTTCAAATCAACATATAAAAGTTAACTTATGGTGAAATTTTTATTTTTTTCTCAACTGATTAATTTTTTAATGAATAGTAAAAATATAGCTCTTTTATAAAGCTCTCATTTATTTTCAATAAATCAGGTAATTTGAAATTATAATTATGTTTTGGATTTATTAATAAAGTTATTGATTAAAATTTTTATTTATAATAATCTAATAAATTCCATTTTATTTATAAATAATCATTATTTTCAAATAAGTTAATTTTTATGCCTAAGACTTTTTTTGGAAAACTGTTTTCCATTTCATTTTAGAAATTCATATTAAAATAAATTTCATAAAACGTTTAAAATAAATTAATTGAAAAAAATGAAATTTATGTTTTCAATAATCAATTTAAAATTAGCTCAGAGTGAATTTTTTGTAATTTCCTAAAACGATTAATTTTTCAATGAGTAGTGGAAATAAATATTTTTATTGATAACTTTTTTTTTTGTTTTAAGAATTTAAAAAGATACATTTTGTTTTAAAATTGTTTTAAAACCATAATTATTTTAATTATTTTATTAATAATACAATTTTATTTGTTGGAATAAATTTTAAATTTAATTTTCATATAACGATTTTTTATAGCTATGATTTTTTTTAGAAAACAAATTTTCATCAAATTTTGTGGGTGTATTATTAAATTAAATTCTTCCTATTAAGTAAATTGAATATAAAAAAATATATTTCTTATTTTTATTTAGAATAATTAAATTTATTTAATTAGTAAACTTATGTTTTGGTCAAAATGAATAGTAAAAAAAGTAAAAATGTGTTAATGTGGTTAAAGTTAGTACGGATTTACCAGTGGTTAAATAAATCTATACAGGAACATATTTAAATTTAAATAGTATAAATCCTATTTTATGACAACATTTTGACCTTATCCTATGAAAAATTTTAATATATTCCCATTTTAAACATTTTTAATGGGTATGACTTTATTATATTCTAATCTTTTAAGAAATCTCAAGTGTGTCCTCTAACCAACTAATAAAAGGACAAAATTAATTTCAATTGTTTACACAACTTAGAGGAATATATATAAAACAAAAATTTCCTAATTCTCTTATAATTTTATTTACCCATGAATTAGAGGATTTTTTCTTATTAAAATACCAATCTAAGGGTTGCTAAGAAATAATTTAAATGTGGCCCACCAAAGAATTGTTAATCATCTAACCAGATATATTTCAATTTTTTTCTTCTTATACCTCCTCAAAATATGTGGTGTTAAAAAAATTAATAAATAAATTTTTCTAAATTTACTCAAATAACATTTTGATTATGGAACCACTAATATCCACACTCTATTCTATCTAATGAGAAGTGAAATATCACTTGTTCAAGTGTGTGGACTACCGCCTCCACGTAATGGTACAATTCATATTCCAATCACCATATTTCAAGGATGGTTATAATGATGGATTTAAATTTTATATATTATATTTATGAAATACGTATTTTTATTTAATTATAATATTAAATCTACCTTCTTACCTTCAAATCCATTAGGAAATGATAACGTCACTCAGGTGTACATGTGAACTACAACCTCGACAAAGCGATGAGATTTTTTTTCAATTCCTCTTTACATGAATTGTAATAACAAAATATCTAATGATTATATAATATATATATATATATATTATAATAATTATTCTTGGAATTTTAATTATTATTTACCTTTATTTAATTCTATCTCTCAAAACAGTGTTTATGTGTACATACGACCAACCGTTTCCATGAATGATGTCATTCATTTTTCTATATATACCCTTTATGGATGAATATATATATATATATAATGAATATATTTGATATTAATATCATAATTAAAATTTTTTATATTATGTATCCACGATGAAGGTACAAGGGCTAAAATTACCAAACTAAAATTCTCATGCAAACAAAATAGTTAGGGCTCGTAAATAATGATTTTAATAAGGGATTATTAATAAATGGGTTTTTAAATGTTATCTATAGATCATATATGATATTAAAATTATTTAAATGATATTTTTATTGAACTATAATAAATTTATATTTAATATATATTTTTTATAGTGATTTTGAATAAAATTCAAACTTGAGGTAAGGGATTATCGTCTCACTTTTATTCTTGTGATAAAAATTTCATATCCACCACTTATTTCTATTGTGTTCTGTATAAACTACCAATTAATGTATTTTAGGATTCTTATCATGAAAAATATTTTGATTAAAAATTCCATATAATTTTATCTCTTTTATGAGGTTTTGATTTAGATATTACTAAAGTGGTATGTGTTCATCATCTCAAATTGTCTTATTTGGAATATATGTTATGTTATGAACCTATATTCTTTTATGTGGTATAATTTCTTACATTTAAATGTTATATGATTAATATTATTATTTTAATGAAATTTAATATTTTATTTGAAGTTATTATTTCATGGGTATTATGACTAAAATATTTTCAATGTGGTTCGGGAATTATATTGCAATCTCATTGTTTATCGATATTATTTAAGGTAAAGTTTCTACTGAAGAAATTTTTGATCTATCTCTAAATAATATAATTAATTTCCATTTAATCTAGTAATTTATGTATATTACATATTTTACATTAATATTCCTATCTTTAATTACTCATGATACTGAAATAAGTTTTTTAAGGAAACCGGACTTTATTTCTCTCTTTGGTCAAAAATATTTTTTGTTCCATATCCATGTTTTCTAAAATTATTTTATAAATATCCAATTATTTATTAAAGTAATTTTTATCATGTTTTATTTCATAAAAAATTATTTAAATGGAATCTTATTTCCATTTTTTGAGTGAGTTACTTTTTTACTTTTAACCTAAAATGTGAATTTAATATTTGTTATTCTATACTTAGTATGAAATGAAATTCTTAGTGTCATAACCACTCAATGATATGTAGATTCGTTTAAAATTGTCCAAGGATATTTCCAAATAATTTTTTTCCATTAATATTTGTGAAATATTTAGATTTTAAAAAATTAAATTTTTTTGAAAAGGGTTTTTTCTTCATAAAATATCCAATGATGTTTTAATGGAATCTTTCATCAACGGTAACACTATTTATTATTACTTTTTTTACATTATATATTATCTGATAATATAATCCACATTGATTTTTTTTAAATATAATTTTAATTCTTTTTTAAGTTTGATTCCATAAAACCCATTTCTTTCTCATGGATTATGCTTTGATAAAATGATGAAATATTTACAAAACCCATTTTCTTTCTGTTTGTTATGCTATGATAAATTATTTATGATATTATGAAAAAAATGTATATGATTTTCATTATTTTATTGGTGGGTATGGAATTATATATCCTTATAATTCATTGGATAATGATGGATATCGCATTAGATAATAAGGGATATAATAAACAGTGAACCCAATTCTAGAAGGAACTCCTTCTACTATGAATGTCTTGGGAGTAAACAATGACTGAGAATATGTTGGAATATAGAGTGATCCAAATCTACTGTGATATTTTTCTCTATGTGACTTGACTAAGGAAATGAATTTCTATTCTTATGTGTATGATAAAAACACATGTCTAATTCTAATGTTATGATTTTAGGGATAATGTTATTTGATTCCTTTATGGTTTATTTCTTATAAACTACTATAATTTATACCATGATTTAACATTATGATCTATGATATGTTTTTTATAGTTTCCTAATATAAATCTCAAGTTATCATACCCATATTCTCACTTTATGCTTTATTAATATTTGATATCTTCCTTAATTATCCTTATTGAGAGTCTAATCCCATCCTCTCTTATACATTATTTCCCCTAGTTAAAAATTAAGGATATAAGAATGATATTTCTAAGAAGGGTTCTTGTTATAAATAATTTGGTGGGAGATTATTTAGACCTCTTTTAAAATAGTTTTTTTGTATCTAAATTTCTAAAGACACTAAACCTTTATGATTCTATCATGGATCATAATATTACGTATTGAATATTAATCCAATAATATATAATATCTAAGTATTAAAATCATGGGTCAATATTATTGGTAATATATTATGGTTTAGTTACCTTTGTAAAATATGATGCGAAAAAATTAGCGACAACCCTTAGGATAATACTATGTATATAAGAACATATTATGATATGGTAAATAAATTAGTGTGGTTTTCCATTAAAAAATCTTATCTATAAAAATTGGATGTGGTTTTGGCATAGATTTATCTCAGGGTAATAACCCCTAAAATAGATGGTCAAGTTTATTTTAGCCTTCATTATAGTGTATGTTGAGTGTTACCTTACTACACTCCTGGTTTGAAACCCCCAAGAGATATTTATGTGTTCATTCACATGTACATTATAAACTATTATGAAGTATTTGAATAGATAATGACCATGGATGACCTAAGATAAACCTAAGGTGTCCAAGGATTAAAAATAATGTGTCATGATATAGTCATCATATAATTGATTTTTCATGATTATGTGTTTTCACACGATGATTATGGTTTCTCACATTGTTCCTTTGGGTTTTAGTTTTTGGATAGAACCAGGATGAATTTTTTAATGTTTAATTTCATAGACAATGGAATTATTTCCCTCACAAGTAACCAAGTGAAACGAGAAGTGGAATGTGAAATTTTTTGATTATGCCTAATTAGTTATATTGTTATATAATTAATAACCTCAACTTGGGTGGGTTTCCTAAGACACCGAAAAATGTAGTTTCATGAAGTTCTTGGAGGGAAGAAAAACAATCCTCCAAAAAGTCATGTATGTGGTAAAAAAACATAATAAAATGTCTTAGAAGAACAAGAAGTTTTTTATGTGTTGTAAATAAGGGCATAGAATAATTAATTACTATGTAAAAATAAAGATTTTTATGGACATATAAAAAGTTTATCCTAAGTTACCATTTATATTTCAATGTATTTTTGTTGGTAATATGATCATTATCTAAGTCAATGCCTTAATCCAAGGGTTAATACTTAGAATAAAGAAAAAAATTCATTATTTAAATCATTAAAGTAAACGTATTGAATTGTTTATGAATTTGTATTTGATAATTATGTTAAATAAGTGTTTTATCAATGATTTTCTAGTTAAAGTAATCATGAAACATATAAGTATTGTTCTACTGATGTTTTTCATTCAGGATTTGTAGGCATTCATTTAATGGTACTAATAACCTAGAATAGTGAATCAATGGTAAGGTGATATTATATGGAGACACATGATTAAGGTAAATATATCCCTTAATGTGTGCATAAAATTGATATAATAATGTTTTTTAAATTATATTATTGATATTGATGAAGTAACTGGGATGGTATTGGTGACCATGAAATTTGTTAGTGATTTGATGAAAAAATGATTTTGAACCTCTTTGATGAAGTTTATTTAATTTTTTGATTTATAAAAAACATCCCATAGTATATGAATTTATTTTAGGAATAGGGATTTGGATAATTATTGGATGTATATATGTTTTAATTGAGGTTTAATTTTGATTTAGGCTATCCATATTTTTTAAGATATTATATGATAGAGGTATTCAAATATTTATAATGTTACATTAGGAGTTTCTTTATATTATTTTAAGGATTATTATTAAGCTTATTATGGAAATTTTGCTCCCTTGTTTCTAAATTTTTGGAATGTTAATTTATTCAGACATATTTTGTATGATTTTAATGGTTAATAACTTAGGAAATGGTTTATGATAAATTTTGGGTGTTATTGATAATTTTTTTAATGATTTATCCATAATGTATATCCTATGCTAATCATTTTTGTTTTGGTAAATTTATAGAGATAGGAAAAATGATGTTTAATTATTTTATGGATATTATGATCCATAAAAAGTTAATTTTAGTGCATCCAACATGAATATTTCATCTTGAATATTCATTTCATGGTGTAAGAGATGTTGTATAAATTGATTGAAGCATAACCAAATGATGAAATTGATCTTATGAAATAGAAAGGCACAATTTAATTATATTTTATCATGTTCTATTTATTTATATTAAACTAATACCTATACATTAACAAAAGGATATTGAAATAAAAAGTTTATTCTTTTACCTTTATTTTTGACGAATTAAGGATCTTTTAATACCATATTGATTTATGTTATTTTGGTTATTAGCTTTCTTTTGAACATGTTATCTATCACTCTATGTTAATCCTTATTAACTAGTTTTATCTTTCATTATTAAATTTTAAATTCCCACCAAAGTTCTCCATATCTATTAAACCTAATTATGAGTTATTTCATGTAACCTTTACATTTCCTAGTTTCCCTTTTTAATGAAATTTTTATCATCCACATGTATGATGTGGTATTTCCACAAAGGTATTTTGAAATATTGAACCTTTGATGTATGATTTAAAATTGTGAAGTAAAAAAATTATTTCAGGTTTTGGGACAGATTATAACACAACAAAATTTTACATGAAAACAATAATAACTTCAATATATTTCTTAGCATGAAACATGAATCTTTATAAAAATTTTGAGGCACTATAATAATATTATTATTTAAATGTGAGTGTTATAATCTAGTCATTGATTTGGTGGGAATGAAAATGAGTAGTCACATTATCAAAAATGAATAAAATAGTTCTACTTAATAAAATTTTATTGATTAATTCATAGGAAATAAGAACTCAATTTTTATTAAATTTATTTAATGCTTTAGAAATGAATTTTATTCAAAAATAATTATTATTTCTATTTCTGTATGGAATTTATAATTAATTTATGTAACTTCTTGAAATTTTATTTTATAAAATAAACATATTGTTTTAACTAATATTATCAAAATTAATTTATTTTAACTTTATAAATTATATTATACAAAATTAACTTCATTTTTAAAATTAAAATGTAAAAGGTAACATAGAGAATTTTTTTTAAATTTTTTGAAACGATTTATTTTTCAATGATTTGTGGAAAATACTATTTTTTATTGAAAACTCCATTTTAATTTAAAGAATTTATAAAGTTAAATTTTATCCTTAAATTGTTATAAAAGTATTATTTGTTAATTTATATTATTAAGAATATAATTTAGTCTTTTTAATCAATTTAATATTGAAATTTGTTAGAAAAACGTTTTATACTTAACGAAACCTTTTTTTGTAAAACCTCCTTTCATCACATTTATTGGTTTTAATTTTCAATAAAATTATACCACTTTTTATATTTAATTTCATAAATTGAATTAAATATTTTTAATCATCATAATTAATATTATGTAATAAGTTCAACTTAATTTTTTTACATAATTAATAGTAAAAAACCATAGAAATTTGTTACCATGGTTAAGGTTATAATGGGTTTACTTGAGGGATAAACCAAGTGATAATTGTATGTTTTCCTATTAAGATCATATATATCATATGTTTTAGGTATATTTGGGACTTTTACTATAATAAATTCAAATATATATGAATTTGGAATCATTTTTCATGGGTATGACTTTATAATATTTTAATCTTTTAAGATATTCAATGTGTGTCCACTCCCCCACTTATAAAATCACACCCCTACTTTCTCTTATTTACACAACCTAGAGCCATATAACTCAACTAAAAATTGCCCAATTTTCTTATAAACATAATTATACACTAATTAGTGTTATTTTTATTCTTAAAAGATAATTTTGAGGGTTCTTAAAAATGGATCTAATAAAGACCTACTAAAGAAGAAGTAATCATCTTACCCGACCCCTTTTAATTTATATCTTATTATACCTAAACTATATATTCATTATTCATTATGAAAAAATAACTTAACTATCATAAATATACTTAAATGTTATTATGGTTATGTATCACTAATATCCACCCTATTCCTATCAAATGGTAAGTGAAAATATCGATCATGTGTACGTGTGCACTACCGCCTTCAGGTAGCCAAACAATTCATTTCCCCATCACTATCTTTTAGTGATGATTATTATAATGTATTTAATGTTTATATATGATATTTCTGAAAACAATATTCTTAGTTAATTATAATATTATATTTACCTTCTTAGCTTACAATCCGTTTGAAGATGATAATGTTTCTCGTGTGTTTGTGTGGAATACCACCTCCACAAATGAATGTTATTAATTTTGTGCTTATTCTTTAAATTTATGGTATTAATGATAGATTTAATTAATATATATGATATATATGATAAAAAATTTATTCTATAAAGGTTATTTATTATTTATCTTTTGTTCCATATGTTAAAAGTGAAAACATCATTCATGTGTACGTATAGCCTACGATATCTATGAATGGTGTAATTTCATAGTCTATCTCTACATTTTATGGATTGATATAAATATTTTTATATATTAAAACTATATTATGTTTGAATAATTATTAATGTTTTTTATATGATTCAGACATGATAAATGAATAATTACTAGAACTACCAAATTGAATTTCGCATGAAAAAAAGAAATAGTTTAAAAACAAATATGATAATTTTAATAAGTAATTATTAATAAATTGGTGTATAAATGTTATATGTGAATAATATATGATATAAAAAGTATTTAAATTATTTTTTAATATAATTATAATAAATTTAAATTTATTATATATGAGGTTATATCACATTAAAATCAAAATATTTCTTGTGGAAAGGGATTCTCATCTCACTTTTATTTCTGTAAGACACATGTCATATTCACCATGTATATCCTTTGTGAGATGTATATAATACCTAGTAATTTATTTATTGATTATTTCCATGAAAATAATCAGGATTTAAAAATCCATAGAAGGTTTTCTTTTTCATTAGTCTTTTATTGAGGGATTATCAAAGTGGTTAGGGTTTATATTCTCGAATTATCTTCTTTGATACATATGTTATGTTATACCCCAAAATTCTTTTATGAGGTGTATGTGCTTTCCATTGAAATTTGATATCATGAGTCACCTTATTTTAATTATATTAAAAGTTTTATTTTATTTTGTTCTTTCATGGGGTATATTATTGAAAAGTCACCAATGTAGTAATAGATTTATGTTATAATCCCATTTTTTAGAGATTACTTATGATCAATTTTATAATTATGAAATTTTGTGACCTATATTCAATAAATCCATTAATATTATTATAATTTCATTATTTATAAATATTACATTTTTTCATTTCATTTTCATCACTTTAAGAACTCAGGAAACCAAAAGAATTATTTTAACTATAACTGATTTTATTTCTCTCTTTGGTCAAAAATCATTATTCATCTATATCCAAGTATCATAAAATATTTTTTACTAACCTATAATAATTGATTAAGTTCAATTTTTAAAATTTTTTTTAAAAAAATATAATCATATATTCATTTTTTTAGTGAGGTAATTTGTAATTTTAGCAAAAATGTGAAAGGAAACTTTGTTTTTATATACACGACATAAAGGTTATTTCACACTATCATGGCAGTTCAATTTTTTGAAGATTACATTATATGTTTCGAAGTTTATTTTAAAATAAACTATTTTCCATAATATTTTTGGGATTTTTTGGACTTTAAATAAGTGAATTTGAAGTGAAAAGCATATTTTCTTTAAGAAATATTCTTGTGATCTTTTAAAGCCATTTTCATCAATGATAATATCATTTGAATGTTATTTATGATTTACTCGGGATATGATCCAATGATACCATCCACTTTAATTTTTAGGATGGATTCAGATGGTAGTGATGTAAATAAGATTCTATGATAATGGTTTTATACCCACGATTTATGTTATGATATAATGATACAATGTTTAGGAAAATTATTTCCATTCCACTAGTTGTCAATTGAGGAATATTTTATGATCTTTTGGCACAAAAATATATAATATTTACATTATATGATTGGTTGGACCAAAATTATACAACCATCTAATAAATTTGTTAAAGATGCATATCACATGAGTTAATAAGAACTGGAATGGGGACTGAACCTAGTTTGGTAAGGGAATATAAACATTATGATAGTCATGAGAGTGAAGCCTGAATATGGATATGATGAAATGGGGAGTAAACCCAACACATATTTATATTATTTGATGTCATCCATGACTAAGTTAATGATTTTATATTCTTATGTGTATTCCACAAAAACATATCTTATGTCAATGTTATGATTTCATTTCTCATGTTCATTGATTCCTTTATAATTAATGTCTTTTGAACTACGTTGATTAATGACATGATTTAACATTATGATCTATAGTATATTGTGTATATTTTTCAAGTGTTAATACCATGTTAACATACCCTTAGGATCATCTTATGCTATAGTGATCATTGATTAATCCCTTATTTACCCTTAATGGGAATCCAAGATTATCCTTCCTTATGTTTTCTATCCCTATTTTATAAATAAAGATTTTATATATGATATGTCTTAGAAGGGTGTCAATTATGAAGAAATTTGTGGGATATGATTTAGATCTCATATAAACTAGTTTTTATGCATCCATGACTCCTAAGACACTGAACATATACTATTCTATCATGGATCATAATGATGTGTATTGAATATTATTCTAATATGATGTAATATCTATGAAAAAAATATGGGTTTCAATAATTCGTATCAGATCAACATTTAGTTGCCTTTGGAAACTGGGATGATAAATATTTTGTGAGAAACCCAAGGATAATCCTATATATAGGAAAACATTCTATCTTACGGTAAATAAAGAAGATTTATTTTCTTATCAAAATAGACTTGTTTGGATACTACAAGTGTATTTGGTTTTGGAATATTTTTATCTAGGAGTAATAACATAGAAAATAATTGGTCGACTATATCTTAAGAATTATTCTAATGTATAGTGAGTTTTACCTTACTATGTATCAGGTTTGATACTCCCATGAGATATTCTTGGGTTAATTCATAATTTTTACAAATCATTATAAAGTTTTTGAATAAATTATTTCCATGGATAAACTTGGTTAAACCTAAGGTGTCACAGGATGAAAATAATGTTCCATGATTTAGCCAATGTATAAATGATTTTTTAAAATTATATGGTTTCTCACTATGATTATTCGATCTCACACTATGATTTATAGTTTTCTTAAATGTTTAGAACCCAAATTAATTTTGTTAATGTTGAATGTGATGGACAATATAATTATTTTCCACATGAGAAACCAATTTAAATTAGAATTATAATGAGAAATATTATGATTATTTCCAATATTCTATATCTTTATATTAATCAAAATCTCAAATAGGGTGATTTTCCAGATAATCCTATTAAAAAAAATTTATTTCCAAGAAGACCTTATAAGGAAGAAGGTTTTTCTTATTACTTGTTAATTATATTGGAAAAATACTCAGGGAAATGTCTTAGATTGAAAAAATAAGTTATATGTATGGAGAAAACTTTTATAGAGAAATTAATTACTAAGGAAAAATAAAGAGTTCATTGGAGTGATATAAATTTCATCCTAATATACCATATATTTTTCAATGTATTTTTATGGGGAATATGGGAATTATTTGAGATAATTCCTTAATCTAAGTTTTAAATCCTAGTTCAGGGAAGAAAATATGATATGTCAATCATTACAGTTGAATAATTAGAGTTAATATAATTTGGGATTAGAAATTTATGTTATATAAGTGTTTTATAAATGATATATTAGTCATAAGAATACTGAAATATATAATGTTTTCTCTACATAATTGTTTTAAAGAGTTTTTAGTATACATTTAATGGTACCAATAACCGTAAAAATAAATATAATGGAAAGGTGATAGTTTATGGAAAAAATGATTCATGGAGATATAACACCTAGTGTGTTATTGATTTGGTGAAAATAATGTTCAGTTAGAATAATTATATGATTAATATTGATAACGAAAAATGGATAGTATTAGTGACCTTGAAATTGGTTAATTATTTGAAGAAAAATTTATTTTGGTCATCTTTGATGAAGTTTATTTCTTTTTTGGATTTATAAATTATATTGAATAGTTTGTTGTTTTATTTAGGAAATTATTATTATGTTAATTTTTTTGAATAAAATATGTTTTCATTGAGGATTTATGGGGATTCATGTTGTTAATAAGTTTTAAGAGAATTTAGGATCAAGGTATTCACTTGTTTAGTATGTGACATTATGATTGACTTATATGTTGTTTGGAGGATTAATGATAAGTCGATTATGAAAATTTAGTAACCTTATTTATAAATTTTTTGAAATTTATTTTGGTTAATTGTGTTTTGGAAGTGTTTTTAGGTTAACCCCTTATGGAATGGTTTATGTTGAACATTATTGGTTACTCTTACGGATTTGAAGATTAAAATTTGATTTACCCATATTTGATAACCCATTCTAATCATTTTTTACTGGTAAATATATAGAGTTAATAGAAATGAATATTCATTATTTTATGGATGATATGATCTATTAAATATTAATTTTAATGATTTGGGCATGAAAAATTCTTCTTGAATATTCATTTTTTATAGTAAGAGATGAAGCAATAATTGATCAAAGAATAATAAAATGATGAAATTGTTCTTATGAAATGTAAATACATCAAGTAAGTGTATTTTATTATGTTCTCTATATTAATAGAGAAATAATCAATCATATTTAGGTAAAGGATATTGAAATAAAAATGTATTTCTTTTACATTTATTTTTAATGAATTGATATCCTTTTAACCCATCACTAATTTATGGTTTTGTGGTAATTAACTTTCAAATGACTATATTTTCTTCACTCTTTATTAGTCCTTAGACAGTAGTTTTCTATTCTATTTATAAATTTTCACTTCATACTAATTTTCTATATATATTTAAACCCAGTTATGGGTTATTTTTAGTAACATTTATGTTTCCCACATTGTATTTTAAAGTAAGATTTATTATCCCTCTATATATGTGGGGTTTCAATAATGTTATTTGGAAATATTAAAACATTAATGACTAAGAAAAATTTGAATGGTAAAAATTTATTTAGGGTTTTGGGGGAGAATTTTGCACCCAATTTTTTTTTAAATAATAATATTCTTGATAGCTTTATTAACACGCAACACCAAGCTTTATGCAAATTGATGTATAATATAAAAATACTATACTTTAAATGTGACTGTTATAACCTTGTTGTTCAATTGTAGGGTATGAATATGAATAATTTTGTAATTAAATATATTTATAATGGTCATATTCAATATAAATTTATTGATTAATTATTAGGAAATATGAAATCAGTTTTTAGTAATGATGTTTTAGGCTTCAAAAATGCATTTTATTCAAAAAAAAAATTTATTCAAAAATGATTTTTATTTATTATTATAAATGGAATATATAAGTAATTTATGAAAAATTTATTAAATTTATTTTTCAAACTTTTTATATTTTTTAAATCGGCATATCAAAATTAACTTATGGTAAAAAAATTATTTTTATAAAATTATTGATTTTTTAGTGAATAGTGAAAATATAGTTTTTTTAAATACTCTCTTTATTTTCAATAAATAAAGTAATTTCATTCTATTTATGATTATTTATTAAATTTAAATGTTACCCATTTTATTTATAATAATTTAATTAATTCCATTTTAATTATAAATATTCATGATTTTGATATAAGTTAATCTATAAGATTTATAAAATCTAAAAATTGTTCTTCACTTTATTTTATAAATTTATATTAAAACTAATTTATTCACATTTAAAATATTCATTTTAAAAAATTAAATTAATTTTTTAAATTAATATGTAAAAATTATATTGGAGTGTATTTTTGTTACTTTTCTGAAAATATTTATTTTTCGATGAATAATGGAAAATTAAAAATTTTAATATAAACTACCTTTTCATTTAAAGTATTTACAATGTTACATTTTATTTTAAATTGTTATAAGAGTATAATTAGTTAAATAATATTATTAATAATACAAATTATTTCATTTTCATAAATTTTATATTGAACATTTTTATAATAACTTTTTATACTTAAGAAAACCTTTTTTTTGAAAATTGGTTTTAATTCCATTTTATGTGTTTAATTTTAAATTAATTTCTGCCACATATCTGAATTAACTTTGAGAAAATGGATTTAATATTTTAAAAAAATATATAATTAATATTATCTAATAATTTCAACATAATTTTTTTTCTAAATGAATAGTAAAAATAGTAAAAGAATCAAAGTTAAGGTTAGAATGGGTTTACTAGGTGTTAAACCAAGACTGGATGGTATGTTTTTCGATAACTTTTTTCTAAATCCTATATTATGGATATATATTAGAATTATTATATTCCACCTTATAATATCTAGCCATTTGAAATACTTTTTCATGGGTATGACTTTATTATATTTTAATCCTATAAAAAAGTCCATGTCTGTCCTCTCCTCCACTTATAAAAGGACACCCTCCTATCTCTTTTTTAAACTACTTGGAGATATCTAAATCGACCAAAAACATCCCGATTATCTTCTCAAATAACATATAGATGAATTATAGGTTCTTTTATTCTAAAAATACCATTCTATGGGTCCTTAACAATAGATCTAAAGATTCCCTACCAAATAATAGGTAATCATCTTACCCAAACTCTTTTAATTTATTTCTTTCTCTAACAGCACTAAATATATGGTATACATCATAAAATAATAAATTAAGTATCATAAATATACTAATTTTTATTATTATTATTTTACCATTAGTATCTGCAATCTTTTCCATCAAATGGTAAGTAAATGTTTTGCTCTTGTGTATATGTGAACGACCACCACCATATAGCGATAAAATTTATTTTCTCATAATCATATTTGAAGGAAATTTTTTATGATGGGTCAAAATGTTTTATATAATATTTATGAAATTATTATTATTATTTAATTATATTATCATGTCTACATTCTTAACTTCCAATCCATTGAAAAATGATAACATCTCTTATGCATACAAGTGGACAATAACATCCACCAGGCAATTTGATTCGTTTTTTTCTGATTTTAATGGATGGTAATAATGATATATTTAATGAATATATATGATATATATAATATATTAATTATTCTAGAAATTCAAACTATTTTTTAACTTTATTTCTTTCCATCTATCGAAAATTGAAAACATTGTCCACATGTACATACGGCCAATCATTTCCATGAATGGTGTAATTTATTTTTATGTCCCTACCTTTTATAGATGAATGTATATATATAATGAAAATATATGATATTTATATCATTATTAAATAAATATATTATTTAATTAAGATCAATGTAGTACTAGAACTACCAAAGTAAAATTTATATGAAAAATAAAATAGGTAACACCAAGAAATTATTATTTTAATAAATATTTATTAATAAATATGTGTTTAAATATTATAAGTGGATAATAAATGATATTGAAATTATTAAAATTAATTTTTTATATGATTATGTTAAATATAATTTTATTATATATAATTTTATATCACTTCCGAAGGAAAATTGAACTTGAGATAGGGGATTCTCGTCTCACTTATATTTCTATGAGGCACAGGACATATTCACTACTCATTTCCTTTGTGTTGTATATAAAATAACTATAAAGGTATTTTATGATTATTTTAATCAAAATTATTTGGATTTAAAAATATATATAATTTTCCCACAATGATGAGGTTTTGATTTAGAGATTACCAAATTGGTAAGGGTATATCATCTCAAATTATATTCTTTAAGACATATGTTATATTATGAACCTACCTTATTTCATAAGGTATAAATAATACCCTTTTAAATTTTATACCATGAATATAATTTTGATCTATTTGTTTAATGTTTCATTATATTTTATTTTTTCAGGAATCTTATGATTCAAAAGTTACAAAATCGGTAAGGGGTTTATGTTATAATCTCATTGTTAATAGGTATTATTTATGATTATGTTTCGGATAAATAAATTTTATAATATATATCTCAATAATCCAATGATTTTTATAATAATTTTTTTATTTCTGTATTTTACGTGTTTTCCATTGATTTTTATCTCATTAAATACCTCATAGACTAAAAGAATGTTTTTATAGAAAAAAAACATTATTTCTCTCTTTGGTTAAATATAATTTTTCTTCCAGATCAATTTTTTCTTAACCTTTCTTAAAAATAAAAAATTAATACCTAAATAAATTTTTTCCCATGATTTATTTTTAACATAATATTTTAAATGGAATCTTATTGAGATTTTTTTAAAGATGTACTATTGAATTTTTAGCAAGAATGTGAAAGGAATATTTTTTTTATATACCCATCATGAAGGGAATTTCCCGCTGTTTGGACAAATAAATAATTTGAAGCATCCTTTAAAGGTTTGCAGGTTTCTATTAAAATAAATTGTTTTCCTTAATATATGGGGAACTTTTTTATTTTAAACAAGTTATTTTATAGTGTAAAGTGTATTTTCTACATGAAATTTTCCAGTAATATTTTAAAGTCATTTTTCATCCATGATATCATCCATTGATGTTACATATGTTATATTGGGGATATGATCCAGCGATATCATCCCATGTTATTCTTTTGATGAATTATGATGATGATAATTTAATGATGACTCTAGAAAAATCATTTCTAACCCACAAGTCAAGCAATAATAGAATTATGGAATGTTTATAAACCAATTTCTTTTCCACATGTTTTACTATGATGAATATTTAATGATATTGTTGCACACAATTTTTTTTGTTTTAGTTATGTTATGGGTGGGAATTGAATCATATAGACCTATAATACTTTGGTTAAAGATAGATATCTCATCAGTTAGTAATGAATAGAATATCGAGTGAACCCGATTTAGTAAAGAATTATATCCACTATGATAGTCTTTATAGTGGACTAAGAGTAAGGATATGATGTAATGGGGGTTGAACCCAATCTACTATGATAGTCTTAACTATGATTCTTGATTAATGTCATGATTTTCAATGCTTATGTGTATTCCAACAACTTGGGTTTTATGCCAATGTTATAATTTAATGAATCATTTATTGTATTCATTTATGATTCAGATCTAATAATTTTTTAAGATTTATTCCATGATTAATTTTTTTGATATATAACATACTGGTTGTATTTTTTAAATTTTATGCTCATGTTATTATACCTTTATGATCGTGTTATGATTTATTGATCATTGAAGTATCTCTTGTTTAACCTTACTAATCATCTAATTTCATCTTTTCTTATGTGTCATTTCCTTGGGTTATGAATAAAGGTTTTAAGTATGATATGTCTAATATGGGTTCTATTTATGAATAACTTTGTGAGAGATGATATAGAACTCTTATGAACCAATTTTTTTATATCCATGTTTCCAAAGACACTAAATATATAAAATTATGGTCATAATGTTATCTATTTAATATTAATCTTATAAGATGTGATATCTATGTATGAAAAGTATAGTTTGATATTGTTGGTATAAAATCATGGTTTAGTTACCTTTGGAAAATGGGATGAGAAAAATTTTGTGAGAACCCTTAGGATAATTTTATTTATTGGAGACCATCATATTTTATCATAAAGAAAGGAGAGTGGTTTTCTTTAAAAAATGACCATGTTTAGAAACTACAAGTGGGAATGGTTTTTTCAAAGATGAATTTAGCTATAAAAACCCAAAATATAATTAATTGAGTAAATCTCATCCATCATTCATGTGAATAGTGATTTTCGATTATTTTTCACCTAGTTTGATTGTCATGGCAAATATTATTGATATATTTCACATTTTATGTATGAACCATTATGATGAATTTGAATATATGATTAGAATTTTTGACTATGGATAAACCTAAGTTTTCATAGTTTGAAAATTATGAGTCATCATTTAGACATCCAATAAATGATTTTTCATGATTATGTGGCTTGTCATTATGATTATTGGATCTCACATTGTGATTTTTAGATTTGGTCAATAGTTAAAATGAGGCGGTGTTGTATTAATATTGAATGTGATGGGAAAAAGAATAATTTACCACATAATAAACCAAGTGAAAAAAGAGTCAGAATGGGAAAACATGGTATTATTAATAATCATTAATCACA
Source organism: Viscum album (assembly GCA_963277665.1). NCBI lineage: Eukaryota > Viridiplantae > Streptophyta > Magnoliopsida > Santalales > Viscaceae > Viscum > Viscum album. Next base: position 1,470,466,265 of record OY728158.1, read on the forward strand.
TTATATGATTAATTATATCAACATGGTTGAGTTTCCTAAGGCAGCAAATAAAATAAAAATGGATTTTCATGAAGACCTTAAAAGGAAGAAGATTAATATTCCTACATTTTTATTATGTGGGAAGATACACTCTATTAAATGTATTACATAGTAAACAAGATGTTTATTTGGGTTGAAAATAAGGGAATTGAGAATGTAATTTTTGAGGAAAAATGAAGATTTCATTATAGGGATATAAAGTTCATCCCAGCATTCCATTTATTGTTTAATGTTTTTCTATAGGTAATATGGGTATTCCTTGAGTCAATACCCGTATCCATGGTTTAACTCTTAGAACAAGGAATGATCTATTCTTTGTAAACAGTTTAAGTGGAAGGATTAAAGTGTTTATGAATTGGGATTAAAGAATAATTTTATATAAGTATTTTTTCAATGATATTATGGTTATAAGAATCATAAAACATATAATGGTTTTTCTGTAGAAGTTTTACATTAATGATTTTTCAGCATATGTTGAATGGTACCCAGAACATTGAAAAGTGTTTTAATAATAAGCTGATATTTTTTGAAAAAAACATAATTGATTGAAATATAACCCTTAATTTTTTTCTTGCTGTTGATATTATATTTTTTTAAGTGAAATAAATAGATCATTGGTATTGATCAAGTGAAATGGGTAGTATTTGTGACCTGGAATTTGGTTAATGATTTTATAAAAGAGTTATTTAGGTTATCATTGATGAAGTTTATCACATTTTTTGAATTTATGGAATATATTAAATAGACTATGATTTTATTTGAGGAATAAATACTATGTCATGTTTTTTAAGCATGTATATACACTAAGATTTTATGGAAATATAGGTTATTAGTATTGTTTTAAGAGAATAAATTATTGAGGTATTCTCATGTCGAGCATGTGGCATTATGAGTTAGTTTATATCATTTGGAGGATTAATGTTAAGTTGATTGTGGAAATTTAGGAACCTTCTAACTAAATTTTTTGAATTTTAATTTTTTCAGACATATTTAAGAAATAATTTTATGTTCAGTACTTAGGAAATGGTTTATGTTGAACATTTTAGGTTATTGTAAAGTATTTTAGGATTAAAATACAATTTATTCATATTATATAATATATGATAATAATTTTTTGTTTTGGTAAATATATTCAGATGGTTGGAATATATTTTCATTCTTTTATGGGTCTTATGATCCATTAAATGTTAATTTTAGTTATTTGGTTAAGAAAAAATCAACATGAATTTTCATTTTTTAAGTAAGATATTAAGTAGAAGTTGATCAAAGCACAACCGAAGGATGAAAGTTTGGTCATGAAATTGAAATACATATTTTAATTGTATTTTCTCATTTTATCTATCTTGATAGAAAAATAATACCTTAAATTTATGAAATGGATATTGATATAAAAATTTTATTCTATTACCTTCATTTCTTATAACTTTATTTTTATTTAAGCCATAATTAATTTATGGTTTTTTAGTCATTATCTTTCTCATGACCATGTTTTATATCGCTCTATATTAATCCTTAGACACTAGTTTTCTCCTCAATATCAAAATTTCAATATCTATATAATTCTATCTTTATCTGGAAACCTGATTAATTTTTATTTCAAGTAAGATTTATGTTTCCAACATTTCCTTTTTATGTGAAGATTTATTATACCATTGTATGATGTGGTTTTCAAATAATGTATTTTATAATATTGATCCTTTGATGATCGAGATAAAATTTTGAGGGTGAAATTTATTTAGGTGTATGGGGAGAATGAAACACCTTAAATTTTAGTTTAAAATAGTAATAATCTTGATATATTTCTTAACCCACAACATTGTACTTTAAGTTAGTTGAGATATATTATAAAAAATTTATTATTTAAATGTGATCGTTATAAACTTGTTGTTAAATTGGTGGGTATGAATTTGAGTATTTTCATTATGAAAATATATTTATAATGTTCTTAATCTATAAAAATTTATTTATTAATTCTTATTAAATAAGAACTCAATTTTTAGTAAATTCATTTTATTCTTTAAAAATCCATTTTATTCAAAAATGATTTTTATTGATTTTTATGCATGGAAATTGTTATTAATTTATGTCTTTTTTAGAAATTTTATTTTATTAATATAACATAATTTATGAAATTACAATGAAAAAAAATTATCTTAAGGAGAATTATTTTTATTTTTCTGAAATGATTCTTTTTTCAATGAACAGTGAAAATTTCATTTTTTTTCCAATACTTCCATTTTTTTACATTGAATAAGGTTACTTAAAATCCCAATTATATTTGTAATTTTATATTATATTGAAATATGATTCATTTTAATTATAATAATCTAATAAATTCTATTTCAATTATAAATATTCCTGATTTGGATATAAAATAATTGATATGCATAAAAACACAATTTTCTAAAAACTATTTTTCATTTTGTGTTTTATGAATTTATATTAAAAAATTTTCTAAAACTATTAGATTTTAAAAAAAACTAAAATAAATTTTTAAATAAAAATTTAAAAATTATCTTAAATTTAATTTTTTATTATTTTCTAAAAAGTTTTATTTTTCATTGAATAGTGGAAAGTAATGATTTTTATTGAAAAATTTTGTTTCATTTAATGAATTTAAATTTTTTTCATTTTGTTATAAAATGTTTCTAAATGTTTAATTAGATAAATAATATTATAAAAAATATAATTTTGTTTATTTTAATAAGTTTTAAATTTAATTTTTATATAAAACAATTGTATACATAAATTTTGTTTAGTAAAACTGTTTTTCATCACATTTTTTTAGTTTAATTTTAAATTAAATTATAAAACATATGTGAATTAAGTTTAATAAAATTTATAAAATATATGGACTAAACCTAATTAATATTATTTAATAAGTTCAACTTAATTTTTTTCATAATGAATAGAAAAATTGTAAAAATATTAAAACAAATTATTGTGGTTAAGGATAAAATGGGATTACCTTGAGGTTAAACCAACAAATAATGGCAATTGTTTCAATTATACTTGTATAAATACTATTTAATGTCTATATATTAACATTAACCTTTCCCAAATTCAAAAATCTTTCCATTCGTAAGCATTTGGAATGGGTATGACTTTATTAAATTTCAATATTTTAATAAATTCCAACTGTGTCCTCTTCTCCACTTATTAAAAGACACCCCTCCTTTCTCTTATTTACACCACATTGAGCTATATATATCAAAAAAACCCATACCAATTATATTCTAAACATATTTATTAATAATTTTGGGGTTATTTTTTTTTAAATACCATTCCATGGATTTATAAGAAATGATCTAAAGGATCCATACCAAAGAAGAGGTAATCATTTTACCCAAAATCTTTCAGTATATTTATTTATATACCTCCACTAAATCTATATTATTCACCATAATATATTATATTATGTATCCTAAATATAATTAAATTTTTATTATAATTATTAAACCACAAATACCCCCCCATTATTTCATTAAATTGAAAGTTAAAGTATCGCTCGTGCATACGTGTGGACTACCACCTCCACATAACCATACAATTCATTTTCCCATCACCGTTTTTATGGGATGGTAATTATTATGGGTTTAAAGTTTATATATGATATTTATGAAATAATTTTTATTCTTTAATTATAATATCATTTCTACCTTCTTACCTTTCAATCCATTATAAAATGGTAATGTCGCTCATGTGTACGTGTGAACTACCTCATCCACGAAGAGATGTGATTAATTTTTTCAATATGTTTTACATGGACAATAATAATAATAGATTTAATTTATATATAAAATATATATTATTTGATAATGATTCTAGAAAGGTTACATATTATTTACCTTTATTTCATCCCATCCGTTGAAAAGTGAAAACAGTGTCCAAGCATGCGTATGGCCAACTGTCTCCATGTGTGGTGTCATTTAATTTTCTATCACTCCCTTTCATGTATAGTCATAAATAATTATATAATTAATATATATTATATTGTTATTATTATTAAAATATTTTATATTATATAACCATAATCAAGATACAAGTTCCATAATTACTAAACTAAAATTCTCACAAAAAACAAAAAATTTAACACGCATAAAAGATTATTTTAATATGAAATTATTAATAAAAGGGTGTTAAAATAAAATAAGTTGATAATATATGATATTAAAATTATTAAAATTATTCTATTATATAATTATAATAAATTTACAATTATTATGCAGTATGTTAGAATTCTTTTGAAGAAAATTCAAGCTTGAGGTGATGGAATCTTGTCTCACTTGTATTTCTGTGAGACAAATGACATATTCACCACTTATTTCCATTTTGTGGTGTATATATGTCCCAAGAATGTATTTTTTGATTATTTTAATAAAAATTATTATGATATAACAATTTATTTAAGGTACTCTATTTCTGATGTTTTTTATTCAAAGACTACTAAATATGTAAGGGTTTATAATTTCAAATTGACTTCTTTGATACAATGTTATAATATTCACCAATATTTCTTTTTTAGGTTTAAGTAATTCCATTTGAAATATTATATCCTGAATATTCTTATGTTCATGATATTTAATGTTTCATTTGAATTTATTATTTCTTGTGGATCACGATTCAAAAGTTACCAAAGCGATATGGGATTTATGTTACAATCTCACTGTTTATCGGGATTTTTTATGATCAAGATTCCATTGATGGGAATTTATGACCTATATCTAAAGAATACCATGAATTTAATTATCATATTTTTATTTATGTATATTTCTTATTTTCCTTTTATTTTATTCTCTTTTAAAACTCAAGAAACTGAAATAATATGTTTATGTAAAACAGACATTATTTCTCTCTTCGATCAAAAAACCTTCTTCTTTTATATCCCTATTTTCTTAACCTAGGTTATTAAGAAATGTTTTATGTATGATATTTATAATAATTGTGTTGTTTATGTGAAAATTAGTTGGAGATTATTTAGATATCAAACAAACCAATTTTTGGTTTCCATGTTTCTAAATACACTGAAAATATATGATTCAAGAATGGATCATAATGTTATATATTGAATATTCATCTAATAAGATGTAATATCTATGAATGAAAAGTATAGTTTTTTATAGTTTTTTTTCAAATTAAGGTTTAGTTTTATTTGAAAACCTGGATGATAAAACTTTAGTGACTACCCCTATGATAATCCTATTTATAGGATAACTTTATAGGTTATGGTAAAAAATGTGTGTGGTTTTCCTAGAAAAAACAGTCATGATTAGATAATAAAAGTGGATTTGGTTTTTTTATAGATTAATCATAGAGTAACAACCTTAAAAATAATTGGTCAAGTGTATCTTAGGAATAATTCTAGTGCATGGTGATTTTTCCTTTACTTTGCACCTGGTTTGATACTCCTATGAGATATGCTTGGGTTAATACCACTTTTCATCACAAACCATTATAAAGGATTTAAAAAACATTACATGGATAACCTTAGTTAAACATAAGGTTTTATAGGATGAAAATATTTTTACAGGGTTTATACATAATGTAAATTATTTTTTATGATTATGTGGTTTCTCACTGTGATTATTGGATCCCATATTGTGGTTTTGGGTTCTCATAAATGTTTAGAATGAAGAGTAATTATCATTGATATTGATGAATAAAATGGGATAGTATTGGTGCCTTTAAATCGATTAGTTGTTTTATGATAAATTTATTTAAGTTATCTTTGATAGATTTTATTTATTTTTTGGATTTATGGAATATATTTAATAGTATATGGTTTTATTTGTGGAATAAGGATTGTGTTAATTTTTGGAATCATATATGTTTTCAAAGATGTTTATATAGAGATTCAATTTATTATTAGATTTTAAGATACTATATTATCAAGGAATTAAATTGTTTATCATGTGACATTTTGAGTTAATTTATGTTATTTATAGGATTAATGTTAAGTTATTTTTGGAAATTTAGTGACCATATATCTAATTTTTTTGAATTTTAATTTAGTTATAAATATTATGGAATATTTTTAAGTTTAAATACTTATATAATGGTTTACATTGAACTTTGGGTGTTATTATTATGCATTTGAAGATTAAAATATGATTTATACACATCAGATAACCCATGAAAATCATTTTTGTTTTTGAAAATATATAGAGATGTGAGGAATGTATTTAAATTATTTTATGGATCTTATTATCTATTAAATTATAATTTTAGTTCTTTGAGAATGAAAAAATCCACTTGAATATCCATTTTTTAGAGACGGAGATAAAGTAGAAATTGATCACATCATAACCAAAGGATGAAATTTTTATTATGTAATGTAAATACATCAAGTTTATTTTCTTATGTTTTGTATCTTGATAGTAAAAGAATCCATAAAAATTAGTTAAATGATTTTAAATAGACAATTTATTCTTTTACCATCATTTTGGATGAATTTATGTCCTTTTAACCCCTTATTGATTTATGGATTTTTGGTAATTAACTTTGTCATGACCATGTTATATATCTCTCATTATTAGTACTTAGACACTATTTTTCTCTTTTATGTCTAAATTTTAAAGTCCTACCATTTTTTATATATATTGAAACCCAATTATGTGTTATTTAAATTAACCATTATATTTCCCACTTTCCCTTTTTAAAGTATATTTTATTATCTCTCTATACGATGTGGGTTTTCAATAAATGTATTTTGAAATATTGAGCCTTTAATTACCAACATAATATTTCAATGTAAAAATTATTTATTGGGTGGGGGATAGTTTAAAACACCAAAATTTTATCTTAAAATAATAATAATCTTGATATCATTCTCAACATGAAACACCAAGCTTGAAGAGAATTGAAATATAATATTAAAATATTACAATTTAAATGTAACCATTATATCTTAGTTGTTGAATTGGTGGGTTTGAAAATTATTAGTTGAATTATGAAATATATGTATAATAGTCCTACCCAATATTAATTTATTGAGTAATTTTTATGAAATAATTACTTGGTTGTTATTATAGTTGTTTTATGGTTCAAAAATGCATTTTATCTGAAAATGGTTTTATTAATTTTGGTGCATGGAAATTATAATGAATTTATAAAAATTATATAAATATTATTTTATAAAATGAACATAAATTTTTAACTCATAATATCGAAATTAAATTATGTTAAATTTTTTGGATTTTTTTGAAATGATTGATTTTTCAGCGAATAGTGAAAATACAATTATTTTTCAAATTATTGCTTTATTTTCATTAAATAATTTAATTTAAAGGTATTTTTTTTATATTTTCATATTAAAGATAAATTTGGCCCATTATATTTTTAATAATCAAATTAATTTAATTTTAATTAGCAATATTCATGACTTTGATATAATTTAATTTATATACTTAAAACACATTTAAAAAAAATATTTTTCACTGTGTTTTATGAATTTGTATTAAAAATAATTTATTACACCTTTATATAATATATTTTTAAAAAATATATATTAATTTTCAAAATTATAATATAAAACTTATCTTAGACTGATATTTTGATAATTTTTTTGAAAAGATAGATTTTTTGATGAATAATAAAATACTAATTTTTTTTGAAAACATCATTATAATTTAAAGCATTTAAAAAAGTTAAATATTATTTTAAATAGTTATAAAATAATAATTAGTTCGATTATATTATTAATAATCCAATTTATGTCATTTTAATCAATTTTACATGGAATTTTATTGTTAAAACGTTTTATACTAATGAAAAAAATCTTTAAACCCACTTTTCATCACATTTTATGGGTTTAATTTTAAATTAAATTCTAAAAACATTGTGAATATAATTTGGAAAAATAGATTTCATATTTATAAAAAAACATAACTAATATTTTTTTAATATGGTCAACTTAGTTTATTATCCTAATGATTTGTATAGTAGTATAAAAAATATCATAGTTAAGGTTTAAATGGGTTCACTAGGTGTTAAACCAAGAGATAATGGTATATTTTCCAATTAAAACTATCTAAATCCAATAGTATGGATATATTTTGGAATTATAATATTCCACCATATAATATCTATCCATTTGGAATCCTTTTTCATTGGTAAGAATTTATTATATTTTAATCTTTAAAAAAAATTCAAGTGTCTCATATCCCCCGCTTAAAAAAGACACTCCTCTATTATCTTGTTTACACTATTAGAGCTATCTATATTGACCAAAAAATAGACCAATTATGTTATTAAATACCTTATTCACTAATTAGTGGTATTTTTATTCTAAAAATTCTATTATAAGTTGTTGGATTTTAAGATATTCTCAAATCACAATACATAAAAGAGTGGGTGAATTGTTATTTAAAATAGTGTTTAAAATAATTAAACATAACAAAACAAAACCTCTTAAAGTTAGATTAACAGACTCATACCTTAGTCTGAAAAATAATGTCATAGAATTGAAACCAATCTATTTTATAACTAAATTAAAGTAAATATCTGAATCACAATGGATCTGATTATCGGAGTAATCTTATTATCATATCATAGTTAATACGATAAATCAAATAGTAATATAAAGACGAATATGAGGTTTCACTTTCTATTAAAATGTGTCTTGCAATATAAACTTTTATACAACAAGTAAAATTATAGCATACAAAAAAAAGAATGACTTTAAAGCTATTAAAAGATAAACATAGTTTCTGCATAAGTTTAAGGTACTCTATAAACACTACTAAAGGTTTTCCTTGTTTTATACTTCCATAAAATTATATCTTTCCCTAAAAAGGAAATACCTCTATACAAAGATCATAATTTCTCTATCTTCCTATCCTCCTATTCCCTCGATATTATGATCATCATTAATCTATCTATCTATCCTTGGTATCCCTCAATCTGATGAATTTTAATCTCCATCTTCTAATATCTTGAAACCCTCATTTTTTATGATGATCGAACATGGAAACAATTTGAAAACAATTCTTAAAGAGACAACCTGACAAGGTTTCTTCATAAAGACTTCCCTATAAAGAAATAAAAAGATTAAAATTGAGATTTTCATGGTGATTATTCTTTAGAAAAATCAAGAGTGAATAAAATTTACGAGCTCTAAACTCTTTAAATGACCCAGTATTTATATGTATCATCTAAATGGTCATATTGGGCTCCCAATGGTCATCTATTTCTATGTTTGATGAAAAGAATTGGACACCTAACACTTGAATTCTCATAACTCTCCGGCCTAACTGATTTTTTGGCGTCCTATTTTTTAACACCATTATAATGTTAAATATTTTCCTTCCATTAGAAATAAGACTTTTGAATACAATTATAAACTTAAGTTAGTTTGATGGACTTTTTTAACAATGTAAATAGGACAATCTTCATGATTGTTTGTCTGATGTTATCAGTATTGGTATCAGAATGATTTTTAATAATATATAATTAATATAGTCACGATTGAAAGTATAACTTCTTTTACTAAAATGGGTAATTCTAATTCATCAGAAAAATACCCATTACGATAATTTTAATGAAGAATATAAACTTTATACTCATTTTAATTAAGAACTTCTTCTAAGTATGGTAAAATATATTGTTTTCAAAAAAAAATATAAAAAAATTTGGACATAGTAAATAAGTTTTAAGTAAGGTTTTTATATTTCTAGAACAAAAGGTATGGAAAATTAAGAAGTATAACTTCTAACTCAATACAAGATTCCTTAATAATAGATCTAAAGGAGACCTACCTAAGGAGAGGTGGTCATCTTACCAGGACTCTTTCCATTTATTTCTTCTTCTACATCCACTAAATATATGGTATTAAATATATAATAATAAATTAAGTAGCCTAAATATATGGAAAATTTATTATGATTATGTAACCACCAATATCCACCCTCTTTTCCATCATGTGGGAAGTGAATGTATTGATCGTGTGTACAAGTGGACTACTTCCTCCATATAGAAATACAATTTTTTTCCAATAATCATATTTTATGGATATTTGTTATGATTTTTTTAGAGATTATATATGATAATTATGTAAAAATTATTCTTTTAGAATTATAATATCATATATACCTTATTAGCTTCTAATCTATTGGAAAATGATAATGTTTCCCATGCGTACGTGTGGAATGTCACCAAAATGAAGCGATGTGATTCATTTTTTTGTTCTGATTTTCATGTATGTTAATAAGGATAAATTTAATGAATATATATGATATATAAAATTTATTAATGATTCTATAAATTTAAATTATTATTTACCTTTATTTATTTTCATTCATTAAAAAATGAAAACATAGGTCATGTCTACATGCAACCTACCATCTCCTGGAACGATGTAATTAATTTTTATATCCCTACTTTTTATAGATAAATGTTAATATATATATATATAATGAAAGTATATGATATTTTTATAATTATTATGATTTTTTAGATGATTTAACCATGATCAATGTACTAGTACCAGAACTACCAAACTGAAACTCGAATAAATATCTAAACAATTAACACCCATAAAAGATGAATTTAAAAATGAATTATTAAAAAATGGGTGTTGAAATATTATATGTGGATAATATATGATATTAAATTTCTTCATAGTATTTTTCTAATTTAATTATAATAAATTTAAATTTATTATGTATAATTTTAGAGCATATTCAATGAAAAGTAGAACTTAAGGTAAGGGGTTCTCATCTCACTTTTATTTTTGGGAGACTCATTCTATATTCACCACTTATTTCCTTAGTTTTGTATATATAATACCCATGAATGTATTTTATGATTATTTATTTTAAAATTATTGGGATCTACACATTTATATAATGGACCCTATTTCATGAGGTTTTGATTCAATGATTGCCAAATTTCTATGTGTTTGTCATCACAGATCATCTTCTTTGAGACATATTTTATGTTATAAACTTATATTATTTTATTAGGTTTAATCACAAACCTTCTAAAGTTTATATAATGGATATAATTTTGATTAAGATATTTAATGTTTCATTTGATGTATTTTTTTCATGGAACTTACGATTCAAAAGTTACCAAATCGGTAAGCTAATTGTGTTATAATCTCATTATTAATCAACATTGTTTATGATCTTGTTTGTGATAATGAAATGTTATAACATATCTATAAATAATCCCATGAGTTTTCTATTCATTTTTTTATTTCTATATATGAAATTATTTCCTTTCATTTTAATCTCTTTAAGAACTCAGGAGACCAAAAGAATTTTTTTTATGGAAAACTGTCTTTATTTCTCTCTTTTGTTAGAAATAATTTTTCTTATATATAAATGTTTATAAAAAAAATTTAATACTCTCAAATTATTTCTTAAAGTTATTTTTACCCATGTTTTATTTTTTTCAAACTATGAAGAAAATCCTGGGTCTGAGTGAGTTGGACCTAAAATTATTAAATTATACAAAACAGTACATAAATTCAGGCATTATAAGGGGAATTACAAGAGTGAGAGTGTACCACACCCTCTATTTCATCGTCCACCATGTTGGAACAAAAATTGGGTATCCCGAAGGACCACATGGTACTCATCTCCATAATTTCATACTTCGAGAGAGCATTAGAGACTATATTCGCATCCCTATAAACATGTGATATATAAATCTAGAGGTGTCTAGAATGATTGGGGAATTTAATCTATTGTGGGAGGAGTTTCCAAGTCACATCTTTGGTTCAGTTTTTAAAAGTATTCACATCGATCTTTGAGTCGGATTCAATCTTTAAGGTTGACCAATTTTTTTGGACAGTATGTTTGATTGTGTAGATCACATTCCAATTCTCAGTTTCATAATAGGTACCTTGGCCAATGTAGTGTTGGAAGCATCTTTTGGTAAATACACAATAGGTGTAGAAAACCACCTTGCATCCTTAAGTTCCAAGCAAGACAAAAGTCACTCCATCAGTTTTAACACTAATGGAAAGGTTTAATAGTGGAATCTAATGAACAAACACCAAGTCAATAGGCCTCCTCAGTTTTATAGAAACTCCAAGAATCCTAATGGTTTTCAGGTCATTAAGGCAATTATGTGGTGTGCATGATTGAACCATAGTAGCAGAATGTATATCTTTATAAAATGTGATGGAACCTTTATAAAGATATGCAATTTTTTTGATAAAAATGGTTTTATTTCTAGAAGACTAGATGACATATATGTCCTAATAAGTATCCACAAGAAGTAGTTTGTGGACTTGGTAACTCTTCTTAACATTTTTTTAAGATGTTATTTTTATATTTTTACCAAAAATGTGCAAGGAATATTTATTTTTTCATACACGGCATGAAGAAAATTTCTAAAACATAGATAATGATAAATAATTTGATGTATGCATTAAAATTTTCCAAAGTTCCATTAAAATATAATGGTTTCCTTAATATTTGGGAAATTTTTAGATTTTAAACAAGTGATTTCAATGGGAAATTATTTTCCCTCTTGAATTGTTTGAGTGGTCTTTTGAAGTCATTATTCATTGATGATAAAATACATTGATGTTAATTATGTTTTACTATGTATATAAACCAACAATATCATCCAATTTTATTATTTGGATGGATTATTATGAAGACAATTTAATAGAGATTTTATGAAACTCATTTCTAACTCATAGGTTATTCTATGATAAAATGATGAAATGTTTATAAAACATCTTCACTTTCCATGGGTTATATTATGATCAATATTTTATGATCTTATGGCATGCATATGTATTAGTTTAATTATGTGATAGGTGGGTGGGAAATTATATATACCTATAATTCATTGGGTAAATATGGATATCTCATGAGATAATGAGGACTGAGATAGGGAGTGCACTCAGTTCGGTAAGGGACACTGCCCACTATGACACTCATGGGAGTGAAACCTGACTAATGATATGATAGAATGGGGAGTGAACCCAATCCAGTGTGATAGTCTTTGCTATGAGCCTTGACTAAGGTAATTATTTTCTTTGATTATGTGTATTCCAAAAACTTATTTCATATTACAATGTTATAATTTCATGGATCATGTTCTTTGATTATTTTATGATTCATGTCTTTTGAACTACCATGCTTTATTCCATGATTAATGATTATGTCTTATAATATACTGGGGATAATTTTCAAAATTTAATCTCATGTTATCCCACCCCTTTTCTCATGTTATGCTTTAGTGATCAGAAAATTCTCTCTTTTTAAACCTTACTTTGCATATAAGCTCATCCTTTATTATGTTTCCTTTCCTAGGTTGTGAAGAAAGTTTTTAAGTATTATATATCTAATAAGGGTGATAATTATGAAGAACATGGTGGGAGAAGATGTAGAACTCTTATGAATCTGTTTTTTATATATCCTAGTTTCCAAAGACACTTAATATACATTATTAGGGTGTGGATCCTAATGTTATATATTGAATAATCATCGAATAAGATGTAATATCAATATATGAATATTATAGGTATTTATAGTTGGAAAAAATAAATGTATAGTTACTTTTATAAAATGGGATGAGAAAACTTTAATGAGAACCCATAGGATAATCCTATTAATCGAACAATTTCCTATGTTATGGTAAAAAAAAGAGTGTGGTTTTATTCAAAAAAATGTATTTATTTGGATACTATAAGTGTAAATGTTTTTAGAATTTATGCATATAGAGGTAATAACCCTGAAAATAATTGGTTTAGTATGTCACATAAATCATTCAATTGAATAATGATTTTTCCCTTATAGTTCACCTGGTTTCATAGTCCTGAGAAATATGCTTGGGATATTTCATATTTTCTTTATGAACCATTATGAATTATTTGAATAGATTATAATCATGTATGGACTTGGTTAAACATAATGTTTCATCAGATAAAAAGATGGTTTCATGATTTATACATCCTATAAATGACTTTTCATGATTATGTGGTTTCTCACTATGATTATTGGATCTCACATAGTTATTTTTCTTTTTGTTCAATGGTTGGAATTATGAGTAATTGTATTGATATTTAATTCTATGGATAATGGAATAATTTTACTCATGAGAAACTAAGATAAATAATAATAGGAATGAAAAACCTTATGATTATTCATAATCATTTAACTCATTATATGAATAATAATATCAACAGGGGTGAGTTTCAAAAGGCACGTGATAAAAATTGGAGTTTGATGATGCCCTTTGAGGGAAGAATATTTTTTCCCTACATGTTGAGTATGTGAGAAAAATACTCGGGGAAATGTCAAAGATGGAAAAAAAGATTCTTTTGAGTTTTAAAGAAGGGAATAGTGAAATTAATTATTAGGGAAAAAAGAAGAGTTCATTAGAGGGACATAAAGGTCATAACAACATGACATATATAGTTTAATGTATTTTCTATAGTTAATATGGGAATTATCTAAGTCAATGATCAAGTCCATTTTTTAACTACTAGACCAGGGAAGGACTTATGGTTTTTCGACTATTTAAGAGAAAGGATTTATGTGTTTATGAATTGGAATCAAGAAATATGTTAGATAAGTATTTTTTAAATTATATTCAAGTAATAAGAATCATAAAAAATATAATTATTATCCTTTAGAAAGTTTTTATTGTGTATTATTCAGAATACATTAAATAGTTCCAATAAATTTGAAAAGAAATTTAATGTTAAGGTGATATTTTACAGAAAAAACATGATTGAGTGAAAAATAAATTTAATTTCTACTTGATGTTGAGATAATATTTTTTTGTTAAAATTAATTAATGATTGATATTGATTAAGTAAAAGGGATAGTATTGGTGACCCTAAAATAAGTTAGTGATTTGATGAAAAAGTGATTTAGGTTGTATTTGATGAATTTTATCACATTTTTTGGGTTTATGAATTATATTAAATAGTCTATGATTTTACTTTAGGAATAAGTATTATGTTAATTTTTGGAATTATATATGTTTTCAATGAGGTTTTATAGTCATTCCAGTTATTAGTATATTTGAATAGAATATATGATCAATGTATTACCATGTTTATTATGTTACATTATGAGTAACTTTATGTTATTTGGAGGATAAATATTAATTTGATTGTAGAAATTTAGTGATCTTATATCTAATTTTATGGATTTTAAATTTTTTAGACATATTTTGGAATAGTTTTATGGATAACTACTTATGAAGTGGTTTATATTAAACTTTGGGTGTTAATGTTATGAATTTGAATATTAAAAATGGTTTATTCATATTATAAAACATGTGCATATCATTTTTATATTGGTAAATATCTAGAGATGGTTGGAATGAATTTTCAATATTTTTTGGGTTTTATGATCCATTAATCATTAATTTTAGTTCTTTGGGCATTAAAATATAATCTTGAATACTCATTTTATGGAGTAGAAAATGGAGTGGAAATTGATCAAACATAATAAAATGATGAAATTGTGCTTATTAAATGGATAGACATCAAGTAAGATTATTTTGTCATTTTATCTATCTTGATAGTAAAATAATGCCTCAAATTTAGGAAATTGATCTTGAAATAAATTTTTTTTATTATTTTACCATCATTTCTAATTAATTGCTTGTCTTTTAACCCCTGGCTTGTTTATGAATTTTTGGTCATTAACTTTCTCATGACTATGTTCTCTATAACTCTCTATTATTCCATGGACACTAATTTTCTTCTCTAGGTATAAATATTAAATTCCCTCTAATTCTATCCTTATATGGAAACCCAATTATGTGTTATTTCTTGTAAACATTACATTTCTTACTTTCCCTTTTTAAGTGATGTTTTATTATCCCTCTGTATGATATGGGGTTTCAAATAAGGTTTTTTAAAATGTTGAAACATTAATAGATGAGTTTAAATTTTAAGGGTGAAATTTATTTATGGTTTGGGGTAGAATGTAGCACCCAAAAATATTAGTTCAAAAAATAATAATCATGATAGATACCTTAACACGCAACACTGAGATTTATGCGAATTGGGATATATTATAAAACTTTTATTATATAAATCTACTCGTTATTACATTTTAATTTCATTGGTTAGTATTAATATGAGTTATTTCATTATGAAATATATTTATAATGGTCCTAAAATAAAAATGTATTGATTATTTCTTAGAAAATAAGCACTTAGTTAAATTCCCTTTATGCTTAAAAAATGTATTTTATTCAAAAATTATTTCTATTAATTTCTTTGCATAGAAACTGTAATTAATTTATTCCATTTTTATAAATTTTATTTTATAAAATGAAAATCATTTTTGATATCGTAATTCAATAATTAACTTTGGGATAATTGTTTGTATTTTTCTAAAATGAAATATTTTTTAGTGAATAGTGAAAAATATTTTTTTTAATACTCTAATTTATTTTCATCAATTAAGGTTATTTAAAGTCCCATATGTAACATCCTATTATTATTTTCTGGTAATCCTCAACCCCTCTATTTATTATTCTTTTCTTGGGATTCATTTAAGGGTACTTCAATTGAAATTTTGGAAATTTTAAAGGGATTTTGGGTTGTGCAAGGTTTTCCCAAATTGTGGGTCCTGCTAGTGAAAATAATGAAAACCCAAATAGTGGGGGTTTTCATAGTTGGTGAATAGTTTGAAAACCCATGCACCAAACAATTAGAAATTTTGGAACCCCATCAGCAGGGTTGCATAGCGAAGGCCCACGGTGTTCCTAATTGTGTGGCCTAGGCTAGGAAACCCTATGTACGACATTTTTTATTCCAAAAAAAATAATTAAAATTTCATAAACCCCCACCCCTCACTTTTATCCCATATCCATCCTAACTCGACTTAGAACGTTTTCCTATGTCATTGGGGCTCTCAAGGATCAATTTAGGATCCTCCAAACCCCTTTTAAGGTGAATCAAAACAATGTGATCTTTATTTAGTCCTTTCTCATTAAGTTTCATCTTCTTGTTCTATTTCTCCTACTCTCTCATATATCCTCCCTAGTGTTTATTTGATCTCTAGGATGTTGAAGTATCTAATATATATTTTAATATATCTTTAATTGAGGTTTTATTCTCATATCTATGTTGATGATGTCCTATGTTAGAGTTTCTCATTTAGGGATTTGTGATTTGTGGTCCTATGATCTTCAGTAGGTGGTTCTATTTATGGATACCCAATTAATATGACCCTAAATTTTATGATTTAAATTAAATTAATTTAAATTATATTTTAAAACCATAACTTTTTGTAAATTGGGTATTTGAATTCGAATTGTCATGAAATTGGGAAAAACCCAAAGTTACCTTGAATTGGGGTGTGTTTGAGAATTTAATAAAAAAATTGGGAAATTGAGTTGTGGAATTTAAATTGTTAAATTGATTTATGAAATTAATTTCAAATTGGTATTTGAGAAAAAAATGGATTAAAATGTTTCGATATAAACACAGTGGTTTTATCGTGGAAAAAAGAATGATTTGACTTAAAACTCATTTTTTTATTTAAATGGAAATTGGAATATTTGAATTTGAAATGGGTTGAATTTTATTTTAAATAGTTTTGTAATAAATTTACAATTGTTGATTTTTATTAGATCACATGCAATCCTAGGTATTTATTATGTTATTAGAGAAAAACATGGTTGGATGGGAATGCCCTATAAAAGGATTAATGCTTTACAATAATAACATAAACACATTGGTAGGTCATATCCCAAGGGGGGGGGGGGGTTGTTCAGTCCCTCTTTGACCAGGGTCAAAGGGACATGTGTAAAATTTGTTGTTATCATTTTATAAGTGTTTGAGGGTCCCATAACCTGGAATTATCATTATTCTTGGTTGATGACCATGTTCCCCATTTTTAATGTTTAGGTATATATTCCATTGTTTTTAAAATATTTTACACATGGATTGTAAATTATTATAAACTATTTTTTCTAAAAATGTTTTATTAATCCATTTTTTTAAATTATTTCTATAAATTGAAATGTAATCTTTTATATGATTTTAAACTTTCATGCCTTTTTTAAAAATGGAATGCTTTATTTGGTTAATTAATGAGGAACCATGTTATAAAATCCTTGGTGAGACCCTACTGGGATTTTAGATCTCACCCTACCTGTGCCTTTGGGAATTTATAGATTCCCTTATACCGAGTTTTAGAAAGGTTAATGAACCACTTAGAGGTAGTAGTCTTTATGTATTTTTGGGATTTATGTTGCTACGTCAATTGTGACTTGGGAGTTTATCATCTTTTCTAGTTTGTTGTGGTTGTGCTTTGGGTTTTTTATACCAATTTTAATTCTAGTATAGTTCTCTCTATAGTGATTACTTTTTTTAAACTGACTTGTATCACTTTTTTTCATTGTGTTTTTGGAAAATTCATCCCTACTTTCATATTGAATTATTCCATGTTCTAGTCTCCAACTAGTGGGGATTGGGAATTCCCTTTGTGTAATGTCTGAACCGGAAATGTTATCAGGGTACCAGAGTATTTGGGATGGTTCATGACACGTGGTAGTTATTGTTCATCTTTGGGATCTATGCTTCTATGTCCCTTTGTACTTAGTAGTTTATCTTATTTTCTAGTAATTTCATGTTGTACATTGGGTTTTATAAACCTTTTTAACTTCTATTACAGTCCTCCCTTTGGAGTTTTGTTTTTATGCATACTAACTTTTGTCTCTTGCTTATTTATGTTTGTGGAAAATTTATTCCCAAATTATTATTATATGATACTAAGTAATAGTTATAAACCCATGGATATCAGGAACGACCTTTGTGATATATCTATACCAGAATAGTTATCAGGATACCAGGGTATCTATGATGGTTTGTGACAAAGTGGTATCAAAGGTGTAGGTTAAGCACCTTTCCAAGATCTCATTATTTATTTGTGCAATCTTTCCAAGACATAGGTGGTAGTTTTGATGTAGTGCATGTCCATCTCTCTCCATAATTAACCTTATGTTACCATGGGTAGTTTTGGAAAGGTTTCTTTGGGATTAGTTTGATTCTTTTCCCTGCTTTCGATTTGGGTAAATGGAAATTCAAATCTTGTTTACCTATCTATTGGGATTAATTTCCCTTGTTTCTATTTATGAGTGTTAATATGATGTATTCAATGTTGTTTTCTAATGTTTTGTAGAATCATTACATTGAGAAGATGTGTAAATCAGATCTAGGAGGATTTTTCTAATGAACTGTAATGAGAAAATCCTCTTGTGGGCCAAAATCTGGTTGAAGCCATTGTACTTGTTTCCCAAGCTCTAGGACATGCACTTATACCCGCTCTAATTCGGGCTCCACCTATGGAACCTAAAATGGATGCTTTACAGAATCATTATCAGTATTTCCTTTATCATAATCCACCAACGTTAAGGATTTAATGACCCTCAAGAGGCTGAGGAGTGTTTGAGCAGGATTGAGTGTTTGTTTGGGTTCTTGGAGACACCTTATGAAATCAAGGAGAAATGTGCCACCTTCATAGTGGAGGGACCTTGCTGTAGATTCTAGTATATGATGGTTATGGTGATGATGCACAAGGTCTTACAGTAGAAATAAATTAAAGATCCTTTCACCAACCAATTCTATTTGGAGTCGATGTTTTTGGACAAGGTTATAAAGTTTCTCAAACTCAATAAAGCTAACAATATTGTAAGAGAATATGAAAGAAAAAATTACTAAGAACATGAAGTTTTTACATGAAATTATATCAAATGATAAGATGAAGACTAAAAGGTTTAAGATTGTACTTTTATCTGATATTTTTTCTCAGTTTTACTTACTAAAGTTGTATTCTTTTACTAATGTTTTTGATAGGGAATTCATGGTTGAAATAGACCTGGATAGAAAGTCAGGGTTATTAGGGAGTACCTTTTTTTCATAGTGGAAGTATAATTTCCTTTAAAGGAAATATGAAGTGAGATGATTCTCATGGTGTTTCTCGACATCATGGTTTTTCTATAGCTCCTACAGTGTTTGTAATATGCCTTTTAATTTGTTGTTAGTGTATCAAGTTTGGGCATTTGAAATGGGATTTCACTTAGGTTCCCAAGATATATAGTTCCTATAAATGATCAGTTCACTTATAGAATATTTTTATGTCTATTACACTCCTCATACTGGCATGGTATCATCATCACCTACTAAAATTGTGACGAGATCAAATGCTTCACGAGCAAATGGGTTCCTACCACAATCATATGGAATGAAAATTCTTCGCGAATTGGAAGAGTATCTAGAGGAAGGAATTATGGGACCAGTGAATGGGAGAGGTAACATCACTATAGATTCATCATTATTAACTTCTTTATTTTATACTAGTGTATCTCATTTGTTAATTTCAACCTATGTGTTTAATCTTATTATTCTTCCTACGCAACATTTTTCTTCTATGATAGATGTTACTACTCCCCTTGGAATGAAGAGATAGTAAGGTCTCTATAGTCCTTGTGTTTTCTCATTATTAGATATCGAGGTATCTTGTATTTTTCTCATTGTTAGTATGAAACCTCTTGAAATCATCTTCTGTATGGAATTTATCTTATCAAATAAATCCCAAATTAATTATTATCTTTGATGGTTCTCCTTTAGGACACCTTATGGGGTGGGTTGTATCATTCAAGGATAATAGGACCTGAGGTCGATTCAAGATAGAACTTATTATCTCAAGTTTGGGAATGTAATATCAGTGTTCAACTTTGATCAGGAGTATGATTTTTTGAACAGTTACCTCCCTCTAGTTATTACCGAGTTTCCTAACAGTTTCCTTTTTGACATCTCTGGTTTTCCACCAATAAGGGAGGTAGAGTTTTCTATGCATTTAGTACCTGGTACTCAACCATTATTTATTCCTTCTTAATGCATGTATCCAACTGAAATGAAGGAGTTGAAGATTGAATTTGATGGTCTTATAGATAATGGTTTTATACATCTGAGTGTGTCACCTTGGGCGACGATGGTTCTCTTTTCTAAGAAATCTAATGATTCTCTTTTCTTTTGTGTTGATTACCAAAAACTCAATCGAGTTATGGTGAAGAAAAAATATCTACTTCCAATTATTGATGATCTATTTTTCTAATTTAAGTGGGTTAATTAGTTCTTGAATACTG
The DNA here is from genome assembly GCA_963277665.1 of Viscum album. Lineage (NCBI taxonomy): Eukaryota > Viridiplantae > Streptophyta > Magnoliopsida > Santalales > Viscaceae > Viscum > Viscum album. Next base: position 1,470,487,388 of record OY728158.1, read on the forward strand.
ATTTTTCATCTTGTTACCATCTGTTGAGAATAAGATAATCTAACATTCACAAAAATTTCTATTGAAGAAGGTATGTCGATTATGAGTAAATTGTTATTCCCTTTGTTCTAAACAATGCTTCTGTATTTATTTTGTAATTAATGAACATGATTTTACATGATTATCTAGATACATTCATGGTATTATTTTTAGGTAAAATCCTTTTTTACTCTATGTTTAAGAAGGTTCATGCGCATAATTTATGAGAAGTTATGGAATTATTGAAAAATTTCTTACCCTATACCAATCTATCAAAATAGGATTTCTAGATTTGGGAAGTGATGTTATTAGGACATGTGGTGTCAAAACATAGTTTATTTGTTTATTATGAGAAGGTGAATGATGTTATGACTTGGGAGAAACCATGAAATGTTTTTGATATTTATATATTCTTGGCTTTAGTTGGATATTATCTCCAGTTATTAAAGGACAACTCAATTTTGTCTTCTCTAATGACTGTTCTAACTTAGAAGGGAGTAAATTTTTATTTATAAGAATTATTTTAGAATTATTTTGTTGAGATGAAATATATTTTGACTATTACACCAGTATTGAATCTTCCAAAGGCAAGGCTGGCCTATTTGTATTTTATAGTGCATTAGGTACAAGTTTGGGATGCGTTCATATGTAGGGTGATTATGTCATTACTTATGGATATTTCCAAATTAGTTCACATGAAAATAATTATCCAACCAATTAGATTGAACAGTTTGTTGTGACCTAAGAACTTAAGAGTTAGTAGAATTACATTTTCAGAGAAAGTATTACCATGTATTCTGGCCATAAGAGATTAAGTTATATCTTCTCTAAAAAATATTAAAATCTCCACTAGAGTCATTTGGTGGGCTACCTATAATCTATTGACTTTGACCTAATTTATAAACTAGGGAAAGGAAATGTCATCATATATGATTTGGGTAGGAAACTTTTGACTTAGGATATTAAAGAATCCCCATAAGAGTGGAACTTAATGTATCTTTTATCACAGTTTAAAATTGGAGTTTGGAAATCATGGGCCAAGGTTTCCTTAACTAGTGTTCAGGTTCATCCACTCTTATTGAGATGATTCTTTTGGAAAAAAAGCTTGATACTGAGTTCAGTGGAATTAGAGACTCTATTTATAGTGGGGAGACAATTTCTAACTGGTTGTTCTCCATAGAGTGTATTTTATGTTTTTGAAACTGGTATATTATGCCTCTGTCAAAGGGAAAGGTTGTTTTGGGGGATTTCTATTATTCCCAGTGGGTAGCGAACCCAAGAAACACGAAGATGTTTTATAAATTTTCCTAAAGATTCTGGTGGACAGGTATGATACATGGCATTTTTTGATATTTTCTATTATTTTTATACATGCCAAAAGGTCAATGATGGGCACTAGAGACCTTCAGGTTTGCTTCACCCACTTCCAGTCCCAACATGGAAGTGTAATGGGATCTCTATGGACTTTTTGGTTGGCTTTCCTTATACCTAGAGAAAGAATAATGTGATATAGTTCTTGAATGAATGGATGACTAAATCTTATCTATTTATACCCATTAATGTTTCAACTGTGGTTGAGGAGATATGAAATCTCAAGGTTAATGAGACTGTTTTTTCGGTGTTCTATATTCTATACTATCTGATAGGGATCCTAGGTTCACTTCTCATTTTTTGACAGGCTATTATAAGGAACTCAGATCTCAGGTCTGTTTGAGCACGAAATACCATCCATAGTAGGATTTCTAAATAGAATGAGCTATACAAATTCATAAGGATATAAATTGCACCAATTTTTTTAACATTTTTGGGGATTGGTATGATCATTTAGGGTAGGATAATATTTCTTATAAAAAAATTTACTAGTATATGATCATAATGGATACTTTTAAGTAATTGTATGGAAGGCCTTGTAAATCTCTATTATGTTGGTCGGAGATTATTGAAATTTAATTGGTTAGACTAAACTTGGTTCAAGGTACAATAATAAATATTTAGTTGACTCGTCAGAGAATTTTTAGTGGATAAAATGGTTATAAATATTATGCTGATCATCATCACAGAGTATTGAAATTTTTATTTGGGGATCAGGTGTTCTTCAAAGATTCACCTCAGTTGGGTCATCAATGGATTGGGAGGCAAGGGAAGATTTAACCTTGTTGTGTGGGACCTTTTAAGGTTATTGAAAAGGTGGGAAAATTTTATTACCATTTATTACATCCTCCATAATTGAAATTAATACATAATTTTTTCCATCTACCATAGTTGATAAAATCTCATTATGATCCATATAATGTTCTGAGCTTGAGTGTTCTTGATGTTGAACCCTATTTATCGATGATAAGAAATCCAATCCGGATAGTTGATTTTGAAACCATTGTGCTTCATGGGAGGATGAAACTTTTAGTTTTAGTTATTTGGAAGCATTGTTCTGAAACTCATGATACATGGGAGAGGGAGGAACTAGAAAGATATCAGTGGCCTCATCTTTTTGGTATGGAAGCTTCTTAATACGCTCTAAGGGGATATGAATTTTCTATGGTGGTGAGGTAATAAAATCTTGATACTATTTTTTGGTAGACCTAAAACCATATTTTTATCATTTTTTGGATGGATTTCATTTAAGGGTAATGCAGGTGAAATTTTGAAAATTTGGAAGGGCTTTTGGGTTGTGTATAGTTGGCACATAGTTTTCTTATACCATTCACCCGAAAAGTGTAAACCGTACAAACCTAGATAGTGAGGGTTTTCATGGTTGGTGGATGGTTTGAAAAAACTATGTTCCCACCAATTATAACCCACAACATTCTATCATTAGAGGTGTATATATTGGAAATATGGCTTTTCTAACCATGTGTACCATCCTAGTAAACCGTAACCAATGATCTTTTTATTCTAAAAAATCATTAAAAATCCTAAAACCCCTCTTTATCCACCCCCCCCCCCCCCCCACTTGGGACTAACTTAGAATAAAACATTTTCCTAGGTTATTAGGCCTGTCATGGATCATTTAACACTCCTATAGACCCCATAAAAGTCAGATAAAATCTAGTCAATCTTCATTCGGTTCTTTCCTTATAAGTTTCCTCTATTTTTTCTTTCTCTTGTTATTTCCTATCTCTCCTAGATAGAGTTTATTAAATATATTTTTTATTAGAGGATATAATATAGGTTTTTTTTAATCTTGAATCTTGGTTTTACACTCAGATATTCATTATCAACGCTCTGTGTTGGAGTTTCTTATTTAGTAATTTGTGATTCGTGATCCCGTGATCTTCGGTGGGTGGTTATATTTATGATCTCCCAATTTATTTAATCCTAAACATCTTCATTTAAATTAAATTTCTATAAATGATATTTTTAAATCCTAAGTTGTTTTATATTAGGGATTTTAATTTGAATTGGTATAAAATTGGAAAAGAAACCCCAATTCCATTGTATTGGGGAGTGTTTGTGAATTTGATGAAAAATTGTGAAAATTGAGTTATGGAATTTTAATTATTGAATTTTAATTGTGAAATTGATTATTGAAATTGATTTTTTATATTTATTTCATATTCTTATTTAGGAAATATCCATTTTTTGATAGAAACCTGGTGGTTTTATCCTAGAAAAACATATGATTTGACTTAATAAATTATTTTTGTTTTTAAATGGAAATTGGAATATTATAAAGGAAAATGGATTGAATTTTATTTTAAATTTTTTTTAAATAAATTACACATTATTTATTATTATTAGAGAACATGGAAGCCTCTATAGTTAGTGATTTATTATGGAAAAACACCCTAGGATGGAAATACCCTACCCACAAATTGATTCTTTACCACTCTAACATAAATGTATTGGTAGGTATTTTCCTCAGTGGGGTGTTGGTCATTCCTCTTTGACCAGTGTCAAAAGGACGTGTGTTCACATTGATATTATCATTTTATAAGTGTGTGAGGCTCCCATAACCTGGAACTATCAAACCTTTTGTAAGATGACCATGATGCTCATTGTCAATGTTTTGATATATGTTTCATTATTTGTAAACTATTTTACACATGCCTTGTGAAATTATAAACAGTTTTATATAAAATGTTTTATTAAGCCATTTGTTTAAATTATTTCCATCAATTGGAATTTAAATCGTGATTTTTTATATATGATTTGAACTAACATGCCGGTTTATTTAAAATTTAAATCTTTATTTAGTTAATTAATGAGGCATCATATTATGGAATCCTTGGTGAGACACTAATGTTCTATTTGATCACACCCTACCAATGACATTGGGTGTTTGTATATTTCCTCCTTCAAGGTTAGAGCAATGGGAAATCACCACTTAGAGGTGGTACTTTCTATTTATTTGTAGGCTTCATGTTTTGGTGTCCATTGGGACTTGGGATTTTATCCTGTTTTTGGGTACTTTGTTGTTGTATTTTGGGTTTTTATACTGGTTTGACTTCTGGTACATTTCACCCTATAGATTTTCCTTTTTTATATACTAGATTTTATCTATTGTTTCTATTTTGTTTGTCAAAAATTCATTCCCACTTTCATATTGTGTGATGTCAGGTGGTAGTCACCAACCTGTGGGGATCAAAAATGCCCTTCAACCTATGACAGGACTGGCATGTTTACCAGCGTACCAGGGTATCCGGGCTGGTTCATTACACCATTATATTTTTTATTTGATATTAAAGTTTAATATGGTCTATTTTATTTATAATAATATATTTAATTAAATTTTAATTATATTTATTCCTTATTTTTATATTAGTTAATTTATTTTCTTAAAACGTATTTTTCTAAAAATTATTTTAATTATGTTTTATGAATTTATATTAAAATTAATTTATGAAACTTTTATATCTCATTTTAAAAAATAAACTTAATTTTTTAAATAATCATGCCAAAATTATCTTAGATTTAATTTTATATAATTTTATAAAAACATTTATTTTTCATTAAATAGTGGGAAATACCGATTTTTATTGAAAATTGTCCTTTCAATTAAAGAATTTAAAAATTTACATTTAGTTTTAAAATTCTTCTAAAAGTGTTATTAAATAAAAAATATTATTAAAAATTCAATTTAGTTCCTTATAACAATTTTTTGTTTTGAAATTCTATATAGAAACCTTTTATACCTAAGAAATTCTTTTTTTGGAAAATTAATTTTCAGTAGGTTTAGCGAGTTTAATTCTAAATTTAATTTTTCAATTTATGTGAATTAAATTAGATAAAATTTACTAAATATATTGAATAAAAATAAATAATATTATTTAATGATTTTGATATAATTTATTTTCATAGTAAATAGTAAAAATGGTAAAAATGGTAAAACAATATTGTTGTTAAGGTTAACATGGGTTTACCTTGGTGTTAAACAAAGATATAAGAATAATATTTCAAATTAAATGGGTATACATCCTATTTTCTAGAAATATTATGACCTTATATTATCCCAAAATCAAATATATGTCCATTTGGATGCATTTGGAATGGGTATGACTTTGTTATATTTTAATATTTTATGATATTCCAAGTGTGTCATCTCCCCCACTTATAAAAGGAAACCCCTCTTTTTCCCTTATTTACACAACTTGGATCCATATATATAAACATATCCATTATAAACTCTCTTATGAACTTCAATATTCATGAATTATAGGTTTTGGGTTTCTTAAAATACCATTCCAAGTGTCTATAAGAAGGATAAAAAGGATCCCAACTTAAGAAGAGGTAATTATCTTATCTGAACTGTTTCAATTTATTTCTTCTTAAACCTCCTATAAATCTATGGTATTCATCATAAAATCATAAATTAAGTATTCTAAATATGAAATAAATTTATTATAAATATGTAACCACTAATACCCACCCTTTATTCCATCAAAAAGGAAGTGAAAGTATCGCTCGTTCTTACTTATGGACTACCGCTTCCATGTAGCAATACAATTCATTTCAAAATAACCATATTATAATGATTTTAATTATGATGGGTTTAAATTTTATATATTCTATTTATGAAATAATTATTATTCTATAATTATAATATAAAATATACATTCTTATCTTCTAATCCTTTAGAAAAATAAAATGTCCCTTGTGTGTACGTGGGGACTACCACCTCCACGAAGCGATGCGATTCATTTTTTGATACTATTTTACATGGATGGTGATAAGGGTAGATTTAATGAATATATAAAATATCTTTGATATAATAAATATTCTTTAATGGTAAATTATTATTTTCCTTCATATCATTACATCCTTTGAAAAGTGAAAATAGTGTCCAAGAATACGTATGGACTACCGTATATATGAACGATGTATTTCATTTTCTATTTATGCCTCTTATGGATGCCTATAAATATTTATATAATTGATATATATTATATTCATATTATTATTAAAATTTTATGGATGATTTAACCATGATAAAATTACAATTACTAGAACTACTGAATCTAAATTCACATGAAAATGAAACATTTAACACCTAGAAAAGACTATTTTAATAAGGAATTATTAATCAACAGATGTTGAAGTGTTATAATTGGATTATATATGATATTAAAATTATTTAAATGATTTTTTTATATTTTTGTAATTCATTATACTAGTATTTAGAGACATTTTGAATAAAATTAAAACTTGAGGTAAGTGGTTACCGTCTAAATTGTATTTTTATGAAACACAAGCCATATTAACAACTTATTTCCTTTTTGTGGTGAATATACTACCCACAATTTTTTTTGATGATTTTTATAAAACAATTTAGGATTTTAAAATATATTTATTTTTCTCTCTTTTATGAGTTTTTTATTCTACCACTACCAAAGAAGTAAGGGTTTATCATTTCAAATTGTCTTCTTTGAGACACATGTTATGTTATACCAAAATATTATTTTTTGAGGTGTATGTATTTCCCTTTTAAATTTTATATCAACAATATTATTATGTTAATAATGTTTAAATTTCATTTTAAGTTATTATTTCATGTATATTGTGATTCAAAAGTTACCAAAGATGTAATGGATTTATGTTACAATCTCATTGTTTATCGGGAGTGTTTATGATCATGTTTCCATTGATGAATTTTATGACCTATCTCTCAAGGATCCCATAAATTTTATTATCCAATGGTTATTAAAATATATTACATTTTTAATTACATTTTTTTCTCTTTAATATCTCCATATAACAAAATAATTTTTTTAAGGAAAACTGGCTTTATTTCTCTATTTGGTCAGAAATAGTCTTTCTTTTATATCCATGTATTCTAAAATGTTTTTAATAAAATAAAGTTATTTTTGAAATAAATTTTTTACCATTTTATTAAATGGTATAAATATATTCTTCATTACATTTTTAAAATGAGGTTATTTTTACTTTTTTCAAAAATGTAAAAGGAATCTTTGTTTTTGTCTACAGAGTATGAAAGAAAATTTTCATCATCAGGACCACTCAGTGCATTGAAACTTCCCTTAAAAGTTTATAAGGTTGTTTGAAAAGAAAATTTTCCCCTTTTTATTTGGGGAAATTTTATATTTTAAACAATTCATTTCAATTTGAAAATGATATTTTCCTCAAGAAATGTTCAATAGATCATTTGATGGCATATTTCATCTTTAATAACATAATTTTTATGATAATTATATTTTACTAGGGGTATGATCAAATGATAATATGTCCTTTCATTCTTTGGTTGGATTATTATGTTGATGATATAAGGATGATTTTAGGAAACTAGTTTCTTACCCCATGGGTTATTCTGTGATAAAAGGATTAAATATTTAAAAACCCCATTTACTTTCAATTGTATATAAAATGATATATTTATTATGATATTGTGGAACATAGATATTTGATTTAATTTAGGTGATTGGTGTGCCTATAATAATATATCCCATAAATTAATTGGGTACATATGAATATCATGTGAGATAATAAGGACTAGAATGGGAATTGAACCAAATTTAGTTAGATAATTTTTCTACTATGATAGTCTTGGGAGTGAACTTTAAAAAAGGATATAATGGAATGGGAAGTAAACCCAATCCACTATGATATATTATTATCTATGATCCTTGAATAAGGAAACTATTTTATATGCTTATGTGTATGCGAAAAACATCTTTATGTTTCCAATGTTATGATTTCAGTGATCATGTTCATTGATTCCTTTGGGATTCATGTCTTCTAAAATGACATGTTTTATACCATGATTTAATAATATGATCTATGATATACTCGGTATATTTTTTAAAAGTTGATATCATGTTATCAAAACCATATACACATGTAATTATTGATTGATCATTATTATCTCCCATGTTTTTCCTTACAGATCTTCTGATCTCACCCTATCTTATGTTTCCTTTCCCCATGTTTTGAAAAATATTTTTATGTTTTATATCTCTAAAAATCATTCTATTTATGAATAACATAGTTGGAGTTGATATAAATCTCTTACGAACTAGTTGTTTATGTATCTATGTTTCTAAAGACACAAAACCTATATGATTCTTGTCTGAATCATAATGTTGTGTATTGAATATTCATCTAGTAAGATGTAATATCTATTCATTTAAAGTATTGGACACTATAACTGGAGCATGATATCCTATATGAGGAACAACTAATGGAGATTCTAGATCAAAGAGATAAAGTGTTTCAGAACAAGACCACTAACTGAGAAAAGGTTTCGTGGTGAAACCATAAATTAAATGAAGTAACATGGGAACATGAGGATGTGATGAGGCATAAGTATCCTATTATTCGTATTAGAGTGATTTAATTTCAACGGAGAAATTACAAGGTGTTTAAAATGTAACACCCTGATATTTTTTGATATATTTGTTTTAAATAAATTTTAAATGTTCGATAGATTTATTCACATGTAACACTATACTTCTGAGAATAATTTTTATAAGGTATAAATTTATGAACATTATATGGTATTTATATTTCATATAATTATTAAAAATACTTTTTAATTATCTTAGGAAATACTATTGATCCTGAAGAACTATTTTGAAATAATTTTTTATAACTATCATTTTTATAATGTATGACTTATTAAATAGTTAATTTATACTATTTATAAAATAATAATTCTAGGTATTAAACTTAAAAAAAACATACACATATATGAAATGAATTCATTGGTTATTAATAAGATAGAAATGAAAGTAAAATCATTTGATGATAAATGAAGTTATTTTCAAAAACTATTTTTATGTGTGCCCAATGTATTTTTATCTTAAAATAATAAATGAATCACTATTGATTTATTATGTTAATAAAATTTACATAATATATGTAATGCTCCGACCCTAGTTTCCAAGATTTAGTGCATTATTTTTATACATTGGCATGATACAAAGAAACAAGTCCCGAAGGATCGATCAGTTTATCAGCCTTAAAGAATAGATTACATATATGAACATTACATTATAATTTCTAAAATAGAACACAACATAAATAAAACTTTTATAACACCATTATTCCCCAAGCTTAACCCTGCATATCAATTGTAACACACATCTTCGCATCCAAGGAAAAAACATAATAAAAGGGGTGAGCTCAGATGCTCAGTAAGGATAACAATATAGTGGAAACTATTATAAATTAGCATAAACATTTAAGGTAATGTATAAGACTAAAACAAAATCCATTTAAACATAAACATCAGCATAATATGGATAAGATAAATCAAATAATGTCATTTACTTATTCAAATGGATATTATACTAGTTGATATTCACATGTAATATCAATAGCTAATTTCATAATTATAGAAAGAATAATTTTGAACATCATAACCACATAGTCAAGGCCTCTTGCCAAGACTAAAAGTAAATATTTTTTCAAGTCCTTATGCCAAGACACTAGTTTTTCTCATGAGACATACCAATGAATCTAGGAGCTATAGTGGGCTCCACCTATCACTTACTAAGTCCAATTCATTCTTCATATTAAAATGTTGAAACATAACATAAAAATATGTATTTAAACTAGCATAAGAAATGTTAATAATTTAACCATAAACCATGAATGGTATAAAAATAGCACATCTACAGTAAAAACATATCATAACTCATTCAACACAATATAGAATATTGTATTATACTAAATCAACCTCAGTCCGGAATAATATCGAATAATGGATGTTAAAATAGTTGAAAATAAAAAATAAAACTCTTTGAGAGAAATACCCCTTTTCAAGAAATCATTTAAATGTCACGCAATTTATAAAGGAAGTCATTTAAAAGAGATTTCTGAATCAAAGTGTCTCATACCACTTGGAAAATTTTGAAAGAAATTAACACTTTAAAACAATCATGTCTATGTAAATAAATCCTTAAAATCATTTGGAAAACATGGAAATTAATTAAAATATTTAGAAAAATAAATCTTCCAAAACATTTAAAATGATGATCTAGTTAAAGTGTACCTTCTATAAAAAAAATATTCCATTTTAGAACATTTTAATGAGACATGGACATAGATGATAAATATATACTAGTTGATACTTACATATAAAAAATCTCAGATAATAATGAGATTGAGTAAATAACCCTTACCTTGTACTTTCCTTTGGTTGAACCTTATATTTTTAGGAATATTATATCAATTAATAATATAGTATTTTCTTAAAAAACGCATTTATGTCAATTTTGCCACAATTTAGTATTTTGTTTTCGAGAAAATCATAACAACTTTATCCCTTTGAAAAAAAATTAATCAACCCTAACATGTCATCTTAACCTATAAAATTTGTGGAATACATCAAAAGTCTCAATTTATAATTATATTAATATTTATAATATCAAATTTTTAATCATTCAATAATAAGGTAATTACTGCATCATCAATGTGTCATAAATAAATTTAATTATTTAATCTATAAAAATTATAAATAAAATAACATTATTTAGGAAATATTTTTATCTTTATAATTAATATTTATAGTCACATTTATCTTATGTAGAACACTATATGAAAAATGTTTTAGTTGTTAAACTTTGAATTTAACACTTTTAACTCTTCTTTAAATAAAATAATAATAAATGTCCTAATCTAATAAAAATGCGCCAAAATGATCATATTTTATTCCTAAAGTTTATTTTTGTCGAAATACACTTATAAAATAGAATTAGGACATGTTTTAGGGTAATTATGATATAATTTTTACCTTTAATTGCCCTATTTACTTTTAACCGTGGTAAATAAAGTACAAAAGTTATTATTCACCAAAAAATATTTTCATCCTATTGAACATTATTTTACTTACTGATGTTAATTTTTTGCCTCGTATTTTTGAAATTCAATTCACATAAGTGGTAAAATTATGTTTTATGCAAATTTGCAAATGTTCCAAGAAGGTGGGTAAAAGATGTTAAAAAAAATTCAATAAAATTTTATATATCTAATCTAATTATAAGATGAATATATTGAATTAAATTGAACTAATATAGGTATTATGTGAATATTTTTAATTTAAAATAAATTTAAATAAAAATAATAATAACTTATATAAAAGTTGGTTTTAAACAATAACGTATTGTTTTTCACTATTCATCAAAAATTAAAAGTTTTCAGAAAAATTCCAAAATATAACCCTAAGAAAATTATGATATTATGAATCCAAAAATGATATCTATTTTACCAAATTCAAAAAAAAATGAGTTTCATTAATTTATTTAAAATTAATTCTCACTGTCAAAACTAGAAAGCTGGTTTTTAAGAAATAAAAACTATCAAAAGATTGACATGTGTTTAAGTACAATTTAAATGTGAATTTACATCCAATGACCTAAATTTTTTTTAATGATAAAAAAATAATCTAATTATACTTTAAAACCACTCAAATTCATAATTTAACACTATAAATTATTTCGATTAAAAAAGTTGTTTTCAATTAAAATTTATTATTTTTCCCTATTCATCAAATATGAATGTTTTCATAAAAGTATCAAAAAATTTATCCAAACTAAATTTTTATGTCCCAATTCTAAATAAGAATCTAATTTCATTAAATTTAATATATAAAATTGACAAATAATGGATTTCAAAAGGGTTCCCCATTAAAAGGGGGTAAAATTACATTTTTTTGAAAAATACATCTTTTATCTGAAAAAATGTATTTGTTCTTATATTATGTCTAATAAACACATAATAGTTATTCTAAAAATTATATAAAGTATATAAAAATAAAAATTTAGTCAATACTATTCATAAATACTTTTTGAACAGCTATTTTGGTAAGTTGTGGTGCGCTCGAACTCAATGTTGCGTGTAGCGCAAGATATTGAATTACTTTAAAGAGATAAAATAATATGAAATCATGGGGTGTTAAAATATATATTTATTTAAAAAACTTAACCTCAGCATAATTGTTTTTAAATTTTAAGTAGATAAGATTAACTCATTTTTATGCTTAAAAATGTATTTTTCTAAAAAATGATTTTCACTCTATTTTTCAGATTTATTTTAAAGTTAATTTTTACCACTTATAGAAATTTAATTTTATAAAATATATTATATATTTATAATAACCATTTAAAAATATTTTAATGTGGAAACTTTTATTTTTTTTCAAAATCAATAGTAAATACCGTAAAAATGTGTTATCATGGTAAGGGTAAAACGGGTTTATCGGGAGGGTTAAACTAAGATATAAAGGTATAAATTCAACTTAAACCTATATAAATATTATTTTATAAATATAGTTATATATTATATTATCTTTCCATATAATTATTTTCTATTTGGTACTACTTTTACAATAAATTGTCTTTATATTATTGTAATCTTTTACGATATTCCATGTTTGTCCCTCCCCTTTCTTAAAAATGGCCACATATTCTCTTACCTTATTCATGCAATTTATGCCCTATGGATCTGAAAATACCTACCTAAAAAACATTATATATTCCTTCTCTTTATTCATGTGATCCTTTTATTAACCTAATACCATCTTAATAAGGCATAAGGTGTCAGCCAAAGGTGGTTTCTCAAAGAGAAGGTAATTGTCATACACGGCTCTTTAAAAATTTCTTTCTTATTCTAATTTATCTAAATATATTCTATTAGTCCCAAAATAATTTCTCAATTATCATAATTATACTGAGATTTTAATATTTTTATGATACAATCGTTTTCTATCACCTTCTCATATATAGAAAAATTATATAGTCACTTATGCGTATATATGGACTACCACCTCCATGAAGATATGTGATTAATTTTTAATTTACTATTTACCTGGATGGTCATAAAGATAAATATAAATAATATATATATATATGATATTTAAGATTTAATTAATATTATTTAATGGTTAGTCGTTATATATCACTCTTTCAGTCCACTCATCGAAAACTGAAAACATCGATTGTGCATACATGTGTACTATCACCTCCACAAAGTAATGTAATTCATTTTTTTTCACCACTTTATATGAATGGATATAAAAAATCATAATGAATAAATATGATAGTTTTTTCATAGTTAATATTTTAAATAATATAAAACAATTATCAAGGTGCAAGTACTGGAACCATTGAACCAAAACATGCATGGAAGATGAGTCAATATTCTCCCGAATGTTCATTTTTATAAATAAATTATTAATAATATTATAATTAGAAATTTTAATGAAATGATACAAAATAAGTTATTTATGAATATGTTTAATTAATATATTTATAATAAATCTATATTTATTATATAGGAGGTTTGAAAATGTATTAATAAAGATGGAACATGAGGAAATGTTTTATTAAGGGTAATTACATGGTTATTATCCTTTAAACCCCTTATATTTTCTTTTACTATGGTTACTCCTATAATTTTTAAGCAATACTACCTTTTCCACTATTTTTTACATAAAACATTTTCTAATTTTTTTTAAATAAAATCCAACCTTATTTACTCTTTGGTCAATAAAATTTGTCTTCCATGTCCATTACAATCAAAATAAATATGGATGTTTTTACCTAGACATGAAATTTTTAAAAAAGTTACTTTTTTCTTCCTTTGACTTTATCTAAAATGGCTAAAATAGAATTTTGTTTAAAAAAATGAATAAGTATTATTTTACTTTTTTTAAATGTGTGAAACCAATTCTCTCTTTTAATATATATGGTATTAATGTATTTTCCCACTATTATGACGTTTATTTTCTTTAAATCGTAATTTAGAAGTTTCCATTGTTATTTTTAAAGATAATAATTTTCTTTATATTCTAGGAATTTTATCTTAAAATTTTATCAAAATAAAAGGATATCATTATAGTGTTTTCAAAGAAAGGTCTGAATGGTCTTTTAAAAGAATTTTTAATCTCTTTACACATCCTTTAAGGATTTTTATGTCTCACAATATATATGATCTTATGATTCGAACCACTTTTATGGATATCTTATGTTGATGATGATATTATGATGACTTCAAGAAACTCTTTTCTTAACAATGGATTTATCAATCTAGGATAAGATAATGAATGATCTTATGATATCATCCACTTCATTTCTTTGTATGGCTTATGATTTTGTGATGAAGATATATTTATAAAATCCATTTATTTTCCATAACATATGATATAATTATTTGATTAATATTTTATAATCTTATGGAAAACATATGTAAAGTTTTAATTATGTTTATGGTGGGATAAAAATTATATATTTATCCAATTCATTGGGTAAATAATTATATCTCATGAGAAAATAAGGACTCGGATAGGGAGTAAACCCAGTTTAGCAACGGACCCTGTCGACAATGACAGTCTTGGGAGAGAACCTTGAATAATGAAATTGTGGAATGGGGAGTGAACCCAATACACTATAATAATACATAGATATTTTACAAAATATTTCTTTTTATATAATTTTATTTCTTTGATAGTTTTTTTATACGTAACACTAAGTTTAAACAGACCACAAAAAACTTTTAAAATATTATTATTTGATGTGATATTTATTAAATTATGGTTAATTTGGTGGGTATGAATATAATTAACTAATTTTTGAAATGTATAAAAATTTAATATTCAATATTAATTTATTGAAAAAAATACCTAGATTATAATCACACAATTTTAGAAAAGTCATTTTATTGTTTAAAAAATAAGTTTTCATCAAAAATAATTTATCTTCCTTTTTATGAGTGACTATTATAATAACATTCATAGTAGTTATAGAAAAAATATTTTTAAAAACTAATTTCTGTTTTTAATTCAGTATGTAAAAATTATCTTATGAATAATTTTTGTGAATTTTCAGAAAATATTGACTTTTATACAAATAGTGAAATATACCAATTTTTTTGAAAATTATATTTTATTTTAGTTCATCTAAAAGTTAAAATTATGTTTTGTATTAGTTTAAAATTTTCTTTGTTCATTTGGATTTAATATAATTTAATTATGGTTTTTAAATTGATTTTATAATTTATTTTATTATAAAAACATTTGACATTTAAAAAGGATTTTTTCTGAAAAACTGTTTTTCATTACATTTTGTCAGTTTTATTTTAAATTAATTTATGAAAATTCTCTTCTTTGAATTTTAAAAAAGTAATTCCCCATTTGGAATAATTGGTTTCAAAATTATTACATATTCCCCTTTTATGTTTTGTCAATATGAATAGTAATCTTAGTAATTTTATTACCATGATAAATGGTAAATCGAAGAATTTAAGTTACAAAAAAAATTATATGAACTAACAAATGACCTAAAAACTTACCTAACTATTATTAAATGAATATATCTCACCATAATAATCTAAGGGCCTAATTTTCATCATATTGGGGCAACTTGGATAATATTATGAAATTTATATTTTTTATTTAATGAAAAGTAAAACATGTCACACTCTTATTTTCAATAAGTGAAATATTTATAATGTGTTATTATATAAAATATTTGTTTCACTATAAGTATTATTTTTAAAAATAATGTATTTATATTTGTAATGGTATTTTATTTTTATTATTTAGTAAAGAACTAATTTCTTTAAATTCTAAAATAATATTGAGGCGACAATTATTCAATTAATTGAAAAAACAAATAAATAATATTAAAAATATTAAAATAAATATAATTTGAGTTAATTAATATAATCCATGACTTTTATATATTACCTTTAAATTTTATATATGTGTTAAAATAATTGGTTTGAATTATAAGTATTGTCTTGATATTATTAAATTCAAAGTAATGAATAGTTATAAACATTTATATGATGGATTTTCATAATAAATAATATTTAATTAAAAGATATAAAATTTATAATACACTTGAATTCGAAAAATGGATTATAAATAGGTTTTAAATATCATCATGTTTCATTTATGGTACGTTTTTTATTTTATAGTAACTATATTGACCCTCAAAGGGTAAAAATACATGTTGTCATGGTAAGAGTTAAAGGGGTTAAATAAAAATTAAGTCAAACTATAAGGGTATAAGTTATGTCAAAACATGTCTAATTTTTATGTTATGAGATTATTTTGACCCATACCTATATTTTCAATTGAATTAATTACTTTTTATCCATTTTAAATTGAAAAGTAATTTATATTAATTTGGGAAATTCCAAAAGTGTTTGGCACCTCAATTATAAAAGGGACCCCTCCACCCTCACTTCTTTACACCACTTTGAGCCTTCTATATTGACCATAACTATATACATTATATTATAAAAAATCCTAATTCACATTCATTAGGTGTTTTTATTCTCAAAATACCAACCCTGTAGCCCTTAAGAGAAGATCTAAGGGGGTTTTCTCCAAGAATATGTAATCACCCTAACCTATCACATTTCTATTATAATCCTCCTTAAATATCAGAAATATATTATATTTATCAAAATATAAAAATTTAATTATATTAAATATTATTAATTTCTATTAATTTTATTAAAACGCCACTGTACACCCTCTTTCCCATCAAATAATAAGTGAAAGTATCGCTCGTGCATACGTACGTCTTACCGTCTCAATGTAGCGATACAATTCATTTTTAACCACATTATTGTATATATAGGTATTATTATGGTTTTGAAGATTATATATTATATTTATAACATATTTATACTTATAAAATTATCATATAATATCTACCTTCTTTATTTCCAAATTGTTGGAAAATGATAATGTTGCTTGTGAGTATGTGTGGACTACAATCTCCATGAAGAGATGTGATTTGTTTTCATTTTTATTTTACATGTATGGTAAGTAGGATGGATATAATGAATATATAACATATACATGATATGATATTTATTTTTTAACTTTGTTTCATTCCATCAATCAAAAAGTGAATACAACATTCATGTGCATGTATGGCCTACCGTCTCCATAACTGATGTAATTAATTTTCTATATATATAATTATTGATAAAATTATATATATATATATATATATGATATAATAATAATCTAAATTATTCTGTAATATATTTATAATAACTTTAATAATATTATATAGTAGGTTAAATAACATTTAATGGAAATCATGCCTAAAGTAAGGGATTTTATTCTTGCTTTTATTCATGTGGGACATATGTATTATATACCACTTTTTTCCATTTTGCAGTGTATATACTGTCCATGAATGTATTTTATGATTCTAATCATTACAATTGTGGGATTTACATCTCTCTATGTTTCTTCCTTTTATGGGGCTTTTGATTCAAATGATACCCAAACGGTAAGGGTTTATTTCAGAATCGTATCATTATTCAATATTGTTTATGTCTCCATTGCAGGTTATTTATATTATATGCCACTAAATTATAAGAAAACATAAAATAGTTTTTTAATATTTTCTTATAATTATTTATAAAAATTTTTACCTGTGTTTTTCTTTTAAAAAAATATTTTTAAAGAAATATTTTTATCATTTTCCAAAAAAGGTACATTGTAAATTTTCTAAAAAAATATGAAGGGAATGTTTTTTAACTTATACTATATGAGAATTTTTCAAACATCATGATGCATTAATGATTTGAATATTCCTTTAAAAAATTAAAATTTTATTTTCAAATAAAATTTTTTCATTTATAAGTGTGAAGCTTTTTTAAAAAGATATGTGATTTTAAAAAGGAAAAGTCATTTTCCTCAACAATTATTCCAAGTGATATTACAAAATAATTTTTCTTTATAAGATAACATCCTTTAGTGGTAATTATGATTTACTAAGGATATGATATAAGCATACCATCTTTATTAATTTTTTTCATGGTTTATGTTTATGATGTCAATATATAGAAGAAACCTGTTCCATTTCCATGGGTTATACTTTAATGAAATGTTTATGAAATACTTTTCTTTTCATGAGTAATGAGATGAATAATTTTTAGTGATCTTTTAGCACATATATATATAATTTCCATTATGTGATAGGTGGGACCAATATCTCCCTCCAATGAATTTGGTATATATGGATAACTCATGGGGAAAATATGTTATGTGTGAACCTAATTTTATCTTCATGGTTTCATGCGTGGACCTGGTTTTAATTTTCATAAGTTTATTTGTGGACCTATTTTCACGTCCACAATTCTATTCGTGGACTTTAATTTAATATCCGTAAGATTCTTCATGGACATAATTTCATGTCTAAAATTTTATCTAGGGACCAAATTTCATGTCATTAACTTAATGAGTGAACATTTTTCTATTTAAACATGTTCACAAAGATATAGATTTTTATTTATTCCACAATTACATGTCTTATATCAATTATATTCTATCACAACTTCAGTTATTTGATTCTTTTATGATTCATGTCTCATTATCTATCAATATTTATGGATTGAGTCGGGATTATGATCTATGATATGAATATTATATATTTAAAATAATAATATCATGTTCAAGAACACTTATTCTCATGTTATGCATATTTTATTATTGATATCTCCCTTATTTTACCTTACTGAGTATTTGATCCCACCATTTCTTATGTTTCCTTTCCCCTGGTTATTAAGAAAGTTTTTAGTAGGGTATTACAATTAAGACTACCGTGGGGTAAGATATTTATGGGAGATGTTGAATATCTTTCATAAAATAGTAATATTGATATATAATCCTTAAGGACACTAAAATGATATGGTCTTTAGGAATATTTTTTTTGTGAAATGTATAAAATAATCATCTATTACGATGTAATATTTATGTATGAAAATACTGAGTCCTTATAGATGGTATCAGAGCAAGGTTTAGGCAGCATTGGATATTAGGGTTTGAAAACATTGGTGAAAATCATGGGTATAAGTCTAAGAATAGGATAACAACCTAAAGTTTTGGAAAATTATAGATTATGTAAATATCAAAGAAATTACATATCGGTTTGGATACTACAATTAGATTTGGCTCTATATTATTTTTACATAGGGGAAATAACACCAAAAATAACACATTGATCTAGAATCAATCATCACCTAGTACACGACAATAGTCCTTGTTGCATCCCTACTTTGACACTCTAGAGGGATATGCTTTAGGATAATCCATATTTTCATTATGAACTATTATAAAGTATTTTAATAGATAATAATAATGTATGGTCTAGGTTAAACCTAAAGTGTCTTATATTGAAAAGAATGTGTCATGATTTAGACATACTATAGATAATTATACAGTTTCCCACTATGATTATTATTTCTCACACTATGCTTTTGGTTTTAGATCATGGTTGGAACCATTAAAATTTATGTTTATGTTGAATGTGATAGAAAATGGAATGATTTTCCTCATGAGAAAAACATGAAATAGGAATTGGAAGGAGAAACCTTATTATTATGCCTAATCCATAAAGTCATATTATGATCAACAATATCAACTTAGGTGAGTTTCCTAACACACATAAAAAGAGGAAACTAGTATTTTATTATGACCATAAAGGATAGAATTTTCAATTATCATCATTTATAGAATTTGGGAAGAATCATAGAGTAGAATTCCTAATTGGAATATGAAAAAAAATTAATAGTGGAAAATAAGCACATATAAAATGTAATTTCCAAGGAAAAGTGAATGGTTTTGTTAACAAAATATATGGGAATAATGGTTCTAATAAGGTATCGTTGATGGCTGAATGTTTTAAATTTTAAAAATATGGGAATTATGAAAATATATTTCCTAGGGTAAATCTTGAGAAATGTATTAGAAATGTTTTACTAGTAATGGTTTTTTCATTGATTATGAAGATACTATGAATGAAATATGAAAGCAAATTAGTGATAAGGAATCCGATGAAACATCTTGGTTATTATATTAATAAGGAAGTGGAATGATTGAAATTATTATGTATTAGGATTTGAGAATTATATTGTAAATGTTTTTATGAATAATATTATAGATTATAATAATCAAGAAATATTTTTGGATTATTACTCAGTTGTTTTTCTTTAAGGAATTTAAATTATATATTTAATGGTACCAATAACCAATAAAGGAGATTTAGTGGTAATATGATCTTTTTTTAAAAAAAACACATGATTGAGAAAAATATAATCTTAAAACACTTATGAATGTTTCCATGCTGACACAGCATAGAAACCAAAGGGATGGTCTATCAACACAAGGTCTTCTCCAATCAATCCTCAATCACCATTGGGTGCACTGTAATGGTGGCTCAATCTTCGATGTCCATCTCACCCCAGTCGATTATGTGTGTAGGATCATGCATGTATCTCCTCAGCTGCGATATGTGGAAGACATCGTTCAACCAATCTAGTTATGGGGGTGTTGTAAGGTGGTAGGAAACCTTACCAAACCACCACACAATCTCGAACAACCTGAAAAATTTAAGGGATAGATTGTCTCCCCTACCAAAACTCTACCTTGCTCATCATATAGGAGACTTTAAATAATAAATGGTCACCCTAATTTAATTTCAAGGGTCATTGATGGTTATTTGAAAAGGATTTATGTCTACACTGGGTGGTTTTCATCCATTCATAAATGACCTTCACTTTCTCTGTCATTTCTTTCACCAACTCTAGGCTCATGAGGGATGACTCTCCAATCCTCATCCAATACAAAGGTTATAAAAAGGGTCTCCCATATAGGGAATAAAAAAATTTCATGTCGATGGTACAGTGCTGGCTATTTTTGTACATAAACACTACTGAAGGTATGTGATCCTCCCAGCTCCATTTGAAATCCAACACACAAGCCCTCAACATATCCACTAACACCAAGATAGTGCACTCGGTCTGCCCATCATTCCGAGGGTGAAAGGCTATACTCATCTACAGCTGGGTCCCAAATGAATCATGCAGTCCTATCTATAATCGTGACATAAATCACACATCACTAATGAAGACAATCCTCAAGGGTACCCCTTGAAGGTGGACAATCTCCTTCATGTACAACTTCCCCAAACACTCCACTAAAATATCCTCCCAAATATTAAGGAAGTGTACCAAATTTGTGATTTGGAATACTATCACCCAGATGGATCATAAAAATTCACTATGTGTTAAATCTATGTGATGAATTCTATGAATATGTTATCCCATTTTTACTCTGGTATCTCAACATAAGACAAAAAACCTACTAGAATCTAGTGCTCAACCTTCACTTGCTAATAGGTGATTAATCGTGATATGAACACAACTATGCTTAATCTCATGTCAGATCAAAAAAAATTGATACTGAGAATCCCTATAAATCCTCCCTACACCAGTATGTACCACTAAGGTAGAAGTGTGGAACTCCTGCATCACCTTCTCCCAAATAGTTAATGGAACCACTATTTTCCCATGTAACAATATCTCGTGATTACATCCTTCAAAATATGTAACTGGTGCATCACCTATGGATATATGATCATGAAAAACTTCACACTCAATGTCTCCTAGTTAGGACTCTTTTACATTCTCAAGGAGAAAAGCATTAAGCCCCATTGAATGAAGAAACGTTTTACCCTCCTATTCCATTAGGGTCAATTATAGGCAAGCTAATTGCTCTGATGCTTTTTATACTAGGAGAGCCTAGGACTTCCTATAAATGTAATTTGTTACACCATTTCTCTTCCCTTAAGTATAGACTATCTCAAAGTTGTAGTTCGGTAGGAACTCCAACTACTGTCACTGCCTCAAGATCAGGTCTCTCAGGGTGAAGATGAACCTACGGATCTGGTGGTATAGTAAACCATTAAAATCTCTCCTAGGAGGTATTACCTCCATATAATTATGGGTAAGACCACCACTTCTGGCTGTAAAGCATGAGTCACATAGTTCTGCTCATGGGGTATCAACTTCCTTGACCTATTTTTGATGACGGTCTGTCATTGTATCAACATGAAACCGATCCCATCTCATGAGGCATCACAATATACTATGGACTCAACACCTTCCAATGGTAGTCTTAAAACTGGAGCACTCATTAGACTCATTTTCAATGCCTCAAAGTCTATCTAACACTACTTAGACCAAGAAATGGTTGTCCCTTCCATGTCAAAGTGGTCAAAGGGTCTACGATCCTAGATAATTCTACCATAAATATCCTATAGTAATCTTCCAAAACAATAAATCTTCGCACCATTAAAAAATTATTCAGTGTCTCCCCAGAAAGAACTACTTCAATATTTGATGGATCTACAGCTAAACCTTGTTCAAAAATGACATTCCCAAGAACATTAACCCCATGTATCCAGAAATGGAACTTTGAGAAATTTCCATAAAGCTAGTTCTCTTGGAGTAAATTAAGAACCATCCTTAAGTTCTCTGTGTTCTCATCCTCTAATGTAGAGGAGATGAGTATTTCACTAATGAAGACAACAAAAAATTGGTCCAAGTATGGCTGGAATATTTGGTTCATCAAATCCATAAAAATAGTGGGGAAATTTTTCACAACAAAGGGAATCACTAGGAACTCGTAGTGCTCATAATGACATTAAAAACCCAACTTTTGGATATTCTCCATGTGAACCCACATCTGGTGGTAAGCGTACCTAAGATAGTACTCATAAAACCATCTTACACCCCTAAACCGGTAAAATATGTAACACCCCAAAATGATAAATGGTTAAATGAATAGATGATATGACTCATGTCAATAAGGTTCACCTTCCTTTTTTGTAGCCTTCCTAATTAGAACTATGAAGTTAAGCATGCTTGGCCTGAAGTAGTGATCAGGATGGGTGAGCTTCTGGGAAGTTTCTCAGAGTGTGTGTGAGTGAAGACAAAGCACACTAGAAAGGACATGTGTTGGATTGTGGGGCATTCATTAGTCATATGACCCATGAAAGCATGTGGATGGGCCCCAGGGTGGGGACCACATGTCTTTGGGGAAACTGGTGGTACCTAGTGGTCCATGACCCAATGAACATGTTATGGTGAGGTGTGTGTGCTATTACTGGGACCCAGTTGTTACATTTGGTATTAGAGGTGGTACACAGCCTTAAGTGTGGTTCACTACTTGGGTTGAGATTTAGAACCCACAACGAGGGAATTTCTCTCTAAATGGGGGTGAATGTAACACCCTATAATGATAAAGGGATAAATGAATAAATTATATGACTCATGTCGATAAGGTGCACCTTCCTTTTCAGGATCCTACCTGATTAGAACTCTGTAATTAAGTGTTCTTGGCATGGAGTAGTGATCAGGATGTGTATCCTTCTGGGAAGTTTCACATGGTGTGTGTGAGTGAGGAAAAAGCACACTATAAAGGACATGTGTTGTCCTGTGGGGAAGTCATTAGTCAGATGACTCGTTCTGGCATGTGGGTGGGTCCTAGGGTGTGGACTATGTTTTTGCAGGGCAACTGGTGGTACCCAGTGGGCCAAGACCTGATGACCATGTTAAGGTGGGTTTTTTTTGCTATCACAGGGACCCAGTTGTTACAAAATAGGTTATTGATCCATATAAAGGGGTATTTTTTTATTATCACCTAGTTTAGGTGGTGATAATCCATGAAAAATTATAGTCTCCTATCTTTCTTCTTAATGAAAAGAACTGGAGCTGCCCAAGGGGACACACTGGATCTGATGAAACCTTTCTCATGAAGGTCCTCTAACTGTAATCATATCTTCTGGAGCTCATTAGGTGTCATTCGATATGTTGTAGAGGATATCAGATAAGTCCCTAGTTACAATTCAATACAAAACCCCAACTCTCGCCTTTGAGGTAGTCCTAGAACGTCTTTGTGGATGACTTCCATATAGTCATCCATAGTATAAGGAACACAGATTCCTAAAGATATTTCTACTCCAAGGATTGCGCTCACTAACTAATGGGTAAAAATATGTATCCTCCTACTCACATCACCTGTCTGCCCTGCTATGAGGTATCTTTCATTGAGAAAAGAGAACCTTGTCGCATCGGTGCATAGGCATCTGACTAGTCTATTGTGATAGTCAATCTGGTATCAAACCATGGAAAGAAAATCCATTCTAGAGATAACGTAATAAGGTTCCTTTTTCATGACCAAAAGGTACCATGCGAACCTATCTCTTCCAAGAGATAGCTCGCACTGCCGGCAGAAAAAAGACGCAGAAGAAGCGCTCCCTATAGGATCTTCGAGACAAATCTGCTGCATTAGAACATAAAATAGAAGCTACAACTCCCATACTAGGAATAAGGAGATAAAAGAGTGTTTTTATATTTTTCTAATAAATTTTAAGTAAGAGTATAATAACAATAGAGTGTACCTTGAATCATCTCGTGTGTTGCAGGACCATAGACATCCATGGACTGCAGCTGCCCATGGCCCCATCCTCTAGCTCCCTGAGCCTGACGTGGGTTGTCCAGTGATGGTGGTGGTGGAAGGACCTCATAGCATCATCCCCCACCTACAACTCTTGCTACTCCTCTACCAGCACAGCCTCCTTTGGGAACACTGAATCCCCTTTTGGGGGATCCATAATCAAGGCATTGTCTTTATCATGGTGGTCCATCTGCTATCTTTCTGGGATGCTTTGAACATTTGGATGGGATGTCTCATGCAATGTGACCTATCACATCAAAATCATAACACCAGACCTATCCAAGCTAACCTGGTGCTCTATGATTCCATGGTGCTTCCTGACAACGTACTCAGGTTTAATTATTAAAAGGCCTCCAATATTGTAATCCCGACAACAAACGTCAGCTAGCTGCCGCAAATGTCTCATCTTTGTAGTTTCTACTACCATTCCCAGCTAACTGGATCCCCTATGACAGAAATATCTCTACCACCAGTTCCTGCTCCATCACCCCTATATAAGTGGGTATTCACAAGGGTACTATGTTGGCACAAATCTCTCGATGGAGTCCCTACTCAAACTTCTATGATTAGAAGTATCCATCATAGATCATGTCCAGATAGTACAGAGTTAGGTCTGTAAACCTAGATGAGTACTTTGACACTATAATCCCTCCCTACTAAAGCTCTATAATATCTTTAATCTGAATAGAGCATAAGTAGAAGGGGTAGTACTCCTTGCAAAATAGTTATTGGAAGTCGTCGCATGAGAGTGTCGACTCACTGTGCATCTGTGTAATAAAGCTCCACCAAATTCCAATCATTTTGTGAAAAAGATTGGATGCCAAATCCACCATCTGATCCATCAGTGTCCAAACAAGCCTAGATAGGTGGACCATCGACTCTATCCAATCCTCTACTGCCTGACGATCTACCTCAATATAGTACCTCAGTGGTCTCAAGTGCTAGAACTCATGGAGTGTACTCAACATACGATAATTCTTATCCTTATCTATTGGGACTATCAGTTTCTCTATAGGTGGAGGTGATACTACGATCCCACCTAGACTAAGGGGATTGCATTATGGACCCTAAAATGAGGCCTCTTTGCTCATAGGGTTGTCATCACAAGCCAGAGCTGATATCCAAGATGGTTGTCATCGATGTGGTATCTTGAAATTCATCAAGGAGTACCACAGTCAGATGAGCATATATATATATATAGGGAACTGACTCAAAAAGTAAAGTCAAAGACTCAATCTTATATGATTCATGTACCATTTTTCCCTACAATAAATGTCACAGGTTTCTGAGTCAATAAGCAGGTTATCAAGGTCTTTATGAATAGATATGTTGGCTGAACTTACCATCACTAGACTCTCGGGCCCGAGAGACACACTCGAAGCACTTTAAAACTACTTCTATAATCCCAACAAAGACCTTTTTATGGAAATTTCCAAACAACAACCCAAGGGTTGAACCACCTTTGATACCAATTTTCCACAACTAGACTGATGTTAGGGCTTGATCCGTACCTACCCCATGCTCACCATGAAAGGTTAGGGGGGTTGTGACAAGTGATGATGAAAAAATAAACATGGGGAGGTATTTTCTAAGTACATGTACACATACACACGACCAAATCAATGAAAAAATGAAGAGGGAAATAAGTAAAAGGTGATACATAGTGGTTGATAATCTAAACATGCATGGACCAATAAATAGTACATGTATAGTAATGTAAACTGAAAGGAGAAAGGGGATAAATACACACCCAACCAGAAAAGTGTCCCAACCTAACAGAAACTAGAAAATAAAAATAGATGGGAGATCCCCACTCCTACATCCTAAGCTACAACCACTGTATGCATCCCAAGAACCTATATCCCTAAGCTCCTATGAAGTCACAATCAAACTGATCCATCATCTGCATAAGGCATGATACATGTAGGGAAATCCCATGTGGGTATTAGTATAAACATACCCAGTAGTATTACCTAATAGATGAAGGGGTACCAGTTAGATATATTACATAAAAGTAATAAAATAGATAGAAAAAGGTATAATGAAAGAGTGTATAGAGAGTGAAGTAAACTCATCCAAAAACAAAGATCTAGGAATGGTGAGAATTTAAACTTATAATTTAGTCTTCCCTACCTATAGTAGGAGAGAAGACTCATCCATCCATGAGATGCTAGATACGAAAATCATGTGGCATACCATGCATGTTGTCGCCTCTCCTAGAATTATAGTATGAAAAACCCAAGGAGTGGGTACTGAAAAAATATATATGTGTTTTTGTGTGTGTGCATGTTTGTGTTTGTGTTTGTGTGTCTGTGATCATTCAAAGAAACCTAAATGAGAGAGTAAGGGGGTCCCCATCTCACAACATAGACCAAGAAAAAGACTCACCAATAGTTCCATGAGTATCCATCAATGATGCTCATCATCCCACACATCTGTCCTGAACACGCAAGTAAAAGTAGATCAATCATCGCACCTTGATACTATCCACATTAGGTGTATATAACTCACCCAAAAAGTTTTAGGTCATGTCATAAGGACGCAAATCAGTGGGGAAAGCGTCCCTATTTTTCATGATTCCAAATCTACATGAAACATGTCTCAACCCTAATCCGTATTTCAAGATGTAGAAAACTGAAAGTAGAGGACCCACACCCTAGTGTGTCAGGGGGTTCCACTCAGATAGTTGTTGTAAATGACCCACGACCTAGTGCATCAGGGGGTTCCACTCCAATAGTAGTCATAGAGGACCCACACCCTAGTTGTTAGGGCTCAGCCCACCTAGCCGTCTGAGCTTGGCCTACTCACCTCGGTCCGCATTGCATCAGTTGATGTGATTGTTTCCGACCATCAAGGTGGTAGACCGTCGCATTATGCGTTGCATGCACCCACCTTGTGTCACACCCCACTCTTTGGATATCTCCTAAGGCCCACTACCACCATCCCAGTCACATCTCCTTCATCCACACTAGGGCCCACCATCACGCTAGTGGTCCCTTCCACAGACCACCGAGCCTCTTCCATTCACTCAAAAATTATTACGAACACAGATCATAAATCCTTGGAATGAGATATTCACATTCATAAGCCTCACTTGATGATCCATTGATGGTTTGAAATTATAAATGAATGAGGAAGGGAGGGAGCTTTCCACAATCGGAAGATTATAAGGAATCCCTAGAAAATTCTTCAAAATCACATATTTATAACCTTAAAATTAAGTTAAGGTATCCAATTAACTAGCCCCGCCAACGGTCATGGGATCCGAACAACTCCCACCTTCTCACTTTAGGATTATTTTAGGTAAAACGCTCCATTATAAACTCAACTATGGTCTCATATTTCTAATTTGAGTCTCTATTCAATATTTATTTGAAACAACTTCTGAAATAAAATAATTTAATTTCATTATTTTATTTACGGTTACGTACTCAATGATTTTTTTTCACAGAAGTCCCTCACTGACAAAATTTATGTCCTCCTTTAGGGTAAATTCCACATTCTGGACTCAAACGTTCTCTCTTATTTCTAATCCAAGGTACTGATTAAGAGTAATCCCATTTCCTTTGCAGGCATAGTATATAATATACATAATATTTTTATAAAATTAATTATGGGCACACTAGGTCTCAGAATAACACGCTGCATCAGCGCCTAACTCTATAAATATTTATAGAAATATTTTTAAGTCATACATGGAAAAAACCTAGTCTCTAAAATTATACATAATTTTGGTGAAAAATCATTTTTAATATTTAAACAGACATTGTTTTATAAACGGGTTTTCGTTGCATTATGTAAACTTATAATAAATTTAATTTTTAACACTCTAGAAAATTTAATCATAGAAATTAGATTTATTATTTTATATTATAATGTTTTACTTTATTAATTATTTCCATTTAATTTTTTTATTCATAAAGAATATTAATCCTGGTAAAAATTTATCACTGAGATAAAGGTTAAAAGGGCTTAAAGAGGGGGTTATGCCATGATATAAGGTTTAAATTATATCAAAAAACATTATTAAATTTTATTGTTTGATTATATTTATACCCTGACTTTATTATATTCTAAAAAATGAAAAAAAAGAACCACTTGAATTGAGAAAAACATATATTATATAATAATGTTTCAGGAACTTACAAGTTTTACACACACCTCTATTATAAAAGGGAACCTCATGTCCACTCTTCTTCGTACTACATGAGCACATTAAATTGAAAAAAAAACTACCAAAATATCTAAAATATATATATTTTTATTGACATATAGTTCCTTTTATTATGAAAATACCAATCATATAGGGCTTCAGGTGTAATCCAAAATGGGTTTTCTGAGGAAGAGGTGTACGTTCTTTTAGATATTTTTCATGTTCCTTTCATCATAAACCTTATCTAAACATTATATAATTGTATTAAAATAATTATATAAGTATATTTACTATATTGAGATGTATTTATGTTAATGGTTTGATGTTTTTCATCTCCATTACATCCAAATAAAAATGAAAACAATGCTCATTTTTATGTACAGACCATCATTTTCACACAATGTTATAATTTATTTTTCCTCACAACCCACATGGCTGGTTATAAAGTTGAAAGTAATGAATTTACATAATATTTATAAAAAAATTATTATTATTTAGAGAAAATAAATCAACTACAATTTTACCCTCCCATTCATTGGAAAATGATAATATCACTCATGTATATGTGTGGACTACCACCTCCACAAAATGATATGATTCATTTCTCATTTCTTCATTAAATGTATAGTAATAATGATAGATTTATTCAGTAAATATTATATTAATAATATTATTATGATTATTTAAATGTAAAAATTTATCTTATTTATTTATTTTTATCCATTGGAAAGATGAAAATTGTGTTCATGTGCAGGTACATGTTGAGTAATTGTTGTTTTCAAAAATACACTATCTTTTTATGATGATTTTGATGCTCACAAATACCCTTGTTTTTTATTCTAATGATTTTACTTTGAGTATTTTTCAGGAAATTAATATTCTTTATATTTCTATTTTAGAATAATATTAAAGAATTTAATCTGTAGGGAATAATTGAAAAAGTGTTCAGAAATCATATTAGCATGTTCTGGAAACATTTTTCATACAATATGTGGAAGAGCGTAGTGTAAGGATAAAATTATAAATTTAATTTATGCTATCAGAAAAGTATGGTGAATCAGCCATACTCTATCAGAAAATTATGGTTAATCAATGATACACTATCAAAAAAGTTTGGTAAAAGAACCTTATGTTTAGTAAAGTACTCTATGTTTGTAATATCAGAAAACTATAGAAGAATAACCTTATGTATGTATGGAATCTTATGTTTCCTTCACAAAAGTATGGATCATCAACCTTACTTTTATAATGAACCTTACATTCTATCAAAAATTATGGATCATGTATCTTACGTATTTCTAAAAAGAAAATTATGGATAGTATACCATACATTTGAAAGATGAAAAGAAAAGTATGGATGATTAACCTTACATTTGAGATCAACCTTACGTTTGAATAATAACCTTACATTTGAAGAATAGAATCTTTACCCTAAGTTTAGCATCATAGATTTAAAATATGACTTTATCATGGAATGGTCTTTATGTAGAATATCTGGCTGATTTCAATCTAGATTCAAAGCTCGATATTAAATCACATCTTTGACAGATTTAAAACTGTTTATTTTTTATTCAAATGATCAATTTAAGAGGAGGATTTCATGCCAATTATCAAGGGAAGTTAGGACTGCTCTCTTATTCAAATATTTGAATATCACAATTCTTAAGGCAACATTTTTGGATCAAAATTTAAATGGAAAATGCTCATATTTATTCTTTATATATCTGTGTTATTTTGATTTACAAATATAGAGATGAATAATTGCAAAAAAAGATAAGAAGAACAAGCTCTCATGTTTTTTGACTAATTTTTTTTAAAGAGTTATACGAGTCACACAGATCTACTTCTACGGATATCTATCAAACTCTGTTTTTCTGAAGAAAATTAAACAAATTCAAAGATTCTTATTCTACATCAAAGATCTATCATGAATCAACTGTTGTTAATGTTTTTTATCTTATTTCAAGATTTATTTGTGACTGGATTGACTCAGAACTGCTCTTACCTGAAGAACATATATTCTGAAGACAACGATCCAATTACTATCAGTTGTGTGCTACTGTAATTGTGAATAAAAATTTGAAAGTATTTTTAGAAAAATACTCTTTTCATTTTGGGTAACTGGATTCTCATACTATGTTGTGTATTCAGTTATGTGTATGAACCTAAATGCTCTATTTTAGCCTTATCATGTAATTGTGTCAACTGTCTGCACTCAATTGTGGACAGTCTGTTTCTAAGAGGACCAGATGGTAAAAATCCCCATGCTTGTGGAGTAGAGAATTGGTGGAGTGGACTAGGGGAATTTTGTTCCTTGAACCACTATACATTTGTGTGTCCTTCAATCTGTTTATTTTCCACAGCATAAATATTCTGATAAAGATAAAGGAAAAATTTGTCAATCATCCAAATTGTTGGAGAAATTTTAAAAGACACAATTCACCCCCCCACTCTTGTGAATATTTGGTATAACCTGATACAACAATTGGTATCAAAGGACGGCATTTCTTTTTATAAAGCTATAACAAGCTGAAAGTTTTAAAGGATTATACTTAGAACACAATGGTTGATACAAAAGAGGGAATATCAATGGTTCAAGATCCGTACTTCAATGGTGAAAACTGTGGATTTTGGATGTCGAGTATGATCATTTATCTGAAAAATCATAGATACAGAGTCTGCTAAAAAATTCATACTCCTTATGAAATTCCTGAGAAACCTAAAACATGGTGTGTAGCAGCTGAAGTAGAGTATGACCTAAATTCAAAACCTATGAATAATAACATTTGTGGTATATGACAAGATGAATTCAATCGATTATCTCAATTTCCTACTGTATATGAGATGTGGCAGACAATTACAGTTTCCAATGAAGGAACAGACAATGTCAGACAAATGAGATATTCCATAGAAAACTTAAAAATTGATACATTAATAATATTTGAGGGTAAAATCATCACAGAAATGAATGGAAACCTCACAGATGTTTTCAAAAACATCACTACCTTGGGAGATCCTATCAAACATGCATATCAAACTTTGAAAGTACTGAGAGTAATACCACTTATATGGAATGGAATATCGGCTACCATTAGGCAATCATCACCAGTCAAAAATCTAACTATGAGAGAATTAATTGGAACCCTGATGGTGTATGAAGCTGAGATGTAAGATAAAGAAAATGAGCATAAACTCTTGATCAATGGGAAAAATGCTTATTTTAAAGTAACATGCCAAGAAAAGAGAAGAAATATTAAGCAAGAGATCAAGAGAAAACCAGAAAGTTCTGATTCATCTGATTCAGATGTAGAACTGACTGAGTTAGTCAAGAAATTCAATAAATTCTACAAAAATAAGAAGTAATTAAGAAAATACCTCAAGAAAGATGAAAAAGATTCAAATGAAGTTAGATGCTATGAATGAAAAAAGATGGGTCACATAAGACCTGACTGTCCTCAATTAAAAGGAGAAAAGAAAAAAGAAATTTTTCAAAAGCAATGATTTTGAGTAGAAAAAAAAAGAGAAATGAAAGCTACTTGGGTTGTTTCTGAAGAATCCAGCAACTCATCAAAGTCTGACTCGGAAAAGGAAGAATCAAATATAAAAGCAAATATGTGCTTCATGGCAGAAGTTGATGAGGTACAATCTTATTACTCATCTGATTCGGATTCTAGTTCTAGTTTCTCCAATGATAAACTTGCATCCTACTACAATATACTTGAAGAGAAATAAGATTCCTTATTTAAGAAAAAGAAATCACAAAAATAATATTAACACTACTATTTTAGGAGAAATAGACACTCTACTAAAACCAAATTAATAGTTAATTGAAAAATATAAATCATCAAGCACAAACTGTATAGATAATGAAACTAAAATAAAAATGCTGCAAATAAAAGTAGAGACATACAAAAGTGTAGATATTATTTTTACAAAAGTAGAAAATTCACTAAATGAAATTCTTGGAAATAATTTGATTAAAAACAAAAGATATGGAATATGCAGTAAAGGTGAGAAACTCAAACTGTATAAGAACTATTTTGTTACAAGTATAAAAGGTATTATTCACAACTAGTGTGGAAAAAAAGGTAACATATCTAAAAACTGTTATTTAAGGAAACCTCAAATAAGTGGGATTAAGAAAGCCTTTATTGAAAGTAGTTTATATGATTCTATTGATTATAGAAAAACAAATCAATTTTGGATTCCCAGATCTTCACTAGCTAACACTGTTGTACCCAATAGAATATGGGTACCAATACAATTTTTTTAAATATCTTTGAAGGATGTTGGTCATCGAAGCTGAACTAAAATATGGTATATAGATAGGGGTTGATCCAGTAATATGAGTGGGAACTCATAAAACTTTAAAACATTAACTCAAACGGATGGAGGATTAGTCACATTTGGTGACAATGCCAAAGGTAAAATAATTGGCATTGGAACTGTGGGAGATCCATAATCTATCTTAATCAATAAATTAATCTATGTAAAATGATTGAAACATACCCTGAAAAGTATCTCTCAAATATGTTATGAGGATTATTTATTTATTTTTATAACAACTACTTTATGTTTTTTTGATAAAAGACGTAATCACTAAGAATGAAGATCCACATAAGTACAATCACTTAACCATGAAGGAAAGTAGTCCAGCAAGAGATGGTCATTGTTAGGAGGGCCAGAGGCCACCACCTGATGGGCGACATAGCTACCTTCCCGTTTGACAAAGGAGAAGGTGCAAATTGTGAAGGTCTGATGGAGGGAAAGGATTTTCTTAATGAGTGAACCAAAAGTTTGCAAACTGCCATCATTGAGGTTGATATACTTGATAATGGTGAGACAGTAAAATTCTAGGTGGATTGTGTCCCAGCCACGATATTTAGCGAACATCATCCCGGTGAGGATGGTGGCGGCTTCAGCAACCACGGGTTCCCAAAGAATGTGATGTGATTCAAGTTTGGCTCTGATGGTCTACCCAAGATGATCTCGGGCCATAAGACCAAGACCAATAGGTCTATCCTTGGGAAGAGACGCATCCACGTTAATCTTGAGAATCCCTTCCTGTGGAGGGCACCAATGTGAAGAATAGGATGGGGTCCAAAATGGATTTTGTTGTCTAGTGTGCTGATTCCATCCCACAATCCAAGATACCACCCGGTCAATCCATAAACTGAGGGGCTTGATGATGTGGTTGAAAATGGCATTGTTGCGACACACCTAGATGATCCGGGCCAAAATGGAAAGTGATCCCACTTTGGATGGTGAAAGAAAGGAGCACCATCACATCAGGAGAGAGGGGGGTCTGGGACCACGTCCAGTGAGAGATTCATACAGGTGCCCTAAGTGTGCCAAACCTCCCTTGACCCCAGGCATTGGGTTAGAGCATGGAGGGGAGTTTCTAGGGTGTTCTAGAAAAGGGGGCATAGAATGTCGTTGTAAATGTGACGGTGGACAAGAAAGTCTATGGTCAGGAGGATTCCAGTGAACACCTACCACCAAAAGTGGCGGAATTTTTGGAGGGACATTGAGCTTCCACAGCAGATCCCAAGGCCTCCCAACACCACTGTCTTTCTGAGTACAGAGGGTGAGCCGATAGCCAAACTTCGCCGTAAAGGATCCCAAGATGTTGTTGATCTAGTAGATATGGTCAGGGCCTGCATCTGGAACATAGGGGGTACTCAGGATAAGTCTTTTGTCCCTTTTGTTGAACCACGAGTGAAGTTTTTCCATGTTCCACCCATTCCCATTATCAGCAAAAAGGCAACTAATAGTTTCCCATTCAAATCCCAGTCGAGCAGGGGATGAATCCCACACGCTTTCCTTATCAATTAGCCAGGAATCATTCCAAACCTTAACAGTTGATCCATTCCCAATCCTCCAACCCAGCCCTTTATTCAGAAGACTACGGGATCCCCAGATACTTCTCTAGAGGAAGCTAGATAAGGGCCCAAGGAGGAATCCTGGAAATTATTGTGGGGGAAGTTTTTAGCTCAGAGTACCCACGCGCAGAGAGAGAATGGGCAGAGAATAAGGTGCCATTTTTTATTAGCCAGCAGTACATCATTAAATTGAGAGAGGTCCCGGAATCCCATACCTCCCTCCAATTTTGGTTGGCACAGTTTATTGCAGGTGATCTAGTGGGTTTTATTCCTTCAATTATTCTTTCCCAACCAGAAATTGGAAGTGCATGAGTGGATTTGGTTTACCATAGCAGCAGGAAGTTTGAACAGGGACATGAAGTAGCTGGGGATAGACCGAAGAGTAGCATTAATAAGGGTTTCCTTTTCGGATTTGGAGATTCTATTTGCGGTCCATCCATGGATTTGTTTTCTCGATCCTGTCCACCATAGATGCGAAGATTTCGTTTTTGGACCGGCCAATCATCGTGGGTAGCCTGAGGTACTTATGATGCTTCTCGACCATATGAATACCTACAGTGACACAGAGTTCTTCCCTTTTGGATGGTGGAACCCTAGAGGTGAAAGATACTTCCAACTTTCCTTGATTAATTGTTTTCTCTGAAGCCCTCTCATACTGGTGGATCGCATGGCCTATAGCAATGCACTCATTATGGGTGGATCTGGAGAAAAGAAGGAAATCATCGGCGAAAAAGAGATGTGACACCGGTGGTCTTACACAACACACCTTTTCCCCATGAATTTTATGTGAAGATGATGCCCTGGAAATAAGGTTAGAGAAAACATCAGCCACCAATATGAAAAGAAATGTGGAAAGAGGGTCTCCCTGGAGAAGGCCTCGGGTAGGGGAGAAGCCTTGGGTAAGCACCCCATTAAAATTAATATGGTAGGAGACTGACGAGACACATTTCATGATCATATCAGTTCATGTTGAGCAGATGCCCATTTTCTGCATCATGAATTTGAGAAAATGCCATTCCACTTTGTCATAGGCCTTGGTCATATCCAGTTTCCACGCCATAGTTCCTCTTTTCGTGGTGGAACATGTTTTCATAGAGTAGAACACTTCATGGGCCATAATGGCATTATCAGTTATCCGTCCCTCTTCTATAAAAGCACTCTGATTTTACGAGATGATTTTAGGTTACTAAGTATGCTACTGATTAACAAGAATCTTTGAGAAGGTCTTATAGGAGACATTGCAGAGGCTAATAGGTCTGAAGTCAGAGACTAAAGGGGGCTTCTTGATCTTGGGGATGAGGATAAGGATAGTTTGGTTGATGGCGAAAAGGTGTGTTCTCCCCACCCAACTGTTCTTCATCAGAATGCAGATATCGGGACCAATAATGTGCCAGTATTGTTTAAAGAAGAGGGCGTGGAAGCCGTCTGGCCCCGGGGCCTTGGTGGGGTGAATGTGTTTCAGAGCCAGAAGAATCTCGTCATCTGTAACAACTTTGGTAAGCTGTCTGTTCATCTCCTCAGTGATCACGTGTTGGATGCACTCCTCCACCTCAGTCGAGATGTTAAGGCTTCCTGCAGTAAAGAGATTCTGGAAAAAACTAGAAATAACATTATGGATTCCGTCTGTGTCGTAGACCTTGCTTCTATCCGGGTGCAAGATACAAGAGATAAAATATTTCTTCTGCCTTTTTGATGCTTTATGATGAAAATATCGAGTGTTCTCATACCCTTCGGCAATGTGGATTTCATGCGCCGGCATAGCCCAGAAGCTTTCCTTGATACATAGGGTGGCATCCAGGTCTCGTTGGGTGGATCTGATGCTAGAAAGACTGCAATTGGATGGGGGTTGGTTAAGAAGGCAAATCAACTTTCTTTCAAGAGCTTCACAGTGTCTATCAGGTTGACGGAATTTTTTATTGCTCCATGACCTCAGATCAGATGCCACATATTGGAGGTTGGACCCAATGTCTGATTGACCGCACATCCAACTTGATAGGATAACATCTTCACATTCACGGTCTTTTTTCCAGAAGCTTTAAAATATGAATGGTTTCATGACTTTAGTGATGCGGTCTCCTTGGGTACACTCAACGACAATAGGGTAGTGGTCCGAGCAATTGAGCCTCAGGTGTCTGATGTGAAACATTCTGAAATAATTCATCCAATCCAATGAGCCCAGAAATCTATCAAGGCACTCAGCAATATAGGTGTCATCTGCATTACTACGAAACCATGTGAATGGGTTACCTGCGTAACCCAAATCGACCAAATCCACCCTAGAAATCACCTCCTTGAAGTCTGACATCGACTTAGCAGACCGAAGATCCCCTCCACTTTTTTCCTTCTGATACAAGATCTTGTTAAAGTCCCCAACAAAGATAATAGGTCTTGTCAGCTCGCGCTGCATATTGCGAAGAAGATCCCAAGATTTCCACTTCTTTTTATGGGAATACCAACCGTAAAAACCCACGAATGTCCATGGCGGGGTCAGGGCCTCATGGATAGCTTCCTCCACATGGTGCAATGAGTAGGATGAGATCCTGATGTCAACATTGTCCTTCCAAAGGAGACATAGCCCCCCTGATTGGCCTTGTCGAGAAACCGGGAGGCAACCCTGGAAGCCCCATTTCTGAGCAAGAGCAGAAGTGTCCTTGTTTTCCAATATGGTTTTAGACGGGAAAACCATATCAGGGCAACTTTGAGCGTAATAACGCTGGAACATACGAACCATTCATAGGTTTCCAAGCCCACGACAGTTCTAGCATAAGATAATCATTATTCTAGGCAGGGCTGGGACATACCCACCTCCGCCTTTGGGATCTCTGAGATCGTTGTGTCACCCGCCTCTTTCCATTTTTTTGGGGAGATTTCAGCCGAATTACTTATTTTGTTTCATCATTTAAGTCTCCCAGGTTTTTGGTTAACTATTTTCCCTTATCTTCTTGCACTGTGCACCCTTTTCCAAGTTCGACGAGTAATTGGGCCTTATGGTGTTATTCCTAATATCTCTAAGTCACCTTGTGGAAAGATGACTAACATTGCCAAATCTAGATCAGGGTCAAGATCAAAAGGCTCGATGCCCAATTGCTTTGGATTTCGACATTTATCTGGTGGGTCTAAATCTTTTGGAAATGGATATTTTGATGGTAAGATAGTGTCTTTTAGGAGGTTAATAGCTCTGTCTAAGTCGGTTTGTAGCTTCTTCATACGGATCTCATGTCTTTCCCCAGTATTTCTCATGGTGTTTATGTCCTGGGGGGACCCTCCAGCCGCCCTCTTATCTATTGTCCTATCCTCAGGGAACTCTGGTGGTCCAAGCATGATGATATTTTCAAGTTTAGGTTCCTCCCATTTAGTGTGATCCATCGTGAGACGGTCTCGATCCCTTAGTTTTTCCACCTCATAGATGAAGAAATATCTTGATGTTTTGGCTTGAAGCCAAGGACCATATTGCATAACGATTTTTCCTGAATCGTTCTTTTTCTTTTCTTCTCACGTTTTCTCCAGATGGCTGATACACCTAGAGAAGAAACAAAAAATTGGTAGTTTCTAGAACTCAAATGATATCTAGGTGTTAGAGTCGTCGATTTTCAAGAATATTCCCCTCATCAGAGGCTCTTCTACGTCAACCTCAGCTTTTATCTGCACCACGGGTACCCATTAGATTGGGTCAGATCAGTCCAATACAAGGAAATGACCAATTTGATCTCCAATTTCTCTCAAAACTCATTCTGTTCTCCCATAAAAGGGGATTCCTTTGATGCGTATCCAGAAGGGGGAACAGGTAAAGTTAATATGCTGGATGTCATCCCCACCTTTGAATTCTTCCATGATGAGGAGCTGATTGTCAAAGGACCACAGCCTACCTTTGAGGATTTTGACTCTATCGTTTTCATTGAAGAACTCAAAAACAAAGTGTTTATTCTCAACTTCTCGAATAGACACTCCAGCTTCCAGTTTCCATAGATTCTAGAGGGTGCTTTTGAGGGCCCATTGATTGACTGGGGTTGTTTGCACAAATTTACCAATAACTAGCTGCGACAGACGTTTTGCAAGAAGCTGATCTTTATTCCTTTGTGTCTCAACTAGCACTTTTTCTTTGTCCATCAAATAAAATTTGTTCCATTATTCCATTAAGTTGGTTTCCATGATGCAGACCACTTTGTTTTGATTAATTTTTTATTTTAAATTTGTTCAAATACCCCGCACATTGAGTCTGTGGTAAGTTTTCCAACCCACAACCCTTGAGCATTCAAGGCCTGACCCATAGATCCTCCGTCTAGGTCCGTACCAAATCCCATTGTGGGATTTCTTTAGTCGCGCACTGCCCTTCGTGATCAGCAACAACGCGGGCAGTCTTCACGGCAGAAAAAAGTTAACCCTTCCGCCCCGGCCCGCCTTTCGTGATCGCACTTTGCGAGCTGTCTTCGTGACTGAGAAACTGCGTTCTAAGCCTTGTGAATTAGCACGACCCCGTTCCTCACTCTTCACAAACCTTGGGGAAAAATTATCCTCACGAACCACCTTTCACGAACTAGGAGAAAACCGAACAGGCGCACAGCCAGTAGGCGTCAAACGCGGATTGAGCAGGAAATGTCTGAAACCCTAGCGCAAGGTTAACGCAAACATGTACATCATCAAGTGGATGAGAGAACCACAAAAGACACTGTGAAAATATCAAACAAACCACTGACTTGCGCAAAATCAGATCCTCAGATGTGTGCCTCCGCGAATCAGATCCACCACCTCAGATCTCCGCAAATTGGGGAAATTTCAACAAAATTCATTGTTGAGGTCCAGACCCAAGACGCTGAGAATCGTATTGCCGCCGAATCCTTCATAGAGAAGCAGGTGAGGAGACCACCAAAAAAATCCGGATGCACCGCATGATATCTCTGTGAATTGGGGAAATTTCAAATGAATCTGTCGTTGAGGTCCAGAACCGAGCTGCTGAGAATTGTATCCTGTCGAAGGCATTACAGTGAAGCAGGTGAGGCGTCCACCCAAAAGGAAGCCGGATGCAACCCTAAGCCATGGATAACCGAGTGATGGTCTAGATCTCAGACAGATGGGATAAGAGAAGCACGCCTCACACAATCTGAGGAGAACAGGAAGACCCGACCATGATCCACCGAAAGGGGCAGGGTTCTCGCGTCGATGGCAGGGGTAGAAAACCTAGGAAATCTCAGGATGGAGCTCTCACTGTGCGGGAGATACTAATTCTGGATTTTTCAATTAACAACTAATTTTTGTTTTTAAAGATAAATTGCTTAAATTTTGAGCACCCATAACTGATAATGTTTATACTCTGGACTTAAATTGCTTATGTAAACAAAAAAGTAAATTGTTTAACTACTAAGATAAATGAATCTCTTTATATGGCATAAAATACTTGGACATTGTAATCTATATTCTGTACATAAATTATCTAAGAAACAACTAGTTTCTGATATACCAAGTCCTAAATTTTATATTGATAGATTTTGTGATGCATGTCAACTTGGAAAGAAGCACGAATCATCCTTCAAATTTGTTAACAAAATTTCTACATTTAATCCTCGAGAAATTATCTGCATGTATTTCTTTAGAACATCAAGAATAACAAATTTGTTTGATAAATTATATGTATATGTTTTATTTGACTACTATTATATATTTACTTGCTTTTATTTTCTGAAATATAAAAATGAAGCTTTTACTATATTTGAAAGTTTATGCAAAGTTGTTCAAAATGAAAAAGGTTTTAAAATAATTTCATTAAGAAATGATCATGGTGAGGAATTTGATAATTTTTAATACAATTCATTTTTCTCAAATTTATGTACTAAATACACCTTCTCTACAATAATAACACCTAAAAAATGAGATTGTTGAAATATTAAATATAACTATTCAGGAAATGTCTAGGACTATGCTAAATGAATACATTCTTCTTACCTATTTTTGGGAAGAAGCTATAAGTACAGCTTTCAATATAATTAATAGAGTATTAATTAGAAATATTTTCAAAAATACACTCTATGAA
The DNA here is from genome assembly GCA_963277665.1 of Viscum album. Lineage (NCBI taxonomy): Eukaryota > Viridiplantae > Streptophyta > Magnoliopsida > Santalales > Viscaceae > Viscum > Viscum album. The sequence continues at coordinate 1,470,528,187 of OY728158.1, forward strand.
CACTTGAATAACAGAAAATTAAAAGTAAAGTACTTTATAGTTTTTGGATGAAAGGTTTACACCATGAACACCAAAGAAAATCTTGGTAAATTTGATCCCAAATCTAATAAAGACATTTTCTTAGGATATTCTACCACTTTTTAAGCTTATATAATTTTTAATAAAAAGCCGAGGATTGTTGAAGAATTAGTTCATGTGAAATTTGTTGAATCTGATCCCTTTGAGAAAAGGAAAGATCAAATTGATGAATCTGTCTCTAATGATAACATGAGACTTGAGAACTTGAAAGATTATTTTTAAAAAGATATAAATAAAATCCAGTCCAATTTAGAATAACATGACACTAATTAACCTAATAATTTGTTACCTAGATAATATATAACCCTAAATAATCACCCTTTATAAACTGTTACAGAAGACCTACACACAGGAATAAAGACTAGATGAAATATAGGAAATATATTTGAGTTTTCTTCCTTTCAATCCCAATTAGAACCTAAGACAGTAGAATAATCCTTAGTTTATGAAAGTTGGATGATAAAAATGAAAGAATAACTAAACAAGTTCAAGAGAAATGATGTTTTGAATTTATTTGAAAGACCACAAAACAATACAGTTATAGGAACTAAATGGGTCTTTAGAAATAAACAAGATGATCAAGGAATAATAACTAGAAATAAAGAAATACTAGTAGCTAAAGGATATAATCAGGAATAAGGTATATATTATAATGACAAATTTGAACCTGTATCCAGATTAGAAGATATTATTATCCTTTTAGCCTATACATCTCATATGAACTTTAAATTATTTTAGATTGATGTTAATTCTACCTTTTTAAATGGTTATTTAATGGAGGACGTTTATGTTGAGGAACCTCCTGGTTTTTAAAGTTCTCAAAAACCAGATTCTATTTCTAAATATATTAAAGCTCTTATGGCCTTAAACAAACACCTAGATCTTGGTATGAAAGATTGAGTTCTTTTCTTTTGAAAAATGATTTTACTCTTGGAATGGCAGATCCAACATTATTTGAGAAACCTGTAAACTCTAATATTTTATTGGTTCAAATTTATGTTGATGATGTAATTTTTGGATCAACAAACAAAAAACATTGTCATGAGTTTTCAAATTTTATGCAAAAATAGTTTAAAACGAGTATGATGGGAGAATTAAATTTCTTTATAAGACTTCAAATTTATCAAAATGATTTTGGAAATATTTTGAATCAAAGAAAATACATTATAGATTTACTGAAGGAATTTTTACTTGAAAACAGAAAGACATATACAACTCCACTGTTTACTAATATAAAACTTGATTTGGATGAAACTAGAAAATCAGTTGACCACAAGTTATATAGAGGTATGATTGCTAGTTTATTATATCTTACCACTAGTAGGCTAGAAATAATTTACTCATTATGTCTTTGTGAAATATTTAAATTAAATCCTAAATAATATTACTTAATTGATGTTAAAATATTTTTTATATATTTAAAAGGAATTGTTTTTCAATCTCTTCTCTATCCAAAAATTATGATTTTAATTTAATTTCATATTCAGATGATGTCTTTGGAAGCTGTAGATTAGATAGAAAAATCACCTCAGGAACCTGTCATTTTTTTGAAAATCATTAGTTTCATGGTCTAGTAAGAAACAATACTCAGTTTCCTAGTCAATAGTCGATGCATAATATGTGTCTTCAGGCAGTTGTTGTGCAACAAATATTGTGAATGAAATATACTCTTATGGAATTTGGACTAAACTATAATAATACACCAATTTTATGTGATAATACAATCGCAATAAATTTTTCCAAAAATCATATTAATCATTCTACGACTAAGCATATTGATATCAGACATCATTTTCTAAGAGATCGTGTTCTCAAAAGTAATATATTCTTAGAATTTTTATGTACTGAAATTCAATTAGCTGATATTTTTAATAAACCACTTCCCACTACAAGGTTTTATTTTTATTAAAAAGGATATAGGTTTATTTAATTTTAAATGAAATTTTAATTTTAATTTTACTTATTCGATTATATTAATTCATATTTTAATCATCACAATTTTAAATAAATTAATTATTTGTTTTTAGAATAATTTTAAATTTCATCTGTACTGTAATAATTTTTTTGCGACATACATTTTTACTTTATTTTAAATAATGTAATTATTATTATGTATGTAATAAAATACTAATCAAGATTTTCAGAACCCATTTCAAATTCCAAACCCATTCATTTTCTTAAAACCTTTCGAAACACTGAAACCCTTACCACCTTCATCTAACTTTGACTGAAATTTCATAACCGTAAACCTGAGAGCCTTCAGGATTTTGAGACATAAATGGAAAAGACAAAGAGAATTGAGTAAGGAGAAGCTAGTAATTCCAAGCGTTAACATTCAGTAGGAAGAAAGATCATACAGGGAAAAGTAATTGATTTGGAATGGTTTTACCAGGACAATCTATTGTTGAATCATGCTTTGGATCATTATAATCTCGAAAAAACGTTCAGTGATGAAAACATAGAATTTCTGTATGAGGTAGAGTTGGAAAAATTTGTTTAAATATGTTCAGTTTAGTCTTGGAGATACATAGGACTCCATATTCGAGAAAATTGAAGATGGGGATTTTTCTATTTCATTTTTGGAAATAGATAGAATCTTACACTACCCTCATGAGATATTTTATCACTTTGATTTGAAATACATTGAAGATAATTAAAATAAGTCAGAGGACATTATGTCATTTTGATTTGGTTTTACGAATATCAGAACGATGTTAGTTAAGGATTTGGAACCAGACCATAAAATTCTTGAAAAAAAATTCAAATAAAGATATTCCCAAGGATGTTTGAAATGGAGAAAATATCATATCCTGATATTTATTTGATTTTTCTGTTTCTGAGTCACAAAATGTTGAATTTTCCTTATTATATGATAAGGTATTTGAACTACTGTTTTCAACTAGCGGCTAGAATGAACTTCTATCCCTATGGGAGGTTCATTTTAAAATTATTGTTTATGTCTGATGTGGTGAGATTAGTAGATTCCATAGTGTGATGCCATCAATATAACATGTTCAATGATGGAACATTAATAAAAATAGGATTTTTCTAGAGCATTGTGAAATGAAATATTATTACTTTTGTTGTTGATGATGATCAGGAGTCTTCTTAGGGAGAGAAAACTGTGAAAACCAAAGAAGAGATAGAATAATCAAGGACCATTGATGTTTCAAAAATATCAAAAAGAATTAGATTTGAATCAATTATTGCAACTGCTGATATGGGAAGTCAGTAGGGACTTCAGAAGAAAATACATAGAGAGGCTCAAGCTAGTGAGGAGCATGTTCAATGAAATGTTGTTACAACTGGAGATCTTTTATGCTATAGATTTGTAAGAGAAGTTGTTTCTCAGATTGGGTGGTTCCTCAAATTGAAGAATAAGTTACACATCAGGAAGAGGAATATCCTGGGGAAGTTGAAGTGGCTCAAACTGAATCTGTTCAAAAATATTTTTCACTACCTGCTAAACTTATTCAAGAAGAAACATTTCAAGAAGAACCTGTTTTAGAGGAAGTAAATGAAGATGCACATGAGGAGCAACAACCTGGTGAAAATGTGAACAGAGGAAAGAGTCCATCTGAAGTTCATACTAAAGTTTTAAGTGAAAATATTTCTATGGATGAGTTAGTTCATTACTCTGAGGAACAATTGGTTTATCAACCAATGGAGAATGCTACATTTCATAGATCTGATGCTCAATAATTGCCTTTAATTTTGATAAATCAAGTCGAGAATCATGATCAGGGTGCCTCTAATTATGAGAATAATCATGTGGAGGAGTTAATCAGAAAATTAAATATAATTCAAGTTGACAATGCTTCTTTAAGAAGAGAATTAGAGAAGGAGAGATATAAGTTTTAGAACTTGAAAGATAGTTTAGTTTCAAAAAAGCGAAGTGGGAGTTTTTAAGAAGGATATGTTAGCTGAAGTTGGAAAATTAAAATATGAAGTTATACTAAAATAAGATTTGAAAAAATTCAAATCTTTCATGGAGAAACAGTTCACAACTGTCCAGGGAAGTCAAGAAAGTATATCGGGTACTTTTCTTGATCTGATCAAGATATTCTAGGCCATTATAACTATAATGATAAATATGAATGACAGGTTGCTAGACGTACAATGTAATAGTGCTCCACTATCTATTCTGTTGGATAATCAAAATAATCTTATTGAGTAGCTTACATCAGCTGAACCAGGAGTAAGAGAGTTACTAAATAGGTTCACTAAAAAGCTAAATCAATCCATGGAAAAGGAAGAAATATTGCATGAATTTTTTAGAGTCAATTGGATTGAAGATATTCATTTGACTCAGGAATGAAGAGATCTCATAATTTAGTTAGGAGATGGACTAATAAAGAGGTTGATAATGATTTTAGTATAGCTAAAGGATGTTTTTAGAGGTTCTAAACCTGTTTTCAACCCTTTTATCCAAACCTTGATTCTTGTATCAATTATTTACTTGTACATATATTTTCAATAGAATATTTTTGAATCGCATTTTTATGTGTTTCTAATTTTTTTACTATTATGTCTCTATTTGAATACTAGAATCCAGATTCAATTATTGATAAATATTTTATGATAGAATTTACTCAAGTTTAGTGCTATATTAAATGTGTTATATTTTTTACTCTATCATTCTTTTTTATATCACAAAAAGGGGGAGAAATTGGATAAACACAACATTTTATTTTAAGAAAATGGATAAATCATTGTCTCAGGGGGAGAATTGGGATTCAATACAACACTTTATATTTTTTTTATGTATTACCTTTATGGGAGAAATTTGGATAAACACAAAATATTATTTTCTTTATTTTACATTATAAAGGGGGGAGAAATTTATAAAAGAAATTTTAAAGAAATTTTAAAAAAAATCTTTTCTTTATATATGGGAGAGCTATGGATAACACCTTATTTATTTTTTATTGAAATAATTCTATTAAAATTAAATATTATTTTATCATTTCAAAATTCTAAATTATATGAAATTAATTTCATGGGAGATTTCATGGGTTTTGTGATCATCAAAAAGGGGGATATTTTTTAGCAAATGTTGTTTTCAACAATACTCTATCTTTTTATGATGATTTTGATGCTCACAAATACCCTTGTTTGTTATTCTAATGATTTTACATTGAGTATGTTTCATGAAATTAATATTCTTTATATTTATATTTTGGAATAATATTAAAGTGTTTAATCCATGTGGAATATTTGATAAAGTGTTTGGAAATAATTTTTGCGTGTTCTTGAAACACTATTCATACCCTACGTTAAAGAACACAGCATAAGGATAACATTCTACATGTACTTTATCCTATTAGAAAATTATGTTTAATAAACCATAAGCTACCAGAAAAGTATGGTTAATCAACCATACGCTATCAGAAAAGTTTTTTAAAGAGGAGAGTATGGATAATATACCATACGTTTGAAAGATGAAAAGAAACACATGGATGATCAACCTTGCGTTTGAGATCAACCTTATGTTTGAATAATATATTATCAACCCTACATTTAGCATCAGATATTTAAAATGAAACATTATCGTGAAATGGTCTTTATGTAAAATATCAGGCTAATTTCATGCCATATTTAAAGACCGATATTAAAGCACTTATTTGACTGATTTATAGCTGTTTATATGTGATTCAAAGGATTGATTTAAGAAGATGATTTCATGCTGATTGTTAACAGAAATTACAACTGCTCTGTTATTTAAACATTTTAATATCATGATTATTAAGGTGACATTTGTGGATCTAAATTTAAATGAAAAACACTCATCTTTATTTTTTATATATTTTTGTTATTTTGGTTTAAAAATAAAAAGACGAATCATCATGAAAAGATAATAAGGACAAGATCCCGATTTTTTCAACTATAATTTTTTTACAGATATATACGAGTCACACAGATCTATTGCTACCAAGATCTATCAGACTCTATTTTTCTGAAGAAAAGGAAAAGAATTAAAATTTTATTATTATAAATTGAAGATCTATCATGATTCTATTTTTGTTAAAGTTGCTGATTTTATTTCATGATCAATTTGTGACTGGTTCGACTCAGAACTACTCTTACCTAATGAAAATATTTTCTGAAGACAATGATCCATCTACTGTCAGTTGCGTGCTGCTGCAAATATGAAGAAAAACTATAAATTATTATTAAACAAATACTCTTTTCATTTTGAGTAACCGGATTCTCATACTAAGTTGTGTATTAGGTTCTATGCATGAACCAGAAGGTTCTATTTTACCCTTATCTTTTAATGGTTTCAACTTCCTGCACTTACTTATGGATTTTCTGTTGATAAGAGGACTATATAGTGAAATTAATCAAGCTCGTGGAGTAGAGAATTGTTTGAGTGGATGAGGGGCCTTTTGTTCCCCAAAACACTATACATCTATGTGTCCATCAATATATTTATTTTCCACTACGTAAACATTTTGATAAATATAACGGACAAATTTGGAACTCATCACAATTCTCTAAGAAAGTGTAAAAGACACAATTCACCCCCTCCCCCCCACCTCTTGTGCATATTTGGTATAACCCAATCCAACAGTACGGTCTACCATCTCCATAAAATGATTTGCTTAATTTTTTATTAATGCTTTACATGGCTGTTATAAAATTATATTGGATGAATTAAATGATATATATAACATCTTTGTGATTATAAATATGATGAAACCATGAACAAGGTTCAAGTACAGTAACCTTTAAATCAAAACATTCATCAGAAATAGAACAGTTAACACCTAAATAATTGATTTTAAAAATGAATTATGAGAAAATGAGAAAAAATAAGTTTTCGATAAATGATACCCAGTAATATAGATATAAATATATATATTATATATATTAATAATAATTATAAATTTATTATACATGAGTTCGAAATGTGTTCAACTAAGAATAAATCCAAGGTAAGGGTTTATTTCACAATATAATTCTTATTCCAAATTGTTTATGTTTATGTTTATATTAAAATTATATGATATTTATACATTAAAACTTATATATTTTATTTTACTATAGTCATGTTTGGATTTTTCATGAATTCTTTCTTTTCCCCCCTCTTTGGTTTTCAAAAATAATAAAAAATGTTTTTCAGAAAAGTGGACCTTGTTTATCTTCATTTAGTCAGGAATTTATCCCCTCTATGTCCATCTTCATCAAATCATTTTATAAATTTTTTTATAAAATTTAAATGATTGATAAATATATTTATATATTGTCAATTACTTTATTTAAAAATGTTTTAAAAGGAATATTCTCATCGTTTATCATGCAGGTCATTATTGATTTTTTATGAAAGTGGGAAATAATTTTTGTTTACTATTTACTGCATGATTTTATTTTACCACCATCATAATAATTATTTGTTATCAATATTCTATAATATGAATCAATGTTTTTAAAAAGAAAATATCATTCTCATTATTTTGGTATTTGTTTGTTTTAAATTTTTTTGCAATGAATCAGATATTTATTTTTATTTTGATAATGTATCTATAAAGGTATTTTTCATCTTATTCAACATCCTTTAAAGGTTATTAGTCTTCAATAGGTATATAATCTAATAATACCATCCAAATTATTTCTCTGCATGCCTTATAATCATGTTGTTTTATTTTTGGATAGGTGAAAAATATTGTCATTCCATATGCTAGTTTTCAAATATAAATATTTATTGTGATTATTTATTGTATCGTTTATTCACAATTTTCATATGATGAATACATTTGACTTAGTAAGTGACTTGGGAGGCCAATATTAAATAGTAACTTGATGCATCGTTAGATCTTATGAGATAAACTAGCTTGGGTATTCAACATATGCCTTACTTATTTATGTATGATATCTTAGAATGAGGCCTTAATGGTAAGATTATGATCTTTACATTATGAATTATATCATTACAAAACTAGTTATTTATGATCCATTTGATTATTTACATTATTATCTCATCCATGTATATATAACCCCTTCATGATATTATTTATAAAGAATATTTTTTATTGTTTATCTCTACCATATCATTCATGTTTTATTTATTCTATGATAGATTTTGTTATATGCTTGCCCTTAATGAGATTATAATCTCACCCTTTATTATGTTTTATTTTCCCTATGGTTTCAATAAGTGAAATTTAAATGATTTTAGGGATATAATATATGAAATAATAAATTTCTCATTATAATTTTATGTTTTTCCTCATGTTTGAAATTGTAATGTGAGAATAACATATATATATATATAGCACCCATGACTAATAAACTATTTGATCATGAAGGATGTTATCTATTTTAGTATTTAATAAAGTGATAATGTAAAAACAAAATTCAAGTTATTGTACTTGGGATATTATAGTTTTGTTCCTTCAAACCCGGCATGTTTTAACCCTAATACCTCCCCCTTTGACCCTCATTTATCACCAGCATCAAAGAGCCCCTCTAATAGCCCCTTTATGCTATCTTACTCTAATTTAATGATATTCTAAGTGGATTGTATGTGTTTTATTTTACCAAATACAAGGTAATCAGTCTCCATCCTATTCCTCCATTATCCATTTTTCTTTTAGTATCTTCTTACTTTAGTTGGATATTTTGGTTCTTGAGTTCACCAAGATAATGCGAAATTACATATAAATCCATAACTTTATCTTATTTCAACTAAAATAATATCTAGTGTGATATTTTCCTCTCATACATCCATATGTTTCTAGGAAGAAATTTATTTACCGATATTTCTATGGTTTTCATAACTTTAGAGTGGAATTGGGATATGAATTTATTATTTTAAATTTTCTTTTGGAGTATTTTGAATATGGGTAGATTTTAGGAATTTTTTTCATAGGTTATTTAAATGGTTTATCCACATTTGATTTTGATAATTAATTTATTGGAATTTATTAGCTTATTGAACTTTTTATAGTGGTTTTTAGGAGCCATTTATGGTCATTTTAGTATTATTTGGCTGTCATTGGATTTTTAAATCCCACCTACAGTTAAAGACGAGCGGTCTCAACTCTTTGAGTAAATTTATAGGCTATTCCTAAAATATTTCATCCACTTATTTTTAAAATTTTATAGTAAATCCTCAATACTATTGTTAGAATTATAAAATATTTCTGTTCTTAGAATGAATTGTTTACAACAATCCATATAATTTTTATGCGATTTTATAATGTGTAAATAATTGTTTTCAATCCATCCTTTTTAACTCGTTATTCTAAATTTCTTGTAAAAATTGTCTTTTAAAAAGGTTTGATTTTGTAATATTAATTTTTTATATTAAATATTGTGATTTAATTATTTCATAAAATTTATTAACCATTATACCTTGATTACTTACTATGTTTTATAAAATTATAGACCTTCCCCTATTTGTTTAACTATTTTCTTTATTCCTTTTATTTGAACACATGCCTTGTAATGTATTAAGATTCCACATTATTGGTTGATTATAAATAGTTTAATTTGATATATTCCATCATTGTTTACTCTTTTTTGGATATGATATGACCTTTAATATTAAAGATCATGTATTATTCCCATGTTTAGCTAAATTTTACCTTTATATTCTATTTGGAATATTTTATTAAAGAGTTTATTTACTTCCATCATAGTCTAGATGATTTATAAGTCATGAATTCAAACATTACCTTTGTTAAGAGTTTTATTACTAGTGTGTATAAAGTTTTTTTATCTTGGTGGAAAGAGATGATGTGGTCCTTAAACCTATTTGGTTTCTAAAATTTGGTTGTTTCTTAAATAAAATTTAAATATTATAGATACTGAATTATTTATTTTATATGAGATCAAAATATTATTTTTATGGGTTTTAAATCATTAAATATTAACTAGATTTTATGAAATAACCTCTTCATTTTATAACACAAATTTCCCACAATTTAATGGGATGTAGTTTCAAATTAAAAAAACATTGAGTATATTTCTAAGTGTATTCATTTTTATACAAAAAAAATAAGTTGGAAGACATTTTTAAATAATAAAATTATTTATTATTGAGAGTGCTTTCCCTAAATAAGTTTTAATGTGAAACCCAATTCCCCTCGAAAGTGAACCATACATTAAAATTAAATCTTTAACTAAATAAATTATTATTAATTTTTTATTACTTGGGTTATAATGAGTATACATTGTCTATGACCAAAAATAAACTTGATATTTTACATAGGTAATCATCAGTGAACATTTTATTTTACAAATGTAGTAATTGGAACCTTGTGTTTATAAGTCTCAAATGAACCTATATTTTTTATTCACGCTATATATGAGGTATAGTATCACTTTCCACTAGAGTTCCTAAAGAACATATTATTCCATGACCTTTGACATCTTGAACATTATGTCTATATGATTTACTATAATCATAATTTATTCTCAACAGATCTATTTGTTATTTATCTCATAATTATGTGTAGACTCGATCTTGTTGTGTTAGTTAAATACCTGACTATTGGTTTAATAGAATGTATGCATCTTCTTTATGAAATTACCATGAACATATTTAGGATTTTACTGTTCTTGGGTATGGATTTTGATTGGTATATTTGTGATCATGCTATAAAATGTATGTATTTGTTGTATTTTCATATAAACTGTAAGTTGGTATGATTTTAAATGACATATAGGGATGAATGTTATAGATTTTGAAACCATCCTACTCTAAAACCCTTCCCCATTTCCATGGAATGGTTATGTAGTTCCCTAACACTTATATACAACTTACCCTTTCCATGGGATGTGTTTTATAGCCTATTTCCTATTATTTACTAGGATGGTCATCATGGTTAACCTTTATAGGTCATCTGAAATTATAGCTTCCAAGATTTAATTATGTATATTAGGTGTAGTCCCTCCAAGTATAGGGAGTTACTTTCTTATGGATTATAATTTATCTTCCTGTTGTTTGATCTATATGTTTTCATTGTTATAAACATTACTATTTAGGAAACTATATAATTGTATATCATTGTATGTGGGTAGACATGTTCATTCATACACCTGATTATTCTTTATTGAGTTGAGGAGTTTTATTGATTCCCTGTCGATTATGCATGTGGTCATACCTTGTATAGACACTTCAGTGGATATATAACTCTCAATACTATATTTAAATTATAAAAGGTATATATTTAGTTGTGGGATAATATTTCTTGATAACTATGGACCAGTATGATTTTATGTATTTATTCTAGTGTGCTAATGGAGTTAGATCACATGTTTGGTTAAATGATTGTTTGGTACATGAAAAATTCCTATAGGGATTTCAATTTTCATATGTATAAGGCCCTGTTTTACCTTGAATTTTTTTATTTTTTATTTTTAGATTTTATATTACACTATGTATGATTCAGTTGCATTCATTTATTAGTATCATTTTTGTTCTTTCGTTTCTATTATTTCATTCAATTTTTCATTTTAATTTGGAAATGTCTATCTTATAGATGGGTCATGCCGATTCCTCAAGAGAAATTGGTTAGTAATTTTTATATCAACCTAAGAGGGTAAATCATCCCTCAATAGAAAAATCATACATGTAGTGCTAGTATTTTGCCATTGTGGATTAGATAATTCCATGTGGGTAGTAGTGCACATGTTCTGGGTATGAACTAAATATGAAGGTCATGGGTATTGAAATAGGTACCATGTGGCAGCCAGGGTTCTCAACCCTACTACCACCTCCATCAGGAACTTGATACCCAACTAATAGGTACCTGGTGGTATCTATTGGACAATTCCAATAGGTAACACCAAAAATCACACCTCCCATCACCTCTCACCTGGATAAACCTCTAAAATTAAATTATAATAAATATATAAAAATCAATATCCCCATAATAAAAATAAAATAAACCTTCAAAACCTAATAATATTACACCAAAGGATTCCATTTGAGAAATATATAGCATCCCAACTCAGATGCCACTAAAACGATTCCTCGGTCTGATTTACCACTAGGCCTCTAGTGTGACTCCTCATACGCCAGAGGTTTCCAACTAGTAAAAATGGTATACATGTGGTATATTAGAGAGACTATACCCTCTGGATCAGTGAAAAAATATAGAAGAATAAATAATTTAATGAAAGATTAGTTGAAGATAATATTTAAAGGATAAATAGTACATAATTGAGAAGTTATCTAGTGTTAGATTACATCTGAGCATAAACATGCTATAACATAAATAAAAAGTACACAACATGTATACATATACAACAGAACTAAACTAATATAAGGAATAAATAAATAAATAAGAATATATATCCAAGATATATCTTGAGTATATGCCCATCCTCTACTCCTAAGATCTCAAGTCCAGATGGTATGATAATAGAATATAAGCATAGACTAGTTCCTAACCTGAAAACAAGATGATATCTCTCTGAGTTCTAAATGGAGGCTGCAACAGGGTGTAAGATAAACTCAGTAGGCCACCACCAATGGAGTCTAAAGAAATCCATCCTGTGTATATATAATATATTTGTCTGAAGGTTTAACTGATAAATAAATAAATAGAAAACTTAAAGTAAACAAGTCAGGTTCAAGTTCCTCGAGGACACTTGGCTAACCATACCAACTTTGGTCTAAGATAGAATGTCTCTTTACACCTTCCATCATGTATATATATACATATATCAAACAATAATTTTCAAAAATATTCATGCACCAGTGTGGACCTAAGGTTCAACACCTCAACATCCACCTGATAAATAATAATAATGAGTTCCATGTTCTAATCAAGGGGCACCTTGAATAGAATCAAAATTTATGGGATTCCTTACATAGGGATGCCAAGCCCTATATCATAAAGTAAGGGATTCATTTCCCAATATCATAACATAAGTTATTCCTTTCCTTGGGACACCATGCCTAGTATCTTAAAGTACGATATTTATTTCCCAGGGAAGCCTTTCCCATTATCATAAAGTAAGGGTTACCTTTCCCAGTAACACAATTCCTAGTATCATGAAGTAAGGGATTCCATTCCCAGTATCATAAATTAAGGGACGTATTTCCCAGTATAATAAAGTAATGGAATCCTTTACCAAGTATACCATTCTATGTATTATAAATTTTAGGAGTCTTCTTTTCTTATGAGTACTTTTCCTAACATTCCGTAACAAGGAAACTAGAATCACTAAAGGGTCATTGACCCTTAGTATATTTCATTTGATATTTAGTACAATCCATGGGGTCGTTGATTCCATAACCTACCAACCCATTTTATTCTACCATTATTAATTGTTTCTATTCTATTGGGAAATTTCATTTGATAATAATTATAAGGTCCATCGGGAGCACCAATGTAGTATAAGATATCGAATAACTTTTTAAATTTATAAGACGACACACCTCAAAAATTGGTTAGATTATAATCATTATATTGTTATAATTTCTTTCATTTGATTCAATTATACAATCTCTCTCAAGATATGTAACTAAAATCATTATAGATGGTGATACAAACCTTGGAAATGAAATATATTTATATGAATTTAAATCATCACACCCTAAGGGATAGTTCAATCCTAAAGTAGAAAGATAATTTGTAATCAATTATGAGAAGACACCAAAATGGGTGTTTGGGGTTAAGGTCTCCACATCCCACTGTGTAATATGTGTCTAAGATCATAAATTTCAAGATCTATGAACTTAATTTAAATAATTTCTTATTTTTAAAGAAACACCCCAAATGTTTGGTTCTCAACACAATGAAAATATTTTAAAAACAAGAAAGACTTTAACAAAAATAATATATACCACCTACCTCATTCTTAAGATACTCCACTAATACAATATCAATATTTTATTCAACTTGAAATGGAATAAATTGTAATATTATAAAAACACATGGAAAATTGGGTGAAATATATTTCATGGATTTAGCATTCCATATGAAAAATGGCTGAATAAAGAAAGTAGGAGGAGTCTTGGTCATATTGATGGCGATATAATGAGACCAATGACAAGTGATTTGGAGTCTGAATAAAGGAGATCCATCCATTCTGATGAGGAGGCCAAAAGATAGCTCCCATTCGTGGGGGATGCTGTCCATGTAGAGGAAATAATGGAGGAAGGAGACTTAAAAAGGATAGTAAATTTGTCTTTTTCATCTCTTTAAAGAGAAACACAGTTTGGTTACATGGTCAAGAAACCTTTTTCTAACTATGGTTTTGGAACTATCCAAGAAATCCACCTTGCATGGCCCATGCATATAGTTTGGAAAACCATGCATGACCTTTACACACCCTATTTCTAAAGGGGAACCCCTTTCATGACTACAGAATACAGTTTGACAAATCATGTAACATCCTTGTGGGTTATCTTGTCCCTCTATGTTGAGATTCACAACTTACTAGGAACCTCAATAAGCTTATAGAAATCATGTCACTTAAGGAATGTTCTATATGATTAATATACAAATTTAAACTAACCATGCTCCAACCATGTGTCTCTAGTTGTTTCCTCTTAAAATTTAGTTTTTGGTGATCGATTCTTCTAAAACTCATCCAAACTCCCAAAAAACCTCTATATACATAAACCTCATCCAAAACAACACTTTTATGTGTTCTAAAGATTTTAATTTTGATATGGAGCTTGTTTTAAGATCCAAACCATCAACTAAAAGAGAAGGTCCAAATTTTCTGTAAATTTTCAACCCGTTTTAAAACACCAGTCATTGCAAACTCCTCACCTTATAACTTATTATCCGTAATAATTTGGGGAAATTATAGGATGAAACCCATCCTACTTGGGTCAATAATTCATTCTCAAATTATTGTGTTGTGCTACTAGATATTAATGCACTTCTATGATCCTTCTCAAATAAATAGTACTCAAACCACCCAAAACTCGATCCAATGCTCATAGAAACCACTAAAGAAACATCAAATAAGATCCTACCTAAGACCGTCTATCTGGAGACATGGTCAAATCATCGTCAATTTTTAACAAGTTGTCCTATGAAATTGATCATTGTAGGTAATATATTTCAACATACTATTCTGATCCGCGGTACTTACCACATCAAAATTTCCTATCAACCATGTCATCAGCATTCCAATGTTTCTCCTAATAAAATTTTTAACATGATACACCCAATAATCTATTAGTATCCAATTAGGTTCTTGATTTAACTATAACGGTCAAACTCCAATTGAGACAACATACTCTGGTCGCATAATATTTTCATTGAAAATACTCAACAAACCATTAAAATTAATCTTCCAAATTCAAATGGAAGGATAAACATGGATATCCATTGTTTTCATTAAACTATTAAAAATAAATCTTTTTTCACTACCTTTTGGTTAACCATTTCCATGAAGAGGAACAGTTCCTATGGCTATCATGGAATGAAAATGGATCTTGAAGTCTTTTACCCCAAGGCTTGAAGATATTATTTCAAGAACACTCACTAATGTCCACATCCAACATCCAATGATTTCTCCAAACTAAACCATCTCTTGATATAACCATCATTGTTCTATATCAACATAACCTAATTGATACCTAATCCAATAGTCATAGGTCATAAAAAGATTCCTCCATCTTGACACCCACATCTTTCTTCCTCATAAAACCATAATTGAAATCACACCTAGAATTTACTAAGGATTCATATCATACCTTGAACAATCCATTTAACAATATAAGAGATCCTGAATAACCATTACACAATTGGTCATGTACTACCACAACCCTTCTTAATCGAGGGTTGTTCACCGGTGACCAATGGTATGATCCACACCTTAGAAGCCCTCTAGCCTTTGATTATGAAAAACATGAACATTATCTCCATAATCCATTAACATTCCCTCTTAGATATACAAGTGGAATGGCCAAGAACCAACTTATTCTAGAGTGCTAACTGAAAACATCACCTGACAATCATTCCCTCTTCATAAGAATAATTTCCACAACAATTACTAAATGTAAAAAAACAACAAGAGTCACCACACTTAAACGGATAGAAGCACATTATAAACCAATTATATCTCCTTTATTACACTCCTTGAGAAACTTCTAAGGTTTTTCTTCAACAATACAATAGGAGTTCCATATTAATTCAACTCATTGTATAACTAAATCCCTCTTAACATAATTAAGATGATGTCAAGATAGGGGGAATAATCATCAATACACTATGAGTACATTTATATTTCATCAACATTAGAGTTTTTCTCTCCTAATCCATTATCTCACCAAAATAGTTGATACTGGCCTTAAACCACTCCTAACACCATTTCCCTCAATTATATGTATTGAGTTATAATTGTGATTCAATTGTCCCATGGTACCCAGTTTATTTCCCAAATAACCCGCATCATCGGGTACTTTCATTAATTCACCCAAAATCTCTATGTCATGACACCCATAAACATCACATTGAATAAATTAGTCTCCAAATATCATTTGGACACTCACTCAATAAGTTTTTAAATAGATATCATGCACAACTTTCATGAAATAAGTTTACCTCACATAGAGGACATACATCCCGTACCACCCAGATCAAAACCTAACTCATTCTGCTAAAATTCATCTAACATAAAAGTCAAGTTGACCATGCTACATGGTACATCAGTTTTTAATACTCCATCATCTCCCTGGGAAATCCACATAAAAATGGGGCTCTTACTTGTGCCATGATTAATCAAATGAATGTCAACCTCAAGGATTTGTTTTTATAAAGTAAAGAATCAACAGTGCAACCATTAGTCATTTAGGATAGTCACCCAAATAGCCATTTCCATCAAAGCCAGTTTCAATAACCAATAACCTAAGGATCCTTTTAAAAGTTGAATGCATCACCATGACTATAATGTAGAACCTGAGAACTTCCTGAGTATCGGTCCAGAAAAAAGCATAACATCGAGCTCATTTGCTCAAAAGGCATCTATCATCCTTTGGAATAAACTATCTTATAGGTTTCCTATTAACAATATAATTTCGGCATAATATGGTCTATGTTAAATATATGGTATTCTATCACACAACAACCATGTGCCCATAAACCCTCTCTAAATGAGGTGTAACTATAGTCAAAAGGAAGGTGATCGACCAACATGGGTCACGCTGTCACATCAGATTAAAAGAACTGCCACTCACTGGGTATTCAAGTATGGTAATACCCTCTCTAGGTTCATCTTACCAATAAACCACCAAATTATATTGGGGTTTTATTTTTTATCATCTAATAGTCTCACTTGGTACAACAGTACCTAAAAGGAACCACACATCTGAAACACTTTATATAAATTTTGTAAATAGTTGATTTTTAAGGGTTTTACCTCTACAGGGACAACCCCCTTACTTATGAAAGATCCAATTATAAACAATTTCATTCCTGAAAAAGTAATTATGGATAAACCTCTAGGTCCAACATCACCTACAAAGAAGATAATTTAAATTCACGGGAAACACTCACATTCCCACTCAAGGTAACCCTCAAGGAAACTATGCAACCCCTACATGAGGGTTAACATTATAAACACATCTAAAAAGATTCATATTTAAGGAATTTAAATGATGCTAATTTACTGTAAAATTTTAAATAATTTTATAATGAGGATATCAAGTACCAGTTGTAATGGAAAACTAAACTAAGCATTTCATTCATCTAATACCAAGTATCACTAGGAAAATTAATCATATAATTTAATTTTTTAAGCACATATTTAGCTATAATGTTATCATATATGGGCTTGGTTAAAGAAAATTTCATTGAAAAACTATAGAGTAAAACAACCTTTAGGTTTCTATTGGCATTATAATTAATTAAACCCTCATATAACAAAGATAAAAAGTACATAAAAGGTATTGTAATAGTTAATGGGGCTAGTAAAGTAGGATTCCACTATAAATTTATACATCCTATATAAGTGGATACTGATACTCTAAATAGTCATCCATTATAACAAAAACATACCCCCATTAGGTTAATTACTAAGGCATGAGAATAAGATAGGGCGACCTATGTGTGTCCCATTAAACCAATCTCTGTTCATTTAAAATAATCATTTTAACAATTATTTTTCTCATATTTGAAACACCATTAGTGGGTATAATTCATAAGTAGTACACCAAACCAACTTAATGGGTTCAATTTTTCCTTAAGGATTTTGTCAAATTTATCACGTGTTTAACTAAAATTAATAAGTACTGGTTTAAATTTGTCAAAAAAATAACTTAATTACAATTTAAGGTCACAACTATATTACCTCATTAACCCTTAATTTATGATCCAAGATTGAAAATTGAGCATTCAATACAATGGTCCAATTAGATGAATCACCATTCCCAGATTATATAGGTACATACATTTATAATTTAAAATTGGATTTCATATAACAATAACTTGATTATAAATCTTATTTTTAAAATAGGAAAAATCCATATATGATGGTTCAATTATATGGGTTACCATTATCAATTTTTAAATGCCCATAATCCTTATAAATTAAATGTTTTGCATCTATTTAATCACAACCATCAATTTTTCAGTGAATGCAACCAATGGTTCGTGGATCAAACATAAAATAATCAGTTGATTAAATATAATTACACCATAAATCTATATAGTAAAACATCATTTAGATTGATGAAAACATTTTATTTAATAAACCATGTATCATAAATAAAATGAGAATTCAATCATAAGAAATAAATACAGGTAATCCTATCAACAATAATGTAAAGTTACTTCATAAGCAGGAAACACTCAAGTATTGTATATACAGGTAGGCATACAAATAAATTACAAAACATGGTATATATATAAGCATGTAAAACAATCACCAAGAAGGGTATAAAAATATTCATGAAATCTATAATTTAGTTTACATGGTATGTCATATGCATGGCATGTTAATATTTAGGTATCTAGAATGATTCATGTAATATTACCTCTTTGTTATACTAGGTCAATGGTATAAAACATAAAATCTATAAATCAATAACATGTAGAAGTAAAATAGGAACCCAAGATGAAATAATGATCAATTGTAATAAAAAAAAGCTTGAACAACAGTCTCATCCTTGGAAACTTGATCTTTCACTTGTGTGTAGGTAAGTCGAACCCTAACACAAGCTAATTATCAAGTTCTGAAACATTCCTCGTATCATGTATACCATTTATAAAATAATTAAATAAAGTAATAGAAACCTTTTATACCACTTGTAGCATCCCGACTCGGATGCCACTAAAACAGTGCCCCAGGCCGATTGTTAACTAGGCCTCAAGTGCATCGCCTCATACGCTAGAGGCTACCAACCAGCAATTGGGGCCTAAAGGATGTGTAGTGGGGAGAATATACCCTGTTTATTAGTGATAAATACATAATAATAAATTAATAAATGAAATATTAGTGAAATGTAATAATAAAATGATAACTGATAAACGACTAAAAAGCTGTCCAATATAAGAGAACATCCATGAATAATCCTGATATGACATAAATAAAATATGCATAGTAGGAATGCCTATATAATAAAACTAAATTGAAATAAGGATTAAATAAATAAATAAATCCATCTCCATGAGTCACCCTAAGAACATGCTCGTCGCTACTCCTAAGCACCCCGGTCCAGATGATATGACAATATCACAAAAGCATGGACCAGAACATACCAAAAAATTCTAGTCAGAATCAGAATCTCCTGACAATTTATTAAAAATAAATAAAAAGTACATAAGGAAATCATACAAGGTTGATAGCTCACCCACATCCATCATAAAAAATACTACATATTATAGTATGATAAATCATCCCCATAACCATACTCATCAACATTTTTCCATTCAAATTGAGAATTACCTTGATTGAAGACCTTAAAAATATTAGCATTGATCTTTCTTGATTCCAAAGAGGAAGACCTAGTAGATACGGTTCTAGGCATATTTAAATAGTCCTTCCTTGGCTCTCTCTTCAGGGGAGAAGAAGTGAAGACTTCACTATTAGTTACATTTTTATTCTCGTATGTGATGATATCTTTTAATGAGGCTTCACTACATCTCAATACTTTAAGGGTGTTGTTTTTAGTCTCATTTTAATCATCAGAAACCTCCTCCACCTATCATAAATTCAGGAGGATCTATGAATTTTTGGAACATCCTCCTTGAAGTTAGCCTTTTGTAAACTAGTGTTATGGTCCCCATCATTTGGATTTTATCCTCACATAGCAGGATCCCTCAACTGTATAAATCCTCATCCCATAAACTGATTCTGCATATTTGTATCTTTCAAGACCACACACCAAGGATCCTCACCAGCAGCATGATCAACCATAATTTCCTCATTCACCATAGCTTTATTTTTTAGATTTATTGAACCCCATTGTATGTCCACGTCATCATTTAGAGAGTCTTCCCCCTCCTCATGTCTATCAAAATATTTCTGAACCATCCTCATATCTTTACCAACACTATCACCCATGACTCCTCATTAAATGTTAATTTTTCTGCATTTATATGTGAATGAGTAGCAACACACATTGTCACTGCATTACTCGGACTCACCACAACCCCTGAAGAACAAATACCCCCCTAAGTCACATTTAAGTCTTTCATAAATACTAGAACTTTTTGGATCATGAGGTGAAATATTTGATTTCTTATTATCCTCTTTGATTGATTCACATTGGATCACAATACTAGAATATGGAAACCCTTGACTCTCATTAGCTCTAGTGAAATCAACATCCAAAAGAGAGCCATGATTGACGTACATCCTTGCTGAAACCTGGGTCATCTGATTGGAACCTGCAATAGGCACCTTCCGCTGCATCATCCCATGCATGTAAAAAAATGGAATTTTTCAAAAATTCTTGAATATTAGGCATAATTCACACCAACAGTAAAATATTACTAATTTCTTATAATGAAATTCATCTCCCATAGTAAACCAAAAGGAATCAACCTACGGTTTCGACACATCCACTTCAACACATATCCTCTGTTATATTGGATGAAAAAAATCTTGAGTACTTTTATATGAACATAGGTATTACCTTAAAAGATTTTCTAATATATGTAGTATCAAGGGATTTTGAAAAGTGATCAGGAGTTCAAGGATTCTTGCCCAAATCTCTATAGTCAATGATTTGCGCTTCATGTGGAAATCATACATCCATTTGAAGTGGAAAAAATGAGATCTATTACAGATGAGAGGAACAGCCGAGCATGCCAGAACCATATCCTCTTCCAAGGAGAATCATATCATGAAATGTTTAGATTCAAGAATCCCTATGTTATCATTCTCCTATAATCCCCATGATCCAAAAATATAACGATCAAAAGTGTCCACTAAGGGTCGTCATTTCCTAAATTGAACAATCAACATTAGATTCAATAGAGAAGAAGCATAAGTGAATTATGAATTTGAGATCAATAGTTTTGGGAAGTCGTCAAATATTTATGGAACCTTCAGGCTGAGGGAAATATGAGAGAAAGATTGAATGCATTCTGGGTTAGAGAAGGGAGAGATGGGTGATCATCGACTATCTTGGAGAGAATATGAGGGTCCCTCCACCAATGAGGGGATAGGGTCGGGTATGATTTCCATCGGCATCTAAGTCATGTAAATTGACAGAGAGGGGCCGCCCATCATCTCCTCACATTAAATCACATACCAGAACATAATCTGCAAACAAAATGTTGTCATTCTGGGTTCCAAATGGAGGCCTGAATAGGGTGTGAGATAAAATCAATAGGCTAACATAAATGGATTCTAAATAAATCCAATCCATTTATATAAAATATAGTAGTATTACAGTGTAATAGATAATGAAATAAATAGATAAATGGAGGTAAACAACATGGGATCAGGTTTCTCAAGGACACCTATCCAACCATACATGCTTCAGCCAAAGAAGGAATGTCTCTACACACCTTCCATCATGTATATATATGCATATTTCAGATAATTATTTACACATATATATTTTCACTATCACGGACCCAAGGTTTAATACTAAGTCATCCACATCATAAATAATAATAATAATAATAATAATGAGGATGATGAGTTTTACGTTCTAATTAGTGTATTCCACAAAAAGTATCATAATGTAATGGATACCTTCTATAGGGATGACATGCCAATATCATAATGTAAGGGACATATTTCCCTGTATCATAAAGTAAGGTATTCATAACCCAAGTGCACTATACCTAGTATCATAATTTATGATTAGCCTTTCCCATGGACTATATACCTAGTATCATAAATTAAGGGACGCCTAGCCTAGTATAATAAAGGGATGCCTTGACTAGGGATACCGTGCCTAGTATGATAAAGAAGAGGATTACACTTTTCCTATAATCCCTTAGCTTGACATTCTGTAATAAGGAAATCAACATTGCTCAAGGGAAGTGGACCCTGAGTATAACTCATTTGATATTAATTACATTCCTTAGGTTCAATCATGTGATAACCTATAAACTAATGATATTATGCCTTTATTTATTTAAGCTATGACATTGGTACATTTAATTTGAAAATAATTAAAAAGGCCACAGGGAGAACCCATTCCATAGTTTAATATATCGTGTAAATTTTTTAGTTTATAAGACAACAAACCTCAAAAGGCAGTTTTATTATAAAATGTGATATCATCATCATGTCATTAATTTAATTTCATTTAACCACCACTCTCAAGATAAGTATATCAAATCACCATATTATCTGATCTAAATATGGGGAAATAAATATATTTATAATAATTTAAATCATCTCACCCTTAGGGGTGGTCAAATGATTAGGAATAATGATCATTCTTAATCAATTAATTGAACCCACTAAAATGGGTGGTTCATGTTTAGGTCACCACATACCACCATGAAATAGGGTCCTAAGATAACCATGTTCAAGGTCTATACATTTAATTTAAATAATTTATTATTTCATGAGTGATGCTCATAAATTCGGTTGTGTGGAGTAATGATAATATTATATAAATAAGTGAGACTTTAGGTAAAATCATATAGACCACCCACCTCATTGTTAGAATGGTCCACCCATCCAATATAGACCTCTCATTTGATCCAAAATGGAATAAATAGGAATATTATACAAACATTGAAACATATCAAGACTTTATAAAAAATTAAATTTAATGGATAACTTTTGGTGAACGCAACACTGAGATTAAAAGAACTACGAGACACTATTAAATAAAATTATTTTAACATGACCTTTTTAACCGAGTTGTTAATTTGGTAGTAATTAATAGGAATAAATTATTTATGAAATAAATATTTATGTCTTACTCATTATAAATGTATTGTTAAATTATTATAAAATAGTAACAAAGGTTTTAGAAAAGTTATTTTATTCTTTAAAAAAATGTTTTCTCCATAAACAAGTTTTCCTTATTCTTGTGAGTGAATATTATAATTAATATCATAATGTTTTTTAAAATTTATTTGATACAATTAACTTAATTTTAAAAATCAACATATCAAAAAAATTCAATGGTAATTTCTTGAGAATTTTCTAAAAAATTTAAATTTTTTTGAATAGTACAATTGTACAATTGTTTAAAATGCAGTATCTTTTGTGATATCATCAATAAATAATTATGATATAAAAATTTATTAAAATTATGAAATGAATCATGTATGATGTTATAATATAACTAAAATTCATAAATAGTTCATAACACATAAATTATAATTTATTTCATGATAAATGTGAAAATTAATTTAAGTTCTGATACAGTACTTGTGCGACACTGGAAAAGTAAAATTTGGTGTCTTATAGGTGGTAATTGATAGGTAACAAAAATTTTCAGAATATTTTTATTAATTTGTATATATAAATTATTATTTGGAATTATAATTTATAAATTTAGATTTATATAACAATAATATTATTAAAATTATTGTGAAATGCTTATACAAACCTAGAAAACTCAAATTAACAAATTAAATATGTTGTCTTAACACGGATATGAATAAATATAAATAATGAATGGATATAAAATATTATATAGATACTAATTTATTTATTTATTTTATATTAATTTATTTTTAATCTTTATATATGAAAAAGTTACCTTATATTCTTACACAACACTAACACGGTGCTTGTGTTAGCAGAAGAAAAATCAATAAAATTATTTCAAAAATCTAAAATTATAATGATAATAACACTTAAATAACCCAAAAACTAAACTAAATCTTATTTTATGAGTATATATATACCATAATCATCCAAAGGTTGAATTTTTATCCTTTTGGGTCATTTTTATGAGATTATGATCTTTATAGTATTTTATTTAATGAAAAGTAAAACATGTCAGATTCTTATTTATAATAAGTGAAGTATTTTTAATATAATTTTATACATATGATATGTTTGAATATAAATATTTTTCATTAAATATAAAATATTTATCTACATCATGGTAATTTATTTTAAAATTTTAATATACAAATAATTTACTTAAACTCATACCCAACATTGACGTAGTAATTATTTAAGTAATGGAATAATAAAATATATGATATTAATTTTTTATAAAGTAACACAATTTGAAATATTTAAGGATATACATGAATTATATATATTACCCTAAAATATCTAGGATTTAATAAAATATTTGGTTCTAATTTTACTATTTTTGTTCATGTTTGTAAAGTCAAATTAATGAATAATATCAAAATTGAGAACAATGATATTTTATAGGATTAATATTTTATTAAATTATTTATAAATCATAAAAATATTTAATAATAACAATATGGAAAATATATGGTCTAAAATTTCATCCCATTTTAATTTATAGGCCATTAGGAATCATTTTTCTCTAGAATAGTCTTATTATATTTTAATATTTTGAGAAATTTCAAAAGAGCCCCTCACCTTAATTATAAAAGGGCACACTTTACATAATTCATTTATACCACTTTATTTCATATATATATAATAAATATAATATTTTATCTTTTAAAAATCCTTATTTATGTTCTTAAGGTTATAGTACTTCTTAAATACCAACCCTATACCCCATAAGATGAGATTTAAAGGAAGTCTGTCGAATAATAAGTAATCATTTTTACAAACTATTTCCAGTTTATTTCTTCTTAAACATTATATTAATGTGTTGTTTATATACTAAATTAATAAATATGGTGTCATATATATACTTATATTTCATTATCATTATGATAAAACCATATATAACCTTTTATCCATGCTAAAAAAAAGTACCGCACATGCGTACCTACAACTTGCTATCTCTATGCAGTGCTGTAATTTGATTTTCATCACCAATTTATTTTTATGGTTATAAATATGTAAATAAATAATATATAAGATATATATGAAATAATAATTATTCCTAAAATTTTACTTATTCCTTACCATTCTTTTGTTCTATCCATCGAGTGATGAAAACAACGTGCATGCGTTCGTACGACCTACTGTCTCCATGAATTGTGCAATTAATTTATCTATCTCTATCTCTTAAGGATGACTCTAAATATCTATATATTTAATATATATGATAATTAAATCATAAATAATATTCTGTAGAAGATGGAACTTTGATAAATTTATAAGTACTAGAACTACCAAATCTAAACATACACTAAAAATGAAGTAGTTATCAACCAAAATAGTAATTTACATAATGAATTGATAATAAATTAGTGATAAAATATTATAATTCAATCATTTATGGTATCATATATATGGTTATGGTTATTTAATTTATTCATAACAAATATTTATTTATTATATTGGAGGTTAATGGACATTCAACTAAATGGAAGTGTGAGGTAAGGGATTTCTTGACTCACCTTTACTTATGTCATACATATGCCATATTCACCACTTATTTGTTTATTATGATGTATATACTACCCATTTGACATATTATATCATGAATAGATTTTTATTTATGGTATTTAAAGTTTTATTTTATGTGATTTCTTTCAGGGGGATCTCAATTCATACGATACCTATGTGGTAATAGTTTATTTCACAATCTCATCATTATTTAGGATTGTTTATTTTGATAGTATTTATCTTAGATGTTCATATTTTCTAAAAATGTTTTCATACAAGTTTATAATATTCTCAAAAAACTATTTCAAATCATTTTTTAAATTATTTTAATTTAAAAATAATAATTTAAAAGGAATCTTCATATTGTTTTCCGAATAAGGTACTTTTTTCATTTTATTACAAAAATATGGAAGAAATGCTTTTTTAACTTATATGAAATGAGAATATTTTCTCTCCATCTAGATGAATTATTTATTTTAAGATTCCTTTATAATTTTAGGAGGCTATTTTTAAATAAAAATTTTTTCTTCATAATAGAGCAGTTTCTTTTATAAATTTATTTTTCAAAGTGAAATAGGTATTTTTATCAAAAATGTTTTTAATGCTATTTTTATATCAACTTTTAAAGATCTAAATTACTTTTGATAATTGTATATTTTATTTCTAATAAATATCCACATTATTGTATCATGGATATTATTATTTCTTGTTAATAATTTTTACATACAATGCTTACATTAAAATTAATTTAATTAACTGGGAAATATTTATAAATATAATTCCTTAACCCAATACAGATATTTGATTATAAGGAACATTGATTCATGAATTAATTTGATCATTTTGATATAGGAGGAATGTTTTGGACATGTATCCATAGGTGCAGAAAGTTTTTAGATAGCCCCTTGATGCAACACCGTTTCTCATGAGACAAATTAGTTAGCCAAATCTGACAGGTTTCTACCCACAAACTTAAATTGTCTAGAGGATAAAGCTTAATAGAAACTATCTTAAAGATATATATTAAAAGTTTAAATGAAAATAATTATTAATTCCATCATTATGAATATAGTTATATGTTCCATGTGATTATTTTATTAGTTATAATATTCATGGTTAATGTTTCTATCTCATGTTATTATTAATATAGCATTAGTTGATCGTCATTTATTCCTTCCATGTTATACTCAAGTTATTGATTAAATGGAATTTTTTTAATTAATTTCATTTCCATATTGAAAATTCCTTATTTATTCACATATTACATGGTACGATTACCATTACTATGCATCTAATCTCACCCCTTTCTTATGTTTATTTTTTCCAATATGTGGGGATTTATTTTGTTATTGAATAGAAGGGATATTCTAAGGGGGGTATTATAATTCAAAAATAAAATAATTTTTGTATTTTATGTTTTAAAATATAATGTGAGTTTTAAATATATATCAAGTTTACCAATACTTCTATACTATTAAGTCCTTTGGGATATGACTCATTGTATCTTGTGCCAATGTAATTAAATAAATGCTAATTATGGGATACTAGGGTTGGGGTTTTTATATTTCGTATTAGAGGATGTATCATAGAAACCTCAGGAACTTGATTTAAGAAAATATAGATTATGAAATATAACACTATGAATAACTTTGATAATAAGTATACATACAGGATAACATCTTATATATTTGGTAATGAACGTGGATAAACTAGGTTAAACTTAAGGACACATAGATTGAGAAGAAGGTGTCGTGATTTAGAAATCCTACAAATGATTCTTCATGACTATGTAATTAATCACAATGATTAGTGTTTCTCACATTGTGTTTTTTTTATTTTTTAGGCCCAAGTTTTTTTTTTGTTATATATTTTTTCAACAGATCAATATGTTGATTATGTTGAATAAAGAAGTCATTTAGAGAAGGTAATGAAAATTTGGATTGATGAAGGGTGTGTGTGTGAAGTTTTCAACTAGATCCAGAACCCTCAAAATGAGAATCAGATCCATCACATTTGCATGAGTCTATGCAATCCACTAGATTGGGGTATTAATAAAAATATAGAAGCTACTGAAAATCATATTGAGTCTGGAATGAATTCTTTGATCATAATGAGAAATCAGAGACTATTGGGAATAAGTATTAGGAAGAATGGGCCTCAAAAGATGCTGAGTGAGACAAAAATGTTGCGAAGTAATAGAACTTAAAAGTATTAATTTTGAAAATTCTTTGTTGTTTTTTATTTCAAAAAAAATCGGCTAATATGTGATGTAAGCATTATAAAAGAAAGGGGAGAGTTGGTGCTACCAATTGTATTGATACTCGATTGAAAATAAAGAAGTTACTAGAGTTTCTGGAAGAGTGGAGAATAAGATGTAATGTATTCAAAATACTATACATCAGTGTGAGAAACCCCAGAAACAAAAGGATGAAGATCATCAGTATGAGAATCATCGGTTTGAAAATATAAAATGGCTAAAATAATTGTCTTGTTGAAGAAAAGAAGTCACTACCAACATCGTCCATTTGATAGGATTTAGAACTGAATCATCAAAATATATTATGACATTGATTCATGTTGTGGGTATTCTTTATCTATCAGATGCATAGTTTTTATCATAGGTATAATGTTTGAGAAAGGTCGAATTGTATTTCAATTGGGTCAAGAAAACAAGAATTCATACTTTTTTATCTTACAAATGGGTCAAGATAAAATAAACAAAAAGTATTGATTGTTTCTAAAGAAGCGGTATAGACTCTCAGACTGGATGTGACACTGTTCCAACAAAGGAAGGTAGATACTTATCCATTAGATGTATGATGACACTAATAAAGTCATTGGATGTTGAACATTATCAAATGTAGGATATTCGATCTGAGGAATTGAAGAAAATAAGAAATACCACAACTACAAAAGAGACAATTAACAGCACTGGCATTTATCAATGCTAGAAAAAAGCAAAGATAAAGGAAGACTTTATCAACACTAAAAGAAGAACTGATAAAGGGATCATTTTATCAGCACTGAAAAGTGCTCATAAAGGGTACCCTTTTATCGATGCTTTTTTTACTACTAATAAAAGGTACCATTTATCATCCTTTTATTTTTAGCGATGATAAAGGGTACTCGTTATCAACACTTTATTTTGAGTGCTGATAAAAGATATCCTTTATCAGTGCTCTTTTAGCATTAACAA
The DNA here is from genome assembly GCA_963277665.1 of Viscum album. Lineage (NCBI taxonomy): Eukaryota > Viridiplantae > Streptophyta > Magnoliopsida > Santalales > Viscaceae > Viscum > Viscum album. The sequence continues at coordinate 1,470,557,300 of OY728158.1, forward strand.
ATGTACAAAATAAAGTAAAATAATATATATATATATATTAACACTTTTACTAATTAAATAATTATTTTCAAAAATAAATATATTGAATTTACATATATATAAATTATAGAAATTAATAAATAGTATATATTAAATATATATATATGTAAAGTGATTCAACAAATTAAAATTAAAAATGAGTAAATTACTAAAAATATTAAACATTTTATTAAAAATAATAATTATTGATAAAAATTAATAAATTTAATATACATATCTATATAGATTTTAAATATTAATAAATATTATATATTATATATTGATATATAAAATGAATAAATTGTAATAATTAAACAAAAAATTAAAATTGAATAAATTACATAATTATTTAAAAATTTATTAATGAAATATTTATTAATAAAAATTAATAATTATTATATATATATATATTATAAACAGTGATAAATAATATATATTAAATATAAATATATAGAAAATGAATAAAATGTAATAATTAAAATAATATTAATGTCTTCTTCATTTTTAATGTTTTTTGATTTTTTAATTTAACATATATCAAACATCATATACATTGATTTCACATACATATATGTAATTAAAGAATTTTTATATAAAACTCATGCACACAAATATCTATGTAATTAATCTTATATATAAAAACACATACACCTAATATTTATGTAATTTATTCGAATTTTAGTATAATTTAGAATATCATTATAACATGATTCATTTAATATATTTTGTTTTTAATCATTCAATTTTATTTAATTATTTTTAATATTACTACAGTTAGGTCTTATTTATTAATTTTTTATATTTTTTATTTTTTATTTCTTATCTTAATTTTGAATTTGATCATTTTCTATTATTTGTTTATATATATTTATTTACTATGTTATAGTATTTTCAATATATTTTCATCTTTACTTCAATATATGTCCATATTTTTTTAATAATTTATATTTAATTAATAAAACTTATCCATTTTTTGATATTTTTAATGTGTACTCATTTTGAATTATTCAATTTCATTCATTTTTAAAATTCATGTAATTAAGATTATATATCCATTAATAATGTTAAAATATATTTTTAAATAAATATTTTTAATATATATATTTATAAATGTATATTTACTATATTTATATATTTATATATTTATATTATTCTAAATAAATAAATATTATTATTTTTAAAAGTATTTATATAATTATTAATAAATAATTATATATATTTTAATAATTATAAATTTATAATAAATTTATTTAAATCATGTACTTTGTGAGACTTGAACTTAAGACCTCGTCGAGACCCCGAGGGATAGCTACAAATGATTTTCACCCTACATATATATATACACAAAAAAATTTAAAGTATTATTCATATATTAGTAAATAAATAATTTTATATTTAAACAATTATAAAATTATAACAAATATATTTAAATAATGAATATATTTATATATTTATATATTTATTATATATATAATGATAAAAATATATTTATAATTTTAAAATTATAATAAATATATTTAATAGTGAATATATTTAGTATATTTTAATTTATATATAATTAATAAATATATATAGTTATATAAATATATAAAATGATATAAATATATTTATAATAATAAATAAATAGTTTTAAATATATTTATAAATTTTTATTTCATATATTTATAATTATAAATAAAATAATATTAATTTTTTAGAAAATAATTAATATAATTGTAAGTAAATAATTATATATTGAAATAATTATAAATTTATAATAAACAAATATATAATTATATATATAGTTTCACAATTTTTTTTATAATTATAATTATAATTATAATTATAAATCATTTATATGTGTTAATGTTTTAGTGCTGATAAATATGTCTTTCGTCAGTGCTTATCAATTTAGCACTGATAAAATTGTCCTCGATATAATTAAAAGAAATATATCTGCCACTCATTCTGTCATGATTCACAAGCTCTTACAAAACTTCCCTACTGCCGGTGATAGTCATGTGTGTTCTCTCAAATGGATCAAGTCTAAAATCCAATGTATGTTATTTTTTCCTTTTCCTCTCTCATTGTTTGAATTTTTGGGTTCTACAGTTTTCTTTTTTATGCTATTGTTAACCATGATGAAACCTAGGTAACATCTCTCTCTCACACACTTACCTATACCTACCCAATACCACCCCTACTCTTTATACTCATTCCAGATTTATATGTGTCAAATCCAATCAACAACTCCATCCGTTATTGCAGTTGATGCTTATTATTTTATGTTTCTGTTATATTATTTATTATTACCTTTTAGATAATGTGTTTTTTCATTTTTTGAATATTGATTCCACGATATGACATGCACCTGAAGTTGGAAAAAATTAACGTTATATTGGACTAATTTTAGAGGGAATGTTATTTGATAGGAATAATAGAAAGTGGGTGAACATACATACTGTTTTAATGTGACTGGGTTAATCTAATTCAGGGAACTAAAGTTTAAAATTTATAGTTTATATTGGTTAACATTAGGAATATATTATATAGATATAATTTAATAAGGAATAAATTATTTAAATTTTCATTTAAATTAAAATAATCATACTTTTTAAGTTTTTTATTTGATCCAAACTCAAAAGCTATGATGTATTGTCAATAATAGGTGTGTTTATAATTGATTGATATATCCTAATATTAGTACATTTATTAAAAAATATATACACCTAAAACATTACATTTATGAGAGAATGTTATATTTAATGGGTTAGGGATATCATTAAAGGAGATATCACTTATTTCCGTTATCAGTGAATGGTTTCAAACAATTTCCCATGTCTATTAAATTAATAACTAATTAAAATAACATTTGAATTTTTATAAAAAAATAGTAAATATATTTTTTGAATTTACTTTATTTTAAATTTATAAATGAAAACATGTCATAGAACAAAACACCATATTAAATTCCAACAGAAGAGTTTCTATATACAGTGTCATCTATAGAAGATGTTATATTTGATTTTACTTCTCTATAAAATAATTTTATAAATAAGTTCCTCTCCAAGTATGAAGTGATTTTTTATGAACTTCCTGATTAAAGAAAACTTATTTTCTTTACTTGTGTGTGTGTAATCTTATCAATAAATTTATCTTTTATAAAACCATAACATAACAACATAGTCAAACTATTCATAGCCTTACCTGAGGTGAATCAAAATGTTACTCAATCGTTGGAACCATCAACCAATATCCAACGGATTTCTAATAAATATATAGTGTTCAACATGATCCATGAGAAATTGTTTAAAAAATCAACTCATGTGAAAATCGCATCTATGTAAAATAGTACACAATAGAATCCCATGAATATAAATTCCTATAGGCATAATAACAATAAATATTTGATAAATATTAGGTAAAAATAAAAACCTATATAGATAAAAAATCTACCATGGATGACACAAACTCCCCAAGTATCCACTAACTAACATTTGATACTGTATCCCTTCCAATAAATAATCAATCCTTGTAATATTTAACCTAAGGAAACATCAGCTACATTTTCACCAATATGAAGATGAAGTGTTTAAGTAATGTAACTAGGTAGGTTTTCTATTATTATTTTCCATACCCCTGATCGATATGAAAACTATGTATCTCATTTTTATTTTTTGAAAATATTTTTAATGTATGATAATTTAAAGAAGCATACAACACATAATAGTCACTATCAACATAAAAAACTTTCTATAAAAAAGGACCATAGGTCTCCCAAATAAGTTTATGTAAATAAGGATTCATTTTGTTAAGATATATATAAAATACAATACTCTTCATACATAAAATCCACATTTTCATGAATCTTGCATGAAAATTGTTACTGTCATGAATAGAGATATAATACTTCAATACTCTAGTACAACTAACCTTCATTACCATTATTTAACCCATCCTTATATGCTTGATTTCCTTCCATATATTTACGATGGGTTATACTCCCTCATTCAAACTAGACTTCCTCATATCATTATGGTTCCAAGGATCCTTTCTAACATACCTACCACTCTGATTGTTTTCATTAATATTTGTCAAAGCCACTTCCACAACTTTGAAATCCATATCTCCAAACTCATTCTTCAATTATTTCATCCTTCCATCCTACTCATTTACTACTTCCATAGAATACAAAAAATGACACCTAAAAATTAATCAAAAAATAATGAATGATTTTTTTGTTTCTTGATAACCATTTTCTTATATGACTCACTCAACTAATTCTAACAACACATCATCAAAAATTACTTTTAATTTAGGTGCAATAATATTGGATCCTATTATAACTCTATAGATAAAATTATTGGACGAAAATACTACTATGATGGGTGACCTCATGAAAATACATGTTTTTCATATTTATTTTATGAAAAAAAACATGCCAAACATACCTTTTATTTTATTACCCTTCAACCTTGATAAATTTAAAAGGGTCCAAACCCGAATGTCGAAGGTATTCATCCCATAATGATAATATCTATCTAAACCATATTTCAGCTTCATCTTTAGGATAATTTCTCTTAGAATCTTGGATAAATGGTCGGTTGTCAAGATCTATCATCCACCTCACACAAATATGTTGTCCAAAAAAGAATTATTTCAGAGTAAGTGGAAAATATTAAATGTTTGTGAGTGGAATTCATGTGGAGTTGAATATTAATTACTTTATTTTTGAAATACAATATTTTAAAATCCATAACTAAAATTTCCTTTAGGATATTATTTAACCTTAGTGTATATAAAGCTCTTATGTTTGAGATACATGTGATGAAAAATGACTACTAACATGGGTTAGAGTCGATGAAACTATGTGGGTATGAGTTGATTTCTTATAGTATTGTTGGGGATATTTCATCTCCCAAAAAGTTATTATTGTATTTTGTTTATTAATACTCATCCCTCATATATTCTATGTTCTTTGAAATACTCTGGGTAATAGTCATCCAAAATGATCACGAGTTCCCGGTATGGGATGACTTTTTTGATAGATTAGTTCAAGAAACATAGGATGATTTCCAAAAAATATATAAAAGATAGGTATCAAGAACAAAAATGATATAATAACTCTTCGGTAGGTATGTTATCAAGGAACATTGGAACCATAATGATGGGAGGAAGGCTAGTTTGAAAGAGGGAATCCAATCCATCATCAAGAGATGAAAGATAGTCAAGCGTATGAGGACTGATTGAATAAAGTTAGTGAGGGTTTGTTGTACTGAATTATTTAAGTATTATATATATATTCAAGACAGTAACAATTTTCATGAAATATGTATGAAAATGTGGAATTTTATGCATGAAGTTTATTATATTATTCTTATTCAAGGAAAATTAAATGTTTGAATACTTAGGAAGGCAGTGACTTCTACATACGATGATGTTACCAATCCAGAGAAATAAAAGACTATTGATGATGAAGATGTATAATTATTAGTGGATCAGCTACATGTTGATGAAAAAAAACAACAACGACATACCATCACAGTGTTGAATAAAATTTTCAAGGAAAGAATTCTGGGTATAAAATTTTAGGTTAGTTAGAATAAATGCAGCCAACCTATTGACCACAACAAGTCAATGTTTGTTAGTTATCTTGGGGTCATAATGGGGATGAATTTTTCCGATTGATATTTATTCATAGATCCATGTCAAACCTGTAATGAATTAAATCCTTCGGAAATATATAACGGAAATGTTATGATATACTTTCTCTATTTTACTAAAAATTTATACAATGAAACATGGATTTAATTTTCATTAGTCGTTGAAGAGTTCGTTTATTTTAGAATATTTCTATAATAAATTTGTCATAATTTCTACTGGAAAATACAATCGATGGTTATAGGATCTACTTACAAAGTTACATATTTTGGATGTTGTGGGGAAAGTAAATATTCACCAACCAGTTAGATGTGCACACATTGTAACATAGGAAACATATACTACTTTTATCAATTGTTGTAATAAGAAATCATTTATGTTTAAATGCAGTCAATAATATATTATTTGAAATTATTTATTTTGTCCAACTTGATTCAAAAATTTTAGTTTATGAAATATAATAAGAGTTCTCCAAATAAATAATGTTTATAAAAACTAATGTACCCCTATTACAAAGCAAGGATGGGGTATTATTCATTAGGGAATAAATTGGTATGTATTCTAAATCATCATTAAAAGTTTAATTATGTGATATAAAACAACATATGTTCCTTTTTATATTCAAATTGATGAATCAAAATCTGAATCCACTTCCATCCCATGTTTTTTGTTATAGAAGGAGGCTCGTATAGATAGGGAGGGTAATTTAGTCAATGAAAACACAAAAAGGTATGGGAAACATGTGTATGTATGGCATGGTTGTAATTGTTTATGCCTTATAAAAATATTACATAAAGATATATATTTATGTTCATTTTTTTATATGGTTTAGACATAATAATTGATAATGACCATACAAAAAGAAAATCTACTTTTAGTAGTTTTGAAGTGACCTGAACAATATGGTTGTGTTAGATGATTGGGTTTTGGAGTCTCTCATAGAACATATTTAGAGAATAAAAAAACACATTAAGATACATATAATATGGTGAGATGATTGCATATGCTAATAGAATCACTGCATGAAATTCTAGTTCGGTCCAGTTTGGTAGACCAAAGTATGAGAAATGATAAAAGAGAACTGACATTGGAGAAAATATCCACACATGAACCAAATGATCCCACTATCTTCTAGGATAATCATTCCCACCAATCACATACCTTACCCATGGTAATAAATGTTTTTAATTACCCTTTCATTTAAATATAAATTAGAATACTTCTAATAACTTTATATTTCAAAAATTCTATATGGTACAGTTGTATGTGATATGATCTTTTAACACCCATTCACCACCTTGTTGCAATGCATATAATGTATAATAACACGGGAGACAAGATACACCATCAAGACCTCCCAACATATCACATGAGAGTGGGGATTGAGGTAGATCATGATCTGATTTATGATTTTCATGTTCCACTTAATGGTCTAGATATTAAAATGGTCAATGATTTTATTGGAGCTTTCAAAACACGGTTGTCTAATCATATAAAGCTACACGAGTTATGTCTTCAACAAATTTTTTCATATGAAAAACATGTAATAGTTGATGATAAAAGTTCTAAAGTTAGGTATGATTTTAAAAATGGATAAATCAGCAGAGAAATTGAAGATCATATCAAGAAAATCTATTGAATAGACCAAGAAAACAAAATAAACTTCCAAGAGTAGATTCTATCCTTCAGTTCTAGATAAATATTTATTATCATTACAACTTCATGAATAGACCACATTTAAAGATAAATCTATTACATACATTGAATATAAAGAAGAAATATATGGAAATTCCTTGACAGATGGAATTGGTCTCAAGACTCTAAATGAGATTCCCATGTATGAGTGGTTGGGCATCTCAGTTGTGAATACATACATAAGGTACATTTTCATAATACATCTATCCAAATAGTGAGATAATATGTTTATTAATGTTAATTACTATTCATATTTTCTATAGGCAGTTATATTACATATATATAAAGGAAATATCATGTGAAGCATAATTTGGATTCATTAATCCCTATATCATTTCTATGGAAAAACCTTCTTTGAATGATGAAGAAATTAAGAAGAAAAATTTAAGTTACTCAAATAATTTAATCAAAAAGTATTAGATGAAGGAATTTTTTGATTCCTACAATGAAAAAATAAAACTCTAAAATATAATCACATAAAATATATTTTTTTATTTTTTCATTACTTAATTGTTTTTTAGGGAGCACTGTATGTTGATCACAGCCAATCTAGGCACCTTAAATATTAATTTTTTGGATCCAATTCATAGATATCTAACCAAATGACCACACATGATGTTTATTGTGAATATTTAATCCACTTAAATTAAAATTTAAAAGATAAAGTTAAAATTATATTTTTTTAGTTTGTGTTTAAACAATTATTGTTTTATGATTGTGTGGTCTCTAAATATAGGCTAAATCATGGCATGAAGTCTATTACTGAAGGGAAAAATCCTGCGTGTATATAAAAATATTTAACTATCAAAAAATTTCAAAATAATTTACTTATTTTTTTTACTGTTTATGTACAGTATGAAATAATATAATGGAATTGATTGTGGATATTATATTTGAAAATTCATGAGAGATATCATAAAGCCTGAAATTACCAGTATCCTCTAATCAGTAATTTCCAAACATTATTAAAATTTCATTAAATATATTTAATAATCATTATATATATATATTATCATTTATTACATGATTCCGAACAACCTAGATACTCAAAAGAAGAAATAAATTTTATTAGAGATGACTGGGTAGTGTAATATTTTTCAGAATGTATGCCGAAAAAAAAATTATGTGATTACCTTTTATTCTTGTGATCTAGTATGATTTATGACCTTAAAAATATATTTTAGGTGTGAAGAGGTAGTGTCAAAATGATTATATATTATTTATTATCTCTTTATCAATGAGAAATATAATATAGGAAATTAATTTTTTTTATAATCACTTTCCTACAACCAATAAATATTTTGGGTAATGCCAAAGTCAGAGGCAGAGGTAGAGGCAGAGGTGGAGGTAGACGTAGAGTCGTATTTGGAGACCAATATGGAGGAGGAGGCAAAGGAAAAGATAGAGGTGAAGACCAAGGAAGGGGAGGAAATGAAGCTCTAGCTTACAAATAGTAAATTTTTGGGAAATGAAGTAAAATGAGAATCATACGAATATTTTGTTAGGGATTAATTGTTCAAAAGTGAACAAAACACTTCTCACTTAAGATAATATCCATTTTGAAAGTTTTTTAGGTTGATTATTAAAATAATTTTTTTCACCACATGTTTATGTGATTTTATATAGGGTAGTAATTCACCTATAAGATCATTTTTTATTGGACTCTTTAATTTATCCACTTATTTTATTGAAGAAACATTTGTATAACTCAAAACCATTAAACAGGTATATAATCCAACATCAATGTTTGAATAAATATGTATGTAATGAACTACTAAAGTCAGCAGTTGTATAAGAGAACTTTGTAAGAAAAAAACATTTATATATCGCACTCATCAAGGGGGGTTGGTGTTAAAGTACCTGTTATTAGTTTAAAATTGACATTTTAATAAAAAAAAGTGTCACTCACTTAAAATAGAGAAAACACACTTATATTGTCTGGATTATTTAGGGAAATGATAAATAATTCATTTTTATTGTGTAGAAATTAGTCTCATGTAAACCCCACACATGATGAAACCTATATGGTTCAAAGTTCCTATTTCTAGTTTAAAATGAAATTTTTGTAAAAAAACACATGTGGCATACTCAAAAATGAAGAAACGCATTAAAATTATTTTAATACCTTATTAAAATGATCCATAAGTCATTTAATATGTGTAGAAATCAGAAAAACTTCAATTTGATGCATAGTGTGACTGGTATGACTCCAAGTGCATCTTTTTATTCAAAATTAACATTAATTTTAGTGAAAAAAACAACTAACATACTCAAAACTGAGAAAACACATTTGAATGATTTTTTTACTTTAGTAAAAAAAATCTATTAGTCATTTTTGATGTGTTGGAATCATCTTCGTCTTAATCTGATGCACGATGTGCCCGGTATGAATCAAAGTGTCTGTTATCAGTTTAAAATTGACATTTTAATAAAAAAAAGTGTCACCCACTAAGAAATATGAAAATTCACTTAGATTGTATTGATAATTTAAGAAAACTATTCATAATTAATTTGTGACATGTAGGAATTAGTCTCATGTCAAACCCACACACGATGAAACCTGTATGACTAAAAGTGCATGTTTCTAGTTTAAAATGACATTTTAGTAAAAAACCCAAGTGGACTACTCAAAACCAAGGAATTACATTCATATTGTTTTTATACTATAGATAAAATATTTATAAGTCATTTTAGATGTTTAGGAATCATCCTCACCTCAATATGACACACGGTGTGACCGATATGACTTTATGTGCATCTTTGTATTTGAAATTGACATTAATTTTAGTGAAAAACAAAACTGACATACTAAAAACAAATAAAATGATTTTTAATTGTTTTTTTACATTAGTAAAATGATACATAAGTAATTATTTATGTGTATTAATTAGTCACACCTCAATCTGATACATGATGTGGCTGGTATGACCCAAATTTCATGTTATCAGTTTAAAATTAACATTTTAATACAAAAAAGTTTCACTCACTAAAAACATGGAATATGATCTCAGATTGAATTGATAATTTATGATAATTATTCATAATTAATTTTTTGACTTTTAGGAATCAATATCACTTCAAACCCATACTTGATACAATCCATATGACTAAAAGTGTGTGTTTCCAGTTTAAAATAAATTTAAAAAAACACAAGTGGCATACTCAAAATGAAGGAAAATAATTTGAATTGTCTTGATACTTTAGTAAAATTATTTATAAGTAATTTGAGATTTGGAGGATTCAGACTCACCACAATCTTATGCATGGTGTGACCAGTATGACTCGTATTGTGTCTTTATATTCCAAATTGACATTAATTTTAGTGAAAAAGACAATTGAAAAACTCACAACTAAGAAAACACTTTCAAATTGTTTAGGCACATTAGAAATATGATCCATAATCCATTCTTGATGTGTAGGAATTAGTCTCACCTTAGTCTGATACACGATGTTCCCAGTATGACCCAAATCGCATGTTTCCAATCTAAAATAACATTATAGTGAAAAAACACAAGTGGTGTACTCAAAACTGAGGAAACACATTTGTATTTTTTTGATACTTTTGGAAAATGATCCATAAAGCATTTAGAATGTGTGGGAATTAGCCTCACCTTAATCTGAAGCATGATGTGACTGATAGGACTCCAAGTGTGTCTTATTATTCAAAAATGACATTAATTTTAATAAAAAACTACTAACATACTCAAAACTGAACAAATATGTTTGTATTGTCTTTGTACTTTAGGAAAACAATCCATAAGTAATTTTTTATGTGTAGAAATTAGCCACGCCATAATCTAACTCACGGTATGACCGTTATGACACCAATTGTTCCTTTATATTCAATATCAACATTAATTTTAGACAAAAATAACTAACATAAACTATAATAGTGTGTTTTTATTTTAAGTTTATTGGAAATTTTAATTCATTTAAATTTTGTATTTGTATCTGATTTTGAAATATTTTTATGCTATTTCTAGTGATGAAATGTGTTGTTACAACACATTACATGCCCTATTTCTAGTGTTTCAATGTGCTATATCATCACACTATAGTGTTACACATTATCAATGCTTCTAAAAGTTTTGATAAATCATGACTTTATTATTGATTTTAAATGTACTGATAAAGGGTCCCATTATCAGCGCATTTAGTAGCACTAATAAACAAGTTTTTTATTAGTGCAAAATAAATTCCTTGATAAATTTTTTCTTTTTTTAGCATAAAAAAATGCAGAAAAAAGTGTGATTTATCCACACTTTTTCCATAGATAAATTACCCCTTATCAGTACTTTTCTAGTTCTGATAAAAGTCTTTATATTTTAACTATGTTGTAATTAGGGATTTTTTAGCACTAATAAAGGAATATTCTAGTTCTGTTAAATTCCAATTTTTAGTAGTGTACTTTGATGATATTTTGTAATGGTTTTCATTGCCTTACATTTAATAGTTGGTATAGATCATCTGTATGAGAATAATTTCAATTTTTACTAAAGGACATCGTAACCGACTGTATTTAATGTTCCATATTTTTTCATCGTAAAGTCATTTGATTTTCATATATGATCATTTGGTATGGATCAACACAATAAATAATCGATTGTATGTCTTTATAAAAATGAAGAATCAGAATTATGAATCATAATGAATAATCATACTAAATTAATGTTTGTGAAACTTGAAGAAGTTTGAATATTTGAGAAATGCCCAGAAGGATTACATAGAGTTGAAGAACTCAAATATGAAGTCATAAATTATTGATAAATTTTGTATTTATGAATTTTGTTGAGCAGGAAGTGAAATCTGTTTTCTAGACTTTACCATTATGGGGTGCCTATAAAATTGGACCACAATAAATTTGTAAAGTTTGTGGAACTTGAATTATTAATGGGAAACAAGAGAAATGACATTTTTTGTCATGAATTTTGTTTACAGATGGAAATTTTTTCAGGTTGAAGATGAGGAAGTTACATCGAAAAGATTCTATTTGAGTGAAGTTCACTCCATTCATTGGTTCAAGATCCAATTAATGATACTTCATCACAACAATTCCATCAGAGTAATCCCATCAGCAATACATCAATTGGAGAAAGGTTGTTAGACCGAGTCCAATCAGAAAAAGGAATTAGGAGTTGCTGATTGAGTTTATACTCAATTGAAGAATGAAGAGAATAAAGAGAGTAGGCTCGAGGAAAATTGAATAGAACCCATTGAACAGAGGTTACCAGAATTAGGAAGATCGGACTGAATTTTTCTGAGGATGATTTCAGGACTGAGTCTCTAAAAGATGTTTCAAAACCAACAACTTCCTTAAATAATTTTTGACGTTCTTAAAGATTGTATGCAGGTAAAGTTTGATTCATCTTACTTGTATAGGAAGTGAATAATTTCTTAAGTGGATCATAAATGAAGATCAAAATTGAAGCATATAACTGTGGATACATACCAATCATTGAAAAGTATGGATTCCCTTTCTAGGGTTTATAAACAACTATAGGTAAGTGGATAGTAAAAAGGATAATTGGGGGTTATAACCAACTATATAAGGAAAGTTTGTACATGGATTGTCAAATTGTTCACTACTTGTGAATTTTTATTCTAGAATGATGATAGTGAAAGAATCCATGTGGGTGGGACTATCCAACTTGTAAATGAGTTGGTATTTACACCAAATCTTTTAAATATCATGTTCTACCTTCTTTTTATATTTTTTATATGAAACATGAGGTTGATAAGTTTTATTCTATTGGATTGTAACTATAATATTTTTCATAGGTTAAAAAATTTGTACTAAATAAGTTAAGAAACATTATTATAATAGAAAAAGTAAACACTGATCCCCCCTAGTGGTCTAGATCCTACTTGGGAACAATAAATAGTATCAAATCCTAGGTTACCTATGAAAGATCCATCTTTTTGAATGGAGAATCTCAATTCTATGAAATATAAGGAGATTCCAGTTTTCAATGGTAAGAAATACCATATCTGAAAATATAGAATGTTGTCATATCTTATGTCTCTTGGATATTATATTTTTTAAGTTACTATAGAAGGATTTAATCCTCATATTGAGAATGCTCCTCTTAGTATTTTCGACAAGAAAGATCATGATAATGAGAGAATATAAAAAATTATTTACTCTCATCACTAACTAAAAGTGAGTTTTCTTTGAGTAAAGGCAGTCAGAACTTCGAATGTTATCAGGGATAAGTTGAAAAACAATTATGAAGGAAATATAAAATTTAAGAAGGTAAAATTACAACTTTTGATTCTGGAGCATGAGTATATGAACATGTATGAGTATGAATCTTCTAGTGGCTTCTTTACAAGGATGAATAAAATTTTTAGCACCAGAATATGTCTTGGTGATAATTTGGAAGACTCAACTATTGTTGAAAGGATATTGAGAATAATTCTTGATAATTTTGAATCCAAAGATTTATCATTAGAAGATAAATATCCAGAAACCCTTTCTTTATTTGATCTCCATTGTATTCTCATTAATTATGAAATTAGAAGAGAAAATGTTAAGAAAATTAAAGGAAAGTGTGATCATGAAATTTCCTTCAAATATTTTTGAAAATGGAAAAACAAATATAAAGAAGTCAAATAAGAATCAAGTGATTTGGAGGTAGAGGAAGAAGATAAATATTTAAATATAATCATTTCCATCCTTTCTAAGAAATAAAATAAAGGAAAATGGAAAAGAAAAACGCTCAAATGTTGGAATTGTGATGAGAAAACCAATTTTTCATAGAATTTTCCTAGTAATAGAGTTGAAGAGTTTGAGTCTAAAGAAGATGATGATAAATCACAAAAAAAAAATGGAAAAATCATAAGGAAATAATTTCTTATGACAAGATGAAGAAAATTTATATGAGTAGATTGAGGAAGGATGATTCCTCCTCCAATGATGAACATGATTATCAACTCAACTTTATTGTTCAAGTAAGAAATTGAAGTGATTCATCTAACAGTGATAATGATTATGATGATATAAAATAAATGGAATGGATTATCATAATTAATTTTTATAATTCACTTGAAAAAATAATCAACTCTATAAATAAAGAAGTTAGAGAAATATGTTAAAGACATAAAAATTGAGAATAGTGAGCTTGAATAAAAACTAAAATGTTATAAAGAAGAGTCATATATCAATGAGAATCTAGAAAATATAGAATCTACACTTGTTGAATAATTTAAATAGAACAATTTTAATATATCTAAATAAAAAAATCATAGATGTTATGAAATTTAAGTTTCCTATGATAGAAGAATAGTTTTTAGAGACACTGTCAATGTTTCTTATAGCACAAAGTGAGATAATAGATATCAGAGAACACTTTACCATCATAGTTGACATTAAAGTTGTTACTTCTAAAGAAGGGGAAAAGAAATGTTTACAAAAGAATAGTTTTGAGAAAACATATTTCACCAAAAGATATGTGAATTTTTCAGTAAAGTATTCTCTAGAGAAAAGTGATCCATGATTTGTGAAGAAACAAAAACAACAATGTTCTGAACAAGTTCATTATAAGACCAAAAGATAATGATTTAGAGGCTATTATTGGTATTACGGAGTTTTCGAACACAGGAATTAATCATATTATCATAACATGTCTCCACCAATAAACATGTATAAATCAAGGGGGAGATATGTTGATCAAAGAAAATAAAATGTTCCAAAAAATTATATGGAATATAAAAAAAACTCAAAACATGAAGTGTCACAACCCATCCCCTGGGGCCCATGTCGTGACTACCCCAAGCCCACCTTCCATAAGCCAGGGGTTTGTGACTAGCACTGAAAGGTGTATTCCCTAAGAAGAAAAGGCATTGCCTTTACACCTGTACAAACACACAGTCTGAGAACACAACCAGAAGCAACTATGAAGTAAACTATTGTAGTAAAAGTTTATTGAAAGTAAATAGGGACGGAATACAAGCCCAACTGTAAAAGTACAAGTACAACTGAAAGGAACAATACAACTAAAAAGGGGAAAATAGATATTGGGTCATCCTCTAGGGATCCTACTTGGAGGGTAGGTATAGATCACCTCCTCAGCACTCCTCATCCAATTTTCTCCTCTATGTATCACCTAGTCCTGGATCCCTTAAACCATAGCCCAGCTACTAGTCATATGCACAAGACACAACAAGGTGCAGGCAAAGCCTGTGCAGGGGTGAGTATAATAATACATAGTAGGGACCCCAAGACCCCAGAAGGTCTCTCAGAATTCCACAAAGGAAAACCACAAAGCATGTTCTCAATCACAAAGCATGAATCAATAGACATAACTCAAAAATATTCTCATCTCAAACCAAGTTTTTAGTGAAGTATAGAAGTAAAAATGATTAGTATCGATGCTAGATCATCCTATTCTATCAAGAGGCACTGCTTCTGACCATACAGAGTAGGACCCACATAGGATCGATAGGTAACTAACCCCCATATTGATCCACACAAGATCTGACCCACCTAGAGTCGATAGGTAACTAACCCCCACAATGACCCACATAGGATCTGATCCACCTAGGATCGGTATATAGCCGAACCATTATGGGCCACTCTAAGGTTGGACCTCATCGGGTCGCAAGGTGATGATTCACACAGGACTGTTACGTGTTGATCCATATAGGACTGCTAGGTGATGATCCACATAGAGTGTTGATCCACACAGGTTTGATAGGTGATGATCCACACATGAATGCAAGGTGCTGACCCACACAGGGTCGCTTGGTACTAACCTCTATATGATCCATCTCTGACCTCTCGGTCACTGCCAGCCACTGGATTTCTTGCACCCTGTGCACTCAAGTTCTATAGAGTTTGACACTCGAGATATTGGTCATGAATATACTAAAACTAATCTCCAAAAATTATTAACCCAAAGGACCTTCATGTTGTAAGGGTTCTAATGTGACAGACGGCGCGTCAATTAGACGCCCGGTCTATGAGTTATAAGCGTTTTAGTTCTGGGGGCCTGGTTGGATTTGGGTTCGATCCAACCCGGTTGTACTCCAAATTTTTGCAAAACTCAATTGGACTATACCAAAAGTACCTTCTCGATCCAAGGGTCCCAATGTCGTAGACGGTTCATCAATCGGACACCCGGCTCTCAAGATATAGCCCTTTATGTGATTCTTGGCCCAGTTGGGCCTGGGTCCGGTCTGAACCGGTCTGGGCAGGGTCATAGAAGGATCATATCGCTAGGCCATGGTCCGGCCAAGCCCATAAGGGGCGGCCCGGTAGAGTGGCGGATCGCTTGTGTGGCGGCCAGGTCAGGAAGTGGCCCACAATGGAGGCAGAACGGTTAGACAGCGGCCTGCTAGGGTGATGGCCCGGTCCATGGGGGAGCGCGGCCCGGCCTGAGGTGGGGTATTGTCCATTCTGAGGGGGATCATGGCCCTCTATGGGTTCCAACCTAGCCGACACTGGGGGTGTGCCCCCAGGTCTCCCGAACTTTCAAACGGCCCGTAGTCCGTTCGGTTTGCGAAGCGGTGGCGCCGCGTGGGCACCCCTCAGTCATTGTGGAACTATCCGAAGGTGTGGGTTTGGCCTCCATCCTGGCTTGGGCCACAACTTTTTTTCACCGGAAGTGCTCGGGTCATGTCCCCTCCCCTTTCTCAGCCGGATGAAGCGTTATCCGCCTCCTCCGTCTGTCGCGGCTGATGAGCCACGACCCTCTGCTCACCGGAAACATGCAACGGCGTGTCGTGCCTTCTCCAAAACCAGTCAGTGCCGGCCACTCTGATGACTTCCACGGCTTTGTGTCATGGCCTCCTCTTGCGACATGTGTCGACACTCTATTCCCAACGTAGCTGGTCGGTGTCTCCATGATGGCGGTATTCCATGGAGGCATAAGAATAGCAAGATAGCAGAGGGTTTGGCTGGGTTTATTAGGCTCACGCCCTTAGTATTAGCTCTTAAACATAAGGGGGATTAAGGGTTTAATAATCAGTTGAATTAACAACAATCAAAACCTCACAAAGATACCCCACAACAACCTCCCACAAAAACGAATGAATCGCGGATCAACTTGTTTGTCGGTTGTTCCGCATTCTTCATATTATTCAAGAACGAGGAAGAGGAAATATTTTAAAATGCGTAAACGAATAAACCTACTACCTCGAATCGTCGGAGAAATTTCCATGCTTAATGGTGGGTTAGTGTTCTTCATTCCTGCAATAGGCTTCCAAAGACGCCGCACATACGTCATCCTCCAGTTTGTGGTTCAGTGTCACCCATCAACTCCCACTGGGATCAACTCGGTCCTCTAAGGGTCCGGCCTCATGATGCTCATTCAACACTTCGTTTCGTGGCAAATCTATATTGATACCCCTCCCCAAGCTCCATATATTTAGTAGAGGGGGAGGGTAAGTAACAATGTAGGGAATTAATGGGGGCTCATAAATTATGAACCTTCCTAATTCCCCAACGACGTCGTTACTTAGGATTGGTAGTTCAAGCCATTTATTGGCTTGACACATCACTGGCCCCACACATTTCTTATCCATTGGAGGATATGAAATAAAGATAAAATAATAAAATTATTTCATTTCATTTCTTTTAAAAGTCAAAAAAATTATCTTTTTCTCAAGACCTATTATGGTCAAAGTAATGGCTCCCTTAAGCGAATCTCGGCACTGCAAATTCAATAGTGCCCTCAGATTTTTCATCTGAGCAATGGTTTAAAAGTTATAAAATGTCGCTCACACATTTACTAAATGTACCCGAAAAACGTTCAGAAATTTATTAACAGAAACCCTCAACCCACACCTGTAGACATTAGGCTCTACCTAAGGAAAAAATTACACAACAAATCCAACAGTACTCTCATATTTTTAATCCAAGTTACTATTTAGAAGTTTTGGATTTTACAATAAAATAATTGTCACTTAATTATTTTATTTACGCCCAAAAACTAACTTTCACTAGGGGAACGCGCCGACCAATGTTAGTATTATACTAAAGAATGGATACACTCACGAGTTCAGCGGTGGTCTCGAATTTTCAATCCAAGTTACTATTCATGAGTTATAAGCATTTGAAAAATAAAATAATTTTATTTAATTATTTTATTTACGGTTATGCCATTTTTGGGTTTTCTCAATGGAGGCATACGCCAACTAAACTTAAGTCATGCCAAGGTTA
Organism: Viscum album; assembly: GCA_963277665.1. Classification (NCBI taxonomy): domain Eukaryota; kingdom Viridiplantae; phylum Streptophyta; class Magnoliopsida; order Santalales; family Viscaceae; genus Viscum; species Viscum album. The sequence continues at coordinate 1,470,575,814 of OY728158.1, forward strand.
AACCCATCATCTTGAACACAACCGTGCCCTCAGATTTCTGATCTGAGAAACTGTTTAATATTTATTCCACTTTTTCAGTAAAACTGCTTACAAGTGCTAATAAAAGTTTAACAGAACTTCGACTGATCATTCCAAGAACATCGGACTTCGAAACCACGCACCATCAGATTTTTTAGTTTTGAAATAATTCAATATAATTATGAAAATTTATATTGAAAATTTAGGTATTTACATTCTCCCCACCTTAGGGATTTTTATCCCTAAAATCCAGAACATAGATAAAGGAAACAAATGGGGGTACTGAGCATGAATTCGAGCCTCCCACTCTCATGTGCTCTCTTGGAGGTTTCCGTGATGCCAACGAATGTTCACCAGAGGTATTGACCGCCCATGAAGGACCCACCCCTTTCAATCCTCAATCTCCACTGGAACCTCCGCAAAAGTTTCCCCATAATCGAATTCTAGCTCGTTGTGGTCGAGGATGTGATACGGTTCATGCACGTATCTCCTCAGCTGGAACACGTGGAAGATGTCGTGTACCCTATCCAACTATGGTGGAAGTTCCAAGAGGTATTCCATCTCACTTATCCTTCAAAGTATCAGAAAAGGTCTGATAAACCTTAGTGATAACTTGTCGCCTCAACCAAATCTACATAGTCCCCATCGAGGAGAGACTCACAAGAATACGTGGTCCCCCTCCTAGAAATCCAAAGGTCTCCATCTCCAATCATCATAATATTTATGTCTTCTATTTGCAGTCATCATCCACTCCTGGATGATCTGCACCTTCTCAGTGGTAGCCCGTACCAACTCTGGACCCATAAGTGTTGACTCCCCTGGGTCTGCCCAGCATAGAGGTGATCTGCAAGGTCGACCATATATGGCCTCCAATGGTGTCATACCGATGGTGGAGGGATAAATGTTGTTGTATGTGAACTCCACCAAGGGAAAGTGATCCTCCGAACTACATCCAAAATCTAGGACTCATGCACGAAGCATGTCCCCAAGTGTCTATATGGTCTGCTCTGTCTGACCATCCATTTGAGGATGAAAGGCGGTGCTCAAACACAGCTGAGTCCTAAATGCCTCCTTTAATCCCTTCCATAAATAGGATGTAGTACATGTGCCACAGTCAGAGACAATAATCGATGGAACCTCATGAAGTTGTACAATCTCCTGCACATAGATGCATCCCAATCCCTCTAGTGATACCTGCTCTCGGATAGGTAGGAAGTGGTCCAACTAGGTAAGTCGGTCAATGATCACCCAGATGGAGTCATGCCCCTAGGACGTACATGGATTCCCTGTCACAAAGTCCATGGAGATCCCATCCCCCTTCCACTCCAGCACCTCTAGTGGTCAAGCTAAGACTACAAGAACCTGCTGCTTCGCCTTCACTTGCTGACAAGTGGGGAGTCATGAAACAAACGCTACCACTACGTTTTTCATCTCTAGATATCAGTACTGACATTAGAGGTTTTGGTAAATCTTATCCACTCCAAGATGTACCGTTAAAGGGTATGTATGGATCTCCCTCAACACCTCCTCCCAAAGTGTCACTAGCACCATGGTGCATCCTCTGAAGAGGATGACATGAACCCTACCTTTAGAAAATCCTTCAGGAGACCATCCTAAGGATATCTGAGCACGTTGAGCTTCGCAGTCAATGTCTCAAGCTATGCCTCCAGAATTTGATGAATAATTGGGGGAGTGAAAGTTATATAATAGAGGTAAGTTGCTCCATCTTTATCGACAAAGGATATCTGCAATGAAACTAGCTACTCTGACTCCTTGCTCAGAAGCTGCAGACCAGACCTCATGTTGAGTGTGACTGCTACCACATTCCCCTTCCCAATAGTATATAATATCTCTAGGTCATAGTTTTGGATGAACTCTAACCCTATTTACTATTTTATCTCAAGAAATCTCTACTAACAATTCTTTGTCCACAGGGAAGGATCCCCCTTCTTCGTCAAAGCTGTCAAGGGTGCCTCTACCCTAGAAAAGTCTGGTTAAAAACTCGGGTAGTACCCAACCACATCAGAAGTCCTTCTCCCTCCAAGGAGGTAATCCTGGAAAAATATTTTGAAAATATGTCCCCACACTCTACCACTTCTATTGAGAATTGAAAAACTGAAAACTCCTGTTTCCACGAGGGTAAATCTAGATGACTCAAGAGTGATCGGTTTCACCCTCCTACGCATGAGTTTATCCTGTGCTTCCTGGGTTTCCTTTTTCACTAACCAAGGAAAACCCCATTCCAGCATTATAGATAAACCACAACCCTTTTACCTAATACATTAAATCTGAGTATGAACTGTGGATGTCCATTCCATACCCAAACTAATGTCGTAAGGCCTTGACGCTGCCACTAAGAGCTTCCAACTAAAACTCTCACCTCAAGGGTAAGATAACACTGTGGTCATAAGTTTGATTATCGATTCTCCTCCCAAAGATATCTCCAGACATTAGGGTCAAGTCAACAGCTTAACCAGAAACTCTAGTTCTTGGACAAGATTCGTGGAAAGAAATAATGTTTGGTACATATGTCTATTAATACAAAATCTAGTAGTAGACACAGACTGTACCTCTAATCATTCTTGGATCCCTTCGGTCACACATGCAGCTACTCCCTTTCTGTGTCCTCTAGCTCCCTTAGCATGGTGGGAACCATATTGGGGTGGTGGTTATAACATGTTGAAAAGTACACCACCTCATGCTGCTCTCCTAGATCCACTTACACATTTTCTTCCCTGAAGATTCATTTGTCCCTAACACTTCCTCTTCCCAAAACATTTTACACACCCAAGTCTCTGAGACTAGCGTCAGTTTCCTGCTTCCCCACTATTAACCTTCACTGGATGCATCCAATCATCCAAAGAACATTCAACGACAAAGTTTCCCTCTAGTACCCTAACATAAGTAGGGATGCATAGAGAAATAGTGTTGGCTTAGATGTCTCTAAACACACATCGCTAAGAGGTTCGAGCCTTGAATCACTTATCGTACTATATTTATCGAGTAGCTGGGATAGTGGGCATGCCTTTATGAATACTAATCTACTGACATGTCATCCTGATGAAGCTACAGAAGCTCGAGGGAACTCTCATCCCTTAGATATTTATGGCAAGAGACCCACTTCTATGAAAAAGGTTCTCAAGATTTTCCATAGAAAAGTCACCTCTTTGCAATATCAGGGTAACCTAAACCCTGTCATCATTCTGATGACCCACGTATAAGGCTCCCTACCAAGACCACCATCTGATTGAATGGTGTCCTGGCTAGATGGAAACTCGGCCACCTCCTTAAGCCAGTCCTTAGCTGCCTGTGAGTTGGGCTCACCTAGGAACCTAAGGGGTATCTAATGCTGAAACACGTGTAAGAAACTAATCCTACAAGTGTTCTCTATCGGTACTGCCAGTGGTAACTACTAACCAATGGGAAGTGATATAGCTGGCACACTACCCGAAAGTACCATCTCGATCAACGGTCCAAGTATTGAGGCTTCTTCACCTTGTGGACCATCCTCATGGTCATGCGCTGTAAAACACTAGAAGATAAGATCACCATCTTCTCTACTGGTGTCTCAACTAGGCTGAAAACTCTAGCCACAGCCTCCAGCCAGTACTCAGCTTCCTGGGAATCTATCATTCCTTGAAACCTTAGAGGCCTCTACCACTAAAACTCGTGAAACACACTCAGTCGGTGTGTACTGTCTGCTAGTGTGGTTGGTGGTAACTATAGCCCAACGGGTGGTGGTGTTGTTGGTACACCACTTAAAGGTTCCAACACAGTAAGAGGGCCCTGCACCGGAGCCTTTTCGCTCAGTGGCCCATCATCATGTACTCTCTCGGGAATCCTGGATGGTTGTATACGTGGCGGAATCCTGATAAGTAATAGGTGTGCAATGGTCATTAAGTTATACCGGGTGAGCTGACTCAAAGAAATCATAAGAAAAACTTTTCAAAAACACACACAATCATAGTTTTCATCTGCTGAGTCTGAAATTAGAATTCAGTGTCCTGGTGTATGGATACATCGGCTGTCGCACAAACACTAGATTCCCCAAACTAAAAACCACACTCATAACACTTAACAATATTTCCACATAGAAAATATCTGAGTCCTAGTTCATCTGTAGAACTGAACTCCTCTAATACCACTTTGTCACGACCCGTCCCCTGGGGCCCATGCCATGACTACCCCATGCTCGCCTTCAATTGGCTAGGGGTTAGAAACTAGCACCGAAAGGTGTATCCACTAAGACAGGAAGGCACTGCCTTTACACCTATACAAACACATGGTCTGAGAACACAACAAGAAGCAACCGTAAAGTAAAAATTTGTAGTAAAAGTGTACTAAAAGTAAAGGGGGCTGGAATACAAGCCCAACTATAAAAGTACAAGTACAAATGAAAGGAAAATACAACTTAAAAAGGGAAAATAACTACTCGGTTGTCCTCTAAGGATCTTAAATGGAGGGTAGGTACAGATCGCCTCCTCAGCACTCCACGTCTGCTTATCTCCTCTGCGTACCACCTAGTCCAGGCTCCCTCAAACCTCAGCCCAGCTGCTCGTCATCTACACAAGACACAATTAGGTGCAGGTGAAGACTGTGTAGGGGTGAGTATAATAATACCAAGTAGGGTCTTTGAGACCCCTAAAGGTATCTCAGAATTACAAAAAGGAAAACCACAGAGCATCATCTCAATCTCAAAGCACAAAGAAATAGACACCGCTCAAAAATAGTGTCAGCTCAAACCAGGTTTTCAGGGAAGTATAGAAGTACAGATGATTATTCATGAAGCTAGATCATCTTATTTTTTCAAGAGGAATTGCTTCTAACCATACGGAGTCTGGCCCACATAGGATCGATAGGTAACTAACCCCCATAATGATCCACATAGGATCCGACCTATCCAGAGTCGATAGGTAACTAACCCCTGCAATGTCCCACACATGATCTGATCCGCCCAGGATCGGTATATTGCTGAACCACGACAGGCCACTCTAAGGCTGGTCCTTGTCAGGCCATGAGGTGTTGATCCACACAAGACCACTAGGTGCTGATCCACACAGGACCGCTAGGTGCTGATCCACACAGGACCACTAGGTGCTGATCCACACAGAACCGCTAGGTGATGATCCACACAGGACAACTAGGTGCTGACCCACATAGGGTTGCTCAGTACTAACCTCTGTATAATCTATCTCCAACCTCCACCTCACTGCCATCTATTGGATTCCTTGCACCAGGTGCGCTCGAGTTCTGAAGAGTCTTCCACTCCAGATATTGGTCATGCCTCAACTGATACTAAGCTCCACAAAGGAGTAAACCCAAGGACCATAATGTCGTAAGGGTTCCAATGTGATAGACGGCGCGTCAATCAGACGCCTGGTCTGTGAGTTATAAGTTTTATAGATCTGGGGGCCTGATTGGATTAGAGTTCGATCCAACCCGGTCGTACTCCAACATTCTACAAAACCCAATTAAATTATACCGAAAGGATAATCTTGATTCAAGGGTCCCAGCGCCATAGATGGTTCGTCAAGCGAATGCACGGTTCTCAAGATATGGCCCTTTATGTGATTCTAGGCCCGGTAGGGCCTAGGTCCGGTCCAACCCGGTCGGACTGACCCGACCTGAACCGATCTGGGCTGCGCCGCGATGGGTGCAGCCCACTGGGACAATGTCTGAACTGACCCGTATAAGGTGTGGCCCAGTAGGGCGGTGGCCCCCTAGGGTGGCGGCCCGCTAGGGCGGCGGCCCGATCCGTCGGGGAGTGCGGCCCGACCCGAGGTGGGGCACGATCTAGTTTGAGGGGGGGCACGACTCGCTGTGGGTCCTCCCTAGCCGGCCTGGGGGTGTGACCCCCAGGTCTCCCAAACATCCAAATGTCCTAGAGTCTGTTCAGTTTGAAAAGTGACGTCACCGCATGGGCACCGCTCGGTCGTTGTGGAACTCGACAGAGGTGTAGGTTCGGCCTCCGTCATAGCTTCGGTCGCATATTTTCTTTACTGGCGGTGTATGGGTCATGCCACCTCCCCTTCCACAGCCGTCCGAAGTGTCGGTCGTCTCCTCCATCTACCGTGGCTGATGATCCGCGAACCTCTACTCACTAGCGGCGCATGACTACGCATTGTGCCTCCTCCACGGTCGGCTGCTGCCGACCACTCCGATGACCGTCACAGCTTTGTGTTGCAGCTTCCTCTTACGTCGTGCATCGACGCGCTATTCCCAATGTAGCTGGTATGTGTCTCCGTGCTATCGGTATTCCATGGAGGCGTAAGGATAGAAATATAGATGAGGGTTTGGGCCAAGTTCGTTTGGCTCACACCCTCCACATTAGCTCTTAAACATGAGGGGGTTGAGGGTTTGATTATCAATTGAATTGAAAACAATAAAAACCTCATAAAGATACCTCGCAACAACCTCCTGCAAAGTGGAATGAATCTCGGATCAACTCATTAGTCGTTTGGTCCACATTCTTTGTATTATTCAAGAATGGGGAAGAGGAAATCATTTAAAATGAATACATGAATAAACCCCCTACCTTGAATCTTCATAGAAATGACCGCTCTTGATAGTGGGTCGGTCTTCTTTGTTCCTGCAATAGGATTCCAACGATGCCGCACGTACGTTGTCCTTTGGATTGTGGTTTTATGTCACTAGTCACCTCCCAATGGGATTGGCTCCATCCTCTAAGAGTCTGGCATCACAACGCTCCTTCAACACTTCATTTCTTTGAGAAGTTGTTCTGATACCCCTCCCCAAGCTCCATATATATATGACATGGGGAGGGTAAGTAATGACGTGCGGAATTACTGGGGCTCATAAATTAGGAACCTTCCTAATTCCCCAACGATGTTGTTACTTAAGATTGGAAATTCAATCCATTTATTGTCTTGACACATCATTGGACCCACACTTTTCTTGTCTGTTGGAGGATATGAAATAAAGATAAAAAAATAAAATTTGTTTATTTCACTTCTGTTAAAAGTCCCAAAACATATCATTTTCTCCAGACCTACTACTGTCAAAGTAAAGCTTCCCTTAAGAGAATCTCGACGCTATGGATTCAATGGTTCCCTTTGACATTTAGTACAAGTAATGGTTCAAAAGTTAGAAAACACCGCTCGCGCATTTACTAAACATACCTGAAAAAAAGTTCAGGAATTTATTAACAGAAACACTTGACCCATGCCAGTCAAGGTTAGACTTTGCCTAAAGGAAACACAACCCAACAAACCCAATGGTACCCTCTGATTTTTAATCCGAGTTACCATTTATATGTTTTAGATTTTATAATAAAATAATTGTCACTTAATTATTTTATTTACCGCAAAAAAGTAACTTTCCTTGGTTGACCGTGCCGACCAATGTTAGTATCATCCTAAGAAAATCAAACCCTCATGAGTTTAATGGTGGCCTTGGATTCTCAATCTGAGTCACCATTTGAGAGTTGTAAGCATTTGAAAAATATAATTATTTTATTTAATTATTTTATTTATGGTTATGTCATTTTTGGATTTTCTCACATGATGCATGTGCCGACTAAACATAAGTCGTGCTTAGGGAAAACCTGCCATCCTGAATGCAACGGTGCTCTTGGATTTCTTATTTGGGAAACTATTTATGAGTTATTCCACTTTTTCAGTAAAACTGGTTATGTGTGATAATTAAAGTTTAACAATATTTCGACAGATCAATACAGGCACTTCAGGCCTCGAAATCACGCGTCGTCAGATTTCATGATCTTGAAATAATTCCATATAATTAAAAACATTACATAGAAAATCTGGGTCTTTACATGAAGAAATATGAGTATGTTATGAAAGTGGAGAAAAAAACATAATGAGTTTGAAAATAAGGATTTCTTAGTTATTTGGAGAGAACAAGTTAACATGGATAGAAAGATAGGAAAATCACAAAAAAACAACTAAACAAAATGGGAATAAAAAGGTTTCTGAATGTATGAGAAATTTTATGAAAAGATATAAACAAATTCTACTTTAGAAATTTGGACAATAAGAAAGATATGTGAGCAATAAGGGCATGTTAATAAAAGTTTTTTGAATATATTTCCCAAATAAGGGGAAGGCATGAAAGATTTGTTACAAAATCACTATAAAAACAAGGTTATAAAAGAAAAAAAATAAATTTACATCTTTATCACAAGAATATATAGATGAAAATAAACATGTTACAAGATCTGAGAAGGACGAACATAAGGAAGAAAATATATCCAATGATAAATCCAAGAAGAAGAGGAAAAAGGAAAGGCTGAGAGAGGACTCTCAGTATGAACTTTTCTTTTTAGAAGTATTGAGGTTCCTCCTTATTCCCAAAATATTTGTATTTATACTAACTTTCATGGAATTGAAGGCGTTGAAATAAGAAATCTTATGATTGAGTCTCTTACTATTATTGAAATGGACATTAATGAGGATACAAAATATTAGTTTTTGAAATTTGTTTTTATCCACCTGAACAATATGGTATGTTTGTTAAGATGGGTGAAGGTTAATTTTATCTTAAATAAATCTTTATAAGATTTCCCTATAAATGAGAAATTTGAATGAAACATGAAAATGTATTACATGAAAGTTTTATTATGAAAAATGTTGATAACCTTGACTATACACTCTTATTTTCTACATTATGTTCTCCCATGTATACTTGTAGTTATTTAGTCAAAGGCTCTTTGTTAAGAAAATTGTGTGATACATATGTTCTCTTGAAAAAAAGTTGCAAAACTTTTGAGATAAAAATTAAAACACTATAAAATAATTTCTTTTTTCAATAAGGGAGATACATTTCATGATGGACCCTTTGAATTTGATCGTTAATAAGGGGGGTAAAAGGAATAAGGGAGAGATAATATATAAGGGGTGAAATAAAGGAATGGGTAGAAGAAAAATTGTACAACAAACTAGTATTATTTTGATGCTTTTGAAGTGGTTATTAACAACAAACAAAAAGAGATAGATTGTTAGAACCAAGTTGTTCTTGGGTTGTATTTTTTGTCAATAGATCAATATGTTTATTATTTTGAAGAAAGAAAGCATGTTAATAAGGTAATGTAAATTCATATTAAAGAAAGGTGTGTGTATGAAGTCATCAATTGGATCCAAAACCAACAGAATGAGAATCATATCCAGCACATTGACATGAGTCAACACGATCCATCAGTTTGGTATTTTAATAAAAAGTTAGAATCTACAAGAAATTTTATTTACTTTGTAATGTAATATTTGATTGTAATGAGAAATCAAGACTGTTGGAAATTAGTATCAAGAAGAATCAACCTCAGAATATGCTGAGTGAGACCAAAAATATGGGAAGTAATAGTACATGCAAGTGTTAGTTATGAAAATTATTTTTCATTTTTTATTTTAAAAAATTCATAAGTTGACAGGTAAATGTGTGATGGAAGACTTATGAAAGAAATGGGGAGCTGGTGCTGCCAATTTTATTGAGGCTCTACTGAAAATAAATAAGTCACTATAGTTTTTGGAAGAGAGGAGAATACAATGTGAAGTATTCTGGATGGTATACAATAGTGTGAGAAACACTGAACATAGAAGGATAAATATCATCGGTATAAGAATCATTGGTCTAACAATATAATAATTTTTAAAGATTGATCTTTCTAAATAAAATAAGTCAATGTCGATATCAGTCCATCTACTATGATATTCTATCGAATCATCATAATTAATCCCAACACTAATTCATATTTTTGTTATTTATTGTATATTAGATATAGAGTTTTTATCAGAGGTATAATGTTTGATAAAGGTTTAATTTTATTTCAATTTGTTTAAGAAAACAATAATTCATGATTTTTTCTCTTACAAATGGGTCAAGATGGGGAAAATCAAAATTATTGATTATTTCTCAAGAAGAGGTGCAGACTATCAGACAAGATTTGACACTGATCCTATAAAGGAAGAAAGTGGTCCATGTATAAAATGCATTATTACACCGATAAATTCATTGGATGATAATCTTCATTGAATGTAGGATCTTCATGGCAAGGAATTAAAAAAATGAGAAATAATTTGAATATATTTCATAATGGTTTTGAATGTCTTATATTTAATAGTTGCTATGTATAATATGCAAGAGAAGACTTTATTGTTTATAAAAAGTCATCGTAATAGACCATATTCATTATTTAATATGTTTTCATCATAAATTCATCTGTTTTTCATGTACGATCATTCGGTATAGATCAATGAAACAAAGAATATGTTTTATGCCATCATCGTAATGAAGAATGATAATGGTGAATCATAATGAAGAATAAGACTGAAGAATTTTTTATATACTTTAGGAAGTCTAAAGATTCGAGGCGAACCCAAAAGGATTATAAATAGTTTAATAATTCAAACATAAAGAGTTAAATAAATGAGAAATTTGGTATTTAAAAATTTCATTGAGGGGGAATTGAAATTGTTTCCCACCTTTACCATTATGGGGTGCCTATAAAAGGAGAGCATAATACATTTGTAAAGTGTGAAAAACATGAATTCTTAACGTGCATAGAGAGATCTGACATTTTTTTAGGTGTTGGGTTTCCAACCAGAACTTGTTTTTTAGATTGAAGCTGAGGAAGTTCCTTCAAAATAGTTACATTGGGATTATGTTCAATCTAATCATTGGATCATGTTATGATGAATAGTGCTTCATCAGTTCATGTTCATCCGAGTAAGCCCAACAGAGTGATATCTATCAGATAAAGATTTATCAGATCAAGTTCCATCAGATAGAGTAATTGTGAGCTACTTATTGAGTTCCTACTAAATTGAATATAGTAGCACAGAAAAAGAATCGAACCCATGCCAATCGGATGGAGCCCATCAAATAGAGGTTACCAGACTCAGGCATATTAGACTAACTTTTATTAAGTAATATTTCTGGAAATTTATTCTAAAAGAATTTTAAATACCAAAAAGTTACTTAGAGAATCATTTAAGTTATTTAAGATTGTATGCAAGTAAATTTTTATTCATCTTACTTGTGATTAAGTGAAGACTTTCAGAAGTGGAACAAAAAAGAACAAGGAAAGTGAATCCTGTAACTACAGATACTTACTAGTTTCTAAAAAGTCATGATTTTCTTATTGGGATTATAACCATATGTGGGGAAGTGGATACTAAAATGGATAGTTTGGGGTTATAACCAACTATAGAAGAAAACTTTCTACTAGGATTGTGGAATTGTTTATTTCTTGTGGATTTTTATTCTTCAAAGAATATAGTGAAAGAATTCATGTTGGTTGGACTATCATACTTGGAAAGGATTATATCTTTGTACCTAACCATGTAAATATCATGTGTTTCATTCTCTTTATATATTTTTATATACAAATGGTGAGGATGATATGTTTTATTTGAAGGGATCTTAACTTCAAAAAGTTTCATAGGTTAAGAATTTTTTACTAAATAACTAAAGAAACTTTATTATAAAAGAAAAAAAACCACTGTTTCACCCCCCCCCCACCAGTGTCTTGATCCTACTTGGGAACAACAATTGGTATCATATAATTGGTTCCTTATGAAATATTCATCTCTATGAATGGAGAATCTTAATCATGTGAACTATAAGGGTATTCCAATTTTCAATAGTATGCACTATCAAATCTGTAAAGATAGAATTCTTCCATATATAATTCCACTTAGATATGATGTCTTGGAAGCTACTATAAAAGGATTTTCTTCTTGTATTGAGAATTATACTCCTGCTACTACTGATAAAAAAAATCTTCAGAATGATGGAAGATAAAAAAATCATTACTCTCATCACTAACTATAATTGTGTTTCTTAGAGTAAAGGGAGCTATAAATACCAATGGTATCTGGGATATGTTGAAAAACATTTATTAAGGAAATATAAAGGTGAATAAGGAAATGTTACATCTTTGGAGGCAGAAGTATGAAGATCTAAAAATGGATGACCGTGAATCTTTTGGTGACTTATTTACAAGGATGAATGACATTTTTATCACCATAATATGTCTTGGTGATAAGTTTAAGGACTCAATTATTACTAAAAAGATCATTTCAATTTTTCCTCCTATGTTTTATGCCAAATTTTCTTCTTTGGTAGACAAAGATCCTAAAACTCTATCTTTAGATGATCATCATGGTATTCTCATTACTTATAAAATGACAAGAGAAAATGCTATGAAAAGTAAAGGAAATATTGATCAAGATATGTCCTTCAAATATTTATTAAAATGGAAAAATAGAGATAAAAAAGTTAATGAAGAATAAATTAATTTGTAAGTATAGGAAGATGATGGAAATTTCAATACAATTTTTTTACCTCTTTTATAAGAAATAAAATAAGGGAAATGGAAAATAAAAACCCTAAAATGTTGGAATTGTAAAGGGAATGTTCATTTTTCATAAAGTTTTCCTATGAAAATGTTGAAGAGGATGATCCCAAGGAAGATGATGATAAATCTCAAAAACAAAAATGGAAGAAACATAAGTAAATATTTCCATATTAAAAGAAGAAGAAAAGTTATGTGAGTAGAAAAAGGAAGGATGATTCCTCATCCAGTGATGAACATTATCATAAAGTCAACTTTATTTCTCAAGACATAAATTGAAGTGATTCTTCTAGAATTGATGATGATTATGATGAGATGACAGAAATGGAATCAACATCCAAAAGGAATTTAAATAATTCACTTGATCAAAATAATCAACTCGATAAAGAAATAATGAAGTTTTAGAAAGATGTTAAAAACATAACTTTTTATAATGGTGAGATTGAAATTTTTTTGGAAAGTCATTAATAAAATTCAAATAGAAACAAGAATCTCAACAAGATATAATATACACTTGTTGAAGAAAGTAAACAGAAAAAGTTAAAGATATATGAATCTTTAGAATCATAGATTCTCTGAAAAAAAATTATCTGATAAAGAATAATAGTTTTTAGAAACATAATCAATGTTTCTTATATCACAAAGTGCGATAAGAAATATGAGATAAAACATTACCAAGGTAGTTAATATTAAAGGTGAAAATTATAAAGAAGGTGAAAATAAAGGTTTAAAAAAAGATTTGTGAGAAAACAACTTTTAATAAGAAATAAATGAACTCCTCACGAAAATATCATCTCGAGAAAAGCGTTCTTCTATTTTTTAAGAAAGAACAATATAAATGTTTGGAAAAAGTTAACTATTAGTCTAAAAAATAAAGATTAATAGGTCACTATTGGTGTTTTGGATTTTTTAGACACAGAGCATATTCATGATGTCATAACATCTATCTACCAAGAAATAGGTATGAATCAAGGTGGTCTATAATGATCCATCAAAATAACATGTTCCAAAAAATTATGTGGAAGAGAAAAAGGAAACTTAGAAGTTGAAGAAAGATGAGTATGTTAAGAAAGTTAATAAACAATTAGGTTTGAAAAGAAGGAGTGCTTATTTATTTGTCTAGAAAAATTTGACATTGATATAATGTAAGAAGAATCAAAAAAATAGCTGAAAAAAAGGGATGAAAATGGTTTCTGAAGATGTGAGAAAATTTTATAAAAAGATATCAGTAGATTATGGTTTTAAAGTTCATAAAATATGAAAGAGATGTGAGAAATAAGGGTATGTTACTAAAAGTTTTTTAGTTATACTTCTGGAACAAGGGAAAGGAATTGAAGTGTTTTTATAAACTCACTATTACAAAAAGGTTCCAAAAGAAGAAGAGAAATTGACATCCTTATCAGAAGAGTCTACAGAAGAAAAGAAAATTGTTATAAAGTCTAAGAAGGATAAAAGAAGGAAAAAAACACATCTGATGAAAAATACAATAATGAAAAGAAAAATGAAATGTTGTGAGAGGATTATAAGTCTGAACATTACTTCTGAGAAGCTATAAGTTTACTCCTTATTCCCAAAAAGATTTTTATTTTTACTAACTTTTAGGGAATTTAAAGAGTTAAAATAAGAAAGCTAATGATTGAGTCTATTACTATTCATATAAAGGAATGTAATGAGGTTAAAAATGGATATTTTTTGAATGTTTTGTTTATAAACCTAAACTTTCTAATATGTTTTTTGAGAAGGGTGAATGTGACTTATATATTAAACAAATCCTTTCAAGATATCCCCAGAAATGATAATGTTGAAAGAAACATGAAAATATATTACATAAAAGTTGTTTTATGGACAACATTTATCACCTCGATTATATAGTATTTTTTTCTACACTAGGCTCACCCACATATACATACAATTGTTTAAATAAAACCTCTTTATTAAGAAACTCATGTGATACTTATGTTCTCCTGAAAAAAGTTTTAAAATTTCCGAGATGAAAAGTTCCAACCCTTGAAATTTAGATCATTTTTCAATAAGGGGAAAACTTTTCATAATGGACCCTTTGAATTTGATTTTAATGAGGGGTGAGAAAAGGAATAATGGAGAGAAAATAAATAGGGGGATAAATAAAGTAATTGGGAGAAGAAAAAGAATACAAAAAATTAGAATTTTTTTGAAGTGGGTATTGATGAAAAATATAAAGTGGGAGATTATTAGGCTCATGTTGTGTTTTGGTTGTATTTTTATCAATAGATCAATATGTTAATTTTTTTGAAGAAATAAATCATGTTGAGAAGTTAATGGAAATTAATATTGAAGAATGGTGTGTGTGTGAAGTTATCAATCAGGTCCAGAACCATCAGAATGGGAATTGGATCCAGCACATTGGCATGATTTAATATGATCCATCAGATTGGGATGTTAATAAAAAGTCAAAAGCTTCTGGAGATCGTATAGAGTCTGGAATGAAGTCTTTGATCATAATGAGAAATCATAGATTAGTGGTAATCAGTCTCAGGAAGAATCGTCCTTAGAAGATACTGAGTGAGACCAAAATGATGGGAAGTAGTAGAAATTCTAATTATTAATTTTTATGATGCTTTTCTATTTTTTATTTCACAAAATTCATAAGTTGTTGGGTAAACTAGTGATGTCATCCTTATGAAAGAGTTGGGTAGGTGGTTTTTCCAATAATATTGAGTATTGGTTAAAAAGAAATAAGTTAATATACATTCTAGAGGAGATAAGAATATGATGAGAAGTATTCTAGCTACTTCAGATCATTGTGAGAAACACTAGACACATAAGTATGATGGTCCTCGGTATGAGAATCATTGGTGTGAAAATATAAGAAGGATGAAATATTGTTCTTGGTGATGAAAATAAGTCCCTAATTACACCTATCCATCAGACATTATATGCTACCAAATCATCATAATGGATTCTCACACTGATTCATATTGTTGGTATTCAATGAATATCAGATAAAAAGTTTCTATCAGAGCTAGAATGTTTGAGAAAAGATTAGTTTTATTTCTATTAGGTCAATAAAACAATAATTCATACTATTTTCTCTTAGAAATAGGTCAAGACCATAATAAAAAAATTCTTAATTATTTCCCAAGAAGAGGTGTGGACTATTGGACTAGATGTGACACCAATCTAACAAAGGAAGATAGAGACCAGTCTATCAAATGCATGATGACACCGATAAATTCATCAAATGTTGAACATCATCTGATGAGGGATATTTAGTCTGAGGAATTGAATAAAAATAGAAATAATTTTAAGATATTTCATAAAAGTTTTCAATGTCTTACATTTAATAGTTGGTATGGAGAATATCCATGATAATTCTTTTAGTGATTACAAAAGGTCATCGTAATGGGTAATATTATATATTTCATATGTTTTAATTGTAAAGTCAAATTGTATTAATATATTTTCATTTGGAATGGAGAAACTCAATTAGTAATTTATTTCATGCCTTCAACATAATGAATAATTTTAATGATGAGTTGTAATGGGAAATGAGGCTGATGAAATTTTGTAAACATGAAGTCTAAAGATTTGAGAAGCACCCAAAAAGATTATAAAGAGTTGAAGAAGTCAAATATTAAGAATTAAATGATTGATAAATTTGGGATTGATGAATTTTTTTTAGAAGGAAGTGAAATTTTTTTCGTTTATCATTCTAGGGTTACTATAAAAGGAGAGTATAGTACGTTTGTAAAGTGTGTGAATCATGAATTGTTATCATGTAACAAGACCTATGAAATTTATTGTGTCTATTATTGAGTTTATAATCGATTTTTTTCATTTTCAAGCTGTGGAAGTTCCATTAAAACAATTTCATCAGAGTTATGTTAAATCCAATCATCAGGGTAAGTTTAACAGATTATGCTTCATTGAAAAAATCCCATCATAGTAATCCCATTGGAGTAAGGTTTATCAGAACGAGGTCTATCAAATGGAGGAATTGTGAGATGGTTATTAAGTTCATACTCAATTGAAGAAGGCAGAGAATATGGATAATTTGAATGAGGCCAATCAGATGGATCCCATTAGTTAGAGATTATAAGACTCTAGTATATTAGACTAACCTTTGCCGAGGAAAATTTATATAATTATATTCTAAAAGAAGTTTCAGACCAAAAATTTCCTTAGAGAATTATTGAATTTTTTGATGATTGGTAAATTTTTATATAACATACTTGTAGAGGAAGTGAAGACATTATGAATTGGATCAGAAAAGAAGAAGGAAATAAAATCATAATACTATGGATACTTACCAGTTGCTAAAAAGGATTGATTATCTTATTTAGTTCTATAACCATCTATAGGGAAGTGGAAACTAAAAAGGATAGTTGGGGGTATAACCAAATATAGTATTAAATTTTCTATTGGTATTGAATAACTGTTCACTTCTTATGCCATTGTATTCTATAAATAATGTAGTGAAATAATCCATGTTTGTGGTACTATCTAATATATAAAGGAGTTGGTATTTGTACCGAACCATTTAAATATTGAGTGCTTACTTATCTGTATATTGTTTTCACAAAAAATGTGAGGTTCGAGATGTTTAATTTGAGTGGATCATAACTTTAATAGGTTTGATAGGTTAAGAGTTTTTTACTAAAGATTTTAAGAAATATTATTATAAAAGAAAAAATAACCATTGATTCCCCCGATGGTCTTGATCCTACTAGGGAATAATAGTTTTAGTCAATCGATAAAACTAGAAAGAACTCGGTTAACATTGAATGTTATAGACAATGTGTCGATGAGAAACCAAATAGGATGATGACAAGATTAAAATATGTTGTGATAAAACCTAATTATTTATCATGATATATGATTAATAACTTTCAACTGAACTTACTCTCGGGCTCACCAAAGAAGAGAAGGATAAAATTCACTAAGATCTGAGGTGGCAGAGACCATTGGGGAAAGAAGATTGAGTTTTATATATACTGGGAATCTGAGAAGAAAAACCCAGGTGAATTTATTAGTGGAATGGGAAGTTGTTTTGGGTGTGTAAAAGGACATAAATAAAGTAATTTATAAGGACAAATGAAAATTTTGGTTAATAAAAAGGATAATAATAATAGTATCCCTAAGGTATTATCAATGGTTAATTTTTTTAAATGTGGGAGGTATGGGGATTATGTAAATCGGTGTCCTAGGGATAAATATCATAAAGGTAATTTACAAGGTTTTATGATTAATTGATATATTTCTGATGATAATGATACTGTAAATGACATATAAAAGGAAACTGTATTAAATAATAAGATGATGAAGTGTAGTTAATGGTTCAAGAATTAAGTGGATTGATTAAAGTTCTATTTTACTTGGATTGAAGAATGATGTTGTGAAAATATTTTAACAGTGATATTCTAGTTATAGGATTCCTATAATTATTTTAATACAGTATTTCTTCTTTAAGGATTTGAAATAATGTGATGAATAACACCAGTAACCAAGATAAGTGACTTTATATCTTGTTTATATTTTTGAAAACACATGATTTGGGTAAGATAACTCTAAATATGTGCTTGATGTTGAGAATAATTATAATAAAGATATGTTTATGGGATATTATTGGTGACCATGAAAATGGATAGTGATTTGATGAAAATTTAATTCAAGATTGATTTTATTACATTATTGCGATTTATGAAATTCTTTTTATTATCTAAGATTTTATTTAAGGAATTAGGAGAGAGTTAATTCTTAAAATTATGCATGTTTTCATTAATGTTTCATAGTGAATCAAGTTATTACCATGTTTCGGGAGAATATATGATCATGGTAATTTAATGTGTCATTAAGAACTACTCTATGGTGGATTAATGATATGTTGATTTTAGAAATTTAGCAACGTTATTTCCAAATTTTTCGATTTTTGAATTTGAATGAGTCTTAAGGTTAACTAATTATGGAAGTGATTAAGATGAAAATTGGATATTATTATTTGAATTTAAAATAATATTTATCATATTTGATAACATTTTATAAAATTTTTGGATTTAGTAGTTATTTAGAGGATGAAGGAATGACATATGGATCTTATGATTCATTATAAGTTATTTTGGTATAAAAATTTATCTTGAATATCCAAATTCTAGTGTAATAAAAAAAGTGTAGATAGATCGAAGCATATCCAAAGAATGAGATTATGTTTGTGACATGGAATGAAATCATGTGAGTTTATATTATTGATTACTTCAAATAGATAGTAAAATAATCTCTAAACTCTGGGAAAATTATAATAGAGTTGAAAAAAATTATTCGTTTACTTTTCTTATTGAGAAATCAATTACCTTTTAACTCATCACATATTTATGGATTTTTATGGTTCTGTTTCACATAATAATGTTTTATATCACTATACATTAGTCCTAGATAGTTATATTTATCATTCTATCTAATATTTTAACTTCAAAATAATTTTATCCTATTCAAAATCATACTTTTGTGGTGACATTTTAATTTTCTATCTCCCTTTTTAAGAGGAAGTTTTATTAAACCTTTTTATGATGTGGGTTTCCCATAAAGGAATTTTCCAATATCAACCATTAATTTTCTAAGTGCAATTTAAAATTGAAAGGATTCAATTTATTAGAGGTGGGTAGAATATAACGTCTCGATATTTTAGAATATATAAAATTTTATTGATATCTTGTGGTGCATAAAACACCGATATTAAACAAACAACAATATACTATTAAATATTATTATTTTAACATAACTGTTATAACCTAGCTATTAATTTCGTGAGTAAGAATATAAATAACAGGTTTATGAAATAAATATATAATTACTACTCAATATAAATGTATTGGTCAATTATTAGAAAATAATAACATAGGTTTTAGTAAATTTATTGTATTCTTTATAAAAATGTTTTCTTAAAAAATAAGATTTTCTTATTTTTATGAGTGAATATTATAATTAATTTTTAAAGGTTTTGGAAAATTAATTTGATAAAAGTAAATTAATTTATGAAATTATATTATCAAAATTATTCTATAGTGATATTTTGATAATTTTATTAAAGTAAATTTTTTTAATAGTAAAAATATACAGTTGTTTTTCAAATACGGTGTCCTTTATGATATCCTCAATACATAATTATAATATAAACATTTATTAAACTTATGGAATGAATAATGTATTATATTATTATATAAATATCATAAAAAATAATTTAGACATGGAAATTATAATTTATTTCTTGATAAATTTGAAAAAAAAATCAATGCTGATGTAGTGCTTGCGCAACATTAGAAAAGTAAAATTTAGTGTCTTATAACTAATAATTGAGAGGTAACAAATATATTCCTGAATTTTTTATTAAATTTTATTCATATAGGATTATTTTTATTTCTAATTTAAAAATTTTCATTGATATAATAATAATCTTATCCAAATGATTGTGCAATTCCTGCACAAGGTAAGAAAATTAAAATTAACAAATAAAATAAGTTTTCTTGATAAGGATATGAGTAAATATATATAAGGAATGAATATAAATTATTATATTGAGCTTAATTAATTTATTTTTATAATATTAATTTATTTTTAATTTTTATATATGAAATAATTACCTTATATTCCTATGAAACGCGAAGGAAGTGCTCGTGCAAGCAAAAGAAAAAACAATAAAATGTTTTTAAAACTCTAAAATTCAAGTGATAAGAACTATTACATAACCCACAACTTACCTAAATATTATTTAATGAGTATATTTTGACCATAATTATAAAGGAGTCTAATTTATAACCTTTGGGGACCATATTGAAGAGATCATGACATTTATAGTATTTTATTTAATGACAACTAAAACAGGTCACACTCTTGTTTATAACAAGTGTAATATTTTTAATATAGTGTCATCTATATGATATGTTCGACTATATATTATTTTATAAATTTAAAATTTTTATCTACACCATGGTAATTTATTTTAATTTTTTCATACAAAAATAATTAACTTAAACTCTTACACAACACCGATGCAGTAACTATTTAAGTAATAGAATAATAAAATAAATGATATTAGAAATGTTAAAAGTAACATAATTTGAGATATTTAAGGTGATACAAAGATTATATTTATTACCATGACATTTTTAGGATATAATAGAATATTGTTTTTGAATTTTACTTATTTTTTTTGATGTTTTTAATGTCAAAGTATTGAATGGTAACAAAATTGAAAATAATGATATTTTATTGGATTAATATTTTATTAAATTATTTAAAAAATAAAAAAATAAGAAAAAATAGGATAATATATGGTCTAAGATTTCATAACCGATGAATTTATAGAATATTTTGATGTATTTCTCTCTATAATAATCTTATTATATTTTAATATTTTGAGAAATTCCAAAAGCTCCCCTCACCTCAGTTATAAAAGGGAACCCATTACTTCACTTATATACACCAAATTAAGCCATATAGCTAAAAAAATCTTAAAATTATATTATAAAAATCCTTAGAAAAGTTCTTGAGGTTATGTTCTTTCCAAAATACCAACCCTATACCCCTTAATAAGATTTTTTTTAAAGTTTGGGGTCAAAGTCTCAATTTATTATTAAATCAAAGACCTCTTTAGAGGGTAGAGGGAGACCCAATACATAGCCCAAAGGCCCAAGGCCAAGTGGCCTGAATACAAGGCTTGAAAGCCCATTTTTTGGCCCAAAGGACCCTCTGTGAACAGTACTGCTACAGTACCCCGCGCGGCTATAGTGCCTGCTACAGTACTCGCCGCCACTTTAGTATCCTGCAATAGTTCCTCCACCGCTACAGTGCTTTCACCACTACTGTTCCACCGCTGCTACAGTGCCCCGCTATAGTGCCTCGGAAATTCATCCCTACTCGGATTTGAACCCGGGTCTTTTGGATGCCAAGTAGGAGCAGGTACCACTTGGGTATAGGCTCATTGGCAATAGAGGTAATCATTTTTACAAACTCTTTCAATATTATTTCTTATTAAACATAAAATCCATGTATTGTTTCTATAATAAATTAAATAATCCCATATCATAAATATAATTATGTGTTTTTATTATTATTATAAAACCATGTTACACCTTTTATCCATCATATTAAAAATTAAAGCACTGTGTGTGTGTACGTACAGCTTACCATCTCCACGTAGTGGTGTAATTGTCTTTTCATCGCCACTTTATTTGGATTTTTATAAATATGAAAGAAATAAAGATATAAGATATATGTGAAATAATAGTGATTTTTAATGGTTAATTATTCTTTACCATTCTTTTATTCTATCCATTGAGAGATGAAAATAACATTCATGCGTACGTACAACCCACCATCTCTATAAACAATGTAATTCCTTTTTCTATCTCTATCTTTAAGAATACATAAATATATATATAATATATATGATATTTATATATTAAATAAAATTATGTATATTATGGAACTATTATAAAATTATTACTACAAGAACTATAAAATCAAAACATACATGAAAAATGAAGTATTTATCACCCGAAACAGTGATTTTAACAATGAATTGATAATAAATGGGTGATAAAATATTATAATTAAATAATATATGTTATGATATATATGGTAATTTTTAATTTAATTTATTCTTAATAAATCTATTTTTATTATATTGTAGGTAAAATTATTTTCAACTAAAGGGAAGTGTGAGTTAAGGTATTTCTCATCTCTCTTTTACTTTTGCGAGACATATGTCATTTTCACCACTTATTTCTTTTTTTAAATATATATACTAACATATTAAAATATTATATCATGAATATATTTGGCATCATGGAATTTAAATATCCATTTGTTGTTTTTTATTTCAAGGGGCTTAAGATACAGAAGATACCAAAGTGGTAAGGGTTTATTTTACAATCTTAATATTATTCGAGATTGTTTATTTTGGGGATATTTCTCTTCCATGTCCATGTTGTCTAAAAAAATCAAAAAGGGTTTTGATATTATACTACAAGTATTTAAAATAATTTTTACCCTTGTTTTAATTTTTGATTTTTTTTAAAGGAACCATCTTACCATTTTCTAGACAAGGTACTTTTTGAATTTTATTACAAAAATATGGAAGAAATAATTTTTTAACTTATACAGAATGAGTTTATTTTCTTTCCATCATGAAGCTTTAATTATTGAAAGCATCATTTACATGTTAAAAAAGTTGTTTCAAATAAATATTTTTAAAATTTTAATTGTTTATATTCTTTTTAAAAGTGAATTTTCAAAGTGAAAAAGATATTTTCCTAAAAAATGTTTTTAATGATTGTTTTATACCATCCTTTGAAGCACTCACTTACTTGTGATCATTTGATATTTCATTTATATTAAATATCTATATTCTTATATCATGTATATGATTATTTTCTAAATTGTATAACATTTTGACATACAGTGGTTGCCTTAGAAGTTATTTGATAAAATTGGAAATACTAATACATCTGTATACTTTACTGAATACAATTAATTAATGATAATTCATATTTATTCATTATTTAAATCAATCATTACGATATATTAACAATGTTATGGATATGTAGATTTGGGTGGGGCCTAGTTATAAATATCCCCTTGATGCATATATTGGTCTCATGAGTTAAATCAATAAGCCATATAAAATATCTTTCTACCCACAAACATAAACTGTCTAGAGGATATATATTAATAATAACATTATTGATGATATAAATTGATAGTTCAAATGTCTGGGATTATGCATTTTATCATTAGAAATTTAGTTATTGATATTCCTTGTCATTATTTGATTATTTATAATATCAATGGTTACATTTTCACGATCATGTTATTATTTATATATCATTACTTGATCATTATTTATTCTTTGAAAATTATTCCCATGTTATTGATTAAATTTCATGTGTTTCAATTATTTACCCTACCATATTAATTACGTATTATTTATTCATATCTTTCATTGTACTCTTAACTTTACTAATCATCTGATCTCACCCATTTCTTATTTTTATTTTACTCTGGATGTGAAGAATAATTTTTTAATTTAAAAACATGAATATTATAAGGGTAATAATGGAATTAACGAATAAAAACCTTTGAGTTTTTTATATATTAAGATGTAATGCTAATTTTAAATATGTATCTAGTATACCAAGACTACTAAACTATTCAGTACATTGGGATTATATTCCTTTTATCTTGTGGCAATATAATGAAATAAATATTGATTTCATGCTACTAGGGTTGGGGTTGTCAAAATGTACATAATTACTGAATCACTTAAGATCAAGTTAGATGTTTTGACGATGTGAGGTACTTAATTCCAAAATCACTATGGTTGGTTTACCATGGTAATAGTGGTCATTAGTAACCTTATAAGGAATAATGTTCATTAATGAATTACTATTTCAATACCTGAATTATAATTTTAATTCCAACCATTAAATATTCTTATGAAAAATTAATACATTGCAATCATGGAGATGGTAGGTCGAACATATGTGTGGTTAATGTTTCCATTTTTAAACCATAATTATTGAGATAAAGAAATTATGAAGTTATATTTATAGAATAATAATAATATAATATATGTAATGTAATGACCCGCAAATTCTCATTAGCTTGAGTGTGTAACGAGTCATTACTTGGCCTTAAGCGACATCCCCAAGGCGCCAAATTCTGGAAATAAATGCCAAAGGGTTTCAACACAAATGGGGGATGATTTCCCCTTTAAAAACATACCACATAACCAACAACCATAACCAAACTAATCAACTAAATGATGCATGATAAAACTAAGACAACTCAACCATTTATTTTATCAAAAACCAACTAAGAGTACCATAGTGGAAACCAACACAAAAATAGAGTAAGCAGTGGAAAGACAAACTAAAAGACTATAAGATGACAACCCAACTCCATGATCCACCTTCTCCAAGCTCCAACATCACTGACCAGCCCAAGTATCACAACGTGGTGCTATAATCATGTGACACTTTACCTTTTCCAACATACCGTTATATGACATCTGCAAAAGCACCAACGTGCCAAAGCATGGGGTGAGTAATGAAACTCAGTAAGTTTTCCCTGATGACTTCCCAACCCATGCCTCTAGGATACAACATCTTAGTACATTTATATAAAACAATTTATATAAAAATATTCCAAAACAGTTCACAATATAACAAGTTCCATGTCAAAGCCATATTCCAACGAAACCCATTTTCCAACAAAAAACATGTCACGACCCCCTCCCACCAAAGATTCCCCTCCTGAGCTGGCAATGGTGAAAGGGAGATAATGACCCCTGATTCCTGCCTCCAGTAGGCCCCGGGGTGGCGACTAGCACCAAGGGTGTGAGTTTTCACAAATATGGGAGGCATCACCCTTTTTATTATTTAGGATAGGGAAATAGGACAAGTCAACCACTAAAAAAAGGAAAAGATCAAGTGTATAGAAATAAACCCAAAACAATCCCACATGCATGTTTAAACAATTTTATAATAAGGTACAAGTACAAGAAATCTCAATGTACAATACCAAAAGAAAACAAAGGTACAACAACATCAACAACTCCAATTGCCCGACTAGTAGGGTCCCGCATGACCCTAGTAGTCCTCCTGGAAACCTGAAAGTAAACGTAGGGTGAGCATACAAGTATACTCAGTAGGGAAACCTAAAGCTCTCGTGCACAAGTGGGGAGACATCCTAATGTCCCGTGAGAACAACAGAAGAAACCTAGCAATGAATTCTATCCACCCAACCTCACCGGCCACACTCACCAAAAAAACACAAGCACAACATGTAGTAGTATATAAGTAACAAGAGTATTGGGTAACCCGCACCATTTCCCTTTAGTTAGATGCTCTTCCTAACGATGAACATCCTGACGCTGCCACACTCTCCCCGCCGGCACACACTTGGGCCTCACAACCACGTATCCCGCCCGCACACACCTGGACCTCATCCCGATGATTATTGGGAAATAGTAGAACCTTCCCTAAGAGTCTTGGGCTAAAACAACCCCAATCAAAACCTACCCAAAGAGTCTTAGGTGTAAGGTTGCCTCAAGCCATCACAGCCTAGGGGAGAAGGAGCAGGAAGGAGCTATTAACTAAGGGAAAAACACTCTCTCCCATAAAATGGGAGTGTTCGGCACTAAGTGCTCAACATGGGTGGGGTGCGATAAAACACAAAAGATACAGATATATACATGTATACCAAACACACAACCCAACCTATGGCTTCTAAAAAGAAAACTGAGCACATTCCTTGGCACTGCTACCATGAAGTATGCATACAACAAACAACTCCAACCCCATTTAGGTTTTCATGTTTCAGCAGAATTAGTTTATTTTTTCCTTAACTAGTGGGAAACTATCCACAACCAACCACATCGATCGTTCGTAAAACATATCCCTGTCATCTACAAAACCAGTTAGGAAAAACATAAGCAGCACAATAAAGTCCCTCTTATCAACCAACCAACCCCATTGATTATTATTTTTTTTTTCATTACCATGCCCCACCATTCATTAACTCTTCTACTTTTATTTATTAATCACAACCCAAAACCCGTTCACATTAAAACCCAAACCTACAGCCCCGCTGCCAACCGCCATAACCACAACCGCACTGAAACCCGTACATCAATATCCCTTTAATACCATTTATTCCAGCCCCGCTGCACATCACCAACATTACATTCACACCAACCCACAACCAAGCCAACCGCAGCCCCGCTGCTCACACTATCCACGACAACCCACAAAACACACCCATCACATGCCACGTAACCAAGATGACACCCACATGTTCATTATTCCATTTTTTATTTAACCGGGGTGATCAGACAAGGGTTCCATATTTTAAACATCCAACTTTACGTGATTAACCAATTTCCACATTCCACAAGGTTTCCACCCATAAGAAAATCCAGAAGGAGAGGGCAACATTTTATTGCATAATCAAAGGCCCCCAATGACCGTGATTTTCCATAGCCATAAGCTCATTCAATTCACAACATAATATCACAGGGTATAAAGTAACAACAATCACAAACTTCCTAACCCCATTCTTTAACCAATTATGATCTTCATTTAAAGGATCAACTATTCCTAATGAAAATAAGAGGATACCCGCACCGCATGATGCACAAATTAGAGATACGAAGGTAAGATCCCTACCTCAACAGGTTCTTGATCGCAATGCTCCCTCGGATCAACCTTAGAAGACGTCCGTCGGCATCTGTCACTTCTGTCGGGTCCTGGAAAAACCTCCTCGAGTGGAAGTAGGAAAGGAAAGGCAAAGGAAAGACAACGGATCCTAGCTCGGAAGCTCCGCCTCGTCGTTACGATCCTGTGGCCGCTGATGGATCGTAAATCAGAGCTCAGAAAAATAAGTTATGGAAGGAAGAGCCTTCGAGTCTCTTAAGAGAGCTTTTCTCGGGGAAGAGGGGAGGAGAGGTGTGTGTTGAAAAGGAGGAGGGGACCCCTCCTTTTATAGGCGTGAAAAGCAAAAGTACACAGCGTGTACTTTATGGTACACTGCGTGTACTCGGTTCTTTCACACGGTCTCCACGCAGCTTCCAACACAGCTCCGCGGCCATTGACTGGTCAACACACGGTTTGAGGGTAACGCATACGCGGGGAAGGACTACACGGCGTGTAGTTTAGACACACGGCATGTACTCATTTATTACACACGACAAGGAAACAGCTCCAACATGGTATACAGCCGTTGACTGGTCAACACACGGTTTGAGGGTAACGCATAGGCGGGGAAGGACTACACGGCGTGTATTTTGGACACACGGAGTGTACTCATTTATTGCACACGTCAAGGACACGGCTCTCACACGGCACATGGACGTTGACTGGTAACGCATACGTGGGGAGGGACTACACGGTGTGTAGAACTGGTCACACGGCGTGCACCCATTATTCCACACAGCAAGGAAACGGCTTACAACACGGGGTATACCCGAAAAAGGAGTACATGGTGTGTACTCAAACTACACGGCGTGTAGTTTCAAAATTCTGGAAAGTGTGGGAAAAGTCCATTTTACATTCCAGAACACTTATTGACCTTTTTTGACAAAGGAATGGGACGGAGAGGTCCGGACCATTACATCAGATACCTCTTAAAACATTCTCAACCCCGAGAATTCAAATACCAACCCAGAGGAACACGACAAGATACCTCTTAGGGTTCTCGTTATAACAGGAACCCAACCAACAACCCTAATCATATTTGTTAGCAATTACTTCTCCTAAGTCGAGATATTATCCACTTTAGGCGGCACTGACTCACCTGCACGGGTTTAATCACATACTCATTAATGCGTCTCGATTAAGAATTGGGTCTTCCCACTTTCATACATTAGGATTTTTCAACTCGCACTAAACCCAACACCACACAACCAACACACTACCTGAACACGTGAGTTTGGGAAATTCTTTTACCTATGTCGAGATATTATCCGCTTTAGGCGGCACTGACTCGCCCGCACGGGTTCAATCGCATCTGCATTAATGCGTCTCGATTAAGGGTCAGGTTTTTCCTTTTCCTACACATCCAGACATGTTACACATTACCTGGGAACAAAGAAACAAAAGGTCCCACAACTGACAAGACAAGCATTCCATATAACAAGGGTACATAGTACAACATCAACACAAAGCTTAGAAGAACAAGGGAAAAACACAGGTCAAAACAACTCCGGGTACTGAGCGTGCATCTGGGTCTCCCACTCCCAAAAAACATAAAGAGATCATTCAAGAAAACCCAAACACATCTCTATCGATCCCTGGTCCAGCTGGAAGTGCCAACTCTACTGTGTGCAACTGTCCACACCCAGCTCCTCTGCCTATCTGATGTCGACTAGGTGCCATAACGGTACAGTAAACAAAGAACGCCTAAGCCTGAGTAGTAAGGAAAAACTCAAGGTTTTATTTTATCATTTTATTCCAATTTCTTTCCCAGAATACCCAAATCAAGTAAAACACAATCATGATGATGCATGTGCCTTCCCTAGGGTATCTACCCTGCAATCAATGTAGTCTCACTTGGTCATTCGGTAGGCTCAGAGTCCTTGCATCGGATCACGGGGGGCCCTAAAATCTCGTGTCCTAGCCAGTCTTCCCTGGCCTATGTCACGCACCAAGATTAACTAACAATGTTTCCCTACCATCCCATGCAATCCTCACTGTACCTAACTCTAGACTTCATCCTATCTCTCAACCATCAGCTCTGATACCATTCTGTCACGACCCCCACCCACCAAAGATGCCCCTCCTGAGCTGGCAATGGTGAAAGGGAGATAATGACCCTCGAGTCCCACCTCCAGTAGGCCCCGGGGTGGCGACTAGCACAAAGGGTATGAGTTTTCACAAATATGGGAGGCATTACCCATTTTATTATTTACGATCGGGAAATAGGACAAGTCAACCACCAAAAAATGGAAAAGAGCAAGTGTATAGAAATAAACCCAAACCAATCCCAGATGCATGTTTAAAAAAAATTATAATAGGGTACAAGTAAAAGAAATCTCAAAGTACAATACCAAAAGAAAACAAAGGTACATCATCAACAACAACTCCAAATGTCTGACTAGTTGGGTCCCGCATGACCCTGGTAGTCCTCCTGGAAACCTGAAAGTAAACGTAGGGTGAGCATACAAGTATACTCAGTAGGGAAACCTAAATCTCTTGTGCACAAGTGGGGAGACATCCTAATGTCCCGTGAGAACAACAGAAGAAACCTAGCAAGGAATTCTATCCACCCAACCTCACTAGTCACACTCACCAAAAAACACAAGCACAACATGTACTAGTATATAAGAAACAAGAGTATTGGGTACCCCGCACCATTTCCCTTTAGTTAGATGCTCTTCCTAACGACGAACATCCTGACGCTACCACACTCTCCCCGCCTGCACACACTTGGGCCTCACAACCACGTATCCCGCCTACACACACCTGGGCCTCACAACCACGTATCCCGCCCGCACACACCTGGGCCTCACAACCACGTATCCCGCCTGCACACACCTAGGCCTCATCCCGAAGATTCTTGGCAAACAGTAGAACCTGCCCGAAGAGTCTTGGGCTAAAACCACCCCAATCGAAACCTACCCGAAGAGTCTTAGGTGTAAGGTCGCCTCAAGCTATCACAGCCTAGGGGAGAAGGAGCAAGAAGGAGCTAGTAACTAAGGGAAAAACACCCTCTTCCATAAAATGGGAGTGTTCGGCACTAAGTGCTCAACATGGGTGGCGTGCGATAAAACCCAAATGATATAGATATATACATATATACCAAACACATAGCCCAACCTATGGATTCTAAACAGAAAACTAAGCACGTGCCTCAGCACTACTACCATGAAGTATTCATACAACAAACAACTCCAACCCCATTTAGGTTTTCACATTTCAGTAGAGTTAGTTTATTTGTTCCTTAACTACTGGGAAACTATCCACAACCAACCACATCGATCGTTCGTAAAACATATCCCTGTCATCCACAAAACAAGTTAGGAATAACATAACCAGCACAACAAAGTCCCTCTTACCAACCAACCAACCCCATTGATTATTATTTCCGTTACATTACCATGCCCCACCATTCATTAACTCTTCCACTTTTATTTATTAATCACAACCCATAACCCATTCACATTAAAACCCAACCCTTTAGCCCCGCTGCCAACCGCTATAACCACAACCGCACCGAAACCCATACATCAATATCCATGTAATACCATTTAATGCAGCCCCGCTGCCCATCACCAACATAACATTCACACCAACCCACAACCAAGCCAACCACAGCCCCGCTGCTCACACTATCCACGACAACCCACAAAACACCCCCGTCACATGCCACATAACCAAGACAACAACCACATGTTCATTATTCCGTTTTTTTTAACCGGGGTGATCACACAAGGGTTCCAGATTTTAAACAGCCAACTTTACGTGATTAACCAATTTCCACATTCCACAAGGTTTCCACCCATAAGAAACTCCAGAAGGAGAGGGAAACATTTAATTGCATAAGCAAAGGCCCCCAAAGACCGTGATTTTCCGTAGCCAGAAGCTCATTCAATTCACAACATAATATCACAGGGTATAAAGTAACAACAATCACAAACTTCCCAACCCCATTCTTTAACCAGTTATAATCTTTATTTAAAGGATCAACTGTTCCTCATGAAAACAAGAGGATACCCACACCGCATGATGCACAAACTAGAGAGACGAAGGTAAGATCCCTACCTCAACAGGTTCTTGATCGCAACGCTCCCCCGGATCAACCTTAGAAGATGTCTGTTGGCATCTGTCACTTCTATCGGGTCCAGGAAAAACCTCCTCGGGTGGAAGTAGGAAAGGAAAGCCCGAAGGAAAGACAACGGATCCAAGCTCGGAAGCTCCGCCTCGTCGTTACAATCCTGTGGCCGCTGATGGATCATAAATCGGAGCCCGGACGAAGAAGTTGTGGAAGGAAGAGCCTTTGAGTCTCTTAAGAGAGCTCTACTCAGGGGAGAGGGGAGGAGAGGTGTGTGTTGAAAAGGAGGAGGGGACCCCTCCTTTTATAGTTTTGAAAAGAAAAAGTACCTGGCATGTAATTTATGGTACACGGCGTGTACTTGGTTCTTTCACCCCGTCTCCACGCGGCTTCCAACACGGCTCTGCTGCCATTGACTGGTCAACACGCGTTTTGAGGGTAACGCATACGCGGGGAAGGACTACACGGCGTGTAGTTTAGACACACGGCGTGTACTCATTTATTGCACACGACAAGGACACGGCTCCAACATGGTACACGGACGTTGACTGGTCAACACACGGTTTGAGGGTAACGCATAGGCGGGGAAGGACTACACGGCGTGTAGTTTGGACACACGGTGTGTACTCATTTATTGCACACAACAAGGACACGGCTCCAACACGGCACACGACCGTTGACTGTTAACGCATACACGGGGAGGGACTACACGGCGTGTAGAACTGGTCACACGGCGTGCACCCATTTTTCCACACAGCAAGGACATGGCTTGCAACACGGGGTATACCCGAAAAGGGAGTACACGGTGTGTACTCAAACTACACGGCGTGTAGTTTCAAAATTCTGGAAAGTGTGGGAAAATTCCATTTTACCCTCCAGAACACTTCTTGACCTTATTTCTGACAAAGGAATGGGCCGAAGAGGTCCGGGCCATTACAAAACATCTTTCTCAGGAAAATCAACCAAGCAAAGTGTCCAATCAAATTCACATTTCCATTTTGTAACATTCATTCCATTTCACAAATCCACACAACCCACCATTTCATAGCCCGTGAAATCCACTATGCATGCATCATTTGGACAATTCCATACTCATGAGCGGTTTCTCGTCGATCTACCAAGTCATCACAAGGTAATTATTCCCCATGTTCCATTACACCTTTGGCACCGAGCACAAGGTCATATTTCAACCAAGCATCATACTTAAAAGTATCATGTGCCATTACACCTTTGGCACCGAGCACAAGGTCCTATTTCATCCAAGCCTCGTATATGCAACATGAACACACACCAAACATTCACAACAATCATTCCAAAACCATTTCAATAAAATAACCCTTTTTATTGAAAACCTTTTTCCCGCAAACCATTTTCCAAATCCAGAAAATCCATATTTTTAAAATCACTATTTTAAAATCAAGAAACCAAAACACTTTTCACATACCATTCTTTCGATTTCCACAATTTCATCAAAACCCATAAATCATCACTAAAGAAGATATGTAACATGCTTTGCCCCACAATTTCACAATCAAAACCAAGCGATTAAATCAATTTGAACTAAGGCTTCATGTTCTAAGAAAGAGGAATCAAGAGTGAAGCCACCTACCTCAACAAATTGGGTGAAACCAAACCACGGACGAAGAACGCTCAAGAACACCAGGTCAAAACTCCAAAAACCCTCCTTAGATCTCTTATCCTAACACAACCAAGACCAAATCATGTCATATTTGGCTTCCACACCCTTATATATACCCATAACAAGTGTAGATTTAAGAAAACGAGAGAAGAGGAGAAGTATATCTAAGTAGATCTAAGAAACCGATCAAGAACGATCACAAACCTTAAGAATCTGGTTTCGATTCGCCAAGAAAAGCCTTTGGATTGCCTTCGGAATTCTTGGGACAAGTCATCCATCCTTCAAGGGAGAGTAATCCTGAGTTAGGCCCTCTTAGGAGGTTTAAACAAGACAATTAAAGGAAAAACGAGTTAGATCCACAATTTTAGGATCTAACTTTAAGTGACCGCACAGTTAGTCTGCACGGTTTGACAAACCGTGCACTAACCGTGTGTTAGTTTCTTCCTTGGTCATCCTTCACGCACGGTTTGGCTGCACGGTTAGACCAACCATGCGCCGACCGTGCGGAAGACACTGCCTCTAAGACCCACTGTGCACGATTTTTCCGCACGGTTAGACAAATCATGCGCCGACCGTGCGACTTTCCCTTTGCCTCAAAACGTCATCCCATGTTCTCCCAACTCTCCCATTCAACACCCTTAACTTTAAAACCATGAAAATCATCAAGAAAGGGTTACATACCAAAACCTGGGGGTACTACATATAATATTAATTCTTTAAATATAATTATATATATCTCCCATTTGATATGGTGATGAAAAACAAATCACATTACTTTTTGGAGGTGGTAGTCCACACGTACGCATGAACGACATTATAAATTTTTTGTGTGTGGAAAGGTAAGAATATAAATGATATATTATATTTTCATAATGATAAATATTTCATGAACATTAATTTCATCATTATATCAATCTATCAAAGGTAATAATGGAAAATTAATGATATCAGTTTGCAAGGTGGTTGTTCGCCATACACATGAATAATGAATTTGTATCCCATTGGAAGGAAGGGGAGATGAATATGTGTAATAAAACTGACATAATAACATCTTAGTTTATGGAGGATTCTTGATTAATTATTTTATCATAATTTAATAATATTTTAATGAGGTTTAACAAGAAACAAAACTAAAACATGCATATACTCTTCCTTGGAAATCCTCATTTCCTTAACAGATTAAGACTACTAAGGATGGTATTATTCCTACACCAAGAATCCAAACTGTGGATTGTTATTCTAGTAAATGATTTGCGTAGGTATTGGCCAAACTTAATGGGATTTTATGTGTTTATTATTGATAATAAGATGTTCCCTTTTATAAGAGAGGGGAGGGTCGCTTTTAAAATTTCTCAAAGTATTGAAATAAAATAAGACTATTCTGGGGCCAAATGATTCCAAATTGCCAATAAATGAACAAGGTAGAAAATTTTAGACAATATAGTATATCCATTTTTCTTCATTAATATTTTTATGATTTTTAAATAATTTTTCAAAATATTAATTCTATAAAATATCATTATTGTCAAATATGATACTATTCATTAATTTGACTTTAGAAACATCAATACAATAAGTAAAATTTAAAACAAACTAATTTATTATATCCTAAAAATGTCAAGGTAATCTATAACATTAATGTATCACATTTATTATATAAAATTATATTTATTTTAATATTTTTAATATCATTTATTTGATTTTTCTAATAATTAAGTAATTACAATATCAGTGTTGTACAAGTATTGAAGGAAATAATTTCTTATTTTTTGTGCTTTCCACGTATAATTTAAAATTAATTTTCTAAATTTTATAAAATTTATTTAAAAAAACTTTTTCCATTTTTATTCCAAAATTTCAAAAATATCCTAAGATGTTCTTGATGATAATTTTTTTAAAAGATTAATTTTTCAGAGTATAATAAAAATACCAATTTTTATTAAACTTTAGTTTTCTTTATATTAAAAAATACCATTATTATTTAAGTTTAAACATAAATTAAATTTTATTTTGTTTTATATAATCTAATTAATTTAATTTTAACTATACTTATAACTGACATTGGTATGAGTGCATTTTTTTGGATTAAAAACACATTTTTCAAGAAAATTGTTTTTCGTTGTGTTTTGCCGGTTTAATTTAAAATTAAATTCTGAAACTTGTTTTTTTTTAATTTTTTAAAAATTGATTATGTATTTTTAATTATAGGGAAAAAATTTATTAAATAGGACCCTTTTATTTTTTGTCAATATGAATAGTAAACATAGTAATTTTATTACCACAGTAAAGGGTAAATCCGACAATTTAGGTTATAAATCAATTGATAATAACCATAAAATTACCCAAGCACCAACATAAATCTTATTTTATGAGTTAATATAGAAAATAATAATTCAAGGGTAAAACTTATGACCTTTTGGTTCCACTTTCATAAGATTATGGCCTTTATAGTATTTTATTTAATGAAAAGTCAATCATGTCATACTCTTGTTTTTAATAATTATGATATTTTTAATATGTGTCTATCCATAAAAATTGTTCTATTGAAAAATTTATTTTTAAATATAAAATTTATATCTTAATAATGTTAATTTATTTTTAATTTTTTGTGAAGAAAATATTTCCTTAAATGCTTAGACAACACTAATATAGTATTAATTTAATTAATATAAAAATAATATAAATGTTTTTTAAAATATAATTTATGATATAATTTTAATAGTTTAATTTTTCCAGTGAATTTATATATATATTTATGACATATTATATAGGTTTTAATTTATTATATTAAAATATCCCCTTTGTCTTGTTCTATTTGAATTCAAATTAAAAGAATAGTGTCAAAATTGACAAAAATTATAGGATATCAAAATAATATTTTATAAAACTATTTAAAAATTGTATAAATATGAAATAATATAAAAATGCATAATATATGGTATGAAAATTCATTCCATGATCATTTATTGGCCATTTTAATGCATTTGGATCTAGAATAGTCTTATTATATTTTAATATTTAAATAAATTCCAAAACATGCCCTAACTTTAATTATAAAAGGGAACCCCTTCCTTGACTTATTTACACCACATTCAGCCATATATTTTGATCATATCCTACCAAATTCTCTTCTCAAAACCATTATTCATATTTTTAGGGGTTATATCCCTTTCAAAATAACAACCCTATATCCATTAAGAATAGATCTAAAGAATTCCTCCTAAGAAAAGGTAATCATATTTACACACTCTTTCATGTTTATTTATTCTTATACATCATCTTAATGTTTTATTTCCATGATAAAGTATTAAATAAAAAATAATATATATGTTGATATTATAATATTATTATATTACAACCCTAATTCATCTTTTATCTATCCTATGAAAAACAAAATCATCATGTTTGTGTTGCAAAACTTACCGTCTCCAAGCAGTGGTGTAATTTATTTTTCATATCCACTTTAATAAGATGGTTATAATGTCATCAATAATGGATATATATGATAATTATGAAATTATATATATTATATAAATTTAATATATCATGAAAACTTTTACCCTTCCACTCATTAAGTGAATGAAATCATCGCTCGTGTGTACGTACGGTCTACCGTCTTCACAAAGCAATGTGATTCATTTCCCACATCCAACCTTAAATAATGATTATTAAAATTTATATAATAAATTAAAATGAAATTGATAACACTAATATCATTCTGGATATTATTATAATATATAATATGTACAAGTACAATATATTTCATGACAAAACACGTATGAGAATACAAACTAATTAATTCCTAAAATAGTAAAATCAATAAAATATTATTAATAAATGGTCGGTAATATGTTATATAAGAATTATATATGATATAATAAATATAATTATAATTATATTACAAATTAATAACATACCTTAAACCATTATATATAATTTTAAAGCAAGTTCAACCAAAGAAAAGCGTAATTAAAGGGGCTCCGTCTCAATTTTCTTTCCTTGAGGAATATTTTGATGTTATGAACCTATATTAATTTATGAGGTGTATATAATGACCCTTTGAAATTTTATATCATGAAGTTTTTATTATCATGATATTAAATTTTTTTAAAATGTTATTAATTAATGGGGTATATGATTCAACTAATTACAAAGTGTTAAGGGATTTCTCTTTTCACTTTTACTTCTGAGACACATATGCCTTATTCACCACTTATTTCTTTTTTATATATAATTCAAATTTAACATATTATATCATGAATCTATTTGAATTCATGTTATTTAATGTTTCATTTGATTTTATTTCTTTCATGGGTCTTACAATTCAAAATATACTCAAGTGGAAGGGTTTATTTTACAATCTCATCATTATTTGATATTGTTTATTTTGAGGATATTTATCTTTAATACCCATTTTTTATAAAAAATGTTTTAAAAATGTTTTTAATATTATACTAAAAATATTTAAATTAATTTATACCCATGTTTTAATTTTTTAAAAATGTATTAAAATGAATCTTCCAATCATTTTCCAAAGAAGGTACTTTTATATTTTCTTACAAAAATATGGAAGAAGTGTTTTTTAACTTATATAAAATGAGTGAATTTTTATTCCATAATTATTCCTTAATTATTTTAACATTCCTTTTAATTTTAATAGGTTATTTTTAAATATATTTTATTATTATTAATTGTATAGTTTCTTTTAAAAAGTTACTTTTCAAAGAGAAAAAAAAAATTCTTCAAAAATGTTTTTAAAGATATTTTTATACCATCCTTTTAAGAACCCACTTACTTATGATCATTGTATATTGAATTTATGTTAAATATAAATATTCTTGTATCAAAGATAAAATTATTTCTTAAACCATATATCATTTTTAAATATGGTGATTACCTTGAAAGTTATTTGTTTGACTAGGAAATATTGACAAATCTATATTCTCTACTCAAAATGGATATTTAATGATGTGGAATATTGTTTATGAATTAAATATATTATTATATATATTAGAAATTATCATTACATTAAATACATGGGGGGCCTAGTTATAGATAGCCCCTTGAATGTGAAGATCATTTTCAGTGCCGACGCAATGCTTGCATAACACTGGAAATGTCAAATTTGGTGTCAAATAGATACTAATTGAGAGGTATAAAGTCTTTTCATGGACATAGTAATAAATATAATCTATAAAATATTATTTATATTGATAATTTTTAATTTTTTAGTTGTATAAAAATAATATTATTCAAATGATTGTATAATGATTGCGCAAGGCATGAAACGTCAAATTACCAAATTAAATATGTTGTCTTAACATGGATATGTGTAAATATAAAAAATGAAAAAATATAAAATATTATATTAAGTAAAATTTATTTATTTTTATGCGTTTAATTTTTTTTTGATATTTATATATTAAATAATAACCTTTAATGATTATGAAATAGTGACACAATGCTTGTGCAAATAGTAAAAAAAATCAATAAAATGATTTTAAATAAAATTATAAGAACCATTAAACAAGCCAAACACTTGAATAAATCTCATTGGTTGATTATATATATATAATAATCATATAAGGGTATAATTTATGACATTTTGGGGCCACTTGGATGATATTATGACTTTTATAGTATTTTATTTAAAGAAAAGTCAAACAAGTCACACTCTTGTTTTTAACAAGTGTAATATTTTTAATATAGTGTTATCCAAAATATATGTTTGACTATAACTATTATTTTGTAGTAAAAACTATTTATATTCATCATTTTAACTTATTTTTAAATTTTAGTGAATAAATAATTACCTTAAATGCTTACATAATCATGATGCAGTAATTATTAATTTACTGGGGAAATCAAATAAATGATATTGAAAATATTAAAATAAATATAATTTGATATAATTACTGTAATTAAATAATTTTATAGATAACCTTAAAATTTTATTTATTTATTAAAATATTTTTTTCGAAGTTATCTTGTTGTATTAATATTTTTATAATCATGGTAATAAATACTTCCAAAATCGACCATAATGATATTTTATGAATATAATATTTTATTAAATAATTTAAAAATCATAAAAATTTTAAATGAGAATATAGGGGATAATATTTGGTATAAAATTTTGTCCTATTTTAATTTATAGGTCATTGGTAAGAATTTGGATCTACAATATTCTTATTATAATTTAGCCTTTTGAGAAATTCCAAAAGGGCCCCTCACTTCCATTATAAAAGGGCTCCTCATTCCTCACTTATTTACATCCATTTGATCCATATGGAGTGAAAAAATCATACCCATTAGTTTTCTAAAAATCATTATCCATGTTATAGATGTTTTTTTCCTCTCAAAATACCGCCCTAATATCTCTTAAGAAGAGATCTAAAGAAAGTTTACAGAAGAAGAGGTAAATGTCTTTACCGACTCTTTCATATAAATTTGTTCTTATAATTACTCTTATTTTGTTTATTTAAACCTAAATTAATAACTATAGTATCACCTATAAATTTATAGTTTATTATAATTATGATAAAAACATATTCCCCCTTTTATACATCATATGAAAAATAAAAGAATCATGAGTGTGTCCGTACAGCTTACTGTCTCCATAGAGTTGTGTAATTTGTTTTTCACCACTGATTGACATGGTTGGTAATTAAGATTAAATTAATTTTTATATATGATATTAATTACATACTTATAATTATTTAAATATAATATTACACATATTTTCTTACCTTTCCATGCACATAAAAATGATAACATCGTTCATCCATACGTCTGGACTACCACCTCCACAAAGAGATGTGATTCATTTTTAATCACCAAATCAAATGGGTTATATATATAAGTATATTTGAATTATTAATATTAAATTTCATATATTATGATAACTCCTAAAATATAAAATAACACTTACTTTCTTTCCATAATTATCATTTTAAAATGAAAATGTTACTCATTCGTACATATGACCTACTATCTCCCCGATTGTAATTTAGTAAATTTTTTGTAACCATATTTAATGGTTGGATTTAAAAGTATATTTAATGAATACAAATGATAATTATTTAATGAATATATTATTTAAATTTTTTTATTAATGACATGTTTGACTATATTCAACTAACTAAAGTCATTCTAGACTTGAGTACCAAATATCGTCAAAACATTCGACCTGAACTTAAGTGATTAAGTAATTGTATATAACATGGAAATAAGTGATATAAAAGAAATAATATACATGAAAATGGTTCTTAATCTAGTAAATAATTATCCTAATTTTATTATTTATTAAAATAAAGAACGTATTTGACATGTAGGACTCAAAGTAAGGGGATTTCTTTTAAAAACCCTCTTTTAAAGTTCTTATTTAATTATTTTTTTAAAAGTCAAAATGGAATATTTTTTTAAATTATACAACATGAATGGATTTTACCACATTCAGGAAAACTCAATGCTTTTAATTTTACTTTATAATTTTATATGTTTATTTTCAAAATAAAAACTTTTTCATTTAAAAGTGATCATCTTTTTAAAAAAATGAAATGATTTAAAAATAGAAATGTGATTTTCAACAAGAAATTTTATTAATGATATTTTTTCAAAGAAAACCCCTATTTAACTTTTTCTGGGTATTTTGGTATTGAAAATGAGTTTTTAAAATAAAAAATTAGTTTTATATCTGTAAGTGTTTTGAATATGAGATTTAAATAATTTTCTAACAGTTTTATGAAGAAAAGTGAAAGCAAAAAATGTCTTATTTATGATTTGGTAGTTGAGAATTATTTGTGAAACATGAGATACCAATATATCTTATATGAAGGGGTGATCCCCATTATATATCATGAAAATTGGATGATCCTGATATATCTTATTCAAATGGTGCACCTCATTATAGCTCTCAAATGAATTGGGTAATGATTATTTTCTCTAGAGAACTATATTAGGATTTGTCCCTATGGTAATTCCAATTACAAGTGTTTTGAAAGGTTTTTCGTAATGTGATGTTATAAGTTTCCAAAAGGGTTTTTATTTTCTTGTTATGGGTTTTAAAAAAGTTCTTTTTGAAATGTGTGTGTGTGTGTGTGAATTTCATGTGGAAATATTTTGTTTCATACTCTTAATAACTTTAATGATAATGTTAAACATTACATGGGTTTTTATGTTTTTCCCTGAACTAAAGGTTTTACTTATTTTATGTCCCATACTGATATTTTTTTCTCATCACATATTTTTAAAAACATTTCTGTTAGGTTTAAGAATTTTTATGGACAAGGATGAGGTCTAGATAAAACTTTTGAGGAACTTATCAAGGATAATCCATACAAGGAAGTTTCCTCCATCGACTGGAGACTTTGCAGTTAAAATGATTCAACCTATTTAAAATTTATATGGAATGGCTAAGAAATTTTCCATATGGTTAAAATTTTCGTTTGAATGAATTTTTTATAGGTTCCCACTTATCTCATATAAAAATTTCTTTTCAAAATAATAATCTTATATTATAGTAGTTGTAAAAGAAGTTTCCACTTGTAATGTATGGGTTTACTATATAATATTTTTTCATAATTATCTAGAACACTAAACCTAAAATATCTTTGGGAAAAAAAGAAATATAATTCTAATCTAAACTCACTATAATAAGTAATGTTTAATTTTATACCCCAAACCTAGTATCCTAGAGCTAGTACCTACTTTATTTCATTGGAAAATGATATCATGAATCTAATCCCTATTGATGAAATATTTTAGTAGTATTGGTTAACTAGATATATACTTGAGTCTTACATTACATTTTAAAACACTAATTACAAAATAATCTTTTTGATAATAAAATTATTCTCTGTATAATATCCTTGAATATTAAATATAGTAAACTTTATGGGTTTCTCAAGAAAGTAGAATAAATAAGGGTGACAAAAAAATTCTCAATAAGGATTAAACATAGTATAAGCTATAACAAATCAATATTCATAATAAACATGGAAAGGTATTTAACTAAAATTCATTCCATTTAATCAATAACTTAATCATATTATGTTAGGAATAAATAACGATCTATAATTACATATAAATAATTACATGATCTTGAAAACGTAACCATGGATGTTCTAACTAATTGAATAATCACATGGAATATCAATAACTAAATTCATATTTATGGAATTCATAATAAAAGACATTTCGAATATCATGAATTATCCTCAAGATAGTTACTTTCAATATCTATCATCAATACAATTACTATCAAGATCTATCCTCAAGACATATTAAATCTGTGGGAAGAATCTCGTCTGATATGTCCAACTAATTTGTCTCATAAGAACTATCGATACATCAAGGGGCTATATAATGTTTGTTCCCCACCTGTCACATACTAACACTATTCCATTCTTCATGTTTAGTGGAGAAACATAAACAACATAAACATTCATCTTGAAAAAATATCATACCAAATGTAGATAATTTTCTCAATTAGTAAACATAACCATAAACCATCCAATGTAATACAGTGAATGGTATCAAAATAAAATATTCATAGTAAAATATATCATAAACCATCCAAATAAATAATCAGGATATTATCAATTCAAGATCAACCTATTGGATCATAAGTACAATAAAGGGTTGATATCACTGATGAATAGAAATACTATAAATAGATATTTAAAAAAATTAGTGAGTAAAATATTCTTCTCATTTTGAAAATTGGATTTTAAAACATAAAACATTTTAATAACACCATTCCTTGTAAATAATGATGAAAAAATATATAGTACTCTTTAAAACATTTTGAGGTCATGATGATAAAAAATTCTGTACATGTCGTGCACTTTAAAATAATGATTCCTTTCACATTTTTTATAAAATCTAAATGAGAATTGTTTTTAAAATGGCATATAATTACTTTGAAAAAAATTAAAAAATAAAAATGGTTAAAAACTACTTTAATAAATCATTTTGAAATATTCAAAACATTTTTAGAAAAAAATGTTTTCGGAAGAAAAACAGATTTTCGACTGAAGGGAGAAATAAAGTATGATTTTCTTAAAAACATTTTCCCAAATTAATTAAGTACCAAAGAGTAGAAAAATAATACTATTAATTGAAAATATCATGAATAACCAGATGATAACAAAATAAAATGGATTTACTAGGAAATTTTCTAGTTATTTCCTTCAACATATATTTAATAATAAACAATCACCATTAGCATGAGATTGTGGAATAAAAACTTAAAAATATCATAACATTGATGTGAAATAAAAAAATTAATAGATTATGTGTATTAATTTAAAATAAAAAAATAATCTCAAATACAAAATAAGGTAATAAAAATTCATTACACACATAATCTTATCATTATATAATCATCGAAGTATAATTTTAACCCAATGAGTGGAAATTGAGTTAAGAAATCCCTTGCCTCACACTTCTATTTGATTGAAAATTATTTAAACTTTTGTATATTGGTTTAGACATGTTATTAACTTAAAAAATGATCATGTTAATATATATATATAATCACATATTATCCCTTTATAACATTTTATCACCCATTCATTAATAATCTTTCATTATTTACATTGTTTTGAGTGACAGATACCTTGTATTCTTATGCATGTTTTATCATTAAAGATTCAATTATTGATCATATTACATATTTTCATAATATAAAAAATAAAAAACATGAAATAATTATCATATTTACTCATTATTTCCTTTATTATAACAATCTAATTAATGTAGTGATAAAAAATTAATTACACTATTACATGGAGATGGTAAGTCGTACATACGCATGCACGATGCTTTATTTTTTTATAGGATAGATAAATGGTTGTTTCATAATCATAATGAAATTTCATTATATATATTATACTATATTTAAAAATTTAGTATGTGAAAAACACATGAATAGTAAGTAGAAGAATAAATAAACTTGTAAGAGTCGGTAAAGACGATTAACTCTTCTTCGGTGGACTTCCTTTAGATATCTTCTTAAGGAATCTTGGATTTGTATTTTTAAAGTACCAAAACATATTGAACTTGGATAAGAGTGTTTATAAGATATATTTTCAGAGTTATTTTTATCTATAATACTTCATGTGGTGTGAAGAATAAAAGGAAGGGGTTCCCATTTATAATTGAAGTGAGGGGCACTTCTATAATTTTAAAATAATTAAAATATAATAAGACTATTAAAGATCCATATGATTCCAAATGTCATAAACATGAATAGGGACTAAT
This sequence comes from Viscum album, assembly GCA_963277665.1. Classification (NCBI taxonomy): domain Eukaryota; kingdom Viridiplantae; phylum Streptophyta; class Magnoliopsida; order Santalales; family Viscaceae; genus Viscum; species Viscum album. The sequence continues at coordinate 1,470,619,364 of OY728158.1, forward strand.
TTTTATATGATATCTTATCCCCTTTGTGATAATATTTTTATGGTTTTTAAATAATTTAAAAAAATATTATATTAATAAAACAATATTATTGTCAATTTTGACACTATTCATTACATTTCCATTAAAAATATCAAGATAACGAGATATATTCAAACCAATACTTTTAATACATCTGTAATGTGTCGTATTAATCAATAAAATACATTTACCACCTTATTAATTCAAATTATATTACTTTTAATGTTTTAAATATCATTTATTTGATTTTTTCATTAATTGAGTAATTACTGCATCAGCATTGTGCAAGCATTTAAGGTAATTATTTCTATAATAAAAATTTAAAATAAATTACCATGGCTAATATAAATATATTATATTTAAAAAGTCTATTTATAGTCTAAACAATCCTTTGTATTATGCAATATTAAAAATATTACACATATTATAAATACGAGTGCGACATGTTTGACCTTTAATTAAATAAAACACTATAAAGAACATAAACTCATAAAAGTGGCCCCAAATAGTCGTATAAATTAACATTTAATTATTATGGATTTAAATTACTCATAAAGTTATATTATGGAAACTTTTAGGGTCATTTTATAGTCATTATTTTATTTTTATCTTTAATTACCCAATTTAACATTTACCCACTAGTAAAATAAGAGGCTTAAACATCGATATTTTAACATAAACTTTTCATAAATTGATGTTAAATATATTTTTTAACATTTATTTTTATTAAAAACAAAATTAAAAATCCTTCATTTTATCTTTTAATGTTGGTTTTTACAAAATGATGTTAAAAAATTTTGAAATAATTTTAATCATCCATTTTTAAAATAACGAATGTTAAAAATTATATTTCAAACTATTTTATGTTAGTTTTTTTAAAACCTACATCAATGATTCAATTTTTAACATTTTTTTTAAATAAACTATTGGTAAAAACTAATTTTTTTAAATACATTACATCGGTTTTTCTAAAAACTGACATTAAAATCCTTTTAAAAAAATATACTGATAGTCGAACAATTATTTTTTATTTCTCTAAAAACATTATATCTTAGTTATTCTGAACATATTAATAATCATAATTATTTTACTACCACCAATACTCTCTTTCAATCGACTTGACTCAAAATTTCATCTTCTTGTTTTACTCTAAACCTACTGTTGACAGATTCTCAACTGGATCTCAACAGGTGGCGGAACCAAAGGATTCGAGGTCCTCGACCACCTTTTATTTTATGTTGAATACAATTTTCATCCACTATTCACCTTATTTCTCTTAGATATTTGATACATGATACTTATTCAATGATCCCTAAGCTATTAACGTCGACCCACAACCACTATGTGAGGGTTTTGTTGGTTTTCTTAACTTCATTTATACACTAATTCTTCATAAATCTTGTAACATTAACACTGTTTCCATAGACTTTGATTGAGTTTATTGGAATTCAGGATGAGTTTTGAATTATCCATATCCAAAAAAATTAACTTTTTTTAATTTTTTAAAATAAATTACGTTTAATTATTTCTTATCATAACAGTTTGTCATTTATTAAGTGTTTTCAGGTTTAACTATTTTTTATAGAATATCAACCAATGATAATGTGACTTGAAAACATTATAAAATAATGAGAGTAAATTATATCATGGAATATCAATTTCTATAAGACAGTCCCAATTAATATTACCTGAGAAACACAAGTTCTCTTACTCCAAGTATTTATAATTACTAAAAAAATCAAACTATTCAAGTGATGTGGTGGAAAAGTTCTTCCTTTAGTAGTAGGCCATGTATTCATATTTTTGATGAAGTATGTGAGGTATTATTATGTCCAGGATCATCCTGATAAATTCATTACACATTATTTAATATCATTTAAATTACATGAATTTTATTATAGATGAAATATGAGTTAAAATAAATAAAATATCTCAATTGAGATGCATTGATATTCGATTAAAAGTATGTGATATTGATTCAAATGTTGTTTAGTTTTCATATCCAAACATAATATATGTATTAAAATAATTAAAAAATCAATTGATTATATATCAAGTTATATCTAACAATAAATTACTCAATATATATATTTGAATAAATAAGTGCAGGAATTTTTATAAAAATGTTGATGTGGATATTTGGATGTGTATGGGTTATCTCGAAGGATGTCAAATATAAAACTAGGTTAATGGTTTAAAGAGTAAAATATATGACATTTTCATTTAACCAGATTAAATTTTTTTATATGTGATGTTTGTTTTTAAATTTTAAATATCAAGGTTTTTTTATAAAACTATAAATTTATATATTTATATATATGTGTGTGTGTGTATGTGTGTGTATGTTCAACTATTTATTCGGATAAATCTGTGTTATAATAATTTTTGTAAGATATTTTTCATAACTATTTTTATAATTATTTGTATATTTTTTTAAGTATAACTATTTGTAAAATTGTTCGTATAATTTTACATATAATATTTATGATTATTGTTTGTAAGTAAATTCAGGATAAATTTTTTTATAATATTTTATTTATAATTGTTCAGAATTTTGGGGCTATTTTGTATTATTGTTTGTTGGTTATTTTTTATATTTAATTTTTTGTTATTATACCATTGTGTTGTGATTATTTTATTATGATTGTTTTTTTTATACTTTTTCTTAGTTATTATATTTTTTTTATGTTTTATAAATTATGTAAAAGTGTTTGTTATCTATATTTTATAAATTTTAAAATGTTTTTATGATTTAATATATTCACCTTTTATACTGTGATATTAGTTATTTAATGGATCATCATTGGATAAATTTATGAAGAAACACTAATGAATATTAAAAAGAAGTTGATAATTTCTTTTAATTTTCTATATAAAATCTTCAAAACAAATATTTTATTTTATGTCCATGCATGAAGTGTTTGAATATGGGAAAGATAAATTATAGAGAAATCAAGGATCATCTCATTTTCTATTGTTTTATCCATAATTAAACATATTGGATCTATCATGGTGAAATAATGGGAAATAAAAAATCTAATATTGATGAAAATATTCAGAATAAGATAAAGGATCATATTAAAGAATTAATTTATGATGTATGTGTTGAAACCATCAAAAAACAAGAATTATTGAATGATTGTATGAAGATTATGAGAAACCATTATTTCCATGCTGCACTAAATATATATTATTACTAGTAGTTCTGAGATTAATTAACTTTTATGTAAGAAATGTGTTGAGTGAAAAAAATTTCTCTGAGTTTCTTGAATATTTCAGAGAGCTATTTCCAAAAAGAAACTAGCTTCCAGATTCCAGTTTTGTGGCAAATAAAATATTGTGCCTGGTGGGATTCGGGTATAAAAAGATACATTATTTCCCAAATAATTGTGTATTATATAGTAAGTAATATGAATTTTATCAATATGTCTAAAATGTGGGTCCTCACGCAATAAGATGGATTCAAAATGAAACACAGATTCATTCTCGGGTACTTGAAACAATCCTCATATAAAATCAATTTGGTATCTTCCAAAAATTCCTTACAATAATTCAAATAACTAAACTCTAGTCTATTCATAGGTACTAGATTCAAATATCCTACTAAAGAAATTTGGCACCATCCAATAACTCTTCTTTTGAAGAATCTATATAAAAATTCAATTATTGAAAAAATTTTAAGATGACATACATACAGGGGTATCTCTGGTTGTAACTTATATTTCCACACTGATTCACCACAGTGGAAGAGATTTGATAAATAAATCCTTATTTTGGAAGTGATGTTAGAAATATCATAATGGTACTGTGCATAGATGGAATGAATCCATATCGGATCCTAAGTATCCAACATAGTTCATGGCCTATTTTGTTAGTATTATACAACTTATACTCATATATATGTTTAAATAAGAACTATGTTATGATGAGAATGATGATTTTGGGCCAAAACATCTGGTAAACAATATTTATGTGTATCGTTCACCATTGGTTGATGATTTGATACTTCTATGGGAGATAGGTGTTATAGTTGTTGACGCATACAAAAAATAGAATTTTATTTTTCATGCTATAATAATTTTCAATATAAACTACATTTCAACATATGAAAACTTATTTTCATATGGTGTTAAGGGACATGAATCTTGTACAATTTGTAAATAAGATTCTTTATATTATCAATTTCATAATGTAAGGAAGACAGTGGGCGTTGGAAATTGAAGATTTTTGTGAATTGATTATCCTTTTCATAGATTGAAAATAGAATTTAATGGTTTTTAGGAATATAATATTCCCCCGCAACCATTTTTGGTTGAAGAATATTATGAGAGGGTGAAGAATATTTCTTTTACTTTTGGAAATAAATTTCTGGCCATCTAAAAAATATTTGGAAGAAAAATTCTATCAATTTTTGAACTACCACATTGAATATTTTTAGAGATAAAACATAACATTGACATTATGCATGTTGAGAAAACATATGTGATAGTTTTATTATAATTTTTTTAGATATAAAAAAAAAGAAAAATACGGATTTCATGATATATTAGACTCTATATCAATGGGAATATGTTTGTAGTTAGCTCCCACTATGAAAGGAAACAGAACATATTTACCTCCAGCTTGTCACGCATTAACCAAGAGTGAGAGGATGATTTTTTTTATGCTTTTTCATGGTATTAAAGTACCCAATGGGTATTCTTTAAATGTAAATAATTTGGTTCCATTGAATAATTTTAAATTAATTGGTATGGAATATCTTGACTGTTATATATTGAAGAAATAACTACTACTGGCCACACTGCATGTTATATTTCCGACACTTGTTCAATAGACTATTATCAGGTTATATAATTTTTTAAAATACATTTTAAGTGAAATTTTTTATCCAAATTTATTATATTTGTTGGAGAATGAATATACACTTATACTTTGTCAACTAGAAATGTATTTCCCACCTTTATTTTCTAAAAAAATGCTTCACCTAGTGATTTATCTGGTGCATGAGATAAGAATATGTGGTCCCATTTATTTATGTTGGATGTATGATTCTGAACTATATATGAAAATTTTGAAATGATATGTTAAAAATCCTCATCTACTAGGGGCCTATATTGTTCAAAAATAAGTATTCAAAGAGGTAATTGATATTTGTATAGATTATTCATATGAAGTGGATAATTTTGGTATTCCTATATCATGACATATGATTGTTAACAGTGAAGGTAGAGGGATTTGAGGCTTAAAGGTAAATTCATTCTTTGTGATGAAGTGATGCAGGAACATTTATACATTTAGAAAAAAATAGGTGAGGCTAAACCATATAAATCATCCCATATTTCTAAATTATAGGTATGATATCTGAAAAAGAAATAAAAATTGGTTTATAATTGAGTATAAAAACACATTTGTTTCATGATTTAAATAGAAATTTATCATAGATATATCTACATCAAATACATTGAAATGGTTGGAAGGGGGCATCTTTTAATGTGATCACATGGTCGGGTTTTGATATTAATGGTTAAATATTTTAAATAAAAAAATAGGATAACAAGAGTACCATTCAAAATAATATGGTAATGGTCATTGCTAAAGAACATAATTTTTTGAGTTTCAATTATAAAAACTCAATTTATATATCAATGGAATATTTTGGAGTTATTGAGGATATATGGGAAATTTATTATACTAAATTTTAATTCATGGGGTTTATGAGTAACTAGATTGATAGTAATAGTATAGTGAAACATGATTATTACGGGTTCACACAGGTTGATTTGAAAAGATTTAGTTGCAAATAGAAACCATTTATCATTGTGAAAAATTAAAATCAAATATTTTATGTCATTGATTCATCAAGTAATTAGTGGTATGACATTTTTCAAGGGAAAAATAATTCATTTGGGTGATGAGGATGATGATGATATTATGAATTTATATGAGGATTTTTCATCTAATATTAAATTTCCAGATGATAGAAATGACTATAATGTAGACATAATAAATACTATATGAAATGATCATGTTGATGAGATATGGGAAAACACTAAATTACTCTCCAAATTATTTTGGTATATTTTTATATTATATTTAATTTTTTAAAATTTACAAGTGTAAACACTATTTTTATTTAATTATCTGTTTTTTAATTATATATATTTGACTATTTATATTATCATTTTGTTAAATTTTGTAAAGACCCGCAAATTTCAAGGAAATTTTTTTCTTAATTTTCTTTGGAATTTTACAAGAACGCAGCTTCAGACGGCACCTGATTCCGAGGCCCGGTGTGCCCGGAATCAATTTCCGAAGTTTGGCTCGGGTACGTTCAGTGAACGGACGAGCGGGTTTTTCTATCTTTTGAACCGGTGCCCGGAATCGAATTCTGAGGGCACCGATGAAATCGCAGCGCCGGTATTTGCTTAGAAACGCCTCTTCCGGAGTTGCGTTTGCTCAGACGTGGTTTTTAAATTTTACGGCTTTAAGTCAGAAATAAAATAAAGTTTGTGCGACAACTTTATTTTATTTCACTTAAGCTGCTTGGAAGCCACTTGAAGTCACTTAAAGACGGCTTGAACTGAGTTGAACTGGATAGGATGCTATCCAGAAATATCCTACCCCTTGGTAGGATATTTGTGCGGTGGGACCCGCACGAGCCCCGCCGTTTCTTTCGCTAAGTAACGCACCCGCGAAAACCCGTCAAAGTAACTGAAAAGTCAACCGACGCGTTTTCTTTAATTCTTAACAGACCATTTAATTGGGCGGTTTATTTCGTGAATTAAATGGACTGTTTCTTCGTGAATTAAATGGGTCGTTTCTTTCGTTGAATTAATTCAACGAATTGATGGATCGTTTCTTAACCGGTTTCGTGTTGGCATGTTTATAAAATAAGACCAACATAAAAATCCTTGGAAAGGATTTGAGAGAATCTTCGTTCCTCCACCCTCTCCGCGAAGAACGCGAAGAACGCGAAGAACGCGAAGAACGCGAAGAACGCGAAGAACGCGAAGAACGCCGGCGACCGGAATTCGACGACGCACACCAAGATCTGCGACGTCGACGAGATCTACCCGCGACGTTCTTCGGCGACGCCTCTTCTTCCGCGGCCGACCCTCGTTCGGCAACAAAGGTGAGAATCAGATCTTTTCTTCTCCCTTTTTAATTTCAATATCAACGGATTTAAACTAATTAAATCCGTTGATCTTGATCCGGAGATTGGCGACGCGACGAGCGATTCCGCGACGACGCGGCGATCTCCATCTTCCGCGACGAGCAATTCCGACGACGACGATAAAGTAAGGGTTGATTGGAATATTTTCCTTCCCGTGATTTATTTCTTTTAAAGTAAAGAAGCATGACCTTCGAACAATTTTAACATTTAAAATTGTTGTTGATTGTTTTATTGTTCCTCCCGTGGATTATGACTAACGCGGAGGGTGCGGGTCTAACGAACAAGACCCGGCAACCCTCCGCCGATCTATTTTGGTTGTGCGGATTTGGCGGACGTCGACAAACCGTGCGGCAAGGGCAATTTGTTGGCTCCGCAGTGAAGATCGTCCCCCGGGAGGAGCATCGGCGCAGACGGGAAAGAAATCGGGCCACCGGAGCATCTCCGGCGGCCCGCGGAAGGAGGCGGCGGCGCGGGTCGCCGGCGCGGCGGCGCCGGCGACCGGAGGCGGCGGCGCCAGGCGCGCCGCCGTGGAAACCTTCCGCTGCGGCTGAAGCCGCGGCGGCGGCGGCAGCCGGTTCCGCGGCCGCGCGGAACCGGGACGGACGCGGCGGCCCGGCCGCGTCCGCGTGACAGGCGGCCCCCCGCGGGGCCGCGGTTTCTCTCAAGCCGCGGGTTCAACCCCGCGGCGGCGGCTCTTCGGCCGCTCGGCCGAAGACCGAGCCGGCCGGTCCGGTCGGCCGGGCCGCGCCCAGGCCGGACCGGACCCGGCCGAGCCGGTTCGGGCCGGGTCGGGCCGACCCGGTTCGGGCCGACCCGGTTCGGCCGACCCCAGGGGGGGGTTCGGGCCGGGTCGCCCCGGGCCCAGTACCCCCGTTTCGGGCCCTCTACGGTCTTTCGCCCATATCTTGGGCCTGGGACCTCCGATTGACGAACCGTCAGCGGCTACGCGATCCTTGGATCGAGACGGTCGTTTCGGTATATTATACTCAAGGTTTCGGAAGACTTTGGGTTCGGCCGGGTTGGTTCGTACACGAAGCCAACCGGGCCCTCGGAGCGGAAACGCTCATAACTTGAGCTACGGACGTCCGAACGACGTACCGTCAGCTGTGGTAGTTTCCTCTAAGTGAGACGGAACTTTTGGCATACTCCGCCCGAGGATCGGATACAGGCGGAGTACGGTCGGGTTGGTTTTGCCCTAAAAACCAACCGGGCCCCTGGGACGAAAATGCCAATAACTCTCAGACCGGGCGTCCGATTGACGCGCCGTCTGTCGCGTTGAGATCCTGTTGTCGATACGGAACTTTTGGATACATCAACTTCGGACTACGTGTCAGTTGATGTATCAGCCCCTCGGCTCGTGGAGCGGACCCTCCTAAACGAGCTCGCTACGTGCGGGAACCCTAGCGCTGGCTGTGACCTCGACGACAGAGCAGAGATCCTCCGTGGACTGCGACGACGACTGTGCAGAGATCCTCAGTGGACTGCGTCGACTACTGCACTCAGCGATCCCACGTGGATCAGTGCTTCAGGTTCTGTGTGAGCCCGATCCTCCGTGGGTCCTTACTACCGGTTCTGTGTGAGCCACTGCCTACAGGTTCTGTGTGAGCCCGATCCTACGTGGGTCTTTTTGCGGGGGTTAGTACCTATCGATCCTTCGTGGGTCCGACGACTGAGACGGATCAGTGATCGTCTTTGACGTCATCTGAAAAAGTATACCTGGTTGAGCTGAATCTTATGTTACTCTCCTTTGTGGATTGTGTTGAACTATCCTATGTGGATTTACTGTTTACTCTCCTTGCGGATTTGAGTCTTGCTTTCCTTTGTGGATTGAGTTGTTCTTGAGCTCGTGAGCAGAGCTGGAATTGGGGACTTAGGTATATGTATGGGCATATACCTAAGTCGAGTCAGATGTTACTTCGTGATTGCATCTTTCTTTTGTGCTATATCCTTTGTGGATTTCGAGAGACCTTCGGGGGTCTCGGGGTCCTTACTGAGTAGTTGTACTCACCCCTGCACGGGCTATGCCCGCACCTTGTTGTGTTGGTTGCAGACGACGGACAGCGCTGATCACGGTTGGGGCGTGGAGCAGGACGGTACCTGGAGGTGGACCACTGGGCGGGACGTGCTCGGAGCGGACGTGGGACCCGAGGAGCCTGGAGGCTATCTGTACCCACCCTTCAGGTGGGATTTCCAGTGGACGACACGAGGCCGCCGTCTTTTCTTCAGTTGCTGTTCTTTTTCTTTTCAGTTGTACTTTACAGTTGGGCTTGTATTTCCGGCCCCTTTACTTTTCTGCACTTTACTTTCCGCTTGCTGACTCTGTGTGGTTGTTACTTATAAAGGCAATGCCTTCCCTGTTTACTGGGATTTTACGCCTTGGTGCTAGTCGCCAGCCCCTGGCCTATGGAAGGCGGGCTTGGGGTAGTCACGGCACGGGCCCCGAGGACGGGTCGTGACAAATTGGTATCAGAGGCGGTCGGTTCTACCGCAGACTCTGATCGTCCTTTCTTTCTATGTGAAGCAATAGTGTTTAGTGTATTGAGTGTGGTTATCAGTTCAGGGAGCCCAGTGTTGGTGCGGCGGCCGACGTATCCGTACACCAGGACCCTGACTCCTGATTTCCGACTTAATGCATGAAAACATTGATTGCGTGTGTGTTTCAAGTTTTCTTTGTGATTACTTATGTCAGCTCACCGGGTATACTGATCTGCTTTATGAAAGTCTCAAGTTTTCCTTGTGATTACTTGTGCCAGCTCACCAGGTATACTGTTCTGACTGTGGTGCTCTTGTTCTCCTTTTCAGGATGGCCCCGCGACGACTGCCAGCTAGGGTTCCGAGTGTAGGGCGCGACGGCAGCCCACCGAGCGACGAGGCCTCGGTGCAGGGCCCTTTGCCAGCAGTGGCACCGGCGGTAGCCTTACCCGCCGAGCCACCGATGCTTCCAGTACCAGACGCCGACGATGCACGTCGCCTCAGGGCACTGCACGAGTTTCAGAGCCAGCGACCGCCCAGGTTTCGCGGTGAGGCGGACCCCCAGGCCGCCGAGGACTGGCTAGAGGCGGTGGTACGGATCTTCAGGCTAGTGAGGACACCAGCGGATCTCATGGTGATCCTCGCAGCGAGCCTCCTGCAGGCGGCGGCAGGACGATGGTGGAGCCTGATGCTCCAGGTTCACGATGAGGCATCCCTGCTCTGGACGGACTTCGAGAGCCTCTTCCGCTCTGAGTTCGTCCCGGCCACCCTCCGAGCGGTGCGCATCCAGGAGCTTCTCCAGCTGCGCCAGGGCAGCATGACGGTCGCTCAGTATGCGGCGAGGTTCACGGACCTATCTCGCTACTCGACCGACATGGTACGGGACCCCTTCTTCCGGGCCCGGACCTTCGAGCAGGGCTTGCGACAGGAGATTCGTGCGTCGCTGATCTCCCTCAGCATTCCGACCCAGGCAGGAGTGCTGGAGCGAGCCCTCCTGATCGAGAGCTTCCTGGCAGAGCCTTCTTCAGCGGCGAGACCTAGCGCAGGGCGGCAGGTAGCTGAGTCTTCGGCAGCAGGTAGCCGACGGATGACTCACGGGTCCAGGCAGACCAGACCCCCACGCAGACGGCCTCAGGACACCGGCTCAGCAGTACGAGGCACACAGCGGAGTGCCAGCCTTTCGAGAGGCAGGCTGTGCTACTCTTGCGGCGGGCAGGGTCACATGGCTCGTGACTGCCCGACTCGCCGATCAGAGGAGCAGCAGACGGTGGAGGGGCCACCCAGGCAGAGGCAGAGGGTCGACCGTGGCGGTCCGCAGGGAGGAGGCGGACGAGGCCGAGGATCTGGCCGAGCAGCGGGTGGTGGGCGACGCTTTCAGGCTCTACCCCCACCACCACCAGGAGGGCCACCTCGACCACAGGGAGCCGGCGGGCAGGGACAGGCCCAGCTCCAGGCAGTGGAGGCCTACGACCCCGACATGCCAGAGATGATTCGAGGTACGATCTGTGTCTATTCCACCCTTGCTGCAGTACTTATAGACACAGGAGCGAGTCACTCTTTCATAGCCTCTGCCCTTGTTCGGAGCTCGGAGATTCCGACTGAGCCGTTGGCTCGATCCTTACGGCTAGAGACTCCTACGGGAGCAGACTCGACGATTACGCACTGGTGCCGGCAGTGTGAGCTTACTCTAGGAGGCGAGAGCTTCGGCTGGGATCTCCTTGTAGCGGCGTCGAGGCCTTACGACGTCATCTTGGGCATGGATTGGCTATCCACGGTTCATGCCCAGATCGACTGTTTTAGGCGCAAGGTACGATGTGTTCGTACCGACGGGAGCAGGTTTACCTTCACCGGCGAGAAGGGAACCTTTGCAGCACAGGATGGACTTCCGCGGAGGAGAGTGCAGCCCATCTCACATCAGTTGGCTAGCCTCATCCTAGGAGCAGTGGACGTGCGGAGTCCGGCTTTTCCTGCAGTGGTGGACCAGTACGTGGACGTCTTTCCCGACGATGTTCCAGGGCTACCTCCTCGTAGAGAGGTAGACTTTTACATCGACTTGTACCCCGGGACAGCCCCGATATCTACTCCAGCATATCGGATGGCCCCCGCCGAGCTTCGAGAGATGCGGGTACAGTTGGAGGACTTGCAGAGCAAGGGGTTTATCCGACCCAGTGTTTCACCCTGGGCTTCCCCGATTTTGTTCGCCAAGAAGGCGGACGGGAGCTTGCGACTTTGTGTCGACTATCGTCGCCTGAACCAGGTGACAGTGAGGAACAAGTATCCGCTGCCACGGATTGATGACCTCTTCGATCAGCTCAAGGGAGCGCGGTGGTTCTCGAAGATAGACCTCCGGTCAGGCTATCATCAGCTCAGAGTTCGAGACGAGGACGTGCAGAAGACGGCCTTCAGGTGTCGGTATGGCCATTATGAGTTCTTGGTTATGCCGTTCGGCGTAACCAATGCTCCAGCGGTGTTCATGAGCCTCATGAACAGGATCTTCCAGCCATACCTCGACCGATTTGTCGTTGTCTTCATTGACGACATTTTGGTATACTCGACGACTGAGGAGGAGCATGCCTACCACCTGCGAGTTGTGCTAGACACACTCCGAGAGCACCAGCTTTATGGCAAGCTCTCAAAATGCCAGTTCTGGTTACGTGAGGTCCATTTCTTGGGGCACGTCATTTCTGAGGCGGGAGTTGCAGTGGATCCCGCGAAGATCGAGGCAGTGCTAGCTTGGGAGCCACCCAAGAGCGTGACAGAGGTGCGGAGCTTCTTGGGCCTAGCGGGATACTATCGGAGATTCGTGCCAGACTTCTCCAGAGTTGCAGCACCACTCTCAGCCTTGACGAAGAAGGGGAAACCCTTCGTGTGGTCAGACAGATGTCAGCAGAGCTTCCAGGAGCTGAGACAGAGATTGACCAGCGCACCTATCTTGAGGTTGCCTGAGGAGGGAGTTGGGTACGTAGTTTACTGCGACGCATCAGGGACTGGACTCGGGTGCGTCCTGATGCAGGAGCGGGCCGTGATCGCCTACGGATCACGTCAGTTGAGGCCGCATGAGCAGAACTACGCCACTCATGACCTGGAGTTAGCAGCAGTGGTCTTCGCTCTGAAGACTTGGCGGCACTATCTGATGGGCGAGCGCTTCACAGTCTTTTCTGACCACCAGAGTCTCAGGTATATCTTCTCTCAGAAGGACCTGAACCTGAGACAGCGGAGATGGCTTGAGTTCCTCCAGGACTATGACTTTGAGATAGTCTATACTCCTGGGAAGGGGAACGTGGTAGCCGATGCCCTCAGCAGGAGGACGGGCATTCAGCTGCTTGAGGAGGCGACGGAGCAGCTAGCCTCCTTGCAGATATCCTTCGTGGATAGAGACGGAACAGCCTTTCTTCAGTCTCTCACAGTCTCTCCTCCACTTCTACAGCGGGTCAGAGAGGCTCAGCGTGGGGACGCTGACTGTGAGACCCGGCGTGCACTGATATCCTCAGGTCAGGCGCCTGATGGTTTCTCCCTTGGAGCAGAGCACGACATCCTTTTCAGAGGACGTACCTTCGTACCAGTCGCTTTACGAGAGGAGGTGCTGAGAGAGTTTCACACTTCTCCTTTGGCGGTACATCCCGGAGTGGCGAAGATGTACCAGGATCTCAGGCGACAGCACTGGTGGCCGGGTATGAAGAAAGCTGTGGCAGAGTTCGTTTCACGATGCCTCACCTGCCAGCAGGTGAAGGCAGAGCACCAGGTACCAGCAGGTTTGGTACAGCCCTTGGAGGTCCCGGAGTGGAAGTGGGACGGCATATCTATGGACTTCGTGACTGGACTTCCACGCACTTCCAGAGGTCACGACTCCATTTGGGTGATTGTCGACCGACTCACCAAGTCGGCACACTTCTTACCCATCAGAGAGCAGGGCTCAGTAGAGAGCTTGGGACGTCTTTACGTCCAGGAGATCGTACGGCTTCACGGTGTGCCATCGTCTATCGTCTCCGATCGAGATGCTCGTTTCACTTCCAGGCTTTGGAAGGGGTTGCAGGAGGCGTTCGGGACGCGGCTCCATCTGAGCACAGCCTTCCACCCTCAGGCGGATGGACAGACGGAGAGGACCATACAGACACTCGAGGACATGCTCCGTGCATGTGTTCTCGACTTTGGTCGCAGCTGGGAGGACCACCTACCCTTGGTGGAGTTTGCGTACAACAACAGCTACCACTCCACCATCGGGATGGCACCATACGAGGCGTTGTACGGCAGACCCTGCAGATCACCGTTGTGCTGGACAGACCCTGGGGAGTCAGCACTCGTGGGACCAGAGATGGTCCGAGCCACGACAGAGAAGGTCCAAATCATCCAGGAGAGGATGAGGACAGCTCAGAGCCGGCAGAAGTCATATGCTGACAGGAGGCGGAGGCCACTAGAGTTCGAGGATGGCGACCACGTCTTTTTGCGTGTCTCACCTCGACGTGGTTTACGGAGATTTGGCCGAGGCGGCAAGCTGTCTCCCCGCTTCATCGGGCCTTTCCAGGTCCTCAGCAGGATAGGAGAGGTGGCTTATCGCCTGGCTCTACCACCTCAGTTGCACCGGGTGCACGACGTCTTCCACGTGTCTCAGCTGAGGAGATACGTGCACGACCCGACGCACATCATCGACTTTGGGGAGCTGGACGTGGACGATGGGGCGACTTTTGCGGAGGTTCCAGTGGAGATCGAGGATCGACAGGAGCGGGTCCTACGTGGGCGGTCGATTCCTCTTGTGCGCGTCAGATGGCAGCACGGGAACCTCCAGGAGAACACTTGGGAGCGGGAGGCTCAGATGCGTGCTCAGTACCCCCATTTGTTCCCCTAGTTTTGAAGTATCTTTACGGGGACGTAAAGCCCTGAGGTGGGAGTAATGTAAAGACCCGCAAATTTCAAGGAAATTTTTTTCTTAATTTTCTTTGGAATTTTACAAGAACGCAGCTTCAGACGGCACCTGATTCCGAGGCCCGGTGTGCCCGGAATCAATTTCCGAAGTTTGGCTCGGGTACGTTCAGTGAACGGACGAGCGGGTTTTTCTATCTTTTGAACCGGTGCCCGGAATCGAATTCTGAGGGCACCGATGAAATCGCAGCGCCGGTATTTGCTTAGAAACGCCTCTTCCGGAGTTGCGTTTGCTCAGACGTGGTTTTTTAATTTTACGGCTTTAAGTCAGAAATAAAATAAAGTTTGTGCGACAACTTTATTTTATTTCACTTAAGCTGCTTGGAAGCCACTTGAAGTCACTTAAAGACGGCTTGAACTGAGTTGAACTGGATAGGATGCTATCCAGAAATATCCTACCCCTTGGTAGGATATTTGTGCGGTGGGACCCGCACGAGCCCCGCCGTTTCTTTCGCTAAGTAACGCACCCGCGAAAACCCGTCAAAGTAACTGAAAAGTCAACCGACGCGTTTTCTTTAATTCTTAACAGACCATTTAATTGGGCGGTTTATTTCGTGAATTAAATGGACTGTTTCTTCGTGAATTAAATGGGTCGTTTCTTTCGTTGAATTAATTCAACGAATTGATGGATCGTTTCTTAACCGGTTTCGTGTTGGCATGTTTATAAAATAAGACCAACATAAAAATCCTTGGAAAGGATTTGAGAGAATCTTCGTTCCTCCACCCTCTCCGCGAAGAACGCGAAGAACGCGAAGAACGCGAAGAACGCGAAGAACGCGAAGAACGCGAAGAACGCCGGCGACCGGAATTCGACGACGCACACCAAGATCTGCGACGTCGACGAGATCTACCCGCGACGTTCTTCGGCGACGCCTCTTCTTCCGCGGCCGACCCTCGTTCGGCAACAAAGGTGAGAATCAGATCTTTTCTTCTCCCTTTTTAATTTCAATATCAACGGATTTAAACTAATTAAATCCGTTGATCTTGATCCGGAGATTGGCGACGCGACGAGCGATTCCGCGACGACGCGGCGATCTCCATCTTCCGCGACGAGCAATTCCGACGACGACGATAAAGTAAGGGTTGATTGGAATATTTTCCTTCCCGTGATTTATTTCTTTTAAAGTAAAGAAGCATGACCTTCGAACAATTTTAACATTTAAAATTGTTGTTGATTGTTTTATTGTTCCTCCCGTGGATTATGACTAACGCGGAGGGTGCGGGTCTAACGAACAAGACCCGGCAACCCTCCGCCGATCTATTTTGGTTGTGCGGATTTGGCGGACGTCGACAAACCGTGCGGCAAGGGCAATTTGTTGGCTCCGCAGTGAAGATCGTCCCCCGGGAGGAGCATCGGCGCAGACGGGAAAGAAATCGGGCCACCGGAGCATCTCCGGCGGCCCGCGGAAGGAGGCGGCGGCGCGGGTCGCCGGCGCGGCGGCGCCGGCGACCGGAGGCGGCGGCGCCAGGCGCGCCGCCGTGGAAACCTTCCGCCGCGGCTGAAGCCGCGGCGGCGGCGGCAGCCGGTTCCGCGGCCGCGCGGAACCGGGACGGACGCGGCGGCCCGGCCGCGTCCGCGTGACAGGCGGCCCCCCGCGGGGCCGCGGTTTCTCTCAAGCCGCGGGTTCAACCCCGCGGCGGCGGCTCTTCGGCCGCTCGGCCGAAGACCGAGCCGGCCGGTCCGGTCGGCCGGGCCGCGCCCAGGCCGGACCGGACCCGGCCGAGCCGGTTCGGGCCGGGTCGGGCCGACCCGGTTCGGGCCGACCCGGTTCGGCCGACCCCAGGGGGGGGGTTCGGGCCGGGTCGCCCCGGGCCCAGTACCCCCGTTTCGGGCCCTCTACGGTCTTTCGCCCATATCTTGGGCCTGGGACCTCCGATTGACGAACCGTCAGCGGCTACGCGATCCTTGGATCGAGACGGTCGTTTCGGTATATTATACTCAAGGTTTCGGAAGACTTTGGGTTCGGCCGGGTTGGTTCGTACACGAAGCCAACCGGGGCCTCGGAGCGGAAACGCTCATAACTTGAGCTACGGACGTCCGAACGACGTACCGTCAGCTGTGGTAGTTTCCTCTAAGTGAGACGGAACTTTTGGCATACTCCGCCCGAGGATCGGATACAGGCGGAGTACGGTCGGGTTGGTTTTGCCCTAAAAACCAACCGGGCCCCTGGGACGAAAATGCCAATAACTCTCAGACCGGGCGTTCGATTGACGCGCCGTCTGTCGCGTTGAGATCCTGTTGTCGATACGGAACTTTTGGATACATCAACTTCGGACTACGTGTCAGTTGATGTATCAGCCCCTCGGCTCGTGGAGCGGACCCTCCTAAACGAGCTCGCTACGTGCGGGAACCCTAGCGCTGGCTGTGACCTCGACGACAGAGCAGAGATCCTCCGTGGACTGCGACGACGACTGTGCAGAGATCCTCAGTGGACTGCGTCGACTACTGCACTCAGCGATCCCACGTGGATCAGTGCTTCAGGTTCTGTGTGAGCCCGATCCTCCGTGGGTCCTTACTACCGGTTCTGTGTGAGCCACTGCCTACAGGTTCTGTGTGAGCCCGATCCTACGTGGGTCTTTTTGCGGGGGTTAGTACCTATCGATCCTTCGTGGGTCCGACGACTGAGACGGATCAGTGATCGTCTTTGACGTCATCTGAAAAAGTATACCTGGTTGAGCTGAATCTTATGTTACTCTCCTTTGTGGATTGTGTTGAACTATCCTATGTGGATTTACTGTTTACTCTCCTTGCGGATTTGAGTCTTGCTTTCCTTTGTGGATTGAGTTGTTCTTGAGCTCGTGAGCAGAGCTGGAATTGGGGACTTAGGTATATGTATGGGCATATACCTAAGTCGAGTCAGATGTTACTTCGTGATTGCATCTTTCTTTTGTGCTATATCCTTTGTGGATTTTGAGAGACCTTCGGGGGTCTCGGGGTCCTTACTGAGTAGTTGTACTCACCCCTGCACGGGCTATGCCCGCACCTTGTTGTGTTGGTTGCAGACGACGGACAGCGCTGATCACGGTTGGGGCGTGGAGCAGGACGGTACCTGGAGGTGGACCACTGGGCGGGACGTGCTCGGAGCGGACGTGGGACCCGAGGAGCCTGGAGGCTATCTGTACCCACCCTTCAGGTGGGATTGCCAGTGGACGACACGAGGCCGCCGTCTTTTCTTCAGTTGCTGTTCTTTTTCTTTTCAGTTGTACTTTACAGTTGGGCTTGTATTTCCGGCCCCTTTACTTTTCTGCACTTTACTTTCCGCTTGCTGACTCTGTGTGGTTGTTACTTATAAAGGCAATGCCTTCCCTGTTTACTGGGATTTTACGCCTTGGTGCTAGTCGCCAGCCCCTGGCCTATGGAAGGCGGGCTTGGGGTAGTCACGGCACGGGCCCCGAGGACGGGTCGTGACAAATTTATTATTCAATGGTTATGGATAAACATTTTTTGTTGTAAAACCATACATACATCACTATGTTTTTGTTAAATTTACGCATATAAAAAGTATGCCTTGTGACTGTGATATTTAAATTCATAAATGTTTCTATTATTTTAGATTTAATTTTTTTATAAAATTGTTTAATGTTCATATTTTTTGGTTAAGAATCATGGCGTCATTATTTTTTTCTAAAACATACCCTTGTGTGATACTATTTTATTACATACATATTTTTTTAATCTTTTTTAAAATATTAGATTCTCTAATAATATAAAAATATAAAGAATTTTTTACATCTACCTATTTCAATGATAGACATAGAGGTAAAGAAACATTTATCGAGGTATATGTATTTTTTTAATGATATTAAATAATCAATAATAAAATTATTTAATGAAACTAAACTTTTAATTTAGGAAAAATAATTATAGGACTACTGATGTGCCTCCTACTGATGCACCTCATAAAGAGGAGTCTTCTCCTTTTATGAAGAAATTGATTTCAACATTTGGTAACGTGGAATTACACATATACCAAAATTGTAACATGATCATGGAGAGAAGATAATAAATATTAAATTTGATGATAATAATAACCCAACTAGGCCAAATATAACACAATTGACTCATTATATCGCCATGCAGAGTTGTTGCATGATTAACATTTTATATCCCGATTGTAAGTCCATAGAAAAATTGGAGACATATCAATAATGTGATTCCATCATGGTAAAATATTTCAATTGATTTATTTTTATCACATTTTTCACTTATTATATATTTTAAATGACTAATATTTAATTCATTTAGCAATAGATGGAAGTCAATTTTCAAGAATCAAAAGAAATTAAGAAAATATTTCTATCTTTAGATACGGTTCAATGGATGGATTTTAAAAAAAATGAAAAAAATATATATTTTTTGGAAGTTATAGAATGAAAACACATGCCTCAAGTATGTGTTTTTATATTTAGATACATGGAATGAATTTTTCACCAGCCGATATGATGAAGAATTTATGGTATGATATTTATTTAATTTTGTAAAATTTATTATATATTACCTGATAACTTATTAGTTTATTTTTATGTAACAGACCTCTATGAGACCTCATCAAGAGATCCAATTGCAGAATGTATACCCACATACATTATCAGGTGGAGGGTATTGTAAGAACCCGGATCTTCGTTTCCGGTATGTCTTTCCTTTTTGGGATTTTTTAAGAAAAATGGAGCTTCTGGATATTTTTGAAGTACACACCGTGTAATTTTTAAGTACATGTCGTGTACTATTTTCCAGATTGATGTTGTGTGCTAGCCATGCCTGGACCACATACACGGGGTGTAGGGGTGATGTGGAGGCCTCTTAAATCGGAGTACGGAAAAACCTAGTACACATCGTGTACTCTAAAAGTACACGCAGTGTACTTCTTTTCATTAAACGGACCGGGGTCGTGCCTAATTGACGAAAAGCTCTTCTTCTCCAGCTTCTTCGTCCGAGACCACCATGAATCCACGGATCTTTTATGATATTTTGTTCCTCCATCCATTCTCCGAATCGATCGTCATTGATTGCGTTGGAATTGAAGCGGTGAGTTCTATCTTCTGCTTTAACCTTATTCCATGTTTCCTCCTTATTTCCAAGTTATCATGGGTTGAGTGTTTTTAGAGTTTTCTCAGATCTTAGACGTTCTAAGGGGAATCAATCATCTTGGTTCACGTATATCAATCTCATAGCACTAACATATGTGGTTTGTGCCTTTCTGTTGGAAGTCTGTGAATATTTTGTGTAAATTCCATCAATTCTCTTAAAGGGGGAATTGTGGGTTTTCTATTTTTTCCCTGTTGTTTGACTACTTTGCTTGATTTCTTGAGTATAAATCATTGCTTGTGAATTTGGATAATTATTACTATGTTCATGTGCTATGCCTTGCATGTTTTCTTATTAGGCATTTTTTCAGTTGCCATGCCTAGTTGTAGGATAGTGGGACTATTGTATTGTTATGTTGTTGTGCCTTAGAATGATAGTCATGCAGTTCTTGAGGTTTACTTGGGCCGATATGTGCGCTATGCATGCTTTTTATACACAGGGTTGTGAGAACCTAGTGTAGTGGACCATAGGGAGAATGGACGGTAGGGCTTCTCGAGAGTGTCCTTAATTTACGATGCAGGACCACAGGGGGAATTGACGTTGAGTGCATCCTCAGAGATTCTGTAGTTCCTTGAGGCAGGCCATAGGGGGAATTGATGTTAAGTGCTTCCCCATAGAGCCTTTAGTACGGTATGAGACTATAGGGGGAATTGACAGTGAGTTATTTCCAGAGAGTCTATTATTTATTTATCTGAACCAAAGGGGAGAGACTGTGTGTGCATCCCAAAGTGTTGCTATTACTTGTAGGTTGAACCTTAGGGGTTAGGCTGTCAGAACTACTCAGTGGTTAACATTTTGTTTTGCTTGCGTGAGTGGTTGTTTCTTGTTTGTAGATTATGTACTGGAAACTGTGGATTGTTACTGCTGTGTATTATCCTGTTTACTGCTTGTTGTTTACTACTTACTGTACTTTACCTGTCATATACTCACTGACTGTTAGGAACATATATTTGGATGGTTATCTATTGGGACTTTGTCTCACACCCTATTTGGGTCATGCTTTTGGGCCCAAACAGATTATGTTGTTATAGGTATAGATAAGGGCAAGCGCCCTTCTACTTCAGGTTCATGATTGCACTGGATCTGGAGAGCATGGGAAAGAGCTGAGTCTTGCGATGCTGAGGAGTTGCTCATTTGTTTTTCTTTTGTACTTAGTGTTTGTACTGTATTTCATCATTGTGACTTATTTGGTTGTTTTTCCTAGAAATATATGTGTCATGAATCATTTCATATATTCCTGCTCTAGTTGTTTATTGTTAGTCTTCCGCTGTTTACCGTTTACTCTTGTATGCATGTCTTTTACTTATTCTTTTGGTATTATTTATTTTCTATTCCACTGTGTACCCTGCCAAGGAGGGCATAGTTTCCCCACTATCACACCTAAGTCCCTCACTTCTAGTCGGCAGCCTCTAGCATTTGGGTAAATGCGATTGAGGCCATGTGACCAACCGGGTACGGGGCGCCTCTGGGTGGCTTCCAGAACCGGGATGTTACAAAGTGATATAAGAGGGTTTCCTTTCTCTTGAATTACAATTTGGAGATTTACCCAAGGATAGGATGGATTCGGTACTTGGTGTTAAGCTGTTCCCAGGAGTAGCTAACCTGTGTACAATGAAAATCCATACTACATCATTTATTGTAGTTTTCTGGTTTTGAGATTTACAGTTGATATGATTTCACCTAGAGTTATTCAGATGCCCTGTGTTGTTGTTGTTCTACTATTGCGGTTCTATTTCTGTCACAACCCGATGAGATGAGGGTATTCCATATCATGAATCATATAGGCACTTTTTAGAAATCACATGCCATGCATTCTTTTCATGCCATCTAGGGTGCATTAGTAATTTCATGTTGTTGTGATAGAATTTGTGTAGATTATGGATGCTATTGTGATAGATGATTTATTAGAATCTCTGTTGTTTGTTATAGGATTTTTTGTATCGTACTTTTCTTAATTTGATGCCAAGATTTTATTTTTGGGGAGTATGGGCCCTCGCGGATCGGAATTTGGCACCTTCTTCTCATTTTTCAGTGTTTTTTGGGCTTTGGTGTAGTTTTAGAACAACTAACCGGAAAAACCCAGAATACACGGCGTGTACTTTATATATACATGCTGTGTAGTTTTAAACTGTGTCACTGATTATGTGAGAAGAAACACGGGTTGTGAAAATCCCCCAAAACCACGCCGTGTACGATAGGTACACGCCGTGTAGTAGTGAGTGTGTACCCGGCCGTGTAACTAACAACATGGGTCGGGGAAGCTCATGTTATACACGTTGTGTTTTGTATAAAAACGCCGTGTATTCATGTTCTTAGAACCTGGTCGTGTCACGAACAACACAAGACAGTGTTCTCTTCTCCTATACACACTGTGTTTGTTTGGAACACGCCATGTAAGGGTCAGCCGTGTACTTGGCCGTGTCACCAACAACACGGGTAGGAAAAATCTTCAAGTACACACCGTGTTTGTTCGAAACACGCCGCGTAGTATCATCCGTGTATCCGGTCGTGTAACTAACAACACGGGTCATTGAAAACCTTGCCTACTACATGCCGTG
Organism: Viscum album; assembly: GCA_963277665.1. Lineage (NCBI taxonomy): Eukaryota > Viridiplantae > Streptophyta > Magnoliopsida > Santalales > Viscaceae > Viscum > Viscum album. The sequence continues at coordinate 1,470,641,589 of OY728158.1, forward strand.
TCCACTTGGAACACGTTGTGTAGTCACAGTTTAAGAAGACTGTGTGGGTTAGCCGTGCAAGGAGACACGGGCAGGGGAGTGGAGTTAAGTACACACTGTGTAGTCTTGTTTTGTAAATCTTGAGTGTTTCCTTCTCCTGTTTCCATTTGTACTCATTTGTTCTATGTCCTTATTTTTCTATTCTAAGGCATGATTTTGACCTTTCAGAGCTATGCCTTCAATACGTCCTCCGGTTGTACGTCAGTTGTCAGGCAGTGATCAGACGCCAGAAATGGCTGATCAGGGACTTCCTGCCGATCCTCCGGTTGGGCCAGCCTTGGCACCGGCTGTCATACCAATTGCAGGCGATGATGCGTAGTTCAGGGAATTCTTTATGAGGATGATGCATACCCTTCAGGGAGCACCACCTCCAGCCACGTGTATGGCAGACTTGACGCGGGTTTTCCAGCAACAACATCCTCCTACTTTCTCAGGGGAAGGAGGACCATAGGTTACAGAGTCATGGCTGGAAGCCATGCGTACTATCTTCGAGCATCTAGAGACACCTCTAGAGAGGCGAGTCAATCTCACTACCTACATGCTCTGAGACTCCGCCTAGAGGTGGTGGGACGTGATCTCATAGGCGGGTCATCAGCAGGTTATGGCTTGGGAGGAGTTCCGGCATGTGTTCTACGAAAACTTCTATCCAGAGACCATGAGGGTCGATCGAGCCCAGAAGTTCATGAGTCTAGAGCAGGGTACTCTTTCTATCATGGATTATTTCCCTCGTTTCACCAATCTGCAGCATTTTACACCCCTCTGGGATGGGAGTGGGGTGTTCTTATCAATGAAGTTTGAGTATGTTCTCAGGCAGGATATCCACGCGTAGGTGAATATCTTCTAGTTGAATTCTATCACTTCTATTGTCAACTAGGCACTGATTGTGAAGCGTAATTGGAGAGACTCCGGAGCTGCGATCTAGGGCGGTTCTATATCCAGAGCTAGTATTCCTCCAATTGACAGTAGGAAGCGACGTAGGGAGCCTACGCGCAGTGATCCGAGGAGGTGAGATACATTTTCAGATATCCAGGTGGTGTGCTACCAGTGTGGAAGGGTAGGGTACACGAGGCCGAAGTGCCAGAGAGACCCAGTAGATTGCCGATCCGGTGGAAAGATGGGTCACCTTCAGCATTTCTGTCAGGTTTTTTCACCAGTAGCTGGTGACGGGGGTTCTTCCATGACTCCTCATTCAGGAGTAGCACCACCATTTTCTCACCAGCAGGGAACTGGAGTTCTTCTGGCCGTTCGGGACAAGGTGGAGGTCGAGGCCGTGGCAGTCAGTCACCAGTACCTTAGCGCCAGCAGGGAGGATCAGCTCAGAGTGGTCAGGCAGGGTCACAGGGACGTGGTACAGGCCATACTTTTGCGGTGGAGTAGACCTATCCGGAGCAGGATCTCGAACCTTCTACCGTTCGAGGTATGATTTTAGTAGCCTCAGTTTTATCTTCATCTCTTTTCTATACTGGTGATATGCATAGATTTATCTCTATTGCTGTCATGAAGAGCCTTGGGCTCTTTATCTTTTCTTATTCTGACTCATTGACACTAGACACACATTTGGGGACAAGTAAATCTAGTGTATGTCAGTGTAGAGAGTTCCCTCTCAAGGTTGCAGGGTATCATTTCTTATGGGATCTCTACATCCTAGAGATGACAAGATATGATGTCATTCTCAGGATGGACTGGTTGGTCCTCTTCCAGGAATTCATTGACTATTATCACCGTAGGGTGAGTTTCATTTCACCAGAGGTTGAATCTTTTCTTCATAAAGGCGAATGGGATGTTCAGGTGAGTCGAGCAGGACTCGAGCATCATGGGCTAGGAAGGGTGACGGCCCAGATTTCTAGTCTTTATCTGGATGACCAGGGGACTTCACAGTTAGACTTTCCTTTAGTGGTGTATCGTTTCAGGGATGTCTTTCCAGAGGACTTTTCAGGTTTTCCTCCAGAGCGTGAGGTGGACTTCTCTATTGAGCTCGTGCCAGGAGCGGTACCGGTGTCCATTCCTCTCTATAGGATGGCTACAACTGAGTTGCAGGAGCTCAAGAAGCAGTTGGAGGAGTTGCAGGAAAAGGGTTTAATCCGGACCAGTACTTCCCCTTGGGGTTCGCCTGTCCTGTTTGCGAAAAAGGTAGATGGTACCCTTAGGCTCTGTGTGGATTATCGGAAGCTGAACCAGTTGAAGATCAAGAACCAGTATCCCTTTCCTTGGATTGATGACCTTTTCGATCTGCTTTAAGGATCCTGGGTGTTCTCAAAGATCGATTTGAGGTTCGGTTATCATCAATTGCGTGTTAGACCATCAGATATACCTCTGACAGCCTTCAGGAGCAGGTATAGTCTCTACGAGTATACGGTTATGGAATTCGGTCTCACAAATGCACCAGCAGTTTTCATGGCACTGATGAACCGAGTGATCCATCCTTACATGGACACCTTTTTCGTGGTCTTCGTGGACAATATCTTGGTGTACTCTCACACTCGACACGACCATGATGACCATCTTGAGATCGTTCTGAGTACACTGAGAGAGCATCGACATTATGCTAAACTCTCGAAGTTTCTCTTTTGGATGGATCATATTATCTTCTTAGGTCACGTCATCTTAGAGTCAGGTGTAACGACCCAAAGTTTCATTAATGGAAATTCCCTCTTGATCCAGTTAAATGTTTCTTTATGAAAAAAATGTTTTTATAAGATGTCAACTTCTTTAGTTTTATGTTAAGATTTGTGACCGTTACTTTTATAGTCGTTGAACAGTGATCATCTGAGTAGTATAAATATAAGTCTTTAACGAAACAATTTCTACTCAGACAAAGGAAGCGATGTCCTCATCCAGTAGAATTGCCCCTTATGAAGCCCATTTGTCGGAGCTCGGAAAAGAGGTGGCGTCTTTGGGCTTTGCCCTTGACCAATCCCAAGCTGAGCTTCATCAAGTCAAGCTCGAACGTGATTGTCTACGGGCAAAATGGAAGTTGATAGAGATTACCACTCGAGCGATGTTATCCGAGCAACCCCAAGAGTCTGTCACCATCGCACACCTTACCCTTAGGTCTTATGCCGCTATTTTAAGGGGTTATGTAAAAAATAAGTAGCACCATGTTCATGTACATTATTTGTTTTTATATATAATAATGAGTATAATTTCTAGTCATTTTTGATACATTGTAATTAGTTTTTAAAGTACAAATGGTGTTTTTGGTTATTATTTAATTAAGAATTATATTTTATTAAATTAAAGGATTTTTGAATTAAATAATATTTTAATAAAATATTATTATATTAATTTTTATTAAATATAAATGATCTTATAATTTTATGAATGCAATTAAAATTTTTATTAAGGTTTGAAGGCCATTTCTGTCAAAACCCGTGAATTTTTTATAAACGTCGGTTTTTATTTTAAAAGTGAAAATTCACTTATTTAGAAAATTATTTAGATAAAATAAATATTATTTTTGGAATCAGGACGTCGAAATTATCCAACGGTGATTTTTTCATAATTTTCTGAGACAGTCAAATTTTTGGGTAAAAATTAAATACCATTTAAATATATAATGTGTTTTATGACATCATAATGACCCAATGGTGATGTAATAAAATACCATAATCCTTATGTTCGGCCAATATGTGTTTTATCATTAAAATAATGAGGTTTAGGGTTTGTTTGACTTACTTTTCAAAGCATTAATGGAGCCCTCAAGACTTATTCAACACTTTGCCTTTTTAAATTAATTTCCATGGGAGGGTGACTCACCTCCACATAAGCAACCCTATTTTTTTAATAAGTTCGGACCTTGGAATTGTAAAATATTTTATTTCATCTTTCCTTTTCCAGAAACCATGGGCAAATACCATGGGATGGTTTGTGGTTTGGATTATTTTAATATAAGGGGTCCCAAACCTAAATAATAAAGAATTCTCTCACATTTCCTATATAACCCCACCCAATCTCCCACTTCCTCCTCACTCAAAGCCCTTGAAGTTCGTCCAACCTCTGCCCTAATCTCTCTAGAATCCTCTCAAGGTGCCCCAAGCTCCCAATAAGCCTCTCACAAGCCTCTCTCTAGCCTTTGGAAGCACACTTCCAAGTAAGGGTTTTTTTTCTTCCTTTCTCATTTTTGTCAATTTTCTTTAAGTTGTATTGCCCTTTTAATTTCAATTATGAATGTTGGGGTATGGTTTCGCACCTCCCCCATACTGCCCTATTTTTGTTTGAATGATGGGAGAACCCTTTCTCTCTCATTAAAAGCCTCCCATGTACACCCGTTACTATGCCGAAATTCCGAAAGGAACTTCTCTCTCTTCTTTTACATTCAAGCAATACTTTTGTATCATGAATCTAAATTCCATTTCTATTGTTGGGACATGTATATATATGATCTCCTTACTGTCCATTACATGTAAATATGATGAGGAACCCCTTTCTCTCTCATCAACCTTTTTTATGAATTCTTATGTCACGTCATTACGCTGCCGAAATCGCACCGATTTTCTAAGCCAATGTCTTTGTGTAGTGAATACCATGCCCATTTCTCCATCAAGGGTATTCACCTTTATGCACATTTACATATTTATTATAAAGTTTCATGTATGAATTCCACATTCCTTTATCGTGGAATAAATGATTATGTTTTATGAATCCATGTTTTATGATCCATGTGGCACACTTGTGGATGAAATGAAATGTTTAAGAAGGGTGCGCCCTTTATAGCGCTCCAATGCATTGGGTAAAGTATAGTATCATGATACGTCATGTGAAATGAGTGTTTACTCATGCTAATTCATGTGCAACTAGGGTTTACTCGTGCTTCAAGTGCAATGAGGGTTTACTCATGCTCCATGTGCAATGAGCCTTGGCTCATGCTAATTCAATGTTAAGTGTTGTTGCCACATTTCCATGTTATGATTATCATGCTTTATCATGCCTTTATGTTCATGTTTCTATTATGCTCTATTGATATGCCTATTGTCTAAAATGTATTGTACTCCTCATGTTATTCATTGTTTACTCCCTTACTGGGCTTTATAGCTCACCCTTTTCTTATGCATGTCCTCAGGTTATCCCATGCAATGCTAAGTACGAAGGAATGTAGTGGTCATGTAAAGGAAGTTTTCAATAAAGATGTTGTATTTCCAGTTTAAAGTTTTTATGAAATGATCCTAATCCCCAAAGACACTAAACCTCTCGATCTTCTTTGTTGGATCAAGTGAAGTTTTATGTAATAACGCATGTTTAAGTTGTAATAAAAAGCAGGGTTGTCATAGTTGGTATCAGAGGATAGGTTTAGTTATTTTTGGGATTAGGAAACCCTAGTAAAGCCTTAGATACAAGACTAAGAATAATAAAAACATCCCTATGTTTTGGTAAATACTAAGTATGTGGTTTATCAAACAAATACATCCCTGTCTGGATACGAGCAGGTAGAGGCGGCTCTAGCACAGATGTATCCTAGGGGTAAAACCCGAAAACACTGCTTTGAGCTAGACTCGAATGGGAACTGGTGCACGACAACGGGTCTTGCTGCACTCTTGGTTACGACACTCCCGGGGGATATGTTTTGATAAATTCACAATGTTTGTATGAACCCTTATTAAGGAAAAAATGCCCCTAAGAATATATGTTAGAAGGAAGATCATGAAAAGCCTGGATTGAATCCTATAGACTCATGAGTTAAAGAGATTAATGTTTATTTATAAGTCATCAACTTTTGTCTTTGGATTACCCTTTATGTGTTACCCCTAACTTTCCTTTTATTCCAGCCAATGGCCAGTAATAGGAGAATTCGGGCTAACAACCGTTGTGAAGATCAGTGTGATGATTGTACTTATGAGATGCCCAATCCAATGGGAGCGGGAATCGCGAACTTTGTCACGCTTCTCTCTCAGCTAACTCAAGTTTTGAATAGAAACACTGGTCAAGAGGAACATTCAACCCCCCCTAAGAAAGAACAAGTCGCTATTGAAAGCTTCATGAGACAAAGGCCTCCTACTTTTAGTGGATCATCCGATCCCACGATCGCTGAACAATGGATCAACTCCATTGAAAAGATATTATCCATCCTCCAATGCTCTGAAAAAGAGAAGGTTCTCCTGGCGGCTTATCGTATGGAGGGTGAAGCTGATAAATGGTGGACGTTGATCAAGAATACGAAGCCTGAGGAGGAGATCGAGTCTTTGGAATGGAAGGAATTCCGGAAGATGTTTTTCGATAAATATTTTCCATGCACCCTCCGTCTTAATATGGAAAGGGACTTCCTTTCCCTCAAACAGAAAGATGAAGAATCTGTGGGAGCGTACGAGAAAAACTTCACAAGGCTTGCACGATACGCTTCCGGCTTTGTCGTTACCCCAGAATGCAAGGATGACCGCTTCTTTGGTGGGCTGAAGCCTAGCTTGCGGAAAGCATTAGCGATCCGTGACTTCGACAGCTATGAGGAAATTGTCCGATGTTCCCTCAAGGTTGAAATGGAGATTGGAGAATCACATGGGTATCATGGGGACAAGAAGCGTAAGGTGTACTTCAATGCTGGTTGTCCGATGGATAAATCCAACGGCGCTAAGAAATTCCAGCACCCCACTTGCCAAAAGTGTGGAAAGAATCACCCTGGAAATTGCCTTAGGGGGACAAGAAAATGCTTCAAGTGTGGAAGAGAAGGACACCTAGCTGTTAACTGTCAGCAAGAAGGACCTGCGGCTACGACAGAGGAGAGGAACGCTCCGTTCGAACCTCAACGCGTTGTTCAATGCTTCAAATGCAAAGAACCGGGTCATTTTTCAAATCAGTGCCCTAATCCAAGGGTTATCGGAGGCAACCAGCAACCTCCAAGAGAACAAGTAAGAACTTTTGCCATCACTTCTGCCGAAGTGAACCCCGACAAAGAAGTGGTGACAGGTACGCTAGTTATTCATTCAAGAATAGAGAACGTACTTTTTGATTCAGGTTCTACGCATTCTTTTATATCTCAAAAGTTTAGTAGAACAATCCCTGCACCACCACAAATCATGGAAGTAAAGATGTCGGTGAGTACGGAAAATGGGGCAATCATTGCATCCCATGAGTATAAGTCCTCCCCTGTTATAATATGTGGATTGAATTTCCCAACGAACCTCGTCATACTCCCTTTGGTGGAATTTGATGCAATTCTTGGCATGGATTGGCTTTCCTTATATAGAGCCAACATAAATTGTCGGGAGAGGGAAATCACACTCCATATAGAGAATCGACCCCCGATTCTTTACAAGTGTCAGGATGAAGATGAATCTCCTTTAGCTCCATCATCTCAAGCATGGATATTACTTCCTTATGATCACGCATATCTGGCTCAGATGATTAAGTCCAAGGAAGAAACCACCCTTGAAGAAGTGCCTATTGTGAGGGAATTCGCTGAAGTATTTCCCGAGGAACTTCCTGGTCTTCCTCCAAGAATAGATGTTGAGTTCTCAATTGAACTTATACCTGGGGCGCTACCAATATCCAAGACTCCATATAGAATGGTTGTTGTTGAGCTTGAAGAGCTGAAGAAACAACTACAGGAGAATCTGGATAAAGGGTTTATACGCCCAAGTGCATCACCATGGGGTGCACCAGTCCTCTTCGTCAAGAAGAAGGATGGGTCAATGCGGCTTTGCATCGATTATCATGAACTTAACAAAATCATGATAAAGAACAAGTATCCTCTCCCAAGAATCGATGACTTGTTTGATCACCTGCGTGGAGCACAATACTTTTCCAAGGTCGACTTGCGGTCGGGATATTATCAAGTAAGGGTGAAGAAGGAAGATATCCCCAAGACTGCTTTTCGTACAAGGTACGGGCACTATGAATTCATAGTAATGCCTTTTGGACTCACTAATGCTCCAGAAATATTCATGGACTTCATGAATAGAGTCTTTAGAGATTACCTTGACAAATTTGTGGTAGTCTTTATAGATGATATTCTAATATACTCCAAAACCAAGGAGGACCATGAGGAGCATTTAAAAACTATACTAGAGACTTTGCGCAAGGAGAAGCTCTATGCAAAGTACAGCAAGTGTGAGTTCTGGTTGAAGGAGGTCTCATTCTTGGGCCATATCATCACAAGCAATGGGATATCTATGGACCCCTCCAAAACAGATGCAATTGAGGGATGGTCGAGGCCAACATCGGTAACTGATATCCGTAGCTTCTTGGGGTTAGCTGGATATTATCGACGATTTGTGAGAAACTTCTCACGATTTTCCAACCCTCTTACCAAGCTAACTCGAAAGGGAGTAAAGTTTTCTTGGAGTGATGAATGTCAAGAAAGCTTCAAGGAGTTGAAAAGGAGGCTTATCACTGCACCCGTGCTCACTTTACCCACAAGTGGGGAGCTTTTTGTGGTATTCAGTGATGCTTCGAAGAAGGGCTTAGGATGTGTGCTGATGCAGAATGATAAAGTGATATCCTATGCCTCAAGGCAGTTGAAAATCCATGAGCGAAACTATCCAACGCATGATCTGGAGTTGGCGACGGTGATCTTTGCCTTGAAAATCTGGCGGCATTATCTCTATGGAGAGAAATGTGAGATATATACTGACCACAAGAGTCTTAAATATATATTCACACAGAAAGAGCTTAATATGTTCCAGAGAAGATGGATAGAGCTCATCAAGGATTATGACTGTTCAATACATTACCACCCTGGGAAAGAGAACAAGGTGGCAGATTCCCTAAGTAGAAAGGATCCAGCTATTCTATCAATGATGAGAATTGAGAAGGATCCAATCTTCTTAGACTTGATGAAGATGGATGTGGGAATCATAAAGAAGGGAAAATCATCAATCCTTTCACAAATGATTGCTCAACCATCTCTTTTGGAAAGGTTAAAGGATGCTCAAAAGGATGATGCGGGAATCCAAGAAAAAGTGGAAGCTATCAAAAAGGGAAAATCCTCAGAGTTTAATGTTAATGAAGAAGGAATTGTGCGGTTTGGGAAAAGACTATGTGTTCCATCAAGTTCAGAGCTGAAGAATGAACTTTTGGATGATGCACATAGTTCAAATTTCTCTATTCACCCAGGGAGCACAAAGATGTATCGAGATCTCCGAGAAAACTTTTGGTGGGATAATATGAAGAAGGAGATCGCTGAATATACATCAAAGTGCCTGGTGTATCAGCAAGTGAAGGCAGAGAGGCAGAAGTCTAAGGGGATGATGCAACAATTGCCCATACCAGAATTGAAATGGGAGAACATCACCATGGACTTTGTCACCGGACTTCCAAGGACATCCAAAGGCAACAATGCAATCTGGGTTGTTATGGATCGTCTTACAAAGACTGCACACTTCATTGCTATTCGAGAGGATTTCTATTTGGATCAACTGGCACGGATATATATCAGGGAAGTGGTACGGTTGCATGGAGTACCACTATCTATTTTGTCTGACCGAGATCCAAGATTTACCTCTAAGTTTTGGAAGAGTCTTCAACATGCTCTGAATACTGAACTGAACTTCAATACAACCTATCATCCTCAAACTGATGGCCAATCCGAGCGGACTATCCAAACACTTGCGGATATGTTAAGAGCGTGCTCAATGGACTTTAAAGGAGGATGGGATCAATATCTTCCTCTAGTTTAGTTCTCTTATAATAATAGTTTCCACTCGAGCATCCAAATGGCACCATATGAAGCCCTGTATGGGAAAAGGTGTAGAACACCGGCATGTTGGGATGAGGTCGGTGAACGTAAGCTGCTTGGAAAAGAAATGGTCGAAGAAATGGTGGAGAAGGTGAAAACCATTTAGCAGCACATCAAGGCAGCCCAAAGTCGACAGAAGAGTTATGCAGATAATCGTCGACGATACCTTGAGTTTAAAGTTGGAGACATGGTGTTTTTACGCATATCTCCGTGGAAGAAGGTCATGAGGTTTGGAAAGAAAGGGAAGTTAAGTCCAAGGTACATCGGCCCCTTCGAGATTCTTGATCGTGTTGGGGCTGTGGCCTATCGACTAGCACTTCCACCGACTATGTCCAAGGTGCATGATGTCTTTCATGTATCCCACTTAAGGAAGTACATACCGGACCCTTCACATGTACTCTCTTCTGAGGTGGTACAATTGGAAGATGATATTTCTTATGAGGAGCAACCAGTGAAGATCTTAGATCGTAGAGAAAAAGTTCTACGAAATAAGACAATGCCCCTCATCAAGGTGTTGTGGAGAAACCACAAGTTTGAAGAAGCAACTTGGGAGTCGGAGGATATGATGAAGCTAAGTTACCCACATTTGTTTTAGTGTGGGAAAAGGAAAATTTCGAGGGCGAAATTTCTTAAGGGGGGAATGTTGTAACGACACAAAGTTTCATTAATGGAAATTCCCTCTTGATCTAGTTAAATGTTTCTTTATGAAAAAAATGTTTTTATAAGATGTCAACTTCTTTAGTTTTATGTTAAGATTTGTGACCGTTACTTTTATAGCCGTTGAACAGTGATCATCTGAGTAGTATAAATATAAGGCTTTAACGAAACAATTTCTACTCAGAAAAAGGAAGCGATGGCCTCATCCAGTAGAATTGCCCCTTACGAAGCCCATTTGTCGGAGCTCGGAAAAGAGGTGGCGACTTTGGGCTTTACCCTTGACTAATCCCAAGCTGAGCTTCATCAAGTCAAGCTCGAACGTTATCGTCTACGGGAAAAATGGAAGTTGATAGAGATTACCACTCGAGCGATGTTATCCGAGCAACCCCAAGAGTCTGTCACCATCGCACACCATACCCCTAGGTCTTATGCGGGTATTTTAAGGGGTTATGGAACAAATAAGTAGCACCATGTTCATGTACATTATTTTTTTATATATATAATAATAAGTATAATTTCTAGTCATTTTTGATACATTGTAATTAGTTTTTAAAGTACAAATGGTGTTTTTGGTTATTATTTAATTAAGAATTATATTTTATTAAATTAAAGGATTTTTGAATTAAAAAATATTTTAATAAAATATTATTATATTAATTTTTATTAAATATAAATGATCTTATAATTTTATGAATGCAATTAAAATTTTTATTAAGGTTTGAAGGCCATTTCTGTCAAAACCCGTGAATTTTTTATAAACGTCGGTTTTTATTTTAAAAGTGAAAATTCACTTAATTAGAAAATTATTTAGATAAAATAAATATTATTTTTGGAATCAGGACGTCGAAATTATCCAACGGTGATTTTTTCATATTTTTCTGAGACAGTCAAATTTTTGGGTAAAAATTAAATACCATTTAAATATATAATGTGTTTTATGACATCATAATGACCCAATGGTGATGTAATAAAATACCATAATCCTTATGTTCGGCCAATATGTGTTTTATCATTAAAATAATGAGGTTTTGGGTTTGTTTGACTTACTTTTCAAAGCATTAATGGAGCCCTCAAGACTTATTCAACACTTTGCCTTTTTAAATTAATTTCCATGGGAGGGTGACTCACCTCCACATAAGCAACCCTATTTTTTTAATAAGTTCGGACCTTGGACTTGTAAAATATTGTATTTCATCTTTCCTTTTCCAGAAACCATGGGCAAATACCATGGGATGGTTTGTGGTTTGGATTATTTTAATATAAGGGGTCCCAAACCTAAATAATAAAGAATTCTCTCACCTTTCCTATATAAACCCACCCAATCTCCCACTTCCTCCTCACTCAAATCCCTTGAAGTTCGTCCAACCTCTGCCCTAATATCTCTAGAATCCTCTCAAGGTGCCCCAAGCTCCCAAGAAGCCTCTCACAAGCCTCTCTCTAGCCTTTGGAAGCACACTTCCAAGTAAGGGTTTTTTTCTTCCTTTCTCATTTTTGTCAATTTTCTTTAAGTTGTATTGACCTTTTAATTTCAATTATGAATGTTGGGATATGGTTTCTCACCTCCCCCATACTGTACTATTATTTTTTGAATGATGGGAGAACCCTTTCTCTCTCATTAAAAGCCTCCCATGTACACCCGTTACTATGCCGAAATTCCGAAAGGAACTTCTCTCTCTTCTTTTACATTCATGCAATACTTTTTTATCATGAATCTAAATTCCATTTCTATTATTGGGACATGTATATATATGATCTCCTTACTATCCATTACATGTAAATATGATGAGGAACCCATTTCTCTCTCATCAACCTTTTTTATGAATTCTTATGTCACGCCGTTACGCTGCCGAAATCGCACCGATTTTCTATGCCAATGTATTTGTGTAGTGAATACCATGCCCATTTCTCCATCAAGGGTATTCACCTTTATGCACATTTACATATTGATTATAAAGTTTCATGTATTAATTCCACATTCCTTTATCGTGGAAGAAATTATTATGTTTTATGAATCCATGTTTTATGATCCATGTGGCACACTTATGCATGAAATGAAATGTTTAAGAAGGGTGCGCCCTTTATAGCGCTCCAATGCATTGGGTAAAGTATAGTATCATGATACGTCATGTGAAATGAGTGTTTACTCATGCTAATTCATTTTCAACGAGGGTTTACTCGTGCTTCAAGTGCAATGAGGGTTTACTCATGCTCCATGTGCAATGAGCCTTGGCTCATGCTAATTCAATGTTAAGTGTTGTTGCCACATTTCCATGTTATGATTATCATGATTTATCATGCCTTTATGTTCATGTTTCTATTATGCTCTATTGATATGCCTATTGTCTAACATGTATTGTACTCCTCATGTTATTCATTGTTTACTCCCTTACTGGGCTTTATAGCTCACCCTTTTCTTATGCATGTCCTCAGGTTATCCCATGCAATGCTAAGTACGAAGGAATGTAGTGGTCATGTAAAGGAAGTTTTCAATAAAGATGTTGTATTTCAAGTTTAAAGTTTTTATGAAATGATCCTAAGCCCCAAAGACACTAAACCTCTCGATCTTCTTTGTTGGATCAAGTGAAGTTTTATGTAATAAAGCATGTTTAAGTTGTAATAAAAAGCAGGGTTGTCATAGCAGGAGTATCTGTGGAACCAGAGAAAGTGAGATCTGTAGTTTCCTGGGAGAAGATGAAGAACGTTTTTGAGGTACAGAGTTTCCTAGGGCTGTGTGGATACTATAGACACTTTATTCAGGACTTTTCACGCCTATCAGCACCTATGACAGGTCTGACCAAGAAGGGGGTGAAGTTCTTATAGTCAGATTCTTGCGAGTCAGCCTTTTAGGAGCTGAAGTGAAGGTTGACGTCAGCATCAATACTAGTCTTGCCAGAGCCTGGAAAGATCTACACTATTTATTATGATGCTTTAGGTATCGGACTGGGCGTTGTGCTTATGCAAAGAGATGGAGTCATTTCGTACAGGTCTCGGCAGTTGAGGCCACATGAGAGAAACTACCTGACGCACGATCTGGAGTTGGAAGCTATTGTTCATGCCATACGCTATTGGAGACATTACCTTCTGGGATAGAACTTTGTGGTTTTCACCGACCACAAGAGTCTCAAGTACATCTTCACTCAGTATGATCTGAATCTGAGACAGCATAGGTGGGTCGAGTATCTTCAGTCTTTTGATTTCGAGCTTTCCTATACGCCGGGAAAGGGAAACACAGTGGCATATGCGTTGAGCAGGATAACTTAGATTCAGGCAGTTCAAAAGGCCAGCAGTGAGTGGCACCTTATGGCTCTGTTCTCTAATATTCATCTGAAGGTGCATGACAGACAGGGATAGACTTATCTGTCTTCTGTAGTTGTTACCTCTACACTACTTGATCGGGTACAGATGATGTAGCTATCAGACTCAGAAGGCTTAGTCCTGCGGGATAGTGTGTCAGGAGAGGACCTTCTTCCTGGATGGACAGTGGGAGAGGATGAGATCTTTCGTTTCCAGGGATGTGTATGGGTGCCAGCAAACATATGCGAGGAGCTGATGTGAGATTTTCATTCCTCGGTTTGGGCAGTTCATCCTGGCGTCACCAAAATGTATCGGGATCTTCATCGCCAGTACTAGTGGCATGGTATGAAGAGAGATGTTGCTGGTTTCATCTTGCGGTGTTCTAATTTTCAGCAGGTGAAGGTGGAGAATCAACGACTAGAAGGTCTTTTACAGCTGTTACCCATTCCGGAGTGGAAGTGGAACGACGTTGTGATGGACTTCGTGACCGTATTTCCGAGGTCGCCTCGAGGGAACGATGTTGTTTGGGTTGTCTTCGATAGGCTTACGAAGGTTGCTCACTTCTTACCGATCAAGGAGACCTTCAGTGTTGATGATCTGGGATGAATGTACATCCGAGATATTTTACGTCTTCATGGAGTTCCACACTCCATTGTTTCAGACAGAGATGTGTGATTTACTTCTCAGTTCTGGAAGAGGATTCAAAAGGCTTTGGGTATGCATGTACTCTTGAGTACAGCATACCATCCCCAGACAGATGGCCAGTCCGAGCATACAATCCAAGTTCTTGAGGATATTCTTTGAGCTTGCATTCTAGACTTTGGCAGTTCTTGGGAGAAGCATATTCCTCTGGTGGAGTTCGCCTACAACAACAGTTTTCAAGCGACCATTCAGATGGAAACTTACGAGGCTCTGTACGGTATGCCATGTCGATCATCCTTATGCTAGATAGAGGCAGAAGAGGAATCTTTGATGGGACCTCATTTTTTTTAGCAAACCTCAGAGAAGATAGAGTTGATTCGGAAGAGGGTGGCTATAGCAGAGTCTCGACAGAAGTCTTATGCTGATCAGCGGAAATGACCTCTAGAGTTCGAGGTCAGGGATCATGTTTTCCTGCATGTCGCACTAAGGTTGGGAAACAAGAGGATTCGGAGACAGGGTAAGATTTCACCACGGTACGTCGGGCTATTTGAGGTATTGGAGAGGGTTGGGCCGGTTGCCTATCAGTTGCAGCTACCTTAGAGGTACCAGGCTATGCACGACGTCCTCCACGTCTCTCAGCTCCGACGTTACTTTTCAGATCTGTCTCATGTCTTTCAGCCCGAGGAAGTTGAGCTTAAAGTAGATACATCGTTTGAGGAGCATCCTATCCAAATGGTCGATCGTAGTATGAAGGTTCTCTATGGGCGGTATGTTCCTCTAGTACAGGTTCCATGGCAACACGTGCGAGTAAAGGACGAGACCTGGGAAAGGGATGCCGATGTACGACCGCAATGGCTAGAGCTTTTCAGGGTTTCTTCTTCCACACCTCTCTAGAGAAATTAGGGAAAGAATTTCTTTAAGGGGGGAAGTTTGTAAGAACCCGAATCTTTGTTTCTGGTATGTATTTCTTTTTTCGGGAGTTTTTGAGAAAAATGGAGCTTCTAAAACATTTTGAAGTACACACTGTGTACTTCATTAGTACACGCCTTGTACTCTTTTCCGACTCAAAGCCATGTGATGGGCATGCCCGGGCCACACACACGGGGTGTAGGGGTGACGCGGAGGCTGCTTAAAGTGGACTACGGAAAAACCTAGTCCATGCCATGTACTCTAAAAGTACACACCATGTAATTTCTTTTTTTCATTAAACAGACCAGGGTCATGCCTAATCGACGAAAAGCTCTTCTTCTCCAGCTTCTTTTTCTGAGAGCACCAGGAATCCACGAATCTTCAATGAGCTTCCATTCCTTCGTCCATTCTCAGAATCGATTGTCATTGATTGTGTTGGAATCCCAGTGGTGATTTCTCTCTTCTTCTTTAGCCTTGTTCCATGTTTCCTCCTTATTTCCAAGTTATCGTGGGTTGAGAATTTTTTGCATTTTCTCAAATCTTCAACATTCGAAGGGGAATCAATCGTCGTGGTTCACGTATATCAATCTCATAGCACTAAGGTAGGTGGTTAGTGCCTTTCCGTAGGAAGTCTGTGAATATTCTGTGCAAATTCCACCAATTCCCTTAAATGGGGAATTTTGGGTTTCATGTTTTTTCCCTGTTGTTTGACTTCTTTTCTTGATTGATTGAGTAGAAATAATTTCTTGTGAATTTGGATAATTATTATTGTGTTCATGTGTTATGACTTGCATGTTTTTCTTATTAGGAATTTTTCCAGTTGTCATGCCTAGTTGTAGGATAGTGGAACTATTGTATTATTATGTTGTTGTGCCTTAGAATGATATCCAAGTAGTTCATGAGGTTTACTTGGGTTGATACACACACTATGCATGTTTGTTATATACAGGGCTATGAGAACCTAGTGTAGTGGACCATATGGAGAATGGACGGAAGGGTTTCTCCAGAGTTTCCTTAATTTACAATGCAAGACCATAGGGGGAATTGATGTTGAGTGCTTCCTCATATAGTTTGTAGTTACTCGATGCGGGCCACAGGGGGAATTGATGTTGAGTGCTTCCCTAGAGAGCCTTTTGTATAGTACGAGACTATAGGGGGGAATTGACGGTGAGTGATTCCCTAGAGAGTATATTATTTCTTTAGCTGAACCAGAGGGGAGAGATTGTGTGTTCTTCCCAGAGGGTTAGTAGTACTTGTAGGTTGAAACTTAGGGGTTAGGCTGTGAGAAATACCCAATGGTTGACCTTTTGTTTTGCTTGTGTGAGTGGTTGTTTCTTGTTTATAGATTATGTGCTGGAAACTGTGGATTGATTCTGTTGTGTATTATCCTGTTTACTGCTTGATGTTTACTGCTTACTGTACTTTACCTGCCATATACTCACTAACTATTAGGCATAGATATTTGGGTGGTTGCCTATTGGGACTTTGTCCCACACCCTATTTGGGTCATGCTTTTGGGACCAAACAGATTATTTTGTTGCAGGTATAGATAAGGGCAAGCGCCCTTCTACTTCAAGTTCATGATTGCACTGGAGCTGGAGACCATAGGACTGAGCCGAGGCTTGCGATGCTGAGGAGTTTCTCATTTTTTTTTCTTTTGTACTTGGGCTTAGTACTGTATTACAGCATTATGACTTGTTTGGCTATTTTTCTAGACATATATGTATCATGAATCATTTCAAATATTTCTGCTCTAGTTGTTTATTGTTAGTCTTCCATTGTTTACCGTTTACTCTTTTATGCATGTCTTGTACTTCTGATTTTGGTATTATTTATTTTCTCTTCCGCTGTGTACCCTACCAAGGAGGAAATAGTTTCCCCACTATCACACCCAAGGCCCTCGCTGCTAGTCGGCAGCCTCTGGCATTTAGGGAAATGCGTTTGAGGCCATGTGACCAACCGGGTACGGGGCGTCTCTAGGTGGCTTCCGGAACCGGGACGTTACAGGTATCATTTATTAGAGGAAAATTTTATTAGAGAAAAATTTAATGATTTAAGAGCTCAATCTAGTAGTAGTTCAGAAGAGGTCTCATTCATTCCTTCATATCCATCTAGTCTCCATGAAAAATAGAAAATATAAAGATGAAAAAAATGAAAACATCTCACATAACAATCTAAGGATGTGGATAAAAAAATATAAGAAATTAATTTTTATTTTTCAAGAATGTTTTTATTTTTAAAATTAATAGCACTAATATACCATTTTAATTTTTCATTTAATGTTGACCTTTAAGAGAAATTGATACAGGGGACTTTTATCCACGAGGGTAGGATGGAAATCCTGGGTACTTCTTTAGGAATTTCATAGCACCCCGATCGCATAAGAGGATATTAGGCGGTGTTAGTGTTGGGAACGTTTTTGGTCCCCAAATTAAGAAATCAAGATATCCATAAAAGGATTCCTTAAAAGTTCATCTGAAAGGCATGAAACAATCTATGGATGAAAAGATTCAATCAGTTATGCAGGATGTGTTTGAAAATGGATGAGACAATAAAATCCTATGTAGCCTACTATGCATGTCGTGTCTGCCCGGCCTGCCCAGCCTCCATACTCGGATCCTCCACCTCCTCATTCATACCTAACCTTATACTATTCTTTATAGGATGAATATCCCCATGTATGTATTATAGTGAATGGATTCATGCATATTTTTTGGGATTCTATATATCACCAACCTATGCAGTTGGGTTAGTTAAGAATATTAGTACATGATATTATTGATCCAAATTGTCTACTACCATTTCCGTCTGAGGAGGTTTCCAGAGTTGGATATTTTATGGGTCATTTTTTACATTGGTCAGCTAACCTTCTTCATTATCTAAAATTCAAGGTATGAATTATTTTTTAAATATTATTTACATTTTATTGAAAATTACATATAATTTCTTATGCCATTAAATTAAGATATGAGTATCTAATACCCAAATACTTAGTACAAAGGAAACAAAAGGTTTAGGAACCAATAACTTCACCTAATTATGATATTTCTGATAGAGTAAAAATAGTATCCCAAGTTTCTTCTTCCTTGGATAATATTTATGAGTTTTTTATGACATATGATATATGTGAAAGATAATATCCATTGAGAATATTCAGAAAATATAACAATGATATGGTCATTTTTTATTAACTCAGTGTGCATGTGTTGTAGTTTTTTTCTAATTAAATTTATATATCTATTTTTCTTTATTTAATTTAAGATGATTTCAAATGAATTACTATATTACTCATTTAATTCAACATTTATACACACTTATTATTCAAAATGAAACCACTGGTTTTTATGGTCTCATATATATAGAATTAATTTCAATGGTTGTGCAGTATCTAAAAACTCATGCTACAGTTGAATATATTTCTGAGAGATTATAAAATATGTATATTGGGTGTTTATTTTCTCCATTCCTTGATTAGTAAGAACAATATGATTATTATTCAGTAATATTCATTATAATTTTATTAATTTTGAACTTTTTATATTATAGAGGTGGTTGTATTTTAGGTGTATTCTTCTCAAAATAATGAAAATTGTATGGGTTTTTAGATTTATAAGGTGGAGTTTGTAAACAATTTAGTTGATTATTATGAAAGTAAATTTTATACTTTTTTATAATTTTGTTTTTAGTTCTTATTGTTTATACATGTTTTGTAAGTTGATATATATGAATATTTGGTCATGGAATTTTTTTAACAAATATCGCTTGCTGGTAAAGAAGCCAAATACAATCCAATACGTGGAAGTAATGGAAAATATATTTTATATTTGATAATATTTTGTTATATATATATATATATATTGGTTTTTATTTTCAATTTAATGTATTATAACCACAGTGTTGTTATCAAAAAAAGGGTGGAATGTTTTTATTATGTTTAAGATTCATGTATGAGATAATCAGATCCTAGTTAATGAATGAATTATATAAGGATAGTTATACTAATTATTTAATATTTTATATCAAAATAGTATATTTTTTCAATCTTATAGCATTAATTGTTATTGTGAATTTTCAATGATACCCAATCATATATGAATGATGAACTTACCCATCTTATCAATTTTTTGCAAACTATTTTTTAATTATGATTGTGATTTAAATTATCAAGTATATCTAATTAAATAAAGTTTATAAATATGAGTATTTAGATAATCATCATTTACTTTAATTTAGTCTATTCTATTTATTTTTATAGGGTCTCTATTTGCTGTATAATGGTTCATGGATTTATAAAAACATCTTCACACTACATGAGACTTTAAATTATTAGGTGTGTGTATTTAAGTTAAAGTTTAAATAATTGGTAATTATATAATCATTTTATACTTAAAGTTTGTATATTTTGTTTGTTTTGATGGTTTGAGATGTTTCACATATGTAAATATATAATTATTTAAATCATATATTTTTTTACATTATGTTAATATACTTTCACTTGAAATAGAGAATCATTTTTTTTATTTTTTTATAAAATTATGTTTGTTTTTATAGGTATCTTATCTTTTTTATATGATACCTATTATTTTTGTGTGTTGTTTTAATGGTTTTTTAGTTCTTTCTCTTATATTTAATTCAATATTTAAAAAAATCTAAACATTTGACATCGGATTTTAACAAAAACCAACATCTAAAGTCTCATGGATAAACTTTCCATGTCAGTTATTTACCAAAACAGACATGAAAAATCAATTTTCAGCAACGTTTCTATTAAGAACAAACATCAAAAGTCTCTATGATGGATGTTCGATGTCAATTTTGGTAAATAAATGATGTCGAAAGTCTACAAATATTTCCCCTATTAAAATTAAATTAATTTCAATGTTGTTTACTTTAAAAACCAACATTTAAAATTTTATTGATATTGTCTCCAGCATTAATGTCAATTTTTAACCAATGTTAAAAAGATAAAAACCCAACATTGAAATATATATTTCCACTAGTGATATTGGTAATAAAAATTTTCAATATTACTATTCATATTGAAAAAAATAATAGGGGAATATTTAATAAACTTGGACCTTCTGATTCCAAATATGAAATCCATTTTTCAAAATTCAAAAAATTGTAGTTTCATAATTTAAATTTAAACTATCAAAATGTAATGAAAACTAGTTTTCAAGAAAAATGTGTTTTTAATAAAAGAAATGTACTTATACCAAAATAAGTTTTATGGATGATTATAATGTAATTAATTAGATAATATATAACTAAATTGTACTTAATTTAATTTGATATCAAAATAAAATCATAAAGGAACTTTTTAGTATAATAAAATTGATAGGTTTATAAAAATCAATATTTTTTCATTATTCATTAGAAAATAAATCCTTTTAGAAAAATACCAAAAATTAACACTAAGATAGTTTTTGAATTACAATTTCAGAAATGAAGTTTAGTTTTAAAAATAAATTTCCAAAATTTGTATAAATTAATTTTAAATTATGTGTTTAAAGTTTTACTAAACCATCTTTTGGAAAAAAACATTTTCTTAGAAAACATTTCTATTTCTTTTAATCGATTATTATTCTATTTTTAATCATTATATAAGCATAATTTTCATAATTTAGTTTGTAATATTTATACCTACCAAATTAACAACTAGTTTATAACTATTCTATCAAATATTAATATTTTAATAATATTTCACATTTCGTTCAAATTCAGGGTTGTGTGTAATGAAAACTAAAATGAGTATCATGTGTAACTCGAGAAAAAATCAATGTTGTGTGTAACATAATATTTTGAATAGATTGAGTTTATTTAAAAATAAATGTATCTTAAAGTCTAAAAGTTTTATTTTTCATTCTCATCTTGGCATCACATGTCATATACGTTATTCAATACAATGTTCTTATTTTATAAATTCATACTCTAACAACCCTGAACCCAGTAGCCCAAATTTGGTGATCCCATTATTACATTATCATAAGATTCAAGGAATCACATTATGATGGAAAAAATATTTTAATAATCACGGGAAACTATATACACACTTGAATCAAATTTACATTTGAAAACAAAAAATAAAACAAGTTATTTTCTTGAGAACACTATTATTCCACTTAGCGTATCCCGACATATCGATCATAAAATACTTCTTGGATTTCTAGAGAAAAAATATAATAAATAGGTGAGCTTAAATGATCAGTAAGGGTATGTATATAGTGGAAACCTTCATAAATAAGAATAATCAATATGGAAAGGTGAATAATTGAAACACATTCCATTTAATTAATAAACTGAGTATAATATGGAAGCTAGAAATGATAATCAATTAATGCCATATAAATAGTCACATAAACTTGAAACATATCCATGGATATTCTAACTAGTTGAATGATCACAGGGACAAAAATATCTGATCTCATAATGAGGGAATTAATAATACCACAAACCTAAACTATCAATATATATACTCAATATAGTCACTATTAATATCTATCCTTAGGGTAGTTTCAATCTATGGGTAAAAACCCATCAGATTTAGCCAACTTATTTTTCTCATCAGACCTTTTGATGCATTGAGGTGTTATATATATTTTGAGACACACCCTTCAATTACTAAGTTTATTTCATTCTTCATATAAATGGGATAAATATAAACAAAAAAAACATATTGAAAAATAGGCATATGAATGTGAATACATTCCCCAATCAATAAATATAATCATAAACCACCCAGAGTAATATGGGGAATTTTATAAAAATAGCACATCCATAGTAAAACCAATCATAAACCATCAAAATAAATAATAATTACGATATCAACACAACATGTCATCAGTGGATCATAAGCATAATAAAGGGTTTATGTCATTGATGAAAATAAATACCATAAAAATATCTTTAAAAACATTATTAAGGAAAATAAACATCTTATTTTGAAAATTAGTTTTTAAAAAATAAAAAATATTCAAAAAAAATTATTTTGAAATAAAATTGAAAAAATATAAATTAATCTTTAAAACATATTGAGGCCATGATGGAAGAAAATTTCATGTATTACATATATGTTAAAACAAATATTTATATCTCATTTTCAGTAAAATCCAAAATGTAACTGTTTTGAAAACAACATAAGATTCCTTTGATTTTTTTAAAAGTAAAAATGGGTAAAAATAATTAATAAATAATTTTTAAATATTAAAAAAAATGAAAACATTTTTTAAAAACATGTTTTTCAAAAACAAAACATATTTCTGACTGAAGAGAGAAATGAAGTTAGATTTTATTAAAAAAACTAAATTAATTTTAGTAAAAAAGGGTGTAAAAATGGTACTAGTAATTGAAAATATCATTAATAAATAGATAAGAATAAAATTAAATGGCTTTATTATTAAATAGTAATGTAATTTTTTTCAACTGGTATTCAAGAATAAATGATCTCAATTAGAATGAGATTATGAAATAAACCCTTAAAATGATCATAAAACAGAAGTGAGAATTAATAAATGAATCAATTATGTGTATCAACTATAAATACAAAAAAATAATGGGAAATAAAACATAATATAAAAAAATAATTACACATAATCTTTTCATGACATATTCAATGAAATATATTTTTAACCTAATTAGTGAAAATTGAGTTAAGAAACCCCTTACCTCACACTTCCATTCGTTTGAACATTAATTAATCTCCTGTATAATGATTTTAAACCTGTAATTAATTTATAATAGAGCCATATTAATATTTATTATATCATATATAATCCTTATTTAACATATTATTACCCGTTTGTTCATAATATTTCATTATTTTCTTTTGTTTCAGGTGTTAACTGCTTCATTTTTCCATGCATGTTTCGTTACCTAAGTTTTGGTTCATGTGCATGGGATATATATTAATTTATTCTAAAATTTTATTACTTATTTAAGTATAATATTTAATTATTCAATACATTTTTATAACCATTATTGATGTTTGGATATGGAAAATGAGCTGTGTTACTTCATTGAGATGCTAGGATGTACGTACGCACGAGCGATGGTATCATTACCATAATGGTGAACGGGTAGGGAAATGGATGATATATTATTTTAATAGAATAAAAATAATGTCATAATTGTCATATATATACATTATTTTAATTATTATAACAATCTAAGTAATTTGGTGATGAAAAATGAATTACACCGATAAGTGGAGACAGTAAGTCGTACGTACGCATGCACGATGCTTTCTTTTTTCATAGGATGGATAGAAAGGTGTAGTATTATTATTTCATAATCATAATAAAATATTAGTACATATATGATACTAGATTTAAAATTTTATTATTTAAAAAATACATTAAGAGGATGTAGAAGAATAAATAAACTTGAAAGAGATGATTACCTCTTCTTTAGTGGACTTACTTTAGAACTCTTCTTAAGGGATCTGGGGTTGGTCTTTTGGAAGGACCAGAACCTCTAGAACTTGTATAAGTATGTTTATAAGATAAATTATAAGGTTTTTTTTGATATATAAGGCTTCTAGTGGTATGAATAAGTGAAGAAAGGGGTGTCCTTTTATAATTGAAGTGAAGGGCACTTTTGGAATTTTTCAAAAGATTAAAATATAATAAGACTATTATAGAGACATATGCTTTTAAATGGACTATAAATTCAAAAAGGAATTACTTTTTAGACCATATATTATCTCCTATGGTATTATTTTATATTTTTATGATTTTTAAATAATTTAATAAAATATTATATTCATAAAATATCATTATTGTCAATTTTGACATTATTCATTACTTTTCCTTTAAGAATATTAATATGACAATATATCTTCAAACAAAGAATTTTAATGCATCTATAATGTGTCATATTAATCTATAAATTTAATGTACCATATTAATTAATTCAAATTATATTACTTTTAGTATTTTATATATCATTTATTTGATTTTTCTGTTAATTGAATAATTATTGCGTCAGTGTTGTATAAGTATTTGGGGTAATAATTTCTTCACTAAAAATTAAAATTAAATAAATATTTTATAGATAAGTTTATTATATTTAAAAATAATATTTATATTCAAACATATCCTCTCAATAACCAGATATTAAAAATATTACACTTATTAAATACAAGAGTGTAACTTGTTTGACTTTTCTTAAGTAAAATATTATAAGGGTCATAATCTTATCCAAGTTGTCACGAATAGTCATATAACTGAAACATTAATTATTATGGAGGAAAATTACTCATACTATAGAATTTTATAAAGTTTTAAGGTCATTTTATAGTCTTTATCATATTATTTTTACCCTTTATTTACCAGATTTTCCTTTTACCGTGGTCATAAAAATTATTCCAGTTACTATTCATATTGACAAAAAATAAAAAGAGAAATATTTAATAAATTTGGACCTCCTAAATATAAATATTTATTCCAATTTTTAGAAATCAAAACACATAATTTTTATTATTTATATTAAAATTAAACTGAAAAATGTAATAAAAAATAGTTTTCTTGAAAAATTCATTTTTATGCCAAGAAATATACTTATAACAAAATTAGTTATAAGGACTATTAAAGTTTAATTAATTATATTATCTTCAACTAAATATCTATTAATTTACTTTGAGATCAAATTAAAATTAAAAAAGTACTTTTTAATATAAATAAAATGGTTGGTTTATAAAAATTGGTATTTTTCACTATCCACTGTAAAATCAATCTTTTCAAAAAAATTTAAAAAATACACCATAAGATAATTTTGATATTCTGATTTCAAAAATAAATTTCATTTTATAAAATAAATTTTATAAAATTATAAATTAATTTTAAATTATGTGCGCAAATCATGACTAAACCACTTTTTAGAAGAAAAAAAATTGTTTTTTAGAAATCGTTTCTTTTTCTTTTTAATGGATCTTGTTTTAATTTCTAATAATTTGATATCTAGTAAATTAATTTTATATATATGTAAACCATTTAATTTTCATAATTTAATTATTTTCATACTCATAATTCCAATTCATAGGTTATTATATTAAATAATAATTTAAAAATATTTCACATTTCAATTAAACTCGGTGTTGTGTGTATTGAAGGATAAACTTAGTGTCATGTGAAAGAGAAACATAGTGTTGTGAGTAATTCAAGATAAAATCAGTTTTTTGTGTCACATACTATACCAAACACAATTCTATTATTTTATAACTTTGGGGTGTTAAATTCTCCCCACCATAAAATAAATTCCTCCCAACAATTTAAACTACATCTCAGTAATCAAGGGTTTGTTATTTGGAAATACCATTATTGCAAAACACACATCATAAAAGGTTTAATAAAATACCATATTAATAAGATAGAAAGGCATATACCATTATCCTATGTAATAACACATAACAGGGTTTCTAAGTAGGAGAACATTTGTGGAAATTGAATATATGGTCATGGAAGAAAAAATTTATATTTATAAAGAGTGATAGAGGTAATTGATCATAATAATTTTAATAGACAATAGAATATTAAGGGACTCAAATCCATTCATCTATGATGATTTAAAACTACATTGGTTCAACACAAATTAAGGTATTAGGATAAAATCTTTCTATCAAGATCATTTCTCTAATGTTTTGGAATTATTAAATTGTCTAAGAATATATGGAAATATACTTACTTGATACGTTTCTGTTTCAAAAGAACAACTTCATCCTTTAGTAGTTCATTTATCAATTTCCAATTCATCCCTTACTCCAATAAATGAATATCCAAAAATTAATTTTTTATTCCCGAATCACTAAAATTCACTTTTAACATACCATAAGATCCATAAAAGAGTGACATTTATTTTTTTCTATCTCAAACTATTTTCCAAAAACAATGTTGTTAGTGCAAGTTATACAATATTCATAAATATTCATATGGTGAAGTAATAAAATAATCTAAAAAAATATTTCCAAAGTTCAATATAAACCATTTCATAAATGGATAACTTTATAATCCTTCTAAAATATTATGATAAAAAACTTTATAAAGAAGGCCACTAAATTTACAAAATGTACTAATCATTAATATCTCAAACAATAAAAAGTAGTTCTTAATTGTCTCATACCAAACATGTGAATTCCTTCATCATGTATTCTATTCAAACATGGTAATAACTTTAATTACCATAAAACCTTATTGAAAACATGCATTCTTCCTTATTCTTCAAATTACACATATAGTGTTGGATATATTCCTTAAATCAAAAAATGTTGTTAACTCCATCAATTATAGTATAAACCACTTTTTCAATGAATCATCAATCAGTTCCAAGGTAGTCGTTACTCTCCAATTTAATTTTTCAAAATTAATCATCTCTTTATCCCAACATCATTATCCTGACAATAGGAACATATTAGATGTTATCTTTCCTTCAATAATTTGGTTTCTAAGAATTTCATCTTTCTACTGAATCATTTTTCTTGTTCATCGGTATCTTTCATCATATTCTCTCATATCATTAATGAGATTTTATGGTGGTATAATACATATAAATTTTATAATTCATATAGAGATAATATCATCAATAAACTAATTTTATAACATTTTTCATTTATTAAAAAATATAAACACATTAATCATTCCCCTTCGGTTGTATCAACAGTACAATATTGACCTTGATCCCTTAGCTTCTTTTGAGGCATATTCCCTTGAAAAATGGGGAATTTTTTACATATTTCCCTATTTAACTACAGTTGAAATAATAAATAGAAATTATTTCTTTCTTCCCTTTGAATTAATTTTCGTTGTGACCCTTTTCTCTATACTTAAAATAAACTATCAATCCCTTCAAGCACTACCCAGGATAATTATTTCCACAATTATCACATGTAGAAAAAATATTTCTTTACCTTCTTCACTTTATCCTTTTTTCTCGGACCTATTCTTCTTTCCTATTATCCCTTTTAAGACATAATACATAGATAATTATTTCTCTATCTTGATAGCACATAAAATTGTTTCAGCATATGAAGAAAAAGTTTGAGAGACCATTTCCCTTAAGAGTCTTGGTTTAAGACCTTCAAAAAAATTCAATCTTAAACTCTGTTTTGGGTATGTAAAGCATAGAATAACCATATACCCTTATAATGGTATATTCATACACTGTCATACTTTAATCTTCCTTTTCATTAAACTAATCAACTTTATCTTCATCTATGTTTTTTCTCGTGAGGGAAATAATTTTCAAATAATGAATCCTTAAAAAATTGCATTCCATGAGTTTTATTTCCCCTTCCTCCCAAGTATTATGGATCAATGACCACCATTTATTATCATTGAGTTTTAGAAAATGAACTATAAGTGTAACATTTACCTTTTCAACATATACCAATGCCATAAATATCTTCTTTGTATACTTAATTCATTTATTAACTACCATTGGATCTGTAGACCCACTAAATTATGGGGCCTCTATAGCATAAATCAATCCAATATATAAGAATATCATTATGAAATAGGTTGTTCCATCTGAGAAATGTTATTTTTCATAACCTAATTAAGCTCCTCTAAAACAACCAAAACATTATCTTTTCTAATACCAGCTATATTGGATTCCTCAAAATGGAAATCTATACCATATCCATGAGTATTGATACACTTATTCCTTCTTGGATCCATTTATAAATAATGTTATATACTATATTAGCTCTTAAAAAATTACTTTTAAATCATAATGTATAATTTCAAATATGGTGTAACACCTAGAATAAATTAAAAGTTTATGCATTGTTAATCTTAAAATAGTAAACATTGGTTTATTTAACAATATCTTTAATTTAAAATCTTTCATAATGGTTTTTAAATAAAATTTGAATTATCCTATGAATATTCCCTAGTATTATAAAACCAAGAGTGCACTAAGTCATGTTGTCATGCACCAGGCGATGATCGGGTTAACTCCAATGCACCATTTTCAAAGTTATTGCCCCTAGGTACATATGTTCTAGAACCATGTCCACTTATAGTATCTATATATAGATATATTTTAAGGAAATATCATATAATCTGTACCCAACCAAAACATAGAATTCCATTATATAATTTTCCTCAAATTCTATCATAAATCTATGATCCCTCATCAATGATTTTCCAAAATCAATTTTCCAAGGTTTAGACTATACCTCCTCCAATACTAACTGTTATAACTCTAACCTCAGTAGCCCGGTGTCAATGTCTCCTCTATTACATTGGAATAAGATGAAAGAAATTACATACCAATTGACTAAATATTTTAGTAGTATTTTTAAACTAGATACATATTTGAATTTCACTTACATTTGAAAACATATAATCCAACGGGGTATTTTCTTGAGAGTTCCATTATTCCCCATTGCATATCTATTCATATCAATCATAAAATACATCCCAATTTCTAGGGAAAAATAAAACATAAGAAAGGGGTGAGCCCAAATACCCTGTAAGGATAAAATACAGAAGAATCTAACGTAAATAATCATAATCAACATTAATAGGTAAATAACTGAAACACATGTCATTTAATCAATAAAATAAGTATAATATGGTAGAAGTAAATTATAATCAAATAAATCCATATAAATAATCACTTAAATTTGAAACTTATCCATGGATTTTCTAATTGGATGAATGATCACATATAAATAAACATTTAATCTCCTAATGAGGGAATAAATAATATCGTATATATGAACTATCAATATTTATCCTCAAGATAGTTACTTTCAAGATATATCCTCAAGAGAGTTTAAATAATTGATTTGAAACCCATCTTATTTGGAAGACTGATTTGTCTTATGAGACCTATTGATGCATCGATGGGATATATAAATTCTATACCCCACCTATCACATAATAAGTTCACTACATTATTCATATAAATGGGACAAATATAAACAACATAAATATTCATATTGAAAAACTATCACATGAAATGTGAATACTTTACCCAATCAATAAACTTAATCATAAATCATGCAGAGTAATTTATAGAAGAGTACCAAAATAACACATCCATATTCAAAATGATTATAAAAAATCCAAAGAATGAATAAGGATTATATCAATACATCATTTACCCATTGGATCATAAGTACAATAAATGGTTGATGTTATTAAATAATAAAAATACCATAAAAATATCATTAAAAACATTCTTGAGGAAAATATCCATTTTATTTTAATAATCATTTATTAAAATACAAAACAATTTCAAAATTATTTTCTTTGTAAATAAACACGAAATTTTATAAAGTATTAAAACATTTTGAGGTTATGAATGTAGAAAATTACATTCATGTCCTACATGTTAAAACAAAGATTCCTTTCACATTTTTGGTAAAATGCAATCATGAAATATTTTAAAAATGACATAAGATTCCTTTTGATTTTTTTATAAAAAGTAAAAATGGAGGAAAATTACATTAATAAATCTTTTCTAAAGGTTAAAAAAAATTAAAAAATTATTAAAAAACACAGTTTTGGAAGAAAAAGCTTATTTCCAACCGAATAGTGAAATGAAGTCATATTTTATTAAGAACGTATTCTTAATTGATTTAAGTAATAAAGACTGGTAAAATGATACTAGTAGTTTAAAATATAATGAATAACAATATTAGAAGAAAATTAAATGGTTTTATTACTAAATGTTCAAGTAATTACCTTCAACTGATATTCCAGAATAAAAAATCTCGAATAAAATGAGATTGTGAAATAAACCCTTAAAATTATCATAATGTTTAAGTATGAATTAATCAATGAATATAATATGCGTATAAAATATAAATACACATAAAACAATTTTAAACACAACATGATATATTCAAAAAAAACATTACACACATAATCATAACAAGACATAATCAATGAAATGGAAGTTTCACCCAATGAGTGGAAATTGAGTTAAGAAATCCCTCACCTCACACTTCTTTTTAATTTAATGTTCATAAAAATTATATATAGAACTTTTAAATATGTTATTAATTAATAAAATAACCATATTAATTTTTATTATATCATATATAATCCTTATATTGCATCTTACCACTTGTTTGTTAATAATATTTCATTATTACCTTTATTTCAGGTGGTAACCGCTTCATTTTACCATGCATGTTTTATTACATAAGTTCTGGTTCATATGAATAGGATATAGATTCATAATATATAGAATGGTATTAATGATTTAAGTATCATATGTAATGATTTATACATTTTTTGAACCATAATTTACATTTTTATATGGAAAATGAGACACATCACTTTGAGGAGACGGTAGGTCGTACGTATGCACAAGTGATAATATTATTCTATTAATGGTGAATGGGTATATAAATGAATGATATATTAATTTTAAATAATAAATATCATTTAATAATTATCATATATATAAATTATTTCCATGATTATTACTATCCAAGTAATGTGGTGATGAAAAATGAATTACACCACTATGTGGAGACTATATGCCTTCATATGCACATGTGGTGCTCTCGCTTTTCATATAATGGATAAAAAAATGGATATGGTAATTTAATAATCATAATAACATATAAGTATATATATGATAGTGGATTTATTAATTTAGTATAGAAACAAAACATGAAGAGGAACTAGAATAAGAAATAAACTTGAAAGAGATAATTACCTCTTCTTCGACAGACTTCTTTTAGATCTCTCTTCAAGGGATCTTGGGTTTATTTTTTAGAAGGACCAGAACCTATAAAAATTAGATAAGTATGTTAATAAGAAAAATTTACATATTTCAGTATATCTATAAGGATCCAAGTGGTGTGAATAATTGAATAAAGGGGTGTGCTTTTATAATTGAACTGAGCGGATCTTTTGGAATTTCCCAAAAGATTAAAATATAAAAAGACTGTTCTAGAGCCATATGCTTATGAATGACCTATAAATTCAT
This sequence comes from Viscum album, assembly GCA_963277665.1. NCBI lineage: Eukaryota > Viridiplantae > Streptophyta > Magnoliopsida > Santalales > Viscaceae > Viscum > Viscum album. Next base: position 1,470,672,739 of record OY728158.1, read on the forward strand.
AGGGGTAATTTTAGACCATATATTATCCTATTTTTTATTATTTAATATTTTTATTATTTTTAAATAATTTAATAAAATATTATATTTATAAAATATCATTATTGTCAATTTTTACACTATTTTTTACTTTGTCTTTAAGAATATCATGATAAAATTATATATTCAAACAAAGACTTTTATTACATGAATAATGTGTAATAGTAATCTATATAATTCATGAACCACCTTGATTAATTAAAATTATATTACTTTCAATATTTTGAATATCATTTATTTGATTTTTCCATTAATTGAATAATTATTGCATCACTGTTTTGTATGTATTTAAACTAATAATTTATTCAATAAAAATTAAAAAATAAATTACAGTAATTTAGATAAATATTTTATACTTCATGATACTATTTATAGTCGAGCATATCCTCTATATAACCCCATATTAAAAACATTACACTTATTATATACAATATTGTGACATGTTTGACTTTTCATTAAATAAAATATTATATGTGTAATTATCTTATCCAAGTAGACATAAATTTTCCTATAACCAAATAAATAAATATTATAGGATAAAATTACTCATACAATAAAAAATTTCAAGTTTTAGGGTTATTTTATAATTCTTATCATATTATTTTTACCCTTTAATTACCATATTTACCTGTTACCATGGTAATAAAAATTAATATGGTTACTATTCATGTTGAAAAAAATAAAAGAATAATATTTAATAAATTTAGACTAAATGAATCCATATATGGATTATAATTTTCAAAATTAAAAATTCATATTTTTCAAATTTAATTTAAAATTAAACTAGAAACATGCAACGAAAAACACTTTTCTTTGAAAATGTGTTTTTATGCCATGAGTTGTACTTATACCAAAATTAGATATAATGATGATTAAAATGTAATTAATCAGATTATATAAAACTGAAGATTGATTAATTTACATAGATATCAAATTAAATCACAAAAATTCCTTTTAATATAAATAAATTTATAGGTTTATAGATATTGAAAATTTTCACTATTCACTAGAAAATCAATCTTTTAGAAAAAACTAAAATTTTCACCCTAAGATTATTTTTATATAATTAATTAAAATGAGTTTTATTTTATCAAACAAATTTTCTAAAAGTGGAAATTAATTTTAAATTATGTGTTCAAAGCATGACTAAACCTTTTTTTGAAAAAAAATATAGTTTTTCAGAAAATATTTCTTTTTCTTTCAAATGGTTCTTACTTTAATTTATAATCAATTAATAGATAATAAATTTATTTTATATATATTTAAACTATAAATATTTATAATATATTTATTACTATTCATATCCACAATTCGAATGGATGGGTTATTATATTAAATACTATGATTTTAATAATATTTCACATTTTTCATTAAAATTTTCATCTTGACCTCATCCTTGTCCCTAATTTTCCTTAAAACAATAAAAAAAACATTTTAAAAAACATGTTATTAGCGTAAGAAAACTTATTAAAATACATAAAAAATAAAGAAACCATTGGACCATAAATACAAAAAAAAAATCTTTTTTCAAAATAAACTTTAGACTCAAAATAAAAATTTTATTATCCAAGAAATTACCTTTTATTTCAAAAAAAATCATAAAAATTTTCATAATAAATTTTAAAGAAAAAATAAAACATATATAAGTTTCTTACTATAAAAAACCAACTCGGGTCAACCATGAATTGATTACCTGAGTTGGCCCGTGATAAGGCCCGAGAGGCATTCCTGATCCTCACGAGTTGGAAACTAGTGTCGGGCATCAAGAATACGTAGTTGGAAATGATTTAGCAAATGTAAAATAGAAAAATAAACCATTATAAACCGAAAAATAAAAATAAAAACTAACAAATAAAATAATAGATTGCTACACCTACCTCCATGAGACCTCATAGATCTCCTCTAACCCCATATTCATGCTCACTCCATGAAAAAACCAAAGCAAGAAGCAACAACCAATATAAAAAAAAGAAATAATGTTATAGGTGTGAGTATTAAAACTCTAAATTCATTCCCAAATAAAATATTCCTTATTCCTTACTTTATAAAGAAAGCATAAATATTCCATCTTGAAAATAAGACATAATAAAAATAATTTTTTCTATTCTTTTCAAATTCACATAACAAGTTTCCATTTTCATGAAAAACATTTCCTTTCCACTACATTTCCAGAATATATTACAAGCATGAATATACATTTCAAAATTAAATGAAATAAATTTATATTAAAACATGGTTTTCACAAAGGTTGAAATAATCATGAAGTGACTGAAATGGAAATCGCATCAAAAACACCATGGGAAATCCACATATACTAGGTTTAGTGGGGACCTAGGATCTTTGTACCTCAGATACATCCATAAACCAAAACATCCTCATGCACGAGCCACTATAGATGAGTCAATCCAATGTTTTAGTGGTATCCAATAATCATCAGTGTTTAGTTAGTTTTGTCGCATTAATGGGAAACCAGGCCTCAGTCCTGTCGATCTACCTAGCGTACCAGTCCAAGTCTACTTACCATGGTACCTGGGCTTCCCAAACTCTTAACCCATTCTTAATATCAAAAAAAAATATTAAACACAATCACCACATAATTACATGAAGAAACACTTGAAAGGAAACCATTGAATAAAGGAAAATCACTATTTAACCTTGAATTCGCACCAAAACCCATTCACTTTTCCAAACATACAAATACATGAAATTTCCCCTTTTCAAAATCACACACTAACAGATATTCATTCAAGTAAAATTTTACTACTATTTTACACACACAAAAAATCATTGTAAATACACATCACACACCCAAAACTATTATGGAAACCAATTTTAAGAATTTAAAATATTGAGCACTCTAAAACAAGCTTGGAAGCATACATTAATAAACAATACACATGTCAAAAATTGAATGTGAATATGAAAAATAAAGGAAAGTCTAAAAACAAGCATCACCATAACTTTTTATATAATATACATACTATTTGATAGTAAAAACGTTTTTTAAAGCACTAAACAAATTTAGGAATTAAAATTAAAGGCTTGGGTATAGAAAATGTACCTCAAACTCAATGCGCGCTAATAAAGACAACAGAAATATAGATCTTCCTTTTTTTCTTACATACATATACACCTTCACTTATATGTAAGGAAACCTAGCCCTATATACATACTCTCATTGCTGAATATGGAAAACGAGATCCTTATATATATGCTTATAGTTTCATGTATCCCACTACACTTACACACGTATGCATTTTCATATACATATATAAGCACACCTAGACCCATTATATATATTCATCCTACCATGGGTGAATATATATAAAGGGGGAACTTATATATGTACATTTATACCTATTCATACACTTGTAATCCTTCAACAACGGTGGCTCGAACCCACCCCCAATGAAGACCAAAACACACTACAATAATATAAGGAATCTAAAAAACAGAAAATTCTTAATTAAAATGGGGTGAAAAGGAAAGGCAGAAGGAAACCAACCATAAAATGATAGAGGGTGGACCAAAACGGTTTTAAATGCTTTACCGTCAATAGATAATGATGAAACATGACCAAATACAACTTGAGACACCCACTACACTCCCTAAAAATGGATGAAAACCACAAAAACTTTAGTCAACCCTCACCCTAGGGTTCAAGCAAACTAAACAGGGTGAAAGGAAGAGGGAAAACACCAAACCAAGGAATGAGGAGGGGAGATAATGTCATACCTCATAAAATTGACCAAGAACCCCCAAGAAACCTAAAGGAATGATGAGGAGGAGAGGGAGTCAATGGGGGTAGTGGCGCATGGATAGAAAACAAAGGGGGGTTAGGTCGTGTGAGGGATAGGGAGGGGGAGGGGGAGACCCTTTGAAGGTAAAAAGAAAAATTAATTTAATAATAATATTATTATTATTAATTATTATTATTATAATAATAATAATATCATTATTATTATTGTTAAAACACCAATTAGTTATTTATTTATTTATTTTTATTTGATTATTTTATTAAATAAGACATAATGCATGGTTTAGATGAATTGTTTACCAAACTGTGTGCAAATGGTGATTCCCCCACTAGACAAGAATAAGTCACCTACACAGTTACCCCTAGGATTCTGAATGGTTTAACATAAAATGTTTAATCTTTGAAAATGGATCTATCAAATGATAGACCAAACCTTCATGGGCACCACAATGTTACACCTAACTATGTGGGCTAACCATTTAATATATAAAATCCTAAAAACAGATAATACGGCCCTCCAACTATAGGATCTAAATACTACTCATGAACAAGGGAGATTAGGATAAAAATAAATAAAATATTATAGATTCATCTAGTTAGGGTGTGACAATTCTCCCCACTGTGACACATTCTTCCACCTGAAAGTCCGCAAAAGACTCGATTGAACAAGGCACAAACAAGTATGCAAAAACATTTATATTATAACCTCTACTACTCGAGGACCATGAAAAAATACCTACTTTCTAAAAACCACCCAATATGTAACACCCTGACCCCTAACATAGAAACCACCAGAAAGACTCATTAGGGAATAGTGTGAAAATATCAAAGGTTACTCCATCAAGAAGGATAAAGATCAAATTCAATATGATTACATTTTAATGGTGGTCTCCCCACTATTTTGTGATTTTATCCAAACACCGTTTCCCATGCCAAAACAACCCACAAAACTAAAAAACCCTTAACACTAGTGTGACCTCTTAATTTACCAATTCATACTCTACTAGCTTAAAGGATCACATCAACAAGACTTGTAGTGGGTATCCCCTCTATTTAAAAACCAAGTAGTGTGAATGAGTCAACAAAATAAGGGGTACCTAAAGAAATATTCCAAAACTAAACACCAGACTTATCCAAGATTCATAATTCCCATAAGATGCAAGCATGTCCAAAATGGTATGAGCCAACTAATCATCCCATAACTCACACAAAGATATGAAAATAATGAGGCCACCAAGGCCTCCAAAATTAGAAGAGGTCCCAAAATTGACAACCACTAGAAGGTAAAAATTAACCGGCTTTTTCTTCGATGTCAGAGACAACGGGTTGGATGTGCATCACCCAAACCCAAAAATTTCTTGACTGTATGAAAAGATTCACTCCAAGACTTATGAATGGAGCTCTAATGTCTTGAATCATCTTCTACACCATAGTTATAAAATTAAAACCTCTGATCAAGGATTCCTATTTTGGAAAACCCACTTACAGAACTTCACTATGGACACACCATTGAAAAACCCTCATAAGATTATAAAAAATGGCTTAGAGTGACCAAACCAACCACATTATAAGTAAATGATTGTGTGAACTTAAGGATGAGAAGCAAGAACCAATGAAGGAGACACCCCAAGAACATGTTCCTCTAGTTCACCCTCCTCACCAGCTAGGGAACCTTTCACGATCACAATGAGAAACTAAACCATCATCATCCACAATTCACCCACTTCGACCCAACTTATAAGGAGAAACGGGTGATCACCCCTCACTAGTTCAAACTTGTCCCTTCAAGTAGAACCAGAATAGATCATTCCCTCAAAACATCTATAAATCCAAAAGACCTGAAAACACACTCAACATCCTCTAGTTACACCACAACCTCTATTAAATCTCAACCACCATAAAAAATAGGCAACATATAAAAAACCCAACCACTCCACTTGCAGATTAAAAAATACCAACAAATGGAAGAGAACCCTCAGAGACCTTTATACCATTATGGTAGGATTACTCTAAATAGATAATAGGAAACCGACAAAAAACACATTATAAAAAAGTTCCCAAATCTTAATCATAAATAAAAAACCAAAAATTAAACATTGTTTCAAAAACCAAGAACCACAGAATGGAACCAAAATTATCTGTTTGAAACCACCACATTCATTACAAATTCAAACCATTTTCCACTTCAAAATCATTTGAACACAAAAACCCTTTTCCAAATCCACATTATATCTCAAATCCTCTTGGAAAAAATTCATCCCAACACACTCACTTATCAAAACATCATAATCCACTTTTTAAAAAAAATTCAGAAAAAAAAACAATCCTTAGAAATGAATCACCCACCATCGGTATTCTATGAATCCTCACATATATATACATCACTACCAACTGAAGCACACCTCTACATATACCACCAACTATCAAATATCCAAATTCATACAAACATGTGAGTATCCATAGGAATTTTAGGTTCAAATAGAAAAATATGTTTCCTAACCGCTCTTAAAAATGTTCCCTGTCATTTTTTTCAGAACCACCATTTATCATTCTATAAATATGTATCCAAATCCTAGGATTCCAAAAAAAATCATTTTCATGTTTCACAAATCCTTCCAAAAACCTACCAAAACATCTTAAAACATTTTCATTTCCAAAATAATTCCCATTTATTTTTTCAACAATACTATATTTTCATTTTAGAAGTCTGGTTAAATTAAGTCAATTAAAATTTTAAAACCTAGGGGAAACACCCCAAAATATCAAAGGAATATCTACTACACACAGCTTTTCCACACAGTTTGGAAGGTAGTCCACCAACCGGGTGACAACATAGGAAGTCATCAGAGGCAATTACATGGCATGCACAAGGTTTCCCAGGACATGCATAGCTACCAGGGACCCTCTGAATCCCACCCATAATACCCTCCAAGTACTCTCAACCAAATATGAATTCCCAAATAAAACCAAAGACCACAAAAAACACCCAATATCCAAACTCAAATTTTGAGGTAATACCATCCCAGAAAACTCTAAAAATTCAAGTGTCCTTCTGAATAGGTGGTGGTAAATCACCTAACCACAATTGACTAATTGAATTCTGAAAATCCTATCTCCAAAATTCCAATAATACCCATAATACCAGAGATAAACCTTCTCTTATTCCATTTTATCACAAACTAACCCAGGTCAAACCTAAACTGGTTACTTGAGCCAGCCCACGGAAAGGACTAAGAGGCATTCTTGATCCTCCCGAGATGGAAACTACTATCGGGTATCAGGAATACGCAGTTGGGAACGATTTATCCCATGAAAAATAGACAAATAAATAAAATATAAACTGAAAAATAAAAATATACACAAACTTCCAAGAGATATAGACTACCACATATACCTCCATGTGACCTCATGGTTCACCTCTAACAGTAGGATCACACTTTCTCCATGAGTGAACCAAAGTGGGAAGCGATACCCAATCTAAAAAAATCTATAGACGTGAGTATTAAAATGTAGTAGGCATGCCTCAAAAAACTATTCCTTATGACTTACATCAAAAATAAAACCAAAACATGCAAGTTTAAAAATAAGAAAAAATAAAAATAATGATTTTCATTCTATTAAAATTCAAGTAACAAGTTTCTATTTTCATGAAAACCATTTCCCTTACACCACATTCCCAAAATAGTTTCCAAGTATGCATAAAAATTTCAAAATTAAATGAAATAAATTTACATTAAAACACAATTTTCATAAAGGAGGAAATAAGTAGGAAGCGACTGAAATGGAAATCACATCACAATAACCATGGTAAACCCCTAAGTATTATAGTTATAGGGGACCTAAGATCCTAGCACATCACTGACATGGTATGAAAACCATAACCCATAGCATCCTCATGCACGATCCACTAGAGAGGATTCAATCCAAAGTTATATTGTTCTTTAATCATCATCAGTTTTTAGTTAGTTCTGTAGCCTCAATCCATATAAGGGTAAACTGGGACTCCTCCCTAATAGTTCACCTAGAATACTAGTCCTAGTTTGGCCACTTAGGTACCTAGTAATCCCATGTTCTTAACCCATTCTTATTATTAAATGAAATTTCATTCCACCTAATCACCACATCATCACATTAATAAACACTTGAAAAGAAACCATTGAAGAAAGTAAAATCACAATTTAACCTCGAATTCACACCAAAACCCATGAACTTTTCCAAACTTACCAAAATATAAAATTTCCCCTTTTTAAATCACACATGAACCCACATTTATTCAAGTAAACTTTCATTTATATTTTACACACACCAAAAATCTTTGGAAATACCCATCACACACCCAAAACCATTTTGGAAACCAATTTTAATAATTTAAAATGATGATCATTCAAAAAAATCATTGAAGAATATTCTAATGAAGAATACACATGTCAAAACTTAAAGGTGAACATGGAAAATAAAGTAATGTAAAAAACCAACAATATCCATTAATTTTCATATCATATACATGCTATTTAATATTAAAAACACTTTTTAAGACTCTCAAGAAAGTAAGTATTTCAAATTAAAGGCCTGGGCATAGGGAGCCTTCCTCAAACTCAAAGCACACTCCTAAAGATGATGGAAACTCAGATCTTACTTTTTCCACTTGCACCCATATGAACCTTCTCTTATATGTAAGGAAACTAAGATTCTATTTACATATTCTCATGGATGAATATATACAAGGGGATCCTTACATATATTCTTATACTGGTATTTACCCCTTTACACGTACAAACATATGCATTTACATGTACACATATAAGCACACCTATCCCCATTATATATATTCATCATACAATGTGTGAATATATATAAAGGGGGATATTATATGTGTACATTACTAATTATGAATACAAATTTAAACCTTCCTTTATGGAAGCTTTAACCCACCCCAACGAAGGCCAAAACACACTACAAAAATATATGTAATCTAAAAATCTCAAAATCCTTAATTAAATAAGGAAAAGGAAATGAAGAAGGAAAAGAAAATTAAAACAATGGTAGGTAGACTAAAACAGTTTTGAGTGCTTCACCCTTGGTAGAAAATTTCAAAAAATTCTCAAAGCTAACTCGCAACACCCACTATACACCCTAAAATGGAAGAAAATCACAAATATTTTTTCAACCCTCGACCTAGGGTTCACCTGAACAAAACAGGGAAATAGGGAGATGAAAACCACCAAACAAAGGAAAGAGGAGGTAAGAGAAGGTCTTACCTCAGAAAATCGATCTAGAATCCTAAGAAACTTGAAAGAACTGTGAGGATGAGAGGGATCCATGTGGGGCAGTGGTGTGTGGCTAGGATAGGAAGGGGGTCAGGTCGTGAAAGGGAGAGAGAATGGGAGGGGGATACCCTTTGAGGGTTAAAATAAAAATTTATATAATAATAATAATCATATTCATAATAATAATAATATTATTATTATTATTATCATTATTATCATTATTATTGTTAAAAAAATTATTTATTTATTTATTTATTTATTTCATTCATTTATTTTATTAAATAGGATGTGGTGGATGGTTTACCATAACATGTGAAAACTTTGCTTCCCCAACTAGAAAATCATAGGTAACCCATATGGTTTCACCTAGAAGGCCACACACTTTAACAAATCTAGTCAAATCCATGAACAACAGCTCTGTCAAATGACAAACCCAACCTGCACAGGCACCACACAGTTACTCCTAACCATATGGGTTAACTGTAAAAAATCTAAATGCCTCTAAAAAATACAATTTGGACAACCAACTACCAAATATCAATACCAATAAAGAACAAGATTGATTAAAAACAAAATTAAATAAAATAATAGAGAAGCATTGGGTTGGAGTATGACACTTAACAAAGAATGATTAACTAGGGAAATCTAATTAATTAGGCTCCCAAAAAGAAAGGTTCACCTTGTTGACATGAATATTATCATTTAGTCTTTTTAAGTCTGTCTTTTCTAAGGGAGTTACAATCTCCGCCCATTTAAATAACAACACCCTCATTATGGACCCCAAACATCAAACCCAGGTAGTGCTTAGACACTTTTGGTTGGGTATTGACTCTGATACCATTTGTCACAACACAACCTACCTCAAGACATGAACCTAGTCAACAGACCCCATTGGTCCCCTGTAATAACTTGGTTTCCTTCCCAGCACACCACATATTATTACCCACTAGGGTTACCTATCAGGCTAATGACTATACCCAAAGGCCAACAAATGTTATTTCAGTATGTTTTCTCCTCACTCACACACACCCAGGGAAACTTTGATCAACATTAAATTTTTAAAAAAAATATAACATAAATTAAATAGTTTTTATTAATGATATAAAATAATAAGATATATAAACAAGTATAAAACATTTAAGAAAAACAAAATTTTATTTTCACACAACTTTATAAAAATCCAACAAATGTAAGAGTGAAATAAGTTTTCCCAATGGAAAATAAAAAAATTCATAGTATCATATTACAATCAAAATTATACTATAATGGATATTATAAAGTTTCAATTTTATCCAAAGTGAAAGAAGGATATTTAAACCTAATCCAAATACTTGTATTTCAATCCTATAAATCCCTTTAATTACACATGTTTTAATATGGGTATGTATTATTATCACTAAAATCCATAAACCAAGCCAAAAGGGAATGAATTTTTCTTCAAGTCCCTAGAATCCCTCAATCAAAAAATATCTAGACTAGATTTGTCTTCTTATCCTTAGAATAAATTGATAATATCATTGAAAATAGAATAAATGAAAATGTAAATTTCTAAAGATATTTACAAAGAGAAACCACACATGATATAGATATTATAAAAAATATTCAAAAAAACTATTACACTACTCAGAAGTTCTCTCGACAAAAAGTTTTAAAACTTTAAAATGACCAGAGGCTTTTAGAATGACCATGTTTCATATCTTTCTTCCTCTTATACATGGAGATATGGTTTCATCTATAGTAAAACCATAAATTGTTATAATCTTCAGTATTCATGGTTAGATAAATCTGAATTGAAATTATCTTTTTTATATTCTGATTAAATCAATATAACTTTACATATTTAAATTTATTTACTCCTCCAACACATCTATTCTTGTTTATCCGAGGAGGTTAAATCTAAATTTAATATTTTTTTAACCATATTTTTTTCCCGCAACCTAAAAATGACTACAAAACAACATTTTTAGTTGGATCAAAATCACTAAGAATTATATTTTTATTTCTAAAACAAATATTGTAAAAGATTTATTGTCTTAAAATTCTCCACAATAGTCTCCCTAACAATCTCTATAACAATATCAATAAAAATCTCATCATTTTTTTAAATCATAATAAGTGGAAGAAAATGTATAGGATTCACTAAAATATAAAATTAAATACTTCTAATTTTCAATCTATTATAAATTTATTTTTTAAAAAATAAATTAAATACAATAGTAATATTATTCTAAATATTGTTATTATTAAAATATTTCAAATGATAATTAACATTCCCTAACTCTATCAGACAAAAACTCAAATTTATGTACATGAAACATTCTCCCCCAAACAATATATTAAAGGAAAAACATTATACAAGAAAACTTATCATTTTATAAATACTTATAATTATCTAAACATCTCACTCTTTGTGTTTTACAAAAATAAATTCTTTTGAGAATGAAAATTGAATATCCACCATTTCAAAAAATATATACAAAGATTAAAATAATAATATTACCTATTTTAAAAAGAATCATCTCCTTCATCACCTTTCACTAATTTTTTAATATTTTTAATTCATACCTTAAGAAAAACAATGATAATTAATGGATAAAATGAAGTGATATATTTTTAAATAGGATTTACACAATAAACTTCTTATTAAACTTGATTCTCCAGATCTGTTGAATTTAAATAATTATCTCCCATAGATAATTCATTTTTTATTAATAAATAAAAATCTCACTCTTCTTTTGGAGGATTGTAAGATTAAGGTAAAACTTTTATGAACAAGAAGATTAAAAAAATTAAGGCTTTTACTAAACATTATATTTTGATGCCTTTTGATGATCTTATTCTTCTGAAAATGAATCTAGTGAAAATTCAAATGATAATTTCTTATATTTTGGTGTCTTAAACTAAATATTCTAAAATAATACTTGAAAATTATTTCTTTTTTATATAACTTATACACACATGTTAGTAAATCTTATAACTAAATGAATTTTACAATACTAAGACCAAAGTAAACTATTTTTATATATTTTAAATGAATATAATATTCAAATTATAAAATATCCAAAAATGAAAACTATCCAAAAAATAAAAACAATTAAAGGAAATGAACACCCCCTTGATTGAGAAGTTGTAAATTTAAAGAGATAGGATAAATAATAATTGAATTGAATATCACTTTAAATTGACCATTATGAACTTATATTTAATAAATTAGAATCAATTATAATTAATATGTTTGTTCGAAATATTGTCAAGATTATTTTTTATTCTGATAAAGTCAAAAAACAATATTACTTTTTTGTGTGTAATACCTATGTAAATGGTTTTATAAATAAACCTTCTTAGCTCATGAGTGATTTCCTAGGATTCTAGACAATGAAATTTCTTTACTATTACCACAAAGGATTGGATTTTGAGTAAATTTTAAAAAAAAATATGAGTTTCCACTGTATCCACAACACTTCATAGCTAAAAATTATAGCCACCACAAATTCAAATTTAGTGGTAGATATTACAATCAAGAATTTAATTTTTCTATACCAAAGAACTAAATATTATCCTATGAAATGGTATATTCTATAATTACTCTTCTGAGATAACCTATATCCTCTAAAATTTGCATCAATGTATTGTTTTTGTATAAAATTGGTTCAAGAAGAATAGAATAGTCCAAGTTATAATCAACCTCTCAAGTGACTAAAAATACATTTTAACCTATTTAAATGTTATTACTTTATATTTTCATGAAATATTTCAAACAAATATACTAAAAACATAATTAATAGTTGATTAGATATTAATTATAATAAACTTATATTAATACAACTATAAATTTTTTTATCTACTAGTTTCCTAGATTTATCAAGATCAAGTTTGAATGAGGTATGTAGAAGAGTATTAATACTATAGGAATTGTAAAAACTCAAATGTTATAATTAATCTCTAATATATTTATATTAAGTTAAAAATTTTCCTTTTAATTTTTTTGAAATTAAAAAACCAAGGAAAAAATTTGATTTTTCTTACCATGCTCATTTGAAACTCACTCTTAATTGGTTCCAAAAATTAATCAGAAATAGATTTTAAAGTTAAGCTATAAAAATTTAACATAGATTTTAACAGTTATGGTGTCTTGGATAATTTTATTTTTTTAAAAAATTGTATCATCATTTCCCTTAACAAAAATTTTTTAAAGTAAGAATCTGATAATTTTTTCATACCAATATCTTAGATCTTTTTTATAGTCATATTGATCTTTGGTAATTTTGAATAAATATTCAAAAAAATATTCTAATCAACACCAGGAGTTTGATCAATGTAAACATCCTCTTAAATATAACCATTAAAGAAATCACATTTCACTTCCATTTGAAACAACATAAAATCTATATGTGTTTTGAAATCTCCTAAGATTAAAATAGGCTTGAGCATAAATATTAGTGCAAAATTATTAGAATAATGTATTCTATACTATTGATAGTAACCCTTAACAAAAGAACATTCCTAATTATATAAAAATATTCTATTCAATTAAAAAATTAGAATCCATTTTTCTCTAATAATCAAAAGTTATTTATGTTATTCATCCAAAGTCAAAATTTGCTTCTATTTTAATTGGCTAATATATTGTTACATATAACTTATCTAACTTTTATCACCCAAGGAATCATTTATATTTTTAGGTTTTAATTAAGATTGGAATTCATGACCCACATATTCTTTTCAGAAATTATTTTGAGTTTTTATTGGTTAAATCACATTTACAATGATATTATCAGTGGGATGATTCCTTATGATCGATTGGATTTTAGGTAAAAATGTTAGTTTTTCATTGAATATCTAGTTTGTATTTTTGGTTGAAGTAGTATTCTAATATTAAAAATTTATTAACCTATTTTTTGGATGATTCATTACTAATGGTTTTATCTCCACTTCTAGAAAAATAATAGAAGTAGTTTCAAGAACATCGTATAGATGATTAACTTTAGGAGGTTTTAAAAACCAAAAGGACCAAATTCATGAAATTTTACATGAACTATCTCATTGATAATATTAGTTTGGTTATTAAAAACTCTATAATCATTATTAGTTATATAGAAACATAGGAAAATTCATTCATCTTCTTTTGGATAAAATTTATGAAGTAAATATTTTGTAAAAGAATGAATACATTACACCTAAAAACTATGAAGTGTGAAATTTTTGGTATTACTATGATCCAAAACTCATAAGGAGTTTTATTTAGAAAGGGGTGTTGTAAAACTTGATTTATAGTATAAAAATAGTAATCATATCTTCAATCCAATAATTTCTAACAATAGAATATTAACTTTATAAATTTTATGTCATATACTAAATTATTATATTATTTAAATCAACTACTCCATTTTTTTGAAGTGTTCTTAGAGCTAAAAAATTATGAGTAAAACCTTTTTTTCTATAAAAAGTTTCAAAATAAAAAATTTTATACTCACCACCATGATCACTATGGATAGTAAAAAAATTTATAATTATCTTATTTTTAACTTAATTATAAAAATATTTCAAACAAAAGAAATATGTGTATTTCTGATTGAGAAAATTGGTTTATGTATATCTAATGTAACCAACAAAAAATACATACATATGGTGCTTTCCCCAAATTCTCCCTATTTTTGAAGGACCAAATATATCCATATGCACTAACTATAATTCTCCATAATTTTAAACTTCAATAATATATTTAAAACTAGACATTTTTTTACCCTATTGGAAAGGATAAAAAACTCTGGTTGAGTTAAACTTATGTTTCAGTATATCCCTAATTAGACATTTTCTAGAAATTTTACCTAAATTTACAAAGTTATTGTGACCTAAAATTACATAATAAAACCAATAAAAATATTAAATGACACTTAAAAAGGGTAAATTATAATTTTTATGATCTTCTAAGTCTATGATGTAAACATTATCACATATATCAATAGATATAACAAAATAACCTTATAAACATTGAACTATATATGTATCATTCCCAAAGTTCTCAATATAACACACATTGCATAGTTTTATTATGCTAATAAGTTTTTACTTATGTCCAAAAACATATATAAAATTATAAATTAAATATTTACCAAGAAAATAAAAACATGGAATTTGATGATTTCACCATGTGTGTTGTCTCCCAAAGCGACTCATCCACTATTTGACATATTCAAGTTCCAAAAGTTTAAATTTCCTCCTACCATGTGTCAGGAAAACCCATTGTGAAATTAATATTGGTTCTAGATATTGGATCTCTACCACATTCCAAAATAATATTAAAATTATATTCTTGGAACCCAAACTCCCTTAGGTCTGGAAATGTTAGTAAACAAAATTTTAGGAACCTATATCTATCCAGATCTTTTATGTTAAAAAACAACTAGTTTTTTTGAAATGAAATATTTATAAAATTACACATATTTATCAATATTTAAATAACCAAAGTTTCTCTAGTGACATTCCCTTTGAAATTTTACACAAAACAATCTTCTCCTCTGTGAACAATAATTTGACTAAAAATAAAACCTATAAAAAGTTTAACCAACTCCATTAGAAGTTAAAAAAGGTTTAATTTGTATATATATCCTATTGAAATTTTCTATAGCATATTAAAACTTAGATAATAGTTTCTTCATTCCACTAATTTTTGATTTAATCACTTACACTAAATTTAAATCATTATAAGTTCAACTAGAAAAAGATTTAGATTTTAATTCCAATGAAATTTTATAACTTTCTCTAGTATGTTTTGAAATTAAATTATCATATTTAAAAACATCAAACTTAGCACTACTATATTTATTCTTTAACTTTGTATTCTCTTTTTCTATAAGATTTAAATATCTCACAACTTATTATTATATAGTTAAATCTTCCTCATCATCTAATGATTAACATTTCCATCTTCCAATTGAATACCTTTATCATCATATGATCAAGTTGAATAACAATCATTAGTGGTATAAAAAAATTAGAATCCAATGTTAAATTGGTAAGAAATCCTATATTTAACTTTTCTATAATATGTTTCTCATCTTTAGGGATATTTTAAAAGAATCTAACTATCTTATAACTATCACTACCACTTTCTTCTGATGAAATAT
This sequence comes from Viscum album, assembly GCA_963277665.1. Taxonomy (NCBI): domain Eukaryota; kingdom Viridiplantae; phylum Streptophyta; class Magnoliopsida; order Santalales; family Viscaceae; genus Viscum; species Viscum album. Next base: position 1,470,688,926 of record OY728158.1, read on the forward strand.
CTTGAGTTGTGTCACCACTACATGTACTCCACACATTTAGGGATTTCATACTTTTCTCCCCTATATATTTATAATTCCTCCAAAAATTTATATATTCAAACTTTAATATTTGGAGTTTATACCTCATATGAATATTTATATTACATTCATAATATATAAAATCAGATGGTTTTTTCCTCTAATGTTTTTCGCTTCTACCATTTTGAGGATTAAATCAGAAGTTTCTATTTCTAGTCCTCTTATCCATTCTTCTTGAAAAATGATAAGTAACTATCTCGCAAGATTTAGCATTTCTCATATCCAAATAATATTTAGATTTATTATTTTTAATATTAGTTCCAATATTTAGAACTCTTGAATAAACTTTATTGAAATTAGACATGAATGATACTCCATTTTTCCTCTTTTCCTTCTCAAAATCTATTTTAATTTTACTCTTATATTTCATGATAATTCCAATTAAATAATCAGGTATTGGATTAATCAAGTGCTTAGTATCATTAATAGTCATAATATTAGACACCCACTCCATAAGTATATTCATCAATTTTTCAACAAGTTTATCATCTAATAAATCCTTCTCTCCAAGTGATTATAGGATGTTTTCATTAGTCCAGAAGTACCGATGCATCTGAGAAACAGAATCTCCAGGTATAAAATTGAATGATTGATAATATATAAAAAGTTTTTTACGCCTTATAGTTATCTTGAAACTCAATCTTCTCATCTCTAGAAAATGTAAAGTAATACTTGTCTAAAAATTTTTAATATCTAGTTATCATTAAATAGTTATCCACTATAGAGTTAATAATACACATATTTATAAGATCACTCTAGTACTCGTAACCATTTCCATCAGTGATCGGTGGATGAATAAGATTCAAATTTTCTATGGATCCAACTAGTATTCTTTTCATAATAAAAACAACTTTTCTATACCATATTATTTGTGTAAGGAAGTTGATATATGAAATTATGATAATAGAAATAGAAATTTAAAAATAAAATTAGACTCGATCATAGACATAGAGACCTTCTCTAATACCAAGTGTTGGTATCGGATAAAAAGGGTTAATTCTAAAAACCATGTATAATTAGAATCTGATATCAATTTTCATTCCAAATAATATAGGGAATGAAAAATAAATTTGTGGTCAATTGTAGTCTAAAATATGATTTATAGTTTTCATCAACCTTAAGGTGTAAAAATATTGGAATATAATATCTTGTAGTTAAACCAAATTTATAAGAGTAAAAATGGTAATTTAGTCCATAATTATATTAATATAAATGAAATGAAAATATAAAAATGTATAAAAATTTTAAGAAAAATGGAAATTTAGTTTTTATAAACTTCAAAAAAAATCAACAAATGTAAAATTACAAAACCTATACACAGTGGAAAATAACAAAACATGGAGTATCGGATTTCAAACTAAATACTCATGTAAAGGATATTATAATGCTACACTTTACTCAAATGTAAGTAGGATATTTTATCCTGATCCAAGGTACATATCTTCATATCCTTGAAATCCCTCTACTTAAACCCATTGAAAAGTGGAACTATCTTTCTACCCAAAAAATTCCTTGATCAAGTTGATCAGAAATAGAACTTTTTTTCTATCCCCAGATGCTCTAGATCTCACCAGATCAGACCTAGACCTATCATCCTATCCCTAGAAACCTTAAATCACAATTATTAGATAAAAAAATTAAATAAAATTTTTAACGATATTTACAAATATAACTCTAACACAATTTGTCTCTTAGAATTAACATTAAAAAATAAAAGCATTAATCAAATCAAATACACTCACAAAAATAAGAAGTTGAAAAACTAAAAAAAATGATAGGATACTCTAAAATTTTCCATTTTTCATATTTTTCTTTCTTAGATCCATGAAGTTATGGTTTTATTTATAGGAAAACATTAAATTGTCATAATCAATAATGTTTAGGATCAATTATAGCTACATAAAAAGAAGATCCATCATCTTCTGATAAACTCATCATTACTCCACATATTTCGATGCAACTATTTCTAAACTACTACAATTATTTTTCATTTAGTGAGGTTAAATATGAACATGGAATTAAGTGCACCTCAATTTCATTAAAAACCCCAATAAATAACTTTAAAACAACATTTTATGTTAGATAATTCTTAATAAGAATTACATTTTTATTTCCAAAAAAAGATTTAATGGGATTATTATCTTAACATTATCCAAAACAATCCACCAAATAATATCTATGAAAATATCCCTAACATGGTTTTCATTATGTATTCAACACACTTGATGTAATTTCCTCGTTATGTTATGGTTTACGTGAGTATGGATATTATTAGATTTCAATTGTGTATCATTGAATATAAATATGAATGGGGGTTTTCTTTAAAGGGTTTTTAGATGTGCGATCTGGGATTACCTGATATATTATAATAATATTATATGTGGATATATTTATTTTGTTACTCACCTTCACAATAATACCTCATGAGAACCCTGGGTATCTAAGTGGAAAATCAATATATGGGTTCCATACTTGTTGATATTATACACTAGATAGTATCATATAGTTGAGATTATTCCCTACATAAGGGGTTCATCACACAATGGGGTGGTTTGAGTGTAATTCAGGGGTTATTTTGATAAGGTCACATCATAGGTTGGTAGATGATTACATCTGATCATGTATAGAATTATTTCATTAGACCCAATGGTGTTTCCCATGATGTATATTGTGTATCATCCATTTTTACATTGATGATAAGTGAAGATTCTTATTTTTTTATAATTTTTTTCCATTTTGATTATATTACCTATTATTTTTTCTTGAGGGTGTTGGTGATTTCATTATCCACTCTAATGATGTTATTATATGGTCCTTATTTAGGGAAGATTTATTATTTTACTCATTTTTTAATGATTTATATTTAATTTTATCACCTGTCTATATTTAATTTTATCTACAAATTGTTGTGTTCTCACTTCCATATTTTACTTTCATTTTAAACTGGTTTTCAAGTGTTTTTTGGAAGGTAGTGTTAAAATGGAAAGTTAGTTTTCATCATCTATATTTATAAATGAAAAGTATTTTTTATATACCTAAAAAAATTAAAGTTATTTCCATCACTCAATATTTTATTGAAATGTTTTGTTTTTTTAATGAAAATTAAATGAATATTTTTTGTTTTTGAAGATCCTTTGTAATTTCTTTGTTTTACCATTTTTTTGTAGAAAACTAAATCTTTGTAATAGAATGTTTTTATAAATCAAGTTAAATATGTGTTTTTGAAAGTTTTTATCCTTTTTTATGAGATGTTTCTGAGTATAGGAAAAAATTAAGTGTTTTTAAAATTTGTAGATCAGATACAATAGATCGGACTTAAAACATTGGATGTGAGAAATTATGATTATGTATATAGACGAAATGCATCATACAAATAAGTTTTTGAGTTAGGAGTTTCTAAAATGAAGAAATCCAAAAGTTGTTGAAATAAAATTAATTAAAAGTTGTAAATAAAAAGTTATAAAACATTAAAAACTAGTCAGATGATACTTTTATGTTATTTCAAGTTCTAAAACATTATAAAGAAGTCATGATATTAGCATACAATTAAAGAAATTTAAATTTGTTGACCAGATGTAGTTAATTGGATACAAGGCATCAGATGTACCTGATTGGATCTAAATAAAACAAGATTAGAGATTTATGAGTTATGTTTTTTTTTCAGTTATTCACATGTGAAATATGTTTGAATAGGATTAAGATATCATATTTTAATTACTAATAAAATAAAAAGAAGAATATCATATTTTATTTTATAAAAAATTTGAAGAATTACGAAGTTGCTTCACCACAGTTGTTTTTCGGATGTACAAGTTGTTTTAAGAGTTCAAGTTTTCTATCAGACTACCCCAATCATATGATATCTATCAAATGGACTAGATTTGTTCCTTTTTAATGTAAAGAGTTTTTTCACTAAATATTTATTTAAACCATTCCAAAATAAAATTTATTAACACTTATTCAATGGAAGAGTTGTTCACAACAATCCAACATAAGAGTTGTTATCGCCAATCCAATAGAAGAGTTATTGACATTGATCCTTCATACCTGAGCATAGATAAAGGGATAGATGAATTTAAATTGGACTCTATTATCTAGAAAAATAAGATTATATGTTTTAAGGTCAGATTCATATGAGAAAACATAGTCCTCATTTAAATAAGTTATCAGAAATGTTGAAGCTTCTACTAAAGTTGTTGTATGCAACTGAAATATTTAGAAGTTGAAATAATGTAGTCCACTATTTTTAGTTATCTTGAATTATTAGAGAAATAAATTGAATATGTGTTTTATTTCAAAGGTTCAATATAAAAACATGTGAGTTTTTGCAATTGGGTCAGGAAAATCAGGGTATGAAATTGAGTTTTTATATTTCAATTAGGTCAAGTGAATCAGAATAATGAACAAAATTTGGGACAAGGATTTTCTATAAAATCATTTCTGAAATAATGTTTTGAAATTAGATAATATTTTTTAATATTAAATAAATTTATATCAGACACCATAAAATATTAGAAGCTTTTAAGTTGTCAAATATGAAGTTCAAATGTGAGTGAAATTTAGAGTTTTGGAATTTGGGTGAGCGGGAAAATATTTTTGTTTCCTACCTTTACTATTTTTGTATCACATTTAAATAGGGGTAAAAATATCAATGGTACATAGAACTGTTCACCCATGTGAAAATATTTATACTCTACAAAATTGGTGTTAGAAGTGAGTTTTCCAACTGAAGTTGTTTTGTGTTAAAGAAGAGTTTCCAGAAATAGGATTCAGATCTAAAGGTCTAACAGGGTAAAGTTTAGACAACCAAATACAGAGAATCATACTGAGGGTATATGTCTATTTTTTAATAAGTTTATTGATAAGTGAATATTTGTTATATGGGAAGATTATAAAGGTTTATAATTGTACAAATTGAGAATCGTTCCATCAGACTAAGGTTTTCAGACCGAATCCATCTGATGTTGGAAAATTGAATTGAGGTAGATCGAACTAAGATTACGGGTAGACCTTTGGCAGAGTAATATGAAAAAATTACATATTTTGTTATAGATAAAATTTTTCTAATCAAGAAATAATCAAAATGATGGGATTCAATAGAATCATTCCTATATGGAGATAGAAAGTTGCTAATAGGATTTGACACAAGTTTTATTCACTTATTCATAATAGTGAATTTACATAGACCAATGAGAGTGTCTATAGAAAGGATATAGGCTCTCACACTAATTTCAAACATTGTAAATCATGTGTTCTATGTTGAAGAATTCCTAAATTTGATGGAAAATATTATTTTGGTTAGAAATATAAGATGAGTCCATATCTCATATCTTTTTTCCTAGAAGTTATTGATGTTGCTATAATTAGTTTTCCATACATTGAGAAGGATTCCCTGATAAATTTTTCTTATTGGAGAAGTGTTGAATTTTATGGAAAATATATAAATTCTCTTATTATATATCTATTATAAAATGTTTATATGAAGGTGATGGGTCTTAAAACAATAAAGAGTTTGTGGTAAAAGATAAAAATTATATTTTTAAGGGAATACTTAAGTGAAGGAATAAAAACTAAAAATATAGAAAAGCAAGTTTGAAAATATAAGAATGAGAGATGAAGAAACTATTTATGAGTACATTTCAAAATTAAACTAAGTTGTTTGCAACATCAGTGGTTTTGGATAATCTATGGAAGATTCTACAATCATAAAGAAATTCATGAGGAAATTTTTAGGTTGTTTTCATTCAAAAACAATCTTTAGAAGATAAGTATGATTTATATCTTGCTGAACAACATAACTTTTTTATTTCTTTTAAAATGTTAAAATCTCTAGTTTTCAAAAATAATATGAAATATGAAATATATATTTAATCTATGAGAAATATAAAAATTCAAGATGTTGAAGATACTGATCCTTATGATTCTAAAGATAAGGAGGATTATGATTTTAATGATAAAATAAAGTCTCTTAACTCTAATAACTATATAATAGGAAGAGGAAATTATGGAGGAAAAAATCCTATTAAATGTTTTGAGTTTGGTGGAATCGATAACTTTTCTCATAATTGACCCAAAAATAAATTTGGAGAATATATAGATAATTATGATGAAAAAACCAATGGAAGAAGGGGAAAATTATAAAGAATAATAGTCATCCAATAAATATAAGAATAAGTTTACTAGAAATAAGATAAATATGTTGAATAATAAAGTTTAATTAGACTAAAATGAAAAAAAAAATCTTCATAAGATTAAATTTTTGAATATTTTAGAACATTAATTTCAATATTTTGGAAATCAAAAGATTCCAAATATGGTGAAGAAGAAGAATGAAGTGAATAATCTTAGATAGAGTATCATCTCAGATCATAAATTTTTTTGTGTCTTTAAAAAAAATATAACTCTCAAGAAATAAATTAAAATAATGAAGAAATATAGTGGAGAATGTGTTGAATGTGTAAACTATTTTATCAAATAAGAATAAGAATACATTCAGAATATCTTAAGTTGAAAACATAGAATTTTTGAATAGAGAAATATGAATAAAGATCAAAGAAATAAGTTGGAAGCTAAGTAAAAGTAATGTAACAAGTCTAAATAAAACATTATTGAGTATTAATGTACTTTAATAATGTTGAATTAAAATTTCTTCATGTCTTTGGAATTAAATACTGAATCATTTAAATCTACATAAAAATCTCACTCCAAGAAATAAGTGAAATCTACCCCACTAAACTAAAAACATTATCTAATTTTTCTATAATTTAAGGTGTTAATAAAAGTTTTGGGAAAGATTGGGTTGATAATAAATGTGAAAAACCTATTACATTAACAAAAGTTGAAAATTACCCCCAGAGGAAGGTTGTCGCATGCCCAGAATATGCGAGAGCATGAAGAAGTTATCGACCCCAACAAAGATTCTACATAAAAAGATCGTAATCCAATATAAATTAAAGATTCAATGGATTTTATTGGTGTTGTGGAATTTATGGGAATATAGATTACAATTTTTTCATGACATGTCTTTTCTAGGAAAGATGCATTGAAAATTTTTAAAGCAGTGGTTGAAGAAGAATGAGTAATTTTTCTAAAACTCAGCAAGTTAAAAAATGAAAAACTCAATATGTTGTAAAATTTTCAATGGAAAATGAGTTTGAATATCTATAAGATGTATCTAGAAGATTCTACCAGGCTGTTCATCATGCTAAAAAATTTATGACACTCCTTCAGCAACAAGTTTCTTATAATAGAAAAAATAAGTTAGAAAGAAGGAATTTGAGGAAAGTGATTTTTTTGTTGAGAGAAATTTTAAAAAACTTAAAAAAGAAAAATCATGGATATTTTATAGTGGTTTTTCATAAAAAAGGATAGGTGATTTTAAAATATTAAAATATGTTGAAAATTGAGATAGAGGAGCTATTATCTACAGGAATGATAAAACCTTAAAAATTAGAGAAATCAAAACGGTTCAGATTGAAATATAAAATTTTAAATCTATGGATGTTCTATTTTTTTATGGGTTAGACCATAACTTACTTAGTGTAATTAAACATTTTGATAATGGAAAATATTTTATTTTCATAAAATATTCTTGTTTCATTAGAATTTTGGAAGATGGAAGAGTTGTTACAAGAGGAGAAAGAACTAGTGGAAATATTTTTCAAATTAGATAACTTTATAACTCTTGTTATCTAAGTGAAAAATATGTGAATAAGTTGTGTCATTATAGATTTAGAAACCTTAGGAAGAAAATTATGAACAAACCTTCTAAATTTTATAAAATCTAAAACTTTCTAGAAACAAATATAATATAATAAGGTGTTTGTATAACTTTTCCAAAGGAGAAAATTACTAATAAAAGTCATAGGAAAGCTGATATTCAGTCTACCAAACCTCTTGAACATATTAATTCTGATTTATGTGGGCCAATAAGATTTCAATAAAAAAAATTGATTATTACTTTATCACATTTATTGATGATTTCACTCGAATAACCAAAATCATGTTTAGAAAACCTAAGTCAAAAGTTGTTGAGATGTTGATATTCTTTAAAAAATGTATTGATAGAGAAATTAGTGTTTATATAAATTACTTGAGAACATATAATGGTACAGAATTAACATGGAATGATTTTGTATCATATCTAAGAAAGTATGGAATCAACCGTTATTTTAGTTCTCCCTACACCCCACAACAAAATGGAGTATCTGAAAGTAAAAATAGAAGTTTAGTGGAAATGGGAAGAATCATGTTAGAAGAATACAGACATTCAAAGTTATACTAGAGAGAAGCTGTTAATAAGGTTGTACATGTTAAAAAAAATTATTTTTGAGGCTATAATCCAAATGAATTCTTATGAAATGTTTTATAATAAGAAACATTAATTCAAGTACTTCAATGTTTTTTGAAGATAATGTTTACAAAAAATCAAAAATACAGATCTTGTAGAATTATATGAGAAGGTTGAACAAGGAATTTTTATAAGAAATTAACCCATTTAAAGAAGTTATAAATATTGGAATAATAATTTGAAAAATTTGGTGGATTCGTAGGATGTAAATATTATTAAAAATCTGGATTCCTTATTAAATAAAGTTTAAATTATTTAGGAAGACAAATTGAATATGTTCAATGAATGTTGAAGTGAGTCAAAATATACTTATAAAGATTCAAAATAATCATGTGATGAGGAAAGTGAAGATATAAGAAAAAATTTGATTTTTTTACTTTATATTAACATGTTGAAACCAAAAATATTATATGTAATGAAAAATATCGAGTTCATACAAGATGAATATTGATATTATAAAATCAAACATCACTCATTTTACATGTTTAACAAGAATAAATTCCAGAATTCGCTAAAAACAAAGAATGTGTTGATAAAACAAATGAAGATTTGGATCAGTTTCAAAAAACTACACATGGTAACTGAATTCATTTCCATCAAATGAAAATGTTTTTGAAAAAATATGGGTATATATAAAAAATATTAATAAACCTAGATAAGTTTCAAGAAACAAAGAAAGACTTATAAAGGCTATGCACAAGTGGAAGGTTTAGATTTTGAAGAAACATTTTCCCTAGTTGCAAGATTGGAAACTATTAGGAAGTTTTTAGAAATGGATTCACATAGAAATTATAATTTCATCAAATGGATGTAAATTCTTCTTTTATACATGGTGAGATTGAAAAAGATGTCTACATTGAAAAATCATGTGGTTTTATACTTGATAATGAAAGAATAAATTTTTTTTAATAGAATAAATATTTGTAGGGGTTAAAACAAGACCCACATTATTGTTATTTAAAACATTAAAATTATTTGAGAATATTAAATTTATGTAATTTAAAGGTTGAATAAAAGTTATATGAGAAAGAAGTTAACCCAACAGTCTAATTATAATTGTGTATATTGATGATATAATTTTTGTTGCAGATTAAGAAATAGTGTGTAAAGAATTTTATAATGAAATTAAGTATAACTTTGAGGTAGAAATATTGGTGGAATTAACTTTCTTCTTTCATTTACAACTTAAAAAAAGGAAAAATACATTTTTCAATCTAAATAAAATTATGTCATGGAATTGTTGGAAAATATTTGTATCAAAAACTATAAAGAATTTTATACTCCTATTTCATTTGGGATGAAGATGTGTAAATATGATGTTGTAAAAAGAGTTAATTAGAAATAATTTTAAAAATTTATTGGAATTTTCTTCACCTCACTACTTTAAGAAGTTTTAAAAAGTGTGAATTAAAAATAATTTCAAATTTTGATAGGTGTTTTTCTTTACCTTACTGCTTTAAGACCAAATATTGTTTATGTTGTGAATTTTTTTCCAATATCAAAGTGATATGAAAGAATCTTATATGATAGCATTAAAGATAATTTTGAGATATGTTAAAGGAAGAAATTCACATGGTCTTTTATATAAAATAATTTGGGAAATGAACTTTCATGGTTATACTGATGTCGATTGGGCTGGAGACTTCAATGAAATAAAATCGACTTCCGAAGGAAAATTTTACTTAGTAAAATGTTGTGTGAGTTGGCATAGCATGAAATAGAGTTCAGTAAACTATAGTGTAGTATAATAATAATATTTTACTGCTACATTAGTGTGTACTCAAATTTTGTGGATAAAGTTCTAGTTTGAAGATTTTAAAGTTAAATTTTGCAAACCATTGAAGATACTTTGTGATAATTAGAGTGAAATTTATCTTTACAATAATCTTGTCCAATATTCAAGATCAAAATATATTGATATCATGTTTCCCTTTATAAAATAAAATTTTGATGTTGGTTATATTGTATAAGAATATGGTTTCATAAAATATCAAATTACTGATATTTTCACAAAAGAAATTCCCAAAGAAAGATTTTTGGAATTGAGGAAATAACTTCATGTTTATCCTCTACCAACAACTTCCTAAACATCTTAAGGAATAACCCCACCATGATTTGGATTATTTTTACAAAGGGGTAAAATTATACAACTTTATCCTATAAGGAAAATTGAATTTCATTTCTTAATTAAATGAATCGGAAGTTGTGGTTATCTTAAAATGGGAGAAAAACAGAAAAATAAGAGTAAAATATAAAGGTAAGGGAAGTTTATCTTAACATGGATGTAATATTTTCTTGTCATATAGGGATTTAATACCTTTAAAAACATTCCTTTATCTAGTAGGGTGGTTTCAGGACACTCTATTTTGAGAAAGGATTAGTTTTTGTAAATGATCAAAATGATTTGTTAAAAAGTCATAGTGTTAAAAAAATATGATGAGTTGAAAAAGTTATTAATAAAGGTTTTCAATAAATTAAAAGGGGTATACTAAAGATAATTTTTGATGTTTTTAAGTTAATAAGGTTTTTTGTTGAAAACTAAATTTTTTTGATAGAATGTTTTTCATAAATCAGGTCAAAGATGTGGTGCTAAAAGTCTGTAACCTGTTTTGTTGGGAAGTTATTGAGTATCTGAATAAATGAACTATTTTTAAATTATTGTGATCACACATGCTAGATAAAACTTAGAACATCAAACCTGATAAATTATAAGTTTGTACCCAAATTAAATGCATTGTACAAAGATGTTGTTGATTCAGAAATTTTTAAAATAAAGTCATAATTTCTTGAAATAAAGTTGTTTGAATGTTGCTAATGGGAAGTTGTAGAAAATTAAAAAAAATATTCATATAATATATTGATGTTATTTAAAGTTCCAAAACATCATGAATAAGTTCGTATATTATATTAAGTCTGAAAAATTAAAAGTTGTTGATCAAATGTGGTTAATCAGATTAAGAGAACTAGATGTAGCTGATTATACATGAATCGACTTGGATTTATAGTTTCTGAGTTCTAATTTGTTATGCTATTGAACATGTGGTATAAGTTTAACGAGGTTAAATATATCATATTATAATTACAGATAAAATATAAGGACAATAATACATTTACTTTTTACCCAAAATTTAAAGATGTGTAAATTTTCTCAAGCATAGTTTTTGATCATATAAAGAATTTTTTTTTAAGTGTTTAAGTTCTCTATCACACCTCCTTAATCATAAGATGTCCTTCATATGGACTAGAGTTGTTGAATATGAATTTAAATAGTTTTTGACACCAAATAGTTGTTGACACTAATCAAATAAAATGGTTTTTAACACTGATCCAATAGAAGAGTTGTTGGCACTGATCCAACAGAAGAGGTGTCCACACCGATCAAACATAAGTGTTATTAACACCGATCCTTTGTAGATAAGGAAAGATAAAGGGGTAGATAAAGTTAAATTAGACACTATTATATGGAATTACAAGATTATATTATAATTGATCAAATATAGATGATAAAATAGAGTCCTAGAAAAAAGAAGTTTTCAGAAATGTTGGAGTTGCTACTAAAGTAGTCGCATGAAAATGAACTTTTTAGAGGTTGAAACAATGTAGTCAACAATTTTTAGTTAGTTTTAAGTAACGGAGTGAAAAAATGAATATGTTTTAATGTTTCAATGGGTAAATATTAAAATATTTGAGTCCTTACAATTGGATCAAGAACATCAGATAATGAAATTTTGTTTCTATATTTCAATTGGGTCAAGAGAATCGGAATGACAAACAGAGTTCCAAACTAGGATTTTACAAACTATCATTTCTGGACTGGTATTTTAAATTAAAGAATAGTTTTGAAGATTCAATAATTTTTAAGAATACACTAGAAGATATTCTATTTTTGAATTGGTCAAATATGAAGTTAATATGTGAGTGAAATTTAGAGTTTTTTAATTTGGGTGAGAAAGAAAAATGTTTCAGTTTCCCACAATTACGATTTCTTCAGAATCTATAAATATAGGTGGAAAGTGCAATGGAACTTACACTTTTAACCCATGAAAAAATGTTGATATTGTGTATAATTGGTTTAAGAAGTGAGATTTCTAACCAAAGTTGTTTTGTGTTGAAGAATAGTTTTTAGACAGAGAATTCTAAACTAAGGATCTGATAGAGTGATGTTCATACTACCAGACATAGATAATAAGACTGAGGGTATCAGTATGAGTTTTTAGAAGTTTTTAGAGAAGTAAAAAATATATATAGTAATATCAACATGTTTTGTAATTTCACAAATTGAGAATTGGTCCATCAAACTAAGGTTATTAGACTGAATCCATCGAGCACTTGTGAATCGAACAGATACAGACTAGACAGAGATTCTGAATAGACCTTTGGCGGAGAAGTTAGAAAAAGTTACATATTTTTTACTCAAATTTTTGTAATAAAAACATTTATAAGATGATGAGAGTCATTATAATAATTCCTATCAGGATATAGAAGGTATCTAATATGATTTGAAACAAGTTTTATTCACTTCTTGATAAAAGTGAATTTCGATTGACCCATAGGAGTGGTTATATCAAGGATATATGTTCTCACACTAAAGATGAAACTTATAAATCATGTGTTCCATGTTTGATTTTCTATTTATATATGAATTCTAATTTACTAAAATTTTATAAGGAAGAAATTTTACAAGTTATAGGGTTTAAGTTTCCTCAATTTGAAATATATAAAAAAAGGAAACAACTGCTTCACCCCCCCCCCCTCTTAGTTGTTATTTGATCCTTTGGGAAATTATTTCTCATTAAAATTTCTTATAAGAAAAGGTGTTAGTTTTATAAATTATTTTCACATTAGCATTTTATTTTTTTCATATAAAAGGGATTTCTTAGATTTATAGTGGTATCCTATTAGGATTTTTTCTCATGCCCTACGTACACACTTTTGTGCATATATGGTCTTATAATACTTATTATAGGTGAATGGGTCAAGTCTTCCATGTTAGGTTTTATTCAATTGTCATTTAAAAAGCATGAGGATGTTGGTATGTGGTTTTGACTTTGAGTAACATGGAGATAGTTTATTTGGTAATTTGGGACTCATGGTTTATTTTTGGAATGTATTATGTTATGACCACATTAGACATATACTTCATTTTTCTATTTTGGGTATTTTGATGTAACTTGGATAATATTTATTTTATTTTTTATGTGATTCCCTTATTATAAGATTTATTTTTTTTATTATTTTTAAACCTTATTTGGTTGGTTTGGGTTTTTGAAAAAGTCTTAATTTGAATTGCATGGATTTCCAATGAACAGACACCTTGTTGTAACCATAAGGTTATACATTGAATTTTTTTAATTTTTTAAGAATAATTGAATGAATTATAGTGATTTTCATAGTGGTTTAGAATGATTCCTTGAATAAATTAATGAAGGATAATATGGTTTCCATAAAAATGAAAACCAAATTTTTTGATTACAAATAATTCATGAAAGGTTTAATAGGATAAAGATAATAAAGGATGTTGGTGTTTGGAGTTGTTTGGGTTGATCAATGTATTCATACATAGTGATGGTGATGTGAAAATGTTTATTCTTGATTCATATGGTTTTGAATGTATTTAAAGAAATTTTAAAGTTCCTTTTGAATTTTTTGGATGATTCTGAAGTAAACTATAAGTTCAAAAGTTATTTGAAAGTTGATATGTATTTTGAAACATCTATGTAAAATCTTGCGCGTTTAGGTTTTCATGAAAATGAATAAGTCTCAGTTTTCATAAGAACCATTTTACAGACTTTGAAAGAATCATCCGGTTGTAAAGAAACATTTTTTTAGAATCCTTGGGAGTTCCATAAGAGTATTTGACTCATTCCATAAGATGGATTCCTTACAAGAGTTGTTAAAATGTTAGTCTATAGTTTCATAAGGATCATATAGAATTTTTTAAGAGTCATCTGGTAAAAAGGAATGTATTTTAAGAATCACTGGGAGTTTTATAAGAGCCATTATACTCATTTCGTAAGTGTAGTTCCTGATTAGAGTTTGAGAAATAGTAAAATATGTAGTTTGATAAGGATCAAATAACATTCTATAACATTCATCAAAAAAAATTATAATAGTTTTTTTCTTAGGAAATTTTTAAAAATGAAAATTCTATATTGGTAACATGAAATACTTTAAGGATTTTTTTGTGGAAAAGGCATGGAGTCACCCTATGAGTGTATGATTTATTTTATGGTAAAAAAGCTTCATAAGTTGAATAATGAACTTTTTAAGGTTCATAAAGAGAATCCTAAGGCTTATACATGAACTTCATAAGGTTTATCCATGAACTTGATTAGGTTCATCACAAGTTTAAGTATACTTATTATGTTTAGTTTATAAACTTTATAAGGTTTATCTAAAGCTTGTAGGGTCCACACTGGAATTTTTAAGGTTCATTTAATGGAAAAAGAAACTTTATAAGGTGATCTGAAGACTTAAAAAGATTCATTTTAGGGTAAAATAAACATTGTAAGGTTGATCTGGAAATTGGTAGGAAGCTTAAGGGGAGCTTTGTGAGGTTCGTCTATGTTGAAACCTAATGTTCCCCATTACTACATTAGTTGTCATGTAAACCATTTATAGTATTATAATGTTAATTATCAATTGTAAATTATGATTAACAACTCTACCACATATGAAGAATTATCTTTCATATTTTTCATATAATTTAAGGTCATAAATTATGTGGAAAATTATAAGTACTATAAAGAATAAAAAGAGGAGGATTTCTTATTGTTTCCAAATTTAAAATAAGGAATGTTTTTGAAGAAAAAAATATTATAATGGATAGAATGGGATTGACCAAGTATGTCGATAGTTAAATGGATCTCAAGATTGGGATTAAAGTAGGAGTTTATATTTCTTAAATATGGAAATATATCTTACATAAAACCCATTGTTTATTTAAAAATAAAAGAGGATGAGGATAAGTAAAAGTGATACTCTTCTATTATTCATTATTATATATGTACATTTTTTAAAGAATGTGGGGTCTGGGAAATATTAATGATCTGGTTCTAAAGAGAAGGAGGAGAAGAAGGTGAGATATATAATAAATCCATTGATCATATCTCATGTTGATGAAGGAAGAAGGCCTAAAGAATAGAGGAGTACTAGTGCTATATTTATTAGTTAAAGAAGAGCACAAATGGATAATACTAATGTGGAATTATCATCAGATGGAGTAAGTTTTTATACTACTTTTTTAGGAATACACAGAGTAATCCCTTACATTAAAAGGATACTCTCATTTGGATTTAAGAAGAATGAGTGAAATAGATGTAGTGATCAATAACAAAAATACTTGGGATTAAATATGCAAGAGTTTATACATCCCTTTAGGAGAGCCACAAGTCTATAAAATGTTGAAGGTATACCAATAGTAGTGTGTAGAGGGAATAAGTGTCCTTTATGTAAGTATTGATTGGAAGGGGAAGAAGAGAGAGTATCCTTATGAATGATAGTGTGCCTTTAATAAATAAGTTTAATACATACAGTGAGTAGTATTAACTCCTAGTATAAATAACACCTCATCAGTGTATACTCCTTAGATTAACTATTAGTGGAGAAACAAGTAAAACCTTTATATCCCTTTTATTATTTAATTTACTATATTTAAATTTATTATTCAGTGAGGATGAGTTAAAAGATAAATAAGTGAAAGGTTAACCATAGTTCTAGACAACATGGGAACAAGATCCTAAAGAAAGTACTAATAAGTAAAGAGAAAAAATTAAATCAGCATTTACCCTAATTCACCCCACCCCCTCTTAGGTGTTTATAGTTGTAACAAGTGGTATAAAAGACAAAAGTTTTTATCTTGTTGTTCAACTTCAGAATATGTTTTTTTATTTTTTCAAACTCGTGGATTCTTTTATCAAGCCTTTATTCTTAAATGGGATTAAATTTGATGGTTGGAATAAGGATATGTTTATATTTATATAAGTTCAATTTATATAGATTTTAGAATATATCCAATGTGATTATAAATTCAAGAATAAAAATGAACATATTTGTGAATTGGAGACAAGGAAAAGAATCAACAAATATCTCTTTAGTGAGTGTGAATACATGGATAAGAATCAATAGACGTATCCTCAGTGAGGTATACTATAAAATAATTCATTATACTAGTGGTTTTTAAAATTATATATTATTGGAAAATATATATGGAAGACCAATTGAAGTGATGATGGTTATAGTACCAACCTTGAAAGAAGATTGTAAATATATTCACTATGAGAAGCTTGTGATAAATCCAAATGAAAACTAACTTATTTATAAAGGTAAGAGGAAGAAGAATATATAGGAAAAATTGCTTTAATAGTGGATAAAAACACTGATTAAATTTTATATTTTATTCAAAAAATATTTTGTAAGATCCAATTACATTATAAAATTGAGATTCATCCCGAGATTATTATATAAGTGGATATTCTAATGCTGACATGGTAATCACCCCATGTTTCCAAACTAGAGGATATTCATTTATCGACTGATAAGATATCCATTACATACAAGAACAATGTTCAAAAATGTTATTTCAATAATTAAATACACTATAAATTTAATGAATATATTTTATACATGGATAATAAGTGTCTAAAGAAAATAAAATTTGACTTAAATTTTGACATAAAGATGATGGGTGAAAAGATAAATAAGGAAAGTGATTTAATTAAAAAAATAAACAAGAAATATGATGTAATATAGATAAAGAGTATGAATTGAAAGAAACAATCATCCCACTCAAAACACAACTTGGAGAGAGCATAAAACTAGATAGTAATTGAACTTAAGGTTGGTGGAGATGGACACTTACCTAAAGGAGATAGATGAGAATATCAAGGAACTTAAGACAACCCTCATCTAGTCAAAGTTAAAGGATAATGTGAGGATTCATTACAAATATTCCCATAATAAGTGAATTATGAAGAATTATATATTTAAAAAACAAATAAAATAGTGATTTATCCAAAATATAGAAGAAAAAATCTCAAATAAAGGGGGAAACAAAGTAATAATTCTGTGTAAAAGTTGGAAACATTATGTTTGTGTGTCTAAAAACCCAAGGTCTTACTGGTGGAAGGAGACTTACTTCCTTAAAATCTCAACCAAAAGGGGACCAAATGTGGTTTTATTTTTATGGGATATTTTTTACATGTTCTAAACCAAGTCATAAAAAAAGAAATTATAGTGATAATGAATAAAAATAATTCATAATGAAAATAGCCCTTCTTGTGACATAGAAGTAAAGGATTCACACTGGAAGAAAATCTATTAAACGTATTTTTTTCTTGAAGTTAAAACATAGGTATCAAAGAATGGTAAATTAGGAATATATTATGATTCACTAATTGGAACCCTCTTGGAATGAATGGAAGAAAAATTGTAAGCTGGAGAAAAGGGAGGATGTTTTAATAGCTATGAAAAATATAAAAATGAACTTAAATAAGGACTCACCCTGGATAGAAGGAGATAAAGTATCATTGATGGGATATTGAGATTAAAATCATGAATCATTCTTATGTACTCTAATTCATAACACTAAAAATCATAAAAAGTATACTAGTGGAGTTGTATATTCATTTAGAAAGATGCATGATAACGAATAAACAAAGAGTGAACCAATAAAAGAAGCATGCTCTAGTGGGATGATTCTCATGCTGGTATAGTATTTCAAGACATAGAAGGTGATGAATTATAAATAAATTATCCAAAAAGATGTTTGTACAATTAGTTTCATGAAAAAGGAAAACCACTACAAAGGATTTTAAGAAAACCAGAAATGAAGGGTTTTCCCACAATAAACAACCAAACTACTCAATATATGGATGTTAGAGGTACCCTACTCCCTATGTTCTTAAACATTTTTAACTATTACTGAAAGTGGTGAAAAATTAAGGGGTATATTTGATCCAGGGGGTGAGTGTGTAGAAATATAACATGTGATTGTGATGAAAAGAAATCAATGTAGTTGATAGAGTTTGATATAATAAAGGTTTTATCTGGTATCAATAATGAACAAATGGTTTATAAAATAACTCTAGAAGTTTTTAAAAACAACCACTTTGAATTCCAAGGTTGCTTCTAGACATTTTATATTGTTATGGAATTTCATTCTAAATCTGGAACAGAATGATGATGATCCTAATTTGTAACTACAAGGGTTTCAAATACTTATCTAATATAACTAGTGGGATCTAGACTAATTTGATGATCAAAACATGATATCAAGATAAATATTTACTGGTATTTTTCCACTAAGAAGAATTGGATAACTCAAATGGAAGAAGCAACAACATTCGAAAAAAATATTGTTTATTTTTTAAAATACTGAAAAGGGTTATCAACTTGTAAATTTTATAGTATACCAAAATATTTTGAAAAGAAGAAATTATTACCAACCAGTTGTGTCCCTAAAATAAAGACTATAGCATCTATTGTGATATAAAGATTAAGGTATTTTGGAGGGTTTCTAAATTGTACTCAAAGGATGTTAAGCCTCTTATAGAAAAAATAAAGCATTGTGAAGGAGGTTGGAACACAAAAAACTAGTGGTATCACTAATGTATCATTAAAAAGTGATATAAGTTGAGATAAAAAGTCGTATTCCTCATTCACTTAGTATTTTATTTCTTATCTTATAATAGTTTTGTGTGAGTATGACTGATTTCACAATATGGGTTGAAGTTGAAAAAACTAAATCTAAATTTTCTTATGAGATTAAGTGAATGACATAGAAACCTTTGAGATTATTTCCTTAAGCTCATGTTTCCTACACCAAGTTCTATATTATTAGTATTATAGGATCTATCAATAACTTAAATTTTTAGTGGAAAACTTACTCACTAAAATTATTTAGATAAAAGATTAGCAGAGTTTGGGAGAAAAGATTTTAGAGATTTTAGGTTGATAAATATGGAATTGTCCCAGTTCAACTAGGGGTTCATAATATAAAATACAAAAATTTAGAGTGATTCTTATGAAATAAGTGGTATCCAAAAAATGGTATCAATAGTATAAGGAAGCATAAAAGGATCTATCAACTTGTGGTTAAAAAAGAAAATCATTTTAACAAGTTTTGAATAGATCTAAGAGTTTATGATATGAATCTATTTATCGAGAGTTATTAAATATGATGAGAAGTAAACAGAGGTATTAAAAGGAAGCTTAGAGATCCATGATAGAACACCTATCATGTGGTGTGGAAAATAAATTTTTTATTTTCCTAGTGTAACAGAGTGGTTGTCTAGGTTTTTCGTACTTGAGAAGCTTTTATAGTGTAAAGACTCGGAAATTTCAAGGAAAATTTTTTCTAAAATACTATAGAATTTTACGAGTCTGCAGTTTCTGACAGCACCTGATTCTGAGGCCCGGTGTGCCCGGAATCAATTTATGAAGTTTTGTTTGGGTATGTTCATTAAACGTATGTGCGGGTTTTTCTATCTTTTGAACCGGTGCTCGGAATTGAAATCTGAGGACACCGATGAACTCGTAGCACTGGTATTATCTTAAGGGGACCTTTACTGCAGTTGTGTTTGCTCAAGCGTCCCGCGGTTGCGGGTCGCGGTCTTTCCCTCTTCGCACAACACCCGATGTCGCGGTCCTCTTCGGTCTCCACCACCTCTTCTGTTACTGTCTCCATCGATATAAAACGAGAACCAACAGAGAGTCGTCAGGCCATTTTCTTTTGGCCCGCGTCGTTCACGTTAGGCGGTATCACATAGCTGCAGATAAAACATGGTTTCATCGAGGGATGAAGAACGATTTTATTCAATTTAAAATTGAAGCAAACCCCCATGCCTCATATTTGATTTTGCACATTGACAAGTCGCGGAAGACGAGCGTCGCGGTAGTCGGGCGTTGTGGAAGATGGTGTCGTCCCATCAACGTTGGAGGAAGAGTCATTGACATAGGTGATGCTTCCTGTGAGTGATGTCTTCTCTCTTGACACGGAGGAAGAATGTAGGAGAAGTCGTGAATCGTTCTCCTCTGGGAGAGGATGATGTTCTTCATGGAAGAACGAAGCTTCTATAATTCTCCAAAGGTTCCCCACAAAAATATTTTCTAAACAAATATTCTAATAGACTTCTCCAATTTAAAATAAATGCCATGAAAATCAAATTAATTCAAATGAATTGTTTACACCTCAAATTAATTAATGAAGTAATTAAATAATTGAGTTGGCGTACTTAATGAGAGGGAGGTGGAGAGTTAAAAATCCAAAAAGAGAGGAGTTTTCAATTAAATGAAGGGGAGTTAATGGGGGTTTAAGGGGAGTTGAAAAATTAGGGGATATTGTGGGACTGACCTCATATTATCCTCTCATGGGAGTTTATGTGGGTGTGGGAACCACCTCTAACTTCCCCTTGTAGGAAATAACTACCACTGATAAATAAAATTGTGTACAACAATTTTATTTACTTTTTTTATAAATCCCCAAAAATTAACTTCTCCACCCGATAAAATGCAACTGCGGTAAAGTTACCCTTAAGTTAATACTGGCATTGTGTGTTCATCGGTGCCCTCATATTTCAATTCTAAGCACCGGTTTAAAAGATATAAAAACTCGCACGTACATTTACTGAATGTACCCAAACAAAATTTCAGAAATTGATTCCGGGCACACCGGGCCTCAGAATCAGGCGCCGTCAGAAATCGCAGACTTGTAAAATTCCAAAGTATTTAAGAAAAAAAAGTTCTTGAAATTTCCTGGTCTTTACATTACCCCCACCTTGGGGATTTACGTCCCCATAAAGCTACAACATACACTAGGGAAACATATGAGGGTATTGAGCACGCATCTAAGCCTCCCGCTCTCATGTGCTCTCCTAGAGGTTCCTGTTCTTCCAGTGAATAAACACCAAAGGAATCGACCATCCATGTAGGACTCTCTCCTATCGATCCTCGATCTCCATAGGGACCTCCATGAATTTCGCCACGTTATTGATGTTGTATGATGGATTGTACAGGAATCTCCTTAGCTGAGATACGTGAAATATGTCGTACACCCGGTGCAACTGAGTTGGAAGAGCCAGGAGGTAATCCACCTCACCTACTCTGCTGAGGACCTGGAAGGGTGCGATGAATCGTGGAGATAACTTTTTTCCCCAGCCAAATATTTGTAGACCTCGTTGAGGTGTGACCCGTAGTAAAACGTGGTCGCCATCCTCGAACACCAGTGGTCTCCATCTCCTATCAGCATAGGACTTCTGTCTGCTTTATGCATTCTTCATCTACTCCTGGATGATCTGCACCTTCTCTGTCATAGCCTACACTATCTCTGACTCGCTGAGGTAGTGAAGTAGTGACTGTGAGGGACTGCAGAAAGGATGCTCCATCCCTATCCACAAAGGATATTTGAAATGTGGCCAGCTGCTTTGTCTCCTCTCCTAGCAGCTGAATGCCTGATCTCCTACTGAGAGCATCTGCTACAACATCCCCCTTCCCATGAGTATAGACTATCTTGAAGTCATAGTCTCAGAGGAACTCAAGCCAACGTCACTATCACGAACCAGCCCGGGTACCCTGGTAACCCAATAACTGAGCCGACTCTGACATAGCCCGAAGGGCGTTCCCGATCCCCACGGGTCGGTGACTAGCACCTGGCATCACATAACATGCAAGTGGGAATGATTTTTCCACCAACAATGAGGAAGAAAAGAAACAAGATTGTATGCATAACAAAAATAAACTCCACTGGGAGTAATGTACCAGAATACAAGAGGCATAAAAGCCCAAAGTACTACAACCCAAGTACTAAAAATGGGAAAACAGCCCCAAGATCCCTAAGGACACAACTCACCAAGATCAAAGACCAATAGCTGGATCCACCTCCCAGAGATCTTTTCCCTTCGCTCGAACCTGGAATAAGAAAGTTTACAAACACCCGAAGGAAAAGTAGGGTGTGAGCCTAAGCCCAGTAGGATTCAACCAAAGATTCCATCACAGATTCCAAATATAGATTATCCAGATAAAAATTTTCAATTTTCAAATAAAAGGGTTTGGCAATTCAAAATCATATTTAAACAAATCATGTTATACATTTTCAAATGATGGAAATAAATATTTTAAACAAAGGCTTTACAAAATATGGAATATTTCTAAAAAAATGGCTTATGTAAGACATTTATATAAATCAGTTTATATAAATTCAACAGGCATGTAAAGTAGTTCAAAATCATTGACATACATTTATATCTCAAATATAAATAAACAAGCAGGCAACATGGTCATCTGCCAAAAGGTACGATAGTATTAACTAGTTATAGGATTTCGCACTCTCTATGTGAACTCAACAAAATGTGTATACACACGTCCCTACGACACTGTCCTAAGGATACTCAGCACCAACCCATCGGGCATGTGACCCCCCGCAAGTATGTTTTTGAACGTTGTCGTAGCGTAGAGTGTATCCAAATAACTCACTAACTGCCCAAGGCTTCCATGTGCTCTTACATTATGGGCGAACTATTTTAAGACTGCTTAAAATAAAATCAATCCCATTCTTCCATTTCAAAAATGTCAATTTCTTTCCATTTAAAACAAAAACAGGTTTTATTCAAAAAAAACATGTCTTTCCACAAGATAAAACCATTGGGTTTCTATCAAATCATTTTAAGCCATTTTCAGGAGTTTAAAATTCATTCAAAACTAATTCCACCATCACACAATTTATTTCCACAAATAAATTGAACAATTTAATTAAAATAATTTCCATCAAATCTTCAATTTAAATTAAACAATTTAAATCAGCAAATTTGCATAAACACACATAATTAAATGGAATTGGGGTTTACCAAATTTCCATTCCAAAACCATTTCAAATATCTCGATTCACTAGAATCGAGGTTTTATCAATTTTATTGAAAGAAAATTTGAGCAATTGAATTTAAATCAACAATTGAAATAAATCAAGAAATACAAGGATAATCAAATTGGAAAGTTGGGATGAAACCACCTACCTCAAGGTTGTTGATGCCAGCGACAATGATAAACCACCATGAGTGGTTCAATACCCCTCCTCATGACTGTATTATCATAAGCATCAACGCACCAAAGTTCGATGTTTTTCAAGGGTTCCTAGAACCAATACTGGTTTTTTTACTTCAAAAGAAAATAAAATACCACATGTGATGATAGTTTCTCTCTCCTGAGTAATTTTCCAATTATGGATTAAAATATTACATATGGCGATAACTTCTCTCTCCTCAATAATTCTCAAACTATCATTTTTATTATCACATTTGATGATACTTCGAATATCTTTGATAAAATTACAAATTATCATTTTATATCAAAGCATATGTTCATAATATTTTCCTCAGAATAATTATAAACCACATTCGATATTATAAATAAAATGATAGTACATGTGGTAGCCTTTATAATTATTCATATATAATTTAAATAATTATCCTTTGATAAATTCTTTAAATAATTATCATTTGGCAATCTCATGATTATCTCATTATTATTCATTGTAATTATCATTTGATAATTATTTATATTTATCCTTTTAGCAAAAAGACATTATCGTGTAGTGATTCCCCATAATTATTCTCCAACAATTTGACATAATTATATTCTGGTATATTTTTTTGAATATTACCCTTGATAATTTAATGTAATTATCATTTTATTAATCTTTACAATTATCCATGAGTTTCTCTAGAAAATATTTCTTTATAAAACCTTACAATTAACTTTAATAATACCCCACAATTATCTTTAGATAATAATTTTTATGGGTTATACTTTGATAATTTTATTTAAAATTATTATTTGATAATATAATGGTAATATCATTGAAAATTTGAGAAAATTAACCTTTGACAATTATCTTTTGTTAAATTGAATAAAATTATCCAAGATAATTTTTTTAAACAAATCCCCTTTGATAATCTTTGATAAAAATCGTTTGATAATTTATTTTATGATTATCTTTTGATAATGAAATTAACATTATCATATGATAATTTTTTTGAATTATCATTTTTACTTGAATCATTTGTTTTTTTTAGATCGTGAATTGTGAAAAGAGAGAAGAAAAAATCAAAATAAAAATAATAATAAGAAACCTAGATATTGCGCACAAGCAGAATGAGGAGAGAAACTTTTCACGCCAATGTTGATCAAGATCATTGATACCTCTCTGATTGTGCACATAGAAGTTTAAGAAAACTCGAATTAAGAAAAACTCATCTCATGATTGAAACATGGTTGTTTGACTAATAGAAAAATCATCACCCATCCGTTTTCATCCCAATTTATGAACACTAGATTATTTTGTGTTTAATCTCTAAAGTCGTGTTTTAAATCACTCCATTAATATGTGTTTAATTTAAAACAGTCAAAACGGGTTATAAATGAAGGTTTTAAAACCTTTGGGCATTAAAAATGGTGGAAAAACGTTGATAGGGAATATGAATAGTATAGGTTAATTGATTATTTTATTAAAATTAATTATTTAACATTTTAAAAAAATAAAGGACACCAAACGACCGTTGCACATTGATGTTATGCCCCGTCTAGGGTAAACAACCTGTTCCAGACACAACCGTGGTCTCAGATTTCTCAAACGTCAAACGGTTTGAGAGATATTAATGATTTTTTAATTAAAACCCAGATTAATTAATTAATTAATATAAAAAGTGGTATTCTTGCGTGCGAGGCATCCAACACTCGATGCGAACAAAAGTTATACCTTGTCTAGGGTAAACCCCTCATTCCAGACCAATCGGTGGTCTCAAATTTTCCAAACGACCCACCTTTTGGAATATATTTAATTTTTAATAAATAATATATTAAATATTATTTAAAAACTTTATCTCACGAGTGAGACATCTAAATGTCCGGCGCATTTGAATGTTATACCCCTCCTAGGGTAAACGCTATATTTTGGACATAACTGAGGCCTCAAATTTCTCATATGACAGACCGTTTTGGAGTTATTCAATTATTTTGAATAAATTTATTATTCTTAAAAATAATATATTGAATATTTTTATTCCATCCTCTTCGAGACTTTGAAGACCTCAAAAACTCATACTTACATAGTGATTAACTTTGAAAATATGTAATTGATTATCACAGAGCATTAATTGGGTGTTTTACCACTCATCGACGTGTTTTAACGCAGTTTTTTACTGATAAACTATTTTTTTATAATTAACATAATAATAAATTAACCCAAGAAGGATTAAGAATACCTAAAACAGTAGCCAACACATGTCCTTTCCAGTGTGCTTTGTCCTCACTCACACCCACCCTGAGAAACTTCCCAAAAGGTCACACATCCTGATCACTACTCCAGGCCAAGCACGCTTAACTGTGGAGTTCTAATCAAGAAGGATCCTGAAAAAAAGGTGCACCTTGTTGACATGAGTCATATTATTTAGTCATTTAACCCTTTATCATTTGTGGGTGCTACAGTAATCGTCTCAGGTCCTGTTCCTTCTACTATAAGACACACCTGAGACTTTTGTGATTAGAGTAAACCGTAAACCATTCACTGAACGAACTATGGGTGTGACAATCCATTTGTAAATAACTCGACTACACCCTTTTTCGCTTATGTCCTACAAGACCTTCTAAGATTTCCCCTTTTCCAAAAAGAGAAATCCGGTCTCATCCCCGGGATGAACCACGGTCTTTGACTAATATGGTCAATCCTGACATGAACAGTACTATTTCATGCCATGGATGATATCGTAAGGCCTCAACGCTACTACCAAGAGATCCAACCGTTACTCTCGCCCTCAAGGGCCAAGTCACACTATCGGTAGCAGTGTGCGGTTACTGGGTCTCCTCTAGTAGGAATCTCGAACGTGAGGGTCAAGTCAACGATTTTAACCGGAACTTCTCAGTATCAACCACACAAAAGGTAAGAAAACAAACGTCACAAGGAAAAGTGTCTTTTATTATTGCATCTCTAAGTATAAAGGCACATATCAACCACAAACAACAACATCAACGAAGATAGAGGCATCATAAACAAAGGCCTCCATGTCTAGAGTTAGTCCCGCTCCTGTCCACTTGCTGCTCAACCATCTCCTCTGCCACGTCTACCTACTCCCGGTGGACCTCTATGGTTGAACCTCTTCCTTTTCTAGGAAGGTCTCTCTACTACATGATGCTCATCTACAGGATGGTTCAAGAAGTCTCGAGCCATGTGACCCTGCCCGCTGCATGCATAACACTGCCTTCTCCTCGTATGTATGACTCTGTTTCGTGTGCCACGCACAACCGAACCTGTACCCTGAGTTCTCCCACCTGTTGGCCAGGTCCTCTTTGACTTCTATGTCATCTGTTTACTACCAGCAACAGAAGACTCCGCTACGGTCGGAAATACCTGAGGAAAGAGCAGTAGCTCCTGAGCCCGCACAGAGTGTAGAGTTGATGGTACAATCTCTTCCCTGAAAAGACCCTCGAAGTCTACCAATGTGAG
Organism: Viscum album; assembly: GCA_963277665.1. Classification (NCBI taxonomy): domain Eukaryota; kingdom Viridiplantae; phylum Streptophyta; class Magnoliopsida; order Santalales; family Viscaceae; genus Viscum; species Viscum album. Next base: position 1,470,715,844 of record OY728158.1, read on the forward strand.
GGTCTCTTCATTGTAAAACTAGAGCATCAGGCTCCACCACCTCTCAGCTGCTCCCTGAATGATACTAACAGCTAGGTACACCATCAAGTCAGTGGGTGTCCCAACTGTGTGGAAAACTCGTGCTACAACCTCCAGCCAGTATCCATCCGTCTGAAAATCTATCTCGCCTTGAAACCTTAGAGGCCTTTGTCGTAGGAACCTGTGCAAGGCACTCAAGTGGCGCACATGCTCTGCTGCTGGGGTTGGTGGCAACGGTAGCCCAGTGGTTAGTGGTACCACTGGTGCCTCCGCTGTGATGGGGCCCCCCACCGTGGCCTCACTACTTGGTGGGTTACCATCACGATCTCCACTCGGAACTTGCGCTGACTGACTAGGTGAAGACATCCCAAAAAAGAAATAGGTGCTCCATGATCAAAAGATTATACCTGGTGAGCTGACCTAGCTTGATCTGACTTAAAGGAAAACTTTTGAAACACACACACAATCAGTGTTTTCATGCACTAAGTCGGAAATTAGTAGTCATGGTCCTGGTGTACGGATATGTCGGCCGCCACACCAACACTGGACTCCTTGAATTGAAAACCACACTCGGTACTCTTAACACTATTTCTTCACAGAAAGAAAGATCAGAGTCATGTGTTCTGCGGTAGAACTAACTCCTCTGATACCAATTTGTCACGACCCGTCCTCGGGGCCCGTGTTGTGACTACCCCAAGCCCGCCTTCCATAGGCCAGGGGCTGGTGACTAGCACCAAAGGCGTAATTCCTAATAAAAAGGGAAGGCATTGCCTTTATAAAAGTAAACAAACACAATAGAGTACACAATAGAAGAAAGCACTAAGTAATACCGAATACAAAAGTAAGTGCTGAAAGTAAAGAGTCCGAAAATACAAGTCCAACAGTAAAGTACAGTACAACTGAAAAGCTAGTACAACTGTAGTAAAGTAAAACAGAAACCACTGAGTCATCCTATGGTAACCCCACCTGAAGGTTGGGTACAGATAGTCTCCTTAGTTCTCCACACCCGTCCGTCTTCTTCGGGTACCGTCTTGTCATGAGGTCCACCTCCGGGTACCGTCTCGTCATGAGGTCCACCTCCGGGTACCGTCCAGTCCTTGTACACTCATCCTTGGTCAGCATTGTCCGCCGTCTGCATCCAACACTACGAGGTGTGGGCATAGCCCGTGCAGGGGTGAGTATAAAGATACTCAGTAGAGACCCCGAGACCCTCAAGGTCTCACAAAATCCAACAAGGATAAATTAAAAAAGTATGATTTCAAAGGATAACCATTACTTAGGTATATGCCCATACATATACCTAAGTTATCAATTAACCCATCTCAATCATGAGGAAAACACAAAGGTCAATGACTCAGCTCAAACCGGTATTTTTATTCATGGAGTTGAAACCATGGCTACTGGAGAACTACTCCTCTCTCGAGTACAGTGGGCCTACCACTAAAACCAAGCGCTTCCCAGTAACCTTGAACTGCTGAAGTACTCCACCTGTCGAGTATTGTGGGCATACTATTACAACCAAGCGCTTCCCACCATGGGTCTACTGCTACTACCAAGCACTCCCCCTCATATCCTAAAAAGGTAATCCTTTTGTCGAGTACCGCGGGTCTGCCGCTACAACCAAGTGCTCCTCCACTGTGGGTCTGCTGCTACAACCAAGCGCTCCCCACTGGGCCATCCGAATCACTCCGACTCGATCGATCAGCAGTCGTCAAGTCTCATCCAGCTAATAAGTCTCTACAATCTGCTCGCTCGGCACCGGGAGGGTCCTCTCCACGTGCCACAAGACGATACTCCATGTGTCATGAATTCTAACGTATAAGTATCACAAATAACTTCCACGTCATAGTGGTCACAACACAACAGACGGCGCGTCAATCGGACGCTCGGTCTGTGAGTTATTGACATTTCCATTCCAGGGGCCTGGTTGGTTTTTAGGCTCAAACCAACCCGACCGTACTCCAAAAACATCTGAAACTCAAGTGGAGTATTCCAAAAGAACTATCTCATAAAAAGGAAACCAACGTAATTGACAGAACGTCAATCGGACGTCTGGTACATAAGTTATAAGTGTTTCCACTCCGAGGGCCCGCTTAGTTTTGGTTTCGAACCAACCTAGCTGTTTTTTCAAAGTCGTCCAAAACTCACCAAGATTATCGCAAAAAGACTGCCTTGTCACGAGAATCTCAGTGTCGTAGACGGCGCGTCGATCGGACGTGTGTTCTTGAAGTTATTCCCGTTTAAGTGAAACGGGCCCGGCCCGTCAAGCCCAGTGGGCTGGCGAGTCGGGTTGTCCAAGTTTCGACGTGTCCAACCCGGCTGGGGTCAGACTAGCCCGATGAAGCGCGCAGCCCGGCCCGAGGGGTCACGGCCTGGCCCGGCGGGTCACGGCCCGGCCCAGCCTAGCGCGGCGCGGTGCGGCCGGGCCCGCCGCGGCTTGGCCCGGGTGGTCGAGCGACGCGGGGGGGGAGGGGGGAGGGAACGTTCCCAAACCAGCGGCGCTGCCCCCCTATCCGGCGGGCCGAAGCCAGCCAGTCTTCCCGGCATGAGCGGCCCGCACGGGCAGGCCGCGGTCCTTCCGCGCAGCACCTGCGGGTGCGGCGGCCTCCATCAACCCGGCCAGCGGGTGGCCGGCCATCTCGCAGTCGAAGCGGCCCGAGGAACGCGGGCCGCGGTCCTCCGCAGCGCGGCGCCCCTTGTGGTGATGTTGTCTCTTCGATCCAGTCGGCTTTAGTCGGCTGGTTCTTCATTGGGCGAGCGGCCCACGACTGCGGGTCATGGTCTTTCCCTCTTCGTATGGCACCCGGTACCGGTCTGACACCAGCTAGGTCGGACCCGCCAAAACTGGGACGACCTGACCCGCCATCCCACTGGGCTTGACGGGCCGGGCCCATTTTACTTAAATGGAAATAACTTCAAGATTTCACGTCTGATCGACGCGCCGTATGCGGCACTGGGATTCTCGCGATGAGACGGTTCTTTTGCGATACTCTACGTGAGATTTGGAAGACTTTGAAAAAACGGCCAGGTTGGTTCGAAACCGAAACCAACCGAGCCCTCGGAGCAGAAACGCTTATAACTTATGGACCGAACGTCTGATTGACGTGTCGTAAACTATGTTGGTTTCCTTTCGGTGAGACAGTTTTTTTGGTATACTCCACTTGAGGTTCGGACGTTGTTGGAGTATGGTCGGGTTGGTTTGAGCCTCAAAATCAATCGGGCCCCTAGAACGGAAATGCCAATAACTCACAGACCGGGCGTCCGATTGACACACTGTCTCTTGCATTGTGACCCCTATGACATGGCGGTTCTTTGGGATACTTATACGTTAGACTTCATGACACTTGTAGTATCGGCTTGTGGCACGTGGAGTGGACCCTCCTGGTGACGAGTGAGCAGATTATAGAGACCTATTAGCTGGCTGAGACTAAACAACTGCTGATTGATTGACTCGGAGTGATTCAAATGGCCCAGTGGGGAGCGCTTAGTTGTAGCAGCAGACCCACAATGGAGGAGCGCTTCGTTGTAGTGGTAGACCCGTGGTACTTGACAGAAGGAGTACCTCTATAGGCTATGAGGGGGAGCGCTTGGTTGTTGTGGCAGACCCATGGTGGGAAGCGCTTGGTTGTAGCAGCATGACCACAATACTCGACAAGTGGAGTACTTCAGCAGTCCAAGGTTAGTGGGAAGTGTTTGGTTGTAGCGGCAAACCCACTGTACTCAACAGAGGAGGAGTTCTCCAGCAGCCGTGGTTTCGACTTCGTGAATAAAAATCCTGGTTTGAGCTGAGTCAGTGACCTTTGTGTTTTCCTCATGATTGAGATGGGTTACTTGATGACTTTGGTATATGTATGGGCATATAACTAAGTAATGGTTTTCCATTGAAATCATACTTTTTTGGTTTATCCTTGTTGTATTTTGTGAGACCTTGAGGGTATCGGGGTCCCTACTGAGTATCGTTATATTCACCCCTGTATGGGCTATGCCCGCACCTTGTTATGTTGGATGCAGTCGACGGAGAGCGCTGACTAAGGCTGAGTGTATGAGGACTGGACGGTACCCGGAGGAGATGGACGGGCGTGGAGCACTGAGGAGACCATTTGTACCCACCCTTCTGGTGGGGTTCCCAGAGGATGACTCAGTGGTTGTTGTTTTACATTACTGCAGTTGTACTATCTTTTCAGTTGTACTGTACTTTACTGTTTGACTTTTATTTCAGGTCCCATTACTTTCAGCACTTACTTTTTTATTCGGTATTACTTAGTGCTTTCTTCTATTGAGTACTCTGTTGTTTTTGTTTACTTTTATAAAGGCAATTCCTTCCCTTTTTGTCGATAATTACGCCTTTGGAGCTAGTCACCAGCCTCTGGCCTATGGAAGGCGGGCTTGGGGTAGTCACGGCATGGGCCTCGAGGACGGGTCGTGACATGTAGTTTAAGAATTAACTATTCCCCATTCAATTATTTTAATTTTTTGGTATTTTCTATTTTAAAAAAGAAATAAAATATGTGTTTTGATGTTGCGGAATACCGAAAAATAATTTCAATATCCAATGAAAACAGAATGAATGCATACAAAATGAAGTTAGGAAGAAATAAAATTATCCTTGAAGAATCACCTATAGTGAACATTAATTGCATTAAAATTAGTTTCATATTTGTATAATGAACACACTCCATTATATGTATGAACATCCTCTTATTATCTAATTTTGAATATGTGGTGGACTCAATGATCACCAAGTACACTACACATCCACCTCCTTGATCAAGGGAGAATAATGAAAAAGAAAATGCTAAGCCTTGGGTGGTAAGTGGAGACACAAAGGTGTATTTATCACTAATATACTCCTTGTCTTAACAATAATAAAAAATAAAACATTGGGTGTGAATGTTCATGTATTGGGTTTGGAACTGGATTACTCCCTTGGGGGAGTCTTTGTAACATCCCGGATTTTCAATGAATATTTTTATAAAGTTTTCTTCTTAAATTAAATATGTAAATAATGAATTCATTTTTTTATTTTTTATTAGTATCATCCAATAATTTATGAAAATATTGTACACATGATTTGTTTCGTTATATTTTAATCAAGTTTAATTAAATTCTCTTTTTTAATTTTTTTAGCAAAAGTGAAGCTTGCATGTCAAGCAACAGCTCATCCCATCCGAAAAGGTCACAGGGCTCGAACCCATGATCGAAGGGTAACAAGGGTGTATCATATACCACTAGACTACATGATACCCCATTTCCATCTTCCATACCTTTTATATATATTCATAGATCACTTTTACTATACAAATTATTCTTTTTACATATATAGTTTTTTCTTTGAAGACTACATTATTTTTATTAATGGAATTATTTTCTTGATAATTAAGATATTAAAAGATACATGTTAAAAGATGTCAGGTGGATGTGAGTGTTCATATCTTCTCTCCAATGGAATCTAGGGTTTCCCCTCTATGCTATCTTTGATTATGAAATCAACGGCTAGTGACTCCCTTGTCCAAGGACATTTCGATTCTCACAGACATGTCGTGCCTAGATTGATGGGTTATTTGCCTACATATGAAAGACATCCAACAATGAATGCATTCAAGGTTAGTGAACACTATAGAACTTTTTATCCTTTCAAAGGATTGAATTTTTGTATACTTAAGAAGGGTAACATCGCACATGCCAAGGTGGATCCAGAGGTGGTTGCAGTGAGGCTTGATCTTGGGGCTCACTCAATTATAGCTTGACTCATCTTTCCTAGAGGATCTGAGCCATAGAAGATCGAGCATCTCACACAGTGGATTTCCGATATTTGGGGCTCCTGCACTTGGAAGTGTGTCTTTCTGGGGTGAGGATTTTTTCAACTTCTATTCCCCTCCGAAGAACTCAAGATGAGGGCATGTGGGTACGTATCAATATCTTTCAAGCCAGGCGCGCTGCACATCTGAGAATGGGACGAAAAATTCAACCCTCTGAAAATCGGTAACTCTTTAATCCAAATTTGGGTTAAAGTCTTTGGCCTAAACTAGATTGTGTGTCATCCTAGAATATTATATGATATTTCCTTGTCTATACAAGTTCCTATAAAAATTTATAGAGAAACTAAAATAGCTATATTTGGGCATTATGCTCGTTTCTTGGTGGAAATAGACTTAGGTTCCTCTTTGGTGGATAAATTCAATCTTTCTAATGAAGAATAGGATCTTGAGTTGAGAATAGAATTTTAAAATAGGCCCAAATACTGTCTAGAATGTAGAGTTATTGGTCATGATTCCTCTAAATGTAGGAGGTCTGTTTTTTTGAATTTTGTTCTACTCATAGACATGATTCTAACCTATGCTTAAAAAGGATCAAAGCGCTGAATGAAAACACTAATAAGGTGTCTGTTACTATTTCACATAATCCTCAATTAAGGGTTCTTGACCCACAAACTCAACAAGTGTGTAATTAAATGGAAGAGAGGATATTGGCTTAGAATTCTGGACCCAGTGATGTTGGAAATCATATTATAGGCACTATGGAAGATTTTGAAAATAATAGATCATGGGATGATATTGTTGAGAAATTTCAAATAGGTAAACCCCAAGTAAATTAGGAACATCGAAAAAAAGAAGTAGGTACTCTAGCTATGGAGAGTTTTGATTCACATGTGGAAATATAGGGGTCATGTTTACTGAATTCTCACTCTGCTTCTTAAAAATGCACTGAGAATTCTATTCTACCAAATCATGTGCATTACCCAGGTGGACCTACAGACTGCATATGTGTGGGTTGTTCTGAAACAAGATATCAGGTTCATTCACCTGGTGTTGCTCCTACAAATGAGGAAGACAATTATTCCTCCAGCCCTTCTAAACCAACCTCCATGAAATCTGGAAAACAAGAACATATGGATTTGGCACCCAAATCTCCTCCTATGCAGGTGTATTCTCCTATACTTAACATGGCCTAGAAATCTTGTACTCAACCAACGAAGGTAAACTGTCCTTTCATTTCACTCTCTTATTGTAATGCAAGGGAGTTAGATGTCAAAAACACTCACATTAATACCCCATGGGAGGAAAAGGCAGAAAACACTCCAACACTCTAGTCAATTTCACTACAACATTTTCCTAAATAGGATAAAAATGAGACTCCTTCAATAGAAACGCATCAAATAGCTACAGCTTATGATCAATTAGAAGGAACCTGGCAATAAGAAAATTGTAAATGGGGTTGTCAACCTAATCATGGGAGGGGGTGGGGATGTTTAGACTGGTTTGCAAAGAAGGATGATCCATCTGATGACTCTGACCTGGATGGCTCATATATTGAAAGTCTCCTTCAACAAGTAAAAAAATTAGAAGCAATCCACTTATGGAGTCATGGGAATAGGCGACGCCATAGACTGAGGGGGCATACAAGATAAATAACTCAAGATTTTAGATAAGATAAAGAAAAAACATGGTGCCTCGTGATGGGGGTATTAACAATTTGTGAGACCCCCTGATGTTATTTTACTTTTTTGTACTTTTTATTTATGTTTTAATAAAAAGGTTCATGGACCTGTCAAAAAAATCTACTTGTAAAAAATTATTTTTCAAAAAAGGAATAAGTTTCATAAATTATTAATTACATTTTGGTTTATTTAAAATATAAATGGTTTTTATCAAATTTGGTTACATGTTTTATTACTCTAAATATTTCTCTTTAAAATACAATAAGTAACTTATTTCATAATAAAATGATATTATGAAATATAAATTATTTTTAAAAAAATAATTTTCAATTATTATTAAAAATTATTATTATGTTTTTATAATATAGTTTTTATAAAATTAAAATAGTTATTGACATGTCTTTGTAATTATAAAGTATAATGGTTTTTGCGCTAAAACTCATTTTTCTAAATTACGTATTTGGAAACTAAATTCCTGTTAATTATAATTATAAAATCATAAAATTAATAAAATAATTTGATAGTAATATAATGAATAATTAATTCAATAGTAACATGGATACAAACTTATCTCATAATGAAATTAGATTTTATAGAACTGGAGCTTTCGAGTTTTACACACTGAATGGGGATTTTTGAATACACAATTATTTTCAAGTTTCACATTGATGGAGAATTATTTTTAGGAAAAGGAATTTATTTTTTTGGATTATAGAATCAAATTTATCATAGGGTGATTTTTTTCTGAAAATTTTAATTTTTGTAGTTAAAAATGAAAATATCTTTTTTGTGACATTATTATGATACAATCATAATGTAATTTTTTTTGTATTAGTTGGAGTGAGTAACTCAAGAGTGGGGTTTAATTGATTTCCCAAAAAAATATCTTTTTAAAAATAATTTAAAACTAAAATCCACTAATTTTGTAAATATACTGAGTTAATCAAAATAGTATAAATATATAATTTGAATTTTTAAATAGCTTCTCAGATCATGATCAATGCTCAGTTAAAATAATCTTTGAAATAAATTTAACTTTTAAAACTAAATTACTTGATCAAACACTCTATATAGAATAAAAATTATGATTAACTATCCAAGTAATGTTTTGATATATATTTTAAAATAAATTCAGTTATAAAACATTGAAATACAAAAAACAAAACTAATAGAACGCAAGGTAGAATAAAAACAAGGGGTGCAGTATCAATCTTAGACTTAATCCCCTATACTTGGAAATCACTTTTTACCATAAAATTTATTAAATAATAAACATTATCCACATCTTATATTAGGTTTTACAAATAATGATGCACAGGGTTATCCAAGAAAAAAGCCTCTTCCAAAGTTATAAGTGGGATAAAAATAAGTACATGTCACACAAGACCACATCCACATTTTTTGTGGGTATAAAAATTATTAAATTTATGAAATTGTTTCAATACCTCTCCAGTTAAGTGAATGATTTTATGATTTACTAATAAGATTAGGAGAACTAAATACAGCACAAATATAAATCATAAATAGAAAGATAAAATGATTAGATATAGGAAAAGTGATGCTACTCAATCTGAATAGATTCATATGTTCAATGGTCCCCAAATATGTCTTAGTGAGAAGTTCAAATAGGTTCTATGAAATGTTCATTAAAATAGAGTGTCGTGAATGTCTAAAAATCCTCCTATTTTTAATCTATATATATTCAAAGTAATTTCACATATAGGATTATAAGGGATTATTCTTAATTTGTGCATGTATTTCTACTTGTATCACTACTATTGGCTCTATGCATGCATGAGAGAGTTATTCTAAATTTATATAACATGAGGTACAATTATCCATTTGATAATAATAATAAAAAAATATTAATCCTCAAGCTGAGAAAAAAAATAGGAAACTATGACTTTTTATTTAATGAATCCATGGAGTAGTTTAAGAATAATGATTATTAAATCCACATGTGTCTAATTACATTTAATTATTTAAACTAGCCATTAGAGGAATTAAATACTAATAAGATTATGGAAAGAAGCTATAACACTTTGATGGTATATCTCTAAACAGTAGATCTATTCTAGAGGTAGATTATCACTAGTAGTAGATGAGTTTTGGTGGTATCTCATCTTGGTTGTAGCATTAGTGAAAGGAATCATAGACTAGTGGTAGTAAAGTCTAGCGGTATATTGATTCTGATGGTATATTTTTTGAAGATAGATCTAACTAGCAGTACATCTATCTAATGATAGATCTCTTCAACGGTATATCTCTTTAGTGAAAGATCTATTTAGTGTTAGATCTGTCAGTGGTTCATGTGTCATCAATAGATGTTCCATCAATATATATGTCAGTTGTATTTAATTTCAATAGGTATATTAGGTTGAACTAATAGTAGATCAACATAACCATTGGTATATCTTCTTGAACTAATGGTATATGCATTTAACTAACAATATATCATCAATGTCTGTGGTATATGCATTGAACTAACCATAGAAAAACACTTAACCAAGTTTATTCACAATGTTTCTTAGAAAATAGTTTACAATCTCAAAACATTTAACTTGTTATATACATAAAAAACATGATTTATGATCATTAAAAAATGAGGTTCTAAAAATATCCCTTTTTTGATGATAAAAAATAATGACATATATATAAACACAAATACATAGATAGTTATAGATGAATATGAAGAATTTTCTCCTTAAAATTCCTAATTTTGGCTGTGTAAATTATGCATTAATTACCATCTTAAAGGTTATTCAAGTATACTCCCTCTTTTGGGATTATTAAAAAAAATAAAATAATATATATATATATATATATATATAATGAAAAAAAACAATAATTATATATAAAGTGTCAAATATAACATCCAAAAAAGTAATAAAAGGAAAATACATTCCCAAATCAAAAACCAATCATTGTCTGAACCACTCTCATCTCATTGAGATGAAGGGATAACTACATACTTTCCTTATCCATTGAATGGAGGGATAGAAGTTGTCGTAGAGGGTGTAGGAGTAGGTGGAGGAGTCACCCTAATCATGACAGGCCTGAGATATTGAACTGCCTCAACTGGATTCACGCTAAATGGTTGAAATTCCAGAGTCAAGGGTGCATAAGTGAGGTCAGAAATAGCTATATCTTGAGGTTCCACTACTTTAGTCCCAGAGTTATATAGAAATTATTTCATAAAGTTAACAAAATTTGCAATAACGTTTTCCACCATCCTTCATTTCTTTGAATAAATATTTCTTATCTTCCATGAAAATCTTGAGTAAAGGGGATAAAACATTGATATGATTCACATGATACTTTAATTCCCTAGTCACAGGAGGAATTCTTAAATCCTAAACAAGAAATTTAAAGTGTGAATTTATATCATTCTTTTTATAAATTCTGGAGTGTTAATACTTAATTGTTTTTGTGATAGTCTCTCAATCACTTCTATCTTCATTCAAGAATTCCCTAACCAGTTTATAAATATGATCACCATGTGACTTTATATGATTAAGTTACTATTTATAATATGCATAAATATCACCTATAAAATCCTTTATTTATTCTCTAGAAATGGAAGGAGTCTCGTCTAAATCAACTAGAGGAGAAGGAGGTGGCGCACTAGAAGTGGAAGCACCAGCTATTGGAAGACTCAAATCTCTCTAAAAGAGATAATTTCCCTTCAACAAAGATCCATATCATATCATGAATTATGGATCTAGTGTTTTCTATTTGGTCTTCCATCCTCCTCTTCTAAATTTCCATTTATTTTATTTTTAAGATCACATTAGGTTAGAAATGAGAGATGATAGATGCAAAAATCCATCAAGCATTAGCTTCACTGATATTGGTCTCTCAAGGAGGTGTAGATTTAATAATATCATTAATATAAAATATAATAATCACTCTAAAATCATATAGATCAACCATATTTAGATATCCAAAAGGTAGAGGAAATTAATTTAGATGAGGTGGAATCCTCTCTTGGCTAGGTAGGTCAGTCTCTATGTGTCCAGATTCAGCTGCATGATCAGCAGAGGGAAAAGATTCAAATTTTACTACTTCACCTAGTTGTTCAACTAAAAATACCTTAATATATTTTTCAGAATTGGGAATGTAAATTCCATTATACATAAGTGGACTAGTCATCATTATCATCACCATCATCTGACCCAGAATCTGAATAGTTAATTCCAGGCTGAGTAGCTTCTGGGGATTTCTCCCCCTTTGCAGTTGATCTCTCTTATTCTCTATCAGAGACAACATCCTTAGATTGAATCATAGAATCTTGAACCTCATCACCATTTCAATACTTACTTTTTATAGCTTAAACTCTTGAAGCACTTTTTCATCTTTGGAAATAGATCATTGGCTAACATAAATATGTTGAGTATAACTAGGTCGGACCTCATCATCAGAATTACCTGAAATAGGTGAACGAGGGGAGATGTGTGACAATTATTCCTTAGAAATATTACCATAACCATTCTCAACCCCATCATATCCATCAGATACTTGAACAACTTCTCTTGATATCTTATAATAACTCTCATACTATTCTTTACCCGAGAATTTAGTCTATTCATAATTTTGAAATTTACTAATAAAAAATTCATTAGTAGGAGGATAAAGAGATGGCCTATCAATTACATAAGAAACATAAGGTATTACAACCACATAAAGGTCACTACATTCCTCTACTAAAACTAGAACTCAAACTTCTTCTCTAACTGTAACTTCTTCTTCCTCAAATTCATTATTGGAAGGATAGACTAAAACTTCTTATGGATCTAATCAAGGATCAACCATATCTCTAAGTCTATAATGGTGTTGTATAGGGTTGAAATTCTCATAAATCTTATCATTCTCATCCACCCATTTATTCATCCAAGGGTTCTAATTAATATTCATTATTTTTCAAAAAAAGTGACTAAAACTGAAACCTCCAAAACTGATTATTGTATCTTCTATTTAAGAACTAGATATTTGGGTTCCAACATAGATAAACTGAACATGTCATAGATCAAATAATTTTATATAGATGTGGTATTGATCATTTCCAGCATATGAACCATCAAATATCTACACAAGTTTGTCTTATCTCTTCTTTTCATAAGAAATAATAAAAACAGATCTGGGTACCTCATAGTGATAAAGTCCCCCTTCCAAGGACAAATAATGTTATGAATAAAATTAAAAAAAAGTATGCACTCTCATTATGTTCTATAGTAGTTGGTCTTCACACAATAGCATTACCAGACAACTCTATTATTTCATTCTCAAGTATGAAAAACTCATTGTTTAGGGAATGGATCACTAAAAATCATCACATATACCTTTATAAGGTGCAATGAAACATCTAGCTCATTGTTTCAACAAAAAGATCACCTTTTTCCATCAATCATAGTACTACTAAAATCCTTTATTTCACTGAAATAATACTCTAAAAACTGATAAAACCGGTGAACCAACCTAGGATGAAATGGTTGGACATTCCTTGAAAACCATTCGATCCATACTTGGCTATGGATAACATTCAGCACTAGTGACTTATCAAAACTAACTATTCATAATCTATTTCATTTTCATCAAAAACAAATCAGGATGATATTTGTAGTATTTTTAGTTCAACAATAGTGGACCAAAGTGATTTACCTCCAGATTAATTTGATAGAGATAATCCTTCAATAGATGAAATAGCAACACCTTTGACTCTCACCATCTTCGCACTTGTTTCAAGGGGTAGGGGTGAATGTAAGGAGGGATCCAGGTTGAGGGAGAAATGATAAGTATAGTTTAAAGGAAGTTCAAAATAGAGGGTTCTCAAAATATAATTTAAGTTGATTTTATAATTTAGGTATTTACAATGGAAAAATATAATAAAATATGCATAAATAAACTCACTAAAAATTTAATCACGGAAAATAGTTGTGGTAGAATATAATTAGAAACACTTGAACATTTGATCTCTAATGGTATATAACCAGTGAAATATCATCAATGGTATATTAAGAATGCTAGACCACCAATGATAAATCACCAATGGTTCAATTTTTATAAATAATAAACCTAAATAAAAATAAGTAATCAAAAGTTTATAATTCCTAATTTAGGTATGATATATCTTAATCTCTCAAAAGTCTAAGGTTTTGTAAATATTTTAGCAAGAGAATTTTCAATTATAATGTATTTAGGATTTATATCACCTTTTTGGAAATGTTATCTAAAAAAATTATGTCTTATATCAATATATGTTTACTATAATTCGACATGATATTCTTAGAGATATTTATAGCACTTAAATTATAAAAATTTATAGGTATATGTAAAAATTGATATCTATATTCTAGTAAAGTGTTTTTCACCCACATAATCTATGAACAGAAACTTCATGTAGCTATGTACTCATCCTAAGTAGTAGACACTTCAATAGAATTTTTCTTTTGACTACACCATGAAACTATTTACTTTCCCAAAATGTGACATGTTTCAAATGTTATTTTTCTATCTAAATTACAACCACAAAAATATTCATCTAAATAACTTAATAAATCAAATTCTTGTCTTCTATGATAAAACAACATTATGTTGGTTGTATACTTAAGGCATTTAAAAATTATTTTGAAAAAAAGTAATTGTTACTCTTTAGGATTTTCTTGAAAATAGGCACACATACATACACTAAACATAATGTCTAGTCTGAGAGAAATTAAATATATAAAGCTTTAAATCATACCTCTATATTTTGTTTGATGAAATATTTTTCAAGTTTCATTAAGATCTAGTTTACTGGTTGTGCTCATGGGAGTATCACAACACTTTGTGTTATCCATACCAAGATGTTTTAAATGGTATTTGGTGTACTTAATTTTATTTAAGATAATTAAATCTTTATTTTGAAAAATCTTAAAACCAATGAATGATTTTAACTCTCCTATTAAACTCATTTCAAATTCACTTTTTATAATTTTTGAAAAATTAGTATAAAAAGAATTTCTAGAAGGTCTAAAAATTGTGTCATCAACATAAATTTTTACTACTAATTTTTTTAATAATTATTTTTATAAATAATGTTTGGTCATATATACCTTTTTAAAAACCTTTTGAAATTATAAATGAGATTATCCTTTTATACCAAGATTTAAGAGCTTGTTTTAAACCATATAATGATTTTGTTAATTTAAAAACATGACTTAGAACATGAGGATTTTGAGATCTAGTGGGTTATTCAACAAACAAATACTCAACTATTTAACCATTTATGAATTCAATGTTAACATCCATATGATATTGTTTAAAATTCAAATATACCACATAGTAAAGCATAATTATAATGGATTCAAGTATAGATACTTGTGAAAAGGATTCCTCATAGTCAATACATTCTTTTTGACCATATCCTTAGACAAGCAATCTAGATTTGTTTCTAACTATTGTACTTGACTCATACACTTTATTTATATGTACCCATTTACTCTCAATGGTCAAAATGTCTCTAAGTCCATCCAATAGCTCCCTAAATTTATTTCTTTCAAATTTGTTGAGTTATTCTTTCATCTCCATTTCTCGAAATTCATAATTAATTTATTCATTGTTGTTTATTGGTTCAAGTTGTGACAAGAAAGAATGATGTTCAACCTAATATATTATAGAAACTCTAGTATGTGTTCCTTTATTTGTTTCTATAACTATAGAATATAAGGGATGATATATATGAGTCCTAATTGTTCTAGGAAAATAAGTGTTGGATATTTCATTATCCTCTACAGGTTTGGGTTCATGTTTTTCATCAAAACCTGAATATTTTTCTATATGTTTTACAAAACCATCAAAAGGGTTTTTGTTTATATTCAGATTAGATAATTCATTTTCAATGTTGTCTAAATAAGTCTTAGACTCATGTAGATATCTTTAATTGTATTTGATATTTATGGATTCCTACATAATCATAGTCTTTTTATTAAATACCCTATATGAATAAGTAGTTATAGAATATCCAAGGAGAATTCATTCATCACTCTTGGATGAAATTTTTTCAATATTTTCTTTCGTATTGAGAATAAAGAAATTTAAATAAAATACTCTAATGTAATTACCCTTTGGTATTCTTCCATTATATAATTCATATGGGATTTTCTTTAAATAAAGTATAATTAAAGCTCTATTAATTATATAGCAGTATGCATTCATGGATTCTACCCAACAATAAATAGGTAAATCAAAATCATTTATCATGGTCGAGTAAATTTTATGAAAGGTTCTATTTTTCCTTTCTACTACACCATTATGCTGTGGGGTTCTAGAAGCAGAAAATTTGTGATTATAATTATGTTGTGAGTATAATGATTTAAAATCTTGATTTTCAAACTCATAGGCATGATCAATTTTTAAGTTATTACCTCTAATCCCACTTAGATTTACTACATATTTAGAATACATTGAGAAATAGGAAAATGATTCAATTTTGTGAGCTAAAATGAATACAAAAGTGTATCTTGAAATTTCATCTACTAAAACATAAACACAGTTCTTACCATTTAATATAGAAACTCTAAAGGGTCCAATAAATCAATTTTAAGCAACTCTAGGGGTGATAAGTTGAGACTTTTTTCTTTGATTTGAAATAGACTTTTTATTTTTCCCCTTTCGACATGGGTTAATGAATGTATCATTTGGGAATTCTAGTTTTGGAAGGTCTTTAACTAACCCTTTCCTAGTTATATTTTTAAGGGAATGTATCTTTTAATAGCCTAGTATCCTATTCTAGAGCCAAGAATATTTGTGAAAGGAACTTATAAATGATTTTTTTTTAGAAAATAAGGAATCTAAATTAACAACATATGCATTATAATTTCTCAATGTAGTGAAAACTAAAACATTTTCAGAATTAAAAACTTTTGCAGACATTATTTTCAAATATAACATAGAAACCATAATCACATAAATATAAAATTCCAAGAATTTTATAATTTAACCCATCTATAAATAATATTTTGGAAATTAATATAGTATTAGAGTTACTGATTTGACCAAGTCCAATTATTTTTCCTTTAGCATTATCACCAAAGGTGACATGTTTAACATCAACCTTATTGGGTTCCTAAATTTTGAATAATCCTCATTCATGTATCTATAGTAGACACTTTCTAGATACCATAAGTTCCCACTATATTTTTCAAGAAGGTTTCCAACAAAAATATATTTAAATGAAAAATGAAACTGGTACCCATATTTTTCTCAGTCCAAAGATGTTGGTAATAATGGGTTTTGGTATCCATAATTTTTTAACACGTTTCTTGTAGGAAGATATAAGACCTTTACAAATAAAAATGTATTAGTCCAGTAATAATTGGAATTATTTATAGTACCTAAAGAACAAGAACTGTAAATAATTATAGATTTATTGAAATTTCTCTATCTAGGTTGATATTAATTTATTGTGGTATACTTAGGTAAAGTTTTCTTTCTAAGAATCTAGGTTAAACTATTTCATCCAGTTGTGAATTTCTCTAAAAACTTTTTTAATTGTTCATTTGATAATTTTATCTCATTATTTTCATTTAGTATCTGGTCAGTTTTATCATTTTCTATACTAAGATAAATTTTTATGTGAGGAGACAGAGCATGATACTTATTCAATATTTTATATTTATCTTTAATTTCATTAAATTTATCCTCTTTAATATTACAATATTCAACCATTTATTCACTAGACATGATTTCAATACTATTTTTATTTTTAGAAAGGTAAGAATTATGAAGAGGAGATGCAGAGAAAATATTAGATACCTAAGATGTGTTTGTCATCCAAAATATATTGGCTCTATCATTATTATCCACTCTAATTGATTCTAAATCACATTAAATATCATAAAATTAAATCCAATTTTCTTTCATATCATTCTTATATTTTTTATCTTTATCCGTGTAATTTTTTAAAAACTTTAACTTTGGAACGTCTTCTTTGATATGACATTTTCTCTTGCATTCATAGAAGACAATTTCATTTGTAGTACCATCCTTTTTTCCATTATTTTCTCTAGTTACCTATATCTTAATACTTACCTTTTGTAGGTTATCTTATTAAATAATTAGCTCATTTTGTAAAATTTATTGAATCATCTGGCTAAGTGATCCATTTCTTCATCACTATTTGAAGATGACTATCTATTACATGAGTTGTCTTCTTTAATCTTCCCTTTTTATTTAAGTAAAAATTCTTGAAGGATACTGACTTCCTCTTTGGTTTATCTACTTATTTTATGTTCGCTTTAAGTTACTAATCATACATCATGATATTTTATATTATCTCTTTATTAGGTAACTTACTTATATCAAATGATTCTTGAATTGAAACTAATGTTTGTCTCTATCTGTTTAACAAACATCTTAACATGTGAATCACTTGATCTTTTTCAATAATTGGTTTCCCTAGTGAATGCATCATGTTCAAAATATCATTGAACCTGGGATACATGTAATAAATTGATTCATCATGTTTCATCTTAAAATCATCATATTTAATAGTGTAAGTATTCAAATTCATATCTTTGACATTTAAAGTTCCTTCATTAGAAACAACCAAGGTATCCCAAATATCAAATTTAGTGGTACAGGCATATATTATATTAAACTCTTCATCTCTTAAAGCACAATATAATGAATTCATAGATTTACAGTTATTTTTATCAGATTCTTTAGTACTGTCACTCCATTAATCTCTATCTATTTTGGGTAGTTCATATTTATCCTCAATGATTATCTAAATTTTAAAAACCATGCTTTCAATATGAATTTTCATTTTAATATTACATTGAGAATAATTAGTACCATTAAAATAATGTGGATGATTAGTGGAAGTTCCCTCTTATCTATTATTATCCATATATAATTAAATTTATAAATAACATAAATTTAATATCTTTAATTTGAAACTATATCACAGTAAAAGAATATTTTGAAAACAAAGAGCTTCTAATATAGAATTTTGGTCAGAGTGAGTAATTCAAGAGTTTGGTGAATTGATTTACCAATAATGTTTTTAAAAAAAATTAAAACTAAAATCCCCCACTTTTTTAAATACACTTAGTTAAGAAAAATAGTAGAAATATATAATTTTATTTTTCAAATAGATTTTCAAATAGGGATCAATGCTAAGTCAAAATAATCTTTGAAATCACATTAACTTTTGGAACTAAATTACTTGATCAATTACACTATATAGAACAAAAATTAAGATTAACTATTAGAGTAAATTTTAATATATATTTTGAAAAGGATATATCTTCAAAACTTTTAAATACATAAAAAACTAATAAAAACAAATTGTAATTAAAATAAGGGGTTCAATATCAAGCTAAGAATTAATCCTCTCGACATCGAAATCATCCACTACCAAGCATATTATTAAATAATAAACTTGATCCATAACCTGGATCGAGTTTTTCAAACAACACATAGGTATATCTAGGAAAAACATCCTCTTCCATGATTATATGTGGAATAAGAATAAGTACAGGTCACACACAACCTTATGTATAGTTGTTGGGGGTATATAAATGAAGAAATTTGAAAGATAGTGTCGAGCAGTCTATAGTTAGGTACAAGACTCTGTGTTTTACTAATAAACAAATTAAAACTAAAGAAATCTCAAATATAAATCATAAATAGAACATGAAAATTATTTGAGATAGGAAAAGGTGGTGCTGCTCAATTTGAATAGCTTTATATGTTTAAAGGTCCTCAAATATGTCTTAGTGAGAAGCTTGAATAGGTTCCATGAAATGTAAAAAAATAGAGTTTTGTGAAGGTATAAAAATACTTCTTTTTTAAATCCTTATGCGTCTATAGTTCTTCTACACATAGTATTATTCGATATTCTTCTTAATGTTTTCATGTATCACCACTTTTATCATTGTTATTGGTTACACACATGCATGAAAGATTCCTGAATTTATATCAATCTAGGTCCAATTATCCATTAGAGTATAATAATAATACATGAATCCTAATACTGAGAAAAAATTAGGAAACTATGACTTTTTCATTAATGTATCCCTGGCGTAGCTTAAGAATAATGATTCTTAAGTCCACGTTCGACAGACTGCATTTAATTTCTTAAACTATTCATTAGTGGAATTAAAAGTGAATAAGAGTTTGGACAAAAATAGAAGAACTCTGGTAGTAGATCTATAAACAATAGATCTACTCTAGAATTGTATGCTCACTGGAAGTACATGAGTTCTGGAGGTATCTCATCCTAGCTATACCATTAGTGAACGACATCATAGACTGGCAGTAGCACAGTCCAGTGGTAGTTCGGTTATGACAGTATATGTGATGATGGTATATATGACTGGTGGTGGATCTATCTGTAGGTAGATCCCTTCATTAGTAGATCTCATCATTGGTAGATCTGTCAGTGGTAGATCTATTATCATATATGTTTCAGTGGTAGATCTATCAGTAGTAGATGTACTCTAGTGGTAGATCTGATTGAACTAATGGTATACCATCATATCCAGTGGTAGACATTCTTGAACTGAAGGTAGATGAAATTAACTAATGGTAGATTATAATATCCAGTTGTATATCTTCATGAACTGAAATTAAACACATTTAACTAATATTAGATCTACACTTGACCATGTTTTTTCACAAAGTTTCTTATAAAATGATTTACTATCATAAAACATTGAACTTGTTAGAAACATGATATACATTATTTTTCATCATTAAAATAAGGAGGTTCTAAAATTATGGAACCTTTTATTAAATCAATAATTTATTTAAGGATTAAAAGCATGAATTTAAAAAAATTATATTAAATTTAAAAACCTATGATTGCTATTTTTCACTAAATTATATATTTTAAAAAAAATTCTTTTACGAATTATACATGTATTATTTTAGAATTATTTTTTTCAATTTTAGAAATTGAATAAAATAAAATAGACTCCATATTTTTAATAAGAATTTAAAAATTAGTTAATAAGATTAATTTTATTTTTAAGCAAAAAAAGAAGTTACCAGGGTAAAAATTGTGTTTCCATGGTAAATGTGGAATAATATAAAAGATTAAAACTAAAGGGTAAAGGCCTAAAAAACCAAAAAATAACTCCATTAAATATTTTTACAGGTTTTCATGACCTAAAACAACTATTTCAACATTAATAATCTACCAAATTAATTTAAATTAATGCTACTCAAATATGGTTGGTCTTAATAACAAAATAATCATTATTTAAACCCTTAAAACTGACCCTCCTCAAGTATAAATACCCACCCCCTCTAATCATTCTCCCACACCAAAATTCAAAGTTATTTAATCATATCTCCCTTAAATAGTCTCCTTAATTAATTTTTCTTCAATACTAAATTGTTTTGTTGGTTTGGAGGGTTGTCTCTATGTTAAGATGCTCAACAGAAGCAAGGGTTTCTCCAATTTTCCTATTTACTTTTCAAGTTTGTTACTTTTGTTATATTTTCATTTTAAATTTATTCTCCATATGTTGAAATTATTTTTATTTGGGGGAATTATATTCCACATAATATATGATAAATGATAGTTTATTTATCCCACCTCATAATTTCCTTTTATTAAGTCATTACTATGCCAAAATAAGGGCTCCTCACCCCTCATTTACCATTGCATTTGCAAGACTTTAAATTCATTTTAATTTAAATGGGAAATTTTATTATGCATAATTAGTATAATTTTATTACTATATTATCAATGATATATCACCATTACCTCTCATTATACAACATTCATAATTCCTTATAATGCTCAAACCTTCTCATAGTAATAAAACCAACTTAAATTTAGTAAAGAAATTTTTTGTGGTTTTCCTATCATTGAGATACCTGAATGAATACTACTAGTAGATAAAAAATCTAAAAAAGATGTACCAAGGGTAATAACCCCAAAATGTAAGATATAGTATTAACTCAATCATCACATGGTGCATGAAAAAGAATCCTAACTGCACACCTAGTTTGAAAATCCTGGGGGGTTTTCTTTGGATAATTCACATGCACTTTATGATCGATAAAAATGATCATAATATATGGATTGATATTTTCATTCAATTTATATCCTTGTTACATGAATGTACCCTCAAAAACTTCTTATTATAATTCTATCAAATGGGGTACTACCCTTTTCATTGTGAACATCTGTAAGATCCTGGTCATTTCTAGAGTCAATCTCGGGCATGTGTTCAGGTACTTTGATGTTTTTAAGTACCTATTTTTTGAAGTAGTTACTTGGGGTGCATTGGGGTGAACTTTTAAGTAAAACAAAAGGGGAGTGGGTTGTGCACGGTTTGAGCACGGTTTGACAAACTGTGCTACCAAACCGTGCCAACCAAGCAGAACCAGGCAGAGAGGTATGCACGGTTTATGCACGGTTTGATAAACCATGTGACCAAACTGTGCGGACTGCGCAAATCTGGATAGTGACGTCCGCACAGTTTGTGCACTATTTGACAAACCATGCGCCCCTATCCAAGAAAACGTGTGTGCAGTTTTTATTTCTGAAAATCCTTATTTAAAATCACATAAACCCTGGGATTTCATTATTTTCCGTCCTTGGCTCAGGCTTGGAAATTTCTAGGGGTTTCCAAAGCCTCTTGGAGATATTCCAAGGCGATCTGAACACCTTTTCTCAAGATTGAAGGCTCGGATTGAAGATCTTTTCTCCTTCAGTAAGTGGATTTCATCCTTTTGTTCTTCTGTTCTTTCCTTTAACTTTCCTTGATCTTTTCATGGGATATTTCCATCGTTTCCATGGATATAAATCTATGAGTTAAGGTATAGATCTTGGGTTGTGGATATTGATCTAGTTTTGCAAGATCTTGATGCCTTTAATCTTATTTTTGTTTAAAGGAATTAGATCCAGAACTTGATTGACGACGTTGTGCCGCTCGGATTTTGGGGTTTTTAATTTGGCTAACTTCCATCAATAAATCGAGGTAGGTGGTCTAAATCCAATCCCACAGTCTCATCTTTTTAGGCATATTCAGTTGTTAAATGTCATGGAATAAATAATTAATTGGTGGTTTAGTTATGTGGTTCTTTGTGAATTGTGGATCTAGTTGAATATGGGTGAGAGTTATAATGGAGGGATAAAGAATATTAAACATTTGAATATGGTTGTATATGTAAATTAGATATTTGATTTTAAAAAGGGTTGTGGGACACTGACTGATGCTCCAAATACCCACATAGGTTTTAGACATGGTGTTCTAGAACTAATGGCTGCATGAAATTGATATTTTATGGGACAATGACTGATGCTCCAAATACCCATGGGGTTGTGAGAGAGGGATTGATGCTCCAAACACTC
Source organism: Viscum album (assembly GCA_963277665.1). Lineage (NCBI taxonomy): Eukaryota > Viridiplantae > Streptophyta > Magnoliopsida > Santalales > Viscaceae > Viscum > Viscum album. The sequence continues at coordinate 1,470,738,652 of OY728158.1, forward strand.
ACATGTGTGATAGAAATGACGTTCTACACTCTTTCATTTATTTTGTACTATGGTTTCATTTGGATATTTCAAAAACATAATATTGTGACATATTAATTATGAATTGAACAAGGGAAATGGTTTAGGCTCCTACACGGGCCGAAGCAGGCATTATATTTTGGGTGTTCTCGGGAACCTGGATGTTTAACATTTTAAAGAAAGGTTAATTGGATAAATATAATTGTCTTCCTTATTGTCTTGCTTTATTATTAATGCAACTGAAAACAATGCTTATGACTGGATTTGTTTTTTACACTATTGGTGTTGATCTACTAATTCGTACTCACACCCTACTTGGGCCGCCTGAATGGTACCCGAATAGACTTTGTTGTTGTAGGACAGGACAAGGTCAAGAGCCTTGGATAGAGTGTTATTTGGGGTTGGAGCATGGAAGAGGGAACCAGACGTGGGTCGGGACCCATTTGGAGACACTATGTCTTTACTTTCATTTTCATTGTAGACACTTGGCACTTGCATAGTCATAGCATGTTTTACCTTTCAGTTGAGTATTATGTTTTCTTTATTGGTTATTATTGCTACATTGTACCTTTATAATTATATATGCTTTCTCTATTGCTTATTTACATCCACTGGTATTTTATTCTGATAATAGAGGGTATAGTCTCCCCAATACTGACTTACTAGACCCTCACTACTAGTTGTCACCATCTGGCATATGGGGATGCGCGCTTGAGGGCTTGTGGCCAATCGGCTCGGAGCACCGTTCAGTGGCTCCCGGGTCGGGAGGATACAAAGTGGTATCAGAGGAAGGGTTTTTCTCTCTTCTTTTTTTTTGTCTTACAATTTGGGTAAAGGTAGAAATGAGATTAGGTAATGTCTCGGATTTATAATGATCTCGTGCATAGGAGTTTCAAACACATGTACGGGAGAAAACTCAAGTACTCAGGGTGGGATTGCTGTTATTGATGTTTGTCGTTACAGTTGAATATTATTTCACCTTGGGTGATGCACTTGTTGTGTGATGTGATTATTATTTCTAGAATTTGTTGAGTATTGATTCGTAGCCCAGAATGCCATGAGTGTCTCATTTACATGCATCATTTTAGGCACTTAGGATTATTGTGACATGCATCATGTTAGGCATGCATGGGAAAATGGATTATGGGTAGATTATTGAACATAAACTATTTATTTTCCTTGCTTGTGAAATTTGAAATGAAAATGGTGTCTAATTTTGTAATTGAAAGAAGTAATTGTGAAGTTATATGGATAATTTGGTTGTGTGTAATTTTGATAACATTGTGAACTTTTTCTAAGATGCATGTTTAGATTTGAAGAATTATGACTCCACGACGCTTGATTAGATGACGAGAAGGGGGTATAGTTAGAAATGGTCCTCCAATGGGTGAACCCGAGGCACCAATAGTACCAACTGAAGAAGCGGGGGGAAAGTTTTGAGAGAACCTCACCCGTTTCATGAAAATGATGGAAAGAGACCCAGGGTGGATTGTGAAAAGTATGTATGATCTTACGAGGGAGTTTTAGTTACAGCACCCGCCGACTTATACTGGAGAGGGTGGTCCAGAGAAAGCTGAGTTCTAGATTGAATCTACCCAGACTATACTTGAACACCTAGAGACACCTGTTTATAAGAGAGTCAAGTTGATAGCTTACATGTTGCGCGGTCAAGAAAAAAGTTGGTGGAACATCCACACTCAGAATGGGCATCTGGAAGCTATGAAGTGGAAGGAATTTCAGGAGAAGTTCTTTGAGAACTTCTATCCAGAGACGCTCAGACAGGAGAAAGTGGCTGAGTTCATGAGGCTAACTCAAGGTAATATGTCTGTAATGGACTATGTTGGATGCTTTAATGACTTAAAATGTTTTTATCCAGCATTGGCAGCAGACGAGGCCACTTCAGAAAAATGATTTCAGGATGGAATTAAATGTGAAATTAAGTCTCAAGTGAATATTTTCAGGCTGAAGAAGATTTTAGAAGTAGTAAATTAGGCTCTCATATCTTAGGGGAACCTGAAGGAGGCTTCGAGTGGAGTACAAATGGGTTTTACTGGACGGTCAGGTGGTGCGAATTTTGAGAGCAGGAAGCGACGTTATGAGAATGTCAGCCAGGGAGGTGGGAGACAGAGTAACCTGGTAGAGGGGTAGGTTACACGGGACCTTACCCGTGTGTTTTTCCACCAGTGTGGAAGGTCGGGACATTATCGTAATCAATGTCCATGACCCCCTGTTCAATGCAGATCCCGTGGTAAGATGGGACATCTCCAGAAGTTCTGCAGGAACCCAAAGGAGTCAAGTGGTGATGGATTAGCTAAATAGAGTCAGAGTGTGGGAAGGGGATCCTCTTCACACTTTTAGTCCCAAAGTTGGAGTTCTACTAGTCGAGGTGGTAAGGGTGATGGACGTGGTGATTTTGGGAAACAACGCCCATATTAGCAAAGTGGTACAAGTCAGGGGAGTCAAATGGAATCATAGGGAAGAGGAACAACACAGTTGCATGTGGTACAACCTACACTTATGGATAATGAGGTTGGACCATCGATAGTGAGAGTTACTATTCTTGTGGCTTCTACCTTAGCTTGTGCCTTATTTGATACTGGTGCCTCACATTCATTCATTTCTACAAAACTGGTTTATGGTTTGAGTTTGATGGTGGAGTCTGTGAGCAGGGTTATGATGATAGATACACCTTTGGGAGTGTGGTCTAGAGACATCTGTATGTGTAAGGGATGCTCTCTTGAGATCAGGGAGTACCGTTTTCTGTGGGATCTTTATATCATTGACATGATAGGCTTCGACCTAATTTTGGGTATGGACTGGTTAGTCACCTACCAATCCCACGTTGATTTTTATCATTGTAGGGTGACATGTACGTCACCTATAGGTGACCATTACATTCACCATGGGGAGTGGGATATCTAGGAAGGTCGATCATATCCAATTACTCAGCAACTGCGAGAGCTCACAGCCCAAGTTTCTTGTCTTTAACTAGATGATGAAGGTGTTAGGAAAGATGTCTTTCCACCAGTGGTTGTTTTGTTTCAGGATATATTACCAGAAGACTTCTCAGGGCTGCCACCTAAGAGAGATGTTGAATTTACTATTGAGATCATGCCAGGATCTAAGCTAGTATCTATTCCACCATTTAGAATGGCACCGAAAGAGCTTCAAGAACTCGAAGATCAGCTGGAAGACTTGAAGGATAAAGGATTTATCCATCCAAGTACGTCACCTTGGGGATCACCTGTGATTTTTTCAAATATGTCTAATGAGAGTTTACATTTGTGTGTCGATTACCAGAGGTTCAACAAGATGACTGTGAAGAACCGATATCCTCTATTATGTATTGATGATCTATATGACCAGTTGAAGGGAGCCTGTGTTTTCTCAAAGATCGACTTAAGATTGGGGTATCATCAGTTGAGAATTAGGAATTCTGATATATCGAGGACTACTTTCAGGAGTAGGTATGGGATTTATGAGTTTATTGTAATGCCTTTTGGGTTAACAAATGCACCAGTAGTGTTTATGGACATGATTAATGGGATCTTCCATCTGCACCTGGATTAGTTTGTGGTGGTATTTTTGGATGAAATCTTGGTGTACTCCAAGACTCATGATGATCATGCCCAACATCTTGACATCATCCTAAGTACACTGAGAGAGCATTGGCTATATGCCAAGCTATCTAATTGTAAATTTTGGATTGATCAGGTACACTTCTTGGGACACATTATCTCGAAGAATGGTGTTTTAGTGGATCCAGAGAAGGTGAAAGCAGTGGTTTCTTGGTAGCAGCCTAAGAATATTTTCAATATCCAAAGCATTCTGGGGTTAGATGGATATTACAGGAGATTCATCCAAGACTTTTTCCATTTGGCAGCACCACTTTCGAGCTTGACCAAAAAGGGAATAATGTTTGAATGTTTAGAGGTTTGCGAGACATCTTTTCAGGAGTTAAAGAAGAATTTGACGTCCGCACCAATTTTGGATCTACATGAGTCAGGTGAAGAGAAAAAAGTGTATTGTGATGCTTCTGGGATGGGACTCGGAGCTATGTTGATGCAAAGAGATAAAGTTGTGGCACATGGGTCTCGACAGCTGAGGCCGCATGAACGGAATTACCCAACACACAACCGTGAGTTGGCAGTGGTATTTTATTCTTTGAAGTGTTGGAGACACTACATCCTAGGTGAAAGTTTTACATTTTATACTGATAACAGGAGCTTAAGGTACACCTTTTCTCAGCGCAATTTGAATCTTCGACAGCGAATATGGGTTGAGTATATGCAGTCATTTAATTTTGAGCAAGTATATACACCTAGAAAAGGAAACAATGTGGATGATTCTTTGTGTAGGAAGACTCAGACTCAGATTGTTCAGGAATCTAGTGCTGAGTGGAGGATGATGTCATTGCTAGTTGAAATGAACGTTGTGGTTCAGGAGAGACCTGAGGAAATGGCACTCATGTCGGTTGCAGTGGAGTCTACACTTTTGAGACGAATCGGTGACAAGCAATATGAGGACACAGAGTTCTTGGTCTTGAGGGAAAACATTGAAGGTGGGAAGACACCTTCAGACAGGAAGATAGATGAGGATAATATCATTTATATGAAGAATCGGGTTGTTGTTCCTACGAGCATGCGAGAGGAGCTCATGCGGGAATTTCATGCCTCAAGATGGGCAGTGCATCCTAGTGTGACCAAAATGTATTGTGACCTACAACGACAGTTTTGGTGGATAGGCAAGAAGAAGGAGATTGTAGGGTTTGTGACACCATTATTTACCTGTCACCAGGTGAAGGTGAAGCATCAACGACCTGGAGGTTTACTACGACCTTTGTCTATTCCAGAATAGAAGTGGGATGATGTAACCATGGACTTTGTGATAGGTCTTCAAAAAACACATTGGAAGAATGATGCTACTTGGGTTATTGTAGATCGACTGATAAATGTATCACATTTCTTTCCCATAAGGAAAACGTTTACAGTTTAGCAGTTGGGAGAGCTATATTTAAAAAAGATATTCTGATTACACTGGGTGCCAAGAACTATAGTTTCGGACCAAGATTCACATTTTACTTCACACTTCTGGAAGGGTTTGGAAAAGGCACTTGGTACACAGGTTTTATTGAGTATGGCTTTCCATCCACAAACAGATGGATAGTCAGAGCGTACTATATAAGTGCTTGAGGATATGTTGAGGGCATTTGTTCTTGACTTCAGTGGCTCATGGGAGAAACACCTAGCTTTAGTGGAGTTTTCCTATAACAATTACTATCAGGAAACTATACAGATGACACCATACGAGCCTCTTTATGGTAGGTCATGCAGATCACTGCTATGCTGGATGGAAGAAGGTGAGTCAGAGTTATTGGGACCAAGTCTCATGCAAGAGATGACAGAGCAGGTTCTTCTGATTCAGAAACATATGGCTACGACTCAGAGTAAGTATAAGTCATACACTGATAGACAGAGACGACCCTTAGAGTTTATAGAGGGTGATTGTGTTTTCCTTCGAGTGTCACCTAGGTTGGGTCACCGCAGGATACGGAGGCAGGGAAAGTTAGCACCCAGGTTTGTTGGACCATTTGAGATCGTGAAGAGAGTCGGGCTAGTAGCATACCAATTAGATATTCCACATAAATATAGTGTTATTCATGATGTTTTCCATGTATCACAACTACGAAGGTATCACCCCGACCCTTATCATATGATCGATGTGGATGATGTTGAGCTAGAGATAGATGCGTCCTTTGAGGAGCATCTGATACGTGTGTTGGATCATAGTGATAAGGTGTTGAGGGGAAAGACTGTACTGATAGTTTGTGTTTTATGGAAGCATGGACGTTTGTAGGAAGAGACGTGGGAAAGGGAGGCAGATATACGGACTCAGTGGCCTAATGTTTTTCGCTCTAAATCTCAGAGAAGTTCAGGAGTACAGCTCGAGGATGAGTTGTTATAAGGTGGGGAGAATATAAGATCTCCGTCATTTCTGGAGTCAATCTCGGGCACATGTTCAGGTATTTTGATGTTTTTAAGTACCTCTTTTTTGGAGTAGTGACTTGGGGTGTGATTGGGTGAAATTTTAAGTAAAACAAAAGGGCAGTGGGTTGTGCACGGTTTACACACGGTTTGATATACCGTGCGACCAGACCGTGCCAACCAAGCAGAAACAGGCAGAGATGTACGCATGGTTTACGCATGGTTTGATAAACCATGTGACCAAACCATGCGGACCACGCAAATCTAGATAGGGAGGTCCACACAGTTTGCACACAGTTTGACAAACCATGCGCCCCTATCTAGGAAACTATGTGCACGGTTTTTATTTCTGAAAATCCTTATTTAAAACTACCCGAACCTCAGGATTTCATTATTTTCCAACCTTGTCTCGATCTTGGAAATTTCTAGGTGTTTCCAAAGCCTCTTGGAGATATTCTAAGGTGATACTAACACCTTTTATCAATATTGAAGTCTCGGATTGAAGATATGCTCTCCTTCGGTAAGCGGATTTCATCCTGTTGTTCTTCCGTTCTTTCCTTTAACATTCCTTGATCTTTTCATGGGAGGTTTCCATCGTTTCCATGGATCTAAACCTACGAGTTAAGGTATAGATCTAGGTTTTTGGATCTAGATCTATTTTTTCAAGATCTTGATGCCTTTGATCTTATTTTGGTTTAAAGGATTTATATCCATAACTTGATTGACGACGTTGTGCCTCTCGGATTTTGGGGTTTTTCATTGGGTTAACTTCCATCAATAAACCGAGGTAGGTGGTCTAAATCCAATACCATAGTCTCATCTTGTTAGGCATATGCAGTTTTATAAATATCATGGCATACATAATTAATTGGTGGTTTGGTTATGTGGTTCCTTGTGAATTTTGGATCTAGTTGAATATGGGTTAGAGTTATGATGGAGGGATAAAGATGATTAAACATTTGAATATGGTTATATATGTGAATTGGATATTTGATTTGAAAAAGGGTTGTGGGACACGGACGGACGATCCAAATACCCATAGAGGATTTAGACATGCCGTTCTAGAACCAATGACATGCATGAAATTGATATTTTATGGGACAAGAACTAATGCTCCAAATACCCATGGGGTTGTGAGACAGGGACTGATCCTCCAAATACTCACATGTGTGCTAGACATGACGTTCTACACTCTTTCATTTATTTTGTTCTATGGTTTCATTTGGATATTTCGTAATCTTAATATTGTGACATAGTAATTATAAATTGAACAAGGGAAATGGTTTAGGATCCTACACGAGCCGAAGTAGCCGTTATATTTTGGGTGTTCTCGGGAACCTGGATGTTTGATGTTTTAAAGAAAGGTTAATTTGATAAATATAATTGTCTTTTTTATTGTCTTGCTTTATTATTAATGCAACGTTATACACTTCTTATGACTATATTTGTTTTTGACACTGTTGGTGGTGATCTACTGAGTCATACTCACACCCTACTCAGGCCTCCTGAATGGTACCCAAATAGACTTTGTTGTTGCAGGACATGACAAGGACAAGAGCCCTAGTTAGAGTGCTATTTGGGGTTGGAGCATGGAAGAGGGAACCAGACGTGGGTCGGGACATGTTTGGAGACACTGTGTCTTTACTTTCATTTTCATTGTAGACACTTGGCACTTGCATAGTCATAGCATGTTTTACCTTTCAGTTGAGTATTGTATTTCCTGTCTTGGTTATTCTTGTTATATTGTACCTTTATAATTATATATGCTTCCACTATTGCTTGTTTACTTCTGCTGGTATTTTATTCTGATAATAGAGGGTATAGTCTCCCCAAGACTGACTTATTAGACCCTCACTGCTAGTCGATACCCTCTGGCGTATGGGGATGTGTGCTTGAGGGCTTGTGGCCAACCGGCTCGGAGCACCGTTCAGTGGCTCCTGGGTCGGGACGTTACATCATCCTATAGTTTCTAAAGTTTATTTTTTGATATTCACCCAGATAGAAACATTAATCCATAGAAATAGATTCTTTCCAATCCAATTTTTAACCAATGTTCATGTTATATATAAATCTCAATATCCTCATTTATTTTACCTTTTTAGCCTATTTTCATATTCCTTTTTACATGTCTTAGTGGAAATGTGATCTCTTTAGAGAATGATCCATTACTACCTTTGTATAACCTTATTATTATTTTTTCATAAATTTTCATCCAATTTATTTCCCTTGTGATTAGCCTTTTATGGTTTTTATGATTAAAGTATGTTAACCAAGATACCCATACATATATTGACTTAGGAAATTATTGATTAACCATATACCCTTTATCTATATGGTGTAAATAACTTATAATTCAACATCTAAATTGATGGGTATTTACCGAGAAGGTTACTTGATTTAATTATATATGCTTTTAATTTAAAAAATAGGTTTATCACATATTGAATATTTATATTTTTATATTTTTTTTTATCAATATGGAACACATGAATTTAGGCATGTGAAGGGTGAGCCCTGATAGTGGTCTAATGCAATGGATAAAGAATTAATATTTAGTGATGACATGCTTATGATACCCTATAATCATGACTTGGTAATGATTTATGATACATTAGTGAAAAACCTTAGTAATATGTTTTATGACACCTTACTGATGAATATTTTGATATTCTTTTGAATGAATTATGTTTATGTTCTTTCCACATTCTTATGATACCATGACTTATGATATCATCTTCGTTATTCCATGATTCCATGTGGTGATATATGATCCTCTATAATTATGTTGTCATGTTATGCCTCATAACTCAAATGTTATACTTCATCACTCATGATCAATAACATCAATGTTTTTATGTCTCAATGATTATTATTTATCCCCGGTTGAGAATTTGATCACACGCTTTTCTCATGTTTCCTCATTTCTCCAAGAATTACAATCAAAGGGATACAAATAAGAGATATGTATGTGTGGAGAATATTTATGGATTAAATATAATTTGTATTTAGAATTAATGATATAAATATACTTAGTTCCCAAATCCAAAAAAATACTCAATCCTTATGGTTGAATATATCTAATGACATATTTATAGAAGTATGTATGCTTAGAACTAGATCTGAAAGTTCGGGTATGGGTGTCTCCGTCCTCAGGTTACCTACTCATGATCATGAGTATAAGAGATCATAGTAAGAAGAATGTGGGAAGAAATAAGAGAAGTTAATTTATAATATAAAAGTGTGAATATAGAATAAAATAAAATAAAAAAAACTAATATTAAATTGTATAAGAACTTAGGTTAAATTTTCTAGGTAAATCCCCTCACTTCCTAGTTCTATCTGTAATTTATAGAGTGAAGGGGAGGCTCAGATCAAAGATTAAAACTTTGAAAGTTTCAAAATAGAGACAAAAGTAACCATATGTTTAGATTATATTCAATAAAATTGAAATTAAAATTCAACACAAAGATATTTTCATAATAAAAAATAAAGTGTTGTTCAAATGGAAGAACTAAAATTTTCATGTTTTTTCTAAACTTTATGAACTAATTATAATTTTTTATTATGTCACCACTTAAATAAAATATTTATTTACCAATAAATATCAAATATGAATAAATATTTAAAATTAATAATTCATCCATTATTAAATTCAACCCAAATTATTCCTTTAATCCAAAAAAGTAACAATCAACCATAAATTAAGAAATTAGTGGGATTTAAAACATTCGAATTCAATGAAAAAATATTGAAAATATTGGATCTTTAAATTCCCCCAAACTTAAACATTAGACCGTGTATTATTCAATGAATTCTTATAATAAAAATAATTATCATCCCATGTTTCAAACACACAAATCAGAAAAGAAGATAATCAAAGATTTATTCATTATTGAAAATATCATACCTCCTTTAAAAGTCATATCCACTGTACTACTTAAATTTACGGGAAAGGTGATGTTATTGGTTTTAAATAGAATTAAATTTAGTGGAATTAAAATTTTAACAAGTGAAACATTGACGAATCCATATTTCCCAAGATTCTTATACCAAATTTTCATTTATCACTTCTTTGATACAACTTAAATGAAATTATTATAAGTCAATTTACCCTTATTCATCTTATGTTCAATATTACCCTCACCTAAATACATTCCATTTTGATAATTATACAATTCATTTCTTCTTCTTATTTCTTTTCTTTTCAATGGTTAATATCTCAAAAATTCATATGGGATCCCAATTTTCCATTCTACTCCAGTTTAAAAGGACTTATATAAATGTATTTTTGGTTGGATATCTAAGGTGTAATTTTTTTCAATGGAAACGTTACTCAAGCTAGAGTTCAAGATTCTGGTTTCCTCGTGTTATAATTCTAATTCTATTTAATTATTTTCATTGAAAATACATTCATAGTATAAAAAATATATATTAATCCATTTAAAAACTTTCTCAAAAATCATATAAATTTAACACTTTCAAAATATATGAAATCATTAAAACTAGAATGGAATTTTTCATTAGGTAGGATGATATTTAAATTTTAAATTATGAAACTAAAAACAATCTAAAAAAACAAAAAACAAAATAAAATAAAATCCCAAACAAATTGGCATCGCTCCCCCACACTTAGATTGTTACTACACCATTTTGATTTAAAAACGATTTCTTAAACTTTATGAAAAATTTAATTGGGAAGAAAAAATTCAAGTATAAAAGATAAATAAAACCTAGATTATGGGTGGGGTGACCTTGACATAGCTTCCTAAGAGAAACCCATTGAGAACCTATAAGTAATATAATAAAATAAAACCTAATAAATTTATTGAAAGAAAAATAAAAAATATATATATAAAGGTAAATAGAAATGATAATTTTTAGTTTTCCCCCAAAGTGGACCCTATATTTTTTCTTCCCCCAAATGGGAAGTGCTAGATATTATCCATAGTATAATAGTGAGTTGAGATTCTATGATTTGAACTGCCACATGTTATTGCTTCTATCCTACTATACTTTACATTTTTTGGAGAGAATACCAAAGATATAGTGTATCAGGTCTATCCCTATAAAAATAAGATACATATTTCTTGGTGGGGGTTGGATAAAGAATGATTCCTCCTCCTTTTCAGTTTCTACTTGTATGGACTCATCGAGAACTTCTACAGCTTGATCATGGTGGGATGCATCAAACAAATTGTCAAAGGGAAAGTTAGTGATCAAAATTAAAACATGAAGAGTTAATATTAAAATATTACCCTTTAATGTATACATATTTTTTCTTGATTTCTTTATGAAACTCCACTAGTATTCTCTCTTGTGTGTCCACTGATAAATGTTCAACGGGTCTAGGGATCACTATATATTCCTTATCAGGAGAATTTTCATTGTCTTATTCATCCTATATGGGAAACCATGCATTGGATGAATATGAAAATTTAAACAAGTGGCGTTAATGATAAATTCTAATTTTATAAAATAAAACGAAATGATTTTAATAAAAGATAATATCCCTTATTTTGTTCTGGTTTAACCTCTTCTTCATCATGAAGTGCCTCTTGTAGTTGAGTTTTCATGGATGGAAGTTTGTATTCAGGTAGCTCCATATTTTCTTCAAATTCAAATAGTTGTGTGGTTTCTTCCTCCATATCTAGAGAAAGATATAGTGGTACTAATTCTCTTCCTCCTAAGGTGGGGAAATCATGTTGCGGGTTATATTCCATAAAGTGATTTTAGAATTACTCTAACTTGCATTAATTACCCATAATTGTTTCATCATGTATGTTTTCTTTAAGAATATCCCTCAATCATGGTTATGTGTGGGATGATGATATAAATTCCTTATTTAACACCTTATTTCCCTCCTCAGGATCATTAACATAAAAAGTTGTGGGTAAATATATTACTCTACTGGCTCCAATTTAGATTAAGGTTCAAGTTCATGTTGCACTAGCTGCTGCTCCTGAGATACATGGATGTATTCGGTTATCTATTCAATTTTTCTCTATATGTTTTTTTATATCTTCACTAATTCCTTTCAAATGTACTTATTCACTATTATAAACTTATTCTTTTTGTAGTTTTACATATTAGTACTCAATCAATGCAGAATATTCATAGTTTGAATACATTATGGAAAATTATTTTATTAGTTTTTCTTAATTAGGAATTTTTTTTAGAAAATGTAAAAATAAATATAAATTTAATTACCAATTGGGTCCCTATAAATGCCTATATTTTTTGATAGTACACCTATCATAGGGTTTAATACAAGAAATTATATATTTTTCTAGTGTAACATGGTGCCTAATCAGGTTCATCTCACTTGAGGAGCTTTAACTTTTTAATCACTCACTATTCTTAAATCAATTATTATTTTTTGTCATTTTATTTTTATGAATGTAAGTAAACATTGGGTTTAATTTTATGGAATGTAAAACTATAATTTCAAAATGTAATTTAAATATAATGAATGTAGAAAAAATGAATTTATGAGGAATGGAAATTATCCTGGAAGAATCACCCAGAGTGAACCTTCATCTTATTAAAATTAGTTTTATATTTACTTAATGAACATGTTCATCACTTGTGTGAAACTATTATCCCCAGGTTGTGAATATGTGGTACACTCAATGATCATTAGGTACAGTATACATCCACCTCCTTGATCAAAGGGGAACAATATAGAAGAAAAAACTAAGTAGCAAGTGGTAAGTAGAGACACCAAGGAACCTTTATCATTAAGATCCCCATTGGATAATATCTAAGAAAATATTTATCATTCAGTGTGAATGTGAAAGTCTTCGGTTCATCATTGGATTACTCCCTAGGGAGATTCCTGGGGTTCTCTACTCATTATCATGAGTATAGGAAATCACTGTGAGAATGAGGTGGGAAGAAATTGGAGAAAGTAAATTAAAATATGAAAGTTGGAAAACATAATAAAATAAATTAAAATATAGAATAAATATAATCTAAAATTATATAATAACTCTAACCGAACTCCCCAAGTGAATATCCTAATTTCCCAGAACTCTCCAATATTTGTAGTGTGAAGGGGAGACTTTGGTCAAAGATTATAACTTGAAAAGTTTGAAAATTGATTTAAAAGTAATCCTTAAATTTTCCACATGGTGGTCCTTTTAAAAAATCAAATATTTATCCTATTTTAAAAAAATTATTCTATTTTTATTCTTTTAAATTTTTTCAACTTTTCATCCCAATCTGAGCTCATATGAAAATGTTATATCACAATTATTAAAGTAGGGTCTAGATTGATGAATCCAATCCAACATTGACTTTGGGGCTCATTATCACCATAAAAATTGTAATCTAACTCTATATATTAAATGAAAATATGTAGCTCTATATATTCACATTTATTTCAAAAAAAATCAAATTAAAAGTCGTCACATAGAAAATTTGATAATAAAAATACTAAAGTGTAGTTTAAAGTGAAAAACTATAATTTCCATGAAGTTTCTAAATTCATGATCTAATTATAGATTACTAGTAAATCATAACTTAAAAAATATGGATTTACCAATTAATATTAAATTTAAATAAAAAAATTAAAATCAACAATTATGTCATTTTTTTAATTCAACCCAAATTATTCTATTAATTTGAAAATTTAACAATCAATCATAAATTAAGAAATTGGTTGGATATAATACATTGAATTTAAAAGTAAAATTATTGAAAACATTGGCTCTATCAAGCCCCATAAAAATGGGATAGAGAAGAGATTCATGAATTAGAGGAGAAAAAATATCTAAATCCATAGTTAAGAAGATTCATCTTGACCATAGAACACCTTTCTAAAGGTTTATGAGAATCTTCAGTATAATTTTATTGAAAGGATGAAGAGATAGCCCTCATGAAGTTTTTCGGAATCGTTGGGAGTCGCAATAACAGAAACGAGAAATGAAATAAGAATGCAGAAAGAGAAATAGACATGGGACACATAAATTTACATGGTTCATGAGTACCCTACGTCCATGGAGAGGTAGAAAATTCACTAATTCTGGAGCACAAAATACAGAGATTTTTTAGTAGTAACCCTAGCCCAAAAATGGGCTATAAAATGGATAATATGATCACTATTTTGAAATTAAGTCCGCGTAGCTACAGTGAACAGAGACCACCTTTGTCAAAAGTTCTACAGTGGCTGCTGGTTGGAAGTCAAAAGTGCTACAGGACTGTTGACTCCAAAGTCCGCACTACTACAGTGTCTGTTGGTGTCGGTTGGTCAACTCTGATACAGTGGTCAGAGATGCTACAGTTACAGGCCACAACCATTCGGCCCAATCAGACCGGGATACACCAATCCAACATGAAGTTATCTGAAAATGGTAGTGTGGAATAGTACATGGGAAATAGATTTATAAGACATGATTTCTTTAATAGAGGAATAAAGGAGAAGATGGTTTCCATATATAAAAAAAATTCATTCAATGTTTATAAATAATGATGCATGATTTAATAGGTTAAGGATAGTGAGGGATGTTAGAGTTTATAGTTGGTTTGGTTAATCAGAGTATTCAAATATTGTGATAGTGGTGTGAAGATTTTTGACACACCCACATGCATCGTTTAATTCATGTAGGATGAGGTCATATTATATTTATGCTTCGCAAACTACACTTGCTACTAAGATGTAGTATAGTGATAGTGAGGGATCAGTCCCACAACGATTTTTAGAATGGTTGGTGGGAACTAAGCTTAAAACCCTTTGGGGTGGGACTCCTCTCAGGATGATTGAGTATGGGAAAAACTAAATCTATTATTTTTAAGGAAAATGGTTAGAGAAACGGAAGGGATCAAGATCAATTTCATGGTTCATGAGAAATGATTATCTTTAATTCTAACTTGGTGTGGTACTAAGGTCTAGGTTGCAAAGAAGTATAGGTCACTAGTTGGCTATGATCAAGCCAACTAGATCAATCTAATAAACAATTATTCCTTGATCTGGAGATAGCTTCAACTAGGATGCATTAAGCTTGGCTTCAAAAGTAGAAAGTATCACAAGCTAATGTCCAGGGCCTATTCTACTCTAGTCAGATCAGGGTTGTTCGTTCAACCTTCCTATGGTCATGGTCCTTTAAAATAATTGTATTGAAAATTAATATTTAATCTGATTATTATTCCTAGAGATTAAAAAGTTGAGAATTAAATATTAATTACATTAAATCACCCCTACTCTTGATACCTACCCTAATCATTTTAGCTACTCATGGTAGAATCGATCATAAATAGATAAGAAATTGAAAATATCGTTAACATACTGATATAGATTCAGATTAACCAATTTAAAAACGTTTAATGATTAATTTTAAATCAATTAAAAACATGAAATTGAGAATAAGAAATATTATCTTTGAAAAAAACACAATTCCAATCGAATATTGACTTGAAATAAGAATAAGAACAATCAAAGCGTGGATTTAGTGAAGATTGATGATCAGGTCAATTAATGTGTTTAGAACGGTGTTGGAGATTCAAAAAGGTATAAAGAATGCATAAAAAATGATTCACAACACCTGAATAATTTCAAAACAATTAAAATAGTTGATACTAATTGAGTTTAGGGAGAAAGTGTGGAAGAATAATTGAGAGAAATGATGCAGAAAATAAGAGAAGCCCAAAGTTCATCTTTCTCTTCTGTCCATAGTGCACCTTCTATAGGTAAATAATTGGACTATTACATGATGTGTAATGGTGTTTTACATCAAGTAATTATGATCTGAGTTTCCTTCTGTGATTTTTGAATCTGTGTGAATCTCATGTGAATCTTGATAGTAGATTTGGAAAATTGACTCCTTTCACAATGTGTATTTGGGACTCACGGCGTGTATATTCCTCCATGTCTTATCTTGCAAGTGGTAATTTAATTCAAAGGTTACATGACATTTATTGGTGAATCAAATCATGTAATGCCTTTACGACTTGAAACTCTTCACTACTTTCTTCACCACTTGTCCTTATGCTATGAAAATTGTCTACACATCGTGTAATGTAGTTTCATGACGTGTAATGGACATTTTTTGTCAGTTTTTCTAGATTTTTCTTTTTAACATTGAAAAAATATTGTCTTTAATAAAAAATACATACATGGTGTATTATTGATTAAAAACATGGATAATACTTAACAAAAATATAACACAATGTATATATGATTTAATCTTATCTGATTCCCCTACATTTGAATAATTTCTTGTCCTCAAGAAAAATGATCTCAATTAGGATTGAAAATCATAAGAAATTTTGGAAATAGGAAACATTAATTATATCTAACTAAATAAAAAAAGTGTAAGCACAAAATTTAGTCTCCATAATCATCCCTATATAGAAATTTATTCATGCTTCATAGCTCAGTTCTTTAAAAAAAATCCAAATATTTTAATTACAATTTCGTAACTCTTCTTTAAAATCCATATCCATTTTTGATTTACCTCACAATGAATTTTCTCTCATCACTTAGGGTTAAATAAAACTACATTTATGCCCATACCATGATCACATGTTCATAACCATAGGATTGAATTGGTCATATCATCTATGATTTATAAATAAAAATAAAAAATCAATCCTGAGGGATTCAGTAATTAGGTTGATATGACTATGAGGTTGTTGGTAGGTGGTTAAATATTGAAAAAAATCTCAAAAAGGAGGGTAGGCTTTGAATTATAATGCATTAATGTCATGAAAAGTGTAATGAAATGACTCATCAAATGATAATTAAGTCCACACTCCCAACATCTCAAGTTGGATCCGCATATATCAAGTGCGTACAGAAAGGTATCATGTTCCTTTATTTTTCTTTTTGAATTTAAATTTTAAAAAATTCGTCTCTAAGCCAGATCTCACATCCATCCCCAAACCACATATGATTTTTCAAGCAATTTATCAGTTTGGTAATGGTGATTTTTATCATCTTAATAAACAACCAAAATCTCTTTTTCTTTTTATTTTATATCTTTCAAAGGAATAGGATATATTTGAAATACCAAAAAGTACACATGGATCAAAATCAAATAGTTTAGTGAGAAACACAATACATCTCTACAGTAGAATCATCTGATGTCTGTTGGATGAACACTTTCCCTATACATGTTTAAAGTAAAGTCATGCATTATACAAAGAGCAGGGTTGGAAGGGATAATCAGCTTGGAATACTTGCATCATATAAGGTTATTCATGGAAACTATGAGCTTAATAAAGGAATGATGTAAGGTAGGTATTAGAAAAAATTATCTCAAAAAAGATTTCCATAATCATTTTAAAATTGTATTTGTTCATTCATAGCCTTAATAAGATCTCAATGCATGTTCTGATAGGTTTACATGTCCCAGGTGTCACTCAAGAAATATGCTCATAAAAGAATATGCAATTTTAGGATCAGAATCCTCTTGAGAATGAGAGTAAATAAATAAATCTAGTAATCACTAAGGGTACAAAATCAAGTAATAAGTTAATCAAAAGTAATTTCAAAAAAAATTATATGAATTAAAATACTAGACTCAGTAATCATTCTAAAAATATAAATAGGATAAAACCATGGATTTATAATAATTTCCAACTTAACTTTCTCTTTTATTTAAATGGGTATAACTAGTTTCAGGTTTAAATCATACTTCCAAATGAAAAATTTCTCCTGGATAAATGAGAAAAAGAAAAAATTCAAGTGAATTAAAAGTGAAACTTAAGAAAAACTCTCCCACAGTTAGAATGAGACAGTTTTCACACTGTTCATGGAAGTATTTTGGGAGGGTGTTGGAAGTGATAAAAAATATTATTAAAATGGAAATTTGAAAATAAAATCCTAAGGACTCGAGAACTCCCTGTATAGTGTGTTATTCCATAATGAAAGTTGAGTTGTATTAATTTTAGAATTGTTCTAGCTACAAAATTGGTGATAAATACAAATCCTACACTAGATAAAACATTAGTCCACAAGATTAAAGAATTTTTCAAGCTATAAAATAAGAAGATGCAAAAAGTGAATAGTAATAAAATACATCTGATAAAAATATAGGTATGTGTGGATAATAAGGCTCAAAGTGACTCATAGATAAAAAGAGAAAACTATAAAGTGACAACTGGGGAAAAGAATGACTATAAAGAATGAGAAAATAGATGAAATATGGGTTGCCTCCCATAAAGCGCTAATGATGATTTCATTAGATAGATAGATGGACCCAAGTATCGGTGAGTATTGTCCATCCACTTATCTCTCCTCTGCCTTCTGTAGCTACTTGTGGAAATGTCCTCTAAATATCAAGGTTGTTTTACAGGATTGATCACTTTAGGAGCATACTGAGTGTGGATATGGTGTGGAAGGAATGGTATTTTTGCTCGTGGGTGAGGATGTTGACCACAAATCTCAAGTGATAACTCATGAAGCTGGAACTCAACCTCGGCCCAGGGTTGAGTCACTCATTGAACAAGGATAGATGGTGGCATAGGTGCATCAATAACCATAGATGAAATCAAGGATCTTAACGTGGATACTATGAAATTGTAAATGTTTAAAAAAATATAAATAAAATGGAATAAAATCCATTTCCCATATATATAAGGTGCAGTGATACATTCATTAAAGGGAATAAAAGCTGTACATAAATTATTATTACTCTAGTATCATACAAAAAATGGGGGATGGGACTGGGGTATACTATGAAAATCAATGTCAGTAATGACATCATCGATAGTCCACTCCTGAACATAGTGGGGCTATAACTGTCCTACCTATTAAATGGTTATAGTGGATGATAGGGATGGCTAGTCAGGTACAGATGATGGTACCATGGTTCTGGAAGCTATCTGAGTGTTGGGTGGTGGGGAGGTATCGATCCGTAATGTGGAAATGGGTTTGGAAGTAGGATCAAAAAAGGGTACCTTGGTGGATGGGGTGGTCAGGTCCCTTTACCCTTTGGCCTTCTCTCCTAAATATTCATGTTGGGTAGCAGGGTCTGTGACCTCATAAGGTAAATTGGTTAGGGTGGTGGATGGGGTAGGAGTGGTAGATGATGAGGGGCTAGCAGGGGCCGGTGATGATGAGGAAGGGGTAGTGAACTGGGAGAAATATGCATAAGGGATACATACATGCTCGGGAATCTTGCACAAAACTTCTAAAAAGTAGAGGTTCATGGCCAAGAGAGCTACTTGATATGATAGGGTTGGTGGATAAGTAGTCTTGGTGGCACTGATGGGTGGAAAATAAGGAGGGTTATGGGTGGGTATGGAATATGTGGGTCTTGGGGCGGATGTGGTGGTTATAGGTGTGGAAGGGTCTATAACATGATCTCCTAGGGCTTCATCAGTAGCCTCAACTACCCCTGGTACCCATCAGTAGAGGTTTATATCCTTGGTAAGTAGTTGTATCTTGTGCCGAAAATAGAGATAAATGGATTCCATCGGCCAGAGTGAGATGAGTGGTAGGGCAACTTCAAAATTGTCGAGATGACGAGCTATATGTGTAATGAATGATACCCACATCAGTGTGCCTCATGTCCTAAGTATAGTATATATAATAGAATATGAACTAATATGCCATGTTGATGAATGGGATGCCCATGACTTTAGTTAGAATGATGACATCCATCTGATTAACATTGTCATGTGAACCAAGAATATGTTAGGGCTCTATGCAGGATACGGAGTGCTAGGCCTTTGAGCTGGGTGGATTTGGTAAACTTGGGATCATGCTCAATTTTATCATCTCAGGAAATCATCCACCATAGCCTCTTTGAATCACACTTGGAGGGCTCAAGATGCAGTGTAGGGAATACCTAGGATGTGGAAAATTCCTTAATATAGATCCTGAGGCTAATGTTGAATTCCATGAAGGAAATATCATGAGGTCGTCTGCCTAGTCTGAAGTGGAGGCTATCAATTGTGGACTCAAATGTTGAGAGAAACGACAAAAACATCTCTTGGTACATTTCCTCACATATCCCAATGATGGATGAAATATGTAGGAGCTCAAGGAGATAGAGGACCTCCTGGTTAATATGAAGACGAGCTAGGATAGCCATGTCAATGGTTTTATTAGTCCTCATCAGTTTCACCTACAAGAGGTTGAGTGCCACATGGTGTTCTAGGTTGACAAAATGGAGAATATGGTGTAGATAATTGTTTTCATCATTATACGAATCACCAGAGGAATATTGGGTCTCCTCGTGATTAGCTTGTTGCTCAGAGGTTATAGTGGAAATGGAGTGGGAATATATGGGATGAGTTGGGGGTACAAGAGGTCCATTACCTCATGGGTGCTTCACTGGAGGCGGTTCATCCCACTCAAATGCGGAATTAGGGGGAAGGGTGCATGTTATTTGTTAATTCCATGTGGGATAAGGGTTGAATGCTTGGGAGGGGTAAGGGATAGGATATTCCAAGTGATGGGGGGCTTGAGAGAAGGGGTAGTGGTATGGAAGGGGATATAGTGGAGGGGGTCAGTTGTCAAGCAGCGGCAGAGGGAGGGGGTCAGGTGAGAGTGTGAAGGAGGGGGTTGGGTTGTGAACCCTAGGTTCACGGCCTGTTTTTATAAACTAAATCTAGGAAATACATGATGTGAAATTGGGTTTCACATCATGTATTTGAGAATTTAGTGATTTTTTTCCATGAAAATACAAGTCATGAGTTATGGTTACCTGATGTGTAATTTTATCTTTCTTCTCAGATTTAGACTAAACCATGATCCTTTTTTCTTGGCACACCCTAAGTTATCCTAAATCTTATTCTAACATATTCTATCCTAAGGTGACCTAATCTGGGTTTCTTCCCAGTCAACAATTCATTTAACGTCGAGATCTTGACTCTTTGATTCTTAGATCAATTTCAAACTGAAGACACTCCCTTCGAGGAAGGGTTGTTGAATAATTTTTAACCATTGAACATTGAATTTTAATGGGGGTGTTCCTTCCTTCTGAATCTCAATCATCCCATAGGTAAATTCGTGAACAACTTTTAACATTCTTGGCCATCTATCTTTGAGCTTCCTAGTGAACAGTGTTAATATTTCTTTGAAAAACTAAAATTTATTCTCTGAAACAAATTTACATTTCTAAATATGTTGGTCATGCCATTTTTTCATTATAGATCTTGGAAATTTCATAATAATAATTTTTATCTCTTCTAATTTCTCCATTTATATCATCCAAACTTCTCTGGATTTTGAAAATCTAGATTGAGATTTTTAATTTCCCAATATGAGTGATGCTCTAGATTTATTAAAAAATA
This sequence comes from Viscum album, assembly GCA_963277665.1. Classification (NCBI taxonomy): domain Eukaryota; kingdom Viridiplantae; phylum Streptophyta; class Magnoliopsida; order Santalales; family Viscaceae; genus Viscum; species Viscum album. The sequence continues at coordinate 1,470,759,894 of OY728158.1, forward strand.
ACAGTTTTTCCCATATATCAATCAGAAATGTTTGGTTTCAATAGTTTTTTCATATGCAGTGTGTTACGTCCAAAGTGTATCATCTAATTTAAGACTTGAATTGCTTCGATTTGTGTTCACAGTATTTTCTAGGATTTTTTTGATTTACCTATTTAACAATTCAACTTTCCCACTTGTTTGTGGGTGTTAGGTAGTTCTTGTGTTGTGTCGAATTTTTTATATTTTAAGAAATCATTTGATGGAATTATTAGTGAAATGAGTTCTTCGATCACTAATTATTAGTCTAGGAAATCTGAATCATGAAAAAAAAATATCTTCAAGAAATTATTGACTAACTTTATGGTGTCCTGAGTTATATCTTTATCTTCTACCCATTTCAAAATTTAGTCAATGAAATCAAGGATACATGATTTTCCATGTGAAATGGGAAATGGTCACATGAAATCTATCCCCCATACGTCGAAGATTTCAACTTCCATGATTATTTTTTTGGGCATTTTGTTCCTTTTTCCAATGTTTCTAGCTCATTGGCATTTCTTACAATGTTGACAAAAGAATCTTTCTTCTTGGTGGACTATTGGCTAGAAAATTATACTTTATAGTATCTTTTCCAATGTGTGATGTCCTTATGTTAGTGATGCATGAAACATTTCTATTTTTTTGGGTTTCATATTTTGGAATGGAATGATGTAACAAACCATCATCAATTTTCTTAAAAATGAGTTGTTCATCCTAGTAGTAGTGTGAGGATCGAGCCAAAAATATTCTACTATACTGGTATGAAAGGTCTGCGTATAGGTATCTTGTGGATAGATAATTTTCAATATTATAATACCATGGTTGTGCCTTTATATTTATATAGAAGAGTGTTTCATTAATAAATTCCACTTCAATGTCGAGATCATAATCATTTTTTCTATGGGTTTGTGGGAGTTGGTATAGATGATATGCGATCATATTTTATGTGACCTTAGAATCTTTGATAACAATATTGAATAATTGAAGCAATGGGACCCACCGTATCAGTCTTGTCTTGGTATCCATTTTATTCATAAAATATCTCAATGCAACATAATCAGTGTGCACAATTACTTTTGAAAAAAGTAGATAGGTGTATAATTTTTTAAAAGAATAAACAACTATTAAGATATCCTTATCTGCATTTTTTTAGTTCACCTAAGATTCATTCAGTGTATTAATGACATAGTATATTGGGTTTAATATGTGACTGACCCGCTGTACTAAAATAGAACCAACAATGGAGTCGATGGTGACACACATCAATTCAAATTATTTCTCCCAATTTGGTGAAATGATTATAAGAGCAGCTATCATGATGTTCTTAATAGGTTTGAATGCCCACTGACATTATTTAGTGAATTCAAATGGTGTTTCATTTTATAACATATATTTCAAAGGGACATAAATTGTCGCAAAATCCTTTAATAATCACGGATAGAATCCATCATAGCCTAGAAATCTCTTTATGACTTTAACTGTTGTGGGATCAGGTAAATATTTAATCACTTTTAATTTGGTAGGATCAAATTCCATGCCATCCATGGACATTTTTTGTCTGATTACTATGATTCCTTGAACCATAAATTGTAATTTTTTCCAAGATAATACAAGACACTTCTCTTCACAGCGCTGCAAGACTAACTCAATATTTATTAGGTAGATCTCAAAGGATCTGCCATAAACTAAGTATCTATCCAAAACAATTTCTAATAATTCCTCCACCATATCATGGAATATATGTTTCATGCATATTTGAAAAAAATTGGTGCATTACACATATATAACAAAATATTCCTATAAGCGAAGGTACCAAATGGAAAAGTTAATGTTGTTTTAGAAAAATCTTCAAGGTTGACTACAACTTAATAGTATCCCAAATATCCATCTAGGAAATAATAGAATTCATGTCCTTATGGCCTCCCCATAATTTGAACCATAAAATTTATGGGTAAATGATCTTTCTGGGTTTCTGTATTTAGATTTATGTAGTCCACACATACTCTTTATTTAGTGATGGTGCAAGTTGAGATCCATTCATCTTCATCACTATTTTCTACTATGAGGCATCCTTTCTTGGGAACTACCTATAGTGATCTCACCCACTCGATATCAGAGATTGAAAATATTATTTCGTCATCTAGATGTTTCATTTCTTCTTTCATAATATATTCTTTAATTAGTGGTGTGAGTCTAATATATGGTTGGTGTTTGGGTTTTGCACCTTCCTCAAATAGAATTTTATGGGTTTATAAAGTAGGATTGATTCCTTTAATGTAAAATACTCCCCAAGAAATTGAATGATTATATATTTTCAAGACTTCAAAAAATTATACCTCTTATGACTGAGATAGTTCAGAATTAATGATAACTAGTAGTGCATCAGCAGCCTCTAGAAAAGAATACTTGAGTGTATTGGGGAGTGGTTTCAGTTCCAGTTTCGGTGTCTAAATGACTGAGGGTATGAAAGGTGGGATGTTTTTCTTTTTAAGAGGTTCTATTTTGTTTAATTCATCAAATTAATATTCCTCATCTTCATTAGGTATAATTTCATCTCTCTCTTCTTTAATTTTTAAGTATCCTTCTCTTTCATCTATGAAAAAGATAGATTGATCATCAAAAGAGCCATATATTTGTTGTTTTTCCTTTGCTAGGTCAAAAATGACTTGTTCTTCACCTACTTAAAATATGAGTCTTCCTTGATTTACATGGATCAATGTATTCATACTGGAAAGTAATGGTTGGTCAAGAATGATTAGAATTTCTCCTTCCTCTTTCATATTGAGAAAAATAAAGTCTTCTGAAAAAATGAACTTTCTAACTTTTAATAGGAAATACTCAATAATTCCCCAGTGATACATTACTAATCGGTTGTCCAATTAGAGTGATAATCTAATGGGATTGAGTTATTTGATTACTACCTTGTGGAATACACTCATCAACATGAGGTTTATGTTGGAGCCTAAATCATATAATGCTCTTTATAAGCTACATCCTCATATTGTTCAAGGAATTGAAAATCTCCCAGGATATCTAATTTTTGGAGGAATTTTCCAATGAAAAAAATTAGAGAATTTTTTATTCAGTGAGATAACTCCTAGTTCCACCATTTTTCTTTTACTAGAAATAATTTCCTTAATAAAATTTTCATAAGTAGGCATTTGAGAGATTTCCTCAGCAAAAGGAATGTTGATGTGTAGTTGGTTTAAAATCTCCAAAAATATCTTGTAGTTCCCTTCAATTCTTCCTTATCTTTATCTTTCCAAAAAAGTAATCAGTGGATTATAAGGTGGTGGGGTAATATAGACTTCTTCCTCAGGTCATTATTGAATTGCATCTTTTGTAGAAGGTTGTACTTCTTAAGGTGTTACTTGGGTAGTTCCATTGCCTTGTTTATCATTTTATTCTACAATAATTTTTGTCTACTTCTTAGGTTCCTTAACTTGTTTTCCTTCTCCTCCACATGGTTTTTGAGAATCTAGTACTTTTCCACTCCTCAGGACTACTAACGTTTCCTCTTCTCTCAGGTATGTCTCTGTGTTACTTGGTAGAGTACTTGGATATAATTTGGATAAGGTCTTTGAGATATGACCCATTTTTTCCTCAAGGTTTCATAGTGATGCTCTTTAGTTCTGTATTTATGTATTTAGGGAGTTCAACCTTTGATCTGCCTTTTGAACAAAGGCTAAGAGTATATTTTCCATGTTTTATTGCATAGGTATGGCTGGTTGTGAACGTCTCAGTGGAACTAGTTGAAATTTTTATTGGCTTCTCAGAGGGAAGGGTTATTGGGTTACTTATTGTGGTTTTCAAGGCACAATATTCATTAGTAGACATCTTGGTGGTCCTTTATTTCTGAATGGTGCCTGATCACTTCTTTGTTGGAAATACCCTTAATTGTTTTATCGTTTCTATTGAATTGGAATTTGTTAAAATTATTTTTGTGGCTACTAAAATTGTTGGCCTTGTTGATTTTAATTATCATATTTACACTCCTAACTTGGTTTTTCATCAACAGGTGTTGTGAAGTCTTAATAAAGGTGTAGGCCACCACACATTTCACATGACATAATTTCCATGACTGGAGAAGGAGGGGTTATTGATGCAGCTGGTAGTTTGAATGATTCCAACTTCTTGGTCAAATATTTGACTTGTGTAGCTAGTCGAGTATGCTCTTCAATTTTATAGAGCCTATGCTAGGTCAATTCATGATCTCTCTTCCACAAATGGCATTATGAATGACTTCATCTAGAATTTATCATCCTTCCTTAGGTGTTTTGAACATTAACCCTCCATCAGTTACAACATCAAAAATTGTCTGAGCAGCTATTTAGAGGTATTGATAAAATTTCTTTAGTAGAATCCTCATATTGAATCCATAATGTGATCACATTTGGGTAAGCTCCTTAGAACGGTCCCATGATTCCTATACTAATTATATGTCTACTTCAGAAACGTTTTGGATGTCATTCTATAATTTCCATGTGTGAATTGGTGGAATGTAATTGTGTAGGAATTTCTTGGCCCGATCATGCCAAATCATGATGGACTCAGGTGCTTGAATTTTGAGCCAATCCTTACCTCAATCTATTAGGGATAAGGGAAAGACTCAAAGTCTTATGAAATCATAAGATACTCTATGGTTTCAAAAGGTATTGAAAACTTCCTAGAAGTTTGAAATTTTCTCATGGGGGTCTTCATTTTGAATCCCATAGAATTGGACCATGTTATGAATCATATGAATGAGTACAAGTTTGATTTAAAAATTATTTTCTTGTATAAAAGGGTGCATGAGGCTTGAAATATCACAATGGATTGATGGAAAACCATAATCCATAATAGTATGCTCTTTCTTCACTAGATTCTCTCCATGTATGATAGGTTGTATGTTTGGTTGGTTGGTCTGGTCTGAACATGTAGGATTGTTGTAGTTATCCATTTGTGAATAGTGGCACCTATCGATTTCAGGTTCAAAGGCAAGTAGTTCTTGTGTGTCAAGTCTCATTTAATGAGTCAGAGGGCCCTGTTGCATGCACTAAGTCACAAGAAGAAGAAGGATGTGGGGGAATCCGAAAGAAAAGGAAAAGGAAAAGAAAATGGAAATGGGGAAATGAAGAGGTAATCCTATGTTCTTCTTCCATAGGATATTGTTCCTTAGCACAGTCCTTTTTAATCCCCATTAATGTCACCAAAATTTGACATGCCCGCCCACATTGTTTAATTCACACGGGTTTCGGTCATACTAGATTTATGTTTCTCATACTACACTTGCTACTAATATGTATTATATTGATGGTGTGGGGTTTGTCCCATGAGGATTTTTGGAATGGTTGGCAGGAACTGATCTTAGAACCCTTTGGGGTAGTTTTCCTTTCAGGATTATTGAGTTTGGGAAAAAATACAGATAGGAGTATTAAGGAAAAATATTAAAGGAAGGGATCATGATCAATTTCAGGGTTTAAGAGAAAGAATGATCTCTAATTATAACTTGGTATGGTCTTAAGGTTTAGGCTTTGAAGCAAGAAGATGTCACTAGTTAGATATGGTCAAGCCAACTAGATCTATCCAAGTGATAGTTATTCCTTGATCTGGAGATAGCTTCAACTGATATGCATTAAGCTTGACTTCAAAATCATAAAGTATTATAGGCTAACAGTCATGGCCTATTCTACTCCAATTATACCAGGGTCATTCGTTAAAAATTCATATGGTCAAGGTCATTAAAAATAATTAGATTGAAAATTATTATTTAACCTGATTAATATTCCTAAATATTACAAAGTTGATAATTAAACATTAATTGTATTCAATCATTCCTAATCTCTATCCCTACCCTAATTATTTTAGCTACCCATGGTATAATAGATCACAAATATATAATAAATTACAGACATATTTAACATGATGACATATATTGGGATTAAAAAATTGAAAAACATGAAATAATTAATTTTAAATCGATTAACAAACATGAAATTTAGAATAAGAAATATGATCACTGAAATAATCACAATTCCAATCAAATACTTGAAATAATAACAAGAACAAACACTGCACGGATTCAATGATGATTGACAGTTGGGTCAACTTACAAAAGTATCATGGTGTTGGTGATGCAAAAAAGGTATGAAGAATAATTTTAAATTGATCCATGGTGCTTGAGTAATTTAAAAACAATGAAAATACATGATACAAATTATGTTTAGGGAGAAAGGGTGGAAGAATAATTGAGAGAAATGAGAGAGAAAATGAGAGAAGTCCAAAGTTCTGTTTTCTCTTCTATCAATGGTGAGCCTCCTATGGGTAAATAATAATAATATTTCACAATGTATAATGGTGTTTCATGTATTGTAATTCTGATATTATTTTCCTTCCATAATTCTTGAATCATCACAAATATTGCATGAATATTGACTATAGATTTGTAAATTTAACTCCCTTCATGACATGTATCTGGGACTCACGATGTGTATCTTCTTTAAGACCTTATCTTAGAAGTGGTAATAGAATTCAAAGGTTACACAATGTTTATTGTTTAATCACATTGTGTAATGCCTTCATGACTTGAAATTCTTCACGACTTGATTAACGACTTTTCCTTATGCTGTGAAAATTTTCTACACGTCATGTAATGTAGTTTCATTATGAATAATGGACATTTTTGGTCAATTTTTCTATATTTTCCTTTGTAACATTGAAAAAATATTTTTTGTAATAAACAACACATACCTAATGCATTATCATGTACAATCATGGATAATACTTAATAGAATGATAGGAAAATATATATATGATTTCAACTAATAAATGTGTATTCTTGATAAATAACGTTTTGATGGAATTTAAGGATGTATGAAAGATTTCATTGAAGGCTATGGTTTATCATGAAGTAAAAAATACATAGGGAATTTATTTTGGAAGATGAGATATATTTTGAATTATCTATGAAAAATCATGAGTGTACGGTTTTCTATGAAAACGGATAAGTCTCAATTTTCATAAGAGTCATTTTTAGACTTTGTAAGAGTTATTTAGTGGCAAAGGTAGATTACATAAGAATCAATAGGCATTCTATAAGATTTATTGGACTCATTTTGTAAGATTCATTCTTGTTAGGAGTTAGAAAACATATAAAGTCTCGAGTTCCATAAATATCATATAGAATTATGCAAGATTCATATAATGATGAAGGATGATTCTTTAAGAATCACTATAAGTTTCATAAGAGTCATTGCACTCATTCCATAATAGTCATTCCAGTCATAAATTGGAAAAATTATAATTTTTTGAGTTCTATAAGGACCATATATAATTCATTAAGAGACATAAAAAACATTGTAAGAATTATTTCCTTGAATAAATTTGGTGATGTAAAATTTCATATGAGTCATTTAAAATACTATAAAGATCATTTTGTAGAAAATTAATATAGTCACTCTATGAGAGTATGGTTCATTTTATGGTAATGAAAATATCCATAAGGTTGAAGAATGAAATTCATAAGGTTCATCAAGGTCTTTGTAAGGTTCATCCATGAACTTCATAAGGTTAATCATAAGGTTGAGTGAACCTCATAAGTTTAGTTTATGGACTTCTTAAGGTTTATCTAGAGTTAATATAGTTCAAACTAGACTTTATAAGGTTCATTTAATGGAAAAGGAAAATTTTAATGTTGATATTGAAACTTTGTAAGGTTTATTTTATGGAAAAAAACTCTATGATATTTATCTGGTAGTAAATATATAGCTCAAGGGGAGTTTTGTATGGTTCATTTGTGCTATAACTGGAGTTTTCTCTTCACTGAATTAAAATGAATGAAAATCAGTTGTTGGATTCCATGTGGATGATAATTAAATTATCTATAATAAATTATTACTGATAACTTTGTCAAATATAAATAAGTGTTAATTGGATTTTTTAGACAATTAAAGAGTATGATTTATGGGAATAATTACAAGGATTATAGAGAATAGAATGAGTGGGATTTATCAGCATTTCAATATTTAAAATATGGATTTTATCTCGTGTAAAAAAATCATATTAGATATAATAGTTTGAATCGAAAATTGTGGAGACTTAAATGGATCTAAAGATAAGGATTAAAGGAGGAGTTTCTATATTCACAATATAGAAATTTGTCTCAAGTGATTCTAGATGTTTCGATAAAAAGAGAAGAAGAAAAATATGATAATTAAAAGAGTGAATTGACTATTATTATTTGATATATTTGTACATAAAAGTAAGAGTGTATTATGATAAATAATAAAGATTTGGTTCTAAATAGAATGAGAAGGGGGAGGGATCTTTAGAAGAAATCCATCAATCATGTTCAGTGTTGCTAAAGAAAGTAGGCTAGAAGGATGGGGGTATCATTGTTGAATATGGTAATTAAATAATAGTATAATAAGATAATTCTAGTGAAAAATTATCCTCATATATATGAAATGTTTTTGTTGTGTTCTGAGGAAGACACAATGTAATATAACACACTAAGAGAATAATCGTATCTTACTTGAAGAAGAAATATTATAGAATACATAGAGATCAACAATGTATCTTCTTATGATTGAATATGTAAAAGTTTTTTCTTACATTTAAAATAATTACGAGACCCAAAAGTCTATAAACTGTTTAATATCTTCCCATAGTAGTGTGTAGAGGAAATAAGTGTCCTTCGCCAAAACAGTGAGCAAAGGGAAAGAAGAGGGAGTATCTCTTGGACTAGTTGTGTGCATTTCCTAAATAATTATAATACATATAATAAGTAATTTTTCCTCCTTTTATGGATATCACGTCAATGTATTCTCTTTGGATTATCCCTTAGTGTTGAACAAAGTAAAACCTTTGTGTCCCTTCTATGATTTACTTTACTATATATTAGTTTATTTTTCGATGAGGGGTGATAAATGAAATAAGTGTAAGGATTAACAAAATTACTACCAATGTGGGAACAAGATCCTAAATAAATAACTAAAAATTAATGAGAAAATTTTAAATCAACCTACACTATGATTCACTCCCACTCTTCAGGCATCTCTAGTTGCAACAAACCTCATTCTAAATTCATGATGATATTACATTGTTTCATTTCATGGATTTATATGTTGAAGTAATTCCTAAATTAGATGTTTTATACCCTTAACACTAATTTTTAAAATATATTTATTGGTAACATGATATAATTCTTATGGTGTATTATCTTAGGTGACATGTTTGGTTTACCCAAGCTGTTTTTTCACAAGCAATGATTTAGAAGGATCCATTCAAAAAAATGTATAGAATATTATTCCTATCACTGTTTCTTAGGAAAAATCATAAGATATATATCTTTTGGGACTTGGATTTCTATAGGAGATGGAATATCAAGTTCACCAAATATAGAAGTTATTAGTGATGACCCAATCATTATAAGATTATTATTCTAATTTTCATCAATGAACATTAGAATTTGTGACCCAAGAAGAAAAGGAAGTTTACACCCTGGTATGTTAGTTCATTTGATATTGTCGAGTGAATTTATGAACTGATGTATCATATGAAGTTTCCACCAAAGTATGTTATACTACAAAATGTGTTCCATGTATCTCAACTATATAAGTACCAACAAAATATAACTCATGTTCATTCCGATAATTTGGTATATTTAGAGTAGGATGTGATTATTATATAAAGTATAGTGAGGATCTTTTATATCCATAAGAAGATATTGAGAGAATGGAGTATTTTATTAGTGAGAGTGTTATGTACATATGGTCATATTCAAGAGGAGATGTGGGAGATAGATGATTAGATTCAGTTGTAATGACCAACATTGTTTGAAGGGAAAATAGGCCAAAAACGTTTTATGGACGAAATTTTTTATAGTGGGGATAATTTTAATGGGTTTAGTTTGATTGGTAAGTCATAATTTGGCTTTCAGTGATTTTATATTTGGGATTTAAATTTTTTGGAATCCCTATACAGGTTTCACGACCCTAGAGACCATGTAGTTGGAGTGTTTAATCCATCAGGGTGAGGAAGTGGAGGTTGAGAAATTGGAGCATAGTCCCATAGACTATGAAATAGTACTGTACAATATTTCTAGGTGAGTCAAAGAAGAGTGCATTTTCTCAGATGACTTTGTATCATGACCATGTATTCTGGGTTTGGTAGGCACCAAGAACTGTGTAGTCGGTGCATGTTTCTGAAGATTATGTAGCCCGAACATGCCTTCAGGTTTGATTTACATCATTTAAATTTTAGAAACCCCAATTAGCCTCTCATAAACATTGTTATGGACCCTAAATCAACATTGGATGATCTTAGACCTACCTAAGAGAAACATTGGAGATCATTTATCTATAAATGATGGTTTCCTCTCTTGGATTGATTGGTTCATCATTGGATCAGAGGTTTGAACTTGATGATATCATGAATCATTTGATCTATCCATTTATCTCCTTCGATTTCTTTCTATTTTGATAGATCAATTCTGCAATATTAGATCTAGACAATTTTATTTTTGTATTTTAAATCATAAATGGAATATTCATGTTTTCTTGTACTTGTTTCTAGGGTTTGATTGATAAGATCATTATTATTAACATCATATAAAAATTTTAGGATTTTCATGAATTTTACATCTAAGGTAGGTATGTTTTATTGAATCCTTGATGGAATGTGATTCTTTTTTATGTGATTAATGTGATTTTATGTCATTTTTTAGTCATTCATGTTTATCAATTAATTAATCTGATTTAATTTGATAAAACTAGGTTTCCTATGTTTTTCAAGTTTTTGGATTCTTGGGTTTTAGGTTTAAACCATGTCATTTAGTTTATAAAATTGGTTTTTGTGAAGAATAAGGATTTTGAACATTTTAAACTGGTTGAGTTTAAGACTTGGTTTTCATGGGTTGTTTAGGTAAACTATTTTTGTAAAGTAAATTAGTTTTAGGATAATTAAATGATTCGGGTATAGAAAATGATTGTGAAGTTTTGAATATAGATGGAAGGGTTTGGAAATTATAATGTATGGAAAGTTTCATTATGTTTGTAATATATAAAGGGTGGGTCGTGATATTCAGAAAACACATTGGTGGGTGAAGATCCATAGTAGGTTTATATTATGATCTTAAACAAGATTTTGTGTTTGATGCTTTATTATTATGTGTGTCTCCTTTGTTTATTTGGGATATCTTATGGATAGAATTGTACATTGGCTAAGCCTATTAGGTTTAGACCAAAAAAATCCATTTATTAATCGGGTATGGATGGACTAAAAATAACCTAACCTTTTTATTAATTGATCCTTAAAAAATCCAAATTAATGGCCTGATTAAATTTTTTTGGCCCATTGAGCCTTGAAAAATTATGAAATTAAATAAACTTAGTACCTAATAATCATTGGTTTAAAATAATAAATTCATATAATTGTAAAATTATAAAAAATATCATTATAAAATATATTAATGGAGCATATAAGGTCATGTATTGGGTAACTTATTAATGTAATTCCCTTTAGAATTGTGGGTCATTTTATTTTGGTGATAGTTTGAATTTTGGTTATTGAGGGTTTTTTTAGAATCGATACTCAAATCAAGATTCTTATGGTTTTAAAATCCTTAAATAATGTTTTTGTATATGGAATGAGGCTTATTTAGATACCTTAGGTGTTGTAGAAGCATCAGATGAGGGTCAGGCAATACAGGATCAGAAATTTTAGTTACTGTAGCCATTCATGCCATAAAGTGTAGGGTTCATGTCATGAATGGTGTTGTGTAATGGGTGTAACCTTGTAACTAGGGATTTTAGGGTTTTTACCATGGTTCTTGATGTGAAAGATGTGACATGGATTTTTAAAAATGGGGTTTGAACCCCATTCATTTTTTCGATGGGGAAAGTGCTTGTGGTCGGTCGTTCAGCAAGTTACGCACATATTATCACATACCCTTAATCCCACATGTTAGGGGATGGTTCTTGGAAGAAATTTTAGGTATCTTTATTCCATTATAGTCTTTTATTCTTGGTTTCCTCAATACCCATAGATTTTTACAAGGTTTTGGTTGAGGTTTCTTGGGGATTTCCACCAAATCAGAGTGGAAATCATCTTGATCAATTGGGATATCATGTGTAGTGAATATTAGACATCATGAGAGAATTATCTCACAAAATTAGTCATCGTTTCAGTCCATGGTAGTCATTACCCTAATTTATTTACGTATTATGGTAAAACTAGATGAATGTAATGGTTTTTTTGTGTCACGTTATAGGGTTTTTGTCTAGGATGGTGTTGGGGGTGTACTACAAACCTTCTATGTATTTATTCCCCACATTTCAGTGTGATGGGAACAATCGATGATTTTTTGTTTAATAACTATCTGGAATTTAAAAAAATTATTAATTATTAATTTCTATAGTCAATTATTTATGTTATATTAGGTGAGAAAGGAGATCAGGTGGTGGTATGAGCTCAGGTGATTCATGGATAGTCTTGGTTGAGGCTAGATAGATTTTGGTGTGGATGGTAATTCCTTGATAGAGGTAGTTGGTCCCTTTAATAAAAATATATATATGTGTTTATACATGACTACTTGCATGCATTCTTGTTGTATGGCATCAGGTGGATGGATAGGGACTCAGAGGCCCTTGGGAATAATAGATAGGATAGTGTTAGCCTATTATTCTCAAGATAAGTGTGTTTTTGAACTCTGATGAATTGGGATATCATGTTATCTACGTCACCAAGGGGTGAGGGGATCGTTTGAGCTGATGAGAGGCCTTGGGTGGTCTTGGGATGTGATACAAGATGTAGTTAGCCAAGGATGGTTTCCCGATGGCTAGTTGGGTAGGTGAGGGAGGATTAGGCATAGTGACAATAGATGGGACAATTGTATGTATCATCCTTGATGAGTGAAACCCTTCTTAGGGTGGGTTTTGACTCAATGAATGTTAGGAGTACGATGAGTCTTTCAGGATGAGACAATATGTGATAGAGAGGGGTTTCCTCTATGTAGTAGTTTGAGAGATATTTCTTAGGAGATTTAAAACAGGACCCATGTTAGGGTCATGGGATTTGTTTGGGATTCGAATTGGGATGCCAAGGGACTGAGAACATAGTGGATTGGGATGGTCCTTAGGTAGCAGGACTATGAGTGATGAGGTTGGAATGAGACTTGAGGTCTGGGTCTGTGAGAGAATTTGGGTTTCAAAGTCACTGATGGGTGATATAAATGACTTGGTATTGATGAGCAATGATTGTGCTGGGTCTGGAGGACCCTAGTTGATTCCATAACAGGTGAGTTGAGATATAATCAGGATGAGAGGTTGGGTGTGGTGTGAATAGTTCCATGTTGAAGCTATATTGAGCAGGTGGGTTGTGTGATGGGTCATGGCCCTACTTTTGATTATTGTGTTGGTACACATGAGCCTCATCCAGGATGGTGAGGAATCTTCAAGTACATCAACAAGAACCAGGATCAAATCTGAGTGGATACATATTTCCAGTTTACTATAGAAGGCACTATAGCAGTACTGTAATAGGTATTATTAAGTATTGTAGTAGCTACAATTATTCATCTATTTCTGCCTTCGGGCCAATAATTTGTTCCACGAGTTCATCAGACCTTCGGGCCACCTAGGAAATTGGTTCAGTAAGCCTTTCAGGACACCTTAATGCCTTAGGTCCACCTTAAGGCTTTCAGTCCACCTCAAGGCCTTCGGGCCACCTCAAGGCCTTTGGGCCATATGTTGTGTAGTGGTACCAGAAATACTCTATAAGGAGCAAGCTCCAGATGAGGATTTAGAGTAGGCACATTCACCATAGTAGAGCTAATGACTTAGAAATAATGAGAGGGTATGGAAATTACCATCGGTACCAGGAATGTGAATCTGTTTATAGTACAACTATCCGAATATCCATGCGAAGGTGGATATATGACATCATGATATAGATGTTGTGGAGGGGTAGTCCCAAGTATTCATAGTCTGGGATAAATTCCTCTGAGGCCTTTGGGTCATGTAATTTCACAAAGCTTATGATGCATGTAAGGGATCCCCTTCAACACTAAAAATGATGATTATCAAAAAAATGTATTAAAATATAAATATTTTGGGCCATTCAGGTTTGTTGTGTTAGTGTTCATGTTCGGTGATAGATTCTGATGGGGGAGATGGTTTAGATGCCTTTCCTTGCCATGAGTGTGATGGCGATGGTGGGGCTATCATGAGATGGTTTCCTCATTATGTATGAATTATGGCCAACCGTGATTAGGATGGTGAGGCTTGAGTAACACAAAAATATTTTAAAATAATAATAATATGTTTTATTTTGTATACGACATGCAACATCGATCTTAAAGGACCTGGGAAATATTATTATTTAAATATGACCATTTTAAACTAGTTGTTAAATTAGAGGATATGAATAAGATTAGATGATTTTTGAAATATATATAAAGGTTATATTCAATATAAATGTATTAATAAATTCTTAGTAAACAATCACACAAATTTTAAAAAAGTTAATTTATTCTTCAAAAACATGTTTTCTTCAAAAACAATTCTGAGAAAATATTGTAATTTATTTCTATAAATTTTAGAAAAGATATTTTATAAAAATAAATTCATATTTAATATCATAATAAAAATATTTTCTTAGGATGAATGTTTTATAATTTTCTGAAAAGAATTATTTTTTAATAAATAGTGAAAAATACTTATTTTTATTAAAAAATTTCTCTTTGTTTAAAGCATTTATAAACCATCAATTTTGTTTTAAAATTGTTTTAAAATAAAAATGTGTTCAATAATTGTATTATTAATCCAATTTATATCATTGGAATCAATTTTATGTTGATTTTTGATATAAAATCATTTTATACTTAAGAAAACTTTTTCTTTCGAAAACCATTTTTTATCACGCTTATGGGTTTTATTTAAAATTAATTTCCCCCACTTATGCAAATTTAATTTGTTAAAATGAATTCCATGATTTTAATTATTATAATTAATATTAGGTAATATGTGAAACCTAGATTTTTATAACAACCTTGCTCTTTATTATGGAGTATTTCATGATTTATTACATAAGATTACACATAATACAACCCGGAAGGTCAATAATTCTAGTGTATTTTCGAATTAGGTACATTAAATAATAATTTAAAATAGTGAATACATCATATTTATTGATAACTTCCTTAACAAGCTCGTACTTAAAACTACATGGCATAACCTAGGTACATACAGAAGAATAGGGTGAGCTATAAATCCTAGTAAGGTAATAAACATGGAATAACCTGAAGAAAGTAATACAAGTTATAAAATAGGCATATAAATGGTGGAATAAAGGTAGTGATAATAATAAACATTAATAATGAGGCATGATATAGCATGATAACATAAATGAAACATGGTAAATGTGGCAACAACTTAAAACAATGCATCATAAACATAGGTTAAGGTTAACTACTAGGGAATCATGGTGGAAAAAGTCCTATGATAGATTAGGTTCAATTAATAATCCCTTCCGAGACATATTATGAGACTAAAACATTATCCAATTCATTGGAGTGCTATATAATTATGGACGCACCCTTGACATTCATTTCATTCTCATGCTTAAGTGTGCCACATAAATCATACAACATCAATTCATTCATCATCATATTTTATTCCAAAATAAAGGACTGGGGAATACATATATGTAAGTACCCAATAAATAAGTATAATTGTATAAATTTGAACACCATTTATAGGAAATAGGTATGGGTATTCACTACATGATTGTTTGGCATGGAAAAATCACACTGAAATTTTGGTAGCATAACAGGGTGTATAAATGTTTATAGAAGGGATTAATGAGAGTGAAAGGGGTCTCTCATAATTTATACATAAGATGGATAGTAAGGGGTATGGAAGTACATATCCTAGCATTAGAAAATGAATATAATGGATATAATCTAAATAATGTACTTGAATAAAGATGAGAAGGGAAAACCCTTACTAGAGAGTGTGACTCCAAATGCTTGGGGTGGAACTTTTTTAAGAGATTGGGGAGACCTTAGGAGGAAGTTATCGAGGGTAGTAGATATTAAGGACATGATACAAGTATTTTTAGTGAAGATAAATGGGATCTTGGAGGGTTTATATAGGAAACGAGTGGGTAATTCTTTATCAATCCTCAAACTTATGTTTTGGACTCTATATAATAAAATAACCAAAACCACAAACCTTACCATGGTTCTTTCACATGATTTATACCAAAGGGTAGTTTTATTCATTATTTCATAAGGACAAGGGACTAAATTAATAAAATTATACCCTTTATTATGTAGAAGTGAGTCATACTATTAAAGAAATGTTTTTAAAACCTTAAAATATATTAATGGTTTTGGAGGATTCATAATGGACATATAAAATCTAATAAAATATACATAAAATCACATTATTTTAAATTTAAAACATATATTTGGATATTTATACCCTTTATATTATTTATTAGATCACTTTTCGTTCGTTATGATGTCATAATACACACTGTATATTTATACCGTATTTTATTTTAACCCGAAAATGTGATTATCTTAGACAATTATGAAAAATTCACCACTCAATAATTTTGAAATTCTAATTATCAAAATGATATTAATTTTATAAAAATAATTTTTTAAATATTTGTATTTTCACTTTTATAATAAGAATCAACATTTATTGAGAAATCTAGGTTTTTTTATAATAACAGTTTTTGAACCCTTATAAAAATTACATTTTACTTCATAAAAATTATATGATAATTTATATAATAAAAAAATTTCAATAATAATATTTTATTAAAATATTATGTATTTAAAAAATCTATTAATTTATCAAAATATATATCTAAATTGAAATTGAATACTAATTAAAAGTACAATTCGTGTTTTATTATGTAAAAAATAAAATCATTTATAAAGTAACGACAAGAATAAAATATGAAAATTGTTCTATTGAAAATAAAATATAAATATTCATATTACAATTGTTTTGATATGTATCCTTTTAAAAAACAAGAAAATTCCCTATGGGTAAGGTGTGTGATTGTGAGATTTCAATGGGGTGGTTCAGCGTACATGGTTTGGGTCATGATCTCGATGATCTTGAACTTCTCATGTAAATGGTTTCGCTCATTCTTAAGTTGTTAGATATCAGCTTTGGATTCGTAGAGGGAAAATCCTAGGGATGTTATCTCCCTTATAATCTCTAATAAATGGGATTCATATGGTACGATTTTTACTGGTTGAGTCCATCGCTTCCTTTTTCTGTGTCAATTGGATTTGTTAGAACCCTATATTTATTCTAATAATATGATCACTATCCAATGGTTATATTATCAAAGTCAATGATTCTTAATTATCTTTTAAATCCCATGGGATATAATAAAACTAAATAAGTTCATGTTTTTTATATAACAATGTTACATAATATGACATTTAAATAAATCAAAAGGGTAATTTTATTTATAAAATTTTGGGCCATTAAAATCTTCCCCCCTTCAAAAATTTATCCTTAGAAATTTTCATTTCATTCACTAAAATAGATGAGGGTAATTTTGTTTCATCACTTTCTTGGGTTCCCATGTCAGTTCTTCAAACTTATGGTTTATCTACTACACTTTGACCTGGTGAATTTTCTTATTCCGTAGAACTTTGTCTCTATGATCTAAGATCTTAATGAGATGATCCTTATAGGAGATATTTTTATCCAACAGTATCACCTCTAGATTGAGTACCTATGAGGTGTCTAGTATATATTTACTCAAAATGGATATATGGAATACATCATGTACTTGAGATAGCTTATGTGGGAGTTCCAGTCGATAGGCCACTACTCCGATGCAATCAAGGATCTCAAAGGGACAGATGTATTTGGACTAATCTTTAACTTCTTCCCAAATCTCATGACTTTATTCCATGGAGATATGAAGAGGAATACCATATCTCTAACATCAAACTCTAGGTCTCATCGATGATGGTCATCTTAGATGTTCTGCTGAATGGTATTAACCATTTCCACCATTCGTTGACCATTTCAGGACATAGTATCTTTTGTTCCCCAAATTCATACATTCATGCATGTGTTCTTCACCACTTCCCATAAAGAGATCCATAGGGGTACATTTGGATGCTTGACTAGAAACTATTATTTTATGAGAAAATGACCAGAGTAAGATGTTGATCCCATACTCCTTTTAAGTTAATGGAACATTATCTCAACATGTCCTCATGTTTCTAGAAATTCTTATTAGATTTCTCATTAGTTTTAGGGTGATAAATTGTCGGGAAAAAATCCCTCAAGATATCATTGAAGCATTTTTTAGGTGATTGTGTTTGTTGACAAAGTGGACATCTGAGTAGTGATTGTTGACAAAGCAAAACGATGACATACAACTTTGTTGACAAAGAGGATTTCATGGTGGAATTTCGAGTTCAAGAGCTGAGTTCAACGATCGATGTTTGATTCAAGAACGTCGATAAAAGGAATGGATGATCTGGAGGCGGTACAAAAGAACAGATACAAGGTGGTGCCGTTTTCCAGTGTTTGCCAAATTTTTGGACCTGAAAATCGGCAAATGAAGAAAATTGTTTTTGGCAAAGGGACTTGCGCGCCGAGGACTTGGAGAATAGGAAACTTGCGCGCCATATGTTTTTCAAGATCAGAAGATTAAAATATGGCAAAGGAAGTAGGTTCGCGCAAGTTTGGGAGTTGGTCGCGCAAGTGTCCAAAAGGACAGAAGACTTGCGTGCCAAAACTGGGTCGCGCAGGTGACTTGCGCGCTGTCGCGCAGGGTGGTCAGATTGCCTATAAATACTAGACCACCCCTCCTCATTCTGCAACGGAGTTCAACACTTTGAGAAATCAGAGCTCCCGTTGCGCAGGTGTGGTGGTTGCGCAAGTGGTGTGTGTGGTCGCGCAGGTGGGACTTGCGCGCCAGAGGTTGAAGTTGTGCGCCGGTGTTAGAAGTTGCGCGTCGGTTGGCAGTTGCGCACCAATATTGGTTTGGGCGTAAAAGGAAGAAAGTCGCGCAAGTTTGGAGTTGAGGAAGCTTGAGTCGCACAAGTGTCTGAGGAGGACTTGCGCGCCCGTTGTGACTTGTGGGCCGATACTTGTGCGCCGAGATTGACTTGCGCGCCAAGTAAGGTTTTGTTCGAGTAGTGCTTCTCGGACTGCGTGGAAGTTGGTACGTTGCCCGATACCTTCGGTGCAAATAGATATTCATCTACGGGTGAAATTTTTACTTCAACAGAGCATCTACACACAGAGGAAGATGCATTTCTTCATGAAAATTAAGAGACCTACAGGTCTATAAACTGTGAGTGGATTCCTTCCAAGAGCAGTGAGCTTAGGAAGAGGAAGAAGGTGATCCTCTCCACCAGCAGTGAGCCAGAGAGAGAGAGACAGGGAGTGACCCTTCGGAAAGCAGTGAGCTGACCCTAAACATTGTAAGGGCAGTGAGCCTGGGCATAGAAGTGATCTAGCCCGAACCTTGTAATCCACAGCTAGTGAAGATTAGTGGAATTTGGTACGACCGGCAACCTGTCGGCGTATACTCCTTGGACGTAGCCCTTAGCGGTGAACCAAGTAAAATTTTTGTGTCCTGTGCTTGCTTTACTTTCTGTTTATATTGTGCAGCAGGAAAGAGAGAGAAGAGTGTTTTCCTTAATAGTGAAACAAGATCAGAATGGGCATTAATTTTTAATTAGTCATACCCTGATTCACCCCCCCCCCCCTCTCAGGGTATTCATCCTAGTGGACCTAACAAGTGGTATCAAAGGGAAAGGTTGAAAGTTGTTCTTCTATCAATGGAGGTCACTAATCATAAAGGGATTCAGATCTTCGACGGATGCAATTTTCAGATATGGAATAATCGAATGCAACACTATTTCCGATCTTTGTGAATGGATGTGTTTTCAGCAGCTATGCATGGTATCACGGCTGATATTAATAGTGGTGCATTATCAGAAGCTGAACACAGAGAGTTGGATGTTGATTCCAAAGCAATCAATGCCTTAGGGGGAGCCCTCTCCAATCTCATCTATACAAAGGTGATGTCATGAAAAACGTCACATGCCATGTGGGAAAAGCTTATGAATATATATGAAGGGGATACAAATGTGAGAGAGGCAAAGCTGCAAGTGTTGTGGAATAAGTATGAAGATCTAAGAATGAACCCGAATGAGTCTGTTGATGCATTCTTTGACAGGGTGAATGCTGTGGTAGAAGATATGCGGGGTCTTGGAGAAATTATCGAAGATATAAAAATTGTGAAGCGCATCATGAGAAATCTTCCACCTCGATTCAATCCGAAAGTTTCTGTTTTGGAAGATAAAGATCTGAAAGAGCTGACATTGGATAACCTACACAGCACTCTTGTTGCATATGAAATGAGAAATGATGACAATGATGCTATGGAAAAGGGGAAATCCAAAGAGGTGGCATTTAAGGCCATGAAGAGGCTCACTATTGAAGATTCTCAGGAGGAAGAAGAGTCAGATGAGGTGATGTCGTTCCTTTCTTCAAATCTGCAAAGAGGAAAAGGAAAGTTTAAAGGCAAACTTCCACTAGCATGCTTCCGATGCAGGAAAGGTTGGTCATCTTGCTGCAAGATGCTCCAAAAATATTCAAGAAGAAAGCAATGAAGATGAAGTTGAGATTCCCATGAAAATATATTCAGCCTATGTGAAAGGGAAGAAGCAGTTCAAGAGAAATTTCTTTAAGAAGAAGAATCTTCTTTCACAAGAAATAGACAGTTCAGCTGAGTCTGAGGGTGAAGAAGTTGAAGAGATAGAAAACTACAAAGATCGTGGACAAAATGTGATGGTGGCTGTTGCCAGTAGTGCTCTAAGAAAGAAAGAAACTGAAACTGATGAAGAAGAAAAAGAAATTGAAGGGAGAGTTGACATGGAAGCTGAATTAGAAGTAGATCTTGAAGAGATAGATGTTTGGCGAGCAAAAACAAATAAAGCCAACAAGATAGTACGTGATGCCAAACTCTACATGAAAAAACAAGAAGAAGAGAAGTATGAGCTTGAGAAAGAAATTGAAAATCTTAAGTCTTCCAGGCCAGAGCGCACAGAAAAGGTTGATGATCATAAGCTCAAGATTGAAGAGCAGAAAAGGGAGATCAATTTCTTGAGTCAAAAAGTGAAATATCACGTCAATCATATTGAAGAGCTTGAAGAGGAAGTTGTTGGTCTGCGGAGAAAAGTTAAGGACCTAGAAATAATTTTGAATCCCAACACAATCTTGGGAAATCAGGTCGTTACGAAGACTGAAAAGAAGAAAGAAGAGCCTAGTAGTTTAGCAGGAAAGAAGAAACAATTGAACTCAAAAGTTAAGGCTGATCCAAGGCTTAATCAGAAACAAAAATCTGTGGCAGCTGAAGTTAGACCGCAAGCACCTGTCCCGAGATTGAAAGAGGATTTGAGCACAAAACAGAATCAGAATACTCAGAGATCCCAAGTGGAAACTCGTAGTGCTGAAGTAACACAAAGGAATGCACCTTATATCAGGTGTTATTGTTGTGGAAAGATGGGACATTCACAGTATGTGTGTTCCATAGCCGAGAGATATAGAAAGGGAACAAGAACAAAGATGGCAGCCAAACAGAGGACAATTTTCTAGAACATATTTTGAAGGACACTGTTTTTGGTGCGGAGGATTTGGACACATGGCTAGGTATTGCACTTCGACCATTCAGAGAAATGTGCCAAAGTAGAATCAGGATGTTCACAAACATCCAATCAATGAACCAACAAGTGAGTTAAAAATCTAGAACAGATTTGCTACTCTACAAGATGAAGATGGTCCATCATACTCTTAGAAAGAACAGAAGTCTCAATACATTCCGAGTGTGAAAGAAAAAGTATGGACCAAGAAGAAGAAAAATGAGAAGGCTGTGGTGGCGGAGATTGCCCTTAAAGCATCTGATCGATCTGGTGTTTGGATCCTTGATAGTGGTTGCACATCCCACATGACGGGTAATAAGGATCTTGTTACAGGCATCAAATATGACAAAGAAGGAGTTGTCAAATTTGGAAATGATGAAGGCCTGAAGATTGTTGGCTCAGGGAAAGCCAAGTTTTGGGGCAAAGATATGAGACGTGCTGATGTCTTGGTAGTAGAGGGTCTCAGTCATAACTTACTCAATGTCAGTCAACTATGTGACTCTGGGCACTCCATCCAATTTACCAAGAAGATGTGTGTTGTGAAAGGAAAAGATGGAGCAGCTGTTCTGCAGGGAAAAAGTTCAAAGGGAAATCTCTACCTTGTAGGTGGGGAAGAAGATACATGCCTTTTATCCAGAGAAGAAGAAAATCAGATGTGGCATAAGCGACTTGGTCATCTATGTCAACCATCTATGGAAGATCTGGTGAAGTGCGATGCTGCTAGAGACCTTCCCAAACTATCATGTGATCGCACTCATACGTGTGATGCTTGTCAACAAGGGAAAATCATCAGGAAGACATACAGGCCAAAGGAACAAAAAGCAACTGGAGTGCTCGAATTGGTGCATGCTGATTTATGTGGACCTATCTCAACACGAGCTATAGATGGGCAAAGGTACTATGTTCTTTTCATTGATGACTATAGCAGAATGGTCTGGGTATTCATCATTACCCATAAGACAGAGGTGTTCAGTTGCATAAAGTAGTACAGGAGGGAATCGGAAAAGATGCTTGGGCAGAAAATTCTGAACTTTCGTACTGATAACGGTATGGAATTTACAAAAATTCAGGTTGAAAACTATCTCGAGAAACATGGGATAAGGCATCAAGTTTCATCAGTATGAATTCCCCAACATAATGGAGTGGTTGAAAGGAGAAATCGGATCATCAATAACATGGCCAGAACAATACTTATTGATAAGGACCTACCAGAGAAATTTTGGAAGGAAGCAGTTTTGACATCGGTCTATGTTTCAAGCAGGTCCCTGTTATGTCCGAAGCAAGGGAAGACTCCGTATGAACTGTGGTACGAAAAGAAGCCAATGTTGAAATACATTCGAATCTTTGGAAGTAAGTGTTTCATTCTTAACAAAGAACATCATAAGAAGTTTGAGTCACGAGGAGATGAAGGGATATTCCTTGGCTATTCATGGAAAAGCAAAGCATATAAATGCTTCAACAAGAGGCTGGGAAAATTTGTTGAGAGAAATGATGTCACTATAGTCGAAAATGAACAGACTGCTCAACGACCTAGTGAACAGTTTCTGGATGAAAGTGATGATGAGGTAATCAACACAGGGGGAGTAGAAGTGGCAGAGGCTGACTCAGAAGAAGATACTGATGATGAACAAGAAAGTGTCAAGTCTGTATCTGCAAGGAAGCCAAAGAGTCGAGCTGAAATTGATAGGCAAAATATCATTGGTGATCAGACAGCTCTAGTTCAGACTCGAAGAATGAAATCATTATAGCAAACATCATTTTTATCTCAGGTGGAGCCAAAATGTTTTTCTGATGCAGCTGAAGATGAAAACTGGGTTCAAGCTATGAACGAAGAGCTTGATCATATTGAGAAGAACCAGACATGGGAGATTGTTTCGAGGCCAGCAGACAAGAATGTCATTGGGACTAAATGGGTTTATCGCAACAAGATGAATGAAGATGTCACAGTGATTCGGATCAAAGCACGACTAGTGTGCAAGGGGTACTCCCAGATTGAGGGAATAGATGTAGATGAGACATTTGCACCGGTTGCAAGGCTGGAGACAATCAGATTATTTTTTTCCATAGCAGTGCAACAAAAGTTCAAAGTGTTCTAGATGGATGTCAAATCCGCATTCTTGAATGGGGTTCTAGAAGAAGAGGTGTATATTGAGCAGCCAGATGGTTTTCTCATTCATGAGAATGAGAACAAAGTTTGCAGGCTGAAGAAGGCGTTGTATGGGCTGAAACAAGCACCAAGGGCATGGTACTCAAGGCTTGATCAGTACTTGAAGAAGCTTGGTTTCCAGTGTGGAGGAGTTGACTACAACCTCTATTTCAGTAATGACAATAATCAAAGGATGATGGTGCTAGTGTATGTCGATGACATAATTTTTGGCGGATCAGATGAAGCTCATTACAGACAGTTTTCCGAATTCATGAAAAATGAGTTTGAAATGTCAATGATTGGAGAGCTAACGTTTTTCTTTGGTCTACAGGTGACACAAGGAAGGAATGGAACTTTCATTTCTCAATCCAAATATTCCAAGGAGGTTCTAAGAAGGTTTGGAATGGATAATTCCAAGGAGATGAAGACTCCGGTTGCTACCCGGATGAAATTATCAAAAGATGAGGATGGTAAGGCAGTTAATATCACAGAATACAGGAAAATCATTGGAAGTCTGTTGTACTTAACCGCAACAAGGCCTAATATTGTTTTCGCCACATGCCAAGCAGCGAGATGTCATATTAATCCCAAGGAAAGTCACATGCTTGTAGTGAAAATAATACTTCGGTATATCAAGGGCACGATGGACTTCGGCTTGACATACAACGACAAATCTCAGACAGAGTTATTGGGATATACTGATGCAGACTAAGCCGGTTCAGCAGATGATAGAAAATAAACGTCATGTGGTGCATTCTATCTTGTTGGATTGTGTATTTCTTGGCTAATCAAGAAACAAGATTTCATTTCATTGAGCACCGCAGAAGCTGAGTATATTGCAGCCACTCAAGCTTGCACACAGTTATTGTGGATGAAGCAGCAGCTTGAAGATATGGGAGTTGAAGTGAAGTCTCCGATCGGAATCCAGTGTGACAACTCAAGTGCTATAAATCTTAGCAAAAATCCCGTCCATCATTCCAGGACAAAGCACATTGATATCAAGTATCATTTCATCAAGGAGAAGGTTGAGCGGGGCATCGTGAAGTTGGAGTATGTGCCTACAGAGCTACAGGTTGCAGACATTATGAAAAAGGCCTTACCCAAGGAAGCTTTTGAGAGGCATCTACCGGCTCTGGGAGTTCAGTCGATTCCCCGCACTTGAAATAGTGTGGATGTGGGACCCTCCCCCCTCTCCCTGAGGTATGATGTCTTTTTCCCTAATGTGCTGATTTGTGTTCTCTACTCTGTTACAGCCTACAAAGGAGTGACCTTTGGGTTCGTTGACAAAGGGGGAGATAAGAGTGTTTGTTAAAGGGGGAGAAAATAGTGATTGGGAGACAGTGTGGCTATTTGAGAAATCATGAAAGATACAGGGAGAAGCTAACAGGTGGAGCAGCTAGAAAGGGGGAGTTTATTAAATCTGACGATGCTAGAAGTGATCGATCAAAGAATAGATATCACAACAGCTGAGGATCGTGATAAAAGTAGAAGAGTGGTGTTGGAAAGTGGTAAGACTATTTCCAAACCAAACATTGGTCTTCCAACAAATCCATCAACAATTGGCATCAGTTTAGTACAAATTGGTATCAGTTTGGTGTCAACAGTGGATGTCAGAGATAAAGTGATTCATTGATGAACTATTCATTTACTCTTGTTTCTCATTCCAAGCATTGCTCATGTGGGATTAGAGTATGTGTTGAGTAAATCCTTGATCGCTATCAGAATCGCAATGAGGCGAATGGAGGCTAAAGAATCAACGACGTATCTTTGTTTTGGAAGAGTTTTCAACAAACCCAAAGGGGGAGATTGTTGGGAAAAAATCTCTCAAGGTATCATTGAAGCATTTTTTAGGTGATTGTGTTTGTTGACAAAGTGGACATCTGAGTAGTGATTGTTGACAAAGAAAAATGATGACATACAACTTTGTTGACAAAGAGGATTTCATGGTGGAATGTCGAGTTCAAGAGCTGAGTTCAACGATCCATGTTTGATTCAAGAACGTCGATAAAAGGAATGGATGATCTGGAGGCGGTACAAAAGAACAGATACAAGGTGGTGCCGTTTTCCAGTGTTTGCCAAATTTTTGGACCTGAAAATCGGCAAATGAAGAAAAGTGTTTTTGGCAAAGGGACTTGCGCGTTGAGGACTTGGAGAATAGGAAACTTGCGCGCCATATGTTTTTCAAGATCAGAAGATCAAAATATGGCAAAGGAAGTATGTTCGCGCAAGTTTGGGAGTTGGTCGCGCAAGTGTCCAAAAGGACAGAAGACTTGCGCGCCAAAACTGGGTCGCGCAGGTGACTTGCGCGCCGTCGCGCAGGGTGGTCAGATTGCCTATAAATACTGGACCACCCCTCCTCATTCTGCAACGGAGTTCAGCACTTTGAGAAATCATAGCTCCCGTTGCGCAGGTGTGGTGGTCGCGCAAGTGGTGTGTGTGGTCGCGCAGGTGGGACTTGCGCGCCAGAGGTTGAAGTTGTGCGCCGGTGTTAGAAGTTTTGTTCTGGTTGGCAGTTGCGCACCCATATTTGGTTTGGGCTTAAAAGTAAGAGAGTCGCGCAAGTTTGGAGTTGAGGAATCTTGGGTCGCGCAAGTGTATGAGGAGGACTTGTGCGCCCGTTGTGACTTGCGCGCCGATACTTGCACGCCGAGATTGACTTGCGCGCCAAGTAAGGTTTTGTTCCAGCAGTGCTTCTCGGACTGCGTGGAAGTTGGTACGTTGCCCGATACCTTCGGTGCAAAGAGATATTCATCTACGGGTGAAAGTTGTACTTCAACAGAGCATCTACACACAGAGGAAGATGCATTTCTTCATGCAAATGAAGAGACCTACAGGTCTATAAACTATGAGTGGATTCCTTCCAAGAGTAGTGAGCTTAGGAAAAGGAAGAAGGTGATCCTCTCCACCGGCAGTGATCCAGAGAGAGAGAGACAGGGAGTGACCCTTGGGAAAGCAGTGAGCTGACCCTAAACATTGTAAGGGCAGTGAGCCTGGGCATAGAAGTGATCTAGCTCGAACCTTTTAATCCACAACTAGTGAATATTAGTGGAATTTGGTATGACCGGCAACCTGTCGGCATATGCTCCTTGGACGTAGCCCTTAGCGGTGAACCAAGTAAAATTGTTGTGTCCTATGCTTGCTTTACTTTCTGTTTATATTGTGCAGCAGGAAAGAGAGAGAAGAGTGTTTTGCTTAACAGTGAAACAAGATCAGAATGGGCATTAATTTTTAATTATTCATACCCTGATTCACCCCCCCCCCCCCCCTCTCTGGGTATTCATCCTAGTGGACCTAACATAAATCATGTTGATGTTTAACTCTATATTTAGAGCATGTTAGAGACTCTTAAAGAACATAGAGGTAAATCTTAGGTCTCGATCCGATACAATGGATAGTTTTGTTCCATGAAACCTCATAACTTCTCTAATGTATGTCCATGAAAGTTTATCAAGTGATAAGTCTTATCGATTTGAAATTAATAGAGCAGTCTTCATAAAATGATCCACCACACCCCATATAGCATTATTTTTTCTTGATGACTTCGAAAGACCAGTGATAAAGTCTATGCTGATGTTTTCCCATTTCCATGTAGGTATGGTTAATGGATAAATAATCCCATTGGATTTTTTCCTTTCCTCCTTCACTTGCTAACATATAATACATATTAATGTATATTCTCCAATATCCTCCTTCATATTGGCCCACTGATGGTACTCTTTGAGATATTGATACATATTTTTGATTCCTGGATGGATGCAGAAGGATGATCTATGTGCATTATCCAATAGATCCTTCTTTGATTTATGGTTTTTTGGTACACATAGTTGTGTCCCAAATATTACAACTCCTTCTTCATTATCATTAAACTCCAAGGATTTCCATTTTATTATAGATTCCACCCTCTTTTAAATTCCCACATCAACTCTTTCACCATCTTTTTTCCACTCCAGAAGTGATGGTCAAACAATCATTTTTTTAAAGTATTGATCATTTTCCTTCCTTTATGATTCTTATGTAAATAATTTTTAAGTCAAATAAGATTAAATACTTTTTAATTATCATCAATGAAAAAAATGATAGATCATTTCTACTTAGATCATTTACCAATTTATTTTCTTTTCTAGGATGGTAGTGAATTGAGTAGTCATAGTCCTTGATCGACTCTAACCATATTTGATGGTGCATATTCAGATATTTCTATGTGAATATATAATTTAGGATTTTGTAATCCATACATATTTAACACTTCTCCCCAAAGAGATAATGCCACTATATTTTCAAAGATAATATTAATGTAGCCAACTCCAGATTATGCATTGGGTAGTTCTATTCATGAACTTTCTAATTTGAATTATAGGCTATGAATTTTTCATTATTTGCTAACAAATAGCCCAATCCCTTCTTCAAATCATCACAGAATAACATGAAAATTTCTTCACTTGTGGGTAGTATGATCACAGGTGTAGTGATAAGACTCAATTTCAACTCCTTGAATCTCTCTTCACATTCATCATGTATGTAAAACTTGAAACCTTCTAAGTTATATTGGTTATATTGTTTGATCATCATGATAAATTTCTCACAAATCAATGATAGTACCCATATATTCCAAGGAAACTACAGATATCTGTCAAAGATATTGGCCTCAGTTGTCCATCAATTTCTTCTATTTTTAAAGGGTCTACAATATCGCATTGGTTATGATGATATTCCCCAAGAATGATACTTATGTAAACTAGAACTAAAATTTTTGGTACTTTTCCTAAATATTATCATTTTATAAGGTATTTATCATAGTTCTTAGCTACTCCTCATACTCCTCATTAATTTTTTAGTATGTTATAATATCATTGATAAAGAAAACAAAAAAAATCAAGGTAATCCCTAAGGACTCTATTCATAAACTCCGTGAATATTTTTGGAACATTAGTTTGTATTAATGGGATTATTATAAACTCATAGTGCTCGTACCTAGTATGAAATGTACTATTAGGGATATCCTCTTTCTTCACCCTTACTTGATAATATCTCAACCACAGATCCTCCTTGGAGAAGTATTGTGCTCCAAAAATATAATAAAAAATCATCAATAAATGGAAAATAATAATTGTTCCTTGTCATGATACTGTTGATCTCAAGATAATCAATACAAAGGTACAGTTCCCTATCCTTTTTCTTGAAAAAGAGGACTCGTGAACCCCATGGTGAAGCACTTGGATGTATGAACCCTTTATCTCAATTCTCCTGTAGTTATTTCTTCAGTTCCTCAAGTTCTACACCATACATTCAATATGGAGTTATGGATAATATAAATTCCCTACATATAATCTTGATTGAAAAATCAGCCTCTCAGTTATGAAAAAGACTAGAAAATTTCTTGGGAAATGTATCAGCATATTCCCTCATAATAGGCATGTCTTTAAGGGGTATATTTTCCTTAGACTCAATCATTTGATCTAGATATGCTTTCTCATAAGGAAATAATATTCATGCTTGATATGTTGGTGCTAAAGAAGATTCATCCACCTCCTTACTCTTGTATAAAATCGAAGGATGATTTGAAATAGGAAGAGTGATTTCCTTCTCATAGTAATTTATGTTGGCTCTATATAAAGAAAGTTAATCCATACTCATAATTCCATAAAATTCAACCAAAGGGAGTATTAAAAGGTTATTTGGTAATTTCAAACCATAAATTTTTACAAGGGAGGAGTTATATACTTGGGATGCAATAATTTCCTCATTTTCCATTTTCACCAACAACTCTACTTCCATGATTTGTCGTGGTTTTTGAATAGTTCTACTAAACCTTCATGATATGAAGGAATTCATAGAACTAGAATTAAAAAGTATTTTCTCTATTATCGAATGAATAACTAGTGTACCAATCACCATTTCATTGTCAGGATACACCATAGTGGTTGTGATAACATAAGCACTTCCTCGTTTCCTTTGAGGTTGTTGGTTGTCCCTAAAAATGCTTGGCATAGTGCATTGGATTGAAAAGTCCCCTTGTTCCCTTCAATTGAAATAATGAACAATATACTAATGGTTGACCAGAGAATTACTTTCCTACATCACATTAATGGGATTCTCCCACCAAAAATCGCTAGCTTGGTGTTCTTCCTTCCCTCACCTAAAGCATTTCCTCATACCCTATAGGAAATTTCTGGGGTACTTCTTTGTGCACTTTTGACAAGGGGGATGTTGAAATTTCTTAACACCTTTGTATTTCTCCATCGGACCACCATAATTAATCTCCAATTTCCACTAATTATCCCTATTATACCCTTTATATTTTTCGATCTCCATATATACTTTGAGGAACATCAGATAATTTCCTTATAGCTATCAAATTCTTAGATCGCTAGGGCTTTTATAGACTAAGTTTATCCAAAAAAATTAGAGTAAAACCATGAATTCAGGGGTAATTGACACGATCATGTCGTGGGGTGTGGAAAAAACAATTATTTACTAAGTTAAAATATAGTATAGAGGTTATCCTATGTTGTCTCCAGAGAGGAGCACACAACAATCAAGTTTGTCACTTTAAATATGAGAAATAAGTGGGGTTGTTTTTTAATTGGTTTGGTTTTGAAAACAAATAATTGAAACAAAAAAAAGAAATAAAGTAAAAATATTGGAAGAAATTGGTAAATAAATTGATAGAAAATAGTGATATGAATTGAGTGATTAGGTTAGGGTTGGTTTTCCAATTGTAATGTTATCATAGTTCTAATTTATTCATTCATCTTTTATTAAATCAATTAAAATGAGAGTTCACAATCACTTCATATCACTTATTTGTTTAAGTATGTTGGTGAGATTAAACCTTAACAAGATCTTAGTTTGGTCTAATATCCTTCCTTTTGTGAAATAGTTGTAGCGAATACCCTCAATTGATTAAGGCAATTCCCAATAAGGTCTTGTTTATCCCAAACAATCTGTAATACTCAGTACAAATCTCACACATTCTGACGATCGCCAAGTACTTCACCACTATGTTCTGATATATTCTATCATATATAGTGCATAACCTAGTGAGGGATATAATTTTCATTAATCAAAGCAATACTAATAGCAGAATATAAAATCAAATACAATCACACAAGATAACATAAGTTGTTTTTACAATTGAAACCAACTTCATAATAGAGAAAACATTTTATAACTTTAAGTGCATGAACTCAAACATTAAAAAATGGAAAAACTAACCTTCCCTAATCACTCATAAGATTTACCCCACCATGTTAAGGGTAATTGAGAAGAAGGGGGAAGAATAATACATGACAAAACTAAAAGAAAGTAAAGAGGGAAAAAGAAGAACATGAACATTTCCTCGAGAATCTGTCCACCAGAAGTTCTGCTTCGGTTCTTCCACCATATCATCTAATCAAGACGAGGTCCTTTCTTATATAATGTGGTTAATGTATTTGGACATCTACCCACGAATTTTGAAAGAATTTTTAGAGGTCTGGAATGTGTTATGGCTGAATTAGTAGACTGGACTTTTTCTGGCCGCCAATCACTATTCCACTAACCCAACTTTGACCGGTTTAAGGGTGGCCTTAATAAACTTCATTCTCCATGAAATTTTATGTGAGGATTCCCAGTTGATTTGGATTTCGAACCCAGCTTTAATAATCCAATTTTATCATCGGTAGTCCGAGATATGAGTCATTGAATGAGTCATAGTGTATTTTGTCATCCAGATTATGTGTTCACATTGACTGATTTTGTTTGGCCTCTTAGAGTTAAAATTGGCTCGGGGTCTAGAAGACAAACTTGTATCCCACAACTCCTTTCATCCTAAAAAAAGTAATCAGCTGAATTGGATTAAAATTGTAGGAGTTATGCTTAAGCTCAAAACTCACCAAAAGTCATAAAATGATCCAAAGAAGCACAAATTGGTTAATGATAAGGGATTAAATCATGTAATAACATATTTATAAATATGAAAATATTAGCTCTGTCAGTAACAACAAAGTTATAGGTGTATCATGCAAGCCTTTTGATGTTTTCCTTATACTCCCTAATAGATTCATCGTTTTTTTTCATGAGGGAAATAAATCCCTTTACATTTTAAGATGGATAGTGTGAGGAAAATATTTATCAAAAAACATTTTTTGGAATTCCTTCAACCTCTTTGCTTTGATCTCTTCCTCAGGCTTCGTATTATGGATCAATGTCCACCACTAATCACCTTATCCCTCCATAAGATAAACAGCTAGTAAAAAATTATCTTGATCAAAGCATTAAAGGATGGATAAGATATTATCAATGGATTTTATCCATTATTTCGTGACTAAGGTATTAGATGATCCATTTAAAGTCATATGCCTTTGTCACATAAAGATCTCAATTGCAATTTTTCTTTCTTCGGGGGGATTTGGGTGCTCCTCTCGATCCAAGTTTCTATTCAGAACCTTAGTCAATTGAGAGAGTATTGTCACAATGTTTTTGATTCCTAATCCCATAAGGTTGGTAATCTTGTTGGGGAAGTCATCAAATTTCCAATAACATTAGTCATTTACTTGATTCCTCATATTTTAGTCCATTTTCTAGAATAAAGGGAAAATTAGGGGTGAGTATTTTTTAAATATTAAACACATAAATAGGAATACAATGACATTAAAGAGATAACTTTTCAATTACATGTATTTACTTAACTTATTAATTTATAGTCTTCAATCTATGTTATCCGTGATTTATTTCCTAACATATATTATTATGGGTATTTTTATTCCCATAATAAGGGTTTGTAATAATCTTATGAATTTACCAAAGCATATCCCTCGGGAGTTTCAAACCAAGCATGCAGCAAGACCCATTATCATGCACCATTTCTCGGTCAATTCTAACTCAACATGGTTATTTATGATACCTTTTTTATAGTCTAGGTATCCCTCAGGCGGTTAAGCCATGTTCATGGAATTAATTCGTTCTTCTATCTCTTTGAGGATGCCAACTAATTATGTTTCTTTTGTCTGGACATTTCAAAGGGTCTTAATAGGGAATCAATATTTCATCAGTAGAGTAGTAACATTGGGAATCACTGGCATGTCATAACACTAGGAACATTGGTCACTTTTAATCTTCCTCAAAGTAGGTCATCTCATGGAGGCATCTTAGGCGGGGAACCCAAGTCATCCTATGTCGATAATGAGGTATCCAATTCTAAAGGCTAATCTTCCATGGTTTTCACCACAGGAATCCCATGTTTTTTATGAGGTAGATGAAGCTAAAGTTGTGTGTCTTCCAAGTCTTTCACCTTAGCCTTACCATGTATAAAATGAGGTAGTAGTATGAGAAATGTCACAGGTTTAACATCTTACAAAGATAGGATGAGAATGATCAGAATTCCCCACATAGGTAGATCAAGGAAGCGTGTCCCTAGGAGGGAGCACCATGAAAATTTACCAGATGAATGGATTAGAAGGCCCTATAGAGTAAAACCCATGAGGTGTTTCCCATAAAATGAAGATGTCACACCATAAAGGAAGATGGGTTCCCTATAGGGGGAGGACCTAGGAGTTGTGTCCCATGAATGGAAGATGTCACACCATGAAGGCTGATCTGGACACCCTTAGAGGTGGATCAGGTAGGTTCACCCCCTAGGATGGGGTTCTAATGTTTACCATTGTTCAGGATAGAACCTTAGAGATGTGTCCTACATACCCTTATTAGAAGTTCGGGATTAAAACCCACATAGCTTGAGGAATTGGGGCTTACACCTGTAAGGATGCTTGTTTGGGGGAGACATGATTAGGGAATATTCATAGGAGTAGCCCATCACGGGAGGATTTATCTTGGTCGAATGGTGTGGGGATTATTCCTGGAATATTCCATTCATAAGATGTTTTCTCTTGGTTGGATTTTATGGGTATTATGCATGGAATCTATCCTAATGGTTGGTGTGGCCTTACCAGGATGTGGCGACCCGGGGAAGATCATGATGGATATGGATGGAGTGATGGGTGTGAATGGAATAGATGGAATGAATGGAGTGATAGGTGTGAATTGAGTGGATTTAATGGATGGAATTATAGTTTTAGACCTTGGAGAGGCTTTCTACATATCCTAGTTATTTGGGAATAAAATCACATGTAGTTTGGAAGCGGGTGTTGGGGAATACAACTTAAATGAGGCTCATGGAAGTGAAACATGTGGTTGGGGATTACGTGTAGAAGCTACACATTTGAAGGATGATTTTATGGTTTCCACTAACCTCTTAGTCCATGTTATTCATGCTCAATATGATAAATAAGAGGAATCCATAGGCCTAATGGTCAGGCTTTGAAAGATGTTCCAACTTGATATAGTGTGGGGATTATGCATAAAAGATACCTGAGGAGGATATCACTACATGTCGGAAGGATATTATTCTATGTTAAGAGGATCTTATCCCATGTGAGGATAGTTGGGGTGATGAGCATTCATTATCACTCATAAATTGAGCATATTGCACCTTTCGAATAGGGTAACTTCATAGTTTAATATTATGTGTTGAGGAAGTTGGTTCTAGATAGTTTTATGTCATGAAACACCGACATGGTGGGACTAACTCCTTACCCAATGGGAATATATAATCATAGCTCACACACCCTTATGAGGGGGTGGATTTAGAAATTCCAAGTTTCAAAGGTTTGGTGGATAGTTCAATCATGAGGTCCATGTTAGCATGATTATGCTAATATGTAAAAGGCTTTAGCATACCTATGTTGAGGAGAAAAAGGTTCAATGTGAATCTCATGCGACACATGAAGTGGAGTGGGCTATAGGAATGGATGGAACATGTCGCATAAGGACTTGATGTGTAGTTGAACTGATCCTAGATGGGTGTTTGGGAACTCAAACATTACGAAGAGGTGTCATCAGAAGTGAGGCAACATAGATAAGTCCAAGAGATGGGATTCATGAATCTTAGGGACTTGTAGAGCGGTTCTTTTTTGAGGTTAGGGCTTAAGGAAGGAGAAGGCTTTGTGAAACAGGGTGACCCTACATTGGGATGAAGTTTTGGATTAGGAAAAGAGATCTTCCTAAATACTTAATGGTTTGTGAAGCCTCAAGTACCCCTAGGGTCCTTATTCCTTCATTAAGGGTAGAGTAAATCATGAAAGTAATCCACACCATGGGTGGAGTCATTAATGAACAAGAAAAGGGGGGTTTTGTGATGCCCAAGTACCTTAGAGGATCCATCTTGGCTTGTTCCCGATGATCACATGATTCATGAATTAGGAGAAATTCAAAAGACTAAATGTCAGGTTCTACATCATCCAAAGGTCAGGATGATTTCAGTATCTATAGTCATGGGGTTCTGATGAAGCTCAAAATCTGTTCTTAAAGGAAATGTGGGATTTGTGCAGGGGTGTGGGTCCATTGGACTCATTGAGGCTACTGTCAACGCTTCACATGGTCATGTAATATCATTAGACTCACGGAAACTACTGCTAATGATTATCATGGACAAAAAGAACCATAAGACTCTCAGAGGCTATAGTCAATGATTCATGTGTTTCTGAAGGGCCTTCTGGGTCGAGAGCTCTGTGAGCCTCGCAAAGCAGTTAGGTTTGTGAAGTAGACTTTCAGGGAGTCTTGGGGGACATTTTTCTCAGGATTTTATCTGAAATGGCTGCTTATTAAACTATTCTCATGGAATTCATTTTGGTGCCAAAAAATACCCCCCATTAGAATAGGTGTTGATGAGAACAAGGTCAGATTCTAAGGGAGAATTGTATAAATTTGACAATTTTCTCTCTTTCACGATGGTGATTCATGATGTTCATTCATGATGCTCATCCAAAAAGGATGATTTTTTAAAGGTCATCATGAAGACTGGGTGGCATACATAACTATAAATAGTGAAAGGGGGCCTTAAAAAGAATTGTACTTCCATGGGAAGAAAATCATGAGCTTTCTTTTTGCAAATCTCTCCATATCTATGAACATGATTTTCAAATGCTATTTTTAGTGAATGAATCTTCTTAACTTGCTTTGTAAACAATACTCAATAAAGAAGAATCTGAGAAACATACTCAGAAAATAAAACATAAGTCTCAGGTGCAATGGCCTCTCAAGAGGTTTCTTAGGAAGTCCTTATGGATGTTTCTTGAAGGGAAGAAATATAAAATAATATCATGATCAAAAAGTGTG
Source organism: Viscum album (assembly GCA_963277665.1). Lineage (NCBI taxonomy): Eukaryota > Viridiplantae > Streptophyta > Magnoliopsida > Santalales > Viscaceae > Viscum > Viscum album. Next base: position 1,470,795,896 of record OY728158.1, read on the forward strand.
TCAAAAGTTCCTTGGACCAAAAATCAATGCTCATATTGTTGTTGGAGTCTTAGATAGGGTACCATTTTTGAAAGAGACTACTTATATATGGATTTGGACTAAGAGGTGATTTCTTCATCCTAGAGGCTATTAGAGATAAACCAGCCTACAAGTTTAGAGGTGTACATAGGAAGTATCAATGGAACTAGGCTATTGTAGGCCATATCTAGAAGGACCATGCACCCATCACAGAAGACTACCTCTACAACCACATCAATAATGTTGATGGGTAGAACCTAGAAGAGGAGGCATCATTTCTACAATATCAGAAGATCTTAAAGGCATGTATGGTGGATCCATAAAAGGGATGGAAGGATGGATGGATCTGCACTAGGGAAGAAACTTTATAGATGAACGGGATTGGGCTTACTGGACATGTGTGTCATGAACTGAATTCATGATAGATCTGAAGTGATTAGGACTTTTTAAAGCAGCATGGGATTCTCAATTCCATATCTATTGGCCATAGGATATTATGCCTAAGATATTGAGAAGATGTTCATTGGGGACCAATACATTTTATCTACATCACAGGGAGGTTGTCATCAGCCTATGTGACCTTCATCATATTTCCTGAATCCAAATCATGGGGTTAATGTATGATGAGTTTCTCCCAACAAAGAATGTGTGGGAAGAACAAGAGAATATTCTAACTCCAGTGAAGGTGTTTTTGAATCTGGATCAGGTAACTAGTGAGAAGAAACTGAGGACAAGGTAAATTTCCTTCAAGAAAATATTTAGACACTTTTGGAACAAACCAACTAAGAGACTTGTTGATAGGGATAAACCATAAATTAAGTTTCCAAATATGCCACAAACATTCCCTAGGGGATACTAGTGGGGAAATATGGACTCATACGTGAGGATCTTAGAAGCGATTCAATGGCAGTTGTGGCGCTAAAATGTCAAGACAGAGAATCAACCCATAGTTAGGTTGGCTAGATTCATCACAGTGCTCATCTGTTGTTGGATGCTCCTGATTAAGGATGAGAAAATTAGGTCATGGAAAAGATATTTTAAAATGGAAATGATTCTAGTGATGTGGGAACATGTCAACCTCAAAATCCCACTGCTAGCGAAGTTATACAAGGTGCTTCGGTACATCCGTGAAGGGAATGAACCATTACATGTGTGTGTGTGTGTGGTCTTTTCCCCTTTCTATATAGTTGGGTGGAAACACACATGGGGGGATATGAGTACCCAAAATCTATCTTCCTTCCCAAAAAAAACCTTTCAAATGATGATTCTGAACATAATGAGAAGCTTCCCACTCAATTTGCGTCTGAAAACACTACAACATTAATAGATATTTGTGGCGGTTTTTTAGTGGCGATTTACTAAACCTCTACTAAATTTTTTATTAATGATTTAGCAGATGTTTTTTATAAAACGCTGCTAAAACATTTTTTTTCAACCCAGAGACTTCCCACACCCCATGACCCCCCTTCTCTCCCTAACCCCCACAAGACCCCCCCCCCCCCCAACGACCCTCAAAACCCTATCCCCTTGCCACCTAGCCGCCTCGCTGCCTCACCGCCTCGCTGCCTCACCGCCTCGTCGCCTCACCGCCTCACCGCCTCACCGATTCTCATCTTAGGTAGTTTTTTCTCCTTCAAATTTATTTGAAACAGATCCACCAATCCTAATGTTTTGTTTAATTATTAATAATGTGTAGTATAACAATTTTTTCATCACAATGTTGACATTAATTAATTGAATGATTAAGGATTATAAATCATGGGTGGGATTATTCCTTGGATCCCATTAGATTAAATGATATTTTGGCTGAACTTGTGGCTACTTGTGGGTGAGGATATAATTGATTAATAATGAATTTAAAAATGGATTAAAGTTTATTTATCATGATATAAAAACCTAGTTGATTTCATGATATAACATGAATTTGGTAATAGATTATTGTTAATTGAAATTACTAGATATAATTTGTTAGGAAAATTAATATTAAATTGAATGAAATTTGGTAATTTTTAGAATTAATCATAGAGTATTATGAAATAATATTGTGATATTATTATTTTTGTGACCTATTTTGAGTTTCATGTTGTAATTATTATATACAAGTCTAGGCACAAATTCACTCTTTAATGCCTGTATAAAGAGATTGGCCCAGTTTAATGTTGTAATGATTATATAGGGAGATTGTATGAATTTCTTATTGTAATGATTATATAAAGGGATATGACTAGATACCATACTTCTTATAGAGATGGATATGTTTGGTATGGTTAAATGATTATCTAGAGGGATCATACATGATGTTGAAATACATATAAAATGGTATTTTCTCAGTCATTTTATCATTCCATGGTTCTATGGTGATGGTTGGAATGGCTTTCATACTTTCTCAAAGATATTTTTTAGATGGTTCTCTTATTTTTATCACCTTTAGTTTTCCATTTTGATAAATTTTATCATGTAATTAAATGATTTATTATTAATTTCTTATTGGTTCATCCTTTTTCTTCCAAGTAGTATGTCGTACTCTTTCATCTATTTCCATTAAAATGATATTTATTTATATTGTTTATTTCCACTATATTGTAACTGTACATAAAGGGGTATAATATCCCTAATATATCATCACACCCTTTCATCTAATTAGAAGCCTATGTAATATGAGGAGGCTCGCTTGATGTCCCATAAGTGACCTGATTTCACTACATGAGAGAGTTCCAGATTAGGTGACAACATGGGATAAATCCTATAATAATTCTGTGTCTAATATTATCAATTTATATCATGAAATTAGAAAAAATTAGGATCTATACATTCTGATATCAAGCATTAATTATTTATTTATTCTTTTAATAATTGTTCTAGATTAGTATAACCTCTAACATGGCCATGGATTTTCTAATTGTATTTATATTATGATCAATTGTTCCCAATATTTTTCTTCCTCTACTCAGAAATGAGAAATTAAATTTTGATCTATTAATAAATTAAAGCATGGGAAAATAGTATAAAAAAATTCCTTATTATTACCACTTTTATTCACCCATGAATAGATTATCTTGTATACCCACCAATAATAATACATAAATTTGAGAAGAAAAAAAAACAAAGTAAATTTAACAATTTGGAATCCTTTATTGAATTCATATGGAGTGTTAAATCATGACTAGTTGAAACATAGTACTCTAAATCATTTGATGGTATTTTGGTAGGCGTTTTATACAATCTTAATTAAATCGCCAAAAATTGGCCTACTGAGTATACTACCCAAAATGGATTTTTTATACTTATAAATACACAATGTGCATGTCTATATTGAACTATGTAGTTTGATGGATATTACTCTAGTTAACAAAATGGTTATGTTAACCTAAAATTTTATTTAGAACCCTGTGATAATATAAATTATACTTATAAGTGACAGATCAATACATTTGGTTCTAGTTTCATTCTTACATAACTAATATAAGGTGCCTTTATAGATGTATAATTTCAATTGGGTGATTTTTTTAACATATGAAAAAAATATTCTATATCTTTCTCCCTGTTTCCATTCCTCTAGCTCCACCTTTGACACTTTCCCATCATTCCAACATCTATTTCCCTTCCTCTATGATTCCTCCATCTGTATCCTTTATCACACATGCTTATCTTTAAAAATATAATATGCCTCTATTTTATCCACCTCATTCTTATTTATTTTTATATATCTATTCATCCATGAAATATGTGATCTACATAGAAACCATATAATATGCCATTTAGACAGGTTATCTAGGTTGGTTTGTGACAAATTGGTATCCAAGACATTCATGCCTCTTCTTGGAAATTGTTATATAGTGTGGGATGTCTTGGTAGACACAGGATAGTATTTTTGAGACTTAATAGGTATATTATGAGAAATTTATTGTCTCAATATCATCTTAATGTGCCTTAAGTTACCTTGGGCTATTGGGAAAAAGTGTCTTTGAGGATTTTTTTGATCTAATCTTATACTTTTTTCAAATCTTTAACATATTTATATATTTTTTCAACTAGTATATATAAATATATTTCCCTATTTATTAATAGTTATGTGTTTTAATTTTTTTATTGTGTAGGCACATTGTGATATACATGGATAAAATTTGGATTAAATTACAGAGGAACACACCTGAGTATGTTAATGGTTTGGATTAGTTTTTAGATTTTGAAATTTCTAATCCATACATTGAAGGGAGAATAATATGATCATGTCCTAAATGTAAATTTAGAAGATAGTTGAAGAGAGATGAATTTTATGAACATTTAATATTGAAGCAATTCCCAGATCAATATTTATGTTGGATTTGGAATGGAGAAGAGAACGTTACAGAAAGGTTGAGCACTGATGTCAATCCATAGAATGAGCTCCCGAATTTGTAAAAAATGGGAAATGAAATACAATACCTTATAAATGATGCATTTGGCACAACAAGACACCACTATCAACATCAGAACATATCAGAACAACCAGATGAGGGTGCTACAAATAGAAACATGACAGGTGATATTTTTGAGACTTTAGGACAACCAGATGAAGATTGTAACATATCAGTGTATCCTCCTCTTGATTATGTGGAGAATAATATAAGAGAAAAACTTACTAAGGAAAATATGTTTCATGATTTATTTGATGATGGAAATCAAGAGTTGTATAGTAGATGTTTGAAATATTCAAAACATTCTTTTTTGATGAAGTTGCACCATATCAATTGTCTATGTGGAATTACAAATAAGATAATGTCCATAATATTGGAATTGTTGTGTGATGCATTTCCTGAAGCAAACATCCTAGTGTATTTTTATGATATGAAAAAATTTGTTAACAGGCATGGTTTGAATTATACAAAAATACACGTGTGCCCCAATGATTGTATGCTTTATTTGTGAGAGGATTCAAGTAGACAAGATTGCAAAAATTATTCTTCTTCTAGATGGAAGTCAATGGGTGATATTGGAAGTATGAATCAATATACTACCATGAAGAAGAAGAAAAGGAACACACCTGCAAAGGTTTTGCGTTACTTTTCTTTAAATCCTTGATTGCAAAGATTATTCATGTCATCGAAAACTACTGAACACGTGAAGTGGAATTATGTAGATAATAGTTATGATGGGTTAATGCGACATCTATGAGATTCACAATCATGGAAGGCATTTGATTCATTACATCCAGATTTCTCAGCTAATCCTAGGAATTTTTTATTGGGATATGATGTCGATGGATTCAACCCATTTGGGACTTTGAGTACTAGTTATAGCATTTGTCCAGTTGTTTTGATCCCTTACAATCTGCCTCCATGGATGTGTATGCAACAAAATTCTTTTATAATTTCGATGATTATTCCTGGAAATCAAATGCCTGGAAATGACATTGATGTATACTTGCAGCCTTTAATTGAAGAATTACAAGAGTTAGGGAGAAACGGTGTTGAGACATTTGATGCTTATTCTAAAACAATGTTCAAAATGCATGTTGCTTTAATGTGGACCATTAGTGACTTCCCTGGGCTTGAGAATTTATCTTGAACATTTACACGGATTTGGACTTGTCATGTTTGTAACTTTTATTTTGAGCCCAAATGGCTACCTCACAGTAGAAAATGGTTCTTCTTGTACCATTTAAGATTTCTTGATGCATCTCATATATTTTTTCTAAACAAATCAAAATTTAACGGTTTCATTGATCGTAAATAACCTCCAAAGTTGATAACTGGTTCTGAAATATTAACACAACATAGAAAATTTGAAACCAAATTTGGGAAGGTTTATCATTTGAATGATATAGAGAAATAGGTTCAAAGTTCATCATCAAGTGAAATCGGAATGAAACAATGGAAGAAAAAAAGTATATTTTTCAAAATTCCAAATTGGAAATTTAATTTGTTGTGACATAATCTTGATGTGATGAATATTGAGAAGAATGTATATGAAAATTTGATCTTCACATTTCTTAATGAGCATGTAAATTCTATGGATCATCTCAATGCTCATAAATACTTACAAGTACTGAACATAAAACCCGATATTTGGCCAGATGAGAATGAAAAGTATGCTCTGGGAAATTTTTCAATGAAAAATATGGATAAATATACATTCCTTAGAATTTTAAATAATGTGGAATTATATGATGGGTATTCAAGTAAAATCTCGAGGTGTGTTGACTTAAATAATCATAAGTTACATGGATTGAAAATTCTTGATTCACATATTTTGTTACAACAGTTACTACCATTGGCATTATGTACATTATTACCTGAAAAAGTTATTATTGTTGTAATCCAATTCTTCACATTTTTAGGCAACTATGTGAGTAATATCTACATCCATTTGAGCTTTAAAACCTTCAAGAGAGGTTTTTATTGACACTTTGTGCAATAGAGATGATCTTTCCTCCATTGTTTTTTACTTTTATGATGCATTTAACTGTGCATTTGTTTGAGGAAGCTAAATTAGGAGGCCTCATTCATTATTGATAGATATATCCAATTCAGAGGTAATTTATTTATATGTTTTTTAGTTAAATAAACAATTTTTGGCACTTAATTAAATTCATAATTATGTTTGTTTTTTATTTCACAGATATCTTGGGCATTTAAAAACATACATGAGAAATATAGCTCAACCAGAAGGCTCTATTACTGAAGGCTATTTGGAAGAAGAGTGTCTTACCTTTTTTTCTAGATACTTAGATGATATTGAGACAAGATTTAATCAAGTTGGACATTTTGACAACACATCGACTCAATCTCAAATACATGGGAAATCAAAAATATTTCATACTATTGGTCGATCAGTTGGGAGGACATCAAATGTTACACTAAAATAAATGGAATTATTATAGGCCCATAGATATGTGTCGTTGAATTGTGAAATTGAATATCCATTTATTTAAGTGTTGAGGATACAAATAAAGATATGAATGAGATGCTGAACACGAAATGATAAAGATATAACAAAAGTTGTTAATAAAGATCTTGTAAAATGGTTTGCATGTGTAATTTCATAAATATTGCAATAAATATGAATATTAGGTTGACACAAATATTTTTTAATTCTAATAAAGTATATTTCTTTTTTCAGATCTTGAATACTGATACTCAGGCAGAGTTGTCAGAAGATTTGAAGTTTCTTACTCTAGTTCCTCTAAAACAAGTTAGAAAGTTTGACGCTTACAATGTTAATGGCTTTAGATTTCGTACAGTCGATCAAGAAGAGGGTCTGAAAACACAGAATAGTGGTATATTTTCTAAAGTGGGATACTATGGAATGTTGACTAATATCATTAAATTAAACTACCATGGGCATTTTTCAGTTGTTTTATTCAAATAAAACTAGGTCAATATTATCAGAGGTGTTAAAAGAGATTCCTTGAAATTTGCTTCTACGAACTTCTCTCGCTTGATGGATGTTGGTGATCGTGAACTCCATGATCCATATATATTATCATCACAAGAAAAAATGGTATATTATGTTAATTATGTTGTGGATGAAGGGTGAAGTGTAGTTTCTCACGTAAAACAAAGAGATTTGTATGATATGGGTGATGAAGTGGAAGATTTGACCTTTGACATTGAATCTCATCAACAATAGGAATCAGAATTATTTGTCCACCATGATACTGAAAATATTATTCTATCAAGGATGAATGAAGTGGATGAAGTAATGGAATAGGAAACCGACATGATTGAAGGAAAAAATTATTGTATGTACACTTATGAATTCATTTAGCAACCACTTATTTAATTTGTGCAATCATTCATTATCATTGTTTTGTATATTTTGTTTGTCAGTATTGTGCATCTGTTATCTTTTTTAATTTTTTTCTACATAAATTTTTTGAAATATATGTTCTGAACTTATTTTTAATTTATTAAATGACAGTAATGCCAAAGAGGAAGTGATATATTGTTTCATAGACCACTGTGAAAAATGACGATCCATCTGTCTCCCTCCCTACGAAATATGAGCCACCATATTCCTACCCCCTATACCATCTCTCACACCCTCTATGAGTGTCCCTTTATTAGCTCATTTGTCACCTCTCACTTTAGGAGCCTCAGTAGTGGGGGAGCGGCGCGCCACTTCTAGTTATTCATGGGGATACTAGAGGGTGACTATTATAGGTACAAATTTTAATATAAATAAATTTATTGCACTTTTTTATTCTACATGTTTGTTCATTAAAGATGAAAAAATGCAACTATGGAGAAAAATATAAAAAATTCAGATGTACAGAATCTAACCGGAGAGAAGATAGTTTTCCCATTTGATTCATATGGGGTCCCTACGGATGACATCGCCGGATTACTTGGCCATATTTTAGGCCAGCTGGCCACGAAGCCCATTTCCCTTCCTATTTCAATTGTTGATTCGATACATATGCCTACAAGTTGGAAAAATGAATTTTTTGATTCCCAAATAAAGGTAATTTTAATACATTATGGTGAAATTTAATTTCATTTTATTAATATTTTTAACATTAATTTCTGTATACAGATGTGTTTCCACTTTATGGTTGCTGATGGGATAACATGAATGTGGACATTGAAAAATCTTGGAAAAAATAGAAAGACATTAAATGGAGATTGTGGGGTGATGTAGATTATACTTCATTCACCTCCCAACATATGTATGACAAGATACCCGATGGGGTACCTAAAGAGAAATGGAAAGTTTTTATTGATAGACATCATGATGAGAAGCAGATGGTATTTAAATATATATTACTATAATAATCTAATTTTACATTTATACATGTATATGAAGATTAGATGAAATTGAATACATTACTATTAAATTTTATTTTATTTATTTCAGGATCCTTCAAGAAATAATGCATCAAGCTGGGCTAAGAAGGTTATCCATCACACTGCGGGGTCAAAGAGTTTTTCTAGAAGCCGATCTACTCTATTGATCTTTTCATTAGTTTAAATATTTATAAGAAAATATTATTTGTTTATTATATTAAATTATTAATTTATTTTTGTTTAATTCAGTCACAGAGTTTAGGGCACGAAGCATCCTGAACAGAAGTGTGGTTGAATGTTCTCCAAAAATCAGATGGAAGTTTTGTTAATGATCCTACCAAAGAAATTGGGGTATGAACTCATTTTAAATTACAATAACTTATTATCAGTTTTTACTTTGTTAATATATATTTCTTATAATATGAATTCTATTTGATTTATAGGTAAAAATTAAAGAACTTTGGGATTCCAATTCTACGCAGTCCTAATCAGTCTCCCAGGATGACCCGGTTGTTAAAGTCCTTAGGAAGGAGCATCCTGGTAGAGTGTAAAGGATGAGTTTGGTACCCATACCATCTAAGTTATTTATCAGGCCATCAGGTATTTCAGCTGTATCTACTCCTAGTTGTAGTCATTCCATACCCTGAGATACTCATAGAGATATTGTTTCTATATGAAACATTGTTTACGACCAGGGGGCTCATATATCCTTTTTGCAGAAAGTGTTGATTGATTTATATCAAAAGATGACCGGATCACCCCCCGGTGGTATTGCATCGACTATTGGTGAGTAGGTAAATCACAAAAATTCAAAATCATTTATTTTTAAAACTTTTATTGGTTTTATGTTTAAATATAAATATACAACAGTATTTAATTTTCAATATAATGTTCTTTTATGTGGTAGCAGGAAGTAGAGATGGAGGTGGAGAGGGTGACGATCTTTGTTCATCATCGGACCATGAATAGTTTTTTTGTTGATATGTTGGAAAAATATGGTAACTTTAGGTTTGTATATGTATCATGTGTGGCACATAGTTTCCATCAAACATTTTCATGACCTAACATTTTCTTGATTTCTAGTTTTTCTATTTATGTATTTTATTGATTTCTGATATTTCCTTTTATTTATTGATTTCTCGAGTGTGGTATGCACCATATATGTTGATTATTTATTTCATGAATCATGTTTTATGATTCATTTTTCCTAAATTTATTAGGTTTGTTACCCTAGGATGAACGATCAAAAAAATATCCTACAGTAACATGAATCAATCCATTTATAGTTCTTTGAAAAGTCCCTCTATAAAAATTTATCTCGTTTATAGGAGGAGAAGGATGAGATGTATGGGAACCATTATGTGAGAAATAAATAAAAAAATTGATGTGAATGAGGAAGGGTCTCACCTTTAGGGTATAACCAGTGTGATTATAATTTTCACCAAGGCCTATTATAGGAGATCCCAACATCATAACATATATTGAAACATCATAAATCAATCCACATATAGTTTATATATAATACCCCTATTCATATTATGCTCTTTCCTAGGGTAAGAGTCATTTTTTTCATAACATAGGTTTATAGATAAAGAACCACATGCTAAGGATCCTTATGTAGATTTGGATAATATGTAGAAGAAGACATGTCTTACTAGGTAGATTGCTCTAAGAAGTTTCAAGTCTTACAAGATGGACCATGCATCACATAGTTTAATATTATGTAAAAATGACTAAAATAATCTATATTTAAGGTCATATGAAAATTACCTTATTATATGAGGTTTAATGTAGTTTAAAATGATGTTTAAAATGAAATGAACTTGTCTTGATGCCAACCCTATGGATGGAAAACCAATGTGAATAAAGAAACCCAGTCACTAAGATAAAGGGGGGGATTTGGTATCAGTTTTTTGGTTGGGTTTGAGATATGAGATCTAGGAATCACTATATATCCCATGAAAATAGGAATCAATCCACACATAGTTCTTATAATTTTGGATAAAATATGATCACCTTGACTTATAATTGATAAATAATAGGGAAAAAAATAAATAGAATGAGTGTAATGGTACATACCCTTTATAAACTTCTCTTTTTGAATTATCAAGTCTTGGGGATGTTTAGGGATAGTTTTGTGGTGATTTTGAGGTTTGAGGTGGTGTTTTTTCCTTTTGAAGGACACCATGTCTTGTGCAATGACTTGTCTGGATATGAAAGAGGTAGTTTTATGTTGGGAATTCTCTTGTGTAAAGTGGGATATATAACCATGACTTGGGGATGACATAGTGCTATGCATATTATCCTAGTGATTTTCCTATACACCATGAGAATCTTGAAATGCCCTTGGGTGGGCATGGAATATTGGAGGACCACCTCTCCAAAATAGGAAACCCAAGATCACAACATTGTAGCCTTGGGCGTGGTGAGGGTAAAATGGTTAGGAAATGGGAACTAGGTCATGGATTATATACTTGGAAGAATATAGAAGAACCACTATGGATTAGACCAATTCAAGTTCTAGTATTTAAAAATATCATGCTTTTGTATTTCTTTGGTTAAATGGTACATATCATCTTAATAAAGATAATGAACAATCTTAATTGAATTTTAAGGGGAAGGTATAAATCACATGATTTTTACATATTCTTGTTATTTATTATTATATGGCCACAGTTACTTGGTTTTCCAATTATGACTTATTTTGAGATAGTGTGTTGTTTTGGTTTTTATAAAACTTTCTATGTATGTTTGTATAACCTCACCATATACTAAAATGACTAAGAATATATATCGAAATATTAAATTAGTTTCCCATGCAATATTGTATTTCTCTATGAATACCCTTCATAATAATTTAGTAATTATGATAAAACCCTTATTTAAACTAAATTATGCGTGGTGGTTGTGATGTGTGGTGGTTATGATGTGTGGTGGTGGTGATGTGGGGTGGTTGTGATGTGGGGTAGTTGCGATGTGTTGTGGTTATGATATGTTATATTTTATATCAATTGGAATGTTTTTTTTTTCCGGACATTGGTAATGGGTCTACAGTATCAGTTACATTTTTTTTTGTAAATCGGGATTTAGTGGCATTGTTAACCACTTCTAAATATATAATATATTTCGTAGAGGTTTTAACCACCACTACAATTAAGGTACATTTTTATCCGAGGTGGTTAGAACCACTGCTACGGACAATAATTTAGTGGTGGTTTTAACCACTTCTACACAGTTTCATATTCCTTTATTGTTCCACGGCGGTTTGTATGGATTTAGTGGCAGTTTTTTCAGGCAAAACTGATATTTCTTTAGCGGCAGTTATAACGGCTGCTAAACAAATATCAGTTTCACTAGGAAAAAACACTGCAGAATGCACCCACTACGACGGTTACCATAAAATACCGCTAAATTGAGGAAACCACTACATGTTGTATCCTGACACACACTTTGGTGGTGGTTTTTGGAAACCGCCGCAAAATCATATAGAGATGGTTTAAACCGCTTCCATTTCCAAAAAAACACCACAAAATGGTCATTTCCCTATAGTGAAAAAGTGTTGAACAAGGTCAGGTTGGTGGATTACTTCACCTTTCACCCATTCTTCCTACCAATGGGGATGGTGACCGATGACAATGTAGGGAGTGAGTAGTGATGATCATATATCTAGGAATCTTGATGAGGAGTACTAGTAAATATGGTTGAATGTGATCCAGTTTGCGATCCGTACAACACAAACTGATTTGTAAGGCAATCCAGGTGCCTACTGAGGCTGATTACAAAAGTGTTCTCATAGGTGCGTCGTGAGTGTCACCCTTCAATGATGAGAATTCTTTGGATCATGTTTCTATGTGAAGATGTAAAGATTCCAAATTAGTTTCCACTAATCACTCCTACATACAGGCTTCCCCATGATTATGCACAGAGTTGGGAAAATTCATATCTTGGGTTCATGTTGAGATAGTGGGCCATCTGAGACAATGAAGGGTGGCCCCTCTACCATGGTATAGGGGTAAATGATTGATAGGGAGAATCATGGTGAAGAAACTAGTCTAGTTGTTGGGACAATAGTATTGGGTACAGTAGATCATGGGCCTGAAGATGTAGGAGCTACAGAGAGAGGAACAGTGTCAGACCTGAGGCTTTTGGGAAAAGATGGTACAAAACAGGTGAGTCCACTGGAGAAATTCTAAGAGTGCACATTAAAGGGCCATAGAAAAAATTATTCCACCCAAAAATTACCAATTATTTCATATATCCTAATGTCTGAGAGTCTTAATGAATGAAAAACCAAATCACCACACCTCATGTGGTGTGGCAGTATCTAATCACTGATTGGATATTCCTCACCAGGATGGGTTATGAAAAGTAAGGTTTCCACATTTATCCCACCAATGTGATGTGGTATATGTTAGAGATGGAATATGTTGTATATTTATAAGGTATCATGTATCCCTTTACTAATCGGGTGAGGAAATAGTTGAGAATGTACCCCCCCCCCCCCCCCAGGATGTCCTTACGAGACATGCAGTTGTGGTTGAAGTTGAAGACTCAAAGGACTCATGGGGCAGTGATGCCTACCAGATCTCAGATGCAGACTATAATCTTGTCGTTCATCAGGTAATCAAATTTATATTCTATTGATCTTTTAACATAACTCAATATTCAATTTCATTTCATGATCCTTCCTTGATTTACACAAGAATCGGAAAGTATTAAAGAAGTGGAAGTCTACAATAAACCTCAGGTAGAAGGTGAGGGAACCTCAACACATGACAGGGAAAGTGTGGGGACCCTTCCTAATGTTGTGGTCATGTATGATCAATCACCAGTTTCTGCTGATAAGATAGCGTTTTTGGATACTAAGGAGAAAATGGTGGAGGCCACCCTCCCAGTAGAGATTGACAGGGAGGCAAAAGAGGTCAAGTCAACCATAGAGGTTCCATTGGAGAGAACTGATGAGACCACGCCCTTGGTGGAGGGGGTCGATGCAAATCCTAAAAAAAGACTAGATGAAGAAATGGTGGCAGTTGATCTAAGAAAATATGTGCCGCCAAAATTGGCCACTGGAGCTGAAGTTGCTATGGAGGTGGGTGAAATGGGACCCATGACTAGGCTAGACAAAGAAGTCGTGTTGGTCAAACCTATTATAGAGGAAGTGGTGACAACATCAGTGGATGGAGAAACTATGGATGCTATATTGAGCATGCCTTCCCTAAAAAAATTCCACCCATGGTGAATGAAGGGGCCTAATATGAGATCATTCCACTAGAGGGAACAACCAAGGGAGATGGGATGGCAGCATACACCTCCAGGACACCTCAAAATGAAGTATAATCTTCTATCACAGGTGGAGAGAGAAATGAGGAATTATTCCCTAGGATAGTCATCCATCTTCTCATGCTTGATAATCTGTAAATTGAGGACCTAGTATAAAAACGACAAGATATCTTTCCTCCTCATTAGCTAGCACCACCTGAAGGTTTTGGGTATTTTTTCCCATAAATCACTGAGGATAAGAAAGTTATCCACCGTAATTTGTGGAGAAATTGGTGGAATATCATCAATAGCATACATGTATCTAAACTATTACAATGGGTTGGATCTATCTTCAATTTTTTGGTTAGTCTAGGGATTGGAAGGATGGATTCCAGTGCTTTTTATGCACCGGCCTAGCAATTCCTCATCAAGCAGGTGTATGAGGAAGGGAAATAACTTGTCCTGGCCTAGAGAAAATACAAGTTTGAGGGTTTTCAGGTTCTTTAGAAGGCTCAAAAAGATATATTATAACTCTATTGGATGGAATAGGATCTCATAAATGTCGAGGATACTCAAGATGATACCACTAGCATCCTAAGGGCTCAACTGGAAGTGTCTGAGGCCAAGGAAGCTGATATCAAGAAGGAGAAGACTGAATGCTAAGTGGATAAATACCGAAAGTAAATTAGGGACTATAATTCTCAATCCAAAGCAGATGAGGAGATGAAAGACCTGACAATGTGGTAGTAGGCCTTTGAGATCACTAAGCAGAGGCTGGAAAAACATAAACGCTTGATTACTAAGGTGGAGCCATAGAGGTAGATTTTGTTGAGAGAGGGGCTCTGATATATAGATAACCCTCTAAAAATATGTTGTTTTATTTGTATGATAAAAAAAATCCCCATCTTGGATATCTTATCTTGATCATATTTTCATAAAAAATATAACAACCAATCCCTAAGCTCGTGTGCGTCATGCCCAGTGTGAGAAACAAAGGATGCCCATGTGATTTCTCTTCGTATAAGAGTTTTGGACATTAAATGAACACCTGAGTGATTATATTGTTTACTGAACAATAAAAGTTCCTAGGATGAGACAGTTTGTGGATAGATAATAGTGCTCTTATCACATCCAACTTTCTTTTCTAATGTGTGCTAATTCATGAACATCATAACACCATGTGTGTTGAATTTATCCAAAAAAAGGGAATGAGAAGTCTGAATCACAATACCCAAAATTTGGAACATGAGAATAATGGAATAGTGATGTAGGATAAATACTGATCATGTTAGAAACATAGAATTTGTACCATTATCCTGGAATGGGGAAAAATAAACGAGGTTCGACCGCTGACCATGTTTGAAACATGGAACCCATCTCAGAATGTTGTCTGAAGTCTTCTGGGAAAATTCCAAGATGTTAGGGTTTAAAACCAGGTCATTAGGGGCATGGGAAGCATTTAGGTGGGTGAAAATTGAATAATACCAAGCCGTTAGGGTCTCCTTTCACACATAAAAGGGGATTAGTATCTAAATAAGGGGAATGGGAAGCGTGTAAATGGAGTGACGGAATGTTTGAATGGATTCCAACACTCTTTTAATTATACCATCGTGGATTAGAATACATTAGAGTGAGTTTATTGGTTTGAAAAAAATATCAAACCTATATTCCATGTAAGAAATATATCAAATGTTGAGTGATAACTCAGAATTTAAACAATTTGGTGGGTGACCAGAATCGGGGAAGAGGACCTCTCAGGTGAGGGCCTGACATGTTTTGTAGTTTTATGTTATGAAACTATGAACAATAGACATGCATTTTTCTGTCATAGGATGAGGAAGTTAGACACATGATTTAACATTATATGGAAATGATGAATCATTGTACAGTTTAACTTCATGTGACCAGGACACATCTCACAATTTAGTGTCATGTGACTAGGATTTTGCACATTGTTTTAGGTCATACAGCCTAGACCATGGGCTCTTAGTTTAAGTTCATTGAGTTTGTACCATATAAATTTCTATTCTAAGTGTACTTGGGTGATAAAGAAGAATTAAACCTGACATGAATAAGAAAAAAGAGGCTTATGTACCGCACAAGTACTAGGAAATAGATAAATTTCAATACAAATGAGGACCAAAAAGGATTACACCACACCACACATCCCCAAAAGGATTAGTAGGCATTTAAAGTCATGTTTAAACAAAGATTCATATTTTAAGTTCATGGAGCTTGGACCCAGGGAAGGAGACTTCCCAAAATGGGCATATGTTGTGCGTAGGAGTAAAAAACCTGATGTTAATGAGGGAAAAAGGGGCTCAATTACACACTACACATTTCCAAGAAGGCATGCACAGAGTTTAGATTCATGATTATTGGACTGGGGGATCTTTGTTTAAGTTCATAAATTTTGGACCAAGATTCCCTTATGTTGATCGACCACATCGGTACACACCCTACCAGAAATACTAAGCCTATATGATCCATTCTTGCTGTGGGAAACAAGGAATGGTGTAGGGGAGTTCTCCTAAAACATGGAAGAATGCATTAGTGGTGACACCAAGGGTATGGAATTCCACCATGAAACATGGGAGTGGAAGGGAGGTAAATCAAGACTCTCAAGGTATGTATAAAGGGGTGACTGGTGAGTAAGGATAGACTTTTGACCAAGTTCAAAACACATGGACCACAACCATACCAGTTAAGAATGGGGCATGAAAATATAGGATCAACTGTTGACTAGTTCAAAACATAGGATCTTTTGTTTACTATCAAAGATCCATTAAGGTGTTAGCCTAGGACAAGAGGTGGGGAAAAATGGTATGATACCATTAGTGTTAGTTGGTCTGTCTAGATTTGAAATCTGGTGGAAACCCAAATCGCAAAATAACCAATGTTTGAAATGGAGGATATCAGAGAGTGGGATTCAAAACCAGATTTTTTGAACTATTTAAGGTCATATTGCATGAAACATGTCAGATAGTTTAGAGTCATGTTTCTTTGAGTATAGGATCTTAGTTAAATTTCATATAGTTTAGTCCAATGAGGGTTTTATAAAACAAATATTTTTAGTGTAATTTCAGGATAAACCTAATGTAATTTGGGACCTAGGAGGCCTGACACCACACAAAACATTCATCAAGAGACTCGCATACATTTTAAAGTCATGATTCTTGGACTGGGGAAGATCAATCTCTAGGGAATATGTATGGTACAAAATAGGTATAACCCGATGTTAATGAGGTCCAAGGAAGGCCTACATACCATATTCATACCTTGAAATGAAGTGAATATAGATCAAGGTCATAATACATGGACCATAACTGAGCCCAAGTGGCTGAATGGTTAATAGAACTGTGGCTAGGCCCAAAGAAAAAATGTATGGGCATCACTACATATCCCATAAGGATTGGAATCAAGACATACATAGTTCTTGAACATATTGTGGTTAGATACCATCACTAGTTAGGGAAATACTCTCTGATAGATGAATTGATGCATCCCACAAGTATCATGAGGCATCCCGAACTTGGTTAGGGTAAGACCATGATTTAATGTTATTGTATTGGGGAAATTAAATTTTAGTTTCAATTCATAGTATTTAGATAATAATGGGGGGGATATCAAATGGGTATGTGTAGTAGAAAAAACATTACATATTCCTAAGGAGACTTTTGATATTAGCCCTATGGACACCAAAACAGCACAGGTAGAATAAATACTCAAGCTGAACAAGGACTAGGGGTGAAATAGGGTTGATGAATTTATGGATGGGACTAAATAAAAACTTTATGGGCATCTCTATGTATCCCATGAGGATGGGAATCAAGCCATACATATTTTTGAAGGAAGATATCCCTACATAGGTATGACCCATACACAGAGAAGGGCATTTTTTTTGTTCCGCTAGACCAGGATATAAAATTTGTGCATCACTTTGTATCCTGTGTGGGTAGGAATCAATTCATATGTAGTTCTGAAGTATGGCATGGTAGATGTATGATTCCAAGGTATATTTCCCATTGGGTGATAACATGATGGTTCTAGGTAGTTTATCTTTGTATGACCAAGATGATGGTTGTTACATAGTTTAATATCATGCAATGGGGACGAAAGGGGAAAAGTGTTCCAAGAGGGAAGCACATGATGAGGTAACTAGATCCTGATGTGAATGAGTAACAAGAAGGCCCATGCTACATAATAAACTCCCAATGAAGACTTTTACATAGTTTAAAATCATTAGGTATGGATTTGAACTTTTAGTTTAAGGTCATAGATCTTGGACCAAGTGCCCAATTTACCATCCTATTCCTAGGATGTTAGTTGTTACATAGTTTAACGTCATGAAACAAGGACAATGGTATGTTCCTTTTAAGGTCATGAAAATCGGACTACCAATGCTTTGTAGTTTAAAATCTTACATCCTTGATGCTAAATCCATGTAGTTTAAATTTGTACAGGTTGGACTATAGAGGATACAAATAGTTTAGGTCATAATTTTGGGACCTACTTCAAATAGTTTAAGGTACTGTTTCTAGGACTATGGGTTCTTACTTTATAGTCATAGAGTTTAGACCATGGTGAAGGTGGATTCTTAGAATGGGTAT
The DNA here is from genome assembly GCA_963277665.1 of Viscum album. Classification (NCBI taxonomy): domain Eukaryota; kingdom Viridiplantae; phylum Streptophyta; class Magnoliopsida; order Santalales; family Viscaceae; genus Viscum; species Viscum album. The sequence goes on from OY728158.1 coordinate 1,470,814,551, forward strand.
AGAGGTGTGGAGTAGTGGAAAACCTGATGTGAACGAGGGAAAAAGGGGACCAATGTCACACCACACATCACCAAGAAGGCCTACACACAGTTTAGATTCTTGATTATTAGACTAGGCTAAGGAAAAAGGGTTTAAGGGATGAGAAGCTCTGGGTTGGGCCTGAAAAAAATGTTTGGGCATCGCTATATATCCCATAAGGATGGGAATCAAGCCATACGTAGTCCTAAAGCATGGAATAGTAGATGATTGATGCTACGGAATATGTCCTCTTGGGTGAGAACATTATAGTGCTATGAATTTTATCATTATATGATTAGGACGGTTATTGTTACACTGTTTAACAGTCATGAAAATAGGATGTTGATTCTACACAATTTAATTTCATACAACTCAGAATATATGGGAGAAGGTATTCCAAAATGGGATATGTGTGGCGCAGTAGGAACAACATGATGTGAATGAAGGGCCAAGGAGTCTCGTACCTCAGAACACATTTCCTGGGTAACCCCACACATAGTTTAAAGTCATGATTTCTAGACTTAGGCCCTTAGTTTAAGTTCATAGAGTTTGGGTATAGAGGAGCATCTCAACCAAAATGGATATATGAGTCACAATAAGAGTAACCCGATGTGAATGAAGTCCAAGGAGGATTGTGTTGCATGAAACATTCCTAGAGAGATTCAAACATAATTTAAAGTCATGAATCTTGGATTTAAGCTCTTACTTTAAGTTCATGGAGTTTAGACCATATGGTTCTTAGTTTAAGGTCATATAATTTGAATAGAATGGTTATTCTTTCATGTAATGTACTTCTTGCGGAACTTATCATTGGTTGGAGGAGTGATATGATCTATATTAATAGTGATCAAAGAGTACACACCATTAGTATAGACCTTGTGAATGATGTAAGTTCCCTCCTACTTGGGCTCCAATTTTGGAAGCTTCCTTTCTGGTATCATTATCATCCTAAGATCCAGTAATGTGTCACCCTAGAGGAAAGATAAAAGGTGAACTTTCTTGTTGAAAGCTCTCATTGTCTTGTTCTGGTGACTCCCTATATTATGTAAGGATCGTATCATGTTCTCTTTAAGAGATTCCAACTCGACTAAATAGACTTCCACCATTCTTTCTAGTATCTTTTTTTCATAGATAGATGTATGGAATTATGGATGTTGAATCTCGATGGGTAGGACTACCTCTGTTCCATACCCTCGCTAATATGGATTTTCTTGGGGGGAATTTCAAGTTTTCATTTAATAATACCATAAAGTGTGGGGGGTATTTTTTAGCCAAACTTTATTATTCTGTCACACCATATTTTGAAATTTTTTGGAGAGAGTTTTATTGAATTCTTCAATCTATCCATTTTCCTACACATGGTATCGAGAAGTGTGTTTGGACCAGATGTAGAACTTTACATACAACTTATTCAAATTAGCAGCCTCAAATTTGGTGTTGTTTTACATGAAAATAGTGTGAGGGAATCCAAATCAATGAATGATGTTGGAGATCATGATTTCCAACACTAATCAGGCTTTTAATTCCTTAAGAGGAATCTCCTCTGCACACTTGGAAAAGAAATATGTGGAAGTCAGAATGAATCTATATTGGAAAGATATTACTGGTGGATATGGTCCCACAACATTCAGTCCCCATACTGTAAAGGGCCAATAATACTTGGTGTTATATATTGGTTATAGTATTCTATGAAAAAATTTGGAATAGATCTGAGATGTGCGACACCTCTTATAAAACTCAATGCGGTCATGGACCATGGTGGGTCAGAAGTAGCCCAAACTTCAAATATGTTGGAATAGAATCAACCCTTCCTAATGGGAACCACAAGATTAGACATGAAATTCATTCATGGCCTGGGGAATCTCATATCCATTGATTTAATGGAGGATAATTCCATCAAATCCCTACATGTAGAGTGTCTGATCGATATTTGGCCCACTTGTAGGGTGAACTACACTGTGCACCAAAAGATTTTTTCATGTTCGAATCTGTATGGTAGTTGAATTATATGTTGGATATATATAATTAAATGATTCATCCAACTAGAACATTATGTTTCCTCATGGGGGTCTAAAGGTCTCAATGTGGAGTCACCAACAGTCTGGTGGTTTACCTACTAATTATCATCATCATCTATAATGATGAGGGTGATGCCCTATCAATGTGCCACATGAATAAACTGATCATCCTAATCAAGATCAGTGAGAGAGGAGGTTAAACTACTTAGGGATTTAGCTCAACCATTCTGTCACTGGGTAACATAAGCCACCTTTGGATGAGAAGGGAACTGAGCCATTAACAGGTGTGTGTGCTCTATCAAGGTCATGATCTCAGACTTCCTGGAAATATAATCACCACTTATAACTCACAGTATCCCATCACATGAAAGAGGGGACATAAATCTCGAGGGATGGATCAAGACCAGTAATGAGGACCTGATAATCTACCTAATTTTTAGTGTAGCCGTATGATAGCATGAAAGAATATGGTTGAATATCCAATACTTTTTTGATGAAGATGATCCCCAGGCAGACTATGTTGATCTAGGGATCATTGATCCTTCTACTGATCAGACTCTAGGAGGTGCCATAAAAATGTATCTACCAGAACAACATATCCAAATCCACTAAGAGGATATCCTCATCTAAGAAATCAACATCATGTGGCTATTATTTGGGAGTCGTATGGGTGGATAGAAAGTCTTCCAATGCATGAACCTTTATGGCCTTCTATGGAATGAACCTAATTTTTTACTATTGAGGGATCAATTCCTAGTGTTCTAGTCATCCTGAAAACATCAGGTGGTTTAGAATATACTTTAGAGGATCCACAGGGGACACCAACTATATATCAATATGCTATAAATAATGCTGCAACTTTTGCACTTTAAAAACTAGTGTGAGGTAGATATTCTCAATAGGTGATTATGTGCACTCTCTGTCAAGGAGAATGAAACTAAGATAGTATAAACTATTATTTTTCCCATATTTGTTCTTATGGGAAATAAGGGTGTTAATACATCTATCCAAGAATATCACATAAAGAACCAATGGCTTCCCAGAGATAGGAAAAATTAGAACCAAAGGCTAGAGAAGATACTTCTTGATTTCCTAAAATGTGTTCTAACACACTTTATACCACAAGTAGGAATTACCTTTCTTCGTGAGTTTATAAAAGGTCTTACACTTACTAGTCATATTCATGAAGAATAGACATATATGGGTTAGTGGTCTTAAAGGCCTCGGAGCTCCTAGAGGTTTCTCGAGGGGTGCATCTGGAAAATGGTCTTGATCTTCTTTGGGTCGGTCTCGATGCCACTATATTTGATGATGAATCCAAGAAAATTCTTAGAGGTACCCCAGAGGCACACTTAAATGGGTTCATCGTCAAATAATAGGAGAGAAGGAATCTTAATACTTCCTCAAGATCTTTGATATGGTCCTGACGCTAGTGGGATGTTACCATCAAATAATTCATGTATCATTACACTAACCTCTTTATAATTAGTTTGAATATGTGGTATAAGGCCTGATAATAGGTAAATCCTTCATTATTCAAACCAAAATTCGTTACCTAATAGCAAAAGGTTCCTAGCAGTGCTCTGAAGGCAGTAGATTCCATTTCTTTTGGGGCCATCCATATCTGGTTGTATCCTGAGTATCCATCCCTAAAAGAGAGATCCTGAAACCTAGATGTGACATCGATCAATTGTGTTGTCTCTAGAATGAAAAAATTATCTTTCAGAAAATGGAGGTTCAAGTCCTGGAGGTTGATACAGACTCTGATCTTCCCTTTCTTCTTCTTGACTAGAACAATGTTGTATAGACACTTAGTGTACTAAAATTCTATGATAAAGATGTATTTGATAAGATTATCATCTTTGGAATCAACCATGGAACCATGAGAATGGTGAATTTTCTTGGGAGGCTACTTAAACCCACGATTTCTCAATGGGAGGCCTAGCTGGTGGACAGAAACCTGTAGGAAAAGGCATCACATTGTTGTTTCAATAAATCCATATACTTTGGATGTTTCCCTACAGGAATGGTTGCACTAATCATAATTGGGCTCAGATCTGTCTCAGTACCAAGGTTCACCTAAACCAACTCATCTACAGTGGCAGAGACACCCTCTTCAAATGTGGTAGAATCATATTTCAAATCCTCTTCATTGTCTAAGGTAGGGGAATTACTAGGAGAAGACAGTTCATATATACCAGCTGATTCTGGGGGACCACTGGTGCGAGCTTGCATGGAATATTTGCAGTCCTCACTAAGAGACTCTTGATCTCTAAATCCATGGTGATAAATACTATCATTCCAATTCTATCAGGACTTTGACCATGGGGCCCATTCTTGATATCAAAGCAATGGTGGTGAGTCGATTTATGGTGGTCCAACCCAGCTCGATAAAACATGTGAATATGGTGTGTAGTTGTATCTATGGGGTGAACATCTCAGTATCTCATTGGGTTATGGGTTTCTAGTATCACATGATCTTAGCCTATGTGGGAATATGAGGTGATCTTCTAAAGTTAATTATAATTTGGGATGTGGAACCCTTTCCCCCTGAAAATAAAAAAGAAATTTCCTAAGTCTAGAATTTTAGTCTCTCACCAGTAAATTGAGAGGATGAAATCATCATCTGAATATTTCCATGATCTAGTTGCAATGATTGTGTGCTTGATCTTGTTGTTCTAAAATTTCTTATACTTTTTATTGTAATAGTCATCATACAAATAGTAGGCTTCATAGGATTCAAAGGGAGATTCATCACCTTGGAGAATGACTACCCATCCATTGATGAATTACTTGAGGTACTGGTGATATGAGGAAGGGACTAATACATGAAGATAAAGTCAGGTTTTACCCACCAACATGGTGTAGGTAGAATTCTGTGAGATGACCATGAACTCAGATCAATCCACCAAATTGGGTTTTCTACCATATTCTTCTACACAGTCTCTGCTCGGTCCTATCATAACACTAGATATTCTGGTCAGAGGGAATGAAATCTACTTTAGTCAATCCTAGCTTCCAAAGCATCTGGATTGGGAGGAGTTTGATCCTATAACCTATGAAAACTAGGCAGCAATAGACCTCCACACCATTGAGATGTCTGGTGATGTGCAATAGGTAGATATTTCCCTTCCTGAGGGAGACCTCATCTTCTTCAAATAATGAGATTATGGATTAGAATTCTTCTCACTTAACTTCCTTAGCATAGAATGTCTCTATAGACACAGCCTCTATTTAAAATAGAAGGGGGCTCCTCAAGGCTTATGCAAGGGCCTTGTGAATCCCTTATGAAAGTAAGATGGATTTAGGGATTGAGAGATTTGTAGGGATGCTGGAGAGGTGCTTCAGTACATCATACATTCATTCCAAACACACATTTCTACCTGAATGGGTTTTCTCTTGGGATAGGGGCATGGAAGGCACTGTTGGCTAAACCAATGGATTCTGACAAGTGCTAAAAATATACTTCTTCTCATCATACAACTCACCCAGAACCAGTACTGGTTAAATGATGGATTTCTAACACCTATATTTAGCTGGACATATCTAATCATGGTTTATTCATGGTTGTTATAATTGAAAAATTAGTACGGTTAGCTGTGATTCCATGCTTAACAGAGTGGGATGGGAGCACTGTTCTTGTTGTGCTCTGTGCAGAACCAATTTGTGGGTTTTAATAGCATGCATGGCACATCTTGAAGTACTTTATCAATTTTCATACCTTCAACCAATCCATATATTACATTGACCTAAGGCATATGGAGATATTACATGACATCCATTATCGTCAGGGACCATGAAAGTGTTGAACAACTGAAAGATGTTCATGGAGGAATACTCCTAATCATCATTTAATTAATATACAATGTTTGGAGGACACTAGGTGTGACTCCCATTTCTAGAGGCATAAAGTCTCCAAGGGTGTGAGACAAATTTGGCACCAGGGGGGACTTTTCTTTCTCTTGTTCCATTTGTTCCCACTCTATTAAGATTTAGAAGGCTGTGATGTGGATGTAGAAGCAATATTCAGAGAAGGAATGGAGACTTAAGGCGGTTCAGGATAGACTAAGTGGGAATTAGTGACATTGTGGGGGAAATAAACTACTCTAAAAGCCAATAAGTCATGATACCTATGATTCCTATAGTTAGAAACATATTTCCATTCACTAGAACCCTCACTGTCTCTATCGAACTCAGTGAATATATGTGCCACTTGTGCTGAGATGAGGCCCAACATGACAACACCATTTTCCACTTGGTCTTTAATCCAATCCTTGAACACATAACATTGCTTGATAATATTTCTAAGGATCCTATTATAATGAAAGTGTTCACGGAAATCATTGAGCTTAGCCTTATGGGGATTTTTTTCATTTTGGCTAGTTCAGAACCCCCTATTCCAAGGTACATCAAAAATAGATGGGAACTTGTGCTTCCCTGAAGGAGTAGGTTTAATTCCCCATGTCTGTGAAAGAAGATCTTGGATCCTAGCTCTAACGAGGGGTTGCATCCTAATGAGGGGATGGAACCACATTTTCTAATCTAGGTGGTTGTGCTTGGAAAGTTGGTTCCTATCAATTCTGTCATGGGTGTGGCTAAGCTTGATGAGGATACTACACTCGATGAGGTTCTGTTGGGTGAGGATCAGTCACCAACAAATATAGTGGATCTATGACCTCCACCTATACTATGGTGGAAGTATCTACCTTTTTCTTTATTTTAATATGGTATATAATAGGAAATGGGCATGTGTACTTGGCCTACTACAAGCCTTCCTCTAAGTGTTGGGCTTTGTCAGAGAAATATCCAAAACCACCTAAGAAGTTTTGAGTGATGAGTTTTGGAACCAATTAAGTCTTGAAGATCCCCATTCACATTATTATTAGCTTCTCTTGAGAAAGTGGCATATTGAGTGAATACATGAGGCCCTTCAACTGGGTGAAAAAGTATGTGACCCGCTCATCTAGCAGTTGATTTCACTTGAAGAGGTCAATAATTTTTTTCTTGCATGTGGTGGAGCTGAACTTGTAGAAAAACTGCCTGTGGAGGTCTTCCCAACTAGTAATGGACCCCATGGGTAACTGGCTATACCAGAAGAACATAGTTCCTTCCAAAGTCTGAAAAAAAACATTGGAGATTTGTAGCCTCATTCTTCTATGTGGTTCCCAACATGGTTCTGCAGCTTGAAATGAAGTGGTCCAGATTCTTTAGTGGGTTTTCCATCTCATTAAATGGGCAGAAGGTAAGATTCTAGAACACTAAGGGTGCTCATATGTCATTTACCCATGATGAATATGGATTACCATTAGGTGGGACTTCCACCTGTTGCGTCTCCATGGAGGTGAGGCGAGCATGGGAGTAGTTATCTCATCTTGATGGGGGTTCTTATCTTGATGAGGATTCCAAAACACTAAAGTATTAATAGGCTCATCAACATGGTAAAAAAACTCAGTAGCTCACAGAGTGACTTACGAAGAATCTTTATTAGGGTCCCAATGAAGGTTATCTCTCTACTCGAGTGAATTGGGAGATGCATACCTTAGTCACTTTCCATAAACTCTACTCTATCAAGATACACAATATCACCAAGATCGATTGGGATAATCTAACTAATGACAACCTATGGATTCCCCTACTACCCCAGTGGAGAAGGGACAATATCCTATCAAGAAGCTCCATAATTTGGGAACCATTCAGTTAAAAGATCATCATTAAGACTCTTCTGATCTAAGACCTACTAGAGTAAGGCAGAAAAAGTGGGATAAACCTATATATTATGCACAGTATCAGATGGATTATAGGTCTTGTAGGTTCCAATATGTTATTTACCCTTGTTGATGTTTTTACTGGTGGTCAATGATGTGGACGGTTCCCCATTGCCGAGTGCCTGGTTTTTATGGAAAGTGCAGAAATCAGTGTAAGGGTCCACATAATACTGCAATACCCCATGGTGTGGGTTTTCCATGTTGGGATCTATTCTAGAGTCTTTTTATTTATAAATCTTGAGATCATCCATATTTACCATAACAATACCCAGTGGAATATCCTCAATATCAATGGCCTCATCTGGATGCTACAAGATAGGTCTAAAATTGATAGAAGGGTACTTCCCCCAACCATGGATCTTCAAATACGAAGACTCCTCTTCCATAATTTGGCGGAGCACTGTGATACCCTTGATGCATCTTTATTGGAGGTTCTAGTGGTATTCGAGTGATGTAGGGTGCTAATACACTAGGAGTGTTGCTAACTCAACCATATGAAACTACTTTTCAATGTCTTCTAAGTGTTCCCAACTTCCTAGGTAGACCAACTGGTGGTCATAGTGGTGAAAACACATCATCCAGATAGTCTTATGAAAGCATGAAACTCAATCCTTAGTGAGGGACTCTGGGATGTCAAAGTTGGGAGTAGCATTTGGCCAGAACATGACAAATAGTTGATCAACATCCAGAGTATCCCATAAGATTTCTTACTCATAAGCAGGCCCCTACTATTGGTTATCCCAATATTAAGTTAGTTATTAATAGGAAACTAGAAGCGACACTGATGTGGATCAGTGTGGTGGTGGGATAACTGGTAGAAGATCCATTACGTGAGTCGATTTATCGATACACATTGGGTTGTCTCTCGAAGGTCATGCCAACCACAACATTACATCCCATTAGGATTGGTTGTTTACAACTAATTCTTGTGAAAAGTCAGTAATGGTCATCAGTGGGTCTACCAAATGCTCGTTGTCTATGGAATTCAAAAATAACTCTCTATGATCTCAGTAATATGTAGATAATGAAACTAGAGATGATAGAGATGACTACACCATGAGACATTGTAAGGGATACAAATCTTCCTCAACCTATATGTACTTGTGAATGGATTCGGGGATTTTGTGGATCTCACCTTCTGGGATGACAAACTATACTTTTTGGGGTCTGTCCCCAAACTCTGATATAGATGATTGGGGTGAAGGTTCCATTTTTTAGTCACATTCTTCTTCATAGTCTGAGAAGTGAATAGGATTGAAAATGAATTTATGCTTCCCATAAATTTTCTTTTTGTTGTAGTAGTTTATCCTTCTTCCCTAGGTTATTTCTTCAGGTAAGGGGAGTTCTTTGGAATGGGAATGACCTCCATGCTAGTTTTTGATGGCACAGGGAGGACATCCACTTTGATTTTTAGGATATGGGGAAGGACACCATATCCATTATCATCAAAGAGGGGAGGACCTCCACATTTACTATTGTATAATTGGTGAAGACCTCCACTCAGGTTTTTGATGTAGTAGGGAGTACCTTTACTTAGTTCATGGGAACATGGGGAAGGCTTCCATTTTCTTTGTGAGAGTGAGGAGGGACTTCGCTTTGGTAATCTAAAGTGCGATGAGGGCCCTTTCACTGATCGAAGTTGGCATGGGAAGGACCTATGTGTTGTTTTTTGAAATTATATAGAGGACCTCTATTGTGGCTAGTGGAGACAAGGGAAGGGCCTCCATGTGGGCTATTGAATGAGTGGGTAGGACCTCTACTCTGGTTGGTTGTTTCACAGGGAGGACCTCCGTGTTGGCCGATGATGATATCATGGGGAGGACCTATGTACTGGTAGTGGATAAAGTGGGGAGGGCCTCTACCTAGACTGGTGATGGAATGATGAGTACCTTCACATCGATTGGGTGTAACATGGGGAGGTACTCTACATTGATTGGTGGTAGCAGCGTGAAGAGGACCTATGTACTAGCTATCAAAATGGGGAGCACCTCTACTTGGAAAGGTGATGGCATGGGGGTACTTCCACACCGAAAATCCTCATCACAGGTTGGGCTGTAACAATTATTGTTGGTTCCAATGATTGAAAATTTCAACACAGATAGCATGTAGTGTGGCTAAGGTCTTGATCACAATTGGGCATGGATGGATCTCTTCACATTGGTTGCAGGGTTCTGGCGAAATGTGCGGGTGGTGGTAGGATCCACTGGAGCTATGGAAGATGTTTCCCCTTGAATTGTGACCTCTAGATCTTGTTCTAGATGTTAGCATGGGGTTATCTGGAATGGGGACAATATAGCATGGGTATAGTCCACCTAATACATTCCCTAGATGACCAGTCATTGTTGAAGTTTATGAGACCGGGTGTGATCCCTCCTTAGTGTATCCCAAGTAGTAGTTGTATCTGAGGTGACTTAGGTATCCCCACCTCTCTATCGTAGGGTAGAGAGTCATAGGATCTATTTGGGGAGACTATCCCAAAGTGGTTTTTTGTTTGAGTGGGGAGAAGCATCCCCTACATAGCACTTGGGGTGGTGGTGTCAGTGGGGTGCAGAATCCTCTAGGTCTTGGTGGGCCATATCCCTTGTGGGAATGACCCCCTCATGGACATACCATCATACAAGGGTGTCCATCACCTTAATATGAATGATTTATGGGGGTGATAGGTGGTTTGGTCCCCCCAATAGTTGTGGCCAAGGATGATGTTATGGTAGAGGTGGAGTCATGCAGGATTTACGCATTGATAGGTATCTTTCCCCTATGTCTACTAGAATTAGGTGGTTGGTTTCCTATAGCATGGATCCTACGAAGTAGGAAGAATCAACTATCAATACTCATACAAGGAAAGAAATTCCCAATTCCCCAGTGTCTACCAATCATTAATAATTAGAGAGATAACCATACCAACAATGTCACGGACTAAAATTCCCAAAATTTTACTACCCCAATTCTAGTGATTTTCATGTAGGACCCACTATTTGATTGGTGGGTCCTGGATATATATAGTTGGATCCAATGATATGTTAATATATTGATGTATAGAACTCTACTAGTCCCCATGTTGAGGAGAAGAGTTTAACATCGGGTTCATAATTTCTATTTCGGACACTTTCACAGAGGCGGGTCCACTAAGAATGTCGATGTATGCTCGCAAAGCATTTTGTTTCCCTGTATTCTCTCTTTCCAAAGGTGGGAATCTTTCATAAATTTTAATGGTGGTGTATTTTCCTTTATTGAAATATGATGATGGGATTTTAGTTACTCCTTCCATGGATTCCTCCATGGAAATTTTCTCCTAGTATGGGTCTCCCTCATAGAGTTAATTCATGTTCTTTGAACTCATTCCTAGTGCACTCTCTTTATGGACACCAGATAATTGCACTTATTTTATCTGGGAATTTCATTGTGTCTTGATAGGGCAGAAACCTTCAGTCCGGAGAGTAGTAATGTTGGGAATTTCTATCATGTCTGGATGTTAGGAACACTGGCCACCTGTAATCTTACTCATAGGAGGGAATATCATGGAGGAATCTTAGGCATGGAACCCAGGGCATCTTATGTCGATCACAAGGTATAAGATTCAAAAATCATATCTTCTAAGTATTTTACCTTAGGCATACCATGGTTAGAATGAGTTAGCCGATTCCATAGTTGAATATATTCCAAATATTTCACATCAGGCATCCCATGTTTAGCAGGAGGTAGAAGTATGAGACAGGTCACAAGTTTAACGTCTTGAAGATATGAAATGAGACTAATCAGAATGCCTCATGGAGGAGGATCAAGGAGGAGTGTCTCTATGAGGGAGAATTGTGAAATATTACTACATAGATGGGTCAAAACACCCTATAGATATGGACATAGGAGGTGTGTCCCATAAAAGTAATATATCACACCATGAAGGTGGATGGGTTCCCTATAGGGGTAAACTCAAGAGGTGTGTCCCATAAAGGTAATATGTCACACCATGAAGGCATATAGATACCATGTAGGGGTGTACCCAAGAGGTGTTCCCCATAAAGGGAAGATGTAACACCATAAAGGCTGATCTAGACACACTTGGAGGTGGATTAGGGAGGTTCACCCCTTGAGGAGGGCACCAAGTTTTACCATTGGTCGGTATTGAACCTTATAAAGGCATCCTATATACCCTGCATAGAAACCAGGGATCAAACTGATGTAGTTTGAGAAATTGGAGCTTACACCTATAAGAATGCCCATTTGGGGGGGCATAACTGGGGATTACATGTAGGTTTTTCCCTTTACATGAGGATTTATCTTGGTCAAATGGTGTGAGGATTACATGTGGAATATTATCTTTATAAGAGGATTTATCTTGGTTTAATTTTGTGGGGATTATGCAGCGAAGTTTCCCTAATGGTTGGCATGACCTTACCAGGATGTTTCATCCCATGGAAGATCAAGTTGTATATAGATGGATTGATGGGTGTGAATGGAGTGGATAGAATGGATGGAATGCTGGGTTTGGACCTTGAAGAGGCTTCATACATATCCCAGTGGTTTGGGAATAAAATATCACGTAGTTAGGAAGGGGTTATTGGGGCTTAAAACTTAAAGGAGGTCCATGGAAATGAAGAATGTAGTTGGGGATTACACATAGAAGATTCCTATTTTAAGGATGGTTTTCATGGCTTCCACTAACCTATAAGACAATGTGAGTCATTATTAGTATGTGAAACAAGAGGAATAAGTAAACCTAACACACATGTCACAAAATATGCCCCAATGAGAGATGGTGTGGAGATTACACATAGGAGCTGCCCAAGGAGTATTTCATTTCGTGTGGGGAGGATCTTATTCCACATGAAGAGGATATTATCTTGTGTGAGGATAGGAAGTGTTAAGACCATCCCTTATCACTCGTACATGGAGAATCTTAGGCCTTTCTCCTATGGTAAGTTCACAGTTTAACATCATGTGTTGAGGAAATTGGTCTTAAGCAGTTTTACATCATGCAGTGCGTACATGGGTGACTCACTCCTTACCCCCCAGGCTTATATAATTGTATCTTATTTACCCTTGGGAGGGGTGGCTTTAGAAATTCCAAGTTTCAAAGGTTATTAAGAGTGTCCCATCACATAGACCATGTTAGTGTGTCTATGATGAGAAGTAAAATGTGTTATCATAACTATGCTAAGAAAAAAAATGTCAATGTTATTCTTGAGCCACACTTGAAGTGGGGTGGGCCACATGAATGGATTTCATGGGTCACATAAGGACTTGAGGAGTAGCTGAACTAATCCTGGATGGGTGGGGGCCTTTAGAACTCAACCTTTATGAAGAATTGTCCGTAGAAGGGAGGCAACCTGGAGAAGTCCATGAGAGGGTCTTTCTGAATCATAGGTCCCTGTAGAGAGGTTCTTCATGATTCTCATGTGATTTGTGGATTTAGGGGGCTTAGTAATAGAGTAGGATTCACAAAATAGGTTAAACCTACCTCAGGATGAAGTCCTGACTCATGAAAGGATGCTTCACGAAGGATTCATGCTTTTCAAAGCCTCAATTAACCTTAGGGGCCTTTTTCCTTCAAAAAGGGTAGAGTCCTTCATGAAAGGAATCCACACCATGGGTGGATGATTTCAATAAAATAGAAAATGTGTTTTTGTGAAGCCCAAGTTCCTTGTAAGATTCATCTTGGTTGGGTTTGTGATGCTCAAGTGCTTCGTGAATTGGGAGAAACTCGGAAGCCAAAAGGCTGGGGAAACCATCATCCAATGGTTGGAAAGATCTAGGTATTTATAAGAAGGGGGTATTTTGAATCTAAGAATCAATTAATGAATTAAATTTGGGCTTCATAAAGGAGTGGGACTCCATCAAACACATGGAGGATACTGTTAATTCTTTGTGTGGTTGTGAAGCACCGTCAGACTCACAGAGGCTACCCTCAATGCTTCATGTGGTCAAGAAGGCCCTTATGGACTGGGAACTCTATGAGCATTGTAAAGTATTTAAGCTTCAAAATAAAACATAAAGGGTGTCTTGGGGGCCATTTTTTCCTGTATTTTATATGAATCAACTTCTTCTTATTCTTCTTCAATTGTTCTCATATAATGCGTTTCGGCACCAACACTGGTGTTTTCGGGTTTTACCCTTATATGCATTTTTGTCAAGGACGCATCCCCTTATAGTATCCATTTAGGGATGTATTTTCTTGATAAAATAATTAATCTATACTTACCAAAATTTAAGGATGTTTTCTTATACTTATTCTTATCCCTAACGCTTTTGCTAGAGTTTTCTAATCATAATCCCAAAATTGACTAAACTTTTTCGTTGATACCAATTATAAAAACTCTGCTCTTTATTACACATTAATTCATGATTTATTACATAATATTACAAATAATTCAACACAAAATATCAATAATTACAGAATATTTGGGAATTAGTTACATTACATAACAACTTAGAAAAAGAAATACAACATCTTTATTGAAACTTTCTTAATGTGCTCGTACTTAAATTTACATGGGATAACCTAGGGAGATACATAAGAAAGGGGTGATCTATAAAGCCCAGTAAGGGAATAAAAACATAATAACATGAATAAATTAATACATGTTATAAAATAGGTATATCAATGGGTAATAAAAGGAGTGATATTTATAAGCATGAACAATGAGTCATGATATAACATGATAACATAAAGGCAAGATGGGAAATGTCGCAACAACTTAAAATATTACATCATAAACAAAGGTCAAGGACAACTACAAAGAAATAATGGTGTAAAAAGTATCATGATATATTAGGTTCACTCAATAATCCCTTGCATGATTTATCATGAGACTAAAACACTACCCAATGCATTGGAGCTCCATATAATTCTAGGTGAACTGGTCACCTTCATTTCATTCTCATGTTTAAGTGATCCACATAAATCATAAAAACATGGATTCATTCATCATAATATTTTATTCCATGATCAAGGAGTGTGTAATACATACATATAAATTCCCAATAAATAATTATAAGTGAATAAAGGTTAACATCCTTGATATGAAATGGGTAAGGGTATTAACTACACAGTTGTTTGGCATGGAAAAATCATGATGAAATTTCGGTAGCATAACGAAGGAAAAAAATTATTCATGGAATGGCTTGATGAGAGTGAAAGGGGTATATCATAATTTAGAAATAATATGGATAGTAATAGGATACAGAATAACATATCCCAACATTATTAAATAAAGATAAATTACATAAGATAAAGAAGATACTTGATTAAAGAGGAGAAGGAAAATAACCCTTACTTGAGAGTGCGACACAAAATACTTAGGAGGAGCTTATTGAGAGCTTGGGGGAACCTTTTGAGGACTCTATAGAGGGTATGGAAGAGTAAGTAAATGCTATAAACATTTTTAGTGAATATATAAATGGGATCCTAGGTGGATTTATATAGTAAATAAGTGGGGAATTATTTATCATTTCTCAAATATAGGTTTTGGACTCTATATAATAAAATAACAAAAACCACAAACCATATCACCCATGGTTTCTACCAAATCCTATTGGTTTTAATTATTTTATAATTCCAAGTTCATGACCTAATGAAACAATACCCTTTATAATTTGGAAGTGATTCGTACTCTAAAAGAAATGATTTTAAAACCTTAAAATATATTAATGGTTAGGGAGGATTCCTAAAGGCCTTATAAAATTTAATAAAATAAAAAATATATCACATTATTTTAAATGGAAAACATATATATGGTCTTGAATACCCTTTATAGTATTTATTAAATCACTTTTTTGTCATTATGATGTCATAATACACACTGTATATTTATACCGTGTTTAATTTTTACCCAAAAAATCGACTGTCTCAGAAAACTATGAAAAAATCACCATTGGATAATTTATACATTATGATTCTAAAAATAATATTAATTTTATGAAAATAATTTTCTAAATATATGTATTTTCACTTTTAGAATAAGAATCGCTATTTATTAAGAAATGATGGGTTTTTTGACAATAACACTTTTTTAACCCTTATAAAAATTATATTTGACTTCGTAAAAATTATATGAATGTTTATATTTAATAAAACTTATTTCAAAATAATATTTTATTAAAATATTATTTATTTAAAAGATCCATTAATTCATTAAAAAACCACAAAATTGAAATTGAATACTAATTAAAAATATAATTTGGGTTTTATTCTATAAAAATAAAAAAAACTTTCAGAAAGTAGCGATAAGAATAAAATATGAACATTATTATTATATAATTTCCATTATTTAAATATAAAATAATACATATCTTCTTTCTATAGTGGTCATTTAAAAATATAAATGTTACTCATGTGTACGTACGGATTATCATATCCATGATTCTAACATAATTCATTTTTCATAATCATACATAATAGTTGGTTTAAAAGGTATAATTGATGTATAAAAATGATAATTATTTCATGATAATTATTCTATATATTATGTAACAATGGCCGAATTAACCATAATCAGACTACCGAATTCATTTTTGACATATGAACTAAATACCATCAAAATGCCTAATGTGAAAATAATTGATTAAGTAATTTAATAAAACATGATATTAAATAAAATAAATGGAATAATAAACATGAAAAATTTTCTTAATCAACTAAATAATAAACATAAGTTTATTATTTATAAATATAAATAAAATACGTGATGAGTCGGACCAGAGGTAAGGGATTTCGTCTCAATTTCCTTTCATTGCGGAAGATTTTAATATTATACACCATTTTTTCATATTGTGTATATAATTACCATTTTACATGTTACATAATTAATACTTCATACATGATGATATTTTATGTTTCAATTCAAATTATTTCATCCAAGGGGAATTGACTTAAAAGTTTCCAAGTGGTAAAGGGTTTCATAACTCAATTGTTTTCATTAGGTTCTATTACCTCTTCATTATCCTTGATATTTTATGATTATGTGTGTAATTAATTTTTATTTTTTATGTTTTATATACACTTTTTTTATGTAGATTTATATTTTATAGAAATAATTGATTTATTTATTAATTATCACTTCCACAGTATAATAATTGTTAGAAATTTTGTCTCAATTTTCACTCCATTGAGACATATTTGGTAGTATAAACCTATTTATTATTATGATGTGTATCTACTACACCTTTGATATGGTGTATCATGAATAAATTTAAATTCATAGTATTTCATATTTCATTTGAAGATACATAATTCATGGGGTTTATGATTCTAAAGTTACCAATGCGATAAGGATTTATTTCACAATCTTATCATTATTCAGGATTGTTTATGTTTATGTATAAACTGGGAGAATTTTATAATCATTCTATATTGAACCAAATATATTTTCTTATCATATTATTATTTCTAAAAATTATATTTTTTCCTTTAATTTTTCTCTTTTAAGTACTCAAGAGACCGAAATAATATTTCAATGGAAAACAAATTTGTTTTTCTACTCGATTAAAAATATTTTTATTCCATATTCGAATTTCCCTTAAAATGTTTTAAATAATATTTTTACAATTAAAAATTGATTTTTTAAGGACATTTTTACCCATATTTTAAAAAATTATTGAAAAATAATCTTCCTTTCATTTTCAAAGTAATGTACTTTTTAAATTTTCTTACAAAGGTGTGAATGGAATGTCGTTTTTATCTAATACAGCATGAATGTAATTTCCCATAATCATGACAACTCAATGTTTTAAATATTACTTTACATGTTTCTATGGTTATTTTCAAAGAAAATATTTTTCCTAACATTCTGAAATTTTTTAGTTTTCAAAAGCGATTTTCAATGTAAAAAAATGGTATTTTCTATAATAATTTTTAAGGAATATTTTAATGTATTTCTATTCATCAAAGGTGATAACCCTTTATTTTAATTATGCTTCATTGGGGATATATTGTATGGGTTTCATCCTTATTCTTTCTCTGGATGGTTTTTGACGGGTTTTATTGGTGGAAATATTAATATATTGTATTATATTTTACAACATGAATGTTTATATAGATTATGTATACAATTGTTATTCATCCCTTTCATATGAAGAATGAATTGGACTTATTAAGTGATGGGTTGGTCCCTAAATAGCCCCTAGATTCATTAGTAGGTCTCATGAGATAAAGTATCTTGGGTATTTAGCTGGGGCTATAGGGTCCTTAAAACTCCACAAAGGGAAGAAAATACTCCCACAATAACTTTGAAAAAGGAAGAAAGCATTACTACAGGTACAGTAAATTGAAGGGATGCAAATTTATTTTGAAACTTTGGAAGAAACTTGAAGAAATTAAATTTCTCAAAAAGTTTTAAGTGACCCATGTACCATCACCAGGAAGGGTTCATGGAATGAATGAACTAAGAACCACCGGTATGAGGAAGGAACCATGAGGCGCTACCCCACATAGTACAGAACCACGAACCACCAGTACGCATAAGGACCTACGAGGTGCTAGACTGTAGAGAACATGAACCACAAAATACTGGTACGTGGAAGGACCCATGAGGCGTTGGCCCACAGAATGCATGAACCGTGAACCACCAGTATATGGAAGGACTCACAAGGCACTAGACCATGGAGAAATGTTTAACAAAACCAAGAACCAATGAAGGACATCCACATATATTCTCACGAACTCAGCAGTTCACTGATGAAGAAAATCGGTAGGGTTCTGCAAACCATGATTCATGAACTGTAGCCTCTGCCATCCCCGATTGACTGAGTCTTCCGTGGATCGAGATATATCTTCATGGGATTCTACAAATGGTGCTTCATGCCCATATATATGATTTCCCCGGTGATTTATAAAAGGATAAAGGGGGGAAGAATAAAAGTACAGACAAAGAAAGCATGGAGGATACCATAGAGGCTGGAAGAAAGAATTCAGAGAGGATTCCAGCTTCAGTTTCGAATCATCAAAAAAGTTCAAATCGCAAACCACATTTCTGTAGGTAAAACCATCCTCAAACCATAAAAAGAAGGAACTTAATAATAATGGTAAAATCATGGACCTAATTGGTGTAATCACAAACCAAACATTCCTCACGGATGAACTCCCTGCAAACAGCAGGTTCTAGAACCCTCCTTCAATATGGTGTTCCTCATAGTGCATTTTTATGCAGAACAAACCCTGCGCCACATACTCCATCATTACACAGATGGAACTCGAACCATCATGGAGGACCATATCTAGGACCATGTACCACTATGGTACATAGTGGTCCATGCCCAAGGCCATGTACTACTGTGGTATGCGAACGACCCCTCTACCTACTTACCCTTATGGTATACAGAGCTCCCCCATCCATCATAAGAAAACAGTACATGGAATGGGGAATCTCCAGGTGTCCTTCCCTAGGGCTCCAATATCTCCCATCTATTACCATCTAGTACTCTATATCCCCTCTACAAACCATTCCCCCAACATCATGCGAAAGCCTCCTCCAAAGTCATCGAACCTGTATGACCAGATCATTGGGCGCATCAGCATGCCCCTTTGAGTCTACATACCCATGGTAAGTAGAGTCACAAATGCTCTCTCCACAATGGTTTGGACTCCAGGAATTTTTGTAAGTCGACATTCCCATGGTAACCTAGATTCCAACCTCAAGACTCTGATGTGAACCTCCCTGTTATAGGGATTAAGGGTTATCACTTTCTTTTCCATTCAATGAGGAACAATGATCGTCAAAGGAATCATATTTGTTCCTCCTTTATACATGAGGTGACATTCCTCCCGTTTCCCAGAACACATTTTCGGGCACTCCCACGGAGTTAAGTCCCTAAC
This sequence comes from Viscum album, assembly GCA_963277665.1. Taxonomy (NCBI): domain Eukaryota; kingdom Viridiplantae; phylum Streptophyta; class Magnoliopsida; order Santalales; family Viscaceae; genus Viscum; species Viscum album. The sequence continues at coordinate 1,470,834,158 of OY728158.1, forward strand.
CTTACAAGGTCCAAGCCGCATGACCCCTAATGTCATCTCACATTAAAGGGTTCATTGCTACATTCCCTCACACACTGTCACCTTGGATTCTTCTGCAATAAGAAAGCCCTCTCCCACCAGCGAGAGTGGTGGTGTTTGGTTGGTTGCATCTCTCGCATCCTCTAGTTTCTCACACCGAGTATGACTCATGTGGGATTAGATATTTGTGTTGATCACAACATCCACACAACCAACCCATCATGAACTATGAGAACTCTGATTCTTGGATAAACTAGGATATATAGGAGGCCTACTTGAAGGCCCGATCTCAAAATGGGTGCCCTTAAAAATAGTTCACCCAATCATGTCCCATTAAATGGGAATTTCCCATGCGTAAGCCCCAAGTTTCCCAAACTATTTGGGATCTAATTCCTCTCCCTAGGATACAAAGGATGCCCCTATTCTGGGTTTGATCCCAACATCAATCCATCTCCCATCCCACTGGAGGATGATAAACTTCAAAGCACCTTATTGTATGCCTTAATTCAGCATTTCCCCTCATAACATCAAATACATGTATGCCTATGATGATCCTGTAAACCAGGGGCAGACTATGGATACACTCTTCAAGAATGAAACAAGGATTCATGAACATATGAACCCAACTTAAATCTATAAGAGAGTCCCATAATAGGAAATAATTCCCCCCCAAATAGGTGCGATGAGCCCAACCTCCCATCCTCTTGACCAATAGAGTCCTTAAATGTTGTTGGCCAAATCATCATCCAAAGAGAACCTGCATTTGGAAAGTAGGTCCATGAATCGCAGATACTAGAGTCATTGGTTTTTTTTGGCTCCATGAACAAACTCAATAGAGACCATCTGAGGAAGTTATATCCTAAGAAAACTGATTTCATAAATACCTGACCCAATGAAATAACATGTGGGGAACATTTGACTATGGAACCTTCTTCTTAATGTAGAAGGGATAAGTTTCCCAATCCCCGTGGGATCAATCTAATCCCCTCTTAAAGAAGAATGATGCAGATCACATCGAAACAAAGATGGTGATGGGAAAGTCTCTATAATAACGGACGAATGATCGTCACCCACCAGACCATTTTTTTTATTTTTTCCAAACCTGTAAACATGCCGCCTTGGAGGGAGAAACAAAAATGGTTAACCTGATGTGAATCCTTAACCATGGTGGAGGTTTTACCCCACTTAAGACTCTTCACCTCATAATAAAAAAAAGAGGGAAGGGGAAAAGATGAATCTTCAAATATGCATATGATCAAGAGATGATACTTTGATGGGTTTTTTTGTATATGTAATATGTATATATATATATTAGTTTTCTACAGAGCAAAATTTGATCCAAATGACATCCCAAAAACTAGTACAAACATGCACCTTAGAAACCCTACAGGCGGTTGGGGCCCTGATGAAGAGCAGGACCCCCCTCTCCAACCCAGCATCTTGAACGTTGGGTGTCCAATGCACTGATCAAATAGTACCACTGAAATGGTACTCTCTCTATAATGGAGGCTGCAAGACAAGCCCTCCAATATGAAAAATCTCGTCGACCGCCTCCTCATCTGTGGCCAGAACCCCATAACAAGGCAGCCCAGGTGGTCGTCTCAAACTGTTTCGGGAGCCTATCCCTAGAATGTGACAACAAGTACCTACCTTATCTTAGGGAGGCATATGAAGTCGATGCTAAAGACTTTATCTCAACTGTATAGGGGTCCTACTCACAGTCCCCTACTAGAGAGAGTCACTGCCAACATTGGATGACCAAGTATACTCATTCTGAAGAGGATCTTATGCTAAGGTCACCTGCTAAAGTCAGAAAGACATAGGCCCCTCGAGCTGCCCACTGAGGGCCGAAAATCTATAATCAAGAATATGATATCAACCTAGTTCCTGAGGAGTAACTCCATCATACAAACATGGAGGCATCCAATGGGAAAACATACAAGTCTTACCCCTCTACTCAAGCCCACCACAGAAATAGGGTGGCACAGTACAAGAATGTGCACATTCCTGCTAGTTCTTGCTGGTCTCCCGGTCAAGACAGAGCAACAATTTATAAGCAGATGCAGATATTTGTTGATGCACAAGAAGCCCGTCATCCAAATAGGATGGAATCCAGCTACAGGTAGGCACAAATAACTACTGATGTGTATCAATCCCATCCTCCAAATAGGGCGGAAATAAAATATGAGCAGATTCCAATTCCTATGGATGCATACAAATCTTGTGAGACAAATACAGTGGTAAGAGATCAGATGAAAATCCCTACTCGTGTATATAAATCCCACTAGTCAAATATAGTGGCACCCATAGAAGAGAACCAGTGGTAGACTCATTCCTTTGTCCCGACATAGGAGAACTACTAGTATCTACTTGCAACCAATGGAGGACTGGATCAGGCACAAACTCTTGATCTGGCATCGGAATGGGCCTTCAGACCCATTCCATCCAAAGATGTATCTTAACACATCCTAGAAATGATGGAACATCAGATGTTGATTCCATACCATACCCTCCAAAAATTCCAAGATATCATTGTATTAGTGGAAAAGGTGAGGAACTGGGCCCACGACTCAGTTTCCTTGAACAGAATGACTTACTCACAAAAATGAGTTAGTCACTCTAAAGAAGTTATGAATCCTTGCTTTAATCTAGGAGGGTTGAAGGCAATATCTTGTGATACACAGACAACCGGATCAGGAATAAATACCTTTTATGACTGGGGGATGCTTTTCCAATGTGGCGGCCACTCTAGGGTAGGCATATATCTCTACCAAAACTAAAGATGTATGTCGGTGTATCCCGATGACATCACAGGACCCACCAAGATAGGGACCTGTATATGAACGTCATTACCAACAATAGGAAGACCTGGTTACCTGCAAGAGAGCACCCAAAAATGAAATGTGCCAAAGGTAAATAGAATATGAAGAGGACATAAATGGTCCTACTCTACTAGAAATTGTAGTTCTTGATTCCCTCAAACTTATATCAATAAAGTCTCAAGACCCTTACAGTCCATTACCAAATTATTGAAGTGGTAGTAGCAGTTGTGAAGGACCTCCCTACAATGTTGCCACCAGTATCTCTAAAGTTCCTCCCTAGAGAACGCATGTTGGATTACACCGTGGGCCATGAATGATCGATCATGAGATCCTATCTCCTGATGCTTGTCAGGGTAGCCCGTCCCTTGACCTAAATATCATATGGAAATAAGTTCCTCCCCTTGCTATCATCTTCCCTAATGGTCCTCCCCAAGTTATACTCTATATATATTCTTCTCCCTGTAGTCAGATGTCGATTCATGTTGGTATTCCTCTCCATGATGATAGCCATTATGAAGGCCCTCCCCGCAGTAGCAGTTGCGGTGAAGGCCCTCCCCATAGTAACATCAAGCAACGAGAAGGTCTTCCCCTCATTTCAGTACATCCTAAAGGCTCTCCCCAAGATGTAAACTATAGAAATTATCTCTACATCCAGATATCAAGCTATGATAGTAGTCCTCTCCATCATAGCAGTAATCAGGAAGGTCCTCCCCTCAGTGAAATCAGGAATCAAGAAGGTCCTCCCCTCACTATATCCCATCCTGAAGGTCCTCCCCAGGGTATACACCATAAGGACATTCCCCAAGGTTGGGCATCAAGTTTCAATGATAGCCCTTTCCATTGCAGTACCTATTGTGAAGGTCATCCCCGTAATCAAAATTCATTCTAGCAATATGTCCATACCATTGTTGGAAAAGATGTGAGAATGACCTCCTATGCTGAGGAACTCAGAAATATCAATTCAGAAACATCAAACAATCTGTCTATGTTGAGTGATATCCTTTCTCAACTAGAGGATGGTCTGGGGACACACCCATCTTCTAAGCCACCCTCGTGCCATTCATATGTCAATGTGGCTCCCACTAGCTCAGTTTCTTGGAATGAAATTATTAAGAAGAAGTCAATTTGGTCATATCATGTAGAGGAGTCCCCATAAGAACAATAGTAGGATTTGTTGCTCATGCGAAGATAACTAGATAAGGATAACATACGAGCGATGTATTAGCATATGACCACTTCTCACTTCAACATACCAAGGGAGTTGTCTGAGGAATGTGTGAATGACATTTGCCTCAATATGTGGATGACTCTTCACGAAATAAAATAAAAGTTATTACCTAATGAAGGGTATGCAGACTATGTCAACATATTAGAAGAGCTTCATCGTCGAATCAACCTGGAATCCCTCCCATCTGTATGGAAGCCACAATCAGAAAGGCGAACGAAAAACCTTGAATGGATTGCTTCCACACACTATACAAGTTATGTTTCCTCATTAGAAACACCCCATCTAGATTCCATATTTAGGCATGGGGAGAACATGGATCTCTACACTTCACCCCATTTCCCATTTAGTAAACCTCATTAGATATGACATCTTGTCATGTCATTACCCAAAAGGAGAAATCAAATGAAATCATTTCTCAGGAAAGATAGAATAATCAATAAAAACCATCCCAGAGTAAGTCTCAAAAGCATCAGGTTTGATGAGATCAAGCCATCAAAAAGATTCTAATCTAGGTAGAAGAAAACAACTAGTAGGCCTCCCGCCATAGAAAATCCAACTAGAAAGTAGTGATCATTTCTTCAAAAGTTCATAAATCTCATGCGGGTCTAGTGCCATACTCATCTCACACCTACATGGGAGTGCATGAAATCAAAAAGGTGGTAATAGCAGCAGCTGCTGCCACAATGTGGGAACAACCCCATCCTGCAGAGATGGGGGCATTTTTAACTCCAAATTCCCCCTTAAGACCAACAAATCCAGGTCATAGTGCATCAATGAAAGAATGGGAGAAAACCCATCCCACATGGCTAGGGGCATTTTTATCTCATGTTACCACACTATTGATATCTTTCTTCTCTAGTATGGGAATAATTATGAGAAGATAGGTCGCTCATTCCACCCCATATCATGGTTCGTATCCTCTAAGACGAAGGCACATTATGAGGTCAGATCATGGCTCCCTTCGGGTCAATTTTCATAATGAAACCCAAATAATACCACATAATGGAAGGTGAAAGTCCAAAAAAGGACACAGGAAGCTTTCCTACCATTTGACACCGAGTAAACCACCCCTATGTTGTATGCATCAGTAAACATGGTAAACGTCAACCCCACGGATCTCATAGGAAATGATACAAAGGGAGATAATGAAAGAGAATATGGTTCCCCCTGGATGCATCCCACATCGAGCCTGATGGAGTGCATACCCAGAACCAGAGAGCTGTCCTAAATTTGGGTGCCCCCTCAGTCAATCCATCATTTCCTCCCTCTCAAAACCCCAACAATGATAAGAATAAATCCTAGTTTTTCTATGACTCACCTCATCCTCCCACTAAGAACGTGTCCCTCACTCTCAAGGAAAGATTATCCAAGCATGGGGGATAAATGAAAGAGCTCAGGCAAATTAATGTTGAGCTGCATCGAGGGAGTTATCTTTACAGATGTGTTCCCCTTGAAGAACGTCAACATGTATTCCCAAAAGAGGTTCCCCTTCCACAAGAACTCATCCCAGTAAATGAATTGAAGCTCATATGCTCATCCAATCTATCATGGGACCATAAAACTACTTAAATCTGGACTTGAAAGGACATCAAGACTTCCTTCTATTGGTAAAGTAGCAAGAGAATATTCAGGAGAACCCACAAAGGATACCCCCGGATGGGTATCCACCCCAAATTCCAGTAGCACTGACACATCTAGATTTGGCCACTACTACATCTTCCCATGTTCAAGTCTGGAAGGATATGCATCAAGGGATCTTGAATACCATCAAGCAACTAACAGCTCAAATAGAATCCACTAATGGGTGGTGCGCTCTGATACAACTAGAGCACAAACCCTACCATGATTGGGTGAGAAACATTTCGCCACCACCAAACTTTGGAAACTCTGTATTCCCAGTGTTCAATGGTTCGGGAGACCCAGAACAATAACTTGTTCACTATGCCTCTTACTATGATCCCATGATGGGAACTCTGAAACAACCAGAATAAGTAAAACTCAGGTGCTTCATGTGAACCATGTAGGTTTTAACCTTCATATGGTATATTAGCTTACCAACTAACTCAATCACAGGCTGGGAGTACCTTCGGCAACAATTTATCTTCTAGTTCAGATTGACATTGCCTAATAAAACGGTCAGTGATCTCATAAACTGAAAGCAGTGAGAGAATGAAAGAGTTTCAGAATTCATTTCTAGATGGAAAGTTCTGATTTGTTCCCTGAACTGGCCTCTCCCCCAGGATGAAATGCTCGCTATGTGTATTGAAAACCTCCATGATGAATTGCAAACACCACTCATCCTAGTGAAGTACACAAGTGCGTTCTGAGATTTCTATGACATTTCCCAAAGGATATAAGATTCCTTGAAGAAGACCAATCTCAGGTCTCGGGTGGTCCCATCATCCCCAAGAAAAAGAACAGGAAAAGTTGAAGCAGCTTCTATCATGCTTAATCCAACCCTAGTACTAGCTCCATTTCCGATCCACTAAACCGTACAGGACCCCTTGGATGCCAAAAACCACCCCTTCCATGATAAAATGAGCGAAGGGGTGATAAAATAAATTAGTTCAATGAGATAATAAATAAATTATACTCATTATAAGATAACCAAGTTTGTGGCTACTTCATAGCTGCCATGAATTGCAACTTTCTCTGGATACCATAGCAAAAACGAGCCGATGAAGTGGGTCTCGATTACCATCCAAATTATTTTCTCTATCACCAAATACTAGGGCACACCATCCAAGTGTGCTTCATCTTCAAGGATCTCATACAAAATATGGTTGATTCTGGGAAATTCAAGTTGGGTTCGCCACCAACACAAGTCGTGTACGTCTCCACCTTAGACCCAAGAGGGGAAGGGGAGTGGCAAGCAGTCACCAGCAAAAACCAGAAAAATGTTGACAATTGTATGACTTGGGAAATAGTCAACCAAGATCATGGAATCTTATAGGCACATTTGAAGCAACCAATTGTGCCCCTAATAACTCCTGATGCAACATGACCATCATCCTTAGCCCCACAGCCTTAGGAGGGCCAGAAGGTCAGAAAGGAGGAGTGAGAAGATGAGCCAACACCAAAGCTGAAGCCATTGTTGAATCTTTAAGACTTCATGCCAATAGACTTGGTATACTGGGAACCTCCCCACCAAATAGTACAACTGGTACCGTCCTTCCAAATGGTACCATTAGAATAAGATAGTCAGACAAAAGCATTTTTGGATCAAGAACTGATCTTCGGCTCCATTAATGTCATCCACTTAAAGGAACCCTTCTCTGATGGAGACTATGGCCACAAACCTGAATTCAATATGTCCAACCGAAGGGCCAAAGGAAGAGGCCACATAGGTCAATGGTTTCCTAGAAGGCATGATCATTGAAGGAGTCAAATTCTCGGCCACACCATAGCTAAAACCGTTAACATTGTGGAAACTCATGAAAAGACCCTCCAGCAGACACAACGAGAACCGAAATGATCCTTTTCCATCGCCATAAGAAATATGAGCCTAGTCATCTTGTAGTATCCATAGGATGAGGAAAATATCTCTAATTTTACAAGGTGTATAGTGGGACCAGTTCGGCTGAACTCAGAAAGTTCCACAGTGCCACCAACTCCTGTCACAAAGTCTGAACCCTCTATGTGCAAAGCTCAATCCCCTAAAGTGTCCATGAAAGAGAATCCCCGAGCTAGGATGTTCCGACCTTTAGAGAAGAAATATGGTATTCTAAAGTATCTAGCCTCAGTACCAGTGAATCTATTAATCCTGGATGCCTTGAGTCAGTCTGAATACCTTAGGGAGACACTCATCGAAGCCTTACTAAGTCCCCAAGAATTTGAGTCCAAAGTAGCAGCGATCGAATCCTATATGATGGGGACCAATCTTGAAAAATTCCACGTCATCATATCCTTTATAGACAAGGATAAGTACTCCATCATGTAAGGGCACATAAAACCCTTATATGTGTCCATAAAAGATAAACGACATTGATGTTCAAAGAATTTTCATCAACAGCATCTCTAAAGTAAACCTCATCCCCCTATGAACACTTTTTCAGTTGGGCAACGATGAGGATAGTTTGACACTATATACCGCAACTCTGTTGCGATATGAAAAAATTGAGCATAATTCTTTGGGATGAATCAAGCTTAAAACTTGGCTTGGAGACCTCATGTCAGATTCCGAGTTTCTGGTAGTGAGGCAAAGTACAGCCTTCAACATCCTATTAGGGAGGCCCTAGCTACATCAGTACCTTGAAATTCCATAATTATACCATCAGTGATTTAAATATTGTACTAATGGGAAAAATGCTACATTTCATGCAGATAAATCCTCGTTCGAATCCTGTGAGTCGCATTACATCGATGTAAGGTTCTATGAACCAAAAGAGAAGAAATATTTAGCCAATAATATTGACTGGATCACTACCTCAAATGGATTGTAAACGACTCCCACCAATCTCCTCCAATAGCTTGGGGAAGAGTATATATTACCCATCAACCAATTTTAATTCATAAGTTCAAGATCAGATACAGAATCAATCTTTTTCATTATTTCTATTGTGGCTGCCAAGTTGAAAGACACTGAAGTGCGGGATGGATCCTATGATGTCAGGGAAGGTCCAAACAAAGATGCTCTTGGCCCATACTTGGGACCCCAGACCATTCCCGCCTTACTCAATAAGGCAGAAGATGATTGTTCCCCCAACATCGGATAGTTCATCTCAAGAATCCTCTCCCCATCAGAAGAGGAAGAAGATGATGAAGATGATGAAGAAGAATAAGAAGAATAAGTCCTCAAGGATTCCCCTCCCTCATTCTAAAAAGGTTCTACACCACAATCGATGAACTTAGGGAGATCAACTCGGGCACCGAAGATGAACCGTGGCCCACTCTGATTAGTATGGATATGCCTTTCTAGGAGCAAGAGTCATATACCTCCTTCCTAAAAAAGAATCAATATGTGTTTTCCTGAAACTACACAAAAATTCCAGGCATGGATCTAGAGGTTTCCACTCATCATCTGTATCTTCCAAAAGACCATTGTGGCCATAAGAAGGCAGCCAGAAGGACCCACCTGTTGCATGATGTCGATGTAAAGGCTTAATTTGATAAGCTAATCAAACCTAACTTCATCCAGAAAGTCCAATATCTGGTCTGGATGGAAAAATAGTCTCTATAAAAAAGAAAAATAAAAAAATTAGAGTCTGCATAGACTTATGGGATCTCAATCAGAACAGCCCGAAAGATGATTTTTCAGTCACGATCACATAATTGTTGATCAATGAAACTACCAAATATGAGGCCCTCTCTTTCATGGATAGTTATTATGGATAAAACCAGATCTGAATGGCTATAAGAGATGAAAAATATAATTCTTACAGGGCCCCTTAGGGATTTTTCTATTTTAAGATAATTCTTTTTGGTCTAAAAAATACTAGCATTGCATATCTACACACCATGAATTACATTTTTAAGCCCTTCCTGGGAAAATTTGTTGCGTGCTATGTCGAAGATCTGGTGGTTAAATCGCAACAACACTCAAACCACCTAATAGATATTGAAACTATTTTCAACAAACTATGAAATAACAGTTTTAAGATGAATCCCCTGAAGTGTGCCTTTAGTGTTACCGCTAGGAAATTCATTAGCTTCGTCATACACCATCGCGACCTCGAAGTCGACCCTGAGAAGAAAAAATTCATTCTTGGAATGTCTCCACCTTGAAACCTCACTGATTTGAGGGGTCTCTAGGGTAACCTAGCCTATATACATTGCTTCATATCCAACCTTGCAGGTAAATTTTTACCTTTCACCAGGTTGATGAAGAAAGGGGTTACATATGAGTGAGATAATGATTTTAAAGAAGTGTTTGAAAATATCAAAAGATATCTCCTAAACCCACTGATTCTAATGCCACCAGTTGAAGGTATACCACTCATTTTGTATGTAACTACCTTGGAATGGTCATTAGGTGCTTTCATCGTGCAAAAGAATGATTCCGGTAGTGATAAAAATCTCGATTACCTCAGCCGAACAATTATTGATGCTAAGACTCAATATTCAAAAAATCTAAAAGAACTAGCTATATATAATCTTCACAGTTTATAAATTCAGGAATTATCTACAGCACCATGAGGTCCATCTGGTCTCTTGATGCAACCAAATCAAGTATATCCTTAGTCATCCCATGCTAATTGGATGCCTATCACAGTGGGCATTCATCCTACAATAGTTTTTCATACGATACGTGCCCCATAAGGCCATCACAGTCCAAGAATTAGTAGACTTCTTGGCAGAGCACTCCTCAGAAGAAACAACCCCTTTAGATGTTGAACTTTTGGATTAAGAAGTATTCTTCATCCAAGAAGATCCCCAGGCATGGGAAATGTTCTTCGAAGATGCTTCCAAAATCACAAAAGGGAAAAGGATAGAGAATCCCAAGCTCAACAAAGTAGGTATGGGTGTTATACTAATATCCCTCGAGAAGTTCATCTTGACATATTCCTTCCTTCTTTCAGAGGGATACAAAAATAATGAAGCAGAATACGAGGCCCTCATTGTAGGCCAAGAGCGGACACTTCATCCACAAGCCAAAAACCTAAAAATAAAAGGTGATTCAAAGCTGGTCATCAAGCAGGTCAATGGTGAATATTCTATTAAGAAAGAAGTATTGGACCCCTTGATTAACCATGTTTGAGAACTAATGGCAGAATTCCCTTCAGAACCAACGCTGAATTATGTCCTCGGCCACAAAATGCTCAAGCCAATGCATTGGAAAATGCAATTATAGCCCTAGATGATCCAGACTATGATGAAATAGTTATTAGTATTGCCCACCGTTGGATGTTCTTGCCATTTATTCAGAAAAATATGGAGGAAATTGATGAGATTAGTCATGTTTCTGAACCTTGTGGTCACACCACTGGTTGGATGAATCCCATTCCAAATTACCTCCATAGGGGGGAACTCCCACCATATAGGGCTAGAAGAGAACATATTCAAAGACAGGAAGTCAATTTTGTCTTTTACAATGGCGTAAACCAAGAAATGTTTCTCTACAAACAAGGCCTTAACGAAGTCCTTCATAAGTGCATCGATGGAGAAGAGACAACTGCTATCATGAAAGAAGTGCACACCGAAGATTGTGGAGCATACCAATTAGAAACCAATATCTCCCATAAAATTTGAAGGCTTGGATATTAATGGCCCACTATGATACATGATTGTTCCATATTTACTAAGAAGTTCAATTCCTGCCAAGTTCATTCCAATTTTATTCACCGAACCCTAGATCTACTTCACACAGCTAAGTACACCTGACCATTTGATGTCTGGGGATTGATGTTGTGGGGCCATATCCCCCCACCACTCCCAGGCAATTCAAGTTCATTCTCACATTAACCGACTTCTTTTCCAAATGGGGTGAATCCATTCCCCTTAAAGAATACAGGGAAAAAATTGTTATCTTTGTGAAGGCCAACATCATTTCCATATTGGTGCCCCTCATACAATACTGACAAACAATGATACCAACTTCTGCTCTTCTGAGTTGGATAAGTTATACTAGGTGTATGGAATCCAATCCAACCATTTATCCTACAACCATGTAGTGGCCAATAGAAAGATAGAGACTTTCAACAAGATTCTATCCAACATACTCCAAAGTATAGTATATAAAGAAAAGAAACCAAGGCCAGACAATATCCTTCATGCTTTATGGGATTACTGGACCATGACTCGCACTACCACCTAGGAAACCTCATACTCACTAGTATATGGGGTAGAGGCAGTTTTGTCTATATAAATTCAAGTTCTATCACTCTGTTTCGCCATTTGTAATCAACTATCCACGGATGAGAAATCCTAGATATGGTTTGATGAGTTTGATAAGTTGGATGAGAAAATCTTTCACACTTTGCACCATTTGGAAGTCTACTAAAATTGGTTCTCATGAGCCTTCAACAAAAAGTTTCACCTTCAGTCTTTCCTCGAAGGAGAGATGGTGTTGCTTCTTAGAGCCCCGATGATAGTTCGGAAGAAGCCCCCAAAGCTTTAGTCAAAGTGGGAGGTACCATATGTCATACATAGGGTATATTACAATGGATTATATGACTTGATATCAATGGATATATAGCTCATCACGGCTCCCACCAATGCAAGGTTTCTAAAGAAGTACTTTGTGTAACTGTGATCCCTTTGGTCCAAACTCTATGACCCTAAACTATGATTCATCATCCTAAACACATTAAGTTAAATTGTATGGTATTATTCCATAAAACGCGACATTAAATTAGGATTCTAATTTCCTCACTGCATGACTCTAAATTGCACAGCATAGCTTCCTAGCAGCAGGACGTCAAACTGCATTGCATAAATCGTCATATTCGCAAGACGATAAACTACATGATACCTCAAAGAACTATATACTGATTGATTCTCATTCATAATTGGGATATGTAGCAATTCCTTGATCCTTGATCTTGTCCTATCCCTCATAAAAAAATACCTCAAACATATCCTCCATCTCCCTATATTTATGAGGGAAATCCTTTTCACTCCTTGTTTCTCACATCGATTATAACTCATGTGATCTTAGGATTAGTGGTAAGAATTCCCTTACATAAACGAACTATAGAGTAATATGATAGACATGATACCTGTAGTGGATGAAACCAAAATTCCCCTACTCATACGTCAGAGTCAGATCAGTACAGGGAACATTTAGAACTATGTATGGCTTGATTATAACCCATATAGGATACATAGTGATGCCCAGGTTTTGCATCCCAGCCCAACTACAATTAAAAAAATGTCCCTTCCTCCATTCATAGGTCAGACTTGTATAGGGGAATCTATGAAAGGTCCTAACCATGAGAAATTAAATTGAAAGGTTCCTCAAGAGTCATGTGTGGCTCGATTCTCAATGTTACAAGATCCTGAACATGCCCCCAATTTCCTGGACAACAAATTCAAAGAGATGAATAAAATTCCATGTTTGAATTCTGACACTCATAAGGAGTCAAAAGACCATTCTTCCACCTACATATGAGTCAGATCTATGCGGAAGGTCCAGTAGTTCACATATGATCATGGTTTGGATATTTTTTACGTTCCCCAAACATATCTTTCCTGTTTGTCAAACGGCATACTCTGGGAAATCATGCATCCCCATAAGCATTCATGGCCATATGAGATGGAAGGCCAGTGTCCTATAGACACCTTTGTTTGACTATACACATCATGCCCTGGTGGATCTGTATATGTCACCTACAAAACAACCATAAACCAAAGGAAAATCTATCCTCATGAGAGTCTTATCCTACCTCGGTATGCCCAATGGCTTCTAAGCCCCATGTCATTCCTCCTAATCCAAGTTTCCCCTCGGGACTATGGTTTACACCTTCTATCATCACTATTGTCTAAGGAATGCTATAATATCCTGACCACAATTAACTCAAATCAATTAACGATCTTTGTGATGTAACTTCCTCAGTACATGACCCTAAACTACACATCATAACATCCTAACTGCATGACACTAAACTGTAAGGGTAGAAATGTCCTCTATACGTGACCCTAAACTACACAACATAACATCATTACTGCACGACGCTAAACTAGAAGGCCAGAAATATCCTCGCTATATGACCCTAAACTGCATATTATAACGTACTTACCACACGATGCTAAACTTCAAGGCCAAAAATTTCCTCACTGCATAACCCTCAACTACACACCATAACGTCCTTACAGAAAGATGTTAAACTATAAGGCCAAAAATTTCCTCACTGTATGACCCTAAACTGCACAGCATAGTGTCCTTACTGCATGATGCTAAACTACAAGGCTAGAAATTTCCTCATTGCATGACCCTAAACTGCATATCATAATGTCCTTACTGCACAATACTAAACATCAAGGCCAGAAATTTCCTTGTTGCCTAACCCTAAACTGCATAGGATAACATCCTTACCACATGATGCTAAGTTTAAAGGTCAAAAATGTTCTTGTTTCATGAAGTTAAATTTCATAGCATTGGTTTAAGCCTAAAATGCTCCCTGGTTTTGATTTTTCTATTCTTAAGTGGTGATCTGGAATCTTCATAATCCCTTTTTTATCACACCAAAAATAGCCCATGTGAGCTTAGAGACCTCTGCGAGGGATCCACCATGACATCATGGTAAATCAGTTTTGGAGTTTTGGTCCTAGAAGTACAACCCTAAAAGGCATGTTACGGTTCATTTCCCCATAAAGGAACCTTGGGTCCTGGTTGTATGAAGTTAAACTACAGGGTACTCCAAAGATGGGATGAATGCCTCACCCTATGTATGAGACAAATCTACATAGGGGATTACCCAATCTCATTAGAAAATCACCACATAAATGTTTCTAATGTATCTAGATACACTCCTTCCATACATCAAACTATGTTCTTTGAGTAATCTTGAATCTCCATAATCTTCCATGGAAATCAGAGATGGAAGGCCAGTGTCCTGTGGACACCTTTTTTTGACTATGCACATCATGCCCCGGGGGATCTGCATATTTCTCCTACAAAATGGCTATCAACTAAAGGAAAATTCGTCCTCAGGATAGTCCTCTCCTACCTCAATACTCCTGATGGCTCCAAAGCCTCATAACATTCCTCCTATCTCAATATCCTTAGAGTCATGGTTTACACTCTCTTTCCTACCAACATCCTGGATATATCATAACATTATGGCTCGATTCACCTCTAGTATCTCTTGAGGCTTCTATAAAATATATATACCCCATCCATATGCATGAAGTTGTTCCGCGTATGAAAAGAAAATTTTCCCACTTATTTCTGGGTTTCCTAGAAAACTTCATCCAAAGAAATCCCCCCTTTCATGCTTAGGTGTACCTCTTTTCAGAGGCCATATGTCATGTTTATAAAGGTCCCAATATCCATAATCCTTCATGGTCATCGAAGATGAAAGGACAGTATCCTATGGACACCTTTTTCACATCATGTCCTAGTGGCTCTACACATGTTTCCAACAAACGATCATCGATCAAAGGAAAATTTGTCCTCAAGAGAGTCCTTTCAAGTTTCCATACGCTCATATGAAATTTATGTCCCATATCACTCCCTAGATTATGAAAACCCCCCTATGGATAATGGATTACATATATTTCCTTTTTTGAATTCCCAAACATGAAAGGCATTTATAATTTAACTAATGAATCATTTACTCTCCTTTGGATAGAGAAAAATTATCTCCCATAATATGTGTCAAGTTTCCTGGTTGTATGAAGTTAAGATTTACCATTCACCATCCCTCCCTTACACAAGTAAAATTCGTGTGGGAGTGGTTTTCCATTCAAATCCTACAAAAAAATTCCCTGATACATTCGGACATCATTCCTCAGATAGGCCACCCACTGTGGCCCCCAACCCCAAAACAAATCCAAAGAATTATAAATTCCACCAAGCCATCAGAGATGGAAGGCCAGTGTCCTGAGGACATCTTTGTTTGAATATCCACATCATGCCCTGGTGGCTCTGTATATATCTCCCACAAAACGATCATCAATCAAAAGAAAATTTATCCTCAGGAGATTCCTCTCCTACCTTCGTACGCCTAAAATGGCTCTCAATCCTCATACATATCAAAAACTCACAAATTTAGGGTTAATAAAACCCCTCATTCATGTGTGAAATTTATTAGGTTGTCTTTAGCTAATGAATCCAAAATTGGGTCCACTATCCCATCAATTTTGGTCAAAACTATTTGATCTAAAACATTAGTAATAAGTCTAATTGGCAGGACTATAAACTGCTAGTGAAAGAGATGCAGTACTCGCTAGAGTGAAAACCCGCCAAGGGAACCCCTGGATAAAAGTCAAGTATCACCTCATTAAACCTATACTATATATGGTTTAGTCAAATAGAAAAACAATTTTGAGATATCAAAAGAGACATAAAGTTTGTTAGGTTGAAAACCCGCAAAGTGCGGCCTAACAAAAAGACAATTTATACCCACTAAGACTGTATCAAACAGGCATAGGATAAAATTAGGGTGATGATGAAAAAGAAACAAAAGTTCATGATATTTTCCATGAAACCTTAGTAATAGTCGGACTATGCTCACTGAGTCATGCAGCTCAAGAAAAAACTAGAGCTTGATTCAACTATTTCAATTTACTAGTTTCAAATCATAGTTTAAAATTAATACATAATTAAAATGATGTATATATGATTGATTTTGGTTAATTTATATGATAGGAAAAGGAAAAGAAGAATCATTTTAAGTCAAATTAGTTCCATTAAGTTCAATAAAAAATGGAGGAACAACCCCAATTCATAATCTCTCCATATTATCAATGAAAAAAATACACATCATGGTTTGGGGAAAGTTATAATAAGGCTCAACTCACCCTTCCCATAAAAATGGAAATCAACTGTTGTGGGCCCTCAAGAGTTTTCTCTAAATAATCTCTCTCATCCGCTTCAACCTTGACCGTTGGGAACACGCATTCCATAACAGCTCTAAGGTCCCCTCCCTTTCTTCTGTATAGCTTCGTAATTGGAACCTGAAGAGGCCAATTGAGCCTTCAATATTGTTATGTGAGCCTCAAATTCTTGTAGATCTTCCTTTTGGGCGATCACCAAATCATAAGCCTTTTCCTCTTCGGCCATTAGGTGATCTAGTTTCTCCGAAATGTCTCAGAAGGTCATTACCTGATGATGGGAAGAATTGAATTTGGAAACTTTATCCTCACAAGAAGTGAGGTCATCTTGGGCTATAAAAATATAGTAGATAAGAAGATGTAGATTCTGGTAATCGAAGAAATCAGAACCCAACTCATAAAATTGCCTCTGGAAGTTTTTAGTCTCATTAGTAAAGCTAACGAGAGGTGCTTCCATGTTAATGTCATATAACTGACTCCATCCTTGTTTTCATAATACATGATGCCTCCCCATGACACCAGGGCCTTGGTCCTCCCCCAACGTAATAGTTATATAGGAAGGAAGTTTAATTACATGAGTAGTAAGGGACCTAAGATAGGTTACCCAATATGGGGGCTCTCCTTACCCTCATATGTTTCCACCACTGGAGTCGGACACAGAGGTCTACTAATAGATTCTAGGGTATCTGGTGACACAACTCTAGGACCAACCTTTTTAGGGTCATGGGAAGTATCCACTAGAGAGGAGTAGTCTGAATCAGTCCCCAAAGAGATAGTCCATACCGATGAAGACCCTTCCAGATGCATCTGATGGAGGATCGAGTGTCATCACACCACAAGGGTAGGAACAGATGGTGTAACCATCGTGTCCACTATAGAAATGTGAATGGAAGATGTAGTAGTCAAAGTCACCACCTATGGAGGAATAGATGGCATGACCATCGGGAACAATATGAGGTGAAGGATGGTTAGAGACTTCTGGACCTGTCAAACTGGTCTTCTCAACACCTCTTCAGGGTAACATCCCACCCATAGTTGGGCATATTCCAGCGATAGAAAAGTGGATCATGTCGTATTGGGGATGATATCCTCCATAGCAGGACCTTATTACATCATCATAAGTCATAACTAGAAAAGAATTATGGGATGAGATTCTCCCCTTAACTGAATGGTAGGAAGAAGTGCAATTTGTTGATGGCAACCAAATTTCCTAGTGAACCGGTAAGGGAGGTATGGATCAAAAATGGACACTTGATCTATGTGAGTAGTAAGCTTCCTGTCCTGAATTGTGATAATGTATGAACTCTCCTCTGAAGAACTGCCCTCGTTACCCCTTAAGGACACATGACAGGTAGGGTATGGTGAAAATGAGAAGCGAGAAGCGTCATTCAGTAGCCCGACTGCATCACTAATGCTTAAAGTCATGGGATGAACAATGGAAATTTTGAGAAGGGAATGTTGAAAGTTGGAGTGTGGAACACTCGCAGTCTATCAGTATTCATATCAAGGGAAGTGTTCGGATATCCACCCATACAGGAATTGAAACAGTCTACTAAGAGGATGTGTAGGTTTACCTTCTTGTATCTTCCCCAACAACTCATAAAGTCGGGCTGGAGTAAGAGTGGCCTAATTAATTGGTCAACCCTCTTCCAGTATAGCTCCCATAATCAAATTACAAGCCCTGACCCCAGTATAGACATCATGGGATGGGAAGAGCCATCCACTCAAAAACATGGAAAAGAAACCCGCTAATCTAAGTGTAGGTGGCATGTTCGTTTGAATCTCATATCCCCAGGTAGTATATCATCCCACTTTGAGGGTAGTGCAATATGAACATAGAATCTGGTGAGACTGACAGGATGTATGAGTTTTACTATAGTGATCTCTTATCTTAGGCCCATTCGCCTAAATAAATAACCTTATCCAATAATTAAATGGGATAATATAGCGATCTTGGAGGGGGTGATCAAGTAAACCCAATGCCATAATGAGTAGGCTCCTTGTTAATTGGGACACATGGTTAGTATCATCCCAAGTAGTAGCTGTTGAAAGAAACTTATCATACATATCTCCAAGGATAGAGAGCCCTCCAAGCTGGTGGATATCCCATAAGCTGATTCCCACCTCCCCATGCAACAAATGGATGGTGTTGGTGCTTGAACATCATCAGATCAGCAGCTCAGGAAGCATTTCTCCTGGAGAGAAAGCTGCAAACTAAGAGACCTAGGTTGTCTGATATAAGTTCACCACATCCAACTAGTCATGGGACTCCAAACATGTTTGGTGGACCCAGAAATACTAGGCCCATTCATCAAAGAAGCATCATCTAAATCGCAGGTCCCATTTGGTGCTCCACCCACTATTAGGGTTTTCTAAATAATGTTTGATAATTGACAGGTACTCTTGGGAGACTAGTCTCAAGGTAGTGTTGTGACACATGCAATTTCCCTGAGTCCACATCGATCCTTCTAATATGAACACATTTTCTGGGATCATAGTATCCATGACCTATCCTGTTTAGGAAATATTGGCCCGATCATGACCTTATGGTCCTTTTAGGAGAATGAAAGGAGTATTGGGGGTAGCCAATGGAAAAGGAACGTCATCAGGAAGACCAAATCCATAAAGTGGAAACTGCATAGACAACAGGTAATCTAGGATATCTAAAAAAAGGAGATATTCTAGGAATCTGTCACGAGGAACAATATAGGATTGAAGATGTTCCTTAGTGTCCTCAACCTCGGTTGCCCTGGCCTTGGTCAATTTCATCAAAGCCTATGAAATAGCCATTTCAGCCTGCAAAGAAATATCCAGAATCCTACAACCAGTCAGTCCAATAAAAATATAGAGGTATAAAGGCCACAAAAAATGGAAAAAAAGTACTTAAAAGAGTGTTTGCATGGGGCTCCACATACTCCTCCAAAAAACAGTATGTGACAGCCATTTTTCGCATACTGCATGATACACCGAAGTAATCCCCACATTATTTTGCGGTACGTGGAAAATTTATACCACATACAACCAAAGTACATGAAATTCCCATGAGGCGCTGGCCAGCGGAGCGTTGTCCAGTGAACAGAAGGGCTCGTGGAAAGAAGAAACCACAAACCAAGGCCTCGCTATGCTGATATTCAGAGTTGTTGTTTAAAAGTTTACATTCGTATTATTAAGGCTTAAAGTTTGGTTTTTAGATTTAATTTTAGTGTGAAGGACATGAAAACTACATAGAATTATCCTACACAGAGGTATTTATTTTAGTTTTAAATTCCAAAACACAATTCACAAAACCCAAAATCTGGTTCGCGTGCAGAAGCAATTGTGAATAGTTTAGTTCGCAACGCGTACAAAGCGGTTTGCAAATAGTATTTCGCGAAAGAGATGGTATTAGGATGTAGAGAAAGTTGAGGGAGAGTCAATAATAATTTTTTCAATGAGAAATGGTACAAGACAAAAGACCATGGGCCCTATATATAGGTGTGGTCCCCTCTAACCAGACCTATCTGTTCTACCACAAACTACTTTAGTTCAAGACTGCTTCTGCATCAGAATAGTCTATTCTTTATTCCGAAAAGACCATATTCCCATGGGGAAATTTTTTGGGTCCTGAAAACCTTTAAAGGGGAAGAGTATAATCCCATAATAACTTCTCAGAAGGATGAAATCATTTCTGAAGGTCTAGAAAAGTGAAGGGATGCAAATTGAGTTGCGAACTTTGGAAGAAACTGGATTTCTCAAAAAGTTTTAAGTGACCTGCGTACCATCATCAGGAATGGTTCGGGGAATGCATGAATCAAAAACTACCAGTACGCGGAAGGACCCATAAGGCATTGTTCCATGGAGTACATGAACCATGAACCACCAGTATGCGGAAGGACCCATGAGGCGCTGGCTTACGGAACACCTGAACCATGAACCACCAGTACGTGGAAGGACCAACAAGGCGTTGGCTTGTAGAGTGATGGCCAATGAACTCAATAACCCATGAAGGACATCTGAATACCATCTCATGGACTCAGCATTTCTCCAATGAAGAAAATCGGCAGTGTTCCGCAAACCATGACTCGTGAACCGCAACCTCCTCTTCATGGTCTTCTGAAAATGGTAATGTATTCCCATAGATATGATTCCCCCAGTGATCTATAAAAGGATTATAGGAGGAAGATGAAAAGGATGGAAAAATGAGCACGAAGGAGACCTTAGAGGTTGGAAGAAAGAATTCGGAGATGAATATAGCTTTGGTTTCAAATCATTGACAAAGTTCCAATCACAAAACACATTTTCATAGGTATAACTATCCATGAACCATAAAAATAGGGAACTTAATAATAAAGGGAAAACTAAGAAACTAATTGGTGTAATCGTGAACCAAAAATTCCTCGTGGATGAACTCCTAGCTAATGATAGGTTCTAGGACCCTCCTTTAAAATAGTGTTCCACATAGTGTATCGCTATGTGGAATGAACCTCGTGTCGCATACTACATCAGTACATGGATGGAACCTGATGTGGACTAGTGGACCACATCCAGGACTACATGCCACTATGGTGTGCAGTGGTCCATTCCCAAGGCCGCATACTACTATAGTATGTAGAAGACCCCTCTACCTACATACCAATATGATATGAAAAGCTCCCCCCATCTTGAATGAGAAAATAGTATGTGGAATGGGGAATCTTTAGGTGTCTCTTCCTCTATCTCCAATATCACCCCACCATTATTGTCTAGTCCTCCATAGCCACTATGCGAACTAGTCCCCCAAAATCAGCCCAAAGCCTCCTCCAAATACACTATACCCGTATGATCAGATCATCGGGTGCATCAGCGCACCCCTTTAAGTCTACATACCCATGGTATGAGGAGTCACGAAAGTTATCCCCACAATGGTTTGGACTCTAGGGATGTTTGTAAGTCTACATTCCCATGGTAACCTGGAGTCCAAACTTTGGACGCTAATGTGAACCTCCCCATTCTAGGGATTAAGGGTGATCACTTTATTTTCCATTCAATGAGGAATGAGGATCAGTTGAAGGAATCATATTCGTTCCTATTTTTGACTAGAGGCGACATTCCTCCCCTTTCCCAGAACACATTTTGGGGCACTCCCACTAAGGTAATTCCCTAACCTTACGAGGGCTGAGCCGCATGACCCCTAATGGCATCCCACATTAAAGGGTTCATTGCTCCACACCCTCTCCCACTATTGCCTCAGCTTCTTCTGTCATAGGCCTACCCTATCCCATCAGCGGGAGAGGAGGTGTGTGGTTGTTTAGATCTCTCACATCCTCTTGTTTCTCACATTGAGTATGAATCATGCAGGAATAGATATTTGTGATGACCGAAACATCCAAAAAACCAACCCATCCTAAACTATGAGAACTTTGATTCCTAATCAAACCAAGATATGTAGGATGTCTACTTGAAGGTCTGATCTCAAAAGGGGTTCCCTTACAAAAGGGTTCACCCAATCATGTCCCCTCAAATGGTCAGCTCCCATGTGTAAGTCCCAAGTTTCCCGAACTACGTGGGATCTGATTCCTCTCATAAGGATATGTAGGATTCCCTTCTTATAAGTCTGATCCCAAAATCAATCCATCTCCTATCCCCTTGGAGGATGATAAACTTCAGAGCACCTTATTACATGGATTAATTCAGCATTCTCCCCCGTAGCATCAAATCCATGTATGCCTATGATGATCTTGCAAACCCAGGGTAACCCATGAATATACTCTTCAAGAATGAACCAAGGATTCATGAACACATGAACATTACTTAAATCTATAGGAGAGTCCCATAATAGGAAATTATTCCCCCCAAAAGGGTGCAATGATCCCAACCTCTCATGATCTCGACCAATGGAGTCCTTAAGTGTCATTGGCCAAATTGTCATCCAACAAGCATTTACCATTGGAAATCAAGTCCTTGAATCACAGATACTACGGCCTTTTGGTTTTCTAGCTCCATGAACAAACCAGATGAAGACCATTCGAGGAATTTATATCCTAAGAGGACCAATTCCACAAATACTGGACCCCATTCAATCACCCGATGGGACCATTTGACTGTGGTACCTCTTTTGTAATGCAAAAGGGATAAGTTTTACAATCCTCGTGGTGTAAATCCAATCCACCCTTAATTTATAACAACATGGATCAGTTAAAAATAAAGATTTAAATGGTAAATTCTTTATAATAATGGACGAATGCTTGTCACCCACCAGACAATTTTTGTTATTTTTTACAAACTCACAAATGCACTGCCTCGGATGTAGAAACAGTGGCCTTACCAATTTATATAATATTTCTTGTCATGAGGCCTTAATAGTATATTTATGATGTCTATAATTATTCATTCCAACATTATGATATTATTTATTTATGTCCAAGTGTTTATTTAAAAACGTATTATTTCCAAAGATAAGTTTCAAGCTTATGTGATTAGTTATATGGAAATATTTGATCAGCATTTCTTCCTATCGTATTATTATTATTGATTAAGTTATTGATTAAATGTAATTTCTTTTTATTAATTTACCTTACCATATATATTATTCCTTATTAAATTATAATATATTTCATTGTATGTATCCCTTACTAAGCATTTGGTCTGATCCCTTATTATGTTTCCTTTCCTCAGGATTTGAAGAAGGAATATTTGAATAATTTCAAGGATATAGAATATTTACTTTCATAATGTTGTATATTTTTATGTTCTCAAATTTAATTTAATATTCAAGTATGTATCTAGTTTACCACTACTAAAAACTATTTGGTCATTTGGTATGTGATCACTTCTATATAGTGCCAATGTAATAAAGTAACCTTTGGCTCTAGGATACTAGGGTCTGGGTGTTTATATTTTGTATTAGAGAAAGTTTAGTAGAAACATTGGGAACTATATTTATGAAAACATATATTAAATAATATACCCATAGAATAAAATTTGAGGAAATTCTCCAAAGATGCAAATTTTATGATTCAGATGAGGAAAATTTAATATTTTTAGTCACCATAACGTGTTAATAATTCTAAGGATGATTATATTTTTAAATCCACATATACCCCATAAGATTTTTTATGTGATGGAAGTATCTTGAAGACATTTATTGAGTTTTAATAGATGTTTTAGTTTTATATAACCCTTATGCATAACAAGTGTTTTATTGAGAAGGTTATTTGAGGAAAAAAGCCTTTATATATTTTTTAAATAAGTTTAAACTTATTGATAACCATTAGTTTTAATATGATCATGTTAAGTTAATAATAGTAAATTAAGATTATTTAATTTTGTGAAAAAATAATTCATATAGAAAACAAATTGAGTTAAAATTTGATTTTATGACTAATATTATTTTTTAGGATTTTCATCATATTTTTTGGAAGGTTATAAAAATTATATTAATATAAATTTATAAAAATAAAAACTAGCATGATGGGTGAAAACCCATCACATACCGAAAGGTAGTGAGTCTTGAACTCACAACTGAAGGGTGACAAGGGCACAATGCTTACCACTAGCCTACATGATATCTTGATTAGTATAAAATTGTTTTTACTTAAATGGTTTGAAAAATAAAAATTAATTTTATTTTGGGAAACATATTATAGTACCAAATATTGTTAATTTTTTTTATGATTTTGAGATGATTAATGATATTTTCTGAGACATTTTATTAGGTTGAGGTATATATAACCTTTAGGTTAACATAAAGGATTATGTGGGAATAATAAAATTACATTTTTAGAGATGTAATACATAGGGTATTAGATAACCATTGAGGTTAAAACCTTATTTTATGTTGAGTTTATTGAGGTTATTTGGGATATAGGGAATGAGCTATGTTGAACCTTTGGTTTTATTTTTTAATTTTGGAGATCGATGCATTATTTATTCATATGAAGGTTTATTCATTTTGGGTATTATATAACATTGTGATAAACAATTTGGTTTTATTAAATATATGAGTAATAGATTGTTATTATTTTTTGGATTATGTGATCCATTAGAAATTTATTATAGTGATTTGGGCATAAATAATTAATCTTGAATACTCCTCACAAGGAGTAAAAGATGAGATTTTGGAGAAAATTAATTAAAGGATGAAATTATAGTGTCAAGTAAATATATTCCCTTATGTTCTTAGTTTAGATGGTAAATTAATTACCTAAATTTTGGAAAAGGATATTGTAATTAAAATTTTATTTATTTACCTTCATTTCTGATGAATCAATGATCTTTTCACCCATCAAATATTTATCGATTTCTGGTCGTTAACTTTATCTTGATCATTCACTTTCTTATGATAAATGATATCTATCACTCACCATAATTATTTGGGAATTATGATTTTCTTTCATGTCTATATTTTCACTTCCCACTAATGTTTTCCTACTTAGAAACCTAGTTATGTGTCATTCTAAATGACCATCATACTTTCATGTCTCTCTTATGAAGAGGAAGTTTTATTAACCCTTTTGTGGTATGGGTTTTCAACAAAGGTATTTTCAAATATCAAACCCTTGATTTCCAAGAGAAAGTTAAAATTGTAAATAAAAAAATTATTAAAAGTCATGAGAATAAAAAACCGTGAGATTTTAAGAGAACATGATGCTTGATGGTGTATATGACTCACACCACCGAGCTTAAACAACCCATAAAATATTATTATTTAAATATTACCATTATAACCTATTCGTTAATTTGCTGGGTATGAATAAGATTATTGGATTTATGAAATATATATAATTACTATTCAATATAAATATATAGATAAATTCTTATAAAATAATCACTCAAATTTTAGTAAAGTCATTTTATTCTTCAAAAACTCATTTTCTTCAAAAATGTTTTTATTTATTTTTATGATAAAATATTATAATTAATTTATAGAAATTTTAGAAATATTTTTTATAAAAATAAATTTATTTTTTAAATATTTATATGAAAACCATTTTAGGGTAAATGTTTGATAATAATCTAAAAAACTAAATTTTCAATGAATAGTTAAAAGTACAGATTTTTATTAAAAATTTCCCTTTTATTTAATGTATTAAAAAGTTAAATTTTGTTTTAAAATGGTTTTAAAAGAAAATTTTGTTTCAATTATATTATTATTAATTCAATTTGGGTTATTTTAATCACTTTTTATATTGAATTTTGATATGAAAACATTTTATATTTAATAAAAAAAGATTCATTAGAAACTCTCTTTTTGTCGTGCTTACGAGTTTTATTTTAAATTAAATTATACCAATTATGTGAATTTAATTTGGTAAAATAGATTATATATTTATAATTATAATAATCAATATTAGGTAATATGGTAAACTTATTTTTTGGTCATGATTAATAGTAAAAGAAATAAAAATTGACTATCATGGTTAAGGTTAAAACATGTTTATCGGGGGTTAAACTAAAGAGATAAGGGTTATAATGACATAAAGAATTATCTAATTTCAATTTTATGGCCATATTTCAACCTTATATCATCTATTTTCAATAAATGTCTCATTTAGTATCCATAGTTTCATGATTATGACCTCTATAATAATTTATGTAATGAAAAAGAAAAAAGTCACTCTCTTACTTTTAAAAGCATCTTATGTGTTCACAAATGTATAAAAAAGGTGGTATGTTTGGTTATAAAAATTAATTTTAAGGATAATTTTTTTATTTATCATGGTAATTTATTTATAATTTTTAGTGATGAAATAATTACCTTAAATTCTTACGCAATGCCAACACCGTAATTATTTAAACAAAAATAAAATAAAATAAATGAATTTAAAAATAATAAAAGTAATATAATTTGAATAAATTTTTTTCTGAAGAAATTATATAGATAATTATAATTTTTTATGGATTTTTTAAATGTATATATTTTAATTTTATCCTTGTCTTGAGTTTTTTAAAGTCAAATTAAATGAATAGTATAAAGATTGATATTAATGATATTTTATAATAAATAATGTATTTTTTAAATGATTGAAAATTCCTAAAATTATTATATTCTGAAAACAAAAATTTATTTGTTTTATCATATCAATCATGGTCTAGCTATAATCTATTTTTTATTTTATAGGAACTTCCCTAACCGCTAAAGTGTTAAAACTTTAATACTGTGGTTATTGTAAAAAAGGGTTAAAGTAGGTTAAAACAAAAAAACAATAATGGTAAAAACCTAATATAAACTTTAAAAAAAATTAATTGATGATAATATTTTGACCCATACTCATCATATATTTTAAATATATCATTTTGTATCCATTTTTCCAAGCGAAATAATTTATATTAATTTAATGCATTAAGAAATTCCAGAAGGGTCGCTGCCCTCACTTATAAAAGGGATCCTGTTATAATATTTTATTCATACTTAAAGAGCCTATTGGTTTAGTAAATAATTACCCAAATATATTACTTACATATCAACCCATGTAATAGAGGCATTGGTTTGATTAGAGAACTGACCTAGGTAAGATTTTGGTGTAAACCTTAAGAGGTTGTCCAAAGAAGCGGTATAATTCCTAATCAACCATTTTTTGTTTTATTTATTCTTAAAAATCCTTAAAATATTATTAAATCATGATGATTAAATTACCTCAGTATGTGACATATAATTATATGTTTTTATGTTAATTTAATACCCTATATATATCTACTCTTCCATCAAACGGAAATGAAACTGTTGTTCGTGTGTACGACGGACTACCGCCCCACGAACTAATGTAATCCATTTTCCATAAAATAATCTTATGGATAGATTTAATGATTGATTTGGTGTATATATATTATATTCATGGAATATTTTTTAATTCTAAAAATATAATATATCAATTAATTTATTACCTTTCCATTCATAGAAAAATGATAATGTCGTTCATGCGAACATGTGGTCAACCACCTCTATGAAGATATGTGATTCGTTATTCATCAACATATCACATATATTGTATATAAAAGTATAATACAAAATAATATGGTATTTATGATATAATTATTATTATATAAAAATAAAAAAAACTTATCTTCGTTCCATAATGATCATTGAAACATGGAAACGTTACTCATGTGTATGTACGGCTTACCATCTTCATACTTGTAACGTAGTTTTTTTTCATAACCATACAAAATGTTTGGTTTAAAAAGTATAATTTACGTATAAAAATTAAATTTATTTCTATATTATTGTTTTTTAGATGATGTAACAATGACCTCTTTTACCATAATCAAACTACCGAAGTCATTTTGGACAAATGAACCAAATACCATCAAAATGTATGACATAAACTTAATTGAATTAGTAATTAAATATAACATGGTATTAAATAAAATTAAATTAATAATAAACATGAAAAAGGATCTTAAAAAACTAAATAATTAACATAATTTTAATATTCAGTAAGATAAATAACGTACATGAGGACTCATGCCTGAGGTAAGGGATTTCATCTCAATTTCCTTTCATTGAGGAATATTTTAATATTATTCACCAATTTATTTTATATGTTGTATATACTAACCATTTTACATGTTATGTTATTAATCCTACATAATTCTTGGTATTTTATGCTAAAATTAAAATTATTTTATCTAAGAGGATTTGACTTAAATGTTACCAACTTGTAAGGGGTTTCAAAACATAATTTCTTTTCATTTGATTATATTACTTCTTCATTGTCCTTGATATTATAAGAATATGTGGGTAATTAATTTTTATTCTTTTATGTTGTATATCCAATTTTTTATGTAGATTTTCATTTTATACACAAAATCATTTTATTTATTAATTCTCACTTCAATGATATTATCCTTATAATAGATTTTGTCTCAATTTCCACTCTACTAAGTCAAATTTGGTAAGATACATTTATTTATTGTTATAAGGTCTATATATTATACCCTTGATATTTTATATCATGAATATATTTACATTAATGGTATTTAATGTTTCATTTTATGTTATTTATTTCATGGGGGTTATGATTTGAAAGTAACCAAAGTGGTAATGGTTTATTTAAAAATCTCATCATTATTTGAGATTGTTTATGTTTATGACTCCACCGGGGGAATTATAAGATCTTTCTATATTAAAAAAATATTTTATTATACTATATTTATTTATAAAAATTATAATTTTTCCATTAATTTTCCACTTTTAGTTACTCAGGATACCGAAATGATGTTTTTAATGAAAATCAAATTTGTTTTTCTACTCTGTCGGGAATATGTTTCTTCCATTTCCATATTTTACATAAAAAAATTTAAAGAATATTTTTAATATTAAAAAATTATTTTTTAAATAAATTTTTATCCATGATTTAAAAAATGGGTTATAATTAATATTCCTATCATTTTCTAAAAAAGGTACTTTTTGACTTATCTTAAAAAATTATGAAATGAATGTCTTTTTTTTAACTTATGTGACATGAATGAAGTTTCAAATTATCATGATCAGTCAATTTTTGGAATATTACCTTATAAGTTTCTACTTTAATTTTCAAAGAAAATATTTTTACTAATATTCTGGATGTTTTTATTTTTTTAAATAAATTTTCAAAGTAAAAAATTGTATTTTCTTCAAGAATATTTTTAATTGTATTTTAATGGTATTTACATTCATCAATAAAAAAACATTATTTTACATATGATTCACTAGGGATATGTTTCAATAATTCCATTCATGTTATTTATCTGGATGGTCTATGATAAGTTTGATTGGGGGAAATATTAACATTTTTTATGTTGGGTTATCAATACAAATATTTATGTTGATTATGTATTGAATTGTTATTCACCCCTTCCATATGATGAGTTAATTGGATTTAGTAAGTGATGGTAGGGGTCTGTTATATCCCCTAAATGAATCAGTAGGTCTCCTAAGACAAAAAAAACTTAGGTATTTGACCAAGGCCCTGCCCATTTATGTAATATGTCATTGCATGAGGCCTTGATGATTTGTTTATGATGTCTAGTATTATGAATTACATCATTATGAGATTAGTTATTGATGTAAATGGATTATTTGAATAATTATGATATACATGGATAAGTTTCAAGTCATGTGATTAGTTATGTGGCATTATTTGATCATTATTTATTCCCACCATATTATTCTCTGTGCTAAATTTATTGATTAAATGGAATATCTTTTTAGTTATTTACCTTTCCATATTTATTGTCTCTTATTTACACTTGATTTCTTACATTTTACGTAACCCTTACTATTCATTTAATCTCACCCATTATCTTTTTTCCTTTCCCTAGGATATAAAGAAGGAATCATTGAATAAGTTAAAGGATTTTGAATCTTTACTTTCACTATGTTGTATTTTCTTTATGTTTTCAAATGTAATGTGGGATTAAATTATGTGTCTAGTTTAGAAATACTACTAAATTATTCATTCCTTTGGGATGTTATATCTTGTATCTTGCATCAATTTAATAAAGTAACCATTGTCTCTAGGCTACCGGGGTTAGGGACTTTAGAGTTAGTAGTAGAGAAAGTTTAATAGAAACCTTGGGAATAAGATTTTGGAAAACATATATTTGGGAACATAACCTTATGAAACAGTTTGAGGACATTCCCAAAAGATTTTAAGTTTATAATTTATATGTGGATAGTTTTATATTTTTATTCACCATCATGGATTAATAAGTCTATGTATGATTATAAGTTTAAAGGCACTCATACCCCTTTTGAGGTTTTATGTCAAGGAAGTACCTTGGAGGAATTTATTGAGTTTTAATAGAAATTTTTGTTTTATATAACCCTTATGTATAACATGTGTTTTATTGAAAAGGTTATTTGAGGAAAAATTCTTTTATATTTTTTAAATATAAGTTTAAACTTATTGATAATATTTAGGTTTAATATTATCAATGATGTTAAGGTAATAATTATAAATTAATATTATTTGATTTTGGAAAAAAAATTAGTCGTATAGAAAACATTTGTGGATAAAAAGGGATTTGATGACTAATGTTATTTTTGAGGATTTTAGTCATATTTTTGGAATGTTATAAGAATTATATTAATATAGTTTTAGAAATAGGACAACATTCATACTGGGCGACAACCCATCACCTTCGGCAAGGTCTCAAGTCTTGAACCAACAATTAAACTATGAAAGGGTAAAGTACCAACCAATGGCCTATGTGATATTCTAATTAGTATGACATTGTTTTTACTTAAAGTATTTTATGGGTAAATATTTATATTATTTTGGGAAACATATTATATAATAAATTTTTTTTGATGTTTTTTTATTTTGAGGTCATTAATGATATCTTAGGTGACATTTAATTGGGTTAAGGAATATATAACCTTTAGGTTTAATGTAAAGTATTATATGGTAATAGTGATATTATGTTTTTAGAGATGTATTATGAAGGGTATGATATAAACTTTTAGGTTAAAACCTTATTTCATGTTGATTTTATTGAGGTAATTTGGGATATAGGTAATGATCTTTGTTAAACATTTTTTTAATGTTTAATTTTAGATATTAATGTATTATTTTTTCATATAAAGGTTTATTCATCTTAGATATTATCTTAAATTGTTCTAAAAATTTTGTTTTTTTCAATATAGTAGGTATATATTGTTATTATTTTTTTGGATTATTTGATCCATTAAAAGTTGATTTTAGTGCTTTAGGTATAAAATAATTCATCTTGAATACTCATCGCTTAGAGAAAATGATGATATTATGTTTGAAATTAATTAAAAGATTAAATTACAATTTTTAATTAAGTATATTTCTTAATATAATTATTCTAGATGGTAAAATAATTCCCCAACTTTAGTTAAATGATCTTAAAATAAAAATGTTATACATTTAGCTTCAATTTCTATGAATCAATGGTCTTTTCACCAATCATAGATTTATAACTTTGTAATCATTAACATTATCTTGATCATTAACTTTCTTATGATCAATGATATTTATCACTATTAATAATTATTTTTGAATTATTCTTTTCTTCTATTTCCTTATTTTTACTTTCAATTAACATTTTCTGAATTGGAAACCTAGTTATGTGTTATTCTGGATGAACTCCATACTTCCCTTTCCTTCATATCAAGAGGAAGTTTTATTAACCCTTTTATGATATGGATTTTTAAAAAAGTTATTTTCAAATATCAAACCCTTAATTTGAGAGTGTAGATTCAAATTCTTATAATGAAATTTAGTAACGGTGTGTAGAATGTTACACCAAAAGATTTTAAAATAATAATATTATGTTCGATGGTGTATACGACACTCAACACCAAGACTAAACAACCCACAAAATATTATTACTTAAATATGATCATTATAAACTAGCCATTAAATTAGTGGGTGTGGATAATATTAAATGATTTTTGAAATATATATATATATATAAAGCCTAAACTCAATATGAATGTTTTGATAAATTCTTATTAAATAATCACTCAACTTTTAGTAAAGTTATTTTATTCTTCAAAAACACATTTTCTTCAAAAATGATTTTTATTGACTTTTGTGAGAAAATATTATAATTAGTTTTCTGAACTTTTAAAAAATGTATTTGATAAAAAATAATTTTATCTTAAAATCAGTATATTGAGATTAAATTACTGTTAATTTTTTATAATTTTCTAAGAAATTAATTTTTCAATAAATAGTAAAAAATACTAATTTTTATTAAATATTATCTTTTCATTTAAAGAATTAAAAAAGTTAATTTTTTTTAAATGGTATTAAAAGAAATATTAGTCTAATTATATTATCATTAACTCAATTTATTCCATTGTAATAAATTTTATTCTGAGTGTTTGTATAAAAAAAGTTATCCTTAAGAAAACTTTTTCTCTGGAAAACCGCTTTTCGTCACGCTTATGAGTTTTATTTTAAATTAAATTCTAAAAATTTTGTGAATTTAATTTGGTAAAATTGATTCTTTATTTTAAATTATAATAATTAATATTAGGTAATGAGGTCAATTTAATCTTTTTTCATAATGAATACTAAAAATAGTAAAAACTAATTACCGCGGTTAAGGTTAAAACATGTTTACAGGGGGTTAAACTAAAGAGATGAGGGTAATAATGACTTAAAAACTTATCTATTTTATATTTTAAGGATATATTTCAAATATATAACATATAATTTCTCTAAAAGTTTCCATTTTGGATCCATATGGCTATGAATATGACCATTATAATAATTTAATGAAAGAAACAGACAAAATGGCACTCTCTTGGTTTTAAAAACCTCTTATGTGTTCACATAGGGTTAAAAAGGTGGTATTTTTAGTTAAAAATATTAATTTTATGGATAAATAATTTCTATTTATCATGGTAATTTATTTATAATTTTTATTTATGAAATAATTATCTTAAATTCTTACGCAATGTCGACGTAGTAATGATTTAGTTAAAAAGGTAATTAAATTTATGATTTTAAAAATATTAAAAGTAAAATAATTTTAATAATTTTTTGTGTAATGAAAATGTTAAAAATTATTATAACATGTTAGTGAATTTTTAAAGCTATATATTCTAATTCCTTCCTTGTCTTGATGTTTTTAAATTCAAATTAAATGAATAGGGTCCAGATTGACATTAATGATATTTTTTATAAACAATGTTTTATTAAAAGATTTAAAATTAAAAAAATATATTATATTAAGTCAATAAAATATAATATGGTTTATAATATAAAAATGGTCCAATTATGGTCCATTTTTCTTTTTATAGGAACTTTTTTGACCCCTAAAATTTAAAAAATCTAATACCACAGTATTGTCAAAAAGGTTTAAAGTGGGTTAAAACAAGAAGATAAATGTAAAAGCCTAATCTAAACCTATAAAAATTTTATTGGATGATATTATTTTTAACCTTAATCATAATGAATTAAAAATATATAATTTTTGAGTCATTTTTACATGATAAATAATTTATATTATTTTAATTCTTTAAGAAATTACAAAAGTGGACCTCCCCTCACTTATAAAAGGGAACATCCTATCCTATTTTATTAACACTTAAAGAGAATTTTTTCATCAAATAATTGACCATATCCATTTAATACATCCCTCACTGGCTTCTATAGTCCTTATTTTGATCATAAAACTAACCTATGGATGATTTTGGTGTAAACCTTAAGAGGTTGTCTAAAGAAGAGGTATTGTTTTAAAACATTTGTTTTTATTTTATCTCTACTTCCACCTCATTAAAATATTATTAAACAATAATGATACAATAAAATAATTATATCCCATAAAATTAGTTTTTTATGTTAATTTAATACTATATATCCATCTCCTCTTCCATCAAATGGGATATGAAACTGACATTTATGTGTACGGTGAACTATCACCTCACAACCCGATGTAATTAGTTTTCCATCACCTACTCTTATAGATGGTTTTAATGACGTATTTAATATATATATATATATATATTAGTGACATAATTATCATTATAAAAATATATTATATCAATTACTTTCTTACCTTTCCATTCACTAAAAAATAACAACGTCATTCGTGCGTACGTGAGGACTACCACCTCCACAAAGTGATGTGATTTGGTCTTCATCACCAAATCACATGGATCATATATATAATTATATTCAAATAAATAATATTGTATTTATTAGATAATTATAATTATTTAATGATAAAATAAAACTTATCTTCTTTCCATAATTATTGTTGAAAAATGGAAACATTACTCATGCGTATGTACGGCTTACCATCTTCACGATTGTATCATAGTTCATTTTTCATAACCATAATTCATGGTTGATTTAAAAATTATAATTTATGTAAAAAATGATAATTATTTCATTATTATTACTCAGGATTTTATGGGACAACAACCGGTTTTACCATAATCTAACTATTGAATTCATTTTGGACATATGAACCAAATACCGTCAAATTGCCAGATATGAACTTAATTGATTATGTAATTAAATATAACATGGTATTAAATAAAATAAAAGTAATAATAAAAATTAAAAAGGTTCTTAAATAAGAAAATAATGAATATATGTTTATTATTTAGGATGATAAAAAAACATACGTGATTATTCAAACCAGAGGTAAGGGATTTTGTCTCAATTACCTTCCATTAAGACATATTTTAATATTATGAACTAATTTATTATATGGTGTATTTACTTACCATTTTACATATAATTTCATAAATAATTTATACTTTATGATATTTTAAGTTTCAATTCAAATTATTTCTTCCAATGGGATTTGACATAAAAGTTACCAAGTGCTAAGGCGTTTTGAAACTCAATTTATTTTTATTACGTTATATTACTTATTTATTGTCCTTGATATTCTATTATTATTATGTCTAATTAATTTTTATTATATTATTATTTATATATACTTTTTAATGTGTATTTATATTTGACACACATAATAAATTCATTACTTAATTCTCACTTCAATGGTATAATCTTTGTAAGAGATTTCATTCAATTTCTACTCCTTTTGAAACAAATTTGGTAATATGCACCTATTTATTTTTATAAGGTGTATATACTAACCATTTGATATGTTATATAATGAATATATTTACATTCATGGTATTTAATGGTTCATTTTATTTTATTTATTTCATGGGGGTTATGATTTTAAAGTTACCAAAGTGGTAAGGGTTTATTTCACATTCCCATCATTATTTTAGATTATTTATGTTTATGTATCTACTAGGGGGATTATATAATATTTTTATCTTAAAAAATATATATTTTATTCTCATATAGTTATTTCTATAGGTTTTATTTTTTTTTCCTTTCATTTTACTCCTTTAAGTTCTCAAGAGACCAAAATAATTTTTTTAAGGAAAATTGGATTTTTTTCTACATGGTAGGGAATATTGCTATTCCATGTCCATATTTTCAGTAAAATGTTTTAAAGAATGACTTTAAAATTCTAAAATGGCTATTTAAGAAATTTTTACCCCTTATTTACAAATTGGTTTAAAATTATTATTCCTTTCATTTTCTAAACAAGTTATCTTTTTTACTTTTCTTAGAAAAGTGTGGAAGGAATGTTTTTTTAACTTATGAAGCATGAAGTAAATTTTCCATTATTATGACTGCTCAATGTTTTAAAGCTTCCTTTAAAATTTTTTATGTTTCTTTTCAAAGAAAATATTTTTCCTAATATTCTATAATTTTCTAGTTTTCAAAATATTTTTTCAAAGTAAAAAAGGGTATTTTACTTAAGGATTAGTTTAAGAATATTTTTATAGAATTTACATTCATCAATGACAACAACCGTTTATTTTACTTATGATCTAATAAGAAAAAGTTATAATGATATTATCCTTATTATTTATCTGGATAGTTTGTGGTAAGTTTTATTGGGTAAATAATAACATTTTTTATGCTAGTTTTAAATTATGAATGTTTATGTTAGGTATTGAATTTTCAGTGACCCATTTCATATTATTAAGGTATTAATCTTAGTAAGTGATAGAAAGATACCACTATAGCCCCTAGATACATTGGAAGGTCTCATGAAACAAATTATCTTGGGTATTTTGTTGATACATTAACCATTTATGTAAGATGTCTTGTAATGAGGCCTTGAAAGTGTGTTCAAAATTTCCAAAATCATGATTTCTAATATTATGAGATTAGTTATTGATGTATATGTGATTATTTTAATAGTTATGATATCCATGGATAAGTTTCAAGATCATGTGATTAGTTATATTTCATTATTTGATCATCATTTATTCTTTATGTATTATTCTTCAAGATAAGTTGTTGATTAAATGTCATATGTTTTCATTTATTTATCAAAAAATATTTATTATGTCTTATTTACTCATGATTGATTTCACTGTGTGTAAACATTTATAAGAATTTTATCTCACCCCTTATTTTGTACCCTTTCCTCAGGATATGAAGAAGGAATCTTTGAATAAGTTTAAGGATGAAAAATATTTACTTTCACTATGTTAAATTTTTTTATGTTTTAAAATGTAATGTGATATTCAAGTATGTATCTAGTTTACAAAGAATAGTATACTATTCAATCATTTGGGATGTGATCACTTGTATCCAGCACCAATGTAATAAAGTTACTACCAATTTTTGGATATTGTGGTTGGGGTCTTTATAGCTTAAGACCTTTGGCATCACTGTGAGTGAGACAGGATGTCCAATCCGAACCACGAGTGTGATAATAGTTTATGGACCACCATAAGTGATATGGGGTCTAGGATGTGACGTGATGTGAAATGAGGTTTGGTTATACATGAGTGGGATTGTTGACTTGAGCATGATGGTCCATTCAAAAGTTTGATGGTTGGACCTGAGGATCGGATGATGGGACTACAATGAGTGAGATAGAGTTGGAGATATGATACAGGATTGGATGTACAAACCCTACTATGAGTGAGAAAGTAGAGGTTTAGCTTAGTTGTGGGACCCCTTGAGTGAGAAGGTGAGTTTGGAGCTTGGACACAAGAGCATGATCTAAGGAATTAGTGGTTGAGACATGGATTAATCCCTACCCTAATCCCTTAGGTATGGGATGAGCTAAACAGGTTATAGAATGTGATGAAGAGGTGGATTATGGAATGGCACTAAAGCGAGTATGATCAAGTGTTGTGTTGTCCTTATTAGCACATAGTAAATTAATGCATAGGGAGTCATAGTTTCCTTGTTAGCACACAACATTTGATACACTCGTATAACATATTTATTTTCCTTATCTAAAAACGTATATAATGGTGCATACTTGGGGAACTTGGTGATACCCTATAGATATGTATTTCTCACACCCAGTACAGGCACTTTGTTGTATGTGTAGACCTTTTGTCTAATTATCAGGTTAGAGCATAGGAAGTGCATAGTATTAGGATGGGTAGTGTTATAGGTATTTGGAGACAAGGTTTTTTGAGTCTTAGGAATGGTAGTAGGTACATTGTGCATGTATTATTTTTTTTGTCTTTTGTATATGTGATCATATTAGTGGGATATTAGTTGATTTATGACTATTTGATTTCTTCACAGAATTTATTACAACATTGTGTTTATTTTTTATTTTATAGACTTATGTTTATACTATGGATGATTTTTTATATTTCAATTTTATTGTTTGTATCTAATTAAATGGAATAGCATCCACATTGTATGGATTAAGCTCTCACCACTATTAAAAATCCTCTAGTGTATAGGTAGGTACGCTTGAGGTCATGTGACTCTCTGAATTAGACAAGTGTTTCAGTTTGGTAATTTATAAAGTGTTATTATAGATTTTTTTGGTTTCATGATTTGGTGGGATTATAGATAGGCACTAAGAATGTGTTAGAGCTTGGACCTCTAATCGATGAGTCATGAACATCTTTCTCGTTGGAAGCCTTGGTTACTAGTGGTATGATATTGATTTTTTTGGTTTGTGTTGTTATATATAAGAAGTTTATTGAGTGTGATGGGTTTAATGGAGTCACTATTTATGTTTTTATCTCTTGGACTATCGGAAAGAGGCCTATGTTCATGCATCATGATTAGTCATGTATGAATGACATGACATATGTCTATTGTGTGTGATTGTATTTTCCAAAAATAGAGTTTAGTTGTTTAAAGTGTCAACAACAACTTATATGATGTTTTCTTATATAACTTGTTTGTGTAATTATACTCAACTAAAATGCAAATGGTTTTTTTATTATATAATTTCATGTGGATCTTATGGAGGGAGGTTCTCCGGTGATGGTAATATATTCCCTTCATCAAGGGATGTATGGAGATGCTTTTTGGGTTGGTATAAGAATTTGATTCCTTGGTAATGACTCAATGAGGCAATGGTATGCCTGAGGGATTATCTGAATATGGGAATCAGTTACCTTGAGAATGTGGGCTCAGTTACTTAAATTTTAAACAAAAACCTATATGGAATTTTCCCATATAGCTTATTGGTGGTACTCTACTTAACTGGATTACGTAGATGCGGGAACCCTAAGTGGGTTATAGAGAAAATCCAAAGTGATATGCCATAGGATTTTATGTGGATAATGATATATTTTCTTGGTGACAAGGTTTTTTTTGGAGGTAGTATTTCTTGGATTTATGGCCCTATAGTTCTCAGGATTCATTTTCATGTAGTTTGGTAAGATCATGGGTGGATACCTGTTTTTTCGGAAATGATTCTCATGTATTAGGTGATCGTGTAGTTGGAATTGGAAAAAGTGAGATGCCTTAGGTTATGGGATAAGTCTAATCTACATAAGGGGAATAGTTAGTGAGTTAGGAATGTGATCTTGGGTTATATGGGATGTGAATCATTGGAGTGTGAGTCTGGTTGTGTTTTCAGGTAGCATGAGAGCATAAAGCCATTAGATTTAGGTGAGGCTGAGTATGATTGTGAGCAAGAACCTATGAGAGGGTTCTTGGTGGATCAATCTACCTTTATAGAAGAAGAGTGCGGTTGGTGAGAATTTTGGAAAAAATTCATGGTGTGCGAGGTAAAGTATGCATTGCGTACGTGTAGTACCATTTGGTTTTTGGGTTGGTGAAATGGTAATGTGCGAGTCCATTGGGAATTGTTTAGGTTATGGATAAGCCCAAATTATTTTTTGGTGATAATGAAATGGTGGAACACATAAGAGTGTGATGACATGGGTTTTTTTCCTTGAAAGGGGTGTTTTTTGGTAGGCATGCAGATGGGAGCAATTTAGATTGGTGCTCAATGAGTAGTGTAAGGTAATCCACTTGGTGGGGATCACACCATAGGTGGTTGATGTTTCGTGTTAGTACATGAGTTTGATAAATATGGTCATGTCCAATTATTACATTTAGTAATTAATGGAGTGTGGGTTTTGGAGTTTAATTTTTTGTTTGGTGGAGTGAGGATAATGATACTTCTATGGTGGGGATAATTATATTGATAATAGGTGAACAACCCTCATGTCTGAAGGGATATGGATGTAGTGAAACTATTTGGTGGATAGTCAAGATGGAACCTGGTTGTTGGAATGTGATAAGATCCACTGATATTTGGTTTCATGGGTAATATCATATCTGAATCTTATATGTGGCGTTGATTTGAGTTGGTTAATTGGAATCAAACTCAAGGTGATTTTGGTGTGATCAGAGGATGAGTAGGATCAAAGGTGAGACAATGCTTGAGGTGAGAGCATGACAGTTAAAGCAGTTAGTTGGTGATCCAACCATGAAAATTACATCAGAAGTAAGGTTTGGAATTTGGTGTGTTATTTAAAAAATATCTTGATGCCTCTAAGAGTTAAGGCATCATTATTGGATGATGAGATGATGTATTGGAAAGTAAAACTGAGTACAATCAGGATAATTCATCTATAAGAGGTTTTATTGGTGTTTTTTCATGAGTTTGGGTTTTGTGTGGTGGAACCCATGTTGGGAGTGTTGTTCATAATGCGGTTGGCAGGTTTGTGGACAACTAATAGTGCATTTTTTGTTGGTTATTTCTTCAGTGGAGAGTACCATGGCTTGGAATTATCCATGGTGAGAAGATCCTTATGGTGGGAAGCACCATAATCTTTCGGATGAATCAATTGATGACATTGTGGTTTCTAGGGAGATATGAGTCTCAATGATCATTTTATCTTTATTGGTAGTTGTGTCATGTGGGTGTATTGACTCTTGATGAATAATGTCCTCAGTGTTTGTAGATTCACATCAGAAGTGTGTTTGGAATTTTGAGGTGGAATGTAGTTAGTTACTAGTAATTGGGAACTAAATTAGATCATATTAGATAGTATAAGAGATATCATTGATTCTTAGAAATGAGAATCTCTATTATAGGGAGTTTGTAATGCCCTATAGATTTCTTGTTCATTGTGTTTTGGTGAAAGTTTGAATTTTGGTTACAGAGGGGTTAGTTTTAAAAATCCGGACTCAGATCAAGATTCTAAAGGTTTTAATATCCTTAAATTATGCTTTATAAGGTTAAATTAGGATTTTTGGATGCCTTGGGTGTTTAGGAAGCATCAAAGGAGGTTTCGGTTGCTCAGGAGCTGAATTTTCAGCTACTAAAACCGTTCACACTGTAAATTTCATGAACAGAACCACTAGAAGCCCACCTAGGCCAATGGTAGACCAAAAGTGACACCCTAAGACTTCATTCCATAGTCTGGTGGATAGAGACTAGCATCAAGTAGGAATTATCACATGATGGGATGCCTTAGCCAATAGTACCTATACACATGCACACGTCTCCACACAATAGTACACAGATAAAAATAATTTTTGAAACCTCTAGAGTGAAATAAAATGCATGAAAAAAACTCTAGGTAATTCATCATAGTATAAAAAAAATAAAAAAATAAAGAGGTGGAAATATGCACCCACCAAATGGAAAGGGTCCCAACCTAAAAATACTATAGAAGATGAAATAGAGAGACCTGCTCACGATCTTGGGAACTGACCACTGTACACGGTCACAGTCTTCTAGTATAACTAAGATCCACCTACTTCAATTCCACCAAATTATCAACCAAGATATTTTTCATCTTCATAAGACATGACATGTGCTTTAAAATCCCATATAGGGGTGATTATATGCATACCTAGTACGACAGACCGAAAAACATAATGAAAGTAATAACAATAAGATAGTCAACTCAACCCACAATACTTTAGGGGAAGGAAAACCAAACATAGATATTTTAATTTAGAAGAATCCATAGTTGAAGAGGGAGGAATATCAGTCTTCATATCCAGCAAAGAGAGATGACTATCATCAATTCTAAGAGACAATGTTCTCCCAGTGCTATTATCCCAATGAAACTTAATTATAATATAATGGAAGACCTGCACCACCCATGAAGATTCTTTAATTGAGGGAGTGTTGGATCCAGTAGAGAACCCACTCCCCACTCAAACTCAATGAAGGGGGGTTATCAACTTTATAGATAGAGACCATTCACCTAGACCTATATGGGGTGTACTAACCCTACCTATGAAAAGGATATGAGAATCCCACACCTTGAGAAAAAGTACCTTTATTAAGGGAGTACCATTCTCATCATCAACTCCAATGATCACACTCGAGCCCTATCATTGGCCAAGAATCACTAGAAGAAGTGTCCACTCACATAACCTTGTTTCATATCTCGGATGTTGGAATAAAGACCCCCATCTCATCCTATGCATATTTTTATTTAGAATATACCACTCATGGACCCAAATTCAAATCCTAAAAGAGGGTATATTTAAGGTATGATATTTAGGGAAAAGAACATAGTGTGTTCAGAAAATCACATGGTGTGTATTCCCAATCCTAGCCTCATCCATGTCTCGCTACCTTTCATGGTGTGTGAAAACCTAGGTACACAACATGTTATAGGAGTCACATGACATGTGTTACCACCTGAGGTCCTGGGTGTGTCCCTACTTGCACACGGCTCGACTACCTAATTAGTTTCACATAGTGTATGGGCCAAACCAAATAGCATGTTATATTTAACTCGGTATCAAATCCCTGGATGCTATAGAACATGGACTACATGGCATGTTTTCTTTGGAAACATGTGGTATGTAGTTAGGTTTTTCACAAATAGAAAAGTCTTGTCTCCCAGATCTTTATGTGTCTTCCATTTTAACCACTTTCTCCACATATCATGCCTGAA
Organism: Viscum album; assembly: GCA_963277665.1. Classification (NCBI taxonomy): domain Eukaryota; kingdom Viridiplantae; phylum Streptophyta; class Magnoliopsida; order Santalales; family Viscaceae; genus Viscum; species Viscum album. The sequence goes on from OY728158.1 coordinate 1,470,876,273, forward strand.
ACGTCTACACCCCATGTTTACCATCATCAAGCCTCAATCAAAAGTCATATTTTGACCATTATTCACTATTAAATCAACCATCCCCTCCCTCATATATCATTTTTATTCACCGTTCAAAAAATCATTATCTTTAATACTCTCTTTAATTTCTACCATCAACATCACACCTATTTCACACATCAATACATGATTATTAACCCATAAAAACAATCCACAGAACTAAATATCAAAACCCCAATGAATTTAGTTCCTGGAAAAGTTCAAACCATCGGAAAAATTAATACCAGTGATGAACTCATATTGAACATAGGGATATATTGAACAGAGGGATAAATCCATAAAATTAAAAAGTGAATAATTATTAATGATCATTATTGTTTTTTCTACCATCCATTTATGGGGAATGAATTATAATTATCAATATATAAATATAGATAAAAATTATAAATTAAATGGGATTGGAAATGAAAGATTTCCAAGTAGTTATCAAGAGATATTTTATAATCCAAATGAAATCAAAAAGCATGGAAAAATTATAAATAAAAATCCCTACATTAAGAATGGATTGATCATTGGTGGAGAATTTATTCACTGGTGATGTTTCTTAGGAATCTATTATATTATTCATACACACCATGACTCCCAATGATCATACAACGTTGATCCCCAATTCATCCTTCATTCGATCGTTGAAGTTTCTTCCCCATGGTGACATATCGTCTACCTCTAAATCTCCTAGGGTTATTCAGGTAACCCTAAATATGGGTTATAAAGGAAATTATATAGGGTCCATATCAATTTTAATCATTTAAAATAATGAAATTAATTAATTAATTTTATTAATTTTACTTTACCCATTATAGTGCTCCATCCTGAAATATGATGTGTATGAAACTTATGTCACGCCTAGGGTAAACCCATCATTCCAAAATCAACCACAGTTTTGGTTTTCTCATTAAAGATTCTAATTAATAGTAAAACCATTTATTTCTAAAAATATGTGCACACACAGTTTAATATATTTAATATATATAATATATCAACTTCGAGGTCCTGAGGCACTTGTAATAGTATGCCAACACCGAAGAAAAATCAATATATATATATAGAGAGAGATAAATATCAATAGGTTCCACACAATAAAACTAGATCTATTATATTATCCTCACCTTCAAGGATTTTTCCTTGAAAAATAAAAATCTACTTGAAATGGTTAGGGTGATGAGCTCATATCTGGCTCTCACAATCCCATTAGCTTTCCAGAAGGTTCTCAAACTAAAAAAGAACTCACACCAGTGGTATTTTTCACCCATGAAGGATCCTCACCTACCAATCCTTGATGGCCATTGGGTATTCAGAAAAAGTGCCTCTTTCCATGACATCTCATGCACATATCTTCCTAGCTACTACACATGGAATACGTCATGCACCTAGTCTAACCGTGGGGGTAAGGCTAGATGATAAGAAACCTATCTAACCCTATATGATATCTAGAATATCCTAATGAACCTTAAGAATATTTTTATACCCCTGACCAAGCCTTCATAAACCTCACCATGGAGATACCTTTAATTAAATCTCAAGGGGGATTTTATTTATAAAAGTTCAGGTCATTAAAATCTTCCACCATTAAGAAATTTTTCCCTAAAAATTTTCATTTCACACACTAAAATAGATGAGGGTAATTAGGTTTCGTCACATCCTCTAGTTCCCACATAGCTTCTTCAAAATTTTGGTTTCTCTATAACACTTTGACCTAGTGCATTGTCTTATTCCATATAACTTTTTCTCTAGGATCTAATATCTTCACTGAATGCTCCTCATATGAGAGATATTTCTCCAACTATACCACCTATGTATTGAGTACATGTAAGTTGTTTGGTATGTACTTCCTTGAGAGGGATTCATGGAATAAATCATGTACTTTAGATAGTCTAGTTTGGTGTTCCATTCGATAGGACACTTCTCTGATGCGATCAAGGATATCAAAGGGACTGATGTATCTTGGACTAATCATTCCCTTCTTAAAAAATATCATGACTTTATTCCATGAATATATTCATAGGAATACCATATCTCCAATATCAAACTCTATGTATCATCTATGATTTTCAGCATAACTCTTATATTGACTCTGAGTAGCCTTGATGTGTTGTGGAATGCTCTTAACCTTTTCCACCATTTCCGTGAACATTTTAGGACCTAGTAGTTTGTGTTCTCCAACTTCATCCCAATATACAGGTGTTCTACACCTCTTCCCATAAAGATATTCATAGGGTTCCATTTGGATTATTGAGTGGAAATTGTAATTTTATGAGAACTAGACTATAATTAGATGTTGATCCCATCATACTTTGATCAATTGAGCATGCTCTCAACATGTCCTAAGTTTTTTGGATAGTCCACACATATTGGCCATCAGTTTTAGGGTGATAATATATTCTGAAGTTTAACTCAATATTTAGATCATTTTGGAAACTCTTACAAAACTTATATGTAAATCTGGGGTCTCAATCAGATATAATCTATAGTGGTGTTCCATGAAACCTCACAACTTCTCTAATGTATATCCATGTAAGTTGATTGAGTGAGAGGTCATCTAAAATTGAAATAAAGTGAAAAGTCTTCATAAGATTATCCACCACAACCCACATAGCATTATTTTCTATTGATGTCTATAAAAGACTAGTGACAAAGTCCATGGTGATTCTTTCCCATTTACATGTAGGTATGAGTAATGGTTTCATCATCCCCTTGTATTTTTTCCTTTCCATCTTCACTTACTGACATAAAAGCCATCTTGATGTATATTCTATAATATCCTTCTTCATATTGAACCACCAATAGAGCTCTCAGAGATCTTGATACATATTTTTACTTCCTGGATGGATGGAGAAGGTGGAGATATGTTCATCATCCAACATATCCTTTTATAACTTAGGATATTTTAGTAAACATAGTCATGACCCAAATATTACAAATCATTCTTCATTAAAATTTAACTCCAAGGACTTCTCTCTTATTATATCTTCCACTTTATTCTAAATTCCCACATTAACTCTTTGATCATTCTTTATCCTCTCCAAAAGGGATAGTTGAGAAATCATTTGTGAAAGGATTGATGATGTTCCTTCCTTTATGATTTCTATGTCCATCCTTTTTAAGTTTAAGAATATTGGATCCTTTTAAATTCTCATAAATGATAAAATTGTTGGATCATTTCTACTTATATTGTTTTCCACCTTATTTTCTTGTCTAGGATGGTGGTGAATTGAGAATCCATAGTACTTGATCAGATCTAACCATCTTTGTTGGTGCATATTTAGCTCTTTCTGTGTGAATGTATACTTTATTATTTTGTGATCCTTATATATTTAACTCCTCTACAAAAATAGATAATGCCACCATATTTTCAAAGAGAATATCATTATATCCAACTCAAGATTATGTGTTGGTTTTTTCTATTTGTGAACTTTCAATTGCCTTAAATCATAAGCTATGAATTTTTTATTCTACATTAACACACAATTGAGTCCCTTCTTAAAATCATCACTGGATACCATGAATAGTTCTTCACTTGTGGGTAGTGTGATCACAGGTGTAGTGATAAGCCTCATTTTCAACTCCTTGAAGCTCTATTCACATTAATCATTCCAATAAAACTTGAATCCCTTCCAAGTTATCTTGGTTAGAGGGTTTTATCATCATGATAAATTTCTCACCAATAAACGATAATACCCTGCTAATGTAAGGAAACTAAGAATATATATCATAATTGTTGGCCTCATACATACTTAAATTGCTTCTATTTTTTAAGGGTCTATAGATATCTCATTTCTTGTGATGATATTACCCAAGAATGAAACTTCCTTCAACCAGAACTCATATTTTCAATACTTTTCATAAACCTTTTTCTTTTTATAAGGTCTTTTTCATAGTTCTTAGATACTCCTCATGCTCCTCCTTTATTTTGAAGTATATTATAATATCATATATAAAGACTTCAAAAAATTTGTTAAGGTAATCCCTAATAAATCTATTCATCATATCCTTGAATATTACTGGAACATTAGTGAGTCTAAATGGAATTACTACAAACTCATAGTGATCATAACTTGTACAAAAGGTAGTCTTGGGGATATCATATTTTTTCTCCCTAACTTTATGATATCTTAACCATATATACACCTTGGAGAATTCTTGTGATCCATATATCTTATCTAAAAAATCATCAATCTATAGAAGAGGATACATGTTCTTTATTGTGATCCTATTAAGATCACGATTATCAATACAATGGTGCATTGACCCATCCTTATTTTTGATAAAGATGACTAGTGAACCCCATGGTGAAGCACCTATACATATGAACCCTATATATATATTCTCGTTTAGTTGTTTCTTCAGCTCCACAAGTTCTAAAACAACCATTCTATATAGATTCTTGGATAATGGAAATGCCCCAGGTATAATCATGATTGAAAATTCAACCTCTCAGCTAGGAGGAATATCAGGAAATTCCTTGAGAAACACATCATCATATTCCCTCACAATGGGAAGGTCTTCCAGGATGATATTTTCCATAGACTCAATCATTTGAGCTAGATATGCTTTCTTATAGGGAAATAATATCCATGCTTGATATTTTGGGGTTAAATAAGATTCATCATCCTCCTTTCACTTCTATAGAATCGATGAATGATTCTCAATACAAAGGGTGATTTTCTTCTCATGTCAATTTATGTTGGATCTATATAGGGGAATCCAATACATACCTAGAATTGCATAAAATTACATTAAATGAAGTATGAAAAGTTTTCTGAGAATTTAAGCCCACAAATTTTTATAGGGGAGGATTTATATACTTGGGATACAATAATGTCACCATTTTCCCTTTTCATTGATAACACTACTTCCATGAATTTTGGGGGTGTTTGAATAGTTCTACTAAACTTTTTTGATATTAAAGAATTCATATAACTAGAATCTAAAAGCATGTTTTTTATTATTGAATGAATAACTATCATAATTTTCCCCAATTTTTTTTCGAGATCCACCTCATTGGTTGTGATAGCATAAGATCACCCTCACTACCTTGGAGGTTGCTGGTTGTCTCTAAAAACCATGAACTTAGCGCATTGGTTTGAAAAGTTTCATTGTTTCATGCAGTTGAAATAATGAACAATTCCCTAAGGTTTGACTAAAGCATTACTTTCCTCCATCATATTAGTGGTATTCTCCTATAAAAAATTGCTATCTAGGTGTCCTTCCTTCCCTCACCTAAATCATTTCCCCATCCCCCTTAGGCATTTTCGAGGGTGCTTCATTCCACACTTGTGACAAGTGGGATGTTGAAATTTATTAGCACTTTTATATTTCTCCATCGAACCACCAAAATTAATCTCTACTTTTCAATTTGTATCCCTATGTTTCCCTTTAGATTCACCGATCTCCATATTGACTTTGAGGTAACATCAGATAATTTCTTCAAAGCTATAAAATTCTCATATCGACATGTTTTTTTATACTAGGTTTTATCCCACCAAATATGATGAAAACCTTGAATTTTTGGGTAATGAAAAAGTCGATGGTGTATCGTGAAAGTCTTGTGAACTATGCCTCAAACTCCCTGATAGATTCATCATTTTTTTATTGAGGTTAAGAAAATACCTTTCTATTTTAAGATGGAGAGTGCAAGGAAAATATTTATCCAAAAATACTTTTTGGATTTCCTTACACCCCATCACTTCGATATCTTACTCAGGCTACTTATTCTTGACCAATCTCCACCACTGATCATCTTCTCCTTCTGTATGATAAAAATCAAATAGAACCTTCTCTTTCTCGGAACATTGAATGTTGGAGAATATATTCTTAATGGATTTGATCCATTATTCCTTGATTAAGGGATTATATGATACATTGAAAGTGAGAGGCCTTTGTCACATAAAGGTCTCAATTGTAGAATGTTCCTTATTAGGGGGATTTGAGAACTCCACCTTATCCAAGTTTCTATTCAGAACCTGAGTCAGTTGAAATAGTATTGTCACAAAGTTTGTGATTTCTACTCCCATCAGGTTGGTAATCTAATTGGGAAATTCGTCACATTTCCCATCACATTGGTTGTCTACTATATTCCTCCTATTTCTAGATATTGTCTAGAATAAATATAAAATTATGGATGAGTATTTTTAAACTATTAAACACATAAATGAGAATCCAATTACATTAAATAGATAACTTATCAATTACATGTATTTCATTAACTTATAAATTTCTAGGCATCAATCTATGTTATCCGTGATCTATTTCCTAATATATATTCTTATGGGTATTTTTTACTAAATAATAGTTTGTAATGAGATTATAATTTACCAAAGCATATCCTCTAGAAGTGTTAAACCAGGTGTGTAGTAAAGCTCATTATCGTGCACCATTTCTCAGTCAAGTATAGCTCAACATGGTTATTTCTAATGCTTTTGGTGGGGATTTTCTACTTAGCATGTCTATATACGTTGGTTTCACATTCCATTTACCTTTATTTCATCTTTCGTAAGGCATGAATCTTTCATCATTTTAATGGTGATGTCTTCTCCTTGATAAAAATAGGATGATGGGATATCGATTTATCCTTCCATGGATTCTTCCTTGGAACTAATTTCCTAGTCCAGGTCTCCCTCATATAGTTAATTCATGTTGATGGAACTCATTCCTGGTGATATATCTTTTTGGATGTTGGGTAATTATTTTTCTTCTATCTAGACATTTCAGAAGGTCTTGTTAGGGAAGCAACCTTGAGTTAGGAGACTATTCACGTTGGGAATCACTGACATATCTGGACACTAGGAACATCGGTCACCTATAATCTTCCTCATAGGAGTGCATCTCATGGATTCATATTAGTCTTGGAACCCAAGGAATCCTATATGAATCATGAGGTATCTGATGGAAAAGTCTTATCTTTCAAGGATTTTACCTCAATCATCTCATGTTTATCATGAGGTAGATGATTCCATAGGTACATATCTTCCAAGGTTTTCACCTCAAGCATCCCATTTTTAGAATGAGGATGAAGTATGAGACACTTCACAAGTTTACCATCTTGTGGATATATAATGAGACTGATCAGAACGTCCCATGAAGGTGAATCAAGGAGGTGTGTCCCTATAAGGGAGCACCATGAAAGTTTACCAAATGGATGGATAAAAATGCCCTATGGAGGTAAACCCATGAGGTGTGTCCCATAAAGAGAATATGTTATGTTGTAAAGGAAGATGGGTTCCCTATAGGGGTGGACCTAGGAGTTGTGTCCCATAAAGGGAAGATGCCACACCATGAATGCGGATGGGTACCCAGAAGGGGAAAACCCAGGAGGTTTGTGTTATAAAGGTAATATGCCCCACTATAAAGGCTGATCTAGAAACCCTTATTGGTTGATCAGGTAGGTTCACCCCTAGGAGGGGGAACCAAGGATTACCATTGGTTGGGATCAAACCTCATAGGGCATCCTACATACCCTGCTTATAAGGATGGGATCAAAACCCATGTAATTTGAGGAATTTTGTCTTACACCTATAAGGATGACCATTTGGGGGAGAAATTATTGAATATTATATGTAGGAGAGGCCTTTCACAAGAGGATTTCTCTTGGTCTAATGGTTTGGTGATTATGTATGGAAGCTTCCCTTAATAAGAGGATTTCTCTTTGTTGGATTGTGTGGGGATTATTCATGGAAGCTACCCTAATATTTGGAATAACCTTACCAAGATGTGGAAACTTGTGGGAGATTAGGATGGATATGTTTGGATTTATGGGTTTCAATAGAGTGGATGTAATGGATGTAATGGTAGGTTTAGACCTCATAGAGGATTCCTATATATCCTAGTTTGTTGGGAATCAAATCCCACGTAGTTTGGAAGGGGGTGTTGGAGCTTACACCTTAAATAAGTCTTGTGGAAGTGTATCATGTGGTTGGGGATTATTCATAGGATATTCCCATTTAAAGGATGTTTTTCATGGTATCCACTGACCTCTAATCCCATGTGAGACGCACTCAGAGTGAGAAAAAAGATGAAGTGGTATAACTGACGCTCGTTCTGTGAAAGATTTTCCAACAAGATATGGTGTGGGGCTTACACAAAGGATCTTCCTGAGGAGGATTTCATTCCATGTGGGGAGGGTTTTATTCCATGTAAATAGGAAATTATCCCATGTGAGGATAGGTAGTTTTAATACCATCCATTTTCAATCATACACATATAATCTTACACCTTTCACAAAGGGTAAGTTCTCAGTATAACATCATGTGTTGAGGAAGTTGGTGCTAGACACTTTTATGTCATGCATCATAGACATGGGGGACTCACTCATTACCCCTAGTTCTTATATAACTTTAGCTCATGTACCCTTGGGAGGGGGTTGGCTTTATAAATTCCAAGTTTCAAAGGTGTGGAGGAAGGGTCAATCACGTGGTCCATGTTATCATGCTTATCTAGTGAAGAAAATGGTGTTAGACTACCTATGATGAGAATAAAAATGTAAATTGGAATCTCATGCCACACTTGATGTGGAGTGGGCCATATGAATGGGTTCCACTAGTCACATAAGAAATTGTTATGCAACTGAACTGGTCCTCGATTGGTGTGGGGTCCATGGCCACTCAACCTTCAAAAATAGGTGTCAGTAGAAGAGAGTCAACATGGATAAGTCCATGAGAGGGGAGTCATAAATTATAGGGCCCTGTAGATTGGTGATTCATAGAGGTTAGGGGATTTGTGAAGGAGGAGGCTTCACAAAACAGGTTGAACCTACCTCAGGATGAATTTATGGCTCAGTAAAGGAGTTCTTCACAAAGGATTAATGCTTCGCAAAGCCTCAAGTACCATTAGGGACTTCTCCCTTCATTAATGATAGATACCCCCATGAAATTCATCCCCACAATGGGTGGAGTCTTTTAAGAACACACAAAAGTGGTTTTCATGAATCCCAAGTACCTTGCAGGTTCCATATTAGTCTCGTTCAGGATGATCAAGTGCTTTGTGAATTGGGAGAAATTCATAAGCCTAACGGTTAGGGTAACCATCATACAATGGTCGAAATGATCCATGTATTTTTAGGAATGGGGGTCTAATGAATCTCAAAAGTGGTTCTCAAATGAAATGTGGGATTCATGAATGGGAGTGGCTTCATCAGACTCACAAAGGCTACTAGCAATGTCACACATGGTTGTAAAGTCGCATCAGACTCGAAGAGGCTACAATCAATGCTTTGTATGGTTGTGAAGCACCTTTAGACTCATGGAGAATACTGTCAATGCTTCACATGGTTACAAAGGACTTTTTGGTTCAAGAGTTCCATGAGCTATGTGAAGTAGTCAAACTATGCGAGGAAAAATTCAAGGGAGTTTTGGGGGACATTTTAGCCAATATTTTCTCTGAACTGGCCGATTCTTCTTTAATTGTTCTTTTGGAACATATTTTAGTGCTAAAAAATGACCCCTTGAGAATGGGAGCTAACAGGAATAAGGAAGGTTGGATTATGAGTGAGAATCACAAAAATTTGACAATTTTCTCCCATTCTTGATGGTCATTTGTGATGCTCACTCATGATGGTGACTCATAATGGGCGTATTTGCAATGGCCTTTATAGAGATCGGGTGGGTCACACACCTATAAATAGTGCAAGGGGGCCTTAAAAATAACAACACTTCCACATGAAGAAAATCTAAAGCTCTCTTTTTTTGATCTCTCCATCTCTATGAACACGCTCCACAGATGCTATTTTTAATGAATCAGGATTTTTGACCTGATCTGTTAACTCTTCTCAAGGAACCAGACACTAGGAACTAGAATCTGAAAAAAAAAACATAAGCCTTGAATTTAATGGCCTCTCAGGAAGTTGATTAGGAATTCCTTATAGATGTTTCTTGAAGAGAAGAAATGGAAAAAAATATATCATGATTGGGGAGTGTTTCTGAAGCACCTCAGAACATTTATCATTTGTTGAAATATTATTAGAGGATTAGAAGGAGTATACTTCATGTAAGATGCTACTTCTACATGGATTAGAACTAAGAGATGATGTGTTCATCCTGGAGGTAAGCATAGATGAACCAGCCTACTAGTTTAGAGTCATACCTAGGTAGAACCAATGTAACAAGGATCATGTAGTCTATATATAGAAGGATCACATACCCATAACAGAAGAATACCTCTACAAACAAATAAATGATAATTTGGAAGATAAGTAATCCCCACTGCAATATCAGATAATTCTCAACAAATTTTTTGGGGATCCATAGAAGGGATGGAAGGATGGTTGGGATTTTCACCAGCTCATCAACTTCACAGATGAAGGGGAATGGGCCAACTAGGTATGCACATCATTCACTAAATTTAGGGAAGATTTGATGTGGTTAAGAATTTATGAAGCATCATGGACTTCTCAGTTACATGTCTACTAGTCACAGGATATTATACTAGATATTTTTAGCAGATGGTCATCGGGGACCAATACATTTCATCTACATTATGGGGAGATCGGCATCAGCCTATGGGACCTTCACCAGATCTTCAAAATCCAAGTCTTGTTGGAAATTTATAATGAGTTTCTACCCATGGAGAATTTGTTGGAAGACAAGGAGAAACTTCTAGCTCTATAGAATTTGTTGTTGTATTTGCTGTAGAGAACCAGTGAGGAGAAGATGAGGATGAGGGGTGTTCCCTTCAAGAATGGGTTCATATACATTCTAGACGAACTATTGAAGAGTCCTACTGAGTGGAAGAGACCATAAATGAGGTTTATAATGAGGCCATAAACATGCCCCATGGGATACCAGTGTGGAAAGGAGGAATCTTACTATAGGATCTTAGAAGCGATCCAGTGGAATCTATGAGGCTACAACATCAATATAGAGAATCAAACCATAGTTAGGTTGGCCAGATTCATCACAACACTCATCTACGGTTGGATGATCCTGGTGAAGGATACACACATGGTGGTGTGTCCAAGCCCTTTTATAATGGAGGTAATTCTTGTAATGGGATAGTGTTTCAACCTTGGAATCTCAGTGCTGGATAATTTGTAAAAGGTTCTCCGGCATATATGTTAAGGGAATAAACCATTGTGTGTGTGGGGGCATTTCCACTTTCATTATAGTTGGGTGGGTGAACAAATGGGGGGTATGAGTACCCAAACCCTATCTCCCCTCCCTCAATAAACTTTTGATCGTTGATTCTAAATGTCATAGGATGTTTCCCACTCAATTTGGGTCTGATGGAAGTGTTGAATATAGTCGGGTTAGTGGATTACTTTACCTTTCACCCATTCTCCATACCAACAGGGATGGTTACCGATGATGGTGTAGGGAATAAGGATAATTGATTATATATCCTAGCCTTTTGAGGTGGAGTATTGGTAGAAAGGGTTTACTGCAATCTAGTTTTGGATCTGTACAACCCAAAATGATTCACAAGGTGGTTCAAGTGCTTATAGAGGTTAATTCTAAAGGTGTACTCAGAGGTGTATTATGAGTTCCACCCTTTGGTGATGAGGAAGTTTTGGATCATTTTCACATGTGAAGAAGGAAGTATGTGGAATGAGCTACCTCCAATCACTGATATGTATGGGGTTACCCATGATCATGCATAGAGATGGGAAAATGCATATCTCGGGGTCATGCTGAGATAGTGGGGCATCCAAGCTTATGAAGGGGTGGCCTCTCTACTACAGGGCCAAGACTAAATGGTGTCTAGAGATAATTGTGGTGATGAAGCTAGTCAAGTGGGTAGGACAACAGTAGTGTGCCTAGTAGTTCATGAGGCCAAAGAAGCTGGATCTGTAGAGAGAGGAACAATGTTAGGCCTGAGGCTTCTAGAAAAGAGATGGTATGAATCCGGTGAGTCCTCTAGAGTGATTACCATAGTGAACATTCAATAAATAGGTAAATGAGTATATTTCATGAACATTACCAATGATTTTGTGTATCTTGATGCTTGGGAGGCCTAAGTAATGCTCAATCAGATCACTACTCCTTATGTTATGTGGCAGTATCTCATCACCGATGAGATATTCCTCATCAAGCTGGGCCATGAAAAGGCAGGTTTCCATGATACTCTCATAAAAGTGATGTAATTCATGGATGATTTTAAAGATTTCATCTACTTATAATGTATCATGCATCCCTTGAGTGATCGAGTGAGGAAATTGTTGGCCATGTACTCCCCCCCCCCAGATTTCCTTGCGTGCCATGCGGTCGTGGTCGAAGGTGAAGACTCAGAGGACTCCTAGGGGATTGATGCCTATTAAATCTTAGATACAGATTGGTTTCTTATCATTGACCCATTAAACCCACTAATATTTGGATTATCTTTTAGCATCACACAATATTCAATATAATTTCTGTATCCTTTCTTGATTTATGAAGGAATCATCAAATATTGAATAAGGGAAGTCTATGAGAGATCTTAGGTGGATGTTGAGGGAACCTCAACCCTTAAAGGGGCAAGTTTGGGGACCCTTCTTAACATTTTGGTCGCATATGATCAATCATCAATTCATGCTACTAAGATATTTGTTGTAGAGACCAAGGTGACGATGGTGGAGGCTACCCTCCTAGAAGAGATGGCCAAGGAGGCTACGGAGGTCAGGCCATCCATAGAGGTTCCTCTAGAGATAACTGATGATATTGAACCCTTGGTGGAGGGGGTTGAGGTAAGGCCTACAACAATACTAGATGAATAAATTTTCGTGCCTAAGAAAAGAAAAGAGGTGCCAGAAAAGCATCCATTGGAGCTAGAGTTTTTGTGGTGTTGGGTGAAACATGGACCAAGACTGAGCTAGATAAAGAAGTCATGGTGGCTAAGCCTATGATAGAGGAAGCGGTGGCAGAGTCAGTGGATGAAGTGATTGGGGAGACTGTATTAAGTGTACCTGCCTCAGAAAAATTTCCACTAATGGAGACTGAAGGGGACTAAGCTGTGTTAGTGCCACCAATGAGAATAACCAAGGGATCTATGATGATGGTGTCCACCATTATGATGCCTCAAAATGAAATAAAAGCTTCTATCACTATTAGAGATAATAAAAAGGAATTATTCATTGGGATGGTCATCCATCTATTCATTCTTGCGGATCTACAACTGGAAAACCCAACTGAAAACATACTTCCCATCTTTCCTCCTCATTATCAAGTGCCACCTAAATATTTTGAGGTTTTTAGTCAAGAAATCATGGATGATAACCAAGATATATATTTCAAGGCATGGAGGAATGTACATAATTTCATTAATTACATCCAAATAGTTGAACTTCCACAATGTTTAGGATATATTTTCCATTGGTTCATCAATATAGGTACTATAAGGATGGTTTCTTGTGCTTTTCATGCACTAGCCTAGCAATTTATCATCAATAAAGTGTGTCCGGAAAGGAAGGAACTTGACCTAGCTAGGATAAAACAGAAGGCTGAGGGTTTCCAGGTGCTTTATAAGGAAAAGGAAGATATCTCAAGCCTATAGGGTATGGAACATGAGCTCACGATGGATTTGGATACTTATGCTGAGACCACTAGCCTCCAGAGGGATCAATCGAAAGTGTTTGATCCAAGGAAGATGAGATCAAGAAGGAGAGGATGGAATGATGAGTGGATAAATAATAGAATAAGATCAAGTCCAATTTTTTTCTCTCCAAAGATGATGAGGAGAAGGAAGACCTGGTATTGTAACAACAATCCTTCGAGATCACTCATTCAAGGTTGGTCAAACTTAAGCGCTCGATCGCTAAGGCAGAGCTATAAAGGCATATTTTTTCAAGATAGGATATCCGATATGTAGATGACCCTCTAAATATATATATATTCTTATTGGTCTTCTCAAATAAATCTGTTGATCAGTTTTCTTATCTCAATCAAATTTCGGAGACAATCTAGAAACCAATCCCTAATCCCACGTGGGTCCTACCCGATGTGAGAAACAAGGGATGGCCATGTGACTGTTATTTTTATGAGAGTGCAGTAAATTCACTAAAAACATGCATTTTTCTATTTTTCACTGACCATTAAACTTTTCTGCTTTGAGAGAGGTTTTGGTTAGAGAACAGGGTGCATAGCACAACCAACTTTATTTTCCATCTTGCACAAATGCATGAACGAGATAACACCAAGTGCGTTGAATTTATCCAAAAAAAGTGGAATGAGAAGTATGAATCACAATACAAAAAAATTGGAACATTAGGATAATGGCATGGTGATTTAGGATAAATATGAACCATGTTTGAAACACATCATCCATACTATTATCCTAGAATGGGGAAAAACAAATGAGGGTCGACCGCTGACAATGTTTAAAACATAGAACCTATCTCATAATTTCATCTCAAGAGGATGTTAGTCCAAGATAGTAGGTGAGCCAAAATGGTATGAGGCCAATCCATTAGGGGGTCCTTTAACACATGTAAGAGGATGAGGATCCAAATAAGGGGCATAGGAAGTGTGGAAATAGAGTGATGGAATGTTTGAATAGATTCTAACACTCCTATAATTACACAACCAAGGCTTAGAACAAATTAGTGTAAGCGTATTAGTTAGAAAAAATATATAAAACCTATATTCCAAGAAATTTTCATCTTGAATGTTGAGAGATACTTGAGAATGTGAAAAATGTCGTAGTTGACCAAAATCAGGGAAGAGTACCTCTCAGGCGAGGGCTTAACACATTTTCTAGTTTTATGTCATGCAACTAAGGACAATAGACATGCAATTTTATGTTATACTATAAGGATGTCAGACACATAGTTTAACATAATATGGTAAGGATACATAATTTTTTAGATTAACATCATGTAACCAGGACACATCTCACAGTTTAGTGTCATGTGATCGGGATTTTGCACATAGTATAAGGTCCTACTTCCTAGACCATGGGCTCTTAGTTTAATTTCATATAGTTTGGATCATAGAAATTTCTATTCCAACTGTACCTATGTGACACAGAGGATGTAAAATCAGTTTTAATGAGCCAAAAGAGTCTTATGTACCGCACAAGTACTAGGAAACAGATGGATATCGATGCAAATAATGACCAAGAAGGTTTTTTCCACACCACACATTCCCAAAAAGATTAGTATGGAGTTTAAAGTCATGATTGGACATAGATTCCTATTTTAAGGTCATAAAGATTAGACTAAGGGAATGAGTCTTCCCAAAATGGGAATATTTGGTGCAGTAGAGTAACAAACCTGATGTGAATGGGGGCTAAGGGGGCCCAATACCACACCACACATTTCTAAGAATGCCTACACATAGTTTAGAGTCATGATTCTTGGATTAGGGGATATTAGTTTAAGGTCATAGATTTTGGACCAAGATTCACTTTTTCAGATCGAACACATTGATACAGATGCTACCAGAACTCATGATCCCAAAGGAGTTGTGCTAGCTATGGGAAATAAGGAACGATGAAGGGGGGTTCTCCTAAAATGTGGAAGCACTCATTTGGGGAGACACCAAGGGTATGGAATTCCACCATGATATAGGGGAGTGGAAGGGAAGTAAATCGATACTCTAAATTTATAGATAAAGGGGTGACTAGTAAGTAAGGATTGACTATTGACCAAGTTCAAAACATAGAGACCACAACCATAATAGTCAATAATGGGGTGAGAAAATGCAGGATCAACTATTGAACTGTTCAAAACATAGGATATGCTCTTTGCTACCATAAATCCATTATGATGTTTTCCCAGGATAGGAGGTGAGAAAAAATGTCATGTGACCATCACCATTAGGGGGTTTTCCTAGATTTTAAAGGTGACTAAAACCCAATTTGAGAAATATCCAAAGTGTGTAAGGGGACATATCAGGGAGTGGGATTCAAACCTGAATTTTTCGAATAGTTTAAGGTCATATTGAATGGACCATGAAAGAAATTTTAGAGTCTTGTTTATTGGAATATAATATCTTAGTTAATGGTCATATAGTTCAGAACAATGAGGAGTGTCTAAAGCAGATATGTTTAGTACACTGTGATGATAAAACTAATGTGAATGGGGACATAGAAGGCATGAAACCACACAAAATATTCCTCAAGAAAATCGCATACAATTTAAAGTCATGATACTTAGACTGGGAAGGTCAATTTATAGGGCATCTTCATTGTATATAAGAGGCATAACATGACATTATTGAGAGCCAATAAAGTCTTACATACCATGTTCATACCTTGAAATGGACTGCATATAGTTCAAGGTTGTAATGCATGGACCATAACCGATGCCAAGAGGATGAAAGGTTGGTAGAAATGTGTCTAGGCCCAAATAAAAAATATATGGGCATCGCTATATATCTCATAAGGATAGGAATTAATCCATATGTAGTTCTTGAACACAGTATCATGAGAGACCATCACTGGTCAGGTAAATCCTCTTTGATGTGGGAAATCAGGCATCCCATGATTATCCTAAGGCATCCTAAACTTGATCATGGTAAGACCACAGTTTAATGTCATGTTTTGGGGACATTAACTCCTAGTTTTAGGTCATAGAGTTCACACCATAATGGGGGAAACATCTCAAATGGGTATCTATAGTAGAAAAAGAATTACACATCCTAAGGAGACTTTTGATATTGTCCCTATGGACACCCAAATGGCATGGTTAAAAGAAATAATCAAACTAAAAGAAGACCATGGGTGAAATAGGGTTGATGAATTTATGGTTGGGCCTGAAGAAAAAATGTATGGATATCACTATGTATCCCATAAGGATGGGAATCCAGACACATGTAGTTTGGAAGGGAGATCTCCCTACAGATGGATGACCTATACATAGAGAGGGGAATTTTTTGGTGTTACTAGACTAGGATATAAAATCTAGGCGTCATTATGAATCCTATGTGGACAAGAATCAAGACATGCCTAGTTCTGAAGTATGGCATGGTAGATGTATGATGCCAAAGGAGACTTCCTCTTGAGTGAGAACATTATGGCACTATTCAATTTATCATCATACGACCAAGATGATTGTAGTTATGTAGTTTGACATTATGAAACTAGTAATAAAGGGGAAAAAGTGTTCCAAGAGGGAATCACATGATACAAAATCTAGATCCCAATGTGAATGAAGACTAAGAAGGACCAATCCACAAAATAAACTCCCAAGGAATACTTTTACTCAGTTTAAATTCGTGATGTATGGACTTGAATGTTTAGTTTAAGGTCATAGAGATCGGACCAAGTGCCTAGTTTAACATCATGTGCCTAACACATTGGTTGTTTTTCAGTTTAATGTCTCAAAAATAGGATGATGGTATGTTCCTTTTAAGGTCATGAAAAGAGGATCACCAATGCTACATAGTTTAATGTCATGTATCCAGGATGCAGATTCAATACAGTTTAAAGTTTGTATAACTTGGACTATAGGGGCTACAAATAGTTTAAGGTCATAATGCTTGGACCTACTGAAAAAAGTTTAAGGTCATGTTTCCTGGACCATTGGCTCTTAGTTTAATGTCATAGAGTTTGGACCATGGGTAAAAGTGGATTCTTGGAATGGGTATGGTGGCATGGAAGAGTGAAAAACCTGATGCGGATGATGGAAAAAGGGTCTGAATGACACACCACACGTCTCCAAGAAGGCCTACACATAGTTTAGTGTTTTGATGCTTGGACTGGGCTATGTTTAAAGGGGTGAAGGGCTGAAAATTACATAGTTGGACCCAAAGAAAAAATTATTGTCCATTGATACTTATCCAATAAGGATGGTAATCAAGACACATGTAGCTATAAATCAAGGAATAGTAGATGAATGATGCTAAGGAAGATGTCCTCTTGGGTGAGAACATTATGGTGCTATTAAGTTTATCATCGTACGACTATGATAGTATTTGTTACATAGTTTAATGGTCATGAAAATAGGATGTTGATGCTACATAGTTTAAATTTGAACATATCAAACTATAGGGGATAAGGTATTCTAAAAATGTATATGTGTGACACGGTAGGAACAACCCAACATGAATGAGGGGATAAAGAGTCTTGTACTGCACAAAACATTTCCTAGTAAAACCCAAACAAAGTTTAAAGTCATGATGTCTAGAATTAGGCCCTTAATTTAAGGTCTCGAGGGTGGAATATTAAATCCATGTCAGGCTGGGTAAAATACCCGATACATGGCCTATGTTAGTGGCCCAGTTGAGCATAGTCCCATGTAAATGGGTTGTAGAATATCCAAACTATGACCTAGTTTTGGAATAGGTTTGTTCAAAAGGTGCATTTTTGTTGGACCTATGATGCTCTTGACAACAGACCAGATACCATATAACCCACTAACTCAGTACTATGCTCAAATGGTCTACTCAACTGGATTAATTATCAATTATTATCCCCTACCTAATAAGGATTTAATCTCACCTCCCTAGAGATTCAAATCTAGGACCGATAGGCTTAATATCCACTAAGGAGAGAGATCAAAACTGATGATTTAACAAATTAAAATTACTATTAATCCTGAATGACTAATGTTTAACTTCCCCAATTCTTGTTAGTTCCATGTTAGACACACTATTTGATTGATGGGTCCTAGAGTTAGATAGTTGGATCTGGTGAAATGAAAATATGTTTATGTATTGAATGCTACTAGTACCCATGTTGAGGAGAAGAGTTTCACATCAGGTTCACCATTCTTGTTTCTAAAAAATTTTCCTAGGAATTTCCTCCTAACATGTCAACATATTTTAGCATCACATTCTGTTTCCCCACATTCCCACTTTCCAAAGGCAGGTGTCTTTCATCACTTTTAATAGGGATGTCTTCTCCTTGATCGAAATGGTATGATGGGATTTCATATTCTCCTAACATGGATTCATCCTTAGAACATTTCTCCAAGTCTGATTCTCCCTCATAGATTTATGTCATGTTCGTAGAACTCATTCCTAGTAAAATCTCCTTATGGACACTAGTTAATAAAGTTATTTATATCTGGAAAATTCAAAGGTTCTTCATAGGGTATCAATATTTGGTCAGGAGAGTAGTCTTGTTGGTCGTCACTAGCATGTATGGATTCTAGGAAATTTGGTCACTTCAAATCATACTTGTAGGAGGAAATGTATTGATGCCATTGACTCCACTAAAGATGATATGGTTAAAGGAGATCAATTTGATAACGTTTATTTGATAAAATAAATGGAAGGGGACTCTGTAGACGCCGGAAAAGTCCGTTGTTCCCAAACGAAGCTCCGGATGCGGAAAGCGAGGTCATATTTGGAGTCGGAAGGATGTTTCGGAGGGCCCGGAGGCCTTGCGCGGAATTTCAGAGGCCCGCGCGCAAAGGTGATGTTCCGCGCGCAAACCCCCCGGGATGCGCGCAATGCGCCGGTCCGGCGCGCAATTGTGCGCGCCGCGGGTCCGCGCGACTCCCTTGCGCGCCGCGCCCGATTCCGCGCCCGCGGGAGGAATTTCGCGCTCGCTCCCTGGATTCCGCGCCCGGGGTTGCCTATAAATACAAGGCGACCCCCAACGTTTCAAAGGTTGCTGGAAGTCGAAACGTCTCCCGTGCGCGCAATTCAACCCCTTCCGCGCGCAATGACGAACTTCAAGTAACCTCCTTTCTTTCGCGCAAGAAAGCCTCGGGGTCCGCCTTCGCGCGCAATCCCCGCTGGCTCCTTTCATTTGAATAAACACTCACCCTAAGGCCTTTGCGCGCAAAAGAACCCGCTTGCGCGCAATTGCCCCCGGGGTGCGCGCAATCCGGCCCGATTGCGCGCACCCCCCCTTCTTTCAAGTGGCCATTCATTAGAGAATGAGCCGTTGCCCCCGCGCGCTATTCGAAGCCCGGTGTGAGCATTCTCAAGTATCCGCGCGCAAGGCACTGGCCCAATTGCGCGCCAGCCGCCCCGATTGCGCGCCGGCCCGCAGTTTTGCGCGCAAAGCTTCCTTTTTGCGCGCAATCTGCCAGGGTCGTCCCCGTTGACCTCCTAAGGGTACCCGCTTGCGTGGCGCCCGATGATCCTCATCCTGGGTGCCCGCACCGCGCGTTGTCTTCCCGTGCGGCCCTCCAGGCTTGCGCGAAGTGACACGCACGTATGTCCAGCATGACGTTAAACTGCATATTCGTCCAGCATGACGTTAAACTGTGCATTCGTCCAGCATGACGTTAAACTGCCCCTACGTCCTGCACGACGTTAAACTGTACATCGTCCGCGCTGCAAGACGTTAAACTGCCAAGTGCTTCGTCCTCAACACACGACGTTAAACTGTACTTCGTCCGGCAAGACGTTAAACCGTCCGCTTCGTCCTCAACACACGACGTTAAACTGTACTTCGTCTGGCAAGACGCTAAACCGTCCGCAACCTGATCCCGTGCTCTGCACGCAGGGTCTCCCCCGGTTTGGACGTGGCCCCCACCCGCTCGTCTCTGCAGGGATGTCGGGATTGTCCCCCTTATGGGACGATTTAATGGGAGTGGCTTTTCCCTACGGGGGCGGGGTATTACAAACCCCTAGTTTCTCGCGGGAGGCTGCACATGTGTATCTCCATTGCGCCTCCCCACTGCCGAAGCCAGTAGAGGGTCTGACTGGGATCGAGGTGTCTTCTGCTTTCGGTCCAAGTCCCTTCCAACTGAGTTTTGCAGTATCCGGGCTGCCCCAAGTGCGTAAGTCCTGACAGAATGAACTACGTGGACTTTGATCCCTGTCTTCTATACAGGGTACGTAGGAAGCCTCCCCGAGGTTCAAGCCCACCACCTGGTCGTCCCGGTCGTATTTACGTCGGTTCGTCCATCAGTGGACCCCTCCAGGGTTCACGCTTGCGTTGATTCACCTATGAATCCGCTCCTGTGGGAGACTGCCCGTGTGTATCTCCACGGTGCCTCCCCACAGCCCCCCTTTTCCATTTCCCCTTTCATCGTCCAGCATGACGTTAAACTGTGCATTCGTCCAGCATGACGTTAAACTGCCCCTACGTCCTGCACGACGTTAAACTGTACATCGTCCGCGCTGCAAGACGTTAAACTGCCAAGTGCTTCGTCCTCAACACACGACGTTAAACTGTACTTCGTCCGGCAAGACGTTAAACCGTCCGCTTCGTCCTCAACACACGACGTTAAACTGTACTTCGTCTGGCAAGACGCTAAACCGTCCGCAACCTGATCCCGTGCTCTGCACACAGGGTCTCCCCCGGTTTGGACGTGGCCCCCACCCGCTCGTCTCTGCAGGGATGTCGGGATTGTCCCCCTTATGGGACGATTTAATGGGAGTGGCTTTTCCCTACGGGGGCAGGGTATTACAAACCCCTAGTTTCTCGCGGGAGGCTGCACATGTGTATCTCCATTGCGCCTCCCCACTGCCGAAGCCAGTAGAGGGTCTGACTGGGATCGAGGTGTCTTCTGCTTTCGGTCCAAGTCCCTTCCAACTGAGTTTTGCAGTATCCGGGCTGCCCCAAGTGCGTAAGTCCTGACAGAATGAACTACGTGGACTTTGATCCCTGTCTTCTATACAGGGTACGTAGGAAGCCTCCCCGAGGTCCAAGCCCACCACCTGGTCGTCCCGGTCGTATTTACGTCGGTTCGTCCATCAGTGGACCCCTCCAGGGTTCACGCTTGCGTTGATTCACCTATGAATCCGCCCCTGTGGGAGACTGCCCGTGTGTATCTCCACGGTGCCTCCCCACAGCCCCCCTTTTCCATTTCCCCTTTCATCGTCCAGCATGACGTGAAACTGTGATCCACCCGGCCGTTCCATCCCCCTCCGTGCGAGGTGGTTCGGTTCAATCCTCCGCCCGGCGGCCTCGACCTCTTCGTGAGTCGGCTTGCCGACGTCCAGCATGACGTTAAACTGTATGCCCGAACTACGTTGACTTTGATCCGTGTTAACGCGCGGTACGTAGGAAGCCCCTCTGGGGTCCAAGCTCTTTACTCCATCATCCATCCTGATCCTTACCCGGGCCTCCACATCCCGGTGGGGTCATGCCACTTCACTTCACTCCACGTTACTTGGGAAGCCGCCCATGTGCTGGCCCCAGCGTCGGAGGTTCCCCGCAAGGGGTTCTGTCATCTGATCCACTTTTCGTGTTGATCGGTCCGATGCCGTCCCCGCTGGACGTTAAACTCGCGGCATACCCCGTGTTAAACACGGGAAGCTGAGGAAAACCTCAGGTGACACAGTTCCCCGCACCTAGTACGGGATGCCTCAGGCCATCATGCCTTCGAGAAGCCCTATTAGGGACGGAAGACAGACGTGCAGAGCCGCAGTGTTACGACACGCCCCCAGCACCCAGAGCCACCCGGCCTTCTCACTGCAGGTTGCTGCCCCGCCCAGACCCCTTGGAGCGTCCGGGCGGAAGCAGCGTAATTAACCGGTGTCCATGAAGATATGGCGCCGGGAACGAGATTCACGAACATTCTTAAGTCTATGAGGGAGACCCGGATTAGGCGACAAGTTCCGAGGAGACGTCCAAGGAAGGAGGAGCCGACATCCCATCATCCCGGTTTCGATCAAGGAGCAGACGCCCCTGAATAAGGGACGGATGCCGCCCGCCCTTGGAAAGCGGGACTGCGGGACCACAAGCCGCGCGCCCATCCCCTCGGGTTGACGGGTGCACGCGCGAACGCGTCCTGGCGGAACAGCGTAACCCGACGCACATCCGCACCGAAACAGAAAAATGGTGAACCCGACGTGAATCTCTTCTCCTCGATACGAGGACCGATGGCTTTCAGAGGTGTTGGAAGACCGGCATGTTGCCCGGCCAAGCATTCAGTCTTACCCGCCAGGGGCTGGGGAAGGGAAATCGGGCACTCTGTCTCACGACGTCGATGGCCTGGGTTCCCCCCCCACGGATGGCGGGTGTTGGGTACGCTTCGGTTAACACCGTCGAGCTGGTAAATCCCTTTTCGGTTCCCGACGTTGAAGAACACCAGGTGGACCTCCCTAGTGTCCCCGGTCGTCGCCACCGTCGGAAGAACCGCAGCAGCAGGAGTCGCCGGGGCACAGCCGTTGGTACCTCCAGCCAGGCCGTGCACGCCACTGAGACTAGGCAGCAGGCTCAAGATCGAGCTCAACGTGCGCAGGCTCCCCATCCGGGGATGACGGATTCGCCTCCGCCACTGTTTGTGGTATGGGACCGGGCAGAACCGCCTCAGCCGCGTCACGACCAGCTCCGCCCTGCCACAAGTCCATCCCGGCCTCCTGACTCCAGTACGGTGACCATTTTCCGGACTGCGACCAGTGAACAGCGAGATGCGCCAAGTACCAGTCGGCCGCCGATCCAACCGGTAAGGCCCGTCATGCCACCAACCGCAGAGCAACCTCCTGCAACCAGGGGCTCGCGCTTGGCCAAAAAGTATGATGTTCTGAAGCACTTGGCCGACATCCCAGCAAGGCTCTCCATCCTTGAGGCTCTGCGCATGTCATCTGAGATGCGCGAGGCACTCTCTGAAGCCCTGAAGAGCCCCCTCCAGTTCGAGACAGAGGTTGCGGCTGCAGAGGCCTTCCACGCCGAAACGATCGAGGACGCCGAATGTCAGGCAGTTATCTCGTTCTCTGGTAAGGATGAGGACCCTCCTATACAGGGACACATCCGTCCGCTGTATGTCACTGGCCAGTTCAATGGCCTTGAAGTCCGGCGTTGTCTTGTCGACACGGGGTCCGGGATTAATCTGATTCCAACTCGGACGCTCCGGAGATTGGGGTTGTCTGAGGATGACTTGATTCCCTCCGACCTCAGGATCCAGGGGTACGACCGCACCGAGCAAACCCCGGTCGGCAAGATACGTTTGAAGACCCAGTTCGGTGACTTGGTTGCCAACACCGAATTCATGGTAGTCTCTCAGGACACTGCGTATAACGCATTGATGGGCAGGCCATGGCTTCACCTTCATGCGGCGGTTCCCTCGTCATACCACCAATGCCTCAAATACTCCCTTAATGGTCGAGTAGGCGTGCTTCAAGGAGATGCCTCTCCTTTTGCCTCATGTGAAGCCCGCTATCTGGACGCGGACTATTACAAGAGCAAGGATAAGCAGATCCTGGCAGGTGAGGTTGAGCCTGTCGCTGTTGCAAGCGATCCCTGGGCAAGTCTGGATGACGCTTACGTCCTCCCAATTCACCGGTTGGACGTGGCCATGGTCTCGACGGTCCGCGAGTCTCCTGATGAGATGGCCGCAACCGCCCGTGCCAGCACCAGTGGCCCAGCAGGACCTGGTAGCCCCAATGCAGTTGCCAACGCAGCCTCTCCCGTGGACGATCCCTCCCCGAGTGGAGAGGACGTGGAAGATGCACCCCCAGCCTTTGAGGAGGGCGTCCCCGCCACGGTCGATGAGTTAATACAGGTGAACCTTGGAACCGAGGCAGATCCAAGACCCACATTGGTCAGTGCCGCCATGCCCTCTGAGGAGCGGCAACAGTACGTGGACTTTCTCAGGCAGCACCGTGATGTGTTCGCTTGGGGCTATGACGAGATGCCGGGGCTAGATCCTCAGGTAGCCGTCCACCGCCTAGGTCTCCCGGCGAACCATCGCGGGTTCAAGCAGCCTCCCAGGAAAATGCACCCATCCCATGGTGCCATGGTTGAGGCCGAAGTTGACAAGCTTATCAAAGCCAACTTCGTGAGGGAAGTTCAGTACCCCAAATGGCTGGCCAACATTGTGCCGGTCAGGAAGAAGAACGGGCAGATTAGAGTCTGCATCGACTTCCGCGATCTCAACCGCCACTGTCCGAAGGATGATTTTCCCCTTCCAGTGACAGAGCTGTTGATTGATGCCACAGCAGGGTTCCAAGCCCTCTCCTTCATGGATGGATACTCCGGATACAACCAAATTCGGATGGCCCCTGAGGATGAGGAGTTCACTGCCTTCAGGGCCCCCCAAGGTACCTTTTGCTACCGGGTCATGCCCTTCGGCCTGAAGAATGCAGGTGCCACCTATCAACGGGCGATGCACCGCATATTCAAGCCAATCCTCGGCGCACTGGTGGAATGCTACGTCGACGACTTGGTTGTCAAATCGCGCCAGCGTCAGGACCATCTCAGAGATCTTGAGAAAGTGTTCAGCTTCCTCCGGTCTCGCTGCCTGAAGATGAACCCGTTGAAGTGTGCCTTTGGGGTCACCTCCGGAAATTTCCTTGGATTTGTGGTAAGATACCGGGGTATTGAGATCGACCCAGAGAAAATCAGGGCGATTAGCCAGATGCCTCCCCCGGGTACCGTCCGGGAACTGCAAGGGTTCCAAGGCCACTTAGCCTATATACGCCGATTCATCGCGAATCTGGCCGGCAAGTGTAAGCCCTTTTCTCGGCTCATGAAGAAAGGTGCCACCTATGTATGGGATAAAGAGTGTCAGACTGCTTTCGAGGAAATCAAGCAGTACCTGCTTCAACCTCCGGTCCTGATGCCGCCCGTATCCGGAAAGCCGCTGGTCCTTTATGTGACCGCCCTGGAACGGTCCCTGGGTGCCCTTCTCGCCCAGAAGAACAACGAGGGAACAGAGAATAGCCTCTATTACCTCAGTCGCATGCTCCTCGATGCGGAGGTTAGGTATTCCCCCATCGAGAAGAGCTGCCTGGCGCTCGTATTTGCCGTACAGAAATTACGGCACTACTTGCAGCACCATGAGGTACAGTTGGTTTCTCGGGTAGACCCGTTGAAATATATCCTGAGCCGACCTATGTTGACTGGCCGTCTAGCGCGGTGGGCTGTGATTCTCCAGCAGTTCGACATCAGGTATGTGTCTCAGAAGGCCATCAAAGGGCAAGCGTTGGCAGACTTTCTGGCCGCTCACCCGACCTCCGCGGATCAGCCGCTGGATCTAGGCTTTCCTGATGAGACCATTCTCTCGGTTGATCGAGCCGATCCATGCTGGCAGATGCACTTTGACGGTGCCTCCCGGAGCCCCACCGGTAGAAGACTAGATAATCCTAAGCTCAACAGAGTGGGCTTGGGTATCGTCTTCATTACCCCGGAGCGAGCCGTGCTGCCATACTCTTTCCTGTTGTCAGAGGGCTGTACCAACAATGAGGCGGAATACCATGCCCTCATCACCGGCCTCGAGTTGGCTCTTGAGATCGACGTGCCCCGTCTGTGCGTGAAAGGGGACTCCGAGCTGGTCATTAAGCAGATCAATGGCGACTATGTTGTCAGGAAGCCGGAACTTGTGCCATTGTTGGAGTGCACCCTCCTTCTGATGGCCCGGTTCCCTTCTCGGCCAGAAATTGTCCATATTCCCCGGTCGCAGAACGGTCGAGCAGATGCTTTGGCCAGCCTGGCTGCGTCACTTGCGGAACCTGAACAGGACAACCTGATCGTCCGCGTGACGCGCCGCAGGCTCATCGCTCCCGTTATCCCGGAAGAAGATCGCGGCCCGTTGGTAAGTAATCTCACCACGGTTGCCCCTATGCCCGGAGCCCCGAGTACCCCAGATATAGCAGTCGGATCAGCCCCTGATTGGAGGACGCCTTTGGTTGAGTACCTCCAACATGGCATTCTTCCGTCAGATCGGGCCGAGCGCGAGCGAGTTCGACGCCGCGCATCGCAGTTTGTCCTCCAGAGCGGTCCCGGCCTGGAGCAGATCCTCTACAAACGCGGATTTGATGGTGTTCTCCTCCGTTGCCTTCAGGGAGTTGAGATCCCACGAGTCATGCAAGAGGTTCATGCTGGTTCATGCGGCGCCCACCAGACTGGGCCGAAGCTGTCCCACCAGATTCGGAGGTTGGGATACTTCTGGCCCTCTATGATCCATGACTGCATCGAGTACGCCAGGAGGTGCCATGCGTGCCAGGTTCATGCGAACTTTGTGCATCGGCCGCCGGAGCCTCTCCATACCACAAGGTATTCCTGGCCCTTTGCAGTCTGGGGACTGGACGTCGTGGGACCTTACCCGCCGGCGACAGCTCGCCAGTGCCGGTTCATTCTGACCGCCACGGACTTCTTCTCCAAATGGGCAGAAGCGATTCCGCTCAGAGAGGTCAAATCCTGTTCGATCGCTGACTTCGTGACCTCCAACATCATCTATCGATTTGGAGTGCCTCACGCTATCCTCACGGATAACGGAACCAATTTCCGAGCAGCCGAGTTGAAGAAGTTGTACGCCAAGTATAACATCCGCTCGAACCATACATCTCGCTATCATGCGCAGGCGAATGGACAGATCGAGGCGTTTAACAAAACCCTCTCTAACATTCTGCAAAAGATGGTTGGTCAGAACAAGAAGAGTTGGCCGGACAAGCTCCCCAACGCCCTCTGGGCTTATCGGACGACGACTCGCAATTCCACCCAGATGACCCCTTATTCCCTGGTGTATGGAGCTGAGGCCGTCCTGCCCATCGAGATCCAGTTACCGTCCTTGCGCACTGCGGTCTACGACCAGCAAGCGCCGGAGAGAGTTGCTGAAGCCCGTCTAGTCGAGTTGGAAGCACTGGATGAGAATAGACTTCGCGCTTTGCACAACTTGGAGAGGCATCAAAGCAGGATGGCTCGAGCTTTCAATAAGAAGGTTCGCCTCCGCTCCTTCCTGCAGGGTGATCTAGTGCTAGCCCTAAGAGCACCGATGATCCCCGGCAGGAAGCCGCCCAAGTTGGAGCCCAAGTGGGAGGGACCTTTTGTTGTCCACAAGGTCTATCCCAATGGCGCGTACTCCCTAGCGACTATGGATGGTGAGCGTGTCACTCCTCCCACCAACGCTAGGTTCCTCAAGCAATACTTTGCCTGAGTGTCACCACGTCCTTCACGACGTTAAACTGCATTCGTCCAGGCTACAAGACGTTAAACTGTTCAGCATTCGTCCGCGCTGCAAGACGTTAAACTGCCAAGTGCTTCGTCCCGCATGACGCTAAACTGCACTACGTCCGAGCTACAAGACGTTAAACTGTTCAGCATTCGTCCTGCATGACGTAAAACTGCCCCTCAAGAACTACGTGCGGCTTGATTCCCATCCTTATGGGATACGTAGGACCGCCTGAACATTCACGTTTCAGGCCCAGCCCCATCCTTCGGGAATTTCCATCCCATCTTGGGCCCTTGGCCCAGTTGCCCCCGGGTGTGCGGCGTATGGTGTGAGTGCGGGGCTATGCCCTCATTCACGTCGGTTTGCTCGTCACGCTGTACGCCCCCCCACGTTTGGGGATGCCTTCTTCTCCCCCCTTCTTTTTTCCTCATCGTCCTGCATGACGTTAAACTGCCTTTCCAGAACTACGTATGGCTTGATTCCCATCCTTATGGGATACGTAGGACCGCCTGGACGCTTGTGTCTCAGGTCCAGCCCCGTCTCTTGGTTGATCACGGGGATCTGCCCCCTTTGGTTGCTCTCAGGGTGAGTCCTCCGACCCTTTCCGGAGATCTGTTAACATGTTTTGGGTGCTTCGGTCTATGACTCGTAGTTTCAGATTCAATCCCGACAAGTCCTGTGTTGCTTGTCAGGCCTCGCGCTTCCTCTTATTCGAGCCTTCACTCAAAGGGATCCTCGTTAGCGGTTTGGGTACGATGCCTCAGTGCTCTCCCACCGCTCCGGGTCGATTTACCGGCGGGTCTTGGGCCGCAAATCGATATGAATCCTGCGATTGAGCGGTTGATGCTCGTTTGCTTGCCCCGTCTTAGGCTGACGCGATCGGATGTTGTGTTGCGAATGCGTCAGCAACGTCCTTGATCGCCATGTCAGCTCTCTCAGGCTCTGAACATTGGTTGTGCAGTCCTCATCACACTCCGCCTTTGTGCGTTGTAGTGGAATCTTGACACTCTCTTCATACTGACCTCCGGTACGCCTCTACACGTTAAGCAGACCAACCAGGGTAATGATGTCGTTCGAGGCTCCAATGATCTGAGCGCCAAGGATATATGCGGATGTTCTCCCCAAGGGCCATGCGTAGCTGGACCCTCGTCCCCATAAGGAGGAGGGAGTCGCCCAAACAATTGCGTTCTGGGCCCAGTATATCTGGAGGCTAGCATCTCTGCCCCTCGGGTGATGGACATACGCAGACCCCCATCCCAAGACTCTTCTCCTGGAATCGTGCGCGACCGCAGGGCTGGGTATGCTCCCACCTCCGCCGTGTCCGCCGTACCGCGATAAGCGGATTCCTCCATGGTCCGAACCACACGACCTTAAACTGTGTTGTCTGGTCCTACCACACGACCGTAAACTGTGATCGTCTTGGCCGCCCGACGAGAAAACGGCACTGCATCGTGATGTTCCCCTCAGGGGACACTCATGTTGGGCGCTGGTTAATAACCACGCCATTCATCAATGCCTTCCGTGGCTTGATTACTGCGGCGACGCCAGAGATTTCTCAATCACGGGCATGTCGCCGCACAAAGAAAAACCATTCATCTTTAAGGACAAACAAGAAATATCAAATGCCGCTCCTTTTGTGTGCGAGGGTCAGACCCACACTCTTCCCCGCGCTGGTGCCCGATTGTGTTGCACCGCGCTTCGAGAACTACGTGCGGCTTGATTCCCATCCTTATGGGATACGTAGGAACGCCCGGATGTTTGAAACTCCGGGTCCAGCCCCTCATCTTTTAGAGATTCCCCCTTCTCTGGGGAATCCGCCGCCTTCAGGTCACCCTCAAGGCGTGTTCCCCGACCCCTTGCCGTGGTCCACCGGTGTCAAGGGTACTCTGGTTTATTGCCAGGAGGGTCAGGATCCGCTTGGTCAGGTTTCCTCCACTTTTCAGGCTTCGTGCTCCCTTTCATTCGGACCCATCGTCTACGCCCTGGGTGGAGCCCCCGCGAACGGTTCGGACACAATGCCTCAGTGCTCTCCCACCGACTCGGGCCGGTACCCCCAATGGCCTCGGGCAGCAAATCGATATGAATCCTGCGATTGAGCGGTCGATGCTCGTTTGCTGCCTCATTCCATCAACGGTTAGTGCGATATTGATGCTGCTTTTCCGCCACGGTCGGCAGTACTCTCATATCGTCACGCCGGTGCTCCCGGTCCTCGAGTGAATGGCCGCATGATTCACATTTCCCACCTCCCATTCTGACCAGGCGAAAACTCGACACTCCTGACGCTATCCCTCAGTGCATCTTCGCATATCCAGGGGATATGACCAGATGCGGCGTACTTTGAGGTCTTTATGGTCCGAGCTCTAAGACCTTAAACTAAGATCCCCCCTTTATGGTCCGAGCTCTAAGACCTTAAACTAAGATCTCTCCTTATGGTCCGAGCTCTAAGACCTTAAACTAAGATCCCCCCTTTATGGTCCGAGCTCTAAGACCTTAAACTAAGATCTCCCCTTATGGTCCGAGCTCTAAGACCTTAAACTAAGATCTCCCCTTATGGTCCGAGCTCTAAGACCTTAAACTAAGATCTCCCCTTGTGGTCCGAGCTCTAAGACCTTAAACTAAGATCTCCCCTTATGGTCCGAGCTCTAAGACCTTAAACTAAGATCTCCCCTTATGGTCCAAGCTCTAAGACCTTAAACTAAGATCTCCCCTTCTGGTCCGAGCTCTAAGACCTTAAACTAAGATCTAGCCCTTATGGTCCGAGCTCTAAGACCTTAAACTAAGATCTAGCCCTTATGGTCCGAGCTCTAAGACCTTAAACTAAGATCCTCTAGCCCTATGGTCCGAGCTCTAAGACCTTAAACTAAGATCCTCCACCTTTATGGTCCGAGCTCTAAGACCTTAAACTAAGATCCAGCCCTTATGGTCCGAGCTCTAAGACCTTAAACTAAGATCTACCCCAAATGGGGTCCTACGTCCTGCATGACGTTAAACTGCACTCTCAGAACTACGTATGGCTTGATCTCCAGCCTGATGGAGTACGTAGGAACGCCCGGGCATTTCGACTCGGGTCCAGCCTCAGGGATCGTTAAGTCCCGCCCCTCCTCGCCGTCGGCCGTCTGGCCTGACATCGGGTAGAGTGGTGCAGTCGTAATATTCTCCCCGATTCAGCTCGGGATGCCCCATCGCAAGGATGGGAAGCGACGGTTTCCTCGTCAGAGAGGTGCTGTCTGAGAATTGAGGTGACTCACGGCCAGATTAGTGCATCCGCCTAGTACGTTTTCCCCACGGTGG
The DNA here is from genome assembly GCA_963277665.1 of Viscum album. Lineage (NCBI taxonomy): Eukaryota > Viridiplantae > Streptophyta > Magnoliopsida > Santalales > Viscaceae > Viscum > Viscum album. Next base: position 1,470,907,267 of record OY728158.1, read on the forward strand.
CGCAATTTTGAGAGCGTTGGATTCTGCCCGAACAAATCGTCACTTCGCCCCACGCTTCGCATGCCCTGTTGATCTGGATTTTCCACCCTTGTGTCTGAAGGAACCCCAAAGCGGTATTCATGATGACATGTGGTCCGCCTCCTGCAATATGAATGATGGCCTTTTTCGGTCCGTCTATTGCAGTTGTTATGGTCGATCCACTGTCCGCCTACCGTCTTGGGCATTTCCTGGAAGGCCGACCGTTGTGGATGTCTGGATTCGGGACACGCGATTCACCCTTTCTCATTTCCCTATGTTCGGATAAAATCTCAACGCCCCTAGCGTTGTCCCGCTCGTGTGTTGGAACAAGTTGGGGGACGATACATTGGTTAGGTCTGAGGTCTCCTTTCCTAGGAATGACCTCCCTCTTTTCTCCAGAAACCCAGGCCCAATTATGGATGCCTGATGCTTGGTTAACACTCCCGCAAGACAACAATTTGTGGTTGAGCATGTTAAACCAAAAGACGCAGATAAATATGGCGATTCATACAAGTGGATCAAAATATTAAGTAGCGGAAGCAAATGTTCTGGGAATGGCAAAAAACAGCCCTTAGGGATTAGCGTGCTGAATGAGTCTTTCTAATGCCGCTACCCTTTGGCTGGCGGCCTCCAGGGCTGCTTCTCGTTCTCTGCGTGCCCTCTCCTCGTCGGCGGTCGCAGCACGCAGTTCGTCAATCCTGGCCTGTGCACGCTCCCGCTCGACTTGGAGTGTGACCATCTGTTGGCCCGCCTCCGTCAGCTGTACCTGAGCGTCGATCAGTTGTGCCGATAGTTGCTCCACAAGCTCGGTACATGCTGCGACGAAGGCCTCCTTCTCTGCCGCCTGCCCTTCGAGGCGCCGGACTTCCTGCTCTGCCGCGATGAGCGCCTGCGTGCTCTCCGACATGTCCCGACTTTGTGCGACGTCGGCACGCCGGCGGCTCTCGCGCATCTTCTCGGCCATGAAATCACGGACCGTCAGATGGAGGCGTTGAGCATCAGCTCCCCCGGCACACAGGAAGCGCAGCCAGGTCTGAAGTGATCCCATGCGCCCCAGCCATTCTGATGGGTCTCGCTTGAGGAAGCGCTGGATGCACTTCCACCCCCTGCGTCGCGTTACCCGGCTATCCTCGACCGCCTCCGCGTCCGAGTCATCCATCTCCTCTGGGTCGGCAGGCCGGTAGGCAGGGAAGGCAGCCAGCAGGTCTGCTGCAGGGTCCGCCCCTGGGAGGTCCTCACGAGGGAAAGGTTCCCCAACATCCGGGCAACCTTCTTCTCTCTCCCCAGCGGCGCTGACACCCTCGTCAGCCCCCAACCTCTCTCCGGTGGCAGCACCGCCGACGCCCGCAGCCCCTTGATCAGCAGTTGGTGGGGCCGGCTCGGTTTGGGAAGCCTGTTCCGAAGCAAGCGGCATGTCCACCACTGGTCCACTCGTAGATGGCCCGGGTTCGGCAACCCGACGAGCCTCCGATGTTGAGATCACTGCGCAGGGCATGCCATGGTTAGTCACGGATCGTCAATGGCAAGCACCAGCAGTAAAGTAGGGAGACTTACGGGAGTTCGGAGCATCATCTTCCGCTACCCCGGTCGCCGCAGGAACAGTTGCAGCAGGGGACCCCTTAGCGCTTGTCAAATCGATAATGGGTGCCTGGCCCCCGCCTTGTCCTGCTAGCGCCTCTCCTACTCCTGCCGAGGACGCTTGGCCAACGTCCGTGTGCTCCTGAGAAGGATGGAGAAACGGGTTAGAAGCTGCATAAGAGAATGGATGAAGCAAGTTGAGTAGGGATAGAAGCGGACCTCGAGGAGCTCAGTGACATCAACGTTGTCAGAGCCGGCCACCTCGCCGCTCTCCCGTGGGCTCCCCCGATGGGACCTTCCCTCGGAGCCTTCATCCTCCCCCGTCTCCTCCTCATCGGAGTCGTTACTGTCATCTTCTTCCGGCGGCATCTGTTCCGGAGCGGGCTCGAGACCGAGCATCACCTTCACCAGAAGGGATGGCTCCGCACGCTGACCACGTTGGCGCGCGTACTCGTCCATGGCCGTCAGATATGCATATTGCCGGTTGAAGTCCACCCTGTCGGTGATCTGGAGGCGCCCGACCTCTGGCAGATAGATTCCTTCTCTGAGTATCTTTCGCCAGATGACGTCGGTCCCCAGTGACTGCCGCAGGGTCATCCAGGCTGACCACAGCGCCGGGAAGACTGCATCGTGGGAGGGTTCGAGTAGACGTCTCACCTGCTTCCCGGGCCGCTCCTCGACCGCCGCATGTGCCCCCTCTCTGGGCGCTGAGGTCGTAGCGGCAGCCTGCGATGCGCCCGCCGCCGAAGTCCCTGCTCGCGCCGGCCCCGCTGCTTGGCGCGCCTCCGTTCTCCCCCGTGTGGCGGCGCCTCGCCTCCTTCCTTGACGCCCGGTCTCCGCACGGGTAGCCTCGAGCCGCCGAACTAGCTTCCGCAAGAGCCCCTCAGGGTACGCGATGGCCCAGTGTTCGGCGTACTCGGTTGCCAAGCCTGCGTTAACTCCGGTAGGAGGGAGAGTGATGACGTCGCCAGAGCCGAAGGCGAAGAACATCAGCCACATCTGGCGAAGGACGCCAGGGTTCATCTCCTCCCGGACAGCAGTGAATACCCTCTTCGGCATCCGCTGAAGGCACCCGAACTGCCTGGCGAACCGGGTCGGCACGTAAGGCTCGCAGATCACCTTCCCGTCGATCCGAGTCACGAGCACCCCGCCCCGCATGTTCAGGAAGTATTCATGCTGCTCCAGCGGGCCCTGTCCGTTGTCGATCATCTGGCCGACGGGAGTGGGGAACGGGCTGAAGTTGAAATTGGCATGATTGCCAATCCGAACCCTCACGCCCTCCTCACTGAGGGTCATCGGAGCGACCCCCACAATGTTCAGCAGGGAGGGTCGCAGGCCGTTGCCCGGAGGACTGATGGCATTTGGGAACGTATACCCACCGAGGTGAGCAGCCACCCATCCGTGGAAGAATTGAAAGGGCCCACAGATCCTTCGTGGCGACCCCCCTCGTGAGATGCGTCCCAGAATGGCATACAGCCTCGCCAGTACTGGGACCCCGAGGTTGTACCTCTTATTGGCAGCCATGGCGCCCGCCATCGCCAGCGTCGCCGGGCGGACGCCCATCCTCGCATCCCGCACTGGCAGGAGCCACCCGCTCAGAAAGGCGGCCAGGAACGCCGCGTACCGGACATTCGGGTCCCGGGCCTCGATGACGCGGTACCCCCATGAGCGGTAATCGCCCGTCTCCAGGACCCGCCAGTACGACCCGTTCCGGCTCCTCTGAGCTGCGGTCGGGCACCGCTTCCCCCTGCCTGGCATCTTGACCGCCGGGTCATGCTCCAGGAACTGGCCGAACCAATCCTTGTAGGCTATGTCCTTCTGGAAGTCTTGGATCCCGAGCCGCTGCGTAGCCAGGTCAAGCAGATGCCAGGTCAGAATGGGAGTCCGTGACCTGTCCTCCCAGATGATCTTCGGTGGCAGGAACTCATCGTACTGGTAGCCCTCCAGCGGGATACCTCCGATGCAGTGGATGTCCCAGAGACCGATGCCGACCTCCCCATGGTGAAGATGGAAGGTGTTGGTATCCGGGGACCAGCGAGTGAACAGCTCCGGCCCGAGCTCAGACTGCTGGTAGAAGTGGAACTGCGACGTCCACACCGCCTCGAACAGGCCGATGTACCGCAGCTCCTCTGCGAAGTGATCGCAAGTGTGGCGTACCCAGAACGCCCAGGACCATTCACTGGTAAAGTTGCCCCCAGATCGCAAGTCCCAGTCCTTCAGCCAGCCCTTGGTGTCGTCCGTGACGCTCTGGCGATATATGCTCGAGTAGAGGGCTGGAGAATTCTCCACAGTAGGCTCACCCCCATCAATGGTTCGCGTCCTCGGGTTCAGGACATAGACATCCAAGTGTCTGGTCTCCCTGGCAGGATGCCCATTGTTGGTGATGTTATAGCGGAGAAGCTCGTCCTCCCGGGTCACCCAGGTCCGCGGCGCATCAATCTCGAACCCTGGCACCGGAACCTCATCGAGGATGCCGAAGTTCCAGAGCGGCAGGTTGTCCGACAGTGGATATGTCTTCTGGGCCGGCGTTAGTAAGTCGAACAAGGATTGATTGTTGGAAACAATCTCCTTGGCTCCGTAAACCTCCTCGTTCGTCGCCATCTCAGCTCTGCGAGTGGCGGCATCCCCCTCATTTCCTCTGTGCGCGGCCATCTCAGAAGTTTCGGGAGTCGTGCGGGTTAAGGGATGAAGAGTGCGGGATCGGACGAGGCTGGTGGAAAAGTTTGAAGGTTGGCGCGCAATCCAAGCGGACGGCGCGCAATTGGGAAGACTGTCGCGCAAAGTTCCGGGGTTTCGCGCAAAAACAGGCGAAATCCGGACGGTTTTGCGCGCCGATCGGGCGAATTTCGCGACCGGAAGAGGCAATTTCGCGCACGAGAGCTTTGGAGCTTATCGCGCGGAAGGCCAGAGTACGGAACGCGGGACCCAGCGCCCCTATTTATAGGCGAGGCCGGGTCCGCGCTGCGCGGAAAGCGCTTTGCGCGACCGCAGCGGCGAATTTCGCGACCGGCGCCCCTTTTTGCGCGCCTAAGTCCCGCGCCGCCCAGGACTTCGGCATTCCGGCGTCTCCCTCGGAACCCGATCGTTGCGACCTCTCGCCGATCAGATTCCGAGGGGGGGCTTTTGTAGACGCCGGAAAAGTCCGTTGTTCCCAAACGAAGCTCCGGATGCGGAAAGCGAGGTCATATTTGGAGTCGGAAGGATGTTTCGGAGGGCCCGGAGGCCTTGCGCGGAATTTCAGAGGCCCGCGCGCAAAGGTGATGTTCCGCGCGCAAACCCCCCGGGATGCGCGCAATGCGCCGGTCCGGCGCGCAATTGTGCGCGCCGCGGGTCCGCGCGACTCCCTTGCGCGCCGCGCCCGATTCCGCGCCCGCGGGAGGAATTTCGCGCTCGCTCCCTGGATTCCGCGCCCGGGGTTGCCTATAAATACAAGGCGACCCCCAACGTTTCAAAGGTTGCTGGAAGTCGAAACGTCTCCCGTGCGCGCAATTCAACCCCTTCCGCGCGCAATGACGAACTTCAAGTAACCTCCTTTCTTTCGCGCAAGAAAGCCTCGGGGTCCGCCTTCGCGCGCAATCCCCGCTGGCTCCTTTCATTTGAATAAACACTCACCCTAAGGCCTTTGCGCGCAAAAGAACCCGCTTGCGCGCAATTGCCCCCGGGGTGCGCGCAATCCGGCCCGATTGCGCGCACCCCCCCTTCTTTCAAGTGGCCATTCATTAGAGAATGAGCCGTTGCCCCCGCGCGCTATTCGAAGCCCGGTGTGAGCATTCTCAAGTATCCGCGCGCAAGGCACTGGCCCAATTGCGCGCCAGCCGCCCCGATTGCGCGCCGGCCCGCAGTTTTGCGCGCAAAGCTTCCTTTTTGCGCGCAATCTGCCAGGGTCGTCCCCGTTGACCTCCTAAGGGTACCCGCTTGCGTGGCGCCCGATGATCCTCATCCTGGGTGCCCGCACCGCGCGTTGTCTTCCCGTGCGGCCCTCCAGGCTTGCGCGAAGTGACACGCACGTATGTCCAGCATGACGTTAAACTGCATATTCGTCCAGCATGACGTTAAACTGTGCATTCGTCCAGCATGACGTTAAACTGCCCCTACGTCCTGCACGACGTTAAACTGTACATCGTCCGCGCTGCAAGACGTTAAACTGCCAAGTGCTTTGTCCTCAACACACGACGTTAAACTGTACTTCGTCCGGCAAGACGTTAAACCGTCCGCTTCGTCCTCAACACACGACGTTAAACTGTACTTTGTCTGGCAAGACGCTAAACCGTCCGCAACCTGATCCCGTGCTCTGCACGCAGGGTCTCCCCCGGTTTGGACGTGGCCCCCACCCGCTCGTCTCTGCAGGGATGTCGGGATTGTCCCCCTTATGGGACGATTTAATGGGAGTGGCTTTTCCCTACGGGGGCGGGGTATTACAAACCCCTAGTTTCTCGCGGGAGGCTGCACATGTGTATCTCCATTGCGCCTCCCCACTGCCGAAGCCAGTAGAGGGTCTGACTGGGATCGAGGTGTCTTCTGCTTTCGGTCCAAGTCCCTTCCAACTGAGTTTTGCAGTATCCGGGCTGCCCCAAGTGCGTAAGTCCTGACAGAATGAACTACGTGGACTTTGATCCCTGTCTTCTATACAGGGTACGTAGGAAGCCTCCCCGAGGTTCAAGCCCACCACCTGGTCGTCCCGGTCGTATTTACGTCGGTTCGTCCATCAGTGGACCCCTCCAGGGTTCACGCTTGCGTTGATTCACCTATGAATCCGCTCCTGTGGGAGACTGCCCGTGTGTATCTCCACGGTGCCTCCCCACAGCCCCCCTTTTCCATTTCCCCTTTCATCGTCCAGCATGACGTTAAACTGTGCATTCGTCCAGCATGACGTTAAACTGCCCCTACGTCCTGCACGACGTTAAACTGTACATCGTCCGCGCTGCAAGACGTTAAACTGCCAAGTGCTTCGTCCTCAACACACGACGTTAAACTGTACTTCGTCCGGCAAGACGTTAAACCGTCCGCTTCGTCCTCAACACACGACGTTAAACTGTACTTCGTCTGGCAAGACGCTAAACCGTCCGCAACCTGATCCCGTGCTCTGCACACAGGGTCTCCCCCGGTTTGGACGTGGCCCCCACCCGCTCGTCTCTGCAGGGATGTCGGGATTGTCCCCCTTATGGGACGATTTAATGGGAGTGGCTTTTCCCTACGGGGGCAGGGTATTACAAACCCCTAGTTTCTCGCGGGAGGCTGCACATGTGTATCTCCATTGCGCCTCCCCACTGCCGAAGCCAGTAGAGGGTCTGACTGGGATCGAGGTGTCTTCTGCTTTCGGTCCAAGTCCCTTCCAACTGAGTTTTGCAGTATCCGGGCTGCCCCAAGTGCGTAAGTCCTGACAGAATGAACTACGTGGACTTTGATCCCTGTCTTCTATACAGGGTACGTAGGAAGCCTCCCCGAGGTCCAAGCCCACCACCTGGTCGTCCCGGTCGTATTTACGTCGGTTCGTCCATCAGTGGACCCCTCCAGGGTTCACGCTTGCGTTGATTCACCTATGAATCCGCCCCTGTGGGAGACTGCCCGTGTGTATCTCCACGGTGCCTCCCCACAGCCCCCCTTTTCCATTTCCCCTTTCATCGTCCAGCATGACGTGAAACTGTGATCCACCCGGCCGTTCCATCCCCCTCCGTGCGAGGTGGTTCGGTTCAATCCTCCGCCCGGCGGCCTCGACCTCTTCGTGAGTCGGCTTGCCGACGTCCAGCATGACGTTAAACTGTATGCCCGAACTACGTTGACTTTGATCCGTGTTAACGCGCGGTACGTAGGAAGCCCCTCTGGGGTCCAAGCTCTTTACTCCATCATCCATCCTGATCCTTACCCGGGCCGCCACATCCCGGTGGGGTCATGCCACTTCACTTCACTCCACGTTACTTGGGAAGCCGCCCATGTGCTGGCCCCAGCGTCGGAGGTTCCCCGCAAGGGGTTCTGTCATCTGATCCACTTTTCGTGTTGATCGGTCCGATGCCGTCCCCGCTGGACGTTAAACTCGCGGCATACCCCGTGTTAAACACGGGAAGCTGAGGAAAACCTCAGGTGACACAGTTCCCCGCACCTAGTACGGGATGCCTCAGGCCATCATGCCTTCGAGAAGCCCTATTAGGGACGGAAGACAGACGTGCAGATCCGCAGTGTTACGACACGCCCCCAGCACCCAGAGCCACCCGGCCTTCTCACTGCAGGTTGCTGCCCCGCCCAGACCCCTTGGAGCGTCCGGGCGGAAGCAGCGTAATTAACCGGTGTCCATGAAGATATGGCGCCGGGAACGAGATTCACGAACATTCTTAAGTCTATGAGGGAGACCCGGATTAGGCGACAAGTTCCGAGGAGACGTCCAAGGAAGGAGGAGCCGACATCCCATCATCCCGGTTTCGATCAAGGAGCAGACGCCCCTGAATAAGGGACGGATGCCGCCCGCCCTTGGAAAGCGGGACTGCGGGACCACAAGCCGCGCGCCCATCCCCTCGGGTTGATGGGTGCACGCGCGAACGCATCCTGGCGGAACAGCGTAACCCGACGCACATCCGTACCGAAACAGACTCCTATCCACTGACTTCGGCAGGCCATCCCACTGTTCAGCAAGCTGAGGGCCTTGAATCCCTTAAGAATTCTGGTAATTTCTTAGCTCAAATGGACCCCATTCTGAAGGAGTTTTCCACAGTGAAAGAAACCCATCTCCCCACCCCCCTCAAAGCTGATTTTCAAAAAGAGTGATGATATTCTGGTTCAGTTTTTTGATGACACAGGTTCATTTATTTCAAATTCTGCTTCTATTTCGGTGTTATCTCCTATTACGGTTTTGCTTACTGAACTTCCTAAGATAGTGGTCACAAAGAGAATAAATTTCACTTTGATCTCTAATTAAAATCATCCAACTGCATTAATTATAAGCCCAATGGTTACTCCATTTAAGGTTTTTACACCTAAAGAAACTGATAAGGATGAGAGTGCAGATGCTGCTAATATTTGCCTATTTATTCTAATGATAAGAAGGGTAATAAACCCCATCTATCCTCATCCCAAAATGTCAAAATATTTTCTAGGTGAAAGGGATATAGAAGTAGAAAATAGGGGGGTTCCTTTAAATTTAGGTTCTAATGAAGATTCTATTTTAGAACTGTCAGGGTATCGCAAACCCGGACACTTTTATTGTTCTAAAAATATTTCTTTTTACTCATCGACCTAAGATTTTTTATATTTCAGAACATAAAGTTATCTTTTCTTCAAAAACAATGCATCTCTGCTCCTATGGTTGTAATTTTTTAGGTTCTTGCAAAGAGGATATGACTGTTGAAACCCTTTGGTTGTTTTATCACTCCTCACTTCAAAATGTGAATATTTTTCAAGTCTCAGAGAATATGTTTACTTGTGATTTTTTGTTTGATCGTTTTCACATTTTATTCTCTATGGTCTATGCTAAGAATAGATACTAAGATATAAGGGTGCTTTGGAATGACCTTTTTTCTTATCTATCACTATTCATGATCCTTGGTTTGTGATTGGTGACTTTAATGTTATCCTCACCTCAAGGGAGAAAATGGGCCCAACTCACTCTTTTATCTCTTTGTGAGAGTTAAAAGCTTCGATCGAAGATAGAAACCTTTTTGAAATCAACCTTACATGTTTCAAGTTCACTTGGTATAGAATACATTATAATAGGGTGGTTGCTAGTAAATTATATAGATAACTCATGAATGAATCTTCTTTGAACAATTGAAACACCATCTCTAGCATAACCCTTCCTAGGCTGAACTCTGATCATCATCCCATCCTTGTTAGTCTACATACTAAAAGCATGAAGCACCATATTCCTTTCAGATTCCATAATGTTTGGTCCTTTTATCCTGAGTGTTCTTGAATTATAAAAAAAATGATGTCTATGAATCACCATTATGACTCTTTTTCTTTCATTATCAAACTCAAACATCTTAAAGAATTCCTTAAATATTGGTGCCTTAATAAATATAAACAAAATTACCATGACGTTTCCTCTCTTGAAAATGAACTTATCCAACTTCAAAAATCCAACACTAGCTATGACTTCACTAGAAATCCCCAACATGAAATTAATACCTCTATGAAACTTAATGTTTTTCTTTCCCTTAAGGATAAAATGTGTAATCAAGTCTTCAAAATGAAATGGATTTTGGATGGTGATAGGAACACTAAATTTTACAATTCTCTCCAAATAAGCAGGAAAGTTAGTAGGCCTCTCACTTTTCATAGAGACGGGGACAACCTCATTGACACTAAGGAAGTTATTGAAAATTATGTAGTAACTTATTTTGAAAATATTTACAATGGTCCTGATCTCAACAAGGATCTCTTACCAGATTTCATTCAAGTATTGGTTAATGGGGAAGATAATGTTTATCTATATGGAAATCCTCTTGACCATGAAATAAAAGACACTGTCTTTAGTCTTAAACAAGAAATCGCCTTGGGTCCCAATAGTTTCAATAATGAGTTATATCAGCAATTATTGTAAGTCATCCAATCTGATGTTTGCAAAATTGTTAAAACCTTTTTTTCCAATAGATGGATTCACCATGGATTGAATGCGCAATTTCTCTCTTTAGTTTCCAAAGAGAGAAATGCCTCTGATATTCATCTTTTTAGACCTATTTCCTTCATAAATCCCCTCTACAAAATTATCACCAAACTCCTTTCCAATAAGCTCACTGATATAAGTAGTATAATTGTATCCTAGAATCAATTTGGCTTCATCAATGTTAGGTCAATTCAATACTATATTTAGTTTTGCCTCTTAATGTACTAACACCTTAAATAGGTCTACTATATGAGGCAATATTTCAATTAAACTTTATATTTGTAAGGCTTTTAATACCATCGACTCGATTTTTATTTTTAAAGCGCTTCACAGATTTGGTTTCAATTACTCCTTCATTGGTAAAATTAAGACTCTTTTCAATTCAGATACTATCTCCATACTTGTCAATGGTTCCCCCAAGGGTTACTTTAAATTAACTAAGGGAGTTAGTAAAGGTGACCCCCTTTCCACCATTATTTCTTTTATTGTGGAAGATTACCTTAGTAGATAACTTACTCTCATTATTGATCAAAGTAATATTAAACCTATTCATGCCTCTAGAAACTTAAATGTTCCCATGCATCACCTCTATGCTGATGATATTATCCTGTTCTTACAAGGAGATAAAAGGAACATTCAAAATCTCAAAAAGTCCTTTTCCCATTATGAGGATAACTCTGGTCAAAACTTTAGATAGAACAAATCCTTTGTCTAATTTGTAAAAAAAATCCTTCTAAGAGAAGGAGTTCTATTATCAATCTTTTATGTATTAAAGAAGGATCCTTCCCCTTCACTTACATTGGAGTACCCATTTTTTGGGGTCGTCCTAAATATAGTTATTTTTTCAACATTTTGGACCAAATTATCAATCATATCTCCTCTTGGAACGGTAAATCCCTCTCTATGGATGGCAGAATCTATCTGGTTAAATCCACAATTGTCTCTAAAATGGTATACTCTTTTATGATCTACAAATGGATTGTGTTTCTCCTCAAAAAATAAATGTTTACATTAAGAGTTTTTTTGTACTGGGAGAATGCTAGAAAGGAAACTTGTGACCATCCCCTAGAATACTTGTTTTAAGTCTTTGTAAAAATGAGGCCTTGGAATTAAGAACCTTAAGATTTTCAATGAAGCCTTACAAGCCAGACTAACTTGGAACCTCCTTCACAACGATTCATCCACCATTGATTTTCTCAAAAAAAAAGATTACTTGATAAGATAAACAAGGTAAATTTGAGCTATATTAACTCTTCTATTTGGTCATCTATTGGACAGACCTTTTCCAACATCATGATTAATTCGATATGGATGGTTAGTAATGACTCTTCCAACAATTTTTTTTGTTAGACAAATGGACCGGTACCCCTTTAATTTCCATGATACCTCCTAATAATTTACCTGATAACACTAATTGTACTATAAAGGAGGTGTTAAATTCTTAGATCTCTGACCTTCCTGATAACATTATTCATATCATTGATAATTATCCCTATTACAACTTAGATGACTTCCTTATTTGGGAAGCTTCTCATAATGGTGTTCTTAATTCCAAAATTTTTTACATTCACAACTTTCAAAATTTGGATAGCGATTTCAGTTGGTTAAAATCTTTTAATAAGCCTTGGATTAATACCTCAAGGTTTACTCTTTCTTAGTGCATTGCATACAAAAGATTCCCCACTGATGTTTTTCTTCAAGCTTTTGGGATTCATATTTTCTCTAAATGTAACCTATGTAATCTACCTAGGGAATATACTAACCATATTTTTTTATACTGTGCTATAGATTCTACCCTTTGGAACTATATTTTTGACATATTTGATTGTAGATGGCTCTTGATTAACTCTCTCGCCTTGAATTTAAAGAGGTGTGTGGATATTTAAGCCTCTCCACAAATTAAAAATCTTTTCTTAGCTTCTGTTATGTAGCTTATCCATGTCATCTAGTATGATAAAAAATCTCTCATTCATATCAATTCCTCATTTAGTTTAAATGAATGTCGAATGAGGATCCTCATGGTTATTTGTGAAGCAACCTTGATTCAGAAGGCTTGTTGTGACAACTCTATCAAAGGCTTTAAGATTCTTCATCGTCTTCAGATTGACGGCATCCATCGTCAACCTAGGCATAAATTTGAAGTGTTTTGGAAAGCCCCACTCACATGATGGATTAAAGTGAACATGGACAGTGCCTATAAGGTCAATCCGGGCCCCTCAGGTTTTGGTGCTAACTTCATATACCACCTTGTCCAATGCCTTGGTTGTTTCTATGGAAGTTTTGGAATCACCTCATCCCTGGAAGCTAAAATGATGAGTGTGATCCATGTTATTTCCTTCTCTAAGAAATAGGGATGGAATAATATTTGGATTGAAAGTGATTCAACTAATATTATTCAAACCATGTGGAATGGAGTGGTGTATCTTTCTTGGTCACTTACAACCCGATGGATGAATTGTCTTCAATCACTCCTGGAGATCAGTTACATTGTCATTAAAACCCTCCAAAAATCCAATAGGGTGGCAGATAATTTTACTAATAGGGGTGTTAACCAGGACATAACCTGGCTGGTTGAACTTCCTAATTATATTATTACTTTTTATGATAATCATTATAAAAAGATTTTTTCTTTTATACTTTTGTAATCCCTACCTTTTTTATTATAATATTTTGTGTCGTGGTCATTGACCAAGGCATCACCTCATAAAAAATTATAGCTCTTTTTTCGACTCTGAGTATCCTTGATGTACTACTAAATGGTCATAACCTTTTCCAAAATTTCCTTGACCATTTTAAGGCCAAATTGTTAGTTTTCCCCAAATTCATCCTTGTATGCAGGTGTTCTGTAGCTCTTCCCATAAAGGGATTCATAGGGAGCCATTTTGATGCTTGAGTGGAAATTTTTTTTGTATGAGAACTCAACCTATGGAAGATGCTGATATCATCCTCCTTTGAATTCAATTGACTATGCTCTCAACATTTCATCAAGTTTCTAGATAGTCTACTCAGATTGGCCATTATATTGAGGGTGATAATCTGTGTTGAAGTTTAACTCAATATTTAGAGCATGTTGTAGATTCTTATAGAACTTAGAGGTAAATCTTGTGTCTCGATTAGATATAATTGATATTGGTGTTCCATGAAGCCTCACTACTTATCTAATATATATCCTTTCAATTTGGTTGAGTGATAGGTCCTATCGAATTTCAATGAAGTGAGAAGTCTTCATAAGATGATCCACCACAACCCATATAGAATTATTTTCTCTTGATGTCTTTGAAAGACAAGTGACAAATTCCATGGTGATGTTTTCCCATTTCCATATAGGTATGGGTAATAGTTGCATCATCCCCTTGGATCTTTTCCTTTTCTTCTACACTTGATTACATAAAAGACTTATTAATGTATATTATGGAATCTCCTTCTTCATATTATTCTACCAATAGTGATCTCATAGATCTTGATACATTGTTTTGATTCCAAGATGGATGGAGAAGGCTAAGCTAGGTGAATCATCCAATAGATCCTTCTTTAACTTAGGATTTGTTGGTACACATAGTTGTGACCCAAATATTACATCTCTTTCTTATTTAACATTTAACTCCAAGGATTTCCCTATTCTTATAGCTTCCACTTTCTTCTAAATTTTCACATAAACTCTTTGAACATCCTTTATCCTATCTAGAAGGGATGTTTAATCAATCATTTAAAAAAGGATTGATGATGTTCCTTCTTTTATAATTCATATGTCCATCCTTTTTAAGTATAATAATATCCTATTTTTTCAATTACCATCAATGATGAAATTTTTGGATACTTTCTACTTAGAGCATCTTCTACTTTATTCACTTTTATGGGATAGTAGTGAATTGAGTATTCATCGTCCTTGATCAGCTCTAACCATCTTCATTGTCATATATTAAACTCTTTTTATGTGAATATATACTTGAGTAATTTTTGATCCATTTATATTTAACACTTCCCCTATAATATATAATTCCTCCATATTTTCAATGAGAAAATCACTATAGCCAATTCCAGATCATGCGTTGGGTAGTTACTTTCATAAAATTTTAACTAACTTTAATCATAGGCTATGAATTTTTCATTCTGCATTAACACACAACCCAACCCCTTATTCAAAGCCTCACTCAATACAATGAAAAGTTCTTCAATTGTGGGTAGTGTGAGCATAGGTGTAGTGATAATCCTCCTTTTCAACTCCCTGAAGATCTCTTCATATTAATCATTCTAAGAAAACTTGAATCCCTTTCGAGTTATCTTGGTTAGAGTGTTTGATCATCACCATAAATTTCTCACAAATCAATGATATTACTCTTATAATCCAAGGAAACTACAGATATCTTTCATATATGTTGGACTCTTCCATCCTTCAATTGTTTCTATTTTTGAAGGGTCCACAAATATCTCATTTCTTGTGATGATATGAACCAATAATGTGACTTCCTACAACAAGAACTCACATTTTATATAGTTTTCATAAATATTCCCCTTTCATAAGGTCTTTAGAACAATGATAAGATACTCCTCATGATCCTCCTTTATTTTGAAGTATAATAGAATATAATCTATAAATACTACCACAAATTTTTTCAAGGTAATACCTAAATACTCAATTCATAAAATCCATGAATATTTCTAGAACATTAGTGGGTCTGAATGGAATTACTATAAACTCATAGTGCCTGAACCATGTATGAAAGGTAGTCTTGGGTATATCTTTATTCTTCACCCTTACTTGATAATATCCCAGACACATATCCACCTTGTAGAAGTATTGTGCTCCACATATTTGATTGAATAAATCATCAATTTTGGGTAGAGGATACTTGTTCTATATCGTTATCTTCTTGAGCTAATGATAATCAATAAAAAGGTGCATTGGCCCATCCTTCTTCTTGATAAAGAGGACTGGTTCACCCCATGGTGAAGCACTTTGAGGTATGAAACCTTTATCTAGATTCTTATATAGTTTATTCTTAATCTCCTCATGTTCCACAACATCCATTCTATATTGAGTCTTGGATAATGATAATAGAAACCCTATCTTTTCAAAAATTAACATTAAATAACCATTGTGGAATAGTTAAAACATTGTAAAAACCGACTCTCAAAGATAGTATTGGTCTAGTGTCTTTAGAAACATGGAAACATAAACACTGGTTCATAAGTGAGCTACATTATCTTCCACTAGGTTCTTCTTGAATATCACCCTTATTAGACATATCAAAAATAATACATGTCTTCATAACTTGGGGAAGGAAATATAAAAAGGGGTGAACTCGGATTCTCATTAAGGGTAAACAAGGGAGACATGTAAGTATAATCATGAGAATAAGGGTATGAGAACATGGTCATGAAAATAGAAGATCATACCCATCAAAGATTATACACATGAATCATGGCATAAATCATGGAAGTTCATAAGACATCAATCATAAGGAAATAAACAACATAATACATGAAATAATAACATAGGAATAAAACACAAAATTTTAGAAAACACATAATCATATAATATTATTTCCATAGTATTCAAGGCATCACAGCCAAGACCATCTTGGTAGTATGGGTTCACTCTCCATGCAATCATGGTAGTCGTGGTTCACTTCTATGGCCATCTTAGTAGCATGAGTTCACTCCTCATACCATTTGGGTGGTCATGGTTCACTCCCATGGAAATCTTGGTAGTTAAGGTTAACTCCCAAGACCATATTACTCTATCTAATGAGATATAGATCTTTACCCAATGCATTGGAGGGACATATAGGTACCACCCATCTCATAATAAAATCAAACATAAATGTTACAAAAAATAATAAATAATCATATAATAACCCATGAAATGAAATGGGTATCATAAAACTTTAATCATATCATAACATATGGAAAAAATATACAAGTTTCATAATCATTTCAGAAGCAGAACCCATGAAAAGAAGCGGGTTCCAAAATTACATAACACGTGAATGTGAAATGGGTTTCATAAACATCATTCCATCAAAACATAATCCATTAAAAGAAATAATATGAATGGTAACATTCAATAATTTCACCAAAAAGGCATGATTAACACCAATGGATTTCATCTTATATGGGAAATAATTTTTAAATATCTTCAAAAACATTTATTGAGTAAAATATCCTTTCTACAGTGAAAAATGATTTTTAAAATAAAATATATATTTGAATATATTTTTCTTAGAAAAAAGATTTTAAAAAATTTAAAGGAATATTTTAATAACATAAAAAAAATTTAAAATCCTTTTTCCTTGAAAAACATTTTTGAAAACATGGGTTTTGAAATAAAACATATTTCCAACCGAAGAGAGAAATACAGTCATATTTATTTTAAAACATTTCCTTAATCATCTTTAATACCAAATAGTATAAAAATGATAGAAATACATGGATATATCTTGAATAAATATAGGATAATAAAACTAATTAGTGTTCTTAAGATATTGATCATAATATTTCATCAATGGGAGCAAAATCATAAACAATCTTGATAAATGATGAGATTGTTTCAATAAACTCTTACCACATGGTAAATTGGAATCATACAATCCATGTAATAAAATGAAATTACCTTAAAATTAAAATATCATGATAATAAATAGATTCATTATACAAAATTTAAAATTTAATTATATACACCTCAATAAATAACGTAGGTTCATAACAAAACATGTGTCTCAAATAATGAAAATTAAGACAAAATTGTCTTACCAGTTTGGAAAATCTTGAAATATAAACCCCATGAAATAAAGACAATAGAATGGATATTTAAAAATACATAAATTTAACAATAATAATAATATAATACATTCATGGGAATTATATACACCATTCAAAAGAAAATAGTGCTGAACATGGCATGTATCTCACAGATATAAAAAGTGAGATGAAATTCCCTTACCTTGTGTCTTGACTCTTGTCGTACTCATACAAACTTAATGTATAATAAATATAGGTTTATTATAAATCTATAATATAACCATATTATTATCTATAATACCATATGTGGTTTTATTATGACTTTATATTACCTACTTGTTAACAATTCTATGTTAAGGTTTCACTATGGCTAATATTTGCTTTGTTCTTCGCATGTGTCTTAATTTGTTTTATCATTGGTCTTTATACTTATATCATGATTTAAAGGATGTAAAAAATGATATAAATATAAAAAATATTCATTATATTTATAGTATTTGTTTTTAAATGGTTGGGGTCAAATCCTCATTTATTAAGTAAAGCAATGCAAACACATCTTTAACTGGGTAGACAGAGACTCATTACATAGCTGGAAGGCCCAGTGGGCATTTAGCCCATTACATGGCATGTAGGCCCAAATTTTTTGCCAAAGGACCATTATATGAATAGTACTTCTATAGTACCCACCACCACTATAGTTCCCCACCAGCTCTACTGTTCCCTACCGCCGCTATAGGGACGCGTCGCCGCTACAGTGTGTTACAGTACTGCTATAGTACCATGCGGCCAATGGGTTTTGAACCCCCATTTTTCATGTAGGAATATAGGTTTCTTACCACTAATCAAAACCCCAAATACTCATTATATTTATATTATAATAATACATATAATATATAATTATAAAACAGAATATACCATTCATAGAGACGGCAGGTCGTACGTACGCATGAACCTCGTTTCCATTTTATTGTCGTATTAAAAGATATAAAGAAAATGAAATATATGTATATATGTATATAATATCATTAAAATGTCATTATTATGTCGTATAGATAATATAAGTTTTTTAAACACACTCTTAATACATACCATGTAGTGTGTGAATGAATCACATCGCTTTGAAGGGGAGGTAGTCCACACTTCCTCAAACAAAATTATCGTAATTACACAAAAATGAAAATTGTAAAGGTATGTGTTATAAAATAACTAAATAAGAATAAATAAATAATATATATAAATCAAATATAAACAGTATTTCCATAATAATTTCTAACTATTAAAGGGTGTAAAGGAAAAATGAACAATCATAGTTTAGTGAAACAGTTGTTCAGCGGACACGTAAACAATATGTTCATTAACCATTAGATGAAAGTGTGTGTAAGTGTAGGTAAAAACCATAATATAATAACATATAAGTATATTTATGATACTGGTGTTATTATATAATCATGTAATAAGTATATTTTATTTGGTTGGAGAAAGAAAATAAAATAAAGGGGCTTGAGGAAGGATGTTACATCTTCTTTGGGTAAATCCTTTTATTTTTGCACCAAAGGGCTTCCTTGGATTGATTTCTTCCAAAGGTGAGAGATATAGGTTAAGGGGAGGGATTTTTATGAGATATTTATTCTGATATTATTTGATCCAAAGTGGCTTGATATGTGTGAGGAAGTGCGGGTAGAGAGGCCTTTTATAGTGGAGGAGGAGTGGCACTCTTGTAAATTTTCGAAAAGGAATTCCACCCACATTTATCCCATTTCAAGTGGATCCAATAGTGGACAAAATTAGATCAAATAGAATATAGGTTCTAAATATTTCCATCCAATGTATATTGGAAAAGTTTCTAGGTTATTTTTTGGTCTTTAATTTAAGGTTTAGAACTTTGTTAATCTAATTTTTCTCTAAATCATTGTAATTAATATTAAACACTTTCACTAATATTTTTAGTCAAAAAATAATTTTATATTAATATAAATTATAAATTATGATTATTAAAAATATTTAATCCATTTTTTAAAACTCCAATCATAGAATTGGCAGAAATTAATTTAAATTTAATCCCGCGGACGGGATGACAATGCGGGTTTTTAAAGTAAAAATATCCAAAAGTTTGCTAGGTTTTTATACCCAATTTCAATGTGAAATTGATTCCAATGACCTAAATTGGATTAATTGATATAAATATTATCTAATTTAACATTTAAACTAATTTAAAATATAATTTAACTTGATAAATAAATTATAAAAAAAGGTAGTTTGGAATTAAAATTCAGTATTTTTCACTATTCGTCCAAAAATGAAGTTTCTCAGAAAAATCCAAAAAAAATTCCCTAAGATAATTTTGAAATTATAAATTCAAAAAATAAGTTTTTTTAATCACGTTAAATTTGTAAATGTGTCTAAAATTAATTTTATTTTCTTCACATAAGAACATGAAAAGCAGTTCATTTGAGAAAATAATACCTCTAAACATGTAAGGACTTTACCAAAATTATCAATATATTTTATTCATATAAAAAAATTATAAAAAATATTTTAAAAGTTTTTATTACTATTCATGTTAATAAGTTTATTGGCTAGGTTATAATTAACTCATTAAAATAATTATAACAAAAAATATGTTTTGTAGAAACTATGTGTTGTGTGTAATGTATTCCAAGTAGGTGCTGCATGTAATATATGCCAAGTCAGTGTTGCATGAAACGTATGACAATTCAATGTTTCATATAATGTACACCAATATGGTACTGTGTAAAAGGAATGTTTGACTTAGTGTAATGAAAGATATCAGTTAAAATTTATTTTATTTGATAAAAAAAAGGTCCATAAAAGATCGAGGTGTTACTTTATAACCCATTAAAATTAATTTCACCCCCAAAATTCGTAATTTTGGTAAAAAGATGCAGATAATTATGCTTCATTATATCCTCAAGTTACCAAGTATCATCCTATAACTTTTTATTTATCTACAAAACATTGATGAGGTGAGTGGTCTTGTTTCATAGAACTTTCTCTATATGATCTAAAGTTTCAACTATTTGTTCCTCGTAAGAATGATTCTAATCAAGTGGTATGACCTCTGAGTTCAATACATGTGAAGGTTAAGGTATGTAAATTATTAGGAGGGATACATGGAACACATCATGTACTTGAGAGAGGTTCGGAGGAAGTGGCAAGCGATAGGCTACCGTCCCGATACGATCAAGAATCTCAAAGGGAATGATATACCTAGGGATTAGTTTCCATTTCTTTAGGAACTTCATAACCTTATTCCAGGGAGAGATCCATAGAAATACCTTCTCATAAACTTCGAATTCCAGATCACATCATCGGTTATCATCATAACTTTTCTACCAACTTTGAGTTGCCTTGATATACTGCTGAATAGATCTAACCTTCTCTGCCATTTCTTTAGCGATATCAGGTCCTAATAGATTTATTTATCTAACAACATCCCAGAACATTGGATATATACATTTCTTCCCATATATTTCATCATAAGGTTCCATCTGAATGCTTGAGTGAAAGCTATTGTTGTATGAAAACTCAACTATATGAATGTGTTGATCCCAACCAACTTTAAAATATATAGAACAAGATATAAAAATATACTCTAAGATTTTAATTATTATTACAGACTAAACATCTATCTGAGAATGATAATAAGTGATGAAACTCAATTTTTTATCAAGTGCTTTCTGAAGACTTCTCTAGAACTAAGAGGTAAACATCGGATCTGAATATGATACAATAGAATGTTGTACTCCAGAAAACCTTACCACTTATTTAATGTATATCCTAGGGAGATGATCTAGACATAAGTATTCAATAAATGTGTTGAAGTGTGTTGACTTTTTAAGGCAATCAACAACCACCCATATAACATTAAACACTTTAGAGGTTTTGGGTAGTCCAACGACAAAATCCATAGTGATTTTCTCCCATTTCCATTCTGATATGGGTAATGGATACAACATCCCCTTTGACTTTTTTTCTGTTATCCTTAACTTGTTGGCACACTAAGCACCAAGATATAAAGTATATGATATCTATCTTAATTTAATCCCACTAGAAGTATTATTTCAAGTATGTATACATATTCTTACTTCTAAGATGAATATAGATTGAAGAACTATGAGCATACTCTAATCGATCCTTCTTCAAATTCGATATGGAAGGAACACATACACAATTCATGAAACATATCATTACATCCTAATTAAGTTTAAACTTAGGAACATTTCTAAAATTATTTTTCATCTCTACATCTTCCTTTTGTGTGCCTCCTTAATCTTCACTTGGATAGAGGGTTCAAACATTTATTTTAGAAAGATAAGATTATTCCCCTTCCTTCAAGATCTCCAGCTCCATCCTTTTCAAATCTAGAAATATTGGATCTTTTGTGATCCTCATCATGGATAAGTTAGAATAATCCTTTCAACTCAAACCATCAGCTACTTTGTTTGCTTTCCTAGGGTGGTAATGTATTGAGCAGTCATAATCCTTTATCAACTATAACTATATTATCTAGATCATGTTCAACTTCTTATCTATGAATATATATTTTAGACTTTTATTATCAGTATATATATCACACTTTTCTTCATAAAGATAATTCCTCCATATCTTTAATAGAAAAATTACCACTTCTAACTCTAAATCATGAGATGGGTAGTTTTTCTCATGAATCTTCAACTATCAGAATAAATAAGTGATAATCATGTTATTCTATATAAGAATACATCCCAATCCCTTCTTATATGAATCAATATAGATTACAAACCCTTATCCACTATAGCGTAATGTAAGAACATGTGCACTGACTAACCTTATTTTTAGTTCCTTGAAATTTTCCTCACATTCATTTATCTAGAAGAACTTGGAACCCTTCTAAGTTACCTTTATTAGATTATTTGATAGTTGTCAGAAATTATCCAAAAATTGTTAATAATTTCTAGATAAACCAAGAAAGCTATGGATTGCAATCATTGTGGTTGGTCTAGGCCAGCATTAAATAGCCCCCTTCTTTGATGGATCTACCAATATACCATATCTTAAGATAGTGTGACCCAAAAATTAAACCTTTTCCATCCAAAATTCACACTTTGTAAATTTTTCATATATTTTCTCATTCCTTAGAGTTTTTTGTACAATTCTCAAGTGATTATCATGCTCCTTATTTCCCTTTGAATATATAAGAATATCATCTATAAAGACTACCACAAATTGGTCGAGGTGGTCTCTAAAAACTCTATTCATGAAATCCATGAATATATCAGGGGAATTAGTAATAAAAAATGGCATCATTATGTATTAATAGTGTCTATAACTTGTAAAAAATGTCATCTTGGGTATATCCTCCTTATTGACCCTCAATTCATGATATATTGAATGAAGGTTAATCTTGGAAAAGTATTGAGCTCTGCACAATTGATCAAACAAGTCATCAGTATGGGGGGGGATACTTGTTCTTGATCATGATTTTGTTCAAATCCTGATAATCAATTAAGAGTCCCATTGATCCATCTTTTTATTTCAAAAAATTAAAAGGTGCACCCTAATTTGACACACTTGGTCTAATGAATCTCTTATCATGGTTTTCTTGGAGTTTCTTCTTCAATTCCTACAATTCAATCAGGGCCATTATATAGGGAGTATTTGGAATTTGTGTGGAACCAGGTATGAGTTTTATTGAGAACTTAACATCTTGTTTTGGTTGAAGTCTAGGCAACTCTTTTATAAATAAATCCACAAATTATTTAACAATAGGCATATTATTGATGTCACTTTTTCACCCCAACCATTTTAGATAAAAACCCTTATGAATGGGAATTAAGACCCATACACTAGATGTAATCTCTATAGGAAGTTCCTGCTTATTGTCACATTGATGGCTGGTCATAGGAGGGTTTGAAATATCAAACATAACTTCCCTTCCTCGACAATTGATGTTTGATATATACTTAGAAATCCAATCTATGACTATGATGACATCAAATTAAACAAAAGGGAGAATAAAAATATTTATAAGAAGCACATTCCAACAAAACTTAACTAGATAGGAATCATAGACTTGGGATACAATCATAATACCATTAGGGGTTTTCACTGCTAATTCCATATCTAATTAGTTTGGTGGAATCTTAACACCCTTATAAAAAAATTTAGATACGAAAGTGTGGGTAGATCTAGAATAAAATAAGACATTATTGGTTCTAGAGTGGATGGTAAGTGTACCTTCCACCATGTCGTTATCACACCCCTCATCAAAAATACCAATTGCATGAGATTTCCCATTTTCCCTCATCTTAATAGGTTTCTAACATCGTTCATCATCACCAACCCTTGGGTTTGGGTAGTGGTTAGAATAATTCTCATTCTCCTTACACTTGTAGCACTGAATCGTGAGTGCTGAATTCTATGCCTCTTTTTATCCATTAACACAGTTATCTAACTTCTTCCCATCACTTTGGAAATAAAATTCCTAATGGACCTCCCTTATACACTTTAAACATTTATTATTCCTCTTAATACAATTTCATCTTTTCTTCTTCCCACACTTAAACCATAAAGAAATTATCATCTTATTCTCTTCATGGTTTTTAAATTTTCCATTAAACTCTATCTTCTTTTTCATGTCAAACCCATGATATTGATACATTAATACAATCTCTATTTCAAACTTGATTTCACAAAACACAATATATTCATAGCTACTAAATTATCTTATGTCCAATTCCCTTATAATAATTTTCTTTAATCCACTAAAGAACCTAGAAACTTTACTTTCGGGTTAGATGATAATTCTTAAATTGTACCTCACAAGTCATGTGAAATTATCCTCTTAGGTACCAAAAGTTTCATCATCCCTTTGCTTAAACTAAAGGAACTCTTTCTCCAACTTGGTAAGGAAAGTACTTATTGAAAAATAATTACTTGAACTCACCCCAATCCATGGATTCAATCTCATCATGTTGCCTTGTATTCTGGATTAGCATCCACCACTAGAATGCTTCCATTTCTAACTGATAAACAACTAGAATGACTTTCTCATACTCTGAACACTAGTGAACAGATAATATATTTTCAGTGCTATTGATCCATTGTTCAGAAACAAGTGGATCAGAATACCCACTAAAAGAAGGTGGGTGTTTCCTCATTAAAGACTCAATAGAATGTTGTCCTATCCTTTTCTCATTTGGAAGTCCTATGTGATTCATAGCTTTAGAGATTTGGGTGATTAAAGAAACAATATTTTTTATTCCATATCCCATACCATTCATTTTATCAGGAGGAAAATGATTTCACTATCTATCTCAATCACCATTAATAAGGTTCCTTTAGGTTCCATCCATTTAATAAAACCAAAAACCATAGAGTAAGAAATATTTACTATAGTAGGGAACCACATAATCATGAAAAGTCACATATATGATGTCTAAATCATTAAAACTTCCTTAATATATGACACATTAAGTTTATCATAGGTTATTCATATCCAAATTATATTTAAATCAATCATGATAGTTTATAAAGAGTTTGTGAATTCCCAAAGCATATCCCTCAGGAGTGTCAAACCAGGTGTGCGGCAAGGCCCATTTTTATGTACCAGGTTACACCAAGTTAGGCTCAAGACAACTTGTCAAAGTTTTTAATCCTAGGTACATATGTTTTAGAGCCACATCAATTTATAATATCCAAACATGGATGTATTTCTAGGAAACCACTATCTCTATCCTTTACCAAAATTCTAGAACACTTTCCTGTACTTTTCTTTATCCTTAGACTTATCCATAGACATTACCTTAGGGTTCTCCCTATGGTTTTTTCATACTAGAATCCAAAGGTTAACTAAACCTTTTATATAATATCAACTATAGAGACCCTTGATTTTCAAACATTAACATTACATAAATTTTGGAAAATATTAAAAATATTATACAAATAGACACCTAAAGACTGTACTAGTCAAGTACCTTTGGAAACACGGAAACATAAACACTGGTATATAATTGAGATACATTATCTACCACTAGGTTCTTATTGAGTAGAAACCTTATTAGACATATTAAACATAATATATATCTTCATAAACTACAGAAGGAAACATAAAAATTGGTGATCTCAGATTCTCAGTAATGGTAAACAAGGGAGACATGTAAGTATAATCATGAGAATAAGGGCATGTGAACATGATCATGAAAACAGAAGATCATACCCTACATATCAAAGATTATACACATGAATCATGGAATAAATATTGTCAGTTTGTAAGACATGAATCATAAGGAAATGAAGAACATAATCCATGAAATAATAACATAGTAATAAAACATAGAATTGTGGAAAGCACATAAGCAAATAATATGATTTCCATAGTAGTCAAGCCATAACTTCCAAAACCATCTTGGTAGTATGGGTTCACTCCCCATACCATATTAGTATCCATGGTTCACTCTCATGGCCATATTAGTAGCATTAGTTCACTCCTAGTATCATCTTGGTAGTCATGGTTCACTCACATGGCCATCTTAGTAGTCAAGGTTCACTCCCAAGACCATCTTAGTCTATCTCAGGAGATATAAATCTTTACATAATGCATTAGAGGGAGATATAAGTCCCACTCATCTCATAATGAAATAATACATACATGTTATATAAAATCATAAACAATCATATCATAACCCATGAAATGAAATGAGTATCATAAATATGTAATCATATCATAACCTATGTAAAAAGATACAGGTTTTGTAATTTTTTCAAAATCATATCCCCTGAAATTAAGCGGTTTTAAAAAGTATATAACCCATGAATTATAATTTGGTTTCACAAAAATAATTCCATAAAAACATAATCCATTCAGAGAAATAATATGAATGGTAAAATTGAAGCACTTACCTAGAAATTAATTACTAACACCAATGGATGTTTTCTTATATGGGAAATAATTTTGAAAGATCTTTTAAAATCATTTCTTGAGGAAAATATCCTTTCTGTATTGAAAAATTATTTTTAAAACAAAATACATTTTTGAATATATTTTTAAAGGAAAATAACTTTGAAAATTTTTAAAGGAATATTCTAAAACCATAAAACATTTTCAAAATCAATTTTCATCGAAATTTTGTTTTTGAAAACCTTTTTTAAAACATGTCTTTTGAAATAAAATAGATTTCTAATAAAATAGATAAATATGATTAGATTTTTCTTAAAAACACGTTATTAATAATATTAAGTACCAAAGAGTGGTAAAATGGTACTAATACATGGATATACCATAAATAAATTGAGTAAAATAAAACTCATGAGTTTTCTTACAAGATGGATCATAATATTTAATCAATGGGATCATAATCATAAACAATTCCGATAAATGATGAGGTTGTTTTAATAAAATCTTACAACATGGTTACTTGGAATCATACACTCCATGGATTAAATTAAATTAAATTAAGATTAAAATATCATGAGAAGAAATATATTCATGATATAACATGTTAAATGGAAGTATATACACCTTGAATAAGAATTTAGGTTCATAACAAGACATATGTATCAAAGAATGAAAATTGAGACAAAACTATCTTTTCGATTTGGTAACTCTTGAAACAAATACCCCATGAAATAAACATAATATAATGGATATGTAAACACCCATAAATTTAAAAGTAATAATAATATATTACATTCATTGTAATTATATACACTATGAAAAAGAAAAGAGTGGTGAACATGGCATGTATCTCATAGATATAAAAAGTGATATGAAATTCCCTAACCTTGTGTCTTGACTCTCATAGTACTCATAAAAACTTTATATATAATAAATATAACTTTATTATAAATATATAAAATAACAATATTCTTATATATAAAACCATATTTATTTCAATTATGACTTTATATTACCCACTTATTAACAATTCTATGTTTAGGCTTCACTTCGAGTAATATTTGTTTTGTTCATCCCATGTGTCTTAATTTGTTATATATTTTTTCCTTATATAATGATTTATAGAATTTAAAACATGATAAAAATATCAATTATATTCAGTATATTCTTAGTATAAAAATCCATAGAATATAGAAGTATTAATAGGAATACATTGTTCATAGAGACTGTAGGGCGTACGTATGCATGAACGCCATTTCCGTTTTATTTTCATATTAAAAGAAAGAAAGAAAATAAAATATATGTATATATGTATATACTGTAATTATAGTAGAATTATTATGTCATATATATAATATAATTTCACTCAACATATTCTTAATACATTCCATGTAGTGTGTGAATGAATCACATCGCTTTAAGGGGCGGTAGTCCACACTTCCTCAAATAAAATTATCATATTTTAAAAAATGGAAATTTTAAAGGTATGTGTTATAAAAGAATTAAAAAAGAATAAATTCGTAATATATATAATATATAAATATAGTTTCCATCATAATACCCAACCATGAAATGGGTAGAGAAAAAACGAGCAATCATTGTTTCGTGAGGCGGTAGTCCATCATACACGTAAACATTATGTTCATTACCCATTAGATGGAATTGTGTTTGATTATAGTTAGAAACCTTAATATAATAACATATAAGTATATTTAGGATACTATTTTTATTTTATAATCATGGAATAAAATAAAGGATCCTGATGAAGGATGTTACCTCTTCTCCAGATAACTCCTTTTGGTTTGCACCAAAGGGATTCCTTGGAGTGATTTCTTCCAAAGGTGGGGCTTCAAAGATTACGGGATGGATTTTGAGGAACTATTTTAGAATATATTGGTTGATACAATGTGGGTTGTGATTTATGATTAAGTGGGAGGAGAGGAGGTCTTTTATAGTGGATAAGGAGTTCCACTCTTGTAAATTTTTGGAAAAGGAATTCCACCCATGTTTTTCCAATTTCAAGTGGATCTAATAATGGACCAAAATCGATAAAAGGTAGTATAGGGTATAAATATGTACATCCCATGGCTCTTGGAAAAGTTTTTAGGTTTTTTGGGTCTTAAATTTATGGTTTAGTACTTTATTAACCAATTTTTTCTCTCAATCGTTGTAATTAATTTTAATCTCTTTCACTAATATTTTTGGTAAAAAACTAAGTTAAACTTAATATACATTATAAATTATGATTATTAAAAATAAAGAATCCATTTTTCAAATTAAAATAACATAAATTTCATAAATTAATTTAAATTTAATCCCATAGATGGGATGACAATGCTAGTTTTTAAAATAAAAAAATCCAAAAGTTTGCTAAGTTTTTATACCTAATTTCAATGTGAAATATATTCCAATGACCTGAATTGAATTAATTGATAAAAAATATGATCTAATTAAAATTTTAAAAAAAATTAAAATATAATTTAACCTTATAAATAAATTTGATAAAAATGAATTTTTGAATTAAAATTCATTATTTTTCACTATTCATCCAAAAATGAAGTTTCTTAGGAAAATCACAAAAATTATCCCTAAGATAATTTTGACATTATAAATTCAAAAAAGATTTTTTTTATAAAATTAAATTTCTAAATGTGTTTATAATTAATTTTATTATTTTTCATATAAGGACATGAAAAGGAGTTCATTTGAGAAAATAGTATTTTTAAACATATAAGGATTTACCAAAAAAATATCTTCCATTATCAATATGTTTTATTAATATAAAACCATTATAAAAAATATTTTAAAGGTATTTCTTACTATTCATGTAACTAATTTTAATGGCTAGGTTATAATTATCTCATTTAAATAATTATAACAAAAAATATGTTTCATAGAAACTCAGTGTTGCATGTAACGTACACCAAGTAGGTGTTTCATGTAATGTACGTTAAGTAAGCATTGTGTGTAGCGTACACCAAGTCGGTGTTTCTTGTAATTTATGAAAATTTGGATCCATGTGAAAGGAATGTTTTAATTAGTGCAATGTAATATATCAATGAAAATTTAATTTATTCAAGAAAAAATGTCTATAAAAACTCGAGGTGTTAAAATGGAAATGCCCTATGTATAAAATTTCTTGAAAATTAAACCTCTCAGCTAGTAGGAAGGCCATAAAATTTCTTGGTAAACACATTATAATATTCCTTTAAAATGGGATTGTCTTCAATGATGATATTTTCCTTAGACACAATCATTTGATCTAGATACACTTTCTCACAGAGAAATAATATCCATGTTTGATATGTTAGTGATAAAGAAGCTCCATCCCCCTCCTTGAACTTGTATAGAATTGAAGGATGATTCTCAATATGAAGATTTATTTCCTTTTCATGGAAATTTATGTTGGATCTATATAGGTAAATCCAATTCATACCTAGAATTGCATCAAATTCCACC
Source organism: Viscum album (assembly GCA_963277665.1). Lineage (NCBI taxonomy): Eukaryota > Viridiplantae > Streptophyta > Magnoliopsida > Santalales > Viscaceae > Viscum > Viscum album. The sequence goes on from OY728158.1 coordinate 1,470,936,552, forward strand.
AATGAGAGTATGATAAGGTTCTCTAGGAATTTAGGCCCATAAATTTTGATAGGGGGTTATATACTTGGGATTCAATAAATTTTCCATCTTCCCTTTTCACTGACAGCTCTACTTCCATGATTTGTGGTGGTGTTTGAATAGTTCTACTAAAATTTCATGATATGAATGAATGTGTAGAATTATAATAAAAAAGTGCATTCTCTATTCTTGAATAAATAACTAGTGTACCTGTCACCACTTCATTTTAGGGATCCAACCTAGTGGTTGTGATAGTATAAGCTCACCATTTTTACCTTGGTTGTTGTTGGTTGTCTCCAAAAAAACCTTTTATTATTGAATTGGTGTGAAAAGTACCCTTGTTAATTATAGTTAAAATAATGAATAATGCATTGAGGGTTGACCAGAGTATTACTTTTCTATACCACATTAGTTGGATTCTCTCATCAGTAATCTCTAGCTACGAGTCCTTCCTTTCCTCACCTAAAGAATTTCCTCATCCCCTTAGGAAATTTATGGGGTGCTTCTTTATACACTTTTGATAAGTGGGATGTTGAAATTTCTTACCACCATTAGATTTCCCCATCAGACTGCTAGAATTATCCTCCACTTTCTACTTCTTGTCCCTATGATTCCCTTTAGATTCACTGATCTCCATCTTAATTTTGAGGGAAAATCTAAAAAATGCCTCATATCTATCAATGTATCGAATCCCTAAGGCCTTTTTAGGTTAGGTTTTATCCCACTAAATAAGTGGACAACCTTGAATTATGGGGAAACGACAAAGCTAGAGGTGTATCATGCAAGTCTTGTGAAGTTTTCCTCATACAACCTAATATATTCATAATTTTTTTGTTTGAGGGAAAGAAAATACTTTTCCATTTTAAGATAGATAGTTTGAGGAAAATATTTATCAAAAAATATTTTTCATAATTCCTTCCACCCCATCGCTTATATGTCCTCCTCAGGCTTCTTATTCTTGATCAATGTACACCACTATTCATATTCTCACTCCATATAATAAAAATCTAGTAGAACATTCTTTTTCTGAGAACATTAAAGGATGGAGAATATCTTCTCTATGGATTTTATCCGTTATTCCATGATTAAGGTATTATATGATCCATTGAAAGTCTGAGGACTTTGTTTCATAAAGCTCTCAATTATAACTTTTTCTTTCTTAAGGGAATTTGGCCGCTCCTTCTAATCTAGGTTTATATTCAAAACCTAATTCATTTGAGATAGTATTGTCACAAAGTTTGTGATTCTTACTCCCATTGTTTTGGGCATCTCATTGGGGAAGTCATCACATTTCACATAAAATTGGGTTTTTACCCGATTTCTTCTATTTATGGTCACTAGCTAAAATAAAGGTAAAATTGGGGATGAGTATTTTTAAACTATTAAACACATAAATGGGAATCTAATGAGATTATGAATTTACCAAAGCATATCCCTAGAGAGGGTCAAACCAAGTGTGCATCAAGACCCATTTTTGTGCACCAATTCTCGGTCGAGTCTATCTTAGCTTAGTTATTTTTTATGCTTTCACCTGGGCACATCTTCCTAGTATGTAGATTTACACTAGTGTAACATTCTATTTCCCCATATTCTCACTTTCCAAAGGTTGTCACTTTTAACAAAGATGTCTACTCCTTGATTGAAACTGGATGATGGGATGTCGGTTCCTCCTTCCATGGATTCCTCCTTGGAATTTATCACCTAGTCTAGGACTTCCTCATAGAGTTAAGTCATGTTTATGGAACTCAATACTATTTCCATCTCTTTATGGATGCTGGTTAATTGTGTTGCTTCTTTCTGTACATTTTAAAGGTTCTTAATAGCGAAGAAAACTTCAATCAAGAGACTACTCATGTTGATAATCACTGTAATGTCTGGACATTGGGAGCATTTTTCACTTGTAGTATTCCTCATAATAGGAAATCTCATGGATTCATCTTAGGTTTAAAACCCAAGGTATCATTTGTTGATCACAAGGTTTCTAAGTCCAAAGGATTATCTTACAAGGATTTTACCTCAGGTATTCCATGTTTAGAATTAGTTAGATGATGTCATAGTTGCATATCTTCCAAGTCCTTCACCTCAGACATCCCATGTTTATCATGAGGTGGTAGTATGAGACAATTCAAGATTTTAACATCTTAAGAAGATAAAATGAGACTAATTAGACCACCCCATGGAGGCAGATCAAGGAGACGTGTCCCTATAAGGGAGAACCATGAAATTTTACCAGATTGATGGATCAAAATTCCCTATGGAGGAAAACCCCGAAGGTTTTTCACATAAAAAGAAGATATCACATCATGTAGGAAGATGGGTTACCTATAGGGGAGGTCTTGGGAGGTGTGTCCCATAAAGGGAAAATGTTATACCATGATGGGGGTGGGTACCCTGTAGGGGAAGACCTGAGAAGTGTCTCTCATAAAAGGAAGATGTCACACCATGAAGGCTAATCTAGACACCCTTGGAGGTGGATCAGGGAGGTGCACCCCTAGGGGGCACCAAGGTTTACCATTGGTTGAGATTGAACCTCATAGAGGCATCCTACATATCTTTCTTATAATTCATGGATCAAAACCCATGTATTTTGCGGAATTAGGGCTTACACTAGTAAGGATGCCCATTTAGGGGATACATGATTGGGGATTACATGTAGAAGAGTCCATTCACCAAAGGATTTATCATGAACTGATGGAGTTGGGATTTCTCATGGAAGCTACCCATTTCAATAGGATTTATCTTGGTTGGATTATGTGGGGCTTATGCATGGAATCTTCTCTAATTTTCAGCATGACCTTACTAGGATGTGGAATCCTGGGGATGATTAGAATGGATATGGATTGATTGATGGGTGTGAATGTAATGAATGGAAAGGATGTAATGTTGGGTTTAGACCTTATAGAGTCTTCTTATATGTCCCCATTGGTTGGGAATCAAGTCCAACATAGTTCGAAAGAGGGTTTTGGGGGATACACCTTAAAGGAGGGTCATGGAAGTGAAGTATGTGATTGGGGATTATGCATAGAATATTACCATTTGAAGGAAGGTTTTAATGATCACCACAAACCTTTAATCCTGCGTGATTCATGATTGTTTTGAAAAATAAGAGGAAGCAGTATACTTGATGCTCGTTTCATAAAATATGTGCCAACAAGAGATGGTGTGGGGCTTATGTGTAGGAGTTTCCCAAGGAGGATGTCATTCCATGCGAGGTGGATATTATTCCATGTGAATTGGATCTTATCCCATGTGAGGATAGGTAGTGTGAAGACCACCCATTATCACTCTTACATGGAGCATCTTGCACCTTTCACATAGGGTAAGTTCACAGTTTAACGTCATGTGTAGAGGATTTTGGTGCTAGACAGTTTTATGTCATGTAGTGAAGACATGGGGGATTCACTCATTATCCCTCGGGCTTACATAACTATAGATCATGCACCCTTAGGAGGGGCGGCTTTTTTAATGCCAAAATTTAAAGGTTTTGAGGAGTGGTCAATCAAGAGGTCCATATTAGTGTGATTATGCTGAAATTCCAAAGGCATTAGCGTACCTATGCTGATAAGAAAAAGGTCATGTGAATATTGGGATACACTTGAAGTGGAGTGGACCATATGAATGGATGGAACATGTTACATAAGGACTTGATATGCAGCTAAACTGATCCTAGATGAGTGTGGGGGCCTTGGAAACTCAACCTTTAGAAAGTGGTTTAGTTGAAGGGAGAAAAAATGGAGAAGTCCAGGAGAGGGTATTCTTGAAGAATTTCTCCTTGAAGAGAGGTTATTCATGGAGGTCATGGGATTCGTGAAGTAGTAGGCTTCATGAAAATGGTTGACCCTACCTCGTGATGAAGTTATAGCTTAGGAAAGGAGTGCTTCATGAAGGCTTAATGATTTTTAAATCCTTAAGTACCCCTAGTATCCTTCTTCCTTTATGAAGGGTAGAGGACTTCACGAAAGGCATTACCACCATGGGTTTAGTCTTTCAAAAATACACAAAAGGGGTTTTTGTGAATCTCAGGTAACTTGGAGGATCCTGGTTGGTCTGGTTTGTGATGATCAAGTGATTTGAAAATTGGGATCAATTTGGCAGCCTAAAGGTTGGGGTAACCCTCTTCTAAAGTTCAGAATGATCTTGGTATTTATAGGAATGGGGGTCTCATGAATCTAAAAAGTGGATCTCAATGGAAATGTGGGCTTCGTGAAGGGGAAAGGATCTATTAGATATGAAGAGATTGCCATCAACACTACACATGTTCATGAAGAAAAATTGAACATGATGAGGCTACTGTCAATGCTTCGTGCAGTCGTGAAGCATTGTAGGACTTTTAGATGATATCTTCAATGCTTTGCATGGTTGTGAAGTCCCATTTTGTTCAGGAGTTTTTTATGCTTTGTGAAGATGTCAGGATTTAATAAGCATACTTCAAGGGAGTCTTGGGGTCCACTTTGGCTTTGATTTTCTCTAAACTGGATACTTCTTTTTCAACTACTCCTGTGGCATGCATTTTGGTGCAAAAAAATCCCCTGCACCCTCATAATGGGAGATAATGGGAATTAGGAATGTCAGATTATAAAAGAGAATCATAGAAATTTTACAATTTATTCCCTTTCTCAATGGTCATTTGTGATGCTTGATCACGATGGTGATTCACAAAGGGTGTAGTTTCAATGTTCATCATGAAGACCATGTAGTCCATGCACCTATAAATAGTGAAAGGGGGCCCTAAAAAAGAATCAAACTTCCACACAAAGAAAATCTTGAGCTCTCTTTTCATGAATCTCTTCATCTCTATGAACACGCTCCACGGACACTATTTTTATCAAACCATGATTCTTAACTTGCTCCCCAAATGTTACTCGATGAACCAGAATCCATGAACTGGACTCAGAAAAAAAACTTAAGCTTTGAATTCAATGTCCCCTCAGTAATTTTCTCAGGAAGTCCTTGAGGATGTTGCCTGAAAGATGATTTCTTCATCCCATAGGTGAGTAGAGATGAACCATCCTACTAGTTCAGAGGCTTACCTAGGTAGTAATAATGGACTAGGGCTACTACAGTCCATATCTAGAAGGACCACTCACCCATCACAACATAATTCCCCTACAACCACATCAATAATGTTGATGGGGAGAAGCTGGAAGATGAGGCATCACCACTGTAATATAATATGTTCCTCAAGGAAGGTTTAGTGGATCCATAGATGGGATGTAAGGATAGATGTGATCTATTCTAGGAAAGAAACTTCACAGATGAATGGGCCTGGGCCTATTGGGAATGCATGTCATTCACTGAATTTTGGGTAGATCTAAAGTGGATAGGAATTTATGAAGTAGCATGGGATTATCAGTTCCATGTATATCATTCACAATATATTATGCCTCAATTGTTTTGAAGATGGTCATTGGGGACCAATACATTTCATCTACATCATGGGTAGGTCAGTATCAGCCTCTGGTACCTTCATCAGGTCTCTATAATCCTAATATTGGGGGCAATGTATGATTAGTTTCTCCCCATATAGAATTTCTGGTAAGAACTAGAGCATCTTCTATCTCTGAAGAATGTGCTTTTGTATCTAGTGTAGGGAACTAGTGAGGAGAAGCCGAGGATGAGGGATTTTCCCTTTAAGAAATGGTTCAAATACTTTCTAAACAAACTAGAAAAGAGGCCTGCTGTGGAGGAGAAACTATCAATGAAGTTTATAATGAGGCCATGAACATTACCCAAGTGATACTAATGGGGCAAGGAGGACTCCTACTAGTGGATCTTACAAGCTAACTAGTGAGAGTTGTGGGGATACAACATTAATACATAGAATCAACCCATAGTCAGGTTGGATGGATTCATTGCGATGCTCATCTATGGTTGGATGCTCCTAGTGAAAGATTCACACATGGGTGTGTAACCAAGAAATTTTATAATGGCGGCAATGCTGGTGATGGGGAATTGTGTCAACCTCAGAATCCTAGTGCTGGAAAATTTTCATAAGGTGCTTCGGCACATCCGTTAAGGGAATAAACCACTGCGTGTGTGTGGGACTTCCACTTTTTGTATAGTTGGGTGGTCACACGCATGATGGAGTATGATTACACAAACCCTATTTCCCATCCCATAAAAAACTTCGGAATGATGATTCTTAACATATCATGAAGTTTCCCACTCAAGTCAAGTCGAACGAAAGTATTGAACAAGGTAGGCTTGGCGGATTACATCACATTTCACCCATTCTTCCTACCAACTGGGATGGTGACTATTAAAGTTATAGGTACTGAGGAGAAGTGATTTTATATCCTAGAATTTTAAGTTGGTTTACTAGAAGAAAGGTTTAACTGCGAGCCAATTTGTGATTCGTACAACCCAAACCGATTTTTAAGACAATTCAGGTGCCTGTAGAGGATGATTCTGAAGGTGTACTCATAGGTGTATCATGAGTGCCACTCTTTATTCATAAATAATATTTATATCATGTTCACACATAAATAATGAAATATGTGGAATGAGTCACCACCAATCACTTCTGCATATGGGCTTCCCATGATTATGCTCAGAGGTAGGTAAACACATATCTTGAGTTCATGATGAGACAGCGGGCCATCCAAGCTAATGAAAAAGTGGACCCTATATTTTGGGGATAGGGAAAATGGTTTCGAGAGAGTATTGTGGTTATGAAGTTGGTTTAGTGGACATGACAGCAATAGTGAGTCCAGAATTTCATGGGCCTGAAGAAGTGAGAGTTGTAGAGAGAGAAACAGTGTCAGGCCTGAGGCTTCTGGGAAAGAGACGGTACGAAATAGTCGATTCCTATAGAGTGATTCCAAGAGTGGGTGTTCATGGTTAGGGTAAATGACTATTCCACCCAAATGTTCCCAATGATGTCATGTATCTTGATGCCTAGGAGGCCTGAGGAATGAAAAATCAGATCATCACTCTTCATTTGGTGTGCCAGTATCTCATCACTGATGGGATATTCCTCACTATGTTGGTCCATGCAAAGGTAGGTTTCTATGCTCCTCCCACTAAACTGATATAGTACATGTCAGAGATGGAAGATGTGGTCTACTACTAAGGTACCTTGTGTCCTTTGACCGATCAGGTGAGGATGTTGTTGGGAATGTACTCCCCTCAGATGTCCTTGCAATCCATGTGGTTTTGGTCGAAGATGAAGAATCTAAGGACTCCTGGGATAGTGATGCCTAATAGATCTCAAATATGGACTGACTTATTATCATTGACCAGGTAAACCTAGATATCATTTCATGATCTTTTATCATCGCTCAATATTCAATCATGTTTCCTTATCCTTCCTTAATATGTGCAAGAATCAATAAGTATTGAAGAAGGAGAAGTTTTTTATAGACCTCAAGAAAAAGTTGAGGGAACCTCAAACCATAAATGGACGAGTGTGGATACCCTTTATCACATTGTGGTTGTGGATAATCAGTGCCTTCTACTAAGATAGTGGTTGTGGAGACCGAGGTGATGACGGTGGAGGATGCCCTCCCGAAAGAGATGGTCAGGGAGGCTACTAACGTTAGGTAAACCATAGAGGTTCCACTGGAAAGAACTGATGATACTACACCCTTGGTGGAGGGGGTCGAGGTAAGGCCTACAACAAGACTGGATAAAGAAACAGTGGTAGTCTATCCATGAAAATAGGTTCCACTAAAGTGGCCACTGGAGCTTGAGTTACTGTGGAGGTGGGTAAAACAGGACCCATGATCAGGATGGCTAAAGAAGCTGTGGTGGCTGAACCTATGATAGAGGAAGCAATGACATCATCAGTGAATGAAGTGACTATGCACCTACACTAGAAAAATTGCCACTAATGGTGACTAAAGGGGCCTATTCTGAGGTCATTCCACCAGTTAGAATAACCAAGGGAGTTAGTATGATGGTTTCAACCTCCATGATACCTCAAAATGTAGCAGAAGATTCTTTCATGGGTGGAGAGACTAATGAGGAATTATTCCTTGGGATGGTCATCCATATTCTCACTCTTGAGTATCTAAAACTGGAGAACCCATTCAAAAACATACCAGTTATCTTTCCTCCTCATTAACTAGCACCACTTGAAGATTTTGAGGATTTTGTCCCATAAATTGCTAAGGATAACTAGGATATATTTTGCAAGGAGTAGAGGAATGTATGGGATTTTATCAATTACATCATTATATCTGAACTACCATAATAGTTTGGATCTCTCTACCATTGTTTGGTCAGTCTAGGGACAGGTGGGATGGATTCAAGTGCTTTTAATGCACTGTACAAGGACTTTCTCATCAAGCAGGTGTGTGTGGAAGGGAAGGAACTTGACCTGGCCTAAAGAAAACACAAGGGTGGGGGTTCCCGGATGCTTTAAAAGGATTATGAAGACATCTCCCACTTAGAGGTGATGGAACAGGAGCTCACAATGGTTGTGGATACTCTAGCTAAGACCACAAGCTATCTGAGGGATCAATTGGAAGTGTCTGAGTCCATGGAAGTTGAGATCAACAGGGTGAATACTGAATTCTGAGTGTACAAAAATAGAAGTAAATCAAGTCCAATTATGTTCACTCCAAAGCTGATGAGGATAAAGAAGACCAGGAATTATAGTAGTAGGCCTTCTAGATTACCCAACCGAGGCTGGCTGAACTTAAGCACTCGATCGCTGAGGTAGAGCTATAGAGGCACATTTTTTCAAGAGAGGGGATCCGATATGTGGATGACCCTATGAAACTCTATTTTTTTATTTTGATGCTCTAACAAATCACTTTCTTAGATGTATTATCTCGATCATATTTCTGAGATAATATATAAACCAATCCCTAAGATCACATGGGTTGTTCTCAGTGTGAGAAACAAGGGACATCCATGTGAATTATATTCATGTAAGATTGTTGGACATTCACTAAACACTTTGGGTCTACTATTATTGACTGGCCACTAAAATTGATCAGTTTGAGAGTGGATTTTTCTGGAGAACAAGGCTATTAGCACATCCGACTTTCTTTTCCAACATGAACTAATACACAAATGGGATAATTCCAAGGGCATTGAATTTATCTAAACAATGGTTAATGAGGATTGTGAATCACAATACTAAATATTTGGAACATGAGGAAAATGGCATGGAAATGTAGGATAACTTTTGACAATGTTTGAAAAACAAAATCCATACCATTATCCTAGAATGGGGACCAATAAACATGGTTTAACTACTAACCATGTTTGAAACACAGAACCTATCTCTAAATTTCATCTAAAGTCTTTCGGTAAGTTGTTCCAAGATAGTAGGTGAGCCAAAATGGAATTATACCAAGCTGTTACGGGTCCTTTCACACATGGATGAGGTTGAGGATGAAAAAAACATGAACATGAAGCATGGAAATGGAGTGATGGAATGTTCGAATGGATTACAATACTCTCATAAGTATACCACTATGGAATAGAAGTCATTGGTGTAAGAGTATCAATTTGAAAAAATATCAAATCTATCTTCCAGGGAAGTTCGATCTCAAATGTTGAGTGATAGATAAGAATGTGAACAATGTGGTGGGTGTCTAACATTAGGGAAGAGGACCTCTCAGGTGAGGGGGTGACATGTTTTGCAGTTTTATGCCATACAACTAAGGATAATAGACATGAATCTTTATGTTGTACAGTGAGGATTTTGGACATGTATATTAACATCATATGGTACAGATGAAACATTATACAGTTTAACATAATGTGACCAGGACACATCTCATGGTTTAGTGCAATTTGACCGGGATTTTACACATAGTTTAAGGTCGTACTGCCTGGACCATGGGATCTTAGTTTAAGTTCATATATTTTGGAACATAGAATTTTCTATTCCAAGTGTACTTGTGTGACATGGAGGAAGTCAACCCAACATGAATAATCCAAAATATTCTTATGTACTACAAAAGTACTAGAAAAAAGACAGATTTTGATGCAAATGGGGACCAAAAATCCCAATGCCACACAACACATCCCCAAAAGGATTAGAATGCAGTTTAAAGTCATGCTCAGACATAGATTCCTAGTTTAAGGTTATGGATATTGGACCAAGGGAATGAGTCTTCCCAAAACGGGCATATGTGTCACGGAGGAGTGACAACCCCGATGTGAATGAGGGACAAAGGGGCCCAATACCACACCACACATTACCAAGAATGCATGAACATAGTTTAGAGACATGATTCTTAGACTGGGGGATCCTAGTTTCAGGTCATAGATTTTAAACCAAGATTCCATTATGCAACCTGACCACATTGGTACACAACCTAAAATAACTCCTAATCCCAAATGAGCCATGCTCAGTGTTGGAAATAAGGAACGGTATTAGGGGCCTCTCCTAAATTATGGAAGCATGCATTAGGGGTGACACCAAGGGTATGGATTTCCACCATGATATAGGGGAGTGGATGAGAGGTAAATTAAGACTCTCAAGATCTAGATAAAGGGGCTATTGGTGAGTAAATATCAACTATTGACCAAGTTTGAAACACAGGGACCATAACCATATCAGCCAATAATGGGGTGAGAAAATGCCGTATCAACTTTTGACCGCTTCAAAACAAAATATCTATTGTTTTCTACTATAGATTGATTAGGGAATTAGAATAGGATGGGAGGTGGGATAAAATGGAATGAGACCATCACTGTTAGGGGGTTCTGTCTAGATTTAAAAGATGATGAAATCACAAATTGAGAAAGACCCAAAGTGGGAAAGGGAGTGTATCAGAGAGTGGGATTAAAACTTGAATTTTGTGAATAGTTTAAGGTCATATTGCATGGACCATGGAATATAGTTTAGATTCATGTTTCTTAGAATATAGTATCTTAGATAAAGGTCATATATTTCATACCAATGAGGATTTTATAAAGTGGATATGTGTATCGTAGTGTCATGATAAGACTGGTGTGAATGAGGACCTAGGAGGCCCGACACCACAAAATACATTCCTCAGGTGACTCACATACAGTTTAAAGTCATGATGCTTGGACTGGGGAAGGTTGATTTCTAAGGAATCAACGTGGTAGATAATAGGAATAACTCGACATGAATGAGGTACTAGGAAGGATTATATACAACATGCATAACTGTAAATGGACTATATATAGTTAAAGGTCATAATTCATGGACCATAACTGATGCCAAGATACCAAAAGTTTGATAAAACTATGGTTGGGCCCAAAGACAAAATGTCCAAGAATCGCTACGTATCCCATAAAAATGGGAATCAATCCATATTTAGTTCTTGAACACATCATTGTGAGAGACCATCACTGGTGAGGGAAATCACCTATAATGGGGGAACTAAGGCATCCCATGATTATCGTGAGGCATCTTGAACTTTTTAAGGTTAAGACAGTAGTTTAATATCATGTGTTGGGGACATTAACTACTAGTTTAAGGTCATAGAGTTCATAACATAATTTGGGAAACATATCAAATGGGTATGTGTAGTGGAAAAAACATTACACATTCCCAAGAAGACTTTTGATATTGGCCCTATGGACACCCAAATGGCATGAGTAGAAGAAATAATCGAGACGAACGAGGACTAGGGGAGAAAAATGGTTTATGAATTTTTGGTTTGTCTTGAATACAAAATTTTTGGGCATCACTACATGTCACATAAGGATGAGAATAAATCCATGTATAGTTTGAAAGGGAGATCTCCCTTCATAGGTCTGACCCATACATAAAGAGGGGCATTGTTTTGGTGTCATTGGACTAGGATATAAAATGTGGGAATCACTATGTATTTTGTGTGGATAGGAATCAAGTTTTATATAGTTATAAAGTATGCAATGGTATACATTTTATGTCAAGGGATACATCCTCTTGAGTGAGAACATGATGGTGATGTGAAGTTTATCATTGTACAGATGGGATGATGGTAGTTACATATTTTAATGTTGTGAAACTAGGATGAAAGGGGAAAATGTGTCTCAAGAGGGAAGCATAGGATGTGGTAGCTAGATCCCGATGTGAATGCAGACCCAGAAGGCCCACACCACACAATACACTTACAAGGAAGACTTGTACATAGTTTAAATTCATGATGTCTGGACTTAAACGTTTAGTTTAAGGTCATAGAGGTCAGACCAAGTGCCTAGTTTAACATCATGTTCCTAGGAAATTGTTTGTAATGTAGTTTAACATCATGCAACTAGTATGATGGTATGTACCTATTAAGTTCATGAAAATAGGGTCTCCAATGCAACACAGTTTTACATTGTGTTTCCAAGATGTCAATTCTATGTATTTTAAATTCATATAGCTTGGAATATAGGGATTGTATTTAATTTAAGGTCATAATTCTTGGAACTATATAAAATTGTTTAAGGTCGTGTTTCTTGGACCATGGGATCTTAGTTCAAGGTCATAGAATTTGGACCATGGGGAAGGGGGCTTCTCGGAATGGGTATGGAAACATGCAAGAGTGGAAAATCTAATGTGAATAAGGGACAAATGGGACCAATGCCACACCATAAATCTCTAAGAAGGCCTGAGAATAGTTTAGAGTCCTGATGCATAGACTGTGCTAAGGACAAAGGGTCAAAGGGCTGATAAGATCATGGTTGGGCCTGAATAAAAAATTCCTTGGTGTCGATACATATCCCATAAGGGTTGGAATCAAGCTACATGTAGTTCTAAATGATGCCATATTAGATGATAAATGAAAAATATAATTTCCTCTCAAGGGAGAAAGTTTTAATCATCGTACGACTAGGATAGTGATTTTTATGCAGTTAACGGTCATGCAACTAGGACGCTGATGCTATGCAATTTAAAGTCATACAGCTCAAAATATAGGGAGAAGGTATTCCAAAAATGGATATGATTGGTGTGGTAGGAACAACCTGACACAAATGAGGGTTCAAGGAGGTTTGTTCTACACAACACATTTCCAGTGAAAACCCACACATTTTTTAAAGTTTTTATGTTTGGACTTAGTCCTTTAGTTTATGGACATATATTTTAGAACTATAGGATAATCTTAACCAAAAGGTATATGTGTGGAATAGAAGGAGTAACCCAATGTGAATGAGGTCCAAGGAGGTTTGCATCATACGAAACATTCCTAGAGAGATTCTCACATAGTTTAAATTCAAAATTCATGGGATCATGCTCTTAGTTTAAGTTCATGGGGTTCGGACTATATGGTTCTTAGTTTAAGGTCATAGAATTCAGACCATATGGTTCTTATTTCATGAAAAGTATTTCTTGAGGAGTTTATCCTTTTTTGGATAATTGATGCACTCTCTATCTATAATGATCAAATAGTATGCACCATTGGGATAGACCTTGTGAATTATGTAAGGTCCCTCCCAATAGGGATCTAATTTTGGAATCTTCCTTTGGGGTATCATCAGTGTCCTGAGTGCCAGTATCATGTCACCCTAGAGGAAATAGTACAGGAAAATATTCTTATTGAACACTCTCACTGTCTTATTCTGGTGCCTCTCTAGATTATGCAAGTCTTGGATCATGTTCTCTTCGAGAGACTCTAACTTATATACATGTAATTCTACCACTCTTCCTAGTATATTATGGTTATCAAAAGTTTTCCAGAGATATGGTAGTTGAATATCTACGGGCAGGACTACCTCTATTATATACACCAAGGAATATGGAGTCTCTTGGGTGGAATTTTGAGTTGTTGTTCAATAATCCAAGAGAGTTTCAGGGGGGTTTTCAAGCCAAATTTTCTTATTCTATCTCACCATGTTCTACAAAATTTTAGAGAGGGTTTTTTTTAATGCCTAAATCTATTCATTTGACTACACATGGTAGTGAAAAGTGTGGTTAGACTAGATATTGTTCTTTGTGTATAACTTCCTCATCTCAGTAGCCTAGAAGTTGGTGATGTTGTCCAAGAGAATGGTGTGATGGACTCTGAATTGATGAATGATGCGGGATATCATGAATTCCACCACTGATCGAGATTCAAATTCCTTAAGATAAATCACTTTTGCCCACTTGGAAAAGAGATCTTTTGCGGTCATAATGAACCTGCATTGGAGAGATATTGTTGGTCGATATTTTACCATGACATCAAGTCCCTATACTATAAAGGTCCAAGAATAATTGGTGGTATGGAGGGGATTTGGCGGTCGATGCACAATTGTGTTATGGATCTGACATGCATGACACCACGTAGAAAAGTTGATGAAATCATGGACCATGATGGTTCAGAAGTAGCCCAACCTTCGAATGTGGTGGGAGATCATCAACCCTTCCTGATGTGAACTACCGGACCTGGAATTAACTTCTTATATTACCCATGGAATCTCATCTCCTTGGATGAAAAAAAAGGATAATTCTATAAAATACACACCTGAAGTGAGTCTTCTTGATATTATGCCCGCTCTGGAGGGTGAATTGTGTTAAGCACCAATGGATTTGATCACATTCAGATCTATCTAGTGGGAGAACACTGTTTTAGAGATACTAAATGAAAGGAGTCATCCTTTCATATTTTTCCTATGCTATGATAGCATATGGAGGTCCCGATGTGGAGGCACTGGCAGTCAGGTGGTTTACCTACTGACTGTCATCATGATATGGAATTATGGGGGTGATGATCCTTTGATGTGTCACATGAATAAACATATCATACCAATCAGTATCTATGAGAGAGGTGGATAGAATGGACAAGTCATAAGATCGACCATTCTATGACTGGGGGATATAAGTCACTTCTAGCTGAGAAGGGAACTAGGCCATTAACTAGTGTGTGTTCTCTAGAAAGGGAATGTGATCGGTATTCCTAATGATGTAATAACCATTTATTTTCATGATGAATAACTCAAAGTCACCCTTCACATGAAAGTAGGGGACATCAATATTAAGGGCTAGCTCAAGACCAGTAATAAGGGTCTGGTGATCTACCTATTTTTTGGTGCATTCTTCTGATTGAAGGAAAGAATATGGTATAACATCTTGCACTGGGGTGATGAATATGATCCCTGGGTTTACTCTATTAATATTGGGATCATTGATCCTTATACCAGTATAATTCCTTTAGGCACCATCAAAATGCATCTTTCATCATGACATAGCCTGATCCATTGATAGGATAGAATCATCTAAGAAATTAACATCCACAGGCTATTCTTCAGGAGCTGGATGGGTGGCTAGAAATTCTGTCAATTGTTGAACATTGATAGACTTATATAGAATGAACCTGATGTCAAAATGTGGAAGGATCACTACCCAGTTCACTAGTTATCTTAACAACATCAACTGGATTAGAATATACTTTAGAGGATCCACACAAGACACTAGCTATATCTCATGATGCTGCATATAATACTGAAAATTCTACACTATAAAAACCAATGTGAGGTAGCTCTTCTTGATAGGGGGAATGTATACTCTATTTTTAGGATCATGAAACTAAGATAGTGTAAAATATTATATGTCCCTTAATTTTTCTTCTGGGAAATAAGGGCACAAATAGATCACTCTAGGGCAGTTACATAAAGGACCAGAGGCTTCCTAGAGACGAGTGACATCAGAACCAAATGTTGTAGTAGATATTACTTGATATCATCAAATGTGGTATGGAACTCTTCATCCCATTGGTAGATTATAACTTTCTTCATGATCATAGAAAAGGGATTACACTTTTCGGCTAGATTAGTGATGAATAGAAATATATATTCTAAGTGTCCTTAAAGGCCTCGGAGCTCCCATAGGTTGCTTAGGGGAGAAATTTTGATGATGTATTTGATCGTATATGGGTCAATCCTGATGCCTCAGTATTAGAGGATGAAGTTGAGAAACTTCCCATAGGTAACCCCAAAGGAACACTTCAAGGAGTTAATAATAAAATGTTAAGATTGGAGGAAGTGAAACACTTTCTCAAGATCTTTGAGATGGTCCTGACACTAGCAAGATTTCACCACCAAATCATTCACGTATCATTCCACGGATGTCCTGAGAATCGGTTTAAAGATATATTTCATGGCCCACTAATAGGTGGATCATTCATTCTTTAAACCAAAAGGTATTACCTAATAGTAAAAGGTTCCTTGTGTAACTTTTAATGAGGTCACTATTAAAAAAATGGCCTTTAATAGTGCTTGAATATGCCTTTATCAGTGCTAAAAAACACTAATCATTTGAGTGCGGCTAAAGGACCAAAGCTTTTATCAGCTATTTTTTAGCACTGTTAAAGGCCCCTTCTATCAGTGGTTTTGTAGCATTGTTAAAGGGGGACTTCAACAGTGCTAAAAAACACAAATAAAGCCCCCACTGATTAATGGTATATATAAAAAATCCACAACCCACCCACCCCCTTCATCAGTGCTTCCAACCCCCACCCCTTTATTACCACTTCCCCCACCCCTTTATCAGTGTTTTAGATAATCTGTCCCTATCACACACTCCCCTACATCCAACAATTTTTGAACCATAAACCTACAATATACACATCAAAGCCTTTTCTGCTCCCCTAAACTATTTTGATTCACATTTTATGATATATCTATATATTTATATATATTTCATTATATTGTTTATCCACATATTTATATATATGTTTATATATATTTTTATGTATTAATAAATATATTTTATATGTAAATATGTTTAATTATTTATTTATAAAATTAAATTTTTATATGTGAATATATAAAAAAATATGTACATGTTGTTATATATTTGATTATAAATAGTAGTAAATTGTGAAAAATGATAAAATTTCAAAACAATAATATAAATATGAATGTAATACCTTGGAATAAATTCAGTCCCCACCAAAAAAATGGAAATAATACCACCATAAATGAGCCTAAAAATCAATTGAATGATAAAAAATCATGGTGCGCCAACTAAAAACTCAATATTGGAGGAATTTTAAGCCTTTTTACCCTCAAAAAATGTGAAAAGGTTTTACCTATATAACTAACAGGGTAGATATCATTGTAGTATTTGATTTTATATGTGGTAGAGCTCAAAAAGACACCCAGATCAAAAATTATGACCCTTTGAAGTTTGAGTTATGTTTTCAACTTATTTTAGATATTTTATTGATTTTTTGATTTTTTTTGTCTTCAAATTGTTATTAAATTATTATTAGTTGATAATAATTAGAATATTATTAATTAAAAATATTTTTTAAATTATTTTATAAGTTATTTCTATGAAATATCTTATATATTAAGTGTAAATGTCAATTTACCTTATTTAAAATACATTTTAAAAAATATATATTACATTTAAATCCATATAAATATATTTATATATTATTTTTAATGAAGTGTAATTTTTTTGAAGTATAATTTTATCAGAACTTGTAAAAGAGTGATGATAAAGGACCCCCTTCAATAGAACTTCTTTTAGAACTTTTAAAGACCCCCTTTAACAATGCATTTTTTAGCACTGACAAAGGGTGTCTTTAACAAGGTTTTTAGCTAGCGTTGTTAAATCCATAGTGCTAGATAAACCCAGTTTTTTAGTGGTGGGTAGATTCCTCATCTTAGGGGGTCATTCAGATTTGGTTGTATCATAAGTATCCATCCATGAAGGAGAGGTCCTAAAACACAGATATGGCATCGATCAATAGCTCTATCACTAGAAGGGAAAAACCATCCTCCAAATAATGGAATTTCGGGTCTTGGAAGTCAATACAGACTCTAATATTCACTTTTTTCTTCCTAACTAGAAAATTTTTTGGTTAGACACTTAGGGTACTAAACTTCCTTAACAAAGCTAGATTTGATAATCGTATCAACTTTGGGATGGACCATGGAACCATCAGAAGGGTGAATTTTCTTGGAAGGTTGATTAAACTCGTGATGTCTCACTGGGAGGCTGAGAAGGTGGATAGAAACCTGAGGGTCTAGTTGTGGCATCTCGTTATAGCTTCAGGTTAAGACAACGTGGTGTTGTTTTAGGAAATTCACATACTATTGATGTTCCTCCACAGGCATGGTTGCACTAATTATCTTTCACATCAGATTTATCTTAGTACCAAGGTTCACCTGAGAAAACTCATTGACAGTGGTGGATACACCCTCTTCAAATGCGAGAAGATAATATTTTAAATCCTCATCATCATCTGAGTCTGGGGAATCAGTTGGAGGAGACAGTTCATTTGGATCAGCTGATTATGGGGGAACACTGATGCTGGCTTAGGCAACGGATGTGGAATCCTCAGTAAGAGACTCCAGCTCTGCCGAAACCATGGTGAAAAATACTTTCATACCAATTCCATTAGACCTTTTACCATAGGTCCTATTATTGATATCAAAGCAATGGTGGAAAGTCAGTTTATGTTGGTTCAACCCCACTCGGTGAAACATGTGAGTATGATGTATAGTTTTAGTCATGGAGAGAACATCTCAGTATCTCATAGGGGTAGGGGTTTCAAGTATCACCCAATCCTAGCCTTTTTAGGAATAAGAGGTGATCTTATAATGTTCTTTATACTTAGGGACATGGAACCCTTTCCCCTAAAAAATTACAATGAAATTTTCGAAGTCTGGTGACCACATTTTGATGAAACATCAAATTGATTGTGATTTTAAGTTTCATTTGAATTATAGGGAAGACACTAGGTTGTCTCTCAATGAGTGTTGATAGGTTTAGAGTATGCCTTTTTAATAAAAATTACTAAAAAGGGGGTGATTTTGAAAATATTTTTATGAAACTAAATTAGTTTAAAGAGTTTAATAGTTGAGAAAGAATCATATTTTGAAAATATATGATAAGTATTTAATCATTTCTAAGTTACTACACCACTTGAAAAGTTTCTTGTTCTAAATTGATTATTAGGTTTTTTGGTGTAATCATTTGATTGAGGGTTAACCAAGATCTTGGGTACCCACAACCCCTAAAATTATGAAAATAAGACTAAAACTTGACATAATAATCATATATTAAAGTTCCAACCTCTAAGCATAAATTAGGGTTTTTCAAGTAACCCTGAAATCTCAAATGTTACATAAAGAATATGAGTCTTATGTTGTCTAATTGGAACAACACAAGTCGCACACTTAAAAATTCACACTGATCAATTATGAAATAAGAATTGTTTCAATTAAATGAATCAAAAAAGTTAATAAACATATAAAAGAACAATTCCAAATGACAAAATACACCAAATTAGTAGATAATTATGTGTCGTAACTCCCTCTTCAAGTGTGTAGCTCCCTTGCAACAATTACCCACCGCTTAGATCGGTATCAGAAGGAGGAGGAGGCTCGGGTGGAACTTCACCTTTATCCTTGATCCCCCTACGAGGATAGGGGCCTCTAGAACATCTTGGATGAGCATAGGACTCCTTTGTGTCTCCAAAATGGCAGAGATTTTCTTCTGGATAAAACTTATAAATGACAAACCCAAGGTTCCATTTTATAGGAAAAGTGAAAAGTGGTTTTGGGAAAAAATATTTCTTAAAACCACTTGGACCATGGTTTTTGATGGCCAAACAGTCTTATATATTTTTTAAAAAAACTAAAAAAAATTATCCCATCTTCCTGAATACATACACCAATTGTTTGGAACCATTTGGACAATCACATCTGGAGATATAGATAAAATATAGAACACTATTTTTGAC
The DNA here is from genome assembly GCA_963277665.1 of Viscum album. Classification (NCBI taxonomy): domain Eukaryota; kingdom Viridiplantae; phylum Streptophyta; class Magnoliopsida; order Santalales; family Viscaceae; genus Viscum; species Viscum album. The sequence goes on from OY728158.1 coordinate 1,470,956,147, forward strand.
TTTGTGTACATTAAATTCCCTAGACATATTGGTTCGTATGGGCCCCTTAATGGAATAATGGGGCTTGGGTTCTTCATATGAAATGAAAAAAAAAATTAATTTTGGGCCATCCCACAAAATATCATCCCATTTGGATGCATGGTTTATTAGGAGTGTGCGGTTGAGTCCACTAGTATGCTTGGATCTTATTCAGTTTGGCCCATTTTTCTTGGACACCATCATGGGTCATCCAAATCACCTTCACCTATAATTAAATTATCTAAAAAAAGTAACATTTACCTTTTTAATAGTGATAAACACAGAATAATTTAATCAAAAATGAAGTTAAATTTGTTATTATGTTTATAATTTTCAATACAAAACCAGTTTAGCACAGTAGTAAAGGGGTGAAAATGAAACAGTGAATCGCAGTGTGATCATCTGGTATTATAGCCTCCAATCAGTGAATTGGGAGGATGAAATCATCTTATAAATATGTCCATGAGTTGGTTGTAATGGTCGTTTTCTTGACCTCATTTTCCTTAACTTTATTTTACTTTCTCTTATAATAGTTGGCATCCAGATAGTGGGTTTTGTAGGAGTCAATGGGAGATGCATCACCTTGGAGCATGTCTACCCAACCATTGAGTGAGTACTTGAGGCATTGGTGATATGAGGAGGGAACTATTATGTGTAGATAAATCTAGGGACTACCCATCAGTGTGTTTTATGTGGTATCCTATAATATGACCATGAACTTGGTGTTTACTATCATGCCACTGAACGGGGTCTTCAACTAGATTCTTCCACATAGTCTCTGGTTGGTCCTATCATAGCCCTGAATATTCAGGTTAGAGGGACTCAAATCTGATTCAATCAGTCCCATCTTGCTGGGCATCTATGTTGGGATTAGGTTGATCCTAAAACCTATTTTGACTATATAGTGATAGACCTCCACGCCATTGATATGTATGGTGATGTACAGTGGGAGGATGTTCCCCTGCACAAGGGATCCCTCATCTTCTCTGGAGAATGAGATGGTGTCTAAGAATTATACTCACTTGAATTCCTCAATATTGAAGGTATTTAAGGCCTCTAACTCTATTTTTAACTTGATGGGCATCCTCAAGGCTTCTTCAAGGGCCTCAAAAATCCCTTTTGAAAGGTAGAGGGCCTCAAGAATTGAGATGTTCGTAGGGTTTCTATATAGAAGCGCCATATTCTAGGTGTTGCTCAGTAAGGAGCTCATTAATAATCCATTTATGATATGTGACCTCCTGGAGCAAGGCAGCAACAGCAAGATCCAACTCTATCTTCTACCTAATATCATAAGGATTAGAGGACTTGGAGTTTCTAATCTATTCTTTACCCTTGTCAATGTTTTGATTGGTCAGAAATGATACAGAGGGTTCCCTGAGACCGTGTTCCGGAATTTTTCAGTGATTTTGGATGTCGATGTGAGGGTCCAACTAATACTGTGCTTCCCTAGGGGTGGTTTTTCTTTATTGTTCTCTATATTAGTTTCCCTGTATTTAGGCAACCCGAGATCATCCATATTTACCATAACAATACCCAGAGGCATATCATCAATATCAACGAGAAAGTCTAACTACCTCAAGATAGGTATAAAATAGAGAGTAGTGTACTACCCTGACCCTAGATCTATATGTATGAATACACCTCTTCCATAATTCTATAGAGCACTATGAAGATATTGATGCATCTTTGTTGGAGGGTCTGGTGGTATTCAGGTGACGCACAGTGCTACTCCATTGGGAGTGCTTCCAACTCAACAATACGACATTACTGGTCAATGTTGTCAAAGTATTCTCAACTTCTTGGGTAGACCAACTGGTGGTCGCAGAGGAAAAAACGTGTCATATATATATTATAATGGAAGAAATCAACCAAAACCTCATTTTGGGACTTTGGGATGTCAAATGTTTGAGTTTCATTTGACCAAAACATGAAAAATAATTGACTAGTATCCAATGTATACTATAAGATTTCCTTCTTAGAAGAAGGGTCTTTCTCTTGATTATCCCAAGATTCAGTTAGTTCTTGATGAGAAACTAGCGGAAGAACTGATGTGGATTAGTGTGAATGTGGGTTTTCCAATAGAGGATCCATTGCATTAGTTGATTTATCTCTACATGTTGGGTCATCTCTTGAGGGTGGCACCAACCGCATCATTACATCCCTGTAAGACTTATTTCTTACCACTAATTCATGTGTGAGGGTAGTGGCATTCATCTATGGGTCTAAAAAATGCTCATAGCCTATCAAATTCTAGAATAACTCTTTGTGATATTAGGTAGAGGTAGAGAGTGAAACTGGAAATGACAGAGATGACTGCATCGTGAGACCCTATAAGGGAGACATATCTTCCTCAACCTCCATATACTTGTGAATGGATTTAGGGATTTTTTAGATCACACCTTATGAGATAATGAACCTTAACTATTAGGATCCTTCCACATACTCTAATATAGATGATTGGGGTGAAGGTTCCATCATTGAATCATATTCTAATTTGGAGTCTTAGAAGTGAACATGATTGACAATGACATACCACTTCCCAAAAAATTTCCTTCGGCAGAAGCGATTCATCCTTCTACCCGAGGACAGTTCTTCAAGGTAGGGGGTTCTTTTGAATGGGGATAACATTCATTCTAGTTGATGTTGGCATGGGGAGTACCTCCACTTTGATTGTTTGGATATGGGGAGGGCCTCCATATCGGTTATCATCAGATCATAGAGGACCTCCACTTTAACTATTGTAGGAATGGGGCTGACCTTTACTCTGGTTGTTGACGCAGTAGGGAGGACATATTCTTTGATAACTAGAAACATGGGGAGTAATTACATGTTTTTTATGATAGTGAGGAGGTACTCCTATTTGGTTGTTTGAAGTATAATGATGGCCTTTACACTGATCAAAGTAGACACAGGGAGGACCTCTATGTTAGCTACTAAAAGAATGGGGGGACCTTTGATGTGGCTAGTGGAAACATGGGTAGGGCCTCTATTTTTACCATTATAGGAGTGGTTAGGACCTACACTTTAGTAGGATATTGTATGGGGAGGACCTCCGTGTTGGTTGGAAGTGATAGCATAGGGAGTGCCTCTACTTGGACAAGTGATGTAAAGAGGAGGAACTTCATGTTGATTGAGTGTAACATGAAGAGGGCCTCCATGTTGACTGGTCATAGTAGCATAGAGAGGACCCCTGTACTGGATATCAAAGTGGGGAGTACCTCTACTTAGGTGGGTGGCAGTGCGGAGAGGACCTCAGCACCAAAACTTCTCATCACGGTTTGGCCTGTAACGGTTACTGGCAGTTCTGATGATTGACAAGGTCAACCCAACCTACCTATGGGATAACTAAGGTCTCGATCCCAATCAGGCATGAATGGATACCTTCTCATCGATCACAAGGTATCTGATTCCAAAGTCATATCTTCAAAGGCTTTCACTATATGTATCTCATGTTTATCATGAGGTAACTTAATCTATAGGGATTTATCTTCCAAGTATTTCACCTCAGGTATCTCATTTCTAGCATGAGGTAGAAGTATAAGATAGTTTGTGAGTTTAACATCCTGTAGAGACAGAATGAGATTTATCATAATTCCCCACAGAGGTGGACTAAGGAGTCATGTCCTTAAGAGGTAACACCATGAAAGTTTACTAGATGGATGGATTAGAACACCCTATAGATGCAGACCTAGAAGGTGTGTCCAATAAAGGGAATATGTCACACTGTGAAGGTTCATGCGTTCTCTATAGGGGAAGACCTGGGAGTTGTGTCCCATAAAGGGGATATATCACATTGTAAAGGTATATGGGTACTGTATGGAGTTGGACCTGATACGTGTGTCCCATAAAGGGAATATGTCACATTGAAGTCTGATCTAGACACCCATGGAGGTGGATCAGTGATGTGCACCCCTAGAGGGGGGCACCAAGTTTTACCATTGGACGGGATTGAACCTCGTAAAGGCATCCTACATACCCTTCTTAGAAGGTAGGTATCAAAACTCATATGGTTTGAGAAATTGGGGCTTGAACCAGTAAGAATGCCCATTTTAGGGGGACATGATTGGGGCTTAAATTTATGATTTTCACTTTATAAAAGGATTTCTTTTAGTCAGATGGTGTAGGCCTTATGCATGGAATATTCCCTTCGCAAGTGGATTTCTCTGGGTTGGATTGTGTAGAGCTTACACATGGAAGCTTCCCTAATAGTTGGAAAAACCTTACTAGGATGTGGCATACTGGGGAAGATCAGGATGGATATAGATGGAGTGATGGGTGTGAATATAGTAGATAGAATCAATGTAATTATAGGGTTAGACCATGGAAAGGATTCCCACGTATCTCTATTGTTTGGGGATAAAAGACCACATAGTTTGGAAGCAGGGCATTGGGGCTTACACCGTAAAGGATGCTCGTGCAAGTGAAGCATGTGGTTGAGGATTACACATAGGATCTTCCCATTTGATGAACGGTTCTTATGGTTGACACTAACCTTTAATCCCATGATATTCAAGCTCAATGTGACAAACAAGAGGAAGCAGTATACCTAACACTCTAGTCATGAAAGATGTAGTGACGAGAGATGATATGAGGCTTACACATACGAGATTCCTGTGGAAAATTTAATTTTGTGTGGGTAGGATATTATTCCATGTGAAGAGGATCTTATACCATGTGAGGATATGTATTGTGAAGATAATCCCCTATCACTTATACACAAAGAATCATGCACCTTTAGTATAGGGTAAGTTCACAGTTTAATGTCATGTGTTGAGGATGTTGGTGCTAGGAAGTTTTACATCATGCAACATGGATGTTAGGGACTCGCTCCTTACCCCATCAGTCTTACATAATTGTATCTCATGGACCCTTGGTAGGGGGTGGATATAGAAATTCCAAGTTTCAAAGGTGTGGAGGAGTGTTCAATCACAAGGTCCACATTAGCATGCCTATTTTGAGAAGTAAAAGGCGTTATCATACCTATGATGAGAATAAAAAGTTAAATAGGAATATTATGCCACACTTGAATTGGATTATACCACAATAATGGGTGACACATGTCACATAAGGACTTGAGGTATAGCTGAACTGGTCCCAGATGGGTGTGGGGCCCTTGGGAACTCAACCTTCGTGAAGAGGTGTCTGCATAAGGGACAAAACATGGAGAAGTTCGGGAGGGGGTCTTCGTGAAGCATAGGTCCCCACAAAGAAGTGATTCATGAAGTTCAGGTGCTTTATAGAGGTTAGGGGATTTGAAAATGAGGATGATTAATGAAATAGGGTGACCTTACCTCAGGATTAATTCATGGCTCGGGAAATAAGTGCTTCATAAAGGTCTGATGTTTTGAGAAGCCTCAAGTACCCCTTGGGGCCTTCTTCCTTCGTGAAGGATGGAGACCTTCATGAAAGGAATCCCCCTATGGGTGGTGGATTTCAAGAACACAAAAAATGGTTTTCCACAAATCCCAATTACCTTTTATGATTCATCTTGGTCTATTTCGTGATGCTCAAGTGCTTCGCGAATTGGGAATAATTCGAAAGCCAAAATGTTGGGGTAACCATCATCCAAAGGTCGAAATGATCTATGTATTTATAGGAACATGGGTCTCACAAAGATAAAAAGTGGTTAAAAATGAAATTTGGGAACCATAAAGGGTCGTGTCTTCATCAGACTCATGAAGGCTATTGTCAATGCTTCACACAGTCAAGAAGCACTGTCGGACTCACTGAGGCTACCCTCAACGCTTTATGAGATCATGAAGGCCCTTCTTGGTTGGGAGCTCCATGAGATTTGAGAAGTATTCAGGATTTCAAAGAAGACTTCAAGTGATTATAGGGGCCATTTTGGGCTGTATTTTCTATTAATTGGATTCTTCTTCTTCAATTGTTCTCATGGCACACATTTTAGTGCTAATAGTTGTGTTTTCATCTTATACCCCTATATACATATGTGCCAAAGACACATCCACTTGTAGTGTCCATTTAGGGATGTATTTTCTTGATAAAATACTTAATCTATACTTACCAAAATTTAGGTATGTTTTCTTATAATTATTCCCATTCCTAAGGATTTATCTAGAGTTTTCTAATCCTAATCCCAAAAATAACTAAACTTTTCCTTTGATACCAAATATAACAACACAACCCTTTATTACACATTAATTCATGATTTATTACATAATATTGAACATAATAAAACCCATTATATTAATAATTCTAGTATCTTTGGGAATTAGGTACATTACATAACAACATAAAATACAAAATACATCATCTTTATTGAAAACTTCCTTAACATGCTAGTACTTAAAACTGCATAGGATAACCTGGGGAGATACATAAGAAAGGGGTGATCTATAAAGGCTAGTAAGAAAATAAACATGGTATTACATGAAGAAATTAATACATGTTATACAATAGGAATATCAATAAATAATGAAGGAGTGATAATCATAAACATTAACAATGAGGCATGATATAGCATGATAACATAAAGGTAACATGGGAAATGTGGCAACAACTTAAAACATTGCATCATAAACATAGTTCAAGGATAACTGTTAGGAAATCATGGTGAAAAAATCATAGTGATGGATTAGGTTCACTCCCTAATCCCTTGAAATATGTATCATGAGACTAAAATATTACCCAATGCATTGGATTGCTATATACTTTTGGGTTCACCCTTCACATTCATTTCATTCTCATGCTTAAGTGTGCCATGTTGATCATACAACATGGATTCAATCATTATCATATTTTATTCCATGATAAAGGAGTGTTGAATACATACATGTAAGTCCTAAATCAATAAGTATAAGTGTATAAAGGTGAACACCCTAGATAGGAAATGTGTAAGTGTATTCACTGCATAATTGTTTGGCATGGAAAGATCATGATTAAATTTCGGTAGCATAATGAGGGCATATAACTGTTCATGGAAGGGATTGATAAGAGTGAAATGGGTTCATCATAATTTAGAGATAATATGAATTTTAAGGGGATATGGATGAACATATCCCAATATTAGGAAATGAAGATAAATGATATAAGATAAATAAGATACTTGAATAAATAGGAAAATAAAATGAACCCTTACTTGAGAGTGTGACTCCAAATGCTTGGGAGGAGCTTATTGAGAGATTGGGGGAACCTTGGGAGGATTTTAGAGAGGGGAGGGTAGAGTAAATATGTTCTATAAGAATTTTTAGAGAATATAAATGTTATATTGGGTGGGTTAATAATACACACTATATATTTATATTGTATTTAATTTTTACCTGCAAATTCAATTGTCTCAGAAAATTATGAGAATTTTACCATTGGATAATTTTGAAATTATGATTCAAAAAATAGTATTCATTTTATCAAAATATTTTTAAAATATTTCTATTTTCAATTTTAAAATAAGAATCGACATTTATTGAGATATACTGGGTTTTTTTTGACAATAAAAGTTTTCGAACCCTTATAAAAATTACATTTGACTTCATAAAACTCATATCAAAATTTATATTTAATAAAAATTATTTAATAATAATATTTTATTAAAATATTATCTATTTAAAAAATCCATTAATTCATCAAAATAAACATCTTAATTGAAATTGAATACTAATTAAAAATAAAACTTGTGTTTTATTCTATAAAAAACAAGATCATTTATAAAGTAACGATAAGAATAAAATATGAACATTATTCTAAATAAAATAAAAATAAAAATATTCATATTATTATGGTATTGATACATATCCCTTTAATACACTAGAAAATTCATTTAGGGTAAGGTGCGTGATTGTGAGATTTTTAGGGGTGGTTCAACGTACATGATTTGGGCTATGATCTTGATGAGATTGAACTTCTTCTATAAACAATTTCACTCATGCTTAAGTTATTGGATCTAAACTTGGGCTAGGTCATTGGAAAATTCTAGTGATTCAAACTCCCTCAAAATCTCTGATAAATGGGCTTCATAGGGTACAATCCTACTGGTTAAGTCCATCACTTCTTTTTTCTAAGTCAATTGGATTTTTTAAATCCCTATATTTATACTAATCATATGATCACTATTCAATGACTATATTATAAATGGTAATGATGCTTAATGGTCTTTTAAATATCGTAGGATATAATAAAACCAATGAAGTTCATGTGTTTTCTATAACCATACTACATAATATTACATTAAATTAAATCTCAAGTGGAATTTTATTTATAAAAGTTCGGGTCATTACATTTTTTATGATGAATAGTAAAAATAATAATTATTAATTATCACAGTTGTGGTTAAAACAAGTTTACCATGGGTTAAACTAAATATATAAGTCTTATAATGACTTAAAACCTTATCTAATTTATATTTTTTGACTTATTCTAACTCTATCTTAGCTAAGTTCAACATATTTTCCATTTTGGATCCACAAATCCATGATTATGACCATTATAATAATTTAAGTAAAGAAAAAGACAAAATTCCACTATTACTTTTAAAAACCGCTTATGTGTTCACATAGGGATAAAAAGGAGGTATGTTTGGTTATAAGTATTTATTTTAAGTATAAATAATTTTAATATATCAAGTTAACTTATTTATAATTTTTAGTGATGAAATAATTATCTTAATTTCATATGTGACTCCGACACTGTAATTATTTAATTAAAAATAAAATAAAATAAATGATTTTAAAAATATTAAAATTAATATAATTTGAATAAATTTTTTCATTACATACATTTTTTATATAATTATAATATATTATGGAATTTTTAAAGGTACATATTCTAATTCCATCCTTGTATTGATGTTTTTAATGTCAAATTTAATGAATAGTGTCAAAATTGACATTAATAATATTTTATAATAAATAATGTTTTATTAAATTATTTAAAACTCCTAAAAATATTATAATAAACCTAGTAAATTGGATATGTTTTATAAAATCAAACTTGGTTCAATTATGGTCCTTTTTTCCTTTTATATGAATTTTATTATCCCCTAAAGTGTAAAAGCCTTAATACCATGGTAATTGAAAAAAAGGGTTAAAGTGGGTTAGAATAGAAAGATAGGAGAAAAAACCTAATATAAACATATCCAAATTTTATTATATGATATTATTTCTTCCCATAATCATCCTATAATTTAAATATATAATTTTGATCCATTTTCCATGAGAAATGTTTTATATTAATTTAATACTCTAAAAAATTCTAAAAGTGCCCCTCTCCTCACTTATAAAAGGTAAACTACTATCATATTTTATTCACAACTATAGATCTATTTAGTTCAAAAAATAATTACCCAAATTTATTCCTTACATACCTTCCCATTTCCTAGAGGCCTTGGTTTTATCATAAAACCAACCTAGGGAAGCTTTTGGTGTAAACCTTAAGAGGTTGTTTGAAGAAGAGGCATAGTTCTTAATCAAGCATTTTTGTTTTATTTCTTCTTCCACCTCCTTAAAATATTATTAAACCATGATAATATGTTAAAATAAGTATCTCAAATATACTTATATGTTTTTATGTTAATTTAATACATAAAATCTATCTTATATTCCATCAAATGGGAAATAAAATTATTGTTCATGTGTATGGCAGACTACAGCATCACAAACCGATGTAATTAATTTTCTATCACCTATTATTATTATCAGTTTTAATGATGGATATAATTTATATATATTATATTCATGAAATATTTATCATTATGAAATAAAAATACCTCAATTAATTTTTTACCTTTCCATTCACTGAAAAATGGTAACATGTTTCATGCGTACGTGTGGAATACCACTTCTACGAAGCGATGTGATTTTTTATTCATCACCACATCACAAATATAATATATATAAGTATATTAAAATAAATAATATGGTATTTAATATATATGTTTAATTATTTAATGATAAAATAATACTTATCTTCATTCTATAATGATCTTTCAAAAATGAAAATGTTGCTCATATATATGTACGGCTTACCATCTACATGATTATAACATAGTTCATTTTTCATAGCCATACATAATATTTGGTTTAAAATTTAAAATTTATGTATAAAAATTATAATTATTTAATGATTATTATTCTAGATATTATGTAGCAATGACCACTTTAACCATTATCAAACTACCGAAGTCATTTTGGACATATGAACTGAATACCGTCAAAATGTCTGACATGAAATTAATTGATTAAGTAATTTAATATAATTTAATATTAAATAAATTTAATTTAATAATAAATAAGAAAAAATTTCTAAATAAAGTAAATAATTAAAATAATTTTATTATTTACAAAGATAAATAACGTATTTCACGATTCAAACCTGAGGTAAGGGATTTCATCTCAATTTCCATTCATTACCGAATATTTTAAAATTATAAACCAATTTTTTATATGGTTTATAGAATTACCCTTTTACATGTTATATAAATAATTATAAAATAATTAGATATTTTAATTTTAAATTCAAATTATTTCATCTGAGGGGATTTTACTTAAAAGTTACCAAGGGGTAAAGGGTTTCATAACTCAATTTTCTTCATTAGGTTGTAGTACTTATTTATTGTCCGTGATATTTTAATATTATGTGTATAATAAATTTTGATTATTTATGTTTTATATCCACTTTTTTATGTGGATTTAAATTTGGTACACATAATAAATTCATTGATTAATTCTCACTTCCACTGTATGATCTTTGTAAGAGATTTTGTCTCAATTTCCACTCCATTGAGACATATTTGGTAATCTGAACCTATTTATTATTATGATAAGTATCTATTATCCCATTTATATGGTGTATTATTAATAATTTTATATTCATGGTATTTAATTTTTCACTTGAAGTTATTTATTTCGTGGGTTTATGATTTTAAAGTTACCAATATGGTAAGGAATTATTTCACAATCTCATCATTGTTCAGGATTGTTTATACTTATGTCTCAACTGAGGTAATTATATTTTATTTCTATATTAAAACAAATATATTTTCTTGTCATATGATTATTTCAAAATATTATAATTTTTCCTTTCATTTTCCACTTTTAAGTACTCAAGAGATCAAAATTATTTTTTTAAGGAAAACGGACTTTGTTTTTCTACTCGATCGGGGATATATTTCTTCCATATTCATATTTTCCTTAAAATGTTAAAATAATATTTTTACTATTATCCAATGAGTTTTTAAATAAATGTTTACCCATATTTTAAAAAAAATTAAAAATAATCTTCCTTTCATTTTCAAAGGAAGGTACTTTTTGAATTTTCTTACAAAAGTGTGAAAGGAATGTCTTTTTTAACTTATACAGAATGGAAATAATTTCCCATAATCATGACCTATCAATGTTTTAAATATTACATTACAATTTTGTATTTTTATTTTTAAAGAAAATATTTTTCCTAATATTCTAGAAATTTTTAGTTTCCAAAAGCAATTTTCAAAGTAAAAAAGGGTATTTTCTTCAATAATTTTTTTAATCAAATTTTTATATTATTTCTATTCATAAAAGGTAATAACCATTTATTTTAATTATAGTCCATTAGGGGTATTTTTTTAGGGTTTCATACTTATGCTTTATCTGGATAGTTTGTGATAATTTTTATTGGGGGAAATATTAACATATTGTATTCTATTTTTCAATATGAATATTTATATTGATTATGTATTGAATTGTTATTCACCCATTTCATATGAAGAATTTATTGGACTTAGTAAGTGATGGGTGGGGCCATATATATTCCCTAGATTCATCAGTAGGTCTCATGAGATAAACTATCATGGGTATTTAGTTGACGCCTTACCCATTTATGTATACTGTCTTGGAACGAGGCCTCACAGTATGTTTATGATGTCTATCCATATTCATTCAAACATTATGAGATTTTTTATTGATGTCCAAGTGATTATTTAAATATTTATTATATCCATGGATAAGTATCAATTGTAGGTGATTAGTTATATAGAATTATATGATAATCATTTATTCTTGTCATATTATTCTTTGTGCTCAAGTTATTGATTAAATGCCATGTGTTTTCAGAAATTTACCTTTTCGTATTGATTATGTCTTATTTTCTCAAGATAGATTCCATTGTATGTATCCCTTACTAAGAATTTGAGATCATCTCTTATTTTGTTTCATTTATCCAAGATATGAAGAAGTGATTTTTGAGTAATTCCAAGGATACATAATATTTACTTTCACTATTTTTATCCTTTTATGTTATCTAATGTAATTTGATATTCAAGTATAAATCTAGTTTTCCATGAATACAAAGATAATAGGACATTTGGTTTTAATCACTTGTATATAGCACCAATGTAATAAATTAACCACTGGATTTGGGATATTGGGGTCAGGGTATTTACATTTTGTATTAGATAAAGTTTAGTAGAACCCTTGGGAACTATATTTAGGAAAACATAGATTAGGGAACATATCCCTATGAGAAACTTTGAGGAAATTCCCCAAAGGCACTATTTTTATGATTCATATGATGATAGTTTAATATTTTTAGGAACCATCATGTGTTAATAAGTCTAATTATGATTATAAGTTTAAAGGTATAGATACCCCTTATGAGGATTTATGTGATGGAAGAACCTTAAAGAAATTTATTGAGTTTTAATAAATGTTTGAGGTTTATGTAAACCTTATGTATAACATGTGTTTATTGAGAAGGTTATTTGAGGAAAAAAATCTTCATATTTTTTAAAAATAAGTTTAAACTTATTTATAACCTTCAGTTTTAATATGATCATGTCAAATTAATAACAATCAATTAAGATTATTTTATTTTTTGAAAAAATAAGTCATATAGAAAACCTTTGTGGTTAAAAAGTGATTTGATGACTAATTTAATTGTTTAGTATTTTCATTATATTTTTGGGAATGTTATAAGAATTTTATTAATATAGTTTTAGAAAAAGGAAAACTGGCATGTTGGGTGATAACCCATCACATCCAGAAAGACCATGAGGCTTGAACTCACAACTAAAGGGAGACAAGGGAACAATTCTTACCACTGGCCTATATGATGTTTTGATTACTATGATATTGTTTTTACTTAAATGGTTTGAAAAATAAAAATTAATTTAATTTTTGGAAACATATTATAGGATCAAATAGTTTTTTATTCTTAAATTATTTTGAGATTATAAATGATATTTTGGGAGATATTTCATTAGGTTTGGGTATATATAACATTTTGGTTAACATAGAGGATTATGTGGAAAGAATGTTATTAAATTTTTGGATATGTAATCTGAAGGGTATGATACAACCTTTTAGGTTAAAACCATATTCTATGATGAGGTTATTGAGGTTATTTGGGATATAGGGGATGATCTATGTTGAACCTTTCACTTTATTTTTGAATTTTAGAGATCAGTATATTATATCTTCATATGAAGGTTAATTTATTTTGGCTATTATCTTACATTGTGATAGTAAATTTGGTTTTATTAAAGATTGGAGTAATATATAGTTGTTATTTTTTGGATTATGTGATCCATTAGAAGTTTATTTTAGTGATTCATGCATAAAAAACTCATATTGAATACTCGTCACATAGAGTAAAATATGATATTTTAGAGAAAATTAATTAAAGGGTGAAATTATAGTTTCAATTAAATATATTTCCTTATGTACTTAGTCTAGATGGTAAATTAATTCACTAAATTTTGGAAAAGAATATTCTAATAAAAAAAATTATTTATTCACCTTCATTTTCAATGAATCAATGGTCTTTTCACTCATCACAGATTTATCACTTTGTGTCCATTAAATTTATCTTGATCATTCACTTACTTATGACCAATGATCTATATCACTCTCTATAATTATTTTAGAATTATGATTTTATTATGTCTATATTGCAACACCACAAGCTTCCATGGTATGCTTCTCTTTGAATAATACAATAGCATGTGTTGTACGCAACTTCGAGTTCTAAAACACCACAACCAATCAACTAGCCGTTATGAATAGTAATACCCACTTTTTAAAATTTTATACATTTTATCTTTCAAAAAGGACTTAATTTTTGGATTCTGAATATCAAAATTATATTAGGGTGAAATTTTGGTACTTTTATGATGACTTTCATATTTTGATGAATAGTGAAAATTACTAAATTTTAATTAAAAAAACTTTTTTAATAGAAATAATTAATAGTGATAAATTATGAATTTGAGTGATTTTAAAGTATAATTAGATTATAATTTTACCATTTAATCCAATTTATGTCATTGGACATATTTTCATATTTAAACTGGACATAAGAAAGTGTCAATCTTTTGATAGTTATTATTTTTTAAAAACATGTTTTTTGTTTTGACAACGGGAATTAATTTAAAATTAATTTCTACCACTTCTGTGTTTTGAATTTAGAAAAATGGATTCCATATTTAGAATCAGGAGGTCTAAATTTTTTAAATAGGTAACTTTTACTTTTAGACATTTTTAATAATTACTTCGGTAAATATTTTATTTACCATGGTTAAAGGGTAAATCCGGTAAATAAGGGTAAAAAAATAATATTATAATAATACAAAATTACCCTAAAACGTATCCTAAACCTATTGGTTGATACATGTCCGAACATGGGCATCTTTGGGTCGATTTTGGGACCTCATGGAGCTACTTGTAAGTGACAATGACACTTTATATTAATTAAGTTAAAGTAAATACAAAAATGACATAAACATATATCTTTTAGAAGAAAAAAAATCATAAAGTTATATATGTTATCTTTTTGAATATAAATATTCATTATAAATATAAAAATATTTCCTACATCATGGTATTTTTTTTATAATTTTTAGACATCTAATAAACTAAATTATTTATGACACAATAATGATGTAGTGTTTACCTCATTAATAAATGATTTAAATAAATAAGATTATAAAGACTAAAATAATACCCAAAACCTATACAATTCTTATTTGATGATTTTATTTCGATCATTAGTCATATTATATTCAACTTTAATGAGTTTTTTACCATTAGAAACTGAATATCATTATATAATAAAATAATATTTTCAATCTTTCCTAAAGAGCCCCTCCTCCCCCTTATAAAAGGACACAACTTCTAACCAATTCCTCACACCTATAAAGCCTTTTGTCTCATCCAAACTCAGCCCAATTAAGATAACTACATACCTCTCCTCCTCCTAGAAGCCTTACCTTAGGCATAAGGCACTTCAAGAGTTCTTTTGGTTCAAGCCAAAGGAAGTTACCCAAATTAAATGTAATGATTTCTCTTAGCATATTTTCTTTTATTTTACTTATCCAACCCCTAAAATCTTATTATTATTTTCTTTTGTAACAACAAAAGTATCCTAAATATACTAGGATATTTTTATGAGAAGTATTTGAACTACACTTACACACACCTCCATCTAATGGGTGAAGAACATAATCTTTCTGTGGATGGAAACCAAACGCCTCACGAAACGATGATTGTTCAATTATATCCTACCGCCTCTCATGGTGTCCATTATGATGGAACTGTAATTAAATATGATATTAATTAAATTTATTTTATATATAATCTTATGTAATTACATTTTGTATCATACCATTATTTGTTTCATGTTTTATATATATACGATAATTTCATTTGAGGAAGTGCGGACTACCGCCCCCTCAAAGTGATATGACTCGTTCATACCATACATGGAACGTATAAAGGATGGTGTTAATGAAATTAAGTAACATATATAAGATATTATATTATACTGGAATAATAATATACCTATGTATCATTTGGCTTTTATTCCTTTTAAAATGAAAAATGAAATGGAAGTAGCATTCATGCGTACGTACAGATTACCGTCTTCACGAACGCGATGAGATTCATTTACCCATCATATCCATTCAAGAATAATTTTCATTTAATGGTTAAAAATAATTTTTAATGACATAATATCATTCTATATATAAAACAAATATATCATATTCATAACAAACATGACTTACGTAACCAAGCATATAAAGGAGAACGAATCAGTTAACAGCGAAACAACGATAATACTAAAATGCAATATTATAAGATCATATATGATATAATATTAATGTATATGATTCTTGAATAATTTAATAAAAATTATTTAACCATTATACAGGAGGTTAACCTACCCTCTACCAAGGAAAAGTACAAGGTAAGGGTTAATTTCACAATCTCTTTATTATCCGAGGTTGTTTTTACGTAAGTATCTACTTGGACCTATTTATCATCCACATCCATGTTTCTTAAAAATTTATTTCAAAAAAAATTAATATTTACTAGACTATGGGTTAAAGTCATTTATACCCTTGTTTTACATTTTTATAAAAAATTTTGAAATGAATCTTTCCGTCATTTTCCAAACCAGGTCCTTTTTAACCTTTTCGACAAAATTAAGGTAAGAATGTATTTTTTAACTTATAAGGCGGGTGTAGCTATTTTCCGCCATTATAAAATCATTGAAGCTTCCCTTAAAAGATTATAAGAATATTTTCAAAGTAAATTTTTTAATTATGTGGCTTTTAAATGATTTCAAAAAAAGATATATTTCTCTCAAATAGTTTTGATTTCATCTATGTCAACATCCTTTGATAGATTTTAAGCTTATTTGAAGTTGATTTATTATGTTACAAAACTTCCATATAGTATTGAAGGTTTTGTGATATTTTTTACTGTGGAAGTGTTATTTTTATACGATTCATGGTTTATGGAGAAAGTATTTACATTTCGTATGCTAGTTTTAATACGAATGTTTATGTTATGTTTAAACCTGTTCATATGAGGAATGCATTGGACTTAATAAGTGATGGGTGGAGCCCGCTATATCTCCTCGATGCATCAGTAGGTCTCATGAGACAAACTAGTGTTTTGGAACAAGGCCTTGACAAAATATTATTTGTAGTCTTGGCACAATGCCTTGACTATGTGGTTATGATAGTCTTTCATTATGAATTCCATCATTATGAAAGTGGTTATTGATATTGCATGTGATTATTCTATTAGTATAATATCCATGTGAATAAGTAAATGGAATTATTTCATTTTATTTTTTCCATATTATTCTGAAGTTCAAGTTTAAAAGGCTTTTTTTAGTTATATATTGCCTTAAATGTTTATGCTTATTTATGAAAGTTTCAGCTATATTTTTATCCTTACTGAGCATCTGAGCTCACCCATTTCAATGTTTTATTTTTTCCAGGATGTGAAGAAGTATTTTTTAAATGACCCTTAGGTATAGTATGAGGGGATATGAGTGTGGTTTATAGAGACTATGTTGCTGTAGTTTTCTTTTTATGATGTAATGTAAGACTTATGAATGTATCTAGTGATTTCAAGGCTACTAAACTAATCGGTCTTTTGAGACTTGATCTTTTGTGATCATGCCAATGTTATGTAATAATGCACTTACTCTGGGTAACTGGGGTCGGGGTGTTACAGTTGGTATCAGAGGAAGTTTAGTACAAACCTTGGAAACTAGATTTAGATAAACTCTGATTAGAGAACATAGACCTAAGAAGGACTTTGAGGATTAGTATATAAGAACTTCCTAGAATTTTGGTATTGTAGAGATTTTATGAGTTTTATGAGCAATACATCCATGTATAGATACGAGCAGGTAGAGGTGGCTTTGGCACAGATGTACCTAGGGGTAAAACCCAAAAACACCACTTTGAGCTATACTCGAACGGGAATTGGTGCACAACAACGGGTCTTGCTGCACTCTTGGTTATGAAACTCCCAAGGGATATGCTTAGGATAATTCTCATTTTCTTTACAAACCATTATGAAGGGTTTATGTGTATATACTTCCTCAAAGAAAACATTTTTATGATTATGGATTATATCCATAAACTATTCAGTTTATGTTAAGTGTTTTACAAGTTTGAAATTTTGTATTTCGATTCATGAACTGATCTAGTTTATGCCATTATTTAGAAATGGCACCTAGTGGAAGGAATAGAAACCATATCATGGCACGCACTCCATGTAGGGATTTACCTCCTTCTCAAGATAATTATAGTGGATCTGGTGATGCAACTGTTTCTGATCATCTAATCACCATACTGGGATAACTCACTCAGGTTATGAATAATAACCTTACCTGTATGGAGCACCCTAATCCATAGTGTGGATGATCAATGTTAGATCTCTTCATGAGGAAACAACCACCAACATTAAATTGGGGTACAAATCCACTAGTATCTGAGCAATGGATAAATTCCATAGAGAAAATATTTCATGCCTTGGGGAGTACTGAAAGGGAAAAAGTTATCATGGTAGTTTACCACCTTACTGGAGATACTGATCAATGGTGGTCATTGATTCAAAACATGAAGAAAGATGATGAAGTATAAAATATGGAATGGAGGGAGTTTAAAGATCTTTTCTTAGAAAAATACTTTCCTCATGACCATCAAGTAGATATGGAAAGTCAATTTATGAGTCTGAGGAAAAAGGAGGATGAGAATGTCGCAAAGTATGAGGATAACTTTATAAGGTTAGTGAGGCATGCTGCGGATTATATACGTAACCCAAGAAGTAAGATTGATCGTTTCTTTGATGGGTTAAAACCATTCCTCCAATGAGTATTAGTCTCACAATCCTTCTCATCGTATGAAGATATTGTCTCATGTGCTATCAAGACAGAAAACGAATTCTCTAAGTCTTACGACTTTAAAGCAAAGAAAGAGAAGAAGAGATATATTAATCACTCTGGAAATGGAAATCAGGGGAATAAGGGAAAAGTTGAATATCCATCATGTTGTAAATGTGGGAAGAAACACCCTGGTACTTGCTTGAAGGGAATGGGAGTCTATTACAAGTGTGGTGAAAAAGGCCACCAAGCTCATGATTACAAAGGGAATAAGGAAGCTACCGATGATCAATGCTACAATTGCAGGGAGATGGGACATTATGCAAATAAATGTCCTAAATGTCATGGAAACTTACCTCAGAAAAGGATAAGGGATCAAGGCCAAGCATATGTTATCACTACTACTGAGGTTGAAGCTCCGAAAGACGTGGTTCCAGGTAATTTAATGGTTTCCTCAAGTTTATCCAATGCTTTATTTGATTCTGGATCATCCCATTGTTTCATATCTTCCCAGTTTTCTAATAAAATTATAGATTTCCAATTTGATTTAACAAGGGAGTTGTCAGTTAAAACTCTAAAGGGAATTATCATTGCAACAAAGTTTTGTGAATCTGTTCCCATTAGAGCATATAAATGTTCTTTATCTGTTGATCTCATCGGCATACCCATGATTTAATTTGATATAATCCTTGGTATGGATTTTCTTTCAGGCCATGATGCAAAAATTTATTGTAAGAATAAGGAGGTTAATATTTTTTATGTTGATGATAAGGAACACTTTATCTTTAGAGCAGAATTGTCACCACCTAATTCTTATCTAGATCCACCCCCAGTAGCTCAACTAAATTCAATTATTGGTGAGGAAGAGAATGAAATGATTATGGGTTTGGAAAGGAATGTTCAAATAGAGGATGTACCTATTGTGATAGAATACGTTGTTGTTTTTCCAGAGGATTTACCTGGACATCCTCCAGAATGAGAAATTGAGTTTTCCATTGATTTAATTCCTAGATCAAGGCCCATATCTAAGACCCCTTATAGAATGACAACTGTGGAATTAGTGGAACTAAAGAAACAACTAAAGGAATTGAGTAATAAGGGATTTATTTTCCCATGTGTTTCTCCATGGGGAGCCCCTATTCTTTTTGTTAAAAAGAAAGATAGATCTATGAGGTTGTGCATTGACTACAGGGAGATCAATGTTATAACAATAAAGAACAAGTATCCCCTACCTCGCATTGATGATTTATTTGAACAATTTCATGGAGCTCAATACTTTTCAAAGATTGACCTTCGATCTGGATATCATCAGTTGTGTGTGAAGAAGGAATATATTCTGAAAACAGCATTTCGAACCAGGTACGGGAATTACGAGTTTACAGTAATTCCTTTTGGGCTGACTAATGCACCCTCTGTTTTCATGGATCTAATGAACATAGTTTTCCAGGAATATATTGATGATTTTGTAGTGGTATTTATTGATGATATCTTGGTATACTCAAAAATCTATGAAGATCATGAAAATCACTTGCGCATTATCCTAAAGACTCTGAGAAGATATGAATTATATGGGAAGTTTAGCAAGTGTGAATTCTGGCTTCAGGAGATTTATTTTCTTGGCCATATTGTCTCTAAGGATGGAATCTCTATTGATCCTGCTAAAACAAGAGAAATACAAGAATGTCCAGAACCAATGAGTATAACCAAGGTACGCAATTTTATTGGTTTAGCAGGTTATTATTGATGTTTCGTCCAGAACTTTTCCTGATTTGCTAACCCATTAACGAAGCACACACGAAAAGGGGTTAAATTTGTTTGGAAAAAAGAGTGTGAAGAATGTTTTGAAGAACTGAAGAGAGGATTAGTCAATTATCTGATATTGACTCTGTCATCGGGGAATGATGGGTTCGTTATTTATAGTGATTTATCGAAAAAAAGGACTTGGTTGTGTCCTTATGAAAAATGATAGGGTTATTGCCTATGCATCACGACAACTAAAAATTTAGGAGCAAAACTATCCTACTCGTGATCTTGAGTTAGCAGCTGTAATCTTTGCTTTGAAGATTTGGAGACACTATCTCTATGGTGATAAATGTGAGATTAATACTGATCGCAAGAGTTTGAAGTATATTTTCTCACAGAAAGAACTCAACATGAGGCAAAGGAGATGGCTTTAACTACTCAAGGATTATGATTGCATGATACACTACCACCCGGGGATGTCAAATAAGGTTGCAGATGCTTTGAGTAGAAAAGATAATGGAGTTTTGAACAAGATTAGAGTTGAGAGGGATCCTATTTTCATGGATCTAATAAAGATGGATATGGGAATCACCATGGAAGGTGAAACATCAATACTTTTTCAAATGGCTTCCAAACCATCTTTACTAGAAAGGATAAAGAGTTCTCAGACCAGTGATGAAGAGTTTCAAAAGAAGATTAAAGCTGTGAATAATGGTAGATTGAGTGACTTTGTGTATGAAGATGGAATTGTGAAATTTGGGAAGAGACTTTGTGTTCCAAGTATATCTGATCTAAAAAAAGAATTGTTGGATGATTCTCATAGTTCCAATTTCTCTATACACCCTGGTAGCACTAAGATGTATAGATATTTGAAGGAACATTTTTGGTGGGACAACATGAAGAGGGAGATTGTTGATTTTCTGTCAAGGTGTATGGTTTGTCAACAAGTGAAAGCTGGAAGGAAACATCCTGGAGGAGTCATGAAACCTCTTCCCATACCTGAGTGTAAATGGGATAATATTACGATTGACTTTTTCATGGTACTACCAAAGACTCCTAGAAGAAACGATGCAATATGGGTCATTGTTGATCATCTTACCAAGTAAGCACATTTTCTTACTATAAGGGAAGATTTACCACTTGAACGTCTAGCAAGACTATATATTAATGAAGTTTTGAGACTCCATGGAGTACCTCTATCGATTGTTTCTGATCGTGATCCCCATTTTACTTCAAGATTCTGGAATATTATTCAGAAGGCCCTGGATACTGAACTTCGTTTGAGCACTGTCTACCACCCTCAAACAAATGGAAAATAAGAACGGACTATTCAAACCTTATAAGACATGTTGAGATCTTGTTCACTTGACTTTCAGGGTATGTGGGATCAATATTTACCTCTGGTATAATTTTCTTATAATAATAGCTTCCATTCGAGTATTCAGATGGCACCATATGAAGAGTTATACGGAAAGAGATGTCGCACACCAACCTATTGGGATGATGTTGGTGAAAGAAAACTCGTAGGCCCAGAACTGGTGGAGGAAACGATGGAAAAGGTGAAGGTAATCCAAAACCACATCAAAGCAGCTCAAAGTAGGTAGAAGAGCTATGCCAATAACCGAAGGAAGGATTTGGAATTTCATGTAGGAGATCATGTTTTCTTGAAGGTATCTCCATGGAAGGGAGTTATATGTTTCAGTAAGAAAGTTAAATTGAGTTCCGGGTACATCGGAACTTTTGAAATTCTAGAATGAATTGGGGTTGTAGCTTACCATTTGGCAATGCCGCCAAGTCTCTCCAAAGTTCACGATGTGTTCCACGTATCACTGTTGAGAAAATACATGCATGACCCAACGCATGTACTCACCTATAAGTAAGTAGAACTGGAACTTGATCTATCTTATTGTGAAGAGACCTTCATGATTCTTGATACCAGATAACAAGTTCAGAGAAACCGGATGACTCGTCTGGTAAAAGTTCTATGGAGAAACCATAAAATGGAAGAGGCAACATGGGAACCAGAGGAACTTATGATGAAGAACCACCTGAGTCTTTTCGTGTGGTAGTATTCTAGAAATTTCTAGGACAAAATTATTTTAAGGAGGGGAGAATGTAACACCCCAAGCTTCCATGGTATGCTTCTCTTTGAATAATACGGTAGCATGTGTTGTACACAACATCGAGTTCTAAAAGACCACAACCAATCAACTAGTCGTTATGAATAGTAATACCCACTTTCTGAAATTTTATACATTTTATCTTTCAAAATGGACTTCGTTTTTGGATTCGGAATATTTAAATTAGATTAGGGTGAAATTTTGGTACTTTTCTGATAACTTTCATATTTTGATGAATAGTGAAAATTACAAAATTTTAATTAGAAACAACTTTTTTAATCAAAATAATTAATAGTGATAAATTATGAATTTGAGTGATTTTAAAGTATAATTAGATTATAATTTTACAATTTAATCCAATTTTGGTCATTGGACATAATTTCATATTTAAACTGGACATAAGAAAGTGTCAATCTTTTGATAGTTATTATTTGTTAAAAACACACTTTTTGTTTTGACAATGGGAATTAATTTTAAATTAATTTCTTCCACTTCTGTGTTTTGAATTTAGAAAAATTGATTCTATATTTAGAATCAGGAGGTCCAAATTGTGTAAATAGTTAACTTTTATTTTTAGACATTTTGAATAATTACTTCGGTAAATATTTTATTTACCATGGTTAAAGGGTAAATCTGGTAAATAAGGGTAAAAAATAATATTATAATAATACTAAATTACCCTAAAACGTGTTCTAATCCTATTGGTTGATACATGTCCGACCATGTCCATCTTTGGGTCGATTTTGGGACCCCATGGAGCCACTTGTAAGTGATAATGACACTTTATATTAATTAAGTTAAAGTAAATACAAAAATTACATAAGCATATATCTTTTAGCAAAACAATTTTTAAATAAGATTATATATTTTATATTTTTGACTATAAATATTCATTAGAAAGATAAAACTATTTTCTACATCATGGAATTTTTTTTATAATTTTTATACATCTAATAAACTAAATTATTTATGACACAATAATGATGTAGTGTTTACCTCATTAACAAACGATTTAAATAAATAAGATTATAAAGATTAAAATAATATATAAAACCTATACAATTATTATTGGATGGTTTTATTTCGACCATAAGTCATATTATCTTCCACATTAATGAGTTTTGGAACTTTATAAACCGAATATCATTATATAATAAAATAATATTTTCAATCTTTCCTAAAGTGCCCCTCCTCCCCCTTAAAAAAGGACACCACTTATAACCAATTACTCACACCTCTAAAGCCTTTTGGCTCATCCAACCTCTGCCCAATTAAGCTCCCTAAATACCTCTCCTTCTCCTAGAAGCCTTACCTTAGGTAGAAGGCACTTCAATAGTCTTTTTGGTTCAAACCAAAAGGAGTTACCCAAATTAAAGGTAACGATTTCTCTTAGCATCTTTTATTTTATTTTACTTCTCCAACCCCTAAAATCTTCTTATTATTTTCTTTTGTAACAGAAAAAATATCCTCAATAAACTAGGATATTTTTATGAGAATTATTTGAACTACACTTACACACACCTCTATCTAATGGGTGAAGAACATAATGTTTCTGGGGATGGCAACCAAACACCTCACGAAACGATGATTCTTCAATTATCTCCTATCGCCTCTCATGGTGGCCATTGTGATGGAACTGTAATTAAATATGATATTTATGATATTTATTTTATATATAAGCTTCTATAATTCCATTTTATATCATACCATTATTCATTTAATGTTGTATATATATACGATAATTTCATTTGAGGAAGTTCGGACTACTGCCCCCTCAAAGTGATATGACTCCTTCATATCATACATGGAACGTATAAAGGATGGGGTTAATGAACTTAAGTAAAATATATAAGATATTATATTATACTTTAATAATAATATACCTATGTATCATTTGTTTTTTATTCCTTTTAAAATGAAAAATGAAATGGAAGTAGTGTTCGTGCGTATGTACGGATTACCGTCTACACGAACACGATGAGATTCATTTCCCCATCATATCCATTCAAGAATAATTTTCATTTGATGATTAAAAATAATGTTTAATGACATAATATAATTCTGTATATAAATCAAATATATCCTATTCATAACAAACATGACTTACGTAACCAAGTATATAAAGGAGAACGAATCAGTTAACACCGAAACAACGACAATACTAAAAGGAAATATTAGAAGATCATATATTATATCATATTAATGTATATGATTCTTGAATAATTTAATAACAATTATTTCACCATCACACAGGAGTTTAACCTACCCTCTACCAAGCAAAAAGTACAAGGTAAGGGTTAATTTCACAATCTCTTTATTATCCGAGGTTGTTTTTACGTAAGTATCTACTGGGACCTCTTTATCATCTACATCCATGTTTCTTAAAAATCTATTTCAAAACATTTTTACTATTTAAAAGACTATGGGTTAAAGTCATTTATACCCTTGTTTGACTTTTTTATAAAAAAATTTGAAAGTAATCTTTTCGTCATTTTCCAAAGAAGTTCCTTTTTAACCTTTTCGACAAAATTAAGGTAAGAATGTCTTTTTTAACTTATACGGCGGGTGTGACTATTTTCCACCGTTATAAAATCATTGAAGCTTCCCTTACAAGCTTATAAGAATATTTTCAAAGTAAATTTTTTAATTATGTGGCTTTTAAATGATTTCAAAAAAAGATATATTTCTCTCAAATAGTTTTAATTTCATCTATGTCAACATCCTTTGATAGACTTTAAGCTTATTTGAAGTTTATTTATTATATTAAAAAACTTCCATATAGTATTAAAGGTTTTGTGATATGTTTGACCTTGGATGTGTTATTTTTATACCATTCACGATTTATGGAGAAATTATTGACATTTCGTATGCTAGTTTTAATACGAATGTTTATGTTATGTTTAAACCTGTTCATATGAGGAATGAATTGGACTTAATAAGTGACGGGTGGAGCCTGCTATAGCTCCTCGATGCATCGGTAGGTCTCATGATACAAACTAGTGTCTTGGCATAAGGCATTGACAAAATATTATTTGTAGTCTTGGAACAAGACATTGACTATGTGGTTATGATAGTCTGGCATTATGCATTCCATCATTATGAAAGTGGTTATTGATATTGCATGTGATTATTAGATTAGTAGAATATCCATGTGAATAAGTAAATGGCATTATTTCATTTTATTTTTTTTATATTATGCTGAATTTGACGTTTAAAAGTCTTTTGTTTTAGTTATACATTACCTTAAATGTTTATGCTTATTTATGAAAGTTTTCTCTGTATTATTATCCTTACTGAGTATATGAGATCACCCCTTTCTATGTTTTATTTTTTCCAAGATGTGAAGAAGTATTTTATGAATGACCTGCAGGGATAGTATGAGGGGATATGAGTGTGGTCTATGGAGACTATGTTGTTGTAGTTTTCATTTTATGATGTAATGTAAGACTTATGAATGTATCTAGTGATTCCAAGGCTACTAAACTAATTGGTCTTTCGAGACTTGATATTTTGTGATCATGCCAATGTTATGTAATAATGCACCAACTCTAGGTAACTGGGGTTGGGGCATTACATATATTTTCACTTCCCACAAATTTTTTTCTACTTAGAAACCCAGTTATGTGTTATTATAAATAACCATCATACTTTTATCTCTCTCTTATCAAGAGGAAGTTTTGTTAACCCTTTTATGATATGGATTTTCAAAAAAGGTATTTTAAAATATCAAACACATGATTTCCAAGAGAAAGTTCAAATTATAGGGATTCAGTTTATTAAAATTAGGGATAATAAAAAACCCTATGATTTTAAAAGAACATAATTTTTTATCGTGTATACCACACACAACATCGAGCATAAACAACACATAAAATATTGTTATTTAAATATGAACATAATAAGTTAGTAATTTATTTGGTGGGTATGAATAGTATTAACTAAAAAATAAAATATATATATAAAGTTTCAATTCAATATAAATTCTTAGTAAATAATCAATAAAAGTTTTGTAAATTCATTTTATTCGTCAAAAACTCATTTTCTTTAAAAATAATTTTTATTGCTTTTTGTGAGACAATATTATAATTAATATAAGGAAATTTTATAAAATATATTTTATAAAAATAAATTTATTTTTTAAATCCTAAAATGAAAAAAAAAATTAGGGTAATTTTTTGAGAATAATCCGAAACAAAATTATTTTTTCAATGAATACTGCAAAAATACTATTTTTTATTAAAAATTGTCTTTTTGTTTAATGTATTTAAAAAGTTAAATTTTGTTTCAAAATGGTTTTAAAAGAAATATTATTTTAGTTATATTATTATTAATCTAATTTAGGTCATTTTAATCAATTTTATGTTCAATTTTTATACGAAAAATGTTTATATTTAAGAAAACAAATTCATGGGAAAATTGTTTTTCATCACACTTGCGAGTTTTATTTGAAATTAAATTCTCCCGCTTATGTGAATTTAATTTGGTAAAATGGATTATATATTTATAATAAAAATTATTAAAATTATTTAATATTTTAAATTTCATAATTAATAGTAAAAACAATACAAATTGATTATCAGAGTTAAGGTTAAAACAGGTTTCATGGGGGTAAAACTTAAGAGATAATGGTTATAATGACCTAAAAACATTTTTAATTTTAATTTCATGGCCATATTTTGACTATATATCATCTAATTTCTATAAATTTACCATTTTACAGCCATATGTCCTTGATTTTGACCTTTATAATAATTTAAGTAAATAAAATGACAAAATTCCACTCTCTTTCTTTTAGAAACATATTATGTGTTTACATAGGGATAAAAATGAGTTATGTTTAGTTATAAATATTAATTTTAAGGATAAATAATATTTATTTATCATGGTAATTTATATATAATTTTTCGTGATGAAATAATTATCGTAAATGCGTATGCAATGTCAACGTAGTAATTATATAATTAAAAAAAAGATAAAAAAATTATTTTAAAAAAAATTAATGTAAATTAATTTCAATAATTTTTTTATTAAATAATTTTTTTTATAATTATTATATTTTATGGAAGTTTTAAAGGTATATACACTAATTTCATCCTTTTATTGAGGTTTTTAAAGTCAAATTAAATGAATAGTTTCAAAATTGATATTAATGATATTTTATAATAAATAACGTTTTATTAAGTGGTTTAAAATTTATAAAAAATTTATATTCTACCAAGTAAAATTTATTTGGTTTATAATATCAACCATGGTCCAATTATTATTCTTTATTTCTTTTATAGGAACTTTTTTGACCACTAAAGTGTTAAAACTTTAATACCATGGTAATTGTCAAAAAAGGTTAAAGTGGGTTAAAAAAATATTAAAAACCCAATATAAACTTTTAAAAAATTTATTATATGATAATATTTCAACCTATATTCATACTATATTTTAAATATATAATTTTGGATCTATTTCTCCATGATAAATAATTTAAATTAATTTAATACTTTATGAAATTTCAAAAGTGTCACTCTCCTCACTTATAAAAGGGAACCTCCTATACTCTTTTATACACACATAAATTGCCTTTTGGTTTAGTAAATACCTACCAAATCTATTACTTACATC
The DNA here is from genome assembly GCA_963277665.1 of Viscum album. NCBI lineage: Eukaryota > Viridiplantae > Streptophyta > Magnoliopsida > Santalales > Viscaceae > Viscum > Viscum album. Next base: position 1,470,984,253 of record OY728158.1, read on the forward strand.
CCTACCCATGTCCTAGAGGCATTTTTTTAATCATAGACCCAACCTAAGGAAGATTTTGGTGTAAACCTTAAGAGGTTGTCCATAGAAGAGGTATAGTTCTTAATCTTCTTCCACCTCCTTAAAATATTATTAAATCATGATGATAAAATAAAATCAGTATATTAAATATAATTATATGGTTTTATGTTAATTTAATACCCTATATAAATCTACTCTTCCATAAAATGGGAAATGAAACTGTCGTTCATGTGTACAGCAGACTACCGCCCCCCGAACTAATGTAATTCATTTTCCATCACCTCATCTTATGGATAGATTTAATGATTGATTTTATGAATATATATTATATTCCTGAAATATTTATAATTCAGAAAATATAATATATCAATTAATTTCATACCTTTTCATTCACTAAAAATGATAATGTTGTTCGTGCAAGCATGTGGAAAACCACCTTCGTGAAGAGATGTGATTCATTCTTCATCAAAACACCACATATATGATATATATAAGTATATTAAATGAAATAATATGGTATACATGATATAATTATTATTATAGAAAAATAAAATAATACTTATCTTCTTTAAATAATTATTTTTGAATTATGGAAACGTTACTCACGCATACATACGACTTACCCTCTCCATGCTTATAACATAGTTTATTTTTCATAACCATACTTCATGGTTGGTTTAAAAAGTATAATTTTTATATAAAAATTATAATTATTTCATTACTATTATTTTGGATATGAGGGAAAAATGAATTCATTTTCCATAATCAAACTACCGAAGTCATTTTGGACATATGAACCGAATACTGTCAAAATGTATGACATGAAATTAATTGATTTAGTAATTAAATATAAATTGGTATTAAATAAAATAAAGTGAATAATAGACATGAAAAAGGTTCTTAATAAATTAAATAATTAACATAATTTTATTATTTAGTAAGATAAATAGCGTATGTGATGAGTCATACATGAGATAAGGGATTTTTTCTCAATTTACTTTCATTGAGGTATATTTTAATATTATGCACCAATTTATTTTATGTGGTGTGTATACTACCAATTTTACATGTTATGTTATTAATAATTCATAATTCATGGTATTTTATGTTTAAATTAAAATTATTTCATCCAAGGGTTTTTGACTTAAATATTTCCAAGTTGTAAGGGGTTTCAAAATTCAATTTCTTTTCATTGGGTTATATTACTTTTTTATTATCCTTAATATTCAAATAATATGTGTATAATTAATTTTTATTATTTTATGTTGTATATCCAATTTTTTTGTTGATTTAAATTTTCTACACATAATCAATTAATTGATTAATTCTTACTTCATTGGTATTATCTTTGTATGAGATTTTGTCTCAATTTTCACTCTACTAAGTCATATTTGGTAATTTGGACCTATTTATTATAATGAGGTGTATATACTATCCCTTTTATATTTTATATAATGAATATATTTACACTAATGGTATTTAATTTTTAATTAGAATTTATTTATTCCATGGGGGATATGATTTGAAATTTACCAAAGTGGTAAGGGTTTATTTAACAATATCATCATTATTCGAGATTGTTTATGTTTATGTCTCCACTAGGAGAATTATACTACATTTCTATATTAAAAAATATATATATTTTTTATTATATATTTATTTATAAAAATTATAATTTTTCCTTTCATTTTCTGATTTTCAGTACTCAGGATACCAAAGGGATTTTTTTAAGGAAAACCAACTTTGTTTTTCTACTTTGTTAGGAATCTGCTTCATCCATTTCCATATTTTCCTTAAAATGTTTTAAATAATATTTTTACTATTCTAAAATGATTATTTTAATAAATTTTATCCATTATTTACAAAATGTTTTAAAATTAATTTTCCTGTCATTTTACAAATAAGGTACTTTTTGACTTTTCTTATAAAAGTGTGAAATGAATATCATTTTTTAACTTATACAGCAGGAATGGAATTTTCAATTATCATGACTACTCAATTTTTTGAAGATTCATTTACAATTTTCTATAGTTATTTTCAAAGAAATTATTTTTAATAATATTCTAGAAGTTTTTATTTTAAAAAAAATTAAAGTAAAAAAGGGTATTTTTCTCAAGAATATTTTTAATAATATTTCTATGGTATTTACATTAATCAATGACAAAAATTAATTTTTTTAAATATGATTCACTAGAGATATGTTGTAATGATTCCATTCATATTATTTATTTGGATGGTCTGTGATTATCCAATAAAAACACATATTTTGATTACATTGTAATGGTATTAAATGTTTATTTTTGATCTTATGGGCCTGAGTTAGTGGATTTTAATTTTGAACATCCATTCTCAGCATTTGTGCACTTCATGCCTAATATGCACCAATTTAGGCCCAATGTTTCATCTGATTTAAAAGAATGTAATTATCCATATTTTAATATGATATTTTTTTAAATGTATATAAACTTAAATATGAACATTTTTCATTCAGGGATCAATGGAGGATTCATAAAGGATGATGAGAATTTTTGGTGAAGGAAACAATTCTGGAGAAGGCAGATTGGATATCATCCCACTGATCGGACTGTGGGTCCCACAATACAGGCCCAATGAAGCCCAATATTCATGGTAGTCTAGAAGACATATAGAGGAACAAATAATTCTTCTGTATCTAGGGATAATTCGTCCTCAATGGTGGTGATTAAGGCGGCCCAAGTTGAAGATTTAATTTTGGGCCAGATTCTACGGCCCAGAAAAACATCCCACTATTTCAATCATATCTCCCAAAAAACAAAGTATTTTGGGCTGAAATTTTACAGGATTTTAGGGGACATCCGGGGGTTCATTTAAGTCTTATATGTCCCACTTCAATGCGGCCTTCTAGATGGTTATTTCGGCGCTTCTGTTCGGTGTAGAAAGCTGGCTCCCACTTCGAGGCAAGAGTTGAAAAGTCTCTTATGCATTAAATGTCCACCCACCTTTCTCCAACAAAATTAATTAAATGCACATGGGATGATGGGAGCTTGTCCAAAGGCTTCCAAAATTCCTATTTAAGGCAGTATGGATGGAGTATTTGGGTATCTTGGTGCTTTCTTTTCATTGTAATGTTATTATGCCAATTTTCCTTTGTAATGTTCTTCCTTCACATGTAAGTTGTTCGAATCACCTTAGTCTTCAATAAAAGTTCTTCTTATTCTATTTTTCTGTTCTTATCCTTATCACCTTGATACCGTTGCCTCAAGGTGTGAATTAATTCACACCAAACCTTGTGATTTTGTTCACACAACGGTGGAGTGATCGTTATTTTTGTCGTTTTTACTTCTTCAATTCCACCCTCATAAGTCTACTTTCCGCTTCCATTGAGAACTTGTCATCAATGAAGGGGTAGCTCTTTTATGGGTTTATCCAAGGGAGTAGCAAGGGGCTGGATTGAATGTTATTTCTCACTCCCTAAATGTTATTAATTTCTTTTAATTGAGTTTCTTTCATTCAATGATTTTTATTCTTCCACTTCCTTATTGAATTTATTCACCCCACTTTCATGTGCTAATTACATCCTTTACCTTGGAGTGCTCATGAAAATGATCCTACAAGTGTATAGGTGATTATCATGTGTTTTGAAGGTGTTTAATCAGTAAGTGATGAGGTTAGTTTGAATTCATTTCATGAATCCTTCTCGAGTTAATGAAATTAAAATCATAAAAATGGAATTCATTCAATCCACCCCGAGCAATAACCTAGGATCAACTCATTTTCTCATAATTTGAATTCACATATATCTGTTAGTGCTCTTTAAAAAACATCTAAAATCAACCCATGTTGGCCACTTCATATCCAAAAATCCATCTTTTTTTATTGAGTGTCTAAAGGTTTTTCTTAGGTCTCTGAGGATTCGACAACCCAAGCTACACTACAAGCGACTGCTTGACCCTTAAAACTTGGGTAAATTTGGGCGCAACCAAATTTTGGCGCCATTTACAGGGAAAAAGTAAGTTCCTTAGACAAAAACCTTCTTTCCTCACCCCCATTCTTCTATTCTCACCCAATATCTCTTATCATTTCCCTTTCTCATTTTTTTTTCTTTTGGCACATGTCTGCCTACACCCGCGATAACTGAAACAGACTAGTTAGGGTGGAAAGTCATAGGATAGGGGAGTCAAGTACACCATTGGATCCTAATCATCCTAATACCCCAGAGTTAAAGATTGAGTCAATTTTAATGGAGGGTCTTCAAAGAAACCAACTCATAAACCTGGGTGGGAACCAAAATGGAAATCCAAATGAGGCAGCCCCAAATTTGGAGAATGCAGTCGATCAAACTATGAATGACTATCTTACACCTACTTGGACCAATGAACCCTCTTTAATTAGGAATTCTGCCCTAGGAGATGCCCACTATGTCTTTAAACCTCATGTCCTAAACCATCTTCCAACCTTCCATGGGATGGAGTCAGAAATGCCTTACCTTCATGTCAAGGAGTTCAATGACATTGTTGAAACCATGTGCTCACCACATCAACTTGAGTCAGCTAAGATGAGGCTCTTTCCTTTCTCACTTAAGGATCGAGTAAAGAACTGGTTAAATAATCTGAGACCTTCATCAATCCACACCTAGAACCAACTGCAAAGAGAATTCTATAAGAAATACTTTCCCCACCACAAAACAATTGCACTTAAAAAGAGTATCCAAAGCTTTTTTGAAAAAGAGGGAGAGTCATTTTATGAAACATGGTAGAGGTTCAAAGACACCCTAAACATGGTTCCACACCATGGTTTTTCTATTCCTGAACAAGTAAGAATTTTCTATGAAGGTTTGGGCCTGGGGAACAAACAATTCATTGACATGATGTGTAATGGGACTTTTAAAAACAAATCCCCAAATAATGCTTACGAGTATCTAGAAATCCTTGCTGAACAAAAACAAACATGGGGAACATCACCTTATTCTGAAAAAGCCTCAAAGAACTAATGGAATTCGTACACTTAGGGAAGAGGAAATCCTTAGGGCGAAACTTGCAGCACACTCTAGGAAGGTTGAAGAGATAGACCATAGGAAAATCAATGAAATCCAAACTGTAGACCTTGTTTGCACAATATGTGACAAACATGACCACAAAACAGACAACTGCCCAACCATTCCATCCATCAAGGATGTTCTTTTAGGAGGACCTCCTTCTAAAGTCAATGCCCTAAAATTTCAAAAGCCTCAATACCCAAACACATTCAACCTAAGGTATAATGACCACCCAGGCTTCCGATGGAAAGATAACCAATAACCTAGCCAACCACAAGGACCAAACCCCTACCCTACACAAAATTTTCAAAACCATAACCAATTCCAACCACAACCAGTCCAATACCAACATCCTCCAGTCCAATACCAACAACCCATCCAACAACCAAAGTATCCCCCTGGGATAACCTAACCAACACAAGCCCCTTCCCAATCTGTCCCTCTCCCAATCCTTGAACAACTGTGAAAACAAATGGAAAGGATGAACTCAGAAGTCTCTTCCCTGAAACAAGAACTTCAAACCATCAAAACTGGAAAGGCACCCATGCCCACATAGGCCATTCCACAACAAACATCAAGGGGGGAGACAAGTTGCACTCAAACAACTCATGAACAACTAAAGGCTGTGACAGTTTTGAGAAGTGGGAAATCAATTGAGAAACCTGAACAAATAGTTAAAAACCCACCTGAAGATTCAAACTATAATGAAAATTCAAATGAAACACATGAAAAAACTGAATATACTAATAAAAATGTGAAAGAAACAACTCTTCAAAAAACAAACCCACAACCTACCCCATTTCCTCAATGCATGAGGGGGAAAACCAAGCCTGAATTGAGTGAAAAATTGAGGGAAATATTCTCACAAGTCAAGTTGAACATTCCACTCCTCGATTCCATTCAAACCATTCCTTCATAATCAAAATACCTTAAGGACCTCTACAAATTTAAACTGAAATTCTCACATAAGAACCAAGTCCTTCTGGCAGCAAATGTTAGCACAACAATCCAAGGAACCCTTCCTCCAAAGATGAAAGACCCAGGATGCCCTTACATAAATGCTGAACTAGGAGAGAGAAAAGTTGTCAAAGCCTTGTGTGATCTAGGAGCTAGTGTGAACCTCATTCCTTATGCTATATATTGTCAGTTAGGGCTCGAAGAACTCCAACCCACATTTGTCTCTCTTCAACTTGCTGATCGTAGTATTCGAGTTCCAAAGGGGATCTTAAAGGATGTTTTGGTGAAAGTTGAAATTTCATTTACCCAGCTGACTTTATTATTCTAGACAATCACCCAATCTTATGTCCTAGGGAGAAAACCCCAATCATCCTTGGTCATCCCTTCCTTGCAACAATAAACTCTGTTATCCGAGTCTGAAATGGGAACATGACCATCAACTTTGGAAACATGAGTCTAGACTTGAACATCTACAATGAAAACTCTCAAATTGGGGATGATGAAGAGATCCATGAGGTTAATTGGATAGGTAGTGTTGATAGTGAACTCAAGGAACATCAAGGAATTACTGAAGGATGTTTAAGTCAAGAAGAGATTGATTTTATTTGTTCACATGAGGGAAATTTGTCTCCTTGGCTTGAATATCTTTCAGATTTCTCTATTGATGATTTTCTAGAATCACCAATAAATGATACCATGGGTGAAATCAATAACATTGAGTCCATACCCATTCATGAAACTACTCTAGCTAATTTAGTGGATGAAAATTCTTTTCACAAGGAACTAATTTTGTCAAGAAATCTGAACAAAGAAACTGAGTTCAATATAAAGTCTCATCCTTTCTTGGAAAGTGATAACCACTCTGATATTGAATTTAAGGTTTTACCTTCATCACTCAAGTATGAATTCTTAGGGGACAATCAATCTTTTCCTGTTGTCATTTCTTCCTCTCTTGAAGCCAATCATGAGAGGATGCTTCTAGATGTCCTTAGGAGATAAAATAAAGCCATTTCATGGACCCTATCTGATATTCCTGGGATGAGCCCACTTATCGGGACTCATAGAATTGTTCTAGAATTCGATTCAAAGCCATTTCGTCAACCTCAGCGACGACTCAATCCTAATATCATGGAAGTAGTGAGAAAAGAACTTTTGAAATTGTTAAAAGCTGGTATCATATATCCTATAGCTGAGAGTGAGTGGGTTAGCCCAATCCATGTGGTTCCAAAGAAGGCTGGAATCACAGTAATAACCAATAATGATGGAGAGACGCTTCCAACAAGGGTCAGTAGTGGATGGAGAGTATGTATTGACTATAGTAAACTCAACTCTTGTACCAAGAAAGACCATTTCCCCTTGCCCTTTATTGATCAAGTCCTCGAGCGAGTGGCGGGTCATCAATTCTACTGCTTCTTAGATGGATTCTATGGGTATAATCAAATCAAAGTCTCCTTAGATGATCAAGGAAAAACAACATTCACCTGTCCATTCGGCACTTTTTCCTTCAAGCGCATGCCCTTTGGGTTATGCAATGCCTCTGGTACCTTCCAGCGATGCATGATAGGAATCTTCTCGGACATGGTAGGGGATTGTTTAGAGGTCTTCATGGTTGATTTCTCCATATTTGGGGATACTTTTGAGGGATTCCTTCTAAATGTTGAAAAGGTTTTGTCAAGGTGTGAGGATAATAATCTCATACTAAATTGGGAAAAATGTCATTTCATGGTAAGGGAAGGACATGTTCTAGGTCATCTGGTATCTGGTAGAGGGATTGAAGTTGATAAATATAATGTTGAAATCATTCATCACCTTCCCTCTCCTAAAACTGTTAAGGAAGAGAGGTCCTTCTTAGGACATGCTGGCTTTTATAGAAGGTTCATTAGGAATTTCAGCTCTATTTCTCGACCACTTTGTGCTCTAGTGGTAAAAGATGCTCCATTTTTATGGACAGAAAGCTGTGATGAATCATTCTCTACACTCAAGTCAACTCTTATATCTCCACCTATCATGCAATCTCCAAATTGGAAACTTCCTTTCGAGATCATGTGTGATGCAAGTGATTTCGCTATAGGGGCAGTCTTAGGACAACGGTGTGAGAAAACTCCATGTGTCATTTCTTATGCAAGAAAATATTTAAATGATTCACAAATAAACTAAACCACCATTGAGAAAGAGTTGCTTGCTACTGTCTTTACCTTAGAGAAATTCAGGTCTTATCTCTTAGGATCACCCATCATTGTCTCCACTGACCATTCAGCCCTAAAATACCTTTTCCAAAAACAAGATGCCAAAGCTAGATTGATTAGGTGGGTTCTTCTTCTTCAAGAGTTTGATTTAACCATTAAGGATAAAAAGGGTGTTGAAAATTTTGTAGTTGATCACCTCTCTAGGATGGAATTCAAAGACAACTCACACCACCTCTCTTTGTCTGATTCATTTCCCGATGAGAACCTCTATTCAGTGAGTGATTGCCCTTGGTATGCTGACATAGCAAACCATTTGGTGATGGGTGACATTCCAAAATTCATGGGGACCCAAGCTAAGAGGAAATTCCATTCTGATGTCAAACACTACGTGTTTGATGATCCTTACCTCTTCAAGTTCTGTCCTGATCAAGTCATCAGGAGATGTGTTCCCGAGTCTGAGCAAGAGTCCATTCTAAAATTTTGTCATGGAGAGGCATGTGGAGGCCACTTTTCTACAAAGAAAACCACTGCAAAGGTCCTCCAAAGTGGTTTCTACTGGCCGAACCTCACTAAGGATTCCTTCAAATTCTGTAAAATTTGTCCTCAGTGTCAGCAATTAGGATCCATTTCCAAAAGGAATCAAATGCCCCTCACTCCCATTCTGGTCGTTGAAATCTTTTATTGTTGGGGAATTGATTTCTTGGGACCCTTTCCAAACTCTAAGGGATACCTCTACATCCTCTTAGCTATTGATTATGTCTCAAAATGGGTTGAATCCATTCCCACCAAGACTAATGATCATCAAGTTGTGATCTGATTCCTAAAAGAGCTTATCTTTTCTAGATTTGGAGTTCCGAGGGCTATAATCAGTGATCGTGGAACCCATTTCTGTAATCGCCCATTCTCTTCACTCATGTCAAAGTATGGAATTTCTCATAAAGTTTCCACTGCGTACCATCCTCAAACCAATGGTCAAGCTGAGTTAGCAAATAGGGAGATTAAGCAAATTCTTGAAAAAACTGTCAACCCCTCTAGGAAGGATTGGTCTGAGAAACTCTTGGATGCTCTTTGGGCATATCGTACAGCATTCAAAACCATCCTAGTAATGTCACCATATAGGTTGGTTTATGGAAAAGCATTCCATTTACCTGTTGAAATTGAGTATAAGGCATTTTGGACAATCAAAAAAATGAATTTCGACATTTCTTTAGCCGAAGAAAAGAGGAAATTAGATATTAATGAACTTGAGGAAATTAGGATGGAGGATTATGAAAATTCAAGGATAAATAAAGCTAGAGTTCAAGCCTACCAATCTAGGAATATCAAAGTCAAACAATTTAAACTGGGAAAACCTGTGATCTTGTATAGTTCATAACTTCATTTACACCCGGGAAAGTTAAGGTCTAGATGGTCAGGTCCATTCATAGTGCATCATGTGTACCCCATGGGGCAGTAGAGATTCAGGATCCCACAAGTGGTAACATTTCTAAGGTCAATTGTCATAGGTTAAAACCATTCATTGAATCATTAAATAAACAGGAAATAGAGGTATAGTTAATAGATCCAACCTATGAACCAGGAAAAAATTGATAGATTTATGATCCATGTCAGGCTAATGACGTTAAATAAAAGAGCTGCACGGGAGGCAACCCGTGGTCTTCATGTTTCTAATCTTTGTGAATCATCTTTTTTTTCTTCTTCTTCATTTTGTTATTTAAAAAAATATATAGACTGTTGACCTGTTCTTCTTTTATGAGTAAGGATGGGTATGAAAGGGGAGCACCGTATTCATCTGTGTCACGCGGTGTGATCCCTGAGTAATACCTTACCCAGAAAATATAAAGAAGAAAATGTATCATCAGTTTATTTTATTTTATTTTATATTTTTGTTAGTATTGTAAAAAATATAGAATGTTGACCTGTTCTTATTTTATGAGTGAGGATGGGTATGAAAGGGGAGCACTGTATTCATCCGTGTCACGCGGTGTGATCCCTGAGTAATACCTTACCCAGAAAATATAAAGAATACAATGTATCATCAGTTTATTTTATTTTATTTTATATTTTTGTTGGTATTTTAAAAAAAATAGATTGTTGACCAGTTCTTCTTTTATGAGTAAGGATGGGTATGAAAGGGGAGCACCATATTCATCTGTGGCACGCGGTGTGATCCTTGAGTAATACCTTACCTAGAAATTTAAGGGAAGACGATGTATCATCGGTTTATGTTATTTATACCTTTTTTTAGGTTAAAAAAAATACAAAAAATATATATATATTAAAAAAATTAAAGGAATGTCATAGGTCATTGGGAAAAGCTGGTCACAACCGTCCAATCCATTGGGAGATAAACAAGAACTGAAGGGAGACATGGGAATGCATTTTCAACATCAACCACCAGGTGACTTCATTCCATAATTTTCATTTTCAATGTCTTCGTTGAACTTCTATCCTGCCCCTTCTATGTTTCAATTCTTTAAACACTGGGGACAGTGTATTCAAATTTGGGGGGAGATGAATATGTGTGGAAGGAAAAATGTCATTAACCTTGAACATGATAACACACATTCCAAACTCTGAAATTGGATATTAAATAATTTTGCATGCCTTGATTCTGATTTTAATGCAAGTTTATGTTCATGTGCATAGATATTGGAAAGTGCGGTTGTCCGATGTGATTTTTCACTGTTATATTTTCATCCATTTAATAAAAAACACAATGCACGTCCTCTAGATTATGGGGTCTTAGTTTGAGTTCTTGGGGACCCATAATAAATATCATAGGATTGGCGATCATTTTAATTTTAACATGAGTATTCAAAAAAAAATCAATTGCACGTAGAGCAATGAATTGACCTAATGTGTGGCTTTCGGCACTTGGGGATCGTGACTCCATAGTTTTATGGCCCAGAGTTGGGCATTTTATCTCTATTTGTGGTAATTTGAATTTTTTTTTGATTGAGTTAACTCGAGATGATGCCCGAGTATGTGAGCTTCACTTGGTGCCCTAAGGTCTTTGAGTCTGGGAGTCATCGGCAAATTCTTGCTACATGGGTTGACTCGATTGACTTCAATTTCAATTACCATGGAAAAATTGCAAAAAAAACCCAAAAATAAAGAAAATAAAAAATGATTACTCATCTTATTATTAAAATTTGATTGCTCCTAGCGCTTCCATCTTTTCTCCCTCGAATGGAAATGAACCCCCTTGTCTATTGTGACGCACAACACTTCATCATGCTTAATTGAATTTGGATGAAATATGGAAATGAATTTGAACAAAGGAATGGGCTTGGGCTTGAGATATGCCTGTGGAAATAGCTTTTTTTAAATGATTTTGATGGGTTTCATAATTTTTTGGTTTGTGATCTTTGGGTGAGAAATGTGTATTAAAATGTTTTTGGAAAAGATCATTCGAATTTCATTTTTGTGAGACATATTTTGCTCGGGACTCGAAAAACTCAAGTTGGGGGGTGTGATTATCCAATAAAAACACATATTTTGATTACATTTTAATGGTATTAAATGTTTATTTTTTATCTTATGGGCCTAAGTTAGTGGATTTTAATTTTGAACATCCATTCTCAGCATTTGTGCACTTCATGCCTAATATGCACCAATTTAGGCCCAATGTTTCATCTGATTTCAAAGAATGTAATTATCCATATTTTAATTTGATATTTTTTGAAATGTATATAAACTTAAATATGAACATTTTTCATTCAGGGATCAATGGAGTATTCATAAATGATGATGAGGATTTTTGGTGAAGAAAGGAAACAATTCTGGAGAAGGCAGATTGGATATCATCCCACTGATCGGACTGTGGGTCCTATAATACAGGCCCAATGAAGCCCAATATTCATGGTAGGATATAAGGCATATAGAGGAACAAATAATTCTTCTGTATCCAGTGCTAAGTCGTTCTCAATAGTGGTGATTAAGGCGGCCCAAGTTGAAGATTTAATTTTGGGCCAGATTCTGCGGCCCAGAAAAACAACCCACTATTTCAATCATATCTCCCGAACCACAAAGTATTTTGGGATTAAATTTTACAGGATATTAGGAGAAATTAGGGGGTGTATTTAATTATTGTATGTCCCACTCTAATTAGGCCTTCTAGATGGTGCTTTTGGTGCTTCTGTTCAGTGTAGAAAACTGGCTCCCACTTCGAGGCAAGAGTTGAAAAGTCTCTTATGCATTAAATGTCCACCCACCTTTCTCCAACAAAATTAATTAAATGCACATGGGATGATGGTCTCTCTGCCAAAGGCTTCCAAAATTCCTATTTAAGGCAATAGGGATGTAGTATTTGAGCATCTTGGTGCTTTCTTTTCATTGTAATGTTATTATGCCAATTTGCCTTTGTAATGTTCTTCCTTCTCATGTAAGTTGTCCAAATCACCTTAGTATTCAATAAAAGTTCTTCTTCTTCTCTTGTTATATTCTTCTCCTTATCACCTTGATACCGTTTCCTCAAGGTGTGAATTTATTCACACCAAACCTTGTGATTTTGTTCACACAACGGTGGAGTGATTGTTATTTTTGTCGTTTTTACTTCTTCAATTCCACCCTCGTAAGTCTACTTTCCGCTTCCGTTGAGAACTTTTCATCAATGGAGGGGTAGCTCTTTTATGGTTTGATCCAAGGGAGTATAAAGGGGCTGGATTGAATGTTATTTCTCATTCCCTAAATGTTATTAATTTCTTTTAATTGAGTTTCTTTCATTCAATGATTTTTATTCTTCCTCTTCCTTATTGAATTTATTCACCCCACTTTCATGTGCTAATTACATCCTTTACCTTGGAGTGCTCATGAAAATGATCCTACAAGTGTATAGGTTATTATCATGTGTTTTGAAGGTGTTTAATAAGTAATTGATGAGGTTAGTTTGAATTCATTGCATGAATCTTTCTCGAGTTAATGAAATTAAAATCGTAAAAAAAGGAATTCATTCAATCCACCCCGAGCAATAACCTAGGATCAACTCATTTTCTCATAATTTAAATTCACATATATCTGTTAGTGATCTTTCAAAAACATCTAAAATCAACCCAAGTTGGCCAATTCATAGCCAAAAATCTATCTTTTTTTATTGAGTTTCTAAAGGTTCTTCTTAGGTCTCTGAGGATTCGACAACCCAAGCTACACTACAAGCGACCGCTTGACCCTTAAAACTTGGGTAAATTTGGGCGCAACCAGTCTGTTATAAGTTTGATTAGGGGAAATATTAGCATTTTGTATGATAATTTTTTGATAAGAATCATTATGTTTATTATGTATTGAAATGCTATTCACCCATTTTATATGATTATTGTATTGTATTTATTAAGTGATGGGAGGGTCTGTTATAGCCTCTCGATGTATTGTTAGGTCTATAAATTGTTAGTTTTCAAAATATATTTTCAAAGTAAAAAAAAAGTATTTTACTAAAGGATGTTTTTAAGAATATTTTTATAGAATTTCTATTCATCAGTGACAATAAATGTTAATTTTAATTATGATCAACTGGGAATAAGTTGTAATGATGTCATCCTAATTAATTCTCTATATAGTTTGTCATAAGTTTGATTGTGGGAAATATTAAAATTTTGTATGCTAGTTTTTCAATACGAAGGTTTGTGTTATTTATAAATTGAATTTCCATTCACCCATTTCATATGATGAATTCATTGGACATATTTAGTGATATATGGGACCCAATAGATCCCTTTTATGTATTGGTAGGTCTCATGAGAAAATCTATCTTGGGTATTTTTCGAGGCCTTACCCATTTATGTAAGATGTCTTGGAATGAGGCCTTGAAAGTATGTTTATGATGTCCAATATTATGATTTCCATTATTATGAGATTATTTATTAACTTCCATGTGATTATTTTAATATTTATGATATCCATGGATAAGTTTTAAGATCATGTGATTAGTTATATTTCATAATTTGATCGGTATTTATTTAAGCCATATTATTCTTAATGATCAAGATATTGATTAAATGTCATATGTTTTAATTTATTTACCATTAAATATTGATTATACCTTATTTACTCATGATTTATTCTATTTTATGTAACCCTTTATAAGAATTTTATCTCACCCTTTATTTTGTTCCCTTTCCTCGGGATATGAAGAAGGAATCTCTAAATAAGTTTAAGGATGAAAAATATTTACTTTCACTATGTTGTATTTTTTAATATTTTCAAATGTAATGTGAGATTCAAGTATGTATCTAACATACAAATACTAATAAACTATTCAATCCTTTGGTATTTGATCCCTTGTATCTAGAACCAATCTAATAAAGTTACAACCAACTATGGGATATTGTGGTTAGGGTATATACAGTTTAAGAACTTTGGAATCACTGTGAGTGAGATGGGATATCCAATCCATACCATGAGTGTGATGGTAGTGTTTGGACCAAAATGAGTGAGATGGGGTCCAGGATTCAACGTGTTGTGAAACGAGGTCAAGTTATACATGAGTGGGATAGTTGACTAGAGCATGATGGTCCAGTCATGAGTGAGATGGTTGGACCTAAGCATCAGATGATGGGACTACAATGAGTGATATAAAGTTGGAGATATGATTTGAGATCGGATGGACGGACCCTACTAGGAGTGAGAAGGTAGAGGTTGAGCTTATTTTTTGTACCACCTTGAGTGAGAAGGTGATTCTGGAACTTTGAAACAGGACCCTTCTCTGATGAAGTAGTGGTAGAGACATGGATCAATCCCTACCCTAAGCCCTTGGGTATGGGCTGAGTAATGCAGGTGGTGGCACATGATGACGAGGTGAATTCTATAATAGCACTGAAGTGGGTACGGTCGGGTATTCTAATGGCCTAGTTAGCACATGGTGACATAATGCACATGAGTCATGGTGGCCTTGTTAGCACACAACATCTGATATGCTTGTGTAACATATTTATTGTCCTAATCCATACACATATATAATGGTTCATACTAGGGGAACTTGGTGATACCCTACTGATATGTATTTATCACACTTAGTAAGATAATTTTGGTATATGTGTAGACCTTATGTCTAATTTTCATCTAAAGGCATAAAAAATATAGAGTATTGGGTTGGGTAGTGTGACATGTATTTGGAGATAGGTTATATGAGGCCTAGTGATGGTAATAGGTCCATTATGCATGTATTTTATTTTTATTTTTTGTCTATGTGATTGGATTAGTGGGAGATTAGTTGATGTATGACTGTATGATTTCTACACATAATTTATTACAACATTATGTTTATTTTTTATTATATAATCTGATGTTTTTACTATGGATGATTTTGGTTGTTTCTACTATATTACATAACTATAATTCAAGAACATAGTCTCCCCATTGTATGCATTAATTCTTCATCACTATTAAAAAGTGTCTAGTGTATGGGGAGGTACTCTTGATGTCATGTGACTCTCTAAATTAGACAATAGTTTTAGTTTGGGGCTTCATAAAGTGGTATTATAAATTTTTTTGGGTTCATGATTTGGGGGGGAATATATATAGTCTCTAAGAATGAGCTAGATCTTGTGATGGACCTCTAATTTTTGAGTCATGAGCATCTTTCTGGTGGGAACTCTTTGTTACCAAAGGTATGAGATTGATGTTTTTGGTTTTTGTTATTATAAATGAGATGTTTACTAAGTATTATGGGTTTAATGGAGGCATTATTTATGGTTTTAGATCTTGGGATATTTTAAGGAGTCTTGTGTTCATGCATCATGATTAGGTATGCAGGACTCACATGACATATACCTATTATGTCTGATTAGATTTTTTTGATAATTAATTTTATTTGTTTAAAGTGTCAGCAACAAATTATATGATATTTTCCTATATAACTTGTTGGTGTAATTCTACTAAACTAAAATGAAAATGGTTTCTTATCATGGTAGTTCATGTGGATCTTATGGAAGGAGGTTCTATAGTGATGGTAATACGGTCCATTCATCAAGGAATGTATGGAGACCCTTTGTGGGGTGGTATAGGCATTTGATGACTTGGTAATGACTCTATGAGGTAATTATATTCCTGATGGATGATATGAATATGGTAATTAGTTACCTTAAAAATGTTTTTTTGGTTACATAAAGTGTAAACAAAAACCTATAAGTAATGTTCCCATATATCTTATTGGTGGTACTTTACATAACTGGATCAGGTGGATGCGGGAACCCTAAGTGGGTTATAGATAAATGCCTAACTGATATGCCTTATGATGTGATGTGGAGAATTATAGGAACTCTTGGTATCAAGGATAGTTTTTCAGGTAGGATTAATTGTATTTTTGGACCTATGGTTCTCAGGATCCATTTTCATGTAATGTGGTAAGAATATGGGTAGATTTAAGTGGTTTCAGAAACGATTCTCATGTATTGGGTGATCATGTAGTCAAACATGGAATGAGTGACATGCCTCAGGATATGGGATAAAACTAATCTACATAAGGATAATTTTTAGTGGGTTAGGCATGTGAGCTTGGATTAGATAGGATGCGACTCATGGGAGTGTGAGGCTGGTTTTGTTTTCAAGTATCATGATAGCATGAATCCATTGGATTCAAGTGAGGATGAGTATGAAAATGAGAAAGAACTTGTGAGAGGGTTCTTAGTGGATCCCTCTACCTTTAGATAAGTATAGTGAGGTTGGTGAGGCTTTGGGGGAAAGATTTAGTGTGTAAGGTAAAGTGCACATTGGGTACGTGCAGTTCCATTCGGTTTTCGGGTTGGTGAAATGATAATGTGTGAGCCCTTTAGGAAGTGTTCAAGTTATGGATAGACCCAAATGATGTTGTGGTGATGGTGAAATGGTGGGACGCATATGAGTGTGATGACATGGGTTTTTATTCCTTGACATGGGTGTTTTTTGGGAGCCATGTAGATGGGACCAATTTGGGTTGGTACTCAATGAGTAGTGTAAGGTAATCCACATGGTGGGGAGTACACCATAGGTAGTTGGTGTTTCATATTAGTGCATGAGTTTGACAAATATAGTCACGTAAAATTATTAAATTCTTTAATGAATGGAGTGTTAGTTGGGGAGTTCATGTTTTGGTTTGGTGTAGTGAGGATAATGATACTCCTATGGTGGGGAGCATTATATTAGTCACTAGTGAACAACCCTCATGTCTGAAGGCATGTAGAGGTAGTGAAAATAGTCGATGGATGGTCAAGATGGAACCTAATTATTGAAGTGTGATAAGATCCACTAAATTTTGTTTCATCGGTAATATCATATTTTAATATTGGATGAGGTGTTGATTTGATTTGGTGCAGTATCATCAAACTTAGGGTGACTTGGTGTGATGTGAGGATGAGTAGGATCGAAGTTGAGACAATGATCAAGGTGAGAGAAATACATTTAGAGCAGTTAGTTGGTGATCCAACCATGAAAATTACATCATAAGTAGGGTTTGGACTTCGGTGTGGGTTTTAAACAATCTATTGATACCTCCAAGAGTTAAAGAATTATTATTAGATGATGATAAGATGTGTTGGAAAGTGAAACTAAGTATTATCAGAACAATTCATCTATAATAAGTTTTAATGGTTATTTTTCATGATTTTGGGTTTGGTGATATGGAACCCATGTTGGAATCATTGTCCATAATGTGGTTGGTAGGTTTGTAGACCTATAAAAGTGCATTTTCTGTAGGTTATTCCTTTAATGGGGAGAACTGTGGCCTGGAATTATCCATGGTGAGAAGAGACATATGGCGGTGAGAAACATAATATTTATAATGAATCAATTGATGACATTATGGTTTCTAGGGAGAGATGGGTCTGGTTGAGCATTGTATCAGTGTTGGTACTTGTGTCGCATAGGTGGATTAACTCTTGATGAATAGTGCACTCAGTGTTTGTAGATGCACATCAGAATTGTGGCTGGAATTTGGAGATGGAATGTAGTGAGTTACTAATGTTTTTGAAAAAAAGTAAGTTCATGTTTGATAGTGGAACGGTTTTCATGGCTTCTTATAAATGAGAATCCCTGTTATAGGGATTTTTTAATTCCCTATATATTTATGGTTCATTACATTTTAGTGAAAGTTTTTAATTTTGGTTACAGAGGGGGGGTTGAGAATCGGGACTCCAATCAATATTTTAAAGGTTTTAACATACTAAAATGATGTCTTATGAAGTTAAATGAGTATTTTTGAGTTCCTTGGGTGTTTGGGAAGTGTCGAAGGAGGTTTTAGTGGCTTAAGTGCTAAATTTTCATCTACTAAAACCATTCACATTGTGAATGTCATTAATTGGCCCACCATGGCTCTCCCTAGGCTGACGGTAGGCCAAAAGTGACACCCCAAGACTACCTCCAATAGGACTAGGGCTAGGGACTAGTGTTAAGTAGTAATTATCAAATTATGGGAGACCTTATCCAATAGTACCTATACACATTCACAAATCTCTATATAATAGTGCACGGATAATAATAATTATTGAAACCCCTAGAGTGAAATCAAATTCATTCAACAAACTCAAGGTAAAACATCATAGTATAACAAAAAAATACAAGTACAAAGAGGGGGAAAATACACACCTACCAAATGGAATGTATCCCCAGCCAAAAAGACTATTGAGTATGAAGGATAGAGCCCTACTCACAATCTTGGGAACTGACCACCGTACATGGTCACAGTATTATATTATAACTAAGATCCACCTACTTTGGGTCCACCAAAGTCTCAACCAAGCTACTTGTCATCTTCATAATAGATGAAATGTGTGATAAAATCCCATTCAGGGGTGAGTATATACATACCTAGTAGTACAGACCAAACAAAATAAAGGAAGTAATGACAAGAAGATAGCCATGTCAACCCACAACAAAAGAGGGTAAAGAAAATCCAACATAGATATTCTAATTTAGAAGAATCCATAGTTAAAGAGATAGGAATATCTATCTTTGAATCTGGCTAAGAGAGATGATTCTATCTGTAACTCTAAAAGATAGTGTTGTCCTGGTACTAGTATCCCAATGAAACCTTGTTAGAATATAACTGAAGACTTAAACCACCCAGAAAGATGCTTCAATCAATGGAGTACTGACTCCATTATAGAACCCACTCCCTACTCAAACTTAATTATAGGGGAGTACTGACTTCTTAGATAGAGTGCCTTTACCCAGATCTATATGGGGAGTACTAACCCTACCTATGAAAAGAATATGAGAGGCCCACACCCTAATAGAAAGTCCCATAATTAGGTTATTTTCATTCCTAGCATCAACTCTGATGATCACACTCGATCCCTATCATCGTCCAAGCATCACTAGAAGAAGCGTCCCACTCACATCACCTTGTGTCATATCTCTGATGTTGGAAAAAAGGCCCCCATCTCATCCTATGAAATTTTCTACATAGAATGTACTACTATTCCAGAATCCATGTCCTAAAGGAGGAGATATGAAAGGTATAAGATTTAGGGAAATGAACATGGTGTGTTCATAAAAATCACATGGTGTGTATTCAAAATACCAACCTTGTATATGTCTCACTGCCTTTCATGGTGTATGAAAACCCAAGTACACAACATGTTCTAGGATCCACATGAAATGTGTGACCACCTGAGGTCTGGGGTGTGCCCTTCCCTACACACGGCTCCACTACCTGAGTAGTATCACAAAGTGTGTGGGCCCAACCACATAGCGTCTGATATTTAACTCAGTATCACAACCCTATCCACCACATAAAGTGGACTACATGTCATGTGTTCTTTGGAATCACGTGGCATGTAGTTATGTTTTTTATAAAGATCAAAGTATGGTCTACTGGATCTTTATGTGTCTTACATTTCACTACTTCCTCTATATATAATTCTTGAAATGTCTGTAGCCCAAGTTGTCCATCATTAATACTCGAGAAAAATTCATGTTTTGACCATTCTTCATAGTAAAATCAACTATCACCACCCTCCTATATCATTTTCATTCCCTGGTTCACAAAACCATTATCTTTAATCCTCTCTTAGATTTCCATCATCAACATCACACCTATTTCACACTTCAATCCATGTTTCTTAACCCACAAAAACAATCCACATAACTAAAGATCAAAACCACAATGAATTTAGTTCTTGGAAAAGTTCAAATCATCAGAAAAATTAATACTGGTGATGAACCCATGTTAAACAAAGGGAGAAATCCATAAAATTCTAAAGTGAAAAATGATAAATTTTCTTGTTTGTTTTTTCCACCATTATTTGATGTAGAATGAATGATAATTATCAATATATAAATCTAGATAAAAATCATAAATTAAATGGGATTGGAAATGAAATATTTCTAGGTAGTTAATAGATATTTCATAATCACAATGAAATCCAAAAATAATGGACAAAATCATAAATAAAAATCCCTACATCAATAATGGATCGATCATTGGTAAATATTTTATTCACTAATGATGTCTTTGAGGAATATGTTTCATTATTCATGCACACCCCACGATCACATGAAATTGATCATTCATTCCTCCTTCATTTAATTGTCAAAGTTCCTTCCCCATGGTTACATCTCATCTAACTTTCAATCTCCCAGGCTTATGCAGGTAACCCAAAAGATGGGATATAAAGAAGATTATATAGGGTTCACTGCAAGTTTAATCATTTAAAATAATAATATTAATTAATTAATTTTATTTATTTTACTTTTTCCATGATAGTGCTCCATCCGGAAATATGATGTGTATGAAACTTATGTCACTCCTAGGGTAAACCCAACATTCCAAATTCAACCACAGTCTTGGTTTTCTCATTCAAGATTCTAATTAATAGGAAAACCATTTATTTCCAAAAATATAAGCACACACGGTTTTATATATTTAATATTTATAATATATCAACTTCATGGTCCTATGGCACTTGTAACACCATGCCAACTCCAAAGGAAAACGCAAATATATATATATATATATATATATATATATATATATTCATAGGGTCCACAAAATAAAAATAGATATATTATATTCTCCTCACCTTCAATTATTTTTTCCCTAAAATGTATAAATCTACTCAAAAATGTGAGGGTGTCGATCTCACATCTACCTCTCATAAACCCATGATATTTCTTGGAGATTCTTAAACTACCAAAGAACTCACACCAACACGATTTCTTGCCCATGATGTATCATCTCCTACCAATCCTCGATGGACATTGGGTATTTATAAAAAGTGACTCTTTCCTCGAAATCTCTTGCACATATCCTCTCAACTACTACACATGGAAGACATCATGCACACTGTATAACTATGGGGGTAAGAATAGATGATAAGAAACCTCTATAACCCTACATGATATCTAGAATTGCATGATAAACCTATAGGATAGTTTTCTACCCTAACCAAAACTTTATAAACATCACCATGGAGAGAAATTTAATTAAATCACAAGGGGAATTTTATTTATAAAAGTTCAGTTCATTGTAATATTCCCCCCTTTAGAAATATTAACCTCAAAATTTTCATTTCATACACTAAAATAGATGAGGATAATTTTGTTTCATCACTTCCTCCAGTTCCCATGTCTCTTCCTCAAACATGTGGTTTCTCCATGACACTCTGATATGGTGCATTATCTTATTCTATAGAACTTGGTCTCTATGATCTGAGATCTTCACTGGATGCTTCTCATATGATAGATAATTCTCCAATGGTACCACCTCTATATTGAATAAATGTGATGTATTTGTTATATACTTCCTTAAGATTAATACATGTAATACATCATGTACTTGAGATAGGTTAGGTGGGAGTGTCAGTCAATAGGCCAATCCTCTAATACAATCAAGGATCTCAAAGGAAACTATGTCTCTTGGACTAATATTTCTCTTCTTCCCAAATCTCTTGACTTTATTCCATGGTTATATGTAGAGGAATACCATGTCTCTAACATCAAACTCTAGGTCTCATCAATGATTGTCAGCATAACTCTTCTGTTAACTCTGAGCAGCCTTGACGTACTTCTGAATGGTCTTAACCTTTTCCACTATTTCCTTGACAATTTCAAGAGCAAGTAGTTTGTGTTCCCCAACTGTATCCTAACATACAGTTGTTATTCACCTCTTCCCATAAAGGGATTTATAGGGATTCATTTGGATTATTGAGTGGAAATGGTTATTGTATGAGAACTCGACCAAAGGAAGATGTTGATCCCATCCTCCTTTGAAGTAAATTGATCATGTTCTCAACATTTCCTCAAGTTTCTGGACAGTCTGCTCAGGTAGACCATTAGTTTGAGGGTGATAAGTCATTTTGAAGTTCAACTCAATATTTAGAGCATATCGGAGACTCTTGAAGAACATAGAGGTAAATATTGGGTCTCGGTCAGATACAATCAACAGTGGTGTTCCATGTAGCCTCACCACTTCTTTAATGTATATCCTTACAAGTTGATCAAGTGAGAAGTACTATCGAATTTCAATGAAGTGAGCATTCTTTTTAAGATGATCCACCATAACCCATATAGCATTATTTTCTCAATATGTCTTCAAAAGACCAGTGACAAAGTCCATGGTGATGTTTTTCCATTTCCATGGTAATAATTGCATCATCACTACGGATTTTTTTCATTTCCTCCTTCACTTGAAGACATACAAGACATCTTGATGTATATTCTAAAATATCCTTCTCCATATTGTCCCACTAATAGTGATCTCGGATATCTTGATACATCTTTGTGATTCCTAAATGGATGGAGAAGGTTGAGCTACGTGAATCATCCAAGATATCCTTCTTTAAATTATCATTTTTTGGGACACATAATCATGACCCAAATTTTACAACTCCTTGTTAATTAAAATTGAACTCCAGGGATTTATCTTTTATTATAGCCTCCACTTTCTTCTGAATTCTCACATCAACTCTTTGATCATCCTGTACCCTCTCTAAAAGGGATGTTTGAGAAATCATTTATGAAATGGTTGATTATGTTACTTTATTAATCATATTTAAATCCTATAAGTAGGTTAGATCCTTTTCAATTCTCATCAATGAAAAAATTGATGGATCTTTTCTACTAAGAGCATATTCTAATTTATTCTCTTTTCCAGGATAGTAGTGAATTGAGAAGTCATAGTACCTGATCATCTCTAACCATCTTTAGTGGAACGTATTCAGATCTTTTTGTGTGAATATATACTTGAGGATTTGTGATCCATATATATTTAACATTTCTCCCCAAAGAGATAATTTCACCATATTTTCAAAGAGAAGGTCACTGTAGTTAACTCTATTTTCTGCATTGGATGGGTCTATTCATGAACTTTCAAATACCTTGAAGCATTGACTATAACTTTTTCATTCTATATTAACACATATCCCAATCCTTTCTTTAAATAATCACTGAATACCATGAGAATTTCTTCATTTGTGGGTAGTGTGAGAACAGGTGTAGTGATAAGCCTCCTTTTCAACTCCTTGAAGCTCTCTTCTCATTCATCATTCTAGGAAAACTTGAATCCCTTTTGAGTTTTCTTAGTTACAGG
The DNA here is from genome assembly GCA_963277665.1 of Viscum album. NCBI lineage: Eukaryota > Viridiplantae > Streptophyta > Magnoliopsida > Santalales > Viscaceae > Viscum > Viscum album. Next base: position 1,471,007,927 of record OY728158.1, read on the forward strand.
GTTTGATCATTACGATAAATTTATCACAAATCAATGATAGTACCCAGCTAATCCAAGGAAACTAGGGATATATGTCACTGATGTTGGCCTCATCCATCCTTAAATTTCTTCTGTTTTTTAAGGGTCCATAGATATCCCATTGTTTGTAATGATATGTGCCAATAAAGAGACTTACTTCAACCAGAACTCACATTTTGTGTACTATTCATAAATATTATATTTTCATAAGGTATTTAGCATTGTTATCATATGCTCCTCATGCTCCTCCTTTCTTTTGGAGTATATTATAATATCATCTATAAATACTACCACAAATTTTTCAAAGTAATCCCTCAAGAAGATATTCATCAAATCCATGAATATTACTATAAAATGGGTGAGTCTGAAAGGAATTACTATAAACTCATAGTGCCTATACCTTGTAAAAAAGTTAATCTTGGGGATATTATCCTTCTCCATCCTTACTTTATAATATCCCAACCATAGATCTACCTTGGAAAATTATTATGCACCACATATCTGATTGAAAAAATCATCAATCTATGGAAGAGGATATTTTTTATTTATCATGATCTTTTTGAGCACATGATAATAAATACAAAGTCACATTGACACATCCTTATTATTGAAGAAGAGGATGGGTGCACCTCATAGTGAAGCACTTGGGCATATGAACCCTTTATCTAGATTCTCATATATTTGGTTCTTAATCACCACAAGTTCTACAACATCCATTATAAAAATATTCCTGGATAATATAAATTCCCTAGGTATAAGCTTTATTGAAAATAAAACCTCTCATATAGGAGGAAGGCCAAGAAATTACTTGGGAAACACATCAGTATATTCCCTCATAATGGGCATCTCTTCAATGATGAAATTTTTCTTGAACTCAATCATTTGAGAGAGATACACTTTCTCATAGGGAAATAATATTCATGCTTGATATGTTGGTTCTAAATAAGATTCATCATCCACATTTCACTTGTATATAATCAAAAGACAATTTGTAATACGAAGAGTGATTTCCTTCTCACGGAAATTTATGTTGGCTCTGTATAGGGAAATTCAATCCATACCCAAAATTGCATCAAATTCCACTAAAGGTAGCATGACAACGTTATATAGGAATATCAGACCACAAGTTTAGATAGGGGGTGTTATATACTTGAGATACAATAATTTCCCCATTTTTCCTTTTCGCTGATAGTTCTACTTTCATGCTTTGTGGTGGTATTTTAATAGTTCTAATAAACTTTCATGATATGAAGGAATGTGCAGAAAGAGAATAAAAAAAAGTATATTCTCTATTCTTGAATGAATAACTATCATATTTGTCACCACTTTATTTTTTAGATCCACCTTAGTGGTTTTGATAGCATAATCTCATGCTTTCTGCTTTTTTGGTTGTTTTTTGTCTCAAAAAACCCTTAGCTTAGTGAATTGGTTTGAAAATTTCCATTATTCATTGTAGTTAAAACAATGAACAATGCGTTGAGAGTTGAAAATATCATTCATTTACTACATCACATTATTGGGATTCTCTTATTGGTAATCTATAACTAGGTTTCCTTCCTTTACTCATCTAAAGAATATCCTCACCCCCCTTAGGCAATTTCTGGGGTTCTTCTTTCCGCACTTGTGAAAATTGGGATGTTGAAATTTCGTAGAATAATTATATTTCCCCATCATACTTCCAGAATTAATCTCAACTTTCCAATTCTTAAACTTGTGATAACCTTTAAATTTATCAATCTCTGGCCTAAATTTGAGGGAACATCGGACAATTTTCTTATAGCTATCAAAGTCTTGGATCTCTAGGGATTTTTTTAGAATAGGTTTTAGTCCACCAAATAAGTAGACAGCCTTGCATTTGGGGGTAACCACAAATCTGTACGTGTATCATGTGAGTATTTTGAAATTGTTCTCATACAAATCAATAGATTCATCATTTTTGTACTTAAGGGAAAGAAAATACCTTTCCATTTTAAGATGGAGAGTTTTAGGAAAAATTTTATAAAAAAAACAGAATTCCTTCCACCCCACTACTTTATCTCTTCCTCAGGCTTCATATTCTTGATCAATGTCTACCACTGATTAGATTCACCCTCCATGTAATAAACAACCAGTAGAACCTTGTCTTACTCAGAAAATTTAAGGATAGAGAATATATTCTCAATGAAGTTAATCCATTATTTCGTGATTAAGGAATTATATAATCCACTGAATTTCATAGGCCTTTGTCACAAAAAGTTCTCAATTGCAGCTTATTCTTTATTAGGGGGATTTGGGTTCGCCTCCTGATCTAGGTTTCTATTTAGAACCTGATTCAACTAATAGTTTATTGTCAAAGAGTTTGTAATTCATTCTCCCATCAATTTTTGCATCTAATTAGGGAATTCATCGCATTTCCCATCATATTTTTTATTTACCCAATTCCTTATATTCCCGACCATTGACTAGAATAAAGTGACGGTTAGGGATGAGTATTTTTAAACTATTAAACACATAAATAGGAATCCAACAACATTAAATAGATAAATTATCAATTACATTTATTTAATTAACTTATTAATTTATATGCTTTAATAAATTTTATCTATGATCTATTTCTTATCATATATTCTTATGGGTATTTTTTACCTTAATAATGATCCATAATGAGCTTATGAATTTACCAAAGAAAATACCCCGGAAGTGTCAAACTAGGCGTGCAGCAAGGCCCATTTTAGTGCACTAGTCCTTAATCGATTCTAGATCAATGCAGTTATTTATGATGCTTTCTCTAGGGTGTGTCATCCTAGAATGTCAACGTATGATGACATTGCATTCTATTTCCCAACATTCCTACTTTCTAATGGTGGGAATATTTTATCACCTTTAATAGTGATGTATTCTCCTTGATAAAAATGGAAAGATGGGATGTCAGATCCTAATTCTATGGATTCCTCCTTGGAAATTGTTTCCTAGTTCAGGTATCCCTTATAGAGTTAAATCATGTTCATGGAACTCATTCCTGGTGCCATCTCTTTGTGGACGTTGGTTGATTATGTCTCTTCTATCTTGAAATTTCAAAGGGTCTTGATAGGGTACCAACCTCTAATCAGAAGAGTAGTCATGTTGGGCATCACTGGAATATTTGGATACTTGGAACACTAGTCACCTATAATCTTCCTCATTAAATAGCATCTCATGGAGGCATCCTAGGTGTGTAACCCAAGGCATCCTATGTCAATCATTAGGTATCTGATACCAAAGGCTTATCTTCAAAGGCTTTCACCTCGGGTATCCCATGTTTAGAATGAGGTATTTGATGCCATAGGTGAATATCTTCCAAGGCTTGAACCTCAAGCATAACATGTTTATCATGAGGTAATAGAATGAGATAGATCACAAGTTTAAGATCTTACAGAGATAGAATGAGATTGATCATAATGCCTTGTGAAGGTGGATCAAGGAGTTGTGTCCCTAGGAGGGAGAAGCGTAAAATTTTAAAAGATGGATGGATCAGAATGCCATATGGAAGCAGACCCATGAGGTGTGTCCCATAAAGGGAAGATATCACACCATAAAGTTTATGGGTGACCTATAGGGGTAGTCTCAGGAGGTGTGTCCCATAAAAAGAAGATGTCACGCCATGAAGGTGGATGGGTAACCTACATGGACAGACATGGGAGGTGTATCTGATAAAGTGAAGATGTCACACCATGAATGATGATCTGGACACCCTTAGAGATGTATTAGGGAGGTTCACCCCAAGGAGTTCAAATCCAAGTTTCACCATTCATTAGGATTTAACCTTATAGATCTATCCTACGTACCCTTCTTATAAGGCAAAGATCAAAACCCGCATAGTTTGAGGAATTGGGGCTTATGCCTCTAAGGATTTCCATTTGGGGGAGACATGATAGGGTCTTACATGTAGAAGTGGCCCTTCAAAAGATGATTGATCTTGGTTGGATTGTGTGGGGCTTACGCATGGAAGCTACCCTTGAAAGAGGATTTTTCTTGGTTGGATTGTGTAGATATTATGCATAGAAGATTCCCTAATAGTTGGCATGACCTTACCGAGATGTGGTGACTTGGGGAAGATCATAATGGATATGGATGGAGTGATGGGTGTTAATGGAGTGGATGGAATGGATGGAATTTTGGGTTTAGACCTTGTAGAGGCTTCCTACATATCTCATTTAGTTGGTAATCAAATCCCACATAGTTCAGAAGAGTTTGTTGGGGATTACACCTTAAAGGAGGCTCATGGAAGTGAAGTATGTAGATGGGGTTTACACATAGTATCTTATCATTTGAAGGATGGATTTCATGTTCAATACTAAGCTCTAGGCCCACATGATTCATTCTTAGTATGAGAAATAAGAGTAAGTGGTAGACCTGATTCTTGTGTCACAAAAGATGTTCCAATGAGTGATGGTGTGGGGCTTACTCAGAGTATATGCCCGAGGAGGATTTAATTCCATGTGGGGAGGATCTTATTCCATGTGAAGAGGATCTTATTCCATGTGAGGATATTCAGTGTGAAGACTCTCCATTTTCACTCACACATGGATCATATTTCACCTTTCCCATAGGGTAAGTTCACAGTTTAACATCATGTGTTGAGGACACTAGAGATAGATAGTTTTATGTCAAAGAGTGAGAATACGGGGGGACTCAATCCTTACCCCTTGTGATTATATAACCATAGATGATTCACCCTTGGGAGGGGGATGGCTTTATTAATGCCAAGTTTCAAAGGTGTGGAGGAGTGGTCAATCACGAGATACACATTATGTGATAATTTTAAGAATAAAAAGGTGTTATCATACCTATTTTGAGAAGTAAAATTTAAATGGGAATCTCATGCCACACTTGAATTGGATTGGGTCATAGGAATGTGTGGAACATGTCATATAAGGACTTGAGGTGCATCATAACTATCCTAGATGGGTGTGGGGGCTATGGGCACTCAAACTTTGGGAAGATGTGTCAATAGAAGGGAGAATAAATGGGAAAGTCTAGTAGAGGGGCTTCACAAATAATAGGTCCCTGTAGGGAGGTTCTTTATGGAGGTTAGGGCATTTTTTAAGGATGAGGATTCATGAAATTGGTGACCCTACCTTGGGATGAAGTTTTGGCTTAGGAAAGTATTTCTTCGTGAAGGATTAATGCTTTGTAAAGCCTCAAGTACCCCTAGGGGCCTTCTTCCTTCACAAAGGGATGAGGCCTTCATGAAAGGTATCCCAACCATGGGTGGAGTCTTTCAAGAACACACAAAATGGGTTTTCATGAAGCCCAAGTAACTTGGAGGATCCATCTTTTTCTGGTTCGTGATAATCAAGTGCTTCATGAATTGGGATAAATTCAAGAGCCTAAATGTCAGGGTATTCATTGTCCAAAGTATGGAATGATCTGGTTATTTATAGGCATGGGGGTCTTACTAAGATCCAAAGTGGTTCTCAAAGGAAATGTGGGGTTCATGAATCATGGAGGCTACTATCAATTCTTCATGAGGTCACAAAGCATCATTGAACTTGTGGAGGCTACTGTCAATACTTCTCACAGTTACGAAGGACCTTTTGGGTTGGGAATTTTTTAAGCTTCACTAAGTATTCATGATTCATGAAGCATCCTTCAAGGGAGTCATGCGGGCTATTTTGGCTTGGATTTTCTCTAGACTGGCTATTCCTTCTTCAACTGTTCTCATGGAATTCATTTTGATGCCAAAAAATTCCCCCCCCCCTCAGAAAGAGAGCTGATGTGAACAAAGAATGTTTGATTCTGAGGGAGAATCATATAAATTTTAAAAATTTATCTCTTTCATGAAGGTCACTAGTGATGCTCTCTCATGATGGTGATTTGAAATGGGTGAAATTTTGAAGGTCATCATGAATACCAGGTTGGTCGGGCTTCTATAAATAATGAAAGGGTCCCTCAAAAATCATCAAACTTCCATGCGAAGGAAAGATAAAACTCTCCTTTTGTGAAGCTCTCTATCTCTATGAACATGCTCCATGAATTCTATTTTTAGTGAACTGGGCTTCTTAACTTACTCCATAAATGATACTCAGGGAACTAGACTCCATGAACCAGACTTAGAAAAAAACTTAATTCTCAAATTCAATGTCCACTCAAGAAGTTTCACAGGAATTCCTTGTGGTTGTTTCTTGAATTAAAGAAATTGTAAACAATATCATGATTAGGGTGTGTTCTTGAAGTGCATCAGACCATGAATCACTATTCAAACTATTTTTGGAGGCTTAGAAGAAGTATCCTTTGTGAAAGAGGCTATTGATATATGGATTCATACTGAGAGACAATGTATTCATCCCATAGGTTAGCAGAGATGAACTATCCTACTGGTTCAGAGGTGTACCAAGGTAGTACCAATGGCACAGGGCTTCTACAGGCCATATCTAGAAGGACCATGCACCAGACATAGCATAATTCCTTTATAAACACATCAATAATGTTTATAGGGTGAATCTGGTAGATGAGGCATCCCCGCCACAATATCAAATGATCCTCGAGGTAGGTTTGTGGGATCCATATAAGGGATGGAAGGATGGGTTAGATCTATGATAGGGTCGTAACTTCATATATGAATGGGCCTAGGACTACTGGGCATGTGCATCATGCACTGAATTTGAGGCAGATATGAAGTTTTTAAAACTTTATAAAGTATCATGGGCATCATAATTACATGTCGACAAGCCATAGGATATTATTCCTGAGCTATTTAGTAGATAGTCATTGAGGACCAATACATTTCATCTACATCACGGGGAGGTCAGCATCAGCCTATGGGACCTTCATCGGATATTTAGAATCCTTATCTGGGGGGTGATGTACAATGAGTTTCTCCCCATGGAGAATGTGTGGGAAAACCAGGAGCAACTTCTATCTCTAGATAAGGTGTTGATATATCTGGTGTAGAGAACTAGTGAGGAGAATCCGAGGATGAGGGATGTTCTCTTCAAGAAATGGTTCAAATACTTTCGGAATGAACTAGAAAAGAGGATTGCTGAGGGGGAGAAACCATCAATGAAGTTTATAATGAGGCCACAAACATACCCCAGGGGATACCAGTGGGGAAATGATGACTCCTACTATAGGATATTAGAAGTGATCTAGTGGTAGTTATGGGGATACATCGTCAAGATAGAGAATCAACCTATAGTCTGGTTGGTCAGATTCATCATAGCTCTCATCTACGGTTGGATGATCCTGATTAAGGATGAGCACATGGGGGTTCATCCAAGAACTTTTATAATGGAAATGATGTAGTTTATGGGGTATCATGTCAACCTTGGAATCCTAGTGCTGGAGAATTTGTAGAAGGTGATTCGGTATATCCTTGAAGTGAATACACTACTACCTGTGTGTGCACCTTTCCACTTTATGTATGGTTGGGTGGACATACATATAGAGGGTATTGGAACCCAAAACCTATCTCCCCACCCACAAAAAACTTTATACAAATGATTCTAAACATTGCGAGAAGTTTCCCACTCAATTTGGGTCTAATGGAAGTGTTGAATGGGGTCGGGTTGGCGGATTACTTCACCTTTAACCAGTTCTCCCTACCAATGGGGGTGGGAACCAATGAAGGTGTAGGGACTGAGGAGAAATTATTTTATATCCTGTAATTTTGAGGTGGAGTACTGGTATCAAGGGTTGACTGTGAGTTAGTTTTCAATCCATACAACCTAACCCGATTCCCAAGGTAATTCAAGTACCTGTAGAGGCAGATTCTAAAGGTGTACTCAGAGGTGCATCATAAGTGACACCCTTCATTAATGAGGAAGTTTTGGATCATGTTCACGTGTGAATATGGAAATATTTATAATTATATTCCACCAATCACTACAATATATGGGCTTACCCATGATTATGCATAGATCTAGGAAAATTCATATCTTTGGGTCACGCTGAGATAGCAGGCCATCAAAGATAATAAAGGGGTGACCCCTCTACCATGGGGTCAATGACGAACGGTATCTAGAGAGAATTGTGGGGATGAAGCTGGTCCAGTGTATAGGACAAAAACACTAGGTCTAGTAGTTCATGGGCCTAAATAAGTAGTATCTACAGAGAGAGGAACAGTTTCAAGCCTGAGGCTTTAGGAAGAGACGGTACGAAATAGACAAGTCCTCTAGAGTGATTCCAATAGTTCGCATTCAAGGGACATGGAAATGAGTATTCTACATGAATGTTCCCAATTATTTCATATATCCTGATTCCTGGGAGTCCTAATTAATGAAAAATAAAATCACTACTCCTCATGTGGTATGGAAGTATCTCATCACCGATGGGATATTCTTCATCAGTTTGGGCCATGAAAAGGAAGGTTTCCATGCTTCTCCCATTAAAGTGATGCAATACATGGTAGAGCTAGAATATGTGGTATAATTTCAAGGTATTGTGCATTTTTTGACCAATTGAGTGAGGAAACTATTGGGCATGTACTTTCCCCTAAATGTCCTTGTGAGTTGTGTGGATACAGTAGAAAGTGAAGACTCAAAGGACTCTTAGGGGAGTGATGCCTGCTATATCTTAGATGCAGATTGGAATATTGACATTGACTAGGTAAACCCACTGATCTTTTCATGATCTTTTAAAATCACCCAATAGTCAATAACATTTCATGATCCTTCCTTGATTTACATGGGAATCAGAAAGTATTGAAGAAGGGGAAGTCTATGATAGACCTTAGGAAGAAGTTGAGGGAACCTCAACCCATAAAGGGGTGAGTGTGGGGAGCCTTCCTAAAATTGTGGTCAAGATAATCAATCATTAGTTCCTATTGTTTAGAAAATGGTTATGACTACTGATCCGATGATGATGGATGCTATCCTTTTGGAAGATATGGTTGGTGAGGCTGTGGAGGTCAGGCCAACCATAGAGGTTCCACTGGGGAGAACTGATGAGACCACATCCTTGGTGGAGGTGTAGAGGTAAGGCCTAGAACAAGACTAGATAAAGAAATTATGGTATCTAATCCAATCAAAGAGGTTACACTAGAACCATACACTGGAGCTATAGTTTCTATGTATTTGGGTGAAATAGGTCCCACAAATAGGCTTGAAGAAGTAGCCATGGTGGCCCAACTTGTGACAGAAGAAGTGGTGATAGAATCAGTGGATGAATAAACTAGGGAGGTTGTACTGAGCATGCCTACCCTGGAAAAATTACCACCAATGGAAAATTAAGGGGCCAAAGATGAGGTCGTTCCACCAATGGAAATAACCAAGGGAGCTAGGATGATGGTGTCCACCTCCAGGACACCTCAAAATGTAGTAGAAGCTTCTCTCACAAGAGGAGAGACAAATGAGGAATTATTCCCTAGGAAGGTCATCCATATACTTGAACTTAGGGATCTGTAACTGGAGTACCCATCTGAAAACATATTTTCTATTTTCCTCCCTATTAGCTAGTGCCACCTGAATATTTTTAGTATTTTGTCCTAGAATTCACTGAGAATAACTTGGATATCAACCGCAAGGCATGGAGGAATGTGAATAATTTCATCAATTGTATCTAGATACTTGAAATTCCATAATGGTTTGGATCTCTCTACCATTGTTTGGTCAGTCTACAGACTAGAGGGACGGATTCTGATACTTTTTATGAACTAAATTGGGACTTCATCTTCAAGTGAGCACATGAGGAAGGGCAGGAACTTGACTTGGCCTAGAGAAAACACAAGGATAAGGGTTTCTAGGTGCGTTAGAAGTCTGAGTAATATATCACCCATCTATAAGGGATGTAATAGGAGCTCATTATGTCCATGGATACTCATGTTGAAACCAATATCAGCATGAGGGCTCAACTAAAAGCGTCTGAGGCCAAGAAAGCTGAGATCAAGAAGGAGAAGACTGAATGTCGAGTGGAGAAATACTATAATTATATTAGGTAAAATTATGTTTTATCCAAATACAAAGAGGATAAGGAAGACTTGGTGGTGTGGAATTAGGCCTTCGAGATCACTTAGTAGAGGTTGAATGAACTTTAGCACTTGATCGCTAAGGTAGAGCCATAAAGGCACATTTTTTTGAGAGAGGGGCTTTGATATATAGATGAGCTTCTAAAACTCTATTGTTTTATTTTTATCATCAAACAAATCCCTTTATTGTTTGTCTTATATCTATCATATTTCTCTTATACAATCTAGCAACCAATCCCTAAGCTTGTGTGGGTCATGCCCAGTGTTAGAAACAAGGGGCGACCACATAAATACTCTTTGTATGAGAGTGTTGGACATTCACCAAACACATGGGGTATGATATTGTTGACTAACCACAAAAAGTGTCTAGGTTGATAGAAGATATGGGTGGAGAATAGGGCTCTTAGCACAGCCAAATTTATTTTCCAATATGCATTAATGTACGAATAGGATAACGCCAATGGTGTTGAATTTATCCTAACAAAGGGAAATGAGAAGTGTGAATCACAATACCCAAAATTTGGAACATGAGGAGAATGGAATGGTGATACAGTATAACTACTGACCATGTTCAAAACACATCATTCGTACTTATCCCATACATAGTTCTTAAACACATCATGGGGAGAGACCATCACTGGTGAGGGAAATCATCTTTGATAGAAGAACTAAGGAATCCCACGATTATAATGAGGAATCTTGAACTTGTTCAGGGTTAGACCACAGTTTAATATCATGTGTTAGGGATATTAACTCCTAGTTTTAGGTCAAAGTTTTAGACCATAAAGAGGGAAACATCTCAAATGGGTATGTGTAGCGGAAAAAACATTACACATTCCTGATGAGACTTTTGATATTATCCCAATGGACACCTAAATAGCACAAGTAGATGAAATACTTAAGTTGAATGAGAACTGGGGTAGAAAGAGGGTTGATGAATTTGTAGTTGGGCTTGAAGAAAAAAATGGGTGTTTATATGTATCCCATAAGGATGGGAATCAAGACACGCATAGTTCTTAAGGGATATCTCCCTACATAGGTCTGGCCCGTACATATAGAGGGGTATTTGTTTTGTGTCGTTGTACTAGGATATCAAATCTGGACATCACTACATATCTTGTGTAGATAAAAATAAACTTGTACGTAGTTATGAAGTATGGAATGGTAGATTTCTGATGTGAAGGAAGATGTCCTCTTGAGTGATAACATGATGGCGTTGTGCATTTTATCATCATACATCCAGGATGATGGTTGTTATATAGTTTCACATTGTGAAACTAGGAAGAAAGGGGAAAATGTGTTCTTAGAGGAAAGAACATGATGTGATAGATAGATATTAATGTGAATGAGGACCAAGAAGGCCCACGCTGCACAATACACTCCTAAGGGAGACTTTTACATAGTTTAAATTCATGATTTCTAGACTTGTACTTTTAGTTTAAGGTCATGAATCTTGGACCAAGTGATCAACTTAACACCATGTTCATGGGATGTTCATTGTTAGTTTAACATGATGCAACTAGGAAGATGGTATGTGATTTTTAAGGTCATTAAAAGAGTACCACCAATGCTACATATTTTAATATTATGCACCTAGGACGCTAATTCCATGCAGTTTAAAGTTATACAACTTGGACTATAGGAGATGAAAATAGTTTAAGGTCATAATTCTTATACCTACTACAAAATTTTAAGGTTATTTTTCCTATACAATGGGATATTATTTTAAAGTCGTAGATTTTGTACCACAGGGAAGTGGGATTCTCATAATAGGTATGGCAACATGGAAGATTGGAAAACATAATGTAAATGAGGTCCAAAAGGGCCCAATGCCACACCGCACATCTCCATGAAGGCTCACACATAGTTTAGAGTCTTGATGCTTGGAATGGGTTAAGGACAAAGGGTTGAAGGGTCAAAGGGATGCAAGCTTACGACTAGGCCCAAAGATAAAATGTCTAGTCATCACTACATATCGCATGAGTATGGGAATAAATCCACATGTAGTTCTAAAGAATGGTATGGTAGATGATCAATGCCAAGGATGATTTCCCCTCAGGTGAGAACATTATAATGCTATGAAGTTTATTGTTGTGTGGCTTGGAAAATGTATTCTATGCAGTTTAACAGTCATGAAACTTGGATGCTAATGCTACACAGTTTAAAGTCATACATCTCGAACTATAGGGGAGAAGGTATTCCAAAAAGGTATATGTGTGGCATGGAAGGAAAAACCTGACATGAATGATGGGAGAAGGAGGCATGTTCCACACAACACATTTCTAGGGAAAACCCACACATAGTTTAAAGTCATGATGTCTGGACTTAGGCCCTTAGTTTAAGGTCATAGATTTTAAACCAAGAGGATAATCTCAACCAAAAGGGATATATAAGGCATGAAAGAAGTAACCATATGTGAATGGGGACCAAGGAGACCTACACTACATGACACATTCTCAGAGATATTCTCACATATTTTAAATTCATAATGCCTAGACTTGAGCTCTTAGTTCAAGGTCATGGAGTTTGGACCATACGGTTCTTAGTTTAAGATCATAGAAATTTGACCATATGGTTCTTATTTCATGAAAAATACTACTTGAGGAATTTATCATAGGATATAGAAGTGATTCACCCTCCATCCATAGTGATCAAAGAGTATGCACCATTGTGATAAACCTTGTGAATGATGTAAGGTCCCTCCCATTTGGGGTCCAATTGTTGAGTCTTCCTTTCAAGTATCATCGGCATCCTGAGAGCTAGTACTGTGTCACCCTAGAGGAAAGAGAAGAGGTGGAATTTCTTATTTAATGATCTAATTGTCTTGTTCCAGTGCCTCTCCATATTATGTAAGGATTGGATCATGATCTCTTCAAGAGATTCCAACTCATCTAGATGGACTTCTACCATCCTTTATGGCATCATCTAATCATAGAAAGCTATCTAAAGTGATGGTAGCTGAATCTTGATGGGTAGGACTACCTATGTTTCATACACTAGGGAATATGGAGTCTCCTAGGTATAATTTTGAATCATTATTCGATAAGAATAGAGAGAGTTGGGGAGCTTATCTGGCCAAATTTTCTTATTTTGTCCCACTATCTTCTACAAAATGTTGGAGAGTGTTTTTTTTAATGCCTCAATCTATCCAATTTCCTATAAACAGTGGAAAGAATTGTGGTTAGATGGGATTTTTTTCTTGGTATAGAACTTCTTTCTCTCATCATCCCAAATGTTGGTGTCATTTTCTATGAGAATAGAGTGAGGGACTCTGAAATGATGAATGATATGGGAGCTCACGAATTTTACCACTAATTAGGCTTTGACTTCCTTAAGAGGAATTTCTTCTACCCACATGGAAAATAAATCCATTATGTTCAGAATGAACCAAAATTGGTGATATATTTCCGGTGGACACAGTCCCATGACATCGATTCCCCATACTGAAAAGGGGCAAGAATACTTGGTGGTATTAAGGGGATCTGGTAGTTGATGCAAAAATTTATCATGGATCTGACATGTGTGAAACCTATTAGAAAACAAAATGTAGTCATGGACCATGGTGGGTCAGAAGTATACCAAACTTTGAATATGGTGGGAGAGCTTCAACCCTTCCTAATGGGCATCATAGGACCTGAAATGAAATTCCTTCAAGATATTGGGAATCTCATATCCTTGGATGTAACAGAGAATAATTCCATCAAATACGCACCTATAGGGAGTCTTCTAAATATTAGGAACACTTTAGAGGGTGAAATAAAATATAAACCAATGGATTTACTCATGGTCAACTCTTTATGGAAGGAGAATTCCATTCTATAGATACTCAACAAAAGTAGTCATCCAACACAAGGTTTCCTCTATCGTAAGGGGATATAGAGGTCCCGATAGGGAGGCACCAACAATCATGTGGTTTACCTACTGACTATCATCATTATCTATAATAGTGGGGGTAATGAACCTTCGATGCACCAAATGAATAAATAGATCATCTTAATTAGGCTCTGTAAGAGTGGTGGTTATACTAGACAAGGTGTCGGTTTGAATATGTGGTGCATGACCCGCTGATAGGTGGCTCCTGTATTCTTCAAACTAAAAGGAGTTACCTAATAGAAAAAATTTTCTTTTTCCACTTTGAAGGTGGTATATTACTCATCTTTTTAGGTCATCTGGATCTAGTTTTATCTTGATAATCCATCCAAAAAGTAGATATCCCAAAACCCATATGTGGAATTGATCAACATATCTATCGTTGGAAGGGGAAAATCATCCTTTGGACAATGGCAGTTCAAGTATAAAAATTCAATACAGTCTCTGATATTACATTTCTTATTCCTGACTGGAAAAATGTTGGATAAACACTTAAGGTACTAAACTTCAATGGTAGAGATGGATTTGATAAGCTTATCAACATCAGTATCAACCATGGCACCATGAGAAGGGTTCATTTTCCTAGGAGATTGCTTGAACCTATGATGGCTCATTGGGAGGTCAATATGGTGGATGTTGACCTGAGGGTCTAGTCATTGTATCTCATAATATCTCTATGTGAAGAAATCATGGTGATGTTTCAATAAATCCACATACTTATGATGTTCCTATGCAGGCACAACTTCACTGATTAGCATTTTCCTCAGATCTATCTTGGTACCATGGTTCACCTAAACTAACTCATCGACAGTGGTGGAGACACCCTCTTCAAATGTGGGAGGATAATCTTCCAAATCCTATTCATCATCTAAGTTAGGGGAATCTATGGGAGTAGATGGTTCATCTAGACCAATTGATTTTGGGGAAACACTAGTGTTGGATTGGGTGGTGGATGTGTAGTCCTCACTATGTTACTCTTTCTCAACTGAAACCATGGAAAAAAATATTTCCCTTCAAATTCCATCAAGCCTTTGAAAAAAGGGTCTATGCTTGATATAAAAGCAATGGTGGTAAGTCATTTTGTGGTGGTTCTACCTATCTTGGAGAAAATGTGTGTATGATGTATATTTGTAGACATGGGGAAAACATCATGGTATCTCATAGGGGTAGGATTTTTAGTATCACCTAAGCCTAGCCTATGTAGGAATGTGAGGTTATCTTCTGGTTTTCTTTATACTTTGGGACATGGTTCTATTTCCTCCTAAAAATTATAAATAAATTTCCCAAGTCTGGTATTTTAGCCTCTGACCAGTGAATTGGGAGGATGAAACATCATCCAAATCTATCCATGAGTTGGTTGCAATGATGGTGTGCTCGAACTCATTAAACTAAACTTTTATGTTGTTTCTCTTGTAATAGCTGGTATACAGATAGTGGGCTTTGTAGGAATCAAAGGGATATGCATCACCTTAGAGCAAACCTACCTGAACATTGAGGGAGTACTTGAGGCATTGGTGATTTGAGGAGGGTACTATAGTGTGAAGATAAAGCTAGGGATTACCCATCATCATTTTGTAGGCAGTATCCTATGATGTGACCATGAACTTGGTGTTTTCTATCAATCCATTGAATTGGGTATTCAATAGGATTCTTCCACATGGTCTCTTCTCGATCCTATCATAACCCTATATCTTTAGGTTAGGGGGACTTAAATCTTCTTCAGTCATTCCCATCTTGCAGAGCATCTGGGTTGTGATAAGGTTGAACCCAAA
Source organism: Viscum album (assembly GCA_963277665.1). Taxonomy (NCBI): domain Eukaryota; kingdom Viridiplantae; phylum Streptophyta; class Magnoliopsida; order Santalales; family Viscaceae; genus Viscum; species Viscum album. The sequence goes on from OY728158.1 coordinate 1,471,023,509, forward strand.
ACCTATGTCGACTAGAAAGTGACAGACCTCCATTCCATTGAGATGGATGGTGATGTACAGTGGGTGGATATGCCCCTTCATGAGATATCCCTCATCTTCTCTAGATAATGAGATGATGTCTTAGAAATATGCTCACTCAACTTCCTCAGCATAGAATTTCTCTATGGCTAGTACCACAATTTCAAACTGGAGGAGGCTCCTCAAGGATTCTATGAGGGCCTCGCGAATCCATTCTAATAGGTGGTGGGCCTCAAGGATTTATATATTCATATTTATTATGTATATTTTTTTAATCACATAATAATTTCATGCCATACACACATTTTATCCGCATGGGGTTGTTCTTTCAAATGGGGCACAGTGGTCACTACTGGATGAACCACTGGATTCTGGATGGTGTTAGAAATGTTCTACTGATCATTAGATAACTCTCTCATAACCACAAATGGATTAATATTGGCTTTATAATGCCTGGATTTAGCTGTACATAGCCAATCATGGTTCCTTTGTGGTTGTTCTACCTAAACAGGTATCACGGTCAGTTGTGAAGGGGTGCCTGAGAGAGCCGGCTTGGATGATTATTCTTACTGAGATCTGTGTATAACCTATTGTATGGTTTTGATAACATGCATGGCACAGCTTGAAATACTCTTTCATTTTTTTATACATTTGATCACTCCTTTGATGGCATCGGCCAAAGGCACCTGAATATCTTACCTAAAATCCCTCATTATTGGGGACTATGAAAGGATCAAATAGCTTGATGGTGTTCATGGATTCATACTCTTGATCATCATTTGAGGAATCTTCCAATGTTGTGCATACCCTAGGTGAAACTCCCATTTTTTTAGGCATGAAGTTGACAAGGGTGAGAGATGTCTTCAGCATTGGTGGGGGACTTTGCTTTCCCTTTCTCCATTGGTGCCCAGTCTTTTGATATGTAGAAGGTTGCGATGTGGATTCAAAAGTGATAGTCAGTGAAGGCATGGGGACTTAAGGAGTTGTAGGATAGCCTAAGTGGGCATGAATGACATCGTGGGTGTGAAGAAATTTCTTTTTGAGCTAACAATTCATGATACTTCTGATTCCTATGGTTAGAAACTTGTTTCCATTCACTAGAACCATCACAGTCATTGTCGGGCTCGGTGAAGATATGTGCCACTTATGTTGAGACATAGCCCAACTTGACAACATCATTTTCCACTTGGTCCTAAATCCAATCCTTGAACACATATCATTTATTGATGGTATATCCAAGGATATTATGGTAAGGTTAGTGGTCAGGGAGATCAGTGAGCTCGACCTTATGAAACTTTTTTATTCTGGTATCTTCAGAACCCCTTGTTCCAAAGCACTATAAAAATATCTAGGAACCTATGCATCCCATAAGGAGTAAGTATGGTTCCTCTTATCTAGAAAAGGAGATCTAGTATCCTAGCCTTAATGAGGTGTTGGAAACTGACAAGGGGATAGAGCCACATTTTCTCATATATGTGACTATTCTTGGTGAGGTGGTGTCTACCGATTCTGCGTTGGGGGAAGCTAAGCTTGATTAGGCTACAACACTTGATGAGGTTGTGATGGGTGAGGCTCATTCGACATCAAATATAATAGATATGGGGCCTCCACCTATACTAGAGCGATAGTATTTTCCTAGTAATTTCTTCTTGTAGGGGCTAGAAGAGGCAATGGGTGTGCATGCGTGGCCTGCTGTAAGGCTTCCTTTAAGTGCTGGGCTTTGTTAGAGAAATCACAAAATCTTCTTAGTAAGTTTTGAGTGCTGAGGGTAGGAACCAATTTAGATTTGACAATCCTCACCCACATCATTAGTAGATCCTATTGAGTCAGTGTCATATCTAGTGAATATGTGAGGCCCTTCTATTGGGTGAAAAAGACTACAGCATACTCATCTAATAGTTTCTTGCACTTGAAGATGTCTATAAAGCTTGTCTTGCATGTGGTGGAGTTGAACTGTTAGAGAAACTACCTATGAAGGTCTTACCAACCAGTAATGGACCCTATGGGTAACTGGTTACACTATACGAACACATTCCCTTCCAATTTCTAAATGAAACATCAGATCTTTGCAGCCTTATGCTGCTCTGGGGTTCCCAACATGGGTATGTACATTGAGATGAAGTGGGCTAGATGCTACAGTCGGTCACTCATCCCATTTAAGGGGATAAATGTAGGATTCTTGAAATCTGAGGGTGCTCACATGTCATCCAACTAGGTTGGATACGACTTTCCATTAGGTGGGACTACCACCTGTAGCATCTCCAGGGATTTGAGGAAAGTAGTGAGAGCAGTTATCTCATCTTGGTGGGAGTTATTATCTTGATGATGATTCCTGAACTTCAAAGCATTGATAGGCTCATCAACATGGTAAACAGGCTTAGTGGATCACTGAGTGACTTGTGGAGTGGCTTGATATGGGTCCTGAGGAAGGCTATAACACTGCTCAAGCAGATTGGGCGACACATACCTTGGTTGCTTACCATAAACCCCTGCCTATGCTTTTCCAAGATGCACAGGGTCACCAGGATTGATTGAGAGAATATATCCAAGGACAACCTATGGATTCCCTATCTACCCTAGTGGATAAGGTACAAGATCCTATTAATAAGTTACATAATCTGAGCATCACTCAGCAAGGAGCTCGACAATAAGCCTCTATTGATATGTGACATGTTGGAGCATGGTAGAGAGAGCTAGATCGACCTATTTATTCTACAAAGTATCATATGGATTGGAGGTATTTGGGGTTTTAATATGTTCTTTACCCTTATCAATGTTTCAACTAGTGGGAAAAGATGTGGAGGGTTCCTTTAGGATGATTGCATGACTTTGTTGGCAAGTGCGTACATCAATTTGAGGGTCTGCTTGATACTATGCTGCCACAGGGGTGGGTTTTCTTTATTGGGTTATGTATCGGTGTCCCCATCTTTAGGCAACCCAATATAATCTATATTTACTATAATAATAACTATAGGCATTTCCTCAATATTAATGGGAAATTTTAGTTGTCGTAATATAGTTATGGAATGGAGAGTAGCGTACTACCCCCAATCTCATATCTTTACATGCAAAGACACCTCTTCTATAATTCTTCAGAGTGCTACAAAGCTCTTGACACATATTTATTGGATGGTTTTCTAGCAGTCAAGTGACACAGGGTACTAATTCATTGGTATTTATACCAACTCAACCATGTGGCACTTCTGTTCAATGTCCTCAAAGTGTTTATGAATTCCTAAGTAGACCAACTGGTGATCACAAAGGAGAAAATGTATCATCCATATAGTTTAAATAAAGTACACAACTGAATCCTCAGTGAGGGACTCCATGATTTCAAAGTTGGGAGTTCCATTTGGCCAAAAACATGATAAATAGTTGATCAGTATCCAAAGTATTCTATAAGATTTCCTTCTCAGAAGCAGGGCATGTTCTTGGGTATCCCAATCTTCTTGATGGTAAACAAGGAGTGGAACTGATTTAGATTATTGTGGTGATGGGTTGTCTAGTATAGGAACCATTGTAAGAGTCAATTGCTCACTAAATTTTGGTTCATCTCTCAAGAGAGGCACCAACCACATCATTACAACCTTGTAGGACTGGTTTCTTACCATTGCTTCATGTGAAAGGGTAGTAGAGGTCATCTGTGGGTCTACTGGATGCTCTTCATCCATAAAATTACAGAATATCTCTATGATCTTGGGTGTAGGTAGATAATGAAACTGAAAATGATAGAGATGACTGTACCATGAGACCCTATAAGGGATCCAAATCTTCCTTGACCAGTGTGCACTTGTAAATAGATTTAGGGATTTTTTATATCTCACCTTCAAAGATGAAGAACCTAACCTACTAGGATCCTTCCCCAGACTCTAATATAGATGACTGGGGTAAAGGTTCCATCATTGAATCACATTCTGATTCGGATTTTGAGAAGCGAATAGGATTGAAAATTACTTTCTTCTTCACTGAATTTTTTCTTTGATAGCAGTGGTTCATCCTTCTACCCCAAGACAGTTTTTTATGGTAGGGGAGTTCTTTGGAATGGGGAGGAACTCTAAGTTAGTTGGTGATGGAACAGGTAGGACCTCCACATCTATTGGTTAGGATACGGGTAGGGCCTCTATATCGATTATCATCAGAGCATGGAGGACCTCTAATTTGACTACCATAAGAGTATAGAATACCTCCACTTTGGTTATTGATGTAGTATGGTGGACCTCTACTTTGGTCACTCTAAAAACGGGGAGGACATCCATATTATTTGTCAAAGTGAGGAGGGCCTCCTCTTTGGTGATCTAAAGTGAGAGTAGGTCCTCCACACTAATCTAAGTGGACATGGGGAGGACCTCTATGTTGTCTAATGAAATCATAGTGAGGACCTCTATTGTGGGTAGTGGAAACATGGGGAGGTCCACTATGTTGACTATTGAAGAAGTGGGTAGGAACTCCACTTTGTTCAGTTATTTCATGGGGAGGACCTCCGTGTTGCTGGTGATGATAGCATGAGGAGTACCTCCATAATGGTAATCGAAAAAGTGAAGAGGGACTCTAATTGGACTGATGATGGAACAAGTAGGACCTTTAAGTTGATTGGGTGTAACATGGGGAGGGCCTTCGGGTTGACTAGTGGTAGCATAATGGGGAGGACCTTTGTACTGGCTACCAAAGTGGGGAGATCCTCTGCTTGGGTGGGTGAATACATGGGGATGACCTCTTCACCAAAACTCCTCATTTTTTTTTGGCCTCTAATGGTTACTGGTGGTTCCAAATATTGACAAGGTCAATCCAGCCTACATGTGGGGTGGTTGAGGCCTTGATCCCAATCAGGCATGTATGAACCCATTCTTGTTGGTTTTATGAGTCTGGAGGAACGTGATGGTGGTGGTAGGATCCACTAGAGCTATAGAAGATGTTTCCCCTTGAAGGGATTCTTCTTGAGCTTCCACCTGACATTGAGGTTGGGTCATTTGGACTGGGGCCGATAGAGTAGGGGTATAGTCAACCTATTCGTTGGCCTAGAGGACCGATCATTGTTGGTGCTGACAAGGCCTAGTGGGAGACCTCCTTGGTGGTGCTTGGGTAATAATCACGGCTGGGGTGACTTAGGTATCCCCCACCTCCTTATATTAGGGGAGATATTCATAGAATCTATCTAGGGAGAGGCTCCCAAAGTTTTTGGTTGTTGGAGTGGGGAGCAGCAGCCCTTGGGGGGCAATGTGGGTAAGGAGCAGAAGCCTCCAGGTCCTAGTGGTCCATATCCCTTATGGGAAGGACCCCCTCATTCCCGTAATCTCGTACGAGTGTGTCCATCACCATCCTCTAAATTATCTCTAAGGGTGAGTGGGGGTATGGGTTCCCCATAGTTGTGGTCACAGCTGATGTTGTGGAAGAGGTGGAGTCATGTTAGATTGTTGTGTTGACATGTCGTATGCCCTTGCATCTACGGTTGTTAGGTGGTTGGTTTCTTGTAGCTTGGATACTGTAAAGCAAGAAGATTCATCTTTCATCATGGATACAAGGAAAGATTTTCCCAATTCCCTAGAATCTCCCAATCTTCTATAGTTAGAGAGAGAGATCTATACTGATGATGTTGTAGATCAAAATGCCTAATGATTAACTACCCTAATTCTAGTGAGTTCCATGTTGGACCCACTATTTGATTGGTGGGTCTTAGTTCCAGATAGATGGATTTGGTGACTTGATAATATGTTGATGTATTGAATACTACTAGTCTCCATGTTGATGAGAAGAGTTTCACATTAGGTTCACCATTTTTTTTGACACTTTCATCAGGGTGCATTTTCCTAACATATCGATGTACACTAGCATCGCATTATGCCGCCCCGCATTTCTTCTTTCCAAAGGTGGGTGGATTTCATCACCTTTAATAGTGATGTATTATCCTTGATTGAAAGGGGATGATGGGATGTCAATTCCTCCTTCTATGGATTCCTCCTTGGAACTTTTAACCTAGTTCGGGTCTCCCTTGTCGAGTTAAGTCATGTTCATGGAACTCGTTCCCGGTGCAATCACTTTGTGGACACCAGTTAATTACACTGCTTCTATTTGGAAATTTTAAAGGTTCTTGAGAGGGTAACAACTTTCGGTCAGGAGAGTAATCATGTAGATCATTGATGGCATGTCTGGATGCTAGGAACATTGGTCACTTATAATCTTACTCGTAGGAGGGAATCTCATGGAGGCATCTTAGTCATGGAATCCAAGGCATCTCATTTTGATCATGAGGTATCTGATGCAAAATTCATATCTTCTAAGGCTTTCACCTTAGGCATCCCATGTTAAGCATGAGGTATCTGACACCATAGGCATGTATCCTAAAAAAATTTCACCTTAGGTATCCCATGTTTATCATGAGTTATTATTATGAGAAAGGTTGGGAGTTTAACATCGTACAGAGGTAGAATGAGATTGATCAAAATTCCTAGCAGAGGTGGATCAAAAAGGCATGTCCCTAGGAGTGAGCACCGTCAAAGTTTACTAGATGGATGGATAAAAACTCCATGTGGATGTAGACCCAGGAGGTGTTCCCCATAAAGGGAATATTTCAAACCATGAAGGTGCATGGGTTCCATGTAGGGGAGGACCTGGGAAGTGTGTCACATTAAGGGAAGATGTCACACCGTAAAGGCCGATGGGTACAATGTAGGGGTGGACCTAAGAGGTGTGTACCATAAAGGGAAGATGTCACACTATGAAGGATTATCTGGACACCCTTGGAGGTGGATTAGGGAGGTTCATCGCTTGAGGGGGGCACCAAGTTTTACCATTGGTCAGGATTGAACCTCATAAAGGTGTTTTGCGTACTCTTCTTAGAACGCAGGGATCAAAACCCATGTAGTTTGAGAAATTGGATCTTACACCTGTAATAATTACTATTTGAGGGGAAATTATTGGGGATTACACATAGGGATGTCCCTTCCCAAGAGTATTTATCTTATTTGGATGGTGTGGGGCTTACACATGGAATATTCCCTTCACAAGAGGATTGCTCTTGGTTAGATTGTGTGGGGCTTATGCATGGAACATGACCTAATGGTTTGTATGATCTTACCAGGATGTGGCAGCCCAAGGAAGATCGGGATTGGTATAGATGGAGTGATGGGTGTGAATAGAGTAGACATAATGGATAGAATGTTGGGTTTGGACCTTGGAGAGTCTTCCAACGTATCCCAGTTGGTTGGGAATAAATCACACATAGTTCATAAGGGGGTGCTGGGGATTACACCTTAAAGGAGGCCCATGGAATTGAAGCAAGTGGTTAGGTCCTACAAATTGGATCTTCCCATTTGAAGGATGGTTTTCATGTTCACCACTAAACTATAATCTCATGTGAATCATTCTTGGTGTGAGAAACAAGACAAATCAGTAGACCTGGGATCATGTTGTAAAAGATGCACCAACGAATGATGGTGTGGGGGTTACACATAGAAGCTGCCTGAGGAGGATTTCATTCCAAGTGGGGAGGATCTTATTCCATATGAAGAGGGTATTATCTCATGTGAGGATAGGAAGTGTGAAGGCCATCTCTTTTCACTCATACAAGGATCATCCCCACCATGGGTGGAGGTTTTAAAGAACAAACAAAAGGAGTTTTCATGAAGCCTAAGTACCTTGGATAATTCATCTTTTTCCGGTTCACACTGCTAAGTTCTTTGCAGATTGGGAGCAATTCAAAATCCAAAAGGTCGGGGTAACCATCATCCAAAGGTTGTAATGAGCTAGGTATTTGTAGGCAAGGGGGACTCACGAAGATCAAAAAGTGATTCATAAAGGAAATGTGGGCATCACAAAGGGGTATGACTCTATCAAACTTGTAGAGGCTACCATCAATGCTTCATGCAGTCACAAAGGCCATTCTAGGTCGGGAGCTCTACAAGCTTTGAAAAGTAGTTAGGCTTCGCAAAGCAGACTTCAAGGGAGTATTGGGGGACATTTTGGCCTGTATTTGATATGAACTGGTTGCTTCTTCTTAAAATGTTCTCTTGACATGAATTTTGGCACCAACAGTGGTGTTTTCGGGTTTTACACCTATGTACATATGTGTTAGATCCACATCCACTTATAGTATCCATTTAGAGATTTCTTTGATTGATAAAATAATTACTCTATACTAACCAAAATTTATGGATTTTTTCTTATAATTAGTTTTATCCCTATGGTTTTCACTAGAGTTTTCTAATCTTAATCCAAAAAATAACTAAACTTTTCCTTTGGTACCAACTATAAGAACCAGGCTCTTTATTACACATTAATTCATGATTTATTACATAATATTACACATAATACAACCAGGTATATTTATAAGTATAGTGTATTTGGGAATTAGGTACATTATATAACAAATTAAAATAGGAAATACATGAACTTTATTTAAAACTTCTATAACATTATCTTACTTAAAACTGCATGAGATAACCTGGGGAGATACATAAGAAAGGGGTGAGCTATAAAGACTAGTAAGGGAATAAACATGGAATAACACGAAGAAATTAATACATGTTAGACATTGGGAATATAAATGGGGAATAAAAGGAGTGATAATTATAAACATGAACAATGAGGCATGATATAGCATGATAATATAAAGGCAACATGGGAAATGTGGCAACAACTTAAAAAACTGCATCATAAACATTGTAAAAGGATAAATTACAAGAAATCATGATGGAAAAAAGTCCCATGAAGGATTTGGTTCATTCCCTAATACCTTTCATGATGTCTCATGAGACTAAAACATTACCTAATGCATTGGAGCACTATATAATTCTCGGCGCACCTATCATATTCATTTCATTCTCATACTTAAGTGTTCCACATAGATCATACAACATGGATTCATTCATCATCATATTTTATTACATGTTAAATGAGTGAGTAATACATACATATAAGTCCCCAATAAATAAGTGTAAGTTTATAAAGTTGAACACCCTTGATATTAAATGGGTATTGGTATTCAATACACAACTGTTTGTCATGGAAAAATCACGGTGAAATTTCAGCAGCATAACGAGGGTGTACAAATGTTCATGGAAGGGATTGATGAGAGTGAAAGGGGTATATGATAATTTATAAATAATATATATTGTAATAGGATATGGAATAACATATCCAAACATTAGGAAGTTAAGATAAATGATATAAGATAAATAATATTCCTGAATAAAAAGGAGAAAGAAAAAAGAACCCTTAATTGAGAGTGTGACTCAAAATGCTTGAGAGGAGCTTATTGAGAGCTTGGGGAAACTGGGATGACTTTAGGGAGGGTATGTAAGAGTAATTATGTGATACAAATATTTTTAGAGAAGAGAAATTGTAGCTTGGGTGGGTTTATATAGGAAATGTGTGGGGAATTCTTTATCATTTCTCAAACATGGGTTTTAGACTCTATATAATAAAATAACAAAAAACACAAACCTTACCATGGTTTTTTCCCATGGTTTATAAAAAAGGGTAGTGTTTTTAATTATTTTATAAGTACAATGGTTTAACCTAATAAAATAATACCCTTTCTAATATGGAAGTGATTCATACTCTTAAAAAATCATTTTAAAACATTAAAATGTATTAATGGTTTGGGAGGATTTATAAAGGCCTTATAAAATTTAATAAATTAAACATAAAATTGAATTATATTAAAGTTACAGCATATATTTGTAAGTTTATACCCTTTATATTATTTATTACATCACTTTTTTGTCATTATGATGTCATAATACACACTATATATTTATATTGTATTTATATTTTACCTGAAAAATAGAATGTCTCAGAAAATTATAAAAAATTCACCATTAGATAATTTCGGCATTATGATTCCAAAAATAATATTCATTTTATAAAAATAATTTTCTAAATATTCGTATTTTCACTTTTAGAATAATAATCAATATTTATTTAGAAATGTTGGGCTTTTGACAATAGCAATTTTCGAACCCTTATAAAATTTACATTTGACTTCATAAAAAATATATGAAAATTTATATTTAATAAAAATTATTTAATAACAGTATTTTATTAAAATATTATTCATTTTAAAAATTAATTAATTCACCAAAATAAATGTCTTAATTGAAATTGAATGCTAATTAAAAATACAATGTGTGTTTTATTCTATAAAAATAAAAATCATTTATAAAGTAATGAAAAGAAGAAAATATGAACATTATTATATTAAAAATACCATATGAATATTCATATTATTATGTTCTTGATACATATCACTTTATTACACTAACAAACGCCCTATGGGTAAGGTGCGTGATTGGGAGATTTTTATGGGGTGGTTCAGCGTACGTGGTTTGGGTTGTGATCTCTATGAGATTGAACTTCTCCCATAAACAATTTCACTCGTGCTTAAGTTATTGGATCTCAACTTTGGATTGGTTTAGGGAAAATCTCAATGAAGTTATATCCCTTAGAAGCTCTGATAAATGGGATTCATAGGGTGTGATCCTACTATTTGAGGTCATCACTTCCTTTGTCTGTGTCAATTAGATTTTTAAAAACCCTATAATTGTACTAATGATATGATCACTATTCAACAGATATATTATCAATGATAATGATGCTTAACGGACTTTTAAATCCCATAGGATGAAATAAAACCAAAGAAGTGCATGTTTTTTCTATAACCATATTACATAATATGGAATTTAATTAAATAAAAAGGGGAATTTTATTTATAAAATTTTGGTTCATTTCATTTTTACTTATGATGAATAGTAAAAACAATAAAAACCAATTACCATAGTTAAGTTTAAAACAATTTTATCATTGGTTAAAATAAATATATAAGGATTATAATGACCTAAAAACTTTTCTAATTTATATTTTTTGGCTATATTTTGATTCTATCTTAGGTAAGTTCTATATACTTCCCATTTTGGATCCACATGTCCATGATTATGACGTTTATAATAATTTAAGTAAAGAAGAGGAAAAAATGTCACTATCTTACTTTTAGAAACCTCTTATGTGTTCACATAGGGATAAAAAGAAGGTATGTTCAGTTATAAATATTTATTTTAAGTATAAATAATTTTAATATGTCATGTTAATTTATTTCTAATTTTTAGTGATGAAATAGTTATCTTAACTACATACGGAACGCCATCACAATAATTATTTATTTAAAAATAAATTAAATTAAATAATTTTAAAAATATTAAAAGTAATATCATTTGAATAATTTTTTCCTTACACACATTTTTTAGATAATTATAATATATTAGGTAATTTTGAAAGGTATATCTTATAATTCCATCCTTATATTTATGTTTTTAAAGTCAAATGAAATTAATAGTGTCAAAATTGACATTAATGATATTTTATAATAAATAATGTTTAATTAAATGATTTAAAACTTTTAAAAATATTATCCTAATCCAATTAAAATTAATATGGTTTAAAATATCATGGTTCAATTATGGTCCTTTTTTCCTTTTATAGGAACATTCTTAACCCCTAAAGTATAAAAACTTTAATACTCTATTAATTGTCAAGAAGGGTTAAAGTGGGTTAGAAAAAAAATATAAGCATAAAAAACTAATCTAAAATTATCCAAATTTTATTATATTAAATTATTTCTACCAATACTCATCCTATATTTTAAATATATCATTTTGGAGCCATTTTCTATGAGAAATAATAAATATTAATTTAATACTTTAGTAAATTCTAAAGTGCCCCTCTCCTCACTTATAAAAGGGAACCTCATATCCTCTTTTATTAACACTTTGAGAGCCTTATAGTTGATAAAATACTTAAAAAATCCATTACTTACATCCCTAACCATTTCCTAGAGGCATTGTTTTGATCATAAAACCAACTTGGGGTAGCTTTTGGTGTAAACCTTAAGAGGTTGTTCGAAGAAGAGGCATAGTTCTTAATCAATAATTTTTGTTTTATTTATACTTAATCCTCCCTAAAATATTATTAAAACATTATGATATGGTATAATACGTATCTACCATATACTTATATGTTTTTATGTTAATGTAATATCCAATCTCCATCTCCTCTTCTGTCAAATAGGTAATGAAATTGTTGTTCGTGTGTATGGAAGACTACTGCCTTGTGAACTGATGTAATTCATTTTTCATCACCTCCTACTATGAATAGTTTTAATTATGGATATAATTTTCATATATTATATTCATTAAATATTTATCATTATGAAATGATAATACCTAAATTAATTTTTTACCTTTCCATTCACTAAAAAATGATTACATTATTCATGAGTACGTGTGGACTACCACTTCCACGAAGCGATGTAATTTTTTATTCATCACTACATAAAATGGAAAATATATATAATTATATTAAAAAAAATATGATATTTAATATATAATTTTAATTATTTAAAGATAAAATAATACTTAACTTCTTTCTGTAATGATCGTTTAAAAATAGAAAGGTTGCTCATGAGTACGTACGGCTTGCCATCTCCATGAGTCTAACCTAGTTCATTTTTCATAACCACAAATAATATTTGGTTTAAAAAGTATAATTGATTTATAAATATGGTAATTATTTCATGATTATTATTCTAGATATTATGTATCAATTACAACTTTAACCATAATCAAACTACCAAAGTCATTTTGGACATATGAATTGAATACCATCAAAATGTATGACGTGTAAATAATTGATTAAATAATTTAATGTAGAATGATATTAAATAAAATAAATGGAATAATAAACATGAAAATTTTTCTCAATAAATTAAATAATTAAAAAAAGTTTATTATTTAGAACAATAAATAACTTATGTAATGATTCAGACCTGAGGTAAAGGATTCTGTCTCAATTTCCTTTCATTACAGAATGTTTTAATATTATACACTAATTTTTTTATATGGTGTACATACTTACACTTTTATATGTTATATAAAATATCCTTTATACTTCGTGATATTTTAAGTTGAAAATAAAAATATTTCATCCAAGGGAATTTGACTTAAAAGTTACCAATTTCTAAAGGGTTTCGTAACTCAATTGTTTTCATTAGATTATATTACTTCTTCATTGTCCTTGATATTTAAAGATTATATATGTAATGAATTTTTATTTTTTATGTTTTATATCCATGTTTTTATGTGGATTTAAATTTTATACACATAATCAATTCATTTATTAATTCTCACTACCATTGTATGATCTTTGTATGATATTTTGTCTCAATTTACACTTCATTGAGACATATTTGGTAATATGAACCTATTTATTATTATGAGGTGTATCTACTACCCCTTTAATATGGTGTATCATAAATAAATTTAAATTTATGGTATTTAATGTTTCATTTTAATTTTTTTATTTCATGGGGTTTATGATTCTAAAGTTACCAATGTGGTAAGGATTTATTTCATAATCTCATCATTGTTCAGGATTATTTATGTTTATGTCTCCATTTGGGGAATTATAAAATCATCATATCTTAAAAAAAATATTTTTAAACCAACTATTATGTATGGTTATGAAAAATTAACTATGTTAGAATCATGGATATGGTAAGTCGTACGTACTCATGAGTAACCTTTATGTTTTTAAACGATCATTACGGAAATAAGTTAAGTATTATTTTATCATTAAATAATTAAAATTATATATTAAATACCATATTATTTCTTTTAATATACTTATATATATTTTCCATGGAATGTGGTTATGAATAAAAAATCACATTACTTTGTGGAAGTGGTAGTCCACAATATGTTAATATTTCCCCCAATCAAACTTATTACAAAACATCTTGTGAAATAATAAGGATGAAACCCTTACAACATATCCCCAATGGGTGGGGACCTCTATAGACTGTAGATGCATCAATATGTCTCATGAGATAAACTACCTTGGGTATTTTGTTGAGACCTTACCCATTTATATAATATGTCTTGGCACGAGGCATTCACAATATGTTTATTATGTCTAGCATTATTCATTCCAACATTATGAGATTAGTTATTGATATCAAAGTGATTATTTAAATATTTATTATACCAATGGATAAATTTCAAGCATATGTGATTAGGTATATGGAATTATTTGATCAACATTTATTCCTACCTTATTATTCTTTGTGCTCAAGTTATTGATTAAATGGCATGTGTTTTCAGTAATTTACTTTAACATATTGATTATTCCTTATTTTTGCATGATAGATTCCATTGTATATATCTCTTACTGAGCATTTGAGATCATCCCTTATTTTGTTTCCTTTCCCAAGGATATGAAGAAAGAATATTTCAATAAGTTCAAGGATTTAGAATATTTACTTTCACTATGTTGTATTTTTTATCTTCTCAAATGTAATTTGACATTTAATTATGCATATTGTTTACCAAGACTACAAAACTATTTGGTATTTTGTTATATAATCACTTGTTTATATAGACAATTTAATAAAGTAACCAATGGATCTAAGATACTGGGGTCAGTATCTTTACATTTGGTATTATAGAAAGCTTATTAGAAACCTTGGGAACTAGATTTAGGAAAACACAGATTAGGGAACATGTCCTTATGACAAACTTTGAGTATATTCTCAAAATATGCTAAGTTTATGATTCATATAAGGATAGTTTAATATTTTTATGCACCATAATGTGTTAATGATTCTAAGGATGATTATAAGTTTAAATTCACAAATACCCCTTATGAGGTTTTATGTGATGGAAGTACCTTGAAGACATTTATTAAGTTTTAATAGATATTTGAGGTTTATGTAACCCTTATGTATAACATGTGTTTTATTGAGAAGGTTATTTGATGAGAAATGTATTTATATTTTTTTGACATAAGTTTAAACTTATTGATAACCTTTAGGTTTAATATGATCATTATAGTTAAAAATATTCAATTAATATTATTTGATTTTTTGAAAAAATAAGTAATATATAAAACCTGTGTGGTTAAAGAGTGCTTTGATAACTAATGTTACTTTTGAGGATTTTCATCATATTTTTGGGAATATTTCAGGAATTATATTAATATAGTTATAGAAAAAGTACATTCAGCATGTCGAGTGACAACCCATCACATCCAAAAAGGTCACAAGGCTTGAAATCACAATTAAAGGGAGATAAGGGAATAGTGCTTACTGCTGGCATACATGATGTCTTGATTAGTATAACATTGTTTTTACTTAAATGGTTTGACAGATAAAAATTAATTTGATTTTAGTTAACATATTATAGGATCAAATATTTTTTTTTCTGATTTTGAGATGATTAGTGATGTTTTTGGAGACATTTTATTAGGTTTAGGACCTTTAGGTTAACATAAAGGATTAGGTGGGAATAATACTATTACATTTTTGGATATGTAATATGAAGGGTATGAGATAACCTTTGAGGTTAAAACCTTATTTTATTTTGATTTCATTGAGGTTATTTTGGATACAAGGAATTATCTATGTTGAAACTTTGGTTTTATTTTTGAATTTTTGAGATCAATGTATTATTTCTTCATATGAAGGTTTAATCATTTCAGGTATTATATTACATTATAATAACCAATTTGGTTTTATTAAATATATGAGTAAAAGAATTTATTACTTTTTGGATTATTTTATCCATTATGAGTTTATTTTAGTGATTTTTGTGTAACAATCATCTTAAATACTCAACACATGGATTAAAAGGTGATAATTTTTAGGAAATTAATTAAAGGATGAAATTCCAGTTTCAAGTAACTATATTTCCTTATGTCCTTTGTCTATATGGAAAAGGAGTTCCCAAAATTTTGGAAAAGTATCTTGAAATAAAAAAATTATTTATTTACCATCATTTTTTATTAATCAATAGCCTTTTCAGTCATCACATATTTATGGATTTGTGGTTGTTATCTTTCTCTTGATCATTCACTTTATTATGATCAATGATCTCTATCACTCTCCATAATTATTTGGGAATTATGATTTTATTACATGTCTATATTTTCACTTCCTACTAATTTTTTCCTTCTTGGAAACCTAGTTATGTGTTATTTTAGATGACCATCATACTTTCATCTCTCTCTTATCAAGAGGATGTTTTATTAACCTAGTTATGATATGGGTTTTCAATAAAAGTATTTTCAAATATCAAACCCATGATTTCCAAGAGTAAGTCCAAATTATAAGGATTTAATTTATTAAAGGTCGTGTGAATACAAAACCTTGATATTTTAAAAGAACATGATGTTTGATAGTGTATACGACACACAACATCGAGCTTAAACGACCCATAAAATATTATTATTAAAATAAAACCATTATAACCTAGTCGTTAATTTGGCAGGTATGAATAGGATTAACTAATTTATGAAATATATATAAACATCCTATTTAATGTAAAAGTATAAATAAATTCTTAGTAAATAATCGCTCAAATTTTTGTAAAGTCGTCTTATTCTTCAAAAACTCATTTTCTTCAAAAATGATTTTCATTAACTTTTAGGAGAAAATATTAGAATTAATCTTTGGAAATATTAGAAGATATATTTTATAAAAATAAATTTATTTTTTAAAAATTCATATGAAAATATTCTTAGACTAAAATTTTTAGAATAATCTGAAATTTTTATTTTTTTAATGAATAGTGAAAAATATTGATTTTTATTAAAAAAATTCTTTTCATTGAATATATTTACAAAGTTTGATTTTGTTTTAAAATGGTTTTAAAAGAAAAAATATTTCAATTATATTATTATTAATACAATTTAGGTAATTTGAATCAATTTTAAGTTTAATTTTTATATGAAAACCTTTTATATTTAAGAAAACTTTTTTATTAGAAAAATGCTTTTCATCGCGCTTATGATTTTTATTTTAAATTAAATTCTACCAATTATGTGAATTTAATTTAGAAAAATGGATTCAATTTTTATAATTATCATAATTAATATTAAGTAATAAGGTAAACTTAATTTTTGTTCATAATAAATAGTAAAAACTATAAAAATTGATTATCGTATTTAAGGTTAAAACATGTTTACTAGGGGTTAAACTAAAGAGATAAGGGTTATAATGACCTAAAAACTTATCTAATTTCAATTTTATGTCTATATTTCGATTCCATATCATCTAATTTCAATAAATTTCTAATTGTTTTAGCCATATGGCCATGATTATGACCTTTATAATAATTTAAGTAATGAAAATGAAAAATGTCACTCTCTTACTTTTAAAAACATCTAATGTGTTCACATATGGATAAAAAGGAGGTATTTTTGGTTATAAATATTCATTTTAATGATAAATAATTTTTATTTATCACGGTAATTTATTTATAATTTTTAATAATGAAATAATTACCTTAAATTCTTATGCAATTTCAATAAAGTAATTATTTGATTAAAAAGAAAATAAAATAAATGATTTTAAAAACAATAAAAGTAATATAATTTGAATAAATTTTTTATTCAAGAAATTTTGTTGAAAATTATAATATTTTATGGAAGTGTGAAAGGTATATGTTTTAATTTCATCCTTGTCTTGAGGTTTCTAAATTCAAATTAAATGAATAGTTTCAAAATTGATATTAATGAGATTTTATAATAAATAACATTTTATTAAATGATTTAAAATTCCTGAAATTATTATATTTTTCAAAGTAAAATTTATTTGTTTATAATATCAACCATGGTCTAATTAGGGTCCATTTTTTCTTTTATATGAACTTTCTTGAACCCTAAATTTTTAAAACTTTAATACCGTGGTAAGTATCAAAAATGGTTAAAGTGGGTTAAAACAAACAAATAATGGTAAAAACCTAATATAAACTTCTAAAAAAAATTTATGATAATATTTCGACCCATACTCATACTATCTTTGAAATATATCATTTTGGATCCATTTTTCACTGAGAAATAATTTATATTAATTTAATACTTTAAGAAATTTCTAAAGTATCACTTGTTAGGTTATGGGGCCCTTCACGAAAGACGGTGGGCTGGTGATTTTAAAATTTTCATCGGCGGATCGATGTTACTTGTCGATGCCGATGATCTGAGCCCCTGAGAGGTCCGGGGATCCGCCTAAATTATAAGGAGCACAAAATAAAAATGAAATCATACCCGTTTCAAATTTGAAGCCACGGTTGACTGAAACTTGTCGATGGCGATTTTCACTTGAAGGATCCAAAGCTGGAACCTTCTAGATCGTCCACACGTGCTCCAAAAACCCTTGGGAGCATCGATCGTCGAATTTCAGGTGCTAGCACGGAGATCTGACGGGGCTTTCGATGTCCCAGTGATCACCACATCGAGATGTCTTTGATACTTGAGAGAGATCTTGATCCAAGCTCCTCGAATCGATATCTTCTCTCTCTAGAGAGTGGGAGGAGAGAGAGGATCTAGATTTCACTCCATGAAATGAATGAATAGTGAATTTCACAACATAAGAGAGGGCCTCCTCCTATATTTATAGTGGAGTTGAGAAATACCCGGTTGGGTTCCCCGACCCCCATTTATTTAGATCTCCACTAAATAAATAATTTTTATGAACTAAACTACGCCAAAAATATTTATTATTTTATCAAATAC
Organism: Viscum album; assembly: GCA_963277665.1. Taxonomy (NCBI): domain Eukaryota; kingdom Viridiplantae; phylum Streptophyta; class Magnoliopsida; order Santalales; family Viscaceae; genus Viscum; species Viscum album. The sequence continues at coordinate 1,471,042,082 of OY728158.1, forward strand.
TTGTAATATAAATAAAATATATTACGTGATAAAACCCGAGCCATTTAACTTGACTCGATGTCCTACTTAATATTAAACAATCCTTGAATATTAAAATAATATTCATTTGATTAATATTTTCCCATATTTACTAAACTTATAAATACATTAAATAAATTCAATCCCAAATATTCATAACATAAATATTAATGAATTTATTTAATTATTTTGGTGATCGATAACTTGGATAATGCTCGGACCTCATGGCGGGGCCCACTATGTCCATATACCTATTCGATTGAATATGGAGGATTCTTGAATACACTATTGTGTGTGACCCTCTATGCCCTTACCTCGATAGTAGTGAATAAAATCCACAGACCAAGAGTAGAGTCTATAAACCCATCATGGCCCCTAAAGAGATAAGGATAGTCATAACAACGACTACCAACCTACTAACACTGACTTTGTACTATAATATCTTTGTCATTAAATATCTCATAAAGTGGGATGCACACTTGTGTCATCACCCTTTTCTTGCTTTATTATTTTTTGATCTTACTAGATGGATTTACCTTTGTACTACTTTGGACAAAGACTTATGAAGGCAGCACCATCCTTATCAACTAGGCCTGAGATATACAACTTCCTAAACTTGGAAGCGACAAATCCTTTCTTAACCATTCAAACAATGTCAAACTACCAACGACGCACCCAACACAAGTTACCTCACCACGATTTCAATACCATGGTTTTTACTTTGCATCAAGGTACGTAATCATATGATACACATTGGTAATGGTCTCAATTCAGGAGAGCAATACACATGTTTTTAGATAGGAACAACCAATGACACCCAAAACATGTGGTGTTCTTATTGGCAGGTCTGTCCTCATGATCTCACTACAAGAGATCACCAAGTACGAACTTCATGATAAGAATTATCAATTATTATGATCCCCCAGCACTTGATAGTTGAACATCTACTATGTCCGGTCAGTAATATGTATCTATACTATAGAACATATATTTAAGATTAATTTCCATGGTATCTCGAGGTTCTCATTATAGCCCGGGATCTGTTATAACCTATCGACATGACAATTAATCTTTGGAAATTACCATTATAAAAGTGGATGAAGAAAATTATACACTATAATATTAAGATTACATCATGTATATCTAACTATACACGTGATATGGTAATCAAAATTATTTCATAGTTGGGTCTAGGGAACCCACTATTTCAACACTCCCACTTGCACTAGAGCCAACTTTCTAACCAAACTTGTTAGCTACTCACATGATAAAAAAACATGCTTCTACTAAGTTATGGCTTTAACTGCTGGTCCTACCTTGTTTTCACTGTGTGGCGTATCTACTGTATGCTACCTCATTCCCTTGAGTAAAACTTCTCAAGATAATGTATCCCCGAGTATATAACTTTTTTCCATTGTTATAACTTGAAAACATGGCTATTAAGAATATCATAATTCACATTATGATAATAATTTTCTCACTAGGTGTGATTCCAAGAACTGAAACAAATCATTATGATTGATAACTGCTTCTTAGATGCCTTAGAAGATGCATCATACTCGGTATTTGTAAGTATGGCTACCATTAGCTTTTATGAGCTTGACCAACTCATTACCTTAGCCTAACTGTAATACTAGGTCAAATTGATCTAAGGATTACTAGTTTTTGTCCCCCATTACTAGTATACCTTCTTCTCCATATACCAGGAACATATCATTTGTACTCGCTGAAGTACAAGATGATAGCTTTAACTGCATCACTTGTAGTGCTCCTGGATATAATTGATATCTGCCTACTATAAAGTATATCCTGGCAATATAAATTATTGTACATAACATGGCATATGTGATTGATCCATCATTGAAGCGTATGGAACTCAATTCACAACTTTAATCTCTCTCATTCTCTGAACATGTCAACCTGGAGAGATTAATCCATGTGACTTTGGAAACAATTCTGAACTTGAATTATTCCAACTTGTATTTTTAAATACAATGTCACTTTACGTATGATTGACTAAGTCCAAGAAACCATTAGATCTACCTCAGTAGATCCTGATCCATAAAACATAGGCTACTACTTTAAGTCAATTATTGGAGAATTACTTTTAACCTGATCTTATCTAACTGTAAGATCAATATATGTTTTCAATATGTTGTCGAAAATATTTCTCTTGAAATCATTTGGTGCTCCCACTAACCTTAGGTAGACACAAGTCAAAGATTCATTTATAATGAATTATTTAAGATCTTGTTGCTTACTTTAATTGATAACTGGATTTTAGTAACTTGTAACCTTCATTGGTATTTGATGGTGTCATTATCCCTTTCTGGTTGCATTGTGTAGACACCTTCCACGAAAAACAATCATGACATCTAATGACAAATAGAATGATTTTAGAAGTTAGCTATGACAAGTAAAATTCTAATGGATTTAGGCATCCTGACTTGGTAAAACCAATCAAACCTTATTATTACCAAGAATGTACCATCCATGTATCATCTTATATGAATACCCACCATGGTATTCAATTTATAATCCCCTTTTCTATTTGATACATGGAATCCATTATTGAATTTTAGTTGATCTTTCCAATCTTAGCTCATTTCTATATACTTCTTACTTGTAGGAATTATTATTCTTAATGAATAATGTATCACCAGTCATAGTAAAATTAAAACCATCACCATGGTTTTATTCTTTCTACGTAGTATGTGTCACTGGAACATGCCTATTCCATATGTACTTGTGGAACTTGTTCCTATGACAACCTTTTATACATCTTGAGAATTACCTAAGTCTAATTCAATTCAGCTCCCACTATCTCTGATAGAGATGTGAACTCTTATATAGAAATGTAGTCTAATACTTGACTATAATTTTTCTATGTTAGGGATTTAGGTAATATCCTAATCAATCGTTATGATAATTACCTTAGATGCATTATGTGTTCAGCTTGATGCATATTTGTTTATATCTTAACAAACTCTTTGCATCCTAACACATGATCTATAAATAATGGATTTCCATCATACTATGACTCGTATGATATCCATTTTTCATTTGAGTTGGTATATTGGTTATGGGTTTATGCTGTTATTTTCAGAGCACATCTTGAAATATAATGGAAGTTATAGCAGGTTGTAACATTAATACTACTTACATCATAACTTTGATGAATAAAATGTGAATTTAGGAATTTCTCCATGCTACATTTGTTGATCAATGTAAACATGTAAGACTTTATTGTCGATCATCCTTATGAACATCAATATGGTGATGTAGATAAGGTAGCATGCGTTTAGAAATTACTACATGCTACATTATCATGATCGACGATTGCATAGTCAAGATACTCTTCGGAATACCAATCTGAAGTAACTCATATCTTCTTACCATACATATACTTCACTATTATATTTCTTAATATCTTAAAGGAATATTATGAAGTATCTTTACATCTAGATTTCCTTTAGAATAGTTCATACTCTCTTATTGAACTAACCACAGAAGCTTTGTGGCATACCTTTATTTTTAAAGGTTTCTTTGTCTAAAATAAGGATGTCAATAATACTAAAGGTGTTTAGTTGTGTCGAGCCTAAATAAAAAACTGGGTATATCATTGATGTCCACTTTTAGTTTTACTTGACAAAGAATAATTTTTTCCACAACTGGATAGGTATTGCATTTTATATTCACCATGTATTGCCTTTAATTCAAGTACTAGTGAACTATTTATTGAATATATTACCACAAAAAACATTCATTCCAAAAACTTTGAATAATGTCTCATTATGACCAAATGGGAACATGAGATAAATGTTTAGGTTATACTCAACAACTTTTTCAATTTGAATCAATAACTTGGAAAATAGAAGTTATGCGTTTCTCATAGCTGACTTGGGAATCACCCTTTCTCATCTACTTGGATAAGAAACTTTACTTCTTATAATATTCATATAATTACTTGGTTACTGTATTTAAAAACACATATTCTATTGGAATATTGTATTCAATACCCAATAAGTATGTTAGAAACATTAATTTATATTGATGAATATAACTGAACGAGAAGTGGGAACTTTCTTCTTGTATTTATGTTCATTTCATTTTTAAACTTCCATAAATTTATTTCTAATATGTGATGCAAATAACCTCCTGTTAAATAACCAACCACTTTTCTTTGAATAACAGGACAAAGGTGCCTTTGGCATAACTTTCCATAGGCCTTTTCACACTATCTTTCAATATATTCACCATAAGAAAAAAAGTTGATGCTTTCTTTAATATTCTTATTACTTGGTGAATGTTACCTTAAAGGTAATGAAGTTCTTACTCTGCATCATTCATTTGTATCCTTAAACGAAACTAGAGTAATTGGGTGTAAAAGGTATAAGAATGGGATGACCTAAAAGATTGTGAAATGTATTTCACTTTACATAAAGAGAGTGCAATCATCACATTCAAATATATCTTAGATTTCTCCTTGAAATTTCTTGGAGATGAGACTACATGTGACATCATCCATGTCTTGATGTAGCGACCGCAACTAACATCAGAAGTTGATGATGGCATTATGAAAGAACCATCATATTCTTAATTTATGAGTCTTTGTAATTATTTACACCCTCGCTTCTTGAGGTGGCTTAACAGGTTGGGACACAAGAACCTTTGAATTTCCTTTATAGTAGTAATGTGCACAAGCACCTATACTACACTTGGAATTTAATGCTTGTTTGGACATTAACTTTGACCAATATTTAACATATTTTTATAGTGGTATTACTTTCCATTCTCTACAAATAATCTTTAGCAGATTTTACTTTTATTATTCATTAACAAATGTGACATTACTGATTAATTTAATAATTATATGTATCTGAAAGGTGCTACCGGGGGAACTTTAAAATGATTAGTGGTTTCGGGTTACTTAGGTGAAGTAGAGTGGTTGGACAAGGTCGTCTCTCAAAGGAGAAATAAAAATAAAAAAACTTCTCAAAGGTATTCTAAAAATAAAATAAAAGAGAATAAAAACTCTACTTGAAAGGATGAGGGTTGTTTATCGTTTATAAAACTAGAAGAAGTTTTCTGGAAGAAGATTGAATTTTTTTTAATCATTTATTAATCATTATCATTTAAATTAATATCCACTTAATTATGGTCCCTTAATTTGTTAAATCCTAAACCCTACGAGAATTAACTTTACCTCAAAGATGAAGTGAATTTAACCCTAGGCTAACTTCGGAACATGAATTCGCAGCACCCTGCTTTGATTTATGTTATAAGATTACATTATGGTTAGTGGTAAATTAAGGCACATATCCTCTCTATAAATTATATTTTAATTGAGTTTAGGGATTATATTTGAACACAAAAAATTGATCCTGTGTGGTTTTGAATTACCAATTAAGTTCGCGCTCACACAGTTCACACAATTCTCAACCTCATGTGATTTGTATTTATTGTTCAATTGATATCTTAGTTTCATTTAAATTGAAAACTCAATTAATAGATCATATTAAGTGAATTACAATATCTCATTTATTCAAAATAAATTAATGAAGAAAGTAAGAGATAGGTCGATTACAAAAAAACTACTCTTCCATGGGTGGCGTAATCATTATAGAAGCGAATTGCATTTGCAACAGTTTATAATGGGTATAACTCAATCACTCTTATACTCAAGAATTACAGCCCAAATAGTAAGATAAAATAAGAATAAAATTGAGAAAAATAAAAGAAATGTAAGATAAAATAATAATTTCATTGAAAGAATAAAAACATTACAACAAAGAAGAGGAAAAGAAGAGCATTTTAGAGGAGATCCTAGATTGAAAGCTTCCCTTATCCAATGGTTAATTGAAATTAAGAACCACTTAACCTCTAATAATAATCCTCTAGGACACTTAAAACCCCCTCCAAATGATAAAAATACCAATTTATAGAGTGGATGGGAGGCTAGGTTGCAAGTGGTTTCAAGTGTCAATGGGGAAATTCGGCCAAATATTTTAAGACAAATTTCACCACCAATTTGACCTCCACAACACATTAACCATCTCTCCATCTAGAAGGATGGTTTGTGAAAAAAAAATCCCGATATCTTCTCCAAATTTGAGCTCAATACAAGCACATATGTAGGAGTTATGGCCCAAATATAGAACTCATGTCCAATCTGGCAAGTCCTGCCCAACTTTGACTTCAAGGCCCATTTGTACCAACCAAATGCATGATTTAGCTCTAATTTCCTAAACAAAAGTTGTATCCCATTAAGTAAGTAACATATTTAAAGAATTTTAAGTTCAAATAATTCATATCAAAATATTTATGTCTAAAATGCTACAGTGAATTTTAAAGGGTAAAACTGGAATTTTCATCAAATTTTCAAATGAATGATCTAATCCCAAATATTTCATAAATGAACACATTTACCACAATGTGAGGAAATTATATCATTTATTATCAATAAAATATTCAATAAAAATGTGTTTTATCAACTCCCCCACACTTACCCTTTTTCACTCCTGGGAAAAACCTCATATCATGTATTTGAAAAAATTGTGACAAGATATGCATATTCATATTTCTCAATCCAAAGTAGAAATATAAGCAAAGTAAGAATCCCATAAAGAGTCAATATCAATAAATTTTAATTTAATTGTCTCATAAATTGTGTCAAAATAAAATCTAGTGAGATTCATGACACTAATCATAGAGAAACAAGTCATGGGTCTACCATTCCACTAATTCTCCATGTGTGTGTGTGCCAACCATTCCAAGCTCATAAATACACCCGTTATTTAGTATATTCAGGTCATGTAAAACAATTATTCTTACTTGGTTTAATTCACTGAACGTGTTCTTCATTACTTTGCAATAAAATTTCAAGACCCACTCGCTTAAGCATTCCCAAAAGTCAAACCTTAGGCTCCCGACCTAGATATCCCCATATGTTGTACATTTCATCACTCCCATAATTTATTATTATTATTATTTTGTTTTTTTAGTTTTACTTGGAACAAATCTCACACTCAACTCTCAACCCGTGTTTGATCACCTCACAACACTAATTTTAATAATTATAACAAGATCAAAGGTCAATGTAGAGTGGTTTTTCACCTGTCCAAGACAAAACCCTTTTTTAGGGTGAACAATAGTTGGATAATAGGTACACACGCATAGGTCAATTTAGTATAGTAATGAAACCAATCCGAAGAGAAATGAACGTATAGATCATCCAATGATTTTTTATCTAACTTGACTATACCTTTAATTGAGTAGGAAAATTTTCACAAGTCATGGTTGAGTGAAAATTTGTGTGGAGAAATCATTGTCACAATTTACCATGAACAAATATCACAAATAACGATGTCAAGATCTAAAAGGTTTTATAATGACACAATCATTCATATCATCGACGACTTCAATTTTATAAAAATAAACCCTTAATGATGAAATCTTACTCATTCTTATCATTCTACCAATGAATTTTGAAAACATGCATTTTTTATATGTTTCACATGGTAAATTTACATGATATATTTGTTTTTTTTATTGATTTTTTTTAAATTAACCAAAAACTTAACAGAAAATACACACAAAACACAAAAATGAAAATCCTAAATATCTACCCCAAAATGTTGTCCCCTCCCCCACACTTAAAATATTACATTTTCCTCCATGTGAACCCATTAGATGATATGTGCACATGAAATGCATAATTTTAAATAGGAAAAATAATATAAAAGTGAAAGGGTTAGGAACATCTTGATATGCACAAGTAATGATGGGGTCATGTAGTGCGATGAAATCTACTACATCAGTTGGAAGTCCCTCAATGTATCTCTTCAAATGTTTCCCATTTACTGTAAATCTCATTCATGTGTCCTCTTGTGTGATCTACACTACACCATAACAAAAAACATTAGTCACAACATAAGGACCTAACCATCTGGAATGCAACTTACCAGGCATCAGCTTCAATCATGAACTATAGAGAAGGACTTTCTCTCCAACATGAAACTCCCTTTGTTGGATCATTATATCATGAGATACTTTTGATCTTTCCTTATAGAGACTTGAGTTCTCATATTAAGACAATTGAATCTCCTCAAGCTCTTTAATTTTCAACTTCTTTTGGATTCCATCTTGTGCCAAATCCATGTTTCATTTCTTTATATCCAAATAATCTCGATGATCAACTTCCATGAGGAGATGACATGTTTTCCCAAAAACATTCTAAAATGGGGACATACCCATGGGTGTCTTGTATGTTGTCCTATAAGCCCAAAGTGCATCATCCAATCACTTTCTCCAATCTTTCTCATTCAGTTGTACGGTTTTCTCCAAAATTTGTTTCAACTTCCTATTTTAAACCTCAACCTAACCATTTGTTTAGGGGTTCTATGGTTTTGATGTTTTGTGTGTCACCCAATACTTCTGAAGGAGGGAAGAAAGATTATGATTGTGGAAGTTTATCCCTTGGTCACTGATGATGGCCTTCGGTACTCCAAACCTGCAAAAAAACTACGCTTTGACAAAGTCCACAACAACATGATAATCATCAATCCTGGTGGCCTTATCCTCCACTCATTTACTCACATAATCAATAGAAACAAAAATATAAAAATAACCAAATAAACTAGGAAAAGTACCCATAAAATCAATTCCCCACACATCAAAAATCTCACATAATAATATGGGTTGTTTAGGCATCTCATGTATCCTAGAAATGTTTCCCGTGTGTTGGAAACATGAGCACAACTTACAATACGCATGAGCATCATGGAATAAGCTAGTCCAATATAATCCAGAGTCTAAAAATTTCCTAGTTGCTCGTTGGGGTCTAAAGTGTCCACCACAAGCAAGTGTATGACAAAATTTCATAACAGACTCAAACTCATGATTAGGAACACACCTCCTAATAAATTGATCACTACACGTGCGCCGAATGTAGTGATCATACCAAACATAATACCGAGACTCACTTTTTAATTTTTGGACTTGATGTTTCTTTAAATTTTCATGGATTTTAGAGGCAACAAGGTAGTTAACTAAATCTGCATACCAAGGATGCATACCTAAGATGGAATAAAGATGATCATTGGGTAAAGTGTCCTAAAGTGGTACCTGGTCCAAGGTGTCATCCTCTAGTGTGTGAGTAAGCCAACTAATGTGGTCTCCCACCAAGTTTTTTGACCCCTTCTTATCCTTTATCTCAATATGAAATTCTTGAAGAAGGAACATCCATCGAATTAGCCTGGGCTTTGAGTTTTTCTTCTTCAAGAGGTACCTCAGAGCTGCATGGTCAAAAAACAACTACTTTAGAGCCCAATAAATATGATCAGAATTTATCTAAAGTGAATATGACAACAAGAAACTCCTTTTTCGTGGTTGTGTAGTTTTATTGGGCTGAATCTAGTATCCTTGATGCATAGGAAATCACATGTGAACGTCCCTCCACCCTCTGTGATAAGACAGCTCCAACCTCAAAGTTGGAGGCGCCACACATAAGCTCAAAAGGAATCTCCCACTGTGGGGGTTGTATAATCAGTGGAGTGGTCAGACACTTCTTTAGCTCATCAAATGCTACCCTGCATGAATCATCAAACACAAAATCAGAATCTTTTTGAAGTAATCGCGAAAAAGGAATAGAAATATTACTAAAATCTTTGATGAAGTGCCGATAAAAGCATGAATGCCCTAGGAAAGATCTAATATCATGCACACATGAAGGATAGGGTAAGGATGCAATAATGTCTATCTTAGATCTATCAACCTCTATCCCATGTTTTGACACTACATTCCTTAATACAATGTCATTCTCTACCATGAAATGACACTTTTCAAAGTTCAAGACCAGATTCTTCTCAATAAAATGATTCAACACCTTTCCCAAACAATTTAGACATTCATAAATTGAAGACTCACACACTGTAAAATAATCCATGAATACCTCCATGAAGGTCTCAATAAAATCAGAAAAAATACTCACCATGCATCTTTGTAAGGTACCTGGGGCATTGCAAAGTCCAAATGGCATCCTCCGGTAGGCAAACGTATCTAATGGACAAGTGAATATTGTCTTATTCTGATTCTATAAAGAAGTAGAAACCTGAAAATATCCAAAAAATCCATCCAAGAAATAGTAGTGTATTTTCCCATCTAGTCTCTCAAGCATTTGATGAATAAATGGGAGGGGGAAATGGTCTTTTCAAGTGGACTTATTTAGTTTCCTATAATCAATACACATGCCAACTGTTTTTCACCCTCATTGGGACTAACTTATCTTTCTCATTTTTAATAATTGTAACACCAATTTTCTTAGTCACAACCTGAATAGGACTTACCCACTGAGAATATGAAATGGGAAAGATTATACCTGCCTCGAGAAATTTTTCAACCTCTTTTTTAACAACCTCCAAAAGTGTTGGATTGAGTCTCCTTTTTGGTTGCCTAACCTATTTATCCCCATCCTCTAAAAGAATCCTATACATGAAAATAGAGGGGATAATACCTGATATGTTAGCCAAGGTCCACCCTATTTCCTTAATGTTCTCCCTCAAAATATTCAAAAAAAATTCTTCATGTTCAAAAGGGAGATTGTTATCAATGATAAAAGGTAATTTCTCACCACTCAACAAGAATGAGTATTTGTGATTTGGTGGCAATGGCTTGAGTTCCAGTGTAGGGGGTGGTGTATGGATGGATACATCAAAGGAACTGAAATGTGTGTATAAAAATAATCTATTCCAGAATAGAAATCATCACAATCAGAGAATAAAACATCAAATCCATCAGCATACTTAACAGCCAAGTCATAATCAGAGTTCACATAATCAAAATCAGAATTTGAATCCATTTAAAAATCAAATATAAGTGAGTCTTGTGCATTATAAATAGGTGTGTAATACTCTTAGACATCAAACTAGAACCAATTCTCATAATCTACCTAAGCATAGGACAATCAAAATCCATAGGTTTTTTACTTTGTGGTTCAAAATGGGAGATAACAAAAGCAGAATGGTCTTCTGAGGGGTACTTCATGGATTCCATGACATTAAATATCACAACTTCATCTCCAAACTCCATGGAAAGTATACCCTCATCGACATTTATGATAGTTTTTGTAGTTTTGAAGAAGGTACTACCAAAGATAATTGGATCATGAGAACTTATCTGATCATACTTCATGTTAAGCACGTAGAAATCTTCTTGAAATATCGTGTCTCTTACCCAAACAAGTACATCCTCAAGGAATCCCGCTAGATATGTCATATCTTTGTTCGCCAATTGCACCACTACTTTTGTTGTCTTAAACTCACCAACCTATAAAGAAGATAATACAGAGTGAGGCATCACATTTATGGAAGCTCCCAAATCACAAAGCGCATCAAAAAAGTGAAACTCCCCTATGGTGCATGGGATAGTGAATGTCCATGGATCCTTTCACTTTGTTGGCATTGCTAGATTTGGTGTAATGAGTGTTGACACATTCCTTCCAAGATTTATCCTTTCATTTCCCTTGATCCCTCTTCGATTGGTACAAAGTTCTTTTAAGAATTTCTCATACCTTGGGATTTTCTTGATGGCTTCAAGTAGAGGAATGTTAATCTCCACACGCTTGAATGTGTCCAAAACCTCCTTTTGCATTTCCTATTTATCCATATTCTTGGTTTGAACCAACCTGTTTGGAAAAGGAATTGGTTTATTAGTAACAGCATCAATCTTTTTTTTACCTTTATCTTTCTTCTTGGGTTGCTCATCAGCCAGTTTTGAATGGGGCATCTCTAGAGTTGAGGTGAATCCTAGTGGAATGATATGTGAATATATATCATTCGATTGATTCCAAATTCTTAATGTGATGTCACTAGCATTCCCCTTAGGATTTGGAATTGGTTGAGAAGGTAGATTTCCAAAATTCTTACTTACCAGTTCATAGAAGGCAGTGGTAATCTGGCTCATCTGTGTCTTCAACTCCCTCAACTCTGATCCTTGACTCTTCAGCTCATTCTATTGATTAATAACAATTTGTTTCAAAATATAATCATTATTATAATATACCATTGGTTTAGAATTCTCTTTTTGTTGAATTTTTTATGCTTGATCTTCAAATCACCTTTGGGGTTGTTGAAAACCATGTTGGTAAGGTGGAGGCTTCAAGAATTTTTATTGGAAATGAGGCCATTGTTATTGTCCAGAGCCATACCTCATGTCTTATTCATCCTTACACCCTTGGTTTTATGTTGGTGAAAAGGAATCAAGCTTCTTTTGGGGATATGTTTGTAGCTGCTGCTGATATGGTCTCCCAGGAAACACTACTACACAATCTTCTATTTCTTGTAGTTGGGGGAAATAGTTAGTTGGGTGGCTTGTCTTAGTGAAAATACCACAAGGCCTTGAAGTAGGGTATTGGTATGTCTTTTGTTTCAAATAAATATACCTCACCATAGTGGTCAATTCTTCTAATTCTGTATCAATTAAATGACTCTCAAGAGAAGAAGGACTTACCTGATGTACTCCCCTGACATGCGGTGTGCCTCAATCGCCAAATTTTTGGGAGTTTTGGGTCATCTTGTCGATCAATCAACATGTGGCTACTGGTGTATTGTCCACCAATGGTCCTCCATCCATGATATCCACCATTATCCTCTCCATAGGTGTGAGTCCTTCATAGAATTATTGGATGAGGTGTTGCTCACTGATTTGGTTATGTGGGCAGATTTCGTGCAACTTCTTGAATCACTCCCAGTACTCATACATTGAATCTCATTGCACTTTCTTGATCCCTGATATCTCCTGATGAATATAAGTGTCCCTTGATTCTGGAAAGAATCTTTCCAATAAAAGATGTTTCAAATCGTTCCAACAAGTTACATCTTCAGGTTGTAAATAATACATCCAATCCTTTGCAGCTTCATCAAGTGAGAATGGGAATGCTCCTAGTTTGATTTGATCCTTAGAAACATTTCTTGGTTTTATGTTTGATAAAAACACATTAAATTCTTTTAAATTTTTGTTTGGATCCTCACCAAATAATCCATGAAACTTTGGAAGAAGATGAATTAACCCAAATTTCAGTTCAAAGTCTGATTCGAGATTTGGGTATGCAATGCAATTTGGTTGATAATTAATATCAGGTGCAACCAATTCTCAAATGGTTCTATTAAGTTCATTTCCATTATTTTCATCCATTGGTTCTTATTTTAAGTTGGACTTAGAAGTGTTTCAAATTTCAATGTTCTTGGAGTGAAGGAATTATCCAACTGTTTGAATGTTAAAACTTCCCCGTAGACTGAGAATGTCTGATTTGAGCTCGAAGGCTACGTTCAATCTCAGGATAAAGATCTAAGAGATCTTCGTTATTAGTTCATGTCATAAATAAAACAAAAATTAAATAAAAGAAAGTATACCATAATAAAAATAAAAGAATTTTGAGTTGGTCTGATAAAAATAAAATAAGAGAGTAAGAGAAAAAAACTTGATAAAGGGGATAAAAGAAAGAAAGAGGAGAAGAAAATAATTAAATTAAAAATAAAAGTAATACCTCTAATTGGTTGAAATAATTACTTGCCTACCCAGAAATGGTTCCAATTTGAAAGGCAATGTCGTGGGAACTTTTAAATGATTAGTGGTTTCGGGTTACTTAGGTGCAACAGAGTGGCTAGCCAAGGTCATCTCTAAAAGGAGGAATCAAATTAAATCAACTTCTTAAAGGTATTCTAAGAATAAAATAAAAGAGAATAAAAACACTACTTGAAAGGATGGGGGATTATCATTTATAAAACTAGAATAATTTTACTGGAAGAATATTTCATTTTTTTGTTTTTAATTTTGAAATGAAATTCGACGCAACAAGAAGATGTTTTTTTAGAAAATATTTTAAAAGATGTAATCGATCTAACTCTACCACTTCAATCATTTATTAATCATTATCATTTAAATTAATATCCACTTAATTATGATCCCTTAATTTGTTAAATCTTGAACCCTATGAGAATTAACTTTACCACAAAGATGAAGTGAATTTAACCCTAGGCTAACTTTGGAACATGCAATCGTAGAACCCTACATTTATTGATGTTCTAAGGTTAGCTTATGGTCAGTGGTAAATTAAGGCACATGTTCTCTCTTCCAATGGCCCGAAGACCTTCAGTTTTTATTTATTATTGATAATCCACCTTTTAAGGGGTGAGTTGGAACCCTTACAAGGATCGTAGGCATAATTATTACATGGACCATAGGCCTTAGGGGAATTCATTTCCCATAGGCTTCAAACATTACATATAGCAAAAATTAACTACTTTGAAATGCTCATCCCCAGCATCTTCATCGTGAAATCATCTCTCCACCTTCGCATGGCTGTTCGGCTAGGCTATCCCATGCATGCATAGGCTTGTCCCGATGGCAGGTGCCATAACATCACATTCTTGAAATCCATGGAACTTCTGCTGTGGTGAAATCTCTTTTCTCATCCTCCTTATAGAGCTTGTTCCTTGTAGGTTGTCTAGTTTGCATTTTCACTTTAAGGTGGCCCGAAGGCCTTAAGGTGGCCCGAAGGCCTTACTGGCCCGAAGGTATGGGTGCCTCGAAGGCACATATTATCTCTAGAAATTAGAATTTATTGAGTTTATGGATTATATTTGAACACTACAAATTGATCCTATGTGGTTTTTAATTACCAATTAAGTCTGCGCTCTCACAATTCACACAATTCTCAACCTCACGTGATTTTTGTTTATTGTTAAATTGCTTTCTTAGTTTCATTTAAATTGAAAACTTGATTAATAGATCATATTAAGTGAATTACAATAGCTCATTTATTCAAAATAAATGAATGAAGAAGGTAATATATAGATCGATTGCTAAAAAGACTACTCATCCATGGGTGGAATAATCATCGTTGAAGCGAATTGCATTTGCAACGGTTTATAATGGGTATAAATCAATCACGCTTTACTCAAGAATTACATACAAAAGATGAAGATAAAATAATAATAAAATTTAGAAAAATAAAAGAAATGTAAGATAAAATAATAATTTTATTGAAAGAACAAAAATATTACAACAAAGAATAGGAAGAGAAGAGAATTTTGGAGGAGATCCTAGCTTGAAAGATTCCCTCCTCCAATGGTTAATTGAAATGGAAAATAACCACTTCAACCCTACTCTCAATCCTATAAGGCACGTCCATCCCCCTCCAAATGATAAAAATACCAATTTATAAAGTAGAGGGGAGGCTAGGTTATAAGTGGTTTCAAGTGTGAATGGGGAAATTCACACAAATATTTTAACCCAACTTGCACCACCCATTTGACCACCAAAACGCGTGAACCAGCTCTCCATCTAGAAGGATTATTTGTGATAAATTTTTTCCCGATCTCCTCTACAAATTTGAGCCCAATCCAAGCACGTATTTAGGAGTTATGGCCCAAAGACAAAACCCATGCCCAATCTAGTGAGTCCGGCCCAACTTTGACTTCATGGCCCATTTTCACCAACCAAATGCATGATTTAGCTATAATGTCATAAATTAAAGTTGTAGCCCATTAACTAAGTAACATATTTAAATAATTTAAAGTTCAAATAATTCATATCAAAATATTTATGTCTGAAATGCTACAGTGAATTATAAACTGTAAAACTGGAATTTTCATAAAATTTTCAAATGAATGATTTAATCCCAAATATTTCATAAATGAACACATTTACCACAATGTGAGGAAATTATATCATTTATTATCAATAAAATATTCAATAAAAATGTGTTTTATCAATCTCCCACTAATTTTTCTAATTCTTGGAACCCTATGTACTAGAATTGGAATAATCTTGAGTATTCTAGTGGCAAGGATCCCTAAACCTCCCTCATAGTCTACAAGCTATGGCTAAGCCACTACTCAGAGGGTTCAAGGTTGGCTTTTGGATGGCCAAATGAACTAACTTACGGTTCCTTGATTTGTTGAGTGAAGTCCCAACTTAAAAAATCATTACCAATTTACGCAATGCTTACCTCTAAAATTACAACAAGCTAGCTATGGCTATTTCTTTGTTGAAATTTTAGTTAAGTCAACCCACCACCCTAATAAGAACTCCCCAGTAGTAAGAGAAACCCTCAGCTATGGCATGACTGGAACCTCAAACACCCAATTTTGTTCAAACTTGAATAATGGAAGGTTATAATGACTTAATATTTTCTTTGAGGGTTTTATTGGTTTCTCTCGACGAATGTAACCCATTTCTATTAAAATTTTCCATCTATGTTGTCATGCTTACAACTAAACTTTAATAGAAAAACATATGCCGCTTCATTATGTATTTTATTATCTATTATTTTATTTATTTTCCCACAGTTCTAAAATGCATAAAATAATAAATAAATGCATAAAGGTTAACTGTTACCCGATTGGTCTTGAGCATCTAAAGGACTTAAGGGTATCATACCTGAGTCGAATTCCTGACACTTGATGCAGCTTGCCCTGTCATGTATGTCTGCTGGTCTTTTGGAGTATCATCTTATCTTGGCAGGGTCCACATCATGTCTAGGAGTACCACCTCGTCTTGGTGGAATCCACATGTCGTATTGCACCGTCATGCACCACCTCATCTTTGTGGGGTCCATGTTGCTCTCTATCTTCGTCTAAAGTACAATAATACTCGCGCACAGGCGAGGGGAACTAGTGTGATAAATGAACATCGGGTAAAAATTGGGCACGCAGACCCTTATACATTTTAACCAAAAATAAAGACGATGTGTATACCGTCTATTTAATTAATTACAAGCATCACATGCAGTTAAAATAATTAATTAAATAAAAGGTAACATACACAGGTCGATGCTCAAGACCAGTTGGTGAGTAAAATAAAGTGCGATAAAATTAAAAATGCATTAATTAAGTACGATGGTTATCTAAATTAAATTAAATGAATTTAATAATTCAAATGATTTAATTATTTATGGGTACTCTAATTAATTTAATTTTAATGTCAAAATTAAATTAATTTAACTTAATTAAATTTTATAATCAAATTGAATTAATTTTTTATCTGGGTATTAAAATAATTAACCAAAATTTAAATAGTCATTCCCCAAAACGTCACTGTGTGGCCTGTGTGGGTCGGGCCAAACCCATGTAGGGCCTTACGAGGTTGTTTGGGGACAAACTGGGCTGGGCCGATCCGCCCAAATCCGTTCCAGGTTGGGCAGGTCCACCCAGACCGTTTCAAGGCCATTTTGCCCTGTAGAAATACTTGCAGGCGAAAATAAAGAATACCTCCCAGATGGGTGCGGGGTAGCGAAGGAGGGCAGCGGTCGCGTCGCGTCGCTGCGGGAGGCTGGATGATGATGTGGAGGGCACCCTGGGTGGCACGCTGTCGAGGGGAGCGGTCGAGTGGCATGTTGGTAGTGTCGCGGCCTGGCCGGTGCTGGGAGGTAGGGCACAAGGCCATGGCAGTGTCCACTCTGGATCTGGTCAGATTTGGGTGGCTCCACCGCTGGTTCCAAGAGGACAGCGGCTAGGTGCTACTCAAGTCAAATAGAGGGCAGCAGCAGCCTACTAGGTGGTGGTGGGAGGCGTCGGTCGCTAGCAACCTATCCAAAAGGGAGGCCACTTACACTGTCCGGCAGCTTGGGGTCGGTGTTTCGGCATCCGATGACAGTAGGGTTGCAAGCAGGGTGAGACGATGGCGTCGCAAGCAGGCCAGCGTGGGAGCAGAGGGAAGCCGGGTGGCCTAGGGAAGGCTGGGTGTAAAGGTGGCTCCTGCACTGTGGCACTGCGGGTGCAAGGTGGTGGAGGTTAGTTGGGTAAGGCTGGGTAGCATTCATGGCCAGCGCGAAGGCAGGATGTGCTCGAGATAGAGGGCAGCAAGACCAGGAGGGCCGGTTGTTGCAGGTCGATGTGGGCTCCTATGCGCTGCGCAGAGAAGAGGGGTACGCGCGGACCCCTTTAAATGTTTTTTCATTCGCCGCACCCCATACGTGGTTTCCTTTTTCTTGATTTTCTTTCTCCATGCATGGGCCCACCACCCCTTTTAGGTTTTAATTTTTTTTGTTTAAGACTTCTTTGGAAGTCTTACTTTATTTAATTGAAGTTACCTCCACCTTTTTTTTGAGTCTAGTCTTCTCCCAAAGTTTTCCACACATCAAAAATATTTTTAAAATCTTTTCAAATAGCCTTTAAATTTAATAATAATAAAATTATTATAATAAAATAATAATTTATTACTATTACAATATTATAATAATAAAATAATTATTATTATAGGAATGATAAAATTATTATGAAAATCATAAAATTAAAATTATACTTTTCACATAATTCTATGATGAACTAAACCAATTCAAATGAAACTTGATTAGTTCTTTAGGATGAAAAATTTAATAACTGAGATCAAACCACATATTCGATCTAATCTGAAAAATTAAACTGACCATAACTCGGTCATTCAGCATTGGATCGACATGCGGTTTGAACCGTTGGGACCATCTTTGAACCCACTACTTAATAATAATGAAAATTTAAATTTATAGGCTTAGAAAAATTACGCAATCCCTCTAATACAACTGTTAGGTTTTGGGGCCCTCAACAGAAGCTGGTGGGCCAGGGATTTTAAAATTTTCATCGGCAGATCGACGGTACTGGTCGATGCCGACAATCCGAGCCCCAGAGAGGTTCGAGGATCCCACGTAAATTATAAGGAGCACAAAATAAAATTGAAAATGTACCCATTTCAAATCAGAAGCTTCGATCGACTATAACTCGTTGATGATGATCGTCTCTTGAAGGATCCATAGCAGGATCCCTCTAGATCATCCACACAGGCTCCAAAAACCCGCAAGAGCATCGATCGTCGAATTCTGGGTGCTAGCGCAGAGATCTGATGATGTTTTCAACATCCCAGTGATCACTGCATTGAGATGTCTTTGATGATTGAGAGAGATCTTGATCCAAGATCTTTGGATTGAGAGCTTCTCTCTCTAGAGAGAGGGAGCAGAGAGAGGCTCTAGATTTCACTCCATGAAATGAGTGAATAGTTAATTGAACAATATAATAGAGAACCTCCTCCTATATTTATATTAGAGTTGAGAAATAACCGGTTGGGTTCCCTGGCACCCATTTATTTCAACGTCCACTAAATAAATAATTTTGACGAACTAAACTGCACCAAAACAATTTCTTATTTTATCACATACTTATAATATATATAAAATATATTACATGATAATACCCAATCCATTTAAATCGACTTGTTGTCCCGCTTAATATTAAACAAACCTTGAATATTAAAATAAAATCTATTCGATTAATATTTTCCCTTATTTACTAAACCTGTAAATACATTAAATAAATTCAATACCTAATATTCATAACTTAAATATTAATGAATTTATTTAATTCATTTAGTGATCGATAACTTGGACAATGCTCAGACCTCGTGGTGGGGCCCACTATTTCCATATACCTATTCGACTGAATAGGTTGGATTCTTGAATATGTTATTGTGTCTCTAGGCCCTTACCACGATAGTAGTGAATAAAATCCACAGACCAAGAGCAGAGTCTAGAAACCCATCATGGCCCCTAAAGAGATAAGGATAGTCATAACAACGACTACCAACCTACGAACATGGACTGTGTACTATAATCTCTTTGTCATTAAATATCTCATAAAGTAGGACGCACACTTGTTTCATCACCCTTTTCTTGCTTTATTATTTGTTGATCTTACTAGATGTATTTACTTTTGTACTACTTTGGACAAAGACTTGTGAAGGAAGCACCATCCTGATCAACCAGGCCTGAGATATACAACTTTCTAAACTTGGAAGTGACAAATCCTTTCTTAACCATTCAAACAATGTCATACCACCAACAACGCACCCAACAAAAGCTTCCTCACCATGGTTTTATCCATTCCTCAAGGTATGTAATCAAATGATACACATTGGCAATTCTCTCAAGTCAGGACACCAATACACATGTCCATAGATAGGAACTACTAATGACACCAAAAACATATGGTCTTCCTATTGGCGGGTCAATCCTCATGATCTCACTACAATATATCACTAAGTGTGAACTTCATGAGAAGAAGTCTCAATGATTATGATCCCCTATCACCTGATAGTAAAACATCTACTATTTCCAATCCATAAGATGTATCTAGACTATATAACATATATTTAAGATTAATTGCCATGGTATCTCAAGGTTCTCATTATAGCTTGGGATCTACTGTAACCTCTCGACACAACAATTAATCTTTGGACATTACCATTATAATAGTGGACGCAAAAATTTCTACACTATAATAGTAATATTGCATCATGTATAACTAACTATACACGTGATATGGTAATCAAAATTACTGCATAGTTGGGTCTTGGGAACCCACTATTTCAACATCACTCCCCTCACTTATAAAAGGGTACCTCCTCTACTATTTTATTAAAACTTAAAGAGCCTTTTAGTTCAGTAAATAATTACTCAAATCCATTACTTACATCCCTAACCATATAATATAGGCCTTTTTTATCAGAGAACCAACCTAGGGAAGATTTTGGAGTAAACCTTAAGCAGTTATCCAAATAAGTGGTATAGTTCTTAATCAACCATTTCTATTTTCTTTATTTTTACAAATCCCTAAAATAATATTAAATAATATTGATAAAATTACATCAGTATATTACATATACTTATATATTTTTATGTTAACCTAATACCCTATATATATATAATCTTCCATGAAATGGGAAATGAAATTGTCATTCATATGTACGGTGAACTACCGCCTCCCAAACTGATGTAATTAATTTTCCATCAACTAATATTATGGATAGATTTAATGATGGATTTTATTTATATATATTGTATTCATGAAATATTTATAATTATGAAAATATAATATATCAATTAATTTCTTACCTTTCCATTCACTAAAAAATGATAACATCGTTCGTACGAACGTGTGAACAGCCACCTCCACAAAGAGATGTGATTAGTTCTTCATAAACACATCACATAGATTATATATATAAGTATTTTTTTAGAAGTTAATGCCTTGGTAAAAAGACAAAATAACTAATTATTGCATATATAAAAAGGGAGGATTATAAGAGATGAAAAGAGGGGAGTTTTTTACAATCTTTTTGATAAAGTTGAAACAGGTCAGGAGGAAAGGTATCCAACCAAGTCAGAACTTGGTTGACACTTTTATTGGAAAGAGCATCTACAACCACATTGGCTTCATGGAAAACATGTGTATCAATGAATTTGATCCCCAGGAGAAAATCTAAACACTTCATCCATCGAGTGGTGAGACGCCAGGCAAGATGAGTCACTCTATTACATAAAGCTTGAACAATGGTGGTCAAGTCACTTTAGCTGATATATATAAGTATATTAAATCAAATAATATGGTATTTATCATATAACTATTATTATATATAAAAATACTTATCTTTTTTCCATAATGATCATTGAAACATGGAAACGTTACTCATGCGTGTGTATGGCTTACAATCTTCATGCTTGTAATATAGATTATTTTTCCTAACCATAATTCATGGTTGGTCTAAAAATTATAATTTATACATAAAAACTATAATTATTTCATTATTATTATTTTTAATATTATGGGACAATGTCCCATTTTACCATAATCAAACTACCGAAGTCATTTTGGATATATGAATCGAATACCGTCAAAATGTATGATATGAACTTAATTGATTTAGTAATAAAATATAACATGGTATTAAATAAAATAAAAGAAATAATAAACATGAAAAAGGTTATTAAGAAATTAAATAATTAAAATAATTTTATTATTTATGAAGATAAATAATGTACGTGACGATTCATACCTGAGGTAAGGGATTTCATCTCAATTTTATTTCATAAAGACATATTTTAATATTGTGAACCAATTTATTTTATATGGTGAATATACTACCCATTCTGCATGTTATTTAATTAATCCTCCATTTTTCATGATATTTTATTTTAAAATTAAAATGATTTCATCCAAGGGGATTTTACTTAAATGTTACCATATTGTAAGGTGTTTCAAAACTAAATTCCTTTTCATTGGGTTATATTACTTCTTCAATGTCCTTGATATTCTAAGAATATGTATGTAATTACTTTTTATTATTTTATACTATATATCCAATTTTTTTATGTGTATTTACATTTTATACACATAATCATTTCATTTATTAATTCCCACTTCAATTTTATGATCTTTTTAAGATATTTTTTCTCAATTTCCACTCTATTGAGTCATATTTGGTAATTTGAACTTGTTTATTATTATGAGGTGTATCTAAAATCCCTTTGATATTTTATATCATAAATATAATTAAATTAATGGTATTTAATGTTTCATTTGAAGTTATTTATTTCATGGGGGTTATGATTTAAAATTTTGCAAAGTGGTAAGGGTTTATTTAATAATCTCATCATTATTTGAGATTTTTTATGTTTATGTCTCTATTAGAGGAATTATAGGATATTTATATCTTAAAAAAAATATGTTTTCTTACAATATAGTTATTTATAAAAATTATAAGTTTTCCTTTCATTTTTCTATTTTAGGTACACAGGATACTAAAAGGTTGTTTTTATGGAAAACCAACTTTGTTTTTCTACTCTGCCAAGAATATATTTCTTCCATTTCCATATTTTCCTTAAAATATTCTAAAGAATATTTTTACTATTATAAAATTATTTTCAAAATACATTTTTATCCATGATTTACAAAATAGTTTAAAATTAATCTTCCTATCGTTTTCCAAACAAGGTATTTTTTGATTGTTTTACAAAAGTGTGAAATGAATGTATTTTTTTAACTTATACAGCATGAATGGAATTTCTGATTATCATGACCACTCAATTTTTTGAAGATTCATTTATAAGTTTCTATGCTTATTTTCAAATAAATATTTTTTACTAATATTTTGGGAGTTTTTATTTTTCAAAATAAAT
This sequence comes from Viscum album, assembly GCA_963277665.1. NCBI lineage: Eukaryota > Viridiplantae > Streptophyta > Magnoliopsida > Santalales > Viscaceae > Viscum > Viscum album. The sequence continues at coordinate 1,471,065,084 of OY728158.1, forward strand.
TTTCAAAGTAAAAAAGGGTATTTTCTTTAAGAATATTTTTAATGATATTTGTAAATTATTTTTATTCATTAAAGACAAAAAACATTTATTTTACATATGATTCACTAGGGATATGTTTTAATGATTCAATTTATATAATTTATCTGGATGGTTTGTGATAAGTTTTATTGGGGAAAATATTTTCATTTTGTATGTTAGTTTTCCAATATGAATTTTTATGTTTATTATGTGTTGAATTATTATTCACCCCTTCCATATGATGAGTGAATTAGATTAGTAATTAATGGGAGGAGTATTTTATAAACCCTTGATGAATTTATAGGTCTCATGAGACAAACAATCTTAGATATTTGGCCAAGGGATTACCCATTTATGTAAGATGTCTTTACATGAGTCCTTGATGATATTTTTATGATATCGGAAATCATACATTCCATCATTATGAGATTAGTTATTAATGTCCATGAATTATTTGAATAATTATGATATTCATGGATAAGTTTCAAACCATTTCATTATTTATATGGAATTATTTGATCAGAATTTATTCCTACCATATTATTCTTCATGCTTAAGTTATTGATTAAATGGAACATGTTTTCAGTTATTTACCTTTCCATATTGATTATACCTTATTTACTCATGATAGCTTCCATTGTATATAAACCTTACTGAGCATTTAATCTCACCCCTTATTTTTTTTCCTTTCATCAGGATATAAATAAGTAATCATTGAATAAGTTCAAGGATTCTGAATATTTACTTTCAATATGTTGTAATTTTTTATGTTTTCAAATGTAATGTGAGATTCAAGTATGTGTATAGTTTACCAATAATACTAAATTATTTGGTCCTTTGGGATGTGATCACTTGTATATTTCACTAATGTAATAAAGCAACCATCGTCTTTGGGCTACTAGGGTTGGGGTCTTTACAGTTGGTATTAGAAAAAATTTAGTAGAAACCTTGGGAACTAGATTTTTGAAAACATAAATTAGGGGACATAACCTTATGAAAAAAAATTGAGGACATTCTCCAAATATGCTAATTTTATAATTCAGATGAGGATAGTTTTAGATTTTTAGGAACCATCATGGGTTAATAAGACAAAGGGTGATTATAAGTTTAAGGGCATGGATACCCCTTTTGAGGTTTTATGTAAAGGAAGAACCTTGGAGACATTTATTGAGTTTTGATAGATATTTTTGGTTTATGTAACCCATATGTATAACTTGTATTTTATTGAGAATGTTATTTGAGGAAAAATGACTTTATATTTTTTGGATATAAGTTTTAACTTATTGATAACCTTTATGGTTAATATGGTCATTGATTTTAAGGTAATTATTGTCAATTAAGATCATTTGATTTTTGGGAAAAAATAAGTTCTATAGAAAAACTTTGAGGTTAAAAAGTGATGTGATGACTGATGTTATTTTTGATAATTTTCATCATATTTTTGGAATGTTAAAGGAATTTTATTGATATAGTTCTATAAAAATGACAACACGCATATTGGGTGACAACCGGTCGCATCTGGTAAGGTCGTGGGTATTGAACCCAAAATTAAAGGGTGAAAAAGGTGCAGCACCTACCACTAGTCTATATGATATCCTAATTAGTAAAAAAATTACTTAAAGTATTTTATGGATAAATATTAATATTATATTGATAAACATATTATATGATCAAATATTTTTGAATTTTTTATCATTTTAATGATTAATGATATCTCATGTGATGTTTTATTGGGTTGAGGTATATATAATCTTTAGGTTTAATATAAAGGATCAATTGGGAATAATGCTATTATGTTTTTTGAGATTTAATATGAATGTTATGAGATAACATTTGAGGTTAAAACCTTCTTTCATGTTGAGGTTGTTGTGGTTATTTGGGATATAGGTAATGATATATGTTAACACTTTTGTTTTATTATTTAATTTTATAGATTAATGTATTATTTATTCATATAAAGGTTTATTCATTTTTGGTATTATATTACATTGTTCTAACCATTTTGTTTTTATTAAATATAGGAGGAATAAATTGTTATTATTTTTTGGATTATCTTATCCACTAGAAGTTGATTTTAGTGATCTATGCATAAAATAATTCATCTTGAATACTCATAGCTTAGAGAAAAAGATGATATTGTAGTGTAAATTAATTAAAGGATGAAATTCCATTTTTCAAGTAAGTATATTTCCTTATATACTTAGTCTAGATGGTAAAATAATTCCCCAAATTTAAGAAAATTATCTTGAAATAAAAATGTTATACATTTACCTTCATATTTTATGAATCAATGGTCTTTTCACCAATCACAGATTTATAGATTTGTGATCATTAACTTTCTCTTGATCGTTCACTTGATTATGAGCAATGATATTTATCATTCTCCATAATAATTTGAGAATTATTCTTTTCTTCTAGTCCATATTTTCACTTCCTGTTAATTTTTTCTGACTTGGAAACCAAGTTAGGTGTTATTCTAGATGAACTCCATACTTCCTTTTCTCTCTTATCAAGAGAAATTTTTATTAACTCTTTTATGATATGGATTTTTAGCAAAGGTATTTTAAAATATAAAATCCTTAATTTCAGAGAGTAATTTCAAATTATTAGGATGAAATTTATTAAAGGTGGGGAAAATGTAACACCTCTAGATTTTAAAAGAAGAACATTATGTTCAATGGTATATACGACATACAACACCAAGTTTAAAAAACCCACAAAATATTATTATTTAAATATTCTCATTACAACCTAGCCGTTAAATTAGAGGGTATAGACAGGATTAACTGATTTATGAAATATATATAAATTCAATACTCAATATGAATTTATTGATGAATTATTAGTAAATAATCACTCAAATTTTAGCAAATTTATTTTATTCTTTAAAAACTTATTTTCTTCAAAAAAATGATTTTCATTGATTTTTGTGACAAAATATTATAATTAATTTTTTTAACTTTTATAAATTATATTTATAAAAATATATTAATTTAAAAATCATGATGTTAAAATTAATTCAGTTTAATTTTCGATAATTTTCTGAAAAAATAATTTTTTAATGAATAGTGAAAATAATGATTTTTATTAAAGATTATCTTTTCATTTAAATAATTTAAAATTTTCCATTTTTTTAAGTGGTTTTAAAAAAAATAGTTCAATTATATTATTATTAACCCAATTTAGGTTGTTGGAATCAATTTTATGTTGAGTTTTTATATAAAAATTTTTTATACTTGAGAAAACTTTTTCACTGGAAAACCGCTTTTCATCATGCTTATGAGTTTTATTTTAAATTAAATTCTACCACTTTTTTTAATTGAATTTTTTAAAATGGATTCCATATTTTTAATTATAATAATTAATATTAGGTAATTATTTCAACTTAATTTTTTTTCATAATGAATAGTTAAACTAGTAAAAATTAATTATCACTGTTAAGGTTAAAACATGTTTATGAGGGGTTAAACTAAAGATATAAGGGTTATAATGACATAAAAACTTATATAATTTCTATTTTAAGGCCATATTTCAATCCTATAACATCTAAGTTCTATAAAAGTTTCCATTTTTGATCCATATGGTTATGATTATGGCCTTTATAATAATTTAAGGAAAGAAATGGACAAAATGTCACTCTCTTACTTTTAAAAACCTCTTATGTGTTCACATCGAGATAAAAAGGTGGTAGGTTTAGTTATAAATATTTTTTTAAGGATATATAATTTTTATTTATCATGGTAATTTATTTATAATTTTTAGTTATGAAATAATTATCTTAAATGCTTACGCAATTTCAACGCGACAATTATTTAGTTAAAAACAAATTAAATTAATGGTTTTAAAAATATTAAAAGTAATAAAATTTTATTAATTTTTTTTGTTATTAAAATTTTATATATAATTTTAACATTTTAGGTCATTTTTAAAGGTATATATTCTAATTACCTCCATGCCTTGATGTTTTTAAATTCAAATTAAATAAATAGTGTCAAAATTGACATTAATGATATTTTTTATAAATAATGTTTTATTAAATTATTTAAAATTTAAAAAAATATATTATCATAAGACAATAAAAGTTTATGTGGTTTATAATATCAAACATGGTCCAATTATGGGACTTTTTTCCTTTTATAGGAATTTTCTTAACCCCTAAAATGTAAAATATTTAACACCACAGTAATTGTCAAAAAGGGTTAAAGTGGGTTAAAACAAAAGTATAAGGGTAAAAAACTAATCTAAACCTGTAAAAATTTTATTGGATAATATTATTTTTACCCTTCCTCATCATAAATTAAAAATATATCATTTTTGAGTCATTTTTAAATGATAAATAATTTATATTAATTTAATACTTTAGAAATCCCAAAAGTGATCTCCACTCACTTATAAAAGGGAACCCCCTATCCTCTTTTATTCACACTAAAAGAGAATTTTTTTCAGAAAATACTTACACAAATCCATTTATTACATCACTAAATAGGTTCTGGAGTCCTTGGTTTGATCATAAAACCAATCTATGGATGATTTTTGTATAAACCTTAAGTGGTTGTCTGAAGAAGAGGTATAGTTCTTAATCAAGCATTTTTATTTTATTTCTTATTCCACCTCCTTAAAATATTATCAAAAAATAATGATATGGTAAAATAATTATATCCCATTTAATGATATTTTTTATGGAAATTTAATAACATATATCCATCTCTTCTTCCATCAAATGGGAAACAAAAATATCATTTATGTGTACAGCAAACTACTGCCTCGCAAACCTTTGTAATCAGTTTTCCATAACCTCCTCTTATGTATGGTTTTAATGATTTATTTAATTTATATATATTATATTAATGACATATTTTATAATTATAAAAATATAATATATCAATTTCTTTCTTACCTTTCCATTCATTGAAAAATGACAACGTCGTTCGTGTTTACGTGTGGACTACCACCTCCACAAAGTGATGTGATTGATTCTTTATCACCACATCACATGGATGATATGTATATATAATTATATTAAAACAAATAATATGTTATTTATAATATAATTATAATTCTTGAACTATAAAAATAAAACTTATCATCTTTCCATAATGATTTTTGAAAAATGGAAACATTACTCATGTGTACTTACGGCTTACAATCTTCATGATTGTATCATAGTTCATTTTTCATTACCATAATTCATGGTAGGTTTAAAAGGTATAATTTATGTAAAAAAATTATAATTATTTCATGATTATTACTCTAGATATTATGGTACAATTACCACTTTTCCCATAATCAAACTACTAAATTCATTTTGGATATATGAACCAAATACCGTCAAAATGCCTAATGTGGACTTAATTGATTAAGTAATTAAATATAACATGGTATTAAAAAAATAATAAACATGAAAAAATTTCTTAACTAAGTAAATAATTAACATAAGTTTATTATTCAGGAATATAAATAACATGCATGATGATTCGAACCCGAGGTAAGGGATTTTGTCTCAATTTCCTTCTATTAAGACATATTTTAATATTTTGCATTAATTTATTTTGTACGGAATATATACTTACTATTTTAGATATTATGTCATGAATAATTCATATTTAATGATATTTTAAATTTCAATTCAAATTATTCCATCCAAGGGGATTTTACATAAAAGTTACCAAGTGGTAAGGGGTTTCGTAACTCAATTTCTATTAATTGGGTTATATTACTTATTTATTGTCCTTGATATTATATAATTATGTGTTTAATGAATTTTTAATATTTTATATTTTATATAAACTTGTTTTATGTGGATTTATATTTTATAAACATAATCAATTCATTTATTAATTCTTACTTCAACAGTATAATCTTTCTAAGAGATTTCATCTCAATGTCCACTCCTTTGAGAAATATTTGGTAATATGAACTTATTTATTTTTATGAGGTGTAGCTACTAAAATTTTGATATGTTATATAATTAATATATTTACATTCATTTTATATAATTTTTTATTTGATGTTATTTATTTTATGGGAGTTATTATTTGAAATTTACCAAAGTGGTAAGGGTTTATTTCACATTATCATCATTATTCGGGAGTATTTATGTTTGTGTCTCCATTGGAGGGATTATATGATATTTTTATCTTAAACCAAATATATTTTATTATCCTATAAATATTTCTTGAATTATTAATTTTTCCTTTAATTTTTCTCTTTTAAGTACTCAATATAACAAAATAATATTTTTAAGGAAAACTGGATTTGTTTTTATACTTGGTAGGAAATATTTTTCTTCCATGTCCATATTTTCATTAAAAAAATTTACATAAAATTTTTACTATTATAAAATGACTATTTAAAGATATTTTTACCCATTATTTACAAAATGGTTTAAAATTATTCTTCCTTTCATTTTCTAAATAAGTTACTTTTTTACTTTTCTTACAAAATTGTGAAAGGAATGTCTTTTTTAACTTATACAGTAATAACTAAAATTCCCATTAACATGACCGATAAATGTTTTAAATATTCCTTTAAAATTTTCTATGTTTATTTTAAAAGAAAATATTTTTCCAAATATTCTATAAATTTCTAGTTTTCAAAAGATATTTTCAAAGTAAAAAGAGTATTTTCCTTAAGGATGTTTTTAACAATATTTTTATAGAATGTCAGTTAATCAATAACAACAATCATTTATTTAAATTATGATCTATTGGGAATAAGTTTTAATGATGTCATATTTATTCTTTCTCTAGATATTTTGAGATAAGTTTGATTGGTGTAAATATTAATATTTTGTATGATAGTTTTTTAATATGAATGTTTATGTTATTTATGTATTTAATTTTCATTCACCCCCTTTATATGATGAAGGCATTGGAGTTGTAAGTGACATACAGTGTCCACTATATCCCCTCATTGCATTTTTAGGTATCATGACACAAACTAGCTTGGTTATTTGGTCGAGGAATTACCCATTTATGTAATATGTCTTGGAATGAGGCCTTGAAAGTATGTTTTTTGATCTTTAATCTTATGAATTACATTATTATGAGATTATTTATTGATATCCATGTGATTATTTTAATAGTTATAATATTCGTGGATAAGTTTCAAGCTCATGTGATTAGTTTTATGTCATTATCTCATCAGTATTTATTCCTACCATATTATTCTTCATGATCATGTTTTTGATTAAATGTCATATATTTTCATTTATTTACCATAACATATTTATTATTCCTTAGTTACTCATTATTGATTTCATTGATTGTAACCCTCTCTAATCATTTGATTTCAACATTTATCTTGTTTCTTTTCCTTACGATATGAAGAAGGAATATTTGAATAAGTTTAAAGGTGAAAAATATTTACTTTCACTATATTGTGTTTTTTTTAAGTTTTCAAATTCAATGTGAGATTCAAGTATGTATATAGTTTACAAATACTAATAAACTATTCAATCATTTAGGATGTGATCGCTTATATAAAGTACCAATTCAATAAAGTTACCACTAGCTATGGGATATTATGGTTAGGGTCTTTACAGTTTAAGACCTTTGGAATCATTATGAGTGAGACGGAATTTCCAATCCATACCATGAGTGTGACGGTAGTGTTCATAACAACATGAGTGAAACGGGGTCCAATATACAACGATTTTTAAAACAAGGTTGGGTTATACATGAGTGGTATGGTTGACTTAATTAAGAGGGTTCATTCATAAGTGAGATAGTAATACCTAAGGATCAGATGATGGGACGAAAATGAGTGCGATAGAGTTAGAGATATGATTCTTGATCATATGGATGGACCCTACTATGAGTGAGAAGGTAGAGGTTAAGATTGGTTATGGGACCACCTTGAGTGAGAAGGTGAGTCAGGAGCTTGGACATAGGACCCTGATCTGAGGAAGTAGTGGTTTAGACATGGATTAAGACATACCCTAATCCCCTGGGTATAGTCTGAGTTATGCATGTGATGATACATGATGACGATGTAGATTATAGCATGAAACTGAAGTGGTTATGGTTAGGTGTTGTGCTGGCCTGGTTAGCACATGGTGACTTAATGCATAGGGATTCATGGTGGCCTTATTAGCACACAACATCTGATGTGCTTGTGTAACATATTTATTTTTCTTATTCATACACATATATAATGGTGCATACTAGGGGAAATTGGTGATACCCTAATGATATATATTTCTCACACCTAGTTTGGGAACTCTGGTGTATGTGCAGACCTTATGTCTAATTTTTAGGTTAGGGCATAGGAAGTACAAAGGATTGGGTTGGGCATTGCGATGGGTATTTGGAGATAGGTTGTATGAGGCCTAGTCATGGTAGTAGGTCCATTGTGCATGTATTTTATTTTTATTTTTTTGTATATGTGATCAGATTAGTGGGATATTAGTTGATGTATGACTTTATAATTTCTGCACATAATTTATTACAACATTGTGTTTATCTTTTATTGTATACTATAATGTTTATACTATGGATGATTTTGGTTGTTTCTGATTTATTTTATAACTATAATTCAAGGAAATAATTTCTACATTGTATGGATTAATCCCTCACCACTATTAAAAAACCTCTAGTATATGGGGAGGTACACCTGAGGTCATGTGACTCTCTAAATTAGACAATCATTTCAGTTTGGGGCTTCATACAGTGGTATTAGATATTTTTTTGGTTTCATGGTTTGGGGGGATTGTAGATAGGCTCTAAGAATGTGTTCGAGCCTATGATGGACCTCTGTATAGTGATTCATGAACATATTTCTAGTGGGAAGCCTTGGTTACCATAGGTATTAGATTCATGTTTTTGGTTTGTGTTATTATAGATGATATGTTTATTGAGTATGATGGATTTAATGGAGTCACTGTTTATGGTTTTAGCTCTTAGAATATTGACTAGAGGCATATTTTCATGCATCATGATTAGGCATGTAGGACTCACATGACATATGCCTATTGTGTGTGATTGGATTTTATGACTGAAAATTATTTTTATTACTATCAAAACAAAGAGAAACCCTTCAAGGAGGATGAAAATGGTGAAGTCCAAGGGAATCCCCTTTCACCACAGAACAACACTCAAGGGGAAGGGAATGTAGGAAATCATAGATCCTAAGAGTCTCCTCCTGTCTGGACAAACGGGAAAGTGAATCTGCAGAAAAGTTAGATTCCCTCCAACTATGCTGAATAATCTTCCCATGCTTGATCTCTTCCTTGCACCTCCGGATGAGATAAATAAAATCCCAAGGTATCTCATAGTTTCCCTGTGATGCTGTAACCAAAACCTCATAGTCGGACTCCACCTCCGTCACCTGCAAACCACTCCACCTACAAACCAACAAACCAGATAGAAGAGCTCGTACCTCCGCACCCAAGGAGTTTCCTGGGCCATAAAAGGCACTAAAGGAAATAATGACTAAACCCCAATAGTCCCGAAGTAAACCCCCACCCCTCATGACTCCCTCTATAAAGGACCCATCAATGTTAAGCTTTAAACTGCATCTCAGGGGCTACCACCTCACCCAACACCCTCTCCTGCTGGGCTGAATGCAGTGACGGTTCACAAGGTTGCAAACTGCAACTGAAGATAACCCACCTTTGATAAGCGAGGCCAGCTCCACAATGAGAGACTTCATCTGGAACTGGATATACTGCAGGGATCTGTTGGATCCTAGCCTCACAAGATTACACACCTCCCATATGACCCAGCAAATAGCAACGAGGATGATAATCCTCACAGTCCGTTCCATCGCCCTACTTTCCATACCGGAGAACCAAACCGACATAAACTCCTGTGGAGATCGGGACTCACCATCGGGAAATGGAGGGTGAGTGAATAATTTCCAGAGAGAGGAGGCCCATTGTCCCTGAAAAAATAAATGAGTCGTCGTCTCTGACCTCGGGTGTTCACAGCAATAACATCACAAGACCAGGTAGACCCCCTTTTTTTGTATGTTGTCCTCTGTTGATATTGCTCTGTTCTTGATCCTACACACCAAGAAATTCATTCGTGTCGGAATCTCCTTGTACCAGGAAACTGGACCCCAATCCTCCCTAGATCAGTCTCTCTGAAGAATTCTCCTGTAGTCCCGCACATTGTACCTACCGGAGCTGGCTTCCGTAAAACAGCGCAAATCTAGATCATCACTCATCACGATGCCCTCAAATAGATTTAACTGAGCTGAGTTAAGAGTTGCATGGATAAAATCATACCTGTCACTAGCTTCCCTGAACAAAATGTTAAGAGATGGGCAACCAGGGAAGGTAAGATTTTCACATGTCCAGTTATCCTCCCAGTAGCTAATATCCCCCCTGCCAATAATCCACCTGAAATAGCAAGAAAGTTGTTCCATATGAGAAAACATGCATTTAGAAAGTCTAGTCGCTCCCTGCATGTTAAAACTTCCCTTCCCTCCATACCGCATCCTTAAAAATCTCGCCCAAAGCGTCTCCCCCACAATGACCTCCCAAGCTAATCTTGATTGTAGTCCCAGTATGGTGTCCTGAATATCATGGAGACCAACACCTCCTTCATCCACTGGACGATCCAACTGCTGCCACGAAGCCCAATGACACCGCCCTTCCCCTCTATCATCCCAAAGAAAGTTAGTAATAATACTTTGTATTTTCACCACAGTACCTTTTGGTGGCTTGATTACAGAGAAGATATACATGGGAATGGACAGCAGGACACTATTAATGAGCATAACCCATCCTCCAAATGACAATAATTTGTTCTTCCAATTAAAAATCCTTCCCAAAATATGGTCAATGATTTCATTGAAATGAAGATTCTTGATTCTACCATATGAAATTGGTACCCCAAGGTACAGAATAGGAATCTGCTTTTTCTTGCAACCAAGGATCCCCTCAATAACCCTACATCTTCTTCCGGAACATTTATCTGAAATAAACACGTGGCTCTTTAAAGAATTGATAGATTGTCCACTAAGCTTGCTATATCTTACCATGATTTCTCTGATATGTTTCAAATATCTACTACTTCCATTTATAAAAATCCATAAATCATCAGTAAACATAAAGTGTGAGATGCACCCAATATTCCTTCTTCCATGGAACGATTTCAACTTGCCCTCCGATAAGCCTCTAGCTAAATTCCTGGACAATGCCTCCTGAGCTAGGAAAAAAACAGATGGAGACAGTGGGTCACCCTGTCGAATGCCTCGCGCTGATTTAAATAAACCAAAACACCTCCCCATCAAAGAAACCGAAAGCCAGGGGTATGAATAGCACCTGAAAAAAAATGTCGCAAAATTGTTCCCCAAAACTGAACCCTCTCATAACCCGAATGATAAAACTCTATTCCATTATATAATAAGCCTTATTCATGTCAACATGGTAAATGATATTGGATCCCACTGTACGCTTATTGATGTCATGTACCAGTTCACTAGCAATTCCAACCTCCCCTTGTATGCTTCGACCCTTTATAAAACCATGTTGTTCCGCCGAGATCACCTTGGGAATAATTCTGGAGAGTCTCCAACCAATGACCGTGGCCAGAATCTTATAAGACACATTGCATAGAAAAATAGGTCGGTAGTGATTGAGGAGACTAGGGTATTTAATCTTTGTAATAAGAACCACCCTTGACGAATCCACACCCCTGATCAAGTACCCACCACCAAAGAAGTCTTGAATCACATCCACAAAATGTGTTCCCACAACATCCCATGCCGCACTGAAAAAGGAAGATGGAAAGCTGTCGGGGCCAGGAGCACTCTCCATCGGCATACTCATCAATGCTTCCCTGGTCTCACTATCTAGAGGTATTGAGGAGAGGCAATCATTATCTGTATCATTCACCAGCAGAGGCAGACAATTCAAGAAATCTAGGCAGTCCAAAGAGTCCCTCTCAAAACTCGGCGTATTCCCCCCACCTAGGAGACCCTCAAAGTTCTCCAAAGCCATATTCCCAACAATATTCACGTATGCCGTGTAGGACCCATCCTCCAACTTCATATTGATCCTTGTGCTTCTCCTCTATTTAATGCAGGCCTGAAAGAAGGCATTATTTTGATCTCCTTCTCGTAACCATCTAATCCGAGACCGCTGTTTGTATACCCTCTCCATCTCCAAAAAATTTTCAGCAAGTGCAACCATCTTATCACATAAAGTAATAAAGAGATTCTCATCCCATGATGCCTGGAGGGCTTCTTCCAATATTCCCACCTCATCTTGCATGCTAGCCACCCCATTTGAAACACCTGGTTGGTTGGTCATCCAAGCTTTGATATCCTGTTTCAGATGTTTAAGACGATTCACCAGCCCTCCCCATGATCTTCCCCCTTCCTTCCTAAGCTAAGAAAACTTCAGCATCTGTATGAACAAAGGATCATGATGCCATTCACTGGAGTAATGAAGAGAAGCACCAATCACCGCTTCACGTCTGACTTCAATCAGCAGGGGATCATGATCCGAAAGTATACGTGTAAGATGTGTGATCAAGGTTCTTGAAAAATGTCCAAACCTTGCATGTTTGTGAGACATCTGTCCAGCCGGCTCGAGATGTGGTTCAAACCCTTACCATTGTTGCACCAAGTATATCTAGACCCCAAGAAGCCCAAATCCAACAGACCTGTGTGCACCATGCATTCCTGAAACTCCAGAATACATTCCTAATTACATCCAGCTCCTCCTCTTTTCTCTGCAGCGTCTGCAATGGTGTTGAAGTCCCCGCCCACAAACCACGGTAGGGAGCCTGCTTGCGTTGCCTCCATATGATTCCAAAGTTCCCTCCTTCTTCCCACAACAGTACTCTCATAAACAAATGAGAAAAGGAGCCTGAAACTACCCACATTAATCCTCGTTTCAATACACTGGGGCATAATATTCATAATTTCCACCATGATGTTGTTTTTCCATCCAATCCAAATCTAGGAATTAATAGAACCTCCATGAAATGAATTTGGGAAACCCATCATCTTAGCAATTTCGGCTAATTTTCTTGAGTCAAGCTTCGGTTCCAAAATCACAAACAAAGACACCCTAGCCATCCTGTCTTCTGATGCCAAGTATGCAAACTTGGCTTGGGCTCCAAAGTCGCACGCATTCTAGATAATGAGATAAATCATTACAATGAGCCCTTACGGGCCTTTTGAAATAGAGAAAGAGATAACTGATAGGGATCAAAAATACCTTTCTCCTTGGCTTTCGAGTGGGTAATTGGTCCAGGTGGATGCGGTAACCCTAAGTGGGTTATAGAGGAAGTCCTAAGTGATATGAATTAAAATGAGATGTGGAGAATGGTGGGTTTTCCTAGTATCAAGGATAATTTTGGAGGTAGGATTGGTTGGGTGTATGGTCCTATGGTTCTCGAGATTCATTTTCGTGTAGCATGGTAAGAGTGTGGGTAGATGCTTTTGGTTTCAGAAACAATTCTCATGTATCGGATGATTGTGTAGTCAGACTTGGAATGAGTGATATTCCTCAGGGTATAGGATAATACTAATCAACATAATGGGAATCATTAGTGGGTTAGGCATGTGATCTTGGGTTATATGGTAAGCGACTCATGGGAGTTTGAGTCCAGTTGGGTTTTCAAGTAACATGAGAGCATGAAGCCATTGGATTTAGGTGACACCAAGTAGATTGAGAGTAAGAACCTAGGAGAGGGCTCTTAGTGGATCACTTTACCTTTAGGGAAGAAGAGTGAGGTTAGTGAGGATTTTGGGTAAAATTCTTGGTGTGTGAGGTAAAGTGTGCATTGGGTACATGCAAAGCCATTGGGTTTTCAGGTTGGTGAAATAGTAATGTGTGATTCCATTGGTAATTATTTTGGATATGGATAAACACAAATTATATTGTGGTGATAATACAATGGTGGTACACATACAAGTGTGATGATGTGGGTTTGTCTTCCTTGATAGGGGGGTTTTTTATAGGCATATAAATGGGACCTATTTGGGTTTATGTTCAAGAAGTAGTGTAAGGTAATCCACATGGTGGGGTGCATATAATAGGTGGTTGATGTTTCATGTTAGCGCACGAGTTTGAGAAATATAGTCGCGTCCAATTATTACATTCGGTAATGAATAGAGTGTGGGTTATGGAGTTTCATTTTTGGTTTGGTGGAGTGAGGAAAATGATACTTCTATGTTGGGGAGCATTATATTAGTCCCAGGTGAACGACCCTCATGTATGAAGGGATGTTGAGGTAGTGAAACCGGTCATTGGATAGTCAAGATGGAACCCAGTTGTTTGAGTGTGATAAGAACCTTTGATATTTGGTTTCATGGGTAATATCAAATTTGAATCTTAGATGTGGTTTTTATTCAATTTGGTGCATTGTCATCAAACTTAGGTTGATTTTGGTGTGACATGAGGGTGAGTAAGATCAAAGGTGAGAGAATTCTCGAGGTGAGAGAATTACAGTTAGAGCGGTTAGTTGGTGATCCAACCATGAAAATTACATCATAAGTAGGGTTTGGACTTCGGTATGTGATTTAAATAATCCCTTGATGCCTTAAAGAGTTAAGGCATCATGATTGGATGATTAGATGATTTGTTGGAAATTGAAACTAAGTAATATGAGGATAATTCAGCTATAAGAGGTTTAACTGGTTGTTTTTCATGATTTTGGGTTTGGAAAGGTGTAACCTATGTTGGGATTGTTGTTTATAATGTGTGTGGAAGGTTGTTGGACCACTAAAAGTGAATTTTCTGTAGGTTATTCCTTCAATAAGGAGCACTATTTCATGGAATTGTCCATAGTGAACAAATCTGTATGGTGGAAAGCACCATAATATTTAGAATGAATCAATTGATAACATTATTGTTTTTAGGGAGATATGGGTCTGGTTGAGCATTGTATCATTATTAGTACTTATGTCGTGTCAGTGGATTGAATCTTGATGAATAGTTCACTTGATGTTTATAGATTCACATTAGAAGTGTGGTGGGAATTTGGAGATGGAATGTAGTGAGTTACCAATGTTTTGGAAACAAAATAAGATGATGTTTGATAGTGGAATCACTACCATGGATTCTTATAAATGAGAATCCATGTTATAGGGAGTTTTTAATGCCGTATAGATTTATGTTTCATTACGTTTTGGTAAAATTTTGAATTTTTTTACATAGGGGTTTGTTTTGAGAATCGGGACTTAGGTTAAGATTTTGAAGGTTTGAACATCCTTAAATGATGTTTTATGAGGTTAAAAAATTTATTTTTGGATCCATTGGGTGTTTTGGAAGCATATAAGGAGGGTCTGGTGGCTCGGGAGATGAATTTTTAGCTGCTGTAACCATTTACACTATAAATGTCATGAACTGACCCATCAAGGCCCCACCTAGTCCAACAGTGGGTAAAAAGTGATACCCCAAGACTACCTCCAATAGGACATGGGAAAGAGACTATTATCAGATAATAATTATCACAAGATGGGAGGCCTTATCCAATAGTACTTGTACATATTCACACATCTCTATACAATAGTGTACGAATAATAATAATTGTTGAAAACTTTATAGTGAAATAAAATGCATGAAACAAATTCTAGGTAAAACATCATAGTATAACAAAAAATACAACTACAAAGAGGAGGAAAATACACACCCACCAAATGAAAGTACCCAGCCTAAAAAAACAATCGAGGAAGAAGGAGATATCCCTACTCATGATCTCAGAAATTGACCACCATACGTTGTCACAGTCTTCTAGATAACAAATATCCACCTACTTCAGGTCCAAAAAAGTCTCAATCAAGCTACTTTTCATCTTTATAAGGCATTACATGTGTGATAAAATTTCATGAAGGGGTGAGTATATTCATACCTGGTAGGATGGAGCGAACAACATAAAGTAATTAATAACAAGAATATAGTCAGATCAACCCGAAAGACAATAGGGGAAGGAAAACCAAACATATATATTCTAATTTAGATGAATACATAGTTGAAGAGAGAGGAATATTGATCTTCACAACCAGATAATAGATATGAGTCTATTTATAACTCTAAGAGACAGTGTTGTCTCAGTGCTAGTAGCCTAATGAAACCTGATTAGAATATAATGGAAAATCTTCACCACCTAGGAAGATGCTTCATTTGAGGGAGTAATGACTCCAATAGAGAACCTACTCCCCACTTTAACTCAATAATGGGGGAGTACCAACTTCATAAATAGAGGCCATGAACCTAGATCTATATGGGGAGTACCAACCCTACCTATGAAAAGGATATGATAGTCCCACACCCTGAGATAAACTCCCTTCTTCGAGGGAGTACCATTCCTAGAATCAACTCAGATGATCACACTCAAGCCCTGTCATCGGCCAAGAATCACTGGAAGAAATGACCCACTCACATCACCTTGTGTCATATCTCTGATGTTGGAAAAAATTCCTCCAACTCATCCTATGAATATTTATACACAGGATGTACTATTCATGGTCCTGAATCCAAGTCCTAAAGGAGGAGATATGAAAGGTATAATATTTAGGGGGGGAAATATGGTGTGTTCAATAAATCACATGGTATTTATTCCCAATCTTGACCTTATCTATGTCTCTCTCCCTTGCATGGTGTGTGAAAACCTAGGTACACAGCATGTTCTAGGAGACACATGACATGTGTGACCACCGGAGGTCCTGGGTGTGTCCTTCCCTACACACGGATCGACTACCTGAGTATTATCACATAGCATGTGGACCCAACTGCATAGCATGTGATATTTAACTCAGTATCAGAACCCTAGCCACCAAAGAAATTGGACTACATGGCATGTGTTCTTTGAAAACATATGGAATTTAGTTAGTATTTTCACACATAGAAAAGTCCGGTCTCCTAGATTTTTATGTGTCTTCTATTTTAACCACTTTCTCTATATATCATGACTAAAATGTCTGAAACTCAAGTTGAACATCGTCAAGGATCAGAAAAAAGTCATATTTTGTCCATTTCTCACTGGAAAATTGACCATCACCACCATCCAATATCATTTTCATGCATGGGTTCACAAAACCAATATCTTCATTCCTCTCCCAGATTTCCATCATCAACATCACACCAATTTCACACTTAAATCCATGATTCTTAACCTACAAAAACAACATGAGGAACTAAAGATCAAATCCATAATGAATTAAGTTCCTAGAAAAGGTCAAACCATTGGTAAAATTAATACAGATGATAAACCCATGTTGAACAGAGGGAAAATCCATAAAATTAAAAATTGAATAATGATTAATGCTCTTGTTTATTTCTTCCACCATTAATTAATGGAGAACGAATGGTAATTATTAATATATAAATCCAGATAAAAATCATTAATTAAATGGGATTGGAAATGAAATATTTTTAGGTAGTTTTTAAGAGATATTTCATGATCATAATGAAATCCAAAATCATGGACTAAATCATAAAGATAAATCCCAACCTCAATAATGGATCGATCATTGGTGAATAATGTATTCATTAGTGATGTTGTTGAGGAATATATTGCATTATTCATGCACACCATGACTTCCCACGATCACACGATGTTGATCCTCAATTCCACCTTCATTCGATCATCAAAGTTCCTTCCCCATTGTGACATCTCATCTACATCTCAATCTCCCAGGGTTATATGGGTAACCCTAAATATGGGTTATAAAGAAGATTATATAGGGTTCACTGTAAGTTTAAGGATTTAAAATAATTAAATTATTTAATTAATTTTATTTATTTTACTTCATCCATGATAGTGCTTCATCCTGAAATCTAATGTGTAGGAAACTTATGTCATGCCTAGGGTAAACCAAATATTCCAAATTCAACCACAGTCGTAGTTTTCCCACTCTAGATTCTAATTAATAGGAAAACCATTTATTTCCAAAAAGGTGTGCAAACAAATATTAACATATTTAATATATATATAATATCAACTTCAAGGTCCTGCAACATTGGTAACACCATGCCTACTCCAAAGAAAAACTCAAATATATATATATATTCATATAGTTAACACAATAAAACTAGAGCTATTATATTCTCCTCACCTTCAAGGATTTTTTCCTCAAAAAAAATATTCTCAAAAAGGTGAGGGTGTTGAGCTTGCATCTGGATCTCACACTCCCATGAGGTTTCCTAGAGGTTCTCATACTATCATAGAACTCGCACCAGTGGGAATGCTCGCCCATGAATGATCATGTTTTACCAATCCTCGATGGACATTGGGTATTCAGAAAAAGTGACTCTTTCCTCAAAATCTCATGAACATATCTTCTCAGTTACTACACATGGAAGACATTATGCACCCAGTCTAACTGTGGGGGTAAGTATAGATGATAAGAAACCTCTCTAACCTTAAATCATATCTATAATGTCCTAATGAACCTCGAGGATAGTTTTCTACCTCGATCCAAACTTTGTAAACCTCACCATGGAGAGACCTTCAAGAACACATGGTCTCTATGCTTGAGCTCCAAGGGTCTATGAAATTGATCTGTATCAGATTTATATTGACTCTCAGTGATCTTCATTTGATCATGGATCACTTGAATTTTCTTCATAATTGAGAGGACCTATTTGGGATCAGCCTAACACTGAGAGGGGGTGAATCATTGTTGGGGAATTTTTAAACAAATTATAACTTTTTATCCTTGTACCTCTTGACCAGTTAAGATCTTGATTATCTTATTCCATTTTCCCTATCACATGAAATAATATAAAATTAGTAAAAATATTCACATGATATTTTTACAAGGTTCACCACTCAATAAGAGAATCTACGCCCTTATCATGCATGGTAATTTCTAGTGCACAGATTCTCCACTATAATGTAGTAACTATTATAGTAGTTTGGATAAGAAAAAAATCTGTTAGCCAGTGTGAGTCCCTAAACTTTGCGGGGGGAGGGAAACAATCCTCTTCCCTAAACTCATGATAATATATTCCAACTTTTATCTCCTTACTGGTTCTTTATACTTCCTCACAAGATATTATTCTCCCTATTGAATAGGATTTTGAACACCAATAGAGTCTTCCACCTGTTGAGACCTGTTGAATGTCACACTCTTGCTTGATCTTCTACTCTTCACTTGTTACTTTCTTAGCAGAATGCAAGTAACCCTCTTCTTCTTTCCCAAAAACAAACCTAAAAGACGCATAGTCTTCTTCTCCTTCTTCATCAGTGAAAAAACAACTGCATTGAAACTTCGTCTTATTCTTACTAGAATCACAAAATCCCTTTGTGATTGTCAAAACAATGAGGAACTATCTCAGCTTAGCATCATCATTGTTAATATGACCTCAATAATTTAATATAAATCATCCACACTCCTTATCTGATACAAAATATCAGTAGTGAATGAAGTATCAGTTATCTTCTATGTACTGTTTCCACTTTTGCAAACTATCCCAAATTTTATGGACTATTTCTACTTCCATGAATTTTCCCTGATTCCATGGATTGTTTCTTCTTCCTCTGTGAATTGTCTTACACCATATACTATGAGTGCTTCGCAAACAAATTCTTCCTTTGTGGACTATCTCTTCTCTACGTACCGCACCTGCTCTGCGTACCACGCCGACTTCGCATACCATTCTTTCTCCTCATATTGCACCTGCCTCACATACTACGCCTGCCTCGCATATCGCACCTCCTCCTCCCATCATGCCTCCTCCACGTACCGCACCTCCTCCACATACCGCACCTACTCCTTGTACCGCACCTCCTCCACGTATCGTGCCTCCTCCGCGTACCTTCCCTCCTCCCCATAACGTGCCTCCTCCGCATAGTGTGCATGTTCCACATACTGTGCCTCCTCCGTGTAGCGCGCCTCCTCCATATATAATGCCTACTCTATGTATCGTTCCTTCTCCGCATACTATTCCTGCTCCACGTACCGCACCTGCTCCACCTACCACGCGTGCTTCGCTTACCGCACCTCCTCCGTGTACCATGCCTGCTCCACGTACTGCACCTGCTCTGCATACCACCTACTCCGAGTACCACCTCCACATACTGCCTCTACATACCACTTCTTTGTATTGCCTCATCATACCATTTCTGCTTACAGCTTTTACTTCTATGGAATTTCTTCTTCTGAAAACTATTCCTTCCTATTCCACAAATCGTTTATTCCTTCTACAGACTTCTTATTCAAATTATGGGAATCATTTTGTATCCTTCATACCACTTCATCCTAATCTAAATTAATCTGAGGACTACTCCTTCAAATTCTGAGAACCATTTCATCTTCCATGTACCACTTCCCTTCATAGAATTATTCCTGCAAGAACACTTTTGTACATAGCTGAGTTCTTCCATAATAATGATCTTTTCTTATCAAATTCACTCTACTTAATGATGAAAATGGAACTCCTTATTTATGCCAATAACTCTACAAATTTCACTAATCTAATTTACCCAAATTTTCAATATAGGACAATATTCATCCCAGACTATTATCCTTTCACGTACTGTGAGCCTCCACCACGTACAATGACCCTCAAGTAAACTAAAAACCTTCACTGCATACCATTTTTCTACAACATACCATTGACCTTCCCCATACTATAAGCTTACTGGTCTGCGTACTGCATCTCTTCTGCCAATGATGATCTATCCCACGTACCCCAACTCCTTCCGCCGCAAACTATTTTCGGTATCGTGACCCCTTCAGAAAACCATCCCGCATACCTTTACCACTACATGGTACGTGGCTGAAAACTATTCCCAGACATGGTATGTAGTCCATGTCCCATGGTAGGTGATTCGCTTCCTTTGCTGATTTCCTTCACCGTTCTACAAACCATTCACTCCTTAAATATTTTTTTCGGCAAGAACACTCATGTTTCTTCACTGTCATCTTGATTATTTAATAATTATCTTCTTTCATCATGAATCTTATCTGTCGTGATATATAGTCTTTAATCGATCACCTTCAGCATCATAAGATTTTCAAAGGAAAGTATTTCAACTTCCCAATATTCTATAAACATCAATCTTTCAATCAAAACTAAATATGATTGGCATCACCTTTTCTCCTAATTTCCTTCATAAAGATTGCATCACAAGTTCTCCAAACAACTTATGATATTTATGAAATAAAAATCAGTAAATAATCATCTAAATTTCTTCATGAAACTCAGAGTCAAATGTTCTTCAATCTCTTCCATGGTTTTCTTAAAATAGTGAAATATTGCATGACCTCCTCTACTTCTTATAATATTTTTGGAATATGAATTACAAAGAACTCTTCATCCTCGAATTAATGAAACTTAATTATTGTAAACATCGTGTCACTTTTGACACATTTTATTTGAACTTAGGATCAGTGAAAAATCATATGATTTAACATCATGGAGAATTTACAAAGTGTGGAATCCAATTCTATGAATCCATAACAATTCTCCTGGAATTGTCACTTCAACCAACCTCCATTAACTTTGGAGATCCTTCTTCATTTTGACGAGTATTGACAACTATTGAAAACAAATACAACTTCATACACAAAGTGATCCTAACAATATCCACCATTTTATTTGTTGGAAATACTTCAAAGTTCTCTTAAATTAATGTGTAAATATCAAAATGAGTCTTCTCTCTCCCCTTTTACCTCTTTTCACTTCACCTTTCACTTTTCAAACTTTCATTTCACTTTCTCTCCCCCTTATTAAAAATAAATACAAAGTTTATAGAAGAGACGGTATCAATACATACTTAAGCAATGTGCCATCAATAATTTCACTCTAATTATACTTGATCAATGCTCAATATAGAAAACAATAGGATTTGATTTAGAAAACAAAGTTGTCGATTATCAACTGATCACGATACCTTATGATATAATAACTTATGTACTTGTCTTAAAGGGCTTTACACTTTCATTCTAGGCTAAAGATATTGAATGTTATATGAAATCACTTTAAGAATAATCAACCTAAAACTCCTACACTCACTTCAACAAATAGATCAAAAACATTCAAGTGCAATGGGTACGATAAGTGACCTTGGGGAACTTCCATTGTTCTTATGTCACTGATTGATTCAGTTACTCCCACTTTGTAGAATGATCATTATTTTGAATAACCAAGTATGAGAGATTGATAAATGACATACCTTGTCCAATGAAATGATCTTAAATCAATTTCTAGAGTAATTGAATTTGATACCAATTGAAGTTGATACTAATTGAAATAATAACTCTCTTAGCTTCTTAATTTGTCTCCCCCTCAAGGGGAACACTTCTCATCACTATTTCTTAGGTCCTCCCCCTGAGAAATTGATTCACCTTCAATTCCTTGTATTATCAGATCAAATACAATACAAAAAAAATTTAAGGGAATAAGGTGGATTCTCCTTGCTTCATCAATGTGAACAGTAAGGTTGAGATGATTTTCTCAACCAAGATGCTCCATTTGCTCCAATATTTACACTTTCACATTTGATCTTCAATTATGATTGTGGTTGTGTGGATCTTAACACTTATTTTATTTCTTTGTGTGTGATCCTTCTTTCTTCAAGATATTTTAAAAGCACAGGAATCTCCTGGTGTAACTTTCATCTACTTAAGAAATTCTTCTTGAGATGGAATAAATACAATGAAATTTTTAACAGTGTGACCAGCCTTGTTTCACCTCACACATAGTACTTCTTTTTCTTCATGTGGAATCTTTTTACTTCCTTTTACACTAGCCTTAGCCCGTTCATCTTCCATATTTCTCATTCTTTCCAAATCTTCAGGACAGATGACTAATATGTCATTAGGGGTGGAGTCATCAAGTTTGGATCTTCCACACGGGGTCTTCTAAGTTTCATCCCTTTTAGAAGTTCTTTTGGATACACTACCCTTCAACTTCTTGGATTTAGAATCCAAGGTATTATCACCTTTCATTCTTGGAAACTTCTTGGGAGAATTTTTCTTTACAACATTCTTCTGATTACTTCCCAAGGCTACTTATTATTTCTTAGCTAGATCTTGTGATCTACTTTGCTTATCAACTTTGGATACATGTTGAGATGAACATGTACCAACCTTATGAACACTTCCATTAAATATATCACAGATGTTGTCAAGCATTCCAAATCTATTTGTAGTATAAAGATGCTTCTGGATCTATGGATGTTGATTATTATTCTCTAGCTTTCTCCCCCTTGATATAGGATTTCTCTATGCCTTTTCATTTAAGGGATTGTACCAAAAATCCAATGCACAATTCCCAAATCTATTGCAGCACCAACATTGACCAATAAACCTTATCTTCTTGATATCTTTTGTATAAGTTCATTGAACCTTCTTCTTGATTTTTTGTGCTCTCGGTGGGGAAACTCCTTCCACATTCTTATTCCTATCCGCCCTAGCCATGGTGGTAGGTATCTCATTACCTTTCCTCATCCATACTTGGTTATCATTTTTCTTCCAACCTACATTTTTTGTGGAAACACATTTATAAACATGAGTGAAAGATGGCATGGATGGTACCTTTCCTTTCTCAGCTTCTTTTGATAGATCATTGAGTGAAGTCATGATCTCCTTATCACATTTTGGAGGTCTTTCACCCTTAGAATTATCTAGTGAGCATTGAGTACTAGAAGATACTATTTTCTTCTTTTGTGAAGTATCAATATGTGTCTTATCAAGATTGGCCAACTAAGCGTCCATTTCTAGAAATTTCATATAGATGATGACTTTATAATCTTCAATCATAACCATATTCTCTTCACAAGATTTCTTCATTCCTTTAACTTCATATTCATGAAGATTTACTTTGTTTTGTAACAAAGAGTCAAGTTATTTGATATTCTTGGAATTTTCTTCCAAATATAAACCCTTGACATCAATGCTCTTCTTCATCTCATCTTCAAGTGCATGGATCTTCTCTTCCATAGTCTTATTTACTTCCCCTTTTTCTTCAAATTCTTTGATCCATTTTGAGGAACTTATTTCAAATTACATCTTCATTACTTCAAAGGTTACAACTTTTCCATAGATTTTTAAACATTCACAAATTTTTATTTCAAGCCCTTCTCCAAAACATCAGTTTCTTCTTCCAACTAGGTCATATCCTCCTATATACATTGAAATACTCCACAAATAAGGGATTAAATTTCTTCAAGATTACCATGTATAACCATTATTAATATATCAAATAATAGATCTTGAGAGGTTGTAAATTTATCATCACCAATTGTGATAGATTTTCATTGTGAGAATAATTTCCAAATGTACTAATGCATATATCCTGATCACTTGAGGTAGGAGGGTTTTCCATATTCTTGGTGGGGACTTGATCCAACTGCTCATTACCTTCCATGTATAATATGTATTCATTATCAGCAAGGTATGGAGAAATAGATACTTCCTCTTATTTGGATAAGAGGGACTTCTTCTTCAGCTTTCTCTTCTATTTCTTTTTCATGTTCATCATGGTCTTGGTAGATATAGAATTCTGCTCAGAGATAATTGAATCTTCACTGAAAATACACTTTATTGTTGACTTAAGAAAGAAAATAAAGTCTTCAAAAGATAATATCTACAATGTATAGAATCCAACATAGTTGAACCTCCCTCTGATACTAATTTAAAGGACCTATTTGGGATCTACCTAACACTGAGAGGGGGGGTGAATCAGTGTTGGGGACTTTTTAAACCAATTATAACTTTTTATCCCTATACCTCTTGACATATTAGGATCTTGATTCTCTTATTATCTTTTCCATGTCACATGAAATAATATAAAAAAAGTATAAATATGCACATGATATTTTTACAAGGTACACCACTCAATAAGAGCAGCTACATCCTTTCCATGTATGGTAATGACTAGTGCACAGATTCTCCACTATAATTTAGTAACTGTTACAGTGGGTTGGAAAAGAAAAAAATATGTTGTCCAGTGTGAGTCCCTACAATTTGGAGGGGGGGAGGGAAATAATCCTCTTCCCAGAACTGGTGACAACCTATTCCAACTTGCAGCTCCTTGTTGATTCTTTATACTGCCTCCCAAGACAGTCTTCTCCCTATTGAATGGGATTTGAAACACCAATAGAGTCTTCCACCTGTTGAGACCTATTGGATGTCGCACTGCTGCTTAATATTCTACTCTTCACTTGTTACTTTCTTAGTAGCATGAAAGTAACCCTCTTCTTCTTTCCCAACAGTAAACCTGAAAGCTGCACAGTATTCTTCTCCTTATTATTCAGTGAAAACCCAACTGCCCTAAAACTTCATATTCTTCTTTCTAGAATCACAAACTCTCTTTTTGATTTTTAAAATAATGAGGACCAGCTCATCTTAGCATCATCATAGTTAATATGACCTGAATAATTGAATATAAATCTTCCACACTCCTTCTCTAATACAAAATATCCATAGTTAATTAAGTATCAATTCTCTTCCGTGTACTATTTCCACTTCCACAAACTGTCCTTGGTTTTATGGACTGTTTCTGCTTCCACAAACCATCCCTAATTATACAGACTATTTCTTCTTCCTCTGCGAACTATCTTACACCGCATATTTTGAGTGCGTTGTAAACAACTTCTTCCTCTACAGACTATCTCTGCTTTGCATACCGTGTCTTTTGAAATAGTGGGTTCCCTAGACCCAACTATTTAGTGCTTTTGATTACCATATTGTGTATACAGTTAGCTATAAATGATGTCATATTACCATTATAGTATATATTTTTATACGTCCATGTAAAGACCCATAAATTTCAAGGAAATTTTTTTTATTAATTTTCTTTGGAATTTTACAAGAACGCAGTTTCTGACGGCACCTGATTCTGAGGCCCGGTGTGCCCGGAATCATTTTCCAAAGTTTGGCTCGGGTACGTTCAGTGAACGGACGAGCGGGTTTTTCTAACTTTTGAACCGGTGCTCGGAATCGAATTCCGAGGGCACTGATGGAATCGCAGCGCCGGTAATTTCTTAGAAACGCCTCTTCCGGAGTTGCGTTTGCTCGGGTGTGGTTTCTAATTTTCGGGCTTAAAGTTAAGAAATAAAATAATTGTATAACAAACTTTATTTTATTTCACTAATGCCACTTGGAAGCCACTTGAAGCCACTTAAAGCGGCTTAAGCTGAGTTGATACGGATAGGGTGATATCCAAAAATATCCTACCCCCTAGGTAGGATATTTGTGGGGTGGGGCCCGCACGAGCCCCGCTGTTTCTTTTCTGCTAAGTAACGCACCCGCGAAAACCCGTCATTATGAAAGTCAACTGACGCGTTTTCTTAATTTCTTAATGCACCATTTAATTGGGCGGTTTTATTCGTGAATTAAATGGGCAGTTTCTTTTGTTGAATTAATTCTATGAATTAATGGGTAGTTACTTACCTCTTTTTCGTTTGTTGGCGTAATAATAAAATAAGACCAACACCGAATTTTGGAGGATTACACATTGAGAGACCTTTGACAGAAGTTCTTGTGCCTTCACCCTTCTTCGCGAAAAATGCGAAGAACGCGAAGAATGCGAAGAACGCGAAGAACACAAAGAACTCCGGCCTCCGACGAAGAACGCCGAAACCGCGGAAATCGACGACGCGACGCCGTGTGCCGCGACGCTGACGTTTCCTCTTCCGCAACGTTCTTCTGTGACGTCTCTTCCTCCGCAACAAAATCTTCGATCAGCTGCTTGAGGTAAGAGTCTTCGGGTTTCTTTTTAAAACTCCTTGTGGTTTTTAACAATGCACAGATTTAATTATTATTAATTAAATCTTTTTTTTCTTGAAACCTCGGAGTTCGTCGACGCGACACCCTTCCGCGACGACGCGACGATCCCCTCCTTCCGCGACGATCAAATCCGCGAAGAACCCGCGTGCGACGACTTGGAGAGGTAGGGGTTGTTGTGAATATTTTATATTCCTGTGAACGTTTCTTTAAAATTAGAGAACCGGATTCATATGAACAATTTTAATTTACTAAAATTGTTGTTTCATGTGTTGAATAAATTCTCCGTTGTTATTATCTAACGCGGAGGGTGCGGGCCAAACAAACACGGTCCGACAACCCTCCGCCGTTCTTCGTGGTTGTGCGGATTTGGCGGGCGATGGTAAATCGTGACGCAGGGCCGATTTGATGATCCCGCAGTGAAGAACGGAACCCGGAAGGAACAACGGCGCAGACGGGAAGGAAAACGGACCACCGGAGCAACTCCGGTGGCCCGCGGAAGCGGCCGGAGGCGGTGCCCCGGCGCGCCGCCGGACAGAGCCGCCGCGGCATCAGCCGCGGCGGCGGCGGCCAGCGGACCCGCGGCCGTGCGGGTCTGGTTCGCCCGCACAGGACGCGGCAGAAGCCGCGTCCGTTGCTCCAGCGCGACCCCAACGCGGGGCCGTGGCACCTCCAAACCGCGGGGGCGGCGCCCCGCGGCACCCGAGCTGCTCGGCCGAGCCGAGCCAGGCCGGTCTGACCGGGTCCAGCCGGGTCGGACCGACCCGGTTCGGCTGACCCAGGGGGGGTCGGGCCGGGTCGGGCCAGGCCCGGACCCCCCATCTTCGGACAATTTTCGGTGTTTTGACCGTAACTTGAGCTACGGGCCTCCGAATGACGTGCCGTCAGTGGCAACACGATCGTTGGATCGAGACGGTCGTTTTGGTATATCGCACTCAAGGTTTAGGAATACTTTGGGTTTGGCCGGGTTGGTGCGTACACAAAACCAACCGGGCCTTCGGAGCGGAAACACTCATATCTTGAGCTACGGACGTCCGATTGACGTGTCGTCGACTTCGTTGAATTCCTCTAAGTGAGACGGGTCTTTTGGCTCACTCCGTCGAATGTTTGGACGCAGGTGGAGTATGGTCGGGTTGGTTTTGCCTTAAAAACCAACTGGGCCCCTGGGACAAAAACGCCAATAACTCTCAGACCGGGCATCCGATTGACGCGCCGTCTGCGACGTTGAGTTCCTGTTGACGATACAGAACTTTTGGATACATCAACTTCGGACTTTGTGTCAGTTAATGTATCAGCCTCTCGGCTCGTGGAGCGGACCCTCCCGAACGATCTTGCTGTGTGCGGGAACCCTAGAGCTGGCTGCGACTGCTACTGCGACGACGACCGTGCAGATATCCTCAGTGGACTGCGGTGACGACTGTGTAGAGATCCTTAGTGGACTGCGACGATGACTGTGCAGAGATCCTCAGTGGACTGCGACGACTACACCACTCAGCGATCCTATGTGGATCAGTGCTACAGGTCTTGTGTGGGCCCGATCCTATGTGGGTCTGATCCTGTGTGGGTCAGCGCTCAGCGGTTCTGTGTGAGCCAGCGCCTACAGGTCTTGTGTGGGCCCGATCCTGTGTGGGTCATTGCGGGGGTTAGTACCTATCGATCCTTTGTGGGTCCGATGACTTAGATGGATCAGTGATCATCTTTATCTTCATTCGAAGAAGTATACCTGTGTGAGCAGAATCTTGTGTTACTCTCCTTTGTGGATTGTGTTGAGCTATCCTGTGTGGATTTACTGTTTACTCTCCTTTGTGGATTGTGTTGAGCTATCCTGTGTGGATTTACTGTTTACTCTCCTTATGGATTGTGTTGTGCTATCCTGTGTGGGTATACGTTTACTTTCCTGTGTAGACTGGGTTGTGCTTGGTCTCGGACGTTGGAGCCGAACGGGAATTGATGACTTAGGTATATGTATGGGCATATACCTAAGCCGTGTCAGATGTTACTTCGTGTTTGTATCTTTACTTTGTGGATTATCCCTTGTGGATTTCGAGAGACCTTCGGGGGTCTCGGGGTCCCTACTAAGTAGCTTATACTCACCCCTACACGGGATATGCCCGCACTTCGTTGTGTTAGATGCAGACGACGGATAGCACTGATCGTGGTGGAGGCTTGCAGAGTAGGACGGTACCTGGAGGTGGACCACTAGGCGGGATGCACTCGGAGCGGTCAGGTGGACCCGAGGAGCAGTGGAGACTATCTGTACCCACCCTTCAGGTGGGACTTCTAGAGGACGGCTTGACGCTGCGGCTTTTCTTTTCAGTTGCTGTTTTTCCCTTTCGGTTGTACTTTACAGTTGGGCTTGTATTTCCGGCCCCTTTTACTTTCAGCACAGCTTGTTACAGTTTTTACTTAGTGTTTACTTTTCCGCTTGCTTACTCTGTAGTGCTTGTTTACTTTTCAAAGGCAATGCCTTCCCTTTTTCCGGGATTTACGCCTTGGTGCTAGTCGCCAGCCCCTGGCCTATGGAAGGCGGGCTTGGGGTAGTCACGGCACGGGCCCCGAGGACGGGTCGTGACAATTGGTATCAGAGGTGGTCGGTTCTACCGCAGACTCTGATCTTTCTTCTATGTGAAGCAATAGTGTTTAGCATATTGAGTGTGGTTATCAGTCCAGGGAGTCCAGTGTTGATGCGGCGGCCAACGTATCTGTACACCAGGACCCTGACTTCTGATTTCCGACTTAATGCACGAAAACATTGATTGCATGTGTGTTTCAAGTTTTCTTTTTGATTACTTGTTTCATCTCACCAGGTATACTGTTCTGACCGTGGCGCACTTGTTTCCTTTTCAGGATGGCCCCACGATGGCAGATAGCTAGGGTTCCGAGAGTAGAGAGCGACGACAGCCCGCCGAGCGATGAGGCCTCGGTGCAGGGCCCATTGACAGCAGAGGCACCGACGGTACCTTTACCCACCGAGCCCCCGATGCTTCCAGCACCGACCGCTGACGATGCACGTCGCCTCGGAGCTCTGCACGAGTTCCAGCGCCAGCGACCACCCAGGTTTCGTGGGGAGACGGACCCCAGGCAGCCAAGGACTGGCTGGAGGCAGTCGTACGAGTTTTTAGGCTAGTGAGGACACCAGCAGACCTCATGGTGATCCTCGCGGCGAGCCTACTGCATGCAGCAGCAGGACGATGGTGGAGCTTGATGCTCTAGGTGCACGATGAGGCCTCTCTCATCTGGACGGACTTCGAGAGCCTCTTCCGCTCAGAGTTTGTCCCGTCCACCCTCCGTGCGGTGCGCATTCGGGAGCTTCTTCAGCTGCGGCAGGGCAGCTTGACGGTCGCCCAGTACGCGGCGAGGTTTACCGACCTTTCTCGCTACTCGACAGATATGGTATGAAACCCCTTCTTCTGGGCCCGGACCTTTGAGCAGGGTTTGAGACACGAGATCAGGGCATCGCTGATCTCCCTTAGCATCCCGACCCAGGTAGGAGTACTAGAGCGAGCCCTTCTGATCAAGAGCTTTCTTGCTGAGTCTACTTCAGCAGTGAGACCTACCGAAGGGCAGCAGGTAGCGGAGTCTTCGGAAACAGGTAGCCGACGGATGACTCAGGGTTCCAGGAAGACCAGACCTTCCGGCAGACGACCTCGGGACACTGGCTAGCAGTGTGGGGCACACAGCGCGGAGCCAGTCTTCCGAGAGGCAGGAAGTGCTACGCTTGCGGCGGGCAGGGCCACATGGCTCGTGACTGCCCGACCCGCCGTATCGAGGAGCAGCAGACGGTGGAGGGGCCACCTAGGTAGAGGCAGAGGGTCGACCGTGCTGGTCCGCAGGGAGGAGGCGGACGAGGCAGAGGAGCTAGCCGAGCAGCAGGTGGTGGGCGATGCTTTGAGGCTCTGCCACCACCACCACCATGAGGTCCGCCCCGACCACAGGGAGCTGGCGGGCAGAGACAGGCACAGCTCCAGGCAGCGGAGGCCTACGATCACGGCGCACCATAGATGATTCGAGGTATGATCTGTGTCTATTCCACCCTTTCTGCAGTTCTTATAGACACAGGAGCGAGTCACTCTTTCATAGCCACTACCCTTGTTTGGAGCTCGGAGATTCCGACAGAGCCGTTGGCTCGATCCTTACGGCTAGAGACCCCTACAGGAGTAGACTCGACGATTACGCACTGGTGCCGGCAGTGTGAGCTTACTCTAGGAGGCGAGAGCTTCGGCTGGGATCTTCTTGTAGCGGCGTCGAGTCCTTACGACGTCATCTTGGGCATGGATTGGTTATCTACAGTCTATGCACAGATTGACTGTTTTAGGCGCAAAGTGCGATGTGTACGCACTGACGGGAGCAGGTTCACCTTCACCGGCAAGAAGGGGGCCTTTGCAGCACAGGATGGACTCACGCAGAGGAGAGGGCAGCCCATCACTCATCAGTTGGCTAGCCTCATCCTTGGAGCAGTTGACGTGCGGAGTCCTAGTTTTCCTGCAGTGGTGGATCAGTTCGCGGACGTCTTCCCCAACGACGTTCCAGGGCTACCTCCTCGCAGAGAGGTAGACTTTTATATTGATCTGTGCCCCGGGAAAGCCCCGATATCCACTCCAGCGTATCGGATGGCCCCCTCTAAGCTTCGAGAGCTCCGGGTACAGTTGGAGGACTTGTAGGGCAAGGGGTTCATCTGACCCAGTGTTTCACCCTGGGCTTCCCCGATATTGTTTTCCAAGAAGGTAGATGGGAGCCTACGGCTATGTGTCGACTATCGTCGCCTGAACCAAGTGACAGTGAGGAATAAGTATCCTCTACCGAGGATTGATGACCTCTTCGATCAGCTCAAGGGAGCACGGTGGTTCTCGAAGATAAACCTCAGGTCAGGCTATCATCAGCTCAGAGTTCGAGACGAGGACGTGCAGAAGACGGCCTTCAGATGTCGGTATGGACACTATGAGTTCTTGGTTATGCCTTTCGGCGTAAACAACGCTCCAGCAGTGTTCATGAGCCTCATGAATAGGATCTTCCAGCCATACCTCGATCGATTTGTCGTGTTCTTCATCGACGACATTTTGGTGTACTCGACCACGGAGGAGGAGCACGCCTACCACTTGCGGGTTGTACTAGACACACTCCGAGAGAACCAGCTTTATGGAAAGCTCTCGAAGTGCCAGTTCTGGTTACGTGAGGTCCACTTCTTGTGGCACATCATTTCTGAGGTGGGAGTTGCAGTGGATCCTGCGAAGATCGAGGCAGTGCTAGCTTGGGAGCCACCCAGGAGCGTGACGGAGTTGCGGAGTTTCTTGGGCCTAGCCGGATACTATCAGAGATTTGTGCCGGACTTCTATAGAGTTGCGGCGCCACACTCAACTTTGAAGAAGAAGGGGAAACCCTTTGTGTGGTCAGACAGATGTCAGCAGAGCTTTCAGGAGCTGAGACAGAGATTGACCAGCGCACCTATCTTGAGGTTTCCTGAGGAGGGAGTTGGATACGTAGTCTACTGCGATGCATCAGGGAACGGACTCGGATGTGTCCTGATGTAGGAGCGGTCCGTGATTGCCTATGGATCACTTCAGTTGAGGCCGCATGAGCAGAAATACGCTACCCATGACCTGGAGTTAGCAGCAGTGGTCTTCGCTCTGAAGAGATGGCGGCACTATCTAATGGGCGAGCGCTTTACAGTCTTTTCTGACCACCAGAGTCTCAGGTACATCTTCTCTCAGAAGGACCTGAACCTGAGACAGCGGCGATGGCTTGAGTTCCTCCAGGACTATGACTTTGAGATAGTCTATACTCCTGGGAAGGGGAACGTGGTAGCCGATGCCCTCAGCAGGAGGACGGGCATCCAGCTACTTGAGGAGGCGACAGAGCAGCTAGTCGCTTTGTAGATATCCTTTGTGGATAGGGATGGAGCAGCCTTCCTTCAGTCTCTCACAGTCACCCCTCCACTACTGCATCGGGTCAGAGAGGCACAGCGTGAGGACACCGACTATGAGACGCGGCGTGCACAGTTATCCTTGGGACAGGTACCTGATGGTTTCTCCCTTGGAGCAGATCACGACATCCTTTTCAGAGGACGTACCATAGTACCAGTTGCTTTACGGGAGGAGGTATTGAGAGAGTTTCACACTTCTCCTTTGGCGGTACATCCTAGAGTGGCGAAGATGTACCAGGATCTCAGACGATAGCACTGGTGGCCGGGCATGAAGAAGGTTGTGGCAGAGTTCGTTTCCCGATGCCTCACCTGCCAGCAAGTGAAGGCAGAGCATCAGGTACCCGCAGGCTTGGTACAGCCCTTGGAGGTCCCGGAGTGGAAGTGGGACGGGATATCTATGGACTTCGTGACTGGACTTCCACGCACTTCCAGAGGTCACGACTCCATTTGGGTGATTGTTGACCGACTCAC
The DNA here is from genome assembly GCA_963277665.1 of Viscum album. Taxonomy (NCBI): domain Eukaryota; kingdom Viridiplantae; phylum Streptophyta; class Magnoliopsida; order Santalales; family Viscaceae; genus Viscum; species Viscum album. The sequence goes on from OY728158.1 coordinate 1,471,098,133, forward strand.
CAAGTCGGCACACTTCTTACCCATCAGAGAGCAGGGCTCAGTGGAGAGATTGGGGCGTCTCTACGTTCAGTATATTGTACGGCTTCACGGTGTGCCATCGTCTATCGTCTCCGATCGGGATGCTCATTTTACTTCCCGGCTTTGGAAGGGGTTGCAGGAGGCGTTCGGGACGCGGCTACGTCTGAGCACCGCCTTTCACCCTTAGACGGATGGTCAGACGGATAGGACCATTCAGACTCTCGAGGACATGCTCCGCGCATGTGTCCTCGACTTTGGTCGTAGTTGGGAGGACCACCTACCCTTGGTGGAGTTCGCGTACAACAACAGCTACCACTCCACTATCGGGATGGCACCATACGAGGCGTTGTACGACAGACCTTGCATATCTCCTTTGTGCTGGACAGACCCTGGGGAGTTAGCACTTGTGGGACCAGAGATGGTCCGGGCCACGACAGAGAAGGTCCAGGTCATCCAAGAGCGGATGAGGACAGCTCAGAGCCAGCAGAAGTCTTATGCTGACAGGAGGCGGAGGCCACTAGAGTTCGAGGATGGCGACCACGTTTTCTTGCGTGTCTCACCTCGGCGTGGATTACGGAGATTTGGCTGAGGCGGCAAGTTGTCTCCACGCTTCATCGGACCTTTCCAGGTCCTCAGTAGGATTGGCAAGGTGGCTTATCGCCTGTCTCTACCACCTCAGTTGCACCGGTTGCACGACGTCTTTCACGTATCTCAGTTGAGGAGATACGTGCACGACCCGACGCACATCATTGACCATGGGGAGCTAGACGTGGATGATGGGGCGACTTTTACGGAGGTCCCGGTGGAGATAGAGGATCGACAGGAGCGGGTCCTACGTGGGTGATCGATTCCTCTTTTGCACATCAGATGGCAGCATGGGAACCTCCAGGAGAGCACATGGGAGCGGGTGGCTCAGATGCGTGCTCAGTACCCACATTTGTTTCCCTAATTTATGATGTATCTTTACGGGGACGTAAAGCCCTGAGGTGGGAGTAATGTAAAGACCTGTAAATTTCAAGGAATTTTTTTTTTTCTTAATTTTCTTTGGAATTTTACAAGAACGCAGTTTCTGACGGCACCTGATTCCGAGGCCCGGTGTGCCCGGAATTATTTTCCGAAGTTTGGCTCGGGTACGTTCAGTGAACGGACGAGCGGGTTTTTCTAACTTTTGAACCGGTGCTCGGAATCAAATTCCGAGGGCACCGATGGAATTGAAGTGCCGGTAATTGCTTAGAAACGCCTCTTCCGGAGTTGCGTTTTCTCGGGTGTGGTTTCTAACTTTCAGGCTTAAAGTTAAGAAATAAAATAATTGTACGACAAACTTTATTTTATTTCACTTAAGCCACTTGGAAGCCACTTGAAGCCACTTAAAGTGGCTTAAGCTGAGTTGATACAGATATGGTGCTATCCAAAAATATCCTACCCCCTAGGTAGGATATTTGTGGGGTGGGGCCCGCACGAGCCCCGCTATTTCTTTTCCGCTAAGTAACGCACCCACGAAAACCCGTCATTATGAAAGTCAACTGACGCGTTTTCTTAATTTCTTAACGCACCATTTAATTGGGCGGTTTTATTCGTGAATTAAATGGGCAGTTTCTTTCGTTGAATTAATTCTACGAATTAATGGGTCGTTACTTACCTCTTTTTCATTTGTTGGCGTAATAATAAAATAAGACCAACACCGACTTTTGGAGGATTACATGTTGAGAGACCTTGGACAGAAGTTCTTGTGCCTTCACCCTTCTTCACGAAGAACGCAAAGAACGCGAAGAACGCAAAGAACGTGAAGAATGCGAAGAACGCGAAGAATTCGAAGAACGCCGGCCTCCGACGAAGAACGCCGAAACCGCGGAAATCGACGACACGACGTTGTGTGCCGCGACACCGACGTTTCCTCTTCCGCGACGTCTCTTCCTCTGCAACGAAATCTTCGATCAACTGCTTGAGGTAAGAGTCTTCGGGTTTCTTTTTAAAACTCCTTGTGGTTTTTAACAACGCACAGATTTAATTATTATTAATTAAATCTTTTTGTTCTTGAAACCTCGGAGTTCGTCGACGCGACACCCTTCCGCGATGACGCGACGATCCCCTCCTTCCGCGACGATCAAATCCTTGAAGAACCCGCGTGCGACGACTTGGCGAGGTAGGGGTTGTTGTGAATATTTTATATTCCTGTGAACGTTTCTTTAAAATTAGAGAACTGGATTCATATGAACAATTTTTAATTTATTAAAATTGTTGTTTCATGTGTTGAATAAATTCTCCGTTGTTATTATCTAACGTAGAGGGTGCGGGCCAAGCAAACACAGTCCGACAACCCTCCGTCGTTCTTCGTGGTTGTGCGGATTTGGCGGGCGATGGTAAATCGTGACGCAGGGTCGATTTGATGATCCCGCAGTGAAGAATGGAACCCGGGAGGAACAACGGCGCAGACGGGAAGGAAAATGGACCACCGGAGCAACTCCGGTGGCCCGCGGAAGCGGCCGGCGGCGCGGGTCGCCGGCGCGACGGCGCCGGACAGAGCCGCCGCGGCTTCAGCCGCGGCGGCGGCGGCCAGCGGATCCGTGGCTGTGCGGGTTCGGTTCGCCCGCACGGGACGCGGCAGAAGCCGCGTCCGTTTCTCCAGCGTGGCCCCAACGCGGGGCCGCGGCACCTCCAAACCGCGGGGGCGGTGCCCCGCGGCACCCAAGCTGCTCGGCCGAGCCGAGCCAGGCCGGTCCGACCGGCCGCACCGCGCCCTGGCTGGACCGGACCGGGTCCATCCGGTTCGGACCGGGTCGGGCCGACCCGATTCGGCCGACCCAGGGGGGGTCGGGCCGAGTCGGCCTGGGCCCGGACCCCCCGTCTTCGAACCATTTTCAGTCTTTTGCCCGTAACTTGAGCTACGGGCCTCTGAACGACGCGCCGTCAACGGCAACGCGATCCTTGGATCGAGACGGTCGTTTAGATATATCGCACTCAATGTTTCAGAATACTTTGGGTTCGGCCGGGTTGGTTCGTACACGAAACCAACCGGGCCTTCGGAGCGGAAACGCTCATATCTTGAGCTACGGACGTCCGATTGACGTGCCGTCGACTTCATTGAATTCCTCTAAGTGAGACGGATCTTTTGGCTCACTCCGCCCGAGGTTTGGATGCAGGTGGAGTACGGTCGGGTTGGTTTTTCCTTAAAAATCAACCGGGCCCCTGGGACGAAAAAGCCAATAACTCTCAGACCGGGCGTCCGATTGACGCGCCGTCTGCGACGTTGAGTTCCTGTTGACGATACGGAACTTTTGGATACATCAACTTTGGAATTTGTGTCAGTTGATGTATCAGCCTCTCGGCTCATGGAGCGGACCCTCCCGAACGAGCTTGCTGTGTGCGGGAACCCTAGAACTGGCTGCGACTGCTACTACGACGACGACCGTGCAGAGATCCTCAGTGGACTGCGGCGACGACTGTGCAGAGATCCTCAGTGGACTGCGGCGACGACTGTGCAGAGATTCTCCGTGGACTGCGACGACTACAGCACTCAGCGATCCTACGTGGATCAGTGCTACAGGTCCTATGTGGGCCCGATCCTGTGTGGGTCCGATCCTGTGTGGGTCAGCACTCAGCGGTTCTGTGTGAGCCAGCGCCTATAGGTCCTGTGTGGGCCCGATCCTGTGTGGGTCATTGCGGGGGTTAGTACCTATCGATCCTTTGTGGGTCCGACGACTTAGATGGATCAGTGATCATCTTTATCGTCATTCGAAGAAGTATACCTGTGTGAGCTGAATCCTGTGTTACTCTCCTTTGTGGATTGTGTTGAGCTATCCTGTGTGGATTTACTGTTTACTCTCCTTTGTGGATTGTGTTGAGCTATCCTGTGTGGATTTACTGTTTACTCTCCTTGTGGATTGTGTTGTGCTATCCTGTGTGGGTATACGTTTGCTTTCCTGTGTGGACTGGGTTGTGCTTGGGCTCAGACGTTGGAGCCGAATGGGAATTGATGACTTAGGTATATGTATGGGCATATACCTAAGCCGTGTCAGATGTTACTTCGTGTTTGTATCTTTCCTTTGTGGATTATCCCTTGTGGATTTCGAGAGACCTTCGGGGGTCTCGGGGTCCCTACTGAGTAGCTTATACTCACCCCTTCACGGGCTATGACCGCACTTCGTTGTGTTGGATGCAGACGACGGACAGCGCTGATCGTGGTGGAGGCTTGTGGAGTAGGACGGTACCTATAGGTGGACCACTGGGCGGGACGCACTCGGAGCGGTCAGGTGGACCCGAGGAGCAGTGGAGGCTATCTGTACCCACCCTTCAGGTGGGACTTCCAGAGGATGGCTCGACGCTGCGGCTTTTCTTTTCAGTTGCTGTTTTTCCCTTTCAGTTGTACTTTACAGTTGGGCTTGTATTTCCAGCCCCTTTTACTTTCAGCACAGCTTGTTACAGTTTTTACTTAGTGTTTACTTTTCCGCTTTCTTACTCTGTGGTGCTTGTTTACTTTTCAATGGCAATGCCTTCCCTTTTTCTGGGATTTACGCCTTGGTGCTAGTCTCCAGCCCCTGGCCTATGGAAGGCGGGTTTGGGGTAGTCACGGCACAGGCCCCGAGGACGGGTCGTGACAGTCCACTATTGAAATAGTAATTTCCAAAGATTAATTATCGTATCGAAAGGTTATAGCAGTTCCGAAGCTATAATGAGAACCTTGAGATACCATGACACTAATATTAAATATATGTTCTATGGTCTAGATACATCTTACTGATTGGACATGGTAGATGTTTGACTAGCAGGTGTTGGGGGCTCATAATCATTGAGACTTCTTCTCATGAAGTTCACACTTGGTGATATCCAGTCGTGAGATCATGAGGACTGACCTTCTAATAGGAATTCCACATGTTTTGGGTGTCATTGGATGTTCCTATCTATGATCATGTGTAATGGTCTCCTGAATTCAGATCATTACCAATGTATGTCATTTTTTTTCGTACTTAGATGCAAGATGAAAACCATGGAAATGAAGTTGTGGTGATGTAGTTTGTGTTGGGTGTGTCATTGGTGGCATGGCATTAGTTGAATGGTCAAGAAAGGATTTGTCACTTCCAGGTCATGGAAGTAATATATCTTAGGCCATGTTGATATGGATGGTAGTACCTTTATAAGACCATGGACATGGTAGTCAATGGTAAATTCATCTAGTTAAATCAAAAAACAATAAAGCAAGAAAAAGGGTGATGACATGTGAGTGTGTCCTGCTTTATGAGATATTACTGACAAAGAGATTATATTACACAATGCGTGTTCGTAGGTTGGTTTCTGCTACTATGATAATCCTTATCCCTTTAGGGGCCATTATGGGTTGCTAGATCTCGCTCTTGGTCTGTGAATACTATTCACTGTTTTCAAGATAAGGGCCTAGATGGTCACACACAATAGCGTATTCAAGAATCTACCCTATTCAATTGAATAGGAGTTTTGAATATAGTGGGTCTAGTCACAGGGGTCTGAGATTTGTCCAAAGTTAAACGATCACCAATACAATAAAAAAATTCATATTATTCAAGTTTAGAATAATGAGTATTGAATTTATTTATTAAATTTATTTACGAGTTTTAGTAAATACATGAAAAATATTATTTCATGAATATTAAATTATTCAAGGTTCAATTAATATTTATAGGAGAGACGAGTCGAGTTAATGACTCAATTATTATCACATAATATATTTTAATAAATTACAAGTAAATGATAATAATATTTATGACTCAGTTTAGTAGTCATAAAATGTCGTTGATAGTGCGTTAAGTATTCGGGGTCGGCAAGGAGATACCAGGTATTTTAATTAACCACTATATATATGAGAAGAGAGGAGATTGAAAATCACTATTCATGAAGATTCTCTCTCATCTCATCTCTCCCATAATCTAGAGAGAGAGGCTCTGAATCCAAGGATCTTGGATCGAGCTCCCACTCAGGCGTTGCTTGCAAAGCGATGCGGTGGTCGTTGGAGCGTCAAAGGTGTCATCGCAATTCCGCGCTAGCACCCAGATTACGATGAATTAAGCTTCCATTGATTCCTTGAAGTGTGTGTGAAATATCTAGAGGAATTAGACTTAGGGTTCTTCGAGTAGAAATCGTCAATGACGAGAAAACATCGTGCGCATATTCAGATTAAACCAGGTATTTTTACGGTTTATTTTTGTGCTTAAAATCCTTCACGTGAGATCCTTGGATATGATTAGGCTGTTTTCACCGACATCGACAAGTTTACATCGATTGTCGGTGGAAAAATTTTAAAAACCCACCTATTAGGGGCTTCCATTGCGCACCCGGTTCCAACAAGTGGTATCACAGGTAGCGTGTGTCAATTTTAAGCCAAGAAAAATTTAAATTTTCATTAAGCTATAAAGAGGGCACCCATACGGTCCCAACACCACAAACAGAATCTGAATCGGATGTCAGATTTCCAGTCTACGGACTTCCAAAGTTATGAATTTGGATTGAAAAAAAATGCAGGTCACTGGAATAGTATTTTCTGGTGATTCAAATAATTGTTATTATTATAATAATAATAATGGTTTTATCTTAACAATAATTTGATTATTATAATTTTATTATAATATTATTTTAATATTATTATTAATTTCTAAAGCCTAAATAGGCTTTATAAATTTTAAAAGAGGTAAGTCTTTGTTTAATAAAAAAAAGAGGGAGCTGACCTGCAAAGGAGGTCAAGAAATTTTAAAAAAAAATTAAAAGGTGTGGCTGTGAAGACCAAAAAAAATTAATATATATATATATGGGGAAAGGGGTGACCTGGATGTGTAGGTCGTAATAAAAAAATAAATTAGTTGGTTTTGGGGGCCACCCCCCCCCCATTCACCTACGATGGCCCAAAGTGGCTGCCTCCTACTCCCCTTCGCCGCGCAACAGCAGCAATGCAACACCAGGACGCCACCTTCCTGAAACGTACTAGGCCCAGCCTCGCCACCTCCCTTCCTACTCCATGCAGCTTCAGTGCGCAGGACCAAGGTGTCATGGTTCTCCTCCCTCCCGCGGAGCAAGCAAGCATAGACCACCCTCATTCTCTCCCCAGGTGCTAGTCTCAGATGGCCAGGCATGTGTCGTCCTCCTGGCCCCCCTGTTTGCTGGCTTCTCTTCCCGTAGAGACAGTGCCACACCAACCAGGGCTGAATCCTCCATGCTTTAGGTGGATACGGCCGGATATAGGCCAACTATCCCACACCAGGCACGGCTACCCTGGACACTCTCGGCCCACCGCTCTGTGGCCAGCCCGCACCAAGTGCCTCGGTCAGCTCCTGCTCGGCACCCCGACCAGGCCGGCTACCCTCTTCTGTCAGCCCGCACAGCCTCTAGCTCCCTATCCATCAACCTCCCATCGGTTCTCCTCCCTCATCCAGTGCACTCCCATGGCTGTCATGCCCAGCCCACACCGGCCCCTTCACGCCCTCGGCCAGCAGACCTCTACGCCGGCCACTCTCGATTGGCCAGTGAGAGAAACCCCGCTAAAACCCTCTGGCCTCCTCTCTCGCCACTGATGCAGACCGACCTGGACACCGTAAGTGAAATGACAACCGTACCACCTTCTTCGGGTATCCAGACCCGGTCTCCACCATAAGGTAACCCCTACTATGGGTGCAGTTTCTATTTGATTTTCCTCACTAGGTGATCGGGTGGGTCTACCCTGCCAGGAATGAGTGTGGGTGGGCATGCTTGGTCTAGAACAACCCTGCATGGGGTTGGCACATTCTGGGATGGGCCTGCACAGGTTCGACCTAACCCGCACAGGCCCTGCCTGGGGTTTATGGGGCTCCCAGTAACTTATTTGAATCAAAATTAATTAATTTAATTGATTTCATTTTGGTCCAAAATTAAATTAATTAAATATTTATTTCGGTTTATGTTTTATGCGGTGTCATTAATTTAATTGGTGTTTAATTAAATTAATTAATTAATTTAATTTTAGTTTTAAAATTAAATTAATTAATCAGGACCGAATGACGTTAAATTGAATTAAAAACTAGAGTGATGTTTTCTAATTCAATTAAATGCCCTTGGAATTTATTTTAATGAATGTTTAATTTTTATTATGAATTTAATTAATATACGCGAGTTAAAGCGTATACTGGTCATGAGTCGTGGACCGACCAATGTATGTCTGGTGCTTTTTTATTTAATTTATTTATTTAATTATTGCATTGTGTTTTAATGAATATTTTAATTAAATAAAAGGTGATCTGTGGGTCATCTCAAGTGTCATTATATGTATAAGGGTCTGCGCGTCCATTCTTAGAGTTGTAATTTTATATCCCAAGACCCCCTCACTTGCATGTGAGTACTATTGTATAATGACAAGACAAGAAGTGACACACTTCGCACCAAGTGATGGCAACGCACCAGACAAGAGTTGCATTGGATGAGCAGACGTTATTGTTCAAGTTGCAAGCCATGTGACTAAAGGTACTTACCCCTAGGGTTTCGGTTGGTATGTTATTCACTCAATGGATCAACCATTAGAATCGGCTCATGTTCAGGTTTTTCATTTTATTTCTACATGTTTTATTATTTTTTGAATGTGTAGTTAGAACGCGATCACATAGAATAATAATAAACAAGCATGCAAGATAAAATGAACATGTGATGCGATATATTTTTCTATTTCTTACACGGTCAGTTGTGAGTACGATCACATAGTACGTGATTATAAAATAGAAAATGATTTCTTTTTTCACACTAAAATAATAAAACCCTCAAAGATATATTAAGTCTAAACCGCCTTTTGTCATTCAGTTTTGGACAAAACCGGCTATTTGAGGTGTTGGTCATGCCATAGCTGAGGGTTCCTATTACTACCAGGGAGTCCTTATAAAAATTATAGGTTGACTTAACTAAAATTGCAACAAATAAATTTCCATATCTAGCTTGTTGTAATTTTATAGGCAAGCATTGAGTTAATCAAGTTTTGATTTTAGAAGTTGCGACTTCACTCAACAGTTCAAGGAACCTTAAGTTAAAGTGGTCATCCAGCCAAAAGCTCACTCAGAACCCTCCAAGTAGTGGCATAGCCATAGCTTATAGACTATAATGGGTGGTTCCGAGATCCTTGCCACTAGAATACTCTAATGATAGAGTATTCTAATTCTAGCACAGAGGGTTCCTAGAATCCGATAAAATAGTGGGAAACATTAAATGATTTAAGAAATTTATCAAAAAAATGTCTAAACTGGTAATTCAGATAAAAGGCACTAATCTGCTAAAATTCATTTTTGTTGAAAAAATGAAAAGTTATACCACAAGATTAAAACTATGATATTATAATGGAAAAAGTAAACGTCCACACTAACACGAGTATCCATGAATAGTACAGGCATGTGTGTATAGTACAATGATATAGGAAACTCAAGGTGTCAGTGTTCCCAACACTGTTAAAATACCTCAAGAAGCGAGGGTGAAAATTGATTATAGGAGACTAATATACAAAGAATATGATATCTTATGCTTTCATCAATGTTCGGTGTCAGTTGCAGTCGCTACACCAGGACATGAATGATAAAACATGAAGTCTCATCTCTGAGATGTTTGCAAGGAGAAAACTAAGAAATGATATGAAGAAGGCGAAGTTTACACCAGTGTGTGTAAATTGAAAGATTGATCATGATCTTTAAATGGATCCCTTTATCATATCATTTCACCTTTTTACTCAAGTTTCGTTTTAAGTAACAAAAAGAACAAGTATTGAGTAAACGCTCTATAACCAATTCAGTTAAGGTTCTCCAAGTGAATAATAATAAAAGATAGTTAAGTTTTAATTCTGAAGGATAATAAATTGAAAGAAAATGTGGAAATATCAAAGGAATTTAATTCCAATGTCACATTTGTGATGTCCTTAAATTAATGAGGTATTAACAAAGGTTATTTGCATTGCATCTTATAAAATAATATTATGGAAGTTTAAAATCAATAAACTGACTTAAAGAAGCAAGTTGTCGCTTCTACATCAGGCATATTCGTCAATTTAATGTTTCCTTTTACTACTTGGGTATTTAATACTATATTATTTTCACATATTTGTATTTGAATACAATTACCAAGTAAGTATAGAAACATTACTAGAAGTCAGGTGTATTCTCCAAGTGGCTGCGAAAGGGTGATTCCTAGGCCAATGGTGAGAAGTGCACGACTTCTTTAATTGCCAAGTGAAAAATCCGTGTTCAACTATTATTGAGTATAACCATAAACATTAATCTCATGTTTCCTTGGATGGATGGATACATTCCTTCAGGTTCTGGAATGAATGATGTTTTTGGTAAACTCAATCACTAGTTCAGTAATACATGAATCATAGGCAATTAGTGATGAATATAAATGTAATACTTATACCCAGTTGTGACAAGATAATTCTTTGTCAAGTAATACTAAAATTATACATCATGAATATACCAAGTATGGTATGTTGGCTCGTTACAGCTAAATACTTTAGGTATTATCGATGTCTTTAGTTTGGGCAAAGGAGCCTTTAGAAATAAAGGTATGTCACAAAGCTTTTGAAAATAGTTCAACTAGTAAGCATGAACTATTCCAAGTACAAGCTAGAGTTATATATACTTAATAAGATTCCTTTAAGTAATTAAGGAATAACAAAGTGAAGTATATTCATGGTCTGGAGATATGAGTTACTTCGGTTTGGGATACCGAATAATATCTCAACCAAGCATTCATCAATCATGATAATGAATCATGGAGCAATTCCTAAACACACATTACCTTATCGACATCATGAAATTGATGTTAATGAGTAGGATTGATGATGAAGTCTTACATATCAAAATTTATCAAAAAAATGTAGCGTGGAGTAATTCTTAAACCCGCATTTTATACATCAAAGTATTGATGTAATTAATATCAATGTTGCAACGAACAGAAACTTCCATTATATTTTATGACGTGATTTGCAATTAACGGTGATATCCCACAACCATATGCCAACTTTAATAAAAAATGGATATCATACGAGTCATAGTATGATGTAAATTCATTATATCATAAGAACATGTGTTTGGATGCAAATATTTTGTTCTGAAATAAAAAAATGTGCATCAAGACAAACACATTGTGCATTTAGTATAATAATCCTGACGGTTTCTTAGGATATTAAAAAAATCTCTATCATATAAAAGACATATTCAAGTTATAGAATGTATATATATATAAGAGGGTGCACATCTCTATTAGTGATAGTGGGATCTATATTGACTAGTGTTTAGTCAATACTCAAAATGCACAAATAGTTGGTATAGGAACTAGTTCCATAATCTCATGTGGAATAGAGTATGTTCCAGAGATGCAAACTATGTAGGAAGGATAAAATCGTGGCGATGGTTTTTATATTCACCGTGGTCGGTGATCTATTATTCAATATGAATAATATTTCCTACAAGTAAGCAGAATATGGAAGTTCGCTAAAATTGATAAGACCAACTAAAATTCAATTAATGGATTCCATGTATCAAATTCAAAAAAAGGGGCTTATTATTTTGAATATTGCGGTGGGTATTCAAGTGAATTGATATATGGATTGTACAAGAGTAGTACCAATAAGGCTTGATTGGTTTGACAAAGTCATTATTCCAAAATCTGTTAGAATTTTACTTATCATAACTAATATCTATGATAAAATTATTTAGCATTGGATTTAATGACCACCAATCATGGATGGTGTCTAAACGACGCAACCACAAAGGGATGGTCACGTCAAAAAATGCTAATAAAGGTTGCAAGTTACTGAAACCCGATTTATGATTAAAGTAAGAAACATGATCATAGAATATACATTTGCAACAAATGATTTCCATGTGTCTACCAAAGGTTAGTGGGAGTGCCAATATTTTTCCAAGAAGAAATTTATTCAGGAAACATATGGAAAATAGACATTGGTCTCACAGTTAGTTAAGAACAAAATTAAATTTACTCTCTAGTGATTGACTTAAAGTAGAAACCTAAGTTCTAGGGAATGGGATCTACTGAGGTAGATCTATAGGTTGCTTGGTCCTAGTCAATCGTACATATAGTAACATTGTATTGAAAAATACAAGTTGGAACAATTCAAGAGATGAATTGTTGCCTATGTCACAGGGCATAATCTCTCCATGTTGACATGTTCATGACATGGGAAGAGATAAATGTGGTGAGTTAAAATCCTTACGTCGGAGCGATGGATCAATCATGCATGCCAAGATATGTACAAGAAATGATATTTCCAAGGTATATTGGGTAGATATCAGTTATATCCAAGAGCACTGCAAGGGATGCAGTTAGAGTTATCTAACTGTACTTTGGAAAGTACAAAAGATACCTTGTAAGTGGAGAAGAAAGGATACTACTTTTGGGTGGTATGAACTAGTCTTACATAGATCAATGTGATCTAGTATTGCAGTTAGGCTAAAGACGATGAGTGATTCAATCTCATATCAGATAGTGGTATCCATACCTAAAAAGACCAAGTATGTTGCAACTTCTAAGGAAGCTAAGAAGCAAATAAATGCAACAATTTGTTCCAGTTCTTAGAATCACACCCAGTAAGAAAAGTGTTATCATAATGTAAATTATGATATTCTTACTAGCCAAGATGTCAAGTTATGACAGTGGAAAAAAGGTATATACTCGGGATACAATATCTTGAGAAGTTTTACTCAATGAGATAATGTCACAATAGAAGAATAGCCACATGGAGGAATCGAGGCGGACCTAGTAGCAAAATCCATTACTCAACAGAAACATGATGTTCATCATGTGAGTAGCTAAAAAGTTTGGTTAACAAGTTGGTTCTAGTGAAAGTGGGAGTGTTGAAATAGTGGGTTCCCTAGACCCAACTATTCAGTGATTTTTATTACCATATCATTTATACAGTTAGATATATATGATTTCATCTTACCATTATAGTGTATACTTTTCTATGTCCACTATTGAAATTGTAATGTCCAAAGATTAATTATCGTATCGAAAGGTTATAGCAGTTCTCAAGCTATAATGAGAACCTTGAGATATCATGACACTAATCTTAAATATATATTCTATGGGATAGATACATCTTACTTATTGGACATAGTAGATGTTTGACTAGAAGGTGTTGGGGGCTCATAAGCATTGATATTTCTTCTCATGAAGTTCTCACTTGGTGATCTCCAGTTATGAGATCATGAGGACTGACCCGCCAATAGGAACTCTACATGTTTTGGGTGTCATTGGACGTTCCTATCTATGATCATGTGTAATGGTCTCCTGAATTGAGATCATTACAAAATTATTTCATTTTATTTTTTACTTTGATGCAAGATGAAAACCGTGGTAATGAATTCGTGGCGAGGTAGTTCGTGTTGGGTGCGTCATAGGTGGCATGACATTGGCTGAATGGTCAAGAAAGGATTTGTCGCTTCCGGGCCATTAAAGTAATATATCTCAGGCCATGTTGATATGGATGGTAGTACCTTTATAAGATCATGGTAATGGCAGTAAAGGCTAAATCCATATAGTTAAATCAACAAACAATAATGCAATAAAAAAGGGTGATGACATGTGAGTGTGTCCTGCTTTATGAGATATTAGTGACAAATAGATTATATTACATAGTGCATGTTCATAGGTTGGTTGTTGCTGCTATGATAATCCTTATCTCATCAGGGGCCATGATGGGTTACTAGATCCCGCTCTTGGTCTGTGAATACTATTCACTACTGTCGAGATAAGGGGTTAGAGGGTCACACACAATAGCGTACTAAAGAATCTATCCTATTCAGATGAATATGAGTTTTGGATATAGTGGGCCCCGCCACAGGGGTCTGGGATTTTTCCAAAGTTAAATGATCACCAATACAATAAATAAATTCATATTATTCAAGTTTAGAATAATGATTATTGAATTTATTTATCAAATGTATTTACAAGTTTTAGTAAATACATGAAAAATATTAATTAACGAATATTAAATTATTCAAGGTTCAATTAATATTTATAGGAGCGACAAGTTGAGTTAATGAATCAATTATTATCACGTAATATGTTTTAATATATTACAAGTAAATGATAATAATATTTATGACTTGGTTTAGTAGTCATAAAAATGTCATTGATAGTGCGTTAAGTATTCGGGGTCGGCGAGGAGATATCGGGTATTTTAATTCACCACTATAAATATGAGAAGAGAGGAGATTAAAAATCACTATTCATGAAGCTTCTCCCTCTTCTCCTCTCTCCCATAATATAGAGAGAGAGGCTCTAGATTCAAGGAGTTTGAATTGAGCTCCCTCTCAGGCATTGCAAGTGAAGCAATGTGGTGGTCGTTGGAGCGTTGAAGGCGTCATCGCAATTCCACGCTAGCACCCGGATTATGATGAACGGCGCTCCCATGGATTCCTTGAAGCATGTGTGGATGATATAGAGGAATTTGACTTCATATTCTTCGAGCAAAAATCTCCAATGATGAGCAGACGTCGTGCGCACCTTCAGATTAAACCAGGTATTTTTACAGTTTTTGTTTGTGCTTAAAATCCTTCACGCGAGATCCTCAGATATGATCGGGCTGCTGTTCACCGACGTCGACAAGTTCATGTTGATCATCGGTGGAAAATTTTAAAAAAACCCACCTGTTTGGGGCTTTCACTATATGCCTAGTTCCAATAGTGTATGCTCTGTGTACCATGCCTGCTCCGCGTACCGCACCTTCTCCGCGTACCACACCTACTCTGCATACCGCACCTCCTCCGTGTACCGCTCTTGCTCTGCGTACCGCGCCTACTCCGTGTACCCCGCCTGATCTGTGTACCACCTTTACGTACCACCTCTACGTACCAATTCTCTGCGGCCCTCCAGTTAACTGTGAACCTTCAACGCATACCGTGTCTCTATCGCGTACCATTGACCTTCCACATACTATAATCCTGCCAGTCCATGTACTACATCTCTTTCACCAAAGATGTGTTATTCCACGTACTGCAGCTCTATCTGCTTCGAACCATTTTCAGTATCGCGACCCATTCCATGAACCATCCCACATACCTTTCCCGATACATGGTCTAGAGCCACAAACCATTCCTAGACATGGTATACGGTACATGTCCCATGGTATGCGATTCACTTCCTTTGCCGATTTCATTTACTATTACATAAACCATTCACTCCTTAAATATTTACTTCGTCAAGAACACCCATGCTTCTTCAATGTCATCTTGATTCTTCAACAATCAGCATCTTTCAATAAAAATCTTATTTGTCATGATATATAGTCTTTAATCGATCACCTTCAGCATTGTCATATTTGTAAAGGAAAGTATTGTAACTTCCCTATTTTCCAGCAACATCAATATTTCAAATCAAAACTGAATATGATTAGCATCGCCTTTTCTCCTTATTTCCTTCATAAAGCTTTCATCACAAGTTCTCTAAAAAAATTATGATATTTTTGAATTACAAATTAGCAAAGTATCATCTGAATTTATTCATGCAACTCATAGTCAAATGTTCTTCAAGCTCTTCCATGGTTTTCTTGAAATAATGAAATATTTCATGACCTTCTCTACTTATTCTAATATTTTTGGAATATGAATTCCAAATAACTATTCATCCTTGAATGAATGAAACTTCATTGTTGTAAACCCTGTGTCACTTTTGACACAAGTTCTTTGAACTTAGGATCAGTGAAAAAATCATCTGATTTAACATCATATATAATTTCCTAAGAATGGAATCCAATGATATGAATCCATAACAATTATCCAGGAATCATCACTTCAACCAACCTCCATTAACTCTGGATATCTTTCTACATTTTGACCAATATTGACAACTGTTGACAACAAATACAACTTCATACACAAAGTGGTCCCAAAAATAATTGCCCACATGATATCCAATCCAATATGTAATGAATTGCTTATCTCCATCCATCACAAAGGTGACCTAAAAGGTCTCCCGTATATAGCTTCAATTGGTGTTATGGTGATAGTATATTTATAGTTGTTATTATAAGTTCAATCCACCAATGGAAAGTGATCCTCCCAACTCTGACCAAAGTTCAACAAGTAGACTATCAACATATCCTCGAAAACATGGATGATTCACTCATTATGGTCATATTTCTAGGGGTGAAACACCGTAATCATCCATAACTAAGACCCAAAATCCTTCTTTAAACCTCTCTAAAACTGTGATGTGAACTACACATCACTGTGGGAAACAATCGTTAATGGTATTGTTGGATTTTTTCCCTAGAACTAACTTATGTGTACTTTATGATTACCTATATTCATAGTTTTGAATATTAATAAACTAATTATCACATAATGATTGTACTTCTATGTGAAATAGTATGTAATAATTTCATAATATTAGTTTTCACATTAAAAGTTCATAGCAGTTCCCCACTATGGTGAGAACCTAGAAGTTCCCTGACAAAATTCTTAAATATATAATCTATATCCAGATGAAATCATTTGAAGGATGAAAGTGATATAGGCTATTGGGGGTATAGACTCATAGAAATTTAAGGAACCTTATCATTGTATATTCCCTTGGTAATTTCCATTTTAGTAGATTATAAGAACAACTCGCCAGTAAGAAATCAATATTTATATGTGTCATTGGATGTTCCTATCTATAAATTTTTGTATTGATCCTTGGACTTTAATATTATTATTAATAGATATTATGAGTCAAAAAAATTATATTAATTAAAACTATTTTAAAATATGTTTTTGGTGAATTAAGATACATTGGTTGTGTCACGAGTAATATTCCATTAATGAATAATGTGAGAAATGATGTTTTCCTTTTATTCTTTAATGGAAGTTGATATATCAGTCCCTTTTATGGAAATGATACGGTCTAAATAAATCTATTCTCATTGTGTTCTATGAGAAATTTTGATTCTATAAAATTCAAAGAAAGAGACATCAAACACATAGGTTGATGGAAAAAACATGCAACCTACTTGATTATAGATATCACAATAAAGGGATTATATTATATAGTAAGAATTCGTATGATTTTTTATGTTTTTATAACATTAACTTCTTTCTCTATGGGTGTCTGGTCATGTTGATAGCTACAAACCTTGTCCTTTGGGCCGCTTCATCTAATTCCACTGAGAAAGTTCCCTAGAGGGTCACACACTAAGTGCATCTAGAGCCTCAGTTAACTAATATTATTATTTATAATTTAACATGTTGAGTAAATATTATTACCACATGTGGTTAATAATTATTAATTTTGTTTATTGCATATATTCAATCACTAGTTATTCGAGAGTATATTTTTTGAGTAGAATGTTTAATAAATATTTATTTTCTATTTAGTGAAATTAATATTTATTTATTTATTATTGAATAATATAGTAATATTTATTTACTAAATAAAATTTCATTATTCAAGGCCTAAAAATATTATAGAGGAAACATGGGGTTTTATAGGGATTAAGGAAATGATAAGGGTGCATGTGAAATTATTATTTTCTAATCCTATCACTATTTAAACCAAATTATATTATTTCTAAGAGGCTATCATTTTGTTTGGTTGTTCACAATAACATCCAGATAACTCTCTCAAATCCCTAGAGAGATCCCTCTCTAATAACGCTCTCATGGATGGAGAGAAATCCTCCTATAACACCACTTTTGATTCAAGAGAGATCAAATAGAATCCTTCTTGAAGTGATTCTTAGGGAGATCAAAGACAAATTATGCAGGCATTAGGATCTACTGCACTAACACCAGAAGATTCCTACAGCGATGTTCAGAGGTTCTTAGAGCCCATGTGTGTGGATAACTATAGGGGGAATCTATACTTGATTCCTACAACACAATTATGGTACAATGTAGATACATTGTTTGATTAATCAATTAAGAAATAATTCCTCTCAATTTAATTCTTAATTTCATAAATTAATTATAAATCATTATGGGATAATCCTGAATTTTGGTTTCATGTTCTCTCATCAATTAATCTTTGATTCAATTCCATTGATCATGGAGTTTATCAACAATGTACATCTTGGATTAATCATTGACTGCAACAAGAATATGATTTGGGCATACCCCAATCAGTGCTTCCACTACTCCCAAAACCTTTATCTGGTATCAAAGTGATTGCATAATTATTTAAAATTATTTAAAATCCATTGATTTATTTATGCATTTATCATTGGTTTTTAATTCCAATTTAATTGTTCTTTAATTTGAATCATTAGATATTATCCTATTCCTCTCCTTTATCACAAATATAATCAAAATTAATTAGTTTTTTTAATAAATAACATTCAAAGAAAACATCTAGAGGTACCGAGGATTTTGGTTGGATAGCATAAGTGTACATGTCATGTATCCCATTATTACATGTCATGTACTTGTGTTTAATACAACAAGATAATTTATGAATCAATTTTGAATTAATTAAATTTTTGTGCATTTATTACACGCAGTGTGTATTTAAATACATCATGTGTTGAATGATCTATCCCGGTGCATGGTTAGAAAGAATACACAATGTGTAACATTCATACATGAAATGTATTCCATTAGTCAAAGATGGGACGTGCATTTTCTTACATGACCTACATTATTGGAGACCATGTAACTCAAAGACCACAAACCATGCATCCCATGTACACACTATGTACTCCATTAATTTTCATATAATGATTACAGGTTGAGTACCTAGGTATGTTCCATGAATAGATAGTGAGAAATATACATGGCGTGTAGCTGGATTTTACTTGCCATGTATATTACCAAATTATATAGAATTCAAAATTAATTTATTATATTGATTAAACCTTATCAATATGTGTTTTGTGTATCATTTATTTTACTATGTATATAATATCATGTTACTATTTTTAGGTAATCCTAAAACCCTGTTTGGACTTTATTTGGTTAGGTTTCATTTGAGGGTTCTTCAAGTGAAATCTTGGAAATTTTGAAGGGCTTTTGGGTATGCACGTTTGGCGCACAATTTTCCCAAATCGTGTGCCCTGCTAGTGTGAACTGTGAAAACCCAGGTTATGGGGGTTTTTATGGCATGTTCACAGTTTGACAAAACATTCACCCATCTAGGAGAAATCATGAAACCCCACCAATAGGGGTACACGGTTAGGGTGCACAATTTATCTAATTTTCCAGCCCTACCCAGTTAACCGTGCATGGGGTATTTAATTAATCCAAAAATTATTTTTAAAATCCTAAAACCCTTGGTTTAACTATAAAGGGGCCTGTATGATTCTAATATGATTTCTTATTCTTTGCAGGATCCCAAGATGTGATTTTTTCCCCTCTAAACCCCTCTGGAAGTGAATCAAATATGGGTGAATGATGTTCGATCTCTTCCCATTAATTTTCCTCTTCTGGTTCTATATCTTCTATTATTTACTATATCCTCCCTAGGGTTTTTAGGTCTCCATATTATTGGAGGATCTAATCCCTATTGTTTCAGGTCTTAAATCTAGTTTGATTCTCAGATCCACTTTGTCGACATTCTACGTTGGAGTTTCCTGGTGCGAGCATTGTATTTTGTGATCTTGGGATTTATGGTAGGTGGTTCCGTTTATGATGGCTAATTTGATTAACCATAAATATCTTGATTTAAATTAAATCGTTTGATTTAAATTTAATTGATTTCAATTGGTTTTTTAAAAATCCAATTCCATTGAATTGGGTATGTTAATTGGATTTATCATGAAAATTGAGAAAAACCCCCCAATTCCATTGAATTGGGGTGTGTTGTGAAATTGTATGGAAAATTTTGAAAATTTAATTGTGGAATTTAATTGTGTAATTTAAATTGTGAAATTTATTTTTGGAATTGATTTCAAGTTTTTATTTGATGAAAAATGGCTTAAATTGTTTTGATAGAAACAAATTGGTTTTATCTTGAAAAAATACATGATTTGATTAAAAACCCATTTTAGTTTTAAATTGAAATTGGCATATTAAAATTGAAAAAATAGGTTGAGTTGTAATTTGAAAAATTTTGAAATAAATTTCCCATTATTGATTATTTTTTGATAAAAATAGATCCTAGGTCTTTAGTGATTTATTAGGGACAAGCACACTAAGATAGGAATGCCCTAGCATTGGATTAATGCATTACAACTCTAACATAAATGTATTGGTAGGTCTTATCCTTAGTAAGATATGGGTTAGTCCTCTTTGACCAGTATCAAAGGGAAGTGTGTACACATTTTCATTTTCATTATGTAAGTGTGTGAGGATCCCATAATATGGAACTATTGTACCTCTTGATAGATGACCATGTTTCTATTTTGTGATTATTTTGAGATATATGCCATTGTTGTAGAATATTTTACAATTCCTTATGAATTTATATAAATTTTTTTATATAAAATGTTCATTAATCCATTTATTTGAAGTATTTACATCATTTAAAATGTAAATTGTGATTTGTTTTGAATATGATTTTGAAATTACATGCATGTTTATTTAAAATTGAAAGCTTTATTTGGTTAATTAATTGTGACATATTCATATAGAATCCTTGGTGAGACCCTACTAGGGTTTTATCTCACACCCTAACTATGCCTTTGGGTGTTTTTAGATTTCCTCCTACCAAGTTCGAGTAAGGGGAAATCACCACTTGGAGGTGGTAGTAGTTGTTGATATTTTGGCTTGAGTTGTTGTGTCCACTTGGACTTGGGTTGTTATCATATTTTATAGTACTTTTTTTTGTACCTTTAGGTTGTTTATACCTGCTCAAATTCTGGTACAGTTCTCCCTGTGGAGTTTTCCATTGTGCATACTAACTTATATCTCTTTATTCTATTGTTTTTAGTGGAAAATTTGTTCCCACTTTATTTTTGTATGATGCCAGGTGTTATTCAACAACCCATGTGGACTAAGAACACCCTTTGGGATATGTCAGGAATAGCCTAGTTATCATGGTACTAGGGTATTCAGGATAGTTCATGACAAAGTGGTATCAAATGTTTAAGGTTAAGCATCTTTCTTTGATGTTAGTATGAGGTTGTGTAATCCTATTGGTACTTAGGAGGTAGTTGTGATTGAGTATCTATCCAGATTTCACTACAATGAACATTAAGTCACCAGGGGTGGTTTGGGAAAGAGGTATTAAGGATTAGTTTTAGTCTTTTCCCTACTTTTTTATTTGGATAGATTGAAACCCAAATCTTTTTTATCTATATATTGGGATTAATTTTCCCTTGTTTCTCTATTTGGGGTGTTAATCTGATGTCTTCGATGCTGATTGTTGATGTTTTGTAGCATCATGCCTCTAAGAATATGTGAGAATCAGATCCAGGAGGAATTTTGGAAACCTCAAACCTACACTTATGGGTTTATCACATAAAAATGTTGTGAATATTTTTTTTATAAAATAAAAAAAAATACACAAAGCATTTTACATTCTTGGACCTTTTTTGTTCTAGGTTTTGGATAATTATACATTTACATTACAATTTAACAAATCCATACAAAAATTTAAACAAATGTCATTGTGTGCATTTCCCCCTTATATGAAATACACACCATATTTAAATTCTAATAAACATGTGAAAAATAAATTTAAAACATAGGGTGATAATTAATTTTCCAAGTAAGGGGTTTTAAAAATCATTTAGAGATTATTTTATTTGAAAACAATAATTTTTATGAAAACATTTTTCAAATAAATAATTTTTTAAAACCATTAATTAGAAAAGGGTTTTCTATACATTGAAAACAATTTATAAAAATACTTATATAATATATATTATTTTGAAAACCCTATATAGTAAAAATAATTATTATTTTAAAATAATACTGTGGATTTATGAATTTTGAAAATAATATTTTTTATCGATTAATCATGATACTCAGAAAGCCATAAGAAAACCATAAGGCCACTTAGCTTTATCACATATGGGATAGCATCACCTTGAGGTCATGGGTCTACTCCCCATACCACATCATACCATTTGATACTCTAGTACCATAATTTTATGAAAATGTTTTAAATGGTCTTGTCTTTCTCACTCATAACCCAAAAACATTTCAAAACTACACATAATTATTTGTATAGAAGAAAATAATCTTACAAACTACTTTACATGGCACAAACCTATTTTCTTATAGAATTTCTAAAAATAACCAGGATAAATCCATGCTTATAAACAATTTATTTTATTTAAAAGACAAAAATATAAATGCCTAGAAAATTAAATGAATACTTGGATAAAAATTCATGGAATGTCAATAATATCATAGATTATGGTCATATCTAATGTAATGAATGAAATTCATGGACATATAAAAACAATTCATATATAAAATAATATATTTTATCATTTACAACTTGCTAAAAAATAAATTGTTCACATAAAATGATTTTTTATACATAAAATACTAATTTTTCTCATTTTATTTGTATGAGAAATAATTTAAAGATAACAATAACAAAAAAATTATTTTTTTGAGACAACTTATTTAAAATCATATAGATTTTTTAAAATCATAAATTGAAAAAATTATATATACATATAAATATATATATATATATATATATTTCATTAAAAAAAATAGATGTTTTATTTTCTTATAAGGCTTATAAATCATAGTTTGAAAAAAAAGAGGCTTTGTTTTTCTAAAACATAATCTAGATAAAATTAAGGAAATACTAATAACCATTTATTATATAATTTGAAAATATAATTATACATAAACATATATATATATATATATATTTGTAAATCAAAAATAACCCTTACCAGTAATGGATGAATCATAGGGACTATTGGCTTCTCGACACAAAGAAAAAGAGATTGAATGAATTTTTGGAGTATGAGTTTTGGCCTTTTTGGGTGTGCAATAATGATATATATATATAATGGTTGTATATTGAAATAAAACAATCACTCTATGGTTTTTTAAGTGGTAAAAACTATGTATTTGGAAAATCATTTGATGGTTTATTTAATTGGAAAGTGGTGCGATTCATTTGGCCTAAAGCTATATATATATATATATATATATATATATATATATTATGTTTCATGTTTTTGTTTTGAAAATACAAAGGGGGTTTGAAAATTAACCTAATGTGGATCAGAAAATGGTGTTAATTAGGATAGTATGAAGTAGTTTGTTTATATTATTTGGAAGGATAATAAATATATGCATATATTAATTTGGCTTCCTTCGGAAGCCAAGAATGGAGAATGAATAAAATCAAAAAAAGTCAAGGGTTTGGTTTAATTTTATACATATAATCTATAAAAATTTAGAGGAAAACAAATCTGATATGGTCCATTCTTGAATGATACATCGACGATGGAGGAGAACTCAGTGGATCGACCTACTAGATTGAGTATATGGGGTGGTATCTAGCGAAGAAGATGGTTGGGAATAGAGATGAACAAATAGGATGAGTCTGATCTCGATTGGATGGCTGGGATTGCATCCCACATCTAATCAAGAGGATTTTGGGCACCTCCTTATATAAGAGGATGTGTCTAATCCCCCCCCCCCCGATGATATAAACACACATGAAATGGAAGCCTTATACACGGGCTCCCACAGGCGACCAACCCACACTATGCATGGGATGATCTTGGAGGCCCTATAAATGGGTCTTTAACTTGATGCTTAAGTTAAATTGTGCATGGTTCTATTCATTTTAGTACTGCCACTCTACCAAGGGCTTGGCCTTAGTAGCCACCTAAGTAGTGGTGCATGGGTTTCCCTTGGTATTGTGGTGAGTACTTGATAACATTTTATGAAAAAAGTTTTCTAAACATGGGAAAATTTTCAAATTATTATATATATATATATCACTTACATTAGATTATTTACACCATTTTAAAAGTCAATTTATTATTATTATTTTAAACTATTTTTATGGAACCATCTATTAAATTTATTAAATTATAAAATTTATATAGAAATTTTAAAAGTTTAACTTATAATTAAAACATTTTTGTTAAATGTTATCATTTTTAAATACTATATTATTATTTTTCAACTATCATTTAAAATTAAATTTAAATTTATTTTCAAAATATCTAATAGTTATTAAAAATACCAATAGTTATATTTTTTCAATGGACACAAAAAAAATTATAAATACTCATGTCTAAGGGAATTTAAAAAATTCAGAACTTTTCAGCGTTCATTTCTTTCTTCAAAGAATAGTGCTTCACATCCCTTTGATTCTTAGTGTTATTTCTATTCTAATTGCTATTATTTTTCTACTTATGGAAAATTTAGGGGAGGTGGACTACACATTCGGCCTTCTTGTGTTACTTGTGTTGCTCTAGTTATTTTATTAGGTATTATAATGAGATTTCTGAATTAGTAGAGGTTTTTTTGTTTTGTAAAGATGTAATGTAATCAGTGTTTTATTAATAAAAATATTCCTTTTCTGTTCTTAATTTTTGAATCCTGTATTGAAAAACATTTATTAAAAATAATAAAATTACATCATAGACTTGGGGTGTTATTTCTTCCACCCACCCCTTAATTGAATTGTTCCCCCACAATTCGTTCGTACACATACACCAATTCTTCTTACTTCAAATTTGGTGTTCCTACACAAACAACTTTATTATTATTACTAATTAATAAAAATCATTATAAAAATTAATTCATACCTTCACCAGAATCAAAAAATTTATAGATTCTCTTGAAGATGTAGGTTTCTTCCAGTCAAACTGGTCCTCAGAGCCATTTCAAGTTCTTTGGCTTCTTTCTCCCATAAACAACTTGAGAAACTTGGGACAAACTCATGTATACATCAATAGGATGTTGAGATAGAGGTATGAGGGGTATAAATTTTAGATACATCAGAATGGACTTGATTTCTATATAATAAAAAAAATGACTCAAATTCAAAAACTTCAAAGTCTTTAAGTCATCCATATAAACTGAAACACAAAACTTGACATAGATAGGTTGTGTGGAGGTCATCATCTCTTTCAGCTTCTAGAAAATATACTAAAGACTAAAAATGGTTAGTTAAGGTGAAATATTTAAAAATAACCTCAAAATATTTTCTTAATTATGCATAGAATGGAAGTTGTTCATGCGCAATGGAATAATAGACAAGACCTGGTACTCAAAAGAATCAGAGTATATCAGGGGTATTAAATATCTTTTAAAGGTGTTTAAAAGCGATTCAAATGTTTTCAAAGGGTTAAAAATTGTTTGAGCATGATTTTAAAATCATCTACTCAAGAAATTCATCAGGAAGATACAAAATAGTTGTTCATGTTCTTATGTCTTCTATCAAGAAATATTAATGAAAATAATTTTACTAAGAAAGCATACTTAAATTATTAATTTTGTTTTAATTTTCCTAAATTATCTAGAAAATAACTCTAATAAAAACTATAAAATCCCGAACTCGTACTTTTAGGTTCATCACATAAAAATGTTTTGTATATTTTTATTATAAAATACAACTAAAAAACACAAAGCATTTTACATTCCAGAACCTTTTCCAGTATAGGTTTTGGATAATTATATATTTACATTACAATTTAACAATGTTGTACAAAATTTTAAACAAATGTATTTGTGTTCACTTCCTCTTTATATGAAATACACACCATATTGAAACTCTACTAAACCTGTGAACAATAAATTTAAAACATAGGGTGAGAATTAATTTTTCCATAAATTGGTTTTAAAAATCATTTGGAAATGATTTACTTTGAAAACTATAATTTCTGTGAAAAATTTTATGAAATAAATCATTTGTTAAAACCATTACTTATAAAATTATTTTCTATACATTTAAAACATTTTCTAAATATCCTTAAATAGTTTATATTACTTTGAAAAACTAATATAGTCAAAATAATAATTATTTTAAAATAATACTTTGGATTTATATGTTTTGAAAATAATAATTTTTATGGATTAATCATGGTACTTAGTAGGCCATAAGAGAACCATAAGTCCACTTAGTTATATCACATGTGGGATAGACTCTCATTGAGGTCATGGGTCTACTCCCCATACCATATCATACTATTTGATACTCTAGTGCCATAATTTAAAAAAACATTTTAAATGGTCTTGTCTTTCTCACTCATAACTCAAAAACATTTCAAAACTATATATAAATTTTTTTCAACGAATAAAATAATATTACAAACTTCTTTACATGGAACAATATTATTTTCTTAAATAATTTATAAAAATAACTAGGATAAATCCATACTTATAAACAATTTCTATTACTTAAAATACATAAATATAAATGCCTAGTATATTAAATGTACAAATGCATGGAATGTTAAAAATATCTTAGATGATGGTCATATATAATGTAATGAATGACATTCATGGACATATAAAAACAATTCATATATAAAAATGATGGATTTTATCATTTACAACATGATGAAAAAAAATGGTTCACATAAAATGATAGTTTATACATAAAATAATAATTTTTATCATTTTATTTGTATACAAACAATTTAATGATCACAATAACAAGACAAGTTTTTGTTATTTTTTTGAGAAAACTTATTTAAAATCATAGATTTTTTTTAAATCATTAATTCTCAACAATATATATATACATATATAAATCAATATAGAGAGAGAGAGAGTTCATTAAAAAAATAGATGCTTGGGTTTCTTAAAAGGATTATAAATCATAGTTTGAAAAAAAAATTAGTGGATTTTTTTCTAAAACATAATCTAGATAAAATTAATGAAATACTAATAACCTTTTATTATAGAGGTGAACGAATCGGATGAGTCCAATCTTGATCAGATGGCTAGGATTACATCTTGCTTCATCCCACATAGAATCGAGAGGAGTTGAGGTGCCTAATTATATAACAGGATGAGGATACTCCACCACCACCCCCCCAGATGATAAAAACACACATGAAATGGGATCCTTATACATGAACTCTCGTGGGAGACCAGCCCACACTATGCACGGGATGATCTTTGAGGACCTACACACAGTTCCAGGCCTTACTGCTCGAGCTAGCTTGTGCACAATGTTATGTATCTGAGTACCTACACTCTACTGAGGGTTTGGCCTTAGTGCACACCTAAGTTGTGGTGCATGGGATTCTCTTGGTATTATGGTGAGTACTTGATAAAAATTTTGTAATAATTTTTCTAAACATGGAAAAAATATCAAAGTATTATATATATATATATATCACTTCCATTAGATTATTTAAACCATTTTAAAAGTCAATTTATTATTATTATTTGAAAATATTTTTATGGAACCATCTTTTAAATTTATTAAATTCAAATAGTTATATTAAAATTTTAAAAATTTAACTTATAATTAAAACATTTTCATTAAATGTTATCATTTTTAAATACTATATTATTATTTTGCAACTATCATTTAAAATGAATTTTAAATTTCTATTCAAAATACCTAATGTCTATTAAAAACCCCAATAGTTATATTTTTCCAATGGTCACAAAAAATTATAAAACTCATTTCTAAGGGAATTTGAAAAACTAAAAAATTCTCAACGTTCATTTATTTCTTCCAAGAATGGTGCTCTACGTCCCACTGGTTCTTAGTGTTATTTCTATTATGCTCACTATTATTTTTTTACTTATAGAAGATTTAGAATAGGTGGGCTACACATTTTTCTTTCTTGTGTTGCTCGATGGTTCTTTAGTAGTTTTTCTAGGTCTTATAACGAGATTTCTGGATTAGCAGATGTTTTCTTATTTTGCAAAGATTTAACATAATTAGTTTTTTATTAATAAAAATATTCCTTATTTTGTTCTTAATTTTTGAATCTTATATTTGAAAGAAATTATTAAAAATACAAAAATTACATCATATACTTGGGGTGTTACATTCTTCTCCCCTTAATTGAATTGTTCCCTCTCAATTTGTTCGTACACACAAACAACTTCTTCTTATTTCAACTTTGGTATTCCTATACAAACAACTTTATTATTAATACTAATTAATAAAAATTACTATAACAATTAATTCATAACTTCACCAAAATATCCAATGTTTTTGATCCTTATGAAAAGGTAGGTTTCTTCTAGTCATACTGATACTCAGATCCATTTCAAGTTCTTCAGCTTCTTTCTCCCATACACAAATCGAGAAACTTTGGTAAAACTCATATAGATATTGAGATAGTGGTGTGAGAGGTATAAATTTTAGAGACATCAAAATGGACTTGATTTATATAGAAAAAATGAAATGACTCAACTTCAAAATATCAAATTCTTTAAGCCTTCCATATAAACTGAAACACAAAACATGACACGGATAGGTTTTAGAAGGTCACCCTCTCTTAAAGCTTCCAAAAAGTATACTAAAGACTAAAACTAGTTAGTTAATTTAAAATATTTTAAAAACCCTTAAAATATTTTCCTTTTTGTACATAGAATGGAAGTTGTATATGCCCAATGTCATAATAGACAAGATATTATCCTTAGAAGAATCAGATTATATCAAGGGTATTGGATATCTTTTAAAGGTGTTTAAAAGTGATTAAAAGTTTTAAAAATGGTTTAAAATCATTAAGAATTATTTTAAAATTATCTTCTCAAGCAATTCATCTTGAAGATGCAAAATATTTGTTTGTGTTCTTCTGTATTCTATATGAAAATATTAAAGAAAATTATTTTAATAAGGAAGCATACTTAAATTATTAATTTCATTCTAATTTTCTAAAATTATCTATATTTTCAATCTAATACCAACTGTGAAGCCCTAAACCTGCGTTTTCAGGTTCAAAACATAAAAATGTTGTGTATATTTTTCTTTTATAAAAGATAAATGAAAAAAATACACAAATCATTTTACATTCTAGGACCTTTTCTGATCTAGTTTTTGGATAATTATACATTTACATTACAATTTAACAAAGATTTACATAAATTTAAACAAATGTATATGCATTCACTTCTACCTTATATTAAATATGCACCATATTTAAATTCTACTAAACCTATGAAAAATAAATTTAAAATATAGGGTGTGAATTAACTTTCCTAGTAAGGGGTATTATAAATCATTTGGAAATTATTTTCTTTGAAAACTATAATTTCTATGAAAGCATTTATCAAATAAATCATTTTATTAAACCATTACTTAGAAAAGGGTTTTCCATAATTTGAAAACATTTTCTAAATATCCTTAAATAGTGTATATTACTTTGAAAACCCTATATAGTCAAAATAATAATTACTTTGGATTTATCCATTTTTAAAATAATATTTTTTATGGATTTATCATGATACTCAGCAAGACATAAGAAAAACATAAGTCCACTTAGTTGTATCACATGTGGGATATCGTCCCCTTGTGGTCATGAGTCTACTCCTCATACCACATCATACCATTCAATACTCTAGTTCCATAATTTTAAGAAAACATTTTAAATGGTTCTATCGTTATCACTCACAACCCAAAAACATTTCAAAACCATAAATAAATTATTTTCATTAAATAAAATAATCTTAAAAACTTATTTACATGTCACTATATTATTTTCTTAAAGATTTTATAAAAATAACTAGGAGAAATACATTTATAAATAATTACTCTTATTTAAAAGACATAAATATAAATTTCTAGTAAATTAAATGAATAGTTGGATAAAAATGCATGGAATGTCAATAATATCTTAGATGATGTCCTTATCTAAAGTAATTAATGAAATTTATGGACATATAAAAACAATTCATATATAAAATGATAGATTTTATCATTTAAAACTTACTAAAAAATAAATGGTTCGCATAAAATTATAGTTTATACATAAAATAATAATTTTCCTCATTTTATTTATATAAGAAACAATTTAATGATAACAATAATAAAATAAAGTTTTGTTATTATTTTGAGACAACTTATTTAAAATCATAGAGGTTTTTTTAAATCATTAATTCTCAAAAATATATATATACATATATAAATCAATATAGAGAGAGAGAGAGAGTTCATTAAAAAAATAGATGCTTGGGTTTCTTAGAAGGCTTATAAATCATAGTTTGAAAAAAATAGAGGCTTTTTTTTTCTAAAAAATAATCTAGATAATATTAATAAAATACTAATAACCTTTTATTTTAGAATTTTAAAATATAATTCTACTTAAACAAATATATATGTGTGTGTGTGTGTAAATCAAAAATAAACCTTACCTAAAATGGATGAATCAAAGGGCTTATTGGCTTTTAAACACCAAGAAAAATAGATGGAATGAATTTAGGGAGGATGGTTTCAGGCCTTTTTGGGTGGTCAAGCATGATATATATATATATATATCAAGGTCTTATATTAAAATACAACAATCACTCTTGAATTGTTTACAGTGGGAAGAACTATTTATTTGGAAAATCATCTGATGGTTTATTTAATTGGAAAGTGGTGCAATTTATTTGGACTAAAGATAAATATAGAATATATATATATATATATATTATGTTTCAAGTTGTTATTTTGAAAATATTAAAGGGTACTTGAAAATTAACCCAATGTAGATCATACAATAGTGTTAATTAGGCTTGTATGAACTTGTTTGTTTGGATTATTTGGAAGGATAAACAATATATGTATATATTAATGTGGGTTCATTAAAAATATGATAATGGAGAATGAATAAAATCAAAACTTATGGACCCTGGAACATCCTAAGAGGGGAGAGGTGAATCAGGTTGTCAACTAGTTATTTTAAACTAATGGATCTTGTTCCTGCATTGGTAGGAACCTGTTAAACTTGTCTGAATAGGAAGTGTGGAAAACAAAAAATCACATGAAAAATAATGAAAAATTAATTTTACTTTGTTCATAACTAACGGCTACATCCAAGGATCATATGCCGATAGTGTGTTGGTCTTACTAAAAACCATTAATCTTCGCAATTTGTGGATTACAAGAGTTTAGCACAGTCACTTTGTGTTAGGTGCACTGCCTTTACAAGGTTTTATGGATAGCACATTGCATCCCCTGGATCACTTCCACTGACTCCCCCTTACTCACTATGTTGGAAGAATTTTCACACAGTTTATTGACATGAAGGTCACTTCAATGGCTTAGCATTAAATCATGCATCCTCAAATGTAAATGGATGCTC
Organism: Viscum album; assembly: GCA_963277665.1. Classification (NCBI taxonomy): domain Eukaryota; kingdom Viridiplantae; phylum Streptophyta; class Magnoliopsida; order Santalales; family Viscaceae; genus Viscum; species Viscum album. The sequence continues at coordinate 1,471,129,238 of OY728158.1, forward strand.
TTTTGAAGTCTTGTTTTCTTCCATATGTGTATATCAATTTTTCCCACACTAATAGGTCATGAAAAATGCGTTTGAAAAATGGTTGGGTCACTTTATAGGCTCCCTTGAGTGTTTTTCATACCACCTTACCTCCTCTGCATACTGAGTAGCAGGTATGGTTCATGTATCGTGTCTCCACGAACCATCTCTATGTTCCGCCTCCGCAAACTACCTCCGCATACCACATCCGTGTACTGCGTTTGTGTACTGACTATGTATACTGCCTTCACAAAACACCTTCCACAAACTGACCCTGCTTTGCATACTACCTCTGCTCCATGTACAAACCTTCTCGCTCGGCATACTACCATGCTTTGCTGCATACTGCAAGAGCTTCCTCTGCAAACTGAACTCTATTTCGCAGGCTGTTTTTTTATTACATGGATCATTCTCTCAGTGTATCATATTTTCCTAGGAAAACCACATCAGACTTCACTGGATTTCTTCATGAATTTTTAATCTCTAATCTGTCCCCTTAACAAAGGAGATTACTACTCGTTGTATAGGAAAAAATGTATCAGAAAAATTCATTAATCCAAGATTTACCAAATATTTGATTTGGTACATACTTCACCGCGTACCGCTCCTATCCCGTGAACCACAGCTATCCTTCGAACCTCTATCCTTCTACGTACCACACACCTTCATCCATATCCCTTCACTGCAAACTGATTTTGGTTTTGCGAACCGCTCTGCATACCATTCCCATTGTTCAGTACATGGTCTATGAACCATTCCTGAACATGGTATGTGGTCCATCTCCCAGGATATGTGATTCCCTTAAATTTCTAATTTTATTCATTGTTCTTTATATTGTTCACTCCTATGAACAAATTCCCAGTTTTTAGGCCCAAAAAATTGGTAAACACTGGGAAATTGGGACACCTTCAATGCTGCTTATGACTTAAACTGTATGATCTATTTTATTGCAATCTCAATAATCATCAATTATAGGATTGACAAAAAACACACACCATACTCCATTTCTAACAAATACCAGCATTGGTTCTAATAATATCCCCCTTTGGGTTTGTTGGTAATCTGTAAATAAATTCAATAGAGCACCAACTATTATCAAAATCTAAGATGCAAGAATCAACTCATCCAATACTCTAAGTCTACATGATCAATGCTCATTATAGAATACAAGAGGGAAGACATGAATCATGTTCTCATGTGTTCAAATGAACACTTTAACTGCTTCCTCATGACACCAAATTGTTTTCTCCCTTCACATTATCTCTATTAAAATTCTCAATTCTTCTACAACCAGCCTGCAACCATAAAAACATTTCATTTTCATCCTCCACATTTTCACATTGAATTTATCCATTTCTCCCCCATTGAAAATAAACCCAAACACCAATATTTGAACATTGTAGAGCTTAGAATATACTCCCCAAAGATTATATCTCCCCCATAAATCTACATCATTTACACAAACAGATTAACACAATAAAAACAATTGGGGAGAGGGGAATATTTGTTACCTCCTCATACACTAGGAGGTGGCTGAACACTGAGGTTCAACAAATGTTTCTCAAACAAAGCTGCTGACAATGTCTTGGTCGTAATGTCAACCACTTTCTCATTGGTTCCCATATGATCCATTTTGATCACACCTTGTTCAAATTTTTCCTTGATGAAGTGATATTTGATTTCAATATGTTTCATATGAGAATATTGAACATGATTTTTTGTAAGATCAATTATTCTCTTGTTATCACAGTAAATTACCATTGGTTTTTCACCTCATCGCCTATGTCAGTCAATTGATGATTCATCCAAAGTAACAGTGTGCACACCTTGGTAGCAGAGATATATTCAGCTTCAGTAGTACTAAGAGAAGTACTTTCTCATTTCTTGCTCAACTATCCCACACATTTCTTCCCAATATAGAATACTCCACCACTGGTGGACTTTCTGTCTACTACATCTCTATCCCAGTTAGTATCAGAAAATTTTGATAGTTCACGCTCTCTTCCTACAGAAAAGTATAACCCATAATTATGAGTACCTTGAATGTACCTTAAGATTATTTTCACTATCTCCATATGTTCTTCCTTCAGATTACTTTGAAAATGATCCACTAAGAATGTTGCAAAGACAATATCTAGTTGTGTCGCTGTCAGGTAAAGTAGGATTATAATGATTCTCCTATACATTGTGGGATCCACAGACATCCCATCCTCATGCTTTTAGAGTTTTGTTCCCACCGCAATCGGAGTCACCATTGGTTTGTAATATTTCATATTAAATTTATTCAGTAGCTCTTTTTCATACTTTTCCTGAGAAACAAAAGTTAAATCCTTTTTCTGAATCACCTGTAGCCCTAAGAAGTATGTGAGTTCACCAATCGTTGACATTTCAAATTCTAATTTCATGTGATTGGAAAATTCATCCAATGATCCATGCCTACTTCCACTGGAAATAATATCATCAACATATACCAATACCATGAATTGATCCTTATAATAATTCTTCACGTGTAGATTGTGATCCACTCCTCCTCTTTTTAATTTAATCTTTTTCAAATAAGAATCCAGTTGAGAGTACCATGCTCATGGTTCCTACTTCAGTCCATAGAGTTCTTTATTTAATCTATATACCTTCATTTCATTATTTCCAAGAAGTAAACTCATCGGTTGTTCAATGTAAAATTCTTATTCAACAACACCATTTAGTAATGTTGTCTTGACATTCATTTGATACACTTTATACCCTCTTTGGATCTCCATGGCAAGAAATATCCTGATTGACTCCAGTCTAGCCACTGGAGCAAACATTTCTTTAACATCGATGCCTTCAATCTGTGAATATCCTTTACACACTAATCGCAACTTATTTCTGATCACATTTCCATGTTCATCAAATTTATTCTTAAAAATCCACTTTTTACCAATCACAATGTGATTTTTGGGTCTCTTAACTAGATCCCATGTCTCATTCTTGTTAATTTGATCCGGCTCTTTATTCATGGATTTAACCCATGATTCATCTTTTGTATCTTCTTCAAATGAGAATGGTTCCATAACTAATGGGAATGTAAATTGTGTAGCATTTCTCATTCTTCTTGTTTGTGTGGGTGCGGTCCAATCCTCAATGATGTTGGATTGATTAATCTTTGCTCTTAGATTTCTCCTTTAAGGTTCAACTAAATTCTCTTCATCCATGGTTACCTATTCTGATCCTTCTTAAGAGTCAACATCATGTTGTGACTCCTGATATTTTTTTACACCTTCCTCTACTTATATTTTTGGATTTTTTTTAAAGGTTGGGGCCGAAGCCTCAATTTATTATTTTTAAAGAAAAGACCTCTTTTTTTAGAGGGTAGAGGGAGACCCAATACATAGCCCGAAGGCCCAAGGCCAAGTGGCCTGAATACAGAGCTTGAAAGCCCATTTTTTGGCCCAAAGGACCCTCTATGAACAGTACTGCTACAGTATCCTGCGCAGCTACAGTGCCTGCTACAGTTCCTCCGCCGCTACAGTGTTGTCGCCGCAACAGTTCCACCGCTGCTACAGTGTCTGCTATTGTGCCCTGCAACAGTACCCTGCTACAGTAACCCGGAAATTCATCCCTGCCCAGATTTGAACCCGGGTCTTTCTAAATTTTTTTCAAGATGATTATTGAAGAATTTATAGGATTTTTTTATTCATTTAATATCAATGTAATATTCCTTCATCTGCCACATCACCATACTTTCCTTGATTTCCTTCTTTATTTCTGATAAAACATTTACTTCATAAAATGTTGGAGTACTTAAAAGAGGGATTTCTTCCATGAAACAACTCATAGTGTGTCTTGGTTTCACCCATGCAAAGACCTATTCAATTTTGAATATATATTGTAGCTTTAACAGCCTCTTTCTAATAATGTTGAGAGATACAGCTCTCAATCAGCATAGTTCTGGCCATACTGTTCATCTATCAATTCTGGTGCTCAACAACTCCATTTTGTTGTGAGGTTCTCATAGCAGTCACCTAATGTTGAATTCCATGTTTCTAAAAGTAATTTTCAAACTCAATTGAGGTATATTATCCTTCATTATCTAACTGTAGAACTTTGATTGTCCATCTAGTATCATTTTCATCAATTCAATGATAATTTTTCATGAAATCAAGCACTTTTTGTTTCCTGTGAATAACCATCACACATTCCATTATACTATAATCATCTATGAAAATATACCTTTCTCTATGAGTTCCTACAACATTTATCGGTCCACATACATATATATGGATAAGATCAAGAATATTTTATTCCCTTTTCTTCTTTGGCTGATAAGAACTGTAGACCAGCATCACCTGTATGAAATAATCACAAGCCTTTTCTCGTTCATGCTTTGAGTTGAGGGTATACATGAAAATATTCTTCTTGGATATCTTTTCTATGTCTTTTTGATTGATATGCCCTAATCTCTAATTCCACGGGTTTTTTTCTTATTCAAATGTCATATAGAAAATGTTTTCTTTATTGTCGATCTGATACATGTTTCCCTCTATCTTGCATCCTTTCATAAGATAATTCCCTATCATTCCTCTTATAGTATATCCCATCTAGTTGAATATCACAATAATTCCTGAGTCATAGATTTGACTCACACTCAGAAGATTTTGACGCAATCCATCCACATAAAGAACTTTGGTCTTCTTTAGCTTTCCATTAGCCAGTTCAGTATTTCCACTGTATTTGATCTTAATAGCACCATCATTGCCGAACTTCACAGTTCCATTGACCTTTTTCTTGATATTAATTAATAGTTATTCATTTCCTATCATATGGGATGAACATACACTATCAATAATCCAAGTTTTGTTGTTTTTTGTAGCTTTGAGAAATACTTATACAAAGTTAGATTTCTTGATTTTCCTCTTTTCTTTTCATGAGATGTTGAATTGAGTGTAAGAAACTGATTTACTTTCGATAATTTCTTCCATGTAATTAGGTTCTTCATATTTGTACTCTTCTATCAAATGAGAAACCCTATTTGAAATAGCCACACCGTTTTTTTGTCAAGTATCGACCTGTCTCCAAGAGTTGTGTGAATTTATCCTGTCATTCCTATGCCTACAATGAATAGCTTTATGGCCAAAGTTAGAATAAAAAAAATAGTATCCATAGAAACTATTTCTTATATAATATGTAGGACATAAATTTGTTCTCCTTCATTGAACTCCTAGATCTTCCCCATTCAGATAGCTCCTTGCCTCTTCTCAATATGACATGGTACAACCCAGATATATACAAAACTGACACTTCATGAGAGGAAATGTCTTTTCACCTTTATTTCTCCTCATGATTTATTCCTCAGGAAAATAGTTTGACTACCTTTAATTTATGAAAGCTCAAGGATAATCTTTAGTTCTCCTTTCAGATTGATTTAAGGGTCTCCTTTTTAGTAATTTTGGTGGCTTATCTACATGATCAACTTTCATTTTGCCTTTATTCTGGTCCACTTTATCTATTGCATTTGATGTTTTTGAATCACAATCGATTCCACTATTTCTCATACAAATGGGTCTTTGATCACTCAAAATCTTTTCAACTCTAGTAGAACCACACTTATCTCTCACTATAAAATCAGCATCGGAGAATTTTCCAAATTGTATTTTCTTCTTTACTTATTTTGAATTATATCTACTCTCAAGTTTAATACTAAGAGTAACAACTTCTTCTTCAATTCCCTCAATAATCTTAGACTTCTCCTCTAGTCTCAAGGTAAGGTCATTTATGAACTTTTCTTATTCTTCAATTTTGATTTTTAGTTCCACTACATCATTAGCGATTTAAAGGATTGATAATTGTACTTTCATAAGTTCTTCCAGTCATTTAATTTCAACTTCTAGTTGATCAACATATTTTGATGATTCCTCCACCATTGATTTCTACTTATTTCATCTTTTACATTTATTCTCAAGCTTACCAAAAATATCCATAAGTTGAAACATGGGATCGATATTAGTAGTCATCTGAGTATCTATAGCTTTATCTATCAATGGTTCTAACTTTTCAGTGGTAAACATCATGGAGGCATAGTTTCTGATCTTAAATTATAGTTCTCCTTCCTCACAAAATTCATTATCATCATATTCCTCTTCACAGACAAAACTCTTCTTCGGTACTTTCTTTCCATTTTTGAAGTCTCCCTTTTTTAAAAACCTTTTCTGTGGATTCTCAATGTTTTCATCTTTTCTCTCTTTGTCATCGAACTTTCTTGAGCATTGAGAGTCAATTTTCCCAACTCTAACATAATGAAAATAGGTTATAGGTAACTTACCTTTAAATTTATCTTTTCCTTTCTTAATCTTCTTGTAAATGAGATAGTGGATTTATTTTTCCTCATAATATTCATCACCACTATCTCCTAAAATTTTCAATTTGTCCATGGATTTGAATTTCATTTCCTTTCTTACATGGGTCATAGCAACTTCTGGTTTGATTCTCATCTCATATTCCATTGTGATACTTAGTATATCATCCATAGAAAGTTTAAAAAGATATCTTTCCTCAAGGTCTGATACCTTCTCACTGTAAATGGGTGGAATTCTTATCAATATTTTCTTTACAATATCAATGTATTTGATTTCTTCACCCAAGCATCGAATTTCTCCTACCACTTCAGTAATTTGACTGAGGAAGGAATCTCCATTCTCATTAGGATGTATCTTTATATCATAAAACCTATTTTGAAGCACGTGTAGTTTCTACCCCTTCACTTTACTATCTCATTTATAAATATTTTAAATTTTTTACCACGTAAACTTTGCTGAGTTACAACTCATCACCTTTAGATAAATCTGATCAGAAAGAGCTGCAGTGAGAGCATTCTGTGGTTTAGCATCTGCATCAAGAATTTTCTTATCTGTATCAGAAAAATATAGTCATGTTGGATCAGTAACTTGTATTCCTTTCATAGTATAAAATAGTAATTCTATTTCAATAGATATTAGATGATATCTCGTTATGTTTTTCTAGATCTGAAAATTACTTCCATCGAAGAGGGGTACTCCCCTAACATTGGATGAATTCTCCATGATGAAAAAGTACATATATAACACCAAAAACCTTTACGCTCCGATACTACTTAAATTACCTCACAACACCCTAAGAGGGGAGAGGTGAATTAGGGTGTAAAATTTTTCTTTTAAACTGATGGATATTGTTCTCACATTGGTAGGAACCTGTTAAACCTGTCTCAAGAAGAAGTATAGAAAACAAACAATCACATGAAAAGTAATGACACGGTAATTTTACTTCGTTCACCACTAAGGGATACTTTCAAGGATCATACACCAATAGTGTTTTGTCCGTACCAAAAACCACTAATATTCACAATTTGTGGATTACAAGAGTTTGGCATAGTCACTCTATGTCAGGAACACTGCCTTTACAAGGTTTTAGGGATAGCACACCGGGTCCCTTGAATCACTTCCACTAACTCCCCCTTACTCACTGCATTAGAATAATCTTCACTCGGTTTATTTACATGAAGGTCACTTAAATGTTTTAGTATTAAATCATGCATCTGCAAATGTAAATGGATTCTCTTTTGAAGTCTTGTTTTCTTCCACATATGTATAACAATTTTCCCCACACTGGTAGGTCATGAAAAATAATTTCACAAACTGATTTGGTCACTTTATAGGCTCCCTTGATTGTTCTCACACCACCTTACCTTCTTCACGTACTGAGTAGCAGGTATGGTTCATGGATCACCTCTCCATGAACTGTATCTGTGTTCTACCTTCACAAACTTTCTTCGTATACCACATCCGCATATTTTTTCCATGTACCGAATCCATATACTTCCTTCAAGAAACACCTTCTAAAAACTACCCCTGCATTGCGTACTTCCTTTACTCTATGTACAACCCTGCTTGCTCCACGTACTACCCTGCTCCGCTGCATACTGCAAGAGCTTCCTCTGCAAACTACGCTCTCTTTCGAAGATTGTTTTTCCTTACACATATTATTCTCTATGCATACCATATTTTCCTCTACGAACCACTTCATACTTCATTGGATTTCTTCCTGAATTTTTAATCTCTAATTCAAACCCTTAATGATGGGGATTACTTCTCATTATATAGGAAAATTGGATCTAAAAATCCACTAATACAATATTTACCAAATATTTGATTTGGTACAACCTTAACCACGTACCTCTCCTGTCCCGTGAACAGCAGCTATCCCACAAACCTCCAACCTTCCATACACCACACGCCCTCGTCTTCATACCTTCATTGCGAACCAATTTTGGTTCTGTGAACTGCTCTGCATACCATTCCTAATATTCCATATGTGGTCTGAAAACTATTCCCAGACATGGTACGTGGTCCATGTCTCAGGCTACATGGTTCCCTTCCTTTTCCAATTTTCTTCACTGTTCTTCATGTTGTTCACTCCTATGTACAAATTCCAGATTTTGAATCCCAAAAAATTGGAAAATATTGGGAAACTGCACCACCTTCAATACTTTTTATGGATTGAACTGTATGATCCCTTTCCTTTCAATATTATTAATTATCCATTAGAGGATTGAAAACAAACACAAACCATACTCCATTTCTAGAAAAAACCAACCTTGGTTCCAACAAAAATGATCCAAGGGTTCGGTTTACTTTTATACATATCATCTATGTCATTTTAGAGGAAAAATAATTTGAAATGGGGCATGGTTTAAGGAGATTTAGATGATAGAGGAGAACTTAGTGACTTTACCTACTGGTTCGAGGGTGTATGATGGTATCCAATGAAGAAGATGATCATGAATAGAGGTGAATGGCTCAGATGAGTCCAGTCTCAATCAGACGACTAGCATTGCATCCCTCTTTGTCCCACATTGAATTGAGAAGATTTTGGCCACCTCTTTATATAATAGGATGTGGATTCTCTCCCCACCCCCCTTGATGACACAAACAACATGCAATGTGAGCCTAATACATAGGATCTCGCGGGTGACCATCCCACACTATGAACTAGCTAATCTTGGATCACCTATACATGGGTCCTAACCTTGTTGCTTGAGCTAGCTTGTAAATGGTGTTATACATCTTAGTACCTCCACTCTACTGAGGATTTGGCCTTAGTTCTCTACTAAGTAGTGGTAAATGGGTTGCCCTTGGTATTGTGGTGAGTACTTGATAAAATTTTTGCAAAGAGTTTTCTAAAAATGGGAAAAATATCAAAGTATTATATATATATATATATTATCAATTCCATTAGATTATTTACACCATTTTAAAATTTAATTTATTATTATTATTTGAAACTATTTTTATGGAACCATCTTTTAAATTTATTAAATTCCAAAATTTATATTAAAATTTTAAAATATTAACTTATAATTTAAACATTTTCATTAAATTTTATCACTTTTAAATACTATATTATTATTTTGAAACTATCATTTAAAATCCATTTTAAATTTATTTTTAAAATACCTAATGGCTATTAAAAACCCCAATGATTATATTTTTCCAATGGTCACAAATTTTTTTTATAAATACTCATGTCTAAGGGCATTTGAAGAACTCAAAACTTCTTGATGTTCATTACTTTATTCCAATAATGGTGATCTACGTCCCTCTAGTTCTTAGTGTTATTTCTATTCTACTCACTATTACTTTCTACTTATAAAATATTCAGGGGAGGTGGTCTACACATTCAGACTTCTTGTGTTACTCGGTGGTGCTCCATCTATTTTTCTAGGTCGTATAATGATATTTTTGGATTTGTAGAGGTTTTATTATTTTATAAAGATGTAATGTGATTATTATTTTACTAATAAAAATATTCCTTGTTTTGTTATTAATTTTTGAATCTTGTATTTGATAGCATTTATTAAAAATACAAAAATTACATCATAGACTCGGGGTGTTTCATAAGCTTCTAATGAAGCACAGTGAGAAAATCCTCTCATGGACCTGATTTTGGTTGAGGTGACTAAATATACTATCCAACCTCTGGGAAAGGAACATTCACCAATTCCCATTCGGGCTCTAACTGTGAAACCTTAGAGGTATTTTTTTTAGAATCATGCATGGGAGTTCCTTCACCACAAGCCACCAATGTTCAAATGATCCAATTATCCTCAAGAGGCTAAGGAATGGTTGAGCAGGATTAAGCATTTTTTTGAGTTCTTGGAGACACCTAATTAAATAAAGGTGAATTATACCACCTTAGTGTTGGATGGACCTAGAAGAAGATGGTGGGACACAATGGTGATGTGAAGAAGTATTAGGGATTAGAGTGGAAATACTTCAATACTCTTTTCACTAACCAGTTCTATTCAGAGTCTATAGTGTTGAATAAGTCTATTAAGTTTTTCAAACTTGAGTAGGCTAAAAACACCATGATGGAATATGAAAATCATTTTTTTGAGCTTGTGCAATTTTCACCTGAGATAGTGTCGAATCAGAAGATAAAGACTCGAGGGTTTGATATGGGAATCCTAGCTAATATTCACTCTCAATTTTTCTTACAGAAGCTCCTTTCTTATGATGATGTGCTGGATAAAATGTTGATGGTTGAAATAGACTTATCTAGAAAGTTAGGGTTGATGGGAGTTTCTTTCTCTCCCAGTGATGGTGCAAGTTCCTTTGAAGTAAATAGTAATCATGATGATTCTCATGGTGTTTCTCATCAGTAGGGTTCTTCTACACCTCCTATAGTGCCTGGAATAGGTCCTTTTATTAGTTACCTATGTGGAAAGCATGGGAACTCAAAGTGGGATTACATGGAGTCACCCAAGATATGTGGTTCTTGAGGATGCTCAGGTCACTTTCATAAGTTCTATTAGGTCTATTACACTCTGCATGGTGGAACAGGATTATCAGCACCTACTAAAATTGTGGTTCAATAAAATACTTCACGAATAAAGGGGTTACAGCCATATTCATCCAAAACAATGTTTCTTCATGCAATGGAAGAGTCTCCATAGGAAGTAGATACGGGTCCAGTGACTATGAGAGGTACCATCACTATAGATTCATCATTAATGACTACTTTATTTAATACTCGTGTATCTCATTCATTTATTTTGACTTGTATTTTCAATCTATTTAATCTTCCTATGGATCATTTACCTTATATAATAGAGATAACTACGCCCCTCAGAATGAAGAGAGAGTGGGGTCTCCATAGTCCTTGTGTTTTCTCATTTTCAAATATCAATCTTGCTTGGTATTTTCTAGATCTTGATATGAAACCTATTGACGTCATTTTTGGGGTGGATTGGATCATTTCTAATAAAGCCCAGATTTATTGTTATCTTCAACTGGTCTCCTTTATTTCACCCTATGGGGTTTTTCATATATTTCTAGGAGAATGGGACCCAAGGTTGAGTAGAGTCAGACCTTCTTATCCAGAGTTGGGGAAAGTGATATATGTGTTTTCTTTTGATCTAGACAAAAAATATTTGAGTGGTGATTTTCCTCCAATTTTCATCAAGTTTCCTGATGGTTTTCTTTTTGAATTTTCTGGTTTCGCCCTGGTAAAAGAGGTAGATTTTCCTATCGACTTAGTGTTTATTACTCAACCAGTGTATATTCCTTCTTACCAAATGGAACCAGCTGAAATGAAAGAGTCAAAGACTCGGTTAGATAATCAACTTGAGAAATGATTTATATGACCAAGTGTGTCTCCCTGGGCGACACTGGTTCTTATTGCTAAGAAAACTAATGGGTCACTTCACCTTTTTGTGGAGTACCAAAAATTAAATCAAGTTATAGTAAAGAACAGTTATTCATTACCATGGATTGGTGATCTATTTGACCAGTTGAAATGGATTAAGTGGTTCTCGAAGATTGATCTTCAATCTGGTTACCATTAGTTGATAATAAAATAATATGAAATTCATAATATCGTCCTTCAAAGTATTTATGGCTATTATGAGTACCTTTTCATTCCATTTTGTTTAACCAATGATTTTATAGTATTTATGGATTTAATGAACAGTATTTTCCATTAGAACCTTGATAATTTTTTGGTTGTCTTTGTGGATGACATCTTGGTTTACTCTAAGTCAGAGGAGGATCATGTATGTCATCTAAGAGAAGTTATGGAATTGTTGAGAACTCGATGAATTTATTCCAAGCTATTGAAATGTGATTCTTTTATTCAGGAAGTGAAGTTATTGGGACATGTGGTGTCAGAACATGGTATTTTAGTTGATCTTGAAAAGGTGAAAGATGTTATGAGATGGGAATAGTCATGAAATGTTTTAGAGATTCAAAGCTTCTTGGGTTTAGCTAGATATCATCGCCTGTTTTTAAAGGACTTCTCAAAATTGGATTCTTCAATGACTAATCTAACTTCTAAGGGAGTCAAGTTTGTTTGGGATGAGAAATTTCAGAGTTCTTTTTGGATCTGAAACCTCCTTTGACTATTGTGATGTTGTTGACTCTTCCATAGGTCGGGCAGTGTTATATGGTATTTTTTAATTCATTAGGTTCAGTATTGGGATGTGTTCTTATGTATGGTGATCATGTCTTTATTTATGGATTTTTTCAGCTTAGTCAATGTGAGAAGAATTACTTACATGTGACCTTGAACTTGTAGCTGTGATGGATGTGCTTAAGATTTGGCAGCATTACCTTTTTGGAGAAAGGTTTACTTTGTTTTCAGACCACAAGATCTTGATTTATATCTTCTATCAAAAATATTTTAATCTCTTCTAGAGGCATTGGGTGGAATTCCTTAAATATTTTGACTTTTTCATCACCTATACCCTGAGGAAGGTGAATGTCCTCACAGATGCTTTAAGCAGGAAACTTATGATTTAGGCCATGGAAGAATCATTAGAAGAGTGGAACTTTATGGTTATTTTTGCAAAATATCATATTGGAGTCTGCGAATTATGTGATGAGGTTTCCTTGGGTAGTGTTTAGTTGACCACCACTCTTCTCGAGTTGATTATTCAATAATAAAAGCTTGATTATGAGTTCCATAAAATTAGATACTCTCTTTATGGTGGGGAGACATTTTCTGAGTGGTTCTTCTCTATGGAGGGAATTATATGTTTTTAGAATCCATTTTTTGTTCTGTTAGCGATGAGTAAAGTGGTGATGGGGGATTTCCATAATTTTTAGTGGGTAGTGAACCCAGGAACCACAAAGATGTTCTATGGCATGAGTCATTTATTCTGGTGGCCATGTATGATATGGGTCATTACTAATTTTGTATCTCATTTTTATACATGCCCACAGGTCAAGTCTGAGCACCAGAAACCTTTGAGTTTACTTCAGACACTTCCAGTTTTGTCTTGGAAGTGAGATAAGATCTCTATGGACTTTGTGGTTGGGTTTCAATGTACCCAAAAAAATAAGAATGTGATATGGGTAGTGATCAATAGGCTGACTAAATCGGATCACTTTATACCCATTCAAGATTCAACCAAGGTTGAGGAGTTGTTAAATCTCTATTTGAAAGAGATTATTAATTTTTATGGAGTTATATCTATTATAGTCTTTGATAGAGATCCATGGTTCACTTCTCGCTTTTGGAGAGGCCTTCAGGAGGTACTAGGATCTCAGGTTTTTTTGAGTATGGCACACCATCCTTAGTCAGATGGCTAGATATAAAGAGTTATAAAAATTCTTGAGGATATACTTCAAACCTAGGTTCTTGACTTTGGTAGAGCTTGGGATGACCATCTAGGGATGGTTGAGTTTTCTTATAACAATAGTTACTAGTCTATGACCAAAATGGCTCCTTTTGAGACCTATTATGTCTGACCATGTAAATATCTATTATGTTGGTTAGATATTGGTGAAAGTTACTTGGTTGGACTGAGTTTGGTTCAGAAATGATGTTAAAGATTTAGTTTATTCTTTGGAGAAAATTGACAGCACAGAGCTGGTAGGAATCTTATGATGATCATCATCATACACCATTGGAATTATTAGTTGGTGACCAATTGTTCTTAAAATTTTCACCCCATTTGGGTCATCAATGGCTTGGGACACAATGGAAACTTTATCCTTGTTTTTTGGGACCTTTTGAGGTGGTTAAGCAGGTGGGAAAAGTGTATTATCGTTTATCACTTACACCATAGCTGGATTTGATACATAATGTGCTCCATTTACCTAAGATATGAAAGTATATTTTTTATCCATATCATGTTTTGAGATGGAGTGATATTGATGTTGAGCCTGATTTATAAATGACTGAGCATCCAGTCAGGATAATTGATTATGAAACCAAGGTACTTTATGGTAGGATTATACCTTTGGTTTGAGTGTTATGGAAGCATAGTTATGATACTTATGAGACTTAGTAGAGGGATGAACTGATTATAGAGTAGTGGATTTATCTTTTTGGCATGGAAACTTCTTAACAGGAATTCTAGGGATAGAAATTTTCTATGGTGGGGAGGTTGTAACATCCTGTTACTGCTTTCAAGTACTTCTAAACCCCTATTTTGAACATTCTTTGGTTGGATTTTGTTTGAGGGTACTTTGGGTTAATTTTTGGAAATTTTGAAGGTCTTTTGGGCTATGTATATTTGGAGCATGGTTTTCCCAAGCTATACGCCCTACTAGTGTGAATCTTGCAGACCCAGATAGTGAGGGTTTACATAGTTGGCACACAGTTTAACAAATTGTGCACCTACCTAGGAGAAGCCATGAAACCCCACCAGTAGGGGTGCACTTTTAGGATGCATAGTTTTTCTAATCGTGTATCCATTCCCAGATCACCGTGCGTACAGGATTTAATTAATCCAAAAATTATTTTTAAAATCCCAAAACCCTTAGTTTAAGTGTCGACGGGCCTATACGAACCTAATATGATTTCTTCTTCCTTGGAGGCTCCCAATAGGTGATTTTTTTCCCTCTAAACCCCTTTGGAATTGAATTGATTCTAGGTGAGTGACATTTGATCTCTTCCCAATAAGTTTCCTCTTCTTTTTAGTTGTTTTTCACTCTCTCCTCTGTCCTCCTTAGGGTTTTTAGGCAACTATATTGTCAGAGTATCTAATCCCCTTTGTTTTGGATCTTGAATATAGGTTGATTCATAGATCTCCTTTTCCAATGTTTTATGTTTGAGTTTCCCAGTGTGGGCATTGTGTTTCATGATCCTGTGATCTACGGTTGGTGGTTTTATTTATGATGGATGATTTGATTAACCCTAAATTTATTGATGTAAATTAAATTGTTTTATTTAAATATATTTTTTTAAATAGGTTTATTAAAAACCAAATTCCATTTAATTGTGGATTTGAATTGGATTTGGCATAAAAATTGGGGGAAAACACTAATTCCATTGAATTGGGGTCTATTGTGAAATTGGATAGAAAATTATAAAAAAAATATTATGGAATTTAATTGTGGAATTTAAATCATAAAATTGATTTATGGAATTGATTTCAAGTTTTTATTTGATAAAAACTAATTAAATTGTTTTGATAGAAACCCATTGGTTTTATCCTAGAAAAATGCTTGATTTTATTAAAAACTCATTTTGGTTTTAATTTTAAATTGACATATTGAAATAGAAAAAATGTGTTGAATTGTTTTGAAATAAATTTCCCATTATTGATTTTTTTTATCACCTGCAAGCCTATGTAGTTAGTGAGTTATTAGAGAAAACACACTAGTATGGTAATTCCCTAGCACCGGATTGACACTTTACAACTCTAACATAATCATATTGGAAGATCTTATCCTCAGTAGGATGTGGGTTAGTCCTCTTTGACCAATTTCAAATGGATGTGTGTGCACATTTCCATTTTCATTATATAAGTGTGTGAGGATCCTATAACCTAGAACTATCATACCTCTTGTAAGATGACCATGTTTCTCCATTGTGATTATTTTAAAATATATGCCATTTTTATAAACTGTTTTACACATGCCTTATGAATTTATATAAATTTTTTTATATAAAATGTTTATTAATATATTTTTTTAAAGTATTTCCATCATTTTAAATGTAAATAATGATTTATTTTGAATATTCTTTTGAAATTCCATTTTTTTTTATTTAAAATTGAAATCTTTATTTGGTTAATTAATTATGTCATCTTTTATGGAATCCTTGGTGAGACCCTACTGGGCTTTTAGTTTAAATCCTACACATGCCTTTGGGAATTTGTAGATTTCACCAATCTAGGTTTGAGCAAGGGGAAAGCACCACTTTGAGGTAGTAATAGTTGTTTATATTTGGGATTGAGTTGCTATGTTCGTTGGGACTCAGGTTATTATCATGTTTTTCGGTACTTTTATGTTGTACCTTTGGGTTTTTTATATCTTCTTGACTTCTGTACAGTTCGCCCGTGGAATTTTCCATTGTGCATACTGACTTGTATATCTTTCTTCCATTTTGTTAGTGAAAAATTAATTCTCACTTTCTTTTTGTATGATATCATGTGCTAGTCACCAACCTTTTGGGATCGGGAACACCCTTCAATCTATGTTAGGACCGGCCTAGTAATTAGAGTTCCAGGGTATTCGGGCTAGTTCGTGACAATGTATGCTCCATGTTATGGGTTTTATATATATTAAATGTCTAATTAATTTTTTTATAATGTATAGAACTACATATCATGTATATGTTAGTTCATAATAATATGAAGATGCACAAGAGGGGGTGAATTGTGTTCTTTTACAAATCTTTATTGATTCAAAATTTTATCCCTATTCATATAATATGAAGATATATAGTAACTTCTTATTTAATTATAGATATGTGGTATAAAAAAGATAAGAATAGAACAATAGATTTTATAGTGGTTTGGGGTATAAAGATACCCTAGTCCACTCCACCAACACTCTATCAGCAATACAACATCAACAACTAAGTGCAGATAGTTGACACCTTTAGAATAAGGATTTTACAGGGACTTTTGGTTCTTTTATAGGGAACTAAAATATCCATAGCTTAGAACAAGAAGTTTATGCTCTACCAATGACTAGTTATGAGCAGTTGATACTATAATAAATCAAGATTAATTGATTTGATTGAGAAACATATTTAGTTCATAGTTGTAGTAACAACTGAAAAATAATGGATCTTCTTCTTCAAAGATAAGAGACTTTAAGAAAGAATAGCTTTCAAGAGATCCTATTTTAAAATGATCTACAAGAAATATAGAAAAAAAACAACAACAACAATAGAATAAAAGCTATACAGTATAATATTGTAACACGTATGTCCCCAAAATGTAGTTCTTCAGAATACCAGAGATGTTCATTCTTTATCAAAATATTATCTATCATTATTTGAATGATATAACTCTTGGTATTTAATAAGATAGTATCAACTTTATTTCATTCAAATATATTCAAAAATATCTCCAAAAAAATCATAAGTATTTTAATTTAAAATGTTCAAGGAAAAATATAAATTCCTTTATAAATATGAACAATTTGATCTGTTGAACATAATCTATTGAATCAGTCTTTAAGAAACTTTGAAATATATTTAATCCTAGTGATACCATTGCATAAATCCTATAAAATATCTTAAATTTAAACTCTATTATTGACCAAGTCAAATGTAGGGCTAACTTTGAAAGTATGGTTGACAATTTACATTTAACTTCAAAGTTGGGTTGTTAAACCATACATTAGTTTTCCAAATTTAGGGTTTCTTCCCAAAAGTACAGTTCTTGATCCATGCATTTACAATAGTCTAGGGTATCTGATCCATACATTTATTCCAAACATAGGGTTTGAAAACCATACATTACACTTACAAACAAAGAGTATGAACATTATTTACTGACTAATTTAAAAACATATCCAGAAAAATTCACATAAAAACTTTAACTTATAAATAAGTTAAATTTCTCAAGAAATATAATCCTAAAAAACACTTTAAGTAATTTCATTGGTAAAACAATGAATGGTATTTGTGAGCATCAAAATCAATATGATTCATAGATTATTGTTGATACAATACATTCCTAACAATCTCCCCCTTTTTTATGATCACAAAATCCATATATCAAACACTTGTAGAAAATATAGAAAATGTAAACTCTAAATAAAATAGTGTATTTAAACAAAAAAATTGTTCTCATTTAATGTTTTATAAACTATGGATAAAAAAATAACTTTATAAAAAGTGTATATTAACCAAACTAAATAACTAAATGGAAATTAAAAAATAAATATTTTATTTTCAAACGAATGTTTTGTTTAACCATATTTTCTCTCCCTTTTATGATGTCAAAAAAAAGTACCAAAAATGGTTTATAAAACAATTAATTTAGCAAAAACCTGGAAGTAACTATTTTTTTAATCAAAGAAAAAAATCATTCTTATTTAATAACTAGATATGGATAGATAAAATTAAATAAATAAGCATAAATATAATGAAGAAAATAATTTTATTAAATATTTTCTATGATTATAGATAATAATTGGATCAAGAAAAATTAAGAAGTAGGATTGTGTGATGGAAAAGGTTCTGGTTCTGATGAGGTTTCAGATAAGGATGAATCTTAAATATCCCTATGAATATGATTTAGGTTTTCCATCATTCCATTAAAATTGTGATTAAACATCTCAACCCACTGTTTCATTAAAAGTTTTGAGTTGTGTCCCATTTTTAAATTTTTAATCAAATTGACCTTTAAAAACTCATGGAAAATCTCTATAGGCTATACAAACTTTGTCAGAATCTCACTTAATTGATTGAGATGGATTTTAATACTAGGATAATCAGATGATAATCTATCAAAAAGATCTTTCTGATTGTATAACAAAACATGAAGAGGAATACTATCACATTAAATAATTTGTATCAGATTATTTATAGAATAAAGAACCATAGTAATAGATTCAAACTTTATTAGTAGATCTAGAGAAGTGTGATGAATGAAAGTATAAGTATTTTCTTGACTTGAGCTAATTCTTATCGATTCAAATTGAATTCTCAGGAATTTCTCTAAATCGCCATAATCTAACTTTAAAATATATTATTCATTTATATTCCCAATTTGATCAAACATTTCTCTTTGAAATTAATCAAAATATCTTTTTGAAATAAAATTTTCTTGAAGAATGTGTAGTGGAGCTTAAACTGAATCCAACTATACTTGAGAAACATTTGAACTCGTCAAATCTTCCAAATATTTTTTAGTAACTTCCTGCTCACTTTTTAAGTTTGAATTATATTCTTCCATCAGATTAAATTTTCTTATAAAAACTTCAATCTAATAATTAATAAAATCAGAAGATTAATCTTCTAAAATTCAGGATGATTGTCCAACTTCAACTATAGATAGTTAAATACCTCCATTCTTCTCACTAGAAGATGATGAAAATGGACCAATAACTTTAGTATTCTCACCAGATTCAGTAATAGCCTTGCCCAATAATTCTGTAGTAGTATAGATTGTATAATTTTCTATTATTTCAATAGTTTCAACTACATGTGGTTTCCCTTGATCACCATATTTATAATTTTCTCCAACTTGATCTTCTTTATGGTCCTTATTCTCATCACTAATCTCAGTTGGTTTCTCTACAGAAGTGGTTGTTGCTCCTATAAACATTGGTTATTCATGTTCTGCAACTTCTACTTCTTGTACTTTTACTTTAGATTCTTCTCTTTTTCTAGTACTTATGATAAGGGAATCACTGTTTTCTTCTTCTGTGGTCTCTTAAGAAGGAGGAACACTTTTTTGCAATAGGAGGTTCATTAACATCAACCTGGTGTCACCTACCAATTTTCTTAATAACATACTCTATTCTTGATTCTCCAACTTCTTCACCACAAAGTTGTATTGACCCAGGTTGTTTTTGAGTACCTTTCTCCCTCAGAGCATTTGTACCAGATTTTTGTTAGTCATCAGCACAAACCGACATCATATTTCCTTTTGAAGTGCTCCAAAAGAAACCAAAATTTCTTAAGGTTCCAATCGAAGTAATATTACTATAATAACATCTAATGGATAACTGAATATCACAAATCTTATTCTTCTTATACAAAATCAAATAAATGAGCCTTCCATATGGATAAAAAACATGATTTCCTCTTTTGATAGTAATTATGCATATACCTCAGCATATATCTATTGAAATTAAACTCGATATCAATTAACACCAAAAACATTATATACATATCTAGAAATAGAATTTTCTTTAACTTATAAATACTTGGAATTATTGAAAACTAAATAAATTTGACCAGTACCTTGTGGTCAACTTAAATATATTTAACAAACATTTTTTATACTAGG
Source organism: Viscum album (assembly GCA_963277665.1). NCBI lineage: Eukaryota > Viridiplantae > Streptophyta > Magnoliopsida > Santalales > Viscaceae > Viscum > Viscum album. The sequence goes on from OY728158.1 coordinate 1,471,149,471, forward strand.
GTAAATCCAAAAAGAAAAGACATAATATCCTAAGATTTATGTTTCTCATATCCAATAGATCGAAGATTAAAATGAAAAACCCATTTATTGGAACATTGAAAAATCTTGGCTATTTCTATAGTAGATACTAAAAACTCTATATCATTTACCTTTGAAATGAACACATCCTCTGTGTCACCAAAACTAAACTGAGCATGTTCATAAAACTATTTTTCTTCTCATTCAAACTCATACTTAGTATATTTTCCATTGAAAATAAATTTCAAACCTTAAAAATCTAAATCCTAATTTAATATAATATTCGTCTAAAATAACCACTCAAAGTCAATGACCTTCCCTTGAAAGACTCGTTTGTCAGCTTCTGAAGTATGTTTGTGCTTTTCTTCACTCAGACCACCTTCATATATCCTATTTTTCTTATCTATTTTATAAAATTTGATGGTTTGAGGTTTTGATTTTAGGGTTTGGAATAGAAATTGAGAGCTTTGTAAGTTGAGGGGTTTTGATATTGAGTTAAGTGAGAGAGATAGAGAGAGTTTTTATGGTTTTTTTATATCAGTTCAATTTCTTGATCCAAAATACTTGTAGTAATCATTTTAGTTTTTAATTTTGAAAAGATGTGTTTTAAAAAAAGTAATAAATACATAATTTATAAAATAAAAATTAAATAAAAAATAATTTAACATAAAGTAAAATAAATAAATAAAACTAAATAAAAAAATAAAAAAATATTTAAAATTAAATACACCTTACCCTCACCCGCTAATAAATTTCAAACTATCAGTGGGAAGTGGTTTAGTGAAAATATCAGTAAATTGATATTTGGTACTAAAAAATTCCAAACATATATCCTTTGTTAGAACATGATCTCTTATAAAATGATGTCACATATCAATATTATTAGTTCTTAAGTGACTTACAATATTTTTTGAAATATTAATTGAATTAGTATTTCCACATAAAATAGGAATATTATTAAAGTTGTGTCTAAAGTCCAATAGTGTGTGTTTAATCCAAAACACTTGTGCACAGTAACTTCTAGTATAGATATATTCTACCTTAGTTATTAACAAAGAAACTAAATGTTTTTCTTACTTGAACATGAAACTAAGGACTTATCTAGTGATAGGTTTCTAAAGTACTCTTTCTATCAAACCTACATCCTCCAAAATCAACATCTAAATATGATATAAAATTAAAATCAGAAGTTTTTGGGTAAATTAAAGATTGAAAAATATTTCCTTTCAAATATATAAAAAAAATTTAATAGCAGTAAAATGGGATTATTTTGGATTTTTTTTAAACCAGTACAAAGATAGAAAAAAACATAATTCTGATCTACTAGAAGTAAGTTATAGGAAACCGTCAATCATACCTCTATATAATTTGTTGTCAACTAGTTTTCCAGCTTTATCCAAATTAAGTTTTATATTGGTACACATAAGAGTTTTATAAGTTTTAATATTTTCATGTCCAAAATTTTTGAATAAATAAATAATATATTTACTTTTATTTAAAACATTCCCATAATATTTTTGATAAATTTGAAAACTAATAAAGAAATTTAATTCTCCCTTCATACTCATTTCAAATTCTTTTTCTATAAGTTTTTAAAAATAATTACAATGGTTTTTATTAGTTGAACCAAAAATTACATAATATATATAAATATATATTAATAAAATATCATAACAAATGGTTTTCTTAAAGAGAGTAGGATCTTCCAATCCTATAGAAAATCATCTTTCTAGTAGAAAAGAACTTAATCTTTCATGCTAAGATCGTGGTGCTTTTTTAAGTTCATGAAGAGATTTGGTAAGTTTTGAAAACTAACCTTTGTGGATGATGATTTTAAAAACTTAGTTTTGGTTCAATATAAACTTACTCAATTAAATATCCATTTAGAAAACTAATTTTACATCCATCTGATATAATTTAAAATTCATATATTATCTATAAGCTATAAATATTCTAATTACTTCTAATATAGAAATAGGTAAAAAGGTTTCATAAAAATCTATTCCTTCTTCTTGATTATATCCTTTAGCTACTAATCTATCATTATTTTTAATAATTATTCCTTTATCATCTTGTTTATTTCTAAAAACCCATTTGGTTCCTATTACTGGATGATTAGATGGATTGTAAACCAATTCCTAAACTATTTTTCTTCAAACTGGTTAAGTTCTTCTTACCTAACCATTATCCAACTTTCATTTTATAATTCTTCCTATATAGTTTTAGGTTCTAATTGATGTAGGAAGGTAGATAATTCAACTATATTTCCTATATTCCATCTTTTACTAACTCTTATATCTAGATTTCCCATTATAGTTTCCAAAGGATAATCCTTTAAGGTTCTAGATTTCCTAGGTAAGATATTATAAGGTTCATCAGTTTCTCATTCTTCTGGAATGGATTGAATTTCATCATATTCTTTTCATTCAAAATAATCTTTAAGAATTACAAGCCTCGCATTATCTAAATAATTGTAACTTCATCTATTTTTTTATGATCAAAGGTATCACTTTCATCAAACTTCACATGAAAAAATTCTTCAACAATATTTGAATTTTTATTATATACTCCATAAGATTTATAAGTAGTAGAATATCCTAGAAAGATTCCTTTATCATCTTTTGGATCAAATTTACCAAGATTTTCCTTAGTAATTAAGATATACACCTTACATCCAAACACTTTAAAGTATTTTACTTTAGGTTTTATGTTATTTCATACTTCCTAGGGTATCTTTTCAAGAAAGGGCCTTATCAAAACTCTATTCATGATCTGAGAAGCTGTCTTAACATCTTATTCCCAAAAATAAGTAGGAATACTATATTCATCCAACATAGTTCCTTACATTTCTTGAATAGTCATATTTATTCTTTATACAAATCCATTTTTTTTTTGAAGTGTTCTTAGAGTAGAGAAGGTGTTTTAAATAACTAAGTCTGATAAAAAATAATTAAATTCTTAATTCTAAAATTCTCCACTATGATCACTTATTAATGAGATTATTTTAAAATCTTTTCCATGTTAAAAATTTTTATATAATCTTACAAAAATAGAGAAGACATCACTTTTAAGTTTTAGAAAATAAACCCAAGTAAATCTAAAAAAATCATCAACTAAAACAAAAACATAAGATCTTGTATATAATCTTACAAATCTTGATGGAATAAAAAATACATGTGGATTAGTTCTAGTGGTTTGTATATGGCAGTCTTATTAATAAATTGGACGAATTAATTATGTTTCTTGTCTATTTGGCATGCGTCATAAAAGTTATCTTTATCAAATTTAAGACAAAGAAAATTAGAAACTAAATATTTATTAAATAATTTATATAAAGTAAATAAATTATAGTGTCCAAGTATCCTATGCCAAATCCAAGATTAATTTGTATTATAAGATAAACAACACACTTTTTATTCACACAATGAATTAAGATCCAAAGTATAAACATTTTCTTTTCTAGGTTCTCTAAACTTAATCAATTTATCTTTAAAAATAGAGCAATAATTATCAGATAAACAAAACATAAAAACCATAATCACAAAGTTGATAAATACTTATCATATTTTGCTTCAACCCTTGAAAATATAATACCCTGTTGATCAAAATTGATTTTGAATTTCCAACTGATCCAACTCTAATTATTTTGTATTTTTCATTATCACTGAAGGTAACCAAGACTCCATCTAATTTTTTTAATATATAAAAATTGGAAGATTATTCACTCATATTTCTTGAGAATCCACTATCCATATGATATTATGAATTTTTTTCCTGTGAACTTTTTCCTACAAAACATTTAAACAAAATCTCATTTTGGTACCCTAAATTTCTTGGATCTGGCTATGTCAGCAAGAAAATATATGTTTAACTGTATTTTCTTAATTTTTCAAAAATTTAAAGAACTTGATATTTCAAGAAATAAAATAATTTTTTATTATACTGATCTAGGGATTTATTAATCAACTATTATTATAATAATGACCTTTAATTCCATATAAAAAACAAGTGATGTTCTTATAACTAGGTACAAAATAATTTCTATATGATTTTGATTTTATTCCATTGATTATTATTCCATATTTCTCCTTACTATAAACATTTTTACGAAGAATCTGATTAAGATATTATTCTCCCCTATTTGATATACTAGTAGCACTTTTGAATTACTCTACTTCGACCTGTAAATCTTTATTTCTGTTTTCATGAATAGAATGATTTGATGTAGATTTGTAAAAAAATTATTTTAAGTTCAAGTGTTGTTTTAACATGGAATATTTTTCATTTAAAATATTATTATAAATATTTTTTAGTGATTTATATTTTTTTAATAAAGATTAATACTTTTCTTTAAGCATTGAACAGTAAAAAATAAAATTTAATATTAGAATAACTTTTAGAATCAAAAGAAAAAGAGTAGTAAGATTTTACCTCTTATTATTCTTTAGACATAAATCATATATCTATTTTTATATTGGTTGGATATTTTTCTGAATCACTTTTAGAATTACTATTGGATTCCATAGAGATTCTCCAAGAATCCTTTATATATATTTTAACTTTGTGATCATAATGAGTTCTCATCTAATACTTCCTTTATTTCTTTTCAATTTTTCTTTTCTCTTATTTTAGTTCTAGACAATCAGGTCTGATATATTCCATTTTATTACATTCATATCATCTTAATTCTTTAAGTCCTATACCATATTTATTAATACTATTGTAGGAATTTTTGAAGCCTTTCGTCTTCTTATAAAATTTACTAATTCAGGATAGAAGAGTTAGTTCCATTCCAAAATCTAAACATTTTAAATCATTTGAGAGTATAACATCCTAGTTTATTTATTTTCATGTTTTTGAGAAATAAATTTAAGAGTGGTATTCTCCTTTTTGTAATCCTATGACTTTCATCTTCATATTACATTTCTACATCATGCATCATTAGTGTTCCAATCAATTATTTCATTTCAGTTTTGAGACCAGAGTGGATTATCTAATTTTAGTAGATATCCCATTCCATTTAGAGGGTAAGAATATTAGAAATTTTAAATTTTGATCTTCTTGTTTAATTGTATATCCTAATTTATCAACACCATTAACTATTTAGGTCAATATTCCATTCACTTGGGTGATAATTTCACTATCATACATTCTAAAAGTGTTGAATTTTAGCTTTTTAGTGTTGTATAATAATTTTCTAAAATTTTCAATTCCTTCATAAGCAACAGAAATAGTTTCCCATGTCTCATATGAAGTATTACATTGATATACATGATTAAATTCATTAGGACCAAGTCAAATATAATAGAATTCATGGATCTTGAATTTACATCTTACTCAACTTCTTTAGCAGTATCCCATTTTTTTTGTTCTTTAAGGATTTCATAAGATTTTACAATCTTCATGTAAAACTTGAATCGAAGATTCTTTAAATAAATAGTCATAAAATATTTCTAGCATCTGTAATTATCTCTATTAAAATAAGGGGAATGGATCATGGAACTTCTTTTCTCTAGTTCTACCATCGACATCTATCTTCATATAGAACTTTTACTTGAGCTTGCTAGATCTTATTAGACTTATTTAAAAATAACTCATCTGATACTAAATGTTAGGTTGGAATAATACGAATATAAACAAGAGGGTGTGAATTGTGTTCTTTTACAAATATTGGGTGATTCAAAATGTTATCCCTCTTCATATAATATGAAGATATACATCATTTTCCTCTTTAATTAAATTTATGAAATAGAAAATAGAGAAGATGAATACAGTATATTTTATAGTGGTTCAGGGAACAAAACCTCCTAATCCACTCCACTAATGCTCTCTCAACGAGCATGGTGATTTTCACTAAATATGTCCTATTATCATAATACCTAAATAACTAAGTGTAGGAATTTGACACCTTTAAAACAAGGCTTTTATATGGACTTATGGATTTTTTATAGAGAAGAGAAATATCCATAGAATAGAATAAGAATTTTTCACTCTATCAATGACTGAATATGATCATTCAGTACTCTAAGAAATCAAGATTAATTAATTTGATTGAGAAATATATTTATCTCATATTTTTAGCAGCAACTGATAGATAATGGATCTTCTTCTTCAAAGATAAGAGACTTCAAGAGATAATAGCTTTCAAGAGATTCTAGTTGCAAACGATCTTTAAGGAATATAGAAATAGAACAATAGTAGCAGTAATAATATAATAATATCTAAATAGCCCAAGATCGTAACATGTATGTCTCCAAAATGTATTTCTTCATAATACAAGATATTTTCATTATTTATCAAAATATTCTCTGTAATTATTTGAATGATATAACTCTTGATATTTAATAAGAGAAACTCAGTTTTCTTTTAGTCAAATAGATCCAAAAATATCACCTGATAAATCGCAAGTATTTGAATTTAAAATGTTCAAGTAAAATCATAACTTCCCTTATAAATAGGAGTGATTTGATCTATTGAACATGATCCTTTGAATTATTTTTTAATTATATTTAAAATAGTTTTAATTACAGTGATACCATTATAGAAATCTCATAAAATATCTTAAATTTAAACCTTTTTGTTGACCAATCCAAATGTATGGTTAATTTTGAAAGTACGGTTGATAAGATATGGTTAACTTCAAAACATTGGGTTGCTAAACCATACATTATTTTTTAAAATTTGGGATTACTTCCCAAAATTAAAATTCCTGATCCACACTTTAATAACTTCATAGGGTATTTGATCCATACATTTACTCAAAACATAGGGTTTGAAAACCATACATTACACTTACAAATGTAGGGTATGAACAGTGTTCCCAAACTACTTTAAAAACATATCTATAACACTTTAGATAAAAACTTTAACCATTAAATAAGATAAATTTTTCAATATATGTAATCCTAAAAACACTTAAAGTAATTACTGTTGGGAAAAAATCCCTCAAGGTAACTTTGCAGCATTTTTTGGTTGGTTGTATTTGTTGAAAAATTAGGGTTTCATGGTGAATTGTAGAGTTCAAAAGATATTGTTAACAATACGTGTTGACAAAGAACCATGATAGTGGAATAAAAGATCTGGAGGTAGTACAAAATAATAGATACAAGGTGGCACCGTTTTCCAATGTTTGCCAAATTTTTGGGGTCCAAAATTTGGGATTTGGTGAGCATTGAGAAAATTGGATTTCATTGAATATCTCATCAAAATATGGCAAAGGACTGAGTTTCTCAAATATGAGATTCTTTAAATAGGTTTCGTAGAGACTAGAAGAATGTTGACAGTGAGATCTGCGATTATGACAAGCTTTGCGAATGACAGAGATGAAGAGAATTGTGAGGGAGATTTACGATGATGGTGCAAAGGAATTGAAGAAATGATCCATGATTACAATGAGATCTGTGATCTAAAAACTACCGTGGTGCTTTGTAACATAGACATAATTTCAGTAGGAATTTCGGAGCTTTGTGATTTGAGCTGACGTGGTGCTAACTTTGCGCGGAATGTTCTTAAGTTGGTGGAATTTTCTATAAATAGGCCTTGACCCCCTTGAAAAGAGTAGAGAGTTTTTCAAGAAAATTTGTAGGTCTATAATCACAAAGGATTTTTATGGAGGCAGTTTGTTTTGTAAAATGTAGGACCTCTGTGGTGGCTAATCTAGCTTCGTGAAAGAGGTGTGTTCTGAATTGGCTCAATGATCTTCTTGAAGTAAGTCTCTTTGTAATGGCTTGAGCTATGTGATTGCTTAAGCTCTGTGAAGGTGTGTGCCTCACGAAGAATCAGGGACCTTGTGAAGGCTTGTTTGAGATTTGTGAAATTGGGTGCTTCTCAAAGTAGGGAGATTTGTGAAGGTATTTCCAAAGCTTGTTTCCCAGTGATCTATGGCAAAGGGTTATTCATCAGTGGATGAAATTTGGACATCAATAGATCATCTACATACAGTGAAGGATTCACTCATTAGAGATAATGAAAGGACCTACAAGTATTTAAACTGTGATTGGATCTTCTGAAGAAGCAGTGAGCACACTTCAATGGAGAGAGCAGTGAGTTCTCAAATTGTGAATGGTTGTAAACCAAGAGGGACAGTGAGTCCACTTTGAACTTGTAAACAGCAGTACACTTTTAGTGGATTTGGTACATCGGTACATTGTCGGTGTATGATCCTTGGACGTAGCCTAGTGAGTGTGAACCAAGTAAAATTGATGTGTGATGTACATGATTTAATATTTTTTCATAATCTCCAATGGGAATGAGAGATAATAGATTTTTTATAACAACGAAACAAGATCAAAGGGGAAGTTATTTTAATCTTCCATACCCAGATTCACCCCCCCCCTCTCAGGGTATCTATCTTATGGACCTAACAATTACATTATTAAAATAAAAAAGGGTATTTATGAGCATCAAAATCAAAAAGATTCATAATGTAATTACTTATATTTTCTTGGTTTTATTTTTAGAAAAAATTTGGAAAATTTTTTAGAACAATCGGTGAGACAGCATGAGATTCCGAGGCCTAGTGTGCCCGGAATGGTTTGATGAAAAATGTTAATTTTTTAATAGCGTTCTTGAGTGGTTTTCCTAAAAAATTAGAATAAATCTTAAATGGGTGCCATGATCAGAAATATGAGAGCATTGTTGCATTCAATATGGTGGGTTTACCCTGTGCACGACTTAACTTTAGTTGTCAGGAGACTCGAGTGAGAAAACCAAAAAAGCACATAACCGTAAATAAAATTATTAAATAAAATTATTTTATTTTAAAATATTAATAACTCATGAACGGTGACTTGGATTGGAAATCTGAGACCATTATTGATTTTGTAATGTGGTGTTTTACTTAAATGGGGCCTAACATTGACTGGTGTGGGTTGACTGTGAAAGTTAATTTTTGGAAATTTTAAAGAAGGATAAAATAAACTATAATATGTTTATTTTGTTTCTTTTAAAAGTTTCACAATGACGCTGCGACGTAGTGACGATTAATCCCTTTTCGTTTCTTAAATGAAATAGCATGGAAATTTTTTAATGCTACAATGGGTCGATATGTTTTCTTTTCTCCCTAATTAAATAGGAATTTAGGGTTAACACATAATGATGGAATTCCTTGGAAACTTTGGAGAAAGGCATTAGTGGTCCCCTCCCATTGGAGAACGACAAACGACAAAGAACATTGGTGGATTGAGGATAACGGATCGTGGATTACGAATTGAGGATCAAGGATCGACGAATGATGGTGGCACAACTCCATTCTTCACCAGCGATAGATCCAAACCTTGAGGTAGGGGGTTTATTTCTCTATGATATTTCTTTCCCCATTCTTGATTCCAATGACGAACGTGGACCAACCCACAAACAGGTTGATTCGTGGTTCGATCATTCTTGTGGGATGGATAAACTATGGGATTAAAGGGAATAGACTGATGATTTTTCTTCTTCGTAATACTACTAACATGAATGGACCATGGCTGACACAAACAAGGTTAAGGTTCATTCTAATGGTGTTCTTGTGTTTATCTATCTTCCCCATTTTTTCATTCTTCATCGGTGGACCCCTATGGCTGCAACGTGTTTTTTCAGGTGTTTATGAACGTGGTCGGACCCCCATAGGGATGGTAAGAATATTTAGAACATACAGCAGGGAAGGTGGTGACTCAAGGATCATGGAATAGCTTTTGGATTAAGAATCAGAGCACTATAGTGAACCCAATGGTCTGCGGAAGTGGCCATCAATGTGCCGGCACCAGTAACCGACATCGACGGTGGCCACATACAGGTGCGACGGTGCACGATGGGTGGCTGGAAGGCGACCGGTGGTGATGGGTAGCGACTAGGGCCACTGGCAGGGTGGCTGGTGATGGTTGTGACTGAGACACGATAAGAGGTCGTGTCACAGGACCAGAAGTCATGATCCAGTGAGACCTCGGTGGTACCCCGCAAAAACCACCACAGGGCAGTTAACGTAGTAGTCGACCGTGTTGGCTAGGTGGGTACGTGGTAGAGTCTACATCTGGGTTGATCGAACTGACTCATTCGATCAGGTTGAGCTGGAGAAGGCAGGCTGGGTTGGCAGTGGGCGCGGTCGACCCAATGGGTCAGGTCAGTGGGCCCATAGTCGGTTCAGGTCGGATTGGACCCGAACCCAACTGAGCTCTTTTCACTAAAATTCCCATAACTCTCAAAGTGTGTGTCTGTTTGACAAACCGTTTATAGAGTTGGGACCCTCGCGACGAGGTGGTCCTTTTGAGATACTCAAAGTGAGTTTTTGTGAAGGTTGGCGTACGACCTATTGGCTTGAGGAGTAGGTGCTCCCAAAATGAGCACGCTAAGGGTAGAATCCTATGAATAGCTATGGAAAAGACATGAAGTTGGTCTTTTGCGAAGATGTGGAGTTGGTATCCTATGAATATGCAGATTAGGTATCCTACAAAGATGCAAAGTAGGTCTCCTGAAAATATGTGGAGTAGGTCTCCTGCGAAGATACAGAGTTGGTATCCTACGAGGGCGCTGAGTAGGTCTCTTACGATGATGCAGAATAGGTCTCCTATGAAGACTTGGTGTCGGTCTCCTACGAAGATGTGGAGTGATTCTCCTATAGAGACTGTATGTATCATCAGATTTGAATATGCCATGAGCAGAATCCTATGGATAAGGATTGGTTGTGATATCAATACTTCTTATCTTAGCGAGATCATATGTCTCATAGAACTTTGTTATGTATCAAGACCAGGTTTTCTCTCTGATAATTTTGGTAGACCTATTCTACGTGATTACTATCATATGGATCAAGGAGTGAGATCTCTGGGAACGAGCATGCTACGAGCAGAACGATATGGCTGGTAGTGGATAAGACCTTGTGTCTTGGAATCCTTTATGAGTATACTTGGATGTTATTGTTATATTTATTGTTGACATATAGTTATGTGATCTAACCCTAGTGACTCTCTTGAATGTACTTATTAGAGGCTACACTTCATGTAACTATTTGGTAGTCTACCTTGTGTATTTATTTATGGTTTACCTTTGTGTTTTGGGGTCCCTACTGAGTATTGTTTTACTCACCCCTATATGTTATTCACCCACACATGTCATTTATTGTGTAGATGATCAACAGATTTGATAGAGTCCTTGGTGGGATGGAGATAGGTGGTGCTTTAGGGTGACCTGATGGATGTGGTACACTTCAATGAAATTCAGATATCTTACGGTACCTATACTTTAGGTAGGGTTTTTTGCAGATGAGATCTAGGAGATTATACCTTTCTGTTTTAATTGGGCTTGTATTCTGGACTATTTACTTTTCTATTTTGTACTGTTACTTTTAGTGGTTATCTTATTGGGATGACTACCTATTTACTCAATTTTTTCAGTTTCAACACTTTTTCTTGGAGTCATGTGTGTGTGTGTAGGTACTTAGGAAAATCCCTCCCCTTTATGGGGTATTTCTACTCAGCACTAGTTTCTAGACCCTGGCCTATGGGAGGTGGGATTAGTGTAGTCACAGTATGGGATTTGGGGGATGGGTTGTGATAGAGTTCTATCAAAGGAGTTTGGTTCTACCTTAAGAACCGAGAGTGTATGAGTTTGGTTTGGGTTAATAGTGGTAAGTGTTTCGAGTTCAGATTTCAAGATAGGGAATCCAGTGTTAGTGTGGTGGCTAATGTATCCATACACCAGGACCCTGAATTCTACTTTTCAACTTGTCACATGAAAACATTAGTTGTAGGAGAAAATGATGGTACATGAATCATATAGGAATGGGTTGTGTTTTTCATGTCCTTCTTGAGTCATCTCACTGGGTATACTCTATTGATCACGGTACATCTTGATTTTCTTCAAGATTCTTCCACATAGATAGTCATTTGGTATTCCACTGCTTGATCATGAGGATGATTCACAGGGTGACGAGATATGGGTACAGGTATTTGTACTAGAGACAGTACCTCTAGGTGGTGTACCAGTTATACCACCACCTGTAGAGTAGCACATGGTACTTGTAGCACCAGCGGATGAGATGTGAATTCTGAGCGCACTTCATGAGTTTCAATGATAGAGACCCCTCAAGTTTCAAGGCAAGCCCGGCTTTCAGGTATATGAGTACTAGGTTGAGGTGGTGACTAAGTTTTCTATCTAGTCAGGACACCATTAGATCATATAGTGGTCCTAGCGGTGAGCCTTTTACGTGCCTCATTAGAGTGATGGAAGAGTTTAGATTTACTGATATTATGATGAGGTAACTCTTCTATGGACAGAGTTTAAAAACCATTCTCAAATAAAGGGATCTCATTATAAAATCTAATGGCTATACATTCCCAATAGATTTTATAGTTCTGGTAAGACAACATGTCAGTATCTGAGTATTCATCGAGACGTACCAACCTTTCTAGGTACTCAATGAATATGATACAAGACCAGTGCTTCATGGATCAGACCTTTGAGAAAGGTTTGCTTAGGTACATCCAAGATAGAGTTATTCCTCTATGAATTCCTACTTATTATAGGGTTCTATAGAGAACTACTATGGTTGAAAGTCCTTTGGCTGAGCAGATACAGCCAGTGTATGTGAGCAGTGGGAAAACAGGAGCATATACCTTGGGAGTGGGAATCTGACATCAAACTCAGGAGACTTGAACATGTGAGGCATTCTGAGAAGAGATCATAGGATATGGGATCTACAAATCATGGCTTATAGGATTGGTCCAGTCGGCCTATAGAGAGGAAATGATTTTCATGAGATGGTAGGGGACATCTCACTGGAGATTGTCCAGCCCATCATTCTATTGATAAGAAAATGGTGTATGGGGCACTAAGGAAGAGATGGTGACAGGAACAGATATATCTTCAGTGTAGTAGACATGTTAAAGGATATTGGAGAGCAGCATGCGGTGGTATACATTTCTACATGTTACCACCACCACCCCCATGTGGTCCACACTAGGCTCAAAGAGCTGGAGTACAAGGGAAGGGGAAACTGAATGTGGTCAAGGCATATGACCCAAGGGCTCTAGGAATGATTCAAGGTATGGTATGTGTCTACTATTAGCTTATGTATTAATAGAGACAGGTTCTAATCATTCTTCCTTACCACAAATCTTGTTCGAGATCTAGATTTTTTGGTTAAAACATTGACTTGAACCTTACATTTGGAAATACTTATAGGAGGAGACTCGATAATAACACAAGTGTTGATAGTGTGATCTGACCCTTGAAGAAAGAGTTTTGGTTGGAACCTCTTGGTGGTAGAATTGATTCCTTATGACGTTATCCTTGGTATGGATTGGTTATTGACAGTCCATGGTCAGAATGACTATTTTAGGAAAAAGGGTGTGGTATGTCTGCAGTGATGGAATGGGGTTTTCCTTGGTCGGTGAAAAATGAAACCTAGGTATCATAGGATAGAATCATGCATATGAGGGTGCAACCAATCACTCTTGAGTCAGCTAGACTTACCCCTAGCAAGTGGATGTTATGAGTTTTCAGTTCCCTAGAGTAGTGGTGGAGTATGAGGATGTCTTTCCATGATATGTTTCTAGGTTTACCTCCCCACAGAGAGATAGACTTATGAATTTATCTTCACCCTGAGAAGGCACTGATATTAGAATCATTATATCGTATAGATTTCACAGAGCTTCACAGGATGAGGGTGCAAGTGGAGGACTTGCATAGGAAGGTCTTAGTATGACCCAGTGTTCGAGGTTATGTGTGGATTACCAACACTTTAACCAAGTGACTATGGAGAATGAGTATCCACTACCAAAGGGTCGATGAACACTTTGATCAGCTGAAAGGGGCATCCTTTCATGTGGATAGAAAGGTGCCCATAGGCTTTTCAGCAGTTAAGATAGAGTTTGATGAGTTCCTCGATCTTGAGTCTGTCAAAGGAGGAAGTAGAGTACGTAGTGTTCTACAAAGCATCAGGGACCAAACTTGGTTTTTTCCTAATGTAGAGGCAAGTAGTGATTTCGTATGGTTCATGTTAGTTGAGACCACATGAGCAGACCTACATGACCCACGATCTTGGGTTTTAAATGGTATTCTTATAATTGAAGATGTGGAGACACTACCTAAGGGGTGGGCGGTTTATCTTCTACTCAGACCACAAGAGTCTTAAGTATATCTTCTCTCAAAAGGTTCTAACCTTGAGATAGAGGCATTTTCTAGAGTTCCTCTAGGACTATAACTTGGTCAGAGTCTATACTCTTGGTAAGGGAAACGTGGTAGTGAATTCTCTCCGTAGGAGATCCAGTTCATAGTTACTAAATGAGGCAATAGAGCAGTGGCCTTGTTATAGTTATCCTTCATGGATAGAGATGATGCATCTTACCTCCAGTCGGTGGTTGCTACCCCTACACCTTTATAGTTAGTTAGGGAGGCATGGCTCGGTGATACTGAGGGTGAGACTTTATGTTCTTAGTTGTCCATGGGGAATTCCCCTGATGGATATTTGAAATGTGGAGAGCATGTCATTCCTTTAAGAGGATTCAAAATAGTAGTAATAGATTCCTAAAGTGGAGAGATGCATCAGGATATGCATGTGGGTGTCAAGGAAGACACCAGGGATGATGGAATGGGTTGAATTTGAGCTTACGTATTGATATAAAAGCTGAATTCTTATTTGAATTAGTTTTTTGGTATGTCAACTCACCGTGTTGAGCCCCTATGCTTGGAAGGGGTTTCTCTTTTCTTCTTTAGGGTTCCAGGAAAGGAGTGAGAAAGGATATCGATAGCCTTCATGAAAATTTTACCACATACATATAGGGGACACGATACCATCTGGTTGATCATTAACCAACTCACAAAGTTGACCACTTCTTAGCTTTTTGAGAATAGAGTTTAGTAGAGAGCTTGGGATGCCTCTATATGCATGAGATAGCTCAACTCTATGGGATATCATAGATGATAGTTTTTGATCGGTATAATCTATTTTCATCCTGGTCAGGGATATTGAGGATTGGTAAGAGAGTACCCTCTGTGGGTGGTTGATTCCTTTAGTGTGTGCTTTATGGAAGCATGAGAATCTCTGGAAGATCACATGGGAGCGGGGGGATCAGGTTCATGCACATACCCTCATCTATTTGGGTATCCCTTGGTTTGGATTTTGGGGACATAAATTTTTAAGGTGGGGATAATTTAATGATTCGGATTTTCTTTATTTTCTTTTTAGAAATTTTATGATAAAATTCTAAGACTAGACACTGATACGGCGTGTGATTTTGAGGCTCAGTGTTCCCGAAATGGTTTGATGAAAATGTTAAGTTTTTTATATCACATGTGAGCAGTTTTCTTGAAAAAGTTAAATAACTCCAAAAACGGGTGCTTGGATCAGAAATATAAGGGCATCATTGCATTCAGGATGGTGGGTTTACTCTAGGCACGGCTTAACCTTAGTCAGTGTGGGTCTCCAGTGAGAAAACCCGAAAAGGATGTAACTGTAAATAAAATAATTAAATAAAACTATTTTATTTTAAAATCTTAATAACTCATGAATGATGACTCAGATTTTAAATCCAAGACCACCATTGAGTTTGTAATGTGCTGTTTTACTTAGGTGGGGCCTAACATTGACCGGAATGGGTCAACTATGAAAGTTAATTTTTGGATGTTTTAAAGAAGAATAAAATAAACTTAAAGAATCTTATTTTGTTTCTTTTAAATACTTCACAGCGATGAGTCAGTCCATTTCATTTATTAAATGAAATAGCATGGTGATGTTGTAATGCTACAATGGGCCAATGCGTTTTATTTTATCCCTAATTAAATAGGAATTTAGGGTTAATGCATAACACTTGATTTCCCTGTAAACTCTGGAGAAAGGTGTTGGCAATTCCCTCCCGTTGGAGAATGACAAGCGACGATGAACACAGGTGAATCGAAAATCACAGATCTCGGATCATAGATCGAGGATCGAGGCTCAATTAACAATAGCGGTACACCTCTATTCTTCACCAATGATAGATCCAAACCTTGATGCGGGGGGTTTATTTATTCGTGAAATTTCTTTTCCCATTCTTGATTCCAATGACGAACGTAGACCAACCCATAAACAGGTTGATCCACAGTTCGATCGTTCTTGCAGGATGGATAAATTGTATGATTAAAGGGAATAGACTAATGATTTTTCTTCTTTCTAATCCTGTTGACATGAACAAACCATGGTCGACACGAACAAGGATAAGGTCATTTATAAGGGTGTTCTTGTGATTATCTATCTTCTCCATTCTTGCATTCTTTATTGGAATACTCCCATGGTCGCGGCGTGTTTTTTCGGGTGGTTCTGAACATGGTTGAACACCTGGAGTGATGGTGAAAAGATTTGAAACACACAGAAGTGAAGGTGGTGACCCAAGGATCTTGGAACAACTTTTAGATCAAGAATCGGAGCACCGGAGAGAACCTGGTGGCCCACGGAAGTGGCCACCAGCACCGGTGACCAATGTTGATGGTGGCAGTTGCATGCAGGTGCAACGGTGCATGATGGTTTGCCGGCAGTCGGCTGACGGCAGCAGCATTCCATAGTCTAGTGGGATTGTGGTGGTGGGTGGTGACCCGGGCCACCAGTAGGGCCGCTGGAAGGGCGGGTGGCGGTAGCCGTGACCGAGATGCAACGAGAGGTCGCGTCACATGACTGAAAGTCATGGACCAGCAGGACCATGATGAGACCCTGTGACAACCATCATGGGGCAGGTCAGGTAGTGGCCCACCACATTGAACGCAGCATCCGGCCGCATATAGGTAGACCGAACTGTCCCATTCAAGCAGGCTGGGCTGGAGCAGGCGGGTCGGGTCGACCCAGTGGTTCGACCTAGTGGGTCAGGTCGATGGACCCTGGGTTGGGTCGGTCTGATGATGTAGTATTGGACCCAGACCCAACCTGGACCTTTTTCACTAAAATACCCATAACTCTCAAACAATGTGTCTGTTTGATGTTATGTTTGTAGTGTTGGGACCCTCACGATGAGGCATTACTTTTGAGACACTTTATGCGAGTTTTCATGGAGGTTGGTGTACAAACAATTGGCTTGAAGATTAGGTGCTCTTGAAACGAGTGCACTAAGGACGGAATCTTATGATTGGGTGTGGAAAAGATGTGAAGTTGGTCTCCTACGAAGATGTGAAGTTGGTCTCCTATGAAGACACATAGTAGGTCTCCTGTGAGGGCATGAAGTAGGTCTCCTATGAGGGTGTGGAGTAGGTCTCCTATGAGGGTGCATAGTAGGTCTCCTATGAGGTCATGGAGTAGGTCTCCTACGATGATGTGGAGTAGGTTTCCTGTAAAGATGCGGAGTAGGTCTCCTATGAAGATGTAGAGTGAGTCTCCTATAGAGATTGTATGTCTCCTCAGATTTTAATATGAATTGAGAAAAATATTGTGGCTAAGGATTGGTTGTGATATCAAGACTCCTTGTCTTAGTGAGACCAGATATCTCAGGGAACTTCGTGATGTATCGAGACCAGGTGTTCTCTTGAATACTTTTGGTAGACCTATTATACGTACTTATTATCTGATGGCTTGAGGAGTGAGATCTCCCAGAATGAGCATGCTATGAGCATAACCATATGGATGGAAGTGGATGAGACCTTGAGTCTGAGAATCCTTTATGAGTATACTTGGATGTTATTGTTATGTTTGTTGTTGACATATACCTATGTGAGCTTACCCTAGTGACTCTCTTAACTATACTTCTTAGAGGCTACACTTTGTGTACCCCTTTGGTAGTCTGCCTTGTGTCTTGCTTTTTGGTTTACCTTTGTGGTTTGGAGTCCCTACTAAGTATTGTTTTAATCACCCCTGCATGGGCTTCACCCTCACGTGTCGTGTCTTGTGCTGACGATTGAAATATTTGATGAATTCCTTGGTGGGACGGAGACAGGTGGTGCTTCAGGGTGACCCGACGGATGTGGTATGCTTTAGCAACTTTTAGACAGCTTATTGTACCTACCCTTTAGGTAGGGTTTTCTGCAGACGAGATCCAGGAGCTTATACCTTCCTGTTTCAATTGGGCTTATATTCAGGCCCATTTACTTTTATGTTTTTTATTATTACTTTTAGTGGTTGTCCTAGTGGGATGCCTACCTATATACTTAGTGTTTTCAGTTTCATCACTTTTTCTTGGAGTCATGTGTGTGTGTGTGTGTGTAGGTACTTAGGAAAATTTCTCCCCTTTGTGGGATATTCCTACTCAGAACTAGTCGCCCTCCTCTGGCCTATGGGAGGTGGGCTTAGGGTAGTCATGAAATGGGCCCCAAGGGACGGGTCATGACACATAAAGTATTATTGAGACAATACATGACCAATAGTATAAGTCGTAAAATATTCATTACTCTATGTGTATCAAAACATGACATGCTATGTAAATAACATGTGTTCTATGTATCATTTATTAGACTATGTGTATTCCATGAAATTACATGATAAGTTGTGTATGTTATGTGCCGCATGAAAAAATAGTATATGAATATAATATATGTTGGGTAATTTGGACTGGATTCATTGTGTTTCCTCTAAGGTACATGTTTTTATACATATTTTATTTTAAATAAATTTATTTTAAATAAATTTATTTAATTTGTTTAAAATTATAATGGATGAGAATATCAAGAAATTTCTAATGATAATTAATATAAAAAAATTATTAATTAAAAAACATAATTAATTTATTTGAATGTGATTTATCTTAAATAATAATGATTAGAATTGAATGATAACTTTATAAAATTTATAATTCATTTCATGTATACGGATTATCATGAGTTTAGACTAGGTCTTTATATGTGATTGGTTTCCTTTTAACTTATTATTATATTTAATTGATTTCTTGTGCATCATCCCTCCTCTCATTTAGTAAGGATCTACAAGCCCATGGTTTCCTTTTATATAAACCCCTTAACCAATATTTTGATTTCCCTAGCTATGTGTGAGTAAAGACTTAGGTAATGGATAGAGATCCCAAGAATGTGGAGGCAGTTCAAGTTTTGATTTGAGGTGAAACCAATCCAAGAGGTACATGAGTGGATAGTTAGAAAGCTGCAACATGAACCAAGACATGGTTTAAGTTTTTTTTCACCTAGGTCAATGGTTAGTTTATCATATGCTGGATAAACTAACCATTTTTCAATGCTCATGATCATACAAATATATTGTTTTATTTCATTCAATTTTCATGGTTAATTTCATTATGGATGTTTTTTCATGATGACATGAATTAATGAATTAACAAGTATGAAATATTGAACTAAAATAAATTGTATTATGTGTAAATGTTATCTAAGACATTTTTAATCACTGAAGTAAATTTGATTAATATTAGCATGAATGTAATAAAGATAAATTGGTAAATTTTCATATAAAGACAAAAATCACTCAATTATATATATATATATATATTAAGTTGGCATATACTTCCACAAATTAAGTTAAAATAGAACCATAGTTCAATGTTCTTAACAATACTAGGTCGGGGTTCTTTTAATTATCATGGAATTCTAACTTGAAGTTTTCAGTCGATGAAACTTAGTTCACATCAAGGGTTGACTTCCCAAGAAATATTTAGTGTAACTATGAGGCAAAGGTTGAGGAAATACAATTTAAGGATTTTAGGATTGGAGAGTCCAATCAACAGATCAAGGAACTATGAGTTAATACAATTGGAAATTTTAATTCCTACCTAAAACCCTTTAAATAACTTTTCAATCCTAAGTCTAGGTTATAAGAAAGGGAATATGAGTCTTTTCTAGTATAATTTCCAAGAAATAATATATTATGAAGTCAATGGTGAGGTTTATTTTTTTCTATAAAATAGAGGGTGATTAATAAATATAATATTTATTATTTACTTTTATTCGATAAAGTACTAAAATTATGCCCTTATTAATTATATAAATGATAATAAGTATAAATTAAAACATATAATTGTGATCCATACTTGAGAAGGATGACCTTCACACTTGTACTAATTTCTAAGAATGGAAAATGTGCTTACGTGTTGTCTTATTCCATGAAAGGAAATTATATGTGATGAAAATCCCTATTCCTAAAGCACCTAGACAAAAATCTAGAGAGGAAAAATTGTCCCTCTATGAGATACATTTAGATGATTCCACAAATTTCCAATGCTTCATGCTGTCATCTATGACCAATGATATTCTAAAGCAACGTGAGGACATAGATGTGTATAGCATGATGTCTCACATTCATGATTTATATCAATAAAAGGTGAGACAATAAAGATACAATATCAGTCTAATCCATATTTTCATTTATTAAAAGATCCAATTTAAGGATAAGTGGTAAAATTACAAAAACATTCACCGCCTGATTTCAAATTTCAAAATACAAGCATATAATGATTTCAAAATACAAACATATACCATCATCACCGCATCAGACCACGTATCACCTTGCGATACACTCCCAGACACAAGTCGAACCCTATGTAAACACCAGCTCACTGGCAAGATCTATCATCCATGCTTGGAGAGTCGATGTTAGCTGGGCCTCATGTAGTCTTTCTTAATAGCTACATGGAATGATTAGATATCTTGGAAATTAAATTCTCAAATGATTTGTGCATAGATCTCATACTTTCCTCACTACCCTAGTCCTTCTCCTGTTTTATTTTTAGTTATAACATGATCAATAATGAGAATAGTCATTCAAAACTTCTTAATCTCATTATCCAAGTTGGCAAGGACATAGAGTGTGATAAACCCATGGTCCTTATAGTGAAACAAAAAAATAAGAACAAGGGAAAGGGAACCAAGACTCATAATAAGTATAAATATCCTGAGAACCATGCTTTTAAGAAGAGGAATATTCAAAGGAAGATGAAGGAAAAGGAAGCAGTATGTTTTTTATGTGTCAAGCAAGGCCACTAGAAGAGGAACTACACCAAAATCAAGGGGAAGCTAAAGTTTCATTCTTTATTGAGTTGAATCTTTCTATATCTACATGTTGGGTATTAGATACATCTTGTGGTACTCACATCTATACCCAAATGTATGAACCAATTATATTCTAAAATATTTCAAGAGGATAGGTGGATTTTCAAGATACCAATGGTTTGAGGCTAGCTACTTTATCCATTAGAGATGACCACTTTATGTTTTCGATGGGAATGATCTTGGTTTTAAAAGATTGTTATTATGTGTCAACTATTACAAAAAACATAATTTATGTATATTTACTAAATATAGATGGTTTTGTTTTCAATTTTGGAAATAAAAGTTGTTTCTTTTATAATGACAAAATATGTTATAGTATGGAACATTTAAATAATGGTCTTTCTGTATTAAATTAAAAAAACCAAGTATTGGTAATTGATAATGAATCATGATCACACAACTCATATAACACCTGGCCATGGAATCATTTTCTTAGTCATGTAAATAATAATAATTTGATAAAGATCTATAAATATGGTTATTTATACACTTTTGAGATAAAATCACTTGAAAGATGTCATGCTTGTTTATGAGGAAAAATAACCAAACCACTATTTGGTGGACAGGGTGAATGGGCCATGGATCTTTTAGGATTAGTACACACTGATGTGTGTGGGCCATTTATAATAGAAGTTATATGTGGGTATTATTACTTCATAACTTTTATTGATGACTTGAGTATATATGGATATGTCTACTTAATGAGGTATAAGTTCAAGTCCTTAGAGAAATTCAAAGAATTCAAGAATGAAGTATATAATCAACTTGGAAAGAAGATAATAAATCTTTAATCTATTCAAGGTGGTTAATATCTTTACCAAGGGTTTATCAGTTTCTATGGGAGTTTGATATTCTTTTTCAAATCACTCCACCTTACACACCATAGTGGAATGGTGTTGGTTAAAAGAGGAATTATACCTTTATATACACGGTAAGGTCGATGATGAGTCATACAGATCTCTCATTTTCCTTTTGGGGATATTCATTATAAACTTAGGTATATGCACTAAAATAAGTACCAAATAAAGTAGAAAATGGTATTCTCTTTGAGTTATGAAGTAAAAACCCCATTTTTCCACATACACATGTATAGGGTTGTGAAATGTTTATTCAGTCTATATTAGAAAACAAGATAGCACCCTGAGGCACAAAGTGTATCTTTATAGGGCATCCTAATGAAACAAGGGGATACTACCTATTCAACTCCTTAGAAAATAAATATATGTTTGATAGATAATTCATCTTTATTGAGAGAGTTCACGTCATCAAGAAGGATAGTGGGAGCAAGATTGACTTCAATGAAGTTAATGATCAAGATACACAAGAGTTGGTATAGGAATAGATTCCGTAGGTATTCATAGAATAAGTTATTCCCAAAACACAAGTACTACATAGAATCACTAAAGAGGTAAGAGAACCAAAGAGATATAGTTTTATAGTCACTGAAGATGGTGACTCATTATTGGTTGAAAATAATTAACCTTTCTCCTATAAAGAGGTTGCATAGATCTCAGAAGCTATAAGATGGAAAGAAACCATGAATTATTAAATGGATTTCATGTATTATAACCAATTTTGGGTTCTGGTCAATCCACCAGTTGATGTAAAGCTTGTTGGGTGAAAATTCGTATTTAAGAGAAAACTTAATATGGAAATTAAAGTGCCTATAAAGCAAGGCTAATGGATAAAGGGTTTTAAAAAATCAAGGAATTAACTATGATGAAACCCTTTATATGGTTTCCATGTTTAAATCCATAAAAATTCTAATTTCTATAGCAGATTTCCATGATTATAAAATTTGGAAGATGGACATAAAAATATCTTTCCTTAATGGGAACCTTCTGAAATATGTCTATATGACATAAATAGAAGGTCCTGTGACTCCAGGTGATGAAAAAAGGATATGAAATTTTAAAAGATCCATTTATGGATTAAAGAAATCATCTAGGTCATGGAAAATGTAGTTCAATGAAACTGTAAAAGAATTTGGTTTCATTAAGAATGAATGTGATCCATGTGTTTATAAGTGATTTAGTGGGAATTTGGTTGTTATCCTGGAAGTATATGTTGATGATATATTACTTATTGGAAATAACATACCAGTCTTATAATCAATTAAGGACTGGTTAAAAAAATTCTTCTCCATAAAGGACTTAGGTGAAGTTTCCCACATTCTAGGGATTAAGATCATTCATGCTATATCCAAGAGGTTGTTTGGACTAATTCAAGGTGAATGCATTAAGTAGATACTAAAGAGATTTAGTATGGAATAATCCAATAGAGGATTGGTTACAGTGTCACATAGTATACATATTTCCAAAAAAATGTGTCCTCAAACACAATAGTAGAAAGATATAATGAGTAAGATCTCATATTCTTCAGTGATAGGATCAATCGTGTATGTGATGTTATGTACTATACAATCTTGCCTATGCATTGAGCATGGTAGGAAGATGATCCATGTGAAAAGTATTGGTCTAATATTAAGGATATCCTAAATTATCTAATAAGAACTAAGGATATGTTCTTGGTGTATGAAGGAGACAAGGAGCTAGTCATCAGGGGTTATACTAATGCTAGTTTTCAAAAAAATCAGAATGATTTGAAGTCCTTGTCAGTATATTTATTTAGTCTCAATGAAGAATATGTGATCTATAAGAGTTCAAAGCATCTAGTTGTCATCGATTCTATAGTAGAGTCCAAGTATATAGAAACTTTTGATGTATCCAAAGGATTCATTTGGATGTGTGGTACCTAGAAGTAAAGACCCTATCGCATTATATTTTGATAATACTATAGTGGTATCTCTTAAAAAAGAGATAAGGTCGCACCAATGGAAAAATTACATACTACCAAAGTATCACCTCTTGAGGAATTTTTCTCAAAGGGATGATGTTTTAGTAATCATAGTTTTTACAAAATAAATCATAGAGGACCCTATGACTAGAGAATTATCTCGGTAAAAGCATAAATATCATATGAGAGCTAACAAACTAAAGTTTATTAGTAGTTGGCTCTAGTGCAAGTGAAATTCTATTGGATTTGGTTCCCTAGAACCAACTTAGGTGTACTTTATGATTAAATATATTCATAGTTTTTAATATTAATAAAATAATTATCACATCATTATTGTTCTTCTACATGACATATTATTTGATAATTTCCTAAGAGTAGTTGTCATACTGAAATGACATAGTATCTTCCCACTATAATGAGAACCCAGAATTGCTATGATAGTATTCTTAAATATATGTTCTATAGATGAATAAAATCATTTAAGGGACACAATTGATATAGGCTATTAGGGGTGGATAATTATAGTACTTTGAGGTAACTTCTCATGGTGTACACCCTTGGTAATTTCCAGTGTGTGAGATTATGAGAACAAGACCCAACAATAGGAAATCCATATTTATATATTTCATTGGATGTTCCTATTTGAATATGTGTGTATTAATCCTTAGACTTTAATATAATTATGAATTGATATTATGAGCCATGTAATTTTATGTACTGACAAAAACCATGATGACGTATGTTCAATACAAATTAGGATATATTGGGTCTGTTATGAGTAATATTTCATTAATGAATAAATAGTGCAAGAAAGAATTTGTCCCTTATGTTCTATTACAAAAGTTGATATCTCATTCCCTTTGATGGAAATGATACAGCCTAAATAAATCCATGACCATGGTGATCTATGGGAAAGTTTAATTCAGGAAAAGTTAAAGAAAGTGACATCAATCACATAGGTTGATGGCACCAGCATGATACCTTCTTGATTAGAGATATCATGATAAAGGAATTATATTACATAGTAATTTTACTTATGAGTTTTTATATCATTATGACATTACTTCTTTCTTTATGGGTGTCTTGGCCTATTACTAGATGTTATCTGTGGACTTTGGGATGCTTTTCCAAATGTCATTGGGAAAGAGGCCTAAAGGTTCACACACTAAGTGTATCCAGAACCATAGTTAAATAATATTATTATTTATCATTAAACATGTTGAGTAAATATTATTTCTATATGTGGTTTAATAATTATTAATTTTTTATTGATCACGTATATTCTATCACTAGTTATTCAAGAGAATATTTTTTAGGAGAATATTTAATAAATATTTATTTTTTATTTAGTGAATATATTATTTATTTATTTATTAGAAAATAATGAAGTAATATTTATTTTTTAAATAAATAGCCATTATTCCAGGCCTAATAAACATTGTGGAGGAATGGCAGGCCGAGTTTAATGGTCTAGTGAGAAACAATATATATTAAATATTATTTGAATAAATAATATTTAATTAATTCACTATTTTTGCACATGTGAATAAATAATAATATTATTATTATTTTTTTTATAGACATGGGGTTCCATAAGGATTGAATAAATAATAAGTGAACATATGTAATTATTATTTTATAACCTTATCACTATTTAAACCTAATTATATTATTTTTATGAGGTTTTCATTTTGTTTGGTTGTGCACAACAATATCTAGAGAATTCTCTCAAATCCATAGAGAGGTACCTCTACAAGAAAAATCTCAAGGATAGAGAGAAATCCTCCTCCACCACCACTCTTGATTCTAGACAGTTCAAAGAGAATCCTTCTTGAAGTGATTCTCAGGGAAATCAAATATGAATAATACAAGCATTAGGATCTACCACTCTAGCACCCTAGAGATTCCTATGATTGATTTTAGAGTTTTATGGAGAAAATATGGATCACCACTTGAGGGAATAAACACTTGATTCCTATAATGCAATGATGGTATGATATAGAGACATTGTCTGATTCATCAACAAAGAAAGAATTCATATCAAGGTAATTCTTAATTTCTTAAATTAATTATAAATCATTATATGATGATCCTTTATTTTATTCCATCATTCTATCTTCGATTAATATTTGATTCAATTTTTTTGGTCACTACATTTATTGTCAATATACATCTCGAATTTATCATAGATTATGGTAAAAATCTGAGTTGGGCATACTCTATCTAGTTCTCCTGTTGTTCCTAGAACCTTCAAGTACCCCATGAAGTCAGATGATCTCATGAACATATAATCACCCCAAACTTTCAACTGAACTTCGTTCCTTGATAGTGATAAAGTGAGTCGATTTGATAAGTCAGTCTATAATCACTTAGATAAAATCATGGACATTCACTATACATGGAAGAACCATCACAAAATCAATTTATATTCTATCCCACTTCCATTCTAGGATCTCATGTGTTTGAGTCAATCCTGCTAGAACCTAATGTTTTTCCTTCACCTGGTAACATGTGAGGCATCGAGAAACATACTCAGAAATACTCTGCCCTATACCAGCCCACCAAAATTTCCACCAATGATCCTTGTTCATCTTTACCACTCAAAGATATACCACTGAGATGGGGTATGAAACTCCCTAAACACATATGCACACAACTCAATCAAAAACACTATCTATCCTTAGAAAAATATTATGTGATCCCCACCTATAGAAAAACTATATGGTGCATCTCCTAGAGATATTTGATCATGTATAACTTCATAATCAATGTATCCTGACTGAGCCACTCTCACATGTTGTAGAATCACTGGAGTCACTACCACTGACTATAAATAAGTTTTCCCTCTCTCCTATACCATATTTAGCTACAAATAGGACAACTGATCTAATGCCTCATCCACCAAGTGAGACCATGATTTCCAGATAAGAAAATTTTCCACCATATTTCCCTTCTCTAAAGTGTATAATATCTCAAGTTCATAGTTTAGTGGAAACTCTATCCAATCTCTATGTATTGGGTTAAGTTATCTCTAAGAAAAGATACACCTAATACTCTTGTAGTTTGATTAAACCACAAAGTGCTCACCCAGAAGATAATGTCTCCACATCCTCAAAGTGAAGAATACTGCTACCAAATATAAATAGTGGGTCACATAGTTATGATCATGGGGTATTAGCTACCTTGTCCCATAACTAATTATTGTCTTCCCCTACATAAATATTCACTTGATTCTAGCTCTAGAGTCATTATATAACACTATATACTTGACACCCTCCTCTGGTAGTCTCAAAATAATATCAATAATCAACCTATACCTTTGTTCCTCAAAGGATTTATAATATCCCTTGGTCTAGTTGAATGGATTCCCTTTGAATTTTAAAGTAGTCAAAGTGTCTAAAATCCTAGATAAGTTTACTAAAAACCTCTGGTAATACCCATCCAATCCAAGGAAACTTCACACCTCTAACATGTTCTTGGGTGATTACCAAGCTATAATTGGCTCTATCTTTTTTGGGTCCATGGTTACACCATGTTCAAAGATGGAATTCACTATAAACTGAACCTATCTAATAAAGTTTTAACACTTTAAGAGTTTATCATATAATTGGAACTCCCAGAGTAAGTCTAGTACTATACTCAAATGCTTTGTGTTGGACCCTCTATGATATAGTGGTTTTCATAATCACAAATACTGTCATTCTACAAATTATATTATTTCATGCCATCTAATATCTCTAAGTAAATCAATTATGTCATACAATAAAATATATTTCAATAATTCAATAAACTATATTTATGCTTTAATGTGTTTACAAGTGTATATTTACATGTATTTTTGGATGTCACTTAATCTAGTAGTGCTCTCTGTAAGATAGACACTTCATAAGTTTCTCAGAGTCCCTTGAACTGATAGTTCATTTGACACACCGATGTTCGACACACCAATATTCGACACACCGATGTTCGACTCACCGATGTTCAACACACCGATGTTCAACACACCAATGTTCGACACACCGATGTTCGACACACCAATGTTCGACACACTAATGTTCGACACACTGATGTTCGACAAACTAATGTTAAACACACTGATGTTCGACACACCGATGTTCGACTCACCAATGTTTGACTCACCAATGATGAAAGACCAATTATAGACCAATGATGATAGACCGATGACAGACCGATGATAACAAACCGATGACAGACCGATGATGGTAGACCGATGCAAATGAGTCACCGATACTTATGACTCACCGATAGTTATAAATAACTTTTTCAAATTTATTAATTCAAATTTATTTTTAATGGTCTTATTTAGAAAAATTAATGTTTATGACATTATTTAATGTTTTCTATAGAACTATCCATAGACAATATGAGATACATGCACGTGGGGTGATCTTCATGACTACTGGAACTTGAAGTATAAAAGGATTACAAGCTCAACCAAAAAAAACCTGAGAAAAAGGAAGGCAGATTGTGTGAATGTGCAAGATATTTAAAATAGAATAACTCAAACTTGAGTACACAAGGAGTTCAATATTACAAGAAAAAACCTGCTGAAGCTCTCTGAATATCCTAAAATCCAAGAGCTGAACTTTTCACTCCTGGAAGCTAGAGTACAGAGGCTATGATACTTTGTTCTAAAGCCAACTTCTAGAAGAGGACTCACATATCATTTTCACTACATTCATTGAGTCCAGATCTTCACTACATAGCACACAGAGATTTCTAAACTCTATT
The DNA here is from genome assembly GCA_963277665.1 of Viscum album. Classification (NCBI taxonomy): domain Eukaryota; kingdom Viridiplantae; phylum Streptophyta; class Magnoliopsida; order Santalales; family Viscaceae; genus Viscum; species Viscum album. The sequence goes on from OY728158.1 coordinate 1,471,177,977, forward strand.
CTTCATTTATAACTCTGTTGTGATCTTGTGTTTACTTTTTGAGAAGTGTGTGTATATGTTTGTTTCACACACACTATCTCTTGTGCATAACTAGAGGATACTAAATATCCTCACACTCAGTCTCTTTTTACTCTTGTATCCCACATAGAACAGTGGAAGAGATCATGTGTGATCTATTTGTTAGTTTTCCCATGAATAACTATGGTAGAGGTCAAGTGTGACTTGGAAATCCTTGTGTGTTGTTAACCCCAATCTAGGGTGTGGATCAAAAAAAAGTTTATTAATATAAACTGCTTGGTAGTAGGTGATCACCAAGTGGAGAGGACTAAGTCTCATCTTGAGACTGAACCTCTTGTTTTTATCTGCTGTGTATTTGTCTTTTATTTTAATCTGATCTATATTTAATTCATTTAAAATAAAACAAAATTAAACTTTGATAGTTATTTTAGAAAGTTTTTATATATGTTTTAAATCATTAGATTAGTTTCAAAAGTTTTACTAATCTTTAGATTGGTAAAGGTGATAACTAATCAATCTTTTGATAAATTAATTAAACATTCAGAACTTTTATAAATTCACTACAAACTGAATATGATTATATTTTAATTAGGGGATATTATTTTAAAGAACCAATTTTAACAAAAAAAATTATAGATACTCAATTCACCCCCCATCTTGGTTCATCTACTCTGACCAACACTTTGTGTTCTACTACTTCAACAAATATTAAATGAGAATTTAATCAATAAATACAACCAAAAAACAGTCATAGAAAGGTTAAAAGATCTAATTCATAAGTACCATGAAAAAAATAGGTGAATGCATCACACCAAAGGGCATCACCAGGAACTCATAGTGTCTGTAGTGACATCAGAGTTCCATATAAAGAATATTCACCTCATGAACCCACAACTGGTGGTAGGTGGACTTGAGATCAATCTTTGAGAACCATCTCTCACTTTTTAGTTAACCAAAGAGGTCATCAATCCTCTAAAAGGGGTGTTTATTTTTTATCATATCCTGGTTTAGGTGTTGATAGTCAATGTATAGCCTCATTATATCATCCTCTTTATTGATGAACAAAACCAGATCCTCCTAATGGAAAACATCATGTCTAATAAAACCCTTATATTGAAAGCCCTCTGACTATACCCTTAGCTCCCGAAGCTCAGAAAGGGTCATCTGATATGTTTTAGAATATATTGGTCTATTCCTAGGGTGTAAGTCAATACATAAATCAATATCTAGACATAGAGTTAGTCCCAAAACATCTTTGGGATATAAATCCATGTACTCATCCACTACTGCAAGAAGCCATATGTATGAAGAGCTCGTTGGACCATAGGATGAACTCACCAACTAATGAGATGTAGGTTGTAAATTTCTACTCTCGATCCCCACTTATTCTTCTGATATATCCTTCTCATCATTGAAGGAAAATATCATCCCATATTACCATAAACATTTAAATATCCTTTGTTGATAGTATATTGATGCACATACTATGGATAGATAGTTCATACCCAGAATAAAATCATACGGTTTCATTACAACAACCAAGTGGTACCATGTGAAACTCTCCTCACTAAGCACCAGCTCGCACTATTGAAAGATATAAAAAATAGAAAAATTAATCCTTGTAGGAACCTTAATACATAAATAATGGTATAAAGACTTTATAGAAATATCTAACCCTTTTATAAGGGATATAGAAATAAAATAATGTCTCATGCCTGTGACTAAAAGTACTAGAGTTAAAGCAGAGAAGATACAAATAATACCTCAAATCATCTCATGTGTAGCCTAATCATATTAATTAATAGATTTTAACTAACCACACCATATTTTCATAGCCCTTTGGGGCTACCATGGACCACATAGGGGTGGTGGTGGAAGTAGTTCATAATGTCTTCCTCTATTTGTAGATCCCCCTCCTGTGGCTCCACCAGCCCCTCTGTCAGCACCGCCTCCCTGGGGGCCACATTGGACACCCTTGGGAGATACCTGATCATGATGTTATATCTTATGTGGTAGTATTTCTAATTTATATCCAATATATGTAGTGCATATGTTCATTAAATCATGATCCATGGTCCCCATACATCACAAACATAACATCATCCATCTCCAGGATGACTAGATCCTTTATGTGACCCTTACATCAAAGATCCTTGTGTCTGAGTCCAAGTATGAGTATGTCTCTTATGTTGATATCCTAAAGTATGAATTCTTACAACATAAGAAAATGAATCTAATCTATGATGTACACTTCCATTTTTAGCTACCCAATTCTCCTCTTCCAGGAATCACTTTGTCACCAATATCCGATCTAGAACCTCAATATAAGTGGGAATGCATAGAGAGACAACACTAGCTCATATGTATCTCCAAAGGCCCTATTTAAAATTCTATTCTTGGAAGTATCCATCTCATACCATGTCGAGAGATTATCATGTGAGGTTAGTAAACCTCGACGAGTACTCTACAATAGTCATCTCACCATACTAAAATTCTAGAAGTTCCTGAATCTACATAGAGTGCAATTTTGAAGGTTAGTAATCCTCGTGGAATGAGAGTTGAAACTCCTCACATGAAAGTGTCACCTCATCATGGATCTAGGTGACCAAAATCTACCAGTTCCCTACTACTCCATGAAGAAGATTTCTCCCAAGTGCAACCATCTATTCAGTCGGGTTTCTTATGAGATGGAAAACTTGAACTACCAACTCAAGACAATCCTATGTTGCCTGAGGGTCTAGATAACTATGAAAACTTAGTATTTATTATCACTAAAACTCATGAATTTAACTTAGCCTACATGAATCATCTTCATATACCACTGGAATAATATAATTCTCAACATACAAAAAAACATCTGGATGAACTATTAGAGGTAGGTCTATGTATCGCTTGTTGGGTTGAAAGACTGCTCTCTGCTCTCCTGGAGGGAAAAACTTAGAGAGAGTTCTCTATAATGAGGCCAAATTACTCAACTATTCATCATCACATCCCTATCTTGGTATCCTAGTTTTCTTTCATCATCGAGGCATCATAAAATTTAACAATCCATACCATGGTTAGATGATAAAATCTGGGGAGATTACTCAAGAAGGACATGAAATTCAAAGATTCATTACTATATGATACATGTACCATTGGTTTCTCTAAAACTAATGCCTCAATATATCAAGTCGATAGTCAGGTTTTTGGAGTTTTGTTGTATGGATATGTTGTCCACCGCACCATCACTAGGTTCCCTAGTTTGAGAACTGAACTCAAGACACCCTAACATTATTTCCCTAAGTTCCAAAACCAATCCTTAAAACATATATATCTTTAAACATTTTTCCTAGGAAAAACCTCCTATGATAATACTCTATCATGACCCACCTCACTGGGGCCCCACTTGGGTCAACAGTAGTCCTAGAGTGACACCCCAATCCCACCTCCAATAGGTCAAGGGATGGCGACTAGCACTGAGTAGACATATCTCACATGATAGGAGGATTTAGCCTATATAAATGGAAATTATCCCAACCTAAAAATAATTTTTAGGATGAAGTAGAGAGCCCTACTCATGATCTTGGGAACTGACCACTATATGTGATAACATTATCCTAGTATAACTAAGCTTCACCTACTCTGAGTCCATCAAAATATCCATCGAGCTTCCAGTCATCTATATAAGACATGGCATGTGCAGAAAAAACCCATTAAAGGGTGAGTATATATATACCCAATATTATTCCTTAAACAATATAAAGGAATAAATAACAAGAATATAATCGTATCAACCCAAAAGAAAAATGGGGAAGGAAAACCCAACACATATATACTCATTTAGAAGAATCCATAGTCGATGATAGAGGAAACTTGATCTTCATAGCCACCTAAGAGAGATGAATATTTTTTTAGCTTTAAGATATAGTACCATCCTGATAATATTATCCCGATAAACCTCACTAAAATATAATGTAGGACCCATGCCTCACTAGAATATGACACAATCAAGGGAGTACTGACTCTATTGGAGTACCTACTCCCCATTAGAGATCAATGACGGGGGAGTGAAAAATCCAAAGATAGAGGACCCGTGATCATATGTGTATGGGGAGTAACAACCCTACCTATAGAAAGGATATGTTATACCTTCACCTTTAGAGAAATCCCTTTCTTCAGGGGAGTACCGATCCTAGCATCAACTCTAAAAATCACAATAAATCCCTGTCGTTGGCTAAGCATTACTGAAAGAAGCATCCCACTCACATCACCTCATTCCATATCTCTAATGTTAGAAAAAATTACACAATCACATTCTATGTGGAATTATACTTAAAATGGACTACTCTTTGGTCCAAATTTGGGATCTGGAGGATGAGATAAAAAAGGTAGAAGATGTTGGAAAAAGAACACAGTGTGTTCATCAGGGCACATGGAATGTATTACCAATCCCATCCCTGGATATGTCTTGTTTCCTTGCATGGAATGTGAAAACCCATGTACATGATGTTTTCTAGGATCCACATGGTATATGGGACTACCCAGGGTCCTAGGCATGTCAGTCCATGCACACAACTCTACTAACTGGGTAGTAACACATGATGTGTGGGCCCTACCACATGGTGTGTGATATTTAACTCAGTATCAAATCCCTATCCATTGTGGAAATGGACTATAAGACATGTGTTTTTTTGAAACACGTGGAGTATAGTAAGTTTTTTCATAGATAGTAAATTCAGGTCTCCTAGATCTTCATGCATCTTCCATTTTTGCCACTTCCACCACAAATCACACCTGAAATTTCTATAATATGAGTTGACAATCACCAAGGATCAACCGTAAGTCAGATTCTAGTCATTCTTCACTGTAAAACTGACCATCGTCACCCTCCTATGTCATCTACACATGTTATTTCACAAAACCATCATCTTTTATCCTCTCATGGATTTTTTTTCATCAACATAACACCTTCTTCATGCCACAATCCATGATTTTGAACCCAAAATAATTATTTTTGGAACCAAATATCAAAACCACAGTGAATTTAGTTCCTAAAAAATGATCAAACCACTGGTCAAATGAATACTAGTGATAAAAATGCGTATAATAGAGGGAAAATCTATAAAACATCAAATTGAAGAACAATATATGGCCATGTTTTTTTCCATTATTCATTTATTGAGAACAAAAAATAATTATCAATATATAAATACAGATAAAAATCATGAATTAAATAATATTGGTAATGAATGGTTCACAAAAAAATCTAAAAATGGGGAAAAATCGCAAATCAAAAGCCCTACCTTAAGAAAATATCCATCATTGTTGAAGAACATGTTCACTAGCGATGTCATTGAGGAGTCATTTGCATTCTATTTTCACCCCATAACTCCCCATGATCACACAACATCAATCCTGAATTCCTCCTTTGTTCGATCATCAAAGGTTCTTCTTCATAGTGACATATCCTATAACTCTAAATTTATTAGGGTTATACAGTTAACCTTAGAGATGAGCTATAAAAGATATTATATATGGGTCACCACTAGTTTAATCATTTAAAAAATAAAATTAATTAATTAATTTTATTCATTTTACTTCAGCCATGATAGAACACCATCATAAAATGAGATGTGTATGAAACTTATACCACTCCTATGGTAAACCACATGTTCCATATTTAATTGTGGTCTTAGTTTCCCCATTTGAGACTCTGGTTGACAAGAAAACCATTTATTTAATAATTTGTGTGTGTGTGTGATTTAATAAATTTCATATTTTTAATATATAAATTCTAGGGTCCTGCGGCACCTGTAACACCACATAAACTCTGAATAAAATCTCACATATATATATATATTCAAAGGATCCACACAACAAAAATAGAGTCATTACAGTGAGACAAAGGGTTCATTCCTTGAATGTATTTAGACAAGGGGTGTGAACCTCTACCCAAGGATTTTATAGTGTAAACAATGGCTCGTGTTGTGAAAGGTGTAATGGGGATTCTTAAAAAATGGTTTGTTAGGTCCACTAGGTCGAATACCCTGAGAGGGGGGTGAATCAGGGTATAACATATTAAAAATTTCTCTCATTCGGATCTTGTTTAATTGTTATACAAAACTCAATTATCTCTTCCTCCCATAGCAATATATGAACAGTTATGAAATCATACACAAGACACAGCAATTTTTACTTGGTTCACCCTCACTGGGCTACGTCCAAGGAGCATACAACAGTAATGTGATGATATACCAAATTCACTAAGGATCACTGCCAATAATGAGTATAATGTTTGGGCTAGATCTTATATGCCCAGGATCATTGCCTTTACAATGTTTAGGGTCTGCTCACTGAATTCCCAAGGATCACTCTCTATGCCTTTTTCTCTGGCTCACTACTGATGGAAAGGGCCACTGTATTCCTCTTCCTTCACTCACTTCTCTTGTAAAGGAATCCACACACATTTTATTGACTTGTAGGTAAAACATAGTTTATATACATGTAGGTCCCTTCGTTATCATGAATTCATGCATCCTCAACTCTAGGTAGATGCTCTATTGAAGTCTCATTTTCACTTTTAGATTAATTCCACCTTCTCGGGTACTACTAGGTACCGGAAAATACTTTTGCAAACTGATTTGAAGCTCTCACAAGATTTCTTATACAAATCTTGAACCACCCGATCCTCCTGCGTACTGTGTACCAGGAATGGTATGTGGACCATCTACTCTGCGTACTGCTGCCTCTTCCGCGAACCTCCTTTGTTCGTGGACTACCTCTGCCTTCGCTTCCGCGTACTACCTCCGCGTACTAACTCCACAAACCTCCTTGGTGAAATATCATCTATCTGCAAATTGTTCTCTGTCTGCAAACTGTCTTTGCTTCTGCATACCGGAGCTCCCCCTCCATGTACCACTTGTGGAAATCTCTCTCTCACATACTGGATATTCCTCCATTTACCGATTAAACTACTTACGCATACCGTAATTCCTCCTCTGTGTATGGGACTTTCTTTGTGGGTTAATAATCCCCTCAAACACCTTCGGCAGAATGACTTCTATGAGAACCACTTCAGCCTTTGCGAACCACCCTTTACGAACTTCCTTCAGTCTTTATCGAAATCCCGGATCAAAAAGATGTTCTCTAATGATACTCGATCTTCATAGTTATTGATGGGATTAGAAATTATTATATAGGAAATATATCCACAAAAATTGACAATCTAAGATTTACCAAATCTTAAATTCAGCCTCTACCACGTATCGATCCTCCTACCGCTGCAAACCGCAATCCTTTCAGCGAACCAATTTTCATACACGGTCTGCGTACTGCCTTTTCTCTTATGCACTCGATCTCCTCCACTAACGCAAAGCCATCTGCGTACTTCACTGCCTTCCGCCATGAACCATTTTTGGTTTCATGAACTGCTTCGACATACTGTTCATGCTGCTCTACGTACCGTTCCCAGAACATGGTACACGGCTCATGAATTATGGTATGCAGTTATCATCCTTTGACAACTTTCTTCAACATTCTTCATATTGTTCACTCCTATGAAGAAATCCTTCCTTTTCCAATATCAAACTCCCGATTTTGAGGCCTAAAAATTTGGAAAACACTGGGAAACTGCGCCACCTTAAAAACATGTCTTTGGAAAACACCAACCATACTCACTTGCGGTCATCTCACTTTGTCAACAAACACAACCACACCCAAAATATATCAAGAGGACACCTTGAGGGATTTTTTCTCAATAGGGTTGAATCCCATTCATTTTTTGTCAAGGAGTTTTCATAGGGAGGGTCATTCAGATTTTTCCTCCCCTTTTATCCCTTATCATTGATCCCCCTTTCTAGTGGATGGTTCTTAAAAATTATTTCAATTATATTCCTTCCCCCATAGTCTTCCATTCTTGGTTTCCTTAATACCTACTAATTTTTACATGATTTTTATTAGGGTTTATTTATTTTTTCTACCAAATCATGGTGGAAATAATCCCAATCAATGATGATTTAATGTATAGTGGAAAGAGGATGTCCCAATAGGATTATTTCAAGTCATTGGTCATTGTTTCGATCAAGGTAAGACAATTCCCTAATTTATTTAGGGATTTTTGGTAAAATTGGATGAATTTGATGATTGTTTGAGTATCACATGATTTTTATTTTTTTTGGGATGGTGTTTGGGGTGTATCCAGAACCTTATTTGGGTGGTTGGTCATGGTTTTGTTGTAATGATAATTATTTATGATTTTTGGTCGAATATTCCTCTTTGTAATTTAATTAAATGTTTAATTATAAATGTTTATAATTAATTATTAATATTTTATGATGTGATATAGGAGATAGGGTGGTAGTATAATCTTGGATGAGGCTTGGATGGGATTTATTGAGGATTAATAGAGCTTGGTGTGGATGGTAACTCCTTAATTGAGTTAGATGGTTCCTTCAATAAAAATTCATATATGTGTTTATGAATAAGTTCTTATCTACATGAATGTTTCATGGGACTAGGTATATATATATGGATAGAGAGGTCCCTAAAAAGAATATATGGGATGGATCTGGCCTCCTATACTCAGGATTATTTCACTTTATCACTTTGATGAATTGGGATCACCCAATGACTATATCACTAAGTGTAAAGGGCACCAGTTGAGCTGAAGAGTGACATTAGGTGGTCTCGGAATGTGAGACATGATGTGGGTATCCTATAATGATTTCCTTAAGGATATTCAGGTGGTTTTGAGAATTTTAGGCCTATTGACGACATGTGGGATGGCCATATGTTTTATCTTTGGTGAGAAACACCCTTCTGAGGGTGGGTTTTAACTCAATGAGTGCTACAAGTAGGATGGGTCCTTCATGGTGAGATGATATTTGATGGAGGGGTTTCCTCTAGGTAGTATTTTGAGAGATATTCCATATGAGATGTGATATGGAGCCTGAGTGAGGTTCATGGGCTTTATTGGGGCTTGGCATCAGGATTCCAAGGGGCTTGGAGAATGGTGTCTTGGTATGGTCACTAGGTAATGGGACCAGAAGTGATGAGGTTGGACCAGTCCTTGAGGTCTGGGTCAGTTGGAGCCTTTAGGTTATGATTTCACCAATGGGTGACATGCATGAGTTGGTATTGATGATCAGAGACCATCGTAGGTATAGAGGGGCCTACAGTGAGTGAGATGGAGTCCAGGATGTGATGTGGGATCAGGTGGATGGACCCTTCCATGAGTGAGATGATAGAGGTTGAGTTTTTATGCAGGACCACCTTAAGTGATAAGGTGAGTCTATGTATTGGACATTGGACCCTACTCTAAGGAAGTAATGGTTAGGTCTTAGATGATGCCCTACCTTGAGTCATCGGGTATGGGTTAAGTTACGTGGGGTGATGGTATGAGTTGAAAAGGTGGATTCTGGCATGACACCAAAGTAGTTATGGTTAGGTTTCATGGTATTTTTTTTGGTACATGGTGACTTGATTTAAAAGAAGTTTATAGTGACCCTAAACTTTACATATATAAATATTGTATCTTATTAGCATAATATTCATTACATATCAATACAATCCATGATAGAACTATGAAGGTTTAATGTATTTGGAAACTTGGATATATAAATAATTGATACAAAATATATATATATATATATCATTTCCCATTAATTTATTCATAACTAGCATCCTTCTTAGACATGACACGCTTACAACCTTTCTCCATAACCTAGGGAAGGGAAACATAAGAAAGGGTGAGTTCATATTCTCAGTAAGGGTAAACATAATAGATATCAATCAATGATTATAAGTGAGTATAATATAAGCATAAGGGTATGATAAAATAATCAAAACTTTCATTAATTAAACCTAATCAGTCAAATGTCTTTAATCATGAATCATGGTATAAGGTATTATCAATCAAAATACATAATACATAAGAGTTTAGAATCATAAATAATCAATCATGTATCATGAGAATATAACATAAGAATAATGAATAAGTTTTTGAAATAAAAATATGCATAAAAATTATTTCCTTAGTCAAAGATCACTTTCAAGACTATCATAGTGGATTGGGTTCGCTCCTCCTTCCATCATTTCCTTAGTCAATATTCACTCTTAATACTATATTATTGGAAAAATTCCCTTGTTAAACTGGTTTCACTCCCCATTCTAGCCCTTATTATCTCATGAGATATCTATATTTACCCAGTACATTAGAGGGATATATAATATCAATCCCACCCATTGCATAATGAAAGTCATACATGTGTGCCATAAGATCATAAAACATTCACTATATCATCATATCATAACCCATGGAGAAGATACAAGTTTCATAAAAATTTCATAATTATAATAATAAACCATAAAAATAAATAATAAATATGGTAACATTGGATTATATCTCTAGTAAATCATAAGAAACATCAAAGGATGTTCTTATAGATGAAAATACCATTAAAAGGTCATTAGAACATTTCTTGAGGAAAATACCCTTTTCATTTTGAAATCATTATATAAAATGAAAAAAAAAATACAAAATATTAAGGAAAATGTTCTATTTGAACAAAAATAAGTATAATTAAATAGTAATATTCAAATAAAATATTATTCATGATAGTAGGGAAAGTCATTCATGAAGTGTACGTTAAAAAAAAATCCTTTCACATTTTCAGTAAACAGACAAAAATACCATATTTGGAAAATGATAAGAAGGTTCCTTTTAAAACTCGGTAAATAAAATAAAATATAGTTAAAAATAACTTTAAATAATATTTTTATAATTTTAAAAACATTATTGAAAAACATTTTGAATAACATATGGACATGGAAGAAAATATTCTCAACCGAAGAGAAAAACATATGGTTGGTTTTCCTTAAAAGAATTATTTCATTCTCTTGAGTATTTAAAGGGAGTAAAATGAAAAGAAAAAATATAAAATAAAATAAAATAAATATTAAAATAAAATAAATAATATTTTATATTTATAGATAAAATAGTTTTATCATTGTAAATTTAAGCATAAACTATCCTGAAAAAAATGATATTATAACATAAAACCCTTACCTAAAGTTTTTCTTGATTTGTAAGTGATCTAACCTCATGTATAATAAATTTAAACTTATTATAATTATAAAATATAACCATAATAATAGCTATAATACCATAAATTTTTTACTTCTAACATCTTATCACCCATCCATTAACAATCTTTCATTATCATCTTCATTTCGAGTGTTAACCGCTTCATTTTTCATGCATGTTTTGGCTTAGTGATTATGATCCTTGAAATTTTATCATGGTTAATTAATATATAGAATTTAAATTATAATATAAATATCATATATATTTATTATATACATATTTATAACCATTTATATAAAGAAGTGATGAAAAATTAATTCCATCGTTATGTGGAGACGGTAGTCCATACGTACGCATAAGTGATGTTTCCATTTTTCAATGGGTGGAATGAAAGAAAGTTAAATATTAATTATACATTATAGAATAATTATTATATTATACATTTTATACACACACACACACATTAATTCTATCTTTATTACCATTCAAGTAAAGTGGAAATGAAAAGTGAATCACATTGCTTTGTGGTGGTGGTAGTCCACACGTACGCACGAGCGATGTTAGTGTTTTCTAATGGATGGGAAGGTAAGAAGGTAGATATAATATTATAATTAAAATGGAATAATTTTTTCATAAATATGATATAAAAATATTAAACCCATCACAATAACCATCCATGAAATAAGGATATGGAAAATGAATCGTATTGCTTCGTGGTGGCGGTAGTCCACACGTACGCACGAGCAATACTTTCATCTACCATTTGATAGAGAATAGGTGGTAAATGGTTGTGAAATAAACATAATAATATCAAATTATATTTATTATACTTTATTAATCATATTTTTGTGGATAAAATATGTTTATAGGGAGTAGAAGAAGAAATAAAATTGAAAGATCTTGGTTAAGATCTATACCTCTTCTTTGAGAGACTTCCTTTGTCTTACACCTTAATCCATGAAGGATTAGTCTTAGGAGAATAAAATAAGATATAGGATACAGGTAAGGATTATAGGAATGTTTTTGAGTAGGTTTTTTTAAATATATAATGCTAAAATGGTGTGAATAATGGAGGAGAATATGTGCCCTTTTATAAGTGAGGGAAGGGACACACATGGTATTTCTTAAAAGATTTCAATGGTATAAGGTCACTTCCAAGGGAAATTGGGTCCAAATGGACAAGTATTAGAATATAGGATAATATAATGTTGAAATATATTCAATAAATAATAATTATATATGTGTGGGTGGAAATTATAACATTATCTCTTTTGGTTTAACCCCTCTAGTAAACTCATTTTAACCTCAACGATAGTAACAAAATTTTACAGTTTTTACTATTAATTATGAAAAAAAATGAAGTTTACCATATTAAATTATATTAATTATGATTATTAAAAATATTTAATCCATTTTACCATATTAATTTTCAATAATAGGTGGAATTTAATTTTAAATAACCGTGCAAACCATAATAAAAACTTGTTTTAGAAAAATGCATTTTTAAGCATTAAACTTAATTTACTTACATTAATTGCCTTATAAGAACAATAAAATATATTTTAAAATATCATATTGAATATATAATATATAAATTTAATTAAAATCATTAATATATATAGATTTATTTAATTTATTATGATAAAAACATATTGAGTGCATAAAAACAATTTTTTAGGAAAATGTGTTTTAAAGCCCAAAAAAGAACTTATAACAAAATCTATTATAATGAAGATTACTTTATAATTAATTAGATTTTTTTAATTAAAGTTTATTTATTTTAATTTAATATCAAATTCAAAACATAATTGGACTTTTACTTGAAAATAAATTATTGTTTTTACAAAAATATGTATTTTCACTATTCACTGAAAATAAATCCTTTTAGAAAATTTCTAAAAATTCACCCTAAGATAATAGTTACATTCTGGTTTTAAAAATTAAATTAATTTTATAAAATAAAATTTCTAAAAATGGTATAAATTAATTATAATTTTTGTGTGCAAAAATTTCGATAAAAAACATTTTTGAAGAAAACGTATTTTTGAAGCATAAAATAACTTTTAAGGAAAATTGGGTATTTATTTATTATGAATTAATAAATAAATTTACACTATTTAAAACCATTATAAATATTTTTAATGATGTTTTTATTACTATTCATACCTACCAATTTGATGGCTAGGTCATAATGGTTTACTATATCGTGGTTCATATAGACTTGGGGTTGCATGTATGACAAACTACCAAATAATTCAAGTTTATTTCAAATAAAATGCATATAAAATCTTGGGGTATTAAATTATAACACCCTTAAAATTAATTTCTCCCTTGAAATTTTTTCACTCTGATACAAATAAATGAGGATATCTTCACCTCAACACATCCTCAGGTTCCTATGTAGCTTCCTCAAAAATTTTATTCCTCTATAGAACTTTAACTAGGAAAGTATTATTGTTCTGTAGCACTTTATCTCTATGATCCAAGATTTATACTGGTTGTTCTTCATAGTAAATATCATTCTACAGTGGTTCAACCTATGATTTTAGTATATATGAATGATCAGGTGTGTACTTCCTCATGATAGATATATAGAACACATCATGAACTTGAGAAAGGTTTGGTGGAGGTTCCAAGTGATAATCTATAGTCCCTAATCTATCAAGAATCTCAAAGGGAACAATATACCTAGGGTTCAGCTTTACATTCTTTCTAAATATTATAACCTTCTTCCATAGAGAAATTTATAGGAATACTTTCTCATCTACTTCAAATTTAAAATCTCATCGATGATTGTCAACATAACTCTTTTGTCTACTCTGAGTTTCCTTGATGTGATAATGAATATATCTAACCTTATATATCATTTCCTCAGCTATCTTAGGTCCTTACATCTTTATTTCTACAACTTCATCCAAGTATGTTAGAGTTCTACACTTCTTTTCATAGAGGTCTTCATGAGGATCTATCTGAATTCTTGAGTGAAATCTATTTTTTAAGAAAACCCAACTATAGAAAGGTGTTGATCCCAAACACCTTTTAAAATTAGAGAAAAAATATAAAAATATCCTCCATGGTTTGAATTATCCTCTCAGACTGACTATCTGTTTGAGAATGATAAACAATACTAAAAAACAACTCTCTATCCATAACTTTTTGAAGACTTATTCAGAACTTTTAGGTAAATCTTAGATCCATATTAGATATAATAGAACATGGTACTCCATGAAACCTTAAAACTTACTTAATTTATATCCTATAAAGTTTATCAAGATATAAATATTATCTGATTATAATGAAGTGTGTTGACTTCTTAAGATTATCAACTACAAAAAAATAGCATCATGTCCTTTAGATGTTTTGGGGAGTCCGATGATGAAATCAGTGGTGAATTTTTCCCATTTCCATTATAGTATGGGTAATTGTTATAAAATACCCTTGTAATTTAGTCTCTAAACCTTAAATTTTTAACATACCAATCTATAATGTCCTAAATTTTTTGAGATTTTTGGTTTCTTTTAATTTCATTTAAACTCTTGTTGGGTTCGGTTGAGTTGGTTCAGACATTGTTAAAGGATCCTACATAGGTTTTTGGGGTGCCTGTGGGAGAAAATAGTAGTTGTACAGAAGTTGTATGAGAATTTTTGAAGAAGAAAACTAATTTCATAAATTAGTGGTTTACATTTTAACTTATTATTTTACAGATTAAACCTTTCTTTCCCTGTAAATAGCTCATGAAAACCCCATGAATAGGGGATATTTATATTTTAAATCCTCTATTTATGCTATAAATATGTAAAGAAACTTAAAAAAATGGAAAATTATCTTTTCATCCATAATTCCTTACAACATAATATTTTCCTTTATCCTTTCATTCCCACACTGTCACGAACCGAATCTGGTCGCCACCGAACCTGGCACCAAACCTGACCCGTGACAAGACCCAAAGGGAGATCCCAATCCCCATGGGCTGGAACAAGTGCCTAGGTATCATAAAATGATGTTTGGGAATGATTTAACTAGTTTTATAAACACTAAAAAACAAATGAACTCAATAAAACAAATCTGGATTTTTCAACTAAAACCATCTTTTACAAAATTTTGAAACTGAATTACTTGATTTGAAACAATGTAAAAAGTCAATTAAAAAATTAAAAAACCTAAAATGGATAGCCAAGAACCCTCATGGCAAGCGGTACCGCCCTCAAGCCATCTCCACAAGACTTCGCCACCAAGGACCTGCTAGAAACCCGAACCACTAGAACTAAAAACTGTACCCAACCTGCAACAACAAAAATAACCAAGTCTACTTACACCCAAGGGTGTAAGTATGGTGTGAGAAAAATTCAAATAGGATTCCACCACTAATATATTCCATGATATAAACATTCAAAGATTAAAAGCATGCATGTTTTCAAAAACATGTAATTTCTAGTTACAATTTCTAAAAGATGCAACTTTAAAAAAAGCAGTTTTCAAGTGGGATAATTTAAAGAATCAACACTTTTAAAATAAATGAAAAAGATACTTAATTTTCCAGACAAATATACCATATGCCTATGGTAATTATAAAGGATTTAATGAGCACAATCAATAGGAAAATAACCCCTAAGTACTAGTTCATTGTGGGTCCCAGGTACCTCATATCTCGGTGACAGTAACTATCACAAATATCCATTCTCGTGCACGATCCACTAGTAGGGAACATACTCATAACCTAGTGGTACCAAATCATCATCATCATAGTTTATTTATAGTTGTAAGAGTCAATCTTGCTAAGTGAAATAAAGTTCATACCCCACGGATTCACTAGCATACTAGTACACGTCCGCCCACATAGATACTCGGGTTTTCCCTTTGTGCTCAAACAAGTTCAAAAAGTCAAGAAATATAATTTTCACATGAAAATATCATTTCCACATCACATATTCACCAAATAGAACATATGTACATCACAAAAGTCACAAAATCCACTTTTTCATTCAAATACATTTTGAAATCATACACACACCAAAATAGCCTACAACACTTTTCACATCACTTCAACACTTAAACACATCCTTTAAACATTTTTATAAAACATTTACAAGGTGATACACATCACATAACATCCCACACACACATTCCACATAATACCCTTTTTACCTTCAAAATCATTTTATCATCAAACTTACACGAAACAGCCCACAAACAAGTTTCGCTCCAACATCACAATTTAATAAAAAAATTCAAAAATTTACAAAATATTCTAAAAATGTTTGACAACTTAAAACATCACTTAACATTTCAAAAACCCATGATAGGTTAACACACACACCAAAAAATACACATTCACCCTTTTCCCACTTTGTTAAACCAACTAAAACATTTATAATTTTTCATAAAAAGAACCGAAGTGGTGTAAATATGTCTTGCACACAAAACCCATTTCAAAACAACCATTTAATACTAAAACCATACCAATTCCTATCCAAAATATAATTTTAAGTCCTAGAGACATTTATAAAACCACCTTCAAGTGTTATAAAATCACCTTGAATAATACCACAAAATATACAAATGAAAATACACATTTTCATAAAATGATCTCAAGAAGTATAACAATGTTTTACACATCAAATCTATTCAAAAACCCTCTTTTTAGGCCCACATGACACTAATAAATTACCAAACCAGAATTTTCAGGCCAAAAAAGATTTAGTAAACCAATTCCATATGTTATAAAATACACCAAAAAAATACCCCATGAGTTGCACATAAAAACACCCAATTTCAAGTTAAAATTCGACTATAAAAGAAAATACATAACCAAATCAATCATAAACAGTTTTCGTACCACACCCAACATATTAGGAATATGAAAAATAAGTAAATACAGAAATATAACTCATCAATAATTGTTTACACATGGAACCACATACCTTTTATGTCGAAACCCTCAAAACATGGTGCGAAACATAAGTTGCACCACCACCGCACCTCAAGGAAGTGAAATCCATCCTAAAACCACAATATTTCACCCAAAAGACAAGAAATAAAACCCTAGGTTCGAACCCTAACTTCTGGAAATTATGAATCTCAAGGATTAGGGATGAAACCCTAATCACATTGAATGTAACCCTAAGAAAATTGAAAGAAGAATGAAGAAGACCAACTTACTTGAGGGATCTTGTAGAAATCGCCCAAAATATCTCAGTAGATGAATTTTAAAATAGAAAAATATTCAAGTGAGGTTAGAAAAAGGATAATAAGACCATGTAGGAATTTGAATGGGGTAAAAAGAGTGAGAAATTAAGTAGTTATGAAAGAAACAAATTACCATTAAAAATATGCTCGAATTGAGTAAGCCTAATAAGTTTCAACTTCTCTTCAAAGAAAACGAGCTACAAAGAGGGAGATAAGAGATTGGGGAAGCATCCAGGTTCAGTGGGCTCGGGTTAGAGGCATAATCACTGAAAAATAGTTAAAATTGAATAAGTTATTAAATAAACAAAATGTTTTTTTAAAACTGGAAATGGGCTTTCGGGGTGGCCCAACTACTTAAATAAAAACCCAAATACCCCATGATTATGGATTTATAAAGGCTCAAAATTTAAATGTTGGTGTTAATAGGTCAGGGGTGGACAAGTAGTAATTTGAATAGATATAAAATGTTGAGAAATGAATGATTTATAAAAGAAAAAAAATTATTTTAAATCTAGAATTGGGCTCACAGTTTGGCCCAATTCATGAAAACTCACCCATTACTCCATAAAAGCTTGGGAAACCCTCAAAACAAAGCATGAATGTAAAATAAATTAAAAATACCTTTAAAATAATTTATGTATGTAAAAATTCTCCCCACCTTGAAAACTTTATGCCCTGAAAAGTCACAGCAAGGTCAAAGCAACAACCAAACCCAACTGAGAAACCAATAGGTACTCCCTTGCTAGGTTTCGCCCCCAAAGGCCAAAACACCTCCAGTGATCAATTACGGAAGGATTAATCTCACAAAAAAACTTACACCACTTTCCTGAAATGATTAATCACATTCATACTTTATCCCAAAAGAAAACTCGTCAAACACTATCCGAACAAGACTCAAGCAATACACCCAAACAAACAACAACTTTGAACAAGGTTACACTTAACTTACTTTAACTAAACCATTGGGTGCTCTCTAATCCCAACATTTACTGAAGGAATATGTCTGTAGCTAGATAGATCTGAACGAGACTATCTACGCCAAGCCAAGACCATGGATAAATCTAAGTTACTGGTATGGGGGGACACAAATATGCTCCCCACCATAAGAGACAACCAATATTTTTTCCCGAGACAGAATTAGGACACTAATAGGGAGAGGCCTGAACGGACTCCCAGGTAAATAGGGTAGACTTCCATTAAAAATTTCTGAAGGAACATACATAATAATCATAGTGGGAATCCCCACCATAAGAACCAACCATCTTAACTGACCGTCATGGGCCGGCACAGAAAGACCCAAAAATTTCAAGATTTGGGAAGGTCGCACGGTTAGTCCGCACAGTTTGTGAAACCGTGAACTAATTGTGCTGATAAATATTCCCACATGGATTCCTAGCACATGGTCACTCTTAATCATTCACAAATAGTGTGCTCAGCCTATCTATCCAAA
The DNA here is from genome assembly GCA_963277665.1 of Viscum album. Taxonomy (NCBI): domain Eukaryota; kingdom Viridiplantae; phylum Streptophyta; class Magnoliopsida; order Santalales; family Viscaceae; genus Viscum; species Viscum album. Next base: position 1,471,196,696 of record OY728158.1, read on the forward strand.
TTTCCAACCATTCTCCAAAGACACAATGGAAACCAAAGGGGGAGGGAATGACATTGGGTGATGACATGGGTACAAGGCCCTCCACCTATTTCCACCAAACGTGAACAACAGAAAAAAGATGATGATACCAGAGGTTTAAACTCTTCCTATCTTTCATATTTAGGATAGGACTTTGTACAAGGGTTTAAATGACCCTGGTATTTCCCTGACTACGAGTCAGCTTCTCTCTGAGACCTATGGCTGGAGCTCAAATGATTGAAGCATCTTCGGCCTCACAGTTAGTCTTTAGAAACCCATTGAATGATAATTATTCTTTCGGTTCCACCAACAACTACACCACAATCCCGGATAAGTTTTCTAGACATAACACATTCCAAACTCACTTTACCCTATCTCGATATTTCACTGAAACAAGGGATTAGAAGATGCACACACATCACGCCTTGTTTCTTCAGGTGAGAAACAATAGAAGTAAAGAACACCTACACTCACCTTCCTCTAAAATGGAAAATTTTGAAGTTTTTCCAAGGGATACATTCGCCCAACATAACAGGGACTCTTAGAGGATTTCACAACTTTCACCTTTATGGTCAATCGAGCATATGACATCACAAGGTGTCACCGAACAGGACCATGGTGACTGATATAAACAATGCATGGAGAGGGACCTTATACAACATCACAAAACAACACACAATTCTAGAAAGTGGCCACAATATCCTCTCATGACCAGATTTCCCACACTGGTAGTTTAACATGAACTCCTTCTTCTAAGAGACTACGAAGGATTGAGAGGACCTCTTAGACACGATCCAAATAATCATCCATGCTAACAACCCCAGACCACTTCCACCTTCGGCAAATCAGGAAACTTAAGAAGATAAGGTCTCTTTCAACCTTCCATGATCACTCACCCGCTACAAGAAGATTCAAAAAAACCAAGAAAGGAAAGGGTGTAGAGTCAATCTATAAATCTCAAGAAAAATATTACTTAAATTGATCAACTAGAGGATCTTCCAATGGAAAAACAACATGGGTTTCACTTCAGTTGTGCACTAACCCTTAATGGGGCATACCTAATCCAATGAGAGAACCCAAGGACCCAACCAAACTAGTCCATTGGTTAAGACATACCTCAACCAGATCCAAACAGATGAGGGGAAACACCATAAATTCTTCCCAAAATATTCTCAAAGGAGACCACTAATCATCCCTTTAACCCAGCTTACCGAGCAAACACAAAACCACAACACTGTTCAAACAAGAGGGGTTCTTGGACTCAAAACATTCCACAACATCAACATTTCCAAAAACACATAATACACACCATCCCAAACCACTCATCAAGAAATCATGTTTTCATTTTAAAAACATATCTTTTAAAACAAACGGTTCAATGGTTAGCATATCCCCCAATGGTACCCCATGGGCCCAACACATGCATGTTTCCGTGCCACACTGGGCACCCTCCTCATATCCATCCCGGCACTCATCTAGTCATTCCATTAACCATACATCATCTCATATAACCCCATGAATGTGGTCACTCAAGAAAATACCAAAGGTTAATACAAAAATTCATTCCACTTTTCAAAACCAAAACAATCAACCAATACTTCCTTTTTCTCAAGACCGCTAACCACGAAATTGAACCCAAATTACCGCATAAAAAACATTTCAGAAAGGCATAATAATTCTAATGAAAACTCACTTTCAAGTTATTAACATCAATTTCAAAATATCTCATCTCATTAAATCACCTTTCAATAGTTTAAAAAACTCTATTGGAAACACTTTTTCAAAACCAACCTTGACATAGTTCATGCTTTCAAAAGAGGTGAAAACTCACCATTTTCCATTCCAATACAATTCTGAAAATTAAGTTCTCCATTTTTAAAAATCAAACCATTCCCTCTTTATTAGATAATAATTTCACAAAAACTGTACACTTCTTAAAACCAAGTCACTTTTAAACCAAAGTTCCAAGATTTCAAAACTAAAGAACACAAGACAATGTGAGAGGAAACTAGTTTCAGTGGGTGACTTGGACATATGGTTGGTGGCCATATTCCAATTACTTCACCATCATAGAGAGTGTTCTAGTGAATATCCCTGGCTCCACATGGCTTTTCATGCCCTGCGAGCTCACTGAGACCATTAACCCAACTCTCTTTTCATTTCCCCTAATCATCATCAATCCAAGACATCCAAAGAACTCATATAAATCCTCGTCATGAGGTGTGGTGATCAGGAACACTACCCATAACCAAAACACCAAGTCCCAAAAATCCTAACTCTATACTATTCAGACTGTTCTTTAAATAACGTGACCCAAAGAGTTAACCAGAACCTCCTCTGATACCATTTTGTCACGAACCGAATCTGGTCGCCACCAAACCTGGCACCAAACCCAACTCGTGACAAGACCTGAAGGGCATTCCTAATCCCCATGGGCTGGAACAAGTTCTTGGGTATCATAAAATGATGTTAGGGAACAATTTACCCGATTTTATAAACACTAAACAACAAATGAACTCAATAAAACAAATCTTGATTTTTCAACTAAAACCATCTTTTACAAAATTTCAGAACTGAATTACATGATTTGAAACAATGTAAAAAGGCCATTAAAAATGTACAAAACCTAAAATGGATATCCAAGAACCCTCATGGAAAGGGGAACCTCCCTCAAGCCATCTTCACAAGACTTCGCCACCAAGGACCTGCTAAAAACCCGAACCACTGGAACTAAAAACTGTACCCAACCTGCGACAACAAAAATAACCAAGTATACTTACACCCAAGGGTGTAAGTAGGGTGTGAGACAAAGCCCAATAGGATACCACCAATAATATATTCCATGAGATAAACATTCAAATATTAAAATCATGCAAGTTTTCAAAAACATGTAATTTCTATAGTTACAATTTCTAAAAGATGCAACTTAAAAAAAGAAGTTTTCAAGTGGGATAATTTAAAGAATCAACACTTTTAAAATAAATTCCAAAGCTACTTAATTTTCCAGACAAATATACCATATGCCTATGGTAATTATAAATTATTTAATGAGCACAAGCAATAGAAAAATAACCCCTAAGCACTAGCTCATTGTGGGTCCCAGGTACCTCGTATCTCAATGAGAGTAACCATCACAAATATCTATTCTTGTGCACGAGCCACTAGTAGGGAACATACCCATAACCTAGTGGTCCCCAATCATCATCATCATAGTTTAGTTATATTTTTAAGCTTCAATATTGCTAAGTGAAACTGAGGTCATACCCCACAGATTCACTAGCATACTAGTACATGTCCACCCACCTAGATACCCGGGTTTTCCCTTTGTGCTCAAACAAGTTCAACAAGTCAAGAAATATAATTTTCATAAGAAAATATCATTTCCATATCACATATTCACCAAATAGAACATATTTACATCACGTAAGTCACAAAATCCACTTTTTCATTCAAATGCATTTTGAAATCATACACACACCAAAATAGCCTACAACACTTTTCACATCACTTCAACACTTAAACACATCCTTTAAACATTTTTATAAAACATTTAAAAGGTGATAAACATCACATAACAGACCACACACACATTCCACATAATATCCTTTTTACCTTCAAAATCATTTTATCATCAAACTTACACGAAACAACCCACAAAAAAGTTTCGCTCCAACATCACAATTTAATAAAACATTTCAAAAATTTACAAAATATTCTAAAAATGTTTGAAAACTTAAAACATCACTTAACCTTTCAAAATAACATGATAGGTGAACACACACACCAAACAGTACACATGCACCCTTTTCCCACTTTTTTAAACCAATTAAAACATTTATAATTTTTCATAAAAAGAACTGAAGTGGTGTAAATATGTCTTGCACACAAACCCCATTTCAAAACAACCATTTAAGACTAAAACCATACCAATTACTATCCAAAATAGAATTGGAATTCCTAGAGGAATTTATAAAACCACCTTTAAGTGTTATAAAATCACCTTGAATAATATCACAAAATATACAAATGAAAACACGCATTTTCATAAAATGCTCTCAAGAAGTATAACAATGTTTTACACATCAAACCTATTCAAAAACCCTCTTTTTAGGACCACATGACACTAATAAATTACCAAACCAGAATTTTCAGGTTAGAAAAGATTTATTAAACCAATTCCATAAGTTATAAAATACACCAAAATAATACCCCATGAGTTACACATGAAAACACCCAATTTCAAGTTAAAATTCGACTATAAAAGAAAACACATAACCAAATCAATCATAAACAGTTTTCTCACCACACCCAACATATGAGGAATATGAAAAATGAGTAAATATAGCAATATAACTCATCAATAATTGTTTACACATGGAACCACCTACCTTTTATGTCGAAACCCTCAAAACATGGTGCGAAACATAAACCGCACCACCACCACACCTCAAGGAAGTGAAATCCATCCTAAAACCACAAGATTTCACCCAAAAGACAAGAAATCAAACCCTAGGTTCGAACACTAACTTTTGTACATTATAAACCCCACGTATTAGGGATGAAACCATAATCACATTGAATGTAACCCTAAGAAAATTGAAAGAAGAATGAAGAATACCAACTTACTTAAGGGATCTTGTAGAAATCGCCCCAAATACCCCAGTATCTGAATTTGAAAATAGAAAAATATTTAAGGGAGGTTTTAAAAAGGATAATAAGACCATATAGTAATTTTAATGGGGTAAAAAGAGTGAGAAATGAAGGAGTTATGAAAGAAACAAATTACCTTTACAAATATGCTCGAATTGAGTAAGCCTAAGAAGTTTTGAATTGTCTGCAAATAAAACGAGCTACAAAGAGGGAGAGAATAGATTGGGGGCATGCCTAGGTTCAGTGGTCTTGGGTTAGTGGTGGAATCTCTGAAAAATATTTAAAATTGAATATGTTATTAAATAAACAAAATGTTTTTTTTAAATTGGAAATGAGCTTTCGAGGTTGCCCTACTACTTAAATAAAAACCCAAATACCCCATTATTATGGATTTATAAAGGCTCAAAATATAAATTTTGGTGTTAATATTTCAGGGGAGGCCAATTAGTAATTTGAATGGATGAAAATGTTGAAAAATGAATGAGTTATAAAAGAAACAAAATTTATTTTAAATCTGGAATTGGGCTCACGGTTTGGCCCAATTCATGAAAACTCACCTATTCCTCCATAAAAGCTTGGGAAACCCTCAAAACAAAGCATGAATGGAAAATAAATTAAAAATTACTTTAAAATAAGTTATGTATGTGACACACACATAACATTCCCTCCATCCACTTGATCTCCCTTCTCCCTCTCAAGCTAGGCTTTAAGCTAGCCTCTCTGTCTGGCGTCGGAATCACTCGTCGTCAGTTGTGTTGGATAGATAATGGTAAGGTATTAAATCCTCTTAATTATTTTCTACATTTATATTTCCCTCATGAATATTATTTCAAGGAGAGATAATATGACCTATTCTCAATGAATTTTTCTATTCTACTGATTTCTTCCATTCTAGCTCGAATACGAAGCTGATACTAGATGAGGATTCCTCTACCACCATATGGTAGGCGGTCTAGTATTTATCCCTAAAGTATTGTTGATATATACCATGTATTGTGATTATGAAATTATGGACCTTCTATACATATCCTTAAACTATAAATCTTCTTAATGTGAATTTTTAGTCATGCTATAAATTATTCTTAAACTCTTATTGTTGTTGAAGGATTTTCCTTTCAACTAGTGCCACCCCTTGAGGTGTGCTTGTTAAATTAACTTGGAATTTATTATGTGACCAACCCACCCTCTAAGTTGGGTTGTAATGATAATTAAATTTAAATGTATTAATTTAATTAAATGGAAGTGAATGGTATGACCATGTCGTGTGCCTTTATATAAATAGTAGATTATATCATTGGCTAATTAAATGTTAAATAGTTGGAAATTATCTCTTGGATTATGCTAAATAATTACATACATGATATAATATTATAATTATTTCTCTTCCATGTATAATTTATGTTGATACATGATTAAGTCTAGTGTTGTACATGACGCTTCATGCTCCCTTGACTAGTGATGATGGGCATGATGTCTCACATCATTTATTGAACATTGTACATGATGTTTCACATTCCCTTAGAGGTTGTTAGACATGATGTTTTACTTCACTAATTAGTTTTAGAGATATTATTACATTCATATCCCTAATCAAATGCTTGGTTTAGTGACCTTATCTATAGCATGAGACTCTTATGATTATGCATGGATGCCTTGGGTATACCCCAGGTCCCGGATAGTACCTGTGTATATATATATACAAACACACACACACACACACACACACACACATATATATATATATACAAATACTTATACAATTATATATATATACACATATGATCTTGTATATATATGTGTGTGTGGTGACACATGCTCATAGGTATCCTGGCTTAGGTTGAAGTAGGTATAGTCAGGCGGGTGTCCTCAAGGAACCCGAGTTGATCTAGTTATAATTTACATTTCTGATTTACATTGTTATATATTCACACTACCATTTTATATAAACTATTTGGATCATACTAGACATCATTGGTGGTTACCTACTAAGTATATCTCACACACTATTCATGACACTGATTGGTACCTGAAAAGACTTCTTGGTTGTAGGAAGGGACAAGGGAAAGGGTTCTATTATAGATGCTTGATTATATTCACTAGGATGGGGTATGGGAGAAGAGGACTGCACTTATGATCATGATGCTATTGGTGATATCTTGGGCCTTTTGTTATGTTTTTGTATAGCATGTTATATATGATTGTTTCTTTGTGTCCTGTGTATTTCCCTTTTTGTATAGTGTCATGAAATGATCATCATTTTGTATATGAAACTGGTGTTCTTTATCTAGATGATTTTATTCTACTTCTGATAATTTATATTATTACACTACTTACACTGATTTTATCTATTATTCACCTCCACTCTAACCTGGGGGGAAAGTCTTACCATGGACACACCATAGGTCCTCATTGATATTCAGACGCCACTGGCATATGGGGAGGTGTATTTGAGGCCATGTGGTCAACTAGGTTTGTTTACTTAGGAGTGAACCAGGTCTAGAATGCTAAAAAGTGGTATCAGAGCCTTTTTCCTTTTTGTATTACTATTTTTGAATGGTTAGACAAGAGATTAGGAAGTGTTGGAATTTGGTAATGAGCCTATGCCTTGGAGTAACTAACCCATGTACAAAGAGAATCCAAGTTTCCTAGGATGAGACTTGTTGTCCTATATTTATCTCTTTGTAGTTATACTGATTTCACCATTGGGTGATGCACTTGTTTTATGATGTGAAGTTTATGGATTTCTCATTTACCCTTGTCCTAGTAAGTCAAGGAAGTATTTTACATGCATCATCATAGGCATGTAGATATTCACATGTCATGTATTATGCCATGTCATATAGGTGTATCCCATTGCTTTCATTGCTTGTATTTCTAGTGGTTGTTGTAAGCGCCTTGATATTTATATTAGAATTACACTAATGTTCCTTGAAGAGAGATAAATAATTGGTTATTTAAAATGTTTGTGTCAACCTAAATTGTGTTTTCTCATATAGCTTGATGGTGGCACTCTAACTAACCAATTATGACATGTTTGATCTATGTACCATTGGTCACATGGGATGAAACATTAGTGGTTAAAATTAAATGGATGCTAATTATGATTTATAGAGTGTATGGGCCTCTATAATTTGGGAATGGTGATTCAGATAATTAAACCATTATAAAGGTCAGTGTAAATTACATTAAGTACCAAATTGAAACTTATAAAGTGTAGGATTTTATAACTTGCGAATGGTAGACACATCTAACTGCACCAGGATATATATATACTAATGAAAATGATTAATTTTAAATTCTTAAATAATGGTTATTGTTAAATGGGGATGTTAATTGCAACGTAAAAGGTATTTTCCTCAATACCTTTCAATTTACACTCCATATACTAGGAACTTTTTAATATGATATGGGACCTTGACCCTAACCCTACCTTAGTAGTGGGAAGTAGGAAGTATCTCTTATGACCCTAATAATCTTATAAAATTACCTAGACCTGGATTTAGGAGTAGGTATATGGGTGTTGGATCTTGTATGGGAAGGCGTTGTACCTATACTAATCCTTTATCTATGATCTATTCAGTTAGAAAATTATGTTTTGAGGCATGCATTTGGAAATTGTAAAAATATTACACCATGGTGACCTCAGGTTGAGTGCCATGAAGGTGACGATGACCATGATCCATAGGTGATGGGCCCTAAGCCACCAGTATTTCCTCCTATAGTACCACTTGTGGAACCACCTACTAGACTCAAGTTGGGCATCGATGCTCAATTCTGAGAGAGTTTCCTAGGGATTGTGCAGTCTTTGTAGAGAGATCTATTAGATGCCTCTTCTATGGTAGAGTTGATGTGAGAGTTACAGCAGTAGCAGCCACTTACGTTCTCAAGGGATAGTGTCCCCCAAGCTGTTGAGTCATGGATGGAGGTTGTGATATATATATTTGAGCACTTGGATATGCCTATAGAAAATAGGATCAAGATCTCAACCTACATCATGTGTGATTTCTCTAAGAGATGGTGTGATATTGTCACCTGAGCTTGTCAACATCAGGATATGGTCTAGAAGGATTTCTAAATGGACTTCTATGATTATTTTTTTCCTGTAGACACTAAGAGATGATTGGACTAGGGAATTTATGCACCTTCACCGAGGTGTTATGTCTGTGATGGAGTATACTTTTCATTTCACAGAGCTCTGGTGTTTCACACCTACTCTTGTTGATGATAATACAATAATAGCAAGATGGTTTGAGGATGGGATTGTATACATTATCTTATCTCTAGTTAATATCTTTCAGTTGACTACCATTTCATAGATAATGAACCAATTTATCATCACTGAGTGTAATTTAAGGGAAGTTGATGGTGTGGGCCAGGGTGGTTCATCACTTAAACAGGGAATCAAATCATTTAGTGGCTGGAAGTGGTGCCTTGAGTATGATCATGGGTATAGTTCCAGTCATATGGCACATACCGACAGTTACATGATATGCCACCAGTGTGGGAAGCCGAGTCACATGAATCCCCAATGAAATAGAGACCCATTTGAATTTAAAGCCTATAGAAAAATAGTCCATCTACAGTGTTTTTTCATAACCTTTCCCCTAAAACATAGTGATAAGTAGTTTTCTTTGAATCCTTATTTGGGAGTGGGATTATTAGCTTTGTGTCAGATAGGAAGTCAAGATAATACCAGTACATTAGTCTGGGGAGTGAGACATGTCCATGGGATCTAGTCTTATGAGATGTAGCAATAGCAGAGCGGGCCTACTCAGGATAGTCAGTTTGTGGCTCAGGGTCATGGTACTGACCAGCTTCATGTAGTACATCCTATACCATAGGAGAAAAATTTTGATCCTTCTATAGTATGAGGTAAATATTTTAGTAGCCTCTACTTTAGTATTTGTTATATTTGACATTGGCACTTCATATTATTTTATTTCTATAGCTATTATGCAAGGTTTGGGCCTTGAAATTGAGTACTTTTTTGGGGTAATGACTCTGGATACTCTATTAGGAACATGATCAGAGAGTATACATCGATGTAAGGATTGTCTTCTCAAGGTTAGTAGATTTTGTTTCATATGGAACATTTTCATCCTTTAGATGATTAGTTTTTATGTTATTCTTGGAATGGACTATTTAGACCTTTATTAAGACCATATTTATTTCTATAAATGGAAGGTGACTTTATCATCACCTGAGGGTGGTAACTACATGCATAAGGTAAAATGGGATTCCTGAGAAACTCAAGTTGGACCCAAGCATCGTGGGTTGGAAAAATAACATCTGAAATTTTCAATCTCATTATGAGTGATCGTGGATTGCAATAGATTTTTTTCCCTCCAATAGTGTATTGTTTCAAGGAAATATTCCCTAAATACTTTTATGGATTGCCTACTAAGAGAGATGAATATTTCACTGTTGAAATAGTGTCATGAGTAGTGCCAGTATCCATTCCTCCTTACAAGATGGATCCTACCAAGCTTTAAGAGATCAAAAGATATTTGGAGGACTTGAAAGATAAGGGATTTATATGACTCGGTACTTGTCATTGGGGTTCACATGTGTTATTTTCTAAAATGGTATGTGGGAAACTTAGGCTATATGTAGACTACTGGAATATGAATTTGCTTATGGTCAAGTATTGATATACTCAACCCTGCATAGATGATCTCTTCAACCAGCTCCAAGGAGAGAGGGTCTTCTCAAATATTGATCTATGATCATGCTATAATAAGGTGTAGTTCAGGACTTCAAATATACCATGTACAACTTTCCATAAAAAATACATCATCTATGGGTATTTAGTAATGCAATTCAGTCTTATGAATTCACCTATGATTTTCATAGCCTTGATGATTAGGTCTTCTACTCGTATCTAGATTCATTTGTGGTGATCTTAGTAGACAACATCTTGGTGTATTCTCACTCTCAACAAGACCATGATAAATATCTTAAGATCGAACTAAATACACTAAGAGACCCTTAATTGTATGCTAATCTCACAAAGTTCCACTTTTGGATCAATAAAGTTCGCTTCTTGGGTTACATTATCTCAGAGACAAGAGTATATATTAAACTAGAGAAGGTGAAAGTCCTGGTATCATGGGAGAATTATAAGAATTTCTTTGAATAAAAGAGTTTCTTGGGGATATATAAATATTATAGTCACTTTATTCAGGACTTCTCATGACTTTAATCACCTCTTATAGGATTGAAAAAGAAGTATGTTAAGTTTATGTAGTTTCAATCTTGTGAGAAATCATTCCAAGAGATAAAGGGGAGAATGACTTCGGCACTGATCCTAATTATTCCTAACCTTAGCTGAGGTTATACGATATAATTTGATGCATCAAGCATTGGGATGGGATTCATTTTAATATAGTTAGATTGATTCATGGTGTATGGGTCTTGTCGGTTGAGGCCGCATGAGAAGAATTACCTAATGAATGACCTTGATATGGCAGTTGTGGTTACTGACTTACATTGTTAGAGACATTATTTATTGGTAGAACGGTTTTTCATTTACAAAAACCATAAAAGTCTCAAATACATTTCCACTCAGCATGACTTGAATCTCAGGCAGTGCATATGATTATAATATCTATAGTCGTTTAACTTTGAGCTCGCTTATACACCTGAGAAGGGTAATGTAGTGGATGGAACTCTAAGCCATAAGACTCAGATACAGGCCATTCAAGAGGCTAGTACTAAGTGGAATTTGATGTCTCTATTCTCTGATATGAATTTGGATGTTCAAGAGTATCACAGGAATCTTTTTTTAGTAGCCTTGGAAATGGAAACTTCTCTTATGGAGTGGGTAAAGATGAGATGGCTTTCTGATCCTGAGGGCTTAGTTCTGAGGAAGAGTGTCTCATGTGAGGACACACTTCCTAGTTGGGTTATCGATGAGTATGAGATTATATAAATTCATGGACATGTCTGGGTACCTATAAACATATGGGGGAGTTGATGTGAGAGTCTCATGCCCCTATTTGGGCAGTACATCCCAGTCTTACTAGGATGTACCGTGATGTGCACCGCTAGTATTGGTAGTCGGGTATGAAGGGGAATATTTCAAGTTTTATTACATGGTGATCCATTTTTCATTAGGTGAAGATGTAGAACCAGTGGCATGTTGGACATTTACAGCCTCTATCCATTCCAGAATGAAAATGGGATGGCATCACTATGGATTTTGTTATGGGTTTGATGAGATCCCCTCAAGGCAGTGATGCGGTATACACTACTAGAAAATATGGTTTATCAGTGCTAAAAAATCATTTATCAATGCTAAAAAAATAACTTATAAAATTACATTTTATCAGTGCTAAAAAATTATTGATAAAAGTCAAAAAAAATTAAAAAAAAAATTAAATAAATATATGTAAATTGGAGGGTCCCCCTTTTAACCGCACTTGACCCCCCCCCCCCCCTCAACAGTGCTAGGAAGCCTCTCCCACGCACGGGCTTGCCACCCCTTTAATAGTGTTAGGTGCACACCCCCCACCCTTTAACATCGCTACCCCCTACAACCACCCGTGTACCCCTACCTCTTCTTGGATTCAAACCCAAGACCTCTCCCTTGTGCGCCTGCACCTTTACCACTCGCCCAGCTTTTTTGGTTCTCCATTTAATGATATATATATTTATTTATTTATATATATATATATATTAAGTTATATTTATTAATATATTAATATATATTTATATTAATATATATTTATTTATTCATAAATTAATATATATTTATAACTATTTATTTATATATATAGTTATATTTTTTTATTTGTATATTTATTTGTATATTAATATATATTTATAAGATTAGTTTTAAATACATTTATAAAATATTTTTTTTGTGTTTATAAATAAATAAATAAGCACACATATAAAACATACATACACATGTATATATATTATATATGTGTGTATCTATAAGTATAATTATACATATTTACATATATTTATACATATTTACATATATTTATATATATTTATATATATTTATATATATTTATATATATTTATATATATTTATATATATTTATATATATTTATATATATTTATATATATTATATATTCATATGTATATTCATATGTTAAGAGGTCGATTACATCCGCCATCACGGAACACAACGCAAGGAAGAAAACTATAGTAAATCGCAAGTCTATGGACTTGAACCCACAACCTACCCCGCACCCCACCCAAACCCTTACCACCCCACCACCAATGGCGGAGTGATTCATATGTTAGAATATATAGAAAACATATATCAGTTTGTTAATACACACACACACGCACACACACATTATATAGGTATATAAATATTCATATATTTGTATTGTAAATAAAATTGATATTAGTTTTTATTTATATAAGTCTTATATATTGAGAAATATATTATATATATAAATATGTTTATTTATTTATTTATAAAATTAAATTTTTATGTGTGAATATATAAAAAATATGTATGTATTCTCATATATTTGATTATAAATAATATTGTATTATGAAAAATGATAAAATTTTAAATCCATAATGTTGATATGAATGTAAGACCTAGGAATAAATTCATTCCCCACTAAAAAATGGCAAAAAGACCCCCTAAAACGAGGCTAAAAATCCATCGAATGTTAAAAAAAATTAGGTACCCCAACTAAAAACTCAGTTTTGGAGGAATTATGGGTATTTTTTGCATTGAAAAATGTGACACAAGTTTACCTCTATCATTGAGGGTGTATATCTCATTACAGGCTTTGATTTGATATGTGGTAGAGCTCAAATGGACATTCGGATCAAAAGTTATGGTCGTTTGAAGTTTGAGTTATGTTTTCAACTTATTTTAGATCTTTTATTGATTTTTTGATTTTTTGTGTCTTCAAATTGTTATTAAATGATTATTTCTCGATAATAATTAGCAAATTATTAATTAATAATATATTTTAAAATATTTTATAAGCCATTTTCACCAAATATCTTATATATTAAGTGTAAATGTCTATTTATACTTATCTAAAACATATTTAAAAATATATATTATATTTATATCAATATAAATATATTTATATTACTATATTATTTTTGATGATTTTTTTTTGAAATATACCATTTATCAGTGATAGTCAAAAAATTGATGATAAAGACCCTCCTTTATCAGCGCTACTAAAAAACACTGATAAAGGGGGTCTCTTTAACAGTGCTAAAAAAAGTAATGATAAAGGGGGTACCTTTATCAGTGCTAAAAAAAGCGATGATAAAGGGGTACTTTTAACATTTTTTTTTAGTATTGTTAAAAGTACCCTTTATCAGTGCTTTTTTTAGCACTGTTAAAGGGCGATGCTGCAAAACCCCATTTTTGTGGTAGTGATAGGTGATCATCGACAAGTTTACTATGGTCACTCACTTTATACCTATTAGAGGGACCTTTTTAGTGGATGGGGTTTTGAGGATTTACATTTGAGAGGTTATATAACTTTATGGTGTTTCTAGTTCTATTATATCAGATAGGGACACCCAGTTAACATCATGGTTCTAGAAGGTGTTATAGAAGTCACTAGGTTCATAGGTGCTTCTAAGTACATCATATCACCCTCAGACCAACAGTCAGTCCAAATGTATGATATAGGTGTTTAAGGACATGCTTAGAGTATAAATCCTTTATTTTATAGGTTCTTGTGAGAAGAACATACCTCTCACTAAATTTTATTACAATAATAGCTTTCAAGAAACTATTCAGATGGATCTATATGAGTCCTCATACGGTTGGTCAAGTCTTTCACCCCTATGATGGTTATAGGAAGGTGAGGTGGTGCAATTGGGACCTCATCTCATTCAGGAGACTTCATAGTAGGTAAAAATTATTATTAAATGTATGGCTATGACTCGGTCTAGGTAGAAGTCTTATACTTATTTTCATTTCCTTCCTATGGAGTTCGAGGTAGGACATCGGGTATTTTTGTGAGTTTCACCTAGATTGGATCATAGAAGTATTTAGAAATAGGGAAAGTTATTGCCTCGTTATGGTGGTTGTTTTTATATCTTGGATAGAGTCTGGTTGATATCCTATCAGTTGACCATACCTCAGAGGTACTGAGTCATGCACGACGTCTTCCATGTATTGTGGCTTCACCATTATTATTCACACTTATCTCATTCTTTTGATCCTGAGCATATTGAGCTAGAATTTGATTCTTATTTTGAGGATAATCATATTTGTACCATCGATCAGAGCATAAAGGCTCTCTGAGGAAGGTTGGTTCCGCTAGTTCGGGTGATATGGTAGCACATGCATGTATGGGATGAGACATGGGAGAAAGAGGCTGACATGCATGCTCAGTGGATGAAATTGTTCTTATATGATGCTCAACCACCCTCATAATGAAAACTCAGGGATGAATTTTTTTATGGAGGGGAGGTTGTAACGTCTTAACTTTTCAGATAGCTATAGTTTTTTTTAGTTAAACTATTATTGGGTTCAGTTGAGTTGGTTCAGAACTTGTTAAAGGATATTGCATAGGCTATTGGGGTGCCTCTAGAAGGAAATAACAACTACATAGAATCTACGGGATAAGTTTGGAAATAGATAGATTATGGAGTAAGTCTATTGTTTATGCCATAACTTATTAATTTATGGTGTAAACCCTTCTTACACTGTAAATAGCTCAGGCAGACCCCATGAAGAGGGAATATTTATGGTGTAAATCCTCTATTTATGCCATAAATATGTTTACCATCTTAAAAAGAGGGGAAATTACCTTTTGGACCCTAATTACTTACAACCTAATATTTTCCTTTCTCCTGTTATTCCCACACATAGTATCCCCTCTAGTTGTTTAATCCCCCTTCTCCCTCTCAATTTAGGCTTTAAGATAGCTTCTTTGTCTGACATCATAATCACTCACCGTCGGTTGTGTTGGATAAATAATGGTAATATCTTAAATCATATTCCTTATTTTATTCATTTATCTCACCCACATGGATGTTATTTCTAATAAATCTAATATTCCATATTCTCAGGGCATTTTTTTATTCCGCTGATTTCTTTCATTCTAGCTCAAATATGAAGATGATATTGAATGAGGAGTTATCTACCACCATAAGGTAGGTGGTTTAGTATTTATTCTTAAAATCTCATTGATATATACCATGTGATGTGATGCAGCAACACCAGACCTTCCATGAATTAACTTAAACTGTAAATTTCCATAATGTGAATTGTTAGTCATGCTAGAAATTCCCCTTACACTCTTTTTGTTTTTGGAGGACATTCCTTTCGACTAGTGACACCCCTTGAGTTGTGCTTATGAAATGTATTTGACCTTGGAATTTCTTATGTGACCAACTCACCCTCTAAGTGGGGTTGGCTTGATAATTAAATTGAAATACATTAATTTAATTAAATGGAACTGAATGGTATGATCATGTCACATGCCTTTATATAAATAGTGGATTGTGACCTTGTCTACTTCAATGTTAAATGGTTGGAAAACGTCTCTTGTTTTATGTTAAAGCATTACATAAATGAAAAATTGTTATCATTATTTATCTCCCATGTATAATAGACATTGAGACATCATTAAGTCTATTGTTGGACATGAAGCTTCTCGCTCCCTTAACGTATGATGATGGGAATGACATCTCACATCATTTATTGAATGTTGGAAACGATGTTTCATGTTCCCCTGGAGGTTTTTGGACATGAAGTTTCACTTCACTCATTGGGTTGATGAATATGATTTCATCTGTATCCTTGATCAAATTCTTGGTTTTGTTTCCTTATCTACAACATGAGACTCTTATGATTTTGCATGGATGCCTTGGGTATACCCTTGGTCATGGATATTACTATGTATCTATACACAGACACACACACAAAATTATATGTATATACATATAATTTTGTGTGTGTGTGTGGTGACACATTCTTAGAGGTATCTCGTCTTAGGCCGAGGTAGGTATAATTAGGCAGGTGTCCTCGAGGAACCCGATTTGACCTGGTAACAGTTTACATTTCTGCTTTGCATTGTTATATTTTTACACTTCCATTTTATATGCATGGGTTGGATCATACTAGATGTCGTTGGTGGTGGACTACTGAGTATATCTCACACTTTTTTCGGTCCACCGATTAGTACTCAAATAGACTTCTTGGTTGAAGGTAGGGATATGGGAAAGGGACCAACTATGGATTCTTGATTTTCTACACTAGAATGGAGTATAGGAGTAGAATATTGAGCTTATGATCATGATGATATTGGAGATATATTGAGAATTTTTTTTTTGTATATCATGTTATATATGAGTGTTTCTTTGTATCCCATGTATTTCCCTTTTTTAATAGTGTCGTAACATTATCATTATTTTTTATGTGACTCCATTGATCTTTATCTAGATAATTTTCTTCTGATTATGCTAATTTATATTATTACACTACTTTTGATTATTTTATTTGTTATTCATTACTATAATTCAATCTGACCAGAGGGCATAGTATCCCCATGGACACACCCTAGGATCTCACTACTAGTCGATAGCCTCTAGAATATGGGGAGGCATGCTTGAGGCTATGTGTCCAACCAGGTTTAGTTACTTAGGAATGAACTGATTCTGGGATTCTACACAAGCACCAAGATACATAGTCTATAATATCTCTCTTTATGTTGTCCCCTAAGAAATACTCTTTTATATCTTTATACATCTTCATGCTTCCATGATGAATAGATAATGATGAGTTATGAGCTTCTTCTACCAGTTCCTTCTTTAAGTCAAGTATTGATGGGACACATACTCAGTTCTTGAACCTTATCATTCCATTACAATCAAGGTTGAAATCAAGGACATTTCATGTAATCTTTTACATCTCTATATCCTCCTTTTTCACCTATCTAATCTTCACATGGATAGATGGTTGAACAATCATTTTATAAAGATACAATTTATCCCCTTGCTTCAAGATTTCAAGGTTCATTCTTTGAAAATACATAAATATTGTATCTTCTATGATTCTCATCATAAATAAGTTTTCATTTTCTTTAAACTCAAATAATCAGTCGTCTTTTTCACTTTAATAGGGTGGTAATATATTGAGTAGTCATAATCTTTAATCAATTCCAGTCATATTTTCTAGTACATATTCAACTCTTTTTGGGTGAATATATACTTTAAAATTTTATAATTAGTATATATGTCACACCTTTATCCATATAGATAATTCAACCTAATCTTTAAGGCATATATTACCACTACTAACTCCAAATCATGAATCGGGTAATTTTTCTCATGAACCTTAAATTGGTGTGAAACATAATCTATCACCATATCATTCTACATGAGAACACATCCCAAACCTTTCTTTGATACATCACTATAAATCACAAACCCTTCTCCACTGTAATATAGTATGAGTACAAGTTCACTGACCAACATTCTCTTCAGTTCCTTGAAAATTTCTTCACACTCTCCATACCAAAGGAACTTAACTCCCTTCCAAGTTAACTTGGTGAGTGGATTAGATAGTCATGATTAATCCTTCACAAAACATCAATAATATCTATACAATTAAAGAAAAATTTGAATCTTGTTCATAGTGGTCATTTTGGGCCAATGTTTAATAACTTTGTTCTTTGATGTATCCACTAATATTTCCTATCTTGAGATTATATGACCCAAAAATGAAACTTCTATAGAAAAAATTAACACTTGGTAAACTTTTCATAAAACTTATCCTTAGGGTATTTAGTACAATCCTTAAGTGATATTAATGCTCTTCCATTATCTTAGAATATATAAAAATACCATCTATAAATACTACCAAAAATTGATCATGTTAATCACTAAATACTATATTCATTAAATCCATGAAGATAATGGAGTAATTAATAAGATTAAATGGAATCACTATAAATTAATATTGTCCATACCTCAGATGGAAAGTTGTATTGGGTATGTCTTCACTTTTTAACCTCAACTAATAGTATCCAGGTCAAAGATAAGTCTTATAAAAATATTGAACTCCTCATAATTTATCAAATAAATCATCAATATGGGGTAGAGGATATTTATTCTTGATCATGATCATGTTATATTCCTGATAATCAATTCAAAGTCACATTGATCCATATTTATTCTTAAAAAAAAGGATAGTTTCACCCCATATAAATTCACTTGACCGAATTGATCCCTTATTGAGATTCTCCTTGAGTTTATTCTTCAATTATTACAACTCAATATGGTCCATTCTATATGGAGTCTTTGAGATTGGTGTAGCATTGGGTATGAGTTCTACTAAAAATAGACTATGTGATTCAAAATAAGACTAATACACTATTTTGGAAATACATCAACAAACTCTCATACAATAGGAATATCTTTGATGTTGATTTTATCCCCAACCATCTGAGATAAATACCCCCTTTGAATAGGAATCAAGACCCATGCAATGAATGTGATTTATATTGGAAGTTCATATTTATCCTCATATTGATAGACAATAATAGGTTGGTTCATAATATCAAATGTGACTTCCCTTCATAGAAAATCAGTATAGGCTTTGTATAAAGAAATCAAATCCATTCCCAAAATCACATCAAATTCAACTATAGGAAGAATAACAAGATTTATAGGGTGCACATTCCCATAAAAACAATTGTGAAAGAATTATATACTTGATAGGTGATCATCATACCATTAATATTTTTTACTAATATTTCAACATTTAATCATTAAGGTGGTAATGTAATACCCTTAGAAAATTCTTTAGATATAAAAGAGTGGGTAGAAACATAATCAAATAAGACATTAGTAGTTCTACAGTATATGGTAAGTGTACCTTTCACTACTTTGTTACCATACCTCACATCAGTAATAATTATCTTGTGATATTTTCATTTATTTATGGGCTTAAGAGATTGTTGATTTCAATTGACATCGTTATCCTTTGGATTCAAGCATGGGTTGGCATAATTTTCATACTCCTTGGAATTATAGCATTGGAGTGTGTGTGGTGTATTCTGAAGAGTGTTATCTTGATTTGTATTATTAGTAAGATTATTCCCATTAATTAGACATTTTATTACCCAATGACCTTATTTTCCACGCTTAAAACATTTATCGATACCCTTAATAAAATTTCCTCCATGTTTATTTCCACACTTCTGGAATAAAGGAAAACTCATATTCTTTGCTTTGTGGTTTTTTATTAGAGTTTCCTTTTAATTAAATATATTTTATTATCAAAACCATGAGATTTATGGGTGAATCCAATCTCCACTTCCACCCTGATATCACATCAAATGATTTATTTATAGCTATGAAAGTATCTTATGGATAACACTCTTTGGAGACTTGGTTTTAAGCCACTGAATAATTAATCAATCTTAATTTTTGGTTCAATGATAATACCAGAATCATACATCACAAGTCTTGTAAAATTTACCTCATAATTACTAATGGGTTAATAATACTTTTTCTTTAGATCATGGAATTACTTCTCCATTTTAATATGAATAATATAGGGAAAGTACTTATTGAAAAATAATTTCCTAAACTCATCCCAATCCATGGAGTCGATTTATTCACGATGCCTAATATTATTGAGAAGAGTTAACTATTGATCTACTTCACCTTCTAAATGATAAATATATATATGATAACTTGTTAATGTTACAATCACTGGAGGATAGAAAATATCTTTTCAGTTGTACTAATCCATTTCTCGATAGTTAGTGGATCAATAGAACCACTAAAAGAATGTGTTATTTACCTCATGAAGGACTTAATAGTACGTTGTTCCCTCCTTTTATCATTTTTAATCTTGGTATGATTCATGTCTTGAGAAAATTATGTAACCATAGAAACAATATTTTTCATTTCATCTCCCATAACCTTCAGTTTTTCAAGAGGACAATCATTACATTGCCCATCACATTTAGTGTTAACATTTCTCCTTTTAGTTTCATCCATTGATTGAAACCAAAAATCATAGCATGAGAAATAATAATCATAGTGAGAAATCAAATAATCATGAAAATCATTTATAATGTGTCTAAATATTGACACCTTGTTTTCAATCTAAGACACCATAGGTATAACATGGGTTATTCTTGGTCATAATCTATTCAAATCCTTCATAATGGTTCATAAATAAAATGTAAATTAACTCAAAAATATCCCTAGGAGTGTCAAACTAGGTGTGTAATAAAGTCTCATTCACCATGAACCAAAATAATGGAAGATATATACTTGACCAAATCATTTCAGGGTTATTACCCCTAGATGCATTTGTGCTAAAACCACGTTCACTTGTAGTATCTAGACAGGGATGTATTTTCATAGGAAACCATACTATTTTATTTACCATAACTTAGGATGTTCTTCTATACTTAGGAAAATCCTAAGGGTTTTCACTAAATTTTTCTCATCCAAGTTTCCAAAAATGACTAAACCTTGCTCATATTATAATTATGGTGACCCTAAACTTTACATACGTAAATACTACATCTAATTAGTGGAATATTCATTACATATAAATA
Organism: Viscum album; assembly: GCA_963277665.1. Classification (NCBI taxonomy): domain Eukaryota; kingdom Viridiplantae; phylum Streptophyta; class Magnoliopsida; order Santalales; family Viscaceae; genus Viscum; species Viscum album. The sequence continues at coordinate 1,471,217,904 of OY728158.1, forward strand.
CAATCCATACCATAATTGTAAATTTTTAGTTTCTTTGGAAACTTAGATACATAAACAACCAGTACATAAAAAGTATATATAATTTACCATTAAGTTCTTCACAACTAATTTCCTTCTTAGATATATCACACTTAAAACCATTCTCCATAACCTATGGAAGATAAACATAAGAAAGGGTGAGATCAGATGCTCGGTAAGGGTAAACATAAGAGATATCAATTAATGATCATAATTGAGCATAAGATAAGTATAATGGTATGATAACATGATCAAAACTTATAATAATCATACTCAATCATTCAAATATATTTAATAATGAATCATGTAATAAGTTATTGTCAATCAAAATACATAAGTCATAAGACTGTGGGATCATCAATAATAAATCATGTATCATGAGAACATAACATAAGAATAAAGAATAATTTTTTGGTATACAAATAAGAATATAAAATAATTTCCTTAATCAAGGTTCACTACAAAGACTATCATGGTGGATTAGGTTCACTCCCCATTTCATCATTTCCTAAGTAAAGGTTCACTCCCAAGACTATCTTATTTAACAAAGTATCATACTAAACTAGGTTCACTCAACATTACAATAATTATTATCTCATGATATATATATATATATATCTTTATCCAATTAATTATAGGAATCTATAATTGTTATCTCACCCGTTATATAATGAAAACCATGCATATGTATCTGACATGATCATAAAAATTTCATCATATCATCATATCATAACTCGTGGAAAGGATACGGGTTTTATAAAAATTTGATCATCATAATAATAAACCATCCATTAAAAGAATAAAAATGGTAGGATTGGATCATATCCCTAATAAATCATAATAAACATCAAATGATGTTTTCATAGATGAAAATACCATTAAAATATCACATGAACATTTCTTGAGGAAAATACCCTTTTCATTTTAAAATCATTTATTTAAAATATAATTTTTTTAATATATTAAGGTAAAAATTTTCTTTGAAAATAACCAAGTAAAATTATATAGTAATGTTCAAATAAAATAGTTTTCATGATGATGGGTAAAGTTGTTCCTGAGATGTAGGCTAAAACAAAAAATTCCTTTCACATTTTCGGTAAAAAGTCAAAAGTACCATGTTTGGAAATTGATAAGGAGGTTGCTTTTAAAACTTGGTAAATAAAGTAAAATATATTTAAAAATTAATTTAAATGATATTTTTATAAAACTAAAAACATTCTTGAAAAAACATTTTAAATAAAATATGGTCATGAAAGAAAAGATTCTCGACTGAAGAGAGAAACATGGCCAGTTTTCCTTAAAAAATCTTTTGGTATCTTTAGTACTTAAAGGGGGGAATGAAAGAAAAACATGTAATAACCATAAATAACCAGAGGATATTAAAATTCATAATATTTTGTATAGATAGATCATATAGTTTCATCATTTCAAATTTAAGTATAAACAATTCTAGTAAAAATGAGATTGTAACATAAAACTCTTACCTCAAGTCTGTCTTGCTTCGTAAGCGCTCTAACTGCCAGTATAATAAGTTTTAATTTATTATAATTATACACATAAATCATAATCATACCTATAATATCATACATGGTTTACTTATAACATCTTATCACACTTTCATTAACAATCATTCATTGTCATCATCATTTGGGGTGTTAACCACTTCATTTTTCATGTATGTTTTGGTTCGACATTTATGTTCCTTTCACTTTTACCATGGTTACTTAATATATAGAATGTAAATAATGATATAAATATCTTATATATTCATTATATACATATTTATTACCATTCATATAAATCGTTGATCAAAAATAAATTTCATCACTATGTGGAGACGGTAGTTTGTACGTACGCACGAGTGATGTTTACATTCGATGGATGGAATGAAAGAAAGGTAAATATTAATTCATATTTATATATTCATTATTATATCATATATATCATATGTGTGTCTGTGTGTATTTAATCTATTCTTATTACCATCCAAGTAAAGTGGAAATGAAAAACAAATTGCATCGCTTCTTGGAGGTGGTAGTCCGCACATACGCACGAGCGATGTTATTATTTTCTAACAAACTGGAAGGTAAGAAGGTACATATGATATTATAATTCTAGTATAATAATTATGACATAAATATCATATAAAAATATTAAACCCATTATAATAACCATCCATGAAATATGGATATGGAAAATGAATTGTATCGTTGCGTGGAGGCGGTGATCCACACATACACAGAAGTGATACTTTGTCACTGCTCCACAGCCCGATGGGGCATAGTATCCAAGTAGAGGACTCATGCCCTGGTATAATAGGAGGATTCCACTCAATATATAGATAGAGGACCCATTCCATGGTACGACAAGAGGGTTCCTCTTGGTAGGTAGAATATCCATGCCCAGATACAACAAGGGGGCTCCACTTAGTAGATAGAGGACTCATTCCCTGATACAACCAAAGGGTGTCGCTTAGTAGGTAGAGGACTCATGCACTGATACAATAGAAGGGTGCCACTAAATAGGTATAGGACCCATGCCTTGATACAATATGTGGGAACCACTCAATACATAGAGGAACCATGCCCTGATACGACATGAGGGTGCCACTCAATTGGTAGAGGACCCATGCCCTAATACAATAGGAGGGTTCCACTCAATAGGTAGAGGACCCATACCCTGATATGATAGAGGACCTATGCCCTAATACAATAAGAGGGTGTCAATAAATAGGTAGAGGACCCATACCCTGATATGATATGAGGGTTCCACTCAATAGGTAGAGTAACCATGCCCTAATATGATAGGAGGGTTCCACTAAACCTGTATGAGGAGTATGGGGGATTTCCAACCCCGGTCTCTCTTTGATGATCCCGCCTGATCATTGTTGTCATCGAGTGCCGCCAAAAGAAACGTCATGCTATAAAAATCTTGCATTGTATCTCAAAATCCATTATGAATAACACCATTGTGTTCTACGTGGAAAAACACTCAGGATAGGCTACTCGTAAGTCAAAATCTGAGTCAAAACAAATGAGATACGAGAGGTAGAAGTTTCATAGAAAAGGAAGTACACGACGTGTAAGGGGTCCGCACAACTTGTGGCCCCACTCCTATGATCGGTCATGTCCTCATCGGTACATGGATCAATAGCCATGTAGCACTACACCGTGTGTAAGGGGACTACACGACGAGTCTCATCCTCCCGGGGTCAAACCATGTGCTCCTGATCGTGCCCATGTACATTGGTCATGTGCGAGTACACGGCGTGTGTCTGGCCATGTCCATCTCTATGTACTTCCGGAGTACACGTCGGGCCACTAGCACTGAGTCACACTGCATGTGGGGGACCCACATGGTGTGTGATATTTAACTCACCCAAAAACCCTAGTCATCGCGTCCAAGGTACTACACGGCGTGTGTTCTTCATACTACACTGCGTGCTGTCAGGTTTTTCATAGAATTCATGAAATCCTCACGTGGTTTCCAGATCAGGGCTTGACGTCGTGATTTCCCACCATTTAACCACCCGAAATCAGTGGAAAACTCCTCTGGTTATTGATTTTGGCCCTCCGGTGGCTAGAAATTGGAATCTGATCCTCCGCTCAAAGCCACCATGCGCCTCACGCGTCTCCTGTGTCATTGCCTTCTCTGCTTCGGATCCTGGATCCACGAAGCCATCACCGCTATCTGCAATCCTCTCTGATTCATCCTCAAAACTCCAATCTGGTCATTGTGTGCACATCAACCGTGAATATGGGGGTCTAATCACACTCGGACCCACCAGAAAATAGTCGAATTGTGACCCCATGATCCAATGATGAAGAACGCGAAGAACGGGTGGGAGAAAGACACAAGAACAATAGTGATAACGTCATTGGCCAAGATGGAAGGAGTGATTTCATGGCATAAACAAAAATAAATTGATAAATAAATTCAATTTGATACACGGGTTCATGCAAGGTATTAATTTAAACACAAATCAAAGAATAACAGATTTGATCATGCTCAAGCTTTTAATTAAGGGCAAAAACCACAATTGATGGGTCATACCTCGTGATTGGATCGTTTGTTGGTGAAGAATGATTTCGCCAGCGATGAGGAAGATCCGTTGCGTTCGCTGTCAGTCAAACCACCTCAATCTGATCGCCAATCATCGTCCGATCTTGATCCGCCAACGAAGAACGTTGGAACCTCCTCTCAACGATCTCAGTGTTATGCGGCTAACCCTGACAATTTTCCATAGCAGGATACTTATAGAGGGAATTAGGTGATGGGTATTAAATGAATTAATTAATTAATTTGCTTAACATACCCACTAACGGTTGCCTTATCCGAACGCCCGGCGCCAACCAACCACTGCAAAAAAAAGTATTTCCCGATAGGTTTTTTTTGGCATTTAGCGACGGTTTAAACTGCCGCTAAATGATGCACGACACTTTCTAAAAGTGTCGTCTATTTGCATGTCGGGAATCATTTCACGGCAGTTTTTTTTGCGGTTTTTTATTTAGCGGCATTTCATTTAGAGAAGTTTTTTGTTTTTTAAATTTTTTTATTTACGTAATTAACTTATTTATTATTTATTTACGTAATTAATTAATTTATTATTATTTATTATTATTTATTATAATTTATTTATTTATCCTACGATGTATGCATATTTCATGCATGTCGTGCATAAATCTCGCATATATATGCACTGAGAGAGATTTGAACTCCTTAACTCTTGGCTATTCTGTAAAGACTTTACCACTCCATCAAGTTATTCTTGTGGTGAGTAAACAATATGTAATATACTTATATATATACAGATAAAAATCAAATAACGATATTAAATAATAATAAATAATGAATATATAATAAAGAAGTAACAAATAAAAAATAAATTAATAAATAATAGATAATAGATAAATAATAATAAGTAAATAATCAATAAATATTAGATAAATAATAAATACATAATAATTAAATATTGAATAAATAAATAATATATAGTAAATAAATAATATTTAATAAATAAATGTTGAATAAATAATAAAAATAAATAGATAATATATAATAAATGAATAATAACCAATAAATAAAAAAAAATCAAATGAATAGATATTAAATAAATAATAAATACGTAATAAATAAATAACAATAAAATAATTAATCAATAATCAATAATCAACAGATAAATAATCAATAGATAAATAATCAATAAATAAATAATCAATAAATGATAAAAAAATGATAATAATAAATGATAATAAATAATATATAATAAATTAATAGATAAATAATAAATAATAAATAAATGATAAATGATAATAAATAACTAATAAATAATAGATAAATATATATATAATACATAATAAATAATTAATAAATGAATGATAAATAAATAGTAATTGATAATTAATAATTAATAAATAATAGTAAATTCTAAATAAATAATAATTAATTAATAATTAATAAATCAATAATAAATAAATAAATAACGACTGTATAATAAATAAAAAATTAATACTTAAATAATAAATTAATATTTAATATATAAACAATTAAAATAAATAAATAAATAATGAAAAATAAAACAATATGAAATATTTAAGTAGTAAACAAATTATAAATCAATATATAATAAATAATAAATAAATATCAAATAAAAAAAAGATAAATAATAAATAATAAATATATAAATATATAATAAATAAATAATAAATAATAAATTGATAATAAATTAATAATAACTAATAAATTGATAATAAATTAATAACAAATAAAAAATTGATAATAAAGTAATAATAAATTAAGAATGAATATTAAATTAATGATAAAAATAAATAAATAATAAATAAGTAATAATAAATAATAAATATTATGTAATAATATATAAAAAATAGTAAATAAATATTAAATAATAATTTAATAATGAATTAATAAAAAATAATAAATTAATATATAATAAATAAGTAATAAATGAATAACTAATAAATGAAGAATGAAAAAAATAAAAAATAAAAAATAATAGGTTATAAATAATAAATATAAATAAATAAATATACATACAACAAAATTTACATAAATATATATAAACACATATTTATGTTACATAAATATATATAAACACTATATATATAATTATATATTAATATATATAATTAAACGCAAGTAAATATAAATATCTATATATATATAGCCATATAATATATAAAAATATATATATATACATGAATATGTATAAATATTAACAATTGTATATAAATAGAGACAAATATTCATAAATACATATAATATCCATGAAGAGATGCAATTATATATGCCTTGAAAAAAAGATACAATTATATATAATTTTAAATAAATAATGATAAATGTATAAAAAAATATAAATAAATATACATTTTTTGACAAAATATAAATAAATATACATAAATGTATAGAAGTACATACAAATATATATATAACATATAATAAATCACCAAAAGAGAGAAAACCACAATAACTACAACATTATCAAATCAATAGGAATATAGATCAATGGAATAAAATTGTAGACAACCTAAAAAGGTAAATGAAGACACTCTTAAATGAAGATGAAATCTCATCAAATGTTCAAAAATCATGATATCCGAACAAAAAACTTAGTTTTGGAGGCCTTTGGAGCTTCTTTTAACCTCAAAAAATAGTGATCGGGGTATCTTTAATCAACAGGATGTAGGGCTCATCGTTGACTTCAATTTGATATGTGGTAGAGCCCAAACAGACACCTGAATCAGATGTTATGACCGTTTGAAGTTGGAGTTTGATTCCCAACTTTTCTGAAAACTATAATAAATGTTATTCCATTAATTATTACAAAATTATTATACAATGTGATTGTGGTTTATTTCATAAGCTTCCATTTGATAGGTTTTGAAGCTAAAACGGACATCCAGATCAAAAGTTATAGTTATTTGTTGGTGATTTCTGATTTTCAACTTACACAATAATTAAATCAAGTTTCGGATAAATATTAACTAATAATTATATCAAATTAATAATTAACATATTATAATTAATTAAAATTTTAAATAATAAAAAACAGATGAATAAAAAAAATAAAAAAAATATTAATAATCTCATAATTATCTAATATTTAATATTTTTTTCTCATTAAATTAGCTTCAATTTTTATAAAAACTGGCGCTATTTCGGGGTGGTTTTTATAAACTGCCCTAAATATAATTTTTTTAAAAAAAATATCTAAACGAGCGGCAGTTTTTTTAAAACCACTACTAAAAACCACCACAATAATAATAATAATAAGAATAATAAGAATAATAATAATAATAATAATAATAATAAATCACATTTAGGGGCGGTTTTAGGAACTACCGCTAAAAACCGCCGAAAAACCCATTTTTTCTTGTAGTAAACTTTAAGTCGCGCTTATGGTAAATCTCGTGCCCCAATTCAACAGTGATATTAGATTTTCAATTTGATATACGGTTCAAGAGATATTCCATTATTTCTAAAAAACTGTGTGCATGTGATATAAAACATATTTAGTATTTTTATAAAATTAATTTCGGGCTCAACAGACATCGGAATTACGCGCTGTCTCAACGCCTGATTCCGAAAAATATCTATTAATATATTTCAAAGTATTACAACATAAAAACAAAGTATTTACAAGATGTGTCAAAAAAAATTAGGCCCAATAAGACCTTTTAATTGGGCTGACCATATTGGGTCGGGCGGGTCCCCTAACCCATGGCTAATCGTTTGGGTGGAACTGGGAAAGTTTACTTTGTTTTTGGGAGAATAATAGGTTGTACTATTTTAATATGGTGCATTGCTTTCTTTATCATGATTGATAAACTGTTATGTTTTTAAAATCTGCTAACCCGCTTTGAATGACTTGGTTACATGATTGAAAATAGATCTTGTATGAGATTTCATGAGAGTCTTGGGGAATCCTACTAAGTATTTGTAGACTCACTCGTACCCACACATTTCACGCGTGCGTGTAGATGTTTCATGTTGTGATGCAGGTAAGAGCAAGCCTCCGATATTCATTTGCAATCGAATCTAGGGGTGGAGTTTGTGGTGGACGCAGTGGTGTTTTGTCATACATTGCAAGAGGAGTCAGACCATCCGCATTGGGTGAACATCGTTTTTTTTAGTCGAGTTATGTTGGAATGGTGACAATTTTGTTTCCGGTGACCCTCTTTTGGTTTTCAGTTTGTTTTAACGGGTGTTTTAAATTCTGGTTTTGATTTTTAACATGACAATAAAAACATGCATCTGCGTCTCATTTGATGGTTTGTATATTTTGAGGGTAAATCGTTGTGATTTTGTATATTCATTGACATTAGTTGTCAAACTCTGACGATCAGAGAACATACGTGAAGTCTTATGACGATCATGACTTGGATTGTGGTATACAAGGTTGGGATGACCACACCCACAAGTTATTTCATGCCTTTTTAACTAGGGGAGGAGCTGATGACAACTATGTCCAACATGAGACACCTCCTCCCATCATAACATCTAAAACCCAAATACAAGATCAATGTAATAAAAATGCCCACCATTTATATTTCATTAAATTCCATTTTATTTTATATGTTAAATCAGTCCAATTTTAACTTCACAACAAAATAAATAATATTATAGTTATAAAAAATATTATATTATATTACATTATATTATATTATCACCATTCATTATTTGAGTTAATAAAATGGTCGACGACAAAATCGACCGACCCACGCACAGAAGCTGAGCTGCCAATTCCATACCGATCGCTCGATTTTTCGTGATCGAGGGTTTTGAAGCTGCAGCCGACGACGGCTTCTGGGCAGCCGACAACGTTACCATTAACTCGAGGGACATGGCAGCTGCCCCAACTCGCATCATTTACATTTCGACTCACGCTATTCCCGAGGAATTGCGTCGTGCAAGACCTCCTCCTTTCCAACTCTTTTCTTTGCGTCAACTCTTGCTCGTGGGTTCGGTTGCAGTTAGCTTTATGGCGTATTCAGTCAAACGCCGAGAGCAGGGCACCGTGCGGTCGCAGGAATTATGGAGGGCGGCGGCGGATTGAGCCGAGGCGACAAGAATATGTGGGTCTTCCGAAGCCTGTGTTCCTATTCGACGAGTTCCTTTCTGCATTTACTGCATGTGACATAATCGATTTTCTTTTAGTACGACCTGCATAATGCTGTCTGTTCGTTTGACCTAATCTCACTTGGCCTCATTTTTAGATTTCTGTGCCGGATTCTCTTCGCTTTCGCGTTATTCACTCCCCCGCCCCAATTGCCCACCTTAATCCCATTGGTTGTGCGAAACCTAAATATTTCGTTTTTTGTTTTCATTCCAATCCAACTGGACGATGGGGGGAGGTTACGATACTATCATGTGGTGGGGGGATTCAGTCATAATCCACAAAAGAATTACATGTTTGGCAATAGCTTACATAGATTTAATTCGCATTTCAGGTTTTTTTTGGCCATGAACCCTAACACCGACGGTAGTAGCATGGAACAGATAATAAATTTAGGGCATTCTGTGGGTGGGCATTTGGAATAAGTGCAATGAACGAAAACACTGATTCAGAGGGTGAAAGGTTATTTCAATGGCAGACCTTACATTAATGGCCACGGATCCCGTTTCTGAATTAGTTTGGTCGCCAAATAAAGGCCTGAGTGTTAAATGTGCTGATTGCAGTTCATCTGAGAAGCTACCTTCTCTTCCGCGTGGTGCTGGACCGAGCACCATAGTTCCTTTAACAGGAGGGCAAGGCCCCCCCATGCAACCGAATGCTGAAAAACATGCCTAGGGGATCTTAATGGGAACACTGCCGGCCTTTCCTTTGAACTTGTCAGAAGATGAAGACACCGCAGGTAACCATGATTGTTTCCATGTTTTGAAAACTCTCTTTATTTTGTGTACGATTTGTGATCATATTGAGGATTTGCAATAGTTCGCGGTGTTCGATTCACGGATCATCATTTCATGACAGCTGATGTTAGCCTGAGAAACTGCGCAGTTCCCAATCCATGTTAGCTCAACATTGAAATTTTCTCTCATCTAGCCAAGTAAATCCTTGATAATTTCTTAAAAGTGGGCTCACTTAAATTGTGGGCTTCCTGCAGACACAATGATCAAACCTTGGCATATTAACTCTCATGAAGTGATGCATTCTGATACTATTTGTTTCTGTACAGATAAGTGTAAAGTAAGCCATGCATCAAGGACTGACGGGTCACCCAATGCTGTGATGTTGAATTTAACACCTAGAAATAAAAAATCTGATTTATTTATGGAAATGGAAAGCAAAATCAAACTGAAAACACTGCTGTGTGATGTTGGCCCTTCAAAGAAATTCGAGTCTGCAGCTGATGAAAATGGTTTATTGCCTTTGAATGGTGAAAGGGTTTCCGCTGCAATAAATGAAGAAACACTTCCGAACAGGATGGATCAATTGAATCACTTTCAATTTAAAAGCATCCAAAGCTACCAGAGGAAGGACAAAGGAAAGGCTTTATCAGATGCCCCTGTTCTTCATAGAGTGTCGAAGGAGGAAGATGGCACCCATGGAAGCATTGAGAGTGCAGGCTCATCTGTTGTGGGAAAGACCCAGCTAAGCTTTGAGCGGCCCTTGATTGTCATTGGGGACAGAGCCAGAAAAAAAGAAGAAAATTACCCTCCTTCCACGTCCTTCGTAAGACATGGCAACACTTTTATGAACTGGATATCAAACGTGTTGAAGGGATCATCAAAGTTAGATCAGGATGGCTCATCAGCTGTTGCTGTCTCGCTTCCTTATCATGTAGCGGAGAAACAAAAGCAGGAGCTCATAATGTGTGTGGAAAACAAAGATTCTGAATGTAAAATGGGATTTCGGACGATCTTCCAGTCCTTATACTGTCCAAGTGCAAGTTCACAGGATACGAGATCACTGAATGTGCAATATCAGATGGAGGAAGCATCAAAAGATATTTTGCTTGCCAATACGATAAATAACACCCAAAGGATTCCAAATGCTTCCCATGTGAGCATTGATCGATATGGTTTCCCTCAGAAGGAGTTCAACCAATTTAAATCTGCAGATGGCATCAGCCCATTAACCCATGCTATAAAGTCTTCCACCACTTTTTCTGTCGTGCAGGAAAATGCCCACACTCACAGGGGATACAGATTTAATCGTAAAATTGACGGCGCCCCGGAAAACCGTGGAGCAGGCTCTTCAAGCTACTCCTTGGGTAAGCGTAAAATTGACAGCACTGAAAAGGTGGATGTTGATTCTGCACTTGAAGAAAGAGCAATTTGTAACATTGGCTGCAAAAGTTTTCAGCCTGAAGGCTTGTGGCTATCTCGGTTTTCCTCGAAGAAATCCAGCCCAACCTTAAATATAGATCATTGCAGCCATGGAATAGGTGGATTTGATGTTGGTAAAGAATCAAAGTGCGATACGGAGTCTTCGTCGGGTTTGAAAAGGCTTAAGAGGCACGACAATGATAAATTTATACATAAAAAACCCCCTAATTTGCACTCTTCATCTTTTAACATCTCAGAAGCAATTGCTTCAGTCCTTGGGAGGAGACTGGATGCTCTCAAACACATAATACCATCAAATGAAACAAATGATTCACATAGAACAGCGGGTGTCTGTTTCTTTTGTGGAAGACGGGGGCATGATTTAAAGGATTGCTCAAAGATAACAGATTGTGAACTGGAGGATCTAGTTAGAAACTTGCATGCAGATAACTGGGGAGAAGGATTGCCAGGTTTTTGCATAAAGTGTTTCCACCTTGACCACTGGGCCATAGCATGCCCCGATGCTTCTTTAAGGGGACACCAATTGGAATTTGGTGCTTCTGTAGCTGATAACTGCTGTCCTAGTAAAGCTCAGTTGGTGATCTCAGACAGAGTACTTCCAGCTTCAGATTATGGAAAGTGCATTGCTCTAAGTAGTGGGAAAACTGCATGTAATTATGTCGATCGACAGATTTCAGAGGTACCGTCGTTAACTTACTTCGATGCTATAAAGAGGCTTCGTTTGTCCCGTACCGATATACTCAAGTAAGTATGCACCTGACAAGCCTCGTTCCTATGCACGAGCACGAGCACTGAAGATATGAATTTTGTACTATACAAATGTATGACAATACCAAACACAACACAGGCCAATTTTGCATCAAATATAGTTTGGACTCTGATATGATGTCAATGTTTCACTTCAAAATCAATTGATAATGAACAGATGGAAGAATTCACATGCAACTCGGTTGCCGATTGACGGGTTTTTCTTGCGTCTGCGGGTTGGGAAGTGGGAAGAAGGGTCCGGAGGAGCCAGTTACTGTGTGGCTTGCATAACCAATACTGGTTGTTATTGTACTCTGATTTACAAATCCCTGTTTTGTGGGTTTCTCTATTTTATGTGTATTGATTTGCCCTCTTTTATGCATCAACAGGGTTGCAAAGAAATAGTTTGTCCCGAAGTGAGGGTGAAGATGCAATTGTTGCCACCGTTGGGGGCAGCACGCAATGCTCTGTAGAAATCCAGTGCATCTCCAACCATGGCTTCCTTGAGGTTTGGAGCTGGGACTGCTGCTCTAACTCTGTTGCAGTGCTTACATAACTGGTTTGCTCTTGTGTTTTACAGGGTGAGCTTATGGCATGGTGGCGCACAGCCCTCAGAGAGGACCTTCCAATCCCAGGTGAAGAGGTCTTGAGATTGAAATTGGAGGTAAAACTGAAGCTTGGATTGTAAGTTTTTTTTTTTTAATTTTTTGGCTTTCGGTATAAATGTTTATGTAGGTGGCTCCTACTTTGTAGTGGAGTGTGCAAAATTTGTTGGTTTTGATAAATTTTATTTTAGAAAACCCAACTTTAACTTTTAATAGGATCCATGTGTTATCTTGAATCAAATTCTTTGTTTTCTAAATTAAATAAATTATGATATGGTGAAATTTTCTTTATAGGCCTTTTAGGTTTTTAAAACTTTTTTTTTTAGTTTTTTATAATGAGAAAAATATTTCATTTTCAAGGAGAAGCTAGTTCTGGATTGATTATTGAATGATGTGAGAAGAATTTATATAAAAAGTTGATTTGATATATTTAAATATTGAATAAGCTATAGTGAATAATCTTGCTCCCTTTGCCAACTTAACTTTTTATAATACATGGACTATCCAAAAAGATGATTTGTACTTAGGAAAGGGTGTAAGTGATATTAGCCGAGCAGATGCTCTCCCGTATGGGGGATACTACTATCTATTAATTGTGGAGGAATACAAGAATCAGAGGATACACATGAAACCAAAGATAGAAAATTCAAGGTTGTCATTGTAGATACAAGTATTTGAAACCAAGTTGTAGACATCTGTTGTGCCCAAGAGTTATTTTGAAAATGTTTAGTATTTGAGAGTTTGTTGCGATGAGAAGTTTCCTCTAGAATATAGAAATTATCTAGACATCTGTTGTGCCCAAGAGTTATTTTGAAAATGTTAAGTATTTGAGAGTTTGTTGCGATGAGAAGTTTCTTCTAGAATATAGAAATTATCTAGAGAAGTGGAGAAGTGATTGAAGTGGATATGATTAATGTGTTGATTTTTGTCGTCAATGCATAAATCATGTTTAAACTCACATGATATAATGTTTATTTTATGAGGTGAAGATTTTTGAAGTGTTTGGAATTGGTTTGAAGAGGTTCTGTGAATAATTTGAAGAATTCTGTATTTGGCACTAAAGTCTTGGCCAAGTCATTTCTCGTAAGACTTTTGAGACAGTCCGTATGACTTTCATGTATCGTGTATGACTTTGAGTTCTATGTGTATGACTTCTACTTGAGGCGCGCATGGCTTTGGTATTTTGTATGATTTCAGTGTTTGTCAAAATTTGGGAGTCTGTAAGGCTTCACTTAGTGTCGTCAGATTTTAAAGCCGTGTGAGACTTACAATGTAAGACTTCATACATGGTATATGACTTTGTGGCCCGCGTATGAGTTCACCTGAGCCGACATAAGACTTTGTGAAGCATTCGTAAGACTTTCAAAATCTTACGAAAAACAGGAATTTCCAGAATATTTTATAATGAAGAAAATATTTAATACAGACGGTGCTCAAGCCGCTCGATCATGGGTAAAACATCACAAAATGGTATCTATGATTCATGCAAAGGGAGAATAAGGGTCACATTATGAAGAACGAGTTGCTTCGAAGGAATAAGGAGCGGTTATAGTGTAATTTGTCACGCTACCACAAGGGCAGCGATACTGCTGCGACCTGGAATAATGTTTGAAAAGAAGAAGAAAGAAGTGGGGAGAAGAATAAGTTGAGAATCAATTGGAAGAAGTTATTTGTTTGAATTTGAATTTCAAATTCAAATGTATCTTTGTTGCTGTGTAAGAATAGAAAATATCGTGCATGCAAAATATATAATGCACAACCATAAATCGGGTATATTTTTGAGAGACAAAGATGAAGAGGTATTAGAGCCACGATTCATCCTCTTAGTGATTTCACTGATCTTGACAGTCCTTTCAAGTGGTATTAGAGCCACGATTCCTTTTGTTTGTGTTCTGCTGTTTGGAGTTTCTCTTCGATTGAATAGTTTCACTAAATTTTTGATGTATATAATGCACAACCATAAATCGGCGAATAGCAAGAGGATTCCCATGTTTGATGAGAAGGGAACAATATGTTGCTTTACCTATTATCCACTAGTTATGATGTTTTTGAAGTTGCAATTGATGGATTTATTTCTCGTGGTGAAGGTGACACCATGATAATGGTGGGCAAGAAGAATCTTGAAAATGATGGATGTGCTCAGCATGCTATATTGTCTTCCCTTTCTGAGAATGAATCAATCTTGAGAATAAATATAAAGTTAATATCAAAGTGAAGCGGGCAAAGCTACAGATTTGAAGGTTGAGGTATGAAGACCTCAAGATGAATGATAATGACACTAAATGACTTACAAGGGTAAATGAGATTGTGAGAACTGTCAGAGGCTTTGATGGGAAATTAGAAGGTTGTACAGTGGTAGAGATGATCTTCACATCTTACTCGACAAGTTTAATGCAAAAGTCTCGACTTTGGAAAATAAAAATCCAGAAACACTTTATTTGCCTATGGTGAGGAAAGATAATGATGTCAAGAAGAAAGTTAAAATTGAAAAAGAAATATCTTTTTAAGCCTCAAAATAAGTTAAGTATAAGAAGAAGGTTGATGAAGTTGAAGATGGGTGTGCAAATTCAAATGTGGATATGAACTTTGATAAAATGATGCCTCTCATCTCTAAAAATGTGAAAAGTGGCAATGAAATGTTCAAGTGAAAGCTTCCACTCAAATGTTTTAAGTGTGGAACCATTGAACATTTCGCTGCAAGCTATCCAAAGTTAAAAGAAGATGGAGCCTGTGACGAAGATAAAGAAAGAAAAACGACCCTTTAAAAAGAAATCATCAAAGGATGACAAGTTAAGGATTTCTTCAAAAGTGATGGGGAGAAATTTCTCAAAACTCAAGAGGAGAAATTTCTTATCCAAGTGTGGAGACATTGAAAGTGTTGCGGAAACACCGGGAGTCATAATGACATAATGGTTTGCAGATGAAAAAGTGAAGAGTAGAAGAGAAAAAACAAAAGAATGAGAAGAAGATCACATGACACAATGATTTACGTGGTTCGAGAAAAATCCCTACATCCACAGAGAGGCAGAAAACTTCACTAATTTCGAGAGCACAATTAGAGTGTGATAATCAGAGTTTCACACACATAAACCCTAGCTCGAATGAGCTAATAATTGCTTTACCAACCACACAGTAAGTCTACTATACTACAATGTAACACCCACACCCAAGTCAACACTACTATAGTGTCGGTGGGAAGAAGTCTACGGAACTATAATACCACCGTCTCCAAAGTCCGAGATGCTATAGTGCCTTTGTCTGTGTCGCCGGTCAATATTGCTTCAATGAGCCAATGTTGGTGTAGTTCCCAAATTTTGGGTCGAGGCCCTTTGGCCCCCGAACTCCCGGAGCAGGCTTGCGATGCCCTTTGCAACCCCCAACAACCCCACCATGGAGGTCGAACCACATATTTGCAGTCAGATGTGCAGTTCGAGCTGCTAGCGTTCGACCCAACTTCATCCAAACGAATTGGGTACACCATTCCAACAGAAAGTAGTGATGAATATGAGGATGTTGAGACTTCTAGTGATGTTGATGAGAAGGTTCTAATTGCTAAGGCGAATGAAGAAGAATTCACTAGTGATGGAAGTAGTGAAGCAGAGAGTGATGATGAGACCAAGATTGCATTTATGTTGAAGAGAGAATTAAACAAACGTCTTTCAAAGATCTCAAAGATGGAGAATGAGATAAGAATTCAAAAGAAAGACAACCAAAGCACCAAGGAATCTTTCCGTATAGATGAAAAATCAAAACCGCTGAAAGAAATTGGAGATCTGAAGTAGATGCTTGATGATGAGAAAACTTTAGACATCAATATGGAAGAAAAAGTCAAGGGGAAAGAGAAAGTGCTTGACCAGATTCAACAGAAACTGGTTGAAGTAGAAGAACTAAACAATTCTGAATCCAGTTTACAGAACTCTATTTCAGAGGTTGGAGAATGTTCAAAAAGTATGAGGCTTGTGAAGACCAACAAAAATTACCTTCTAAAAGTGAAAACAATCCTAAAAAGGTTGGTGAAAAGTCCGTGAAGAAGAAGTAAGTGAAGAAGACCAAGTGTGGCAAAATCAAGTGAATCTCAAAAATTTGAAAATTCTAGGAACTCTAACTTGAAGTAAAAAATCGCTACAGCCAGTGAATCCAAAACGGCTGAAAAGAAGCCTACATTGAAGAAGAAGTTGTTGGGAGTCCACAATAATTTTGGTTCGCAAAAAGCAGCCAATTATGGTGACTTAAAGAAGGTTGCAAGACATGCATCAAATTTTGGACAACATATTGGTTACAAAGGAAAGTATGCTTTATATGGATTTTGTTGGTACTGTGTAGGCTTCAGGGATATGTAAAAGTTGTAAAAATGGGTGTCCTAAACTCAACTTGAAAAATAATTTTTGATTACCAAATCATGTATACATAAGTTATGCATAATGTATACTTACCATAATAACGTCGACACTTTTACACCCACTATTTACATGGTAATGTCTTTGGATTATTTGTCATATCCACAAGTTATATCAGTTCTCAGCTGTAATGTGAATTTTGGGATACTATAACATTAATCTTAAACATATGTCCTAAGGTCTAGATACATCATACTGACTATACACATATAATGTTTGACTTTCAGGTTTTGGTGGCTCATAATCATTGCGACTTCTTTTCATAAAGTTCGTACTTGATGATCTCAAGTAGAGAAGATCATGAGGACTGATCCACCATTAGGAACACCACACGTTTCACGTGTCATTGATTGTTCATATTTACGAGCATGTGTATTGGTCTCTCAACTTATTATTATCAATATGTGCCATTTGATCGTGTACTCTGAATCAAGACGAAAACCATGACATTTATGTTGTGGCGAGGTAGCTTGTATTGAGTACGTCATCGATGGTATGACATTGGTTGAATGTTCATGAAAGATTTTGTCGCTTCTGAAAGGATGAGATGTCTCGAGCCCAATTGATAAGGTTGATAATACCTTTATTAAATCAATGACTATGATGATTAAAGGTAAGTTTATCTAGTAGGGTCACGAATAAATAAAGCAAGAAATGATGATGACACGAGACAAAGATATTATATGACGCAACATTCATTCGTAGGAGATTGTTGTCTCTATGACTAAATCTTATCTCCTCAGGGGCTTTGATGAGTTGCTAGACTTCGCTCCTGGTCTGTGAGTATCACTCACTATTACGGAAAACACCGGGAGTCGCAACGACATAATAAGTTTGCAGATGAAGAAAAGACAGGAGAAAGAATCACTCATGACACATAGATTTACGTGATTCGAGAAATGATCCCTACATCCACGGAGAGGCGGGAAAATCACGAAATCGAGAGCACAAATTACAGGGAGTATCTCAATGTTTCAAGCATAAGAAACCCTAACCCGAAATGAGCTAATAAAGAAGATGAAGTGTTGTGCCACCAACCACACAGAAAATTCACACTGCTACAGTGAACGACGACTGGAAGTCCACGAAGATACAATACCGCTGTCTCTAATATTCGAGTTGTAACCATAGTCGTGCCGAAGTCCGCACTGCTACAGTGCCCTGTCAGTGTCGGTTGATCAGCTTTGCTACAGTTGGTCAAAGTTGTTACAATTCAAAAATTAGGCAGGGAGTCTTCGGTCCCCGAACCCCCAAAGGAAGGGCGCATTGCCCCCCTGCAACCCTCAACAAGCTCACAATGGAGCTCGACCCGTAGAGTTGCGACCTGGTGCGCAGTATCTGCTGGAAGCATTCGGCTTAATCATCATCCATAACAGATCAAGCTATACCAATCCAACACTCACTACTATCGAGATAAGAGCCTAGATGGTTACACAAAAAATGTATTCAAAAGCTTGGCAAATTCTAGTGAATTATAGTTAAGTACATGTTGGACCCACACGACGGTGACCGGGTAATGTCCAAGTTTATACAATCACAAAGGAAATAAATAAATTCAATGTTATTCGAGTTTAGAATAATAACCCTTGAATTTATTTACTTATCATATTTAGAAGTTATTCAGTGAATATAATGATTTTTTTTGAATGAATATTAAATATTTGATATTTTAGGTTCGTTTAATATTTATGGAAGAGACAATTCGAGTCAATGATTCGTATTTTATCACGTAATAAAATTTAGGTGTTAAAAGCATGTGATAAAATATCTATGAGATTTGCGGTAAGTTTCAAGGGTCGTTTGTGTCGTTTTTGGGTACGTTTAAAGGGTTAAATTATATAAAGACCTAAATGCAATTTATGGAAGTTATAACCAAAGTATTTAAGCATTTTTAAGACCCAAAATGAGGGGAGAAGGTTTTGTTGAATTTTCTCTCCTCTCCACCTCTATCAAGTCCTAGAGAGAGTGAAGGGAAGATCAAGAATCGTTCGATCCAAAATCGAAGATTGTTAGTTTGATTTCTCGTGACCGTGACGACGTAAAGAAACATTTGATTCTCCACGCTAGCACCCGAATTTTGTAGGTCGACGATCGACCAAGCTTCTGAAACGCGCGTGGACGATCTAGAGGGTTCTAGGTTCGGTTCCTTCGGGCGACGATCGTCGATGATGAGCGAAACGTGTTTCCAAGAAATCAGACGATGTATGATTTCAATTTATTTTTTCCTTTTCATTCTCTGTGCTTAATTATTTTTCACGTGATATGTGGGTGAATCCAGGTTGGGGTATACTAGATTTGATGTTTCAACACAAATCCGGACCCGAAAATCTTAAAATATTTTTTTCACACTTCCACGAGCCCCAAGATCCCTCAATTATTATCAGAGAGAGCATGCATTTAATAAAGTCAAATTAAAAAATAAATTTGTATTTATTCGAGAAGAGGGCGTCATCACAGTCCCATTGCTGGAGACAGTGCATCGACTATTGATCAGATGATCGAATTATTGTCATCCGAAGATAGAAATTATAATTGTTTGGGCTTAAAACCAAAAACGAATATTGTAATGGTCCACGCCTTTGTGATCCATTACTTTGCTGTTTTTGTGGTTGGAAAGTGCTTGGAGGAGGTGCTAGAAGGTTCTGTGGAGTTGAGGCTGCAGTTGTGCAGCACCATGGAGGTTTACGACATAAAAGAGGGGTTTATGTCGTAGGTTTGTGTTTTACAGCGTGTAAGGCCGGCTGGTTTATGGCTTGTACGCGACAGAGAGGGTGGCCGTGGAATGAGTTTACGCTGTAAAAGAGGGATTTACGACGTAAGCTAATTCCAGTCCAAAGCGCCATGTTTTTCGACGAATGCTGAGATTTCAAAGGTTTTACGACTTAAAAGGGGATTTTACAGCATAAATCCACAGATCGTGGAAATTACGACGCAAAAGTGCGGTTTGCGTTGTAAAAGTGGTGGCTCCCAAGTTGTTTATAAGTTTTCTTTCTCGGTCGATCTTCTTCTCATTCAATCGTTCTCTCCCTTGGTTGCGGCAAACCCTAAGCGTTTTTGGGAGACCTTGCAGTCCATCTTCTCTTGCCTTGATCCTTGGGTTCCGGTGGTTGCTCGTTGACGATATGTGGTTAGTTCTTCTCCCTCCTCCATAGTTTCCCTTATGTTCTTCTGTCAGGGATCCGCTGTGGCAATGTTTCTTGGTTTGGGGTGAGTTTTGGCTGCATTTTTGATAACCCTTTGGTGCGGTACAGGTTGATCCATCGTTTCCTTGTGCGGTTGTGGGTTTTGGATCGTTTCTTTTTTTCCATGTGGTGTGCAGCGCGATTAGAAAGCTTCTTTGAGGTAGGGGATCCTCGTTCTAACCTTTTTACGTGCTATGTGTGAGAATTACATGTTTTTTCTTCCATTGGGTGGATAATAAGGGTTGACATCATAAAGATAATTAATTGGCATAACCGAAATAGATGAGCATGGGGAAATATCACATGTTTTGACTGCATTGATATTGTTGCTGATGATATTATGCTATGTTGATGCCTTGCTGAAAATAACGGCTTTTTGGGAGCCTTGTTTGCGCTATAGATGTTATGCCTTGAGACCCTTGCTGTGTTGTTGTGTGATTGCATCAACGTATATTTGGCTAATAAATTGGTTGCCCATGGAATCTGGTTTGTGTGATAATGTCCATGTCGAATTAAGAAGTAATGTGATGGAAACCCCCGAATAAATTGTGGAACCCGAAAGGTGGACAGGTTGAAAGCTAGATAAACTAACCAATAGAACAAGCTCATGATCATACCATTTATTTTATTTCTGTCAGTTGCATGATTTATTTATTATGGGTGTGTTGTCACGATCACACAATTAATGAATTAAACAAGCATGCAAAGATGGAACTAAAATAAGACCAGCTTATGCGTAAAATATTATCTTAGACATGGTTAATCACTTAAGTATATCCCACTTAATATTAACAAGCATGTAATTGAAGATAATAAAATATAAATTTACATATAAGGATAAAATCTCTCAAAGAAATATTAAGTCGGTATAGCCTTCCATAATCTTAGTTAGAATCGAACCATAGTTTAAAGTGCTTGACCAACCCTAGTTGGGGTGCTTTCAATTATCAAGGAATTCTAATTCAAGGTTTTGAGTTGACTTGACTTGGTTCACATCAAGGGTTGAATTCCACAACAGGACTTGGTGTGACCAAGAGGTAAAGGTTGAAGAAATCCAAAAAAATAAATGGATATCAGGATTGGGAAGTCCACTCAGCGGATCAAGGAGCTGCGAGTTAATGCAGTTGGCATTTGGAATGCCTATCTAAAACTCTTCAAGTTGCTTGACCAACCCTAGTTGGGGTAATGCAAAGAGAAATATGGATCCTTGCCACTAGAATATTCAGGCAACAAAATATTCCAAAATCAATGGTGATGGCTATTGGATTTTGATAAAATAGTGGGAGACTAATAAATATTAATTTATTTATTTGTCTCAGTTTTATGATAATAAAGTACTAAACCTTTGTTCATCTTAATTTGTAGAATCAGAAAGAAAAATGACTTCAAACATATCATTGCGAATCATACTCGAGAAGGAAAACATTCTCACCGGCACCAATTTCCAAGAGTGGCAGAGGCGTTTACGCGTCATCCTTCGCCACAAGAGGAAATTGTATGTGCTGGAAGAGCCTGTTTCAGTTGCGCCTGGGAAAGAGGCCAGTGATGAGGAACTATCTCTCTATATGAAACATATGGATGATGCCACAAATGTCCAATGTTTCATGCTATCGACCATATCTAATGAGCTTTTGAAGCAACATGAAAACATGGACGCGTATGACATGATGTCTCGCATTAAGGATCTCTACCAAGAGAAGACGAGACATGAGAGATATGCGATCTACAATGCTTTGTTTACAACTAAGCTTGGAGAGTTTGCGCCAGCTGTGCCTCATGTAGTCAAGATTATTTGCTACATTGAACACCTAGACATCTTAGAGATTAAGTTCCCAGATGATTTGCGTACAGATCTCATCCTATCATCACTACCCAAGATCTTCTCTAGCTTTATTGTCAGTTATAACATGAGAAACAATGAGAAGAGTCTATCAAAACTTCTGACCTTAATTTGCTAGGTAGATAATGACATGGGGCGTGACAAAACCGCAATACTTATGGTGAATAAGAAAAGGAAGGACAAGGCAAATGGGCCAAAGACTTATAAACAGTCTGAAGCCCCCGAGCACCGTCCCTCCAAGAAGGGGAAGATCCAGAGGCAGGGTAAGGAACAAGAGGTGGTATGTTTTGCATGTGGCAAGCAAGACCACTAGAAGAGGAACTGCACCCAGAAGCGTGGGGACGCTAAAAGTGCGTTCATTATCGAGTGTAATCTTTCCATTTCTACACATTGGGTATTAGATACAGCTTGTGGGGCTCACATTTGTATTCAAATGCAGGAACTGACAGAGCAAATTTACATGCATATTTTTAATCAAATAATGATGATTTTTAATGTTTTTCAATGATAAAACCCATGTATTTAATTGTTTTATAAAAATAGTGTGCAATTTGGATTATAGAATGAAAATGAGCAAAAGTGTGAAAAGTGCTAAATTCTGGATTTTTTGACAGATTATTACCACAAGGGTATTTTGGTCATTAATTTTAAAATATAATTCCAAATTTAGTTAATCTTATTTTTTTAGAATCCTAATTTTATTTCCTCCAACTTTGTATTCTGGACCAGGAGCTAATTCAACCATCTAAAGGGCTTAAAAAATCAATGAAGTTTATGATTTTTTCGGGCGAACATCGTAGATCCCACCACCGTAACAGAACCACAACTAGGTCTAAACACATCCAATTGAGGTGTTTCCACCTGTGATAGCACGAGGACAGAGAGGGACAACTCTACAACAAATTTGGGGGAGTTTTGAAGTCATTAAGGCTTCCATTGAATGATATAGAGGAACCTTCCTGGAAGCTTCATCTAGAAAAAGAAACCTCCAATGAAAAATTCATAACTCATTCATCCGGTGTCCAAATGAGCTGAAATTTTGAGAGTGAACGACCAACACATTAATGAACAAAATTTATAAAGGGGTCAACGCGTGAATCGACCATTTAATGGGCAAAAAATGCGCAAAGTCTCGGATGATAGAATTCTGCCTATAAAAGGAGGCCCTCACCTCCTTCCCAAATCATCCCATTCTCCATTCCATTCCTTCAAGGCACCAAGGAGGAGATCTCCACTGAGGGAGTCCGGCCAAAAATTATTCTCATTTAATTTTTTATTTATTCATTTTATTTATTTTTATTTTAGTTTTCTATTGAAATTTAGATTTCTAATAAATTAATGCATTGTTTTTTTTATTTCTGTGTCCACCCATCCACCATGTTTTCTTCTTCATCTTTTCTTCTTTTTTTCTTTTATTTTCTCATATTATCCACCATGACCTCTTACCCTAAAAAATGAGGGGTTAACTTAAGACTTGGTCTGGGGGATGTATGTGTAAATTTCATTTATTCTGTGCTTAAAATCCTATGTTTTATTAAGTTTGTGATGAGCAAGATTGATGTGCACGAGTGTGGCGATCATCCACCATGACACTAATCTCAAACTCATTTATATTATTTTATTAATTTTTTCCCTCCCTTCTACTGGATACAAGCTCTTCATACGATGGAGTTGATCCATTCAGTGGTTGAAATGACATACGATGGAGCCAGGTCTTGGAAGATGTCACACTCTCGATCGAGGTGTTCCATCAACCTTGATTATAGGAGGAGGTGAAGTTAAGATTGCTAAATGCATTCAAGATTTCACACCAATAAATAAAAGAATATTAATTCATGAATGAGATCTCATAATTGAATTATCAAACTTAATTTAAATACCAATAAGGAGAATGATGGAACCCACAAACCAACCCATAAAGGCCAAGTTCTTTCTCAATTAATTGCATTTTGTCATTGCATGTTAGTTTTATCTTTTATTTAAATTAAATTGCATTCCATTCTTAGATTAAATAAAAACAACAAAAAATAAGCAGTTTAGTTCAATTAGATTAAGTGAATGAACGACTGAAAAAGTTTCCCAAGAGAGACAACCCTGGTCAGCCTCTATGCTGCACTAGGAAAATTAAATTGTTTTTTCCACGCCCTACGACAAACGTGCGTCAGGAACCAAGTAGATTTAGAATGATTTCCAGAGGAGAGGTGGATCTTCGAGCTGCCAATGGCGTGAGGCTGACTGTGTTAGCCATTGGCGATTACCACCTCTCATTGCCAACTGGGATGATTTTGGTTTTATATAACTGTTATTATGTGCCTAGTGTTACCAAAAACATAATTTCTGTATCATGTTTGGATATGGATGGATTTATTTTGAAGTTTGGTAATAAGTGTTGCTTCTTTTATAAGAACAACATATGTTATGGTATGATGCATTTAAATAATGGTTTCTATGTATTAAATTACGAAAACCAAGTGTTGACAATCGATAACGAAACAAACTCACACGACTCATACATAGACCCAGTTGTGGCATCACCGTCTCGGTCATGTAAACAAAAAGCACTTGACAAAGCTCTGCCAAGATAGATATTTTGACTCTACTGAGCTAAAACCACTTGATAGATGTCACGCTTGTTGGTGGACAGGGTGAAAGGGCCACAAAGCTTCTAGGATTGGTGCACACGGATGTGTGTGGATCATTTCTAGTAGAAGCTAGAGGTGGATATTCTTACTTCATTACTTTTACTGATGATTTAAGTAGATATGGATATGTCTACTTAATGTGGTATAAGTCAGAATCCTTAGAGAAATTTAAGGAATTCAAGAATGAAGTAGAAAATCAGTTTGGTAAGAAGATAAAGAAGCTTCAATCGGATCGAGGTGAAGAATATCTGAACCAAGAGTTCATCGATCTTCTATGAGAGTTCAAGATTCTATCTCAGCTCACTCCTCCTTATACACCACAATGGAATGATGTTAGTGAAAGGAGGAACTACACCTTGTTGGACATGGTGAGGTCGATGATGAGTCATGAAGATCTTCCATTATCCTTTTGGGGATATGCATTACAGACTGCAACATACACATTAAACCGAGTACCAGCTAAGGTGGAAAATGGAATTCCCTTTGAGTTATGGAATGGAAAGAAACCCATTTTGTCGCACACATGTGTATGAGGATACGAGGAATTTGTTAAGGACTTCTCAGGCAACAAACTAGCACCCCGGGGCACGAAGTGTATCTTTATAGGATATCTCAAGGAAACGAAAAGATATTACCTATATAACCCTTCAGATAAGAAAGTGACTGTCGTCAGACAAGCCGTCTTTCTCAAGAGGGAGCACATCCTCAAAAAGGATAGTGGAAGAATGATTGACTTCAACGAAGTTGATGCTCAATATACACCAGAGTTGGTATAGGAACAAGTTCCACAAGTCCCCATGGAAGAGGTTTCAGAAACACAAGTACTACGTAGGAGCTCAAGAGAGGTAAGAGAACCAGAGATATTTGGTTTCCTAGTCACTGAGGATGGCGAATCATTATTGTTGGACAATGATGAACCTCTCTCCTACAAGGAAGCAATGGAAAGCTCAAAAGATACAAGATGGCTAGAAGCTATGAATTCTGAGATTGGTTCTATGAGATTTGGCAAATGGATGTCAAAATAACATTCCTTAACGGAAACCTTCAGGAAGATGTCTATATGACACAACCAAAAGGGTTTGTGACACCAGGTGAATCCAAACTGGTTTGCAAGTTGCAGAAATCCATTTATCGATTAAAGCAAGCATTCAGGTCGTGGAACATTCGATTTGATGAAGCCATAAATGGACTTTGTTTCATTAAGAACGAATGCAAGCCATGTGTTTATAAGCGGTTTAATGAGAATGCGGTCGTTATTCTAGTAGTATATGTTGATAACATATTGCTTATTGGAAACAATGTACCAGTCTTACAGTCTGTTAAGGACTGGTTGAACAAGTGTTTCTTTATGAAGGATTTGGGTGAAGCAACCTACATTTTAGGGATCAAGATCATTCGTGATAGATCCAAGAGGCTGCTTGGACTAAGTTAGGGTGCATAAATTGATCAGATACTAAAGAGATTTAGTATGGAACAATCTAAGAGGGGATTGGTTCCAGTGTCACATGACTGACATCTTTCTAAGAAAATATGTCATCAGACACAACAAGAGAAAGATAGAATGAGTAAGATCCCATACTCTTCGGCTATAGGATCCATCATATGCCATGTTATGCACCAGGCTTGATGTTGCCGATGCACTGAGCATGGTATGCAGATATCAAGCAGATCCAGGAGAACAACATTGGACTGCTGTTAAGACTATCCTTAAGTATCTGAGAATAACTAAGGATATGTTCCTGGTGTATGAAGGAGATGAGGAGCATGTCATCAGAGGGTATACTGATGCTGGTTTTCAGACAGATCAGAATGATCTGAAGTCGCAATCTGGATATGTTTTCTGTCTCAATGGAGGAGCTATGAGCTAGAAGAGTTCAAAGCAGCTAGTTGTAGCCGATTCTACAATGGATTTTGAATATATAGCGGCTTCTGATGCAGCCAAGGAAGCCGTCTGGATTCAGAACTTTGTCCAGGAGCTTGATGTGATGCCTAGCAGTAAAGATCCTATCACATTATATTGTGATAATACTGTAGCGGTGACTCTTTCAAAAGAACCAAGGTCACATCAACAGACAAAGCACATACTTCAGAAGTATCACCTCTTGAGGGATTTCTATCAAAAGGGTGAATTTGCAGTGAGCAGAGTGTCCACAGAAAAGAACGTGGTGGGCCCCATGACTAAATGCCCATCTCAGCAGAAGCATGAATATCATGTGAGAGCTAGCGGGTTAAAGGTTGTTAGCAATTGACTCTAGTCCAAGTGGGAGTCTGTTGGAGTTGGTGGTCTAGAACTAACAACTTTTTACTTTATTCATTAATAAATACCTCATCACATCTTGATTGTTCTTCTGCGTGACAATGCATGTGATAATGTCATAAGGATAGTTGTTTTATTAAAGGGTCATAGCGGATCCCTGTTATGATGAGAACCCAGAAGTGCTATAACACTGTTCTTGAATATATGTTCTATGTCCGGATGATGTTATTTGAGGGACAAAAATAATACATGCCATTAGGGGCGAAGACTCATAAAACTTTGAGGCAACTTCTCATGGTGTGCGCTCTTGGTAATATCCAGGAGGATTTTATGAGAACGAGACCCGCCAGTAGGAAATCCACATTTCATAGTGTCATTGAATGTTCCTATCTGCAGACGTGTGTATTGGTCCTTAAAATTTAAGATTATTATTAATGGGTATTACAACTTGCGCACTTAGATGTATTGACAAAAACTGTGACGACACACTGTTCGCAGCGAGGTAAGATACGCTGGGTGCGTCACGAGTGATACTGCAGTAATAGATAATGCGAGAAAAGATTTGTCCCTTCTGTTTCATAACGGAAGTAGATATCTCAGACCCTTTGATGGAATTGATATAGCCTAAATAAATCCATGACCATGGTAAGGAATGGACGAGTTCAATTCTGGAAAGTCAAATAAAGAATACTTGAGCACATGAGTTGATGACATTAGCATGCAACCTGCTTGATTCGAGATATCGAGACAAAGAGATTATATTACAGGGTAAGCGTTCGTAGGAGGTGACACGTCATTGCAGCGTTAACTTCTTTCTCTATGGGTGTCTTGGCGTGTGTTGCTAGACGTTAACCTTGGACTTTAGGCAGGCTCCGCCTAATGCCACCGAGAAAGAGGTCTAGAGGGTCACACACTAAGTGTGTTCAAGTATCTTAGTTAAATATTAATTTAACAAGTTAAATAAAGATTATTCCCGATTGTGGTTTAATAATTATTTAAGGATGCCTGATCGCATTTATTTCGACACTAGTTATTCAAGAGAATATATTGTGGGCGAAATAATATATTTATTAGCGAGTAATGCAGTGATATTTATTTTAGAAATAAATAGCCATTATTCAAGGTCTAATAAATGTTGTGGAGGAAATAAAGAAAAATGGAAAAATAAAAGTACACGCCGTGTATATTAAATATACACGCCATGTATTTTTTTTGGGAATTTATGAGAAATAATATTATTTATTTAATTAAATAATATTAGGTGTAATTCGCTGGGCGCATGTCAAGTTATAATAATAGTCAACTGTTATTATTAGACATGGGGTATTGCGAAGAATTAAATGAAATGAATAAATTATTTCGGGTAATTAATTCATTTTATTATTCTATGTAATTAAAATCCCAATTATACAATTTTCATTAGCCTAGCCATTTTTTTTGGTGGTGGTTGTGCACAACGGATCCAAGATGCTCTCAAGCTTCGAGAGAGAGATCCTCCTCCACCGGATCAAGGCGATCAAAGGCAGACATCGCAAGTGAAGGCTCTTCGGCGCTAGCACCCAGAGATCCCTTCGACGACGTCCAGAGATATGTAGAGCACGTGTGGATCACTGCTAAAGGAATCCTACACTTGGATTCTACGATGAAATGACGGATCACATCGGATCGTGACCGGAAACATCAACAGAGAGAGAATTTTATCAAGGTAATTCTTGTCAATTAATTAAATTAATTATAACCAACATATAATGATTCTATATATGGTTCCAGGACTCCCCTCTATTTTCCGTTCTTTTTTCTATTCTGAAGATCTGACGTTTTATTATTGTGACGAATCTCAGATTGATCATTGTTAATGCTAAAATTAAAGTTGGATACACCCACCAACGCATTTCTGCTGCTCCCAAAACCTACAATTGGGACCGAGTTTCATGCAAGAAATGTTAGAGTAGGTTTGGGTTGATTCAGAAGCATATGGATACAACTCATATTAGAAAGAATTCGTATGCTGATAGATGTTGAAGACCGCTTGAGTTTACAGTGGGTGATCACGTGTTCCTTTCGGTGTCACCTAGATTGGGTCACCATAGGATTCATAGATAAGACAATTTGGTGCCCAGGTTTGTTGGACCATTTTAGGTTGTGGAGAGAATCGGGCTGGTGGCATACCGATTGGCTCTCCCATAGAGGTATAGTGCCATGCATGATGTTTTTCATGTGTCACAACTTCAATAGTATCACCTCGACCCTTATCATGTGATTGATGTGGATGATGTTGAGCTTGAGACTGATGCATTCTTTGAGGAGCATCCGATACGTGTGTTGGATCACAATGAGAAAGTGTTTTGGGGAAAGACCGTGCCACTAGTTCGAATATTATGGAAACATGGGTGTGTTTAGGAGGAAACATGGGGAAGAGAACCAGATATGCATGCTCATTAGCCTGATTTTTTTACCTCGGAATATTAAAAATTCTTGGGAGTACAACTTGAGGACAAGTTGTTATAAGGTGGGGAGATCGTAAGATCCTGACCTTTTCTAGGGATGCATTGGGCTCGTTTACATGTACCTTTTTACCCTTTCTTTTGTGTATATTGGTTGGGTTTTACTTTGGATAGTTTTGGGGTGAAATTAGAGAATTTTGGAAGGAAGGGGGCCAGTGCACGGTTGGCGCACGATTTTCCCAAACTATGTGCCTAGGCCAACAAAACATGAAAACCCAAACAGAGGTGATTCACATTGCTGGCGCACAATTTTACAAACATTTCACCCTTCTAGTAGTAACCATGCGACCCCTGGGAGGTGATGCACGGTTTGGAACACAATTAGGGAAAACTGTGCGCCTCTGTCTAGGAAGCCATGTGTACAGGACATGTTTCTTCAAAAATGTTATTTTCAAATCCCAAACCCCTCATATTTCACCCTAATTCATCCCAAATTGACCCTAAACATTTTCTATCATTTTTGGAGGCTCTTGGACGGATTCCAAGGCCTTTAGGACACATTTCTTGATGAACCGAAGACCAGATTGAAGAATTTGCACCTCTCTTGATAAGAGATTCTTGTCCCATTTGATTTCCTTCCTCTCTTCCATTTTTATCTCATCATTTGAAGGGATGATTTACTCCATTAGTAATGGATCTAGATCTATGTTTTCATGGATCTAATCTGTTCGATCTTGGATCTAGGTTTTGGATCTAGATCTCATTCTTCGTTGTGCAATTGAATGTTCCACTTCAATTTGGATTTTCTGTTAATGAGCGTCCGTCAATGATCTTGAGGTAGGTGGTATAAATGTTAATTTCCCATAGTCTTGATTAAATTTTGTGTATAAAATTGTAAAATTTCAATTTCCACATTAGGAAATTTCAACCTAAATGGAATTGGATTAATTAATTGGCTAATTAATTAACAGAACAATGTGATTATGGAATTGGGTAATTATTGAGTTTGTAAAATAGGTCAATTAATGTGGTTATTAATTAATTGATAATGAGAATCATGGTATGGTTGGCTAAACTTGAAGGATTGAACATTTAAATGATTAAATGTTGATAAATGGTTTAATGACGAATTTTTCATATTATTCCATGTGATTAAAGTGTTGAACCATGTTTGTTTTAATAATTGAAATGGTATACCATGATGTGAAATGTTGATGATATGGTTAATGTTGATTAACCCTGTGAAATGTGATATATGTTATTGTAGGATAAATAGGTTGGGGGAAACATATTGATTCTTCGAATACCCTTGGGGTGATAAACATGGCATTCTAGGCCCAAATGCATGCATGTGATAATGAGTGTGAGACACAGATTGATTCTTCAAAATCTCACTTGTGTGATTGATTGATAAACTGGTTGCGGGACATGGACTAATGCTTCTCATACCCACATGGTTCTAGTCATGGTGTTTTAGGCCCAAAATGTTAGCACCAGACTATGGTTCCAATTGGTCGTAATTATGAAATTGAAATTTATTGGATAATAAATGACCATGTAATAGTGAATTGTGATTCTCTATGTGATATGGTTCAGACCTTAACATGGGTTGAAATAGGTATTGATGGTTTGGGTGTCATCATGAACCTAGGTAATTTATGTAGTTAATTAAAGAATAATGAAAGGTGATAACTATTTAGTTATTACTTTGTAATTTTTTACTTATACAAATGCAAACACTATTATTGAATAGATATTGCTTTAGACATTGTTGGTGGTGGATTGCCGAATTGTACTCACACCATACTCAGGCTGCTTGATCGGTACTCGAATAGACTTCATGTTTGTAGGACATGATAAGGGAAAGATCCCTATGCTATATGGTTGAGTTGGTATGGAGCATGAATGAGGGAATCTGAAATGGTGTGGGGACCTACTTGGGAGTGTCAGTGTTCCTTTATTTTGGGTTTTCATTTAGACACTTAACACATATATGACATGACATATCTACAGTTTTGGTTTGGATATTGTATTCCTATTTTGGTTCACCATGTTTTATTGGTTTGTTTTGGTTATGACATTATTTTGGTTGTTTTTTATTGTATATAGATGATTTCTTATTTATTCCCATTGTTGTACTACTTTGATAAAGAGAGTATAGTCTCCCCATGTTGATATATTATACCTTTGCTGCTAGTTGTCAACCTCTGGCGTATGGGGATCCACGCTTATGGTCATATAACTGACTGAATCGAGGAATCAGTGTGTGACACCTGAGTCAATATGTTACAATAAGTCATGACAACAATTGATGTCAATGGAGGATGGATGTTAGAAACTCATCGGGCGTTGGTCATGGACTCAGATGGGTGTGTTTGGGTGACCTTGTAATGTCCTTAAATGTGAAGTCATCTGGGTCATGTGGTGGAGTGATGTTCTAGTAATGAGGTTGGGCATTTCCTGGATGAGTCTGTTGATAATTTGTAGACCACCTTCATTGGATGCTTTAGTATGGGAAGTGTATTCCGAAAATAGAAATGGGTTTTGAGGAAGAACCTAGTTGTCATGAGTCGATGTAGGGATGACAGAGGTGTTTGTGTTAGGAATGGTGATGGGTGTGAGGAGCATGATAATGGTTTGGAGAGTAGTGGATACCTTTGATGGTAGAGTTTCATTAGAAGTTGGGGAATGACTTTGGTAGGTGTGTCAGATGATGTTGGTATGCCCTAAGTGAAGAAGGATGTAGTAATAATATGGCGCCTTTGGTTTGATGTTTTGATGGAAAGTGTGTTTCGGAATGGAAGCAAACTTGAGAGAGGTCAAGTTTTTCTTAGTCCACAAATGAATGGTGTATGCAAGTCCTTTCTAGGTGGTTTCAATGACAAGGTTGAATGCCAATACTGGATAGTGTTCATGTAGACGTTGGGTGCGGTGAGTTGGGAAACACATCAGGTAAGTTTTGAAAGTTGAGCTGAGGTTATGATGGCCTTTTTTGGTAGTGGAGGTGTTAACCACTAAAATATGATAGCGATGGGCTAAAGCATATAATGTGGAGCACCATAGCAGGCAAGTGGTCAGTTGATGCCATGATCAATGTTTCAGATTGGATGGACTTGGGTAAGATGCATCTTGGTGTTTTGGTTTTGGTGACAGACGTTGGCTCAAATTTTGACTAGTTGAGTACCTTGAGATGAAGGTTATATTATAGTGGTGCTTCAAATGTTTGGATGTGGAATGAGACAATGGGCCTAGAGTTGTGGACTAAGGTAGGTCAAGGGAATATGGTTGGAAAACTACGTGTTCCTTCGGGTGATGCCGAGCTTTGGTCACCATTAGAACTTTGAAAGAAGAGGGTAAGATGGCACCGAGTGATTTGGGACATGAGTTGTGGAGAGAATTGTGGAGGTACAGTACCAAATGGATCTTCCATGACGGTATGATTCTATGCACAACATCTCCTTGTGTAGCGATTTGGGCAGTGTTTGCTTGGATTCCCTATGGGGTTCTTGTGGTTGATGTTGGGGTTGAGATTGATGCATCCTTGAGAAGCATCATATTTGCGATTGTGGATCACGACGGGAAAATTCTTCATGGGTAGGACCGTTTCTTTGGTTTGATTGCGGTGGTGGAATGGCCGTGTTCAGGAGGAATCTTGGGAGATGAAGGTTGATAGGTGGGCCCCATAGCCCAAACTTTTGGTCTTGAAGGCTCAATAATTCTTAAAAGTGTGGCTCAATGATGAGCCGCTATAAGGTGGAGAGGTTGTAAGATACCGACCTCACAGGGAGGTACATCCTTGTTTAAATTTCAGATAAAATTCCTTTGTTTTGACTAATGAAGTGGTTCTGGGGTGTATGGTAAGTTTCAAGGGTGTCCTGGGGGTTTGGGACATGAAAGGAGAAGGAAAGAGGCTAAATAGTGTGTAGTTCATGGTTAGCGCATGGTTATTACTAGTTGTGAGTTTGGACAGGGAAACCATGCGGCCAGGGCCTCCTCTCGGACAGAGGCTGACACATAGGCACCACACATTTTTCCAAACCGTGTGGGTTCTCCTAGGAGACTGTGCAGCTTGGCCCCTCTTGGAAAAAGGGAGCCTCACAGTTGGCACACAGTTTAGTCAACAGTGCGGCCAAACCGTGCAACCCTTAAAAAGTTTGAATTTCCAATTTTCCCTCTCGAGCTTAAATGACCCCCTTAATTTCTTCCATATTCCTCCTCCAGTAGCTTGGGTGATGAAAAAAAACCTTCCTAGACTTCCAAGGGGTGATTCTCCTTTAATTCTTAGGCATTTGGAGTGCTGTTGGGTGCAAATCTAAGTTCTGGGCAAGTCTTAGACTCTTTTTCCTTCCATTTTTAGAAGAGGCTTGATGTGTTGTTTTCTATCCTTCTAATAATCTAAACCCTTGTTTTTCTAGGGTGATCTTCATCTTAGTGGTTGATTCTGATTTAGTTTGAATCAAGATTTTCTTTTGGAGGAGCGGTTGCTTATGAGCATGAGTTAGGTTGTCTTAAAGCTTTTTCCCATAGCCTTGATGTTTTATATGTCTAAGTGGTTGTTCCAATGTACTAATTTTCTATTTTTTTGTGCCTTCAGATAAGGAAAGTTTTTTGGGCCTTAGTGTGAGGTGTGAAACCTTTTTTTGGTCCCCATTGGGTCTATTGATGATTTGAGATGGGACTTAGGGCTACCCATGGGGTATGCCAAACCCTTGAAAATGACGAGTTGATGGGTAAACATTGAGATAGGGAAATTTTGAAAATGAATAAGTTATGATGGTTAAAATTTGTTTATGGGTATGGTTAAAAAGGGGCAATTGAAATTATTGTGTTATAGTTTTTTGAAATCCCTAAGGGGCTTTTGAAATGGTTTGAACGATGTGTTTTGGATTTGATCCAGTTATGGTTTTAAAGCAGAATATGGTGTTTTAAAAGTGGGAAATGTTTTAAAAGGAGGAGTTGACCTCAAGGTGATTTAGAAAGTAGTTTTATTTATATATTTAAAATAATGATTATATATGAGGGTGTGGTTCCTCTTTTTTGAAAATTCCTCAATGATTATTTGAAATGGTTGGAAATGGAAATGAAATCCTTGGGGCATGGTTTAGTTTTTCAAATAGGAAGACCCATGTTTTAAAGCAGTGGATTCAAGATGATTTTAAATGAGTATTTTGATTTGTGTGTTATCATGGATTGTGAAATGAAATTGATATTTATTATTGTGTAGTTGTTAATATGTCATAAGGGGGTGTTTGATATAATGTGAATGTATTACATGATATATGGTTTGTAAATGGTATAAGTGATAAATAGGTTAAGTCATGTAAATAGAAAACACGTTAAATGGTTAAAGAAGAATACACACATGACTTAGTGATAAGTGGTTTGTGTGGTCTATCAGAATGAGGCTCTACTCCCATGGGTTGGGCTAGAGTGAGGCTCTAGGCCCCACCTTTTCATTGTTTGAGTTAGTAGGTAAAATTGAGGCTCTATCCTCCTAAATTAGGGATTGAGGATGCTCAGTTTTAGGTTGGCTAGACTGAGGCTCTAGGCCCACCTATGTTGCCATGGTTAGGATGTAGGATTGAGGCTCTATGCTCCTAAGGTTGGCATGGTTTGGGATGTTAGATTGGGGCTCTATGCATCCCAACGTATGGACATGGTTTGAATTATCATACCAAGGCTCCAAAGTAAGTTAATAAATGGTTGCTTGGTGAATTCCCTTGTGATTAAAAGTGTGTAACCCCTTATGCCATGGCTTAGGATCCTAGTGTGTCCGGAGCTAGTTTAGTTGGTTGGTTGAGCCTAGAGAACTTAATCGAGGAAAAATTTATTTTAGGATTGCTTGATGGTGATATAGATTTCTTTTATTATCTTGTTCATTTGTTTTTAATTGTTTACCTGAGTACACTGTTGTATAGAATGGTTATTACTTTATACACCATTGATGGTGGCCTACTAATTTGTACTCACACCCTGTTCGGGCTGCTATGGCACTTGGGTACCCGAGAAGATGCTACTTGTTTCCAGATACAGGTTTAGGATAGAGACCTAGTGTATGGTTCATGTATGAGCTATTAGGTTGGAGTGTGGGAGGTCAGTACCGAGTTGGGGCCTAGGTCTGTGTGTGGGATATTTTGGTAGTTTTTTTTGACTTTATTTGTATGTATGCTTGACATATAGTGTATTAATCATATTATTATTGTATGGGCTACTTGGTTAATTATAGTATTTTTTGTTTTTTGTCCATTTATGGTTCAAATTGGTTCCTTTATCTGTTGATATTATCTCTACTAAGGTATTTCTTTGATGAGCAGGTATATTCTCCCCAACGTAACTCTATAGACCCACACTGCTAGTTGGAAACCTCTAGTGTATAGGGAGGCGCACCTGAAGTCATGTGGTAACCTATTACAGGGCACCAGATATAGTGGATATCGAGCTGGGGACGTTACAACTAACCTTCTCAAGGCCATCTAGATACATCATATCAAATTCTATGTTATTGATGGATTCTAACATATCAAAGAAGTTCAGACCCGACCTAACTCTAGGAAAGCAACTGGAAGTCTATACAGGCATCCCAACTTGAGACCTAAATTTCCTCTGACCGCTAATAACAACATGAGTGTTTCTGTCAAGAAAAGACGACAAAGATAATTGGCCCACTAATCACTACTCTTTTCAGCATATTCAGCATGAGATACAACCACATGATGCAGCTACAAATGGCACACTTATAATCCTTTATCATCATCCATTGGTTGTTGGATAGCCACAGGGGTTGCCTATCCAACAACAATATCACCTTTCTCCTACTATTGGGATTCATTAGGCCCACTGGACACCTGACTAAGACCCATGACAAGTTCACTAGTCCTTAGGGCAATGCTCTTATCTCCCTCATTGGGGAATTTTCTTACACATGTACCTTGAAGAGGTTTCTTTGGAGCCTGATGAATAACCAATTGTCTTCTTATTGAATACCCTTTTCCCTTATTATGGCCATATACCAAAAAGGTCTCCTCATATAAATCAATCAGGTCTATATATTCAGAGTAATAATCCTCAT
This sequence comes from Viscum album, assembly GCA_963277665.1. Taxonomy (NCBI): domain Eukaryota; kingdom Viridiplantae; phylum Streptophyta; class Magnoliopsida; order Santalales; family Viscaceae; genus Viscum; species Viscum album. The sequence continues at coordinate 1,471,254,415 of OY728158.1, forward strand.
TATTGTCCTCCCGAACTGGATCAACAACCATATCACCATGAGAGCCCAAAGAGGGCTCATGCCGAGTACCTCCATAACTCTCCCCAGTCTACAACCCACCCTTTCTATGAAGACCAGTAGCTACATCAACATACGAAACAAAACCCTTTTCTTAGGACTGCTTCCCCTTAATACCAAAAATTTTCTTACCCTTAATAGTTGCGCAACCACCATCCACTGATCTAGGAAGTTTAATCCCCTCCAACCTATCCTTCTCACATTTTAAATGAACAAGATCAGATTTACCCTACTTTACAATGATAGAGTCATCAAGTTTATCAGTCTTTCCATTACCATAATCCATAAGAGGAAACTTAAATTTTCTTTTTTCAACTTGATACCCATACTTTTTATAATTAGAGCACCTCAAACCCCTACAATAATTTTTTCTTGCATGATCGATGCAAAAATAATTGAATTAAAAGTTAGGGAATCAATCATACTCAATTGAAAGATCAAATTTGAATTCATTATCTACCAAGTAAACAATTTCTATAAGAGGTAAAATAAGGCCAGCCTCAAATAGAATTCTGAAAAAATGTCCATAGCTAGAAATATCAGTCTCTTTATAAAACTTAATGGGTGTTCCAATAGATGATGCAACATCTAGGATAATACTTAGGTTCCAAAAGAACCAATTAAAACCTCTTATTTGAATTTAATATTGGATGACAGAGTTCTTGGCCTGTGCCAGATCAAACCGGGGGTCCCAATCATGGAGTCTCAAAACCCACGACTTGAGATTAATGAAGCTAAAGCTCCAAACTTTTAATTTAAGATCCTGAGAAGGAAAGATAATATAATGTATCCCATATTAATCAACAAAATCCTCCAGCCATCGAAACCCCAAACCTGAAGAAGCTGATCCCATAGATCATTGTGATTCCAAGTTTTGTTCCTCTATCGTGGAGTTAACCAGGTGATGATAGTGTGTTTGTACTCCTCAGCCTGATCCTAAAAAATTTAGGGTTTCCCTCAATGAAAGCGAGTGTCATTCCTCAAAATCAATTTGTTCCAGTGTTAGCTTAGTCCAAACACTTCCTTATTTTAATGATCCCAAATCATGTTTATTATATTTCTAATAAGTTTCATGTTTTATGATAGTCAACTATTTTCTATCCCCAATACTAAAATTGGCTAAGTCTTGTACCTACTATTACTATCTACCATTAATTGAAATTTGATTCCTCCCTAAGCTACCATCATTTCAACAATCTACCATTAGTTCAAATCAACTATCTCCAAGAGAGCTACTTCCAAGTGTTTCTATCGCTATCACTACCATCAAGCCTTTCTACCTTCAATCAATGCTACCGTTGAGAGAAGCTACTGCCAGGAGGTACCACTAGGAAGCTACCACTATCTCCAGTTCAGGAAACTATCATCAAACGCTTCTACCGCCAAGTGATGCTATCATCAGTTACATATACTGTCAAGTGCTTCTATCGCCAAAAGAGCTACCACTAGTCATACCTGCTACTAAAACTATTAAGAATTAAGTTCAAACTTCACTTCTCCAATGCATAGATTAAGGCATTCAATGGAAGTTAGAGGCATGTGGATTTAATAATGATTATTCTTAAACACCTCTATAGAAGTTTTAATGGACAGTCAGACTTTCCAAATCTGTATCTCAGTATGAGGATTCTATTTTTTTACTATTATTCTACTATGGATAATTAGACCATCTAGAATGCTATAAATTTAGAAGAACCCCTCGTGCATGCATATGTTGATACAGAGTTACAAATACATATACATCGAGACAAAAATATATATAGATACACATGTGTGTAGAAATACTCTGACTAATTGGCTAACTGAGAATAAAGGATTTTACAGGACTTCAACGACACTCTATTTTTATGCACTTCTTGTAAAAATATGGTTGATCCCTTTCAAATATAGAGTCAAGGACTCCTAAAAAACCGAAGCTGGTAAGATTGAGCTACATTGAATATTCATACTTTCTATTCCTTTCTATTTCTATTTTAGCTTCACTTTTGAGATGTGTTATTTTACCATATCTATTTGAAAACACCACTCCTGTACTGAACTGGAGAGTTCTTGACACTCTCTTTAAATTATTTTCTTTTGTAATCCCACATATAACTGTGGAATAGGTCATGTGTGACTTGGACACTTTTTATCCCATGAAGAACTATGGAAGAGGGTTTTATATATCCTAGACCGTTTGAGTACATTTGTTTGTAAAACCCGATATAGGTTGTGGATCATTTTATTTTATAATAAATTTCTTGGCATTGAGTGACTTCCATGTTGATGGGATTAGGTCTTGATATAAGACTGAACCCATTATTTAAATTTTTCTATGTGATTTTCTTGTTTTGTTTTCTTTTTTTAAAACCAAATTAGTTTCTGTTTTCTAAATTATTTTAAAAAACTTTACTCTGATAGTTAACTTTATTTTTTGTTTTATTTAAGGTGTTTGATTCAAGTAAATTAGTTTCAAAATTTAAAGTATTTTCTAAATTATTTTAACTAATCTGTGATCGAGATTTTGATAAGCTTTTCTAAAATGTCAAATTATATAACTATACCATTTTAGTTAATTGGGTGTAGTTTATAAATTGAGGATTTAAGTTTTTAAAACTTTTTAATAGAAATTTTTAATTGGAAACTCAATTAACCCCCCTCTCAAGTGTTCTACTCCGATCAACATTTGGTATCAGAGGTTTTAAAACACCTTTTACTATGATCAATTTTTTTCTAATGGATCTTAAATTTATGTTAGTTTTAAATTGTATTCTTTATGGATAATAATAAACAAAAAGGAAATGTCACTAATTGACCTCCTTATTTTAATGGAATAAATTATGCTCAATGGGAGATCAAGATGAAAATCTATATTGAGAGCATTCACTTTGATATTTAGACCATTATCAAGGACAAATATGAAAAACCCAAAGTTGTTAGATCTGATTGGAGCCATTCCACTAAGGCTTCTTATGATTGAAACTATAAAGAAATAAATGAATTATATTATGATTTAGGGAAGACAAATTTAATAAAATATTTTCTTATTCAACTACTTTTGAAATTCAAGATACTCTTGTTATATCTCATGATAGAACCTCAAATGTTAAAGAGATTCATTTGAATACTTATACTATTAAGTATGATAAATTTAAAATTAAGCCTAATGAATCAATTTCTATCATGTATCTCATATTTAATGAAATTTTGAACACAATTCATGAACTTGGGAAGAAAATTACACACAAAGATCATGTGATGCGACTTCTGAGATGTCTACCTAAATGGTGGAGAGGAACTTCATTTTTCATTAGAGAATCCTATGACATCAGTACACTTCCAATGAAGGAACTCATTGGAAAGATTATGATGTATGAGGAGGAACTCAAATTAAATTAATAAGAGGAAGATAAACTAAATAGGAAATCAGTTTCCTTTAAGATATCTAACTCAAAAATGAAAGAGAAGATAAAAGTTAAAAGTTCGAGTAATGATGAATCACCTGCTAATAGTGATGAGTAAATAGATCATTTAGCTAGATGATTGAAGAAATTATATAGGAAGAAAAAATTATTTTAAAAAAATAACTATGGAGGAAAGTGCGATAAAAAGGGAAATTGGAAAAAGGATAATTAGTCCAGTGAAGTAACCTGCTATGGGTGAAAAAGGAAAGGACACATCAAGGAAGATTGTCCCAAACTAAAATATATGAAAAAGTATGAGGAAGAATGTAAATAGTATAAAAAGGCTTTGAAATCTATGTGGAGAACCTCAAAAGATAGTTCAAGTGACTTCGATTCAAGTAGAGAAGATAAACATGATATAACTAACATCTGTTTCATGGCAAATACATATGAGGTACTAAATATTATTCATGAATATCCTAAACATATTTCTAATTTTTCTGAGAATGAAAACAATGAAGAAAATATTTCTAGTGAGAATTTACTTGAATATTGAATATATTAGAGGAAACATTTAATGACCTGAAAAATAAATATAGAAGTATAAAGAAACAACATGCTTTGTATACTCACTTTAAAACTGAATTTTCTATAGAAAAGGGAAAAAATGATCAACTGATAAAAGAAAAAATAAAATTAATATTTTCAATGATAAACTGAAAAAGGATCTATAAAGATTTAAAAATAGTGGAGAAACTCTTACTAGTACTCTTGGAAAACAAAACACTCCTAAATATACCATTGGGATTGGTTACCATCCTAGACAAAGAACGATTTATAAGAATAAATTTGTTCATAACTCTAGTTCTACCAAGTCTGTAAATAGTTCTTATTCTTCTATGCCTAACACAGTTTTCTTTTATAAAAGATTAAGATCTTATTAGAAACCAATTAAACAAATTTGGATTCTTAAGGCTTTTATTACTAACATTTCTCACCCTAAGAAAATATGGGTACCAAAATCATTTCTTATTTAAATTTTGTTGTAAGAAATCTGCTTGAAGAGTACCAGTAATCACTTATAGTATTTGGACAATGGATGTTTTAGACACATGGTTGGGGACTACTCGAGCTTAAAGAATCTTATCAAAGTGGATGGTGGACATGTCACATTTAGCGATAACACAAAAGAAAAGATAATTAGTCTCGATCAAATTAGAAACTCTAATACTATTTTTATTTCTAAAGTATTATTTGTGGATGGATTAAGATATAATATTCCTAGAATCTCATAGCTATATGATTATGGATATCATGTTAAGTTTGAGAACAATTCTTGTAAAATTTATGATTCTAATCATGTTTTAGTTTTTACTTCTTTTTATAATGACAATGTTTATACTATTGATTTCAATTCATTATTTTTTCAAAATATTTCTTATTTAAGTGCCTTTCACAAAGAGTATTGGCTTTGACATATGAGACTAGACCATTACAACCTTCACTCACTTAGGAAGCTAACTAGGAAAGGATTAGTCAAACATATCCTTAAACTAAAATTATCAAAAGACAAAGTCTATAACCCATGTAAACAAGGGAAACAATATAAAATCTATTTCAAATCAAAGAAAGAAGTTTCAACCTATCATCCCCTAGAGTTGGTTAATATAGAATTGTTTGGACCCTCTAGAGTTTATAGCCTAAATGGGGCTCACTATTCTTATGTTCTAGTAGATTAATTTTCCAGATACACCTGATTATTTTTTCTAGCTAACAAAATTGAAGCTTGTTCTTATTTTTTTCCAAGTATGAAAAATATATAGAAAACCTTAGCGGTTTTACTATTAAGACCTGAAGAAGTGATCCTGGTCATGAGTTTGAAAATCAAGATTTTGAATCTCTATCCTCATAACATGGCTATAGTCACAACTTCTTTACTCCCACAATAGAATGGTATATTAGAAAGAAGAAATAGAACTCTTAAAGAAATTTCTCATACCATGCTCAATGAGTATGATTTGCCTATTTATTTTTGGGAAAAAGCTATGAAAATAACTTACTATATTATTAATAGAGTTTTAGTTAGACCACTTTTAAAGAAAACCCCATACGAGTTACGGAATAGGAGAAAACCAAAAGTTAATTACTTTATAGTTTTTTGTTATAAAGTCTTTATACTCAATACAAAGGAGAATTTAGATAAATTTACATCTAAAAGAGATGAAGGAATTTTCCTTGAATATTCAACATCTAGTAAGTCATACAGGGTATTCAATAAAAGGACCAAAATTGTGGAAGAATATGTACATGTAAAATTTGATAAAACAGATCCACATAAACCTAAGAATTATTTAGAAAACCTTAAGGATGAATTTTATAATATGAATATCAATGCCAAACCTAGTGATAATTATATCAAACATTCTGTAGAAAAACAACCCAATTCTAAAGAATAGTTTGAACCTTAACCTGACGAAGAGAATGAAGTACCAAGTACTTCTATTCCTATAACCATTAGGACCCATAGAGACCATTCCTTAGATTCCATAGTTGGAGACCTAGATAGAGGAACATAAACTAGATATTCTCTTAGGAACCAAATTGAACATCAATCTTTCTTGTCATAGTTTGAACCTAAGAACATCACAAAAGAAATAATGTTGAATTCTAAGTAATGTAAATAAAAGAAGAGTTGAATCAATTTTAGAGAAACAGAGTTTGAGAATTAGTGGAAAGAGATAAGGACTTCCTGACCATTGGCACCAAGTGGGTGTTTAGGAACAAAGTAGATGATTCATGAACTATACTTAGAAATAAATCATGATTGGTTGCACAAGGATACAATCAATAGGAAGGTATTAAATATGAAGAAACATTTTCACCAATAGCTATACTTGAATCTATTAGAATATTTCTTTTATATATAACACATTTGAATTTCAAATATCAAATGGATGACAAGATTGCATTCTTAAATGGTTATATAATTAATGTTTTTTTGTTGTTGAAAAACTTCTATATTTCAAATTCCTAAATTTTAAAATCATGTATTTAAATTGAAAAAAGATTTATATGGTTTAAAATAAGTTCATAGAGCTTGGTATGATATGTTCAACTCATTTTTTATTTATAAAGGTTTTTCGAAAGGAATAGATAATCCAACATTATTTATTAAAATAATTTTAAAATATTTCTTAGTAGTAAAAATCTATGTTGATGATATTATCTACAGATCATTCAAAAATTCATTATGTACTGAATTTTAAAAAATACTGCAAAATGAATTTGAATTGAGTTTTATGGGTGAGTTGAAATTCTTCCTTGGTTTTTGGATTTTTCAAAATAAGGAAGGAATTATTTTAAATTAAAGAAAGTACACTAATGATCCTTTAAAATGTTTTTTATGGATAATACTAAAGGTAGTGATACCCCCATGAGTACAAACTACAAATTAGATCTTGATGAAACTAGGAAACCAGTTGATCAAACTACTTATAGAGGTATGATTGGAAGTTTACTATACTTAACCAATATCTAACTTGATGTTATGTTTAGCATGTGTATGTGTACTCATTTTTAATCAAATCCAAAAGAATCACATTTACTTGCTATTAAAATAATTTTTAAATACCTCAAAAATACAACCAACTTAGGACTGTTTTATTATAGAGGAAAAAATTTGATTTATTGAGTTATTCAGATGAATATTTTGGTGGATCTAAGTTAGATAAGAAAAGAATATCTGGAACATTTAAATTTTTATGAAAGTATATAGTTTCATGGTGTAGTAAGAAACAAAATTCTGTTGTATTATCCATTGCTAAAGTTGAGTACACAACTGTAGGTAGTTGTTGTGCACTGATTATGTGGATGAAACACACTTTATTAGACTATGGATATCAATTTTGAAATATCCGTATAAATTGTGATAATACAAGTGCTATAAACATATCTAATAATTTCATGTCTCACTCCAGGATAAAACATATTGATATAAAATGTCACTTTTTTAAGAGACCATTATAAAAAAGGTGAAATAACTCTTGAATTTATTAGTACTGAATATCATATTGCTATCATATTCAAAAATCCATTGAATTTAGAGAGAATAATTGATATCATACATGAATTTAGATGATAAAATTTGGATATTCTTTTATTCTTGAATTTATTTTAATTATGGTAGAAGTAAACCACAAAGACTTTACTACTGTAGCTATGATACCATGAGTTTATGCTATTATTGGTATGCTATCGTGGAAACCTACCATTTGATTTCTACCATGAAAGTGCTATCATGTCTGTGATACCATGGATATTCTACTGTGGCATGCTACCATTGGTATGATACTGTTAAGACCCACCGTTCGGTTGCTACCATTCCAAATGCTACTGCTTTAATCACTTTTAATTAAAGATTAGCGTCTCACTCGAATTTTTGTTATTAATTTTAATTTTATTTAAATTTAATGTTAAAATCACTAAATGATAAAAATATCTATATAAGAGTATGAATTAGGAACCCATTCTCATGCGGACCTTTAAAACCTTTTTTCTCTCTCAACCTGTGACCCTTCTCCTTCAAACACTTAAAACTGTGTGAAAATAGTGAGAGTGAAGCATGTTGGTGAATCTCTTAATAAGTTGCATCCTTCAAAGAAAGAGGATAATAAGTTGGTCTACCAAACTAAGAAATCCTCAACTCGCGTCTTGAGTTGTTGTTGCCAAAAGGAAAATCAATGCTGCTTGGATATCTTCAAGCAAGTTGCTTGTTTGGAATGTGATCCAGGACCAGGGATGAGCAGAATGGTTTTCAAGGAATGATATAACATTCTAACCCATGTTGATTTTTGATTTTTACCTGTATGCTGAGTATTAGTTTAAGTATAAGAAGGATATTATCAGAATAATGGTGGATAAAAAAGATCTTTTTTTGTCTTCAAAACAATAATCTAAATGTTTGAGAGTTCCTCATCAAGGAATCTATGAGGATTATCAATTCTTCTTTCCCATTAATCATGCGAACTTCATAATAATGGGTTCTCTTTTTGAAATCACTGAGAATGACACTATAAGCATGCCTACTATAGTTGAGTTAGATGGAGAATGTCAGTTGCTTTTCAAGTTCATTCAACACATATTGTGTCCCAAGAAGGGGGATTTTAGTATTATGAGGTATCAAGGTATTTTATTTTTTATTTCTTATGAAAATAGGATACAAAATAAATATTTATAGGTATTTTATGGTTGACATGATGGCGTTGTGCAAGTATACCTTGAGATCTAATTCTCTTACATAACTTAAGATTATTTCTTCTCTATTGGAATATTGTGATATAATTTATGAAGTAGAGGAAAAGGTAATAATGTGTGATGTTTTTTTGCCTTATCCAACTCACATGTAAGAGGATGAAAGTTAATTTGAATCCTTGGTTGAAAAGATGGGTAATATATAATGATAAAATTCATGATAAATTCAACCTAATAAATAACCCTTCAATAATAAGAAATTTGGTTGACCTTGGCTTAGAGCTAGATAAAGTAGCAGAGTATTCTTCTGATGAAGAAAGTGAGGCTACTATTAGTGCTGATGTTGAAGAGAAAGTAGCTATAGATCATGTAGAGGAATCCATTCGTGTTTTAGTGGAAGAAGGTAGTGATAATGAAATTTTTAAGAGATCCAGTATGTTAAATGGATCTCTTAGTCCACCTTTGTCTCTTCCTACTAGAGATAGATTTCTAGAATAAGATAAAACATAAGAAACTGAAGTTTCAAATGGTTCTCAATTTGAAAGGTACACTTAAAAGAGTCCATAAGATGTTTTTGATCCGTCTGATGACTTTGAGTATGATGTTGATGGAGGAGATGAATATGAGTACTCAAATCCATTTCATACTATTTTTGAGTCTGGTAAATCTTCCAGTGAAGAGTGGAAGAGTGTCTCCTAACATGTTTTAGTTAGTAAGAAGTCTATAAATATATCTAAAATAGCTTCTTTAGATAAATATGGAGATGATGCACCAAATAAGGGGGAGAAATCCCTAAGACATGATATTCTTGGCTTGGAATAATCTGATTTAGATGGTGATGATGATAGAGATAAGGGAAGTCTATCAGAGCATAGTGGACCCACTATCTCGGTTTCTCAAAAAGATCCTAAAGGATATTTAGTAGAAAAAATTGATGAAGAAGAATGTTTGAATCCATTTTCTTCTAAAGTACCTATTGTGAAAAATGGTTATGATGATGCTTCTATACATAGTCAGGAGAGGTCTTCACCTCCTCCTTCCTCTCCTCTTCCCTCCAGTTATCCGATAAGAAATGATCTGGATTCTTTAAGGAAGGTTTGTTATCTAATCTTAGTGATTTGATTAGTTCCCCTTCCTTTAAATATATTAAGCTAAGTGAATATTAAACCACTTTGATAGTTTCTTTAATCATGGCTAATATCCAACCCAAAATTTCATAAAGTTAAAAATATAAAAGTAGAAAACATGAAGTTAATGGAACTGATGAATGTCATTCAGTCAACCTTGGAGGACATGAGATCCAGTTTAAAATAGAGAGACTTATGTTTTATAGAGAGGATTGAATCTTTTCATACTACTGGTGATTATTCTTCCAAAGCTCTACCTCCCTTCTCACTTACTTCTATTGATGGTGAACTGATCAGATCTATAGTAAGATTAGATCTGCAAGCTATGTTGGGTGATTTATCTACTTATCATCAGAATGAATCCCTCAGTGAGCACATTTACAATCTTTTTATACAATTCTTAAATGAAGCTAGAAGTGATAGATCAAAAATAACTAAATTCATTAATTATTATATCTCTAGGATTTTTACTAAGTATGAACTTAACTCTAATTTTAGCTTCTTGGATGAGAATATGAGGATGCCTCCTATTACCGAGGCCTTCAAAGAGAAAGTGAATCAATTGAAGACTTTGGATCCCTTGCTCAATCTTTTTATGGAAGAAAATAAAAAGTTTTTCAGATCCATGAAGCATGTTGGTAGGGGTTATTACCTAGTTTATAGAGCTGATGAAACCGTTTCTCTACACCACTAATACAATTGTTATTGAACCTCCAACCATTCCCATGACAACCTCCCTTTCTACACCCCTATCATCACATATTCAGACCATCTATATTCTTGTTATTCCTTTTGGACTTACACCTATTGAAGTAGTGAGGCATCTCAGTCCAATTGATTCTTCTATAGAGTTCAGGCCTCCTGCTCCTCCTGTATCCTTTTCTACTCCTCTTTTTGCAAGAAAATTCAAGTATCTTACCACTATCTATTACAAGGATGATTCTTCAGTCTCAAATTAAGATTTCATAGGGATTTCCTTTTCTTTCTTTCCTTTTTTGATCCACTATATTAACTTTCATATTTAATACTAGTCTTCTCTCTACTTATAATTGTGTAATTAATTTTTTTAACTAATTACTTATATCTTTTTGATAATCCAAAAAGGGGGAGTAAGATTGTATGACATATTTATGGCATGAATCATGAAAATACATTACATATTGAATTTGACTGTTAGGAAAATTATATTCATTTTATTCATATGTTAAAATGTTTTTATATGATTATGAATTCCATGATTTGTGATCATCAAAAAGGGGGATATTGTTGGCTTTGTCAAAAAACCTCTTTATTTTAATGATTCCAAATCATGTATATTAGGTTTATAATAAGTTTCATGTTTTATGATAGTAAACTATTTTTTTCCATAATACTAAAATTGGCTAAGTCTTGTACTGACCCTGACTATCTGCCGTTAGTTGAAATCTGCCACTACCCTAAGATATAGTTAGTTCAAAAATCTACCATTAGTTCAAATCAATTATCACTAAGAGAGCTACCAACAGGTGTTTCTACCACTATCGCTATCATCAGGCATTACTATTATCAATTAGTGCTACCATCAAGAGAATCTACTTCCAAGAGCTACCACTAGGTAGCTATCACTACCGCCAGTTCAAGAAGCTAGCATCAAACACTTATACCCCAATGTGATGCTACTGTCTGATATATTTATAGTCAAGATATTTTACCGCTATAAGATGTTGAAATAGTTGGTACCCTAGACCCAACTATTCAGTGATTTTGATTACAATATTGTGTATACATTTAGTTGTACATGATGTCATCTTACCATTATAGTGTAGACTTTTCTGCATCCACTACATAATGGTAATGTCCAAAGATTAATTGTCGTATCGAAATGTTATAGCAGTTCCCAAGCTATAATGAGAACCTTGAGATACTATGAAATTAATCTTAAATATATGTTTTATGGTCTAGATAAATCTTACTGATTAGATACAATAGATTTTTGACTATCAGGTTCTAGGGGCTCATAAGCATTAAGACTTCTTCTCATGAAGTTCTCACTTGGTGATCTCTAGTTGTGATATCATGAGGACTAACCTGCCAATAGGAACACCACATGTTTCAGGTGTCATTGGATGTTCCTATCTACGATCTTGCGTAATGGTATCCGAACTTGAGATCATTACTAATGTATTTCATTTGATTGCATACTTTGATGCAAGACGAAAACCTTGGCAATGAAGTCATGGAGAGGTAGTTTGTATTGGGTGCGTCATTGGTGGAATGACATTGGTTGAATGGTCAAAAAAGGATTTTTCACTTCTGGGTTTTGGAAGTAATATATCTCAGGCCATGTTGATATGGATGTCAGTACCTTTATAAGACCATGGACATGGCAGTTGAAGGTAAATCTATCCAGTTAAATCAACAAACAATCAAGAAAGATAAGGTAGATGACACATGAGTGCATCCTGCTTTATGAGATATTACTGACAAAGAGATTATATTACATAGTGAGTGTTCATAGGTTTGTTGTCGTTGTTGTGAAAATCTTTATCTCTTCAGGGGACATGATGGGTTGCTAGATCTCACTCTTAGTCTATGAGTACTATTCACTACTGTCGAGATAAGGGCCTAGAGGGTCACAAACAATAGCTTATTCAAGAATCTTCCCTCTTTAGTTGAATAAAAGTTTTGGACATGGTGGGCCCCACCAATGGGGTCTGGGATTTTTCCAAAGAAAAAAAATCACCAATGAAATAAAGAAATTCATATTATTCAAGTTTAGAATAATGGGTATTGAATTTATTTATTAAATGTATTTATGGTTTTTAAGTAAATACATGAAAAAAATATTAATTGACGAATATTAAATTATTCAAGGTTCAATTAATATTTATGGGAGCGATGAGTCGAGTTAATGAATCAATTATTATTGTAAAATATATTTTAATATATTACAAGTGAGTGATAATAATATTTATGACTTAGATAAGTAGTCATAATATGTCTTTAATAGTGCGTTGATTATTCTAGGGTCAGGTTGGCATTTTCGGGTAATTAAATCACACAATAAATGTGAAAAGAGAGGAGATTGACAAATACTATTCATAGTGCTTCTATCCACTCTCTTCTCTCCCATGATCTAGAGAGAGAGGCTCTAGATCCAAGGAGCATGGATCAAGAACTCTCTCAGGCATTGTTTGCGAAATGATGCAGTGATTGTTGGAGTATCGAAGGCATCTTCAAAATTCTGTGCTAGCACCCGGATTACAATGAAAGACGCTCCCGTGGATTTCTTGAAGCACATGTGGATGATCTAGAGGAGTTCGATGCCAGATTCTTTGAGAAACGATCGCCAACGATGAGCAGACGTCGTGCACGACTTCAAAATTAAACTAGGTATTTTTACGGTTTATTTTTGTGCTTAAAATCATTCACGTGTGGTCCTCAGCTAAGACTGGGATGCTGTTCACCAAAGTCGATAAGTTTATGTCGATCGTCGGTGGAAATTTTTTAAAACTCACCTGTTTGGGGCTTCTACTGCATGCCCGGTTCCATTAGAAGATCTACTGCTAGTCATACCTACCATCATAGATGTTTAGAATTAAGTTTTAACTTAATTTTTCCAACAACTAGATTAAGGATTTCAATAAAAATCATCAGCATGTGGATTTAATAATGACTATTCTTATGAAACTCCATATAAGTTTTAAAGGCTAACTATAATTTTCAAATTTGTGTCTCTAAATGAGGATTCTGTGTTTTTTACTAATTATTTTACAATGGATAATTGAACCATCTAGAATGTTATAAATTCAAAAGAATCCATAACATGCACATACTTTGATATAAAGATAAAAACACATATATACTGAGATAAAAAATATATATAGAAACACACGTGTGTGGAAATACTCTGATCAATTGGATAACTGAGAACAAAGGATTTTATAGGAATTCAGTAACACTCTATTTTTTTTTCACTTCTTTTACAAATCTGGTTGAGCCCTTTCAAAGATAGACACAAGGACTCCTGAACAACCGAAACTGATCAGACTGAGCTACATCGAATATTTATACTTTATATACCTTGATCTTTCTATTTTAGATTAAATTTTGAGTTGTGTTTTATTTGAACCTGTCTATCTGAAAACACACACTCCTATACTGAACTGGAGAGTTCTATACACTCTTTAAATTATTTTCTTCTATAATCCCATATAAAACTATGGAAGAAGCCGTGTGTTACCTGAACCCTTTTTATCCCATGAAGAACTATAGAAGAGGCTTTTGTACAACCCAAACTGTCTGAGTATAGTTGTTTGTAAAACCTAATCCAAGCTATGGATTAGTTTATTTTATAATAAACTGTTTGAAAGTAGGTGATTTAAAAATGGAGGGGATTAGTTTAAACTTAGTACCAAACCCCTCTTTTAAATTACACTATGTGATTTTCTCATTTTGTTTTATTTATTCTAAACCAAACTAGTTTCTGTTTTTTAAATTATTTATTAAAACTTTACTCCGATAGTTAAATTTAATTTGTGTTTTATATAAGGTGTTTGATTCAAGTAAATTAGCTTCAAAAGTTAAAGTATTTTCCAAATTATTTTAATGAAGCAGTGATCGATCTTTTGAGAATCTTTTATAAAAGATAAAATTATTTAACTATACTATTTTAATTAACTGAGTGTAATTTATAAATTGGGGATTTAAGTTTATAATCATTTTAGCATAAAATTTTAATTGGAAACTCAATTCACCCCCCTCTTGAGTGATCCACTTTGACCAACAATAAGGTTACAAAATTTGCATGAGATTCATAAAAAAATATATTGTCCATAGCATTCTCTACCTACGATGCATGAGCCTGTTATGGAAATTTTGGGAGTCAAAGTGAAAAAAAGGTTTATAGATAAAGGAAAAGACAAAATAAAACAATAAGAAAAGGAAATGAAGAAAATATCACAAGACATAGTGATTTACATGGTTCAGGAATAATTCCTATATCCACAGGGAGGCATAATTTCACTATGATTTGGGAGAAAAAATACAGAGAAAATATCCAAGTTTCAAAACATAGAATACCTAGCTCGAAATGAACTAATAAATAAGATGAATCACTATTCCACCAACTAAACAAAAAGTGTGATGTGCTACAGTGAAAGGTGGTTGGAAGTCTGCACTTCTACAGTGTTGCAGTCACTCAAGTCTAAGATGCTACAGTGGTCGATGGAAATAAGTCCATGGAGCTACATTACTGATATCTCCAAATTCCGAGATGCTACAGTAGTCATGCCAAATTCCACACTACTATAGTGCCCTGCTACTATTTTCTGGTCAAATTTTCTACAATCAGTCAGAGTTTTTACAGTGTCCTAAAATTTGGTTCATGATCCTTTGGCCTCTATACCCCTAGAGTAGGGGCACGTTTCCCCTTAAATCCCCAACAAGCTCATCACAGACCTCGACCTATGAGAGTTTTATCCTGGTGTGCAATATGGGACTCTAGTATTTATCCCAACATCATTCAAAATGGATTGGGATACACCAATCCAATAGATTGACCTTCAGAACATCTTTATTTCTCAGACTAATACGAGCTTTTATAGAAATAACACCTGCATCACTCTTATTGAGATATGTCGTGCCCTGAGTTGCTTCAGTAGGGATCAATTTCACATTATTGAAGTAAGATCCATCCTCAACCCTCTTCACATAACCAAAAAACACCTACAAAGGATTGAAATAAGAATCTAAATTCAGATTCATCGCAAAAACATCCCTAATCACCATGGATTCGTAGAGAGAGAAGTTACCAAACCGACACAACCTCCATCCCATCATCCCCTGATCTCCTCCTTCATCAGGTTTATTCTTGATTCCTGGGGTCTATAAGGATGAGTGCTGGTTGGGCTTCTGGATGAGCATCATTTCAGGATTTTTTTTCTTCATCAGAGGACCAGATCCATGCTTAGTCAAGTTATCCACACATCTACAACGAGAGGCACTTCTTTCTCTTTATATGGTTCTACGAATTCCATATGAAGCGTGAAACTCCTTCAACAGCTCTGTTGGTATGTCTTCCTGAGCTCCCCTTACCCTTTCAAAACCCTGTAATCATTCATTTTATTGAAAAACTAGTGGGCTGTTTTTTATGTGTAGATTCTAGAACGGATTCGGTTTTACCCCCTATTACCCACTGTATTTGTGTTGAGGTCGATGTATCAAAACCTCTTGTGGAATGGATCCAAATTGAAATAGTGGAGGATTTAAGATGGAAACAACCTGTGTTTTTTGAATCCTGGTTAGAGTACTTCTCCTCTGGTAGGAGTCTGGGTCACCATATGTTAGTATGCCGTCATGGTCGGCACGAGGAGGCCATGGTTCCCAATTTTTTGACTCTTCAATTGTCTGGTAGGGAGAGCGCTTTAGTCCTAATAGAGAGAATGGATGAAAATATAGGCCCTATGCTGAGGAATGATCTATTTAACCCATAGATTATTTTGAAATTGTCTTTAGTGCCAACAATTGAGGGGTCATGTCCTTCAAGATACTTGCCCCTTGGAAGCGCTGCTCCCGTGGTTGATACCAACATGGAGTCTGAGTCAGCTACCAAGGAGGGGATTTTTCTAGGTGATGAAGTTCAATAAAACACTAATGAAATAGTATTGAAGTTAAATTATATTTCCAAGGAGCAGGTTCTCCTGCCATATTTGTGACAAGGAACATGAGGGTCTGAAGGGTTGAGTGTTTTGGGTTCCTTAGACCCAAACACTATCATCTCGAAGGCCCCATCCTACTCGGAGGTCGTGTGCACTGGATACGTTTCAAAATAAGAGGCGAGACGAAAATCAACATTTCTTTCTAACCATATTCTTTGGGGAAAATCAATACAGGATACCTTTGAGGTTAATGAGAGAAGGGTGAAGTCACTGAGCAGGCCGAGCCCCATAAAGGAAGCCCCAAGGCTAATTCTGGGCAACTGCTTTGAAGGTTTGGATGTCTAAGAACCAATTCTTGTTCAATATGAGGTAGAATCAGGTGATGATAGTTAGATCCAACTCTCAGTGGATAGTTTGGAGGGAATTCAAGGGAAATGCCTCCATATCCCAAGAATAAAGAAAAGGAAAAAGGTAAATGGAGACTTAGGTAGATGCACTATGGCTAAGGGAAAAAATCAAAAGGATACAAAGAATATTCACATTTTCCCAAAATGATGGAAACAAGGTCAGCCAAAAAAGGTGTAAGCAAGAAAATATAGGCCTTTTAGAATGGTAAAAATGAAGATCAGAAACAATACCAAGATAATATAAAGGATAAGGTGGATTGAACCAAAGAGGAGGGTGAGGAAAATGGGGAAGGTAAACACCTGGATCTTATTTTACATTCCAATAAATAATTTACCTTAGAGTCAATATAGCTCAAGTCCATAGATGAAGAGAAGGAAAAAATCTTATAAAGACTCCCATAGGTGGAATTTAATGAGGAACAAGAGGCTTGGATCAATAAATAAGATAAAATAATGGCACAAGGTTTCAATTAAGGGAAGATCAATGTAGATGAGTACTTTCACACATGGGAAAAACTAGCTATCCACTTTGAAGATCTACTCCAAGATAACCCAAACTTGAAGGTGCACTCTCTTTTTTTAAATCTTTACAAGGTAAGTGACTCCAACAACTTCATCCTTATTTTCAATGATTTTGTCAAATATAATTATGTTTAACTCACTTTGTCAAACTATTTTGGTTTCACACTTTTCCTCAAAAGTGTTTTTTGGAGTAAAAAATTGAATTTAATAGTCAAAATAATAAAGTTTGTGTTGTGTATATTAGTTTTTTTATATTTATGAAATTATTTTTATTTTAAATTATTTTTATATTTTTAGTGAGTGTGTCAATATAAATTCAAACCTAAAATTTTTAAACTAATTTTTTTCATGCTTCCACAATCCCTGAGATACTTTAAAAGTTTTTTTTGATTTAATTATCAATATCATAATGATCCTAAGAGGTTTGTGAGACAAATTTTTATGGGGATTCCACCTTATCAAAATAATAAAGTCTATAAACTGATTACAAATCACGTATAGAAAACAAAAAACATTTTTGAAGTTCTTGAAGAAGTCTACGGAAGGTGTAAACAACCTGATCACCATGAAAATGAATGCCTCATCCTTTTACCAGCCCAATAAAATATGAGTTAAAATACTTAACATCCTAAGAAAAATAAGATAAAAGGCAAGGAGGAATATTTGGATGTGGAAGTAGTACTTAAAGAATCAAAAAGGGTTAATCCATGGATTTTGGACAATGGATGTTCCTCTAACATTTCCAGATATTTAAAACTTCTAATTTTTTTTGAAAAGTGAAAATAAGGCTCAATGAACTTTGGAAATGATGGGTCACTCAAAATAAATGGTATTGGATCAACTATGATTGAGAAAGGTCAACTGAAATCCATGTACACTATTTGTTGAAGGATTGAAACACAATATGATTAGTGTTTCTCAGTTAAGTGACAAAGGGAATAAAGTGATCTTTTAAAAATATGGATTTGTGGTGAATATATTGAATGATGGATGATTTTTTATAAAATATAATCAGAAATAAAAAATCTATATTAAGTGGGTGATGCTGTAAATTCATGCTACATAATCTTGAAAGAACAGAATAATCCATGGAATAAAAGACCTGATCATCTTGGCCAAAGGAACATGATTAAAATCACTCAAAGAGACAATGTTCGTGATGCACCTATACTAAAAAGAGTGGAATTAGATTTTCTCAACATACCAAAAGGGAAAGATTGTTAATTATCCATATAAGAATGTAGAGATTCAATCAAATCATTCATTGGAGCTTATCCATTCAGACATTTATGGGCCGATGAGTAAAAAATAAAAAAATTAATATAAGAATTTTATTTCTTTTATTGATGAATTTACTTGAATTACTTTTATTATGGTTATGAAACATAAATTAGAGGCTCTAATAATATTTAAGAATTTCATAATAAGTGTAGGAAAGGAATGTGGTTTTTCTTTAGAGAATATCCAAACAGATAATGGTGCTAAATAAACAAGTGAAAGATTTGATGCTTACCTTAAGAATTATTCTATTCACCATGAACTTAGTGCACCATACACACAACAATAAAATGGTTTGTATAAACAAAATAACATAAGTTTAGTGGAGATGTATCAAACTATGTTGTCAGATCATGTCAAATCTCAGTATTTTTGGACACAAGTCATTAAAGCAATGATTCATACTCAAAACCGATTCTTATACTGGAAAAATTCAGATATATCCCCATATAAGAAGTATTACAAAAATATCCAAGTTTTAAGTACCTATGAGTGTTTATTATCCCATACATTATAAAAGATAAAGGTGAAAATCTAGGAAAGTTTGAACAAAGAGGTGTTGATGGTATCTGTTGTAACTCTTAGTCTCTTAGATGTTTTAATGATCAAAAACACCATTTATTGGTTTAACTATTTAATTTGAATATATTTTAGTTATTATGATTGTATATCATGTTAGGAAATCAAATAATAAATTGATCAGTTAAATAGGAGTTTGGAGGTCCATTTTGAAGGTTCTCACTAGGCAAAACCACTGGTTAGATTGAGCTCACCATAGGCCAGCCATAGATATAAACAAAGGAAACTAGAAACTTCCAAAACCACTAGCTAACTGATGTATCATCACTGAACAACCAGTGAGAAAGGTAGTGGAACATGCTCATTAGATATCCCATCAACCAGCTAGTGATCCACGATCAGCCAATCAGTAGTAGTAGAACACCTCACCAACCAGTTGGTGGTGCCTAGTGGATGACCAGTGAAATTTTTCTAGAAATCCAAACAATCTATTTTGTTCTTCTTTATTTTAACTTTTTTCTCACTCATTCCTTTCTTTATCTTTCTCTAATTTTTCCATTTCATTCTTGATGAGAGAATTGTGAGTGTTCTGTAAATGGTTTTTTCTAAACAAACCTATTTCTCCTTTTTCTTCTTGAGTGCTAACTACTACCACTAAAGTGAGTGTTTTTGGGTTTCTTGATATAACCATTAAAAAGAAAGTATCTTCCTTTTTATTGGGTTTCTTGTTACAACCAATTAAAAAGAAAGGTAGTTTTGGGTTCATGGATAACATTAAATCCAAGGGATAACAAAACCATCAATCATTTGATGGGAGGTTACGTAAGCACTCATATTGATTTTTTGACCAAACTACTTTATCATATTTCATTTCCATTTTATTTATTATGTTGCACTTAATATTCTAATTTTTATCTATCACTTAATTTTATCATTTAATTTTACTTTTTTAAAGGAAATTTACCCCTCTTTCCATCCTACTAGGACCAATAATTATTATTAGATCCATATTTATTTTCCAAACCTTACCAGTTATAAGAAATAAACATAAAGGATGAACACTTCCTATAACATCCAAGGTGCTCCTAAGGGACACTCAATGGGACACACTCCATTATCTGGTTTCACATATTATAGTTATTTGAAAATTTACATTTCTATTTTCTTGAATTATTGGTTATTCCATTTGGAAAATTTTAATACATGGTTATGTACCCACTGGGTAATAAGAGGGAAAATGGACTCCTGATAATATTACATCCCATGATCTTAATGGTAAATTAATGAATTTCCTTCATTGTGGGTTAGATGATAACAAATTTAATTTTATTTACATCTAAAAAACTGCACATGAAATTTGTAAACTTCTTGAATTCAAGCATGAGGGAACTATAAAGGTCAAGGTTACTAGACCTGACATGCGTTTTCAAGACTTTTAAAGTTTTAACATGCATACTAATGAATCAATTACTAAAATTTTCACTTGCTCTACTGATATTTTCAATGGTAGAAAACCACTTGGTGAGGATCTTTCTATAGAAAAACCTATGAAGAAGATAATTTGGGTGTTTCCAAGTTCTTATTCACCTAAGGTAATGATAATTCAAGAAGCAAAGGATATTAAGAACATGCCGATATAAGAACTCATTGGGGTCACTCATGACATATAAGATTTCCATGAAGTGGAAAGATGAAACGGAACCAAAGGAATCCAAGTAAGTTAAGGAAAAAGGCTATTTACTTTACAAAAATTATTGAAAACTCTTTCGGTAGTGATGAAAAAATTGATCACTTAGTTAAGAATATGAAAAAATTCATGAGTAATATGAAATATTTTCAATGTTCCAAAAAGGGGAATCATCATGGAGAAGCAAAAGTAACTTTATATGAATGTAAGAAGAAGGGTCACATCAAATTAGAGTGCACCATATTCAAAAATAGATGAAATAAATGAAGAAAAGAAATAAATCCCTCAAAAGTTTCTACATGGAGTGCTAGTGATGGCTACTTATCCTCAACTAAATCAAGTGATGATAGTGTCAAAGGTCTCATCACCCAAATTGAGGTAAATTTTGATACTTACTCTTATTATTCAAGTCATTGAAATTATGAATATCTAAATTCTTCTATAGATAAACTTTAGGATGAATTTTTTGATCTTACTATAAAATTCAAAGAGATTAAAAATAAGTATAATCAAGTAATTAATGAGAAGTATCAAAACTCCAAAAAAGGATTAATTATCCATAAAATTAAAAGAGCTACCAAATGTAGATAAATTAGAATACATTATTATGGATCTTAAAATCATCTTTCTAAATTCACCAAGGGTGAGCATAATTTAAGTAAAACTATGGGTTCCCAATATATGGGAAAAATAGTTTTGGGCATGGCTTCTTAAATCAATATAGCACCTCTAAAAATACTATTTTTAAGAGGATTCTCTCAAAATATTTTTTTGATTATTATTAAAAAACTGAGCATCTTATTTATGACTATGATTATAAAAATTCTCAATATAGTGGACCCAAAAGGGTATATATCTTCTAAAATTTTGTTTAAAAAATCCTATACAAAACAAATATGGGTTCCAAAGTATATTTTAGCTAACATTAGTGGTACCAAATTTATTTGGGTACCAAAGGCTTCATTATCTTGATTATTTTGTAGTAGAAATGTCTCAAGATAAAATCTCAAGGATCTATATGATACATGGACAATGGATGCTCGAGACACATGTGTGATGACTAATATGAGTTCAACCATCTTGAAAAGATTTATGGAATCCATGCCACATTTAGTGATAACTCAAGATGTGAGACCATCAGTATAGGTACTATTGTTTTTTTTAAATTCTATAATTATTAAATATGTTTTATATTTTGATGGTTTAAAACATAATTTTCTTTGTATTATCCAATTATGTGATAGTGCTTTATTTTTTTTTTGAAAATGAGGTTTGTAATGTTTTTGACTCCAAAGGAAATATTTTATTTCCAGCCTCTCAATTTAAAAATGTTTATGTTATTGATTTAAAATCTCTTGTGAGAATACATGTTAAATTACTAAGTGAAAAAGATAGAAAGTCATAGATTTGGAATTGATGCCTTGGTCATTTTAGCACACATACACTTGTCAAACTCAATCAAAATCAACTAGTATGACTATAAATTACCTTTTTTATTTTCTAAACACTTGTAAGGATAAAGTGAGAAACTGTACAATTCCAAAAAAATATTTACAGTAAAGAAATCACATAATTATTAAAATAAATCATGAGACTATTAGAGACATTATACCTATACGGGTTCCATTTAAGATAAGTAACCTTAGTATCTGTGGCATCCTTGATGTGGTCTTCAAAGTGATAAGTCATCTTATCCCATGTTTTCAAAAAATTCCTCTATAGTTATCTTCTTTTAATTGAAGCCTATTTTCAAGATAAGATATTTCTTGTTGATATACTCAAACTACTCTTTGTTGGTATCCACTAGAATAATTATCTTGAGAATCCTATAAGCATCCTATATGGAGGCATTAATCAGAAATGCATCCTCAGACATTTCTTCCTCAGAGTGCATGATAATGTCCCATGATTTATTATTATTTGAATCCTCCTTACCTACCTATTTATGGTATTCAACCTTAATAGACCTAGTAGAATCAGCCTAATCAGTGGTGTCTTCGATGTAATGATCCACCACTACTGAGCCTCCCTACAATGGATTATGTTCTTATGATATATCATCAACCATAAATTGTTCCTTCAAAATACCACAATCAACCAATTGGGTTCCACACTAAATCTTTGAATTATCCTTCCATTTCTAACCAATGGAACTCAGTTCACATTACATATCCTTGGGCATCGTCTTCTTGGAATACCTTTTATGCATCAGTTTAGGTAGATAGGATTAATCCTTCCACCATTTGGACTTTTACCTTTTGTTTAGAATATATCTCTCTATATCATAGTTCCCCTTACACCCTTTATTCCTCCTCATATTGTGAATACCTAGGACACGACATCCCTTGACACAATATTCTAAAAAATTATCTATCTATTTCATCATTTAACTCTTCCCTAGAAAAACCTTGTCCTTCAATGACACCCTCTACCCAGACTGACTCTCTTGATTCTGAGACTATCACTTCAAGATTCAGAGCTCTAAAATGATTACCAATCTTAATAGTTTACCTTTCCTTTCCAAGACTTAGCTACTTCAATACCTTCTCCCCACACCCTATGACCATCATCTCTTGAACCTTGAAAACTGTAGGACCTCTCTTACTTTCCTCCTGGAACTACAGTTCATGAGTGGAGTAATGGATAGGATATACCACCTCTACTGCCTAGATATCAGCCTTGATATTGGTTCCATTGCTAGTTCACACCGCCTCCTAAAAGGATGCAGCCTTAGATTAATTAACTAGATCCAACAACTTTAATGAACTAACCCCTGAACCTCTTCTATCTCAGATAGGGATTACAATGCTGGATTAGCCCAATCACATTTCAAGCTACCATAAACATCCACTACTTTCAGATCGATCTTCAAGGGACATATTGTTCCATCTGAGACCAACTGTACCACTACTTATGAAAAGGGTGGATACTATAGTTTGGTACCACTTTGGTCCATTGAATCATCAGTTCGAACCAACCCCTTCATACCTAAATCAGATACATACTCCAAACTATTACCACCAGGAAATGACCTTTTTGAGTTCATATTATGGTCACAAATAAAGGGCTTTCACCTACACCCTACCAACAGATGGCCCAATCATTTTTAAGAATAATAGAAACCCACCCAGGTTTTAGAAAAAAACTTATTTCTTATATCAAAATTCTTCCCCAACCGCAATCTATTTAAAATATATTGGTAATATGGAAACATAAACTTACATGAAAAAACATGGAGAAATAGTATGAAAAACAACACTAGTCCTACAATTAGAACATATTTAGAGACCAACCAAATTTCCTAACATTTAGAGAATTGATGGGTTCTAAAAAGTAATAGGTAGTTCTGGAAAACTAACCCAAATGGCCATAGTCATTGTGTCTTGTTTCATGTGGAAGTCGTATGACCACCTGAACAAAAAGAATTGGGATATGTTTCATACCCAGGGTTCACTAGACTAGGCCAGGATTAAATCAATATCTAAGTAAAATTGAACCATTATGTTCCTATTGTTGAGGAGACCCACTGCAACACATTCCTATAATCCCAAAGTTCCAAAAATAAACCTATCGAAAGAATACACCAATGGATGGAATTTAT
Source organism: Viscum album (assembly GCA_963277665.1). Classification (NCBI taxonomy): domain Eukaryota; kingdom Viridiplantae; phylum Streptophyta; class Magnoliopsida; order Santalales; family Viscaceae; genus Viscum; species Viscum album. The sequence goes on from OY728158.1 coordinate 1,471,278,884, forward strand.
TGAAGTGTGATACCAATGTCACACATAAAAGGGATTAATCCTATGTGAGATCTAGATATGAGAGTGAAAGTTTCAAAAATCCATCAAACAAGGATGTAACTTTAGGAAAAATAGAAATAAGTGAAAAAAAAGAAAGGAAATAGGGATTAGAGAAAGGAGAGAACGAGCAAGGTCAGATACCCTCAGAGAACGATGGAGGTATCTCCCCTTATGTAGGAGGAGGAACTAGAACAACAGCCACAACCACCAAGGTCAGGGTGGGAGCTCCATTGAGTTCCCAAGACATTTATTCCCCTCCCCTCTAGGTTGAAATCAACTAGTATGAAATTTTCCTAGATTTTATTTCAAAAATGACATTGAGTGTGAACCTTGAAAACTTGGTAAGCAACACAAATCTTACTTTAAATAAAAAAGTAAGTATCCACCTCAAAGGCCCTTGATCTTATAAATCTTGATTTATTTGAACCAACCCAATTCGTAAGTATAGGAGTTAAATCTTACACTTTTAATTATCGATGATTATATAAGATTTACTTAGGTTTATTTCTTGGCTCATTAAAATAAGGCTTGTAAATTATTTATTAAATATACCTAGAAGGTTAAAAATTTAAATGGATATAAGATCATATCCATTCATAGTGATCATGGGGGAGAGTTCAAAAAATAAGGACTTTGACGAACTTTGTAATTCACAATGTTATAATCATTCATTATCCATTCCCAGGACTCCCTAAAAATACAAAGTTTCTAAAAGATGGAATAAAACTATACAAGATATTGAAAGAAATATCTTAAATGAATTTATACTCCCTCAATATTTTTTGGGTTTAGGTGGTCAATACCACCTGTTATACCTTGAACCGTGTTCTCATAAGACCTTTCCATAAGAAGACCCCCTATGATATCTAGGAAGTCAAAAAACCCCAATTTGGCTATTTTAAGGTGTTTGGGTGTAAATTATACATTCTTAACACCAAATAAAACTTAGTAAAATTTGACCAAAAATTAGATGAAGGTATTCTTCTTGGGAGCTCTAACTCAATTAAAACATACTAAATCTTTAATAAAAAGGACCAAGATCGTAAAATAATCAAATCACATCAAATTTGATGTGAATTCTCCAAAGCCTCATCCCTAAATTGATGATGTTGAGGATGAACTAGAAAATTTAACCTTGAATAAACCACCTCCTTCTAATGAAATTGAAGTTGAGGAAGAACCACCATCAATCCCATTACCCAAGGCATGAGTGATGTTTAAATATTATTATTAGAAAATGTTATCAGTGATTTTCAAACCTATACACATACTAGAATGTCAATTTTAATTGATTTCAAACATTATGCTTTTGTTTCACACCTAAAACACATAAATATTGATGATTCCTTTAATGATGAAAATTGGATACTTGAAATTCAAGAAGACTTGAAACAATTTACAAGAAAAATTGTTTGGACTCTTGTTGAAAGACCCGATGATCATCCCATTGTTAGTACCACATGAGTTTTAATGAACAAGTTAGATGATAAAGAAAACAACACTCATAAAAAATTTAGAATCATAGTGAAATGTTATAATTAAAAAGAAGGAATTTATTATAGTGAGAGCTTTTCATCCATCGCATGACTTGAGTCTATTAGAATCTTATTTTCATTCATCGCCCACTTAAATTTTATGATTTTTCAAATAGATGTTAAAACATATTTTTTATCGGTTTTATTGATGAAATGGTTTTTGTTGAAGAACCTCCTATCTTTGAAGATTCAAAATATCCAAATCAAGTTTTTATGTTAACCAAGGCTCTTTACAGATTGAAATAATCCCCTTGGGCTTGGTATGTAAAATTAATTAAATACCTCTTTACAAATGATTTTAATATGGGAGATGCTAATTATATTTTGTTTTTAAAACACATTTCAAAGGATTTATTAATTATTTAAATGTATTTAGATGATATTATTTTCAATTATACAATAGACTATATTTTTAATTAATTTTTGGTTTTAATTAGAAAATAATTTGAGATGAGTTTTATGGGAGAATTAAATTTTTTCCATGGTTTTCAGATTTCTCAAAATAAGCATGATATTTTTAAAAGCTAAGGAAAATACACAATTAAAATATTAAAGCATTTTTTAATGGATCAATTCAAGTAAATAAGTACACATATGAGTACTTATAATATAATATTGTATGAAACCAGTAAATCGGTTGACAACAAGCTTTATAAAGGTATGATTGTGAGTCTTCTTTAACTTACCATGACCCGAACATACATTATGTTTAGTGTTTTTCTTTGTGTTCATTTTCAAGATAATATAAAAGAATCTCATTTAAAATCCATTAAAATAATTCTATAATATGTAAAAGGTTTTAAAAACCTTGGGATATTTTATTAAAAAGATACTTCATTTGATCTTGCTAGTTTTTTAGATTTTGATTTTGGAGGATACCAGTTAGATATGAAAAGTATAAGTGAGAATTTTCACATACTTGTAAAATCCTTAATCTCTTAGAGTATCATGAAGAAAAACTCCATTTCTCTTTCTATGACCTAAGTGAAATATACAGCTATGGGGAGTTGTTGAGCCCAAATTATTTGAATAAAAAACACTCTCTTAGATTATGGGCTAACATAAAACCATGTTCCTATCAAATGTGATGACACTAGTGAAATTAGTATTTATAAGAATCCCATTCAACACTCACATACTAAAAACATTGATCTTAGGTACAAAATTTTTGAGTGATAACTTTCAAAAGAGAGATATCTTGTTAGAATTTATTAGCACAAATCTTCAATTTGATGAAATTTTCACAAAACCCCTTGCATTAGAACCTTTTGATTTTATTAAGGGGTAGTTAGGTATGGCTAACTTGCGACACTAACTTTTTAATTAGGTAATAATTAATTTTATCCTTTTCATTTTCAAATTCTATTTAAATTCAAATTGGCAATCTATTGAATTATGCATTGGATTTTAATTTTAATTTTGTATTATTTTTATAAATCTCATTTAGATCTCATTGAATCTTTTTTTATTATCATTATGGGAAGATTATTATATTTTTATGAGAGATTCTTGGATATGTTTACCTTATGTATGAATTTATTTATATTATATATGGATTATCTTTATTTATCTAATTTTATTTATGAGTTTTTTGATAATCAAAAAGGGAGATAATGATATCAAGGGTTGTTTCATAATATCCTTTTGAGTATCATTTGTAAATCCATTAATAAATATCTTTGTAATTTCATTTTGAAACATTGAAATTCATTTTGAAATTATTTTGGATATTTATTTGTCTTTAGATCATTCTTATCTTACATTTTATTTCAAGTGTTTGTGATCATAAAGAAGGGGGAGATTGTTGTACCTCTCACTCTCTTAGATGTTTTAATGACTACAAACACCATTTATTATTCTAACCATTTAATTTGAATATATTTTAGTTTTTATGAATGGATATAAAGTTAAGAAGTCAACTGACTAATCGATGAGTTCAAGAGGAGTTTGGAGTTCCATTTTGAAGGACCTCACTGGGTAGAACCATTGGTTAGTTATATCTCACCCCCGACCAGTTAAATATATAAATAGAGGAATCTGGACACTTACAAGTCCATTGGCTACCTGATATAGCACCATTATCTAACTGGTGATAAATTCAATGGAACATGCTCACTGGTTATCCCACTGTCCAGCTGGTGAACCATAACTAGCCAGCCTATAGCAACAAAGCACCGCACCAATCAGCTAGTGGAGCCTTGTGGCCAGTTAGTGGTATTTTTCTAGAAAGTAAAACTAACCATTTTATGTTGTACCCTCTGGTATATTTCACCTACCAATGGTTCTTTTGGAGTCCTAACTCCTCCAATACTATTAAGGGGACTCATGAGGCTATAAATACATCCCCAAGAAGTCTTGGATACAACATGTTACTATTTTTATTTCCTGTGAGCTATATTTATGCTTCCTTGTTGTAATATTTTTACTGATCATTCTGTTGTATTTATTTATCTCATTTGGTCATTTCATTCTTGTTAAGAGAATTGAGAGTGTTTTGTACAATATTTTTTCAAAACAAACCTCCCCTCTTATTTCTTCTCAGGTGATCACTAATACTAAAGGGAGTTTTTTTGGGTTTCTTACTATTAATATTAAAAATAAAGTGTCTTCCTTTGTATTGGTTTTATTGATATAACCAATTAAAAAGAAAGGATATATTGGGTTCTTGACTACCATTAAAGTTAATGGGTAATGAAACCCTTAAGCCTTTTATGGGAGGAGATGTAGGCACTCATATTGAGTTTTTGGATAAACTCCTTTATTATCTTGCATCGACCTTATATTTATTCCATTGAACTCAATCTTAACTTTTATCCATCACTTAATTTTATCATTTCATTTTTTTATTTTTAAGATACAATACACCCCTCTTTACATCCTATTGGGACCAACAATATCTTCGTAGGTTATCCTCTAAATGGAAGAAAATAACACTATTACAACAAAGAGACATGGAGTATTATTGATAATGTTTATGTGAAGGTGTTGAAACACACAAATAAAGAAATAAAACATGAAGAATATTGTTTTAGAAGTGATAGATATGAAGCTGTTTTTGTTAAATATCCTAAAGAAGTTTCAAAAAGTGATGAAAGTACAAAAGATGTACTGGTTAAAGATAATGATTCAACCAACTCTATTGATGAGGAACAACCCCACTCATATAATTCAAGGTTGATAACATATGTTTATATCAAAAACATAATTTAAAATCAATGATATCAAGTTTATTCTAGAATAACTTTGAGGACAACATCACATACCTCACTATTTTCACAAATTGAAATAATACATGTTGAATAGGCTTGAGAGAATCAAGAGTGAGTTAATGCCATGAATTAACAATTATAATAGATATATATGAATGATACTTGGGATTTGGTACCCAATATGGAAAAATTTCATTGTAACTAAATGGGTATTGCAGAAAAAGTTGAATGAAGAAGGAGAAGTTTAGTGAAACAAAGCAAGACTTGCATGTAAAGGGTATTCTCAGGTTGAAAGATTGGACTTTCATGAAACCTTTTCATTAGTTTCAAGACTTAAAACCATTAAAATATTTATTTCCATTGCAACCCAAAGGAAATATAATTTTTTTTCAAATGGATCTCAAGTTATCCTTCCTTAATGGAGAGTTAGAATAGGAAGTATACATTAAGAAACATTATGGTTTCTTTATTGGAGAAGATGAGAACTATGATTTATGGTTGAAGAAGAATTTCTATGGGATGAAACAAGCCCCAATATTTTGGTATTATAAGCTTGACACCTATTTGAAGAAGTTGAAATTCAAAAAAAGGAAAAGTGGAAAAAGATATCTATAATAAAGATGGAAAAGTAGTATCTCTTATTGTTATTATTTATATAGATGTCATCATTTTTTCTAGAAATGATGAAGAAGTGTGTAAATATTTTTCAAAGGAGATGAAGAATATACATGAAATTCATATTATTGGAGAGATGAGGTACTATATTGTCTTACAAATTTGTCAAGGGAAAGATCATATTTTATTTCTCAAGATAAGTATGCTAGGGATATTCTAAGTAAGTTTGGTATAAAGAATTCAAGGTTGGTTTCTATAACTATCTTAGTGGGAACTAAACTTCCCAAAGATGAAAAATGAAAGTATGTGAATCCAATAGAATTCTAGAAGCTGATTGGAAGTATGTTATACTTGAAAACTTATGTAAGAACCTGGTTCTTCCTTTGAGGTGCAGGTTTCTTTTTTATTTTAATTTTTGAGCTTTTTTGAGAAAACTGGAAAAAATGGGCAGTTCTGGAAATTTTAGGGATACACGCCACGTACTCTTAAGTACATGCCATGTACCCTTGGCTATGTGTGGATGCCATACATGGCGTGTGGGCATGTTGGCCGGGTAGAATTATTTAACCAAGTACACACCGTGGACTCTTTGTACACACCATATAGTCTAGCCGTGTATGAGGTATATACATGGAGTGTGGGTAAGTTGGAAAAGAAGTGAAGAACAACCAAGTACATGCCATATACTACATAGTACATGCTGTGTACTCAAGTCGACAAGTTCGAGAAAGTAAGTCGGTGGAAAAGTGGCCACCATATGAACAATAAAATAACCTACATGGTGTGTAGTCCTAAGTACACGCCATGCATTTTATTTTTTCACTTAAAATAGGAATTAGTCTCATTTCTCAGATTCTGGATAGAACCCTCGAGAAATAGGTGGCCGAGACTTCAAATTGATCCCGTTCCTTTGTCTGATGTCAGATTCAAACACCGTTTGATCTGTTAGAACCCCCTCGGTAAGGCCTCGATTCCACTTGATCCATTCGTCTTTATTTTTTTATAAACCAAGTTATTTGGGTTTGAGATTTTTTGTTTCTTTTGTATTTCTACCTTGATTTAGATCAAACTAGAGGTTGTTATCGGAGGAGTATCATCGCACGTGTACGAGGTAGGTGGTGCATACTTCGTTTCATGTTTTTTTCATATTTTTTTGGGCGGCACAACCATTAACGCATATTTGGGTATTTTAAGAAAGACCATGTTATACCTGTTTTAATATGTTAAATTGATTATGAGACCTGTGGGATGCCTTTGGGTATTCACTTTAACCAATTTTTCTTGAGTGGGGCCAGGCGAGAGGCTGTTGCTCAATTTGGGCATTTTGGCCAGTTATGCCAAAATGTATTAAAGTGAATTGTTTTTATTAAACTGCTGAGTTTAATTTGTTAAGGAATAATATGATTTTTTTGAGTATTTAAATACCTTAGTGATGGTATGGGACATCACGTGGCTCATTAAATTCAACTGTTTAGTTTTTTCTTGTTTTAAAGTGATTCTTTGATTATATATGTAATTTCTGAATTGTATATGCTTGAAACCTTTGGGTTGTATTGGGCATGGACCATATATTTCTTGAGTGATGTTGATCACAGGTTGGTATTGGACCATATTACTTTTGGTGCTTTTAACCATGAGATTGGGCATCATGGACGTTGGGATTGAGGCAGTGAGACTGTCAGGTTGGGCATGGCTTGGGTTACTTGGATGGAAAGTCCATCAGATACTGTGCGACATGGCCGTAGGGACATGAGGTGCTAGAGATGTTGTGGCTTGGGTAATATTTTGGTGATTACTTCTCACCCTTTATTTGAGTAGTGTGCACATAGAGAGACTCCGTGATGAGGTGGTTTTGAACACTCGTGCAGATAAAGGCCCCCAATAGTTGCGGTTTAGGTACTATTGGTTTGGGGGTGATTGTCATAGGAAGACACATGAAAGGAGAGGATCCTTTGGGAGATAGAGATTAGGCTATCAAGTTGGGGGCTAATGATCTCTATGATTAATTCTGTGGGCCGAGACACTTTATTTGAGGGCAGAAATCGCTGTCCCTCCAGTTACTTTATTTGAGGGCAGACATTGCTATCCCTCCAGTTACTTATTTAAGAACATGCATCGTGGTTCCTCCAAGTTAATTTTGTTTGAGCGTGCCTTCGGGATGTTGGTACATTGAGACATAAGGTTTCAGGAGGCACATGGTGATGGGTTACGTGATTGAGGTGGAACCAAAGGGTTCACTTGGGATTTTTGATGACAAGGGTACTTGGGCCATGGACTAAGAACTCTATTTACTTCAGATATTCCAGCATTGGATGAAGAAGGTGACACTCCATGGTGGCTACTGAGCACCAGTGGATGTTGTGTTTATTTATTGCCTTGCACTGCTTACTTTACATAGAGATGCATTCCTTCTTAAACACTTATACTAGGTACAGACCATCTGGGTGGCATCCTTCTAAGATTCGTCTCACACCCTACACGGTCCCTTTGGGACGCATGTAGACTTTATGATTTCACGTGCAGGTAAAGGATCAGCCTCAAGAGATGGATCATAGTACCGTTTGGAATGGATATTGTTATGGACCTTGAGGTCATGTCTAGTAGGAGTTTACTAGTTTAGTTTTCTTTCTGTATCAGCATGCTTACTTGTTTTGTTGCCACTATTGGTTATCCATTGGCACCCTTTCTATATTGATATGTAGGACCTACTTTGGATGCATGTTTTGTTGTTCAGTAATAGTTACAAGTGATACTTATCATGCTGTTCTGTTTACATTCCACTGTTGTTGTCTATATTGTTTACTTCTGCTATTTATTTCTATTGATTGTGCTTCCTCTATGTGTGTCTAATTTGAGTCTGTAGAGTCTTCTAATTTTATATTATACTTTTACTAGTACCGTTTTATTCTTCCTAGAGGGTATATCCTCCCCACTATACCTGTTTACACCCTCACTGCTAGTCAACATCCTTTGGTGTTCAGGGAGGTGAGCCTAAGGTAGTAACACCTGACCCGTTTAGCACTGTTTGAGTGGATATTTAGGTACGGTACATTACAAAGTGGTATTAGAGGAGTTATTAATAGGGATTTAGTAGCATTGTTTTGTTGGCTACTAATGAGATTGAGACTTCTATTTTTTATTTATGCTGGTTTTTATTATTTGGGTTATGGTAGACTGAAGATAGGTTGTAATTGGAACTAGGTTTCTAGCTTGCGCTTGGGTGCCTGTAGCCCCAGGTACGAGGGATGGACCAAGTTACAATGGGTGGGAATTGCTATTTTATTTTTTCTCTGATTATAGTTTATATGATTTACAACTCAGTGTCTCACTTGGTGTGTGATTTTATTAATTTTCATATGTAACCCTTGACCCGGTGCGGTAAGGGAGAATTGGAACTTGGCCTGGTATGGCAAGGCGTGATTGTTTGACTTTTGATAGGCACATTTTTAGGATATTTCAATTTTATAACTGCACGTATGCCTTATGAAGTGATAATTCCATGTGAATAATATCAATTTCCATGCTTTGTATGCTTTGAAATGTGATAGGTGAAATTCATGATAGAATTTCTAGTTTATTTCAATGCACTATGCAATGTTTTATATGCTGTAAATTTCATGTGGTAGAATATTTTTGGGCCTGGCTCTTGTATGAGCAGGCAGGTACCATGGTTGAGGTGATTTTGATCACTAAGATTGGGTGACTAGTTCGTTGGGTTGGAGGCAACGTTGGTTGTCAGGACAGGCATGGCCTGATGTACTTTTGATACTTGGCTCTGTGAGGTCGGGTAAGGAGGCCATGAGGCTGGGATGCCATATGAATGGGTTGCAGTGGGGGAGAGTAAGGGTAGTTGTTATGTGATGCCTTTTACTGATTTTATTATCTTCGTTATATATATATATATTGTTATATATATGGGATGTCTGAACATTTATGGTATTCAGTAGGTTTCTTTTTTGATGACTCAGATGGAGTGTCAGGCGGGAGATGGTATAGTGCCATAGGAGCAAGATCAGGTTTAGGATCCGGTGCAGGCAGAGCATGAGCCGCAGGTATAGGCTCAGGGACATGATTAGGTTCAGGATCCAGTGTAGGGAGGACAACATTTGGGTTTGGAAACATTAAGATAGTGGCTCGACAAATAGCTCCGGTCTAGTCTGGTATGTGTCTTGCAGGGGATCAATAGAGGTGCGCTGGGTACAGAGCCATCTATGGAATATATGATGTGGGAGTTCCAATTGCAACAACCACTGTTTTTTTAGGGTTAGGGTGGTCCACAGGAGGATGAGAACTGAATAGAGAGCATGCATATGATCTTAGAGTAGTTCTATATGCCTCTAGGGTGGAGGGTCAAGCTGGATACATACATGATAAGAGGACCGACAAAGCGCTGGTGGGATGTGCAAGTTCAGGCTCGTAGGCATGAAGGACTAGCATGGAAAGACTTAGAGGATAGGTTCCTTGAGCACTTTTACCCATATACATTAAGGTCCAAGAGATCTTATGAGTTCTTGAGCCTTCAGAAGGGAGACATTTCTTTCATGGACTATGCAACTACTTTCACTGATCTGTCTCACTTTGAACTTGGTATGGTAAGCGATGACTTAGTAAGGATGAGACGCTTAGAGGATGGCTTGCGATAATCCATTCAGATCTAGGTGAATATCTTCAGGATGGGTTCATTCTCAGAGGTGGTTAATTTGGCACTCATAGCAGAGGGAAACTAGAGGGATAGGCCTTAGGTTGGCTGGGCAATAGCTTCAGGCGATGGTTCAGATAATAGGAAGTGAGGACGTGATGAGTTCCAGCAGGGCAGTCAGGACAAGGACTCATCTAGACCACCATGTAGTAGTTCTTAAGTGGTTTTCTTTTAGTTTGGACATCCAGTGAATGTTCAAACTCAGTGAGATAGGCCTCCAAAGGAGTGCCGTGCATGTGGATAGGTTGGGCATCTTGAGAGGTTCTATAGGAAGCCTTCTCAGACAGCTAGTAGGAAGGGACCAGGATAGACTATGGAATCTGTAGTTGGATCAGGTTTGGTACTAGGTGAGGGTTTCTGAGTTTCAGTTGCACGTGGAAGACACGACAGAGACAGTATCACTCAACTAAGGGGTCAGTGGTCGGTGACTGGTGTAATACCGCAGGGAGGATAGGCTTCAGGCAGCCGTGTGTCAGTTCAGGTTCATGCCTTGGATCTGCCAGAGGTTTAGAAGGATGGTGAGCTGATGATAGTTAGTGGCACATCGAGGGTGTGGTCATGGTCTATTTTGTTTTTACTTGTTTTGGCATGGCCTGTTGGGGCATGTCCGCTTTGACTTCCTGAGGTGCACCAGATTTATGTGGACTGACCAGATGCTATCCAGTGGGATTAATGCTATATATGGTGCATGATATATTTATATATATATGTATGATATACGTAGAATTGGGGAATCTAGGATGTGAGTTACTTGAGGCGTCATGGGCATCATGGTATTGAGGATGCGGGTTACTTGAGGTGCTAGGCACCAAGTTTGTTTTGATCATCCATGGGATGTAGGACCTCATGGAGGTGAGCACCGATGTAGTGCAGGATTTGTTTGGGTGTTGGAAGCAACATGGGAGCACCTAATGTAGTGTAGGGGTGATGATTAGTCATGAGAGAACCATGATTCTGGAAACAGGTTAGTGAACCTTTGCTTGAATTGAGTGTTGGACTGCTATTGTCCTGAAAGGTTTTCTTTTCCACCCTTGGAAACAAGTTAGTGAACCTTTATTTTAATTTCATTTCAATTTATTTTATTTTCCTATTATCTCCTCAACTCCTCTGTCCAAATGATCATGATAACTCCAGTATCATATATATACTATAATGATATCATGTTAATGGAAGATCCATCATCAATCTTTTCACTCTATCTCTTTTATTTTAAAAACGAAATCATCGCTCGAGAGGTGTCAATTTATAACCTTAGTGGATGATGAAATTTAGTTATTTAATTTGTCCTTAAAGGCTGGTCATGAAACCATTTTTATTGTTGAACCAGATTATAAAATATATATTATATCTTATGTAAGGTTCTGGAACCATTATATATATATACTATATTAAATAATAGAACAAAACTAGTTCATTATGATTGAAAAACACTAAAATTAAGATAAATGATTATCATTAATGATTCATCCTCATATATGGGGAAATAACAATAACTAATAGCGATTAAAATTCTATTTTTTCATTAATATCATATAAATTCAATTATAGAGAATTATACTCATTCTACATGGACTTCCATACTCATATACATGTATACCGATCGTGAAAACCAAGGAAATGAATACTCCCGAGTGATAAAATTGTATCTTACAACTCATCAAAAAGACTATAAATAAACTTAATAAAATTATAATAAATAAAATAAATGTATATATGGTTATTAATTAATTAATTAATGGATTTAATTTTATTATCTAGGATATTAAGGTCAAGTGCAGTACACATTCAGACATATGGAAAGGGTTTTCTACCCTAACCTCCAATTTATTTTAGGTTACTCTTTTATCTTTATTTACCTTAATGAAATTATTAATTATTCTTATGTACTCCTAATAAATTATGTGTGAATGTTATATATAAATATAACAATAATAATCTTTCTTTCTTTTATAAGTATTTATATGTTTTAAAAGGATCTTTATCAAATTCTTCCTAATAAACAAGCCCGATTCTAGGGAACTTCTTGAATTATTACCTATTTTCAAGTGCACTATATAATTTGTTTTAAGAAACCATTATTTTTCTAAAATCACTCATTTTATTATTAAAAAACTATATTAGTTCTCTTATGGTTTTATAGAAATTTTTTTCCAAAAGAACTCTTCTTTGAAAAGTAAAAGAGTCTTTCTCTCAAGTATTACTTGCTGATTTTATAAGAGTATTTCCTTCTATTTAAACACTCTTGTTGATTCTTATGTTTTATTGGGATTAATATTTTATGATATAATCTACCATATTTTATTGAATATTTTATTATTAGTTTAACTATGGATGTGCTATCTTGATACCATTCACCATATTACCCCGAATAGTTAGTGTTTATGTTTACTGATTAGGGAAAGTTATTTAAATTTCATATGTTAGTTTCAATATGAATGTATATATTGATTATGTTTCTCCCCTTTAATATGAGGAATTCATTGGACTTATTAAGTGATGGTTGAGGCCTACTATAGCCCCTTGATTCATCAGCTGGTCTTATAAGACAAATTAGCATTGGTTTTTACCCATTATGTATGGTGTCTTGGCCAAGGCTTTGACTGTATGATTATGATATCCTGTATTATTCATTCCCTCAATATGTAATAATTGATAGTCCATGTTTTTATTCAACTAGTATAATATCCATGGTTATGTTTTATTATTGAATTATTTATTCAGCTTTTATTCCTGCCATATTATGCACAAGATTTTGTTTTAATGGAAGATGTTCTTTAGTTATTCATCATGCCTTATTATTATGCATCTACTATATTAATTACCCTTAATGAGCATGTGAGCTCACCCCTTTCTTATTTTTATTTTCCCTAGGATGCCAAGATGAATTTTATGAATGACATGTAAATATAACCTAGAAGAATAAGTTTATTTCCAAAGGAGTTTATATGATGTATTTCATTTCAAGTTGTAATGTTGAACTTATATATATATATATATATCTACTTTTTACAAAGATAAAAAACAATTCTTTCCTTCAGGATACACCTTCCTTATTTATATTCCAATGTAATAAAATAATGTACCACCTCTAGGCTTCTGGTGTTAGGGTGTTTACAGTTGGTATTAGAGAAATTTTAGTAGAAACCTTTGAAACAAGATTTAGAAAACATAGATTCGGGAACATAACCCTAAGATAGTCTTTAAGGTTAAGAATATAAGAACATACTAGAATTTTAGTGAATTAGGGATCATATGAATCTTACTAGAAATAAATCCTTATCTGGATACTACAAGTAGATGTGGTTCTGGAAAAAAATGTACCTAGGGGTAACAACTCCCACAAGGTGTTCTAGGCCTAACTCGGGGTAACCTAGTACATGAAAACAAGCCTTACTATACATCTGGTTTAAAATTCTTGGGGGATATGCTTAATATAATTCATATTTTCTTTACAAACCATAATTAAGGATTTAAAGTTTAAATATGTACTTAAAGAAACTATGTTTATGATTATGAGATTAGATATGCATAAAATTTCAATTTATGTTAAGTGTTTTTCTAGTTTGAGGTTATACATTGCAATTCATAACCTAATATTCCATTATTTAGAAATGGAACACAGTGGAAGGAATGGAAACCATATCAACACATGTATCACATGGAGGGATTTCCCTCCTATATAAGATAATGATGTCGGTATTGGAGCTACAACTGGTGATGATAAACTTATAAGTATACTAGGACAGTTGACTCAGGTTCTGAACAATAATCTTACCTGTATGAAGCATCCTGATCCAAAATGTGGAGGAGAAATGTTAGACCGCTTTATGCAACAACAAAATCCATCATTAAATGGGGCTACAAACCCATTTATAGCATAATAGTGGGTAAGTTCCTTGGAGAAGATATTTTTCGCTTTGGAAAGTAATGAAAGGGAGAAGGTTATCATGGAAGTTTATCATCTCTTGAGAGATGCAGATCAGTGGTGGTTATTAATTCAAAACACAAAGGATGAGAATGAAATTAAAATATAGAGTGGAATTATTTTAAGTAAATTTTCCTAGAAGAATATTTTTCTCGTGAACAAAGAGAGGATATAAAGAGGAAATTATTGAGCCTTAAGATAGAAAGAGGATGAAAATGTTTCCAAGTATGAAGCAAACTTTACAAGATTATCAAGGCATGATTTGAACTACATACGTAATACAAGGATCAAGGTTGATTGATTCTTTGATGGTTTAAAACCATTCCTCCAAAGGGTACTGGTCTCCCAAAATTTCTCATCATATGAAGATATAGTCTCATGTTCTATCAAGATAGAAAAAAAATTCTCTAACACTTATGAATTTAAAAGAATTCAAGAGAAGAAGAGGAATGCTGAACACTATGGAAAATAAAATAAGGAAAAGGGGAATATAGGAAGAATTTATTTTCCATACCATGATAATTGTGGTAAGAAATACCCCAGTACTTTCCTGAAGGGTATGGGTGTTTATTACAAGTGTAGAGTAAAAGGCCACCAAGACCATGATTTAAATGTAAAGAAAGAAGCTACCAATGTTCAATGATAAAATTTAAAATATATGGGACATTATGAAAATGATTGTCCTAAGCATCAAAAAAACTTTCCCTAAAGAAGGCCAAGGGAGTAACACCAAGATTACACAATCACAATAGCATAGGTTGAAGTTCCTAATGATGTGGTTACATGTACATTAATCATATCCTAAAATTTAGGTAAATATTTATTTGATTTTAGATCATCACATTCCTTTATATCTTTCAATATTTCATTAAAAATTAGATATTTCAAATTTTCCTAAATAAGGGAGTTGTTAGTCAAAAACCCTAAGGGAAGTTTCATTGTAACAAATATGCGTTAGGCAGTTCCCATTATAGAATATAAACATTCTTTTTCTTCTAATTTTATCATTATACCTATGGGATACTTTGAAATAATCCTTAGTATGGATTTGATTTCAAAATATGATGTGAAAATATATTGTAAGAATAGGGGAAGATGGCAGCTCTCGAGGTCCCTTCAGGTGAAAACCCTAAATCAGGCGAGGAGGTTGAGAATTCCAAGGGGAAGGAGGCCAGTGATATTGTTGATGAGGATCGAATTGGGCACTTGGATCTCTTTAGTCTCTGCGTGAAATGGAAATATGACAAATCGGAACTTAAAATTGCCTCTTTTCATGGGAAGAGTTTTGCAGATGTGGAAAAAAAGGCTGGAGGTTCCTCATTCATGGGTTGTGAAGCAGGTAGTTCTGGAAAAATTATTCGGGAGGGTTGGATCGCGCATGTATCGGTGAATCAAGATGCTGTTGAAGAGAGGGTAAAATTGTGTAAGTTCTCAATCATAGCTTGTGTTGTGATTCCAAAAGGTGCGCAACCATGGAAATTTCAGGATCTTATAGGTAGATTGGTGGAAATTTGGGGCTTCAGTGATTGGAAGATGATGTCCATGGGGCGTGGGTTCTACCATGTCGTTTTTCCCTCTGATAAATGTAAAAGGTGCGCATGGAATGTGGGCTCTATCCCTTTGCATCCTGGGTTTCTTCAAATTCATGAATGGGATTGTAAATTCGATCCAAGTTCGGTCAAGAACACCTTTTCTTAGGTATGGATCCGTATTCATAAACATAGTTGGCTCTATTGGCACCCTCAAATCTTGTGGGACATTGCATCTTCTGTAGGGAATCCGATCGGGCTTGATAAGAAAACTGATAATCCTAGTTTTGGAAACTATGTGAGGATTTCAGTGGAAGTGTACATGTTAAACATCCTAGTGTAAGAGGTTTTCTTCACCACTAGGGATGATAATGTTAATCTTGAGATCAGATATGAGAGGAAACCAAAGTTTTGTCTCAACTTCTATACTTTTGGACACACATTATCTGAATGCAACAAGAATAAGGTCTGCACTATTTGCAATATCTGAGGGCATTATGCTGGTAGTTGTTGAAGGAAGAAAATTGATTAGGGCTGTTCAATTCCAGACGCTGTTAACAAGGGGCCGGCAGGGAATGGCAATGTGGATGTGTAGGGTGATATCTCTGCATCAAATGCTGAAATTGTTCCCATTGTTGAAAATGTTAATGGCTCAGGGAATCCCTTACAGGATCCCTCTTTGGTGGTGACTACTGATAAGAATGGAGGTAATAAGGATGCACAAAATATGCTGGATAACAACACAGATTTTGGGGGTAAGCAGGATCCGCTTACAGGGAATGTTGAGCTTGCTGGACTCCATAATGCCTCACCTTCTGGGGAGGCATCAGTTGGGCCTGACAACTGTGATTTACCCAGTAATGAGGACTCTGGTGACCAGCATCTGCAAGATTCTATAACTCATGAAATCCCTCTAGGAGAGGACTCCTAGGTACCAGCATCAAAGGTGGAAAAAAGGAATCCCCTACTGAATCCCTCTTTGGCGGTGAATGTTGATAATAATGGATACAATACAGATGCACAAAATATGCTGTCTAACAACACAGATTTCGGGGGTAAGCAGGATCCACAAGGGAATGGTGAGCTTTCTGGTCTTCAAAATGCCTCACCTTCTGGGGAGGCATCAACTGGGCCTGACAACTGTGATTTTCCCAGTAATGAGGACTCTGGTGACCAGCATTTGTAGGATTATATAACTCATGAACTCCCTCTGGGAGAGGATCATCTAGGATAGATACCTACTGATGAATTTTCCTAGGTACCGGCATCAAATGTGGAAAAAAGGATACTTCCTGCCTCCTTTAATATGCCCATCAGTTCTGAGAACAGATTTATCCCTCGTTTTGATGATGATAATGAATCTTCCAAGTTTGGAGATGTATCCACCGAATCAATGGATAAGGCTGAATCAGAACCTGGTGAATGCCTAGCTGTAAGCTATGCTGGACCCTGCACAAGGCAGAGGTCTTCCAATAAATGAAGATAATGTTTTGGAATTGCCAGGGTCTTGGGAATTCTCCCACAGTTAGAACTATGAAGCATATTATCATGACCAATAAACCCATGCTATTGGGTATTGCTGAGCCAAGAATGAATTTTGAACGATGGATGGACTTTAACTGGAATGCTCTGGGTTACTCCCTTACTGCAACCAATCAACAGGGGAATGAGAATGAATCTCTATGGGTGTTCAAACACAATAGTGTCACAATTGATTCTCTTCAAAATTATCAACAATCAGTTACTATATTTTGCTGCTTTCAGTCCAATTCTTTCTGTGTGACTTTTGTGTATGCTTTTAACCAATACATTAGAAGGAGACTGCTATGGAACACCTTACTCACCATTTCTAAAAATATGTCTACTAGATGGATTCTTCTTGGTGACTTTAATACCATTTTGAGGCCTGAGGAGAAAACTGGGAGCAATTTTTGTAGAGCTTCAGCCAAAGACTTTTCTTGCTGCATTGATCATTGTAGATTGAATGAAGTTCCTATTTCAGGTGCAGATTTTACTTGGAGTAGATACACTTTGAATGGGATGTAGACAAGTAAATTAGATAGGTTCTTTGTGCAGATGGATGACAGAAGTAAGATGATGGGAATTTCTGGCTTGACTCTTCCCAGACTTCATTCGGATCATAATCCCATTTTGATTGATCTATGTTTTAGTAACTTGAGATCAACACCTTTACCCTTTATGTTCAATAACACTTGGCTGGTTGTGCCTGGGTGTAGGGAGATTATTTTGGAGGCTTGTAAATCAGATGTATCAGGCAGCTCTTTACATATTCTAACCTCCAAGTTGAAAATTGTGAAATCTAGACTCAAAGAGTGGAGTAAAAAATCCTTCTTCAATATTGTGAATGATATCAAAGAGTCTGAATATCATTTGTTAAGTTGTCAGCAGGGGAATATGAATCAGGACAACCCATCTCAAGAAGTGGTACATGCTGCCTCAAAGCTTTATAATCTCTTGTCCCTTAAAGAGAATCTGGATCGAAATCAGTTTAATGTTAAGTGGCTTAAGGATGGGGATAGGAATTCAAGATTTTTTCACTACATGCACAGGGAGAGGAAGGTTAAGAGAACTCTCAGGGCTTTAAAGATTGATGATGCAATGCTCACATTTGAAAATGACATTTCTAATGGTGTGACAGGTTATTTTGAAAAATTATATTCTGATTCTGGGGAAAACAGTTCAAACAATATTATTAGATGTATTGAATCCAGTGTGGATGATTTCCAGAACAAAGAGCTCATTGAGACACATTCTCAAAATGAAATTCACTTTACACTTTTCTCCTTAAAATGGACAGTACTACTGGCCCTAATGGTTTTACAAACAAGTTCTTTATGTTCTATTGGGACATCATTCACATTGATGTGATAAATGATGTTAAAGAATTCTTTCATCATTCCTTTATGCCTTTTGGGATGAACTCTAATTTTATTGCTTTGATTTAGAAGAAGGACAATGCTTTGGACATCAAAGATTTCAGGCCTGTTTCCATTGGGAACTCCATTCTGAAGATAATCAGTAAAATCATGGCACTCTGGCTAGGTGAAGTTGCTAAAAATATTATTTCTTTCAACCAGTTTGGATTTGTTCCTGGGAGAAATATTCATAATTTTATTTTCACTACCTTAGAGTGTATTAATATTATGAAAAGTAAAGTTCAACATGGAAACATGGCTCTGAAGGTTGACATATCGAAGGCCTTTGATACAATAAGGTGGAACTTTATTTTCTCAATTTTAAGGATGCATGGATTTTCAGAGAAACTAATTGGTTTGGTTTTTTCCATTTTTAAAAGTTCTAGTCTATCCATCCTTGTCAATGGATCCCCCAGGGGCTTCTTTCAATGTACTAGAGGTGTCAGGAAAGGTGACCCTCTATCTGGGATTCTGTTCTCTATGGCTGAAGATTATCTGAGTATGTGCCTCCATGACCTTGTCAACAGTGGTATTTATCAAAGAATGAAGGCAGGAAGGAATTCTTTTGCCCCTTCACACTTATTCTATGATGATGACATTCTTCTGTTTGGTAAGGCTAATAGAAAAATAGTCTCTTGTATTAAGATTTTTTTTTTCACATTATGAAGAAGTTTCAGGTCAGGTAATTAGTTGGAAGAAATCCTTTGTTGTTTTCAGTGAAGGAATTAGAATCCTGAAGCAAAATAGGGTTTCTCGTAGTCTTGGTGTCAAAAGAGGTTCAATCCCCTTCAATTACCTTGGGATTCCTTTGTTCTAGGGAAGGGTGAAACGTGCACACCTAGAGGGTATTGATTTAAAAATTACCAATCAGTTGGCAAGCTGGAAAGGGCAGACCATGCCCCAGGCTGGGAGGGTTTTCCTAGTCAACTCTGTTATTACTTTTATGTTTTTCTACTTCTTTTCTATTTATAGATGGCCTGTTTCTCTTCTTAAGGAAATGAGTGGAATGATAAGAAATTTTATTTGGACTAGCTCAACTCACCAGAGGAAACTTGTTATTATTGCCTGGAAAAACTGTATCAAGCCAGTTAACATGGGAGGGATGGGTATTAAGGATGTCATATTATTTAATAATTATCTCCTTCAAAATTTCACTTGGAGGATTATTTCCAACCTTGATTTCTCTCTGGAATTTCTGGTTGACAGGTTTGTTTATAGACTGAAAAATAGTGTGGGTTTCTATCTTAAATCCTCTGTGTGGTCTTCAATAAGGACTTCTTTTTAAAATATCATGTCTAATTCGATATGGATGGTTTTTCCTGGTTCCCATATCAATTGCTGGAGTACCCCTTGGATGTCTTCCCCAATTAAATATTCTGTTATTATCCCACTTCCTCCAAGGAACTTATCAATCTCTGAACTGAATGGCAATGCTGATGCTTATGATATCATTCCTTGTATTCCTCGTCTGGAAATTGATAACTATGATTATTTTGATAGAGACACTTTAATCTAGAAACCTGTTCTTAATGGTTCCTTTTCCAGTCGCGACTACTATAATCTGCAATGTGGTGTGAGTTCTGGAATCCCTTCATGGCTGCCAAGCCTTCGCCAACCTTATATCCCACCAAGTGCTTACCTGATGATTTGGAGAATTTGGAAAAACCGATTGCCTATAAAATCTGTGTTGCAGCGCATAGGATTTAATATGGAATCGGTATGTCACTTTTGTATTAACAATGAAGAGTCTATTTCACATATGTTTTTATACTGTGCTTTTTCTGCTCGCCTCTGGATGTATATGCAATCTTCATTCCACTACTGCATTGATGTTTTCTCATTTGATTCACTGCTCAGTTCAGCCTTGAAGGTTGCTTTCAGTGACCAAGTGAAGTCTCTGTTTATTGCTACAATTGTCTTGGTTATTTCTTTTATATGGAAATCTCAGAACAGTATTATCTTTAACAATGTGAAGCCCTCTTTTCGGGATGGTGTTCTGATGATATATCGTAGCATCACACTTGATTCAATGATTCAAACTGATTCTATGAACAATGATGTTTCTGAATTTGTACTCTTGAGAGATCTTAGTGTTCGTGGAAGGGAAAGGAAGCCTAGAATGGTCAAGTATATTCGATGGATTCCACCAATTTCTGAATGGATGAAAGTGAATGTTGACGGGGCGGCCTCCGGTGCACCGGGTCCTGCTGGTTGTGGTGGTGTTTTCAGAACTCACCAGGGCTTCGTAAAGGGCTGATTCTTTCATTATGTTGGGTATGCTCATTCCATTGAGGCAAAAATTTGGGCCATGATCAAGGCTGTCAGG
This sequence comes from Viscum album, assembly GCA_963277665.1. Classification (NCBI taxonomy): domain Eukaryota; kingdom Viridiplantae; phylum Streptophyta; class Magnoliopsida; order Santalales; family Viscaceae; genus Viscum; species Viscum album. The sequence continues at coordinate 1,471,299,697 of OY728158.1, forward strand.
TATGCGATGTGTTATGGTTGGCATAGAGTTTGGTTGGAGTCAGATTCCTCTTTTACTGTGCAGATTTTGAAGGATCGATCTTGAAATGTTCCTTGGAGGATGATGTCTGCTTGGATCTCCTGCCCTAGTCTTGCTGAGTGCCTATGTCTTGATGTCTCCCATGTGTATCGAGAAGCTAATCAAGTTGCTGACGCTCTCTCCAAAAGGGCGATCACGGAGGTTAGTTCCAGTTGATTGTTTGTTCTGCCCGCCTATTGTGACAGTTTGGTTTGCAATGATCAGGAGGGTGTTATATATTCACAGCTTTGTAAGGCTTCCTGTTTTTGAGTCATGTTGTACTGTTTATTATTTTTATTAAAGTTTGTTGGGAGCATGTTTCTGCCCGTCTCTCGAACCTTTTGGCTATATTGCAAGAAGAATTAAGTTACAATTTTTGATAATGATATATAATCCCTTATCTTTAGAGAAAAAACCTTTCCATCTGATTCTTATCTAGATCCACCCCCATTAGCTCTACTGAATAAAATTATTGGGGAGGATGAGAATGAAATATATATGGGTGAGGAAACAAATCTTCAAATTGAGGATGTACCTATTGTGAAAGAATACATCGATGTATTTCTAGAGGATTTAACTGGACATCCTCCAGATTAAGAAGTTGAGTTCCCTATTGATTTAATTCCAGGTTCAAGACCCATATCAAAGACTCCTTATAGAGTGGAAACTTTTAAATTAGTCTAACTTAAGAAACAACTAGAGGAATTGATTGATAAAGGATTTATTCTCCCTAGTGTTTCTCCATGGGGATCCCCTATTCTCTTTGTTAAGAATAAAGATGGATCCATGATGTTGTGCATTGATTATAGAAAAATCAATGCTATTTACATAAAGAACAAGTATCGAATGCCTCCCATTGATGATTTATTTGATCAAATTAATGGAGATAATTACTTTTAAAATATTGAACTTCAATATGGATATCATCATTTCCATAAGAGGAAGGAAGATATTCTGAAGACAACATTTTGAACGAGTTATGGGCATTACGAGTTTACAGTTATGCCTTTTAGATTGACTAATCCACCCTCCATTTTCATGGATCTAATGAATAGTGTTTTCAAGGAATATCATGATGAATATTTTGTGGTATTTATTGATTATATCTTTGCATAATCCAAAATCTATGAAGATCATGAGAATCACCTGTGCATTGTTCTGAAGACTCTTAGAAGGAATAAGTTATATGGGAAGTTTAGTAAGTGTGAATTTTGGATTCAAACAATTTCTCTTCTTAGCTATATTATCTATAAGGATGGAATATTAGTTGATCCTTTGAAGATAAAGGTATTTCAAGAATGGCCTATACCAACAAACATAATCTAGGTATATAGTTTTATTAGTTTAGAAGGTTATTATTGGCATTTCATTCAGAACTTCACTCGTTTAGCTAACCCATTAACCAAGATTACTCATAAAAGGTTTAAGTTCATATGGACAAAATAATGTGGAGAATTTTTTGAAGAATTAAAGAAGAGGGTAGTGAATGCTCTGATAACGACTCTACCATCTAGAAATGTTGGACTTTTGATTTATAGTGATGCATCAAATAAATGACCTGACTGTGTCCATATGTAGAATGATATAGTTATTACCTATGCGTCAAGGTAGTTAAAAACTCATGAATAGAATTATACAAATCATGATATTGAGTTAGTAGCTTTAATCTTCACTCTAAAGATATGGATACATTATCTCTATGGTGAAAGATTTGAGATATATATATCAATCATAGAAGCTTGAAATATATCTTCCCATAGAAAGAAATCAACATGAAGAAAAGGTGATGGATCAAGTTTCTTAAGGAGTATGATTTTCAATACACTATCACCCAAGGAAGGAAAATAAGGTAGATGATGCATTGAGCAGGAAGGATCATGGAGTTCTAAAAAAAATTAGAATTGATAAGGATCCTATGTATATGGATCTAGTGAGGATAGATTTGGAAATTATCAAAGAAGGTAAAACATAAAAACCTTTTCAATTGGTTACCCAACCATCTTTATTATAAAGGATTAAAAGTTCTCAGTCTGATGGTGAGAATCTTCAAAAGAAAATTAAAGTTTAAATGATGGGAAATTGACAAACTTCATGTATGAAGATGAAATTATAAAATTTGGGAGGTGGATATGTGTTCCCTCTATCCATGAACTAAAAAGGGAGTTATTGGATGATTCCTATAGCTTAAATTTTTATATACACCCTAGTATCACTAAGATGTATAGATATATGGAGGAATATTTCTAGTGGGATAATATGAAGCGGGGAATTTATGACTATGTATCAAGATGTTTAGTTTTTCAATAGGTGAAGGATGAAATACAACATCCTAGATAAGTATTGCAATATATTCCTATTCATACATGGAAATGTGATGACATCACTATGGATTTGTCACTGGATTACCCAAAACTCCAAGAAATAATGATGCAATATAGGTAATTGTTGATCGACTTACCAAATCTGCACATTTCCTTGCTATAAGGGAAAATTTTCCACTGGAGTACCTTAAAAAACTCTATATCAATGATGTTGTAAGAATTCATGGATCAAATATCTCAATTTTTTCTGATCTTGATCCAAGATTTACATAAAAATTCTGGAAAAGTTTTTAGAAAGATTTGGATACTTAGCTTCATTTGAGTATTTCTTATCACCCTCAAACTGGCGGGCAATCAGAAAAGACAATCCAAACTTTAGATGAAATGTTGAGATCATGATCACTTGATTTTTATGGTATGTGGGATCAATATTTACCTTTTTTAGAGTTTTCCTACAACAATAGTTTTCATTATAGCATTCAAATGGCACCATATGAAGCATTGTACGGAAATAGATGTCGTACACCAACATGTTGGGATGAAGTTAGTTAAAGGAAGCTTATAGGCCCAAAGATTTTAGAGGAAACAACAACCAAGGTAAAGACTATTCAAACCCATATCAAAGAAGCTCAAAGTAGGCAAAAGAACTATATTGATAATTGAATGAAGGATTTGGAATTTCAAGCGGGAGATCACATTTTTTTGAAAGTATCTCCATGGAAGGGTGTTATAAGATTTGAGAAGAAAGGGAAACTGATCCCCAGGTACATTGGTATGCTTGAAATTATGGAGAGAGTTGGAGCTATGGATTGTTATTTGGAGATGCGTCCTATCCTTTCTAAGGTACAAAATGCATTCCACATCTCATTATTAAGGAAGTACATTCCAGATCCAACGCTTGTCCTCACTTATAAAGGAATAGATTTGGAACCTGATTTATCTTACTATGAGGATCCTATCAGGATTTTGGACACTAAGGAACTTGTGTTGTGGAATCTGATAACTTAGCTGGTAAAAGTACTTTGAAAAAATCATAAAATTGAAGAGGTGACGTGGGATCCTGAGGAACTTATGATGAAGAACTACTCAAATCTTTTTACAAGGTAACATTACAGAATTTCGAGGATGAAATTTTTGAAGGAGGGGAGAATATAACACCCCAAGGATTTACAAATAAATTTAATGTAGAATATAATGCACACAACACCGAGTCTCTATAAAATAACACTTTTTTATTATAATTATTTAAAAAAGATAGTTATAACCTAGACATGAAACATAATTTTTCTGCTTCTATGATTTAAATTTCAAAAAACATACATGCACGATTGTGATTAGTAAGAAATTTTGAGTCTGATAGGGTTAACTTAATTTTTTTGGTGAATAGTAACTTGACCCTTTTGAATAGTAATGTTACCCTTATGAATAGTAAGATGACCCTTATGAGTAGTAACATCACCTGTGAAATTATAAATATAATTTAGGCACCTTATAAATGAAAATATGATATAATGGTATAAGTAAGTGAATATTTTAAAAATTAATAATTAAGTGTTGGTATTTTTGTGAGTAATAAATGTTTAATTATATAATTATTAAATTTATTTAAAAGAAAATTCATTAATAAATCAATATTTTTATATCTTATTATTTTAGTATTATTTAATTAGACCTTAGTTAATTTTTCATGGTGTTATAAAATCAGTATTAATTTTAAAAAAGCTGTATTTTTTGAGTAAATTATGATTTTAATTTAAAATTAAATTTCTTATATTTAGAAAATTATTTTCCAAAAATGGAGTTCATTTTTGGATTCTTCACGTCAAAAAAATTTTAGGGTTAATTTTTTAGTTTTTTCTAAAATACTTGAATTTTTGGTGAATAGTAAAATACTATAATTTACGATAAATGCTAAATACATGAATTATAGAGTCATGGATGATGTTTGGATGATATAATCACAATTGGTTTGAAATCATATGCACTCATTACTATATTTAGTCACAATAATCAATACTATTTCTTGTCTTGAGAAAAATAATAAAATAATAAATAAAATAATGGGAAATCACCCCTCTCCTCCACTATAAAAACCACCCCTCACCCCCTCTTTTCATCACACCTATAATACTTTAATCTTGTCTAAATTATACCTAAATACTCTTCCCTAGTCTCTCACCCACATTTAGGAGCTCCTGGTTTTTTGAAAATACCAAAACCCCTTTCCTTAGGAAGGTCCTCAAGGAGGATAATTCAAGAGGTAGACCCTCTTCATTTTTCTTTTAATTTCATTTCAATTTATTTTATTTTTCTATCCTCTATCAAAATGATCATCATAACTCCATTATAATATATATATTGTAATTATTTCATTTTAATTCAATATCCATCATCAATATTCTCACCCTCTCTCTGTTTTTTTAAAACAAACTCATCATCCAGGAGGTGTAGATTTACAATCTTTGTGGATGATGAAATTTCATTCTTTAATTTCTACTTCAAGGATGGTAATTAAACCATTTTATGGTTTAAAAAAATTATAAAATATTTATTATATATTATGTAAGGTTCTAGAACCATTATATATATGATATTAAATAATAGAATAAAACTAGTTCATTATGATCGAAAAACCGCTAAAATTAAGCTAAACGATTATCATTAATGATTCATCATCATATATGGAAAAAAATAATACATAATACCAATTAAACTTATGGTTGTTCATTAATATCATATAAATTCAATTTTTGATAATTATATCAATTCCACATGAACTTCCATACTCATATACAAGTATACTGATTGTGAAAACCAAGGAAATGAACGCTCCCAAGCGATAAAATTGTATCTTATAACTCATAAAAAAGTGATAAATAAACTTAATAAAATTATAATAAATAAAATAAATATATTAAAGGTTCTGAATTAATTAATTAATGGATATAATTTGATCATCCATGATGTTAAGGTCAAGTGCAGTACATATTCAGACGTAAGGTATGAGTTTTCTACACGAACCGCCAATTTCTTCCGGGTTGCTATTTTTTCTATATTTACCCCAATTAAATTCTTAATTATTATTATTTAATCCTAATAAATTATGTGTGAATGTTCTATATATATTTAACAATCATGATCCTTCTTTTTTTTATGGGTATTTACATGTTTTAAAAGGATCTTTCTCAAATTCTTCCTGATAAACAAGCCTGATTCAAGGAAACTTCTCGAATTATTACCTATTTTAAAGTGAACTATATAATCATTTTTAATCAACCATTATTTTTATAAAATCAATAATTTTATTATTAAAAAACTATATTAGTTCACTTATGGTTTTATAAAAATATTTTTCCAAAAGAATTTTTCTTTGCAAAGTAAAAGAGTACTTCTCTCAAGTATTACTCGATGATTTTATAAGATCATTTAATTATATTTCAAAAATATTGTTGATTCTTATGTTTAACTAGGATCAATATTTTATGATATCATATACCATATTTTATTGAATGTTTTATGACTATTTTTACTATAGATGTGCTATCTTGATACCATCCACCATATTAATCTTTTTTTTAAAAGGTTGGGGCCGAAGCCTCATTTTTTATTATTAAATCAAAGCAAATACCTCTTTTAACTGGGTAGAGGGAAACCCATTACATAGCCCGAAGGCCTAGTGGGCTTGTAGCCCATTACATAGCCCTTAGGCCCAAATTATAAGGCCAATTCACATTCTGTGAATAGTAACCTGCTGCTACAGTACTGCACAGTATCGCCGCCGCTACAGTGCCCTGCCGCCGCTATAGTGCCCGCTGATGAATAGTGCCGTCACTGCTACAGTACCACTACAGTAATGCTACAGTACCTGCACCCCATGGGTTTTGAACCCCCATTTTCCATGTAGTATTACAGGGTGCTTACCACTAAGCCAAACCCCAACTACATCCACCATATTAATCTGAATGGTTAGTGTTTATGTTTAATGAAGTCATTTACATTTCATATGTTAGTTTCAATATTAATGTATATGTTGATTATGTTTCTACCCTTTCATATGAGGAATTCATTTGACTTATTAAGTGACAGTTGAGGCCTACTATATCCCCTCGATGCATCAGTTGGTCTCATGAGACAAACTAGCATTGGTTTTTACCCATTATGTATGGTGTCTTGGCTGAGACTTTTATTGTATGATTACAATGTCCTGCATTATGCATTACCTCATTATGAAACTAATAATTTATAGTAAATTTAGTTATTCTACTAGTATAATATCCATGGTTATGTTTTATTATTTTATTATTTATTTATCTTTTATTCCTACCATATTATTCACAAGATTTAGTTTTAATGGAACATGTTCTTTAGTTATTCATCATGCCTTATTATTTATGCTTCTGCTGTATTATTTCCTATTACTTATCATATGAGCTCACCCCTTTATTATTTTTATTTTCCCTAGGATTCCAAGATGAATTTTATGAATGACATTTAAAGATAACCTAGAAGAATAAGATTATTTCCAAAAGAGTTTCTATGATGTATTTCATTTCAAGTTGTAATGTTAAACTTATGTATGTATTTGGTTTTTATAAAGCTACTAAAATATTCAATCCTCTGGGATTCACCTTCCTTGTTTATATACTAATTTAATAAAATAATTCACCAGATCCAAGCTTCTAGGGTCAGGGCATTTACAGTTGGTATCAGATAAACTTTAGTAGAAACTTTGGAAACTAGATTTAGAAAACATAGATTAGGGAAACTAACACTAACATAGTCTTTAAGGTTAAGAATAGAAGAAAATATTAGAATTTTAGTTAATTAGGTATTATATAGATCTTCCTAGAAATATATCCTTCTCTAGATACTATAAGTGGATGTGGTTTTGTCACAAATGTACCTAGGGGTAACAACTCCCACATGGTGTCTTGGGCCTGACTTGGGGTAACCTGGTACATGAAAACATGCCTTACTATGCACCTAGTTTGAAACTCCCAGGGGATATACTTAAGATAATTTACATTTTCTTTACAAACCATTATGAAGGATTTAAAATGTAAATATTTCCTCAAAGAAACTACGTTTATGATTATGAGATTATATATGCATAAAATTTCAATTTATGTTAGGTGTTTTTCTAGTTTGAGATTATACATTACAATTCATAACTTAATCTAGTGTATTCCATTATTTAGAAATGGAACCTAGTGGAAGGAATAGAAACTGTATCAATACACGTATACCATATAGGGATTTAACTCATATGCAAGATAATGATATCGATATTAGAGCTAAGACTGGTGTTGAGAAACTTATAACTATACTAGGAAAAATGACTCAGGTTATGAACAATAAACTTACCCGTACAGAGCATACTGATCCACAATGTGGAGAAGAAATGTTATAATGATTTATGTGACAACAAACTCCATCATTTAATGGGACTAAAAACCCATTTATAGTAGAGCAATGGATAAATTACTTGGAGAAGATATTTCTCTCTTTGGAAAGTAATGAAAGAGAGAAGGTTATCATTAAAGTTTATCATCTCTCGAGAGATGCGGGTCAGTGGTGGTTGTTAATTCAAAACATAAAATAGGATGATGAAATCTCAAATATGGAGTGGAATGATTTTAGGGACATTTTCCTAGAAAAATATTTTTCTCATGAATAGTGAGAGGATATAGAGAGGAAATTATTGAGTCTAATACATAAAGAGGATGAAAATGTTTCCAAGTATGAAGCAAAATTTACAATATTAGCAAGGCATTCTATGAACTACATACGTAATTCAAGGAGCAAGGTTGATTGATTCTTTGATGGTTTAAAACCACTCCTTTAAAGGGTAGTGGTATCCCAAAATTTATCATCATATGAAGATATAATCTGATGTTCTATCAAGACATAAAAATAATTATATAATTCTTATGACTTTAAATGAATTCAAGAGAATAATAAGAATGTCAAAAACTTTAGAAAAGGAAATAAGGAAAAGGGGAATAAGGGAAGAATTTATTTTCCATCCTGTGATAATTTTAGGAAGAAACACCCCAGTACTTGCCTGAAGGGTATGGGTGTTTGTTAAAAGTGTAGAGGAAAAGGCCACCAAGCCCATGATTGTAAGGGAAATAAAGAAGCTAACAATATTAAATTCTAAAATTAAAAAGTCACGGGACATTATTTAAATGATTTTCCTAAGCATCAAGAAAACTTTATCCAAAGAAGGCCAAGGGAGTAAGGCCAAGCTTATGTGGTCACAACAGTAGAGGTTGAAGTTCCTAATGATGTGGTTTTAGGTAAATTAATCATCTCCTAGAATTTAGGTAAATATTTATTTGATTATATATCATCTCATTCCTTTATATCTTCCTATTTTTCATTAAAAATTAGATATTTTCAATTCTCCTTAACAAGGGAGTTGTCAGTCAAAACCCCTAAGGGAAGTACCATTATAACAAATATGTGTTAGGAAGTTACCATTATGTCATATAAATGTGCTTTATCTTATGATTTTATACTCATACCTATGGTATAATTTTACATAATCCTTAGTATGGATTGGATTACAAAACATAATGTGAAAATATATTGCAAGAAGAAGGAAATTACAATTTTTGAGAATGATGTAGAATCCATTATCTTTAGAGAAGAAACCTCACCATATGATTCTTATATAGATCCATCCCCAGTAGCTCTACTTAATACAATTATTGGGGATGATGAAAACTCAATGTCTATGTGCATGGAAAGAAATCTTCAAATTGAGGATGTACCTATTGTGAAAGAATACGTCGATGTATTTCTAGAGGATTTACCTGGACATCCTCCAGAGCAGGAAGTTGAGTTCTCTATTTATTTAATTCATTGTTCAAGACCTATATCAAATACTCCTTATAGAATGGAAACTTTTGAATTAGTTTGAATTAAGAAACAACTATAGTAATTGAGTGATAAAGGATTTATTCTCCCTAGTGTTTCTCCATGGGGATCCCCTATTCTCATTGACAAGAAGAAAGATGGATCCATGAGGATGTGCATTGATTATAGAAAAATCAATGCTATTACCATAAAGAACAAGTATCTACTGCCTGTAATTGATGATTTATTTGATCAACTTCATAGAGATAGATAATTTTCAAATATTTAACTTCGATCTGGATATCATCAGTTGCACGTGAGGAAGGAAGATATTCCAAAGACAACATTTTGAACCATTTATGGGCATTACAAGTTTAAAGTGATGCCTTTTATATTGACTAATGCACCCTCCATTTTCATGGATTTAATGAATATTTTTTTCGAGGAATATCTTGATGATTTTGTTGTGGTATTTATTGATGATATTTTGGCATACTCTAAAAACTATTAAGATCATGAGAATCACTTGCGCATTGTTCTGAAGACTCTTAGAAGGAACAAGTTATATGGGAAGTTTAGAAAATGTGAATTTTGGCTTCAAATTGTTTATTTTCTTGGCCATATTATATCTAAGTATGTAATCTTAGTTGATCCTATGAAGATAAAGGCAGTTTAAGAATGGACTATACCAAAAAACATAACTGAGGTACATAGTTTTATTGGTTTAGTAGGTTATTATCAGTGTTTTGTTCAGAACTTCACCCGATTAGCTAACCCATTAAACAAGATTACTCATAAAGGGGTTCAGTTCAAAGAGACAAAATATTGTGGAGAATATTTTTAAGAATTGAAGAAGAGAGTAGTGAATTCTCCAATCTTGACTCTACCATCGAGAAATGGTGGACTTGTGATTTATAGTGATGCATCAAAGAAAGGAACTAGCTGTGTCCTTATGCATAATGATAGAGTTATTGCCTATGCATCAAGTTAGTTAAAAACTCATGTACATAACTATCCAAATCATTACCTTGAGTTAGAAACCGTAATCTTCACTATGAAAATATGGATACATTATCTCTATGGTGAAATATGTGAGATATATACTGATCACATGAGCTTGAAATATATCTTCCCATAGTAAGAAATCAACATTTGGAAAAGGTGATAGATCAAGTTTCTTAAGGATTATGATTTTTCAATACACTATCACCTAGGGAAGGAAAATAAGGTAGCTGATGCATTGAGCAGGAAGGATCATGGAGTTCATAAAAAAATGAGAATTGATAAGGATCCTATGTATATGGATCTAGAAAGTATGGATGTGGAAATTATCAAATAAGGTAAAACATCACTACTTTTTCAATTGGTTACCCAACCATATTTATTAGAAAGGATTAAAATTTCTCATCCTGATGATGTGAATCTTTAAAAGAAAATTAAATCTATGAATGATGGGAAGTTGACAAACATCGTGTATGAAGATGGAATTATAAAATTTGGGAGGTGGCTATGTGTTCCCTCTACCCCCGAGCTAAAATGGGAGTTATTGGATGACGCCTATAGCTAAAATTTCTCTATACACCTTGGTATCACTAAGATGTATAGAGATATGAAGGAATATTTCTGGTGGGATAATATGAAGTGGGAAATTTCTGATTATGTATCAAGATGTTTAGTCTGTCAATAGGTGAAGGATGAAAGACAACATCCTATAGGAGTTTTACAATCTATTCCTATTCCTACATGGAAATTGGATGACATCACTATGGATTTGGTCATTAGATTGCCAAAAACTCCAAGAAATAATGAAGTAATATGGGTAATTGTTGATTGACTTACCAAATCTACACATTTCCTTGCTATAAGAAAATATTTTCCAATAGAGTGCCTTACACAACTTTATATAAATGAAGTTGTAATAATTGATGGAGCACCTATCTCAATTGTGTCTGATCGTGATCCACGATTTACATAAAAATCTTGGAAAGGTATTTAGAAATATTTGGATACTAAGCTTCATTTGAGTATTTCTTATCACCCTCAAACTGAAGGGTAGTCAAAAAGGATGATCCAAACTTTAGAAGACATGTTGAGATCATGATCACTTGATTTTCAAGGTATATGGAATCAGTATTTAGCTTTGGTAGAGTTTTCCTACAATAATAGTTTCCATTATAGAATTCAAATGGCACCATATAAAGCATTGTTCGGAAAGAGATGTCATACACCAATGTGTTGGGATGAAGTTGGTGAAAGGAAGCTTGTAGGCCCAAATCTTGTGGAGGAAACAACAACCAAGGTAAAGACTATTCAAAACAATATCAAAGTAGCTCAATGTAGGAAAAAGAGCTATGTTGATAATTAAAGGAAGGATTTAGAATTTCTAGTGGGAGATCATGTTTTATTGAAAGTATCTCTATGGAAGGGTGTTATAAGATTTGGGAAGAAAGGGAAACAGAGCCCCAGGTACATTGGTACATTTGAAATTTTGGAGAGAGTTGGAGATGTGTATTATTGTTTGGGGATTCTTCCTAGCCTTTATAAGGTACACAATGCGTTCCACATCTCATTGTCAAGAAAGTACATTTCAGACCCAATGCATGTCCTCACTTTTGAAGGAACAGATCTGGAACCTGATTAATCTTACTATGAATAAGCTATCGGAATTTTGGAAACTAAAGAACAAGTGTTGTGGAATCAGACGACTTGACTGGTAAAAGTACATTGAAAAAATCATAAAATTGAAGAGGCAACGTGGGATCCTAAGGAACTTATGATGAATAACCACCCAAATCTTTTTATAAGGTAACATTTTGGAATTTCGAGGATGAAATTTCTGATCGAGGGGAGAATGTAACACCCTAAGGATTTACAAATAAATTTAATGTAGAATGTAATGCCCACAATCCCGAGTCTCTATGAAATAACACTTTGTTATTATAATTATTTAAACAAGATGGTTATAACCTAGCCATGAAACATAATTTTTCCGCTTCAATGATTTGAATTTCAAAAAATGGACATACACGGTTGTGATTAATAAGAAATTTAAAGCCTGATAGGGTCAACTTAATTTTTGTTAGTGAATAGTAACTTGACCCTTTTAAATATTAATTTTACCCTTATGAATAGTAATATAACCCTTATGAATAGTAATCTCACCTATGAAATTATAAATAAAATTTAGGTACCTTATAAATGAAAGTATGATATAATGGTATAAGTAAGTGAATATTTTAAAAATTAATAATTAAGTGTTGGTACTTTTGTGAGTAATAAATGTTTAATTATATAATTAATAAATTTATTTAAAATAAAATTCATTTATAAATGAATATTTTTCTATCCTATTATTTTAGGATAATTTAATTAGACCTTAGTTAAATTTTCAGGGTGTTATAAAATTAGTTTTAATTAAAAAAAATTTATTTTTTGAGTAAATGATGATTTTAATTTAAAATTAAATTTTTGATAATTAGAAAATTATTTTCAAAAAATGGATTTCATTTTTTTATTCTACTCATCGAATAATTTTTTATGGTGAATTTTTGAGATTTTTCTAAAATACTTGAATTTTTGGTGAATAGTAAAATACTACAGTTTATGATAAATGCTAAATACATGAATTATAGAGTCATGGATGATTTTTGGATGATATAATCACCATTTTTTCGAACTCATATACACTCATTATTGTATTTAGTCACAATAATTAATACTATTGCTTGTCTTGAGAAAAATAATAAAATAATGAATAAAATAATGAGAAATCACCCCTCTCCTCCACTATAAAAACCACCCTCACCCCCTCTTCTCCTCACACCTCTAAGACTTGAAACTTGTCTAAATTCTTCCCAAATACTCTTCCCTAGTCTATCACCCATGTCTAGGAGCTCCTGGTTTTTCCAAAATACCAAAACCCCTTCCCTTAAGGAGGTTCTCAAGGAGGATAATTCAAGAGGTAAACCTTCTTCATTTTTCTTTTAATTTCATTTAAATTTATTTTCTTTTCCCATCCTATATCAAAATGATCATCATAACTCATATATAAAATTTATATTTTAATTATATAATTTTAATGGAAGATCCATCATCAATCTTCTCACTCTATCCCTTTAGCTTAAAAATGAAATCATCCTCTTAGAGGTGTTGATTTACAACCTTCATGGATGATGAACTATCGTTCTTTATTTTCTCCTTAAAGGCTGAAAATGAAACCATTTTTATGGTTTAAAAATATTATAAAATATTTATTATATATTATTTAAGTTTATAGAACCATTATATATATATATATGATATTAAATAATAGAACAAAACTTGTTCATTATGATCGAACAACCACTAAAATTAAGCTAAATGATTATCACTAATAATTCATCCTCATATATAGAAACAAAATAATATATAATACCGATTAAACTTATATTTTTTAATTAATATCATATAAATTTAATTTTGGATAATTATATCCATTCCACATGAACTTCCATACTCATATACAAGTATACCGATCATGAAAACCAAGGAAACAAACACTCCCGAGTGATAAAATTGTATCTTATAACATATAAAAAAAATCCATAAATAAACTTAATAAAATTATAATAAATAAAATAAATGTATAAAAGGTTATGAATTAATTAATTAATGGATTTAATTTTATTATCCAGGATGTTATGGTCAAGTGCAGTACACATTCTGACATAAGTTAAGGGTTTTTTACTCGAACCTCTAATTTCTTTTGGGTTACTCTTTTCTCTCTCTTTACCCCAATGAAATTTTTAATTATTATTATTTAATCCTAATTAATTAAATGTTAATGTTCTATATATATATTTACCAATCATAATCCTTCTTTATTTTATGTGGATTTACATGTTTTAAAAGTATCTTTCTCAATTTTTTCCTGATAAACAAGCTCGATTCAAGGGAACTTCTCGAATTATTACCTATTTTTAAGTGCACTATAGAATGTTTTAAGCTACCGTTATTTTTATAAAATCAGTAATTTTATTATTAAAAAACTATATTAGTTCACTTATGGTTTTATACACATATTTTTCCAAAAGAACTCTTATTTTCAAAGTAAAAGAGTATTTCTCTCAACTATTACTCGATGATTTTATAAGAGTATTTCATTATATTTAAACACACTTATTAATTCTTATGTTTAATTGGGATTAATATTTTATAACATCATGTACCATATTTGATTTAATGGTTTATGATTATTTTGACTTTGGATGTGCTATCTTGATACCATTCACCATATTACTCCGTATGGTTAGTGTTTATGTTTATTGATTGGGGAAAGTTATTTACATTTCATATGTTAGTTTAAATATGAATGTATATGTTGATTATGTTTATAACCTTTCATATGAGGAATTAATTGGACTTATTAAGTGATGGTTGAGGCCTACTATATCCCCTCTATGCATCGGTTTTTCTCATGAGACAAACTAGAATTAGTTTTTACCCATTATGTATGGTATCTTGGCTGTGGCTTTGAATGTATGATTATGATGTCCGACATTATGAATTCCCTCATTATGAAACTAATAATTGATATTAAATGTGGTTATTATAATAATATAATATCCATTATTATGTTTTATTATTTCATTATTTATTCAGCTTTTATTCTTTCCATTTTATGCACAATATTTTTTTAAATGAACATGTTCTTTAGTTATTTATCATGCCTTATTATTTATGATTCGGCCGTATTACTTACCATTACTAAGCATTTGAGATCACCCCTTATATTATTTTTATTTTCCCTAAGATTCCAAGATGAATTTTATGAATGACATGTAAAGATGACCTAGAAGAATAATATTGTTTCCAAAGGATTTTCTATGATGTATTTCATTTCAATTTGTAATGTTGACCTTATGCATGTATCTAGTTTTTCCAAAGCTACTAAACTATTTGGTTCTTCTGGATGCATCTTCCTTATTTATATTCCAATGTAATAAAATTATACACCAACTCCAGGTTTCTGGGGTCGGGGAGTTTACATAATTAATGTGTTGTATTTTCTTATCAATTCATAAATCACATTTAAAATCACATGATATAATGTTTATTTTGTTAGGTGAAGGTTTTTGAAGTGTTTAGAATTGATTTGAAGAGGTTATATGAAGAATTTGAAGAATTGTATGTTTGAAACTTAAATCTAGCTAACCTATATCTCATTATACTTTTTAGATAGTTAGTATGAATTTCATGAATCCTATATGACTTTGAGTTCCACATAAATGTATTCTATATTAGGTGTTTATGACTTTAGTATTTCATACGACTTCATTGTTTTCCAAAATTTGAGTGTTCATAAGACTTCACTTTTCATCATAAGTATTTAGTGTTCCATATTTTGAAGCTATCTCAAAATTCTATCATAATACTTCATACAAGTCATATGTCATTGTGGCCCATGTATGACTTTACCTAAGTAGGTATAATATTTTGTAAAGCAGTCATAAGACTTTGATAGATTCCGTATGACTTTTCACCATAAGTATTTTGATAGTGCATATGACTTTTTCACTTCATAATAAATTCAAATTCCTTTAAAAATTAGGAATCTCTAAAATATTTAATTTTTAATTAAATATTTAATCTAAACAATGCACTAGCTATTCAATCATGGATAAAACATCACAAAATGATATTTACGATTCACTTAAAGTGAGAAGAAGGTTCACACTATGAAAAATGAGATTCTATAAAGGAAATAGTAGTTAAAATGTAACTATTTTTTCATGATGACAAAATGGACATGTGTGACACCTTTTAAATTTAGTTTAAAATAATACCATGCTCGATAACTTTCTTAATATACAACACCGAGCTTTAAGCAAACTATGATATACTATAAAAAATATTATTATTTAAATGTTACTGTTTTGACCTTGTCGTTAAATAAATGGTATGAATAGAAATAATATCATTATAGAAATATATATAAATTTTTTATATAATTAAAATTTATTTATCAATCCATAATAAATAAGCACTCAATTTTTAGTAAAGTTATTTTATGCTTCAAAAATATGTTTTTTTCAAAAATGGTTTTTATTACATCATGTGTGTGGGAATTATAATAAATTTCCACCATTTTTTAGAAATTTTATTTTCGTAAATTAATATTCTTTTTTAAATCATCATTTAAATATTATCTTATGGTTAATTTTTGGAATTTTTCTGAAAATATTTTTTATAAGTGAATAGTAAAAAATACAGATTTTGGTAAAACTTTCATTTATTTCAATTAAATAAAGTAATTTAAAAGTACCATTATGTTTTTAATTTGATATTAAGGTAAAATATTTCTCATTTAATTATTAATAATCTAATTAATTATATAAAAATCAACATTATACTTTATTTTGGTCTAAGTTCATTTTTGGGCTTAAAAATGCATTTTTCTAAAAACTATTTTTTGTTTCTTTTTACTAATTTATACTAAAATTAATTCTTTAAAATTATAAAAATTTAAACATTAAATATTTTTTCCATATTTTTAATCATGAGGTTGAAATTTTGAAAACAGTTAACTTTTATTTTTAGCAATTATAAATAGTAACCATGATAACGATTTGTTACCTTGGTAAGGGTAAAATTGGTAAAACTAGGTTAAAACTGAAGGGAAGGCTTTAAAATCTCTATAAAATGTGTCTTTATATTTTTTTATGAGATTGATTGTCCAAATTCACCCTAGATATGAACATATGACAATTTATTTCCACTTTCATTTGATTATAACATTTGTATTATTTTGAGAAAAGGATAAATAAAAAATGCCACTCTCTTGATTTTAATTTCTATTATATGTTTTAAAAGGTATAAAAATAATTTATAAATGAATATAAAAATGTTATTTTGAATATAAATAAATTATTTTTTTGTTGTAAATATATTTTTCATTTTTTTATGATTGTATAATTACCTTAAATACTTACACAATGGTGACTAAGTGCTTGTGGAAATAGTAATAAAAATATAATAAATGGTTTTTAAAATATTAAAAGAAATATTTTTAGATTAATTATGGTGTTCCATGAATTTTATGGTTAATAATAATGTATAATTTTTGTTAAAAGAGTTTATATTCTAAATCCATTATTATCTTGATGACTTTAAAGTCAAATAAAATGAATAGTCCAAAAAATGACTTTAATGTTTTTTATGTTAAATAATAATTATTAAATGATTTGAAAATAAAAAAATATTGTAATAGGACAGGTGGAGTTTGAAATGGTCTAAAATTTAATTCATGGACCATTTTTGATCCACTTTTCTCCTTATAAGTAAATTTATGACCCTTAATGGCTAAAAAATGTATTACCATGGTTAAAATAAAAAGAGTTAATGAAGGGGTTAAACCAAAATATAAGGTTTAAAATGAAACCAAAACCTATATAAATTTTATTTTATGATTATATGTTGAAATTATAATCTTTTTCTTCAAATAAATTTCAATTTTAAGTATTATACTTGAGAAAGACATTAATTATATTTAAATATTTTAAGTAATTCTAAGTGTGTCCTCTCTTCAATTATAAAAGGGCACATCATATATTCTCTTATTAAAAAATTTATATACTTATAGATAAGATAAATCCTAACCCAATACCTTCTTATATTCCTTCCCCACACCCCATATCTTCTGGTAATACCATAAGACCAATATTACAAGCCTTAAGTTGTAAGACAAACAAGGTCTCTCAAAGCAAAGGCAATCATCTTACCCACATATTTAAAAGTTTATTTATTATTATAATTACTATAAATATGTTTTATAGATCCTAAAATAATTAATATAATATAATAAATATAACTTTATTCTATTATGATTATGTTACAACCATTTTCTACCTCTATATCAAATGAGAAATGAAAGTATCACTCGTGCGCACGTGTGGTCTACCACCTTCACATAGGGATGTGATTCATTTTACTTCATCTATTCACATTAATGGTTATAATGATATAATTAATGAATTAATATTATATTTATGATATTATTATAGTTATGTAAAGGTGAATTATTATGTACCCTCTTTTTGTTCCATTCATCGAAAAGTGGAAACATCACTCATGCGTACATAAGGACTTCCGTCTCTACGAAGTGATGTAATTCATTTTTCATAAACAATTTATATGAATGGTTAGAAATATTTATATAATGAATATATATTATATTTATATCATTATTATCATTTTTTATTTTATAAAACCATGATCAAAGTACAAATACTATAACTACCAAACCAAAACACACATTAAAAATGGAGTTAACACATGAAATGATGATGTTAATAAAATATTTTTAATGAATGGGTGGTAAGATGTTATAATTAAACCATGTATGGTATTATAAGTATTAATATGGTTATTTTATATAATTATAATAAATTTAAATTTATTATACATTAGGATAAAATTTTTTATGAAGTAATTTAGACTTGAGGTAATGGTTCTTTGTCTCAATATTATTTCATTGCAACATGTTTGATGTTGTGGACATATTTATGTTTATGAGGTGAATATACCACCCCTTTGACATGTTATATCATGGATCCTTATTAATTAATGGTATTTAAAGTTATAATTCAAATTATTTCACCCAAGGAGTTTTTATTTTAAGGTTACTAAAATTTTAAGAGTTTCCCGTCTCACTTTTTTTTTGTGAGACACATGTCATATTCACCACTTATTTATTTTATGTGGTATATATACTATCCCTTTGATATTTTATATCATTAATATATTATATTCATGTAATTTAGGGTTTAATTTTAAGTTATTTATTTCAATGTGTTTGTGATTCAAAAGTTACCATAGCGGTAATGGTTTTATGTTATAATATCACTTTTTACCAAGATTATTTATGATTAAATTTATCGATGATAAAATTATATCATATATCTCTCAAAAATATTATCTATTTGATTATAATATGGTTATATATATATATATTATAATTTTCCTTTCATTTTTACCTCTATAATAACTAAATAATCTAAAATAATGTTTTTAAGGAAAACCAACTTTATTTTTCTATTTGGTCAAGAATATTTTATTACATGTATATATTTTATTTAAAAATATTTTTGAAAATGTTTTCAATATTATAAAAAGATTTATTAAAGTAATTTTTAACCATGTTTTACCTTCTATAAAAGGGTTTAAACGGAATCTTCTTGTTTTTTTCTAAACAAGGTGCTTTTTACCAAAGGTGTGATCAGAATCTTTGTTTTCATGTACATCGCATGAATGGATTTTCCCACTCTCATGAGGACTATTTTATTTTAATATTACATTATAATTTTCATGGTTCTTTAGATTAAAAATATTTTTCCTCAAGAAATATTCTTGTGATATTTTAAAGGTATTTCCATATATGAAAACATCCATTGATGTTACTTATTATTCACTATAGATATGATCCAATTACATCATATTTATTTATTCTCATAATTTTTTATGATTATAATGATGAAATATTAGTGAAACCTATTTTTTTATATGGGTTAAGGTATGATGAAATGATAATTGTTTTCCTGATCTTGTGAATGGATTTTGTGATAGACGGGTCCATTATAACCCTAAAATTAATTGGGTAATTATTATTGTTTTTGAGATAAAAGGGTATATAATAGGTTATCCCAAGATAAAAAGTGAGTAAAAAAGTGGTTATCCCAAGTCCAAATATGGTACATGGGTGGTTAGACCATGACTAACATGTGATGAATGAATTAGTAAGTAGCCTTAATTTAATATTTCTATGATTATTATTATTCAAAAAAAATTATTCCACTCTCTATGAAATGTTCTTATGCTTATGATATGATCTTAGGGATCATGATATTTTATTCTTATATGATTCATGTATTATGATTTTCTAAAGATTTATGCCATGATTTTGATCTATGAATTTTTGGGTATGGATTTAAAATATTAATATCATTTTCTCATACCCTTATGATCATGATATGATTAAATATGATCATTGATTGATATATCCCATGTTTACCCTGACTGAGCATCTGATCTCTTCTTTGCTTATATTTCTTTTGTCATGGTTATGAAGAAAGGTTTTAAGTATAGAATGTATAAGTAGTTTAATATGTGAGAATAACACTGTGTGGGATTTTGATGATCATTCATGAAATAAGATTATTATATATCTAGTATTTAGAGACACACTTTATAGTTTTGGGGCATGTATTGTTATAATATGTATTGAATATTTCTTTAAAATGATGGGGTATTTATGTATCTAATGTTTGGGTTAATTTAGTTAGTATCAGATAAGGGTTTAGTTATTTTTTAGATTTTATGATTTGATAAATTTATTAAAAAACTTAGGTTATTTATAAGTATAGTATAATATTCTGAAGCTTTGGTAAAGTAGAGATTATGTGATTTTTCTAGAAAATACACCCCTATCTGGATATTGGAAAGTGGATGTGGCTGCAACAAAAATTTACCTATGGGTAACAACTCTTAAAGGGGGAAATTGGGTATTAACTTGATCATCATCGGTACACGATGAGTGGTCCTAATACTGTACACCTATATAGACACTCCCAGTGGATATTCTTTGGTTAATTAACATTCCCTTTATAAACCATTATAATGGATGAAGATGATAGAATATAAGAAAACCAATTATGAGTTAAAATTGATATAGGTTAAACCTAAATGTTTTATAGTTTGATAATAAGGGGTCATAATTTAGGATATATCATAAATTATTTTCATGATTATATGATTTCTCACTCTGATTATTATTTCTTGATGGTTACATTATGAATTTTGGTTTTAGTGAATGGATAGAACCAAAAAGGAATAATCCTAACAAAAAATGTGATGAAAAATGAAATGAGAAACCAATTAGGATATAAGTTGGAGTAAAAAATATTAGGGTTATGACTAACTATTTATCTCAATTTATGATTAACAATGCGAACCTAGGTGAGTTTCTTGACACACCTAATAAGAGAAAAATAGAGTTTTATGAAAGTTCATGTGATAAATACCATAGATTAAAGAAGATTAAATTTCCTTCATGTTTAAAATTAAGAAATAATAACTCAAGTTAATGTATCAAAGGAATAGAAAAATGTTTTATGTGTGGAAAACAAGGGCATAAAGCGGTAAATTTCCATGGAAAAATGAAAATTTTGGTTAATGCAATGAGTGAGAATAATGGTTTCCTTAAGATATTATCTATGATTGAATAGTTTAAATGTGGAAATAATGGGAATTATAAAAATTTATTTCATAGGGGAAATCTCAATAAGTGGATCAATAAGGTTGTATGAGTAAAGTTTTTACTATTGATGATGAATAGACTGCAAATGATATATAAAAGGAAAGAAGTATTAAGGAATAATATGACAAATCCTAGTTATTGGTTTAAGAAGGAAGTGAAACGATTGAAGTGTTTATGTATAGGGATTCAAGAATAATGTTGTAGAAGTATTTTATCAATGATATTCTGGTTATAAGAATCATGAAACATTTATGGATTGTTCTACAATATTTTTTCTTTAAAGATTTTAAAGAATATGTTGAATTGTATCGATAACATAAAAAAATGATTTAGTGGTAAGGTGATATTTTTTGAAAACACAAGATTGAGGAATATATAAACATTAATATGTTATTTATTTTTAGATAATAATATTTAGTTCGGAAAAAAAGATGATTGATATTGATAAAGTAAATTGGATAGTATTGGTGACCTTGAAATTGATTAGTGATTTAATGAAAAACTGATTTATGTTATCTTTGATGAATTTTATTACATTTTTGTATTTATGGAATATATTCGATAGTAAATGATTTAATTTGAGGAATAAGGATTGAGTTAATTTTTTGAAGAATATATTTTTTCATTGAGGTATTATTATGATTCAAGTTATTATCATGTTTTAGGAGAATATATGATCAAGGTGTTCATATATTTGGTATGTGACATTAAGATATACTTTATGATATTTTTGGATTAAATTGAAGTTGATTTTTGGAAAATTTGTGACATTTTTTTTCACTTTTTTGGGTTTTGAATACTAGTTAAGCATGCTTTGAGGAGTTTTTGAATTTATCTATTTGTGGAAATAATTAAGTAGATATTTGGGTATTATTATTGAAATCCTTATGATTGATCTTTTAAATAATAGTTTATCCATTTTAGTAATCCTATTTTGTAATATTTTTGTTTGTTTTAGTAATTGAATAGATATAGGAGTAATTTTATACTTTTAAATATCTTATAATATATTAGAAGTTTATTTCAGTGCTCTAGGCATGAAAAATTCATACTGTTTATTCATTATTGGAATATGGGATGAAAAGAGGTGAAAACTAATTGAAACCCATAACCAAAGGATGGAATTATGTTTATAGATGTGATGAAATAAAGTAAGTATATTTTATTATATTTCATGGAAAAATAATTCCTCAACTATCGGAAAAAGGATCTTGATTTTTTTATTACAATCATTTCTGATGAATTGATGGTCTTTTCACCCATCGCTGATTTATGGTTTTGTGTTCATTAACATTATCATGATCAGGTTCTCTATCAATATATATTAATATTTATAATTTATCTTTCTCCTCCATGCTCATATTTTCAATTTTCGCTAATTTTATCCTTATTCAGGAACCCAGATATGTGTTATTTCAAGTAACCAATATGTTTTCCACTTCCCATTTTCAAAGAAATTTTTATTATTCCTTTGTATATTGTGAGTTTTCAACAAATGAATTTTCAAATACTGAAACCTTGATTACCAAGATAATAATTATGAGGAAAAAAATTTATTTAATGGGGGAGAATGTAACACCTTCAAGATTTTAGTTTAAAATAATACTATGCTTGATAGCTTTCTTAACATGCAACACCATGCTTTAAGAAAACTATAATATATTATAAAAAATATTATTATTTAAATGTTACCATTATAACTTTTCCATTAAAATAGAGGTATGAATAAGGATAAATAAATTATAAAAAAATATCTATAAAGGTTTTATATAATTAAAATGTATTGATTAATGAATAATAAATAAGTAACCAATTTTAGTAAAGTCATTTTATGCTTAAAAAATATACTTTCTTCAAAAATTGTTTTTATCACATTTTTTTTGCATGAGAACATTATAATTAATATATATAATTTTTATAAATTTTATTTTATAAAATTAATTTAATTTTTGAAATCAGAATGTCAATATTATATTAGGGTGATTTTTTATAATTTTTCTAAAAAGATTTTAGTGAATAGTAAAAATACTAATTTTTGTAAAGGGGTTTTTCATCAATTCATAATAAATGGAATCAAATATAAGGTGGATCCATGGAAAATTATTCATTCCATATCATATTATACCAATTTTGGATGGAAGTCCCTCTAGGTGGAATCTGATTCCACACTCGTAGTGAGTCCACTAAGAAATAGGTCATGGAATGTTCTTAAGAGGATTCTCCCTCAATGGTTGGAATGAATACAAGATTATGAGAGTAAAAAATTGATTTTGAAACATGTCGATAGAGAATATAATCAAGTGGTGAATTAATTTTCAAACAACTCAATTATAGAGGCCACTTCTTTGTGGGTATTTATTCCCTAACAATTTTGTTCAACATTCTTGGACTTGGATGCTAGGGGTAAAACTCATACATTATTTTGTAAAACCCTATTATGAATTTCATTTTATTTTTATTTAATAATTTTTTGGAGCAGGATTTACTGGTTTATCTATTTTTTAATTATATAGGAATCAGCATCATACTTGATTTTTGTATAAGTTCATTTTTGGGCTTACAAATGCATTTGTCAAAAAACTGTTTTTCATTTTATTTTATGAATTTATACTAAAATTGATTTGTTCTATTTCTATAAATTTATTCTTGAAAAATGGTTTCAATTTTTGGAATTAGGAGGTTCAAATTTTTTAAATATAACTCTTTTATTTTTGGTCATTATGAATAGTAATTGTGATAAATATTTGTCACTTTGGCAAGGGTAAAACATGTAAAACAAGGTTAAAACCATGAGGTAAGTCTATAAAATCTATATAAAAATTACCTTAATCCTATTTAATGAGTGATGTTATACTAAAGGATTCATATATATGAAAAAAATAACAATTTCTTTCCCCTTTCATTTGATTATAAAATTTATATTATTTTAATAAAGAGATAAAAACAAAATGTCACTTTCTTGATTTTAATTTATTTTATATGTTTTTATAGGGATAAAAAGAAGATATAAATGAATATAAAAGTTTATTTTCAACATAAATAATTTTTTTATGGTGTTAATTTATTTTTAATTATTTTTGATGATATAATTACCATAAATGCTTACGAAACGTTGAATCAGTGCTAGTGCAGACAGTAGAAAAAATCTAGTACATGATTTTAAAAGCATTAAAAGAAATAAGTTTTGGATTAATTATGTTGTTATAAAAATTCATGGTTAATAATAATATATAATTTATATTAAAATATTTTATATAAATTCAAATTAAAGGAATAGTCCCAACAATGAATTTGATGTAATTTTATGTCAAATACCATTTTATTAAATTATTTTTAAATAAAAAAATCTTTAAAGGTGACAGGTGTAATGAGAAAAGGTAAAAAATGTCATCCATGGATCATTTTTGATATACTTTCCACCTTAAAAGTAAATTTATTACCCTTAAAGTCTAAAAAATGTGTTAGCATGGTTAAGGTTAAAAAGAGTTAATGGAGGGGTTAAACCAAAAATAAGGTTTGAAATGACACCAAAACCTATCTAAATTTTATTTTATAATGATATTTCAACCTTATACTCTTTTTGAATTCATTTACATTTTTAAGCATTATACTTGAGAAAAACATTAATTTTATTTATTCTTTTATATAATTTCAAGCGTGTACTCTCCTCACTTATAAAAGGAACCTCCTATCCCCCCTTATTCATAGAATTTGATACTTATAGATTGGAAAATACCTCCCCTAATACTTTCATAAATTCATTCCCAACATCTTAGATCTCCAAGTTTTCCCCTAAGATCAGTCTTTCATGGCTTGAGGTGTAATCCAAAGTATGTCTCTTGTTGGACTCACCTGTTTTGATAATCCCAAATCATGTTTAAATATTGATCATAATATATTAAGTCAGTAATTAATCTTTTTAATCTACATATACAATTATATTATTCTCAACAATGTATATTCTTAAGACTCATGACTTTGCTGCATCAACTTACAGTCCATATTTATCTAAATATAAGTTCACTGTTAAAGGCTACTGGTAAGAGCCTTCTGTTAAAAGTCACTATTATAGATTACTATCACTCTAAATCACTGATGCTAGAAGATCACCATTGAAGATTTACAGTTACTGTTGGAAGCTACCAATACAAGGTTACTGTCACAAGTCTACCAATGATCTGCTTATCAAAGCTCACAGACAAAGAGTTACTGTCACAAGGTCATTGCTGTGACAAGGCTTCTATTAGAAGTCCACTGTCAAACTCTTTCTCAACTCTTCTATTGAGAATTTCACTATTCAAGTCTGTAGTTGGAAAGGTTACAGTTGAAGTAGTCAGATGTTACAGAACTATCGATTAGAAGCTTACTGTTAAAGGTCTACTGTGGAGCCTACCGATGGAGTTTACTGATAAGGAGCCACTATTACAAAGAGTAAACAACTACCGTTACAGGACATCCACTAAGCACAAAGTTCACAATTACAAGACTACAGTCAAATAGCCTACCGATGAAGTTTACAGTTGAATAATCTACCGATGAAGTCCACAGTTGAAAAGACCACAGTTGAAGTCTACCGTGTGGCATGCATCTGCTACCAGTCAAATGATATTCTATTATTTCCTTTACCAATTTTATTAATACTATTATAAAGGTCATGTCTGGACAAATTAATTCACCTGACATTATTTAATGTTATTTTCAGGGATATCAGGAGACAGTACGATGTACAAGGAAAACATTTTGCCTTGTTGGCCTCTACTAAACAACAAAACATGAAAAACAATAGAATATAAAAATGCATACAAGAGAGACACAAAAGGAGAACACAAATACTAGAAAGAAGAAGAGAACACTCAAGCACTCATTCAGAAGAACATATAGCCTCACGAAGATCTATTGAAAGAATCTTCTTCAATCTATCATGGTGTGCTGCAAAGAGCTTAACATCCAAAAAGCTGATCATCTCTATATCTGGAAGTCATAACTTGAAAGTTACGACACTCTGTTTTGGAGTCAACTTGCAGAGAAGGACCAAAACTTCATCTCATTAATTCCAACGAGTCTAAATCTGATCTGCCAACACAACAGAGCATTCTAAACTCATTCCCACTATCTTTATCTCTACTATGTTTAAATACTTTACATTTGTGAGTAGTGTGTGTGTTACACACACTGACTCTTGTACTTGAACTGAGGGATACTGAAAATCCCCATTATAAACTCTCTTTATTTTTGTTTCCCACATATAACTGTAGAAGAATCCTAGTGTGTCTTGGAAGTTTATTTGCCCACGTAGAACTGTTGTAGAGGTTGAAAAAACCTGGAAAGTTTGTGAAAGCTGTTGTAAAGACCGATACAGGCTGTGTATCACTTTTAATATAATTGCTTAGTGGCAGGTGATCACCAAGTGGAGAGGACTAGGTCTTGTATTAAGACTGAACCTCTTGTTTAAATTGTTGTGTTCCCCTTTCATTACTCTATTTTATTCCTATCTGCTGTGCTTATATTAACAAAAACATAAATCTGTTTTTACATTCACTCTGATAGTTAGTTATGGTTAGTGTGTATATCTGAGTTGTTTAGTAAAATTGTTTCAAAAGTGGAATTAGTTCTCATACTGAATCTACTGAGGAGTAATCAACCTTTGAGAAACCTGTTGAACAATAGATCACTTATATCTCTACTGCCTTAATTAACTGGGCCGTTTTAATTTGGAGGACTTTAAGCCTAAAAGTTTTTAACAGAAATTTTAAATTGGAACTCAATACACCCCCCTCTTGAGTATCTACTCTGACCAACATCTCTCAAAGAAGATACAATTGTCTTACCCGACCCTTTAAAAGTTTATTTATTCTTAAAATTATAGTAAATATATTTTATTAATACTAATATAATGAATCCAGTATCAAAAATATATTGAGATATTATTATGATTCAGGGAAAACCATTTTTTCCTCCTTTATATCAAATGAGAAATGAAAGTATCTCTCCTGCGTACGTGTGGACTACCACCTCCACATAGTGACATGATTAATTTTCCATAACCACTTCATATTTATTGTTATAATAATGTATATTATGAATAAATATAACATTTATGATATTATCATTGTTATGGAAAAGTGATATTATTATGTACATACAGATTACCATCTTTATGAATTGATGTAATTAATTTTTCATCACCGATTTATATGAATGGTTGTATATTTGTATATAATGAAGATTTTTGATATGTATATCATGATTAAAATTCTGAATATTATGTAACAATGATAAAAGTAAAAATACCATAATTGATAAACCAAAACATGTATGAAAAATGAAGCAGTTAATACCCAAAATGATAATGATAATGAAAGACTGTTAATGAATGAGTGATAAGATGTTATAATTAAAAAATTTAAGTTATTTTAAGTATAAATATTATTATAGTATATAAATATAATAAATTTAAATTTATTATACATTATTTTAAAATAGACTATGAATTCAGTTGAACTTGAGGTAAGGGTTATTCATCTTGATATTATTTCATTGAGACATGTTTGATGTTATAAACCTATTTATTTTTATGAGGTGAATATACTACTCCTTTAACATGTTATTTAATAGTATTTAAAGTTATAATTTTTTTTTTCATCCAATGGGTTTTGATTTGAAAGTTACCAAATCAGTAAGGAATCCTCATATCACTTTTATTTCTATGAGACACATGTCAAATTCACCACTTGTTTCTTTTATGTGGTGTATAGACTACCCCTATGATATTTTATATCATAAATAACTTTATATTAAAGGTATTTAAAGTTTCATTTGAAGTTATTTCTTCAAGGGGTCTATAAATCAAAATTTACCAAAGTGGTAATGGTTTTATATTACAATATCACTTTTTAATAGGATTATTTATGCTTGAATTTTACCATGATGAAATTATGTGATATATCTCTCAAAAATATTATGAATTTTCTTATAATATGGTTATTTATTAATATTATAAGTTTTTATTTCATTTTTCTCTCTCTAAGTAATCAAAATACTGAAATAACTTTTTAAGTAAAACTGACTTTATTTCTCTCTTTGGCTAGAAATATTTTATTCCATGTACATATTTTCTTTAAAATATTTTCAATAATATTTTTTGAATATTTTTTTTGGATATTTATTAAAATAAAATTTCTTATATTTTATTTTATATAAAAAGGTTTAAAAGGAATCTTCTCCTCATTTTTTGAATGAGGTACTTTTTACCAAAGGTGTAAGTAAAATATTTGATTTAACATACCCCGCATGAATGAATTTTCCTACCATCATGACTAATATTTTGTTTAAATATTCATTTAAAAATATATATGGTTCTTTCCAAATAAAATTTTCCCCTAATATTTTGTATTTTTTTATTTTAAATGAGTTATTTCAAAATAAATAGTGTATTTTCCTTAAGAAATGTTCTAATGATATTTTAAATGAATTTTCATCTATGAAAACATCCATTAATATAACTTATACTTCACAAGTTATATAATCCAATGATATCAATTTTTATCATTTTATGGATGTTTTAATATTATGATGATGAGATACAAATGAAACCCATTTTTTCCATGGGTTAATCTATAATGAAATGATAAATGTTTTCATGATCTTATGGCATACATATGAATGGATTATGTGATGGGTGGGTTTCCTATAGACATAAAATTCATTGGGAAATTATTAATGTTTATAATATCAAAGGGTACACAAGAGTTTATCCTGGGCCTAAAAGAGGGTACACAATGGTTATCCCAATGCCAAAGAAAGTACATGGGTGGATATTCAAATATTAACATGTGATGAATGTCTTGGTGGGTATCCATGACATAAATTTCTATGATTATGATTATGCCACACATTTTATACCACTATCTATGACATGTTCTTATAATTATGATATGATCTCATGGATCATGATATTTTATTCTTATATGATTCATGTCTTATGACCTACCGAATCCATATGTCATGATTATGACCTATGATGTATGATCCTGTGTTTTGATCTGGTTGAAAATTTCTAAAGGAATTTGAATTTTCATTTGGTGGATAGGCCAAATCTTAAATTCATACTTGGAATGTAATTACAAGATATATAAATCTTGAAAGTGTTTTTTAGATAGTGTTAAATGACTAAGAGGTATCTATGGTGTCTTTATTAGTTTTAGGAGTGTCGGGCTTTGAAAGACAGGTTTTTTGAAAGAAAAGGGGAGGCACATGATTAGATCATGGTTAGTGCTAACTATGCACCCAAACCGTGTGACACTATAGGGGCGTCACGTAGTTTTTAAAATTATAAACCTAAGTCTGCAAAAACATGAAATAAGTCTAGAAAAAGTTGAAAAGGGGTGAATATAATTAAAAAATTATTAGTAAACTGTGCAAACTAATTGTTTGACTTGGAAGGTTATTAGATAATGACACCACATGGCTGGGTCAGGGTTTACCAAACTATGTGGCCAAAACATATATATCATTAAATAGGATGGAAATTACCATTTTTAACTCCTTCCTATAAAATCTAAAGAACCTTTCCTTATCCTCCCATTCTTATGCTCGGTAGCCTCTTGATCCCCCTTTGGCTCTCCTACCAGGACTTGATGTATCTCCCTCATTCAGACTCAAAATCGATCATCATAAATCACATTAAATATCCCTCAGCTAGACTATCATTACTCTTTTTTCTTTTCTTGTTTTATCTTTTTTTATTGGATTCCATTTCCATGCCATCTCATATTCCCTATTTCAGGGTGTTTTCCAATTCTTTTATTCTTCTTATTTTATATTGAATCAAATCTTGATAATGGATGAGAGAATCTTCCTAAGAATGAAGTAGGCGGTCTATGTATTTTTCCTCATGTATCATCATTCATAAAATTCGTCATTGTTCTATGCACCAGACATTCCCTACATTAAATCCTAAATGTGATTTAGTTAAGAAATTGAAAATGTATTAAACTGGTTAGTACTTATGCACATAATTTCATCTTTGGAAGTGTAATGAATCAACTAGAATGACTCCCATCAAGGAGTTTTTTTAGATTCTGATGACACCTATACCTTTCTTATGTAATTACACCACCCTAATGGCATGTTTATTTTTCCACATATTAGTGGAAGTTTTAATTGAATTAAATAATTTTCTAAATGTTTAAAAACTATTACTTGAACCTTTATTCTTTGTATAAAGAAATTTTTCAATGAGATTTATTTTATTTGGGTATTGATTAATTAAATTATTTATGATGATTTTTATAGTAGAATGGTTTTCTACTTGTCCATTTCCATATTTTATGTGAATTTAAATGGAACTAAAAAATTGATCACCCATTGAGTTGGGATGGCTTGAATCTTAAATTGAAATGGATAAATTATTTAAATTAAAGATTAATGGTAAGACCATGTGACCTATCCCTTGTTTAATTCTGACGTATTACCAAAAATATCATTATGATTATGGATGCTTTACGAGTAATTATATCATTCTTGATTATGGTCACTAACTTAAAATTACATAAAGGTGTGACATTCCATAAGTGATACTTGGATTCCCATTATGGTTTTCCTTAGATGGAATCTTGATATGCCAACTGATTCATTGATGCACCTTTTAAGTGAAAGACCACACTTGGATTCAATATTTTTCTTATATTGTGAATGCCCCATTTTGGAACTCAGTATTCACTATATTTCTTGAAATTAAATTCAATAAATTGGATGATTATACTTGGATTTAGTTTGATGTTATAGAGAAAATTGTATTATTTCTTATGATCTTATTAAGTCTCACACCAAGGCCACCTAGGACATATTCCTAGGGCTTGGTTAGAACTACCCCTTAGGGTGATTTTCCAAGGGTAAACCCTAATGGATTTCACCCACCTCATAAAACTTAAATTCCATAGAAACTATAAAAACTTATATTATTATCAATATATATAGACATGTTAGTTTATGAATCAGTTCTCACATTATAAAAAATAAAATAAACTGTAAAATTCTAAAAGGCATTTATAGCTTAGACCGAAGTAGACAATATCAGATGGGTGTTCCGTGAGGAACCTAAACTGACATGGTTTATTTATTTAATACCCATATTTATTATACATACAAAATAATAATCATATATTCATGGAATATTCAGTGTTAGACACCAATTGGTGGTGGAATATTGAGTTTTACTCACACCCTATTACGACCACTGTTTGACTGCTTTGTATTTATGGATCAACATGTTCATACATGGTTAGTTTTATTGGCACTGTTCTAGGAAATCTATTTATTATTATTTTCATTTATTATCATATTCCAATGTCTTTAATTTATTTATTCTCCCTCTATGTTCATTACTGATTCAAAGTGTATAGTCTACCCACTACACCACCTTTATACCATCGCTATTTATTGATAGCCTTTAGCATATGGGGAGGTACACTTGAGGTGTTGTCACAAAATAGTTTGGTTACTATTTCTAGAGTGAACCAAGTTAGGACATGAAAAAGTGGTATCATAGTGTTCTTTTATTTATCTTACCTTTTGGGGATAGTAGATAGGAGATTAGAAATTTGTCAGAACATGGTAAATAGTCTATGTCTATGAATGGCTAACCCACACATGAGGGAAAGTTCAAGTTACCAGGGATGGGATTATTGTTTATGTTATTTTTTATTACAGTTGATTATTATTACACCTTGAGTGATTATTGTATTATCACTACTTACTAATTTTTGAGATTAACCTGTTGATATGGTATGGAAAGAGATAATGTGTTTTCATGCATCATTTCAAGCACATAGGATTAACATGTCATTAGTATGCTTATTTGTATACCATGCTTATGTGATTATGCACCATGATTGTATATATACCATGTTTAGGTGATTATTTAGCATGTTTATTTTTATACCATTATTGAGTGATTATTTCCATGTTCACCTATATTCCATATTGATGTGATAGTTTTCCATGTTATGTTTATGGTAATAGGTAGTTAAATAAAGTGTCTGTATAAACCTAAACAATGTTTTCCCGTATAGATTGATGGTGGAATTATATTTAATATTCCTAAATTAATTAAATAAATGAAGTGGTTTTGAAATGGTTAATGGATCCAATTGAATTAATATTAAAATTTAAATTAATTTTTTTGTTTACATAAATTCAAGTGATTTCTTAGGTATGTCAGTTAAATGGGATGCTAATTGTAACTTATAGAGAGATTTCCTCCATAAACTGGGAATGGATACCCACATAAATAAATCCTTTTATGATAAAATAGATCCTTGTAGGTATACCTTAGAAATATATTACTATATTAAATCCTATTAAATGTCAAAGTAATTGGAAATTATCCTTATTAAATCCAAATGATTAGTGATAGATGTCAGTTAAATGGTGTGTTAATGCAACTTATAAAGGCTTTTAAATCTATAACTTAGAAAGTAAAAACTTTGAAACTGAGTTCTTATATGATTTAATCTACTCAATTCAGTTGATATTGGGACTTATTTATTATGATATGAACCGTCTAAAGGTGTGATTAATCTTTAATAAATAATCTATTATAGGTTTCACTTAAATAGAATGCCAATTATAATTTATAGAGTGTTGAATCCAAAAATTTGGAATTGATTCCCATATAAATGAACCCAAATTGGTATAAAAAGACCCTCATAGATTTCATTTATATTTTTATACCTTGTCACTTAACCCCTTGGGGGTATGCTTGTAGAAAATAGGGACAATTATTTAAAGTGTCAGTAGTCACTCATACGGTGTTTCGTATAAATGTATGGTAGCATATTACTTAAATGAACCCCTTAAATGATAAAATACCCATTTTATATTTTTATATTTATTAATATGAGTCTTTAGTTAGTTAAAATGTCAGTTACAACCTAAAGAGTGTTTTCCACTATAGCTTGTGAGTGAAATTTTCTTTAACTAATCCCAATTATGAGAACTTTTGGATAAATGAAATGGTTTAAAAGGAAATTATGTGATAATTTTAATATAAATATACAAGGCATCATCTAAATAAAGTTCCAATTAAATATTTTAAGACATTTTTCTTTATAATTGGTACTTAATTTTTCACATATATGAGCCTCATAAATGTTTATAAATGTGAAGATATTAAATCGATTAAATAAACCTTATTGTGGTTCTAATAAATAAGACCCTCATGTAAGGGATAATTTAAATTTTTCCCTAAGATTTAACTTGGATGGTAATGTGGATGTTTCTCTTAGGTTTTAGGGGATTCATTCTTTTGTTCTTGGACCTAAATGTTAAGTTACATGAATTAGTGACCTTTTAGGCACAGTCAGTTTTTGAGTCAACACATTATGTTAAAGTAAAGAGATATCCCAATTATGGTAGCACCCTTAGAGATATGATACTAGTATACTTTTTAGTCAAGTTACTTAGTATAATAAGTTATATTCATTTGATCGGTTGAGTTGGGTAGGGATCTTAGATAATGAAACATCACCTCAGGGATGAAAGTGGTTATCTGGTGAATTAAACCTTGAGGAGGTATTACCATAGGTGGATACCTGGTGAGTGTCATCTCTAACTATTTTTATGTTGGTGTTGTGAAACTTCAGGGAGATATACCTTATGAATATTCTCAAATAGGATCAGGTAATGGTTGGATGATTTATGGAAGGTGGTTCCCTTAACCCTATGTTAACTGATCTAGGCCCAGTAGGTTGATGAAATTTTTACCTGCCTTTAATTTTACCTCTTTAGAGGGATCTTACAGGTGGATTCTATGTAATAAAAACCTCTTTATGGGATATGGTTCATAGGATAGAGACCTTAGAGATAGGTGGATATATCTAGTGTCCCTATTTTGAGTTTTGAACAGAAAGTCTAGGTGGGGGACCTAGAAGACCTTAGTTTTGACTCAAACCTAGGTGAGTCAACAATGTTTATTTTAATTGAGAAAAACTTATGAAGGGGGTTGGCCTAAGTTTATAGATTCATTTTTGGTAGTGATCTTGGTTTTATGATCATGATGAGATCAATGCATGGTAGGTTCTCAAGTTTTTTCATTATAGACATGATGATACCTCTAATTTCTTAGAAAGTACCTAGGGTGCTTGGTTTTCAAGGCTAGATTCAATGGGAGGGACTATTTAGCTGCCTGAAATAGTTGATGAATGGTCATGAATTGACTCTCTGATATCTAAAATGATGTTGTTATGTGGGTGGTAATTTGATAAATCTTGGAATAGGTAGGTTCCTAACTTTAAATATGAGTTTCAAGGGAGCTCCTGACATGTTGGAAACTGACATTCCATGTAGCATGATCAGATTGGTTTTGTTAATGGATGATTCATGGGAGTGTGAGTCCGGTTTTGAATTGGGTGGTAAAGGATGTACACCCATTATATACAAAAATTTTAGTTCATACTGGTGATGCGAGGAAATAGTTTGATATAGAAAATTAGTGAGTGGTATGGTATGGGTTGAGGATCTAAAAATTTAGCGATGACACTTATGGGCATGAAGACTGAAGATTTGGGAAAATTAAAGAAAGTTAAATGGGAAGAGGGCTATCTTGGAAATAAACCAGGTACCATGAGACGGTTGACCCATGGGTGGACCTTGACACACATTTTCAGGAGACATGGTATTAGGGGTTGTTTAGGGTAAGTTTAGCCTCATTTGTTGCGAGTGTGGCTTAGGAGAGTGATACATGACTATCAGTGGAATATTAGTGTACTCATAGTTTAGAGACAACCATGCCCTATATATTGATATCATTATGAGTATGGTGAGAGAGCGTTGAATACATGTTGAGATATCTAAATATACTTCATAATTTTATGGAAGGACTCCCTGGGAATTGTGCTTGAGGAGTGGTTTAAGGTAAGCCATTAGGTGGGAAGTATACCTTTGTCCATTTGAGTGAGGTGACCCACATTGTGTTTTGAACTCCATGAACACTATAAAAACCATTCTTGAGAAATGGGGATGGGTGATGTGCCACGACCCGTCCTCGGGGCCCGTGCTGTGAGTACCCAAGCCCGCCTTCCATAGGCCAGGGGCTGGCGACTATCACCAAGGCATAAATCCCGGTAAAAAGGGAAGGCATTGCCTTTGTAAAGTAAACAACAAACACCACAGAGCAAGCAAGCAGAAGTAAACACTAAGTAAAAACTGAGTACAACAGTAAGTGCGGAAAAGTAAGTGGGCCAGAATACAAACCCAAACTGAAAGTAAAGTACAATTGGAAAGGGAAAACATCAACTAAAAGTAAAGCCGCATCGTCGAGCCGTCCACTGGAAATCCCACCTGAAGGGTGAGTACAGATGGCCTCCACAGCTCCTAGGGTCTAGCCGTCCGCTCCGAGTATGTCCCGCCCAGTGGCCCACCTCCAGGTACCGTCCTGCTCCGCAAGCCTCAACCACGATCAGTGCTGTCCGTCGTCTGCAACCAACATAACGTAGTGCGGGCATATCCCATGCAGGGGTGAGTATAAGCTACTCAGTAGGGACCCTGAGACCCCTGAAGGTCTCCCAGAATCCACAAAGGATAATCCACAAAGGAAAGATACAATCACAAAGTAACATCCGATACTGCTTAGGTATATGCCCATACATATACCTAAGTCATTAATTCACGTTCGGCTTTAACATCCGAGCCCAAGTACAAACCAGTCCACACAGGAAAGCAAAACGTAATTCCACACAGGATAGCACAACACCATCCACATAGGAAAGAAAAACAGGATTCAGCTCACACAGGTATACTTCTTTGTAATACGATAGAGATGATCAGATATTGCCACTGATTCATCTAAGACGTCAGACCCACAAAGGATCGATAGGTACTAACCCCCGTAATGACCCACAAAAGATCTAACCCACACAGGATAGATAGGTAACAAACCCCCGCAATGACCCACAAAGGATCTGACCCACACAGGATCGATAGGTACCTAACCCCCGTAATGACCCACAAAGGATCTGACCCACACAGGATCGATAGGTAACTAACCCCCGCAATGACCCACAAAGGATCTGATCCACACAGGATCGATAGGTAACTAACCCCCACAATGACCCACAAAGGATCTGACCCACACAGGATCGATAAGTAACTAACCCCCGTAATGACCCACAAAGGATCTGACCCACACAGGATCGATAGGTAACTAACCCCCGCAATGACCCACATAGGATCGATAGGTAAATAACCCCCGTAATGATCCACACAGGATCGGACCCACACAGGATCTGTAGGCGCTGGCCCACACAGGACCGTTGAGCGCTGACCCACACATGATCGGACCCACACAGGATCTGTAGCACTGATCCATGTAGGATCGCTGAGTGCTGAAGTCGTCGCCGTCGAATCTACTGAGGATCTCGGTACAGTCTTCGTCGTCGTCGCAGTCGCAACCAGATCTAGGGTTCCTGCACACAGTAAGCTCGTTCAGGAGGGTCCGCTCCACGAGCCGAGGGGATGATACATCAACTGACACAAAGTCTGGAGTTGATGTATCCAAAAGTTCCGTATCGTCAATAGGAACTCAACGTCACAGACGGCGCGTCAATCGGACGCCCGGTCTGAGAGTTATTGGCTTTTTTGTCCCAGGGGCCTGGTTGGTTTTTAAGTCAAAACCAACCCAACCGTACTCCACCTAAGTCCAAACCTCTAGAGGAGTAAGACAAAAGATCCGTCTCACTAAGAGGAATCCAACAAAGTCGACGACACGTCAATCAGACGTCCAGAGTTCAAGATATGAGCATTTCCGCTCCGAGGGCCCGGTTGGTTTCGTGTACGAACCAACCCGGTCGAACCTAAAGTTCTCCGAAACCATGAGTGCGATATACCGAAACAACCGTCTCGATCCAAGGATCACATCTCCCCTAACAGTGCATCGATTGGA
The DNA here is from genome assembly GCA_963277665.1 of Viscum album. Classification (NCBI taxonomy): domain Eukaryota; kingdom Viridiplantae; phylum Streptophyta; class Magnoliopsida; order Santalales; family Viscaceae; genus Viscum; species Viscum album. The sequence goes on from OY728158.1 coordinate 1,471,337,168, forward strand.
GGTCCGTAGCCCAAGATATGGGCAAAAGACCGAAAGAGGTCCGAAAATGGGGGGTCTGGGCCCGGACCGACCCGGATGGCGTGAACTGGCCCGACCCAGCCTGGGCGCGACTCGGCTGGCGCTGGCCGGGGAGCCAGCAGGTCGGCTTGGCCGTTACGGCCGAGCGAAGCGGGGGGCGCGCTGCCCTCGCATGGAGAGACCGCGGCCCCGCGTGGGGCCTCCCTTGCCGGCGGACGTGGCCGGTTGCTGCGTCCCGCTCCTTCCGGTCCCGCGCGGTCGCGGGACCGCGGCCTGCCGCCACGGCTTCAGCCGCGAAGGCTCCTCCCGGCGGCGCGCCGGGCGCCGCCACCACCTGCCGCCGGCGCCGCCGTGCCGGCGAGGCGCGCCGGCGGGCCCCTCCGCGGACCACCGGACGAGTTCCGGTGGTCGGAATTGCATGTTGTCTTCTCCAATAGGCCTCCCGGGACCCTTCCTTCACTGCGAGGACCTCACAACGCCCGTGCGGCCTGCTTCATCGTCATCCGCCGATCCTCACACCAAGAATGAAAGGACGGTGGGTTCGGACTTGTTCGTTGGTCCGCACCCACCACGTTAGTGGTTTTAAAAGTCTTCCAACAAATATTTAAACAAACCGAGGATATAATCACATAGATTAAAATGAACAAAAACCCCTACCTCAACGTTGTCGTTGAACGTGAGTTCATCGCGGAATTAACCGTCGCGGTAGAAGAGGATCGTCGCATCGTGGAAGGGGCGTCGCTGTCGTCGTGGTACACGACGTTGCGTAGTCAAACTATGAGGATTTAAAATCACAAAGATTTAATTACACCATTTTAACCCATGCTGAGGATATAATTCACAAAGAATTAAAAGAACCGCAACACCCCTACCTCAATCGGTTGTTGATCGAAGATTGTCGCGGGGGAAAGAACATCATGGAAGAAGCGTCATAGAAGGAGGATCGTCGGTGTTGCATCGTCAATCTCAGAGGGTTCGGCATTCTTTGTCGCCCTTCGTCGGAGGCTGACATTCTTCGTCAGTGACAATGCATTCTTCGCGTTTTTCGCGTTTTTCGCGTTCTTCAACGAAGGAGGATGAAGATCTTCAAGCCTTAGATATTTCTCCCAATCCTTTCAACAAGCAACCCTTCAATAAAATAAGTGTTGGTCTTATTTTATTTCCCATGCCAACGTTTTGGAATTCATAAAAAGAATCCAATAATTAATTGAATTAATTGCAATGCTTAAACCATTCAATTAATAGGGGCGTTTAATATTTAATTAAACGCACAGGTTGACTTTATTTAAAAAGAGGTTTTCGCGGGTACGTTACTTAGAGGGAAAGAAACGGTGGGGCTCGTGCCAGACCCACCTCACAAATATCCTACCAAGTGGGTAGGATATTATGGGTCCCATCTAATCCGCTTAACCTAGGTTAAGCCACTTAAGTAAAATAAAAATAAAAGTCGCACCACTTTTATTTTTATTCCTTAACTTAACCCCAAAAATTAAAAACCACAACCGAGCAAATGCAACTCCGGAAAAGATCTTTCTAAGCAATTACCGGTGCTGCGATTACATCAGTTCCCTCATAATTTGATTCCGAGCACCGGTTCAAAAGTTAGAAAAACCCGCTCATTCGTTCACTGAACGTACCCGAGCCAAACTTCGGAAAATGATTTCGGGCACACCAGGCCTCGGAATCAGGTGCCGTCAGAAACTACGTTCTTGTAAAATTCCCAAGAAAATTAAAAAAAAATAATTTCCTTGAATTTTACGGTTCTTTACATGATGGGTGATGTTTTCATAGTGATCGGAAGTGGGAATGTTTTTAGCTATGCCAACCATTATGTTTGAGGATGGATTTAGCATGGGCTGTGGTAATCGAATTTTTTTTCCATTGGTGTGATTCCATGGGCACTTATAAGGTGGGGATCAGGTCACCAGTCACTATTGAGAGACCCTCACATAAAAAGGGTCATGGGAGATTGATATAGGTTGTATGATGGTTTCTTTGATTTTTAATGCCATTGAATACATTGAAGAATGTACGACTAATTTTTTTTGGTAAATTATATGTGTAGGTTTGAGTATGGAATTGGGTGGAGTCTGAGTGAAGGCGTGAACCTCAGGTTGGCTTGTGATGATCCAAGGGTTTTGGTAATTGAATATTGTCGATAATTGTACCATGACATGATGACATAAATAATGATTCGACTAGGAGACATCATTGGAATTCTGTTATGGTCTTTGGTGAGCGTTCTTGGAGAGATCTGTGTTCAACTTGGGATAAATGATTTTGGAATTTAGTTTTGGCAACACACCGACTATTGAAGATGAGTGTTTTTGAAATTAGTTATCTAGAGGTGGTTTGAATTGAGTTTCCTTTTATAGTTGGATGCAGTTGGTGAGGAACCACATCAGGCATGACATTGGGACGAGACACATGCAGTTTAAAGCTAAGTGGGAGATTTTCAAGGAAAGGTTGGCCTAATCAGGCTATCTTGGTCAATTGGAATTTGATTATTTGATCAATTTAAGAATAATTCCAAGAGAGTCATTAGGATAATAAGGCTGTGCTTCAATAGTCAATTCTGATATTTGGAGTATTGAGAATTAGGATTGTCCATCTAAGGATAGAACCTATGGTGGGGAGCACCATAGTCTAGTTGATGAAAGATATAATGACAAGATCATGTTTTGGTTTAGAAAGACCCATTTAAGTTTAATCTTAGTACTTCATTAGGGGTTATGATCATCAACTCAAGTTTTAATGGATTAATTCCTATATGTTTAAAGCAGTGTTTGAAAGTGCGTTGGGAATTTGAAAATGAAACACCACTATTTTATTATGAGTTTCATGACTGGAGTAGGTCTAATGATGTTTTTATTATACCCTAAGGCTTCTCAGGTATGGAAGTTTATAGGGTGGGGAAGTTGTAAGATCCCGTGTTTTGAGCTGGTTGAAAATTTATAAAGGAATTTGAATTTTCATTTAGTGGATGGGCCAAATATTAAAATGATATTTGGAATGTAATTTCAAGAGTTGGAATAGTTGAAAGTGTTTTTTTAGATAGGGATAAAGGAATGAGAGGTATCTCAGGTGTCTATATGAGTTTTGGGAGAATAGGGATCTGAAATCCCATTTTTTGGAAAGAAATGGGGAGGAGCACAACTAGTACATGGTTAGTGCTAACCATGAACCCAAACTGTACGACCCTATAGCGGTGTTATACATTTTTTAAAACCATGGAACCAAGGATAAATTACTGGGTGAGATGTCTACAGAAAGTTTCATAGGTGATCCCATGGTTGGAAAATGGTTATTAAACCATGCAATCAAACTGCGTGACTTGGTGGGTGCTTGGATAGTGGAACCACACTTCTAATGCATGGTTTTACAAATCATGCAGCCAAACCATGAAGATCATTAAAGGGTAAGGAAATTATCATTTTAACTTATTCCTATTAAATCCAAAACACCCTTCATTCTCCTCACATTCTCATTCCTAGTATCTGCTTGATCCCCTATTATCTCTATTACTAGTATTTGATGTATCTCCATCGTTTGTAATTGGAATCGATCATCACTAATAATGTTGAATCACCCTTAGTTATTATATCATTCCTCTCGTTTATTTTTTCATTTTATCTTCCCATATTTAATTCTATTTCCATGCGAGCTCATATGACTTATTTTTAGGGTGTTTGTCTGATTCTTAGATTATTATCATTTAGGATTGAATCAAAGATCGATAATAGATGAGTGAAGCATACTAAGCATGAGGTAGGTGGTCTATATCTTTTCCCTAAAGTATCATCATTTATAAAATGCACTGTTGTGCTGCATTTTGGACTTTACATGCGTCACCTCCTAAATGTGAATTAATTAAGAAATTGAAAATTCCTTATAATAGTTAGTCCTTGTGAACATAATTGCATCTTTGTAAGTGGAATACCTTGACTTGAATTACCCCCTTGGGTTGTGTTTCTTATATTCCCTTAAAACCTATAACTTGATTAAATAATTAAACCACCCTTGTGGCATGTTTAATTTTCCACCTATTAGTGGAATTTGTAATTGAATTAAATAAATTGATAAATAGTTAAACACCATCACTTGAACCTTTATTCCTTATATAAAGGAATTGATCAATGGGATCAATTGATTTGATTTGGGTATTTATAAATTAAATGATTTAAAATTATTTTTATATTGGCATGGTTTTCTTAATTGTTCTTTTCCATATTAAGTGAGATGTTAAATGGAACTAACAAAATTGAGCACCCCTTGAGGTGGGATGACTTGAATCTTAAATTAAAAATTCTGAATGGTTTAAATGAAATATGAATAGTAAGACCATGTCACATATACCTTTATTAATTATGAAGTATGATCATGAATATCATTATGATTATAGATTATTGATGAGTTATTATATCATTATTGATTATAGTCACATACATGAAATTACTTAATGGTGTGGAATTACCTAACCGATACTTGGATTCCCATTGTGGTTTTCCTTATATGGACCAATAATACACCAACCAGTTCACTAATGCATATGCCAAGTGAAAGAGAAAAATTGGATTTAGTATTTATCTTAGATTTTGAATGCCTCGGCTTGGAACCAAGGATTCCTTATATTTCTAGAAATTAAATTGATTGCCTTTGATGATTCTCCTTAGATTCATCTTAATGTTATAGAACACCTTGGATTATTCCTTGGAATACTTTAAAGTCTCACAACGAGGCTACCTAGGAAATGTTCCTAGGGATGGTTAGAACTTCTCCCATTAGGGTGATTTCCAAGGGTACACCCTAGTGAATTTCATCCAGCTTATGAAACTTAAATTCCATGAAAATTATGAAACCTCATATTATTATCACTATATATGGATTCCATGGTTGTTTTCCTTGGGTTACAACCTTATAAAAAATTAATAAAAATGTAAAGTGATCAAATACATCTCTATATTATGATGAAGTGGGAAATATCAGATGAGAATTCTATGAGGAACCCTAACTGACATGGTTTATTTATTTACTGACCATATTTATTATACTTGAACACTACTCTTCTTATATTCATAGACTAGATAATCCTAGAAACCATTGGTTAGGGCCTATTGAGTTTTAATCACACCCTGTTCAGGCTACCATTTGATACCTAAACATATCTCTTGGTTGTAGATTAGGACCCTAGATTACGTCTTGTTACTCTTATTGGACTAGGATATGACATGGAGATGAGGGTTGATCATGTACTTGGGCTACCTAAAGGTGTTGGGTCTTTTGATTTTTTATTTATTTTAATCATCCAATCATATTTTACATATCTTCTATAGGTTGACTACTTTTTATTTATGGATCATCATGTTTATGAATGGTTAGTTTTATTAGAATTGTCCCCAATGATCTATTTATTATTATTTTTAGTTATTATCATCTTCCATTACCATTAATTTATTTATGATTCCACTATGTCTATTACTAATACATAGGGTATAATATCCCTACTGTATCATATTTAGACCCTCACTGTTAGTTGGTAGCCTCTAGCATATGGGGAGGTGTGCTTGAGGATTTTTCACCAACCAGTCCAGTTAATGTTTCTAGAGTGAACCAGAATGAGACTTGGCATATGAATTGTTGGGTATAAATTTCAAATTTTATGACCATTTTATCATAACCTTATGTTCATGGTAGGATTACATATGATCATTTATTGATATCTCCCATGTTTACCCTTACTGAGCATTTGAGATCACCATTTTTTATCTTTCCTTTCCCCAAGTTATGAAGAAAGGTTTTAAGTAGGGTATTTCTAAGAAGTGTACTACATGATAAGAAATTTCTGGGAAATTTTAAAGGTAGGGTATGTCTAAGAAGTGAACTATGTGAGAATAACTTTGTGGGAGATATTGAACATTTTTCATTAAATTAGATGATTATGTATCTAGTATTCATAAATACTAAAAATTTGTAGTTATGGGGTTTTAAAAACCTTATGTAAGGTTAAAATACTTTTACCATATGTCATGTAAAGGTAAAACCATTTTATAATAGGTTGTGTAAGGGTAACTGGCACTACATATGGGTAATAGGCCCTTGTGTAAGTGTAAATCCCTTTTATATTCTCTGTATAAGGGTACCAAGGACTGTATAAGGGTAAGGTATATGTTGTATAAGGGTGCCATGTGATATGAAAGGGTAAATATACCATATGTGAGGGAAATCCAGAGTTTCCTCTATTTTTATAAGGATAATCAGAGAGATACATAAGGGTATTGCACTGTTTCGATGTATTGTGTAATGGTAACCCCTAGTACTATGTAAAGATAACTTGTTCTTTTCTAAAGGTCACGTAAAGGTAGACTTGAATGTTTAAAGGTTATGTAAAGGTAGATATTAGTTGCGTAAGGGTAAATCCTAGTGTCTAAAGGATACGTAAGGGTAGTCTAGATCTGCATGAGGGTAAGTATGAACTCATCTATTGTGTAAGGGTAAAGATCCTTACCCTTACGTAACAACCATAAGATACATAATGGTAAACCATGTTACCCTTACACAATGCTCTTTTTAAAAAATAAAAAATAAATTAAAACTCCATTTTCATTTGTTCTTCCTCCAACTTGACCTGAAATGACTTTAAAACTTTTTTAAATGCTAGAAATAATGTAAATAGGTTATTTAACTCATTTTGAAGGCTGTAAATACCATATTAAATGTTTTTAAACCCTTCATGTCCAAGATTAGAGAGAAATGACAAATTAATTATTGAATTTAATTTCAGTTTTTAAATTATGAAAATCTAAACACCCTATGTAATTTTAAAAATAAATTTTCCTCAATTTTATGGTATCCTCTTGAGAGAATTTTTGGCACTCTGGTTCCATAGAATAATATTCAGTTCCTTAGTAATTTATATCAAATGTCTTGAGTTTCCATAATCTATGGGTAGGTTATTTTTTATAGTTCCTTATTTTTTTAATTCTTTGTTTATAGAAAAATTCATATAAATATATTTATTATTTTCTAATACATTTTATATGAAGGTTGAATTTGAGAAACCTCATGAAATCTTCCTTGATCCTCTCATCTATGAATTGAATATGGTAGGGAAAAAATTATTTTGATCTTGACCCTCTCACTATTTTATAATTATTTAATGTCATGTTTGATTTGATTCCTTTTCAAGGAGCATTTAAATTTACATTTTATGAAAGTTTAGGTATGGGCCTAGGTTTTGATTTTTATAATGAAATGACTTAACTAAAATGAAAGGGATGACTTATGAAATTCCTTTTTTACATTTTTAAAGATACTTTTAAATGAATTCAAGCCTTTTTAAATTGTAAAACTTACTTTTAATTCCTTAGGTTTGTTTTGAAAGAAATTTTTGGATTAAAGGACCACTTGAAATTTTGATAATGACTTGTGAAAGGAAGTGGGTGTGATTATCCGTTTGAATGTTTTTTTGGAAATAAAGGCTTGATTTAAAATTGTTGATGCTTGATGGATCATTTGGAACTTTGTGATGATCCTATCTTATTATAATACCTTAATATGAATCAATTTATTGTTTTTCTTCCCGTTGATGGGTGTTGAAAATGGGATTATTCACTTTGAGGGAGTTTGGGTGTGAGTGAGAGATATGAATAGAGAATGATTGAAATGTTAATGTTTTATTCCCATGATGATATTAATAAGGACCACCTTTATGATCCTCATAACCTGATTATCTCACTCACCTTATTTGACTAGTTATGATAACCTAGGTTAGGTAGTTAGATAATATTACCTAGATATATTATTTTCTAGCAGAGTCACACCCTGTATAGTGGATCCATAGAGAACATGATAGGTTCAAGCTATGGACGTGCAACCAAGAAAAAGGTGTGTGTGGACATGATTTTCTTAATACCCATGAGACTTATTGTGCACCTAATGATAAGTCATGATGAATTATTTATTATATTGAATATGGTGGACTCACTTTATTATATATATCATACCCATGACATTATTATACTTGATACTCAATACAAGACAATATTCATTATCACTTCCTGGAACTAAAGTTGACTTTCCTTATTTATTACCATTCTCGATTGATCTTCTTATTGAGATATTTTTCCTTGACTCTATTATTCTAACTCTTTTACAACCTATTGATATCTAGTATATATTATTACATTTTATTGTTTTATCTAACATAATCTTGTGAAATGGTTTTCAAATATTTTCAAGAAAAAGTTTAGATTTTTAAATTATAAAAAGATATGTTTTCAATTTTTTCCTTTATAAATGATTTTGAAAATTTTAAAGTTATTATTCTAAAACCAAATATTGTTATAAAATAATCTTGATGGATTTAGTTTCATATTTTGAAATTTAAATCCTTGATCTCTCTTATTGTAACCTCTTTTAGTACTTCTAAATTACCATGTAAAGTAACTGCATAGACTCTTTAATGAAATATTACTGGGATCTATATATTACACCATACTTGTACCATTTGGTGTTTTCAACCCTTATTATCTTATATAATGTGCTTGTGTTCTCATTGATTTCCTTATGGGTTCATGCTTGGATGACCAATGAAAAGTGAATTTGGTCTTGGTGGGTGGTTATGTACCAATAGAAGATATATATTTTTAGTTTTGTTCTACTTTTAGTTTTTTGTATCATATCTTTGCATCCTAAAAATGATATATTGATTTATTTACATGTTAATGTTTATATAGTGTAATTTTATTTTTTTCTTATATTTTGAGTGAAATCATTCCAAAATATTGTTTTTGGATGACTAGGAACTTGTCTCCAACCTGTGGGGATCGATGATTCTCTTTAGGTTAATAGTTAATTAGTTTAGATGCCAGTTCATATGGTGTCCCAGGTCAGTTCATTAAAAATGGTATCAAGGAGGTATTTACTTAATATAATGCGCCTTTAATTTAAATACCTAATGTTATTTAGGATGATTTATGATAGAAAATAGATTAATAACATTTCATGACTTAAGAGGCAGTTCGTGAGTTGGTACTTCTTCAGCACCTCTTCACGATGAGACTTGAGTTACTGGGGAAAGTGGGGACTTGAGTATTTATTTTGAGTTATTATTTTCCAAATAATAAATGATATTTATATTCTTTATGGGATTATATTTGATTTTGATAAACCCTTTTGAGGTTTTGGCTAGAATGGAGTGATGAACGGAGCTAGACAGTGCCTACACAGTCTAGTAAACTCTAAAGAATCAGTGTGGCTAGTTGGGAAATAAATTCAGGAACTATTGTGAGGTTAGTTCATGGTTTACCAACCCATGAGACCAAGCTATTCATAGTTATGCTATAATAAAAACTTTGTTCCCTATCCATTTGTTTCCAAAATGAATTCACTCATGTGAGGTTAGTTTGGAGGGATCTTATTTTGAATGGAAAATTTGGGTTTGGTATTCTTCTTTCTCTTTTTATGTTATCTCAACTTTAATACATTTGGTTATGTTTTTAAATCAATTGAAAAATATAATTTTTGACTTAAAACACATTTTATTTGAGTTCTTTTAAAAGTGTTTCCAATTACCAAAAGGTATGTTTTTATGGAAATCCTGGTTTGAAAAATTGATTTTAAAAGACTCTTCTATGACATGATAAAGTAATGTTTTAAGAAGAAAATTTGGTTTATAATTGGTTTAAAATGGAAATAGATTTAGAATTTGAAAAATGTATCAATGCTTTGAAACCATGGAATTATTTCCATGTGCTAGTAATAGTTTTTTTGAACTATGAAAATTTATATCAAGATTTCACATTTTGAAGAAAAGTGTAATGTTTTATAAATGGGAAAACTTGTATGCATTATCTTAGTTTAATAAAATCCTTATTTTAATGGTCAAAAATTATTTTTTTATGTTTCTAATTAATTTAATGTTTCATTATAATAAACTATATTCTATCTAAATTATGAAAATTGGATAAGTTTGGATCTACCATCACTATCTACCTCTTGTTATAATGAGTTACCATTTGTTAAAGCAAGATATAACTTCAAAATGCCATCAGTTTAACAGGATACCACTAGTTAAACTCTATGACTTGATCTACCATTCTGTAGAGCTACCGCCAAGGAAAATCTATTTCTACCATTATATGGATCTACCACCAATAATTGCTACCACTAGGAGTATCTATCACCACATATTGCTGCCGTTTAGTGAAGCTACAACTAGTTAACTAACTGGCACTACCATTAGAGTATCTACTATTAGAAGAGATATATCTAGTGAAGAGATACCATTCAGAATTTCTACCACGAGTGAAGAGCTACCATTCAGAATTTCTACCACTAGTAAAGAGCTATGACTCAGTGCTTCTATTAACAATTTATCTACTTTAGCTATCTAGAATTAATTTATTATTTAATTCTCTAATGTCCACTTTATGAATTTAATGTTGTACATAAGAACATAGATTTAAGAATGATTATTTTTAAATAACTCCATGAATATATTAAAGAAATATTTATACCTTTCTGGATCTATTTCTTAGCATGAGGATCTATATTATTATATTATTATCCTATAATGGATAATTGGATAGGGAACAATATAAATTAAAAATAATCTCCCTCATGAGCATGTAACAAAGTTTCACTAAGGTATATGAATGCAAACAAAAATATAGACTCTCATACACTGGAAAAAAATATTTATATATACACATGTGTGTGGAAGAACCTTGTAAAATTACATACTAAACAAAAAAGGCTTTTCCAGATTTCCACAACAGTCTATTTTATTGTATTTTCTATGTAACTTGTTTGATATCCTTTCAAAGATTCATTCAAGGAATCATGAAAAACTGGACCAATTCAGATTTATTAGCACTACTTTTTTATCATGTGACATATCTATCTATTTCTATTCATGCTTTACATTCGATTTTCATTTAACATCACTTTGTTTATATGTGTGACATAGTCTCGTGCACTAAACTATAGAGTTCTTGGCACTCTCTCATCTCTTTGTATTCCCACATAAAAATGTGAAAGAGGTCATGTGTGGCATGTACTTGTTTTTATCCCATGTATAACTATAAAAGAGGGATTTTTATTGGATAATATTGTATGATATTTTTTTAAAAACTTGATCTAGGTTGTGGTTTAATATATTTTATAATAAACTTCTTGGTAGTGAGTGGTTTCCAAGTGTAGGGGATTAAGTCTCAGCTTGTGACTGTATACCTTTATTAAATTCTACTATTATTTTTTACTTTTTTTTCTTTATTTTAAATCAAACCATTTTCTATTTTATAAACTATTAAGAAAATCTTTACTATAATATTTTACTTAAATTAGAGTTTTATAATAGTGTTTTATATGAGTAAATTATTTCCAAAAGTTAAAGTATTTTAGAAAGTATTTTAACTGAGCTATGATCAATCTTTTGATAATATTTTCCAAAGATCAAAATATAGAATTATAATATTTTTTTTAACTGGTCATTTTTATTAAATTGGGGGATATAAGTTTTAAAATTATTTTTAAATATAAATTTTATTGGAATCTCAATTAACCCCTTTCTTGAGTTTTCCACTGAGAACAATATTTGGTATTAGATTAGCTTTTAATATACCTTTTTAATATGATCTAGTTTTTCATAAAGATATTAAATTTATATTTTATCTAAATTTATATCTTTATAGATAACACTAATCTTGAATAAACTGCCACTAATCTACCTCTTTATTTTAATATAACAAAAAATTCTCAATAGAAGATTAAAATGAAAATTCATATATAAAGAATGGGGTTTGATATTTGGAATTTTATCAAGGATAAATATGAAATAAATAAATATCCTAGAAATATTGGATTGATTCCACTAAGTCTACCTATGATTGTAACTATAAAGCTATGCATGATTTGTACCATGCTTTAGGTAAGGAAAAACTTAGCAGAATATTTTATTGTTCTATTAATTTTTAGATTTGGGATACTCTTTCTATATCTCAGAAGGATCTTCTAATGTTAAGTAAATTAATTTAAATACATATAATATTAAACAAGATACCTTTAATATGAGCCATGTAAAATCCATCTCTAACATGCATTTCATGTTTAATAAAATATTCAACACGATGCATTGACTTTGAAAGATAATTGCTGACAAAGATAAAGTCCTGTAACTTTTAAGAAGCTTACGAGATAGATAGAGAGAAACCGATTTTTATATTGGGGAATCATGTGATATTATTAAGTTACTAGAGAAGGAAATCATTGTAAAACTCATGATATATAAAGAATAACTGCAAGTGAACATAGAAGAAGATGATAAATCAAAAAGGAAGTCACCATATTTCAATAATTTTGAATTAAAACTATAAGATAAGATCAAAGATGAAAGTTCCAATGATGAAGAATAAATATCTAAAAGTGATGAAGAAATGGATCATTTAGCCAGATGTTTCATAAAATTCTATAATAAGAAAAATTTATTCAATAAATCAAACTATGGAGGAAAGTATGATAGAAAAGGGAATTGGAGAAAATAGTGGAAAAAGGATGATTACAAAAATTAAAGGACTTCTTCTAGATATAAAAAAAAGGGTAGGAGGATTACTGGAATAAGGTGGTCTGGTTCAAGAGAGTACCAGAAAAGTTCAACTTCCTTACTTGGAGGATTCAGAACCATGCAGTGCCCATAGATGACAATACAAAGATGATGGGGGTTAACCAAGCTTCCAGATGTTAATGTTTTATTGTTCAACATGAGTAGATCTCACATCACCTATTTTTCGAAGGATAATGGGCCCTAAAAATATAGTATATTTTGGAGACTTCACTACTATTTTCGTGTAGGATGGTATTGGGGCCTCATTCTTGGAAATATGGTTCTATGTTTTGGAGTCCTCTGGACTAGAAAAAATGGCATGATCCATCATCTTTAGTGCAGGTTGTTGGTGTATTTGGTAGTCCAGGAATAAGGTTAGGTTTGAGGGGACTCTATCTATAGCCAGGTTAGTTATCATGAGAAACCGATCTATAATTGTGGATTTGGTTAACTGATTCACGAACTGGTGTGAAACGCCCTTGCTGAGATCCCTACAGCCGAGCATAGATTTGGTGCATCCGCTATCCGAGTCGAGGGGTCTCTGGGTCAAGTGGATACCTCCATCCATGGAGATCAAACTAAACTTCTATGGGTTTCGTATCTCAGGAGTAATTCTAGGGGGGCATAGTGGTACGTGACCTCAAGGGAAGGGAAATTCTAGCATTTCTTCATTATATGGGTAGGGGAGTGTTATCCAGGTGGAGGATAAGGCATGTACATAGGATTGAGACTAGGTGTCCATAAGAGTATCACTCTCAATAAGATTGAAACAGACTCTATGATCATTCATGACTCAATGAAAGGGAAAGGTTTCACTCCCTGGTTGATTGTATAAATCATCTGTAAATGAAAATGCATCCTTAGAAACAACAAAATTTAGGTGGGATATACATGGAAAGATAGTAATAAGGTGGTGGACCATATAGACTCTATGGAAACAACTGACTAGGGGGAAAATGTCACAAGCTTCACAAGTACTCATCTCTTGAAACCATAGGGGGTCAACTTGATCATAGGGGATCATATTGGGATTTATTACTTCTAGCATCCCTATTCTTTTTGTACCTAGTCCAAGTCCCTGTTTGGGACTAACTCTCTGGCTAAATAAATATATTAACTATGTAAAAATATATGACACATTAAACTAAACATTCCCAAGCTCGAATATAATAAAAAGTATGAGGAAAAATGAAAAAGATATAAAAAGTATATAGAACCCAAATAGAGTGCCTCTGAGGATAGTTAAGTTAATTCATATTTGAACAGAGAAGACAAAAATTATAGAGTCAATACATGTTTCATGAAAAACACATTTGAGGTAAAAAATATTTTTCCATCATATACCGAACATAGTTTTAGTATTTTTGATAATGAAAATGATTAAAAAACTAGAACCATTGATGATATATTCAAATAATACAATATTTTGGAAGAAAAATTTAATGAATTTAAGGATAAATATAAAATTTTAAAGAAGTATAATTCTACATATTCTCAATTTTCAATTGACCTTACTATAGAAAAGGATAAGAATTCTCATCTACTAAAAGAAAATAATGAGTTAAATTTTTATAATAAAAAATTAAATAAATATATGGATATATTTACCAATGGAAGAAAAACTCTAACCTAGATTCTTGGTAAACAAAATAGTCCTTAATATAAAACATTAATTAGATACCAATCCAGATAGAGTAAAATCTATAAGAAAAAATTTGTATTGATCTCTAGTTCAACTAGTTTTGTTAATAATTCTTATTCTGATGGAACTAATAAAGTTTTGATTTATAAAATTCTAAGGTATTTTTATAAGAAACCAGTTAAACAATTATGGATTCCTAGATCTATTATTACTAACATATCTGGACCAAAGAAAATATGGGTGCCAAGATCATTTATGGTTTACAATTATTTTGTAAGAAATATACTTGAAAGGTTTCAATAAGAAATTACGGTATCTGAATAATGGATGTTCCAAACATATGGCTGGGGATTATTAGAGATTTAATAACACAATCAAAGTGGATGGTGGATATGTCAATTTTGGCAACAATGAAAGAGGAAAAATAATAGGTATTGATCAAATAAGCAACTCTAGTACTATTTGAATTTCTAAATTTTTATTTATAGATGGGTTAAAATATAATATTATTAGTATTTCACAATTGTGTGATGATGTTTACCATGTTAAGTTTAGAAACAATTCTTGCAAAGTATTTGATACCAAACATGATTTGTTTTTTACTGCTATGTGAAATGATAATGTTTATAGCATTTATTCGAATTCTCTATTTTCTCAGAATGTTTATTGCTTAAGTTCCTTTAATGAAGAATATTTGATTTTGAATAGGATAATAATCCATTAAAATATAAAATATCTTATAAATCTAACTAAGAAATAATTATTCAAGGATATACCTAAACTATAATTCCTAATAGACATAGTCTGTAATCCCTATCAAAATGGGAAGAAACACAAAATCTCTTTAAAACCAAATAAATAATTTTCAACTTCTCAAAATTTACTACTAGTTCACATGGATTTTTTATACCTTCTATAATTTCTAATTTAGAAGGAAAAAATCATGCCTATGTTATATTGGGTGATTATTCAAGATATACATGGGTGTTTTTCCTTTTTCATAAAATTGAATATCTTTTTTTTATTTTTCTAAATATTCTAATCTATAGAAAATATTTGTGGAATTAGAATCAAGACTTTAAGAAGTGATCATGGTTGTGAGTTTTAAAATCAAGAGTGTGAATATTATGCTCACAACATGGCTATAATCATAATTTTTTTACTCCCAGGACCCCATATAAGAATGGTGTATTATAAAAAACAAATAGAACCCTTTAAGATATTTCCCAAACTATGTTCAATGTGTATTATTTACCAATTTATACTTGGGAAGAATATGTGGTCACATATTTCAATATAATTATTATAATTCTAATTATAAGACTTTTAAAGAAGTCCCCATATGAATTTTTTAAGGGAATAAAACTAAAAGTTAATTATTTTAGAGTTTTTGGTTGTAAAGTCTTTATACTCAATAAAAAGGTGAATTTAGGTAAGTTTTTATCCACAAGTGATGAATGAATTTTTATTGGATATTCTAAATCCAGTAAATCATATAGGGTATTAAATAAAAGGACTAAGATTGTGTAAGAATATATACACTTTAAGTTTTATGAGACATATCAACATGAACCTAATAACTCTTGAGAAAATCTGGAGGATAATCTATCCAATCTAAACATTAATGATAAACCTTGTGAAAATTATACCAAATACCCTATAGAAAAATATCTTAATTCTTATGGATAGGTTGAAACCAAACCTATATATGAAAGTGAAGTTTAAAAAATTATACTCCTAGATCTATTAGGACTCATGAATATCATACCTTAGATGTTGTTGTTGGCAACCTAGATAAAGATACTCAAACAATAGATTCTATTCGAAACCAAGTTGAACATCAATATTTCTTATCATTTCTTGAACCTAAGAACATAAATGAAAAAATTAATGATGAATTTTGATTAATGGAAATTCAAGAAGATCTAAATTATATTGAAATAAATAGTTTCTGGGAATTAGGTGAAAGAACCAAGAACTACCTAACTATTAGCACTAAATAGGTGTTTAGAAACAAGGTTGATGAGACAAGAAGGTATTTACTATGAGGAAACCTTTTCTCCAGCACCTATACTTGAAGCCATCATAATGTTGCTTACATATGAAAAAAATGTGAATTTAACATTATAACAAATGGATTTCAAGAGTGATTTATTAAATGGTTATATAGTTGAGGATATTTTTGTAGAAAAACCCATGTATTTCGAAACCACCAATTTAAAAATCATGTTTTTAAATTAACAAAATCATTATATGGTTTAATAAAATCTCTTAGAGCTTAGTATGTAAGGATCAAATCATTTTTGATTTCAAAAGTTTTTACTAAAGGAAAATATAACCCTAATTTATTTATTAAATGAATTTTAAAAGATATTTTAGATGTTCAAATATATGTTGATGATAACATTTTTAGATCTTGAATAAATTTTTTCTGTATTAAATTTTCAAAAATTATGCAAAGTGAATTTGAAATTATTTTGACAGTGAACATAAATTATTTCTTGTTTTAAGATTTTTCAAACTAAATATGGAATTATTTTAAATAAAAAAGTACACTAAATATCTTTTAAAATGTTTTGGTATGGATAGTACTAAAGGTATTCATACTCCCATCAGTACAAAATGTAAATTGAATCTTGATGAAACTGGGAAACAAGTTGATCAAACTTCCTATAAGGGTATTATTAGATGCTTAATATACTTAAATTCTAGCTGAACTGATATAATATTTAGTGTGTGTATGTGTGCCCATTTTTAATCAAATAAAAAAAATCACATTTACTTACTGTGATTTTTTTTCAAATACCTCAATGGTAAAATGAATTTAGGATTGTTCTATTATTGAGGAAAAGCATTTGATCTAGTTATATATTCAAATTATGATTTTAGTGGATGTAAATTAGATAGAAAAAGAGCCTCTTGAAAAATCACTTTTTGGATAAGTCTCTAGTATAATTGTGTAGTAAGAAACAAAATTTTGTTACATTATCCACTAATAAAGCTAAGTACATAGTTGTATGAAATTTTTGTGCATGAATTATATAGATGAAACACACTTTACTAGACTATGGATATCAATTTTGACATTTACCTATAAATTGTGATAATACAAGTTCTATAAACATTTCCATGAATCATGTGTCTCAATATAGGGAAATAATATTGATATAATACATCACTTTTTGAGTGACTGTTTTTAAAAGGGTGATATAACTCTTGAGTTCATTGGTACTGAAATTTAACTTAGTGATATATTCAAAAAGGATTTTAATTTTGAGAGAATGAGACATATTAGACATTAAATAGGAATGATAAGTTTTGGTTAGTATTTTATTCATAAATTTATTTTGGTTCAGGTAGATAAATCACAATACCGGTACTATCGTGGCTGATCTATCATTAGTAATGATATCATGGTTGATCGACCATTAGCTATGATAGCATGATGATCGAATGTTAATCATGATTAAAATTTAATAATACTATTTCTAAGATACAATCTAGATGCTACTATGACATAGTATCATTACATGCTACCATGACATAGTACCATAACATGATACTTTCTATAATCTACCATGAAAAAATAACATTGTATGCTATCAAAAGAATATACTGTTAGAACCTACCCTTCCAAGTGTTACTGTTCTTATTGTCTAAATTAAAAAATTATTATCAGGTTTATTTAATTTTATTATACTTATTTAATTTTTTATTTATAATTCCCCAAATTAAAAAACTTACATTAAATTAGAGACTGAGGAACCCTCTGTCGCATGTCTCCTTTGAACCCTTTCTATTCTCTCTCTTAACCCGCAACCTTCCAATATCATTCCTTCACCCCTCAAACCAGTGTAAAAATGGTGAGAGTAAAGAATCATTTTGAGTATCCTAATGAGTTGTGTCCTTAGACTAAAGAAAGAGGAGATTGAGAAGTGTAGTATAATCAAAGAATCCCTAGCTTGCTTCTTGAACTGCTGTCATAGAGAAGGAACTCAATACCACATGGTTGTCTTAGAGAAAGTTACTCATGTGGAATGTGATCCAAGACTAGGGATGAGTTGAATGTTTCTCAAGGAATGATCAAACATTATACTCTAGTTTGGTTCATGATTTCTATCATTTTTCAGATTATCATTTGGTAAGAAAAAGGATGTTATCAAGACAATAATTTATGGAAAAGATATTGTATTTTCTTCAAAGTAGTGGGAAAAATATTTTAATGTTCATTAAAAATGTATATATGAGGACTATAAAGGTTATTTTCCCATTAACTATTAGAATTTTGTTCTTGAGGAAACTTTATTTAAGTTGACCGGTAAGGTCATTGTTCAAAGGACTAAAATAGTGGAACTTGATGGAGAATTCCATATACTGTTTAAGTTTATTCAACATATGTTATGTCCCAAGAAGGGGGATTTTAGAATAATGAGGTTTCAATATATTTTTTTTCTATTTCTTATGAAAATAGGAGATAATATTAATTTATGTAGATATTATACAGTTCATATTATGTAATTGAGAAAGACCCCATAGAGATCAAACTCTTTGGCCTACCCTAAGTTGATCTCTGTTATGTTTGAAGCTAGAGGTCTCATACATGAAGGAGAAGATAAAGTGACTAAGTGTGGTGATTTTTCCCTATTTAGGTAAAATGTAAATGGATGAGAGTTAATTGGAACCCATGGTTGAAAAAGTGGGTAGTTGATATTGATAAAATTTATGAAAAACTTAACCCTTTTAATAATCCCTCTAAACCTAAAGACATAGTTGACCCTAGATTGGATCCAGATGAGGTTGTAGAGTACTCATATGATGAAGAATTTGAAGCTAAGGTTGAATTGGAAGAAGATATATTTGATAAATAAGAATCATTTATAGTATCCCAAAATTTTATAATATATTTCTTTTAGAATAATTTTTTTCTTCTTCAGTAGCTTGCATTGCACACAACACCGAGTTTAAACAAAACATGGTTTAGTTATGATTTTCACACTTAATTTAAAATTAAAATTTAAAACTTTTATAAAATTTATTTTAAAAAATATATTTCGTTTTTGAATTAATAATATCAAAATTATCTTAGGGTTATTTTTTGGTATTTTTCTGAAAAGTTTTATTTTTAATGAATAACGAATAATTTTGAATTTTAATTGAAAACTGAATTTCAATTTAAATAATTAATAATGTTAAATTATATTTTGAATTGTATTTAAAAAAAATTAGTTCAATTTTATATCAATTAATCTAATATATCTCATTGGAATCATTTTCATATTGAATTTTGATATAAAAACTTTGTAATCTTTTGAACATCTTCACTTTAAAAAACCACTTTCTTATCACGTCTGCAAGATTAATTTTAAATGAAAATTTTCCACTTCTGTGAGTTGAATTTGTAAAAATATATTCAATATTTTTAATAATAATAATTTATAATGTCTGATAAGATCAAATTAATTTTTTACTAAAATGAACAGTGAATACAGTAAAAATTAATTACCGTGGTTAAGGTAAAAATGAGTTTACCATGGGGTTAAACTAAAAAGATAAGGTTAGAAATGAACTATAAACTTGTATAAAAACTATTTTATGGAATAGTTTTTACCCTTAAACTAATAGGTTTATATAATGAACTATTTTTAAACCTTTTTCATATGAAAAATGTGGGAACACTCAATTCTTTTCAAATATACCAAGTGTGTCCTGTCCCCCACTTATAAAAGGCCACCGCCTCTACTCTAAACTTTACACATTAAAACAAATTTTATTCATAAAAAACCTAACCAAATTAATTCAAAAATTTACTCCACTCATCATAGAACCATTATTTTGGTTAGATATCTATCCTAGGAAAACATTAGTTACAACCTAAGGAGGATACCCGAAGAAGAGATAATGTTCTTCAACGAGGGTATTTATTTTACTTCTTTCTCCACTTAATTAAATTGTTATTAAACCATGGTAATATAATAAAATTAGTATATTAAATATAATATTATGTTGTTATAATAATTTCATGACCTAAAACCGTCTCTGTGTCCATCAAATGGGTTATTAAATCATCGTTCATGTGAACGGTGTACTACCGACTCTCGAACTGATATCATTTATTTTTCCATTTCCACCTATAAAGGTTGGGTATGATTATGGATATAAAGTATATATATGATATTTATAACCATTTTATATCTTTATATTCACTATATCAAATATATATTTTTACATTCCATTCCCTATGATACACGATAACGTCGCTCGTGTGTATGGAGGACTACCGCCTCACGAAGCGATGTGATTCATCTTTCACTAATGATTCACATAGAAGGTGATAAATATAAAGTTAATTATTCTATGTTATATAAATTAAATAATTATTATATTCATGAAATATTAATCATTCTTAAAAGATAATATATATCATTTTATTTCTTTTTTTAATCAAGTAAAGATGATAACATCATTCGTGTACGTGTGGGCTACTGCCTTCACGAAGCGATGTGACTTTTTTTTCATCCCCACACCACATGGATGATATATATAAGTATATAATATGTTGTATATTATATTATTAAAATTATTTAAATTTAAAATATTACTTAACTCTTTCTCATAATGATCTTTGAAAAATGAAAATGTAACTCATGCGAACGTATGACCTACCGTCTCCATGATCATAACATACTTAATTTTTTATAACAATCATTCATGACTGGGTTTAAAATTATAATTGATGTATAACTATGATAAATATTTCATTATAATTATTATAGATCTTATAAAACTATATAATATTCAAAATATCTGGAACTTTCATAATAAAACACGCATGAGAAAACAAGGTAATTAACACCCGAAATAATGAAAATAATGAAAGAAAATTAATGAATGGGTGATAATATGTTATTAAGGGATTAAATATGATATTATAAATATTAATACAGTTATGGAATAAGTTAATAACATGTTTAAAACCAATTTATATGAGTTTAAAGAACATACTATCAAAAGGAAGTGTGAGGTAAGAGATTTTGTCTCAACTTCCTTTCATTGGAGTACATTTTTTTATTATGCACCAATTTCCTTTAAATGGTTTATATAATAACCCATTGACATGTAATATCATAAATAAATTATTCTTAATTTTATTTTAATTTTCAATTTTAATTATTTTATCTAAGGGGATTTGAATTAAAAGTTACCATGTGGTAAGGGATTTCTTCACTCAATTTCCCCTCATTGGGATAAACTCCTACTTCATTGATTATGTCAAGATAAGATTATGTGATTAGTGAATTTTGGTTATATTATATTTTCTTTAAAATTATTTTATGTGGATTTAAAATTGATACACATAATCAATCTATTTATTAATTCTCACTTCAATGTTGTGATCATTTTAAGGATTTATTCATAATCTCATTCTAATCAAGATTGTTTATTAGTAAATATCAATTGAAGGAAATTACATAAAAATTTACTAATAAAATCATTTAATTTTATTATCCTATGGAAATTCATGATATTTTCAAGTAATAGTTCCATTTAACACTCTTTTTTATTTAAAATATTTTCCTAAAATATGAAATCATTTCTCTCTTCAGTCAAAAATACATTTTCGTCCAAAAACATGTTTTGTAAAAATATTTTAAAAAATGATTTAACCTTTTCAAAATGTTTTATCAAAGGCGTTTTCACCAATTTTTTACTCTTTAATTTTTTTTCAAATTAATCTTATTTAATTTAAAAAAAAATTCCCATTTGGATTTTACTGAAAATGTGAAAGGAATCTTCATGTCGTTTTCTAATCAAGGCACTTTCTCAACATTTTTATAGTGAAAAAGGAATGTTATTTTTCTTAATTTTATGGAATATATGTAATTACCTTCCATAATTACCATAATTTATTTGAATATTACTTTTCAAGTTTATGAGGATCTTTTTGAATAGTTTTTTTAAAAGTGACTTTCAAAGCGAAGGATTTTCGAAATGTTTTTAGAAATGAAAAGCATAATTTCCCCAAGAACATTTTTAAGGATTTTTTATAATATTTATATCCATCAATGAAAAAAGCATTTATTATTAATCCAATGGATGTATATTATATTTGTACCATCCTTAATATTACCATAGATGGTTTATGATTATTTTTACCAAGTAAACTATTGAAATTCACTTCCTTGATTCATTTTTATATTTATTAACTATGACTTGAATTATTCACTTTTCTGTGATCATTATAAATTAAATTTCTCCTAAATATACATATTATTTATCATAGATATTATTATTTATTAAACCATATATCATTTCTACATATGGTGTTTTAATTTAAAAGTTATTTGTTTGAATGAGGAAATACTAATAAATTCATATCCTTTACTCAATACAGATATTTGATGTTAAGGCATATTGATTCATTAATTAAATCAATTATTCGATATATGAGGAATTATTTAGACCTTCAGTGACAGGTGGGGATCGGTATAATATAATCACTCGATGCGCAGGTAAGTCTCATGTGACAAATTAGTTAAGCTTGCATTAAAAAGGTTTTTTAGCTATAGTCTAAACCATATTGTGAAAGGTATTGATGATAGAGGTATCACGTGATAGAGAAATGACGTCAAATAATAAATAATTTACTTCATTGAGAGTTCAATTATTATTATCCAAGAGATTTTCACTATGATATTATCTCTGGATGAATTAAATTCTCAGTTTATTTTTTAAATGGCATGTGATTTCAATTATTTACCTTGATATATAGATTATGGATTATCTATTCATGCACTCCAGTTATTTAAATGATATGTGTGTTCAATTATTTATCTTTTCATATTGTTTATTCTTATTGAATCATGATATCTTTCACTATAATTCACCAATACTGATCATTTTAGCTCACCATTATTTTGTTTCCTTTCCCCAGGATATGAAGAGGATATATTTGAATAAGTTATAATGAGGAATTTCATTTGTTTTTATTATGTATTATGATTTATTTTCATTACCCAATATAAAATGGGTATTAAGTATGTATATAGTTCTAAAAAACTACTAAAATAATTGTTACTTTAGGATTCAACCCATTGTATATATGACAATGTAATGAAGCATGACACTGAATCTGAGCTACAGGGGTAAGGTTCGTTACAGTTGGTATCAGAGGAAGTTTAGTAGAACCCTTAAGAACTAGATTCAGGAAAACATAGATTAAGGAACATAACCATATGATATAATTTTAGGATAATTATAGAATAAAATCCTAAATTTTTGGTAAGGAAGAGATCATGTGGTTCTTCCAGAAAATATATCCCTATCTGGATACTACAAGGAGACGTGGTTTTGGCACAGAGGTACCCAGGGGTAATAAATCTGAAAAAGGATCATCGAGCTTGACTCAATCATTACCTGGTACCTGAAAATGGTCCTTACTGCACACATGGGTTGAAACCCCTAGGTGATATGCTTAGAAAAATTTAAATTTTCTTTACACACCATTATGAAGGATTTGAAAAGATATAACCCCAAAGAAACCATGTTTATGATTATGAGATTATATACACATAATTTTTTCAAATTTTATCAAGTATTTCACTAGTTTTGTGATTATGAATTATGTTTCATAATGATATGATATAATCTAGAGTACATCGTCATTTAGAAATGAAAACCATAAGAAGGAATGAGAACCTCATCAATGCACGTGATCCAAAGAGTAAGAATAATCATATTATTTATGGTCTTAAGACAATCTTTAAAAGAAAAATAGTCTCCCAAAAATTCTAATCATATGAGGACATTATATCATGTGATAAAAAGAGAGATAAATAATTATCTAAGTATCATGGATTTGAAGGAAATAAATATAATAATAAGATGATAGAGAAAAATATAGACAAATTGAAGAAGAGAAAGAAATATTTTCTAACATGTGATACATATGGGAGGAAAAACCTTGGTACATGCTTAAAAGGAAAAATATTTTTCTTCAAGAGTGGATAAAAATTCCCCCATTCTCATGATTTAAGGGTAAATAAAAAGGTTTCAAAATTTATATTCTTTAAATGTAATGAAATAAGGAACTATACAAATGAATTCCCCAAGTGTCAAAAGAATATACCTCAAAAGAAGCTAATAGACCATGGCCAAGATTATACAATTACCATAGATAAAGAGGAATGTTTAATGTTATCATGTTTGGATCCAATAATTATTTCATTTTATTATTTTATAAATGAAATATTTTTTATAAGAATTATGAATTGTTTAAGGATTGTACTGTGGTACTTTTTTATTAAGTATTTGAAATAATATGTTCAATGGTACTGATAAACATGAAAACTAATTTAGTGGAAAGTTCGAATTCTTGGAAAACACATGATTTAGGGAAAGATAACCCTTTATATATTCTTAATGTTAAGATAATGATTTTGGGATAAATATATGATTGATGTGGATAATTTAAATTGGATGGCATTGACTACCCTAGAATTGATTAATGATTTACTGACAAAGTGGTTTATTCTATTATTGATGGAGTCTATATCATTTTTGAATTTAAGGAATATATCTAGTAATATATGTTTTACTTAAGGAATAAGGAAGAAATCAAGTTTTAAATAATCTTTTATGGTAATTCATGTTATTACTATGTTTTAAGAAAATTCATGATGAAGGTATTTATAAGTTTGGTATGTAACGATTAATATCCACTTCATGTTATTTAGGGAGTTGATGATAAGTTCATTTTATAAATTCAGTTGCATTATTTCTAAAGAGTTTTATCATAATATTTTGGAGAATTTAACCATTTATGTAATGGTTTAGTTGAAATTTGGATGAGGTTTTAGAGATTAATGTATTACTTAACCATATGAATATTTATTCATATTGGATAACTTGTGCTAACCATATTGGTTTTGGAAAATAGTATTAGACAGATATAAAGAATTATCACTATTTTATGTTTCTTAAGATCTGTTAAAAGTTAATTTTAGTTATTTAGGAATAAAAAATTCAAATTTGGATATTCATTTCTTAGATTAATGGATGAATTGGAAATTGATCGAAGAATAACCAAGGATAAAATTGTTCTTATGAATTAGAATTGTATCAAGTAAGTATATTTGATTATATTATTAGACATTAAAATAATTCCTAAAATTTAGGAAAAGGATCTTGAAACAAAAATTTTATCCTATTTCCATCATTTTTGATGATATGAATGACCTTATTCAAAACTATTTGGTTTATAGTTTTGTGGTCGTTAACCTTATCTAGATCACCCACTTTCTTTTGATCAATGTTCTCTATCACTCTCCATAAATACCTAAGAGTTAGTTTTCTCTTCTATATCCATGTTTTCATTTACCAGATAAATTATACTACTCATAAACCTAATTATGTTATTATTCCAAATGATCTTTATACTTACCTTTCTCTCTTATTAAGAGGATATTTTATTAACTGTTTTATGATGTGGGGTTTTAAAAGAAAATATTTTCATACATAAAACACTTGATTACAAAAATAAACTTTAAACTATGATTATTAAATTTATTTCAAGTTATGAGAATGTAAAACACCAAAACTTTACTATATAATTATTTTAGAAAAATTTTAATTTCTTAAATAGATTGCAATGCATGCAACCCCAGGTTTAAACAAAACACAATTTATTCACGCTTTGTAAACTTAATTTAAAATTAGTTTTTAAAATTTTTAGAAACTTTATTTTTCAAAATAAAATTCATTTTTGAAATTATTATATCCAAATTATCTTAGGGGTAATTCTTGATATTTTTCTAAAAAGTTTTATTTTTTGATGAATAGTGAAAAATAAAGATTTTTTTATTGAAAACTGCATTTTTGTTTACATAATTTATAATTTAAAATTATATTTTGAATTAGTTTTAAAGAAAAATTAATTAAATTTTATATCAATTAATTCTATTTAGGTCATTTGAATCATTTTCATATTAAATTTTAATATAAAAAACATTGTAAACTTTTGAACTTTTTCACTTTAAAAACCCGCTTTCTCATCACGTCCGTAGGATTAATTTTAAATTTAAATTTTACAATTATGTGAATTGAATTTGAAAAAATGTATTCCACATTTGTAATTATTATAATTTATAATTTATAATAAGTTGAAATTAATTTTCTACCAAAATGAATAGTGAATGTAGTAAAGATTAATTACTGTGGTTAAGGTAAAAATGGGTTTACCGTGGTATTGAAAAAAAATGATAAGTTTATAAATGACATATAAAATTGTATAAAAACTATTTTATAGGAATATTTAGACCTATACACCTATAATTTTCTTTAATGGCCCATTTTTTACCCTTTTACCGTATGAAAAACATGGAAGCACTCAGTTCTTTAAAAAAATATCAAGTATGTATTCTCCCCAATTTCTAAAAGGCCATCCCCTATCCTCTCCACTTCACTCATTAAAACCAATTTGGTCCATAAAAAACATACCAAAATAACTTAACAACTTCATCCTAGAATCATTATCTTTGGTAGAAATACAACCTAGGAAGCATTTAAAGAAAACTTAAGGAGGATACCTAAATAAGAGGAAATGTTCTTCAACGAGTGTCTTTATTTTACTTCTTTATCCACCTCATTAAATTTTTATTAAACCATGATGATATAATATAATTATTATATTACATATACTGGTATGTTTTTATAATATTTTCATGACCTAAAACCATCTCGACTTCCATCAAATGGGTTACAAAACCATAGTTCATGTGTACGATGGACTACCACCTCGCGAACCAATGTCGTTTGTTTTTCTATTTCCACCTCTCAAGGTTGGGTATGATGATGGATATAAATTATATATATGATATTTATAAAATATTTGTACCTTTATATTTACTATATCACATATATATTTTTAACTTCTATTTCATAGGAGTCACGATAACATTGCTCGTGTGTACGGTGGACTACTGCCTCACGAAACAATGTGATTCTCCTTTCACTAACACTTCACATGGAAGTGGATAAAGATAAAGTTAATGATTATATGTGATATAATTGTAATAATTATTATATTAATGAAATATTTATCATTATATAAATATAATATATATCATTTTCTTTCTTTCATTTTAACTCACATAAAGATGATAACATCGTTCGTGTACGTTTGGACTACCACCTTCACGAAGCGATGTGGATCTATTTTAATCACCAATTCACATAAATGATATATATAAGTATATAATATGTTACATATGATATTATTATCATTATTTAAATTTAAATTTTACTTACCTCCTTCCTATAACGATCATTTAAAAATGAAAATGTTACTCATTGGTATATATAACCTATCGTCTCCCTGATCGCAACATAATTCATTTTTCATAACCATAATTAATGATTAGTTTTAAAAGTAAAATTGATGTATAAATATTAAAATTTTTTCATGATTTTTATTACCAAGATGATAAAACTGTATAATATTCAAAATAATTGGAACTTTCATAATAAAACATGTAGGAAAAAACAAGACAATTAACACCCAAAACAATGAAATTAATGAAAGATCATTAACAGACGAGTGATAAGATGTTATTAAAGGATAATTTTGATATTATAAATATTAATATGGTTCTTTAAAAAGTTAATAATATGTTTAAAACCACTATATAGTTGGTTAAATAATGTATAATCAAAAGGAAGTGTGGGGTAATATATTTTGTCTCAACTTCATTTCATTAAGGCACATTTG
The DNA here is from genome assembly GCA_963277665.1 of Viscum album. Classification (NCBI taxonomy): domain Eukaryota; kingdom Viridiplantae; phylum Streptophyta; class Magnoliopsida; order Santalales; family Viscaceae; genus Viscum; species Viscum album. Next base: position 1,471,365,194 of record OY728158.1, read on the forward strand.
TTTATTATGAACCAATTTCCTTTATATGGTCTATATAATTACCCCTTAAAATTTAATATAATGTATAATTTATTCTTTATGTTATTTTAAGTTTCAAAGTGAATTATTTCATCTAAAAGTATTTAAATGAAAATTTACCTTGAGGAAAGGGATTTCTTAACTCAATTTCCACTATTTGGGTAAAACTTCTACTTCATTGACTATATCATGATAAGATTATGTGTGAAATGATTTTTTATTATATTATATTTTATTCCCAATTTTTTTTTGTATTTACAATTGATTCACATAATTGATTCATTGATTAATTTTCACTTCAACGTTATGATCATTTTAAGGGTTATTTCATAATCACATTCTAATTAAGATTGTTTATTCTTAAATATCAGTTAAAGGAAATTACTTGAAAATTTCCTAATAAACTCATTTAATTTTATTTTAATATATTTATTCATGATATTTTCAAGTAATATCACTATTTTTTCACTCTTTGGTACATAAAATGTTTTATAAAATTTTTCTAAGAAAATATTACTTTATTTCTCTCTTCGGTCGAAAATATGTTTTCTTCCAAAACCATGTTTCTAAAAAGGTTTTCAAAAAAGTTTTAAAATTTTCAAAATGATTTATCAAAGGCATTTCACCCATTTTTTACTCCTTAAAAAAAGATTTCTAAGGATGATTATGTCATTTTCAAAACAATGTCCATTTGGATTTTACTGAAAATGTGAAAGGAATATTCTTATCATTTTCCAAATAAGGAACTTTATTAAGATTTTTATAGTTAAAAAGGAATGTTATTTTTTATTTACTTTTACAAAATGTATGTAATTACCTTTAATCTTGAATTTTATTTCTTCGAATATTCCTTTGTAAGTTTTTGAGGATCTTTTTGAAGAAAATGTTTTTAAAAGTGACTTTCAAAGAAAAAGGTTTTCAAAAATGTTTCTTCAAAATGAAAAGATATTTTACTCAAGAATGTTTTTAAGGATATTTTTTGTTATTTCTATTAATAAATGAAAAAACCCTTTATTATTACTCTAATGGGTATATATTATATTGATACCATCCTTAATCTTCCTCTGTATGGTTTATGGTCATTTTGACCAAAGAAAGTATTGAAATTCACTTCCTTTATTCATTTTTGTAGTTATTAACTTTTCCATGAATTATTAAATTTCTTGTGATTATTATACATTAAAGTTCTCATAAATATCCATATTATTTTTCTTGGATATACTTATTTATCAAAATGGATCTCATTTCTATATACAATGTTTTACTTTTAAAGTTATTTGTTTGACTGGAGAAATATTGATAAATCCATATCCTTCAATAAATATAGTTAGTTGATTTTAAGGCATATTGATTCATAAATTAAATCAAGTATTCAATATATGAGGTATGATTTAGGCCTACCATGATGGGTGGGACCTAGTATAATATATCTCCTCAAAGTTTTAGTAGGCATCATGAGACAAATACATTAAGATATAATTAAGTGGATTTTTTACCTCTAGTTTAAACCATCTTGTGAAAGGTATTGACGGTAGAGGTATCATGTTACTAAGACATGATATCCAATAATTAAGCATTTACTTCATTAAGAGTTCAATTATTATCATCCATGATATTTTCACCTTGATATTATCTCTAGATTCATTAAATTATTATTTTATTATTTAAATGGAATGAGTTTTTAGTTATTTACCTTTCCATATTGATTATTCCTTGTCTATTAATGCAGTAAAGTTATTTAAATGGAATGCGTGTTCAGTTTTTTAACTCCCCATATTTTTTATGTTTATTGAATTAGGATTTATTCCATTCTACTTCACCCTTAATGAGTATTTTAGCTCACCCTTATTTTATTTTCTTTCCCCAAGATATGAAGAATATAGCTTTGAATAAGTTTCAAGGAGGCAGTTCAATTATTTTTATTATTTATTTGGATTTATTTTTATTTCCCAATGTAAAATGGGTCTCATTTATATATCTAATTTTCTAAAACTACTAAAATGATTGATCCTTTGGGATTCAAACAATTGTATCTATGCAAATGTAATGAAGTATGAAACTGACTCCGAGATACTGGGGTAAGGGTTGTTACATCAGTGGATATTTAAATGGAAGTGGGAAGTGATCCTAATATGGATAAGATCCCCAAAATATCATATGGATATTACAACCCTACTATTTCCCTTCATTATAGATAAGGTTTTCAAAGAGAAGATGATGAGATAGAAGATATTGAAGTCTCTAATGGTGTTCAGGTTGAGGTATCTTCTTTAGAGACTCCTAAGGTAATGATTGTACTTTCTGATGATTCTCAGTATGATGATGATAGAGGTGAAGATGATGAGTATTATAACACTTTTTAGACAATCATTGAGTCTAGATGGTCTGAAAGTGGGGAGTTTCTGGGCATATCTCATTCTGCTTTAGCTAGTCAGGATTTTGGTGATCTAGCTGCTTTAGATGGTTAGGATTATAGAATCCATGGTTATCTTATTACCTCATACATATATTAGGAAGAAAACCCATTAAGGGGTATAAATCCCTAGTATTTGATAATCTTGGATTGGAGTATTCCATGTCAGATGATGATGATGATTATGATGATGATCATATATGTCTATAAGAGAATGGTGGAACTTCCCTCTTGGTTGACCAGAGAGATCCTAAGGGATCATTGTTAGAGAGGATTGATGCAAAATAACATTTGGAGCCTTTTTCTGATGAAGTAACTATTGTGGATACTATACATGAGGAAGATTATATTCTTAGACAAGAGAGGACTCCTCCTCCTCCTCATCCTCCTTCTCCTCATCATTCTTGTTACATGATAAGAGATGACCTTGATTTCTTTAAGGCAAGCTTATTGACTGATCTTAGTGTGATGTTTCCATCCTCTTTAGTTCAGGAGACTATGCTCAGTGATGTTGATACAAGGTTTATAGTCACCTTGGTCATTTATCATATTCAACCTTAAATGTTCTTAAATATGGATGATCTAGAAATAAAAAATAAAATGCTAGTGGGTTAGATGGATGCTATTCAAAACATTATAGAGGAAATTATTTCTAGTTTCACTAGGAGAGATATATTTATTTTGGATAGGTTGGATTCTTTCTCTTCTCTTGGAGCTCCATATTCCAGAGATCCACCTCCTTATACTCCCAATTTAGTGGATGATGATATGATTTGATCCATAGTGAGAGAAGAACTACATGCTGTGACAAGTGATCTCTCTACTTCTCATCAAGATGAGCTTCAGCAGATCAAATATCACGGATGGAATATTTATAAGTTGGTGAGATAATTCTTAAATGAGTATAGGTGTGATAGTTAATAAATCCATTAATTATTATCTCTCAAGGATTTATACCAAGAATGAAATTAATTATCATTTTAAGTTATTGGTTAAGAATTTGAGAATGAATCCTCTGACTGGGAACTTCAAGGAACAAGTGACTCAGTTAAAGACCTTGTCACCCATGATAAAGGTGTTCATGGAAGAGAAGGATGATTTTTTAAATGCTATAGAGAATGGTGGTCATGTGATCACTTTTTTTGTGGAGTTTATGGAACCATTTTTGTACACAACTAGGATAGCTATCATTGTACCTACTGCCATACATTTGACTACTTCCCTTTCCACACCTATATCTTCACCCATAAAAATTACATCTATTATAACTAGTACTTTTAGAATTACATATTTTGAATCCATGAGGAAGCTAAAGCTAGTGGAATCTTCTATAGTGTTTTGGACACCTACACCTCCACCTCATCCCACCCCTCCTATTGTTGGAAAAGGAAATTATCCATAGGGCTATGACTCTAGTTGGGTTATAGATGGTTTATCGGACTCTGATTATACTTTAAATAAGGTTTTTTTATTGTACTCTGTTTTGTAATGTAATATTTTAACATTGGTTTATATTGATAACCCTATTTGTCTTCATTATTATGTATTTTATTTTATTTATTTTTATTTTTATCTTTTTGATAACCCCAAAAGGGAGTAGTTATATGGTATTTTATATAAGTAATTCTATCATGAATAAATAATTATGAATCACATGATTAACTAAAAAAATCATATTATATTCATTATATTCACTTGTTAAATATATTATGTATAGTTATGAATGCCATGATTTTTGATCATAAAAAAGGGGGAGATTGTTATCTTAGTCTAAGAACCTCCTTATTTTAATGATCACAAATCATGTTTGTTATGTTTCTAATGAATTTAATGTTTTATGATAATAAAATATATTCTGGATAAATTTTGAAAACTGGCTATGTTTGGATCTACCATCACTATCTACCACTAGTTATAATGATCTACTATTAGTTGAACAAATCTACCACTTCAATATACCATCATTTCATTAATATACCACCAGTTCAACTCTACGACCACCTAGACCTACCATTATTTAGAGAAACTTCTAAGGAAAATTTACCACAACCATTAAATAGATCTATCACAAAGCATTGCTACTGCTAGGAGTATCCATTGTTTCATGATGCTACCATTTAGTGAATCCAACTATAGTTCACTAAATTGTGCTACCATCAGAGCATCTACCACTAGAAGAGCTAAATCTAGTGAATATCTACCATTTAGTGATGCTACCACTTATGAAGAGATACCATTTAGTGTTAATACCACCAGGGGAGCTACCATAGCTATCCAGAATTAATTTCATATTTAATTATCCAACAGCTAGTTTATGAGGATAGAAGTACGTTGATTTAAGAAGGATTATTCTTAAACAAATCCATGGTTGTATTAAAGAAACATTCATACCTTTCCATATTTTTTTTCTCAGTATGAGGATCTATATCATTCTATTATTATCCTATAATGGATAATTGTACCCATAACACTATAACTTCAGAAGAATCTTCATCATGTAAATGTAATAAAGTGGAACTAAGAAATATGGAAGAACACAAAAATATTGACTCTCATACATTGAAACAAAAATATTTATAGATACACATGTGTGCAGAATAACCTTGGAAAATTATAGACTGAACACAGAAGAATTTTCTATAGTTCCCTGACACTCTGTTTTACTTCATTTCCTATGCAACTTGTTCGAGCTAATTTCAAAGATAGATTCAAGGAATCATGAACAAATGAAGCTATTTGGACTAAGTAAAACTCTTTTTTCTCATCTCATATCTCTATCACTTTATGTTTATGCTTTAAATTCAAGGTGTGTTTAACATTACTCTATTTATCTATGAAACATAGTATATTATACTAAACTAAACAATGCTTGACACATAATCATTTATTTTCATATGTATTCACACATAAAATAGTGTAAGTGGTTGTTCATAGAATTTAATTGTTTTTATCCTATGTATAACTATGGAAGAGGATTTGTACCCATATAACCTTACTCAATGTTTTTTATAAAACCCAATACAGATTTTGGATCGGTTTATCTTAAAATAAAATGATTAGTAGTGGGTAATTTACAAGTGGATGGGATTAAGTTTTATCTTAATAATAAACCATTTATTTAAATTCCACTGTGATTTATTTATGTGTTTTGTTTTCTTGGTTTTAAGTCAAGCCAGTTTCTGTTTTTGAAACTATTAAGAAAAAAATTACTCTAATAGTTAATATAATTTAGTGTTTTATATATAGTTTTTGATATGAGTAAATTAGTTTCAAAAGTTAAATTATTATCAAATGTATTTTAACTTAATTTTTATTGAGATTTTGAGAAAATTTTACAAAGATAAAATTATATAATTATACCATTTGTTTAATTAGGAATTTTATTAAATCGGGGGACATAAGTTTTAATTTTTTTTATTGGAAACTCAATTCAACCCCTATTAAGTTTTCCAATAAGACCAATAGTATGTTTTGAAACCAATGTTGATTTAATAAATGTTTTTTTGGATTTGATTGAAATATTTTGGATTGTCTAGGTTACAATGTGAGTTTTTTTTGATGTTTTAGTTGCTGAGCCTATGTTTTTTTGCTGTAAAGAAATATATCCCAAAAATATTTCTAATAAATACAAAATGTATTCACATATATATAGTTCTTAAATTAGTCATTTATATTTTTTATAGGTGGAAAATCCTGTTGAAGACTCTACCAAGACTCTGAATTGAGTGGTGGAGCCATATCCTTTCTAGTAATTAAACCACCAAACAGGTCTTCTTAGATCATATTCCACCTTCATATGGATGTGAATGGGGTTATAATGGAGTAAATAAGTTTCTTGAAATATTTTTTGAGATACTTGATTATCTCAGGACTCATAATAATCAGAGGGATAAGTCTATGAACTCATTATTTGAGGGAATTGGCTAAGAGTGGTGGGAATTCATGATTTCTTCCAATCTACATGTAATATTGTCTTTATAATTATTCAAGTTAGTATTAATTTAGTGTCAGTATCTTGAGAAAGAAAGGAAAAATAAAGTTTCTATTTTCCTGGGTCTTAGTCAAGGTGAGTTATTAGTTGCAGAGTATCCCAAGAAATTTTCAAGTTTGGTATGATTCTCACCTGAGCTTGTTGGTGATGAATATATAAGGATATGTATCTTTATTAAGTTCTTCAATAAGACCTTAGTAATATCATCTCATAAGTCTATTATAAATTTTATCTAGAGATTCTTGAAAATTCATTCTCAGCTGAAGCGGATCTAGAAAATTGATAAAAAGGGTCAAATGCATCATTAGTGGTTGGATCAGGTGGAGATATCTTGTTTGATAGACTACATAATTTGGTTAGGAAGGGATAGTATTCTTGGGAAAAGAAGAGGCCTATTTTTTGTTTCCAGTGTGGAACACCCTATCATTCTAATAATTTGTATTTGAAAGCTCCTAAAGTTTGTAAATGGTGTATCCACTTGGGTCACCTTAAGAGGTTATATATGTTGGTCTATTTAAAGAGGAAGTTCTGTCCAAGAATCATTAGATCCTAACTACAGGGTAGTATATGCTTCAAGATACCATAGATTTATCCTTAATACTTAGAGTAAATATTTTCATGTTTTGGAGGATCATCTGATGGTGGTTGATATGACCTAGATTATTTTTTATAACATTAGAGTAAAAACTATTTGAACTTTCCTTGTTATAGCTCACTAGTCTTTAGAGAATTTCTTATTATGGGGATTGATTTTTGGATTATTTTTGGTCTATCAAGGAGGTTATCTTATGGAACTTGGTTGTGATCATAATGATGGTTTTATTTTCCTAATATATTTTTTGTTGTTCCTTGTGGATGTTCACTCTTGAAATTTTATCCATCATCTTGAATAGTTTTAGTCCCTTGAGGAGTTTTTTCTCCCAGGTATGGAGTGAAAATATTATTTTAAGAACCTTTATAAGTGGAGTTGCTATTCTTTGAAATCCATACCTTTTCTTACTTATGTGGGTGTATCCCTATGGTCAGTGTTGGATACCATCCAATTGTTTGTTATTCCTTTTTTATCCTCTATTTTTTGACTTAATGGTTATAGCTCATTCTTGATGTGATGTACGATCTCCTTTATGAGAGTATAGTGAACTTTTTGTGCACTGAATTTTTTATTTCAATCTCTTTCTAATTGGACATGGATAGACCTTGGGGTTGTACTCAGGTAACTTGGACTATTTGGATTCTTAATGAACTATGCACTAGAGGTGCTGGTGGATGATTTGATGAGCCCATTTATGGGTGAGTCTCAATGTTGAAAATTTTAGGTTAACAATGAGTACTTTCCTAAGGTATAAATCTTTATCAGTTTTAATCCTTTCTTGTGGATGGTTAAATATTCTATGGATCTTTATAGAATTGTATATTTTTCTAATCATTGATGTTTTTTGGATATACTATTACTTGAAGTTTCAGTTTTGGATCTTGAATGTTTCAATGTGATGTGTTATCAAAGTCTATTCTTTTAAGATATGTATTTTATCGAATGTTTTTCCAAATGTTACACCATTTTGGTTAATATTTAAATAATGGAGAGACTTATGCTAGGTCTCTGGTTCTTTATGGTTGTTTTCTAGTCCCTCTCGTTGTTGTTGAGTTTTGTTTTGGGATATGTGTTTGTCTTGGATTTTTTCTTGGTAAATTTTATTAGAGATAATTTATTTAATTTTATGGATATTATAATTCACTTGTTGAGTGTGGGAGTTATTTTAGTCTCATATCTTATATAATTCAAACTAGAAACTTTATGGGGGTGTAAATCATAATAGTGAGGAGAATTATAACATCCTCATTTTTATAATAATTAAAGTATTTTATTTGGTTTATTTCATAATTATTTTTGTGTGGAAATATTTAATTTTTAATAAAATTCATTGATACTTATGTTTTATAGAGTTTTGTAAAAGTAAAGAGGTTTTAATAACCTTGGCTAAGGGTAAATTCCTTTTTTTTCACAGGCTATATAAGGGTAAAACCCATTTCCTATGGGTTTTGTAAGGGTAACCAACATTACATAAGGGTACCGAGTCTCTGTGTAAGGGTAACTCTCTTTTATATTCATTGTATAAGGGTATTTGGGCCTTTTTAAAGGTAATATTTTTTTTCTTAAAGGTACCTTGCACTACATTATGGTAACTCTACCCTGTGTAAGAGTAATCCAAAGTTTCCTCTATTTTCATAATGGTAATCAGATAAATATTTAAGGGAAGTTTGATATTTTTATGTGATGCATAAAGTTAAACCATGGTTCTATGTAAAGATAATTTTTTTATTTATAATGGTCGTGTAAGGTTAGACCCGAATTTGTAAAGGCTATGTAAAGGTAGATCCGAATTGCGTAAGGGTAACTCCTGGTTTCTAAAGGATGCACAAGGGTAGTCTGGATTTATGTGGGGGTAAGTTTAAACTCAGACACTATGTAAGGGTAAATCTCCATACCCTTACAAAATTTCCATGAGTTTCATAAGGGTAAACCATGGTACCCATATATAATGTTATTTTTGGGGAACAAATTATGAAAAACCCCATTTTTATTTCTCATCCCTCCAACTCAACCTAAAATTTATTTTAGACATTTTTAAATTCTGGAAATCATGTTAATCAATTCATTAATCCATTTTAAAGGATGTAACTACTATCTTAAATGTTTTTAAACCCTATTCATTCAAGATTCAAGTGAAATGAGAAATTAATTGGTGGATTTAATTTGTGGTTTTAAATTCTAAAAATATGAACACCCTGTGTAATCTTAAAAATACTCAAAACATAAATGTCATTGATTTTTTGGTATCATATTGAGAGGATTTTGGGTTTTCAAATACCATATAAGTAGATCCATTCACTTAGAAATTTAGTTTCATTTTTTTGAGTTTCTATAATATCTTGGTAAGTGTTTATGTGTAGTTCCTTCTTTTTTGTACTTCTTTATTATTGGAAAAAATTTATAGAAATGTATTTCTTATGTTTTAGTAAATTTTATTTGAAGGTTGAATTTGAGACCCCTAATGAAATCCTTATTGATCCTCTTCTATGTGAATTGAATATAGTAGGGAAAAAATTATTATGATCTTGACCCTTATCACTATTTTATAAATTTTGAATGCCATGTTTGATTTGATTCCTTTTAAAATAGATTTAAAAATGAAGTTTGATGAAAGTGACGGATTAGACACAAATTTGTTTCAATAATAAATTCCTTGACTTACATTAAAGGGTTGATTTATGAAATTCTTTTACACATGATTTTGAAATATATTTTAAATGACTTCAAGACATTTTAAATTGTGAAACTTCCTTTGAATACATTAGTGTTGTTTTGAAAAACAATTATTGGCTTAATAGATCATTTAGAATTTTGATAATGAATTGTGAAGGGAATTGGGTAAAATTACCCTTTTTAATGTTTATTTATAAATAAATTCTTGATTTAAAATTGTCAATTCTTGATGTCCCAGTGGGTACTTTGTGATGATTCTCTCTAATGATAATCTCTTAATATAACTTACTTGATTATTGTGATTCCCATTGATGGGTTTTGAAAAAGGTATTATTCACTTTTAGGGAATTAAATGGGGAGTGAGAGATATGAAATGATAATGATTGGCATGTTAGATACTTAAGACCATGTTGTTATTGATAGGGATCCTATTTGTGATCCTAGTAATTTTATTATCTCACCCACCTTATTTGACTAGTCATGGTAACCTTGGTAGTTGAATGAGATAACCTAGATATATGATTTTCTTGTAGAATTACACCCCGTCTAGTGTATCAATAGAGAACACAATAGATTTAGGATACAAACATAAGACCAAGAAAGTGGGTGTGTGTAGACTTGGTTTGCTTGAGAATTATGTGAATTGATATAAGAATGATGATTAGTCATGATGATTTATTGATTTTCTTGAAAATATTGGTATCACATTCATATCCATTCCATACCCATGAAAATATTCTACTTAATACTTCATATAGTACAATGTTCATTGTCACTACTTGGTAATGGATTTTCCTTTCCTAATTAATTTTCATTCTCAAATGATCTGCTTATTGAGATATTACATATTGAATCTATTTTATTTACTATCTTGTTGATATTTGGTGCATATTATTAACTTTTATTATTTTATCCGACTTTATCTCATGATTTTTTTTCAAATATTTTATATAAATGGTTTGTTTTTTTAAATAATAAAATGCATGTTTCTAGTTTTGGATTTTATAAATGATTTTAAAATGTTTAAAGTTATTCTAAAATCCAATCACATTTTAAATTAATCTTTATGGATTTATTTTAATATTTTTAAATGTAAAGTCTTGATCTCTCCTGTTATAGTCTCTTTTAGTACTTCTAAATTACCCTGTAATGTAACAACACAGTCTCTTTGGTGAAATCCTACTGGGCTCTGTAGCTCACTCCCTGCTTTTACCGTTTGGTGTTTTCATCCCTTACTGTCTTATAGAAGGTTTTCATGTTATGATCATCTTATTTTGTGGGTCAGTTGATGCCTTCCAAATGAGTATTGTCAAATCCAAAAAGAAATAAATACCAAATATGGGTATAATTTTTCCTTGTAAAACAAAGGAAGTAAAAGTGGATAGAACTCATGGATTTCATAAGTATCCAAGAGACACGTGATCGAGATACCTTCAAAAGTTCACATAAAGGAGACATGGGAAATGTATTACCTAGAGAAGATCCCATAGATCCCATTTTACAAGTCCTTATACTCTTGTGAAGGCATCCTCGAAAATCCATGATCACACAGTGGATGCTAAAGGAGCATCCCCAGGTCAAATGAATTGTTAGGTGGTAGGATCTTGACAAGACATCCAAAAATACATGGAAAATAGGGAGAAAAATATCCAAAAGGTGAGATCCTCTTATAGTCATAAAACTCACATGATGTACCCACGTAGTTTGTGAGACACTGTAGAAACTCCACTGACATGTGTGGCTGGTCATGTGAAAGCCCAATGGCATGTCACCCCCATCACGTGAAGGGCTTAAGACATGTCCAGGCAGTCTCAAACTTACCCTTTGGATCCAAAAACATGTAGAAGGGTTTTTCTATGATAATATTTCACATCACCATAAGAACATTTTTTGGTCATGCAATGCATCACCAATGGGGAGAATGATTTCCCTCGACAAAAATCAAGCAAACTCGCGAGACCCCATGCCTTTGTAAAATAAACAAGGAAATAAAAAGGGGGAAAATAAGGGATCCTCTTGTGGTCATAAACATCATGAGACACACCCCATATGGTTCATGATACACTGAAATCCCATAAAGACATGTCCACTTCACCACACAAGAGCCCACTGACATGTCACCCTTGCCATATGAAGGGATTTAGACATTTCCAAGTGGTCCTGCGCCCCCCCTTCAACTTCATACGAAAAACAAAGATATTTGTACATGAAATGATTACGCATCACCACTGGAAACTTTGTTGGGAATGTGACACATCACCAGTGGGACGAGTGATTGTATTCAACAACACTCAAGTAAGATCACAAGATCCCCAATCCATTGAAAAATAAAATAAGGAAATAAAAGAGAAAAGGGGAGAGCCTTTTGTGGTCATAAAATTTATGCGATGCACTTGTGCATTCCACAAGACCTCACAAAAGCCCCTTAGTATGATGACTTGATTAACCCCCTTGAAAAGTCATCCTTATCTCACGAAAGGTCCCAGACAAGTCACCTAAGATCACACAAATACCTTTCAACAGACACCATAATCTCATAAAGGCCCTTGGATATATAGGACTAACAATATGGAAGTCCCTCTGTATGTATGCATGATTTAGAAAATACCCCATTAATTGGATATAATCCAATAAATGGAGTGTTGATATCATGGTATTTTAGTCGCTGAAAATCATGCGAATCCCATAGAATGACATACAATATCATATCATTAAACACATGGAATCAAATACCACCACCGACTCCAACCTAGATTTTTTCGATACACGCCATACAAAGAAGTGAATAATCTAGGTGATGAGGCCTATAAATCCCCCACCCCAACATCAAAAAATTCATCCTTGGATCCTATCACCAGCACCCTCAGACATCAAAGCTTATTTCTCAAAGTGACTGATCTCATGCTTGTAAATATTTTTTGATAGGTAAAATCTAGGTAACCACCTATGTAGATCATGAGACATGCAGAGGCACTTTGTGTGATTTCTCATAGATCACACAAAGGACTCCTGGTAGGTTATGTGAAGGACATCCTGTATACCTAATAAATAACACGAGACTTAAAAAAGATAACACTAAATAAATTTAAGGAATTTTCAATAAAAGGTTTAGATTAAGGCTAAAAATATGGGATACCTATGTGAAGAACATATACACTGATCATCATGCACTTCACATGAGCCACCCATTCCACATGACAATACCAGTACATGTTTCCTAGATCACATGAATTTCCTTTGGTATACTATTTGGATTATGCGAAGTCTCCTAAACATGTAAGAGTAAGTCACATCATACCCCTGGGTATACCACCCATGTCTTAGGAAACCCTATAGGCTCACTATCCATACCTTGCGATGTCCCTCAGACATGTCTCCCAAATCATACAATAACACCCGTACATGTCAGCTGAGTCTTGTGAAGCACTCGGGTATGTCAACTGGATCTCACGATGTCCTCTAGACAAGCCAACTAGATATCAAAACATCCTCTAGACAATCCAAATAGATCTCATAATGTCCTCCAAAAAACCATCCATATCTTGTGATGTACTCTAGATATGTCAGTCATCTTTTGCGATGACACCCGGAAAAGTCATTCAGAACATTCATCACCTTCAATACATGTCACACTGACTCCTAAGACACCTTACAAGCATTTAATCTAGATTTCATGATGACGCCAGGGCAAGTCAGTTGAATCATACAGTGCCCTCAAAACATGTCATCCAAGATCATGTGATGAACTCTAGGATCATCCAACTAGGTCTTTTGATATCTCCCATATAACTCATCCTTGGTCATGAGATGGCCTTTTGACATGCCATCCATAATATACGACATCCCCCAAACAATTCAACCAGATAACATAATTGTCTTTAGACATTTCAAACAAGCATCCTTAAAATTTTTAAGAAGACAATCAAGGCATGTCAAGCAGATAATCAAAATATGTCAAGCAGACAACTAGTCCAAGTCAAGAGGGAATCCCAGGACTTGATAACCTTGTCCAGCCTCCATAAAGGGAAACCTCAGTGTGTAAGACCCAATCTATTTAACTATGATGAATTTGATTTCTTATATTAATATGATATATAAAATACCTTCATAAGGCCTGATCTCCATAATAAAAATCCAAAGTTTAGTCCCAACACATAAGTCCCACATCCACAAGTGGGGAGGATGGTCATTTTCCATCCCTTGTTTCCAACATAAAGAATAGATCACATGGTCTTAAGAAGTTGGAATGATCATATCATTCACATAGGGAAGCCCCAATGTGTAATCCCTAATAAGTGAAAAAATATAATATGTCCATGACCACCATATAAGGGAAACCTCAGTGTGCAATCCCCGATCTGTTTAACTACAAGAACTTTGATTCCTACAATAACTAGGATACATAGTATGACTTCCTAATCTCTGATTTCCATATTAAACTTCCAAAGGCATGTCTTATTATACAGGTACCACATCCATATACAGTGAGTCTGACTACTTTCTATCCCTTATTTCTCACATGTAGAATGGATCATGTGGGCTTATAGAGTTGTAATAGTCATATCATTCACATCATGAACCTTTAAATACTAGGGAAACCTCAGTGTGTAAACCCCAAAGAGTGGAATGATATTAATCCCTCCATATAAGGACATCTACCTTAGGTATAGTCCTAAGGGTGTGATCAAACTATGATAACTCTGATTCTTTCCATAACTAAGATATGTAGGACATATCCTTGATACTCTAGCTCAAATTCCCAGTGCCTAAGTTCACATAAATATGTTCTCTCCATAAGACATTAAACTATATGGGTTCAAAAAAATATATGGGATTTAATTCCTACTATAAAAACGATATATAGGATACCTTATAGAGGCTAAATCCAATCCTCAACATATTAAACACCTCCCTATGTGGTAGAAAATTCCTAAGTGTCCGACCATATAAATACATCATATATGAATCCAACCATCATGGGAAATGGATGAAGAACCTCAAAAACATATAGATTGATTCAATAAAATATTACCTTTTGTGTATAAAATATATTTAACCTATGTTCATTTTTTGGATAAAATTGATTTCGTATCCGAAATAAAGAGAGGATTAACCTATGATCATTTCATTAGGGCAATCGGTCCTGTATCAAGATTAAGAAGGGATCCCCATATCAGGATTAGGAAGAGATTCATGAACATATATTAAATATATATGAGAGTCCCATAGTAGGAAAAAACTACCCTAAAAGGGTGTGATGAGCCTGACCTCCCATCCTCTTGACCAATGTGTGTTCCTAAGTGCCATTGGGTCTGAAACCCCAACTGGCCACCTACCTTTGGAAAGTAGGTATGTACCCAATTATGAATGTGGGATCCATTAGAAGTTTCTATTAAGAACAACAATGGTGAACCAATGTCAATGATTGTACAAGAAATTGAACCCCTTATAATCAAACGTCAGGCCAAACTGAACATATTTTCTATTGTTTCTTTTTTGAAAAAACAAAAATGGTGAACCTGACATGAATCTCTTAAATAATAGAATGATCATTTGACCATGCATCAATACATTTTTTTTCATAATCTATGAAAAAAACATTGGTGAAATTGACATGAATCACTCAAATAATAGAATGATCGGTTGACCATGTTTCAGACCATTTTTTGTATAATCAATTCAAACAAAAAATAGTGAACCTAAAGTGAATATCTCAAATAATAGGATGATCAGTTAATCATACATTGAACCTTTTTGTATTTCTTAATCTACACAAAAAATGGTGAACCTTACATGAATCTATCAAATAGAAAGTTAATTGGTTAACCATACATCATACCATTTTTCTTGTATAATATATGAAAAAAAACAAACCCAATATAAATATATCAAATAAAAAAATTATTTGATTATTATATGTTGGACCATTTTGTCTTTAATAATCTATGAAAAAAATGGAAAACCAAACACGAATCTTATTTATGATCCTCTGTAGCCAACATTCTTATGAAATAATTCCATCCTAGTTTTGAAAATTCCACACGAGCAAAATTAAAGGATCAAGAATAAAAGGAAAATTATGTTACCCATGCATATTTGATTGAGCACATATCATACCTACAATGACGGAATTATAAAAAACCTTGTTCCTTGTTTTCTTTGTGACTGTATATCCTGTTCTCACAAATAACACCCTGGCTCGACATGTCTTTATCCAACATTTCCCAGGAAAATCAGCTACAAGTGCAACCCTTGTAGGCCTCAGAATTAACTCACCCACCCAAAATTTTTAATTTAAGGTAGAAAATGTAATGGTATGAGAGTAACATAAACATGGTACAATCCTGACCCTTGAGGTTACCCATGAGGGTCTTCAAGCACTAAAACTATTGATTCTACCTCATCCAAGGAAAGCTGCAGTAAATCTAGTGGTAATCATTGACACAACCAACCACTTCAAGATATTATCTATAGAGAATAAAAATCACCACCTTAAATATCTAATGAAGGTAGATTAAAAAGTCAACTACATCGCTCTCATGGTACAGGGGCCACCAAGGAGGGATCCTTTCAACTGCCGTTGCCAGCACTATCCCGTCGATACCCATCAGTCACCTATTGAGGGTACCACCTCCAAAACCCATGAATGAGGGATAAGAAAGAAACATAAGGCATGGAAAGATCTGGATAAACAGGAGTGGGATTATATACCTACTTCCACTGATGAAACCTACCAACATATTCTGATGGTAGAAAATGAGCAAGTTCATATACCTTATCACTCAGAACAAGTATGAAGACATATTCTTATAGTAGACACGGGGGAGGAGCATATCCATGCCCCATGCATGAAGTCTATTAGTATATTCTGGTGTCATAAGGAGGATATAAGTGGGATCAGATCCTCACTTTTTTTTGAAGGAAAGATAATATTAATTATAAATATCAGTAGTCGTACATAAGCAGAGCCAACAAGGGAAATTTTCTAGCCATAGTTGGTTGACGTCGAAGGGGGATAAGGACACTAGATGATGGGCCACATTGTTTACTTCCATTTTGGTAAATGAGAAGGTGCTGTAAGAGAAGCCTTGGCGCAACGAGAAGATTCTCCTGAAGATAAAGCTAAAGGCCTAGAGTCCGGCGTCACTGTGGTTGATAACATTGATAACAGAAAGGCAGTCAGACTCAATAATGATATCATCCCATCCACATTACACAATGAGAATCATCCCTACTAGTATGGCATAGGCCTCAGCAACCGCAGGTTCCAAGAAGGCATGATGTGGTTCATATTTTGCTGCAATGATCTTCCCCAGATGATTTTGAGCCAGGAGGCCGAGAGAAACAGGCCCATCCTTGGTGAGAGAAGCATCCACGTTAAGCTTAAGACTCCATTAATTTGGGGGGGGGTCCAATTGGGGGAACAGGAGGGGGAACGCCTGGTATAAAGTGTCCTTTGCGGTTCTTCCATCCCTCAATCCATGAAGTGGCTTGTTCAATCCAGAACTCGGGAGATGAAAAATGTGCAGTCTTATATCCCTATGTACAGTTTGCTAAAATTTCATTACCTCTTAGAAATAGTTGAAGAACTCCACCAGCATATCCTGAATCATGTATAAATACCAGGATAGGTTAATATTACTATCCCTATATCTAGGGAAACTCAGCACTCTGATCATTATGAAAAAGTATTTTCTCTAAAGAAATAACATATTCTTGATTCTATCCAAGAGTATTATCGGCATATTCTGGTAAAGGATAAGGAGATAGATCTGGATCATATCCCCATTTCAACTGGGGATCACTAAGTGAGAGCGACACATGTCTCAGTACATGCTAATATCTATATTGAAAAAGTCTAGTGGCATATTCCAAAGGCCCATGATTAGGCTCATATCCTCATTCAGGCCAAGGCTCACCAAGTGAGAGAAGCGCATGCCTCGATATAGGATCATAATTATATCTAAGAAGACCATACAAATACTCTAAAGGCCCAAGATTAATATTATATCCCCGTTCTAGAAGGGTCCCACCAAGTGAGAGTGGCACATGCCTCAGGACATGCTCATATTCCTATCAGTGAATCTTCTTGACATATTACAACAGATCACAGAAGCCAAGTTCATATTCCTACTTACACCAATGAATGACTGCACTAGTATCCTTCCGAGGCAATACATGGGGATGCTCATATATTCCTTCTCCCATTTCAGAGGTTCTTCGGTATATTTTGGTGGGAAATTCATATTCAGACTGGGACCATATCCCTGTTCCAACGGGGGATCACCAAGCGAGAGTGACACATTACTCAGGACAAGCTCATATTCCTATCATAAAAGACTAGAATAATATTAAAAAGTCTCAGGATTGTGTTCATACCCCCATTATTAACAAGGACCACCAAGTGAAAATGGAACATGCCTTAGGACATGATCATATTCATTTAAATAATGAGAAAGCTATTTAGAATATTCCAGAATCTTGTTAGCATTGGTATCATACTCCCAAAACACTCTATAGTTATAAAAAAGGTCCAAAAACCATTATAAAATAGGCTCATGTCCCTACAAAATTTCAAAAGTTAGGTCGGCATATTCTGGCCATGACACCGAATGAGGAAACTATCCCTAATATAATCAATTCTAGTGTCCTTGAGGTTGTTCAAGATACATTCTCAACACCCTATGGGTCCATTAACTCTTCAACTAAAGAAAAATATGATCATTACCATGATATTACTCCTCATGGTAGTGTGGATATGGATCATTGGGAATCTATTACTGACATCCTCTATAGTCAACCTCCCCACTATGATATCTCCCACAGACAAAGAAATTATCTCCTTTACCAAAAACCTCCATATAGAAAGGTGTTAAAAACTTAGACACCTTCTTATAGAGAGGTTCTTGAAGCATTGGGGTGAATCATATATAGTTCCCCATCAACTACCAGTGGTACTCCACTCCATTCATCAGGAGACCCTAAGAAGAACCTTATGTGGTTTGACCATATGGAGGTATGTAAGTCTGATAAAGAGGTAGAAGACATCGATATATGGAGAGAGTTATCTGGAAACAACCTTCCTACCATTTTCTGGCCTCTTTTCAATTATGACTATGAATCTCAGATGAGATAGAGAAGGATTACATGCTTTATCTATGAAAAAATATGTGGGCTACTAATCAGTGACTAAAGGATAGACACATCCCTTATATAGGATATGAGGGTCACCTTCATACCATCAAGATACTCTATTTTCAAATAGATGTGGCTACTATCTACATGACCTAGGATCCAAAACTAGAGAAGTATAGTCAAAATATGCAACACGCTTTCCACCATTTCATCACAAATTTTGGGTAGCTGATCTCTGAATCCACATCATGCATTTTTATTAGAGGATGGGGAAATTATGGAACATTACACTTGGACACACCCATGGAACAACATGAACCCTTAGATATGACATTATGTAATTTTACAGCCTCTATATAAATCACGGGACTAGGTAACGCTCATGATAGTTGATCACTACAAAAAAATGCCCCTGCTTCAACGATTCCAAGGCATCACGAACAGAGGATAAGGGTAACCAACATGTATTTTAACTCTTCCCCTCAAAGAAATGATAATGCATTTCAGACACATAAGATAAGGTTACGATCAACCAAATGGAATCCTATAGAAACTGACTCCCAACATGGGATGCCATCACGCCCAACTCCTACATGAGTATAGTTGTGAAATATCAAATAGGTCATAGTAGAAGTTTCTATAGTATCCATCTAGGAGTGAATCCAACCCATTGGTCCAGAGGAATATCTACCACCACCTCCACCCCTCAGATTATAAATTCATGATAAGATTTAGGACATATCACCAATAGCTGCAACCAAACCTCAACCCATTGGACTAGGAGAATTTATATCTCAATCGATATTACCAGATCCATCATCCTCCAAGAGGGTCTTGGGGAAATCAGATTTAGGGGAATTTATATCTTAGTGTCCATCCTAGGGGTCATCAAATCCTCAAATAAAATCATTTGATCCTCTATAATGGGATCAATAAATGACAATTGTGTCCCAAAATAATCCCCATCCCATAGGGTTAGGGACATTTTCATCATCATCATCATCATCACATAGGGAATATATCTTCTATAAGTTGGGAGGTAAATATCAATGGTTGGAATCCTATCCATTCCCCCCTCCATAAGAAAAACCTCTTATATTTAGGGCCTGTTTAGTATCAAAGACCAGAAACTCCCTCAAGGTCATTAGTCACAGGCTGAGATGGGAGGATCATATGAAAAAGGCAATCAAAAACTATTAGGGTCGCATAAAAAAATGACTCAATATGGAAAAGGGTCTGAGAAATGACCCTAACACAGACAATATAGAATGATCCTATTTCATTGAAAGTAATAGGACAATCACCGTTTCCTGATATACCTCAGTAAATGTCATCACGATCAACACAACCAATAATTTTCATCAAGATGAAAATAAAGAGGGTCATAGTATAGAAATCCTACTCTGATAGGAGAGTGATCTAGATGCACTAGTTGAGGCTGCACACACCTAAAATCGGAGAAGGATCCAAAAAATGACACCTCCAATTATTGAGTTTCCACCTCTATAGTGGTACCCTACCAAGGATAAAGGGAAAGGTGTGACTACATCCCAATCACCACCCATAAGTACCGAAGTTCCTTCCACAAATGAGTAGTTTTCATAATATGATAATGATATAAAAAATCTAAGAAAACTCAATGAGAAGTTACTTAGGGGAAATATTCCTATTGGTTATCATCTTCAGATAGATATGAATATTATTCCTACTAAGTTTGATCCACCTACAAGAGTGGAATATGAGCATCATGCTGGATCTGGATGTAGGTAGACAATCTACATAAATGAGAAATTAAAAAATGATCATGAATTCCCTCTATTACAATGACAACCCATCCCTCACTAGGGTATATATTTATTCTTTTAATGAATTTAGAATCGGTGGGAGATGAATACAAGGACACCTTATCAGGCTCCGACCACTCCCTATTGATGAGAGGTAGCTCAAACAACAGTGCCTCCAAAATTGATCAACGCCATAAATTCAATAGCTACTAAAATGGAAGACATGGAAGGGAAATATGAACCTATGTATCCTAATAATAATCCATATATCGAATAGTGGATGTAAATTTTCCTCCACCCAATTTTGGAAATCCTACCTTCTATACCTTTAATGACATGGGAGACCCTGAACATCATCTCACACACTTCATATCCTAATGTGGGAAAATTATGGTCCATCATGATCAGGAAGAGGCAATAAAACTAAGAATTTTTATACAAAATCTGGTAGGGATAGACTTTGTTTGGTACAAAATCCTTCCATCAGGATCAGTTGCAGGATAAGAAGACCTTCATCATCATCTCCTTTATTAGTTCATCTCAACACTAAGGAAAAAAACAATTTTTAACCTTGAGAACTGAAATAAATGTAAAAAGTGATAGGGTGTCTAAATTCATAGCCATATGGAATGTTCTAACCTATTCACTCAACATCCCTCTCTCATAGGAGTAATTACTGAAACTCTATGCTGAGAATCTTCGGGATAAACTATAGAAACCTCTAATCCTAATGATGTATCTAGGTGGGTTCTCTGAGTTCATATAAATGGATCAACATTTGGAAGATTACATTCATTGAACCAGAGATAAATCATGTCTCATTACTTCATCATAGGGGAAAAGGATAATTAAGGAATAAGCTACCACTTTTAACCTCAAACTAGCAGAAATTCCCATTCAAAAACCTAGGTAGGTACCAAACCATCCAACACCTTCTGTTGAGTGGAAACAACCACGAAATTTCCCTCAGTTGGAAGCATAGATAAATCAGGGTCGCCTAGGATTTGAGGAATGGATGAATAAATAATACTACTTTCAAAATGAAAAAGTTCCTAGTTATTTATTATTATCCATGGGAAATGACCTACTCAAGCTACCATATCCCAGGAATCCCAATGAGGTTAACCTCACTAAAAGTCCTGACTAATTCCCTTTTCATAGGAGACTGGGTCATAACATATAATATTGATTCATATTTAAAGACATTCTATAAGGAATGGTCGATTCTAGATAGGTGGTGCTTGATAACTCCCTAGAGTAAGTTCCTTGTATAATCATCACCCAGTCAGAAGAAAAGGGTGATTGGCAGAAGGTTCCGACTAGGCGTTGACAGATGTTCAAAAACTAGGTGACTCAAAAAATAGTTGACTGAGCTCATTCCACGCTAAGAGAAAAGCTATGTAGACCCAAAATATTTAAACCACCTAAGAAGGTGACATCATATATGTATCCTGAATGTGGGCATGACCATTGGGCAAAGGAATAAATAGAAGACTAAGAGTCATATTCTGCTCTAACACAAGCTCTTACTCTTAAATATTTCATTCCTACAACATCAAAATCATGGGTACTTCCCCAGAAAAAACCATCATCATAT
Organism: Viscum album; assembly: GCA_963277665.1. Classification (NCBI taxonomy): domain Eukaryota; kingdom Viridiplantae; phylum Streptophyta; class Magnoliopsida; order Santalales; family Viscaceae; genus Viscum; species Viscum album. Next base: position 1,471,387,397 of record OY728158.1, read on the forward strand.
TAAGATATCATATTTTGTTATTTAAATATGATACACTTGGTATACCCCTTATCTGATGATGAATATGCCTTCGAGTAAGAGTTCCTCACACCAAACTGAGGGAAAAGAGGCTGGAGGATCAGAAAATGAGGATACTGGGGACATCACAGGTGTGGTTGAAAACAATATTCCAATAATTTCCCCATATATTACATATATATAGACGAGAATCTTGGTAAAGTGCTATAGAAATACTAAAAGAAACATAAAGGTGTCCCAGAACCATCTGGTAGTTATCCGCACCTAGTTGTCTTACATGACCACCTAATGGGGGTGAAATTATCTGATCATCCTAGGAAATAGGGAAGGTTGAAAAGACCTATTAAACTAGAATAAGATGCTGCCTCGACCTCTGTATAAGTACCAGACTCATCTACCTTAAATTCCTCAGCTCTTGAACCACATATTAAGGAGCAGTCCCACTTTCTGAAGTGCCGACCTCTGGCATGAAAGTATGACATTCTGAATCACGTGGAAGTTATCCCAACCAATATCTCAATACTAGATGCACTCTAGCTTTCAAAATAACTTAGGGAGGTAGTAATTGAATCCCTCTAGAGCCTATAGGATTTTTAGACAAAAGTCGTTGTAGATGAGGCCTATCGAGTGGAGACTATGCCATCAAAATGCAATGTCACAATCTTGTTTACAAAGCATGATCTAGAAGAGGTTATCTGGGGAAAAATCAGGCCCCTATATGTACTAAGAAGAATTGATAATTTCAATATCCTAAGGTCTCTAATTGACAATGGTTTTGGGATTAATCTCATATCGATTTGAACCCTTAGATGTTTGGGATATAGAGAAGGGGTTTTTTCTACCACAAATATGACTATTAAAGGGTATGATAAGCATGATAAAAGATATATTGGGAAGGCCAAACTAAAAGATCAGTTTGGGGATATCACATCAGAAACTAAGTTTATGTTTATCTAGAAAGACACCATATAAAATGTCCTGCTTGGAAGACTCTGTCTCCCCAACCACATGGAAATACCTTCAAAATTCCATCAGTGTATGAAATAGACCATCAATGGAAACATCGACATAATACATGGTGACAGTTCCCCCTTTGAGACTTGTGAAGACACATATGCTGAAGTAGGTTTCTATAAAAAGGAAAGAAAAAAACCAATGGTGGATGATGATATATAGGTTTCAGCCCCAACGTCTTGGGGATTGCCCCTACAAATCCCCAACGTATGCTCAATAGTGACTATATTCTCCCTATAAATCTATTTGAGATAATAGACCTAGTTCCATGTAACACCCCGAGATTTTATGAAAAATATTCTTTTTAATTTCATTAATGTCTTGTGTTGTACGCTACACCAAAAGGAGCTTTCACAACACGCATCCTTGACTTGCCTTTCATTACATGCAATCACGACCTTCCTTGATAGCGTGTGTAGTACGCAATACTGAGTTTCACTAAACAACGATATGCTATTAAAATATTATTAAAACTAGCCGTTATGAATAGTAATAACCACTTTTTGAAATTTTGTAAATTTTATTTTTCAAAATGGACTTAATTTTTGGATTCGGAATATCGAAATTAGCTTAGGGTGAAATTTTGGTAATTTTCGAATAACTTTCATATTTTGATGAATAGTGGAAATTACTAAATTTTAATTAAAAACAACTTTTTCAATCGAAATAATTAATAGTGATAAATTATTAATTTTAGTGGTTTTAAATTATATTTAGAATATATTTTTACAATTTAATAAAATGATGGTCATTGGATGTAATTTCACATTTAAACCAGTTATAAACAAGTTTCAATCTTTTGATAGTTATTATCTCTTAAAAACATGCTATTTGTTTTGACAACGGGAATTAATTTTTAAATTAGTTAATGCAACTGATATGTTTTGAATTTGGTAAAATAGACATAATTTTTGAGTTCATAATATCAAATATAGCTTAGTCCTAATTTTTGGTATTTTTCTGAAAACTTTCAATTTTTGATGAATAGTGAAACCACTAAGTGGTAGTTAAAAAAAAACTGAATTGTTCATAAAACTTAATTTTACCGCTTCTGTGAGTGGAATTACAAAAATCTGAGAGACACGGTTGATGTCAGTAAGTAAAATGTGGTTCAATGAGATGAAAATAATTTTTGGTGAATAATAACTTTTTACTTTTTTTTACCACGGTTAAAAGTAAATAGGGTAATTAAGGGTAGAAATGATATTATTATTACCCTAACACATGTACTAATTCTATTGGAAAAGTGTAATTCGACCAAAAACAAACTTAGGAATAAAATATGACCATTTAGGCCCACTTGGATTAGATTAGGACATTTATTATTAATTTATTTAAAGAAGGGTTAAAAGAGTTAAAATCAAAGTTTATTTACTAAAACATTTTTAATATGGGGTTATACATAAGATAAATTCGACTATAAATATTCATTATAAAGCTAAAAAGATTTCCTATATAATGGTATTTTATTTTTAATTTTTAGACATTAAATAGTTTAATTTATTTATGACACAACGATGATGCAGTAATTATCTTATTAATGAAATATTGACATAATTGATGTTATAAATACCCAAATAAATATAATTTGAGACTTTTTATGAATTCCACTAATTTTATAGGTAAATATGACATGTTAGTATTTATTTAATTAACTTTTTTCGAACTTATCATTCTGTTATGATTTTCACAAAAATCAATTACTAAATAGTGTCAAAATTTACATAAAATAGTTTTTAAAACAAATATTATATTATTAATTGTTATTTTATTCCTAAAAATATAAGGTTCGGCCAAATGACTTAGATAAGGTTATATATATTAATAATAAACAACTTTGGGTTCGTTTGGATTCTTATAGTAAGTTTATTAACCTTATAGTATAAGAACACAAGAAGACACGGTAAAAGTAAAATTATTTAACTTAATGTTAAATCTAAATGATAAGGTTAAAATAGGAACCTAAACTTGTCTAAATTCTATTGGATGAGAGTATTTCGACCCATACCCACCTTAGATTCTAAATATATCAATTTGGAGCTATTTAAAACCGAACTTGACTTTATAATAAAATAATATTTTTAGTTATTCCAAAGGTACCCCTCTCCTCCCTTATAAAAGGGCACCTCCTCCCTCTCTTCCTCACACAACTAAGAGCCTTCAAGCTCGGCCAACCTCTGCCAAATTCTCTTATCCACTTCCCTAGAAACATCCTAGAGGTTCTGGTCATCCTCAAAGAACAATTTTGGTACCCTAAGAGGAGGTCTCAAAGAGGCGCTTCAAAGAAGAGGTAATTTCCGTTACCAATTCTTTCACCTTTATTTCTTCTTCCACTTCTTCTTCTAAGGTTGTTTCATTATGAAGTAATAATATCAGTATCACTCATATACTGATATGTTATTATAAGTATGAAACAACCCTATTTCACCATCTATCCATCCTACGGAAAACAAAATCACCGCGCGTGCGTACGTACGGAATACCGTCTCCACGCCGTGGTGTAATCTGCTTTTCCACCAACACCTTACATGGATGGGTATTATGGTGTAAAGAATAACTATACATAGTTATTAGAACATAATAATTATTCTGATATATTGTATCATCCACTCCAATTCAATTCAATAATTATGGAAATGATATCATCGCTCGTGCGTACGTACGGACTACCGTCTCCACGACGCGATGAGATTCATTCTCCATGTTAACCATTTAAGAATGATTATAAAGTATATATAAGAAATAATAATTAAATATATGACATTATAAAGCTACTGGATTTATGTGTATATATATGTATGTCATCTACTTAATTCCATTCAACTCAATAAGGAAACTAAAACAGCGTTCATGCGTACGAACGGTCTACCGTCTCCATGAACGGTGTATTTCTTTCCATTTACTGATCTATTATATATATATATATATTCTGAATATATATTATATATAAATCATGTTTTATATTCTGTAATTAAGTAATCATTATCTAAGTAATCATATGAATAATTACAAGTCAAAACACGGACGACAAATGAAACAATTTTACCCAAAACGCTCTTTAACATGGAATTTACCAAAGAACGGGTAATATAAAGTCATAAGTGAACCATATATGATATCATAACAATGAATATGATTCTTTAATAAGTCAATGACATTATTTAAATCATTATACAGGAGGTTCAGACACTTACGAAGCAAATCGGACCTAAGGTAAGGGAAAATCTCGCAATCTCAATTTTTATCCGAGACTGTTTATACTTTGAAATTTACTGGGGTGTATTTTATCATCCACATCCATGTTTCATCAATATGTAATATTATTTACATACACCTACAATTGTTTAAATCCATTTTTACCCTTCGGAGAGTTTTTAGTAAAGGATATGAAAGGAATATTTTATCGTTTTTCGTACGAGGTACTTTTTGACTTTTCCGACAAAAGTACGAAGAATGTTTTTTTAACCTATACGCCATGAATGGATTTTTAAAACATTATTTCCAAGAAGCTTCCTTTACAAGTTTTCAAGTTTATTTTTAATCAAATTCTTTTATTTTATATTTGAATGACATGTTAAGAAAGGAAAAGTGTTTTTGAAGTAGAAAGGATATTTTCCTCAAAAATGGAGTTCAAGTGTTTTATCAAAATTATTTTCCATCTAAGATAATATAGGGTTATGTTTCTATACCTATTACTAAATTGATTTGATTATGTTGTGATGGAATTATTTTTATGAATTCCTTTATCTTATATGAATTGTTTTATGATGACATGTTGTTTAAGAATCCCATTTTTATTACATGGGTTATGCAATGATGTATGATTTATGATTTTATGGCACACATAAGAATGGTATCATTATGAGATGGGTGGGACCTATATCTCCCTCCAATGCATTGGGTAAAGATTTTATATCTCATGAGATAGACATGGCTGGAACGGTAGGTTATACCGGTTCAGTGAAACAGGACTGAAACGAGGGTGACTCGGTTCAGAAAGGGACTTTGTCCACTAAGATAGTCTTGGCAATGAGTCTTGACTAACAAGAAATGATTCTCTATGATTATGTGTGTATGACACAAAGTTTCATGTTTTAAGTTATGATTATTTTGATTACATTTCACTGCCATGATTTATCCCATGTTATGAAATTATGCTCTCTTTTGCAGGTTAAGATTTCCAAAATGTTATGTTCTTATGAATATGATGTGATTGATATTTCTTTTGTTTACCATTACTGAGCATTTGAGCTCACCCTTTTATGTTTTCTTTTCCCCAGGACATAAATAAAGGATTTAGGTTTTAAAAAAAAGAAGATCTTTATGGGAGATGTTGAAGATCTTTCACCTCGATTAGAAGATTATATTCCGAGTTTCCAAAGACACTAAACTATTACGGTCCTTATGCGTGTGTTTTTGTTATGTACTAAGTATTCCGCAAAAGTAATGTAATGTCCATGTACGTCAAGCTTCATGTTTCTACAGTTGGTATCAAAGGCAAAGGAGGTAGGAATGTATCCGATCCTTGGGAACTCTCACATGTGAGAGTTGGACGAAGCATGGCTCTCCGCCCAAGGGCTTCATGAGGAAATGACTGCCACTGGGGGTGGTGGTGTGTCCCGCCCAGGGGGTGTAGCCACCCATGGCGTGCCCTGATAGGTATCAATTATAGTCCACTGGAATTAATTCCAGACCACTACAGTTGGTATCAGAGGAAAGGTTTAGTCAACCTTTGGAAACTAGGATGCGAAAACGTTAGTGAGATCCCTAGAGATATTTCTATGGTATGTCTAGGGATGTCCCTAAGGATAAGTATACATATAGGATATAGTCCTAGAACTATGGTAACGATATTAGATTAAACCAAAGATGTTAGATATTGAAGTTACTCCCCCTTTATTATGATTTTTGCCTCTCACACTATTCTTTTTGGGTTTTAGAAAATGGCTGGAAACAAGATGATTCACGATAATGGAGGATATGATGGACAATGGAATGATAATATTCATGAGAAACCAAATGAAATGGGATTTGGAAGTCCAAACATTATTATTATGCCGAATCAGCAATCTCATAATATGATCAATAAAGTAAAATTTGTTAAGTTTCCTGACTCGGCTAATAAGAGAAAGATGGAGTTTCATTATGATCATAGAGGAAAGAAAGTTCAATTTCCTCTATGTAAATCATGTGGGAAGAGGCATCAAGGAGAATGTTTCAAAGGAACTGGAAGATGCTTTGGGTGTGGAAAAGAAGGACACAAAGCCAGTAAGTGCAAAGGAAAAGGTTCAGTTAACACTAGGGATGAGGATAATGGTATTGCTACGACATCAACAATGGTTAAATGTTTTAAATGTGGAATGTACAGGCATTATGAAAACCAATGCCCTAAGGGAAAGTCTCATGAAGAGAATCAGTATGGTCGTATGGGTAGTATTTATGTGGATGATGATGAAGAGACTACAAATGATATGTGAGATGAAAGAATTGTTGAAGCTCGGTCAATGGTTTAAGAATGTAGTGGAATGATTACATGTTTATCATGTGTAATGTTGTATAAGTAATCTCATGGTACTATGGAATAAAGATACATCTAAGGATTGTTACACTGTTGTCTTTCTTTGAGTTTTCAAAGTGTTTGATTAATGGTACCAGTATCCATGAAAGGTTATTCAGATATTTTTGGAATATAGATGATATGCGCATAATGAAGGGATAAGTAGAAAATGAAATGTTTGACAGTATTCATGAGCTCATGATTGATATAAGGAATAAGTGATATCATGGTTTGAGTATATAGAATTTTGAGGATTTTGGTATGTGGAAAGAGTTATATTTTTACAGCACTCATGTTTTCACTAAGATTCAATGGGTATTCATTTTTCAAGAGATTACATGATTATGGTATTCACATGACTGGAATGTGACGAACAAGATATATGAGGGATAAATGATGGAATTCATGTAATCATTTTCTCTATACTATGAGCTTGGGCCGAAGTATTTTCGATAAGCCTAAAGATTGGAATGGATTATGTTGGACATAAGTTAGTATTGTTTAAGGATAAAACTTTTTTTGATATTATTGATGGGATGTTATAGTAATATAGTTTTAGAAAAAGGACAACCTGTAGGACGGGCGACAACCCATCGCATCGGACAAGGCTGTGGGAATCAAACCCACAACCGAAGTGCGACTGGCCTTTATCGCCTACCACTGGCCTACAGGAAGTCCCTGTTTAGTAGAAACTAGTTTTATTTTATTAAGTGGTATGATATATGAAGTATAAGTTCATTTTTGGAACCATATACGATTAATCTAACTATAAGATGGACTTATAACTTTTGCTAAAATTTTGTTTGAAAGAGATGGAATGACCCATCATTCTATCACATGATCTACTAACACATCACGAATAACAAATTCAACTTCATTTCTTTAAGGGATGAAGTGGAAATTGTTCAATTCACGAACAATAGTGATATTGTACCAAAATCATGCAAGTATTTCTTTTAATTCATCAACTTTAGGGAAATGATCTTGAAAACCAAAAATGTTGTCCTAGTTCCCTTATATTCGATTAATCAGATGGTACCTTAGATCATCACAAATCAATAGCTTTGTGATTGTTGGCTTTTTCATAGCCTTGTTCTCTACCACTCTCCATTAGAACATGATGGTTAGATTTCTTTTCCATATCCATATTTTCACCTATGTGGAAACCCAGTGATTAGTTTATTTGGGTAACCGTTACGTTTAATACTTTTGTTTTTAAAGATTGGTTTTGGTATTCCTTTTTACGATGTGGGTTTCTATTAAAGAAACTTTCGAATAGTAAACCATTTATAACCCTGACAAATTTCGAGGGCGAAATTCATTTTAAGGGGGGTAGAATGTAACACCCTGAGATTTTATGAAAAATATTATTTTTAATTTCATTAATGTCTTGTGTTGTACGCTACACCAAAAGGAGCTTGCACAACATGCATCCTTGACTTGCCTTCATTACACGCAATCACGACCTTCCTTGATAGCGTGTGTAGTACGCAATATCGAGTTTCACTAAACAACGATATGCTATTAAAATATTATTAAAACTAGCCATTATGAATAGTAATAACCACTTTTTGAAATTTTGTAAATTTTATTTTTCAAAATGGACTTCATTTTTGGATTCGGAATATCGAAATTAGCTTAGGGTGAAATTTTTATAATTTTCGAATAACTTTCATATTTTGATGAATAGTGGAAATTACTAAATTTTAATTAAAAACAACTTTTTCAATCGAAATAATTAATAGTGATAAATTATTAATTTTAGTGGTTTTAAAGTATATTTAGAATATATTTTTACAATTTAATACAATGATGGTCATTGGATGTAATTTCACATTTAAACCAGTTATAAACAAGTTTCAATCTTTTGATAGTTATTATCTCTTAAAAACACGCTATTTGTTTTGACAACGGGAATTAATTTTTAAATTAGTTAATGCAACTGATATGTTTTGAATTTGGTAAAATAGACATCATTTTTGAGTTCATAATATCAAATATAGCTTAGGCCTAATTTTTGGTATTTTTCTGAAAACTTTCAATTTTTGATGAATAGTGAAACCACTAAGTGGTAGTTAAAAAAAACTGAATTGTTCATAAAACATAATTTTACCGCTTCTGTGAGTGGAATTTAAAAAATCCGAGAGACACGGTTGATGTCAGTAAGTAAAATGTGGTTCAATGAGATGAAAATAATTTTTGGTGAATAGTAACTTTTTACTTTTTTTTACCACGGTTAAAAGTAAATAGGGTAATTAAGGGTAGAAATGATTTTATTATTACCCTAACACATGTCCTAATTCTATTGGACAAGTTTAATTCGACCAAAAACAAACTTAGGAATAAAATATGACCATTTAGGACCACTTGGATTAGATTAGGACATTTATTATTAATTTATTTAAAGAAGGGTTAAAAGAGTTAAAATCAAAGTTTATTTACTAAAACATTTTTAATATGGGGTTATAAATAAGATAAATTCGACTATAAATATTCATTAGAAATCTAAAAATATTTTCTAAATAATTGTATTTTATTTGTAATTTTTAGACATTAAATAGTTTAATTTATTTATGACACAACGATGATGCAATAATTATCTTATTAATGAAATATTGACATAATTGATGTTATAAATACCCAAATAAATATAATTTGAGACTTTTTATGAATTACACTAATTTTATAGGTAAATATGACATTTTATTATTGATTTAATGAACTTTTTTCGAACTTATCATTCTGTTATGATTTTCAAAAAAATCAATTACTAAATAGTGTCAAAATTGACATAAAATAGTTTTTAAAACAAATATTATATTATTAATTTTTATTTTACTCCTAAAAATATAAGGTTTGGCCAAATGACTTAGATAAGGTTATATATATTAATAATAAACAACTTGGGGTTCTTTTGGCTTCTTATAGTAAGTTTATTAACCTTATAGTATAAGAACACAAGAAGACACGGTAAAAGTAAAATTATTTAACTTAATGTTAAATATAAATGATAAGGTTAAAATAGGAACCTAAACTTATCTAAATTCTATTGGTTGAGAGTATTTCGACCCATCCCCACCTTAGATTCTAAATATATCAATTTGGAGCTATTTATAACCGAACTTGACTTTATAATAAAATAACATATTTAGTTATTCCAAAGGTACCCCTCTCCTCCCTTATAAAAGGGCACCTCCTCCCTCTCTTCCTCACACAACTTTGAGCCTTCAAGCTCGGACAACCTCTGCCAAATTATCTTCTCCACTTCCCTAGAAACATCCTAGAGGTTCTGGTCTTCCTCAAAGACCAATTTTGGTACCCTAAGAGGAGGTCTCAAAGAGGCGCTTCAAAGAAGAGGTAATTTCCGTTACCAATTCTTTCACCTTTATTTCTTCTTCCACTCCTTCTTCTAAGGTTCTTTCATTATTAAGTAATAACATCAGTATCACTCATATACTGATATTTTATTATAAGTATGAAACAACCCTATATCACCATCTATCCATCCTACGGAAAACGAAATCACCGCACGTGTGTACGTACGGAATACCGTCTCCACGCCGTGGTGTAATCTGCTTTTCCACCAACACCTTACATGGATGGGTATTATGGTGTAAAGAATAACTATACATAGTTATTATAACATAATAATGATTCTGATATATTGTATCATCCACTCCAATTCAATTCAATAATTATAGAAATGATATCATCGCTCGTGCGTACGTACGGACTACCGTCTCCACGACGCGATGAGATTCATTCTCCATGTTAACCATTTAAGAATGATTAAGTATATATAAGCAATAATAATGAAATATATGACATTATAAAGCTACTGGATTTATGTGTATATATATGTATGTCATCTACTTAATTCCATTCAACTCAATAAGGAAACTAAAACAGCGTTCATGCGTACGAACGGTCTACCGTCTCCATGAACGGTTTATTTATTTCCATTTACTGATCTATTATATATATATATATTATGAATATATATTATATATAAATCATGTTTTATATTATGGAATTAAGTAATCATTATCTAAGTAATCATATGAATAATTACAAGTCAAAACACGGACGACAAATGAAACAATTTTACCCAAAACGCTCTTTAACATGGAATTTACAAAAGAATGGGTAATATAAAGTCATAAGTGAACCATATATGATATAATAACAATGAATATGATTCTGTAATAAGTCAATGACATTATTTAAATCATTATACAGGAGGTTCAGACACTTACGAAGCAAATCGGACCTAAGGTAAGGGAAAATCTCGCAATCTCAATTTTTATCCGAGATTGTTTATACTTTGAAATTTACTGGGGTGTATTTTATCATCCACATCTATGTTTCATCAATATGTAATATTATTTCCATACCCCTAAAATTTTTTAAATCCATTTTTACCCTTCGGAGAGTTTTTACTAAAGGATATGAAAGGAATATTTTATCGTTTTTCGTACGAGGTACTTTTTGACTTTTCCGACAAAAGTACGAAGAATGTTTTTTTAAACTATACGCCATGAATGGATTTTTAAAACATTATTTCCAAGAAGCTTCCTTTACAAGTTTTCAAGTTTATTTTTAATCAACTTCTTTTAGTTTAGATTTGAATGTCATGTTAAGAAAGGAAACGTGTTTTTGAAGTAGAAAGGATATTTTCCTCAAAAATGGAGTTCAAGTGTTTTATCAAAATTATTTTCCATCTAAGATAATATAGGGTTCTCTTTCTATCCCTATTATTAAATTGATTTGATTATTTTGTGATGGAATTATTTTTATGAATTCCTTTATCTTATATGAATTGTTTTATGATGACATGTTGTTTAAGAATCCCATTTTTATTACATGGGTTATGCAATGATGCATGATTTATGATTTTGTGGCACACATAAGAATGGTATCATTATGAGATGGGTGGGACCTATATCTCCCTCAAATGAATTGGGTAAAGATTTTATATCTCATGAGATAGACATGGCTGGAACGGTAGGTTATACCGGTTCAGTGAAACAGGACTGAAACGAGGGTGACTCGGTTCAGAAAGGGACTTTGTCCACTAAGATAGTCTTGGCAATGAGTCTTGACTAACAAGAAATGATTCTCTATGATTATGTGTGTATGCCACAAAGTTTCATGTTTTAAGTTATGATTATTTTGATTACATTTCACTGCCATGATTTATCCCATGTTATGAAATTATGCTCTCTTTTGCAGGTTAAGATTTCCAAAATGTTATGTTCTTATGAATATGATGTGATTGATATTTCTTTTGTTTACCCTTACTGAGCATTTGAGCTCACCCTTTTATGTTTTCTTTTCCCCAGGACATAAAGAAAGGATTTAGGTTTAAAAAAAAGAAGATCTTTATGGGAGATGTTGAAGATCTTTCACCTTGATTAGAAGATTATATTCCGAGTTTCCAAAGACACTAAACTATTACGGTCCTTGTGTGTGTGTTTTTGTTATGTACTAAGTATTCCGAAAAAGTAATGTAATGTCCATGTACGTCAGGCTTCGGGTCTCTACATTCCATATGTCCAAGACCCTCCTTCCCCCAGTGACAATGTAAAATAAAACAAGCTCCGAAATCTCTCTGTAATGACTCTAACAATAGGGGATGATAATGCCTTTTCTCATGGACTCTCTCACCTTGACAATGATAGAGATTCCCACAGATTACTAACTTCATATGAAAATTCCTCCACAGTATCAAAGGTGGAATAAGAGCAGGATGACCTCAGGAATGCCCCTACCACATTAGAGGAAGGCTTATCCACCACCATTGACGAGATCAAGTAGGAAAATATAGGAATAGAAGAAGATCCATGACCTACAAAAATTAGTGCCACCATGTCCCTCAAAGATGAAGAAATGAACATCTAATTTCTAAAGAAACACTGATATGTGTTCACTTTAAACTATAAAAAAATGACCAGACTGAATCATGATGTGGCGATGCACCATCTTGAATTACCCGATGACTATCAAGGCTTCAAGAAAGCATCCAAGAAGATTCACCCCTATCATGCTATAAATGTAGAGGCATAAGTTAAGAAATTGACCAAATCCAAATTGTTTTGAGAAGTAAAATACCTAATACGTATTACCAATATTGTCCACATCAAAAAAATAATGGGAATATTTGGGTCTGCGACGATTTTAGAGATGTAAATTGACATTTCCCAAAGGAAGACTTACCATTTCCAATAACAAAACTATTGATCAATAAAACTTCTTTCTTCCAAGACCTTTTCTTCACGGATGGGTATTTAAGGTACAATTAGATAATTATGTCCCCTAAATATGAATAAGACACTACCTTTAGAGAATTATAGGGGATATTTTTCTATTAGGTTGTGCCCTTTGAATTAAATAATGCTACCGGTTCATATCAATGTGCCATTAATCATATATTTAAGACTTTATTGGGAAGAATAACTGAATTTTATGTTAACGACCTGGAGTTTAAATCTTAATAGTGATGTGATCACTTAACAGATCTTCAAATGGTATTCTATAAGATATGATAGCATAATTTAAAGATGAATCCGGTGAAATGTGATTTCAGAGTAACATAAGGGAATTTCTTTAGCTTTGTGGTATTCCACATCAACATCAAGGTCGAACTAGAAAAGACTAGTTTTATTTTAGAAATTTAACCCCCAAAATATCTCAAAGAACCAAGGGGACTCCAAGGGAACATCAATTAAATTTGGTGTTTCATAGCCAATTTGGCTGGTAAAGCTATCCTCTTCACTAGGATAATGAAGAAGGGAATTACCTATCAGTGGGATGATGAATGCTAAGAAACCTTCAAAAGTATCAAGTAGTATCTACAACACCCACCAGTATTGATTCCCCTAGTAGAGGGAAAGACACTAATCTTATATGTGGCCATTATGGAACACTAAATTGGAACCCTATTAGATTATAATAATGATGTGAGGAGTGAGAAAAATATCTATTACCTCAGCCTAACAATTCTAGGTACTGAGACCCAATACTCAGATGTTAAGAAGAACTGTCTCACACTCATATTTGTAGTTTATAAGCTAAGGTATTACTTATATCACCATGTATTCCATCAAATATCTCATATTTATCAGATCAATTACATCCTTGGATGCCCCATGCTAACTAGGAATATGGACTAATGGGAGGTTATTCTGTAATAAGTTGACATCCAGTATGTGTCACAGGAGGTGGTAAAAGAGAAAACCCTAGATGATTTCCTCACAGCACATCCCAACCTATAAATTAAACTAATAAACACCAAAATCTTATATTAGGATGTTTTCTATGCCCATGACACTCCCTGGACATGGGATATGTATTTTTATGGAACCTCCCAAAGTCCTATCAGTAAAAGGATGGAAAATCAGAAGCTCAATCGTGTTGGATTAGGGATTGTATTTGTTTCTCCAAACAAATAATTTTTTCCTACTCTTTCTCACCATCTGAAGTCTATAAAAATAATGAGGTAGAATTACAAGCCCTCATAATTATCTTAGAATTTTACCTACAATATAAAATATACAACCAAAATATCAAAGGGGATTCAGAGCTAGTGATAAAGTAGATAAATGGAGAACATGTCATCAAAAAGGAAGAATTTCCCCTATCAATAGATACATCAAGGGTCTAATAGAATAACTAACTTTTATACCACATTGTGTTAGGTTTTCTGATCACATAATTCTCACATTGATGCATTGGGTAATTAAACCATAGTATTGGCCAACCCTGATCAGGAGGAAGCAGTCTTCCATATCACGCACCGAAGAATGGTCTCGTTGATCATCATATGTGATATATAAGAAATAAATTAGGTCAAAACCTACTAGAGAATGATAAAACAATATACTTACCTAGATGGATGGATCCCATAATTAGTTATCTAAAAAATAGGATACTTCTGATAGATTGAGTCGAAAGGGAATAGATTCAGCACTGTGCAACAAAAGTTACCCTATAGGATGAACCAAATAAGAAAAATTCCTTCTAAAAGATATGATTTGATGGAATACTACATAGATGAATAATAGAAATATAGATTCATATCATCATGAAATAATTCCATGTAGAATCCTACGGTGCTCATCAGTTAGGGACTAGGCTCTCCCACCAAATCATAAGGCTGGGTTATTACTTGAAAACCATGAAACGTTCCATCATTGATTTTTCTTCAAGACATAGTGAACCACTGGTTGAAATATAACCAAACTTTTTATGGTATTACCATACCATTGTTGGAGTTTAATACGTTTTTTAGGAGGTCATATCCAATTATGTTGATAATAATAGAGTTTGGAAGGATTTGAACCCTTATCAATGTAACATAACTGTGATAATATCTGCAACAAGGTTTATACATGAGATAAACCTTGGTTATGATTCAGAATGTATTTTCTTCAAGATCAAGAGTTTGATAGGGAAATATAGAGTGATATTTTACCTAGGGTTTTTCCTTTATACATCCCTAACTAACACCAGAGACCAAGAGAGAGTGTTGTCAATTGAGAATTTTTTATTGGAAGAGATACACTCTGGTTTTGGAAAAAACCATGTTTCCTTAGGTTTTTTAGTGAAGTTACATGAACATTACAACTAATTAAAGACAACATTGAGATTAGGGGTATTCCTTATTAAGGTTCAATGTATTTACAAGAGTCATTTTTAAATATAATCTAGTGGTGTAAAAGTAATTAGATATGGGTGATGCTTTGGACCATTTATACCATCAAATCTATATAATATTTATCATACATTGTGTGTTAGTGGTTTAGTTAGGATTGGTTGTACGTGATGAATATATTTGAGAAATTGGTGGTAGATGAAGTTAAAAGTATGATTTATGTCTTCAATTTTGACACAGATACTCATAAATACAGGTGTGAGTCATTTTATTATTTCTGTGTTGTGGTGATATTAGCCAGACCCCTTCAGATAAAGACTACCAATGGTGGTAGTCATACCTTCACAATTATTTATGGATAGTGTGAGGTTTCTATCAAGTGAGAGATATTATTTTATGGGATTCCACCGTATTAGGATGAGACCCTATGACATAATCCTTTATAGGGATTGGATGGTTCATAATTTTTGTGAGGTAATATGTAGTTAGGATGATGGGTTGATGTTCACCTTAAATGGTGAGTGGGACCCATTATGAGAATATTATAGGGTTTTTTTCCAAGAAATTTTTTTATATATTTCTTATGATTCTATATCAATATCTCCTACTATGTATTGGGCATCCTGGATATGCTTGGAGAGTTGATGGTTTATCTAGGAGACCTATAAAAAAAAGGTTTCTCTATGATATTTGTTATATCTTTTACTGGTGAAAAGGGGAAAAGTGGTTCTTGTGGGATGAACTCGGGTCATTATTGTTAGATTTTGGATATTTGTAAATCATTTTCTAGATAACTAAAACTAATTCAAGAGTGAGTAACTTTGGAACTAGATTATGAAACCAGATGAAGATGGTGGTGTGATAGTAGAAGTAAAAGTATAGAATAAGGCATCAACATGTGGAATTTCCAAAAGTGTGGTGGAATTTGAGGATTGATTTCAAAATCATACACTATTCACCAGAATTCACAAGTTGAGGCATTGAAAAATGATGTATTTTAATAGTTACCTTGATCTAATGGCACATTTTCACAAATATAATTTGGCGATTTAGCCAAAAAACTCATTAGAATCATCTATAAAAGGTTAGTTGGGGTTAAATGTTTAGTAAGAATATTTAGTTGTAATCTTATTTTGTTTCTGAGTAGAGTTATTTTATTTAGTGATCATGTAACCTGAAGGTTTTCTCTCTTAATTTGAACTTTTCATCATTTCTACCATGAAGTAGGACTAAGTATGAACCATGTAATTTACTTATGTTTTAATTACATTTATTTCTATGTTATTTCAGTTCATTTGATTATGGAAGTTCTTGAATAGATGTGAGGAAAATGTTTAGGGATATTTTAGAGATTATTTATGAATCTTAGTTTCTAACATTGGGTTTCATCTATTTTGAAGGTTCTAAACTCTTGTTATGTGATTGAGGTTTCTTAAGGATAACTTCCAAAATATTGGGTCTTGGCATAATAAGTGGTATCAGAGATCGGTTATAGAGTTTTTGGTTGTCAGACCCTTGTTAAGAGTTTCAACAATCGAAGTATAATGTCATTATATTATTTACATTGTAGGAGATTTATGGTAATCAATTATTGATCCATTTACATTTTTTTAGATTTAGTGGGAGTTCAATAATTATGGAAGAATTTTGTTGGAATACGGTAAGATATATATTGATTAATTAAATGGGTTAGATTTTATTTTTTAGAGGATGTAGGTTAAAGATTATTTTTCAAGAGAGATCTGGAGCACTGTTGAAGAGAGTCAAACCAAAATTTATATCAAAGGAATAATGGAAAAAACATGATAAAAAATAACTAGGGGTAATTTAGATAATTATAGACCATAATGTGTCTTTTAGCATTCGATATGTAAAGAAAAATATTGAAATGATGTTAATTCTTGTGAATAACTATGAAAATCCAACAGCTATTAATAAAGTATTTATGATACAATGAATTTTTGATATAAGTATTTTAGAAGGAATGTAAGTGTCTGATCATGTAAATAACTTCAACATGACTTGGAGTCAACTGAAGTATATTAGGGTGAAGTTTATTGGAGGCTTATGGGAATTAATAATTCTATGGTCACTTTTAGAATCATTGTTTGTGATGGTTACTATGGTGATAAAATCAAATGGTAATTCCGACTTAAGGTTTCTGGATGTTCAGGACCTGATTCTGAATGAATAAATTTAGATTTATG
This sequence comes from Viscum album, assembly GCA_963277665.1. Classification (NCBI taxonomy): domain Eukaryota; kingdom Viridiplantae; phylum Streptophyta; class Magnoliopsida; order Santalales; family Viscaceae; genus Viscum; species Viscum album. The sequence goes on from OY728158.1 coordinate 1,471,404,846, forward strand.
GGACCCAAGATTCTTCTAAAAGTTTATATAGTGTAGAAGGTAGGGGTGATTTATTTCATGGAAAAGTTAGAAGAAGGTAAAGTAGAAAGGAGAGAATATTCGAGGTAGTTTAGCTGATCTATTGCTTTTATACTAAAATTGTGAGAAAAATGTGAATTTAAAGAAATACTATAGAGGTTGAAGGGAAAATTTTAAAATTTCATATATAAGCATTATTTCATAAGAAATGAACAGTTTGGTGTTGAGTGTCACTAATCCACTTGAGTAATGTTTAATTGACTATGGGGGTTTTTTTCACTCTATTTTAGAGAGAGAGAGAGAATGTGAAACTGTGCTTTTGGATGATTCAAAAGGGTTCACCATGAAGATGAATAAACTCTCAAGATTTGGGAAAGTGTTATGTTATCATTTAGACATATAATAAAACCTTTAATTTTAGAGGGTCTAGTACATACAAGGTTTACTAAAGAACTTAATATCGATAGGACAACTAGAATATATGGGATTCTATACTATTTTGCGTATAATGTTTGAAAATTTACATGAGGTTATATGATGGTGGATAAAGGTGGAAGAGATGAGAAATTTTATCTAAATGGGAATTAAAAAGGAGTAATTCATGCTAGGGAAATAACTTCTAGATATACAAGGTTGTGCCATGATCTTCTCATCCATATGGGTGAGAAAGGGATGAAATTATTGGATGCAAAGTGAGTACTGATACTCAAATGCATAGAGTATAGAACATGTGATGAGTGTATCCTTGGAATGAAGTATAAGGTATCCTTCAATATGGAATGAAAGTCACTGAATATTTGGAAGTTAGATTTAGTTCATATAGATGCATGGGGGTCAATCTCAGTTCATTCTCACAAGGGATCACTATATTATTATACCAGTATTTATGATGTGATATAAAAGTGTGGGTGTTATTCCTTAAGAAAAAAACCAATATTTTTGGAACCTTTATTATATGTAGATCCATGGTGGAAAAGGAGGCTGGAAATAAGTATAAATTCTTAGGGTTTGATAATAGGGGATAATATATAAGTAGGTTGTTTTGTATGTTACACTGGTGGAAAGTCATGTGATTTGAGAAGATCATACTTTGAACACCAAAACATAATAGTTTAATAAAGAGGATGATTCAAAATTTAAATTACAGGGTTTGGAGCATGCGATTACATTCTAATTTTCCCATGAAATTTTGGGTAAAATCTATAATTTCTGCATACTATCTTGTGAATCAAATTACTTCAATTCTGTTGGGTAAAAAACTTCTATAAGAACTATAATATTGAAGTATGGTGGATATATCCCATCTCAAAGTTTTTAGTAGCATCAAAAAAGTCCATTTTGATGTTAGGTAAAGGTAAAATCTGGAGGTAAAGTCCCAGACATGTATCTTTATTGGGTATGGTGATGAAGACTTTGGATTTGATCTCTGGGAAAATGAATTATGTAAGGTTTTATAGTGGTTGAAATTTCCTAAAAATGATTAGAACTTAGAAGAAGTTTTAAATGAGAACAAATAATAATTTAATGACAATGTTCATCTGGATGGAATTTGGGAAGTTCTAGATAGTTTCGAATATACAATAGTTTTAAAGATACTAGAATTTTTAGAAGGTGATATTTCAGAAGGAAGTTAGATTATATTAGTACCACTAGGATCATATATATCATAATACTTAATGACTATAAAATATTAGGGAGGATATTTGGATGTAGAAATTTTGGAAGTAGTAGTTTCAGAAGAAGAATAACTACAGGTTTAGTTTTAGAGGCAAACATGGATCAAATCCTGGTATGGAGGTTTAGAAGTGGCATGTAATTCATTATTCTTATGGATGAAGGAGAACACAAGTGCTCAAAAGAAACAAAATTTTTGAGTGAATAGTCTATAGGTGACAATTAGCCATGATTTAAATAGAATTTTTGTTGGGGATGGTACGACTAGTAGTCAGTAGTTTTAAATTTTTATGAAAAAACTAAAAATAAAAAAAAACTAAAAAAAATATAGAAAAATCAAAGAAAAACCCATATTCCTCATCCTTAAAAATTTCTATGAATTCCCCATATCCTCCCAAACAATCCAATGGATTTGTTTAAACCATAAATAAAGTGAACACTTCTTCTACTTAGGAGAACATTAGGGATAATCAAATCACTATAGACCCATTCATTTCCCATCCAATCGAACTAGATATGGTCAATCCTAGGGAAAAAACCCTTAAAGAACATGCTTCCCCTGATATGAATTACCAACCCCTTGGTATTTAATATCCAAACATCAAGGATGAATTTGAACTTAAATAGGGTTTGATTAATCTTTTTACTCATTTCCATGGACTAGATGGTGAGGATCCATATCTTTATCTTAAAGATTTCCCAGTGGAATGCTCTACTATGAAGCCTCAAGTGGTTTCTAAAGAACAAATAAAACTTTTAGCATTCCCTTTCTCCCTAGATGGATCCCCCAAGTCATGGATCTATTACATCACCCCTCATTCCATAACCTCATGGAATGACATGAAGTTTGTCTTTTTAGAGAAATTATTTCTTATTCCTCAAACTAATTCTATTCAAAAGGAAGTAAGTGGTATACATGAATTCCCCAATGTATCACTCCCTGAGTATTAGGAGAGGTTTAAAAATATTCTGGAAACCTTCGCACACCACCAAATCCCTGAAAAAAATATTAATCCAATACTTCTGTGAGGGGTTATTGGATATGGAGATAACTCTCATTGATACCACAAGTTGCAGTTCTATTATTGACAAAACTCTTATAGTTTCATGAGATCTCATAAGCAACATGGCTGTAAAGAAACAAAAATTACATAATTGAGAACATTATCAAGTTAAAAAAGTATAAAATAATCAATCTATAGAGCCAAATAAGATGACTAAGTTGATGATTGAACTTATAAGTATTGTTAGAAAACTAGCAGTGGTTTCCAAATTCCCAACCTCATTTTCTACACAGTCTTTATTCCCCAAACGTATAAAAAATTATGAAATCAATAGATCACCAACTCATCCAACTGAAACATATCTAAATATTCAAGATGATCAATTAGATTCATCTAGACCATTGAAGCTTAATGAAACCTATTATAAGTAGAACACCAACCCTCAAATATCAATCAAATTCTTTAGAAACTCCATCCAAACCCACTCTTATCTATTATCTTATACCTATAACCTATTCTCAAGGCATGGAAATCTCTTCTCTCATCCCCCTCAATTCCCTCCTCAGAATCTAAACCAATTAAAATATGGTCAAGGTGGTGGTAACTTCCAATAACCTTATCATTTTATTCCTTCACATAAAAGGAGAAATCCACCTTCTTCTCCTCTTGGATTCCACTATCCTAGTGATCCTTCCTAATTCCCTACCCAATAAAATTTATTTCCCAAGAAGAAAAATTAAGGAAATCCCTATTCAGGACAAGCCCATTCTTCCAAGAAACCATGGGAAAGTGTCCTAGAAGATATTTTATCCTTCACCCATTCTATACTTAAAAACATTAAAAATAAAATTGGTCAAATTTCATCCCACCCAACTCAACAAAAAACCAATTATTCCCAACTCCCATCTCAACTATTTACCAACCCTATGGGAAATATAAGAGAAAATTCACTTTGATCTAGAAAGAAAATATATATACCTAATGATTAATCCTCTAACTCTCCTTTAAATGCTGATCTATAAAAATAATAGAAAAGAAATATAGAAAAAAAACCTAAAACCATTCCCTCACCTCCTTCTATTCCTCTAAGGAACCCAATTCCTTTTCTTCAAGTTGTCTCTAAGCCAAATAAGTCCTTTGGAACTGATCATGAAATGATTGACATGTTTAGATGCGTTGAAGTGAACATTACCCTATTAGATTCTATAAAAAAATATCTAATTATTAAAAGTTTCTTAAGTAAATGTGAACCCATAAGAGACAACTTAAGACCATCAATAACTTTTCAACCCAACATTCCATACCCATAAAGTGAAAATATCCAGGTATATTTATGATTCCATGCCAAATAGGGAGTTCCAACTTTGATGATGCACTCATAAATCTAGTAGCCTTGATAAATTTCATGTTCGAATCCATCTTTTCCAACCTTGGTCTAGGTCCCTTGCACCCAATGGGTGTTGCCATCGAGTTATCTAGTCGATGCACTTCCAGTCACAAGGGAATAATTTAGGATGTCCTTGTCTAAGTTAATGATTTTATATTCCCAACTTATTTCCATGTTCTTGACATGGAAGGTGAGATGAATTATTCTAAATCTACTCAAATTATAGGAAGACCATTCCTCATGATATATTGAACTAAGATTGATGCCCACAATGGTATCTTATCCATGTAATTTGGTGACCAACTGGTCAAGTTCATTATTTTTCAAGCCATGTGATACCCATCATAGGATCACTGTGTATTCTCTATCCATGCTTCCAAGGAAAATTATAAGAGGGTATTCACCCCTATTACATCATTTGAATCATGTTCTAATGAGAGAGGATTTTGTGAAAATTTAACCATGATTAACCAATTCATAAAAATGGAAGTTGATTTTGACCATCCATTCATATACTCCAAAAATCTAAAGGATCTTGAAAAATATCTTGAATAACATATCAAATCTAATCTATACCACTCCACCTTGAATAATATTGAAGAAAATGAATCAAAACCAATTTAAAAACCTTTCATAGTTCCTATGTTTTCTAGACCACAAATAAAGGATGAAACTGATCTAAAACCTTTTCCTGTGCAAATGAAATTTGAATTCATTTTACATGATCACTCTTATACCAACAATATATATGATACAATTATTGAAATTGAGGAGTCAAAACTTGTTCAAGTGTTAGAGAAAACAAAAAGGCCATAGGTTGGACCTCATATAACATACCAAGAATTAATCCTTCCCTTTGTCTAAGAAACTACTTTTTTCTTGAGGTATGAAGAATTTTATTTCCATAAATTTTTAGTTTAAATGCTTAATTATAGCCTAATGTGAATCCCCATTGAGGTCATGTAGGTATCATGGGTTTCCAAGGCTTATTCAAATCCCCAAAACCAACTTTTGGCTAGAAAAAGGCTTGCTCCAAGGTTATTAGAAACTACATGGTTCAGTACACATGGTTACTTCTAACCGTGTGAGCTTAGAAAATGGGATAGAGGAGATTTTAATGTTTGAAAAACTATGTGATTTAGTGTGCACACCAATTCATGTACATTTTTAGTTTTTGATAGTGGACTGAGACATGGTCTGTGCAGAGTTAGTCAAACCATTTGTGAAAACTATACGCAGTTCCCCTTCCTACATTAGATGGCATATGGTTGGAACAAGGTTTATCCAACCATGAAAATAAACCATAAAGCCTATTATTTTTAGGCAAAATGACTATTTTCCACTTAATTAAAATTATAACCTAATTCTATTCTCATTTATCCTTTGTGGACAGTAGAACACCGTGGGAAGCTCATCTTAAAGCTAAATCAAAGATTTTGATCCCTATCCTCCATCTGATCTTAGAATCAAGTTCCATCAGTCTTTTTAGATCCACATCGATGAGTACTTAATTCCTTTTTATCCATTATCTACTATTCATGGTATCAAATATTTAATTTAGGTGCAAGATAATTTTCTCTATTTTTAGGGTTTTTGTTTGTTCTTCATTTTTCTACTATTATGAATTGAACCAAGAGATGATACTAGATGAGCACTCCATTATGGGACTATGGTAGGTGGTATCATGATTTTTCCTTAAATTCAGAGTGTTTATATATATGACATTGTTCTGCGCACCCAATTTTTGGAGTGATTCCCTTGAAATGAAATTAAATCCTTTTTTAAATGGATAGGCATGGCCTATGTAATTTGAAAACCCATTGATGAATGTTTAAAGGTTATGAACCTTGAATTGGAACCACTACTTTGGTGTGTTATTTAATTAAATGGACCACCATAGGTGTTAAATTATTTGAGTCACCCTTGAGGCATGTTTTTTACCATTTCTATGGAATTTCAATTAATGAATTGAATTTGTAATATGAATTGTGAGTTAAATTTATTAAATGATGGGGATGAATGACCATGACCCTAGCATCTTTCCATGTAATTGCTTGTTAATCTTCATTTTCTTCTTATAATGAAATTACCATGAGAGATATTAAGAGTTTAAGGCTTCTAAGCTTATCCATGCCTTGAGCAGCTGTAGGGTCCTAAAAATTTCTCCAAGGGAAGAAAATACCCCCACAATCACTTTGTAGAAGGAATCAAGTAATATTAAAAGTCTAGAAAGTGAATGGAATCAAATTGAGTTGAAAATTTTAGAAGAAACTTGAAGGAATTCAAGTTTTCAAATAATTTCAAGTGGTTCGCGTACCATCACCAGGAAGGATCTGTGGACCATCTGAATCGCAAACCACCAGGTATGCAGAATTATTCATGAATTGCTAGACCGTGGGGTGATGGACAACGAACCCAGCGGACCAAAAATTGTGTCGCTGAAGGACTCATATGCATGAAGGCTGTCCACATACCATTCTGCGAACTCATCAGTTCGCAGAAGAAGAAAATCGAAAGGGTTTCATGAACCATGATCACGAACTAAAGACTCCACAAACCCCAGTTGACCAAGTCTTCTATGGGTCAGGATATCTCTTTATGGGCCTCCAAAAATGGTGCCGCATGCCCATAGATATGATTGACCTGATTCTCTATAAAAGGAGCAAAAAATGAATTGAAGGATGACAAGGAGAGACGAATGATGAAATCTTGAAGGAGACTCAAATGTTGGAAGTAAGAACTTAGAGAAGATTCTAGCTTCAGTATTGATTCATCGACGAAGCCCAAATTGCGAACCATTCTCTCCGTAGGTAAAGCCGTCCGCAAACCATAAAATGGGGGAACTTAATAATAAAAAGAGAACCGAAAACCTAAATGGTGGAACCGCGAACCATATACTTTTCACGGATGACTTTCTATGAACAAAATCTCTCGGACCCTCCCTCAATATGGTGCTTTGTGTAGTGTACTACTGTGCGGACTGAACCCAACACCACGTACTACATCGGTATGTAGATGGAACCAAAAGCAGCGTGATGGGTCACATAACACTATAGTATGTGGTAGTCCATACCCATGACTGCGTACCGCATCGGTATACGAACGACCCCTCTAACCACATACCACTATGGTATGCGGAGCCTCCCCTACCCCGCATAAGAAACTAGTATGTGAAATATAGTATTTTTAGGTATTATTTCCTCAAGTTCCAACCTCACCCCTCCATTACCGTCCAGTCCTCTATAATCCCACTGTGAACCAGTCCTCCAACATCAGGCCAAAGCCTCCTCCAAATCCAACAGACCCATATGATTAGACCATCGAGTCCATCAGTGTGCCCCTTTGAGTCTACATACCCATGGTAAGAAAAGTCACGAAGGCTATCCCCACAATAGTTCAGACTTTGGGAATTTTCATGGGTCTACATTCCCATGGTAACCTGGAGTTCAACCTTGGGATGCCGAAATGAACCTCCCCATTCCATGGATTAAGGGAGATCAATTTATTTTCCATTCAATGAGGAATAGTGATCATTCGAAGGAGTTATTTTTGTTTCTCCTTTGAAGAGGATGAAACTCCTCCCCTTCCTAGAATGTATTATAGGGACCTCCCACTAAGGTAAGTCCCTAATCTTCTGAGGCCAAGCCGCATGACCTTTAATGTCATTTCACATTGAAAGGTTCATCACTCCGTGCCCTCACCCATGGTCTCCCCAACCTCTTCCACCGTAGGCTCTCCCTCTCCCACCAACAAGAGTGGAAGAATGTGGTTGGTTGGATCTCTCACATACTCTTGCTTCTCACACCGATCATGACTCACGTGGGCTTAGAGGTTTGTGAAGATTACAATATACACACGTTCTGAACTATGAGAACTCTGATTCCTAATCAAACCAGGATACATAGGATGCCCACTCGAAGGCCTAAGATCAAAAGAGTTCCCTCCCATAAAGGTTTCACCCAATCATGTATTCTCAAATGGGTAGCTCCCATGTGCAATCCCCACATAATTCTGAACTATGTGGGTTCTGATTCCTCTCCCGAGGATACATAGGAAACTCGTCTTATGAGTCCAATCCCAACATAAAATTACCTTTAGTTCCCCTGGATGATGATAAAATTTAGAGTGCCTTATTATATGGATCAAGTTAGCAGTACCTCCATAACATTAAATATATGCATGCCGACGATGATTTGGAAAATCAAGGGTATCCCATAGACACACTAGTCAGGAATAAACCAAGTATTCACAAACATTTGAACATGAATTAAATCTATAAGAGAGTCCTGGAATAGAAAATAATCCTCCCCCAAAAGGGCGTGGTGAGCCCGATGTCCCATCCTCTTGACCAATGGAGTCCTCAAGTGTCGTTGGCTAAATCATCAATCAAAGAGAACCTACCTTTGGAAAGTAGGTCCATGAATCATGGATACCAAGGCTGTTGGGTGTTTTTGTATCCATGAATAAACCAGTTGGAGACCATATGAGGAATTTATATCCAAGGAGGACTGATTTCATGAGTACTTGACCCCACACAATGGCCCGTTGTTACCGAATGACTGTGGAATATCCTTATCAATGCCAAAGGGATGAATTACCCAGTCCCCGTGGGGTTAATCCAACCCTCTTCTAAAGGATAATGATTTATAAGGGGTTGAAACAAAAGAAATGGTGACTTTTATAGGAAACCTTCTTCGAAAAAAGGGACGAGTGATGATCCTCATTAGACCATTCCAACATTGTCACGCCCTGGCCCTGGACTACCCAGAGCCAGTGCGGTTTTACATAAAACATGGTGTGTAATTTTTTTTACAAGAAGAAAGATGATTATTACACATCATGTTCCACTAAAGAGGATATTTTTGGTTTAGGTCCTGGAGAATCAGATACAACTATTACAAATCTTCAAAAACTGAAAGAGAAAGAGTCTCTACAATACTGCCACCAAACAGTGTAACTCAAATCTACTAAACCTGTAAAATTTATGTTAAAATGTAGGGTGAGCATATGAATTACCAGTAAGGGGTTTTAAAATAAAATAATGTTTCAATTAAAAACTCTTGAAAAAATTCCTTTAAAATTAATCATAAATCGTTTTCTTAAGGAAAGATGTAATATATGAATCATAACATAACATTTTGATCACAAAATACAAGTGAACCTTTAAAGTAATATTAATAGGGTTAAAATGAAACATGTTCCAATCATAAGCATGATCATATCAAATATTAGGTGTACAAAAAAAAAACAAGTAAGAGTCATGTGAACTTTAATAAACGTGACATGAAAAAGTTTAAGTACAAAATTTACAACTGGGAGTAATACATGATCAGAGTTGCGCATGAAAATAATAACTTCAATTTATTTATTTACTAACTATAAGCCATAAATTGGCCGATAAATTCTCTGAGTGCTAAATAAACATCATGCCATATGCATTTACATTTTTTTGATTCTCATAAGTACAAGCTCCTTAACCAAGTATATTCTACTAGTCAAATATTCACTTGGTTAATTAAATTACATAGTCATAATGAGGAAAGTGCATATACCGAACTATGTCAAGGCCTCGTGCCAAGACCATAAAATCTATGTTAAGGCCTCATGCCAAGACCGTAAATAATCATTTTGTCAAGGCCTTGTGCCACAACCATAGTTTTTCTCATGAGACATACCGATGCATCAAGGGACTATAGCGGGCCCACCCAACACTTACTAAGTCCAATGAATTCCTCATTTCTCTAAATCAAAGTTCTTATACAACTTTGATTTATTAAATTACTCATCACTTATCATTCCAAGTGTCACATATTAATTGGTTTCTTATTTCATATTATTCAAAGTGTCCCATACCACTTTGAATAATTTAATTTCTCATTTCATATTATTTAAAGTGTCCCATACCACTTGGAATAATTTAATTTCTCAATTCATATTATTCAAAGTGTCCCATACCACTTTGAATAATTTAGTTCTTAATTCCATAAAAGGCCATTTGTGTTTGATTACATTTTTTTTATCATTTACATATACAAAGTGAATCGTGATTATAAGTGTTAATAACAATAATAACAACTGCATGGCTATAGAAACAAATGACAAGTATGATAGGCAGATTATAGCACATGTGACAACAAAAAAAGCACATAAAATACAGGTTTGTGACATAAAATGATAACCCTAAATTCTAAAATCTTATTACTAAAATAAAAAAAATACATAATGGAAATTCGCCATGGACTGGATACATAATTAATTAAAAGGTAAAAAAGATATTTCATGTGGGGTATTAAAAACATAGTTTTCTAAACATTCATTACTTGTGTGCTTATGTATAACATATCACAAGGGTATTCTCAATTATTTACACACAATATTAATAATTTAAAGGCATGAAAATAAACCATAACTAATACCATATAATATTTATGAAAATAAGTGATTCATACATATGTATATAAGAGTAGCAAAACCCAAAAATTATACTCATAAATTCTCCATAATTACTAAACACATCAAAAGTATAATATTTGGAAAATCCAAAATTATCTAGGGTTTAGTATTGTGTAAATACATTTATACACAAGGGTGTATATAAAGAATTGTATTTTTAAATAAAAACCTTTCATATTTCAAAATCAATACGTGTTATTCATTCTTAGAAATCCTTGGAAAATTCTAAATAAGGTTTGGAAAATTCTAAATAATATCGAGGATAAAATTTTATATGTATACACATATACTCACTTAACTAAGTATAAATAATGTATTAAAGGGTTTACACCAAAAATCCAATGACACCTATAATGACTTAAATATATTAGACACATTAATTAATAAGGGTTCTTAAATTTTAAATTGTAATATAAAATTTAAACGATTTATTTATTTAACAAAATCATAGATATGTTTATGTAAACATTGATATACATATATAATTTATGTGTATAACCTATTATACATAGTATATATAAGGGTATTACACTAAGATTAAATGAAACTCACATGTTTTAAACATATTAGGGACATTAGATAAAATAAGGGTTCATTAATTTCAAAATGTTCCATTAAATATAAATGGTTTTGTTTATGAAATATATATACATATATATGCTTATGTTTATTTCAATTTATATAGGATCACAAAACATCACACATCCCTGGCATGATAAAGAATTAATAACTTCAGGTAGGATTAAGGACTCACCATCTTAAAAGGAATCAGTAGGTCTTATACTCAACTGTATATATATACATGTATATACATATATATGTATATATATAAAAATAAAAACCAAAACAAGGCAAGAAAACTCAGGACCCTTACATGTTTTGAAGGAGGAGGATAGGTCTGAGGAAGCTCGAAGGAGGTGCTGGAGAAGATGAACACTCGTAGGGTTTGGGTGCAAAAGAGTTGTATAAATAAGATATATATAATATATTTTAAAGTAATTGGTATGGAAAACCGGGATCCCTCAGTTCAAAATAAGACCGAGGGTGTCAATATTTGTGGAAAACGGGTGAGAAGAGGGACTAAGTAGTCACGGGTGTGGAACAAAAAAGAAAAGGAGTAGCATGAATACTGGTGCGGTGGATGTGGGAGGTAGAAGAAGAAGGAGACGAGGAAGAGAAAAAAGAATAAAATGAATGGTCGAGATTTGATCATACCCTGATCTAGCAGCTGGGGGTGTCCCTTTGAGTTTTAAAAGGAATTATCGGTTAAGATTAAATATCGACTCGATCAGACGACTATGACATGATGCAGAATTTTAAAAAACTTTGAATGTTCACGATTAGATCACGATCAATTGGATGACTGGTAAAAAGACGGAGGAAATCCATGGCTGTAGGGGATCAATGATTTAACTGAAATGGATGACTCAGATCTTACGTGACGAGATCTGATGGTTCAAATTGCGTTTCACCTAAAAAAATCCATCCCACATCGAAACGGGGTGGCTTCCTGATCTCCCTTATAATCCCAGAGCTCCCTACCAATGCTCAGATTACTTCTTCCCCCCTCCCAGTACTGCCCCATATCGGGTTCTGCGAGTGTGCTATGCACCCACCCTTGCCGCCGTGTTGCCCTGCATGGTGGTACGCTCTAGTTCTCTTACACACGCACACCCGTTCTCACATAGGGCTTACTATTCCCCCTATGTGCGTGACCTAGCACGCACCATGCGTGCGCACCGCCTTGGTCCATTTGCTAGGGGTTGTGTGTGAGATTCCCACTAAGGCCTTGAGTGGCTACTTAAAAGGTGGCCCTCATCTAGGTGGGGTACTCACCCATTTTTTTGGAAAAGTAAAAGTTATTTTTATTATAGATAAGATTACAATCAAGGAACATATTTTCCCAAAACACGATCCCTTCTCAATTCAACACTTTGGGAGATTAAAGTACAAAAATACTTAAAACATTCAAGATGCTTTTATAATTAAAAATACTTAGTAATACCATTATTTTTTATGTCTAATAAGAATAATATTTATAATTACTATACAGAAAATTAATTTATAAAAATGAGTACCATTAATTTAAAACATCTTTAAAATATCATTATAACCATAGGATATTTAAAACATTTGAAAAGTATTTAAAATACATTCCTAAGTTTGAAATTCTACTAAGTTTTATTAAATACGCTTTCATATTTAGAACCATAATGTTAAAGATAAAACTTAAGATATGTGAAACATATCAAAACAATTAAAATTATTAAGGTAGTTATGTAGGTTTTATAAAAATTCCTACAATATATATTAAATTTTTACTTAAATTATTTTAGTTTAACAAGATAAAAATAGTAACTTTATTTTGAAACTCCAAACGCCCTAAAAGGAATATAACAGTCATGTATATCTCCAATGGTCAAAAATACCCTTATAAATACATGTTTAGTGTAATTCCACTTCTAGACAACCTGGTAAAAATGGTTCTCATCATTCCTATGATTCTCAGTGCAGTTGCAGTGGATCTGGCCATACTGATGTTCATTGTGATGGATCTGAAGGACCCCTACTATTTTCATGGGTTCTTTGTTGTATTGGGTGGTCTCCCTGTAATTATAATAGGTCTCTTAGTGGGTATTTTTGGTTTGTTGAATTCTCTTAGTCTTGAATCAATGTAATAATTTCAGCATTAATTGAATAAAGAAAGTCTTATGTTTATAATTATTGTTTTAGACAACATGAGAAAGAGGAAAAACCAAACAATATTGTTATTACATAAGGAATAAGTTCGAGTAGTATAAAAATTAAATAGAATAAAATCATAATATTATTATTACATATGAAATAGGTTTAGGGTGTCACATTATCCTTACCTTCAACGAATTGCGTCCAAGCAATTCCAAAATACTTATACAAAAACTACTGGCAAAAACAAACACACATCACTTCCAACATCCCCTAACAAAGTTTGACAACGTGAACAATATGATGAAATCCCCCAAGTGGATCCATAGATTGGTTTTCACTCCCTCAAATTCTTTGACCCAAATACACTGTGTAACACCCCAAGCTTCCACAGTATGCTTCTCTTTCAATAATGCAATAGCTTGCATTATACGCAAGTTCGAGATTCTAACACACCATGGCCAATCAAAGTAGCCGTTATGAATAGTAATACCCAATTTTTGAATTATATAAATTTTATATTTCAAAATGGACTTCATTTTTGGATTCGAAATATCGAAATTATCCTAAGTTGAATTTTTTGTATTTTTCTGAGAACATCCAATTTTCGATGAATAGTGAAAAATACTTAAAAACAATTTTTTTAATCAAAATAATTTATTGTGATAAATTATAATATTGAGTGGTTTTAAATTATAATTAGAATATAATTTAAACATTTTATCCAATTTTGGTCATTAGAATTAATTTCACTTGGAAATTGGACATAAACAATTGTCAATATTTTGATTGATATTGTTTCTTAAAAACAGGTTATTTGTTTTGACAACGAGAATTAATTATAAAATTAATTAATTCAACTTATATGTTTTTAATTTTTTAAAATATACATCATTTTTGAATTCGGAATATCAATTATATCTTAGGGTGAATTTTTGGTATTGTTCTGAAAAACTTCATTTTTTGATGAATAGTGAAACCACTAAGTGGTAGTTAAAAAACTGATTTTTCATTTAAATGAAACTTTACCACTTCTATGAATTGAATTTCAAAAATACAACATACATGGTTGTAATTAGTAAGTAAAATTTGGTTCAATCTGATGAAAATAATTTTTGGTGAATAGAAACTTTTGAGTTTTATTAACTGCGATTAGAGGTAATTAGGGTAATTTAAGGTAAAAATAATATTATAAGAATATAAAATATCTTTTCACATGTACTAATCTTATTTGATGAGTCATGGAATACCAGGACAAACCATGAGAATATTTTTGGGACCCCATGGAGCCACTTGGGTAAGATAATGACATTAATACCTTTTATTTAAAGTAAAAATAAAAATGTCACAAACATGTATTGTTTTACTAAAACACTTTTTACAAGGGGTTATACAAGTTATATTTTAGACTATAAATATTAATTAGAAAGATAAATATATTTCCTACATCATGGTAATTTTTTTATAATTTTTAGACATTAAATAAATAAATTTATTTATGACACCATGATGATGCAGTGATTACCTCATTAATGAACGATTTAAATAAAATGAAAAGATAAGGTAAAATATAAGACTTACACTTGTAAAAAACATATTGTATGGGTGGATTTATAACCCTTATCACCTTATATTCAAAATATATCATTTTGGGACCTTTAAAATCTGAAACTCATTTTATAATAAAGTAACATTTCATGACTTTCCAAGAGTGCCCCTCCTCCCTCTTATAAAAGGCCCCCACATCTACCCCATTTACCCACACCTCTCAAGCCATTGAATCAACCAAACTCTACAAATTTTATCTCTCCACATCACTCTATTCATCCTAGAAGCCTTAACTTATGCAGAAAGCTCTTCAAGAAACCCTTTTGGTTCAAACCAAGGGGAGTTACCCGATTTAAAGGTAATGTCTTCTCTTATGTCCTTTTGTTTTATTTTGCTTCTCCAACACCCTAAACTATTTTTATTCCTTTATTTTGTAAAAACAACAGTATATTAAATATACTAGGATATTGTTATGAGAATTATTTGATTTAAACATACACACACTCCCGTCTAATGGTTAAAGAACATACTGTTTCTGTGGGTGGCGAATTACTGCCTCATGAAACGATGATTGTTCAACATTATTTTAAAACCTCTAATGGTGGACATTAAGATGTTACTATATTTATATATGATATATATTATGTTTATGTTTTACTTATGATTCTGTATTTTTCATTTATGTCATACCTTTATGATTTCCATTATGGGTAAACGCGATAATTTCATTTTAGGAAGTGCGGACTACCGCCCCCTCAAAGTGATTTGAGTCGTTAATTCCATATGTGGGATGTATAAAGAGTGGAGTTAATGATATTATATATGATATTATACTGTAATTATAATATAACTTTATATTATTATGATTTAATTCCATTAAATACGAAATAGAAATGAAAGTAGAGTTCATGCGTACGTATGGCTTACCGTCTCCATGAACGGTGCATTTAATTTATTACCTCTAAATGTTATGTAATATTATAAATCCATGTATATACTAGATATATATGATATATATGATATCTACATCATGAATATAATTCTGAAGATAATGGATATTTTATCACATAAACAAATTGTAATTATAAGAAGTTTATTTTTGACTCAAGTACCAAGGATCGACAAAATGACCGTTATTAAATTAAATGATTATATAATGTTCATAACATTGTAATAAGTTATATAAAAGGGATAATGAACTTGAAAAAGGTTCTTAAGAAAATATAAATTAACTATAGTTTATTATTCAGGAGATTAAAGAACAATCGCGTCAAGTCAGACATGAGGTAAGGGACTTCGTCTCAATCTCCTTTCATTGAGGCATATTTCTTTTATACGGTGTATAAAACCCTTTGACTTTTACTTTTATTTAAAAGGACTATTTTTATACGAATTTTTTTACTAAACAACAAAAGGAATGTTTTGTCTTACGTATGCGGCGACAACAACTTCTCCGCTGCCGTGACCATTATTTGAGTTTCGACTTCCTCTACAAGCCGTAACTTTTTTTTAAATGAAAAAAATACCATGTTTTACTTTTCTTTTATTTTGGTATTGAAAATGGTTTTGATAATGTTTTGATTATATCAATTTTTTGTATTGATATCTTGTGATTGAAATGTGGAAATGTTATGTTTCCTTTATTCATGTTTTATGGGATACGATTATGTTATGGTTCTTGGGAATTGTTTATGATATATTTAAACCTTTTCATATAAGGAATTCATTGGAATTAGTAAGTGATGGGTGGAGCCTTCTATAGCTCCTAGATGCATCGGTAGGTCTCATGAGACAAACTAGTGTCTTGGCACAAGGTCTTGACAAAATCTTATTTGTAGTCTTGGAACAAGGCCTTGAATATGTGGTTATGATAGACTAGAATTATGCATTCCATCATTATGAAAGTGGTTATTGATATTTCATGTGAATATTCGAATAGTAGAATATCCATGTGAATAAGTAAATAACATTATTTCATTTTATTTTTTCCATGTTATTTTGAAGTTCAAGTTTAAGAGGATTTTGTTTTAGTTATACAATTGCCTTAAATGTTTATACTTGTTTATGAAAGTTTCTGCTATATTGTTATCCTTACTGAGCATCTGTGATCACCCCTTTCTATGTTTTACTTTTCCCAGGATGTGAAAAAGTTTATTATGATTGACCTGTTGGGATATTCTAAGGGATAAGTGTGTTCAAAGGGGACAATATGTTGTTGTTGTTTTTATTTCATGATGTAATGTAAAACTTATGAATGTATCTAGATTTTCAAGGCTACTAAACTAATTGATATTTTGAGACTTTATCTTTTTTGATCATGCCAATGTTATGTAATAATGAACCAAATCTAGGTAACTAGGTTCGGGGCATTATAGTTGGTATCAGAGGCATTTTAGTACTAACCTTGGAAGCTATATTTAGATAAACTCTGATTAGAGCGCATATCCCTAAGATAGAATTTGAGGATTAGTATAGAAGAACATCCAAGAATTTTGGTAAAGTATAGATTTTGTGTATTTTCTGAGAAATACATCCCTTTATGGATACAAGAAGGTAGAGGCGACTCTAGCACAAATGTACCTAGGAGTGAAAACTCCGACAAGGAGTTTCGAGCTTGAACCGAGGTATCCTGGTACACGACAACGAGCCTTGTTACACTCTTGGTTATGACACTCCCAGGGGATATGCTTATGATAATTCATGATTTCTTTACAAAACATTATGAAGGGTTTATGAGTATATACTTCCTCAAAGAAAACATTTTTATGATTATGGATTATATCCATAAACTGTTCAATTTATGTTAGGTGTTTTGAAAGTTTGTTATTATGTATTTCGATTCATAAACTAATCTAGTTTATGACATTGTTTAGAAATGGAGCCAAGTGGAAGGAATGGAAACCATATCAATGAATGAAATCCATGTAGGGATTTACCTCCTGCTCAAGATAATTATAGTGGAGCTGGTGATACAACTAGTGCTGATCATCTTATCACCATGCTGGGACAATTCACTCAGGTTATGAATAATAACCTTACTCGTATAGAGCACCCTGATCCTCAATGTGGAGGATCAATGTTAGGCCGCTTCATGAGGAAAAAACCACCAAAATTTAATGGGGGTACAAATCCATTAGTAGCTGAGCAATGGATAAATTCCCTAGATAAAATATTTCAGGATTTAGGGAGTAGTGAAAGAGAAAAAGTTGTCATGGCAGTTTACCACCTCACTGGAGATGCTGATCAATGGTGGTCATTGATTCAAAATACAAAGGAAGATGAAGAAGTATCAAGTATGGAATGGAGAGAGTTTAAAGATATTTTCTTAGAAAAATACTTTCCTCATGACCATTGAGCAGATATGGAAAGATAATTTATGAGTTTGAGGCAAAAGGAGGACGAGAATGTTGCAAAGTATGAGTCTAACTTTACAAATTTAGTGAGGCATGCTGCAGATTATATATGTAACCCAAGAAGTAAGATTGATCGTTTCTTTGATGGGTTAAAACCATTTCTCCATCGAGATTTAGTATCACAATCCTTCTCATCATATGAAGATATTTTCTCGTGTGCTATCAAGACAGAAAAGGAATTCTCTAAGTCA
Organism: Viscum album; assembly: GCA_963277665.1. NCBI lineage: Eukaryota > Viridiplantae > Streptophyta > Magnoliopsida > Santalales > Viscaceae > Viscum > Viscum album. The sequence goes on from OY728158.1 coordinate 1,471,423,219, forward strand.
TATGACAACAAAGTAAAGCAAGAGAAGAAGATAACGGTGGAGCAAGAGACAGATAAAGGGAAAAAGGGAAATAATGATTTTCTATTATGTGATAATTGTGGTAAGAAACACCCTAGTACTTGCCTAAAAGGAATGGGAGTTTGTTACAAATGTGGAGAAAAAGGTCACCAGACTCATGATTGCAAGGGAAAGAAAGAGGCTGTCAATGTTGAATTCTACAATTATAGAGAAATGGGGCATTATGAAAATGAATGCCCTAATCACCAAGAAAACTTACCTTAGAAAAAACCAAGGGAGAAAGGCCAAGATTACGCTGTTACTACAGATGAAGTTGAATAATTAATGTATTTGTGTTTTTGGACTCAAGGATTATATTCTGGTTATAAGAATAATGTGATATATATAAGGATTGTACTACAGTACTTGTTGTTTTCATTAAGGATTTAATATAATAAATCTAATAATATTTTTAGTATGTGATAATAAGAATCATTACTTTGTTTGGGGAATCTGATGTTACAATTGATTTTTGAATTTAGAAACCTTTAAGAGAGAGAGTTTGGACAGAAGTATTTTGGATAACAATAAAGGTTGGAATGGATTATGTTGAACTTTGGATAGTATGGCTTAAGGTTAAAACATTTCTTAAGATTATTTTTGGAATATTATAATACTATAGTTTTAGGAAAAGGACAACCTGCAGGTCGGGATATAACCCTTCGTTTCGGACAAAGCTGCAGGAATCAAACCCATAACCATAGTGCGACATGAATTTATTACTTACCACTAGCCTATATGAAGTCCCTAGTTATTTCAAAATATTTTTTCTAATCCAAATTGCATGTGTTAATATTTTGAACCTTGTACAATTATGATAAATATAATATTTTTGAGTTCTATTATCTTTTTGAGTGAAAGATGAGTTTGTGGTAGAAATTAGTTGAAAGTTGAAACTCTACTTGTCAAGTATATATATATATATACCTATCTCTTATTCTATGAATAAATTAATTCTTAAACTTTAGGAGAGGGATATTAAAACAAAAAATGTGTTATCCTAATACCTTATGTTTTGTTAAATTGATGATATTTTAAATCACCATAGATTGAAGGCTTTGTGGCCCTCAATTTTACACTTGTTTGTTATTGATGACCTCAATCACTCCCTACAAATATTTACATTTTCCCTCCAATAATGTGTATCTAATTTCCACCAATGTTATCCTAATTGAGATCATAATTTGGTGGTGACTTTTCATTTCCCTTTCCCTCTTATTAAGGCTAAATTTTATTAACCTTATTTCTAATGTGGGTTTTCCACAAAGGTATTTTCTATTTTCAACCTTTTATTTTCGAAGAACAATTTCAAATTGTGAGGACGCAATTTATTGAAGGAGGGGAGACTGTAACACCCCAAGCTTCCATGGTACGCTTCTCTTTCAATAATGCAATAGCTTGCATTGTACGCAAGTTCAAGATTCTAACACACCACGACCAATCAAAGTAGCCATTATGAATAGTAATACCCACTTTTTGAATTATATAAATTTTATATTTTAAAATGGACTTAATTTTTGGATTTGGAATAACGAAATTAGCCTAAGTCAATTTTTTGGTATTTTTCTGAGAACATCCAATTTTTGATGAATAGTGAAAAATACTTAAAAACAACTTTTTTAATCAGAATAATTTATAGTTATAAATTATAATATTTATTGGTTTTAAAGTATAATTAGAATATAATTTTACCATTTTATTCAATGGTGGTCATTATAATTAATTTCACTTTGAAATTTGACATAAACTATTGTCAATCTTTTGATTGATATTATTTCTTAAAAACACGCTATTTGTTTTGACAACGGGAATTAATTATAAAATCAATTAATACAAATTATATGTTTTGAATTTTGTAAAATATACATCATTTTTGAATTTGGAATATCAATTATATCTTAGGGTGAATTTTTGGTATTGTTCTGAAAAACTTCAATTTTTGATGAATAGTGAAACCACTAAGTGGTAGTTAAAAAAACTGATTTTTCATTTAAATGAAACTTTACCGCTTCAATGAATTGAATTTCAAAAATAAGACATCCATGGTTTTAATTAGTATGTAAAATTTGGTTCAATGGGATGAAAATAATTTTTTGTGAATAGTAACTTTTGAGTTTTATTAACCGCGATTAGAGGTAATTAGGGTAATTTAAGGTAAAAATGATATTATAAGAATATAAAAATATCTTGACACATGTAATAATCTTGTTGGATGAGTCATGGTCGACCAAGACAAACCATGGGATGATTTTTGAGACCCCATGGAGCCACTTGGGTAAGATAATGTCATTAATACCTTTTATTTAAAGTAAAAATAAAAATGTCACAAACATGTATTTTTTTACTAAAACAATTTTTACAAGGATATATACAAGTTATATTTTCAACTATAAATATTCATTGGAAATATAAAAATATTTCCTACATCATTGTAATTTCTTTATAATTTTTAGACATTAAATAAATAAATTTATTTATGAAACCATGATGATGCAGCGATTACCTCATTAATGAACGATTTAAATAAAATGAAAAGATAAGGTAAAATATAAGACTTACACTTGGCAAAAACATATTGGATGGGTGGATTTAGAACCATTATCACCTTATATTCAAAATATATCATTATGGGACCTTTAAAATCCGAAACTCATTTTATAATAAAGTAACATTTCATGACATTCCAAGAGTGCCCCTCCTCCCTCTTATAAAAGGCCCGCACCTCTACCCCCTTTACCCACATATCTCAAGCCATTTTATCGACCAAAATCTGCACATTTTATCTCTACACATCCCTCTATTAATCCTAGAATCCTTACCTTAGGCAGAAAGCTCTTCAAGAAACCCTTTTGGTTCAAACCAAGGGGAGTTACCCGATTTAAAGGTAATGTCTTCTCTTATGTCCTTTTGTTTTATTTTTCTTCTCCAACCCCCTACACTATTTTTATTACTTTATTTTGTAACAAAAAAAGTATCGTAAATATACTAAGATGTTTTTATGAGAATTATTTGATTTAAAATTACACACACTCCCGTCTAATGGTTAAATAACACACTGTTTCTATGGGTGACGAATTACTGCCTCATGAAACGACGATTGTTAAAACTTATTTTAACACCTCTCATGGTGGCCATTAAGATATAAATATATTTATATATGATATATATTATGTTTATTTTTTCCTTATGCTTATGTATTTTTAATTTATGTCATACCTTTATGATTTCCATTATAGGTAAACGCGATAATTTCATTTTAGGAAGTGCGGACTACCGCCCCCTCAAAGTGTTTTGAATCGTTAATTCCATATGTGGGATGCATAAATGATGGATTTAATGATATTATATATGATATTATACTGGAATTATAATATACCTTTATATCATTATGATTTCATTCCATTAAATATGAAATAGAAATGAAAGTAGCGTTCATGCATACGTACGACTTACCGTCTCCATGAACAGTTCATTTCATTTCTTACCTCTAAATGTTATGTATTATTATAAATCGATGTATATACTGGATATATATGATATATATGATATCAACATCATGAATATAATTATAGAGATAATGGATATTTTACCACATAAACAACTTGTAATTATAAGAAGTTTATTTTTGACTCAAGTACCAAGGATTGACAAAATGACCGTTATTAAATTAAATGATTACATAATGTTCATAACATGTTAATAAGTGATATAAAAGGGATAATGAACTTGAAAAAGGATCTTAAGAAAATATAAATTAACTATAGTTTATTATTCAGGTGATTAAAGAACGATTGAGTCAAGTCGGACATGAGGTAAGGGACTTCATCTCAATCTCCTTTCATTGAGGTATATTTCTTTTATACGGTGTATAAACCCCTTTGACTTTTAATTTTATTCAAAATTAATCTTTTTATATGAAGCGTTTTACTAAACTACAATAGGAATGTTTTTTATTACGTATGCGATGGCAACGAATTCTCCGCCACCGTGACCATTATTTGAGTTTCAGCTTCCTCTACAAGCCATAACTTTTTTTAAATGAAAAATAAATACCATGTTTTACTTTTCTTTTATTTTGGTATTGAAAATGATTTTGATAATGTTTTGATTATATCAATGTGTTGTATTTATATCTTGTGGTTGAAATGTGGAAATGTTATGTTTCCTTTATACATGTTTTATGTGATACGATTATGTTATGGTTCTTGGAAATTGTTTATGATATGTTTAAACCTTTTCATATAAGGAATACATTGGACTTAGTAAGTGATGTGTGGAGCCTGATATAGCTCATCGATGCATCGATAGGTCTCATGAGACAAACTAGTGTCTTGGCACAAGGCCTTGACAAAATTTTATTTGTATTCTTGGCACAAGGCCTTGACTATGTGGTTATGATAGTCTGGCATTATGCATTCCATCATTATGAAAGTGGTTATTGATATTGCATGTGAATATTCTACTAGTAGAATATCCATGTGAATAAGTAAATGGTATTATTTAATTTTATTTTTGCCATGTTATTCTGAAGTTCAAGTTTAAGAGGATTTTGTTTTAGTTATACAATTTCCTTAAATGTTTATGTTTGTTTATGAAAGTTTCCGCTATATTGTTATCCTTACTGAGCATCTGAGCTCACCCCTTTCTATGTTTTATTTTTCCTAGGATGTGAAGAAGTGTATTATGATTGACCTTCAGACATAGTCTAAGGGATAAGTGTGTTCAAAGGGAAAAATATGTTGTTGTTATTTTTATTTCATGATGTAATGTAAAACTTATGAATGTATCTAGAGTTTCAAGGATACTAAACTAATCGGTCTTTAGAGACTTGATCTTTAATGATCATGCCAATGTTATGTAATAATTCACTGAATCTGGGTAACTAGGGCCGGGGCATTACACACTGAGAGCACTGAGAGCAGCTAGGATCATCCCTATGCATAAAACATTCGGGTTTCCAGAGGAAGGCTTTTGTGATGTGAAGATTAAAGATTTGAGAGTGGAATAGATCTATATAAATCCCTAGAACTGTATCATGTTTTAAATTTTGAATGTCATGGAGAATACCATACATAGAAAAACTTATGATTTGGTTGATATAGTTTTCTTGATGGTCACCCTCCAAAGTAGGTTCTTGAAACTTTCTCAAAGCTTGATAGTTCTCAGATAGGGTGAAACATAAGAAAAGTCCCTTGTAGTATTTCCCCCTTTACCTAAACTCTGCAAATTGAGCATTTGCAATACTATGATAAATTTAGCTCTCTCTTTTTTAGGAATGGAGGATATTCGAGATGAGGGAATCTTTATAGAGTTGTTTTCAAGTCAGGCATAGGTTTGCAAAAGGTTCATTGTAACACCCAAAAATGATAAAGGGTTAAATGGCTAAATGATATGACTCATGTCAACAAGGTGCACCTTCCTTTTAGAGAGCCTGTCTGATTAGAACTCCACAGTTAAGAGTGCTTGTCTTGGAGTAGTGATCATGATGGGTGACCTTCTGGGAAGTTTCCCAGGGTGTGTGTGAGTGAGGACAAAGCACACTGGAAAGGACATGTGTTGACCTATGAGGACTGTCATTAGTCAGATGACCCGTTTGGGAATGTGGGTGGGCCCCAGGGTGGGGACCACGTGTCTGCGGGGAAACTGGTGGGCGGGGCCCAGTTGTTACATTTGGTATCAGAGGTGGTACCCAGCCTTAAGTGCGGTGCACTACCTGGGTTGAGATGTAGGGCCCACAACGAGGACGTTGTGCTCTAAAGGGGGGTGATTGTAACACCCCAGAATGATAAAGGGTTAAATGGATAAATGATATGACTCATGTCAACATGGTGCACATTCCTTTTCAGGAGCCTGTCTGATTAGAATTCCACAATTAAGCGTGCTTGGCCTGGAGTAGTGATTAGGATGGGTGACCTTCTGGGAAGTTTCCCAGGGTGTGTGTGAGTGAGGACAAAGCACACTAGAAAGGACATGTGTTGACCTATGGGGACTATCACTAGTCAGATGACCTTTTCAGGCATGTGGGTGGGCCCTAGGGTTGGGACCATGTGTCTGCGGGGCAACTGGTGGGTGGGGCCCAGTTGTTACATTCATAGTCTTCTGAACATGTCTTGATGATTACTGACTCTAGCAGTTCGATAGGGAGTGATAAGAGTTTCATTGGTGAACTCATGTATTCTATCTGAAAATTTCAGGAGATATGTTTTATTCAGCAAGACATAACTATATTAAAATAGATACTTTATTATAAAATCATGTTAAGGTATCAAAACATATAACATTATTTAGTTATACAAAGTTCATAAACCCAAGGTGTACATAACTTCTTGCTCACCCTCACAACACAAGTATAGGTTTCCTGAGGTCCTCCAAGATGAAACTTCACCAGATTCACTGGTGTTGACGACTTTCCCAATTCCCAGTCAAACGAATTCCCAAAGCGGTTCCAAACTCCTCAATCTCCTGGGTCTATATGCAGCATGGCCAGTTCGGATCAATCGGATGTGGACATCTAAAGTTCTAACAAAGGAAATCTTGAAGCATATGGAGTTGGGTGACGTCTTCTTGAACTTGTTGTCTATAAAGAAAATGGGTAGAATCATCTTCAAGAATTTCAAAGTCCATGACCTGACCTCAAAGACCGTAGGTTACAATTTGACAAAGGTATTCTACCCAAAGGTCACCCTCTTGTGCAACCTCCTGGAAGTTCATTAGTGATTGAAAATTGTCGGCCAAGGTGAAGTATCAGAATAGACCTTCCTAATACCTTCCTTACACGCATAAAAGGGAAGTTGGGAATGTATCCTCATAAAGTAATCAAATCCAGGCCCTCGGTGAAGTTGGAGCTCACAAGGTGAATTGGATACGCGATAAAGGTGTTTACAAGACAACTGAAGGTTTTCAAAAGTCTCGTAACCCTCTAAACACTACTTGGACACTATAGTTTCCAATATTTCCATTGGGAGAGACAGAAGGCTCAATTTATCTGCCATCTGAAAATTTTAAGAAAACTTCTACTTAGTGTGACATAAACAAGTTTTTTGAATTGTTCTAATTTTATAGGGTTGTCTAAACCAATCCTCTTATACCAACTGTCACGCCCCGACCCTGGACTGCCCCGAATCTGGTTTGGTTTTACATAAAACATGGTGTGTAATTTTTTTATAAGAAGAAATATGATTATTACACATCATGTTCCACTAAAGAGGATATTTTTAGTTTAGGTCCTAGATAATCATATACAACTATTACAAATCTTCAAAAAACTAAAAGAGAAAGGGTATCCACAATGCTTCCACCAAACTGTGTAACTCAAATCTACTAAACCAGTAAAATTTAAGTTAAAACATAGGGTGAGAATACGAATGCCTAGTAAGGGGTTTTAAAATAAAATAATGTTTCACTTAAAACCTCTTGAAAACATTCCTTTAAAATTAATCATAAAACTTTTTCATAACAAAATATGCAATATATGAATCATAACATAACATTTTGATCACAAAATACAGGTGAGCCTTTCAAGGAATATTAATAGGGTTAGAATGAAACATGTTCCAATCATAAGCATGACCATATTAAATACAGGGTGTGCAACAAAATAAGTAAGAGTCATGCTAACATTAATAAATGTGACATACAATAGTCTAAGTACCAAATTTACAATTCTTTGTAATACCTAATCAGAGTTGTGCATGAAAATAATAACATCAATTTCTTTCTTTACTAACTATAATCTATAAATTTGGTGATAAATTCTCTGAGTGATGAATAAACATCATGCCATAAGAATTTACTTTTTTTGATTCTCATAAGTATAAGCTCCTTAACCAAGTATATTCTACTATTCAAATATTCACTTGGTTAATTAAATTACATAGTCATAACAAGGAAAGTGCATATGCCGGACTGTGTCAAGGCCTCATGCCAAGACCATAAACTCTGTGTCAAGGACCTGTGCCAAGACCATAAATAATAATTTTGTCAAGGCCTTGTGGCATGACCGTATTTTCTCTCATGAGACCTACCGATGCATCTAGGGACTATAATGGACCCCACTAGACACTTACTAAGTCCAATAAATTCCTCATTTCTATAAATAAAAGTGCTCATACCACTTTGATTTATTAAATTACTCATCACTTATCATTCCAAGCGTCACATATTACTTGGTTTCTTATTTAATATTATTCAAAGTGTCCCATAACACTTTGAATAATTTAATTTCTCACTTCATATTATTCAAAGTTTCCCATACCACTTTGAATAATTTAATTTCTCAATTCATATTATTCAAATTTGTCCCATACCACTTTGAATAATTTAGTTCTTAATTCAATAAAAGGCCATTTTTGTTTGATTACATTCTTTAGCATTTAAATATACAAAGTGAGTCATGATTATAAGTGTTAATAAAAATACTAACAACTACATGGATATGAAAATACATGATAAGTATGATAGGCTGATTATAGCACTTGTGACAACAAATAAAGCACATAAAATACATATTTGTCACATAGAATGATAACCCTAAAATCTAAAATCTTATTACTAAAATAAAAAAATACATAATGGGAATTTTTCATGGATTGGATACATAATTAATTTAAAGGTAAACAAGATATTTCATGTGGGGTATTAAACACATAGTTTTCTAAACATTTATTACTTGTGTGCTTATCTATAACATATCACAAGGGTATTATCAATTATTTACACATAATATTAAGAATTGAAAGGAATGAAAATCAACCATAACTAATACCATTTAATATTTATGAAAATAAGTGATTCATACATATGTATATAAGAGTAGAAAACCCCAAAAATTATACTCATAAATTCTCCATAATTACTAAACGCATCAAAAGTATAATATTTGGAAAATCCAAAATTATCTAGGGTTTAGTGTTGTGTAAATCTATTTATACACAAGGGTGTATATAAAGAATTGTATTATTAAATAAAAACCTTTCATATTTCAAAATCAACATGTGTTATTAATTATTAGCAATACATGGAAAATTCTAAATAAGGTTTGGAAAATTCTAAATAAGATTGAGGATCAAATTTTATATGTGTACAAATATACTCACTTAACCGAGTATACATAATGTATTAAAGGGTTTACACCAAAAATCCAATGACACCTATAATGAGTTAAATATATTAGGCACATTAATTAACAAGGGTCCCTAAATTTTAAATCGTAATATAGAATTTAAAGGGTTTATTTATTAAACCAAATCATAGATATGTTTATGTAAAAATCAATATACATATATAATTTATGTGTATAACTGATTATACATAGTATATATAATGGTCTTACACCAAGATTAAATGACACTCACATGTTTTAAACATATTAGGGACATTATTTAAAACAAGGGTTCATTAATTTAAAAAAGTTCCATTAAATATAAAAGGTTTCTTTATGAAATATATATACATATATATGCTTATGTATATTTAAATTTATATAGAATCACAAAACATTGCACTTCCTTTGCATGATAAATAATTAAGAACTTCATGTAGGATTAAGGGCTCACCATCTTTGAAGGAATCAATAGGTCTTATAATCAACTGTATATATATATATATGTGTGTGTGTGTGTGTGTGTGTGTGCATACATCTATATGTATATTTATAAAAATCCAAAATGAAACAAGGAAAGAAAACTTAGGTCCCTTACATGTTTTTAATGAGGAGGTGAGGTCCGAGGAAGCTCGAAGGAGGTGCTGGAGAAGATGAACACCCGTAGGGTTCAGGTGCAAAAGAGTTGTATAAATAAAATATATATAATATATTTTAAAGAAACTGGTATGGAAAACTGGGACCCCTCATTTTTAAAATAAGATCAAGGGTGTCGGTCATTGTGGAAAACTGGTGAGAATAGGGACCAAGTAGTCACAGGTGTGAAAAAAAGAAAAGAAGGACTAGCATGGCTACTAGTGTGGCGCACACAGGAGGTAGAAGAATAAGGCGACGAGGGAGAAAATTACAAATAAAATGGACAGTCAGGATTTGATCACACCCTCATCCGACAGCTGGGGGTGTGACAACGAGTTATAGAAAGGAATTATCGGTCGATATTAAATATCGACTCGATCAGACGGCTACGGTGTGATGCGGAATTTTAAAAAGATTTGAATGGTCTCAATTATATCATGATTGATCAGAAAACTGGTAAAAACACTGAGGAAATATACAGCTGTAGGGGATCGAGGACTGAACCAAAATGAATGACTCAGATCTCATGTGGAGAGATATGATGGTTCAGATCACGTTTCTTCTAAAAATCTCCATCCCACATAGAAATGGGGAGGATTACTGAGCTCCCTTATAAGACCAAAGCTCCCTGCCAATGCTCAGATTACTCCTTCCCCCCTCCCAATACCACCCCGTACCGGGTTTTGCGGGTGCGCTCTGTGACCACCCTTGACACCTTTCCGCCCTTCACAGTGTCACGCTCTGGTTCCCTTGCACATGCAGGACCGTACTTGCTTAGGGATTACTACAACCCCTATGCGCGCAACCTAGCATGCATCATGCGTGCGCACCACCCTGGGCCATATTCTAGGGGTTTTGGGTGAGATGCCCTCCAAGGCCTTGAGTGGCTGCCTAAAAGGTGGCCCTCAGCTAGGTAGGGTACTCACCCATTTTTTGGAAGAGTAAAAGTTATTTTTTTATACATAATATTATAAAAAAGGAACATATTTTCTCAAAACATGACCCCTTCTTAATTCAACACTTTGGGAGATTAAAGTACACAAATAATTAAAACATTCAAGATGGTTTTATACTTAAAAATACTTAGTAAGAACATTATTTGTTATGTCTAAGAAGAAGAATATTTATAATTACTATACAGAAAATTAATTTATAAAACTGAGTACCATTAATTTAAAACAACTTTAAAATATCATTATAACCATAGGATATTTAAAACATTTGAAAAGTATTTAAAATACATGCCTAAGTTTGAAATCGTACTAAGCTTTATAAAATATGATTTCATATTTAGAACCATGATGTTAAAGATAAAACTTAAGATATGTGAAACATATCAAAACAATTAAAATGCTTAAGGTCATTATATAGTTTTTATGAAAATTCCTACAATATATCTTAAATTTTTAATTAAATTATTTTAGTTTAACAAGATACCAACAATCACTTTATTTTGAAACTCCAAATTCCCTAAAATAAATATAACCGTCATATATATCTCCAACGGTAAAAAAGACCCTTATAAATATATGTTTATGGTAAATCCACTTCTATACAACCTAGTGAAAATAGTGATCGACATTCCTCTGATGCTCAGTGCGGTTTCAGTGGCTCTAGCCATACTGATGTTCATTGTGATGGATCCTAAGGACCCCTACTATTTTCTTGGGTTATTTATTATATTGGGTGGTTTCCCTGTAATTATAATTGGTCTCTTAGTGGGTATTTTTGGTTAGTTGGATTCTATTAGTCCTAAAGTAATGTAATCATTTTAGTGTTCATTGAAAAAAGAAAGTCTTATGTTTATAAGTATTGTTTTAGACAGTATGGGAAAGAGGAAAAACCAAAAAATATTGTTATTAAATAAGGAATAAGTTTTGGTAGTATAAAAATTAAATAAAATAAAACCATAATATTATTATTACATGTGAAATAGGTTTAGGGCGTCATAACCATCACTCGAAACATGCCACCTCAGAGGAGGAACAAAAATGGTGAACCCGAATTTACTCCTTAACCAAGGTTGCAGTTCTACTCCAATGATAAAAGACAAAAGGACATTGCACGTCATCCCATTTTGTTTGCCCCGGTACGCGTGAAACACTCCACCTCAGAGGCAGAACAAAAATGGTGAACCCAATGTGAATCCTTAACCAAGGTGGCAGTCTTACCCCACTCAATCACTTTTTCCCCACAATAAAAAGAAGAGGGGAATGGGGACAAGTTGAATCTCCAAATATTAATATGTTTAAAAGAATGCTACTTTGATGAGATTTCGTGGTCATTATGTCATATATGTATGTCATAGGTTACCATAGAGCAACCTTCGATCTAAATGACATCCCAAAGACCGATGTAGACATATGCATCAATGATCCCATAGGTTTACGGCCCCCCCACAGAGAGCAGGACCCCCTCACCAACCCAACATCTTCAACACTGGGTATCCAACACACTGATCAAAGAGTACCACTTAAATGGTACTCTCCCCATGCTGGAGGCTGCGAGACAAGACCCCAAGTCTGCAAAGGTCCCCTAGCTGCCTCCTCAGCTGCGAACAGTACCTTAACACAAGGAGGACTTGGTGGTTGTCTCAAACCGTTTTAGGAGCCTGTCCCAAAAACATGACAATGTGTACCTCCCTTACCTTAGGGAGGTAGATGAAGTCGATGCTGAAAACTTCATCTCAACTACACAGGGGTCCTAATCATGGGCACCCTCCAAAGAGAATCGCCGTCAACACCGGAAAACCAGACCTCCTCCCACCAAAGATGACCTTATGCCAAGGGAACCTGCTAATGTCCAGAAGACCCGGGCCCCTCAGGCTGCCCGCCAATAGAGACAAATATATCATCAATAACACTCAATCACCCTAGTTCCCGAGGAGCAACCCCACTGTACTAACACAGAATCATTCAATGGGCAGACATACGACTCTTCCCCCTCCACTCAAGCCCACCACAGAAATATGGTGGCACAATACGAACACACGCACTTTCCTGCTAGTGCTCGCCAGTCCTCCTGTGCAGATAGAGTGGAAAACTACAGCCAGATACAGATATCTGCTGAGGCACAAAAAGAACATCCACCAAATTGGGCGGAAACCAGATATACACAGGCACAAATATCTACTGTTGCATTTTAACCTCTCCATCCAAATAGGATAAAAAACAAATATAAGTAGAGTCAAATTACTGCGGATGCATACAAAGCCCGTGAGACAAATACAACGGCAAGAAAGCAGATGAAAATCCCCGCTCATGAATATGAAGACCACCAGTCAAATAAGGTGGCCAAAAAAGAAGATAACTAGTGTAAGACTCATTCCTCTATCTCAACACAGGAGAACTGCTAGTATCTACTGGAAACTCATAGAGGACCGAAGCAGGCACAAACCACTCCTTCAACATTGGAACGAGCCTTAATACCCATTCCATCCAAAGATGTATTCATCACATTCTGGAAATGATAGAAGACCATACATCAATCCCATACCATATCATCCAAACATGCCAATACATTATTGCATCAATGATAAAGGTGAGAAATCAGGCCCACGACCCGGTTTCCTCGAATAGAATGACTCAGTCGCAAAATGAGTTAGTCACTTCAGAGAAGTTATGCATCCATGATTCAGTCTAGGAGGGCCAAAGACAATATCCCCTGATATAGGGACAATCAAATCAGGAAAAATACCTGTTCTAACTAGGGGATGTCAGTCCAACGTGGTGGCCGCTCCAAGGTAGACATATATTCCTTCCAAAACTCAAGATGTCCGTCGATGTATCCCGATGGAATCATAGGACCCAACAAGATAGGGACCTATATATGAAGGCTTTTAACAACAGTAGATGGACCCAGTTACCCACAAGAAAGCGCTAAAAAATGAAATGCGCCAAAGGAAACCGGAAAATGAAGAGCACATACATGATCCTTCTCTGCTAGAAGCTAGGGTTCTTGATGACCTCAAACATATATCAATAAAGTCTCAAGACCCAATCAGTCCATTTCCAAATTATGGAAGTGGCAGTAGCAGTTTCGAAGGTCCTCCCCCCAATGTCGCTACCAGCATCTCTAAAGGTCCTCCATAGAGCACCTACGAGGGCTCACTCCATGGGCCAGGAATGATTAATCACAGGAGCCTATCTCCTGACGCGCATTGGGGTAGCCCTCCCCTTGACCTAAAGATCATACAACAAGAGGGTACTACCCTTGTTGTTGTTCACCCTGATGGTCCTCCCTAGGGTATACGCTGCAGATATGCTTCTCCCTATAGTCGGACATCAAGTCATGATTGTAGTCCTTACCAAGTTGAAAGTCTTTGCGAAGGCCCTCCCTGCAATAGTAGTTGCTATGAAGGCCCTTCCCATAGTAACTTCAATAAATGATAAGGTACTACCATCATTATAGTACATCCTAAAGGACCTCCCTAGGATGTACACTATAGAAATTATCCATGCATCCAGGTATCAATCCATGATAGTAGTCCTCGTCGTCACAATAGTCATCGATAAGGTCCTCCCCTTAGTGAAATCAAGCAGCAAGGTGGTCCTCCCCTCACTTTAGCCCACCCTAAAGGTCCTCCCTAGGGTATACGTCGTAAAAAAATTACCACGGTCGAGCATTGAGTTTCAATAGTATCCCTCACCATTGCAGCACCAATTGTGAAGGTCTTACCCATAATCAAAATTCGTACTGGAAAAAAGGTCCTACCCTTACCAGAACAAATATGAGAAATCCCTCCTATGCTGAGGATCTTGAAAAGGTTGAGTCAGACATATCAGGAACTTCTTCCATCACAATTGATATCCTTTCTCAACCAGATGATGACCCAGGGCCATGATCATCTTCCGAGCCACCCCCACGCCATCCACAAATCAATGAGGCTCCCACCAGCGTGGGTGCTTGGAAAAAAATTATTATGAAGCAGTCGAGCTGGGCATATCAAGTAGAGAAGCCCCCTGAAGAAAAAAAGTAGGATATGTTGGTTGTGAGAAGACAACTAGATAAGGATAATATACTAGTGATGTATTGGTCAATGACCACTTCTCACTTCGACATACCAGGAGAGTTGTCTTGGGAATGTATACATTATATTTGCCTTAATATATGGACAAACCTTCACTATCTGAAAGAGAAAGTTCTACCCTACGAAGGGTATAAAGACCATGTCAACAAGTTATGGTATATTTTCCATCTAATTGACCTAGGATATCTCCCATCCACATGGAATCCACAATAAAAAAGGAAAAAGAAAAACCTTGAAGTGGCTTGACTCCATGCACTGCATAAGTTGCATCGCCTCATTCGTGATGCCCCAGATGGAGTTCACATTTAGGGATGGGGAGAACATGGATCTCTACACTTCACCTATCGTTCTGTCCAATAGGCCCCATTGTAAATGACATTCTACAATGTCTTCTTCCAAGGGAAACAATAAAGTGAAACCCCTACTTTGGAAATATGGTATACTCAACAAAAACCAGTTCAGAGTAAGTCTCAAAAGCATCAGGACTGAAGAGATCAATCCATCAAAAAGCGTCTGAGCCAGGTAACCAAGAACATCTAGTAGGCTTCCCACCCAAGGGAATCCAACCAACAAGAATTGCTCATGTCTTAAAAAGACCATAGACTCCACGCAAGCCCAATGCCATACTCGGATCACACTTGCACGGGAGTGCATGAAATCGAAAAGGTGGAAATAGCAGCGGCTACCGCCACAATACTGGAACAACCCCAGCTCACAGGGCTGGGGGAATTTATAAATCAAAGTACCTTAGTAAGACCAAAAAATACTATCCTTAGCGCATCAATGGAAGAACAGGAACAACCATAGCCCACAGAGCTGGGGGAATTTTTACCTCAAATCCCTGAACAATGGACGTCTGTCTTCTACCATCTAGGAATAATGATGGACAGAGGAGTCACCCGTTCCACCCCTTCTCATGCTTATCACCCTCCGAGATAGAGGCACATTATGAGGTCAGATCAGAGCTCCCTTTTGGTTAATATTCACCATGAAACCTGAAAAATACCACATAATGGAAGGATAAAGTCCAACAAAGGATACAAAAATCCTTCCTACCATTCAACACCAGGTACACCACCCCCAATGCAATATGAATCAATGAAAGTGGTAAACATAAACCCCACGTATATCACAGAAAATGAAATAGAGGTAGAGATTGCGAAGGAAGAGGGTTCCCTCCCAAAGGCATCCCACACCGAACCTGATGGTGTACATACCCACAACTAGAGAGAGATCCTAAATCTAGGCACCCCCTCAGTGAATCCAACATTACCGCCTGTGAGAAAACCCAACAAGGAGAAGAATAAATACAAGTTCATATATGGCCCACTTTCTCCCCTAGAAATGTGAACCTCACTCTCGAGGAAATGGTCACCAAGTAGGAGGAATAAATGAAAGAGATCAAGTGAAATAATGCTGAGCTACATCGAGGGAGCTATCTCACCGGATGTGTTCCCCCTACGGAACGTCAGCAGGTGATCCCAGAAGAGGTGCCCTTTCCACAAGCACTCATCACAGTGAATAAAGACAAGATCGGAGGTCCGTTCAACCAGGACCCAGAAGTACATGAATACTTTCCCCCACTGGTAAGGCGATCAGAATATATTCAAGTAAACCCACAAATGATACCCCCATTTGGGTATCCACCCCAAATTCCAGCAGCACCAACACACCCAACTTTTTCCACTACCGCATGAGTCCAAGATCAAGCCTGACATGATATGCATAAAGGGATATTTAACACCTTCAAGAAATTAACAGGTTGAATAGAAGCCATGGAGGGGTGACGTGCTCCGATACAGATAGAGTGCAAACCCTACCCTGATTGGGTGAGCAACGTTCCACCACCACCAAATTTCGGAAACCTCGTATCCCTAGTGTTCAATGGATAGAGGTATTTGGAACATCATTTAATGCACTATGACTCTTATTGCGACCCCATGATGGGCACTCCAGAGTAGCAAGAAGCAGTAAAAATCAAGTTCTTTGTATGAACCATGCAGGGATCGACTTTCGTATAGTATACCAGCCTGCCAGCCAATTCAATCATAGGCTAGGAGGACCTCTGATGATAGTTTCTCTTCTAGTTCTATTCAAAGATGTCTAAGATGAAAATAAATGATCTCATGTACTGCAAATAGTGAGAGAACGAAATAATCTCAGACTTTATTTCTAGATGGAAAGGTCTGACTTACTCCTTGAACCGACTGCTTCTCTAAGATGAAATGCTTGTTATGTGTATCGATAACCTTCAAGATGAATTGCGAACACTACTCATCTCAGTGAAGTACACGAGATGGTTTAAAGATTTATATGACATTTCCCAAAAAATAGAAGACTCCTTGAAATGGACCAACCTCAAGTCCCAAGTGGCCCCATTAGCCCATGGGAAAAGAATGAGAAAAGATGAAGTAGCTTATGTCATGCTTAAGACACCCCTGGAACCATCTTCAGTTGAGAGGCCCCCAAAGAATCATGCAGGACCCCCTGGATGCCAAAATCCACGCCCACCCTGTCAAGATGAGCGACGGGGTTCTAAAAGAAATTAGTTTTAATAATGAATAAATAAAGTTTACTTGTTCTTAGATAACCATGTCCACAACTATTTCATAGCCTCTATGAATTGCAACTTGCTACGGCTACCAGAGCCAAAGTGAGATGATGAAGTGGGTATATATGACCATCCAAATTACTGTCCCTATCACCAAATATTGGGAAATACCATCTAGGAATTATTTGTTTTCAAGGATCTCCTACAAAATATGGTGGATTCTAGTTAGGTCAAGTTGGGCTCGCCACCAACACAAGTGGCGTATGTTTCCATATCAGACTCAAGAGATTAAGAGGAATGGAAAATAGTCGCTAGTAAGAAAAACAAATTTTTTTAAAATTGGATGACTTGGAAGACCATCAACCGAGTTCATGGAATCCTCTAGGCGTATTCGAAACAACCAACCATGCCTCCAAAATCTTCTAATAAAAAAAATAGTCCTCCTTGGCCTCGCGGTCCTCTAAAGGCCAGAAGGGCAGAAAGAAAGAGAAAGAAGATAAGATGAAACCAAAGCCAAAGTAATTGTTGATGCTTTCAAACTTCATGCCAACAGACTTGGTACAACGAGTGCCACCCCACAAAATGGCACAACGAGAAATGCCCAACCAAATGGTACAGTTCTAAGGATACAATCAGATAGAAACAATGTCAGACCAAGAACTGGTATTAAGCTCCATTAATGTCATTCACTTAATAGACCCCTTCTCGGATGGATACTATGGCCACGAACCTGAATTCCTCATGCCCAACCGAAGAGCTTAAGGAAGAGGCTGCAGAGGATAGAGGTTTCTTGGAAGGCATGATCGTGGTAGGAGTCAAATTATCGGCCATTGCATAAGTCAAACCGTTATCATAGTGGAAACTCACGGAAGGACCCTTCGACAGACAAAACAAGAACCAGAATGCTCCTCCATCCTGATAGGAAGAAATCCAAGCCCAATTATCCTAGAGTATCCATAAGGGGAATAAAAAATATCAAATCACCCAAGGCATACAAGGGGGACTAGTTCGGCCTAACCTGAAAAAGACCACAACACCATCAGATTTAGTCACAGAGGCCGATCCATCTATGTCCAAAGCCCAAAACCATAATGTTTCTATGAAAGAACAACCTTGAGTTGGTAAGTGTCGAAATTTAGAGTAGAATTATGATATTCTAAAGCAAATTGCTTCAGTACCAGCAAATTTTTTGATCTTGGATGCATTAAGACTATCCCCAGATCTTAGAGAGTCACTCATCGAAGCCTTACTAATTCCCTAGGATTTCGAGGCTGAAGTAGCAGTAGCCAAATTCTATTAGGCATAGACCAGTCCCAAATAATGTCACACCTTCAACTCCTTCACAAATAGGGATGAAGACGCCATCATGAAAGGGCACATCAAACCCTTATATGTGTCTGGAAAGATAAATTGAATTGATGTACAAATTATCTTTATCGACAACAGCTCTAGATTCAATATCCTCCCACTGCGAATGCTTCGTCAGTTAGGATATGGTGAAGACAACTTGACACCCTACACTACAAATCTACTGGGATATGAAAAAGTGAGTAGAAACTATTGGGACAAGTCAAGCTTAAAACTCAACTTAGAGACCTCATGTCAGATTCCGAGTTCCTGGTAGTATGGAAAAGTACAACCTTCAGCGTCTTGTTAGGGAGGCCTTGGCTACATCATCACACTGTAATTCCATCATCATACCATCAGTGCATCAAATATTGAACTAATAGAAAAAACAGGACATTGCAATCCGATGAATCCCTGTTTGAGTCCTATGAGTCAAATTATATCGACGAAGGGTTCTATGAATCGGAAGAAAAACATCTTTCAACCAACAAAATTGATTGTATTACTACCCAAAATGGATTGTAAATAGCTCCCACCGACCCCCTCCAGTAGCTTGGGGAAGATTATGTATTACCCATCAACCAAGTTGAATGCACAAGTGCAAGTCTGGATGCAGACTCAATTGTCTGCATGATCTCCAACATGACCACCAAGTCCAAAGATATGAAAGAGCGGGATGAATCCCACGATGTTAGGAAAATCCCTATCAATGATGCCCCCGATCCATCCATGGGACCTCAAACTTACCTCGACTTACTCACTAAGTAAAAAAGATGATTTATCTCACAACATGGGAGAGTTCCTCTCAAGAATCCTCTCTCTATCAGAAGAGGAAGAATATGAAGGTGATAAAGAAGAATAAGAAGTGGAAGAAGACCTAAAAGATTCCCCTCCTATATTCAAAGAAGGTGTCTCCACCATAATCAATGAATTTAAGGAGATAAACCTAGGCACCAAAAATGACCCTCGACCCACTCTGATTAGTGTGGATATTCCTATTGAGGAGCAAGATTCATATGCCTCCTTTCTAAAGAATAATCGAGATGTGTTTTCCTATAATTACACTGAAATTCCAAGCCTCAATCCTGAGGTTTCTACTCATCATCTGGTATTACTAGAAGACCACCGGGGCTATAAGAAGGCAACCAGAAGAACCCACCCAACGCATGCTGCCAAAATAGAGGCTGAAGCTGACAAGCTGATCAAATCCAAATTCATATGGTAGGTCCAATATCCAATCTGGATGGAAAACATAGTACATGTCAAATAGAAGAATGGAAAGATTAGAATCTTTATTGACTCTAGGGGCCTTAATTGACATTTCCCAAAAGATGATTTCCCGGTACCGGTCACAGAATTGTTGATCGATGTAACAACTGGATATGAGGCTCTCTATTTCAAGGAAAACTATTCTGAATATAACTAGATCTGGATGGCCTGAGGAGATGAAGAAGATACTACTTTTAGAGTCCCTCAGGGATTGTTCTGTTATAAAGTGTTTCCCTTTGTTCTAAATAATTTCGGTTCCATATATCAACGCGCCATGCATCAAATCTTCAAGTCCATCTTGGGAATGTTTGTTGAGTGTTATGTCGACAATCTTGTGTTTAAATCAAGATAGTTCTCAAACCACATGAATGATCTTGAAACTGTATTAAAAAAATTATGAAATCAAAGTTTAAAGATAAATCCCCTAAAGTGCGCCTTTGGCGTTACCTATGGAATATTCTTCAGCTTCATCGTACACAATCACAACATCGAAGTCAACCACAAGAAGAAAAAATCCATCCTTGAAATGTCCCCACCTCGCAACCTCACTGAGTTGAGAGGTCTCTAGGGGCACCTTTCCAACATCCGACACTTCATAAACAACCTATATGGTAAATTCTTACCTTTCACCAGGCTTATGAAGAAAGGAGTTACGTATGAATGGGATATTGATTACCAAGAAGAGTTTGACAATATCAAAAGATATCTCCTAAGACCGCCAGTGCTGATGCCAATATTTGAGGGGAGACCACTCATATTGTATGTAACTTCCCTAGAATGTTCATTAGGCACCTTCCTCACACAAAAAAATGATTCCGGCAGTGAGAACAACCTCTATTACCTCATTCGAACAATGATTAATGTCGAAACTCGGTATTCAAAAATTGAAAATAACTACCTAGACCTAATATTCATGGTTCAGAAAATTAGTCATTACCTATAGCACCATGAGGTACAAATGGTATCTCTCCATAACTTGCTCAAATATATCCTCATCTGTACCATGATAAATGAATGCCTATCATGATGGGCGGTCATCCTACAACAGTTTTACATAAAGTACATACCCCAAAAGGCCATCAAAGGCCAGGAGTTAGCAGAATTCCTAGAAGAGAACCCCTCAGAGTAAACGACACCACTGGATGCCGAAATTATGGATGAAGAAGTGTTCTCTATCCAGGAGGACCCCCAGACATGGGAAATGTACATTGATGGTGCTTCCCAAAACCTAACAGAAAAAAGGATGGAGGATCCCAAGATTAACAAAGTGGGGCTGGGAATTATACTAATATCTCCCGAAAATTCATACTAATATCTCCCAAAAATTCCATCCTTCCATACTCTTTCTTGCTTTTAAAAGGGTGTACAAATAATGAAGCAGAATATCAGACCTTCATTATAGGCCTGGAACTGGAACTTCATGTGAAATCCAAACACCTAAATATAGAGGGTGATTCAGAGCTAGTCATCAAATAGGTCAATGGTGACTATGCCATCAAGGAAAAAGTATTGGTCCCCTTGATGAACCATGTTCGAGAACTAATGGCAGAATTCCCATCAGAACCAACATTGACTTATGTACCCTGGTCATAAAATGACCAATCCAATGCTTTCGAAAATGCAGCCACAACCTTGGTCGATCCAGACCGGGACGAAACAGTCATCAACATTTACCACCTTCGAATGGTCTTTCCATTCATACATAGTAGTACAGAGGAAATTGATGAAATTATCCCTATTTATGAGCCTTATGGTCACACCATCGGCTTTATGATGCCCATTTAAAATTACATTTGGAATGGGGAACACCCACAAGATAGGGTTAGAAAGGAGCATGTCTGAAGATGGGCAATCAAATTTGTCTTGTACAATGGGGTAAACCAAGAAAAGGTTCTCTACAAACGAGGCTTTGACGGAGTCCTTCTGAGGTGCATTGATGGAGAATAGACTGTTGCTGTCATGAAATAAGTGCACGCTGGAGCTTGTGGAGCGCACCAATCAACAACTAAGCTCTCTCACAAAATTCAAAGGCTTGGGTATTACTATTCCACTATGATATATAATTGTTCCATATACACAAGAGGTGTCATTATTTCTAAGTTCATGCTAATTTAATACACCAACCCCCAGAGTTACTTCATACAACTAAGTACTTATGGCCATTCACCATCTGGGGGATAGATGTTGTGGGACTATATACTCCCACCATAGCCAGACAATTCAAGTTCATACTCACAACGACCAAATTCTTTTCCAAATGGGCTAAATCCATACCCCTTAAAGAATTTGGGGTGAAAAACATCGTTATCTTTGTGAAGGCCAACATCATTACTAGATTTGGTGTCCCTCATACAATACTGATAGACAAAAACACCAACTTCTATTCTACTGAGTTGGACAAGCTATTCTAGCAGTATAGAATCAAATCCATCCATTCATCCTGCTACCATACGGTGGACAATGGGAAGATAGAGGCTTTTAACAAAAACCTATCCAACATACTCCAAAAGATGATTGATAAGGATAAGAAATTATGTACAGACAAGATCCTTCATGATTTGTGGGATTACCAGACCACGACTCAAATATCCACCCAAGAAACCCTGTACACACTAGTATACGGGGAAGAGATGGTTTTACCTATCTAAATCTAAGTTCCATCACTTCGTGTGACCATTTGCAATCAATAGTCCATGGATGAGAAATACTAGAGATAGTTTGATGAGTTGGAGTAGCTAAACGAAAAAAGGATGCACACTTTACACCATTTAGAAATCTACAAAAATCAGATTTCATGATCCTTTAACAAAAAGGTTCTCCTTCGATCTTTCCTCGAAGTAGAAATGGTGTTAGTCATTAGAACCCTGATGATACTCGGGAAGAAGCCCACAAAGATTGAAATAAAGTGGGAAGGACCATATGTCATACATAGGGTCTATTCCAATGGAGTATACACCCTGATATCAATGGACAGACAGCTCATCATGGCTCCCACAAATGCAAAGTTCTTGAAGAAGTACTTCACATGATAGAAACACGATGCCATGGTCCAAACTCAATGACCCTAAACTATGAGTTGTTGTCCTAATAAACATGACATTAAAATATATGGTATTATCCATGGTCTAAGATCTATGAACCTAAACTATGAGTTATAATACCCCCATGTCATGGTCCAAACTCTAAGACCTTAAAATATGAGTAATAATACTGTGAAGCCCCTTTTTCTGGTCCAACCTCTATGACCCTAAACTATGAGTTGTTTTACTAATCAACATGGCATTAAAATTTATGGTATTATCCATGGTAAAAATTCTATGATCCTAAACTATGAGTTGTTTTTCTAATAAACCTGACATTAAAATGTATGGTATTACCCATAGTCCAAGCTCTATGACCCTAAACTATGAGTTATAATACCCCCATGTCATGGTCCAAACTTTAAGACCTTAAACTATGAGTAATAATACCCTGGAGCCCCTTTTTCTGGTCTAAAATCTATGACCCTAAACTATGAGTCATTGTCTTTTCGACATGACGTTAAACTGTAAGGAACTCATCCTTGAAACATGATATTAAACTGTGACTCATGTCCTCGCTATAAGACATTAAACTGCATGGCACAAATCTTCCTAACCGAATGGTGATAAATTGTACAATCCCTCAGAGAAATATTTATAACTTGATTCCCACTCATTAGTGGGATACACAGTGATACCTCGACCATTGATCTTAGCCCAGACCCCACTATAAAAATGACTCTATAATGCCCTGTATCTCCCCACATTTGTAAGGGAAACCCTTATCACTCCTTGTTTATCACATAGAGTGTAACTCACATGAGATTAGGATCAGTGGTAGGGATTTACTTATAAAAGAAAACTATAGAGTAACATGGTAGACCTGGCAACCATGATGGATAGAATTAAAATGAACCTACCCCTATGACTGAGCCAGATCGGTACAGGGAACATTCATAACTATGTATGGCTTGATTCCTGCCCTCACAAGATACGTAGTGACGCCCAAATTTGGCATCCCATCCTAGCCATCAAAAAAAATCTCTCACATGTACTTACACATGGCCTGAGCCAGATCGGTATAGGGAACATTAATAACTACATGGGAATTGATTTCTATCCCAAAGGATACGTAGTGACACCCAACTTTGGAATCTCATCCCAACCACCACAAAAAAATTGTCCCTTTCCCCATGCGTAGGTCAGACTTGTATGGGGAGTCCATGAAAGGTCCTAATCGCATGATGATAAAATGCGAAATTCTTAAAGAGTTTTGTGTGGCCCAATCCTTGGTGTTATGAGATCCCGCACATTCCCCTCACTCATGATAAGTCAAAAGATCCTACTTCCCACTATATATATGAGTCAGACCTATGTGAAAGCTCAAATAGTTTACAATTAATTATGGTCTGGGTATTCTTTACATTCCTAGGAACATCTTTTCTATTTGTCAAACTCCATACCCCAGAAAAACTTGGATCCCCATAATCCTTCAAGGCTATATGATACAGAAGGCTAGTGTCCTGTGAACAACTTTGTTTGACTATGCACATCATGCCTCGGTGGCTCTGCATATGTTTCCCACAAAAATGGCCATCAATCAAAAGAAAATTTTTCCCCAGGAGAGTCCTCTCCCATCTCAGTTTTTCCAATGGATTCCAATCCCCATGTCACCCCTCCTGATTCATTTTCCCCCAGGACTATGGTTTACACCTTCTATCATTACTCACATATAAGGAACACTAAAACATCTTGATTGTGATTAACTCAAAACTATTAAAGATCTTTATGAAAGCATAATCTTCCTCACTTTATGACTCTAAACGGCACAACATCATGTCCTCACCACACAACAATAAACCATGAGTCCAAAATCATCCTTGTTGTACGATGTTAAACTTCATAGAAATGGTTTAAGCCTAATGTTTCCTCTGATGTTGATTTTTCTATTCTGAGAAAATGACATGGAATCCTTGTAATCCATTTTTTATCATACCAAGCATAGATCTGATGATCTTAGGGATCTTAGTGAGAGATCCACCATGAAATTATGGAAAAATAGTCTAGGAATTTGGTCCTAGAAGCACGACCCTAAAAGGCATGTCACAGTTCCCTTCCCTGAGAGGATCCCCAAGACCTGGCCATATGATGTTAAATGACCAGGTACCCCAAAGATGGGATGATCACCTCTCCCTATGTACGAGTCAGAGATATGTAAGGGACACCTGATTCCATGAGTAAATTGTAGCACAAATGTCCCCAATAGGTCTCGATACACTTCTGTCATACCCCAAACTCCATTCTCTGAGTGATCTTGAATCTACATAACCCTCCAAGGTCATCTGATATGGAAGGCTAGTGTCCTGTGAAAACCTTTGTTTGACTATGCACAGCATGCCCTGGTGGATTTGCATATGTTGCCCACAAACATGACCATCAATCAAAGGAAAATTCATCCCCAAGAGAGTACTATCCTATCTCAGTATGCCCAATGTCTTCCATGACTTGTTCCATCCTTCCTGATTCAAGGGTCCTCAAAGTCATGGTTTACATTTTTATCCCTACACACATCTTGGATATATCAAAACATGTAGGCCCAATTCATCTCTGGTCCCTTTTGAGGTTTCTAAAGATACCCTATCCATATGAGTGAAGTTGATCCATATAAAAAAGAAGAGTTCCCACACTCATTTTAGGGTTTCCCTCAAAGAAGTTCAGTTAAAATCCCCCTTTTCATGTTTAGGTTCACCCCTTGTTGAAGGTCACATATCGTATTCAGAAAGTTACCAATCTCTATAATCCTACATAGCCATCAGATACGGAAGGCCACTATCTTACATAAAACTTTTTTTTGACTATGTAAATCATGCCTAGAGGCTCTACATATGTCTCCTACAAAATGGCTGTCAATAAAAGGAGAATTCATCCCACGGAGAGTCCTTTCCATCTTCCCTACGCTCAAATGAAATTCATGTCCTTTCACACCCATAGATTTGGAAAACTTATAGATAACGACTTACATAACTTCTTATTTCCAAATTCCCCTAACATAAAAAATATATCTAACTGAACTAACCATTCACCATCTCTTCCTCACGCAAGTAAGAACCATGCGGGAACAATTGCCTACTCAAAGAAAATATGAATGTCCCTAATATTTTCAGACACCACTACTCAGGCTAGCCACCCATTGTGGATCCCAACATCAAAATAAATTCAAAATGTTGCATAACCCCACCAAGACATTGGATATGGAAGGCCAGTGTTCTGCAGACACTTACAATTGACTATGAACATCATGCCCCGGTGGCTCTCCATGCATTTCCCACAAAAATGGCTGTCAATCAAAGGCAAATTTGTCCCCAGGAGAGTCCTTTACTACCTTCGTACACCTTAAATGGCTCCTAAACCTCATTAATGTACAAATTCAAAAATTTAGGGTCAAGAAAAATCCATAATCCATGTATGAAGAATATTAGAACATTCTTGACTGACGGTCCCGAATTAGGGCCTTGCCCTATTATGTTTGGTCAAAGTCGTTCGACCTAAAACATCAGTAATAAGTTTGATTGGAAAGACTATGAAATGCCAGTGAAAAAGATTCCATACTTTCCAGAGTGAAAATATGTAGAAGGAACCTCTGGGAAAAAGTCAAGTGTTGATTTTTTAAAATACATTGAGCCATCAAAAGGGATGCAAATCTTATTAGGTCAAAAACCTGCAAAGGGCAGCCTAAGAAAAAGTTAAGTTATGTATAAGGACCTGACCTTAAAACATCACATAATATTGAATATAGTCAAGAAATCACTTCCTTTTACATTGAGTATCACTTTAAGTTTATAGATTTATATAATTGGGACATAATACATTCATAAAATTACACATTATTATAGAGTGGATACCATATAAACAATATTCATTTCTTATAAAATATAAAACTTTTCAAACAAAACATGATTTCTTTGAAAACTATTCAAACAGTTAACTTGGATTTCTTCTTTGTCTTATAAACCCTTATAACCTATTAAAATCATTTAAAAACTTGGTATGAGCACAAAAAGCTCAGTAAGGGATATAAAAATATGGAAATATCACATTAGTCCATGAATACTTATAACATATGAAAACATTTTCAAAAGTCTTACTTATCACACGTATATATATACTTAATTTGTGAAACATGTGATTTCAAGAAGATTACCACAAAACATAAGATCATTAATATAACCATAAATTTATATTGGGGCATTACTTACATGATCTTGTAACCCTTTCAGCTACGTTATAATTTGTAACCCTCACGACCACCTTACAATTTGTGTAACCATCATAGTTACACTTGGAGTGACCATACGGCCGACCTCCAACATATACATACCCAATACATTGGATGGAGATATAGGTACCAAAATTCATAATAATAAATGCCCAAGAACCATAACATAAGTATACAACATGAATAATTCCATAAAAACATTTCTTTTGAAATTTGTAAAAGAGAATTTTAAAAGAGGATTTTAAAGGAAAATTTCATTTCAAATATCATATAATTTAAGTGAGACTTAATAAAGTGGATGTAATATGTATACAAACTATGAATAAACATAATTAAAAATAATATAAACAAAACCCACCACACAAAAATTTTTAATACCACATAAATAATGAAGTAGAAGGTTAACCCAAAGAATAGAAATCGTGTTAAGAATTCCCTTACCTCGGGCTTGTCTTACTTTAAACTTGTTTAAAACTCCTGTATAATGGTTAAAAGATAATTATTAATATATTACAGAAACATGTACATATTTATAATACCTTATATGATCATTTCATTATATCATTTCACCCTTTGATTGTTAGTATTTGTTTCCTTGCACTGTTTTGGGTGAATTTTTTACATGATTTCCATGATTGGTTCATGATGGTTGTTCGTGTCAATTGGAAGTGAAACTACAGAATTTGATTAGATTGGTATTTACATATTTTTATAATCTATAAATTATACCATTTATCAATTTTAAATCTTAAATGAAGATGATTCATAATTTAAAACATTAATGATGTTTGTTTAGATCATTTTAGTGGTTCTTTGATAATAACGACCTCATTTTGTTTTATAAATTAAAACCATGTGTAAAAAATAATTCCAGAACCATGTATGAGACTTAATATATATATTTATTAACCTCGTTAAACCATAAAAATGGTTTCATGACCATCATTGAAAGAAATAATGCAAATTGAAATCACATCGTCCATGATGTCGGTAATTTGACACATCACAGATAATGTTTTTAACTCCTTGAATAGTGGGGAAGGAGAACAAGATTGATGATGAATTTTCCATGAACACGAGAACATACCGAATATACAAGATTATGGATCTTTCATTTCTCTTGGATAATAGGAGGTGAGGAAAGAAGAAAATAAAGGAACTCAAAATAAAATAAGAGTTGATAAATCCCTTATGAAATTTCGGCAGCCTAACGACATCACTTAAAATTTCATAAAATATTTTGATGAGAGAAAAGGGTTAAATCATCATTATTAAATAATATGGGAAGTAATGGGGATATGTAATGGCATATACCAACATAATAAAAAGGTTAATTAAAATAATACTATAAAATGAAATAAAAGAAAGAAAACAAAAGAGGATGTTTACCTCTTGATCTCTTCTCCTTGAGATCCTTCTTAAGGCCTTGGGTTTTGACCTTTTGGTGAGACCAATAGCTCTAGGACGCAGGGAAGATCCTTGGGAGGAGTATTGGGTAGAACTTAGGTAAGGATAAAGGCTTGATAGGTGTGAGAGGAAGAGGGAAATGAGGGTGGTATTTATAGTGGAGGAGAGGAGGCATTTTACATTATTTTAATCATTATTATAATATTTTTTTCTCAAGACTTTGAATAGTCTTAATTAATGTGACCCAAAATAGTAATAATAACATGTTAATTCAAAAAAAGTGTCCTTACATAAATTATTATGTAATAAATAGGGTATTTATTGATAATTTGAATATACGGTATTTTACCATATTTCACTATTCATAAAAAATTCAAGAATTTCAGAAAAATCCCAAAAATTCACCCTTACCATTTTTCAACTTTTAGAATTCAAAAATGAAGTCCATTTTTTGAAAATAATTTTCTAAATATCATTAATTATTTTTTAAATAAAATCATACTTCATCCAAAAATTAATAATTTAAAAACTATAATTACTTTTATATCACATCGAAAAATTAACCAAGATGTCATTATCTTAAAGACTTAAGAAAATAAAATAATAACAAAATTTACTATTCATTAGGGTCATATTACTATTCATAAGGGTATGTTACTATTCACAAGAAAACAAGATGGTTTCTTCAGACTCCAAATAATATTATGAACATAATTATAGATGACCGTTTTTTGAAATTCAAAACATAGAAGTTGAAAAATTATTTTTAACGGCTAGTTATAAATATATACATAAAAAAATGTTTCATGCATTTCAAATTATTTTAAAAACCTTGGGGTGTTACATTATTCCCACCTTCTAGAAATTGCATCCTCACAATTTTATTTACTTATTAAACAAGTGAGGGTATGTTTCCCTCATAGAATTTTCAGACTCCCATGTTGCTTCTTATACCATGTGGTTTCTCCACAAAAACATTACCTGGTGGATTATCTTATTCCGCAATACCTGTTTCCATCGACCAAGAATCTAAAATGGTTTCTCTTTATAGGAAAGGTTCTCTTCCAACTGAACTGCTTCTGGGATCAAAATATGAGTTGAATCCAGCACATAATTCGTTAACATCAAAACATGAAAAACATTGTGTACCCGAGACAAACTCCGAGGCAAAGCTACTCGATATGAAACTTGTCCAACTTTATCTAGTATTTCAAAAGGACTAATGAAATGTAGAATTATCTTTCCTTTTTTACCAAAACGCATCACACTTTTCCAAGGAGAGATTTTAAGGAAAACATGATCACCTACCTCAAATGAGAAGTCATTACTTCTATTGTCCGTATAACTTTTCTACCTGCTCTAAGCTGTCCTCATGTGTTATTGAATAATATTCACTTTATTAGCCACTTCTTCTACTAATTTTGTCCCCATCAACTTTCTTTCACCGACTTCATCCCAAAATGCTGGATTCTGACACCGCTTTCCATTCAAATACTCAAAAGGTTCCATCTGTATACTGGAATGAAAACTATTATTATAAGAAAAATCAACTAAATAGAGACGTGGTTATCAACTTCCCTGGTAGTCCATTGAACAGGATTGAAGCATATCCTCCAAAGTCTAAATTGTTCGTTCTGACTACCCATATGATTGAGGATGAAAATCTGTACTGAAGTTTAATTTTATTCCCAACGACTTCTGAAGGCCCTTACAAAAGTTAGAAGTGAACCTGGGATCCTGATCAGATACAATGGAAGGAGGAACTCCATGTAACCTGACAATCTCTTTGAGGTATAATCGAGAAATCTAATCCAACTAAATTGTATCTTGAATAGAAAGAAAATGTGTAGATTTTTTCAGCTGATCAACAATAACCCAAATCGAATTGTTGCCTCGAGAATTATTTGGTAGTCCCACCACAAAGTCCATGGATACATTCTCCTATTTCCACTTTGGCACTGAAAAAGGCTGAAGAATCCCCTTTGGTAACTACCACTTTTCTTTAACCCGTTGAAATGTCAAATGTTTAATGGTAAAGTTAGAAATATCATTTTTCATTCTATCCACCAATAATACCCCTGAAGGTCTCTATACATATTAGTAATTCCAGGATAAACTGAAAATGGAGAACTACCAGCTTCACACAATAAATATTTCTTAAACTGGGAATCACAAGGCACACACAACCTTTTTCCAAATCATAAAGCACAATCTTTATCAATGTTAAATTCTAGAAACTTACCCATTTTAACCAATTCTACATTTTTCTATAGCTCACGGTCTTCCTTCTGTGATTGCTTAATTCTGTCTGATATTGATGAATACATTGAAAATTGAAACAAAAAAGATGTATTCCCTATACCAAAAACTTCTATGCCAATATTCATCAAATAATTAATTAAGGGATCATTTTCCAAATGTAACATGGTTAGTAATTCTTGATGTTTTCAACTCAAGGCATCTTCCACTTTGTTTTATTTTCTTGAATGGTAATTGATCATGCAATCATAATCCTATATCAGTTCAAGCCATCTTCTCTACCTGATGTTTAATTATTTCTGAGTGAATATATACTTTAGACTTGTATGGTCTGTATATATTTTACATTTGGATCCGTATAAATGATGCCTCCAAATTTTCAAAGAAAAAACCACAACATCCAATTCAAAATCATGTGTGGGATAATTTAACTCATGAGGTTTTAGTTGTATTGAAGCATAAGAAATTACCTGATCATTCTTCATCAAAATTCAACCAATTCCCTTCAAAGAAGCATCACTATAGATGAAAAACCCACCATTTCAGGTAGGAAAGGCCAAAACTGAAGAATTCGCCAATATCTTATTTAGTTCTTGAAAACAAACATAAAATTATTATCTCCAAATAAATTTAACCCATTTTTGCGTTAACTTAGTTATCAGACTAAATAACCATGAAATGCTCTTAAAAAATGTCGGTAATAACCTTCCAATCCAAGAAAAATATGAATCTCTGTAACATTTGTGGTTCTTGGCCATTCATCATCCACTTTTGTTTTAGCAGGATCAAGTGTTATTCTATCCTTATTTACAATGTTCCCAATAAAATAAAACTGTTGCAACCAAAAAATACACCTGCTGAATTTTCCATACAATTTCTTTTCCTTTAAGATTTGTAAAACAACCCTCAGATGTTTTTCATGGTCCTATTTTTTTAGAAAATACTATAATGTCATCAATAAACACAACCACAAACTTATCCAAGAACTAATGAAATATTCTATTCGTAAGATTCATGAATAAAGTAATAAAATTATTTAACCCAAACGATATAAAAAAAATCGTAATTCCCATATCTAGTACAAAAGGTAGTTTTCAGGATGTCATCCTCCTTCACCTTCAGCTGATGGTATCTGAATCTCAATTCAATCTTGGAAAAGTACTGATTTCCCTAGATCTGATCAAACAAGTCATCAATATGAGGCAAAGGATACTTGTTTTTAACATTGATGTTATTCAATGCCCTATAATCAATGAAAAGTCTCATGGAACCATTTTTCTTTTTAACGAACAAAATAGGATCCCCCCATGGTGAAGTGTTGAGATGAATGAATCCTTTATCAAGAAAATCCTGTAAATGATTTTTCAATTCAAGAAGTTCTATTTGAGACACACAATATGGGGGTTTTAAAATTGGATTAGTATCAATCACTAAGTGAATTGTGAATTTAAATTTTTGATCATGTATGACATCAGGTAACTCATCAAGAAAAACATCATGGTATTCATTTACCACTAGCACATCATTGATATGAACATTTCCCTTGTTTTTAAAAATATGAGAAAGATAAATTTCATTTCTATCTTTCAAAAGTTTCTTAGCTTCCTGATATGTTATCAATTGTATGGGTTCATTATTTTATACAATCTGAAACTCCTTTTAAAAAACAACTTCTTTTGCTCTACAATCAATCGTATCATGATAAATATTAATCCAATCCATTCCCAGAATAACATCAAACTCGAATAAGGGTAAAACTACAAGGTTTGTAGTTAAATTATTTCTAGAGACCACAATAGAAAGATTCTTATAATTCCTCATTGCTATAATATTTCTCCATGGTGTTTTAACAACAATTTACAATCTCATTTGTTGAGGTGATATTTCCAATTTACCAGAAAATTTCTCAGAGATAAAGGAATGTGTAAACCTCGTATCAAACAAAACATTAGAAAAATCTAAGTAAACAAACAAGGTACCTGATACAACTTCATTGGATTACTTGACATCTGCTGACATAGTCACAAAGGATCTTACTACACCTTTCTACTTATAGTCTAGCTTCTTTGCATCATTTGGATCTCTCTTTGAGTAGGCATTTTCATAGTGACCCATCTCACCAAATTTAAAACACTTAACAGTTTTATTATCAGGATTAGTCTTAAGATCATTTTTATTACAATCTTGGGCCATATACCAAACTTACCACATGTAAAACACTTCCCGATTTTGGTAAGACATTCCCCAGGGTGCTTCTTGCCACACTTTTCACAAACTAGAAACTGGATTTTCTTACCATCATATTTCTTTTGTGGATTCTTACACATCACTTTCCATATGGTCCTCTTATGGTCCTTATTTACAAAATTTATATAATAATCAGAAAAATCCATCTATACTCTCTCAGAACATCAGATAAGTTTCTCATAACTTTTGAATTCATGGGAGGCCAATGCCCTTCAATACCTTGGATTCAATCCTGAGTAAAAGTAGTTGATTTTTCTATCAAGATTCAGAATAAGATTTGGAGCATACCTTGCCAGTCGGGTGAAGGTTTCTTCATATACAGCCACTGAATCCTCCTCCTTTTGCTTAAATTCAAGGAATTTCTTCTCCATCTTAAGTCGCACCACCTTAGGAAAATATTTTTCAAGGAAAAGACTTTTAAATTCATCCCACTCTAAGGCATCAAAGTCCCATCTATCCCTGATATTACTTACCATTGACCACCACTTATCATCTTCACCCACAAAACAATAAATGAAAATACTTAACTTTTGATTGTATGAACATCCCATAACATCGAATATCTTTTCAAGGTATTTAATCCATCCTTCAGCTTTTACTCGGTCAGAAGATCCATTTAAAGTAGGAGGGTGTTGTCTCATAAAATGTTCCACCATTGTAATGTTCTGTTGTGGTACCTTTGGTTGTTCCATTGCATGGATACCACCACCATTTATTTCCTACGTTATCTGATCCATTTATATCAAAAAATTCTTGGTTCCAATCCCTACCATTCCAGGATACAGATTCAGGAGGATGTTGTTTCATTGGTGCCCCTCCTCTTCAGCTTCACTGTTTCTTCTGTGGACAACCATTATGAAAAAACATATCTTAGTTGAAGAAAAATGGAAATAATTAAATTCTATATCATTTAAAATTAACCATTGAGTAAAAAACATTTATGGTATTATATTAACAACATTCTAACCCCTAAAGTTATCTAAACCATCCTTTGGTACCAACTATAAGGACCCGATCTTAAAACGTTACATAATGTTGAATTTAGTTAAGAAATCACTTTCTTTTAAATTTAGGATATTATCAAGTTTATATCCTTAGATAATTGGGACATAATAAATTCATAAAATTACACATTATTATAGAGTTTATACCATACAAACAATATTCATTTCTTGCAAAATATAAAACTTTTCAAATAAAACATGATTTCTTTGAAAACTCTTCAAACATTTAACTTAGATTACTTCTTTGTATTACACACCCTTATAACCTATGAAAATAATTTAAAAACTTGTGATGAGCACAAAAATATCAGTAAGGGATATACAAATAAAGAAGTATAACATTAGTCTATGAATGCCTATAACGTATGAAAACAATTTCAAAAGATGTACTTGTCACCCACATATATATACATAATTTGTGAAACATGTGATTTCCAAAATATTACCACAAAACATAAGAAAATTAATATAACCATAAAGGTATCTTGTGGCATTACTTACATGATCTTGTAACCCTCTCGTATACTTTATAATTTGTAACCCTCATGACTACCTTACAATTTGTGTAACTATCGCAATTAAACTTGGAGTAACCACATAGACGACCTCCAACTTACACATACCCAATGTATTGGAGAGATATATAGGTCCCAAACTTAATCATAATAAATTCTCAAGAACCAAAACATAATCATACAACATGAATAATTCCATAAAAACATTTCTTTTGAAATTTTTAAAAGAGGATTTTAAAGGAAAATTTCCTTTCGAATATCATATAATTTAAGTGAGACTTAATAGAGTCAATGTAATATGTATACACACTATAAATACACATAATTAAACATAATATAAACAAAACCCATCACATAAACAATTTTAATACCACATAAATAATGAAGTATAAGGTTAACCTAAAGAATGGAAATCGGGTTAAGAATTCCCTTACCTCGGGCTTGTCTTACTTAAAACTTGTTTAAACCTACTGTATAATGGTTAAAATAGTGTCATTAATATCATACAGAAACATATCCATATTTATAATACCTTATATTATCATTTAATTACATAATTTCACCCTTTGATTGTTAGTGTTTTGTTCCTTGTAGTGTTTTTGGGTGAGTTGTTTACATGATTTCCATGATTGGTTCATGATGGTTGTTCTTATCAATTGGAAGTGAAACTCTAGAATTATAATGGAGTGGTATTTAAATATTTAAAAAATCCATAATTTATATCATTTATCAATTTTAATTATGAAATAACTATTATTAATAAGTTAAAACATTAATGATGTTCGTTTAGATCATTTTAGTGGTTCTTTGATAATAAAGACCTCATTTTGTTTTATAAATTAAAACCATGTGTAAAAAATAATTATAGAACCATGGATGATACATAATATATATATTATAACCTGGTTCAACAATAAAAATGGTTTCATGACCATCATTGAAGGAAATAAATCAAATTAAAATCACATCGTCCACGATGTCGGTAATTCCACACATCACAAACAATGTTTTTAATTCCCTGAATAAGTGGGGAAGGAGAAGAAGATTGATGATGAATTTTCCATGAACATGAGAAAATCCAGAATATAAAATATTCTAGATATTTCATGCCTCTTGGATAAGAGGAGGTGAGGAAAGAAGAAAATAAAGGAACTCAAAATAAAAGAAGAGTTGAGAAATCCCTTATGAAATTTCAGCCGCCTAACAACATCACTTAAAATTTCATAAAATATTTTGATGAGAGAAAAGGGTTCCCTCATAATTATTACATAATATGGGAAGTAAGGGGGATATGGAATGGAATATCTCAATATAATATAAAAGTGAATTAAAATAATAACATAAAATGAAATAAAATAAAGAAAATAAAAGAAGATGTTTACCTCTTGATCTCTTCTCCTTGAGATCCTTCTTAAGGCCTTGGGTTTTGTCCTTTTGGTGAGACCAGTAGCTCTAGGAAGTGGGTAAGATCCTTGGGAGGAGTATTGGGAAGAACTTAGGCAAGTATAAAGGCTTGAGAGGTGTGGGAGGAAGAGGGAAATGGGGGTGGTATTTATTGTGGAAAAGAGGAGGTATTTTAGATTATTTTAGTCATTATTATAATATTTTTTCTCAAGACTTTGAATAGTCTTAATTCATGTGACCCGAAATAGTAATAATGGCATGTGAGTTTGAACGAAGTGGACTTACATCACTTATGATATCATAAACAGTGCATTTTTCTGATAATTTGAATATACGGTATTTTACTGTATTTCACTATTCATAAAGAATTCAAGAATTTCAGAAAAATCCCAAAAATTCAACCTTACCAGTTTTCAATGTGTCTAATTTAAAAATTAAGTCAACTTTCTGAAAATAATTTTCTAAATATCATTAACTTAATTTTTAAATAAAATCATACTTCATTCAAAAATTAATAATTTAAAAACTACAATTGCTTTTATATCACATTGAAAAATTTACCAAGATGTCATTATCTTAAAGCCTTAATAAAATAAAACAGTAAAGAAATTTACTATTCATTAGGGTTAGATTATTATTCATATTACTATTTGTAAGGGTATATTACTATTCAACAAAAAAACAAGTTGGTTCCATCAGACTCCAAATAACTTACTGAACACAATTGTAGATGGCCGTTTTTTGAAATTAAAAACATAGAAGTGGAAAAATTAGTTTTAAAGGCTAGTTATAAATATCTACACAAAAAAATGTTTCATGAATTTAAAATTATTTAAAAAAACATGGGGTGTTACATTATCCCCACCTTCTGGAAATTGCGTCCTTGAAATTTTATTTACTTATTAAACAAGTGAGAGTATTTTTCCCTCATAGCATTTTCAAACTCCAATGTTGCTTCTTCTACCATGTGGTTTCTCCACAAAACTTTAACCTTGTGGATTATCTTATTCTGCAATACTTGTTCCCGTCGATCAAGAATATGAACTGGTCTCTCTTCATAGGAAAGGTTCTCTTCCGGATGAACTAGTTCTGGGCTCAAAACACGAGTCGAATCTAGCACATACTTCCTCAACATCGAAACATGAAAAACATTGTGTACCCGAGACAAACTCAGAGGTAAGCCTACTCGGTATGCAACTGGTCCAACTTTCTCTAGGATTTCAAAAGGACCAATGAACCATGGAATTGTATTTCTTTTCTTACCAAAACACATCACACATTTCCAAGGAGCTAGGTTGTACTAATGAAACCCCTCCCAGAAGCTTCTGACGGTGAAGCGAGCATCTTCTTACCACAAGGGCAGGAACAAGTGGTGTATCCATCATGGCTCCTGTAGGGATAGAATTAGAAGGTTTAGCTATCGTGCTCTTCATAGTAGAAGGAATTTATGACATTGTTGTTGGGGTAAGGAAGGGGCCAGAAATGGTTAAAGGTTTCTACACCCACCAAACTGGTTCTCTCAGCATCCCATTGGGGTAACAATCCTCCCAAAGTTGGGCATATTCTAATAACTGAAAAGTGGATTCTTTCGTTTTGATTATGATAACTTCCATAGTGACACCTTCATGCATCATCATAAGACATAACTGGAGAAGAGTTATAGGATTAGACTCTCCCCTTAATTGAATAGACGGAAGTAGCGCATTCTGTTGAATTCATACAAATTGCTTGGAAAATCGATATGGGAGGTATGTCTCACAAATGACTACTCGATCTATATGAGCGGTGAGCATCCCATCTTGAAGTGTGATGAGGTACGATCATTCCTTCAAATAACCATTCCTGTCACCTCTTAATGACCCATGAGTGGTATGATGTAGTGAAAATGAGAAACGAGAATCATCATTCAATAGCCCAACCACATCAATAACGCTTAGAGTCTTAGGACTAACAATGAAAATATTGAGAAGGGTGGTTTGAAAGTCTGAATGAGGAACCTTTGTAGTATGCCGATATTCATAACTGGGGAAGTGTTCTGCCATTAACCCATACAGAAATTGAAACGGTCCGCTGAGATGGTGTGGGGGAATACCATCCTTTATTTGTCCCAACAACTCATAAAGCTGGGTGAGAGTAGGAAGGGACAAATTAATAGGTCTACCCTCTTCCAGCGTGGCCTCCATCATCAAATTATAGGCCCGAACTCTGGTATAGACATCGCAGGATGGGAAAATCCATCCACTAATAAACATGGAAAAGAAAACTACTAATCTAAGCACAGGTGATACGTCTGGTTGAATCTCATATCCCCATGTGGTATATCATACCACTTCAAGGGTAGCACAATATGATCTTGGATTCTGGTGGGACTGATGGGATGGATGAGTTCGACTGTGGGAAGCCCTCATCTTGGGTTCATTCCACTATAAGAATAACCCTATCCACACCTCTAATGGGATAAGAGAATGATCTTAGAGGGGATGATCAAGTAATCCATCTTCCATAACCAGTAAACTAGTTTCCAAAGGGGACACGTGGTCAGTGTCATTCAATGTAGCGACTGCTTGGAGAAACTCGTTGTACATCTATTTAAGGATAGAGAGTCCTCAAAGCTTTTGGATATGCCATAAGCTTATTTCTACCTCCCCATGCAATAAGTGGAAGGTTTTGGTGCTTGAAAATCAATGGATCAGTAGCTTAGGTAGGGTTTCTCATGGGGAGAAGACTGAAAACTAAGAAACCCACGCTGCATGATACAATCCCACCGCCTCCAACTAGTCGGGGGACTCCAAACAGGTCTGATGTATCCATAATGACCATTCCCGTTCATCGAATAAACATCCTCTGGCCCTCATATTCCACTTGGTGCTCCACCCTCAGTTAGGATTTTCTTGGGAGATGTTGATAATGGATGGGTACTCTTGGGTGCCTAGTCTCGGGACAACATTGTGACACCCACAATTTCCCTGAGTCCATGATGAACCTCCTAGTATAAAGATGTTCTCCTGAATCAGAGTGGTGATGAATTCTACTACTGGGGAAATGTTGATCAGATCATGTCCTTGTGGTGTCTCTAAGAGGATGAAAGGGGTATTTGGGTCAGCCAATGACAGAGGAACGTCGTCAGGGAGACCAAAACTGTATAGGGGAAACTATATAGATATCAGGTAAGATAGAAGATCTAGCATCAAGAAATCCTTTAAGAAGCTGTAACAAGGAATAATGTAGGCTCAAAGATGATCCTCACTATTCCACACCATGGTCACCCTTGTCTTTGTCGATCTTATCACATCCTGTGAGGTAGCCAACGTAACCTACACAGGAAGATTCAAAAGCCGGTAAAAAGTCAGTCTAATAAAAATTGTTCGATAAAGGCTATGGAAGAATGTATAAAGGTCTTAAAATATGTCCAAATAAGGCTCTGCATACTGTTTCCAAAAAATGGTATACGAAAGGCGCATTCTGTGAAGAACATGATACACGGAAGAAACCCCGCCTACAACTATAGTATGTGGATGCATTACACTATGTAGAACCATGGTACACGAAGCATCCATGAGGCGTTGGCTTGGGGATTGTTAGCTGGAGAACAAAAGGGTTATTTAAAGGTGGATACCACAAACCTAGTCCTCGATTAAGTTCATGATCATAAGTTTCAGATTAAAAGTTTAAGTTTGGATTAATAATTCTTAAAGTTTGGTTCGACGGATCAAGGTAGATATATAGACACACAAGCCACATAGTGTCCTCCTACGCGGAATCTGGATTTTAATTTTAAAGTTCCAAAATGCCGTTCACAGAACCCAAAATGTGGTTCACAGAAAGATAAAAGATGAAAAGATCGATTTGCGACACGTACGAAGCGGTTCACAAATATAATTTTAGCAAGAAGAACGATACAAAAATGCATAGGAAACCAAGGGAAGTCGAGATAACTTTTTTCCATGAGAAGCGGTAAAATAAAAATGACATGGGCCCCTATATTTAGGTGTGGTACCCTCCTACTGGGACCATCTGTTCTACTGTGAACCATTTCAGTTCAGAACTGCTTCTAAATCGGAATAGTCCTCTTTTTGTTCCAAACGAACCCCATTACTATGGGGGGAATTTATAGGGTCTGGAATATTCCTCCAAGGTAAGAAAATACCCCCACAATCACTTTTCAGAAGGAAGAAAGTACTCATACAATTCTAGCAAGTGAATGGACTCAAATTGAGTTACAAATTTCAGATAAAACATGAAGGAATTCAAGTTTTCAATGAATTTTAAGTGGTTTGTGTACCATCACCAGGAAGGGTCTGCGAACCACCTAGATTGTGAACCACCAGGTACGCAGAACTATTCAAGAACCGCTGGCGCACAGGGCAATGGCCAATGAACCCAGCGAACTACGAACCGTGTCACTGGATGACTGATGCATGTGAAAGTCGTCCACATACCATTTCGAAAACTCATCAGTTCACAGACGAATCAAACTAATATGGTTTCATGAACCATGATCGAGAACCAAAGCCTCAACATACCCCGGTTGACCGAGTCTTCCACGGGTAAGGATATCCCCTCATGGGCCTCTGAAAATGGTGCTTCATGCCCATAGATACGATTTCCATGATGATCTACAAAAGGAGAACATAATTAATTGAAGGAAGATGAGGAGAGATGGATGAAAAAAGCTTGAAGGGGACTCAAAGGTTGGAAGTAAGAACTAGGAGAAGATTCGGATTTCAATCTTGATTCATCAACGAAGCCCGAATTGCGAACCACACTCTCTATAGGTAAATCTGACCGCAAACCATAAAACATGGGAACTTAATAATAAAAAATAGAATCAAGAACCTAAATGGTGGAACCGAGAACCATATAATTCTCATGGATGAAATTTTTGTGAATGGTAATCCCCTGGACCCTCCCTCAATATGGTGCTCCGCGTATTGTACCACTACACTGACTGAACCCGATGTCATGTACTGTATTAGTACACGGATGGAACCAAAAGAAGCGTGATGGGCCACGTACCACTAT
Source organism: Viscum album (assembly GCA_963277665.1). Taxonomy (NCBI): domain Eukaryota; kingdom Viridiplantae; phylum Streptophyta; class Magnoliopsida; order Santalales; family Viscaceae; genus Viscum; species Viscum album. The sequence goes on from OY728158.1 coordinate 1,471,464,362, forward strand.
GGTATGCGGTAGTACATACCCATGCCCGTATACCGCATTGGTACGAGGGAGACCCCTCTTCCTATATACCACTACGGTATGTGGATCCTCCCCTATCCCACATAAGAAACCAGTACATGGAACAAGGTATTTTCATATATTATTTCCTCCAGTTCCAACATTAACCCTCCAGTACCATCCAGTCCTACGTAATCCCTCCATGAACCATGTAACGACCCGAAATTTTGAATAAATCTTGTTTCCTAATTTCATGTGTTATTTTATTTTATTTTTATACTCAACAAAAATGTTTTATTTGATAAACATGATTATAATTAAAATGAGACCATTGGGTTTTGACTGTGATATGACCATCGGTCAATATGACCGCTGTGAACAAAATGTTTTGATTATTGCCTCTAAATACAAGTAATCTTGGTTAATTATTATAAAAAGAAGATTCGATGGCCTCACCCAGTAGTCTTAGACCGATCGAAACCCATCTTACAGAACTTGGGAAGGAGGTAGCACCACTGGGCTTTGCTCTGGACCAAACCCAAGCCTAACTTCATCGTGTGAAGCTAGAACGGAATCGCCTTTGCGAGAAGTTCAAACTAATAGAAATTAATACTCGTGCGATGTTAGCCAAGCCCCCCTCAGATTCTCTCACCTTAGCACACCTTACACTTAGGTCCTATGCTGGTGTGATAAGGGGATATGTAAGGAGACCGTAACTGCCTTGTGTAATCCTTTGTTTTAAATAAAAATTGGGATTTCTTCTTATGATGAAGTTTATGAATTTTCAAATGACCGGATAAATATAGTATGCATATTTTTGATGAATTTTAGAAAAAGGATATTTTAAAAATGGTTGTTTAAACCTTAAATAATTAAAAATGTGTAATGATTTTCGAAAAATGGTCTTCTACAATTATGTTCAGTACGAAATTTAGAGTCTAATAAGATCAACTTAATTTTTTATGAATAGTAAATTATGAATAGTGATTTTATGATTAGGATTAGTAATATGACCAAATGGATTAGTAATCTCACTTACAGAAAGTTTTAAAATAATCTAGACACCTTGATTAAGTAATGTGATTCAATAAAATGGTTAAATAACGGTTTCATAAATTATTATTCAAGAATTAGTTTTTTCAGGTGAATAGTGTTTTTTAATTAAAAATTTAATTAAATATATTTATAAAATTATTTTTATAAAACAGATTTCATTTTTGAACTCAGAGCACCGATATTATGCTATGGTAATTTTTGGGGTTTTTTCTGAAAAAATGAATTTTTGGTGAATAGTGTTTTTATTTAAAAATTAAATTAAAAATATTTAGAAAATTATTTTTATAAAATGGAGTTCATATTTGTAATCAGAGCGTTGATATTTGGTTAAGGTGAAATTTTGGGATTATTCTGAGAAAGTTGAATTTTCGATGAATAGTGAAAATACAGTTTTTAAGTTACGGGTGTCTAATGACATCATTAAATGATGTATTAAGTATGTAATCAATATGGTCGACTAATGAATAGTAAGATAAGGTATGAGGTGTCCCAAGTGGCCAATACCATGGGCAAATACCATGGGAAAGCCCATGGTTTTTCCAAAACCACTAATGAGGTGTCCCTTGGCCATTAATGCCTTGTCCCCTCACTTTCCCTATAAATACCAAGCCATCCTCTCATCCATTCGACTCCCCACTCTCCCCCAACGAAGTTCTGGTCTCATTACCTCCCAAGGAGTCCTCCCATGGTACCCCCAAGCCCTCAAGGTCCCAACCTTTGAGTTTTAAGAGTTATGTTTTAAGGTAAGGGATCCGACCTCTCTCTTTCATTTCAAGTAATCTCTTTTATGTCATTCCTTTTATGCTACATGTTCTTATGTTGGAGGATGTTCTTTTATAATCCTCTTACTGCCCTTTTTATGTTCATATAATGAGAGATCCCCTCTTACTCTCATTATTTCGTTTTATGAAGTTTTAAGTAGCGCCGTTAGGCTGCCGAAATTTTTGTAACGGATTCTTTCTCCCTTCTCATTTTTCAAGATCTATTTTCATGTAAAGTATTTCAAGTTCCTTTTTGTTATGTTGGGGTATGATCTATATATCTATCATACTGGAATCTTATGTTCATATGATGAGAGACCCCATTTTATCTCTTCAATTCAGTATTTTGAAGTTTTAAGTGGCGCCGTTAGGCTGCCGAATTTTTAAGTGGTTCTTCACCCTTCTCATTTTGAAGTTCTACTTTCATGTCAATTCTTTCAAGTTCCTTTTTGTTATGTTGGGGTATGTTCTATATATCTATCATACTGGACTATTATGTTCATATGATTAGAGACCCCATTTGATCTCTTCAATTCAGTATTTTGAAGTTTTAAGTGGCGCCGTTAGGCTGCCGAATTTTTAGGGGATTCTTTCACCCTTATCATTCTTTTCAAAGTTCTACTTTCATGTCAAGTCTTTCAAGTTCCTTTTTAATTATGTTGGGGAATTATCTCTATATCTATCATAATGAACTCTTATGTTCACATGATGAGAGACCCTATTTGATCTTTTCAAATCATTTTTGTTGATGTTTAAGTAACGCCGTTAGGCTGCCGAACTTTCATAAGAGAAATCTAATTTTTGTCTTCCTTCCATGTTTTTCATTTCAAATGGTATGTCCTTGAAATTTAATTACCATGATCATGTATCCTTCTTATTCTGTCCATCTACTGTTTTATGGGTCATTTATGAATGTTTGACCCATTTTCCCTCTCTTTTTAATGTCTTCTAAAACCTCGTAACATAGCCGTTATGCTGCAGAATTTCCGTCTCAAAATGTCTCTCTCTTTTTCTAAGGTTCTTTTATATTATTAAGTGAATACTCAAAGCTCTTTCTTCTAAAGGGGTATTCACATATATACCAAAATGTTATATTTTAAATTCTGGGATTTATATACATGAGACCCACCTTCCTTTTCTGTGGGTTTTAAAGTGACGTAAGGATCATGTCTTTAAAGCAGTTTTTTTTAACGTTATGATTATGAAATGAAACCCATTTATTTTATGCTATATGGGTTATTTATGAAATGTTTGATGATGATATATGTGGGTCACATGATAATAAAGGAAAATTTAAGGGTGCGCCCTGATAGCGCTCCAATGCATTGGGTAAAGACTTAATCTCTAGAGATGACCATTTTAACGACGCCTTGGTGAATAACCTTGGTAAATTTTAACAACACCTTGGGGATGGACCTTGGTGAAACGAAATGATTGTCAATATTAAATGTTGCAGCCACATCTTCAAGTTATGAAAAATGTTATTTTTATTATGATGTATCTCATGATTTCTTTCTCATGCCTTAAAGTTCTTTTCATGTCCTTATTGAAGTATCTCAAGTTCACATGTAAAATGTTTCTCTTGTTTCCCTTACTGGGCCTTCTGCTCAACCTTTCTTTTGATGTATGTCCCCAGGTTATGAGATGCAGTAATGAACCTAGGATGAACTAAAGGAGAAGCCTTTCAAGTGTTTAAGAAGAATGTTTTATGTTTTTTTTATGTATTATGTTCCTTGTTTCCAAGACACTAAACCTTAATGATCCTCAGTTCCGTGTAATGAAATGAAAGTTATGTTATAAAAATACGGGATGCTATAGTTGGTATCAAAGGATGGTTTAGTTATTTGTGGAAATTAGGATATGAAAACTCTAGGAAGAACCCTATAGAAAGGTTAAAAAAATAGGAAATCTTCCTGGTATTTTGGTGAGTATTGAGTAAGGGGTTGCCAAGCAAATACATCCCTGTCTGGATACGAGCAGGTAGAGGTGGCTCTGGCACAGATGTACATAGGGGTAAAACCCGAAAACACCGCTTTGAGCTAGACTCAAATGGGAACTGGTACACGACAATGGGCCTTGCTGCACTCTTGGTTACGACACTCCCGGGGGATATGCTTTGGTAAATTCATAAGCTTAGTATGAACCATTGTTAAAGGAACAAAGATAAAATAAAATAAAGATTCACATAAGAATATATGATCATGGATAACCTAGATGGGAACCTAGGGGATCACAAGTTAAGGTATACTTTTCTTCTACAAGTTATCCTTATATGCTTTCAGTTCCTTTTTATGATTATTGGATAAGTACTTAAGCCCCTAATTATGCTTTCTCTTCTTAGTTAATGGTGGGAAATGGAAGAACATGTCCAAACAACCAATGTGATAGGAAATGTGACGATTGTCGTATTAATATGATAGGGATGATTAGGGGATTAAAATATGATTATTATTTTGGAAGATGTTCACTATTTTGGGGACCCTATATGATCGAGGTAAATAGATTACTATGGTATTTTCATTGAAGAGTAAGGTTGACTTATATTTTGAAGAATTGATGAATTTAAGGTGGAATTATAGTAATTTAGGTTACTTATGGGAATGATTAACCTATCTTGGGTAAAATATGTTTAGGTTAGATACTTTTGTTATAAGATGTTAGGAGTGGTTGATGTTGTTTAGAGATGAACAATGAAGTTTATTTTGGAAGACTATGTTATCAAATCCTTCTTTTATTTGGGTTTCAATCTTAGTTTGGTTTATTTTGAGGAATCTTAAGGACCATTATTTATGGAATGGACTATGGTGAACTTTGGGTAGTACCATGGAACTTTGAAAATTTAAAAGTATTTTCCATTCCTATGGGATTATTTCTTTTCGAAGAGTTGTTTTACCTTACCCTTTCTATTTTTGGGATAATGTTTAAAGATAGAAGAAATAGATAGTTAATCTTTTGTGGATTATGAAGATGATTCTTGTGTTTTGATGAGACCAAGTAGTTTTGAATGCTCATAGTTTGGAGAAAAGATTAGTTTTGGGTAGAAACTTATTAAAGGATGAAACTCTACATGAATATAGGTATATTTTCTTATGTTTTTGTTTTATGTTGTAAATGAATTCCTAAAAATTATGAAAAGGAACGTAAAACAAAAACGTTGTTGGTTTACATTTCCTACTAATTAATCAAAGACCGCTTACACACATCATAATTTTGGGATTTTCTGGTGGTTAACTTCCTCCTAATAATGTTTTCTATCACTCTCCTTTAGAACGTGACCCTTTGTTTTCTCCTCCATGTCCATGTTCCCTACATGGAATCCTAGTATGAGTAAACTCGGGTGGCCTTTGTACTTCCTTTTCTTTCTTTTAAAGTAATGGTGTTACTGACTCTTTTTTTCGATGTGGGACTTTCAATGAAATTTCAAAACCCAATTTTAAAAATTGCGAGGACACAATTTCTTAAGGGGGGAAGATTGTAACGGCCTGAAATTTTGAATAAATCTTGTTTCCTAATTTCATGTGTTATTTTATTTTATTTTTATACTCAACAAAAATGTTTTATTTGATAAACATGATTATAATTAAAATGAGACCATTGGGTTTTGACTGTGATATGACCATCGGTCAATATGATTACTATGAACAAAATGTTTTGATTATTGCCTCTAAATACAAGTAATCTTGGTTAATTATTATAGAAAGAAGATTCGATGGCCTCACCCAGTAGTCTTAGACCGATCGAAGCCCATCTAACAGAACTTGGGAAGGAGGTAGCACCACTGGGCTTTGCTCTGGACCAAACCCAAGCCGAACTTCATCGTGTGAAGCTAGAACGGAATTGCCTTTGCGAGAAGTTCAAACTAATAGAAATTACTACTCGTGCGATGTTAGCCGAGCCCCCCTCAGATTCTCTCACCTTAGCACACCTTACACTTAGGTCCTATGTTGGTGTGATAAGGGGATATGTAAGGAGACCATAACTGCCTTGTGTAATCCTTTGTTTTAAATAAAAATTGGGATTTCTTCTTATAATGAAGTTTATGAATTTTCAAATGACCGGATAAATATAGTATGCATATTTTTGATGAATTTTGGAAAAAGGATATTTTAAAAATGGTTGTGTAAACCTTAAATAATTAAAAATGTGTAATGATTTTCAAAAAATGGTCTTCTACAATTATGTTCAGTATGAAATTTAGAGTCTAATAAGATCAACTTAATTTTTGATGAATAGTAAATTATGAATAGTGATTTTATGATTAGGATTAGTAATATGACCAAATGGATTAGTAATCTCACTTAAAAAAAGTTTTAAAATAATCTAGACACCTTGATTAAGTAATGTGATTCAATAAAATGGTTAAATAACGGTTTCATAAATTATTATTCAAGTATTAGTTTTTTCGGGTGAATAGTGTTTTTTAATTAAAAATTTAATTAAAAATATTTAGAAAATTATTTTTATAAAATGGATTTCATTTTTGAACTCAGAGCACCGATATTATGCTATGGTAATTTTTGGGGTTTTTTCTGAAAAAATGAATTTTCGGTGAATAGTGTTTTTATTTAAAAATTAAATTAAAAATATTTAGAAAATTATTTTTATAAAATGGAGTTCATATTTGTAATCAAAGCATTGATATTTGGTTAAGGTGAAATTTTGGGATTATTCTGATAAAGTTGAATTTTCGATGAATAGTGAAAATACAGTTTTTAAGTTACGGGTGTCTAATGACATCATTAAATGATGTATTAAGTATGTAATCAATATGGTCGACTAATGAATAGTAAGATAAGGTATGAGGTGTCCCAAGTGGCCAATACCATGGGAAAATACCATGGGAAAGCCCATGGTTTTTCCAAAACCACTAATGAGGTGTCCCTTGACCATTAATGCCTTGTCCCCTCACTTTCCCTATAAATACCAAGCCATCCTCTCATCCATTTGACTCCCCACTCTCCCCCAACGAAGTTATGGTCTCATTACCTCCCAAGGAGTCCTACCATGGTGCCCCCAAGCCCTCAAGGTCCCAACCTTTGAGTTTTAAGAGTTATGTTTTAAGGTAAGGGATCCGACCTCTCTCTTTCATTTCAAGTAATCTCTTTTATGTCATTCCTTTTATGCTACATGTTCTTATGTTGGAGGATGTTCTTTTATACTCCTCTTACTGCCCTTTTTATGTTCATATAATGAGAGATCCCCTCTTACTCTCATTATTTCGTTTTATGAAGTTTTAAGTGGCGCCGTTAGGCTGCCGAAATTTTTGTAACAGATTCTTTCTCCCTTCTCATTTTTCAAGATCTATTTTCATGTAAAGTATTTCAAGTTCCTTTTTGTTATGTTGGGGTATGATCTCTATATCTATCATACTGGACTCTTATGTTCATATGATGAGAGACCCCATTTGATCTCTTCAATTCAGTATTTTGAAGTTTTAAGTGGCGCCGTTAGACTGCCGAATTTTTAAGTGGTTCTTCACCTTTCTCGTTTTGAAGTTCTACTTTCAGGTCAATTCTTTCAAGTTCCTTTTTGTTATGTTGGGGTATGATCTCTATATATATCATACTGGACTCTTATGTTCATATTATTAGATACCCCATTTGATATCTTCAATTCAGTATTTTGATGTTTTAAGTGGCGCCGTTAGGCTGCCGAATTTTTAGGGGATTCTTTCATCCTTCTCATTCTTTTCAAAGTTCTACTTTCATGTCAAGTCTTTCAAGTTCCTTTTTAATTATGTTGGGGAATTATCTCTATATCTATCATAATGAACTCTTATGTTCACATGATGAGAGACCCTATTTGATATTTTCAAATCATTTTTGTTGATGCTTAAGTAACGCCGTTAGGCTACCGAACTTTCATAAGAGAAATCTAATTTTTGTCTTCCTTCCATGTTTTTCATTTCAAATGGTATGTCCTTGAAATTTCATTACCATGATCATGTATCCTTCTTATTCTGTCCATCTACTGTTTTATGGGTCATTTATGAATGTTTGACCCATTTTCCCTCTCTTTTTAATGTCTTCTAAAACCTCGTAACATAGCCATTATGCTGCAGAATTTCCATCTCAAAATGTCTCTCTCTTTTTCTAAAGTTCTTTTATATTATTAAGTGAATACTCAAAGCTCTTTATTCTAAAGGGGTATTCACATATATACCAAAATGTTCTATTTTAAATTCTGGGATTTACATACATGAGACCCACCTTCCTTTTCTGTGGGTTTTAAAGTGACGTAAGGATCATGTCTTTAAAGCAGTTTTTTTAACGTTATGATTATGAAATGAAACCCATTTATTTTATGCTATATGGGTTATTTATGAAATGTTTGATGATGATATATGTGGATCACATGATAATAAAGGAAAATTTAAGGGTACACCCTGATAGCGCTCCAATGCATTGGGTAAAGACTTAATCTCTAGAGATGACCATTTTAACGATGCCTTGGTGAATAACCTTGGTAATTTTTAACGACACCTTGGGGATGGACCTTGGTGAAACGAAACGATTGTCAATATTAAATGTTGCAGCCACATCTTCAAGTTATGAAAAATGTTATTTTTATTATGATGTATCTCATGATTTCTTTCTCATGCCTTAAAGTTCTTTTCATGTCCTTATTGAAGTATCTCAAGTTCACATGTAAAATGTTTCTCTTGTTTCCCTTACTGGGCCTTCTGCTCACCCTTTCTTTTGATGTATGTCCCCAGGTTATGAGATGCAGTAGTGAACCTAGGATGAACTAAAAGAGAAGCTTTTCAAGTGTTTAAGAAGAATGTTTTATGTTTTTTTTATGTATTATGTTCCTTGTTTCCAAGACACTAAACCTTAACGATCCTCAGTTCCGAGTAATGAAATGAAAGTTATGTTATAAAAAGATGGGATGCTATAAACCATTCCTATGGAATCAGGCCAAATCCTCCTCCAAAGCCACTATACCCGTATGATCAGACCATCGGGTGCATCAGTGCACCCCTTTGAGCTTACATACCCTTGGTAAGCAGATTCACAAAGGCTCTACCCACAACGGTTCAAACTTCGGGAATGTCTGTGGGTCTAAATTCCCATGGTAACCCGGAGTCCAACCTTGGGATAACGACGTGAACCTCCCCGTTCTAGGGATTAAGGGTGATCACTTGATTTTCCATTCAATGAGGAATAGTGATCAGTTGAAGGCATTATGTTTGCTTATCCTTTGATGAGGACGAAACTACTCCCATTCCCAAAAAGTATTCCTGGGCCCTCCCACTAAGGTAAGTCCCCAATCTTCCAGGGCCGAGATTGATGTTATTAATATTTTCATGACTTATTATATACTACCTTTACTTATTTTATATGAAATGTGCATAATTTGTGTGAAATATTAATGTTTTAATATTAAGTATAATTTTTGAGCATTTTTAGAAGTAGTCCAATTGAGTCAGTTTAATGTTTTAATAATAACTATCCCTATAATGATCCAAATTGTGTGATTCTTGTTTTATAGTATTCTAATTTCAATATACAACATTTCATTAGAAGGTACCACGAGCCAATTCTGCGATTTGAAGGGTCATATGGTCCTCACAAACAAGACCAAAGAATCTGTGAACAAACTGGACCAGCCTTGAATATTGATTTACTGGGATCAATCCAGAAGTCCAAAAACATTAAATCTCCACAATAATTCGGGGGACACTACATGTAATCTTGGATAAAAATTTCAAGGCCCAAATCTAAGTACAAGGGGCCCAAATGAAGCTTTAAAATTCATCCCACCATTCTGGCCGAGAATTAAAATCAGTATAGTATGCATGACATATATCATGATGTATGCATCCAATCTAGCTGAGATTTTTCAGTGTGAACTAGGAGATATAGGAGGCAGACTTTGTTGAAGAAACCATTTGTATTTGAAGGCATATTAATATTCAAAAACCCTTTCACATTCTGGACTTCAAAAAGACTGGATTGAAATGGACAGTTTTACATTGTTTAATAAACCGGCCATAACGTTTTATACTTAAGTCCACATTACTCCCAATTTTGAGAGTAGTCGGAAACCTTTATTATCTACAACTTTGAAGAAGGATATTTCTCTATATTCGGCTGTCTTGATGTCTATATCTGCGAGCAAATTGAAGGGGTATTTCTGGAATGTAAACAGTCCACCACCTTGGGCTATAAATACATCTCCTCCTATCCTTTCAAAAGGGTTGGCATTTCAGAAGAGAGGAGAAAATATTGGCATGACCAAGACCTTTCCAAATTCTTGGGAGGATCTTCCATACTCAAGTTTTCACTTGAGAGACCTTTCCTCCTCTCTTTGTTTTCACTTAATTTCGTGTTCTTCGTTTTTGTAATTTTGTAAGTCCTTTCTTTTGTAATTCTGTTTTAATTCAAGTTTCTTCTTCAATATCTATTATTCTCCTCCACCTTATGTATTTTAATATTAATGTTCTTAAAATAGTTTAAATTCAGTTGAATCTCCTTCCCTTATTTTTCTTACTCATTCAATCAAAAATATGTTTTTAATTATCATCATTGTTCGTGTGTGTGTGTTCGACGTACCACTCTTTTCTAATCCCTTTCTCTTTTTTCTATTCTTAATTTATCATCATAATTATTATAACCAGAATATTAAACAACCAAATTTATGAGTAAATATCTCATTGGGGTGAGTCAAAATTTAGGGATGTTTAGTGATTGAGAGTATTTGCTCGATGAGTATTCGTTAATTTAACATTGTGTATGTTGGACTTAATATGTCAGGGATTAATGACATCTTTTTTTTAGCATGTGGTTTACATGGATTATTGGAACCATAAATACACTAAAATAAACAAGTAATAATTGATTTTATAATCCTAGTTAAGTTAAGGGTTGGATTAAAGATTTAACACTTAGGAATTCTAATCGACGTCAACTTGTGAAGTGGGTGTTATTTTAAATGCAATATAAAGCAAAGCTCAAGGATATCACAAGCTTACCTCCCTAATAATGAACTCACCCCAATATTTATCAATTTGTTAAATCAATTATAGTCAATTAATCATTTCAATTAAGCTCTGCAACAAACCCCCCTAATCAAAATACAATCAACTAAAAACAAACAACTATTTCAAAGTATCATCACTGAGGATTCGACCCGAGTTCTGCTATACACATTAGCAGAGCACCGGAACTTTGACCGGTCGATAGGCGACAATCGGCCGTGCGTTTCAAATGGTGCTGTTGACGGGGATGGTGCTTTATGCAGTCATTAGTTTCTGGTTATTGTAAAAAAAACCCAAAAAAAAAAATTTAAAAAAAAATTGAAAAAAAAACACAAAGAAAAACTCGTCTTCCTCTTAAAAATCATAAACAAAAAAATACAAAGAAAAACCCATCTTCCTCATTCTTCCAAAATATCTCTAAATGCCCTGTAGCCTCCCAAACAATTCCTCGGATTTGCTTGACCCTGAAATTGAGCGAACACTTCGCAAACTTAGGAGGAACATAAGAGATACTCAAATAATTCAAGAACCAGTCCTCATCCAACCAGTTGAAATTGAAATGGCCAATCCTAGGGAACAAACCCTAAAAGAACTCGCTTCCCCTGATATGAATTACCAACCTCTTGGTATTCAATATCCAAACATAGAAGCTGACTTCGAACTCAAATCGGGTTTGATTCATCTTCTCCCTCATTTTCACGGGCTAGTCTGTGAGGATCCACATCTCCACCTTAAAGAGTTCCAAGTGGTGTGCTCTACCATGAAGCCTCAAGGGGTTTCTGAAGAAAAATCAAACTCTGAGCATTCCCTTTTTCCCTAGCTGACAATGCTAAGTCATGGTTCTACTACCTACCTCCTGGTTCCATAACCACATGGAATGACATGAAGCGGCTTTTCTTAGAAAAATTATGTCCTGCTTCTCGTACTGCTTCTATCCGAAAGGAAATAAGTGGTATTCATCAGTTCCCAAGTGAATCACTCCATGAGTACTGAGAGAGGTTCAAAAAGCTTATTGCAACGTGCCCACATCATCAAATCCCTGACCAACTCTTGATCCAATACTTCTATGAGGGGTTATTGGCTATGGATAGAACTCTCATTGATGCCGCAAGTGGCAGTGATCTTGTTGATAAAACTCTTGCAGCTGCAGGAGATCTCATAAGTGACATGGCTGCAAACACACAACAATTCCATACTCGAGCACATGCTCAAGTAAAAAAACCCCAAGATAATCAATCAATTGAGACGAACAAGATGACCGAGTGGATGAGTGAACTTACAGGTCTTGTGCGACAGCTAGCTGTGGCTACCAAATCCCCAACCTCATCTTCTCCGCAATCAATGTCTCCTGGACCTATAAAAAACTGTGGAATCTGCAACTCTCCATCTCATCCAACTGACACATGTCCACAACTTCAAGAGGATCAATCTGATTCATATGGACCAATGGATCTCAATGAAGCATATGCTCAGCGGAACACCAACCCTCAACTATCAGGTCAGTTTGTTAGAAACTTCAACCAACCTCACTCTGAGGCCTTCTCTTCTTCATATAACCAAGGCCTGAGGTATGGTAATCCCATCTCTCATCCCCCTCAATTCCCTCCTCAAAAGCCAAACCAGTTTCAATATGGTCAAGGTGGTGGTAACTTCTATCAACCTTATCCTTTTGTTCCTCAACCTCAAAGGAACAATCCTCCTCCTGGATTCCATTATCCTAGTGAGACTTCCCAATTCCAAAACCAATACAATAGATTTCCCAATAACCAAAATCAAGGAAATCCCAACCAGGGACAAGCCTCTTCTTCCAAGCAACCATGGGAAAGTGCAGTGGAAGATCTTGCCTCCTTCACCCGTTCTAGCCTTAAAAACATTGAAACCCAAATCGGTCAACTTGCATCCCACCTTAGTCAGCAGCAACCATCCAATTCTTCCCAACTTCCAGCTCAACCATTACCCAACCCCAAGGGTAATGTAAGTGAAATTTCACTTAGATCAGGAAAGAAAATTGCTATTCCTCAAGATAAATCCTCAAACCCTCCTTTGAATGTTGACCTAGAAAATGAAAAGAAAAAGAAACTTGAAAAGGAACCTGAAACCATTCCCTCACATACTTTAATTCCACTTAGGAACCCAATTCCTTTTCCTCAAGCCGTTTCTAAACCAAGGAAGTCCTTTGAACCCGATCCTGAAATGCTCGACATGTTTAGACGTGTTGAAGTCAACATTCCCCTCTTAGATGCCATAAAACAAATTCCTAAGTGTGCCAAGTTTCTTAAGGAGTTGTGTACCCACAAGAGGAAACTTAGGACCTTCAAAAATGTTTCCACCCAGCAGTCTATTCCCATAAAGTGCAAAGATCCAGGGACCTTTACGGTTCCATGCCAAATTGGATGTTCGAACTTTGATGATGCACTCATAGACCTAGGAGCCTCAATTAATGTCATGCCCAAATCCATATTCTCCAACCTTGGTCTAGGTCCCTTGCACCCAACGGGTGTTGTCATTCAGTTAGAAAATCGAAGCACAGCCGGTCCTGAGGGAATAATTGAGGATGTCCTTGTTGGAGTAAATGATCTTATCTTCCCAGCTGACTTTTATGTCCTTGACATGGAAGGTGAGACAACTTCTTTCAAATCTCCTCTGATTCTAGGAAGACCATTCCTTATGACATCTAAAACCAAAATTGATGTCCATGCTGGCATCTTATCCATGGAATTTGGAGACCAAATGGTCAAGTTCAATATTTTTCAATCCATGCGATACCCATTAGAGAATCAATCTGTATTCTCTATCCATGTTTCTGAAACTCCCTCTGATAGTGTGTTGAATCCTAATCCATCATGTTCTTCCTGTTCTACTAATAGAGGAGTTTGTGAATATTGAATCCTCATTAAACAAGTGATTAATGGTGAAATTGATGTTGACATTACAAATGAAAACTCCATTGATCTAAAGGATCTTGAAAACTCTTTGGAATCTCATCTCACCTCTGACCTCCAATGCTCCAACATGGATGGTAATGAGGAAAATTAACTAGAATTATCATTTGTTGATTCAGATAAGATTATCCCACATTCATCCTTTCCTATCCATGATTATGAAAATTCTGTTATATATGAAGTGAACCTTGAACCAATGTGTTTATATTGTCCTGATGGTAGTGATGTTTGTGATATTTTTACCCTAATTAATAAAGTGATCACTGGTGAGGTTGAAATTGACTATTCTTTGGCAAAAAACATTGAAATAAAGGATATTAAAAATTTTATTCAGTCTTATGACTCCACTGATCCTCATTACTCTACATCGGTAAGTGATGAAATAAATGAGTCAAAAACAATTTGGATCTCATACTCTGCTTTCGTGTTATCTGAACCTTACATAAATGAACCATCATAATTGAGCCATCCTCCGGAATTTCCATGCATTGAAAACCAGAACTTTGTGGATAACATCATTCCTCATGTTGAAGACCAAAGTGAGGATAGAAATATTCTCTTTCCAACCCCATTGAATTGCAAGCACACCAAAGAGGATTGGAAGAAATTATCCAATGAATCATCAGGCCTCCCAAAGAAAAAGTTTTTCTGGAAGCACACTGGAGTTGAGAAAATACAATGGACACCGTCAGACTATGGGTAGTCCACTGCAATTGTCCAGCTGTAGACAAATAAATGCAGCGCTTCTTGGGAGGCAACCCATGTTTTCTTTTAATTTTATGAAATTTTAATTTCATTTTAGTTTTTCATTAGATAAATAATGAATTTTCTTTTTCAGGTAACTTCCCACTGTCCTGGAACCACCTCAACTTCCACTGAATCCCCAAATTCTCTATCCGACCCACTACTAGATGGAGATGTCAACCCACCAAATCCAAACCAGGGGGCACCTCTTTACCTTTAACTCTCTCTCTATCTCTTCATATCTCTACCTCTTTCTTCTTCTTCTTCTCTCCTTCATTTTTTTACCACTTTTTTCCAACCCTTTTTTTTCTCTTTCTCTTTTGTGTGGATGTGTATTTTAAAGAACAAAAAAACTAAAAAAACTAAAATAAAATTTAAAAACACAAACCAAAAGAGTCATGCTTACTCACCATCGAGTTTTGAAATTTTGTCCAAACATTTTGGGGATTTAACAGACATTTTTTCATCTCAAAAATTGTGTATTTTCATCATGAATTTGGATAAAGAATAGTGTGTCAAAACCAACAAATTTTGAATGCTCAATTTTTGATTTGGAAAATGATTTTCCCCAACTGTGAGAACAAACATTTTCTTTCATGCCAAGGCCACCTATGGAAATCTTTTCAAAATGTGTGTTTTCACCCCCATTTGTGAGTCTTGAGTTTGTGGACCTTCGAGCTGAATTTTGTACCTTAGTGTGTATTAATATGATAGAGGCATTTTATGAACCACATGAGAATCACAATAGCCAAATAGCCTCCCATTTCCCTTACATTAATACTCCTTTTGAAAGCCCCTTAGAGCCTATGAAAACCTTTTCTTTGATAGCCACATTACAAGCCCAATACCTTTTCCCACCCAATATCAACATGGATTTTCCGTGCATATTTTTTTTGAAATTTAAGTGTGGGGGGGAATGGATTTCATTGTTTGGGAACCCTATTATTGATTTTCAACGAGTTATCATCTACTTGAGGACAAACATCCATTTCGGTGTGGGTGAGAGGTTGTCATTAAGTTTGTTTTGGGGAATGTAATGAACTTCCATTTATGTAATTTTGTAAATGTTATTGACAAGTGTTCAAAAAAATGATGAAAACAAAAATCAAAAAAAAAAAATCAAAAAAAAAAAAAATGAAAAAATGGGTTGTGTCTTGGGTAGGTCAAAAATAACTCTTCCTCAACCTTTGATCTTGTTATAACTATTATAATTAGTGTTGTGAGGAGATCAATCATGGGTTGGGTTATGAGTGTGAGATCTTTTCCAAGTTCAACTTTCGAAAAAACAAAGAAAAAAAAAGGAGAAGAAAAAAAAACACTTGCATTATATTCTTATTGGGAGAAGTTCTGTGTTTTGTAAATATTTCATCTTCTCATTACCTTCATATTTTCATCCTCTATCGTGTCTTTTTTCACACAATCATTCCCTTGTAAATATGTGTTTTCATTTCCTTCCATGTTTTATTTCAAAAAAAAAGTGCATTGCTTTTTCTATGTTGGTATTTTAACCCTCTTCTTCTCTCTCTTAGAAATTATATTCCTACCATCCCATAGCCACATAAAAACCCCTTAAAATACATCTTGATTTTTGTTCACATTGGATAGGTATTGGAAGATGAGATCTCTTTTCAAAATCTAAGATTTTCACTTTTGGTTGGTGAAAGAGTGAACCTCCACAAATAAATTTTATCATCTTGAGAGGTGTGAGTTTTGAGTATCCACATTTTCCATTTCTAAATTTGAGAATGAAAAAAGTGAATTAGTTTTGAAACATTTTTTCTGTAACAACTTTTGTTGGAATTCAAAATGGATGAGTGAAATAGTCTAAACCTCCCCTGATTGCAGAAAACAAAATTTTAAAATCTGTTGGTGAGTAAAAATGATTTTGTCAAGTTTTTATATTTGTTGCACATGAGGAAATTCACAAAGATAAGTGTGGGGGATTTGATATTATTAATATTTTCATGACTTATTATATACTCCCTTTACTTATTTTATATGAAATGTGCATAATTTGTGTGAAATATTAATGTTTTAATATTAAGTATAATTTTTGAGCATTTTCAGAAGTAGTCCAATTGAGTCAGTTTAATGTTTTAATAATAACTATCACTATACGGATACAAATTGTGTGGTTATTGTTTTTTAGGATTCTCCTTTCAATATACAACATTTCATTAGAAGGTACCATGAGCCAATTCTGCCATTTGAAGGGCCATATGGTCCTCAAAAACAAGACCAAAGAATCTGTGAACAAATTGGACCAGCCTTGAAGATTGTTTTATTGGTCTCAATACAGAAGTCCAAAAACATGAAATCGCCAAAATAATTAGGGGGACACTAAATGTCATCTTGGATAAAAATTTCAAGTCCCAAATCTAAGTACAAGGGGCCCAAATGAAGCTTTAAAATCCATCCCATCATTCTGGCCGAGAATTAAAATCATTATAGTATGCATGACATATCTCATGATGTAAACATCCAATATAGCTGAGATTTTTCAGTGTGAACGAGGAGATATAGGATTCCGACTTTGTTGAAGAAACCATTCGTATTTGAAGGAATATTAATATTCAAAAACCCTTTCACATTCTAGACTTCAAAAAGACTGGATTGAAATGGACAGTTTTACATTGTTTAATAAACCAGCTATAAAATTTTATCCTTAAGTCCAAATGACTCCCAATTTTGAGAGTAGTCGGAAACCTTTATTATATACAACTTTTAAGAAGGAGATTTCTCTATATTCGGCTGTCTTGATGTCCATATCTGCGAGCAAAGTGGAGGGGTATTTCTGGAATGTAAACAGTCCACCACCTTGGGCTATAAATACATCCCCTTCTCTCCTTTCAAAAGGGTTGGCATTTCAGAAGAGAGGAGAACATATTGGCACGACCAAAGCCTTTCCAAAGTCTTGGGAGGATCTTACATACTCAAGTTTTCACTTGAGAGACCTTTCCTCATCTCTTTGTTTTCACTTAATTTCATGTTCTTTGTTTTTGTAATTTTGTAAGTCCTTTCTTTTGTAATTCTGTTTTAATGCAAGTTTCTTCTTCAATATATCTTATTCTCCTCCACCTTATGTATTTTAATATTAATGTTCTTAAAATATTTTAAATTTAGTTTAATCTCCTTCCCTTATTTTTCTTCCTCATTCAATCAAAAATCTGTTTTTAATTATCATCATTGTTCGTGTGTGTGTGTTCGACGTACCACTCTTTTCTAATCCCTTTCTTTTTCTTCTATTCTTAATTTATCATCATAATTATTATAACCAGAATATTACACACCCAAATTTATGAGTAAATATCTCATTGGGGTGAGTCAAAATTTAGGGATGTTAAGTGATTGAGAGTATTTGCTCAATGAGTATTCGTTAATTTAACATTGTGTATGTTGGACTTAATATGTCATGGATTAATGACATATTTTTTTTATAATGTGGTTTCCATGGATTATTGGAACCATAAATACACTAACATAAACAATTAATAATTGATTTTAGAATCCTAGTTATGTTAAGTCTTGGATTAAAGCTTTAACACTTAGGAATTCTAATCGACATCAACTTGTGAAGTGGGTGTTATTTTAAATGCAATATAAAGAAAATCTCAAGGATATCACAAGCTGAACTCCATAATAATGAACTCACCCCAATATTTATCAATTTGTTAAATCAATTATATTCAATTAATCATTTCAATTAAGCTCTGCAACAAACCCTATTAATCAAAATACAATCAACTAAAAACAAACAACTATTTAAAAGTATCATCACCGAGGATTCGACCCGAGTGCTGCTATACACATTAGCAGAGCACCAGAACTTTGACTGGTCGATAGGCGACAATCGGCCGTGCATTTAAAATGGTGCTGTTGATGGGGATGGTGCTTTATGCAGTCATTAGTTTCTGGTTATTGTAAAAAAACCCCCAAAAAAACAAAATTTTAAAAAAAATTGAAAAAAAACACAAAGAAAAACTTGTCTTCCTCTTAAAAATCATAAACGAAAAAAATACAAAGAAAAACCCATCTTCCTCTTTCTTCCAAAATATCTCTGAATGCCCTGTAGCCTCCCAAACAATCCCTCGGATTTGTTTGACCCTGAAATTTAGCGAACACTTCGCAAACTTAGGAGGAACATAAGAGATACTCAAATAATTCAAGAACCAGTCCTCATCCAACCAGTTGAAATTGAAATGGCCAATCCTAGGGAACAAACCCTAAAAGAACTCACTGCCCCTGATATGAATTACCAACCTATTGGTATTCAATATCCAAACATAGAATCTGACTTCGAACTCAAATTGGGTTTGATTCATCTTCTCCCTCATTTTCACGGGCTAGCCGGTGAAGATCCACATCTCCACCTTAAAGAGTTCCAAGTGGTGTGCTCTACCATGAAGCCTCAAGGGGTTTCTGAAGAACAAATCAAACTCTGACCATTCCCTTTTTCCCTATCTGACACTGCTAAGTCATGGTTCTACTACCTACCTCTTGGTTCCATAACCACATGGAATGACATGAAGCGGCTTTTCTTAGAAAAATTCTTTCCTGCTTCTCGTACTACTTCTATCCGAAAGGAAATAAGTGGTATTCGTCAGTTCCCAAGTGAATCAATCCATGAGTACTGGGAGAGGTTCAAAAAGATTGTTGCAATGTGCCCATATCATCAAATCCCTCACCAAATCTTGATCCAATACTTCTATGAGGGGTTATTGGCTATGGAGAGAACTCTCATTGATGCCGCAAGTGGCGATGCTCTTGTTGATAAAACTCCTGCAGCTGCAGGAGATCTCATAAGTAACATGGCTGCAAACACACAACAATTCCATACTCGAGCACATTATCAAGTCAAAAAATCCCAAGATAATCAATCAATTGAGCCGAACAAGATGACCGAGTGGATGAGTGAACTTACAGGTCTTGTGCGACAGCTAGCTATGGCTACCAAATCCCCAACCTCATCTTCTCCGCAATCAATGTCTCGTGGACCTATCAAAAACTATGGAATCTGCAACTCTCCATCTCATCCAACTGACACATGTACACAACTTCAAGAGTATCAATCTGATTCATCTGGAGCAATGGAGCTCAATGCAACATATGCTCAGTGGAACACCAACCCTCAACTATCAGGTCAGTTTGTTAGAAACTTCAACCAAACTCACTCTGAGGCCTTCTCTTCTTCATATAACCAAGGCCTGAGGTATGGTAATCCCGTCTCTCATCCCCCTCAATTCCCTCCTCAAAACCCAAACCAGTTTCAATATGGTCAAGGTGGTGGTAACTTCCATCAACCTTATCCTTTTGTTCCTCAACCTCAAAGGAACAATCCTCCTCCTGGATTCCATTATCCTAGTGAGCCTTCCCAATTCCAAAACCAATACAATAGATTTCCCAATAACCAAAATCAAGGCAATCCCAACGAGGGACAAGCCTCTTCTTCCAAGCAACCATGGGAAAGTGCAGTGGAAGATCTTGCCTCCTTCAACCGTTCTAGCCTTAAAAACATTGAAACCCAAATCGGTCAACTTGCATCCCACCTTAGTCAGTAGAAACCATCCGATTCTTCCCAACTTCCAGCTCAACCATTACCCAACCCCAAGGGTAATGTAAGTGCAATTTCACTTAGATCAGGAAAGAAACTTTCTATGCCTCAAGATAAATCCTCAAACCCTCCTTTGAATGTTGACCTAGAAAATGAAAAGAAAAAGAAACTTGAAAAGGAACCTGAAACCATTCCCTCACATACTTCAATTCCACTTAGGAACCCAATTCCTTTTCCTCAAGCCGTTTCTAAACCAAGGAAGTCCTTTGAACCTAATCCTAAAATGCTCGACATGTTTAGACGTGTTGAAGTCAACATTCCCCTCTTAGATGCCATAAAACAAATTCCTAAGTGTGCCAAGTTTCTTAAGGAGTTGTGTACCCACAAGAGGCAACTTAGGACCTTCGAAAATGTTTCCACCCAGCAGTCTATTCCCATAAAGTGAAAATATCCAGGGACCTTTACAGTTCTATGCCAAATTGGATGTTCAAACTTTGATGATGCACTCATAGACCTAGGAGCCTCAATTAATGTCATGCCCAAATCCATATTCTCCAACTTTGGTCTAGGTCCCTTGCACCCAACGGGTGTTGTCATTCAGTTAGCCAATCGAAGCACAACCAGTACTGAGGGAATAATTGAGGATGTCCTTGTTTGAGTAAATGATCTTATCTTCCCAGCTGACTTTTATGTCCTAGACATGGAAGGTGAGACAACTTCTTGAAAATCTCCTCTGATTCTAGGAAGACCATTCCTTATGACATCTAAAACCAAAATTGATGTCCATACTGGCATCTTATCCATGGAATTTGGCGACCAAATGGTCAAGTTCAATATTTTTCAATCCATGCAATACCCATTAGAGAATAAATCTGTATTCTCTATCCATGTTTCTGAAACTCCCTCTGAGAGTGTGTTGAATCC
This sequence comes from Viscum album, assembly GCA_963277665.1. NCBI lineage: Eukaryota > Viridiplantae > Streptophyta > Magnoliopsida > Santalales > Viscaceae > Viscum > Viscum album. Next base: position 1,471,485,317 of record OY728158.1, read on the forward strand.
TAATCCATCATGTTCTTCCTGTTCTACTAATAGAGGAGTTTGTGAATACTGAATCCTCATTAACCAAGTGATTAATGGTGAAATTGATGTTGACATTACAAATGGAAACTCCATTGATCTAAAGGATCTTGAAAACTCTTTGGAATCTCATCTCACCTCTAACCTCCAATGCTCCAACATGGATGGTAATGAGGAAAATGAACTAGAATGATCATTTGTTGATTCAGATTAGATTATCCCTCATTCATCCTTTCCTATCCATGATTCTGAAAATTCTGTTATATATGAAGTGAACCTTGAACCAATGTGTTTATATTGTCCTGATGGTAGTGATGTTTGTGATATTTGTACCGTAATTAATAAAGTGATCACTGGTGAGGTTGAAATTGACTATTCTTTGGTGAACAACATTGAAATAACGGATATTGAAAATTTTATTCAGTCTTATGACTCCACTGATCCTAATTACTCTACATCGGTAAGTGATGAAATAAATGAGTCAAAAACAATTGGGATCTCAGACTCTGCTTTCGTGTTATCTGAACCTTACATAAATGAACCATTATAATTGAGCCATCCTCCGGAATTTCCATGCATAGAAAACTAGAACTTTGTGGATAACATAATTACTCAGGTTGAAGACCAAAGTGAGGATAGAAATATTCTCTTTCCAACCCCATTGAATTGTAAGCACACCAACAAGGATGGGAAGAAATTATCCAATGAATCATCAGTCCTCCCAAAGAAAAAGTTTTTCTGGAAGCACACTGGAGTTGAGAAAATAAAATGGCCACCATCAGACTATGGGTAGTTCACTGCAATTGTCCAGCCTTAGAAAAATAAATGCAGTGCTTCTTGGGAGGCAACCCATGTTTTCTTTTACTTTTATTAAAATTTAATTTCTTTTTAGTTTTTCATTAGATGAATAATGAATTTTCTTTTTCAGGGAACTTACCACTATCCTGGAACCACCTCGACTTCCACCGAATCCACAAATTCTCTAGCCAACCCACCACTAGATGGAGATGGCAACCCACCAAATCCAAACTAGGGGGCACCTCTTTAACTTTAACTCTCTCTCTATCTCTTCATCTCTCTACCTATTTCTTCTTCTTCTTCTCTCCTTAATTTTTTACCACTTTTTTTCCAACCCTTTTTTTTCTCTTTCTCTTTTGTGTGTATGTGTATTTTAAAGAACAAAAAAAACTAAAGAAAAATAAAATAAAATGTAAAAACACAAACCAAAAGAGTCATGCTTACTCACCATCGAGTTTTGAAATTTTTTCCAACCATTTTGGGGATTTAACAGACATGTTTTATCTCAATTTTTTTTTATTTTCATCATGACTTTGGATAAAGAATAGTTTGTCAAAACCAACAAATTTTGAATGCTCAATTTTTGATTTGGAAAATGATTTTCCCCAACCGTGAGAACAAACATTTTCTTTCATGCCAAGGCCACCTATGGACATCTTTTCAAAATGTGTGTTTTCACCCCCATTTGTGAGTCTTGAGTTTGTGGACCTTCGAGCTTAATTTCCTACCTTAGTGTGTATTAATATGACAGAGGAATTTTCTGAACCACATGAGAATCACAATAGCCAAATAGCCTCCCATTTCCCTTACATTAATCCTCCTTTTGAAAGCCCCTTAGAGCCTATGAAAACCTTTTCTTTGATAGCCACATTACAAGCCCAATACCTTTTCCCACCCAATATCAACATGGATTTTTATTGCATAATTTTTTTTGAAATTTAAGTGTGGGGGGGGGGGAATGGATTTCATTGTTTGGGTACCCTATTATTGATTTTCAACGAGTTATCATCTGCTTGAGGACAAACATCCATTTCGGTGTGGGTGATAGGTTGTCATTAAGTGTGTTTTAGGGAATGTAATAAAATTCCATTTATATAATTTTGTAAATTTTATTTACAAGTGTTCAAAAAAATGATGAAAACAAAAATCAAAAAAAAAAAAAAATGAAAAAAAAATGAAAAAATGGGTTGTGTCTTGGGTAGGTAAAAAATCACTCTTCCTCAACCTTTGATCTTGTTATAACTATTATAATTAGTGTTTTGAGGAGATCAATCATGGGTTGGGTTATGAGTGTGAGATCTTTTCCAAGTTCAACTTTCGAAAAAACAAAGAAAAAAAAGGAGAAGAAAAAAAAACACTTGCATTATATTCTTATTGGGAGAAGTTTTGTGTTTTGTAAATATTTCATCTTCTCATTACCTTCATATTTTCATCCTCTATCGTGTCTTTTTTTACACAATCATTCCCTTGTAAATATGTGTTTTCATTTCCTTCCATGTTTTATTTCAAAAAAAAGTGCATTGCTTTTTCTATGTTGGTATTTTAACCCTCTTCTTCTCTCTCTTAGAAATTATATTCCTACCGTCCCATAGCCACAGAAAAACCCCTTAAAATACATCTTGATTTTTGTTCACATTGGATAGGGATTGGAAGCTGAGATCTCTTTTCAAAATCTAAGATTTTCACTTTTGGTTGGTGAAAGAGTGAACCTCCACAAATAAATTTTATCATCTTGAGAGGTGTGAGTTTTGAGTATCCACATTTTCCATTTCTAAATTTGAGCATGAAAAAAGTGAATTAGTTTTGAAACATTTTTTCTGTAACAACTTTTGTTGGAATTCAAAATGGATGAGTGAAATAGTCTAAACCTCCCCTGATTGGAGAAAACAAAATTTTAAAATCTGTTGGTGAGTAAAAATGATTTTGTCAAGTTTTTATATTTGTTGCACATGAGGAAATTCACAAAGATAAGTGTGGGGGATTTGATGTTATTAATATTTTCATGACTTATTATATACTCCCTTTACTTATTTTATATGAAATGTGCATAATTTGTGTGAAATATTAATGTTTTAATATTAAGTATAATTTTTGAGCATTTTCAGAAGTAGTCCAATTGAGTCAGTTTAATGTTTTAATAATAACTATCACTATACAGATACAAATTGTGTGGTTATTTTTTTTAGGATTCTCCTTCCAATATACAACATTTCATTAGAAGGTACCATGAGCCAATTCTGCCATTTGAAGGGTCATATGGTCCTCACAAACAAGACCAAAGAATCTGTGAACAAACTGGACCATCCTTGAAGATTGATTTACGGGGCTCAATCGAGAAGTCAAAAAACATTAAATCTCCAAAATAATTCTGGGGACACTACATGTCATCTTGGATAAAAATTTCAAGGCCCAAATCTAAGTACAAGGGTCCTAAATGATGCTTTAAAATCCAGCCCACCATTCTGGCCGAGAATTAAAATCAGTATAGTATGCATGACATATATCATGATTTAAGCATCCAATCTAGATGAGATTTTGCAGTGTGAAAGAGGAGATATAGGAGGCAGACTTTGTTGAATAAACCATTCGGATTTCAAGGCATATTCATATTCAAAAACCCTTTCACATTCTGAACTTCAAAAAGACTGGATTGAAATGGACAGTTTTACATTGTTTAATCAGCCGGCCATAACCTTTGATCCTTAAGTACAAATGACTCCAACGTTTGAGAGTAGTCGCCCAAAGTTATTATCTAAAACTTTTAAGAATGAGATTTCTCTATATTCGGCTGTCTTGATGTCCATATTTGCGAGCCAAGTGGAGGGGTATTTCTGGAATGTAAACAGTCCACCACCTTGGGCTATAAATACATCCCCTCCTCTCCTTTCAAAAGGGTTGGAATTTCAGAAGAGAGGAGAACATATTGGCATGACCAAGGACTTTAAAAAGGCTTTATAGGATCTTCCATACTCATGTTTTCACTTGAGAGACCTTTCCTCCTCTCTTTGTTTTCACTTAATTTCGTGTTCTTCGTTTTTGTAATTTTGTAAGTCCTTTCTTTTGTAATTCTGTTTTAATGCAAGATTATTCTTCAATATCTCTTATTCTCCTCCACCATATGTATTTTAATATTAATTTTCTTAAAATAGTTTAAATTCAGTTGAATCTCCTTCCCTTATTTTGCTTCCTCATTCAATCAAAAATCTGTTTTTAATTATCATCATTGTTCTTGTGTGTGTATTTGACGTACCACTCTTTTCTAATCCCTTTATTTTTCTTCTATTCTTAATTTATCATCATAATTATTATAACCAGAATATTAAACACCCAAATGGCTGATTAAATATCTCATTGGGGTGAGTCAAAATTTAGGGATGTTAAGTGATTGAGAGTATTTTCTCAATGAGTATTCGTTAATTTAACATTGTGTATGTTGGACTTAATATGTCATGGATTAATGACATCTTCCATGGATTATTGGAACCATAAATAAATTACCATAAACAAGTAATGATTGATTTTATAATCCTAGTTAAGTTAAGGCTTGGATTAAAGCTTTAACACTTAGGAATTCTAATCGACGTCAACTTGTGAAGTGGGTGTTATTTTAAATGCAATATAAAGCAAAGCTCAAGGATATCACAAGCTTAACTCCTTAATAATGAACTCACCCCAATATTTATCAATTTTCTAAATCAATTATAGTCAATTAATAATTTCAATTAAGCTCTGAAACAAACCCCCCTAATCAAAATACAATCAACTAAAAACAAACAACTATTTCAAAGTATCATCGCCGAGGATTCGACCCGAGTGCTGCTATACACATTAGCAGAGCACCAGAACTTTGACCGGTCGATAGGCGACAATCGTCCGCGCGTTTCAGAGACACATGAAATTTAATTTCATTTCACATTGAAAGGTTCATCACTCTGTGCCCTCTCCCACGGTCTCCCCGACCTCTTCCACCATAGTTTATCCCTCTCCCACCGATAGGAGAGGAAGCATGTGGTTGGTTGGATCTCTCTCATCCTATTGTTTGTCACAAAGAGCATGGATCATATGGGATTAGAGGTTTGTGATGATTAAAACATCCACACATTCTGAACTATGAGAACTCTGATTCCTAATCAAAACAGGATACATAGGATGCCTACTCAAAGGACCGATCTGAAAAGGGTTCCCTCCAATAAAGGGTTCACCAAATCATGTCTTCTCAAATGGGAAGCTTCCATGCGTAAGCTCCACATAATTCCGAACTACATGGGTTCTGATTCATCTCTAGAGGATACATAAAAAACCCATCTTATGGGTCTGATACCAACATCAAATCACCTTTCACCCCTGGATAACTATAAACTCTAGAGAACCTTATTGTATTGCTCATGTTAGCAGTACGTCTATAGCATCAAATATATGCATGCCTACGACAATTCTGCAAATCAAGAGTAGCCCATGGAATCACTCTTCAGAAATGAACCAAATATTAAAGAACATTTGAACATGACTTGAATCTATAGGAGAGTCCTAGAATAGGAAATAATCTTCCCTTGAAGGGTGCGTTGAGCCTGAAATCCCAACCTCTAGACCAATGGATACCTCAAGTGTCATTGGATGAATCATCAATCAATGATCACCTTCCTTTGGAAATAAGGTTCATGAATCATGGATACTAGGGCCTTTGGGTGTTTTTGGATCCATGAATAAACCCATTGGATACCATTCAAGGAAGTTATATCTAAGGAGGACTGATTTCATGAGTACTTGACTCCATGAAATCACTCACTAGGACCGACCGACTATGGCATATCCTTCGCAATGTGAAAGGGGTGAATTTCCCAGTCCCCAAGGGGTTAATCTAACCTTCCTCTAAATAATAATGAAGCAGAACAGGTCGAAACAAAAGGAATGGTGAATTTGACAGGAAACCATCTTCGAAAAAAGGGACTGGTGATGATCCTCGTCAGACCATTTCACCATCACCCAAAATGTGCCACCTTAGAGGTGAAACAACCACCTTTTGAGGTGAGATTTAAATGAATTGGTAATGATGATGACCTTTGAATTAATTAATTGAATTTTATTTATTGCTTATAAGCCTTGGGTGACACATGAGCTCTTATAGAAACACCATAGATATGCTCATTTGGATAATGTCTTACTTACACCCAAGTGACACTTGGACTCCCTAGTGGATTTCTAAGGATAAAGTCAGAGGGTTGATACTACACACACTCAAGTGATACTTGGAATAATTATGGAATGAAAAGGACAAACTCAAGGGGGGTAGTTGATTATATATTCCATGGGTGAAACTTGGGTCTCTTAGTGGACCGCCTAGGATGAAATCGAATGGAAACGATGTTATACCACACCTAGAGTGATTCTAGGATTCCCATGAGGAATTATTAGGACATGATTATAAGGTTATTGGTTCATTTCACACCTATAACAATACCTAGACTTAAAATTAGGAATTAAAAGGATGGGATTAGGTTCTTAATTGATTAATTAATGAAATAGTTTAATGATGCGTCTGCCAAGGTAAAGCACAAGAATGGATTCACTCATTGTATTACACCTGATTGATGGCCTGATTAGGAATCCTTGATCAAATATCATTACAGGGATGCTGTTCTATGTTCCTAGTCTGAAAACTTTTTATTAAATGAGATTGAATAATTAAATTAATTTGAACATAAATAGATAAATGACTGATTGTTTATTCAGAGACTTTTTGGGTAGACCGAAGAAGGTAGCAGAGTACGGGTGTCCATGGGAACCCAAACCTTTATGGGTTGTTTACTTTTATTCACTTTATTTACATATTATATTACTACCTGCACACTTTAATTATTATGTATTCACTAACTAGATGGAACTAGACCTTGGGTGGTTTTCTACTTAGATTGTATCTCACACCCTTCTTGGTCTTCCATTGGGTACTCAAATAGACTATATTATTATAGGTATGGATAAGGGAAAGTGCTCTGCTTTAGGTTTATGAATGTTGATTAAGACATAAGGTGCACAAGACCAAGCAGAGTCTCATGATTCTAGCTGTGATAGTTTTTGATAGTTTTTGTTTTGTTACATGTGTTTTACCTCTTCCATGTATACATCTTTTGGTTGTTTTGTAGAGACATTACTTGTATCATCATCATCTTTATATGAGATCACTTTTGGAATTTCTTATATATATATATATATATTCTTGTATTTTTTATTTATCATCTGTATAATTATTATATGGATTCTGTTATTTACTATTATTGATATTCCTTTGTGTTACACTCTGTTAAGAGGGCATGGTCTCCCCACTGTCACACCCAAGTCCCTTTCTACTATTTAGAAACCTTTGGCATTTGGAGAGATGTGTGTGAGGCCATGTGGCCAATCTAGCTTAGGGAGACTTTCAATGGAATCTTGGTTAAAGACCTTACAAATTGGAATCAAATGTTATTTTCTATTTTTATTTAATATTTTAAGACAATAGAAAGGGATAGGAAAGAATGGGAATTTGGAAATGAGTTTTTCCCATGCACAGTAAACCAGTATATAGGAAAAAGACAAATTGCCTCAAATGAAATTGATGTTTTTTGGACTTTTACTATTACAATTGATTTGATTACAATGTTGGGTGATGTAATTTAATTTTTATGTTATCATTGATATGATTGTGGGTTTTATTTTTCTACAACCTGATGTGATGATGGTATTCCATCTCATGCATCATTTTAGGAACTTGTTAGAAATTACATTTCAAGTATTATTCCATGACTTATAGGATGCATTATCTATTTTCATAATGTTGTAATAGGTGTTGTTATAGATATACGAGTTGTTGTGATATAATTATGTGTAGTTAATTGAGAAACATGGTTGGTACTTAGAGTTCCTGTCATAACCTAATCACAGTTTTCTTGATTATTCTCTAATAGATACCCTAAGTAGTCAATTGTGGCATGTTGATTCATGGGGCTGAGTTTCATGGATTGAAATAGGTTATGGTGTGAATTTGGTGGATTCCATATTTTGGTTCATTAAGAGTATGTGCCATTATTCATTAGAATTTGGTGAACCATTTGGTTCAACCATTTAAAACAAACTCTGATATAATAGAAACAAATATGAGAATATAATATAAAATGGAAAATATTTATAGTAGAGAAATCGACCCAAACATGGCCATGTAGTGGGAAGTAGGTAGTATCTCTTATTTTATTTTGGTCTTTATGTCACCTAGACCTGAATCTAGGATTAGGCATAGGGGTATGTTCTTATATGGGAAGGATTGTACCTATCCTCTTTAAATATTTTTTTTACCTAAAAAATATAATAACGTTATTTTTTGAGGCATGTGTTTGGTAATGTAGAGGCTTTCTAACATGATTGTAACACCCCAAGGTTTTGAAAGTAAATATAGAATGCAATTTTATAGTCTATCCATTAAACACAACTTTGCCTCTTCTATGTTTTGAATTTCAAAAAATGGTCATCTAGAGTTGTGTTCAGTAAGTCATTTGGAGTCTGATAGAACAAACTTGATTTTTGGTGAATAGTAACATACCCATATTAATATTAATATGAATAGTAATATGACCCTTATGAATAGTAAATAATAATAATATTTTATTTTCTTAAGTCAATAAGATAATGAGATCTTAATTATTTTTTCAATGAGAAATAAAACTAATTGCACTTTAAGATTGTTATTTTTTGAATTAACTATGACCTTATTTAAAAATTAAATTAATAATATTTAGAAAATTATTTTTGAAAAATGGATTTTAATTTTTAATTCTACTTGTTGAAAAATGGTTAGGGTGAATTTTGGGAATTTTTCTGAAACATTTGATTTTTCAGTGAATAGTAAAAAATACAGTTTTTAGTTTCGGTGTGTTAATGACATCATTAATGATGTATTAATGATGTCATAAATCTGGTAGACTTGTGTATAGTTAAATAATATTTTAGGTTTCCCAAGTGGATTTAACCATGGTCAAATACCATGGTCAAGCCCATGGTTTTGCAAATACCACCCATGAGGTGTCCTTTGGAAATTATTAAAATAATCCCTCACTTTTCCTATAAATACCAACTCTTACCTTAATTGAATTCATTAAAAATTCGCCCTAAACAAATTTCTGGACTCCTTACCTCCATATTAGTCCTCCCAAGGTTTCTTCAAGCCCCAAGGTCCCAAACTTCAAGTTCTAAGGATTATTCTACAAGGTAAGAAAATTCTCAATTTCTTTCTTTTTTCCTTTCATGTTCTATTTTATGTGGTATATCTTTCAAGTTTCCATACCATGTTCTTATTTTAATTATTATTATTGATATAATATATATTATTATTCATTTCTGGATAGGTGACCCTTGTCCCCTGTCTTTTTAATATTTTCTAAAACCATGTTGTGTAGCCGTTAGGCTGCCGAATTTTTGTAAGCTATTTCAAAATTATTCTTTTATTTTGAGTTCTTTATTTATTCTTTCTTAATATATTATTACCCAAGAGGAATGAAATATACAGAATCTTGTATATTCTGGATTTTCTCATGTTCATGAGAAATTCATCATCAATCTTTTTCCTTTCCCCCACTTTTTCAAAGAATTAAAAACATTGTCCGTGATGTATCGAATTACCGACATCGTAGATGATGTAATATCAATTTCCATTAATTCTTTAAAGTCTGGTCATGAAACCATTTATATGGTTGAACCAGGTTATAATATATGTTTTATGACTCACCCATGGGTTTTCAATTCTTTTTTACTCATGGTTCTAATTTATAAGACAAAATGAGGTTGTTATTATCAAAGAACCATTAAAACGATCTAAACAAACATCATTAATGTTTTAACTAACGAATCATCATCATGGTATATAACCCAAAATCATTATAATATAATTTATATCTCCATAATTTCATTAATAAGATGTATTAACAATTCTTGATGTTTAACCATGTTTCAAATGAACTTCCATTCATGGAAACAAGTAAACAAACCATGAAACCCAAGGAAGAAAATGCTTCCAAAACATGAAAATTGAACCAATTGAACCCATATAAAGAGCCATGAATGAACCTAATAAGGTTTTAATAAATAAATTACATGTATAGGAGGTTCTTGAAATATTAATTAATGAAGCTAAATTTGATTATTCAGGTCATTAAAACAAACGAAGAACGCACTCAAGCATAAGGTAAGGGGTTTCTCATCTCACTTTCATTTCTGTGAGATTTCCATTGTTTGCCAATTATTCCTTATATTTGGTATATGTGTACTTCAATTTGATATATAATAAAATTATTCTATTTATATTCATGTTATTCAATGATTCACTTGATGGTTATTAATTTTTGGTCATACGGTTTGACCGATTATATTGTGGTAAGGGACTTTGTCTCAACTACCTTTTCATTGTGACTAAATTTGTATTGTGCACCTAATAATCCTTATGTGGTGTACCTAATACCCATTTAAGATCAATTTTAATTTGAAATTATATTTATATTAAATATCCATAAACTCATATAATGGATATGTTTGTTGTCTAAACCGCATACCATTTTACATACGATGTTTATTTGGAAAGTTATTATGGAAATATTGATGAATATGTATACTATACTCTATAAGAATATTTAAAAGGCATATTTATCTTCTATTGAAGCAATGTATAAATAATTCTTGGACATGCAGTGGCGGGTGGGGCCCGCTATAGCCCCTCGATGCATCGGTAGGTCTCATGAGACAAAACAGTTTGGTGACAAACCCTTCGAGTTTGTTTCCAAAAATTAGTCGGGTTTCTACCCATAGAACTAAACTGTTTTACAGTATTATGGTTTCATGTGCCAGATACATGATGTACAATTAATAAGAATTCTATTTGTTTATTATCAGTTATTATTATTATCCATGAGGTTTTCACTATGACAAAATCTATGGATGCAGTTTCATTCTCAGTTTATTAATGGAATTAGTTATTCATTTATTCACTATGCCATATTGATTATGTTGGATTGATTATTATTGTACTCATACTTCCACTATTTTTAATCCTTACTGAGCATTTGAGCTCACCCCTTTCATTTTCTACCTTCAATAGGTGATAAAGAGAAGATCTTTTATTGAGTTCCTGGGGATTCTGTTTTAGTTTTTGTTATGTATTGTATTTTGTAAACTTTTCCAATGTAATTTGACAAACATCTATGTATCTAGTTTCTTCAAGACTACTAAACTGATCGTTCCTTCGGGATTTTCATTCCTTCTAATGATGAAAATATTACAAGTAATGCACAGGCTCCAACCTAGAGGGGTCGGGGTGTTACAGTTGGTATTAGAGGAAGTTTAGTAGAAAACATGGAAACTAGAGTAGGAAATGTATAGTAGGGAACAACAACCTAAAGTAGTATCTGAGGATTAACATACAATAACGTCTTGCTATTTTGGTAAGGAATAGATTATGTGGATATTTTAAGCAATACGTCCCTGTCTGGATACGAGCAGGTAGAGGCGGCTCTGGCACAAATGTATCTAGGGATAAAACCTGAAAACACCGCTTTGAGTTAGACTCGAACGAGAACTGGTGCACAACAACGGGCCTTGCTACACTATTGGTTATGAAACTCCCGGGGGGATATGCTTAGGATAATTCATGTTTTATTTACAATCCATTATGAAGGAGTTAATGTAAATTTTTCCTTAGAGGAACCATGTTTATAAAATTAGTTATGCATAGAATTTCAATCTATGTTGAGTAGTTTTCTATTTTAGATTCATAAACTGATCTAGTGTATCACATTATTTAGAAATGGAATCTAGTGGAAGAATGGGAATCAATACTCGTGGGCAAGGAAGGGATCTACCTACTGATCAAGTCAACATAGTCAATGTTGGAGAAGATCAGATCATGACCATATTGGGACAACTTACTCAAGTTGTAACGAATAACCATTAAACATATGTGTTGGATCATTTTATATGGCAGAAGCCCCATCTTTCAGTGGGACTACTAATCCAGTGGTTGCTGAGTAATGGATCAAGTACCTTGAAAAGATATTCATGGCATTAAGATGCAATGAAAATGAAAAGGTAGTACTGGCAGTATATTGTGTCAAGGGCGACGCTGATCAATGGTGGTCCTTGATTCAAAATACCATGAATGAAGAAGAGATAGAGGATATGGAATTGAGTACTTTTAAGGAAATATTCTATGAAAAATATTTCCCTCATGAGCAACAAACTGAAATAAAGAGGAAATTCCTTGTCTTGAAACAAAGGGAAGAAGATAGTGTTGCATCGTATGAGGATACCTTCACAAGGCTAGCCTGGTATGCCGTGGATTACGTTCATGACTAAGAAGACAAGATTGATCATTTATTTGAAGGTCTTAAGCCAAGTATTCAAAGGGCACTGGCTTCTCAATCATTTTCATCATATGATGAAATTGTATCAAGTGCTATAAAAATAGAGAAGGAATTTTCTAGATCAAATTTTCTCATAGGAAACCAAGATAAGAAGCAGAATTATGATAACAAAGGTAAAGGAGAAGCACCAAAGAAGAGCAAGGGAATGAATAGTTTTCCATTATGCGAGAACTGCGGAAAGAATCATCCCAAGAAATGCTTGAAAGGCAAGGGATTCTGCTATAACTGTGGAGAAAAGGGTCATTGATATGATGAATGAAAGGGGAAGAAACAATTCAATGATGTTCAATGCTACAATTTCAGAGATATGTGACACTATGAAAATGAGTGTCCTAAGCCCCAAGGAAACATGCCTCAGAAAAATCCAAGAGAGCAAGGGAGATACTATGCGATTACAACCGTGGTGGTTGAAGTTCCTAGTGATGTGGTGCCAGGTACTTTAATTGTTTCCTCAAACTTAGCCAACACTTTATTTGATTTTGGATCATCACATTCATTTATATCATCTCAATTTTCCAAGAAAATTAGATATGTGAAATTTGATTTAATAAAGGAGTTGTCAGTCAAAACTCCCATGGGATGTATCATTACAACAAAGGCATGTCAACTAGTCCCCCTCCAAATACCAAAACATGCTTTAGTTTCTAGCCTTATCATCATACGCATGACTGAATTTGATATAATTCTCGGTATGAATTGGCTATCAAATTATGATACAAGGATTTATTGCAAGAAAAATGAAGTTATAATTTTTGGAAATGGTGTAGAATCCCTTGTCTTTAGGGAAGAAACTTCGTCACCTGATTCTTATCTAGAACCACCCCCAGTAGCTCTATTGAATGAAATACTTGGAGAGGAAGATAAACCAATATCTATGGGAGAGGAAATAAATATTCATATTGAAGATGTGCACATAGTGAAAGAGTACATTGATGTATTTCCAAAGGATTTACCTGGACATCCTCCAGAGCAGGAAGTTGAGTTCTCTATTGATTTAATTCCTGATGCAAGACCTATATCAAAGAATCCATATAGAATGGCCAATGTGGAATTAGTATAGCTAAAGAAACAACTAGAGGATTTGAGTGAAAAGGGATTTATTCAACCTAGTGTTTCTCCATGGGGAGCCCCTGTTCTCTTTGTCAATAAGAAAGATGGATCCATGGGACTTTGCATTGATTACAGGGAAATTAATTCTATTAAAATAAAGAATAAGTATCCTCTACCTCATATTGATGATTTATTTGACCAAATTTATGGAGCTGAATACTTTTCAAAGATTGACCTTCGATCTAGATATCATAAACTACGTTTGAGGAAGGAAGATATTCCAAAGACAACATTTCGAACCAGGTATGGGCATTATGAGTTTACAGTGATGCCTTTTGGACTGACAAATGCACCATCTGTTTTCATGTATTTAATGAATAGAGTTTTCAAGGAATATCTTGATAACTTTGTTGTGGTATTCATCGATGATATCCTGGCATACTCAAAAATCTATTAAGACCACGATGATCATTTGCGAACTATTCTAAAAACTCTTAGAAGAAATCAATTATATGGGAAGTTTAGCAAGTGCGAATTCTGGCTTCAGTTAGTTCCTTTTCTAGGACATATTTTCTCTAAGGATGGAATCTTAGTTGATCCTGCAAAGAAAAAGGAAATACTAGAATGGCCCATACCAACAAACATAACTGAGGTACATAGTTTTATTGGATTAGTAGGTTATTATCGGCGTTTTGTGCAGAATTTTTCCCGATTAGCTAACCCGATAACGAAGCTCACATGTAAAGGGGTTAAATTTGATTGGATAAAAGATTGTGAAGAATGTTTTAAATAACTTAATATAAGATTAGTCAATTCTACTATATTGACTCTACCATTAGGGAATGACGTGTTTGTTATATATAGTGATGCTTCAAAGAAAGGGCTTGGTTGTGTCCTTGTGCAAAATGATAGGGTTATTGCTTATGCATCACAATAGCTAAAAGTTCATGGAAAAAACTATCGTACTCATTATCTTGAGTTATCTACTGTAATCTTTGCTTTGAAGATATGGAGACATTATCTCTATGGTAAAAAATGTGAGATTTATACTGATCACAAGAGTTTGAAGTATATTTTGTCACAGAATGAACTCAACATGAGGCAAAGGAGATGGCTTGAAATACTCAAGTATTATGATTTCACGATACACTACCGCCTGGGGAAGGAAAATAAGGTGGAAGATGCTTTGAGAAGAAAGAATCATGGAGTTTTGAATAAGATGAGAGTTGAAAGGGGTCCTATTTTCATGGATCTAGTAAAAATGGATATAGGAATAACCATGGAAGGTGAAACATCAATGATTTTTAAAATGGTTTCCAAACCATATTTACTAGAAAGGATAAAGAGTTATCAAGCTGATGATGAGGAGTTTCAAAATAATATTAAAGCTGTGAATGATGGGAGATTGAGTGACTTCGTATATGAAGATGGAATTTTGAAATTTTGGAAGAGGCTTTGTGTTCCCAATATACTTGATCTAAAAAGGGAATTGTTGGATGATTCTCATAGTTCAAATTTCTCAATACACCCTGTTAGCACTAAGACGTATAGAGATTTGAAGAAACATTTTTGGTGGGATAACATGAAGAGGGAGATTGCTGATTTTGTGTCAAGATGTATGGTTTGTCAACAAGTGAAGGCTGGACGACAACATCCTGGAGGAGTATTGAAACCTCTTCCCATACCTGAGTGGAAATGGGATAATATCACGATGGACTTTGTCACGGGACTACCAAAGACTCCTAGAAGGAACGATGAAATATGGGTCATTGTTGATCGTCTTACCAAGTTAGCACATTTTCTTTCTATAAGAGAAGATCTAACACTTGAACGTCTAGCAAGACTATATATTAATGAAGTTGTGAGACTTCATGGAGTACCCCTATCGATTGTTTCTGATCATGATCCACATTTTACATCAAGATTCTTGAAAAGTCTTCAGAAGGCCCTAGATACTGATCTTCGTTTGAGCACTGCTTACCACCCACAAACTGATGGACAATCAGAACGGACTATTCAAACATTGGAAGACATGTTAAGGTCTTGTTCACTTGATTTTCCAGGCATGTGGGATCAGTATTTACCTCTCATGGAATTTTACTACAACAATATATTCCATTCAAGTATTCAGATGGCACCATATGAAGCATTATATGGGAGGAGATGACGTACACCAACTTGTTGGGATGAAATTGGTGAAAGAATACTCGTGGGCCCAGAACTTGTTGAAGAAACAATGGAAAACGTGAAGATTATCCAGAACCATATCAAAATAGCTCAAAGTAGTCAAAAGAGTTATGCAGATAACCGAAGTAAGGATTTGGAGTTTCAGGAAGGTGATCATGTTTTCTTAAAGGTATCTCCATGGAAGGATATTATATGATTCGGTAAGAAGGGAAAGTTAAGTCCCAGGTACATCAGACCTTTTGAAATTCTGGACCGAATTGGAGCCGTTGCTTACGGTTTAGCAATGCCGCCAAGTCTCTCTAAGGTTCACAATGTGTTCCACGTGTCAATGTTAAGAAAGTACATGCCAGACCCAACACATGTACTCACTTATAAAGAAGTAGAAATTGAGCCATATCTATCTTAGTGTGAAGAGCCTATCAATATTCTTGATACTAGATAACAAGTATTGAGAAATCAGATGACTCATCTGGTAAAGGTTCTATGGAGGAACCATAAGATGAAGAAAGCAACATGGGAGCCTGAGGAGATTATGTTAAAGACATACCCAAATATTTTTAGGTAATATTTTATCAATTCTGAGGATGCAATTTTTGTAAGGAGGGGAGAATGTAACACCCCAAGGTTTTGAAAGTAAATATAGAATTCAATTTTATTATCTATCCATTAAACACAACTTTGCCTCTTCTATGTTTTGAATTTCAAAAAATGGTCATCTAGAGTTGTGTTCAGTAAGTCATTTGGAGTCTGATAGAACAAAATTGATTTTTGGTGAATAGTAACATACCCATATGAATAGTAATATGACCCTTATGAATAGTGAATAATAATAATATTTTATTTTCTTAAGGCAATAAGATAATGAGATCTTAATTAGTTTTTCAATGAGAAATAAAACTAATTGCACTTTAAGATTGTTATTTTTAGAATTAACTATGGCCTTATTTAAAAATTAAATTAATAATATTTATAAAATTATTTTTGAAAAATGGATTTCACTTTTGAATTCTACACGTCAAAAAATGGTTAGGGTGAATTTTGGGAATTTTTCTGAAACAACTGATTTTTCAGTGAATAGTAAAAAATACAGTTTTTAGTTTCGGTGTGTTAATGACATAATTAATGATGTATTAATAATGTCATAAATCAGGTCGACTTGTGTATAGTTAAATAAGATATGAGGTGTCCCAAGTGGCTTTAACCATGGGAAAATACCATGGGCAAGCCCATGGTTTTGCAAATACCACCCATGAGGTGTCCTTTGTAAATTATTAAAATAATCCCTCACTTTTCCTATAAATACCAACTCATACCTTCATTGAATTCATTCCCAATTATCCCTCAAGAAGTTATGGCCTCCTTAACTCCATATTAGTCCTCCCAAGGTTTACTCAAGCCCCAAGGTCCCAAAATTCAAGTTCTAAGGATTATTCTACAAGGTTAGAAAATTCTCAATTTCTTTCTTTTTTCCTTTCAAGTTCTCTTTTATGTGGTGTATCTTTCAAGTTTCCATACCATGTTCTTATTTTACTTCTTATTATTGATATAATATATATTATGATTCATTTCTGGCTAGGCGAACCTTGTCCCCTCTCTTTTTAATATTTTCTAAAACCATGTTACGTAGCCGTTAGGCTGCCGAATTTTTGTAAGCGATTTCAAAATTATTCTTTTATTTTGAGTTCATTATTTATTATTTCTTCATATCTTCTTACCCAAGAGGAATGAAATCTCCATAATCTTGTATATTCTAGATTTTCTCATTTTCATGATAAATTCATCATTAATCTTCTTCTTTTTCCCCACTTTTTCAAAGAATTAAAAACATTGTCCGTGATGTATCGAATTACCAACATCATAGATGATGTAATCTCAATTTCCATTAATTATTTAAAGTCTGGTCATGAAACCATTTATATGGTTGAAAAAGGTTATAATATATGTTTTATGACTCACCCATGGTTCGGTAATTCTTTTGTACTCATGGTTCTAATTTATAAGACAAAATGAGGTTGTTATTATCAAAGAACCATTAAAACGATCTAAACAAACATCATTAATGTTTTAAATAACGAATCATCATCATGGTATTTAACACAAAATCATTATAAGATCATTTATATCTACATAATTTAATTAATAAGATGTATTAACAATTCTGGATGTTTAACCATGTTTCAAATGAACTTCAATTCATGGAAACAAGTAAACGAACCATGGAAACCAAGGAAGAAAATGCTTCCAAAACATGAAAATTGAACCAATTGAAACCATATAAAGAGCCATGAATGAACCTATTAAGTTTTTAATAAATCAATTACATGTATAGGAGGTTCTTTAAATATTAATTAATGAAGCTAAATATGATTATTCAGGTCATTAAAACAAATGAAGAACACAATCGAGCATAATGTAAGGGGTTTCTCATCTCACTTTCATTTTTGTGAGATTTCCATTGTTCGCCAATTATTACTTATATTTTATATATGTGTACTTCCATTTGATATATAATAACATGATTCTATTTATATTCATGTTATTCAGTGATTTACTTGATGGTTATTAAGTTCTGGTCATACGGTTTGACCGATTACATTGTGGTAAGGGACTTTGTCTCAACTACCTTTTCGTTGTGAATAAATTTGTATTGTGCACCTAATAATCCTTATGTGGTGTACCTACTGCCCATTTGAGATCAATTTTCATTTAAAATTATATTTATATTAAATATCTTTAAACTCATATCATGGATATGTTTGTTTTCTAAACCGTATACCATTTTATATACGATGTTTATTTGGAAAGTTATTATGGAAATATTGATGAATCTGTATACTTTACTCTATACGAATATTTAAAAGACATATTTATCTTGTATTGAATCAATGTATAAAGAATTCTTGGACATGAAATGGCAGGTGGGGCCCTCTATATCCCCTCGATGCATCAGTAGGTCTAATGAGACAAAACAGTTTGGCGACAAACCCTTCGAGTTTGTTTCCAAAAATCAGATGGGTTTCTACCCACAGAACTAAACCATTTTTACGTTATTATGGTTTCATGTGACAAATAAATGATTTCCAAATAATAATAATTCTCTTTGTTCATTATCAATTATTTTATTATCCATGAGGTTTTCACTATGAAAAAATCTATGGATGCAGTTTCATTCTCAGGTTATTAATGGCATTAGTTATTCATTTATTCACTCTACCATATTGATTATGTCAGATTGATTATTATTGTACTCATGATTCTGCTATTTGTAATCCTTATTGAGCATTTGAGATCACCCCTTTCATTGTCTACCTTCAACAGGTGATGAAGAGAAGATCATTTTTTGAGTTCCTGGGGATGCTGTTTTAGTTTTTGTTATTTATTGTATTTTGTAAACTTTTCCAATGTAATTTGAGAAACATCTATGTATCTAGTTTCTTCAAGACTACTAAAATGTTCGTTCCTTTAGGATTTTCATTCCTTATAACCATGCCAATATCACAAGTAATGCACCATCTCCAGCCTGGAGGGTTCAGGGTGTTACAATGATGAACTCTAGTTATATTCTAGGAAGGTGGGGATGACCATGCTCCGGAGGTGGTGGTCCATGGGATACTGGTGGATCCTCCTTTGGTGTTATTTGTGGAACCAAATATTTTACTAGATATGGGTTATGAGGAAAAAATTTGTGAAGGATTTATGTGTTTCTTGTAGACCCTTCAGGGAGCACTGCGACCTGCCCCGACTATGGTAGAATTGATGCGTGAGTTCCAACAGTAGCATCCACTATGTTTTTGGGGGATGGTGAACCGTATGCTGTAGATTCATGGCTAGAGTACATTCTATCTATCTTTGAGCATGTTAAGATGCCTCTCTATAGGAGGGTAAATCTCAATACTTATATGATTCATGATTCCTCAAAGAGATGGTGGGATTTCATTATTCAGACGGATAATCATCGAGAGATGTCTTGGAAGGATTTTCATACGACCTTTTACAATTTATTATATACTGATACATTGAGGGATAATAGAGGCTAGGAGTTCATGCACTTAGAGTAGGTGCGTTATCAGTTATGGATCATTCAGACCATTTTACAGAGCTCCAATGCTTCAAACCTATTCTAATGGGTGAAAAGTGATCTAGATCTAGGAAATTTGAGGATGGTCTTAGGTATGAAATCTGATCACAAGTGAATTTCTTTCAACTGGTGACTGTTTCTAGAATAGCGAATCTGGCACTTATCATAGAGCATAAACCAACAGAGGCTGGGGGTGTGAGATAGGGTGGTTTGGTACCCATATATGGTTATACATTAATTGATAGTAGGAATCATTATCTAGAGCTTCCATGTAGTGGAATTAGTAGTCAATGCACATACTCAGGTAGCCAGGTGAGCTGACACCAGTGCGTTAGACTGGGGAATACGATACCTCAGTGCATGAGTGACCTAGTTGAGTTCTGATCTTTCAACAATATGGTCAATCTACAGTGCTTTTATAGAACATTTCCTCAAGTATCTAGTGAGTGAGGGTCTTCACTGAGTCCACATATAGGAGTGGGGTCAACAGATTCTCATCAGGTAGGGAGCTAGAGTATAGTTGGCCGGTCAAGCCGAGGTGGTGTTCATAGACATCGTAGTCAGACCCCAGATTTCCAATGATTGTAGATCAGACTAAATCAAGGTATCCAGGCTATATCACAGGGCCACATATTAGGCCAAATATACAAAGTCCAACCGACACCTAAGGACCAGAATCCCAAAACTTATACTATGATAGGTACTATTATAGTAGCCTATACTTTATCATATACTCTTTTTGATACAAGGGATTCTCATAGATTTATATATGTTCCCATTATGGAGCACATTGGGCTCATATTTCAGTGTTTTTATGGCATTATGATGCTTGATACTCCATTGAGGATTATAATGGAGGATGTATGTTAGTATAGGTAGTGCCCCCTTGAGATTGAAGAGTGTCACTTTGTATGGTATCTATTTGTCTTTAAGATGAAAGGATTTGACATCATTATCAGGATAGAATAGTTGGTTCTATTTCATGTTTTCATATATTTCTATCAGCATAGGGTGACCTTGACATCACCAGATGGCGGAGAGTTCATTCAAAAGGGTGAATGGGTTTTCCAGGTGATCTGAGATGGACCCAACCATCATGGACTAGGTGGGATGATAGACTAGATTACATGTTTATATTTGGATGATCTGGGAACACATTAAGTATATTTCCCTCCAATGAATAATTAATTTTGGAATTTTTTCCCAGATTAATTTTTAGTATTACCTCCAATGAGAGAGGTAGAGTTCTCTATCGATCTAGTTTTAAAAGTTTCCCCAATATCCATTTTTTTAGGATGGATACTATTGATATGAAGGAGATCAGGAGGAAACTAGAGGATTTAGTGGTAAAGGTTTTTATCAAACCTAGTACTTCTCTGGGGGTTCATGAGTACTTTTTTTGAAAAAGGAAAACTGTACCCTTAGGTTAATTGTGGATTATAAAAAATTAAACCAGACGACGATTAAGAACTGGTATCCTCTATCACAGATAGATGAAATTTTTGACCATCTTTGAGGAGACACTACAAAAAAACTAGGTTTCTGTAGTGACACCATTTAAAAACGCTAAAAAAAGCACTAATAATGGGTTTGCCTTTATCAGGTCTTTTTTAGCACTTTTAAAGGGGCCCCTTTATCAGCACCTTTTTTAGTAGCGCTGATAAAGGGGGTGATTTACCACTGCTTTTTTTTTCTATCACTAATAAAGTGTATATTTCAAAAAAAATATTTCATAAAAAATAATATATTGATATAAATATAATATATATATTTTAAAAAAAATTTAGATCAATTTGATATGTGGTAGACGCAAAAACGGACACCCAGAGTAGAAGTTATGGTCATTTGGATAGATTAAGGACATTTTCAGGCCTTGAAGAATATGAGAATGTGTTCTAGTGGGAACTAGAGTGTTGGTTTACTCACAATAATCAATTTGATATGTGGTAGAGGCAAAATGGACACCTAGAGCAGAATTTATGGTGAAACGAACACCCGGAGCAGAACTTATGACCTTTGGGAGGAATTATGGGCCTTTTTTTGCCATGAAGAATGTGAGAAGGGGTTTCAGTGGTAAACAGAGTATATATTTTTGAAATATTTGATTTGATACGTGGTATAGTGAAAACAAACACCTAAAGAAGAAGTTATGATTGTTTGAAATTGAGCAACCCTCCTAGTGCCTAAAAACCTAAGAAACCCGTAACTCACTAAAATAGCCATAACTTATGATCCATGAGTCCGTTTGAGAATAGATAATAGTAAAATATAAGCTCATGAGATGTTTGAGGACCATATCTAATAAAAACTATGATAAGATCAAATAAACAGAATATATATCAGTTATACCACTCTAAAAAAACTCCAACTTCAAACAGCCATAACTTTCACTACGGGTGTCTATTTGGGGTCTACCACATATCATATAGAAGGATGTGAAGTGATATATGAATAATGATTTATATAAAAAAGTTACAGTCATGTATTAGACCCCAAAATCCAAAAAAACCATTAAAAGGCCTCCAGAACTCAATTTCCATGTCATGTGCCTTGTAAATTTTTTCTTAAAACGGTAATAAATCCCGATCTATGTGTCTTTTTGGAATCTTCCACCTATTATATCATATTTTGTTCCATGATATTTTGTTTTAATGGTCATGAAACTGAAACAAACACCCATATCAGAAGTTATGCCCATTTTAGTGACTCTGCAGTTTGTTAGTTTTTTCAAGCCCCAATTTCTAGCACTTTTGTCCTGTTAGCTATTTTTTCAAACAACTATAACTTATGATCTGCCTATCTGTTAGGCCTCCACCACCTATCATATCAAATATCATTTTATGATCTTAGATTTGAATTGTCACAGAGCTAGAACAAACTATTGGATCAGAAGTTTTCATTGTTACCCTGAGTTTATGGTTTATTTGACTTTCTGACTCTATTTATGGGTTTTGAGGGTTTTTTCATTTTTATCTATTTTTTAGGTTTTCATGGATTGTTATCATTTTTCATAATTTACTTTTATATATAATCAAATATATAAAAATATATACATATTTGTTTATATATTGACTCATAAAAATTTAATTTTATAAATAAATAATAAATATATTTTCATATAAAATATATTTCTCAATATATAAGCCTTATCTAAAGAAAATACTGATATACATTTTATTTAAAATACAAATATATGAATATTTATATACCTATATAATATGTACATGTATATATATATATGTGTGTGTGCATTTATATTGACAAGCTGATATTTATTATCTATATATTCTGAACATATGTATATACATATTAATATATAATATTTGTAAATATATATAAATATGTATAATTATACTTATAGATACACATATAATATATATATATATGTGTGTGTGTGTGTGTGTTGTATATATGTATTTATTTATTTATAAACACACAAAAAAAATATTTTATAAATGTATTTAAAACTAATCTTATAAATATATATTAATGTTGGGAAAAAATCCCTCAAGGTAACATTGAAGTATTTTTGGGTTGATTGTGTTTGTTGACAAAACAGGTTTTCATGGATATTTGTCGAGTTCCCAAGAAGTTGTTGACAATCCTTGTTGACAAAGAACGATGACAAAGGAAAGGACGATCTGGAGGTGGTACAAAAGAGCAGTACAAGGTGGCGTCGTTTCCCAGTGTTTGCCAAATTTTTGGGGTCCAAAATTTGGAGTTTTGGTGAGCATCGCGAAAATAGGATTTCCATGAATATCATAATTTAATATGGAAAAGGCATGAATTTCGCAAAGATAGGATGTATGGATTGGATTTCGCGAAGAACAGAAGAATGGAGGTGGTGAGTCTTCGCGATTATGTCAAGCTTCACAAACGGCAGAGGCTGAAGTGCATCACGGCGGTGAAGGGATTTGCGAGGGAGCTTCGCGGCGAAGGCGCGAAGGAATGTTGGGCTTCGTGAGGGAGCTTCGCGGCGAAGTTGCGAAGGTATGTTGACGGTGATTTTTCGCGACTATGTCAAGCTTCGCGAACGGCAAAGTGTCGTGGTGCTTCGCGATTTGGACAGAATTCTGGCGGAATCTTTGGAGCTTCGCGATTTGAGATGACGTGGCGTTGACTTCGCATGGAAGGGACGAGGGTCGGTGGAATCACCTATAAATAGAGGCTGACCCCTTCGAGCGAAGTAGAGAGAATTTTCAGAGAAAATCCATTGCTCTCGGTTCGCAGAGGTGGTTCGCGAAGCCAGTATGCTTCGCGAAAGGGGATCTTCGCGGAGGCTATTTTAGCTCTGCGAAAGGTGTGTGCCCCGCGTTGGCTTAGTGAGCTTCGTGGAGAGGCAGGAGCTCTGCGACGGCCTAAGCATTGCGAAGGTCTGTGCATCGTGAGAGTGCTTCGTGATAGAGCTTCACGAAAAGGCAGGAGCTTCGCGAAGGCTTGTTTGAGCTTCGCGAAATTGGGAGCTTCGCGAAGTAGGGTGCTTTGCGAAGGTGTTTCCAAAAGGAATTTCCCAGTGTTCAGAGGCAAAGAGGTATTCATCAGTGGATGAAAGTTGAACTTCAACAGAGCATCTACATACAGAGAAAGATGCATTCCTTAATGGAAATGAAGAGACCTACAGGTCTATAAACTGTGAGTGAATCCCTTCACAGAGCAGTGAGCTTAGGAAGAGGAAAAAGGTGATCCTCTCCACCGGTAGTGAGCCAGAGAGAGAGAAACAGGGAGTGACCCTTG
The DNA here is from genome assembly GCA_963277665.1 of Viscum album. Classification (NCBI taxonomy): domain Eukaryota; kingdom Viridiplantae; phylum Streptophyta; class Magnoliopsida; order Santalales; family Viscaceae; genus Viscum; species Viscum album. The sequence goes on from OY728158.1 coordinate 1,471,509,617, forward strand.
GGAAAGCAGTGAGCTGACCCTAAACCTTGTAAAGGCAGTGAGCCTGGGCATAGAAGTGATCTAGCCCAAACTTTTTAATCCACAGCTAGTGAAGTTTAGTGGAATTTGTACGACCGACAACTTGTCGACGTATGCTCCTTGGACGTAGCCCTTTGCGGTGAACCAAGTAAAATTGCTGTGTCCTGTGCATGATTTACTTTCGGTTTACTTTTTGCAACAGGAAATATAGAGAAGAGTGGTTTTCTTAACAGCGAAACAAGATCAGAATGGGCGTTTATTTTTAATCAGCCATACCCTGATTCACCCCCCCTCTCAGGGTATTCAGCCCTGTGGACCTAACAATTAATATACCAATAAATATATTAATATATAAATATAACTATATATATATTTATATATATATATATATATATATATTAATATAACTATATATATATTAATATTAATATATATTAATATAAGAGTAAATATAATTAAATATGTATATAAATAAATAGATATATTAATAAATGAAGAGAAAAGAAATATGGTGGGGTGGTAAAGGCTTAGGTGTGCAGGAAACAAGTCTCGAGTTCGAATCTAGGGGGAGGTAGGTCACGCGCGTGGGTGGAATAAGGGATAACACTGTTAAAGGGTGGGGGCATTGTTAAAGGCTAGGGGGGGGGGGTGGCTGGGGCATGCAGGCTCGGGTGGGGTGGGGTGGTGGGGAGGCTGTTGAGGGGGGGGGGGGGGTCAAGTGCTATTGAATCCCCTCCCTGATTTGCATATTTTTTTAATGTTTTTTAACTTTTATTAGTGATTTTAAAAAATCACTATTAAAGGACCTTTTTATCAGCACTTTTTTTAGTGTTGATAAAAGACCCCTTTTATCAGTGCTTTTTTTAGCGCTGATAAAAGTGTCCTTTATCATCGTTTTTATGAGTGATTATAAAATGAAACCCCCTTTATCTTCACTAATATTAACATCGTCTTTTAGCGTTGATAAATGCCATTTTTAGCGCTGATAAAAGCCTATTTTGTGGCAGTGAGATCGGGTATTATCAAAAATTGATTTGAGATTTGGTTATCATTAGGCACATCTTAGACCATCAGACATACCTTTAAAAAAATTTCATAGTAGGTATGGTCTATATGAGTATTTTGTTATGATTTTCAGTCTCATGAATGTGTTAACAGTCTTCATGACACTGATGAACTATGTTTTCCATCCTATAATAGATTCTTTTATCATGGTATTCATGGATGATATCCTTGTGTATTATCAAAATCGACACGACCATGCCAAAAATATTGAGATCATATTGGATAAACCGATTGAGCATCAGTTATATGATAATCTCACAAAGTTCCACTTCTAGATGGATCAAATTAACTTCCTGGGTCACATTATCTTAGAGACATGAGTATAAGTTGTCCTAGAGAAGAAAAGAGATGTAGTTTCCTAGGAGTATCCAATGAACTTCTTTGAGATATAGAGTTACCTGGGGATAGATGGATATTATTGGAATTTTATATAGGACTTCTCATGCCTAAAAACACCTCTTATGGACTTGACTAAGATAGGTGTGAAGTTTTTATGGCCAGATACCTACAAATTAGAATTTTAGGTGTTGAAAGAGAGATTTACTTCATCGCCGATACTTTTTTTTCTGGATCTAAGAAGGAGTTACATTGTATAATATGATTCATTAGATATAGGTAATAAATTATTTCTTATGTATTGGGATAGAGTCATAGCATATAAGTCTTGGTAGTTGAGGCCACATGAGAAGAATTACCCAATGCACAATGTCTAGTTAGCTATATTTGTTCATGCATTGCACTGTTAGAGACATTACATACTTAGACATCATTTTTTGGTGGTCATAGACCAAAAATTTCTCAAGTACATATTTACATAGTGTGATCTAAATATGAGGTAGCGAAGGTGGGATGAATACGTATTTTATTTTGACATCGATCTTACCTATAATCCTAGAAAGGGAAATGTAGTGGTCAATGTACTGAGTTAGAGGAATTTTATACTAGTAGTTCATAAAGCTAGTAGCGAGTGATAGATTATGTCCATGTTCTCTGAAATGAACTTGGAGGTGTAGGAAAGTCGGGGGAATATCTTTATTTATTCTATGGATGTGACCTATACTCTTCTGGATAGGGTGAGAATAAGACAACTTTTGGATTTCAAGGTTCTAATACAATAGGAGAGTGCGGTGGGTGAGGACCCACCTCTTGGTTGGAACATAAGTGAGGATGAAATTTTACATGTACATGGACACATATGGGTTTCAGAAGAAATGCATGAGTAGTTGATGTGAGTATTTCATGGTTTATCTTGGGAAGTTTAACTTGAAAATAGCAAGATGTATCGGGATTTACATCACTAATACTGGTGGTCAGGTATGAAAAGGGATGTAACTGGTTTTTTCATGAGGTGATCCACCTGTTAATAGGTGAAGGAGGAACATCAATGACCAAATGTACTTTTAAAGAAGCTAACCATTCCTAAGTGAAAGTGTATTGATGTTGTGATGGATTTCATGACTGGGTCACTGAGGAAACCATGAGGTAGTGATGCTGTATGGGTTGTTGTTGACAAGAACACAAAGGTTTCTCATTTCTTACCTATCAAGGATACCTTTTTAGTAGATGAGCTTTGTAAGTTGTATATCCGTGGATAGTATGGATTCAAGGGGTCCCTTATTCTATCATTCTAGATAGGTATTCCTACTTTACTTCATTTTTCTAGACAGGGTTATAGAGGGAATTGGGTACATCGGTGCTTCTGAGCATAGCATACCATCCTCAGACCAATGGTCAATCAGAGTGAAAAATATAGGTGCTTGAGGACATATTGCAGGAAAGTGTCTTGGATTTTGGGGGATCTTGGGAGAGACACATACCAATAGTTGAATTCTTCCACAAAAATATATTTTAGGGTAATATACAGAAGGCACCTTATGAGGATTTATTTAGTAGGTCATACCGATCACCCCTGTGCTGGTTAGAGGTTGGAGAGGTTTCTATGTTTGGACCTCATCTTGTTCAGGAGACCATAGAGCAAGTATAGTTGATTCAAAAGAGGATGAATACTACATAGTCTGAACATAAATCTTATGTTGATCACCACAGAATACCTATGGAGTTTGATACCAAGGATTGGGTCTTTTTACATGTTTTACCAAGGCTAGGACACAAAAGGATCAGGAGATGGGGTAAACTTTCACCATGATACATCAAGCCATTAAAGATTCTAGAGAGAGTTGGGTCGATATCCTAACTATTGTAGTTACCTCAGAGGTACCAATCCATTAATTATTTATTCCATATATCTTAGCTATTCTTCTATCATTTATAACCATGTAATACATTTCATCTCAGGAATTTTGAGTTATAGGTAGATGCATCCTTTAAGGAGCATCTGATACGTATTGTGGATCATTGCATGAAGGTTATACAAGGCTAGTTAGTTCCTTAAGTATGGGTTCTATGGTTACACATGAACATAATGGATGAGACCTAGAAGTGTGAGGACAATGTATAAGAATAGTGCCTAGAGTTGTTTGAAGATGATGATTCACCACCCTTGGAAGGGAAATTTGAGGAAAAATTGCTTTAATGGGGAAGTTTGTAAGAATCCGATTCTTTCATGAGGTAAATTTTTTTTATTTTAATAATATTTTAGTTTAAATGATTACTTATGGCCTAATGTGAATTATCATTGAGTTAAAGGAGGTATTTGTGGTGTACAGGGCTTGTTCGGAGCCCAAAACCCAACTTTTTTGGGGGGGGGGGGGAAGGCTTGCTGCACGGTTAGTAAAACTGTGCATGTCAGTCGGCATGGTTACTTATAACCATGTGAGGCTAGTAAATGGGATGGAGGAGCTCACATAATTTGTAAAACTATAAAATTTGGGGTGCATGCCCATGTGGGTATGTCTTTAGTTTTTGATAGTGGATTAAGACATGATTTTCACACGGTTAATCAAACAGTTCATGTAATCTATGCGAAGTGCCCCTTCCAATAGCATATAGTGCATGATTTGCCTAACCATGTGGCCAAACCATGTGGCCAAATATTTTGAGAAAAATTACCGTTTTTCCATTAATTAAACTTATAACCTAATTATATTCTCATTTCTCCTCCGTGTATAGCATCACACCATGGGGAGCTCCTCTTAAATCTAAATCATAGATTTTGATCCCTCTCATCTATCTGATCTCAGAATCGAGCACCGTCCATCCCATTGGATTCACATATGTGATTATTCAATTAATTCTTAGCATTTCTCCATTTTTCTTGGTATCAACTTCACTATTTAGTTCCAACCTAATTTTATTTATTTTCAGGGTTCTCATCCATTCTTTGTTTTTATTTTTATATGAGTTGAATTAGAAGCTGATATTGGGTGATCACTTCACTACATATCTACTGTAGGTGGAATCATAGTTTTTCATTAAATTTGGAGAGTTTATATATATATTATGTCTTTTCGCGCACCCAATTTTTGGAGCGATGACCTTGAAATAAAATTAAATCCTTATTTTAAATGGATAGTCATTCCCTATATAATTATCAAGCCCCTTTATGAATGTTTAAAGGTTTTGGACCTTGATTTGAAACCACCCCTTGGGTGTGTTGTTTAATTAAATGAACCACCATGGGTGGTAAATGATTTGGGTCACCCCTTAGATGTGATGTTTACCCTTGTTATGGAATGTCAATTGATGAATTGAATTTATAATATTAATTGAGAGTTGAATTTATTAAAGGAAATGGATGGATGAACATGAACCTAGGCTCTTTCCATGTAATTACTTGTTAATCTTGAATTTCTTCTTATAATGAAATGCCCATGTGATATATTAAGAGGCTAAGAATTCTAAGCTTATCCATGCCTTGAGCCACCTTCTAAGGTGAGATTTAAATTAATTGGTAATAATGAAGACATTTGAATTAATTAATTGACTTTGATTGAATGATTATAATCCTCGGGTGGGACATGGGTACTTATAAGAATTCCATGGATGGAATCATTTGGATAATGTCTTTCTTACACCTGAGTGACACTTGGACTCCCTTGTAGATTCCCAAGTAAAGACTTAGAGGGTTGATGCTACACACTCCCAAGTGATACTTGGAATCCTTATGGGATTCCAAGGAATGAATCAAGGGGGGGGGGAGTGGATTATATATTCCATGTGTGAAACTTAGTCTCCCTTAGTAGACTGCCAAGGATGGATGTGATTGTAATGACATTATGCCACACCTAGAGTGATACCAAGATCCCATGAGGAATGCCTCGGATGGTCTTATAGGGTGTTTGGTTCATGTTACACCTAGAGATATACCTAAATTAAAAATTATAAATTCTAATGATGGGCCTAGGTTCTTAATTGATTAATTAATGAAATGGTGTATATGATGTGTCTGCCAAGCTAAATCACTAGCTTGTATTCAATCATTGTATTACACCTGGTTTATGGACTGGTTAGAAATCCTTGATCACATATCATTACGGAGGATACTAGGATATGTTACATGACTCAATAATTTTTATTTAATGATACTGAATAATTAAATTAACTTGAACATAAATTGATATAGGGCTGACTATTTATTCAGAGACTTTTTGGCTAGGCCAAAGTAGGTAACAGAGGATGGGTGTCCATGGGAACATAAACCTTTATGGGTTGTTTACTTTTACATACTTCCTATACATATTCTATTATCACATGGACACTTTAATTGTTATATATTCACTGACCGAATGGAACTAGACCTTGGGTTGTTGCCTAATGGGATTGTATCTCACACCTTGTTTGGCCTACCGTTTGGTACCTGAATAAACTATATGATTATAGGTATGGATAAGGTAAATCACCCTACTACATGTTTTTGATTGCTGATTAAGATTAGGGGATCACAAGAATGATCTGAGGCTCGTGATACTAGATGGGATATTTTTTGGTCTTTTTCGGATTTTGTTACATGTGTTTTGCATCTTCTATGTATACTTGTTTTGGTTGTTTTGTAGAAACATGACTTATATCATCATCATCTGTATATGAGATTACTTATGGCATTAATTATATATATATATTAATGTCTTGTTCATTTATCATTTTTATGATTATTATACTAATTCCTCTATTGAATGTTGTTGATATTACACTATGTAACACTCTAGTAAGAGGTAATAGTCTCCCCATAGACACAGCCAATCCCCTCAATAATAGTCTGAAGCCTTTGGAAATTGGAGATATGTTCTTGAGGACATGTGGCCAACTGGGATCAGGGAATCTTTTAGTAGAATCCATGTTTGGGATGTTATAGTTTTAATGCATCACATCCATCTAGAAGAATCATCCAAACCAATCAAACAACCACAAATAAGACTCAATACACTCATACTTGTGGTATTTTGGGAAGCGATCACCAAGATTATTCAAGCTGGTATTATCTACCCAATTTTTGATAGTGAATGGGTAAGTTTGATTCAAGTGTTAACTAAGAAGGGTGGGATAAATTTTGTCACAAATGAACATGGATATTTGGTTATAAATCAAGTGAAAAAAAGGAGTGTTCATCAATTATTAAAAATTGAATGATGAAACACAAAAATATTACTACATGATTTCATTCTTTGATCAAATTATTGAAAGATTAGCATGAAAGTTGCATTATAACTTTCGTGATGGATACATTGGCTACTAAAAAAATCCCAATTGCACCTGAGGACTAATAAAAGACTATATTAATTTTCCCCTTTAAAACATATGGATATAGAAAAATTCCTTTTGGCATTTTCAACGCTCCTGTAACATTATAAAGGTGTACGATGAGTATATTTTCTGATTTCATTAAGCATTACATGGAGGTATTAATGGATTAATTTATAATTTATGGTGAATCATTTGAATCCTACTTGAATTCACTATCTGTAGTCCTATGAAATTATCTAAAATGTAACCTTGTGTTGAATTTTGAAAAATTTCACTTTATAGTAACTAATGGGATTGTTCTAGGACACATAATTTCTCAAGAGGGTATTCAAGTTGATCCTACTAAAATTAAGGTGATCCAATCACTTCCCTGAATCCACACAAGTTTTATAAATTCATTCATTACTTTTTAATCCTAATTTCTATTGGAGATTAATGTAGAACTTCCATATGATTTCCCTCCTACTCACTCATATACTTCAGAATGATGTTACATTCCATTTTGATGATACTTGAAAGAGATACTTCTTCGAACTCAAATACGTTCTTACATATTCCCCAATAATCCAACAACCAGATTTGTCCTTACCCTTTTAATTGATATATGATGATTCTGATATGGACATTGTGGTTGTTCTTGGTCAAAGAAGAGAAAAAAGTCCTCATGTAATCTATTATGCCTAAAAAACATTGGATAAAAGTCAATATCACTACACTATCACTAAAAAGGAACTTCTAGCTGCTATTTTTTACTTGGATTAATTTTTTTCCTATATCTTAGGTTCCAAAATCACCATTTTCATAGACCATTCAGATTTAAAGTTTTTACTCAAGAAAATTGATTCAAAACTGAGGATAATAATGGATCCTAATGGTCCAAGAGTTTAACCTTGAGATCAAATATAGACCTATAAAAGAAAACTCAGTGGATAATCATTTGAGTATAATTTCTAATTCTTCTAATTATAAAATCATTGATCCTAAATTTCAAATTTAACACCTCTAATATATTACTCCAAAGTTACCATTGTATTACCCAATTTGAAATTACTTGGTTACTAGTATTTTTCCAATTTTTTTTCAAAATAAAAAAAGAAGTTTAAAAGTGATTAAAAATAATATTTTTTGAAAGATAATAAAATTTGAAAACATGGACTGACATGGTAATTAGAAGATATGTTGATGAAGATAAAAATTCCACTATCTTAGAATTCTGCCATTCAATGCTTGGAGGTGGCACTTTATACCAAAGATTACTTCTTTAAAGGTCCTTGACTATGCATTCTTATGGCCTTCACTCTTCAAGAACTCACAAGAGTTCTAACAATCATGTCCCACTTTCAAAGAATTTGGCACAATTTCCAAAATAAATGAAATTCTCCCCAAACCCTTAATCTTCCATGAGATATATGATTTTTGGGGCATCAATTTTATGGGAATATTCCACCTTCCAATGTATTCTCTTACATTCTTCTTGTGGTCGAATATTTTTCTAGTTGGATCAAGGAAAAACCCACTAAGAAGGATAGTGCACACACAGTTAGTGAGTTTCTAAAAACCCTCATCTTCCACAGATTTGGAACACTGTGTTCCTTGATAAGTGACTTAGGGAACCATTTCTATAATTGGACCATGGAATATCTTTTGAAAAATAATGGGGTTGTACATAAAACATAAACTTCATATCACCCCCAAACAAATGGAAAGGATGAACATTCTAATAGATAAGTAAAAAGAGTTCTTGAGAGAATTATTAAGACCATAAGAAAAGACTACCTGAAAGACTTAGTGAAACACTTTGGGATTATATAAATTCCTATAAAACACCCATTGCGATGTCTCTATTTTGGAAAGTTTTTGGTAAATTGTTTCATTTCCAGTTGAAATCCAACATAAGTCATTTTTTACTATGAAAAAATGTAATTTTAATTGTGAAAAATTGGGTAAAGAGAGATAATTGCAATTGAAGGAATTGGAGGAGATTTGACTAGATTTTTACAAGAAATCCAATCTCTATAAAGAAAATGCCAAGGTAATCCATGAAAAACACATCATGTGAAAGGTATTCCATGAAGTCGAAAAGGTAATTCTCTTAAATTAACAATTTTACCTTTACCCAGATAAGATTAATTCTCATTGGGAAGGTCCTTTTATTGTTACTAATATTTTTTGATTTGGTTTAGTGAAATTACATGACCCTTCTTCCAAAAGGAAACTCATGGTTAATGGCCATTAGTTAAATCATGACCATGAGAGGACAGACACCCTGAGAACAACATTAACTTCCATTGGATCCCCAACTACTACAGTAGACCCACCACTGGATAGAGATGATGACCCACCAAATCTAAACCAAGGGGAACCAATTTCCCTTTGACTCCCTCTCCCTATATACATCCTCATATATATATATATATATATTCTTCCTCTCTCATTGTCACTTTTTTAAACCACTTTCTTCATCAAACCTTTTTTTACTCTTTCTATTTTCTTATGAGTGTGTATTAAAAAAAACTAAAAAACTAATAAAATAAAAAAAGAGTCATAATTACACACCATTGAATTTTCAAAATTTTTCCAACCATTTTGTGGAGTCCAATGGATTTTTTTATTTTAATCATAAATTTTGATAAATATTTTTTTTCAAGAATAATAAATTTTGAATTCTGAATTTTTTATTTGGAAAATGATTTTTACAAAACAATGTAGAACATCGTTAGATTTCATACCAAGTTCACCTATAACCTTTTTATATTGTTTTTTTCACCCTTGGTTTCAAGTATTAAGTTTGTGGACCTTCAAGATGAATTTTAGTACTTAATCACACTTTAATATGATAGAGGAATTTTCTAAACCACATAAAAATCACCATATAAAAATAGCATCCTATTACCATTACAGTGATTTTACTTTTAAAATCCCCTTATATCCTATGAAAAACCTTTTTTATATCCACATTTCGTGCCCAAAACCTTGTCCCACCAAACATCTATATGGATTTTTATTTCATAGTTTATTAGAATTTAAGTGTGGTGGGATAGATTTAATTTTGGATACCATTTACTTTATTTTAAATTTATTATCATATGATTGAGGTAAGGCATCCATTTAAGTACATGGGATTTATTTTCATTTGTTGAGTTTTGGAAATGTGTATATTTTTATGACCACTTGTGCAAATGATATTGAAAACTGGTCAAAAAAATTGGAAAAAAACAAAAAATATGAAAACAATAACGAGTTGGGTCTTGGGAGGGTCAAAAATCACTCTTCCTCAAACTTTTATCTTATTATAACTATTACAATTAGTGTTTTTATGATATCAAATAAGGGTTGGGAGATAAGTGTGATATTTGTTTCAAGTTTAACTTTTGAAAGAAAAATGGAAAAAAGAACACTTGAATCATCTTTTCTTATACAGGTAGGATAAGTTTTGTGTTTTTTTTATATTTCATAATTTCATAACCTTCCAATTTTATCCATATATTATCTTCCATAGAAAATTAATACCCTTGTAAATATTTCATTCCATTTCCTTTCATGTCTTTTTTCAAAACAATTGTGCATTGTTTTTTCCATATTGGTGTTTAACCCCTATTTTCTTATCTTTTGGCCATTATATTACTACCACACCATATCCATATAAAAGCAACTAAAAAGGACCCTTTGATTCTTGTTCATTTTAGAATATTTAATGGAATCTTAGAGCTCTTTTAAACTCAATTATTTTCAGTTTTGGTTAGTGAATGAGTGAATCTCCATAATTAAATATTTTTTATCTTGAGATGAGTGAGCTTTGAGTACCTGCATTTTCCATTTCTAATTTTGAGTCTGAAAAATGAATTTTTTGGAACATTTTTTCTACAACAATTTGAGGTGGAATTCATTATAGAGGAGTGAACTTGTCTAGACCCCTTGATTGAAGAAGACAAAACTTTAATATTTGTTGGTGAGTAAAAATGGGTTAGTTATATATTTATATTTGATATAAATTAAGACATGAAAAGATTAAGTGTGGGGGATTTTATGTTATTAATTTATTTATAACTTTTTATATACTTCTTTTACTGATTTCAAATAAAATTTTCATAATTTTTGTGAAATACCAATGTTTTAATATTAAATATAATTTGTTAGGAAATTATTTGAATTAATCCATATTTGTGTAAGTTTTCTATTTTTATCAGAAATATCACAATACTTATCAAAATTGTGTGATTATTTCCTTTTAGGGTTATTAATTAAATTTACTAAAAATCATTCAACTAGATATTTGGTCAATTATGTTGTTTCAAGAGCCATATGTACCACACAAGAAGGACCAAAGAATATATCAAAGAAACTAGACTAGTCATGATGTTTTATTTTATAGACTCTATAAAGAAGTCAAAATTTATGTTTACTCCATAAGAAGTCTAGGAAAATTCCATTAAATCTTGAATAAAAATTTTGACCCCCAAATAAACCCAAAAGGGCCCAATTGATGCATCAACAATTCTATACAATATTTAAAAACAACTCACCATTCTCAACTTTTATCCCAATACAATTGTCCAATTAAGTTGATATTTTGTGGTGTAAAATAAAATATATAGTCTCATAAATTTTTATAATTAAATTTTCTTATTTTAAGGAGTATTCATGTCCATAAATTCATTTACATTTAGACTATGGAAAAACTCGACTGAAAACCAGACAACAACACATGGTTTAGAAAAATAGCCATAACTTTGGATAAAAAAGTATAATTTTCTAAAAATTTTGTGGGTGAAATTTAAAAATCCACATATAAAACTTTTAAGAAAAATATTTCTCTATATATGTTTGTATAAGTGTATAAATGGTCAAGGAAAATTGGAGAGAAGTTTTAGAGTGAAAACAGTCTACCACCTTTGTCTATAGATTGATCTCCCTATTATCCTTGAAATGGGTTGATATTTTAGAGATTAAGAGGATAAATTGGCATGAAAATAGCCTTCAAAAATGTATGGTGGGACTTTAAAAACTTAAGTTTCTACATGAGATTCCTTTCATTCGCTATTTATTTTCATGTTCTTTTATATTCACTTTAATTTTTAATCTCATAAGTGTTTGTGTTTTAATTTTGTTTAAATATTAATAATAGTGTCTTAATAATATGTTATTATCACCCACATTATGTAGTGTAATATTAACGATCTTAAAATTGTTTAAATTAATTTTAAAACCATTCCTTTCCACTTTCTCATTCAATCAAAAGTGTGTTTTAATTCTCTTCACTGTTTGTGTATGTGTTCGGCCCACAACTCTTTTCTTATCATTTTTTTATATTTATAAATAACCACCATAAGCATAAAAAAATTATTAATAACCATATTAATTTATGATTAAATCATCCATTGAGGGGATTCCTAATTTTTGTATGTTAAGTGATTGAGATCTTTTGTTTGTTAAAAATTTATTAGGTTAACGTTGTGTATGTTAAACATAAATGTCATGAATTAATGAAACCTTTTGTTTAAAATGTGGATTCCATGGATTATTTGAACCATAAATAAACTACCATAAACAAGTATTTATTGATGTTATGACCCTAGTTAAGTTAGTTCTTGAATTAAAACCACAACCCTTGGGAATTATGATCAAAATAAATCTTGTGAAATGGGTGTTAATTTAAAGTAATATGAAGGAAAGCTCGAGGATATCATAATTTTAAGTCCACAATAATGAATTCACCCCAATATTTATAAAATTTTTAAATAAAAAATTATCTATAAATAAATATAATTAATCTCTAAAAACAAACCCCCATTCAAAAAGGAAAATAAAAAAAACCGACTCTAAAAAAAGTGGCATCACTAAGGATTAAACCCAAGTGAAATTATAAACTTTAGCAGAGAACTGGTCCCTTGAAAGGCCAATAAGAAAAAATCATTCATTCTTGAGTTTTTATATTTATGATGAAATATAGATTGCCCAATTTATTTTTTATCGAGAATCCAATCTTCTCAGAGAATTGGTTAGTCATTGGTTCCCTAGAACCAACTCATTTCATCTATCCCATAGAGAGGTAGGAATTATTCTCTGGGATATCTATAAACTGGATGGGATACCCCCCCACAGAGAGATGTGTAATGAATTAATCCCTGCCAAAAATTTATTGGATTACCCTTTTCAAACTCCAACCTTGGTGAAGGACATGATCATCACTGTGAAGTAGAAGTTAAGAAATAATATAACAACTTTAATTGAGATCCTCCATCTTGGATCATATATAGAAGAGACATGGTGAGCGGTACCTTAGTGTTCAATTGATGCTTTTTGATAGACTCTTTACAACTTGTGCAACTTATCAAATTGAATATTATTATAGTTCTATTTTTGACATGAATTCATGTTTTTATGGGATTCTTGGAGAGATTTATAAATGTGAAAATTCTCAAATTAAAAACATAAATGAATAGATTTTATAAACCTTTAATGTTGTTGTCTAATTTTATTTCATTCATGATGTTCATGAAATTTCAATTATCTGATGTTATATAAATCTCAAATGATACCCATACTTTATATAATATCCATTAAAAATGAATTCATGGATTTTAATGTTGAAATTATAACATATTATTATTTATAAATGATCATGAATGCCCAAAAAAATGATATTATTCATTGATATGTCTTTTCCATCTATCTTCAGATTACTAGATTCATAGAAGGATAATTTGGATAGAATATGTGTCCCAGAGGGAGAGTGATCTTATCTTTTTCAAAAACCAATAGGCTTTGTGAGTGTAGCTTGATTCTTTCCACATCCATATGGTGGAACTTACAATATTTTCCATTCCTAAAGACTAAATAATTGTTGTACTATAGTTTAGGGTCTCTTAGATTGGACCTTATATCTGTATAGTTTAGGGTCTTCTTGCTCGGAAATTCTATTGTTGTAGTTTAGGATCTTTTATCTTAGACCTTCTATCATTGTATTTTATATTGTTTTATCTTAGAACTTATACCGCTATAGTTTAGGATATTTTGTCTCATACATTATATAACTGTAGCTTTTGGTATTTTAGCTTAGACCTTTTATCACTGTAGTTTAGGGTCTTTTAGCTCGGAACATATGATGCCATGTAGTTTAAAGTCTTACTACTAAGACTTGATTAATGATAAAGGAATATGGTAAATACATTCCTAGAATGAATCAAAACACACTAGGATGTTAAGTTCTACCATGGTGTTTCTGAGACTCACAAGGATTGGAGCTTATTTATTGCAAGGAGAAGAAGCCTCTGGTTGGTAGGTCAAATTCCTTATGTGTTGGTATAATTTTCCATCAAAGGTGAATCCCCTCTTATCCAAGTTTCATGGAATATTTATGGGTATGATATTGGTTGAGGATTAAATACTATGGATGCTAGTTCTATCTAGATAGTTGGAATATGGGCGTTTTAATTCATAACCCAACCATTTGAGTTAGTGAATATGAAATGGGTAAGACATTCCAGGGATTACCCATAACACCCTGAGGTGCTAGGTTCATCCATGATGTTTCTAAGGATAACAAGGATTTAATATTCATTCTTTCAAGGAGGATATTTCTCTAGTTGGTAGGTCAAATACATTATGCATCGATAGAATGGTCAATCAAAGATGATCTACACTCTTTTCCAAGGGCCATGAAAGATTTATGAAGACTCAAAAGTACAGGTGATGAGGTTGGGTATGGAAGAAAAGATATCAAGGAAGGGCTCTGGAACCCTAGAGAAGTTTATCTCTTAATTGTGAAGCTCGATCCCTATGCCTTGTGGTTTCATATCGTAAGGTGTGGGCCATAAAAGGTTTGATAATTTAGTCTTGTGTTCCTTTATTGAGAATGGTTACAAAACATAGAGATGTAACATCAAGGATATCGAATCCTCTTGGATATTTTGGTACTAGGATTATAAATCATGGTCCAAATCACTTGGTTTAGGATGATTATATGGGACAATCATATCAGGAATGGCCCAATACACACTAAGTTCTTGAGCTTTACTTCTGTTGTGTCAAAGTTCACAAGAATCAAAATTCCCTTTTTATAGAGTGATTCATTTGGTTTATGACTATATGCACAGATTCAAGAGACATAGGCATACATGTATAGTTAAACAAAGGGTCCCTTGAAGTGAGGTGTCATTTTACAAGGTTCATTTAAGGATTATGGTTATTCGAGGTGATCAAATCATGAAGTGTGATTTGTTGAAAGAATAATATCCAAGAAGGGTTGGAGAGCCCTAAAAGTTGTGCCAATACCTATAGAACCTATTCTCGTGGATATCAAATTTGAAAAATCATTACTCTAAATTTTTATTAAACCATGGGGTCTAGTGATAATAGCCTCAACTTTTACCAGGGATACAAAATAGGCCCTATGAGATTTATTCCTTATCTATTTGGGCCATAATTTTTCCTAAACTCTGGATATGCAGATTTTAGCGAGTGAAGACTTGAATTTTTCTCAGGCCACCCTCTAAGGGTTTTTAACCTAAATTGTTTTGTGTCTCTTTCACTAGTAGTTTAAGGTCTTGTGATTTGGACCATTATAGTCCAGAGTTTAATGTCATACAACTTTGAAAAATGTGTGATTAGTTTAAGGTCGTGATGCAAATTGACCTAATATGGGAGATGTTACACAAGATCTCAATTAGGATACCCATGGTCAAGATCACTCCAAAATCCATATGAGTATGAGATTAAAATGTTTTAAATCATGGATCAAGGTTCTCAGTTCATTCTGCCATGATGACGTCAGGATCCCGAGGATTAGAAATCCCTCCTTACAGATCCAAGGTTTCTCTAGTTGGTAGGTCTTAACCCTTATGAATCAATATCATGGTTAAGAATAGATATCCCTTTTCTTTTTCCAAGGTCCATGAAAGGTTTACAACAACTTTTGGTGCTTTATACATGAATTTTGATTTATGAATTTAGGTTCTTAAAAGAAGGTGGAAGCACCATGTACTCTAGATAACTAGGATAAGGCTCTTATATTCCATTGATAAGGGATGATAATGGATGATGGTATATATAGATTAACATCATGTATTAGGTATTTACTTTCTTCCATGCAGTTTAACATCATATACCAAGGACATTTTACTTTCTATTTAACATAATACGGTAAGGACATGGGGTCCATCATGAAAAAATGTGAAAGATATATTACATACAAAAGAAGGCTATATGTAGATCTGAATTGTACGTAGGAAATGTATGGATTATACCCTATATAGTATAGGTTCATTTTTATTGGTTATTGTAGCTGGACCCAGTATTGGAGATTCTGGATTCACTACGTATCATGTGATGACAAGAATCAAGCCATACATAGTTCTAGAAATAGGAAACTATATACATAGGTCTGACCCATACATAGAGGGGGGAATTATTTATATTGATTAATGTAGCAAGGACTATTATTGGATATCCAGGAATCACTACATATCTTGTGATGATAGGAATCAATCCAAACATAATTCTCAAGGAACCATGCAGTTTAACATCATGTGTCAAGGACATAGGATTCTTGACATGAAAAAGGGTATTGTGGTTAGAGCTAAGGAAAGAAATATAGGCATCAATATATATCCTATGATAAGATAAATCAATCCACACATAGTTCTTGAGGAAGGATCTTCCTATGCAAGGCTAACCTATACACAAGGAGGGGGGATTTTATGCTTATTTTTTGTGACAGGACCCGTGGTTGGATATTCAGGCATCACTATGTATCCTATGATGTTAGGAATCAAGTAACATGTAGTTTTTTAATGAAGATATGGTAGGATAACAATCATTAACAATAGTGGTCCTCTTGGTTGAGGGCTACAGGAATGTGTAATTTTATGTCATGCAAGGGACATCAATTGTACTGTTTAACATTGTACGGTGAGAAATCATGGTATGCCTTTTAAGGTATTTTATTTATGACCATGATGAACCTGTAATGATCTATTATGACTTTTTCCTATAGTTAATACCTTACTAAAATTCCTAATATCATGTGGTCTATAATTGATGTGAGAAATAATGAATGGAAAGAGTTTTTCTCACCATATAGAGGCGATTAAGGATGTGAAAGGGGAATTTTTGTATCTTGTGGTGGATGGATCAAGATAAGGGATCAATGAATCCCTATATATCTAATTGTAATGAGAATGAAGTTGTACATAGTTATATAAACCAGTTCACTTCAATGTTGTGTGGCAAGTACATCAGTCGTGCAGTTTAACATATTGTGGTAAGGATGTGGGTGACTCAATGTGAAAGAGGAGGAATGTTGTGGTTGGGTCTGATAATGACGTTTTGGGTGTTACTTCGCATCCTATAATGGTAGGAATCAAGACACATGTAGTTATTTAGAACCGTGCATTTAATTTCATGAGAAGAGGATGTCAGTTGTGAATTTTAACATCATGCGGTGAGGACGAGGGTTAATTGATGCGAAGGAGGAGTAACACAATAGTCAAGCCTAAAAAATAGTTTTGGATGTCACTATGTATCATTTGATGGAAGAAATCAAGCCACATGTAGTTATTATAAGGAGAGACTACCTATGTGGAGTTGACTCTCACAAGGAGACGAGGGCATATCATCCCTCTTCCACACTAATCTAGCTCATGTACAGTAAATAGTTAGTGAGATGGTCCT
This sequence comes from Viscum album, assembly GCA_963277665.1. NCBI lineage: Eukaryota > Viridiplantae > Streptophyta > Magnoliopsida > Santalales > Viscaceae > Viscum > Viscum album. The sequence continues at coordinate 1,471,527,011 of OY728158.1, forward strand.
TCCTGTGCATGTTAACATCATTTTGTGAGGAAAACTTCCGTACAGTTTAAAATTTTACAGTAAGGACCTATTCCCTATAGTTTAACATCATGTGGTTAAGACGTGAGACACTGTGTAGTTTAAAGTCTTACTATTAGGACTTGGGTCGCCTGATATGAATGAATTTTAACCATTGGGGGATCCGTGTAGTTTAACATCATTCGTTGAGGATGTGCTCTGTATAGTTTAGCATCATGTGGTTAGGATGTGCCTGTGCAATTTAACATCATACGACTTGGAAACCTTTGTACAATTTAATTTCATATAATCAGGAAAAATCTTTATATATTAACATAATTTTCTCGTTACATGAGACAATATGAATTTTAAAGTATTGCTACCAGGACTTGACGCTTGATGACATCTATGCAAAGTATTTCTTAAGAAACCTCGCATTGGTGGGGGGGGGGGGTGTGACATGTTCCCCATCCATTGTGTCCAATGAGTAGGCTCCATTGTGATAAATCTTATGTATGATATAAGGCCCTTACCATTTGAGTTCCAACTTTAGAGTCTTCTTTCTTGGTATCATTGGGGTTCTGAGATCCAACACCAGTTCTCCTCAGAGGAATGAATAGAAGTGGATATTTTTATTGAAGGTTAGTGTGATCTAATTATAATGGACTTTGAGGTTGTGCAGTGTACACAACCTATTATCATCAAGCCATTCCAACTCATATAAACTATTTTTTGATCTTTCATCATTCGATATTTGTCCACAAATATCTATTTCAAGTGTTAGAAACTGGAATTATATGGGAAATACTACCTTAATCCCATACACCAATGATTAAATAGTTTCTTGTGTAGAGGTACATGTGATGGTATGGTAGGCCCATAAAGAATGGAGGAGTTTATCTGGATAGGAATTATTTTCTTTATTCACCATATTCTGAAGTATGTTTGACAAGGTCTTTTTTAATGCCTCTATTTGTCCATTTTTACTACATGATATCAGGATGAGTGATTAGTCTCGATGTTGAACTCATGGAATAATTTATTCAATTCCACAGAACAAAGGTTGGTTCCATTGTCCATAAATATTCTATGAGGGACCCTAAACCTGGTGATGATATTGGACTTTTTGAAGTTTATGATATTATTTTTCCTGACTTCCTTGAGGAGTATTTCCTCAACCCATTTGGATAAGAAGTTGGTAATAGTAAGGATGTACTTGAATTTATTTTCTATGGTTGGGGTATATGACCCCACAACATCCATTCCCCAAATGAAAAATGAATAGGAATATTAACATATATGTAGAAATTATGGGGGGTGATGGATAAAGATTTCATGGATATGGAATGAATGATATTTCCTAGTGAATTCCACACAATGCTATCTATTTAGTGGATGTTTGAACTATATGGGTAACATGAGTCCCAAACTCCGACCAATAATCTACCACATGAATATTTGGATCACCTCATAAACCCATTATTCACCTATATATGGAATATGAATAAGACATATAATATACAAGAAGTCTTGTTTTTATTATTAGGAACCACTATATACTCTATAAGGAGGTCTATACTAGTCACAAATGGGGAAGGATCCACCCTTTTCTCATAGGGTTAAGATTCCCCACAATCAATCTTTGGAATGATGCCACATTATTGAACTGATCAGCATCGAGAGGCTTAAACAATAACACTATTTTATTATAAACCTTCCTTTAATCATAATCTAGCTATTTTTAGGTAACATCCTATATTCGACCTGGTGAACCCAAAGTTATTAGAGAATATTTGGGTGAGCTGACATCATAAGAACATGTGAAAACATGAATGACCACAGTATGATTCATGTAACATCTTACATGTACTCTATAAACAATTACATAGAGTTAAAGGTTGATAAATAGGTTATTAAAGACTTGGTGATAGCATATTTTGGCCGATGCACCAATTTTTGGCTCTTTAGATTAATAACCCCAATCAAGACCCATTTTTTGGAAGGTTATAGAGAACAACGAAAGCAATTTGGACCTATAGAAACCTTATTATTTATTTCATATTTAATCATGATTTATTACATAGATTTTTACTTAATATATCTCAGAATATTGATAGGTCTAGTGCCTTGGGAAATTAGGAATATTACATAACAACTTAAAACAAGAAATACAACATCTTTATTGAAAAATTCTTTTACATGACCACAACATTCCTTCGTACTTAACACTGCATGGGATAACCTGATAAAACACATAAAAAAGGGGTGATATATAAAGACCAGTAAGGTAATAAACATGTAATAACATTATGATAATGATACATGTTAGATATATCATGATACTAATAATTACCCAATGCATTGGAGCTCTATCAGGGTGCACCCTTCATAATCATATCATTCTCAAACTTAAGTGTGCCACATAGATTATATAACATGGATTCATTAAACATAATAATTTATTCCAAGATCAAGGAATGTGGAATAATTACATGTAATTACTCAATAAATATGTATATGTGCATAAATGTGATTATACTTGATAGAGGAATGTGTATGGTATTCACTACATGATGATTTTTGGCATGGGAAATCGTGATGCAATTTGGATAGCCTAATGATGTTATATAGAAATTCATAAAATTGGATGATGAGGGAGAAATTGGTATATCATAATTTATACATTAAATGGATAGTAAGGGGATCATGGAACATAATATTCCAACATATAAAATGGAATTTAAGATGCATAGTATAAAAGAAGTGCTTGAATGGAAATGAGAAGAGAGAAATCCCTTACAAAATTTCGGCATAGTAATGTCTTAGTTAAGGGTCCAAATGAGGGGTAATAAATGATACATCATTCAAATAACATTAAATTTACAATAGGTAATTTATTATAAAAGGATTAAAATATAAAAAATTGAAATTAAAAAGACTAATTTCTAATAAGGTCCTTGAATTGAAAGGAAGAGAGGAAGGTGAAAATACCTTACTTAGATGTGTGACTCCAAAATCTTGGGATAGGCTTTTTGGGATCTTGGGGTAACCTTGTTAGGACTCTAGGTAGTATGAGGAAAAGTGTGGTTGAGCTTTAAATAGTTCGAGTGAAGAGAAATGGGAGCTTGGGTTGGTTTATATGGTAAATAATAGGGATTTCTTTATTATTTTGGTTTTGGACACTACATAATAAAATATTCAAAACCAAAAAACATCCCATGGGTTTTTACCATGGTTTCTAGAAAATGGGAGTGGTATAAAATATTTTATAAGGATAAGGGCTGAAGATATTAAAATAGTTCCCTTGCTTATGTGGAGGTGAGTCACACTTTCAAGGGAATGATTTTAGATTCTTAAAATATATTATAAGTCTTAGAAGATTCACTAAGGCTTTGAAAAATAAATCAAATAAACCTAAAATCATTGTATTTTAAAGGTAAACATATATTTCGATGAATATACCTTGTATAGTACTTATTATATCACTATTGGGCCATTATGATGTCATAAAACATACTATATTTGTAGGGTATTTATTTTTACCTGAAAATTTGGATTTCTCAGAAAATTATGAAAAATTCACCCTTGGATAATTTTAAAATCCTGATTCCAAAAATAATATTCATTTTATCTAAATAATTTTCTATGTGAATTTTTAATTTTAAAATAAAAACGAACATTTATAAAATATTGGCTGGTTTTTTTCGACAAAATGAGTTTTCAAACCATAATAAAAATTAAATTTGAGTTGATTAAAATTATATGATAATTTAAATTAAAAAAATTAATTTAATATTAATATTAAAATATTATTTATTTCAAAAAAAATTAATTCATCAAAATATATTTCTTAATTGAATTTGAATATTATCCCAAAATATTATTTGTTCTTCAAAAATAATTTACAAGGTAACAATAATAGGAAGAAAACATATTTATTATTCTATAAAAAAATAATGTACATAATCTTATTTCTAGGGTCTTGATACATATCCATTTATTACACCATCATATTCCCTAAGAGTAAGGTGTACGATGGTGGAGCTTTCATGGGGATGTTTGGTGAACATGGGTTGGGTCATGGTATCAATAATATTGAACTCCTCTCATAAACAGTTTCACTCATGATTATTTTGTTGGATCTAGGATTGAGATTGGTCTAGGGAAAATACTTGAAATGGTATCTACCTAGAAATCTATGATAAATGGGCTTCATAGGGTACGATCCTACTAGTTGAGTCTATCACTTCTTTTATCTATGTCATAAGATTTTTTAAAACCCTATATTTATACTAGTCATGTGATCACTATTCAACAAATATATTATCAGAGGTAAAGATACTTAATAGTAATTTAAAGTCCAATTGGATATAATAAAATAAGTGTATGTGTTTTCTATATCCATAAGACATTTAATTAAATCAAAAAGGGGAATTTTATTCATAACAGTTTTGGTTGTTACAACCTTTAATCCTTAAGAAAATTTTCCCTTGAAATTTACTTTTCCCTCACTAAAACATATGAGGAAAACTTTGCTTCATCTCCTCCTCTAGTTCCTACATTTCTTCTTCAAACCTATGGTTTTTCCATAATACTTTGACGACTGGAATTTTCTTATTTCATAGAACTATTTCTCTACAATATAAGATCTTCACTGAATGATCCTCATAGGAAAGGTCACTATCTAATGGTAAAACCTATGGACTGAGTACATGTGATGGGTTTGATGTGTACTTTATTAAGAGGGATACTTGGAATACATTGTGTACTTGAGACAGGTTTGGTGAGAGTGCTAGTCGATAGGCCACTGCTCTGATGCAATCAAGGATCTCAAAAAGACCAATGTACCTTGGACTAATATTTCCATTCTCCCCATATCTCATAGATCTCTTCCATGGAGATATATAGAGGAATACTATATATACAAAATCAAACTATAAGTCTTTTCGATGATTATCCGCATAGCTCTTTTCTTGACTATGAGTAGTTTTGTTGTGCGGTTGTATGGTCTTAACCTTCTCCGCCATTTCTATGACCATTCTAGGACTTAGAAGTTTTAGTTTCCCAACTTCATCCCAACATGCCAGTGTTCTGCACCTCTTCCCATAAAGGGCTTCATAAGGGTCCATTTGGATGATCGAATGGAAATTATTATCATAAAATAACTCCACCAAAGGAAGATGTAGGTCCCATACATCTTTAAATTTCATTGAGAAATATATCAAAATGTCCTCAAGTGTTTAGATAGTCTACTCAGATTGACCATCAATTTAGGGATGATAAGCTGTAATGAAGTTCAGTTTAGTTTTTAGAGCATTCTGTATACTTTTACAAAACTTATTGGTCAATATTAGATCTTGATTGGACACAATCAATAATGGAAATACCTAAAACCTTACCACTTATCTGATGTATTTCCATGATAGTTGATCTAGTGATAAATCCTCTCGAATCCCAATGAAGTGTACAGTCTTTGTAAGATGATCCACAACAACCCAGATAACATTTTTTCCTTTGGATGTCTTCATAAGTATGATGAAAAAGTACATGGTGATGTTTTCCCATTTACATATTGGTATGGGAAATGGTTTCATCATCCCCTTAGACTTATTTCTTTTAGCCTTAACTTGATATCATACTATACACTTTGATGTATATTTTGTGATCTAATTCCTCATGTTATCCCACCAATAGTGCTCTCAGAGATCTCGATACATCTTTGTGTTTCCTAGGGTAATGGATAAATTCAAACTATGTGCATCATCAAAAATTCCTTTCTTTAAGTCAAGATTCGATGGAACACATAGTCTTGACCAAAATCTCACAATTCCTTCTTCATTAACATTAAAATCCAAGAATTTCCCTTTTTTGATAGTTTCCACTTTCTTCATAATCCCCACATCATCATTTTGAGCATCCTTTAACCTTTCCAAAAGAGATTATTGATGAATAATTTGTGAAATGATTGATGATGTTCCTTTATATATGATTCCCATGTCCATCCTCTTCAAATATACGAAGATCAGATCCTTCTCAATTATCATCAATGATAGAATTATTGGGTCCTTTCAACTTATAGAATCTGCTACCTTTTTTGTTTTCCTAGGATGGTAGTGGATTGAGTAGTCATAATCTTTTATAAGCTCTATCTATCTTCATTGTCACATATTCATGTCTTTCTGGGTGAATATATATTTGAGACTTTTGTGATCCGTATATATTTTAAAATTCATCCCAAAGAGATAATGCCGCCAGATTTTCATTGCAAAGATCACAAATGCTAACTCCAGATCATATGTGGGATAGTTTTACTCATGAATTCTCAACTACCTTGAGGAATAGGCAATTAATTTTTCATTTTTCATCAACACACATCCCAATCCCTTCTTTGAAGCATAACTAAAAATTATAAAAATCTCCCCACTTATGGGAAGTGTGAGAAAAAGGGTACTGACAAGCCTCCTTTTCAAATTTGTGAAGCATTTTTTACATTCATCATTCCAAGAAAATTTGATTCCCTTCTGAGTTATCTTAGAGAGAGGGTTTTAAATTAATGTGAAAATTTTCACAAATTAGTGATAATATCTAGATAACCCAAGGAATCTACAGATATCTATCATAGATGTTGGCCTCCGCCATCCCTAAATTTCTTTTTTAGAAGGATCCATAGATATACCATTTATTGGGATGATATGGCCCAAGAATGAGACTTAATTCAACCATAACTCACACTAGATGTAGTTTTTATAGAGCTTCTCCTTTCATAAGGTCTTTAGCATAGTGCTCATATTCTCTCCATTATCCTCCTTGGTTTTGAAGTATATTAGAATATCATCTATAAATACTACCAAAAAGTTTTCTAGGTAATCTATAAATACTCTATTCACAAAGTTTATGAAGATTTGTAGAGTATTTTTGTGTCCTAATGGAATCACTATGAACTCATAATGCTCATAACTTGTACAAAAAGCAATCTTGGGGATATCCTCCTTCTTCAACCTAACTTGGTAATATCCCGACTGTAGATCCAACTTGGAGAATTATTGTGATCCAAATAGCTGATCGAACAAGTCATCAATTCATGGTAATGGATAATTTTCCTTTATCATGATTTTTTGAGCTCATGATAAACAATGCAAAGGAACATTGACCCATCATTCTTCTTGATGAAGAGGAATGGTTCACCCCATGGTGAATCACATGGGTGTGTAAACCTTTTATCTAGATTCTTCTGTAGTTGTTTCTTTAGCTCCTCAATTTCCACAAAAACCATTATATATAGAGTCTTGAATATTGAAAACGCACCAAGTATAATTTCACTAAAAAATTTGACCTCTTGGCTAGGAGGAAGACTAGGTAATTCCTCAGGAAACACATCAATAAATTATCTCACAATACTCATGTCTTCAAGAATGGTTCATTCCTTAGACTCAATAATTTGAGCTAGATACACTTGATTTTTGGGAAATAATATCCATTCTTGAGATGATGGTTCTAAATAATATTCATCCTCATCCTTGAACTTTTATATAATTAGGGGTTGATTCTCTATATGAAGAGTGATTTCCCTATCATAGCAATTTATGTTGGCTCTATATAGGAAAATCCAATCCCTACATAGAATTGCATCAAATTCCACCAAGGGAAGTATTAAAAGGTTCTCTGGGAAGTTAAACCCACAAATGGTGATAGAGGAGGAGTTATATTCCTAGGATTCAGTGATTTCCCCATTTTTCATTTTCACCAACTTCTCTACTTCCATGGTTTGTGGTGGTTCTTGGATTGTTCTATTAATATTTCATGATATAAAATAATGTGTAGAACTATGGATGATAAACCTACATTTCACTTGATGATTCTAGTTATAATTTTCTCAATATAGGCTTATGGATTATTAATTTTAAAATATTAGACACATAAAGGGGAAATCAAATGATGATAAAGGTATAACTTATGAATTATATTAATCTTCTTAACTTATTAGTTTCTAGGCTTCAATCTATTTTATCTATGATATAATTCCTAACATATATTCTTATGGGATTTTTTATTTGTTACCTTAATAATGGTTTGTAATGAGTTTATGAATTTACCAAAGAATGTCCCCTAGGAGTGTCCAACTAGGTACGCAGTAAGGCCTGTTGTCATGTACTAGGTTACCCCGAGTCAATCCCAGAACACCTTGTCAGAGTTATTAGTTATAGATAAATTTGTTCCAGAACCACATTCACTTGTAATATCTATATAGGGATATATTTTCTTGATAAACCACTTACTCTATACTTAGCAAAATTTAGGGATGTTTTCTTACACTTAGTCTTATCCCTAAGGGGGTTTACTAGGGTTTTCTAATCCTAATCCTAAAAAATATCTAAACCTATCCTATGATTCAAACTATAACAAACCTATTATTTATTTCATATTTAATCATGATTTATTACATATATTTTCATTTAATAAAACTCAGAAGACTTAGATTTCTAGTTTCTTGGTAAATTAGAAACATTACAAAACAACTTAAAACATGAAATACAATATATTAATTGAAAACTTCTTTTACATGACCACAACATTCCTTCGTACTTAACACTGCATGGGATAACCTGAGAACATACATAAGAAAGGGGTGATCTATAAAGCCCAGTAAGGGAATAAACATGGAATAAAATGAGTATAATGATACATGTTATACAATTCATATAAATTAGGCATAAAGGAATATGAATATAAATGCATGATATATCATGATAATCATAACATGGAAATGTGTAAAAAACTTAAAACACAACATATTAAACATAATACTAAGAAAAACCACAAAGAATTCATGGTGGAAAAATTTACCATAAATGAATTAGGTAAACCATTTTACCAACATGATGTATCGTGATACTAAAAATTACCCAATTTATTAGATCTCTATCCGGGAACACCCTTCATAATCATTTCAATCTCATGATTAAGTGTTCCATATATATCATATAACATGGATTCATTCAAAATCATCATTTATTACATGATAATGGAATATAGAATACATACATGTAAGTCCTAAATCAATATATATATGTTCATAAAGGTGAATAACCTTGATAGAGGAATAGGTATGGTATTCACTACATGATGATTTTGGTATGGAAAATCACAGTGCAATTTCGGTAGCATAACGACGTCATATAGAAATCCATAAAATGGGTTGATGAGAGAGAAATGGGTATCTAATAATTTATACATGAAATGGAAAGTAATGGGATAATTTAACATAATATACCAATATATGAAATATAATTTAAGATGCATTATATAAAACAAGTGCTTGAATGGAACTTATAAGAGTGAAATCCCTTACAGAATTTTGGCATAGTAACAACTTAGGTAAGGGCCCAAATGAGGGGGAATAAATGATACATAATTCACATAACATAAAATGGATATTAGGGAATTTATTATAAAAGGATTAAAATATAATCAATTTACATTAAAAAGACTAATTTCAAAGAAGGTTCTTGAAATGAAAGGAAGAGATGAAGGTGAGGATCCCTTACTTAGATGTGTGACTCCAAAGGCTTGGTAGATGATTATTGGGAGATTGGGGGCACCTTAGGAGGACTATAGGGAGTATGGGTAAGATGGATGTTGATATTAAAAGATTTTTAGTGAATAGAAATTGTATTTTGGGTGGGTTTATATAGGAAAGGAGGGGGATTTTGTTATTATTTTTGGTTTTGGACACTACATATTAAAATATTCAAAACCACAAACCATACCATGGGTTTTGGCTCTAGTTTCTAGAAAAAGGGAGTGGTATAAAATATTTTATAAGGTAAATGTTTGAAGATATTAAAAATATTTTCCTTGATTATGTGGAGGTGAGTCACACTTTAAAGAAAATGATTTTAGAATCTTAAAATATATTATATGTCTTGGAGGATTCACTAAGGATTTTGAAAATATGTAAAATAAACCTAAAATTACATTATTTTAATAGTAAAACACATATTTTTCCTAATATGCCTTTTATAGTATTTATTAAATCACTATTGGGTCATTTTGATGTCATAAAACACACTATATATTTGTATGGTATTTATTTTTTACTCGAAAATATGACTGTCTCAGAAAATTTTGAAAAATTAACCATTGAATAATTTCAAAATTCGGATTCTAATAATAATATTAAGTTTATATAAATAATTTTATAATATGTGAATATTCACTTTTAAATTAAAAAACAGACATTTATCAAAAATTGATGGGTTTTTTAACAATACGAGTTTTTGAACCATAATAAAAATTACATTTGACTTCATAAAAATTATACGATCTTTTAAATTTAAAAAAAATTAATTTAATAATAATATTAAAATATTAATTATTTCAAAAATTCATTAATTCATCAAAATAGATCTGTTAATTGAATTTAAATATTAACCAAAAATACTATTTGTGATTTGAAAATCATTTACAAAGTAGCAATAATAGGAAGAAAAAATATTCATAATTCTATATAAAAATAATGTATATAATCTTATTGATAGGGTCTTGATACATATACCTTTATTATACTTGAATATTCCCTAAGATTAAGGTTCACAGTGGTGGGGATTTTATAGGACCATTCAAAGAACATGGTTTAGGTCGCGATCTCGATGATCTTGAACTTCTCCCATAAATGGTTTCACTCATGATTCTGTTGTTGGATCTTAGATATTGATTAGTCTACAAAAAAATACTATAAATTATATCTCCCTTAGAAACTCTAATAAATGGGCTTTATAGGGTGTGATCCTACTAGTTGAGACCATCACTTACTTTATCTGTGTCAAAAGGATCTGTTAAAAACATATATTTATACTAGACACATTATCACTATTCAAAAACTATATTATCAATGGTAAAGATACATAACATCCATTTAAAATTCAATTGGATATAATAAAATAATTGTATGAATTTTCTATATCCATAAGACATTTAATTAAATGAAAAAGGGTAATTTTATTCATAACAATTTGGGTTGTTACTAGCATGTTCCCAATAATTATTATCACTAGATTTTTCAAATAAATCCTCAAAACTTTATGATAAACACACTAAAATATTATAAGAGACTATATTTTCACATATAATTTATAATTAACTTATAAACATAGATTACCTCATTTAGAAATTCTTTCTTTATTAGTGAATCTTATTAAACTTCTTATCATACCATCATTGTAATGATGTTTACAAAACATAACTCCATTGGTAGTATCCACACATTCTCCATGAACCTCATAACATCATTGATGAATTTCCTGGTTCTAGAATGGAGGTACCAATCATCTTGCATCATTTTCTATTGATAATAATAAGAATCACTATAGGCTTGAAGGATCCTTCCTTGTTGTCTTGGTCTTGAGAGGGAGAAGGAGGATGAAAATATATTATTCTTGAGAGTATTATTTATATAATCCTCTTCAATGTTTAAAGAGTTTCAATTGAAAGAATTTTGGTTGTGCAAAATAATTCTATATCCCTAGAAATGATATAAATCAGGTAATATACTTAGGTCAAATAATGTTTAATTACATAAAAGACTTTGAATAATTTCATAATACTAAGTAAACCCCATGTATAATAATAATAATAATAATAAAAATAAAAATATTATTTCATGATGTGTTATAACTCTTGGATATTTAAATACCATTTATTAAATAAATAGATCATTTTTTTAAATAGAATTAAATAAAATATATATCATTTGATTCAAGTACCTTAACTCGCCCCTTCAATTATCCTCAATATTTATTGAACCCTGAATAATAAATATTTATTTAGATGAGAAATATCATTATTTTATTTTTTCAATTAATAAATAAATAAATATTATATTCACTAACTTTTGAATAAATATTTATTGAATATTCAACTCACATATATTCCAAATTAAAATAACATTTTATTGAATTTATGTGATCAATATAACCTAAATAATAATTATTACTTGGTCTTGAGAATAATATTTATTCCTTAAATAAATTCAAATAGAATTTAACTAAGTTTTTGGATACAGTTAGTGTGTAACCCTCTAGGTCTCTTTTTGAGTGACATTGGACAAACTGGACTAAATTCCAATATTAATATCTTGCAACACATCAAGGAAAACATAAAGAAAGATATTCATGTTTCCACATAAACAACTTCAAGTGAATGATTACTATGTAGTATAATCCATTTTTATGATATCTCATCAACTAGGTTGTATACTTGTGTCATAAACCTATGATCTTGATATATCTTCTTTGACAACCTAAAATGGACCAATCTTTAATCTTCTATGACCATGGACTTAATCATAATGTTCCATTTCAATCATAGGTCTCGAGATATCATCTTCCATTTGGGAAGGGAAAAATCCGCTCATGAATTATCTATCAATTTCATATCACTTATGACTCACCCAACACATCCTACTTCATCGTGATCATATATCATCACAATTGTTGAAAATATATCAATGTATACAATTCATGATATCAATTAATAATAATATCAAGTATGAAGACCATTACACACATCCATAGATAGGAATATCCAATGAAATATTATATATTGAATTCCTATTGTCAGGTTTGTCCTCATAACCTCCTCTCTTAAATAATAATAAGTGTAAAACATCATGAGTCAAAGCCTTATCCTATTATGAGAATCCAACAATTGATAATCAAAACATAATTTGTGTCCCATAAAATATATATCACCTAGACAATATAGTACACTTTTAAGATTCTTTTATAAAATTTCAAGGTTCTCATTATAGCAGGGAATTTATTTAACCATTTCATGGGATAAATACTTTAAAGAAATTATCACATTAATTTAATACAAAATAAAATCATAATGTGATAATATATTTATTAATATTCAGGTCTTCGAATATATAATTAATTAGAAGTAAGAAGTTAGTTAGTTCTTGGACACCAACTCCAATAGACTCCCACTAGAAGTAGATCCAACTACCAACACCTCTAAGTTCTCTATCTCACACATTATATTCATGATTATATTGATACAAGGATTTAGTAAATGGATTCACCATGTTCTCTTCCATTAAAATTATATTTTTTTTATCACCAAACCCCTCTGAGAAAAATACCCCAAGATGTGATGCTTCTGGAGTATATGTTTTATCCATTGTTATGGCCTTGTATCCTTGGATAGCACCACATTAGGAGTATTATCATAATATAGCCTGATAAAATCTTTATTGTTAGGAACCATATAAAACTTATGGATAAATTTATATATCTAGGAAACTTTTTTAGCTGCATTATAATCTATAATATACTCAAAACCTACTGCCAAATCAATAACCACTAGAAATTTTGAGATTTTATAGCTCAAAACTCTTCCATTAAGGCACAATACATACCCCAACTTCGATTTCAATCCATTTTGTTCTATTTAGAAACTAGAGTCATTATATCCCCTAATGACTTAATTCTTATTTCCTCCATAAATGAGGAACATATCCTTATTATGCCTCAATTTTTTTTGGAAATTCTAACAATCCAATAATATAAATGAAGACATCAAGTGAACATATCACAAATATACTGGGATAATGAATTACATAATAAATTAGGCTATAAATTCTCAAGGAAAAAAGAAAGTGATTATTAAATCAAAAAAGAATCAGAAAAAGTCAATAATCATGTTCTAGATTCACATATAAATAACATGGAACTGATAACCAGTGTTAGAAATATAAATAATATAATAAATATTTAATGATTTAATAATAATAAAATTTTATTTTACTTGGTATACTTGATATATTCTTACCATGCTTAAGGAATATGAAGAATCAATCTTGGTACACAACATGAAAAATATAAAAGATCCTATCACATATGCATAAGGAATCCTAATATAACTCTCTCTCTCCTCTTATGTATGAGGACACATTTTCTTTCAAATATTTATATCATATGAAATTAGAAATAATACCCTTTTGAACTATTCCATACTAAATCTATTCAGCATATTATCAATGTGTGTACCCTTACTTGGACAAAGCTACCTCTTGGATCTATCATGATGGATCTTGATTCCAAGAATGTATAATTCTTCACCTAACTACTTCATGGAGAATCATTTTCTTAACCATTCATTAAAAAACTATAATACCGTTATCTCATTTCCCATTAGAAATATATCATTAACATATACTACTAAGAAAATCACTGTATTCCCAATAAACAACTTGCAGACACAGATCTCACATTAATTAATTATGAAACCAAATAGTCTTATGACTTCATCAAAATTAATGTTATATGATATTTTTTTGGTTAAATATATAAATGGATCTCTAAATTTTTAAAAATTATTGGCATCCTTTGGATTCAAAAACCCATCTAGTTACATCTTGTAGACATCATGCACAATGTTCCCATTAAAGAAACTTGTTTTAACATCCACTTGAAAAATTTCAAAATCATGGTAAGTTTCTACACCAATAATAATTTTGATGTATTTTATAATAAAAACTTATGAAAATGTTTCTTTATAGTCTATTCCTTGACTTTTCTTAAACCCTTCAGTGACCAACCTTTCCTTATAGGTACTAAATTTACGATCGATGTTTATTTTATTCATGAATAACCATTTACACCCAATTTGGTTTATATAAACCATAGAATCTACCAAAACTCAAAATTGGTTTTCTTACATGGAATCCATCTTAGAATTCATGTCTTATTTCCACCTAGAAAATTTTGGGCTGCATACTACTTCTTTATAGGATATAGGCTCATCATTATCAATTCATAATGATTTAGTACTCTTAGTAACTAGAAAAACATATTTATCTAGTTATATATCCTCTTTGGTTATCCTATTAAGTATTCATGTATCTTGAAAAACCCCTTCCTAGGGATTTGAAGAAATTGTTCCTATGGAAAATTCTATGTATCTTGAGCCTTGATTTCATCAAAATTGATCTTTCTCCCACTATCCATTTTGGAGGTGTTCTCACTCTCAAGGAATATGGCGTGTCTGGACACTATTATATTTTCATATGAGGGATCCTATAGATAATATCCATTGGTTAATTTGGATATCCTATAAAGATACACTTTTTTCCATGGGGTGATTTTTTTTTCCAAAAGTGTCCTTGAAAAATACTTCACATCCCCATACTTGTAAATATTACAACACATATTTTCTCCTACACCATAAATCAAATGGGATTCCATTTAATGATTTATTTAGAACTTGGTTTATTATGTGTGCTAAATTTTGTAATGAATATCTCTAAAATGATAATTGAATATTTTCATGACTGATCATCGATCTCACCATATCCAACAATGTCTGGTTCCTATAACAACCCTAGTTTGAGGTATTTCTCTACTATATTTATTATTTTAAGCTATGAAATGATTATATTAAGTATTAGGAATATTTAGTATGATTTTGTAATGTTTTTATGGAACACTACTTGATAACAGATATAGTATACCGTGGTTGTTCTCTAGAAACTCATGTTGGATAGAGAGTGGAGTTTTTGGGCACACGTACAGTTGGTGCATGGTTTTCCAAGCCATTTATCTTGACTTTGAAATATTATTTTTTAGTATAGATCCATTCACATGGATAGTACATGGTTTTCCAAACCATATGTATTAACCATGTGATGAAGATTTTTATTTATGAAAATTGTATTTTTATCCTGGAAATTAATGAAAAAACCTCATATCTCTCCCCTACTCTTAGGATCTCAAACCCCAGCGACCCTATATGTGATTTTTGATGAGATTAGACCCTTAGAATCTAATTTTATTGATTCATTGAATGTTATAACTTGATAATCAAAGGTAATAATTATGTTCTTGTCATCTATTCTAGATATGAACATTCTATCTTAAAGGAAACCCTAGACCAAGGTCTCCATGCCTAGATCTATGGGACTAGACAATTGTAATAAGATATTCTTGTGATTCGTCATAGGAATATAAGAATGGTCCTATTTCTATGGATCCATGGGAGTTTTATTGCAGCAAGAATATTTAAGGTAGGTAGTTTTCCCCTCTTTCCACTTTTATGAGAATGTGAATTATCTTAGGTTTCTCTAAAGGGATATTGTCTACTTTCAAATGATTTTACCCTAATGAAACTCTACTAGATTTTATCTTCTTATTTGGTTCATGAAATATGGGTTGTGGGTGTATCCATAAACGTGTTTTAAAAAATGATTAAATGGGGTTTCTAAAAAAAGGGCTTTGAATTGTGTTATTATAGTAGATGGGTTATGTGTGTTCATGTGCATGTTAAACTGTTGACACTCTGTTTTGTCACATGGATGAAAAGAATAAAAAGAATAATACCATAAAAAGAAGAAAATAAGGGAAATTAGTAAGGCTAAGGGTCATAAAATCTTCCTAAGGCAATTTACCTAGGTACCCCAAAGCACCTTCATCGCCCGGGGTACTTGCGTGATAGTACTGTGTGATCAGCTTATGTAATTGGCTTGCACAAGACACCTGAGCGAGATAGCCCTTTCTCGCAAGGTTCTATATTTTACTATAAATATTAACCTGGGGTATTCATTTGGATGGATGGAATTTATCTAAGGGCCCTTTAAGCGTTTCTCTCCTTAGCTCTTCACTCAAGCCCTCTAAAATCTTCATGTTAGCTTTCTAAAACCCGAAGAAGAGGGAAATATAGGGAGGATAGTGAAACTAAGGTCGTCCTAGGGCTTAATATTAACCAAAAATGTGCAAGGAACTGGATCACCCCATGATTGATGAACACTAGTGTGAGGACACATTTCTTGACAAGGGATCTACATAATCTATTTATGGGAATACTTTTGGAGACCCTTGAAGGCTTGAGATATGTCTCATGAAATTGTAGTTTCCCAAGTGGTCCATCACCAAAGGCACCACCATCTCACAAAGGCATTCCATCATGAAGAACCCATGAACGAGGCTTGCTTGGTTCACACTAACCTCTATCCCGTGAAGATCACCCTTGCGCGAGCCTCCCTTGGTTCACCCTAACCTCTATCTAATGAAGAAAACCAATGCACAAGCCTCCCTTGGTTCTTTGTAACCTCCATCTCATGTGATCCACTCATCATGCCTTCTCCAAATCCATCCATGGTAAGGCTTATTTTAGTTTGGATACATTATCTAAGAGGGACCATGTTGTAACATCCACAAAATCCTCAGTACTTTCACAACCATGGAGAGTGGAACACCAGAAGGTCTCCCATATGGGTGTGTATTCCTATGGTCAGAGGCTTACCACACTTGTACGGTTGGTCAGTCAGGATACTCAGGGTGCATGTGAGTGTGTATCCCTATGGTCACAAGGAACCCTACCATAGTTTTAGGGAGTTTCCAGTCTCAGATACTAGGGTCAGGACCATGTCCTCCCCTTCTCATTTCTGAGACCTGGAGCCTCCAATTCTAGGTGGGGAGGGTGAGGATTACACTTTAATTTCCATTATACATGGAATGAGATCCTCCCACTTTACTGCAGGACTAATTTTAGGGAATCCCTCATAGAGTAATCCTCTAGAATTTCATTTATGAGGTTTCAATATTTCTCCTCTCCACCTCTTGGACACTGGGTTAGAGAGAGGATGTGCACCAAATTCCTCTCCCCTCTCTCCTACTTCCTTCCTTCCTCATATTCCATACCCTAGACCTATTCTAGGGTTAAGTGAATAGATGAAAGTTTTGTAACTTCAAAATCTTCCACTTTATCCCTATACTCTTCCATCAGTGGAATAGGGGGAAGAGGATATGGGAACACTCATTTCCCCATCCCTCTCCCTTTGGGATTTGTTTCCATGTCCACA
Source organism: Viscum album (assembly GCA_963277665.1). NCBI lineage: Eukaryota > Viridiplantae > Streptophyta > Magnoliopsida > Santalales > Viscaceae > Viscum > Viscum album. The sequence continues at coordinate 1,471,544,868 of OY728158.1, forward strand.
TGTGGAAAAAAGTAGATTGTGTGATATCTAAAATCGTCTTCTTCCACTTGTTTTTCACACTGATCATGACTCATATGGGATTAGAGGTTAATAGAAATCATGGAATCCACATGATCCACTCCAAGCATTGAACTATGAGAACTTTAATTCTTACTACAATTAGGATACGTAGGATTCCCATTTAGGGCCCAATCTCAATCGTCATCCTCCTCGAGAGTAAGCCCCAATTGTTACCCCAATTATAAGGGAAGCCTTGGTTCATAATCTCTAAGAATTGAAATATATAAACTATAATTCATACTATAATTATGAAACATAGTAATCCTACCTAATAACCAAAATCAATGGTCATCCTACTCAATAATAAGACCCAATAATAATTAAACAAATATGGGAATCCTCCTCAAGAGTAAGCCTTGAAATAAGCCTCTAAACCACCATGAGTTGAGACATCCAACTTGGACCCTTTAAAAGGAATCATTTTCAGGAGTAAGCCCAAATTTGACCCTATCAAATGGTTATACTCCCCTGAAAAAAAGAACCAAACTATGTAGGATTTGATTGACATCCAAATGGGATACATAGGAAGCCTCCTTGAGGTTCAAACCCAACACCTCAAATAAACCTTGTCCTCTATAGACCACATTCTTAGTAGGGATTAATTAAACATAGAAATTCATATCCCTCCTAGGTTCCCTGGGATACTTTGGTATAATTCATACACTAAAATTTGACAAGGTTCTTTCTACCTAGAGGACAATGCCACATGACATTAAATTGTACAATTAGGTCCTTATATTACATGACCTTAAGAGGTATGATGTGACCCATTAAGTGGAACCAAATTATATGGGTTCTGATTCATTTCACAAGGATATGTAAGAATCATATACATGGGGTCCAATCCCAATATCAAAACAACTTCTATCTCCCTAGACGGAGATACAATCCAGGGTGCCCCACTGTAAGGCTAGAAACTAGAATCAGAATAATCATGACCAAATAATATTTAATTTGTGCATAATGGGATACCATTGATGGAGAAATTCAGATATATATAGATATCTCCATTTAAATATAAACTCATATACATACATATGATTCCAAGATCCATACATGACAACAATTGATTATTAATTCTAGGGTGACCCACATTGTACATGGGAATAAATAAAGGGTTCATGAACATAAATTAAATGTATAAGTGTGTCCTGGAGTAGGAAATAATTCCCCCCAAAAGGTACAATGTTCCTAAACTCAAATCCTCTCACCCAATGCGAGTTATTAAGTATCGTCAGCCAAACTTCTCAACGATAACCTACCTCTGGAAAGCAGGCCCCTCATGGATATAGAACCATTGGGTATTTTCGGTTCCATGAACAAATGAATTGAAAACCATTAATTTTTTTGATTCCTATCCTGAAAAAAATTCTGAGAGAAATAGGGACATATCATGGTTGGAAGTAAAACCATAAAATAGGAAAATATGGGATGGATCAAGGTCAGAAGTACTTCCAACAAACTGGGTCAACAAGTGATGTCTTTGGTGAAAGGGTGAATCACTGATCGTAAGTATAGAGATGTACAGGTCTTGCACATACATGTGTTTATGAGTGTGGAAACATGATTGGGTTATGATAAATTAAAATTAATGAATTTATTATACTAATTGAAAGGAAAAGTCATCTAATGTTATATTGATTTTAGAAAATATATTTATTTTATTTAATTAATATTGTGAAAACTACTTTATCTATTTTTGATATTCCACCTGTCTATTTTATAATCCTATGAGATAACCTATTTATAATCTTAGTGGTATGTGAGAAAAAATCTCTTGGTGTTTTCATACTGGGTATGATTACCAAACTTCTAAATATTAACCTTAGTGAGTATATAGATGTTGTTTTCCATGGTATAGGAAAGTGGAAGGTTTCTTACCTCTATAGGAGGGATTCTTGATTTCATTGTCAAAATTGGTGGAGATGAAGATTTGGAGTGGTTTCATATTTGTCTAGAATGGTTCCACATTGGTGATAGAATATTTTAATTCTCAAGAGAATTAATATTTCTTTTCTTTAAACTATCCCACTATTACTATTATATTGGTCTTTTAACATTATTTATTATTATTGGGTTATATTTCATAAATAATTTATATATATTTCTTTGGTTTTATTTATTTTTGGTTTATTATGTGATGGTGGTGTGTGTACATAAATTGGGTAAATCATTACACATATTTTTTTTACTTAAATCCTTGAAATTTATTTCTATCCCTTGGTGTTTGATGAATGTCAACTAAGGTTAGTAGTACCTATGAACTAGACCAAGCCAATGGGTTGGGAAGGGATGTTACAAATGGTATCATTTTATTTGATCCTGGAGTTGGGATGGTAGCAAGGACATAATATGTGTTGAGACATAAAATTTATAGCATAAAAATATACAACTAGCCTTTTTATTCTAAACATCAAGTTACTAGGGTATTCTATGTATAAAAAGTAATTTTAATCACTTTTAGGTGTGTCATCAACTCATTTTCATGTGTTTAGATGGTGATACATAGGTATCATGCATTAGTAAATAAACTTATAACAATGATTTAATCATCTACATGATTACTTTTTTTTGGTATTGCGATATTGAAATTTTTTGTTTCTATATAAATATAAAAATTAATTGATAAAAAATAGAGGAATTAATTTTTAACTTTTTTAACAATTTGTAGAATAAAAATGACATCATTAAGGAGAAAAAAATCTGGTGAGAAGGATCATTTTATAACAAGGTTCACTCAAACCAAAGGTGAACCATAATTTGGTTTAGCCTATTGTACGAGTCTTTAAATCTATTTAAAAGAGACCTAAAACTGAGGAACCATAATAGGTGAATCAATCAGTATAATTTCTAATGTTTAATCCATTAATGTTTGGTGATGATTTTTGAATTGAGAAAGAAGAAGTATGGTTGGGAAGTATTAACATGATTTTTGAATTCTTGGGGACTCTAAATGAAATTAAGGCCAACCAAGAAACTTATATTCTTGAGTAACTAATTCTATTATGGTGGGACTTAGCTATTTAAGATAATTTATAATGAGATCTCTCTTAGATAGGATTTGTGGAACTGTTTAATAAAAAATTCTTACCAGATACCTTCCAAATAAAGAAGAAAACATACTTATTTTAGCTATAATAAGGTAGTATGTAGATGATTGTAAATGTTTCTAAATCCACTCACCTTTTTTGGTTTTTCCTTGAAGTAGCTACTAGTGAGAGGCTGAAAGCTTTGATCTTTGAGGTAGATCTCTGAATCGAGGTTTTCTCAAATGTGGAAATTTTATATATTATTTAAGAAACAAAAATGGTGAATAAGGAACTTGTTAGAGGGAGATAGAGAGATCTTATAGGGAACCATAGTGAAGGGGACACCTTTTTTACATTTGGGTGCGGGTGGTAACTTCATCATGGAGAATAAATATAAGAGTGAGGGTTATTCTCTAGAGACCTATATCGATCCTAAATTTTATCAATGGAAATTCTCTTATTATAATTATTTCATATAGTATAATCATATAAAATCACACTAAGAACACAATAAAAACTTTATAAATTAAGAATGAATGATATAAGAGGTATTTATATAAGTTAAGGAACCTATAACAATGCAATAATAACTTGAAATTTGGAATAGTAATGTAACTCTTATGAATAGGAAACCGACCAATAGAATTGGAACCTCACCTATGAAAGTATAAATAAAAATTTGGTATCTTATAAATAAAAATATGATACATATATATCTTGGAATAGGAAAATAAATGTTTTAGAAATAATAAATTAAGTGTTGGTTTTTTGTAAGTTATTAATATTTAAATACAGTTTTATAATTAATATAATGATTTAAAAGAAAATTTATTTTCATAAAATTTATTCATAAATTAATATTTTGTTTTCTTATTATTATAGAATAATTTTATGATACCTTGGTTAAATTTTCAAAGTGTTATAAAATCAGTTATAATTTTAAAATTGGTATTTTCCAAATAAATGATGATTTTAATTTTAAATTAAAATTTTCATATTTAGAAAATTATTTTCATAAAATAGATTCAATTTTTGAATTCTAAACATTAAAAAATGGTTAGGGTAAATTTTTTATATTTTTCTAAAACTGTTAAATTTTTGGTGAATAGTGAAATACGGTAATTTACAGTATAAGTAAATAAGTGAATTTTTGAGTCATGGATGATGTAAGTGACCATTGGTTTAAACTCACATAAACTAATTACTATATTTAGTCACATAAATCCTTACTATTTCTTTTCTTGATCCAAAATAAAAAACTAATGAATAAAATAATAAAAAATACCCCTCTCTTCCACTATAAATAACATCCCTCACCACCCCTTCCCCTCACAACTTTCAAGATTTAAGCCTTGTCCAAATTATTCCCAATCCTCCTCCCAAGTCTCCCACATTTACTAGAGACTTTTTATTCATTAAAATACTAAAACCAATCCCCTTAAATAGGTTCTCAAGAAGAAGGATTCAAGTGATAAAATTCCATTTCTTTTCTTTTAATTTCTTTTCAAGTTATATTATTATTATCTACTCAACCAGACTCACCCAAATGGTATGATAACTCCATTATATTAAATATAATGGAATTTTATTATGTTAATGTAATAATTCATTATTATTAATCTTCCCCTACTTTTATACTAATAATGAAAACATCGTCCGTGATGTGTTGATTTATCGCATTCAAGGACGAAAAAGTTTTCAAGTTTGATTACCTCATTCAAGACTACTCAAAAAAACATTTTTATGGTTAAAAAAAATTATAATATATATATTAAATACAATTTAATATTCTTTATCCATTACATATACATGATATTAATTAATAAAACAAAACTAGTTTGTTATGATCGAAAAATTGCCAAAATAATCTAAACGATTATCACTAATGTCTTATCTAATGATTCATCATCACCCCAAATAATGAAATGAATTTTATAAAAATTAATCTTCCATACATTCATTAATAACATATAACTTCAATTCTGGATAACCATTCTCATTTTACATGATTTTCCAGACATGTATATAAGTAAATCGATCATGAAAACCAAGGAAAACAACGCTCCCAAATAATGAAATTGAATCTCATAATCCAAAAAAGGGATATAAATGAACTTAATAAAATTATAATAAATAAAATAAATGTATAAAATGTTATTAAATAATAAATTAATTGATTTAATCTATTTATCCAATACATTAAGATCAAGTGCAGAACCGTTTCAGACATAAGGTAAGAGTTTCTTCCCGAACCTCCATTTATTTCTTCGGGTTACACTTTCCCTCTCCTTTCCCTAATGTAAATCTTATTTATTTTTATATAATTATTATAAATTAAATGTATATGTTACAAAATCATGTATCCAAATATTTTCATTGTTCATTTAAGGGATATACATGTTTTAATAAGGTTCCCTTCTCAATTCTTCCCGATATGCAAGTCTGATTAATGGAGCTTCCTAATTTCTTAATCATTTTCAAGTTCCATACATAATCTATTTTAAGTGAGAATTATTTTTATAAAATCTCTCATTTTATCATTAAAAACTATCTTGATCCATTACTAATTTTATGAAAACAAATATGACTTTTTCGCTTTAAATTCCTTTAATATTTTCCTTAAACCGTATTAAAGTATTTCACTTATAATGTCTCTTAAACACTATTTTTTTGTGTATTAACTTTATTTTGACATAAATTATCATGATATAATCCCATGTTCTATTAATAATTTCCATTTATTATTTAAATCCATTATTTCATGGACATCATTATGATATTCTCTTATGTTTTGCCTTTTGACATGATCATGATACCCAATTCTTTCAATGGATAACCAATATGATTATGTTTGATTCCTTATGTAAGATTATTAATATGGAACACATATTAATTAACATGTTGTTATGGGTGTTCCCAGATATCTCTCTAATGCATTGGGTAATTTTTAGTCTCATGAGATGTCATGTTGGGACATGGAGTGAACATGATTCCTTTATGGGACTTTGTCCACCGTGTGATATAGTATTAGTAGTTAGCATTGAATCAAGTTTATGTAATGTTCTATATTATTTCCAAATTCCTATAATGTCTTGGTTATATGTTCCCATGATATAGATGGTATTCTTTCTTATGTTTATTCACATTATATTCCTTTTATGTCATCAAGTTATCTCTTATAACTGATGTGATATGTTTTATTCCTATATGTATTCCATTATTGGGCTTTTTAGATTATACATTTTGTTCATGTATTCCTCAAGTTATCCTATATAGGTGTCAGAGCTCAATGAAATTTAGGATCTCATTATGGAGATTAAATAAAATATGATTTTAGTTTAGTTTCATGTTTTCAAATTATGTACCTAATATTCCAAATACAATATAATTTACAATACTTGGTTGTATTTTATGGTTAATTATACTTAAAATCATGAAATGATATGTGTAAAAGTCTAGGGTCTCTATAGTAACAAAACATCATAGAATCAATGTAATGGATCATCCTCTTTTTCACCGCATTGTAGCAATACACCATGTTGTTTCCATTACAAATTTCTTATGTATAGAATTAAGAAATGTATTATTTCATAGGGGAATTTACCCCACTATTGTAATATACTACATATTAATAAGTATTATCATAAAATTATGAAATCAACCTGAGTAAATGGCTCGACTCATCCTCAATATTTGTATGCTCAGATGGAGAAATACCATTAGGATAGTTCACATCACAGAACTAGGTGAACCATGATAATTCTAGGAAAACCTATATTATTTTGTCAACACCTCATTAGAGAAGTAAGAACTATCTAAGGAAATATAATAGAAATCTATACAGATTAGAGTTGGATATCATGACTAGGCAACCAAGTCCCTCCACTGTGTGAGGTACCATCCATCTTAACTCAACTCTTATGCATGTATTATTTGATACTGGTGCATTAAATTATTTTCTTTCTTATCATGTGGTTAAAAGATTGGTATTATACATGTAAATGATGCCACACACAATGGGTTCAAGACACCCCTTAGACAGTGGGAGTGAAGAGAATTCAAGTGCCTAGCATGATCTATTACCAATGAATCAGAGCAGTTTCTTTTGGTGTTTACAATCCTCATTGTAACACCCTGAGATTTTATGAAAAATATTCTTTTTAATTTCATTAATGTCTTGTGTTGTATGCTACAACAAAAGGAGCTTTCATAACACACATCCTTGACTTGCCTTTCATTACATGCAATCGCGACCTTCCTTGATAGCGTGTGTAGTACGCAATACCGAGTTTCACTAAACAACGATATGCTATTAAAATATTATTAAAACTAGCCATTATGAATAGTAATAACCACTTTTTGAAATTTTGTAAATTTTATTTTTCAAAATGGACTTCATTTTTGGATTCGGAATATCGAAATTAGCTTAGGGTGAAATTTTGGTAATTTTCGAATAACTTTCATATTTTGATGAATAGTGGAAATTACTAAATTTTAATTAAAAACAACTTTTTCAATCGAAATAATTAATAGTGATAAATTATTAATTTTAGTGGTTTTAAAGTATATTTAGAATATATTTTTACAATTTAATACAATGATGGTCATTGGATGTAATTTCACATTTAAACCAGTTATAAACAAGTTTCAATCTTTTGATAGTTATTATCTCTTAAAAACAGGCTATTTGTTTTGACAACGGGAATTAATTTTTAAATTAGTTAATGCAACTGATATGTTTTGAATTTGGTAAAATAGAAATCATTTTTGAGTTCATAATATCAAATATAGCTTAGGCCTAATTTTTGGTATTTTTCTGAAAACTTTCAATTTTTGATGAATAGTGAAACCACTAAGTGGTAGTTAAAAAAAACTGAATTGTTCATAAAACTTAATTTTACCGCTTCTGTGAGTGGAATTTCAAAAATCTGAGAGACACGGTTGATGTCAGTAAGTAAAATGTGGTTCAATGAGATGAAAATAATTTTTGGTGAATAGTAACTTTTTACTTTTTTTTACCACGGTCAAAAGTAAATAGGGTAATTAAGGGTAGAAATGATATTATTATTACCCTAACACATGTCCTAATTCTGTTGGACAAGTGTAATTCGACCAAAAACAAACTTAGGAATAAAATATAACCATTTAGGCCCACTTGGATTAGATGAAGACATTTATTATTAATTTATTTAAAGAAGGGTTAAAAGAGTTAAAATCAAAGTTTATTTACTAAAACATTTTTAATATGGGGTTATACATAAGATAAATTCGACTATAAATATTCATTAGAAATCTAAAAAGATTTACTACATAATGGTATTTTATTTGTAATTTTTAGACATTAAATAGTTTAATTTATTTATGACACAACGATGATGCAGTAATTATATTATTGACATAATTGATGTTATAAATACCCAAATAAATATAATTTGAGACTTTTTATGAATTCCACTAATTTTATAGGTAACTATGACATGTTAGTATTGATTTAATTAACTGTGTTCGAACTCATCATTTTGTTATGATTTTCACAAAAATCAATTACTAAATAGTGTCAAAATTGACATAAAATAGTTTTTAAAACAAATATTATATTATTAATTGTTATTTTATTCCTAAAAATCTAAGGTTTGGCCAAATGACTTAGATAAGGTTATATATATTAATAATAAACAACTTGGGGTTCTTTTGGCTTCTTATAGTAAGTTTATTAACCTTATAGTATAAGAACACAAGAAGACACGGTAAAAGTAAAATTATTTAACTTAATGTTAAATCTAAATGATAAGGTTAAAATAGGAACCTAAACTTGTATAAATTCTATTGGATGAGATTATTTCGACCCATCCCCACCTTAGCTTCGAAATATATCAATTTGGAGCTATTTAAAACCGAACTTGACTTTATAATAAAATAATAGTTTTAGTTATTCCAAAGGTACCCCTCTCCTCCCTTATAAAAGGGCACCTCCTCCCTCTCTTCCTCACACAACTTTGAGCCTTCAAGATCGGCCAACCTCTGACAAATTCTCTTCTCCACTTCCCTAGAAACATCCTAGAGGTTCTGGTCTTCCTTAAAGACCAATTTTGGTACCCTAAGAGGAGGTCTCAAAGAGGCGCTTCAAAGAAGAGGTAATTTCCGTTACCAATTCTTTCACCTTTATTTCTTCTTCCACTTATTCTTATAAGGTTGTTTCATTATGAAGTAATAACATCAGTATCACTCATATACTGATATGTTATTATAAGTATGAAACAACCCTATTTCACCATCTATCCATCCTACGGAAAACGAAATCACCGCGCGTGCGTACGTACGGAATACCGTCTCCACGCCGTGGTGTAATCTGCTTTTCCACCAACACCTTACATGGATGGGTATTATGGTGTAAAGAATAAATATACATAGTTATTATAACATAATAATGATTCTGATATATTGTATCATCCACTCCAATTCAATTCAATAATTATGGAAATGATATCATCGCTCGTGCGTACGTACTGACTACCATCTCCACGACGCGATGAGATTCATTCTCCATGTTAACCATTTAAGAATGATTATAAAGTATATATAAGCAATAATAATGAAATATATGACATTATAAAGCTACTGGATTTATGTTTATATATATGTATGTCATCTACTTAATTCCATTCAACTCAATAAGGAAACTAAAACAGCGTTCATGCGTACGAACGGTTTACCGTCTCAATGAACGGTGTATTTCTTTCCATTTACTGATCTATTATATATATATATATATTCTGAATATATATTATATATACATCATGTTTTATATTCTGGAATTAAGTAATCATTATCTAAGTAATCATATGAATAATTACAAGTCAAAACACAGACGACAAATGAAACAATTTTACCCAAAACGCTCTTTAACATGGAATTTACAAAAGAACGGGTAATATAAAGTCATAAGTGAACCATATATGATATCATAACAATGAATATGATTCTATAATAAGTCAATGACATTATTTAAATCATTATACAGGAGGTTCGGACACTTACGAAGCAAATCGGACCTAAGTTAAGGGAAAATCTCGCAATCTCAATTTTTATCCGAGATTGTTTATACTTTGAAATTTACTGGGGTGTATTTTATCATCCACATCTATGTTTCATCAATATGTAATATTATTTCCATACACCTACAATTGTTTAAATCCATTTTTACCCTTCAGAGAGTTTTTAGTAAAGGATATGAAAGGAATATTTTATCGTTTTTCGTACGAGGTACTTTTTGACTTTTCCGACAAAAGTACGAAGAATGTTTTTTTAACATATACAGCATGAATGGATTTTTAAAACATTATTTCCAAGAATCTTCCTTTAAAAGTTTTCAAGTTTTTTTTTAATCAACTTCTTTTAGTTTAAAATTGTATGACATGTTAAGAAAGGAAAATGTTTTTGAAGTAGAAAGGATATTTTCCTCAAGAATGGAGTTCAAGTGTCTTATCAAAATTATTTTTCATCTAAGATAATAAAGGGTTCTGTTTTATCCCTATTATTACATTGATTTGATTATGTTGTGATGGAATTATTTTTATTAATTCTTTTATCTTATATGAATTTTTTTATGATGTCATGATGTTTAAGAATCCCATTTTTATTACATGGGTTATGCAATGATGTATGTTTTAAGATTTTGTGGCACACATAAGAATGGTATTATTATGAGATGGGTGGGACCTATATCTCCCTCCAATGCATTGGGTAAAGATTTTATATCTCATGAGATAGACATGGCTGGAACGGTAGGTTATACCGGTTCAGTGAAACATGACTGAAACGAGGGTGACTCGGTTCAGAAAGGGACTTTGTCCACTAAGATAGTCTTGGCAATGAGTCTTGACTAATAAGAAATGATTCTCTATGATTATGTGTGTATGCCACAAAGTTTCATGTTTTAAGTTATGATTATTTTGATTACATTTCACTTCCATGATTTATCCCATGTTATGAAATTATGTTCTCTTTTGCAGGTTAAGATTTCCAAAATGTTATGTTCTTATGAATATGATGTGATTGATATTTCTTTTGTTTACCCTTACTGAGCATTTGAGCTCACCCTTTTATGTTTTCTTTTCCCCAGGACATAAAGAAAGGATTTAGGTTTAAAAAAAAAGAAGATCTTTATGGGAGATGTTGAAGATCTTTCACCTCAATTAGAAGATTATATTCCGAGTTTCAAAAGACACTAAACTATTACGGTCCTTGTGTGTGTGTTTTTGTTATGTACTAAGTATTCCGCAAAAGTAATGTAATGTCCATGTACATCAGGCTTCGGGTCTCTACAGTTGGTATCAGAGGAAAGGTTTAGTCAACCTTTGGAAACTAGGATGCGAAAACGTTAGTGAGATCCCTAGAGATATTTCTAAGGTATGTCTAGGGATGTACCTAAGGATAAGTATACGTATAGGATATAGTCCTAGAACTATGGTAACGATATTAGATTAAAGCAAAGATGTTAGATATTGAAGTTACTCCCCCTTTATTATGATTTTTTCCTCTCACACTATTCTTTTTGGGTTTTAGAAAATGGCTGGAAACAAGATGATTCACGATAATGGAGGATATGATGGACAATGGAATGATAATCTTCATGAGAAACCAAATGAAATGGGATTTGGAAGTCCAAAAATCATTATTATGCCGAATCACCAATCTCATATTATGATCAATAAATTAAAATTTGTTAAGTTTCCTGACTTGGCTAATAAGAGAAAGATGGAGTTTCATGATGATCATAGAGGAAAGAAAGTTCAATTTCCCCTATATAAATCATGTGGGAAGAGGAATCAAGGAGAATGTTCCAAAGGAACTGGAAGATTCTTTGGGTGTGGAAAAGAAGGACACAAAGCCAGTAAGTGCAAAGGAAAAGGTTTAGTTAACACCAGGGATGAGGATAATGGTATTGCTACGACATCAGCAATGGTTAAATGTTTTAAATGTGGAATGTACGGGCATTATGCAAACCAATGCCCTAAGGGAAAGTCTCATGAAGAGAATCAGTATAGTCGTATGGGTAGTATTTATGTGGATGATGATGAAGAGACTACAAATGATATGTGAGATCAAAGAATTGTTGAAGCTCGGTCAATGGTTTAAGAATGTAGTGGAATGATTACATGTTTATCATGTGTAATGTTGTATAAGTAATCTCATGGTACTATGGAATAAAGATACATCTAAGGATTGTTACACTGTTGTCTTTCTTTGAGTTTTCAAAGTGTTTGATTAATGGTACCAGTATCCATGAAAGGTTATTCAGATATTTTTGGAATATAGATGATATGCGCATAATGAAGGGATAAGTAGAAAATGAAATGTTTGACAGTATTCATGAGCTCATGATTGATATAAGGACTAAGTGATATCATGGTTTGAGTATATAGAATTTTGAGGATTTTGGTATGTGGAAAGAGTTATCTTTTTACAGCACTCATGTTTTCACTAAGATTCAATGGGTATTCATTTTTCAAGAGATTACATGATTATGGTATTCACATGACTGGAATGTGACGAACAAGATATATGAGGGATAAATGATGGCATTCATGTAATCATTTTCTCTATACTATGAGCTTGGGCCGAAGTATTTTCGATAAGCCTAAAGATTGGAATGGATTATGTTGGACATAAGTTAGTATTGTTTAAGGATAAATTTTTTTTGATATTATTGATGGGATATTATAGTAATATAGTTTTAGAAAAAGGACAACCTGCAGGACGGGCAACAACCCATTGCGTCGGACAAGGCTGTGGGAATCGAACCCACAACCGAAGTGCGACTGGCCTTTATCGCCTACCACTGGCCTACAAGAAGTCCCTGTTTAGTAGAAACTAGTTTTATTTTATTAAGCGGCATGATATATGAAGTATAAGTTCATTTTTGGAACCATATACGATTAATCTAACCATAAGATGGACTTATAACTTTTGATAACCTTTTGTTTGAAAGAGATGGAATGACCCATCATTCTATCACATGATCTGCTAACACATCACGAATAACAAATTCAACTTCATTTCTTTAAGGGATGAAGTGGAAATTGTTCAATTCACGAACAATAGTGAGATTGTACCAAAATCATGCAAGTATTTCTTTTAATTCATCAACTTTAGGGAAATGATCTTGAAAACCAAAAATGTTGTCCTAGTTCTCTTATATCCGATTAATCAGATGGTACCTTAGATCATCACAAATCAATAGCTTTTTGATTGTTGGCTTTTTCATAGCCTTGTTCTCTACCACTCTCCATCAGAACATGATGGTTAGATTTCTCTTCCATATCCATATTTTCACCTATGTGGAAACCCAGTGATTAGTTTATTTGGGTAACCGTTACGTTTCATACTTTTGTTTTTAAAGATTGGTTTTGGTATTCCTTTTTACGATGTGGGTTTCTATTAAAAAAACTTTCGAATAGTAAACCATTTATAACCCCGACGAATTTTGAGTGCGAAATTCATTTTAAGGGGGGTAGAATGTAACACCCCGAGATTTTATGAAAAATATTTTTTTTAATTTCATTAATGTCTTGTGTTGTACGCTACACCAAAAGGAGATTGCACAACATGCATCCTTGACTTGCCTTTCATTACACGCAATCGCGACCTTCCTTGATAGCGTGTGTAGTACGCAATACCGAGTTTCACTAAACAACGATATGCTATTAAAATATTATTAAAACTAGCCGTTATGAATAGTAATAACAACTTTTTGAAATTTTGTAAATTTTATTTTTCAAAATGGACTTCATGTTTGGATTCGGAATATCGAAATTATCTTAGGGTGAAATTTTGGTAATTTTCGAATAACTTTCATATTTTGATGAATAGTGGAAATTAATAAATTTTAATTAAAAACAACTTTTTCAATCAAAATAATTAATAGTGATAAATTATTAATTTTAGTGGTTTTAAAGTATATTTAGAATATATTTTTACAATTTAATACAATTATGGTCATTGGATGTAATTTCACATTTAAACCAGTTATAAACAAGTTTCAATCTTTTGATAGTTATTATCTCTTAAAAACACGCTATTTGTTTTGACAACGGGAATTAATTTTTAAATTAGTTAATGAAACTGATATGTTTTGAATTTGGTAAAATAGACATCATTTTTGAGTTCATAATATCAAATATATCTTAGGCCTAATTTTTGGTATTTTTCTGAAAACTTTCAATTTTTGATGAATAGTGAAACAACTAAGTGGTAGTTAAAAAAAACTGAATTGTTCATAAAACATAATTTTACCGCTTCTGTGAGTGGAATTTCAAAAATCCGAGAGACACGGTTGATGTCAGTAAGTAAAATGTGGTTCAATGAGATGAAAATAATTTTTGGTGAATAGTAACTTTTTACTTTTTTTTACCACGGTTAAAAGTAAATAGGGTAATTAAGGGTAGAAATGATATTATTATTACCCTAACACATGTCCTAATTCTATTGGACAAGTGTAATTCGACCAAAAAAAAACTCAGGAATAAAATATGACCATTTAGGCCCACTTGGATTAGATTAGGACATTTATTATTAATTTATTTAAAGAAGGGTTAAAAGAGTTAAAATCAAAGTTTATTTTATAAAACATTTTTAATATGGGGTTATACATAAGATAAATTCGACTATAAATATTCATTAGAAAGATAAATAGATTTCCTACGTAATGGTATTTTATTTTTAATTTTTAGACATTAAATAGTTTAATTTATTTATGATACAATGATGATGCAGTAATTATCTTATTGACATAATAGATGTTATAAATACCCAAATAAATATAATTTGAGTCTTTTTATGAATTAAACTAATTTTCTAGGTAAATATGACATGTTAGTATTTATTTAATTAACTTTTTTCGAACTTATCATTCTGTTATGATTTTCACAAAAATCAATTACTAAATAGTGTCAAAATTGACATAAAATAGTTTTTAAAACAAATATTATATTATTAATTGTTATTTTATTCCTAAAAATCTAAGGTTCGGCCAAATGATTTAGATAAGGTTATATATATTAATAATAAACAACTTGGGGTTTTTTTGGCTTCTTATAGTAAGTTAATTAACCTTATAGTATAAGAACACAAGAAGACACGGTAAAAGTAAAATTATTTAACTCAATGTTAAATCTAAATGATAAGGTTAAAATAGGAACCTAAACTTGTGTAAATTCTATTGGATGAGAGTATTTAGACCCATCCCCACCTTAGCTTCTAAATATATCAATTTGGAGCTATTTAAAACCGAACTTGACTTTATAATAAAATAATATTTTTAGTTATTCCAAAGGTACCCCTCTCCTCCCTTATAAAAGGGAACCTCCTCCCTCTCTTCCTCACACAACTTTGAGCCTTCAAGCTCGGCAAACCTCTACCAAATTCTCTTCTCCACTTCACTAGAAACATCCTAGAGGTTCTGGTATTCCTCAAAGACCAATTTTGGTACCCTAAGAGGTGGTCTCAAAGAGGCGCTTCAAAGAAGAGGTAATTTCCGTTACCAATTCTTTCACCTTTATTTCTTCTTCCACTTCTTCTTCTAAGGTTGTTTCATTATGAAGTAATAACATCATTATCACTCATATACTGATATGTTATTATAAGTATGAAACAACCCTATTTCACCATCTATCCATCCTACGGAAAATGAAATCACCGCGCGTGCGTACGTACGGAATACCGTCTTCACGCCGTGGTGTAATCTGCTTTTCCACCAACACTTTACATGGATGGGTATTATGGTGTAAAGAATAACTATACATAGTTATTATAACATAATAATTATTCTTATATATTTTATCATCCACTCCAATTCAATTCAATAATTATGGAAATGATATCATCGCTCGTGCGTACGTACGGACTACCGTCTCCACGACGCGATGAGATTCATTCTCCATGTTAACCATTTAAGAATGATTATAAAGTATATATAAGCAATAATAATGAAATATATGACATTATAAAGCTGCTGGATTTATGTGTATATATATGTATGTCATCTACTTAATTCCATTCAACTCAATAAGGAAACTAAAACAGCGTTCATGCGTACGAACGGTCTACCGTCTCCATAAACGGTGTATTTCTTTCCATTTACTGATATATTATATATATATATATATTTTGAATATATATTATATATAAATCATGTTTTATATTCTGGAATTAAGTAATCATTATCTAATTAATCATATGAATAATTACAAGTCAAAACACGGACGACAAATGAAACAATTTTACCCAAAACGCCTTTTAACATGGAATTTACAAAAGAACGGGTAATATAAAGTCATAAGTGAACCATATATGATATAATAACAATAAATATGATTCTGTAATAAGTCAATGACATTATTTAAATCATTATACAGGAGGTTCGGACACTTATGAAGCAAATCGGACCTAAGGTAAGGGAAAATCTCGCAATCTCAATTTTTATCCGAGATTGTTTATACTTTGAAATTTACTGGGGTGTATTTTATCATCCACATCCATATTTCATCAATATGTAATATTATTTCCATACACCTACAATTGTTTAAATCCATTTTTACCCTTCGGAGAGTTTTTAGTAAAGGATATGAAAGGAATATTTTATCGTTTTTCGTACGAGGTGCTTTTTGACTTTTCCGACAAAAGTACGAAGAATGTTTTTTTAACTTATACGGCATGAATGGATTTTTAAAAAATTATTTACAAGAATCTTCCTTTACAAGTTTTCATGTTTATTTTTAATCAACTTCTTTTAGTTTAAAATTGTATGACATGTTAAGAAAGGAAAATGTTTTTGAAGTAGAAAGGATATTTTCCTCAAGAATGGAGTTCAAGTGTTTTATCAAAATTATTTTCCATCTAAGATAATAAAGGGTTATGTTTTATCCCTATTATTACATTGATTTGATTATGTTGTGATGGAATTATTTTTATGAATTCCTTTATCTTATATGAATTTTTTTATGATGTCATGATGTTTAAGAATCCCATTTTTATTACATGGGTTATGCAATGATGTATGTTTTAAGATTTTGCGGCACACATAAGAATGGTATCATTATGAGATGGGTGGGACCTATATCTCCCTCTAATGCATTGGGTAAAGATTTTATATCTCATGAGATAGACATGGCTGGAATGGTAGGTTATACCGGTTCAGTGAAACAGGACTGAAACGAGGGTGACTCGGTTCAGAAAGGGACTTTGTCCACTAAGACAGTCTTGGAAATGAGTCTTGACTAACAAGAAATGATTCTCTATGATTATGTGTGTATGTCACAAAGTTTCATGTTTTAAGTTATGATTATTTTGATTACATTTCACTTCCATGATTTATCCCATGTTATGAAATTATGCTCTCTTTTGCAGGTTAAGATTTCCAAAATTTTATGTTCTTATGAATATGATGGGATTGATATTTCTTTTGTTTACCCTTACTGAGCATTTGAGCTCACCCTTTTATGTTTTCTTTTCCCCAGTACATAAATAAATGATTTAGGTTTAAAAAAAAAAGATCTTTATGGGAGATGTTGAAGATCTTTCACTTCGATTAGAAGATTATATTCCGAGTTTCCACAGACACTAAACTATTACGGTCCTTGTGTGTGTGTTTTTGTTATGTACTAAGTATTCTTCAAAAGTAATGTAATGTCCATGTGCGTCAGGCTTCGGGTCTCTACACTCATGATGTATATTTTTGATCCAATCTTTGGAATGAACTAGTTGGTGGAATTTAAATATCACATTTATTTCTATACTCAGAAATTGATATTCACATCCCCAGGTGGAACTCTTCAGGTATTCAAGGGAGATTTAGACATAAATGTAGGTAGGGTGTGACCTTTAGTGTTAGTGAATTGAACCATCTCGGGGTAGTTAGAAGTAATGAACCCAGATACTATAAATGAGATTGGAAATATGACTCTTATTTCTATAGTATATCGATACATATATGAATTTATTAATGATTTCTATGGTTTGCCACATAAACCAGAAATCAAATTTTCTATCAACCTAATTTCAAGGAGAATCCCTATTTCTCTCCTTTCATATAGAATGAATCCAATAGAGTTTTAGGAATTAAAAGTCTAGATAGAATAATTGGAGAGAAAAGGCTTCACTATTCCTAGTATATCACCTTTAGACACACCCATTTTATTCATAATGAAGGTGAATAATTCCCTATGATTATGTGTTAATTATCATAAACTAAATCAAGTTATGATAAAAATATACACCCTTTTCCTCTAATCAATGATCTATTTAATCAATTAAAGGGAGATACTTGATTATTTAAGATTGATATATGAATAAGATATCATCAAATCAGATTTATAAAAGTGGATATTCTGAAGATATCATTCCATATTCAATATATCCATTATGAATATGTTTCCATTATCTTTGGCCTAACAGATGCACATATAGTTTTCATGTCTTTGATTGATCATATCATCCAACAATAACTTTATTATTTTGTTTTTGTATTTATTGATGATATTTGGTTTATTATCAAAGTAGTAATGAACAAGAGGAGAACTTGAATATTATATTGAGAACATTTCCTAATAACTGATTATTTGATAAATTTTCTAAGTGTGACCTATAGATATAAGAATTATTTTTCCTCAATCATGAAATTTTTGAAGAGTCCACATCATTTGACCCTGAGAAATCCAAATCAGTTATCTCTTGGAAGAAACCAAATAATGTCTTTGAAATATAAAGATTTTTTTGATTACCAGTCTATTATCATTGTTTTTTCAGGATTACTCAAGGATTACTTATCCTATGACTAATCTAAAGAGAAAGCATGTTCCATTCACATTTATTGGTGGTTTTTAGAAATATTTATAGATCTTTAAGATCATATCACCTCAAAACCCATTATAATATTTCCAAAACCTGGTTAGAACTATGTGGTATATTTTTTGATGCATCTGAATCAAGTTTATGTTTTATTCTAATATAGGGAGATAATGTCATGTCCTATAGTTTTAGGTAGTTGTGAATTCGTCATAAAAAATATCCAACACATGAATTGGAATTAAATACAGTGGTTCACAAATTAAATAAATAGAACCACTGTCTCTTTTGAGAAAAGATCATAGTTTTCACTGACCAGAAAAGTTTGAAATATATTTTCTCTCAATGAGAATTGAACTTTAGGAAACAATTATGGATGAACTATCTACAGAGGTTTGAATTTGACTTGGTTTAAACACTTTAGAATGAAATTTCCATTTTAGATGCTTTGGATCATAAGTCATATAACAAAGTTTCTAGATAGTCTCATGACCAATGATAGATGATGAGTGTTATTACTGAAATTTACATGGTCTATGTTGAACATAATGAGAATGAAATTTTATTCCCACTTAATTTTATTCCTAACATGATGCATTTTATAATTTTTTTTCAAATATCATATCCTAATTTAAACACTATTAGGTCAAACCTAAATGGTGGGGATACTTTTAATGGATGGATAGAGGATGAAAACCCATTTTTATGCTTTCATAACTAAATTATGGTTGCTAAATCTTTCCAAGAATATATTCTTTTGAAATATCACCATTCAAAATGGACTATTTATCATAGTATTCATAAATCTTACAAGGCGATGAAATTTTATTTCTGTTGTTCAGGTATGAAACAAAATATTATACATTATGTTATACAATTCCTATATTTTTAGCTAGAAAATTATAAGCATAAATGAACATAAGGTATGATACAATCTATGTCTATAATGGTATGGAACTGGGAACAAATTTCCATGGTGTTTATCACCATTCTACCGAGGATGGTTCAGAAGCATGATACTCTTTGGATGATTATAGAATGACTCACCAAGTCAACAAACTTCCTCCAAATCAGAGTGTCTAACATGGAAAAGGACTTGGAAAAGACATATATTCATGAAGCAGTCAAGTTTAATGAAGTTATAGTCTATATTGTCTCTAAAAAAATCATCGATTCGGTTCAAAATTCTAGAGATCACAATAATAGGATCTCAGAACTCAAATGACTATGAGCACAGAATATCATCCTAAAAAAGATGTGAAATCAGAATGAAAAATTAAAACTTTGGAAGATATGATCAAATATTGTTTCATGGACTTTAGTGTCTCATGGGAAGATCATATACTTTTAGTGTAATTATAATATAATAAAAAATACTAGATGATTATTTATTTTGACCCATTCAAGGAATTATATGGGCATCCTTGTTATTCTCTACGATGTTGGGTGGAAATAGGATAATATTAACTTATTAGACCTAGTCATATCCATAAGAATACAAAGAAAATATAGGTGACTTGAAAGAAAATAGCCATGACTCAGAGCTGATAGAAATCATATGTAGAGCATAACCTCCAAAATTTATCTAGAAATGTGAGTGACCAAATATTTTTGAAAGTGACACCAAGACTTGGTCATATAATCTTGGGAAAGAAAGGAATGTTGGCCCTATGATGTACTATACTATTTGAGATTATTGAGGGTGGAACTATGTTACTCAGACACAACACTTATCCATATATTTGTTTAGATTGTTGTAAAAAATATTATATAATATGGGGCAAAATTATACTTTATTATAGATTATTTGGAAACATGGTAATATTCAAGTGAAAGTATGTGAACGAGAGAAGTTTATGCTAGAGCAATGGCCCAAACTCTTAAAGGGAAATATTGATCTCCATATTTCCAAGGATAGAAATATGATTGGTGGGGATAATGTAATTTTCACATATATGACTTATTCTAAAGGTATTTTTCTTTTAATTTCCATTATTTCTTTTTTTGGGGGGCTTCTCATGCATTTTTGGAGGAATGAGTGAGTTTTCATGATTTGGTCCAAACTGTGAGCCCAATTCCAGATTTAAAAATAAAATTTGTTTCATTTATAACTCCTTAATTGTTCAACATTTTTTATCTATTAAAATTCCTACTTGGCCTCCCATGGTCTATTAACACCACCATATTAATTTGGCCAATTTAGGAATCCATAATCATGGTGGATTTTGGTTTTTATTTAAGGGAAAGGGCATACCCGGAAGCCCATTTCCAGTTTTAAAAATGATTTTTTTATTTAATAACATATTCATTTTTAAATATTTTTCAGTGATTATTCCTCCCAATAAAATCTAAAATCCTTCAGCGTGTCACCATTACCTTTACCCCCCTCTTTGGATCTTGTGTGCATTGCGAATTACAGAAGACCTTCATAGGGGTTCTCAAATCGTCCAGATTTAAAGAGGTAACTTATTTCTGTCATAACTCCTTAATTTTTCCCTATGTTTCCCCCATTATAGTTCCCACATGATCTCATAATCATTTTTCAAACCTCCATTGAATTTTTAGATGTTTTGAAATTTAGTTACTAGTGTATTTGCGAAGATTTCTTCAGGACCCCTCAAGTAAGTGGGTCTCCTTCATTCTTATTTCATTTTGCTTAAGTTTTAATTCAATTTTATTAGGGGTTGTTCTCTTATACTTGAGGTTCCTAACGTAATAAAACTAGGGTTTCAAACCTAGAGTTTAAATTTTGGGTTTCTTAGTCCAATATTCTGATTTTAGGTTCAATCTACATTTTTTGAGGTGCGGCGGTGGTGCAATTGAATTTTCACACAAAGGATTCAAGGGTTTTCATTAATTTGGTAGGAGATTCCATGTATATACAATTTCAATGAATTATAATTCTGTGTTTATAACATTTTCATGTTTATTTCATTTGATTATTTCTACGAAAACTAGTTTTAGTCGAGTTTGAAATGCAAATGAATTTTTAGTACCAATTTTATTTGAAATTGGGGGCTTTTCCTAGAAATATTTTAATGGTTCAATTGGGGATGACCTATAAATACTTAGTTGATTTTATTGAACTTTAATAGGGATTAAAATAATATTTTTAATGTTTAACCCCTTTGGTTGTTGCTGTGAATGTGGTTTTTAATGGTGTTTCTTGAACTTGTGAACTTTAATTGCCATGCTTGTTTAAAAATGGAAGTTTTACACAGATAAGATTTCTTATTTCACATGGAGCTACCCTAAAATTAATTTTTTGGTTTATTTGAAATTTATTTGGGTTGAAATTTCTATTTTGGTGAATTTTGAGTATCCACATGGTATGAAAAGTGGGGATTTCAAAGTGTTTTGGGTGCAAAACAATGCAGGATTTTTGAGGAATCGTTTTATTAAAAATCAAAGTGTTTTATTGTGTGTTTTAAGTGGTTTAAAATGTTTATAGATACTATAATGATTGTATGTGACCCTTACTGGTGTTTTATATGAAAATGGATTTGTGTATAATTCTGAAATTATTTGATCACAAAGGGGGGAAGCTCAGTTAGATATGTACTAGTACGACTAGTGGACCGAACGTGTTTTGTCCCTGTTTCACTTATAATTTGGATAAATAAAAATCTAAATAAAATATATGGTTGATTATTGGGGACCACTAGGTTATGTTCATGTTCCATACTAGTGGATCGTGCACAAGAATGGATTTTACAATGGTTAATTTACACCGAGGTACGGG
The DNA here is from genome assembly GCA_963277665.1 of Viscum album. Classification (NCBI taxonomy): domain Eukaryota; kingdom Viridiplantae; phylum Streptophyta; class Magnoliopsida; order Santalales; family Viscaceae; genus Viscum; species Viscum album. The sequence goes on from OY728158.1 coordinate 1,471,567,542, forward strand.
GTACATGGGGCCTGAGACTATCTAGTACCTAGGGGTGTTCCTGATTTTGTTGCTCATTGGATTTGTAGTATTTAACCTTGTATTAGGGTGTGTTTGGAATTATATTACAGTAGATAACATGAATATTTAAATGTTTTAACAATCTTAAAGTTTTATCTTGAAAATAATTTTCAATTGAAAGTTGCATTTCTTGGAATTTGTCACCGCTTTTCTTTTCATATTCAAACTGCTTGCTTTTTCACCTTGTATTGAATACACTTTGGAATAATTGGGTGGTATACTATTGGGATTGGGATCACACCATAATTACACCCCTTTTGTGTAAGTAGACTTTATTATTTTTTACTCAGGTAAAGGGAAGGCTTTGGGTGATGGTGGTGCGAGGTGTTAGTTTCCATCCTTGGGGAGGAGTTGTGGAGACGACTTGTGGGTGATAACCCCTTGTCAGGTGGAGTAATTGTGGATATATTAATTCTTTTTTATTTTTATTTGGACCTATTTTACTGTATTCAAAGACTTGTATTCAATTCTAGTTTTTTCTTAAGACTTGTTTGGCTGAAAATTTCAGATTTATATTATACATTGTTTTTAAGGTTTTACGCTTTCATACTCAGGTAAATCATTCCCAAACCTAATTGTTTAATACCCAGGAACTTATTACAATCCATTGGGATAGAAAGTTCCCTTTGGTCCTTGCCACAGGCTAGGTTTAGTAACGGTATTAATGGAGAACAGATTCAGTTTGTGAAAAAATGGTATCAAAGGAGGTTTTTTTGGGTTATATTATTATTTTGGGATGAGTTGGGCTAGAAAGGTGCTATGAATATCGAGAATTGGTGTTTTGGTCACGAGTAAGGTGCCTAGAATGCAACTCTCTTAGAAGAACTCAATTCACCTTGGGAAAATGGAATTGTTTGTTTGACTTCACTTCCAGGTGAGATGTGTAGGTTGCAGACTACATGTAGATATTAGGAAGGGGTGAAGTAGTGGATTATTTTATTATTGTAATGTTTTTTGGATTCATTATATTTGATTATATTGATGTAATTTTTCAAAAAAAAATTTCTGATTTTTTCTCTTGTGAATGTTTCCTTTTTATCTCAATATGACTCCCCGAAAATCTCCCATGTACCCATGAGAGGAAGCCAGAGAGTGTTCTCCCTCACCGCTTGATCAGAGGATGATAGAGGCTGTGGTTTGAGCTATTTAAGAACTAGAAAATGGACTGGATCATATTCTAGCTTCTTTTAGGGAAGTCAATACTAGTCCTATGAAGGAAAAGGCCTATGAGTTCATGAAAAATAATCCTCTTACTTTACATGGTAGCGTGAAAATGCTGAATTTTCCAATCGAGTTGTTGACTTTTGCGATGGAGTTGGTGACGCCACTGGGAAAGAAGGAGCAGGGTCACTGGTGCCCATCATGTGCGATTTCCATTTCATGGGTTGAGATGGATTGGGACATCTTGGTCTTATATATGGATTTATTTGACATAATACTTATCATGGATTGGTTGGTACACTTCTAGGCACACATCAATTGCTATAGGTGGAGGGTCAGTTTCACTGCACCAGATGGGAGTCGTCAGGTTTTTCATAGAGAATGGGATCCTAGGTCGGGTCACACAGGACCTCCACTCACAGAGTTTGGAAGTATTATCTTCCAGTTATCATTGCTCACGCTAGAGGACAATGGTCATGTCCCTGAAGGTTCCCTACCTATTGTGGTGAATGAGTTTCTGGAGGTATTCTCAGATGATTTTTCACGTTTTACCCCAGAGAGGGATATAGAGTTATCGATTGTTCTGGCACCAGGAACAAAATCAATATCTCTCCCCTCATATCATATGGCCCACACCTAGCTGAGGGAATTAAAGATATATCTGGATGACTTATAATCCAAAGGATTCATTCACCCGAGCATCACTCCTTGGGCTTCTCCTATATTGTTCACGAAAAAGGATGATGCATCCCTTTGATTGTGCATTGACTACCAGAATTTGAAGGAAACAATCAAGAACAAATACCCTTTTCCACAAATAGATAACTTGTTCGATTAGTTGAAGGGTTCAAGGTGGTTTTCTAAAATTGACTTGCATTCGGGCTAACATCAACTCTGGGTGAAAGAGGCAGATATCGCAAAGACAGCCTTCTAAAGCAGGTACAACCACTTCGAGTACTTGGTCATGCCCTTAATATTGACCAATGCTTGAGCGTTCTTTATAGAACTCATGAATAGGGTGTTCCATCAGTATCTTGATTATTTTATCATGGTATTTTTGGATGACATCCTAGCTTGTTCGGAATATAAGGAGGAACATGAGGATCACTTAAGGATCGCTCTGGGCACTTTGCAAGAGCATCACCTTTATGAAAATTTATTCAAGTTCACTTTATGGATCATGGAGGTGAAGTTTCTGGGGCATGTGATCTCAGAGAAGAGGGTTTCAGTGGACCCCAAGAAGATCAGTGTGGTTATTACATGGGAGAAACTGAAGAATGTGTTCAAGATCAGAAGTTTCCTTGGCCTGGATGGTTATTACAGCCGATTCATTCAGGATTTCTCTCAGCTTTCTTCACCGATGACCGCGCTCACCTAGAAAAGGGTGAAGTCTCTATGGGGCCCAGAATGTCATGAATAATTTGAAGATATTAAGACACGGTTGACTACCACCCCCATTATGATTTTTTCATAGGATAGAAAGGGGTATGTGGTGTATTGTGATGCTTTGGGTTTGGGTCTTGGGTGAGTGTAAATGCAGGATGATCAAGTGGTGGTGTATGGATCTCACCAACTCTGACCAAACAAAAAGAATTACCCGAACCATGACTTGGATTTAGCATTTGTGATGCATGCTTTTAAGACTTGGAATCACTACCTCTTTGAGGATAAGTTTGTGTTCTAATATAATCACAAAATGATGGCCTATATCTTCTCACAGAAGGACCTTAAATTGAGGTAGCGTCGTTGGATTGAGTACTTTAAGGGGTTTTACTTTGACATTGTCTATACCCTAGAAAAGGGTATTGTGGTGGATGATGCCTTGAGTAGAAGAGTTATAGTGTAGGCTTTAAGGAAGTCCAGTGATGAGTGGAATTTGATGGGGATCTTTGCTTAGATGCATGTGGAGACTAGGGAGAAAAATGGGGGTGTGTTCTTGGCGAACGTTTAGTTGACTCCTTCTCTCTTGGAGTTGATTCAGTGGGAATATCCTGGTGATGATCTTTGTTAGTGGTTGAGGCGATTTATTCATGGTGGGTAGAATTCCACTAATTGGTCATCGTCTCCCGAGGGCATCTTGTGATTAAAGGTCCATTTAGTAGAGAAACTATCTCTACGGAAGGTGGTGATGCAGGATAGCCATCAGTCCCAGTGGGCTGTCCATCCGAGTGCCACCAAGATGTATTATGATATGCAGTGACAGTTCTAGTCACCATGTATGTGACAGGACATAGAAGACTTTGTGTCGAGATGCTAAACATTCAAGTAGGTGAAAGAAGAGCATGAGAGGCCCTTCAGATTTCTCCATCCATTACCCATTCCTACATGGAAGTGGGACAAGGTTTCCATAGAATTTATTGTTGGCTTGCCTCATACACCTCAGGGTATGAATTTCATTTGGGTGGTGATTGATAATTTGACCAAATCATCCCACTTTATTCTAATTAGAGATACATATAAAATTGATGAGATGGGCCATTTGTATCTTCAGGAGGTGGTAAGGCTCCATGTTATTCCATTAGTTGTTGTCTTATATAGATACCCCAATTTCACTTCTCGGTTTTGGTATGGTCTTCAAATGGACTCGGAGTCTTATATTAAGATGAGCACGACATACCATCCTCAAATAGATGGTTAGATAGAGTGGGAAAATCAAATTTTGGAGAACAAGCTCTGTGCATGTGTTCTGGACTTTAGAGGTTCCTGGGATATCCATTTGGGATTGGTTGAGTTTTCTTATAATAACAGTTACCAATCCTCGATTCGAATGGCTCCTTTTGAGGTGCTCTATGCTTGTCCTTGTCGGTCACCCCTGTGTTGGGCTGAGGTAGGTGAGACCTCACTATTGGGGATGAGTCTGGTGCAGGAGACATATGAGAAGGTAAAGTTTATTAGGCGGTGCTTATTGATAGCCTAGAGTCTCCATAAATCATATGCTGACTAGAGTCATCGAGACCTATAGTTTTCTATGGGTGACATGGTATTTTGAAAGTGTTCCCTCATCTAGGACATCGTCGATTGGGAAAGAAAGGGAAGATGATGATGAGGTATGTCAGGCCTTTTGAGATCACTGAGTGTATTGTAAAGGGGGTGTATAGGTTGGACTTACCATCTCTGTTGACACTCATCCATGAAATGTTCCATGACTCCCAGTTGAAGAAATACAACCCGGATCCATCCCATGTACTGAATTGGGAGGAGTTTGATACAGAGCCCGATTTATCTGTTATTGAGCAGCTGGTGTGAATAGTGGATTACCAAGAAAAGGTGCTTTGGAGAAAGTCTATTCAACTGGTTCGGGTTCTTTGGCAGCATGGGAATGATACACATGAGACCTGGTAACAAAAGTCATGGGTTGAGGAAGAGTACTCATTCTTGTTTTCCGATCAAGCTTCAGGTTGAATTTATGGGGTGGAATTCCTTTCTTGGTGGGGAGAATTGTCACATACATGACTTAGTTGAAAGGTATTTTTCTTTTAATTTCCATTATTTCTTTGTTTTAGGGGGTTCCCATTCATTTTTGGAGGAATGGGCGAGTTTTCATGAATTGGGCCAAACCGTGAGCCCAATTCCAGATTTAAAAATAATTTTTTTTTCCTTTATAACTCCTTCATTTTCAAAATTATTCATCCATTCCAATTCCTAATTTCTCCCCCCCCTTACATATTAACACCACCATATTAATTTGGACCATTTAGTAATCCATAATCAAGGGGGATTTGGGTTTTTATTTAAGGGATTGGGTCTTCCTGAAAACTCATTTCCAGTTTTAAAATTTAATTTTGTTTATTTAATAACATATTCATTGCTTACTATTTTTTAGTGATTCTACCTCCCACTCGAATATAACATCCTTAGGCGCGTCCCCATTACCTTTCCACCCTTTTTAGAGCTCATTTGAATCTTGAAATAAGGTATAACTTCATAAGGGTTCTCAAATCGTCTAGATTTGAAGAGGTAAATTCTTTCCTTCATAACTCCTTAATTTCTCACTATATCCACCCATTCTAGTTTTTAAATGATATCATCATCATTTTTTGAACCTCCATTTAATTTTTGGATTTTTTAAAATTCAGCTACTAGTGTATTTAGGAAGAATTCTTCAAGATCCCTCAAGTAAGTGGGTCTTCTTCATTTTTATTTAATTTTGCTTAGGGTTTCATTCAATTTGATTAAGTTTTCTTCCCTTATCCTTGAAGATATTAATTTTAAATAACTAGGGGTTTGAACCTAGGTTTTAACATTGGGTTTTCTTGGTCCAATATTTTGATTTTAGGTTCAATATACCTTTCTTGAGGTGCGGTGGTGCGATTGAATTTTCACACGAAGGATTCAAGGGTTTTCATTAATTTGGTAGGTGATTCCATGTGTATGAAATTTATGTGAATTGTAATTACATGTTTATGATATTTTCATGTTCATTTAATTTTATTATTTCTGTGAAAACTGGTTTTAGCGGAGTTTGTAATGCAAATGAATTTTTAGTGCTAATTTCATGTGAAATTGGGGGGATTTTTCCTGGAAATATTTTAATGGTTCAATTGGGTATGCCCTATAAATAATTATTTTATTTTATTGAAATGTAATAGGTATTAACATAATGTTTTTAATTTTTAACCCTTTTGGTTGTTGATTCAAAAGTGGGGTTTAATGATGTTTTTTGAACTTGTGAACTTTAAGTGCCATGTTTGTTTGAAAATGGAAGTTTTACAAAGATGACATTTATTGTTTCACATGGGGATGCCCTAAAATTGATTTTTTGGTTTCTTTAAAATTTATTTGGGCTTCCATTTCTGTTTTGGTTACTTTTTAGTATCTACATAGTATTAAAAGTGGGGATTTCAAAGAGTTTTGGGTGAAGAACAATGCGGGATTTTTGAGGAATCGTTTTATTAAAAATCAAAGTGTTTTATTGTATATTTTAAGTGGTTTAAAATGTGTATATATAATTTACTGATTTTATGTGACCATTAGTGGTGTTTAATATGAAAATTTATTTGTTTAGAATGCTGATATTGTTTGAGCACAAAGGGTGGAAGCCTGGGTACCTAGGTGGGGCAGATATGTAATAGTACGACTAGTGGATCAGATGTGTTTTGTCCCTATTTCACTTAGAATTTGGAAAACGACAACTATAAGTAACCTATATGAATGATTATTAGAGACCTCTAGGTTATGGGTATGTTCTCTACTAGTGTCTTGTGCATGAAAACATATTTTACTATGGTTACTTTACAACGAGGTAAGAGGTACATGGGGCCCGAGACTATCTTGTGCCTAAGGGTGTTCTTGATTTCGTTGTTTATTGAATTTGTAGTATTTACCCTTGTATTAGGGTGTGTTTGGAAGTATATTAAAGTATCTAACATGAATATTTAAATGTGTTAACATTCTGAAAGTTTTATCTGGGAATCTATTTTCAATTGAATGTTGCATTTTTTGGAATTTGTCACCGCTTTTCTTTGCATATTAAAACTGCTTGCTTTTTCACCTTGTATTGAATGAAATTTGGAATAATCGGGTGGTATCATATTGGGATTAGGATCACACACTAATTACACTCCTTGTGTGTATGTATACTTTATTATTCTCAACTCATGTAAAGGGAAGGCTTTGGGTGATGGCAGTTTGGGGTGTTAGTTCCCATCCTTGGGGAGGAGTTGCAGAGACGACTTCTGGGTGATGACCCCTTGTCATGTAAAGTCCTTGTGGATGTCTTGATTCTTTGTTTATTTGTATTTGTAAGTATTTTACAGTATTCAAAAACAAGTATTCAATTCTGGTTTTTTCTTATGACTTGTTTGGATGAAAATTTTAGATTTATATTATGGATTGTTTTTAAGGTTTTATGCTTTCATACTCAGGTAAATAATTCCCAAACATAATATTTTGATACCAAAGAACTTGTGCCAGCCTGTAGAGATAGAAAAATACCTTCGGGCCTTCCCATGGTCCAGTTTTGGTGATGGTATTGGTGGTAACCAGATTCGGTTCGTGACAGGAATACCCTTGTTTTGAGGTATTTCTCTACCTTATTTATTATTTTAAATTATGTAATTATTGGGATATGTCTTAAGAAGATTCAAGATAATTTTTTGGATGTTTTGGAAAGGTTTTGGGGGGAACATGGTTTGAGAATGATTATAGGAAACCATGCATGTTCTCTAGGGAAATGTGTTAGATAGAGAGGGGAGTTTTTGTGTATCTGCATAATTGGTATACAATTTTCCAAACCATGTGAATTGACCATACAACTCTAAATTTTTCAGGCTAGCGACGTTTTCACAGTTGGCACATGGTTTTCCAAACCATGAAACCTAATAGAGTGGTGAATAATTTAATCTAAAAATATATATTTTAAACCTAAAAACCCTCATATAATCCCCTAGTCATAGGATATCTATCCCTATACACCCTCCATGTGATTTTTGAAGAGATTTAACCTCTGAACTCTAATTTGATAGATTATTTGAGCATTAAACCTTAGTAAACAAAGGTAAGAATTTTTTTCTTCCTATATATTCTATATTTTCCTATTTTCTATTTAATAAAACTCTTTCCCAAGGATTCCATTCCTGGATATATAATATCATACAAGTTTTATGGGATATTCTCGTGATTCATCATAAAAATGGAAGAATGATTCTAGATCTATGGATTTTAGAGACTTTTGTTATGATGAACCTATCTGAGGTAGTTGATTTTTACCTATTTACATTTTTATTATAATGCAAAGGATCTTAGGTTTCATTAAAGGAATATTCTCTATAATCAAATTATTTTACCCTGATGAAACACTACTACATTTTCTCTTTCTAGTTGGTTCTTGAAATTTGGTTTGTAGGAGTTGGCCACAACATGTTTGAAAAATTGATTAAATGGGATTTTCAATGAAAAATAGGTTTTTAATAGTGTTCGTAGAATTGGGTTTTGTTTATTCAAATTAATGTGGGAAAAATAGGTCCATAAGTACCATAATCAAATAAGTAAACAATGGAAAAATCATGTTCAAAATTATTACTGTCAAATTGGGTCACCAAGTGATGTCTTTATGAAAGGATGACTCACCACTAGAGAGTATAGATAGGTCCAGGTCATGCATATACATGCGTGGATGAGTGTAAAAACATGCATAGGTTATAAAATTTTAATTAATGAATTTTTATGCTACTTGAAAAGAAAAATCATCTTTGGTTATATTCATTTTAGAAAATATATTCACCTGATTTAATTATTATTATGGAAACTGCTTTATCTACTTTTAGAATTCTTTCTCTTTGTTTTACAATCCTAATAATTAAAATATTTTTAGTCTTAGTGAAATTTATGAAAATTATCATAGAGTTTTCATACTGGGTATGATTACTCACCCCCTATATATGCAATTTGGTGCATATGTAGACATTGTTTTCCATGATATATGAAAAGGGGAAAGAATCTTACTTCTCTAGAGGGGCTTATTAATTTTACAATAATATTTGGTGGAGATGGAAATTTGGAGTGTTTTAATCTTGGTATGGAGTGGTTCCACCTTGTTTATAGAGTCTTTTACTACTTTAGAGTCTTATTATTTCTTTTATTTACATTGTTCTATTGTTACTATGGTATTGGTCTTTGTTACATTATTTATTATTTTTGAATTCTATTGCATGAATCATTTATATATACATCCTTGGTTTGATTTATTTCAAATTTGTCATGTGAAGGTGGCATGTGTGAGTAAGTAGGGTAAATCATCCACCCTTTTAATTTTCTTTCTTTATACCCTAAGTATTTATTTTCAGCCTTCAGTATCCTAGTATTTCACCTATAGTTAGTATCACCTCGGACCCAACCCAAGCTAATGTGTTAGGTGGTGATGTTAGAGTTTATATTTTCACTAAAACCATTAAAAAATGGTGTATAAGGAGTAGTGAGTTGATATAAAATCCAAAAATACCTTAGATAATTGATGAACTCTTGGTTAAGATATTATCTTCCTTGATTAGAGAGAAGTTTCTTTATCTTTTTACCATGAAAATTCTCTACTTAATTCTTGAATTCCATAAATTCCTCGAAGGAATAAAATGTATACCTTATGAAGTAGAAAAATAAATATATAATAAATTAATTGGTAAAAGTTATGAAGTAAGATTATCCACCTCTTAATTTAACTAGAAAATATCCACACATGTCTATGTGAACTAACTCAAGTAGCTCAGTTGCCCTTTCATATTTTCCACTAAATGGAGTATAAAAACCCTATTATTTATTACACATTAATTTATGATTTATTACATAAATGTACACATAAAAAAACCCATAAGATTAATAATTATAGTTTCTTTAGGAATTATGTACATAGAATAAAATATTGAACATGGGATACAACAACATTATTGAAAAATTCCTTAACATGTTTATAAAATTCCATGGATTTTAAAACTACACGAGATAACCTGGGGATATACATAAGAAAGTGGTGAGATATAAAGACAAGTATGAGAATAAAAATGGATTAAGGTGATACATGATAAAAAATATGAATATAAATGGGGAATAAAAAGTGTGAGAATCTTAAACATGAATAATAGGGCTTGACATAGCATGATAATCATAACATGGGAAATGTGGAAACAACTTAAAAAACTGTATCATAAACATAGGTCAAGGATAATTTCCGAGAAATAATGATGAAAAATGTCCCATAAAGGAATCAGGTTCACTAACTATCCCAAAATGAAATATTACGAGACTAAACATTACCCAATGCATTGGAGCACTATATAATTCTAGGCATACCCATCACTTTCATTTCATTCACATGATTAAGTGTTCTACATAGTTCAGGAAAAATGGATTCATTCCTCATTATATTTTATTATAAAATCAAGGAGTGTGGAATATATACATGTAAGTACACATTAAAATAAGTATATATGTATAAAGGTGAACAATATTGATAGGAAATGGGTATGCTTTTCACTACATAATTTTTTTGGTATGAAAAAATCACAGTGAAATTCTGACAGCATAACGACGTCACATAAAAATTTATAAAATGGGTTTATGAGAGAAAAAGGGTATATCATCATTTAGAAATGAAATTTATAGTAACATGGACATTTAAATACATATCTAGACATTGGTAATTTTAAATAGAATATATAAGATAATAAAGAAACTTGAATAAAGAAGAGAAAGAAATACCCCTTACTAAATTTTGGCATGATATGGGAGTAATAAAGGTTTATGGATGGGAATAATGAGAGTTAAATGGGTATCCCATAATTTTTAAATAAAATTTATAGTAATGTGAATATATAATAACATATTACAACATGAGAAAAATGATAATTAAGAGGCATAACATACAAGAGGTGCTTTAATGGAAATGATAAGAGTGAAATACCTTACTTCAGCGTGTGACTCCAAATGCTTGAGAGGAACTTATTGGGAGATTAGGGGAACCTTGGGAGGAATCTAGAGAGGGGAGGGCATATTAATGGCATTATACAAGGATTTTGAGTGAATATAAATGGGAGGTTGTGTGGGTTTATATAGGAAATGAGTGAGGATTTATTTATTATAAATAAAAATTAGGTTTTGGACTGTATATAATAAAATAAACAAAACCAAAAACCTTCCCATGTTTTTTCACCATGGTTTCTACCAAATAATATTGGTTTCTATTATTTTATAAGTCCAATTTTCTAACTTAATAAAATAATACCCTTATGTGGAAGTGAATCATACTCATAAAAAATGATTTTAAAACCTTAAAATATATTAATGGTTTTGGACAATTCATAATGGATTTATAAAATTAATCAAATAAACATAAAATGAAATTATTTTAAAGGTAAAATATATATTTGGTTGTGGATACCCTTTTTAGTATTTATTACATCACTTTTAATTCATTATGATGTTATAATACATAAATTATATTTATATGGTATTTATTTATAACAAAAAAATTCGACTGTCTCAAAAAATTATGAAATATTCACCATTGGATAATTTCTACATTAGAATTCCCAAACTAATATTCATTTTATCTAAATAATTTTCTAAATCTCTGTATTTTTAATTTTTAAATAAGAATGAATATTTATTGAGAAATTTTGTTCTTTTGACAACAATAGTATTCAAAGCCTTATAAAAATTACATTTTAAATCATAAAAATTATACGATAATTTATATTTAATAAACATTATTTAATAATAATATTTTATTAAAATATTATTTATTTAAAAAAACCATTAATTCATCAAAATAAATTCCTTAATTGAATTTTAATATTACCCAAAAATACAATTTGTTTTTAATTATATCAAAATAAAAATAATTTAGAAAGTAAAAATAATAGGATGAAAATATATTCATTATTCTATAAAAAATAATGTACATACTCATATTTCTAGGGTCTTGATATGTATCCATTTAATACACTATAAAAATATCTAAGATTAAGGTGTGTGATAGTGACACTTTCATGGGATGGTTCAACGTACATGGTTTGGGCTGTGATCTCAATTAGCTTGAACTTATCCGAGAAATAGTTTCACTCATGCTTAACTAATTGGATATTAGATTGGGATTGGTCAAGGGAAAATCCCAGTGATGCTATATCCCTCTGAATCTTTGATAAATGGGCTTCAAAGGGTACAATCCTACTGGTTGAGGACACCACTTCCTTTGTCTGTGTCAATTGGATTTGTTAAAACCCCATGTATATATACTAATCATGTTATCACTATTAAATGACGATATTAATAATGGTAAATATTCTTAATGATCATTTAAATTTGATATGATATAATAAAACCAAATAAGTGCATGTATTTTCTATATCCATATTTCATAATAAGATATTTAATTAAATCATAAAGGAAATTTTATTTATAACTATTAGGGTCATTACAATATTCCACCCTTAAGAAATTTTGCTCAAAAAAATTTCATTTCCCATACTGAAACAGATTTGGGTATCTCTGTTTCATCACCTCCTCGGGTTCCCATTTTGGTTCTTTAAACTTGTGGTTTCTCCAAAACACTTTGATGAGTTGAATTATCTTATTCCATAGAAATTTGTCTATACGATCTAAGATCTTTATTGGATGATCCTCATATAAAAGGTCATTCTCCAATGTTACCACCTATTGATTGAGTACATGTGAGGGGTCTGGTATATACCTTCTTAAGATGGATACATGGAATACATCATGTACTTGAGATAGGTTAGGTGGAAGTGTAGGTCGGTAGGCCACCACTCTAATGCGATCAAGGATATAAAAGGAGCCGATGTATCTCAGACTAAGCTTTCCCTTCTTCCCAAATATCATGAATTTATTCCATGGTGATATATATGAAGAATACCATGTATCCAACATAAAAATATAGGTATTGTTGACTATTGTTAGTATATAACTTCAATCGACTTAGAGAAGCTTCAATGCGCTGTTGAATGGTCTTTAACTTTTCCACCATTTCCTCAACCATTTCCATACCTAGAAGTTTTTATTCCCCAACTTCATCCCAACATGTAGGTGTTTGTAACCTATTCCCATAAAGGGCTTAATAGGGAGACATTTGGAAGCTTGATTATAAATTATTGTTGTATGATAACACGACTAGAGGTAGATGTTGGTCCCATACTCCTTTGAAGTATATAGAACATTCTCACAACATGCCTTCTAGTATCTTAATAGTCCACTTAGATTGGCCATCAGTTTGAGGATGATAGACTTTACTGAAGTTCATCTTAGTGTTTGGAGAATTCTTGATACTTTTCCTGAACTTGGAGGCAAATATTAGATATCGATCAGATACAATCGATAGTGGCACTCCATGCAGCCTTACCACTTCTTTAATATATATCCTTGAAAGTTTATATAGTGATACATCCTATTGAATTGAGATAAAGTGAGTTGTCTGTGTAAGATGATCCAAAAAAACCCATATAGAATTATTTCCCCTGGATGTCTTCAGAAGTCCAGTGATGAAGTGCATGGTGATGTTTTCCCATTTCCATGTTGGTATGGGCAATAGATGCATCATGCCCTTATACTTTTTCCTTTCATGCTTCACTTACTGACATACCAGGATCTTTGATATATATTCAGTGATCTCCTTTTTTATATTGTCCCACCAATAGTGATCTTTGAGATCTCGATACATCTTTGTGCTTCCTTGGTGAATGGAGAATGTTGATCTATGTGAATAATACAACATCTCAGTCTTTAGCTCAGGATTTGATGGTACACATAGTCCTGACCCAAATCTCATAACTCAATCTTAATTAACATTGAACTTATATGATTTACCTTTTCTTATAGTTTAAACATTCTTCTAAATTCCCAAATAATATATTTGAGTATATTTTACCCTTTCCAAAAGAGATGGTTGATCAATAATTTGTGAAAGTATTGATGATGTTCATTCCTTTATGATTCCAATGTCAATCCTTTTCAAATCTAATAAGATCATATCCCTATCAATTCTCATTAATGATAGAATTTATGGATCCTTTCTACTAAGAGTTTCCACTACTTTATTCACTTTATTAGGATGATAGTGGGTTGAGCAGTCATAGTCCTCAATCAGCTCTAACCATTTTCATTGGAACATATTCATCTCTTTTTATGTGAATATATACTTGAAGATTTTGTAATCCATATATATTTCACACTTCTACCCAAAGAGATAATTCCAACATATTTTCAAATAGAAGATCTATACTTTCAACTGAAAATCATGCACTGGGTAGTTCTATTCGTGAACTTTCAACTACCACGAGGCATAATCTATGAATTTTTCATTATGTATAAACAAAAACCCCAAGACCTTCTTCAAATCATTTCCAAATATCACATTAATTTCTGTACTTGTGGGTAGTGTGATCATAGGAATAGTGATAAGTCTTCTTTTGAACTCCTTGATTCCCTCCTCACATTCATCATTCCATGAAAAATTTACTCCCTTCTAAGTTAGCTTTGTTAAAGGGTTTGAAAATTGCAAGAAATTTTTTAAAAATCGATGACAGTACTTAGTTAATCCAAGGAAACTATGAATATCTATCACATATGTTGGTCTCATACATCCTTAAATTTCTTATGTATTTGAAGAGTCCAAAAACATTCCATTGCATGTAATGATATTCCCCTAGAATGATACTTCTTTAAACCAGAACTCACATTTGTTATACTGGGAATAAAGATTCTCCTTTCTTAAAGTCTTTAGCACAATGCATAGATGATCCTCATTCTACTCCATGGTTTTTTAGAATATTAGAATATAATCTATAAATACTACCAAAAATTTGTCAAGGTAATATATAAATTCTCTATTCATCAAGTCCATGAAGATTTATGGAGCATTAGTGAGTCTGAATGGAATTATTATAAACTCATAGTGCCCATACCTTGTACGAATAGCAGTTTTGGGGATATCCTCCTTCTTTACCCTAACATGGTAATATCCCGTCTGCAGATCCACCTTGGAGAATTATTGTGATCCATGTAGATGATCGAACAAGTCATAATTCCATGGTAGAGGATACTTATTTTTTATCATGATCTTGTTGAGCTCATGATAATCAATGAAAAGGCACATTGACCCATCCTTCTTCTAGATAAAGAGAACTGGTGCACCCCATGGTGAAGCACTTAGGCATATGAACCCTTTTTCTAGATTCTCCTATTGTATTTTATTTATATCCTAAAGTTCCACAACAACCATTCTATATGTAGTCTTGGATAATGAAAATGCTACATGTATAATCTCGATTTTAAATTAAACCTCTCAACTAAGAGGAAGATCAAGAAATTCCTTTGGAAACACATTAATGTATTCCATCACAATAGGAATGTCTTAAAGGATGATTCTTTCAATAGAATTAATAATTTGAGATAGATATTCTTTCTTATAAGGAAATAATATCAATGCATGAGATATTGGTGATAAAAAAGATTCATCATCCTCCTTGAACTTATACAGAATCATGGGTCGATTCATAATGTGAAGAGTGATTTTCTTCTCACAACAATTTATGTCGGATCTATATAAATAAATGTAATATATACCCAAAATTGCATCAAATTTCACCAAATATAGTATTAAAATGTTCAGTGGTAATTTCAGTCTACAAATTATGATAGGGGAGGAGTTATATACTTAGGATGCAATAATTGACCCATTTTCCATTTTCATTGACAACTCTAATTCCATTATTTGTGGTGGTGTTTGAATAGTTCTACTAAAATTTCATGATATGAAGGAATGGATAAAACTTGAATAAAAAATTACATTCTATCTTCTTGAATGAATAACTATAATACCTATCACCACTTTGTTGTTAGGATCCACCTTAGTGTTTGTGATGGAAAAATACCACTCTTAATGCTTGGGAGGTTGATTGTTGTCCTCGAAAACCCTTTAATTAGTGTATTGGTTTCCAAAGTTCCCTGGTTCTTTGAAGTTGAAGCAACGAACAATCCACTAAGGGTTGCCTAGATCATTCTTTTCCTATGTTTCATTATTGGGTTTCTCCTGTCGACAATCACTAGTTAGGTGCCCATAATTCCCGAACCTAAATCATTTCCCCATTCCCCTTAGGTAATTTATGGTATGATTCTTTCCACACCTTTTACAAGTGTGATGTCAAAATTTCTTGGCACTAATAGATTTATCCACCAAACAACCAAAATTAAACTCAACATTCCGCTTCTTATCCCCGTGACACCTTTTAGTTTCACCAATCTCTATTTCAAATTTTCGGGAACATCAAACAATTTCCTCATAGCTATCAAAGACAAGGATTGTTAGGGATTTTTATAGACTAGCTTTTATCCCACCAAAGAAGCAGCCGACCTTACATTTATGGGTAATGACATAGCCGAAGGTGTATCATTCACGTCTTGTGAATTTTTCCTTGTATTCCCTGATTGAATCATCTTCTTTTTTTATTGAGGGAAAGGAAATACATTTCCATTTTTTATATGGAGAGTTTGAGGAAAATATTTATCAATATTGTTTATCTAATCCCTTCCAACCCATTACTTTGATATCTTCCTCATCCTTTGTTTTCTTGATCAATGTCCACCACTAATCAGCTTCACCCTCCATATGATAAACATCCAGGAGAACCTTCTCTTGTTAGGAGCACTGAAGGATGGATAATATATATTTTCAATGGAGTTGATCCATTTTTCCACTATTAAGGGATTTTATGATCCATTTAAAATTTGAATCCTTTGTCATATAGAGATCTAAATTATAGATTATTCTTTATTAGGGGGATTTGGTTTCTCCTCCTGATATAGGTTTCTATTCAAAAATTTGAGTCATCTGAGAGAGTATCATCATAAAGTTAATGATTCCTACTCCAATTGGGTTAGGCATCATGTTGGGGAATTCATCACATTGCCTATCAAATTGATTATTTACCCAATTCCTCCTATTTTCAGACAATGTCTAGAATAAAGGGAACATTTGGGATGATTATTTTTAAACTATTAAACACATAAATTGTAAGTTAATTACATTAAATAGATAACTTATAACAAAAATTTATTTCCTTAACTTATGAATTTATATGCATCAATCAATGTTATCCAAGATCTATTTCCTAACATATATTATTATGTGAATATTTTTATTCCCTTAATAATGGTTCATAATGAGCTCGTGATTTTTCCAAGGAATATCTACTAGGTGTGTCAAACTAGGTGCTTGTAAATTCGTTGTCATATACCAGGTTACATCGAGTCAAGCCTAGCACACCTTGTCAGAGTTATTACACCTAGGTACATATATTTCAGAAACATGTCCACTTGTATTATCCATATTGGGATGTATTTTCTTGATAAACCAATTACTCTATAATTATCAAAATTTAGGGATATTTTCTTATACTTAGTCTTATCCCTAATCCCTTTTCTATAGTTTTTTAATCACAATCCCAAAAATAACTAAACGTTTCCTATGATACCAACAATAATAACCCTGTTCTTTATTACACATTAATTAATGATTTATTACATAAAATTAAACATAATACAATCTGGAATATCAATAAGTGTAGTGTCTTTGGGAATTAGGTATATATAATAACATCTTTAACACATGATACAAAAAAATATTTAAAACTTACTTAACATGCTTCTAAAATTTCGTGGCTCTTAAAACTGCACGGGATAACCTGGGGACATACATAAGAAAGGGGTGAGATATAAATCCTAGAAAGGGAATAAATATGGAATAAGGTGATACATGATAGAAAATATAAATATAAATGGGGAATAAAAGGTGTGAAAATCATAAACATGAATAATAAGGCATGATATAACATGATAATCATAACATGGAAAATGTGGAAACAACTTAAAACATTGCATCATAAATATAAGTCAACGATAAATTCCAAGGCATCATGATGGAAAAAGTCCCATAAAGGAATAAAGTTGAATCCCTATCCCAAAATTACATCTCATGAGACTAAACATTATCCAATTCATTGGAGTTTAAAATAATTCTGGGTGCACCCATCACTTTCATTTCATTATCATGCTTAAGTGCGCCACATAGATCATGAAACATGGATTTATTCATTATAATATTTTATTATAATATCAAAGAGTGTGTAATAAATAAATTTAATTCCAAATTAAAATAATTATATGTGTATAAATCTAAACACCCATGATAGTAAATGGTTATGGTATTCACTACACAATTAGTTTGGCATTGAAAAATCATAGTGAAATTTCAGTTGCATTTCAGCGTCACATAAAAATTCATAAAATGGTTAGATGAGATAGAAAGTGGTATATAATAATTTGGAAATAAAATGTTCAGTAATATGGAAATGTAAATACATATCCCATTATTAGTAATTGGAAATATAAGTCATAAGATAATAAATAAACTTAAAGAAATAAGAGAAGGAAATGACCCCTTACTAAATTTCGGCATGGTAATAGGTGTACATAAAGGTTAATGGATGGGATTAATGAGAATAAAAGGGGTATCCCATAATTTATAAATCCAATGGATAGTAACAGTGATATGTAAGAATATATACCAATATGAAAAAATGAAAACTATGAGGCATAACATAAAAGAGTTGCATAAATGAAATTGAGAAGTGCGAAATCCCTTACTTGAGTGTCTGATTCCAGATGCTTGGGAGGAGATTCTTCATCACTTTGAAGAAACTTGGAAGGAATATATAGAAGATAATTTAGACTAAGGATGTTATCTAAGGATTTTTAGTGAGTATAAATGGGATCTTGTACGTGTTTATATAGAAAATGATTGGGGATTTCTTTATTATTTCTGAAACTTAGGCTTTGGACTCTATATAATAATATAACCAAAACCAAAAACCATACCATGGATTTTGACCATTGTTTCTTAAAAATGGGATTGGTTACCATTATTTTATAATTTTATTGGACATAATTAATAAAATAATACCCCTTCTTATGTATAAGTGAGTCACACTCTTAAAGAAATGATTTCAAAACCTTAAAATATATTAATGGTTTTGGAGGATTCATAATAGATTTATAAAATTAATAAAATAAACATAAAATCATATTATTTAAAAGGTAAAACATATATTTGATTTTTTATACCATTTATAGTATTTATTACATCACTTTTTGGTCATTATTATTCCATGATACAAAAAGTATATTTATACAGTATTTAAATTTTACCCAAAAATTTGACTATCTCAAAAAGTTATGAAAAATTAACCATTTGATAATTTAAACATTATTATTAGAAAAATAATATTAATTTTATCTAAATAATTTTCTAAATATGTTTATTTTAAATTTTAATATAATAATTGATATTTATTGATAAATGCTGGGTTTTCTTGACAATAACAGTTTTTGAACCTTTATAAAAATTACATTTGAATTCATAAAATTATATGAAAATTTATATTTAATAAAATTTATTTGATAATAATATTTTATTAAAATATTATTTATTTCACAAATCCATTAATTAATCGAAATAAATTCCTTAATTGAATTTAAATTTTACCCAAAAATACTATTTGTGATTTATTATATCAAAATAAAAATCATATATATTAACAATAATTGGATGAACATATATTTATTATTATATAAAAAAATACATACTAATATTTCTATGGTCTTGATATATATCACTTTAATACACCGCTAAAATCCCTAAGAGTAAGGTGTGCGATGGTGATATTTTCATAGGGTGGTTGAGCATACATGGTTTGGGATGTGATCTCGATGAGATTGAACTTATCCCGTAAATAGTTTGAATCACTCTTAATTTGTTGGATATTGGTTAGGATTGGTAAAGGGAAATTCCCAGTGACACTATCTTCCTTAGAAGCTTCGATAAATAGAATTCATAGGGTACGATCCTACTAGTTGAGGCCATCACTTTCTTTATCTATGTCAATTGGATTTGTTAAAACCCTATATATATACCAATCATATGATCACTATTTTATGATTATTTATTATATATATACTTTATAATCATTCATGAATGGTTAACATGGAGAATGAATCTCATCGCGTCGTGGAGACGGTAATCCATACGTACGTACGAGCGATGATATCATTCCCATAATTATTGAATGGTATTAGAGTGGGTGATAGAATATCTCAGAATTAGTATCATGTTATAATAATCATATATATTTATTATTTCAACCATTATACCCATCCAAGTAAGGTGGTGGTGGAAAAACAGATTACACCACTGCGTGGAGACGGTATTCCGTACGTACGCACGAGCAGTGATTTCGTTTTTCGTAGGATGGATAGAAGGTGAAATAGGGTTGCTTCATATTTATAATAACATATGCATATATAAGTGATACTTATGTTATTAATTTATTATGAAACAACAAAAGAAGAGTAAGTAGAAGAAGAAATGAATTTGAAAGAATCGGTAAAGGATATTACCTCTTCTTCGACACCCCTCTTCTAAACCTCCTCTTAGGGCACTAAAGGTGGTCATTGAAGAAGACCAGGACCTCTAGTATGTTTCTAGGGAAGTGGATAAGGGAAATGGGTAGGGTTTGGACGAGATTGAAGGCTCACAATTTTGTAAATAGGAGAGGGAGGAGGTTCCCATATATAGGAGAGGAGATGGGTACTTTTAGAATCCTCAAAAATATTAATTTATAATAAACTCAAACCCCAGATAAAAACATCCAAAGTGACTCAAATTGAGATATGAGATAATATAGGGTTGTAATATACTAAAACAATCAAATTTAGAGATGTTTTGATTTTATTTTAAACCTTATCAGTTTGATTTATCCTTATTTAATCTATTTAATTTTATTTGTGGTAATATTGTTATAAATTTTAAATGGATATAAATACTTACTTATGTGTTGTGAATTATCCGTAATTGGATAATTTATGACATTTTATACCATATAAATTTCAATTTATAATTTTTAATTGTTTGTGTGAATTTCAAACAATTTAATAATATGTTATTTTTATAAAATATCAATAGTGTCAATTTTAACACTATTCAATTATTTGAATTTAAATAAAATACACACAAAATACATGTTCAAACAAAAATATTTAATAGATTAATAACATGTAATATTAGTCTATAAAATTAGTTTATCACATTAATTAGTTCATATAATATTTATTTTAATATTTTTAAAACCATTTATTGGATATTTCTCTTAATAAAATAATTACTACAACATTTTTGTATAATTATTTAATATACATATTTTTTGCATAAAAATAAAAAATAAATTACTATTTTTAAGATAAATATAATATATTTCACGAGAATACTTTTAGTATAATTTATATTTTAAAACAACCTACTTTTAAAATTTTATCTTTATTAAAGTATGAAGGTGACAACTTTGACATCATTTAAAATAAAATAATATAAATGTCATAATCTGTTTTATAAAGCTCCAAATGGTCCAAAAGTCTACCCTTGGATTATTAGGGTATATATATACTCAACCAATAAGGTTTGGTCAATTTTATGGTCCTTTTGATGGGTATTAGTATTTTAATAAAAACTATATAATTGATTTTTCACTAAATAAATAATTTCTGCATCATTAATGTATGAGCTATTTAGGTAATTAAATATTTCTTAAAAATTACAAATAAATTACCATAATAAATAAAGACATTTTATCTTTATAATGATTATTTATAATATAATTTATATTTTGTATAAACTTATATTAAAAATACTTTAATTATTAAAGTTTGAGTGAGACATATTTCACTTTCTTTAAATAAAATAAATTAATGGTATTAATCACATCCAAGTGGGTTACAATAGATTCCATTTCGACCAAATTATGTTTTAGAGAGAAATATAATCATCCAATTATATTAATAAAAGTGTTAGAGTAATTTTATAATATTATTTTTACCCTTAATTACCTGATTTACCTTTAACTGTGGTAAATAAAATTTACCGTAGTTACTATTCATAATGCCTAGAAATAAAATGTAGCCTATTAAAATAATTTGGACCTAATTATTACAAATATGGAATCCATTTTTCAAAATTTAAAACACATAATTTTCAGTATTTAATTTAAAATTAATCCCGCTGTTGAGAAAACGGGTTTTAAAAGAAAAAACTTTGCAAAAGATTAAAATGTTTTTACCTATGAATTCAATGTAAAATTAATGATAATGAATTAAATTATATTAAATGGTAAAAATATATTATATTTATACTTTTAAAATATTTACTATTATAATTTAACCATATAAATTATCTCGATGAAAAAAGTTGTTTTTAAGAAAAATTTAGCGTGTTTTTACTATTCATCAAAATAAGAATGTTATCAGAAAAATATCAAAACTTTATCCAATGTAATTTTTTATATCATGATTCAAAATAAGAAGTTTATTTTGTAAAATTTAACTTATAAAATTGTTAAAAATTAGATTTATAATGGGTTCTCCATCAAAAGGCGGCAAAAATGCATTTTTTGAAAAATACTTATTTTACCCGAAAAATTTATTTTGTTCTCATACCATGATCTAGAAAATATGTAAGATGAATGATAATGTTATAAAATTCAATATTTTGTTAATACTATTCATAACATCTAGTTCATAGTAATATTATAACAATATATCGTTGTTTAGTGAAACACGATATTGCGTACAACACACGCTATTGAGGAAGGTCGATCTTGCGTGCAACACAAGCTAGGAATAGTGTTTGCGTTTAATAAAAGACAATAAAGTGTTGCGTATATCTCAAACTAATCTTGGTGTAGCATAAAACACAATACATTAAAGAAATTAAAAATAATATTTCTCAAAAAATCTCAGGGTGTTACATGGAGAGTTTCCCATATTAGAAATTAGGTGAGGTGAAACACCCATATTGGAGGGTGTGGTGTCATTGCACATCTAAAACTGTGTCAATTTTAGGTTTAGTTTTATAGGTGTTTTAGAAACAGTGATGAATTTCTCCACACACTATGGTGGTAGTTTTAGTGGTTTCCTGGGGAACAACATGATTTCTACCACTCCATGGTGATTTAAGGGTGTTTTTAACCCATAAAACATAAAGGAGAGGGGAAACCGTATTTTTATGTTGGGAATTTCAGTGAGTGTGTCATTTAGGGACTTCCTATGGGAAATGAGGAAGTTTAAAATGATGAGTAGGTGGATGTGGTGGTGTTTCCTCAAGGAAAAGTCGTGCTATGAATAAGGTATGGAAATGGAAAGGGAGGAAACTCCAAACTATGGTCCAAGCTGTAGTGGTATAGAAATGATATTGACAATTCCACTATGCCATGGTCGTCTCCCATGGCGAGCCATGGGTAATGTCACTGTGATTTAGTTGGGTGCCCATGAATCATGGTGGCGAGTTGATTCAGCCTGATTTTGGGCTTTTGGTTTCATTATTATATTCCATAACCCTTTTTGGTAGGCTCCATACCTATTGTTTATTAATTTATGTGATGTGGAGATTTGAAATACCACAACCCTTCTCTCATTTATATCGAAAAAGGTGGGGCTTGACAGGTTTTACTTGTGTGTGAATTTTGATATACAACTAAACCCTTTACCTATGCCATATTCTTATAATTTTCTTTCTTACATATACAAAAAAAGATACCAAACTTGTATTTTGAATGTTATCTCTAATCATTTCATCCATTAGCTATGAAGAATCACCTGATGCAATTCAAGTAGTCCCCCCTTGCGAGTTTATCCTAGAGAGTTTCCCTTTCTTCTTTTCCATGACTATGAATTGGGATAGGGGATTTATGATATTCCTTATATATTATAAAATTTAATATTTCTTGATATATTGCAGAATAACATGAGTTACCTTGTTGAAACTGGAACACTTTTATTGTTAGTTCTTTGAATTGAATGATTGGAATTTCCTCATTCCTATTCAATTACTATCATTTTCTTGAAATATTGGATCTTACATCATTTTATTAATTGAAACCCAACTATTTAATCCTACTATATGACTTCTTATACTATTTATGCCATTTATTATCAAACTACAACTAAAATTCCTTCAGAAATAGTAAGTTATTACTCTCCCATTGGGCTTGGTGGGGATAGTTTGGTCCAGAAGGAGGGAATTCCAATCTACTTATTAATTTTCTATCATAATCTTCTCTAAGGAAATTATTTAATATAGGGTAAGGGTTTACCAAATTATTTAATTTATTTTTTATAATAATCCATTCTCTCAGGCGTGGTGTTATTGATTTTGTTAAGGGGAAGGAGATGCTCTGAGTTTTCTCTGTCTGTGAATTTTTGAGATCAACTGTGCCTTGATGGTTATAATACCTCTCTTTATTTCTAAAAATTATACAATAGTATTGCAATATTTTTTGGTTATTTATATTTATTATATGAAATATATTCTATAGAAAACATGAAATGGAATATGAACCAAAATTTGTAAGGTGTACACATTGATTAACTTCCTCTTTATTCCCTTATTAATAGACTGAGATGGTTGCTAATATTTGAGTACACTGCTTCATATATAGATATATATTTGGGATGGAATATGTGTAAGAAATAGAAAATAGTATGACCATCTAAATATACAATTATATCAATGAAAAGTTTAGTATCTTGAGAATGGGAATATGAATGGAAAGTAATCTAGAATTAATACTGACTGATATGAATACTGATTCATGTATGTAAATGGGGTGAATATAGTTTTATGGTGTCACCAAAGTTGATTAGGTACTTGTCTTTATGTATGATACTATATCATGGATGGTTTTTGGGCCAGATATGAATAATATTATAGTCCTTTCCTTTTTTTGGGTGGGTTAGTGAGGGTTGTATTGTAGTTTAGGTTAGTGAAGAATAATTTTTATCATCTATTTAGTTAAGTTTCTTCTTTGTATGTATTTCATTTACTTTGGACGACTCCTTGAAATTTGGGTAGTATAGTGTGAATCTATAGGTTCTTTAAAGAAGGTATAGTGTTACTTTTGGGAAGAGTTTTTTGTTTTAGGTGAAAAAAAAGTTTAGTAAGATGCTAACATAGAAGAGGGATTTTTAAGTGTGTTGTTGTGTAATATTAGGTGCTAGGACTTTGTTTTTCTAGAGGAAGTACTTGAGTGGGGATGATTCTTAATATTAGTGGGGTTATGTGTACTGGGGAATTTGTGGGGTTGCAGATTTGGTCGAGGGTTCTCTTGGGAATATAACATTTATTCAAGGTGTAATTAATATTTTTAAAAGGCATGGGTCTATGCCTAAATTAAACTAATGATCTTATAAGTGGAATAAATAAATGAAATTACTTATTATCTTACCATTATAAATAAAATATAAATCATAACATATATTGGAATGTTGGTAATATAATCTAGGACTAAATATGTGATGTAGAATTAACTAAATGAGATGTCTCTTTCACATTTTTTATGCCTCATAAATGATGTGATAAGTTAAATGTGGGTGAATCATTAATAAGAAGTTAAAAAAAATAAATTAATACATTAACAGAACTGACATGGGATTAAACTACTAAAGTAATAGATGGTGATGCAAATGATTTATTAATATGAGTATTGATGAGACATTTAAAATACAATAAGATAGATGTTGGGTAAGTATTTATTGTGATGAGAAAATTTATAGAAAAATAACTTCCCTATTTGTGATGGCATTAAATTAAATTTTACATCTATTAATTTAGATCTATTTACTATTTTATTTGACCATTATTTTTCTAAACAATTAAATACTACTTAATTACAATAATCATGATTCTATTGTGTATGAATTATATTTGTTATGATGAAATGGTTAGTTTATATTATATATTTCTCTATGAAAACAGATATAATAGGATTAAGGCATGTTCTATATGGTCAGATGATATCGTGATGACGATACAGTTGTGTCTATGGTTATGAGGACTGGTTATATTGACATGGGGGTTGGATGTAAATGTGGGATGTTGTGTATATAATTTTTATTTTGTTTTTGGTTTCTTATTTAGTTAGTGAGGGGTTATCCTATCAGTTGGCTACTGGTTTGATTTGGGAGTGGTTCTAAATTTACAGGTAAGAGCAGTGGTAAATTTTGCGACATTTTCTTATATATTATATTATTGATAAATTTACCCTTGATAGTTTATGGATATGATTTATTTTATTTAGAATACAATTTCCAAGAATTTGATTATTTATTTACGATAATTTAATATCTATGTATTATGGTTGTTTCAGGTGATGAAATTGGAAGTGGTAATTATGTTTTCCTTTGGCTATGTTGATTTCTTATCCTTATTCTTATTTTCATCTTTTCCATAGTTGTTTCAAAACTTATCTTTCTTTAGATATTGATTTCAAATTGGTGTTGTTATTCATTGAAATATGATTCTACTAAGTACCCTAAGTTCACACCCCTCAATAATTTCATGAATTATTTTGTAGTATAGCTTGAGGGAGATTATTGATACTGTTTTTTGGGTAGTTGGAATATTGCTTTAGGAGCTCAAACTTGCATTATTTTAGGTTTTATTTCATTTTTTTGACTAGTTATAGTTGGGATTTGGTAATTTTATGTTTTAAATTTATATATATGGAGTTAATTGAGGAATTGATTATATTTTCCTAGTAATTAATAGGGAAATTCATCCCATAATTTAGATATATAACCTTAGTTCTATTCACCCACCCAAAGCCTATTGGAGGCAGGTTTTGGGGGTCACACTTGTCTTCATTTTCGACCCAGGTGAGTTCCTAGTGGGGGAAGGTTGTGATAAATGTACTCATTAAAAACCTAGTCCCAATTGCATCATAAAAGATCCTCTAAATCGAAGATTTATATCATGTATCTCTATCAGAAACAATCATTTAGTGTATTTCATGTAGCCATATGATTTTATCTATGTACAAGTATACCGAGATCTCCACCGAAACCTACTCTTGCATAACAATTGGTAAGACTTAGTTAGTTGATTGATGATATCCCAGATAAAATCATGTCTTTTCCCTAATATTTGGAGTCCTATCAAAAAATACATTGATATTCCATCCCACTCCACTCTAGAATCTCAAGGGGTTGGTCCAAATCTACTGGGGACTAGTGCCTCACTATCACCTACTAAAAGGTGATGCACCACAAGATAAAATCAGTAGAACTCTATTTCATACCCTCCCATAAAAAATGAAACTTGAGGTCTTGGTATAACTTATTAACTTCTAGATGTATATCTAAGGGTGAATTATGGATCACCCTTAGAACCTCCTCACCCAGCACGACTGACCCCACATTCTGTCCTTGGAAGAGTATGGAATGCTACCCACCTTTGAGATATCCATATAGTACATCACTTGAGTATAACCAGTCATGAAAATTATTTCAATTAATGTCTCCAAGATAGTCCTACTTAATGAACTAAAAAAATTAAGGGACACCACTATGGATTTAAGATAATCCACTTCTCCCACATCCACTAAGGATAGATACATTTGGGCCAACTACTTAGATACCTCCCTATATAACCGAGAATATGACTTTATACTAAGGGAATCAGTCACTAAGTTTCACTTCCATGGATTATAGACAATATAAAATCCACATTCCTATAGGAACACAAGAAAAACATCTTCCATAGGTTCTTATCTGTTCGAGTAAATATTCACCTAAGGTTCTTATGGTATTTATAGACTAATAACTACTTGTTGAGAAGGCAACGAATTTAAGTCTTAAAGGGAAAATCTATCACTTCCATCTCTAAATTATGGGGGTGTATAGTTCTACTTATGGGCTCTCAAATATTTTGACCCATAAGAAATCATCACCTACCTATGAATTAACTAAATCCTAGAGAATTTCTGGGGGAATCATAGAACACCACATACTCATCTCATCAGTTTACCTCAGGATAAGAGCACTCACCAATATTTACATCAACACCCCAAAAACTATCTTCATAACTCAAAATAAATGAATGGACTCCCATTTCGAGTAAGGGAATTTATGTGGATGAGAATCCTAGATAATTCCACAAAAAATATCCAGTAGTACCCTACTAACCATAGAAATCTCTTCACCATGAACACACTCTTGGATGGCTCCCAAGATAACGCTAACTCGATCTTCCCCAGGTCCAAAACTACTTCTTAATCTAAGATGAAATTCCATAATATATAGACCTATTGAATCACTAATTTAAACTTTGAGATATTTCTATACATCTAGTGTTCCTAAAGCATTTCTATGACAATCCTCAAATAATCAACCCGATCATCCTCGACACTGAATATACCAATATATCATTGATGAAAAAAATCACAAAACAATGTAAGAAGGGATAATATATCTAGTTCATACATCCTATAAACACCATCAATAGATTAATTATTACTAATGGAATCACCAGAAACTCATAATGGCTATAATGGTATCAAAATTCCATCTTTTTAATACCCTCCTAGTGAACTTAAATTTTACAATGACTAGATAAAAGATATATCTTAGAGATCAATACCTATCCCTTAAATGTTCAAATAAGTCATTAATTTTTAGTATATAGTACTTATTTTTGACTTTCACCTTATTTAGGTGGTGATAGAAAATACAGATCCTCAAGGTCTTGTCCACCTTCTGGTTGAACAACACTAGAGATACCCAGGGAACACATTATTTCTCATGAAAAATTTCATTATAAGGTCCTCTAACTACATATTAAGCCTCTTGATATAATATGAAATCTATAAATAATTATTAATAAGACATAAAAGTAGTCTTAGGGCACAAATCGTTTTAGAACTCAATCTCCTAATGAGAGCAAAACCCTGGTACTTCATAAAATTTTTTTTCCTATACTCTTCCAAAACTGCAGGTATATAATTATCCTAGGTGTCAGATTCACATAGAGAGAAACTCTCTAATTAATATATTATTTGATATAACTTCTCATTAAAATGCCCTAATTTTCTCGACTGTAGGTCCCACACCCCCATAGGGAAAATATCAACCTATCATCTTAGAATCACATCACTCTCTGATGGATATTACCTATCAGGTAATTCAATAAGGATACCTAGTCTATGCCAAGGATTATGTATGGGGATTTATCATATCCATGATAAGGTCCTGTATAAACCTCTATCCACTAAGAACAATCTCACATAATCTATAGATGTGGGTGATCATGTGGTGACTTCCAATACGAATGTCTACCTGCATGGGTCAGGCTAGGGGATCCACTAAAATCTATATCTCTTGAGCTTGGTATACAACAATAATGGAATGGAAAATTTAGTGCCATCATGTATGGTTGGAAAAGTAGAGTTGACACAGATTATACATCTGATTGTGTTTGGGGTTTTTTAGCCATAACCCTAGATCACCTACATCTTTCTGCATCCCTGATCAATAATTATCCAAGCTTGGAATAGACCACCTGGGGGTGTAAGTGGTGCAAAAGAATCCCAAAATACACCCCTGCATCTCCTACTACTAGTGAATATCTAGATTCTCTACCAAATCCACCTTCTTGAGGGTCGCACTGCCTACTTTAGGGGCTTCTCTGATCACATAATTTCTTCTAGTGTAGAGGTATATCAACTATCTTACTACCCTCTATTGCATGATAGGTCACACAGTTACACATTATATGAAATAATAATTTACAAACATACAAATTTTTTCCCACTAAATGATTGGATATTATATAGAACTAATGAGATAATGAACCTTGGGTATGATAAAATTCATGTGAATTCCTTCTATGTTATTCCCATAATTCCTAACATTAGATATCATTATCTATCAAATCTACTCCTATATGAATACCATCAACAATTATTACCTATTTTCACTCTTTTAAGAAGATACACATCACTAAGGATCTCTCTAGAACCCCAACATAGATGGATGTATATAATGGATTGATGTCTTATTAGATGTATTTATATATGACACACATAAACATCCACTATTGGAAGAACCCATAATGAATCAAGTAGAGGTAGTACCTCCTAAGACCGGTGAATCTTGAAAGATACTTAATAATGTAGGACCCTGGGACACCCTGAGAGTGGAGGGGTGAATCAAGGTGTAAAATTTTCCTTTTAATGCGATGGATCTTGTTCTTACATTGGTAGGAACTCGTTAAACCTGTATGATGGATACGATTAGAAATAACACATTCACATAAAAAGAGACAACGCATCATTTTTACTTGTTTCACCACTAAGGGCTACATCTAAGGAGCTTACGCCGACAGTGTGTCAGTCATACCAAAATCCACTAATCTTCACTAGCTATGAAATAACAAAGTTTGGTCATAGTTACTCTATGATAGGCACACTGCCTTTACAAGAATTTAGGGATAGCTCACCATTTCCCTCAAAACACTTCCATTGACTCCCCTTTTCTCACTACTCTGAGAGAATTCAAAATAAGTATATTGACTTGAAGGTCAAATCAATAGATTTGCATTGAAGTCTTTGAACCTGACTTAGAATGAGACTCTTCTCACATCATGGACCTAAGTTAATGAACTTTGGAAGCCTTGTTCACTTAAAATTGATATTCAATAACTTCCTCTTGCAAATCTCCTTCACGAAGCTCACTCCTTCGTAGAGCTCACTGCTTCGTAGATCTCACTCCTTCGTAGAGCTCACTCCTTTGTAGAGTTAACTCCTTCGAAAATATCACACCTTCATAAAGCACCCCTACCTTTATGGAACAACCTTTTATTGTGCACCACATTTCCTTTGCGAATCTCACTCCTTTGTGAAGATCACTGAGCCAACACAGAACATTCCATTTTTACGAAGCACTCAATACTTAGTAGCATTAA
The DNA here is from genome assembly GCA_963277665.1 of Viscum album. Taxonomy (NCBI): domain Eukaryota; kingdom Viridiplantae; phylum Streptophyta; class Magnoliopsida; order Santalales; family Viscaceae; genus Viscum; species Viscum album. The sequence goes on from OY728158.1 coordinate 1,471,598,104, forward strand.
ATTTAGTGAAGACTAAAGTAGTCTTTTTGCAATGTATAATCTTTGATTGAAATCTAGTTTCATAGAGAACCCCTTACTTCATGAAATCAGAGCAATTCTGGATTTTATTTAAAAATTTTCCTCAAATGAAGAGGGGTAGCCTCTTATTTATATTTTTTTCCAGCTATGAAGCTCCACCTCCTCCAATTTTATTTCCAGATTGGTCAAAAATTTCTCTGCGATGATCATACCTTCATAATTCTCTAATGAAATTATTCATTTGCAATTATCATCTTATTCACAAAGCCTTCTTTCAAAACAACCTTTGAACCACCATGATTCTCCCTTTCTCGTAATCACAGATCTTCTATTAAAACCTTTATGCTACCACAATGATCGCTCACAATGCTCCATTTCTCATAATCGTGAAGATCACAGTAAGAATATTCATGTCTTTGTGAAACACACTTCATGAAACCCATACCTTCTAAATGCATGCCTATTCCATGTTTTCACAAGGCCTTCAAGAAAAAAAACTTTTCACAATGCTTTCAATTCTCCAAAATTTGGACCCCAAAAAATTGGTAAACAGTGGAAAACAACACCACTTCCAATACTTCTTTCAGATTGAACTATATTATACATTTCCTTTCAATCTCCCTAATAATCCATTGGTCTTCCATTAGTGTATTGGAAACAAACACAAACCATACCCTATATCCAGCAAAGAACATCCTTGGTTCCATAAAGTAATAGACAAGATACCCTATTACAACTCTAATACCTTATGGATTTACACTGATCTTAATGTTAGTGGGTAATAATTTTCATGTAGGAGACACTAAAATTCTAACCAAGAATGTATCACCTTAAAATTTCTCCCTTCTCTTCTGGTTCCTCTATACCTCTTGTCCCTTTCGACTGGTAGTGGATCCCGACCATATCCCTTGGTGACGAACTCTTCCTCCACATCTTCCCTCATACCCTCCAACACATTTTCCCATTGCCATGTTGGATGTTCCCCTTATCCCTTCTAGCATGTTTTCTAGTTTATGTGATGGTTTTTTCATTTGTGGGCATGGGTTGGATTGTTAATTATGGTTTTGGGAGGATTTATTAACATATGTGAATTTTGATCTCATCCTATTGAATTTTTCTATCTCTCCCATCACACAAGGCACCATCTATAGTCTAGTGTAATGGATATTCATGAAGTTTGGGTTCATGATTACAAATCAAATTATGATTATTCATGTGATTTTATTTTATTTTTCTTTTTGTGGTTTTGTTTTTCATGGTCGAGAATCTATTCCAAGGACTGATTCCATTCTTCTTGATACTCTTTCTTTGGGATATAAAAAACTAAACACCATTCTGGTAGGATGAGGTGGCATTTTCAGGGGTTTTGGGATTTTTGGGTTGAACATTTTATTGTTCCGAGTGGTGTGACCTATGATTGTCCTCGTTTAATGATGGAAATTCATCATGGAATGAGGTTTTGTTGTAAGTGGTTTATCTTTCTTGGTTGTGGTTTTGGTGGTCCTTGAAAAGGTGTGGTTATTTTCTGAGGCCCTTGGACGATCCCATCTCTGCTCTTACCTTAAGATTCCTTCACTCCTCTCATGGTCGGTATGGCGTACTGGTCTCCAATGAGTTTTTATAATGTGAGATTTGACTATTCGATGGTTTTATAGGCATGTACTCTTTGGAATCTTGTTCTTATATTTAATTCCCACTTTATTGGTCTCTCCAGTGTTTATTATGATTCGACTCTGGCGGTTCATCCATTTCCATGGTGATGATGATCTTGGATGTTTTTATTGATGGTTGATGGTGGTTCTGGTAATGTTTAGGATGACAATATTAGTGACGGTTTTATTTGGGTGAAAGAGACAACGTGTAATGAGTTTCAATCAGATTATGTGACTTTAGATAAATTTTGGTATGTTGGAATGTGCATTCCTTGTGATTCCAACGACATGTGAGGTTGGGGATCTGAATTCTTAATGGGAATATGGAATTTGAATTTTATGGAATTCCTTTGAATTTTGAATTATAAATGTTATTGGATGTTATATACTATTATTTTTGAAGATTATGGTTTGTATAGTTCCCAATAAACCAAAAAGTGATATAAAAAGAATTATTGGATTAAAAGAAAGCATCACCTCATCATGGTTCTAGATGATAAATATTTACCAGTGGATCACATCACTATGAAGAATAATGGATATAAAAAATACTATATTATTGGTAGGAATCCAAAAAAGGAGGGGTACTCAAACCACAATGTGAAGCTAGTTCTTGACCACATGAGTGTGAGGATCACCTCATGATTTGGGTGGTATTTTTCACTAAAACTCATGTAACCTGCTCAGGCTATGCATATACTCATCCTATATCACTAGAATAAAAGTTTCTCAGTAGGTGGAGGAATTTCCACCTACACTAATAAAGGTGGGACTACTCACTGCATAATGGGAAGAGGTACTTCTCCTCATGTGCTTAGTGGAATAACCTCAAAATATGGTCCCTGTATGGAATCCTCATCACTCATGTAGTCATCAATAGGAGTCTCAATCACTGGCATGCAAACATTACAACCCTAACTCAGAATCCTAGCCAACAATCTATGTAGATGCGTCCTATAATTGAATAATATGGACCAAAGTTATCAAATCATATATGAGGAGATTACATGAGAAGGACATGGAAATCAATTACCTATTCCTTTATAATTCATGTATTGTTTATTTTTTCATAACAAATGGAACCTTTTTGTACCGAGTTGACATGCATGTTATTAGAGTCCTAGGGAATGGATACATTTTTCAATAAACCAACACTAGGTTCTATATATTGAAAGACAAACTTGATACCACATTATATTATTTATCTATATTCTTAAACCGATTCACACTAAATAAATAAATAAAACACCATCCCTAAGATAAAAGAGCTTTGATACCCTTATGACAAAAACCAATAAACCGGGACACCTCTCGAGTAGTGTTAAGTTGAGTGTTACACCCCAATAATGCCTCAATATTCTAAGGGATTGTGACTAACTCTAGGTAGGCATATCACACATATTGGGCGGCCTTATCTTAATGCGCTTGTACACAATGCATAACTCCACTATCAACATAATGATGCATAATAGATAAATAAAACTAATTCAAATATATAATGAAAAAAACTATGATGTACTGTCCCCGACCTGGAAGCCACAAAATTGGTTCCCCGAGCCAAGTTGTCACATGAACTCAAGCACGCCTCCTCGTACGCCATAGATTTCCAACTAGCAGTGAGGGCCTAATGAGTCATGTGGGGAGACTATACCCTTTTTAACAGAGTAATCCATAGCAGAACACAATATAAATAGATAAATAACCTGAACAAATAGTAAACATACAATTCAAAAATCCCCCAACTGGATACAAACCATAATTCAAAAATAATAATGTCACGAATTACTAGTAATGGAAAGTGAACAAAACTCAAAATAATACAAACAACCAAATCCACAAACAATTCTTGACTCTAAGTCCAGATTATTCTGCATGTACATCTCGAGCCCAACTAAACATCCTAGGGTAGGGTCTTTTCCCTTTTCATGACCTGCAACTAAGAAAACTACTTGGGTACCCAACGGTGGCCCAAGCAGGGTGTGAGTACAAAACTCAGTAGGCCACCACCAATGATGTCTACAAAATATCTAGTATAATAGATAGTGTATTAAAGTACAAAATAAATTGTAAGTAAACTAGGGACAATTTGGGTTCCATTAGTTAAAAATTTTCATTAAATTAATGACTAGTATTTATCCCTATTCCATTTATTATACCATTTTTACTACATAGTTCATTCTTATCACATGTTCTTTGGGTAAGGCATATAAATAACCTCAACATGGGTCCAAGGAAATCAATCATTATGAATAGGGGGAATAAGTCAAGTCCCAATCTCACTAGGGATACACATATCATATCAGCACATTATCCTCACCTCGAAGCCTCAGTCCAGGGGGAATGCAACCATTAGGGAAATAGAGCCACTATCCCCTTCTCTAACTCATGCATTTATGGAGTGGAGTTTAGATCCTCAGTCTAACTCGACCCATGGGCGTAGAACCTCATGTAAATAACCCACTCTACTAAGCCATGTGCACATGGTTATTTATCAAGTCTCTACAACCATACCACAACACAACCAAGCATAACCAATTCCATTAGAATTCAAAATAAACAACAAAAACATGGAAAATAAAAATTTGACATAAACCAATAACACATTTACCAATTGAAATTCACAATCATTTGGACAAATTTTCATTCTTGTTCGTTAAACCCTTAAGTGTATTCAGAAACCCCATACCTTAGCCAATATTCAACAATTACTATATATTAACTCACTTAGCCCATTCATCATTACACAAGAATTTACCCCTTCAGTAGTCAAGTATAATCCTCATATCACATAACACAACCACTTTATTACATTCAATCATTTAGGTGTACCACAAAATTCTGATGTATTAACCCATTCCACAAATTATCCCATTTCCTTATTACATGTCATTAAGATATTCCCCATTTCCCATTCCATTACCCAATTACAAGTCCACCATTTAATATGCACTAATCCACTTGGGAAATTCTAAACAAATTCATTAAACAATCGACATAATCTATTTCAAAAAAATTTCACATTTTCATGTCATTACAACAACACCTTATTCCCTTATCAACCTCAAAATATCTATCATAATTCCATTTACAACTTAATCAACCATTAAAACATGTTCTACATGTTCTTTACACTTTACTCAACAATCCTTTACTTAACCCTACCACTCTCTAGGTTCGGGATTTCCGGTGCACCCCATGGGTGGCCCTAAGATGGTCAAGTCATCCTCTACGCATCCCATGAAGATTGTGAGGGTTTAAATTGGTCACTTAGACACCCCTTTTTATCAAACACTCCAAAGAAACCAAGAAAACAATTAAGAAAAAAGAAGAACACAAGCTTCTATTGAAAAATATAAAATAAAACTATGGGATAATACTTGTAGACCACCTAAATCGAATCTAACAATGAGATAACCTTTAATCATGGCCTTGGATTCATATTCAAACACATCTAGATCCCCAATCTAGGTTTCACCAGAAAATGAGGGATTTAGGTCTTCATAAAGAGATAAAATAAACTACAAACCTTAATTTGAAAAAGAGAAGCGAGAGGAGCAATAAACTTACCTGAGGCTTCAATCCACAACAAAAAACGCTCCAAATGGATAATAATATAAGGATAACCACCCTTGGGAAGCTCGGTTCATCCAAGATCATCACTAGGGTTGCGGGGGGTGGAATGGATGAGAATATCGAGTTGAAATTTAAAATCTTGGGATGGATTTTTTTGTAATTTTCCCAAAAATACTGGGCCAAACAGTTTACCCACATGATTTTCTAAACTATGCACAAACCGTGCATGATACACTATCCGAAAAACACCCCTTCGCATGGTTTCCTAGGAATTATTCACTTTTTCCTTAACCATGTGTACGCCTTTGTCTATGGCTCCATGGTTACCTATGATTCCCGCACGATTTTCACTAACCGAGTGCAAACTGTGCAACATGACTAGGAACTCCCTTTTCTTCCTCTTTCATGTCTTGAACCCCTAAAACAACCCCATGCCTTCACATAAATATAGGTAAACCCTTATCTATCCAAAAATAAGTGGCTAAACTAAAACTTAAATAAAAACATACCTTAATAAAATTTGAGATCTTACAACCTCCCCACCTTATAATGGATCATCCTCGAGCCGCTCTTCCAAGTATCACTAAGCTTCCATAACTAGAGGTCATTCCACTAGGACCACGTATCCATTTCCATTATTCATGTTTATGGTTTCACATTATAAATCCCAGTGAACATGGATCAAGGGAACATACTTTCCCCACCAGTATTCCTCACCACAATCACAACATGAACAAAAAACTCCTGAGGATACATCAAATTCAACCATACCCAACCAATAGAACTTAACAAAGAAATATTAGACACAGTTCCTAACCCACTACACATAGACACTTCACACACATCATCACATCATCATGGAGGAACCAATCGGTGCCCCCTAAGTATGTCCTCTACACAACTCAAGACCCAAATCACTTGGCGTCTTTTTCCTTCATTTTCCCCCAACTCTAATGGTTAAAAAACTCAATATCTCGCAAAGGAGAAAACATGGCCCTTTCAACCACACTTCCCAAAATACATTGATTCACCAATATCAATGAAAGATCAACCGAATCTCAACTCAACATTCAAATTACCTAACGTGTTCCAACTCACCGCACCTAAACATCCATAGGGGAATTACCCAACATTGGCATCCAACCGCACCATCAAAACCATTCAGGTGGAGATTCCTACACTATCCATTCAAGGACTAAGATCAACTCAACCTCACTCTGGTACAAATTAATATCTAAAAAGGCACCTTCCACCACAACATGAACCAAGAGGTGGGTCAATCTCCCCACACCCATTCAAGTTTACCATCTCAGGTCGGACCACACCCGACTGGCTTGTCCCAGAACACCCACCTTCCAATGATGGTATGATACCCCCTTCTATCCTTTTAAAGGTTCTTATTTACCTGAAGCCTATCATTAACATCCTACGCACCCACTGAGGTTGTTCTCTAAATTACAGTAGAATTCCATCATCTTGTCATTACCGCCCTCCATACCATCATCAGACTTCACCCTTGGCATGATACTACATCACATGGACAAGATTCCCTCCACTTCAAGTTGTTTTAAAACCACCCAAAGAGAAATTACCTTAGTCTAACCTCGATCTTCATCAGAGTTATAGAACCAAACCCCTCTTTCCACAACCTATTATCATATCAAACCACACCCCTCTATGACTTCAGTACATACATCACAAGCTTCACATGGAACCACCCTAAGCTCAAATCCAACACTTGGATAATCAATCACCACATCCAAGTCCCACATTTCCTCTTTGAGGAACCTAACATGCACCTCATAGGTTTCTCATTGGCATCCCAGTGCCACTACATCAACTTGATGTTCTCCTCTCCACATCCAGAAGTGACTTATTAGTCCCCACCTTTGGAGTGTCTTTACCATTTCACTCCATGAGGGATTATAAACACTGCGTCTTACAATCAATCACAATCCGAACCCCAAACCTTAGACATGGATATCTATTTTTTTTTTCAAAAACAAGAAAATGAAGGACACCCAATGCCCATTCCTAGCATCCGTGAATGGCACCCATGGTGTTTGTCGACATTCGGTCCATCCTGAGGACCTCACCCAAATCCATCGAGGGTGTACAACCCATCATCAACCTCCACACATACCATTTCCATGTGTGGAAACTCCATGATCTCCCTCATCCAACCAAACACCTTCAAGTCTCTTGGCTAAAGCCAAATATTCTCAACTTACCTAGGACAATATCAAGATATTGGGCAGGATCATCACTAGCTAAGGTACTCTAAGAAGTTGTCAAAGAACACCACCACTAACTTATCCATTTCTAGTGTAAAGCTATAGGAAACCATGAAATATTAAGGATATTAGGCCCCCTTACCAAATACATCTTATCAAAACTTAACCACCACTGCTCAAGTGTGATTTCTAACCAAGTCTCACCACAACTCCATGACGAAATCACAAGGCATTTGTGAACAAATGTTTTAGGTGGAACTACTTTAACCACACCACTCTAGTTCTTTTGATTCATCCCTGACAACTAACAATCGAATCATAATGGTCTACCACACCAATAAAACCAAAAGTCTCTCACAAATAAAACTATATCTATGTGTATCCGATCACCATATTACTTACCTAACCATGTATCATAGTTATTTAGTCTCATCATCCCTGAGGCGGCCTCTACATCTAACCCAATAACCAAACCATTCATAAAAACAAGTTCATCCATGTGAAATCTGGCCAAAAATGACTTCGAGTCCTTCGTAAGTCATCATCCAAACATGCGAGTTAGAAATACATATGATACAACCCTTTTAAACAACCCTCACCTCTTATCATAAACACTAGGGTACCCTTATTAAAGAACCAGACACAACTATACAATTTACTAAAACATGGTGGTACTTAGTATGAATTGACACCACCTCCAAGGAATCTCCCATACTTCATATTCCAAGGTACTTTCACCTCTGGGATAACCATCCACGAGGCCACCCTTGATTTTCCACAACTATCATTGCGTAACCACAACACGAGTAACACCACCAACTATAAAACTTTACACTTATCCATATAGGACAAAGTCACACCATACACCACTCTGAGTTCCACTATCAAAGTCAAAAACATATACATGTGTTACACACACCCAAAATCACTAGAAACCCTATCCGACCTCTCTCATAGGTTACCTTGAAGGTTGAATAATACCAACTCCCCAGACTCGAGTCACAACCTAGAAAATTCGTTGGTCCTCTCTCCAAACCATACATATCATTACATGAACAAAAAAATGCTCATGAATTTAACTCTCACCCCCATTCCGATGAAAACTGGGCCTAGCACACCAAAGAACCATTTACTTTAGGCTCCATACCAAAGGTGTACACATTCATCGACACTACAAGAAAAACATCCTCTCTCAGATCCAAAATGCCACTCATAAGGTCTCTACTCACAAGGTCACTAAGATATATGAACCATCCTTAGAGTCCAGCTTGCACTTTGTACAGTTATTAACCATAAGAGTTTCCACACTCACATTACCGAACAATGCCTTGAAACCCAATGACCAAAACCCTATAAAGGGTTCCCTAAACAAACCACCTAGTCCATATCATAACTGGAAAGGACTCACAATCCAAATATAAAGTCTCACACCAAGGTACTCTCATTTCCCCAAACCACATATACAAGGGTTAAACTGACAACACAAAGGATACCCACTTTTGAACTCAATAATTCTCATTTTAAACTTATTGTTCACCTGGAGGTTCGAAGAATGACTGATAGGATTTAACAATAGATGTAAAAGATTTCACACTATCAACCTTAAACAAACTAATATTCATACTCTATCCCAAAATCCAACATCACACTTTGAACACTACCCTCGACCATACCTACCATGGGTCATGGTCAATATGGGGTAACCAATTTATTGAATCACAAGTCTTTCATCAACACCTATTCAAACCAATTCCTATTTACAACACGATCCTTTAATATTAGGGACATTTCCAATTTTACAACTTGTTACATACATCATTTTAACTCATTTAGAACTTTCGTTAGGCAAAATTCATTAACAATTTTACCATCATTATGAAATCTTTCTGTTTTAGACACCGAATCAACCATTACAATTTATCACAACCCAAAACTTTAACCTGGTCACCACATTTATTTATACATGATATTAATTAACTATTCATTTTCATTATTTTCATTCACCAACTTTCATTACCATTATTAGGCATCATTTTCTTCAGATTTATCAAGGAAGTAAAATGCATTATACTCTCTATGCCCCGCACACCCATTACATGTGTGTGTACCTATAATGATGCATGCCACCTATATCCTTAGGTGCCTAAAATGATATATGAATGCACAAACTCATGCCATTTTAGAAATGAAAAAAATATCATAAATCAATTAAATAAATCAACATGTGAAACACCCAATAGTGAAATATCATTCAACTGTAAAAACACACATCAAGAACAAAATTTTCCACCAAGGGTAAATAGGGTTTTTCATCATACATGGGTTAGCTACTACCAAGAACAAGATCATTACTAAGGCCCACAACATTATAATCTCCTATATACCCTCCAAAAATAGTAATAAATAGAAACTAACTTTTTTGATTACAATTTGTAACATCCTTGACTTGGAATCTACTAAACCGGTGCCCTGAGTTGAGTCATCACATGACCTCAAGCACGCCTCCCCATACACCAGATGTTTCTGAATAGCAACGAGAGTCTAATGAGTCACGTGAGGAGACTATAACCTATTTAGTATAGTAAGCCATAACTGAAAAAATATAAATAACAAAATAATATTAACAACTAATAAACATACAATTCAAACAACTCATAACTAGGTACAAACCATAATTCAACATAAACAGTGTCACGACATACTAGTAGTGCAAAGTGAACAAAACTCAAAATAAGACAAATGGAAAAATCCCCAAACAAGTCCCAACTCTAAGTTTGAATCCTTCTATATGTACACACTGAGCCCAAACCAATATCCTTGGTTAGGTCATTTTCCCTTATCCTGACCTACAACCAAGAAATATGCTCAGGTACCCAACGACGGCCCGAGCAGGGTCTGAGTACAAAACTTAGTAGGCCACCACCAATGGTTTCTAAAAAATATCAAGTATAATAGATAGTGAATACAAGTAAAAAATAAATGATAATTAAACCAGGGATAGTTCAGGTGCCATTAGTTAAAAAAGTTCATTTAATTAATGACTAGTATTTATCCCAATTCCATTTCTTATACAATTTTTACTACATAGTCCATTATTATCACATTTTCTTTAGGTTAGGCATATAAATCACATATACATGGGTCTAAGGAAATAAATCATTATGATTAGGGGGATAAGTAAAGTCCCTATCTCACCAGGGAACATATATCACATCAACCAATTATCTTCACCTTAAAGCCTCAGTTTGGGTGGAATTCAACAGTTAGGGGAATAGAACCTCCATTCACTTCCCTAACCCATGCATTTATGGGGTGGAGTATAGATCCTCAACCTATGGGCATAGAACCTCATGTTAATACCCCGCTCTAGCAATCCATGTGGAAATTCTTATTTATCAAGTAACCATAACCATACTATAACACAACCAAGAATAACCAATTCCATTATAATTTACAATACATAACAACAACATGTAAAATAAAAATATTTCGTAAATTATTAAAACATTTACCAACTGAAATTCAAAATCATTTGGCCAAATTTCCATTATCATGCCTTAACCCCTTAAGTGTATTCCACAGACCCATACATTATCCAATATTCATCAACTACCATATATTAACCCACTTATTCCATTCATCATTTCACAAGTATTTACCACTTATGCGCTCAAGTAAAATTCTCATATCACATAACACAACCACTTTATTACATTCAATCATTTAGGTGTACAACAAAATTTTCATTTATTAACCCATTCCACATATTCATCCATTTCCTGGTTACATCTCCTCAACATATTCCGCTTTTCCCATTCCATTACCCAATTACAAGTCCACCATTTAATATGCACTAATCCCCTTAGGTATTTCTAACCAAAGTCATTAAACAATCAACATAACCTCTTTCAACCCAATTTTTCATTTTCATGTCATTCCAACAACACCTTATTACCTTATCACCCTAGGAATATCTATAATCATTCCATTTACAACTCAATCGACTATTAAATCATGTTCTATATGGGAGTCACACTTTACTCAGAAATACTTCACTTAACCCTACCACTCTCTAGGTTCGATATTGCCTACGCACCCCATGGGTGGCCCTAAAATGGTCAAGTAATCCTATATGAATCCCATGGGGATTGTGAGGGTTTTAATTTGTCACTTACACACCCCTTATTATCAAAAACTCCAACATAACTAGGAATAAAATTAGGAAAAAATAAGAACACTAGTTTCCATGCACAAATCTAAAATAAAACTATGGGATAATACTTGTGGACCACGTACCTCGAATCTGATGATGAGAGCACTCTTAATCATGGACTTGGATTTGGATTAAAAAACTTTGAATCCACAACCTAGGTTTCACATAAAAAGGGGGTCTTTAGGTATTCATAAGGACACTGAAGAAACTACAAACCCTAATATAAAAAAGAGAAGCAAGAGGAGGATTAGTCATACCCGGGGATTCAATCTGCAACAAATGGAGCTAAAAATGACCAATAATCAAAGGAGAACCACCCTTGAGAATATTGGTTTATCCAAGATCATCACTGTGATTGTATGGGGTGGAATGGAGGATAATCCTGAGGTGGGGTTTAAAATCCTGGTGTAACACCCTGAGATTTTATGAGAAATATTATTTTTAATTTCATTGATGTCTTGTGTTGTACGCTACAACAAGATTATCTTGCGCTATACGCAACAACGTATTATCTTGTAGTATATGCAAACACTATTCTTTTCTTGTGTTGCACGCAAGAGCAACCTTCCTCAATAGCACGTGTTGTACGCAATACCGAGTTTCACTAAACAATGATATATTGTTAAAATATTATTATAAACTAGCCGTTATTAATACTATTAACCAAATTTTTAATTTTATAACATTATAATTCATCTTAATAATTTTATTGAACAAGTTATGAGAACAAAATCAATTTTTCGTATAAAGGATATATTTTTCAAAAAATACAGTTTTGCCGCCTTTTGATGGCGCACCCACATTAAATCTAGTTTTTGACATGTTTATGAGGTAAATTTGACAAAATAAATGTATTAATTGCAATAAGTATTTAAAAATTTAATTTGGATAATTTTTTAATATTTTTCTGTTAACTTTTATATTTTGATGAATAGTAAAAATATGCTAAATTTAAATTAAAAACAACTTTTTTCATCAAGATAATTTATATGGTTAAATTATAATATTTAATGTCTTTAAAGTATAAATAGAATATATTTTTACAATTTAATATAATTTAAGTCATTATCATTAATTTTACATTGAATTCATAGGTAAGAACATTTAAATCTTTTCCAATGTTTTAACTTTTAAAACCCGTTTTCTCAACGGTGGGATTAATTTTAAATTAAATACTGAAAATTCTGTGTTTTGAATTTGGAAAAATGGATTCCATATTTGGAATAAATAGTTCCAAATTATTTTAATATGATACTTTTTATTTTTAGACATTATGAATAGTAACTATGGTAAATTTTATTTACAATAGTTAAATGTAAATCGGGTAATTAAGGGTAAATATAATATTATAAAATTACCCTAACAATTGTCTTAATATAATTGGATGATTATATTTTTCCCTAAATCATACTTGGTTCTAAATGAAATCTATTGGAACCCACTTGGATGTGATTAAGACCTTTAATTTATTTTATTTAAAAAAAGTGAAATTTGTGTCACTCAAACTTTAATAATTAAATTATTTTTAATACAAGGTTATACAGAATATAAATTCGATTATAAAAAATTATTTAAAAGATAAAATGATTTTATTTTTCATGGTAATTTATTTTCAATTTTTAAGAAATATTTATTTACCTAAATAGCTTATACATTAATGATGCAAAAATTATCTATTTAGTGAATAGTCAATAATATAGTTTTTATTAAAATAATAAAACCCCTAAAAAGCCCAAACAACAGACCAAAACTTATGTTTCGTGTATATATAAACCATAATCATCCAATGGTAGAATTTCAGACAATTGGGAGCCTTATAAAAGCGATTATGACACTTATATTATTTTATTTTAAATAATGTTAAAGTTGTCACCTTCATAATTTAATAAATATAACAATTTAAATGTTGTGATTTTAAGATGATAATTTCTAGTAAAAGTATTCTTATGAAATATATTAGATTTATATTTATCATAGTATTTTATTTTTAATTTTTATGCAACAAATAAGTATATTAAATAATTATACAAAAATGTTGTAGTAATTATTTTATTAAGAGAAATATCAAATAAATAGTTTTAAAAATATTAAAATAAATATTATATGAAACAATTAATGTTCTACATGAATTTTTTATATTAATATGACATGTTATTAATCTATTAAATATTTTTTATTGAATATATCTTCTGTGTGGATTTTATTTAAATTCAGATAATTGAATAGTGTCAAAATTGATACTATTGATATTTTATAAAAACAACAATTTATTAAATTGATTAAAAATCACAAAAATATTTAAAAAATTAAAAATTTAAAATTATATGGTATATAATGCAATAATGTATCTAATTAAGGAAAATTAACAACACATAAGTAAGTATATATAACAATTTAAAAATTAGAATATTATTACCGCAAATAAAATTAAATAGATTAAATAAGGATAAATAAAAATGATAAGGTTTAAAATAAAATCAAAACATGTATAAATTTGATTGGAAGATGATATTACATACCTATATTACATAATATCTTAATTTGAGTCATTTTGGAAGTTTTTAAGTGGGTTTTGGGTTTATTATAAATTAATATTTTAGAGGTTTCCAAAAGTGCCCCTCTACTCTCTTATAAAAAGGGAACCTCCTCCCTCTCCTATTAACAACATTTTGAGCCTTGATTATTGAAAAAACCCTATCCATTTAAATTCTACACTTCTATAGAAACATACTAGAGGTCCTAGTTTTCTTCAAAGACCAACTTTAGTGCCCTAAGAGGAGGTTTAGAAGAGGCGTGTCAAAGAAGAGGTAATATCCTTTACCGATTCTTTCAAATTTATTTCTTCTTCTAAATCATCTTCCTTATATGTTTCATTATAAAGTAATAACATCAGTATAACTCATATACTTAATGTTATTATAAATATGAAAATACCCCATTTCACCTTCTATCCATCCTACGGAAAATGAAATCACCGCGCGTCCATACGTACGAAATACCGTCTCTACACAGTGGTGTAATCTGTTTTCTACCACCACCTTACTTGGATGGGTATAATGGCGTAAATAATAAATATATATTATTTTTATAAAATAATAATAATTATGAGATATTATATCATCCACTCCAATTCCATTCAATAATTATGGGAACGATATCATCACTCGTGCGTACGTACAGATTACCATCTCCATGAGGCGGTGAGATTCATTCTCCATGTTAACCATTCAAGAATGATTATAAAGTATATATAATATGTAATAATGAAATATATGGCATAATAATGATACTAGATTTATGTATATATATATATATTTCATCTACTTACTTCCATTCAAGTCAATAAGGAAAGTAAAACATCGTTCATGCGCACGTACGACCTACCGTCTCCATGAACGGTGTATTTCATTCCATTTATCGATATATTATATATATATATATTATATTCTGAATATATATTATATATAAATTATGTTTTAAATTCTGGAAGTAAGTAAATCATGATGTAAGTTATGATATCAAGAACAACAAGTCCAAACACATACGTTAAATGAAATGATTTTACCCAAAACGCTGCTTTAACATGGAATTAACAAAAGAACAGGTAATATAAAGTCACAAGTGAATCATATATGATACCATAAATATTATTGTGGTTGTTTTACAAGTTAATAATATGTTTAAACCCACTATATAGGATTTTCGGACACGTACGGAAGAAATTGGACCTAAGGTAAGGGATTATTTCGTCTCACTTTTATTTCTGTGAGACATATGCCTTAATCACCATATTTTTTTGTATGGTGTTTATGCTTCCCATGAATGTTTTATGTTTTTTATTACAAATGATATGATATTTAAATATGCATGTAATTTTCTTTATTTTATGACATGTATGATTTCACCAATCATAAATGGTAAGGGATAATTATTCCAATCTCGTTCTTATTCGAGATTGTTTATTCATAAGTATTTACTAGGGTTATGTTTATCATCCATGTCTATGTTTTATAAGAATGTTTTCATAAAGTGTTTACTATTATTACATGTATGTTTAAATTCATTTTTACCCTTTTTTGAGTTTTACCACATTGTATGGAAGGAATATTTCTTTTGTTTATCATACAAGGTACATTTTGACTTTTCCGGCAAAAGTAAGAGGAGAATGTTTTTTTAACTTATACGGAATGAATGGATTTTTTCAGGTTCATAATTACTTATTTTCATAAATATTCCTCTACATGATTTTATGAATATCTTCAACAAAATCCTTTTCTTTTTAAATTACATGGCATTCTGTGAAAATAAAATGATTTTGAAGAAGAAAATATATTTTCCTCAAGAATTCATTTCAATTGTTTTATCAAAACTATTTCCCATATATGATGACATTATTTTGTATTATTATGTTACAAGTATAATGTATCTATTATTTACATGGTTTGATTTTTCTTATGATGAAATGATATCAATTTGTTTTATATGGATTATGTTATGATGGGATAATGTTTATGAAACCCATTTTATTCTCTGGGTTATGATAAATGATTTATGTTTACTTTGTGGCACACGTAAGAATGATTTCA
This sequence comes from Viscum album, assembly GCA_963277665.1. Taxonomy (NCBI): domain Eukaryota; kingdom Viridiplantae; phylum Streptophyta; class Magnoliopsida; order Santalales; family Viscaceae; genus Viscum; species Viscum album. The sequence goes on from OY728158.1 coordinate 1,471,614,380, forward strand.
TTATGTGATGGGTGGGACCTATATATCCCCCCAATTAATTGGGTAAAGATTTATATCTCATGAGATAAACATGGCTGGAATGAAGAGTAAATTCGAATTAGTAATACAGGGATGGAATGACAAGTAAACCTGGTCCAGTAATGGACTTTTTCCACTATGATGGTATTGGTACCAATGCCTTGGATACTATGGAAATAATATCATGTGCTTAATGTTTTTCCATAATTACATGTTTTATTACCATGAAATTTTATCATGATTGATTTTCCTTTATGATCTATTTCTTATGTACAACAATGTTTTTTGTCATTGCTCATGATTTTGATGTTTAAATTTTATGTTCATGTTTTTACATTCTAATGTTTATGGATTGTTTGATGTTCCCCATGTTTACCCTCACTGAGAATTTGAGCTCACCTTTTATATGTTTTCTTTTCCCCAGGATATAAGGAATGGTTTTAGGTAAGGAAACTAAAGGGGAAGATCTTTATGGGAGATATTGATGATATTTCACCATGATTAGAAGATTATGTTACGAGTTTCCAAAGACACTAAACTACTACGGTCCTTGGGTGTCTATTTTTGTTATGTATTAATTAATCTGAAAAAGAAATGTAATGTCCATGTATGTCAAGCTTGGGTATCTACACCTGGGATGAAATTTTTGTAATTTTCTCAAAAATGCTGGGCCACATGGTTTACCCGAACGGTTTTTCAAACCATGCACAAACCATGCATGAGCCACTATATGAAACCACCATTTCACATAGTTTCTTGGGAATTATGCACAGTTTGCTTAATCATGTGTAAGCCTCTATCTATGGCTGCACGGTTACCTGGGATTCCCACTCATTTGTCACTAACCGTGTGCAAACCATTCAACATGCCCAAGAACTCCCTTTTCTTCCTCTTTCACGTCCCGAACCCCCAGAACAGCCCCAAGCCTTCACATAAATATGGAGAAAAACTTATCTAGAAAAAAATAATAGGCCAAACCAAATCCTAAATAAAAAAATATACCTTAAGAAAATCCAGGAACTTACATACAATATATAATGTTTTAACTAGTTCATAAAACATATTTAAAAGGGGAAATATACACTCAATTAACCAAAGGAAAACTAACCCTAATAGTTGAGGAGAATTGTCCCCCATAATGAACTAGCTATAATCATTAACTTTATCCTCTATTACCTCCTTTAGAAACCACTAGGATCTACCAACACCGTATAAACAATGTTCACCACTAAACCATCTGTTGTCTGGAAAATACATGATACATGAAGAAAAATACACCCTTGTAGTGGCGAGTATATACATACCCAGTAGGACACCCTGAAAACCATAAAGGAATAAAAATAAAAATAGTAAGATCAAACCCATGAATGTAATAAGGTAAGAGTATCCCATAATAAAAACCTAAATATACATTAAATGAGAGAACATGGTACATAATAGAGAGACCTTCACTACATAAACCTTGTTTAAGAGAATCTATAAGTGGACCCAATAATATAAACCAACTTAATAAAGAAACCTATGTTACCGATCGATAACTATAGTGTGGGACTCGCACCATGATAAAGGATATGTATCGATTAAGGGAGTAGCAAACCCTAGTAAAGGCCATATACCCCATATGAGCACATATATGGGGGAGTAATAAATCTATATATAAAGGATTAATTCCTTGAGAATGTGGGCGATAATTAAACCATACCTTTAATGCGAGGAACCAATTACTTAATATAAACACACCACTTGGGGAGTACCAATCCTGAGAACATTATAATCACCATTCTTGATCCCCACCAGTGAACTTATAGTGAGAAATCCAAAAAATGCCTATATTTCCATAGAGTTAGACACATATTACCAAACAAACCAAGCCATCATGATCTAAGTTTTAAAATTCTCAAGATAGTTTATTCATTTTCACAAAACTGATATATGGGGATAAATCCATGGAAAATTACATATAGGTGAACATCCAAGGCATGTGACAACCTCCAAGAACTCTATGTGGTGCACCATTAGTGGGGTCACACTCCACTAACAAGTGCATTCATCCTACAAATTTTGTGGCATGCAATCAAGTTGGGTAAGAATGACCTGACTCAACGTACCTACCTAAACCACTAGTCAGTTCTATGCATCCTTGAGTAGGCCCGTGGGATGACCCCCTAGTCTTACGAGGATAGACCACTAGGACCCTTGATCTTACCATGATTCATTGTGTCATTTTCAACCTTACACCATTGTATTAAACTGAATTTGTATTGTAAATTCAAAATATAATAACAAAATTCACTTCATGTTTGATTCAATTATTTTTTGTTTATCACTGTTAAAAAGGGAAATGTTACTTGTTTTGATAATTTTATTGAAGGTGGAGGTGATTTGAAGGACCCATGATGAAGTCCATGAAAAATGGGCCAAATTGCACAGGATCCAAGAACACCAGTGGATTAATCCATAAACTTCTATTAGACCGTGCATTCAAATGGGATGAAATTTTGTGGTCGAGTCCAATATTTAATAGGCTACATTTCAACTCAAGGAACGCAGTCCCTATTTTTCTTTTAAGGTCCCATACAAACTGATATATCCAAGCCTCCGAATATGAACAAAGTCAAAAGTGGCATTTTATAATATGTCAATATCTCGAGTTGTGATTTAAAAAATAGAACCAATATTTTGGTGGAGATATTCAGGAGGTGTGGATAAAATTTTCTATTTTTGTAAACAGTGATATAAGACTCTATACCCATCAATAACCATAAACCAAGTGGTTTCTCAAAACTAGGATGCTCAAAACCACCTTTAACTTTGCCTATAAAATGGAAGTCTGGGCTCCCCATTTGCAAGTTTATCCAAGAATTGAATCTCTTACATTTTTAAGACCTATAGGAGTCTACTCCTCATCCTTGAAGTTCTGGAGGCCCCTATCCTCATAGGGGGATCAAGAATGAAGGAGTTCCATTTGAGCTAACTCCTCCTCCTGATGTCGAGCTAAACGGTGGGAGTTCGTTGTGGGGGAGCTATGCACATGTCAAGGGAGTTCTGATTCTTATTTTAGATACTAGTTTAGAGTAATTTGGGTGTGAAAAAATTTCTTTCCATGTATCTTATATAAATACATATTGGAATTCTTTTTTGAAGCATGTGATTAAGATACTCTTAATTTCTAACCGATCGGTGTGAGGTTTTGAGTTTATGACTTGTGTTGTTCTGATTGGACATCACAAGAATCCTTTTCATACCCACATTCTTGAGATTTTAATCTGATTTGGAAGCTCTTATTCCATGCATATGTTCTGGACCTTGATAATATGATTGTTATGTCAAGGTTTGGTTCTTTAAGTAATGAAATAAAGGCTTAGGAAATAATTGGGATTCCAATTAAGTTCAACCAAAGAATTACTACAAACCTGAATTAATTATCCAAGAATGATGAACTTGAAAGTGTGTAGTGAAAAAAATTAACCCGTTTCTCTCATAATTATAAAACACCACATTTCTTTGTCAACTATTAAACTCTTTAATTAAGTCATTTTATTTTTAAAATTGTTTTCAAAACCACCCCCTATTTAAGTAATATTTATTAAAAACACACACTCTAAACCCACCAATTATCATTGAGAGATGAACTAGGGTATGCACTAGACTATAAATCAACATTAAAATCATAATCAATTTGACGTGTCATGACAGCGCGTTCAAATTTTGGCACTGTTGTTGGGGAGTGCTTTGGTTTTTAGTGCATGTTTTTGATAAGTTTTTTTTTGTAATTTTTTGTGAATATTTTTTTGTTTTCTATTATACATTTTCAATCCATTTTTGTTCTAATATATTTTTTGTGTAGGTTTGGTGCATGATGCGTTCTACTTCGGGAGATTTAGCATCTTTCAAACCTGAACTGGAGAGGACCCTACGTCAACGACACCGAGACACACAAGACAACACTTTGAAGGAGGACACACCACACATTGAAACTCTTCTTTACCCTTCATCTTATTCTAGAACTGACATAAAAATTGAAATAAACCTGTATAACATGGCTGAAAATAGTAGAACACTAAAAGAACTAACCTCACCTGATGTTGATATCCAGCCCACATATATTCAATTACAAGACGAGGCACCCAATTTTGAACTAAAATCTAGTTTAATTCATCTATTACCAAGATTCCAAGGATTTCTTGGAGAGGATCCACAAAAGAACTTAAAATAATTTCATACAATTTTATCTACATTAAAACCTGTAAATATGGATGAAAAACAAGTAAATCTTAGAGCATTACCATTTTCATTAGAATACACTACAAAATACTAGCATTACTATGTAAATTCACCAATTAGAGGTTGTGAAGACATGAAATGCCTTTTTCTTGAAAAATATTTCATAGACTCTCGAAATACAACTATAAGGAAAGAAATTTGTGGTATAGGGTAGTCACAAGGGGATACATTATATGAATACTAAGAACACTTTAAAAGGTTATGTTCAAGTTGCCCACACCACCAAATAAGTGATCAGCTTTTAATTCAATATTTTTATGAAGGTTTAATTCCTATTGATAGAAACATGATTGATGCTGCTTTAGGTGGTGCGCTGGTAAATAAGACCCCAATTTCTGTAAGAACCCTGATTGAGAACATGGCACAAAATACTCAACAATTTGGTACAAGGTCCAATGTACCCCTTCGAGGTGTCCATGAGGTGCAAAGTTCCAAATTTGAGAGGAAGGTGGACATGAAGTTTGAAGAGGCAAGTACCCTTCTTCAACAACCTGCTCTTTCCCAAGGGAAATCCTAATCTCCTCCTCCCATCCATTGTGGTATATATTCTTCTAACACCCACTACTCCAACCAATGACCCCAATTGAGAGAAACTTATAAAAGTTGTGAGGAAATATTTCCAGGTCACCCCTATAACCAACCCTTTAGGCAAGAACCTTACAATCCATCCAACCCTGGGTAGAAAGAAAACCAAGCCTATAGGCAAGGTGGGTATTCAAACTAGCCTCATCAACCATGGAACCAACAAGGTCATAGTAGTCATCCACCACCACCACCCATAAATTCTCAACCATCCCAAAGGCCTTTCCAACCACCCCTACCAAAACCGAGACTATCCTTGAAGATATGATGAAACAAACAACTTCCAAAATTCTCCAATTCTAACAAACCACCCAGGCATCTATACAAGACCTCAAAACCCAATTAAGCCAACTAGCTAACTCGGTGGGGGAAATTCAAAGTCATGGGCCAAGTAAAATAACCTCTCAATGAGTAATTAAACTTAAATATAAAGTAAATGTTAGTTCCATCACCTTTATGAGTGGGAAACAACTTAAAACCCAATTGAACCCTCCATTAGATTCATATACTCCTCAAGACACCGTTTTCCTAACTGTTGAAAATGGTTCAAGAGAAGAAAATACTTATCCTGAGAGAATCCCTTCCAAAGAAAAGAGTGTGTATATCGATGATTCTCCTATCCCAACCATTCCAATTCCATTTCCCCAAAGTGACACCCAACAAAGAAAACAAAAGGAAACTGAACTTGATAAGTAAATATTGGAAACTTTCAAAAAAGTGCAGGTTAACATTCCATTGATTGATGCCGTGAAGAAAATTCCAAGATATGCCAAGCTTCTAAAGGAGACATGTATACACCGAAGGAGACTTCGAGGTGATGAGAAGGTAAGATTGGCGAGGAATGTATCAGAATTGATAGAACCATCACTTCCTATCAAATTCAATGATCTTGGAACCTTCTCGATTATATGTACCATAGGGGAGTATTCCTTTTCCAATGCTATGCTTGATTCAAGTACTTATATAAATGTGATACCTCACTCCATTTACTCTTCATTGTAGGATGGGGAAATAAATCCCATTGGGAATGTTGTTCAACTGGCCAACAGAAGTACCACACACCCTTCTGGTGTGTTAGAGGATGTTCTTGTGAGGGTGAAAATTTTAATTTTTCCAACTGATTTTTATGTGCTAAAAATGGAATATGATAGGATGAATGGACATGCCCCAATTATATTGGGGATACCCTTCTTGAAAACCACCAAAACCATAATTAATGTCCATAATGGTACATTATATATGGAATTTTTTGGTGACATAATCTATTTAAATATCCTTGATTCCATGAAGCACCCCTTATAAGAACATTCCCCTTTCTCAGTTAACTCAATTGATGTACTCCCTTCTCCTGAAAACACTTCTTATCATTCCCCCAATCCCCTTTATGAGTTTTCATCTTTGATTGAAATTATTGGAATTGAATCATGCATTGATTATTGTAGTGGTCTAGAGAAATGTAATGCATGTTTGTTAATTGATGATTTCTTGAACACTGAGGATCCAATGACCATCGATGATACAACTAAACTTTTAAAAGCTCATTCCTCATCTGAGGATGATACCATTGAGTAGTTAGATGAGATCAGTGACCTCTCACTATCACACACACACTCCCATAAATCCAAAATCCACCTAAATTGTAACTTAAAAAACTGCCTCAAGATTTAAAATATTCATATCTTGAGAATGGAAACAAGTTTTCCTTCATAATTGCTAGTTGACTCCCTCTTGACCATGAATTATGACTCCTTGAAATTTTGAGAGAGTATAAAAAATAATTAGGATGGACACTTGTGGACATTCTTGGTATTATCCCATCAGTTTGTACACATAATATTTTATTAAATGATAAGGCTAAACTAGTGAGGTAGGCACAACGTCGACTGAACCCAAACCTCCTAGAAGTTGTGAAAACAGAGGTAACAAAATTATTGGCTACTAGAATAATTTACACAATCTATAAAAGCCAATGGGTCAGTCCCATTCAAATAGTTCCTAAAAAAACTAGCCTTAAAGTAATCAAAAATGAAAATTATTAATTGGTTCTAACTCATGTGCATAATAGTTAGCGTGTCTGACTAGACTATCGCCGACTAAACCAACACACTAGGAAGGAAAATTTCCCTTTCCCATTGATTGACCAAATGCTAGAGAGGCTAGCAGGTATGTCCCACTACTATTTCCTTTTTGGGTATTCTGGGTACTTTTAGATCCATATTTCTCTCGAGGATCAGGAAAAGACAACATTCACTTGCCCCATTGGAACATTTCCATATAGGAGGATGCCATTTGGTCTGTGCAATGCTTTGGGTACTTTACAATGATGTATAATTTTAGGGAATGCCATTTTTGGAGATGGTTTCCAAGTAGATAAATCAAAAGGTGATGTCATTTATTCCTTACCATTCACCAAAAATGTATAGGATGTGCGGTATTTCTTAGGTCATGCTAGATTTTATCATCGTTTCATTCATTACTTTAGTAAGACTGCACTCCCACTCTCCTGGTTACTCCAAAAAGAAAAAGAATTTGTTTTTGATAAACAATATGAGGAAGCTTTTAATAAGTTAAAATGGAGTCTCACTCCACCCTCGGAAATCCAACCACCTCAGTGAGATTTATCATTTGAGCTCATGTGTGATGCCTCTAACTATGTAGTTGGGTCAGTCTTGTCACAGAGGTTCGATCGAGCTCCACATGTCATTGCCTATGCTTCACGTACTTTGGACCCTCCCCAATAAAACTACACCACAACTAAAAAATAATTTATTACCATTATATTTTCCTTGGATAAATTTAGGTCATATCTTTTAGGGTCTAAAGTCATTGTGTTCTCAGACCATGCAGCCCTCTAGCATCTCCTTAAGAAACCAAAATCAAAACCATGTCACATTCGCTAGATGCTCCTCCTTCTGGAATCCAATTTAGAAATTTGAGATAAAAAAAGAGTAGAGAAAGTGGTGGTTGACCATATCAGTAGGATTCACCCATACTCGGACATTAACTCGTCTGCCTGTATTCCCATAAATGACATGTTTCCCGATGAGAAACTGTATTGAGTGCAAGATGTTATTCATTGGTATGATGAAATTGTAAATTATTAGGTAGAATCTTGAATTCCTACTAATTTCAATAAAAACCAGGCTGACCGTCTAAAAGATGAGTCTTGTTGGTACATTTGGGATGACCTCTACCTCTAGCACACATGTAGTGATCAAGTCCTTAGGTGTTGTGTCCCCAATAGTGAGTTTTAGTCTGTCCTTAGATTCTTCCACACTTTTACTTGTGGGGGCCACTTTGGTCCCCAATGGACTTCTCGCAAAGTCCTTGATTCTGGTCTCTTTTGGCCAACACTTTTTTGGGATTCCCATGACTTTTTTAAAACTTGTACTTGTTGTCAAAGAATGGGTAATGTCTCTAAAATAAATAAAATGCCACAACAACCATTTCTATTTCATCGCATTTTTTTTATGTTTAGGGTATTGAATTTATGGGTCCATTTCCCAATTCTTTTAGAAACTTTTAAATTCTTTTGAGAGTTGATTACATGCCAAAATGGGTAGAGGCCTAAGCCACAAGGACTAATTATTCTAAGGCAGTTATAGAATTTTTGAGAACACAAATATTTTTTAGGTTTGTCTTACCTAGTTTCATCATCAGTGACCAGGGTTCTCATTTCTACAACTGAAAATGAAATCACTTTTGCGTCAGTATGGGGTCAGTTATAGAGTGTCTACTGCATATCTACCATAGACCAATTATTAAGAAGATGTGTCAAATAGAGAATTAAAACAAATTATTGAAAAATGGTTCAACCTAATAGAAAATATTGGAGTCTTAGACTCGATGATTCATTATGGGCTTACCATACTGCTTTCAAAACTCCCTTTGGCATGTCACCATATCATCTTGTTATTGGAAAGAGTTGTCACATGCTTATTGAGATTGAGCACTGAGCCTACTGAGCTATCAAATAATTCAATTCTAATCTTTCTAGTATAGGTGCTCAAAGGAAATTGCAGATTTAGGAGATGGAGGAAATGAGAAGGGATGCATATGATAACTATGGATTTATAAGGAGCTAACCAAGGCTTCCCACAACTGTCTCATCCTTCATCATAAGTTCCACATTGGGAAGAAGGTCCTCCTCTACAATTCAAGGCTGAAGTTGCATCCAGGTATGCTTCATTCAGACTGGTTTGGACTATAAACTATTACTACATCTCTCTAATTGGGTTTTTCCAGGTTCAAAATAAAGAAACCAAGATAAACTTCACTGTCAATGGGAAGTGGATGAAGCACTTCCACGAAGCCCTTTCGGAGTCTCCAATAGATGAACTCCAAGTTCATTAATCATTCAATGAATAATACCCACCAGGTTTTATCCTTCCTTACCACATTCTATTTTATTACAGTGAGGACACTTCACACTCTAGGTGTGGGGGGATGGGTATATTCTTGGGATAGTTAGTAATTTTTCATTATCTTTATTCTTTTTCTCTTTTTATCTTGCTAAATAGTATTATTACATTCCCACCTTCACCTCCCACTCACCTTTGTGATAGAATATTACTTTTTTATACCCAATATATCATGGAAAATGATGCTCGTTTAATCATATAAGTTATAAAAATGATTGTGTAATGTCCGTATTTCATATTTTTTTAACATTCAAAAAGCAATTCTGATGAAATGTGAATTTCAGCAAGAATTAAATACTATGGTGTGACTTTATTTTAAAATTTAGCTCTTTGCCGATGATATAAATGGTTTTATCATTTTTAAACCTTTGAGAAGAATGGTTCCTTTTTTTGAATAGTTAAAGGGAAAATTATTCCACTTAATTTCTCCACAAAACTTTGCACCCAACCATAAAGTGTGAAAATTTATACTTAATAAAAGGGTAAATATAAGTTAGGTTGATTTCTCTCTACTTTACAAAATCATTTTTCCATACATTTGTTCCTTATACGATCTGTTTCATTACTTTACCATATTGACCTATACGTGTGTACCTGTTATCCGACTGTTTTATGCCCTTAGAAAAACAAAAAAAATGGGTTTTATATTGGGAAAGTTAAAAACCACCCTTCATCGACCTTTGATCTTATTATAACTATTACAATTAGTGTTTTGAGGGGATCAAACATGGGTTGAGAGAATAGTGTGAGATTTGTTCCAAGTGCAACTTTTGAAAAAAATAATAAATGAGGGGAGTGATGAAATGTACAATATATGGGGATATCTAGGTTTGGATATTATGGTTTGACTTTTGGGAATTCTTAAGTGAGTGGGTCTTGAAATTTTATTGCAAAGGATGTGGGGAAATTTTGGTGTAAAGGATCTTGTAAGTAGACAATTATTTAAATAAATTATATTTAATCAATAGAAAGTGGAATGAATAGTATGAAATGGTTGTCACACACACACGTGGAGAATTAGTGACATGATTAACTTTTGAATTATTTTCTTTAATTGGTATCATGCATCTCTAGTAATTTCATTTGGATACAATTTTTGAGACGTCTTTTTCAATGATCATTGAGAATAAATCCTCGGTATGATTTTTTCTTTTGATCACATTTCTATCAGATGTTAAATTTTTATGAAGTTGGAAATATCTACATGCATAATTTTTGAAAATATGACTTTTCCCAAGAGTGAAAATGTTTAGGTGTGGGGGTGTGATCATAACACGATTCACTATGTCATTTTCAAATGTACACCATTGTATTAAACTGAATTTTTATTGTAAATTAAAAATATAATAACAAAATTAACTTCATGTTATTCAATTATTTTGTGTTTATCATTATTAATAAGTTCAATGTTACTTGTTTTGATAATTTCATTGAAGGTGGAGGTGATTTGGAGGACCCATGATGATGTCCAAGAAAAATGGGCCAAATTACGCAGGATCCAAGCACACTAGTGGATTAATACCCACACTTCTATTAGAACGTGCATCAAAATGTGATGAAAGTTTGTGTACTGGTCCAATATTTAATAGGATACATTTAATCTCAAGGAACCCAATCCTTATTCATCTTTTATGGGGCCCATCCAAACTGATCTGTCTAAGCCACAGAATATGCACAAAGTCAAAAGTGGTGTTATGTAATATGACAATATTTCGAGATGTAATTGTCCAAATGGAACCAAAAGTTTGATGGAGATATTCAGGAGGTGGGGCTACAACTTTTTAGTTTTGTTAAAAGTGAGATAAGACTTTCTAGCCATCAAAAAACATGAACCAATCGGTTTCTCTAAATCAGGATGCTCAAAACCACCTTCCACTTTTCCAATAAAATGGAAGCTTGGGATCCTCATTTGAAAGTTCAGCCAAGAAGTGAATATATTCCATTTTGATGTCCTAGAGTAGTATTCTCCTCATACTTGAAGTTTTGGAGGCCTCTATCCTCATAGGGGGATCAAGAATGAAGAAGGAGTTCCACCCGAGCAACCTCCTCCTCCTGATGTCGAGATAAACGATGGGCATTCGTTGTGAGGGAGCTGTGCACATGTAGAGGGTGTTAAAATTCTTATTTTACCTACTATTATGGAGTAATTTGGGTGTGAAAAAATTTATTTTCTTTTATCTTATACAATTCCATACTTGAATTCTTTTTTTGATGCATGTGATTGAGATACTCGTAATTTCTAACTGATCAGTGTGAGGTTTTGAGTGTGTGACTTGTGTTGTTATGATTGGACACCAAAAAAATCCTTTTCATACCCAAATTATTGAGATTTAAATCTAATTTGGAAGCTCTTATTCCATCCATAAGATCTGTACCTTGACAATACGATTTCTATGTCAAGGTTTGGTTCTTTAAGAAGTGAAATAAAGTCTTAGGAATTAATCAGGATGCCAATTAATTTCAACCAAAAAATTACTCCAAACCAAAATTAATCTCCAAGAATGATGAACTTGAAAGTGTGTAGTGAACTCACAATTAACCCTTTTCTCTCATAATTATAAAACACCACATTTCCTTGTCAATAATTAAACTCTTTAATTAAGTCATTTTATTTTTAAAACTGTTTTCAAAACCACCCCCTCATTTAGTAATCTTTATTAAAAAAACACACTCTAAACACACCATCATTCCTTGAAAGATGACCTAGGGTCTTCCCTAGACTATAAATAAACCTTAAAATCATAATCAATTTGATGTGTCATGACAGCGCGTTCAACCCTCATACACTAGTCTAGTCTAGGAGGTTGGGAAAATGTTACCCCTATCATGAGGGATAATTCTGATTTTTCTCACGACCCGTAGGATGAGCTCACTGGTCAGTGGCCATGATGACCAAATACCTAGAACTATTTTATGTGTGATGGAATATTTCTCTTCGTAACCCACCCTAATTCTCTAGTCTTTGACCACCCACCATGGTCTCCCACTTCATCACCTCTAGACACTATTTTGGTTTACACTACTACCTCCACCCAGGCCGTTCCTAGCTTTACTCCGCCATTCCATATGTGGAAACCTCTCTTTGAGTCATTATCACATCATTCCTCAACCGTGAACTCACCACTTTGGTTGAGAAACATCAGAAAACCTTTTCCATCCACCCTTTAGATTATGGTCCTCTCAGATCCATTTATTAAAACAAGGAAAATTGGTAGGGGAGGATAAAATCTCTATCCACTCATCAAAAAACTACCAAGAACACATTCATATTGAAAAAAATTAGGGTTAAAACTCTATAACCATGGAGTTTCACAACACCAATATTAGGGAAATAAATAATGAATATTTAATCAAAAAATAAATGGTTAAACAAAAATATATTCAATATAATTTACCAAGATATTATAAATTCAAAAATAATAAATCCTTACCTCACATTTGGACCATTCATTGTCATAGTTCACTTTAACATTAGGTGTCTGTTAACGCTCCTTTCCGTCACAGAGTCTAACGACTGAAAAAAGGGAAATACCTTAGTCCAAAGTGATTCATCCTTTGAAGAAACATCAAAAATCGACAAAGGGATGAACAAGGAGAACATTGCCCATAGGTCACGCAAGTTCCCTCATGGTCCCGCAAGTACACTTGCGCGCCGCCTAGTGGTCGTGCAAGTACTTGCGCGCTGACTATTGGTCGTGCAGGTATACTTGCACGCCGCCTCATGGTCGCTCATGTGACTTGTGCGACCTAAGTGATAACCGCCCGGTAACCGCCCAGGGCCTTCTTTTGCCTATAAATAGACCCTGTGGGCCCCCCATTCGAGAGGATCTTTTTCTAGAAACTCGGATTGAAGCTCCCGACGCCCAAGTCACTTCTCAAAGCTTCCAGAACACTTCTAAGGTAATTTCTTACCTAGAACGGAAGATCTAAAGAGAGGGAGGAAGGCCTAAGTGTTGAAACTCATCAACACTTGCGCGCCTGAATGGCCAGCCCTTAAGGGAACTGGTCACACTTGCGCGCCGCCTTATTCCTTCAATAGAATTTGCGCGTCCCTTTTCTGGAAGAACCTAAAGGGGATTCTAAAGGGTTTAAAAAGGAGTCGCTCAAGTATTTCAATTCTGATTGAAAATCGCGCAAGTACACCATGTGCCGCGCAAGGTATACCTGTGCGACCAATACTTGCGCGCCCACGCAAGACTTGCGCGCCTGTCAAGACCTGCGCGCCCCTACCTTTTTGGGTGCCCATCTTGCCCATTTTACCCCTCTTAAGCCATTTCACCTTTCTTATTCAAGATTCAGTCTTCAAGATACTCTTCAAAGCCATTTATGGCATGATTTCTTGATTTAACTTCCTTATCTGAAAGGAATTCGGTGGAATATTTCTCAAAACCTAGTGATTTATACATCTTTATGTCACCAAAGATTGAGAGTTCGTTCATTCAACCTCATCCTTTAAGATGAGAGAATCCTTAACCTGAGTCTCCTTTTCAGGAATAATCCCCAGTTATAAATCCTTTAATCTGGACATCTTCTCATGAGTAAGCCCCAAATTCTTAAAGTTCCCAAACATGGGCATCCTCCTCAAGAGTAAGCCCCAAACTTTAATTCCTAACCTGGGCCTCCTTTTTAGGAGTAAGTCCCAGTCATAATCTTGGGCTTCCATTTCAGGAGTAAGCCCCAAGTCCCCTAACTTGGGCTTCCTTTTCAGGAGTAAGTCCCAAGTCCCCTAACTTGGGCTTCCTTTTCAGGAGTAATCCCCAAGTCCCCTAACCTGGGCCTCCTTTTTAGGAGTAAGTCCCAGTCATAATTATGGGCATCCTCTTCAGGAGTGAACCCCAAGTCCCTTAATTTCTCTTAACCAGTCCTAAATTACGTTTGATATGGGGTTCCTTCTCAGGAGTAAAACCCAATTATCATTCCTCTCCTAATTTGGGTTTCCTTTTCAGGAATAAGTCCCAAGATAGAGTATTCAAATCTCCATAAAGAACATATACCTTTATAGACCCTGTTCCTGGATTTTCTCCCTAAAAGTAAATCCTAAACCTTCATCTATTTGGGCAGTCATACATACATAATCCCCAAACAATTTCTTATGATTGCATCTTTCATGGAACAATTGTCTAAATTTTTACCAATACCTCTTGTTTCTCACACCGAGCATGACTCACGTGAGCATAGAGTGTAAAAGTAATTATGAAATTCTTCTTTGAGCCATCAATCATAAACATCATACTCCATTACTCGAACTACGTGGGTTCTGATTCCTTTTCCAAAATAAAGGATACGTTGGTAGCCCATTTATGGGTTCGATCCCAACTTTGAAATAATCCCTGTCCTTCTGAATGACGATAAACTTCAAGTGCTCCACTAAGTGGCTTTAAAACCAGCCTGGTCATCATAATGACCAAGAGACTTTTATATAAATGTTTTGAAGGATACCATTGACCAAGAATCTCTAAATAGATACAGATGATTCTCTATTGATGAAGAACCTCGAATACATATAAAAGATTCTCTAAATTTCTTGCATATTTAATCATTGATTGTTAAAACTAAAGGAAAGCTCATTTTATACTTGGTAATGTAATAAGGATTCACAAACATAACTTAAATCTATAAAGAGAGTCCCGGAGTAGACAATAATTCCCCTCAAAAAGGTGTGATGAGTCCGACCTCCCATCCTCTCGACCAATGCAAATTCCTAAGCCTCATCAGTCCACAAGCTAATGAGCGCCTACCTTTGGAAAGTAGGTCCAAAAGGATGTGGAATCATTGGATGTTTCCGGTTCTACGAACAAACCCGCTAGAAACTAATCGGAACGTTTGAATCTCCCGTCAAGGAGGTCATCCCCGAATTCCGTGCGAAACAAAAAATGGTGAACCCGACGTGAATCCTTAACCAAGTTAAAGTGATGTTCTTCTTATTTGTTAGGCCCCTTGGGCCAAAAAATCAATCATTGAAATGTGCTCATCCAAAAGATGCAGTGGCCAGATTCATGTTGATTATGTCTGTTATATGGAACATGCACTCTTTTCTCAAGATCTTCTGCAAAATGGATTTTCTTAAATTCACCCCTGTGAATACTGCTGCTGTGAACACCTCTACTGTGAGGTCTTCTGCTGTGAAAACCAATGCTGCTACTCCTTCTGGAACGTCGTCCGCTCTGAGGATGACATCACCAACTCAGCGTCTTCAACGCTGGGTTTCTAATGCACTGGTTAAGGAGTACCGTCGCAATGGTACTATCCCAACTCTGGAGGCTGCTCTTCAAGCCCTCCAAGTTAACAACTCTACCTGGTCGTCCGGACAACGGCAGCCAGCGATCAAGAAGCAGGCGGTGCTGACTACCGTCTCCAACTGTTTCGGGTCGTTATCCCCGGAACGCAATTTCCATTCACTCCCTTACTCTGAGGAAGTGAATGAGCAGGTCCCGCAGGGCCTTAATTCAAAAAGACAGGAGTCCTTCTCAAGGGCTCCCATCAACAATCGCCGCCAGACTCGTGCGGTAGTGCACCCTCAACATGATGAGGGTACCGACTCCAGGCATTCAGCTCAGGTTCCTCGAACCCGAGCAGGCAAGATGAACCGCCAGAGACGGAATCTGGTTAACAATGGGCAGGTTGTCATCCCTGCCATCTCCGGAGAAGTCCACCAACCTAACTTGGTGGCAAATAACTAGAAGGCACAATCACCTGTCCGTTTTAATTCCGCTGTCTAGAAGACTCGTCTGGCAGCATCACGCCAATCCCACCAGACAATTCCGGCGGAGTACTATAGGCAGGAACATACACCTGCTTATGCATCATCAGTTAGTCAGCAGGCTCGCCTGACTACATATGATGGAGTCCACCAACCTAACTTGGTGGAGAACAACGAGCAGGCATACACACCTGCCCGTTTTAATTCCGCTGTCCAGCAGACTCGTCTGGCAGCATCAAGCCAATCCCGCCAGGCAATTCCGGCGGAGTACCATAGGCAGGAACATGCACCTGCTTATACATCACCAGTTAGTCAGCAGGCTCATCTGACTACATATGATGGATCTCGTCAACCGCATTTGGCGAAGTGTAATCAGCAGGCACATACACCTGCTAATACTAATCAAGCCTACCAACAGTCTCGCTTGGTAGCGCATGGAGAAGTCAGTCGGAAAGCCCCGACGACAAACAGGAGACATACTCAACTCTCTGCCTCCACACTTGAGTACTTTCAGGATTCACTGACAGGAAAAGGAGGACAAGAGCAGGCACATACACCTACTCCAAGCTCGGAATGGACGTATATCCCCGATCCGGCGGCTGAAGTCACCAAACATATTTTGTCAATGGTGAAAGAGCAGAAGAAAATTCCTGCTCATATTCTGGATGCTTGCCAGGATATCATAACAGCTTCAGCATCATCTCAGGGACAGACACATAAATCTATCCCTAGCAATGGAGTGACACATCAACGATTCACTCCGGAACAGACACACACATCTGTTCCAGTCCAAGAGGGTTATGGGGCATACTCCCCCATATCATACGGACAACCAAGTCAGGCACATACACCTGATTTGAGTGGAGATCGTCAGCCTAACCTGACCATATTTCCTGATCAGGCACATACACCTGCTCAGAGTAACCACTTTCTTCAACAAGTGGTTTCTAAAGTGAGTAAGAAGGCATATAAGAAAAAGATCCACCCAGCACAGTCAGGAGATCAAAGGCCAATCTATAACAAGGCCTTGCTCGATGCTGGAGTTCTTGAAGCCCTCAGACATTTATCTGTCAGAATTCAAGATTCTACTCCCTCAGTTCCCAATAATGGGAACATTAATTCTGAAGGTCTTCAACAGACACTTCCTCATGAAGGCTTGCTTCATGAAAATTCAGTCAATCTTGAAGTTTCTTCTTCAGATGAGAACCACAGGAACCCTCTGTGTGGTCAGAAGACCAAGGAGAAAGAGATCTCATCTTTTGCTGTAACCCATTATGGTGGTCCTCCCCATGATTATGAACTTCGCTGCGAAAGTCCTCTCCGTAGTAGTGATTCACATTGCCTGGAAAATACTCCAGTGGATAATGTAGTGCTGAGAAAGCCCTCTTATCTTGAGGCACTTGCAAATGCGAAACCAGTCATGTCTGATGCTTTATCACTAACAAGTGAAATACTTTCTCAATCAGAAGATAGCCCAGGGTGTAGGTCATTCTCCGAACCACCCATAAGTCATGCATCTTCTAGTTTGATTAATGATCTCTCTACCAATCTTGTTGAATCCGATGAAGCAACAAGGAAACACCAACTCTGGTCAAAACAGGTAGAAGAATCTTCATTTAATGATAAAGAGGAAATGCTGAACATGAGGAAAAAACTGGCAAAAGGTGAAGTACGAGTCATGTTTTGGACTTTGGCTGACTCCCAGTACGACATTCCAAAGATGTTGACGGATGATGGAATCCATGATATTCGTCTCAACATGTGGAAAACTCTTTGTCAATTAAAGAAGAAGGTATTATCTTATGATGAATATGAAAATCATCTTAAGATAATAAAAGGCCTACAACGTTAGATTGATTTGGCATCTCTATCAGTCTCTCGGTATCCGAAGGCTGAAAAGCAACAGAGAACCTTCAATGTTCATGCCTTGGCGCACTAAGAAAATTGCGTTAGTTAATTGCCAATGCTCCATCTGATGTTCATATCAGAGGATGGGGTGTTCACAGAGCACTACATTTCACAGTGCTTTCCAGTCAGCAAAGCCCGCCGAAAATGGTCTCATGCAAGGTTATTGCCCATGGCCGGCCACAGTCAATGGGCTTTGTTCATAATCAAAAGCTTGCTCAAGAACATGCTTCAACTAGTTCCTCTCAAAATCAAGTATATAGAGAACAATTTGTTGAATTGATCCTACATCAAGCAGGCGAGAATATTGCACAAGCCTCTCGTCTGGAGCAAACACGTCATCAAATGACAGAAGTTTTGGAAATCATCCAACGGTCTGTTGAACCAGGTGACAAAAGTGGATACAGGTTAATGCATCCAGCTAATTTCCGAACTAAGATTTGCAAGATCAAAAGAGATTTTAAGAAGATCTCAGACATAGCATGTCAAGAGACACCCCAGCTTGTCAGACTGCGGACTTCTCTAACCCAACCCTCAGAGTCAACAAATGGGATTCGAGGAGTTGAGCGGAAGCAGCAGGAACATCCCCAGTCCACCAGACTGTGGACTTTTTCAAATCCTCAATCCCTCCCTCAGAGAAACTCAGTATTCTCTCGATTAGGGAATAAGCCTCAAGAGGAACGAAGAGCCAAGCTATCAGGAGATTCTCTCCAAGTGACGGTTCTCCAAGAAGTTCCTGAGGGATCAAGTCAACGGAATGCCATGTCTCATCATGGACATGGAAGAAGGCAATATCACAGAAATGCTGATAGAAAGGATTCCATGCAATATGCATCCATTAATGTCATCAATGTCGTTGCTGCTAATTCATCAGATGAGGCTCAATCAGAGGGATCAAACGAAGAGGTTCCTGCTCAAGAAGTTGCGCACACAGACCTAAATGAAGAAGGTGTGCGCACACGTAATCAAAGGCTTACCCAAAATCTGGGTATTCCTTCAAGTAACCCACTTCCCCCTCTCCGAAAAGGATCCAATAAGGGGAAAGGAAAGAATCAGGTTACTTCTCACCCTTCCTCTGAAGGAAATCAATCGCTCTCATTAGAGCAAAGGTTTGCACAACAGGAGGAAGAAATGAAAGAATTAAGAAGGTTGAATGCAGAACTACTTCAGAGTAGTCTTCTTCTTAAGAATTCTGAAGTCCGACAGCCGAAGTAATTTGTTGTAACTACTGCGATGAATCAGGAATATCCTCCTTTATCAGTACACCCTCAGAGGTCTAATCCTATGGGTCAAACGCAACAACGGTTGGCAGCACTACCATCAGTTGCAGCACCAACCACCACGTCTGTCCAAGCTCCATTCATTGCACCTACCCAAAACCAAGTTCAACCTGATGTTTCTCAAAAGTTAATAACTACTATTGAGTCATTAACAGCTCGGTTAGAAACTATGGAAGGGAAATGGGCGCAAGTTCAACCTGGAAAGAAAGTTTACCCTGAATGGGTAGATTCAATTTCTCCTCCATCCAGTTTTGGAAACCCTGTTTTCCCTACTTTCAATGGATCAGGTGACCCTGAACAACATTTGACGCATTACGTGTCTTGTTGTGATCCTATGATGGGAACTCCAGAGCAGCAAGAAGCAGTGAAACTCAGATGCTTCGTGCGAACCTTGAAAGGACCAGCTTTTGTCTGGTTTACAAGCTTGCAATCCCGGTCAATCATCAGATGGGAGGATCTTCGTCAAAAATTCCTTCTTCAGTTCAGCTCAACTTTGCCAAAAACAACAGTTTTCGATCTTACAAACTGCAAGCAAAGGGAGAATGAAAGAGTCTCTGATTTCATTGCTCGTTGGAAGGGATTAACGTATTCCCTAAGTTTAGCACTCCCTCAGGAGGAACTGTTGCCAATATGTGTGGAAAATTTGCGTGACGAATTACGCACGCCATTGATCCCTATGAAATACACAGGAGGGTTTCGAGACCTTACTTCAATCGTTCAACAGATTAAAGATTCCCTTATACAGGCTAAGGTTAAATCTCGTATAATTCCATCAGCTTTAGGAAGGAGAATGGGTAAAGCGGAAACTGCTATAGTTATGCTTAAACAAGCACCTGTACCTATTTCTACTTCAAAACCTTCATATTCTCGAAAGGCTCCACCTCCTGAACGCCAACAACAAAGGTTGTTTCATCCAAATGATCAAAGATATCAACGACGAAAACAATTTGAGGATTTGAAGAGTAAAACATACTCTTTCCGAAATGAGCAAGTTCCTGGTTACTTCATTTCAGCTCTGGAAAATAATTTGGTTCAATTACCAGTGCCCAAGAAGCCAAACAAGGAAGGAGATGAAGACCGTCCCAATTATTGTCCCTTTCATCAAATGTTGGGGCATCCCATCCAGGAGTGTTTTGTCTTTAAATACCTCCTGCAAAAGATGGTCGACTTGGGACAAGTCAAATTGAAGGGTTCTTCAGCTCATGTAGTGTGTATTACCGCTACAGATCCAGAGGAAGGAGGCGAGTGGCAGGAAGTCAAAAGCAAAACTGCGAAGAAATATGATGATTGGATGGTCAGAAAGACAATCAATTGGACCCATTCCATTTTGCGAACACAATTGAAGAAGCCAATTTTGTCTCCTACAAAAGCTGCAGTAAAGCCTCCATCAAAAGACAAATCCTCAAAAGGGCAGCGCAATTCAAAAAAGAAAGAGGAATCAGAAGAAGATGAGTACGTATCAAAGCCTAAATTTTCTTTGACTCTGGAATATTTCATGCCATATACTTCAAAGCCACGGGCACCGCCCCACCAAATGGCACAACTTAAACAGGCTAACCAGGAAGAGTCTTTATCGGACGAAGAGTTAATCTTTGGTTCTGTTAATATGATTCAATTAACAGATCCATATTCCAGTCTTGATGAGCCTGAATTCCCTGTATCAAATAAGGGAATACGAGGAAGTTCTAGAGGTTCAGGATACAGGGGAAGATGTGGATCTTTCCGAAGCCACTACTCTAATTTTACCCCTGCTAGCACAGTATATGCAGCCGAAACTCGTGGTAGAGCCCTTCAGCGAGCTCAAAAAGAACAAGCAAGTTCTTCTGCCAATGGAAAACTCAGTTTTGGCACAGTTATTTTGGAAGACCGATTAAAGGTTCCATCTTCTTTATCTCAGCAAGTAAATGGATCTAATCAGTCTAATCTTCCAAAACCAAGGATGTTGCCAACTTCAATAAAAGATGCATCAGCTTCCAAATCATCTGCTTCCAAGGTACCTGCTAAACCGCATATTCCTATTGGGAAACACAGACCTCTAGATCAAAAGTATGATATATTGAAACACTTGGCCCAAGTACCAGCCAAGTTATCAATTTTGGATGCTTTGAATCTGTCAAAAGATCTTCGGGAAGCACTCATCGAAGCTTTGTCAAGTCCTCAGGAGTTTGAAGCTGAAATTGCTGCAGCTGAAATCTATCACATAGAGAATAATCCTACAGAATTCCATGCAGTAATATCTTTTACTGATAAAGATGAAGATGATGTTGTGCATGGGCACATAAAACCTTTGTACTTATCTGGAAAAGTCAATGGTGTAGATATTCGAAGAGCTTTCATTGACAATGGTTCAGGAGTCAACCTCATGCCCATTCGTACACTTCGTCGATTGGGCCTCACGGAATCTGATTTATCTCTTTCTACCATGATGTTACAAGGATATGATAAAAATGAATAAGAACCACTGGGAGAAGTTACACTGTAGAGACCCGAAGCCTGACGTACATGGACATTACATTACTTTTGCGGAATACTTAGTACATAACAAAAACACACACACAAGGATCGTAATAGTTTAGTGTCTTTGGAAACTCGGAACGTAATCTTCTAATCGTGGAGAAAGATCTTCAATATCTCCCATAAAGATCTTCTTTTTTTTTTCTACCTAAAACATTTCTTTATATCCTGGGGAAAAGAAAACATAAAAGGGTGAGCTCAAATGCTCAGTAAGGGTAAACAAAAGAAATATCAATCACATAATTTTCATAAGAACATAACATTTTTGGAAATCTTAACCTGCAAAAGAGAGCATAATTTCATAACATGGGATAAATCATAGTAGTGAAAATGAAATCATAACATAAAACATTACTCATTGTGGCATACACACATAATCATAGAGAATCATTTCTTGTTAGTCAAGACTCATTGCCAAGACTATCTTAGTGGACAAAGTCCCTTTCTGAATCGAGTAATCCTCGTTTCAGTCCTGTTTCACTGAACCGGTATAACCTACCATTCCAGCCATGTCTATCTCATGAGATATGAAATCTTTACCCAATGCATTGGAGGGAGATATATGTCCCACCCATCTCTTAATGAATCCTTTATTATGTGTGCCACAGAATCATAAATCATACATCATTGCATAACCCATGTAATAAAAATGGGATTCTTAAACAACATGACATCATAAAACCATTCATATAAGATAAAGGAATTCATAAACATAATTCCATCACAACATAGTCAAATCAATGTAAAAATATGGATAGAAACAGAACCCTTTATTATCTTATATGGAAAATAATTTTGATAAAACACTTGAATTGAATTCTTGAGGAAAATATCCTTTCTTCTTCAAAATCAATTTCTTTTCACAAAACATCATGCAATTTTAAAAGAAAGAGATTTTATTGAAAATAGTCATGAAATCTTTTAGAGGAAGCTTCATGAAAATAAGGCTTTGTAAAACAGTATAAATCCATTCGTGCCGTATAAGTTAAAAAAAACATTCTTCGTACTTTTGTCGGAAAAGTCAAAAAGTACCTCGTACGAAAAAACGACAAAATATTCCTTTTATATTCTTTACTAAAAACTCACCGAAGGGTAAAATTGGATTTATACTTATTTAAGTGGATGGAAACAATATTACATATTGAGGGAACATGGATGTGGATGATAAAATACACCCCAGTAAATACTTACGAATAAACAATCTCGGATAAAAATGAGATTGTGATATTTCCCTTACCTTAGGTCCGATTAGCTTCGTAAGTGTCCGAACCTCCTGTATAATGATTTAAATCATGTTATTGACTTATTACAGAATCATATTCATTGTTATGATATCATATATGGTTCGCTTATGACATTATATTACCCGTTCTTTTGTAAATTCCATGTTAAAGAAGCGTTTTGGGTAAAATCGTTTCATTTATCGTAGGTGTTTTGACTTGTTGTTCTTGACATCATTATTACTTATATCATGATTTACTTACTTCCAGAATATAAAATATGATTTATATATCATATATATTCAGTATATATATATATATAATAGGTAGATAAATAAAATGAAAAACACCGTTCATGGAGACGGTAGTCCGTACGTACGCATGAACGCTGTTTTCCTTTCCTTATTGTCTTGAAATGGAAGTAAGTAGATGACTTACATATGTATATATATACATAAATCCAGTAGCTTTATAATGTCATATATTTCATTATTATTTCTTATATATACATTATAATCATTCTTAAATGGTTAACATGGAGAATGAATCTCATCGCGTCGTGGAGACGGTATTCCGTACGTACGCACGAGCGATGATATCATTTCTATAAATATTGAATTGAATTGGAGTGGATTATACAATATATCAGAATCAATATGATGTTATAATAACTATGTATAGTTATTCTTTACACCATTATACCCATCCATGTAAGGTGGTGGTGGAAAATAGATTACACCACGGCGTGGAGACGGTATTCCGTACGTACGCACGCGCGGTGATTTCTTTTTCCGTAGGATGGATAGATGGTGAAATAGGGTTGTTTCATACTTATAATAACATATCAGTATATGAGTGATACTGATGTTATTACTTCATAATGAAACAACCTAAGAAGAAGAAGTGGAAGAAGAAATAAAGATGAAAGAATTGGTAACGGTAATTACCTCTTCTTTGAAGTGCCTCTTTGAGACCTCCTCTTAGGGCACTAAAATTGGTCTTTGAGGAAGACCAGAACCTCTAGGATGTTGCTAGGGAAGTGGAGAAGTGATTTTGGCAGGGGTTGGCCGAGCTTGAGTGCTCAAATTGGTGTGAGGAGGAGGGGGAGGAGGTGTCCTTTTATAGGGGAGGAGAGGGGCACCTTAGGAATATCTCAAAATATTATTTTATATTAAAGTCAAAATCGGTTTATAATGGTTCCAAAGGGTCTTATTTCGAAGCTAAAGTGTGGATGGGTCGAAATCCTATCAACAAATAGAATTTAGACAAGTTTAGGATATTATTTTAACCTTATCAATTAGATTTACCTCTAAGTTAAATAATTTAACATTTACGGTGTCTTTTTGTTTTCTTTCACTATATGGTTAATACACTTACTATAACATGCCAAACGAACCCCAAATTGTTTATTATTAATATATATATCCTTATCTAAGTCATTTGGCCGAACCTTAGATTTTTAGGAATAAAATAACAATTAATAATATAATATTTTATTTAAAAACTATTTTGTGTCAATTTTGACACTATTTGATATATGATTTTTGTTAAAGTCATAACAGAATTAAATGTTAGAACCAGGTTGATTAAATCAACATTAATATATCATAGTAACCTAGAAAATTAGTGGAATTCATAAAAATTTTCAAATTATATTTATTTTGGTGTTTATAACATCAATTATGTCAATATTTCATTAATAAGATAATTACTGCATCATCGTTGTGTCATAAATAAGTTAAATTATTTAAAGTCTAAAAATTACAAATAAAATACCATCATGTAGGAAATCTTTTTAGCTTTCTAATGAATATTTATAGTCGAATTTATCTTATGTATAACCCCATATTAAAAATGATTTACTTATTAAACTTTGATTTTAACTATTTTAACCCTTCTTTAAATAAATTAATAATAAATGTCCTAATCTAATCCAAGTGGGCCTAAATGGTCATATTTTATTCCTAAGTTTGTTTTTGGTCGAATTAAACTTGTCCAATAGAATTAGGACATGTGTTAGGGTAATATTAATATCATATTTACCCTTAGTTACCCAATTTACTATTAACCGCGGTAAAAAAAAGTAAAAAGTTACTATTCACCAAAAATTATTTTCATCTCATTGAACCACATTTTAGTCCTTGATATTAACCGTGTCTCTCGGATTTTCGAAATTCCATTCACAGAAGCGGTAAAATTAAGTTTTATGCAAAATTCAGTTTTTAACCTACCACTTAGTGGTTTCACTATTCATCAAAAATTGAAAGTTTTCAGAAAAGTACCAAAATTTCACCCTAGGCTATAATTGATATTCCGAATTCAAAAATGATTTCTATTTTACAAAATTCCAAACATATAAGTTGCATTAATTAATTTTATAATTAATTTCCGCTGTTACAACAAATAGCGTGTTTTTAAGAGATAATAACTATCAAAAGATTGACACTTGTTTATAACTGGTTTAAATGTGAAATTACATCCAATGACCAACATTGTATTAAATTGTAAAAATATATTCTAAATATACTTTACAACCACTCAAATTAATGATTTATCACTATTAATTATTTCGATTAAAAAAGTTGTTTTTAATTATAATTTAGTAATTTTCACTATTCGTCAGAATATGAAAGTTATCTGAAAAGTACCAAAATTTCACCTTAGGCTAAATTCGATACTCCGAATCCAAAAATGAAGTTCATTTTGAAAAATAATATTTATAGAATTTTAAAAAGTGGTTATTACTATTCATAACGACTAGTTTTAATAATATTTTAATAGCATATCGTTGTTTAATGAAACTCAGTATTGCGTATTACACACGCTATCGAGGAAGGTCGCGATTGCGTGTAATGCAAGGCAAGTCAAGGATGTGTGTTGTGCAAGCTCCTTTTGGTGTAGCGTACAACACAAGACATTAGTGAAATAAAAAAGAATATTTTTCATAAAATATCGGGTTGTTACATTCTACCCCCCTTAAAATGAATTTCGCCCTCGAAATTCGTCGGGGTTATAAATGGTTTACTATTCGAAAGTTTCTTTAATAGAAACCCACATCGTAAAAGGAATACCAAAACTTGGCTTTAAAAACTAAAGTATGAAATGTAACGATTACCCAAATAAACTAATCACTGGGTTTCCACATAGGTGAAAATATGGATATGGAAGAGAAATCTAACCATCATGTTCTGATGGAGAGTGGTAGAGAACATGGCTATGGAAAAGCCAGCAATCACAAAACCATAAATTTTTGACGATCTAAGGTACCATCTGATTTATCAGATATAAGATCACTAGGACAACATTTTTGGTTTTCAAGATCGTTTCCCTAAAGTTAAAGAATTTAAATTAGAATAAATACTTACTTTATTTTGGTACAATCTCACTGTTGTTCGTGACTTTAACAATTTCCACTTCATCTCTTAAATAAATGAAGTTGAATTTGTTATTCGTGAAGTGTTAGCAGATCATGTGATAGAATGACTGGTCATTCCATCTGTCTGAAACAAAAGGTTAGCAAAAAAGATTATATACATAAGTCGATCTATAGTGAGATTAATCATATATGGTTCCTAAAATGGACTTATACATCATATGTCATATAGCTTAATATAATAAAACTAGTTTCTACTAAACAGGGACTTCCTGTAGGCCAGTGGTAGGTGATAAAGGCCAGTCGCATTTCGGTTGTGGGTTCGATTCCCACAGCCTTGTCCGAAGCGATGGGCTGTCGCCCGTCCTGTAGGTTGTCCTTTTTCTAAAACTATATTACTATAACATCCCATCAATAATATAGAAAAAAACTTCTATCCTTAAACAATACTAACTTATGTCCAACATAATCCATTCCAATCTTTAGGCTTACCCATAATACTGCAGTCCACTCTCATAATATAGTGAAAATAATTACCAGAGATTTAATACCATCGTTTATCCCCATATATCATAAGATATGTCTTGATGGTCACATTCTAAACATTCAAAGTCCTTAATCGTGTATTCTCTTGAATACCTTAGTGAAAACATGAGTGCAGTTAAAAGTTAACACTTTCCACATACCAAAATCCTCAAAATTCTATATACTCAAACCATGATATCACTTAGTCCTTATATCAATCATGAGCTCATGAATACTGTCAAATATTTCATTTTCTCATTTTCCCTTCATTATGCGCATATTATCTTTTTTTCCAAAAATACCTCAATCAATTCGAATACCACATTAGAGCAATACATAAATATTCCAATACACCATAAAAGTACCTCAACAACATTATTCTTGAATACCAATACATAAACACTTCAGTCCATCCACTTCAATGACTGTCCTGGAATAAGTCCTTCCTTGATTTAGAAGTATCTTTTTAGGTCAGGGCATTGAGTTGGGTAATGCCCATGTTCTCCACAAATAAGACATTGAACTCCATAACAATCTGTCACTCTATGACCCTTTTCTCCACACAGATAACATCGGTCCCTCCATTTGAGGTATTCCTCAAGGTTCTTCTTCCCTTCTTTAGAAATCTCAATCTTCCTTTCTTTATGATCCTCAACATGCAAACATGCATAATAGTTTATCTTCCTCTTCTTTGATGAATTAGTCATACCACTAAATTTCACCTTGTTAATCATATATCGTGATGACTGATTCGGCATAATCACAATATCTTTATCTCTAGGCATCACACAATTTTGTTGCTCATAGTCACAAATTTGTCCATTGGATTCAATGTTAACCGAATTCCTTCTGGTTCCCTCCATTAACTAAAGCACAAAAAGAATTTTGTGAGAGGCGAAATCATGCTAGGGAAGACAACATAGTAAAGGGGGAGCACCCTCAATATCTAACATATTAGGTTAAATTCTAAGATCGTTACCGTAGTTCTAGGAATATATCGTATACGTATACTTATCCTTAGGGACATCCCTAGACATACCTTAGAAATATCTCTAGGGATCTCACTAACGTTCTCACATCCTAGTTTCCAAAGGTTGACTAAACCTTTCCTCTGATACCAACTGTAGAGACCCGAAGCCTGACGTACATGGACATTACATTACTTTTGCGGAATACTTAGTACATAACAAAAACACACACACAAGGATCGTAATAGTTTAGTGTCTTTGGAAACTCGGAACGTAATCTTCTAATCGTGGAGAAAGATCTTAAATATCTCCCATAAAGATCTTCTTTTTTTTTCTACCTAAAACATTTCTTTATATCCTGGGGAAAAGAAAACATAAAAGGGTGAGCTCAAATGCTCAGTAAGGGTAAACAAAAGAAATATCAATCACATAATTTTCATAAGAACATAACATTTTTGGAAATCTTAACCTGCAAAAGAGAGCATAATTTCATAACATGGGATAAATCATAGTAGTGAAAATGAAATCATAACTTAAAACATTACTCATTGTGGCATACACACATAATCATAGAGAATCATTTCTTGTTAGTCAAGACTCATTGCCAAGACTATCTTAGTGGACAAAGTCCCTTTCTGAATCGAGTAATCCTCGTTTCAGTCCTGTTTCACTGAACCGGTATAACCTACCATTCCAGCCATGTCTATCTCATGAGATATGAAATCTTTACCCAATGCATTGGAGGGAGATATAGGTCCCACCCATCTCTTAATTAATCCTTTCTTATGTGTGCCACAGAATCATAAATCATACATCATTGCATAACCCATGTAATAAAAATGGGATTCTTAAACAACATGACATCATAAAACCATTCATATAAGATAAAGGAATTCATAAACATAATTCCATCACAACATAGTCAAATCAATGTAAAAATATGGATAGAAACAGAACCCTTTATTATCTTATATGGAAAATAATTTTGATAAAACACTTGAATTGAATTCTTGAGGAAAATATCCTTTCTTCTTCAAAATCAATTTCTTTTCACAAAACATCATGCAATTTTAAAAGAAAGAGATTTTATTGAAAATAGTCATGAAATCTTTTAGAGGAAGCTTCATGAAAATAAGGCTTTGTAAAACAGTATAAATCCATTCGTGCCGTATAAGTTAAAAAAAAACATTCTTCGTACTTTTGTCGGAAAAGTCAAAAAGTACCTCGTACGAAAAAACGACAAAAGATTCCTTTTATATTCTTTACTAAAAACTCACCGAAGGGTAAAATTGGATTTATAATTATGTAAGTGGATGGAAACAATATTACATATTGAGGGAACATGGATGTGGATGATAAAATACACCCCAGTAAATACTTACGAATAAACAATCTCGGATAAAAATGAGATTGTGATATTTCCCTTACCTTAGGTCCGATTAGCTTCGTAAGTGTCCGAACCTCCTGTATAATGATTTAAATCATGTTATTGACTTATTACAGAATCATATTCATTGTTATGATATCATATATGTTTCGCTTATGACATTATATTACCCGTTCTTTTGTAAATTCCATGTTAAAGAAGCGTTTTGGGTAAAATCGTTTCATTTATCGTAGGTGTTTTGACTTGTTGTTCTTGACATCATTATTACTTATATCATGATTTACTTACTTACAGAATATAAAATATGATTTATATATCATATATATTCAGTATATATATATATATAATAGGTAGATAAATAAAATGAAAAACACCGTTCATGGAGACGGTAGTCCGTACGTACGCATGAACGCTGTTTTCCTTTCCTTATTGTCTTGAAATGGAAGTAAGTAGATGACTTACATATGTATATATATACATAAATCCAGTAGATTTATAATGTCATATATTTCATTATTATTTCTTATATATACATTATAATCATTCTTAAATGGTTAACATGGAGAATGAATCTCATCGCGTCGTGGAGACGGTATTCCGTACGTACGCACGAGCGATGATATCATTTCTATAAATATTGAATTGAATTGGAGTGGATTATACAATATATCAGAATCAATATGATGTTATAATAACTATGTATAGTTATTCTTTACACCATTATACCCATCCGTGTAAGGTGGTGGTGGAAAATAGATTACACCACGGCGTGGAGACGGTATTCCGTACGTACGCACGCGCGGTGATTTCTTTTTCCGTAGGATGGATAGATGGTGAAATAGGGTTGTTTCATACTTATAATAACATATCATTATATGAGTGATACTGATGTTATTACTTCATAATGAAACAACCTAAGAAGAAGAAGTGGAAGAAGAAATAAAGATGAAAGAATTGGTAACGGTAATTACCTCTTCTTTGAAGTGCCTCTTTGAGACCTCCTCTTAGGGCACTAAAATTGGTCTTTGAGGAAGACCAGAACCTCTAGGATGTTGCTAGGGAAGTGGAGAAGAGATTTTGTCAGGGGTTGGCCGAGCTTGAGTGCTCAAATTGGTGTGAGGAGGAGGGGGAGGAGGTGTCCTTTTATAGGGGAGGAGAGGGGCACCTTAGGAATATCTCAAAATATTATTTTATATTAAAGTCAAAATCGGTTTATAATGGTTCCAAAGGGTCTTATTTCGAAGCTAAAGTGGGGATGGGTCGAAATCCTATCAACCAATAGAATTTAGACAAGTTTAGGATATTATTTTAACCTTATCAATTAGATTTAACTCTAAGTTAAATAATTTAACATTTACCGTGTCTTTTTGTTTTCTTTCACTATATGGTTAATACACTTACTATAACATGCCAAACGAACCCCAAATTGTTTATTATTAATATATATATCCTTATCTAAGTCATTTGGCCGAACCTTAGATTTTTAGGAATAAAATAACAATTAATAATATAATATTTTATTTAAAAACTATTTTGTGTCAATTTTGACACTATTTGATATATGATTTTTGTGAAAGTCATAACAGAATTAAATGTTCGAACCAAGTTTATTAAATCAACATTAAGATATCATAGTAACCTAGAAAATTAGTGGAATTCATAAAAATTTTCAAATTATATTTATTTTGGTGTTTATAACATCAATTATGTCAATATTTCATTAATAAGATAATTACTGCATCATCGTTGTGTCATAAATAAATTAAATTATTTAAAGTCTAAAAATTACAAATAAAATACAATCATGTAGGAAATCTTTTTAGCTTTCTAATGAATATTTATAGTAGAATTTATCTTATGTATAACCCCATATTAAAAATGATTTACTTATTAAACTTTGATTTTAACTATTTTAACCCTTCTTTAAATAAATTAATAATAAATGTCCTAATCTAATCCAAGTGGGCCTAAATGGTCATATTTTATTCCTAAGTTTGTTTTTGGTCGAATTACACTTGTCCAATAGAATTAGGACATATGTTAGGGTAATATTAATATCATATTTACCCTTAGTTACCCAATTTACTATTAACCGCGGTAAAAAAAAGTAAAAAGTTACTATTCACCAAAAATTATTTTCATCTCATTGAACCACATTTTAGTCCTTGATATTAACCGTGTCTCTCGGATTTTCGAAATTCCATTCACAGAAGCGGTAAAATTAAGTTTTATGCAAAATTCAGTTTTTAACCTACCACTTAGTGGTTTCACTATTCATCAAAAATTGAAAGTTTTCAGAAAAGTACCAAAATTTCACCCTAGGCTATAATTGATATTCCGAATTCAAAAATGATTTCTATTTTCCAAAATTCCAAAAATATAAGTTGCATTAATTAATTTTATAATTAATTTCCGCTGTTACAACAAATAGCGTGTTTTTAAGAGATAATAACTATCAAAAGATTGACACTTGTTTATAACTGGTTTAAATGTGAAATTACGTCCAATGACCAACATTGTATTAAATTGTAAAAATATATTCTAAATATACTTTACAACCACTTAAATTAATGATTTATCACTATTAATTATTTCGATTAAAAAAGTTGTTTTTAATTATAATTTAGTAATTTTCACTATTCGTCAGAATATGAAAGTTATCTGAAAAGTACCAAAATTTCACCTTAGGCTAAATTCGATACTCCGAATCCAAAAATGAAGTTCATTTTGAAAAATAAGATTTATAGAATTTTAAAAAGTGGTTATTACTATTCATAACGGCTAGTTTTAATAATATTTTAATAGCATATCGTTGTTTAATGAAACTCAGTATTGCGTATTACACACGCTATCGAGGAAGGTCGCGATTGCGTGTAATGCAAGGCAAGTCAAGGATGTGTGTTGTGCAAGCTCCTTTTGGTGTAGCGTACAACACAAGACATTAGTGAAATAAAAAAGAATATTTTTCATAAAATCTCGGGCTGTTACATTCTACCCCCCTTAAAATGAATTTCGCCCTCGAAATTCGTCGGGGTTATAAATGGTTTACTATTCGAAAGTTTCTTTAATAGAAACCCACATCGTAAAAGGAATACCAAAATTTGGCTTTAAAAACTAAAGTATGAAATGTAACGATTACCCAAATAAACTAATCACTGGGTTTCCACATAGGTGAAAATATGGATATGGAAGAGAAATCTAACCATCATGTTCTGATGGAGAGTGGTAGAGAACATGGCTATGGAAAAGACAGCAATCACAAAACCATAAATTTGTGACGATCTAAGGTACCATCTGATTCATCAGATATAAGATCACTAGGACAACATTTTTGGTTTTCAAGATCGTTTCCCTAAAGTTAAAGAATTTAAATTAGAATAAATACTTACTTTATTTTGGTACAATCTCACTGTTGTTCGTGACTTTAACAATTTACACTTCATCTCTTAAATAAATGAAGTTGAATTTGTTATTCGTGAAGTGTTAGCAGATCATGTGATAGAATGACTGGTCATTCCATCTGTCTGAAACAAAAGGTTAGCAAAAAAGATTATATACATAAGTCGATCTATAGTGAGATTAATCATATATGGTTCCTAAAATGGACTTATACATCATATGTCATATAGCTTAATATAATAAAACTAGTTTCTACTAAACAGGGACTTCCTGTAGGCCAGTGGTAGGTGATAAAGGCCAGTCGCATTTCGGTTGTGGGTTCGATTCCCACAGCCTTGTCCGAAGCGATGGGCTGTCGCCCGTCCTGCAGGTTGTCCTTTTTCTAAAACTATATTACTATAACATCCCATCAATAATATCGAAAAAAACCTATATCCTCAAACAATACTAACTTATGTCCAACATAATCCATTCCAATCTTTAGGCTTACCCATAATACTGCAGTCCACTCTCATAATATAGTGAAAACAATTACCAGAGATTTAATACCATCGTTTATCCCCATATATCATAAGATATGTCTTGATGGTCACATTCTAAACATTCAAAGTCCTTAATCATGTATTCTCTTGAATACCTTAGTGAAAACATGAGTGCAGTTAAAAGTTAACACTTTCCACATACCAAAATCCTCAAAATTCTATATACTCAAACCATGATATCACTTAGTCCTTATATCAATCATGAGCTCATGAATACTGTCAAATATTTCATTTTCTCATTTTCCCTTCATTATGCGCATATCATCTTTTTTTCCAAAAATACCTCAATCACTTCGAATACCACATTAGAGCAATACATAAATATTCCAATACACCATAAAATCACCTCAACAACATTATTCTTGAATACCAATACATAAACACTTCAGTCCATCCACTTCAATGACTGTCCTGGAATAAGTCCTTCCTTGATTTAGAAGTATCTTTTTAGGTCAGGGCATTGAGTTGGGTAATGCCCATGTTCTCCACAAATAAGACATTGAACTCCATAACAATCTGTCACTCTATGACCCTTTTCTCCACACAGATAACATCGGTCCCTCCATTTGAGGTATTACTCAAGGTTCTTCTTCCCTTCTTTAGAAATCTCAATCTTCCTTTCTTTATGATCCTCAACATGAAAACATGCATAATAGTTTATCTTCCTCTTCTTTGATGAATTAGTCATACCACTAAATTTCACCTTGTTAATCATATATCGTGATGACTGATTCGGCATAATCACAATATCTTTATCTCTAGGCATCACACAATTTTGTTGCTCATAGTCACAAATTTGTCCATTGGATTCAATGTTAACCGAATTCCTTCTGGTTCCCTCCATTAACTAAAGCACAAAAAGAATTTTGTGAGAGGCGAAATCATGCTAGGGAAGACAACATAGTAAAGGGGGAGCACCCTCAATATCTAACATATTAGGTTAAATTCTAAGATCGTTACCGTAGTTCTAGGAATATATCCTATACGTATACTTATCCTTAGGGACATCCGTAGACATACCTTAGAAATATCTCTAGGGATCTCACTAACGTTCTCACATCCTAGTTTCCAAAGGTTGACTAAACCTTTCCTCTGATACCAACTGTAGAGACCCGAAGCCTGACTTACATGGACATTACATTACTTTTGCGGAATACTTAGTACATAACAAAAACACACACACAAGGATCGTAATAGTTTAGTGTCTTTGGAAACTCGGAACGTAATCTTCTAATCGTGGAGAAAGATCTTCAATATCTCCCATAAAGATCTTCTTTTTTTTTCTACCTAAAACATTTCTTTATATCCTGGGGAAAAGAAAACATAAAAGGGTGAGCTCAAATGCTCAGTAAGGGTAAACAAAAGAAATATCAATCACATAATTTTCATAAGAACATAACATTTTTGGAAATCTTAACCTGCAAAAGAGAGCATAATTTCATAACATGGGATAAATCATAGTAGTGAAAATGAAATCATAACTTAAAACATTACTCATTGTGGCATACACACATAATCATAGAGAATCATTTCTTGTTAGTCAAGACTCATTGCCAAGACTATCTTAGTGGACAAAGTCCCTTTCTGAATCGAGTAATCCTCGTTTCAGTCCTGTTTCACTGAACCGGTATAACCTACCATTCCAGCCATGTCTATCTCATGAGATATGAAATCTTTACACAATGCATTGGAGGGAGATATAGGTCCCACCCATCTCTTAATGAATCCTTTCTTATGTGTGCCACAGAATCATAAATCATACATCATTGCATAACCCATGTAATAAAAATGGGATTCTTAAACAACATGACATCATAAAACCATTCATATAAGATAAAGGAATTCATAAACATAATTCCATCACAACATAGTCAAATCAATGTAAAAATATGGATAGAAACAGAACCCTTTATTATCTTATATGGAAAATAATTTTGATAAAACACTTGAATTGAATTCTTGAGGAAAATATCCTTTCTTCTTCAAAATCAATTTCTTTTCACAAAACATCATGCAATTTTAAAAGAAAGAGATTTTATTGAAAATAGTCATGAAATATTTTAGAGGAAGCTTCATGAAAATAAGGCTTTGTAAAACAGTATAAATCCATTTGTGCCATATAAGTTAAAAAAAACATTCTTCGTACTTTTGTCGGAAAAGTCAAAAAGTACCTCGTACGAAAAAACGACAAAAGATTCCTTTTATATTCTTTACTAAAAACTCACCGAAGGGTAAAATTGGATTTATACTTATGTAAGTGGATGGAAACAATATTACATATTGAGGGAACATGGATGTGGATGATAAAATACACCCCAGTAAATACTTACGAATAAACAATCTCGGATAAAAATGAGATTGTGATATTTCCCTTACCTTAGGTCCGATTAGCTTCGTAAGTGTCCGAACCTCCTGTATAATGATTTAAATCATGTTATTGACTTATTACAGAATCATATTCATTGTTATGATATCATATATGGTTCTCTTATGACATTATATTACCCGTTCTTTTGTAAATTCCATGTTAAAGAAGCGTTTTGGGTAAAATCGTTTCATTTATCGTAGGTGTTTTGACTTGTTGTTCTTGACATCATTATTACTTATATCATGATTTACTTACTTCCAGAATATAAAATATGATTTATATATCATATATATTCAGTATATATATATATATATATATAATAGGTAGATAAATAAAATGAAAAACACCGTTCATGGAGACGGTAGTCCGTACGTACGCATGAACGCTGTTTTCCTTTCCTTATTGTCTTGAAATGGAAGTAAGTAGATGACTTACATATGTATATATATACATAAATCCCGTAGCTTTATAATGTCATATATTTCATTATTATTTCTTATATATACATTATAATCATTCTTAAATGGTTAACATGGAGAATGAATCTCATCGCGTCGTGGAGACGGTATTCCGTACGTACGCACGAGCGATGATATCATTTCTATAAATATTGAATTGAATTGGAGTGGATTATACAATATATCAGAATCAATATGATGTTATAATAAATATGTATAGTTATTCTTTACACCATTATACCCATCCGTGTAAGGTGGTGGTGGAAAATAGATTACACCACGGCGTGGAGACGGTATTCCGTACGTACGCACGCGCGGTGATTTCTTTTTCCGTAGGATGGATAGATGGTGAAATAGGGTTGTTTAATACTTATAATAACATATCAGTATATGAGTGATACTGATGTTATTACTTCATAATGAAACAACCTAAGAAGAAGAAGTGGAAGAAGAAATAAAGATGAAAGAATTGGTAACGGTAATTACCTCTTCTTTGAAGTGCCTCTTTGAGACCTCCTCTTAGGGCACTAAAATTGGTCTTTGAGGAAGACCAGAACCTCTAGGATGTTCCTAGGGAAGTGGAGAAGAGATTTTGGCAGGGGTTGGCCGAGCTTGAGTGCTCAAATTGGTGTGAGGAGGAGGGGGAGGAGGTGTCCTTTTATAGGGGAGGAGAGGGGCACCTTAGGAATATCTCAAAATATTATTTTATATTAAAGTCAAAATCGGTTTATAATGGTTCCAAAGGGTCTTATTTCGAAGCTAAAGTGGGGATGGGTCGAAATCCTATCAACCAATAGAATTTAGACAAGTTTAGGATATTATTTTAACCTTATCAATTAGATTTAACTCTAAGTTAAATAATTTAACATTTACCGTGTCTTTTTTTTTTCTTTCACTATATGGTTAATACACTTACTAAAACATGCCAAACGAACCCCAAATTGTTTATTATTAATATATATATCCTTATCTAAGTCATTTGGCATAACCTTAGATTTTTAGGACTAAAATAACAATTAATAATATAATATTTTATTTAAAAACTATTTTGTGTCAATTTTGACACTATTTGATATATGATTTTTGTGAAAGTCATAACAGAATTAAATGTTCGAACCAAGTTGATTAAATCCACATTAATATATCATAGTAACCTAGAAAATTAGTGTAATTCATAAAAATTTTCAAATTATATTTATTTTGGTGTTTATAACATTAATTATGTCAATATTTCATTAATAAGATAATTACTGCATCATCGTTGTGTCATAAATAAGTTAAATTATTTAAAGTCTAAAAATTACAAATAAAATACCATCATGTAGGAAATATTTTTAGCTTTCTAATTAATATTTATATTCGAATTTATCTTATGTATAACCCCATATTAAAAATGATTTACTTATTAAACTTTGATTTTAACTATTTTAACCCTTCTTTAAATAAATTAATAATAAATGTCCTAATCTAATCCAAGTGGGCCTAAATGGTCATATTTTATTCCTAAGTTTGTTTTTGGTCGAATTACACTTGTCCAATAGAATTAGGACATGTGTTAGGGTAATATTAATATCATATTTACCCTTAGTTACCCAATTTACTATTAACCGCGGTAAAAAAAAGTAAAAAGTTACTATTCACCAAAAATTATTTTCATCTCATTGAACCACATTTTAGTCCTTGATATTAACCGTGTATCTCGGATTTTCGAAATTCCATTCACAGAAGCGGTAAAATTAAGTTTTATGCAAAATTCAGTTTTTAACCTACCACTTAGTGGTTTCACTATTCATCAAAAATTGAAAGTTTTCAGAAAAGTACCAAAATTTCACCCTAGGCTATAATTGATATTCCGAATTCAAAAATGATTTCTATTTTACAAAATTCCAAACATATAAGTTGCATTAATTAATTTTATAATTAATTTCCGCTGTTACAACAAATAGCGTGTTTTTAAGAGATAACAACTATCAAAAGATTGACACTTGTTTATAACTGGTTTAAATGTGAAATTACATCCAATGACCAACATTGTATTAAATTGTAAAAATATATTCTAAATATACTTTACAACCACTCAAATTAATGATTTATCACTATTAATTATTTCGATTAAAAAAGTTGTTTTTAATTATAATTTAGTAATTTTCACTATTCGTCAGAATATGAAAGTTATCTGAAAAGTACCAAAATTTCACCTTAGGCTAAATTCGATACTCCGAATCCAAAAATGAAGTTCATTTTGAAAAATAAGATTTATAGAATTTTAAAAAGTGGTTATTACTATTCATAACGGCTAGTTTTAATAATATTTTAATAGCATATCGTTGTTTAATGAAACTCAGTATTGCGTATTACACACGCTATCGAGGAAGGTCGCGATTGCGTGTAATGCAAGGCAAGTCAAGGATGTTTGTTGTGCAAGCTTCTTTTGGTGTAGCGTACAACACAAGACATTAGTGAAATAAAAAAGAATATTTTTCATAAAATCTCGGGCTGTTACATTCTACCCCCCTTAAAATGAATTTCGCCCTCGAAATTCGTCGGGGTTATAAATGGTTTACTATTCGAAAGTTTCTTTAATAGAAACCCACATCGTAAAAGGAATACCAAAACTTGGCTTTAAAAACTAAAGTATGAAATGTAACGATTACCCAAATAAACTAATCACTGGGTTTCCACATAGGTGAAAATATGGATATGGAAGAGAAATCTAACCATCATGTTCTGATGGAGAGTGGTAGAGAACATGGCTATGGAAAAGCCAGCAATCACAAAACCATAAATTTGTGACGATCTAAGGTACCATCTGATTCATCAGATATAAGATCACTAGGACAACATTTTTGGTTTTCAAGATCGTTTCCCTAAAGTTAAAGAATTTAAATTAGAATAAATACTTACTTTATTTTGGTACAATCTCACTGTTGTTCGTGACTTTAACAATTTCCACTTCATCTCTTAAATAAATGAAGTTGAATTTGTTATTCGTGAAGTGTTAGCAGATCATGTGATAGAATGACTGGTCATTCCATCTGTCTGAAACAAAAGGTTAGCAAAAAAGATTATATACATAAGTCGATCTATAGCGAGATTAATCATATATGGTTCCTAAAATGGACTTATACATCATATGTCATATAGCTTAATATAATAAAACTAGTTTCTACTAAACAGGGACTTCCTGTAGGCCAGTGGTAGGTGATAAAGGCCAGTCGCATTTCGGTTGTGGGTTCGATTCCCACAGCCTTGTCCGAAGCGATGGGCTGTCGCCCGTCCTGCAGGTTGTCCTTTTTCTAAAACTATATTACTATAACATCCCATCAATAATATCGAAAAAAACTTCTATCCTTAAACAATACTAACTTATGTCCAACATAATCCATTCCAATCTTTAGGCTTACCCATAATACTGCAGTCCACTCTCATAATATAGTGAAAACAATTACCAGAGATTTAATACCATCGTTTATCCCCATATATCATAAGATATGTCTTGATGGTCACATTCTAAACATTCAAAGTCCTTAATCGTGTATTCTCTTGAATACCTTAGTGAAAACATGAGTGCAGTTAAAAGTTAACACTTTCCACATACCAAAATCCTGAAAATTATATATACTCAAACCATGATATCACTTAGTCCTTATATCAATCATGAGCTCATGAATACTGTCAAATATTTCATTTTCTCATTTTCCCTTCATTATGCGCATATCATCTTTTTTTCCAAAAATACATCAATCACTTCGAATACCACATTAGAGCAATACATAAATATTCCAATACACCATAAAAGTACCTCAACAACATTATTCTTGAATACCAATACATAAACACTTCAGTCCATCCACTTCAATGACTGTCCTGGAATAAGTCCTTCCTTGATTTAGAAGTATCTTTTTAGGTCAGGGCATTGAGTTGGGTAATGCCCATGTTCTCCACAAATAAGACATTGAACTCCATAACAATCTGTCACTCTATGACCCTTTTCTCCACACAGATAACATCGGTCCCTCCATTTGAGGTATTCCTCAAGGTTCTTCTTCCCTTCTTTAGAAATCTCAATCTTCCTTTCTTTATGATCCTCAACATGCAAACATGCATAATAGTTTATCTTCCTCTTCTTTGATGAATTAGTCATACCACTAAATTTCACCTTGTTAATCATATATCGTGATGACTGATTCAGCATAATCAAAATATCTTTATCTCTAGGC
Source organism: Viscum album (assembly GCA_963277665.1). Taxonomy (NCBI): domain Eukaryota; kingdom Viridiplantae; phylum Streptophyta; class Magnoliopsida; order Santalales; family Viscaceae; genus Viscum; species Viscum album. The sequence goes on from OY728158.1 coordinate 1,471,654,544, forward strand.
ATCACACAATTTTGTTGCTCATAGTCACAAATTTGTCCATTGGATTCAATGTTAACCGAATTCCTTCTGGTTCCCTCCATTAACTAAAGCACAAAAAGAATTTTGTGAGAGGAGAAATCATGCTAGGGAAGACAACATAGTAAAGGGGGAGCACCCTCAATATCTAACATATTAGGTTAAATTCTAAGATCGTTACCGTAGTTCTAGGAATATATCCTATACGTATACTTATCCTTAGGGACATCCCTAGACATACCTTAGAAATATCTCTAGGGATCTCACTAACGTTCTCACATCCTAGTTTCCAAAGGTTGACTAAACCTTTCCTCTGATACCAACTGTAGAGACCCGAAGCCTGACGTACATGGACATTACATTACTTTTGCGGAATACTTAGTACATAACAAAAACACACACACAAGGATCGTAATAGTTTAGTGTCTTTGGAAACTCGGAACGTAATCTTCTAATCGTGGAGAAAGATCTTCAATATCTCCCATAAAGATCTTCTTTTTTTTTCTACCTAAAACATTTCTTTATATCCTGGGGAAAAGAAAACATAAAAGGGTGAGCTCAAATGCTCAGTAAGGGTAAACAAAAGAAATATCAATCACATAATTTTCATAAGAGCATAACATTTTTGGAAATCTTAACCTGCAAAAGAGAGCATAATTTCATAACATGGGATAAATCATAGTAGTGAAAATGAAATCATAACTTAAAACATTACTCATTGTGGCATACACACATAATCATAGAGAATCATTTCTTGTTAGTCAAGACTCATTGCCAAGACTGTCTTAGTGGACAAAGTCCCTTTCTGAATCGAGTAATCCTTGTTTCAGTCCTGTTTCACTGAACCGGTATAACCTACCATTCCAGCCATGTCTATCTCATGAGATATGAAATCTTTACCCAATGCATTGGTGGGAGATATAGGTCCCACCCATCTCTTAATGAATCCTTTCTTATGTGTGCCACAGAATCATAAATCATACATCATTGCATAACCCATGTAATAAAAATGGGATTCTTAAACAACATGACATCATAAAACCATTCATATAAGATAAAGGAATTCATAAACATAATTCCATCACAACATAGTCAAATCAATGTAAAAATATGGATAGAAACAGAACCCTTTATTATCTTATATGGAAAATAATTTTGATAAAACACTTGAATTGAATTCTTGAGGAAAATATCCTTTCTTCTTCAAAATCAATTTCTTTTCACAAAACATCATGCAATTTTAAAAGAAAGAGATTTTATTGAAAATAGTCATGAAATCTTTTAGAGGAAGCTTCATGAAAATAAGGCTTTGTAAAACAGTATAAATCCATTCGTGCCATATAAGTTAAAAAAAAACATTCTTCGTACTTTTGTCGGAAAAGTCAAAAAGTACCTCGTACGAAAAAACGACAAAAGATTCCTTTTATATTCTTTACTAAAAACTCACCGAAGGGTAAAATTGGATTTATACTTATGTAAGTGGATGGAAACAATATTACATATTGAGGGAACATGGATGTGGATGATAAAATACACCCCAGTAAATACTTACGAATAAACAATCTCGGATAAAAATGAGATTGTGATATTTCCCTTACCTTAGGTCCGATTAGCTTCGTAAGTGTCCGAACCTCCTGTATAATGATTTAAATCATGTTATTGACTTATTAAAGAATCATATTCATTGTTATGATATCATATATGGTTCTCTTATGACATTATATTACCCGTTCTTTTGTAAATTCCATGTTAAAGAAGCGTTTTGGGTAAAATCGTTTCATTTATCGTAGGTGTTTTGACTTGTTGTTCTTGACATCATTATTACTTATATCATGATTTACTTACTTCCAGAATATAAAATATGATTTATATATCATATATATTCAGTATATATATATATATAATAGGTAGATAAATAAAATGAAAAACACCGTTCATGGAGACGGTAGTCCGTACGTACGCATGAACGCTGTTTTCCTTTCCTTATTGTCTTGAAATGGAAGTAAGTAGATGACTTACATATGTATATATATACATAAATCCAGTAGCTTTATAATGTCATATATTTCATTATTATTTCTTATATATACATTATAATCATTCTTAAATGGTTAACATGGAGAATGAATCTCATCGCGTCGTGGAGACGGTATTCCGTACGTACGCACGAGCGATGATATCATTTCTATAAATATTGAATTGAATTGGAGTGGATTATACAATATATCAGAATCAATATGATGTTATAATAACTATGTATAGTTATTCTTTACACCATTATACCCATCCGTGTAAGGTGGTGGTGGAAAATAGATTACACCACGGCGTGGAGACGGTATTCCGTACGTACGCACGCGCGGTGATTTCTTTTTCCGTAGGATGGATAGATGGTGAAATAGGGTTGTTTCATACTTATAATAACATATCAGTATATGAGTGATACTGATGTTATTACTTCATAATGAAACAACCTAAGAAGAAGAAGTGGAAGAAGAAATAAAGATGAAAGAATTGGTAACGGTAATTACCTCTTCTTTGAAGTGCCTCTTTGAGACCTCCTCTTAGGGCACTAAAATTGGTCTTTGAGGAAGACCAGAACCTCTAGGATGTTGCTAGGGAAGTGGAGAAGAGATTTTGGCAGGGGTTGGCCGAGCTTGAGTGCTCAAATTGGTGTGAGGAGGAGGGGGAGGAGGTGTCCTTTTATAGGGGAGGAGAGGGGCACCTTAGGAATATCTCAAAATATTATTTTATATTAAAGTCAAAATCGGTTTATAATGGTTCCAAAGGGTCTTATTTCGAAGCTAAAGTGGGGATGAGTCGAAATACTATCAACCAATAGAATTTAGACAAGTTTAGGATATTATTTTAACCTTATCAATTAGATTTAACTCTAAGTTAAATAATTTAACATTTACCGTGTCTTTTTGTTTTCTTTCACTATATGGTTAATACACTTACTATAACATGTCAAACGAACCCCAAATTGTTTATTATTAATATATATATCCTTATCTAAGTCATTTTGCCGAACCTTAGATTTTTAGGAATAAAATAACAATTAATAATATAATATTTTATTTAAAAACTATTTTGTGTCAATTTTGACACTATTTGATATATGATTTTTGTGAAAGTCATAACAGAATTAAATTTTCAAACCCAGTTGATTAAATCAACATTAATATATCATAGTAACCTAGAAAATTAGTGGAATTCATAAAAATTTTCAAATTATATTTATTTTGGTGTTTATAACATCAATTATGTCAATATTTCATTAATAAGATAATTACTGCATCATCGTTGTGTCATAAATAAATTAAATTATTTAAAGTCTAAAAATTACAAATAAAATACCATCATGTAGGAAATCTTTTTAGCTTTCTAATGAATATTTATAGTCGAATTTATCTTATGTATTACCCCATATTAAAAATTATTTACTTATTAAACTTTGATTTTAACTATTTTAACCCTTCTTTAAATAAATTAATAATAAATGTCCTAATCTAATCCAAGTGGGCCTAAATGGTCATATTTTATTCCTAAGTTTGTTTTTGGTCGAATTACACTTGTCCAATAGAATTAGGACAAGTGTTAGGGTAATATTAATATCATATTTACCCTTAGTTACCCAATTTACTATTAACCGCGGTAAAAAAAAGTAAAAAGTTACTATTCACCAAAAATTATTTTCATCTCATTGAACCACATTTTAGTCCTTGATATTAACCGTGTATCTCGGATTTTCGAAATTCCATTCACAGAAGCGGTAAAATTAAGTTTTATGCAAAATTCAGTTTTTAACCTACCACTTAGTGGTTTCACTATTCATCAAAAATTGAAAGTTTTCAGAAAAGTACCAAAATTTCACCCTAGGCTATAATTGATATTCCGAATTCAAAAATGATTTCTATTTTACAAAATTCCAAACATATAAGTTGCATTAATTAATTTTATAATTAATTTCCGCTGTTACAACAAATAGCGTGTTTTTAAGAGATAATAACTATCAAAAGATTGACACTTGTTTATAACTGGTTTAAATGTGAAATTACATCCAATGACCAACATTGTATTAAATTGTAAAAATATATTCTAAATATACTTTACAACCACTCAAATTAATGATTTATCACTATTAATTATTTCGATTAAAAAAGTTGTTTTTAATTATAAATTAGTAATTTTCACTATTCGTCAGAATATGAAAGTTATCTGAAAAGTACCAAAATTTCACCTTAGGCTAAATTCGATACTCCGAATCCAAAAATGAAGTTCATTTTGAAAAATAATATTTATAGAATTTTAAAAAGTGGTTATTACTATTCATAAAGGCTAGTTTTAATAATATTTTAATAGCATATCGTTGTTTAATGAAACTCAGTATTGCGTATTACACACGCTATCGAGGAAGGTCGCGATTGCGTGTAATGCAAGGCAAGTCAAGGATGTGTGTTGTGCAAGCTCCTTTTGGTGTAGCGTACAACACAAGACATTAGTGAAATAAAAAAGAATATTTTTCATAAAATCTCGGGCTGTTACATACACTCAGAACTCAGTTTAGGGATCTTGTATCCAATTCGGATTTCATGATTGTTGATCAAGACTCAGCTTTCAATATCTTGCTTGGAAGACCCTGGCTACATCAGCATGCAGCTATTCCTTCATCATACCATCAATGTATCAAATACTGTTTCGATGGTCAAGTTGGAACATTTTATGGTGATAAGGCCCCGTTCAAGACATGTGAGTCTCAATACATTGAGGCTGAATTTTATCACATGAAGGGAAGAGAAAAATATACAATGAAGGAAATTACCAAAGTTAATGCTCCATATGGTTTGGAGAAAATTCTAATAATTCCATTTACACATGTGAGTACAGATTATGTGTTACCTATCAGTCAAATTGACAAAATAGGCCCAAATCAAAATACTCTTATGGAAAGATCCATAATGTCAATTACGGCGATCGAGCCAGACAACATGGGAGAAATTGATAACCTACCAAGCAGTGATGAAAGCATAAGTGGTGACGTTTTCATTTCATCTGCTGAAGTCCAACAAGTCTATACTTCGCTAATCAGGCCAGAAGAAGTTATAGCAACACCAGAGGTGAATAATGATGTCGATTCTCAATCCATCATCTCCTCTTTATTTCCCAAAGAAGACCCTTTATCATCAATAGGGTCGGAAATGGAAGCTTCTTCTTCAAAATGTGAAAATTTTGACATCTCTTATGATCATGAGAATTTCGTTTTGTCATCTACTTTGAAAGTAGAAACGGAAGAAATAACACATGATGAAGAGGAAGAGGAAGATCTTAGAGATGCTCCTCCAGCATTTGAAGAGCGTATCTCTACCACTGTGGATGAACTCAAAGAAGTAAATCTGGGTACAGAGAAAGATCCACTCCCCACTTTAATTAGTGCGGCCATGACCCTTGAAGAGAAAGAGATGTATATTTCTTTTCTAAAGCAAAATAAAGATATTTTTTCTTGGAATTATACAGAAATGCCTGGGCTTGATCCTGATGTTGCTACTCATCATTTGGGTTTACCAAAAGAACATCGAGGTTTTAAGCAAGCCGCGAGAAGAACACACCCAACCTATGCTTCCAAAATTGAAGCTGAAGTGGATAAGATGATCAAAGCCAACTTCGTTAGAGAATTTAAATATCCCAAGTGGTTGGCTAATATTGTCCCTGTAAAGAAGAAGAACAGAAAAATTAGGGTTTGCATCGATTTCAGAGATCTTAATCGGTATTCTCCTAAAGATGATTTCCCAGTTCCGATTACAGAACTCTTAATTGATGCGACAGCTGGCTATGAAGTACTTTCTTTCATGGATGGATATTCCGGATATAATCAGATTCGAATGGCCCCATAAGATGAGGAATATACAGCCTTCAGAGCTCCTCAAGGTGTGTTTTGTTACCGGGTGATGCCCTTTGGTTTAAAGAATGCAGGTGCAACATATCAACGCGCCATGCATCGTATCTTCAAACCTCTTTTAGGGAAGTTTGTTGAATGCTATGTAGATGATTTGGTGGTTAAATCCAAACAACATTCTAATCACTTGGCTGATTTGGAAGTCATATTCCACAAGCTTCGACAACATAATTTGAAGATGAACCCCTTAAAATGTGCTTTTGGGGTAACCTCAGGAAAATTCCTCGGCTTTGTTGTACGCCATCGCGGTATTGAAGTCGATCCTGAGAAGACCAAATCAATCCTTGGTATATCACCTCTTCAGAATTTGAAATAATTAAGAGGACTTCAAGGACACTTAGCCTATATTCGGCGTTTCATCGCCAATTTGGCAGGCAAAAGTTTACCCTTTACCAAATTATTGAAGAAAGGAGTCACTTACCAGTGGACTGAAGAATGTCAAGAAGCATTTGATGTTCTCAAGAAATACCTCTTGAGTCCACCAGTACTCATGCCACCTGTTGAGGGTAGACCGCTTATCCTCTATGTGACAGCTCTAGAGCGATCATTGGGTGCCTTTCTCGCTCAAAAGAATGATACTGGGAATGAAAATAGTCTCTACTATCTCAGTAGAACTATGCTTGAAGCAGAAACCCGGTATTCAAGTATTGAGAAGTGCTGCCTAGCATTAATCTTTGCAGTTCAAAAACTGAGACACTACCTGCAACATCACGAGGTCCAATTGGTATCTCGTAATAATCCGCTCAAATTCATCCTTAGTCGTCCAATGCTTACAGGACGTCTGGCATGGTGGGCGGTTATTCTACAGCAGTTCGACATTCAGTATGTGTCTCAAAAGGCAATTAAGGGCCAAGCTCTGGCTGATTTCCTGGCTGAACATCCTTTAGTGGAAGACACGTATTCTGATATTGAACTCCCTGATGAGGAAGTTTTCTCTATTCAAGAGAGTCCTCAAACATGCGAAATGTATTTTGATGGTGCTTCTAGAAGTCCAACAGGGAAGAAAATGGAAAATCCTAAATTCAATAAATTTGGTTTAGGAATTGTGCTCATTTCTCCAGATAAGGCAGTGTTACCTTATTCCTTTTTGTTGTGGGAAGGTGGTACCAATAATGAAGCTGAATACCAAGCTCTCATTACAGTCTTGGAGTTATCACTTCAAGCACAAGTGAATCACTTAAAGGTGAAAGGTGATTCAGAACTGGTAATCAAACAAGTCAATGGGGATTATGCCATCAAAAAAGAAGAATTAATCCCTTTGTATGATTACGTCAGAGAGTTAATGTCAGAATTCCCTTCAGAACCGACATTTTCTTATGTCCCAAGATCACAAAATGCTCAAGCTGATGCACTGGCTAATATAGCCACAGCTTTAGCAGATCCAAATCGGGACGAGACAACCATCAGTATTGCCCACCGTCATGCAATTTCACCTTATGTTCAAGTCAGAACAGAGGGAATTAATGAAATTAGTCCCATTCCTGAACCGTATGGTCATACTACAGGATGGATGTCACCTATCAGGGAATATCTTCAAAATGGAACACTTCCACCTGATAGAGCCGAGAAGGAACAAATCCGGCGACGTGTGGTCAATTTTACTCTTTATGATAGCCAAAACCACCTCGAGAAAATTCTCTACAAACGTGGTTTTGATGGAGTTCTCTTCAGATGTATTCATGGTGAAGAGACAATGGCTGTCATAAAAGAAGTGCATGCAGGAGTCTGTGGTGCCCACCAGTCTGGACATAGACTGTCTGATCAAATTCGAAGGCTTGGATACTTTTGGCCTTCAATAATAAAAGATTGTGTTAATTTCACAAAGAAGTGTCATTCATGCCAAGTATATGCCAACTTCATTCATAAACCTACAGAGTTGCTTCATACAGCTAAATACTCATGGCCATTTTCCACATGGGGAATGGATGTGGTGGGACCTTACCCTTCAACTATGGCCAAGCAGTTTAAGTACATTCTTACTGCTACTGATTTCTTTTCCAAATGGGCAGAGGCAGTACCTCTCAAAGAAGTCAGTTCTAAATGCATTGTTAGCTTCATCAAGTCTAACATCATTACTAGATTTGGTGTCCCTCATACCATATTGACGGACAACGACACCAACTTCTGTTCTTCTGAGGTGAAGAAATTGTATCAAGAATACAACATTAAGTCCAACCATTCATCTCGATATCATGTGGCGGCTAATGGCTAGATAGAAGCCTTCAACAAGACTCTTTCAAATATAATGCAAAAGATGGTGGATAGAGATAAGAGGTCATGGCCTGATAAACTCTTTCATGCTTTATGGGCTTATCGGACTACCACTCGCAATGCAACGCGGTCAACTCCATATTCATTGGTATATGGAACAAAAGCAGTCTTTCCAATTGAAGTTCAATTTCCCTCATTCAGAATAGCCATTTGTGATCAGTTATCTACAGATGAGCAATCCCAAAAGCGGTTGAATGAATTGGAACAGTTAGATGAGAAAAGATTTTGCACTTTGCACCACTTGGAAATCTATCAGAATCGAATAGCACGAGCTTTTAACAAAAAAGTTCATCTTCGTTCATTCATTCAGGGGGAATTGGTATTGGTTCTCAGAGCACCAATGATACCAGGAAAGAAGCCTCCCAAGCTTGAACCAAAATGGGAAGGACCTTATTCAATACATAAGGTCTACTCCAATGGAGTGTATTCTCTAAACTCAATGGATGGAGAACACATCACCACTCCAACTAATGCCAGATTTTTGAAGAAGTATTTTGCATAAACACAAAATATTGTTCCCAGAGCCAAAACAGTCACATTGGTTCATATTATGTCCTACATGACACTAAACTGTATTATGTCCTATCTACATGACATTAAACTGTACAGAAGTTCCTTATTTGTCCGAGATGACATTAAACTATATTTTGTCCGAGATGACATTAAACTATATTATGTCCGAGATGACATTAAACTATATTGTATTCTAGCAACATGACATTAAACTGTGTGGAACTTTCATTGTCCAGCATGACGTTAAACTGTGTCAGTTCCCTTATCATCCAACATGACGTTAAACTGTCACATTGGTTACTATTATGTCCTACATGACACTAAACTGTATTGTGTTCGAGATGACATTAAACTATATTATGTCCTAGCAACATGACATTAAACTGTGTGGCACTTCCAGCGTCCAGCATGACGATAAACTGTAAAAAGTCCCCAGAACTGATATCCTCATATTGGTTCACCTTAGTCCTAGCTACATGACTTTAAACTGTACAGCAATGTTCTATCGTCCAACATGACAATAAACTGTATAAATGTTCTATTGTCCAATATGACGTTAAACTGTAACAGTTACTTGAATTGTCCTACATGACATTAAACTGTTAAAAAGTTTCCAATTCGTCCAAGATGACGTTAAATTATGCAGTCCGTGTATATGACCTTAAACTATTCACATGTTCGTTAGTCCAGTATGACTTTAAACTGCATCATCATCCACAATCCATGCATATGACCTTAAACTATTCTCACTTTCGTCCAACATGACGTTAAACTGTAGGAAAGACCCTTACGTCCGGAAAGACGTTAAACTACATAAGCACTTAATAGTCCAGTATGACTTTAAACTGCATCATCATCCACGGTCCATGCATATGACCTTAAACTATTTGCCCTTTTTTCGTCCAACATGACATTAAACTGTAGAAAATAAGATGTCCCTGCAATATGACACTGAACTGTGCAGCACCAGTTCGTCCTTGCTATATGACGTTAAACTATACAGCAATGGTCCAGTATGACTTTATTCTGAAAATTCTTCCCACACGACATTAAACTGTGAAAAAGTTCCCTAAACCATCCAACATGACCTTAAACTGCATCATCCCTGGTCCATGTATATGACCATAAACTATTTGCAAATCCCTTATGTCCAGCAAGACGTTAAACTGTGACGTCCTAACTACATGACGCTAAACTGTATAAAAGTCCCTCACGTACGGAAAGACGTTAAACTATATAATCATCAATGGTCCAGCATGACATTAAACTTCACCATCCACGGTCCATGCATATGACCTTAAACTATTCGCACTTTCGTCCAACATGACATAAATGGTGTGTTATTTTGTCCTTACTGAATGACATTAAACTGCACAGTCCCCCTTTCGTCCAATATGATGTTAAACTGTTTTATCCCCATCATCCTAACTATATGACGCTAAACTGTACAGAAAATCCTTGATATGTCCTACATGACATTAAACTATATTTTGTCCCTGCTACATGACACTAAACTGTGCAGCACCAATAGTCCTAACTGCAAGACTTTAAACTGCATAGTCTCTTTATATGTCCTACATGACATTAAACTGTGCATCGTTAAGGTTATTGTTACCTCTTGTTTCTCACACAGAGTATGACTCACGTGAGCTTAGAGCGAACATCAACCATAACACTCCCTTTGGGCCACTAACCATGTGTAAGTCCCAACAACATTTTAATTAGATTGTTGTCCCCAAGAACAACTTGATCATTAATTCATTCTTTAATTGAACTACACGGACTTTGATCCTTGCCCTCCAGGCTGGGTATGTAGGCAGCCTCCCAGGTTTCAAGCCCAAAAACAATCTCTTCACATCGGTTCACCACCATCTCATATGATGTTGATTTGTGAAACCGCCCCTAGAATCAATATTTTTACATTGATTCACTTTCGTCCTTGTTATACGACGTTAAACTATACAACACTTTTGTCCGGTACGACAATAAACTACAATATTCTTTGATTTCCTCACTTGAGAGAGAATTATTATTGACATTGATTTTTTTTCTTCAATCATGTTTCATTTCAAAAAGACTACGTGCATACATGGTAATGCCTAAATTTTTTATCTCAGGTTAAACCATCATTGCACTAAAGTCCCCTTTCACCCTTCACATGTACGAACCAAATTTGTACAAAGGGAATTTCTAGAACTACGTGGGCTTGATTCCCATCCTTATGGGATACGTAGGAACGTTCGAGTATCCCTCGAATCTAGCCCCAAGTCTTTTGGGCCTAACCCCAAATTTCACTTTCAGTCCCTTAGCTGAAAAGTCCTCATGAAAACACACACTGTGTATTCATTATTATGGTCCGAATTCTATGACCCTAAACTAAGATTTCTCATACTTTCGTCCTGCACAATGTTAAACTGCATTTCAAGAACTACGTATGGCTTGATTCTCATTCTTATGAGATACGTAGTGAAGTCCAAGTTTCAATCCAGGACCCACCCACAACATGATTATGGTTATCATTGACCTATGTATCTCTATATACATTGGACAATACCCATATTTATGTGTTATAATCCTAACCTTAAATATTTTCAGATCTTCATAACCCTTTTCATGACTTCTAATCACAAAAATGTCAAACTTCTGAGAATTCTTTTACCTGACTATGCAGCACGTGCCCATAGGTGGCCTTGCATAAACAGTCCACATAACAGACTTGTCAGCCGAAAGATGCTATTTATTTGACCATGCAGCCAATGCCCTTAGGTGGCCCTGCATATTTCAACCCCCTAACGGGTTTTGTTAAATAATAGTAACTTCATTCTTGGGAAGAATGCCTATTTTTTCCTTATTTGTCTTAAACGACAGTATGTAGGGATCTGCAAAAAATAGCCATCCTTAACATATTTTTCCCATATCCTTTTTCATGATCTGAAAGTATTCAAGTCTATGGTTTATTCTTCTTCCCTACATTTGGGTCAGACCTTCGTAGGAGTGATATTCATCCAGTTCTTCGATATTCTTGTTCGGAAATATCTTCTCCATATTCAAGTACCTCTTTCCATACAAAAAACTCTATACTTTAGAAAATTTGAATCTCCATAAACTTTCACGGGATTTTAGCACTAGGAAAGTAAATTTCTGGGAGTTCTTTTGCCTGACTATGCAGCACGTGCCCATAGGTGGCCTTGCATAAACAGTCCACATAACAGACTTGTCAGCCGAAAGATGCTATTTATTTAACCATGCAGCCAATGCCCTTAGGTGGCCCTGCATATTTCAACCCCCTAACGGGTTTTGTTAAATAATAGTAACTTCATTCTTGGAAACTACTTCTTCTAATGCCTTTTAGCTCTTTTTCATATCATTCCTCAGATTCAAATATTCTTAAGCCATAGTTTACATATTTTCTCTCATACTTGAGTATGGTAATATGTTTTCAGATAAATTGTCAAGGAATTGAATCAATTTTAACCCATTTCGGTCAAAGCTATTTCAACCTTAAACATTAGCCTTTGTATGTCCGACATGAATGACTTTAAACTGCCAGATTTCTTGTTTTTCTTTTCACCTCAGAGTCAAATCCTCTTTTCTCTCCGGATCCAACTCTGAGGGGGGACTTTTGTTGATGCTCCTTTCCGTCACAGAGTCTAACAACTGAAAAAAGGGAAATACCTTAGTCCAAAGTGATTCATCCTTTGAAGAAACATCAAAAATAGACAAAGGGATGAACAAGGAGAACATTTCCCATAGGTCGCGCAAGTTCCCTCATGGTCGCGCAAGTACACTTGCGTGCCTCCTAGTGGTCGTGCAAGTACATGCGCGCTACCTATTGGTCGTGCAGGTATACTTGCGCGCCGCCTCATGGTCGCTCATGTGACTTGCGCGACCTAAGTGATAACCGCCCGGTAACCGCCCAGGGCCTTCTTTTGCCTATAAATAGACCCTGTGGGCCCCCCATTCGAGAGGATCTTTTTCCAGAAACTCGGATTGAAGCTCCCGACGCCCAAGTCTCTTCTCAAAGCTTCCAGAACACTTCTAAGGTAATTTCTTACCTAGAACGGAAGATCTAAAGAGAGGGAGGAAGGCCTAAGTGTTGAAACTCATCAACACTTGCGCGCCTGAATGGCCAGCCCTTAAGGGAACTGGTCACACTTGCGCGCTGCCTTATTCCTTCAATAGAATTTGCGCGTCCCTTTTCTGCAAGAACCTCAAGGGTATTCTAAAGGGTTTAAAAAGGAGTCTCTCAAGTATTTCAATTCCGATTGAAAATCGCGCAAGTACACCATGTGTCGCGCAAGGTATACCTGCGCGACCAATACTTGTGCGCCCATGCAAGACTTGCGTGCCTTTCAAGACTTGCGTTCCCCTACCTTTTTGGGTGCCCATCTTGCCCATTTTACCCCTCTTAAGCCATTTCACCTTTCCTATTCAAGATTCAGTCTTCAAGATACTCTTCAAAGCCATTTATGGCATGATTTCTTGATTTGACTTCCTTATCTGAAAGGAATTCGGTGGAATATCTCTCAAAAACTAGTGATTTATACATATTTATGTCACCAAAGATTGAGAGTTCGTTCATTCAACCTCATCCTTTAAGATGAGAGAATCCTTAACCTGGGTCTCCTTTTCAGGAATAATCCCCAGTTATAAATCCTTTAATCTGGGCATCTTCCTCAGGAGTAAGCCCCAAATTCTTAAAGTTCCCAAACATGGGCATCCTCCTCAGGAGTAAGCCCCAAACCTTAATTCCTAACCTGGGCCTCCTTTTTAGTAGTAAGTCCCAGTCATAATCTTGGGCTTCCTTTTCAGGAGTAAGCCCCAAGTCCCCTAACTTGGGCTTCCTTTTCAGGAGTAAGTCCCAAGTCCCCTAACTTGGGCTTCCTTTTCAGGAGTAAGCCCCAAGTCCCCTAACCTGGGCCTCCTTTTTAGGAGTAAGTCCCAGTCATAATTATGGGCATCCTCTTCAGGAGTGAACCCCAAGTCCCTTAATTTCTCTTAACCAGTCCTAAATTACGTTTGATATGGGGTTCCTTCTCAGGAGTAAAACCCAATTATCTATCCTCTCCTAATTTGGGTTTCCTTTTCAGGAATAAGTCCCAAGTTAGAGTATTCAAATCTACATAAAGCACATATACCTTTATGGACCCTGTTCCTGGATTTTCTCCCTAAAAGTAAATCCTAAACCTTCATCTATTTGGGCAGTCATACATACATAAGCCCCAAACAATTTCTTATGATTGCATCTTTCATGGCACAATTTTCTAAATTTTTACCAATACCTCTTGTTTCTCACACCGAGCATGACTCACGTGAGCTTAGAGTGTAAAAGTAATTATGACATTCTTCTTTGAGCAATCAATCATAAACATCATACTCCCTTACTCGAACTACGTGGGTTCTGATTCCTTTTCCAAAACAAAGGATACGTAGGTAGCCCATTTATGGGTTCGATCCCAACTTTGAAATAATCCCTGTCCTTCTGAATGACGATAAACTTCAAGTGCTCCACTGAGTGGATTTAAAACCAGCCTGGTCATCATAATGACCAAGAAACTTTTATATAAATGTTTTGAAGGATACCATTGACCAAGAATCTCTAAATAGATACAGATGATTCTCTATTGATGAAGAACCTCGAATACATATAAAAGATTCTCTAAATTTCTTTCATATTTAATAATTGATTGTTAAAACTAAAGGAAAGCTCATTTTATACTTGGTAATGTAATAAGGATTCACGAACATAACTTAAATCTATAAAGAGAGTCCCGGAGTAGACAATAATTCCCCTCAAAAAGGTGTGATGAGTCCGACCTCCCATCCTCTCGACCAATGAAAATTCCTAAGCCTCATCAGTCCACAAGATAATGAGCGCCTACCTTTGGAAAGTAGGTCCAAACGGATGTGGAATAATTGGATGTTTCCGGTTCTACGAACAAACCCACTAGAAACCGATCGGAACGTTTGAATCTCCCGTCCAGGAGGTCATCCCCGAATTCCGTGCGAAACAGTGTCATTGGTGATTACTTAACATAGTTTATGCTTGGAAGCTTCCAGTTATCTTAAATCCTATCATCACCCATCCTTTATAATTTGGTTTAATGTGAAACTCTAATTATATACCATGAGGGGGGATTATATAATATGGATTAGGGTTATTTAAAATAAAATTATTTAATTAGAAATTAAACAATTCTATTTAACCGCACACCTGTAATAGATAATAATATGACTCTAAGTGTAAACAACAATAACACCCCTCATAGAATAGAATACCTATTATCTATGAAATCATAATATCAGTTTCTCTATCCGAGGCTCGGTTTAGGAGGGAAATGATATTTCCCCAAAACCACATGCATGAAAACTAAAAATAATATATTATTTTTAATATATTTTTTCTGAAGAATCACGAAACTAAAAAATGGAAGAACTGGCTTTGTAATTTACCTAAAACATATTATTTAAAATATTATAATTGTTCAAATAGAAAAAACTAGGGTCACTAAATCTATGGGAATAGTGGTCAGTGGAGACACCTGCTAACCTGAATTTCTACTTTTCAAAACAAAAAACAATAGAGAAATGGGGGGGGGTATAAAAATTATTTTATTGGAGCCCAAATTATTATTAAGAAAATTTATTCATGGTATGTTGTCACATAAAAAGTATATAATTTTATTGTGAAATGAATTTGAATATTAATAATCTCTGCAACACCCGAAATAAATTTATCATCCTGAATAATAAGAAACAATCATTATCAAATATTTAATATCATGGTAATTCAAGGTTTAATAATTAAATTTCTAAGGAATTAACCAAATAAATATAGAAGATAAATTCTTATAAATACATCAAAAATAAACTAACACATGATTGAGGGTAATCAAATAATGAATTTTAAAACTTATTATCCCTGAAGGTAATCTATGATTTTTAATGATCGATTACTGAGAAATTAATTAAGATACAATTACACATGGATTTTATTCATGTTAACACCATGTAGGATTTTAAGAAATTTCATTATGAGTGATAGAATTAAAAAAATGAGGAATTATTCTTGAATTAACATGAAGACTTTTACACCATTATTGCATCTTCGATGATTCAATATTTTTTAGTCATAAATTCAATGTTTGCTATTATTAACTTGTGAATCCATCACAGCTCCATCAATTTAATGATAGAACCACTGAATATAAATTATCATAAAATAAAATCTTTATTATCTACCTAGGGTTCATGGTGAGAAATATGAAAACCCTATATTATATCCATGAGGTTTCATATATAGGTTAACTCTATCTTAATTGGTAATTAAATTAAAAGACCCAATAAATCTTAGACCATGGATTAAATCTTGAATATAGAGTTTATACCTATTCTAGGGGAATTTTTTTTAAGGACAATCATGTTTTCATAATTTCCATCCGAGCTTCCATTTAAAAGATACTAATGTTCACACCAATGAAATAAATATTAATTAATTTAATAATTTTTTAATATCCCATAAAAAACAACTGGCTTGGAATTTCGTAAATATTATACCCAATTGCAAAAACCATGTTCAATGTCTAACAAAAAATTTAGAAAAAATTTCTGATGACATTTATTATAGAAAAATTACCAGTTTACCTATTTAAGAGGAACTGGGATTTTGAAACTAAAAAATGAGCTAATTCCAAACTAGAAAAAACCTGGGTAACTGAATTTATGATCAAGTAATTTAGATTATTAGCTATTTTTCTAGAGGGTATATTTTAATTTATTGGAGGAGGTTCCTTATTAATAGATGTTCTAGAGTGTAGTTTAGAGTTCGGAGTATGAATCATTTCTGGAAGGAGTTGTTCTGGGGGGGGGGGGGTTAAAGTTTTCTCTATTGTTAGTGACATATTGTTGAGGTATAAAATTATAGATTTATTATTTTATTTCATCCATTTTAAGTTTCACAAACCAAGTCCACTAAAACCAGGTTGAGACGATAATGAAACTAAGTGCGGGCCATGAATCCCACCTCCAATAGGCCATAAGTAAAAGACTAGTGCTAAGTATATTAAAATAAAACATGGGATACATTCCCCTATTTAACTCCTCAAAAATTGATCAAACACACTAATAAACACAAAACATCGTAGGTCAAATAAAACCCATTATCCCAAAAAATACTATAAATTTGTGGGAAATGTCATATATGATGTGACCCAAACTCAAACTCATGGATTTGGTGCTATAAACATGTGCATTCATTACATAACTACAAATTTATTACATATGATATATTCCAAGAATCATTATGTTTAGTGTATTTGGAAACATTGAGTAATACATGAAAAATTATATAGTAACAATTATTAAAAATATCTTCTAGGTATATCAATTAAACCAGATTCCATCCATCCTCCATAATATTCATTCTTTCATGGGGATTTGGGAAACAAAAGAAGAGGGGTGAGTTTATATACTCAGGTGGGTATCAAAAGGAATGATTATGTATCAAGGATTAATCCTCCATAAAAATTATTTATAATGTAATATAAATATAAAATAAATAATTAATGAGCATAATACATGAATAATGGAGGAATTATTATCCTACATAAATAGTACCCATGAATCATAATATATCATCTAGGTTTAAATAATATCACAAGATATAAGATACTATCATGGAATATGTGAAAAAATAATTAATTCATGATAAATAGTGTATCATAAACATTTTTTCAAAATTCCTCTAATGATAAGGCTACCCACTAAATTCATCAATCATAATGGATCCTATAGAAAGGATACATTCCAAAATCATGATATCACAATCATTCCATATAAATTTTTTCTTTTAAGATGAAACATTAACCAATGCATTAAGGATTTATATAAATAGGTTTACTGGTATGATAACTACTAGAGATATTCGCTAAAGGAAAATATATATATGATGTATTTTAGTTGTATTGTATGAAATGATATGGGAATGTCATATGGTATGAAATTAATATACCAAGTAATATTGTATATTGTTGGGTATATCATTATCTATTATATGGTGAAAACATATCTCTCATTTCATATCTAAATCATATTTTATGATATGATGATATCAAAAGATTTGGTATGTATCAATTTTAATGTATGATTGATGAAGTAATTGAAATTTATGGAATTTTATAATCAACATCCGTTTAAGGATATCATTATCATAAATGTTTCATATGATGAAATTGTTGGGATAATGTGATTAGCCTAGGGGTCAAAAACCATATATAACCACATTCCATTTGATCATATGTTATGAATCTACAATTAATCTTATAGTGGATTAAGGAGTGTCCCTAAGGACTATATAAATATATAGAAACCATTGAGATGGTTTTCAAATATTTCTTCTAATTCTCCATACCATAACTCTTTTCTTATTTATTCTTTTCCTCAAGAGATACTAGTATATTGTGGTGTGAAGGAGAATACAACTGAAACATTGGTTGATTTAGGTTAACCCATGGACAAACCATGAGGGATGGAGTCCATTTACTTCTTCTCAAAAATCATCATAAAATATGTGTTTGGCAGTAAAAGGAAAAATCTTATTCGGTATAAGGAATACATATGTTCTTTATTTTATTAAAATAATGGTATCAATTTTTATATCATGGTGATATTTGGAATTGGGGTTCTTTGATGTATTCTACTTTTTAAATAAGTGTTATTTGATCCTTATAAACTCATCATTGGTATCTGTGTAATTATATGAATTTTGATTCATGAAATCATGTTTAAAATGAAGAAACAAGGTATTTTATATTTAATATCATAACCTACAAAATGGTGTTTCTTTTGAAAAAATGGATATCGTAGTCGATATCATTAAATATGATATTATTTCCAAAGCGTACCTTAGTTTATGGTGTATGATGTTGCAATCTGTGATCGGGAAGCACCACATGATATATGATATTTTAATGAGTGATACTATAAAAAACTATTGCTTTTTATATATCATAACATACAATATAAGGTTTCATAATAAATGATACCGTGTTTTTAATGTTACAAAAAATACAAATATAAATCATAATATTTCCTTAGTGATATTGAAACTTGTCATAAAATATGACTTGCATCCACTGAAGTTGGTATCATGACTTATGATATATAATGAATATCAAAGAATTTGACTGATAGTGCTTGGATAAAATATTATGGGTCACCAAATATCAATCATAAAGCAGAATATAAGTTGTTCTCTACCAAAACCTATGACATAATGTAGTTAATAAAATATGACATTAATAACAAATTCCATTGTCTAATTTTTAAATTATTAGTTGAAATAAATAATTTATAAAATGTTTATAAATTATGGAGAACATGATTTTGAGATATTTATTTAATTTTAAAACTGTTTAAAATAAATTAATTATAAACAATTTATAATTAATTAATAAATATTTATGAAATATTAATTAAATAAATATCCATAATATTAAATTACTTTTTTCATTTAAATTAAATGATTTATAATTTTTATATAAATATTTATATAAAAATTATAAGGTAATTTATAAAATATTTATAAATTAGAAAAAAAGTAAAAATATAAAGAAGTTTATATTGAATTATAAACTATTCATAATTAATAATTTTAAATGTTCAAATTAAAAGTAATAATTTTAGAAATCACATTAAGGATATAAAAAGGAGTTTTGATAATTGATATGATCAACATTAAAATAATATTAAATATTTGATATTTTGATTTGATAAAATGTTTGCATAATATATATATAATATAACGTGATTATATTTCATTTAATATAATATATTTATGGAAATTAATTATATGAGATGTTATGAAGGGGTTAATATTAGAAATAAATATAATTTTTTTATATTTATTTAATTATGTAATGTCCATAATGCATGCCTAAATTATAAAGTGTTTATAATTTATTTATTTATGAATTGTTAGTAAATGTTTATCTTATATTTGAATTTATGAAGCATTTATTTATTTAGTTTATTCCTTATTTTATTCATTAATATAATTATTATTTTATGAATAGATTTATAGTTTATTTTATAGTGTTAAACTATTTTTATGAATTATCATACACACATATAATGAATTACATGCGAGGTATGATAATTGATTTATTTTTCTTATACCTTGACTTTATATTATATTAGGTTGTGGGATTGCATTAAGAATTTTATTATATTTTATAAATATCTGGTTTAAGAATTATAAAGGATTTGAAGTCTCTCTTGAGAAAAAACTATTGGTAGACAGAATTTAGTTTATATTGCACACTGTCTTGGGAGCTTAGGTGCTATTATCAAACATGGGATTGGCTACCTATCACTTAATGATTACTATTGTGGGGAAAATTGGTTTCACATTGTTCTAACCCTATATATTAATGATTTTCATGTATCAAGTGTATAAAATAAATTTGATATGTATAAATATAGTTGGCCTTTAATTTGGGTTAGTAACACGAGCTACGAATTGTGTTAATAGATACACATCAATATGTTTTAAACATATTGATCTAATTTAAGGAATATGATTTAAAACTAATTCATTTGAATAATTACTACATATAAAAGGAAATACATGAGATAATATGGTTCGATATTTAAAGCCCCTTGAAAAACACTAAGTGCTAGATTCCTTCTAATGAATTTTTTTTTCAATACCTCGATTATTCAGTATGGATGGACCAAATCCTAAGGTGAACTTGAGATATATTATAGGTGACCCTAACTATAAGGTTACTATATATCA
This sequence comes from Viscum album, assembly GCA_963277665.1. NCBI lineage: Eukaryota > Viridiplantae > Streptophyta > Magnoliopsida > Santalales > Viscaceae > Viscum > Viscum album. Next base: position 1,471,675,093 of record OY728158.1, read on the forward strand.
GTGAGATTCAGGTTACACTTACCCAAGAAACCTAACTATTAGGATACTAGAGGAATATAGTTGAGTGAATCCATATGATGGATTAGGATAGAGATTTATCAACTCAATTATCCAAAAGTCATATATGATATGAGTTACATGATTGTCTATTAGATACAATCAAGTCTTATTCCATGACTGAGTATGTTAATAAATTAGAGGGATTATGGTTTCCATTATGGATTTTCCTGACTATGGAATTCATTCCATAATCATAATTGAAAAAATTTCTATGAAATCAATGAGTTCAATAAATGTTTACCTCATCTCTTATAAGTGTTGAGGATGGTTGAGTAGTATATGAGATATACGGGCACTAATATTGTGTTGATAGTATAGATGGGTAAAAGTTTAAGATAGAGGGAATATATTGGATAATAAAATCCTCAATATTAGTAATTCAAACCTAAAGGAGGCATCAGAGATGAACGACAATGTTTTAATTAGATAAAATCATCTGGGATACTTGAATGGGTTTGAGAAACTCCATATAGAGTATATGTCAGGCATAAGTGTTATTGAATAAGTTATTCCATTTTATGGTCTTATTATACCAAATATATACTTCACAAATAATTTAATAAAAAAGAGTTAAAAGTAAAGGAATGAATTGATGGAGCTTGTTGTTTTCATTCAAATATAATAGAAAAGTTTTCTATTTTGAATATTTGGAATGCAAAGGAATATTTCAAGATCAAATTTAACTGAATAAAGAATGTACATAGTTATCTCATTTCTATCATGTCATAAGTTAACTTATTTGTTAACAAATAGTTTTTATGAAAAAAATGATATTTTTTTAGAAAAGATGGTTTATGAGTCATCTGATTCAATAACCTAGTTTGAAAATAAGATAAGATTTTTTTTCCAATATAAAAAAGTTTGTCCTAGACATTTTTTAAAATTTAAGGGAAATAGATCCTACCACCTACCGTTGTCTTGTTTTAATGAATAAAAGTATTATTTTCATAATTTTTCTCAAAAAATAAAGAATAAAATATAAGATATTATTATTAATGGTACATTTGTTATATATTACAAATAAAAGTAAGTAACTATTATATCCTAAACACAAAGGAGTTTTCATATCTTAACCTGATATTCTGGAGAGAATATAATTTCTAAGAGGTCATTGGGAGTATGTTTGGACTTGAGGAACATAAAATGTTTACAAATAAAGGATTATACCAGTTAATATTCAAATTGAATGTCAATTTATATCTTAAAAGTTATTATAGTATACCGGTAATGATATATAATGTTAATAGTTACATTTAATTACAAAAAATGATCTAAAAAGAAAATTTTTAGTGTAAATATTCTAAAAATATTGAAAAAATTAGGAAGAGTTTTAATTAGATAATAAAATTTATTAACATTGTAACATTTTATATTGTGAAGTAAAAGAGTTTGAATATTATGCGTAAAGAGTTTAAAAATAGGAATATGATTCCTAATTTTCAATATTATTGAAACTATAAGGAAAAATGTCTGTACATGTTGGTTTAAATCACGTAGAATTTAAATTTTTGATTGATGAGGATGGTACATTTTGAGAATCCAAGTTTAGTCTTAGAATATAAGAGTTAGAACATCTTTTGGGGATTTTTCTAGATGTGGCCAGAGCCTGAGAGGTGTCTTGAGTGTAGAATATATAACTAACTTAAGAATCTACTTAAATATGAAAATTATTTATAATGTTTAATTTTTAATAATTTTGGGTCTTCCATGTATGAATGATTGTTCATACATGGTTTTTAGGCTGGAACTTAGTTCAATCATGGGTAATGGAACTTGATTTTAGTTCTGTGAGAGTTTATTTAAACTTTAGTAGAAAACATAAAACTATTTATCAATTTGTATTAAATCTTAAATTATAGATTATATATTTATTTTCAAGTTTTTAGGGATATTTTTAATTGATAAACTTTTTGAAATTATATATAGGTTTGATTTGTGTTTAAGTTATGTGTAATAACACCCAATTGTGGTGTTTGGCGGTGTCAGTGTAGGTCAGGGAATGAGTCTCGAGGGAAGATAGATCTCGAGAGTTTATGTTTATGAAAATTGAAGTTTTATATGGTTATTTAATGATGTTTTCAATTTACTATTACTGGGTTGGATTTTACTTTTAAGACAAATGATGTTTTGGGTGAAAAAGTGGTTTTTTTGAAGTATACAGTGTTTTAGGTAGGTGAATTACTATGTAAGGGTAACCCATGTTACCCTTATGCAGGAGATGTGATTTGAAAGGGTTGCTAGTGTTACCCTTTGTTTCCCTCAGAATTCGGAGATGGCCTCCTTGATGGGAGGTTCAAACATTCTAATCGGTTTCTAACGGGTTTGTTCGTAGAACTGGAAACATCCAATGATTCCACATCCATTTGGACCTACTTTCCAAAGGTAAGCGCTCACTAGTATGTGGAATGATGAGGCTTAGGAATTTGCATTGGTCGAGAGGATGGGAGGTCGGACTCATCACTGGTCATCGTTGTTTGGACGACCGGTGTGAGTTGTTCACTTGGAGGGCTTGTTGGGAAGCCTCCAGAGTTGGGATGGTACCGTGTTGACGATACTCCTTAACCAGCGCATTTGATACCTAGCGTTGAAGATGCTGAGTAGGTGATGTCATCCTTAGAGTAGATGACGATCCAACAGGAGTAGCAGCAGTGGCATTTGCAGTAGTGGTATTCACAGGTGTGAACTTGATAGCATCCATTCTGGAAATGCAGAAGATCTTGGAAAAGAGTGCCTGTTTGATATGACAGACATAATCAAGATAAATTCAGCCACTACATCTTTTGGATGAGCACATATGTCAATGATTGTTTTTTGGCCCTCTCATTGTGTTTTAAATAGGGGCCTAACAAATAGGTAAAACATTATTTTAACTTGGGTTAGGATTCACGTCGGGTTCAACATTTTTTGTTTCCCTCGGAATTTGGGGATGACCTCCTTGATGGGAGGTTCAAACATTCCAATCGGTTTCTAACGGGTTTGTTTGTAGAACCGGAAACATCCAATGATTCCACATCCATTTGGACCTACTTTCCAATGGTAGGCACTCACTATTTTGTGGACTAATGAGGCTTAGGAATTTTCATTGGTTGAGAGGATGGGAGGTCGGACTCATCACACCTTTTTGAGGGGAATTATTGTCTACTCCGGGACTCTCTTTATAGATTTAAGTTATGTTCGTGAATCCTTATTACATTACTAGGTTTAAAAAGAGCTTTCCTTTAGTATGACAATCAATGATTAAATATGTAGGAAATTTAGAGAATCTTTTATATGTATTCAAGGTTCTTCATTGATAGAGAATCATCTGTATTTATTGGAGATTCTTGGTCAATGGTATCCTTAGACACATTTATATAGAAGTCTCTTGGTCATTATGATGACCATGCTGGTTTTGAAGCCACTCAGTGGGGCACTTGAAGTTTATTGTCATTTAGAAGGACATGGATTATATCAGAGTTGGGATCGAACTTGAAAATGGGCTACCTATGTATCCTTTATTTAGAGAAAGGAATCAGAACCCACGTAGTTCAAGTAAGGGAGTATGATGTTTATGATTGATGGCTCAAAGAAGGATGTCATAATTACTTTTACACTCTAAGCTCACGTGAGTCATGCTCGGTGTGAGAAACAAGAGGTAATGGCAAAAATTAGACAATTGTGCCACGAAAGATGCAATCATAAGAAATAATGTGGGACTTATGTATGTATGACTTCCTAGATAAATGAAGATTAGGATTTACTTCAGGGAAGAAATCCAGAAACAGGGTCCATAAAGGTATATGTGCTTTATGGAGATTTGAATACTCTAACTTGGGGCTTACTCCTGAAAAGGAGGCCCAAATTATGAGAGGACTTATGATTGGGGCTTACTCCTGAAAAGGAGGCCTAGGTTAAGAGATTTGAAAAATTAAGGGACTTGGGGCTTACTCCTGTAGAAGATGCCCAAGTGAACAGGGTCCATAAAAGGTATATGTGTTTTATGGAGATTTATACTCTTAATTTGAGATTTAACCCTGAGAAGGGTACCTGAGATTACTAAGGTAACTTTGAATTATGATTGGGGCTTACTCCTGAGGAAGAGGCCCAAATTTGAGAACTTGGACTGGGACTTACTCTTAAGGAGAAGGCCCAGGTTAATGAGGATTTGGGGCTTACTCCTGAGGAGGAGGCCCAGGTTAGGGTTCTCTCATCTTTAAAGGATGAGGATGAATGAATGGAATCTCTAACCTTAGTGACAAGATGTGTAAATCATTAGGTTTTGAGAAATGTTTCACGGAATTCCTTTTAAATAAGGAATTCAATCAAGAAGACATGTCATAAATGGCTTAGAAGAGTGTCTTGAAGACTTAATTTTGAATAGGAGAGGTGGAATGGCATAAGAGGGATAAAATAGGCAAGAAGGGCACCCAAAAAGGTAAGGGCGCACAAGTCCCAAGAGTCGCGCAAGTACTGCGTGGGCGCGCAAGTCTGGTCGCGCAGGTATACCTGCGCGACGCATGGGTATTTGCGTGATTGTTAACCGATAGGGTAATACTTTGAGCGACTCTTGACCAATGCCTTTAGAATTATCCTGAGGTACTTCCAGAATAGAGGTGCACAGGTTTTGGTAAGAGAGTAGGGCGGCGCGCAAGTATGTTCATTTCCCTTAAGGGTAAAACACCTTAGGCGCGCAAGTTTTAGTGAATTCTAACATTTATACCTTACTCCTCTTGTTTAGACCTTCCATTCTAGGTAAAGTATTACCTTATAAGTGTTAAGAAGACCTGAAGAAGAGACTTGGGCGTTCAGAGCTCTAAATCTGAATTCTGGAAAAATATTCCTCATGAATGGGGGGCCCACAGGGTCTATTTATAGGCTGAAGAAGACCCGGGCGGTTATCCTTTAGGGTGCGCAAGTCACTTGCGTGACCATTAGATGTCGCACAAGTGGACTTGCATGATAGTGATGATACTTGCGTGACACATGTGCTTTTGATCCCTTGTTCATTCCTTTGTCGATTTTTTGATGTTTTCTTCAAAGGATGAATCAATTTGTGCTAAGTCATTTTCCTTTCTATTTGTTTAGATAATGTGATGAAAAGGAGCGTCAACAAAAGTCCCCCCTCAGAGTTGGATCTGAAAGAAATGAGGATTTGAATCTGAGGAGAACAAGAAAACCAAAGGAAAGGTGGCATGCAAGGTCTGGTGCGCAAATGAGCATCGAGAGTGCAAGATAGGGCCTTTGGTCGCGCAGGGTATGGCGCGCAGGGTTACGGCCTTGTCTATAAATAGAGGGGCTTACTTCCGTACAAGCATATGGATTTTAAACTCTCGAGCTCTCACCGCGCAAGTTGTAGTTACCGCGCAAGTTGCTCTGTTTCCTGCTGTTTCCTTGATGTCGCGCTGATGTCAAGGTATCTGAACCTGAGCGGTGATACTTGCGCGCCAAATATTTCTGCGGCACATCTATACTTGCGCACCTTAATGCCTTTGCCATTTTTTTTTGAATTCCTTCACAAATTTTATGAAAAATAAAACCATTTAAAAGTTAGTTTATTCAAATTTTTTATAGATTCAATGGATCCCCAGAGAATCAGAATGGCTGATGAACTGGCTAGCAAGCGGATTGATGACATGATGAACATTGTTGGCCATGATTACTATGATATCTGCGATAGCACTCTCCCAGATTTGGCTAAGTACTTGAAGAAATATCATTTTAATTTCCCACAGAGAATTTACCAGTCCCTGTATGGTCATGGTCATCAGCAAGGAGTCAATGTTCTAAATGCAAAGAACTATACGCCTGAAATGCAGTTGCACTGCTACTCCTCTATTTTGGTTATGCTGTGCATTAAGAGCAACAACAATGGTGTGAACTTTCAAATTCTCCTTCCATGCCATTTCCTTTCAGATATGAAAATGGCAAACCCATGGGCTGAAATGTTTTCCGCTGCCAGTTGGTGGAGAGAAGAAAAACATGGCATTAGAGCAATATCTAAAAAGAGTACTCTCTCTAAATGGATCTTTACTTCCAATGCTCCATTCTCAAATCCATGTATCCATCTTCCAAGTCTCTTGGATAGAAACAGAGTCACTATTTGATCAGCAGAAAATTTTCCTCAAATCGCACTGAAGAACATCCTTTTACAATTGTTCTAAGAAGAGCTGGTATCAATGCATCTCTTATTGTATCTAGTTGAATGATTGAATTCCAGGTGGTTGTTGATGAAGCTCGGGATGACGTAAATCAAATGAAGAGTTATGTTGAAAGCCTCTTGTAATTCTTGAAAAAGAGAAGAGACTCCAGTCTGTGGATGTCCTTCTATCTCTTCTGTATCAATGAAAAACACTTTCATCTTCAATCATTTGTAACTGCATTCTTTCGCTACCTGCTTTAAATTTACTTAATCAAATGGGCCTAGTAAGCATAGTTTGATTTTTACCAGGATTAATATAAATAACCCTACAAACTTTGAATCTTTTAATTTCTCAGTATTACCTAAATCATACAAAATGTATGTTTAGTGAGCAGGAACTTGACTTTTATTCAGAGTTCCCTTATCTTTTGTGGGAAGTTTAAAGTTATGCACGTCGGACATAAGGAGGCTAATGTTTAAGGTCTAAATAGCTTTGACCGAATGAATTAGAATTGACTCAATTCTTTGACAATTCATCTGAAAACATATTACCATATTCAAGTATGAGGGAAAAAATGTAAACTATAGTTTAAGAATATTTGAATATGAGGAATGATATGAAAAAGAGCTAAAAGGCATCAGAAGAAGTAGTTTCCAAGAATGAAGTTACTATTATTTAACAAACCCGTTAGGGGGTTGAATTATGCAGGGCCACCTAAGGGAATTGGCTGCATAGTCAAATAAGTAGCATCTTTTGGCTAACAAGTCTGTTATTTAGACTGTTTATGCAAGGCTGCCTAAGGGCATGTACTACATAGTCAGGAAAAAGAACTCTCAACAATCTACCTTTCTACTACTAAAAGCTAGTGAAAATTTATGGAGATTCAAATTTTCCAAAGTATAGAGTTTGCTGTATGGAAAAAGGTACTTGAATATGGAGAAGATATTTTCAAACAAGATTATCGAAGAACTGGATGTATATCACTTCTACGAAGGTCTGACCCAAACGTAGGGAAGGAGAATATAAACCATAGACTTGAATACTTTCAGATCATGAAAAAGGATATGGGACAAATATGTTAAGGATGACTATTTTTTTCGGATCTCGATATACTGTCATTTAAGGCCAATAAAGACAAAAGAGGCTTTCTTCCTAAGAATGAAGTTACCAGTATCTGAAAAACCCATTAGGGGGTTGAATTATGCAGGGCCACCTAAGGGAATTGGATGCATAGTCAGATAATAACATCTTTTGGATGGCAAGTCTGTTATGTGGACTGTTTATGCTAGGCTGCCTAAGGGCACGTACTTCATAGTCAGGAAAAAGAACTCTCAGAAATTTGACATTTTTGTGACTAAAAGTCAAGAAAAGGGTTATGAAGATCTGAAAATATTTAAGGTTAGGATTATGACAAATAAAGATGGGTATTGTTCAATGTATACAGAGATACACAGATCAATGCTAACCATAATCATGTTGTGGCTGGGTCCTGAATGGAAATGTTGGACTTCACTACGTATCCCATAAGGATGGGAATAAAGCTATACGTAGTTCTTGAACTATAGTTTAACATCGTGTGGAAAAAAAGGATTACAGATCTTAGTTTAGGGTCATAGATCTTGGACCATTATAAGAAATACACAGTGTGTGTTTTCATGGGTACTTTTCAGCCAAGGGACTGAAAGTGGAATTTGGGGTTAGGCCCAAAAGACTTGGGGCTGGATTCGAGGGACACTCGAACATTCCTACGTATCCCATAAGGATGGGAATCAAGCCCACATAGTTCTAGAAAATACCCTCTGTACAAATTTGGTTTGTACATGTGAAGGGTGAAATGGGACTTTTTTAGTACAATGATGGTTTAACCCAAGATAAAAGGTTTAGGCATTTCCATGTATGCACGTAGTCTTTGAAATGAAACATGATTGAAAAATCAATGTAAATAATGGTTCCCTCTCAGGTGAGGGTACCAAAGAATATTGTAGTTTATTGTCATACTGGAAAAAAGTGTTGTATAGTTTAACATCGTATAACAAGGACGAAAGTGAACCAATGTAAAGATATTGATTCTAGGGGCGGTTTAACGAATCAACATCATATGAGATGGAGGTGAACCGATGTGAAGAGATTGGTTTTGGGCTTGAACCTTGGGAGGTTGGATATGTACCCAGCCAGGAAGGCAAGGATCAAATTCTGCGTAGTTCAATTAAATAATGAATTAATGATCAAGTTGTTTTTGGGGACAACGACCTAAAAATGATGTTGGAACTTACACAAGGTTAGCGTCCTAGAGAGGGTGTTATGGTTGAAGTTTTACTCTAAGATCACGTGAGTCATACTCGGTGTGAGAACAAGAGATAGAAACAACCTTAAAGATACATAGTTTAACGTCATGTAGGACGTATGAAGGGACTATTCAGTTTAAAATCTTGCAGTTAGGACTATTGGTGCTGCACAGTTTAATGTCATATAATAGGGACAAAGTATGGTTTAATGTCATGTAGGACGTATCAAGGACTTTCTGTACAGTTTAGCGTCATGTAGTTAGGACGATAGGGACAATATAGTTTAATGTCATGTGGGACGAAATAGGGACTGTGCAGTTTAATGTCATGCAGTGAGGACAAAAGAGTACACCATTTAACGTCATGTTGGACGAAAGGGGGATTTTTTTCACAGTTTAACGTCATGTTAGACGCAAAAGGGACGATACAGTTTAGCGTCATGTTGGACGAAAGTGCGAATAGTTTAAGGTCATATGCATAGACCGTGGATGGTGCAGTTTAATGTCATGATGGATGTAAGGGACTTCTGTATAGTTTAGCGTCATGTATTTAGGACGTCATAGTATAACTCCATGTGAGACGAAAGGAATAAAAATAGTTTAAGGTCATATGTATGGACCATTGATGATGAAGTTTAACGTCTTGCTGGATGATGGTGCAGTTTAAGGTCATACCGGACCATGGATAATGGTGCAGTTTAAGGTCATATAGGACCATGGATAATGGTGTAGTTTAAGTTCATACAGGACCTTTTAGGGAACTTTTTCGTAGTTTAATGTCATGTGGGACAATGGTGCAGTTTAAGGTCATACAGGACCAGGGATAATGGTGCAGTTTAATGTCATATATGACCTTTTAGGGAACTTTTTCGCAGTTTAACATCGTGTGGGACGATGGTGCAGTTTAAGGTCATACATGACCATGGATAATGGTGCAGTTTAAGGTCATAAAGGACATTTTAGGGAACTTTTTCGCATTTTAACGTCGTGTGGGACGATGGTGCGGTTTAAAGTCATACAGGACCATGGATAATGGTGCAGTTTAAGGTCATAGAAGACCTTTTAGGGAACTTTTTCGTAGTTTAACGTCATGTGGGACGATGGTGTAGTTTAAGGTCATATAGGACCATGGTTAATGGTGCAGTTTAAGGTCATACAGGACCTTTTAGGGAACTTTTTCGTAGTTTAACATCATGTGGGACGATGGTGCAGTTTAAGGTCTTACAGGACCATGGATAATGGTGCAGTTTAAGGTCATACAAGACCTTTTAGGGAAATTTTTCGTAGTTTAACATCGTGTGGGACGATGGTGCAGTTTAAGGTCATACAGGACCATCGATAATGGTGCAGTTTAAGGTCATACAAGATCTTTTAGATGATAGATTTTGTGTTAATACAAAATACTTCTTAAAAAATATGGCATTGGTTGGATTAGTGATGAGTTATCCATCCATAGAGATTAATGAATCAGCTCCATTGGAGTAGACCCTATTTATTGAGTAATTTCCTTCCCATTTTAGATCAAGCTTGGGAGGTTTCTTTCCTGGTATCATTGGAGTTCTGAGAACTAATACCAATTCTCCATGAGTGAATGAACGAAGACGATTTTTTTTGTTAAAAGCTCGTGCTATTCGATTCTGATAGACTTCCAAGCGGTGAAAAGTGCACAATCTTTTCTCATATAATCGTTCCAATTCAGTCAATCGCTTTTGAGATTGTTCATCTATAGATGAATGATCACAAATGGCTACTCTGAGTGAAGGCAATTGAACTTCAATGGGCAAGACGACTTCTGTTCCATATACCAGTGAATATGGAGTTGACCGAGTTGCAATGCGGGTGGTAGTCCGATAAGCCCATAAAGCATGAAAGAGTTTATCAGGACATGACTTCTTATCTTTATCCACCATCTTTTTCAGTATATTTGAAAGAGTCTTGTTGAAGTCCTCTATCTGGCCATTGGCTACTGAATGATACCGAGATGAAAGGTTGGATTTGATGTTGTATTCTTGATACAACTTCTTCACCTTGGATGAACAGAAGTTGGTGCCATTGTCCGTTAATATGGTATGAGGGACACCAAATCTAGTAATGATGTTAGACTTGATGAAGCTAACAACGCATTTAGAACTGACTTCCTTGAGAGTTATTGCCTCTGACCATTTGAAAAAGAAGTGAGTAGCAGTAAGAATGTACTTGAACTGCTTGGCCGTAGCTGAAGGGTAAGGTCCCACCAAATCCATTCCCCATGTGGAAAATGGCCACAAATATTTAGCTGTATGAAGCAACTCTGGAGGTTGATGAATGAAGTTGGCATGTACTTAGCATGAATGTCACATCTTTGTGAAATGGACACAATCTTGTATCATTGAAGGCCAAAAGTATCCAAGCCTTCGAATCTGATCACACAGTCTATGTCCAGACTGGTGGGCACCACAGACTCCCGCATGCACTTCTTTCATGACAACCATTGTCTCTTCACCATCAATGCATCTGAAGAGAACACCATCAAAACCACGTTTATAGAGAATTTTCTCTAGGTGATCTGGGCTATCATAAAGAGTAAAATTGAGCACACGTCGCCAGATTTGTTCTTTCTCGACTCTATCAGGTGGAAGTGTTCCATTTTGAAGGTATTCCCTGATAGGTGACATCTATCCTGTAGTATGACCATATGGTTCAGGAATGGGACTAATTTCATTAATTTCCTCTGTTCTGATTCGAACATAAGGTGAAATTGCACGATGGTGGGCAATACTGATAGTTGTCTCGTCCCGATTTGGATCTGCCAGAGCTATGGCTATATTAGCCAGTGCATCAGCTTGAGCATTTTGTGATCTTGGGACATAAGAAAATGTCGGTTCCAAAGGGATTTCTGCCATTAAATCTCTAACGTAATCATACAAAGGGATTAGTTCTTCTTTTCTGATGGCATAATCCCCATTGACTTGTTTGATTACCAGGTCCGAATCACCTTTCACTTTTGAGTGATTAACTTGTGCTTGAAGCTCTAATTCCAAGCCTACGATGAGATCTTGGTATTCTGCTTCATTATTGGTACCACATTCCCACAATAAGAAGGAATAAGGTAACACTGCCTTTTCTGGAGAAATGATCACAATTCCTAATCCAACTTTGTTGAATTTAGAATTTTCCATTTTCCCCACTGTTGGACTTCTGGAAGCACCATCAAAATACATTTCCCATGCTTGAGGAATTTCTTGAACAGAGAATACTTCCTCATCAGGGAGTTCAATATCTGAAGATGTGTCTCCCACTGAAGGGTGTTCAGCCAGGAAATCAGCCAGAGCTTGGCCCTTTATCACCTTTTGAGACACATACTGAATGTCGAATTGATGCAAAATAACTACCCACCTTGCAAGACGTCCTGTAATCATTGGACAACTAAGGATGAATTTGAGCGGGTTATTGCGAGATAACAATTGGATATCGTGATGTTTCAGGTAGTGTCTCAACTTCTGAACTGCAAAGATTAATGTCAGGCAGCATTTCTCAATACTTGAATACTGGGTTTCTGCTTCAAGCATAGTTCGACTGAGATAGTAGAGGCTGTTTTCATTCCCAGCATCATTCTTTTGAGCAAGAAAGACACCCAATAATCGCACTAGAGGTGTCATGTAGAGGATAAGTGGTATTCCTTCAACAGGTGGCATGAGTACCGGTGGACTCAATAGGTATTTCTTGAGAATATTGAATTCTTCTTGACATTCTTCAGTCCACTGGTAAGTGACTCCCTTCTTTATCAATTTGGTGAAGGGTAAACTTTTTACTGCCAAATTGGCGATGAAACGCCGAATATAGGCTAAGTGTCCTTGAAGTCCTCTTAATTCTTTCAAATTTCGATGAGGTGAAATATGGAGGATTGACTTGGTCTTCTCAGGATCGACTTAAATACCACGATGGCGTACAGCAAAGTCGAGAAATTTTCCTGAGGTTACCCCAAAAGCACATTTTAAGGGGTTCATCTTCAAATTATGTTGTCGAAGCTTGCAGAATATGACTTCCAAATCAGCCAAGTGATTAGAACGATGTTTGGATTTAACCACCAAATAATCTACATAGAATTCAACAAACTTCCCTAAGAAGGGTTTGAAGATATGATGCATGGCATGCTGATACGTTGCACCTGCATTTTTTAAGACAAAAGGCATTACCCGATAGAAAAACACACCATGAGGGGCTCTGAAGGCTATGGATTCCTCATCTTCTGGGGCCATTCGGATCTGATTATATCCGGAATATCCATCCAAGAAGGAAATTTCTTCATAGCCAGCTGTTGCATCAATTAAAAGTTCTGTAATCGGAACTGGGAAATCATCCTTAGGACAATGCCGATTAAGATCTTTGAAATCGATGCAAACTCTAATTTGTTTGTTCTTATTCTTTACAGGGACAATATTAGCCAACCAATTGGGATATTGAACTTCTCTAACAAAGTTATCTTTGATAAGCTTATCCACTTCAGCCTCAATTTTAGAAGCATAAGTTGGGTGTGTTCTTCTCACAGCTTTCTTAAATATTCGATGTTCTTCTGGTAAACCCAAATGATGAGTAGCAACATCAGGATCAAGACCGGGAATTTCTATATAGTTCCAAGCAAATATATTTCTATTTTGATTTAGAAAAGAAATATACATCTCTTTCTCTTCAAGAGTCATGTCCGCACTGATTAAAGTGGGGCGCGAATCTTCTTTTGTACCCAGATTTATTTCTCTGAGTTCATCCACAGTGGTAGAGATACCCTCTTCAAATGCTGGATTAACATCTCTGAGATCTTCCTCTTCTTCTTCATCATGTGTCATTTCTTCCATTTCTACTTGCATAGTAGATGATAAAGCATAATTTTCATGATCAAAAGAGATGTCACAATTTTCACATCCTAAAGAAGAAGCTTCCATTTCCGACCCGATTGATGATGAAGGGTCTTCTTTGAGTATTAAAGAGGAGACGATGGATTGAAAATCGACATCATTGTTCACCTCTAATATTTATATAATTCTTCTAGATTAATTGGAAAAGTATAGACTTGTTGGATTTCAGCAGATGAAATGAAGACGTCACCATTTGTGCTTTCATCACTTCTTGGTGGGTTACCAATTTCTCCCATGTTGTCTTCCTCGATTGCCGTAATTGACATTATGGATCTTTCCATAAGAGTATTTTGATTCGGGTCTACCTTGTCAATTTGACTGATAGGAAACATATAATCTGTACTCAAATGTGTAAACAGATTTACTGGAATCTTCTCCAATCCATATAGAGCATTAACTTTAGTAATCTCCTTTGTTGTAGATTTCTCCCTTCCCTTAATGTGATAGAATTCCGCCTCAATGTATTGAGACTCACATGTCTTGAAAGGGGCCTTATCACCATACAATGTCCTAACTTGACCATCGAAACAATATTTGAGACATTGATGGTATGAAGAAGGGATAGTCGTATATTGATGTAGCCAGGGTCTTCCAAGCAAGATATTGAAGGCTAAGTCTTGATCAACAACCATGAAATATGAATTGGATACAAGATCTCCAAACTGAGTTCTGAGTGTAACTTCTCCCAGTGGTTATTGTTCATTTTTATCATATCCTTGTAACATCATGGTAGAAGGAGATAAATCATATTCTGTGAGGCCCAATTGATGAAGTGTACGAATGGGCATGAGGTTGACTCCTGAACCATTGTCAATGAAAGCTCTCCAGACGTCTATGCCATTGACCTTCCCAGACAAGTACAAAGGTCTAATATGCCCATGCACAACATCATTTTCATCTTCATCGGTAAAAGATTTTACTGCATGAAATTCTGTAGGATTATTCTCTATGTGATAGACTTTAGCTGCAGGAATTTAAGTTTCAAACTCCCGAGGACTTGACAATGACTTGATGAGTGCTTCCTGAAGATCTTTTGACAGATTCAAAGCATCCAGAATTGATAACTTGGCTGGTACTTGGGCCAAGTGTTTCAATACATCATACTTTTGATCCAGAGGTCTGTGTTTCCCAACAGTAATATGTGGTTTAGCAGGTACATTGGAAGTAGATGCTTTGGAAGTTGATGCATCTTGTATTGGGATAGGAGTTGGAAATATTCCTGGTTTTAGAAGATTAGACTAATTAGATCAATTTACTTGCTGAGAGTAATAAGATGGAACCTTCAACCGATCTTCCAAAATAACTGTTCCAGGACTGAATTTGCTATTGGTAGAAGAACATTCTTGTTCTTGCTGAGCTCGCTGAAGGGATCTACCACGAGTTTCTGCTGCGTACACAGTTCTAGCAGGGGTAGAATTGGAATAGTGTCTTCTAAAAGATCCATTTCTTCCCCTGTATCCTGAGCCTCTGGAACATCCTCTAATTCCCCTGTTTGATACAGGGAATTCAGGCTCATCGAAATCAAAACTACGACTGGCATATGGATCTGTTAATTGAATCATATTAACAGAACCGAAGATTAACTCTTCGTCTGATGAAGACTCTGCCTGATTATCATGTTTAGGCTATGCTGTTTGGTGGGGCGGTGCCCGTGGCTTTGAAGTAGATGGCATGGAGTCTACCAGAGTCAAAGACAACTTAGGCTTTGACACATACTCATCTTCTTC
Source organism: Viscum album (assembly GCA_963277665.1). NCBI lineage: Eukaryota > Viridiplantae > Streptophyta > Magnoliopsida > Santalales > Viscaceae > Viscum > Viscum album. The sequence goes on from OY728158.1 coordinate 1,471,690,175, forward strand.
TGATTCTTTTTCTTTATTTGAATCATGATGTTTCTTTGAGGACTTTCCCTTTGATGAAGAGGGTTTTGCCGCAAAATTCATTGCAGAAGACACAATCGGTTTCTTTAATTGTGTTTTCAAAATAGCATGAGTTCGGTTGATTTTTTTTCTGACCATCCAATCATCATACTTCTGTGCATTTTTGCTTTTAACTTCTTTCCATTCTCCTTCCTCCTCTGGAACTGTATCAGTGACACATGCTACCTGGGATGAAGAGCCTTTCAGTTTGACTTGTTCCAAGTCGACCATCTTTTGCAGGAGTTATTTGGAGACAAAACACTCCTGGATAGTATGCCCCAACATTTGATGAAAGGGGAAATAATTGGGACGGTCTTCAACTCCTTCCTTGTTTGACCTCTTGGGCTTTGGCAGTTGAACCAGATTATTTTCCAGAGCTGAAATGAAGTAACCAGGAACTTGTTCATTTCGGAAAGAGTATGTTTTGCTCTTAAAATCCTAAAATTGTTTTCATCTTTGATCTCTTTGATCATCTGGACAAAACGACCTTTGTTGTTGGTGCTCAGGAGATAGATCCCTTCAAGAAGATGAAGGTTTTGAAGTAGAAACAGGTACAAGTGCTTGTTTAAGCATAACTATAGTAGTTTCTTCTTTACCCATTCTCCTTCCTGGAGCTGATGGAATTACACGAGATTTATCCTTAGCCTGTATAAGGGAATCTTCAATCTGATGAGCGATTGAAGTAAGGTCTCGAAACCCTATTGTGTATTTCATAGGGATCAATGGCGTGCGTAATTCGTCACACATATTTGACACACAGATTGGAAACAATTCCTCTTGAGGGAGTGCTAAGCTTAGGGAATATTTTAATCCCTTCCAGTGAGAAATGAAATATGAGACCCTTTCATTCTCTCTTTGCTCACAGTTTGTAAGATCGAAAACTGTTGTCTTTGGAAAAGTTGAGCTAAACTGAAGAAGGAATTTTTGGCAAAGATCCTCCCATCTAGTAATTGACCGGGATGGCAAGCTTGTATACTAGACAAAGGCTAGTTCTTGCAAGGTTCGTACAAAGCATCTGAGTTTTACTGCTTCTTGCTACTCCGGAGTTCCCATCATAGGATCGCAACAAGACACGTAATGCGTCAAATTATGTTAAGGGTCGCCTGATCCATTGAAAATAGGGAATACAGGGTCTCCAAAACTGGTTGGAGGAGAGATTGAATCTACCCATTCAGGGTAAACTTTCTTTTCTGGTTGAACCTGCGCACGTTTCCCATCCATAGTTTCTAACCGAGCTGTTAATGACTCAATAGTATTTATTAACTTTTGAGAAACATCTGGTTGAACTTGGACTTGGGTAGGTGCAATGACTGGATATTGGACAGATGTGGTGGTTGGTGCTGCAACTGATGGTAGCACTGCCAACTGTTGTTGCACTTGACCCGTAGGATTAGACCTGGGAGGGTGTACTAATAGCGGAGGATATTCTTGATCCATCTCTGTAGCTGCAACAAATTCCCTTGGCTGACTGACTCCAGCACACTCACAAAGAAGACTACCCTGAATTAGTTCTGTATTCAACCTCCTTAACTCCTTTATTTCTTCCTCCTGTTGTGCAAACCTTTTCTCTAGTGAGAGCAATTGGCCTTCTCCAGAGGAAGGATATGTAACATGATTCTTTCCCCTCCCTTTGTTGGATCCTTTTAGAAGAGGGGGAAGTGGGTTACTCGAAGGATTACCTAGGTTATGAGTAATCCTTTGATTTCGTGTACGCACACCTTCTTCATTTGTGTCAGTGCATACATCTTTTTGAGCAGGAACCTCTTCATTTGAGTCCCCTGAGTGAGCCTCATCTGGTGGATGAGCAACAATGGAATTGATGACATTGATTGATGCATAACGCATCACATCTCTTCTATCAGTATTTATGTGATCTTGTCTTCTTCCATGACTTTAATGAAACATTTCCTTTTTTTGATTTGATACCTCATGAATTTCTTGATGAACCGTAATTTTGAGGGAATCTCATGATAATTTGGCTCTTCGTTCCTCTTGAGACTTTTTTCCCAATCGAGAAAAGACCAACTTTCTCTGAGGAGGGTATTGATGATTTGAAAAATTCCCTAGTCCAGTGGACTGGGGCTGTTCCTGTTGTTCCCACTCAATTCCTCGAATCCTATTTGTTTATTCCGAGGGTTGGTTTAAAAGAGTCCCTAGTATGGAAAGCTGGGATGGCTCTTGACATGCTTTGTCTGAAACTTTCTTAAAAGATCTCCAGATCTTGCGAACCTTAGTCCGGAAATTAGCTGGATGCATTAATCTGTATCCACTTTTATTACCTGGTTCAAAAGACTGTTGGATAATTTCCGACACTTCTGTCACTTGATGATTGCTTGCTCTATACGAGAGGCTTGTTCAATATTCTTGTTTGTTTTATGCAGTAGTAATTCAACAACTTGTTCTCTCTATACTTGATTTTGAGAGGAACTAGTTGAAGCCTGTTCTTGGGCAAGCTTTTGATTATAAACAAAGCCCATTGACTGTGGCCGGCCATGGGAAAAAACATTGGATGAGACCATTTTCGGCGTGCTTTGCTGACTGGAGAGCACCGTGAAATGTAGTGCTCCATGAACACCCCATCCTCTGACATGAATACCAGATGGGGCATTGGCAATTAACTGACACAATCTTCTTAGTGCGCCAAGGAATGAATGTTGAAGGGCTCTCTGCTTCTTTTCAGCCTTCGGATATCGAGAGACTGATATAGATTCCAAATCAATTTGATGTTGTAACCCTTCTTTTATCTTAAGATGATTTTCATATTCATCATAAGATAATACTTTCTTCTTCAACTGACATAGAGTTTTCCATATGTTGAGACGAATATCATGAATTCCATATTCCATCAACATCTTTTGAATGTCATACTGAGAGTCAGCTAGAGGCCAAAACATGACTGGTACTTCACCTTTTTCTAGTTGTTTTCTCATGTTCAGTATTTCCTCTTTATCATTCAATGAAGATTCTTCTACCTGATTTGACCAGAGTTGGTGTTTCCTTGTTGATTCATCGGATTCAACAAGATTAGTAGAGAAATAATTAATCAAACTAGAAGATGCATGACTTAGGGGTGGTTCGGAGAATGACCTACACCCTAGGCTATTTTCTGATTGAGAAAGTATTTCACCTGCTAGCGATGAAGCATCAGACATGACTAGTTTCAAATTTTCAAGTGCCTCAAGATAAGTGGGCTTTCTCAGCACTACATCGTCCACTGGAGCATTTTTTGGGAAATGTGCATCACTACTGCAGAGAGGACTTTCGCAGTGAAATTCATCATCATGGGGAGGACCACCATAATGGGTTTCAGCAAAAGATGAGATCTCTTGCTCCTTGGTATTCTGACCACACAGAGGGTTCCTGTGGCTCTCATTTGAAGATGAAACTTCGAGATCGACCAAATTGTCATGAAGCAAGCCTTCATGAGGAAGTGTCCGTTGAAGACCTTCGGAATTAATGTTCCCACTATTTGGAAATGAGGGAGCAGAATCCTGGATTCCAACAAATAATTTCCTGAGGGATTCAAGAACTCCAGCATCGAGTAAGGCCTTGTTACAGATTGGATCTTGATCTCCTGACTGTGTTGGGCTGGAATTTTTCTTAGACGCCTTATTACTCTCTTTGGAAACCACTTGTTGACAAATGTGGTTGCTCTGAGAAGGTGTATGTGCCTGATTAGGAAACATGGCCAGGTTAGGCTGAAGATCTCCACTCAAATCAGGTGTATGTGCCTGACTTGGTTGTCTGTATGATATGGGGGAGTATGCCCCACAACCCTCTTGGACTGGAACAAATGTGTGTGTATGTTCCGGACTGAACTGTTGATGTGTTACTCCACTGGTAGGGATAGATTTATGTGTCTTTCCCTGAGATGCTACTGAAGCTGTTATAATATCCTGACAAGCGTCCAGAATATGAGCAGGGATTTTCTTCTGCTCTTTCACCATTAATAAAATATGCTTGGTGACTTCAGCTGCCGGAACAGGGATATACATTCATTCCCTGCTTGGAGTAGGTGTATGTGCCTACTCATGTCCTCCTTTTCCTGTCAGTGAATCCTGACAGTACTCAAGTGTGGGGGCAGAGAGTTGAGTCTACCTCCTGTTTGTTGCCGGGGCTTTCCGACTAACTTCTCCGAATGCTAGCAAGTGAGACTGTTGGTAGGCTTGATTAATACTAGTAGGTGTATGTGCCTGCTGATTACACTACGCCGAACATGGTTGAAGAGCTTCATCATATGTAGTCAAACGAGCCTGCTGACTAGCTGATGATGTATAAATAGGTGTATGTTCTTTCCTATAGTACTTTGCTAGAATTGCCTGGCGGGATTGGTGTGATGATTCCAGACGAGTCTGCTGGACAACGGAATTAAAACGGGTAGGTGTATGTGCCCACTCATTTCTTGCCACCAAGTTAGGTTGGTGGAATTCTCCAGAGATGGAAGAGATGATAACCTGCTCAATGTTGACTGGATTCCGCCTCTGGCGGTTCATCTTGCCTGCTCAGGTTCGAGGAACCAGATCCGAATGCCTGGAGTCGGTGCCCTCATCATGTTGAGGGCGCACTGCCACACGAGTCTAGTGGCGATTGTTGATAGGAGCCCTCAGGAAGGACTCCTCCTTCTTTGAATTAATGCCCTGAGGGACCTGTTCATTCACTTCCCCAGAATATGGGAGTGAATGGTGATTGCGTTTTGAGGCTAACGACCCGAAATGGTTGGAGATGGTAGTTAGCACCGCCTGCTTCTTGATCACTGGTCGTCATTGTTTGGATGACCAGTGTGAGTTGTTCACTTGGAGGGCTTGTTGGGAAGCCTCCAGAGTTGGGATGGTACAGTGTTGACGATACTCCTTAACCAGCGCATTTGATACCCAGCATTGAAGATGCTGAGTAGGTGATGTCATCCTTAGAGCGGATGACGATCCAGCAGGAGTAGCAGTAGTGGCATTTGCAGCAGTGGTATTCACAGGTGTGAACTTGATATCAACCATTCTGGAAATGCAGAAGATCTTGGAAAAGAGTGCCTGTTCGATATGACAGACATAATGAAGATAAATTCAGCTACTACATCTTTTGGATGAGCACATATGTCAATGATTGTTTTTTGGCCCTCTCATTGCGTTTTAAATAGGGGCCTAACAAATAGGTAAAACATTATTTTAACTTGGTTAAGGATTCACGTCGGGTTCAACATTTTTTGTTTCCCTCGGAATTTGGGGATGACCTCCTTGATGGGAGGTTCAAACATTCTGATCGGTTTCTAACAGGTTTGTTCGTAGAACCGGAAACATCCAATGATTCCACATCCATTTGGACCTACTTTCCAAAGGTAGGCAGTCACTAGTTTGTGGAATGATGAGGCTAAGGAATTTTCATCGGTTGAGAGGATGGGAGGTCGGACTCATCACACCTTTTTGAGGGGAATTATTGTCTACTTTGGGACTCTCTTTATATATTTAAGTTATGTTCGTGAATCCTTATTACATTAACAAGTATAAAATGAGCTTTCATTTAGTCTGACAATGAATGATTAAATATGTAGGAAATTTAGAGAATCTTTTATATGTATTCAAGGTTCTTCATCGATAGAGAATCATCTATATTTATTAGAGATTCTTGGTCAACGGTATCCTTCAACACATTTATATAGAAGTCTCTTGGTCATTATGATGACCATGTTGGTTTTGAAGCCACTCAGTGGGGCACTTGAAGTTTATTGTCATTTAGAAGGACATGGATTATATCAGAGTTGGGATCGAACCCGAAAATGGGCAACCTACGTATCCTTTATTTAGAGAAAGGAATCAGAACCCACGTAGTTCGAGTAAGGGAGTATGATGTTTATGATTGATGGATCAAAGAAGGATTTCATAATTACTTTTACACTCTAAGCTCACGTGAGTCATGCTCGGTGTGAGAAACAAGAGGTAATGGAAAAAATTAGACAATTGTGCCATGAAATATGAAATCATAATAAATAATGTGGGACTTATGTATGTATGACTTCCCAGATAAATGAAGATTAGGATTTACTTCAGGGAAGAAATCTTGGAACAGGGTCCATAAAGGTATATGTGCTTCATGGAGATTTGAATACTCTAACTTGGGGCTTACTCCTGAAAAGGAGTCCCAAATTAGGAGAGGACTTATGATTGGGGCTTACTCCTGAAAAGGAGGCCCATGTTAAGAGACTTGAAAAATTAAGGGACTTGGGGCTTACTCCTGAAGAAGATGCCCAAGTGAACAGGGTCCATAAAAGGTATATGTGTTTTATGGAGATTTATACTCTTAATTTGAGATTTACCCCTGATAAGGGTACCCGGAATTAATGAGGGAACTTTGAATTATGATTGGGGCTTACTCTTGAGGAGGAGGCCCAAATTTGAGAACTTGGACTGGGACTTACTCTTAAGAAGAAGGCCTAGGTTAATGAGGATTTGGGGATTACTCTTGAGGAGGAGGCCCAGGTTAGGGTTCCCTCATCTTTAAAGGATGAGGTTGAATGAATGGAATATCTAACCTTAGTGACAAGATGTGTAAATCATTAGGTTTTGAGAAATGTTTCATGGAATTCCTTTTAAATAAGGAAGTAAATCAATAAGACATGTCATAAATGGCTTAGAAGAGTGCCTTGAAGACTTAATTTTGAATAGGAGAGGTGGAATGACATAAGAGGGATAAAATAGGCAACAAGGGCACCCAAAACGGTAAGGGCGCACAAGTCCTAAGAGTCGCGCAAGTACCGCGTGGGCGTGCAAGTCTGGTCGCGCAGGTATACCTGCGAGACGCGTGGGTATTTGCGCGATTGTTAACCGGCAGGGTAATAATTTGAGCGACTCTTGACTAATGCCTTTAGAATTATCCTGAGGTACTTCCAGAATAGAGGTGCATAATTTTTGGTAGGAGAGTAGGGAATCGTGCAAGTATGTTCATTTCCCTTAATGGTAAAACACCTTAGGCGCACAAGTGTTAGTGAATTCTAACACTTAGAAATTACTCCTCTTGTTTAGACCTTCCATTCTAGGTAAAGTATTAACTTATAAGTGTTCGGAAGACCTGAAGAAGAGACTTGGGCGTTCAGAGCTCTAAATCTGAATTTTGGAAAAAATTTCTCCTGAATGGGGGGCCCACAGGGTCTATTTATAGGCTGAATAAGACCCGAGCGGTTATTCTTTAGGGCGCGCAAGTCACTTGCGCGACCATTAGACATCGCGGAAGTGGACTTTCATGATAGTGATGACACTTGCGCGACACATGTGCTTTTGATCCCTTGTTCATGCCTTTTTTGATTTTTTGATGTTTTCTTCAATGGATGAATCAATTTGTGCCAATTCATTTTATTTTATATTCATTTAGATAATGTGACGAAAAGGAGCGTCAAAAACCTTAAAGATATATCTAGACTATGTATGGGTAACATATGTTAAACTTACACATGAATTGTTTTATGTAAGGTTAACTGTCATGCCCCGACCCATGACTACCCCGAAGCTGGTGCGAAGTTCACATAAAACACGGTGTATAAATTTTTTTTACCAGAAAAGATTAAATCACACACAGCTGTTCCATTCAAGAGGATCGTTTTGGTTTAGGTACTTGAGAATCAGATACAATTATCACAATTCCTTCGAAAATGAACAAAAATTCCTCATAATAAGTCACCAAATAGAGGGACTCAAATCTACTAAACCTGTAAAATTAAACATATTGAAAACGTAGGGTGAGCATATGAATGCCCAATAAGAGGGTTTTTGAAAATAACTTGAAGAAGCTCATTTAAATGAAAATAATATCCTTTGTAATAAGATCAAAAATTTTCTCTAAAAATAAATTTTAAACTACATATAAACAAAATCAGAGTACGCATACAATTACTAGAATGTAAAATATGTTACTCAATCCATAAACCGAGTAACCCATTTTCTATCATGTAGGTTTGCAGTACATGACTTATACATAAAAGTAACACATGATTAAAGTAAAAAAATAAAAACAACATTAGTTTCCTTAATAAAATTCACCGGGCGATAGATAAACTACTGATATATGTAATTGAGTTCAAATACTGAAAAAACAATGTTCCATGTATTTATACTTCTGATAATAACAAGTAAGGATCTTAACCAGGGACATTCTTCTAGTCAAATAATCCCTTGGTGGGCCATTCTCTAACACATAATGAGGTAATGCATAATGATGGACGGTGTCAAGGCCTCATTCCAAGACCATGAAATCTTTTTCTAGGCCTCATGCCTAAACTATAACTTTGCTAAGGTCTTGTTCCATGACCTGATTCATCTCATGAGACCTATCAATGCATCGAGGGCTATAACAGGCCTCACCCGTCACATAAAAAGTCCAATACATTCCTCATATGATTAGTAAGTACATGTATCCAAAGTGTCCCATACCACTTTGAATACCTAATTCCATGTCTTTTATTTGCGGTGTCCCATACCACTCCAAATAATATATTTTATGTTCATTAATTGGAGTGTCCCATTACACTCTAAATAATTAATAAGAAGGTAAAAGTCCATTTTCATAATAAATTAGACATGAAACCCAGTAAACATTAATATGAGGCATATTATGTATATAAAATGATAACAACAGTATATAAAATGATGATTTTATCACATGAAAAAAATATTCATTTATGATTTTATCACATGAAATAATATTATTTTAAATTTTAAAAAAATAGAACAACTACTAAAAACCTACATGTTTAAGATTAAAGATATGTGTCAAGATTGTTAAGCCACAAGCTGATTAATGGGTGTGTCTATAAAACAAAACAACAACTTAAGATTTGACAGTGTTCATTTGAAATATTCAAGCTGTTTAATCACATGTTTCAAAAAATTCACAAATAAAGAGTTTTAAAGATAAAATATTAACCCAATATTCATGGTAGTAGATGTGTCAAATTTAGTGATATGTTTCACATAAAATTACTTGTGCATATACATACAATTTGAAAAGCATTGTTTTTTCACAATTTAACACACCTTCCAACACATTACATACATATTAAAAACAACAGTAATAGAAACCTAATTGTGATTATAATTAATGTCTTTAGGAACATTCATAAACAAATTTTGTATATACAATATATATAAATAAATATATATATATAGTTTTTCTAATTAAGGAAAAGTGAGGAAATCACATTCTCATAAGAAGTTTGTCAAAACCTCCATTAATATTAATCAACACCACTTAAAATAACTGAAAATAGGTTGGGATGATCATTGTATAAAACTAAATATATATGTATATATTTATACTTTGTAAAACTTTGATAACATGAGGTACATTTAAAATTATTAAACCCTTACATCTTAAAACATCATTCCACATCCATACTTGGAAGATTTAAAACCGGGTGGATTAAAACTATATGAGTGTATGTATAAATTATATACCAGCATATAAAAAGTGTATATTCAAGTTTTAAAAAGGAAGGCAAAGTATAATGATCCCTTACATGGTTTGAGGAGGAGGAGAGGCATGGGGAAGCTCAAATGAGGCTTGAGAAGACGCTAGAGAAGATGAACACCCATAGGGTTCATATGAAAAATGAGATATAGTATATAAAATACATATATTATAATTTTAATAACACTTGCTGGACATCCAAGACCCACATGGTTTAAACAAAAGACTGGGGGTGAGTCATTGTGGAAAATGAGTGAAGGGAGGCCTCAGATGGTGATGAGAGGTGTCACGACAGTTGAAGAATGAAATGGATAAAGAGGAAAGCCACTGGTGCAGTGCACACGGAGGAAGAAGAAGGCGTCATGAGGAGGAAAAAACTGGAAAAAAATGAACATCTAGGATCTAATGTGGAGAAGATCAGACGGCTAAGGTGAAATACGGGAATTTAAAAAGGATGGACGGTCCAGATTATATCATGTGTGATCTGATGGCTTCAAGCAATCCGAGATTTTAAAATAACTTGGATGAATACGATTAGATCAAGAATCGATCGAACGACTATTAAAAATCACTGAAGATATTTTTGGCCATTGAGGATCGAAAGCTGAACTGATCGGGTGGTTCGGATCATGGACGACATGATCGAACATCCTAGATCCGCTCCTAGTTAAAATTTCACCTCCCCACAACAAAATTGAGAAAACTACATGACTACTTTATAAGTCTGAGACATCCGACCTTATTCCTGATTACTCCCTATCCCCTCCTGATACCTCCCCGTAACAGGTTCTTCTATGGCCGCTCTCCTGCACCCACCCATGCCGCCGTGCTGCCCTACACGGTGGCACACTGGTTCCTTTAATATGCAACCATGTACACCCTTAGGTGTAGCTATGCCCCCTGCACGCTAGACCTAGCATGCACTATGTGTTTGATCTGCCCCTGGACCATTACCATGGGGTTGAGGGTGAGAAGCCCATGAAGGATTTGAGGGCCTACCATAAGGTGGCCCTCAACTAGGTAGGGTACTCACCTAAATTTTAACAAAGTAAATATTTATTTTTTTGTTAATTATAAAAATAGGTTTACATATATAAGTATATAGGTATCTTTAAAATATGAATAACTTAAATATTTTACATAGTTTTATAAATGCTAAAGTTTTAAAAAAACTAAGAGATACATCAATGTTTAATACAACATTGAGAAAAATCATATATTAGTTTTATAAAATCCAAGACATAGTTTTAGTTAAAACCTTTAGGCATCAATAATGAAGACATTTACAAATCGTTTTGAAGATATTTGAAATATTTAAAAGGTTTTTCAAATCCATACCTCATTTTGAAATCATACTAAGTATAGCTACAATATTAAATCTCTATCCATTTAAAAGTTTATAAAAAGAGTTTAAAATTATAATTTAAATGCATACTTTAATTTTTTTTGAAAAATAATTTTACCTAAATATTTTAATTTAAACCATAAGAAATAAGAAACTGTTATAATTATAACCATTAAAAAATCAACAGTCACCTTAGGAGAAACAGTTGGATTAAGGCCTTCTAAAAACATGCTTCAAAGTGTTCCATATTCAATAAAACTTGATGAAAAATGGTGCTCGTTATACCACTGATGCTTAGTTTGGTTGCAGTGGCTCTGGACATACTAATGTTTATTGTGACAGACCCAAAAGATCCTTACTATATTCTTTGTTTTTTTTATTGGGTGGTCTCCCTATAATCCTAATAAGTCTTTTAGTAGGAATTTTTGGTTAGTTGAATTTTATTAGTTTTGAAGAAATGTAATCAATTCGGTGTTTAATAAGAATGAATTGTGTTTATTTCATATGTTTTGTTCAAAATGGGAATTAAATAAAATATCACCCTATAATATTGTTTTTACATGGAGGATAAGTTTGGGGCATTATATTATCCCCCCTTAATAGGAATTGTATCTTCCTAATTAATTTTATATAACCATGCTAAAATGAATCTCTGACGTTCTTCAAAACATCCCCCATCATGGAAGATCCTTAGGTGCGGTCAGCTGAATACCCAAATTGGTGTTCAATTATTCTGCTTCCCTAGCCCAAACACACCTCGGACAGTAAGGGTTAACCTCTTGCATTTCACACTTGGGCTTTCATGGAGAGGATCGAATGGTAGAATGTTTAGAGATGTATGAATGGAAAAACTCTCTAAGAACTCATTGGACCATCTCTTGTCTGAGAATGTCAATGTCATAGACATGGTCATACAAACTGAAGCTCAAGATTTGGTGCATGTAGGCTGCGTGAAGGTTCCATTCCAAGACAGCCGCTTGAAACCTTGCCCTAGCTGTGAAGTTTCTGGATAGAGTGAATCATAGGAAAAGACCTTCATGGTACTTTCCCATTCACCTATACTCAGCGAGTTGGATAATGGCTATGTGGTGGTAGATATAGGCATTCCCTTGGCAGGAGCGAAGAATTTCTGGACTGTTTGATACCTTGTAAACATTTTTTCATGTTCTTTGATGGTTTGTGAAGGGAAGGTATTCTTCTGAATAGGTTTTGACCATAATGGTCTCTAGTACCTCAACAGAAAGTGATAAGATGTGGGTTTTTCATTCCATGGGAAAATATTTTTTTCCATGAAAGTCCAATCGATGAAACTCATCCAAAAAAACATTGAAAAGGTAGGAGAAAGAAGAAACAAAAAGTTGCATTTTCATAAAAAAACTGGTACACAACACCCAGGACTAATTGTTTTCCCAGTACCTGGTTACATGAATCCCCAAAACAATTTCAAAACTCTCTATCTCCCTGAATGAAATGCAACCCAAGCAATCTTTTTCAATCTCGTGGGTACACTTATGGTGTCTCCAGAGTGAGACATGAGAGGTGTAAAGCCGAGAGACCTCAGTATGTACTTGATGTATGTAAAAAGAATGTAGGGGCTCAATTTCAAGGGTTTCAAAGTCCATTACTTGACCATAATGGTGATAGGATATGATTTGACACATATATGCTGTGCGGAGGTCACCTACTACTACATATTCTTGGGAATCCATGAGGGATGGGGTGCCTTATGCTGTAGTGAATCATCTAAAAAGACCCTCAAAGTACTTTCCCTGACATGCGTAGAATGGAAATTGGATTTGCGTTATAAATAGGTAGTCTAAACCCGCTCCTCAGTGGAGTTTAAGTACACGGGGAGAGTTTGACACATCCTATAGGTGTTTGCATGTCATACGAATGTGTGCATAATCTATAAAGTTATTGTGGATAGCTATGGAAACTATGGTTTCTAGAGCCTTAATAGGATGAGACAAAAGGCTGGTATTTTCGTTATCCAACTAAACATTTAGAAAACATCATACTTAGTAATGATTAAGTAATTTTTTTGGGTTCAGTTCTATTTTTCCAGAGTTATCTAAACCAAACCATTGATACCAACTATCATGCCCCAGCCCCAGACTGCCCTAAAGCCAGTGCGGATTTCACATAAAACATGGTGTGTAAATCTTTTTTACAAGAATATCTGAAATCACACACACATGTTACATTCAATAAAATCATTTTGGTTTAGGTCCCGAAGAATCAGATACAATTATTACAATTCCTTCAAAACTGAATAAAAATTTCTCATAAGCAGTCACCGAACAGAGGGACTCAAATATACTAAACAAGTAAAAGAAAGTAGATTAAAAACTTAGGGTGAACATATGAATGCCCCGGAAGGGGTTTTTTTAAAATAACTTGAAGAAGCTCATTTAAATTAAAATAATATCCTTTGTAATATGATTAAACATTTTCTTTAAAAATAATTTTTAAACTGCATATAAACAAAATCAGAGTACACATACTAGTAATGAAATGTAAAATATGTTACTCAATCCATAAACTAACTAAACCATTTTCTATCATGCAGGTTTGTAGTACATGACTTATACATAAAAGTAACACAAGAATAAAGTGAAAAAATAAAGACAACATTAGTTTCCTTACAACAATTCACAGGGCGATAGTTAAACTACTGACATATGTAATTGAGTTAAAATAATGAATAAACAATGTTCCATGCATTTATACTTATGATACTCACATGTAAGGCTCTTAAACAGGGACATTTTACTAGTCAAATAATCCCTTGGTCTGTCATGCTCTAACACACATTGAGGTAATGCATAATTCTAGACTCTGTCAAGGCCTCATGCCAAGTCCATAAAATCTTTGTCTAGGCCTTGTTCGTAAACCATAACTCTTCCAAGGCTTCATGTCATGACTTAATTCATCTCATGAGACCTACTGATGCATCGAGAGGCCATAGGAAGCCCCACCCATCACATAACAAGTCCAATACATTCCTCATATGTTTATTAAGGCCATGTATCCAAAGTTTCCCATACCACTTTGAATACCTAATTCAATGTATTTTATTTGGGGTGTTCCATACCACTCCAAATAATATATTTCATGTTCATTAAGTGGGGTGTCCCATTCCACTCCAAATAATTAATAAAATGGTGAAAGTCCATTTTCATTATAAATTAAACATGCAACCTAGTAAACATTAATAAATGGCATATTCTGTATATGCAATGATAACAAGAGTACATAAAATTATGATTTTATCACATGAAATAATATTCATTTATGATTTTATCACATGAAATAATATTCATTTAAATTTTAAAAAAAGAGAAAAAAATACTCAAAACCTACACGTTTAAGATTAAAGATATGTGTCAAGCTAGTTAAGTCACATGCTGATAAATGGGTGTGTCCACAAAACAAAAAAACAACTTAATAGTTGAAAATATTCCTTTGAAATATTCAAGCTGTTTAATCACATGTTTCCAAAACCTCACAAATAAAGAGTTTTAAAGCAAAAATGTTAACCTAATATTCATGGAATTAGATGTGTCAAATTTAGTGATATGTTTCACATAGAATTACATGTGTATATACATAAGATTTTAAGAGCATTCTTTTTGCACAATTTAACACACCTTCAAATACATTACTTCCATATTAAAAACACCAGTAATAGAAACCTAATTTAGATTATAAGGTAAGTCTTTAGGAACATTCATAAACACATTTTTTATATAAAATATATATAAATAAGTATATATATAGGTTTTATTATTTAAGAAAAGTGAGGAAAACACAATCTCATAAGAATTCTTTCAAAACCTCAATTAATATTAATCAACCCCACTTAAAATAACCAAAAATAGGTTGGACTGATCATTGTATAAAATTGAATGTATATGTATATATTTTTACTTTGTAAAACTTTGATAACATGAGGTACGTTTAAAATTATTAAACCCTTACATCTTAAAACATCATTACACATCCACACTTGGTAGATTTAAAATCGGGTGGATTAAAACTATATGAGTGTATGTATAAATTATATAATAGTATATAAAAAGTTTATATTAAATTTTGAAAAAGGACGACAAAGTATAATGAACCCTTACTTGGTTTGAGGAGGAGGAGAGGCTTGGGGAATCTCAAAGGAGGCTTGAGAAGACACTAGAGAAGATGAACACCCATATGGTTCATATTCAAAATGAGATATAGTATAAAAACTACATATATTATAATTCTAATTGAAATTTCTGTACAACCGAGACCCACATGGATTAAACAAAACACTAGGGGTGAGTCTTTGTGGAAAACGAGCGAAGGGAGTCCTTAGATGGTGATGGGATGTGTCACAAGCGTGGAAGAATGAAAAGAATAAAGTGGAAAGACACTGGTGAAACACACTCGGAGGAAGATGAAGGCACCACGAGGAGGAAAAAATTAGAAAAAAATGAATTACTAGGATATAATGTGGAGAAGATCGGATGAATAAGGTGTAATGCTGGAATTTAAAAAGGATGGATGGTCCAAATTAGATCTCGTGTGATCTGACGGTTGAGAGAAACATAGGATTTTAAAATAACTTGGACGAATGAGATTATATTGAGTCTCAATAAAACGAATTTTAAAAAGCACAGAGGATATCCATGACCGATGAGGTTCAAAAGCTGAACTGATCGGGTGGCTTAGATCGTTCGCGGCATGATCGAAGGGCCTAGATCTGCTCCCAGTTAAATTTTCTCCATCCCATATCGAAACAGAGTAAACTTCACGAATCCTTTATAAGCCTGAGGCATCCAGCCTTATGCCAGATTACTCCCTTTCCCCTCCCAGTACCACCCCATATCGGTTTCTTCTGTGGGCACTTTCCTATGCCCACCCACACCGTCGTGCCGCCTCGCGTGGTGGTGCACTGGTTACTTTCATACGCACCCATGTAGACCCTTATGGGTAGCTATTCCCCCTTCATGCTAGACCTATCACACACCATGCCTGCACACTGCCCCTGGGCCATTTCTAGGGGGTTGAGGGTGAGAAGCCCATCAAGGCTTTGAAGTCCTTCCACAAGGTAGACCTCAGCTAGGTGGGGTACTCACCTAGATTATAACAAAGTAATTATTTTTTTAATTATAAAAATAGGTTTACATATATATGTATATAGGTATCTTAAGAATATGAATAAATTAAATATTTTCCTTAGTTTTATAAATGATAAAGTTTTAAAAACACTAAGTGACAAATCAATGTTTAATACATCATTAAGAAAAATCTTATATTAGTTTTATAAAATCAAATACATAGTTTTAGTTAAAACCTTTAGATATCAAGAATTAAAAAATTTATTATTTTTTTCAATACATTTGGAATATTTGAAAGTTTTTTGGAAATCCATACCTCATTTTGAAATCATACCAAGTGTAACTAGGAAATTAAATCATTATCCTTTTAAAAGTTTATGAAAAGAGTTTAAAATTATAATTTCAATGCATAATTTAATTATTTTGGAAAAATAAATTTACCTGAATATTTTAATTTAAACCACCAAAAATAAGTAACTTTTATAATTATAAGCGTTAGAAACTCAACGGTCACCTCAGGAGAAATGGTCAGATTAAGGCCTTATAAAACCATGCTTCAAAGTGTTCCAAATTCAATAAAACTTGGTGAAAAATGGTGCTCGTTATTCTACTGATGCTCTATGCAGTTGTAGTGGATTTTTCCATACTGATATTTATTGTGATAGATCCAAAAGGTCCTTACTATATGCTTGGGTTCTTTTTTCATTGGGTGGTCTCCCTGTAATCCTAATAGGGATTTTAGTATGTATTTTTGGTTAGTTGAATTTTCTTAGTTTTGAAGAAATGTAATCAATTCAGTGTTAAATAATAATTCCTTGTGTTTATTACATATGTTTTGATCAAAATGAAAATTAAATAAAATATCATCCTACAATATTTTTTTACATCGAGGATAAGTTCGGGGTGTTATAGTAACCATTATTACCCTTATGGAGGGACGCCCTATTGTGTAAGGGTTTCTTTTTTGTCAAAATTTTCCCTATATTTCTTTAAAATGGTCATTTTCATATATAAATAAGGGACACTGGGGTATTTAAAAACCTGTAAACAATGAGATATTGTGATAGGAATTTCATCTTTCCCTTCAACCTAAAATTAAGTATTCCTTGTTTCCCAAATGATTTGAGTGACATTCAATCTGGGAGAGAATTGAAGGTAAATCTAATGCCCCTTATCGATTATTTGACAATGTATTACCCAAATTTATCACATATAATTTATTACTATTAGAAAATGATTTTAGTGATATTCCACTATATCATGGTGTAATAATCCTATATGAAAGGGATTTTTCTCAGATTATCTAAAGTTGATCTCAAGAGGATGATCAAACTGGAGTACATGCATATTTATTATGGTATATTGCTACCTTGATCTATTTAAGGTATTTGGTGATTTGGGTGTTGTTAATGTGAAAAATGACATATTGAATTAGAGATTTTATATACTAAGGTTTTGGGTTGATGAAATGGGGTGGACACCATTTTCTTAACGATTTAATCCATGGAAAATTTCTGGTGAGTGATTTCTTAGTTATACTATAGAGAGTGATTAAAATAAGAATTATGATATTATTTTAGCTAAAAATATTAATTAATTAATTTTTTTATTAATTGTGATGGATTTTGATGATTTAGAGCCTCATTTTGATGGGTTATGGATGATCTATATTGGATACGTTTTTATGAGGGTGATAAATCTATTTTTATAAAGGAAATAAATCTATATAAGGTAAGCAGTCCCTTGGAAATTAATATTTTAGTTCATACATTTTATATGGAATGTTATATATGGTCATTAAATTGTGAATGATTGATTTTTTTATAGATAGATATTTTTTTAATGAAAATGAAATTCCTATAGATGGATATAAGTTCTATAGGGAACAATCAACCCTTGAGAACTAGATTAGTTCTTGGACTGATGAGAGATTATAACTTGATTATAAAAGTTTATTATGAGATATAAAGACCATGAGGGGTGAGAATGTAATGAGTTAAATGAACATAATAGAACAGGATAGGTCCCCTCTTATTTATATTAAGCATGGATGAGTGACGTATTAGAATGACTAGCTTGAGTATGCCCGGATAGACCTGTGAGGTACCTTATAGCCATTGGGTTTGTTGAGATGAGAGTAGGGAAAGTGTTCCCACCACCATTTAATTTCTAAACCTTTAGTGGGTATTAACTATGTTAGATATATATATATATAAATATATATACATACATATATATATATATATATAGGTTGGGTGTGTGTGGGATGACCTTGGATGACTTGGGATGTGTGATGGATAGAAAGGATTATCCTATGAGGCTTGTGATGATGAAATGTGATCATGATGAATCAAAGGGGATCCATTCCCTCTAAGTGACAGTCTTGGACCGATAATTGAGATTGAGGCCAAGGAGTCTACGTAGGGTGTTCGTTATATGATGATACCCAAGGGACTTCAGTGGGTTCCTTAGAGACATGTTAACCCTAGTGAGGGTTAGCACATGAGAGTACATGTTTTCAAATTCATGTGTCACCATATAACTTGAAGGTTGATGGTGAGAGATTGATGTGGAAACAGTGATGATCTGAGATATTATTGGATGGATACACTACTCTTAATTCCTCATGAATGAATTACCAGGATATCACATGGTATTTGGCCGTATACAAGGATTTCCTAGGATTCCATCCTATGAATCAAGTTATGCTTGATACTACTAGAATTTCTAGAATGCCTGATATTTTTCATTATTCTTGATATTATGGAGTGAATAGTATGACTGAGATAATCTTATTTATTCCTCATATGACTTGATTTCCAAGGGTTACCTCATTATAATTGAATTTATGTCTAAAAATACTAGATGCCTAGGATACTCCCTAATATCTGACCAATGATCCTATTATTATTTTATACCTTAGATAACTAATAGGATCTAGTTATTGAGTCCAATAATATATATTCTTTCAATACTTCCTAGGATTCATTAGTTACACTTACTACTATGATGAGATACCTAGGATACTTTCATTGATCCAATGTCCACACATTATACTTAAAATCACTTTCAGGGTGGGAAATCACCTAACCCTTGGCATGGTATAAATTATAATTATAGATACCATAACATTGTAAAAATCAAGTATGGTTGATCCTAGGTGTCAAATTAAATCCTATGGATCTAAGGTGTTCATTTATTTATTATTCCATAGTTTTTTTATTGATTTTCTATTAATATAAAATGTGCATAAAATAATTTACTAGTTATTTTAGGGATCCTATTGGTGTCACCCTATTGATCTATACTCACACCCTACTCAGATGGCCATGATGTTTTGGTACTTGAGAAGACTTCACTATTAATAGGTTCATGTAGGTAAGAGGCTCGAGATTAGATTGTTCATCTAGATATCTTGGAAGGAGTCATGAGATAGGTGTGATGATGCCCATAGATGGTAGTATATAATTCTATATTTTATTCTTTTATTTATTTTCTATATATGATAGACCCATTGGGTGGTATGTTGATGCCTAATTGTATGACCATATGTCTGTATGACTTGATTATTTTTCAGTCTATTTTATATATCATGTATATAGTTTTATTTCACACATATACTCTGATTACTTATAATGGATGTTGTTTGGTTATTTTTCTCTTTTTTTCATTATTACAAGGGTACAATCACCCCTATTAACACCTTAGAACCTCACTACTAGTATTCAAACTCTTGTATAAGAGGAATCTTTCTTGAGATCACATAACTCCCCCTGTCTAGGAATTGATGAGTGGTATGGGGTGGGAACGTTAAAAAGTGGTATTTGGACATTCTTTATTTTATATTACTGTTTTAGTATATGATATATTGGTATTGAGGATGTGTTGGATATTATGATGAATCTTATACCAGTGTGTTTAAAACACCATTTCCAACAGAATGTCTAGGTTATTGTGGATATGTTGTATCTATTTTTGTTTTTTGATTTTATGATTATAAAATTTATCCTTACTTGATTCACTTGAGTTATGGATTTATGATTTATAGTATTTTGTCACTTATATCATTGTCCAGAGGTTGGTGACATGCATCATATTTGGAATATATAATTTGCATGAAATTCAGGTACTTATGTGTGATTGATATCACTAAAAAGAGGTTCTAGATATATAAAGTTTCAATATCAACAACATATATAGCGTTTTACTATATAACTTATTGGTGAAATTATACTCAGCTGGACCACAATATATTTCCTTCTACTGATAGGTCTTATAGATTCTTTAGAGGCATGATCCTTGATAAAGACAATGCATTCCCTCTTATAAGGGATGTACAATGACCCTAGCGTGTTTATATTGGTATTTTATAGCTGGGTGTTGGTTTTGTATGGGAAAAGTATTTTAGTTACTTAAAGTGTCAAAGAAAACCTTTATAATTTTTTATATAGCTTTATAGTGGAATTATACATAACTAAACCATATGACTATGGTTATACCCTATAAAAATCATCATAGGGTGATTACATTATAGTTTGATGGATATGATTGTGATCTTCAAGAGTGTAGCCCCATACACAGATGCTCGATGATAATTAGTACACTAATAGGATTATGCCTTATCACATGATGCATGAGTTGTATTTATTTAATGACCATAGAGTGGGTGTGTTGGCACATGAGTTTCCTGTGATTTTTTAGATGGGGGAAGGGGTATTTCCATATAATTTGTGACCTATGTGAGGTATAAGTGGGAGATTCTAGTTCCTTTGGATATGTTTTAGGATTTCGTATATATTAAGGTAATCCAAGATAGGGGTTAGGTTATGATGGTGAATGCCCTTATATATGGGATCATGGGAAACTGATTTTTTTGAGATTGGTTTATGAGAGACGATACCATGTATTAAGTACAAGAATCGAGATACCTTGAGTTTTCATCACAAAATCACCCAATTCACTTTGGTATTATTAATGGATTTAAAGGGAATGATCGATAGGAAGTCCGAACCTTTTCATTCATTATGTGTTTTTGGTGGTTTGGTAAGATCATGAGTAGATACTTCTAGTTTATAATGACACCTCGGTTGGGGGGTCATTATTTAATATTCTTCCACATGATGGAGGTTTCAGGATTATGGGAATGGAAGCATAAAGTTACTTATTATTAGACAGTATTCACATGTGATTGGGGCATGGTTAGCCAAGTTATTAGGCATATGAGCCTTGTTATGATAACTTATGACTCATGGGATCATGAGTTTTATGTGGGATTTGGTACTGTGGGAGTATAAAAATATTTGTTTTAGATGATATTGGGGTGGTATGTACTGGATACACATGATGGATGTTGATTTTGGATCATTGGGTGGTTGTGTGTTGGTTGAGGATTCATGTATTTGATGAATTTTTTGGGTCATGATTGTTGATAGTTTTAATGACATTTTAATTGTACATCTATCGTAATAAATGTCATCAGAGATGGATTGGGATTTCATCGTATGTTCAACCTGAGGGTGTGACTTGACATGGATTGTTTGGATGGAATGATATTAGAAATCCATCAGGACTTGAACTCAAGGAGTAATGTAAGGGAATCCATGTGGTGGGGAGTGAACCGTTATTCATTGAAGGGTGTGGCCCTCATTATAATAGAAATTCTGTGGATGCCAAAGATGATGTTACTAGGGAGATGATAACATGTAGCAATTAATATTTCTTGTTAGCACTCAGGTATGAGAAGGTTGACCACATCCATTTATTACATATTTTTATTTATAGTGTGTGGTCCAAGAGAAAAAATGATTTGGGTGGAGCGATGATAAGGATAATATTATCATAGGGAGAACTTTATTAGTCGTGAGTGTATGACCCTTATGCTGGAAGTATTGTGGATATACTATTATTCTCCATAGGATGGTCAAGATATAACTAAGGAGATTATGTGATATAAAATACAAATTTATCAGTCTCCATTGAAGACACAAGACATGGGATTCAGATGTGATGTTGTATAGAGTTTGAGCATTTTCATTAGGATCATTGTTGATTTTATGTGATCCGAGGGTGTGTCAGATCGGTGGTGCACTAGTGCTCGAGGTGAGAGAATAAAGAAAGATCTAATTGGTTGATGATACAACTACATAATACTTTGGTGTCAGTTTTTAGATGATATCAGGATTCATCTAGGGAGTTAAGGCATCAAAATAAAGCAGTAATGAGATAGTGTGTTGGCAGGTGTGGTTTATTATTTTTTATAAAGGCCATCCATAGGAGGTCAGACCAGTGTTTTAATGTGTAATTTAATGTGATGTGATGGAATCCACACCAACAATGACATTAGACCACTAGAAATGGGTTTTCATTATGAAATTATGAATATGGGGAACACTAGGGCTTTAAATTCACCCAGATAAGATAAGACTTATAGTGTTGAGAACCATAATATTAGGGATTAATCAGTGGAAAAATTCTTAGTGTCTCAAGATAAACGAGTTCAATTGAGTTTCATCCTAATATTGGAGATGATGATGAGCGACTAGTTCAACTTTTTATTAACAGTGTACCTCATTTTTGGAGTTGCGCAACAAAGGATCGCTCAACATTCAAGTATAGAACATGGTGAGTTGATCAAGAATTGATGACATAGATGGGTTGAGATTAAAATTTAATGACCATTGGGTATTCTCATGGATGATAAGTGATATGTTGGAGATTTTATAATGGACCGTGTCCATATTAGTTGATGAAAATCAAGGAGAAATTTAATTTTGGATTTTTAATCGTGGGATGTTTTGAGAATGAAGGATCAGACTAGGAATATGAGAGTTCTGACATCATTGATGATGTTTTTGGATGTGTCTAGAGGATTGAGAAGTGTCTCGGGTGTGTCATATATAATCAACTTAAAATTATACATAAATATAAGTATTTAGTTTTATGTAGTAATTTTAATCATTTTTTTCACTTCCATATATGTAAAGGTGTTTAGATATGGTTTTTTGGACTGAACCTTGTTTCAATAATTTGCAATGAGACAATATTATAATTTTGTGAGAGTTTATTTAAATATTGGTTGAAAACTAGAAACTATTTTTACTTTTTATTAAATATGAAATTTTAGTTTAGATATATTTTTAAGTGTTTAGGGGCTATTTTGAATGGATACATGTTGGGAAATTCCATGTAGGTCTAATTATTGGATCAGTTATGTGGAGTGACACTAGCTTGTGGTGTTAAGGGTCTTGGTGTAGGCTGGGGAACAAGCCTAGAGGGTGACCCACGATTAGGTGTTTGATTTCGTTAATTTTTTTTTTCAAGTAGTTTTTAAAATTTATTATTTAATTTATTATGGATTCAGAATATTCTACTGCTAAGAACAGGGTGTTTTGGGTGGAAATAAATTTTTTTGGAAGTCTATTATGTTTTTGGTTTGGTGACTTGCAACATAAGTGTGACCCATAATACCATTATATAGGAACCTACACTATATAAGGGTAACCCTTGTTACCCTTATGTAGGGGCTGCACTGGATATGGCTAACTACTATTACCCTTATGTAGGTTCCTTTATTTTTAAGGGTAACTAGTGTTACCCTTAACAAGGGATGCGCTGCATAAGGGTACCTAGTGTTACCCTAATATAGGGACCCTCCTACTGGTATGTTGATGGAAAATAAAACTCATGAACTTTTTTGTGTTCAAATCAATTAATTATGATTGGGATGAAAATATGACCATGTTTTATTTTATTTTTTTGTCAATATGGACCTTTATTCCCAAGTAAGGTGGTCGTTGGGACTTTACCAATTACACATTAAAAGGAACATTGGTTAAGAGGGTGGGAGTTCATAATTATAAAACCCTTCAGGGGATTCTTTCTTATTGTTGGACTATGTTATAGATATAAGAAATATCCATGAATCCTTTCCAAATGTAAGATCAGGATTGGTTACCCCTATGCTAGAGATTGGTTGTTAATATACATTAACCTATACATCTACACATATTAAAGGTTATATATCTATGTAAAAACCTATAGGTTTTATAGGTTCCCTATTTATTGTACCATATGTGTTTAATAGGATCTCCTCCAATGGCCTGAAGGCCTTCATTTTTATTGATTTTTGATAATCCACCTTTTAAGGGGTGAGGTGGAAGCCTTACAAGGCCCATAGGCCTAAGTATTACATGGCCCATAGGACTTAGAAGAATTCATTTCCCATAGGCCTCAAACATTACATAGAACCGAGAAAAACTACTTGGAACTGCTCCTCCCCAGCATCTTCATGGTATTGGGATTAGACCCGTGAGAATGGATTCATACATACACCTATGAAGGGAATCAGCGTACATGTTGTTTATTACCCCTTAATAATACACTTGATACCTTTTAAGGTCTTGTTACTAGGACCATCATTTTTCAATTTAAGTTTGTGAAATTGTGACTATTTTCAAGCAATTTAAAGTCATGCACAATGGAATTTTAAGTGAATGATACTAAACATTGGCTAGCGTGGGACTTAAGCATAGAAAAACCTTTTGTATGACCTCAATGAGAGTATATCCTAAAGTGGATGGGTTCATTTTTCAATGAATATGGACTCCTAGGATATGTGGTTGTTTTGGCTAACATAGATATAGGATATCGATCTAGGTATAGTCTCATTAGAAATATGGCCTAATAAGAAAGGTTTCAAGAGAATATGGCCCCAGTGAAATGAAATACAAGTTTATGATGAATATAAATCAGAGAGGAAGGATTTAGATATTTGTGATTTTGAGGTTTGACCTCAAGGATGAATCATACGTATCCTATTAAAATAAGAATCAAAGCCCATATAGTTCAACCTGCACAGTTTAAGTTCATGTGACATGATTGTACCATGTTGTTTAATGTCTTTTTTGTAAGGATAATTTCAATTGGTTTACAAAACATGACTAGTAATTATGTGTCATGAATGAATATAGAACAAAGGATTGAGTAGGGATTATGCATGGTTGACCATATAAAAGAATGTCTAGTTAGGGTGGTTTTCCCTTGATAAGGACATGATCCTTGATTACTCTAAGGGAGAGTTCCATAATAGTATTGGATGACTAGGGTAACATCAATGGGGATTATGAATGAATTTTTAATACTCTTATAGGGTGGTTCCTAGCTCATTGATGTCTCATGGTGATGAAATCATCAATGGGAATGTGATTGGAGATTACACCTGAAGGTTTCTGGTGTAGCAAAAGAGCTTAGTTGTAATGGAAGACTCATATTTTTTCATAATTGATGTACAAATTTTGATTTACATGATGAATAAAATTATTCCCAATTTAATTAATTTGAATATTAATTGACTTATTGATTCTATAACCAAAGGGCAGGATCATCACATATAATTTATTATAAATTTATATATTGTTTTAAAATTACCTTTATCTTTTAACACTTTTTTTATTGATGAAAGGATAGACTACTCTTGTCATACTTTCATTTCATCGAAGGATCGTAGTGTATAATAGCTCTAATAGTGATCCACACATGCTCTAAAATCTCAAAAAACTATCCTAGAATTGTCGAGTTCTAACGTGGTCCATCTTGATTTCTTGCATAGTTTATCATTGATCATAATAAAAATCACTTTGAGGATGAAATATTGTTCAGGTTCTCTCAAATACTTGATAGGATGGAGGGGGATCATTGCTCTTATTCTTGATCATGTTCTTGTGAGGATTATATATAGAGCATGAGATAATTCACCCTAGGTTTTTTGTGTGGAAAAATTGGGTAAAAATAGAATGTGATATAACTGGGTATTGATAGAGCTAAGTTACGGCTGGAAATTTCATAGTCCCTTATACAATTCCCAATTCTTAAGACAATAACATGTATAGTAATTATATAAATAGTATTATAATTTTCTTGACACCTGCAACATTTGTAGATAATTAAATATAATTTGTTAAATATAAAAATTAATATTTCTTTAAATGATATTTAATATATCATTTCCATCCATACCATTTAACTCTCTCTAATGATCCTATTTGTTATTTATTAAAGCTTTAATTCTTACTATTTTTTAATAAACAAATGAAAATTCTTTATTCTCCAATAAAAAAATATATTTTATTTCGTAAATCTTACGAATAAATATTTATTATTATCTAACTCATATATTTATTCTTCCAAATAACTTGTGATTAAATCATGGTGTTCAACGAAACCCAAATAAATATTAAAATAAAAATAATGAATAATATTTATTTTAAAATTTTAAATTCAAAGGGAATTTAACTGAGACTCCAAATACACTTAGTCTGTGACCCTCTAGGCCCCTTTCTCAATTTCATTAGGAAGAGCTACCTAAAGTACAATGTTTGTTTCTAGAATAATGACAAGGATAAAATATTTAAAGAAGTTAATGCTAAAATTATATACAACCTAATACAGACACGTACTATGTAATATATTACCTTTATCATGATATCCATAATCAAGAAGGTTATATGTTGATGTCATCAACCTATGTGATCGATGTCTCTTTTTTATAATTCATAGAAAAAATTTCCAAAAACACCACCTTGACCATAAAATTAATTAGGAAATTCCATTCCCATCAAAGTTCCTAATATTTCAAATTCTCTTAAATATTCAAAGGTATAAATCCTTCCTTTCATTATTCATTAACACAATGTTAGTCATGGAACACCCAATGCATCCTATTTCTCAGTGATCATATGTCATCAACATTTTTTTCAATGCATAAAAGTGCACAAATCATGAAATGAATTAATAATAATGTTAAATTATAAGGATCATTATAAATATATATGGATTTGAACACCCTACCACACATATAAATATGGATTTCCTATTAGCAGGTATTGTTCTTATAATCTCATGCACTAAATATTACTAAGGGAATACACTATGAGAATGTGTATCAATGTACTATGATCCTACAAACCTAATAAAATGATTCATTTGTCACTACAATAGTTTTAATTCTTAACAATGGTTTTTCAAACCATTTATAAATAAAACTGAAATTTTTAGCTGTGGTTTTTAAAAAACCACCCCTAAATATTTTCTAAAATTTAACAAGGATCTTTCTAACCTACCCTAATTTCCTCTCCCCGACTCAGGCCCTCACCCACTTTCTCCCCACCCAAGACATCACATGAGATCATCTATCATGAGAATGTATCCATTGATCCCTCACCGTCTTCACCCTCACTGTCATTGCTCTCGCCCTCATGATCATACTTGTAGTTTCCCTCACCCTCACCATCTCCCTCAACCTAACCTTCACCCTCACCTTTTCCCATTAATTCCCTCACTGGATTCACTTATATCAAATACCTCCTATACTTATCACCCTTTCCCTCATTTTCTTCATTATTTATGGATCACTAATCATTTATGAGGTTGGATAAAGGGTATATATCTTACTTATTTAATTTTAATGTAAGTTCCATGTTTATATTATTCTTCTTGTGATGTTGATTAATCTACAAAACTTATTTTTATTTTATATAATGCATAAATCGTTACTCATTAAATTAATATGGTCTTTATTGATGAAAACCTTAGGTTGTCACTACTGATCTAATCATTTAAAAACATGCATGTTCAAGATTTTGGAGTACTTTTTGAGGAGTACCATTTCATAATTAAATTTTTATGTTCCGAATAATTGTTATAGACATTAATTTTTATTTTAGTTGTTTTTTTTTCAAATTTATGGATTTAGTTTTATAAATATAATAATAGCAATATATATTTAAAAAAAATTCACAAACTACAAACATTATTTTCCTATAATAGTTAATGTAAAAAAAAATCAATGGTTGCATTCTTTTATTTTTTTCATTAACTCTTATATGAAAGGAATGTTTTCGGTTGGTGATATATGGATAAAATCTAGATCTCATTAACTAGGAAAAAACATCAATATTCTAGGGCTTTGGAAAAGTTTTTACATTCTTCAATTGGAAATCAATACATTATTAGGAGAATAAGATGTCCATTTCCAAAATGTAGATTTATTAGATAGTTGAAGAGACATAAATTTTATGATCACATGATATTGAAGTAATTATATTCTCAATATATGTGTGGGATTTATCATATATAATTGAACATTATAAAAAGTATGAGCACTGATATAAATTAGCAGAATGAAAAAAAATTCCTCAACTATGGAAAATGATATTCAGAACCTTATAAATGATGATTTTGGTATTTTAGTGCAACATTATCAACATAAAAACATATTTGTGAAACCAATAAAGTATGGAAAAAATATTAACTCTCCAAATGATGTTTTTTGGGACCTAAAGACAACCAATTTAAGATTATAACACATCAATGGATCATCTTCTTCATGTTATGAGGACTAATTCAAGAGAGAACTATATTAAGAAAAAATATGTTTCCTGATTAAGTCTTTGATAGAAATCAATATTTTTATGGATGATGTCTAAGGTACACAAAACATTATTTTCTACTAATATTGTACCATATTTAATGCCTTTGTGGAATTAAAAGTAAGAAAATATGCATGATATTAGAATTATTGTGTGAAAATTTCTTGATGTTAAGATCCTTGAGTATTTTTATGGCATGAATAAAGTTATTAACAATATTAAACTCAATTATACTATAATACATGCTTGTCCTGATGATTTTATAATTTATTGAGGAGAGGATTCAAGTATACATGAGTGAAAAATGTTCATATTTTAAGTGGAAGTTAATAATTAAATTTGTAAGTATGAGTCAAAATACAACTATAAAGAACTAGAAAAATAATACTCCTAAAAAGGTTTTTTCTTAATTACATTTAAAAACTTGATTAAAATGATTATTCATGTCTTTAAAAACTACCGAGAACATGAACTGGCATAAAATAGATAATAACAATGATGAGTTAATGTGACTTCCAAGAGATTTAAAATAATGGAATAAATTTGATTCATTACATCCATATTTCTAATGCAATGATTGGATACCGATGGATTCAATCCATTCAGGACTTTGGGCACTAGTTACATAATTAGGTTGGTTGTTATGATCCTTTAAAATCTAACTTTGTTAATGTGAATGTAACAAATTTATTTGAACATTTTATGATTATTCCTAGAAAATAAATTATAATAAATGTTATTGGTCTATACTTTCAAACTCTAATTGATGAATTGTGGGATTTATGGAGAAATGGTGTTGAGGCATATGATTTAACTACTAAAACAATGTTAAAAATTTATACATCTCTATTGTGGACCATTAGTATCTTACATGGACTTGGGAACTTATCTGGCTGGAACAACCATTCAGGTTTTTCTTTTCTAGTTTTTGACATTGAATTTGAGTATGATTGACAACCTTATAATTAATAATGGTGATTATTTTATCATTTTATATTTCTTGATTCATATCACAGATTTTGGATGAACAATTCAAAACTCAATGGATTCATTGATCTTAGACCACCTCTGAAGTTACTGACTGGTTATGAAACATTGGATCACTTCCTACCAAATCACCAGGTTCTACATGTGATGATCCTGTAGTTATTGAACAAGTGGACACTCATGTTTCCTCAAGAAGATAATATGGAGTCATGAATATAGGTATGAAATATAATGTGAACAACTTATTGCACTTTTTTATACTAATAACTTATTTTTGTCATAATATATACATTAAATACTACTACTAAGACAAACATTAATAGTTCATAAATGTGGAATCTGAAAGGATTGAAGATAGTTATCCCATTTTATTATTTTGGGGTCCCCATAGATGTTTCTACATGAATATTTGTCCAAATCATGGTCTATTTGGCGTATGAGCCACCAAAATTTCCCATTTCATAGATATATTCCTCTATATTGGAAGAATGAGGTATTTAATTTAGAGATAAAAGGTAACTTTAAAACATTATGCCTGTATTGAATGTCATTATTTAATTAAATTATAATGCTTTGAATGAATGTCTTACTACATATGTTATTCCACTTTACTGTGGATGATGATATCATATATAAGTTGTTAAAAAACATGGCTATGAAATAGAAAAATGTTAAAAGGATATTGGCAGCATGATTTCAATGATACATCATTTACTACTCAATATATTCATGTCAAGGAACTTGAAGGGGTACATTTAGGGTAGTGAAATGTTTTTTTTGAGAGTCATCACCATGAGAAGCATATAGTATTGAAAAATATATTATTATATTAATATAATTATATATATATATAAATGCATATCAGAGTAAGATGTAATTTTATACATTATTATAAAATTAAATATTATTTATTTCAATATGTTTCAATAAAAAATGAATCGAGGTAGGGGAAATAATACATCCCTCACATACCCAATTTGAAGTGTTTTTTGAGAAATAGATACACTATGGTAATATTTTTTTTCAGTTCAAATACCTATATGATAATATTATGTATTCAATATATTAAAATGTTGATTTATCTATTTTTAATCTATACAAAAAGTTATGGTGCTAAGTATCTAGGGAAAAAATTTGGTTAGATGTTTATATGAAATCTGATGGTGGTTATGTGAATGAACTTTCCAAAGACGTTGGGGTATGGATTTAGTTTTAATCTAATGGTTCACATAAAAATATTAATTCATTAATAACATTTATGAAACTAAATATTATTTATATAATCACATCAAAAATAATTTGAAATATTTTATGTATAGAGTATAATCAAATTTTTTATTTGATCTTATGTATAATTTGTCTATAAAATTATATCCATAAATATACATTCTTTATAAACATGTCATTATAAAAACATACACTTTATTTACATATTACTTCCTTTAATATGAGGGTTTATTTTTCAATATGAGGTTTCACTTGGCACTAGTTTTGTGTGTTTGATTTGTTTTACTCGGACTATTATTTATTTATATTACATGATATATGATTCTGTTTATAAGAAGATATAAATTTCTCATAGTAATGGATTAATGGTTGAATTATTATCTCATTATAATTTATGGCACTTGTTTATTATGAAATTATTTATGATATGTAGATATAAATTATTATTTGTTTTATGTTAATATGTATTACTTTAGTTTTGAATTATATTTTATTTATAGGAAAAAATAAAATAACTATGGGTTTTCAATGACACAATATTTTTTAGTCTCCTAGGATGATGTAGTTGGTTAGGTCCTTTGGAAGTACCATCATAGTTGTGTATGCAGGATGGGTTCCGGTTTAGTACCATATGATTCTTTTAGAAGGTTACTGGGGACTAAATTATCCTCTACTTTACGTTTTAGTTATTCTCTCCATCCAGATGCTCATAAAAAAATTTTTATGATGAAAAATAAAATTCAATAATAGTGGAATAAAATATATCAATTAGAAAATCATATAAAAATTCAATATGTGAAGGTCGTTCCTCTGAAAAAATATTAATTGAATTATATTAGAAGATGACTAGATGAATCCTAGTGATA
The DNA here is from genome assembly GCA_963277665.1 of Viscum album. Lineage (NCBI taxonomy): Eukaryota > Viridiplantae > Streptophyta > Magnoliopsida > Santalales > Viscaceae > Viscum > Viscum album. Next base: position 1,471,721,625 of record OY728158.1, read on the forward strand.
TTACATTGATGGATGGTTTGAGTTAATAGGTAAATTACACAATTTCATAATCAATTATAATAATAAGTTTTATTGTACTGAAGTTGAAATTTAAATATAAATCATTGTTTAATGGTCAAGAAAATTTTCATACATGTTTCAGGAGAATGCATTGGAGATAAATATGGAGAAGAAGATATAAATAGATATGGGGATAATTTTAGCGCATTTATTGATGAGGATTTATTTTGAACTCAATATAGATGTTTTATAACTAAAATCTATTTGTAACATATTTTATTTAGTTTTATATATATGTTCATTACTTAATTAATTTAATTTATTAGTAATTATTTAGTATAATAAAGTGTCTTGTGGTCTTTTAGAAATGGATTATATAATTAATATAAAACACTTTTGATGTAAATTATTTTATGGTAGTTGTTGTTGGTTTTTTTATGGTATTGTTTCTTGTTTTTTGGGACAATAACAACATTTTTGTCATTTTTTGAACTTCAATATATAGAAATAGTTTAAACCACAACTATATATGGAATAAAGGTTTTAAATCATGATGTGATAAACTTCCACTGATTAAAAAAATAACCACTAAAATATGAATTTTGTTTAGTGTGTGTCTTTTCAAATTATATCATCCTTCTATAGAATGTATATTTAAGAAAATTATCATGGGAATTCTAGGTTCTCATCAAAGCAGATAAGTGCTTTGAATTTTTAGTGTGACATGTATACTTAGGAAATTATCACATACTATATCACACAAAATAAAAATCATTATGTGATAAAATTTATATTAATATTTAAAATAAATAATTCAAGTAACCATTAATTACATAGAAATTAGTTTTAGGGGACTAACTCCAACAGACTCCCCCTTGCACTAGACCAAAGTTCAACAACCTTCAATCTTCTATCTCTCACATAATACGCTTTCTTCTATAGAGATAAATCTATAGTCAAGGGTTCCACCATCCTTTCATATATAGAAACTACACTCTTATATATTTCACCCATTTGAATAAAAAATCCATAAAATAGTCATATTTGCAGAGTATGTACTTCATTAGATTATCTAAACTTGACTCCTTTGAGAGATCCACCACTGTAGTTTTATCATAATATGACATGATGAGATTATTACTTCAAGGTACTACATAAATTTCTTATATGAAGTTTGTAATAAAAACTAAATCATTGTCTACATCAAAATCCACTATATACATGAACTCCACTATAGAATCAATGGAAAATGACTATTTTAAACTCTTTCAGATCACTGCTCCTCCTTTGAGACTGAATACATACCATGTTTGTGAATTTATATCATTCTTATCTATTTATAAATTAGCATTAGTATATCCTTTGAAAAATAGTTTCTCATATACTCCATATATAAGGATCATATCCTTATTTTTCCTCAAATACTTAATGATTTCCTTAATAGTAGACCAATGTCAGTCTCCTGGATCAACATGATATCTATATACCATGATCAAAGAATCAAATTTTAGTTCAGAATAATATGAATATACCTAAGAGGGGGGGGGGAGGGTGAATTGTGATCTTTTACAAATATTGATAGATTCATATTTTATCCCTTTTCATATATAATGAATATATGTAGCATTCCATTATTTAAAATAAATTTATGTAGAAAAAAATAAGAATAACACAACTATTTTTATAGAGGTTCAAGGAAAAAATACACCCAACTCCATTCCATAAATTCTCTCTTAGTGAGATTGGTTATTTTCATTAAATACACACAATTATTATAAGACCTCAAAAATGGAGTACAAGAAGTTAAATCATTTACAACAAGGATTTCACATGGTCTTTTTGTTCTTTTAATTAAAACCAAAATATATGCCTCTTAGAATGAGAAACTAACAATACACCTCAACTGAGTATGTAGAGATGATAATCTATGATATCAAGATTAATTGATTTTATTGAGAGATATATTTAGCTCACAATTGGAAAAGTAACCGACTGGTAAAGGATCTTATTATTTATAGATAACACTCATTAAGAAAGAACAAATTCAAATAGATCCTTGTTGTAAATGATCTTCATGAAATACAATAACAGAACAATAGCAGCTGTAAAAATATAATAATAGTCAAAAAACACAATATTGTAATATGTATGTCTCCAAAGTGTATCTCCCTAGAATAGAATATACATTCTTTCTTCCCAAAAAGTTATTATCTTATTTTTAATGATCTTACTCTCAGTATTTTACAAGATAAACTCAATTTTATTTAATTAAAATAGATCCAAAAATATCATCTAAAAAGTCACAAGTATTTTAATTTAAATCATTTATGAAAAATCAAAACATTCATTAGAAATAAAAATGATTTAATTTGTTGAACAAGATACTTTGAATAAGTATTTAAGAATATTTAAAAATATATTTATTTTTGGAGATACTGTTATAGAAGACAAAAAAATATCTTTAATTTAAACGTCAACATTGACCAGGTCAAACATAGGGAAACTCTAAATGTACAGTTGACAATGTATGTTTAACTTCAAAACCTTTGGTTATAAAACCATTTATTAGATTCTCAAACATAGGTTTTCTTCACAAATGTATAGTTCTTGATTCATAAATTAACAAAATAATAGGTTATATAATCCATACATTTACCCCAAACATAGGTCTTGAAAACCAAATGTTATGATTATAAACATAGGGTATTAACACTGTTTTCAGGTTACTTAAAAACATATCCAAAACACTTTAGATAAAAAATTTAACCTATTATTTAGATAAATTTATCAATAAATATAACCCCTAAAAACACTTAAAAAGTAATTTAAATAGTAAAATAAATATGGGTATTTTTGAGAATCAGAATAAACATGATTTGTAGAGTATTGTTGATATAATACATTCCCAACAATATCCCACTTTTTGATGATCACAAAACCCATATATCACACAATTATAGAAAATATAGTAAATTTATACACAAAATTAAATAGAGACATAAAGGGTTATAACCAAAATTTTAGTTCTCATTTAAAGTTTTATAAACTATAAAAAGAAAAATAATACTATAAAATGTTCCTGTTAACCAAAAAAAGAATCTTTTTAAAGAATAATGATTTAAATTTCTTTTATTCTCCTTGTTTAATATATCATAGTCAAAATAATTTTTTATACCTAAATTTTCACCCCTTTTTGTGATATCAAAATGATAGTATCAAAAGTATTATATAACATAGTTTATATCACAAAAAATGGTAATAATGTTTTTGTTAATATACGACAAAAATGATTCATATTCAGTCACTAGAGATGGAAATATAATAAAAAATAAATGAAAAAATTATAATGAAAAAAATAATTTAATCAAAGAGTTGTCTACGAGTACAAGAAATATTTGGCTCAAAAGGATAAGATGTAGGATTGGATAAGGTTTTTGTTTAGATTAAACTTTTTATGAGGGTTAATCCCAAACAACCCAATGGACATCCTTGAGCTCTACCATCACTCTGATAAATTGTGATTAAACATTTTACGCCACCTATTTATCAAAATATTTGAGTCCTATTCTATTTTAAAATTTTCAATAAAATTTACCTTAAAAACTCATGGAAAGTCTCTACAGAAAGTAAAAAATCATCATCATCTCACTTAATTGATTGAGAATAATTATAACACCGAGATCATTAGATATTAACTTCCCAATTAGATCCTTCTGATTTTCCAACAAAATGTGAAGTGGAACACTAGATCATTCAAGACTCTATATCTGATAATTTATTTTAGATATAACCATAATAATAGATTAAAAATTTCTTAACAGATATGGATATATGTGATGAATATAAGTATAAGACCTTTCTTGACTTGAGTTTCATCTTATCAATTCTAATTGAATTCCGATGTTTTTATTTAAATCCCCAAAATATGAATTTAAAATAGATTCTGATTTTATATTCCTAATTTGATAAAAAAATTCTCTCTGAAATGTATCAAAAAATCTCATTGAAATAGAATTTTCTAGAAGGTTATGAAGTTGATATTGAACTAATTTTAGCTCTATTCTTGGAATAGTTTAACTATTCAAATCTTCAAAAAAAATTTAGTAACTTCCAACTCACTTTGCAAGGTTTAATTCCATTATTTTATCTTATTATATATGAAAACTAATTCATCAATTTGAAAATTTATACAATAAGAAGATTATTCTTCTTGAATTTAAGATAGATGTCCAAGTTCAACTAAAACTAGGGACAAAAATTCATTATTCTCAATAGAATATGATGAAAATGAAAGAAGATATTTTGTTTTCTCACCAGATTTAAAAGAATACTTTTCCATATATTATTCAATTAAAAAATATATTTGATTTTTTATTATTTTGGTAGTTTCAATCATTGATGGTTACACTTTATCACCATCTAGAGAATTCTCTTAAACTTGATCTCCTGCATGATCCTCATGCTCATCTCTATTCCCTATTGGTTTTTCTAGAAAAATAGTTGTCTCACCTATAAATAATGGTTGTTAAATTTCTATAACATCATATTCTTGTACCTAAAATTTAGGTTCTTCTCTTTGTCTAGGCCTTGTTATAATGACATCATAGTTTTCTTCTTATAAGTGTTCATTATATTAATGATAAAAATTTCTTACAGTATGAGATTCACTAACATCCACCTAGAGTCTCCTGCCTGATACTTAAACAACATCCTCTAATAGTGATTATTTAACTTCTTCAGACTGAATATTTATTGAACCGACTGACTTATTAGTACCTTGTTCCCCCATGAGCATGTACATTGTATTCTTATTAAACATCAACACCAATCGACATCAAATTCCCTTTTGAGGTGCTTTAAAAGAAACCAAATTTTCTTACAGTTCTAGTAGAAAGATATTACTATGAAGAAATATAATGGAAATATGAAAAACATATATTATTCTTTTTATACAGAATTAGAGAAAAAATACTTTTGTATCTATAAAAAGACATTCTATCCTCATTTATATAGTAATGATACAAATAACTCAACATATACCTACTAAAATTTAACTTAATATCAATTAACATAAATCACATTATATACATAAATAGAAATATAATTTCCTCTTACTTAAAAATCCTAGGTACTATTTTAGATTGAAATTTTTTCCAATACTTTCTGGTCAGTCTCAAGATATTTGGTGAAAATCTTTCCTACCAGGGTAGATCCAAAAAAGAAAACACATAATATCCTAAAAGTTATGATTCTAATATCTAATAAAATGAAGATTGAAATGAAAAAAAAATCACGAGGACACTAAAAGATCTTATATATTTTTAAAGAAGATACTAAAAACTCTATATCATTTTCCTTTGAGGAGAGGACATCCTCTTTGTCTCCAAAATTGAACTAGGAGTGTTTATAATACTATTTTCCTTCAACAATAATTAAATACTCTATATTTTCAAAATTTAAAATAAATTATAAATCTTTAAAATATTTTAATTTCTTTGATATAATATTCATATGAAATAACCACTCAAAGTCGACAAACATCCCTTGAAGGAATTATATGTCAGATGATAAATTGCATTGGAACTTATATCTTCTTGGTCTACATTGTTATATCATTCTTACCTTTGTTATTATAGAAAATATGATGGTTTTATGTTTATATTTTAGGGGTTGTAATAGAAATTTAGATCTATAATATTAGTGAGTGTTTGATATTGAGGGTAATAAAGAGATAGATAGAGTTTCCGAGGGTTTTTACTGAAGTCGGTTTTGTTTCTTGTACCAAAATACTCAAAGTAATCATTATAGATATTAATTTTGAAAATATTAATTTTCAAAAAGAGTGATAAATCCGTAATTTATGAAATTAAAATTAAATATACAATATATGAACATAAAAAAAATAAAATAGAGTTAAATTAAAAGGATATCATGACTTTATTTTCATTTAAATTAAAATATACATAACCTTCTTTAAAAAATTCAAACCTAGTAGTGGGAAGTGGATTAGGGATAATATCAACATGTTGATATTAAGTATTAATAAATTCTAAAGATATATTCTTTTTAGAACATTATATCTTATAAATTGATGAATTATATCAATATTATTAGTCCTTGAGTGACTTACATTTTTTTTAAAATATTAATTTCGTTTATATAGTCACATAAAATAGGGATATTATGAAAATTTATTCTAAAGTTTAGTAGTATGTGTTTTTTACATAACACTTGTGCACAATAACTACCATCAAAGATATATTTTGTAAAACCCCGAGCTTCCACGATACTCTTCCCTTTCAATAATGCAATAGCTTGCATTGTACGCAAGTTCGAGATTCTAACACACCGCGACCAATCAAAATAGCCATTATGAATAGTAATACCCACTTTTTGAAATTATATATATTTTATATTTCAAAATGGACTTCATTTTTGGATTCGGAATATCTAAATTAGCCTGTGTTGAATTTTTGGTATTTTTCTGAGAACTTCCAATTTTGTATGAATAGTGAAAAATACTTAAAAACAACTTTTTTAATCAAAATAATTTATACTGATAAATTATAATATTGAGTGGTTTTAAAGTATAATTAGAATATATTTTTACCATTTTATCCAATGGTGGTCATTATAATTAATTTCACATTGAAATTGGACATAAACAATTGGCAATCTTTTGATATATATTGTTTCTTACAAACACGCTATTTGTTGTGACAACGGGAATTAATTATAAAATTAATTTATGAAACTTATATGTTTGGAATTTTGTAAAATATACATCATTTTTGAATTTGGAATATCAATTATAGCTTAGGGTGAAATTTTGGCATTGTTCTGAAAAACTTCAATTTTTTATGAATAGTGAAACCACTAAGTGGTAGTTAAAAAACTGATTTTTCGTTAAAATGAAACATTACCACTTCTATGATTTGATTTTCAAAAATCTGACATAAATGGTTTTCATTAGAATGTAAAATGTGGTTCAATGAGATTAAAATAATTTTTTTGGTGAATAGTAACTTTTAAGTTTAATTAATCGCAATTAAAGGTAATTAGTGAAATTTAAGGTAAAAATGATATTATAAAAATATGAAAATACCCTTAAACTTGTATTACCCTTATTTTATGAGTCATGGAAGACCAAGAAAATCCATGGGTCAACTTGGGGACCCCATGGAGCCACTTGGGTAAGAAAAGGACATTAATAACTTTTTATTTAAAGTAAAAATAAAATTGTCACAAACATGTGTTGTTTTACTAAAACAATTATTAAATGGTGTTAAATAAGTTAACATTTAGACTATAAATATTAATTGGATGGATAAAAAGATTTAATACATCATGATATTTTTTTCATAATTTTTAGACATTAAATAACTTAAATTTTTTATGACACCATGATGATGCAGCGATTACCTCATTAATTAACGATCTAAATAAAATGAAAAGATAATGTAAAATCTAAGACTTAAACTTGTCAAAAACCTATTGGATGAGTATATTTAAAACCCTTATCACATTATCCTAGAAATATATAAGTTTGGGACCTTTAAAATCCAAAACTCATTATATAATAAAGTAACATTTTATGACTTTCCAAGAGTGCCCCTCCTCTCCTCTTATAAAAGGCCCCCACCATTACCACCTTATTCACACCTTCCAAGCCATTTTTCTCAGCCAACCTCTACCCAAATACTCTCTCAACTTCCATATCTTACTTCTAGAAGCCTCAATTTTGGCAGAAGTCATCCCAAGGAAGCCTTTGGCTCAAAAAGAGTTACCCGATTTTAAGATATTGTCTTCTTTTATGTTCTTTTGTTTTATTTTGCTTCTCCAACCCCCTAAACACTTTTTATTCCTTTATTTTGTAAGAAAACCAGTGTCTTAAATATACTATAATTTTTTTATGATAAGTATTCGAGCTACACTTACACACACCTCCGTCTAATGGTTAAAGAACATATTGTTTTCGTGGATGGCGAATTACTGCCTCACGAAACGATGATTGTTCTATCTTCTCCTACCACCTCTCATGGTGGCCATTATGATGGAACTATATTTATTTATGATATATATTATATTTATTTCCTATCTTTGCTTCTGTATTTTACATTTAAAACATACCTTTATGCTTTTCATGTTGTGCAAATGCGATAATTTCATTTGAGGAAGTGCGGACTACCGCCCCCTCAAAGTGATTTGAATCGTTAATGCCATATGTGGGAATTATAAATGATGGAGTAAGTGATATTATATATGATATTATACTGGAATTATAATATAACTTTATATCATTATGTTTCATTCCATTAAAATACGAAATAGAAATGAAAGTTGCGTTCATGCGTACATATGGCTTACCGTCTCCATGAACGGTGCATTTCATTTTTTACCTCTAAATGTTATGTAATATTATAAAGGAAAGTATATACTGGATATATATGATATATATGATATCTACATAATTAATATAATTCTGGATGTAATGGATATTTTACCACATGAACAACTTGTAATTATAAGAAGTTTATTTTTGACTCAAGTACCAAAGATCGACAAAATGACCGTTATTAACTTAAATAATTACATAATGTTCATAACATGGTAATAAGTGATATAATAGGAATAATGAACTTGAAAAAGGTTCTTAAGCAAGTATAAATTAACTCTAGTTTATTATCTAGGAGGTTAAAGAACGATCGAGTCAAGTCGGACATGAGGTAAGGGAACTTCTTAACCCAATTTCCGTTCTTTGGGTTAATCACCTACATTAAAATTATGTCATATATTGTATTTGTAATTTCTTTATGTGTACTTATAGTGAATACACATAATAGATCTATTTTATTTAAAAAATGATCTTTTTAAGGGACTTTATCTCAATATTCTTTCATTAAGTCATATTTTGTTTTAATACAAGACTTTCTTTTATACGGTGTATAAACCCCTTTGACTTTTACTTTTATTCAAAAGGAATATTTTTATATGAAACGTTTTACTAAAAGGCAAAATGGAATGTTTTTTTGTCATATGTATGCAGCGACAATGAATTCTACACCTCCATGACCATTATTTGAGTTCCAGCTTCCTCTACAAGCCATAACTTATTTTTAAATGAAAAATAAAAACCATGTTTTAATTTTCATATATTTTGGTATTGAAAATGGTTTTGATAATATTTTACTATATCAATGTGTTGTATTGATATCTTGTGATTAAAATGTGGAAATGTTATGTTTCCTTTATGCATATTTTATGTGATACGATTATGTTATGGTTTATGATATGTTTAAACCTGTTCATATGAGGAATGCATTGGACTTAATAAGTGACGGATGGAGCCCGCTATAGCTCCTCGATGCATCGGTAGGTCTCATGAGACAAACTAGTGTCTTGGCATGAGGCCTTGACAAAATATTATTTGTAGTCTTGGAACGAGGTTTTGGATATGTGGTTATGATAGTCTGACATTATGCATTCCATCATTGTGAAAGTGGTTATTGATATTGCATGTGATTATTAGACCAGTAGAATATCCATGTGAATAAGTAAATGGAATTATCTCATTTTACTTTTTCCATATTATGTTGAAGTTCAATTTTAAAAGGATTTTGTTTTGGTTATACATTGCCTTAAATGTTTATGTTTATTTATGAAAGCTTCCGATATATTTTTATCCTTACTGAGCATCTGAGCTCACCCCTTTCAATGTTTTATTTTTCCGAGGATGTGAAAAAATATTGTATGACTGACCTACAGGGATAGTCTGAAGGGGATATAGGAGTGGACTATGGAGACTATGTTTTTGTAGTTGTTCACTTTATGATGTACTGTACCATTTATGAATGTATCTAGTGTTTCCAAGGCTACTAAAGTAATCGGTCTTTCGAGACTTGATCTTTTGTGATCATGCCAATGTTACTCAATAATGCACCGAATCTGGGTAACTGGGGTCAGGGCATTACAGTTGGTATCAGAGGCAGTTTAATACTAACCTTGTAAGCTAGATTTAGATAAACTCTGATTAGAGCACATAGCCCAAAGATAGACTTTGAGGATTAGTATAGAATAACTTCCTAGAATTTTGGTATTATAGAGATTTTGTGATTTTTCCGAGCAATACATCCCTTCCTGGATACGAGCAGGTAGAGGCAGCTCTGGCATAGATGTACCTAAAGGTAAAACCCAAAAACACCGCTTTGAGCTAGACTCGAACGAGAACTGGTGCACGATAACAGGCCTTTCTGCACTCTTGGTTACGACACTCCCGGGGTATATGCTTAGGAAAATTGTCATTTTTTTACAAACCATTATGAAGGATTTATGAGTATATAAATCCTCAAAGAAAACAATTTTTATGATTATGTATTATATCCATAAACCATTCAATTTACATTAAGTTTTTTACAAGTTTGGAATTATTCATTGCAATTCATAAACTAACATAGTTTATGCCATTGTATAGAAATGGCGCCCAGTAGAAGGAATGTGAACTCCATCAATACATATGATCCAAAGAGTAAGAAAGATCATATCTTTCACGGTATTAAGCCAACATTTCGAAGGGAAATAGTCTCCCATGTGTTCTCAATATATGAAGAAATAGTTTCATGTGTCAACAAGATAAGTAAAGAATTCTCTGAGTCTTATGGATTTAAAGGTAAGAAAGAGAAGAAAAGGTTGGAATAGAGAATAATGGATAAAGGGACGAGGGAAAAGAAGAATTTTACAATATGTGATAACTATGGGAAGAAACACCCTGGAACTTGCCTGAAGGTAATGGGAGTTTGTTATAAGTGTGGAGAAAAAGGACACCAAGTGCGTGACTATAAGGGTAAGAAAAGGGTTTCAAATGTACAATGCTTCATCTTCAAGGAGTGGAGACACTACCCAAACCAATGTCCAAATCATCAGAGTATGCACCAAATTATGTTATTGGATAATAATCAAGTTATGATACTACCACAGATGAGGAGGAATGATTAGAGTTCTTTTGTTGTTATTAAAGAATTTTTTCATTTGAGTGTTATATCAATGATGTACTGGTTATAATAAATATTGAGTACATAAGGATTGTACTGCAGTACTATTTCATCAAGGACTTGAGATTGTGTGGAACCAAGAAAAGTGATTCCACAGCAGGTTAAATTTTTGGAAAATATATGGTTGAGAGAAAGATAAAACATAATATGGTTCTGATACCAAGATAGTGATTTTGGAATAATAATTGATTTATTTGGATAAATTATATTGGATATTCTTAACTTCCGTGAAACTGATTAATGATTTGTATACATTTTTGGATAGAAGGAGTATATCTAGTATTCTATAAAAAATAAGGGATCATGAATGTAATAAATAAGGATTTTTGGTCATTCAGTATGTTGCAATGTTTTAAAAGAATACATGATGAAGGTGTTCACATGTTGTTACACGGAAAAAAGGATCTTCATTATGTTTACCTTCCTTATAAAATTTGGACTGTGAGTTAGAAAGAAGTATTTTGGATAACTATAAAGGTTGGAATGGATTAAGTTGAACCTTGGAGAGTATTGTTTAAGGTTAAAACATTTCTGAATATTATTTTTGGAATATTATAATACTATAGTTTTAAGAAAAGGACAACCTGTAGGTCAGGGGATAACCTGTTGTGTCAGACAAAGCTGTAGGAATCAAACCCACAACCATAGTGCGACATGCCTTCATTACCTACCACTAGCCTACAGGAAGTCCCTGGTTATTACAAAATATTTTTCCTAATATAAATGGTATGTGTTAATATTTTGAACCTTGTATGATTAGGATAAATATAATATTTTCGAGTTCTATTATCTTTTTGAGTGAAAGATGAGTTTGTGGTAGAAATTAGTTGAAGGTTGAAACTCTACTTGTCAAGCATAAATATATATATAACTATCTCTTATTCTATGAATAAATTAATTCTTAAACTTTAGTAAAGGGATATTAAAATAAAAATTGTGTTATCCTAATACCTTATGTCTTGTTGAACTGATAATATTTTAAATCAACATAGATTGAAGGCTTTGAGGCCCTCAATTTTACACTTGTTTGTGATTGATTACCTCAATCACTCCCTACAAATATTTACGTTTTTCCTCCAATTATATGTCACTAATTGCCACCAATTTTCTCCTTATCGATATCATAATTTGTTGGTGACTTTTTCATTTCCCTTTCCCTCTTATTAAGGCTAAATTTTATTAACCTTATTTCCGATGTGGTTTTTCCACAAAGGTATTTTATATTTTCAACCTTTTATTTTCAAAGAAAAATTTCAAATTGCGAGGACGCAATTTATTTAAGGATGGTAGAATGTAACACCCCAAGCTTCCACAATACGCTTCTCTTTCAATAATGCAATAACATGCATTGTACGCAAGTTCGAGATTCTAACACACCGTGACCAATCAAAATAGCCATTATGAATAGTAATACCCCCCTTTTGAAATTATATATATTTTATATTTCAAAATAGACTTCATTTTTGGATTTGGAATATCAAAATTAGCCTATGTTGAATTTTTTTTATTTTTCTGAGAACTTCCAATTTTTTATGAATAGTAAAAAATACTTAAAAACAACTTTTTAATCAAAATAATTTATAGTGATAAATTATAATATTGAGTGGGTTTAAAGTATAATTATAGTATATTTTTACCATTTTATCCAATGGTGGTCATTAGAATTAATTTCACTTTGAAATTGGACATAAACAATTGTCAATCTTTTGATATATATTGTTTCTTAAAAACACGCTATTTGTTGTGACAACGGGAATTAATTATAAAATTAATTAATGAAATTTATATGTTTGGAATTTTTTAAAATAGACATAATTTTTGAATTCATAATATCAATTATAGCTTAGGGTGATATTTTGGCATTGTTCTGGAAAACAGCAATTTTTGATGAATAGTGAAACCACTAAGTGGTAGTTAAAAAACTAATTTTTCGTTTAAATAAAACATTACCACTTATGTGATTTGATTTTCAAAAATCCGACATACATGGTTGTCATTAGGAAGTAAAACGTGGTTCAATGTGATTAAAATAATTTTTTGGTGAATAGTAACTTTTAAGTTTAATTAATCGCGATTAATGGTAATTAGTGAAATTTAAGGTAAAAATGATATTATAAAAATATGAAAATAACCTTACACTGGTTCTACCCTTATTGGATGAGTCATGGCCGACCAAGAAAATCCATGGGTAAACTTGGGGACCCCATGGAGCCACTTGGGTAAGAAAATGACATTAATAACTTTTTATTTAAAGTAACAATAAAATTGTCACAAACATGTGTTGTTTTACTAAAACAATTATTACATGGGGTTATATAAGTTACCATTTCAACTATAAATATTAATTGGAAAGATAAAAAGATTTCAAACATCATGATATTTTTTTTATAATTTTTAGACATTAAATAAATTAAAATTTTTATGACACCATGATGATGCAGCGATTACCTCATTAATTAACGATTTAAATAAAATGAAAATATAATGTAAAATATAAGACTTAAAGTTGTCAAAAACCTATTGGATGAGTATATTTTGAGCCCTTATCACCTTAGCCTCGAAATATATAAGTGTGGGACCTATAAAATTTGAAACTCATTATATAATAAAGTAACATTTCATGACTTTCCAAGAGTGCCCCTCCTCTCCTCTTATAAAAGGCCCCCACCACTAACACCTTATTCATACCTTCCAAGCCATTTGGATCGTCCAAACTCTGCAAAAATACTCTCTCAAGTTCCCTCTATTACTCCTAGAAGTCTCACTTTGTGCAGAAGTCTTCCCAAGGAAGCCTTTGGCTCAAATCAAAAAGAGTTACCCAATTTTAAGGTAATGTCTTCTTTTATGTTCTTTTGTTTTATTTTGCTTCTCCAACCACTTAAACTCTTTTTATTCCTTTATTTTGTAACAACAACAGTATCTTAAATATACTAGGATGTTGTTATGATAATTATTCAAGCTACACTTACACACACCTCCGTCTAATGGTTAAAGAACACACTGTTTCCGTTGATGGAGAATTACTGCCTCACGAAACGATGATTGTTCTATCTTCTCCTACCACATCTCATGGTGGCCATTATTATGGAACAATATTTATTTATGATATATATTATATTTATTTCCTCTCTATTCCTCTGTATTTTACATTTAAAACATATCTTTATGCTTTTCATGTTGTGCAAATGCGATAATTTCATTTGAGGAAGTGCGGACTACCACCCCCTCAAAGTGATTTGAATCGTTAATGCCATATGTGGGACGTATAAAGGATGGAGTAAGTGATATTATATATGATATTATACTGGAATTATAATATAACTTTATATGATTATGTTCCATTCCATTAAAATACAGAATAGAAATGAAAGTAGCGTTCATACGTACGTACGGCTTACCGTCTCCATGAATGGTGCATTTCATTTATTACCTCTAAATGTTATGTAATATTATAAAGGCAAGTATATATTGGATATATATGATATATATGATATCTACATCATGAATATAACTCTGTATGTAATGGATATTTTACCACATGAACAACTTGTAATTATAAGAAGTTTATTTTTGACTCAAGTACCAATGATCGACAAAACGACCGTTTTTAACTTAAATAATTACATAATGTTCATAACATGGTAATAAGTGATATGATAGGAATAATGAACTTGAAAAAGGTTCTTAAGAAAGTATAAATTAACTCCAGTTTATTATCCAGGAGGTTAAAGAACGATCGAGTCAAGTCGGACACGGGGTAAGGGAACTTCTTAACCCAATTTCCATTCTTTGGGTTAATCTCTTACTTTCAAATTATGTCATGATATTATTATGTAATATCTTTTATTTGTACTTTATTTATGTGTAATTATAGTGAATACACATAATAGATCTATTTTATTTAAAAAATGATCTTTGTAAGGGACTTCGTCTCAATCTTCTTTCATTGAGGCATATTTTATTTTAATACAAGACTTTCTTTTATACGGTGTATAAACCCCTTTGACTTTTATTTTTATTCAAAAGGAATATTTTTATACTAAACGTTTTAATAAAAGACAAAATGGAATGTTTTTTTGTCATACGTATGTAGTGACAACGAATTCTCCGCCTCCGTGACCATTATTTGAGTTTCAGCTTCCTCTACAAGCCATAACTTTTTTTTAAATGAAAAATAAAACCAAGTTTTAATTTTCATTTATTTTGGTATTGAAAATGGTTTTGATAATGTTTTATTATATAAATGTGTTGTATTTATATCTTGTGATTAAAACGTGGAAATGTTATGTTTCCTTTATGCATGTTTTATATGATACGATTATGTTATGGTTTATGATATGTTTAAACCTATTCATATAAGGAATGCATTGGACTTAATAAGTGATGGGTGGAGCCCGTTATAGCTCCTCGATGCATCAGTAGGTCTCATGAGACAAACTAGTGTCTTGGCATGAGGCCTTGACAAAATATTATTTGTAGTCTTGGCATTAGGGCATGGCTACATGGTTATGATAGTCTGGCATTATGCATTCCATCATTGTGAAAGTGGTTATTGATATTGCATGTGATTATTTGACCAGTAGAATATCCATGTGAATAAGTAAATGACATTATCTCATTTTACTTTTTCCATATTATGTTGAATTTCAAGTTTAAAATGCTTTTGTTTTAGTTATACATTGTCTTAAATGTTTATGTTTATTTATGAAAGCTTCTGATATATTTTTATCCTTTTTGAGCATCTGAGCTCACCCCTATCAACATTTTATTTTTCCCAGGATGTGAAGAAATATTTTATGACTGACCTGCAGGGATTGTATGAAGGGGATATGGGAGTGTACTATGGAGACTATGTTATTTTTTTTTATCAATTTATGATGTAATGTAACATTTATGAATGTATCTAGTGTTTCCAAGGATACTAAACTAATTGGTCTTTCGAGACTTGATCTTTTGTGATCATGCCAATGTTACTCAATAATGCACCGACTCTGGGTAACTGGGGTCGGGGCGTTACATATTTAACTTAAGATGTTGACAAAGAAACTAAATATTTTTTTTTTCATACTTGATAATGAAAGTAAGAAGTTCCCAAAAAAATGACCAGTTCTTGATGTACTCTTTCTATCTAACCTAAATCCTCAAAAATATGCATATGAATATGACCTTAAATTAAAATTAGAAGTTTTTTGGTAAATTAGTGATTTAAAATAGTTCCTTTTAAATATATAATTTTTTTTACAATTGTAATATGAGATTATTTTGGGTTTGATTGAAGTCTATCACAAATACAGATAGAAAATTTAATTTCTGGTCTACTAGTCATAAGGTATCACAAACTTCCAATTATATCTATATATAATTTTTTATCAACTAGTTTTCCAGATTTATCCAAATAATGTTTTATATTGGTACAAATGGGAGTGGTATAATTTTTTCTATTTTCTAGTAAAAACTTTTCCAATAAATCAATAATATATTTACTTTTATTTAAAATAATACTATAATATTTTTGATAGATTTGAAAAAAACTAAATAAATTTAATTCTCACCTCATAATCATTTAAAATTCCTTTTTTCATAAATTTTGAAAAAACATTACAAATATTTTTATTATTTTAACAAAAAATAACATAATCTATATAAATTAGTACTAATAAAATATCATAAAAAATTGTTTTCTTAAATAAAGTCGGATCTTATAATACTATTGAAAATATATTTCTAGTATAAAAGAACTTAATCTTTGATACCATGATCTTGGTGTTTGTTTAATACAGTAAAGATATTAATTAAGTTTTAAAACTGAATTTGGTAGGTGATTATTTTCAAAACTCGGTCATTGTTCCATATAAACTTCCTCAATTAAATATCCATTTAGAAAATATGACTTTAAAACCATATTATATAATTGAAAATTTATATATGATTCATGATATAGAAGGATTTTTATAGATTCTAATCTAAAAAATGATGAAAAGGTTTCATCATAACCTATTCCGTCTTCCTGAATATTTCATTTAACAACTAATATAGCTTTATTTCATGTAATTATTCGCGGTTCATCTTTTTTATTTATAAAAACCCATTTGGTTCCTATTAATGGTCAATTTTATATCCCGTCAACCAATTGACAAACTTTTTTTCTTCTATCCTGGTTAATTTCTTCTTGTAGAAATATTATCCCACATTCATCTTATAATGTTCTTCAAAAGTATTAGGTTCTAATTGATATTGAAAGGAAAATAATTTAGCTATATTTCCTACATTTCTTCTTATACTAACATATTTATCTATGTTTCCAATTATAGTGTCCAAAGGATAATAATTTTAGGTTCTATGCTATCTAGGTAAGACACTTTTGGGTTCACCATTTTCATGTTCGTCTGGATATAACTAAAAATCATCATATTTTACTTTATTTTCAAAATCACCTTTAAGAGATTCAAGTATTACATTTTTTTAATAATTTATAACTTTATATGTTTTATTTTTTTTGTGATCAAGGGGATCACATTCATCAAATTTCACATGAATAGTTTCCTCAACTATCTTTGATTTTTTATTATATAATCTATAATATTTAGAAGTAGAATAATGTCCTAGAAATATTCCTCCATCAGTATTATGGAAAAAATTTACCAAGATTTTCCTTAGTATTAAATCTATAAAACTTGCATCTAAAAACTTTAAAGTATGTTACATTAGGTTTTCTATTATTACATAGTTCATAGAGTGAATTTTTAATAAAGGTACTTATTAAAAATCTATTCATGACATGGCAAGATGGTTTAATAGCTTCTACCCAAAATTAGGTATAAAGAGTATATTAATTCGATACACTTATTTCCATTTATTAAATAGTAATATTTCTTCTTTCCACAATTCTGTTATGTTGAGGTGTTATTGGTGTAGAGATGATATGTTTAATACCTATTTCTAAGAAAAAATAATTAAATTCTTGATTCTAAAATTATCCACCATGATCACTTCTCAATGAAATTATTTTAAATTATTTTTCATTTTGAACAATTTTACAAAAGCCTATAAAATATAGAAAAAATAAAATTTAAATTTAAGAAAATAAACCCTATTAAATATTGAAAATAATCAACTAATAAAAAAACATATGATCTCAAAGCCATGATTCCTACTCTTGATGGTCCAAACAAATCCATTTAGATACCTTCTAATGGTTTAGATGTAGAAACCTTGTTAATAGATTTAAAGGATGACTTGTGTAGCTTGCCAATTTTTCAGGCATAAAAAATCTATCCTTACCCATTTAGAACCCAAAAAATCAGAAATGAAATGTTTCTTAGAAAATTTATATAAAATTAATAAATTATTGTTTCCATGTATCCTATAGAGAATCTTGGATTTATTTTTATTAGAAGTTAAACAATTCTATTTTTTATAACACAAGTAATTAAGATCCAAAGTATAAATATTTATATTTTTGGGTGCTCTAAATTTAAGAAGTTTATCTTTTAAAATAGAGAATGAATTATTAGAGAGATAAAAAACCATCATCACAGATTTGAGAGATACTTACCATATTGTTATTTAACCATTGAAAATATAATACTTTTTTTGATCAAAATTGCTTTTAGATTTACAACTGATCCAACTCCAACTATTCCCCCCTTTTCATTATCACTGGAGGTAACCGTGCCTAAATATAATTTTTATAATGTATGAAAATATGAAGATTCACCAATCATGTTTCTTGAGAAACCACTATCCATATACCATACCAATTTTTTTTTCTGGTGGCCTTCTTCCTACAAAACATTTAATAAGAATATTTTTTTGGAACCCTAATTTTCTTAGGTCTAACTCTTTCAACAAGAATGGATTTGGGTAACTGAAGTTTCCTAATTTTTCCAAACATTATAGGAGTATATTAAGACATATTAATTAAAACAAAAAGATTTTTTATTCCATTGATATGGTGATTTATAAAAAAATTGTTATTATAATAATGAACTTTAATTCCACAACAAAAATATGTGATATTCTTAGAAATAGGAACAAAATAATTTCTATACAATTTTTTTATTTTTATCTATTGCTTCCTATTACAGATTTCTCTTTTTTATAAATATTTTTACAAATAATATTATTTTGAGATTACCCTCCCTTATTTAATATATTGGCGTCAATTTTGAATGAATATACTTCATCTTATAACTCTTTAATTATGTTTTCATGATTAATGATGTTTGAGGTAGATTTTCTAAATTATTTTTTTAATTACAAGTGTTGTTTTAATATTAAATATTTTTCATTTAAAATAAAATTATAATTTTTTAGTGATTTATGATTTTTACTAAATATTCATACTTTTATTTAAGAATTTAATAGTAAAAAGTTAATTGCCTATGAGAAAAACTTTTAAAATCAGAAGTAGAAGAATATTAAGATTATACCCCTTATTCTTATTTATCCATAAGGAATATTTTTTATTTCATATAGGTTTACTCATTTTTTGAATTACTTTTAGATGTACGGCTGGAGTTATCATAGACAGTCCAAGTATCCTTTATAGACTTTTTGATCTTTCTTCTCATAATCAGTTATCAAATGATACTTGCATTTTTTATTTTCCATTTTTATTTTTATCTTATTTTAGTTGTGGTAAATTAGGTTTGATATATCCCATTTTCATAAATTCATAACATATTACTTATTCATGTCGTCAACCATATTTATTCATAATGTTGAAGGAATTTTGTAAGTCTTTCTTCTTCTTATAAAATTTAATTAATCTTATAGCTCGATGGTACATTTCCATTTCATAATCTAAAAAGTACAAATTATTTGTGGGTATAACATCCTATTTTGATTTCCATTAATATTTTTATGAAGTAAATTTTTGGGTAGTATTCTACCTTTTTACCATCCTATGATCTTTAGCTTCCGATTTCATTTCTGAATCATACGTCATTAGTGTTCCAATCAATTATTTCATTCTCAATTGTGAGACCATAATGGTTTCTCTAATTGCAGTAGATATCACATTCTATTTATAGGTTAATAATATTAGAAATTTTAAATCTTGTTCTTCCTGTTTAATTTAATCTGACAAAGAAAACACCATTGACTATTTCAATCATTCTTACATTCATCCATGTGATGATTTCACCATCACACTTTTTAAAAGTATTTAATTTTTGTTTTGTAGTGTTTTATCTCAATTTTTTGATATTTTTAGTTACTTCATAAGAAATAATGATAGTTTCCCATATATCACAGTCTTTAGTAAATTGAGATACACAATTAAATTCATCTAGACTAAGTCCACATATAATAGCATGCATGCCTCTTTAATTGACATCATACTCATCTTCTTTACCAACATCCGATTTCTTTTGGTTCTTCAGGGATCTAAAAAGATTTTTAAATCATCATTTAAATTTTGAATCCATGATTTTTTAAATAAATAATAATACGGGATTTTCAAAATCCATAATTATCACTATTAAAATATGGATCACAAATCATGGAAATTCATTCATTTAGTTCTATTATTAATATCTTTCTTCATATAGACCTTTTACTTGAGCTTGATAGAACTTATCAAACTTCTCCAAAAACCACACCCTTAATACCAATTTTCAAGTTAGAATAATATGAATATGCACTGGGGGGGGTGAATTGTGTACTTTTAAAAATATTTAGAGATTAAAATTTAATCCCTATTCATATTGGATTAAGTTATACATCGTTCACTTATTTAATCCTTGTTATACAGTAGAACAATATAGAATAAGAGCAAAATAGTTTTTATAGTGGTTCAGGGAACAAATATCACTTTGTCCACTCCAAAAAATCATTCTCTATGAACTTCATGATTTTTACTAAATGTGATCTCTTATCATAAGACCTCAATAATTGATTATAGGAAGTTAACACCTTTACAACAAGGCTGTCACATGGAATTTAGTTTCTCTGATATGGAATCGAAATATCCACATATTAGAATGAAAAGCTGACACTCTAACACCTAGAGATTTTAAAATAAGAAAATTATATTCAATAGCGTATGCTACACACAACCCCAATATGCGAAAAAATATAAAACCCCGACACTTTATAATATATTTATTTTTAAATTAATCTTTTCAATATGTTACGTTACACATAACACTAAGTTTAGCTTTCATTACACACAACACCAATTTTAAGTGAAATGTTAAATATTATTATTATTTAAAATACTAGTAATCACATAGCCATTGGAATGTATGGTTTAAATATTATAAATAAATTATGAAAATTTCAATGATCTATTGGTTATAAACATAATAAGAATCATTTAAAATAAAAAGAAATGTTTTTATAAAAATGGTGTTTTTTCTAAAGGATGATTTAGTCCAGATTTGCACTCATTATTTAAAATTAATTTCTAACAATTAGAAACTCTATTTGAAAAAATAAACTTCATTTTTTAAATCATAATATTAATATTATCTTAGGGTAATTTTTTGTTAATTTTTTGAAATGGTTTATTTTTTTGTTGAATAGGGAAAAATAATAAATTTTAAATAATAAATTTCTTTTTGGATAATTAAATTATAACTTTAAATTATATTTTAAATTGGTAAAATTAGTTCAATTTTGTATCAATTAATTTAATTTTGTTTATTTTTATCATTTCCAATTTAAATTTTGATATAAAAACTTTGCAATCATTGAATCGTTTTCTCTTTAAGAACTCGCTTTCTCATCGGGTTAGTGTGATTAATATTAAATTAATTTTTTTCACTTCTACGAATTGAATTTTTAAAAATTGATTCCAAATTTTGAATCCTAATAATTTATAATGTATAATATGGTAATATTATTTTTTTTAACAAAATGGATAGTAAAAATAGTAAAAAATTTATTATCGAGATTAAAGTAAAAGTGGATTTACTGGGGGATAAACTAAGAAGATAAGGGTTAAAAAGACCTACCAACTTATAAAAAACCCATTGGATGGAAATATTTATACTTTATATATTATAGGTTATAGAATGGATCATTTTGGAGGATTATGTCCTGATTAAAATTGAGGTATGATTGAATATTTTCAAAATATTACAAGTGTTCTACTCACCTCACTTATAAAGGGCCACTACCTATCCTCTCTCGTTGACTCCTTAAAACCATTTAATTTTAGACAATACCTACCTAAATCACTTAAAAAATTACCTAATATCATCTTATATGATTTTTTTTAATAAATACAACCTAGGAAGGCTTTGGTGAAAACCTAAGGAGGATACCTGAAGAAGAGGTACTGTTCTTCAACAAACACTTTTATTTTATTTCTACTCACACCTCTCTCAATTTTTATAAAACTATGATGATTTAATAGCATAAATATGTTACATATACTAATATGTTTTTCTAATAATTTCATGACCTATAACCATATCCACATCCATTAAATGGGTTATGAAATCATCATTAATGCGTACAGAGGACTAGTGCCTCATGAACCAATGTCATTATTTTTTCCATTACCACCTCTCACGATTGGGTATGATTATGGATAAAGAGAATATATATTATATTAATAAAATAATTAAAATTATTTAATAAATATATCATATATACCGTTATACTTCACATTTTATGGGGATATGATAAGGTCGCTCATGTGTATGGAAGACGACCATCTTATAAAGCGATGTGATTCATTTTTCACAAAAACTTTACCCAGAAGGTAATAAGGATAAATCTAATTATTATATGTGATATAAATAAAAAAATTATTTAATTAATAACAAATTTATCATTATTTAATGATAATATATCATTTTTTTAACTTTTCATTCCCTTAAAGATAACAACATTGTTCTTGCATGTGTAGACTACTAGCTTCATAAAGTGATGTGACTCAATTTTCATCACCACAACACAAGAATGATATATATAAGTATATTTAAGGAAATAATATAGTATATATGATATTATAATCATTACTTAAAGTTAAAATATTTCTTACCTTATTTCCATGAGATCGTTGAAGAATAGAAACGCTACTCATGCGTATGTATGACCCACCATCACATTGATGGTAACATACATAAATTTTTCTGACCCTATTCCATGATTGGTTTTAAAATTATAATTTATGTATAAATAAGATAATTATTTCATTATTATTATTTATTTGTTTAAATAATGACCTCATTGACCAAATTCAAACTACCAAATTTATTTTCGATAAATAAGAAAAATATCATCGAAACATCTGGTGTAAACTAAATTGATTAAGTAATCCTATAAAAATGGTAATAAGTAGAATAAAAAGAATATTTAACATGAAAAATGTTCTTATGAAATTAAATAATCAACATGAGTTTATTATTTTGGAAGATAAATAAAGCATGTGATGATTCAAACTTAACGTAATGGATTTCGTCTCAATTTATATTCCATTGAGACTTATTTGTTATTATGTAGAAATTTACTTTTAGGTGGTGTATTTATTTCCATTTTTACATGTTATATAATTATTTAATAACATTTTAAGATTTTATAAGTTTCAATTTCAATTATTTCATCATAGAAGATTCGACTTGAAAACTACCAAGTGATAAAAGTTATTGTATAATATCACTTTATTTTATGATTATTAAATTTATCTTGAAACAATATCTTTCTTGTGATAATTTCTTATTAGTTTTTATATTTCTCTTAAATATCCATATAATTTTTTAATCGAAATAGTTATTTACTAAACTGAATACCATTTTTAAAATTGGTGTTTACTTTGAAAGTTATTTTATTAAATGTGAAAATATTGATAAATATGAATCCTTTACTCAAGACAAATATTTTATAAAAAGTAATATTGATTCATGAGAGAAATCGATTATTTGATATACTAGGAATGATCTGGAACTATAGTTATGGGTGGGGATTTGTATAATATATCCCCTCGATGCATCGGTAGGTCATATAATACAAATAAGTTTTCCAAATTAAATAGGTTTCTACAAGTAGGTTTAACCTATCTTAGGAAAGATCTTGAAAGTAGAGGCATCATGATTCTTGAGATCATGGTGTACAATAATTAAGGAATTACTTTATTAATTTTTATTATTATTATTATCCATGAGATTTTCATAATGATATCATCTCTAGATGCATTTCATTTTCATATTATTGATTAAATGGCATGTGTGTTCAATTATTTACCTTTCCACATGATTATGCCTTATCTATTAATGTGACCAAGTATTTGAAATGGAATGTGTGTTCATTTATTTAATTTAACATATTGATTATTATTTATTGATTCATGATATATTCAACTATAATTAACCCTAACTGATCATTTGATCTCACTCTTGTTTTGTTTTCTTTACTCATGTTGTGAAGATGAATCCTTTCAATGAGTTTCAATGACGAAATTACTTTTATTTTGTTATGAATTATGTTTTATTTTTATATTACCAATGTTAAAATGGTATCATGTATGTATATAGCTCTCCAAAAATAATAAATTAATCAGTCATTTGAGATTTTATTCTTTATATCTATACCTGTATAATAAAATGTACACTAGCTATGGGTTACTGGGGTTGATTTAATTATAGTTGGTATCATAGGAAGTTTAGTAGAATCCTTGGGTACTGGATTTAGGAAAACATAAATGATATATCATAACCCAATGAATTATTTTAAGAGTATGTATAGAAGAACATCCTAAAGTTTTATTAAGGAAAATATTATGTGGTTTTCCAACAAAATACATACCTATCTATATACTACATGTGGATGTGGTTCTAGAAAAAATGTACCTATGGGTAATAACTCTGAATAGATCACATTATGCTAGAAATGATCATCACCTGGCATAGAACAAAGAGCCTTAATATAAACATATTTTGAGACTCCTAGGGGATATTCTTAGGATAAGTTATATTTTATTTAAAATCCATTATAAAGGATTTGAAAATAAATATATCATCGAAAACACCAATTTTATGATTCTGAGATTAACAATGCATGAATTTTAATTTATTGTATATGTTATAAAATATTTGGAAATATAAATTATTCTTTAAAATTCATAATTTTATGATCTAATCTAATGTATTCCATTGTTTATAAATGGTTCCTGGAAAGAAAAATGGTATTAATACTTGTGCCAAATGTAGAGATTTCTCTAATGAGGAAGCCAATACAACTGGTATTTTAACTAATCAAATTATCGATATATTAGGTAAGAATAATTAGGTTATGAAAAATAAATTTTAACAGATAGAAAAACTTGTTCCAATATGCGATCCTTATATATTGGCTCTCTTTTTGTGATAGTATACCACATCATTTGGTGGAACTACTAATCCAATGAAAGCTAAGAAATGTATTAAGTCTCTGGAGAAGATATTTAATCCATTGGGATGTGGTGAAAAGGAAAAGGTTAATTTTTTTTATTTTCTCAAAGAATATTCTTATCAATTGTGGTAGTTGATCTAGAATACTAGGTAGTAATAGGAAATAGAACTCATTAAATGTAAATCTTTTAATGATTCATACTTCAAAAAATGTTTCCCTCATGATAAAAAAGTTGAGATAAACAGAAATTTCCTTATCTTAAATGAAAATGAAGAATAATGTCTTGTGGATTATGATGATATCATTATTAGGTTATATAGTTATGCTCTAGATTACATACACAACATAGAGTACAAGATTAACCATTTCTTTGAAGGGCTTAAGCTATGTCTCTGAAGGGAGATGATATCTTAAAACCTTTCTTTATATAATGAAATAGTTTTCTATTATATAAATATAGAGAAATAATTCTCCAAGTATTACGTAATAGAGTGGAAACAAGATAAGAATAGGGTAGAAGAGAAAAAATGGATAATGGGAATAAGGGAAAGAACAATTTTCCCACATGTGATAATTGTGGAAAGAAACACCCAAATACTTTCTTGAAGGGAGTGAAATTTTTCTACAAGGGTGGATATAAAGGCCATTATGCTTAAGATTTAAAGGTAAATAAATAAATTTATAATTTATAATTATTCCACTATAAGGTGATGTGGAACTATGAAAATTAATTCCCTAAGAATCAAGGGAATATACATCAGGAGAAACACAGGGATTAAGGTCAAGTTTATGATATTGATACAACTGGAGTGGAATGATTATTATGCTTGTGTATTTGGATCCAATAAATATATTATAAAATTATATTATTAATTATATTTAAATTATATAAATCAAGAAATGTATACTAATTTTATTTTTGTACTATTTCTTAAAGGATTTCAAAGTATGTGATGAATGGTATCATGAAAAGTGATATAGTGGAAAGTTGAACTTTTTGGAAAACACATGATTAAGGGAAAACAACCCATAATATGTGATCTATGTTGATATAATAATAAAAATGATATATTCTTGGGATAATATTGGTGACCATGAAATTGTTTAGTGATTTAATAGTTTATTTTATCTTTTCTATACTTTACTATATGTTTGGATCTACAAAATATATTCAACAACCTTAGATTTTTTTTAGAGAAATTATGTTTCAATTAAAGTTTTATGGTGATAAAGGTATTAAAATATTTGGAATGTGAGATTAATATCCACTATATATTGTATGTGGAATATAATATTGATTCAATGATATTCCTTATAATATTGGTCAGACAAATTTTGGGCGAGACATATGGTCAACTATTTTTGGCAGGGATTAAGTTGAACTTTGGATTACATTGGATAACTTTTTCTAACAATTTTAATTTTATTAAATACAAGAGGAATGTCTTGTTACCATTTTATGTATCTTAAGATCCATTAAAAGTTAATATTAGTGATCCAAGAATAAAAAAATCATTTTTGGATATTCATTTCTTAGAGTAAGATATGATGTGGAAATTGATTAAATAACAACCAAAGGATGAAATAATGCCAAAAAAATAAAAATATATCATGTAAGTATATTTACTTATATTCTTATAGAGTAAAAAAATTACTCGACTATAGAAAAAGTAAATTCAAACAAAAGTGTTGTCTTATTATAATAATTTTTGATGATATCAATGACCCTGTTCAAACCACTTTTTTTATGTCTTTCTGGTTATTAATTTTATCCTAAAAATGTTATCTATCACTATCTATTAATATTTGGGTGTTAGTTTTATATTTTATGTCTATGTTTTCACTTCCCATCAATGTCCTCCACTTCGGAAACCTAGTATGTGTTATTAAATATGACCATTGTAATTACATTTATCTCTAACTAAGTGGATGTTTTAATAAACCTTATTATGATGTGGGTTTTTCAAAAACTATATTTAAAAATTCTATACCTTTTATTATTGAGATAAAGTTTAAATTGTGAGGATTTAATTTATTTAAGGTGGGTAGAATATAACACATTGAGATTTTAAAATAAAAACATTATATTCTATAGTCTATGCAATACAGAACACCTAGATTAAAATAAAATAAAAAACCCAAATACTTTATGATATATTTATTTTTAAATAAATCCCTTCAATATCTTTTGTGACATGCAACACCGGTTTAGCTTGCATTACACGCAACATCAAGTTTAAAAAAAATTAAATATTATTATTATTTAATATAATAGTTATCACATAGTTTTTATAATGGTGAGTGTGAATAGTAATAACTAAATTAAAAAAATTATGGTTATATATTTATTATAAAAAAATAAGAATCATTTAAAAGAAAATGAAATATTTTTTGAAAAACAGAATTTTTTCTGAAGGATGGTTTAGTTTCACTTTGCGAGCATGACTTAAAATTAAATTTTAAGACTTTTATAAAATTTATTTGAAAAAATAAACTTCATTTTTTAAATCACAACTCCCAAATTATATTAGGGATATTGTTTTGGTATTTGTTTCAAAAGGTTTAATTTTTTTGATAAATAGTGAAAAATACTAAATTTTAATTAAAAATTGAATTTAAATTTAAATTATTTATAATATTAAATTATATATTTAATTTGTAAAATTAGTTCAACTGTATAAAATTAATCCAATTTAGTTCCTTGGAATATTTTTTATATCTAATTTTTATATAAAAACATAGTAAACTTTTGAAAATATTATCTTTAAAAACCCACTTTCTCATCATGTCTATGAGATTGATATTAAATTAAATATTTCAACTTATGTGAATTTAATTTGGAAAAATGTATTTAAAATTTGAAATCAATATAATTTATAATTTAAAATAATTTCAAATTAATTTTGGGCTTAAATGAAAAGTAAAAATAGTAAAAATTAATTATTCCGGTTAAGGTAAAAATGGATTTTCTGGGGGTTAAACTAAGAAGATAAGGGTTAAAAATGTCTTAATACTTTGTAAACACTAAGTTTTAGGAAACATTTCACCTTATATCTTATAGATTTGATAATGTACCATTTTAGAGGCTTGTGACATGATCCAAATAGTGATATGATTGAATCTTTTGAAAACATTACAAGTGTGCCACTCACCTCACTTATAAAAGGAAACCCCTATCCTATCTTTTTTCACACCTTAAAATCATTTTGATTTTGATAATACCTACAAAACTCACTTAAAAACTTCCATAATATCATACTATAAGCCTTAGTTTTGGTTGAAATCCATCCTAGAAGGATTTGGTGAAATCCTAAGGAGGATACTTGAAGAATATGTAATGTTATTCAACAGAAGCTTTTATTTTATTTCTTCCTCCACCTCTATCAATTTTATTTATACCAAGTTGATATAAAAACATAATTATATTACATATACTGTAACACCCCGAGATTTTATGAAAAATATTCTTTTAATTTTATTAATTTCTTGTGTTGTATTCTACACCAAGATTACCTTGCACTATACGCAACACCGTATTAGCTTGCAGTATACGCAACACTATTCTTGGATCGTGTTACACACAATTTTGATAATATTTATTCTACGCAACATTGAGTATATATATATATATTCAATGTATAAATGAAATATGGTTGGATTCTGTTATACGAAACAACGAAGGATTCTTTCACAACACGCAACCCTGACTTGGCTTGCATTACACGCAATCGCGACCTTCCTCGATAGCGTGTGTTGTACGCAATACCGGGTTTTAATAAACAATGATATATTATTATAATATTGTCATGAACTAGCCGTTATGAATAGTATTAACTAAATTTTGAATTTTATAACATTATTATTCATCTTACACATTTTCTAGAACATGGTATAAGAACAAAATAAATTTTTCGGGTAAAATAAGTATTTTTCAAAAAATGTAGTTTTGCCGCCTTTTGATGGATCACCCACTTTAAATCTAGATTTTGACATGTTTATATGTTCAATTTGACAAAATAAAACTCTTCTTTTGAATCAGGATATAAAAATTTACATTAGATAAAGTTTTTATATTTTTCCGATAACTTTCATATTTTAATGAATAGTAAAAACACGCTATATTTTAATTAAAAAAAACTTTTTTAATCGTAATATATTATGTGGTTAAATTATAATATTGAATGGTTTTAAAGTATAAATAGAATATATTTTTACCATTTAATATATTGTATTTCATTAGCATTGATTTTACCTTGAATTCGTAGGTTAAAACAATTCAATCTTTTGCAATGTTTTAAAGAAAAACCCGTTTTCTTTCGACAACGGGATTAATTTTAATTTAATTTCTGCATCTTTTTTGTATTGAATTTGGAAACATGGATTCCATATTTGGAATCAGTGGGTCCAAATTATGTTAATAAGCTACTTTTTATTTTTGGGCATTGTGAATAGTAACTACGGTAAATTTCATTTACTATAGTTAAAGGTAAATCGGGTAATTAAGGGAAAATATAAGATTATAAAATTACCCTAACACTTGGAAAAATCATATTGGATTGCTAAAAGTAAACCCATATAACCTAAGGGTCGGATTAGATTCATTTTATGGACTTTTTTCCATGAAAATAATTTAATTATTATTAAAACCAAAGAATGTGACAACATGTCACTTTCTTAAATCTTATAAGTATAATAATTTTAATTTATTGATAAACTTCATGAAACATCGAACCTGAATAGTCTCCAGAAAGCTAATACAATTATCTACATCATAGGAATTTATTTATAATTTTTAGGGATTAAATAATTATCATTTATTATGACACAGTGATGATGCAGTAATTGTCTTATTAATGAAATATTGACATAAGTGATGTTATAAATGCCCAAATAAATGTAATTTGAGACTTTTTATGACTTAAATTAATTTTCTAGGTTAATATGACATGTTATTGTTGATATACGTATCTTGGTTCGAACTTATCATTCTTTTATAAATTTCATAAAAATCATGTACCAAATAGTGTCAAAATTGACATAAATTAGTTTTTAAAACAAATATTATATTATTAATTGTTATTTAATTACTAAAAATATAAGGTTTATCCAAATGACTTATATAAGGATAGATATATTAATAATAAACAACTTGGGGTTCTTTTGGCTTGATATAGTAAGTTTATTAACCTTATAGTGTAAGAAAACAAGAAGACACGGTAAAAGTTAAATTATCTAACTTAAAGTTAAATCTAAATGATAAGGTTAAAATTGATACCTAAACTTGTCTAAATTATATTGGATGAGAGGATTTCTACCCATACCCACCTTAGCTTAGAAATATATCAATATGGAGCTATTTAAAACCGAAATTGACTTTATAATAAAATAATATTTTTAGTTTTCCCAAAGGTGCCCCTCTCCTCCCTTATAAAAGGGCACCTCCTCCCTCTCATCCTCACACCAATTTGAGCATTCAAGCTCAGAAAAACCCTAAAAAAATATCTTCTCCACTTTCCTAGTATCATCCTAGAGGTCCTGGTCTTATTCAAAGACCATCCTTAGTTCTTTATGTGGAGGTTAAGAAAAGGCGCGTCAAAAAGAGGTAATATCCATTACCGATCTTTTTCAATTTCTTTCTTCTTCAACTTCTTCTTCTTTAGTTTTTTAATGATAAAGTAATAACATCAGTATTTATTATATAATAATATGTTATTATAAATATGAAACAACTCTAATTAACCTTCTATCCATCCTACGGAAAAAGGAAATCACCGCGCGTGCGTACGTATGGAATACCGTCTCCACACCGTGGTGTAATCTATTTTCCGCCACCACCTTAATTGGATGGGTATAATAGTGTAATGAGTAACTATATATTATTATTATAAAGTGATATTAATACTGAAATAGTATATATACACTTCAACACAATTTCACGATCATGAGAACGATATCATCGCTCGTGCGTACGTACGGACTACCGTCTCCACGACGCGATGAGCTTCATTCTCCACATTAACCATTCATGAATGATTATAAAGTATATATAATGAATAATAATGAAATATATGACATTTTAAATCTACTGGATTTATATATATATATTTATTTAAGTCATCTACTTACTTCCATTCAAGACAATAAGGAAAGGAAAACAGCGTTCATGCGTACGTACGGACTACCGCCTCCATGAACGGTGTGTTTCATTTCATTTATCTATATATTATATATATATATACTGAATATATATTATATATAAATCATGTTTTATATTCTGGAAGTAAGTAAATCATGATATAAGTAATAATAATGTCAAGAACAACAAGTCCAAACACCTACGATAAATGAAACGATTTTACCCAAAACGCTTCTTTAACATGGAATTTACAAAAGAACGGGTAATATAAAGTCATAAGTGAACCATATATGATATCATAACAATGAATATGATTCTGTAATAAGTTAATGAAATTAGTTAAATCATTATACAGGAGGTTCGGACACTTATGAAGCAAATCGGACTTAAGGTAAGGGAAATATCACAATCTCATTTTTATCCGAGATTGTTTATACTTTGGTATTTACTGGGGTGTATTTTATCATCCACATCCATGTTTCCTCAATATGTAATATTATTTCCATCCACCTAAAATTGTTTAAATCCAATTTTACCCTTCAGTGAGTTTTTAGTAAAGGATATGAAAGGAATCTTTTGTCGTTTTTTGTACGAGGTACTTTTTGACTTTTCTGACAAAAGTACGAAGAATGTTTTTTTTTAACTTATACGGCATGAATGGATTTTAAAAACATTATTTCCAAGAATCTTCCTTTACAAGTTTTCAAGTTTATCTTTAATCAACTTCTTTTAGTTTAAAATTGTATGACATGTTAAGAAAGGAAAAGTGTTTTTGAAGTAGAAAGGATATTTTCCTCAAGAATGGAGTTCAAGTGTTTTATCAAAATTATTTTCCATCTAAGATAATATAGGGTTCTATTTTTATCCCTATTATTACATTGATTTGATTATGTTGTGATGGAATTATTTTTATGAATTCCTTTATATTATATGAATTGTTTTATGATGTCACGATGTTTAAGATTCCCATTTTTATTACATGGGTTATGGTATGATGTATGGTTTATGATTTTGTGGCACACATAATAATGGTATCATTATGAGATGGGTGGGACCTATATGTCCCTCCAATGCATTGGGTAAAGATTTTATATATCATGAGATAGACATGGCTGGAATGGTAGGTTATACCGGTTCAGTGAAACAGGACTGAAACGAGGAATGAACTCGGTTCAGAAAGGGACTTTGTCCACTAAGATAGTCTTGGAAATGAGTCTCGACTAACAAGAAATGATTCTCTATGATTATGTGTGTATGCCACAAAGTTTCATGTTTTAAGTTATGATTATTGGGATTACATTTCACTACTAAGATTTATCCCATGTTATGAAATTATGATCTCTTTTGCAGGTTAAGATTTCCAAAAGATAAGTTCTTATGAATATGACGAGATTGATATTTCTCTTGTTTACCCTTACTGAGCATTTGAGCTCACCCTTTTATGTTTTTTTTCCTGGACATAAAGAAAGGAATTAGGTTTTAAGTAAAAGGATATCTTTATGGGATATGTTTAAGATCTTTCACCACGATTAGAAGATTATATTCCGAGTTTCCAAAGACACTAAACTATTACGGTCATTGTGTGTGTGTTTTTGTTATGTACTAAGTATTACGCAAAAGTAATGTAATGTACATGTACGTCAGGCTTCAGGTCTCTACAGTTGGTATTAGAGGAAAGGTTTAGTCAACCTTTGGAAACTAGGATGCGAAAACGTTAGTGATATCCCTCGAGATATTTCTAAGGTATGTCTAGGGATGTCCCTAAGGATAAGTATATGTATACGATATAGTCCTAGAACTACGGTAACGATCTTAGAATTTAACCTAAGATGTTAGATATTAAGGGTACTCCCCCTTTATTATGTTGTTTTCCCTAGCATGATTTTTGACTCTCACACTATTCTTTTTGGGTTTTAGACGATGGCTGGAACCCGAAGGAACCGTGTTGATCACTGTAATGGACAATGCAATGATTGTCCTCCTGAACAAACAAATGTTATGGGAGATGGAGTACAAAATATTATTGCTATACTTACACAAGCTATGAATCATTCTGGACTTCCAAATGAGCAGAGAAGAGAACAATATTCTATTGAGTCCTTCATGAGGCAACATCCACCTTCTTTCAGTGGGTCTTCCGGTCCACTTGTTGCTGAACAATGGATCAGTACCACTGAAAAGATATTTTCAATTCTTCAATGTTCTGAACATGATAAAGTCATCTTAGCAGTATATCGTTTGGAAGGTGAAGCTGATCAACGGTAGAATCTTATCAAGAATACGAGGCCAAGAGATGAAATTGAGTCCATGGAATGGGATGAGTTCAAGAACTTGTTTTTCAGTAAGTACTTCCCTCGTATTCTTCGAAAAAAGATGGAAAAGGAATTTCTTGAGCTGAAGCAGAAGGATGATGAATCTGTTGGTATATACGAAGCGAATTTTACAAGACTTGCAAGGTATGCATCTGGAATTATCATCCAAATTGAAAGTAAAGTTGATCGATTTTTTAGTGGCTTAAAACCAAGTCTTCAAAGGGCATTAGCTATAAGAGACTTCAGTAGCTATGAAGAAATTGTGCGTTGTGCTATCAAGGTAGAAATGGAAGTTGGTGTTACATATCCATCTCATGGTTTTGACAAGAAACGAAAGATGGAGTTCAAGGAGAAATCTCATAATAATGGTGAAAAGAAGATGAATGTTTCCTTATGCACAAAGTGTGGAAATAAGCATGGTGGAGATTGTCTTAAAGGGACTAGAAAATGTTTTAAGTGTGGAAAAGAAGGTCATCGAGCAGCTGAGTGTCGAAGTAATAGAAAAAGGGTCTCTAATGATGTGAATAAAGCAAACACTGCAGAGAACGCACCACCAACACTTCAATGCTTCAAGTGCAAGGAAATGGGACATTATGATAATAAATGCCCTAATCCAAGGGTTAGTAATGATCGACATGAGCAACCGCTTAAGGAAAAGGACAAAGGGAAGTCACATGCGATCACTATTGGCGATGTTGAATATGACAACAATGTGGTGGAATGATTAAGTTTTTATGTAATGGGATTTCAAAATAGTATCATGGAATCTCATTTATGGTATTGTGGAATTTTGGAATATCTATATATTGGTTTTCAATAATTATATGATACTGGTAACCAGGAAAAAAAAGTGATTGAAATATTTTTGGAAAGTAGATGATATGTGCATAATGAAGGGACAAGAAGATAATGAGATGTTTGATTGTATTCATGAGCTCATGATTTATATAAGGACTAAGTATATATAATTTTGAGTATTTTGGTATGTGGAAAGAGTTATCTTTTGACAGCACTCATGTTTTCACTAAGATTCAATGGGTATTCATTTTTCAAGAGATTACATGATTATGGTATCACATGACAGGAATGTGACGAACAAGATATATGAGGGATAAATGATGGCATTCACGTGATCATTTTCTCTATACTATGAGCTTGGACCGAAGTATTTTCGATAAGCCTAAAGATTGGGATGGATTATGTTGGACATAAGTTAGTATTGTTTAAGGATAAAACTTTTTTTGATATTGTTGATGGGATGTTATAATAATGTAGTTTTAGAAAAAGGATAACCTAGAGGATGTGCGACAACCCATCGCGTCGGCCAAGGCTGTGGGAATGGAACCCACAACTAAAGTGCGACGGGCCTTTATCACATACCACTGGCCTACAGAAAGTCCCTGGTTAGTAGAAACTAGTTTTATTTTATTAAGCAGTATGATATATGAAGTATAAGTTCATTTTTGGAATCGTATATGATTAACCTCACCAAAGACGGACTTATGTATATTTGATAACTATTGCTAAACTATTGTTTCAAACAGATGGAATGAGCCACCATTCTATCACATGATCTGTTAACACTTCACGAATAACAAATTCAACTTCATTTATTTAAGAGATGAAGTGGAAATTGTTCAAAGAACAAACAATAGTGAGATTGTACCAAAATCAAGTAAGTATTTCTTCTAATTCAAATTTTTCAACTTTCGGGAAATGATATTGAAAACCAAAAATGTTGTCCTAGTGATCTTATATCTGATGAATCAGATGGTACCCTAGATCATCACAAATTTATGGCTTTGCGATTGTTGGCTTTTTCATAGCCATGTTCTCTACCACTCTCCATCAGAACTTGATGGTTAGAGTTTTCTTCGATATCCATATTTTCACCTATGTTATCCTACGTGGAAACCCAGTGATGAGTTAATTTGGGTAACCGTTACATTTCATACTTTATCCATGTTTTGGTATTCCTTTTTACGATGTGGGTTTCTATTAAACAAACTTTCGAATAGTAAACCATTTATAACCCCGACAAATTTTGAGGGCGAAATTCATTTTAAGGGGGGTAGAATGTAACACCCCGAGATTTTATGAAAAATATTCTTTTAATTTTATTAATGTCTTGTGTTGTATTCTACACCAAGATTACCTTGCGCTATACGCAACACCGTATTAGCTTGCAGTATACGCAACACTATTCTTGGATCGTGTTACACACAATTTTGATAATATTTATTCTACGCAACATTGAGTATATATATATATATATTCAATGTATAAATGAAATATGGTTGGATTCTGTTATACGAAACAACGAATGATTCTTTCACAACACGCAACCCTGACTTGGCTTGCATTACACGCAATCACGACCTTCCTCGATAGCGTGTGTTGTACGTAATACCGAGTTTTAATAAACAATGATATATTATTATAATATTGTCATGAACTTGCTGTTATGAATAGTATTAACTAAATTTTTAATTTTATAACATTATTATTTATCTTACACATTTTCTAGAACATGGTATAAGAACAAAATAAATTTTTCGGGTAAAATAAGTATTTTTCAAAAAATGCAGTTTTGCCGCCTTTTGATGGTGCACCCACTTTAAATATAGTTTTTGACATGTTTATATGTTAAATTTGACAAAATAAAATTCTTCTTTTGAATCAGGATATAAAAATTTACATTAGATAAATTTTTTACATTTTTCCGATAACTTTCATATTTTAATGAATAGTAAAAACACGCTATATTTTAATTAAAAACAAATTTTTTCATTGTAATATCTTATGTGGTTAAATTATAATATTGAATGGTTTTAAAGTATAAATAGAATATATTTTTACCATTTAATATAATGTATGTCATTAGCATTGATTTTACCTTGAATTCGTAGGTTAAAACAATTCAATCTTTTGCAATGTTTTAAAGAAAAACCCATTTTCTTTCGACAACGGGATTAATTTTAATTTAATTTCTGAATATTTTGTGTATTGAATTTGAAAAAATGGATTACATATTTGGAATCAGTGGGTCCAAATTATGTTAATAAGATACTTTTTATTTTTGGGCATTGTGAATAGTAACTACGGTAAATTTTATTTACTATAGTTAAAGGTAAATCGGGTAATTAAGGGCATATATAAGATTATAAAATTACCCTAACAGTTGGAAAAATTCTATTTGATGGCTAAATGTAGACCCATATAACCTAATGGTCGGATTAGATTCATTTTATGGACTTTTTTCCATGAAAATAATTTAATTATTATTAAAACCAAAGAATGTGACAACATGTCACTTTCTTAAATCTTATAAGTATAATAATTTTAATTTAGTGATAAACTTCATGAGACTTCGAACATGAATAGTCTCCAGAAATATAATACAATTATCTACATCATAGGAATTTATTTAGAATTTTTAGGGATTAAATAATTATCATTTATTATGACACAAAGATGATGCAGTAATTGTCTTATTAATGAAATATTGACATAATTGATGTTATAAATGCCCAAATAAATGTAATTTGAGACTTTTTATGACTTAAATTAATTTTCTAGGTTAATATGACATGTTATTGTTGATATAAGTAACTTGGTTAGAACTTATCATTCTGTTATGAATTTCATAAAAATCATGTACCAAATAGTGTCAAAATTGACATAAATTAGTTTTTAAAACAAATATTATATTATTAATTGTTATTTAATTCCTAAAAATATAAGGTTCGGCCAAATGACATAGATAAGGATAGATATATTAATAATAAACAACTTGGGGTTTGTTTGGCTTGATATAGTATGTTTATTAACCTTATAGTGTAAGAAAACAAGAAGACACGGTAAAAGTTAAATTATCTAACTTAAAGTTAAATCTAAATGATAAGGTTAAAATTGATACCTAAACTTGTCTAAATTATATTGTATGAGAGGATTTCGACCCATACCCACCTTATCTTCTAAGTATATCAATTTTGAGCTATTTAAAACCGAACTTTACTTTATAATAAAATAATATTTTTAGTTTTCCCAAAGTTGCCCCTCTCCTCCCTTATAAAAGGGCACCTCCTCCCTCTCCTCCTCACACCAATTTGAGAATTCAAGCTCGTCCAACCCCTGCCAAAATCTCTTATACACTTCCCTAGTATCATCCTAGAGGTCCTGGTCTTCTTCAAAGACCATCCTTAGTTCTTTAAGTGGAGGTTAAGAAAAGGCGCGTCAAAAAGAGGTAATATCCATTACCGATCTTTTTCAATTTCTTTCTTCTTCAACTTCTTATTATTTAGTTGTTTCATGATAAATTAATAACATCAGTATTTATTATATACTTATATGTTATTATAAATATGAAACAACTCTAATTAACCTTCTATCCATCCTACGGAAAAAGGAAATCACCACGCGTGCGTACGTACGGAATACCGTCTCCACACTGTGGTGTAATCTATTTTCCGCCACCACCTTAATTGGATGGGTATAATGGTGTAATGAGTAACTATATATGATTATTATAAAGTGATATTGATACTGAAATATTATATATACACTTAAACACAAGTTCATGATCATGAGAACGATATCATCGCTCGTGCGTACGTACGGACTACCGTCTCCACGACACGATGAGATTCATTCTCCACATTAACCATTCATGAATGATTATAAAGTATATATAATGAATAATAATGAAATATATGACATGTTAAATCTAATGGATTTATATATATATATATATGTCATCTACTTACTTCCATTCAAGGCAATAAGGAAAGGAAAACAACGTTCATGCGTACGTACGGACTACCGTCTCCATGAACGGTGTGTTTCATTTCATTTATCTATCTATTATATATATATATACTGAATATATATGATATATAAATCATGTTTTATATTCTTGAAGTAAGTAAATCATGATATAAGTAATAATAATTTCAAGAACAACAAGTCCAAACACCTACGATAAATGAAACGATTTTACCCAAAACGCTTCTTTAACATGGAATTTACAAAAGAACGGGTAATATAAAGTCATAAGTGAACCATATATGATATCATAAAAATGAATATGATTCTTTAATAAGTTAATGAAATTATTTAAATCATTATACAGGAGGTTCGGACACTTATGAAGCAAATCGGACTTAAGGTAAGGGAAATATCACAATCTCATTTTTATCCGAGATTGTTTATACTTTGGTATTTACTGAGGTGTATTTTATCATCCACATACATGTTTCCTCAATATGTAATATTATTTCCATCCACCTACAATTTTTTAAATCCAATTTTACCCTTCAGTGAGTTTTTAGTAAAGGATGTGAAAGTAATCTTTTGTCGTTTTTCGTACGAGGTACTTTTTGACTTTTCCGACAGAAGTACGAAGAATGTTTTTTTTAACTTATAAGGCATGAATGGATTTTTAAAACATTATTTCCAAGAATCTTCCTTTACAAGTTTTCAAGTTTATTTTTAATCAACTTATTTTAGTCTAAAATTGTATGACATGTTAAGAAAGGAAAAGTGTTTTTGAAGTAGAAAGGATATTTTCCCCAAGAATGGAGTTCAAGTGTTTTATCAAAATTATTTTCCATATAAGATAATATAGGGTTCTGTTTTTATCCCTATTATTAAATTGATTTGATTATGTTGTGATGGAATTATTTTTATGAATTCCTTTATATTATATGAATTGTTTTATGATGTCACGATGTTTAAGATTCCCATTTTTATTACATGGGTTATGCTATGATGTTTGGTTTATGATTTTGTGGCACACATAAGAATGGTATCATTATGAGATGGGTGGGACCTATATCTCCCTCCAATCCATTGGTTAAAGATTTTATATCTCATTAGATAGACATGGATGGAACGGTAGGTTATACTGGTTCAGTGAAACAGGACTGAAACGAGGAATGAACTCGGTTCAGAAAGGGACTTTGTCCACTAAGATAGTCTTGGCAATGAGTCTTGACTAACAAGAAATGATTCTCTATGATTATGTGTGTATTCCAAAAAGTTTCCTGTTTTAAGTTATGATTATTGGGATTACATTTCACTACTAAGATTTATCCCATGTTATGAAATTATGATCTCTTTTGCAGGTTAAGATTTCCAAAAGATATGTTCTTATGAATATGACGTGATTGATATTTGTTTTGTTTACCCTTACTGAGCATTTGAGCTCACCCTTTTATGTTTTTTTCCAGGACATAAATAAAGGAATTAGGTTTTTTTTTAAAAGGAGATCTTTATGGGAGATGTTGAAGATCTTTCACCACGATTAGAAGATTATATTCTGAGTTTCCAAAGACACTAAACTATTACGGTCCGTGTGTGTGTGTTTTTGTTATGTACTAAGTATTCTACAAAAGTAATGTAATGTCCATGTACGTCAGGCTTCAGGTCTCTACCTATACTTATATGTTTTTATAATTAGTTAATTTCCTAAAACCATTTCCACTTCCATAAAATTGGTTACAAAATCATCATTGATGTGTATGGTGTACTACCACCTCACAAACCGATGTCATTTGTTTTTCCATTACTAACTATCACAGTTAGGTATAATGATGGATCCAAAGTATATAAGTAAAATTTATAATATAATTATAGATTTAGAGTAATTATATAATATATATACCTTTTTAATTTCCATTCCATAGGGGATACAATAACATCGCTCATGTGTACGGAGGACTACTGCCTGGCGAAATGTTATGAATCATCTTTCACTAACTCTTTACACGGAAGGTGAAAAGAACAATTTTAATAATTATCTATAATATAAAGGAAATATTTATGATATTAATTAAATATTTATCATTATTTAAAGATAATATATCATTTTCTTTCTTACCTTTTCACTCACTTATGGATGATAACGTCATTCATTTACACATGGACTACCATCTTCACAAAGAGATGTGACTCTCTTTTCATCACCACACCAAACGAATGATTTATATAAGTATATTTAAAGAAATAATTTGGTTAATATTATTTATAATCACAATATAAAGATAAAATATTACTCACCTTCTTTCAATGATTATCATTGAAATATAGAAATTTTACTCATGCATACGTACGACCTATCATCTCCATGACTACAACATAATTAATTTTTCATGACCATATTGCATGATTTGTTTTAAAAGTATAATTTATGTAAAAATATGATAACTATTTCATAATTATTATTCTGTGGGTTTTTACATAACTACCCCTTTAACCATAGTCAACCTGCCTAATTCATTTTTAACACGTAATCCAAATATCATCGAAACATCCGATATAAACTTAATTGATTAAGTATTCATATATATTATGGTAATAAGTAAAATAAAAATAATAAGAAACTTGAAATTTTTTATCAAGAAAGTCAATATTTGACAAAAATATATTATTCAGTAAGATAAATAACTTGCGTGATGAGTCAAACTCAAGGTAAGGGGTTTCATCTCAATTTACATTCCATTAAGACTTATTTTTTATTATGATTCAGTTATATTTTTTTGGTATATATACTATAAATGTAACATATAATATCATTATTCACTCATAATTTATGGTATTTTAAGTTTTAATTTTAATTCTTTCATCTAAGGAAATTTGAATTGAAAATTACCAAGTGGTAAAAGTTATTGTAAAATATCACTTTCTTTTGTGATTGTTAACTTTCTCTTGAAATAGTCACTTTATTTTGATAAATTTTCATTGATAATTACCTTTTTATTAAATATATATATTATTTTTTTATGTATATAATTATTACCTAAACCGTATCCCATTTTTACATATTTTTTTACTTTGAAAGTTATTTGATTAACTGGGGAAATATTGATAAATTGGTATCCTTTACTCAATACAGATATTTGATTATAAGTAATAATGATTCATGAATTAAATATATTATTCAATATATGAGGAATGATTTTGAAATACAATGATAGGTGGGGATCAACATAATATATCCCCTTTATGCATCGGTAGGTCTAATGAGACAAATAAGTTGGCCAAATTAAATGGTTTTCTACCTGTTGTTTTAAACTATCTTGTGAAAGGTCTTGATAGTAGTGATTTCATGATACTTAAGAACATAACATATAATAATTATGTATTTCCTTCATTTTTAATTCATTTATTATTATTTTTAATGATATTTTAACAAAGATATTATCCCTGGATGCATTTCATTATGATATTATTGATTAAATGGAATGTGTGTTTGGTTATTTACCTTTATATATTGATTATGGATTATATATTTACACATTAAGGTTATTTAAATGGAATGTATGATCAGTTATTTTCCTTTTAATATTCATTATTATTTATTTATTCATGATAGATTCCATTGTACTTAACCCTTACTGAGCATTTCAGCTCACCCTTATTTTATCTCCTTTCCTCAGGTTATAAAGACGAATCCTTTGAATGATTTTCAAGGATGAAATTCATGTTTTTTGTTATGTATTATAATTATTTTCTATTACCAATGTAAAATTGGTATTATGTATGTATATGGTTCTTTAAAACTGCCAAACTGATCAGTACTTCAAGATTTGATTCTTTATGTCTATGATAATATAATAAAATAGACACTGGCTCCTAGTAACTAGGGTCTGTTTCATTATAGAAACTCCACCATAAATAAGTATGAGCATTCGATACTCTATGAAATCATGATTAATAAATTTTATTGAGAGATATATTTATCTCACAGTTTTAGAAAAAACTCACATATATCATCTCTTTTTTCTTCATAGATAAGATTCTTAATGAAATAAAAACTTTTAATAAATCCTGGTTTTGAATGATCTTTATAAAATATAACAACAAAATAATAGCATCAACAATAATATAATAACAGTAAAAAACAATTTGTAACATTTATATTTCCAAAGTGCATCTCTTCAAAATATTAGAGATTTTATTTCTTATCAAACATTATTCTATTATTTTTATTAATATAAATCTTTGTATTTAAAAAAAGAAACTTGATTTTATTTCTGTCAAACTGATCTAAAAATATTTCCTCACAAATCCAAAGTATTTGAGTTTAAAACATTCAATAAAAATTATAAATTCCATTAGAAATTGTAATGATTTAATATATTTAACATATTCTTTTGAATTAGTCATCAATCATATTTAAAAAGGTATTTAATTCTGGAGATAACACTAAATAAAACATAGAATATATATTGAATTTAAACTTCATCATTGACTAGGTCAAACATAGGGTAACTCCAAAAGTACGGTTGATAACATATGGTTAAATTTAAAACATTGGGTTGGTGAACCATATGTTAGTTTTTCAAACATATGGTTTTTTATTATAATTATGGTTCATGATCCATACTTTTACAATAGATTAGGGTATCTTAATCATACATTTACTCCAAATGTATTGTTTAAAATCCATATGTTTTTCTTACAAATATAGGGTATGAACAATATTTCGATATTACTTAACATATCCACATCAATTTAGATATGAAATTTAACCCATAAATAAGAAATTTTTTTCAATAAATATAATCCAAAAATAAACATCAAGTAATTTCATTACTAAAAAAACAAGGTAATTTCTGAGCATCAAAATAAAAAATATTCTTAGTGTATTGTTGATACAATACATTCTCAACACCGATGACATAAAACCTAGTATATAAGTTGACATACATGATTGATCCTATCACAAATGTGTATTGGATACTACTCATTATCTCTCTCTCCCTCTCTCCTACTGTGTATGAGGAAATATTTTCTTGGATAGATGTATACTATGTAAATCTAGAACCAATCCCATCTTAGATTATT
This sequence comes from Viscum album, assembly GCA_963277665.1. Lineage (NCBI taxonomy): Eukaryota > Viridiplantae > Streptophyta > Magnoliopsida > Santalales > Viscaceae > Viscum > Viscum album. Next base: position 1,471,765,313 of record OY728158.1, read on the forward strand.
TCATACTAAATCTATTTATTGTTTCCTAAATGTTTTTAATTTGAATTTGTTCAATTAGAATTTTGTATTTATCAAGAATGATCTTGATTAAATGGATATTCACTACTTTACCTCAGTCCTTCATAGAGAATATAATGACTTGAGCATTTCATAGATAATTATTATATCATTTCACATGAATATTGAATACATTTCACAATAATACACATATGAGGATCATAAATGTTTAGTATATTTAGAGACTAGAAACATATTCATCATATTCCATGAAATATATTAAATATCACCCACAAATTTCATCTCACATAGTACACTTCTTTATCATACCCTTATTAAAACCATTCTTTATAACCTTCGGAAAATGGAAGCATAAGAATGGTTTAGCTTAGATGATCAGTAAGGGTAAACATAAGAGATATCAATCAATGATAATATGTGACCATAAACATATGGGTATTAGAAAATGATTATAACTTAATAAATTAATAACTAACCAGTTTATTTTTTTAATCATAAATCAAACCCTAAGGTTTTTTCAATAAAAATACATAATAAATAAGAGTGCATAATCATCAATAATCAACCATGATCCATGAGAACATATCATAAGCATAAGAAATAAGTTTTTTTGAAATACATAAGCATGAAAAAATAATTTCCTTAGTAAATGATCACTAACAAGTCTATTTCAATTGGGTTCACTCACCATCACACTATTTTCTTTGTCAAGGTTCACTCTCATGACAATCTTATTGGAAAAAGTCCCTTATTGAAATCAGTTGACACCCATTCCATTTTTTATTATCTCTTGAGATTTCTATCTTAACCTAATTCATTTTAGGGATATATAATTTAAATCCCACCTATCACATAATTAAAACTATAAATATGTGTGCCACAAGATCAAAAAACATTCATCATATCATCATATCATAACCCATGTAAAGGATATAAGTTTCATAAACATTTCATTATTACATAATAATATAACCCTTGTAGAAGAAACAAGTTTTATAAAGGTTTATGTGATGTCCCAAGCCAGGTGACACTTAGAAGTTCCCCAAACCAGTGGGCCACATGGCCTCAATTGTGCCTCCCCATATGCTAGAGGTGTTTGACCACTAGCGAGGGCCTAGGGAGTTCTTTTGGGGAGACTATATACTCTGGTCATAGTAACACAATGGTGTAATCAATAAGAAAATAGAGGAATCATATTAATAAAGGAAAATACTTTATAAGAACATATAAACATCCAAGCCCTAAATAATACACAAAAGTAGTAAAATGAGTCATAAAAAATGGTGATGATATCCTGTCTCTACAAAAAAAGAAAACATGTATACATAGAAGAAGGCAGTCAATACAGTACATGAAAAATAAAGGTTACAAAAATTAATAAATCTATCCAAGAATCCAAATATCCAGTCTGGGCATCTGCTACTAAGATCTCATTCTCTATCATACATCTAGAAGTGGATGTTTCCCCTTATCTACACTAGTGATCATATAGTCTTCCCAGGTACCATCGACATACTAGATAGTTTGTGAGATAAAATTAGTAGGAAACCAAAAAACTTCCTATAAATATCCAATCAGTGTATACAATAAAAAAGTTTGCAGATATAGTAATGAAAATATGTGATAATAATTGTAAATGGGTTGGATCTAGTTCCTGAAAGAAACTGGGCTGACATTACCTGCTTCAGCCCATGATAGAATATATCTGGTTTGGTAACCATGTGTATACACATATATGAATGGTATAAATAGCTATTTATAAAACCATATATTTGGATACCACCATTAGATTAGATCTGAAGTGTAACTCAGACATCAATAAGCTGTAGCACGAGTTTCACAAGTATCATGGGTCACAATGCCTGGTATCACAATAGTAAGAGACGTTATGCCCAATATAACAGTAGTAAGGTTATGCATGCTTAGAATCATAATCATAGGGATTTAATTCCCAATATGACAATAGTAAGGGTTTTCATTCCCATTATCATAATCATTAGGATGCCTTTCCCAATATCACAATAGTAGGATCAACATGCCCATATATAAAAACAGGGGTCATCATGCACATATATCACAATAAGGTTTGTCATGACCATATCACATTTAATAATGGTTTTCCATGCTCGTATATGACAATAAGGGTCGTCATGCCCGTATATCACAATAAGTTCCATCATGCCCATATCAAATTTAATAAAGGGTATCCGTGACCATATCACATTTATAAATTCACATCATTCCCATATATATATATCATTAGTAGAGGGGAATACATGGCCATATAATATAAAGAAGAAGGGTCTCTATACCCATAAAACATAACAATGATAAGTATCATTGGATTTAATATGAGACAATATATAATTCATTACAAATTATCATTCATTTATGACAAGGGAGTGACCATTGTTCCATTTGATCAGGTGATGTGGTCATACCAGACACCATATTTCATTTAAATGTAGATTAACATGTGGTTAGCCATTCTATAACACAATATTCATCTGCATCATTTGTGATGTAACAATTTTAAGACATTCCAAAATTATTTAAAAGATATTTTGGTAATTTATACATTTATAGCCACATTGATAATGTGACAGACACACGAAAAGGGTTGGCCACCCTTGAAGGGGGCCCTAAGAAGGTTATAACATTATCAATTTAGGAAACCATTTAAAATCACATTAAATTTAGGGGAAATGCATGGGGAAATTGGAATGAAGAAAAAAAACATAGTATAAACATCTCAACTTTGGGGGATAAGAACCAGACTAACTTCCTGATGCATATAGAGGAGCACCCATCTAGCATTGACCATTGGGTTGGTCCAGATGGGATGAAAATGGAAAAATAGACGAACTCCCTTAAAATAGGGAATACAATATTTTACTTAGATAAATATATAGAGAGAAATAAAAATGAATATATGCACATGATGAATGAATATATTACTCATATGAATCCAAAAAGATGAATAGATATTGAATCGATGTCCGGATGGATGAGATATCGAAGAAACTAGATTCCCTTGGAGGAGAGATCAAAAATGGGAGGAAGGAAGATCTATCCACTAGAATGAAGCAAAGAATAGAAGATATTGAACATATATTTCATTAATGAAATTTTATTCATTTCACCCAAAAATTATCAGTTCACATGGTTTGGATGCATGATTAGCCAAATCACGTGACAACCATGCACACTTTACTACCTCATGGTGGATCTCAAATGGTTTGGCATCACATTTTGATAAATTTCGTTCCAACCATGCTATATGAATTTTATAAAAACTACTGACCATTTTCATGGATGTATGTCCCTGGAAGCTCAGTTTACTTGATCTATTCACCCTCTTTCATCCCTTTGTACCACCCTGTATGGTTACTCCTTACTGTGTGGCTTAGGTTGCACGATTACTTCTAACCATGTGTCTTGGATGCACGGTTTCTCCTAAACTTTTAACCCATCAGTTATTCTATAAAACTTAGTATATGGGATAAAAAAATCCCCTAAAACCAATGAAACTACCATGATATGAATTGGTATCTATATTGGGTTCTATATAAATAATTAAACTAAAATTTAAAGGATCTGTACCTCATTAAGAAAAGGATTTCTTACAGTATCCCCCCTTAAAGTAATTCGTCCCCAAATTTCTCTTCTAAGGGTGGTGAAATGTTATCTGAGAAAAATAAATCCACTGAGATTATACATTTGATTCATCTCCCAAGCCTCATCCTGTACCTGGACATGCTTCCACAACACCCATACTAATGGGACAGACTGACCTTAGATGTAACAACCATAATATTTATAAATAAAATTCTCATTTTGATTTAATTAAACTAATTACTATATATTAAAAATATTGAAAACACATGAAATTATTTGGTTTTATTATATCCTATAAAAATTAAAATACCGTTAAGTATCATTATCATTTTTAATATAGTTGTTTAAAAATGATCATATGTTTAGTATAAATATAGGGTTTTAACAAACCCGATTGATATAGACAAAGGAACTGATGGCCTCAAACAATAGGATCATAACCTATAAAGCCCATTTATCAGAGCTTATGAAGGAGATAACATCATTGGGATTTTCCCTAGACCAATATCAAGATGAGATATAATAACTTATGCATGATAAAAACTATTTATGATATAATTTCAAGATCATCGAGATCACGATCCAAACCATGTATGCCGAACCACCCCATGAAAGTCTAATCATCACACAACTTACTATTAGGGAATTTTTTGGTGTATTAAATGGATATGTATCAAGACCCTAATAATATGAATATGTATATTTTATATAATAATTAATATATTTTCATCTTATTATTGTTACATTAAAAATAAATTTTATTTTGATATAACAAAACTTAAATTATATTTTTGTATAATATTAAAATTCAATTAAGGAATTTATTTTGATTAATTAATGGTTTTTTAAAATAAATCATATTTTATTTAAATATTATTATTCAATAATTTTATTAAATATAAATGATCATATACTTTTTAAGAAATCAAATGTAATTTTTATAAGGGTTCAAAAATTGTAATTTTCAAAAAACTCAACATTTTCTAATTAATTTTGATTCTTATTTTAAAAGTGAAAATTCACATATTAATAAAATTTCTTAGATAAAATTAATATTATATTTGGATTCAAAATTTAGAAATTATCAAATGGTTATTTTTTCATAATTTTCCGAGACAGTCGAATTTTTGGGTAATAATTAAATATGGTAAAAATATACAGTGTGTATTATGACATAATAATGATCCAAAAGAATGTAAAAAATACTATTAATGGTATCCGTGATCAAATATATTTCTTCCCTTTAAAATAATATTATTTTTAGGTTATCTTATTAATTTTATAAATCTATTATGAATCCTCTAAAACCTATAATTTATTTTAAGCTTTTCAAATTATTTCTTTAAGGACAAGACTCACTTCCACATCAACAAGGTAATATTTTAATATAATCAACCCATAGACTAATAGAATAATGAAAAAAATCTAATTTTGAAGAAACCATGGGAAGAAAACATTTCAAGGTTTTTGTTTTTGATTACTTTATTATATAGAGTCCAAAACCTAAGATTGAGAAATATTATGGAATTTCCCACTCATTTCCTATAAAAACCCACCGAAGATCCCATTTATCTTCACTAAAAAACCTTTTAGCACTTGTTTATTTTACTTAACCTCTTTATGGTCCTCCAAATGTTCCTATATTCTCTCAATAAGCTCCTCCCATGCATTTGGAATCTCACTTTCAAGCTAAGGGGTCATTTCCTTCTCTTTTTTATTAATGCTTTTTTGGTATCTTATGCATTCTATTTCCAATTACTAATGTTGTGGTTTGTTTTTTCATGTACATATTACAATCAATTTTATTTTTGAATGACATTACACAACTATCTCTCACATCAGACAATTTTAGTAATTTTTAAGTAAAGTCATTATGATGCCAAAATTTCATCATGATTTTCCATAAAAAATAAATGTATAGTGAATACCCATACACTTTTTCCTGTCAAGGGTGTTCAACTTTATACACTTATACTTATTTTATTTGGGACATACATGTATGTATTTCATGCTCTATGACTATGGGATAAAATTTGATGATAAATGAATCTATGTTTTATGATCTATGTGGCACACTTAAGCATGAGAATAAAATGAAAGTGACGAGTACACCTAGAATTATATAGAGCTCCAATGCATTGAGTAATGTTTTAGTCCAATGAGGCATCATTCAATGGATTAGGGAGTGAACTTAATACAACATGAGACTTTTTATATCATTATTTCTTGGTATTTATCGTTGACCTATGTTTTTTATGCAGTGTTATAAGTTGTGTCTAAATTTTCCCATGTTACATTTATGCTATCATGTTACATCAAGCCTAATTGTTCATGTTTATGATTCTCACTCATTTTATTCCCCATTTATATGATTATTTTATAAATTGAATTAATTTCTTCTTGTTATTCCATTTTTACTCCCTTAATAAGATTTATAGCTCATCCCTTTCTTATGTATGTCCCCAGGTTATCCCATTCACTTTTAAAAGCTATGGAATTTTAGAATCATGTTAAGGAAGTTTTCAATAATGTTGTTGCATCCCATGTTCAATATATTATGTAATGTACCTAATTCTCAATGAAACTATACATATCATTCTTTTAGGTTTTATTATTTTTTTAATCTTATGTAATAAATCAAGAATTAATGTGTAATAAAAAGAAGGTTTGTCATAGTTGGTATCAAAGAGATGTTTAGTTATTTTTGGGATAAGGATTAAAAACTCTAGACAAAGGCTTGGGGATAAAAATAAGTAAAATAAAACATCCTTAAACTTTTATAATGTATGTATTACATGGTTTATAAAAAAAATACATCCATGTATGGATACTACAAGTGGATGTGGATCTTGCATAAATGTACATAGTGGTAAAACCTAAAAACACCACATTGAGCTATACTAAACCAATAACTTTTGCATGAAAATGGGACTAACTACCCAACTATTTTAACAATCCCATAGGATATTCTTTAGTAAATTCAAAATATCATTATGAACCATTATTAAGGGAACAAAAATGTTCATGAGTGTCTATGTTACAAAATATATTGTGGATAACATAGATTAATGCCTAGAAATTCATAAGTTAAGAAATAAATTTCATTTATAAGTTATAACATTAATTTCATTGGATTTACATTTATGTGTTTAATAGTTTAAAAATTCTCACCACTAATTGTTTCCTTTATTATAGCCAGTGTCTAGAAATATGAGGAATAAGGTAAACAACCAATGTTAAGGGAAATGTGATGACTACCCAAATGAGATGACCAACCCAATGGGAGCAAGAATCATGAACTTTGTGATGATACTATCTAATCTCACTCAGGTTCTTAATAGAAACATGGATTAGGAGGAGTGCCCAAATCCCCCTAAAAAAGAGCATGTTGTAATTAATACCTTTATGTGTTAAAGTCCTATAACTTTGAATGGATCATATGATACCTTAATTATGGAACAGTGGATCAACTCTATTGAGAATATCTTCTCTATATATAAATTTTTAGAATAAGATAAGTTTATAATGGATGTTTATCATATATAAGGAGAAGCTAATTGATGGTCTACATTGATCAATAATAAAAAACCCGAGGAATTGATCGAAGCGATGGGGTGGAAGTAATTCTAGAAAATGTTTTTTGATAAATATTTCCCTCAAACTATCCAACATAAAATAAAGAGTAATTTATTTACCCTAAAGCAAATAGATGGAAAATCTATTAAAGAGTATAGGTAAAACTTCACAATACATGCACGATACACCTCAGACATTTCGCTACCCCCAAATTCAAGGTTAAATGCTTCTATGGTGGGCTAAAACCTAGTCTATGGAATGTCCTGGTGACCTAAGACTCTAATAGTTATGAGGAAAGTATCCAATGTTCCCTCAAAGTTGAAATGAATATTGGAAAATCTAAAGGGTATCATGGTGATAAGAAGCAGAAATTGGAGTTTAATTATGGAGTTATGGTGAAAAAATATAATAGTGCTATGAAATTCCAACATCCCACTTGTCAAAGGTGTGGAAATAAGTACCTCATAAATTACCTAAGTGGGACAAGGAAATGCTTTAGGTATGGGAAGGAAGGACACCTAGTTAGAGATTTTAGACTGGAGAATCTGACTAATGAGATAATGGAAATGAGTTATCCAGTAAACCGTTAGAAAATTGTTCATTGCTTAAACTACAAGTAACTAGTGATCTTTTCAAACCAACGCACTAAGACAAGGGTTTTCAGAGACAACCAACAACCTCCATGGTAGAAAGGGTGATCTTATTCCATCAAACCTGCTGAGGTGAATCCTAAAAACTAAGTGGTGACATGTACACTAGTTATTCATTCAAGAATAGTGAACATACATTTTGATTTTGTTTCTACCCATTCCTTTATATCATGAAATTTTATTAGGACTATTCAAACACCACCACAAAGCATGGAATTATTCCCGTTGATGAAAACAACAAATGTGGAATTTATTTCATCCTAAGTATATAACTCATCCCATATCAAAATTTTTGGGTAGAACTTCCTAGTAAACCTTTTGATACTCACTTTAGTGGAATTTTATGCAATTATGGGTATGGATTTGATTTAATTATATTGAGCCAACATAAATTTATGAAAAAATAAAATCACTCTGTAAAATGATTCATCCCCTGATGCTATAAAAGTGCAAGGAGGAGGATGAATATTATATAGCACTAACATATAAAGAAGATAATATCGGCCTATAGGAGATCATATCTAAATAAAAGTATTGAGTCTAAGGAAAGGATCATCCTTGAAGACATGTGCATTGGAAGGGAATACACTGATCTGTTTTCTAAAGAATTGTATTATCTTCCTCCTAGAAAAGATGTTTAATTTTGAATTGAGATTATACCAACAATGCTTCCATTATCCAAGAATTCATATAGAATAGCTGTTTTAGAATGTGAGGAGCTGAAGAAACAACTACAAGAGAATATCTATAAAGGGTTTATATTCCTAAGTGCTTCAACTTAGGGTGCACACATCCTTTTATTCAATAAGGATGGGTCAATGTGCCTTTGCATTGATTATCTTGTGCTCAACAATATCATGATAAAGAGAATGTGTCATATACCTTGGATTGATGACTTGTTCAATTATCTATGTGGAGCACAATAATTTTTCAAGTTGGATCTTTGGTTGCGGTATTATCAAGTACGGTAGAAGAAGGATGATATTTCTATGACTTGATTATTTACAAAGTATGAGCACTATGAGTTCATAGTAATGTCATGAATACTCACTAATGCTACAAAAATATTCATAGACATGATGAATGGAGTAGTTAGAGTTATCTTGAAAATTTTTTGGTAAACGTTATTGATGATATTCAAATATACTCTAAAATAAAGGAGGATAATGAGGAGCATATGATAACTGTTGTAAATTCCTTTCAAAAGAATTATTTTTTTGAAAATTAAAATAAATGTGTATCCTGGTTGAAGGAAGTATCATTATTGGAAAATATTATCACAAATAATGGGATATTTGTTGACCCTTAAAAGATATATGTAATTTAATGATGTCCAAGGCCAATATATGTGATATAAATATGTAGTTTCCTTGGGTTATATAGGTATAATTACTAATCTTTGAGAAATTTCTCATAATTTTTAAAACCTCTAAACAATCTAACTTGGAAGGGAGTCCAGTTTTTTTGGTAATTATTAATTGGGAGAGAGCTTCAAGGAGCTGAAAAATATTCCTATCACCACACCTTTACTCACACTACCCACAAGTGGGAAAATTTTCATTGTATTCTAAAATTCATAGAAGAAGGGATTGAGATGTGTATTAATGAAGAATAGAAAAGTGATATCCTATGCCTCATGGAAATTAAAAGTTCACAAAACAAACTACCCAACACATGATCTAGAGTTGGCTACAATAACATTCTCAATGAAAATATGGTAGCATTATCTCTTTTGGGAGAAGTGTAAAATATATATGGATCACAAAAGCCTCAAGTATATATTCACAAAGAAATCACTTAATATGTACCAATGAATATGGTTAGAGCTAATAAATAATATGACATATAAATCCACTACCATCCTAGGAAATAAAATAAAGTGGTAGATTCTCTACGTATAAATGATCTAGCAATTTTATCATTGATGAGAATTGGGAAGGATCTGATCTTCTTAGATTTCAAAATTACGGACATCAAAATCATAAAGAAAAATAATCAATCCTTTCACAAATTATTTCTCAAACATCCATTATGGAGTGGATAGAGAATGATTTTAGAGTTGATTTGTGAATTTAGAAGAATATGGAAGCTATAAGAAAAAGTTAAATCCTTGGAGTTCAATGTTAATGAATTAAAAGTTGTGATATTTGGGACAAGACTTTGTGTGCCATCAAATCTCGAGTTAAAGAAGGATTTGTTGGATGATGTGAATAGCTCATCCTTATCCATTCATCCAGGGATCACAAAGATTTATTAAGATCTCTGAGATCATTATTGGTGGGATAATATGAAGAAGGAGATCACATAATATTCATCAATATGTCATGTATGTCAACAAGTTAACTCTTAAAGGAAAACAACCAAGAGAATGATGCAACCATTACACAAACCTACATGGAAATGGAAAAACATAACCATGTAATTTGTTACTGGACTTATGAATTCATCAATTGAAAATAATGATATATGGGTTGAGGTGGATCATCTTACAAAGACTTATCACTTCACTGCAATTTGAGAGGACTTCTCACTTGATCAAATTGCAAGGATATACGTTATGGAAGTGGTGAGGCCACATGGAACACCACTATATATTGTATATAATTGAGACCCAAGATTTAATTATAAATTCTGGAAGAGTATCGAATGTTATCTAAATAATAAGTTGAACGTTAGAATAGCTTATCACCATCAAAATGATCTTTAATATATGAGGAATATCCCAAAACTCAAGGTCATGTTGAGAGCATGATCAATTGACTTCAATGTGGGATGTGATTAATATCTTTATCTGGTCGAGTTCTCATACAATAATAGTTTCCACTCAAGCTTCCCAATGCCTCCCCTATGAATCCCTTTATGGGAATAGGTGTAGAACATATGCATGATGGGATGAATTAAAGGAACACAAAATTATAGGCCCTGAAATGGTCAAGGAAATGGTGGATAAGTTCAAGACCATTTAGCAGTACATGAAGGATATTCAGAGTTGAAAAAAGAGCTATGATGAAAATAGTCAATGAGACCTAGAGTTTGAGTTTAGAAGCAAGGTATTCCTTCACATAACTCTATGGAATAAATTCATGAGATTTGAGAATAAGGGAAAGTTTATTCCAAGATACATTTGTCCCTTTGAGATCATTCATGTCATTGGAGTGGTGGCCTATCGACTGGAACTCCCACCTGAACTATCTCAACACTACTAGAAAAACAGGTATTTGCGATGGGTCATTTGCGACGGGGGCCCGTCGCAAATGGCCCGTTGCTGAAAACGGCGTCGCAACAACACTTATTTGCGACGGGCCCGTCGCTAAAGCCTTTTTTTACGACGGTTATTCTCCCCGTCGCAAATAGTACTCCGTATATTTGTAAAAAACTTTTAAAATAGTTTTTTCGACGGGTCCCGTCACAAATACCTTTTGCGACGGGTCCCATCGCAAATACCTTTTGCGACGGTACCTGTCGCAAATAGTTGTTGCAATGGGACCCGTCGCAAATAGTTTTTGCGACGGGTAAAAAACTATTAATCAATTATTTTAATGCATATAATAATACTAATATTTGCGACGGGCATAGTATCCCGTCGCAAATACTATAAAAAAAATAAAAAAATAAATTATTAATAAATTATTTTAATTAATATAATAATAGAATTATAATTCACAAATAAAAATAATAAATTATTTTAATTAATATAATAATAATAGAATTATAATTCAAAAATAAAAAATAATAGAATATTAATAAATGATTTAATTAATATAATAATATTAGAATTATAATTCATAAATAAAAAAATATTAATAAGTTATTTTAATTAATATAAAAATAATAGAATTATTTTACATTCAAATATTAAAATAATTCAAGTATTACAAAAAAATATAATTAAATTATAATATTATAAAATTTTAATATACATATACAATTTAATATTATAAAATATAAATAATATTATTATTCATATCAATATTGTTATTTAAAAATATAATATTATTAATATTTTATAATGAGACAGAAACTAAGAATAGAAAAAAAATCATATTTTGATTTCACAAATTTTATAACATAAATACAAACTCTAATCTGAAGGAGGGGGGAGGTGGGGGATCTGAAGATGGTGGTGGAGGAAACTCCATCCCTAAAGCATGAGTGAGTCGGCGCATGTACTCCATCTGCTCCTGATGCTGCTGCTGCCACCGACTCATCTGCTCCTCGTACAGCTGCTGCTGGCGTCAACGCTCCTCCTCATGCTGCTGACGCATCTGCTCCTGCTCCTGTCGGAGACTCTCTATCAGTGCAGTCTGAGATCGCAACTGATCCTCATACTGTGTAGTAGAAGAAGATGCACGAGCTCCTCTCGAGCTGGACGCCGACATCGCAGCACTGCCATAATAATCTCCGGGAGTCAGTCGAGAGCCGATACCAACTACCCGGCCCTTCTCGAAGGCATACTGGGTGGCCTGCATCCATGCCGCCTCATCAAACTGACGGGTAGTGGTCTGATCTGATGACTCGGCCTGACTCTTAGGCCGGGCCTGTGACGCTGCGGCCTCATATGACTCCTATAGTTGCAATTTAAAATTAAAATTGTGAATATATTATATGCAGTTAATTTTTAAACTTGAAAACAAATAATACTGACCACGATGTGATGCTGACGATCACCTCTGAGCTCCCCAGTAGCAGGATCACTATACATCCTCCGATATACGTCGTACTCTGTAATATCGGGGTGCTCGACAACCTATAAGAATAAAAAATAAACTGTTAATATTTATAGTTATATAAAATATTTATAAATAATGTACGTACCAGATGCTGTCTATGAGTACTGAAAGAACGACTCCCAGCTCGATGAGTCACCTCCTGTCTCCCCCGATTCTGCCTCCCCACCGATGATCTCCTCTGAAAGGCACCACTCAACCAGTGCGCACATAATCCATCCCATACATGGGATGAAATGTACTCTGGTCGGTGTTCTCTACATGACTCGTCAAAATCTGACACTCCTACTTTCTTCATCGTAGCTTTTCTTAAATTGTGCAAAAACTGACGAAGGCGATCACGCATGGCCACCTCCCATGCCTCGTGGATGGCGTCACGCATGGTATCCTCGATCGGATACCATAAACCCTACAAATAAATCAAAATATCAAGTTAGAAATGAAATAATTTTCAAAATAAAAATTATTTATTTATGTACGTACCAACCAATAGCCGAACATGGCATGTTGCACATCAATGGGAATCTGCTCCCATGTGGTCCATGACTGAGAGAAATAGTTGCGCAAAATAGCGTTGCCCTGTCCGACTGCTATATGCAGAAAACTGAAAAAATAATAAACATTTATTATGTGAATAGATTAATGAAATCTTAGTCAAATCCACATGTTATCACACAGGTTATCACACCTCCGTGTGCGTGGATCAAACCTAAGACGTGGACGTCGCTCGGGGACGGGGTCAGGAATCATCAATCGTGCAAGACCGCGCCCCCTCCGCGTACTCCCTGGAGCGCCTGCAGGCTAAGGGTCATCTGTCAGCAACTCATCTGCATCAAAAGTCAGGTCAGCATCTGCCAACTCACGAAATGTGGCGTCGTCCATCTGAAACAGAAAATGTTAATGTTAGCAAATAATTGATAATTACTATTATATATACATATATACATATTATGATTGTATATAAATACCATGGAATGCTATCAGTGTTCATCTTCATCATCATCTTCATATATGTCAATGTCATCTTCATATTCCTCCTCAACATCATCGATATCCATTCGAGTTACAGTTGCTTCATCTCTTACCATTTCAAATTCATATGTGACATCATTAACATCATCGTCATCATCGACTCTTAAATGTGGGGTGTCGTCATCGATACTCATGTCTCTTTGTAAAAAAGATTGATTCTGAGTACTCTCTTGAAAAACTTCAATTCTTTGCACATCAGTGAAAGCACATTCACTTTGACTAAACTGATTGTCTCGATTTTTGATTTTTATTACACTCCACCAATCAGTCAAGTCTCTTGATGTTGCACAGTACTTTGCGTAATAAACTTGATATGCCTGTTGATCCAATAAGAATGGTTCATTTTCTGCGAGAACACTTTTACATTTAATATCGATGATTCCATGAGTCGGATGAACATGCACGCCTCTCTCTGTATCCAACCACCGACATTTGAACATGGTTATGTAATGTTGTCCAAGATAACAGAGTTCAATGATTTCATCAAGTATGCCATAAAAGTCAACTTCATTTTCTCGATGATGAGATCCTCTCAAGCTAACTCCACTGTTCATTGTTTTTTTCGATTCCCCATATGCATGTGTGTGGAATCGAAATCCATTCACCACATATGCATTATAAGTTTTAACAAGTTTGGAAGGTGGGTTACTCAATACACACAGCCGTTTGTCAATTTTATCAGCATGTCGAGACACCTGAAAATTTGTGAAATAATTATCAATATAGTAAACTATACATTGAATGAGTTGCTAAAAGATAAAGAATTTATGTTACCAGTTTTTGAAACCACTGAGAGAAATTTTTCAGTCGACGTTCTGCGAGAGCAGCTGCTGTAATTTGTGGAATTTGTTTCTTGATATGATTATCATACAAACTATAAAAACCAAAGTTATTTACTGTAACATAAATGATAGAATAAGTGATATAAACACTTACAGTACAACTGATGTCAACTCTTCACAGTTGAGTAGAACATACGTATGAGCTCTCTGATGTTCATCATCTGAAAGCCAGCGTTCATAAACTCCACCAAAACCAAGCTCTGACTGGTTGAAAACAGATAATTGATTGTCGATTTCATCAATATTCCTCTCGTTCCATCCCATTCGGTTGTGTTTTGAAGGATACTCAGATTCAAAATAATGGGAGCAGAAAAAAGATATTTCCTCTTGCAAATAAGCTTCTGCAATAGATCCTTCAACAGATGCTTTGTTATGTACTTTTCTTTTCAATTTTTGCATGCATATTTCAAATGGGTACATCCATCGAAACTGTACCGGACCTCCACATTTGGCTTCATATGGAAAATGTAACATCAAATGTTCCATTGAGTCGAAGAAAGATGGTGGAAATATTTTTTCCAGTTTACATATAATTACAACAACATCTTTTTCAAGTTTGCCTAGAGCATCATAATCTTCCGTAGCCGCAAAAATTTCCCGAAAAAAATGAGACATGTCTATTATGGAATCCCAAATCACAGAATTCAACAGACCTCTTAATCCAATGGGTAGAAGTCTCTCCATTATAACATGACAATCATGACTTTTTAATCCAGTAATATGACCATTCTTTACACATCTACCCAAATTGGAAGCACAACCATCTGGAAGTCTCAAATCTGCAATCCACTAACAAAATAATAAACAGTTTTCTTTAGACAGTGTATAAGCTGCTTTTGGTTTCGGTAACCTTTTTGTTCTGACATTCTCAAATAGTTCCAATTCTGGACGCCTGCAAATTTGGGCAAGATCTAAACGTGCATTTACATTGTCTTTGCTCTTTCCTGGCGTATCCAAAACTGTATGAAAAAAATATCAAAACAGTTCTTCTCAATATGCATGACATCTAACATGTGTCGGACCAACAGATCAGACCAATATGGAAAATCCCAAAATATGATACGTTTAATCCAATTGTGTTCTTTCCCAAAACCAAAAATTTTCTGTTGGTTTATTGTGGGACCAAAAGTGATGGGAGGTAATGAAAATACAACTGATTTTAACTCCGAACCTGATAGCATTTTTGGAGGTCCATCCCTTTCAACTGTTCCTTTTCTGAAATGATATCTGTTTCTGTGAAAAGGATGATCAGCTGGAAGAAATCTGCGATGACAGTCAAAATAACAAGGTTTCTTTCCATGAATGAGCATAAATGATTTGTTCTCTCCCATACAGTAAGGACATGATTTCTGACCATGTGTACTCCAGCCAGATAACATCCCATAAGCCGGGAAGTCACCTATTGTCCACATCAATGCTGCTCTCAGTATGAAATTCTGTTTCGTTGAGACATCATATGTACTGACACCAGTACTCCACAATAAATTTAATTCATCAATCAATGGCTTCAAATAAACATCAATATTTTTCTTTGGATGTCCTGGAATTAGTAAAGTCAAAAAGATATATGGCTCCTTCATCAACATCCATGGAGGTAAATTGTACAGAGTTAAAAAAACAGGCCAACATGAATATTGACTACCATAAGATCCAAACGGACAGAAACCATCAGTGGAAAGGCCCAGTCGAACATTTCTAGCTTCTAAAGCAAAGGATGGATGCACTCTATCAAAATGTTTCCATGAATCACCATCGGCTGGATGATTCAATCTTTTATCGGATCAAATATTCTCTTTATGCCATGACATCATTGTCGCTGTATTCTTAGACATGAATAAACGCTGAAGTCTGGATGTAAGTGGAAAATATCTCAACTATTTTATAGGAATCAAACCAGACTTCCCGTGTTGTCATTCTTTATATCTCAGTTGCCCACATGTGGGACAACTATCCAACGACTCATTTTCCCCAGAATATAAAATGCAGTCATTTGAACATGCATGAATCCTCGGACAAGTAAGTCCCAAATTTCAAACCAGCCTCTTACTCTTATAGTAATTTGCAGGTAAAACATTTCCTTCGGGTAACAGTGTTTTCAGCAAAGAAAATATCTGGTCAAAACAGGTGTTTGACATTCCGTTATCTGATTTGATAGCCATAAATTTTGCAACTGCTTCTAATTTTCTCATCTTGCAGCCAGGATATAATGCATCCTCAGCAGACTTCAACAACTCATAAAATTCAGATGGTTCCAACTCAGGATTTGAAGCTATATCAGCCGGAGTTTCTGTATGTTGAACAGATGAACCTACAACATCATGTACTAAATCTTGAAACCGGGATGGATCCAGAATCAAGTTGGTATCACCTGCTCTGGAACTGCGTTCACCGTGTTGATACCAAAAAACATAATCTGGTTGAAAACCAAAACGCAAGAGATGTTCTCCCACTATGTCAAACGTGTCAAAAATTCTCAATGCACATTTTCTGCAAGGGCATTTTATTTTGCCTTCTGAAACAAATTCTGGATTTGATGCCGCAAATGATAAAAAAGTCTCCACACCCTCTACATATACTGGATTTAAACCAGAACCATTTGGATTTCTACGTTGATTTATCCATATGCGGTCACCTAATAATGATTTTTGACGACCTCGTTGTTCCACATTTCTTTATAAAATATAAAAGCATTACTGGTTTTGAATAATTTGTTAGAAAAAACACTCAAGCTAGGATAATTATAGAGTTTAGATCATACACGACTGACGCAAACTTTTTATTGAGATAGACCTAAAAATTGACCCTTTAAGAATTAAATATGTTGGGAATAAAGCAAAACATGTTACAAATATTGATAATTTTAATATTATATAAATTTTTTATTATTTTCATAGTACTAATATTATTGGTAATTATTACAAATTATTGGTAATTATTGGTAATTATTGGTAATTATTGGTAATTATTACTAATTATTGATAATTATTACTAATTATTGGTAATTATTGGTAAGTAATACTAATTATTGGTAATTATTGGTAATTATTGATAATTATTGGTAATTATTACTAAGTATTGGTAATTATTACTAATTATTGGTAATTATTACTAATTATTGTTAATTATTACTAATTATTGTTAATTATTACAAATTATTGGTAATTATTGGTAATTATTGGTAATTATTACTAATTATTACTAATTATTACTAATTATTCGTAATTATTATTAATTATTACTAATTATTCCTAATTATTGTTAATTATTACTACTTATTGATAATTAGTACTAATTATTGGTAATTATTAATAATTATTACTAATTATTGGTAATTATTACTAATTATTGGTAATTATTGGTAATTATTGGTAATTATTGGTAATTATTGATAATTATTGGTAATTATTGGTAATTAATGGTAATTATTGGTAATTATTACTAATTATTACTAATTATTGATAATTATTGATAATTATTGATAATTATTGGTAATTATTACTAATTATTGGTAATTATTACGAATTATTGGTAATTATTACGAATTATTGGTAATTATTACGAATTATTGGTAATTATTACCAATTATTGGTAATTATTACCAATTATTGGTAATTATTGGTAATTATTGGTAATTATTACTAATTATTGGTAATTATTACTAATTATTGCTATTTATTACTAATTATTGGTAAGTATTGGTAAGTATTGGTAAGTATTGGTAATTATTACTAAGTATTTGTAATTATTACTAATTATTGTTAATTATTACTAATTATTGTTAATTATTACGAATTATTGGTAATTATTACTAATTATTGGTAATTATTACTAATTATTACTAATTATTGGTAATTATTACTAATTATTGGTAATTATTCCTAATTATTGGTAATTATTGGTAATTATTCATAATTATTGTTAATTATTACTAATTATTACTAATTATTGGTAAGTAGTACTAATTATTGGTAAGTAGTACTAATTATTGGTAAGTAGTACTAATTATTGGTAATTAGTACTAATTATTACTAATTATTGGTAGTTATTACCAATTATTGGTAGTTATTACCAATTATTGGTAATTATTGGTAATTATTACTAATTATTGGTAATTATTACTAATTATTGGTAATTATTGGTAATTATTCCTAATTATTGGTAAGTATTGATAATTATTGGTAATTATTGGTAAGTATTGGTAATTATTGGTAATTATTTGTAATTATTACTAATTATTACTAATTATTGGTAATTATTACTAATTATTGGTAATTATTACTAATTATTGGTAATTATTACTAATTATTGGTAATTATTACTAATTATTGGTAATTATTACTAATTATTACTAATTATTGGTAATTAATACGAATTATTGGTAATTAATACGAATTATTGGTAATTAATACTAATTATTGGTAATTAATACTAATTATTGGTGATTAATACTAATTATTGGTAATTATTACTAATTATTGTTATTTATTACTAATTATTGTTAATTATTACTAATTATTGGTAATTATTACTAATTATTGGTAATTATTACAAATTATTGGTAATTATTACTAATTATTACTAATTATTACTAATTATTGTTAATTAATACTAATTATTGGTAATTAATACTAATTATTGGTAATTATTACTAATTATTGGTAATTAATACTAATTATTACTAATTATTGGTAATTATTGGTAATTATTGTTAAATATTATTAATTATTACTAATTATTACTAATTATTACTAATTATTACTAATTATTGGTAATTATTACTAATTATTGGTAATTATTACTAATTATTGGTAATTAATACTAATTATTGGTAATTAATACTAATTATTACTAATTATTACTAATTATTACTAATTATTGGTAATTATTGTTAATTAATACTAATTATTGGTAATTATTACTAATTATTACTAATTATTGGTAATTAATACGAATTATTGGTAATTAATACGAATTATCGGTAATTAATACTAATTATTGGTAATTAATACTAATTATTGGTAATTAATACTAATTATTGGTAATTATTACTAATTATTGTTAATTATTACTAATTATTGTTAATTATTACTAATTATTGGTAATTATTACTAATTATTGGTAATTATTACAAATTATTGGTAATTATTACTAATTATTACTAATTATTGGTAATTAATACTAATTATTGGTAATTAATACTAATTATTGGCAATTAATACTAATTATTGGTAATTAATACTAATTATTACTAATTATAGGTAATTATTGGTAATTATTGTTAATTATTGGTAATTATTACTAATTATTACTAATTATTACTAATTATTACTAATTATTACTAATTATTGGTAATTATTACTAATTATTGGTAATTATTACTAATTACTGGTAATTAATACTAATTATTGGTAATTAATACTAATCAATACTAATTATTACTAATTATTACTAATTATTGGTAATTATTGTTAATTATTACTAATTATTGATAATTATTACTAATTATTGGTAATTATTAATAATTATTACTAATTATTAATAATTATTACTAATTATTGGTAATTATTACTAATTATTACAAATTATTACTAATTATTGGTAATTATTACTAATTATTACCAATTATTGGTAATTATTACTAATTATTACCAATTATTGGAAATTATTGGTAATTATTACTAATTATTGGTAATTATTACTAATTACTGGTAATTATTGGTAATTATTGGTAAGTATTGTTAATTATTACTAATTATTGGTAATTATTACTAATTATTACTAATTATTGGTAATTATTACTAATTATTACTAATTATTGGTAATTATTACTAATTATTGGTAATTATTACTAATTATTGGTAATTATTACTAATTATTGGTAATTAATACTAATTATTACTAATTATTACTAATTATTACTAATTATTACTAATTATTGGTAATTATTCCTAATTTTTACTAATTATTACTAATTATTACTAATTATTACTAATTATTGGTAATTATTACTAATTATTACGAATTATTACTAATTATTGGTAATTATTGGTATTTATTCCTAATTATTACTAATTATTACTAATTATTGGTAATTATTTGTAATTATTACTAATTATTACTAATTATTACTAATTATTCCTAATTATTCCTAATTATTCCTAATTATTCCTAATTATTACTAATTATTACTAATTATTGGTAATTATTGGTAATTATTGGTAATTATTGGTAATTATTGGTAATTATTCCTAATTATTACTAATTAGTGGTAATTATTAGTAATTATTACTAATTATTACAAATTATTGATAATTATTGGTAATTATTACTAATTATTGGTAAGTACTACTAATTATTGGTAAGTATTACTAATTATTGATAATTATTACTAATTATTGGTAATTATTACGAATTATTGGTAATTATTACTAATTATTGGTAATTATTACTAATTATTGGTAATTATTACTAATTATTACTAATTATTCTTAATTATTGATAATTATTGGTAATTGTTCCTAATTATTAGTAATTAAATGAATAATTACCAATAATTAGGAAGAATTACCAATAATTACAAATAATAACATTATTAGTATATTTTATTATTAATATTAAAATAATATAATTTTCTAATTTATATACAATTCTCCTTTCATCTGTGCGTTTTCTATCTCCACATACAAATAATACATGTGAAGACAGTAAACACACAGATGAAAAGAGAATTGTATATATATAAAAAATTATATTATTTTAATATTAATAATAAAATATACTAATAATGTAATAATGTTATTATTCCTAATTATTGGTATTTATTACTAATTATTAATATTTATTCTTAATTATTAAAAATTATTACTAATTATTCCTAATTACCATTAACTATGAACAATACTAATAATTTAAATTTATTAAGTAACAAAACAATGTAAACATAATTAAATTACAACTAATTAAGAATAATTGAAACTAATAAAAAATTAAAAATAAATATTAAATTAAAATGAACATAAATACCTTGAAAATTGATCTGCTCTGATCGTTCTTCAAAACTTTAATATCAACTCCGGAGAAAAAAATTAAACTTGAGAAAAACTGAACTTTAGAAATAAAACTTTGAGAGAAGAAGAAGATGGAGTTTGAGAATGATTTGAAAAAAAACGGATGGGAGTATTTATAGGTTAGATTATTTGCGACGGGATTCCCGTCGCAAATAGTGTTATTTGCGACGGTACCCGTCGCAAATACCTTAGCCAACATTTATTACGGTCAACGGTTAAATAGTTATTTGCGACGGGTCCCGTCGCAAATAACCACCTGCCGACATACTATTTGCGACGGGGAAATATTCCCGTCGCAAATACCTTTTACCGCCGCCGGTTATTTGCGACGGGAATATTCCCCCGTCGCAAATATTTTTCCCACGATTTGGCGCGCAACGCGCGCCGGTTCTTTTGCGACGGGGAATGCAATCCCGTCGCAAAAGCCTACTTATTTGCGACGGGTAAATACCCCCGTCGCAAATAAGTTTTTAACGGGGCTATTTGCGACAGGATTTATTCCCGTCGCAAATAACCCGTCGCAAATACCCATTTTTTCCGTAGTGCAAGTACATGATTTTTTTATGTATCACTCTTGAGGAAGTATATACCATACCTCTAACATGTACTAAATCTAGATGTGGTACTAATAGAAAATGATATTTTTTATGAGGACCAACAGGTGAATATCTTAGATCATAAAGATATTATTCTATGAAATAAGATAATGAACTTGGTCAAAGTGATATGAAAAAACCATAAGTTTAAATAAGAAATTGGGAACCAGAGGAGGTGCTAAAACAGAGTTACCCTCATCTATTTTAGTTTTTGAAATGAAAATTTTGAGGGTAAAATTCCTAAAGAGTGGATGATTGTAACAACCAAATCATTTATAAATAAAATTTTCTTTATGATTTAATTTAATGAAATACTATATATTAGGGATATAGAAAACACAAGAAATTGTTTTTTTATAACCTATCGAATTTAAAATAACACTAAGTATCATTACCACTGATAATATATCCATTGAATCGTGATTATATGATTAGTGTAAATATTTTGTTTAAAAAAATCTAATTGACACAAAAAAAGGAATTGATGACCTCAACCAGTAGGATCGTACACTATGAATCCTATTTATCAGAGCTTATGAGGAAGATAGAATCACTAGTATTTTCCTTTAGCCAAGACCAATATTTGATCCAACAAATTAAGCATTACCAAAAACCATTTACTCGAGAATTTCAAGATCATTGACATCACAACTGATACCATGTACGCAAAACCACCACATGAAAGTCTCACCGTCACACACCTTACTATTAGAAAATTTACTCATGTGTTAAAGGAACATGTATCAAGACCCTAATAATATTAATATTTATATTTTATATAATAATTAATATATTTTCAACAAGTTATTGTTAATTTATAGATTATTTTTATTTTAATACAATAAAACACAAATTGTTTTTTGGGTAATATTCAAATTCAATTAAGGAATTTATTTAGATGAATTAATGGACTTTTGAAATTAATAATATTTTATTGAAATATTTTTATCAAATAATGTTTATTAAATATAAACTATCATATAATTTCCATGAAGTCGAATGTAATTTTTATAAGGGTTCAAAATCTATTATTATTAAAAAACCTTGATTTTTTTCATAAATGTCAATTATTATATTAAAATAGAAAATTAACATATTTAGAAAATTATTATAAAAAATGAATATTTTTTATTTGATTTAGAATATTGAAATTATCCAATAGTTAATTTTTCATAATTCTCTGAGACATTCTAATTTTTTGGAAAAAATTTATTACGTTATAACTATATGTTGTGTATTATGACATTATAATAACCCAAAATGATGTAATAAATACTATAAATGGTATCCAAGATAAAATAAATGTTTTAAAGTTTAAATAATATAATTTTAGGTTTTTTTTATTGTTATAAAGCCATTATAAATCCTCAAAAACCTATAATATATTTTAAGGTTTTAAAATTATTTCTTTCAGGACATGAATAACTTGCAAATCAGCAAGGGTAATTTTTTTATAAATTAAGTCCTTGTAAAAATAAGATAATTAAAAAAACTCCAATTTTTCAGAAACCATGGGAAAAAACTATGATAAGGTTTGTGGTTTTTATTTCTTTATTATATGGAGTCCAAAACCTCTGTTTGAGAAATAATAATGAATTCCCCACTCATTTCCTATATAAACCCACCCAAGATACCATTTATCTTTGCTAAAAAACCTTGGAGTATTTCGTTACTTTTCCTTTACCTCTCTATAGTCCTCACAAGGAGCCCCTAAACTTTTAATAAGCTCCTCCCAAGCATTTTTAGTTACACTCTCAAGGCAATGGATTCTTTCATTCTATTCTTTATTGAAGCTTATTTATTATCTCATTCCTTCTATTTATAATTAATAATGTTGGGATATGTTTTTACATATGCCTATTACTGTACATTTTACTTCCAAATTATTAGAGAGCCATTTTTCTCTCATCAAACCATTTTATGAATTTTTGAGTAACTCTATTTTTCTGTTGAAATTTCACCATGATTTTCCATACAAAAAAAATGTGTAGTGACTACCCGTACCCTTTTTCCTATTAGGGGTGTTCACCTTTTGAGACATATAATTATTTTATTGTGGAATTAAGTGTATTCATCACACATTTCATGATCTTGGAATGAAATTTCATGATAAATGATTCCATGTTTTGTGAACTATGTGGCACACTTAATCAATGAGAATGAAATGAAAGTGTTAGGTGAACCTAGAATTATATAGTGATCCAATGCATTGGATAATGTTTTAGTCTCATGAGACATCATTAAAGGGATTATAGATTGAACCTAATACATCAATGGAATTTCTCCATCTTGTTGTCCTGGCAGTTATCCTTGACCAATGTTTATGATCCATTGTTTTACGTTTTTTTCCAAATTTTCCCTTGTTTTCTTTAAGTTATCATGTTATATCATGCCTCATTGTTCATGTTTATGATCTCACTCCTTCTATAGCACATTTATTTATCTATTTTATAAAATTTATTACTTTATTTATGTTATTCTATGTTTCCTCCCTTAATGTGATTTATAGTTCAAACCTTCTTATATATCTCCCCAGGTTATCCCATGCAGTTTTAAAATATATGGAATTTTAGAAGCATGTTTAGGATGTTTTCAATAATGTTGCTGTATCCCATGTTCAAGATTTTATGTAACATACCTAATTAACAAATACACTAGACTTATCAATCTTCTCGATTTTATTATGTGTAGTATTATGTAATAAATTATGAATTAATGTGCAATAAAGAGAAGTGTTATCATATTAGATACCCTTTTTGGTCCAGTCAATGATGGGTATAGGATACTCCTCAAAAGAAGCATCAACATCCATCTCAACATCCACATGATCAAAAGTCTGAGGTAGGTCAACCAGAGAATGGTGAAGCTATGAAACATGGAATAAATCATGCAAATAATGGTACCTATGAGGTAATAGAAACTGATATGTTACCAAACTAACTATATCCAAAATCTTAAATATACTGACAAAATGAGGTGAAAACTTCTATTTCCTTCATTTCTGTCTATTCCCAAGTTTGGGTGATTCCATAAGAAAACATGATCCCCAAACTCAAACTTCAGAGGTCATTGATGATAATAGGAATAAGATTTATGTCTAGATTGAGTGGTAGAAATCCACTTGTTTATTAGATAAACTCGCTTATAAGTCTCTAGGACGAGATGAGGATTGAGTATCATTACCTCTCCTAACTCTAACTAGGACAAGGGTAAATGGAACAACCTACCATATAAAGCCTCATAATGAGACATTTTAATCATCACCTTAAAGATGTTATTATAGGAGATGTCTATAAGGGGGATATGATTCTCCCAAGAATTTCCAAAACCAAGGAAACATTTCCAGATTATTTCTTTTAACACTTGTATAGTCTGTTCTGACTAGACATCGGTCTGAGGGTGAAAATCTATGCTAAGAATCACCTTTGCACCCATAGCTCTTTGTAACCTCTACCAAAACAACGATGTAAAAGGAGAATCCCTATCTAAAATGATATAATGATGGAACCTATATAGATGTATAATATCATATATATAAAAACGTACCATCTCATCAACTAAGAAATTATCCTGGATAGGAAGGAAGTGGGATACTTTCATTAGTCGATCAATGACTACCTAAATAGTGTCACTACCTTGAGGTGACCATGGTAAGTTGAATAAAAAATATATCTAATATCTTCTCATTTATTTTACGATACTGATAATGAATGCAATAAGCTAGTACATTGTTGGTGCTCTACCTTCACCTTCTGACAGATGGAACACCTGGTGATAAAACTTGTTATCTTACATTTCATCCCTGGTCACCAATACTATCAGTGCATATCATGACACATCTTGGTGATAATTGGGTGATATTACCACTAAGAAGAAAGTGACTCTCACATAAGATCCTATCTCAAATCTGTGGAGCCTAGACACACCCATGTATACTTAGGATGTCATCATCATCGATATACCAATCCATAGGTTGGTCCTCACCATAAATACTCAATTGTAGGACTGAGCCTTAAAGAACTAAAAACTACCACATTTTCAATCTCTCTAGAAGTGAATAGGTCACTAATAATGATTCAAGTACATACCATCATGATGGTATTGCACCTCTCTATGCATCTTATAAACCAAATCTATAATATGCCACTCGCTACTGGCCACATAATCCATCTTCATCTGAGTCCTACTCAGAGAATTTGAAGTAATATTTCCTTTCCCCAATATATAAGCTAGATAAAATTAAACAGAATGTATATATTTAACGATTCTTTATTGACTAAGATTCAAGTCATGCTATGTAAAAATATACCTATGTATTTTGTTGTCTTTAAGAACCAAAAAATGATCTCCCAGTATGTAATGCCTCCAACAATGCAAGACATGAACAACAAATGACAACTCAAGATCATTTTTCAGGTAGTTATGGTCATGTGGACTTGAATAACATGACCCATATTCAATGTATCAATATTCTTGCATCATAAATTCTCCAAGAACAATATCTGATGTGTCACTAAACATTGTATAGATTCTTCAAAACTCCAGAAAAACCAGGATCAACATTGAAGTCAATCTCCCTTTTATCTCCTGAATGGCTATTTCGTAGGCTTCATACCATACAAACTTCACAACCTTATTAGTTAAGTATGAAAAAATGTGATGCTATCATGGATTAGTTCTATATAAAATGTATGTAATATCTAACTATCCCAAAGAATCTCTTTATGTCAAACACGTTCTTGGGATGCTCCTAGGTGACCATGGAAATAACCTTTTTTGGGTCAACCAAAACTTATACCTCTAAGATAACAAGAACCAAGAAGTGTACCTTGTTGTTCCATAAGTGGCATTTACTAATCTTAGCATATAACTTATTCTCTCTCAGTTCATTGAAAATGATCATAATATGGAATGTATGGTCACTTTGAGTATGAGAATACACAAATATTTCATCTATGAAGACCACCATAAAATAATTCAGATAGGGATGAAAAAACCTATTCATCAAAGCCATAAATATAGAAGGAACATTTGTAAGACTGAACAACATAACAAGATACTCATATAGAATGTACTGACTATGGAAATACATATGTGGAAAATATAAAGGCACAAATCAAACACGATGATATCCTAATCTTAGGTTGATCTATGAGAATAGCATCTCTCCTCTGAGATGGTCAAAAAACCATCTATATAGGGTAAGGGATACCGATTTTTCCTATTAAGATGATATGACTTCCAATAATCCTAAAAAATATTAAGGGTCCCATCTACCTTCATGTCGAAAAAGACTAGTGAACCCTATAGAGAAGTACAAGGTTGTATAAAACCCTTGGTCTTTAAATACTCTAGCTAACTATCAAGCTCTTGTAACTCAGTAGTATCCATCTAGTAAAGAGTAATGGAAACTAGTGAAGCTATAGGAACTAAATTGATAGTAAACTCTACCTCTCTCTCATGAGGTAGTCTAGAAATGTAATCATGGAAAACATCCCTGAATTGATCAAGTAGAGGAGGGAATTTAATCTGATATAATCCTTGATCATTCATAAAAGGATGGAATTTGGGGAGGTCACTCCACCTAGGATAAGATGCTCTAGTCTAGTTCTACCTTCTTGGACACCCCACTCTCCCTTGTGAATATTGGTTCTACTATTTATTGAAATTAACGACACACTCCCATGATAAAAATCAACATAGGCCCGATAGGTAACCAACCAATCCATCTTGAGAATGAAATTTAATCCTGTCATCTCAAGGATAAAGAGGTCCAATATGAAATAATGATTTCCTACCTCAAGGGGGGAATTCCATGAACTATAATACACTCTCTAATCATATACCCAAATGTGTATCAAGCATCTTAACGTTGTACAAGTAATAAACATGAAGTCTAAGACTCTCCACAATATCAACAAAGATAAAGGAGTGTGATGTGCCTGTATTGAAAAGGGAAGAAACTATAGTAGAGGTAAACAGAATAGTAACTTGAACGGTAGATGGACCGAAACCTTTCTCCTTCAGTATAGTCTAAACATAATAAATATGGCATGATCCCTAACCATGTGTTTCACCATGACTACATAGAGTGAGTCTATTATACTATAAATATATCTCAGAAGCCTGACTACCATGAACACTACCACCTCCTCTACCTATATGGCTTATAGTACTCTAGATACCTTCCTGGAGAGGTTTAACTAATTTTTCTCTTGAATATGGTGCTCGAACATATCATCTCCCACTCAGCACAAATTGAAAAGTCTTGTAGAAATGATGATGATGACCCAATATTCCATTGAATCACAACTTGATGGGGTCTCTATGACACTAGGTATTATTATCCCAAGGATTCCCAAAATGGTGAAAAACTAAATAAACCTCAATAGGTATCATCTGGCCACCACTGCTCACATGTGATGTATTAAAGGATAACTTCTGACCCCTAGTCAAACCAGTAACTTGTCTCAATTTTGAACCGCACCAGCTCACACCGTATGCGTCACTTTGGTTCCTCTTGGTGATAATAGTATGGTAAACTATAGCCAAAATAATATCTAATCAGAAAAAATTGTCCTTAGAATTAATAGGATTCTAAATTTACCATCCTCAAATCATATTTTATTTGATGCATCATCAGTAGTATAAATAGGTACGAATCACTGAATCTCTAAAAAATGATCTGAATAGTATGTAACTATCATAGAACCCTAAAAAAAGTTTATGAAATCCCTAAAATGATCATCCCTAAAGGTTAAAAGGAAGAAATAATCATATATTCTCAGTTATAAATCCTTCCAAGTCACTTCCAAATATTGATTTTCCTATTTTAGAATATCCCACCATCGTTTGGTGGATCCACGAAGCATACAAGTAGCGAGTTTCAAACTCTTCTAAAGAGAAGTATCCTAATTCTAAAATATAGTAAGAAGGTCTCTATCCAAAACTATGTACCCTATGGTATTATATCCTCAGAAAACATGTCTCGATGCTACTAAAACTCCCAAGTCAACTCCCCTATAGAGGGGGAATAGTGATGAGCCCTCTATATCATCTACATAAGGCATAGAAAATCTCATCAGAACCGGTCATCATCACCCATTTTGGGAATATGAATAAGTTCCATGGGTGTCACTACTGATGGGATCACTAGAATCTTAGGGGACACCACCTCTGGACCATGTTCATAACCACCCTCATAGAATATTACTAGAGGAATTCATGGAGGAACAGATCTAAAAATTCACAACGCATGCCTCAAATAGGATTTAAAGAGATAAAATTGTATATAAATGATTAGGTTAGGGAAAATCTTTCCTATTTAAGAGTTATAACCCTATTCCCACTCAAATAACAAGGTCTAGGTGATAGAAGAATTATATTGAACACAAGAGATGCTACATACTTCTCAATACTAAGGTCTGGGTTAGGTTAAGCTTTCTGTTTTATTTTACTAAATTTCATTTAAATTCATATTCGAATTAAATTTATCTTTGAATGTTTGAACCAAATGGGTCACCACTTACTATCCAAAAGGGACCATACACCTTATAAACTAGGGTGTGACATTCACTTATTTTATACTATAACATGTTTCAGTTCATGAGACCAATGGTCCATGACTTAATATTCCATAATTGATTTCTTGGGTGTCTATTGTAGTATATGTAGGAAAACAATGTTTAGCTTACATAATCCACTCTAAGTACCAACCATGTTTTTCAATCCCCTGTATGAAATTTTATCCTATTAACAATTATATCACATAAGGAACATACAATAAGGTCAAGAAATCAGGAAATGTATCTTATAAGGAATGGTATAATAAATGGAATATTAATTCTAAAAAGTTCCTATAATGATGCATGAGATGCAATTACATCATCTCTTTAGGCCATGATAAAATAAAATACTCAATCATAGAAAAAATAATAATATCACAATTCAATTTCATCACCCTATAGTGGAATCAAATCAACTATGCTGATCATAATACATAAAATAGAAATTTTCATCCATGAAAATTTAGAATATCTTTTTACATAGGTAAGCTACTCCTAGGAAAAACTCATTACCAAATTCCAAAATGTTCCGAATATGATTCCTTTTTTCTAAAGATAGAATGGAAAGAAAATAACCATTGATACCACTTTGTGACGTCCTGACATGTGTTCCACTCATAAGTTCCCCAAACCAGTGGTCCACATGACATCAAGCACACCTACCCATATGTCAAAGGCTTTTGAATAGTATTAAGGTCTTAGGGTTTCTCATGGGAAGAATATGATATATAGTCATTGTATCAAAATGGTGTAATTAAAAGGTAAATCACATAATCATATTAATAAAGGAAAGGAAAAAATAAACACATTCCAACATTCAATCCCGAAATAATTAACAAAATTTGTAAACTAAATGATATAAAAAATATGAAGACTTTAAGTCTTTAAAAACATGGAAAACATGTATACATATAACCAGAAAGTCAATACACTACATGATAAAAAGATGTACAAAAATGCCAAAATATATCCAAGTATACCATGATCTATCCCGCTCATCTTTTACCAAGATCCCATCCTAATTCATGAAAGAGGTCACGTATCCAAAAGTGAACATTTTCCCTTATCTACACTAGGGAGCATATAGTCTACTCGAGTAACATCGATGAACCACATAGGGTGTGAGATAAACTCAATAGGCCATCACCAATGTTGTTTATAAATGTCCAAATAGTTTATACAATATCTCAGTGTGTTGATATAACAATGAAAACTAGTTATAATAAATGTAAACGGGTCATCTCACATATTTGAAGGAAACCAGGTAGACACTACCTACTTCGACCCATGAAAGAATATCTCAGATCAAGTAATAATGTCTATACACATATATGGAATATATACATAGTGATGTATACAACCATATATGTTTCTATTACCACTAGCATAGATACGAGGTGTAACTCAAGCATCCATAAGTTGAAGAATGAGTGTCACAAGTATCATGGTTCGCAATGCCCAGTATGATAGTAGTAAGGGATTCCATTCCCATTATCATAGTAGAAAGGGTTTCCATGTCTTGTATTATAATCATAGGGACACCATTCCCGGTATCATAGTAGTAAGAGTTTCTATGCCCAGTATGATAATCATAGGGACCCCTTGCCCAGTATCATAGTAGTAGGGTCACCATGAGAAGTTCCCAGTCAGGATCCAAGTATCACTGAGAGGGGGAGGGGGTGAATCAGTGATATCTTTTTATTTTTTTGTTTTCTTCTAATTGAAACAACCTACACCTCCTATTAAAGTGTTTATTCTTTGCTGAACACAGACAACCAAATGAACACAATATTTACAAGGTTTACTACTCAATAAGAGTATCTACGTCCTCAGTATGGTACAGAAATAATCTAGTACCACACAATCCACTAGAAAACAATCCTTTGATGTAGAATACAACGAGTAGGATATACGCTTACACTCTTGTAGCACTTGGAAAAAAATCTGCAAGCGCGTGTGCACCCTCTTAACACAAATAGGGAATTATAGTATTTCAGTGTTTCTTTACAATTGAATATTTGTATTCTCTGAAGTACAAATCTTTACATCCCTACCCAGAAGTTGGTAAGAACTCCCATATGCACAACTGAATATGTGCGAAGACCCCAATTTTTTCACGCATCCTTTAGGGTTTATTCTGTGAAATTCAAATGTCTTGCATGTAAAAATTCCCCTTTAGATAGAAAAACCTTTTTCTCACAACTTCCTTTTTCTGCACAACTTTCCACTTTTCGTGCAGCTTCCCACTTTTTCGTGCACCCTTCCTCTTTTTGAAAAAAACTCTTTCTTTTCGCGCAACTCACTTAGAGTAAAATTTTACGTGCACCAGAGCTTGGAATTTCTTCTAAGTGTCAAGCCACACACCATGAGAGGGGTTCACCTCATATTTATAGGCCTTTTTAACTCCGTGCGAAAAACACTAATCCACGCGTAAAACCTTCCTCCTGCACGTAAAAATTCTTTCACGCAACATCATATTTTGCGCAATGATATAATTTTTCACACACCTCATGCCTTTTCCATTTTTGGAACTTCTAATATTGAATTTTTGTTTTTCAAGAAACTTCATTCCTCTATTTCACGCACCATGACAATATTTCACAGGCCACTTTATTTTTCACGCAGTGCTTTATTTTTTGCGCATACCGCTGATATTTTGCACCGCCTTTATTTTTTTGTGCATCCCGCTGATATTTTGTGCCAACTTTATTTTTCATGCATTCCGCTGATATTTTGGGCATCCCGCTAATATTTCACGCAACCCGTTGATATTTCACCCATCCCGCTCATATTTTAGGAAACCTTTATTTTTTTGCACACTCTGACTTATTTTTCACGCACAACATAACTTTGTCATTTTTCGATGTTTTGACCTTGAATCATGCCTTGTTTACAATATCAACCATCTTCAATCTTGTGCGCAACATCCATTGCGAAAATCAAATTTCTTCATCTCCCGATTTTCGAGCCCAAAAATTTGGAAAACACTAGAAAAGGGTCCCACCTTAAATTGTTCTTTTGTGCTCCCTCCATATTGTTTATTCCTTTGTTAGTTTTATCATTACTACTTCCCATAACCATTCTTCATCTTTGATCACAAACTCCACTATCATGATATATATCCTCTGATAGATCAGATTTAGCATCGTCAGAATTTACAATGGAAAGTACTGAAACTTCCATATCTTCTAGCAGCATCATTCCTTCCAATAAAAACTGTATATGGCTAGCATCATCATTTCTACCCCTTTCCTTCATAATTATTGCATCAAAAGTTCTCCTAACTTATGATATTTGTGAAATACTTATTAGCAAAGCAACATATGGTTTTAATTCCTTTACAAAGTGAATTGATTTATCTTCTTTGACAATAAAATACAACACTCTACAAAAGCTAACTCTTCAAAATTCTTTCTCCATCCAGCTTGGTCCCAAAAATCTCCCCCTTTATATTTTGTTGTCAACCAAGATTCATAAATCCCTAAACTTTTTAATCTCATGCAATGGATTACTTATCAAAAATTCTAATCCTACGTGAGCTAACTCATTGTAAGAAGTAAGAATTATTGACACCCAAAACCATGTTGTCCAAAAGCAGTGACTATGAAATATCATGATCATATCTCCTCAACCTTCTTCAGAACATCTTTGAAGCTTCAACTTCAACATTCTTTACTTCTTCAACTTCTATAGAAAAGAACATTGTTTCCTACAACCACTTTAACAAACAGTTATAATAGTTTACACACATACATGATGGATTGACAGCTTACCCATAACTTCCCCTTTATGCATGATTCCATAAAGATAGATTTATGAAACAATTCCCCCCCTTGACAACACTATCCAAAGGTAATATGAGAGAGAGGACAGTCAACCGTACCTAGAACTTGATGAGAAGGAGGTTGGACACCCATGTTCAACCTCAATTTTGCAAATGGTTCATTTGGTAAAGGTTTTGTGAATATATTAGCAACTTGTTCAGATGTAGGAACATACTCCAGCCTCAATTCATTCTTCTCCACCTTCTCTTTGATGAAGTTGTACTTTATGTCAATGTGTTTTGAACAAGAATTTTGTACCAGATTCCTTGTAAGATTGATCTCACTCTGATGATCACATCCCAAGAGAAATGATAGCTTCACTTCAACAAGTAGATCTTCTAACTTAGTACTCATCCACATTAGTTGAGTTACATCTGGATTAGCATCAACATAATCAAATTCATATATTCTAAGAGATACGGAATTCTGTTTCTTGGTATTCCAACTAACACAAATTTTCCCCAGAAAGAAAACTCCACCATAAGTGGATCTTCGATCATCAACATTTCCTACCCAATCAGCATCAGAATACCCGAATAGATCAATATTTTTTGAGCCATCATACCTGATTCAAAATTTTTTTATGCCTTTGATATATCTGAGAATTAATTTTCCAGTAATCATATGTGATTCTTTAGAATAAATATTAAATCTTGCACATAAACTGATAGCATATATGATGTCAGGTCCTGAGGTAGTCAAATACAACAGACTTCCAATCAGCTTTTGAAACTCTTTCTGATCATCTTCCTTTCCTTATCCATATTTAGACAACTTGGTTGTCACTGAAATAGGTGTGGAAACTGGTTTCTAATTTTCCATGCCAAAATTCTTCAAAATTTCCTTAGCATACTTTTCTTGAGACAGAAAAACCTGATTCTTTTTTCTCTGAGATTTGTAGCCCAAGAAAGTATTTCATTTCATCCAACATGGACATCTTAAATAACTTCTTCATCTCCATAGGAAATCTTTCACATGATCTTTCATCATTACCAGTAAATATAATGTCATTGACATAAACAATCATGATCAGT
Source organism: Viscum album (assembly GCA_963277665.1). Lineage (NCBI taxonomy): Eukaryota > Viridiplantae > Streptophyta > Magnoliopsida > Santalales > Viscaceae > Viscum > Viscum album. The sequence continues at coordinate 1,471,799,862 of OY728158.1, forward strand.
GAAAACTCCTGACAATCTTTGATGTAATGATTGATATCAACTCTACCTTTCTTAAAATTCATCTTCTTCAAGAAAGTATATAGTTTAGAATACCATGCCCTCAGAGCCTATTTTAGCCCATAAAAATCCTTCTTCAACCTACACACATAGATTTCATTCTTTCTAATAAAAAATCCACAATGTTGATCAATGTAAACTTCCTCGTCAAGGTCACCATTCAAGAATGTAGATTTTACATCCATTTTAAAAAATTTGTAACCTCGTTGTGCAATAATGGAAAGAATGATTTTGATTGTTTCTAATCTTTCCACTAGTGAAAAGGTTTCATCAAAATCAATGCCTTTAATTTTTGAATACCCTTTACAAACCAATATTTTTTTGTTTCATATTACATTACCTTCTTCATTCATCTTGTTCCAGAAAACCCACTTTGTACCAATAATGTTCTTGTTGTCCGGCTTGGGTACAAGTCCCCAAGTATCATTCTTCTCTATCTGATCAAGCTATTCATTCATAGAATGAACCCATTCTGGATGCTTAAATTCTTCATTTACATCATTCATTTAAACTTTTTTATAAAGAGAAGTATGTGATATATCATTCATTGTTCTTCTTGATTGAACCCTCTAATTTTCATCTCAAATAATGTTCTGAGCCCCCACATGTTTCCTTAACCTAGGATGAGTTGTTTGAACTCCATCCTCATCACTCGAGATTTATAAGTCGGATTCCTCTTCTTGAGTAGGATTAACATAGTCTGCAACATTATCAAAATTGTTAAAAAAATATTCTCTATCCTGCTTGACTTCCACATCAACATATGACTGCTTTTCTTTCTCAACATTTTCAAAAAAATTTACATCTGAAGAATCAATAATTTTTCCTGTTTCTTTGTTGAGGCATCTATATCCTCTTCCTTCTGGAGCATAACCAAGAAAAATTCCATCATCTCCTGTTTTGGAAAACCTTCCCAGGTTTCCACCTTTCTTCTATATAATACATGGACTCCCAAAAACTCTCAAGTGTTTTAGAATTGGAGTTTTTTCATAGAACATTTCATATGGAGTCATATCTGAGTTTGGTCTATAGAAACATCAGTTCTGAATATACACAATAGTTATCATGGCTTTCCTCCAATAATAATGAGAAAGACTATGTTCAAGTAAAATAGTTCTCCCCATTTCCACCAGACTTCGATTCTTTCTTTTAGAAACCCCATTTTGTGAAGGTGTGTATGGTGAACTGAACTCATGCCAAATTCCACGTTTCTCGAGGTAACTGACAAACTCTTCATTATTATACTCTCCACCATTATCAGTTCTCAACTTCTTCACGGAATACTCACATTCGTTCTCTACTTTCCTCCTGAAACTCTTAAACATTTTCAGAGCATCTAACTTATGTCTCATGTACATAACACAAGTAATGAGAGTAATGTTGTAAATGAATGTAATGAAGTAATTATCTCCTTTTGTATATTTCTTTCTCATTGGTCCATATATATCAGAGTGTATGAGCTCCAAAGGTCTTTTTGAGAGAATTTCAACTCTCTTATGAATAGAGTTTGTAATCTTCCCTTTCTCACAAATAGTGCAACACCAATCTCTTCTTATTGATAAATCAGACATATCTCAGACACTATCACTGTTTGATAACTTTCACATATTTCTATGACACATATGTCCCAGCCTTTTATGCCATAAATTATTTTAATCCACCACACCCATGTAATAAGAGTTTAGTACTTCAGCAACTTGGAACAAATTCCTTTCTGTACATTGGCCTCTTGTGATAATATTTCCGTCATTTTCACATTTCAAAAAAAATCCATCTTTTCAAAAGATAAATTTGTTTCCCTCATCAAAGAGTTATGATAAACTAAGAAATTTATGTTTCAACCCATCAATATATAGTGTTTTCCTGTATTTCATCTTTTCTTTTCCAATGATGGCCGATCGAACACCTTTGACCCTTAAAGATTCATCATTTCCAAATTTCACGGTTCCTTCTTTAAAGTCTTTCACATTATTTAGAATATTTAAGCCTCCTGTAATATAAGAGGAACACCCACTATCATGAATCCATGGACATTATCCTTTTTTATATTTCAAAGAAGTTTCGACAATGAGAGCTTTTTTTTCTCACTTTTCTTCTAATTTCTATTGTGCTTCTTCTAATTTCCTAGCCATGTCAATGTGTTCTGGCCAAACAACCATGCATCTTTGTTTTCGGACTTATCAAAACTATTACTTTTAGCTTTTAAGAAATATATCTTCTGAGGATTATTAACAAACTTTGGTTACTCTGGTAACACAATAAGACAACCCTTAGCAAGATGTTCTGGTCGATCACATCTTTCACAAATAGTTTCTAGTGGTTGGAACCTATTCTCAACTTTCACACAAACCTTCTCAGAAATCTTCTAAAATTTATTTATAGATATTCTATTTTGAATGGATTGACTCCCCCTAAATCCTCATCTTTCAAAACTTGCGGAATAATTTTAATGCTGTTGGATGAACCAACACATATTTTCCATGTGTTCGAATCCACAAAAATACCAGTAATAACCATAGAAAGAATATTTTCCTCTGAAACTTCTATACTGACTGGAGTTGTGAACACGCTTCTCAAAAACCTTCAGGTTTTCATTTGTAACTCTCTTATTCAGCTCGGATTCATCAGTACCAAAAGTATTATAAGTCTTTCTTGACTCAATATTTTTATGCACTTCTAATTTTTCAGAATTTCTGACTTTGGCCACGTAAATGGTCTTTCTAGCCTTGTTCTTATCAGAACCAGTTCTATCATTCCTCTCAACATTTGAAGGTAACCTATTTGGATCCTTATTTGGTTCATTTTTACTAGAAATTTCACCATCTTCTGAGTTAGATTGTTTGAAACTGATATTTATTTCTTTAGAGTTAGAAAGTTTCTATTGAACAAGGTCCAACTCTTCTTCTTTTGCCTTCAACTTTACTACAAGATGATAATTACGATTCTTTGCATTCTCAAGAGAATTATTTAGATCATCAATCTCCTTTTCCATCTTGATTTTATCACCATGAAAACCTTCTTGATTGTTTAATGTCAAATTTTCATTTATCAACTTCTTGTTTTCCTTCTCAAGCCTTCCGATCTTCCTCAAGCATTCCTTTAGCTATTCTTTCATATACTGTTCATGTTGAGTTTCTTCTTCTTCAGTACTACTGCTCTCATAATCATCATTATTAATTGTTTCAAAAAAATTACTCTCTATAGCTTTCTCAGTAGTAGATTTTTTAGATTCAGTCTCGTTGTCATCATCATCTTTATCTTTTGACAAAAATCTTCATCCTTTTGATTTGAAGAACTTTTTATTCTGACCTCTACCAAAATATTTATCTTTTCCACCCTGTTTCTTCCATGAACTTCTTGGTCTTCTGTATTCTTCATCACTGAAGTCATCTTTACCTTTTTGAGGGAAATTAGCCACAAATTGGCCAACATCTCCACATTCAAAACATTTCAACAGGAGTTTCCCTTTGTATTTCCCTATTCCTCTTTTAACATTTTTAGAAAACAAGGATAAAAATTCATCAAAATTTTTACATACCTTATTTTCAGAGTCGAATTCACTAGCTTCTTCTTAAATATGAATTTTATTTGACTTCTCTTTCTTTTCTGCCTTGAAAGACATTTATCTATCAGCTTTTTCTTTGATATTCATGTTTTTATCCCATCTCATCTCATAAGTGATGATAGTACTATGCAAATCATCAAGAGATAATGTTTTCGGGTCTCTATATTCTAGTGATGAAACTTTAGTATCAAATTCAATAGGAAGAATTCTCATGATCTTTTCAACAACTGTAGAATCATCCAAATTTTCCCCAAGACATCTGATTGTATTGACAATGTCATTAACCCCGGTAAAGAAGTCCCCAACAGATTCAGATTCTCCCATTTCTAAGTCTTCATACTTCAGCCTCTAGATTTGTAGTTTTGTCTTCTTCACTTTTGTATTTCCGTCATAAATGTTCATCAACATATCCTAGCTGCCTTAACCTTTCACTCTTAAAAACTCACTCTCAGAAAGTGACAATAGTATGGAATTTTTATCTCTTCCATCATTCTCAAGATTCTTTTTTTCCATGGGTGTAAGAGGAAACTTTTCATCAATAATAGGAAATCCATCTGTTGTAGTTTCAAGAACTTCATATCTAAGATACATAAGATAAGGCATAATTCTATCTTTCTAGATATGATAATTCTTCCCATCGAATATCAAAATCCCATTACTATTCACATAGTTCAGATTTTCCATCAAAACTTCTCTACAAAACTTTAGCAAAGAAAAAATGAAGGGAACCTGTCGCTCTGATACAAATTGAAGTTCCCAGTCAGGATCCAAGTATCACTGAGAGGGGGAGGGGTGAATCAGTGATATCGTTTTCTTTCTATGTTTCCTTATAATGGAAACAACATTCTACTCTTGTTAAAGAGTTTCTTCTCTGATGAACACAAACAACCACATGAAAAAAATATTTACAAGGTTTACTACTCAATAAGAGTAGCTACGTCCTTGGTATGGAACAAAAATAATCTAGTACCACACAATCCACAAGAAAACAATCCTTTGATGTGGAATACAATGAGTAGGATATACCCTTACACTCATGTAGCACTTGGAAAAAAATTTGTAAGTGTGTGTGCAACCTCTTAGCACAAATAGGGAATTACAGTATTTAAGTGCTTCTTTACAATTGAACAATTGTATTCTCTGAAATACAAATCTTCACTTTCCTACCCAAAAACTGGTAAGAACTCCCATATTCAAAGCTTAATATGTGCAAAGACCCCAATTATTTCTTATAGCCTTTAGAGTTTCTTGCATGTAATTCAAATGGATTTCATGTAAAAATTCCATTTTGGCCTCAAAAACCTTTTTCGCGCAACTTTCCACTTTTTGCATAGCTTCCCACTTTTTCGCGCACCCTTCCTCTTTTCACACAAACCTCTTTCTTTTCATGAAACTCACATAGAGAAATTTTACTCATACCAAAGCTCATAATTTCTTCTAATTGTTGGGCCACACACCATGACAGGGTTTCACCTCATATTTATAGGCCTTTTTAACTCCTGGTGAAAAACACTAATCCGCCTGTAAAACCTTCTTCCTGGGTGTAAAAATTATTTCGTGCAACATCATATGTCGCGCCATGTTCTAATTTTTTGTGCACCTCATGCCTTTTCCATTTTTCGAGCTTATGATTTTCAAACACCTTTTGCATGAAAAACATTATTACTCTATTTTGTGCACCATGAAAATATTTTGTGGGCCACTTTATTTTTCATGCATCCTGCTGATATTTTGTGCCACCTTTATTTTTTCACGCATCCCACTGATTTTTCACACCATCATTATTTTTCATGCATCACGCTGATATTTCACGTATCCCACTAATATTTCATGCAACCCACTGATATTTTGCGCATCCCATTCATATTTCGCGCAACCTTTATTTTTTCACACACTCTGCCTTATTTTTCACGCACTGCATGCCTTTGTCATTTTCCAATGTTCTGAACTTGAATCATGCCTTGCACACAATATAAACCATCTTCCATCTTGCATGAACATCCATTTCCAAAAACACATTTCTTCATCTCACGATTTTCAGGCCCTAAATTTTCGGAAACACTGGTAAACAGCGCCACCTTAAACTGTTCTTTTGTGCCACCTCCAGATTGTCTATTCATTTTTCATTTTTATCTTTACTAATTACCATAACCATTCTTTATATTTCATTACAAACTCTACTATTGTGATATATATCCTTTGATAGATCAGATTTAGCATCATCAGAATTTACAATGGAAAGTACTGAAACTTCCATATCTTCCAGCAGCATCATTCCTTCCAATCAAAACTGTAAATGACTGGCATCATAATTTTTGCCCCTTTCCTTCATAAGGCTTGCATCACAAGTTCTCTTAACTTATGATAATTTTGAAATACATATCAGCAAAGCATCATCTGGTTTTAATTCCTTTACAAAGTGAATTGATTTATCTTCTTTGACAACAAAAGACAACACTCTCCAAAAGCTAACTCTTCAAACTTCTTTCTCCATCCAACTTGGTCCCAAAAACATTCATGTATATAACAACAATATTTGTCATCCCTATATATCATAGTAAGGTTCTTCGTGCCTGTATCACATTTAAAAAAGGGTTGTCATGCCCTTATATAACAACAAGGTTCGACATGCCTTTATATCATAGTAAGGGTCATCATGACCATATAACATTTAATAAAGGGTCTTCATGCCCACATCACATTTATAAAGGGATGTTATTCCGATATATATAACCTCAAAAGAAGGGACAAAATGCCCATATAATATAAATAAAAAGGGTCACCATTCCCATAAATCACAACAAAGAAAAGAATCATTGGCTTTAATATGATCCAATATATAATTCATTACTCATTAACATTCATTTATAATAAGGGTGTAACCATTGTTCCATTTAGTTAGGTGATGTGGTCATACGACTCAACTTTGTTCCTTTCAATATAGATTGAAATGTGGTTATCCATGATACAACATAATATTCATCAACATAATTTATGATGTCACAATTTAAAGTCACATCAAAATCTTTTAGATGATGGTTTGGTCATTTTTATATTTTTATCCACATTGAAAAAGTTATTGGGACACCATAAGGGGTGTCCACCATTTAAGGGGGGCCAAATAAGGTCATAAGGTTTTGAATTTAGGAAACAATTCAAAATCACATTAAATTTTGGGGAAACACACTGTAAAAATGGAGTGAGGAAAAATGAAACATTTTATAAAAATCTCAACAATGAGGGATAAAAACTAGAACACCAACCATATTCCCATAGAGGAGAAATCATCTAGTATTGGCCTTTAGTTTGTTCTAGATCAGAAGAAAATGGAAAAAAGATCAATACCTTGACGATAGGGCATTAAACCAGGAGACTAAATAACTCCATCAAGAGAATAAAAAATGGATAAATGAAAATTTTGAATGAATATATTACTAGCACACATCCAATGAGATGAATAGAGATCAAATAGAGTTAAGATGGCTGAGATATCAAAGAACCTAGATTCACTTGGAGGATAGTTGAAAAAATGGGAGGAAGAAGGATCTATCTAATAAAATAAAGTGAAGAAGACAAGAGATTAAACATATATTTAATTAATTGAATTTTGTAAATTTTACCAAAAATTATAAGGTCTCAAGGTCTAGCTTCAATATTGGCCAAACCAAGTTCCAACCGTGTGCACTTCACATACTAAATGGGGGGTCCAACACAGTTAGGTAGAATAGTCTGAGAAACTGTATGAAAACCATACTATATGGCTCTGCTAAAAACTATAGAGAATTTGTATAGGAATTCACCCATGGAGTCAAGATTTCCTTAAACTATGTGGATTTTTTCATCCCTCTATTCAACCCCACATGGTTATGCCTAACAGTGGGACTTGGGTTATATTGTTTCTCCAAATCGTTCCCCCAACTAGTTTTCTCCAAAATTCGGCCTCTAGGATCCAAACAAGTCACAAACACCCAAAAAATCCTAATATCTGATTTGGAATCCATATTATGTCCAAGATAAATAATTAAACTGAAATTAAAAGGATCTTATCTCATAGAAAAATTGGATTCTTACAATTTAATCATAACATAATTAACTCATGGGGAAAAAATAGGTTTCATAGAATCATCCTTAAATAAAATCATCATAATCAATCCATATATATAAATTCAAAGTAATTAAAATATAAAATAACAAATGAATCACAAAAATACTTAAATAGTATTAAAATGGATGAAAATTAACTTTAAATTATTATTCAATCCTTTCTTGGAAAACATGAGAAAACATCCTTTATTTCAGTACCATTTAAACATAAAATTTCAAGAATATTGAGAAAATAATTCACCTCGAAAATAAAAATGGAAATTTTTAAAGGAAGATTCAAATAAAATAATGGTCATGATGATAGAAATTTTTTCATACCGTATAAGTTACAACAAAACATTCTTTTCACACTTTTGTAAAAAATTATAAATGACTTTCATAAAACTTTTGGAAAGACTCATTTCTTATAAAAAATATTATTGATCAATTTATGTAACAATGATTATAAAATCGTACTAATACATAAAAATTATATTGATAACTATAGTTGAATAAAATATATATTTTTTAAAGGTTATGATCTATTTAATCATCCCCAATATAAATTTAGCAAAGACAAGCCTGAAAAGAAATGAGATTGTAACATAAATCCCTTACCACTTTGGTAGCATTTGAATCAGGACCTCGTTGAAAGAAATGTTATAAAATGAAAGTTGAAACACCATGAATATAAGGTGTCTCATTATGTAACATATAAAATGAGAATTATATATACCTTATAAAAAAATATATGTGTATAACATAATATATGTATGAAAGAATAATATTTTAGACGATAAACCCTTACCGCCTTTGTAATATCCAAATCAAAACACCATGAAAGAGAGATCCATATATGGTTTTGAAAACCCAAATAATTTTCATGAAAATAATCATAAAATAAATTTATGGTATGTATATACAGAACAAAAAATAAATAAGTGGTGAATATGGCATATTTTTCATAGAAATAAAATTGAGACACAAAACCCTTACAAATAAGGTAATACTTCAATCAAAATGATATCGAAGGAAAGAACATAACATGATTCTATAAAACCCATAAAATTCATGAATGAATAAATTAAAAAACATTCATGGGGTATTAAGTACACTATATAAAATAAAACAGGGTGCATTATATGAATTATTTCAAAATGAATTGAAATTGAGACTATAGAAATCCTTGTATCTTTTATAAATTTTGAAACAATATATTATGAAAGAGAGAAAATAAAATAAACTATAAATATTATGATTAAATATTAATCCATTATATAAAATCAAAATAGGTAGAATATATACCATATAAAAGTAATTAGGTTCATAATATGAAACATGTCTCAAAGAAACAATATGGGGACAAACAATCCTTACGATGATTATATAACGGAAGTGAGAAATAGTCGTTGAGGAGACTATGTGTAATGATTATAAAACCAAATAAAAATTTTAAATATAATATAATATAATTATAGGATGTTTCACTCATAATAATTTCTTATTATAGACAATGAAGTAGAATTACAACCCAATGAATGGAAATTGAGTCAAGAAACCCCTTACTACAAGTCTCTTCTTGATTCATACATGTTCAAATATCCTGTATAATAAATATATATGTACTATAAATATATTTTAGGACTAAATTAATACATATAATACAATATATTATTTAATTATAAAATCATATCACTAGTTTATTAACAATTATTTATAAAAAAACAGTTCTGTGTGAAAACTATTTCATTTTTATTGTATGTTTCAATTCTGAGGTTTCCATCCTTATACATTGATCATAGTTCTATAATATAAATTTTTTAATCATGTTTTAAGTAAAATATTTAATAAATACATACTATTTTGTTACTATTTATGTGAATTGGTGATGAAAAATGAAATACATCATTATGTGGACATGGAAATCTACACACACACACACACGAGTGATGATTCCACTTTACGATGGAAGGAATGAAAGAAATTTAAATAATAATTCACCTTCCTAAAATAATTATTATATCATAAATATAATATTTATTCATTAAATATATACCCATTTCCGTCCATGAAAATAGGAAATTAAAAATCAATCACATCTCTTCGTGGAGGTGGTAGTCCACACGTACGCACGAGTGACATTATCATTTTCCAATGTATTCGAATGTAAGAATATAGATAGAATATTCTAATTAAATAAGAATAAATATGACTTTAATATCATATATAATCATTAAATCCATCATAATAACCATCCATTAAATATGGTGCTGTAAAATGAATCAGATGCTATGTGGAGGTGGTAGTCCACATGCACTCACAAGAGATAATTTCGTTACTTATTTGATAGAAATTCTATAGAAAAAGGTTACATAATCAACATAATAATATATTAGTATATTATATATACTGAAATTATTATATTATATTGTTTAGGATAAAATTTTAGGTTTTAAAAAAGATGTAAAATGAAAAGGATCAGTTAAAATGATTACATCCTCTTTGAGGGACCTCCTTTGGATTTCATCTTAATGAGCCTAGGGATGGTATTTTAAAGATATGAAAATATCCATAAATTAGATATATTTTTTATAAGAGTTTTTTAAAGGGTTGGTCAGGATAAGTGTCTCAAGGTGATGTGAAGAATAGAGGAGGGGTGGTGTCCTTTTATAGTGAAGAAAAGGGGAAACTTATAATTACTTAATATATTTAAATATATTAAATTCTTTTTCATGTTAAAGTTTTACAAAGTTTAAAAATTTTAAAATATAATATAGTTTAAGGATTAAATAATTTCAACCAATATAATTTTTATAGGTTTATGTGGAATTTTAAACCATATCGTTCGGTTTAACCCCTTCGTCAACCAATTTTAACCACAACCCTGGTAATAAAGTTTTCAATATTAAAGGGATATAAATTTAATTCTAATATAATAATTGGCTAAAAAATGGTCAAGGTATGAATGTTTTGATCACAAACCATCCCAATTTTCCTCTTTAAAAATATTATTATTTTCAAATCCATTAATAAAATATTATTTATTATAAAATACTATTACAGTCATTTCATTAACTATTCACATAGTTTGAATTTAAATAAAACATGATAGAAACAAAATTGTAATATAAAATTTTAAATCATAAATAATATGTTATATATGTCTAAAAAATAATAAACATAATAATTCATCCAAATTGTATTAATCTTAATATTTTTAAAATCATTTATTTTATTTTTCTCTTACATGAACAAGGACTGTATCGATGTTGTGTTAGCATTTAAGGTAACTATTCCATCACAAAATTTTTAAAACAAATCACTAAGATAAAAAAAATCTTTCATACTTCAAAAAAAATTATACTTGAATATATCCACTTTTTTCCCATTTAAAAAAATATTAGAGATATTAAAACAAAGAGAGTGAGATTTTGTATTTGTTCTTTAATTAAAATTATATAAATTTCATTATTAAATTTAAATGGTACAATAATTAGATATATTATAATTTATGAGGAATATAGTCTTATTACTCCCATAAAATTAAATAAAGGAATGTTTTGGGTTGATTTTGAGACCTTATCTCATAGTTTTAACCATGTTTTACCTGTTTTACCCTAACTAAGGTGAAAAATATTAACCATAGTTTCTATTTATAATCACCGAAATAAACTGAACATATTAACTAAATTTGAACCTTATAATTAAAAATATTGTATCCATTTTAAAATATTCAAAATATATAAGAGTTAAAAATTAATTTGAATATAAATACATTATAAAAAATGAAAAACAACTTTTAAAAAATGCGTTTCAAGCCTTAAAATGAACTTATACCAAAATTAATTATAATTCCAGTGCATATATAATTAATTAAATTATATATAATTAAACTAGAGTTAGATTATTTTAATATAGAATTAAAAACATAATGGGAATTTTAAATCACTTGATTTAATGAAATTAAATAACAGTATTTCAAAAATTGTTATTTTTCATTCTTCACATTAAAATAAATATTTTCAAAAAAATCATAAATTTTACCCTAATATAATTTATAAATGATTATTTAAAAAATTATATTAATTTCTTCAAATAAAATTTCAAATAATGGAAGAAATTAATAATAATATTCACACACAAAATGAAATAAAACCATTTTATTAAATGAACATATTTTTTAATTATAAAATAACTTTAAAAAAATTGAGTCCTTATTTATTATGCATTAATCAAATAATTTTCACTATATAAAACCTTTACACATATTTCTCATAATGATTTTATTAATACCAACAATTAAATGGATTTGTTATAATATATTGTGGTTCATTTTAAGATTCATGTTGCATGCCAAGAAATTTATCAAACACTTTAAAATTTATTAAATATAAATATATTATAAAATATTGAGGTTTTACATTCTAAACCCATTAAATAAATTACACCATCATAATTTTAATTATAATTACAGTAATTTTAATATCACGATATAGTAATAAAATATGATATAGATTCTATCATGACAACTTATTTATATTCCATTATTAGGAAAATAAGTATTTCATAATTAAGTATTTATAAAACCAAGTATATATCATTATAAAATTCACGAGTTTATAAAAATATACCGTAATAGATGAGTGGTACATTTCACATAAGACTCGATAGATTTATCTTCCTCTTACTTGAGTTGATTAAATCATTTACCATCAAGGTAGAGAATACAAGATAACATACATACTTTATTTTTTTGTATACCATATTCATAAATTCATATTTTGATTGTGATTTGAGTAGTTATATATCCCAAATTCATATCATATTTCATATGATAAATAACCTGAGTAGATTTATTCATACTTAAAAAATTAAAGTTGACTTTTAATGGATCATAAAATCTATAAAAGAATGAAAAGTCATTCATCCTATATTTATATATTTATAAAAACCGAAATTGTTAGCACACATTATCCAATAAGAAAAACATTTCATACAAAAATATGAAAAATCTCAATAATAATACCTAATCATACACTAACCATAAAAATATTCAAAAAATTCTAGACCAAAATTGAAACAAAAATATTATAATTATTTGATCATATATTATTCTATGATTAACTTAACAATTATCTGTAAATAATATCAATCACTCATATGGTCATATACCAAAATTGTTTATACCCTAATCATATACTACAAAAAATATGATAATTATTTAGATGAATTTCCATAATCACTATAAATCCAAAATAAAATCATATACACATCCAAAAATTATCTTAAAAAAATATCCAATATATTCCATAAATCAAAAAATAATTTTAAGCTTCATCAAAAAATCACTTTTTCATAAAATAACTAATCACTTTAAATATAACCAATACTTTCCTATTTAAATTATCAATATTAAACAACTATTTATCGTAACTAAACATTATTACCACAATATTAGTTATATTTTAATGGATATGTATCCCTTCACCACAATATAATTGTAATTTACTAGAAGGAAAAGTGGATGATAATTCTATAAAGAAAAAAAATTATGGTGGTCTAAAATAAAGCAATCCAAGAGCATAAGACAGAATAATGTGAGTACCTTTAGTATGAAAGATTAAAAGTTAAAAAATATATGGAGTCAGACATTCTGAGATTCTCTAGAAGTAAGATATTTTGCCACGACATTACCCTCACTCTAAGTATGAAGGATAGAAATATGATTATTGAAAAGGTTGTTCCATCTCTTGACAAAATATTCAATGGACCATAGAATTGATCCTTTATGTAAAAAATCATTATAGACTATTAATGAATCTGTCTCAATCTCCATAATAGGTTTGTACCTTTGATTACCTAGGATCAATCCAGTTAACATAGTATGAGCTTCTTCTTGAAGGGAATCACCACTCCCAAAAAAAGCTGAGAATGCAGCCACAACTGTGCCTCTGAGATCTCTAATAACTCCAAAAACACACATGCAACCCATACCGTGAGCTCAATCGGTGTTAAGTTTGTTCCCTAAGAGGGTAGGCCTTCATCTAATCCATGATCCCCAGGCTATAGTATTATCATTGAGGGTGGAATGTGATGGAAAAAGGGGCATGCAGGAAGATGCATTGACCAAGTATTTACATAACCTGTGGAGATAAAGGATTAAATTTATAGTTTTTAAGATGATACCCATGGATAAACTCAATAGATGTTGATGTTGATTACCATTTCTAAAAAACCATAAAATATAGAAACCTACAGTGAGAATAATAACTATGGCCTTTCTAACAATATTGGATCTTTCTGCACCATGAAACCAACACTAAAGGGATGTTTTGATGGTAAGGTATTGATCATACCAACTTTTAATCTACACAAAGAAACTCCATATTGACTTATCCCAATCACTGTTGAAGAATATATGCTCTATAGATTCAGTAGTTGGCTGCCTAAAACAAATAAACCTTGAGGAAAGGTTTATCCCACTATGCTGGATATTAACATCAAATGGTAAGGAAATATTCCGAAAATGCCACACCAGGAATATAAATTTAGAAAGAAGGTACTTGAACCATAAATCTTCACCCCAACTATTCTATAAAAAATAATAGTATTGAATTTTATGAAAATATTTGAAGGAGAATGTACCAGCCTAAGAGTCAATAGAGACACATTTATCAGGGTCACTGGTCATCACAATGTTATCAAATATACTATTCTGGTTGTCATACAAGGTGGTGTGAATTAGATTGGAATGAGAATTGGCCTCCATGAAGCTGAAATTTGGAATTGGGTTGCTCAGAAACCTAATAATTTTCCCTGTCCAATTATCAAACCGATAACTGATATCTCTCTTTCCAATTAGCTACTGGGTGTGCTACTGAAGAATAGATAAATGAGGATAAATCAACCTATGGATTTTGGGTGGACTAAATCTTGAAATGTTCCCTCAATAATGTGTTTTACAATAATATAATGTTACCACTAAATAAATTCTCATGGTTATCAGTACCACTCAAAATATATTTTCAAATTCTCAAAGAAAAAATATTATAAAATAATAATTATAAATTTTATGATTCTTATAACCATAAAATAAGTGATATAATACTTATAAAATATATTTATTAAATCACAATGCATGAAAAAAACAATCAATAAACATTAATTATGGACATAATATAAATCCTTCTATGTACTAGGATTCATCTCTTGGATTCAGGCATTGAATCATATAACGGCCTAGTTTTCCACACCTAAGATATTGAACTATAAGAGGTTTCTTAGGATGAAATTCATTTCCTTCCATTAAAATTTTTATTTTCCTCAGTAATTACATACACTATGACCTTCATATCAACACAGAAAACATTTTCTTATTACAATAATACATTCCCTTGAGTGTTACTTTACACATTTTCGATATAAAATAAATTTAATATTCTTTCTTCTATGGTCTATATCTTATGAAGTTTCATAAAACCTAGTTTTTATCTTATTAGTTGTATTAGTAAACTCCAAAAATTTTAGGTTGTTAATCATATTATGATATAATGGACTAGTAATAATTACAAGGTTTTACATTATAGATCTTGTTTCATTTGGTTTTTGTAACAACCTAAGACTTTAAAATATATTTCTTTTAGGATAAATTTAATTTTGTTCTTAGTATGATTTATATGAAAAAACAATTTAATATTATTTTAAAAACAATATAAATATTAAATTTATTTATATGGGACACCGAGGTTAGTTTTCATTACATGAAAAAATGAAATTCTTTTATGACTTGTGTAACACGTAAGACCAAGTTTTACTAAATGATAATATATTATTAAAATATTATTAAAATATTATTATTTAATATAATAAGATATAACCTAGCTATTAAATTGGTGGTGATGAGAAGTATTAACTAACTTATTGATGTATGGTTGAATTCCTTGGCAACTAATTAATTACAAATGAATATAGAAACCAATTTAATATAATAGAAATGTTTTTATAAAAAACTATTATTATGATAAAAAATAATTTTATCATAATAAATTAAATTAATTACTTTTATTGAATGATATTAATGAAATACATACATTATATATTCAATAATATATTCTATACATTCATCCAATATATTCGATAAGCATAATATATGAAAAAAATCTAATATTACACATAAAAGCTATATTTTTATAAAGGTAATTTTTATCGTCTTTTAATGGCACATCTATTATAAAACTAAATTTTGATAATTTTATAATTTTTATATGAAAAAATAAAAATTATATTTTGAATAATAATTTAAAAATTATCTGAGGTTAATTTTTTTGTATTTTTCTATGAAGTTTCATTTTTTGATGAAAGTGAAAATACCATATTTTAATTGAAAACTCATTTTTTTATAAATAATTTATATATATAAATTATATTTTTCATTTGTGTTAAATTAAAATTATTTAAATTTAACATATATTAATCTAATTTAGGTCATTGGAATCATTTTTATATAGAATTTACATTTAAAAACTTATTGAGCTTTTGTACATTTTTATATTAAAAACCAGCTTCGTCGTCCCATGTGTGGGATTAATTTTAAATTAATTTCTTCTACTTCAATGATTTGAATTCAGAAAAATGGATTTAAAATTTTTAATCATCATAATTCATAATTTATAATAATTTAAACTTGTTTTTGGACCAAAAATATTAGTGAAATCAATTAAAATTGATTACAACGATTAAGTAAAAAACTAGATTTATAAGGGAATAAGCATTAAACTTAAGATAAAAATGATAGAGAATCATGACCAGAACCCATTGAATTATCATATTTTTACCATATCAACCCTTTTATAAAATTGGGTTCATTATTGGAGGAACATGATGTGATGTCAAGACCCGTGTGCCACACGCTGGTGCCTTGAGTCGGTCAGTCACATAACTTCAAGCACCCCTCCCTGTATGCTAGAAGATTCCAACTAGCAGCGAGGGTATAATATTGATCATGGGTATTATACAACCACTTTTTTTAGAGAATTAAACCTGTGGAAATTAATAAATAATAACAACTTAATAACCAAAGGATATCATAATCAGAACGATACCAATATAACAAGATTACCAATAATAGAAATACAATATCAAAACAAAGTAGTTTACATGTAAAGATAAAGTACATGCACAGTTTCAAAATTAATCTCAAAATTAAAGACATTGACAACACCCAAATGGATCCTGAACCATGTTCGGTTCCATCATTCATGCCCCATTCCCAAATCATTCATCTAACACAAGGCCTTTTACCCTTAACCTATCATGAAATAATGAAATCTATTTAGGTACTAATAAATAATCTCAAGTAGGGTGTGATTACAACTCAGTATACCCCCACCAATTATGTCTAAAATAATATCTGTAAAATAATAATGTATGCATTTTCCAAAATAAATAGTTAAAATTCATAAATAAATTGTTATCACGTTATAAAATTATTCATTATTTAACTACATAACTTACCATGTTCCCAAGGACAATCTAACCTCAATACCTGCTTCAGCCTATATTGGAGTATAAAAATATCCTCAAGGGATATCATTTCCTATAATTCCATTTTTACAATTCTATATCTCATTTCAAATCTCAAAATTTCATCTTTACCATTCTAAATTTCCATTCTCATATGAATACCATTGTCACCATTCATCATTTCATTAATTATTTCAATTATTAATTAAAATTTAAAACATCATTAATTGGGTAAAAAGTTAGTTAATAATCCCAATACCATTAATTAAATAAAAAATTATTTAATCATCTCAATCCCATTATTTAACTCAATAATTAATTAATCTTATCAATCCTATTAATTAACTTAACAATTAATTAATCTTCTCAATCCTATTAATTACTCAAAAATTAATTAATGTTATCAATCCTATTAATTAACTCAACAATTAATAAATATTATCAATATCACTAATGAACATAACAATCAATTAGTCTTATAAATCTAATTAATTAACTCAACAATTAATTAATCTTCTCAATCATATTATTAATTCAATAATTAGTACATCAATTCAAAATACCATTTCCCCATAATTAATTCCAAATTTAATTACTCAATTCACCAATCTAAATATCCCCTAATTAATTACACAATTAACTACCTATTTCAAAAATACTAATATTCCATAATTAATTCTACAATTAATTAACCAATTCAACAATCTCAATATCCCCTAATTAATTCCATAATTAATTTTCAATAATCTAAAATTCCAATATCCCAAATTTACCATTTTTCTTTAATTAATTAATTCACTAGTATAATTAATTAAATCATGAAATCTATTTCTAAATATATAATATAAATTCTAAAATTACATACACATAATTTCAATCAAGACTTTTGTATTTGAAATATAGATCGCCTACATAAATTTTTTGACGAATGATCGCCCAACAGAAATCCCTAAAATTTGTGAGACACAATAGTATAGAATGAGATATAGATCTAAAACCCTGAATCAATATTGAAAAAATAAATATCCTTAAATTATAGATCTAGATTCACAATACAAGATAGAGATATAATCAAAACCAGAAGAACAACTCTTTAAAATATGGTAGAAGAAGGGAAGAGGAATGGGAAACCAAGTGGGATATGATTCTCTTACAAGTAGGGGTGTAGAACTTCAATCTGGACTTTGAATTAAAAATAACGGAGGTGAGGAAGGCTAAGAATCCATACGAGAGGATTTAAATTCATCAGTAGATGAGTTTGTCTGAGTTAGGGTCAAATAGGGTGAGTTTCGAGGGTTCAGGTGATTTAAAATCTAATTTTCTGCTGAATTAAAAAGTTACTCATGGTTTTCTAGGAAAGGGTGCATGGTTTTACCTAATTATGCACCTTAACCATGAAACACACTCTCATTTTGATCCAAGAATCATATCAGATAATCCTTAAAGGACACATATATCTCAAGCTCAACATTATCCACATGGATTAAATGAGAAGGGTTGAGGTGATGCCACCAAATTTGTGACACATTAAAACCATTATGCATATGACTGCATTTATATGGAAGATCCAATGGGCATGCCACCAACCTAATTCATTCCACAACCTCAAATGATCCAATGAACTTGGGAGACAACTTTACTAGTCTACGTAACTTCTGGTGACCCAACCTTGGTGACACCCAAAAGAATACATGATCACCTTCTCTAAACTCTAGGGGTTGTCAAAGTTAATCAGTAGACAAATATTTTCTACTCTTATTCATAACCAGATTCTTCCGAATAAGATGAAACTACTCTGACATTTCCTATATGAGACTCAGTCCCAACAACATTGACTCACCTACCTCCATCTAGCATAATGTTTATTTGCATGGACTACCATGAATATCCTCATATGGTTCCATTTGAAAAGTACCCTGATAACTTTCATTATAGGTGAACTCCACTAAGGATAGGTTCTTCTCCCAAGATCCACTGAATTATAGAATACATTCTCGCAATATATCCTCATGCACATGTATAATATTATCTAACTTCCCATCTATATGTTGGTGGAAATCCATACTCAGTAAAACTTTTAAGCCAATCATGTTCTATAAGACCTTTTATAAGTGTGAAGTAAATCATGATTCATGATATGAAACTATAGTCTGTGGGACCTCATGTAACATCCCAAGTAAGTAATGAATAATAGATATTTTTATCTATGTCTTTTAATGATTAAGATAGTGTTATAGAGGCTTAAAATGAAAATAAATACAATCTTATGCATGGAATACACTAATATTCTTAAAAGATTGTTTTACTGCCTTTTGATGGAAAACCATTTTTGAATCTATATTTTGACAATTTTATAAACTATGTTTGTCAAAATAAACTTATCCTTTATGATTGGGACATCAAAATTTACCTTGTGTGAATTTTTGATATTTTTCTGACAATGTTCATTTTTTAATGAATAGTGAAAAATACTGCATTTTACATCAAAACTGCTTTTTAATCTAATTTATTTATATGATTAGATTATGTTTTGAATTGGTTTTGAAGTTGAATTAGAATATATTTTTACCATTTTATCCAATGGTGGTCATTGGAATCAATTTCACTTTGAAATTAGACTTAAACTGGTGTCAATCTTTTGATACTTATTGTTTTGTAAAAACACGCTATTTGCTCTGGCAGCGGGAATTAATTATTAAATTAATTAATGTGACTTATATGATTTGAATTTTGTAAAATAGACTTCATTTTTGAATTCGGAATATCAAATATAGCTTAGGGTGAATTTTTGGTAATTTTCTGAAAAACTTCAATTTTTGATGAATAGTGAAACCACTAAGTGGTAATCAAGCAAAGTGATTTTTCAGTTAAATGAAAGTTTACCAATAATGTGTATTGAATTTTGAAAATCTGACATACATGGTTGTCATTAAGAAGTAAAATGTGGTTCAATGAGATTAAAATAATTTTTTGGTGAATAGTAACTTATTAAGTTTTTAATCGCGATTAGTGGTAATTAGTGTAGTTTAAGGTATAAATAATGCTTTAATAATATGAAATGACCTAGACACATGTCCCAACCTTATTGGTTGTGTCATGGCCGACCAAGACAAGCCATGGGTCAACTTGGGGACCCCATGGGGACATTTTGGTTGGGAAATGACATAAATAACTTTTTATTTAATGTAAAAGTAAAAATGACACAAACATAATATGTTTCACGAAAACAATTTTTACATGGGGTTATAAAGATCAGATATTTGATTATAAATAGTCATTGGAAATCTAAAAAGATTTCCTACATCATAGTATTTTTTTTATGATTTTTAGACATTAAATAAATTAAATTATTTATGACATAATAATGATGCAGCGATGACATCATTATTTGATGATTTAAACAAAATGGAAAGACAATGTAAAATCTATGAACTACACATGGCCAAAACCAATTGTATGAGTGGATTTAGAACCCTTATCACCTTATCCACTAATTATATCAATGTGGGACCTTTTAAAACCGAAACACATTTTCAAATAAAGTAATATTTCTTTACTTTCCAAAAGTGCCCCTCCTCTCCACTTATAAAAGGCCCCCACCTCTACCTCATTTCACACACTCCTCAAGCCTTTGGCTCGGCCAACCCCTGCCCATTTACTCTCTCCACATCCCTCTCCTCATCCTAGAGGATTCCATTTGGGCATTATCCTTTCAAAGGAAGCCTTTAGGCTCAAATCAAAAGGAGTTACACTTTTAAAGGGAATTCATTCTCTCATGTTCATTTGTTTTATTTTGCTTCTCCAACCCCCTAAACTCTTTTTATTTACTTATTTTGCAACAACACCAGTATATTAAATATACAAGGATGTTGTTATAATATTTATTTGAGCTACACTCTCACACAACTACATCAAATGGTTAAAGAACATACGGTTTTCGTGGATGGCGAAATTCTGCCTCCCGAAACGATGATTTTTCAACACTCATTTAACACCTTCAAAGGTGGCCATTATGATGTCACTATTTTTATATATGATATATAATATGTTTATTTTTTCCTTAATCTTCTGTTTTTTTCATTTTTGGCATACCTTTATGGTTTCCATTATGGGTAAACACGATATCTTCATTTTAGGAAGTGCGGACTACCGCCCCCTGAAAGTGATTTGATTCGTTAATACCATATGTGGGATGTGTAAAGGATAAAGTTAATGATATTATATATGTTATTATACTGGAATTATAATATACTCTTATATCATTATTATTCCATTCCAGAAAATATGAAATTGAAATGGAAGTAGCGTTCATGCGTACGTACGGCTTACCGTCTCCATGAACGGTGCATTTCATTTCTTACCACTAAATGATTATGTAATATTATAAATGCATGTATGTACTGGATATATATGACATATATGATATCTACATCATGAATACCATTCTGGATATAATGAACCTTTGACCAAATTAACAACATGTAAGTGTAAGAAGTCTATTTTTGACTTAAGAACCAAATACTGACAAAATGAACATTATTAACTTAACTGATTACATGATGTTCATAACATGGTATAAAAGGAATAATGAACTTGAAAAAGATTCATAAGCAAGTAGAGATTAACTCAAGTTTATTATTCAGGAGATTAAAGAACGGTCGGGTCAAGTCTGATACGAGGTATGGGACTTCGTCTCAATCTCCTTTCGTTGAGGCATATTTTATTTTATACACAACTTTATTTTATACGGTGTATAATCCACTTTTACTTTTACATTTATTCAAAAGGAATCTTTATTATACGAAGCGTTTACTAAATGACAAAAGGGAATGTTTTTGTCGTACGTATGCGGCGACAACGACTTCTCCGCCGTCGTGACCGTTATTTGAGTTTCGGCTTCCTCTACAAGCCATACCTTTTTTTTAAAACGAAAATTAAATACCATGTTTTACTTTGGTATTGAAAATGGTTTTCATAATGTTTTTATTATATCAATGTGTTGTATTGATATCTCGTGATTGAAATGTGGGAATTTTATGTTTCCTTTATGCATGTTTTATGTGATATGATTATGTTATGGTTCTTGGGCATTATTATGAAGACGGGTGATTCCGTGATAAACTAAGGGAGGGTGAGCCCGTTATAGCTCTCCAATGCATTGGGTAACGCGAAGGAGTGAAACGTTAAGGTTTCTCCGAAGAGATTTTAGGGAATATACTGTGATGGGTATTCCAAACGTAACCAAGAGGGTTACTCCCTACATAAGAATGTTATGAATGCCTCAAGTTACCTTTATGTCTTATGATTTCTATGATTTATTCATGATTTTATGAGGTATGTTAAAGTGCCTATGTTTTATGGGTAAAGTATGATTTCATTCTTATGTATATATGAACTCATGTTTCCTTTCCATGTTTTTTTTATAACCCATACTGAGTTTTTATGCTCATCCCAAGTTTTTTAAATGTTTTTCACTGGTCAAGGGAAAGGTACATGATAAGATGATAGAGTCAAGGATGTGTCAAGAAATAATCCATGTTTTATTTTAAATGTGTTTCCATTGATGGGAATGAAGAATACTATCTTTCTGTAACCACTTTGTTTATATGTGGAATGTAATGCAAGTTTCATGATCTAATTCTCTAAAACTCTAAACCTGAAAAGATCCTCAATGTGTAATCTTGTAATAACTCAAGATTAAGTAAGGTTTAAGGCTGGGGCCTTATAGTTGGTATCAAAGGTCGGTTTAGATAACTTTAGGAGTTAGAATTCTATTAAATGATTATCCAAAAATATTTTTTTTTCGAAATGATATAGCATTTAAAGATTACCATGTTGCTTTATCTAAGACATGTTTGTTCAGAATGGTTTTCCGCAGAGGAAACAGGGAAGCAGTGCTAGGAAGGCATACAGAAGGAAATAACCTTCCGAATCAGCATCCAGAAATGGTCGGAATTGGAACTGAACAGTTTGTTGCAGTAATGGCGCAGTTGACTCAAGCGATAAATGGCGGTGGTATCCATGCACGAGATCAGCCAGATCAACCGCAGAGGAACATGTCAGTGGTGGAACATTTCATGAGGCAACATCCACCATCATTCAGAGGATCATCTGACCCTGTGCTAGCTGAAGGGTGGATTAAAGCACTGGAGAAGATTTTTGATGTCATGGGGTGTTCAGACAATCAAAAGGTTAGTCTTGCTATTTACCGTTTGGAGGGTGAAGCAGATCAGTGGTGGTCTATGGTTAAAAATATCAGGGACGCCGATGAGATTGATGCTCTTGACTGGGATGAATTCAAAGGTATGTTTCTTGAGAAGTATTTTCCTAAGGCTGTTCGACTTAGGATGGAAAAGCAATTCTTGGAATTGAGGCAAGAGGAAGACTCAGTGGCTGCCTATGAAGAAAGGTTCACTTGATTGGCAAGGTATGCTCCAAATTTTATCCGGGACCTTGATAGTAAAATCAATCATTTCTACTCAGGATTAAAGCCAAAGTATCGAAGGGCATTAGCTTCTCGTGAGTTAAAAAGTTATGAAAAGCTTGTTCGATGTGCTGAGAAGTTGGAAATGGAGTTTGCCGATGACCAAGATTTCTATAACAACCAGCAGAAGAAGAGACCGAGGTGCCAGGAGAAAGGTAAGAATTCTTCAAAAAAGTCTGATGGTAAGAGAACTAAGTTTCCAGTTTGTGATAAATGTGGTAAAAGGCATGCTGGGGAATGTCTTCTGAATTCTGGGAAGTGCTACCGATGTGGTAAGATGGGACATAAGGCTCGTGATTTCACTGAAAAGTATCAAGGTGAAGGTAAGAACAAATTTGATTTACAGTTAGTGAAATGTTATAAGTGCAATGAGATGGGTCACTATGCAAACGAGTGTCCGACAAGGAGCTTGAGTGATGGGAAGCAGTTAGACTACAAGCAGAAACGGGTTGTGAAATCCTTTGCAACTACTTCAGCAGATGTCGGGCCATCAAATGAAGTTGTATCAGGTACTTTGTTTGTTTTTTCATATTATGACAGTGTGTTGTTTGATTCGGGGTCTACACATTCTTTCATCTCTGAAACCTTTTCTAGTAAAATGGGAATACCATCTCAAGAAATGACTCCTGAACTTTTGGTAAAAACACCTGGGCGAAATGTTGAGGCAAAAAGAATTTATAAGAATCTTCATATCCTTATCTGTGGAAAGAACCTACTTGCAAACCTTATTGTTCTACCTCTAGTAGAGTTTGATGTTATCCTGGGTATGGATTGGCTCTCTATCTACCATGCTAAGATTGACTGTAGAGCTAAAGAAGTTTCTTTTCAGAAAGACTTTCAGTTTGTTTACAAGAATGAACCCTTACTTTTGATAACATATCAAGAGGCCGAGAAACTTGTAAAAGATGGAAATGAATGTTACCTTGCACACGTCGTTGAAAATAAAGGATCTGTTCAGATTAATGACGTGCCAGTGGTAAATGAGTATCCTGATGTTTTTCCTGATGAGTTGCCTGGAATAATACCAGATCGGGAAGTTGAGTTTACTGTTGACTTAGTTCCTGATGCTAAGCCAATTTCAAAACCCCCTTATCGAATGGCACAAATTGAACTTTTAGAGTTGAAGGAGCAATTGCAAGATTTATTAGAGAAAGGTTTCATTAGACCTAGCACATCACCATGGGGTGCTCCCGTTTTATTTGTTAAAAATAAAGATGGTTCTATGAGACTTTGCATTGATTATAGAGCCTTGAATAATATCACTGTTAAGAACAAATATCCTTTGCCTCATATCGATGATTTGTTTGATCAGCTCCAGGGAGCTCAGTTTTTTTCAAAGATTGACTTGAGATCGGGGTACCATCAGCTGAAGGTAAAAGAGGCAGATATTCCGAAGACCGCGTTCCGTATGAGATATGGACATTATGAATTTGTAGTAATGCCTTTTGGGCTAACCAATGCACCTGCTGTATTCATGGACTTAATGAATAGAATTTTCCATGAGTTCTTGGATAAGTTTGTGGTGGTTTTCATTGATGATATTTTGGTGTTTTCTAAAAGTAAATAGGAGCATGAAAAACATTTAAGGGTTATCTTTCAAACCTTAAAAGAAAAGAAACTGTATGGGAAATTCAGCAAGTGTGAGGTTTGGTTGCAACAAATTTCTTTCCTTGGTCACATTGTTTCTAAAGATGGAATAACTGTTGATCCTACAAAAACAAAAGTTGTGGAAGAATGGCCAAGACCCACAAATGTAACCGAGATTTGTAGCTTCCTTGGTTTGGCGGGCTATTACCGAAGGTTTGTTAGAAATTTTTCACGGTTATCTAGTCCAATGACTAAGCTAACTCGGAAGGGTGTTAAGTTTATCTGGACAAAAGAATGTGATGATTGTTTTCAGGAATTGAAAAGAAGATTGGTGAATGCTCCAGTTTTGGCACTACCTTCCAGGAATGGTGAGTTTGTTATATACAGTGATGCTTCATTGAAAGGACTTGGTTGCGTCCTAATGCAGAATGATCAGGTAATTGCTTATGGTTCACGACAGTTGAAAACTCATGAGGTAAATTACCCTACACATGATTTGGAATTAGCTTCTGTTGTTTTTGCTTTAAAAATTTGGAGGCATCATTTGTATGGAGTAAAGTGTGAAATATATACCGATCACAAAATTTTAAAGTATATATTCACTCAGAAAGAGCTAAACATGAGACAAAGGAGATGGCTGGAATTAATCAAGGATTATGATTGTACAATTCATTACCATCCGGGAAAAGCAAATAAAGTGGCTGATGCTTTGAGTCGAAAAAGTAATGCTTCATTAACAATGTTGTGGTTGGAACGTGATCCTTTGGTTAACGATTTGATGAACTTTGGCATAGAAGTTGTTGGTACAGGAAGTCCTTCTGTTTTGTTTCAGGTATCAGTGAGATCATCTCTATCAGATAGAATCAAGAAAGCACAGAAGCAAGACAGTGAGTTGCAGAAAAGGGTAGAGCTGGTTCAGAAAGGTAAGTTTCCTGAATTCAACATTGATAATGATTGTGTTTTGAGATTTGGGAAGAGATTGTGTGTGACTTGTGATTCACAGTTGAAGAGAGAGTTGTTATGTGAAGCTCATAGTTCTCCGTTTTCAGTTCATCCGGGAAGTACTAAGATGTATAGAGATCTGCGGGACTATTACTGGTGGGATGGAATGAAAAGAGATATTGCTGATTTTACTGTGAAGTGTTTGAATTGTCAGCAGGTTAAAGCAGAGTGGCAGTTACCGAAAGGGGTGCTTCAGCCTTTACCAGTGCCAGAGTGGAAATGGGAGAATATATCCATGGACTTTGTTGTTGGATTACCAAAGACATCTCGAGGTAATAATGCAATCTGGGTTATTGTTGATCGCTTGACCAAATCTAATCATTTCCTTGCTATACGAGATACTTTCTCTCTTGATCAACTTTACCGTTTGTATCTTAAAGAGATAGTCAGGTTACATGGAGTTCCTCTCTCCATTGTATCGGATCGTGATCTCAGGTTTACTTCTAACTTTTGGAAAGGCCTTCAGAAGTCATTGGGTACTGAATTAAATTTTAGTACAGCTTTTCATCCTCAATCAGATGGGCAGTCAGAACGAAAAATTCAGACATTGGAGGATATGCTACAAGCTTGTTCTATGGATTATCAGGGAAGTTGGGACCAACATCTTTCTTTGGTTGAATTTTCATACAATAACAGTTTCCATTCCAGTATACAGATGGCACCATTTCAGGCATTATATGGAAAGCGGTGTCGAACTCCAGCTTTCTGGGATGAAGTGGGTGAAAGGAAGTTGATGGGACCAGAATTGGTAGAAGAGATGGCAGAAAAAGTTCAGCTGATTCAGAAACACATGAGAACAGCTCAGAGCAGGCAGAAGAGTTATGCGGATAACCGGAGGAAGGAACTATCTTTCAAGGTAGGTGATCATGTTTTTCTCAAGGTTTCTCCTTGGAAAAGTGTGATGAGATTTGGTAAGAAAGGAAAGCTGAGTCCAAGGTTTATTGGACCATACGAAATTCTGGAAAGAGTTGGATCAGTTTCATACCGAGTGGATTTACCTCCGAGTTTATCTCAGGTACACAATGTTTTTCACGTTTCGATGTTGAGAAAGTATATGCCAGATCCATCTCATGTTTTGAGTCCAGAGGTAGTTCAGCTGGAAGAGAACCTATCTTATGAGGAACAACCGGTCCAGATTCTTGACCACAGGGAGAAAGTGTTACGGAATAAGGTGATTAAGCAGGTAAAGGTTTTGTGAAAAAACCACATGATTGAAGAGGCAACATGGGAATCTGAAAATGCAATGAGGGATAAGTACCCCCATTTATTCGATAAGTAAATAAATTGCGGGGACGCAATTTTCTAAAGGGGGGAAGGATGTAACATCCCAAGTAAGTAATGAATAATAGATATTTTTATCTATGTCTTTTAATGATTAAGATAGTGTTATAGAGGCTTAAAATGAAAATAAATACAATCTTATGCATGGAATACACTAATATTCTTAAAAGATTGTTTTACTGCCTTTTGATGGAAAACCATTTTTGAATCTATATTTTGACAATTTTATAAACTATGTTTGTCAAAATAAACTTATCCTTTATGATTGGGACATCAAAATTTACCTTGTGTGAATTTTTGGTATTTTTCTGACAATGTTCATTTTTTAATGAATAGTGAAAAATACTGCATTTTACATCAAAACTGCTTTTTAATCTAATTTATTTATATGATTAGATTATGTTTTGAATTGTTTTTGAAGTGGAATTAGAATATATTTTTACCATTTTATCCAATGGTGGTCATTGGAATCAATTTCACTTTGAAATTAGACTTAAACTGGTGTCAATCTTTTGATACTTATTGTTTTGTAAAAACACGCTATTTGCTCTGGCAGCGGGAATTAATTATTAAATTAATTAATGTGACTTATATGATTTGAATTTTGTAAAATAGACTTCATTTTTGAATTCGGAATATCAAATATAGCTTAGGGTGAATTTTTGGTAATTTTCTGAAAAACTTCAATTTTTGATGAATAGTGAAACCACTAAGTGGTAATCAAGCAAACTGATTTTTCAGTTAAATGAAAGTTTACCACTAATGTGTATTGAATTTTGAAAATCCGACATACATGGTTGTAATTAAGAAGTAAAATGTGGTTCAATGAGATTAAAATAATTTTTTGGTGAATAGTAACTTATAAAGTTTTTAATCGCGATTAGTGGTAATTAGTGTAGTTTAAGGTATAAATAATGCTTTAATAATATGAAATGACCTAGAAAAATGTCCCAACCTTATTGTTTGTGTCATGGCCGACCAAGACAAGCCATGGGTCAACTTGGGGACCCCATGGAGACATTTTGGTTGGGAAATGACATAAATAACTTTTTATTTAATGTAAAAGTAAAAATGACACAAACATAATATGTTTCACGAAAAGACTTTTTACATGGGGTTATAAAGATCAGATATTTGATTATAAATAGTCATTGGAAAGCTAAAAAGATTTCCTACATCATAGTATTTTTTTTATGATTTTAGACATTAAATAAATTAAATTATTTATGACATAATAATGATGCAGCGATGACATCATTATTTGACGATTTAAAAAAAATGGAAAGACAATGTAAAATCTATGAACTACACATGGCCAAAACCAATTGGATGAGTGTATTTCGAACCCTTATCACCTTATCAACGAATTATATCAATGTGGGACCTTTTAAAACCGAAACACATTTTCAAATAAAGTAATATCTCTTTACTTTCCAAAAGTGCCCCTCCTCTCCTCTTATAAAAGCCCCCCACCTCTACCTCATTTCACACACTCCTCAAGCCTTTGGCTCGGCCAACCCCTGCCCATTTACTCTCTCCACATCCCTCTCCTCATCCTAGAGGATTTCCTTTGGGCAGGATCCTTTCAAAGGAAGCCTTTAGTCTCAAATCAAAAGGAGTTACACTTTTAAAGGGAATTCATTCTCTCATGTTCATTTGTTTTATTTTGCTTCTCCAACCCCCTAAACTCTTTTTATTTACTTATTTTGTAACAACACCAGTATCTTCAATATACAAGTATGTTGTTATAATATTTATTTGAGCTACACTCTCACACAACTACATCAAATGGTTAAAGAACATACGGTTTCCGTGGATGGCGAAATTCTGCCTCCCGAAATGATGATTGTTCAACACTCATTTAACACCTTCAAAGGTGGCCATTATGATGTCACTATTTTTATATATGATATATAATATGTTTATGTTTTCCTTAAGCTTCTGTTTTTTTCATTTTTGGCATACCTTTATGGTTTCCATTATGGGTAAACACGATATCTTCATTTTAGGAAGTGCGGACTACCGCCCCCTGAAAGTGATTTGATTCGTTAATACCATATGTGGGATGTGTAAAGGATAAAGTTAATGATATTATATATGTTATTATACTGGAATTATAATATACTCTTATATCATTATTATTCCATTCCAGAAAATATGAAATAGAAATGGAAGTAGCGTTCATGCGTACGTACGGCTTACCGTCTCCATGAACGGTGTATTTCATTTCTTACCTCTAAATGATTATGTAATATTATAAATGCATGTATGTACTGGATATATATGACATATATGATATCTACATCATGAATACCATTCTGGATATAATTAACCTTTGACCAAATTAACAACATGTAAGTGTAAGAAGTCTATTTTTGACTTAAGAACCAAATACCGACAAAATGAACATTATTAACTTAACTGATTACATGATGTTCATAACATGGTATAAAAGGAATAATGAACTTGAAAAAGATTCATAAGCAAGTAGAGATTAACTCAAGTTTATTATTCAGGAGATTAAAGAACGGTCGGGTCAAGTCGGATACGAGGTATGGGACTTCGTCTCAATCTCCTTTCATTGAGGCATATTTTATTTTATACACAACTTTCTTTTATACGGTGTATAAACCACTTTGACTTTTACATTTATTCAAAAGGAATCTTTTTTATACGAAGAGTTTACTAAACGACAAAAGGGAATGTTTTTGTCGTACGTATGCGGCGACAACGACTTCTCCGCCGTCATGACCGTTATTTGAGTTTCGGCTTTCTCTACAAGCCATACCTTTTTTTTAAACGAAAAATAAATACCATGTTTTACTTTGGTATTGAAAATGGTTTTCATAATGTTTTTATTATATCAATGTGTTGTATTGATATCTTGTGATTGAAATGTGGGAATGTTATGTTTCCTTTATGCATGTTTTATGTGATATGATTATGTTATGGTTCTTGGGCATTATTATGAAGACAGGTGGTTCCGTGATAAACTAAGGGCGGGTGAGCCCGTTATAGCTCTCCAATGCATTGGGTAACGCGAAGGAGTGAAACGTTAAGGTTTCTCCGAAGAGATTTTAGGGAATATACTGTGATGGGTATTCCAAACGTAACCAAGAGGGTTACTCCCTACGTAAGAATGTTATGAATGCCTCAAGTCACCTTTATGTCTTATGATTTCTATGATTTATTCATGATTTTATGAGGTATGTTAAAGTGCCTATGTTTTATGGGTAAAGTATGATTTCATTCTTATGTATATATGAACTCATGTTTCCTTTCCATGTTTTTTTTATAACCCATACTGAGTTTTTATGCTCATCCCAAGTTTTTGAAATGTTTTTCACAGGTCAAGGGAAAGGTACATGATATGATGATAGAGTCAAGGATGTGTCAAGAAATAATCCATGTTTTATTTTAAATGTGTTTCCATTGATGGGAATGAAGAATACTATCTTTCTGTAACCACTTTGTTTATATGTGGAATGTAATGCAAGTTTCATGATCTAATTCTCTAAAACTCTAAACCTGAAAAGATCCTCAATGTGTAATCTTGTAATAACTCAAGATTAAGTAAGGTTTAAGGCTGGGGCCTTATACCTCATGCATATAGAATATCTACCATAAATATAAATCTCTTAGCTAATCCATGTAGAATGTATCCCATATAGACAAGAAATGTGCTACCTTAGTCAATATATCAACAATAACCCAAATAACATCATTCTTCTGAGGCATCCTCAGGAGACATTCCACAAAGTTCGTAGTGACATCATCCCACTTCAACTACGAAATGGGAAATAACTATAGTAAATGTCATGGTTTTTAATACTCCACCTTCACTTGCTGATAGGTGTAGCATCAT
This sequence comes from Viscum album, assembly GCA_963277665.1. Classification (NCBI taxonomy): domain Eukaryota; kingdom Viridiplantae; phylum Streptophyta; class Magnoliopsida; order Santalales; family Viscaceae; genus Viscum; species Viscum album. The sequence goes on from OY728158.1 coordinate 1,471,831,308, forward strand.
GTCACGAACCCTATTATCACCTTTTTCATATATGAGAATCGAAACTATCATTGTATGCCACATTATATTTTGGTCACGCCTGTATATACCACCCACTTCAAGGAATGAAATTCCCACATCAACTCATCCCACATAAGCATAGGAACAACAATATGATTCTTGAAATAGATGATCTCATCATCATCTGTCAACCAGTCTGAAGGTGTCTCCATACCTTCAAGGCTCTACCTCAATGGTAAACATTCCAGATCCTAATAATTATTGTCTCTCATCTGTCTCAAAATTATATAGTCCACTGAAAATGATACCAGATTCATCTTTTCCTTATTCCCCTATACCATTAATTGCATCTCAGCTTGTGAAGTCATCATATTTCACCCAACACTAGACTTCTGAACATATTGAGTCTGATTTTTTCTCTTTAAAGAATCAACAACACTATTTCCCTTCCTGGGTGTATATGCTAGTTCAAAATCAAAATAATCCATATACCCAACCCATCTCCACTTCTGAATATTCATATCTCACATGGTAAGATATACCTTAAGATCTTATGATCGTTAAACACAGAAAACCACTCACCCAAATGATAATGCAAGCAACACTTCAACACATAAACCAATACATCCAACTCATGGTCATTGATAGGGAAACTCCATTAAAGTGGCCTCAAAGTTTGTGACCCATACGCCACAAATCGATCTCCCTCCATCAAAACTACTCTAAGCACTATCCTAGAAGCATCACAAAACACAGTGTACTCCTCATATGGTCCAGGTAGGGTTAAAATTGTTTTTGATGTCAAGAACATTATAAACACCTAGAGAACATCCTCATAAGATTCTGACCATTTAAATTTTATTACATTCTTTTTCAAGCCTAAAAACAGTGATGGGAATCAAGAAATGTCTTGGAAGAATATTCAATAATATCTAGTAAATACTAGAAATCAATGGGTATTAAATACGTTTCTTGGGATTATCCCAAGAAACCACTACTTGAACTTTCTCTGATTCCACAAACACACCATCATAAGAGATAATGTGACCCAATAAATATACCTGATCAATATAAAACTGACACTTAGATATCTTGGTGTATAGATGATGATCCCTTTGTGTAATCAAGGATATTTCAAGATACTTGGAATGATCATTATGAGTCTTTGAGTACAATAATATTTCATCCACAAACACTACCACAAACTAATATAGGCATAGATGGAATACACTATTCATCAAGTCCATAAACACTAATGGTTCATTAATCAACCCAAAAAGAATTATTAATAACTCATATAGCCCATACATACTTATAACAGAAGTAATCAGTATATCAGAAGTTCTCTCTCATCTGATGATAACCCGATTTCAAGTAATTCTTGGAAAAGTCCCAAGCTACTCCCAAATAGTCTAAAATATCATCTATTCAAAGAAGAAGATTTCAGTTCTTCACAGTCATCCAGTCCAACTTCCAATAATTGACACAAAAGTGAAAACTCCTTTCTCACTTATTTTCAAAAAACACAGGTGCTTCCCAAGGTGATGCAATCATATAGATAAACCCCTTATTCATCAACTCCTCCAGCTAATCTTGAGCACTTGAATCTTTATTAGAGCCATTATTTATAGTGTAATAGAAACTGGTTCAACTCCTGGCATGAGGTCCATAATAAATTACACATCTCTATTAAGTGGTATACCTAAGAATTATTCATGAAACACATCCTAAAACAATTCCACTATGGGTGGAAAGACATAATGTATCACACACCCTTCATCTAGCATTAGACTAGAAACTTGGGCTGTGAGATCTCCCATTTGCTGAGTAATTGGACCTGCTCGGCCTGCCTGGATTTCCCACTCTCTAGGGTGAATATAGTTATTACCCATAGGATATGTAAAGGCTAATCTCCTATTCTAACTATCAATATGGGATTGGTATGATACAAACTAGTCCATTCCCAAAATTAGGTCGATACCTAACATGCCAAGAATATAAAGATCCCAAATAAAATTATAGTCTCTAACATCAAGAGACAACCCCTTACACAAGTAGATTTCCTCAGAACATACTCCCAATAGTGTATCAATCGTTAACACCCCAATATCGAACACCATCTCCAGGATAAAAAAATTAAAACATTGTGTAGAAACAAATGAATGAGAGGCACCAATATAAAATAAAAAACTAGATAATGTAAAAGGTAGAAGAATGGTACCCACACTATTGATAGTCTATCTTCTCTATCCACAAGTGTTGGATGAATCACATGAAACTATCCTTACCTTCTTCCCTATGATGTAGTTCAATTATCCTAAGCTACATCACTCTGCTAATACATGAACGCTTTCCCTAAAGTACTACATACACTGCCTATATCTCCAAAGATAGTAGAACTATGAATGAAAGCCTAATAATGTATATAATATCCCCTTCCTACTCTCTAATTATATCTAGCAGCCCCATCGTTACCTGTATGTCATAGTTTCATACAAAAGTTTTACCGATGTCCCATCTTGTAGTAGGTTTGGCACTCAACTGGTGATCAGGGACATTGCCGATGATAGTGTCTTGGCCTTCCTCAATGGTGAAAATCACTAGATAAAGTTCCTATACAATTGAACATTCCCCCTAGAAGTCTTCTAATTCTTTGGATAAAGTTCTCATAACGATGCTTCCTACACTCGAAATACGTACCTCTTGATCATCTAGAAGAAACCATATATCTTACACTAGAATCCCCCTTTAGGTTCTTCTCATCTATGATAGAATGATTCACAACTTCTGAAAACTTCTTTAGCCAAAATATGTTCACCTAGGACTTAATTTCAAACTTAATTCCTTTCTGAAATCATTATACTCTAGTATATTTATCCACTTCCAACTCTGGAGAAAATAACTTCAAATATATAAATAATAGAACAATGTTCATCACAATCATACACCCCTGAGTCAACCCCATGAATGCATCTACTCTATCCTACCCAAATGTCTCTGGATTGAAGTTTACTATGAACCTCTCCAAGATATCCTTACATAACATACCATCAGCCTATCCATTCAGAGTTTGAATATCCCTCAAATGCTTCATTGAAACTCATAAAATATGAGCACCCATATTGACTATCTTCTCAGCAGTAATCTCCAAGTTTTCTTGTATAGTATAGATAGACTCAATCCAGAACTCAACTCCCTCAGGTCCACCCTCTCCACCAAAAGTTGAAGGGTGATGCAACTGAAACTATAATGACCCAAATCTCTATCAATGAAATTTATCTTTTTATGTTTATTTCATATAGTATAGATCCCATAAAATCACTTATAAATCACAATACAAACATCATACATGAATAATTAATGAAATAAAAGGTATTTCTAGAAGTTAAGGGACCTATACCAATGAAATAGTAACATGACCTTAGGAATAATAATATGACCCTTAGTAATAGTAAATATGAATAATGATTAGTAACATCACCCACAAAAGTATAAATAGAATTTAGTCACCTTATAAATGAAAGTATCATGCAATTATATCATAGTATCTGTAAATGAATATTTTAAAAAATGTGAAATTAAGTGTTGGTATTTTTGTATGTCATAAATATTTATTTACAATTTTATAATTAATAAATCCATTTAAAATAAAATATATTCATTGAAAATATATCCATAAATTAACATTTTGTTGTCTTGTTATTTTAGGATAATTTTATGAGACCATAGTTATTTTTTGACAGTGTTATAAAATCAGTTATAGATTTAAAATCATTATTTTCGAGTAAATGATGATTTTAATTAACAATTAAATTTCTCATCAATTGAAAATTATTTTCATAAAATGGAGTTCATTTTTTAATACTACACATAGAAAAATGTCGAGGGTGAAGTTTTGGTATTTTTCTAAAATACTTGAATTTTTGTGAATAGTAAAATACAATAATTTATGGTAAATGATAAATACATGATTTATTGAGTCATAGCTGATGTTTGGATGATGTTAGAATCCTTGGTTTTAACTCTCATAAACTTATTATTGTATATAATCAACCCTATTGATTATCTTGAGCATAATAATAAAATAGTGAATATAATAAAGAGAAATCACCCCTCTCCTCCACTATAAATACCAACTTTCACCACATATCCTTACAACTCTAAGCCATGAATCATCCCTAAATTATTCCCAAATACTCTTCCATAGTCTATCAATCATTTCCATGAGGTCTTGATCTTTCCAAAAGACCAAAACACCTTTCCCTAAGGAGGTTCTTAATGAGGATAATTCAAGAGGTAAACTCTCTTCCCTTTTCTTTTAATTTCATTTTAATTTATATTTTTTCTTATCCAATCCTATCATACTCTGTCCAAATGTTCATTATAACTCCATAATAATATACATAATGGAATTATATCATATTAATGGAAATTCATCATCAATATCCTTACTCTCTCCCTTCTATTTTAAAAACAAAATCATCATCCAAGAGGTACTGATTTACAACCTTCGTGAACGATGAAATTTCATTCTTTTATTTTTCCATAATGTATGGTCATGAAACCATTTTTATGGTTGAACTAGATTATAAAATATTTATTATATCTTATGTATAGTTCTGGATCCAATGTATATATATGATATTAAATAAGATAATAAAACGAGATCATTGTGACAAAAAAACTATTAAAATTATGCTAAATGATTATCATTAATGATTCATCCACATACATGGGAAAAAATAATTCATAATACCAATTACACTTCCAGTTGTTTATTTAAATCATATAAATTCCATTTTGTAGAATTATACCCCTTCCATACGAACTTCCATACTCATATACAAGTATACCGACCGGGAATAATAAGAAAAAGAAATCTCTTGAGCAATAAAATTTTATCTTATAACTCATCAACAAGGAAATTAATGAACATAATAAAATTATAATAAATCAAATAAATGTATAAAAGTTAATTAATTAATTAATTAATGGATTTAATTTATTATCCAGGACATTTAGGTCATGTTCATAACACATTCATGCATAAGGTAAGGTTTTCTCCCCAAACCCCCATTTTTCATTCGGGATTACGCTTTCTATATCTTTACCCCAAATGAAATTATTAATTATTCTTGTGTACTCCTCATAAATTATGTATTAATGTTCTTATATATGTGTACCAATTACTCAAATTGGTTAGTGATTATGATTATAGATTCGGGAAAGTTATTTACATCTAATATGTTCATGTTGTTTATGTTTAAATCCATTTATATGAGGAATTAATTGGACTTATAATGTGATGGTTGGGTCTTGATATAGCCCCTTGATTCATCGATAGGTCTCATGAGAAAAAAAAGAATTAGGTTTTGGCTGAGGCCTTACCCTAGTATTTTCAGACGTCTTGGCTGAGGCCTGGATGATATGTTTAAGATATAGAACATTATAAATCCACTAATTATGATATTATAAATTGATAAAACATGATATATTTTACTAGTATAATATCCATGACTAAGTTTTATTCTCTTATGATCAATTATAGGGACTTATTTACTCAGATTTCATTCCTTCCATATTATGATCATGTTTATTTTTAAAGGCCTGTGTTTTTGTTATTAACCATGACTAATGTTTATGTTTATGATAACTTCATCTGTATTACTTAAACTAACTAAGAATCTAAGATCACCACTTTCTTATGTTTTATTTTTTCACAGGATGTGAATATGAATATTACGAATGACTTGTAGGGATAATCTAGAAGTTATGGATGTTCCCAATGGATTATCTATTTTTTCATTTCAAGTTGTAATGTAAAAATTATGTGTGTATCTGGTTTTCCAATGTTACTAAACTATTCAATCCTTCGGGATGTGATTCCTTGTAATATTACAAATGTAATAAAGAAAGTCTCTGGCTTCGAGATACTGAGGTTGGGGTCCTTATAGTAGGTATCAAAGGAATTTTAGCAGAAACCTTGGAAACTGTATTTAGAGAAAATAAATTAGCGAGAATAAACCTAAGATAGACATTGATGATAATAATAGAAGAACATTCTAGAATTTCGGTAAGGTATATATTATACTGATATTACTTTCAATACATACCTATCAGAATACTACATGTGGATGTGGTTTTTGGCACATATGTACCTCGGGGTAACAAATATGACAGGGTGTCCCAGGCCTGACTTGGGGTAACCTAATACTCGACAAAGGGCCTCACTACACACTTGGATTGAAACTCATGAGGGATATGATTATGATAAGTTGCATTTTATTTACAAACTATTATGAAGAATTTAAAACTAAATATTTTCCCAAAGAAATAAAATTTATGATTATGTTAATAGTTATGCATAAAATATAAATTTATGTTAAATGTTTTGCTAGTTTTAGATTATACATTACAATTCCTAAACTAATATAGTGTATGAAATTATTTAGAAATGGTCCCTAGTTAAAGGAATGGAAACTTTATCAATGCATGTATCCCATGTAGGGATTCCATCCAATGAAAGATAATAATGTCGGTATTGGTGCTGTTGCTTGTGCTGAGCAACTTATAACTATATGGGGATAACTCACTTAGGTTAGGAATAATAACCTTACTCGTATAGAGAATCATGATCCACAACATGGAAGAGCAATGTTAGATTGATTTATGCAACAACAACCTCCATCATTCAATGGGACTAAAAACTCATTTGTAGCCGATAAGTGGATAAGTTACTTAGAGAATATATTTCTCACTTTGGGAGGTTATGAAAGGGAAAAGGTTGTCATGTTAGTTTATCATCTATAAGGAGATACAGATCAATGGCAGTCAATAATTTAACACAAAAAGGAGGAGGAAGAAATTAAAAATATATAACAGATGGATTTTTATGAAATTTACCTAGAAAAATATTTTCTTCGTGAACAAGAGTAGATATGGAATGACAATTCTTAAATCTGAGGAAAATAGAGATAAAAATGTTGCCAAGTATGAAGCCAACTTTACAAGGTTAGAAATACATGTTTCAAACTACATACATAATCTAAGGAGAAATATTGATAAATTATTTGATGGTTTAAAACCATTCCTCCAGAGAGAACTAGTCTCACAAAATTTCCCATCATATGAGGATATAGTCTCATGTGCTATGAAGATAGAAAAATAATTCTATAAGCCTTATTACTATATGGTAAATCAAGAGAATAAGAGGTTGGAGGAGAAAATAATGGATAATGGGAAGAATAAAAAAGGGAGTTTTCCAACATGTGATACTTGTGGAATGAAAAACCCTAAAGCCTGCATAAAAGGAAAAAAAGTCTGTTATAATTGTGGAGAAAAAGGCCACCAAGCTCATGATTTCAAGGGAAAGAAATAAGCTACCAATGTTCAGTGAATTTTTTTTAGGAAGATAAGAAACTATGAAATTGATTTTCCAAAGGTTTAAGGAAACATTCCTCATAAAAGGTCATGTGACCAATGAAAGGCTTATGTGATCACAACTACTAAGGTTGAAGTTCCTAATGATGTTGTGGAAGTTAATTTAATCATTTCCTCAAACTTAGACAATGATTTATTAGATTCCAGATCATCTCATTCCTCTTTATCTTCCCAGTTTTGATTAAAACATTGATATTTCTAATTCTCTTTAATAAGGGAGTTTTAAGTCAAAACCTCTAAGGAAAGTCTCTTTGAAACAAAGATGTTCCAGGAAGTTCCAATTATGTCATATAAATGTTCCTTATCTACTAATTTTATCATCACACCTATGCTCAAATTTTATATAATCCTAGGTATATATTGGATTTCAAAATATGATTCTAAAATTTATTGCAAGAAGAAGGAAAGAATGATTTGTGAGAAAGGTTTAGAACCCATTATCTTTAGAGAAGATACATAACCATCTTATTCTTATCAAGACGCACCCCCAATAGCACTACGGAATGAAATTATTAGGGATGAATATAATAAAATATCTATGGGTGAGAAAATAAATCTTAAAATTCAGGATGCGCCTATTGTGAATGAATATGTTGATGTACTCCCAAAGGATTTATCTAGACATCCTTCAAACTAAGAAGTTGCGTTCTCTATTGATTTAATTCCCAGTTCAAGATCTATATCCAAGAATCTTTATAGAATGTCTATGGTGGAATTTGTATAACTGAAGAAAAAACAAGAGGAATTAAGTGATAAAGGATTTATCCACCCTAGTGTTTCTCTATAGGGAGCACCTATTCTCTTTTTCAAGAAGAAAGATGAATCCATGAGGTTGTGCATTAACTATAGAGAAATCAATGCTATTATGGTAAAGAAAAAATATCCCCTACCTCTTATTGATGATTTATTCGATCAACTTCATGGAGCTCAATATTTTTCTAGGATTTAACTTTGATCTAGATATCATCAGTTTCATGTGAGGAAGGAAGATATTCCAAAGACAACATTTTGAACCAGGTATGGGCATTACGAGTTTATAATAATACCCTTTGGACAGACGAATACACCCTCCATCTTCATAGATATAATGAAAATATTTTTCAAGGAATATCTTAATTTCTTTGTTGTTGTATTTATTGAGGATATATTTCTATACTAAAAAATACATGAAGACCATGATAATCAATTGTGGATTTTTCTGAATGCTCTTAGAAGAAATGAATTATATGGTAAGTTTAGAAAGTATAAATTTTAGCTTCAAACAATTTATTTTCATGGACATATTGTCTTAAATGATGGAATCTTAGTTGATAATATGATGAAAAAGGTGATTTAGGAATGAACTACATCAACACACATAACTGAGGTACGTAGTTATATTGGTTTAGTAGGTTATTATCGACATTTCATTTAGAACATTACCCAATTATCTAGCTCGTTAACTAATATTACTCATAAAGGGGTTAAGTTCACATAGAAAAAATATTGTGAATAATTTTTTTAATAATTTAATAAGAAGTTAGTGAATTATATAATATTGACTATGCCATCAATAAATGACAGATTTTTGATTTATAATAATGCATGAAAGAAAGGACTTGTCTGTATCCTTATGCAAAATGATAGAGTTATTTCATATGCATCAAGGTATTTAAAAACTCATGAATAGAACTTTCCAAATCCTGATATTGTGTTAAAAACTATAATATTTTCTCTGATGATATGGATACAATATCTCTATAGTGAAACATGTCAGATATATATGGATCAAAAGAGTTTGAAATATATGTTCTCACATAATGAAATAAACATGAGGCAACGGTGATAGCTCAAGATACTCAAGGATTATGATATTAAATACACAACCACCTTAGGAAGGTGAATAAGGTAGAACATGAATTGAGAATGAAGGATCATGGAGTTCTAAAACATAAGGACTAAAAAGGACCCTGTGTACATGTATCTAGCAAATAATGTCATGGGAATTATCAATAAAGGTAAAAAATCATTACTTATTCAATTAGTTTCCAAACCATCTTTATTGGAAATAATTAAAAGTTTTCAATGTTATAAAGAGAATCTTCAATAAAAAATTAATGTTGCAAATGATGGGAAGTTTCAAAACATCATGTGTGAGGATGGAATTATGAAATTTGAGAGGATGCTATGTGTTCCCTCTATACCGAAGCTAAAAATGGGGTTATTGGATGATGAACATATCTAAAATTTCTCTATACAACCTGGTAGAACTAAGATGTATAAATATTTGAAGGAACATTTCTGGTGGGATAATATAAAGAAGAAATTTTTAATTATGTATCAAGATGTTTAGTCTATCAACATGTGAAGGATGAAAGACCAAAGCCTAGAGGTTTCATGAAACCCCTTTGAATTATTACATGGTAATGAGATGAAATAACTATGGTTTTTTTCACTGTATTACCAAAAACTCTAAGAAATAATGATGCAATATGGTTCATTGTTGATCGACTTACCAATTCTGTGCATTTAATCTCTATAAGGGAGGATTTACCACTAGAGAACCTTGAAATACTCTACATTAATAAAGGTTTAAGAATTCATGGACCACTGATTTCTATTATGTCTGATCATGATCTATGATTTACAATGAAATTCTAGAAATATTTTCAGAAATATTTGGATACTGAGCTTTGTTTGAGTACTTCTTATCACCCTCAAACTGACAGGCTATCTGAAATGACCATTCAAACATTATAAGACATATTGAGATCATGTTCCCTAGACTTTCAAGGTATGCCGGATCATAATTTTACATTGGTATAGTTTTCTTACAATAATATTTTTCATTCTAGTATTCAAATGGAACCATATAAAGCATTGTATGGAAAGAGATGTCATACACCAACATGTTGGGATGAAGTTGGTGAAAGAAATGTTGTAGGACCAAATCTTGTGAAGGAAACAAAAACAAAGGTAAATACTATTCAAGACCATATCAAATCTTCTCAAATAAAAGAGTTATACTGATAATCGAGGGAAGGATTTTGGATCTCAAGTGGGAGATCATGATTTAATGAATGTATCTCCACGGAAGGTTGTTATAATATTTGGAAAGAAATGAAAAATGATCCCCATGTACATTGGTCCTTTTAAAATTCTAGAGAATTATATTTGTGGCTTATCATTTGAAAATTCCACCTATCCTTTCTATGGTACACAATGTGTTCCACATCATTTTGTTAAGAAACTACATGCCAGACCCAACACATCTACTCACTTATGAAGGAATATAATTGTAACCTAACTTATCTTTGTGTAAAGAGCCTATCAGGATTATGGACACTAAAGTACAATTGTTGAGGAATTATATGAATAAGATGGTAAAGGTACATTGTAAAACTCAAAAAATTTAAGAGGTTATGTGGGTGCCTAAGGAGCTTATGTTGAAGAACAATCCAAATCTTTTTGTGGGGTGATAAACTAGAAATTTCAAGGATGAAATTTTTATTTTAGTAGAGAATGTAAAGAACCAAAACTCTATCAATGAAATTTATCTTCTTATGTTTATTTCATGTAGTATAGATAAAAAAATTAATTATAGAACACAATACAAACATTTCAAATGATGAATGAATGAAATAAGAGGTATTTCTATAACTTAAGGAAACTATACTGATGAAATAATAATTTGACCATAGAAATAGTAATACGACCCTTATGAATAGTAAATATGACTAATGAATGGTAACATCACCCAAGAATGTATAAATAAAAGCTAGGAACCGCATAAATGAAAGTATCATGTAATTATATCATAGTATAAGTAAATTAATATATTAAAAATTATTAAATTAAGTGTTGGGTATTTTTGTTAGTCATAAATATTTAATTAAAATTTTATAACTAATAAAATTATGTAAAATAAAATATATTCATATAAAATGTATTTATAAATTAACATTTTTATGGATTATTATTTTATGTTAATTTTATGAGAACTTAGTTGATTTTTAAAAGTTATAAAATCATCTATTGACTTAAAATCTATATTTTTTTGAGTAAATTATGATTTTAATTAAAAATTAAATTTCTCATATTTATAAAAATATTTTCATAAAATAGAGTTCATATTTTAATTCTACACATTGAAAAATCTTTAGGATGAATTTTTGGTTTTTTTCTAAAATACTTGAATTTGTGTGAATAGTAAAATATGATAATTTATGATAATTGATAAATACATGATTTATTGAGTCATATGTGATGTTTGAATGATGTATGAACCTTTGGTTTGAAGTCAAATGAACTTATTACTATATATAGTCATAAGAATCAATACTATTGGTTGTCTTGATCAAAATAATAAAATAATGAATAAATAATGAGAAATTACCGCTCTCCTCCACTATTAATACCACCCATCACCACCACTTATAATCACACCTATAAGACCTTAATATTATCTAAATTCATCCCAAATAATATTTCCAATTGTATAACCCTCATACATGTGCTCTTGGTATTTCCAAATGACCAAAACCCTTTTCTCTAAAGAGGTTTTCAAGGAGGATAATTCAAGAGGTAAACCCTATTCCTTTTTCTTTTAATTTCATTTCAATTTATTTTCTTTTCCTATAATCTCCTCACACCATCTATCCAAATGATCATGATAAATATAATATAAAATATATACTAAAATTATGTCATGTTAAGGTAAGATTCATCTTCAATCTGTTTACTCTCTCTCATTTATTTTAAAAATGAAATCATCGTCTGAGAGGTATTGATTTAAAACCTTTATAGATGATGAACTTTTGTTATTTAATTTATCCTACAAGGATAGTATTAAAACCATTTTTATGGTTGAACTAGATTATTAAATATGTATAATATCTTATTTATGGTTCTGGAAAAATTGTATATATATGATATTAAATAATAGAACAAAACTAGATCATTGTGATCGAAAAACCACTTAAATAAAGATAATCAATTATCATTAATGATTCATCCTCGTATATGGAAAAATAATAATACATAACACCCATTACACTTCTGGTTGTTCATTAAAATCTTATAAATTCAATTCTGGAGAATTATACCCATTCCACATGAACATACATACTCATATATAAGTATATCGTTCGTGAAAACCATAGAAACGAATGCCCCATGCAATTAAATTGTATCATATAACTCATAAAAAAGGCCATAAATAAACATAATAAAATTATAATAAATAAAATACATGTATTAAATGTTATTAATTAATTAATTAATGTGTATAATTTTGTTATACATGATATTAACATCAAGTGAAGAACACATTCATACATAAGGGAGGGGTTTCTCCCTAAACCTCCATTTTTCATTCGGGACTACACTATCTCCCTATTTACCCCAATGAAATTATTAATTATTCTTATTTACCCCTTATAATTTTTTTGTGAATTTTATATATATGTGTACCAATAATAATCCTTATTTCTTTTATAGGGTGTTTAATGTTTTATAATTATCTTTCTCAATCCTTCCCAATACTTAAGCCCGATTAAAGAGAATTTCTCAATTTATTACTCATTTTCAAATACCATCTACAATATGTTTTAAGAAACCATTATTTTTCTAAAATTAAATCTTTTATCATGAGAACTATATTTTTTCATTACCGGTTTTATAAAAAAAATGGTTACAAATAAAAATGATTTTTTCAAAATAACTCTTCTTTGCAAAGTAAAAGGGGTATTTTTCTCAAGCATTCCTCGATGATTTTAAAAGAGTATTTTCATTTCTTTCAAATCCTATGTTGAATTTTATGATTTATCAAGATTAATGTCTTATTATAGTCATCTACTAAATGTTATGAAATGGTTTATTACTGGTTTGACTCTGGATGTGCTATCTTGATACTATTCACCATGCTACTCAGATTGGTTAGTGATTATGATTAAAGATTGGACAAATTTATTTAAATTTAATATGTCATGTTTTTTATGTTTATTCTCATTCACATAAGGATTGCATTGGAATTATAATGTAACAACCTGAAAATTTATGAACAAAATTACCCTTCATGATTTAATTAAATGTCTTATCGATATAGAAAACACATACACTTCTTTTATTATATACAATTGGATTTTAAATGAATGTTTAGTATATTTACCATTTAAAATATAGTCATTGAATAATGATCACATTACTTTTATAAATATGAGATTTTAATAAATCCATTTGGCACAGAAAAATAAATTGATAAAATCATCTTGTAATATCATACCCTATTAAAACCATTTATTAGAGATTCCAATGGAGATAACATTTATGGGGTTTGACCTAGACCAAGATTAATCAGAGATCCAACAACTTAAACCTGAGTGAAACCGTTTACGGGATAAGTTCAAGCTCATTGATATCACAGACGAAACTATGTTCACTAAACAGCCCCATGAAAGCCCCACCATCACACACCTTAATCTTAGTGAATATGATGGCGTGATAAAGGGATATGTATCAAGACACTAGAAATAAGAATTTGTAAATTATTTTTATTTATATAATAATGAATATATTTTCTTCTGATTATTATTTCCATGAAAATATTTTTAAAAGAAAAAATAGTATTTTTAGATAATTAAGAAATATAATTTAAGGATCTATGGAATTTTTGAAATAAATAATATATTAGTAAAATGTTATTATTAAATTAAAATTATTAAAAATAAATGATTATATAATTTTTATGATGTCAAATGAAATTTTTTTATTATGATTTGAAAACTATTTTTCTCAAAACTCGTCAATTTTCAATAAATGCTTGTTTTTATTTTAAAATAGAAAATTCAAATATTTAGAAATTTATTTAGATAAAATTAATATTTTTTTTGAATCAAGAGGGTGAAATTATCTAATGGTGAATTTTTCATAATTTTCTGAGACAATCAAATTTTCAGGTAAAAATTAAATACCATATAAAAATATAGTGTGTTTTACGACATCATAATGTCCAAATATTATTGTGAAAAATACTATAAAAGGTTTAATCGTCCAAATATATGTTTCAATATTAAAATAATATGATTTTAAGTTTATTTTATTTATTTATCAAAGCCTTAGTGAATCCTCCAAGACTTATAATATATTTGAATATTCTAAAATCATTTCATTGAAAGTGTGATTCACCTCCACATGAGCAAAGGAAATATTTTAATATTCTCGGACCATAAAATTATAGAATATTTTATACCACTCACCTTTTCTAGAAACAATGGGAAAAAACCTTGTGATGGTTTTTGGTTTGGAATATTTTATTCTTTACTGTCCAAAACCAAAATAATAAATAAATCCCTCTCCTTTAATATATAAACTAACCCAAGGTACCATTTATCTTCACTAAAACTATTTTAATCTTGACCACCCTATTCCTCCACCTCCCTAGAGTCCTCACAGGGTGTCCCAATCTCCCAAGAAGCCTCTCCCAAGCATTTGAAGTCACACATCCAAGTAAGTGAACCTCACCTTCCTCTATTCCTTTCAATTCAAGAATCTTGTTTGAAATTAGTCTTTATAATTTCAATTGGTTATATTTTAGTCATTTTATAATCTATTCCCTACTATACATTTTATGTTATATGAATGGGATATCATTTATCCACCCTCATTCAAACTATTACCTAAGCCGTTACTATGCTGAAATTCTGTAGGGGATTTCTCACTTCTTATTTCTAGTCAAGCACTTATTTTATATTATAAATATTTAATTCCATTTTATATGTTGGGATATTACATTACATGATCCCCATAATTTATCTTTTATTTATAAGTGATGATATACTCATTTATCTCTCATCAACCTATTTTCTAAATTTCCATATGACGTCGTTAGATTGCTGAAATTGCACCATGATTTTCCATGCCAAAATCATCTGTAGGGAATACCATACCAATTAATCTATTAAGGGTATTTAACTTTATTAAAATATACTTATTGATTGAGGAATTACATGTATGTCTTACAAATTTCTTGATCATGGAATAAATGTAATGTTTAATGATTCCATATTATATGATCTATATGGCACACATAAGCATGAGATTGAAAGGATTATGAATGGTGTGCCCTGATAGCGCTCCAATGCATTGGGTGATGTTTATTATCATGATATGTAATGTTGGGAAAGGGATTTACCAGATTCCTCTATGGTATATTTTTCCACTATGAAGTCTCTGAGGTTTATCTTTAATTTGTGTTTATGTTGTAGTGTTTTAAGTTGTTGTCACATTTCAATGTTATGATTATCATGCTATAACATGCCTTTATATTCTTGTTCATTTATGCCTCATTGATATGCCTATTATAACATGTATAATTATCCTCATGTAATTCCATGTTTATTATCTTATTAGGCTATATAGATCACCCATTTCTTATGTATGTCCTCATGTTATCTATGTAGTATTAAGTTCGAAGGAATGTTATGGTCATGTCAAAGATGTTATTGGTAAAGATGTTTTTTTATTTCATGTTTTAAGTTGTTATGTAATGTTACTAATTTTTCAATACAATAGACCTCTCGATCTTATGAGTTTTCTTAATTGAAAATCCATGCAATGACTCATGATTAAATATAAAATAAAGAGAAGGGTTGTTATAATTGGTATTAATAAATAGGTTTAGTTATTTTTGGGATTAAGTTTAGAAAAACCTAGTAGAAACCCTTATGGGTAAGACTATGTGTAATAAAACATCCCTAAAATTAGGTATGTAAAGATTAAGTTGATTATAAAGGAAATACAACCCTATCTGGATACTACCAGTGGACATGGTTCGAGCACAAATGTACCTAGGAGTAACAACTCTGACAAGGTGTTCTGGGCCTAACACAGAGTAACCTAGTACAATACAATGATAATTACTATGCACTTGTTTTGACACTCATGGGGTATATGATTTGGTAAATTCATATTCTCATTAAAAACAATTATTAGTGGAACAAAAGAATTCCCATAAGAATATATATTAGAAATTAGATCATGGATAACATAGATTGAAGCCTAGAAAATCATAAGTTAAGAAGATAAATATAATTTTTAAGTTATCCTTTTAATGTAATTGGAATACCCTTTACGTGTTTAACATCTTAAAATACTCATCCGTAATTTTCCTTTTATTCTATCCAATGGTTGGAAATAAGAGGAATCATACTAACAACCAATGTGAAGGGCAGTGTGGGGATTTCCCCAATGGGATTCCCAACCAAATGGGAATGGAAATAAAAAAAATTTCATGATACTCTCCCAGTTAAATCAGGTTCTGAATAGAAACCTGGACAAAAAATGTAATGGCCCGGACCTCTCCGGTATATTACATTGTTAAAATGTGGTGTTAGAGGTGTTTCAGGAGGTCAAGGTAACTTATGCCTAATGCTTTGCCAAAATATTCATTTTTGATGAACCATTTCAATGGTAGATAGTTTTGAACTGTAATGTCACGTTACATTTTTAGGTACTTTTGATGTTTCTAACTACCCTTGTTTTGGAGTAGTGACATGGGGGTGCATTTGGGTGAACCTTTAAGGAAAACTAAAGGGCAATGGCCTTTGCACGGTCTGCACACGGTTTGTCTAAAACAGCCTAATCGTGTGAGGAGTGTTTGACGAGGCAGTATCTAACACATGGTTAGCGCACAGTTTGTCAAACCGTGCAGACTAACCATGCAGGTACTTAAATTAGATCCTAAAATTTTGGATCTAACTTGTTTTTGCCTCTAAAGGGTTCCTTTAAGCTCTTAAGTGTCCATAATTTGGGATTACCCTCACTTGAAGGTAGAAGAACCTCTACCAAGCATTTTGGAGGTGATCCGAAGGCTTCTCTTGGTGAATCTAAGAAGGTTTCTTGAGGTATGTGATTGTTCTTGTTTGGTTTCTTAGATCTACTTCTCCTCTTCTCTCGGTTTCTTAGATCTACACCCATTATGGGTAGATCTAAGTGTGTGGATGCCAAATATGATGGGATTTGGTCTTAATCATTATAGGAGAAGAGATTTAAGCTAGTTTTTTGGAGAATCAACCCGGCCTTCTTGAGTGTTCTTTGACCCTTAGAATTTTTGTCAAAAAAACCATTGAGGTGGGGGATTCGTTGCTTCTCTTTCATTTACTTGAAACTGTATTGTTATCATGTTTAATATCGCTGGATGAAAATGGATTTGACATAATAAATCATTTGAACCTGATAAAGAAATTGTATCAACCATATGATATTTCCACTTGTTTTTCTAGATAGTGTGAAATCTATGCTTGCTTTTATTAGCTGTTGTTCTTGATGGAAACTGGTAAAGAACGTAAACCGGGATTAATTTATAATTGTTTGGATAAAGATAAAGAGTCATGAAAACGAATCTGGTTCTTGTGGTAATTTGATGTTAATCAAATTGGCATAGTAAGCCTGTTTAATCAGTTGTGATAGCTTACTGGTTAGGTTTCCTGATGTTGGAACCAACATATTATCAATATGTTAATTCAAAATGGATTAAAGAATTTGATTGTTTGATAATTCCTTGAAGGGTTCTGAGTTAGCCTCTTGATTATTAAAGGGCCATAGCCTAATTGATGTGATGTTTTCTTTCCTGCTGCTTATGCTGTGATGTTATCCTAGATGGTTGTTGTGATATGTGGGGGCATAGAGGCATTTTGGTTGTGGTGGCATATGACACCTAGAGTGGCGAGATGCATCGGTTTATGCATGTGGGTGTTGGGGAGGACACCAGGGATGATGGAATGGGGTGGTTGTGATTATTGGATGCTTTCTGTTTCTTTTAGTTGATTGTCTACTTTACTTTTCCACACTGCTCAAGGTAGCTAGTCTTGCTTACCCTTCTTCTAAAAGAGGCGAAGACGCACTGGGTATGCCCCCTGCTTTTTGTGTTTAGCCTCTCCAGGGAGGATGGGTCTACGCACTTGCTATAGGCCGCAAAGACTCGACGGGTAGTACATCTACTCACCATGTTGAGCCCCTTGTGTTAGAAGCATAGAATGATTGTCTAGAATTCCTGGGAATATAGGAAAGTGTTTTTGTAATTAATGTTTGAATAAATGGTTTTAACCCATGGGTTTGGTGTTTGATGAAACATAATGATGACGTTGTAATCTTTTGAAGGAACAATTGACTTTGGGTGTGATGATAATGAAATTTAATGTGGATTTGTTCATGGTTAATTAATGTTTAAAGAATTAATTAATGTATAGTGGAATTGTTAAAAAGGGAATGAAGTAATCTAATGATGCTCTTAAAATGGTTGTATGCTTATAGGATACCTAGTCTTAGAAGTGGCAGCCCAGAGTCCAAGAGACGTTAGCTGCAGTTGTGTCTAAGACTAGGTTATTCCCATACTGTGGTTGTGAGTTACGATATATTATGTACTTTTTGTTTTTCTATACGCTACTCCACCCTCTCAGTAATGGCAACTGACACTCCGGGGATTCTGAGTCCTGGGGGGGGGGGGGTGTTTTCCCAAAAATTCCGGTGGGAGGATGAATGGATGACTACCCCCTTTGGCCTCGCTCTCTTCTCTTGGTAGATACTTGTGTCTTTAGGCACAACGATTAGTTTTCCCCATATATGTGTGTAGATGGATGTAATGGTTTGTGGTTATTCACACACATATATTCGATATATAGTATCATATGGACTACTATAGGTATAATGTGTATAGGCTGTGATGGCTTGAGGATCCTTACTCGGTGTATGGGCTGTAATGGATTGAGGTATAATACCCGACGTATGATACATGTCATGTGAGATTTGGTGGCTCCCAGAAACTACCTGGTTACTTTTAGTTGTGAGGATGGTGTGTTGCTTCGCCAGGTGTCTACGGGTAAGCCTTTGTGGTGCACGGGGAGCAAATTGTGGTGCTTTACCCAGGTGTCTGCGGGCAAGCCTTTTTGAGAGAGATGCTTAGGACGTGCGACATTGGGGAAAAGCAGAAAACTAGTGGGGAAGTAGTATCGGGGTACCCCTGATATTCATTATTATTTTCTATATTCTTGTATGCGTTACTTGGTGAGAATAACCATGGTGAGGTTGGGAATATAGTAAACCTGTTTAAGTGATGAGTTAGTTTCACTTGTTGTTCGTTGTGCTTTAGCATGATTTCTTTACCTTTGCATTAGAGGCTTCAGGGAGGATCCTTCTAAGTATACTATTATACTCACCCCATGTACATATAAAATATTTTTCAGGTCACTTGGAGCAGGTTGGAGATCAAGCTGGTTTCTACTAGCTTGGGGTTGCATGAGCTGTTCAGGCTTGTGGTTGCTGCTGTTTTTACTTTCTTTTGGGTACTTGCAGTTTTTTTCCCATTCAGTTGTAATACATCTGCATGAAATTTCATATGATTACTTGGGTTTTTTTTACATTTCACTCTGAGTTGGAGTTGATTGGTGTCTGTCTTATCTCTCTCTTCCACATGTGTTCTCTTAGAGGGTAATGCCTCCCATTTTGTGTGTTACTATACCCTTGGTGCTAGTCGCCAACCCGTGGCCTACTGGAGGTGGGACTCAGGGGTCATTATATCCCTTCTCACATTTCCAGCCCAGGAGGGGTACAATTTGTTGGGAGGGGGTTGTGACAGAGTGGTATCAGAGGTCTGGTTGAGGGATAGGATGGTGTTTGGAGTTAGGCACACATTAGGTTGCATGGGTTGGTAGAGAAACAATGTCATTCATGTTTAGAAAGTGAGGTAAACACTGGAGACCAGCTGAGAAATAGGCATTTAGGGCCCCCTATGATCTGATGTATGAACCTTTAAGTTTACAATGGCTACTAAACAAGGTGATACTAGTTACAGGGTAGAGACATAGGAAAAGATCATGCATCATTCTTCTTTGTGGCTGTGTTTGAATGGGTAGACCTTGGGATCGGTTAACCTAAAATTAATAAGGAAAATAATTAAATAATTAATGTTGAGTCCTCCATATTTTAGGTTTAGGAGCTATAATGGTTTGTTATTTTACAGGCATGACTCTACGACGATGTCCTCATCACGTTTTCACAGAAAACATCCAGCAGGTCGTCGCAGGTTAGAGGTTGACGACGACGAAACTTGGAGGAAGAAACTCCGAGAGTTTCAGCGCTAGAGTCTGCAGAAGTATGGGGGCTCTATTTCAGATGCAGTCACAGAACACTGGTTAGAGTAGGTCGAGATAGGCTTTAGTTAGATACGTGCTCGGAAGGAGCACTGGGTGTCCTTAGCTGTGACGATGCTGTGGGGAGCAGTAAGGCATTGGTGGTTCTTGTTCCTCGGGGATTGTGAGAAGTCAACGATCTCAAGGGCCGAGTTCCGAGGAAAGTTTAGAGTCGAGTTTCTTTCTTCGACTGCGAAGGTGTCCAGTCGCCAGGAGCTTCTTACCCTTCGACAGGGGAGATCCACTGTTCGAGAGTTTGGAATCCATTTCACAAACCTTTTACAATATGCTTCAAAACTATTACAAGATGAGGAGGATGCGGTGAGGCATTTCGAGGAGGCTTCGCGTCCAGAGATCCAGTGCCAGGTCACCCCATTTATGCTGAAGACATATCATGAGGTGCTAGCGAGGGTAGAGGTTGCCGAGAGGACTTTGGCCAGGACATGATCGTTACGAGAGGGGGATCTTCATGATCCCTCATGAAGCAAGGCTGTGGTTCGGGGTTCTCGGTTTTCAGGGAAGAAGTGCTTTCGTTCAGCTGGGGGTAGGTTTCATCCCTTCAAATCTCATTTCTCCAGAGGCAGAAACTCTCAGGCCTATGCCAAGGGATCAGGTGCTTGTTTTTCTTGGGGTGGTCATGGCCATCAGCAATGGGAGTGACCGACCTTTCAGAGTGGTCATCATGCACCGGGAACTATGCTCCAGG
Source organism: Viscum album (assembly GCA_963277665.1). NCBI lineage: Eukaryota > Viridiplantae > Streptophyta > Magnoliopsida > Santalales > Viscaceae > Viscum > Viscum album. The sequence continues at coordinate 1,471,852,617 of OY728158.1, forward strand.
TTCCTCCATTAAGGCAGTTCCAGCCGAGGCAGCAGCAGCCAATTTCACCAGCTTTAGATCAGTAGAGGGTAGATGGGGCAGGCAGGGGATAGCCCCATGATGCTCCCCATCCTCAGAGAGCAGAGTGGGACCATGGTGGTGGTGGTCATCAGGGTCAGAGAGGCTGTGGTAGAGGTCGTGGTCAGCTTCATGCTCTAGCGTTGCTAGTGCCAGATGAGCCCGATGTTATTCGAGGTACCCTTTTCTTGTTTTCTACCTTGGTGTATGCCTTGTTCTATTCTGGAGTGACACACTCCTTCATATCACCTACCCTTGTCCATGCTTTGGTACTTGAGGTAGAGAGGCTTACAGTTCCCTTGGCGTTGACTACACCAGTTGGAGGTCCAGCTGACTTGTTTGAAGTATGTAGAGACTGTGAGCTAGTGTTGGGGAAACACCTCTCTTGGGGAGATTTCCTTTTTTATGAATACAACCATATGATGTCATCCACAACATGGATTTGTTGTATTAGATGCAGGATATCGTGGATTGCTTCAGAAAGAAAGCCATTATCCTTGGTGAAGATGGAGAGAAAGTGGTGTTTTTTGGTGAGCGATATCCTCAGATGGGTCATAGGAACATTCTGTCCTGATCATCCATGATGGCTAAGATGATGCTGAGTTCTTCAGAGGTTCAGTAGTTGGCATTTCCTAGGGCCGTAGAGGAGTACCCTGATGTCTTTCCAGAAGAGGTTGTAGCATTACCCCCTCAATGAGAGATCAAGTTTGGGATCGAACTACAACCAGGTGAATATCCTATATCTATGTATTCATATAGGATGGCCCCTTCCGAGTTATGAGAAATACGTATACAGCTTGATGGTCTATTACAGTGCGGTTTTTTTCGTCCAAGTGTGTCACCATGGGGTGCACCAGTTTTGTTCATGAAGAAGGCCGACAACAGTTGGGGTTGTGTGTCGATTATCTTCACTTAAACAAAGTGATGATAAAGAATCGCTATCCTATTCCGCGAAATGATGACTTATTTGATCAACTTAAGGGTGCAAGTTGGTTCTAAAATATCAACTTGTGGTCAGGATATTATCAGATTCGTGTGAAGGATGAGGATATCCCGAAGACTGCTTTCCTTTGTCGTTATGGGCATTATGAGATTATTGTAATGCCGTTTGGAATGATTAATGCTCCAACTGTATTCATGATATTGATGAATGTTGTGTTTCTAGAGTTCCTTGACAAGTTCGTGGTAGTTTTCATCGATATCATCCTTTTGAACTCCATGTCTGAAGATGAACATGTAAAGCATCTATAAGCCGTTTTGGGAGTTCTTCGTCGACATCAGCTATTTGGGAAGTTGTCTAAGTGTGAGTTTTGGGCTTGATAAGTCAGTTTCTTGGGTCTTGTTGTGTCCCAACAGGGACTAGCTGTGGATCCATTGAATATTGAAGTAGTTGTGTCTTTGGAAGCCCCCAAGATGGTGTCAGAGGTGCGAAGTTTCCTTGGTCTCGTAGACTACTACAAGAGGTTCATAGCCAATTTATCATGAGTTGCGACTCCGCTGATAGCTTTGACTAGGAAGGATCAGGAATTCATATGGACTGATCAGTGTCAGGCAGCTTCCATGTATCTAAAGGAGAAGTTAGTAAGTGCCCCAGTCCTTTGTCTTCCAGCTAAGGGAGTTCAGTTCGATGTTTTCTATAATACTTCACTTTGGGGGTTAGGCTGTGTTCTCATGTAGCAGAGGTCAGTTGTTTTTTATGGGTCTCAGTATTTATATCCCCATGAATGCAACTATTCCACCCATGATCTTGAGTTGGTAGCTGTGGTGTTTTCTTTGAAGTTGTGGAGACATTACCTCATTGGTGAGCACTTTGTTGTTTTCACTGATCATAAGATTTTGAGGTATGTTTTCTCCCAGCGTGACCTGAACTTATGACAACATTAGTGGGTGGAGTTCTTGTAGTCATACGACTTGGAAATATCATATACACCTGGAAAAGGGAATTTAGTAGCTGATGCGCTAAGCTGAAAGTCATGTAGTGATGCTGTTCGTGAATCCGGTGATTCCTGGAGAGTAATGGAAGAACTGTCCACATTACATCTTAATATGGGAGAAGTTGGGGGTAGAGGCTTTCTTTTTTAGATGACAGTACATTTATCCCTGATGCAGAAGGTAGAAGAGTCACAGTTTGGAGATCTTGAGGTGGAGGTCTGGAGAGACCGAGTTGTTTTTGGCGAAGCCCCTGATGGTTGGTCAGAGGATGAACAACACCAAATATTGTATCATGGAAGGATTTTTGTTCCCTTGATGATGCACGCTACGGTCCTCAAAGAGTTACATAGTTCACTTTTATCAGTACATCCTGGCGTGATAAATATGTACCGATCCTTGAGTAGTCAGTTTTGGTGACCTGGGATGAAACATGCGGTTGTAGAGTTTGTGTCTCGATGTTTAGTCTTCCAGAAGGTGAAGGCCGAACACCGTGTTCCAGGCGGTCTTCTTCAGCCAATAGAGATTCCTCAGTGGAAGTGGGAGGACATCTCAATGGACATCGTCACTGGTTTACCTCGAGCTCCTGGAGAAAATGATGCAATTTGGGTGGTAGTGGATCGTTTAACAAAATCGTCCCACTTTATAGCAATCAAGGAGTCCATCTCAGTGGAAGTTTTGTCAAGTCAGTATCTAGAGGAGGTGGTAAGACTTCATGGATTCCCTAGGATGATAATTTCTAATCGAGATCCTCGTTTTACCTCTAGGGTGTGGAGAGGTCTCCAACATGCTTTCGGTTCTCAACTATGCCTTAACATTGCTTTTCATCCTCAAATGGATGGTCAGACAGAGCGAACCATCCAGAATCTTGAAGACATGTTACACTCTTGTGTTCTTGATTTTGATGGATCATGGATGAGGCACTTAACCATGGTAGATTTCTCTTACAATAATAGTTTTCAATCCACAATCGGTATGGTGCCATTTGAAGCCTTGTATGGTCGTCCTTTCCATTCTCCGTTGTGCTGGACTGGGGTCGCAGAGTCAGAAATTCTCAGACTAGAACTAGTACAGAATACAACAGAGATGGTTCAGGTGATTCATGAGAGGATCAAGACAGCGCAAGATAGACATTAATCACATGCTAATCAAAGGATGAGACCCTTGGAGTTTAATGTTGGGGATCATGTGTTTCTGAAGGTGACTCCCCATCATGGGTAGCGATGGTTTGATTGTGGAAGTAAGATTTTCCCCGGTTTGTTGGGCCTTTCAAGGTGTTAGCTCGTGTTGGAACTGTGGCGTATCAAGTAGCACTTCCCCCACAGATGAGTTAGATACATGATGTTTTCCATGTATCACAGCTCCATCATTATCTTCATGATGTCTCTCAGATCATTGATTGGGGAGAGATCGATGTTGATGATGATGAAACATTTGATAAGCGACCTGTGGAGATCCAAGACTGTAAGGAAAAGGTGTTGTGTGGGAGTTCTATCCCCTTGGTTCGTGTCTTGTGGCGACACGGTGGAATGGAGGAGAGTACCTCAGAACGTGAGTCAAAGATACATGGTCAGTACCTAGAGTTGTTTGATGTTTAACGATTTTCATATATCGATGTAACTTATGTGGTTATGAAACATTCATGTTTATGATATGGCTCCCTTTGTTTCTTTTGTGGCTTGATCTCTTTTGAGAGGTATCTCAATGGGTGGTTATTCAAACCCTGTTCGTTTTTCTTTTTAGGTGGGTTTTGGATTCTTGAGGAAGAGAATGTTTTGAGAGGTATCTGATGTAATGTACCAGACCACTATGGTCCATTACCTTGTGAAAATGTGGTGTTAGAGGTGTTCTGGGAGGTCAAGGTAACTTATCCCCAATGCTTTGCCAAAATATTCCTTTTCGATGAACCGTTTTAATGGTAGACAGTTGGGAATTGTAATGTCACATCAAGTTTTTATGTAATTTTGATGTTTCTAACTACCCTTGTTTTTTCCTTTCAAAAAAAAACTACCCCTGTTTTGGAGTAGTGACTTGGGGGTGCATTTGGGCGAACCTTTAAGGAAAAATAAAGGGCAGTGGCCTTCACTCGAGCTGTGCATGGTTTGTCTAAACCGTGCGGCAAGACCAAGTATAGGTAATCCTGGAGATAGTGGCTAACGCATGGTTAACGCACAGTTTGTCTAACCGTGCGGCCTAACCATGCGAGGATTGTTTGATGAGGCAGTAGCTAACAGACAGTTAGCGCACGGTTTGTCAAACCATGTAGACTAACCATGCAGGCACTTAAATTAGATCCTAAAATTGTGGATCTAACTCATTTTTCCCTCTAAAGGGTTGGTTTAAGCTATTAAGTGGCCATAATTTGGGATTACCCTCCCTTGAAGGTAGAAGAACCTCTCCCAAGTGTTTTATAGGTGATACAAAGGCTTATCTTGGAGAATCGAAGCTATTTTCTTGAGGTATGTGATCGTTCTTGTTTGGTTTCTTAGATCTACTTATATCTAATTCTCCTCTTCTCTCAGTTTCATTGATCTACACCCATTATGGGTAGATATAAGTGCGTGGATGCCAAATATAATGGGATTTGGTCTTGATATTTATAGGAGAAGATATTTAAGGTGGGTTTTTGGAGAATCAACCCGTCCTTCTTGAGCATTCTTCGATCCTTGGGGTTTTCGTCAAAAAAAAACCTTTGAGGTAGGGGATTCATTGCTTCTCTTTCTTTTATGTGCAACTGTATTGTTAGCATGTTTAATCCTGCTAGATGACAATGGGATTGACATAATAAATATTTTTGAACCGGATAAAGAAATTTTATCGACCGTATGATATTTCCTCTTGTTTTTCAAGATATTGTGAAATATTTGCTTTCTTTGGTTAGCTATTGTTCTTGATGAAAATCGGTAAAGAACGTAAACTGAGATTAATTGATAATTATTTGGCTAAAGATAAAGAGGCATGAAAATGAATCTGGTTATTGTGGTAATTTTATGTTTATCAAATTGGCGTAGTAATCATGTTTAATCATTTGTGATAGCTTACTAGTTAGGTTTCCTGATGTTGGAACCAACAGATTATAAATCTATTAATTCAAGATGGATTAAAAAATTTGATTGTTTGGTAATTTCTTGAAGGGTTCTGAGTTACCCTCTTGATTGTTGATGGGCCATATCCTAATTGATGTGATGTTTTCTTTCCTACTGCTTATGTTGTGATGTGATCCTGGATAGTTGTTGTGATATGTGGGGGCATAGATTCCTTTTATTTGTGGCAACGGATGATGCCTAGAGGGGTGAGATGCGTCGGTTTATGCATGTGGGTGTCAGGGAGGACACCAGGTATGATGGAATGGGATGGTTGCGATTGTTGGATGCTTGCTGTTTCTTTTGGTTGATTGTCTTCTTTACTTTTTCCCACTTCTCAAGGCAGCTGTTCTTGCTTACCCTCCTCCCGAAAGAGGTGAAGACGCATAGCGTATGCCACATGTTTTCCGTTTTTAGAATCTCCATGGGGGATGGGTCTACACTCTTACTATAGGCGGCAAAGACTCGACAGGTAGTAAATCTACTCACCATATTGAGCCCCTTGTGTTAGAAGCATAGAATTCTTTTCAAGAATGCCTGGGAATATTGGAATGTGTTTCTATAATAAATGTTTGAATAAATAGTTTTAACCCATGGGTTTGGTGTTCGCTGAATCATAAAGATGAGGTTATAATCTTTTGAAGGAACAATTGACTTTGGGTGTGATGCTAATTAAATTTAATGTGGATTTGTTCATGGTTAATTAATGTTTAAAGATTTAATTAATGTAAAATGGAATTGTTAAAAAGGGAATTAAGTAATCAAATAAATCTCTTCAAATGGTTGTATGCTTATAGGATACTTAGTCTTAGATGTGGAAACCCAGAGTCTGAGAGACGTTATCTGTAGTTGTGTCTAAGACTAGTTTATACCAATAGTGTGGTTGTGAGTTATAATATATTCTGTAATTTTTGTGTTTCTATACTCTACTCCACACTTTCAGTAAGGGAAACTGACACCCCAAAGATTCTGAGCCCTGGGGGGTGTTTTACCCAACATTCCGGTGGGAGGATAAATGGCTAACTACCCCCTTTGCCCCCACTCTTTTCTCTTGGTAGATACTTGTACAGTTAGGCACAATGGTTAGTTTTCCCCATATATGTGTGTAGAGGGCTGTAATGGCTTGGGGTTATTCACACACATATATTCTTGATATAGTATCATATGGACTACTATAGGTGTAATGTGTATAGGCTGTGATGGATTGAGGATACTTACTCGGTGTATGGGCTGTAATGTCTTGAGGTATAATACCCGACGTATGATACATGTTATGCAAGCTGTGGTGGCTTCTGAAAACTACCTGGTTACTTTTGGTTGTGAGGATGGTGTGGTGCTTTGCCCAGGTGTCTGCGAGCAAGCCTTTTTGGTGCATGAGGTGCAGATTGTGGTGCTTCGCCCAGGTGTCTGTGGGAAAGCCTTTTTGGAGAGAGATGCTTATGACATGCGACATTGGGGAAAAGCGGCAAACTAGTTTGGAAGTAGTTGCGGGGTACCCTTGATATTCTTTATTATATGCTATATTCTTATATGCGTTACTTGGTGAGAGTATCCATGGTGAGGTTGGGAACATTGTATACCTGTTTAGGTGTAGAGTTAGTTTCACTTGTTGTTCACTGTGCTTTAGCATGCTTTATTTACCTTTGCACGAGAGGCTTTGGGGAGGATCCTACTGAGTATACTATTATACTCACCCTATGTACATATAAATATTTTTTCAGGTCACTTGGATCAGGTTGGAGATCAAGATGGTTTCTACTAGTTTGGGGTTGCAGGAGCTATTCAGGCTTGTTGTTGCTGCAGTTTTTACTTTATTTTGGGTACTTGAAGTTTTTTTCCCTTTAAGTTGTAGTACTTCTGCATGAAATTTGATATGAGTAAATGGGTTTTAATTTACATTACAGTCTAGGTTGGAGTTTATTGGTGTCTATCTTATCTCTCTCTTCCACATGTGTTCTCTTAGAGGGCAATCCCTCCCATTTTGTGTGTTACTATACCCTCGGTGCTAGTAACCAACCCGGGGCCTACTGGAGGTGGGACTCGGGGGTCATTATATCTCTTCTCACATTTCTAGCCCAGGAAGGGTACACTTTGTTGGGAGGGGGTCATGAAAAAAGAGCCCCCCCAAGAGAGAAACTCGCAGTCATTAGTTTCATGCAACAAAGGCCTCATACTTTCAGTGGATCATCAGATCCCTTAATCGTGGAGCAATGGATCAATTCCATTGAAAATATATTCTCTATACTTCAATGTTCCAAATAAGAGAGGGTTCTTCTACCCATTTATCGTATGGAGGGTGAATATGATCAGTGGTGTACTCTGATCAAGAATATGAAACCTGAGGAAGAGATTGATTAAATGGAGTGGAAGGATTTCTAGAAAATCTCTTTTGAGATATATTTTCCCTCCACCCTCCACCTTTAGATGGAAAGAGATTTTCTTTCACTCAATAAAAAGAATGATGAATTTGTTGGGGGTGTATCAATAAAACTTAACAATATATGCACGATATGCCTATAGTTCTGTTGTTACCCCATAATTCAAGGTTGACCACTTTCTTGGTGGGGTAAATCCCAGACTATGAAAATCCTTGGAAATCCGTGGCTTTGATGGCTACGAGGAAATTTTCTGATGTGCCCTGAATGCCAAGATATAGATCGGTGAATCACAGGGGTATGATGGGGATAATATGCGAAATGTGAAATTTACTTTTGGGAGTCTGATGGATAAATCCAATGGGGCTACGAAATCCAAGAACCCCAATTTCCAATGGTGCATAAAGAAACACCCCAGATATTAACTAAGGAGAACACGAAAATTCTATTAGTGTGGAAGGGATGGGAACTTGGAAAATGATTTCCGACAGGAGAAACCCTCCAATGTGATAGAAAAAAGGAATTCCCTGGTTGAACCCTAATGCGTTGTTCATTGCTGCAACTACAAGGAACCAGGGCACTTTATGAACCAGTGCCCTAAGCCAAGGGTTTTAGAAGGCAACCAAAAAACTCTAGGGTATAAAGGGTGATATTTTTCCATCACAACTACTAAAGTGAATCCCAAAAACGAAGTGGTGATAGGTATGCTAGTTATTCATTCAAAAATAAGGAACGTACTTTTGGATTCTGGTTCTACTCATTTCTTTATATCACAAAAGTTTAGTATAACTATTCAAACACCACTACAATGAATGGAAGTAGAGATGTCAGTGAATATGGAAAACAAAGATATTATTACATCCCATGAATATAACTCCTCCCCTATCAAAATTTGTGGATTGAACTTCCTAGTGAACCTTGTTATACTTTACTTGGTTTAATTTGATACAATTATATGCAAGGAATGACTTTCCCTATATAGATCCAACATAAATTGCCGTGAGAGGTGTATCACTCTCCATATGGAGAATTGACCCATAATTCTATACAAGTACATGGTGGAGGAATAATATTCTTTAGAATCATCATCTCAAGAATGGATATTATTGCCCTATGAGTAAGCGTATCTTGCTCCAATAATTGAGTATAAGAAACAAATCATTCTCAAATACATTCCTATTGTGATGGAATTCACTGGTGTGTTTCCTGAGAATTTCATGGTCTTCATCCTGGTTGAGAGGTCAAATTTTTGATTGAATATATACTTGGGGAATTTCTAATATCCAAGAATCTATATATAATGGATATTGCAGAACTTGAGGAGCTAAAGAAACAAATACAAGAGAATATGGATATAGGGTTTAGATGCCCAAGTGCTTCACCATAGGGTTCACCAGTCCAATTCTCCAATAATATTGATAGGTCAATGCAGCTTTTCAATTATTTTCATGAGCACAAAAAAATAACCATAAAGAAAAAGTATCCATTTCCATTAATTGATGACTTGTTTGATCATCTACGTGGATGACAATACTTCTCCAAGGTGGACCTTTGATCAATATATTACCAATTAAGGTTAAAGAATGAGGATATACCCAAGACTGTTTTTTGTATAAGGTACATGCATTATGAGTTCATAGTAATTCCATTCAGACTCACTAATGATCCAGAAATCATTATGAACCTGATGAATTGGGACTTTAGAGATTAACTCGAAAAATTTGTGATATTATTTATAGATGATATTATAATATACTCCAAAACAGAGGAGGATCACGAGGAGCATCTGAGCACTATGATAAAGAACTTGTGAAAGGAGAAGATCTATGAAAAGTATAACAAGTGTGAATTCTGGTTGAAGGAAGTCTCATTCTTGGGGAATATAATCACAAGTAATTGGATATCTGTGGATCCTTCTAAGACAAAAGAAATTGAAGGATGGACAAGGCTAAAATCTAGGAAAAATATCCATAAAATCCTTAGGTTATCTGGATATTATTTCCAATTTGTGAGAAGTTTAACATGATTGTAAAACACTCTTACTAAGATAAATCAGAAGGGAATAAAATTTTCTTGGAATGATAAATGTGAAGAAATATTCATGGAGTTGAAAACGAAACTTATCACAACCCCTGTTCTCACACTACCCACAAGTGGGGAGATTTTCATAATTTTCATAGATTTTTCAAATAAGGGATTGGGATGTGTCTTGATGAAAAATGAAAAAGTCATTTCCTACACCTCAGGGCAGCTGAAAATTCATGAGAAAAACTATCCCATGCATAATATAGAGTTAGAAGCTGTGATATTTTCCATGAAAATATGACGACATTATCTGTTTGGGGAGAAGTGTGAAATATATATGGATAAAAAAATTCTCAAATATATATTCAACCAGAAAGATTTGAATATGAACAAATGAAGATGGATAAAACATATCAAGGATTACGATTGCTCAATCCACTACCATCCTGGAAAAGTGAACAAGGTAGAATATGATCAATGTTTAAAATACCTAGTAATTATATCATTAATGAGAATTAATAAAGATCCAATCTTATTATATTTCAAGAGGATGGACATCAGAATCACAAAGAAAAGAAAATAATCAATCCTTTCACAAATGATTTCTCAGCCATCTCTTTTGGAAAGGTTAAAGGATGCTAAAAAGATGATGTGGTAATTCTGAAGAAAGTGGAAACTATCATAAAAGGGAAATCCTCAGAGTTCAATGTTAATGAAGAAGGAATTGTGAGATTTGGGTCAAGACTTTATGCTCCATAAAATACTGAGTTAATGAAAGAACTTTTGGATGATGTACATAGTTCAACCTTTTCCATTCACCTAAGAAACCCCAAGATGTATCGAGATCCCTGAGAGAACTATTTGTGGGATAAAATGAATAAGGAAATCACATAATATACATCAATGTTTTTGGTATGTCAGAAAGTCAAGGATGAAAGACAAAAGTATAAGGGGATGAGGAAACCATTACCCATACCAATATAGAAATGGGAAAACATCACCATGGACTTTGTCACTGGAATTACAAAGACATCCAAAGGAAGTATTTCTATCTAGCTTGTTATGGGTTTTCTTACAAAGACTACACATTTTATTGTGATTTGGTAGGATTTATCACTAGATCAACTTGCACAGATATACATTAGAGATGTGGTAAAGATGCATGGAGTACTACTATAGATTATGTCTAATCGAGATCCAAGATTCCCCTATATGTTTTGTAAATGTCTATATAATGATCTAAACACTGAGTCTAACTTTATTATGGATTATCATCCCCAAACTGATCTCCAATATGAGAATTGTATCTAAATTCTTGAGGATATATTGACAAATTCCTCAGTGGACTTAAAAGGTAGATGGGACCAACATTTTCCTTTTGTGGAGTTGTCTTACAACAACATTTTCCATTCATGAATCCAAATGGCCCATTATGAATCCCTTTATAGGAATAGGTAAAAAACACCAACATTTTGGGATGATATTGGGGAATAAAAACTTCTAGGTCTTGAAATGGTCGAAGAAATCATGGAGAAGGTTAAGACCATAGAGAATCACATCAAAGCTACTCAGATTTGAAAAAAGGGATATGATGACAATCATCGATGAGTCCTAGATTTTGATGTTAGAGACATGATATTTCTTGACATATCTCCATTCAAGATAGTTATGAGATTTGGGATGACGGGAATGATTAGTTCAAGGTACATCGACCATCTTGATATCCTTGATCGCATCAGAGCAGTGCCCCATCGATTAACACTCCCACCAAATTTGTCTCAAGTACACGTTGTATTCCATGTATCCCTTTTAAGAAAGTACATACCATAACCATCACCAGTACTCAATACATCAGTGGTACCATTGGAGAATGAAATTTCCTATGAGGAGTAGCCGGTGAAGATAACATATCATAGAGAAAAGGCTATAAGAAATAAAAAAATCCCTCATGTAAAAGTGATGGGAAAAAACCCTAAGTACGAGGAAGTAATGTGGGAACTAGGGGAGTTGATGAAGTAGAGTTAACCTCATCTATTTTACTGCAGGAAAAGGAAATTTTAAGGGTTAAATTTCTTAAGGGGTGAAGGTTGTAACAACCCGAACATTAATGAATAAAATAACCATTTTTATTTAATTAAATGTATTATGGATATAAAAAACACATACAATTATTTTATTATATCCAATTGTATTTTAAATTTCCATTAAGTATATTTACCATTGATAATATAGTTTTTTAACAGTGATCACATGACTAGTATAAATATGGTATTTTAGCAAATCTATTTGGCACTAATAAAGGAAGTGATGACCTCAACCAGTAGGATCATACCCTATAAATCCAATTTATCATAGATTCTGAGGGATATATCGTTTATTTTCTTTGTTACAAACCAAGAACTAGATTATATCCAATAACTTAAGCATGAGAAAAACTGTTTATGGTAGAAGTTTTAGCTAATCGAGGTCATGGCCCAAACCATGTTCACCAAACGAACCCATGAAAGCCCCACCATTGCACACCTTACTCTTAGGGAATATGATGGAGTGATAAAAATATATCTATCAAGACCCTATTAATAAGAATATGTACATTATTATTTTATATAGAATACAAATTATATTTTCTTCTTATTATTATTACATTGTAAATAATTTTTAAAGCAAAAAATTGTATTTTTAGTTAATTAAACAAATCTAATTTGGGGATTTAATGAATTTTTGGAATAAATTATATTTTAATAAAATATTATTATTACATTTATCTTATTAAAAATGCATGATTATATAAATTTTATGAAGTCAAATGTAATTTTTTATTATGCTTTGAAAACTGTTTTTGTTAAATCCCATCAATTTTCAATAAAGGTCGGTTTTTATTTTAAAAGTAAAAATTTCCATATTTATAAAATTATTTAGATAAAATGAATATTATTTTTGTAATCAGGACACCAAAATTATCCAATGGCGAATTTTTCGTAATTTTCTGAGACAATCAAATTTTTGGGTAAAAATCAATTACGATATAAATATAGTGTGTTTTATGACATCATAATGGCCCAATAGTGATGTAATAAATTCAATAAATAGGATATTAGGAAAAATATGTGTTCTATGTTTAAGATATTTCTATTTTTGGTTTATTTTATTTATTGTTTAAAGCCTTAGTGAATCCTCTAAGTCTTACAATATATTATAAGATTCTAAAACCATTTCTTTGAAAGTGTGACTCACATCCACATAAGAAAGGGAAATATTGTAATATCTTCATTCTTTTTCCTTATAAAATATTTTATACAAATCAAATTTTCTATAAAATATGGACTAGAACCATGAGATGGTTTGTGGTTTAGAATATTTTATTGTGTAGTGTCCAAAACCAAAATAATAAAGAAATCCCCCTCCTTCCTTATATAAATCCACCAAAGATCCCATTTATCTTCAATGAAACTATTTGAATCTAGATCACCTTATTCCCATAGTCCCTATATTCCTCTCAAGGTACCCCTAAGCTCCCAATAACCCTCTCACAAGCCTTTGGAGTCAGACATCCAAGTAAGAGACCTTCACTTTCTTCTCTTCCTTTCAATTCAAGAACCTTTTTTGAAATTAGTCTTTTTAATTTCAATTTTTTATACTATCATCCTTTTATAATAAATTACCTAATATAAATTTTATGTTGTGTGAATAAAGTATCATTTATTCCTCCTCATTTTTACCCTTACCTAATCTGTTATTATGTCAAAATTCTGTAAGGGATTTATCTCTTCTCATTTGGATTCAAGCACTTCTTTTCTATTATGCATTTAAAATTCCTTTTCATATGTTGGGATTATTGGGCATGTATTGTATCAAAAATAATCTATAAATATTAATAACTTTGATGCTCACAAATACCCTTGTTTGTTTTACTAATGATATTACTTTAATTGTATTTCATGAAATTAATATTCTTTATAATCCTTATTTTGGAATTATATTCAAACTTTTTATTCATGTGGAATATTTTTCGAAGTGTTCGAAACACTCTTAAGTATGTTCTTGAAACACTATACATACTATACATTAAATAACTTAATTTAAGGAACAAAACCTACATTTGTATTAAGCCTTATGTTGAAAGATCAATGTATATGGATAATCAACCCTAGATTGATAGAAATGTATGGATAAGGAATCTTATGTTTGGATGGAACCTTATATTTGACAAAGAGAAAAAGTATGGTTAAAGAAACCTACATAATTATGAATCCATACATTTGAGAAGTAAATGTATGGATCATCAAACTTACATTTGTGATCAACCTTACATTGTCATCCCTACATTCAGAGAATGAACGCTACATAGTTGAACCCTACATTTGGTATTTTTTCTTTTTGTGAAGGAAACTTATGTTTGATATTTCAAAACTAGTGATTTTGAATTTATGATTTTATAAAAGTTTCATGAAATGGTCCTTGTAGAATATCATGCTGATTTAAAGTTCATTTTCAAAAAATTGGAAGCTCGTTATGATTGATTTTAAGAATCGTATTAAGTAGAGAAATTTTATCTTATTCTCAAGGGAAGATATGACTACTATGAGTTTTCTTGTGAATTTTAATTGTCACGATTTATCAGGTGATTTTTTAGGATATGGAATTGAAAAGTAGGCTCTCTAATTTATTTATTCCATCATTATATTTGTTAGAATATTGGTGTGTGTATGATTAAAATAGGATGAGATATATTGAGCCATATATTTCCACACATATTAGTTATTGATACTAAATTCTTGTGAAGATATTTTATAGATCTACTAAAAGAAATGATTATACTCTGTTTCTTATAGAATATGCTACACTTTGGAGATATACATGTTTTGAATCTTGTATTTTCTGTAATTCTGATACTGATAATTGTTGATTATTTTATTTTAATATATATTTCAACCACATCACTTTCAAACTACTCTTTCTTGAAGAAACTATTTTATGAAGAAGAAGATCCATCTACTATCAGTTATAGTTTCAACTATGAAGTTCAACTCGAACCTTTTTAATCAATATATTTTAATTGAGATTTTAAACTATGTGTACTTAGTTTTGGTAGAGTATGAAATTATTGATCTAAGCTGTGGTTATTTGGTTCTCTCTTAAAGAACCATAAGGATATTATTTTAAGATTTATTTGTAAAGGTGTCAACTACCTACAATCAATTTAGGATTGGTCTTATGATATGAGGGCTTGACTAGTGAAATTCACCAAACTCACAGAGAGATTAATTTGTCGAGTGGACTAGGGGATTATTATTCCCCAAAGACTATAAATACCCCTATTTTGTATTTCTATTTTATTAGCTTCTCATACTTTCATACAGAACATAAACACTGCTTATTTGCATAATCTATAGTTGAAATCAAAATGAAGAATTGTGAAATATTTTTAAAAGACAGAATTCGCCCACCCTCTTGTGTATATTTGTATATTCTGACCTAACAATTGGTATTGAAGGAGAAATTTTGGAAAAATCTATTACAAGATAATAGTATAAGTTCTATAAAAAGATAGATATGACAGACCAGAGAGAAGGAATGTCAATGGTTCGTGCTCCTTATTTTAATGGTGAAAATTATGGATTATGTAAATTATGGATGATTATCTACTTGAAGAATATGGGATTTAAAGTCTACTCAAAGATCATTACTCTTTATATAATTTCTAAAAATCATGCAACTTGGACTGCTGCTACAGTGACTGAGTATGACATGAATTCTAAATCTATGAATGCTATTATCTGTGGTCTTGGACTAGATGAATTCAATCATGTCTGAAAATGTCCTACTACTTATGAAATATTGAAAAACATTGCAATTTTCTATCTAGTAATAAAAAATGTATGACAAATGATTTATTCAATAGAAAAGCTAAAATTTGATACTTTTAAAATTCTTGATGGAGAGAGTATCACTCAGGTGAGTATAAGGCTTATAGTGATTATCAATAATATTATATCCTGAGGGGATTCTATAAAATAAGCAGATCGTTCTTTGAAAGTTCTGAGAGTACTGCTTACTAAATGTAATGGTATAACAACTACAATTTGAAAATCACCACCTATCAAAAATCTAATAATTAGAGAATTAATTAGGATAATCATGATCTATAAAGCTGAAATAGAAGATGAAGATGAAGATCATAAAGTCTTAGTGAAAAATTATAATACTCCACTAAAGGTAATATCTCAAGAAACAAAGAAAAATAATAAATAAAGTAGTTAAAGAAGAAAAGAACTAAGATACATCTGATTCTAAAATGGAACTAGCTCAATTATCCAGAAAGTTTAGAAAGTTTTATAAGAAGAAAAGAGGATTAAGAAAACCATTGAAAAGGGATGAGAAAGACTCAAGGGAAGTCACATGCTATGAATACAATAAATTAGGTAATATAATACCTAATTCGAATTAGCTAAATGGTGAAAAAAGAAAGATAGAAAAGACATATCAGAAAAATTATTATTATAAAAAAATGGAAAAAGAGAAATGAAGGCTACTTGGAGTATTTTTGAAGACTCCAACAGCCCATCAAAATCTAATTTCAAAAAGGAAGAATCAAATGTAAACGAAAACATCTGCTTCATGGTAGAAGAAGATAATGTACAAAACAATTATTTATCTAATTCTAATTATAATTATGATTCAAATTATTCAAATAATAAATTGGATACCTATTGAAAAATGTAAGAAGAAAATTATGACTCCTTATTAAAGAAACATAAATCTTTAAAGAATATTCACAATGATGTATTAGGAGAAAGTGATACCTTACTTAAATAACATTAGGACTTAATTGAAAAATTTAACTCATCTACCACAAACTGTGATGATCATGAAAATAAGATTAAAGTATTAAAAGATGAAGTAAAAACTTATAAAAGTGCTTCTCTCTTCTTTACAAAGGGAGAAACTATTATGAATGAAATTCTTGGTAAAAATTTCATTAAAAAAAATATTTGTTATAGGAAGTAAGGGTTAAAAATCTAAACTATATAAGAATTATTTTGTTACCAACTCAAAAACCATTACTTGAAATTTATGTGGAATAGAAGGACATATAACAAACAATTATTATTTAATAAATCCTCAAATAAGTTTATTTAAAAAATATTTTACTTCAAAAAATTTATTTGAAGAAAATGATATGATTTATGAAAAAACAAAGTAGTTCTGGATTCCTAATTCTCTACTAGATAACAATGCTGAACCCAAAAAGATATGGGTACTAAAGCAAACCTTTGTCTAATTTTTTTTTGCAGGAAATAGGTCACAAAAAACGAAAAGATATATGGTATATAGACAGTGGATGCTTCATGTATATGAGTAGAAACTCATCAAACATCAATAAACTAACTCAAATAGATGGAGGTCTAGTCACCTTTGGTGATAATTCCAAAGGAAAGATAATAGGACTTGAAACTATTGAAGATCCAAAAACTATCCCAATCAGAAAAGTACAATATATACAAGGGCTGAAGCACAACCTGATAAGTATCTCTCAACTTTGTGATGATGGATATTATAATGATTTATTTAAAAATTCTTTCTTCCATGTTTAAAGATAATTTGCTTAAGTTTAGATCACCTAGAACTGCAAATGTTTATACATTAGATTTAAATTCTTTGTGTAAACAGAAACTGGATTATTTAACTGCTAAGATAAATGAATCTTGGATCTAGAATATGAGACTATTTCATAGTAATATTTATGCTTTACATAAATTATCTATGAAATAATTAGTTTCTAATTTACCTAGTCTTAAATTTGATAGTGACATATTTTGTGATGCATACCACATTGGAAAGAAACAAAAAACTTCTTTCAAATCTATTAACAAAATTGCTACATCAAAACCTCTAGAACTTATCCACATTGATATGTTTGGAGCATCAAGAGTAGCATGTTTGGCTGGAAAATTATATTTATATTTTTATTTGATGATTATTCTAGATTTACATGGATCTATTTTCTAAAACTCAAAAGTGAGGCTTTTACTATTTTTGAATTTTTTTGTAAATTTGTTCAAAATGAAAAATGTTTTAAAATAATTTCATTGAGAATTGATCATGGTGGAGAATTAGAGAATTAGGAATTAAATTTCTTTTTGTTCAAATATGTGTATTAAACACAGCTTATATTCACTAATAACACCTCAAAAAAATTTAATTGTTGAAAGAAGAAATATAACTTTTCATGGAATGGATAAGACTATGATGAATGAATACAGTCTACCTACCTACTTATGGTCATAATTTCTAAGCATAACATGCTCTATCATTAATATAGTGTTAATTCAGATTATTTTTAAAAATACACATTTTAAAATTAAAATAATAGAAATCCTAAAGTAATGTACTTTAAATTTTTTGGATATAGGGTGTATATCCTAAACACCAAGGATAATCTTGGCAAGTTCGATCCAAAAGATGATAAAGGAATATTTTTATTATATTCTGTTACCTCTAAATCCTATAGAGTGTTTAATAAAAAGTCAAGGAATGTTGGATAATCTGTTCATGTGATGTTTGATGAAACTGACCCTTTTATTAAAGAAAAAGATCAAACTGATGAAATTACTAACTCTTTTGAATACATGATACTTGAAAACCCAAAACATTATTTTAAAAATAACATAAATAAAGTTCAGTCTAGTTCAGAATAACATGATACTGATGAAACTAAAAGTGTTTTACCTAGAAATTCAAGAACCATAAAGAATCATCCTTTAGAAACTGTTATAGGAGACCTAGATGTAGGAATAAAAAATAGAAGAAATACACGAATCCTAGTTTAATTCTCTTCCATTATATCGCAATTATAACCTAAATATTTTGAAGAAGCCTTAGAAGATGAGAGTTGGATGTTTGCGATGAAAGATGGGATAAACTAATTCAAAAGGAATAAAGTTTGGGAATTAGTTGAAATGCCATCAAATTATCCAGTTATAGGAACAAAATGTGTCTTTAAAAATAAATAAGATGATCAAGGGATTATAACTAGAAACAATTCTATATTAGTAGCTAAAAGATATAATCATGAAGAATGTATAGATTATGATGAACCCTTTGCACATATAGCTTGATTATAAGAAATTAGAATCCTTTTAGATTGTGCATCTCATATTAAGTTTAAACAATATTATATGGATGTTAAATATGCCTTTTTAAATGGTTATTTAATAGAGGAAGTTTATGTTGAAAAACCTCCTAGTTTTGAAAATTCTCAAAAACCAGATTCTATTTTTAAACTTGCTAAAGATCTATATGGTGTTAAATAAACACCTTGATCTTGGTATAAAAGATTAAGTTCTTTTCTTTTGAAAAATGGATTTACTATTGGTTTGGAAGATCCAACCCTTTTTAAGAAAACCATTTTTTTATAATATATTATTAGTTAAAATCTATATTTATGATGTTATTTTTGGTTCAGTTAATGAAAAACATTGTAATGATTTTTTAAAACTAATGAAAAAATAAAATTGAAATGAGTATGATGAGAGTATTGAACTTCTTTTTAGGTCTTCAAATTTATCATAAATATTATGGAAATATTTTAAACCAAAGTAAATATATTAGTGATTTATTCAAAAAATTTGTTCTTGAGAACAACAAGACATATTCATCTCCAATTTTTACTAAAATAAAACATTATTTGGATGAATTAGGAAAACCAGTGGACGAAAATTTATATAAAGGTATGATTGGTAGTTTATTATATCTTACTGCTAGAAAACCTAGTATTATGTTTTCTTTATGTTTATGTTGTAGATTTCAAACCAATCCAAAAGAATACCATCTTATTACTATCAAAATGATTTTTAGATATTTAAAAGGAACTATTTTTCAATATCTTATTTATCCAAAAACTAATGATTTTAATTTAATATCATATTCAGATATTAAGTTTGGGGTTTGGATATTAGATAGAAAAATTACCTTAGTAACTTGTCACTTTTTAGAAAAATCATTAGTGTCATGGTCAAGTAAGAAACAACACTCAGTTACCCTGTCTACAGCTGAGGCAGAATATGTATTTGTAGGAAATTGTCGAGTACAATTATTGTGGATGAAAAACACACCAATGGAATTTGGAATAAATTTTAATAGTATGACTATTTTATGTAAAAATACAAGTGCTCTAAATATTTCAAAAAATACTATATGTCATTCAAGAACTAAGCATATTGATATTAGGCATCATTTTCTAAAAGATTATGTCCTTAAAAAGGATATATCTTTAGAATTTATCAATACTGAATATCAACTAGCTGATATTTTCACTAAATGACATTCCACTATATGTTTTTATTTTATTAAGGGGGTGTTAGGTTTATTTAATTTTTTAAATAAATGTTAATTTTCCTTTGTTTTTAAAGTTTTATTTAATTTAATTTAATTTTATTATTTATTTATTGATTCCAATTTATTTATGTTAAAATTATTTACTGATTACTTTAAATATGATTTGTTTTAATATTTTTTTATGATATATATTTTAGATAATTTATTATATCTTAAATTTATTCACGCTGTGTGTTTTAAATTTTTTTCATAATCATCTTACATAATGAAATGAGAAATAAGGTACCGTTAGAAACCTTTCGAATACATAGCCTTTTTGTTTCTCAAACCCTTTTTGAGTACTGAACCATTAATCTATATTCATTTACTTTTAGTTACCTCTATTTTCCTTCGAAACCCTAGAACCCGAGAACCTCAGGGCTTTCGTTTCTCAGAAATGATGAAATCCAAGTGAACTGAAGAACGTGAAGCATGTGATCCAAAGAGTTAGCGAGTTTTGGAAGATATATACTTAAAGAAACCGTTGTAGAATTCAAATGGTTCTACCAGAAAAATATTCTTCCTAAATAAGTGCTAGCTTATCAAGGTATAGAATCTATGTTTAATAATGTGAAATCAGAGTTCCTTTATGAGTTAGAACTGAAATTTTTCTATAATAGTGTTCATTTTAGTTTTGGTGATTCTAAATATATAGTTTTTGCAAGAATAGATGATAAGAACATTTTTGTTTCTTTCATTTTAATTTCTTAAATTTGGAACTGTCCTCATGAGGGGTTTGTTCATTTATATCTATGGTCTATCGTAGATAAGGATCATAATTCCGAAGACATTATGTATTTTTTTTGGCTCAACAAACATTTGGAAGATGTTTTTCAAATATATCTAGGTAGATCAGAAAATTTTGGTTAATTTTATTCAAATCGGAATTGATCCAAGACTGGATGAAATGGAAAGATTCTATATCCAAACATGTACATAATTTTTTAGTTTTTGAGTGAGATAAAACTGATTTTTCTAAGATATATGTTCAGATATCTTTACTACTGTTTTCATCCAAATGAAAGGATTACATTTTATCCTTATGGAAAGATAATTTCTCAAATTCTATTGAAGAGAAATATTATTCCTTTAATAGATTTATAAATAAATTTTCATCACAGTAATGTACTCAATGTGGTAACTTTGAGAAAGATAGTTTTTTATTGGAGAATAGTAGAAGAAAAACTTATGCCAGTTGGTGCAGATGACCAACAATGATCAGGATCATTTTCTCAGGGGGAGCAAAGTATGGTTGGAAATAATGGAATTGGCGAAACCCAAGGTGAATGAATTTCCAAAACAACCCAAATAATATTTATATTTGTTTAATAAGAAGAGGAAGAAGAAATTGTACTAGAATAATTGGTTATAAAACTAAGGAAAATAGTAGATCCACCAGCTGAAGAACCAATGTTGGGTTCAAGTGAGGCTACTAGGTTAGTTCATTTAGAAGATCCTTTTATTGAGGAATATCAACAGGTTAAAAGAAAAATTTGGGATATGAAGAATGTTGATTTAGTAGTTGTCTAGTATGAGGATCCATCTATTTAGGAAGAGAAGTAGACGATCAGATCCAAAAAGTGGCTACTAAAATTGTTAAGAATATGGTTTTCTCTATTTTTGATCATGTGGATGAAATAAATAAATATGAAACTAAAAAAATATAATTTCATAAAAATATCTCTTGTTCAAGTAAAAATTCAATTGTAAAACCAGTGGATAAGTACGTGGAAAAGTCTCCTTAAATATCTTTAGTAATTGTGGAAACTGGTCTATCACATCATCAAGATGAAGGAACATTTGATTCCCTAACTAATTAGGTTGAAGAGGTTATGATTAAGTTTAATAAGTCTCAGGAAGAAAATATAAATCTTAAAAAAGAGCTTTTAAGTTTCAAGGAAAAATTTATATGATCTTGAAGAAAATTATATTTCTAAAAATAATTTTATGATTTCGGGAAAGATATATTGAATTAAGTTGGAAATATTTAGTCTGAATTTGTTTCTAAGTCAGACTTTTCTAATCTCAAGTAGTATTTGGGGATTTATTTTGAGTCAATCAAGAGTAGAGTCAGTTAGATCAGTATATCCACCTCTGCTCCTAATACCTATCTATATTTGATTCGTATACTTTAGGAAATAACCACTTTCAGGGCTGACATGAAGGATCATCTTCAAAATATCCAGTGAAATAGTGCTCCTCTATCAATTCTGTTGGACAATAAAAAATTTCATGTTGACCAACTGAATCAGAATGAACAAGGTATTGGATTTCTACTAAAAAAATTCACAAAAAATTGGATTAGTTTATGCAGTAAGAGGAGTGTTTTCATGACTTTTAGAACATCAATATTTTTGAAAATTTTCATATTATTCAATATTCTAGAGTTTTGATTATGTAGTTGGCAGATATTCTTATAAGAAAGTTGTGGTTATAGATGGAAGAGTTTAAATTCACGTTTGAGGATTCTCAGAATCCAATAGAACTATAACCAATCCTACCCAAACTTTTGTATCCTAACCATTTTAGTTGACAAAACTTGTTTCCTTTTCACAATCTATTGTATCTATATAGTTTTTATCAATAAAATTTCCTTTTTTTTATTTTTTTTCTGATTTATTTCATATTCTTTTATGTTTATGTCTACATACATAGATCCAATATTATTTATTTAAATATATTATTATAACATTAACATACTGATCTATGAAAAATTAAACATGTTTTAATAATTTTCTATACATTCTTTTTGATCTCACAAAAGGGGGAGAAATTTGGATAAAAACAACCTTTATTTTTATCAAAATAATTTTTTCAAATAGAATTTAAAATTGTTTTCTTTTAATTATTTACAAAATTATAAATTTTTTTATTAATTTTACGTGTTTTTTGATCATCAAAAAGGGGGAGATTGTTGGGAATGCATTGTATCAACAATACTGTATAAATCATAATGATTTTGATGCTCATAAATTCCCTTGTTTATTTTACTAAGGATATTAATTTAAGTTTATTTCAGGAAATTAATATACATTATAATCATTATTTTTGAATTATATTCATGATTATTATTTTTTTGGAATATTTTTCAAAGTGTTTAAAATGCTCTTAAGCATGTTATGAAAACATTGTTCATACCCTACATTAAAGAATATAACGTAAAGAAAAAAACCCTACGTTTGTATTAAAACTTATGTTGAATGATCACCATGTATGGTTAATCAACCCTATGTTGACAAAAATTTATAGATAATGAACCTTATGTTTGGATGGAACCATATGTTCAATAAAGGGAAAAGGTAAGATTAAAGAACCCTACGTAAGTATGGAACCATATGTTTGAGAAGAAAACATATAGATCATCAACCATACTTTTTTGGTCAACCTTACGATGTCAACCATACATTCATAGAATGAACTATACATAGTTGAACCCTATGTTCGGTATTTTTTTCATTTTGTGAAGGAACCTTATGTTTGGATTTTCACAACCAGAGATTTTGAATTTATGATTTTATAAGAGTTTCGTGCAATGGTATTTGCGGAATCGCAGGCTGATTTGAAGTTCATTTTCAAATGATTTGATGATCATTATGATGTATTTAATTAATCATATCATGTAGAGTAATTTTCTCATGTTCTTAAGTGAAGTTATTACTACTCTAAGTTGTCTTATGAATTTAAATTGTCACAATTTATCATGCAATTTTCTTGGATCTAGAATTAAAAATAAGGATCTCTGTATTATTTATTATATCATTATATTTGTTAGAATATAGGTGTTTGTATGATTAAAATAGTCTATGATATATTGATCCATATATTTTGACACATATTCATAATTGAAACTACATTCTTGTGAATAAATTTTACATATATACTACAACAAATGATCAGAGTCTGTTTTCTATAGAAGAAGCTACACTTTAGAGATAAACATGTTTTGAATATTTTATTTGATGTATGTCTGATACTTATATTTTTTTATGATTTTATTTAAACATCTATTGCAACCAGATCACTTTGGAACCTATCTTTCATAAAGAAACTATCTTCTGAAAAATATGTTCCATCCACTGTCAGTTTTTGTTTCAATGGTGAAGGTCAACTAGAACCTTTTTAATAAATATCTTCTTATTGAGTGTTTTAACTACACATACTCAGTTGGGGTGTAGTATTATATTCTCAATCTAAGCTGTGGTTATTCATTTATCTATTAAAGAACTAGAAGTCACTGTTATTAATCCTTATTTGTAAAGGTGTCCACTACCTGCACTCAGTTGTGGAATGAACTTATAATATGAGGGCCTGACTAGTGAAATTCACCAAACATGCAGAGAGAGTAATTGGTGGAGTGCAATAGGGGATATTTATGCCCCAGACCACTATAAATATCCATTTCTGGTATTTTTATTTTATCAACTGCTCATACATTCATATAGAAGATAAGAACTTCTTATCCGTATAATCTATAGTTGACATCAAAAGGAAGAATTGTGAAAGATTTTGAAAAGACAAAATCCACCCCCTCTTGTGTATATTTTTATATTCTAACATAAAATTGATATTATGTTCCATGATACCCTTATTTTCCATTTCATATATAAATTATGAGAGACCCCTTTCTCTCTCATCAACCCATTTTATGAATTTTCCTACGATGTCAGAATGCTATAGAAATTGCACCACAGTTTTCCATGCCAAAATCATAGTGTAGTGAATACAATAGCCATTCCTATATCAAGGGTATTCAACTTTATTCACATATAATTAATGATTTAGTAATTACATATATGTATTCTAAATTATTTGATCATGGAATAAATGATGTTGTTGAATGAATCCATGTTATATGATCTATGTGGCACACTTAAGCATGATATTGAAATGATTATAAAGGGAGAACCTTGATAGACCTCCAATGAATTGAGTAATATTTAGTAACATGATACATCATGTTGGGATATGGGGTCAGCTATTTAGTTTATGAGACATTTTTCCACCAAGAAGTCCTTGCGGCTTATCATTGACTTATGTTTATGATGTAGTGTTTTATGTTGTTTCCACATTTCCATGTTATGATTATCATGCTATGTCATTCCTTTATATTCATGTTCCTTTATACCTCATTGATATTCCTTGTCTATCATGTATCATTTTCCTCATTTTATGGCATGTTTATAGCCTTATTGGTCTATATAGCTCACCCCTTTCTTATGTATGTCCCCAAGGTATCCCATGGAATGTTAAGTATGAAGGAATCTTTTGGTCATGTAAAAGAAGTTTTCCATAAAGTTGTTGTTTTATTTCATGTTTTAAGTTGTTATATAATGTTCCTAATTTTTCATGACACTATAACTATCAATATTCCAAGTTGTATTAAGTGAAAATCCATGTAATAAATCATGATTAAATATGAAATAAAGAGTAGGGTTGTTATAGACCAAGTGATGGGTGTGCCCTACTATAACCCCTCGATGAATCAGTAGGTCTCATGAGACAAAAAAAATTGGTTTCGGGTGAGGCCATAACGTAGTATTTTCAAATGTCTTGGATGAGGTCTTGTCGTTTTTTCAGATGTCTGGCACCGTTCATTCCATCATTATGATATTAGAAATTGATGAACCATTTTATATTTGACTATTAGAATATCAATGACTAAGGTTTATTATATTAAAATAAGTTATATGGATTTATTTACTCATATTTTATTCCATCCATATTATGATCAAGTTTATTTCTGAAGGCATCTATTTTTGTTATTCACTATTCTTAATGTTTATTTTTATTATAACTTATGTTCTTTTACTTACCTTACCGAGCATCTGAGCTCACCTATTTCTTATGTTTTATTTTCCCCAGGATACAAAGATGAATATTATGAATGAATTTCAGATATAATCTAGTAATTATGTATTTTTATAGTGGAAAATCTATTTTTTATCATTTCAGGTTGTAATGTAATAATTACATGGGTGTCTAGTTTTCCAATTATACTAAACTATTCGGTCCTTCAGTATTTGATTCCTTGTAATATTACCAATTTTATAATGAAATGGACCGACTCTGGGATATTGGGGTCAGGGTCCTTACTGAAACTCTTTCTTTTTGTCTAACATTCTCTTGAAAACCCACCCTAGGTCTCTTTCAATGAATTTCATTAACATAGTGAAGTTCTCGAGAAACATCTCTCAAATTTTCTCATCTGAAAATATTGGTACCTCAAGTTCTACACTTGGAGGATTATATCTAGCCATGTCCTCTTTTAATCCTCTCAACACACGTCATCATGGAGGCATAACTTGACAATCTAAACACACAAATTATGATACTTTCCTCAACATTAACACATTTACTAGAAAAAACAATAAGACAGAACGTGTCTTTTTTACAAACACCACCACACTGTCGAATATGAGGAACTAACACTGCCCTTATACATCCTACATATGTGATATTGTTAAAAAAGGTCAACTCATCTTTATTACTCAATTTTCTCATTTAGACAACCATTTATTTTCATCTTGCATAATTTTAAAATCTTTATCTATCTCTTTTTGGGAACCATTTTCAGAACAAGCAAAGAAAAATAGTTCAAGTTCAACAACTTACCCAATACCTATTTCCCATGTGTGCCTAAGATGATGCCTATAACAAAGTAATCATGAGTGCCTATAATGATGCATGTTTACTCACTCTCATTCCTTACTGAGATATGAGTTAAATCTCATCAAATCTCTAAAATAATAATCACATCACACCAAAAGTGCATCACCCAAGATGAAATAATATTCAAATATAATAGAAAATAGCAATAACAAAAATCCCACCATGGGTACTTGGGCTATCCCTCATACATAGGTTAGAAACTCCAATAATTGAGATCATAACCATGCCCTGACTCTTTCTAATCGCATGTCTAAGTTTCTCAAATAGTAAGATAAAAGAAAAGAAAAGAAAACTAGGCTCTGATACCACTTTGTGATTTCCTGACCCAGGTTCCACATTCTGATTCCCTGAGTTGGTCGGTCACATGACCTCAAGAACACCACTATTAGGTCCACTAGGCTGAATACCCTGAGAGGGGGGGGGGGTGAATCAGGGTATGACTAATTAAAAATTAAAGCCTATTCTGATCTTGTTTCACTGTTAAGCAAAACACTCTTCTCTCTCTTTCCTGCTGCACAATATAAACAGAAAGTAAAGCAAGCATAGGACACAACAATTTTACTTGGTTCGCCGCTAAGGGCTACGTCCAAGGAGCATACGCCGACAGGTTGCCGGTCGTACCAAGTCCACTAAACTTCACTAGCTGTGGATTACAATGTTCGGGCTAGATCACTTCTATGCCCAGGCTCACTGCCTATACAAGATTTAGGGTCAGCTCACTGCTTTCCCAAGGGTCACTCCCTGTTTCTCTCTCTCTGGCTCACTGCCGGTGGAGAGGATCACCTTCTTCCTCTTCCTAAGCTCACTGCTCCAGAAGGGAATCCACTCACAGTTTATAGACCTGTAGGTCTCTTCATTTCCATTAAGGAATGCATCTTTCTCTGTATTTAGATGCTCTGTTGAAGTTCAACTTTCACCCGTAGATGAATAACCCTTTTCCACTATCCACTGGGCATACTACCTTTGGAAAGACCTTCGCAAATCACCCTACAATGCAAGGCTCCCAATTTCGCGAAGCTCAAACAAGCCTTCGCGAAGCTCCTGCCTTTTCGCGAAGCTCACTCACGAAGCTCCCTCACGAAGCACGCTCGCGATACTCAAGCCGTCGCAAAGCAACGACCCTCGCGAAGCTAAGTAAGCCAACACAGAGCACACAGGTTTCGCGGAGCTACAATAGCCGCCGCGAAGCACCTCTTTCTCGAAGCACACTGGCTCCGCGAACCACCTTCGCAAATCGAGAGCAAAGTATTTTCTCTGAAAATTCTCTCTGCTTCGCTCGAAGGGGTCGGCCTCTATTTATAGGTGATTCCACCGACCCTTTTCCATTCAACGCGAATTCAACGCCACGTCATCTCAAATCGCGAAGCTCCAAAGTTTCCGCCGGAATTCTGTCCAAATCGCGAAGCTCCACGAAAATTATCCATTCGCGGAGCTTGGCTTAGTCGCGAAGAATCACCGTCAACTTACCTTCGCGGCTCGCGCCTTCGCCGCGAAGCTCCCTCGCGAAACCCAACATTTCTTCGCGCCTTCGCCGCGAAGCTCTCTCGCAAAGCCCTTCTCCACCGCGATGCGCTTCAGCCTCTGCCGTTCGCGAAGCTTGACGTAATCACGAAGCATCACCGCCTCCATTCTTCTGGTCTTCGTGATTTCCAAACCAAGCATCCTATCTTCGCGAAATTCACAAATTTTCCATATGAAATTATGATCTTCATGGAAATCCTATTTTTGCGATGCTCACCAAACTCCAAATTTTGGACCCCAAAAATTTGGCAAACACTGGAAAATGGCGCCACCTTGTACTGCTCTTTTGTACCGTCTCCAGATCGTCCATTCCTTTGTCATCATTCTTTGTCAACATGGAATGTCAACAACTTCTCGGGAACTTGACAATTCTCCATGAAAACCCGCTTTGTCAACAAACACAATCAACCCAAAAATACTGCAATGTTACCTTAAGGGAATTTTTCCCAACAATCTCCCCCTTTGGGTTTGTTGAAAACTCTTCACAACTCTGCTCAGGATGGTTTTCTGCACTTTGATACCTCACTGAGTATTCTTCCAGCTGCTACCACCATTCGCCTGTTACGACTCGGATAGAGTTCAAGGAGTCACTTAACACGTACTCTAAGCCCACATGAGCAATGCTCGGCGTGAGAAACAAGAGTAGTATGAAAAGTTCATCAATGAATCACTTCATGTCAGACCCCAATTGTTGATTCCACCATGATACCAATTCTTGGATTGATACCAATTGTTGAACCACACTGATACCAATTGGTGAATAGCTAGAAACTGTCTCACACCATTCCAACACCACTGTTATGCTTTTATCACGATCCTTAGCTGTCGTGATATCTATGCTTTGATCGATCACTTCTAGCATCGTCAGATTTAAAAATCTCTCCCCCTTTCTCATTGCTCCCCCTTTCTGGATGCTCCACCTGTCAGATTCTCCCCGTATCAATTATGATTTATCAAATCTCTGCACTATTTTCTCCCCCTTTAACAAACACGTTCCCCCCCCCTTTTTCAACGAACCCAAAGGTCACTCTTTTGGAGTCTGGAACAGAGTAGAGAACACAAATCCGCACATTAGGGAAAAACACACCATACCTCGGGGAGAGGGGAGGGTCCCACATCCACACTATTTCAAGTGCAGGGAATCGACTGAAATCCCATAGCCAGTCGATGCCTTTCAAATGCTTCCTTGGGTAAGGCCTTTGTCAGAATGTCTGCAACCTGTAGTTCTGCAGGCACATACTCCAACTTCACGATCCCCTGCTCAACTTTCTCCTTGATAAAATGATACTTTATCTCAATGTGCTTTGTCCTTGAGTGATGGACGAGATTTTTGATGAGATTTATAGCACTTGAGTTGTCGCACTGGATTCCGATCAGAGACTTCACTTCAACTCCCATATCTTCAAGCTGCTGCTTCATCCACAATAACTGTGTGCATGCTTGACTGGCCGCAATATACTCAGCTTCTACGGTGCTCAATGAAATGCAGTCTTGCTTCTTGCTGAGCCAAGAAATACACAGTCCACCAAGATAGAATTCACCACCTGATGTTGATTTTCTATCATCTGCTGAACCGGCCCAGTCTGTATCAGTATATCCCAATAACATTGTCTGATATTTGTCAATGTAGGTCAGTCCGAAGTCCATTGTGCCCTTGATATACCGAAGTATTCTTTTCACTGTGAGCATGTGACTTTCCTTGGGATTACTTTGATATATTGCTGCTTGGCATGTGGCAAAAACAATATCAGGCCTTGTTGCAGTCAAGTACAACAAACTTCCAATAATTTTCCTGTATTCTGTAATATTAACTGCCTTGCCATCGTCATCTTTTGATAATTTCATCCGGGTAGCAACCAGAGTCTTCATCTCCTTGGAATTATCCATTCCAAACCTTCTTAGAACCTCCTTGGCATATTTGGATTGAGAAATGAAAGTTCCATTCCTTCCTTGTGTCACCTGCAGACCAAGGAAAAACGTTAGCTCTCCAATCATTGACATTTCAAACTCATTTTTCATGAATTCGGAAAACTGTCTGCACTGAGCTTCATCTGATCCGCCAAAAATTATGTCATCGACATACACTAGCACCATCATCCTTTGATTACTGCATTGATGAAATAGAGGTTGTAATAAACTCCTCCACGCTGGAAACCAAGCTTCTTCAAGTACTGATCAAGCCTTGAGTACCATGCTCTTGGTGCTTGTTTCAGCCCATACAACGCCTTCTTCAGCCTGAAAACTTTGTTCTCATCCTCATGAATGAGAAAAACATCTGGCTGCTCAATATACACCTCTTCTTCCAGAACCCCATTCAACAATGCGGATTTGACATCCATCTGGAACACTTTAAACTTTCTTTGCACTGCTATGGACAAAAATAATCTGATTGTCTCCAGCCTTGAAACCGGTGCAAATGTCTCATCAACATTTATTCCCTCTATCTGGGAGTATCCCTTGCACACTAGTCGTGCTTTGTTCCGAATCACTGTGCCATCTTCATTCATCTTATTGCGATAAACCCATTTAGTCCCGATGACATTCTTGTCTGCTGGCCTCAAAACAATCTCCCATGTCTGGTTCTTCTCAATCTGATCAAGTTCTTCGTTCATAGCCTGAACCCAGTTTTCATCTTCAGCTGCATCGGAAAAACATTTTGGCTCCACCTGAGACAAAAACGATGTCTGCTGTAATGACTTCATTCTTCGAGTCTGAACTGGAGTTGTCTGATCACCAATGATATTTTTCCTATCAATTTTAGCTCGGCTCTTTGGCTTCCTTGCAGATACAGACTTGACACTTTCTTGTTCATCATCAGTATCTTCTTCTGAGTCAGCCTCTGCCACTTCTACTCCCCCTGTGTTGCTTACCTCATCATCACTTTCATTCAGAAACTGTTCACTGGGTCGTTGAGCAGTCTGTTCATTTTCGACGATAGTGACATTATTGCTCTCAACAATTTTTCCCAGTCTCTTGTTGAATCATTTATATGCTTTGCTTTTCCCTGAATAGCCAAGGAATATCCCTTCATCTCCTCATGCCTCAAACTTCCTATGATGTTCTTTGTTGAGAATGAAGCACTTAATTCCAAAGATTCGAAAGTATTTCAACGTTGGCTTCTTTCCGTACCACAGTTCATATGGAGTCTTCCCTTGCTTCGGACATAACAGAGACCTGTTTGAAACATAGACCGATGTCAAAACTGCTTCCTTCCAAAATTTCTCTGGTAGGTCCTTATCGATAAGCATTGTTCTGGCCATGTTGTTGATGATCCGATTTCTCCTTTCAACCACTCCATTCTGTTGGGGAGTTCTTACTGATGAAACTTTATGCCTTATCCCATGTTTCTCGAGATAGTTTACAACCTGACTGTTTGTAAATTCCGTACCGTTATCAGTACGAAACTTCAAAATTTTCTGCCCAAGCATCTTTTCTGATTCTCTCCTGTACTGCTTTATGCAACTGAACACCTCTGTCTTATGGGTAATGATGAATACCCAGGCCATTCTGCTATAGTCATCAATGAAAAGAACATAATACCTTTTCCCATCTATAGCTCGTGGTGAGATGGGTCCACATACATCAGCATGCACCAATTCGAGCACTCGAGTTTCTTTTTGTTCCTTTGGCCTATATGTCTTCCTGATGATCTTCCCTTGTTGACAAGCATCACACGTATGAGTGCGATCATGTGATAGTTTGGGAAGGTCTCTAGAAGCATCACACTTTACCAGATCTTCCATAGATGGTTGACATAGATGACCAAGTCGCTTATGCCACAACTGATTTTCTTCTTCTCTGGATAAAAGGCATGAATCTTCTTCCCCACCTACCAGGTAAAGATTCCCCTTTGTTCGTTTTCCCTGAAGAATAAAAATTCCATCTTTTCCTTTAACAAAACCCATCTTCTTGGTAAATAGGATAGAGTGCCCAGAGTCGCATAGTTGACTGACGCTAAGAAAATTATGACTGAGACCCTCTACCACCAAGACATCAGCATGTCTCATTTCTTTTCCCCCAAACATGGCTTTTCCTGAGCCAACAATCTTCAGGCCTTCATCATTTCCAAATTTGACAACTCCTTCTTTGTCATATTTTATGCCTGTAACCAGATCCTTATTACCCGTCATATGGGATGTGCAACCACTGTCAAGGATCCAAACACCAGAACGATCTGATGCTTTAAGGGAAATTTCAGCAACTACGACCTTCTCAATTTTCTTCTTCCTGGTCCATACTTTTTCTTTCATACTCGGCATGGGTTGAGGCTTCTGTTCTCTCTCAGAGTATGATGGACTAGCTTCATCTTGCAAAACTGCAAATATATTCTGAACTTTTAACTCACTTGTCGGTTTACTGATCTGCTTCTTGCGAACATTTTGATTCTGCTTTGGCACATTTTTCTGAATGGTCGGAATGCAGTACCTAGCCATGTGTCCAAATCCTCCGCACCAAAAACAGTGTCCTTCAAAATCTGTTCTGGAAAACCGTTCTCTGTTTGGCTGCCATCTCTGTTCTTGTTCCCTTCGATATCTTTTGGCTATGGAACACACGTACTATGAATTTCCCATCTTTCCACAACAATAAAACCTGATATAAGGTGTATTCCTTCGTGTTACTTCAGCACTACGAGTTTCCCTTTTGGATCTCTGAGTATTCTGATTCTGTTTTGTGCTCAGATCCACCTTCAATCTCGGGACAGGTGCTTGCGGTCTAACTTCAACTGCCACAGATTTTTGTTTCTGATTAAGCCATGAATCAGCCTTAACTTTTGAGTTCAATTGCTGCTTCTTTCTTGTTGAACTACTAGGCTCTTATTTCTTCTTTTCAGTCTTCGTAACGACCTGATTCCCTAATAATGTGTTGGGATTCAAAGGTTTTTCCTGGTCTTTAACTTCTCTCCGCAGACCGACAACTTCCTCTTCAAGCTCTTCAATACGCTTGACGTGATCTTTCACTTTTCGACTCAAGCAGACGATCTCCCTTTTCTGCTCTTCAATCTTGAGCTTATGCTCATCAACCTTTTCTGTGCGCTCTGTCCTGGAAGACTTAAGATTTTCAATTTCTTTCTCAAGCTCAGACTTCTCTTCTTCTTGTTGTTGCATGTAGAGTTTGGCGTCACGTACTATCTTGTTGGCTTTCTTTGTTTTTGCTCGCCAAACATCTATCTCTTCAAGAGATTCTTCTAATTCAGCTTCCATGTCAACTCTCCCTTCAATTTCTTCTTCTTATTCATCAGTTTCAGTTTCTTTCTTTTCTAGAGCACTACTGGCAACAGCCACCATCGCATTTTGTCCACGATCTTTGCAGTTTTTATCTCTTCAACTTCTTCACCCTCAGACTCAGCTGAACTGTCTATTTCTTGGGAAAGAATATTCTTCTTCTTAAAGAAATTTCTCTTGAACTGCTTCTTCCATTTCACATAGGCTGAAGATTTTTTTATGGGAATCTGAACTTCATCTTCATCGCTTTCTTCTTGAAACTTTTTGGGGCATCTTGCAGCAAGATGACCAACCTTTCCGCATCGGAAGCATGCTAGTGGAAGTTTCCCTTTAAACTTTCCTTTTCCTCTTTGCAGATTTGAAGAAAGTAATGACATCACCTCATCTAACTCTTCTTCCTCCTGAGAATCTTCAATAGTGAGCCTCTTCATGGCCTTAAATGCCACCTCTTTGGATTTCCCCTTTTCTACATCATTGTTGTCATCATTTCTCATTTCATATGCAACAAGAGTGCTGTGTAGGTTATCCAATGTCAGCTCTTTCGGATCTTTATCTTCCAAAACAGAAACTTTCGGATTGAACTGAGGTGGAAGCTTTCTCAAGATGCGCTTTACGATTTTAATGTCTTCGATAATTTCTCCAAGACCCCGCATGTCTTCTACCACAACATTTACCCTGTCAAAGAATGCATCAACAGACTCATCCGAGTTCATTCTGAGATCTTCATACTTGTTCCACAACACTTGCAGCTTTGCCTCTCTGACTTTTGTATCCCCTTCATAAATATTCAAAAGCTTTTCTCACAGAGCATGTGACGTTTTTCATGACATCACCTTTGTATATATGGGATTAGAGAGGGCTCCCCCTAAGGCATTGATTGCTTTGGAATCAGTATCCAACTCTTTGTGCTCAGCTTCTGATAAAGCACCACTAGTAATATCAGCTGTGATACCATGCATAGCTGCTGAAAACACATCCATACCCAAAGATCGGAAATAGTGTTGCATTTGATTCTTCCATATCTGAAAATTACATCCGTCGAAGATCGGAATCCCTCTATGATTAGTGACCTCCATTTGAGAGAAGAACAACTGTCAACCTTCCCTCTGATACCACCTGTTAGGTCCACTAGGCTGAATACCCTAAGAGGGGGGGGGGTGAATCAGGGTATGACTAATTAAAAATTAAAGCCCATTCTGATCTTGTTTCGCTGTTATGAAAAACACTCTTCTCTCTCTTTCCTGCTGCACAATATAAACAGAAAGTAAAGCAAGCAAAGGACACAACAATTTTACTTGGTTCACCGCTAAGGGCTACGTCCAAGGAGCATACGCCGACAGGTTGCCGGTCGTACCAAGTCCACTAAACTTCACTAGCTGTGGATTACAATGTTCGGGCTAGATCACTTCTATTCCCAGGCTCACTGCCTATACAAGATTTAGGGTCAGCTCACTGCTTTCCCAAGGGTCACTCCCTGTTTCTCTCTCTCTGGCTCACTGCCGGTGGAGAGGATCACCTTCTTCCTCTTCCTAAGCTCACTGATCCAGAAGGGAATCCACTCACAGTTTATAGACCTGTAGGTCTCTTCATTTCCATTAAGGAATGCATCTTTCTCTGTATGTAGATGCTCTGTTGAAGTTAAACTTTCACCCGTAGATGAATACCCCTTTGCCACTATCCACTGGGAATACTACCTTTGGAAATACCTTCGCAAAGCACCCTACAATGCGAGGATCCCAATTTCGCGAAGCTCAAACAAGCCTTCGCGAAGCTCCTGCCTTTTCGCGAAGCTCACTCGTGAAGCTCCCTCGCGAAGCACGCTCGCGATGCTCAAGCCGTCGCAAAGCAACGACCCTCACGAAGATAAGTAAGCCAACGCGGAGCACACAGGTTTCGCAGAGCTACAATAGCCACCGCGAAGCACCTCTTTCGCAAAGCACACTGGCTCCGTGAACCACCTTCGCAAATCGAGAGCAAAGTATTTTCTCTGAAAATTCTCTCTGCTTCGCTCGAAGGGGTCGGCCTCTATTTATAGGAGATTCCACCGACCCTTGTCCATTCCACGCAAAGTCAACGCCACGTCATCTCAATTCGCGAAGCTCCAAAGTTTCCGCCAGAATTCTGTCCAAATCGTGAAGCTCCACGGCAATTATCCGTTCGCGGAGCTTGACGTAGTCGCGAAGAATCACCGTCATCTTACCTTCGCGGCTCGCGCCTTCGCCGCGAAGCTCCCTCGTGAAGCCCAACATTCCTTCGCGCCTTCGCCGCGAAGCTCTCTCGCAAAGCCCTTCTCCGCCGCGATGCGCTTCAGCCTCTGCCGTTCGCGAAGCTTGACGTAATCGTGAAGCATCACCGCCTCCATTCTTCTGGTCTTCGCAATTTCCAAACCAAGCATCCTATCTTCGCGAAATTCATGCCTTTTCCATATGAAATTATGATCTTCATGGAAATCCTATTTTCGCAATGCTCACCAAACTCCAAATTTTGGACCCCAAAAATTTGGCAAACACTGGAAAACGGCGCCACCTTGTACTGCTCTTTTGTACCACCTCCAGATCGTCCATTCCTTTGTCATCATTCTTTGTCAACATGGAATGTCAACAACTTCTCGGGAACTCGACAATTCTCCATGAAAACCCGCTTTGTCAACAAACACAATCAACCCAAAAATACTGCAATGTTACCTTGAGGGAATTTTTCCCAACAACCACCCTATACACCAGAGGCTTCTAACTAGAAGAGAGTGTATAATATCGATCAGGGGATACTGTAACATCTTTTATCATAGAAATACAACTGTGGAAATAAATAAATAACAATAAGTGAACAACCAACATATATAATAACTAGAACAATACTAGTAAAATAAGATAACCAAAAATAAAAATACAATATCAAGACTAATTAGTAGATATGTCACGTTAAAATACATGTCCAGAGTTCAAATGTAACTCAAAAGTAAAGACACTAACAACTCCCATGTGGGCCCCAAACCACATTCAGTTCCTGTATCCATTATCCATTCCCAAATCAACTATCTAACACAAGGCCTTTTCCCTTAACCTATCCTGTAATAATGAAATCTATTTGGGTACCGATTAGAAAGCCCGGGTAGAGTGTGAGTACAAATCAGTACACCACCACCACCAGTGCGTAAAACAATATCCAGTCAATAAAATCATATGTTGTTATATAAATAAATTAGTACAATTCATAATTAGATAGTTATCACACTATAAAATTATTATTTATTTGACCACATAACTTACCAGGTTCTCGAGGACACCCAAACGTCAATACCAAATTTGGCCCACACTGGAGCCTAAACTATCCCCAAGGGATATCATTTACTAGAATTATACTATAACCATTCTATTTATCATGTCACATTTCATAAGTCCATCTTCCCCATTCTAGATTTCAATTCTCATATAAATTCCATTATTACCATTCATCATTTCATTAATTAATTCAACAATTAATTATTATTTCCAATATCATTAATTAACTCAACAATTAATTAACCATCCCAATCCTATTAATTAACTCAATAATTAACTAATAATCTCAAACTCATTAATTAAATCAAAAATTAAATAATTTTCTAAATCCTATTAATTAATGCAATAATTAATTAATCCTCTCAATCCTTTAAATTAACTCAAAATTTAATTAATCATCACAATTATACTAATCAACTCAATAATTAATTAATCTTACTAATAGAATTAATTAATTAAAAAATTAATTAATCTTCTCAATATAATTAATTAACTCAATAAATAATTAATATTCATTGTCCTATTACTAATTCAACAATTAGTATATAAATTCACAATCCCATTTTCCCACAATTAATTCCACATTTAATTATTCAATTAAAAAATCTCACTATCCCCTATTTAATTCTATAATTAATTTCCCAATTCAATAATTTAAATATCCCCAAATTAATTCAACAATTAATTACTCAATTCCACAATCTCAATATCCTCTAATTGATTACATAGTAAATTACTCATAATCTATGATTCCATTATCCTTAATTCCCTATTTTCCTTTTTTACACAATTCACCAATTTAGTTAATTCAATCATGAACTCAATTTTTAAAAATCTAAAATAAGTTATACAATTACATACACATAATTTTAATCAATACATTGGTATTTGAATTATTGACCTCCTAGCTAAATTTTTTGATGAACGAGCACCCAATGAAAATCTCAAAAATTTTAACAAAACAATGATATAGAATGAGACACAGATCTAAAACTCTAAATAAAGATTGAAAAAATAAAGATCCTTATATTATAGATATATATAAACAATCCTAGATCTATATATAATCCAAATAAGAAGAACAAATCTTTCTAGGATGGGAGAAGAAATGAAGAGGAACAAGAAACCAAGAGGAATTGGATTCTCTTACTTGGAGGGGTGTAAATCTTCAATCCAGGATTCAAATCATCACGGATAGTGGTTAGGAAGGCTAGGAATTCATCCACACCAGATTAAATAGTGGATTTAACTTCAAATATATGGTGTTGATTTTTTATAAACAGATGAAAAATTTATCAGTGGGAAATTTTTGACATAAGTTTTAATATAATCTAATGAAAACTATTTTTTTGGTTGTTGGAATCAGTTTTAAAGAAAAAAGATGCTAGAAACATCATCAAAGATGATATATGGTGTTGGGTTTTTACAATAACCAACACCATAAAAAATATTTTATCATCATTTTTTAGTAAAACCGATACCAAAAATCAAAAAAACAATCGACATCAATTTTACAAAAAACTGATTCCAAAATTCAAAAACAACTTTCGATGTTGGTTTTCCTAATAACCAGCACAAGTTTTTTTAAAAAAATACATTATCATGAAACCCTCTTTTTTTGGGAACTTTGAAACCTCTATATAATTGCGACAAGCCTGACGACAGTGACCTGATGATCCCAATGATGATTATTGTTTATTTACTTCGATATGTATCATCATTTCCTACTCTGTGGTCTTGATTATTTATCATATGTCATTATTTCTTCTTATATTGATGTATTTCTCTTCACAAACGTTTTTCCAGTTCACCATCATCCACAGTTTGATTTTATTTCATTGTTCTTATTTATTGTTCATTTCTATAAACATTTTTGTTACATATTACAGTGTTTGTTCTTCCTATAAATTTGAGGGAGAAAGTTTAAATTAGGGATCCATTTTCCTTGGTGAAATCTAAATTTTTTATGTTTTTATTAATTTTGAAGTAAAATTATTTATCATTCAGTTATATTTTTGAGTTATGTTTTCAATTATTTGTATACATTTTATTCTAATTTATAAATTTTTTTCTTAAAGTTTGTTTCTTTTATAATTTTTTTATTTTATGAAATTATCAAATGGTCGTGATGATATATATTGATTAATGTTTTGGGGAAGAAATGTTATGTAAAATATATTTCCTTTATATTTTTGTTTTGACATTGTAATGTATGTTAAATATTGATTACTGGTTTGATGAAAGTTTTATGATAAAGTGGTTAAACTTGATCTATAATAATGGTATTCTAACAGAGGTTATGGATAAATTTACTATTTCATTATATTAGATAACCAATTATAAGTTGATGTTTGTCATCCAATCATAATTAATGTAGATGAATTTATAATAGGAAAAATATAAAAATAGTGGTGTTGAATAAATTGACCAAAATGATGTGTTTTGAAGTAGAATTTGTGTTTTTTTGATCTTTTCTCAATAATGATGATATGAATAGTTTGAATGAAATGTTGAAATGATATTGTGACTTGATAAATAATATTATGATAATTTTTATGGGTGTTCAAAGTGATTTTATATAATTATATGGTAAATTATTTTTTTGAAAAGGTTATTCAGTCACTGATATGATATTGTGATTTGGATATAATTTGATAATGTGATATGATAAATATCACTACATCATATATTATTGGTGTAGTTATTATGGTCTATCACAATGATTTTATATTTTGATGTTTATGTGGTATGGAGGTATTTCGTATTGCGTGAAGGATGTTGTATTCCTTATTGATGATTTTGTGAGAACCATGACTTTATAATTTTATTATCAATCATTTTTATTGAATTCATTTTTTAAAATTTGTATATATATATATATTTAAATGTTTATATTTTTTCTTATATTCACTGATCATATTGTGATTTCTAGTATTGAATAGATCATAATTTGTTAAGTTTATGAAGAACCACTAGTGAATATGAAAAAGGAGTCGATGAATTCTTGTAATTTATTAAATTAAATCTTCAAAACATAGATTTTATTTTTTGTCCATGTATAAAGTATTTTAATATGAGAAAGGTAAACTCTAGAGAAATCAAGGATTATCTCATTTTCTATGGTTTTACCCATAATTATACATGTTGTATTCGGCATGGTGAAAGAACTAGAAATTCAACATCTGCTGTAGATGAAAATATTAATAATGAGACTAATGATCATATTGAAGAAATAATTCATGATTTAGGTGTTGAAACCATTGAAAAAAAGTAACTATTGATTGATTTTACAAATATTCTGAGAAACAATTATTCTTTGGTTATAGTAAATATACATTGTTATCATCAATTTCGAGATTAGTTAAATTTAAAGAAAGAAATGGGGAGATTGATTAATGTTTATCTAAAATTCATTGAGCTTTTAAGAGAGTTGCTTCCAGATGTCAATGATCTTCCAGATTCTAATTACGATTAGAATACAATATTATACCCAATGGGATTGGGGTATAAAAAGATACATGCTTTCCCCAATTATTATGTGTTGTATAAGAATTAATTTGAATATTTATCAAGATTTACTACATTGTGAAATCATGCTATATAATGAATGAAAAATTCAACTCAGATTCATTATCCAGTAATGACATCTAACCTCATAAAAAAATAATTTTTTGTACTTTCTAGTGATGTCATCCAATAATTATTTCATAAAATTCTAATAATTGAACTAGGATTCATTCTTAGGTACCAGAATCAAATCTCATAATAAATAAATTTGGTACCTTCCAATAATTCCTAATTTAAAGAGTCTATTTGAAAATTCAATCGATTTAAAAAGGATAAGATGGAATATAGATGAGCACATATCCGATGGTAACTTACATCGCCATGCTAATTCACTACAACATAATAGATTTGATAAACAATTTTTGTGATTTCAGTCTTGAATTTATAAACCTCATAATGGGATTGTGTACTGATGGAATGAATCCATATCAGAGCCTAAGTAGCGAACATTGTTCATGGCCTATTTTTGTGGTAGTTTACAACTTGTCCCTATATATATGTATGAATAAAAATTATGTTATGATGAGATTGAAGATTTTTGGACACAAAATAGCTTGGAAATGAGATTTTTGTGTATCTTTCACCATTGATTGATGGTTTTAATATTTTATAGGAGACTGGTGTTAATGTTTTCAATGCATACACGAAAGTGTATTTTATT
The DNA here is from genome assembly GCA_963277665.1 of Viscum album. Classification (NCBI taxonomy): domain Eukaryota; kingdom Viridiplantae; phylum Streptophyta; class Magnoliopsida; order Santalales; family Viscaceae; genus Viscum; species Viscum album. Next base: position 1,471,893,384 of record OY728158.1, read on the forward strand.
TTTCATGTTATGATAATGTTCAATATAAATGATGCTCCTACATATGGAAACTAATCTGGATACAATGTAAAGGGAATAAATCATGTCCAATTTGTAAAGAAGAGTCATCATATTATAAATTTTAGAATGGAATAAAGACTGTGTACATGTGATATAATTTTTTTTTAAGAATTGATCATCCTTATTATATATTGAAAAATGAATTTAACGGTTTATAGTATTACAATATTTTCCCATGACCATTGTCAAATGAAGACTATTAAGATAGGGTGAAAAATATTGATTTGAAATTTAGATAGAAAAGAAGTTCTAATCTTAAAAAAATATCTAGAAGAAACATTTTATCTTTTCAAACTACATTATTGGATGTTTTTAGAGATAATAGATAACATTGATGTTATTCATGTTGAAAAAAAAACATGTTAATGTTTGATTATAACTTTATTAGACATGAATGAAAGGACAAAATACGGATTTCATGCCAAATTGTACTTGATATCATTGGGAATACTTTTGGAGTTAGCTTCTACTATGATATGAAACCGAACATATTTACCTATGTCTTGTCACATATTAAGAAATATTGATGAGATGAATTTTTGTCAGTGTCTTCATTCTATTAAATTACCCAGTGGTTATTCATGAATGTGAATAATTTGGTGTCATTGAAGGATTGTAAATTAATAGGTATGAAATTTCATGATTTTCATGAATTGATGGAACAACTTATACCTCTTTCACAGTGTGGTATATTGGTGATAACTATTAGAGAGACCATAATCAACTGATGTAATTTTTTAAAATCCATTTGTAGCAAAGTCGTTGATCCAAAAATTTTAGATGTGTTGGAGAATTAATATTCACTTATTCCTTATCAACTAGAAATGTTTTTCCCTCCTATATTTTTATTATATAAGGGTTCATCTGGTTATTCATTTGGTGCATGAGATAAGAATATGTGGGCCTACATATTTATGATGGATGTATCCTTTTGAAAGATATATGAAAATTTTGAAGGGATATGTTAAAAATACTTATCAACCAAAGGCCTCTATTATTCAAAAATATGCATCGGAAGAGGTGATTGATTTTTTATTGATTTATTATATGAAGTAGAGAATATTGGTCTCCCTATATTTTGGAATATGACAGCTAATATTTAAGGTAGAAGGATTCAATGATTAATGGTAAAATTCATTCCACGTGATGAAGTGATGCAGTCACATTTATATATTTTGAGAAATAAAAATCAGGTTCAATCATATATATCATCACATATTGTACAATTAAAATTAAAATATCTAAAAAAATGAAAAGTGTAAGATGATTACGCATAAAAAGGCATTTGATTCATGGTTTAAAGAGAAATCTATAACTGAAATATCGACATCAAAAATATTGAAATTGTTGGTAGGGGGACCATCTCTTAATGTGATCACATGGTCTGGTTTTGATACTAATGGGTACACATTTTAGATAAAGAAGCTAGATGAAAAGTGTACCGTTCAAAATTGTGGTATAATGGTCATTGCAGAAGGGCTTCATTTTTTGAGTGCAAATGATAAAAACACAATTTCTACATAAATTCCATATTTTGGATTCCTAGAAGACATATGGTAAATTTATTATACTAAATTTATAGTCACTATGTTTAAGTGTAATTGGGTTACATGTAATAGAGGTGTGAAACATGATGAATATTGGTTTAAAATGGTTGATTTGAAAATATTTAGTTGCAATGAGGAACCATTTATCATGGACACACATGAAAAAAAAATATTTTATGTTATTGATCCATAAAATGACCAGTCATCCATCATTTTGCAAGGGAAAATAATTGATTTGGCTGATGATGATGGTGATGTTATGGATTTATATGAGGCTTCTTCATCTATTACACAATCTTCGGATAACAATGATTATAATAAAAACTCAGTGCATGAAATACAAAATGATCATGCTGAAGGGATATGGGAAAATACTAAATTACTCTCCAAATTAATATGGAAATTATATAAATTATATTAATTTTTTAAAATCTACATGCGTAAAAATTGGATTATTCAATAACTATTTTATATTTTATTATATATATTTGATTATTTATGTGATTTTTTGTGTTAAATTTTGATTTTCCACATATATGGTTAAACATTTTATCATTGAAATACCCATTGTATATTATTATATTTTGGTTTAAATTATGGATATGAGAAATCCTTTTCAAACTTTGAAATTTAATTTTTTAAATGTTTATATCTTTATAGAATCAATGTTTATATTTAATATTTCACCTTGCATATTTTTTGGTTAAGAATCATAACATCATTTTTTAAACTTACATATGCATGACAATTTTTTACTTACACATTTATGTTTTCCTATTTTATAATTTCTAACTTTCTTAATTATATTCAAGTACCCAAGAATTTCATTACATTTTCCTATTATAATTCAAAATACCGATACAGAGATAGAAGAACATCTATCGAGGTATTTTTATTTTTTTTATACAATTAAATGACCGATAAAATAATTATTTAATTAAATCAAACTTTTAATTTACAAAAAATAATTCCAGGACCACTAATGAGACTTTAATAGGGGGTCTTCTGCTTTTAGTATTTGTGAATAAAATTCTCGAGTTGGTAAATGTGGTATTACATGTTTTCCGAAACTATCACTTTCTTAGGGAGATGAGAGATTACATATTAGTTTCGATGATAATATTAATTCAACTTAACCAAATGTAACGCAATTTATCAATTATATCGACATGAAAATCTATTGTTGGATTAACATTGTATATCTGGATTGGAAGTCTATCAAAAAGGTGGATATAGATCAACTTTGGGAGGTAGTAAAGGTAAAATATATCAATTTATTTATTTTCTCTCATTTTTTGAATATGATATATTCTAAATGAATAAAATTTATGTTATGAAATTACATATGACAATCAATTTAAGAGAAAAAATGTTTTTAATAAAAGATGTCTTACTTTAGAGATGGTTCTATGGAGGGTTTTCAAAACAATGTTAAAAACAATTATGTGTTTGAAAGGAGACAAAATGAAATGCAATGGCTCAAGTATACGTTTTTAGATAAAGATACATGGAAGAAATCCCCCCCCCCCACAATATTATGAAAAATTTCAGGTATGGTAATTATATTATATTATAATGTAAAATTTCATATATATGGACCTAATTACTTATTAGTTTACTTATTATATAACATTCCTTGAAGAAATTACATCAAGACATCCAATTTCTGAATGTATAACCTCATACTTTATCATGTGGAGGGTGTCATTTATTGGAGAAAAATTTATTAATGAAAAGTTTGAAGCACTAATGCCTCACTCCACTAGTGGTTCTAATGAGGTTCAATCTGGTCCTCCATCTCCACCCACCACCCACCATGATAAATGATGAATACAAAGAAGAAGAAAAAATGAAAAGTATCTTATAGAGGATGATAAAGAAGTAGCTGAAAGAATTGAAAGTAAATAATTATTATTTTTCATAAATTGTTTAATTTATAAATTAAAAACACTAATATACCATTTTTATTATTAATTTCAGGATGAACTTTAGGAGAAATACATGTGGAAATTTTATTCTTGTGGGTAGGATTGACATCCTAGCCACTTCTTTGGAAATCCAGAACACCCAAGCCACATAAGATGATATGAGGTGAGTTTTAGTATTCAGAAATTTTTTGGTCATCAAAGTAAACAATCAAGATACACATAAATCAAATCCTTAAAAGCTCAACTATAATATATGATAAAGTAAATGGGTGATCAAATACGAGTAGTTGTGCAAGAAGCTATGCTACAATAATTAACAAGACAGTCATAGTCTGCACAGCCTGCACAGCCTGCACAGCCTGCACAACCGACCTACTCAGATCCTCCACCTCCTCACTCAAACCCAACCTTATATTGTGAGTTTTATATGAGAGATCCTGATGTACATATTTTATCATTAAGATTCATGAATTTTTATGGGGTTTTTTTTACATCACCAGCCTATTTATATGGGTCAGGTTAGAGTGTCAGTACAAGATGTTATTTATCCTACTACTATACTACCATTCCCTACCATTAATGTTACTAGAGTTGGGGATTGTATGGGTCCTTATTTACTTTGTCCATCTAGACTCCTTCATCATATTTAATATTAGGTATATTTTTTTAAACATATTAATTACATCCAATTGAAAATTAATTATAATGTATTCTAACATTTAACTTATATAGGAGAATCTAAAATCCAAAGAAATGGAATAAAGGAAATATAAGTTTCGGCAACAAACAACTGTATATACTTTATATATTTATAATGGGATGGAAATATTATCTCTATTTCTTTTTTCCTTGGCTAACCTCTATGAGTTTTAAATTTTGTAGAACATATGAGTAAGAGAATATCCATTGAGAGTATTTTGAAAAGATATCATGGATCAAATTAATTTTGAAGAGATCAGTGTGCCTGTGTTGTAGTCATTTTCTATGTAAGTAAATTGATGTTTCAGATTTTATTTTTTAAAATAAATATGGTTTAGAGTTACTAACTATATTACATTTTTAATTAGATATCTACACATGCTACTTGTTCAAAATGACACCACATGATTTTTGGGTTTTATAGATCTAGAATTTATTTCAATGACTCTTCTTTATGTGTGCACTGAAAATAGAGAAGCGTATATATGTGAGAGGGTTTTAACTAAAAATATTGGTCGTTGGTTTTTTCTATTTTTGATGGGTATTAATAGAAACATAATTATGCACTAATGTTCATTATAATATCATTAAATGTGATATTTTTTTATTGTAGGGGGAATTGGATGACAGGCGTATTATGCCAAAGTGAAAATACATTATATTGGGTTTTCTCTTTATTAGGTGGTGTTCATAGAAATATTTTCACCATATTATAAAAGTTTGTTCATTTGTATTTTATGAGCTGATTATGTTTAATTATCATTGTTTATACATGTATTATTAGTTGATATATATGAAAATGCAGGTCATGGAATTTGTTTTAACAAAGTCCACTTGTCAATTGCAAATCCAAATGCAATCAACTATGTGAAAGTAAAGGTAATTATTTTTTATATTAGATATTATTTTGTTTTTTTGATATATATATATGTGTATATATTAGTTTTAATTATCAAGTTAATGTTTTATTAACTTCAGTTTCATCATCAATAAGGATATGTTGAATGTTGTTATTATGTTCTACGATTCATGTACGAGATAATCACAACAAGAGTAATGACTGATGTTGATCAGGTTAGTCATATTAATTATTTTATATTTTCTATCATAGTATTATATTTTTTAATCTTATATAATTCTATTTTATTGTAGATGTTCAATTATGTCAATTCATACATGAAAGATGAACTTGACCATTTTTGATCTTTTTTTATGAACTATTTTTAAGTGTGATTACGATTTAAGGTTTGTATATTCTAATTTTTTTAGCATTACATTTTCCTAATAAAAAATGTTCAGAAAATAATTATTTTATTATAATTGGTGTTTGAACATAATGATAACATAAAATTGCTTCAATAATAACAAACAATGATCATTTTGTAAATTTTAGGTACGTGTTTTTTAATTCAAATTTATAATATAAAGACATATATAATTTTTTAATTAACGTGTTAAAATTATTAATGTTTTCATAGATTTTTAGTCACTGACAAATTCTTTTTGATGGATGTATACTGTTTTTATATTAAAATTATTTCTATGTTTTATGGGGTGTAATATTTATAATTTTCTAATTTTTTTATAACTTTCAGTGTTGTTTTTCATAAAAACTAATGCCAAATCACTAAAAAAAATTGAATGTTTTTTAGGGGTTAATTTCTTAGATAAAATGACAGAAAAAATGAAGCCCATTCACATTTTCTGTGTCAGTTTTTAAAAAACCAATGCCAAAAACCTTATTTTTAACATCACATTTATAAACCTTAGTTAGAAACTGGCATTAAAATTGAAAAAAAACTGACGTTAAATTGTGATTTTTCACTAGTGTCGGAAGGCTCCAAAAATCACAAGGAGATGAGTTGGTCCATGTTTGTGTCAAATAAGGTGATTTGGGGGGGGGGGTCGGTTGATTTAGAATATAATTATAAGGTGAATATAAACTCACACACTATTTTCTGGGAATGGGTACTTGATTTTTCCTAACTGTGTGCCTTAATCATGAACCTCTTTTTGGGAAGGGGGACCCGGTTTCTCCTTTTGGAGTTCACGGTTTGAAAAACCATGCAACAACTATTTTAATACCCTCTATTTGGGTTCATACAGTTTGCTGGGATGGGGAGGAAAATTTTCCCCTATCATGTGCAAACTAACCACTATCCTCCCTCTTCAATTCTTCTCAAAATGTTCACCCAAAAACACCAAAGTAAATCCCAAACAAAGAAAAGTCAATAAAAGGTAAAAGAGTACCTAAAATCAAGCCTGAGTCATCTCAAGAAAATGTCAGGATCTTACAATCTCCCCACATTATAACAGCTCATCCACGAGATGTAATCCCAAGAATCTTTAGGATTCTGAACCAAAAATTTCCAGCCATTGATCCCTCATATATTATTATATCTCCAAAGTTTCATCTTGAACATGACCATGTTTCTATAATACATGAACCATCGGTATGGTCTTTACGTGCCCCACTTTCTCACTATGATCCAACACATGTATCAAATATTCCTCCAAGGATGCATCTATCCCAAGCTCAACATCATCCATGTCAATGAAATGAGATGGGTCGGGGTGATACCACTGAAGTTATGACACATGAAAAATGTCATTCAAAGCACTTTATTTCTTTGGAGGATCCAATTATTATGCCACCAACCAAATTCTTTCCACAACCTTAAACGGTCCAATGAACCAGGGCGTCAGCATTCCATGTCTCTATATTCTATTGTGACACAACCTGTGTGACACCCAAAGGAATACATTATCACCCATTGGACACTGTAGGGTTGATAGTGTTTATTAGTATATGAATTCTATCTACTCTGATCCATAAGCATATACTTATGAATAAGCTGAAACTGCTCTGATGTATCCTTCATGAGACTTAGTCCAAACAACTCTGACCACTTACCTCTATCCAACATAAATGTGATTTTCATGGCCTACCATAAAGAGCCTCATTTGTTCCATTTTTAATAGTTTCTTGATAACTATTTTTTATACGAAAACTCCACCAAGGCTAGGTACTTCTCACAAGATCCACCAAATTCTAAAACACACACTCACTACATATACTCATGCACCAATATAGTATTCTCTGACTACCCATGTTTCTATGGGTGGAAATCCATACTCAACAAAACCTATGAACCAAGAACCTTCTGTAAGCCCTTCTAGAATAACGAAGTAAAATTCTAGTCATGATCCGAAACTCTAGTATATGGCACCCCAGGGAGAGAAAGTATCTCTAAAACATACAATTCTTCCAGATGATCCACTGAGAAAGTCTCCTTCATATGAAATAAATACGCTACCTTCATCAATCCGTCCATAATAACCCAAATAGAATCATTCTTATAAGGCATCTTACAGAGACCTACCAAAAATTACATAGTCACGTTTTACCAATTTTACTTTGCAATGGGCAATGAATGTAGTAAACCTCTTGGTATTTGACGCTCTACATTCACTTACTGACTGGTTTAGTATCATTTCATGAACCCTACTATATTTTTTTTCATGCCGATCCATTTAAAATATCATCTTAGCTCATGGTACATTATGGTTACACCTGGATATACCTCTCACTTCAAGGAATGAAATTCCTATATCAACCCACCTCATAATCATAAGAACATTAATCATATTCTTGATGTATATGTCATCATACTCATGTATTGCCCAGTATGATGGTGTCTCCCCACCTTTTGGGCATTCCCTAAAAGATACACATTCTAGATCCTGATACTTCCAATATATGGTCCCTCTCAAAAGTTCAGAATCCATTGAAACTAATTCTAGAGTCATATTCTCCTAATTATTTTGAAAAACTACATGCTTATCAGCTAGTAGAATCATCATCTTCCACTCAACACTAGACTTATGAAAAACTTGCACCTAGGTTTTTCTGCTTAAATCATCATCAAAAAAATTTCCTTTCCCATGACTATATGATAGTTCAAAATCCTAATAATCTATATACTCAACCCGTATCCACTAGAGAAGATTCAAATATCATTTTGATAATATATACCTTAAGTTCGTATGATCAGTAAACACTGTAAACTTACCACCCAAAAGATAATTTCACCAGCACTTTAATGTTTTATAAACCACTACATTTAACTCGAGGTCATGCATGTGGAAATTCCATTCATGTGGCCTCACTAACTGAGACCCATAGACCACAAATCAATCTCCCTGCATCAACCCTTCCTTAAGACCTATCTTAGAGGCATCAAAAAACACCCTGTACTCTTTACATGGATTAGGTAGGATCAAGATTGGTGTTGATGTCAAGTTCTTCTACAACTCCTGAAAATCAGCCTTATAAGATTCTAACTATTTTAACTTCATCCCCTTATTTTTCAATCCTGAAAGTGGAACTTCCAATCAATAAAAGTTCTGGTTTAATCTCAGATAATATCCATCTAATACCCAAAATGTATAGAAATTGAAAATATTCTGGGGATACCCCAATAAACAACTTATTAAACTTTATCTAGGTACATAGACACACCTTCATGTGAGATAATGTGACCCAAGAAGTGTACCTGATCAATCCAAAACTGAAACTCAGATTGTTTATCATATAAATGATGCTCTTTCAATGTACTTAGGATGATGTCAATATGTTGGGTATGATGTCATGAGTTTTTGAGTACACCAAGATGTCATCCACAAACACTACCACAATCTAATCCAAGTATAGATGGAAGACTCTGTTCATCAAGGCGATAAACACTACTAGTCCATTCATCAATCCATATGACATTATGATGAACTCATATAGGACATACCATCTTTTTACAGTAGTCATCAGTATATAAAAAGTTCAAAATCTCAACTAATGATACCATGATCTCAATTCAATCCTTGCTAAGACATAATCTCCTCTCAACTAGTTGAAAAGATTGTTGAATCAAGGAAGATTATTTCAATTAATTATAGGCATACAATTCAACTTCCGGTAATCAATAAAACAGCACAAAATCTATTCACCCTTATTTTAAAAAAATATAAGTGATCCCCAAGGTGAAATAATCAGATGGATAAACCCCTTATCCCTCAACTCCTAAATCTGGGTCTTGAACTGTTGAATCTATGTTGTCTTTATTCTGTATGGTGGAATAGAAAATGGGTTATATGATGGAATGAGTTCTATAGTAAATTCCACATCTCTGTTAGGTGGTATCCCTACGAAGTATTTAGGAAACACATCCAAAAACGGGTCCACTGCAGGTTGAAAGAAATCATGTTTCAAACCCCCTTCATCTAGAACTAGACTACTAATTTGGGTTGTGAGATCTCCCAATTGCTGAGTAATTATCCCTTGTTCCCCTTCCTAGATATTCCTCTATTCACGATGAATATAGTTTTCACCATTAAGAGATTCAAAGGTTACTCTCCTGCGGTAACAATCGATACAGTCTTGGTATAATATTAACCCATCCATACCCAAAATTAGGTGAAATCCTAACATGTCAAGAATATAGATATCCCATAGAAAATTATAGTCACTAAATTCAAGAGAACATCACTTGCACAAGAAGATGTATGTAGACCATATTTCCAATGATGTACCTATCATTAAAATCTCACTCATGAACTCCACGACCAGGATCAAACCATTAACAAGTTGTACAGAAAAAAAGGAATGAGGGGAAATAGTATAAAATAAGGCACTACATAATGTAAAAGATATAAGAATAGTCGCTCTCACTATCAATGGTCCAAAATCACTATCCACATGTAAAGGTTGCACCACATTCAACTGTCTTACCCCTCAACCTTATAATACGGTCTATGTCCCTCGAGCTGCATGACTCTGATAATATGGGTGCTCATTTTCAAAAGTACCACACCAATTGCTTCTAACTCTATGGCCAGTAGAACTCCCACTTCCATCCTGATAAGGTGTAAAAGATCCACTTACTACACTATGATTATTCCTAGTTTTCTGATCATTACCTATCTTTCATGGGTTCATATAGAACATCTAAAGATGTCCCATCATGTTGAAATATCAGCACCCAACTGGTGGTCATGGAAAATGTCTATGATAGTGGAATAACCTAATGCACTTATGGAAAATCACTAGAGAAAACTCTTATGCAACTGACATTCCCCTTGGATACTTTGTTTTCCATTGATTTGGCTAAAGTTTTCATAACGATGCTTCCTACTCTCAAAAGACATTACTTCAGATTATCCAGCAATAACCATATGTTCTACACTAGAAGCCTCCATCTGGTTACCCTCAGCTATGAGATCTTGATTCACCACTTCTGATTAATTATTTATCTTGAATATTTCCACCAAGGACTCAATTTCACACTTAAGTCCTTCCTAGTGTTTTTTAAGTAGTATCCTCAACCACTTCCAACACTAGAGAAAATCCCTAAAAATATATAAAGCGTAAATTATAAATAATCATGAACATAATACCCTTGGTCAACCTCATGAATTTAGCTACTCTCTCATGCCTTAACACCTTTGGATAAAGGTGCTCTAAGAACCTCTCCAAGATTTCCTTCTATAACATACCATGAGCATATACAATCAGAGCCTAAATGCCCCACCATCACTTCACTGATCCTCATTACATATAATTAGTCAGCCTGATCTTGTTCTTAATTAGAACCTCAATGTGGTCAAGTATATTCTAGATTTACTCAATCCAAAACTCAACTCCCTCAGGTCTACCCTCTTTAACAAAAGTCGGCAGGTGCTGCAATTGGAAATCACTCGTAAAGTCATAAATAATCTTCACAACCCACCATGGGTCTCTTTCTGTGAATTTAATGAATTGAGAAAAGTTATCTCAAAGAATATCTCTAAATTCCTCATCCAGAACCATATGCGCCTTAGGTTATACCACTAGAGAATTATCTCAATCCATGTCATCCTATTGTCCTCTCAATAGGTGTCATCATGGAGGCATAACTACTCAAGCCAAATACACACCTTAGGATACTTTTCTCAACATTAACACATTTATGGGAAAAAATAAGGCATAATAATTATTTTCCTCCCAACCTCACCGCATGATCAAAGTCGAGGTTCTAACACAACCATTAACCATTATTCTTCTTGGTCAAGGTTAAAAAAGAGAAAGTCATTTTCATTATTCAAGTTTCTAATTTCGACACCCATTTATTCTCATTTTACATCATTTTAAAATATTTTGCTATCTCTTGTTATGCACCATTTTCAATTCAATTTCAAAATCAAGGAAAAATAGTTCATGTTTGACAACTTACCCAAAACCTATTTTTCATGCATGGATAAGATGATGAATGTAACAAAGTAATCATGAGTGCCTATAGTGATACATGCTTACTCACTCTCATGTCTTACCAACCTATGAGTTAGATCTCAAAAAATATATGAAATAACAATCACATCCCACCAAAAGTGCATCACCCAAGGCGAAATAATATTCAACTATAACAAAAAACAATAATAATGACTATCCCACCCTTGGTACTTTTGTTCTCTCCCATTCATGGGTTAGTTAGTCCCATGAATAAGATCAAAACCAAGACCCAAATATTTTTACTCTTCTATCTGCCTTTCCCAAATAGTAATATAAAAGAAAATAAAAGAAAATTGGGCTTGGATACCACTTTGTGATGTCCCGACTAGGGTGACACATGATAGTGCCCTAAGTCGGTCGGTTACATGACCTCAAGTGAACCTCCTCATATACTAGAGGCTGCCAACAATCAGTAGGGTTCTAATATCAATCATGGGGAGACAATACCCCCTTTTATCAGATTAATACACAAATAGAAATAAATATACCATAAAAACTAAATAACCAAAGGATATAATAAACAGAACAATACCAATATAATAAGATAACCAAAAAACATAAATAAAATATAAAAATGAAGCAGTAGATATATCATGCTAATATACATTACAAGTTTAAATCCAAGAGGGTCTCGAACCACATCTAGTTATCTCATCCATGATCCATTCCCAAATCATCCATCTAGCATAATGCATTTTCCCTTAACCTTTCCTACAACAATGAAATCAATTTGGGAGCCGATCAGTCAGCCCGAGTAGGGTGTGAGTACAACTCTCTAGGACACCACCAATAGTGTCTAAAACAATATCCAATCAATAAAAGTGTATGAAATTGTATAAATAAATAATATCAATGCATAAATAAACACCTATCACAATATCAAATTATTATTTATTTAACCACATAACATCCTGGGTTCCCGAGGACACCTGAACCTCAATGCCTGTTTCGACCCACACTGGTGTATAAACCATCTTCAGGGGATATCATTTCATATAATTCCACTATTATCATTCTATATCTCATGTCATATATTAGAATTCCACTATTACCATTATAGATCTCAATTCTCATATGAATTCCATTGTTTCCATTCATCATTTCATTAATTGATTCAACAATTAATTAATATTTCCAATATCATTAATTAATTTAATATTTAATTAATCATCCCAATTCCACTAATTAAATCACTAATTAATTAATCTTCTCAATATTAGTAATTAAATCAAAAATTAATTAATATTATTAATCCTATTAATTAACTCAACAATTAGTTAATATTCTCAATACTCTTAATTACCTGAACTATTAATTAATATTCTCAATATCATTAATTAACTCAACAATTAATTAATCTTCTCAATATCATAAATTTCCTAAGTAATTAATTAATCTTATCATTCCTATTATTAATTAAATAATTATTACATCAATTCAAAATCCCATTTTTCCAAAATTAATTTCACAATTAATTACTCAATTCCACGATCTCAATATCCCCTAATGAATTCTTAAATTAATTAACCAATTCAAAAATATAACTATCCCATAATTAATTCTAAAATTAATTAATCAATTCAATAATCTCAATATCTCTTAATTAATTCAATAGTTAATTACTGTTGACACTCCATTCTGTCACAAAGTCTAAAAAGTGAAAAAGGGAAATGGCTTAAAAAAAGGAGAAAAAACATAAAGAAGATCAATATTTAAAAAGTTTGGAAAATTAGATCGCCTTAGTCAAGACCAAGATCCGTCGGTGTGAAAAATAATTGCGCTCCCAATTCTAGCGTTCAACCCACTTGCGCGCCCCACCACCATTTTTATGAAGTTCACTTATTTTCCTATAAATAGACCTCTTGGGGACATTATTTGGATGAAAAAATTTCCTTAAATCCTAATTGCTTATCTGGTCACCCAAGTGCTTCACCCAAGTCTTCCAAAACATTCAAGGTAGTTCTGTTGGGACCACTTTGTGTATAAGGTTGTATTCTTTTTCAACAGTTGTCAATGAAGATCAAAATGAAAAAGGAGATGAAGGAGAACTACAAAGATATTGTGAGTGGTAATTCAGACAATTGTGGAACTGATCCTAAGTTTAAAGTACATTATCAAGGGTGATACATTTTCTACATCAACGAAACCATATTAGAGATTATTGAATGACTTAAAGTTATAAAGTGGTCATGAGACATCTCAATATTCAAAGAGACTATACAAGGGCCTACTTGAAGAGACTTGCATTATTGCATGAGGGATCATGCAGAGATTTGAAGATTTAAGAATGATCATACAAAGCTAAAAATATGATGTAAGACATATTCAGTGTTGACTAGAAAGACTGATGTTACTAGAAGATAGGGAAGTTGGGATGCTGCAGCGCTTTCCATAAATAATCTAATGTTGTTGGAACTGATCATTCAAAGAGTATGTATTACGATGGAAGGATTTTGTGATGAAATCTGCTGACTATTGAAGAATCTAGATGACAATGAAGAAGCATGGGTGTTCTTGACAAAGAAGATATTTTTGGTGGTGTCGTTTCCCAGCATTTGCCAAATTTTTTACCTCCAAATTTGGATTTAGTTTTTGTCAATGGAAGGATTTCTTCATGGTAGTGAACAAGATGCAGAATGGTAAAGGAAATTGGAAAAGTCAGGGAGATGCATACCTCAGAACATGGACCATGTACCATGTTCCGAGAATGGTTTGTGGCTACGAACCTGACAGCAGAAATGGTAGGAGGAGCAGTGCGTAGAACCAAAAATAGTTTGAAATAATGGTATGTAGTGAAGGCATACAGAACAAAAAATACAGATGGTTCATGGTAGAGGGAGTTGCGGTATGTGGGATGAATCTTCATTAGAGGAAGAGATGCAATATGCATACCAGCAAGCTTACGGTACACGAAAGCTTAATAGTACGAGGTGGAGGTTTACAGTACACAGATTGAGATCAATATGCAGTGAAGTTTGTCCCACAATGAAAACTTGGGTAAAATGGATTAGAAAAATTTTCAGATTTATTTTCCTAAATAAGGAGTGCTAATACCATCACTAAGTTAGATAAAATTTGATAAGAAAATATTATTGTCGTGGAAGAACTTGGTTAAGTCTGAAAGTGGTATGCAGGAGAGATATCACGTAGGACGAAGTGGTATGTGAAAGATGAAATGATTTATGAAAATATAAGGAGAAGTCTCGGGAAGAAATTTTGTGTAGGAAAAAAAGGTATGTGGGAGATGAAATAATCTGCATAATTTAAAGAAGAAGTCCTTATAAGGATGAAATGATATGTGAAGTGGGAACGCAAAGTCGGTACGCAAAGGCGGTACACGAAGGCTGTACGCGAAGGCGGTACGCGAAGTCAGTATGCGAGGGTGGTACACGAAGGCGGTACGCAAGGCGGTATACCGAGGTGGTACACCGAGTTATTATGCGGAGGTGGTACGTAGAGGCAGTATGTGGAGGCGGTGCATAGAGAAGGTACAGTACACAGAGTAGGCGTAGTATGCGGAGCAGGCGCGGTGCACTGATTAGGTGTGGTGTGATGAGCTGGAGCGGTATGCAAAGAAGGCGCGGTATGCAAAGTAGGCATGGTGCATGGAGCAGGCGCAGTACACGGAGTAAGTGTGGTATGCAGATCCGAGACAATTCATGAAGAAGGTACGAGATCAACATGCGGAGCAGGTGTGGAATATAGATCATAGATAGTTTGCTAAATCAGAGTAGTTCATAGAATCAGAAACTTTATAAAGGGAGTTTGTGATTCTAGAAAAAAGAAGAAGTTTTAGTGAATTTAGTAATTTCACTAAAGGAGAAAACTGAATATTAAAGAGCATCAATTAGGGACTCTGATGCAAGTAGTGTATCATGTTTAATAGAGACGAAGACTTTCATGCCAATTTGATGAAGTGACCTTCAAGTCGATAAACTGAGTGAAGACCTCTCTAAGGTAGTGAGCTAGGGGAGTCTACAAAAGTGATCTAAGGGGAGTAGTGAGCTATCCTGAGCCTCTAAGAGGTGTTCCTAGGAGATATTTATTGTTCCTGAATCATTGTAATTCATATCTAGTGCATATTAGTGGAATTAGGTATAACCGACAACCAGTTGGCGTATGCTCCTTGGACGTATCCCTTAGTGGTGAACAAAGTAAAAGTGATGTTATGTCCTTTATCATGTGAATGTTTTAATTACTACACATATCCATCATAGAGGTTTAAATAAGTTCCTACCAATGTGAGAACAATACCCAGTAAAGACTAGAAAAAGTTGACACCCTAATCCCCCCATCAGGGTGGTCTAGGGTCCTCCAATTGGTATCAGAGGGAAAAGGTTTACGTATGTTGGATACTCTATAGTAATTCTATTCCAAAAAGGATTTGAGTTTTCTTCCCTATGTATAACGAACTAAACATTACAAACATTTTTATTACTTCAAAATTGATGCATACTTATTACAACATATAACAAAACCATGATAGGACCGTATAGGTATAGTGTCTTTAGAAATTGGGAAACATAAACAACTTGTTCATAAATCATCTATATTGTCTCTTGTTTATTTCATCATATCTAGGGTCCCATTTGGAATATCCTACTTAATACCCTTCTTCCTGACTTGGGGAAAAGAAAACATACAAAGGGTGTGATTAAATGCTCAGTAAGGGAAAACAAATGAAATATCAATCATAACATATTCACAAGAACATACCATTTTGAAAATCTTATCCTGCAAAAGAGATCATAATATCATGACATGAGATAAATCATAGTAGTGAAATGTAATCACAATATTCATTACATAAGACATGAAACATTGTGGAATACATAAATAATCATATAAAATCATTTCATATTAGTCAAGTCTCATTTCCAAGACCATCACAGTGGACAAAGTCCATTACTGAACCGAGTTCACTCCTCATTCCAGTCCTGTATCACTGAACTGGATTAAATTTCTATTCCAGCCATGTCTATATCATGAGATATAAATCTTTACCCAATGCATTGGAGGGAGATATAGGTCCCACCCATCTCATAATGAAACTATTCTTATGTGAACCACAAAATCATAAATAATACATCATAACATAACCCATGAAATAAAAAATGGGATTTCATAAACATCATGCCATCATAACATAATCCATATAAGATAAAAGGACTTCATAAAAATAATTCCATCATAACATAATCAAATAAATGTAATAATAGGGATAGAAACATAACCCTATATTATCTTATATGGAAAGTAATTTTTATAAAACACTTGAACTCCATTCCTGAAGAGAATATCCTTTCTACTTCAAAAACATTTTTCCTTTCCCAACATGTCATACAATTTGAAACTAAAAGAAGTTAATTGAAAATAAACATGAAAACTTGTAAAGGAAGTTTCATGGAAATAATGTTCTATTAAATCATAAAATTCCATTCATGCCGTATAAGTTAAAAAAACATTCTTCTCGTACTTTGGCTGGAAACGTCAAAAATTATCTCATACTGAAAACGACAAAATATTCCTTTCATATTTTTTACTAAAAATTCACCAATAGGTAAAAATGTATTTAAATTTTTTAGGAGGATAGAAATAATATTTCATATTGAGGAAACATGGATATAGA
This sequence comes from Viscum album, assembly GCA_963277665.1. Classification (NCBI taxonomy): domain Eukaryota; kingdom Viridiplantae; phylum Streptophyta; class Magnoliopsida; order Santalales; family Viscaceae; genus Viscum; species Viscum album. The sequence goes on from OY728158.1 coordinate 1,471,910,568, forward strand.
TGATAAATATTCCCTGGTAAATTCTTAATTATAAACAATCTCGGATAAAAATGAGATTGCGAGATGTTCCCTTACCTTAGGTCTGATATGCTCTGTACGTATCTGAACCTCCTATAAAATCATTTAAATAATGTAATTGTCTTATTATAGAATCATATACATTGTTATGATATCATATATGGTCATATTATTATCTCTTTATTATTAATATTTCATTACTACTTGTTATTTGGGTGTTCATTGCATTATGTTTTTTTGCGTGTTTTGTCAAATAAATTCTTATACCTCTTTTTAGGTTATAGATAAATCATTTACATAATGGTATTAGTAGAATATATATCAGATTTATTCATTCAATTTGTTTATATAATCATGTTTTAATGAATATCATGTAGAACGAATCACATCACATCGTGGAGACGGTAAGCCGACATACGCACGAGCGACAATATTGTTCCCATAATTATTGAATGGTATTGGAGTGGATGATAGAATATCTCAGAATTAGTATCATGTTATAATAATCATATATAGTTATTCTTTACACCATTATATCCATCCAAGAAATGTGGTGGTGGAAAACAGATTACACCAGAGCGTGGAGATGGTATTCCGTACGTACGCACGCGCGACGATTTCATTTTTCGTAGGATGGATAAAAGGTGAAATAGGGTTATTTCATATTTATAATAACATATCAGTATATTAGTGATACTGATGTTATTACTTTATAATGAAACAAATAAATAAGTGGAAGTAGAAGAAGAAATAAATTTGGAAGAATCGGTAAAGGATATTACCTCTTCTTCGACGCGCCTCTTCTAAACCTCCGCTTAAAGCACTAAATTTGGTCTTTGAATAAGACCAATACCTCTAGTATGTTTTTGGGAAATTGGAGAAGAGAAATTGACAGGTTTTGGTAGAGCTTTATGCCTCAAAATGTTGTTAGGAGGAGAGAGAGGAGGTGGCCTTTTATAAGAAAGGAGAGGGGCACTCTTGGAAACCTCTAAAATATTAATTTCCAGTAAACTCAATCCCAACATAAAAACCTAAAAAATGAGTAAAATAGGAATATTATATGAGATAGTGTTTTATTCTCATAAACCAATAATATTTAGACATGTTGGGAATTTATTTTAAACCTTATCAACTTGATTTATCCTTATTTAATTTATTTAATTTTATTTTTGGTAATAATATTCTAAATTTTTAATTGCTATAAATAATTACTTATGTGTTGTGAATATTCCATAATTGGATACTTTAAGACATTGTAGACCAATAAATTTCAATTTTCAATTTTCAATTTTTTTTGGATTTTTAAATAATTTTATAATATGTTATTTTTATAAAATAACAATAGTGTCAATTTTGAAACTATTCATTTATTTGAATTTAAATAACATCCACACAGAGGATATATTTGAACAAAAATATTTAATATATTTTTAACATATCATATTCATCTAGAAATTTTCTGGAGAACATTAATTAGTTCATATAATATTTATTTTAATATTTTTAAAACCATTTATTGGATATTTCAATCAATAAAATAATTTTTACATCACTATTGTGTCATCGTTAATGATAATTATTTAATACCTAAAAATTAAAAATAAATTGTCATGATGTATATAATTTTATTTGACTTTTGGAGACTATTTTCCTTTGATGTTTTATGAGGTTTATCACTAAATTAAAATTATTACACTTATAATATATAAGAGAGTGACATATTGTCACTTTCTTTGGTTTTAATAATAATTATATCATTTTCATTGTCAAATGTCCATGAAATGAATATATTTTGACCCTTAAGTGATATGGTTTGACTTTTATTCATCCAATGGAATTTTGGAGGGTCTTAGGGTAATTTTATAATCTTATTTTTACCATTAATTACCCGATTTACCTTTAACTGTAGTAAATAAAAATTACCGTAGTTACTATTCATAATTTTAAAAAATAAATGTAACCTATTAACATAATTTAGACCCACTGAATCAAAATATTGAATCCATTTTTAAAAATTCAAAACCCATAATTTTCAGTAATTAATTTAAAATTAATCCCGTTGTTAAGAAAATGGGTTTTTAAAAGATAAAAAATTGTCAATCTTTGAAATGTTTTTACCTATGAATTCAATGTAAAATTAATGGTAATGACATACATTATATTAAATGGTAAAAACATATTCTATTTATTCTTTAAAACCATTAAATTTTATCATTTAACCATATAAATTATTTTGATGAAAAAATTTGTTTTTAAGAAACATTTAGCACATTTTTACTATTCATCAAAACATGAATGTTATCAGAAAAGTATCAAAAATTTATCCAATGTAAATTTTTATATCTTGATTCAAAATAAGAAGTTTATTTTGTAAAATTTAACTGATAAAATTGTCAAAAATTATATTTAAAATTGGTGCGCCCTCAAAAGGTGGTAAAACTGCATTTTTTGAAAAATACTTCTTTTATCGAAAAATTGATTTTTTTTCATATCTCATTATAGAAAATGTGTAAGATGAATTATAATGTAATAAAATTCAAAATTTGGTTAATACTATTCATAACTATTAGTTCATAATATTATAATAATATATCATTGTTTAGTGAAACTCGGTATTACGTACAACGCAAGCTATCGAGGAAGGCTACTCTTGCGTGTAATGCAAGCCAAGCCAGTGTTGTGTGAAATGAATGATTCATTTTGTGTTGCATAAAACATAAGACATAATATATATATATATATATATATATATTTCTCATAAAATCTCCGGGTGTTAGACTATGTCAACAATGAAGTGTAGTCTTGATGAATATTCAATCATCTCTGAGTAGAAGACTACATCCATCCATACCATGAAAAACATGAAAAAGTAATAGAAGATACTGTTGAAGAAGTCCCCCATGTCCAAAGGAGATGTTGTGTTTGGTTCTCCATGAACTTCTAATAATGAATAAATATCAGGCTTGGAATGTAAAGAGCAGGTGGCTCAAGTTTTTACCAAAGGAAAGGAAGACACTTATATTTCATTTTCAAGTGATTAGGATAAATTAAGAACTTATCTACATGATATTCTTGAATAAAGAGTAGCTACTATTTTTAGAATTTTTCAATATATGCAGGCTAAGATAACCCGACTGGGAAGAGAAGACGATAATGTCGAAAAGGGATTGGAAGGAAAAATTATTGAATATTTTAAGCTCGCCAAACAAATTAAAGGCTTTGAATAAAGAGAGGGAGTCAATAGTACTCTTGAAGAAAATATCCTTCACTTGAAGTTGAGCTGAAGTAGTGAACTTAAGTAAATAGTTTATATTTGAAAGAAATACCCAAGAAATTCAAGGAAATTTACTCTTGGTTACAAAACAAAGTCAAGTTTCATGATGTTGAAGTTGAAAGAATGAATAATTTCTGTGAAGAGAAGATGATTATGATTGATGATTAGAAAGTCATCCTCAATATGAAATGTCTAGAACTAAAAACTAAGTTGACCAATATTGAGAAGACACATATTGAGTCTTTTCAAAATAAGGAAAAAGTTTCTACGTGTACTTGGTGTCCAATGGAGGATTCTAAAGATAAAAGACCTTCAACATGCTACAAGAAGATCATCACATCTATTGACGATCTATCTGAAGAAATAGTGTTTGTTGCTAAAAAATTCTCACTGGAAGAACCTAAAGTTTCAAGGCCTCTAACATGTGATAAGAAGATCATGACATATTTTGATTAAATACCACAAGAAGCTGAGAGGAATAAGGTACCATCCAAACCATTTTGTACTCATGTTTCTAAATATGTTTCCACAAGCAGTGCAAGATAAAAGAGAAATTCAAAAAAATTATGGATGAGGACTTGGGAGGTATTACCTATCACCACATCTGAGGTGAATAGGAAGAAGAATGTGGAATGTAGTTCTCTAAATGGAGCACAATAACTCAAGAAGAAGGACCAATAATATAATACAAAGAAATAATGATTTTTGGGTCAATGTTGGTGGTGAAAAATATATGGGAACTATGAATTAAACTTTTGGTAAAATCCTCATCATGTAAAATCACAATGGAAGCCTACCTCAAGGGGGAGAAAGCCAGAGAAGAAGAAGAAATAGCCGTAGGTCAAGAATCTTTTGTTTACCACAAACATATTTGGTATTCTTGATATCAAATGTGATGTATTCAATGACAGTGGTCACAAGGTAGGTACACACCCATCTCAATATTAATTCATTGTTGATAACAAAAGAAGTCCTCCGATTACATCTAAGTATGAAACAACTACCTTTGGAAGAAATCAAATGAATATTGTGAACAAAAATTTCCCCAAGAAGATATCAAGTAGGGAAGGTGAGAAGACCCTAGATTTTAGATCCATGAAATTGAAGGTAAATTCATCCAAAAGAGAAACTAAGAGGGATGAAACTCATATAAAACTATGTGGAAGATCTAAACCAGCTACAATAGTTCCAAATGACATGTTGGTTGTCTATCCAGAAGATTTTAAAAGAACGATTGGATGTGAAGATGAAAAATCCAAGGATGGTGCTAAAGGAAAAGTAAAACTTTCAAATGATGAAGATAAAGTGCCTAAGAGAGTGAAAACCAATGTAAACACCCATTATAAAGAAGTTAAAGGTGTGATATGTATGAAATGTTGTCACATTTGAAAATATTTTCTAACCTTAATACCATAGCAAGAAGAAGTCCTTAAAAGGATCAATAATGTATCATTCATGAAGACTGTTAAGAAGAAAAAATCTCTATGAAAAGTAGAAGAGAGTGTGAAGAGATCCATGTCACATCAACAAAGATCAAAAAAAGATGTTTAGATGTGCAAACATGAAGACTGGAGTAGATAGATCATATTGGTTGAGAAAACCCTATCATCCTTCCTCCTCACATTAAAGAAGAAAGGAGGAGCCACCTTATTCCCTTAACCATTTTTGTATTGTATTTGTGATAATAATATAGGGAATTGATTTTGAAGCATGATCTCAAGGGGAGAACCTAAGAATTATTGAATGTTGTCAACTCTTGATAGCTAATATGAAGAAGTTTCTATCGTTGGAAGATTCTTCAATTGATATTAAAACATTAAAATAATTAAGGATCAACCTTGATGAAAATGGTGAGGAGTCTTTCCCTTGAGGGGGAGACAAATGATGAAGCTTCCAGAGTTATTATTTCAATCAGTATCAACTTCAGTTAGTATTAAATTCAATTTAAATGAAAACTAATTGAAGGACATGTCATTGTAAAATGTATGTCATTTATCAATCTCTCATCCTTGGTTACTCAGAATGAAGATCATTTTATAAAGGGTGAATAACTGAATTAATTAGTGACATAATAAGAAAGGAAGTTCTCCAAGACAACTTATCCTACCAATTGCACTTGAATGTTTTTGATTTGTCTATTGAAGTTAATGAAGAAGTTTCAGGTTGATTATTCCATATCACATTCAATTTCTTCAGCCTGAAATTAAAGTGAAAAACCATTGAAGACAAAGTATATTTGTTCTAATCTCATGAGGTATTATGATAAATGTATAATGGACAACTTTTTTTCTAAATAAAATCCTCTTGTTTTTACATCGATCATTACTCAAGTAGACATATAGTGAAATGAATGGCAACACATTGCTCAAGTATGGAATGATACCCTATTCCCATGAAATTTGTATTTCTTTTCAATAATGGGGATAGAAGCGAAATGAAGGTTTGGGGGAGAGAAATAAGTAAGGGGACAGAGAGAAGATTCTAATTTTTATATTGACTCATTCATTTGAGGAGAACATTACGGCATTGACAACAAAATACAAAGGGGGAGATTATTGGGACCAATTTGTGTATAAGGTTGTATTTCTTGACAATAGTTGTGAATAATGATCAAAATTAAGAACAAGATAAAAGATAAATCCAAATATATTGAGAGTATTAATTCATATGATTATTGAATTTATCTCAAGATCAAAGTACATGTATCAAGGGTGATTCATTTTCCACAAAAATGAAACCATTTCAGAGAGTTTTGAAGGGATTCAATTTATAAAGTGATAATGCAACATCTCACTATTCAAAGAGACCGTGCAAGAGCCTACTTGAAGAGACATGAATTATTTCATGAGGGATAAAGTGGATATTTAAAGATTTAAGAATGATCATACAATGATGAAAAGATGATTCCAATCATATTCAGTGTTGACTGGAAATACTGATGTTGTTGGAAGACATGGAAGTTGGGAAGTTGTAGTACTTGCCCTATAGAATCTGGCAATGCTGAAACTGATTGTTCAAAGAGTATATACCATGATGGAATGAGTTCATGATGTAATCCACTGAATTTTGAATAATCCATATGAAAATGAATATTCATGGGTGTTCTTTCCAAACCATATATTTATGGTGGTGTCATTTCCTAGTGTTTGCCAACAATTTTGACCTCCAAATTAGGATTTTGTTTTTGTAAATGGAAGGATTTATGCATAAGAGTGAACGAGATGTATAATGGAGAAGGAAATTAGAAAAGTAAGGGAAACACATACCTCAAAACCTAGACCATGTACCATGTTCTGAGAATAGTTCATGGTCACATACCTAGAAGAAAAAATGGTACACAGAGTGGTGCGTAGAACTGAAAACATTTTGCGGCAAAGGTACACGGTGAAGGCATGCGGTATGCGGAATGCTGATGGTTCGTGGTGGAGGGAGTTGCGGTATGAGGGATGGATCTTCATTGGTAGAATAAATACAGTATGCAGACCATCCAGATTACCATACATGGAAGGTTAATGGTTTCCAGTGGAGGCTTACAGTAAGAGGATAAATTTAAATATGTGGTGATGTTTTTCCCACATTGAAATTTTTGGTAAAACGGATTAGAAAAGTTTTTGGAGTTATTTTCCTATATAAGGAGTAATAATATTATTAATAAGGTAGATGGAATTTGATAAGAAAATATCATCATCATGGAAGAACTCGGCTATGTCTGAAAGTGGTACGCAAGAGAGATATCGCGTAAGACGAAGTGGTGCGTGAAGGACAAAACTGTTCACGAAATTGGAAGTATTAGTCTACAGAAGAGATTTTTCAAAGGAAAAAGTGGTTTGTAGGAGATGAACTAATTCATAGAATTTGAATAATAAGTCCATAGAAGGAAGAAATGGTACACGAAGGTGGAACATAGAGGTGGTACATGAAGGAGGTATGTGAAGGCAGTACGAAAAAGTGATACACAATGGTTGTAGGCAGATATGGTACGTAGAGGCGGTGCGTGGAGCAGGTTCGGTACATGGAGCAGGCATAATACATGGAGCAGACTTGGTGCATGGAGAAGGCACGATATGAGGAGTAGGCGTAGTACACAAATCATGCGCGATATGAAGAGTATGTGCAATATAAAGAGAAGGCACATTACAAAGATCAGAGATAGTTCATGAAGCAGGCACATACACGATATGTGGAGCAGGAGAAGTACGGAGAGTAGGCGTGGTACACAGATCATAGAAAACCTGTAGAATTTGGGTAGTTCACATAAGTAGAAACATCATACAGGTAGTTTGTGATTCTAGAAAAAGAAGAATAAGTTTTAGTAAATTTAGTAATTTCACTAAAGGATAAAAATGAATATAAAATATCATCAATTCGGTACTCCGATGCAAGGAGTGTCTTGTGTTGAACAGAGACAAATACTTTCATGCCAATATTTTAAAGCAGCCTTCACGTCGATAAACTGAGTGAAGAGCTCTCCAAGGAAGCGATCTAGGGGGTGTCAATGGCTGTGATTTGAGGTAAGCAATGAGATATCCTTTAACCTTTAGGAAGTGTTCCTGGGACAAAGTGACTGTGCCTGAATCATTGCAATCCACAGCATATGAATGTTAGTGGAATTAGGTATGACTGAAAACCTTTTTTTGTATTCTCCCTAGATGTGGCCCTTAGTGGAGAACCAAGTAAAAGTGAATTTTTGACATTTTGTATGTGAATTGTTTAATTACTTCACATATACATAATACAAGTTTAAATAAGTTCCTACCAACGTGGGAAAAAGATCCCATATAGAAGAGAAAAAGTTAACACCCTGATTCACCCCACCTCAGGGTGGTCTAGGGTCCTTCAAGTTCTTTAACACCTAGAGTGAAATCATTTAAGGAGGATCATATGACATAATTCCTTTTGTTGTTTGAAATATATAATACTTGCACACCTAAAGTGACCAACCGCCCTGAATTAGAAACACGTTCTTGCCACCCATTCCTCATAAAGGAACTTAAGCACCCCACTTCTAGAAATAACTGTGAAAACTCTTGAAGGATTGAGTGAAGTATCTCCCAAGTATTAAAATCCAATCTGTTCGTCTGTTAAGTGAAAATTAGGTTTCCCAAGCCTACTTGCACGCCCATAATTGTGTTCCAGATACATACTTGGGTGCCCTTCTTTGATTCACCTACTCCCTTTAATCTACAAACCATCAAGGCCTCTTAAAATCCATTCATGGCAGGGCTTCTTCTTTATTGGATCTCTTTTCTGAAAGGGATTATGTTGAAACCTCCAAAAAACCTCGTAACTTATAAAACCTTTGGGAAAGGAACATCAAAATGTCTCCTATTTTAGTTTGAATATCTACAGTCAAAGGTTTTCTACATTTGATTCACATTGGGGTAAGGATTTGTGGAGTGTCTGTGGGTTTTTATACCTGTAGTCATATAGAAATTTATACCAAGAATAGTGTTGGGGATTTCCCGGTTTGGAGGATTTGTGTTTGGGTTCTTTCCAACCATTTTCATCTATAAAACCCCAAACCTCAGGTCTCTAGTAGGGAAGATATAGTTCACACCTACTTTTCCTTTTGAAAAAATAAGAAGTATCCCTCCCTTACCATGACCTATTTTAGGGTGTCCATCCTTGTGTAAGCCCCAGACCTTTCAAGTACGAGGTTGTAGTATTTATCCTATTTACTTACTTCACCTTCACTTCTTCCTTACATTGGAACATTTTCCAATGTTAAGATAATAGAGGTAAGGCTCATCGCCTCGCCCTCTTCCCTCATCGCCTCGCCCTCATCCTCTATCTCCGCAGTAGGCATGTCCCCTTGCACCAGCGGAGGAGGAATAGTGTGGGTGCGTTTGTTGAATCTTTCACATCCACTTGTTTCTCATACCGAATATGAATCACATGGGATTATAGATTCAGGATGATTACAACATTCACACAAAAACCCATGGTGAATAAATTATGGGAAGTCTAATTCCCACCATAATAGGGATATGTGGGAAGCATTCATTAGCACCCGAGATCACTGAATATCCTCTTTAGGAATACAACCCTAATTCTATTAATCTAGACATCCTCCTTAGGAGTAAACCCTAAATTATTACCCCAAATCACCAAGGCATCCATTTTAGGAAGTAATCCCAAAATCATTTCTCTCAAAGGACTACACTCTCTTGTGAGACTCATAGAACTCTTTGGGATTTGATTCCCTTCCAAATAGGATATGTAGAAAGCCTCCTTGAGGGTCAATGTCACGACCCATCCCCCAGGGCCCATGTCATGATTACCCCAAGACCGCCTTCCATAGGACATGGGATAGAGACTAGCACCGAAAGGCATAATCCCTAAAACTAGTAAGGCATTGCCTTTATAACTCATAAACACACGCATCCAAGAACACAACATGATACGAACACAAGTGAAATGAATAGTAAATAGAGCGAGTACAGTAAAAGGGACAAGAATACAAACCTAAATGGAAGTACAAGAAATAGAACGTACAAGTAAACTGAAGCAAAAAGGAATACAGCTACTGGGTTATCCTCCGAGGTTCCTACATGAAGGGTAGGTACAGATCGCCTCCTCAGCACTCCACATCCGTTCATCTCCTCCATGTACCGACTTGTCGTAAGGTCCTCCTCCAAGCACCGTCTAGTCCTGGTACCCTTAGTCTCGATCAATGATGCCCGACGTCTGCACCAAACCCAAAAAGGTGCAGGCATAGCCCATGCAGGGGTGAGTATAATGATACTCAGTAGGGACCCCGAGACCCTCAAGGTCTCACAAAATCCACCAAGGATAAACCATACAGTAAGGAATCAATTTTCAACCTTACTAAGGTATATTCCCATACATATACCTAAGTTATCAAGTAAAACCATCTCAATCATGAGGAAAACACAGAGTCCAACTCATGACCAAAGCTCCACTATTCCACAAAGGAAGGAAAACCATGAAGGCAAGTGCCACACAGGTACGCCACACAGTAGAATACCACCAAGGTTTTACGAGGAAGGAAAGTACCAAATAGTTATAGACTCAGCTCACACTAGGTATAACTTAAGTATAGTAGTAGAGATGATTAGATGTAATTACTGAATCATATTACTCTGTAAAGAAGCTGACCCACATAGGATTTCTAGGAGATGACCCACACAGGATCGCTAGGTGCTGACCCACACACGATCGTTCGGAGCTAACCCAAACATGATTTCTAGGTGCTGACACACACATGGTCACTAGGAGTTGACCAATAGAGGATCTCTAGAAGCTGAACCACAGAGGATCGCTAGGAGCTGACCCACACAGGATTTCTAGGAGCTGACCCACACAGGATCGCTAGGAGCTGACCCACACAGGATCAATAGGAGATTACCCACAGAGGATCTCTATGAGATGAACCACACAACGTCTCTAGGAGCTGACCCACACAAGATCGCTAGGTGGTGAACCACATAGGATCGCTCTTCATTCTTCTCGTCACAGCCAGCTACTTGGTTCCCGTACTAAGCCTGCTTGTCTCCAAGAGGATCCTCTAAAAAAGTCACTGGTCGATACTCCAACTACTACGAAGTCCCATGAGTAAGAATCCCAAAGGATGGCCATGTCATTGGGGTCTCAATGCAATAAACGGTGCGTCATTCAGACGCCTGGTCTATGAGTTATTAGCCTTTTAGTCCCGGGGGCCTGGTTGGATCCATGATCGATCCAACATAACCGCACCCCATATCAATCCAAATCTCCAGTGGGGTATTAATCATAGGGACCATCTCGATCTAAGGTTCCCATCTCCATTGACGGTTCTTCAAACGGACGTCCAGTGCCAATTTTATGGCCCAAGTAAAGTATAAGTTGGCATCTGGTCGAGGCCCAGTCCGACCCGGTTGGGCTAACCCGGTTGGATCGACCCGACCCGTCCTGTCCTGGGTCGACCCGGTTCGAGTCAGCCTAGCCTGTGGTTCATTTCAGCTCGACTCGTGGTGCGGCCCAGCCTGCTGGGCAGTCCAGAAAGCCGTGAGGTCTATGAGGTGCCGTAGAGGCCGCGGGTGTCACGGGGTGACAGAGGCCACAGGTCGGCTTGGCCACAGATCGCGGCTCGACCACGGGTGTTCCGTGAGTGTGAGGGGTGGGTCAGATAGGAGGGCAGAGGCTGTTGGATGGATCAGATGGGGTGGCTCGGCCGGAAGGGCGGAGGCTTTGGGGAGTATCGGTGAGGCCGCGTGCGGCGTGGCAGGGCGGCGGACGGCGGAGCCGCGGGGCAGCGCAGTGGGGCTCCGGACGGCCAAGCTGTGGGGTAGCCTGCTGGGGCCGTAGATAGCCGAGCTGCGACTCATGGGGAGAGGCTGTGGGAGGCGGGTTGGCTAGGGATAATGGCGGGGGCTCAGGCGGTGAGGCCGCAGGCAGTGGCTCGACCACGGACTACGACAGCGGTCGCAGACGGCGGAGCCACGGGGCGGCGGGGCGTCGTGCCTTTGTCAGCGGCTGGTTTATCCAACCTTAATCTTTGTTCATCATCGTAGTGTAAGACAACTTATTCCATCATGAAGAACAAAATAAGGAATAATTATGGAGGGTTCATTCCATGTTTGTTTGTCCCGCCCCCTCTCTGTTAGAGTGGTAGCATGTGGTTCACCATTTGTGAATCAAGAATGTGTATGGAAGATATTTAAGAAAATAAATCCCCACAACCTTCGTCAATCACTACTCCCAAACCCACAAAAGAAAAATTAGAAGGTAAGAACCTGGGTACTAAACCCCTACCTTGGATTGTTCGTTGACATTGGTGCGAGAAGGAAGTTGAAGAAGCCGAAGAGAGTGCCAACGATCATCTCTTCTGAAACCATGCTTCGATGTCGGGCTCACTCTTCATCCTCTTCCTTGATTTCTAAAGAACGTTCTACGATGGTGTTCTTTATTGGTGAAGTGTAATGCTCCCAATATTTGTCCACTCCCCAAATCCACAAAATTGCAAAGTAGCCAAATTAAGATATATTTCCTCAATTTTAATTATTGGAAAAATTTCAAATTGGATTAATTAATTACATAGTGGTTGGCATAATTAATTAAGGGGGGTGGAATAATTAAACAAGGGAAAGTTCAAGAGACTTCCCCACATTTAAGTGGGAGGTTCAAAGGGGTTTTAATCTTGAGTGGTCCCCACCAACATAACCTCTCATGGGAGGTTTTAGGTTTGGTGGTCCCCACCTCTATAACCTCAAGGGGAGGTTTATTTATGGTGGTCCCCTCCTTTCAACATACACAAGGAGTTTCAAATAAAATAAAATATTACTCAATTTTATTTTATTTATTTCTTTCATGAAAACAAAAAATATATCTTTCACCCTTGATTTAATATGGTCTAGGTGAAGGTATCCTTAAGCGAATATCGACACTATGAGTTTAACAGTGGATTCAAATTTCAATTCTGAGCACTGGTTAAAAAGTTATAAAAACCCGCTCTCACGTTTTCTAAACATACCCAAAAAAAAGTTTATAAATTCATTCTAGGAACTCCAGACCTCAAAATCATGTGTCGTCAATTTTTGTGGACTCACAAAATTTCCATTTAATAAAAAAAATTACATGAAAATTCCGGGTATTTATATTCTTTCCGCCCCAGGGCTTTATGCCCCCATAAGCCACAAATAAAACTAAGGGAACAAGTGGGGGTACAAAGCATGAATCTAAGCCTCTTCCTCCCATGTGATCTCCTAGAGGTTCCCCTGCTGCCAGCTAACTCACACCCGAGTTATAGACCGTCCAAAAAGGAACCTCTCATGTCGATCCTCAATATCAACTGGAACCTCCATAAAAGTCAACTCATCATCGATGTCTAGCTCGTCGTGGTTGATGATGTGGGAAATGTCATGCACATAGAGGCATCCCAAGCTCTCTACTGAACCCTGCTCTCTGATCAGTAGGAGGTGGGCCAACTAGGTGAGTCGGTCGATGATCACCCAAATCGAATCATGTCCCCTGAATGTACATGAAATTCCTGCCACAAAGTCCTTGGATATTCCATCCCACTTTCACCCTGGGACCTCGAAAGGCTGAACCAAGCCTTCCGGTACCTAATTCTCTCCCTTCACTTGCTGAAAAGTGAGGTACGAAGAGGCAAACTCTTCAACTTCTTTCCTCATTCCCAACCACCAGTGTTGTCGATGAAGATCATAGTACATCTTTACCAATCCTGGATGTACTGCTAGAGGGGATGTGTGTAACTCACTCAACAATTCCTCCTGAAGTGATACTGGTACCATGGTATATCCTCTGAAGAGGATGACCTGATCCCCAACTTTAGAAAATCCCTCAAGTGCATGTCTTGTGGATATCTGAGCACGCCGTGTCTCGCAGTCAGCCTCTGTAACACCCCGAGATTTTATGAAAAATATTCTTTTAATTTCATTGATGTCTTGTGTTGTACGCTGCACTAAGATTACCTTGCACTATACGCAACACCATATTAGCTTGCAGTATACGCAACACTATTATTGGATCATGTTACACACAATTTTGATAGTAGTTATTTTTCGCAACATTGAGTGTATATATATATATTCATTGTAAAAATGAAATATGGTTGGATTCTATTATACGAAACAACGAAGGAGTCTTGCACAACACGCAACCCTGACTTGGCTTGCATTACACGCAATCACGACTTTCCTCGATAGCGTGTGTTGTACGCAATATCAGGTTTCACTAAACAACAATATATTGTTATAAAATTATTATGGACTAGATGTTATGAATAGTATTAACTACATTTTGAATTTAATAACATTATTATTCATCTTGCATATTTTCTAGAACATGGTATGAGAACAAAATAAATTTTTCAAGTAAAATAAGTATTTTAAAAAAATGCAGTTTTGCCGCCTTTTGATGGCTCACCCACTTGAAATCAAGTTTTTGACATGTTTATAAGTTAAATTTGACAAAATAAAATTATTCCTTGGAATCACGATATAAAAATTTAATTTGGATAATTTTTTCATATTATTCGGATAACTTTCATATTTTGATGAATAGTAAAAACATGCTATATTTTAATTAAAAATAACTTCTTTCATCGCAATAATTTATATGGATAGATTATATTTTTCATTAGTTTTAAAGTGTAATTAGAATATATTTTTACCATTTAATCCAATGCTGGTCATTGGAATTAATTTGACTTTGAAATTGGACATAAACAAGTGATGATCTTTTGATAGTTATTGTTTCTTAAAAACACGCTATTTGTTTTGATAAGGGGAATTACTTTTAAAATTAATTAATTCCACTTCTATGTTTTGAATTTGGAAAAAATAGACATCATTTTTGAATTTGTAATATCAAATATAGCTTAGTCTGAATGTTTGGTATTTTTCTGAAAAACTTCAATTTTTGATGAATAGTGAAAACACTGAGTTTTTGGTTAAAACCGACTTTTTATTAAAATAATCATTTATTTGATTTAAATTTATTTTATGTAAAAATAGATACATAATACTTATATAAGTTCAGAGAAATTAATTGGAATCATTTTATAATAATTTTAGATTTATAAAAAATTGTATTGAACGTTTCATCGTCTTTTACCCACCTCCTAAGAGCTTTTGCAATTGTTTATAAAACTTAATTTTACTGCTTCTGTGTGTTGAATTTAGAAAATCCAAGAGACACGGTTAATATAAAGGAGTAAAATGTGGTTCAATTAGATAAAAATAATTTTTGGTGAATAGTAACTTTTTTACTTTTATTTACCACGGTTAAAAGTAAATAGGGTAATTCAAGGTTAAAAGAAAATTATAATAATTCCAAATTACCTTAACACTTATCCAAACCTTATTGGATGAGAAATGGATGACCATGGGCATCCTTGGGTCGATTTTGGGACCCCATGGAGCCACTTATGAAAGACAATGACACATTAGATTGATTAATTTAATGAAAAGACAAAAGTGGCATTAACAAAAATCCTTTAGTAATTAATTTTTATAAGGGGATATATAAATTTTATTTTCGACTATAAATTTTCATTGGAAAGCTAAAACGATTTCCTACATGTTGGTATTTGTTTTATAATTTTTAGAAATCAAATAAATTAAATTATTTATGACACAATAATGATGCAGTATTTACCTCATTAATAAATGATTTAAATAAATAAGATTATAATGATTAAAATATTATCCAAAACCTGTCCAATTCCTATTGGATGATTTTATTTCGAACATGATTCATCTTATCTTCTACATTAATGTGTTTTTCACCTCTTGAATCCGAATATAAGTTTATAATAAAATAATGTTTTCACACTTTCCTAAAGAGCCCCTCCTCTCCCTTATAAAAGGAGACCACTTCTATGCAATTCCTCACACCTCTCAAGCCTTTTGGCTCGTCCAAACTCTTCCCAACTAAGCTCCCTACATCCCTATACTCCCCCTAGAAGCCTTACATTAGGCATAAGTCACTTCAATAAGTCATTTTGGTTCAAACCAAAGGAAGTTACCCAAATTAAAGGTAATAGTTTCTCTTAAGTTGTTTTCTTTTATTCTAGTTATCCATCCCCTAAACTCTTTTTAATACTTTCTTCTGTGACAACACCAGTATCCTAAAAATACAAGGTTGTTTTTATGAGAAGGATTAGAACTACACTTACACACACCTCCATCTAATGGATGAAGAACATAATTTTTCTGTGGATGGAAAACTAACACCTCACAAAACGATGATTGTTCAATTTTCTCCTACCGCCTCTCATGGTGGCCATTATGATGGAAATGTATTTATATATGATATATATTATGTTTATGATTTCCATATGATTCTTTACTTCCCAATTATATCAAGCCTTTATGGTTTCCATAGTGGGTAAATACGATGATCTCATTTGAGGAAGTACGAACTACCGCCCCCTCAAAGTGATAAAATTCGTTAATGCCTTATGCGGGATGTATAAAGGATGGATTTAATGATATTATATATGATATTATAGTGGAATTATAATATAACTATTCCATTAAAATAATAAATAGAAATGAAAGTAGTGTTCATGCGTACGTACGACTTACCGTCTCCATGAATAGTACATTTCATTTCTTACCTCCATATGTTATGTACTATTATAAATACATGTATATGCTGGATATATAATAAATATATATGATATATAAATCATTATTTACATTCTGGAAGTAAGTAAATTATGATATAAGTAATAATAACATCAAGAACAACAAGTCCAAACACGTACGATAAATAAGATGATTTTACCCAAAATGTTGCTTTAACATGTGATTTACAAAAGAACGGGTAATATAAAGTCATAAGTAAACCATATGTGATATCATAACAATGAATATTATTCTTTAATAAGTCAATGAAATTATTTAAATCATTATATAGGAGGTTCGGATACGTACAAAGCATATCAGACCTAAGGTAAGGGATAATGTTGCAATCTCAATTGTTTTCTATCCGAGATTGCTTATATGTAAGTATTTACAGGGGTTATATTTATCATCCATGTCCAAGTTTTGTAAAAATGTTATCATGGATGTTTAAAGTACTTTTTACCCATTTTTTACTTTTACTACATGGTATGTATGGAATCTTTCTTTTTTTACCATACGAGGTACTTTTTGACTTTTTCGGCAAAAGTTCAAGAAGACTATTTTTTAACTTATACGGAATGAAAGGATTTTTTTACAGTTTTATAAATCCTTATTTTCATGAAGATTATTCCAAAATATTTCATGACTATTTTAAACAAAATCCTTTTCTTTTAAAAATGCATGACATTTTGTGAAAAGAAAATGATTTTAAAGAAGAAAGGATATTTTCCTCAAGAATTCATTTCAAGTGTTTTATCAAAACCATTTTCAATATAAGATGACATTTGTTCATATGTGTATGTTTGAAGTATAATGTCACTATGTTTTACATGGTTTCCCTTTTTTATGATGAAATATACATTTGTTTTATATGGATTATGTGATGATGGGATGATGTTTATGAAAACCATTTTATTCTTTGGGTTATGATGAATGTTTTAATTTTATTTTGGGGCACAAGTAAGAATGATTTCATTATGAGATGGGTGGTACCTATATCTCCCTCCAATGTATTGGGTAAAGATTTATATCTCATGAGATAGACATGGCTGAAACAGAAAGTAAATCCGGTTTAGTAATACAGGGCTGGAATGGCAAGTAAACCCGGTTTAGTAAGGGACTTTGTCCACTAAGATGGTCTTGGCAGCAATGCCTTGGCTACTATGGAAATCATTACATGTGCTTAATGGATGACACAATTACATGTTTTATTCCCATTCTAGTTTATCATGATTAATGTTCCTTTATGATCTATGCCTTATGTACTTCCAAGATTTATGTCATTGCTCATGATTTTGATGTTTAGATTTTATGTTCAAGTTTTTGCATTCAAATATTTATGGATTGTTTTATGTTCTCTATGTTTACCCTTACTGAGAATTTGAGATCACCATTTATATGTTTTCTTTTCCCCAGGATTTTAAGAATGTTTTTAGGTAAGAAAAAAAGGGGAAGATCTTTATGGGAGATGTTGAAGATATTTCCCCGCAATTAGAAGATTATATTCCGAGTTTCCAAAGACACTAAACTATTACTGTCCTTGTGTATCTGTTTTTGTTATGTATTAAGTATTCCGCAAAAGTAATGTAATGTCCATGTGCATCAAGAAAAGGGCCTCTATAGTTGGTATCAGAGGAAATGTTTAGTTAATCTTTGGATCCTAGGATACACAAACTTTAGTGAGATCCCTAGAGATATTTCTAAGGTATGTCTAGGGATGTCCCTAAGGTTAAGTATAACTATAGGTTATAGTCCTAGAATTAAGGTAAATATCTTAGAATTAAACCTAAGATGTTAAATATTGAAGTTACTCCCCCTTTATTATGTTGTTTTTCCTATCATGATTTTTTCCTGTCACACTATTCTTTTTGGGTTTTAGAAAATGGGTGGAAATAGAAAGATTCACGATAATAGAGAATATGATGGACAATGGAATGATATACTTCATGATCAAGAAAATGAAATGGGATTTGGAAGGAAAAACATTGTTATTATGCCTAATCAGCAGTCTCATAATTTGATCAATAATCTCATCTTTGGTAAGATTCCTGACTCAGCTAATAAGAGAAAGATGGAGTTTCATGATGATTATAGTGGAAAGAAAGTTAAATTTCCCTCATGTAAGTCATGTGGGAAGAGGCATCAAGGAGAATGTTTCAAAGGAACTGGTAGATGCTTTGGGTGTGGAAAAGAAGTACACAAAGCTAGTAATTGTAAAGGAAAAGGTTCAGTTAACACCATGGACAAGGATAATGGTATTGCTAAGACATCAACAATGGTTAAGTGTTTTAAATGTGGAATTTACGAGAATTATACAAACCAATTCCCTAAGGGAAAATCTCATAAAGAGAATCAGCATGGTCATATGGGTAGTATTTATGTGGATGATGATGAAGAGACTACAAATGATATGTGAGATGAAAGAATGGTTGAAGATTGGTCAATGGTTTAAGAAGGTAGTGGAATAATTACATGTTTATCAAGAGTAATGTTGTATAAGTAATCTCATGGTACTATGGAATAAGGAGACATCTAAGGACTATTACACTGTTGTCTTTCCTGAAGTTTTGAAAGTGTATGATGAATGGTACCGGTAACCATGAAAGGTTATTAAGATATTTTTCAAAATCACATAATATGCGCATAAAGAAGTGCTAAGGAGATAATGAAATGTTTGATAGTATTAATGATCTCATGAATTATATAAGGACAATGTGATATCATGGTTTTAGAATATAGAGTTTTTGGGATTTTAGTATGTGGAAAGAGTTAAATTTTGACAGCATTCATGTTTTCACTAAGGTTCAATGGGTATTCATTTTTCAAGAGAATTCATGATTAAGGTATTCACATGTTTAGAGTGTGACCAACATGATATATCGTATAAATGATGGTATTCACGTGCTTGTTATGTGACCTTTCAAGTAATCGTTTTCTTTATAATATGAGATTGGACATATGTATTTTGGATAAGCCTAAAGATTGGAATGGATTATGTTGGACACAATTTAGTATTGTTTAAGGCTAGAACTTTTTTCGATATTATTTATGGAATGTTATAATGATGTAATTTTAGAAAACAGGACAACCTGCAGGATGGGCGAAAACCCATCGCGTCAGACAAGGTTGTGGAAATCGAACCCAAAACTAAAGTGCGACTAGCCTTTATCGCATACCACTGGCCTAAATAAAGTCCCTGGTTAGTAGAAACTAGTTTTATTTTATTAAGTGGTATGATAGATGAAGTATAAGTCCATTTTTTGGAATCATATACGATTAACCACACCATATATGGACTTATATATATTTGATAACTATTTTTAACCTTTTATTTGAAACAGATGGAATGACTCATCATTCTATCACATGATCTGCTAACACTTCATGAATGACAAATTCAACATCATTTCTTTAAGAGATGATGTGGAAATTTTTCAAGGCACGAACAATGGTGAGATTGTACCAAAATCAAGTAAGTATATCTTTTGATTCAAAAATTCATCAACTTTAGGGAAATGATCTTGAAAACCAAAAATGTTGTCCTAGTGACCTTATATCCGATGAATCAAATAGTACCTTAGATCATAAAAAATCTATGGCTTTGTGATTGTTGGATTTTTCATAGCCCGGTTCTCTACTACTCTCCATCAGAACATGATGGTTAGATTTTTCTTCCATATCCATATTTTCACCTATGTTCTCCTATGTGGGAACCCAAGCGTTGAGTTACTTTGGGTATCCATTTTGTTTCTAACGTTCATTTTTAAAATTAAGTTTTAGCATTCCTTTTTTCGATGTGGGTTTCAATGAAAGAAACTTTTAAGTAGTAAACGATTTATAACCCCGACGAATTTTGAGGGTGAAATTCATTTTAAGGGGGGTAGAATGTAACACCCAGAGATTTTATGAAAAATATTCTTTTAATTTCATTGATGTCTTGTGTTTTAAGCTACACCAAGATTATCTTGTGCTATACGCAACACCGTATTAGCTTGTAGTATACACAACACTATTCTTGGATCATGTTACACACGATTTTGATAGTATTTATTCTACACAACATTGAGTGTATATATATATATATATTCAATGTATAAATGAAATATGGTTGGATTCTGTCATAAGAAACAACGATGGAGTCTTTCACAACACGCAACCCTGACTTGGCTTGCATTACACGCAATCGTGACTTTCCTCGATAGCGTGTGTTGTACGCAATATCAGGTTTCACTAAACAATGATATATTGTTATAATATTATTATAGAATAGCCGTTATGAATAGTATAAACTATATTTTTAATTTTATAACATTATTATTCATCTTACATATTTTCTAGAACATGGTATGAGAACAAAATAAAATTTTCAGGTAAAATAAGTATTTTTCAAAAAATGCAGTTTTGCCACCTTTTGATGGCGCACCCACATTAAATATAGTTTTTGACATGTCTATAAGTTCAATTTGACAAAATAAAATTCTTCCTTGGAATCAATATATATAAATTTAATTTGGATAAATTTTTCATATTATTATGATAACTTTCATATTTTGATGAATAGTAAAAACACGCTATATTTTAATTAAAAACAACTTTTTTCATCGCAATAATTTATATGGATATATTATCTTTTTAATTGGCTTTAAAGTGTAATTAGAATATATTTTTACCATTTAATACAATGCTGGTCATTGTAATTAATTTCACTTTGAAATTGGACATAAACAAGTGATGATCTTTTGATAGTTATTGTTTATCAAAAACACGCTATTTGTTTTGATATCAGGAATTAATTTTAAAATTAATTAATGCCACTTCTATGTTTTGAATTTGGAAAAAATAGACATAATTTTTTAATTCGGAATATCAAATATAGCTTAGGCTGAATTTTTGGTATTTTTCTGAAAAACTTCAATTTTTGATGAATAGTAAAAACACTGAGTTTTTGGTTAAAATCGACTTTTTAATTAAATAATAATTTATTTGATTTAAATTTATTTTAGGTAAAAATAGATACATAATACTTATATAAGTTCAATGAAATTCATTGGAATCATTTTATAATAATTTTAGATTTATAAAAAATTGTATTGAACTTTTAACCGCATTTTACCCACCTCCTAGGAGCTTTTGTAATTGTTCATAAAACCTAATTTTACTGATTTTGTGAGTTGAATTTCAAAAATATGAGAGACATAGTTAATATCAAGGAGTAAAATGTGGTTCAATTAGATAAAAATAATTTTTGGTGAATAGTAACTTTTTACTTTTATTTACCACGGTTAAAAGTAAATAGGGTAATTCAAGGTTAAAAGAAAATTATAATAATTCAAAATTACCTTAACACTTGTCCAAACCTTATTGGATTAGAAAATTCCAACCATGGTCATCTTTGGGTCGATTTTGGGACCCCATGGAGCCACTTATGAATGACAATGACACATTAGATTAATTAATTTAATGTAAAGACAAAATTGGCATTAACAAAAATCCTTTAGTAATTAATTTTTATAAGGGGCTATATAAATTATCATTCCAACTATAAATATTAATTGGAAAGATAAAAATATTTCCTATATGTTGGTATTTTTTTTATAACTTTTAGACATCAAATAAATTAAATTATTTATGACACAATAATGACGCAGTATTTACCTCATTAATAAATGATTTAAATAAATAAGATTATAATGATTAAAATACTATGAAAAACCTGTCCAATTCCTATTTGATGATTTTATTTCGAATATGATTAATCTTATCTTCAACATTAATGTGTTTTGGACCTTTTGAATCCGAAGATAAGTTTATAATAAAATAATGTTTTCACACTTTCTTAAAGAGCCCCTCCTCTCCCTTATAAACGGAGACCACTTCTATGAAATTCCTCACACCTCTCAACCCTTTTGACTCGTCCAAACTCTGCCCAACTAAGCTCCCTACATCTCTGTCCTCCCCCTAGAAGCCTTAAATTAGGCAAAAGGCACTTCAATAATTCCTTTTGGTTCAAACCAAAGGATGTCACCCAAATTAAAGGTAATAGTTTCTCTTAAGTTGTTTTCTTTTATTCTACTTATCCAACCCATAAACTCTTTTTAATACTTTATTTTGTGACAACACCTGTATCCTAAAAATACTAGTATGTTGTTATGAGAAGGATTAGAACTACACTTACACACACCTCCATCTAATGGATGAAGAACATAATGTTTCTGTGGATGGAAAACTAACGCCTCACGAAACAATGATTGTTCGATTTTCTCCTACCGCCTCTCATGGTGGCCATTATGATGGAAATGTATTTATATATGATGTATATTGTGTTTATGATTTCCTTATGCTTCTTTACTTCCCAATTATATCAAGCCTTTATGGTTTCCATAGTGGGTAAATATGATGATCTCATTTGAGGAAGTGCGGACTACCGCCCCCTCAAAGTGATGTAATTCGTTAATGCCTTATGTGGGATGTATATGGATGGATTTAATGATATTATATATGATATTATACTGGAATTATAATATACCTATTCCATTAAAATAATAAATAGAAATGAAAGTTGTGTTCATGCGTACGTACGGCTTACCGTCTCCATGAACGGTCCATTTCATTTCTTACATCCATATGTTATGTACTATTATAAATACATGTATATGCTGGATATATAATGAATATATATGATATATAAATAATGATTTACATTCTGGAAGTAAGTAAATCATGATATAAGTAATAATAACATCAAGAACAACAAGTCCAAACACGTACGATAAATAAGATGACTTTACCCAAAACGTTGCTTTAACATGGGATTTACAAAATAACGGGTAATATAAAGTCATAAGTAAACCATATTTGATATCATAAAAACTAATATGATTCTTTAATAATTCAATGGAATTATTTAAATCATTATACAGGAGGTTCGGATACGTACGAAGCATATCAGGACTAAGGTAAGGGATAATGTTGCAATCTCAATTGTTTTCTATCCGAGATTGCTTATACGTAAGTATTTACTGGGGTTATATTTATCATCCATTTCAAAGTTTTATAAAAAAGTTTTCATGTATTTTTAAAGTCCTTTTTCCCCATTTTTGACTTTTACTACATGGTATGTATGGAATCTTTCTTCTTTTACCATACGAGGTACTTTTTGACTTTTCTGGAAAAAGTATGAGAAGACTGTTTTTAACTTATACGGAATGAAAGGTTTTTTACGATTTTATAAAGCCTTATTTTCATGAAGCATACTACAAAAGATTTGATGACTATTTTCAAAAATATCCCTTTCTTTTAAAAATTCATGAAATTTTATGAAAAGGAAATGATTTTAAAGAAGAAAGGATATTTTCCTCAAGAATTCATTTCAAGTGTTTTATCAAAACCATTTTCCATATAAGATGACATTTTTTCATATGTGTAAGTTTCAAGTATAATTTCACTATGTTTTACATGGTCACTTTTTTTATGTTGAAATATCCATTTCTTTTATATGGATTATGTGATGATGGGATGATGTTTATGAAACCCATTTTATTCTTTGGGTTATGATGAATGTTTTAAGTTTATTTTGTGGCACAAGTAAGAATGATTTCATTATGAGATGGGTGAGACCTATATCTCTTTCCAATGCATTGGGTAAAGGTTTATATCTCATTAGATATACATGGCTTAAATGGAAAGTAAATCTGGTTCCATAATACAGGGCTGGAACGACAAGTAAACCCGGTTCAGTAAGGGACTTTGTCCACTAAGATGGTCTTTCCAGCAATGCCTTAGATACTATGGAAATCATTACATGTGCTTAATGGATGCCACAATTACATGTTTTATTTCCATTATAGTTTATCATGATTAATGTTCCTTCATGATCTATGCCTTATGTACTTCCAAGATTTATGTCATTGCTCATGATTTTTATGTTTAGATTTTATGTTCATGTTTTTTCATTCAAATGTTTATGGATTGTTTTATGTTATCTTTTTTTTACCCTTACTGAGCATTTGAGCTCACCCTTCATATGTTTTCTTTTATCTAGGATTTAAAGAAAGGTTTTAGGTAAGAAAACAAACGGGGAAGATCTTTATGGGAGATGTTTAAGATCTTTCACCACGATTAGAAGATTATATTCCGAGTTTCCAAAGACACTAAACTATTACGGTCCTTGTGTGTCTGTTTTTGTTATGTATTAAGTATTCTGAAAAAGTAATGTAATGTCCATGTACGTCAAGCAACGGGTCTCTACAATGTCCTCACGTTGTGCCTCCCTGACTTTCTGAAGAAGTGGGGGAGTGATTGTAAGAGACTGAAGAAAAACTGCTCCATCTCTATCTACAAAGGATATCTGCAAAGCAGCCAGCTGCTCCGTCACTTTGCCTAGCAGTTGTATACCTGACCTCCTAATAAGTGAATCTGCTAAAATATTTCCCCTTATAGGAGTATAGACTATCTTGAAGTCATAGTCCTAGAGGAACTCAAGCCAACATTGTTGTCTCAAGTTAAAGTCCTTCTAAGAGAATATATACCCGAGACTCTTGTGATCAGAGTACACTGTAAAAAATTATCCCATCAGATAGTGTCACCACATCTTCAAGGATAAGACCACTCTTGATAACTCCAGGTCATGGGTAGCATAGTTCTGCTCATTTTTCCTCAGCTGTTGTGAACCATAAGCGATAACTGCTCTCTCCTGCATCAGTACACATTAGAGTCCGGTCCTTGATGCGTCACAGTAGACTACGTACCCTATGCCTTCCTATAGAAGCTTCAATATGGGGGAACTAGTCAGCCTCTGCCTCAGCTCCTGAGAACTCTGCTGGCATCTCTACAACCACATGAAGGGATTCCCCTTCTTTGTCAATGCTGATAGTGGTGCTGCAACTCTGAATAAATCTGGTAAAAATCTCTGGTATCATCCAACCAAACCTAGAAAACTCCGTACCTTCTTTACACTCTTGGGTGGATCCCAAGAAAGTACCACCTCAATATTCACTGGATCCACTGCAACTCCAGCCTCCAAGAAGACATGTCCTAGAAAGTGAACCTCTCGAATCCAGATCTGGAACTTCGAGAGATTACCATAAAACTGGTGCTCTCAGAGAGTCTCTAGTACTACCCTCAAATGATAAGAATTCTCCTACTTAGTAGCTGAGTAGATCAGAATGTCATTGATGAAGACTACTAAAAAGCGATCAAGGTATGGTTGAATGATCCTGCTCATGATCCCATGAACACTACTGGAGCGTTGGTTGTGCCGAATGGAATAACCAAGAACTCGTAATGGCTATATCGACATCTAAATTCCATCTTATGCACATCATCATCTCATACTATTAGCTGGTGATAGCCTGATCTGAGGTCTATCTTCAAGAACCATCGTGCTCCCTTCAGCTGATCAAAGAGGTCGTCAATCCTCAGAAGTGGGTACTTGTTCTTCAAGGTCACCTGGTTTAGGTGCCGATAGTCAACACAAAGCCTCATGCTCCCATCCACCTTCTTGGAGAACAAAATAGTTGCTACCCAAGGTGAAACACTAGGCCGAATGAACCCTTTCCCCTATAAGTCCTCCAGCAGTACCCACATCTCATGAAGCTCTGTGGGAGCCATCTGATATGTGGGTTTGGATATCAGTGTCGTCCCGGGGTACACCTCAATGTAAAAGTCGACCTCTCTACAAATAGGTAGACTTGGGACATCATCAGGGAAGACATCCACGTACTGGTCCACCACTATAGGATAACTCATACTCTTTATGTCAACTTCTCTGAGGGTAAGGCTTGCCAAATGATGAGTGATCGGCTGAACTCTCCTCTGGGTAAGTCTATCCTGTGCTGCAAATGATCCCTTCTCACCGTTGAAGGTAAACCTGGTCCCATCCATGTGGACACATTACACTTTGCACCTAAAATAGTCTATCTAGGGATGGATTATAGATAACAATTTCATACCCAAGATGACGTCGTAAGGCCTCGACGCTGTTACTAGGAGATCCCAACCAAAGATCTAACCTCCTAGAGTAAGCTCACACTACTGGAACAAGTGCGTAATCATCAAATCCGCTCCCATATGTGTCCCTAGACGTAAGGATCAAGCCAACGACTCCATAGAAATATCTAAGCTCTGAACGAGGGCAGTGGAAATAAAATAATGACTGGAACCTATGTCTATAAGTACTACATCAAAGGTGGAGTAGACACAGATCGTACCTTGTATCATCTCTGGCGCACCGTGATCACAGACCTCAGCTGCCTGGAGTTGGGCTCTCCCCTGTCCACATGCTTCCTGTGGTCGGGGTGGAACTACTAGTGGTGGTGGTTGTAACATCTCAAATCGTCAGCCACTACCAACTACACAGCTAGCTCCTTTGCCACGTCCGCCTTCTCCCCGTGAATCTCCTCAGTCGAACCTCTATCTCTGCCTGGGTGGTCTTTTGATCGTCTGTTGATCATCCGTATGACGGGTCAGTCAGTCATGAGCCATGTGACCCTACCCGCCGCATGCGTAACACTGCCTGCTCCTGGTATGAATGGCTCCACCTCAGGATCCCCACACAACCGACCCTGAGTCATGCGATCGTCCACCTGTAGGTATAGTCCCCTTAGAACTTTGTGTCATCTGTCTCTTTCCATCTGGAGAAGACTCCACTACACGAAGACTGGTGGTGGGTCTCACTGCTAGTGACTTCTCAGCAAGGAAACTCTCCACTAATAGGGCTCTCTCTAACACACTCGCCTACGTCAGGATGCTAAGTGAGATCATCGAAGACCTGATCTCTCGCATGAGCCCCTGCTCGAAGGTCTGGGCCCTGATGAATGGTTCCTTCACAATATCTATGGAGTAGCGTGAGAGTTCATTGAACCTCAAAGAGTACTGAGCTACAGTCATGCTGCGCTATTATAGATGAATAAGCTCCTGTATGCACACTGCGTGAAGAGTCGCTAGAACAAAATCTGCTCGAAACAGGCTCTCAAAGTCTGCCCATGGAAGCGTCACCTCATCGTAAACCTGGAGCATCAAGCTACACCATCTTCCTACTGCTTCCTATAGAAGGCTGGCGGCAAGTACCACCATGAGATCAGCTGGTGTCCCTACCAGTCGTAAGACTCTCACTACATCCTCCAACCAATCCTTAGCTTCTTGTGGGTCCACATCTCCCCTGAACCTAGGCGGCCTCTGGCACTAGAACCCGTGAAACATGCTCAGGTGGCATGCACTGCCTGTTGCTGGGGCTGGTGGCCTCAGTGGGCCAATGGGTAATGGTACCGATGGTACCTTTGCTAGTGCCTCTACTGGAAGAGGGCCCTGCACCGAGTCCTCATCGCTCGGTGGGCTGTCAGTGCATACTACTCTCAGAATCCTAGTTGTCTGTATACGTGGAGGCATCCTGAAAAGAAACAGGTGCACCCCGATCAATAAGTTATACCTGGTAAGCTGACTCAAAGTGATCACAAAGAAAACTCTTGAAAACACACATGCAATCAGTGTTTTCATTCACTTAGTCGGAAATAAGATGTCAGGGTCCCAGTGTATTGATACGTCGACCGCCGCACCAACACTGGATTACCTAAACCGATAACCACACTCACTACACTTAACACTATTACCGTAAAGAAGAAAGACCAGAGTCCTATTTTATATGGTATAATCGACTCCTCTGATACCAATTTGTCATGACCAGTCCCACGGGGCCCATTCCGTGATAACCTCAAGCCCGCCTTCCATAGGCCAGGGGCTGGAGACTAGCACCAAAAGGCGTAATCCCTAAAATAGGGAAGGAATTGCCTTTATAACTTGTAAGCACTTGCAAACAAGCACACAACAAGATACAAACACAAGTGAACTGAATAGTAAACAGAGTGAGTACAGTAAGTAAAAGGGTCCAGAATAAAAGCCCAATTGGAAAGTACAAGACACTGAAAGTACAAGTAAATTGCAGCAAAAAGGAAGATAGTTTATGGGTCATCCTCCAAGGTTTCTACCTGAAGGGTAGGTAGAGATCACCTCCTCAACACTCCATGTCCGTCCGTCTCCTTTGTGTACCGACTCATTGTAATGTCCTCCTACGGGCACCATCAAGTCCTGGTACCCTCAGTCTCGATCAATGCTATCCGACGTCTACACCAAACACAACATGGTGCGGGAATAGCCCATGCAGGGGTGAGTATAACGATACTTAGTAGGGACCCTGAGACTCTCAAGGTCTCACAAAATCCACCAAGGATAAACCATACAACAAAGAATCAACTTCCAACTCTACTTAGGTATATGCCCATACATATACCTAAGTTATCAAGTAAACCCATCAAAATCACGAGGAAAACACTGAGTCCAACTTAAGCTCGAAGCTCCACTGTTCCACAAAGGACAGAAAACCAAGAAGGAATGTACCGCACAGGTACGCCACATAGTAGAATGCCACCAAGGTATTACTATGAAGCAAAGTACCACACAGGTACAGACTTAGTTGACACCAGGTATAACTTAAGTATAGTAGTAGAGATGATTAGATGTAACTACTGAATCATATTACTATGTAAAGAAGATGACCCGCACAAGATCGCTAGGAGGTGACCCACACAAGATCGCTAGGTGATGACCCCCACAGAATTTCTATGAGCTGACCCACATAGGATCGCTAGGTGCTAACCCAAACATGATCACTAAGAGCTGACCCACATAGGATCGCTATCAGATGACCCGCACAGGATCGCTAGGAGCTGACCCACATAGGATTTCTAGGAGATGACCCACACAGGATCACTAGGAGCTGACCCACAAAGGATCGCTAGGAGCTGACCCACAAATGATCGCAAGGAGCTGACACATAGAGGATTGCTAGGAGATGACCCACACACGATCACTAGGTGTTGACAAACACGCGATCTCTCTTCATTCTTCTCATCACGGCCATCTACGGGGTTCTCGTACTAAGCTTGTTCGTCTCCCAGAGGATCCACTCCAAAAGTCGCAGGTTGTTACTCTAGATTCTAAGAAGTCTGACGAGGATGTATCCCAAAGGACCGCCATGTCATAGGGGTCTCATTTCAATAAATGACACGTCATTCAGATGCCCGACCTGCGAGTTATTAGCCTTTTAGTCCTGGGGGCCTGGTTGGATTTGTGCTCGATCTAACCTGACTGTACCCCATATCAATCCAAATGTTCAGTGGGGCATTACTCAAAGGGACCATCTTGCTCCAAGGTTCCCAGCAGCACTGAAGTTTCATCAAATGTATGTCAGGTGCCAAAGTTATAGCCCAAGTAAAGTATAGGTTTGTATATGGTTCGGGTCCAGTCCGACCCGGTCAGACCGAACCGACCCAAACTGGTCACGGTTGACCCGGTTCGGGTCGTACTGGAGTGACCCACAAGGTTAATCCCGAATCGTGGTGCGGCCCGGCCCGCTGGGTGGTTCGGCAGGCCGCGAGCGGCTGTGGATGCCGCAGGTGCCACGGGGCGGCGGAGGCCGCGGGTCAGCTCGACCATGGATGGCAGCTCGGCCATGGGGGTACTGTGAGGGCGTAAGGAGGATCGATTAGGATGGCAGAGGCTGTGGGGTGGCTCGACTGTGGGGGGTACTACGAGGGATAAGGCGTGGGGCGGATCGGCTGGGAGGGCCGAGGCGGCGGGAGGGCTCGGCTGGGGCGGCTCAGCCGGTAGGGTGGAGGTAACGGGGCAGATCGACGAGGCAGCGAGCCACGCGGTGGGGTTGGAGAAGGAGGATCTGGGGGGTGGCGTGGTGGAGTTGTAGACAACAGAGCCACGGGGCAGCGTGGTAGGGCCACAGATGGTGGCAGTGGTTTGGGCGGGTGAGGACGCGGGCTGGGGCTCGACCGCAGATGGCAGCAGCGGCTCAGGCTGTGAGGCCACAGTTGGCGGTGGCGGTCGTGTACGACGGAGTCGCGGGGCGGTGGTTCATTGTGCCTTCGCTTGTGGCTGGTTTAGCTAGCCTCTCTCTTCATTCTTCTTCATGGTGTAAGACACCTTAATCCATCATGAAGAACAAAATTATGAAGAATGGCAGAGGGGTTAGGCCATGTTTGTTTTTCCCACCCCCTCCACGTTAGAGCGGTAGCAAGTGGTTCACCATTTTTGAGTCAAGAACATGTATGAAAGATATTTAAGAACATCCATCCCCACAACCTTTGTCAATCACTATTCCCAACCCTGCAAAAGAAAAATTAGAATGGAAGAACATGAGAACTAAACCTCTACCTTGGATTGTTCGTTGACGTTGGTGCGAGAAGGAAGTATAAGAAGGCGAAGAGAGTTCCAACGATCGTCCCTTATGAAACCACACTTCGATATCGAGTTTTCTTTTCATCCTCTTCCTTAATTTTTGAAGAACATTCAATGATGGCGGTCTTCGTTGGAGAAGTGTAATACTCCAAATATTTCCCCTCTCCCCAAATCTACCAAATTGCAAAGTATCCAACTTATGATTTGTTTCCCCAATTTTAATTGTTGGCACAATTAAAAATTGGATAAATTAATTACAAAGTGGTTGGAATAATCAATTAAGGGGGTCGAATATTTCAACAAGGGGGATTTCAAGGGACTTCCCCACATTTAAGTGGGAGGTTCAAAGAGGTTTTAATCTCGGGTGGTCTCCACCACCATAACCTCTCATGGGGGGTTTTAGGTTCAGTGGTCCCCACCTACATAACCTCAAGGGGAGGTTTATTTCTGGTGGTTCCCTCCTCTCAAAATCCACAATGAGTTTCAAATAATATAAAATATTACACAATATTATTTTATTTACTTCTTTCACAAAACCCAAAATCTATCATTCACCCTCGACTTACTGCGGTCGAGGTGAAGGTCTCCTTAAGGGAATATCGGCACTTTGAGTTCAATGGTGCCTTAGGATTTTAATTCTGAGCATCATTTCAATAGTTATAAAAACTCACTTACACATTTACTGAACGTACCCGAAGAAAAGTTCAGAAATTCATTTCAGGCAATCCGGGCCTGAGAATCATGCACCGTTAATTTTCGTGGACTCTCAAAATTTCCATTTAAGAAAAAACATTTACATGGAAATTATGGGACTTTACAGTCAAACCCAACACTTAAAATCAACCCTATTCTTCGTGGGCCATATTCCCAACAGGGTATAATCTTACTTAGAAACCCATATTCTTTCCAAGTTCCTTGGAATACTTAGACATAAGTCCCACACCAAACATTGACTAAGAATTTTTCACTTATATGTCCTTACCACATGACACTAAACTGTATGGTTAGGTCCTTATCAAATGACCTTAAAAGGTATGATGTGTCCCATTATGTGGCACCGAACTACAAGTGTTCTGATTCCTTTCACAAGGATACATAGGTAGTCCATTTATGGGTACGATTCCAACAACAAAACAAACTTTCATCTCTCTAGATGACGATAAATTCCAAATTTCCCCACTGAGTGGCTTAAAAACTAGAATAATCATAATGATGATTAAAATAATCTGTAAATAGTATATGAGAGGATACCATTGATGGAGAACCATGAATACATATGGATGTATCAATTAATGAAGAACCTTGAATACATATGGATGATTCTAAATTTCACTCTTGCTAATAATTGATTGAAAATTCCAAGGGAAGCCAATGTTATACATGTTGAATTAATAAGGATTCATGAAAATATCTCATATCTATAAAGAGAGTCCTAGAGTAGAAAATAACTCCCCCCCAAAAGGGTGTGATGAGTTCGACCTCCCATCCTTTCAACCAATGGATGTTCTTATGTATCATAAGTTTAAAATAAATGAATGTCTACCTTTGGAAAACATGTCCCTTTTGGATAAAGAATTGTTGGATGTTTCTAGTTCCATAAATAAATCTAATGGAAACCATCTAGAAGCAGTGATTCTTAACCTGAACACACACTCCAAGGAACATCGAAACAAAAGTGGTAAACCTGATGTGAATCCTTAACTATGTTAAAAGTGTTACCCACCTATTAGGCCCCTATCAATTGATAAAGGAAGAACATGAAAAGGAATTAATCACACATTATCCATCTAAAATTTGTTTCTTTATTGGAGTTTATTTTTGTTTTGATGTTTTCTCAGAACTCCCTTCACTCCAAATGGATTCCTACCAATTTGCATCCATGAATTCCCCAACCATTGTTCAAGATGGATCCTCATCCACTGAAAGGATGTCATCACCAAATCAGAATCTTCAACACCGAGTCTCCAATGTACTGGTAAGGGAATACTATGAACACATTACTATCCCAACCTTGGAGGCTACCCAACATGCTCTCCAAGTTAACAACAACCCGTGGTCGTCCAATCAGCGTTGACCGGTGGTCAAGAAGTAGATGGTGCCAAACACAATCTTCAACCGTTTTGGGTCCTTATCCCCAAAACACAACTACCAGTACCACTAGTAATATATGGAGGTGGATCAATAGGTAACTTATGGACTCAATTCAAATATGCATGGTTCCATCCCGATGAATCTCACCAACAATCTTCGCCAGCATAATAGCGTGGCAGTGAACCCGCAACATGATTGGGGTGTTGGCTTCGTTTGACCAACCTTGGTCCCTAAGTCCCGAGAACGCAAGATAAACTGTTGGGGACAATGTTCATTCAAAAGAAAGCAGGTTATTACATTTTCCACCTCTGTATAAGTCCATCAACCTAACTTGAGGGAAAACAATGAGTGTGCACATACACCAGTACGTCCTAATTCTGTGGCCAACAGACTCATCTAGAAGCAACCAACCAATCCCACCAATTAAATCTGGTGAAGTATCATGAATAGGCACATACACCTATTTACAAACTATCAGGCAGTCAACAGACTCATCTGATTTCATTCAAGGAAGCCCACCAATCAAATATTGTGGAAACTGGAAAATAAAAACATAATCCACCTTACAATCACCAATTCTGTGAGTAGTCTCATCTATCAACATTAAAAGGAGTCCATTAACCATTATTGATGGAAAATATCCATAAAGAATACACCTACCAGCATTCATCAAGCCTTCCAATAGTCTCATTTGGAAACACCTGGAGAATTCATTCAGAAAGCTCTGACAACAAACCTAGGGCAGACTCCACTCTCTGCCCCCATACATGAGTATTGTCAGTATCCACTGACATGAAAGGGATTATAGGAGTAGGAATGTAAACCTACTCTAGATATGTAATATAAATATATTTTTGTTCTGACCGATGAAGTCGTCAAACATATTTTATCAATGGTGAATGGGGAGACACAAATTCCTGCCCTTATTCTGGAAGAATTCCAGAATATCTTTACAACAACTTCAGCAGTACTAGGGGAATATACAAATAACTCTTTTCCCACACCTAGGATGACATATAGTTATTCCATCATGGAGAAGATACAAACCTATGTTCTAGTCTAGGAGGGTCATGGGAAATACTCCCACATATCATACGGACAACCGGATTTGGAACATACACCCTTTCCAATTGAAGGTAATCATCCCATTCTGATGAACACTCTAAGGCAGGCACATACACCTACCAATGATAACCACTTATCCTAGAAAGTGTCCCTAACTAAGTGTAAGAGATCATCCAAGAATAAGTCTTTCCAAACACAGTTGGAAAATCAAGTGTCAATCTGCGATCTGACTACTCTTAATGCTGGAGCTCTTGAATCCCTCAGAAATTTATCTGTTGTAGGTCAATATCCTACCCTCTCATTACCATGTTATGGGAGTAGTAACAGAAATTCTGAGGTTCCCCATCAGACACTTCATCATGAATTCTTGCTTCATGAAAATTCGGTCAATCCATAGAGCCTATCTTCAGATGAGAGCCACGACAACCCTCTGTGTGTCCAGAAGACCAAGTAGAAAGAGGATTTATCTCTTGATATAATACACCATGGTGTTTCTCCCCATGATGGTATTTTATACAATATACTTATATGATTTAGTGTTTTTCACTGCACATATATTTCTTTAATCGACAATGTAGTAACGAGAAATCCCTCTTATATCAAGGCACTTGCCAACATAAGGCTAGTCATGTATGATTCCTTTTCATTAACGGGTGAAATAAATTCTCAATAAGAAGACATCTTAAGGGAAAAATCATTCTACAAACCTCCCTTGGGTCATTTTTCTTCTAATACAGTAGAGGAAAAATCAGCTGATTCCATTATTTTTAACAAAACAAACGAGAAGCATCCACTTTGGTCAGACCAAGTGGAGAAACCTTTTGAGAAAGATGATGAAGATATGTTGGACATGAGGAAAAAATTGGCTATAGGAGAAGTACCATTAATGTTATGGCCTTTGTAAAATACTTAATAAAACATTCTAGAATTGATGGAAGAAAATTGTATTCCTGATTTTTTCCTCAACTTATAGAAAACTCTTCATCATTTAAAAACCAAGGTATTACCATATGATGAATATCAAAATCATGTAAAGGTAATAAAAGGGTTTCAATTACAAATCGACTTGTACCTCTCTCATTTTCCCAGAATCCAAAGGTTAAAAAGAAATGTAGAACCCTTCAGTGTGTATGCCTTGATTCACTAAAGAAGATGCACTGGTTAATTTTTGATACCCCATCTGGTGTTTGTATCAGAGGATGGGGTGCACACAGAGCATTGAATTTCACTATGCTCCAGAATTAGAAAATCCCACTAAAATTGGTATCATGCAAAGTTATTTCCCACACTTGGATACAATAAAATAATTTTGAAAGTAATCAAGTATATGCTCAAGAACAGACCTCAACTAGCTCTCATCAGAGACAGGTCCAAAAAAAAACAATCTATTGAGGTAATTTTGCACCAAGAATTTGAAAATCTTAAGAAGGCCTCCCCCTTAGAGGATTCCTTCCATCAGATAGTGGAAATTTCTTATATTGCATAATTGTATTCTGAAACATGTGATTTGAGTGGTTCTTAGATAATTTACCCAGCCAATGTTCGAACCAAAATTTGGAAAATCAGAAGAACAGTTGTGCTAATCCCAACAATAGTAGTCCAAGAACCACCCCAGCCTATACGGATGGGGGATTTTGTAATTAAAACTTTGAATTCAATAATCAATGTTTGAAGGTTTGAAGAATAAGAATAGGAACTTCCAAAGCTTGTGTGGTGGGTGTATTTTTAACATTTACAATCCCCTCCTCAATGGAAGTCAGTTATCTCTCGATTAGGGAAGAAGACACAAAGTGAACGCACAACTGAAATATCCAAGAATTCCCTTCAGGTTACTGTCTATCAAACAATTTCTGAGAATTCATCCTATCGGATAACAGAGTCTCATGGAAGTTACATAAGTAGATAATCTCACAAAGATACTGACAAAATTTCATCAATGCATTATGTGTCATTAAATGTCTTTAATACAGTTGTAAAAGATCCTCCAGAAAATGAGTCTAGTTCAATGGAATCAGAATATGAAGTTCTTATCCATAATACAGTACAAATTGAAGCAAATGAATGATGTGTGTGTACCCAAAATCATAGGCTTACCCAGAATCATGGTATGCCCTCAAGTAACCAACTCCTACCCCTTAGAAAGGAATCTAACAATGGTAAAGGTAAAATTAAGATCACGTCTCACTTTTCCACTAAAGATGTTAAATCTTTTTCACTTGAAGA
The DNA here is from genome assembly GCA_963277665.1 of Viscum album. NCBI lineage: Eukaryota > Viridiplantae > Streptophyta > Magnoliopsida > Santalales > Viscaceae > Viscum > Viscum album. The sequence goes on from OY728158.1 coordinate 1,471,946,574, forward strand.
AATGTTTTAAAAATAATAAGAGGAGATGAAAGATTTCTGAAGACTCAATATAGAGTTACTTTGAAGCAAAATTTCTCCAAGACATGCACCCTAGGAAGATCCTCAACTTGCACATCCGGTAGGAACTCTTCTGAAAAGAGGATTTGTTGCAACTATAGATGCAGATAATGAATTATCCCCATTGGGTACATAGATAGGTTTGGATCAATCACATCCTTATAGGCCTATACCCATGGGTCATCCATGAAAAATACCAGCAACACAACCACCAGTGGTTTTTTTGGTCGTTGCACCAGTTCAAGCTCCATCTATTATACCTGTACAGGTCCCAACTCATCCGGATATTCCCCAAATGCTTATGAACACAATTGAGGCATTAGAAACTCAATTAGAAGCTATGAAAGAATGGTGTGTGCCAGTATAACTTGAAAATGGAGATTACCATAAATGGGTGGATCTGATCCCTCTCCCACCAATAATTGTGAATACTACATTCCCAATCTTTAATGGGTTGGGAAATATATAGAAAAACATAACGCATTTTGTTTATCATTATAATCCCATGATTGGGACTCCTCAAAAAAAAGTCAGTAAAGATCAGATGCTTTGTGCAATCATTATAGGGACCAACTTTGGTCTGGTAGACAAGTTTAGAATATCGTTCATTTACTAGATGGGAGTATCTCTAAAAGAAATTCCTTCTTCAATTCATCTCAACGCTTCATAAGACAACAATTGTTTATCTAAAAAATTTCAAACAAAGGGAAAATGAAATAGTTTTATATTTAATTGCTTGATTGAAAGGAATAACATATTCCTTAAATCTAACACTCCCTCTGGAAGAGTTTTTGTCAATTTTTGTGGAAAATTTGCGTGATTAATTACACACACCACTGATCCTTATGAAATACACAAGAAGATTTAGTGACCTTGCTTCAGTTGCCTAATAGGTGGAGGATTCCATTTTGGAAACTAAATCTAAATCTTATGTAATTCCATCAGATCTGTGAAGGATAATAGGGAAAGCAGAGGATACTATAGTCACACTCAAACAAGCACCTTTTCCTGATTCCACTTCGAAACCTTCATTATATCGAAGGGATATGCCTCCCATGCATCAGAAAAAATCACCACCTTGTTAATATGATCAGAAAGATCAAAGGCAGATAAAATTTGAGGAGTTAATGGACAACGTTTATTTTTTTTGGAATGAATTAGTTTTTGATTACTTCATCTCGACTTTGGAAAACAATGTAGTTCAGTTTTCAAGGCCAATGAAACCAAAAAAAGAAGTAGATGAAGATATTCTAAATTATTGTCTAATTCACCAAATGTTGGGGAATCCCATTCAAAATTGTTTTGTTTTTGAAGACCTCCTAAAAAATGGTAGATTCTGGGAAAGTAGCATGTGTTACTCCTACTGATCTAGAGGAAGAAAGCGAATGAAAAAAATTCAAAAGTAAAAATGCATAAGAAATATGATGATTGGGTGATCAGGAAAATGATCAACCAAACTCATGCCATTATATGAACACAATTGAAACAACTGATTGTATCTTCTGTAACTCCCACCATAGAAAAACCACCTTCAACAAAATATCAGTCCTTTAAAGTTCAATCCTCAAAGAAGAAACGTGATTAGAAGGACAAAGAGAAGTCAGAAAAGGATGAGATCATGTCAAGGAAAAAGTTATTCTTGACTCTGTAAGATTTAATTCCAAATGTTTTAAAACCACATGCACTGCCCCTCCAGATGTCACAACCAGAAATGACCTATCAATAAAAATATTCACCAGATAAAGAATTGATCTTTGGTTCCATTAATGTTATCCACTTAATGGATCCCTATGGAAATGATGATTCCGGTTATGATGAGCCTAAATTTTCTATACTTAACTTGGTAACTAGAGGAAGAAGTCAAGGTCCACGATATAGGGAAAGATGTGGGAATTATATAAGCCATTATTTTAACTCTTCCCCTGCTCGAACTGTATATATGGTAGAAACTCATGGTAGATCCCTTCAGAGGCCTCAATAAGAATAAGGATGTTCTCCCACATATGACAGGATTGGTCCTTACATGATTATTTTGGAGGGCCAATTAGATGTTACACCATCATTCTCTGAGCAATTAGATAGACCCAGTCAGTCTGATCTTTGAAAACCAGAAGTATTTCCAGCTTCTTCTCCGACAAAGGGTATATCTACATCAGAAGCATCAAATTCTAAGGCACATAAAAAACTGCTTCTCCATGCTTGAAAACAAAGACCTCTAGATCAAAAGTATGATGTTTTGAAGAAGCTATCCCAAGTAATAAATTTTTTTTCAATTTTGGATGCCTTGAATATGTCAAAATAATTTTGAGAAGCACTTATTGAGGCTTTGTCAAGTCGTCAAGAGTTTGAAACTGAAGTTGCTGCTACTGAGGTTTACCGCATAGAGAATGATCCTGCAAAATGTCATGTAGTTATATCTTTTACAGATGAAGATGAAGATTTTGTTTTACATGGACACATTAGCCCCTTATATCTATCTGTTTGGTCAACGATATAAACATTTGATGATCCTTCATTGATAATGGGTCAGGATTCAACCTCATAACTATTCATACACTTCGTTGATTGGGCCTCACTGAATCCGATTTATCTCCTTACACTTTAATTTTTCAAGGTAGTGAAAATAATGATCAAGAACCTCTAGGCGAGATTACACTTAGAACTCAGTTTGGAGATATTGGGTCTAATTCAGATTTTATGGTTGGCCATCTGGATATAGCCTTTAACATTCATCTTGGAAGGCCTTGGATACATCAACATGCAGCAATTCCTTCATCATACCACAAATGTATCAAGTACTATTTCAATGGTCAAATCAGAACATTGTATGGTGACAAGAATCCATTCAAAATGCGTGAATCTCAGTATATTGATGCTTAATTTTATCACACGAAGGGAATGAGGTCTATGACAAAAGAGGTAACCAGAATCAACGCTCTGAATGGCCTAAAAAATATCCCAACAAACCAATTAAAACATTTGAGTATAGATTATGTGTTTCTTATAAATAAAATTGAAAGAATAAACCCAAATCTGGGCACTCATCTAGTGACTTACATAATGTCAATTATGGTAATCTATCCTGACAACATGGGAGAAATTTTTTATTTACCAAGCAGTGATAAAAACATAAACGAATATGTCTTCATTTTTTCCACTAAACTTCATCAAATTTATGCTTCACCAATCAAGATAAAATAAGTTTTCACAATACTAGAGGAAGATAAGGATTTTGGTACCCAACTCATCATCACCTCTTTATAACTCTAGGAAGACCCTTCATCATCCGTATAGTTAGAAATGGTGGCCTATTATTTAGGATTTTCAAATACTAACTCCTCCCCTAGCTTTGAAAGTTTTGCTACATTATCTACTATGCAAGTAGAAACAGAATAAGTGAAACTTAAGGAAGAAGAAGAAGAAGATATCAGTGATTCTCCTACAGAATTTAATGAAGGTGTCTTCACCACAGTGGATGAGATCCGAGAAATAAATCTTGGTATAGAAGAAAATCCACGATCCACTCTAATTAGTGAGGCCATGACTTCTGAAGAGAAAGTGATGTATATGACACGTGCCTACCCCAGGGTGTGAAAAAATATTACCTAAGTTAAAATGCATTAAGGTGGGTAACCTAGGTGGTCTCTAGAGAGGGGTGAACAACAATTGCGTTTGTCACTTAAATTAAAGAAAGAAGAAGAGGTTGTTTTTGAAATTATTTGAGTTGAAAAATAACTAAAGAAATTAAAAATAAATATTGAACACTAATCGACGAATAGAGTGATGGGGTCAGGGTAGGATCACCTTATTCAATGTCATTATAGTCATAAAGACCATCTCACCTCTCTTCCTATTGAATGAAAAATTAATGAATCTTTGATCGAGTCATCGATAACCCTTGGATAATGAAAAAATATAACTCACTCCTATGTGTATGGAAGTTAATAAACAATTCCTAAACAACTAAGGAATGTCCAGATCGGGGATTTTTTTCTCCTTATAACTCTAGAAAATGGTCACTAGTTCCACACATGTTCCAACGATCATTGGACACTCACCACCTAACACAATCTTCTCGATCAAGACAAATTACATTAGGTATAGGGAGATTAAAAGTCTTCAACCAAAGCTATTAATGATGGATACACCGAACCCAAAACATGATTGCATTAAGAGAATTGGTAAAAAATTATAATAGAAATAATTCAAAAGAAAAATATTGTTTTACATTTAAGTAAAAAACTCCTACATTACAAAAGTGAAACTCCCCCTTCCCTAATCACTCAAAGGTTTTACCCCTCCATGGGAAGGGTAATAGAGTTGATAGTGGAATAAAAGATCATAATGGAACTAATTAAAAAGAAAAGAGAAAATACAAATCACATAAAGATTCAAATCCTCCAACATAGCCCCTTTTCCACTATCTTCAACACATTTCAATGGAAGTGAACACTCTTATTTATAGGCTTGTAAAGTAGAAAATTTCCCTCCATAATTATTCCACCAAAATCATGAGTCTGTTTCACATAATAAATGGATGATTATTAGGAAGTTGTATTCATATATGTTGTTCCCCAATCTCTTGTTCATGCTCCTTCAGATTCTTATAAATTTTGACATGTTTTCGAAATGTTATGATCTAATTACTGATGAAGTATTTTTCTTCCCTAGGAGACTCTTCAACTTCCTCTTTTTGGACACATTGAAATAAAGCATTAATGATCAAATTTATTAATGAAATTTAACTTTACAATGAGATGTGGAGTCATATTTCTATTCCAACTAGAATAACTTCATTTGGATTTATGTAGGTCGAGATATGTTTCAATCACTGAGGTGGGATCTATTCTATCGACCATCAAACTTTGTCCACTTGATTAATGTTTTTGGGAAATTGTGTGTCGAATTGGACCTTAGTCAAGTAGACAAAGTTGTCGCCCATGAACATGAAATGAATAAAAAAAGTAATCATGCAATTTGGTTCTATATTGTAATAGTTATTCCCAAAAATCATAAGCTTTACAAAATTTCTAAATTCCCAGTATTAACCAATTTTAACAATTAAACCCGTAATTCAGCAAAACACTAAAATGATACAAATCAGCTCAAATTGATTAATTAGATGGGGTTAAATCATTAAAATACAGATGAAAAATAATGAAAATATTATCTCTATCAATTCCCCCACACTTAGGACTTGGACTCTTGGACAAGTCAACATCAAAATCAAATCAAATCAAATTCACAACATGTGCCAATGAGATCCACAAATTCTATACCAAGAAATAAAAGATATCATGCATCATCAATAACAATTATTCCAAGTTATCTATTCAAATCATTCAATATTTTTCCTCTTTATTTCTCCTCCCATGCACACAAGACACCCACCTCACATGAATTTTCTCTCATTTCACAAATATCAATTTTCAACAAAGTTTTTCTCATCCAAACCAATGTAAGGGTCACCATAGGATTGAAAAACTTACAATTATCAACCTGATATGAGTCAAGGGAATGTGTTTATCATGATGAATTTTCTGGTTTGTTCTCTGGATTTTGGTTGGTAGGATTTTTATGTGAAAATTTCTGAGGCCAAATGGGGAGGGATTGTCTCTTTCTGAAGAAAAATTGCACAGTTATAATTTTCACTCATGTAAGGTATTCTTCTCACTCCCCTTAGTAGAAATTCAGCTCCATAATCATGAAATATCTAGGAATGTTAAAAAATCATAGCATTTTAGTAGAAAAAATTTCAATCTTCTCAAACATTATTTTTCTTGAAAGCTCCAGAAAAGGTACAAATTTCTTCCTCCATTTGAATATCCAGAAAGGCACTACTTCTTTTATCATGAAAGATCCACAAAAGTCACATCTTTAAATAGAATGAATTATTTTCAGAAGTCAAAAAATCTCTTCAACAATTTATTTTCCACCCAAAGTTTCACCAAATTAAGTATCGCAACACAAGACATCTTCCCCCACACTAAAGTTCAACCAGATCATTAAATTTCACTTCAAGAGAAGGCTAGATAGGGAAAATAATATTGTAATGTGGATAACCTAACAAAATATTCATGGATTATAAGAGATAAAAGGATTAAATGTAAAAGTTAGGCCATAATAAAAGGGATTCTCCTGAAAAGGGAGCTTAAAAAAAGAAATGCCTCAATCATTTAAAACGCAAGTACCCCAAACCCTAAAGATTTGAATGGAATAAATCAGATTATGGTTAAAACAAGAATGTTCTATTTTTCTCAACAAGTGAGGTGAATGAAAATAATATGACAAAAAAGAATCACAAACCTCACAAGAAAGCGATTTCAAAGATAACGATAGTGAAATGTGGCATGGGATTCAGAAAATAGTGTACTTTTCCTGAAGTTACCAAAGAATTGAACATGAAACAAATCCATTTTTAGTATTCATTTAAGATCAGTTTCATTGAATAAATTTGTTCACTCAATGAAATGGGTTTCAAAAATAGAAATGATAATCATTTCATCTCAAAAGTATAAAAAAACACACAAAAACTGAAAAATAAACACACAAAAATTTGAAAACACAGATTTTTTAATTTTTTTATTTTATTGAAAAAAACACAAAATGAAAATACTAAACTAAAAAGGTTCCCTCCCCCACACATAAATTGTGTAGTATCTTCAATGAATTCAAGTAGATTTAACATGTAAGAAAATTTTAAAATAAATCATAGTAGCAAGTAAGTGTAAAGGAGAGGTACAAACTGATGGCTATTATTGATAGACAAGTTGGAGGAGCGTGATCTTCTCCCCTGGATCTGATGGAACAGTCCCACAAAATTCATTTAGCATTTTTCCATTAATAGTGAATGACTCATTCTCTCCATCTATCATAATCTACACAACACCAAAAGGATATACATGAGTAACTATAATTGGACCATCCCATCTAGAACAAAGTTTACTTGGCATTAGCTTGAGTCCTGAGTTGAGTATCAGCACTTTATCCACTGGATGGAAGTATTTTGGTTTGATCAGCTTCTCTTGAGCCACTCTTTCCCTCTATTTTTAAATCTTTTAATTTTCACACGCTTCTCTTCTAATTTTCTCCAAATATTAAAAATGCAATCTTCTTTCTTTCCCAGCACTATCAAGATCAAATGTTATCTTCCTCACATCCAAATACGCCTTATGATCCAATTACACAGGTGGGTTAAAACTTTTCCCATAAATTATACTATATGGACTCATTCAAATTGAGGTGTTATAGGATTTCCTATAATTCCATTATGTTTCTTTTAACCTATGGCTCTAAGCCTTCATTTTTGGTTTAACAGTCTTCCCCAAAATTCCTTTTATTTCCGTATTGGACACTTCAGTTTGACCATTTGTTTTTGGGTGATAGAGAGTAGATGTTTTATGATGAACCCCATAATTGTTATATCCTCCATTATCATATTGAAAATGTTATTCCCTTAATCACTAATGATGGATCTAGGTACTCCAATCCTACAAAATAAGTTAGTCATAACAAAATCACAAACAACATTAGCGTCATCAGTCCTGGTGGATTTTTCTTCCACCCATTTGGAAACATAATCATCCTCAAGAACGATATAATAATTTCCAAATGAATTTTTGAAATGAACCATAAAATATTTCCCCCACACATAAAATCTCTCACAAAAAATAAGTGGTTTTTGGGGGCATTACTTGAATCTTTGAAATGATTCAAAAAAACTGACATTTTTTACACCTTTTTGAAAAATTTATGAGAATATTTAAAAAGGGTGGGCCAATAAAATCTAGATTATAAAACCATTATTGTTGACCTTTGAGGTCCAAATTGGCCTCTACAATCTAATGTTTGACAAAAATCAAATATAGAAATGATTTCACTCTCAGAAAAACATCTTCTTATCACTTGGTGATTGCAAATATTATAATGAAATGGATCATCCCAAATGTAATATCAAGATTCATATTTCAGATTATGAGTTTGATGAGAATTGAAATGATATAGGACATATTATGTTACCAAATAATTGACCATGTCATCATACCAAGGAACTTATCCTTTAACTAAGTAAACATTCTCCATTGGAAGGTGAGCATTCAATGGTTCTTTTTCTTGAATTTCAGCTTCAACTATGTTGGGATGTTTACTTAAATGATCATCCACTTGGTTCTCAAATCCCTTTTTGTCATTGATTTCTATACTGATCTCTGGCAGTAGTAATATCCATCTCACTAGAGTTAGTTTAGATTCAGCCTTCATCATTAAGTACCTAAGAGTTGTATGGCCAGAAAACACAATGACTTTATTTCCAAGTAGATATGATCTAAATCTTTATAAAGAAAAAACTTCGAAAAAATTATTTTATGTGGTTTTGTAATTGAATTGAGCTGCATCCGAGGTTCTTGAAGCATATTCAATAACTTGTAGAATACCCCCAATTCCATGAGAAAGGACTGTTCAAACTGCTTGGTTGGAAGCATCACAAAGTATCTCAAATGGTTCTTCCCAATATGGTGGCTTCATCACAGGCGGTTCAATAAATCTCCTCTCCATCTCATCGATGGATTCCCTACATGCACCATTGAAATCAAAATCAACATCTTTCAAAAGAAATATAGAGACAGGGAGAGAAATATTACTGAAATCTTTGATAAACCTCTAGTAAAATCCTATATTTCCTAAAAATTATCTAACATGCTTCACACAAGTTGGATAAGTCAAAGAATTTATCACTTCAACTTTTGAGTTATCAACTTCAATGCCCTTTTTTGAAATGAAATGAACTAGGAAAATTCCTCCCTCAACCATGAAATAAAACTTATCAAAATTTTAAACCTGATTCTTTTAAATGGTGGTTTTCAAAAAAATCATAATTTTTCTAATAATAGTCAAAAGTGTTTCCAAAAGCTATGAAATCATCCAAGAAAACCTCCAAGAAATCTTCAATGTTATCATAAAATATACTTACCATGCACCTTGGAAATGTACTTGGAGCATTACATAATCCAAACTACATCTATTTATATGAAGAGTGCTAAAAGGACATGTAAAAGTTATATTCTCTTAATCCTTAGGGGCAATGGGTACCTGGAAATAACCTGAAAATCCATCAAAAAATAAATAATGAGTCCCCCTACCAATATCTCTGACATATAATAAATAAATGGAATGGGAAAATGATCTTTCTGAGTGACTTGATTCAACTTCCTAAAATCAATGCACACACACCAACTATTCTAAATTCTCATAGAGATTAATTTATTGTTTTCATTCATCACCGTGGTTAGGCTAATTTTTTTGGAACTACATGAATTGGGCTAACCCACTGTGAATCTGAGATGGTATAGATGATCCCAGCTTCCAAATTCTTCTCAATATATTTCTTCACAACCTCCTTTAAAGTGGGATTCAATCTCCTTTGGGGCTGTCTGAAAGGTTTAAAATCTCCCTCAAGAAAAATTATTTGTGAGCATATTTTTGGGTGTATTATAAGGATACCACCTAAAATACACCATAATTATTGGATATTCTCACTAAAAATATCAATGAATTTTTTTTTTGTGTTTCAGATAGATTACTCGCAATTATCACTGGTAATTTCTATCCCTCCCCAAGGTGCCATATTTCAAATCATTGGGGAGTGGTTGTAATTTCAAATCAGGGGTATTCTCAAGAGATGATACTAAACTCATGTTACCCACTCCCAATGTTTGGACATCCTACACACAATAAATCATATCACCTTTTTCATCATTTAACTAATCATCGAGGAAATTAGATATTACCTCTTCCTCTAACATGAAATCAGAATCACCAGATTTTTTGGCATCCATGTGCTCGATGACATTTTTAAAGGAAGAAGTATCTCCTAAATATAATAATTAATGGATCATAACTAATTCTTTAATGGTAATAGTACCAACTTCATGAGAGTGTGTAAAGAGGGAGTGATCATCTTATGGGTGCCTCATGAATTCAAAAAAATTGATGTAGATAGTGCTTTCTCTAAACTCCATGGTGAGTGCACCTTCATGGAAATTGATTATGGTCTTTGATGTCTTCATGAAAGGTCTCCCAAAAATTATGGGTGAGTGATATGGGATTCTATATTCTTCCATATTTAGCATATATAAGTTACCTGGGAACATGAAATCTTTGAATATCACAAGGAAATCCTCCAGAACATCTGTTGAGAAAACCGTGGATCTGTTTGCAAGCTGGACAACCACTCTAGTTGGATTAAAGTATCCCATTTTAAAATAAATGTATACTGAGTGAGGCAATATATTAATTGAATCACTAAGATCACAAAAATCATTATAGAAATTTAAAAAACCATTGGTGCATGGAATGGAAATCATCCATGGATCTTGACTAAGGGTTGGTAATTTTGGTGTGATAGGGCATAAAAAAATTCATTCAAAGTTGATCATTTCATTCCCCTGAGGTCTCCTCTTCTTGGTGCAAGGATACTTAAAAAATTAAGTATACTTTGGATTTTGTTTAACTTCTTCAAGTAAGGGTATATTGATTTACACTTTCTGGAAGTTGTCCAGAATTTATTTTTGAAGTAATTCTTCCTAAAATTTATTTGATTTAATCATCCTTAGTGGAAATGGTGGGGGTAAGTATTACTTCACTCTTTTTTTCCTTTGAAATGGTGTTTCTTGTATATTCTTCCTTGGCATATCCTTCTCTTCCACCTATTTATTCTCATCTCCAGAGTCTATTTTCACTGAACTTTCAGAGTTTATAACTTCATTCTCCTTTAACTTAGGTGGTTTTGTTTTAGGTTCAGGGATACTAGTGGTGGGAGTTCTTTTCCACTTATTATTGTTATCATACTGACATTCTCCTTTAGGATTGGGATTGTTTGGGAATGAAGTTTTCTAGGATTTTTTGTCCTGATTTTAACAAAACATTCCACAGTGTTTTCCAGCTTGTCAACCTTATCTGCTAGGTTATTAAACATGGATTGTAGCTGTTCCACAGATTTTTTTTGCTGGTTGATGGTTGATCATAGGGTCATGAAAAATTGGGTAGTTATTGGTGTGGAGGCTAGTTATAAGATTTAATTTTTTGAAATGGTGGTGGGTTTGGGAACTGGTTTTGGATCGGGGGTCTAGCTTGATTTTTCTGATTTCCAAACCCATAATGAACATGGTTAGGCTCTCTCCATACCTGATTTTGTTCGTAATGCTTTAGTTGAAGGGTTGACACAAAAGTTTCCATTCCCTTTATTTCAAAACATTGGTTAGTTAAATGATCAGGTGATGATCATAAACCACATACCTTAGTCGGTGCTTGTTGTTCACCCACTTGTTGCAAGTCTATCTATCTCACCAAATTAGTTAGATATTCAATCTTAGTTTCTATTAAGAGTGATGTATGAGAAGTTTTTACCTCATGAATACATGTTGTTTGAAGACACATTGTACCAAACTATTGTGAGTTCTGAGAAATCTTTTCAATCAATCCCTTGTCTTCTTCTAGTGACTTGTCAATCAATGAACATCCAGATGATGCATCAAGAAGGTTTTTGTTATTGTATATTAATCCTTGATAGAAGAAGACAAGATAGGGATGCTCTTAAATGGATTGATGTGTGCAGCTGGAACCACAATTTTTAAATATTTCCTAATACTCATAAAGGGTTTCTCCAGATGATTTTCTGATGACATATATCTTCTTTCTGATGGCTGTGCTTCTGGAGGCGGGGAATATTATTTGCATGAATCATCTCACTAAGTCATTAAAATCATCTAGATTTCTAGGTTCTATACCATACCACCATTATTTTTAATCTTCTTCTAAGGAAAATAGGAAGGCCTTACACTTTACTTATACATCATCCACTCCACATAGTCTTAAAGTTGAGTAGACATGTGTAAACTCTTTAATATGTTTGTTGGGATCTTCACCTGCCAAGTCATGAAAATTTGGGAGTAGTGGAATCATATTTGGTTTCATCTCAAAATCTTTTTTTAATACTGGCATGACAAGTTCATTATTCAGATTAATGAATTGTGGGCCACAAAGGTCTCTAAGGGTTGGTTTTTGATTTCTAGCCATGATGACAAGCTTGGAGTGAACGCTTAAAGTTTCACTCAAGTTTGTAAGAGAAATTTTCCTAAAATTCTGGTTGATAAATGAAGTTTACGAGTATATTAAACAATTTTCTTTAAATTTAAGGATCAAGGGGAAAATTTTCAGTGTTTGAGGTTCTATTCAACCAACTTTTAAATGAAAATATGAAAAGAGAAAAGAAAGAGAGAAAAGAAAATGCTGGCACTACTTCCCTGACAAAGACACCATGTTTTGATACCTTCTTGTCATGGGGTGTGAAAAAAAATATTACCTAAGATAAAATGTTGTAAAGTGGATAACCTAGGTCGTATCCATAGATTAGTGCACAATAATTATGTTTGTCACTTAAATTAAATAAAGAAGAAAAGGGTTTTTTTTAATTTATTTGAGTTGAAAAATAAAGAAAGCAATTAAAAATAAATATTGAAAATTAATGGATGAAGAGAGTGATGGGTTCAGGGTAGTATCAACTTTTTCAATGTAATACTATTCATTAATATCATCTTCCATCTATTACTATTGAATGAAAAATGAAAGACTCCTTGATCGAGTTATCAATCACCCTTGGATGAAGAATGAAATGGAACTCACTCCTATGTGCATGGAAGTTCATAAACAATTCCTAAACAACTAATTTAAGTCCTGATCAAGAATTTTTTGTCCTTATAACTCTATTATAAGTTAACTACTTCCACACACATTCCTATGATCACTAGACACTCACCACCGAACACAATCTTCTTGATCGAGACATATTGCACTAGGGGGAAGGAGATTAAAATTCTTCAACCAAATCTATTAATGATGAATTTACCAAACCCAAACACATTATCACATTAATTTAATTAGAAAACACTAAGAATATAAATAATTCAAAAGAAAAATATGTTTTTACATTTAATCACAAAACTATAACATTACAAAAGTGACCCCCCTTCCCGATCACTCAAAGGTTTTACCCATCCATATAAAGGGTAATATAGTTGATAGGGGAAGAGAAGAGCATAATGAAACTAATAAAAAAGAAAAGATAAAATAAAAATCACATAAATATTAAAATCCTACATCATATCCCCTTTTCACCTTCTTCAACCCTTTGAATGATAGTGAACACTCTTATTTTTTGGTTTGTGGAGTAAAAATTTCCCTCAAGAATTATTTCACCCAAATTATTAGTCTGTTTCACATAATAAATGGATGAACATCAGGTAGTTTCCCATATAAATTTTGTTCCAATTTATATTTTTCATTCACACTCAAAATCTAAGAAGATTTGGATAAGTATAAAAAATGATATGATCTAATTACTGATGAAAACCTTGTCTACCCGAGGAGACTCTTCAACTTCCTATTTTTGGATGCATTGAAATGAAGCCTTAATGAACTAATTTCTTAATAAAAATTAATTTATAAATGAGAAGAGGAGTCCTATTTCTATTCCATCTTCAATCACTGAATTTGGAGTTATGTAGGCCGAGATATGCTTCAATCACTAAAATGGGGGTCCAATTTTTCATCTAGAAAACATTGTTCACTTGATTAATTTTTATGGGACATTTTGTGTCGAATTGAAACTTGGTACAAAATAAAAAGTTCTATATGAAGAAAAATAAAATCCTAAAAAAGTAATCACTCAATTTGGATCAAAATTGTAATAGTTATGGCCGCAAAACATAAGCTCCACAAAACTGCTAAATTTCCAGAATTAACCAATTTCAACAATTAAACCCATAATTTACCCAAACACTAAAATGATAATTATTAGACAAAATTGAATAATTGAAAGGGTTTAAATAATTTAAACACACATGAAAAATAATGAAAATATTATCTCTTTCAATTCCACCACACATAGCACTTGGACTCCTGGATAAGTCAGCGCAAAAATCAAATCAAAGTAAATTAAAAACACATGCCAATGAGATCCACAAAATCCATACCAAGAAATAAAAGAAATCATGCCTCATAAATAAAAATTATTCCAAGTTCTCTATTCAGATAATTTAATATTTTTCCTCTTCATATTTCCTCCCATGCACACAAGACATCTACCTCACATGAATATTTTTTTAATTTCACAAATATCAATTTTCAACAATTTTTTTCTCATAGAAAATATTAAAAGGGTCATCATAGGTTTATGAAATTATTAATTATATACATTATATTAGTCAAGAACATGTTTTTATCATAAAAACTTTTCAGGGTTGTTTTGTGGCTTTCAGTTGGTAGGATTTTTATGTTAAAAATTCTAAGGACGAATGGGGAGAGATTGTCTCTTTTTGAAGTAAAATGGCATAATTATAATTTTCATTCTAGTATGGTATCCTTATCACTCCCCTTAGTATCAATTTATATCCATAATAATGAAAACTATTGTAATTTTCAAATATCTCATCATTTTATCAAAAACATTTAATCTTCTCAAACATGATTTCTCTTCAAAGCTCCAGAAAAGGCACATCTTTTTTCCTCCATTAGAAGCTCCAGAAAGGCATGAAATCTTTTATCATGAATTCTCCAAAGAAGGAAAATATTTCAACAGAATAATGTTTTAGTGGAAAAAACATTTATTCATCATTTTATTTTTCACCCAAAGTTTCACCAAATGAGGTAGCACAACACAAGACTGTTCCCCCCACACTGAAGTTCAACTAGATCATGCAATTTCACTTCAAGGTCAGGTTGGATAGAGAATCTTTTCTTGTAATGTGTACATCCTAATAGGTTTTCATGGATTTTAAGGGCTATAAGTATTAAATGTACAAGGTAGGATAGAATGAAATGGATTCTTCTGAAAAGGGGGATTAAAAACAAAAGCAATGACTCAATAATTTAAAACACAAGTACCCCAAACCCTCATGTTTTGCAAGGAATAAATCAAATTATGGTTAAAAAAATAATGGTACGGTTCTATCAAGAAGTGATGTGAATTAAAGTAATATGAAAAAGTGGTTTATAATCCTCAATGGAAAGTGATTTCAAATATAAATACAGTGAAATGTGGCATGGGATTAAAAAATCAGAGTACTTTTCATGAAATTACCAATAGATTAAACTTGAAAAAAATTCATTTTCAGCATTCATTTAAGGTCAGTTTCATAGAATAAATTGGTTCACTAAATGAAATGGTTTTCAAAAATGTAAATGATAATCATTTCAGCTCAAAAGTTTCAAAAAAAAGATAACACACAAAAACTGAAAAATAAACACTCATATATTTTAAAACCCACATTTTTTAATGTTTTTATTTTATTGAAAAACAAACACAAAATGAAAATAATAAACTACAATGATTCCCTCTCCCACACATAAATGGTGTAGTATCCTCAATTCATTCAAGTGGATTTAACATGTAAGAAAATATTATAATGAATCAAAACTGAAAGAAATTGTAAAGGAGATGTACGACATGATGAATATTATTGATAGATAATTTGGAGGAGTGTGATATCCTACAATAGATCTGATGGAGTGGTCCCATGGAATTTCATCATCCTTTGTCCATTAATAGTGAATGGATCCTCTTCTCCATCCTTCACAATCTTCATATCACTGAAAGGATATACATGAGTAACAATAAATGGACCCTCCCATCTCGAATGAAGTTTAACTTACATCAGCTTGAGTCTTGAGTTGAATAGAAGCACTTTATCTCAAAGGTGTAAGTCTTTTGTTAAGATCAGATTTTCATGAGGCACTTTATCCTTTCTTTATAAATCATGGAATTTTGAAATGCTTATCTTAAAATTTCATTCAGCTCCTAAAACTACACTCTTCTCTATTTCGTAGCACTTTCAAGATAAAAATTATTCTTCCTCACAGCCCAATACGCCTTATTCTCTAATTCCGCAGGTAGGTGATAAATTATCCCATAAATTATCCTATAAAGAGTCATTCTGATCGGGTTCTTATAGGCTGTCATATAATCCCATAATGTGTCTTCTATCCTGTATCTCCAATCCTTCCTATTTGGATTAACATTATTCTCCAAAATTCCTTTGATTTCTTTATTGGAAACTTCAGATTGACCATTTATTTGTGGGTGATAGGGTGTTCATGTTTTATTATGAACCCCATACTTATTGAGTAAATCCTTCATTCTCCTATTTAAAAAGTTTCTCCCTTGATAACTAATGATAGATCTAGTCACCCCAAACCTATAAAATAAATTAGCCCTGACAAAATCATAAACAAATTTTGCATCATTAGTCTTGGTGGATTTTTCTTACACCCATTTGGAAACATAATCAACCACAAGTAAGATATAAGAATGTCCAAATGACATTGGGAAAGGGACCAAAACATATATCCCCCAGACTTAAAAAATATAATAAAAATTAATTGTTTGTTGTGGAATTTATTTTCTCTTTGAAGTTTTTCCAAAAAAAATTATATTTTTGACACCATTTGAAAAAAACATGAGAATATTTAAAAAGGGTGGGCCAATAAAATTCAGATTATAAAACCATTATTGATGTAATTTGAAGTCAAAAGTGTCCTCCACAAGATAGTGTGTGACAAAACTCAATGATAGACCCAATTTCACTATTAGGCCAACATATTCTTATCACTTGGTCATTGAAAATATTCCAAAGAAATGGATCATCCCAAATGTAATATCTAGATTCAGCTTTTATTTTTGGAATTTTATGAGAATTGAAATGAGATTGGACCTAAGATGTTACCAGATAATTGACCATGTACTCATACCAAGGCACTTATCCATTAACCAAGTACAAATTATCCCATGGAAGGTGATCATTAAATGGTTCTTTTTTTATAATTTCAGCTTTAGTGGTGTTGGGAAGTCTGCTTAAATGATTAGCCACTAGGTCCTCAGATCTGTTTTTGTCCCCGATTTCTATGTTGAACTCCTGCATCAGTAACATCTATCTCACTAGCCTCGTTTTAGTTTCATCTTTCTTCATGAAGTACCAAATATTTACATGATCAAAAAACACAGTGACTTTAGTTTCAATCAGATATGATCTAAATATTTCTAAATAAAAAACGACTACTAAAAACTCATTTTCTGGGGTTTTGTAATTGAATTGAGCCGCATACAAGGTTCTTGAAGAATATGAAATGACTTATGGCCTACCCTTAATTCACTGATAAAGGACTTCTCCAAATGCATGGTTTGAAGCATGATAATGCATCTCAAATGGTTTTTCCCAATTTAGTGGCTGCACCAAAGGTGGTTCAATCAATCCCCTCTTCAAATTATCAAAGGATGCCTTACATGAACCATTGAAATAAAAATCAGTATCTTTTGAAATAAATCTATAGAGAGGGAGATAACTCTTACTAAAATCTTTGATAAAACTCCTATAGAATCTTTCATGTCCTAAAAATGACCTAACATGCTTCACACAAGTTGGGAAAGGCAAAGAATATATCACTTAAATTTTTTATTTATCAACTTCAATTCCCTTTTTGTAAATGACATGCCCTATGGAAATTCTTCTCTCAACCACAAAATGACACTTTTCAAAATTTAGAATGAGATTCTTTTCAATGCAGGTTTTCAAAACATTTTCCAAAATTTTCAAACAATGGTCAAAAGAGTATCTAAAAACTGTGAAATCATCTAGGAAAACCACCAAGAAATCTTTAATGTGATTAGGATATATACTTACCATGCACCTATGAAATATTCCTGGAGAATTACATAATCCAAATGGAATCCGTTTATATGAAAAAGTGCTAAAGGGACACGTAAAGTTTATCTTCTATTAATCCTCAAGAGAAATTGGTACCTAGAAATAACTTGAAAATCCATCCAAAAATAAATAATGTGTACTCCATACCAATATCTCTAACATCTAATAAATAAAAATAATGGGAAAATGATCATTCGGAGTGACTTGATTCAACTTCATAAAATCAATGCACACTCTCCGGCTATTCTAAATTATCATAATGATTAATTCATTGTTTTCATTCCTCACTATGGTTAGGTTAGTTTTTTTGGAACTACATGAATTGGGTTAACCCAATATGAATCTGAGATGGGATAGATGATCCCAACTTCCAATATAATCTCAATATCTTTCTTGATAACCTCCATCAAAGTGGGATTCAATCTCATTTGGGGTTGTCTCACAGGTTTGGAATCTCACTCAATAAAAATTCTATGTGAACATATTTTTGGGTTTATTATAGGTATATCACCTAATATCCTTCCTATTTCATGGATATTTTTTCTTCAAATACCAATAAATTATTTTTCTTGGGTTTCAAATAGATTACTAGCAATTATCACTGGTAATTTATCTCCCTCTATAAGGTATACTTATTTCAAATCAGTGGGGTGTGGTTTTAATTTCAGATAAGGGGGATGGTCAAGAGATGAAAATAAACTCACATTCCCCACATCAAATGGTTGTACATACTATACACAATAAATCATATCTTCTTCTTCATTATTTAACCAATCATCATGGAAATCAGATATTACCTCTTCCTCCCACATAAAATCAGAATCTCCAGCATTTTTTGAATCGACATGTTAAAAAATATTTTCAATAGAAGAAGTATCTCCAAATATATGTATTCATGGAGCATACCTGATTCTTCAATGGGTTCAGTACCAAATTCATGGAAGAGTGAAAATAGGGAGTGATCATCTGATGGGTGCCTCATGGATTAAAAAATATTGAAGTGGGTAGTGCTCTCTCCAAACTCCATGGTGAGTGTAGCTTAATGTACATTGATGACGACCTTGGCCGTATTCAAGAAATATCCCCTCAAAATATTGGTTTCGTGTGATAGAATTCTATATTCTTTCATATTTATCACATATAAATCAATTAAGAACAAGAGATCTTTGACTTTCATAAGAACGTCCTCCAAAACTACTGTTGGGAAAACTATGGATCTGTTTGCAAGATGGACCACCACTATAGTGGGATCCAGGTCTCTCATATTCAAAGAATTGTATACTAAGTGATTCATTACATTAATTGAAGCACATAGATCAGAAAAATCATTATAAAAATTTAATGAACCAATGGTGCATGGAATGGAAAACTTCTCTGGATATTTTCATTTGGTAGGAAATTGTGGTATGATGAGGGCTGAGAAACTTCTTCCCAAGTTTATTCTTTAATTCCCTTGAAGTCTCCTCTTCTTGGTGAAAGTATCCTTAAAAAAATTAGCATACTTCAGAAATTTGTTTACTACATCATGTAAGAGTATATTGATTCCCACTTTCGATGAGGTGTCCAGAATTTCTTTTTGAAGTGATTCCTCATTGAATTTAATTGATTCAACAATCCTTGATAGAAATGGTGGGGGTAAGTCTTTATTATCTTTATGTTTCCTTTTCAATGATGTTTCTTATCTCTTATTCCATGGCCTATCCTTCTCTTCCTGCACTTTCTTCTTATCTTCAAAGTTCATTTTCTAAAAAAAATCAGAGTTTACAACTTCATTCTCCCTAAACATAGGTGGTCTTGTTTCAAGTTCATGGGATGCTAGTGGGGAGAGTTTTTTCCACTTATTTTTTGTTATCATGATGACATTCGCTTTTGGGTTTGGGATTTTTTGGGATGCAAGTTTTCCATGATTTTTGGTCATTATTTCCACAAAACATCTGATAGTGTTTGACAGCTTGTCAACCTTATTTGCTTGGTCATCAAATTGGGATTGTAGCCGTTCCATAGAAGGTTTTTTTCAGGTGGATGGTTGATCATAGGGTCTTATGAAAGTGTTGGTTGGTGGTGTGGAGGCTGTTTATATGATTTATTTTGTTGAAATGATGGTGTGTTTTGGAACTGGTTTTAGTTTAGGGGTTTAGTATGATTTTTTTGATTTCCAAACCCATACTTCAAATTATTAGGCTCTCTCCATAATTGATTTTATTGGTACTAAATTGGTTCAAAGTTTGACATACAAGTTCCCATTCCATGTATTTCTTCACATTGTTCAGTGAAATGATCTGATGATGAGCATAAACCAGATACCTTAGACGGGGCTTGTTGGTCACCCACTTGTTTCAAGGCCATGTGTCTCACAAAACTGGTTATCCAATCAATCTTGGTTTCTAGTATGGTTGATGGATGTGAAGTTCATACCTCATGAATACCTATTATTCCAATACCTATTATACCAAACTATTGTGTGTTTTGAGAAATCTTCTCAATCAAACCCATAACTTCTTCGGGTGACTTGTCAATCAATGAACCTCCTAATGATGCCTCAAGAAGGTTTCTATCATTTTTCAATAAGCCTTGATAGATGAAGAAAAGAAAGTGATGATCCTTAATGGATTGATGTGGGTGGCTGGCACATTTCTTTTTAAATGTTTCCCAGTACTCATAAATGGTTTCTTTATATGACTGTCTGATTCCATATAACACCTTTCCGATGGTTGTGATTCTAGAGGTGGGGAAGAATATTTTCAGGAAGCATCTTAGAAAGTCATTTTAATCATCCACATATCCAGGTTATAGATCATACAACCATTATATGGAAGCTACTTCTAATGAAAACAGGAAGAACTTCCACTTTACTTGTTCCTTGGCCACTCCATGGGGTCTGAAAGTTGAGAAGACATGTGTGACCTCTTTAATATGTTTGTTGGGATCTTCACCTTCAAAGACATAAATTTTTTGGAGAAATGAAATAAAATTAAGTTTCATCTAAAAATCATTTTTTTTAGAACTGGTAGGACCAGCTGATTATTCAAATTAAGGAATTGTGGGAAACAAAGGTCTCTAATGGTTGTGTTTTGATTTCTAGCCATGATGACATGCTCAGAGTGAATAGTTGAAGTTTCACTGGTGTTTGTAAGAGAAATGCCCTCAAATTAAGGTTGTAAATTGAGTTTTTTGAGTATATACAACAGGTTTCTTCCAGTTTCAGGATCAATGGGGCAAGTTTCAGTGTTTGAGGTTCTAGTCATGCAACTTTGAAAATAAAATAAGAAAAGAGAAAAGAATGAGAGAAAAGAAAATGTTGGCACTACCTCCTCGACAACGACACCATGTTTTGATATGTGCCTGTCGTGGGGTGTGACAAAAACAAATAATACCTAATTTAAAATGTGGTAAATTGGGTAATATAGGATGTCTTTAGAGAAGAGTGTACAACAATTACATTTTTCACTTAAATTATATAAGAAGAGGTGGTTTTGGAAATTTTTTGAGTTGGAAAATAAAGAAAGTAATGAAAATAAATACTGAGCACAAATGGATGAAGAGAGTGATGGGGTCAGGGTAGGATCACCTTTTTCAATGTCATTAAAGTAATAAATATCATCTTCCCTCCCTTCTTATTTAATGAAAAATGAGAGACTCCTCGATCGAGTCATCAATCATCCTTGGTTGAAGAATGAAATGGAACTCACTCCTATGTGCATGGAAGTTCATAAAAAATTCCTAAACAACTAAGGAAAGTAAAAATTGAGAATTTTTTATCCTTATAACTTCAAAAAAAGTTTACTAGTTCCACAAACATGCCAACAATCACTGGACACTCACCACCTAACACAATATGCTCGATTGAGACAAATTGTAGTAAGTAGAGGGAGATTAAAAATCTTCAAACAAAGCTATTATAGATAAATAAACCAACCCCAAAACACGATCGCATTAATAGAATTGTGAAACTATAAGAATATAAATCATTCAAAATAAAAATATTGTTTTACAATTAATCACAAAACTCTAACATTACAAAGTTGAAAGTCCCCCTTCCTCGATCACTCAAAGGTTTTACCACTCCATGTGAAGGGTAATAGAGTTGATAGGGGAAGAAAATAGCATAATGGAACTAAGAAAAAAGAAAAAAGAAAATGAAAATAACATCAATATTAAAATCATCCATCACAACCAATTTTTACCACCTTTATCCCATTTTAATGGAAGTGAAAACTATTATTTATAGTCTTGTAGAGTAGAAAATTTCCCTCTAGAATTATTCCACTAAAATTTTGAGTCTATTTTTCATAATAAATGGACGAATCTAGAAAATGTGTCTTCATAACTATCGTTGAACTATCTCTTCTGCATGTGCCCTCAAAATCTCAGAAGATCTGGAAAAGTTTCCGAAATGATATCATCTAATTAATAATGAAAACGTTTTCTACCTGAGGAGAACTCTTTAACTTCCTATTTTTGGACACATTGAAAGGGAGAATTAATTACCAAATTTATTAATTAAAGTAAATCTAGAAGTGAGACATGGAGTAATATTTCTATTACACCTATAATAACTTAATTGGGAGTTATGTAGTCTGAGATATGCTTCAATTACTAAGGTGGGGTCCATTATGTCAGCCAGTAAACTTTTTCCACTTTATTAATTTTTTTGGGCCATTGTTTGTCGAATTGGACCTTGGTCCAGAAAAAAATGTTGTATAAAAAAAACACAAAAACCACAAAAAAAATAATTAATCAATTTGTATCAAAATTGTAATAGTTATGCCTGAAAAATATAAGCTCACCAAAACTGCTAAATTTCAAGAATTAACCAATTTCCACAATTAAACCCATAATTCACCAAAACACTGAAATGATACAAATAAGATAAAATTGATTAATTGGTATGGGTTAAATCATTGAAACACACATTAAATATAATTAAAATATTATCTCTATCAGTATAATTTATTTCTAAAGAAATATTCAGATATATTTGCATGAAACTATATAGAAATGGAATGCCTTAATCCCGATGTAGCTACTCATTCTTTGGGTTTTCCAGAAGCACATCTAGGATTCATGTAGACAGAAAGAAGAACATACACAACTCATGCCACTAAAATTGAAACTGAAGTTGATAAGTTTATCAAGGATAACTTTTTTAGGGAGGTTCAATATCCCAAGTGGTTGGAAAACATTGTCACAATGAAAAAGTAGAAAGGGAAATTCATAGTTTTCATTGATTTCAGAGATCTTAACCAGCATTGTCCCAAAGATGACTTTCCAGTTCCGATCAAAGATATTTTAATTAATGAAACTAATAGCAATGAAGCTTTTTTCTTCTTATATGGTTACTCTGGATATAATAATATATGAATGGCCACCTCAAAATTTTAAATATTTAAGAGGACATCAAAGACACTTGTCCTATATTCAAGGCTTTATCGCCAATTTACCAAGAAAGTGTTTACACTTCACCAGATTAAAGTAGAATGGAGTCACCTATCCGTGGACTGAACACTTCAAAGAGGTAATTGATACCCTAAAAAAATATCTATTGAGTCCACCAGTATTAATTCCACTTGATGAAGGAGGTCCACTTATTTTCCATGTGATAGCTTTAGAGTGATCACTAGGTGCCGTCCTTGCCCAAAAAAATGATGCTGGGAATGAAAAAAACCTTTATTATCTTATTCAAACTATGCTTGACACATATAATTAATATTTATCGAGAAGTGATTCTTTGAATTAATCTTTGAAGTTCAAGAATTAAGGCACTAACTACAACAACATGAGGTCCAATTGGTGTCTCAAAATTACCCTCTCAAATTTATCCTCATTTGTCCTATGCTTACAGGGTGTTTGGCACGGTGGGAAGTTATTTTGTAATAGTTTTATATTTAATTTGTGCCTCAGAAGGAAATAAAATTCCATGATCTGGCTGATTTCGTTGTTGAACACCAATCTGCAGAAGATACATCATTGAATACTGAAATTCTTGATGAAGTGGTTTTCTCTATTCAAGATATTCCCCAAACATGTGAAATGAACATTGATGGTGCCTCCAGAAGTCCAACAGGGAAGAGAATAGAAAACTACAAACCCAAAAAATTTGGGTTAGGAATTGTACTTTATCTCCCCAAAGAAGGAAGTGTTTCCATATTCCTTACTATTGTTAAAATGTGGTACCAAAAATGAGGCAGAATATCAAGATCCTATCGTAGGCTTGAAATTACCACTCTAGGTATATGTGAACAACCTAAAAGTTATAGGTGATTCAGAATTGGTAATCAGACAAATAAATGGGGATTATGATATCATAGAAGAAGAGTTAATACCTTTGTGTGATTACGTTAGAGGGTTAATGGCTGAATTTCCCTCAGATCCAACATTGTATTATGTCCCACGATCACAAAATTCCTAACTTGATGCATTGGATAATTCAGCCACAACCCTGTAAGATCCAAATCGATATAAGATAATCATCAGTATTTACCATTGTCATGTGGTTTCACCTTTTGTTCAAACTAGAATAGGGGAAATCAATGAAATTATCCATGTTTCTGATCCATATGGTCATACCACGTGATGGATGACACCCATCATGAAATACCATCAAAATGGAGTAATTTCACCAGATAGAGCTAAAAAAGAATAGATCCAACAAAGAGTGGCCAAATTTATTCTTTATGATAGTCCATATCAACATAAGATCCCATTTAAAAGAGGATTTCATGGAATCCTCTTCTTGTGTATTGACAGAGAACAAACTGGAGATCTTATGAAATAAGTACATGTAAGAGATTGTGGTGGTCACCAGTCTAGGCATAGGCTTTCTGATAAAATCTGAAGGTTTGGATACTTTTCCCCTTCAAAGACGCAGGATTGAATAGATTTTACCAAGAAATGTCATCCTTTCCAAGTGCATGCCAACTTCATTCATCAACCCATGAAGTTGTTACATACAAATAAATAATCCTATCCATTATTCACATGGGGAATGGATGTAATATGACCTTATCCTCTATCTACAACTAATAAGTTCAAGTATATTCTTACTACTACTGATTTCTTCACTAAATCGTCTGGGGAAATACCTCTCAAAGAATTCAGAGCCAAAAGCATTTTTAGTTTTATCAAAACTAACATCATCATTAGATATGATGTCCCTCATACTATATTGATAGGAAACATCGTCAATTTCTATTCTGTTGAGGTAAAAAAGTTATATCAGGAGCATGATATCAAATCCAACCATTCATCTCGCTATCATGCAACGTCCAATGGATAGATAGAGGATTTCAATGAGACCCTATCAAATATATTCCAAAAGATGGTAGATAAAGATAAGAAATATTGGCATGATAATATTTTGAATGCTTTATGGGATTATTGGACTACTACCTATACCATTACTTAGGCAACTCCATACGCATTAGTGTCTGGAGCAGAAGTAGTTTTACAAATTGGAATTCAATTTCATTCACTCTGAGTTGCAATATTTGACCAGTTATCTATAGATGATAAGTCTCATAAATGATTTGATGTGCAGTATTGATTTGATGAAAAAATATTGCATACTTTGCATCATTCAGAAGTCTATCAGAACCGAATAGCATGATATTTTTACAAGAAAGTTTACCTCCACTCATTTATTCAAGGAGAATTGGTATTGGTCCTTAGGGATCCAATGATACCAGGAAAGAAGCTGCCAAATATTGAGATAAAGTGGAAAAGTCCTTATTCCATACATAAGGTATACTGCAATGGATCTTATTCCCTAATCTCAATCGATGGAGAGCTTAATACAACTCCAACCAATGGGAGATTCTTGATGAAGTACTGTTTATAACTGCAAATTTTATGTGCTCACTGCATAACTCTAAACTACAAAATGCATAGTCCTATTTGAAAGATATTAAAATATATAACAACTATAAGAATCCATGCTGCACGATGATAAAATTCATATAATATTTGTCCTTGTCACACGATGTTAAACAAAATGACATCATTTTTTTTCTCATTACATGACATTAAAATGTACGATTAACATCTTCTATATTTGATGTTAACAGATTCCATATGCAAGAATCATTAACACCATTTCTACTCCTTAGTGGCATATGAGTTCCATTTATCCCTATGTCTAAATCAGATCTGCATAGGGACCTCATTTCAAAAACTATGTGTGGCTTGATTAACATTTTCAATGAGATACGTAGTGATTCCTGGATCTCCAGTCATGGGCCCAACTGTAACAAAAAAAAATTATTTTCCCTTTCTCCTCCTGTATATGAACCAGATCTATAAAGAGTTCTCTTTTAAGATACATTGTTTGATCTTCATACCATTTTGTGTTTTAAGTTTAAAACGTTCTTCCAGAATATGTTAAAATTCCCCATCTCCCACATCAAACTCGATTGGTGTGAGGAATGACTATTTCAAGAACTACATTTTTCTTGATTCTCATCCATATGAGATATATAGAGATGCCTATATCTCCAATATTGGGCCCAACTACTATAAAACCCCATTTTTCCTTATGTATGAATAAAACATGCATAGCGAATGTTCAAATAACTACGTATGGCTTGATTCTCATCCATATGATATATGTTGTGACACCTGGGTTTAATTCCATGATATAGCCACAATATTGACTTTTTATGTTGGAATCAATTCATGCCCTCTCTACATGACTCTAAACATCACAACACAAAGTCTTAGTTGCACGCTATTAAAATGAAAAGCACCCAAAGAACTACGTATGACTTGATTCTCATCCCATTGAGATACGAAGTGAAAACTAGGCCATATCTCCTAGTCCCAGTCATGAGACACTTTTTTATCTCTCTTACACATATCATTGACAATCTATGTGGGAGTATTTATTTTAGGTTCTCTATATAGAGATCCCACCGGGGAAATAAGAAATGTTTCCCTTTTACATATGATTTAGATCTATATAAGAGACTACAAAATCATGGCCAATATTGATTCAAATATTTCTCTTGATCATTAAGGGTTACCCACTTTCATATTTCACACTCTTAATATTGAATATTTTAAGATATTCATAATATTTATTATGGTTTTTGGTGGCATATTTGATGATATCTAAGAAATATTTTTCCTGACTATGCAGTACACACCCTTAGGTGGCCTTGTACAAGTTACCTATAAAATGGACATGTCTATAAAATGATGACACTCTTTGGATATACAACACATGCCCTAGTTGGCCCTACATAATACAACCCCCATAACAGGTTTTTTCAAAAAAGGTAACTTTGTTCTTGGTTCAATTATCTTTTGTCCCCTTCAATCATTGATAACAATATATTAGGATTTGTATCTTAAATCAGTCTTCTAGGTGTATTTTTCTTATTAACTTTCTCTCAATCTAATAGTCTTCAAGACAATTATTTACACATTTACCTTTCTGTATGTTCAAAACAATATTAAATGACCTTGGATAATTTTACCAAATATCAAATAATTTTTCCATTTTTGGTCCTAGTCATATGCCCTAAATCTACAAACACCATACTGTCTACTTTTGTGGTAGAACTTCGTAGAAATATTATTCCTCCAATTCTTTGAAAATCATGATTGTAAATACTCTATCAGTATTTAGGTACCTTTCTCCACAAAACAAACTCCATACTGTGGAAAATCTAAATCTCTATAAACCTTCATCGGCTTTTAGTAACTAAATTTCATATTTTTTAGAGCTCTTTTGCCTGACTATGAAGTACGTTCCCCTAGCTGGCCTTGCATAAGTTTCCTACATAATAGGCATGTCAGTCAAAAGATTCAAATGTTTGGCTATGTAGCATATTCCCTAGCTAGCCTTGCATAATATAACCCTCATAATGGGTTCATTAGATAATGGTAACTTCATTATTAGGAAATATTTCATGACTTAAAACTGCACTGTACAATATTCTCACTACATGACTTAAAACTACACAATACAATGTCCTCACTGGATGACTTAAAACTACACAGTACAACATCCTCCCTGCATGACTAAAAACAACACAGTATATTGTTTTCACTACATGACTCAAAACTATATATCATTATATCAGAACTCCCTCTTTTAGATAAATTTTAATCGTTAATTATACAAAAAAATTGTGTAAGAAGTGGTTTTCCTATTCATGGAATATTTTGGTATAGATAACCCTTTATTCTTAAAATCCCTTTCCTTGGGAAAACCACCCACAGTGGTCTTGAGTCACCCAAATATTATTTTCCCTTATCTATCTACAATAAAAGCTTAAATTTATGAGAGCTCTTTTGGTTCACTATGCATTATGTTCCCTAAATGCCTTGCATAAAATTTTCATACATAACAGGCCTGTCAGTCAAAAGATTTCAATGTTTAGCCATGCATCATATTCCCTAGTTGGTTCTGCATTATACAACCCCTATAATGGGGTCATCAAATAATGGTAACCAAGTTCTTGAAAATGACCTCCTATATGTTTATAAATGATTTAGATTTGGTGACCATAAAAACCAGGACTCAAGATTCCCCTTGGATGTATTTAAAAAATATTAGAGAAATTCGTAGCCACTAAGCCTTGTTTGGGATCTAATTTTAAAATTTATAGTCAAAGATGTCCAACCTTAAACACTATCCCTTTCTAGTCCAACATACATGAATCTAAACTGCCAACTACAATATACATGGTACTCACCAGTTCAGAAACCCGCAAAGGGGGCTCTGGACAAAATTCAAGTCCCAGCTTACTAAATTTATATTTTTGTATGGTATAGGTAAGATTGAGCAATAAAAAATCAAAATACTCAAAGATTTTTGGGGTTGTCTATATGACCATAGTAAAATTGAAACTACTCTTACTAAGCCCATTGTATTAGGTAAAAAAAGAAAATATAGAAAGAATGAAAACATAGATGACTAAAGATGAAATGTTTTTCATTTTTCAGTGACAAAAATTCACATAAGATCATCCAAAAACCAGAGTCTCTCCTCTATCATAAATCACAAGAGGTTTTATACATAACTTATCATTTGGTTAATGATCTCTTGAGCCCCATAATGTTCATGTTGAAGTTCATTTAGATGAACAATCTCGTTCTCTTCTGTATGGAGAAGTGATTATTTACCATCTGAAATGGCTTTTGTACCATCCTTCCAGAATTCTCCTATTGAGTCATAAAGCTTTTCAAGCTTCTCTATGATAATAACTAACTCTTTTTGAAGACACATCTACTAAACAATATTTTGTTTAAATTTCTTATTTAGTTCTTTAAACTTTGTATTATTATTGGCTTCATATTGTGTTATCACTACTTGGAATTCATATGTGGTGATCAACAGTCTAGTTTTTATTAGATCTTGCTAGAACCTCTGCTCTTCCTCCAATTTTTGGATAATTTCTTTCACTACAGTATGAATTTCATGATATTAAAAACTGCCAAATCCTATCATAATTAATATATATGAAAGTCATGGAATTTTTGAAGGCAGTTCCTCAAGTTACATTTTACATATTATCCTCCATATATTTTTCTAGGCCTTGCGACATGCAAGATGAAGATCCTTTTGCAGTTCTAGGTATGATTCATAATCTTTGTGATACAGAGGAAAATATTTTGGGATTAATTCACTTAAATAAGTTCCATATTATTCTCCTTATTTGATAGTGGTTGTTTCACCTCATAATACTGTCTGAGATAATACAGAGGCATCACCTCTGGATCTATCAATTGAATTTGATAATCCCAAATGTTTTATTAAAAATTATGGTTATGGTTATTTTAAAGGGATAACAAGAGTGAGAACAATCACAATATTGGTATCAATACTGGAAATCCCACTTTTACAAATTCTTATATTCAAACAGTTTAGAAAAAACGTTTGGAATGGCTATTTATACCAACAGTTTGCTTAAAACCATTGGCTTAGAATATTTTCTAAAGTTTTTTACCAACAGTTTATAAAACCCATGGTATAGGCCTTTGTATATGCACTTTTACCAATATTTATCAATAACTATTGGTATATGTTGGATTTTTACCAATGGTTTTTGTGAACCGTTGGTATAGGCCTCACATTTTGCCTCGTTTTACCAACGGTTTATACAAACCATTGTTATAGGCCTTAATAAATATACATTCCCAATGGTTTTTAAAAACCGTTGGAAAAGTATTCCCCTAAATGTAGATCGGGTGTCCAGTTCCCCCTCTGCTCGATTGCAGGTCCCCCTCCGCTTGATTGGTGCCCTATATCGAATCTCCCTCTTCCCCAACCTACCAAAATTCTTCCACTAATTTATCTATCTTTAGTCAAGGAAATTTTTTCTTCTACACTTCAAATCTGTAAGTGATACCTTGGTTTTTTGGTTTTGCAACTATTTTTTATACCTTGGTTTTGTTGTTCTGCAACTACTTTTTTCTCTTTTGATATGGCAGAAAGGAGAGCCCTGTGGACATTAATCATGGTTGTATGTGGTCATTAGGATGTAATATAGTATGCCTTCATTTTACTTGATACATCCAATAGTATTATTGATTTATCTTCAATTTGATTATCTTTGAAAAATTATGTTTTTTAATAAGTTGTTTTTAATGGTTTTAATAATGACTATATGGTATAAGGGTTCACATGGGTTGTATAAGGGCTCACATGGTGTCGAAGATAATCTAGTGTCCTAGGAATGTACAAAGAGTACACAACTTGGATATCCATGTAAATTTACATGGACAATCCCTTATGGGGAAATGTATGTTTGGCCAAATGGGGTGCTGAAAAGGTCCCATTTAAACATGCCTTTATTTCATGGGAATTCCCATATGATGTGTTGGCCATACTATAGAGTGGGTAGTAATTAGCTCACCCAAAACACTTTCATCCTTGAAATTAAAGACTACATGGTTAAATGGAAGAACACATGTTCTAATGACATGACTAACCTTGTTTCTAACTCACCTCACCTAAACATAAACTAGAACACTGGTTAAATGCAAGAACGCATCCTAAACATACACTATAACATTGGTTAAATGGAATAACCCATCCTTGTTACTAAATTTCATACACATATGGACAAAAATCCATCATTCATGAACATCCCTATAATGCATACGCTTTTCACAAAACACATATCCCTTAAATTTCATGAAATTTTAGTAGGCACTGATATAAAGTTGTCATGTTAACATGTAGAAGCTTCATATATTTGGATAATATATTCCTATAACTATAGAGTGGAACCCCATTTAGTGTTTTTAGGTCAACCCAACTCCACACATGAATGATAATATCATTATCCATCAATAAAACCAATATAAATATATAAATGGTGTTTCATATCAGTATCATTAATAGATTTCCAATGGAATTCTTAATCCATTAGGATGTTCTCCCGATACCTCCATTGTTGGATTTAAAATTCAATTATCCTCATTTAACACCACTTTGACGCATCTCTTCATTTACAATTATGTGTTGGTTATAGGATATTCTGAAATCTTTATCTTCTATATGAGTTGGAGCTATTTAATTAGAAATTTCAAAACAGTCCATAAAAATACTACTTCAAACACTTTAATTTTCATTTCTAAACCCACCTATTTAATTTTATAACACTCTAAAGAGTCTTATTATAGAGGAATACATGATTTTCTTCATCCTTGAAGGTCATGAACAATATCAAGATTTCAAAAAATATGTCATTGGTTTTAGCATTTGGAGTAGCAGCATAATATTTGCGCTTGTTTGAAAAATAATAATATTTAAGGTATTTTTAAATTCAATTTCATGTTTTCAAGGTGGGGAGGGGGAGTTTGAAGGTGGGGTGGGGGATGGGGTGGGGTGGAGGGGCTATCTATGTGGCGGGGGGGGGGGGGGATGGGCTGTCCAGGTGGGTTCATTGTTGGCCAAGTGTCACAACCATTATAGAATTATGAGGTAATTTTTATATTTTTTTGGTATTTTATTTTTCCATTGTATTTAATTCATTGTTTTTAGAGAAAATATAGTATTTTTACCCAAAAATATGTGGTACATGGTTGGCACAAAGTTCAGTGAAATGAACAACATTTTATGTGAAAACAACAACTAACATATGGAAAACTCACCCATTGTATTTGGATTGTGTTGATACTTTAGGACAACAATACATTGGTAATTTTTTACATGAAAGAGTCAAACCCACATCAATATGAGGCATGATGTGGTGGAATCCTACTTCGATCAATATATCACACCATAATTGTACCATTTAGTGTTCATAGCCTTAAGAACATTAATATTATTCTCACTAAGGTCAATAAACTTACAGTTCCATTCTTATAGACCATCAGAAGTTGAGCTTCTAATCATTTTAGTTCTGCCTGAATTTTAAATCAAGTAAAGAGTTCCATACTTTACTCCTTTTGTAACAACCATGGAACCATGGGTCAGTTTCCATACCCCATTTTCAAATTTAGTTTCATACCATGCATCATGAAACTTTCTCTTTATATTTAGGAAGAAGAAAACCACTCCCAAGTAAAATCCATTTTCAGAATTTTTTATTTTTCTATAAAAGTTACTTTTATTTAATGATATATCATATTTGGGAGTTCTTACATTGTCAGAAGATATTATTATGATCCTCAAAAACCCAAAAATTTCAAAAATTGAGGGTTTTTATTTCACAACATCAAGAAAGTGTAGCAAGGGAATATGTTGTCACTTGTCAAAGTCCTATGGTAGGATGGTTGGGTTAAATAGGGTATTTGGGGCATGATTCAGTTGGATCCAATTTTTATGAGGATATTATGCTTCGTCACTTTTATTCTCACTATTAAGCATGAGAGGGTCTCATCAATTATTTTTATCATGGAATAAAGAAGTTTGGCCCTTACATTAACCAGTAGTACACCATGTATGACTATAACCCATCCTAGAAGGGGACTGTTTTTTGTCAACCTCATATGCATCATAACACACTCTGGATCAGACACATGTTCAACAACCACTTATTCAACCAATTTGTACACTATCACTATGCGTAAAAAATCCAATACCCATGTATATTATATTATTACCACTATAGAGTCAACCAACAAAGCCATTACCATTCACCCAATATATAACATTAAAACCCCTACCTCTTTCATCTTCCTTCTTAGTGCATCAAAATTGACATTTCCTTTACAAATAACAAATTCTATTTCAAATTTGAACATCTACATGTATTTTATCCAACACATCTGAAAACAATTTAGTTCACATTAGAATAAATTATATTACTATGACATTCAGTTTGTATATATAACATGTCTCTAATCAAAGAGGTGGTGTATCTAAAATTTACACTCATCAATGATAGCTGCAAACTCTTTTTCATGAGTTGGGTAGTTTCACTCATGGGGTCATAAGTGATGAGACTCTTAAGAGAATACATTTTCACCATATATTATAAAAAATACATGTTCAATGAAAAATTCATCACAAATAATTACATACCCAAATATAGGATCAGAAAAAATTGGAATTTCAGCCAATTTCAAACTCTTATTCAACTCTAAAAAGTATTTCCCAACCTATTCTATCTATTAGAATTTGATGGGGAGGTGGGGGGGGGGCTGTGCCGGTTGGGGGGGGGGGGTTGTGCTAGGGTGAGGTGAATTACTATTGGAAGAGTGGTTATCATATGAAGATTTAAATGGGTGTAAATAATGTTTGAGTTTTTGAAACTGTTATTCAACTCTACTGGAAGATTGTTGTCATATGAAGATTGAAATAGGGAATTGTATTACATGACATGGTTAGAAGAGTTTGATGGTTTTATGTGTTTTTGGGCTATTTCAGGTGTTTTTATGTTGTTTAGGTATGTTTGTATGTGTTTTTGTGCTCTTTGTTTTGCAGGTGTATACTGGAGGGGCTACTGTGTAATAGTTCTGGAAATACACAATACCAACGGTTTTAAACCATTGGTATAATTTGACCAAACACATTCAGATTGTGTTGATAATTTAGGACAACAATCCATGGGTCATTTTTGATGTGTATGAGTCCACCCCACCACAATCCGAGTCACGGTGTGGCTGGTACCACTCTAAGTGTCTCTCTTTTGTTTAAAATAGACATCATTTTAAGTGAAAACAACAACTGGCATACGAAAAACTGACCAAACGCATTCAGATTGTGTTGATACTTTTGGAAAATGATCCATGAGTCATATGTGATGTGTACAAGTCAACTCCACCTCAATCCGAGGCATGGTGTGGTCAGTATCACTCAAAGTACCCCTCTTTTGTTTAAAATGGACACCCTTTTAAGTAAAAAAAATGGCATACATAAAACCAACCAAACGTATTATGATTGTATTGATACTTTAGCACAATGATCCATGGGAAATTTTTTTACATTGATAAGTCAACCTCGCTTCAATCCGAGGTGCATTGTAGCTGGTACCACTCAAAGTGTCTCACCTTTATTTTAAATGTACAACATTTTAAGTGAAAACAATAACTAGCATACAAAAAACTGACAAAATGCATTCAGATGGAATTGATACTTTAGGAAAATGATCCATGGGACATTTTCGACATGTATTTGTCAACCCTGCATCAATTCGAGACATGGTATTGTTAGTACCACTCTAAATGTCTCTCTTTTGTTTATGATGGATATCATTTTATGTGAAAACAACAACTAACATACGGAAAACTGACCAAACACATTTGGATTGTGTTTATACTTTAGGAAAATGATCTACGAGTTATATGTGATGTGTATGAGTTAACCTCTCCTCAATATGAGGCACAGTGTGGCCGGTATCACTCTAAGTGTCTCTCTTTTGTTTAAAATAGACATCATTTTATGTAAAAACAACTGGCATTCGTAAAACTAACCAAACATATTCATATTCTATTTATACTTTAGTAAAATGATCCATGAGTCATTTGTGATGTGCATGAGTCAACCCTACCTCAATCCGAGGCGTGGTCTGCCCGGTACCACTCAAAGTGTCACACCTATATTTGAAATGACCAACATTTTAAATGAAAACAACAACTGGCATATGGAAAATCAACCAAAAGCATTCAGATTCTGTTGATACTTTAGGAAAACAATCCACGGGTCATTTTTGATGTGTATGAGTCAACTCTGCCTCAATAAAAGGAGATTTGTTCCCTATACCACTTAAAGTGTCTCACTTTTATTTGAAATGATCAATATTTTAAATGAAAACAACAACTAGCATACAGAAAACTGACCAAACACATTCATATTGTGTTGATTCATTAGGACAACAATCCATGGGAAATTTGTGATATGTACGAGTCAAACTTGCTTCAATATGAGGCACGGTGTGGCCTGTAGCACTCTAAGTGTATCTGTTTTGTTTAAAATGGACAATGTTTTATGTAAAAACAACTGACATACGGAAAATAAACCAAACGTATTAGGATTGTGTTGATACTTTAGAACAACTATCCATGGGTCATTTATGACGTGTATGAGTCAACCAAGCCTCAATACGAGGCCCGGTGTGGCCGGTACCACTAAAAGTGTCACACTATTATTTGAAATGGACAATGTTTTAAGTGAAAACAACAACTGACATACGGAAAACCAACCAAACTCAGTCGGATTGTGTTAATACTTTAGGAAAATGATCCATGGGTCATATGTGACGTGTATGAGTCAACCCCTCCTCAATATGAGGCACAGTGTGGGCGATATCACTCTAACTGTATCTCTTTTATTTAAAATGGACACTGTTTTAAGTAAAAACAACTGGAATACGGAAAACCAACCAAACGTATTCGAATTTTGTTGATACATTATCCCAATAATCCATGGTCCAACGTCACACAATCCACTTCTCATGTGAGGAAATCCTATCCTTATTCGAAAACACATGACATTTAATACACCAAGGACAACTATATTCCCTAAGTCAGACAAGCTCACTGATACACACCCATTATCATCATCATTAAGTTCAAAGACACCCACCCCAAACCATGGGACATTATATTTGTGTTTGGTTGAATTCATTTATTCATTCCGTTATTTTGGGTTATTAGATTCTAATTTCTGAACTTAATCGTGTATATGTTATACAAAATAAAATTTTGTATGTATTCTTAATTTTCTATCACATATAATTACGTATTCAGTTTTTAATGTATTGTATTCAAAATTGATTATTTTATTGTATTCATAATTGATTATTAAATTATGTATCCTTATTGTATTCATAATTGATTATATAATTTCTTGAGGTAGAATTCACATTGCAGCACACAGGGCAGCAAGCTGCTGTGTGGACTGTACAGCAAAGCCTATGCCAATGGTTTTAAACTTTTGGTATAAGTTCTGTGTGCACATTTTACCAACAGTTATCTAAGAACAATTTTGAAAAAACCATTTACCAATGGTTTAAACCATTGTTATAGGTGTGAAGAGTTGGGACTTTTACCAATGGTTCTTAGGAACCGTTGCTAAAGGTCCAGGTAATGTTTACCCAAAAGGTTTATAACCCTTGGGATATCTCATCTCTATATCAATAGTTTATATAAAACCGTTGGTATAGTATAGTTTTATTCACATATACCAACGATTTCTTTGAAAGTTTTGGTATATTTCTATTTTCACGACTTACTTGGATATAGTTTGTAAAACCATTAGTATAATTTATACCAATGGTTTTAGAGCCTATACCAACGGTTTTCAACCATTGGTATACCTTTCATTTCTAGTTGTGTATCTCTTACTTAAAAATAGGCCGACCGCTTGAGAAGACTTCTCCCCAATGTTCTAAATTTCAATGGTTTTGGTTGATGTCTTTGGGTGTGGAATGCTTTATTTAATTTGATTAGGATCCTATGAATGCATCTCAGAAATATTTTTCATCTCAAGATTCCCCTGATCTAATGTCTCCACAATGGAAGGATTGACGGTAATGTTGACACTTCCTTCAGGAATCGTCACTGTAGCATTTTCTTTAGATAGAACTACATATTTCAACCAATTATGATTATAAAATTAATCATAATAATATTAATAGGATGAACAATGAAAAATCACATCCTATTTGTTCTATATAGGGAACTTCATAATCTTCTAAGGAATTTAGAATATTAACATTTTCTAATACTTCTTCAAAAGACATGCCAAGGTTCATCATAGCATCAAATGATATCTCAGATCCCATGTTAGTCTCACCCATGGGAGCAATCAGGGTGGTCACTTTGAAACCTTCCTCTGACAACCTTTGACCCCGAAAAACATCCTCAGCAATAGTTTTTGGGGTTGACATCAGTTTTCACAAGATGTTCTGTTGAATGTGATGAACCTAATGTATCATAGGATAGAAGTCAGTTGTTGTTACATTTAGTGTCTTATGAAGCACTTCTGACTTACCAGAGGTCTCCTCTCTTCTGATAGTAGGAATAAGGGCAGTGTCGGGAACACACGTTGGTTCCATTGTCCTCAATGCCTCTTCAGGAACCACAGGGTTAACATGAATTTTTTCTTATTTAGAAGCACCCTACATAGTTCCTCGAAGATCATTGATAATTTATTTAAAACAATAAATAGAATAAGCTCATGAAATTCTGATAAGTTTAAACACTTTTGATGAATAATGATAAAATTCATGCTGTCAGAAGGCTTAACACTACTAAGAAAACATTTAACTGTGGTATTATTTATTTGATTCTTTTGTTTCTTTAACTTCATGGGAGAAATTGCATCATCATCTCTAAAAAAGGTATTATAGATTTCAAGCCCCTTTCTATCTTATCCTGTATGGCCTATTGACCTGGAGATATCTCTCTCGATTCATGGTGTGATCCAGTAGTTCCAAGAGAAGTACCGCTGGGGCTATATCGTTGCGATGGAGATTCAGTAAATTTTCCTTTATCCAGCTTCAAGTTAAAATGATATTTCCCCTAAGTAACAATTCTTTGTCTAAATTCAAATTGAAAATTAAAATATAATGCAGGAAAATGGAAACTTACATCTTCAGGATCCACAAAATAATTCCATTAATCATCTAAAGAAAGGAAAATTCCTTCAGTGGTACCAAAATCTATGATTTCCTTCACCTACTTCATGGTGATAATTGATTTATCGATTTATTATAAGATCATTTCCAGTTATCATATAAAAGTTCTCATTTCATCAAGATTGTTATTAAATAGAATATCATAAGAGGCCTGTAGATCCCATATTCTTGGAATACACAACACCTCACATAAATATATCCATGTAGTTTCAGCATCACAATGCAAAATTTTCCATGTTTGAACAACCTTTGTCCATATATATTCTAAGTACATGCCATAGGGTTGTGAAGAAGATATTATAGTTTTGGATTTAATTTTCTTCTTGATTCCTGCAGTCACAGATGGGGGATAAGAAAATGGTACTCATCACTCTTTTGAATTATGGAGACTAGACCGCCTCAGTACATCCTTAGTAGGGATTGATGGGGTGGTTCTCTTAACTTTGATAGGTGGATTATATCTTGGATGAGGTCACTTCGGTGAGTTTGGAGCCTCATCACATCCACCCTCTAACTCCAATGAGTTATCCCCTAATGATTAAGAATTACCTTCCAAAGAAAGGGTTTCTTCCTACTGCCTCTCTTTATCCCCACTCGAGGGGAATCATGGTTTAAAACCCCTTCAGGGTAAGATGTGACCCATTTTTCGGCATACCATTTAGTCAATCTGCTTATTTCATCAACAACAGGTAAATTAAATATTTTCCCATTTTTCTCCATAGTTTTCATCAACCATTGTAATCGAGCAACCATCAGATTCTGTTATAATATGACATGCATGGGAGGGGATTTAATTATTTGTTTCATACATTTGAATATATGCGTGAATCTATATGGAGCATAGGCCTTGCATATAATTTCCCTATCAATCCTGGTGGCCAATATGCCATCTCTACAAGCTAACATATATGCCCTTATGACTAAATTGGTCATCCCATCATCAACGAATCACCTCGTAGGCAGATTCCCATAAGGGAAAAGATAAAATTCCTTATACATACTCAACATGACCTTGATATCAAAAGTGTTCATAAAAAAGGTGAAATACAAGAGGAATCCTAAATAGATGATCAGAAAGAAATTCTAAAGAATTTTACCCCACGTTGCATAACATATGTTCTGAAATGAGTGGTGATCCACCCCCATAACACCTAGAATTGTAATGCCCCGACCCTAGTTACCCAAAGTCAGTGCATTTTTACGTAACATTGGTATGATCACAAAAGATCAAGTCTCGAAAGACCGATTAGTTTAGTAGTATTGGAAACACTAGATATATTCACAGGTCTTATATTATATCATAAAGTAAAAAAAACTACAAAAACATCTTGTCTTCATATCCCCTCATACTATTCATATAGGTTATTCATAAATTAATTCTTCACATCCTGGGAAAAATAAAACATTGAAAGGGGTGAGCTCAGATGCTCAGTAAGTGTAAAAATATAGCGGAAAAATTCCTAAATAATCATAAACATTTAAGGCAATGTATAACTAAAACAAAAGACATTTAAACTTGAACTTCAGAATAATATGGAAAAGATAAAATGAAATAATTCCATTTACTTATTCACATCGATATTCTACTAGTCGAATAACCACATGCAATATCAATAACCACTTTCATAATGATGGAATGCATAATTCTAGACTATCATAACCATGTAGCCAAGGCCTTGTTCCAAGACTACAATTAAGATTTTGTCAAGGCCTCGTTCCAAGACACTAGTTTGTCTCATGAGACCTACCAACACATTGAGGATCTATAATAGGCTCCACCCATCACTTATTAAGTCCAATGAATTCCTCATACGAGAAGTTTGAAACATATCATAATCATTAGTATTTAAAATAGCATATAAAATGTCAATACTTTAACCACAAACCATAAATGGTATAAAAATAGCACATCCATATTCAAACTTAACTCATTTGATACAATATGGAAGATTATATTGTATCAGATTAACCTCAATTGAGAATAATGAAGGATATTGACATAGATTAAAATAATCATCAAACTATTGAGAGAAATATCCCCATTTTTCTTGAAAACATATAAAAGTCACACTATTTGTCAAGAATCCATTTAAAATAGATTTTTGAATCAAAGTGTCCCATACCACTTTGAAACATTTAAAAGCTATTTTGATTTGAAAACTTTAATGTCCATATAAATAAATCCTTAAAACCATTTTTAAAACATGGACATTAATGAGAAAGATTTAGAATAATAAATCTTTAGAACATTTTAAAATGATATTTTAGTTAGAGTTCCTAACCATTAGGGAGACACTTCAATACAAATAATTGAGGTAATTAAAACTTAGTAATATCATGAGAATAAAGGGATTCATTATATACTATGTCAAAGTACATTATATACACCATATAAAAGTGATTTGGTTTATAACAACAAAAGAGTCTCAATGGAATGTAAATTGAGATGAAATCTATCATAAAGGCCGTATCCTTTGGTTAAGGATAAATCAAAAACACAATTATGTGTGACAAATATAAATAAACTAAATATGATTGATTATTCAGTGTAAAAAAATCAAAGTACATTCACACATATTCTATTAAAAACAACACCAATGAATTAGATGTTTAACTCAACAAATCGAGATTGAGTAAAAATTACTCTTATCAAGTTCATACCGATGACTTGAGAATTTATCAATGGAGTGATTATGTGTATCAAAAGTATATCAATAGAAAGGGGAGTGGAAATTATGACATAAGCAAATTAATAGTGATTCCACACATAATGTTGGAGTAAAATAATCAATAAAGTATGCGTAAAGTCGAATAAGTGGAAATTGAAATTTCAAATTCCCTTATTGATTTGGTAACTAAAGAAACATACACACATGAAAGAAGGATCATAAAATGATGATGTAAATATAAATTAATTAAATTCTATTACACAATTAATACAAACATGGGCAGCACACACACCACATGCAATAAATAAGTGGTGAACAATGGAAATCTCACAGAATTAAAAGTGAGATAAGAAACCCCTTACCTTGTACTTTTCCTTGATAGAGTGTAGGTTAACCTCCTGTATAATAGTTAAATCATTGTTATTAAATTATAAAAGAATTATATACATAAATATGATATCATATATGATCTTTTAATATTGCTTTGTTAATAATATTTTAGTATTATTGTTGTTTCAGGTGTTAATTGATTCGTTTTCCTTTATATGATTCGTTATGTAAGCCGTGTTTGTTATGGATAGGTTGTATCTTATTCATATCCAGAATGATATAAAGTCCTTAAAAATTACTTTTAATCATCAAACAATAATTAGTCTTGAATGGATATGATGGGGAAATGAATCTCATCGCGTTCATGGAGACGGTAATCCGTACGTACGCACGAACGCTACTTCCATTTAATTATTCATTTTAAAAGGAATCAAAACAAAATGATAAATAGGCATATTATTATTACAGTATAATATAATATCTTATATGTGTTACTCAATTTCATTAATACCATCCTTTATATGTTCCATGTATAGTATGAACGAGTCATATCACTTTGAGGGGGCGGTAGTCCGCACTTCCTCAAATGAAATTATCATTTATATATACAACATGAAAAGAATAATGGTATTATATAAAATGGAATGACAGAAGCTTATATATAAAATAAATATCATAAATATCATATTTAATTATAGTTCCATCATAATGGCCACCATGAGAGGTGGTAGGAGATAATTGAACGATCATCGTTTTGTGAGGCGTTTGGTTTCCACCCACAAAAATATTACGTTCTTCACCCATAAGATGGAGGTGTGTGTAAGTGTAATTAGAAAACTTATCATAATAAGATCCTAGTATTTTAAGGATACTGGTTTTTTCCAAAAGTAAATAATAATAAGATTTTAGAGGTAGGATAAGTAAAATATAATAAAAGAAGCTAAGAGAAATCGTTACCTTTAATTTGGGTAACTCCCTTTGGTTTGAACCAAAAAGGACTCTTGAAGTGCTTTCTTAATAAGGAAAGGATTCTAGAAGGAGGAGAGCGATGTAGGGAGCTTAATTGGGTAGATGTAGGATGATCCAAAAGGCTTTAGAGGTGTGAGGAATTGGTTATAACTGGTGTCCTTTTATAAGAGGGAGGATGGGCTCTTTAGAAAAAACTTAAAGTATTAATTTATAATAAATTAATATTCAGTTTCTAATGGCTCCAAAGTATATTATTCAAAGTATACGGTGGGTATGGGTCGAAAAACACTCAACCAATAGATTCTAGATAGGTTTGGGTCACTATAGTAACCCTATCTTTTAAATTTAACTCTTAGTTAAATATTTTGACATTTACCATGTCTCTTTGTATTTTTGTATTATATAGTTAATAAACATACTATATAATTCCAAGAGACCCCCAAGTGGTCCATTAATGATACAAATATCATTATATAAGTCTTATGGCCAAACCCTAGATTTTTAGGAATATAATATCAATTAATAATATAATATTTGTTTTAAAAACTCTTTTATGTCAATTTTGACACTATTGGGTATTTTGTTTTCGATAAATTCATAATAGCATTATTAATTCGAATATAATTCATATAACCAATAATAATATGTCATATTAACCTAAAACATTATTTTAATTCATATAAAGTCTCAAATTTAACTTATTTGGATATTTATAATATTAATTATTTTAATATTTCATTAATTATGTAATTACTGTATCACCATTGTGTCATAAATAAATTTAACTATTTAATTTAAAAAAATTATAAATAAAATACCATTATGTAGGATATATTTTTATCTTTCTAATTATTATTTATAATCGAATTTATCTTATGTATAACACTATATTAAAAATGTTTTAGTTATTAAACTTTGATTTTAACTCTTTTAACTCTTCTTTGAATTAAATAATAATAAAGGTCCTAATCTAATCCAAGTTGTCCAAAGAGGTTCATATTTTATTCCTAATTTTGTTTTTAGTCTAATTATACTTATCCAATAGAATTAGGACATGTGTTATGGTAATAATAATTTCATTTTTACCATTAATTACCCTATTTACTTTTTACCGTGGTAAATAAAAGTAAAAAGATACTATTCACCAAAAAATTATTTTTATCTTATTGAACCAAATTTTACTCCATGATATTAACCGTGTATCTCTGATTTTTAAAATTCCACTCATAGAAGTGGTAAAATTATGTTTTATGTGAATTTTCAAATTCTTCTAGGAGATCGGTAAAAGACAGTGAAAAGTTCAATAAAATATTTATATGTCTAAAATTATTATAAACTGACTCCAATGAATTATATTGAACTTATATAGGTATTATGTATCTATTTTTACATAAAATAATTTTAAATAAAATAAATAATTATTTAAATAAAAAAGTCGGTTTTAACCAATAACTCAATGTATTTCACTATTCATCAAAAATCTAAAGTTTTCAGAAAAATTCCAGAAATTCACCCTAGGCTAATTTCAATATTTTGAATCCAAAAATGAAGTCCATTTTGAATGATAAAATTTATAAAATTTCAAAAAAGTGGCTATTACTATTCATAACGACTAGTTTGATTGGTTGTGGTGTGCGTTAGAACTCGAAGTTGCGTACAACACACACTACTATATTTTTCAAATAGAAGCCTACCATGGAAGCTTGGGGTGATACATTATCCCCTCATTAAAATAATTTCATCCATGAAATTTTTAAAATTGGCCTTGGGAGTATAATGGAATGCCCCACATCAGAAAAAGAGTCAACGAAACTATCACCTTAAAAGAAAGAAAGAGAAGTACAAAGGTCACCCAAGATAAATCATACTAGGATTCCATGTAGGAAAACATGGATATGGAAGATAAACTAAGTGTCAAGTTCTAATGGAGAGGGATAGAAAACATGATCAGGAGAATGTTAACAACAATATAGACACAAACTTGTGATGGGAAAAAGATTCATTGGTTTCCCAGTAGGAAACGTATACGGACACCATTTTTTAAGTTACATTACATAAAGATAAGGAATTAATTTATGAGATTGACTATGAAAATAAAGATATATACTTACTTTTTAAGTATAGTTTCATTATTTAATAAATTTCCACCACTAACTCATTTTTTTTAAACGATGAGTATTCAAGAATACTTGGTCACACTGGAAGAGCTAGAATAAACATCTATAGAATCACATGATCCACAAAAGATAAACTATATATTTACTTTGTCTTTAGAGATTAATCAAAACCAAAATGGTTAGTACAAGATCTGATGATCCCCCAAAAGGATATTACTTTAGAGAAAGAAACACTAATCATAATTTCTAAAATTAAACCAACAACACCCCAAAGTTAAATAAATACCATTCAATAAACAATTTTCCTTAAAATCCTTCAATATAATCCAAACTAATCTTGAATTTCAAAACTTAGAATAATTTGGTTATGTAGTCTTCCACGTTAAATTGTATCTCCAAATGACATCAACTACTCTTAAAGTCACATACATAAAAGTAATTAACCTAATCACATATTCTCTTTTATCGGTTAATCATTTCCATAAATAACCGAAATCACTATAAATCCACAATAAAAACGTAGATAAAAATACACCATTACTCCTCAAATGAAATCACATAGTATTCTAGTTTTCTTGGGCATATATGGTTCCCAACAAAGAAAACATCTTCCAAAATAACATTTATCACTTAATCACCAAATCATTTTCCTATACTAAGGGTATTAATTTGATATGACATAAGAACCCAAATCAACATATTATTGATCAATAAAATAATTTAACTAAAAATAATTAGTCACACTAACCAGGGACATCACGTAGTCCAGTGGTAGGTGCTAAATCCCAATCACACTTTGGTTGTGGGTTTGATTCCCACAGCTTTTTCCGACGGGACGGGTTGTCACACGATCTGCGTGTTGTCCTTTTCAAAAACTATATTTTAAAACATTACTAAAATGAGATAAATTCCTCAAAATAACCATAACATAATTTTAACCAGAAATGTTATCTATTGCCTTGCATTTTAATCCCAAAATATAATAACTTGTAATTTCCTCAAACCTAATGATCATATAAAAACAAATGGTTATT
Organism: Viscum album; assembly: GCA_963277665.1. Lineage (NCBI taxonomy): Eukaryota > Viridiplantae > Streptophyta > Magnoliopsida > Santalales > Viscaceae > Viscum > Viscum album. The sequence goes on from OY728158.1 coordinate 1,471,991,539, forward strand.
TATAACTATATCCACAAGGGAAAAGATAAGTCTTCCTCAAATATCATTCTTACATGGAAAACTGCGGGATTACAAATACAAGAGAAAACTATTCCAAAGTAATCCCATCAACAAGGAGCACTAATACATTTAAACATTTCTCGAACCATTTATTTCCACATAGCTTCTTCTTTGACCAAGGAAATATCCTATAGAATAGGGAATTCACTCGGGTAATGTCCAAGTCCCCTACATTTACGGCAAATGACTGTAAATGGATTTTTAGAACCATTTTAATTTTCTTCCATAGTACTCTTCATTTTTCCTTGGAAATTATTCACTTTATGTCCTTATTTCCCGCACTTAAAGCATTTCATTGTTCTGTTGAGACACTTTCCTGGGTGTCTCCTTCCACATTTCCTGCATGATGGAAATTTAGTATTCTTTTCTCCATGGTCTCCAATGCTGGAGCTCTTATCTTTCATCACCTTTCTCTTCTTTTTTGAGTCAGGGAGTTGGTTAATATATATATTTTTTATCATATTTTTTGAAAACTGATTTGGAATGAACAAGATATCTTTTACACCTATCAAAATCATATTTTGTTGCTAATTTACACCAACGTTACCACCTTGTACACAATTCTCAATGTTACTATGACTTCCTTGGACTCTAGCCATTGACTAAAACCAAAAATCATTGTGTGAGTAACAGTAGTCATAAAATCATTTAGAGAATATCATGACACCATATTCTCAATTTGAAACACCTTAGGATTAACCAAGGTCATTTATTCTCATCTTATATTAAAATAATTCAAATTTTTTTTGTATAGAAAATGTAAATTATCCTAAGCATATCCCCCGGGAGTATCGTAGCCAAGAGTGCAATAAGGCCCGTTGTCATGCACTAGTTCCTGTTCGAGTCTAGATCAAAGTGGTTTTTTCAAGTTTTACCCCTAGTTACATCTGTGCCAGAGCCACCTCTACCAACTCGTATCCAGACAGGGGTGTATTTCTTGGAAAACTCACAAAATCTATACAATACCAATATTCTAGGAAGATATTCTATAATAATCCTCAAAGTCTATCTTAGGGCTATGTGCTCTAATCAGAGTTTATCTAAATCTATTTTCCAAGGATTTTACTAAACTTCCTCTGATACCAACTAAAACACCCCGACCCTAGTTTCCCAGTGTCGGTGCATTATTACATAACATTGGCATAATCACAAATGATCAAGTCTCGAAAGACCGATTAGATTAGTAGTCTTAGAAACACTAGATATATTCATAAGTCAAATATTACACCATAAAGTAAAAAAAAACTACAAAAAAATCTTGTCTTCATATCTCCTCATACTATTCCTTCATTTCATTCATAAATTACTTCTTCACATCCTAGGAAAAATAAAACATTCAAAGGGGTGAGCTCAGATGCTCAGTAACGGTAACAATATAGCAGAAAATTTCATAAATAATCATAAACATTCGAGGAAATGTATAACTATAACGAAAGCCTTTTAAACATGAATTTCAGCATAATATGGCAAAGATAAAACAAAATATTTCCATTTACTTTTTCACATGGATATTCTACTGGCCGAATATGTCACGACCCGCCCTCGGGGTCCGTGCCGTGACTACCCCAAGCCCGCCTTCCATAGGCCAGGGGATGGCGACTAGCACCAAGGCGTAAATCCCGGTAAAAAGGGAAGGCATTGCCTTTGTAAAGTAAACAAACACCACAGAGTAAGAAAGCGGAAAGTAACACTAAGCAAAAACAGAGTACAACTAAAAGTGCGGAAAGTAAAAAGGGGCCGGAAATACAAGCCCAACTGTAAAGTACAACTCGAAAGGAAAAACAGCAACTGAAAAGTAAAGCTGCTACGCCGAGCTGACACTGGAAATCCCACCTGAAGGGTGGGTACAGATAGCTCCTCTGCTCCTCGGGTCCCGCCGTCTGCTCCGAGTATGTCCTGCCCAGTGGTCTGCCTCTGGGTACCGCCTCGTCGTATAGTCCACCTCCAGGTACCGTCCAGTCCTCGAACACTCGGCCTCTGTCAGTACTGGCCGTCGTCTGCAACCAACACAACGAGGTGCGGGCATAGCCCGTGCAGGGGTGAGTATAACGATACTCAGTAGGGACCCCGAGACCCTCAAGGTCTCACTAAAACCAACAAGGATAACCACAAGAAGATCTCAACAGATAAACTCTACTTAGGTATATGCCCATACATATACCTAAGTTATCAAGTAACCCATCACAAGCATGAGGAAACACAAGGATTGTGAAAACGACGGATAACCACTACCCGGGTATATGCCCATACATATACCAAAGTTAGCAGGTGACCCATCTCAATCAAGAGGTAAACACAAGGTCAAAAGTCTCAGCTCAAACCATGATTTTCATTATCGAAACCGTAACTGCTGAAGAGCTCCGTCTCTAGAGTGTACAGTGGTCCTGTCACGACTCCGAGGTACTGCTCACTAACCTAAGACTGCTGAAGTACTCCTCCTGTCGAGTACTGCGGGCCAGCCACCCAAACACAGTAGTGCTTCCCGCCGAGGTATGTCACCCAAACACCGTAGTGCACACCCCCTAGTAGCCTGCTGAGGTACTCTCCGGACGAGCACCGCGGGTCTGCACTGTCACACAGGTAGTGCTCCGTCCGCCATGGGTCTGCACCTCAGAAAGTAGTGATCCGTCCACTGGGCTAGTCGACTCACTCCAAGTCGAGTCGGTCAAGCAGTCGTCAGGTCTCAGCCAGCTACACGGTCTCCGTACTTCGCACGCTCGCCACTGGGAGGGTCCGCTCCACGAGCTACAGGTCGATACTCCAAGTATCACAAAGTCCCGCAAAGAAGTGTCTCAAAGGACCGCCTCATCATAGGGGTCTCAACGCAACAGACGGCGCGTCAATCGGACGCCCGGTCTGTGAGTTATTAGCCTTTTCGTCCCGGGGGCCCGGTTGGTTTCGTGAGCAAACCAATCCCGGCCGTATCTCAACTGTACCCCGAACTCCCATAGGGTAAACTCAAAGGGACCGTTACTCAACGTAACCACCAACGCCGCTGACGGTTCGTCAAGCGGACGTCCTGTCTGAAAGATATTAGCTTTCCCGTTCCAGGGGCCCGGTTGGATTTCGGGTGCCATCCAACCCGGCCTCTACTAACTGTATCCAGAACTCGGGCGAAGGATTCCAAAAGTTCCGTATCGTAAACAGGAACTCAACGCAACAGACGGTGCGTCGATCGGACGCCCGGTCTGAGAGTTATTGGCATTTTCGTCTCCGGGGCCCGGTTGGTTTTTATGGCAAACCAACCCGACCGTACTCCACCTGCGTCCAAACCTCGGGCGGAGTATGCCAAAAGATCCGTTTCACTAAAAGGAACACAACGCGACTGACGGAGCGTCAATCAGACGTTCGTAGCTCAAGATATGAGCGTTTCCGCTCCGAAGGCCCGGTTGGTTTCGTGGACGAACCAACCCGGCCGAACTCAAAGTAATCCGAAACCTTGAGTGCGATATACCGAAACGACCGTCTCAATCCAAGGATCGCGTTGCCGCAGACGGTTCGTCATTCGGAGGTCCGAGGCTCAAGTTATGAGCCAAAAACCAAAACTGGTTCGAAACGGGGGGTCCGAGTCCGGGCCGACCCGGCCCGACCCCCCCTGGGGCGGCGCGGCGGCCGGCGGCGGCGGCCGGCGGTGGCGGGCGGCGGCGCGGCGGCGGGCCGCGGCGGCTGGCGCGGGCGCCGCACGAGGCTGCGCACGCGGGGGCTAAGCCCCGCGGTTTTTGAGGGGCGGCGCGGCACAAAGGTCCGTGCCCTTTCTTTTTTTTAAAGAAGCCCCCCCCCCACGTGGGGGGGCCTGCTGGCGCTAACCAAGGGGGCCGACTGCCCCCTTCCCTCAAGAACCGCCCCCTCATTAAGAGGGGGGTTTTGCTGAACGGTCCGGGGGATTTATTCCCCCGGTTTTCAGTCATCCGGCCGGCCAGCTGGCCGGCCGGTTTTTACCAACGGGACCGGAAATTCCGGTCCCGCCTTTGACTTCTGACGCCGGCGGCCCGGCCGCCGGCCTTCTCTTCCGCCGCGGCCCGGAACCGGCCGCGGTCTCCTCGTCCCGCCGCGGCCCGGAACCGGCCGCGGCGTTCGTCGTCCGGCGCGGTGCGACGGCACCGCGCCCCTCCGCCGCACTTTAAGTTCTTTCAACGCGGCGCGACGGCGTCGCGTTCTTGATGTTTCTTCCTTGGTGTGCGCGCGACGGCGTTGCGTAAATATTTGTACTATCATCCGCGTGGTGCGACGGCACCACGCCACTTGCTTCCACCCGCAAGAATAAACAAACGATGGAGGGGGTTAGGCCGTGTTCATGCAGTCCGCCCCCCCCCCCTCACGTTAAAATAATAACACAACTTTTAAGAAACAACATTCTCACGTTAGTCATACAAACCACGAGCAAGAATGAAATAAATAAACCAAAAAAAAATGAAAACAACAACCCCTACCTCGGGTTTAAGATTCGAAGAATCGTCTACGTTCCGCGGAAGACAGCGTCGCGGAAGTCGGGCGTCGCGGTCGTCGTTCGTCAAATCCGTTGACGAAGAGATAAGCCCGAAGAGATACGTCGTTGGCGAAACTTGTACGCCGACGAAGGTTGTCCGAAGAAGAGGTGGCGTCCCCTTCGTTGACACGGAGGACGAAGAAGAGAGGCGTCGTTCTTCGTCGGAGAAAGAGCGTTCCTCGTCAAGTCTTGAGGAAAGCCAAATAATAAAGAAAACAACGAACTCAAGAACCTCTACCTCGATAGTCGCACGTTGACGTAGTCATGAAATATCGGTGTCGCGGAGGAAGAGTCGTTGTCGAATCTTCGTATGCCGACGAAGAAGGTCCGAAGAGGAAGCGGTGTTCCCTCTTGTTGACACCGAGGAGCAGAGGATCTATCTGTACCCACCCTTCAGGTGGGATTTCCATTGGTCAGCTCGGCGTAGCAGCTTTACTTTTCAGTTGCTGTTTTTCCTTTCGAGTTGTACTTTACAGTTGGGCTTGTATTTCCGGCCCCTTTTTACTTTCCGCACTTTTAGTTGTACTCTGTTTTTGCTTAGTGTTACTTTCCGCTTGCTTACTCTGTGGTGTTTGTTTACTTTACAAAGGCAATGCCTTCCATTTTTACCGGGATTTACGCCTTGGTGCTAGTCGCCAGCCCCTGGCCTATGGAAGGCGGGCTTGGGGTAGTCACGGCACGGACCCCGAGGGCGGGTCGTGACAGAATAACCACATTAAATATCAATAACCACTTTCATAATGATAGAATGTATAATTCCAGACTATCATAACGACATAGCCAAGGCCTCGTGCCAAGACTACAAATAAGACTTTGTCAAGGCCTCATGCCAAGACACTAGTTTGTCTCATGAGACCTACTGATGCATCGAGGAGCTATAGCGGGCTCCACCCGTCACTTACTAAGTCCAATGCATTCTTCATAAGAAAAGTATTAAACATAACATAAACATTCGTATTAAAACTAGCATAAAAAATGTCATTACTTTAACCACAAACCATGAATGGTATAAAAATAGAACATCCATAGTCAAACATAACTCATTTGATACAATATGGAAGATTTTATTGTATCAGATTAACCTCTATAGAGAATAATGAAGGATATTGACATAGATTAAAATAATTATCAAACTATTGAGAGAAATATCCCCCTTTTTCATGAAAACATATAAAAGTCACACTATTTGTCAAGAAGCCATTTAAAATAGATTTTTGAATCATAGTGTATTATACCACTTTGAAACTTTTAAAAGGTATTTTTATTTGAAAACATTAATATCTATATAAATAAATCCTTAAAACCATTTTTAAAACATGGACATTAATGAGAATGATTTAGAATAATAATTCTTTAAAACATTTTAAAATGATATTTTAGTTAGAGTTACTAACCAAAAGAGAGAAACATGAAAAGAAATAATTGAGGTAATAAAAACTTTGTAATATCATGAGAATAAAGGGATTCATGATATACTATGCCAAAGTACATTATATACACCATATAAAAGTGATTTGGTGTATAACAACAATGGAGTCTCAATGGAATGTAAATTGAGATGAAATCTCTCATAAAGGCAGTATCCTTAGGTTAAGGATAAATCAACGACATAATTATGTGTGAAAAATATAAATACACTCAATATGATTGATTATTAAGTTTAAAACAATCAAAGTACATTCACACATATTCTATTAAAAACAACACCAATGAATTGGATGTTTAACTCAACAAATTGAGATTGAGTAAAAATTACTCTTATCAAGTTCATACCGATGAATTGAGAATTTATAAATGGAGTGATTATGTGTATCAAAAGTATATCCATAGAAATGGGAGTGGAAATTATGACATAAGAAAATGAATAGTGATTCCTCACATAGTCTTGGAGTAAAATAATCAATGAAGTATGCGTAAAGTCGAATGAGTGGAAATTGAAATTTTAAATTCCCTTATTGATTTGGTAACTTACAAAACATACAAACATGAAAGAAGGATCATACTATGATGACATAAATATAAATGAATTAATGTATATTACACAATGAATAAAAACATGGACAGTACACACACCACATGCAACAAATAAGTGGTGAACAATGGAAATCTCACAGAATTAAAACTGAGATAAGAAACCCCTTACATTGTAATTTTCCTTGATAGAGTGTAGGTTAACCTCCTCTATAATAGTTAAATCATTGTTATTAAATTATACAAGAATCATATACATAAATATGATATCATATATGATCTTTTAATATTTCTTTGTTAATAATATTTTAGTATTATCGTCGTTTCGGGTGTTAACTGATTCGTTTTCCTATATATGCTTCGTTACGTAAGCCGTGTTTGTTATGGATAGGTTGTATCTTATTCATATAAAAAATGATATCAAGTACTTAAAAATTACATTTAATCATCAAACGAGAATTAGTCTTGAATGGATATGATGGGGAAATGAATCTCATCACGTTCGTGGAGACGGTAATCCGTACGTACGCATGAACACTACTTCCATTTCATTTTTCATTTTCAAAGGAATAAAAAACAAATGATAAATAGGTATATTATTATTCCAGTATCATATAATATATTATATGTGTTACTGAAGTTCATTAACACCATCCTTTATATGTTCCATGTATGGTATGAATGAGTCATATCACTTTGAGGGGGCAGTAGTCCGCACTTCCTCAAATGAAATTATCGTTTATATATACAACATGAAATGAATAATGGTATGCTAAAAAATGGAATTAAAAAAGATTATATATAAAATTAATATCATTAATATCATATTTAATTATAGTGCCATCATAATGACCACCATCAGAGGTGGTAAGAGATAATTGAAGAATCATCGTTTCGTGAGGCGTTTGGTTGCCACCCATAGAAACATTATGTTATTTATCCATTAGAGGGAGGTGTGTGTAAGTGTAGTTCAAAGACATAACAAAAAAATATCCTAGTATGTTTCAGATAATGGTTTTGTTAAAAAATAAAATAATAAGAAGATTTTAGGGGTTGAAGAAATAAAATAAAATAAAAGAAGCTAAGAGAAATCATTACATTTAATTTGGGAAACTCCCTTTAGTTTGAACCAAAAAGGACTCTTAAAGTGCCTTATTACTAAGGTAAGGCTTCTAGGAGTAGTATAGGGATGTAGGGAGATTAATTGGGTAGAGGTTGAATGACCCAAAAGGCTTGAGAGGTGTGAGTAATTGGTTAGAATTGGTGTCCTTTTATAAGGGGTTGGAGGGGCTCTTTAGGAAAAACATAAATTATTAATTTATAATAAATTAATATTATGTTTATAATGGATCCAAAGTGGATTATTAAAAGTCTAAGATGGGTATGGGTTGAAAATCACTCAACCAATAGATTTTAGACAGGTTTGGGTCAATATAGTAACCTTATCTTTTAGATTTAACTCTTAGTTAAATAGTTTTACATTTACCATGTCTCTTTGTATTTTTATATTATATAGTTAATAAACTTACAATATACTTCCAAGAGACCCCCAAGTGGTCCATTAATTATACACCTATCATTATATTATTCCTCTGGATGAACCCCAAATTTTTAGGAATTTTATATCAATTAATAATATAATATTTTTTTTTGAAAAACTCTTTTATGTCAATTTTGACACTATTGGGTATTTTGTTTTTGATAAATTCATAACCAAATAATTACTTCGAATAAAATTCATATAACCAATAATAATATGTCATATTAACCTAGAAAATTATTAGAATTCATAAAAATTCTCAAATTACATTTATTTGGATATTTATAATATCAATTATTTTAATATTTCATTAAGTATGTAATTACTGCATCACCATTGTTTCATAAATAAATTTATTTATTTAATGTCTAAAAATTATAAATAAAATACAATAATTATATAAATAAAAAGTCAGTTTTAACAAAAAACTCGGTGTTTTCACTATTCATCAAAAATTGAATGTTTTCAGAAAAATTCCAGAAATTCACCCTAGAGTAATTTCAAAATTCCGAATCCAAAAATGAAGTACATTTTGAAAGAAAAAATTTATAAAATTTTAAAAAGTGGGTATTACTATTCAAAACAGCTAGTTTTATTGGTTGTGGTGTGTGTTAGAACTCAAAGTTGCGTACAACACATGCTACTGTACTTTTCAAAGAGAATCCTACCGTGGAAGATTGGAGTGTTACAAGAATGGTCCCACTATTTGAAAAGGAAAATTCCTTATAAAAATATGCAGTAAGATCCTATGAATCTTTTCCAAAATAGGTGTTTCCAACCCTACAATCCTTTTCTCAGACAGCTTGGCCATGATAACAAAAGTATCTGGCCTTATGACTCCCTTGGAATCTTGAACTGGTAAAAAAATACACATTGATCCACATTGAAAAAAAAACCTTCAAGATGTTTCATTGAAAGATTTTTTTAGTTTATTTCATACCCCCACATTTCAAACTCTCCATTCTCAAATGTTGACCAGAATATGTCGGGTGTACCCCTCTTTTATTCCTTTGGACAACTTGTTGGATGAGTGCAAGTGGGACCCTTCTCCTTCTTCTTTTCCAGGAATATTTCCATCCACTCCTCTGGATGAATATCACTTCTTGTGTGGGACTTCATTGTGGTTGTATTCTTGAGTTTATAAAATATTTTCATCAACTCATGAACCGTGGATGGTGTCTTTTCTAAGTCATTCCATGTAACCTTGGGAGGAAAAATTCATTTTCAATTTCTCTAAGGATTGGAGCTCCATATATCTTGTAAACATCCCAAAAACTGATGCCTACTTCTCCATGTGACAAATGGAAGGAGTTAGTTTATAGACTCCATTGTCTTAGTATCTCTGGAACAAAATCTTCATTCTTATATACAAAGGTTTTATTGATCCATACAACCTCATAAATCCCATAACATGTTCGGTCATCCATAAATTCCTCACACGTCTTGCACACCTAATACACCCACATCCACGCGGGCTTAAAATCCCCTCTTGGGAATAAATCATAACTTTACTTCCATTATTTTTGTTGATCCATATAAGAATCTAGAAAGATGGATGAATAACAGTGTGGTTGTAGCTCAAATATTAGTTCTTTCAAATCTGGAGCACATAGGCTTTGATACATGAAATGGTCTTTATCTGATGTGCCACCATTGATATATGAGACTGTAATATAAATATGGGTAGATGAGAAATTGGTATTTTTTTGAAACCAAGAAAGTGGAATATAGTTCTTCAGGTCTGGAATTTTGACATCCTAGAGATGTCCCAAACTATACAAAGGAAAATAACTACTCTGGGAAAAATTGATGTGATATTTCTTCATATATTTTTCCATGTCTGGGAGCATGGTTTCACAGATGTGAAAGTAGTCATGACCAACAACCATCATCATATCACCAATTCTCTTACTGGCCAATTCATCTATGGTTCTGATTCTTTTCAGATCCATTGAACCTATAAAAGAGATCAAAAATCATCTTTAAATTTAGTTTATTTTTTTATGTTTTTTACAAAGGAATTAAGGAAAGTTGAAAAGGCATTAAGGTGTGCAAGTCTGAACATGGAATTCAAGTATGAAACCAACGTTAAAGTGTGGTGCCCTAGTTCTTAGGTGCAAATAAAGAACATACAGAAGAAGTGAGACTAAACAGGAGCGTTATATTTAAAGGACTTACACACTGTAAGCCGGATTTTTGAATGTATTTGGAATTGTTATAGAAGTGAAGCTGATATATATAAGCGATGTGAGTTACCTTGCATGTCATAACCCTATGTTCCTATTTACCTTTCGCGGTGTGACTTGCGTACCACAACAACCACTTGTTTTTCTTTTTCATAACTTTACCTCAGTATAATATATTATTTTCATTCTGGATCAAATTCTGAGGGGGGGGGGGGTCTGACACTCTATTCTGTCACATAGTCTAAAAAGTGAAAAAGGGAAATGCATCAGAAAAAATATTAGAAAAAACATGAAGAAAATAAAGATTTCTAGAGGCTTGAAAATTGGATCACCTTAGTCAAGCCAAGGATCCATCGGCACACAAGGTACTTTCACTCCCAATTATAGTGTAAAACCCCCTTGTACTCCCCACCACCATTTCGAAAAAGGTCATTATTTTCCTATAAATAGATCCTTGGGGCCTTCATTTGGATGAACTAATTTCTATGATTCCTAATTGCTGCTCTAGTCTACCTAGTGCTTCACACAAGTCTTCTGAAACCTATAATGTTGTTCTTTATCACCTAGAGAGGAGGAATTGAAGGAGGATCATAGGAGTTAATTCATTTTAGTGTTTGAAATCCATAACCCTTGTGAGACTAAAGTTCCTAATCGCCCTGAATCATAAACACTTTCACACCACCCATTCCTCTCAAAGGAACTTGAGCGCCCGACTTCTGGGAATACCTGTGAATATTCTTGAAGGCATGAGTCAAGTATCACCCATGTATTAACATCCAGGCTGATCATCACTTAATTGAATATTAGGTCACCCAATCCTACTTGCGCACTAGAAACTTACTTGGGTGCGCTTTTTTGATTCACCTACTCCCTTCAGTCTACAAGCCATCAATTCTTCTTCAAATCCATTCATGGCAAGGCTCATTCTCCATCAGCTCTCTTTTCTGAAAGGGATTATTTTGAAAACTCCACCAAAACCTTCTAAATTATCAAAACTTTGGGAAAGGTACATTATTGTGTCTCTTATTTGGGTTTATATATATGTAGTAAGATGTTTCCCACATTATTTTTACAATGGGGTTAGGATTCATGGAGTGTCTGTGGGTTTGTATATTTGTAGTCACATGAACCTTTCTCCTTGGAACAATGTTGGGGAGTTATCAGTTTGGAGGATTAGGGTTGGGATTTTGTCCTCCCCTTTTCATCTCTAAAACCCAGAACCACAGTTCTCTAGAACAGAAGGTACGGTTCACAAATACATTTCCTTTTGAACAAAAAATAAGTCTCTTTCCCATACCAGGACCAATTTTAGGGTGGCCAACCTAGTGTAGGCCCCTAACCTTTCAAGTAGGAGGTTGTAGTCTTTCTTCTCTATACTTACTTCACCTTCACTCTTTTCTTACAATGGACCCTTTTCTAATGTAAAGAGAATAGTGGTAAGGATCGTCATGTCACCCTCTTCCCTATTCACCTTGCCCTCATCCACCATCGCCATCGTAGGCGCCTCCTCTTCCACCAGTAGAGGAGGAAAAGTGTGGGTGCATTTGTTCAATATTTCACATCCTCTTATTTATCACACCAAGAATGAATCACTTGGTATTATAGATTCTTGATGATTACAACATTTTCACAAACACCCATGGTGAATGAAAAATGAGAACTCTGATTCCCATCATAATTGGGATACATAGGAAGCCTTCATCAAGGCCTGAGATCGTTGGAGATTCTCTTCAAGAATCCAACCCTAATTCCATTAATCTAGAAATCCAACTTAGGATTAAACCTTGAACTAAGACCCCAAATCACCAAGGAATCCTTTTTAGAAAGTAACCCCCAAATCATTTCTCTCAAAGTACTACACTCTCATATGAGACTCTTATAACTATGTAAGCTTTGATTCCCATTCAAATGGGATATGTAGGAAGCCTCTTTGAGGATCAAACCGAAAACTTAAAATAAACCTTATTCATCTTGGGACATATTAAAAATATGGTCTAATAATACTTGTAAACCCATATTCTTTACAAGTTCCTTACGTTTCTTAGGTGTAAGTCCCACACCAAACCTTGACTAAGCACATTTCTCTTAGATGTCTGTACCACATGAAATTAAACTGTATGGGTAGGTCCCTATCATATGACCTTAAAAGGTATGATGTTTCCCATTAAGTGGAACTGAACTACGAGGGTTCTGATTCCTTTCAGAATGATACGTAGGTATCCCATTTATGGTTATGATCCCAACATCAAAACAAAATTTCATCTCCCTCGATGACGATATATTCCAGAGTACCCCACTGAGTGGGTTAAAAACAAGTATCATCATAACGATGATTAAAATAATCTCAAAATAATATATGAGAGGATACCATTGATGGAGAACCTTGAATTCATATGGATTTCTCCATAAATGAAGATCCTCTAAAACGTTTGTATGATTCTAAATTTCACACATGCTAATAATTGATTTATAATTTCAAGGTAAACCTATGTTATACTTGGTGAATTAATAAGGATGTATGAAAATATCTAAAATATATAAATAGAGTCTTAGGGTAGTTAATAATTCCCCCCAATAGGGTGTGATGAGTTCGACTTCTCATCCTATTGACCAATGCATGTTCTTATGTATCGTATGTTTAAACTCCACAAATGCCAGCCTTTAGAAAGAAGGTTCTGTTTGGATAAAGAATTGTTGGATGTTTACAGTTCCATGAATAACTCCAATGGATACTTCCTTGAATTAGTGATTATTAATGAGGACACACGTTCCAAGGAACTATTAAACAATTACTCACAATATACAATTCCAATATCCCTAATTTCCCATTTTCCTTAATTAATTTAATCACATACTCAATTGCTAAATATATAATAGAAACTATAAAATTAGTTACACATAATTAAAATCAAAATATTTATATTTTAATTATACACTACCTACTTAATTTTTTTATGAAAGATTTCCCAATAGAAATCCCCAAAATTTGAGCATCACAATGACATAGAATGATATCTGGATATAAAACCCTAAATCAAGATCCAGAAAATAAAGATCATAAAAGTATAGATCTAGACACATAATAATATATCTATATCTAATAAATATAGGAATAAAAACCATTTATAGTATTGGATAAGAAAGTATGTGTAATGGGTAACCAAGCGGGATATGATTCTCTTACCAGGAGGGGTGAATACCTTAAATTTTGGATTCAAATTGTGCATAAGAGATGTTGAGAAGGATTGGAATCCATTTGTAAGGATATAAAACCATGAAGATGTTATTTGGTTTGATTTAGGGTCAAATAGGGTAAATTTTATGGGTTCAAGTGATTTAAAATCTAATTTTTGAGTGAATTAAAAAGTTGTACACACTTTTCTAGGCAGGGGTGGACGTTTTTCCCTAACCGTGCACCTTAACTATGTACTTATTTGGGGGGGGGGGGGGGGGGAATGGTTCCCATTTTAGGTTTCGAATTTTAAAAATCTTTGGTAAATCCATCTAAATACCCACTTTTTTTGTTTTTATGGTTTCTTGGATTGGGGCACACTATTTTCCCTAACCGTGTGACAACCATGCACTGCCCTCTTTCTTCAATTTTCTCAAAATATTCACCCAAACACACCTCAAAGTAAAGAAAAAATGAATATTAATCAAAACAAGTTAAAATATTACCTAAAATAAAGCCTTATTAATCTAAAATAATGTTCGGGTTCTTAAACATGATGTAAAGGAGCCTCTTAATAGTGTTTACAATTTTATATTTATAAGAATGCCACTCTTCCTTCACTATAAATGGCAAACCACCCTCCCTCACATATTGACACCTCTCAATTAATTAGGTTCATAAAAAAAGTTCACAAATTATATACCAACATAGAGAATCTAATCCCATAAGCCCCACTTTGGTTATAATGGAAACCAAGTAAGTCTTTTGGTATAAACCAAAAGGAGTTACTCGAATAAGAAGTAACACTATTCAACGATCACTTTTGTTTCATTTTTTAGGAACCCATTAAATTATTATTATATCTTGAATATATAGTCACCAATTTATAAAAAATATACTATTTTTTATGGTAACAGTTTTATATACTCTTTCACCCAATTCCATGAAATGGGATACACAAATATCATTCATGTGTATGACAAACTACCGCCTCACAAACCGATGTCATTCGTTCTCCAATTATTACCATTAAAGGTATGAAATAATTATATATTTATATTTCATATATGATAAATTTATTTTTTATAGTGCATTTATGCTTATTTAATTTTTATATATCACATACCTTCATGATTTTCATTTTTTGGAAATACAATAACATTATTTGTGGATGTATGGTCTACCACCTCCTAAAAGTGATGTGATTCGTTGGCACATTACATGGAATTTATTAAGGATGGTTTTAATAAACATATGTTATTTATAAAAGATAAATATGATACTATAATGATAATATATATATATATATCACTTAATTTTAAAATACATCCAGAAAATGGAAGTAGCATTCATGCATACGTATGACCTACCGTCCCCATGAACGGTGAATTTCATATCCTATCTCTGAATTTTACGGATTACTTTAAAAACAGATATAATGAATATATATGATATTTAAATCTTGGTATAAATTATATAATGATTAAATCACGATCTAAGTAATAGGAAATAAAAATAACAAGTCAAAATACACTCGAAAAACAAGGCAATTAACACTATAAATAGTAAACATAATGAAAGAAAATTAACAAAAATTAAATGAGATGTTATAAAAGTATTATATATGATATAATAAATGTTAATATGTTCCTGTTATAATTTAATAACATTATTAAAACCATTCTCTAGGTGTTTAAATTGTATTCAATCAAAAGGGTTCTTAAGTTAAATAATTTTATTTCAATTTTCATTCCATTTAGTTTAATTGTTATTATGCACGAATTCAATTTATGTGGTGTATATACTCCCAAATTTTATTTTAATATCATGATTCACTCATAATCCATGTTATTTTAAATTTCATTTTTAACTATCTCATCTAAGGTGTTTTGACCTGAAAAATACTATGTGGTAAAAGTTATCTTTTCAATCTCACTTTATTTTGTGATTCTTTACTTTCTCTTGAAACAATCATTCCTTTTTGACCATTTTACATTAGATTAAAAAATTATTCTATATACCCATACTCTTATGTGATGGGTATAATTATTTCATAAATTGTAAACCATTGTTTACATATGATGTGTACTTGACAATTATTGAATTAATAGGGAAAATATTGGTAAATCTGTATCTTTTACCCCATTAAACACTACTAGAAAACAAGGTTATACCAATGGTTTAAAACCGTTGGTATAGGCTAGAAAACTGGTGGAATAGGCTATACCAATGGTTTTCCAATTTGTAGGCTAGTAAGCCATGAGGAAAGCCTTATACCAACGGTTTGATCTAAACCATTGGTATATCCCACTGTATTTATTGATATACCAACTGTTAAAAGAGAACCGTTGGTATATGTTTGTATAACATTTTTACCAACGGTTTTCAAAAACCGTTGGTATATATTGTTTTTAAAATTTATCTCAATGTATACCAACTGTTTAGAACCGTTGGTATTGTATTTTTCGAGAATTATTATACCAACGGTCGAAAACTGTTGGTATTGTGTTTTTCCAGAACTCCTATGCCAATGGTTCTAAATCATTGGTATTGGTTTTTCCATAATTCCAGAACTCTTACACCAAGGGTTTAAAACCGTTGGTATTGAGTTTTTCCAGAACTGATACACAGCATCCCTCCACTCCACAATAGCCCTCCAGTAGCCCCTCCACTATACACCTGCATAAAAAATATCACAAAAACCACATACAGACATCAAACAGTATAAAAAACACCTAAAATAGACCCAAAAAAACACATAAAACCATCAAACTCTTCCAACCATGTCATGTACTAAAATTCCCTATTTCAATCTTCATATGAAAACAATCATCTGGTAATAATTCAACTCACCCATGCACAACCCCCCAACCAGCACAGCCCCCACCTCCCTATTAAATTCTAATAGGCAGAATAGTTTGAGAAATACCTATTAGAGTTGAATAAGAGTTTGAAATTGGCTCAAATCCCATTTTTTTGTGATCCTAGATTTGGGTATGTAATGATTTGTGATGAATTTTTCATTGAACTTGTCTTGTTTATAATATATGATGAAAAGGTATTTTCTTAGGAGTTTCTTAACTTATGACCCCATGAGTGAAACTACCCAACTCATGAAAAAGAGGTTGAGACTATCATTGATGAGTGTAAATTTCAGTTTTATTCACTTAAAATGATGTCCTTTTGAAAAAAAAGAGAGACTTTGAGTGTTTCCATCCAGACAGCGCCTTGGATTGAGGCAGAGTTGACTCATACACATCACAAATGACCCATGGATCGTTTTCCTAAAGCATCAACACAATCCGAATGCGTTTTGTTGGTTTCCTGTATGCCGATTGTTTTTAATTAAAAGTGTATCCATTTTAAACAAAAGAAAGACACATTGAGTGGTACCGGCCACACCATGCCTCATATTGAGGCGGGGTTGACTCGTACACATCACAAATGACCCATATATCCTTGTCTTAAAGTATCAACAAAATCCGATGTGTTTGTTCCGTTTTCTGTATGTCAGTTGTTGTCTTTACTTAAACTGTTGTCCATTTCAAAGAAAAGTTAGACAATTTGAGTGGTGTCGGCCACACTGCTCCTCGGATTGAGGTAGGGTTGACTTGTACCGTCAAAAATGAATCATGGATCGTTTTCCTAAAGTTTGAATAGAATGTGAATGCATTTGGTCAGTTTTCCGTATGTCAGTTGTTGTTTTCACTTAAAATGATGTCCATTTTAAACAAAAGAGAGACACTTTGAGTGGTGTCGGCCAAACCACACCTCTAATTGTGTAGGGGTTGACTCATACACGTCAAAAATGACCCATGGATCATTTTCCTAAAGTATCAACACAATCCAAATGTGTTTGGTTGGTTTTCCATATGCTGGTTGTTTTTACTTAAAAGCGTATCCTTTTTAAACAAAAGAAAGACACTTTGAGTGGTACCGGCCACACCGTGCCTTAGATTGAGGCATATTTGACTTGTACACATCAAAAATGACCCATGGATATTTTTCCTAAAGTCTCAACAAAATCCGAAGGTGTTTGGTCCGTTTTCCGTGATTCAGTTGTTGTTTTAACTTAAACTGTTTTCCATTTCTAAGAAAAGTGAGACACTTTGAGTGGTGATGGCCACACCGTGACTCAGATTGAGGTGGGGTTGACTCTTACACATCACAAATGACCCATGGATCTTTTTTATAAAGTATCATCACAATCCAAATGCGTTTGATCAGTTTTATGTATGTCGTTTGTTTACTGAAAATCGCATCCATTTTAAACAAAAAAAGACAATTTGAGTGGTACCGGACACACCGGCCCTCAGATTGAGGCGGGGTTGACTCATACACGTCACATATGAACCATGGATCGTTTTACTAAAGTTTTAACATAATCCCAATGCGTTTGGTTGGTTTTACGTATGCTAGTTGTTGCTTTCACTTAAAATCATGTCCATTTCAAATAAAAGTGAGACACTTTGAGTGGTACCAGCCACACCGTGCCTCAGATTGAGGCGGGGTTGACTCGTACATGTCAAAAATGACCCATGGATACATGTCCTAATGTATTAATAGAATCCGAATGTGTTTGGTCCATTTTCCGTATGTCAATTGTTGTTTTAACTTAAACTGTTGTCCATTTAAAAGAAAAGTGATTCACTTTGAGTGGTTCCGGCCACACCACACCTCAGATTGATGCGGGGTTGAATCTTACATGTCACAAATGACCCATGGATCGTTTTTATGAAGTATCAACACAATCCGAATGCATTTGGTCAGTTTTCCATATGTCATTCTGTTACTTTAAAGCGCATCCATTTTAAACAAAAGAAAGACCCTTTGAGTGGTACCGGCCACACCGACCATAATATTGAGGTGGGGTTGAATCATACACGTAACATATGACCCATGGATCGTTGTCCTAAAGTTTCAATAGAATCCGAATGCGTTTGGTCGGTTTTCTGTATGCCAGTTGTTGTTTTCACTTAAAATCCTATCCACTTCAAATAAAAGTGAGACACTTTGAGTGGTATCGGC
Source organism: Viscum album (assembly GCA_963277665.1). Classification (NCBI taxonomy): domain Eukaryota; kingdom Viridiplantae; phylum Streptophyta; class Magnoliopsida; order Santalales; family Viscaceae; genus Viscum; species Viscum album. Next base: position 1,472,009,982 of record OY728158.1, read on the forward strand.
CACACCATGCCTCAGATTGAGGCGGGGTTGACTCGTACACGTCAAAAATGACCCATGGATACATTTCCTAAAGTATCAACAGAATCTGAATGTGTTTGGTCTGTTTTCCATATGTCAGTTGTTGTTTTAACTTAAACTGTTGTCCATTTCAAAGAAAAGTGAGACACCTTGAGTGGTGCCGGCCACACTGAACCTCAGATTGAGGTGGGTTTGACTCTTACACATTAAAAATTACCCATCGATCGTTTTTTAAAGTATCAACACAATCTGAATGCATTTGGTTAGTTTTCCATATGTCGTTTTTTCTTAAAAGCGCATCCATTTTAAACAAAAGAAAGACACATTGAGTGGTACTGGCCACACCGACCCTCGGATTGAGGTCGGGTTGACTCGTACACATCACATATAACCCACAATTTGTTTTCCTAAAGTTTCAATAGAATCCGAATACGATTGGTCGATTTTCCGTATGCTAGTTGTTATTTTCACTTAAAATCCTGTCCATTTCAAATAAGAGTGAGACACTTTGAGTGGTACTGGCCACACCGTGCCTCAGATTGAGGCGGGGTTGACTCTTACACGTCAAAAATGACCCATGGATACATGTCCTAAAGTATCAACCAAATCCGAATTCATTTGGTCCATTTTCCATATGTCAATTGTTGTTTTAACTTAAAATGTTGTCCATTTTAAAGAAAAGTGAGACACTTTGGGTGGTGCTGGCCACACTGCATCTCAGATTGAGGCGGGGTTGACTTGTACACATAAAAAATGACCAATGGACATTTTTATAATGTATAAAAACAATCCGAATGCGTTTGTTCGGTTTTACGTATGTCATTTTTTACTTAAAAGCACATTCATTTTAAACAAAAGAAATACACATTGAGTGGTACCAGCCACACCGGCCCTCAGATTATGGCAGGGATGACTCAAACACATCAAATATGACCCATGGATTGTTTTCCCAATGTTTCAATAGAATCCGAATGCGTTTGGTCAGTTTTCCGTATTCTAGTTGTTGTTTTCACTTAAAATCCTGTCCATTTCAAATAAAAGTGAGACACTTTGAGTGGTACTGTTCACACCGCACCTTGGATTGAGGCAGGGTTGAGTCGTACATGTCACAAATGATTTATCATGTATTGAATATAGTCATGGAACTCTTTCAATGGATAAAAAAATTATCAGATGGTTTGAGTTCATTTATCACCTTTCAATCATCCTTCAAACATTGTTTGGAAATGTTACTTTCCTATAAACATAGGATTCATGAAAATAATAATTATTTTTTAAAAAATATCAAAACAATACGCCTTCATTATTTAGTGGTATATGTTCTTATCCTCTATTGTTGGATTTTGGGTACCACTACCAGTATATATCTCATTACCTCATTAAGATTTGTCATGGTGTGAATAAAATAACCATGGAGTTGTAATTTCATTAGAGATAATATCATATCAATTTCACTCAAAAATCCTTCTACTTCAAAGCACATTTTCCATATCATTTTCCACATGCATAAACATGAAATACCTGGCTAACTATGAAAGGTAAGTAATACAAAATATTAAAATGGGTATCACAGTACCAATGAATACTAAAGGTCTAGGTTGTAGACTAATCATACAATAAGAATCAAGTGAAAAAAACGGATCTGATAACAACGTCCCTATGAAGAAGAGGAAAATCCCAGGGTGGAAAAGCAAGTTCAAAAATAAAGAGTTATACAGAATTCAAAAATGTAATGGACCAATCTTCCCCTGATCACCATCACCATAACCACTTTCATCATCAAACTCATCCTCACCACCATCTCTATCCTCTTCATTGTCCTCATCATCATCCCCATGCTCATCATCGGCCTCATCCTCATCCTCGGCCCCATTCTCACCCTCGGCCCCATCCTCACCCTCAGACCCATCCTCACCCTCGTCCTCATCCTCATCCTCACCCTCTTCCTCTTCAGTATCCTCATCATCACCAGGAACGTCATCATCTTGACTGCCACTAGAGCTGCCGCCTGGTGCATTGGATAATGCACCCATCGATGACATAAATGTCTGAAAAGCCGTGCTGGCCTCTAGTGAAAGTGACTAAGATAAAGCTTTCATCAGTTTCTTGAATTATTTGTCCCTCGTTTGAAATTGTACTTCCAACTATGTGACCCTTATATCAGACTATCTTGCATTCTCCATGACCTGTTCTAACTCGATGGTACTATAATGGATACCTGGAGAGGACCAATACCTCATCGAGACTATATTCGTACAAGGTCTACAGCGTACTCGACCAGAGTTCTTATCTCCCAAAACCTGATATAAATGATCGCGTGGCCCAAAATTTCCAGGCTCCAGGGCATCAAGAGCCTCTAAAGAAGCCTGTTAAAAATATTAATAGATTATTAAATTTTAAAATAGATATTATGTAACGCCCCGACCCCAGTTGCCTAGAGTCGGTGCATTACTTCGTAACATTGGCATGGTCACAAAAGATCAAGTCTCGAAAGACCGATTAGGTTAGTAGCCTTGGAAACACTAGATACATTCATAAATGTTACATTACATCGTAAAGTGAAAAACTACAACAATGAAGTCTCTATAGTACCCTGCAGGTCATTCATAAAATACTTCTTCACATCCTGGAAATTATTAAAACATTTAAAGGGGTGAGCTCAGATGCTCAGTAAGGATAACAATATAGCGGAATGTTTCATCAATAAAAAAAAACATTTAAGGCAATGTATAACTAAAACAAAAGCCTTTTAAATTTGAAATTCAACATAATATGGAAAAAGTAACATGAGATAATGCCATTTACTTCTTCACATGGATATTCTACTAGTCGAATAATCACATGCAATATCAATAACCACTTTCATAATGATGGAATGCATAATGCCAGACTATCATAACCACGTAGCCAAGGCCTCGTGCCAAGACCACAAATATGATTTTGTCAAGGCCTCGTGCTAAGACACTAGTTTGTCTTATGAGACCTACCGATGAATCGAGGAGCTATAGCGGGCTCCACCCGTCACTTATTAAGTCCAATGCATTCCTCATATGAATAGGTTTAAACATATCATAAACCATATCATAACTGTATCAAATAAAACATGCATAAAGGAAACATAACATTTCCACATTTCAATCACAAGATATCAATACAACACATTGGTATAATAAAAACGCTTTCAAAACCATTTTATTTACCAAAATAAAATAAAGTTAAAAATTTGTATTTATTTTTCATTAAAAAAAGTGGTGGCTTGTAGAGGAAGCCAAAACTCAAATAATGGTCACGGCGGCAGAGAAGTCGTTGTTGCTGTATATGTACGGAAAGAAAAACATTCCCTTTTTGTCGTTTAGTAAAACGCTTCGTATAAAAAATATTCCTTTTGAATAAACGTAAAAGTCAAAGGGGTTTATACACCGTATAAAAGAAAGTTGTGTATAAAACCAAATATGCCTCAATGAAAGGAGATTGAGGCGAAGTCCTTAAAAAGATCATTTTTAAAATAAAATAGATCCATTATGTGTATTTAGTATATGTACACATAAATAAAGTACAAATACAATATAGGACATAATAATATCATGACATAATTTGAAAGTAGGAGATTAACCCAAAGAATTGAAATTGGGTTAAGAAATTCCCTTACCTCGTGTCCGACTTGACTCGACCGTTCTTTGATCTCCTGAATAATAAACTAGAGTTAATCTATACCTTCTTAAGAACCTTTTTCAAGTTCATTATTCCTTTTATATCACTTATTACCATGTCATGAACATTATGTAATTATTTAAGTTTATAACGGTCATTTTGTCGATCTTAGGTACATGAGTCAAAAATAAACTTCTTATAATTACAAGTTGTTCATGTGGTGAAATATCCATTATATCCATAATTATATTCATGATGTAGATATCATATATATCATATATATCCAGTATATACATTCATTTATAATATTACATAACATTTAGAGGTAAGAAATGAAATGCACCGTTCATGGAGACGGTAAGCCGTACATACGCATGAACACTACTTTCATTTCTATTTCGTATTTAATGGAATGAAATCATAATAGTATAGAAGTCTATTATAATTCCAGTATAATATCATATAAAATATTATTTACTCCATCCTTTATACATCCAACATATGGAATTAACGATTCAAATCACTTTGAGGGGGCGGTAGTCCGCACTTCTTAAAATGAAATTATCGTGTTTACCCATAATGGAAATCATAAAGTATGCCATAAATGAGAAATAAAGAAGCATAAGGAAAAAATAAACATAATATATATATCATATATGAAAATAGTTTCATCAAAATGTCCACCATTAGAGGTGTTAAAAGAATATTGAACAATCATCGTTTCGTGAGGAAGTATTTCGACACCCACAGAAACAGTATGTTCTTTAACCATTAGATGAAGGTGTGTGTAAGTGTAAACCAAATACTTATCATAAAAAAATCCTAGTATATTTTAGATACTGGTGTTGTTACAAAATAAAGGAATAAAAAGAGTTTAAGGGGTTGGAGAAGCAAAATAAAACAAAACAACATTAGAGAAGACATTACCTTAAAATGGTGTAACTCTTTTTGATTTGAGCCAAAGGCTTCCTTGGGAAGACTTATGCCCATGGTGAGGCTTCTAGGAGGAATGGAAGGAATTTGAGAGAGTATTTGGGCAGAGGTTGGCCGAGCCAAAAGGCTTTTAAAGTGTGAGTAAGGTTGTAGTGGTGGGGGCCTTTTATAAGTGGAGAGGAGGGGCACTCTTGGAAGGTAATGAAATGTTACTATATTATATAATGTGTTTCGGATTTTAAAGGTCCCACAATTATATAATTCGAGGATAAGGTGATAAGGGTTTAAAATATACTCACCAAATATGTTTTTGACAAGTGTAAGACTTGGATTTTAGATTATCTTTTCATTTTATTTAAATCGTTAATTAATGAGGTAATCGTTACATCATCATGGTGTCATAAATAATTTAATTTATTTAATGTCTAAAAATTATAAAAAAAATATCATGATGTAGGAAATCTTTTTATATTTCTAATTAAAATTTATAGTAAAAAATATGACTTGTATAACCCCATTTAAAAATTGTTTTAGTAAAACAACTTATGTTTGTGACATTTTTATTTTAACTTTAAATAAAAGTTATTTATGTCATTTTCCTACAAAAGTGGCTCCATGGGGTCCCCAAGTTGACCCATGGATTGTCTTGGTCATCCATGACACATCCAATAGGGGTAGGATAAGTTTAAAGGTATTTAAATATTTTTATAATATCATTTTTACCTTAAATTTCACTAATTACCTTTAATCGCGATTAATTAATCTTAAAAGTTACTATTCACCAAAAAAATTATTTTAATCCCATTGAACCAAATTTTACTTCCTAATGACAACCATGTATGCCGGATTTTTGAAAATCAAATCACAGAAGTGGTAATGTTTCATTTAAACGAAAAAATCAGTTATTTAACTACCACTTAGTGGTTTCACTATTCATAAAAAATTGAAGTTTTCAGAACAATGCCAAAATTTCACCCTAAGCTATAATTGATATTTGGAATTCAAAAATGATTTCTATTTTAAAAAAAATACAAACATATAAGTTGCATTAATTAATTTTATAATTAATTCCCGCTGTCACAATAAATAGCGTGTTTTAAGAAACAATATATATCAAAATATTGACAATTATTTTTGTCTAATTTCAAAGTGAAATTAATTATAATGTACACCATTGGATAAAATGGTAAAAATATATTCTAATTATACTTTAAAACCACTCAATAGTATAATTTATCACTATAAATTATTTTGATTAAAAAATTTGTTTTTAAGTATTTTTCACTATTCATAAAAACTGGAAGTTCTCAGAAAATTACAAAAATTTCAACTTAGGATAACTCTGATATTCCAAATACAAAAATGAAGTCCATTTAGAGAGATAAAATTTATAAAATTTCAAAAAGTAGGTATTACTATTCATAACGGCTACTCTGATTAGTCATGGTGTGTTAGAACTCGAAGTTGCGTACAATGCAAGCTATTGCATTATTGAATGAGAAGCGTATCATGGAAGCTCGGGGTGTTACATTCTCCCCTCCTTCAATAAATTGCGTCCTCGCAATTTGAAAATTTTCTTTGAAAATAAAAGGTTGAAAATATAAAATACCTTTGTGGAAAACCCACATCAGAAATCGGGTTAATAAGAATATAACATTAAAAGAAAGAAAGGGAAGTACAAAGGTAACCCGAGATAGCCCATACTAGGATTATATGAAAATATGGATATGGAAGAAAAACAAACCATCAAGGTCTGATGGAGAGTTGTAGAAAACTGGATTATGAGAAAGTTAACCATAAGAAAATAACAAACTTGTGATTTGTTAAACAGTCATTGAATCCCCAGTTGGAAAAGTTAACCGACAATGTTTTTGTTTTAAGTTACCTTTTATAAAGTTGAGGAATTTATTTAAGAGATTTTATAAGAATGTAAGGTAATATACTTACTTGTCGTGTAGACTTTCATTCCTTAATAATTTTTTACCACAAACCCATCTTTCACTCCAAATGGTAACAGAACTCAAAAATATTCTATTTATCCTAATTGTACAAGGTTATAAATATCACCACATACCATTTATATTAGGGAAAATATTTTGTAATAACCAGGGACTTCCTGTAGGCTAGTGGTAGGTAATAAAGGCCTATCGCACTATGGTTGTGGGTTCGATTCCAACAGCATTTTCCAACGCGATGGGTTATGCCCCACCCTGCAGGTTGTCCTTTTACTAAAACTATAGTATTATAATATTCCAAAAATAATCTTCATAAATGTTTTAACCTTAAACAATACTATCCAAAGTTCAACTTAATCTATTACAACCTTTATAGTTATCCAAAATACCTCAATCCAGACTTTCTCTAAAAGGTCCTTAAATTCCAAAATCAATTGTAACATTAGATTCCCCAAACAAAGTAAAGTTCCTCTTATTGTCACATAATAAAAATATGATAACCTTCATCATAATAAAACCTTAGTGAAAACAACATGTACTGCAGTACAATCCTTATATATCACATTATTCTTATAAACAGAATATAATCCTTGATTCCAAAAACAAAAATATATTAATTATTCAACTTCATATGTAGCAACAATATAAGCTTGGCCTTGATCCCTTGGCCTTTTATGAGGTAATTTTCCTTTGTGCTTAGGAAAATAATTTGCATAATGACCCATTTCCCTACAATTGTAGCATTCAACATTGATAGCTTCTTTCTTTCTCTTACAATCACGAGCTTGGTGACCTTTTTCTCCACATTTGTAACAAACTCCCATTCCTTTTAGGCAAGTACCAGGGTGATTCTTCCCATAATTATCACATAATGGAAAATCCTTCTTTCCCTTTTTCCATTTATCTGTCTCTTGTTCCACCGTTCTCTTCTTCTCTTGCTTTACTTTGTTGTCATAAGACTTAGAGATTTCCTTTTCTGTCTTGATAGCACACGAGACTATATCCTCGTATGTTGAGAAATATTGTGATACTAAAGCTCGACGAGGAAATTTCTTTAACCCCTCAAAGAAACGATCAATCTTACTTCTTGTGTTACGTATATAATCTGCTGCATGTCTCGCTAACCTTGTAAAGTTAGCCTCATACTTTGCAACATTCTCATCCTCCTTTTGTATCAGACTCAGAAATTGCCTTTCCATATCTGCTCGATGGTTATGTGGAAAGTATTTTTCTAAGAAAAGACCTTTGAACTCTCTCCATTCCATACTTGATACTTCTTTATCTTCCTTTGTATTTTGAATCAATGACCACCATTGATCGGCATCTCTAGTGAGGCGGTAAACTGCCATGATAACCTTCTCCCTTTCGCTACTCCCCAAGGCATGGAATATTTTCTCTTAGGAGTTTATCCATTGCTTAGCTACTAATGGATTTTTACCCCCATTAAATTTTGGCGGTTGTTTCCTCATGAAGCGGTCTAACATTGATCCTCCATGTTGCAGATTAGGGTGCTCCATACGAGTAAGGTTATTATTCATAACCTGAGTGAGTTATCCCAGTATGGTAATAAGTTGATCATCACCAGTTGTATCTCCAGATCCACAATAAATATCTTGAGTAGGAGGGAAACCCTTACACGGAGTGCGTGCATTGATACGGTTTCCATTCCTTCCACTAGGCTCCATTTCTAAACAATGGCATAAACTAGATTAGTTTATGAATCAAAATACATAATTCCATACTTGTAAAACAGTTAACACTAATTGAACTATTTATGGATATAATCCATAATCATAAAAAAAGTTTTCTTTGAAGAAGTATATACTTATAACCCTTCATAGTGGTTTTTAAAGAAAATGAGAATTATCCTAAGCATATCCCCCGGGAGTGTCGTAACCATGAGTACAACAAGGTCCGTTGTCGTGCACCAGTTCCCATTCGAGTCTAGCTCAAAGTGGTGTTTTCGGGTTTTACCCCTAGGTACATCTGTGCCAGAGCCGCCTCTACCTGCTCGTATCCAGACAGGGATGTATTTCTCGGAAAACTCAAAAAATCTCTATAATACCAAAATTCTAGGAAGTTCTTCTATACTAATCCTCAAAGTCTATATTCGGGCTATGTGCTCTAATCAGAGTTTATCTAAATCTAGCTTCCAAGGTTAGTACTAAAATGCCTCTGATACCAACTGTAACGCCCCGACCCCAGTTTCCCAGAGTCGGTGCATTACTTCGTAACATTGGCATGATCACAAAATATCAAGTCTCGAAAGACCGATTAGTTTAGTAGCCTTGGAAACACTAGATACATTCATAAATGTTACATTACATCATAAAGTTAAAAACTACAATAACGAATTCTCTATAGTACACACTCATATCCTCTTCTGACTATCCCTACAGGTCATTCATAAAATACTTCTTCACATCCTAGAAAATATTAAAACATTTAAAGGGGTGAGCTCAGATGCTCAGTAAGGATAAAAATATAGCGGAAGCTTTCATCAATAAACAAAAACATTTAAGGCAATGTATAACTAAAACAAAAGCCTTTTAAATTTGAACTTCAACATAATATGGAAAAAGTAACATGAGATAATGCCATTTACTTCTTCACATGGATATTCTACTAGTCGAATAATCACATGCAATATCAATAACCACTTTTATAATGATGGAATGAATAACGCCAGACTATCATAACCACGTAGCCAAGGCCTCGTGCCAAGACCACAAATAAGATTTTGTCAAGGCCTTGTGCCAAGACACTAGTTTGTCTCATGAGACCTACCGATGCGTTGAGGAGCTATAGCGGGCTCCACCCGTCACTTATCAAGTCCAATGTATTCCTCATATGAATAGGTTTAAACATATCATAAACCATAACATAATCGTATCAAATAAAACATGCATAAAGGAAACAAAAAATTTCAACATTTAAATCAAAAGATATCAATACAACACATTGGTATAATAAAAACGCTTTCAAAACCATTTTCAGTACCAAAATAAAAGAAAGTTAAAACTTTGTATTTATTTTTCATTAAAAAAAGTGATGGCTTGTAGAGGAAGACGAAACTCAAATAATGGTCACGGCGGCGGAGAAGTCGTTGTCACTGCATATGTACGGAAATAAAAACATTCCCTTTTTGTCGTTTAGTAAAACGCTTCATATAAAAAATATTCGTTTTGAATAAACGTAAAATTCAAAGGGGTTTATACACCGTATAAAAGAAAGTTGTGTATAAAACCAAATATGCCTCAATGAAAGGAGATTGAGACGAAGTCCTTAAAAAGATCATTTTTAAAATAAAATAGATGTATTATGTGTATTCACTATAAGTACACATAAAGAAAGTAAAATTACAATATAGGACATAATAATATCATGACATAATTTGAAAGTAGGAGATTAACCCAAAGAATGGAAATTGGGTTAAGAAATTCCCTTACCTCGTGTCCGACTTGACTCGACCGTTCTTTGATCTCCTGAATAATAAACTAGAGTTAATATCTACCTTCTTAAGAACCTTTTTCAAGTTAATTATTCCTTTTATATCACTTATTACCATTTCATGAACATTATGTAATTATTTAAGTTTATAACGGTCGTTTTGTCGATCTTAGGTACTTGAGTCAAAAATAAACTTCTTATAATTACACGTTGTTCATGTGGTGAAATATCCATTATATCCAGAATTATATTCATGATGTAGATATCATATATATCATATATATCTAGTATATACATTAATTTATAATATTACATAACATTTAGAGGTAAGAAATGAAATGCATTGTTCATGGAGACGGTAAGCCGTACGTACGCATGAACGCTACTTTCATTTCTATTTCGTATTTAATGGAATGAAATCATAATAGTATAGAGGTGTATTATAATTCCAATATAATATCATATAAAATATTATTTACTTCATCCTTTATACATCCCACATATGGCATTAACGATTCAAATCACTTTGAGGGGGCGGTAGTCCACACTTCCTAAAATGAAATTATCGCGTTTACCCATAATGGAAATCATAAAGTACGCCATAAATGAGAAATACAGAAGCATAAGGAAAACATAAACATAATATATATATCATATATGAATATAGTGTCATCAAAATGGCCACCATCAGAGGTGTTAAAAGAATATTGAACAATCATCGTTTCGTGAGGCAGTATTTCGCCACCCACAGAAACAGTATGTTCTTTAATCATTAGATGAAGGTTTGTGTAAGTGTAAATCAAATCCTTATAATAAAAACATACTAGTATATTTTATATACTGGTGTTGTTACAAAATAAAGGAATAAAAAGAGTTTAAGGGGTTGGAGAAGCAAAATAAAACAAAACAACATTAGAGAAGACATTACCTTAAAATCGGGTAAGTCTTTTTGATTTGAGCCAAAGGCTTCCTTGGGAAGACTTATGCCCAAGGTGAGGCTTCTAGGAGTAAGGGAGGGAAGTTGGGAGAGTATTTGGGCAGAGGTTGGCCGAGCCAAAAGGCTTTGAAAGTGTGAGTAAGGTGGTAGTGGTGGGGGCCTTTTATAAGTGGAGAGGAGGGGCACTCTTGGAAAGTAATGAAATGTTACTTTATTATATAATGCGTTTCGGATTTTAAAGGTCTCACACTTATATATTTCAAGGATAAGGTGATAAGGGTTCGAAATATACTCACCCAATAGGTTTTTGAAAAGTGTAAGCCTTGGATTTTACATTATCTTTTCATTTTATTTAAATCGTTAATTAATGAGGTAATCACTGCATCATCATGGTGTCATAAATAATTAAATTTATTTAATGTATAAAAATTATAAAAAAAATATCATGATGTAGGAAATAATTTTAAATTTCTATTTAATATTTATAGTCAAAAATATGACTTGTATATCCCCATTTAAAAATTGTTTTAGTAAAAAAACTTATGTTTGTGACATTTTTATTATAACTTTAAATAAAAGTTATTTATGTCATTTTCCTACCAAAGTGGCTCCATGGGGTCCCCAAGTTGACCCATGGATTTTCTTGGTCAGCCATAACACATCCAATTGGGTTAGGACAAGTGTAAAGGTATTTACATGTTTTTATAATATCATTTTTACCTTAAATTTCACTAATTACCTTTAATCGCGATTAATTAAACTTAAAAGTTACTATTCACCAAAAAATTATTTTAATCCCATTGAACCAAATTTTACTTCCTAATGAAAACCATGTATGTCGGATTTTTGAAAATAAAATCACAAAAGTGGTAATGTTTCATTTAAACGAAAAAATCAGTTATTTAACTACCACTTAGTGGTTTCACTATTCATAAAAAATTGAAGTTTTTCAGAACAATGCCAAAATTTCACCCTAAGATATAATTGATATTTGGAATTAAAAAATGATGTCTATTTTAAAAAATTCCAAACATATAAGTTTAATTAATTAATTATATAATTAATTCCCGCTGTCACAACAAATAGCGTGTTTTAAGAAACAATATATATCAAAAGGTTGACAATTGTTTATGTCTAATTTCAAAGTGAAATTAATTATAATGTACACCATTGGATAAAATGGTAAAAATATATTCTAATTATACATTAAAACCACTCAATAGTATAATTTAGCACTATAAATTATTTTTATTAAAAAATTTGTTTTTAAGTACTTTTCACTATTCATAAAAATTGGAAGTCCTCAGAAAATTACAAAAAATTCAACTTAGGATAACTCTGATATTCCGAATACAAAAACGAAGTCCATTTGGAGAGATAGAATTTATAAAATTTCAAAAAGTAGGTATTACTATTCATAACGGCTACTCTGATTAGTCACAGTGTGTTAGAACTCGAAGTTGCGTACAATGCAAGCTATTGCATTATTGAATGAGAAGCGTATCATGGAAGCTCGGGGAGTCACATTCTCCCCTCCTTCAATAAATTGCGTCCTCACAATTTTAAATTTTTCTTTGAAAATAAAAGGTTGAAAATAGAAAATACCTTTGTGGAAAACCCACATCGGAAATAGGGTTAATAAGAATATAACATTAAAAGAAAGAAAGGGAAGTACAAAGGTCACCCAAGATAGCCCATACTTGGATTCTATGAAAATATGGATATGGAAGAAAAACCAACCATCAAGGTATGATGGAGAGTTGTAGAAAAATGGATTAGGAGAAAGTTAACCATAAGAAAATCACAAACTTGTGATTAGTTAAACGATCATTGAATCCCTAGTTGGAAAAGTTAACCGACAACGTTTTTGTTTTAAGTTACCTTTTATAAAGTTGAGGAATTTATTTAAGAGATTTTCTAAGAACGTAAGGTAATATACTTACTTGTCGTGTAGACTTTCATTCCTTAATAAATTTTTACCACAAACCCATATTTCACTCCAAATGGTAACAGAACACAAAAATATTCTATTTATCACAGTTGTACAAGGTTATAAATATCACCACATACCATTTAGATTAGGAAAAATATTTTGTAATAACCAGGGACTTCCTGTAGGCTAGTGGTAGCTAATAAAGGCCTGTCGCACTATGGTTGTGGGTTCGATTCCTACAGCATTGTTCGACGCGACGGGTTATGCCCCACCCTGCAGGTTGTCCTTTTACTAAAACTATAGTATTATAATATTCCAAAAATAATCTTCATAAATGTTTTAACCTTAAACAATACTATCCAAAGTTCAACTTAATTCATTACAACCTATATAGTTATCCAAAATATCTCCATCCAATTGTTTACTTTATATAAAAGCATAACTGACACATTACTCTATATGAGAATAATATTAAGAGATACAACAAAATACAGTGTATATAAAAAAATAAGATACAGAATTTCTAATGCCTATATTCAAGGATTTCCTAGTAAGATATTATAAGTGGATCAAGGAATACATAACCTTTGAGGGTCTTGTTGGGAGTACATGAGTTTTATACTATAACTTCTTCAGGGAGATTAGGATGAGGAGTAAGATGAGGATCAGGGGAGTGGCAGGACTGTCCAAGGGGTGTGCGGGGTGTCCAGGGGGGTGCAGGGGTGTCTAGGGGGGTGGTGGGGCCATCCGGGGGGTCCGAGGTGTCCAGGGGGTGGGGGGCTGTCTAGGGGGGTCGGGGTGTCCTGGTGGGCGGGCTGTCCGCGGGGGTGGTCAGGCTGTCCAAGGGGGTAGGGGGAGTCCAGGGGGGTGGGAGGGCTATCCAAGGAGGTGAGCGGGGTGTCTAGGGGGAGGGTGGGGATGTCCGGGGGGGGGGGTACGAGGTGTTTTGGGGGTGGGCGGGCTACCCATGGGGGTGGAAGGGCTGTCGAGGGGGTCTAGAGTGTCTAGGGGGGTGGGCGGGCTGTCCAGGGGGTGGGCGGGCTATCCACGGGGGGGGGGGGGGTCGAGCTGTCCACGGGGGTGGCAGCGCTGTCCAGTGGGGTCAGGGGTGTCAAGGGGGTGGGGGCTTTCCAGGGCGTGGGGGCGTCCGGGGGGATGGGGGTGGTTGGCGGGTGTCTGGGGGTGGGGTGAGCGGGCTGTCAACAAGGGTGGGGGGGCTGTCCAGGGGGGCACATGCTGTCCAAGGTGGTGGGCGGGTGTCCGGGGGTGGGGTGGGCGGGTTGTCAACAAGGGTAGTGATAGGTGTGGAAATTGTACACCTAGAGTTTTATGAGGAAATACATATGAGGATGGATTGGAATCTTGGTAGGTTTTTCGAGTGGGATGGTCCCTCTGAGTATATAAAATGTATTATGAAATGTTTTAGGGAAATAGAATTATCATACAGGGCACATGTCTATAAGGTGATAAAATTATATTTTCATAGATGTAAGATGGAATTTTATGGATTTTTTGGACTAAATGAATCTTAATTAGTTAATTGAGATGAAGAAGTTCTCTATAAAAAATATTAGGAAAAATTGATCTGTTACAGGATATTTTGTTGCTTTCTATGGATTAATATCCTTAAAAATACCATTAGTAGTGGGTGATATAAAGAATCATTCCCATGATTGAGTTTAAGAGTATATATGGTTTTTATTATTTCTTCCATGACTTTTGGGTTGATAAACACTATAATTTTATTCAAAGATCTCATGAATATGATTTTCCATCCATATAATGTATCTTTAATCATTATATTTATAAATGAAATGAAAATATAGTTTGTGAAATTATTTTTTAATGATTGACATTGTGAAATATTAATGATTACAATTCAATAAAATTTGATTTATAAAATTAATTTTGTGTGTCAATATTGGATACAACAGACTAAGAGCTATTGAAATTAGAGAAGAACCAAGATTTTGGTCTATCTCAATCTCAACATCATGTCAAGGGGGTATCATCACAAACACCTAATAAAAAACAAAAACATAAACCCTAACAACCTTGGTATCCTCCAACATACCAGCTTTAATCTATTCTATAAAATTATGAACAATCACATAAACTAGGTGGTCCACATATCAACTTCCCACCTAAAATTCCCACTCAATAACAAAAACTATATTTTTTATATCCCCATATGATTACACAACACTCCTTCAGAATAATTCGATAAAAATATGTAAGTAATATAACTAGTTGATTCATTTGATGACATAGTATAGGTATATTTATAAGAAAAGAATACCCCCACAATAATCATGCAGCCCTGTCATTAGTTTAAACCCCCAGAACACATAAAAGAATATATTATAGACATTTACTAAGATATTTAACACCATAAGAATGAAAATACACTCTAAATATAGTTTGAGAGGATATAATGGTGTGTGTGAAAAATTTATGATATTAAATCAATTTAAATGAATATCGAACAAATGAGGGTTTACAGTACACTAAGAGTACCTCAAACAATCCAAAACCACTATAGAACCGCATATTCAAATTCATGAAATAGGACCTATAAATATTACCTCCATCTTTACTGATGACCACCTAATTGGAGCACTCTATTTATGGTTCTTGAACATAAGGAACAAACTATGTTTGGTCTCTACCAACTCAATCACCCCCTTGTAGATCATAATCTTGTTTCCCCTTACACTAAAATGGTCTCACTAGAAGCTACTTCTAATGATGGTCCTAAACCATTCATTCTCAACATAATAATGATCAATGAACCATTGGACACATCTAAATGATGATACAAGCTCATCACATATAGGTTAAATCAAAACAGAAACAAAAAAATAAACACATCAAAATCAAAACTAAAAACTGAAATATTAGATAAATTTCAATAAAAATAATGTACTTGTTAAGAAAATACTTAATTTAGGATGAGTATGATATGATTTGGCAAGAGATTCAGCACCTTGGATGGGATGGAGGAAGAGGAAGCTGAAGGAGCTCCAAGATTGCCAAACTGCTCCCGTTTAGGGTTCTGTATCGCGAATGGGGGAGAGGACGGGCCGTTGTTAATTTGGGAGAAATATTTACCAATGGTTTTTAAAAACTGTTGGTATATATTTTCAGGCCAAACCTATACCCACGGTTCCTTAGAAACGTTGGTAAAATCTCCCCTCAACCACACCTATACCAACGGTTCTCATTGAAATGTTGGTAAAACCCCCTAAACCACTTCTATACCAACAATTCCTTAGAACCCTTGTTAAAATCTCCCAAAAACAGACCTATACCAATGGTTCTAAGGAACCGTTGGTAAAATCTCCCCTAAACAATCCTTTACCAATGGTTTCATGAAACCGTTGGTATGGATGTGTGGGGAAAAACCCACATTGAAGTAGTGAAAATATTTGATATGTAACATTTTTCATGAATTAAATTGATTATTTGATATATGAGGAATGGTTTGGATAGGTATGACATGGGTGGGATGAAATTATTAATATCCCCTCAATGCATCAGTAGTCTCATGAGATGAATCATTTGGCCAATCAGAAGGATTTTTTCCTGATATGTTATAAACCGTCTTGAGTAAGTTCTTGATGGTAACCGTACCATGTACCTAGAAAACATGGAATCAAATAATTATGAATTGAATTAATGTATATTTTTTTATTATTTATCCCTTATATTATAATACATTATCATTTGATGTAGTTTATTTCCAATTTACTAATTAAATGGAATGTGTTTCAGTTACGTACATTTCCATAATTTGTTTTGTCCAGTTATATAAAGGGAACATGTGATCAGTTATTTAACTTTACATGTTTATTATGCTCATTTATTCATTACTTATTCTACTATATTTACCCTTAATGATCATTTTATCTCACCCTTATTTTCTTTCCTTTCCCCATGTTATGAAGAAGAAATGTTTGGATGAGATTTCAAGGATGCTATTAATTTAATTTTATTGTGTATCATGCATTATTTTCTACTTCCTAATGTAAAATGGGTATCATGTATGTAATATAATTATCAGAAACTTCTAAATAGATATATCCTTTGGGATTTTATTCATTTTAATCATGAAAATGTAATAAACTTAAGCACCAGCTTTGGGCTTCTAGGGTCTGGGTATTATAGTTGGTATTAAAGGAAGTTTAATAGATACCATGGAAACTAGATTTACAAAAAAAATAGATTAGGGAACATAACCCTAGGATATATTATGAGGATAATTATAGAAGAACATCCTTGATTTTTTGTAAGGTAGAGAATTTTTGGTCCTTCCTAGAAATACATCCATGTCAAGATACTAAAATTCAACATGGATTTGGTATAGATGTACCTAGGTGTAAAAACTACAATAAGTGTGTCAAGACAATTTTGAGAGTAACCTGATACATGACAACGTGACTTCATATTCACCTTTCTTGACATTCTTTGGTGATATGATTAAGATAACAAAAAATTTATTTACAATCTATTATGAAGTATTTGAAAGTAAATATATCCCAAAATTAACCATCTTTGTTATTATGATATTAGTTATGGAAATGTTTTTCAATTTATGATAAGTTTTCACTAGTTTTGGGATTATAAATTATGTTAGATAATGTTATGTTATAAACCAGTATATTATATTTTTTACAAATTGATCATGGAAGGAAGAATGAAATCAATAATCATGGACAATGTAGAGACTTCTCTGGTGATAAATCCGATATAGATGGTATTAAAAGTGATCAAGTTAAGGATATATTAGGGAAGCATAAGAAGGTTATTGCATATAACCTTTCTTAGATAGAGCAACTGGTTCAACAATGATATTTTCTAATGTTGGATCTATTTATGATATAGAGGCCCCCATAAATTAGTGGGACTATAAACCCAATGTATGCTGAGCAATGTATATATTATTTGGAGAATATATTCATGGAATTAGGATCTAGTGAAAAGGAAAAGGTATCAATTTCTGTGTATTGTCTTAATGGAGATAATTATCAATGGTGTTCATGGATCTGGAATACTAGGGAGGAAGAGGAATTTGAAATCGTGGATTGGAATGATTTTAAGGGCACATTTTTTTAAAAAAATATCTCCCTCATGAGAAACAGACTGAGATAAAGAGAAATTTCCTTAGTTTAAATAAAAATGAGGAAAAATGGATTATGAAGTATGAATATACCTTTATAAGGTTATCAATGTATACTATAGATTTCACATGCAATATGGAGTTCAAGTTTTATCACTTTCTTGATAGGATTAATCCAAGTATCTGAAGGGCATTGGTATCTCAAACCTTTTATTCATAGGATGAAATATTTTTTTGTGCTATCAAGACAGATAAATAATTATCGAAGTCTTATGGATTTAATGGTAAGAAATAAAAGAAGTGGATAGAAGAGAAAATAATAGATAAATGGAATAAGGGAAATAATGATTATCCAACATGTGATAAATATGGAAATAATTACCCTGAGAAATAATTAAAAGGATTGAGAGTTTGTTATAAATATAGAGAAAAGGGTAACTGGGAAAAATAATTCAAAGGGAATAATTAAAATGATTATATTCAGTGTCAAAAAAGTAATAGGATGAGGAACTATGAAAACAAATTCCACAAGAGTTAGGGGAATATACCTCAGAAGAATCAAAGGGATTAAGGTCATTTATATGTCATTGACACAACCAAAGTAGAATGATTAACATGATATTGTATTTGTATATATAAAATATGTTGAAAATGTATTTTATTTATTATTTTCTCATCATATGATTTATGAAATATATAAGTATTTTATTTCATCACATTTTAATTAATGATTTGAGATCATATGTTGAATGGTACCAAGAAAAGTGATTCAGTTGCAAGTTAATTTTTTTTTGAAAAAATGGTTTTGGGAAATACAATCCTTAGTATATTCTAGATGTTTAGATAATGATGTTGGATAAAGGGATTATTGACATGGATAAAATAAATTGGATAATACTAACTACCATGTAAATTATTCTAAAGTGATGGATCATAATCTTTTGGAATGTTTAACCATTTATGAAATGTTTGAAGTTGATATTTAGATAAGGTTTTAGAGAATAATGTATTACTTCACCATATGATGCAACTTGTGATAAGAGATAAAGTATAAATAGTTCAATGAAAAATTAAGGTATAATATTGTGTTTATGAAAAAGAAATGTATCATGTATGTATATTTACTTATATTTTTAGAGAGTTAAAGAATTTATCAACTCTAGCAAAGGGTATTGAAACAAAAATATTATCTTATTATCATAATTTTTATGATATCAATGAACTTTTTCATGCCTCTGGTTTATAGATTTGTGGTCAAAATATATCTCATGAACATGTTCCCTATCACTCTCTATCAGAAAAATATAGTTATATTTCACTTCCATGTCTATGTTTTCACTAATGTTCTCTTATTTGATTGCCCAGTTTTGTGGTGGACTTCACATTTTCCTTCATATCATAATAATAAGATGTGTTAGAAACCCTATTTATGATTTGTGTTTTAAAAAAATAGTATTTTAAAATATAAATTCCTTGATTACAAATATAATGTTTTAATTATGATGACACAATTTTATTAAGGTGGGGGGAATGTAACACCCAAAGAATTTACCCTATTTTTATTTTGGGATAAATTTAATGTTGTTTATAGCTTGATTTATACAAAACGCCAATTTAATATTATGTTACATAAAATATAAATTTTATCTGTCTCTAGATGGAATACCAATGTTATCTTGTGTTTCATTTAGTAATGACTTCCTTCGATGGATTGCGAAACACATAAGACCAAATTTTATCAAAGAAAAATATATTATTAAATTTTATTATTTAAAATAATAAGATATAATGTATCTGTTAAATTTGCGGTTATGAATATGATTAAATAACATATAAATATTTGGTTGAAATCATTGGATAGCAATTAATTATAAATAAATATAGAGACCCATTGAATATAATGGAATTTGTTTTATAAAAACTATTTTCATCCTGATAAAGTAATTTTATAATAATAAATTAAATTAATTAATATTAGTGAATTATATTAGTAATATATATATATTATTCACTAAAATATTCTTTAAATTCATCTAAAAAATTCATTATCCTAATATGAGAACAAACGTAATATTATACATAAATCCAATATTTATATAAACACATTTTCCACTATTTAATGGGACACCTATTCTAAAACATAATTTTAAATATGTATATAAAATATATATATATAATTTTTGTAGGTGGAACCTTAAAATTATATTAGGGTGATTTTTTTGTATTTTTTTTATGATGTTTTGCTTTTTATGAATAGTTAAAATACAAGATTTTAATTGAAAAATGATTATTAATATAAATAATTCATAAGGTTAAATTATATATTTAATTGGTTTTAAGCTAAAATTAGTTAAATCTTAAATATATTAATACAAATTAGGTTATTATAATCATTTTTATATAGAATTCTGTTATACAAACTTAGTGAACATTTGGACATTTTCACTTTGAAAGGCCGCTTCGTCATCCCATCCGTGAGATTAATTTTAAATTTATTTATGTCACTTATTTGATTAGAATTTAGAAAAATGGATTCAATATTTGTAATAAGTAAAATTATAATTTTTAATAATTTAAACTTAGTATTTGACCAAAAATATTAGTGAATTCAATTAAAATTAATTACAGTGATAAAGACAAAAACCAGCTTAACGAGGGATTAAACATTAAACTTAAGATACAAAATGACGTAGAAACATGTCCAAAACCCATTTTATAGAAATATCTCAATAATATTATCAATTTTATTAAATTGGGTTTATTATTTGAAGAACATTATTTAATAGAGACCTCTCAATAGTCTTTTCCTTTTTATATTTACAAGAATGGCACTCCTCCACTTTAAAAAGGAACTTAATCCCTCTCAATACCTCTCAAGAATTTTGAATATTCTATATACTACCTGAATAATATCCCAAAATCCTCCCCTCATCCTAGAATCCTCACATTTGGCACAAACACAACCAAGTATGTCTTTTGGTATAAACCAAAAGGAGTTACCTGAATAAGAGGTAACATATTTCAACGATCACTTTTGTTTCATTTCATTTACCACCCCTTAAATCCTTATTATATTTAATTATATATAAAAAATAAGTATATTAAATTTAATAAGATGTTTTTAGGCTAATATTTATACTTACACTTTCATAAACTTCCATCAAATGGGAAACACTCATCGTTCATGTATACAACAGACTACCACGTCACGAACTGATGTCGTTCATTCTTTCATTACCACCTTTCAAGGTTAGAAATAATGATTAATTTATAGTTTATATATGATATATATAATATATATAATTTTTTATAATTTTTTAATTTTTATATAACAAATTTCTTCATTCTTTCCATCTTAAGGTAATACGGTAACATTGTTTGTGGATTTGTGGACTACTTACTCTTGAAAGTGATGTGATTCAGTCACACATTACCTGGAATGTATTAAAGATGGTTGTAGTAAAAATATGTGATTTATATAACATAAATATGATACTTTAATGATAACACACACACACAGACAAATATATATATATATATATATATATATATTTCACTTACTTTCTAAATACGATAGGGAAATGGCTGTAGAGTTCATGCGTACGTACGACCTACCATCACCAAAAAGGTGTATTTCATTTCTTATCCACAAATTTTATGGATTACTATAAATAAATATATAATAAATATATATATATATATATATATTATATTTAAATCATTATTTAAATTATGTATATGATGAACTCATGATCTAATTAGTTGAAATGAATAATAATAAGTCAAAACATACTTGAAAAATAATGCAACTAACACCCAAAATAGTAAAAATAATGAAAGATTATTAACAAATAGGTAATGATATGTTATAGAAGGATTATATATGATATAATAAATTATAATATGGTTCTATTATAAGTTAATAACATTCTTGAAACCATTATACATGAGGTTAAAGATCATTCTACCAAAAGGGATTATAAGGTAATAAATTTTATCCCAATTTACAATCCATTGAGACTTATTTTTTATTATGCACCAATTAAATTTAATATGGGGTATATACTACAAATTTTTCATTTAATATCACGATTCAATAAAATTTCATGGAATTTTATGTTTCAGTTTTAACTATCTTATCCAAGGGGTTTTGATTTGAAAATTACCCATTGGTAAAATTTTTCTTTGCAGTCTCACTTTCTATTGTGATTATAAACATTATCTTGAAAAAATAAATTAATTAGGTCTATTTCCAATTGAAAAAAATTTATTTTATACATCCATACTTTTATTTGATGATTGTAATTATTCTTTAAACTGTATTCAATTTTTACATATGCTGTGTACTTGATATTTATTTCAATAACTAGGGAAATATTATTAAATCAATATCTTTTACTCAATATAGATTTTTGATAAGGAACATTGTTCAATAATTAAATCAATTATTCGATATATGATTAATATTTTGGATAGGAAAAACATGGGTGGGGACTATTTATAGATATCCACTCGATGCATTGATAGTCTCATGAGATTAATCATTTGTCCTATCAAATAATTTTTTACCTGATATATTACAGACATTCTTGTGAAAGGTCTTGACGGGAAAGGTACCATGTACATCGGAATCATGGATTCCAATAATTGAGAATTTACTTCATTCAGATTGAGTTATTATTTATCCATGCTATTTTATCTTTGACATTATCTCTGTATGTATTTCATTCTTAGTTTATTGATTAAATAAAACGTGTTTTAGTTAATTACCTTTCCATATATATTTAGAACATCAAGTTATATAAATAGAATGCATTCTTAGTTTTCTACCTTTCTATTTTGATTATGATCATTGATTTATTGATGTTTATATTTTACTTAACCTTACTGAGAATTTGAAATCAACCTTATTTTTGTTTCCTTTCCCCGAGATATGAAGAATAAATCTTTGAATGATATTTAAAGGATTATATTAATTTTATTTTATTATGTATCATGATTTATTTTATAATTCCTACTTTAATATGGGTATCATTTATGTAATTTTTTTCTAAAACTTCTAAATTGATCAGCCCTTCTGAATTTGATTCCATGTAATCATTCTAATGTAATAAAGTAAGACACAAGCTCTGGGATTCTAGGGATGAAGAGTTATGGTTTTCTGTGAGGATAATCATTCCATTTTCTATCATATTTAAATGAAACACAATTCCTCCTAGTTCTAGCCATTTAATAAAATAAATAATCATATAGTGAACAAAAATAATCATAGTGAGTAATTATGTAATCATTAGAAAATTATTACTATGATTTTTAAATCCTGACAAATAATTTGTTAATTATGAAAACTTTGGGTTAACCTAGTTCATCAATGGTATTTATCTATTCAAATACTTTATAATGGTTTATAAAAAAAATGAGAATTAACCTACAAATATCCCTCGAGAGTGTCTAAACAGGTGTGTAGTATTAGGTCTACTCATCGTACACCGGTGATGATTAAGTTAGCAACCAATCCAACCCTTTGAGGGTTATTACGCCTTGGTGCATCTATTCCAAAACCTCATCCACTTTATGGTATATAGAAAGGGATTTATTTTCTTATAAAACACAGAATATCTATTTTACCAAAACTTTTGGATCTTATCTTGTACTTAGACTTATCAATAGGGTTTTCAACAATGTTTTCTAACCCTAATAACAAAAAAATACTAATCCTTGATTTTATACCAACTATAATTGTAACGACCCAAACATTCATTAATAGAAATTCCTCCTGATCTAATTAAATGCCTTATTATGGTTATATAAAATTTGAACCTCATTGGTTTTATATTTTTGGATTTTAAAATACCGTTATGAATTGTGACAGTTGTAAATAAAGTCGTTGAACAATGATCACATGATTAGTATAAATATAGGGATTTAACAAATCCAATTTACTCAGAAAAATGAAGCGATGGCCTCATCCAGTAGACTTTTCCCTTACGAAGCCCAGTTTTCAGAGCTCAGAAATGAGGTGGAATCATTGTGCTTCACTCATGACCAATCCCAATCCATTCTTGAAAACGTTAAGCTTGAGCGGAACTGACTACCAGAGAAGTGGAAGTTAAGAGAGATTACCACCCAAGTGATGTTATCTGTGCCAGCCCAACAGTCTATCACCATCACACACCTTACACTTAGGTTTTATGCGGGTGTTATAATGGGTTATGTAACGAGACCCTAGCACTATAATTATGTAAATTATTCTTGTATAGAAAATATACATTCTTTTTATTGGTACCTTGTAAATAGCTTTTAAAGCACAAATAGTATTTTTAGTTAATATTCAACTAAGAAATCTATTTTTATTAATTAATATATTTTTAAACAAAATATTATTTTAATAAAATATTATTATTATTAAATTACTTTTTATTGATGGTCATATGATTTTATGAATGCAACTATAATTTTTATTAAGGTTCGAAAGTAGTTTTTGTCAAAACCAATGAATTTTCGATAAATGTCTCTTTTTATTTTAAATGAAAAAATTCACAAATTTAGAAAATTATTTAAATAAAATGAATATTATTTTTGGAATCAGGATGTTGAAATGATCAAATGGTGAATTTTTCATAATTTTCTGAGACAATCATGTTTTTGGGTAAAAATTAAATAATATTTAAATATATAATGTGTTTTATGACATCAAAATGACCAAATAATAATATAATAAAATCATGAAATCATTTTTTTCGGCCAATATATGTTTTAGTATTAAAATAATTTAATTTTATATTTTTATGATTTATTTTACAAAGCTTTATTGGACCCTTCAAGACTTATAAAACATTTTGTCTTTTTAAATTGTTTTCCTTGAGAATGTGACTCAACTCCAATTAATCAACCCTATTATTTTAAAAGGTTTGGCCATTTTCATTATAAAATATTTTTTTCCACTCCCCTTTGTAAAAAACCATGCGCTGGTTTGTGGTTTTGATTAGTTTAATGTGAGGTGTCCCAAACCTAAAAAATGAAGAATTCCCTCTCCTTTCCTATATAAACCCACCCAAGCTTGCACTTCCTCTTCTCTCAAAGCCTTTTAAGTTCAACCAAACCATTCCATCCTCTCTCTAGAATCCAACCAAGGTTCCCCAAGCTCCCAAGAATCCTCTCTCAAGCCTCTCCCAAGCTTTTAGGATCACACTTCCAAATAAGGGATTTCTTCATTTCTCATTTTTGTCCAATTTTTGTTAAGTTGTTATGCCCTTTTGTTTTTAATTAAAAATGTTGGGGTATTATTTCAACCCTCAAAATACATCCATATGTATGTTTAGATGATGGGATACCCCTTTGTCTCTCATTAATTCCTCCCATGTACACCCGTTACCATGCCAAAATTCCATGAGAGATTTCTCTCTTCTCTTTTACATCCAAGTAATTCTTTTGTATTTTCATCTAAATTACATTAAATTTTGTAGGAAATGTATCTATATGAATCCATTACATTCCATTTAATGTACATATGATGAGGCTCCCATTTCTCCCTCATCAACCATTTTCATGAATCCTTATGTTACGCCATTATGCTGCTGAAATTGCACCGCGTTTTTCCAAGCCAAGATCATTGTGTAGTGAATACCATACCCATGTATATATCAAGGGTATTCAACTTTATGAACATATACATATTTAATGGTACTTTAATTTATTTATTCCACATTACTTAGTTATTTAATAACTTATGATGTTGATTTATTACAAGTTATGTGATCCATGTGGCACACTTAGGCATGAAATGAAATGTTTAAGAAGGGTGCACCTTGATAGTGCTTCAATGCATTGGGTAACGTATAATATCATGAAAACTCATGTGAAATGAGTGATGACTCATGCTAATTCATATTCAAAGATGGTTTACTCATGATTTATGTGCAATGAGGATTTACTCATGCTCTATGTGAAATGAGCATTGGCTCATGCTAATTCCATGTTAAGTGTTGTTGCCACATTTCCATGTTATGATTATCTTACTTTATCAAGAATTTATGTTCATATTTCTCTTGTTATACATTGATATTTATATTGTATAACATTTATTTTATTCCTCATGTTATTCCATGTTTATTCCCTTACTAGGATTTATATCTCACCATTTTCTTATGCATGTCCTTAGGTTATCCCATGAAATGCTAAGTACGAGGGAATGTAGTGGTCATGAAAATGAAGTTTTCAATAATGATGTTGTGTGTGTTATGTTACAAGATGTTTTTTAATGTTCCTAATACCCAAATACACTATACCTCTTGATCTTATATGTTGTATCAAGTGATGATTTTATGTAATAAATAATGTTTATGTGTGGAATAAAGTTCAATGTTTTTCTAGTTGGTATTAGAGGATAGGTATAGTTATTTTTGGGAATATAAAAGGAAACCCCTAGTAAAGACATAGAGACAAGAATATGTATAATAAAAACATCCCTAAGTATTGGTGAGTATTGAGTATGCGATTTATCAAGAAAATACATCCCTGTCTGGATACGAGCAGGTAGAGGTGGCACTGGCAGAGATGTATCCTAGGGGTAAAACCCAAAAACACCGCTTTGAGCTTGACTCAAACAATAACTAGTGCATGACAATGGGAAATTCTACAATCTTGGTTATGACACTCCCATGGGATCTGCTTTGGGAAATTCACAAGCTTTGTATGAACCCTTATTAAGGGAATTAAAAAAATTCCCTATGAATATATGTTAGGAAGTAGATCATGGATAACATAGATTGAAGACTATAGATTCATAAGTTAAGGAAATAAAAGTTATTTATAAGTCATCAGTTTGGTTCTTGGATTACCCTTTAGGTGTTACCCATAAATTTCATTTTATTCTAGCCAATGGCTGGTAATAGGTGGGATCGAGCTAACAACCGATGTGAAGATCAATGTGACGAATGTGCTAATGAGATGCCCAATCCGATGGGAGCATGAATAACAAACTTTGTGACACTTCCCTCTTAGTTAACTCAATATTTTAATATAAACAAGGGCCAAGAGGGATGCTTAACCCCCCCTAAGAATGAACAAGTCCTTATCAAGAGCTTCATGAGACAAAGGCCTCAAACTTTTAATGGATCGTCTGATCATTGAATCATCGAACAACAGATCAACTACATTGAAAAGATCTTCATCATCCTTCAATGTTTTGAAAAAGAGAAGGTTCTCTTGAATGATTATCATATAGAGTGTGAAGCTGATCAATGGTGGAAGTTGATCAAAAATATGATGCCTGATGAGGTGATCGAGGTGTTGGAATGGAAGGATTTCTGGAAGATGTTTATCAATAAATATTTTCCACGCACCCTCCAACTTAAGATGAAAAGGGACTTGCTTTCCCTCATGAGAAAAGAAAACAAATCTGTCTGAGTGTACGAGGAAAAATTCACAAGTCTTACACGATACGCCTCCAGCTTTGTCGTTACCCCCTGAATTCAAGGTTGAATACTTCTATGGAGGGCTGAAACCTAGCCTATAGAAAGCACTGGTGATCAGTGACTTCAACAACTATAAGGAAATTGTCTGATGAGCCCTCAAGGTTTGAATTGAGATTAGAGAATCTCAGGGGTATCATGAGGATAAGAAGTGTAAGGTGGAATTAAATGATGGAAGTTCGATGGATAAATCCAAAGGTTATAAGAAGATCTAGAAACCCACATGCCAAAGGTGCGGAAGCACCCTGAAAATTTCTTGAAGGGGATGAGGAAATTTATTTAGGTTTGGAAGAGAAGAGATCCTAGCTGTTAACTACCGACAATAGAAACCTGTGACTGCATCAGAGGAAATTAATGCTCCGTTTGAACCTCAACACATTGTTCACTACTACAACTACAAATAACCAGGGCATATTGCAAATCCGTTCCATAAACCATGGGTTTTCGGAGGCAACGAACAACCTCCAAGGCAGCAAGAGAGAGCTTTTTCCATCACTACTGCTGAAGTGAATCCCGACAACAAAGTGGTGATAGGTACGCTAGTTATTCATTCAAGAATAGATAACGTCCTTTTTATTTAGGTTCTAGGCATTATTTTATATCCCCAAAGTTTAGTAGAATAATCCCAGCACCACGAAAAATCATGGAAGTAAAGATGTCGATAAGTAAAAAAAATGGGGAAATCATTGCATCCCATGAATATAACTCCTCCTCTATCATAATCTGTGGATTGAATTTCCCAATATACATTGTCATACTCCCTCTAGTGGAATTTGATGCAATTATTGGCATGGATTGACTTTTCTTATATAGGGCCAACATAAATTGCCGTGAGAGGGAAATCACTCTCCATGTGAAGAATCGACCCCCAATTCTATACAAGTGAAAGGAGGAAGATGAATCTTCTTTAGCTCCATCATCTCATGCGGGGATATATCCCTATGAGCATGAATTTCTGGATCAAATGATTGAGACTAAGGAGGCAACCATCCTTTAAGACATGCCTATTGTGAAGGAATTCACTGAAGTGTTTCTAGAGGAATTTCTTTGTCTTCCTCCTAGAGGAGATGTTGAAATCTCAATTGATCTTATACCTGGGGCATTGAAAATATCCAAGACTCTGTATAGAATGGATTTTGTAGAGCATGAGGAGCTGAAGAAACAACTACAGAAGAATCTGGATAAAGGTTTTATACTCCCAAGTACTTCACCTTGGGATGCACCGGTCCTCTTAGTCAAGAAGAATAATGGGTCAATGTGCCTTTACATCAATTATCATGAGATTAAAAAAATCATGATAAAGAACAAGTATCCTCTCCCACGAATCCATGAATTGTTTGATTAGGTGCATGGACCACAATACTTCTCCAAGATGTATTTTCGGTTGGGATACTATCAAGTAATGGAGAAGAAGGAAGATATCCCAGAGACTGCTTTTCATACATGATATGGGCACTATGAATTCATAGTATTTTTTTGGACTCACTAATGCTCTAGAAATCTTCATGGACTTGATGAATAGAGTCTTTAGGGATTACCTCGACAAATTTGTGGTAGTCTTTATATATTATATTACAATATACTCCAAAACCATGGAGGATCATGAGAAGCATCTAAGAACTGTCCTAGAGACCTTACAGAAAGAGAATATTTATTCCAAGTACATCAAGTGTGAGTTATGGTTGAAGTAGGTCTGATTCTTGGGCCATATCATCACAAGCAATAGGATATTTGTGGATCCCTCCAAAACAGATGTAATTTAGGGATGTTCGAGGCCAACATCGATAACAGATATCCATAGCTTCTTGGGGTTAGCTTGAAATTATCGATGATTTGTGAGAAATTTATCACGATTGTCCAACCCTATTACCAAGCTAACTTAGAAGGGAGTAATGTTTTCTTGGAGTGATGAATGCAAATAAACCTTCAAGAAGATTAAAATGTGGCATATCACTGTGGCCATTCTCACTCTACCCACAAGTGGAAAACTTTCGGTGGTATTCAGTGATGCATCGAAGAAGGGCCTAGGCTATGTGTTGATACAAAATGACAAATTCATTGCCTATGATTCAAGGCAGTTGGATGTTCATGAGCTAATTTATCCAACACATGATTTGGAGTTGGCTGTGGTGATCTTCTATTTAAAAATTTGGCGGCATTATTTCGTTGTGGATAAGTATGAAATATATACAGACCACAAAATCCTCAAGTATATATTCACATAGAAAGAGTTGAACATGAACCGATGAATATGGTTATAGCTGATCAAGGACTATGACTTCTCAATCCATTACCACCCTGGGAAAGTGAACAAGGTGGCAGATGCTCTATGTACAAAGGACCCAGTGATTTTATCACTAATGAGAATTGAGAAGTATCCATTCTTCTTAGATTTGATGAAGATGGATATATGAATCATAAAAAAGAGAACATGATCGATCCTATCACACATTATTTCTCAACCATCTCTTTTGGAAAGGTTAAAGGATAATTAAAAGGATAATGTGGGAATTCAAATGAAAGTGGATGTTATTAGAAGAAGGAAATCCTCAGAGTTCAAAATTAATGAAGAAGGAATTGTGAGATTTTGGAAAAGACTATGTGTTCCATCACATTTAGAGTTGAAGAAGGAACTTTTGGATGATTCACACAGTTCATAATTTTCTATTCACCCAGGAAACAAAAAGTTGTATCGAGATCTACGAGAGTATTATTGGTGGGATAATATGAAGATTATCGCTGAATTTACATCAAAGTGTATGGGGTGTCATCAAGGGAAGTCTGAGAGACAGATGTTTAAGGGGATGATGTAACCATTACCCATACCAATATGAAAATGGGAGAACATCACCATGGACTTTGTCATCGGACATTCAAAGACATCCAAAGGAAACAATGCAATATGGGTTGTTGTGGATCGTCTTACAATGTCTGCAAACTTTATTGAAATTTGGTAGGATTTATCATTGGATCAACTGGAATAGATATACATCAAGGAAGTGGTAAGGATGCATGCAGTGCCACTATCTATTGTATCCGATCAAGATCCATGATTCACCTCTACATTTTGGAAGAGTCTTCAACATGATCTGGATACTGAACTGAACTTCAGTACGACCTATCATCCTCAATATAATGGCCAATCTAAGAAAAATATTCAGACACTTTAAGATATTTTATAGTCATGTTCAATGGAATTTAATGGAGGATGGGATCAACATATTCCTCTGGGTGAATTCTCCTACAACAAGAGTTTCCACTCGAGCATCCGAATGACACCTTATGAAGCCCTGTATGGGAAGAGGTTCAGAACACCGATATGTTGGAATAAAGTTAGTGGAAATATGCTACTAGGACCATAAATGGTCGAAGAAATGGTGGAGAAGGTGAAAACCATTCAACAGCATATCAAGGTAGTCCAGAGTCAACAGAAGAGTTATGCAAATAACCATCGATAAGACCTTGATTTTAATGTTGGAAACATTGTATTTCTATGTATATTTCTATGGAATATGTTTACAAGGTTTGGATAGAAAGGGAAGTTAACTCCTAGGTACATAGTCCTATTCAATATTCTTGATCGTGTTGGGACTATGGCCTATCGACTAGCACTTCCACCTACCATGGCCAATGTACATGATGTTTTTCATGTATCCCTCTTAAGTAAGTACATATTAGACCCCTCACATATACTCTCCTCATAGGTAGTATAGCTAGAACATGATCTTTCTTATGAGGAGCAACCCATGAAGTTCTTAGATCGTAGAGAAAAAGTTCTATGAAATAAGACAATTCCCCTCATCAAGGTGTTCTGGAAAAACCACAAGTTTAAAGAATAGATTTGGGAATCTGATGAAATGATGAAGCCGAGTTACCCACATCTGTTTTATTGTGGGAAAATGAAATTTTGACGGAAAAATTTCAAAAGAGGGGAGGATTTTAATGACCAAAACTTTCATTAATGGAAATTCCTCTTGATCTAATTAAATTTATTATTATGGTTATATAAAAAGTGAACTTCATTGGTTTTATGTTTCTAGATTTTAAAATACTCTTATGAATTGTGACCGTTTCTAATATAGCTGTTGATCAGTGATCACATGATTGTTATAAATATAGGGATTTAATAAATCCAATTTACTTAGAAAAAGGAAGTGATGAACTCATCCAGTAGACTTTCCCCATATGAAGCCCATTTTTCAGAGCTCAGAAAGGAGGTGGTGTCATTGGGCTTCTCTCTTGACCAATCCCAATTTGATCTTGAACACATTAAGCTTGAGTGGAACTGACTGTGGGAGAAGTGGAAGTTAATAGAGATTACCACCCGAGTGATGTTATCAGAGCCACCACAAGAGTTTTTCGCCATCACACACCGTACCCTTCAGTCGTATGTTGGTATTATTAGGGGTTATGTAATGCTACCCTAGCACTATGACTATGTTCATTATTCATGTATAGAGAATATACATTCTTTTTACTGTTACTTTGTAAATAGTTTTTAAAGCACAAATAGTATTTTTTGTAAATATTAAACTAAGAAATATATTTTTATGTATTCATGGATTTTTGAATTATATAATATTTTAATTAATATTATTATTATTAAATTACTTTTTATTAATGGTCATATAATTTTATGAATGCAATTGTAATTTTTATTAAGGTTTGAAAGCAGTTTTTGTCAAAACCCATGATTTTTTTATAAATGTTTGATTTTATTTTAAAAGTATAAATAAAAATATTTATAAATTTATTTAGATAAAATGGATATTATTTTTGGAATCAGGATGTCAAAATTATCTAACAGCAAATTTTTCATAATTTTCTGAGACAGTCGAATTTTTGGGTAAAAATTAAATACCGTTTAAATATATAATGTGTTTTATGACATCATAATAACATAATAGTGATTTAAT
This sequence comes from Viscum album, assembly GCA_963277665.1. Classification (NCBI taxonomy): domain Eukaryota; kingdom Viridiplantae; phylum Streptophyta; class Magnoliopsida; order Santalales; family Viscaceae; genus Viscum; species Viscum album. Next base: position 1,472,042,367 of record OY728158.1, read on the forward strand.
AAAATACTATAAACATTATTTTTGTCCAATATATGTATTATAATTAAATTAATGTAATTTTAGATGTGTTTTATTTATTTTAAAATGCTTTAGTGGACCCTTCAAGACTTATAAAACGTTTTGTCTTTTTAAATTATTTTCCTTGAGAGTGTGACTCAACTCCACATAAGCAACCATATTATTTTAAGAATTTAGGAAATTTGAATTATAAAATATTGTTTTCCACTCCTCTTTGGAAAAAAACATGGGCAAAAATCAAGGGATGGTTTGTGGTTTTGATTAGTTTAATGTGAGGTGTCCCAAACCAAAATAATAAAGAATTCCCTCTCCTTTCCTATATAAACCCACCCAAGCTCTAACCTAATTTTCACTCAAATAATTTGGAGTTTTACTAACCCCTAATATCCTCTATCTAGAAACCTCCCAAGGTTCCTCAATATCCCAAGAAGCCTCTCCCAAGCCTTTGGGATCACACTTCCAAGTAAGGGATTTCTTCCTTTCTCATTTTTGTCCGATTTTATTTAAGTTGTTATGCCCTTTTGTTTTCAATTAAAAATGTTGGGGTATGATTTTTCACCTCCCCCATACATCCCTATTTATGTTTGGATGATGGTATACCCCTTTACCTCTCATTACTTCCTCCCATGTACACCTGTTACCATGTCATAATTCCATGAGGGATTTCTCTCTGTTATTTTACATCCAAGTAATTCTTTGGTATTATGCATATAAATTCTATTAAGTTTGTTGGGACATGTATCTATATGACCCCATTAATTTCCATTTAATGTACATATTATGAGGCACCCATTTCACTCTCATCAACCATTTTCATGAATCCTTATATCACACCGTTTTGCTGCCGAAATTGCATCGTGTTTTCCAAGCCAAGATCATTGTGCATTGAATACCATACCCATGTCTATATCAAGGGTATTCACCTTTATGCACATATACATATTGAATGGTAATTTAATTTATTTATTCCACATTACTTAATCGTGTAATAACGTATGATGTTTATTGATTCCATGTTATATGATCCATGTGGCACACTTAGGCATGAAATGAAATGTTTAATAAGGGTGCGTCCTGATAGAACTCCAATGCATTGGGTAAAGTATAGTATCATGATATATCATGTGCAATGAGTGTCTAATCATGATAATTCAAGTGCAACTAGGGTTTACTCGTGCTTCATGTGCAATGAGGGTTTACTCATGCTCCATGTGCTATGAACCTTGGCTCATGCTAATTCCATGTTAAGTGTTGTTGCCACATTTCCATGTTATGATTATCATGCTATATCATGCCTCTATGTTCATGTTTCTATTGTGATCCATTGATATACCTATTGACTAACATTTACTTTATTCCTCTGGTTATTCCATGTTTATTCCCTTTCTGGGATTTATAGATCACCCTTTTTGTATGTATGTCCTCAGGTTATCCCATGAAATGCTAAGTTTGAGGGAATTTAGTGGTCATATAAAGGAAATTTTAAATAAATCTATTGCATGTTTTACGTTCTAATCTATTATGCAATGTTCCTAATCCCCAAAGACACTAGATCTCTCGATCTTTTATTTTTTATAAAGTGAATATTTTATGTAATTAATCATGTTTAAGTGTGTAATAAAGATCAGGGTTGTTATAATAATGACTTTGGAATTTTAAAAATAATTATTACATATATTTAGATGAATATTAAATAGATTTTAAAATAATATATACATGAGGATCATAAATATTTAGTGTTTTTAGATACTAGACATATAATAATAATACTTCATGAAATATCCATAGAATATCCCACAAAGTTCATTTCACATATTATACTTATTAAATATACCCAACACAAAACCTTTCTTCATAACCTGGGGAAAATTGAAACATAAGAAAGTAAGATATCATTTTATCAATTAGGGTAAACATGTGAGATATCAATCAATGATCATATGTGGTCATAATCATATGGGTATGAGAATATTATCATAACTTAAGAAAGTAATACCCAATCAATCAATGATCTTTAATCATGAATCATGGAATAAGGTTTTTTCTCAATATAAATATATAAGAAATAAGAGTGTGAAATCATCAATAATAAATAATGAGTCCTAATAATATATCATAAGCATAAGACATAAGTTTGTGTCATACACATTAGAAAAGAAAAAGAATTTTCTTAGTCAAGGATCACATCCAATAATATCACAGTGGATTGGGTTCACTCTCTATTCCATTATTTACATAGACAAAGTTCACTGACATGATTATCTTATTGAAAAAATTCCTTTAATTTTCTAGGTTCAATTCCATTTCCAGACCTTATTTTCTCATGATATATACATCTTAACCCAATAAATTAGAGGGATATATAATTACAGGCTCAAGAATCATATGATAAAAACCAAAGATATTTTTTTCATAAGATCATGAAAGATTCATCATATCATCATATCATAACATGTGAAAAGGAAATAAATTTCATAAAATTTTCATCATTTTCTTATAACATCACCAGTGGAAATAAAATGAATTTTGGAATGGTTTAATCATATCATTTTAAGTAAATTGTAAATAAATAGTTTTTATAGAATCATTCTTAAACAACCATCATAATAATCCATATAGAGAAATAAAGTGGACGATATGATAAGATCATATCCCAATTAATTATAAGAATCCTTAAATAATGTTTAAATATATGAAAAATACAATTAAAATATTATTCAATATTTTCTTTGAAAACATGATAAAACACCTTTTATTTTTTGACATTGTAACTAAAAATCCATAAAATATCGAGATACTCATTTTCTTTGAAAATAGATAAATAAAATTTTAAAGGAATCCTCATAGAAAAGAACGATCATGATAGAGGAAAAATATATTCACGCCATATACATTTAATGAAAACATTCCTTCTAATGTTTTGTAAAATGTCAAAAAATGACTTGTTAGAAATACTTTTAGAACTATTTCCTTTCAAAACATTGTAAATATATACAAATGTTATTAAAATTAACATTTTATAATATTTAAATTATATTTAACAATCTTTATAAAACAATTTTGAAGAGTATGGACATGGAAAAAATGTCCATCTACTAAAAAGTAAATAAAATTGAGTTTCCCTTAAAACCATTTTTCTCAGAAATTTTATGTACCTAAAAGAAGAAATTGGTACTAATATATAAAAATTAGTGGAAAAACCATATGATGATAAAATATATGTATTTTAAAGGTAATGATATATTTAATTTCACACAAAAAAAATTTATCATAGACAATCCCGAAAAGAAATTAGATTGCAGCATAAATCCCTTACTAGTTTAGTATGTTTTGAACCTTGAACACCTTAAAATAAATAAAATAAAATTAAACATTAAATACCATGAATATAAATAGATTCATAATATAATATATCAAATTATATATAGACATTCCTAATAAAATAAGATACGTTTATAACATAATATATTTCCTACAGAAGAAAATTTGAGATGATAAACACTTACCACCTTTGTAATCTCCAAATAAAAACATAATAAAAGAGATAAATTGATATTTATTTTTAAATAATCATAATTTTCATGATAAACATCATAAAATAAATTATTTGTCTATATATACACAAGATAAAGGAAACATGGGGTGAATATTAAATATTTATCATAAAAATAAAAGTGAGATGATAAAGCCTTACAACTCAGGAAATGCTTGAATAAAAAAGACATTGAGTTAAGGAACATAAAATTATTATGTAAAATAAATAATTTACAAGAAATAATATATTTAAACACATTCATGGTGTAATAATTTTATCTTATAAAATAAAACATGGTGATTAACATGAATTATGTCTCAAAGAAATGAAAGTGAGATAACGAAAACCCTTGTAACATTTATAACATTTGAATTAATACCTCGTGAAAGGGATAACATAAAAGGAACTTGTAATATCATGATTAAATATTTTTTAATGATATAATACGTTAATAAGAAAAATATACCCCTCATATAAGGAATTTGGTGAAAAATTTGAAACATGTATCCAAGAAACAATACTGAGATGAATCATCCATAGAAAGATCATATTACTGAATCGAGTAATAATAATTGAGTCGAATATGTGTAATAATTTTAAAAACACAAAATATTTTCAGATACAAAATAATATAATTATTTTTCATTTCGCACATAAAAATTTCGTAAAATATTCAACGAAGCAGAAATATAACCAAATGAATTAAAATTGATTTAAAAACCCCTTAGAATAAATATCGTCTTTCTTTGTATGAGTTCAAAACTCCAATGTAATAAATATAAATTTAATTTAAATATATTTAGGAAGTATATTATTACATATAATATCATATATTATTTACTTATAACATCTTTTTAATCATTTATTAATAAATCGTTAATAAAATATCTATTTTAGGTGATAACTGTTTCGTTATTCGTGCATGTTTTAGTTCGACAGTTTCATTAATTATACTATGATCATAGTTCCACCATCTATAGAATTGTAATCATGTCATAAATATAATATGTAATAATTTTAAAAACGTTTATAACCATTCATATAAATTGGTTATGAAAAATTAATTACATCACTTCTTGGAGACGGTAATCCGTACATACACATGACTGATATTTCTACTTTTCAATGGGTGGAATGAAAGAAAAGCAAATAATAATTCTAGATTAAAAATAAATATTATATCATAAATATAATATATATTCATGAAATATACCAAGATTCTCATAAATTTAAAAAGGAAATCATGAATGATTTACATCGCTTCATGGAGGTAGTAGTCCACACATCCGCACATGTGACCTTATCATTTTCTAACATATAGGAAGGTAAAAAGGTAGGAAAGATATTATAATTATAGAATCATAATTGTGTCATAAAAATAATATATATAAATTAAATACATAATAATAACCATACATGGGATATGGTTATGGAAAAAAATCACATCGCTACGTGGAGATGGTAGCCCACACGTACACACAAATGATTCTTTCATTTCCCATTTAATGTAAAGAAGATGGATGCTGGTTGGTATATAAACATAATTAAATATTTTTATTTGGGAGATACTAATTTATTTATATTATAATGGTTTATATATAATTTAATTAGGTAAAATAAGAATTTAAATGTAAGAGATCGGTTAAAACGATTACCTCTTCTTCGAGAGACCTCATTTGGATTTTATTTTAAGGACTTTAGTGATGTGCTTTTGACATGAAAAAAACCTATAAAAAATTTATAATATTTTTTATAATATTTTTTAGGGGTTTTTTGAGATAAGTGACTGAAGCTGGCATGAGGAGGAGAAGAGGGGTGGTACCCTTTTATAGTGATGGAAAGGAAACAATTGGAATTACTTAAAATATTTAAATGTAACGAATTATTTTTGATGTGGAAGTGGAAAAAGTGTCCATAATTTCAAATCTAATATAGGGTAATGTTCAAATACCATTAAGAAATAATTATTTTTACATGTTTATGCAGTATTTGAATCCTTATCTTTTGGATTACCTATTCATTAACTAAATTTAACCATAACTTTTGTAACAAAATTTTCAATATTAAAGGATTATAAATTTATTTATCAGCTAAAAATTGGTTTAAAAATGGTCAAAAGATGAAATTATAAACTATATCCCATCCCCATTGAACTATTTTAATATTTTTATGATTTTTAAATCACTTAATAACGTATTATTTAATGTAAAAAAACCAATAATACCATTTTTTGAACTATTCACATAGTTTGACTTTAAAGACAACCAGAAAAAAATAGAATTAAAATAGAATTTTTAAAATATAATTTTTCAAAATAAAAAAATGATTTATACGTATCTAAAAAATTCATAGAACATAATAATTAATTGATTTTTTTTTTAATTTTAATATTTTAAAATCATTTATTTCATTTTATTATTACTTGAACAATCACCATTTCAATGTTGTGTAAGAATTTAAAGTAATTATTAAATCATTAAAAATTAAAAATAATTTTAAATGATCATTAATATTTAAAATATACAATTAGAACCAAAAATAACATCTTTTCATCACTATGAAAAACTATTAGATATATTAAAACAATTATATTGATATTTAGAATTTATTTATTACCTAAAATAATATTAACGTCATTGTCAAAGGAAAATGGAAAAAACTATGATATAGTCAATTTTATGATTGATAAGGTCAAATTAATTCCATATAATAAAATAAATACAGTTTTTGGGTTGATTTTGAGACCTTATCTTATAGTTTTAACCCAGTTTTACCCTCACCGATGTGATAAAATATATTCATGGTTAATATTTATATGACATAAAATAAAAGGGAAATGTTTACCAAATTTAGACTTCCTGATTCCAAATATACAATCCTGTTTTTAGGATTCAATTTATAGATGTTTCAGAAGTCAATTTAAATGTAAATGTGTAAAATGAAAAGAAAAATAGTTAAAAAATACATTATTAAGCCTAAAAATGAACTTATACCAAAACCGGAATAATGTTGATTCCTATGTAATCAATTGAGTTATATCTTACTAAAGGAGTCTTATTTTACATTAAGATAAAATTAAAAATGTAAAATTATTTTAAATTACTTTATTTAATGAAATGAAAAAACAATATTACAGAAAATCCTTATTTTTCACTATTCACTTAAAAAATTAATATTTTCAAAAAAATCATGAAAATAGAATTAAATATTATGTTGAAATAATAATTTAAAAAATGATATTAATTTCCCCAAATAAAAATTCTGAAAATAATATAAATTAATTATAATGTCTATACAAAAAAAAATAAAAACTTTTTTTGAAGAAAAAATATTTTTGATGCATAAAATGACTTTACTAAAAATAATGAACATACTTTTTTACATTAATAAATAAATTTTCATTTTATAAAACCTTTATAAATATTTTTCAAGATGAAGTTACTCATTCCACCAATTTAACAACAATGTTATAATGTGTTTAAGTTCATTTTAAGCTCCATGTTGTGTGTCACAAAAGATATTGAACACTTAAAAATTATTGGAAAAGAAATATATTCTAAAATATAAATATTTTATAGGAAAATAATTTTTTGACCAGTAATTAACCTACTATATAACTGATATATCATTTACAATAAGTAATATGTCATCAATATATAATACTAATAATATAACCACAGTTCCATAAAACCGCTTGTAAACAGATGGATCACATTTATTCTTTATAAAACCAAAGTCTCTTATTTTCGTATCTTATTATCATTTCTCAAATTCAGAAACCATTCAGGTTGTTTTATATAGACACTGTTTTAATGGTTCCCATTTAGTACATACATTATGATATCCATCTGCCAAACCTCATAGTCATGGAATGTTTCTATAAAAATTATGATTTTGATAGATGTAAACATGTCAAAGAAAGAAAGGGTTTCATCATTGTCAATTATTTATGCTATTTAAACCCTTTATCCACTATATTTACTTTATATTTATTTACTATACATTCTATTTCTAGTTTTTTTTCTTTAATACCCATTTCACCCAACATTTTCCCATCATCTATCAAATGAAATAGAACCTAGAATGGGTTTTAATACATGGAGTCCATGTTATAGTTTATGTATTTTTTTATCTTATTGATTTTGAGCTCTCTACTTCGACCTTATAATAAGAAAGATCATTATTGTCAACCAATAATGATTCGCCATCTTTGGATACTAAAAAATCATCTGATTCTAGTTCTCTAACCTCCTTGATTATCTTACATATTAATTGAGTTTCAGGAACAATATCTTCTATAGAAACCACTAAAATGACATCCTATACCAACTCTTGTGTTTCTTGAGCATCAAGTTTATTGAAATCAATCTTTCCCCACTATACTTCTCGAAGATATACTCCCTCTCAAGAAAGATGAATTTTCTTAAAACTACCACCTTATTATCTGATGAGTTGTATAGATTGTATCTCCTTGTTTCCTTGGGTTACCCTATAAACATACACTTTATGCATTAGTGTTATATATTGTTACCAGAGTTGACCATAATAAATGACTCACAACCCCATGCATTAATATGCGATAAAACATGTTTATTTCCACTCAATAACATGAAAGTAATGACATTGTCTACTTTAGTTGGTACTCAATTTAGTGAGTATGCTACAGTGTGTAATGAATATCCCCAAAGGGATAATGAAAGACTTTCATGAACCATCATCGACCCTACCATGTAATGAAAGGTATAAATACTACTATCACTTACACCATTCAACTATGGTATATAAGGAGGAGTGAGTTTGTATAGAATCTCATATTACTATAGAAAGTTGATGAATTTGTCGTTAAGATACACACCACGTATATTATGTTGAAGAATTCTTATATTCTTTTCATGTTGATTCTATACTTAATTATTGAAATATTTTAATTTCAAAAAGAATTCAGACATATACCTCATCAAGCATACTTATGCAAATCTAATAAATTCATCAGTAAAAGTTATAAAGTATGAATACTCACCTCTAGATTCTATTGTAAAATTTCCACACACATTTTTTTAATCCAATTAGATAACCGTTTATACCTTTCAAATTTTCCACAAAATGGTGGCTTTTTCATTTTTACTAGTAACTAAGTGTGGAATTTATCAAGTGGTTTTAGACCAAAAGAGTCTAATTAACATTCTTGATAGAGTTTTCTCAAATTTTTCTTGTGTATATGACCAAGATGATAATAAAACAACCGGGTGAGAAAAGAGTAATGCATACTGGATTCCTTATCAATTTCCAATACTTTGTTTTCATAATTTAATACATAAAGACCATTATTTAAATGTACCATACCATAAAATATGATTAATTTATTAATAAAAAAATTTATTTCCAAACATGTAAATAAGTCTATCTATATCTATGTTGGATACAAAAATTAAGTTCTTTGTAATATTTGGTATATAATATAAATATTTTAAAACTAAGCCCATCCAAAGAAATGGAAGGTGGATGTCTCCAATAGGTAAAGTAGCCATCCTCGCACCATTTGATGTTCATAAATCCATATCTCCTCTATTTGTTTTTTAAATATACATTGTTCCAACATTTTAATATATATGTTAGATACAAAAGATATATTTAATACCCAATGTATAGATATATAAATATTACAATCGATAATTAACACACCTTAAGCCTTTCATTTTTCTTAACTAGGTAAAATTCATCTTCCGATAGCCCAACATATCACAAGTAAAACATAATACATCCTTTTACTTTTCCAATATTCATATCTTTATTTTCATGAAAGGATGGTTTTTGAGAGCCTTAGACTTGGTATAACTATTGTTCCCATTTTCCTTGTTCTTATTTTTATTCCCCATAAAGATCACATGTTTTTCCTTCTTCATTTCTTTGTTAATTTGGAGAACCAATGTAAGGAGTTCCAAAAGAGACTTCTCACTATATATTATATTATAATTATCAATAAAACCAAATTATCTCATGATTATTGAGAAAAAAATGAGATATGTTCATATCCTAAGGGATCGTAAATTCAAATATGACCAAGAACCCATTATAGCCAATCATATTGACTACATGAGGCAGTGCTAGCACTAAACCCCCAAGATTTCATGATAGTAGTGCATTTATTATCTTATATTACTCTTTTCCTGCTATCTCTTGAAAAAGTTCATGAATATGAGACCTGATTTAATAAAAATCCACATCCATTTATTGCTTTAAAATATTATTGGACTTGGATGATATCATGAAAAAATGTACATACATCAAATCAGCCAATTTTTTAAGTAGAAAGGCAGTTCTTAAATAGTAGACTCTTTTCCATGAATCTCAATAATGAGGTTTTCTAAAAGATATAATTTCCATAAACAGTGTAGTATAATAGGTAAATTCTTATACCACTCCTAAAAATTCTATCTAGTGAGAAGGTTATCGTTCTCTATTATAAATATTAGCGATATAGTTGAAATAATTTGGGTTTCGATTTATATAATAAATAAGATAATAATATTAGTACATTATATAGATTACTAAATTTGATAGTAAATTTTAAATTTATTACTCTCATATTATTTTATTGAAACCTAATATCCCTCCCCAATTGTTTCGAAAGATCCATCTATAGGGAAATTATAGCTGCGAGGGTTTATATTCCCCTTCTCAAAACCCAAACTTGGTCCTCAAAGGTTATTTTATGTGTTTTAATTAGTATTAACTTTCCAGCAACATTAACTCACTGATCCTTGATATGTTTAGTAGAATCCTTAATCTTGAAATAATATATTAGGGTTTTATAAAAGATTTTCTTCATAGTTATGCCAATCATTACATGGTAAGTGAACCCTTTATTTGAAATAAGTTATTTCATCCTGAAAAATAATGTTAAAATTCCCCAATAATTGAAAGCACCATGACCTGGGCTAGTCAATAACTTTGAAATATGGTCCATTTTGAACATAGTGGATGATTATACCAACTTAATATTTAATTTTAGGGATTTTAATCTTAATATTTAAAATGACCATATTATCTTGTTAGATTCTTACTAATATTTACTATATTTTACTTAAGTAACTAAATATAACAATTTTAAATTTTTATATATTATACTACTTATTTTAATTCCATCATGCATATTTTTTATTAGTTTTTTTTGGTTTTAAACATTAATAAATAATTAACCTTTCAACTGATAGAAATAAAATAAATAAAGTGCTATGGACATTATATTTTCTAATAGACGATTTATCTAGTAGATGATAAAACAACCCTTAACCATAGGGAATAAGATCATTGAACCATTCTTTGTTCAAGTTGCAACATTCTACCCATGCTCTGATATACCACATGAATTGGTTTTTCCTCAAATCTGAACTTGAACCACCTCCACTCACCGTGGATCTCTATCCATTACATAATTTTACTCACACAAATGAAAATAGAGGGAAAAAATTGGTTAAAAAGGGGTTTATATAAAATAAACTATTGGAATATAAGCCCTGACATAATGATATAAGTGTAATAACTACAAAGACATTATTTAATTTAATAAATTATTAAATAAACTGTGAAATAATAATTAATTAAATAATCCAATCACATACATTGGCTGGCTTAAGATCATGGTCATCCCCATTTATACAATGAATATGAAAAATTATAAAAGGAATAATTCACCTCTAATCATTCTTTATTAATAAGATAAATATTTCTAAATTAATTCAACTAATTATTCATTAATTTACTACCTTTATCTTAATGACTATATGAAGTCTCTTGGAGAAAACAATAATCAATTTCAACATGGGAAATAACTATCTTGACAAACATTTTATGTATAACTGCATAAAATTAATTAAGAATTTATTAATTTTTTAAACCTTGTTACATAGTCAACAGATCAGATTTCAACAATTCAATTAGTGTTTTAATGTGTTAATTAATTATTATTTATGTAATTTAATTATTTAATCTACTAGGTGACTACACAACATGTACTAATGAGATACACATTGTGTTTGTCTTTTTCCATGTATTTTGGATGGACACCTAGGGATTCAGTGTGTATCTTAGTCGAGATACATGAAATATACTCATGAGATACACATTGTGTATTTCAATTTCCATATATCCTCATAACCCACCTGTAGACTCAGCGTGTTCATTAGAAGAAAGATTTAATCAGTCACACAATGTGTATGTAACATATACACAATGTATCTCATTAATGATACATCCTATTAGTCTCACACAACATATTATAGATATTTTAAAACATAATTATGTGATAATTTCACCACCAAATCATGTAGACTACACGATGTGTATACCAGCTACATAATGTGTGGTCTGGTAGAACATGTCCCAAGCTGTCCTAGTCAATATATGATGTTATTTAAAAACAACATGTGTTATTACTTCTTGTCATGTTGTATATCCCATGAAATGTCCATGTTTAGTGAACTCAGTTACAGAATTTTAACTTATGATAACACATCACGTTTCATGTATAATAATTGGAATTCTTAACACTTTCGGTGGAATTGGTGATCTTTATTAATTTATTATTAATCTATTTAAGATGTTATAAAACTTGAATAAAGCATATTAATATGTCCAAACATGTTAATTAAAAAATAGATTAAATAATGAATGAACATGAATTGAAGAATTGACAATAATGTTATCTAAATGATAAATGAATAATAAATTAATATAAAATAGTATGTCACCACTCAGATACCACATGAAGGTTATGATCATAATTGATGATCCTAGTGGGTATGGCCAAACACAATTGTTTTCTTAATCTCCATATAATACATGATGTACGTGATAAAGAATGTCATGAAAAATGGAATTAAATTTAATATTAATGGATTATCGACATCAAATTCGAAATAAATGATTATTATATATTATTTATAAAAAAATTATAGATTTATTTTGAATTACACTACTAAAAATATGTCCTTTATCAGCACTAGAAAAGTGCATTAACATCACTAAAAAAGCGCTGTTAATCGAGGAAAATATTGGGGGGGGGGTTCCTTTTATTAGTACTCAGAAAAGCACTGATAAAGGCACCTTATATATGTGTTAAAAAAGCGCTGATACAAGTAAAAAAATAAAAGAATTATAGGGGGTGCTTTTAACAGCATTGGACCCCCCCCCTTTATCAGCACTAGGCAGAGCCTCACACTCTTCTTCTTACGCACTTCCCTTCCAGTGCATCCCCCACAACCAGGCACCTCCTTGCTTCTACCTGAACTCGAACCCGTGACCTCCCCCTTGCACGCCTGCACCATTACCCCTAATCCATTTCATTTTTCCCTATTTAATGATATATCTGTTTATTTATATATATATATAGTTATATTTATTTGTATATTAATATAGATTCATATTAATATAAATATATTTAGTTATATTAATACAGATATTTAGTTATATTAATACATATATATTTATTCATATATTAATATATTTATATTTATTCATATATTCATATATATATATATAGTTATATTTTTTCATATATTAATAAAGATTTATATTAATATAAATATATTTAGTTATATTGATAAATATATATTTATTCATATATTAGTATATATATATATATATTCATTCGTATATAAATATATATTTATAATTATATATATATATTTAGTTATAATTTTTTATCCGTATATTTATTTGTATAGTAATATATATTTTTAAGATTATTTTTAAATATATTTATAAAATTTGTTTTTTATGTGTGTTTACAAATAAATAAATAATTACATACACACATATATACAACACATACACACACACAAACACACACACACACACACACATATATATTTACGAATAAACACATATATATATATGTGTATTTGAAAATCCATAGAATGTTAAAATGACCATAACTTCTAATCCAAAAGCACGGTTCAACTACACAACTAGTCAAATCGAATAAAATGAAACCATATTCGATATGATATGTGGTACAGGCCTAACGGACATCTGTATAAGAAGTTATACCTGTTTGAATGTTAACAAATCGAGGTATCCCGACTAAAAAATCAGTTTTGGAGGCCTTATGGACCTTTTTTGGGATCAAAAAAAGTGACAGAAGCTTTACTTGGGTCACTATCATGTAGATCTTGTCACAGGCTTTTATTTGATATGCTGTAGAGCTCAAACAGACACCCAGATCAAAAGTTATGGTCGTTAGAAGTTTGAGTAACATTTTCAACTTATTTTAGATCTTTTATTATTATTTTTGATTCTTTGTGTCTTCCAATTGTTATAAAATGATTATTGATCAATGATAATTAGAAAATTATTAATTCATAATATTTTTTAAAATATTTTAAATCCATTTTCACTAAATTTATTATATATTAAATTAAATTTTTTATTTTTAGTTATCTAAAACATATTTAAAAAATATATATTATATTTATATCAATATATATATATACTCATATAACAATATATTTTTTTTCATGATTTTTTTCAAACCTAAAATTTATCAGTGCTAGGAAAAAGTGCTGATAAATCCCCCCTTTATTAGCAGTACTAAAAAAGTGCTGATAAAGGGGTACCTTTTAACAGAGCTAAAAAAAGAACTTATAAAGGGGGGGGGGCTTTATCAGCGTTTTTTAGCACTGATAAGGTCCCCATCTTTATCAGCGCTTTTTTAGCGCTAATAAAGGGTGGTGCTGCGGAAACTTTGTTTTGTGGTATTCTAGGACTTTTCAATAATTTATTCTTTGATGAATTTATAGAACACTATTTTCATACAATCATTTCATCATTGGAAGAAAATGTAAGATCACTCTAGTGGTGATCCATATGTGCTCCAAAATTTTAAAATAATTATAAAAAATCATTGGGTGTTAGAATAGAAAATTCTTATCACCTATACCATTCATCATTGATTTTAGTGAGAATCTATTCAGGGATGATATATTCTTTGGGTTCTCTCAATGACTTGAGAGAATATAGGAAGAACAACACTCTTACTGTTGTGCATGTTCTTGATAGGATTCTATGAAGGTCTTGAGAGAGTTTATTCTAGGCATGTTGGGAACATCAACTAGCTAACCTTGGAATGTTATATAGCCTAGTAATTATAGATCTAGCTTATGGTTAACAATTTTACAAACGCCCATACCCAATTCCATATTGCTTAGTGAACCCCATGTCAAATAATAATATAAATAGTAATATTATTTTCGTGACATGCTTAACACCTGTGAATAATTAATTATTTTTTATAAAATAAAATAATTAATATTTACTGATATTTAATATATCATTTACAGCTGGACTATTAAACTTGTTCTGTTTATTCTTTTTATTTATCAAACATTTAATAATGATTATTTACTTATTAAATAAAAATTACTTCATTATTTACCAATAAATAAAATAAATATTTTATTTAGTAAATCTTATGAATAACTATTTATAATAATTTTACTCACATATTTATTCTTCTGAATAACATATGCCTAAATCTTGAATGTTATCCAACCCCAAATTATTATCAAACCATAAACGGAGAATGATATTTGTTCTAAAGTATTCAATTCATATGTAATTTCATTTATATTTCGGTTACACTTAGTGTGTGACCATTTAAGCCCTTTTCTTAGTGCCATTAAGAAGAACTACCTAAAGTCTAAGGTTATCATCTAGTTGTATGCCAAGGGAGAGAGAGAGAGAGAGAGAAGTTATTGTCACAATGGAATACAATCTCATATAGATAATCACTATGTAATACAATACATTTATTACAATATCATTAATCCACTAAGTTACAAGCTGATGTCATCAGCCAATATACTTGATGTATCATTCATTGAAATTTTCGAAATAAACTTACTGAAAAATCCACTATGGCCATGTACACAATCAGGTAGTTCAATTCCTATCATACGATCTGAGATATCATCTTCTATTAAAGAATAGAAGGGAAAAATAATTTCTCACATTATCATTAATACAATTTCAATCACGATGTACCCAACATATCATACTTCACCATGAGCATTTGTCATCATTATTTTCATCATTACATAAAAGTACATGAGTCATGACATGATGTAACAATAATATTAAAGTATAAGGATCATTTCACATGTTTGAATTCTGGAACATCAAATGAAATGTATAAATGTGGGTTTTATAATGGTGGTTCATGTTCCTATAATCTCATGCACTGAAGATTACCAAGGAAGTATATTATGAAGAAGTGTCTCAGAGTCATATAAGTCTCCACCCTAGATTTCTTATATTATTTATGTCCCATAAAATGATATCATCAACCTATAGAACATATCATCAAGAATACTCTCCTGTAAATTTTTGGTTCTCATAATAATAAGGAATTGTGATGACCTTTTAGTGAGACATGTAAACATAAAACATTATCACGTACTATTTCTCATAGAAGAACAATCCAAATGTGAGAAAAATTATATTAAAATTTAAAAAATGAATATAAGTAACCATAAAGTACTTATAATTTGGTTCTAGGGAAACAACTCCAACAAAAACAATGAAGGAATACCATGTCCTCATGGCTCGTTAATTATAATCAGTAACTAGGATTATCATTCCAATATAGGAAAAAGCAATCAAGATTTATCATGTAAGGGATCCTTATTATCAAGGGAATACATGATTATGATAACCTTAAGGGTTTTACCAATATAGGATGAAAATTATGGACCCTCATTTTATCATGGGAATATACAATAATGGGTGGGTGTTATGATGTTCCTGATGACTCGATCATGTATGTCATGTGGTTTTATATGTGTCTAATTTTATGTGGGAATGGGGTATTTATAGGTGATGTTAGGTTAATGCCTCTTGAATTTTGGGGTCACAAAAGAATGTATGCAACCAAATACTATTCTCATGCATGATAGTTTTAATATATGAAAAGTTTTCTAGAAAAATCTATGTAGGGAATAAGAAATCACCTTTTCTGCACAAAAATAATTGCAATTCAATTCACAATAAGACAAAAAAACCATGCTTTCTAAAAATGATATTATTATTTAAAAAACCAAGGGATATTCACTGTGTTTTCAAACAACCATGAAACATGATGATAAATATCACCTCGACATTATAAATTAGAGTGTCTCATGGGTGGTAATAGTGATTCGTAAAGGAAGAAAATTATTTACAAAGTGATTGAGATACTTCAGCATGAAAATAAGCCTATTCCAATTAATAAAATTAGTCCATATGAGTCTAAAGTGATCTATTACGAATGATTAACGCCTATATAAATTGGTGTGGGACACTTAAATTTTCACATTATGATCTAGTGTTATTTGAGATTAACATTGATCTTGTATTCCATGTTTCTCTCTACATAACAGTCCCTCATTGTGGGTTCTATCTTCTAAAAACCATAGAGTCCAAGAACATATCAGTACATTGAAAATAAATTTCTTAATTGAATTTTATTAACATATGAAGTATCTATTAAACTCACATTGTTCTATAATAATTAAACGGGATTTAAATCTTTATAATATTTTTCTTCGAAATCTATTGAAATTTAATTTGATATTGCTTCTTACAAAAGATAAATTTGATACAATTCCTTCACGCCACTAAAAAGATGATGGATATTTTTATTTAGAGTGTCATATTTGATTCAATGAAACATTTACATCTATTAAATCATTTATTATTAAAATCATGGGTTATACTCTTTTGGATCACCCAAGATAAGATATGTTGTGGATTTATGGATTCAAACTACTTACTAATGTTCCCATTCTTATACTGTGATAAGGAAACCATACAGTCACCCGGGTTAATCTTCATCAGGAGAACATCTGAGAAAACATATCATCAATGGGGATATTTATTAGGGAAGATCATTTAGTGTGTTATATATTATCCCATACACCTTTTTTATTGGGTGAAGAATAGTTGTCAATAGATATGGATGTTCAAAAATATTGAATCAATCCTAAAGTGGCCCATAATAAATGATAATCTAGGATTCTCATTGAGGTGGTATATTCACTAAGGTATCACTTTTGGAGTAGACTTGGGGTGGCCCTTCCAGGTGTGCTAGAGTTGTGAAGATTTCAAGGAGATGAAAGTGGTGGGATTATATGATGTCATCTAGGTCTTACAATCATTCTTATACTATAACTAGAACATCCTCCTATAATTTCTCAATATATATAGACTAGATAAAAAAATACATTCCATTTAGTGCATGGGTTGGTCGACATCAGTCTATAAGATGTCTGTATGACAATGGGGCACTAATATTGTGTGATATAAATGATGAATTCATCCCACTTTATCACATATGGGATAATTTATAGTGGACACCTCTTCATGTTAGGGATACATTCATAATGGTATGAAATATCTTGGGTGAGGAGGTCCTCACCAACCTCGATATTCCTTTCCTTGATTAGGATTAGGTATTTATCAGACCAAATAGTTAAGATTTGAAAGTGGTGAGACCAAGGACCTAGAGAACCTAAAAACCCTAGAGACTAACATATATATACCGAATGATTCTAGAATAAGGCCATTTAACTGAGTGGGTTTGGCATGTTTCTCCCAAGATCAATCATCTAGTATAACAAAACGAATTTATTTTCATGGTCATATATAGATAATTACTACTAGTATGTGATTAAAGAAATGGGGTTAGAACCAAAACATTTTTCATAATGACTCATTTGGATAAAAAACAATGAATCAATTTTTCATTCCTAATCCTAAAAACGTTATATTATAATCTTGGCCACAAAAACTAGGCAAAGGCCCCTTTTAGAATTTTTATTCCATTTTAGGTCCTCTAGGGTTGAATCATAGCTCACATTTTGGGATATGAATTTATAAATAATCAATAAATCATATATTCCTATTTATGACCATATCTCTAGTGCAAAGGTGGAGTCAACCTATCATTATATGAATATAGGGTTGTGAAGAACATTTTTTACCAACATGAATGATGTAACTAGATTCCCTACACAAAATTGAATAGTGTTGTGATAGAAAATATGTTTTGTACCCATTTAGAATGAGGGTATCTCAAATCCTTGTGAGAAGGATTCTTAGTCAACAAGGTTGATGTGGAGATAATCTATGAGGGGTATTTTCCTCGATAATCTGTGTGAAAGTTTCAATGTGGCCAAAAAATCTAAAATGATTCTATGAACAGTATATAGGAAGAGAAACATCTGATGGTTATATGTAATCTATGTATTATTCACACATGAGAGGAGATATGTATTTGGGTGGAACTTTCATTTACTAAATAATAGTTTTTACTTGAAAAGAACTATATAGAATCTTGGATTCTCTCATATCTAGAAAGGAAATTGGATGAAATGGTGCCCTTATTAAGGTTCCACAAGTAGTTGATGAATAGTAGTAATAACCTCTTCAATAGGGATCAAAGAGTCTTATAAAAATATTGTCTCCAATGAAGCGTTCAATTTCTCATATGCTAATAAAGTGACTAAGGCTCTTTGAAAAAGACCCCTTGACAATAATGGTTCTCCAATCATTATCTTTCCCTTTCAATACAACGTTTTTGATTTATTTGAGGTAATTGGATGTATGGATTAATGCTCTATCCTCTAAAAAGGTTTATTGGATACTACAGGTGGAGGAATATTCATTAACTGATTTTGGGTATGTGGCCTCTCCTACACATTTTTATTTCAGGAAGAATCCCAATGAGGTGGGTGGTTACCTCAAAGAAATCAATTTCTATATTTTCTCATTCAAGGGTAGGGTCTTTTAAATGTATCAACTGTTGTGGATTCTATTACATAGAGTAGAAGTGACTAATTAATAAATAAATTCCTATAGTGAGGTAACTTAATTTTCCCCACCACACATTTTTGTATCATTAAAAGAAATCAAATAATTATTCTATTTATCCTTGTAGGAGGTGGTGGAAGAATTATTTCCCATTATATATCTAATGTACTTAGTTGGTGGGAAAAATAAATCAAGGTGATCCTATTGATAAATATGATATTGATGAGGGATCCCCTTCTATGGTAGATCATATGCAGGTTTTAATTTATATCCCTATGAGTATGATCCCACCTATTACATAATTGATTTATATTTCAAGAGGGTTAACCCTAGGGTATATCTAGAAGAGGAATAGAGTTATATATTTAGGAATTCATATTCATTAGGGGATAACTAATCCTTTAAAATCACCAGGTGTTGATTTGGGTCCAGTGACCCTAAAAGTATCAAAAACTCAGGGGATCAAGGATACAAAGTCTCTTAGTGGTACTCTCTTGGTAGTAACCCATGTGGGGTTAGAGGTTTGTGAAATTTTATGGGAAAGGACCCTGATCACCAACCCAAATCTTTAAAATAATGTTGTATAGGCCCAAGGTTATAGATTACAAAATTCCATTGGACTTGTTTCCCCTAAACATTGATAAGGGGATTCTATGGGAGTTTTATCATATAAAACTCAATAATATATGAATTCAATTATTCTGAACCTCATTCATGATAAGATGATATAGGTTGATTATTCTTATGTTGATTAAAATCCAATGGTACTGACTTCCCAAGAGTATATTTATCCTACCATTCTAAAAGTTACAACAATAGAGATAGAGGTGGTTATAGACTAGGGAGGATAAAAATCAACTAAAAATATAGATTTAATAGTAATCATCCATACTTGTTCAAAAATGGTATATAACTACATAGTGTTCTTGGATATGATTTATTTATCAGTTAATGATTTTAAGGTAACTCATGAGTTCATGATAGAAGGTTAGTGACCATTATATTTTTCAATTCATTATGTAAATGTGCTAACCCATGTAAATTTCAATATATTTCACTTAACAGTGGTGATTTAGGAAGTCCTAGTTTAGAGGTACATTTTGGTTTTATTTCTTTAATAGGGGATATGGTTCCCACAAGGATGGATAAGATATCCCAAGACATGCTGCTAGAATTTAAATGAGAGAGAACACTTGTTGTGTTCTGTTATGCTGTAATGAAAGTTGCAGAGGTCAATGATTCAGAGGATGAAAATAATTACTTATCTCTATATCCATTCTTTTCATTTTTCTTCTCATCTCTACTATATTTTTAGTATCTCATTTAGTAATAGTTTCACAAGTTATTGAGATTAAAAGAATTTCTTCTTGAGCATCCAAACTAAAGAAGACTATAGGGATGTCAACTGATATAGATATTCCTTAGTCAATAGTTGTCAATACTATGCCCTCACATAGTGTGTTCATGTATGAATATTCTTTACTCTCTAAAATCAACTCTGAGCTCAATCATGAAGCTCTTAATTCTTTATGTGATTAAAAAAACGTAATCAATGATACATAGTGTTTGGTCTCTCATACTCCCTTGAAATGCCGACCATAACAGGCTCAAAATCTTTGTTCCATGATCATGATTCTAGGGTATGGAGGGTTTTATTACCAATCTATCCATGTAACATCCTGAGATTCCAATATATATATTTCCTTTAAATAATTCTGAGTTTGATGTCTATTTTCACACGCACTAAAATGAAGGTCGTGATATATTAAAGAATTAATCTAATCATCATTAAAATATAATTATGATATCATATATTATATATATATATATATTATATAATAATAAAATAATTTAAATTATAAAATTTGAATGAAATAATATAAGGAACTTTTCATGTTTGAGAAGGCCTTTTTTAATAAAACATGTTTATAATTTGTATTTTATTTTAAAAGTTAAATATATATATTATATAATTTTAGTTAGATAAAATTAAAAATTTATTTGATTAAAGAATAAAAAAATTATCATTCTATGAATTTCTTATATTTTTATAAAATATTTAGTTTTTAGGTTAATAGTGAAAATTACAAGATTTGGGTAATTATATAACTAATTGTGATATTTCCATAAAAATAGAATGAATTAAATATCTATGAAACCATTTTCCCATAAAATTATATTTATTTATTTAATATATTTAATATATAATGTTTATAAAACCCATTATTATCATTTTTTAACATAAGCAATATTTTATTATAAAAACTGTCTTTTGATATATTACATGTTTCAATTTAAAAGAATATTTTACCTTATTTAAAAATTGAATTAGATAAAATTGAGGCTAAATTTTTATTCAACAAATTTATTTTTTTTGGAAGTATAATCTTAAATTTTTGGTAAAAAATTAATTATTATGACAAATATTTAATTCATACTAATTAACGTTCAAGAGAGTAATATAACATGGAATGAGTTTTACAAATTTTACATGATATATTGACCATGTAAAAGTTATTTTTAGGTTTTAAAGTCTTAAATACATGTCTTATAAAACATTCCTAACCTACCTCATGTAAAATTCATTCCATCATATTATTTACCCATACTTAACATTCTTTTCCATGGAAAGTGCCCTTTCTACCCTTAAAAAGGATACCACTTACACCCATTCCATAATTCACCACCAATTAAAATTACTCTTGAAACACTACACTAATTAACTATCCTTGAATTCATTTACACCCTCTAATTCCTTTCTCCACCCTTATTTATCATAATCATTTCATTTCTAAGGGTAATTCCAATGTAAATATAAGTCATCGACATGAGTGTTTATTCTTATTAGTATTTTTTGAATTTCATTGTCCTTATATAACATAAACCCATTAATGTAATTAATTGAGTTTAATTTATACACTAAATTTTCATTACATTACATTAAAAAACTATTCATCCCTATATATCCAATATAGAAAACATAAGAATCGATCGTACATTTGTGGGAACTATCATCTCCATGAATTGATGCTATTTTTTTGTCACCACCTTTAATAGATGGTACTAAGGATGAAAATAATGAATAAATATTTTTTTATGTATCAATAAAAAATCATAAAATTTTATTCATTTTTCTTGACCTTTATCCTATCTTATTGAAATGTAAAGTGTTCTCTATGTGTTTGTGAAGACTACCACATCCATATTAATGACATATTTCATTTTCCGTTATCGACTAAAATGGATTAATTGAAAATAAATTGGTGTATAAAAATCATATTCATAAATATATTTATATTCTATATTTTTTTTATTTATTTTTAATATAAAAAAACCCATGGTTAATGAGTTAATAGAATCACATAAAAATCAACCAACCCACCTGATGTAACCGACCCGACCAGATACAATTTAATAAACGAACAACTTATGAAAATAAAAAGAACATATGAAACTAACAATAAATCAATAAGGTTATTATTAAGGTTTTTAATGAACTTAATTTAATTATTTAGGATGTTAAAAATAAGTTCATAATAGTTTTAGATATAAATGTAAGGGATCTTTCATGCTCCCCTTATATATTTCTAGTTATGATTTATCTATATTTTCTCCCTTTTATACCAAATTATTCTCATTTAATTCCTCTATTTTTTTATGTATTTCACTTAAATATATACATTTTCAATATCCCATCCATTTTTGGGGTTATACATGTTTTAAGTTTCCTTCAAAATACCAAATTTTAAGGAAAATCAATTTAAGGTTATTTTAAAAATTATTATTCAATGTCAAACATCACCCACATAAAATGTTCACAATACATGAATAGATTTTAAAATTTATATTTTATTTATGTAAAAACTTTAAGGTTTAATTATTATTTTAAAAGTATCTTATGATCGTGTTTATCAAAATGATCCTTTATCTATTTCAAAATTCATCATCAAAGTGGTTCATTTTTATTCATTCTTATCTAAAACATATAATAGATTTTTCTACCATGGTAATCCATGGTCAAGAATTTTTTCTTTTTAAATATTAATTTTCAAATAAATTTAATTCCTTCATCTATTGGGAATCCTTATATTATAGATTTCAGACATGCCTTTAGACAAGATCCTAAAACCCAGTTCTTTTACATGGGTATTTACCATGTTTGTGACTTATTTATGGTATATTATCCTCACATGGAACAAATATGTATGATATTAATTATGTGATATGTGGGTCCTCTTTGAGAGACCAATGGAATGCGGCCTCCAGCCCGAGGCGGTGATGGCTGCACCAGCCCCTCCCCCCTCGGAGGAGGAGGATCCTCTGCTACTGCTTACTAGAGATAGATCATCACCTTTCATCCCCTTATTGAATACATATTTATTACATTCTTTCCCTAATTTTTACAGAAGCCTAAAATTCCTTGAATACTTTGATGAAACTCTGCAATTGTTGATCTCAACTTTAGAATTCACTGAGGCGTCCTCTCCACTACATCTGACCTTGATTGTGTGAATCAAGCATCATTGGCTATCGTTATATCTATTCAATCATTAGATTTTTGGATCATGTGGTCTTCAAGAGAGAGATATGGTAGGAATGATGGACTCCAAACATATCATGA
Organism: Viscum album; assembly: GCA_963277665.1. Lineage (NCBI taxonomy): Eukaryota > Viridiplantae > Streptophyta > Magnoliopsida > Santalales > Viscaceae > Viscum > Viscum album. The sequence continues at coordinate 1,472,066,387 of OY728158.1, forward strand.
TTCAATTTTTATATGAATATGACATGATTCTTTCCCGGTCGAGTGCACCTCAGACTTGTGTTGGATCATGAATTCTTCTCTCCAAGTGATCATAATATTTTAATATGAAGTGGGATTCACCAATAATTGAAATTTGGGTAAGATATTGGGAACATAAATCCCCTTTCAAAACCCTTTGATCACTCGTTTGCTAGGAAATATTATAGGAAATTATATCTTTTAAGATAGTAGGACTATGGCAGTGTGTCATCTGATCTTGCCGACAGTTTTTGTTGAAGTAGATGTTTCTAAGGAACCTATTGAATCCTTATTAATTACTATGGGTGAGTAGTTCCTATATAATAAGTGTTTTGTGTGTGAATCATTGTATGAGTTCTGTTCATTGTGAAAGAAACCTGGGCATAACATGGAAGTTTGCAGGCATAGGGGGTTGAAGCACATGGGAAATGGGTTGGATGTTTAGAAGACTCGATCCTCAGTTGATCCTTCTAGTGGGTGTATCAGGATGATATATGTGAATTGAAATGAGTAAATCGAGGGAGGTGAAGGTTCTATGGCTATTGGTACTGTGAATTTGGGTGAAGTAGTAAAGTAGATGAAAACAAGGGTGTTTACTTATGAACCAAATGTCACTAGAATCTTTAACAGGTTGAGACAAGATCTATCATCTCTTCAGGTGATAAAGAGGTCATATGAGATATAAATGTGAGTTCTATGGTGTATGTGAATAAAAAAATATAGAATGGTGGTGTTAACCAAATTCAAGTTGATGAAGTCAATTGGGAGGTGAAGGATATTGCACTGGCAAGGAGTGTTGGTACTAATGTTGGTCTGGTCTAGGATAATGAATCTTAGAATGAAGAGGTTGAGCCACAATTAGATCTAAGTATGGATTCTATGAAATAAAATTCTTGTTGTAGTGATAAATTTATTTGGGATAATCCTCCATGCTTGGTCTCGGAGGATACTAATCTTCACCCATAGTTTTTGGGTCGTGGATTTATTAAGCTGAGAAGTTTATATATTTATGTAGAAGAATCATGTAATGTGAAGAAAAATAATGATAAATTAAATGAAATTAATTTTCTTCAAACCCTAACCCATGAGCTGGTGGGACATCTGGTTGAATGCCAACTACAGATCCATGAGGCCATCCAAACCTATAACCATTTTTCATGTCTGGAGGGATTGGATATAGACCAATATACTTCCATTGAAGTTCAAATAATAAGTGGGGTAAAGACTAATGGGGATCACCCTTTCTATTTTGTAGAGTAAAATTTTGGAGGGAAGCATAGTAACAACCTGCATAATGCAAAGAATAAGAAGGGTTAGAAGATTGTTCAGGACGCAAGAGGGTGCATCTTGACAATAGTGAATAAAAAAAGGGTGAATGGATTACTCGTACTTTGCAAAGACAATGGAGCCTAGGTCAGATAAAAAAATTAATTAAAAGGAGATATAATTCATGCCTAATTCTATTGTTAATATAAAGGGGAACCCAAAAGAAGTGTTGTCCAATTCAGGTGAGTTCAGTGCAAAAACAAACTGGTGTGGGGAATGTTGTTAATGAGAAATACCAAAGACTTCTTGTACATTCAGAAAAATAAATAGTGGGGGAGTTTCTTTATATCATTACTACTCAGGAAGAGGCAAAAAATATGTTGGGTAGTCCACTTAGATTGGATGTCAATAGTGAGCAGGCTGCATGGATTGAAAAATAGGACCTTATACTGGTAAGGGGTTTTAATGAAGGGATGATAAGTAAATATTAGTATACTCAAACTTCAGATAAGTTGGTAGACTTCTTTGAATAAATCATTATTTATGATTCAGATACACAGGTGAACTTTATATCTTCTAAACTCTTTTCGGAGGAATCATCAAATAGGCTTATGTTCTGTTTCAATAATTTTGCCATCTCTTATGAGGCATGTCCTCCTGGTTTAAATAATGTGGATTCTCACTTTTCCTTCAACTTTTTTGCTAATAAAAAATTTATTTTTCATTCATTCAGATATGTGGCTTCATAATTACATATCCCTCTAATGAATTGGGTAATTTTCCATCTCAGGAGGTATAATGGTGCATGGGAATTGATCCTAGAAAACTATGGTTCTTGGGAAGTATGCCGAGACAATTATGTTATGTTAATGAGGAATGAAGCCTTGAAATTTTCTTATGATTTAATGTTTTATGTATTTTAAAATTTTCTATGATTCAATGCTCTTATTATATAATGATTATTACACCATGATTTTATGTTATCATTTCCTTATTCTATTATTCTATGATTATGATTATTCTCTTTATGATATCATGTTACTCCACTTATGTTATGATAATTTATCATGTTTACTCCCTTAATGAGATTTATTGTCCATTATTTTACTTATTTATTTTAACCTAGGTTATTTTACAAAGTCCTAATAGGATATATGGGTGTTCATAGCACTTTTAATAGATTAAATAAATTCATTGATGTTAAGTTTTATAATGATTTATGTATGTTTCTAATAATGAGAAGAAACTTGACCCCATATCCCAATATTTAATTTGTTATTAACTATGATAGAAGTTATAAAAGAATATGTGTTTACATCTTAGGTCACTATAGTTAGTATCAAACAAAGTTCTAGTTATTATGGGTGATTATAATAATTTAATAATAGTTAAAAACCTAATAATAAGCATATGTATAGGAGAATATCCTAAAAGTTTTTAATGTGGAGATTGTGTGGTTTTAATAGGAATTAAATCCCTATATTGATACAAACAAGTGGATTTGGTTTTGGAATATATGTTTCTAGGGGTAATAAACATGAAAATAGTTGGTTAGGTATATCTTGTTTATCATTCTGGTACATGGTGAATGAACCCTTACTGAACGCCTGGACAAACACTATGAGGAGACGTGCTTCGGTTATTTCACATTCTCTTTACAAACCATTATGAATATTAAATCATATTTTATATAGTTTATTATGTAGTTTGGGTTAGATAAAATAATTATAATTTAACGATAGATAACCAACATTAAAACAGAGAGATCCAAAAGTTAATATTTTATTGTCATTTATGAGTAACTCCTTATAAGTTTTTGGTTTAACATCTAAATAGTTCTTAATATAAGTATGACCATCCCAAACTGTCGTTAATTTTTTAAAATGGTTGGTCATAGGAGGAACCATGTTAAAAACACGTGTAATGGGAAATGTGATGACTACCTTGATGAAATGTCTAACATGATATGAATGAGTGATGAAAACTTCATTGATGTACTGGCATAATAGAATCATGTTATGAATAATAAAATTAATTACATAAAAATCCCTATAAGAGAGAATGAAATAGTTTATTACTTTATGTGATAGAGGCCTCCAATGTTTAGTAGATCTAATGATTCTATAATCAGAAAACAATGGATTAACTATATCAAGAAGATATTAATTTCCCTTCAATGGTCTGAACAAAAGAAGGTTATATTATATGTTTTTTGACTTTAGGGGTATTATTATTAGTGGTTTAAACTAATAAAAAATATGACTCCCAGGGAATACCTATAATCCATGGAGTGGCAATAATTCAATATAATTTTTATCAATAAATATTTTCCATTCACTCTATGTATTAAAATGGTGAAGAAGTTTATTTCACTCAATAAAAAAGAAGATGAATCAATTAGGTATTACGAGGAGAACATAATAAGGTTTGTGAGGTAATATTTTTCAATTATCATGAGACTTGGAAGGAAGATTAATTATCTCTATAGTGGGTTAAATCTTATAATTAGAAAAGAATTAGCAGTTCAGGACATTTGCAATTTTGAGTAAGTTGTCTAATGTTCCCTCAAAGTGGTGATGAAAATGGGTGATTCTATAATATTGGAGATATAAAAAAGTGAATATATATTAACACTAGGGAATCAATGGATACAAAAAATTATGGTATGAAGTTATAATAACCTACTTGTTGAAGGTGTGAGAAGAAAGATGTTGGAAACTATCATATGGGTAACAAAAAGTGATTCAAGCTCGTAAAGGTGGGGAATGTAGGTAACACATGTCAAAGTGAGATGAAAAATACCAATAAGGTGATAAAAGGAATAAATATACTGATCAATTCTCATAATTCTGTCTAGTTTTCCCACTATAAGGAACATTGAAATTATTTGAGTCAATGCAATATTTTAAGGGTTATCGATGCTGACAAACAAAAGAACCTCTATGGAAAAGAGAGAAAGTGTGGGATTATATTATCAGTACTATAGAGGTTGAGAAACAAAACAATATAATTTCATATATGCTAGATATTCATTCAATAATTGTGAATGTACTATTTGATCTTCGTTATATGTATTCTTTTATATCGTGAATGTTTATCAAAACTATTCAAACATCACCACAAAACATAAAGGTTAAATTATCCATGAAAACCACTAATAGAGTGATTTTAACTCTTCCCCAGTTGTTATTTATGGGATTAATCTCCTAGAACACCTTACCATAAATAATGTTGTATAATTGTTTGTTATACATAGAATGGACTAGATTCCAATTTGTATAGATTACGTCAATTATTTGGAAAATGAAATCAAATTACATATCCCAAATTGTCATATGATTCTATACAAGTGTAAGGATGAGTATTAATATTCTTAAAAATATTTTCTAGTGGCAAGGATATTATTTCATTTGGAGGATGATTATCTATCTCAAATGATTGAATTAAAGGAGATGAATCACCTTGAAGATATTTCCATTATAGTTAATTATTTTGATGTATTTCCCAAAGAGTTTCCCCATATCCCCCTAATTGAGAGGTCGAGTTCTTAGTTGAACATATTCCTAGATCTCTACTGATATTTAAGAACCTATATATAATGAACACCATTGATCTAGAAGAATATAAGAAGAAATTTAAAGAACATCTATACATGGGATTCATACTCGAAAGTGCATCACCTTGGGGTGTTCCAATTCTCTATATTAAGAATAAGGATGGGTCGATGCATCTCGGTATGAATTATCATGAACTGAAAAAGACTAGGATAAAGAATAACTTTCTATTTCCATAAATTTAGTAATTATTAAATCAGTTTCATGAAGCTCCATACATATCTAAAGTGGAACTTCAATTAAAATTTCATTAGATAAAGGTGAAGAATGAGGATATAACTAAGACCGCCTTTAATACAAGGTGCAAGAACTATGAATTCATAGTAATTCTATTCCAACTATAAAATTATCTATAAATTATCATGGACTTAATAAACAGAGACTTTAGATTTTAACTTTAATTTATTTGGTAGAATTTATAGATGATATTATTATATACAGTAAAAGCACAGAGTAAAAGAAGAATAATTTGAGTACTATTCTTATGAAATTTAGGATTGATAAGTTATGTGAAAAGTACTATGAATGTTTTTTTGATAGAGAAAGTGGAATTCTTGGGGTTTGGTATCACATATAATAGGATATCTATAGATCATTTAGAGAATAAGGTGATTTAGGATTTCCCTAGGCCATTAACATTGATGGAGATTAATATTTTACATGGATTATCTGGCTACTATCATTTATTTTTGAGAAACTTCTCAAAATTTTCAAACTTGCTATCCAAGCCCAACCTGAAGGGATTAAAGTATGATTGGAAAGATTAGTGTACATAAATTTTAAAGGAGAATAAGAATAAGTTAGCCCCAAAATTTTTATTCAGTATACCAATAAGTTGGTAATTATTTTTAATCATTAGTGATACATAAAAAATTTCTTGGTTTGTGTACTCATGCAGAATGAAAAAGGGTTAGACAATACCTCAACATAGTTAAAGGTAAATGACAAGAAATATTTGATTCATGACCGTGAGTTGGATGTAGTATTCTTTTAACTAAAAATTTAGAGGCATTATCTCTATAAAAATAAGTTTGATATATATATATACAAACACATACTATAATAGCCATAAATATATATTCACTAAAAATGATCTCAACATGTTCTGGTGAAGGTTGTTTAGAGATAATCAAAGATTATGATTTCTCAATCCACTGCTATCTAGGAAGGGAAAATAAAGTGGAATATTCCTTAAGTATAAATGATACTAAAAAATTATCTATGATGAGGATTGAGAAGTATTTGATCATCTTAAACATGAAAAGGATAGACATGGGAATCCCAAGGAAGGGAATATCAATATACCTTTCTCAAATGATTTCTCAAGAATTGATACTTGTTAATATTATAAAAGAAAAAAAATAATATTGTGGAGATATAGAAGAAGGTGGATACCATGAGTAAGGAAAAAATCAATGAGTTTATGTTTGATGATGAGTGAGTTGGGATATTTGGGAATGACTATATGTACACTCTAAAATAGTGTTAAATAAGGAATTATTGAATTACGGCCACATCTTAACATCCTCCATCAAACTTGGATTAAAAAAAGACGTCTAGAGATCTCTGAGAAAAATATTGGCGAGACAATATGAAGAAAGATATTGTAGAATATACATAAAATATCCTAGTGTTTCATCACATGAAGAATTAGAGAAAAAATTACAATGGGATAATGAAACCATTAGACATACCTGTAAGGAAATGGGAAAACATCTCAATGGATTTTGTCATAGGTATTTCAAAGAAATAAAATAGGAACAATACTGATTGAGTTTCTGTGGACCTGATTAAAAATACTAATCACTTAATTCTTATTTGAGAGGTTTTATCACTTGATAACCTTGAAAAAATATACATTGGAGAAGTGGTGAGGTTAAATGGAATTCCACTATCTATTGCATCTAATCGAGATGTGAGGTTTAATTCAAAGTTTTGGAAGAGTCTTCAATATTCTATAAACATATAGTTAATCTTAAGAAGGACCAATCATCCCTATAAATATGGATAATATAAATAGTCTATTAAAATACCTAAGGATATGTTGAGGTCTTACTCTATGGACTTCAAGGGATGTTGGGACTAATATCATCTTTTAGTTGAGTTCACAAAATACAAAATTATTCACGCAATAATTAAAGCAGTCCCATATGAAGCACACTAAGGAAGGATATATATACCACCAATGTACTGGGATAAAGTATGTGAAAGAAGGTTTATAAGACCTGAGATGGTTGAAAAATTGTTAGAAAATTCCAACACCATTGAACAACACATCAAAGAAGCATAAAATTGACATAAGAGTAATGCTGATAAATGTTGATGAGAAATGAAGTTTGTGGCGGGTGATAAGGTGTTTCTCATAATATCACTATTAAATTTGTTTTTTAGGGTAGGGAAGAAATGGAAGCTAATTAAGAGATATATGGGACCCTATGATATCCTTGATCACATCATAGCTATAACATATGACAAGATATCCCCCAAAACCTTACCTATGTACATAATGTGTTCCATATATCCATATTTAGGATGTAAAAAATAGAACATTAAAATTTATTAAATTTAGTGGTGGTATAAATGTGGGATGATCTCTCTTATGAGGATCATTAATTGAAGATCTTAGACCATAGAGACAATGTTTTGTGCAACAAGATAACCCAATTAGTCAAATTACTTTGGGGAAACCATATATATGAAGAGGAAACATGAGAACCTAATGAAACCATGAAATATAATTACCCTCATATGTTTTCACCATAGTATATTTAATGAAATGTATAGGGTAAAATTTCTCAAGGCGTGAAGAAAGTAACATCTCGAGATTCTAATATATATATATATATATATATTCTTTTAAATAGTTATGAGTTCAATATGTTTCTTTGTATGAATTAAAATTAATTTCATTATAAATTATAAAATTAAATTAATCATATTTAAAGTATCATTATGATAACATATAAGACACCTGTATATGATATAAAATATTAAAATTCCTTGAATTTTGAAATTAGTGTTGAATAATATTATAAACACTTAATGTTTAATGTCATTTTTATATAAAAGTAGTTTATATTCTATGTTTTCTATTAGATGTTAAGTATATAAATTTTATATTTTTAAATAAATAAAATAAAATTCATATTTGAATTTATAATACCAAAATCATCATCCTAGTATTATTTTTTTGTATTTTTGAAAAATATTTAATTTTTAGGTGATTAGTAAAAAATATTGGTTTGGATAATTTTATCGCTAACTATGATATTTTAATAAAAAAAGAATAAATTAAATAATTATGAAATCCTTTTTCTCTAAAATTATATATATATATTTAAAATATTTAAAATAACATTTTTACAAATCCATGATTAACATTTTTTAACAAAAGTAGAGTTTTTTTTCTCGAATTAGTATATATTTTAATTTAAACGTAAATTTTATTCTATTAATAAATTTAATTAGATTTATTGTAGGATAAATTTAGATTTTGTATATTGATATTTTTTTGGAAAGTGGCCTCTTATATTTTTAGTAACAAACTAATAACTATAGTTAATATTCAATTAAGTCTAATTTGTGTACAAGAGAGTAATATATCGTGGAACAAATTTTCTTAAGTTTCAATTACCTATATACCTTAAATAAATAAATTTTTAGTTTTTAATGTATTATCTACATGTATTACCAACCTTACCTCACCTTCCTCACCGAACTTTTATGTCATTCCATTCTTTCCCATTACTTAACATTATTTTCCTTGGAATGTTCACATCTATTCAGTTGTAAAAGGTATCCACTTATACCTTTTCAATAATTCTCATACCATGTGAATTACTATTGAAAATATTACGTAATTAAATATTTCCTTTACATTCCCTAATTCATTTATCTATCCTTAGTTATCCTAAGACTTTCATTTCCAAGGAGAATTCGAAAAAAATATAAGTCATTGATGTGAGTGTCTCTTCTTCTTCTTCTTCTTTTAATTTTTTTATATTTACCTTCCATAAACCAATTAATATTATTGATTCAAAATCATTTATATTATTAATTTTTATTATATTTATTTTACAAGAGGTATTCACCCCCATGCATCCACTATGAAAAATATAAGTATCGATCATGCATTTGTGTAGACTATTGCCTCTAGGAAGCGATGTGGTCTGTTTTTTCATTACTGAATTTCATGAATGGTACCAAGGATGAATATGATGAATAAATATTTTTTATGTCTCAATTATAACTATTAAAATATTAATAATTTTTTATTCATCCCACACATTTTTTCTAAAAGTAATGTGTTGTTTGTGTGTATGTATAGACTACCACATACACAACAATGATACATTTCATTTTACATTATCACATAACAAGGATGAATTTAATTTTTTGATATATAAAAATTATATTTATAATTATATTTATGTTATTTTGTTTTTGAATATATTTTTAAGAAAAACAAAACCATAGTCAATATGTCAATTGAATCACATAAAAATAACCAAACCACCTTAGGTAATCGACAAGGGAGGAAAATATTTAACAAATGAACAACTTATGACAACACATTGAACCTAGGATAATAATTATGCATGAATAGATTTATTCTTAGGGTTTTTAATGAATTTAATTTAATTGTTCCATAATTTATGTACAAGTGAAGAACACTTAAGACATAAAGGTAAGGGATCTTCCTTACTCCCATTATAACATTTAATTTATGCTTTCTCTTTATTTTTATCAATTATTTGGAAAATTAGTCTCATATAATTTTTTTTGTGTATTTACCTTAAATAAATACCTATTTTAATTTACCATCTATTTTTTTGGTTATACGTGTTTTAATTTTCCTTCGAAATACCCACTTTTATGGAAACTTGATTTAAGGGGATTTTAAAATTTATTATTCCATATCAACCATCATCACAATAAAATGTTTTCAAACCAATAATATATTTAAAAATTAAAATTAAATTTATTTATAATCCTTCAGATTAAATTTTTATTTTAATGTTAATTTATGAACCGTTTTCTCCAAAATAAACTTTACCGATTTCAAAAATCATCACTGTAGTGGTTCATTTTTATTCATACTTCTAAAAACCTTTTCATGGATTTTTCTACCATTGGACTCCATGATCAAGACTTATGTTCATTTTATATATATAGGTACAAATCAATTTAATTACCTTATATATTGGGAATCCTTATGTTATAGCTTATAGAATACCTTGAGACAAGATCCTGGAAACTTGTTCTTTCTCATAGGGGTTTACCATGTATGTGAATTAAATATGGTTTACTCTCTTCATATGGAAGACATATGTATGATCTTAATTTTGTGAAGGGTTGGACTATAATTATATATCTCTATAATCCATTGGTCAATGATTTCATCTCATAAGATATAATAGTCTGTGGGAAGTGAGCCTTACCATATATGGTGCATTTTAATTTTTCCTAGCCAACTATATTATGGTAACAAAAAAGTGTTACTTGAATTATAATTATGATTTCATGTTTTATATAGATTATACATTCATATGATTCCATGATCTTATGATGTGATCATATTTACTACATGATCATATGTTATCATTTCATTATTCCAAGATTCCATGATTATGGTCATTCAATTTATGATATCATGTTATGATCCTTTATCATGTTTTTCCCTTACTCATATTTATATCTCACACTTTTTGTTATATATTTTTCCCAGGTTATCTTATACAGATTTGTGAGTACTCATGGTAGTTAGGATTACACTTAAGAGATTAAATAAATATAATGATGTTATGTTTTAAGATGTTATATTTATGTATCTAATCCTCTAAATAAATTAGAACCAAGATTCATGTATTTTATTTATTGTAAACTATGATAGATGTTATGGAATAATATGTATTTAATGCTTGGTTCACTATAGTCCATGAAATGGTGATGTATATTTTTAACAGTTAAAAGTGAAAAACATCATTCCATAAAAGTTTAAAGTATTTGAATGCCATGCCCATTTTTTTAGACTTGAAAATATATAATTAATGAATCATACAAATATGATGGAGTAGTAGTAGTTTGGAAGAGTCAGGTTATGGAGAATCAATCCTTGGGGAGTGGATATTCCAAGAGTTAGATCGAATTCACCAGGAGTTGGATCATCTTTTTAAGAATCAGATGACACTAAAAAACAACTGATGAGGAGAATCTACTTGTTGAGGAAGTGGATGAGGCATGTATGGATACTATTGCAAGGGTGGATGCACTATTTTATAATGCATAAGTAGAGGTTTACATGTTGTCCATGCTATGTTCATCTGTATATTATTTAGGGTAATAAATGAATCAACTTAGGTATTTCATTGAGATATACCTATAATAATAATATTCTCATATATACATATTTATAAAAAAAATTAGAGATAGTATTTGTTATAAATGATCCTCTATTCATTATTCAATTTATAAAAATAATTTTTTATCTTTGTCAATTATTCATCCTTATATCATTTTGATTACCACATTATAATATCTTATAAAACCCTAGAAAGAAATATCATGATAACTTGAATCCATTTTAACAGTATATTAGAATAAACCTAGTAAATCATGCTTCCAAGAAAGTTGAGTTATGAAATTTTTTTCCTATTCATGGATGCTGGATATTTATTGGCATATATAACATCACCATAACACTAGAGTTTTCCCATTCAAATATGCAATTATTTTTTATTACGAATGGATCAAAGATTGTATAATAATAAATATCATCCCTAAAATAATAGAGTTATCCCTTTTATATATGGAATTATTTCATCCTTGGTGTGTATCAATGATGGTCATAGGCATAAATACCATCACTATAACACTAGAGTTGGCCCATTTGGATATGGAATGATTTATCCCTGGGAATTGATCGTGTATGAGAATAGGTATAAATACCATCATTGAAATAATAGATATGGCCTTCTTGGATATGGATTGAGTTTCTCTTGGGTGTGGCTCATTTTCAATAATAGTAATAAATACCATAATTGTAGCACCAATGTCCATCCTTTCATATTAGAAAAGATATGACTCAATGTTATGAATATCCGGAAGGGGGGGTCTTGAAATGAGTATTCCAATGTTCAAAAGAACTGGAGCACCTTGAATTTACATTCATATTCTTTTAACATGGTTCCTCTAAACTTATACCCCAAGGATGATGATATTATTTAACATTTAGGGGCCTAACAAGAATATATTGAATTTTTATGAGATCATATAGTAGGCCCCATAAGCCTTGTATATATTATATTATATAATTTTTATTGGATATAACTATTTATTAAGTCTCATATGAAGGAAGCTTAGCAGGCTGGAACATGGATTTTTACCTAGACACCCTTTATAGTGTTTCAACCAACATGTTATATGTCTCTTTCATTTTCTAATTATTCTCCATTTTCTATAGATAAACACTATTGGAAACTAAGGCTTTACCACCGATTTCAAAACGTTTGTAAAGGCTGACAAACCATTGGTAAGTAAGGTGTTGGGATAGCCCATTACCAATGGTTTTAGTATAACCATTGGGAAAGGCAGTGTAATCCCAGTTTCGCAATGGTTTAAATAACCATTGGTATATAGGAGTATTCTCAATGGTTTTTAAAACAGTTGGAAATACTCTCATCTTCATGTTTTACCAATGTTTTACTAAAACCATTGGTAAACATATGTAAAACACTATACCAACGGTTTTAGTAAACCATTGGTAGAGTGTATTTCCATAATTTGGTAGACTAGCCACCTAAAATCTCCTCCACTGCACACTCAACTACATACACCTACATACACTCTTAACAACAATAAAACCACTACACACTCAACTACACACACCTATATACACTCTTAAATATAAAAAAACACCTGCTATAGCACCCAAAAGCACATAAAAATAGGATACTCTTATAACCATTGAATGTACCACAATTATAATCATGTATATGAACCCAATTACCCTATGAAATACATAATTCATAATTGAATTCTCAATTAAATACATGCAGAATGAATTATGTAATGAATTCTGAATTATGAATCAATAACACATAAAAAATGAATTATGTTGAATACAGAATACAGAATTATATATTACACCTATATAATATGACATACAAGGGGTTGGGGGTGTCCTAGGGGGTGGGGGTGTCTAGGGGTGAGGGGATGTCCATGGGGGCGGAGGTTTCTATGGGGTGGGTTATACAGAATTAAGAATACTCACACAATGGCATTTCCAATAACACATACATGATTGAATTCAGAAATTAGAATCTAATAATACCTAAATAAAGTATCAACATAATTCAAATACATTTGGTCAGTTTTCCATATACCAGTTATTTTTACTTAAAATGATGTCCATTTTAAACGAAATACATACACTTGGAGTGATACAAGCCACAACATGTCTTGCATTGAGGTGGCGTTGACTCATAAACATCATAGATGACTCATGGATAGTTTTCATAAAGTATCAACAGAATCTGAATGCGTTTGGTTTGTTTTCCGTATGCCATTTGTTGTTTTCACTTAAAAGTTTTTCCATTTCAAATAAAGGCAAGACACATTGAGTGGTACCGGCCACAGCGTGCCTCAGATTGAGAAGAGTTGACTCGTACACGTCACATACGACCCATGGATCATTGTTCTAAAGTATCAACACAATCTGAATATGTTTGGTTGGTTTTCCGTATACTAGTTGTTTTTACTTAAAATGATGTCCATTTTAAACAAAAGAGAGACAATTAGAGTGATACCGACCACACCAAGCCTTTGATTTAGACAGGGTTGACTCTTACACATTAAATATTACCCATGGATTGTTTTCCTAATGTTTTAACATAATACGAATGCATTTGGTCAGTTTTATGTACGTTAGTTGTTGTTTTCACTTAAAATGATGTCCATTTTAAACAAAAGAGAGACACATTGAGTGGTGCCAGCCACACCACGCCTCGGATTGATGCAGGGTTGACTCGTACGTGTCACATATGTCCCATGGATCATTTTAAAAAAATTTCAATAGAATCTAAATTCATTTGATCGGTTTTCTGTATGTCAATTGTTGTTTTCACTTAAAACAATGTTCATTTTAAACATAATAGAGAAACTTTGTGTTTTTCTGGCCACACCACATTTTAGAGTGAGGAAGAGTTGAATCTTACATGTCACATATGAACCTTTTATTGTTTTCCTAATGTTTTAACAGAATCTGAATGTGTTAGGTTGGTTTTCCGTTTGCTGGTTGTTGTTTTCACTTAAAATGATGTCCATTTTAAAAAAAAGTGAGACACATTGAGTGGTTCCAGCCACAATGAACCTTGGATTAAGGTGGGGTTGACTCGTACACATCAAAAAGGACCCATGTATCATTTTCATAAAGTATCAAAACAATACAAATGCCTTTGGTCGATTTTCTGTATGCCAGTTGTTGTTTTCAGTTAAAATCCTATCCATTTCAAATAAATGTGAGACAATTTTAGTGGTTTCGGACACAATGGCCCTCGAATTGAGGTGGGGTTGACTCATAAACATCAAATATTACCCATGGATCATTTTCCTAAAGTTTAAATAGAATCCAAATGCCATTGGTCAGTTTTTTCGTATGTTAGTTGTTGTATTCACTTAAAATGATGTCCTTTTGAAAAAAAAGAGAGGAACTTTGAGTGGTGCTGGCCACACCACACCTCAGATTGAGGCGGGGTTTACTCATACACATCTCAAATGACCCATGTATCATTTTCCTAAAGTATCAAAATAATCAGAATGCGTTTGGTTGGGTCTCTGTATGCCTGTTGTTTTTACTTAAAAGAGTATCCATTTTAAACAAAATAAAAACACTTTGAGTCATATCGGCTACAACATGCCTCAAATTGAGGTAGGTTTGACTTTTACACATCATAAATGACCCATGGATCCTTTTACTAAAGTATCGATAGAATCCGAATGCATTTGGTTGGTAATCCGTATGCTAGTTGTTGTTTTCAGTTAAAATGTTTTCTATTTCAAATAAAAGCGAGACACTTTGAATGGTACCGGCCACACCGTGCCTTGGATTGAGGTGAGATTGACTTTTACACGTCAAAAATGACCCATGCATCATTTTGATGAAGTATCAATATAATCTGAATACATTTGGTCAGTTTTCTGTATGTCAGTTGTTGTTTTCACTTAAAATGTTGCCCATTTTAAACAAAAGACAGACACCCAACCACACTGCACCTTTTATTAAGGAGAGGTTGACTCATACATGTCACAAATGACATATGGATCATTTTCCTAAAGTATCAACACAACCCAAATGCATTTTTTCTGTTTTCCGTATGCCAGTTGTTGGCTTCACTTAAAATCATGTACATTTCAAATAAAAGTGAGACAATTTGAGTGGTGCCGACCACACCGGCCATCGGATTGAGACCGGGTTGACTCATACACGTCACATATGACCCATGGATCATTTTTCTAAAGTTTCAACTGAATCCAAATGCCTTCGGTCGGTTTTCCGTATGCTAGTTGTTGTTTTCACCTAAAATGTTGTCCATTTCAAGTAAAGGTGAGACACTTTGAGTGGTAACATCAATACCATACCTCAGATTGAGGTGAGGTTCACTTGTACACATCACAAATCTCTCATGTGTAATTTCACTAAAGTATCAATACAATCTGAATACGTTTGGTGAGTTTTCCATATTCCAGTTGTTTTTACTTAAAAGAGTATCCATTTTAAACAAAATAAAGACACTTTGAGTGGTACTGGCCACACCATGCCTCAGATTGAGGCAGGGTTGACTCATACAGATCAAAAATTACCCATGGATCCTTTTCCTAAAGTATTAATAGAATCCAAATGCATTTGGTTTGTTTTCCATATGCTAGTTGTTGTTTTCACTTAAAATGTTGTCCATTTCAAAAAAAAAGTGAGGCACTTTGAGTGGTACCGGCCACACTGTACCATGTATTGAGGTGGGGTTGACTCGTACACATCAAAAATGACCCATGGATCATTGTTTTGAAGTATCAACACAATCTGATGGCATTTGATCGGTTTTCCGTATGCCAGTTGTTGTTTTCACTTAAAATGTTGCCCATTTCAAATAAAAATGATACACTTTGAGTGGTACCGGCCACACCGTGCCTCATATTGAGGAGGGGTTGACTTTTAAACGTCAAAAATGAACCATGGATCGTTGTGTTGAAGTCTCAACACAATCCTAATCCGTTTGGTCAGTTTTCCGTATCCCAGTTGTTGTTTTCACTTAAAATGTTGTCCATTTCAATTAAAAGTGAGGCACTTCTAGTGATACCGGCCACACCATGACTCATATTGAGGAGTTGTTGACTTGTACCCATCACAAACGATCCATGGATATTTTTCCTAAAGTATCAATAGAATCTGAATGCATTTGGTCTATTTTTAGTATGCCAGTTTTAGTTTTCACTTAAAATGTTGTCCATTTCAAATAAAAGTGAAACACTTTGAGTGGTACTGGCCACACCATGCCTCGGATTGACACAGGGTTGACTCTTACACGTCACAAATGACCCATGTATCGTTGTGATAACGTATCAGTAGAATTCGAATCCGTTTGGTCAGTTTTTGGTATGCCAGTTCTTTTTTTCATTTAAAATGTTGTCCATTTCAAATAACAGTGAGACACTTTGAGTGGTACTGGCCACACCGTGCCTCAGTTTGAGGTGTGGTTGCCTTGTACACATCACTTGGGTGTTTTGAGTGCCTTTAAGTGTGGATTGATGATCTAGGTGAGTATAATACTCTCCTTTCTTTTTCTTTTCAATTATGGTTTGCACTCTTTTCTCATCTTCTTCTGAAGCTATAAAACCCTCTTTTCCGTTGGGATTTAGGGTGAATCTTGAAGAGATCATAGATTGGGATCTAGGGTCCAAGGAGGAGGGTTGGGGGGCTATAATTTCATTATATCAACTTCTAAAAAATTTCAATTTCATTAAAATATTGGGATTTCACAACAAAACAACAAATCGAGTTTTATTATTTATAGAAAAAAATAAAGATAATGTGAACTACTTAATCACCCATATATTCAGGTACAACAAATCAATAAACATCAAAGTTCAGTAATATCAGTGAAAACTGTAACGAATCAATCAGTCCCTCATGACCATCAATATCATCACCATCATCTTCACCCTCTCCCTTGTCCTCATCATCATCCCTATCATCGTCCCCACCCTCCTCCTCACCCTTATACTCAGCCTCGACCTCTTCATCACCCTCCTCCTCCGCCTCGGCCTCCATCTTGCCCTCCTCCTCCACCTGAACCTCCTCCTTGCCCTCCTCCTCCTCCTCTTCCTCGGCCTCCACCTCGCTATCTCCTTGACCACCAATAGAACTGCCACCTGGTGCACCATATATAGAATGCATCAATTCCATATATTCATCAAAAGAAGTGTTGGCCTCTGGTGGAAGTGTTGGACATAAAGCTTCCATCAGTTTCATAAATGAAGTGTTTTCCATAGAAGACTGTGATGCCATCTCAGTGGCCCTTTTTTCAGCCTATTATGCATATCCCTTAAACTACTGCAACTTAGTGCCACTACAAATCATACCTGAGGAGGGCCAATAGCTCGTCAGAACTATACTCTTCCAAGGCCGACAACGTACTCTACCTGAGTGCTCATCTCCCAACACCTGATGTGAGTAATCCTTTGGCCCAAAATTGTTAGGTTCTTGGACATCAAGGGTCTCTAAATCAACCTGTTACAAATATAAATAGTTTATTAATTTACAAAAAAGAGACTAAAATTTCAAATCTACAAATTAAAACTTACAATCTGCTGCTGAGTCGGTTCATTAACCGCACTTCCATATTTCTTCTTTCTACTCGAGCAAAATAGTTTTGCACGAGGCATGCATCCTTCAATGTTACATTTATGCCTCTAAAATTAAATTTAATGAATGAAACAAAAATTAAAAATATGATACAAAAAATAGTAATTGCATAACTAAAATTATATAATAACGTTAGCAATCGAATAAATTATGGAGGAAGAAATATAAAGTGGAAGTCATAAAGAATGATTATAAACTGTCATACCAACCATCTCTCATTATCTGGAATCGTAGTACGTCCCAATGTGTGGAAGTATTTCTTATCATCATTGTTTTTTTCCTCCAGAAGCATCCTAAATAAAATTCAACAATTATTATTAATGAAAAACATGAAAATTTTCATTTAAATACTTCTAATTTGATTAATACCATAAATAGGCTAGTTTCCCAATGAGTAATCATCTATGGATACAGCTCTAAGAGACAATCATCCATGACAGGGACCGCCTCCAAATATGTGCCCACTCTATCATGGAATCCAATGTACAAATCATTCTTATAAGCTCTCCAAAGCTCGCCTAAATCCTTTAGACATGCAGGACGTGCACCCTCACCATTGAGGAAATTAAGCCGTAGTTGAAACCAAAATATTAATTCATATAAATAAAAAAATTAATATATTTCATTAAATACAACTGAATTTTTTACCCATATCTCTGCCTAGGATTTATCCGTGACTTCATTTGGCAGTTGTCTCCATTATAGTGGGCTACCAGGAATGATGTCGGAGTATTTGGAAAGTGTTTCCAAAAAACTCCGACATTGCTGCCCTGATTTTTCAATCATATGACTATCTTCATTGTAGTCCACCATCAACTGCGTGTGGCGGTTCCACACCGCACACATGTGTGTATGCCCCCACCTCAGTCTCATATTAGTAGATGAATCTGTTATGAAACGAAAACAAATATTTATCAATACATGTTATAATGAAAATAAATAATGGTGTAACAATTTTTTAGGGTTGTATAAGTATACCTGCGGTAGTCTGATCAATGGGAACCGCTAGATCTGCCGAAACGGAAGGAACACCCTGTAAAGATAGAGTGAGTCCCAATGTATGCTCTGTAGGGATAGAATCTAGTGGAGCAGGAGTCTAAGGAGATGGAATATAAAATCCCAGAGTGATCGAAGCAGTAGTAAAAGAAGATGATAGGGACGACTGGCCTAATGCTGGATGGGGAGTGGGAATCATCATCAGATATGGTATATACGAGTGAGGAGGGTCATATGTAAAGGGTGGTGAAAACCTGGGAGACCTAAATATCTTGTGTGTCCTTAACAGTGCACCGAGATTAGAATGTGGGTTGGAAGGTATATCAGTGGGAGGGGCAGGGTCTAATCGGGTACACATACCAGATCGTCTAGCTCCCGTACCACCACCCTCATACGAACACCCCAAGTGTCGGGACCACTACCCTGCTTCTCATCAAATAACTGTCACCTAGTAGATGGATCCTGTAAAAATGTTAAAAAAATCACATGATATTATATATAATTTAAATAAATATATTTGAAATAAAATACTCACTGCAGCCACTAGTGGTGCAATTCCTAGCTCGGTCATGCGATGATTGTTTTCCATAATCTGTTTCTGCCACCTCTCTTCAATTGGTTTCATTTCTTGCATTTGAAAACAAATATTGAAGTAAAAAAAAATGATAACTAATGTATAACCCAAAAAACAAAATAAATGAGAGGGAAAAGAAATTTTCAAAATTACGGAAAAATGTAATTTTTTTATCTCAGGAAGATAATGCAGGTTTCAATATTAAATCAATTTGAATAGAACCAACCATAACAACCAAGATTGAGGTAAACCAAAAGAATTGAGAACATGAATGGATGATTTTATGTATTTCCCACCACTTATTTAGGTTCATAGTCAAATCTAACAATTGAGCTATTGGAGTCATCAAAAGAAATAAATGGATTGGTTCAAATGGTAGTAGGGATGGTGTGAATTCCATCATCACCATCATATAAAATATGCCTTAAAATTACTTCAACCATGAAACCAAATTCAGGTTGAAGTTAGTCATTGAAATAAAAAAATTGTTTAGACATTGATTACAATACATAAGGTTCTTCGGTAGCAAGAGTGCGATCCATACTAATTACATGAAATCCACAATCATCAATAAATGTGCCATGTGTCATCATTGAATCAAAGCAATGGTATTTCATCATCGTGACTCGTCCATGAGAGTAATAATCCAACATTTTTATTTTTTCAACGACTCCATAATAACCCACATTTTCAAATCACAGTCTAAAATCTGGTGCACTGGCATAACAATCTGTTGTGGCAGTAACCATAACACCATCATGTTGTGTTCTCATGTTTTTTTCTCATTCAGTGACAATAAATTTGTACCCATTGATAACAATTGATTTACAGTCACGAACCACGGTATTAGGACCAAAAGCCAAATCTCTTATTTCTTCAGAGACAGAGTCAACAAGAAAAATAAATACCTACAATATAAATTAATATTAAACTTAATTAAATATTGATTTAATTATTTTAAACAGTAATATTTTGATCTTCAATTTTAACCAAGCAGAAAACTCTTTGCTATGTAAAGTCTCCCTCATTCTCAATGATAAAGAATGATGGTTTCTATTTATCATTGTTTTATGTGCTTTGTAGATAAAAAAATATGAATAGTTTAGCATATATATATATGTAATACAAACATATTAAAATTAGTTACTTGATATAGTCATCGAACAAATCACAGTTGAACAAAACTGTGTGATGTTCCATCTTATGCTCATCAAGGATTAATGTATTCAATGTATATGATCCATGAATTCATCCTGTTTGAGAAAATGATGGAAAATTGGGTACAATTTTCTCATAGTATTCTTCTTCATTTCTCAATGGTCTGTTCATTCTTGTAGTAAGATCAGAAAAATACATTGAGCATAAATCCATACATTCTTGAGCCAAGTAACCATTCACAAAAGAACATTCAAGATGATTCCTGTTTCAGACATAAGAATTCAATGTGTACATATTTCTTCTAGTTAGATACATCCAATGAAAAGAAATAGGTCCTTCAAGAAGTATTTTAGTGGGAACATGTATAGTTAGATTCATCATGCATGTGAAAAATGGAGGAAATATTTTTTTTCCAACTCACACAAAATTAATGGGGAATCTATCAACATTTTTTGTAAGAATGACTTGGATAACTTCTTAGCACAAAGATCTCTAAACAAATGGTAAAACCGAATAACATTCACCCTTAAATTATTGGACAAGAGATGAAAGATTTATATAGGAATAAACTCTTGCAGAAGAACGTGATAATCATGAGTCTTCAAAGATTTTAGCTTCAACTCTCTTCGATTGACCCATTTAGATATGTTGCTTGAATATCCATCAGGAAATCTAATAGTCTCTAATACTTCCAGAAATTGTTTTTTTCATAGGTGTCATCTCATTAGAAGATCATGGAACATTCCATTTATTTTCACTGATACGCACGAGATGCAATTTTGGTCTGATTCCTCAATCCACCATGTCACGATGAGACCGTAAATCATATTTTGTCTTTCCCTTAACATTTATAAGTATCGAATGCAACATTTTACATATATTCTTTTCAATGGGAATTATGTCTAAGAAATGATGTAACAAATTGGTTGTCCAATAAGGAAAATAAAAAAAGATACTCATATTCCCCCAATTGTAACAGGTTTCAGTGGAAGCATTCATTCTCTTTACATATTTCATTTGACCCTTCCAGAATGAAAAAAAAATCTTTCAAT
The DNA here is from genome assembly GCA_963277665.1 of Viscum album. NCBI lineage: Eukaryota > Viridiplantae > Streptophyta > Magnoliopsida > Santalales > Viscaceae > Viscum > Viscum album. The sequence goes on from OY728158.1 coordinate 1,472,087,984, forward strand.
TCATTAGGCACATCAGTTCCATACATACGGTGAGGTGGATCATCAACCTCTATGGTATTATCAAATATTTGACAATTATTTCTATATGGATGGTCCATTGGCATGAATTGTCGATGTCCTATAAAACTGAAACTACAATGATGTTTCAGTCTTCTGGATCATGTATTCTTCAAACAAACAAGACATGACAGTTTTCCCTTTAAGCTCCATCTAGACATCATTTCATAAGCTGAAAAATCATTGATCATCTACATAAGCATAGCCGGCATCTGAAATATGTCTTTTGAACATGCATCATATGTGCACACACCCACATCCCAAAGAAGTTTCAACTCTTTTATTAAAGGTTGCATGTATACGTTATTATCAATGCCTAGATCAGAAGGGCCAAATATGAGTATACTCATGAACGTGAAAGGTTTTTTCATACAAAACCATGGGAGAAGATTATAAATGTGTATAAATACTGTCTATGTGTTGTTCAAAGAAAGCATATGCCCAAACTAATTAAAACCATCGCATGAAAGACCCAGCCTCTCATTACGCATGTCAGATACAAAATCAGGATATCCAGCATCAAATATCTTCCATGAAAATCCATCTAATGTGTGAAGAAATTCATCATTAGTATTCTTTTTCTCAGTATCATTCCATCTCATTTTTATTGATATGTCATCAGACAAAATATTATTCTGGAGTGTGGGGATCAATAGAAAGTGCCACATTACATTCTGTGGCATGTGGGATGGTGTTCCATCATATTTTGACTTCCAGCAGGATGTGACACATTTTAGAAAATCATTTCGTTATGTGGTTTCCTCCTAGAATAAACTGCAATCTTTCGGGCAATCATGAATTTTGTTTCTTGAAAATCCATGTTCCCCAACTAACGTCCATGCCATATAGTGGTTTGAGGGAATATATGCATCATTTAGAAGTAAATCCTTCAAGAAGATAAGGATGTAATTTATTGCTGTATTAGAAATCCCATACATAGTTTTCCCATGAAAAAACCAGATTAAAAATTATAGCTTTTTCATTTTATCGCACCATCGAGATACTGGAGTTGTGGCAGCATCATTCAATTTTTCACCCTTAAAACATCATCATTATCATTAGACGCTTCATCTGTGCTCATATCGAAGTCTTCTTGGGTTGGAATCCTCTCTTTTTCATGATAAAGAATAAATGGAAATCAGTCATCTAACAAATTCTCCATTTCAGTCCTTTCATTTCGATCATCAACAATTTGAGATTTTATTTTATCCCCATTGTGATACCACACAAAGTAGTTTTCTTGAAAACCTTATTTGGTAATGTGGTTGCTGACTTCTTCATGGATCAACCAAGGTCTGCCAACACAATTGGAACATAGGTAGTGCATGAGACCACTACCTGAAGCATTGTGAAATGAAAAAAATCTAAAAATCTCTCCAAATTGTTTTGAAAATCTCTTGAGATAAGATCGTTTTCATACATCCAACTTCTATCCATTCTGTAAAAAATAATTGATATAAGTCATTTCATTATAAACAATTCAGAATGATTGAAATTTTATAGAAAATGTAATTAAGTAAATGATAAAGAAAGGAGTTTCTAGTTAATGTAGTGAACTATTAAAACAATGTAAAGATATACTAATTGATTGACTTCAAAAAAATTTATATGGAGGACAGAGTTCCCACCCTATTTAAAGAGAGAGGGCTCTGGTTTAGAATCCAAGGGGGAATTCCCCATCGCATCCTAAATCATAATCACTATGAATCCAAGTTATATTCCCTCAAGGTATTCTAAAACAAATAATCATGAATCCAAGGGGATTTCCAAATGGAATTAAAAGCATCATTTTTACCATGAATCCTTAGTTGGTTTCTTCAAGGAATTCGAAATCATTAATCAAAGAACAAGTACTCAAAAATTAAATTAAATTTTATTTTTATTCATTTTCATTAGGTCTCATATAAGAGGCACATGAATCAGGTCCCATTATGTGTTATAGGCATCCCAAATCATTCACTCATGTTCAATAACTCATTCTTGGAACCTCTATGGTCATACCTTTAATTACCCAATTAGTTCTCCAAGTCAAGAGCACCCCATGGGTGGATAAAGTTTAGACTTATACACTAATATGTTGATCATGGATTGTAAAAAGATTTAATTTCATAAAGTATAGAAAAAAACATTTATTTTTAAATTTGAGATTAATAATAATGTATTTCAATGATGACTAGATTACTAAATTAAACTTGTGACTTATCTAACATTGTTATGGATGTCTACACATGCCTGCATGGATTGTGAAAATCACCCCACCATCACAAATGTGATTATTGGACAAGAAAGAGACATAATATACAACATATAGTGAGAACCATATTTAATTGACCCTAAATTTATATTAGTACAATCATCTTAGGAAGCCAATTATCAGTCATGACTGACCATGCCACTATAAACAACCTGGAGTGGAATATGGAATATGGATGATATTAACACAAAATTCCCAGAAATACCATGCCTTATAAGAACTAAAAATTTATGGATGATATTAACACAAAATTCCGAGCAATACCAAGCCTTCTATGAACTGAAAATTTAGGGATGATATTAACACATAATTAATTTTGAATCAAATTTTATTCACTTTACTACTTATTCCTATAGACCAAACCCATACTATAATCACTATATGTGTTCCACTATCAAATACCAACATACACACCCAAATCAACCAGAAAACAAAAGTCATACACACCCAAATCCAAATAGAAAACCAAAACAGTAGATGCAAAACATTAAAATGAACGTATCACTTACAGATTAGAAGTGTAGAACTTACAAGTTAGAAGTCTAGAACTAAGGAATCCACCAAATTTTAAAAATAAAAAATTTTCATTTAAAGCCTATTTTTTCAATCCAAAGCAATTTGAATGAAATAATTTTCCATTAAAAAATATTTTTCACCTTTAATGTTCACGTATAAAAATGATACTGAAACAAGACACAACTCCTAGAAAATTACCGAAGTGATGAACTAATGGTCATGGCTTACCTAATGACAAGGTAGTGAGTCATAACCAAACTAATAACCACCAAGAATGGAAGATGTTGAACTTTGTACTTAGAATCTACATAGGTTAATAATCCTTTTGAGATCATGGAATAACAATTTCTCTCCTCTATTTTTCTGTCACCCAAACCATACTAAAACAAAAACAAAGACACAAAACCCGGACTACCCAATTAAAACAAAGGATTAGAATGTGAAATATTTCATGTTTCTATTCCCATGACTAAATATAGGGTTTCGATTGTCCAAATATCCAAATACCTGATAGTCCTGATAAAAAAGGGCCAACTTTAATACAAAGTTTTCACAAACCAAAATGGAATTCCATCGAACCAGACAACTACCCAGTCAAATATTTCCGCAGTATAATTTCTGCTTCTCCACTTCACTAAACTGAATACATAAAACCAAAATAGTAGATGCAGAATAATAAAATGAAGGTATACATATAGATTACAAGTGATTAACTGAGAAATTTTGAATATTGAAGAATTTTGGCAGTAGGGTAAACAAAATCCAAAATCCTTCTCCCTACTTCTGTTTAGTGCTGTAGTCACGCAGAATGGGGGAGCTCGAGCTTCTGCCAATTTGGTACTGACTTTCCCAATGGTTTTTAAAAACCATTAGGAAAGAAAAATTTTACCAATGGTTTTAAAAAACTGATGGTATATTATTATTAAAAACACATTATACCAACAGTTCAATAAAACCGTTGGTTTAGAGTAGACTTTTACCAATGGTTTTAAAAAACCATTGGTAAAAGCTAATAATAACAAGGCTTTACCAACAGTTTACTCAAAAATTTGGTAAAATTAATTTATTCCAACAGTTTAAGAAAACTTTTGGTACATAGGTGTTGGGAAAACCTCCATTTCCAGTAGTGAAAATAGAGTGTATGCCCAGTCATTAGTTACTCTAATTTTTCCACGGACACCCTTTACATGTTTTCAACATGATGAGTTCTATGAAACTTCCTTGAGATAGTTTAATGTCATTATAATAATACCAATACTACTAGTTTTTTAAGTTATATATATTTGAACTCTAGGTAATATGATTTATCAAACAAGGGAAAAGAAAAATATAATGTGAATGAAGGGTTTTTAATTATATAATAGATCATCCTATGGGTAGTAGCATATAGTTTAGGGTCTTTACAAAACAACCAATGTGTCTAGTGTTTAATTTCATGTAGCTTTGACCACACATGATAATAATTTAAGGTCAAGAAACTCAGACAAATGGGTCGAGATAGTCTATATAAAAAGGGAAAGGAAAAAACTGATGTGAATGATGAAATAATTTATGGTATATAATATTTTATGATGTGTAAAATTCTATTTTATGACCATGATTTCCAAACCATTGTGTCATGTGGTTTAATCTCATGTGATGAGGAAAAATAAATGGATAATTGGTCAAATTATATACTCTTTCTTTTAATATGGGTAAAATGCACACACATTTAACATCAGAGTATAAAATACACTTGAATAATTTGATTATGAAATGTTTATGTCAAATTATAGGATATTTGAATCATTGAATCTTGTTATGGATCACTTTCATAGGGTTTGACTATGAACAACATTTGAATGATTGGTTCCACTACAATGCTTCCAGGGCATGTAGAGATTAGAGGGACTTACTCTTAGGAATAATATACCATCGGTTGAAAGGCTATATTGTGGGAATATATACAAATCCATATTGGGGGAATTTTTCATAGTTAAATAGAGGTGTACTTTGGAGAGGAATACCCACATTATCAATATCCATGAATGGTTTGTAATTTTTAAAAATGATAGGAAATGGAGTAGGTTCATAGGGAATAAGTTATTCAATAAGGGTACAAGCAGCCTTAAATTCACACCATTATTCATTGAACAGATTTTCTGGTTGAAAAGTTATAACACAAGGTTTATCAAACTATTTTTTCAATCAATGGGTCCCATGAGTGTAGTATAAATTTGGATAGTGATTAAGGTTGACCAAATTTTTATTTTTTCTACATAGGCTAAATGTATGAGAAATTATAACATGGGTGAGAAAGTCTTTAAATAAAAGGAAAAAGAAAACCCCAACATAAATGAAGGGCATATTTATAGTACAGACTATCATACTGAGTGGTGAACATAGTTTTCAGTTCATGATTCTTGGACATAATATTCAAAGTAATTTTTGTAGATGGGTCTATGAAAAGAGATCATATTTTCACAATGTATCCTACTGGGATATTAATCAAGAAAAATATAGTTATTATAATATATATGTCCCAACTCAATGGTATGATAAGGATGATTACCTATCAAAAATAGGATGAAGGTTAAATCATCAAGATAGGGTAATGGGAATATTTTGGATTGAGTTTGTGTCTAGGTTTGTATATTCAAACATCACAATGTATCCTGAACTAACCTAAATAAAGAAACATGTATTTATTCTCATGATATCTTCCACATAGATATAACTCATATGTAGGAAAAGGGTTTTGAATAAGAAAAGGTTTATATATTTAAAACCCTATGATAGGTATCTTGAACTAATTTTGATGGTGCACAAAATAAATTGTCCCAATATTAGTATTAAATGTGGTGATGGAATCTAGATGTGAATTTAGGGTCTCAATCATCAAAACAGAGTGGATTTTTTTAAAATATTAATGATTGGGACTAGGATAAGAGCTTATAGAAACACTATATATCCATTTGGGACTGTAATCAAGCCACATGAAGTTATTTTTATTATGGAAATTCTGTATGAGGGGGGGGGGGGGGTCCATGCACTAGTGAAATCTTACACAAATATGGTTCTCATGTATGGGAATCCTTCCATAAAAATTATTTTTTTGATTAATTTAGTGTATTACATGAATGGTCAAATTTTTTATCATTTAACATCATACGATGTGGATAAAATTTATTCCTAAATTTTCAATATAATAAATTTAAATTACACTAATTAAGATGATTAGAAAAAACCCCTAAACTCACATGAGTCCTGCTCATTGTGGGGAAAAAGAGGTCATTGAAAAATTATCTGCATCATAAATAAGTGCCTACCAAAATCAAATATGAACCATGTAATTTAACATAATAAATTACAGACATAATTGTTATTCAATTTAAGGTTATGTAGAAAGGACTAGTTCCAAGAAATTTAATGTTATGTGAAATAGACTTATTGGGGCATATAGTTTAAAGTCATGATGTATAAACTAACTTGTCAGGTAATTTATGTTATTATAACACAGTCATTTAATTTTCCTTTTAAATACATATAGGGAGGAATAAAAGGGGTCATTTATTTTAGATACATGCTTCTAGAACTAGGCAATGTTGATTAACATAATTCAACTAGGATATTATCATGTTGTTTCATGTCATGCGATTTGGATAGAATGATTTAGAATTTAAAGTCCTATATAGCTGATACTTTTAAGTGAAACCAATATGATTCTATATGAAATAATTCTTGAGTAAACTAACATTTGTGTCTAAAGTGATGTGTTCCCCACCTATTTTGATCAAAGATTACACTTTGTTGGAGTATACCATGTGCATAACATAAGATTCCTCCCACTTTATTTTGATATTTAGAGGATTCTTCCATGGTATCAAAATAGTTCTATGAATCAATAATATATCTCCCTAGAGGAACAATTATAGGATATGTAATGAACCAAAATTTTATAAATGAAATTCCATTTTAGAATAAAATTCTATTTTTTTTATAATTATTTTCCTCAGACTCTCCAGCTTAAAATGGAGTGGGATTTCTCTAGCCTTATGCAAAAGGAAAACAGATCCATTGAGGCCTATGGGGATAACATCAAAAGACTTGTATGATATTCTTAAGAATTTTTTCATTGATCCTGAAAGTAATTTTGATCACTTCTTAGGTGGGATAATGATGACTCTATGAAAATATTTTTCTATTCAAGAATTTGATATCCACTAAGAGATTATCCTATGTGCCCTGAAAGTAGAAATGAAGATCGGTGAATCTCATGGTTCCCATGGTATAAGAGATAAGAATTGGATAATAGATTTTAATTCTAGAGGTGTGATGGATAAATCTCATGGGGGAAATAAATTACAACACCCCACTTATCAAAATTGTGGGAAGAATATTCTAAAAAAAATTCATTAAGGGGAAATGGAAATACTTCAGGTGTGGTAAAGAAGAGAAAATGGATAGTAGATGCTGATCGAAGAATACCACCAATGTGATGAAAGAAATTAATGATCCAATCAATCCTAAAACTATTATCAAATGTTTCATTTACAATTAAAAAGGTCACTATGTAAATATATTAACTAAGGAAAGAGTTTTCGACAATAACTGATCCCAACAATATCGAAGGCCTAAAGAGAAAGGTTGGGTTTTTTCACTCACAACTGCTGAGGTGGATCCAAAAAATGATGCGGTGAAATATAAATTATTTATTCATTAAATAATATAGAACATAAAATTTTATTTTGGTTCTCTAAATTTTTTCATATCATGCGAGTTTTTATAACTATTCAAAAACATCTTCAAAACATGGTAGTGGGACTAGTTGTAAAAATGTAAAATGGGGAAATTATTAGAACCTAAGTATATAAATTATCCCTTATCTATATGTGTGGTTTGAACTTCACAGTTAACCAAGTTATACTCCATCAAGAAGAATTTTATGAAACATTGTTTATGGATTTACTTTCCTTATATAGATCCGACAAAAATTTCCAATAGAAGGAAACCTCCCTCTGTATCATGAATTATCCTCTGATTCTATACAAGTGAAAGGAATAGGATATATCTCATTTGGTATCATCATTTAAAGCATGGATATTATTTTCTTATATGAAATAATATCTATCCCAAATAATTTATATTAAGGAAAATATCATCCTTGATGGAATTCCCATTATAAGGTAATATGCTACTGTGTTTTCCAAATAATTTTCCAGTCTTCATCCTACCCATGGGGTTGAGTACTCAATAAAGCTCATACCCAAAGATTTTTCAATATCCAAGACTCTATATATAATAGATACTATGGAACATGAATATCTAATGAAGAAACTATATGAGAATTTGGATTTATATGGCCGAGTGATACATTGCGATGTGTGAAAATAATCTTCATCAAGAAGAAGGATGGGTCATTGCACCATTGCGTTGATTATTATGAGCTCAAAAATATCATGATAAATAATAATTATCCTCTACCATGGATTTATGACTTTTTCAATCAACTATATAAAGCATAATACTTCTCTAAGGTGGATAATCAGTGGAGATGTTATCAAGTAAAGTTGAACAAAGAGGATATCCTTAAGACTACTATTTATACAAGGTATGTGAACTATGAGTTCATAGTGACACACTTTAGGCTCAATAATAATCCAACCATCATCATGGAATTAATGAATATATTATTTAGGGACTATCTTGATAATTTTTTTAGTATTTATAGATGATATTCTTATCTACTCCAAAACCAATAAGGGACATGAGGAACATTTGAATGTTAAACTGAAGGCCTTGAAAAAATAAAATTTATATGAGAATTACAATAAATAAAAGTTTTTATAGAGAAAGTAACATTCCTGGGGAATGTTATCACTAATAAAGGGATATATTTTCACCATTTAAAAATAACAGCAATTGAAGGATATCCAAGACCAACATTTGTGACATAGATTCATAGATTCTTTGGATCTATAGGGTAATACCATTGATTTGTGAGAAAATTCTCCTAATTTTCAATCCCACTAACCAATATAACTCATAAAGGAGTGATGTTTGTCTAGAATGATTAACGTGATGATATATTTAATGAGTTAAATAAAAGTATAGTCACACCCACCCTCACATTACCTACTCGTATCAATGTATATGTGATCTAAAATAATTTATCCAAAAAAGGATTGGTTTTTGTACTTATACAAGTAAAAAAATTAGATCCTTTTCCTCACACAAATTAATGATCCATGAGAATAACTACTGAACACATAATCTAGAATTAGTTGTAGGGATCTTCACATTAATGATTTTGAGACATTATATTTATAGGGAGAAGTGTGACATATATAAATATCATAAAATTAACAACTATAGATTCTCACAAAAAGATATCAATATGAATCAATGAAGGTGGTGAGATATGATCATGGATTATGATGGTTCAAACCATTACCATCATGGGAAGCTAAACAATGTGGAAAACTCTTTTAGTAAAAAGGACCCCACAACCCTATCCACAATAAGAATTAAAATGTATCCAATATTCTAGGACACGAAAATGAAGAAAATGGGAATTAGAAAATAAATATCATCCAACCTTTCAAAAATAAATTTTCAACTATCCATTATTAATAGGATCAAGTAGAACCAACAAGTTGATGTGGAGCTATAAATATGGTATCTAATATTACATAGTTAATCCTTTATAAAGATATATTTATAAGGTTTATAACATAGATATGTTTCCCATAAAAACTAGAGTTGAAGAGGAAACTTTTTGATAATGTACATATCTCATAATTCTCTACTATTCCATGAATAACTAAGATGTATAAAGATCTGAAGAAAAATTTATTGTTGGATAACATAAAGAGAGAGATTCTTGAATTTGTATCTTGATGCTTGGTATTATAATAAGTGAAGGCTAAATGAAATAAGTCTAAGTGTATTAGGAAACCCTTACCCATACCAGTATGAAAATGTGAAAATATAACCATGTATTTCGTTGTAGGACTCCCCCAAACAAATAATGGAAATAACACCATCTAGGTTGTAGTCGATCACAATACAATGCTGGAAAATTTTATTTCAATAAAGGAATATTTTCTATTACATAATCTCACTAAGATATACATAATGGAAGTAGTAAGAATGTATGGAATACCACTCTCTATTATATCTGACAGGTATTCAAGGTTTACATTTAGGTTCTAGAGAATCCTTACATAAATACTTAATACAAAGTTGTGTATTAGTATTTATTATCACCCTCATATGGATGGTTAGTCTGAGATAACCATTCAAACTCTAGGGGATATACGGAGATCAAGTTTAATGTATTTTCAAGTATTTTGGGATTAATACCTTCTCCTAAAAGAGTTCTCATATAACAATTGTTTCCATTCTATAATTTAAATGAAATTTTATGAGGCTTAGTACATGAGGAGTTTTTAAAATCCAACATGAAGGTATGAAGTTTTAGAGAGGAAGCTTTTGAAACTGATATGTCAAATAGAAGAAATAAAGGGTTTAAAAAATTCAACGTCATATGAAATATATAAAAAGTAAAAAAAAAAATATTAAGCCAATCATCGATGAGAATGGATTTTGTGGTTAGAGATAAGTTGTTCCTTTATATATCACCATGGAAGAATGTCATGTGGTTTGGAAAGAGGGGATTACTTATTATTATATATATCAACCCCTTTGAGATCCTCAATCATATTGGAGTTGTGGCCTATCAACTAGAACTCACAAATAACTTATCCAAATTACATGATGTATTCCATGTATCCCTCATGAGGAAGTACCTACTGGACCACTCTTATGTACTGAATCAATAAAAGGGACCCTTGGAGAATGATATTTCATATGAGGATCATCTTGTGAAGATATTATATCATATAGACAATGTTCTTTGAAAAACATACTTCTCACCTGGTCAAAGTGTTGTGAAAGATCCACACGTTTGAGGAAGAAACATGGGAATTAAAAGAAGGAATTAAATATAAGTACCCTCATTTGTCTTAGTGAATGAAATTAAACTATAAGGGTTAAATTTCTAATGGGAGAAGAATATAATGACCAGAACATTAATAAATTAAATTCGGTTTTTGATTCATCAAATTCTGTATTATGTAATACAGATATAGAAATCACATGCACTAATTTGGTTGTTTTGGACTATTATAATTTTTTCCTTTTTATTTAAAAGACTTTTACACAAATTAACAGTTGATAATATAGAAATTAAACATTAATTATTAAAATTGGTATATATTAATGATTATGATAAATTATAATTGATAAAGACATAAGAAGTGATGTCCATAACTAACAAGATCATACCATATGAATCCAAACTATTAGAGATTCTGAAGGAGACTGTGATTTTCCCTTGACCAAGACAAATAAAATTTTAAACAATTGATGATTGAGAAAAAATATTTTCAAGAGAATATTAATCTTATAGATATCACATCCAAAAATATGTTCTCCAAACTACCCCAAGAAATCAACACCAACATACACCTTACCATTTGGGTGTATGGTGGTCTAATAAGGGGTTATGTATCTAGACCCTAGTAATACCAATTTTTATCTTTTATCTTCCATAAAATATTTATTATATTTATCACCATTTTATTATTACTTTATAAATGATTATATAATGATTTTTTTAAAATTAGATTTTGATAAGAAAAAGTTGAAATTATATTTTTAAGAAATATATATTCTCAATTAAGGGAAAATTATGATAAATTCAATAAATTTTGAAATAAATTTTATTTTAATAAAATATTAATATTAAATAATATTCATTAAAATATAAATTATAATGTAATTTAGTGGAGTCCAATATAATTTTTTAAGGGTCGAAAAGTGGTTAATATCATAAAAACTTGTATTTTTTAGTAAATATGGATTTTTTAATAGTATAAATTCTCATACATAGAATATTATTTTGGTCAAATAAATATTATTTTTTAAATTATGACATAAAATTTATCCAATGGATAATTTTTTTATAAATTTCTCATACAGTTGAATCTTGGATAAAAATTAAATACAGTAAACATATATGTTCTATATTACGAAATAATAATTGTCCAAAAGTAATGTAATACAACCTATAAAAGGAATCCATTAAAAAAATAAATTTAAACTTATAAATAATGGGTGTTTTATGTTATTTTATCAATTTTATAATCCTTTAATGAATCATTTAAACATATATTATATTTTAGGGTTTTAAAATAAATTCTTTATGAGCATGACCCACTTCCAAATCACTAACGTTGTTATTTTAATATTTTAGTTCCTGGATGTTTTAAAATATTTAAAACCACTCATATTTGGAAGAAAAAATGTGAAAAAACCATGGTAATATCAGTATCTTTCATTATATTATCATATAGAGTCTAAAACCTATGTTTAGAAGTTAATAATGAAATCTCTTCTCTTTGGCTATAAATACCCAACCAACCTATAACACCCCAAAATTGTTTGAAATATATTTTTTTAAATAAATTTAATCTCATTAATATTTAGTGTTATAAGAAACACTGGGTTCATCATTAATTACTCACAACACCTAGTTTAGATTGCATTACATGCATCTCTGAGTTTATATTTCATTATATTCAACACTACGTTTAAACGAAATGTGACATATTTTTAAAATTTTATTATTTTCTATGATAGTTATCAACTATCCATTGGAATGATGAGAATGAATAGTATTAGGAAAATAATGTAAATATACGGTTTAAAAATGTATATAAAATGAATCATTTGGTGACCAATTATTAATAAATGAAAATTAAAACTATTTGATAGTAAGGGAAATATTTTACTAAAAAACATTTTTGGAAAAAAATGTGTTATAAATTATTAAATTAAACAAACCATGTTTTTGAAATTATTTTAATGAAATATATATATTATATATTCCAAAAAAAATCAACATTTATCTCAAGTGTTTCCTAAAAAAGAGGTAAGAATAAATCCAATTTTATATGCTTTCCTATAAAAACATTTTGTCACCATTTGAACACTTATTTTAAAAATAATTTTTTTATGTTTTAAAAAATATATTTTGAAAACTAAATATCTTTTTTAATAAGAATGTTAAAATTAACTTAGGGTAAATTTTTGATAATTTTCCAAGAAGATAATTTTTTTGATCAGTATTGAAAAAAACACTCTTTTATTAAGAATTATTCTTAAATTTAAATATTTTAAAATTGTTTTAATATGGGATTAAAATTAAATTTAGTTCAATTATATAAAAATTAATCAAATTTGGTCTATTTAAATAATTTTCAAATTTAAATTTTATATGAAAACATTATAAACTTTGGAAAGTTTTCTCGTTGAAAATAAGTTTTCTCATTGAGTCTACAGATTTAATTTTGAATTAAAATTTTCTACTTATGTGAATTGAAATTAGGAATATGTATTTCATATTTTGAATTATAAAAATTTATGTTATCTAATTTGTTCAAAATATGTTTTAACCATGATGAATAATAAAAATTAAAAAAATTATTGACCATTATTGAGGTAAAAATAGGTTTACCGGGGGTAAACTAAAAAGATAAGGGTTAAAAATGACCAAAAACGTGTCCAAAACCCATTTTATAGACTTATTTCGACCTTTTATCTTCTAGGTTTGATAATATTCTATTTTAAAGGATTTTAAAAAATTAAAATCATTGAAACACATTTTTTATTAAATAAAAATATAAGTGTGCCACTCAACTCACAAATAAATGGTTACCCCACCCCTCACCAATTAACATTTTAGAACCCCATTAGTATAATAAAAAACTAACCAAGTAAATTAATTACTTACCTAATAAAATCATAGAATCCTTATTTCATCTAGAAATCTATCCTAGGTAAGATTTTGGTGTAAATATAAGGAGGTCCCTTAAAGAAGAGGTAACTTTCTTCAACACGCATTTTCATTTTATTTCATAATAAAATTACGTAAATTATTATTAAAAAATGTTGAAATAATAATATTGGTTTCTTATATATATATATATATATATTATGTTAAGGTAGTTACATAAAACCATCTACACTTCCATCAAATGGTTTACAGAATCATCATTCATGTGTACGGAAGACTATCGCCTCACGAACCACTATCATTAATTTTTCAATTACCACCTATCATAGTAGGATATAATGAGGGATTAAATGTTTTTATATTATCTTTATGATAGTATTATACTTATTTAATTATTATATCACATATAAAGTCTTACATTTTTTTCAATGTGAGTACGATAATGTCGCTTTTGTGTATGACAGACTACCGCCTCATGAAGTGATGTGATTTATTCATTCTTTAAATGGAAGGTAATAAGGATGAGTTTAATGAAAATATGTGATATATGTGAAATAAAAATTATACTGTAATGTTAATATATTTTTTACATTTATTTCTATATTTCCATTGGGTAAAAGGAAAAAAGAATTCATGGGTACATACGACCAACCATCTCCAGGAATAATGTATTTCATTTTCAATCTCTACACTTTTTGGATCACAATAAATTAATTTATATTGAATTTATATGATATATATATCATGGATAGAATTATTTAGATGATGGGACCATGATCAATGTAATAGGAAAAATAATAATAAAACACAACATACATGAAACACAAAAAAGTTATTACCCGAAGTGTGACTTAAACATGGAATTTTTAATAAATAGGTAAATAAAGGTCATAAGTAAGTGATATATGGTATGATATATATATATATACTTATAGTTCTATAATAGATTTATAATTAACATATATTTATTATATTTTATGTTTGAACATATATGAAGGAATTAAAGTCTAATGATAAGGTTTTTCTAATCTGTCTTATATTTCTCAGATACATATTCAAATTCACTACTCATTTATTTTTTGTGGTGTATATAATTACACTTTTAAATGATATATATTGATTATTATTATTTCAGTGATACTTAAATTTGAAGGTACCAAGGTGTACAGTGTATGCTAGTGGGCTAGGTATTTAAAATTCTTATCACCAGGATAACGAAATCTATCATTTCTGGCGATACGAGCCCTGATACAGTCTAAGGATATCACCTAAATTAAAAAGAGGAAAAAATAAAACTGAAAAAAAAATCGGATATGAATCTGTGCTCAACATATTCTTTTTTCTATGTATTTCTACTTTAATTATCCAAATTAAAATTCATCTAGATCATCCATAAGTAATTAAAAAATCCACTAAAGCATCAATTGTCGAATTTAGGGTAATAGTGAGGAGATATAATGAAGCCTTAAATATCCCGATGATCACTAAATTGACGCTCTTTTGATATAAAGAGATGATCTTGATCTGATTACTTGGATCAAGAGATCCGGTCTCTAGAAATAAGGAGATGAGAGAGATCTAATGGAAATCTTGCAGTGAATTATCATTATGTGAGAGCCTCTATCCCTTATTTATAGTGGATTCTCAAATACACATAAAGGGTTCCCCGACACCCATTTCTTTAACGTAGACTAAATAAATTATTATGAAAAACTAAACTATGTCAAAAATATTATTTATATTTTGTCACATACGTGTAATATATGTTAAATATATTACATGATAAAGTCGAGTCATTAAGTTGACTGGAAATTACCTCTAACATTAAACGAACATGTAATATTGAAATAGAATCCATTTGATTGATTTTATTCCTCATATTTACTTAACTTTTAAGCAATTAAATGGATAAATTCAACCCAGATATTGTTTACATGATTAATTATGAATTTATTTATTCATTGGTGATCAATGACTTGGACAACACTCAAACCCTATAGTGGGGTCCACTATATCTTACTCTCCTATTAAACTGAATATGATAGATTCATGAATATGCTATTCTATATGACCCTCTAGGTACATATCTTGATAGTAGTGAATAATATTCACATACCAAGTGAGGAGTTTAGCAACCCATCAAGTCTCCTGAAGAGATAGGGATTAGTCATAATAATGACAACCAACATACAAACAAATATTGTGTAATATAATCTCTTAGTATTTAAATATCTCATAAAGCAGGATTCAAAGGAGAGTTATTGTACTTATATTTCTTTATTTTTAATTACTTTAACTAGATATATTTACCCTCTACTACCTTGTCCAAGGTCTTATGAAGGTTATACCATTCTGACTAACTAGGCTCAAGATATAACTTCCTCAACCTGGAAGTGAAAAATCATATATTAACCATTCAACCAATTCCATACCACTAATGGAGAACCCACCACAAGATACATTTCCAAAATTTCATTATCATATTTTTCCATGTATCAAAATACCCAATAAAATGACACACACTGGTAATGATCCCAATTCCTAATACCAATACACATATATATAGATAGAAACATCTAATAACACCTGAAATATGTGCTGTTTCTATTGGTAAGTCTTTCCTCATGATCTCAGCTACTCGATATTACCAACTATTAACTTCATGAGAATATCTCTCAATAATTATAAACTCATAGCACCTAATAGTCAGACATCAAATGTGTCATGTTAGTATAATGTGTCTAGACCATAATACATATATTTATGATTAATGTCATTGTATATTGAGGTTATCATTATATCAAAGGATATACTATAACATTTTTATAATACAGTTAATCTATGTACTTTACCATTTAAATAGTCTATGAAAAAAATGTGTACACTATAATGGTAATTTACCATCATTTATATCTAACTGTATACCTGATTTGGTAATCAAAAGTAATGATTAAATGGGAATAGGGAACCCACTATTATAAGAATCCCACTTTCACTAGATCCAACATGCTAGCCATCCTTTTTATCTCTCATATGATGAAGATCATGTTTATACTAAGTCATGAATTTAGTTTCTTGGTCTTGCATGTTTCCACTGTATAACAATTCTTCTATGTGAACCCTCACCTCCTTTAGTAAAACATTTCAAGATATGGAATACTAGAGTATATCCCTTCTATCCACTGTGAAAAATTGACATCTTGGACAGTACCCATATAAGAATTATCATAATGGGAAAAATTTACTTATTGCAATTCCAATAATGGGAACAAATCAATATGTTCATTAACTACTTATTAGCTTCCTTAGATGCTATAATGTACACAATATTTGTAGGTATGGATGGAACTGCCTTGTATGATCCTGTATCACTCATTACCTTATTCATAATATGATATTAGATCATATTTATCTATAGAAAGACTAGATTTTCCCACTGAAAACTAGTATCCTTTCCTCTACACATACTAGGTATATATGCTATGTACATTCTTTAGTACTATAGGATAGTTCTGACTACTTATCTTTCTGTTATCCTAGATATAATTAATATTTTCCTTCTATAAATTATATATTATCAATATCAATTCTTGTACATATCATGGAATGAATTATTGATCCATCGCTAAATAATATGGAAATCAACTCATCGTGTTAATCTTTTCATATTCCCGTACCTGTCTTCTTGGATATTATTTTTTCATGTGACTTTGGTAAACATTCACTCTAGAATTTTTCCGACCTGTATTTATCTATACATTTTCAATATATGTATGATTTACTAGGTCTAAGAAACCATTAGATCTACCTGATTAGATCATATCCCTTATTACATAGGTTGATACTTTAAATCAATCTATGGAGAGATACATTCATCATGAACTTAACTAACTTTAATACCAATAATTGTTTTCCATATGTTAGAATGCATATTCTTTTAGGAAAATAGTGGCACTCCAACTAATTTCTCATAGACACATAGTAAATATTTATTACAAATAAATATTCTTATGATTGTATTTCTTACATTATTCATAAACTATCTTTGAGTAACTTTCTCCCCTTATTGGAATTATGTGATATTTCCATCCCTTTGTGGTTGCTTCATATAAACGCCTTCCAAGATTGGTGGTCTTTAAATCTAATGATCAATAATATTATCATAGAAATTAGGTTTGACAAGTAAAATTCTGATGGATTTATGTATAATTATTTGGTCTAACTAATCGAGCCTTATTGGCACCATTCTATTACCACCCATGGATCATTACACTTGAATAACCACCATATCATTCTAAATAATTATCCCATTTTCACTTTGATACATGGAATCCATTTTTGAAATTTTATTGACCTTATCACTCTTAGTTGGTTTCCAAATACTGCATACTTTTATAAATTATTATTCATATTGAATAATTTATGACCGACCATTGTGAATGTAAAACCATCACTATGGTTTTATCATTCCTACGTAGTATGTATCTCTGGAACATTCCTCTTCCACAACTCTTGTGGTGCTCATTCCTATTATAACTTTTTATAGATCTCTACCATTGAATCAAACCAAGTAAATTTTTCTCCCACTATCTCATGTATAGATGCGAACACTTATATAGAAAAATATTCATCAACCTTTATTATATCTTTTCCATCTTAGGAATATCTGTAATATGCTAAGAAACTGTTAAGATGCTTCCTTTAAATTCATTTTGTTTTTTTCTTGATGAATATTTGTTTTTATCATTAACAAACACTTTTCATCAAAGCACATGTTCTTATGAAGATGGATTTTCATCATTCTATAAATTATATAATATCCATTATTCATTATCATAGGCATGTGGTTATGTGATATATCCATTATTTATGAAGCACTTATTGAAATATAATGAAAGTTTATAAAAGTTTCAACATTGATACTCCTTACATCATGAGTCTGATGTATAAAATGTGTGTTTAGGAATTTCTAAATGCTATATTTTATTAATAAATTTTAATATATAATACTCATCATTAGTAGTCCATATAATAATAATTTTTGTGATTTGGATAAGGTAATGTGTTTTTATGAATTACTCCACACTACATTATATGGATCGATGATTTCTTGGTGAAGAATTTTTTTGGCAAGTTGGCCGAAAGAAACTTATATATTCTAAACATGCATATATCATGCTTCTCATTCTAATTAATTGATTACTTAAAGGAATCTTATGAAGTATACATACCACTAGCTTACATTGGAATAGTTCATGCTCTCTTTATAAACTAATTCCTAAATCTTTGTGGCATACCGTTATTTCTAAAGAATTTTTTTTTCAAACTAAATAAGTATATACATCGATAATTCCTATGGTGTTTAGATCTACTGAGTTTAAATAACAATCTAGTCATATACTTGATTTCCAATTTTAGTTTTACTTGAAAAATAATTGTCTTTCCACAACTAGGTAAACAATTCATATCTTTTATTTTAATCACATATTGCATATGATTCATGTATCAATGAACTATTGGCTAAGTATGATACTCCAAAAACAACATTAAATACTAAACCTGGAATAATTTATCCTCATGTCTAATAGAAACATGTGATGGATTTTTGGGTTATACAAAATTATGGTTTGAATTAAATCATTAACTTGTCATTTAGAAGTTATTTGTTTCTCATTACTGACTTAGGAATCACCATTTCTCAGCCACTTGGAGAATACACCTTACTTTTTGTAATGTTTCTATTACTAACTTAGTTATTGTATTTCGATACATATATGTAATGATAATATTTTATTTAATAACCAATTAGTATGTTATATACATTTTTATCAATTGATGAATATACACTAAAGAAGAAGTGACTACTTTGTTCTTTGATTCAGGTTATAGCGATTAAACATACATACATTTATTTCATGATATGTGAAGAAAATAACCTATTATTTATTACCTATTTCACTTAAGGATGTTGAAAAGGTGGATTTGGTGTTTATTTTTCCATTGGACTTATTTCATTTTCTTTCAACTTATTCACCATAAGAATTATATATTAATCTACCTTTAATATTTTTATTTTTTGGTGAATTTTATCCAGAAGGTGATGAAGCATTTACTCCATCATATTCATTTTTGTAATAGTAAATGAAATTGGAATAATTGGGAGAAAAATATGTAAGAAAGGGTTGTCTTGAAATACCATGGTTCATCTTTCATATTTACACGTATCCAGTTTAATATCACTCATTCATATCCTTCTTTAGTTTCTCCTCACAAGCTACTTGGATATGAGAATACATGTGAAATCAACTATGTCCTAATGTTGTAACCAAAACTAAAATAGGATGTATATTATTTTATCATTAAATAACCATCATATACCTCATATATGACTCTCTTATAATGAATTTTACACCCTCACTTATTGTGGTAGTTTAATAGGTATTGGGGACACTAACACCCAGAATTTTCGATATCATAGTATTATCCGTAAGCGCATTTACTACAATTGTAAATTCATAATAGTTTTTACATTTACTTTTTCCAAGATCACCATAGTGTATTTTTGTGGTAATACTTTCCATTGTGTATAAAAATAAATTTTTTATGATTTTTCTTTTATCTTGATTACCAAATTAGACATTAGTGATTAATTATATCATTAAATGTGTCCCACTATTCTATAAAATTCTACGAACCCTTTGTACTAGAATTATAATACTCTATTGCTTTAGTATTATATAGGAAAGGATATTTAAACCTCCCCGCATAGTCTAAAATCTTTGAAAACACCACTACTCAGAGAGTTCAGGGTAGGATTTGTACTAACCAACTGCATTAACTCATGGATTCTTGATCTGTTGAGTGATGTCCCACCTTATGGAATCATAACCTTGATTCTCTAAACCTTTTAACTATAAAGTGATAACAAGTTATCTATGGTTATTACATAATAACAACTTTAGTTAAGTAAACCCATCATTCTCATAAGAACTCCCTGGTAGTATGATGCACCCTTAGCTATGGATGACTGAGCTCCCTGGACATCTGATTTTGTTCAAATTCAAAAAATGAAATGCATTTACGAATTAATATTTATTTGAGGGATTCTGTTTTTATTGAATAATTCTATCCATTTCTATTAATATTGTTCATCTATATTTCCACGTTCACAAATAAACATTAATTACAAAAAAATAATCACTTATTTAAGAATTTTATGCTTTATTAATTTATTTATTTTATCAATGTCATGAAAATGCATAAAATAATTAAATTTTTTTAAAGGAAATAAATACCTGAATGGAATTGATCATCTAATATTGGATTATTCATTTAAACATAATAAATCATCCATGATCTAGGGGGATTTTACCTGAGTCACATCTTGACTCTTGAAGCAGCTTGTCACCATTCAGTGTGTTCACTTCTCGTCTAGAGTACCACCTCATCTAGAGAGGGGTGCACATATTTTCAAGTGGAAAACCTAGTCTTGGAATGATCTATGTCATACATCATCTTTTTCAAAAGGTACAAGTATATACTCACTCACAGGTGATTAGAATTGAGGGCACAATGTAAAAAGATAAATTCGGACGCGCAGACCATTATACATGTTACCCGAAAAATAAAAATGTATATACCATCTTAATTATATAAAATAATCATATGAAATTATAAAAAATTATATAAAATAAATGATAAATACAATGGTTCAGTCTATTTCTCAAGACTAGTCAACACAATTAGTTTAAAGCATGATAAAAATAAAATTGAAATAAATTAAAGTATGATGGCTATTAAATAATTCAAAGTAATTAAAATTCAAATAATTTCTTTAATTATAACTCAGTACAATGATTAATTTAATTCTTTATCCTTAAATTAAATTTACCTATTAATTATTAATTAACTTTTATACCAAATGAAATTAATAAATATTTTAAATAAGAAAACTATAAATTGTCATCCAAAGATTAATTATATTAGAGTCACGCCTTGGTGTGGAGAAAGACAACTCTACCCCTGGTGGCTTGAAATGCTGAGGTGAAGGTGATTGGATGACTAGGTTGAGGTAGTTATCGGATGCATGAATGGTGGGGGTGCTACGATCGAGACAAGGAAAGCCACCAGACGAGGGAGGTAGGTGCTTCCTAGGGTCGGCGGCCACTGGATTTTAAGGAGACCTCGATGGTGCTAATGGCGGAGCCAATTTAGGAGGCATCCATAAAGCACCTTTGTTCTTGGAACAAGGAGGATACAAATAGGTGGGATGGGGTCTAGATGCAGGGATGAAGAGAACCCCTTTCCCCAATATTTTTTGGCTTCTTACGGAACCCGATCACACAGATAGTAAGAAAAAGAATTTAAAAATTCATTTTTTTCATTGGTGTAAAATTCTACACACGCCATCCCCATAAGAAAAAACTAAAAACATTTTAATATAATAATTATAATAATTATAATAATAAATTAACATTCATTATTATTATCATGAAAAATCCACATTTTCAGTGGAATAATAATTAGTCAGAAAACACAATTCCAATAACTGATAGTCTAATCAGTAGTCTGGTTCACAGATGAACAAGTCTAAATATAGTTTCGGTAAAAATACATATCAAGATATTATAAAAAAATTACATGTTCCAATGAAATCAACCCATATTAAAAACTTCAGATGACCATAACTTGGTCATCCGATATCAAATTGACTCATTGTTTACGGCATTGAGACAGAATTAATGCCCCTTAAATTAATGAAATTTAATTTTTTATAGGCTTAGAAAATCGATGTCATAACTCTGATTCCAATTGAAGATACCAATGCATGTAGTGGAATCTAGGAGGTGAGGGATTTAAAATTTTTATCCCCAAGATGACAAAACATGTCATTACTAGTGACCCGAGCCCAATTATGGTCGGAGGATCTTGCTTAAATTAAATAAAGAAAAAAAATAAAATAAAAAACATACATTTTTCTGACCTGAATCCTCTATCGAAATATTCTTTTATCTATCCATCACTTGTTGAAGTTATAAAGAATAATCCATCTAGATTTTCCACATTTTCTTCAAAAATTTACAGGAGCATCGATCATTGAATTATATGTTCAAGAATAGAGATCCAACGAAGCCTTCGACATCTCGATGATCATGGCATCGATGTGATTTAAATACATGGAGATGAGCTCAATATGATCAGTTGAACTAAAAGTATTTCTCTCTAGAAAGAGGGAGAGGAAATAAAGGCTCTAAAAATCTAGTAGTGAATAGTTATTGGGTGAGAGAGTCTCTCCGATATTTAAAGTGGATTTCAAATACCCAGAAATGGTTCCACAACCCCCAAATATTTAATGTCCACTAAATAAATAATTATGATGAATTAAACTGCAGAATAAACATTATTTATATTTTGTCACATAAGTTTAATATATATTAAATATATTATGCGACGAAACCAAGTAATTAACATGACTTGAAATTACCACCAATATTAATCAAACCTAGAATATTAAAATAATATTCGTTCAATTAAAATTATTCCTCAAATTTTCTAAAATTGTAAATACAATTAATAAATAAATTCATCCCAATTATTCTTTAAATGAATAATAATGAGTGTATTTTTTTATTGGTTATCGATGACTTGGACAACACTCAAACCCCATAGTGATCCCACCATTTCCTATTTACCTATTCAACTGAATATGGAATATTCTCGAATGTGCTATTGTGTGTGACCGTATAAGTCCTTATATCAATTGCTGGGTATAATATTCACAGACCAATAGGAGATTCTAGCAACCCATGAAGGTCCCTAAAGTGATAAAGAGTAGTCATAACAACAAAAACAATCCTATGAACACATACTATGTAATATAATCTTTTTTATTTAAATATTTAATAAATCATGATGAAAAATTATGTCATCATCATTTTTTTATTTATTGTTTGTTGATCTAACTAGGCATATTTACCCTCGACTGTCGTGGCCAAGGTCTTATGAAGGTACTTCCTTATTACACAACTAGTCCCAAGATATAACAACCTCATCACAGAAAAGACAAGTTATTTCATAACCATTAAACCAATGTCGTACCACCAATAGTGCTCCCAACACAAGCTACCACGCTATGATTTCATTATCATGTTTTTTCCTTACATCAAAGTACACAATAAAATGGAACACACTGATAATTATCTCATGTCCGGAGACCAATACACATGCCCATAGATAAAAATATCAAATGACATCTGAAACATTTGGTGTCCCTATTTGTGGGTTTTTCCTCATGATCTCAATTACTAGAGATCACCAAGTGTGAACTTCATGATAGGAATTCTCAATGATTATGAGCCCCCATTACATGATAGTAATAAATCAACTATTTCTACTTAGTATGATGTATCTAGTTCATAGGAAATATATTTCATATTAATTTCATAGCATCTCTAGGTTCTCATTACAGCTTGGGATATGCGATAACCTTTTGATAGGAATATTAATCTATGGACATTACCATTTAAATAGTGGACACAAAAATATCTACACTATAATGGTATGTGAAATTAATGTATATGTAACTATATACATGAAATGAAAATGAAAATTACTGATTAGTTCGGTCTTGGTAACCCACTATTACCAAAGAAGTTCCATTTTATGTTACGATTTATTGGGGATTGCTATCCAAAATATTGTTGTAGCTAAAATGGATTTCCATCTAATTTTTTACTTATACACTACTAAAAATATGTCTTATAATAGCGCTAAAAATTGCCTTTAACAGCGATAAAAAAGTGCTGTTAATATCAGTGAAGATAAAGGTGGACCTTTATCATCACTAAAAAATGCGCTGATAAAGGTGAGACTTTATCATCCCTAAGAAAGCACTGATAAAGGTAGTCTTTATCAGCACTATTTTCAACATTGATAAATGTTTAATATATCAATTCTAAAAATAGCACTGATAAACACTACCTTTATCAGCGCTATTTTGAGAGCTGATATATTATCCATTTATTAGCACTTAACTAGTGCTGATAAAGGCCAAAGTTCCTGTGCAAAACCAGAACCTTCATAGAACCTGCACACATATGACATCACCTGCACACAACACAAACAACACCCACACACAAAGCATAGAATAACAAAAATGCTGCATACAATTACTTGAAATAATGAAAAAAAACACTGCTATATACATTTAAAACCATGTTTAATTTGGTTATAATTATAATTATCCAAAAAACAATTAAAAAACATTGATGTTTCATCCTTTCTTCATCCATGATCCACTCTAAAAAATTGTCGTCCATGGCGGCGGTTTCCGATCAAAGCATTCGAACTCAGGAAAATGATTTCACCTATATAAGAAAACAAATATTATGTTAGTAATACAATAATGAAAAAAAATTAAAAATGAATATGATAGAATACATTAATAAAATGTCAATTTTTACCTGTTACAACATTTATTTTCATTAGTTCATAGGTCAAGGACAGATGACTATAGAGAGAGAGTTCCTTCCCCATTGTGATGCGATGACCTGGGTAGGTAAATATTTGTGGGATGGTTTGTGGATTGTGGGACTTTCATGAGGATTTAAGGCTATGATGACACATAGGGGACCCAAGAACATTCCCAAGATATATTCCCTCATGTTATTCTATATAAGAAATGAAACACACTCATGAAATGGTCTTGATACATTTGAATATCTTGTACACACTCCAAGGGTTTTGTTGATGACACCTACTGGACTGCCATGGATTTGAAGTTTGGATGTTTTAGGCTCAAACCATGTTATATCTATTGGTGCTTATAATGGGGGCCCAATGTAATACATTCTATCTTCCATAGTAAAGGGTGTGGGAGTGAGCAGTTCTTATAATACCCGAGGTTATCCATTGGGGGTTATGGAAAGGGTAGCTCCATAGGGCACCTATTGGACTAATCATTTTTTCTCTTTTTAAAAGCCGGATTATGGGTTTCCGGTACCCGAAACAAGGTTCAAGTCAAGGCTAGAACAAAATACCGGAACCTCCATAACCAAAACTAGCAATATAGCCACAAAAAAAAAAAAGAAGACATCACCACACTATAGATCATAGTACCCGTAATCATCTCTGCATCCCATACCAGATTCATCTTCCATAGTAGAAGATTCCCAAACAGAAGTCGGTCCATGCAGCATCCCAAAATCACCAACATACCAGCTCCTCGACTAATCCAGAGGCGGTTGGGTTCCACATCATTGTTTAAACAAGCTATCTTTTTTAAATACAAGAATCATCCCACTATCCTTCTTAAAAGATGATCTAGTTCTTATCGGCCAGGGGAGATAGGAGTAGTCTTTCCTAGTTCTTCTTCTTCGAGTCGCTGACAAGGTTCCTTCACACTCAACCATCCTCTTTTTCCCACCTTGTACTATATCGTTGTATGAACTAATATCCGGTCCATTCATATTTTCTTTATCACCCCCATCCTGCTCATTCCCTTTACCGAGAAAATACTCTATGGCACAACCATTACCCCCACTATTACTCCTCCTTGATTGGTTCAATGTATTAACCTCAATCTGAACAAGACATCCAACCCCATCAGTAGAATTATTCACAACCCTAGAGACTTCTTATTGACCCAGACATCCACCAATGTGCTCCTTCATGGATACCCCAGCACCCACACCCCCACCTTCTGAATTAGGAAATAAACCAGAATCAAAACTGACATTGGAGAGGCCTTCACACTTGTTGTTTAAAGGGATAAAGGACTATCCAATATATCCATACCTCTAGACCCCCTATCTCAGGTTGAACTGGAGGCACCTCCCCCTCACTGTGATCCTCTAAGCGATCCCCTTTAGCAACCAGAACCTGCCCTTCCAAGGCATTCACCCTACCAAAAATAGTTACAGTTCTCTGGCCATCCTAGACCAACTCTCTACTGACCTCCTCCCTCTGATCAGTCACCATTGTAGGTTGAGCCTCCATGCCACTTTCTTATGGTCATTCTTCCTCTATAATAGGTACCGCCCTCGCACCAACCTCCAACGCCTTACTCATGACATCTCCTTCTCCTCGAATAGAGCCAAGACCAGCCACAACCTTCATTCTACAGTCCTCAACAAGTTGTCATTCCACCACATGGATCTGAGGCTCTTTACCCACACCTTCACGTCCCATTTTCTCCTGTACTAGACCTACCCTCGGAACAGCCTCCGAAAACCTTCCCGAAGCACCTCCTACCCTTCAGGTAGACACCTGGGCATCTGAACAGCGAGCCTTCCAGGGCCCTCCCTTATTGAAAACCAACACTGAATGACCCAAGCGATGTGAAATAGAACAATAATCTATCCAGTCCTCATAAACCACCTACTATTTCCACCTATAATCTTCTCCAATTGTAATCCATACATGATAAAAAGGTATCTGGGAAGCATCCAATTCCTCACAAACCCGAGGATTAACTAGGTGACACACAACTTCTGTTCGAGAATCAGAACATAAATACCTTCCTACGAGATTACCTAGTATGAAAATAATATCCAGATTTTGAAAAGGCAGTGGAATACCCCACACATCTTCACCTCCTATGGTAAGAGAGTAAACAAACGGTGTCTAGTACCACTCCACCTATGGACCATGTACATGGGGCTACATGGACCCAATTACATATAGCAGTACATGTTTTACGTGTGGAATAAATGGGGTGTCCAAACTAACTAGGACCAGGTCGTGTGCTGCTGGTCATGTGCTGCTGGCCGTGTCCATGTACTTGGGTATGCGGTCATGTACTTCATCATGGGATACCATCAATGTGATTCACCAAATCTGTTGGAATACTGGAGAAGGGGTACACAATGTGTTGGATAACTACATGCAACTCCATAATTATGATTTCTTGAAAGCCTATCCACCACACACACTGGGCTACACACCGTGTGTTCATCCTTGTACACAACATGGAGTCGAGTTTTCTCCAGATTCCCAAATACTATCTCTGCATGTACAATCTGACCCCTCTCCTTTAATTTCACCAATATTTATATTTAGGCCCGATATCGAACTGATAATGGTGGATATTGGCCATATTTGTTGTTTCCATCCATCATTTTTTGAAAAATGGATTTTTTTGATCCTCGGTGGTTTCGTCGCTCACCCCATACACACTGCACACCATCATGCCTTACTTCAATATTTATTTGTTCAAAGATCAATAATATTAATCCGAGGATAGAAAACATTGATTAATAAATTAGGATTTCAATACATCAGAGCATTCTCAATCCAAAATTGGTACATATCCATAGAAGGGATCGATCTGATCAAACTATTTAATCAACAAGGGTGTAAACATTAAATTTTATATTCCTACTCAGATATTGGATCATTTTTCATCAAAACTCATGCTATCTAATGATTTAAGTAATCCATTGTGTTCATTGTATCTCGATCTGATCTAATATGTCATTTCTTCATCATCCAAGGTTATTCACCAAAGAAGTTTGTAGGATAATCAATGATCATATATGGATAACATAAGTAGTAGGAATTGACCTTCATCCTATTTGTGTACAATCTTTCATCAGGTATGCTGCCCATTCATTTTTAAACACATCTATATCATCTTCTGAATATGAGTTTTTGCAACAGTCGTGGTAGTACTGAAAAAATATAAATACACAAAGGATTAATAAATATTTTAAATTAACTCGTAATTCTTTTTGAATATACCTCATCCGGGATTCTAGTTTTTTGATGAAATACGATCTCTTTCATAAATTTACAAACATAATAACCATAGTCCTTTCTGTTTGTTTGTGTGTTACACTGCAGAAACATCGACAAAAATAAGTAAATTGTTTTGATATGTGTTTGGATAGTGTAATGTTATTATATATACTAGGATACTTTTCCAGTTGTAGATCTTGTAGTTGTTCTTATCCTTAAGCCCTGGATTCATTCCACGCATTAGACAATATTGATGCAATGCCCTATCATAATAGAATTTTCATTAAAATATAACATAAATTATATAAGTAGATGTTTAGTTTTAAAATGTTGCATCTAGTGTATTAAAAATTAACAAACTCCATCATGCGCGGTCAGTTTTTTGGATATCCATGCATTGAATCTAGAAAATAAATCTTTGGAGTATCCAAATTGACTACAATCAGCATCCAATGTGCCCTAAAAGTACAAAAAGGAATAAGTAAAAAAGAAGTAAAAATATAGTTGATATGATTAAATTATAGAGTTTTACCCCTGCATCATTGTTATAAAAAATATTCTGTCATCCATAATTATTTTTTCAAATGATTTGAGCAGGGATGGCATTATTGCAGCCTCTTTATCAGAATCTATTTCATCTTTTAAAGAGGTGATGTGAGGACTAATGAGTCCAAATTTTTGTTCGTGGGAAAATCCCTTCAATTGTTTTTCATATATAAGCCTGCGACAAATATAAAATGTATTTAGTCATAATTATCAGAGTATATCAGCTTTTGTAAAATAAAATCATGAAAACATACCTCATGTATACATTTAGAACTGAGGTGCCTAGCCATGCATACTTGTGGAGTTAATTTACATTTTCAGCACTAATGAAATCTGATGTTTCCTCTCCATACATATTTTTTTTCAAAATCAACTATGTGAGTATTTCCGTCTTTCAACTTTGTATCCACAAGAGCCTGTAGTGATATTAACTATGTTTATAGAATGGGCGGGGTGAAGGTGCTCTCAGTAGACCGTTTCAATTGGTTGGATGATCCTTGAGATAGTTTTGAGCTGATATTTCATTTCACTCCCTTCTCTTTGTTGTTTTTTAATAACATTCATTGGTTCAGACCTTTTTTCAGTAAATGTTAATGGTCTAGCTTGAAAAATAAATTGGAAATGGATACCTTTTTTTCGACATGTTTTTTTACAAGAATATTCAGCCATGCGATGAATGTTCCAACAACTTGTTCAAAAGTATGAATGTCTTCATCATCATTTGGAATAGGTAGCTCGGCACTTGGATCATTAGCTATGTTAATTTAC
Source organism: Viscum album (assembly GCA_963277665.1). Classification (NCBI taxonomy): domain Eukaryota; kingdom Viridiplantae; phylum Streptophyta; class Magnoliopsida; order Santalales; family Viscaceae; genus Viscum; species Viscum album. The sequence goes on from OY728158.1 coordinate 1,472,117,701, forward strand.
ACTCTGAGATGATCTTTTGGAAGTTATCTCTTGTGTATCACACCGTTCTGCGTATTGAACACCGTAGCCCTCGCTACAAGGCAATGGGTGGGAGTTGATAGATATAAATCACAGTTATTTTCACCCTGTAGAATATTTTTACATGAAAGGTATTGGTGTCTATGTGAATCACATTTCACAGAAACAATTATTAAAACACTGATTAACTAAACTAAGTAAGGTTTTTAGGGGAATGGCTCGCGTCAAAGATGGTGGGGGGGTGGGGCGGGATCATCACACATGGGTTGTTGTTGATTTTTTTATTCCCTTTGCCTCTCCCCCATCAATTTTTCTACCATCTCACTCTGGTATTGTAATTATTCTTAAAAAATAGCTAATTGTTTTTGCAGATTTTCCATTTTTACATTTTGATCCTCCACTTGTTTTTGTTTTTCAAAATATGTTTGGGGTGTCACCCCGAAACCCAAACCTCTGACGCGGCCATACTGTTCTGGCTACTTCAAGGCTGCTGAAATTATGTCTGCATCTGGTGTGGCTGTTGTGGATTCTTGTGACTATGTAAAATAGAAAATATAGAAAAATAAGTAGTTATTGTAATGTAATAGCGATTTAAAGAAAATCAAATTTATATTATGTCATACTTACACATGTTTCCCACAATTTTTGTGTGTTTTCATCTATCGGGGTCCCCTCTTTATTTACACGATCCTCCTTCCATAGCACATGGTGTGGGATGGATATGGATTTTGATTTTGATTCATCAATCTGTATATAAACAGATAAACATGGTTTTGGTGTTGTTTCATGTCACATACAAGTATCACGTTAGATTTAAAAGACGTACCAATTTTTTATCAAGTGAAACGTACCCCATCATTGCATTACGGTAAGGGTACGCTGGTTATGTTGCACATTTTTTATTTTTAGCACTCAGTTGATGTTTTATAAATAAAAAACTGTTAATCAAAGTGATGAATAAAAGAAAACATCATACAACATATTACCCCACACAATGTACCTGAAAATTCATCTCCCCATGACGGTTGGTAAAGGCATCCCACGATCCTTAGGATATCAACTGTGCATAAAAAGGAGGTGGGTGGGACATGATTTTCCTTTCTGCATCTTTAAGATGACATTTCATTAAAATTGTGCAGAAACCACTATGAATCCTTCCTGGAACTCTTAATACATAATCCTTGGGTGAGGAATCTACTATAAATGCACTCTACAATGGATGATGAAGCGTAAGTAAATGTTTTGATATTTTATTTTATTTTAATAAAATAAAAAATGATATCATAATGTTACCGTAATCTCTTCTCACATTAGTGTCTTCATCCTAGTGACAACATTGTGCCACGACTGTACATTGATCGACACGTGTTGCCGAGTGATGATTCTAATGTAGCTACTAAAGATGGCTCTATTGGGGTTAACATGTTGTCCTCGCTTATTACATCCCACCTCAAATTTGACGCCTTTTGCTTTTCCCTTAAGGATTTTTGGCTAACACTGTCAAACTAAGATGCTCTTGTTTTTTTTGTACTTTCAGGGTTTCATTTCCTACCATTTCCTCAGAAGTATCATCAATATGTTCCCCAGGATCAATATCATCGGTACTAGGACCTGCAGCAACAGGTTGAGAACTCTGTTGTAACTCAGCACTGGGACCAGCAACAACAGGTTGATAAACCTATAGTTTCTTTGCACTGGGACCACCAGTATCTAATTGAGAAACCTATTGTTGCTCTGTAGTGGGACCACCATAAGCTGGTTGAGAAACATGTTGTTGCTCTGCACTGGGACCACCAGCTACTGGTTGAGAGACCTTTTGTGCCTCGGGATTGGGCGCATCAGCTGGTGCAGAAGTCATTATATGTAGAAGTGGTTTAATATTTAATTTAGATTACATAAAAATAGTAGTGAATAGATAATAACATTATATAACACAATGTATATTACAATAATAAAATAACCTGATTATTGTACTCTCTTTTTTTCTTTAATGGATGAAGAGATTTGACTCCTCTATCGATTATGTAAATACCTTCATTGTGGTCTTCTCTGACATACAAAATGTCGTCTACATTGAGACCACTGCGAAATGATTGTGAAGTCCCTATAAAAGGGTCAACCTTCATTGAACTTTTATCTGACCCTTCAGTTGTTTTCGTCGATAACAGAATAATTGACCAATTTCAGTTTGTAGAGTTTGGAACATAAAATATTTGTACTTTTTGTGATTCCATTATAAATGGTTCATCTTTCTCCCCTTCCATACTAAAATCAACTTTCAAGAATCCTAATTCATTTCTCTTAAGAGCACTTTTATTATCAACCCACTTTCTTTGAAAAACCGACTCTTTGAATTTCGTATAATCAAACTCCCATATTCATTTGATGATGCCAAAGTATGACATATTCGCAAAAATTGGATTTTTTTACATAGCACCAAAAACATGCATCACCTCAGCCACAAGTGTAACCCCTCTATTCTGCATGGTACTGTCTTCATTGTGTTCATTAGTATAGAATGTATAACCATTAACTGCATAAGAATTGTAAGATAATACGTACACACTTGCTCCTCCGGCTAGCCATCAAAGTCGTTCTGAAATTGAGTCTGGATTTTCATCTACTTGCTTAAAAATATGGTCCTGAAACCATCCTATAAACTATCGATTATGTGTATTTGATATCCATTTTTCATCCCTAGAAGGATTCAAACGCCTAAGAAATTCTTTTTGGGTTTGAACATATGGGTCAATGTCGAAACTGTTATGAAAAACCTAAAGGTGGGCCTGCTCTCGATCTGTAATATTTATTGTCACAACCTCTCTTCCAGAACTTCCTTCACCCTCAAGCCGCTCAATGTGATGAGATTTTGGTTGTAAAATTATTTCCACACCAGACATGTATTCGGTACAAAATTCAACGGCTTCCTCAACAATATATTGCTCCGCAATACAACCCTCTGGACGACTTCGGTTTTTGACATACTCTTTCAAAATCATCATATACCATTCAATGGGGTACATCCATCTATAATTTACAGGACCACATAGTCGAATCTCTCTCACAAAATGAGCCATCAGATGAACCATCATATCGAAAAATTCAAGCGGGAAGAACATTTCCAATTCACATAATATGACAGCAATTTCTCTTTCCATAGTTGGCAATTTTGCAGGGTCTATATCTTTGCTGCAAATAGCTTTGAAGAAGAAACAGAGATTCATTAATGTATGGTGATCATTCTAGGAAAAAATGCAACGTAAAGCTATAGGAATAATATCTTGCATCAAAACATGGCAGTCATGTAATTTCAGACCCTTTAATTTTAAATCTCTCATTGACACGATGTTCTTGATATTTGATGAATACCCCTCTGGAAACTTTACGTAATTCAAGAAGATGAAAAAATTATATCTCTCCTTCCTGGAAAGAGTGTAAGCAGCTGGAGGAAGAAATTTTCGTTTTTCACCCATCACTAGTGCCAACTCTTCTTGTTTTACCATCTCAACCATGTTCAATCTAGCCGTAATTCCATCTTTTGTTTTGCTGGGTGCATTTATCAACATGCCGATGACACTATCACATACATTTTTTTCAACATTCATAACATCATGAAAATTTCTGACATACAGACAATTCTAGTATGGTAATTCAAAAAAAATAATCTCTTTTTCGAACCAGTCTTCGTATGGTTTTTCAAAAATGTTTTACCAAAGGTAGTGTCCAAATCATTTAATTTCTCAACAATTGATCACCTGTTAGTAGAGATGTTGATGTACGTTCTTCTGATGTTCTGTCGAATGATTTCGTCCAAGATCGCTACTTCTGTCATCAGGGTAGAAATCTGTGATGTCCTAGAAACACGTTTTTTGATGAATGTTTCAACCTAATTGACTGGGTACCTTGTTCGCAAATGGGACACCCTTGAGTTCCATTAAAGCTATATCCTGACAAATTTCCATAAGCAGGAAAGTTATTTATAGTCCCCTACAACATGGCTTTCAAAGTGAGATATTCATTTTTGTAAGCATCATACAACGTAACACCTGAATCCCACAATATTTTCAAGTCCTCGATCAATTGGTCCAAATAAACATCAATATCATTACCCAGTTGTTTTGGTCCTGATATAAGTATAGATAACATGATGTATTTTCTTCTCATGCATAACCACGGTGGTAAGTTATATTTTACCAACATAATCGGCCATGTACTGTGACTGATGCTTTGAAAACAAAAAGGATTCACCCCATATGTAGATAAAACCATACGAAGGTTTCTCGGCTCATTCCCAAATTTAGGATACTCGTGATCAATTTTCTTCCACTGAGGAGAGTCTGCTAGGTGATGAAGTTTACCAACTTTAATTCTTGTATATGAATGCCATGTCAATTGTCCTGCAGTCTCCTCACTTCCATATAGGCGCCTCAACCTTGTAATTATTTGAAAGTACCATACAACATTCATAGGACTGGAATCATCATTCTTGTATCAAGAATCACCACACTTCAGGCATTCTTTAAGAGATTTGTGGTCATTGCGAAACAATATACAGTTATTCAGGCATGCATGTATTCATTTAGAGATCATACCCATCGATCGTAGCATTCGTTCAACATTGTTTTTTCGGCTTGGGAGTTCATTATATTCAGGGAGCATGTCATTCAGGAGATAAAGTAGTTCCGTAAAACTGGTGTCACTCCACCCGTTTCCTGCATTAAAATTATAGAGCTTCAATACGACTGTCAATGCTGTATATGTAGTGCAACCAGTATACAGTGGCATTTTTTCACAACTCTTTAACTTCTCAAACAATTTTGGGCAATCATGAAGTTTGTAACAACCCAATCTTTTTGAGTAGTATATTAACTTACTCTTAATGATTTAATAAGATGTTAATGGTTAACACAGAAAGAGGAGTCGATGGCTTCATCCAGTAGACTCGACCCTTATGAAGCCCACTTATCAGAGATTCGGAAGGAGGTAGCATCTGTGGGCTTCGCTTTGGACCAAGCCCGAGCCGAACTCCAGCGTGTCAAGCTTGAACGGAAATGCCTATGGGAGAAGTTCAAGTTAGTAGAGATTACTACTAGGGCAATGTTATTTGAGCCTCCCTCAGATTCTCTCACCATAGCACACCTTACACTTAGGTCTTATGCCGATGTTATAAGGGGCTATGTGACGAGACCCTAGCTTCCTTGTGTAATCCTTTCAGGTGAATAAATTGAGATCTCTTCCTTTAGTGATGTTTGTGGAATTTCTTTTGTCCGGATAATTTTAGGATATATTTTATTGATGATTTTTTGAAAAAAATATATTTTAAAATATTTATGTAAACCATAAATAATTAATGATGTGTAATGATTTTAAAAAAATGGTCTTCTACAAAAGTGTTCAGTAAGGAATTTGGAGTCTAATAAAATCAACTTAATTTTTGATGAATAGTAAATTATGAATAGTGATTTTACGCTTAGGATTAGTAATGTGACCAAATGGATTAGTAATTTCACTCAAAGAAAGTTTTAATATAATTTAGACACCTAGATTAAGTAATGTGATTCAATAAAATGGGTAAATAACGGTTTCATAAATTATTAGTCAAGTATTAGTTTTTTTGGATGAATAGTGTTTGTTTAATTAAATATTTAATTAAAAATAATTAGAAAATTATTTTTATAAAAAGGACTTTATTTTTGAACTCAGAGCATCGATATTATGTTATGATAATTTTTGGGGATTTTTCTAAAAAAAATGAATTTTCAATGAATAGTGTTTTTTTAAATTAAAAATTTAATTAAAAATATTTAGAAAATAATTTTTATAAAATGGATTTCATTTTGTGAAATCAAAGCATTGATATTTGGTTAAGGTGAAATTTTGGGATTATTCTGAGAAAGTTGAATTTTCAATGAATAGTGAAAATATAGTTTTTAAGTTACGAGTATTTAATGACATCATTAATTGATGTATTAAGTATATATTCAATATGGTCGATTTATGAATAGTAAGATAAGGTATGAGGTGTCCCAAGTGGCCAATACCATGGGCAAATACCATGGGAAAGCCCATGGTTTTTCCAAAACCACTAATGAGGTGTCCCTTGGCCATTAATGCCTTGTCCCCTCACATTCCCTATAAATACCCAACCTTTCCTCCTTTAGTTTTCACTCCCAACTCTCCCCCAACTATGTTCTGGTCTCCTTACCTCCCAAGGAGTCCTCCCAAGGTTCCCCCAAGCCCTCAAGGTCCAAAAAATGGAGTTTCAAGAGTCACATTTTAAGGTAAGGGATCAGACCTCTCTCTTTCTTTTCATGTAATCTCTTTTATGTCATTCCTTTTATTCTCCATGTTATTATGTGAGAGGATGTTCTTTTATATTCCTCTTACTTCTCTTTCATATTTATATGATGAGAGATCCCCACTTACTCTCATCATTTCATTTTATGAAAGTTTAAGTGACGCCGTTAGGCTGCCGAATTTTTAAGTGATTCTTTCACCCTTCTCATTTTTCAAGTTCAATTTTCATGTAAAATCTTTCAAGTTCCTTTTTATTATGTTGGGGTATGATCTCTATATCTATTATACTGATCTCTTATGATCATATGATGAGAGACCCTATTTTATCTGTTCAATTCATTTTTGTTGAAGATTAAGTGACGTCGTTAGGATGCCGAATTTTCATAAGAGAAATCAAATTTTTGTCTTCCTTCCATGTTTTTCATTTGAAATGGTATGTCCTTGAAATTGCATCACCATGTCCATATATCCTTCTTATTCTGTCCCTCTACTGTTTTATGGGTCAATTATGATTGTTCGACCCATGTTCCCTCTCTTTTCAAAGTTTTCTAAAACCTTGTAACATAGTCGTTATGCTATAGAATTTTCGTCTCAAAATGCCTCTCTTTTCTCAAAATTATTTTATGTTATAAAGTGAATACTCAAAGCTCTTATTTCTACAGGGGTATTCACATATATATATATCAAAATGTTCTATTTTAAATTCTGGGATTTACATACATGATACCCGCTTTTCCTTTCCGCGGGTTTAAAGTAACGTAAAGATCATGTCTTTAAAGCAGTTTTTAAAACGTTATGATTATGAAATGAAACCCATTTATTTTATGCTATATGGGTTATTTATGAAATGTTTGATGATGATATATGTGGCTCACATGATAATAAAGGAAAATTTAAGGGTGTTCCCTGATAGCGCTCCAATGCATTGGGTAAAGACTTAATCTCTAGAGATGACCATTTTAACGACGCCTTGGTGAATAACCTTGGTAATTTTTAACGACACCTTGGGGATGGACCTTGGTGAAACGAAACGATTTTCAATATTAAATGTTGCAGCCACATCTTCATGTTATGAAAAATTTTATTTTTATTATGATGTATCTCATGATTTATTTCTCATGCCTTAATGTTCTTTTCATGTCCTTATTGAAGTATCACAAGTTCACATGTAAAATGTTTCTCTTGTTTCCCTTACTGGGCCTTCTGCTCACCCATTCTTTTGATGTATGTCCCCAGGTTATGAGATGCAGTAATGAACCTAGGATGAACTAAAGGAGAAGCCTTTCAAGTGTTTAAGAAAAATGATTTATGTTGTTTTTATGTATTATGTTCCTTGTTTCCAAGACACTAAACCTTAATGATCCTCAGTTCTGTGTAATGAAATGAAAGTTATGTTATAAAAAGACGGGATTCTATAGTTGGCATTAGAGGATGGTTTAGTTATTTGTGGAAATTAGGATATAAAAAAACTTTAAGAAGAACCCTGTAGAAAAGTTTAAATATAGGAAAACTTCTTGATATTTTGGTAAGTATTGAGTAAGTGGTTTATCAAACAAATACATCCCTGTCTGGATACGAGCAGGTAGAGACTGCTCTGGGAAAGATGTACATAGGGGTAAAACCCAAAAACACCGCTTTGAGCTAGAATCGAACGGGAACTGGTGCACGATAACGGGCCTTGCTGCACTCTTGGTTATGACACTCCCGGGGGATATGTTTGGTTAATCACAAGCTTTTTATGAATCATTATGAAGGAATTATAGAAAAGTGTAATTGCCTAAGCATGAAGTCTTAGTTAATAGATTCATAAATGAAATAAGTTTCTTACTAAGGTTTCATTCTTTTAGAAAATGGCGGGCAATAGGAGGAACTGTGCCGATGGTGACCGCAATGCACCATGTGCTGACGGCCCTTCGATGGAAGTCGGAATGGAAACATTCGTGCAAATGATGAACCAACTGACTCAAGTTATGAGTAATAACTTGAATCAAGCTGAGAGGCCGACCTCACCATGAAGGAAAAAACACTCTGTTGAGTACTTCATGCGTCAATGACCGCCAACATTCAGTGGATCTACTGACCCATTGGTTGCAGAACAATGGATAAGCTTCATTGAAAAGATATTTTCTGTACTTCATTGTTCGGAACAAGAAAAAGTCACCCTTGCAGTTTACCACCTAGAGGGAGAAGCTGATCAGTGGTGGTCACTGATCAAAAACACGAATCCACAAGGAGAGATGGAAGCTATGGAGTGGGAATAATTTTGTGGAATTTTCTTTAACAAGTATTTCCCTCATTCCATGAGAACGAGAATGGAGAAAGAGTTTCTTGAGCTGAAGCAGAAGGAGAATGAATCTGTCGGAAGATATGAGATGAACTTCACAAGGCTTTCCCGTTATACCTCATGCTTTATCATGGACCATAATGGGAAGGTTGATAGATTCTTTGGTGGACTACGACCTCATCTGTGGAAGAATCTAGCCAACAGGGACTATGATAGCTATGAAAAATAGTTCGAAGTGCTATGAAAGTCGAGCTGGAGTTTGGTGAGACACATTGGTCTCACAAACCGAATGAAAAGAAGAGATCGTTGGAGCCCAGTTTAGGGAAGTCTTTTGATCAGGGAATAGGTGGAAAGAAAATGCAACTTACCACATGAAATAAATGTGGGAAGAATCATCTGGGGAACTGATTGAACGGAAGTGGAAAGTGCTACAAGTGTGGAAGAGGAGGCCATACTGCTCGGAATTGTCATAGTGAGGTGAAGCCTCAGCTTCCCAACACTAATGACAGAGGAAAGATGGTTCTTTTCCTACCCGAAGTCACATGCTTCATGTGTGGACAGCTTGGGCACTTTGCTAACCAATGTCCAAATCCGAGGGCGGTGGAGGGGAATCTGTAACATCCCCAAAATGATAAAGGGTTAAATAACTAAATGATATGACTCATGTCAACAAGGTGCACCTTCCTTTTCGGGAGCCTACCAGATTAGAACTCCACAGTTAAGCGTGCTTGGCCTAGAGTAGTGATCAGGATGGGTGACCTTCTAGGAAGTTTCCTAGGATGTGTGTGAGTGAGGACAAAGCACACTGGAAAGGACATGTGTTGGCCTGTGGGGACTATCATTAGTCAGATGACCCGTTCAGGCACGTGGGTGGACCCTGGGGTGGGCCCCACGTGTCTGCGGGGCAACTGGGGGTACCTGGTGGGCAAGGACCCGACGACCATGTTAAGGCGGGGTGTATGTGCTATCACCGGGACCTAGTTGTCACATTTGGTATCAGAGGAGGAACCCAGCCTTAAGTGCGCGGTGCACTGCCTGGGTTGAGATGTAGGGCCCACAACGAGGGCGTTGTGCTCTAAAGGGGGGGGGGGGTGATTGTAACATCCCCAAAATGATAAAGGGTTAAATGACTAAATGATATGACTCATGTCAACAAGGTGCACCATCCTTTTCGGGAGCCTACCAGATTAGAACTCCACAGTTAAGCGTGCTTGGCCTGGAGTAGTGATCAGGATGGGTGACCTTCTAGGAAGTTTCCTAGGATGTGTGTGAGTGAGGACAAAGCACACTGGAAAGGACATGTGTTGGCCTGTGGGGACTATCATTAGTCAGATGACCCGTTGAGGCCCGTGGGTGGACCCTGGGGTGGACCCTGGGGTGGGCCCCACGTGTCTGTGGGGCAACTGGGGGTACCTGATGGGCAAGGACCCGACCGCCATGTTAAGGCGGGGTGTATGTGCTGTCACCGGGACCCAGTTGTCACAGAATCACCATTAACCTCACCAGAGGCCAAGGGAGAAAGGTCATGTTTTCGCTATCACAACAACTGAAGTTGAAGTTCCGAACGATGTGGTAGCAGGTACTCTTGTTGTCCTCTCAAAACTAGCAAGTACTTTATTTGATTCTGGTTCTACGCATTCCTTTATTTCCTCCATGTTTGCAAGGAATATAGAATCAATCCCCGAACTGCAAGAGGTAGAGTTGTCAGTCAAGAATCCAAGTGGGATTATCCTTGCATCAACAGTATTTAGAGACTCTAGTGTTTACTTCAGTGAGCACAATCTTATTGCAAATCTAGTAGTCATTCCCATGATGGAATTCGACATTATACTAGGGATGGACTGGCTCTAAATGTATAATGCTAAAATCAAATGCAGAAGTAAGGAAATCTCAGTAGTCTTGAATGAACGACCTACAGTTATCTTCCGAGGAGAGATATCCCAAACTGATCCCTATCTAGAAGCACCTCCTATAACTTTCTTTATGGAGTTAATCGGTAATGATGAAGAAGGAAAAGGTAGAATACAAATATAAGATGTTTCGATTGTTCAGGAATACATGGATGTATTTCCTGAGGAGTTACCTGGACCTCCCCCAGAAAGAGAGGTAGTGTTCTCCATGGAACTCATACCTGGGTCTCAACCGATATCAAAGACTCCGTATAGAATGGAAAATGTGGAGCTAGAAGAGTTAAAGAAACAACTAAAAGACTTGTTAGAGAAGGGGTTTATCCGACCGAGTGTGTCTCCTTGGGGAGCACCAGTTCTCTTTGTGAAGAATAAGGATGGATCAATGCGGCTATGCATTGATTATAGAGAACTGAACGGGATCACAGTGAAGAATAGATATCCTCTTCCAAGAATTGATGATTTGTTTGACCAACTTCGCGGGGCTCAATTCTTCTCTAAGATTGACCTTCGATCTGGTTATCATCAACTGAGGGTGAAGAAGGAAGATATTCCAAATACTGCCTTCCGATCAAGATATTGGCATTATGAGTTTACTGTTATGCCCATCGGCTTGACTAATGCTCCTGCTATTTTCATGGATTTGATGAATAGAGTCTTTAAGGACTACCTTGATAACTTTGTGGTAGTTTTTATTGATGATATTTTGATATATTCAAAAAGTCGTGAGGAGCATGAAGATCATCTAAGGGTTATATTGAAAACTCTGCGGAAGGAGAGGCTCTTTGGGAAGTTCAGCAAGTGTGAGTTTTGGTTACAACAAGTGGATTTCTTGGGGCACATCGTAACCAATAATGGAATCTCGGTTGACCCTGCAAAGACAATGGTTGTGGAGGAGTGGCCTCAACCCACAACAGTAACTGAGATTCGTAGTTTCCTTGGTTTAGTGGGATATTATAGGAGGTTTGTGAAAAACTTTTCACGGCTTTCTAATCCACTAACCAAGTTGATTCAAAAAGGGGTTAAGTTCATCTGGACAAAGGAATGTGAGGAAAGTTTCCAAGAGCTGAAGAAGAGATTGGTTACTGCAACTGTGTTAACACTACCCTCTATCGGAGAAGGATTCGTTATTTTTTGCGATGCATCTCTGAAAGGGCTTGGGTGCGTCTTCATGAAAAATGACAAGGTAATTGCTTATGCATCTCGACAGTTAAAGATTCATGAGCATAATTATCCTATGCATGATCTAGAGCTGGCGGTAGTTGTCTTTGCTCTAAAGATATGGAGGCACTATCTTTATGGGGAGAAATGTGATATATACACTGACCACCAAAGTCTAAAGTATATTTTCACATAGAAAGAATTGAACATGAGACAAAGGAGATGGTTGGAGCTTATTAAAGACTATGATTGTTCAATTCATTATCACCCTAGAAGAGAAAACAAAGTCGCGGATGCATTAAGCAGGAAAGATCCTATTGTCCTGGAAACAATGAGGATCCTAGGAGATCCCTTGATTAAAGATCTAGTAAAACTGGACATGGTAATTATAAGGAAAGGGACATCATCAACCCTATCCCAAATGATTTCTCAACCTTCATTACTAGAGAAGATCAAGAAGGCTCAAAAAGAAGATCCTTTGCTGCAGGAGAAGTTGGAGGCTGTAAAAGATGGGAAGTTACCTGATTTCAATATTGATCAAGAAGGTGTATTGAAATTTCGTACAAGACTATGTGTTTCATCTATTCCGGAGATAAAGAAAGAACTGATGGATGAAGCTCATAGCTCTACTTTCTCTATAAATCCAGGAAGCATTAAGATGTATAGAGACCTTCGTGATTATTATTGGTGGGATAACATGAAGAGGGAGATTGCTGATTACACTACAAGGTGCCTGGTTTGTCAGTAAGTAAAGGCAGAACGACAACTTCTTAAGGGGGTATTACAACCGCTACACATACCAGTATGGAAGTGGGATAATATCACTATGGACATTGTAACTGGTCTCCCGAAAACATCCAAAGGAAACAATGCGATATGGGTTATTGTGGACCGTCTCACCAAGACAGCCCATTTTATCTCTATTCGGGAAGATTTCTCTCTGGATCATCTTGCCAAGATATATGTTAAGGAAGTGGTAAGGTTACATGGGGTACCACTATCCATCATGTCTGATCGTGACCCAAGATTCACATCAAAATTCTGGAGAAGTCTTCAACATGCTCTGAATACTGAATTGAATTTTAGTACGGCCTATCATCCGCAAACTGATGGCCAATCTGAAAGGACTATTCAGACACTTGAAGACATGTTGAAATTATGCTCAATGGAATTTAAAGGTGGATGGGATCAACACCCCCCATTAGTTGAGTTCTCCTATAACAACAGCTTCCATTCGAGTATTCATATGGCACCCTATGAAGCTCTGTATGGAAAGCGATGTAGAACTCCCACTTTTTGGGATGAAACTGGTGAGAGAAAGCTTCTTGGGTATGATCTTGTGCAAGAGATGACAGAACAGGTTCATGCCATCCAACAACACATAAAGGCTGCTCAAAGTCGGCAGAAGAGCTATGCTGACAATCGTTGAAGGGACTTGGAGTTTGGTGTTGGCGATAAAGTCTTCCTTCGAACTTCTCCATGGAAGAGAGTCATGCGGTTTGGGAAGAAAGGGAAGCTCAGCCCTAGGTACATCGGCCCCTATGAAATCCTTGATCGCATAGGAGCAGTGGCCTATCGTCTAGCACTTCCACCGAACCTAGCTCAAGTTTATGATGTCTTCCATGTATCTCTCTTGAGGAAGTACATACCCGACCCTTCGCATGTACTGAACCCAGAGGTGGTACAACTGGAACATGACCTCTCTTATGAGGAGCAGCCAGTGGAGATCTTGGACCGTAGAGACAAGGTCCTATGAAACAAGACTACCCACCTTGTGAATGTGTTGTGGAGGAATCATAAATATGAAGAAGTGACTTAGGAGCCTGAGGAAACAATGAAGCAAAAGTACCCTCACCTTTTCGACTAGGCCTCAAGTATAAATTTTGGGGACGAAATTTCGTAAGGGGGGAAGAATGTAACGACCCAATATTTTTGAGTAGTATATTATTTTACTCTTAATGATTTAATAAGATGTTAATGGTTAATGTATAAAGAGGAGTCGATGGCTTCATCCAGTAGACTCGACCCTTATGAAGCCCACTTATCAGAGCTTGGGAAGGAGGTAGCTTTTGTGGGCTTCGCTTTGGACCAAGCCCAAGCCGAACTCCAGCGCGTCAAGCTTGAACGGAAACGCCTATGGGAGAAGTTCAAGTTAGTAGAGATTACTACTAGGGCAATGTTATCTGAGCCTCCCTCAGATTCTGTCACCATAGCACACCTTACACTTAGGTCTTATGCCGGTGTTATAAGGGGCTATGTGACGAGACCCTTGCTTCCTTGTGTAATCCTTTCAGGTGAATAAATTGAGATCTCTTCCTTTAGTGATGTTTGTGGAATTTATTTTGTCCGGATAATTTTAGGATATATTTTATTGATGATTTTTTGAAAAAAAGATATTTTAAAATATTTATGTAATCCATAAATAATTAATGATGTGTAATGATTTTCAAAAAATGGTCTTCTACAAAAGTGTTCAGTAAGGAATTTGGAGTCTAATAAGATCAACTTAATTTTTGATTAATAGTAAATTATGAATAGTGATTTTACGCTTAGAATTTGTAATGTGACCAAATGGATTAGTAATTTCACTCAAAGAAAGTTTTAATATAATTTAGACACCTAGATTAAGTAATGTGATTCAATAAAATGGGTAAATAACTGTTTATAAATTATTAGTCAAGTATTAGTTTTTTCGGATGAATAGTGTTTTTTTAATTAAAAATTTAATTAAAAATAATTAGAAAATTATTTTTATAAAAAGGACTTTATTTTTTAACTCAGAGCATCGATATTATGTTAAGGTAATTTTTGGGGATTTTTCTAAAAAAGATGAATTTTCGGTGAATAGTGTTGTTTTAATTAAAAATTTAATTAAAAATATTTAGAAAATTATTTTTATAAAATGGATTTCATTTTTTGAAATCAAAGCATTGATATTTGGTTAAGGTGAAATTTTGGGATTATTCTGAGAAAGTTTAATTTTCGATGAATAGTGAAAATATAGTTTTTAAGTTACGGGTGTTTAATGACATCATTAAATGATGTATTAAGTATATATTCAATATGGTCGAATTATGAATAGTAAGATAAGGTATGAGGTGTCCCAAGTGGCCAATACCATGGGCAAATACCATGGGCAAGCCCATGGTTTTTCCAAAACCACTAATGAGGTGTCCCTTGGCCATTAATGTCTTGTCCCCTCACATTCCCTATAAATACCCACCCTTTCCTCCTTTAGTTTTCACTCCCAACTCTCCCCCAACAAAGTTCTGGTCTCCTTACCTCCCATGGAGTCCTCCCAAGGTGCCCCCAAGCCCTCAAGGTCCAAAACTTTGAGTTTCAAGAGTCACGTTTTAAGGTAAGGGATCCGACCTCTCTCTTTCTTTCCATGTAATCTCTTTTATGTCATTCCTTTTATGCTCCATGTTATTATGTGATAGGATGTTCTTTTATATTCCTCTTACTTCCCTTTCATGTTTATATGATGAGAGATCCCCTCTTACTCTCATCATTTCGTTTTATGAAAGTTTAAGTGACGCCGTTAGGATGCCGAATTTTTAAGTGATTCTTTCACCCTTCTCATTTTTCAAGTTCAATTTTCATGTCAAATCTTTCAAGTTCCTTTTTATAATGTTGGGGTATGATCTCTATATCTATCATACTGATCTCTTATGATCATATTATGAGAGACCCTATTTTATCTATTCAATTCATTTTTGTTGAAGTTTAAGTGACGCCGTTAGGCTGCCGAATTTTCATAAGAGAAATCGAATTTTTGTCTTCCTTCCATGTTTTTCATTTCAAATGGTATGTCCTTGAAATTGCATCACCATGTCCATATATCCTTTTTATTCTGTCCCTCTAATATTTTATGGGTCAATTATGATTGTTCGACCCATGTTCTCTCTCTTTTCAAAGTTTTCTAAAACCTTGTAACATAGCCGTTATGCTGCAGAATTTTCGTCTCAAAATGCCTCTCTTTTCTCAAAATTATTTTATGTTATAAAGTGAATACTCAAAGCTCTTATTTCTAAAGGGTTATTCACATATATATATAAAAATTTTATATTTTAAATTCTGGGATTTACATACATGATACCCGCTTTCCCTTTCCGTGGGTTTAAAGTCACGTAAAGATCATGTCTTTAAAGCAGTTTTTAAAACGTTATGATTATGAAATGAAACCCATTTATTTTTTTCTATATGGGTTATTTATGAAATGTTTGATAATGATATATGTGGCTCACATGATAATAAAGGAAAATTTAAGGGTGCGCCCGGATAGCGCTCCAATGCATTGGGTAAAGACTTAATCTCTAGAGATGACCATTTTAACGACGCCTTGGTGAATAACCTTGGTAATTTTTAACGACACCTTGGGGATGGACCTTGGTGAAACGAAACTATTGTCAATATTAAATGTTGCAGCCACATATTCAAGTTATGAAAAATTTTATTTTTATTATGATGTATCTCATGATTTATTTCTCATGCCTTAATGTTCTTTTCATGTCCTTATTGAAGTATCTCAAGTTCACATGTAAAATGTTTCTCTTGTTTCCCTTACTGGGCCTTCTGCTCACCCTTTCTTTTGATGTATGTCCCCAGGTTATGAGATGCAGTAATGAACCTAGGATGAACTAATGGAGAAGCCTTTCAAGTGTTTAAGAAGAATTCTTTATGTTGTTTTTATGTATTATGTTCCTTGTTTCCAAGACACTAAACCTTAACGATCCTCAGTTCCGTGTAATGAAATGAAAGTTATGTTATAAAAAGACGGGATGCTATAAAGTTCATCATCAACTGTCCTTGTCATTTCCACAATACGATCTTCATCATCATTCAAATCTGTAATCACACCCTCCATAAGAGCGTTTTCACTATTCATGCTTGTAATCATATAAGATGATCTATAAAATGCCATGTTATTTGAGCCACTATCTACAATCATTTTTCCCCATGTTTATTCCAACATGTATAACTTCGATCTATTCCGTGACAAATTAGGTGTTCTTCCAACTCATCTGGACTAATTTTTCTTGAATAAAAACTATGTAAACACAGACAAATGATTTGAGAAGTGTCACATGCATGATATTCTGTAAACTTGATAAACTCTTTCACACCATCTTCATACTCTTTTTTCAACTGATTGGCATTCATCCATTATTTATTCATATTCATTGTCTTTCTGGGTTCAATCTCGAACGTTCCTAATATTATGTTTTAATTAATCAAGGAGAATTTTTTGGTTTATATAAAATCAAATCATGGTAAAAATTCATCTAAACTCTTGTGAAATCCATATACATGGTGTGTCCAGTAGGGTGAACATAGTGTATAGATATGATACCTGATTTAATATGACATATATCAAATTAATTCCAATTTAGTCTTACGAAGACTAAATGATGCCTTTGAAAATGCATGACATATAGAACAACTTGAGTTAAAGGTGTGTACATTAGATACATACTGAGTCACCTCAACAGTTACGCATCGCATTTTTGTGGAATACATGGTGTGTAGTCCTTACATGACAACTAGGGGTGTATTTTCTATACACATCAAGTTTCTATGGTATTTATACATGGCGTGAGTGATATAAAACACATGTTATATTATTCTACCATTATTTCATGGCATGTAAATGGTTTCATGCTGAAGTATATGTCTTGGAGATACATTTTGTGTTACCTAGGTTCACATGACATATAACATATAAAATGAAACTTATTCCAAGTTTGAGTCAGAAGATTAGTCATGTGGTGTACATTTTGGAGATAAATGTTGTGTGGCATTAAAATATATATGAAATCCAAGTATAGTGAATCATGTTCCATTTAACAAGACTATATACCATGTATTTTAAAGTCTCTCATATATTCCCTTAGAAGTGGTTTTCTATGATTCAGTGGAATTGCTGTGGTGATGCCATTGAAATGGGTAATGTTTGGATTGATATTCAATAGTGGAATATCTACAACATGGAAAACAATTTTAATATCAATCATGCCAACAACCACAACACCATACAAAAACACAATCGTGATCCCAATCTCAACAACATACAAACCAAAAAATCACAATTTTAGATTTTACAAATCATCCCTTATTCAATTTTGTTTGTTAATTTAGGGGTTATCATAGAAGTTTTATCATCCCGGGGTGTTCATTAATAATTCAAGTATATTTAAATTACCAATTTTTATATTCCAATGTTCAACAAGAACCAACCAATATTCAATTCATTTAGTGTGAAAACAAGGACCACCAATAGCCACGATTTTTAGTGGGGCATTTAGCCTGTACATTTCACATTATAACCGTCAATATCAAATAGTAATAACATACTAACAAGAGGAAACCAATGAGTAATATGAGAAAACTCATCGTGAAGGTTTTGTTAAGCACACGGCAGAGGTGCGTTCGTGGCTGAGGAGAGGTGTACAACAGAGGAGATTTTCAACTGAAAAAATCATAAAATATGGGAAACCCATGAGAATAAAATAATCTAAAACCAAGTACACCATTTACCACATCCCACAAACCCCATGAACCCACTAAAACCAAAATCAACCCAAACCATGGTTAAACACACCTTAAGATAACAAAAACTTATAGAACCCACCTTCGATAGAACGAGTTCAACAGACTTTTAAAATATAAAAGATGAACATACAATGGGTAAGCCTTTACCAATAGGTCCTCCTTACTAGGTATAATCCCTGAGTTTATTCTAGATAGTATATCCCAAATGAGTAATCCCTGATCAATCCTCTATTATCACACCTTTGATGACATGCCCTATCCTAATGATGGTCATTATTAAGAACACCACAATCCCACCCTGATGGTGGTTGTTATCCTTAGATAATGTAATGTCCCAACCAAAGTTTTTGACATAATTAGATAACACATCACCCATGCATGGAATTCCCCCTCCCCATCCTATATCTAATGGATTCTTGACCCATGCATGTTCTATAGGTAATTCAATAGCATAAAAAATATACACCATATAAAGGAATAATATGGAATATCAATAATAGTTCACAAGGGGATATAAACTAACCATTAAATCATATATAAAGAGTGAGTTTCAAGGTCTACTCACACTCTTGCAAGAAATATCATCATGAAAGGGAATCAAGCGTAAACCATTAATCATGGAAACATCATATACAATGACTTATTTGTTAGGGAATATCCTACCACAATCTCAGCATTAACATGAATGTTCATCAGGTGTTTTGTATCCTAAAACATTTTCACACACCAACTAGAATAATCTATCTCTCTAATAACTTCCAGAACCAATTCCATATAAATAAATTCTTTTAGATAAAGGATCATGGAAGAAAAATCCAAGCGGTATAAAAACATTTACCTGAAAATGAATATTAATAATGGTAGAATCCAATATTATTTGAATTAAGAAGAAACTATCACTCTTGGATAGTGATAAGAGGATAATTCACCAAGAGAAAAGCTAAGAGACATCATAGAACTCCACCGATATCCAAGAAGATTGGTACTACACCAACACTATAATTACCTTTCTAGATTACATAAGGCATTATAATCTAGGACATAATTACTATATTCCATTACCAAATAAGAAATATTTAAGGAAATTTCTCTAAATAAGAGGACTCACCAAAAAATTCACTCAAATAACCAAATTTGGAATCAAAATTGAAAAAGGATGAAAGGATACCTTCTATCGACGACGGAGGCAGTAGCGGCATCAGAGGCAGTAGTGGTGGAAGAGGAAATGGCGGTCGCGACCGCGATGGCGGAGGTAGCAGCGGCGGTAGAGGCAGCGGAAGTTGTGGCTGCAGGGGAGGAGGCAGTGGAGGTGGTAGAGGAGGCAGAGGATGAGGAGGAGGAGATGAGGAGGAGGATGATGAGGAGGAAGAGAGGTCACGGTAGATGAGGGTCCTGGTTCAACTTCTGCGAAAGCTTGACCGTGTGAGAGCGAGGAGGCCCTGTTAGTGTTATTAAATAAAAACCACTAGAAACTTTGTCAACGCTCGTTAAAAAAACTGATAAAGGTATGTTTTATCATCTCTAAAATAAAAGATCTGATAAAACATTAATTTATCAGCGCTTTTTTAGCGCTGATAAAGAGCTACCTTTATGAGCACTAAAAAAAGCCCTGATAAATGTTACCTTTTATCAGCGGTAAAAAAAGCACTGATAAAGGGTACACCATTATTAGAGTTTATTTTATAGTTGATAAAGGTAACATTTATTAGCTCTTTTAGCTAGTGTTAATAAATGCATACCCCTTTATCAGCGCTTTCTATTTAGCACTGATAAAGGGCAGCGCTTCCCTTTCCCTGTTTTGTGGTAGTGTTGTTAGATGCTTTCCTTATTAACCACCTATTTATTTTATATGATATATATAATTTCCATCAATGTATTTTATTATTATTCACCTAAAAATTATTTGGATTTATATATCCAATTTAGGATCTCTTTTTCTTGGTGTTTGTGGTTCAAAAGTTACCAAAGTGGTAAGAGTTTTCTATAACAATTTTCCATCTTTGAGACATATGTTATGTTAGGAACCTATCTTATTTCATGAGGTGTATAAATAACCCCTTTATAATTTAATATCATGAATATATTTATTCTCATGATATTATAAGTTTTATTTAACTTTTTTATTTCATGGGGCATACGATACAATGTTACTAAATTAGTAGGTGTTTTATTTTACAATTTAATCATTTATCATCATTCCAATGATTATGATTACGATGAAAAAATATTTTGATATATCTCTCAATAAAATATATTATTTTCTTCTCCTCTGGTAATTTTGAGAGAATTTATGTTTTACCTTCATTTACTTCTCTTTATGTTCTCATGATTTCAAAATAATATTTTTTCAAGAAAATATGAATTTATATCTCTCTTCAGTGAGAAATATGTTTTCTTTCAAAAACATGTTTTCTAAAAAAAATTAATTTTTTTAAATTATTAAAATGATTTATTAATAATATATATACCCATGTTTTAATGTAGAATTTTTTTAAATGAATATTTATGTTGTTTTCCAAAAAATGCTATTTTGGATTTTACTGAAAATGTGAAAGTAATCTTTGTTTTCCCTTGTACAACAAGAAGGGAACTTCCTATAATCATGAACATTATTTTATTTAAAGATTCATTTATAAGTTCTCATGTTTATTTTCAAAGAAAATTATTTTGAATTTTTTCTAGGTTTTAATTTTTTTTCAAAGTAGAAAGAATATTTTCCTTAAGAAATGTTTTAAACATTTTTTAAATATTACTTTATAAGATTTAAATGATTATTTATTTAGAAAATTATTTATAAAATATTTTATATTATTTTTTTTAAAATTTATTTTCAAAGAATATTTTTTCCCATAGTAAATTTTCCAGGTGATTTTTCATTCAAAATCATTCTCCATTTAAGATGGCATGCTTTGCGTTTAGTTATTCTTTATTAGGAATATGATATAAGAATATTATTCTTATTTCTTTTTTGACTATTTTATGTTTATGATGATATTATTTTTATGAAATCTATCTCCCTTCTATAGGTTATACCATGATATAATTATTATGAAAATATCGTATTCTTAGATGAGTTATTCCATGAAATAATTCTTATAAAACCTACTTCTTTTTCTATAGTTTATGCTACGATGAAATGATTAAATTACTATGAATATGTCTCCTTTCTGTAGGATATTCTATGATGACATGTTTATGAAACCCATTTCTTTTAAACACTTCTTTTATGATGAATATTTTATGATCATGTGGAACACATGAATATGAATTTCATCATGTAATGGGTGGGACCTATATCTCTTTCCAATAAATTGGGTCATGATTAATGTTATATGAGCTCAAAGGGAAAACATGAGGTTTTCCCAAGCCTAAAAATGGTATATTGGTGGTTATCCTAATTTTAAAAAGGTTACATGGGAGGTTATCTCATTAATAAAAAAGGATACATGAGAGGTTATCCCAAGCCTGAAAAAGGGTATAGAGGAAGTTATCCAAATCCTGAAAGATGGTACATGATAGGTTATCCCAAGCATTAATATGGTACACTGGTGGTTAAAACAACCCTAACATGTTATGAATGTCTTGATGGGTATCCCTGATATAAGATTTTCTATAATTATGTATATACCACAATTCCATGTCCTATTCCCAAGTTACACTGTCATAGATCATGTTATTTGATATCCTTGTGGTCCATGTTTTATGAACTACCAACCTTTATTCCATGAATCAAGATCTTGATCTTTGATATGTAGGTATGGATTTAATAGTTTATTCAAATATTCTAATTCCCTCATGGTCATATTATTATTACATATCTCCCTTTTTTACCTTTACTGAGCATCTGATCTCACCCTTAATTATGTTTAATTTACCCAAGTTATGAATAATGGTTTTAAGGGGGGTATATTTGTGAATAGTACCATAAAATTAGAAAATTATGTACCTAGTCTCCAAATACACTAAACCATAGTGGTCATCAAGTGTGTGTTTGCATAATGTATTTAATATACATCTATAAAGATGAAATATCTATGTATGCGAATATTGGGTCTCTATAGGTTGTATCAGAGGAATGTTTTAGTTAACCAAAAGAAACATGGATGAAAAAACCTTAGTGATATACTTAGTGACATTTTTAAGGATATTTCTAGGGATAAGTCTATAGATATGTCTTAAGGTGAGTCAGATAATAGGAAAATGGCCTGGAATTTTGCTAAAGGATAAAGAAAGTGATTTCTACGAAATTACATCATTTTTTGGATACTAAAAGTGGATGAGACACTATCACAAAGGTACCATGGGTTAATAACTCTAAAAAGTGTTCATTGAGTTGAAATAAATTACAATTGGTTTGACACTCATAGGGGATAAGCTTTAGGAATTCAAACAATATGTTTAAACCATCAAAATGGATTTAAATAGATAATGACAATGAATGACCTAGGTTAAGACTATGGTTTCATAGATTGAAATAAAAGTGTCATTATTTAGACATCACATAAGTGTTTTTCATGATTATTCAGTTTATAACAATGAATTCCATTACTCACACAATGTTTTTTGGTTTTTGTTAATGGTGGGAACTAGATGGAACTCAGTTGAAGTTGAATGTGATAGAAATTGTGTTTATGAGAAACCAAATGTTATGATGGTTAGAGTGAAGGATATTGTGATTATTACTAATCATTTATCATGATATATGATTACCAACTTTCACCTTAACCAACTCTTAGACTCAATAAAGAGGAGAAGGATAGAGTTTATCAAGAGCTTGGATGACGAAGGCCATGAAGGAAGGAAAATTCAATTTCAAATATGTTGATAGTGTGGAAAGAAGACTCTAGGGGATGTATCAAAGCAATGATAAGATGTTTTATGTGTTGAGAAGAAGGGAACATAGTAAAAAATTACCATGGTAAAATGAAAATTTCAATTAAAGGAATGGATGTGAATATTGGTCTCTCTAAGGTACTATCAATGGATGAATGTTTTAAATCTTTAAAGTATGAGCATTATCCTAATTTTGGTCCAAGGTGGATGTTCGAGAAGAGAAACAGAAAGGTGGTGTATGTAATGTTTATACTACTGTTGATGAAGAGAACAAAAATAACATATGATTGGTATGGGATATTATAATAGCACTAAAAAATATTTCACTTTTTCCAATGGGGGCATATCTATTGGTAAAAGTACATTTTCTATTGGTAAAATGTTTTACCAACATACATGTCCCTGTCACTAAACCATTGGTAAAAACACTATCCCTAAATGTTTTTGCGTCACATAAAATAATTTTGTTATAATTATAATAATAACAAAATATATTATATATGTTTGATAAAATGTTTAGCAACATGTTCTAATCACAAATTTTTCTATTGGTAAAAATATTAGGAACATATAATATCTGTTAACTTTTAAATTTTTTTCTTGTAACATTTCATATTATATTTATTAATTTATCATATATAACATATCTGTTTTAATTATTAAAGAGAACAATATTTTTACATAAGTAAAAAGATAGAAAAAAATAAATTTTATAGTAATGAAATTGAATTAATACAAAATTCAACCCCCAACTCGATCCATCACACACCCTACCAACCCAAAACCACACCCCATACTAGCAGTAACCCATCCATGCCACACAATGGACCAACGGGCACCAACAACCCAGAACTAGCGCGCCAACCTCATCCCATCCATGCCACACTAGGGTCTAGTAGTAGCCTATCCATGAAAGAGAGCCAACATCAACACATGCACACCACACTAGGGTCCCAAAGCATCCCATCCATGTGAGAAGCAACCTATCCGAGTCACAATAGGGACAATTTAGAACCATAAACCGTGGGTTAGTGAGTCAGTATCATCCCATCCATACCTACGTGCCATCTCTAGGTCAAATCAGTAATAATTATCTTCATGAATTGAAACCAAAACATAAATAAATGGAGACATAAAAAAAGTTTTTCCTAGTGATAAAAGTTGTGAAAAATCTTTCCAGTAATGGTAGATGCTAATAAGGACATGGTCAAAAATACCATCGAGTGACCACAATAAGCGGATTATCTAACTAGTGGAAAAAACATCCATAAGATAAAGAACAATTTACAAACATGTGATTACTAAATTATTACATAAATTGAAAAAATATTTAATGAGACAAAGATATTTATATAAAACAAAGATATGTGTAAAAATACTAATATTTAAATAGTGAATGGAAGAGATAACCATAATAGATGTACATCCACTAGATCTCAAGGCCTCACATTAAAATTGTAGTGAAATACCCACCATGACATTGTTCAAGATCCAAAACCATGAATAGTTTGGGGGATAACCTAATGAGGAACACTCCCCGCTGCTTCTTGTGCTAAATCTATTAACAACGCTTCACTAGTGCTGAGCCACTGCATTCCATCCACCATACTGTAGCATTAAAACCTATGTCAATCCATATATGCATCTTATCAATATCAAACAAGGATTTTAACTACTTGTATTGAGATATAGTTCTATATATAGAACAAGCTATGTTGAAGATACATTCAAGGAACTTGGATTAAATATTGTAGAATGACCTCGTAATGTAGGAATTTTTACACAGAACTTTATTAAATACATTCAACATTATAAAGAATTTCTATACTCTTTTCTATAGACATGAAAACATGTTTAATCTTTTATAATCCACACCATGGACCAAAAATATCTTCCACTTCAATGAAATGGACTTGGATACGTATTAATCTAGATTTGTTGCAAAATAAGTATCAATATACTTGTCATGCATGAAATATTAGAACAACCCCATCCATAGAATTGTAGAATAGGATTCAATCACATAGTTTAACTTTCCATGAAAAATATTAATCTAATACAATAGATAAATTTTTTTAATATCTATCACGAACGTAGGTTGACACAAAACCTCAATTAGATTTTTAGTGAAGAATTATCATATATATTAAAAGACATATGGTACTTAAATATTTATTATTAAAAACATCCAATATAGAAAGGAGTTTAGACATCACTTATAGAAAATATAACACTTGAAACCCTATGAAAATAGAATGGAAAAAAATTGAATTAAAAATTTAAAGGAAATAAATTAATCTGATCATGAAATTTTGAGATTAAATACAAATACACACTACTTCATGTTAACAAAAAGAACATTAAAACAACCAAAACCAGACCTGCATTACTAATGATAACTATAAGAAAGTATGACAAAAATCAAAACTAAAAAAAATTGAACCTGCATTACTAATAATAACAAAATGAATGTATGATAACAACCAAAACAGAAACCACATTTTAAATGCTAAGTATACAAATTGAATATAACCAAAATTGAATCAAAACTAAACCTAAATTAAAAACAAAAACTACAATAAGAAAACTGAACATGAATTAAACTCTCATTTATAATGCAAGAATATACCAAAGTATGATAAAAAATATTGATGAAATAGTATTACTAAATAAAAGAACAAAAAATACAAGGACATCAATAAATCCAAGCATGAGTGTTCATGATTATATTCCAATCAATAGTGCCTCATGTTGTCTACAAGAGCACAAAAAAACTAAAAAATGAACATGTTTGTAGGAATAAAAACCAAAATTGAACCATCATTAATAATTGCAACAAAAAAACATAGATTACATATCAATATTAACTACCCTCATTCGTTTGATTAGTCCAATCCAAAATACATTGTTAATTACTCACCTTAATAATTTGAAAATAATTTCTAAAAAGAAAACTAACATAAGAATTCTCACTCACTAACGGTAATGGAAATAATTGCTGTAAATAACATCATTGAAACATGATGACTCATGACAGATGGAAAATCAAACAACTGAACACCACCCAACTAGACAATGCACAAGAGTGACACTAGAAAAAAACCACCATCAAAGCTATGTGAGATTAAATCCCAAAAAAATAAATGTCTATTTTTTCCCATTTAGGAAGGAATGATAATGAGCAAAACCATCCGAGAAGATCATACCAACTATAAAGTGGGTAGAGAAAAAATACCTGGAAATTTCTGGGATTAATTCAAATTTCTAGTTGACCAGTCACGAGGAATTCCATCTACGAGGATCTCTGACTGTGAGGAACGCCGTCTACGGAGAACACCTTTGCGGGGAACACTGTTTATGGGGATCACCGGCCACAGAGAATTCTATCCATGTGGAAGGCCTTCTGGAAGGAACACCGGACATGGGAATCATGGATGTAGGGTTGGGGAGGGAGGTCACACCGAATGACTGGGGGGGGGAGGATCTTTTGGGGGCATAATAGGTTTTTTCTTATAAATATATTATGAAAAAATGAATTTATATAAAAAATTATATTGTATAAGGACTATTTATGAATGTATCAATATATATATATATATATATTAAAAAAAATATTAATAAATTAAGGATATTTTAATTAATTATATATATTTATTGTCAAAATGTTATGATTGTAATGGATAATTTAAATATTTATTCACTTTTTGGTAAAATATTTTATATTATTAAATAAGTTAGTGGTAATGGATTTTTTGAAGATTAAATATTTTTGGAAACAATAACTAATAGCTATAGATTCATTTATCGATAAATCAATTGTTAGTTTTGTTATGATAAGGCAAAAGCTATAAATGTTGATAAAGGATTCATTTTTATTGAACTACTAATATAAATAGATAAATATGCTGGTAAAAATAATTATTGGTACCTATAGTCAATATCAACATAATTTAATATATATTGGAATTAATCATTTTTACTAACAGATATATTATCTTTCGGTAGCTTTTTGTCAGTAAAGGTCATTTTTTTACAGTGTAGTATTTTTTCTGGTAGATATAAGAAGCATGATTAAATTGTGGTTGATGAAGAACATGATTAATATGATATATTATAGGAAGGAGGTATTAATAAATAATATGACCAAGCTCAGTTAATGGTTTAAGAATGATGTACAATGATTCAAGTGTTTATGTATTGGAATTCAATAATTATGAAGTATATAAATATTGTTCAGTATATGTTTTTCATTATGGATTTTAAAGAATATGTTGAATTATGATGATGACCTAGAAAAGTGATTTAATGACATGGTGATCTTCATGGAAAACACAAGATTAAGGGAAAGAAAACCCTTTATAGGTTCCTCATGTTGAGATAATGATGTTAGGATAAGGATATGATTTATATGGATAGAGTAAATTGGAAAGTACTATTTTCCTTGGAACTAATTAATGATTTGTTGGAAAGTGATTTATGGTGTCATTGATGCAGTTTACATGTCACACCCAACTTTTTAAACAAATTTTTATTATATTATTTCTTGGCTCTAGGTCCCCACGCCAATGTTTGGGCTAGGCCCTAGTTCAATGTTTTCAACATTTAATAAGTTTAGTGGGCTTCAGACCATGCACGGTCTCCACACAGCGGGTGGTAGCTGCATTGTTAGCTCAGGTCTTGCACAAATGTTTAACGATTAAAACAAATAATGTATTATATAAATAAGGCGGGTTGAATGATTAAATTTTAATAAGAATAATGTTATTATTTAATTAATAATATTACTTTACTAAGGTATTATTATTATTATTTAATTATATTGTATGTTATTTATATTATTATTGTTATAATAATTTTGTTATAATTGTTAATGGTTATTATTATTATTATTATTATTATGTTTTTTACGATTATTTTTATCAGTGGTTTTATTATTATTATTATTATTATGATAAATGGAAAAAAAGCAAACTAACCCTATACTTAGTACTACCCCAAGCCCCCCTTTTTTTCTTTTGTGCATTGGTCCTGCAACCCTACCCAGCCCCCTCTTTTTTCCGCCCCTTGCCCAGTGCCCTCATCTCATGACTCTAGCCTGCGACAAGCTCCAGGATGACTCCACCTTACCCTCTCCCCTACAAGTCTCAACTTCCCTACTACAACCGTCACGCCACCCTCAAAATCTCTACCTCCGTGCTCCCTCCGCCTTTCGACCCCATGCCGCGCCCCTGGCCAACCAGCCTCACCCGCGACCCCGCAACACCCAAACTTGCTTACCCTCAGCTCATGTACGCCGCACTGCCCTAGGCATCTGACCTCACCTGGCACCAGTTTCGGCACCGCCGGTCGATCCCGACCTCACCCCACCCACCTCACCTCCGCTCCAGCAGATTTTAGCCTCACCCAGCCACCCTCCAAGACTCCCAGGTTTCCACCCTTCTTAGCCCCTTCAGTGCCCACCCCATCCAACCACACCATCCGCAGTATACCCCTTAAAGGTCCCCTCGACCACCTCCTATACAACCAGCCATCCACCCCGCAACGGCAGCAGCCAATCCCGGCCTCCTCAAACCCCATTCAGCCAACTACCTCACCCCACACCTCCAGTTATTCAGTTCTCTGACCCCCTCACTATTTCCCTTCACCGACATCCAAAAACCCCACCTACCCTCCTTACTTTGGACCTCACCAGTCTCGTCGCGCTTCCTATACCGCTCTGGTCGGCAACGGCCTCCTCCGGCATATTTAATTTATTATTTTACTTAGTTATTAATTAATTAATTAATTAATTAATTAACTAATTAATTAATTTATTATTATTCTATTTATTTATTCTTTAATTAATTAATGTTTTTTATTTATTATTTTTTATTTATTTATTTAATTAATTAATTTGTTTTTTTATTTATTCTTTTTTATTTTTTATTTAATTAATTAATTATTTTGTTTATTTATTCTTTTATTTATTTAATTTTTAAATATTTTACTCAATTTTTTATTTATTATTTTATTTATTTATTCTTTAATTAATTAATTAATTTTTTTATTTATTCTTTTATTCATTTATTTATTCATTTATTTATTATTCTATTTATTTATTTATTTATATTCGCTTCATTCCATCTTGGGGTTTTTATTTAATTTGGATAAATCCTAATTTTTTCACGGGTTGGGTGACGTGTTTTTTTATCACTGTTCAGTATGTGTGGTTAGTCCGAAACAGATTTTTCTACCTTCCATCAGAGTTTTGTTGGGGTTTCTCGCCATTAAGGTAGGTGAATTCACGTCTTCATTTCCAATTAAATCCATTTAATGATTGAATGATTTTAGTTAAATAATTGACTTGTTTCGCAATCTCGCAATGCAATTAGATAATATGTTATTGTGTTTTAAAATTTATTGGTTTTTTAAGAAATAGTTTTGAATTATTTTCTCTGGTTAAATTTATATGTACTTATGAAGGTTGTGTCCTTTTGATGTCAAAAGATGTTTTGATAATGTTTTCAATATGAAAATCTTTTTCACATTACTCTCGAATAGTTTATCATGGAGCATTCTAGATTTGGGTAACTTATTTGACTTGGTTATGGAATCGTTAACAAATTGTGTGGCTGGATTACGCAGATTATTTATACATTGTTTAGTCTTCTTATGAAAACTGTTCAGAAAATGGGTTGCTTTTTTGTAAGAGTATTTGTAAACTGGTTGAGTCTTGATGGCACTTTATAAAGTTGGGAAGTTGGTTTATCAAATTCTATGGAAGTTACAAAACGTATTTGGTTAGGGATTTAGTGTGAACTTGCTTTTGAAAAAGGGTTTTGAGCATGTCACATTGGTGGTTATGGAATAGTGTTTGTGTTAAAAAACTTTGAGAAGAGATTGATGTTTCTAATATGAGGGTTGGGGTTGTTTCAAATAAGGGGAGTGATTGATTTTGATTTTTTTTTAAAATGGTTCTTGGATATCAAAGGATGGAGGTTTTTGTGTGTGTTTTAAAGTAGTGATTTTAAATGTATTCCTCAAGGATTTGGCCCATTTTGAATTATAAATAAAAACTCAGTTTTGGTAAGATGTTTTAGGTATATTAATTTAGACAAGTTAACTCAAAGGCCCGTTTGGCACTTTCAATTCAGAGGTGATGTTTGGGTAATGCTTTTGGATACATTGAACATAAAGGCCCGTTTGGATCTTCCATGTCATGGTTGGACTTGTGTTATCATTTATAATGGTTTGTGTTTGGAAGTTGTGCATGTTTGGTCAGAGTTTTAAATGTTTTTAGAGAAATGATTTCGACATGGATGTGATGTGATGGACCATTTGGCACTTTCAACTTTAGTGTAATGTTTGTGTTGATTATTTGAAATGACGACGTTTTGATTACTGTATGCCCATATAACAACATTAATATTTTAACAAATGTATCAAATGCTTTTAATGATATCATTGTATGAAGGCCCAGTTGGCACCTTTGATGATATGATATGTGTGTGTGTGTGTGTGTCTGTATATATATATATATATTGGGGCACCTATATAGGGGGATATCCCTTATGGGTTATCGTATAGAGTGTTTGTGTTTAGGATAGGCAAGTGTGGTGAGATGAGTCATGTGTGCGAGGGCCTCCTACTTACATAGTATTATTGTAACCACTATGGGTTCCTATGCGTCTTTTTTACATCGAGTGATGGTTGCTGATCAACCCTGATTAGACGGGTTGGTACCCCCTAGATTTTTTGTTAGGCTAGGCAGGATTTTCCACTCGATTGGCCAATTTAGGGCGGTTAGTTGGTTATAGACTTAGGAGCTTCACCATACGCCGATAGGTGGTACAAAAACTGAGTACGTCTAGGGGTCTTCTAGAGATGTTTTGAATCACCTATGGTTACTAGATTATTTACATTGCTTGTTTACTTTTTGTTCCACTAGTTTATTTTCAGTTTTCACCTTTTTACTTGTTTTACTGTAGCCCAACTTCAGTATTTTCTATTTTATAATTTATTTATAAAATGACAAATGATTTTGGAAATGGTATGTAGTATGTGTTTGGTTTATTTTAAATAGTAAAAAACATGTTAATTATTTTAAAAATGTGAAAATCCTACTTTTATACTTGTATTTCAATCTTGTGTTAATGGGTTGTTTTGGGAAAGGAGACGTTGGATTATGTGGTTTATTTTGGCATCCCTACTGATAATTTTTAATGCTCATGACTATTTTATCATTTCAATTGCAGGTCACCTTTGCTCAGGTTTCCTTGGCTGAGTTACTCGTTATTAGAGCAAGGTCGACCTTTTGTTGCGAGGTGACCTGGAAGATCACATGGAGGTATGTTCTATTTTACATTTGTTCCGCCGCTAGTTTTATTTTTATCATCAGTTTTTATTTATCGGTATTTCTTTTGTTCATGGGCCAAATCTTTCACAATGATTAAATTTTGATGCTCGACACTAGTTGCCAGCCCGTGGGGATCGGGAATGCCCTTCATGCAATGTCGCAGACCAACTCGGGTGATCGGTTTAGGGTCGACCCAGGTCGGTTCATGAAAAAATGGTATTATAGGGGTAATTGTTATTTGGGGTGTCTATTAGATAGAGATTTGGATGGTCGAGACTCGATAGGTAGGTATGGGAAAGACGTCATGAACCCTCGCTCGTTACCAACCTCGAGTAACCAGGGGTAGTCTGGGAATTGAGTCTTTGTTTCTTTCTGGTTTGTTTTAGATTGAGGGATAACAATAGAAGAAAGCCGATGTAACATCATGATTTAATATGGATTATTGACCCCTGTGAAGTCCGAGTACACAGTTTAAGTTCCTCCTAGTTGTTGGTGCTTTCATGGGGCATGTCCCACTACCATGTTTTTGGGTTAAGCATGACCACTAGTCCCTCAATTCAGTAATTTGATGCAAGTTGTGTGTTTTCATGGATATTGTGGGTGTCAGTGCACTTTTGAAAATTAAAAGGGGGTTTTAAATGATAATGATTTCTTTTAAATGGCTTTACATTTGTTAAATGGGTTTTTAAAACTGAAAGCACTTGGTCTAAAAATCTGGTTTTTGCTTGGAACTGGTAAAGATATGGTTTGTGTGAAACCTTGGGTACTCTTTATGAATGTTTTCACATGTGATTTAATAAATGAGAAGCGCATGTTGGTGTGTATGGATGAAAGAGGATGAAAACATGTGCAACGATTCATGGGATTACTCAGGTGCGCACGTGGAATTAAAGGCTTGACCTTTTTTTTTCTAAAGTGATTTTAAAAAAGGAAAATGATTTTTTGAAAATTGCTTTTGGTTTGGAATGTGGGTTTGGTATTTGGAAAGTGGACATGAATAAATACGGTTTTGAAATTTAAAATGAAAAGGTAATTTTTGGGTTGTATTTGTATTTTTTGGTTTTTGAACTGGCTATTTTATTATGGAAGCACTTTCAATGATGCTTCTTTGGATTGATATCAGTTTTGCATCTATGTTTCATATGTTGTTCAGAAAATGCCATTCAGAAAGGTCCCAAAGGTTTCTGATAAGTCATGCCCAGTTTTTGGTCCTTCTCAGACATTTCCTATCCCCCACAGTGATTGGGGTCTGTTAAATGTAGAAGAATGGATTGAAGTGGTTGAGAGTGTGTTCAGGGTTTTGGGAACTCCTGAAGCTGTCAGAGTCTGTGATTTATTGGGTATGTTTGAAGGTTCAGCTCTGGAAAAATGGGAGTTTTTCTCTCCTCCATGACAAAAAGTTGTGATGACATGGGATGTCTTTAAATCCATCTTCATCCAATGGTTCATACCCGAATAGGTGAAGATGAAGAAAAGGGAATAAATCATGTGTATTCAACATGGAAAACAGACGGTGAAGACTTATGATGACCATTTCAAGGGGCTTGTGTCCTTTTCTCTGGAGGTAGCATCGCAGGATTTGATGAAGACTCCTCTCTTCATTGGGGGTCTTTGTCTAGAGATCAAGGAGCGTGTCCTCTATTCAAGGGACCATCGTTTTGAGAAGATGGTGAATGTGGAATTTTAAGATGAGTTGGTCTCTTGAGAGAAGATGGTTAGAAATCATGTGTATCTAGTTACTCATGAAGGTTACCCATATGGTGAGCAGGGTGTGCCAGAGGAACCTGTTCTTAAAGAGTCTTCTATAATGGTTTTTTCTTTCAGTTCATCAGAACATTCATTGGTGTGCCACCACTGTGGCCTATTCAGGCACTTGAATCCATCATGTCGTATCCCTCCAAAGATGTGTCATCCTTGCGGGTGCCTGGGTCATCTTGAAAAGTTTTGAAGGAAGCATCGCCTGAAGAAGACGCTGGTACCAGAGAATCTCAGTGCCTGACTATGAGGTCAGAGATGATTCATCCATCAAAGCCTCAGCCACAGGTCTTGGGGTGAAGGTCACGCGCAGTCAAGAGTTTCTAGGGGTGTGAAGTTTTGGTTCGTGTTTTGAGTTTCATGTTTTTAGTTGAACATTTAAAGCATTTTTCATTATTTCTTTGTACAATTAAAGTTTTGACATTGTTTTAAGTTCATTATTTTATCGTGGAGTTATGAAAGACATGTTCTATTATAATCCACATAATTTTGTTTACCAGGTCATGGTTTTCTAAATTCTGTGCTTTTCTTAAAAGTGTGTTTGGACCTTGTGTGGGTTAATCTTGGTTTGGTTGTGTTCGTTTGGAGATTTAGGTGTCTATGGAAGAATCGATGTTTTTTGTTATGCTTAGATTCATTGTTTCAGTTAAGTTTTTATTGATGGGGTTTCTCTAGTGTTGGGGGTTTTTGGACCAGGTCGAGAGTTTCAAGCATCAGCAAAGGTGTTGTTTGCTCATGCTGTAAAAGTTAGTTTGCATTGGTTGGGAGTTCCTGCATCGCCCCCCTTCCCGAGGTGGTTTTTTGGGTGTTAGATTTATGCACTAGTTGAGTACTTATGGTGGGGAGAACCCCTCATGTTCTCTCATTCTATTGTGTTGTGGTTTCTTTTGGTTTCAATTGGGCATGGATTCTTGTTTTGTTTATTGTTCAGCTAGGTGACTTTCTGGGGGCAGAAAGTGTTTGTGGTGGGGAGAATTGTCACACCCGCCTTTTTAAACTAATTTTTATTTTATTATTTCTTGGCTCCGGCTCCCCATGCCAATGTCCGCACTGGGCCCTGATTTAAATTTTTCGACATTTAATATGTTTAGTGGGTTTTAGACCGTGCTCGGTTTTCGTAGAGTGGGCGGTAGCTTCGTTGTTATCTCAAGTGTCGCGCAAATGTTGAATGATTAAAAAATTAATGTTTTATATAAATAAGGTGGGTTGAATGTTTGAATTGTAATAAGAATAATGTTATTATTTAATTAATTATATTATTATTACTAGGGTATTATTATTATTATTTCATTATTGCATATGTTATTTATATTATAATTGTTATAATTATTTTTATTATCATTGTTATTGGTTATTATTATTATTATTATTATGTCTACTATTATTATTTTTATTTCTAGTTTTATTATTATTATTATTATAAATAAAAAAAATTAAACTAACCCTAAACCTAGAACTACCCGAAGCCCCCCCCCCCCATTATTTTCTCCTGCACAGTGGCACTGTAACCATACCCAGCCCCCTCTTTTTTCCGCCCCCTGCCCAGTGCCCTCATCCCATGACTCCAGCCTATGACTAGCTCTAGGACACCTCCACCTTGCCCTTACCCCTGCAAGTCCCGACTGCCCTGCTACACCACTCACGCCACCCTCACACTACCCGCCACCGCGCTCCCTCTTCCTGCCGACTCCACACCACGCCCCTGGCCAACTGACCTCACCCACAACCCCCAACAACCATCCTCGCTTCCCCTCACCTCACGCATGACGTATCGTCCTGGGCCTCCGGCCTCACCTGGCACTGGATTCAGCGCCGCCAACCGATCCCGGCTTCACCCCGGCCACCTATCCTCCACTCTAGCCGATTCCGGCCTCACCCAGCCTCCCTCCTAGACCCCCAGGCTGCCACCTTTTTTGGCCCATTCAGATACCACCCCGTCCAACCACACCATCCGCGGCAGACCCCCCTGTAAGTCCCCTTGACCACCTCCTATGCAACTGGCCAGCCACCCCGCTTCACTAGCAGCCAATCCTAAACTCCTCGAAGCCCATCTAGCCAACCG
Organism: Viscum album; assembly: GCA_963277665.1. Taxonomy (NCBI): domain Eukaryota; kingdom Viridiplantae; phylum Streptophyta; class Magnoliopsida; order Santalales; family Viscaceae; genus Viscum; species Viscum album. The sequence continues at coordinate 1,472,152,905 of OY728158.1, forward strand.
CCTCACCCCACACCTCTAGTTAGGAAGTTCTTCGACCCCCTCAATGTTTCCCTTCATTAAAATCATGAAAACCCCCTGCCCTCATTACTTTAAACCCTGCCAGCCTCGTCGCGCCTCCTTCGCGCTTCCTTTCCCGCTCCGGCCGGTAACGACCTCCTATGGTATATTTAATTTATTCATTTATTTAGTTATTTATACATTAATATATTATTTAATTTATGAATTTATGAATTTATTTATTTATTTATTTTTTCTTTGATTAATTAATTAATTATTTGTTTTATTTATTTATTATTTAATGAATTTGTTAATTTTATTATTTATTAAGTCTATAATTTATTTATTTATTTGTTTATTTATTCTTTTATTTATTTATTTATATGTCTATTTATTATTTTATTTATTTTTTCTGTAATTTATTTATTTATTTGTTTATTTATTAATTAATTTATTTATTTTATAATTAATTAATTAATTTGTTTAGTTATTCTTTTATATAATTATATATTTATTCTTTTATATATTTATTTATTCTTTTATTTATTTATTTATTTATTTTCCCTTCATTCTATCTTGGTGTTTTTATTTTATTTGGATAAATCATAATTCTGTCAAGGGTTGGGTGACGTGTGCTTTTATCATTGATCTACATTCACGGTTAGTCCGTAAGATATTGCTCTACCTTCGGTCAGAGATTCATTGCGGTCGCTCGCCATTGAGGTAGGTGAATCCACGTCTTCATTTTCGATTAAATCCATTTAATGCTTGATTGGTTTTAGTTCAACCTTTTACTTATTTAACATCCTTGCAATGCAATTAGTTAATATGTTATAGTGTTTTCAAATTTATTTGTTTTGTTAGAAATAGTTTTGAAGTATTTTCTCCAGTTAAATTTATATATACTTATAAAGGTTGTGTCCTATGGATGTCAAAATATGTTTTGGTTATGTTTTCAATAAGAAAATATTTTTTTACATTACTCCCGAATAGTTTATCATAGATTTTTCTAGATTTGGGTAACTTATTTTACCTGGTTATGGAAGAGTTAAGAAATTACACAGTTGGCTTATACAAATTATTTTTGCATTGTTTGATCTGATTATGAAAACTATATAGAAATTGGTTTTCTTGTTCATAAGAGTATTTGTAAACTTGTTGAGTCTTGTTGGCATTTTATAATGTTTGGTAGTTAGTTTATCAAATTCTGTGTAAGTTTCCAAAACATATTTGGTTAGGGATTTGGTGTGCCTTTTCTTTTGAAAAGGGATTTTGAGTGTGTCACTTTGGTTGTTATGGAATAGTGGTTGTGCTAAAATATTTCAAGAAGGGATTTATGTTTCCAATATGAGGGTTGGTGTTGTTTCAAATTAGGGGAGTGATTGATTTTGATTTTTTTTAAATGGTTCTTGGATCTCAAAGGATAGAGGTTCTTTTGTGTGTTTTCAATGAAGTGGTTTTAAATTAATCCTCAAGGATTTGGCCCATTTGGAAATATAAATTTAAAAGTGGTATTGGTAAGATGTTTCAGGTAAATTAATTTAGACATATCAACTCAAAGGCCCATTTGGAACTTTCAATTCAAAGGTGATGTTTGGGTAATGCTTCTAGATAAGTTGATCTTAAAGGCCTGTTTGGCTCTTCCAACTCATGGGTGGACTTGTGTTAACATTTAGAATGGTTTGTGTTTGGAAGTTTTGCATGTCTGGTAAGAGTTTTAAATGTCTTTAGAGAAATGATTTTGACATGGATGTAATGTGATGGCCAATTTGGCACTTTCAGCATTAGTGTAATGTTTGAGTTGATTCTTTGAAATGATGACGTTTTGATTACTGTATGCCTATATAACAACTTTAGTAATTTGAAAAAGGTATAAATGGTTTTAGTGATTTCATGGCATGAAGGCCCTGTTGTCACCTTTGATGATATATATATATATATATATATTGGGTCACCTCTATAGGAGGGATTTCCCTTATGGGTTATTGTATGGAGTGCCCGTGTTTTGGGTAGGAAAGTGCGATGAGATAAGTCATGCATGCGAGGGCCTCCTACTTAAATAGTATTATTATAACCACCATTGGTTCTTGGGCGTCTTTTAGAGATCGATTCACGGTTTTTGATCATCCCCGATTAGATGGGTTGGTACCCCCTGGTTTTTTTGTTAGGCCAGGCGGGATTTTCCACTGGATTGGCCAATTTAGAGCAGCTAGTTGGTTGTAGGATTAAGAGCTTCACCATAGGCTGGAAGTTGGTTCCAAAATTGATTACATACATGGTTCTTCTAAAGATGGTTATGATCACCCATGGTTGATGGATTATTTACATAGATTTTTTAATTTCTGTTTCACTAGTTTATTTTCAGTTTGAACATTTTTACTTGTTTTACTCTAGCCCAAATCCAGTATTCTGTTTTGAACATTATTTTTAAAATGAAAAATGATTTTGGAAATGTTATGTAGAATGTGTTGGGATTATATTAAATAGTAAAAAACATGTTAATTATTCTGAAAATGTGAAAAGCCTACTTCCATACTTAGATTTCAAACTTATGTTAATGGGTTGTTTCAGGAAAGGAGATGTTGAATTATGTGCTCTATTTTGTCATCCATACTATTCTTTTTTAATGCTCATGGCTATTTTATCATTTCAGTTTCAGGTTTCCTTTTCTCATTCTTCCTTGGATGAGTTGCTTGTTTTTAGAGAAAGGTATGCCATTGGTTGGGAGGTGACCTGGAAGGTCACGTCGAGGTATGTTCAGTTTTACTTTTGTTCTGCCACTAGTTTTATTTTTATCGCCTGTTTCTATTTATCTATATTTATTTTGTTCATGGTCCAAATCATTCCCAATGATTAAATTTTGATGCTCGACACTAGTTTCCAGCCCGTGGGGATTGGGAACAACCTTTTGGCCATGTCGCGGAATGGCTCGGGTGACTGGTTCAGGGTCAACCTGGGTTGGTTTGTGACATTACAACATTTTTTGGATTTATAGAATATATCCAATAATTTTTGATTTATTTAATAAATGAGGAATCATGTATGTTTTTAATGATTTTTTATGATAATTCAGGTTACTACCATGTTTCAAGAGAAAACATGATTATTGAATTCACTTGTTTGGTATGTGAAAATTAAGAGAAACTTCATGTTGTTTGGGTGATTAATGATAGGTTCATTTTGGAAATTTAGTGTCCTTATTTATAATGTTTTGGAATTTAATGTTTTGTAATGGTCATAAATATAACCATTTATGAAATATCATATCATTAAATTTTGAAGAGGCTTTAGAGATTAATTTATTAGTTCACCATATGAAGAATTATGCATATTGGATAACCTATTATTACCATTTTGTTATTATGATAAGTATAAATAGCAGAAATGAAATATCATTAAATAAGGGATTCTATGATCCGTTAGTGATTAAAGCCTAACAAATTCAACTTCATTTCTTTGAGTAAAAGATGAAGTGGATATTGATCAAGGCATAACTAGAGAGTGATAATGTGATTCTGAAATGGAATAAAATCAATTATGTATATCTTCTCATGAAAATTCCTCTACTTTATAAAAACGATATTGAAATAAAATTTTATACTATTACCATCATTTTTCATGATATTAATGAAATTTTCACACCTATTTGGTTTATAGTTTGTTGCTATTTATTTTCACATAATCATTTGCTTTTATATAATAAATGACCACTATCACTCCCCATAAATATTGGTATGACATCTTTATCTTCTATACCCAAATATTCACTTCCCACCTATGTTCTCCTATGTAAAAAAAATGTGATGAGTTACTTTAGGTAACCTTATGTTTAAAAATTTTCCTTTTTAACAAAAGTTTTATTATTGCATTATACGATGTGGGTTTTTATGAAGTTTGTTTTATACGATAAAACTTTGATGAATGAGACGCATTTTGTGGGTGAAATTCAATTTGATGAGGGTAGAATTCAACGCCCAAGGATTTTGTAAAATATATATTTTCCAAATAAATTTAATCTCATTGATATTTTTTGTTATATACAAAACCATTATTTTCTTGTGTTACATGCAACACTATGTTTAGATTTCATTACCCACAAAACTAAATTTTTCTTATGTCATACACAATATAGAGTTTAAACAAAATGTGACATACTATTAAATTATTATTATTTAATATTAAAGTTATCACCTATCTACTTGAATGGTGGATATGAATATTATTACATAAATTATAAAAATATAGGTTTTACACATTCATATAAAATGAATTATTTAGTGACCAAATAATTATAAATAAAAAATAATATATTTGAAAATAAATGATTTTTTTATTAAAAGATATTTTTATAAAAACAAACACATTCTATCAAAATAAATTTAAAAAACCACGTTTGGAAAATGATGTTAATTAAATTTAAATGTTATATATTCAATAAAATCATATCATTAATGTAATATTTTTTATAGATAAGAGATAAGAATTAATGAAAATTTACGCTTAAAAATTATATTTTTTAAAAAATGAGTTTTGTCAACTTTTTTGTTCTTATTTTAAAAATAATGTTTTATAATCTTATAAAATTAATTTGAAAAAATAATGTTCTTTTTTTAAATCATCTTGCAAAAATTATCTTGTGGTGAATTTTTTATAATTTGCTGAGAAGGTAGATGTTTTCATGAAAATGGGAAACTATTGATTTTTATTAATAATTTTCATTTCATTTAAATATTTTTAAAACATTAAAATTGTTTTAATATTGGTTTAAATACAAAATTAGATAAATTTTATATCTATTAATCCAATTTAGTTCATCTAAATCATTTTCATAATTAATTTTGATATAAAAACATTTTAAACATTTGAACATTTTCTATTAGAAAACCCTCTTTCATGTTGTGTTTGTGGGATTAATTATAAATTATATTTTCTACTTTTGTTAAATGAATTTGTAAAAATGGATTCCATATTTTTAATAATAATAATTTATATTATCTAATAAGTTAAAATTATTTCTGTACTATTATGAATATAAAAAATAGTAAAACTTAATTATCGTAGTTAAGGTAAAAATGGGTTTACCATGGGGGTAAAAATAAAAATATAACGGTTAAAATTTACCAAATACTTTTATAGTACCCATTTTGTAGAAAATGTTTGGTCTATCATATTATATTTTCTATAATGGAACATTTTGGATCTTTTTCACATGTTTAAAATGTGGGCACACCTTTTTCATTTCAAATAACTACATATGTGCCACTAACCCCACTTAAAAAAATCCACCCCTTATACTCTCCTATTTACATCTTAAAAACCCATTAGTTTGGACAATAACTACCCATATAACTTCATTACTTAAGTACTCTCATCCTATAATCCTTATTTTTTTCAAAAATCCAAACTAGGAATACCTTTAGTGCAAACCTAAGGAGGTTACTCGAGGAAGAGGTAACATTCATCAATGATCATTTTTATATTATTTGTTCCCCCACATTATTAAATTATAATTAAAAACGTGATGATATAATAAAATCTATATATTCCATATACTAAGTTGGTTTAATATTTAGGGAATGAACTACAACCATATCCTCTTCCATCAAGTGGGTTACAAAATCATCATTCATGTATACGTGGGCCTACGTCCTCACGAACAGATGTGATTCGTTTTTCTATTACCACCTATCATGGATGGATATGTTGATGGATTAAATATTTATATATTATATTTATGGTATTATTATACTTATTGAATTATTATATCACTTATACCTTCTTAATTTACATTTTGTGGGCGTATGATAACATCATTTGTGTGTACGATGGACCACTACCTCGCAAAGCGATATGATTCATTCACACATTACATGGAAGGTAATAATGATGGGTTTAATGAAAATATGTGACATATTTTAAATAAGAATTATTCTTTAATTGTAATATATAATTTAAATTTATTTCTCTATTTCCATTGGGAAAATGGAAACAATGTTCATGTATACATATGACCTACCATCTCCATGAATGTTGTATTTCATTTTCTATCTGTACCTTTTATGGATCACAATAAATAAATTAATTATGAATATATTTTATATTTATGTCATTGATAAGTGATATATATTATTGAACCATGATCCATGTAATAGGAAAAAAAATAAAAAATCAAAACATACCTGAAAAACAAAGTAGTTATTGTCCAAAATGATACCTTAACATAGAATTGTTAACAAAAAGGTAATAAAACGTCATAATTAAATAATATATGTTATGTCATATATGAATGGTTATTTAATATATTTATAATAAACTTAAATTTTTTATACATTAATTTTTAATGTGTATGAAGGGAGTCTAGTCTTACAGTAAGGGATTTCTATTCACTTTTTTATCATTGAGAGATATATGAAAATTCACACCTTATTTCTTTTGTGTCGTGTATATACTTCCCTATAGGGATGATATATCATTAATGCAACTACTTTAATGATAATTAATTTTTAAATTCAATATATTCATTATTATGTCTTACGATCGAAAATATTACTAAAGTGGTAAGGTATTTTCATCTCCCTTCTTACTTCTATGAGACACATGCCATATTCCCCACTTATTTATTTTATGTGGTTTATATACTGAACATGAATATATTTTGTGATTATTATTCTGAAAATTATTTTTAATTTAATATCCATTTTAGGATCTCTCTTTCAGGGGGTTTACAATTCAAATGTTATTAAAGATGTAAGAGATTTTTGTCTCAATTTTCATTCTTTGATAGATTTTTTATGTTATGAACATATCTTCTTTTACGAGGTTTATATAAAACCTATTTTAAATTTAATATAATTAATATATTTATTATCAAGATATTCTATGTTTCATTTAACGTTATTGTTTCAGGGCACTTACGATTCAATGTTTTAAATGTGGTAATAGTTTTATGTTACAATCTCATCATTCCTCATAAATTCTCATGATTATACTTCTAATGATGAAATATTATGATATATATATATATCAATAAACTCATTTTTTTCTATAATATGGTTATTTTTTTAGAAAACAAGTTTTCCCTTTATTTAACTCTCTTTATGTACTCAATAGTTCAAAAACATTTTTTTAGGAAAAAATGACATTATATTTCTCTTTGATCAAAAATCTATTTTCTTCCAAAACCTTGTTTTCTAAAAATGATTTCATTTTTTTAACATTTTTAAAATTATTTATCGAAAAAAAATTTACCAAAAAATTTACTTTTTAATTTTCTTTCAATAAAATCTATATTTTGTTTACCCAAAAATATCTATTTTTTTATCAAACATGTGGAAGGATTATTAAATTTAACATGCATGACATGAATTTAATTTCATGTCATCATGAAAATTATTTTATTTTAAGACTATTTTATAATTTTTTAATGTTATTTCCAATGAAAATGATTCTGGAATTTTTTATGTTTTAAAAAGTGTTTTTCAAATACAAAATTATATTTTACTCAAGAAATATTTTAAATGATATTTAAATATTCCTTTATGATTTCCCAATGTTTATTTTTTAAAAAAATATTTCTAAAATATTTTAAAAAGTATAGTTTTAAAAATATATTATAAAAAAAATATTATTTTCCTGAAGAAACACATCAAGTGATTTCTCTTTCAAAATTATTATCTATTTTAGATGACATTATTTGAGGTTACTTATGATGTACTAGGGATATGATCCATGGATACCATTATTATTATTTATCTTAATGGTTTATTTTTATAATGACATGATATTTATGAAACCCTTATCCCTTTTAATTGTTATACAATGATATAATTCTTATGAAACCCGATTCATCTTCCATGGGTTATACCATGAGATCATTATTATGAAACCCATGTCTTTTTTACATGGGTTATGCTGTGATGGAATTATTATGAACCTATTTATTTTCCATTGGCTATAGTATGATGAAATGTTTGTGTAAGCCAATTATTTTCAAGGGTTATGATTTGATGAATGTTTTAAGATCTTGTGGAACACATGTGTATGATTTTTATCATGTGATGGGTGTGACCAATATCTACCTCTAATTAGTTGGGAAATGATTAATATTATATGAGCTAAAAGGTTACATGGGAAGTTATCCCTAGATCGAGAAACAGTACATGAGAGGTTATCCTAATCCCAAAAAAGGGTACAAAGGAGGTTATCTAATACTTGAAAAATGGTATATGGGAGGTTATTCTAGGACTGAAAAATGATACATAGGATGTTATCCCAATTCCAAAATGGGGTAAATAGAAAGTTATCCCATGCTCGAAGCTGGTACAAAGTTGGTCTTCCCAAGACTAACATGTTATAAATTTATTATTGGGTAGCCTGGAAATAGTATTTTCTATGATTATGTGTATTCTATAATGATAAGTCTTTTGAAAATTTCATGCTATCATGAATCTTGTTCTTTAATTTTCTTATGATCCATTTCTTATGAGATGCCAAAATTTATTCCATGAATCAAGATTTAGATTTTTGATATACAAGGTGTGGTTTTCATAGATTATCCTCATGTTATCATACCCTTATGCTCATGTTATTATTATATACATACCTTTTTAACTCTTTCAGTGCATCCAAGTTCACCCTTTATTCTATTTGATTTCCCTAGGTTATGAAGAACAGTTTTAATTAGGTTATGTTGGTGAGTATTACTAAAGGGGGAGATATTTATGGGAGATTTTGAATATCTGTCACAAAATAAGAATATTATATACCTATTCTTCAAATACACTAAACAATTATGGTCCTTAGGAATGTGTTTTTTTAATGTACTGAATATTCATAAAAAAAGACATAATTTCTACGTATGGGTAGCTTGGGACACTATAAAACCTCACATTAATATTCACAAAAACCCATTGAACATGATTTTTCTCTCTATATCCCGATATAAATCCCTCATAAGGTGTTCCAAAGATATTAATAAGCCCCTCCCATGACTTTTTATGAGCCCCCAAGGTAAAAGATTATATCCTCCTACTATTCCTTAAGCACTTTATTTTTGTTATAGAATTTTATTTCTAAATTTTCTTGTTTTAATGTGTTTTAAAAAATCAATTTTATGACCCTTTTGATTCCCATGTAATTACATACCAAATTTCACTCTCACTAACACTTCCATGAATCGTTATCTGGAGTCGCTATGTTGTCAAAATTATCCTCTAATATTTTGATTCCAAACATTTATGTAGTTAATGCCCTTCCCTATTTCTGCTCAAGGGTATTAACCTAAATTCACCTATATGTTTGGGTAATTCCATGATGTAACCCAGACTCCATTATCATGTGATTAAAATGATTGAAATCTGATTTTAGAAGATTTATGTGGCACACAAATTCATGTACATGATATGAATGGGATATGTGGTCCCAAACATATATATCTATATAATGAAATGGGTAATTATTTTATCTCATGATATACCATGTATAGTTCATGATAGGTTATTCTGAACACACTATGTTATGATATCTCAACAGTTATCCTTGTCTTATACTTATGATGTCCTATTTTATGTTGTTTCCACATCCCTATGTTGCCTTGATGTTATCATCTTATATCATGATTCAATGTCAATGTTTATGATTCTCACATATTTTATGTCACCTTGATATTCCAATTGATTATCATGTACTATTTTCATCATATTATGTATTTTAATGTTTTTTTAATGGGCTTTATAGCTCACCTCATTCTTACGTACATCCATAGGTTATCCTGTTTACTTTTATAAATGTGATGGAATATTAATGGAATGTTAATGAGTTTTAAATAATGTTTTTATCCTTATTTCATGTTACTATATTATATATCTAATTAAAAAAATACATTATGGATTTATATCTTTCAGATTTTATTATGTGCATCTTTATTTAATAACTCATGAAATATGGTTATTAAAAGATACTATTTTTCATAGGAAAAATTTAACACTAAAGGATCGCGTAACTTGTTTTTGATGGACCTATAAATTGTGTAGGGTGAACAATACTTTATCATAGAGTTGATCCAGTTCATAAAAATAATTATATTCTTATTCAACATAATAAAATAGATTTAAAATTGTGATGAAGAGGGTGGATAGTTGAACCTCACTTGGTAGGACTACCTCTATCCCATATAGAAGCGAATATTGGGTTGCTTGCATAGTGGTATGAGATGAGGTTTTGTAAGACCAAAAATCATAAAAGAGTTTATTTGTACATTATTTCATATCTTTTTCCACCATATTTTGAATTATATTATTGTGATACTTTTTGAAAGCTATTATATATCCATTTTCAGCTATATGGTTGTGGGATGAGCGGTGGGACACAATTTTATATATTGGATACAACCTTTTTTTTATCAAAAGAGCATAAATTAGTGTGTTTTCAATCATTATTTTGTCAGGGGGAAAAATTGGTAATTATGTTTTACATAATGAAATTGATGATAACTTTCATCTAAACTTCCATAAGAGATATAGACTCGATCCACTTATTGATGAAACTGGTGGTATTAAGGATGTACTTGAACTGCCTAGATGTAGTTAGGGGATATGGTCCCAGGATATTTATTCCTAATATGGTGAATGAATAAGATTATTTTAAATCATTATATAGCTCCATGGGTTGATGAATAAAATTGATATATATCTAACAAGCATGGAATTTACTAGTGAACACTATGAAATCTTGTGTTATCAATGGATAAACATTTAAAAAACACATGATTTGGTAAGAGATCATAGAAATTGATTGATGATAACTACAAGAACCTACATGGAATTCTTATATAATAGTAAGGGTCTCTCCCCATTCAATACATATAAGGAATACTTTTTCAAAGCTTTATTTATAAAGACCTTTTTGAGAATTCATCCCATAATAATGAACAAAGTTTACTAACCAATATCAGATCCGATCATTATTCTATATATAGGATTGGATAATTCCTCCTTATAGGTAATCAAATATAGTCTACATCTAAATTTTTATGAAATATATTAGTGAGAGTATTATATAACCTTAAATAAGAGAAGGGATAATTTAATTGATCTCTTCCTTGTCATTGTTAGAAAATGGAGTGACCACCCTGTGATGTGTAATGTTGATGAATGTTTCATACTAGTCTAGATATTATAGGTATTTTTCTATGTTATTAAATTAATTGACATGATAATTATTTGATCATATAACAAAAAATAGTGTGAATTAATATGTAAATTCATCTATTATTTATTATACATAACCTTGTAGGGTAATTAATTATTTTCTTCTTAATAAAATATTCACCATTAATTTGATTGAACACTAACATTGAATTTTAATTGATCTTATAATGGGATACTGGTATCTTCAACCCCATCTCAAAGCCCATAACAACAGATTTATATTCTACTTCATTTTTAGTGCGTCCCTTTGACAACAAGAAGGAATATGACATGATTTCATTTTGAGAGAGATAAAGACAATTCCAATAACAAACCATATCCTTATTAAACATTAATTCATGATTTATTATATAATATTTCACATAATACAACCTAGAATATTGATATGTCTAGATTATTTTGGTGTTAGGTAAATTACATAACAATTTAAAAAAGGGAAAAACGTCATCTTTATGGAAAACTTCCTTAACATTCTCACATTTAAAACTGCACGGGATAACCTGGGGACATACATGAGAAAGAGATGGTCTATAAAGCTCAGTAAGGGAATAAAAATGGAATAAATTAAATAGAATAATACATGTTAAACAATAGGAATATCAATGGTGCATAAAAAGAGTAGGAATCATTAACATGGAAAATGATACATGATAGAGCCTGATAATCATAAAGGAAACTTGTGAAATGTTAAAATAACTTAAGACACTTCATCATAAACATATGTCAGGAAACAATTCCAAGACATTATGATGAAAAAAACCCATAAAGGAATCAGGGTCACTCCCTATCCCCACACAACGTCTCATGAGGCTAAATATTACTCAATGCATTGGATCACTATATAATTTTGAGCACACCCATCACTGTTATTTTACTCTCATGATTAAGTGATCCACATAGATCTTAAAAAATAGATTCATTAATCATTATAATTTATTCCAAGATCAAAGAGTTTAGAATAGATACATGTAATACCTAGATTAATTAATTATATGTGTATAATGGTGAAAACCCCTGATAGGAAATGGGAATGGTAATCACTACACAATTTTTTTGGCATGGAAAATCATGGTGAAATTCCTATAGCATAACGATGTCACCCAAAAATTCATAAAATGGGATGATGGTAGAAAAATAGGTGTATTATCATTTATAAAATAAATGGGAAGTAATTGGGACATGTAAATACATACCTAAATATTTTTAATTGGAAAATAAAGTCATAAGATAATAAGGAATATCGAATATAGGAGAGAAGGTGAGGATCCCTTACTTGAGTGCGTGACTCCAAATGATTGGGAGGAGCTTCTTGAGATATTGAGGGAACCTTGGGAGTACTATAGAGAGGGGAGGTTAGAGTAAGGATGCGATCCATGGTTTTTAGTAAAGATAAATGGGAGTTTGTGTGTGTTTATATAAGAAATGAGATGAGAAATATTTATTATTTATCAAACATAGGATTTGGAACCTATATAACAAAATAACCAAAACCACAAACCTTACCATATTTTTTACCATATTTTCTACTAAATGGGATTGGTTTTCATTATTTTATAATGGAAAGGGACTGACATAATAACATAACACCCTCTCTTATGTTGAATAGAGTCCAACTCTTAAAGAAATGATTTTAAAACATTAAAATTTATTAATGGTTTTAAAGGATTAAAAAAGGATTTATAAAATATATTCAATAAAAATAATATCACATTATTTTAAGTGGAAAAAATATATTTGATTTTGGATACCCATTATAGTATTTATTACATAACCTATGAGTCATTATGATGTCAAAATACAGACCATATATTGGTACCATATTTAGTTTTTACCCAAAAATTATATTGTATTAGAAAATTATGAAAAATTCACCATTGGATAATTTAGAGATTTTGGTTCCAAAAATAATATTCATTTTATTGAAAAATAATTTTTTAAATATGTTTATTTTAGCTTTAAAAATAAAAATTCTCATTTATTGTGAAATGACTGTTTTTATTATAAAAACTATTCTTGAACCCTTATAAAAATTACATTTGACTTCATAAAAATTATATGATAATTTATATTTGATAAAAAAAATTTAATAATAATATTTTTTTGTAATGCTATTTTTTTTTCAAAAATATATTAATTCATCAAAATAAATCCGTTAATTAAATTTCAATATTGACGAAAAATACTATTTATGTTTTATTTTATCAAAATTAAATTCATTTATAAAGTAACAATAATTGGATGAAAATTTATTAATTATTCTATAAAAAATAATATACATACTCATAATTTTAGGGTCTTGATACATATCTTTTTACCATAGAAGAAAATTCCCTAAGATTAATGTGTGAGACAGTGAGACTTCCTTGGGGTGGTTCGGCGTACATGGTTTGGGATTTTATCTCGATGAGCTTGAACATATCTTATAAATGGTTTTTCTCATACTTAATCTATTGGATATTATCTTGGGCTTGGTAAAGGTAAAATCCTTGTGATGATTTATTCCTCATAAGCTCCAATAAATGAGCTTCTTAGGGTATGATCATACTAGTTAAGGCCATCACTTCCTTTGTCGGTGTCAATTGGATCTGTAAAAACCTTATATTTATAGTAATCATGTGACCAGTATTCAATACCTATATTATCAATAATAATAATGATTAATGATATTTTAAATCCAATAGCTTATAAAACCAAATAATTGAGTGTGTTTTCTATAAACATAATATAGAATAATAAATTTAATTAAATAAAAAGAGGATTTTATTTATAATTGTTAGGGTTGTTACAATTCCCAATACCACATTCTAGAGTTTTTTTTGGGTTTTCATTATCCTTCCCATTGGAGTTATAGAAAAACCATAAAATAACATTTCAAATTTATGTGGAGTATCATCATTTGAGAAAACGCCTTCACATGGGACCATTGTATACAATAATGTTTTCTCTATAACTAGCTATGATGTGAGAAAATTGTCCAAGGAACGTTTTTAACTACATTATAAGATATGAAAAAACTATTTTATTCCTGCTAGATTACTTTTCACTATTCTATATATTCATCCAACATTATATGAATGTGGGTGTATTTTAGTTTGTTAAAGAAAGATTATGAATGAATCTTATGATTTTTTATAGTGTCTTAGATTTTTCAAGGTGAATATTTAATCAACTTAGTTCTTATCAACATCATAGTATAGAGTTTCATCATCCATCATTTTCCTATTAAGATAGTAGAGATTGAAATATTTCCTTACATCATTCATTTTCATATTGAATTCACCAAGTGAATTATCCAAGGTTTCAATAAAAAATAATTGGTTTTCCTTCTATAAGAATATTTAATACTGGTGGGATCAAGATATATTTCTTGAGATTGTTAAAATCTTTCAAAAATTATTTATCCCACTGATTGGTGACTCCATTCGCCATTAGCTTTATGAAGGTTAGACACTTCTTAGAAAGTTTTTATATTAATATTAAAAATTAGTAATGGTTCCCTTTAATCCCTCTCAAATATTTGAGATTTAGAGGAGTATTAGTGTCAATGATCTCCTTCATTTTCTTGTTGGAAAACCACAATGTCATTATGACCTACAATAATGGTAATGGATTTTCCTCATGTTTCCCTAAAATAAAATTTCAATGGATTTATATTTAGGTTTTCTTATCATAGATTGTTAAAAAATATCTTAAAATTGGTAAGATGATCACAACATTGTTAGTACTTGGCCATATAATCATCGATATAGAACCTCATAGATTTTACAAGATGGTATTAAAGATATAGAGTATGACACATTGATATGTTGGAATAGTGTTTTTCAAAGAAAATGGATTCAATTGATAGAATTATACCCCTTGGTGTTCCTTAAAATTAGTGGCTTCCCTATTATCATGATACATTTAACTTTGGATATAGTCAAAATAACCATCTCTAAAGGATAAATATTCAAAACCGAGAGATTATTGATCAAGATTTCTATGACTGGGACCCGAAAATTAGACTTTGGGTAAGTTGTATTAAAATCCATAAACTCTATATAGACCTAAATTTTATTATTATTTTTATTTATTGGGATAATGTTATAATTGTTTTAGGTATTAACCTTCCTAAATGAAGTTGTATTTTATGACTTTATCAACTTCAACATCCTCCTTAGAAGAATGGTTAATATGCATTCTCCTGGATTATTTTTGTAACCAGGGTGGTACATAGACAAGGAAAAATTATGGGATTCCACATAAATATCAATTCCAATAATTTAGGTGTAGTTCCGGGTTATGAAATCCTAGTCCCACATCAAGAAGGAAGTGTATGCCTCTTAATCTTCAAGAGATACGGTGAAACTAATTAAAATAGGACATATATCTTCTTCTATAATTGTATTTAATTTTTTTAGTCCATCATTTATTATATAGTAACCTTTCTAAAATTCTATAGGGGAATCTATGAGATCTTTAAAATCTTCAACTTCTTCTTCCTCTACCATTTCAGTAGAATTTGGTGATGTAATTATATTTTTGGATCATGAATATGACACATGGTCATTTTAATCTCCTGTAGATGGAGAGGAAATATCTTAGAATCTTGATAACATAGATGAATGGGAATCACTATCATGGGAATTTTTGATTAGTTTTCCTTCATCTCCACCATAACTGGGAGAATATGAGGTGTTAAATACTTGAGATTCAGAAGTTTATATAAGAGAACATTTTGTTTCCACCAGTGACATGGGGGGTTCATTCGATCCTAATGATAATGTAAGGATATCCTTATGTCATTTAGATAAAGAGGGATAATTTTTATCCATGGAATTGTCATAATTTTTGGGATCACATCCTTATTTGTTATGGATTTATTCAGCTGAAATCATGAATATTAGGGTATATGGGATGGATAATTATAAATGGATCCTATTGGAACCAGAGATTTTCACATATGGGAATAGAGTGTAGTTTAATTTTATTTTCAATCCATAGTTGGTTAATTAAGAATATTTCAAGGAATGTGATCTTACAATTCAATATGGATATAGTGTTAGAGGTGGAGTTACAAATTGTTTTCCATATTTTTGGGCTCAAAAATCTGGATGAAGGAGAAAGTTTCGTGAAGGTGTAGAGAATCACAAACATGCTTCATTAAAAGTGATTTTTTCAGATTAAATCATCTAAAATATTATAAAGGCAAGAGTTTTTAGAAAACTAGGGTTCTTGAGGTTTAGATTCATGAATTGTTAGAGAATTGCAAAGGGGTATCATGATTTAATGATCTAATGATGATGAATCTACATGAATATGAGAAGGTTCATAAATGGGTTAAATTTCAGTATAGATTAATGAATAGAGGATCTTTATGAGAATGACTAATGAGGTTTGTGAAAATTATGCTGAGAGTGTGTGATCATCATGAAAGGATGAAACTATATATAGGTGGCTACCCCCACTTGATTTGACATGAAAATAATTGATGAAAATTACAGACCATTATAAATTATAAAGGATCAGATGTTCAAGAATCGGGAATTCGAAGTGATCATGAGCACTATGAAAAGACTATCTTAGTCTTGACTAATGCATAGGTATCTCAGAAAAAGGTATTTCATGATGAATGGGTATTATGGGATGAATATTTATTCCGTGAAGGGAGTTTTATTTTACAAGGTAGTTATCTTTGTGAAGGAACTTCATGAAGGATCTCTGTGAAAGTGTGTGGGTTCCTGAAAGTTGGAATTTCAATGTATCATAAAGGGTGTTTCATGAAGGATAGGGGATTCATGAACGAAATTGTTAAACATATATTTTAAGTGAAAAATTCATTCAAGTGCATCAAATCATGTCTATAGTGAAAGTAGAGTCTTATGTTATTTAGGGAAAATGACTTAAATGCCAATCTACCAAGAATACCTTCATGTCATTAAACTAAGTATGAATTCATCCAATGTAGTTATCTAGGGGGAGTCGATAGAAGTTTTTTTAGAGATTCAGTTTATTATCCCTAAAATCTTGTAACGGTAGTGTGCCTAGAATAGAGTGACTTTGTCTGGTATTCTGTAATCCTTAATAACTAGTGAAGATTAGTGGATTTTGGTACCAACGAAGCACTTCCAGCATATTCTCCTAGACTATCTTTTATTGGTAAACAAAGTAAAACTACCATGTGGTATCTCTTCATGTGGATGTTTTATTTGTGTACAATTTCATATGACAGGTTGAAGATGTTCCTTCCAACATGGGAACATGATCAATCAATTTAAAAGAAAAATTTGAAACCCGGATTGACCCCTTCCAACTCAAGGTAAACTGATGTCCTAAAAGTGGTATCAGAGGGTATATATTTTTGGATTTAAATCTATCATCTCATGTTTATGGATAATATAGTGAATGTTAGGGGAAATACTCTCTTTGATGTAAGAAAATTCTAGATTTGGAAGAATATGATGAGATATCATCTAAGAAACCTTGTGATGCCACAACCTAGGGGTTTCAGGTTACTGATGCAATATGTCTTTTTATGATTAAAACAAATAGGGAAATCCTTGATGCAAATACCAAAGCTCAAAATGATCTTACTATAGCACATTTTGATCAAATTTATTTTAAGGTGATGAGTTTCAATTTAGCCAAGTCCATATGGGAGAAACAAAAAATACATTTGAATCAAATAAGAATGTTAAAGAGGCCAAATTCCAAGACTTTCATAATCATTTTGATGATTTTAAAATTCATTCAGATTAAAATGATTATAGTTTCTTTAATCACATAACTAAGGTTTTTGGAGCTATTTGAGGACTTGGGTAAGTAGTTAAGAATATTGATATTGAAAAAAAATATAGATAAGGGACCAAGATGTATATAATCCAAAATTGTCCACCCTTGATGAAAGAGACTTGTCTAAGCTTTCTCTTAATGATCTGCTGAGGTGTCTAGTGTCTTATGAAATGAGAGTAAAGCCAAAATAAGTAAAAAATAATGTATGAAAAGAAATGACATTCAAATCCATGGAATAGTTGATATTTATAGAGTTAGTGATGATTAGGAAAAATAAATTATTTCTATATTTTCCAAATAATTCAAGAGAGGAAAAGGGATATTTGAAGGAAAGCTTCCATTGGATTGTTTTTGATGCGGTAAAGTAGGGAATATTACCTCATGATGACCAAAGCAATTTAATGATGTATAAACTAAATCAGAAATCATGAATAAGTATTAGAAGATGTTATCTAATAGAGGATAATAAAAATCAAGAAATAAATTTTCGAAAAAATAGCTTCGTCTATAAATAAGAACAAGATGATAATGAATTTTTGGAGGATGTTGAACAATATCTTAAATCTAAACACTAAGAATGCATGATGGATATAGTGGAAAAGGTGTAACCTTCAATATTTAAAGATAAATATTTTCTTGGTGTTTTTTATCTCAAGGTAAAACTTGAGGGTTCTCTGGATGATCTTGAGAATAAAATAAATAGAAACATAAATATGAAATTTAAGTTGAATGATTCATCAGAGTATGTTGATTGGATTGAAGAAGAAATTGATCAAATAGAAGGAGCGGAATAAGAAAATTTAACTACTCAATAAATCTTATAAGATGTTGTAGAATTTAAAATCAGGATTGAATAACAATAAAAAGGAATAAAGGGCCTTACATCGAGACTAGATAAAAGGGTTATATTTTTAATGAACTTGAATAAGATGTTTTAACATTATGGAGTAAACTAGAAATTGAATCAATGTCAAAGGAAATAAAGAAGAAATTATAGTTTGGAAGATTCTTAGATGAAAATCTGTTATAATGATCTTAATGTGGTTATGAAAGCGTAGATAAGGAATTGAAATATCATATATCCTCATGTATCAAAAAATATGGAATCAACTGTGATGTATAAAAATCGACTTTTAGGAATGGGATAAAACAAAATAAAATGAATCATAATTTTGGACACGTCATTAATGCTCCTGATTTCCACCAATGAAGGATTTGAAGGAAATAGAAAAGACAGATGAAAATAATACTCAAGTATTTATAAAGGATCACCAGTCAAATATCATTACAAAATAAAGGGACAAGTTGAGGAATGAAACTAAGAAGATTTTACCCTTATTAATTATCAATTATGTGTATTTTCGGGTGATGCAATGTATTAATATGAAGAGAAAAGGAGCTATCTGAATGTGGTAGTGGTTGAAATTCAATAAAGGAGAATTAGACTATATCCACCATCATATAGAAGAAATAGTTTTTGTGGATATTTTTTTCATAGTTCTAACTACGGCCATAAATCTGTTCATTATAGGTACAGTAAAAGTGAGAAAAATAACTACAGAACTAAGAGACACATCAATAAAAACTTACAAAGTGGAGTTACTCTTTGAAATAAGTACTCTAAACTAAAAGAACAATTTGAGCGTGATGAACCTGTAACACCCCATGCTTCCATGATATGTTTCCCTTTGAATAATGAAATAGATTGTATTGTACGCAACATAGAGTTTTAACACACCACGACCAATCAAACTAGACGTTATGAATTGTAATACCCACTTTATGAAATTTTATTTTTTAAAATGGACTTCATTTTTTGATTCAGAATATCAAAATTAGTTTAGAGTTAATTTTTGGTGTTTTTATGAAAACATTCTATTTCTAATGAATAGTGAAAAACACTCCGTTATTGGTTAAAACCAACTTTGTATTTAAATAATTAGTTATTTTATTTAAATTTTTATTAGGTTAAAATAGATACATAATTTTTATAAATGTTCAATGTAATTTATTAGGGTCATTTTTTAATAATATTACATATATAAAATTTTATTGAACTTTTTACCGTCATTTACCCACAATCTAGGCATATTTGAAAATTTTCATAAAACATAATTTTACCACTTCTGTGAATTGAATTTAAAAAAGTCTGAGACACACAGTTTGCATCAGTATGTAAAATTTGGGTCAATAAGATGAAAATAATATTTGGTCAATAGTATCTTTTGACTTTTATTTACAACATTTAAAAGTAAATAGGGAAATTAAAGGAAAAAAACGATATTATAATTACCCTAATACATGTAATAATTCTATTAGATAAGTGTATTTCGACCAAAATAAACCTTATAAATAAAATATGATCCTTTTGGTCTACTTGGATTAGATTAGGACATTTATTATTATTTTATTTAAAGAAGAGTTAAAAGTGTTAAATTCAATGTTTAATAACTAAACCATTTTTAATATAGGGTTATACATAAGATAAATTATACTATAAAAAATAATTAGAAATAGAAAATTATTTAATACATAATGGTATTTTATTTATAATTTTTAGACATTAAATAGATAAATTTATGTATGATAAAATGATGATGCAGTAATTACCTTATTATTGAATGATTAAACAATTGATTTTAAAAATATGCAAATAAATGTAAATTACAAATTTTGATGAATTACAATAATTTTATAGGTTAATATGACATGTTATGGTTGATTAAATAATTTTTTTTCCAAATGATAATGTTTTTATGACTTAAAAAAAACAAAATACCAAATATTGTCATAATTGACATAATTGAGTTTTTAAAACAAATACTATATTATTAATTGATATAATTTTCCTAAAAATATGAGGTTCAGCCAAAGGACTTAGATAATGTTATATATATTAATAATGAACCATTGGGGGTTCTCTTTACTTTTTATAGTATGTTTATTAATCATTTTTTATAATAATACAAGAATACATGAAAAAAGTTAAACTATTTAACTAATAGTTAAATATAAAATATAAGGTTAACATGGTGACATAAACCTGTATAAAATTTATCGGTTGAGATATTTTCGACCCACCCCCACCGTATCCTTGAAATAAACATTTTTGGATCCATTATAAACCGAATATTATTGTATAATAAAATAATATTTCAAGATTTTCCTAAAGTGACCCTAACCTCTCTTGTAAAATGGTACTTCCCCTTCTCTCAAAATAACACCACCAAAGCCATTTGGCTTAACCAAAACATCCTAAAATATCCTAAAATATCCTAAAAACTACCCTCAATTCTACATATAGTCCTTACATTGATCAGAAAGCCAACCTATGGATCCCTTTTGATCAACTCAATAAGAAACACCTGAAGAAGAGGTAATAATTTCACCACCTCTTTCAAAGTTCGTTTCTTCTTCCACTTCTGCTTTCATTGTGGATTACATACCAAAATAATAAATCTAGTACCTTATACATAATTTTATGTTATTATAAAAATGGTACGACCATATTCATTATTCTATCCATCCTGTTATTGACAACTAAGCATACATGCGTACGTACGGCTTACCATCTCCACGCCGTGGTGTAGTTTGTTATTCAAACACCTCATTATTTTGATGGGTATAATAATGAGTATAATGAATTTAAATAATAAATATAACATGTTAATGATTATTTATATATGATATTCCATCCAATTACATCCAATTTCACAATTAATAGAATGATATTGTCGCTCGTGCATACGTACATATTACCGTCTCCATGAACGCGATGAAATTCATTCCCCATCCTAACCATTCAAGAATAATTTTCATTTTATGATTAAAAATAATTTTTAAGAACTTAATATTATTCTGGATATGAAACAAATACATCCTATCCATAACAAAAATGGCTTACGCAACCAATCATATAAGAGAAAATGAATCAGTTAACACCCGAAACAATGATACTACAGAAATATTTTTAACAAAGCAATATTAAAAGATCATATATGATATCATATTTGTGTACTTGGTTCTTTTATAATTTAATAACAACTACATAACTATTATAAAGGTGGTCAACATACCCTCTATCAAGGAAAAGTACCAGGTAAGGGTTAATTCTACGATCTCTTCATTATCCGAGGTTGTTTATACATGAGTATCTACTGGGACCTCTTTATCATCCACATCTGTGTTTCTTAAAATGTAATTTAATTTTTTTTAATATTTCCTACATTACGGGTTAATATAATTTATACCCTTTATGTATTTTTTTTGAGATTTTTATAAAGGAATCATTCTGTCATTTTCTAAATGAAGTCCTTTATGACCTTTTCGACAAAATTAAGGAAAGACTGTTTTTTAACTTATACGGTGAGTGTGGATATTTGTCATCATTGTAACACCTCCAAATCTTTCCCTAAAATCTTATAAAATTATTTTCAAAATAAATATTTTCTTTTATAATTATGTGACTTTTAAATGATTTCAAAATAGAAAGAGATATTTCTCTCAAACAGTTTTTATTTCATCTATGTCTACATCCTTTGATGGATTTTACAATTGATTGAAGTTGATTTATTATGATACAATCTTCCATATTGTATTTAAGGTTATATGATATGTTTTACATTGGATGTTTTATTTTAATACCATTCAGGGTTTATGGTTAAAGTATTGACATTTCGAATGTCATTTTTATTACAAATGTTTTTGTTATGTTTCAACCTTTTCATATGAGGAACGCATTGGACATATTAAGTGACTGGTAGAGACCACTATAACTCCTAGATGCATGAGAATGTCTCATGAGACAATCTAGTGTCTGGGAACAAGGCCTTGACAAAATATTATTTGTAGTATTGGCATGAGGCCTTGACTATGGGGTTATGATGTCTGACATTATGCATTCCATTATAATGAAATTGGCTATTGAGATTACATGTGATTATTCAACTAATAGAATATCCATGTGAATAAGTAAATGAAATCAATTGATTTATCATTTCCATATTATGCTCATGTTTATTTTTAAAAGGATTGTGTTTTAGTCTTATACATTGCCTTAATTTCTTATTCTTATTTATGAATGTTTTCTCTATATTGTTATCCTTACTCAGCACCTGAGCTCACCCCTTTATATGATTTATTTTACTAGGATGTATAGAAGTATTTTATGACTCACTTGCAGGGATAGTTTATGGGAGATGAATTATTTCAAAGGAGACACAATGTTGCTGTTTTTTCATTTCATTATATAATGTAAAACCTATGTATGTATCTAGTAATTACTAGGCTACTAAACTGATTAGTGTTTTGGGATTTGATCCCTTGTGATCATGCCATTGTTATGTAATATTGCACCGACTCAGGGTAACTAGGGTCGGGGAAGTACAATTGGTGTCAGAGGAAGTTTAGTACAAACTTTGGAAACTAGATTGGGAAAAACTCTGATTAAAGAACATTACCCTAATATAGATTTTGATAATTAGTATAGAGGAAATTCTTAAAAGTTTGTTAATGTATATATTTTGTGAATTTTCCAAGAAATACATCCATGTTTGGATATGAGCAGGTACAGGCGTCTCTGGAACATATGTACCTAGGAGTGAAAACTCCGACAAGGAGTTCTGATCTTGACCCGGGGTATCCTGGTACATGACAACGAGCCTTGGTGTAATCTTGGTTACGACACTCCCGGGGGATATTCTTAGGATAATTCGCATGTTCTTTACAGAACATTATGAAGGATTTATGAGTATATACCTCTTCAATGAAATAAATTTTAAGATTATGGATTATATCCATAAACTGTTCAATTTATGTTAAGTGTTTTACCAGTTTGGAATTATGTATTGAAATTCATAAACTAATATGCTATATGCAATTGTTTAGAAATGGTGCCCAGTGGAAGGAGTGGAAACCGTATCAATGCATGTAATCCAAGTAGGGATTTACCTCCTACTCAAGATAATTATAGAGGAGCTAGTGATGGAACTGCAGCTGATCAGCTTATCACCATACTGGGACAACTCACTCAGGTTATGAATAATAAACATACCCATATGGAGCACCCTTATCCACAATGTAGAGGATCATTGTTAGACTGCTTCATGAGGAAAAAACCACTAACATTAAATGGGACTAAAAAGCCATTTGTAGCTGAGAAATGGATTTGTTTATTAGAGAAAATATTCTGTGCTTTGGGGAGTAGTGAAAAGGAAAACGTTTTCATGGAATTTTATCGCCTCCCGGGAGATTCAAATAAATTATGGTCATTAATTAAAATATTAAACAAGGATGAAGAAGTGTCAAATATAGAATGGAGGTAGTTTAAAGAGATTTTATTAGAAAAATACATTCCTCGTGACCATAAAGCAGACATGGAAAGACAATTTCTTGAGTCCGAGGGATGAATGCGTGGCCAATTATCACCTATCGACCATTCAAGGTTCTGGTGCTATGGTAATGTGTACAGAAGAACTCGGGTCAAATCCTCGGAGATGATAATTTTTAATAGTCGATTGTTTTTAGTTGATTGTATTTTGATTGGGGGGTTTGTTTGCAGAGCTTAATTGAAATAATTAATGGACGATGTTTGATTTAACATTTTTATAAATACTAGGGTGAGTTCATAATTAGTTAGTTAATCTTGTGATATCCTTGATCCTTGCTTTATATTGCATTAAATTAACACCAATGTCAGAAGTTAACGTTGATTGGAATTACTAACTGTTAAGGATTTAATCCAAAACATAAATTAACATAGGGTCCTAATATAAATCATATATTGTTGATGGTAGTGTATTTATGCTTCCAATAATCAATAGAAACCATAACTTTTAAAAACAATCATTATATAGGACATGTTCAGTCCAACAAACAGAATGATAAATTAAATAATACTCATCGATACAAAGCTCTCAATCACTTAACACATACAAATAATGACTCACCACAATGTTAGATTTATTCATCCATTAAGATGGTTATTAATATGGTAATATATGATTATGGTGATTAATTATAAATAGAACACAACAAACAGGATAAGAAAAGAGTCGTGTGTTGAACCCACACGATCGTTGAAGAGAGTTAAAAAAGACTTTCAGTTGAATGAGGAAGCTAAAGAATGGAAATGGATTTAACATTATTTACACTATTTTAAGAACATTAATATTAAACTAAATAAGGTGGATGAGTATAATAGATATTGAATAAGAAATTTATATTAAAATATAATTACAAAAACAAACACTTACATGATTACAATCAAAGAACAACACAAAAGTAAATGAAAACAAAGAGAAGAGGAATGATATATCAAGTAAAAAGTTGAGTATAGAAGATAATCCAAAGAATTTGGAAAGGATTTGGTAGTACCAATTTATGATCCTATCTTCTGAAATTCCAACCCTTTTAAAAGTAAACGAGGGGATGTATTTATAGCCCCAGGTGGTGGACTGTTTTCATTCCAAAAACTACACCTCCACATGGCTCAATGACTTGGACATCCAGAAAGATGTATCTTGATATTTCTCATTCTTCAATGTTTTAGATAGAAATGTTGGCTGAATACTCTCAAAATCTAGCGGCCATTGGACATAGGGATCCAATGTATGGAATTTTTATTAAAAAATTTATTATTTCCATTTTAATCCAAAAATTTTAAAGTTAAAAATTTAAATGGGTTTTAAATAAGAATATGAATTAAAATAAAAATTCATTCTTCAACAATGTCGGCTGCCTATATCTTCTCTTTCACACTATAAAATCATAGCACGAATTAATGTATCTATCAATAGAAATATCAAATCTGGTGTGCAAAACTCAATTCCCAGATAGAATTGTGGTATAGAAATTAATGCTTAATTTGGGCCCCTTTTTTGGATTTGGGGCTTGAACGTTTTATCCCAAATGAATTCAATTGTTGAAGGAGACTTAAAGGATTTGGAATTATAGAGTGATCCCAATAATTCTTCCTTAAAGGATGGTCCAGTTTCTTCACAAATTGTTTGAGCCTTTTTGTGTGGATCATATGACCGATCACATGGACGAATTGGCTAATGATTCCTTCTAATGATATGTGTGAAATTGAATAAGGAATCCAAAAAAAATAGAAAACACACAATTTGGATTAGTAGGGTGAGAGTTATTATTAAAAAATTAAATATACTTGAATGTAGATGAATTCAAATAGTTGAAAAAGATTATAATTTATATTTAAAAATTAATATTCCACACAAATTATGCACATTTCATATTTAATAAGTAAAGGGAGTATATAATAAATTATTAATAAGTGAATAACATCAACTCCCCACACTTAGTCTTGTGAATGTGCTCACATCCAATAGATATAAAAACACGAAAACATTATTTTCACTCGCCAACAAATATTAAAATTTTGTTTTCCTTAATTAGGGGAGGTTTAGAAAATTTCACTCATCCATATTGAATTTCACCACAAGTTATTACAGAAAATGTTTCCAAAAACATTTCATTTTTTCATGCTCAAATTTATAAATGAAAAATAGTGGCACACAAAACTTACTCCTCTCAAGATGATAAAATTAATTTTATGGAGTTTCACTCATTAACCAACCAAAAGTGAAAATCTTAGAGTTTGTAAGATCTCTCAGCTGACATTCCCTTTCATAAAGTGCTCAAAAATCAAGAGGAATTTTTAGGGGTTTTTCTATGGCTATAGGATGGTAGGAAGATGATATCCAAAAGATAGGAAGGGTGGGGGGGGGGGGGGGTAAATAACAACATAGAAAAAACAATGCAGATTTTTTTAAAATGATAGATGAGGGGAAATGGAAACACATATTTATGAGGGAATTAAAATGTGAAATAAGAAACAAAATATTATGTAAATTTACGTGGATGAAAATATGAAATATTTACAAACCATGAAACTTCTCCCAATGACATAAGAATATAATGCAACTGATCTCTGTTTTTTTTCAATTTTTGAATGTTGAACTAGAAACAGGTCTCACAATCATCTCCCAACCCATTTTTGATCTCCTTAAGATAATAATTATAATAGCTATAACAATATAAATGGTTGAGGAAAATTGATTTTTGAACCCCCCAAGAGACAACCCATGGTTATTTTCATTTTTTTCTGATTTTTTTGATCTTTTTTTGAACATTTTCAATATCATTTGTACAAGATAAACATATATAATTACCAAACCCCACTAAAGGAAAACCTCTCCCCCATAATTAAATCGATTCTTTCCTTCAAGCATATGATAACACGGTGTAAATCAACATAAGGGTACCCAAAATGAAATCCATTCACCCCACACTAAAATTTCAAAAAAAATTGCAATGAAATCATTATTGATATTAGGTGGGATAAGGTATTTGGCTTGTAATGTGTCTAGAAAAGAAATGGTTTTCATAGGCTCGAAGGGTCTTTCTAAAGGAGGAGTAATGTATTTTTAATGGTATGCTATTTGGATATTATACTTCTCATGTGGTTCATAAAAATATAATATCATATTAATGCACACTGAATTAGTAAATTCAGCTACAAAGTCCATAAACTTGAGACTCACAAATGGGGGTGAAAACATACATTTTGGAAAGATGGCCATAGGTGGCCATGGCATGAAAGAAAATGTTGTTCCTCACGGGTGGAGAAAATCATTTTCTAAATAAAAAATTGAGTATTAATGTTTTTATTTGTTTTGATGCAATATTCTTTATCCAAATTTATGAAGAAACCACAAAAGTTTTGAGATAAAACCATGTCTTTTGACTCCCCAAAATGGTTGGAAGAAATTTGAAAATTGTAAGGTGAGTAATCATGACTCTTGATTTTTCATATTGTTTTTTAAATTATTATTTTTTTGTTTTTTTGTTTTTTATGTTTATTTTTAGTTTTTTATAAAGACACTCCCACACAAAAGAGAAAGAGTAAATAAAAAAAGGTTGATGAGGAAAGTGGTAAACAAAAAAAATGAGAAGGAGAGAGGAAGAAGAAGAAAGAGGTAGATAGAGGAAGAGAGAGAAAGAGTTAAAGGGAAAGAGGTGCCCCCTGGTTTGGATTTGGTGGGTTGTCATCTCCATCCAGTGGTGGGTTAGTGGAAGTTGATGTACCTCATGAGGGATGTTACCTGAAAAAGGAAAATCATTATTTATCTAATGAAAAACAAAAAAAATTAAAATTTCATAAAAGTAAAAGAAAACATGGGCTTCCTCCCAAGAAGCGCTGCATTTATTTTTTCTACAGATGAAAAATTATAGTGGACTATCCATAGTCTGATGGTGGCCAACATATTTTCTCAACTCTAGTATGCTTCTAGAAAAACTTCTACATTGAGAGTCCTATTGATTCATTGGATAATATCATTCCTTCCTTATTGTTTCTCTTGCAATTCAATGGGGGTGGAAATAGAATATGAAAATCATCCCTTTGGTGTTCAATATGAGGAATGATTTTATTCACAAAGTGTTGGTTTTCTATGATTTCAAATTCAAGAAGATTTCTTAATTATGATAGTTCATTTATGTAAGGTTTATATAACACAAAACTAGAGTTTGAGAACCCAATTGTTTTTTACTCATTTATTTCATCACTTACCAATGTAGAGTAATGAGGATCAGTGGGGTCATAAAATGGAATAAAATTTTCAATATCCTTTATATAAATGTTGTTCACCAAGGAATGGTCAATTAAAACATCACCAATGATCACTTTATTAATTAGAGAACAAATATCACTAACATCCCACCATCTAGAATATGTAAACACGTTGGTTCAGGGTTCACCTCACATATAACAAAATTTTCAGAATCATGGATAGGAAATGACGAATGTTGGATAATCAGATTTGAATTAAAAAATGAACATTCTTGTTCATTTTCCCCATTACTATCCAAATTGGAGGAGTTGATGTCAGAGGTGAGATGGGATTCCAAATAGTTTTCAAGATCCATTAGATCAATGCAATTTGCATTTGTAATGTCAACATAAACTTCTCCATTTATGACTTGGTTAATCATGGTGTATATTTTACAAGATCCATTGTCATTAGAACATGATGAACATGATGGACTAGGGTTCAGTTGACTCTTATAAGTTTCCTCAGAAGCATGGATTGAGAATGCAGAGTGATCCTCAGATGGGTATCTCATGGATTGGAAAATGTTGAACTTGACTAGTTGGTCACCAAATTCCATGGATGAGGTTCCTGAATGGATATCAATATTAGTTCTCCCTATTATTAAGATTGGTCTTCCTAGGATTAATGGAGATCGATAAGAGTTCGTCTCACCTTCCATGTAAAAGACATATAAATCAGCATGGAATATGAGATCATCCCATGAACAAGGACATCCTCTATTATACCCACATGACAAGAAATACTTCGATTGGTCCATTAAATGAAAACACATGTTGGATGTAGGGAACTAGACCAAGGTTGGAGAAGATTGATTTGGTGATGATATTAATTGAGGCTGCAGGTCCTATGAGTGCATCATTAAAGTTGGAACTTCTAATTTGGAAAGGAAACATAAAGGTACCTGGATCTTTGCACTTTATGGGAATATATTGCTGGGTGGAAACATTTTTTAAGGTCCTAAGTTTCCTTTTTAGGGTTCATAATTCCTTAAAAAACATTGCATACTTAGGGATTTGTTTTATGGTATCTAAGAGTGGAATGTGGACTACAACACGTCTAAACATGTCGAGCATTTCAGGATCGAGTTCAAAGGACTTCTTTGTCTTGGACACATCGTGAGGAAATGGAATTTAATTCCTATGTATAATGGAAGAAAGAATGGATTCAGATTCATTTTCATGTTTTTTTTATTTTTATTTTATAGGTCAATATTCAAAGGGGGGTTGGAGGACATATCACGAGGCATAGCAATTTTCTTTTCCAATCTAATTGAAATTGCACAAAAATTACCCTTGGGGTTGGGTAATGGTTGAGTTGGGATTTGGGAAGAATTTGATTGTTGTTGCTGGATCAAGTGAGATTCAAGTTGACCAATTTGCGATTAAATGTTTTTAAGGCTGTAATGAGTGAAAGAGGCAAGATCATCAACTGCACTTTCCCATGTATTCTTAGAATAAGAGGCTTGTCTCAGATTGGGATTTCCTTGATTTTGGTTCTTGGAAAAGCAATTGTATCAATTTTGTAATTGGGAAGGCTCACTAGGATAGTGGAAACCTAGAGGAGGAGGAGGAGGAT
The DNA here is from genome assembly GCA_963277665.1 of Viscum album. NCBI lineage: Eukaryota > Viridiplantae > Streptophyta > Magnoliopsida > Santalales > Viscaceae > Viscum > Viscum album. Next base: position 1,472,183,089 of record OY728158.1, read on the forward strand.
TTATCATTTGTTTTTTAGGAAAAAAAGGATAAGGTTGTTGGATGTTATCAACACCTTGACCATATAGAAATTGGTTTGGGGTTTGAGGAGGGAATTTATGGGGATGAGAGATGAGATTACCATACCTCAGGCCTTGGTTATAAGAAAAAGAAAAGGGCTCAGAGTGAGGTTGGTTGAAGTTTCTAATAACATGACCTAATAGTTCAGGGTCTATATTCTGTTGAGCATAGGCTGCATTGAGATCCATTGGTCCAGATGAATTGGATGGTTCATCTTGAAGTTGTGGACATGTATCTCTTGGATGAGCCAGTGAGTTGCAGATTCCACAATTTTTGACAGGTCCAGGAAACATTGATTGTGGAGTAGATAAATTTGGGGCTTTGGAAGCCACAACTAGTTGTCACACAAGACCTATAACTTCACTCATCCACTAAGTTATCTTTTTCGGCTCTATAGACTGACTATCTTGGACTTTTTTGACTTGAGGAAGTGCTCGAGTATGGAATTGGTGTGTGTTTGAAGCCATGTTACTTATGAGATCTCTTGCTGTTGTAAGAGTTTTATCAACAAGAGAACCGCCACTTGAGGTATTAATGAGAGATTTCTATATAGCCAATAACACCTCATATAAGTATTGTATTAAAACATGGTCAGGGATTTGGTTTTGTGGGCAAGTTGCAACAAGCTTTTTGAACCTCTCCCAGTATTCATGGAGTGATTCATTTGGGAACTGACAGACACTAATTATTTTCTTTCAGATAGTAGCAGTTTGAGAAGCATGAAATAATTTCTATAAAAATAGTTTCTTCATTTCATTCCATGTGGTTATGGAACTAAGATGGAGGTAGTAAAGTAATGGCTTGGTGGAGTCAGCTAATGAGAAAGGGAATGCATAGAGTTTGATTTGTTCCTCAGATACCCCTTGAGGTTTCATGGTAAAGAACACCACTTGGAACTCTTTAAGATGAAGATGTGGATTCCCACAGGCTATCCTATGGAAATGAGGGAGGAGATGAATCAAAACCGATTTGAGTTCGATGTTAGCCTCTATGTATGGATATTTAATAACAAGAGGTTGGTAATTCATATCAGAGGAAACAAGTTCTTTAAGTGTTTATTCCCTAGGATTGTCTATATCTAATTCAATTGGTAGGAAAAGGAAAAGTTATTGAATGAGTTGATTATCTATTATGTTCCTCCTAAGATGGTGAAGTTTTCGCTCAAATTTAGGTTCAAAAAAATCAGAGGGATTGTTTGGGATGCTATGGGGAATTCAGAGATATTTTTGAAGAAAGAGAAAGCCATGGTTTTCTTTGTGTGTTTTTTAAATTTTTTATAATTTTGTTTTTTACAATAACTAGAAACTAACAACTAATTAATTGCACCATACCTAGCAATGACACAATTTGAATTCATGGTTGATTGTCTCCTATCAATCATTCAGGGTTCCAGTGCTATGTTAATGTGTATATTAGCACTCTAGTCTAATCCTCAATGATGATACTTTTTAATAGTTGATTGTTTTTAGTTGATTGTATTTTGATTAGGGTGTCTGTTTGAAGATCGTAATTGAAATAATTTATGGATGATGTTTGATTTAAAAATTTTATAAATAATGTGGTTAGTTCAACATTAGGTATTTAAGCTTGTCATATCCTTGATCCTTGCTTTATATTGCATTAAATTAACACACATGTCACATGTTGATGTTGGTTGGAATTCCTAAGTGTTAAGGCTTTAATACATGACTTAACATAACATAGGGATCTAATAATAATCATATCTTGTTGATGGAAGTGTATTTATGGATCCAATAGTCCATGTGAACCAGCTGTTAAACAAAACAATTCATTAATATATGACACGTTATGTCCGACATACACTTTTTAAATTAAAAAATACTCATTGAGAAAAAGATCTGAATGGATTAACATCTCTAAATAACGACTCACTCCAATGGTGGATTTAATCATCCATTAATATTGTTATTAATCTAGTTATATTTTATTGAGGTGATGAATTATTAATAGAACAAAAAGAATAGGGCAAGAAAAGAGTAGTGCGTCGAACACACATGATCGTTGAAGATAGTTAAAGAAAGACTTTCGAATGAATGAGGAAGCAAATAAAGGGAAAGGGTTTTAACTTGATTTAAATATTTTAAGAAAATTAATATTAAACTATATAAGGTGGATGAGAATAAGAGATATTGAAGAAGAAACTTACATTAAAATAGAATTACAAAAACAAACACTTACACGATTACAAACGAAGAACAACACATGAGTAAATGAAAACAAAGGGAGGAGGAAAGGTGTATGAAGTGAAAAATTTTGTATTGAAGGTCCTCTCAAGACTTGTACAAGGCTATGGTTGTTCCAATTGATGATATTATATTCTGAAATTCTAACCATTTTTAAAGGAGAGGAGGGGATGTATTTGTAGCCCAATGTGGTGAACTAGTTTCATTCCCAAACTACCCCTCCACCTGGATCAATGATTTGGACATCCAGATAGCTGAATATCAAGATATATCCTTCTTAAAAGTTTTAGATAATAATTTTGGTCAACCAATCTAAATATTTGGCAAAAATTGGACTTAAGGAGCCAATGTTATGGTAGTTTGATTAAACACTTTTAATCTGCCCATTTCAATCCAAACTTTTTAAAGTCCAAAATGTGAATGGGTTTTTGAATAGGAATATGCCTTAAAATAAGAATTATATATTAAACAAAGTCGACCAAATATATCTTCTATTTCACACTACAAAATCTCAGATCGAATAAATGTTTTTATGGGGAGAAATATAAAATTGGGTGAGCTAAACTCAATTCCCTGAAAGAATTGTGGTCTAGACATTAAAGCTACCTTTGGGCTCCTAATTTGTGGATTTCGGCCTTGAACTTTTCATCCAAGATGAATTGAATTTTCCCCTAACCTTTGGAGGAGATTTAAAGGATTTTTACTTCTAGAGTGAGCCCAGTAATTCTTTCATCAAGGATGGTCCGGTTTCTTTAGAGATTATTTGAGCCTTTTTGTGTGGATCATATGACCCTTCACATGGAAGAATTGCCCAAGGATTCCTTATAATGATATGTGGGAAATTGAATAAGGAATCTTAAAAAAAGGAACCATACAATTTAGATTTTTATGTTGATAGTTATTTTTCAAACATCAAAAAGACTTGAATTTGGATGACTTCAAATAGTTCTCTAAACTTATAATTAATATTTAAACATTAATATTTCACAAAAATTATGAAAATTTCATATAAAATTAGTAAATGGAGTATATACTAAGTTACGAATAATTTAATAACATCAATTAAAAATGAGTATGATAATTTCACAAATTATGAAGCTAACTTTATGAGGTTAGCAAGGCATACAGTAGAATATATACGTAATCCAAATAGTAATATTGATCGATTATTTGATGGGTTAAAACCATTTATCGGTCAAGAATTAGTCTCAAAATCCCTCTCATAGTATGAAGATATTTTCCCTTGTGCTATCAAGATAGAAAAGGAATTCACTACATCTTACAACTTTAATGTAAAGCCGGAGAAGAAGAGATATGCTAAATACTCTAGAAATGGAAATAAGGAGAGGAAGGGAAAAGTTGAATTTCCATCATGCAGTAAATTTGAGATGTAACGACCCAAAGTTTCATTAATGGAAATCCCTCTTGATCTAATTAAATGTATCTTTATGTTTATATATAATGTCAACTTCTATGGTTTTATGTTAAGAATTTTGACCGTTTCTAATATAACCGTTGAACAGTGATCACATGATTAGTATAAATATATGGCTTTAACAATTCTAAATTTACTCAGACAAAGGAAGCGATGGCCTCATCCAGTAGAATTGTCTCATACGAAGCCCATTTGTCGGAGCTCGGAAAAGAGGTGGCATCCTTGGTCTTCACTCTTGACCAAGCCCATGATGAGCTTCATCATGTCAAGCTCGAACATGAACGTCTACTGGGGAAGTGGAAGTTGATAAAAATTACCACTCGAGCGATGTAATCCGAACCACCCCAAGAGTCGGTCACCATCACACACCTTACCCTTAGGTCTTATGCGGTTGTTTTAAGGGGTTATGTAACAAATAAATAGTACTATGTTCATGTACATTATTTTTTTTGTATATAATAATAAATATACTTTCTTTTCATTTTTGATAAATTCTAAATAGTTTTTAAAGTACAAATAATGTGTTTAGTTATTATTTAATTAAGAATTCAATTTTATTAAATTAAAGGATTTTTGAATTAGATAATATTTCAATAAAATATTAATATTAATATTAATTTAATTTTTAATAAATATAAATGATCTTATAATTTTATGAATGCAATTGTAATTTTTATTAAGGTTTGAAATCCATTTATGTCAAAACCCGTGAATTTTCGATAAATGTCTATTTTTATTTTAAAAGTGAAAATTAACATATTTAAAGAATTATTTAGATAAAATAAATGTTATTTCAGGAATCCGGATGTCAAAATTATCCAATGGTGAATTTTTCATAATTTTTTGAGACAGTCAAATTTTTGGGTAAAAGTTAAATACTGTTTAAATATATAATGTGTTTTATGACATCATAATGACCCAATAGTGATGTAATAAAATACAATAATCTTTATGTTCGGACAATATATGTTTTTCCATTAAAATAATGTGATTTTGGGTTTCTTTGACTTACTTTTCAAAGCATTAATGGACACCTCAAGACTTATTAAACACCTTGTCTTTTTAAATTAATTTCCATGGGAGTATGACTCAACTCCACATAAGCAACCCTATTATTTTAAGAAGTTCGGACATTGGCCTTATAATTTTTTTTCCTCTTCCCTTTTCCAAAAACCATGGGAAATAACCCTGGGATGGTTTGTGGTTTTGATTAATTTAATGTAAGGGGACCCAAACCTAAATAATAAATAATTCCCTCACCTTTTCTATATAAACCCACCCAAGATCCCACTTCCTCCTCACTAAAAGCCTTTGTATTTCGTCCAAACTCTTCCCTACTCGGTCTAGAATCCACCCAAGGTGCCCCAATCTCCCAAGAATCCTCTCACAAGCCACTCTCTAGCCTTTGGAAGCACACTTCCAAGTAAGGGTTTTTTCTTCCTTATTCATTTTTGTCCAATTTTCTTTAAGTTGTTTAACACTTTTAATTTCAATTATGAATGCTGGGGTATGGTTTCTCACCTCCCTCATACTTCCCTATATATGTTTGAATGATGTGATAACCCTTTCTCTCTCATTAAATTCCTCCCATGTACACCCGTTACTATGCCGAAATTCCGAAAGGAACTTCTCTCTCCTATTTTACATTCAAGCAATAATTTTTTATCATGAATCTAAGTTTCATTACAATTGTTTGGACATGTATCTATATGACCTCCTTACTGTCCATTAAATGTATATATTATGAATAAACCCTTTCTCTCTCATCAACCATTTTTTATGAATTCTTATCTCACGCCATTACGCTGTTGAAATCGAACAGATTTTCTAAGACAATGCCATTGTGTAGTGAATACCATGCCCATTTCTCCATCAGGGGTATTCACCTTTATGTACATTTACTTATTGATTATAATGTTTCATTTATGAATTACACATTCCTTTATTGTGGAATAAATGATTATGTTTTATGAATCCATGTTTTATGATCCATGTGGCACACTTATGCATGAAATGAAATGTTTAAGAAGGGTGCGACCTTATAGCGCTCCAATGCATTGGGTAAAGTATAGTATCATGATACATCATGTGCAATGAGTGTTGACTCATGATAATTCAAGTGCAACGAGGTTATAATAGTGCTTTATGTGCAATGAGGATTTACTCATGCTCCATGTTCAATGAGCCTTGGCTCATGATAATTATATGTTAAGTGTTGTTGCCACATTTCCATGTTATGATTATCATGATTTATCATGCCTTTATTTTCATGTTTCTCTTATTATATATTGATATGACTATTTCCTAAGATGTATTCTACTCCTCATGTTATTCTACGTGTACTCCCTTACTGGGATTTATAGCTCACCCTTTTATTATGCATGTCCTCAGGTTATCCCATGCAATGCTAAGTACGAGGGAATGTAGTGGTCATCTAAACGAAGTTTTTAATAAAGATGTTTTATTTCATGTTTTATGTTTTTATGTAATGATCCTAAGCCCCAACGACACTAAACCTCTCGATCTTCTTTGTTATATGAAGTGAAGTTGTAGGTAATATATCATGTTTAAGTTTGTAATAAAAGAAGGGTTGTCATAGTTGGTATAAGAGGATAGGTTTAGTTATTTTTGGGATTAGGATTAGAAAACCCTAGTAAAGCCTTAGAGACAAGAGTAAGTTTAATAAAAACATCCCTAGTTTTTGGTTAGTACTGAGTAAGTGGTTTGTCAAACAAATACATCCCTGTCTGGATACGAGCAGGTAGAGGCGGCTCTGGAACAGATGTATCCTAGGGGTAAAACCCGAAAACACCGCTTTGAGCTAGACTTGAACGAGAACTGGTGCATGACAATGGGACTTTCTGCACTCTTGGTTATGACACTCCTTGGGGATATGTTTTGAAAAATACACAATCTTAGTATGAACCCTTATTAAGGGAATTAAAAAAAATGCCCCTAAGAATATATGTTAGAAAGTAGATCATGAAAAGCTTTGATTGAAGCCTATAGAATCATGAGTTAAGGAAATAAAAGATTATTTATAAGTCATCAACTTTTTTCGTTGGATTACCCTTTATGTGTTACCCCTAACATTCCTTTTATTCAAGCCAATGGCTGGTAATAGGAGGACTCGGGCTAACAACCGTTGTAAAGATCAGTGTCATGACTGTACTAATGACATGCCCAATCCAATGGGAGTGGGAATCGTGAACTTTTTCATGCTTCTCTCTTAGGTAACTCAAGTTTTGAATATAAACATGGGTCAAGAGGAACATTCAACCCCCCCAAAGAAAGAAAAAGTCATTATTGAGAGCTTCATGAGACAAAGGCCTCCTACGTTTAGTGGATCATCTGATCCCACGATATCTGAACAATGGATCAACTCCATTGAAAAGATATTATCCATACTTCAATGTTCTAAAAAAAAGAAGGTTCTCCTGGCAGCTTATCATATGGAGGGTGAAGCTGATCAATGGTGGATGTTGATCAAAAATATAAAGCCTAAGGAGGAGATCGAGGTGTTGGAATGGAAGGATTTCTAGAAGATGTTTTTCGATAAATACTTTCTGCGCAATATCTGGCTTAAGATGGAAAGGGACTTTCTTTCCCTCATGAAAAAAGACGAACAATATTTTGGAGCGTACGAGGAAAACTTCACAAGGCTTTCATGATACACTTCCGAAATTGTCGTTACCCCAGAATACAAAGTTGACCGCTTCTTTGGTGGGTTGAAGCCTATCCTATGGAAAGCATTAGAAATCCGTGACTTCGATAGCTAAGAGAAAATTGTCTGATGTGTCCTCAAGGTTGAAATGGAGAGTATAGAATCACATGGGTATCATGGGGATAAGAAGCGTAAGGTGGACTTCAATGCTGGTGGTCCGATGGATAAATTCGACGGTGCTAAGAAGATCCAGCACACCACTAGCCAAAAGTGCAGAAAGAAGCACCCTAGAAATTACCTTAAGGGGATGAGGAAATGCTTCAGGTGTAGAAGATAAGGGAACCAAGCTGTTAACTGTCGGTAAGAAAGACCCACGACTGCGACAGGGGAGAGGAACACTCCGTTCGAACCTCAACACATTGTTCAATGCTACAAATGTAAAGAAACAGGTCATTTTAAAAATTAGTGCCCTAATCAAAGGGTAATCAGAGGCAACCAAAAACCTTCAAGGTAGAAAGGAAGAGCTTTTTCCATCACTTCTACCGAAGTGAACCCCGACAATGAAGTGGTGACAGGTACGCTAGTTATTCATTCAAGAATAGCGAACATACTTTTTGATTCAGGTTCTATGCATTCTTTTATATCTCGAAAGTTTAGTAGAACAATCCCAGCACCACCAAAAATCATGGAAGTGAAGATGTCGGTGAGTAGAGAAAATGGGGCAATCATTTCATCTCATGAATATAAGTCCTCTCCTGTTATAATCTGTGGATTGAATTTCCTGGAGAACCTCATCATACTCCCTCTAGTAAAATTTGATACAATTATTGGAATGGATTGGATTTCTTTATATAGATCCAACATAAATTTATGGGAGAGGGAAATCACACTCCATATAGAGAATCAACCCTCGATTCATTACAAGTGTAAGTAGGAAGATTAATCTCCTTTACCTACATCATCTCAAGCATGGATATTACTGCCCTATGAGCACACATATTTGGCTGAGATGATTGAGTCCAAGGAAGAAACCATCTTTGATGAAATGCCTATTGTGAGGTAATTCACTGAAGTGTTTCCCGAGGAACTGCCTGGTCTTCCTCCTAGAAGAGATGTAGAATTATACATTTAACTTATACCCGTGGCATTACCAATATCCAAGACTCAATATATAATGGCTGTTTTAGATCTTGAATAACTGAAGAAAGAACTACAGGAGAATCTGGATAAAGGGATTATATGCCCAAGTGCTTCACCATGGGGTGCACCAGTCCTCTTCGTCAAGAAGAAGGATGGGTCAATGCGGCTTTGCATCGATTATCATGAACTTAACAAAATCATGATAAAGAACAAGTATCCTCTCCCACAAATTGATTACTTGTTCAATCTACTGTGTGGAGCACAATTATTCTCCAAGGTGGACTTGTGGTTGGGATATTATCAAGTAAGGGTGAAGAAGGAAGATATCCCCAAGGATGCTTTTCGCACAAGATACGGGCACTATGAATTCATAGTAATGCCTTTCAGACTCACTAATTCTCCAGTAATCATTATGGACATAATGAATAAATTCTTTAGAGATAATCTTGACAAATTTGTGGTAATCTTTATAGATGATATTCTAATATACTCCCAAACCAAGGAGGATCATGATGAGAATTTAAGAACTATACTAGAGACTTTGCGCAAGGATAACCTCTATGCAAAGTATAACAAGTGTGAGTTCTGGTTGAAGGAGGTCTCATTCTAGGGCCATATCATCACAAGCAATGGGATATCTGTGGATCCCTCCAAAACAAATGCAATTGAGGGATGGTTGAGGACAACATCGGTAACGTATATCCGTAGCTTCTTGGGGTTAGCTGGATATTATCGCCGATTTGTGAGAAATTTCTCACGATTTTCTAAACCTCTTACCTAGCTAAATTGAAAGGGATTAAGTTTTCATGGAGTGATGAATGCGAAGAAAGCTTTAAGGAGTTGAAAAGGAGGTTTATCACTATTCCCGTGATCAAATTACCCACAAGTGGGGAACCTTTTGTGGTTTTCAGTGATGATTTGAAGAATGTCTTAGGTTCTGTGGTGATGCAGAATGATAAAGTTATATCCTATGCCTCAAGGTAGTTGAAAATCCATGAGAGAAACTATACAACACATTATTTGGAGTTAGAGGCGGTGATCTTTGATTTGAAAATTGGGCGGTATTATCATTATGGAGAGAAATGTGAGATATATACTGACCACAAGAGTCTTAAATATATAATCACACAGAAAGAGCTTAATATGCGCTAGAGAAGATGGATAGAGCTCATCAAGGATTATGACTGTTCAATCCATTACCACCCTTGGAAAGCGAACAAGGTGGAAGATTCCCTATGTAGAAAGGATCCAGCGATTCTATCAAGTATGAGAATTGAAAAGGATCCAATCTTCTTAGACTTGATAAAGATGGACATGGGAATCATAGAGAAGGGAACATCATCAATACTTTGAAAAATTATTGCTCAACCGCATCTTTTGGAAAGGTTAAAGGATGCATAAAAGGATGATGTGGGAATTAAAGAAAAAGTGGAAGCTATCAAAAAAGGGAAATCCCCAGAGTTTAATGTTAATGAAGAATTAATTGTGCGGTTTGGGAAAAGGCTACGCGTTCCATCAAGTCCGGAGATGAAGAAGGAACTTTTGGATGATGCACATAGTTAAAATTTCTCTATTCACCGAGGGATCAGAAAGATGTATCGAGATCTCCGAGAAAACTTTTTTTGGTGGGATAATATGAATAAGGAGATCACTGAATATACATCAAAGTGCCTGGTGTGCCAGAAAGCGAAGGAAGAGAGGCATAAGTCTAAGGGGATGATGCATCCATTTCCCATACTAGAATGGAAATGGGAGAAAATCACCATAGACTTTATCACCGGACATCCGAGGTCATCCAAAGGCAACAATACAATCTGGGTTGTTGTGGATCATCTTAAAAAGACTGCACACTTAATTGCTATTTGGGAGGATTTATCTTTGGATCAACTGGCACAAATATATATCAAAAAGTGGTAAGGCTGCATGGAGTACCACTATCTATTGTGTCTGAGCGAGATCCAAGATTCACCTCTATGTTTCGGAAGAGTCTTCAACATGCTCTGAATACTGAACTGAACTTCAGTACGGCCTATCATCCTCAAACTGATGGCCAATCCGAGCGGACCATCCAAACACATGAGGACAAGTTGAGAGCATGCTCAATAGACTTTAAAGGATAATGGGATCAACATATTCCTCTAGTTGAGTTTTCTTATAATAACAATTTCCACTTGAGCATCCAAATGGCACCATATGAAGCCCTGTATGGGAAAAGGTGCAGAACACCAGCATGTTGGGATGAGGTCGGTGAACGTAAGATTCTTGGAAAAGAAATGGTCAAGGAGATGGTGGATAAGGATAAAACTATTCAACAGCATATCAAGGCAGCCCGGAGTCGACTGAAGAGTTATGTAGATAATCGTCGACAAGACCATGAGTTTAAAGTTGGAGACATGGTTTTTCTACGCATATCTCCATTGAAGAAGGTCATGAGGTTTGGAAAGAAAGGGATGTTAAGTCCAAGGTACATCGGCCCCTTCGAGATTCTTGATCGTGTCGGGGCTGTGTCCTATCGACTAGCACTTCCACCTACTATGGCCAAAGCACATGATGTATTTCATGTATCCCTCTTAAAGAAAGTACATATTGGACCCTTCACATGTACTCTCTTCTGAGGTAGTACAATTGGAAGATGATCTTTCTTATGGGGAGCAACTAGTGAAGATCTTATATCGTAGAGAAAAAGGTCTATGAAATAAGACAATGCCCCTCATTAAGGTGTTGTGGAGAAACCACATGTTTGAAGAAGTGACTTGGGAATCGAGGAAATGATGAAGTTTAGTTACCCACATCTGTTTTAGTGTGGGAAAAGGAAATTTCGATGGTGAAATTTTTTAGGGGGGAATATTGTAACGTCCCAAAGTTTCATTAATGGAAATCCCTCTTGATCTAATTAAATGTCTCTTTATGTTTATATAAAATTTCAAATTCTTTGGTTTTATGTTAAGAATTATTACCGTTGCTAATATAGCCGTTGAACAGTGATCACATGATTAGTATAAATATAGGGCTTTAACAAATCTAAATTTACTCAGAAAAAGGAAGCGATGGACTCATCCTGTAGAATTATCTCATACGAAGCCCATTTGTCGGAGCTCGGAATAGTGGTGTCATCCTCGGTCTTCGATCTTAACCAAGACCAAGCTGAGCTTCATCATGTCAAGCTCGAATGAGACCATCTACGGGAGAAGTAGAAGTTCATATATATTACAACTCGAGCGATGTTATCCAAGCCACCCCAAGAGTCTGTCACCATCACACACCTTACCCTTAGGTCTTATGAGGCTGTTTTAAGGGGTTATGTAACAAATAAATAGTACTATGTTCATGTACATTATTGTTTTTTATATAATAATGAATATACTTTCTTGTCATTATTGATACATTGTAAATAGTTTTTAAAGTAAAAATAATGTTTTTAGTTATTATTTAATTAAGAATTATATTTTATTAAATTAAGGGATTTTTGAATTAAATAATATTTTAATAAAATATTATTATTATTCTTATTAAATTAATTTTTATTAAATATAAATGATCTTATAATTTTATGAATGCAATTGTATTTTTTATTAAGGTTTGAGAGCCATTTCTGTCAAAATCCGTGAATTTTTTATAAATGTTGGATTTTATTTTAAAAGTGAAAATTAAAATATTTAGAAAATTATTTAGATAAAATAAATGTTATTTTTGGAATCAGGACGTTGAAATTATCCAAAGGTGAATTTTTCATAATTTTCTGAGATAGTCAAATGTTTGGGTAAAAATTAAATACCATTTAGATATATAATGTGTTTAATGACATCATAATGACCCAATAGTGATGTAATAAAATACTATAATCTTTGTGTTCGGCCACTATATGTTTTACCATTAAAATAATGTGATTTTGGGTTTGTTTGACTTAATTTTCAAAGCATTAATGGACCCCTCAAGACTTATTAAACACCTTGTCTTTTTAAATTAATTTCCATGGGAGTATAACTCACCTCCACATAAGTAACCCTATTATTTTAAGAAGTTAGGACTTTTTCCTTATAAAATATTGTTTTCCTCTTCCATTTTCCAAAAACCATGGGCAAAAACCAAGGGATGGATTGTGTTTTGGATTAATTTAATGTAAGGGGACCGAAACCTAAATAATAATGAATTCCCTCACCTTTCCTATATAAACCCACCCATGATCCAACTTCCTCCTCACTAAAAGCCTTTTGAGTTCGTCCAAACTCTTCCATACTCTCTCTATAATCCTCCCAAGGTGCCCCAAGCTCTCAATAATCCTCTCACAAGCCTCTCTACAGCCTTTGGAAGCATACTTCCAAGTAAGGGTTTTTTCTTCCTTTTTCATTTTTGTCCAATTTTCTTTAATTTGTTTTTCCATGTTAGTTTCAATTATGAATGTTGGGGTATGGTTTTTCACCTTCCTCATAATTCCATATTTATTTTTTAATGATGTGATACCCCTTTCTCTCTCATTAAATTCCTCCCATGTACACCCGTTACTATGCCGAAATTCTGAAAGGAACTTCTCTCTCCACTTTTACATTCAAGCAATACTTTTGTATCATGAATCTATGTTCCATTAAAATTGTTGGTACATGTATCTATATGACATCCTTACTTTATCTTAAATTTAGATATGATTAAGAACCCCTTTATCTCTCATCAACCATTTTTATGAATTCTTATGTCACGCCATTATGCTACCAAAATCGCACCGATTTTCTAAGCCAATGCCATAGTGTGGTGAATACAATGCCCATTTATCCATCAAGGTTATTCACCTTTATGCACATTTACTTATTGATTATAATGTTTCATGTATGACTTCCACATTACATTATCATGGAATAAATGATTATTTTTTATGAATCCATGTTTTATGATCCATGTGGCACACTTATGCATGAAATGAAATGTTTAAGAATAATGTACCCTTATAGTGCTCCAATGCATTGGGTAAAGTACAGTATCATGATACGTCATGTGCAATGAGTGTTGACTCTTTATAATTCAAGTGAAACGAGGGTATACTCATGATTTATATGAAATGATGATTTACTCATGCTCCATGTGAAATGAGCCTTGGATCATGCTAATTCCATGTTAAGTGTTGTTGCCACATTTCCATATTATGATTATCATGATTTATCATGACTTTATATTCATGTTTCTCTTATGACCTATTGATATGCCTATTGCCTAACATGTATTTAACTCCTCATGTTATTCCATGTGTACTCCCTTACTGGGCTTTATAGATCACCCTTTTCTTATGCATGTCCTCTGGTTATTCCATGAAATTCTAAGTACGAGGGAATGTAGTGGTCATGTAAAGGAAGTTTTCAATAAAGATGTTTTATTTCATGTTTCATGTTTTTATGTAATGATCCTCATACCCAAAGACACTAAACCTCTCGATATTATTTGTTGTATCAAGTGAATTTTTATGTACTATATCATGTTTAATTTTGTAATAAAAGCATGGTTTTCATATGAGAAGAAACACACCGGTACTTGCCTAAAGAAAATGAGAGTCTGTTAAAAGTGTGGAGAATAAGGATATCGAGATCATGATTTTAAGGGAATGAAAGATTCTGTTAATGTTGAATGCTACAACTGTAGAGAAACGGGGAATTATGAAAATTAATGTCCTAAGTGCCAAGGAAACATACCTCAGAAAAGGCCAATGGAGAAAGGACAAGATTATGTGATCATTACTGCTAAGGTTGAAGCTCTGATTGATGTGGTGGCAGGTAATTTAATTTTTTTCTCAAAATTTTCCAATTCTTTATTTGATTCTGGATCATCACATTATTTCATATCTTCCTAATTTTCTATGAAAATTGGATATTTTCAATTTGATTTAACTAGTAAGTTTGTAGTCAAAACTCTAAAGGGAAGTAACATTACACCCATGTTTTGTGAATCAGACCCCATTAGGGTATACAAATATTCTTTAACTTCTGATATCATCTTTATACTCATGATTTAATTTGATATAATACTTGGTATGTATTGGCTTTTGGACCATGATGCCAAAATTTATTGTAAGTAGAAAGAGGTTACAATTTTTTATGATGATAAGGAGTACCTTATCTTTAGAGAAGAAATTTCATCACCTGATTCTTATCTAGATCCACCCTCAATAGCTCAACTAAAATAAATTATTAGGGAATAAGAGAATGAAATAACTATGGTTGAATAAAGGAATTTTGAAATATAGGGTGTACCTGTTGTGCAAGAATATGTTTTTGTCATTCTAGAGGATTTACTGGGATATCTTCCAAAATGAGAAATTGAGTTTTCCATTGAATAAATTCCTTGTTTAAGGCCAATATCGAAGACGCCTTATAGAATGGACACTATGGAATTAGTGGAACTAATGAAACAACTAGAGGATTAGAGTAATATAGGATTTATTCTACCTAGTGTTTCTCCATGGGGAGCCCCTATTCTTTTTTTAAGAAGAAAGATGGATCTATGAGGTTGTGCATTGACTACAAGGAGATCAATACCATAAAAATAAAGAACAAGTATCCCCTACCTCGCATTGATGATTTATTCGATCAACTTCATGGAGGTAAATATTTTTCAAAGACTGAACTTCAAAATGGATATCATTAGTTGTGTGTGAAGAAGGAATACATTCCAAAGAAAACATTTTGAACCAAGTACAGGCATTACAAGTTTACGGTAATTCCTTTTGTACTGACTAATGCACCCACTATTTTCATGGATCTAATGAATAGAGTTTTCATGGAATATCTTGACGACTTTGTATTGGTATTTATTTATGATATCTTGGTTTACTCCAGAATCTATGATGATCATGAAAATCCCTTTCTCACTATTCTGAAAACCCTTAGAAGAAATGAATTATAAGGGAAGAATAGAAATTGTGAATTCTGGCTTCAAGAAATTTCTTTTCTTGGACATATTATCTCTAAGGATTGAATATTTATTGACACTTCTATGATAAGAGAAATACAAGAATGTCCAGCACTGATAAGTATAACTGATGTACACATATTTATTGGTTTAGCGGGTTATTATGGGTGTTTCGTCACAAATTTCTCCGGATTGGATAACCCATTAACCAAGCTCACAAGTAAAGGGGTTAAATTTTTTTAGAAAAAAGAGTGTGGAAAATGTTTTGAATAATGAAATATAATATTAGTCAATGATCATATATTGACTCTACCATTGGGGAATGATGGGTTTTTTATTTATAGTGTTGCTTCAAAGAAAGGACTTGATAGTGTCCTTATAGAAAATGATAGAGTTATTGCCTATGCATCATGAGAGCTAAAAATTCATGAACTAAACTATCCCACTCATGATCTTGAGTTAGAAGCTGTCATCTTTGCTTTGATGATATGGAGACACTATATCTATGGTGAAAAACGTGAGATATATACCAATCACAAGAGTTTGATGCATATTTTCTCATAGAAAGAACTCAACATGAGGCAAAGACTATGGCTTGAACTACTCAAGGATTATGATTGCACTATACACATCCACCCGATAAGGAAAATATGGTGCTAGATGCTTTGATCAGAAAGGATCATGGAGTTTTGAATAAGATGAGAGTTAAAAGGGATCCTATGTTTATGGATATAGTAAAGATGGATATGGAAATAATCATGGAAGTTGAAACATTAATACTTTTTCAAATGGTTGCTAAACCATCTATACTAGAATGGATAAAAATTTCTCAGACTGATTATGAGGAGTTTGAAAAGAAAATTAATGCTGTGAACGATGGGAGATTGATAGAATTCATATATGAAGATGGAATTTTGAAATTTGGGAAGAGATTTTGTGTTCCTGACATTCCTGATCTAAAAAGGAAATTGTTAGATGATGCTCATAGCTCTAATTTCTCTATAGGATGGTAGCACTAAGATGTATAGATATGTGAAGGAAAATTTTTGGTTTAACAACATGAAGAGAGATATTTCTAATTATGTGTTAAGATGTATGTTTTGTCAATAGGTGAAGTATAAAATAAAACATCCTAGAGGAGTCATGCAACCTCTTCCCATGCCTGAGTGGAAAAAGGATGATATTAAAATGGAATTTTTCATGGGACTACCAAATAATCCAAGAATTAATGATGAAATATGGGTCATTGTTGATTTTATTACCTAGTCACCACATTTTATTTCTATAAGAGAAGATTTACCACTTGAATTTCTAGCAATAATATATATTAATAAAGTTGTAAGACATAATTTAGTACCCCTATTGATTTTTTATCATGATCCCCGTTTTACATCAAGATTATGGGAAAATATTCAGAAGGTCTAGGATACTGAACTTCGTTTGAGCACTGCCTACCACCCTCAAAATGATGGACAATCAGAATGAACTATTCAAACCATAGAAGACATGTTGAGATCATTCTCCCATGACTTTCAAGGTATGTGGGATCAATATTTACCTATGGTAGAATTTTCCTATAACTATATCTTCTATTCAAGTATTCAGACGGCACCATATGAAGGATTATATAGAAAGAGATGTTTCACACCAACTTGTTGGGATGATGCTGGTGAAAGAAAACATGTAGGCCCAGAACATGTTGAGGAAACAATGGAAAAGGTGAAGGTTATCCACACCCACAACAAAGCAGCTCAAAGTAGGCAAAAGTTATATATCGTTA
This sequence comes from Viscum album, assembly GCA_963277665.1. Lineage (NCBI taxonomy): Eukaryota > Viridiplantae > Streptophyta > Magnoliopsida > Santalales > Viscaceae > Viscum > Viscum album. Next base: position 1,472,200,262 of record OY728158.1, read on the forward strand.
ACTGAAGGAAGGATTTGGAATTTCAAGTAAAAGATCAGGTTTTCTTGAAGGTATCTCCGTGGAAGGGTGTTATAAATTTCAGTAAGAAGTTTAAATTATGCCCCAGGTACATCAGACCTTTAAAAAATGTTGAACAAATTAGAGTTTTAGCTTATCATTTGGAAATGCCGCCAAGTCTCTCCAAAGATAATGATGTGTTTCGCATATCACTATTGAGAAAATACATGCCTGACCCAATGAATGTACTCACATATGAATAAATAGAACTAGAACCTGACCTATCTTATTGCAAAGAGCCTATCGGAATTCTTGATACCAGAGAACGACTGTTGAGAAACCAGACAACTCATCTGGTAAAAGTTCTATGGAGAAATCATAAGATGAAAGAGGGATGGTGGGAACCCAAGAAACATATGATGAAGAACCACAAAAATATTTTTATGCAATAATATTATAGAAATTTCAACGGCGAAATTATTTTAAGGAGGGTATAATATAACACCACAATCTTCCACGGTACGTTTCCCTTTGAATAATGCAATTGCTTGCGTTGTACACAACTTGGAGTTTTAACACACCACGACCAAACAAACTAGTCGTTATGAATAATAATACCTACCTTTTGAAATTTTATATATTTTAATATTTAAAATGTACTTCATTTTTGTATTCATAATATCAAAATTAGATTAGGGTGATTTGTTTGTTATTTTTTCTGAAAACATTCAATTTTTGATCAATAGTGAAAAACAATGTGTTATTTGTTAAAACAGAAGTTTTATTTAAATAATTATTTATTTTATTTAAATTTATATTAGTTTAAAATTGTTACATAATACCTATAAATTTTCAATGTAATTCATTTGAGTCATTTTATAATAATATTATAGATATAAAATTTTATTGAACTTTTTACCGTCTTTTACCCATCTTCTAGGCGCATTTGCAAATTTTCATAAAACATAATTTTACCCCTTCTATGAATTGAATTTAAAAAATCTGAGAGACACGGTTGAAATGAGTAAGTAAAATTTGGTTCAATGAGTGGAAAATAATTTTTGGTGAATAATAGCTTTTGACTTTTATTTACCACAATTAAAAATAAATATGGTAATTAAAAGAAACAAATCACATTATAATTACCATAAAACATGTACAAATTTTATTGGATAAGTTTATTTAGACCTAAACAACATTAGGAATAAAATATGACCATTTTGGTCAACTTGGATTAGATCAGGACATTTATTATTATTTTATTTAATGAAGAGTTAAAAGTGTTAAATTCAACATTTAATAACCAAACCATTTTTAATATAGTGTTATACAAAATATAAATTAGACTATAAATATTCATTATAAAGATAAAGAAATTTACAACATAATTGTATTTTATTTTTAATTTTTAGGCATTAAATAATTAAATTTATTTATGATACAATTATGATGCAGTAATTACCTTATTAATGAATGATTAAACTATTTATGTTATAAATATCCAAATAAATGTAAATTGAGACATTTGATGAATTACACTAATTTTCTAAGTTAATATGACATGTTAGGGTTGATTAAATAAATTTTTTTCTATGTTATAAAGTTATTATGACTTTTAAAAAACAAAATACCAAATAGTGTCAAAATTGACATAATTGAGTTTTAAAAAAAATACTATATTGTGAATTGATATAATATTCTTAAAAATATAATTATTGTAAAAAGGATTTATATAATATTATATATGTTAATAATGAACCACTTGGGGTTATCTGGGATTTTTATAGTATTTTTATTGACCATTTATTATAATAATACAGGAATACATGGTAAAAGTTAAACTATTTAACTAAGAGTTAAATTTAAAAGATAAGGTTAATATGGTGACCTAAACCTATCTAAAACCTATTGGTTGAATGGTTTTTGAATCATAACCACATTGTTTTCAAAATAAATCATTTTTACCCATTATTAAATGAAAATGATTGTATAATAAAATAATATTTCAAGCTTTTCCTAATGTGACCCTCACCTCTCTTATAAAAGGGTACTTCCCCTTCTCTCAAAATCACACCTCTGAAGCCCTTTGGATAGGCCAAACCCTACTAAAATATGATCACAAATACCCTAAATTCTACCTAGAGGCCTTACATTGTACAGAAATCCATCCTAGAGATCCCTTTTGATCACTCAAAAGAAAACATCCTAAGAAGAGGTAATAATTTTACCACCACTTTCAAAGTTCTTTTCTTCTTCCGCTTCCTCTTTCATTGTTGTTACCATACCAAAATAATAAATCAAGTACCTTATACATAGTTTTATGTTATTATAATTATGGTACAACAATTTTCCTTATTCTATCCATCCTATGAATGACAAGTCACCATACGTGCGTACATACAGCTTACCGTCTCCATGTCGTGGTGTAGTTTTTCATTCAAACACCTCATTATTTAGATGGGTATAATAATGAATATAACTAATGTAAAAAATAAAGATAACATGTTATTGATTCTGTATATATGATATAACATTCAATTACATAGGATTTCACCATTAATAGAATTATATTGTCGCTCGTGTGTACGTATGGATTACCGTCTCCATGAACATGATGAAATTAATTTTCCATCGTAACCATTCGAGAATAATATTCATTTTATGATTAGAAACAATGTTTAAGAACTTAATATAATTATGTATATGAATCAAATACATCATATCCATAACAAAAATTTCATACGTAACTAATCATATAAAGGAAAACGAATCAGTTAACACCTGAAACAGTGATACTACTGAAATATTATTAACAATGCAATATTAGAAGATCATATATGATATCATATTTATGTATTTATTTTTTTATAATTTAATAAAAATTGTTTAACTATTATACAGGAGGTTAACATAAGCTTGATTAAGTAAAGTACAAGTTAAGGGTTTATTCTACAATCTCTTCATTCTTTGAGGTTGTTTATACATGTGTATCTACTGGGACCTCTTTGTCATCCACATCTGTGTTTCTTAAAATGCATTACAAAATCTTTTTTATATTTCCTAGAATATGGGTTAAAGTCATTTATAATAATTTTTTGACTTTTTATGAGATGTTTCTCAAGTAATATTTCTGTCATTTTCTAAACAAGTTCCTTTACGACCTTTTTGACAAAATTAAGGAAAAATGTTTTTTAACTCATACAATGGGTGTGGCTATTTTTCACCATTGTAACACCTTAGAAGCATCCCTTACGAGTTTATAAGTATATTTTGAAAATAAATGTTTTCTTTTATAATTATATGAAATTTAGAGGATTTCAAAATAGAAAGATATATTTCTCTCAAATAGTTTTGATTTCATCTATGTCAACATCCTTTGATGGATTTTACACTTGTTTGATGTTGATTTATTATGATACAGTCTTCCATATTGTATTGATTGTTTTGTGATATGCTTGACTGAGAATGTGTTATTATTATACCATTCATGTTTTATGGTTAAAGTATTGAAATTTCTTATGTTTTTTTAATACGAATGTTTATGTTATGTATGAACCTTTTCATATGAGGAATGCATTAGACTTATTAAGTGAATGGTGGAGCCCACAATATCTCCTCGATGCATCGGTAGGTCTCATGAAACAAACTAGTGTCTTGGTACAAGGCCTTGACAAAATCTTATTTGTAGTCCTGGCACGAGGCCTTGACTATGTGGTTATCATGTCTGAGATTATGCATTCCATCATTTTGAAATTTACTATTGATATTACATGTGATTATTCGACTTGTAGAATATCCATGTGAATAAGTAAATGGAATTATTTGATATAACGTTTATATATTTTGCTCATGTTTATGTTTAAAAGGCTTTTGTTTTAGTCTTATATATTTCCTTAATTTCTTGTGCTTATTTATGAATGTTTCCACTATATTGTTATCCTTACTGAGAACCTAAGCTCACCGCTTTCTATGTTTTATTTTTCCCACGATGTGAAGAAGTATATTATGACTAACCTGTAGGGATAGTCTATAGGATTTGAATGTGTTCAATGGAGACACAATGTTTTTTTTCATTTAATAATGTAATTTAAAACATATGTATATATCCAGTACTTCCAAGGCTACTAAAATGATCAGTCTTTCGGGATTTGATCCCTTCTGATCATGCAAATGTTAGGTAATATTACCCTGACTCTGGGTACCTAGGTTTAGGGTGTTAAAAAGCTGATTAATATTAAAAATATATTAGAAGGTACATCTTTATCCCTTACCCAATCATGTATGTCATGGAATGAAAAGAAGAAAATTGAGAAATCCAACATTGAAGAAATATATCTCAAGGCTACAAAGAATAGTATCACCTAGATTCTTGACAACATATACTCATCTGAAATGATAGGAAATGAATACTTTTATAAGAATGTTAAGAAAATGGTTGATGGAATAGTGAGATTCAATAATGATGGCACATTAAAGATAAAAGGCAGTGGGAATATTGAAAATGAAAATGATGATATGAGGAAAAATAAAGTTATATACATTGACGGTTTTCATCACAATCTACTAAGTGTGAGTCAGCTATATGAATTTTCAATAATAGTGTCATTTAATTAGAATGGGTTCACTATCAAGGGATTGATAGGGAATTCTCACATGAAAGGATGCATAATAGATGTCAATTTATACTAGGTTGACTATAAATATAACACTTGTTACATAACTGTTTAAGAAGAAAACAACTTATAGAACTGAAGGATGGGTTACATTACTCAACAGAGCACGAAAAAAATATATATAAGATAAAAATAGTCATGTAAATGCCTATTATGAATCATGAATGAGAAAATACACGTGATTCTTACATGAAATGAATGATGGTTGATAGTTCATATCAGCTGAAGAAGAAAAGGGAATAAAATCTGATTGATCTCTTCCTTAGAAATGTATGTCATCCTATAAATGTTGACAGAAAATATGGAGAGGTAATTAATTATTTTTATTGATGACTATACTATAATGTATTGTGTAATGACTATGAAGAGTGAATGAAAAGTGCTTTTTTATATGAAGAGTTATCATCGAATAGATGAAGATGATACTGGATGCACAATCAATATTCTAATATATGAAAATAAGGAAGAATACACACAACTTGAATTTGAAAATTACCTCTAAAAACATGGGATACAACATGAGGTGTCTGCAGTGAGAACCCCCTAAATAAAATGGGGTTGTTTAACATAGAAATCAAATGGCGAACAATATAGCTATAATCGTACTGATTGGGATTTTTGTTTCTCTTCATTATTGGAAAGAGGATGTCTATGTAGTGGTGTACACTCAAAATCAAATAGGCATTTTCATGGTGGAAAAAAGACACCATATGAGATATGGAATATGGAATCCCTATCTAAATTATATTCTTGTTTTTGGAAGTAAACTTTTCTTCCAAAATAAAGAAGGTAATCAAGGTATGTATGTTGATGCTATTGATGATGAAAGATTTCTTGGATATTCATTGAATAATAAATCCTACAAATGTTACAACAACCATATTAGAGAGCTTGTGGAAATAATTTATGTCATGATCATTGAGGATAAAAACATAAAAACCTCAAGGATCTCATATGATGATATGATTGAAGATGAAGAAAAAAGTGGAAAACGGATAGATTCAAATACATAAAAGTGGAGGTATTGCAAAACATTTGGGGATCAAAAAAATAAAGATGATTTAGCAGATGAATCATAAGGGTAAACCATTGCTGGGGAAACTTCATCATAACCTCATAGTAAAAATAGAATAGAAGAAATTGATCAATCCAACATCATTGAGGATTGGACCACACCTACACAGATGAGGATAATGAGGCATGAATCACATTCTATCTTCTTATAAATTATGGAACCAATCTCATCTAAAGAAGCAATGAAGGGTGAATCATGGGTTAAGGAAATGAACGAATATCTAGATCAGATTGATAAGAACCAATCTTGGGAACTTGTTAAGAGACTTAAAAATCACAATGTGATTGGTACAAAGTAGTTTTTTAAAAATAATTTCCATGATCAAGGAAACATGTTAATAAACAAGGCATGCTTGTTATTTAAAGGGTATGCATAGATTGAAGGAATTGATATTGATGAAATGTTTTCCCCAGTAGATAAATTTGATTTGATCAAGATTTTCCTTTCCATAAAAAATCAATGAGAATAAAAATTTTATTAGATGGATGTAAAAATAGTAATTCATTAATGGAATTATAGAAAAAGAAGTCTAAATGAACAACTACTGGGATTTCTTATTGGAAATGATCAGATGATGGTGCATAGATTATATAATGATCTGAATGGTCAGAAGAAGGCACCATGATCATTATATTCTCTACTGGATACTTATCTATATAAGATTTAATTTAAAAGAGGAGGTGTCGACCATAAAATCAATGTGAAGAATTCTCAAAGAGATCAGTTTGTGGTTCTTTTGCATGTAAATGATGTTATTTTTGGCAGAATAAGGAAGGAATTAGTTGAAGTATTTTCTAATCACAAGAAATATGAATTTGAAATTTATATCTTTGGTGAAATAGCATACATTATTGGCCTAAAAGTTGTTCAAAAAAAGTATTATACCTTAATTTATTAGAAATAATATTCAAGATAACTGCTATATATATTCAATATTCATGACTCAAAACCAATGTCAATTCTAATTGTGGTTGAGTAAAAACTTATGAATAATTAGGATGTAAAATATGTGGATCCCACCTTGAATAGAAGAATCATTAGAATACTATTATAATTAACTATGACATGGCCATACATAGTGTTTGAAACATTATTAACATATATAATTCAAAGTAATATGAAGGAACAGAATTTGGAAGTAGTTAAAATTATCATGAGATAAATTTAGTGTACTCTTAATTTTTTATTATTATTTATAAAGGAAGATATAATTAATTATAATAATTTTTTGATGTTGACAAGCCTGGATATATGATGGATGAAAATTCCACTAGTGGTAGACTTTTTATCATTGGAAAAAAATGTATGATCTATTTGATCAAGAAACAAGAATGTACTTCTCTTTGTAAGGATAAAAAAGATTATATCTCTTCTATAAAGGAATTCAATAAGATATTATGAATAAAGAAATAGTTTAATGATATTGGTGATGTGATTAAATAGCCGATGATGATTCACTATGACAATAAGATCATGATTGATCTTATAAAGAACCTGGTTTAGCACACTCGTACCAAACATATTGAGATCAGATATCACTTCAATTAATAAAAATTTGAACAAGGTGTTGTTAAAATGGAGCATGTTGGAACTGATGACCAGGTGGATGAAATTGTAAATAAGTTGCTGGGAACACATGTATTCGAGAAACATCAACTGAACCTTGGGGTTTAGCAACCTCCCAGTGCATGAGGAGGTTATGGTTGTTCCCCTATCCCCAATTTGGTTAACTATATTAATATATTTGTGGATGTTATGTTGGTTCATGGGGGAGATAATATCTAAGGGTGTTTTTTTCGAGCAACAGTTGTAAAAATATAGGTTCATTGGGTTTATTTCAAAAGGTAGAGATAAATGAAGTTCAATGAGTTTTAGTTTTTAGGTTTGGTCGTGGTCTATAGAGGCATAAGATTTTTTTCCACTCTTTTTTTATTTACTGATATTTTCTCACATATATATATATATATAGTAATTGATGAGTTAATTCATGCCTATCAGGTTTTTATAGAAGTTAGTGAAATATTGAATTTACATACTGATTCCCAACAAAACCCAAGGGGATGATTTGTGGAACTAAGTATTTTCATAGTTGGAAATAGAGTATAGTTTTTTATTGATATCAACCCACACTGGGATGATTAGAGATATTGTAAGGAAAGTTATCTTACAATTTATGATTGATAAAATGTTGATGGTGGATCCATTACCCAATTTATTGCAAATAGTTAGGCTAAAAATAAATATGAAAGAGAAAGTTTCATGAAGTTATAGAGCATTGAAAACAAGATTTTCAAAAATTGTATAATATGGATTGAATCATATAATATATGCTAGAGGCATGAGTTTTGTTAAAACATGGTTTTATAGAGTTTATATTTGAGAAGTTGTGGAGAATCCCGAACGAGCATCCTGAGCATGCAATGAAATGATGGTGAATCTATATTAATAAGAAAAGGTTGAAGAATGGGATAAATTTAACTATAGGTTCATGAAAAGATGAGATTTTCAAGCATGACTAATGATGCTCATGAAAAGGTTGTTGGGAACATATGATCATCGCAAAAGTATAAGACTATAAATAAGAAGATAACCCCACTTCATTTTACATGAAAAGAGTTGAATAAAAATACGAATCATTATGAATTTTCAAAGGCTAAAGACCTCGTTAACTTGAAATCAATAGTGAGATTGAGCATCATCAAAAGACTGTCTTACTCTAGACTAATACTTAAGTATCTTAGAAAAATGTGTTTCATAATGACAGGTTATTCTATAATGACTTAGTGCTCGGTGAAAGGAGTTTTCTTCATGAAGGTAGTTAGATTCACAAAGGATATTCATGAAAGATATTTAAAAATGTGTGTGGGTTCATGAATGTTTGAATTTCATTGAAACATAAAAGGGGTTTTATGAAGGCTAGGATCATCATGAACTATATTGTTGAATAACTAGTTTAAGAAAACATGGATTTTAAGTGCATCCAATCAACTCTATGATGCAAGCATAGTCTCATTATATTCATGTACAATGACATAAATGCCAATATAATGAGATGACTTTCACGTTAATAAACTAATTAAGACTTTATCCAAATAAGTGGGCTAGGAGGAGTTGATGGGAGTGTTCTGGGGGAGTCAATGTGATTTCTCTAAAATATTGTAATGAAAGTGTGCTTGGAATAGAGTTATCGAGTCTATTCTTCAATAAGATACAATAACTAGTGATGTTTTTTGGAATTAGGTTTAATAGAAACACTTCCATCATATGATCCTTATAATATCAATTAGTTGTGAAATAGGTAAAACTATCGTGTTGTGTCTTTGAATTTGAATACTTAATTACTATGTGATTCCATCCGATAGGTTTAACTAGTTCCTACCAAAACGGGAACAAGATCTATTACTTTAAAAGAAGAAGTTTACATCATAATTCACCCTTCCCCTCTCAGGGTATTATGGGGTCCTATAAATCCTTCTTTAAGGGGTGAGATCTACCTTAATAAAGATCTATATTTCTTTGTTCTGGATATTGGTTTGAAAATCCTTTTTATATAGAATCCAAAGACCATGATTGATCCATTAATGTTGTATTGTTCCCATTTTCTTTTAGTTTTGGATAATTAGTAGGGTTCTGTAACTTATCCTTATATGAAAAAAGACAATTAGGTACTTTGAACTTTCAAATGGGATTCACATGACCCAATTAATTCCTAAATCTAGGGAAACTTCTTCGATTTTATTGATGGAGATCAAATAGTCTTCACAATGTTAATTTAATGGGTTGATGGGAGATATCTATAAACTATCATACGTAGTAACATATATAGATTTAGCAATCATTGACTTCCTCCCCACACTTCTATATAATCCAACATTTATAAATTAGGTTTTGAGGTAGTTAAAAGTAGAATTGTCCCTATGCAATACATAGACTTGTTTTTCAAGGGATTAGTTGAGGAAATTATGATATGACGATGGAACTTGTATATAGGAATAGAGCCATGGTCTTCCTAATAAGTAAGTTATGGATGTATCTTATTTGAAAATTGTGAATATAGAATCATAGATGAGGTCCCCAAACTAAAAACTAAGCATTATTCAACATAGAATATTTCTATTATTGTTTCATACCCATGGATTATGAAGGTAGAGGGAAACAAATATAATTTATTATAGCTTAATCATAAAATAGTATAGATAAATATGAGATATATTTCGAAACCATTTTTCATGGAGTTCATGAAAGAAATAACCATCATCTCGGTTATAAGATATATATATATATATATAAATATATATATAAGGGCCTAATGTGTCCATTTATAGTTACTTCCCACACTTTATTTTTAAAGGAAATTAATGTGTGTCATTCATTATGATATATCTATACATGATAAATTTAGGTGACAACAACCTTAACTTCAAACTCTTGGGGGGCTTAAAATGGTGTCAAAGAGTTCTTCTTAGAGAACCTTTTAAAATAAATGACATAAAAAATCAAGAGGTTGTCTAGAATAACAACAAGTCATTTTAATATGTATTAGTTTTGAAATGGGGAACTTTGATTATCAATATGAGTATACTCTCTAGTATGAGTCTTAGAATTTGGATCTTCCTTTTGTTGGTATCAAATTTCCCTTAATAGAGGATAAATTCATTTTTTTCTACATGTAGGTAGGGCTAAGCTGACCATCCCACAATTTTATGCCTTTTAGGGAAGTTCTTATATACCAATTGGACCAACAGTGTGATTAATATTAAAAAAAACCTTTGATGATTCCAGAGTAGATCATTTCTAATTCTAATACCCCTTAAGTGCCTACTTGTGAGTTTATTAAGATTATATAGCTTCAATAGAGTCCTGGAAAAACATTCTGTATCCATATTTTCCACATTTTCCTTGACCCCATCGAACTCTGTGACCTCTTCTCCCTCCTCTACGATTATGTGGTAAGATTTTAGGTTCATATATAGCTTCTTCCTGAAAGAAATTAATTTCCAAGTGAATCAAATTGATAGAGATATATTTAGATTCTTCATCTAATGATATTTTTAGTGGGGTGGTGTTTGGAAGACCAATTTATGGGATGGTTTCCATCCCATAATGATAATGGAATGAAATATTTAAGAGACTATACTAGATTAGGAAATTAAATGTGTTCCTCCTCATATACTTTATTTTTATTAAATTCGATTCACCCTATTTTAGAAGACAAAATTTTGGGAGACTAAAATTATAGTGGATTGGTCTTATTTGGTTCCCAAGGATTTTTGGGTAAAATTGTTTGATTCAATGGAACCTCATGATTGGATGTTCTCAATTGACCATCCTTATAGTAAGCCAATTTTTCAAACTTTTATAAGCTCTTACCTAAGACTTATTTCCATTATCCTTCATATTTTTAAGGGATTGAAGAAACACAAACCACTTTTTTGGGTGATTTCCCAAACATGACCTTCAATAATTCCCCATATTTTGGTAAATGTTTTTGACAATAAAGTACTCAGGGATAGACTTCCAAAAATTTTATATTAGTGGAAATAATTGGGGTCATATTAAGGATAATTTCATTAGGATTCTTGTATTATCATAATTTTAGGGGATTACTCTCCATATTCATGATATAGTTCCAGAAAACATTCTCCTTCTAGATACAATACACTGAATTATTCCAATATTCATATAATATGTGTCTATGTTCTTTTATTCCATCTTAATGGGGATGATATTGTAATTCCTAAAACTAAGAAAAGGAAAATATGATATTTCATGGGTTTAGATACCATATCTAGTTTTGGAGTTGGTTTAAGAATATTTTTTTTATTTCCCTAACCCTCTTTCCTTGAGTTACCAGAGTTGGTCAAAATTTATCATTTGTACATCGAATAACTTCTTCCAATATTTAGGAAATTTTAATTAACTCTCTTAATATTTTGGGGTATATTAGTGGGATTAATTTTTTTGTAAGTAATAATATAAATTTTACAATAAATATATTTTATATCCTCTCTTGATAGAGTTTAATGTTCAGAGAGTAATCAAAACACTCTCATCTAGTGATGAAGTTTTGGACAAAATCATTCTCATGTTATTTGTAATTTTAGATGTAAAATTTCGTCATCTTTATTATTATAGAGCTAAATTGGTAAAAAAATTATATGGAGGTCTTTAAATCCTATGACTAATCCATCTAGTAGGTTGTTATTCCAAAAAATTATGGTCCCTCTATATTTTACACAAATAATTTGAGTTTAACTTCCTTTTTAACCTCAAGTTTTCCCATAATGGTAATTTATTGAGAAACAAATGAGCCGATACTCTCGGTCCGCAATGCTGTTAAATATTTAGAAGGTTGGATTTTTGAATTTTGGTAGTGGAGGCATAACATACACCCATTAAATATATGGTTTCATTTTCCAGATGTACTTGTGTATGTTTCTATTTCATGGAATCCATTTCAGTTTTTAGGGAATTAGTAGAGTTTAAAAGTTATTGAGGGGCTATTAAATAGGTAAAAAATTTATTAATGGTGTTAAGTTGGTCTTGATATGGTTGGATCACTTTTATTTTATACTAATGAATATTTTTCATTGTCCTCGTGTATCCCACATGACATAGATCTGGAAGCCTCCCCATTGGATATAACTCATATTATCCACTAGTCATAGGGTTTAAATACATTGTAATCCTGAGTCCTGATTTACTCTAATGACTATATTACTCTATTTTTGATATAAAAAAATGTTCTTACTATGGAAAATTATATAGAGGAGAAATGTGAGTCCCTTTATGGAAGTTATGCCCAATAGGGATATTTCGCCTGATCAATTTAGTGTTTAGTCCCATTAACTCATTTAACTCTTTTAATTGGGAAAATCATTCATAAATAGTAGGTGTGAAATCATATTCAGGTTTTGGTTGGGATTTTTCCAAAATCATTACATTTTCATTGGATGAGCTCACTGAATAGGTAGAGATAGAGCATTTAGGGGAAACCTAAAATTATGGAGTAGTCTCTAATGATGGTTATACAAACATTCTTCAATTTGATTAGTGTGGACCATTTTTTTGATCAAGAATCCCTTACCCTATTCATATATACTGTAATCATACTCTATATCATCTATAGGGACATTAATAAGGAAATTCATTGAATCGTAATATTCTATAAGAATTATGTATTCATTAGAGAGATTAGGGTATGTATTTATTCTTGAATGTTTTTCAATGAAAAATCAAAATCATCCATGGTATTTCGCTTAATTATTGTTTTTTCACTCTTATATCCCCTATGAGGCTTCACTTACTATCCTCAGTGTTCATCTATAATTGATCTATATAGTGTAATCCCAAGGGAACCATAAATAGTCTTCACTGAGCATTCCACTAATGAAATAAGAGGATCATATTATGAGACAATTTGTGAAGGCAATTCCTATGATTGTTCCGATGGTTTTAAAAATAATGATTTATGTGGGGGAGGAGGTGGATGTGACATAAATCCTCATATCCATATGGTATGGGGTTTATTTGGTTCTTCCACCATAAACTATTGGATATACATGGGGTTTGATGATCCCAAGTGGTGGTGGTGGTGGTAATAATGTCTCCATCTTTATAAGATAGGGTCGTTCCAATATTTCCACCATAACGGTTACTACTTATTCCGTTTTGATTTTATAGGCTTTAGATCAAGAGTGAACAGGATATAGTGTATATTCCAACAGTGATCTACTCTCCATCGATGTTAGTGACATGACTACGAGTTTGGATTTTTACAAGAGAGATGCTTATTCATCCTTATTATAGGGTTGACGTAGGATTCTTTCAATGACCCACTCCCATTGAGTTATCCACATTTGTGATTTGGAAATAATGAGTTGTTGTGTGATTGGCAAACTATAATGGTTGGATCATAGGTCTGTGAGTTGGCATGGGAAAATGAAATTTCATTACATATTTCTTGGTATAATTTTATAACTATGGAGTTGGTTAGAATATAGTTTTCTATGTTTACCCTACCCATTAATGTGTATACTAGATGGAGTGATAGAAATTTTCTGATAGAGAGTTTTCAATGTACTAAGGCACAGATGTTGGAGTTGTCTATATCAATTTTTTTACAAACCAACCAAGGTTGACCCTGAACTGGTCACCCAAGCTAGCCTGTGGCATGTCCTGAAGGGTGTTCCCGATCCCCACTAGCTGGAAGCTAGTTTCAGGTATCAAAATTAAATAGGTGGGAACTATTTGTCTCATATATGAAAGAAAAATAAATAAATAAAAGATGAATAATGAAAACGAAAAATAGTAGGGGTGGGGAAATAAAAGTGTACATACCTCCATGTGACCCTATGGGTCACCACCAACCTCAAACCAATATCACACTACAATGACTGAATATGAGAAAGAAGAATCATCTGAAGATAAAAACAAAGATATACTATAGGTGTGAGAATTAAAAATCAGTATTCTAGCCTGATAAACTATTCCTAATGAACCTTTTTTAAAATAAAAGAAACATTAAATTTCAGGTTTAAACTACAATATATCAAGGTATGATTTTCTACACGTTTTACTCAAAACAAAATAAAATTCATTTCCCTTATTTATTTTCATATCCAAGTTGATAATATTAGTGTGTCATTAACATTATTTTTAAAAATGGTAAGTGATTATTTTGTGTTTGATGGAAAGAAAAATTATAAAAACACCTTGACAATAAAACCTTTTTTCATAATCTTTTCTAGACAAACACATCACTTCCAAGTATACACTACAGAATCAAGCACCACAATATTCACATAATAAGGTAAATCAAAATATTCATACACATATCACATTAATTATTGTAAGAAACTAAGAGAAAATAAATATAGGTGAACCTAGGAGGTCAAGAATAATCCATAACATAATAACACATGAGATTTAATCCCCGATAGCAGGACACACACAATGAAATCAAAATTCCAAAACACTCATCAACCCTTACTCAAGATAGACTGAGGGGCCCAATCCCATAACAAAAAATCCAAATATATCCACCTATTATGGGCCACTTTTTAGTATGTCAACTACCCATGCATCAATCATTCTCAGAAAATTCACTTAATATTATAGTTTCTCATGCCTCATTTATATAACTGTGGTGATCCAACTGATGACAACCAAGAATCCATTCAAAAATATATAAAAATAATAGTATTTTAAAACATGCCTCACCCTGAGTCTCCAAGAGGACTAATCTCATGACTTACAATAAATAGAACAAAAAGAGTTCCAACAAAGGAACACTATTAATGGATCTAGATGATTCCATTGCAAAGAAATCTAATCCATTATTCAAGACAAGGCATGAGAAACATATAACAAAAGTTTTCGTAATAAAATTTTTTCACCATTTTCACAAAGTGTCCAAACAGGCCCTTAAACATTTTTTTTCCAAAAACGAAATATATCAAACATGTAGCCCATCATTCAGAAGAGGTTTCAAACAAACCAAAGGTAAATCAAAACATTTATAAAACTCCTTCCAAATAATTCTATCACACTTTCAAACTAAGTCCATTTCGGTTGAAAATACCAACCATGCCATAATTCATCATCACATGAAAAACCAATTTCAAAAGACAAATGGACTCTTATTTTAACATAAAACCATTTTAGAATCTTCCATGAAATACCAAACAGTATTTCTACATGTTGTATTTTTATGAGAAAAGCCAAACCACACTTTATATACCATAATTTACTCTCAAAATCCAAACGAGAATTTCATCAATCACTTTGTGTAAACTAATTTTGAAAAACAAGTCTAGCTATCACAAAACAAATCATGAAACTAAAATTTGTGTAACAAAAATTTAGACTAAGTATCACATATCAATATTTATTGGTCATATAATGTGTGAAAATCATGAAGCTATCAATTATTTCAATAAAAAGGAATGTACATGGGAAAACCATCCTCAAAGGATGGTGAAGTAAAAACCTTCTAACTTAAGCATCAACCCGCTCGGATGCACACACTTCCATATATATATCCTTAAACTGATTCACATGTTCCCCACGCTATGGGGGGAACACAGTCATAGAAGATATATATATTTGTACATATCTATACATGGGAATATGCGAGAAAACATTCAAAACTGATCATAAGACCTTATAATAAATCCATGGGACTCAAAAACACCATAAATCGCAAAAATAAAATCAATCCAAACAATGAATAAATATATGATTGAAAAACCAATGAAACATTTAAGTAAAACAATGTTAAAAGAAAACACTCTTTTAAAGAACCATATTTATTTGAATTTCCATCTATGTGTGCACTCTGTGCACCAATGGATGTGCTAACAACCAATGGTACTTTCATTAAGTCGATGAAAACACTCAAAAACCATTTTCAAAAAAACACCATTTACTATCAACCAACCTAACAACACAATTTAATTCCAACAAAAAACAATCCCTTTCCAAATAGAGAGTATCATTTAAAAATCATAACCAATCCTCATGACTTCTATGATACAAAATTCACACATTAAATCTAATTTACCAAAAAATATTAAGGAAAAATTCATTAAAAAGGATTGATTTCACAGTTAAAGAAAAAATAACATTGTACCAAATAAAGAGGGTGTATAAACACATATGCATAAACAAAGAATCACCTCAAAACACATTTTTAACAAAAAATAACAATTCTAAAACATCGTAATAGGCTGGGAATGGGTCCCAAACACATAATTCATATTAAAAAATTATTCAAAATAATTCAATCATCAACTGAAGGATTTAGAGGTAAAAAATGAATTCACATACCTCAATGCGCATCTGAACATGAAAAAAACCTCAGAGGGGGAAGAGTACACCCTGAGGAGCAATCCACACCCCCTAAAATCAATGAATAACAGAACGAACAAAAACCCGATTAGTAGGGTTTGACCAAATAAGAAAACCAGAAATAAAATGAAGAAAAACCTATTATAGGGGAAAGAGGGGAGGCACAGCCGGAGGAGGAGGGCACCGATGATAGAGGAACGACTGGAGTGGAGACCTACATTGAGAATAAGGTGACCAGAGAGGGGTCTCACTCGAGAAAGGGGGTGTGAGGAGGAGGATCCAGCTAGGGGATGCACACAATAAAGAGGGACCACTAGAGGGGGAAACACCGACCAGAAGGAAGGGTACCAGCGAGTCACATGCTAGAGAAGAGGATGCCATGACTGAAGGGGGATGCATTAAGGAGAAAAGGGGAGGGGGACATATAAGTTAGGGTGGAAGAGGGGTTAGTATTTTTTAATTTTTATAATTTTTATCCATACCCTAATAGAAATAAATTGATGAAAATAATAATAATAATCATCATCATCATATTAATAAATTCATTTCATTTTTTCAATAATAATAATATTAATAACAATTTAATAATAATTAATATTAATAATAATTTAATAATAATTTATATTAATAACAATTTAATAATAATATTATTAATAACAATTTTGGTAATAATTATATTATTATATATAACAACAAAAATAATATTATTAGGGTTTAAACATTCACTTTATTTCATTTATATATAATTTATTTATTTTAAGTATTGGGCAGGTGGACGGTCACCAGGGCTGACTGCATGGTTACAGCTAACCATGCAGTGCCCGTGCACTAGCCCAAAACTGACCAAACTTATCAAAATTTAATAATTTTATACCAACACTCAACCTGAACCTCGGTGAAAAGTCCTAAGACTAATAAAAGGATAAAATTAAAGAGTATATAAGGTTGGGGTGTGATAATTGTCCCCACTAGGGACACTTTCTTCCCCCTAAAGTCTATAAACTATAATCTAATAAATAATTATGTTCATGCTTGATTAAAAATAAGGGAGACCACTAACTCTAGGATGGACTTTCTCTCCACAAGTCACACTCGACTAATTAAAGAAGAAAATAAAGCCTAATATTATTGGGGGAGGGAAAAATGAGAGGCTTTTTCCCACCACAAAAATTCCAATAATAAATAAACTTTAAAATTAGTACACACCACCCCAGGGAGGGGCTAACATAGGAACTCCCAACCCAAACCTACCCAAAAAAAGACCTTACTGCAGCCATGAACTAAGGAACTCTTATCCTGAATTAAATCAACTTCCTTAATACTAACAGAACAAATCCACTACTATGATTTAAACAAGAGGACTATTACAAGAAAATATAGAATATCATAAAACTATAACATGAGATATATCCTAAAAGAATCGCAATTATTCCTTAGAAGGGTGAAAAACAACACCACCGAACCCACGAAAGGAAATCCAAACTAGACAACAAATCAGAAACATCATAAACCCATCTCACAACACCCAAACATCTAAAAATGAGTATAGTTGAAACCAAAACCAAAATGGACCCATTCATCCATAGGAAAACACCCCTCAATGAAAATGAACGATTTAGAGGTGCCACACATAGAACAGACACAACCGCTTGGATTTCGATAATCCGACTTCATCACACCACTACAAAAAATGATGAACATTCAACCAAAACAAGACTAAAACAAGTAAAATTCAGATATTTCCACCCCAATGTTGGAAACATATCCTAATCCAAGATTTAAAACATCCCCGATAACTCCTGAATATGCGTGATCTTCACCCCAAAACCTATGGTTGGGGATCTAATGGTTGAAGCATCTCCTTCCTCACAGTTAGACACTAGTATTCCCCGATCAATATTCCTTCCTTAAACGATGATTCCTACAGAACATCCCACGGTGACCCAAATGGACACAATGATGGAAATACTTCAATGGGATACTGAAAGATGGCCTGAAATATCTATACCATCCATAATGATGGAACACTAGAAAGTGGTCTGACAAACTAGATGTCAGAACCAATAAGGATAGCTTCTTATAGATAGGTTCCTTTGATATGCACTTCTCCACAGATGGGGAACCCTCATGAAATCTGACCACCATTAACTATACCCCAAGAACCGATGCCTCTATGAATTCCCCACCCACCTCTTGAAAGAGGTTTCACTGGATGGGTGCACCCTTCCTATAATATATGAGAGAGAAATCCAAAAAAAAGAGTAACCAGCTCTTCAAAGTGGTCAACATAAACTTTTACTAACCGCTTGACCGACCGAACATACTGCAACTCCTCCACCTTCCTTATCTTCAACTAATCAGGTATAGCCTTTAGAGTAATGTGACCTTGGACATTAGAATATCACCCAAAATTCCAACGATGATGAGTCATCCAATCTTCATTGGTCTAAAACTGGACCCTCAAACAAACACGAGAGGACACAAACTTTAGCAACATCTGGAATTCCCAATAACCCGTAGGCACGCTATTCTTCCTCCATACCACTTCACAACCTTCAATAGTCATCTATCACTTAGAAGAACATGTGATACTTAAAATGAAATGTAAAATAGGCCTAACTCATTGGCAATATTAGGGACCTTTTTGGGTGGTATAATCCAAACAAAATAAGGAAAAAAACTGAAATGAAAATCAAGACAAAACACAATCTAAAAGAACACCATGACCAGAGACAACCAGCCCATAAGCCAAAAAAATTCCAAAACCACCAAAATACACTTTTTCAAAATCACTATTTTTCATTTAAATTCCATAATTTACATATCCCGATGACATTTTTCTAATACAAAAGTCACTTCTCACAAGTCAAAAATCCACTCCTCAATGAAAAACCAATTTCAGAAACCCTTTATATTTAAAAAACCCACCCATGGAATTCTATGAATAATCACATGTGTTTCGATCCACTTAAATCCACACATTCCACAAACAAGTTCCCCACACACATTGTACACATACCTATATGCATGTGATTATCTATAAGGAGTACTAAGGGTCATATACTTCCTTTCCTCATCAAAACCAATCATTTAACAACTTTTGAATCGAAAACAAAATTCAATTTTGAACCCATTTTACCAATGTAAATACATTATAGAGAAATAATCTTCATTTCAAAAACCCTTTTATTTTTTATAAACACACTCACACAAACCAGAACCAAAATGAACTCAACTTTCTTCAAACTATGAGAGTGAGGGGCTATTAGTCATGATTATCCTAATGACATGGTAGTGGGACATGCCCCAAGTAAGCATCAACAACTAGGAGGAACATAAACTATTTAATCAGACTCTACATGGCTCACTACTCCATGTAAAATCACGACGTAAAACTATCGTTCATCTGTTGTCATCCCCCAATCCAAAATAATAACATAAGACTCAAATCCAATACTACCCCTAATAACTCGTGGATCAATGCGAGCAAGAGTTCGCAACGCTCTTGCCGCACCTACCTATCAAGTCCTGATAGTCCTAATCTCCATCTACCAGACACCCCAAATTTCAAGGGCCCCATCGAAAACCATTTTTTCATGAACCAACCCAGGTCGACCCTAAACCATCACCCGAGCCGGCCCGCGGCATGGCCCGATGTGCATTCTCGATCACCATGGGTTATGAAGTAGTGTCAGGAGTCAAAATTAAATAGGTGGGAACAATTTTGAACCTATATTAAAGACCAATAAATATATAAAAACTGAATAATGAAAACAAAAACTAGCATCTATGAGGAAATAAAATTGTACATACATCCATGTAACCCTACTGGTCACCACCGACCTCAAACCAACGTCGCGCTACAGTGACCAAATCCGAGCAAGAAGTTGCACACAGAGATAAAAACAAGAAAAAATTATAGGTGTGAGTATTAAAACTTTGTAGGCCTGCCCGATAGACTATTCCCAATGCACTTCCTTTAAAATAAAAGAAACACCAATTTTAATGTTTGAACTACAACATATCAAATATTTTTTTATTTATTTTACTCAAAACAAAATACAACTCATTTCCCTTATTCATTTTAAAAAAAAGTTCATTCTATAAGTGTGCCATTATATTTTGTTTAAAATATTTAAAGTGGTGATTTCATTTTTGATAGAACGAAAAATTATAAAAACCCTTTGACTTTAAAACCTTTTTCATAATCTTTTAAAGACCAACACGTCACTTCCAAGTAAATACTACACAAGCAAGAACCACAATATTTATATAACAAGGGAAATGAAAATATGCATAAAATTATAACATTCATTACTACAGGAAACTGATAGCTAATTGTCAAAGGTGAACCTAGGAGATCAAGAATAATTCATAAAATACTAATACATGAGATCCCATCCCCATTAGCATGCCAAAAATGATGAAATCACAACACCTAAATGCCCGACCAACCTATCTCAGGATAGAAGGAGGGGCCTAATACCATATCAATAAACCCAAATATATTCACCCACTATGGACCACTAGTCAGTACGTCACCTACCAGTGAAAAATCATTCTCAGAAAATTCTCTCAATATGCCAGGTTCCCATGTCTCATGTATATAACAATGGTGATCCAACTGATGCCAATAGAGCATCCAATCAAAAATATATAATGATAATAGTTCACAACAGGCCTCACCTCAAGTCTCTATGAGGAGTAATCTCATTCCTTAAAATAAAGAGAACACAAATATTTCCAACTGAGTAACCCTATTAGTAGATTTTTTATATTCTAGATTGAGGAAATCTCATCTATTATTCGAGGTAAGGCATGAGAAACATCCAACATTGTTTTTTATAATAATTGTTTTTCATGATTTTCAAAAAGTGGAAAAACGGTCCCTTAAACATTTTTTTCCAAAAACTAAATTTATTACATGTGAAA
Organism: Viscum album; assembly: GCA_963277665.1. NCBI lineage: Eukaryota > Viridiplantae > Streptophyta > Magnoliopsida > Santalales > Viscaceae > Viscum > Viscum album. The sequence continues at coordinate 1,472,221,790 of OY728158.1, forward strand.
TCCAACTTTCTAAATAGGTTTCAGACAAACCATAAATAAATCAAAAATTTTATATAACTCATTCAAAAAATTTCCATTGCACCTTAAAACCAAGAACATATCATTTGGAAATTCTAATTGAGCCACAATTCATCATCACATGAAAAACCAATTTCAAAATCCAAATGCACACTTATTTTAACATAAAACAATTTAATACTCTTTCAAGAAACCCCAAATCATCATTCTACATGTTGTATATTTATGAACAATGTGAAACCATAAATTGCATACCATAATCTACTCTCAAAATCCAACCAAGCATTTCACCGATCACTTAGTGTCCACTAATTTAGAAAAACAAGAATAAATATAGCGAAAAAGGATTAAAACTACCATTTTTATACCAAACATTTAGATCAAGAATAACAATTCAATATTTATTAGTTATAGAAGGTGAGAAAATCATGAAACTAACGATTCATAAATTAAAAAGGAATGTGCATGGGAAATCCTACCTTAAAGGATGGCCAAGAAAAAGCTTTCTAACTCAAGAAGGAGACCAATCTCACACACGTGATTCCATATATATATTCTTAATCTAATGAACGTGTTACTCACACCATGAGGTAACTCGCACAAAGAAGATATATATATTTATACATATCCAGACATGGGAATATTCATGCGTGCCTTTGAAACAAATTGTAACTCCATAAAATAAATCATGAGGACTCAAAACACCATAAATCCTTAAAATAATATTAATCCAAACAAAGGAATTAAGATATGATCCAAAATAATATGAAACATTTAATAAAAACAATGTTAAAGGAAAACACTATTATAAGGCACCGTATTCGTTTGAATTCCCATCCATTTCTATACTTCTTACACCCATGGATGTGCCAACATCCAATGGAACCTTCCAAAAGTTCATAAAAATAATCAAAAACCATTTCCACAAAAACACCATTTACAATCATCCAACCAAACAAATATATTTAATTTCAACAAAAAAAATCCCTTTGAAGCAAAGAGTATCCTTTTGAATACATAACTACCCCAATCCTCAAGCCTTCAATGATATATAATTCACACATTAAATCTAATTTACCAAAACATATCGAGCCCAAATGCTATAACAAGGCTTTATTTGACTTTTAAACAATGCAAAACATTTTTTCAAATACAAGGGGTGAATAAAAACATATTCATAAACCAAAAATCTCCACGAAAAATATTTTTAACAAAATCAAAAAATAATAAAAATAATTAATAAGCTAGGAAACAGTATCATAAACAGATGATTTATGTTCAAAAATTATTCAAAAGAGTTCAAGCGTCAATATAATGCATCATAAGAAAAAAATTGAATTCACCTACCTAGATGGAACTCGAATGCGATGAAACCCTTAGAGGAGGAAGAGTACACCCTAACGAACAATCCAAACCCAAAACGTGAATGAAAAAAACCAAACTCAAACCCTACCATTAGGGTTCAAAAAAACAGAAAATGCCCAAATAAAATCAATGAAAAACTACCAGAGGGGAAAGAGGGGAGGTGAGGTTGGAGGAGGAGGGCATCAGTGATGGATGTGTGGCTGGAGTAGAGACCTCTTTTGAGATGAAGGCGGTAGGAGAGGGGTCGCACCAGAGAAAGGGGTGGTGCGTGGAGGAGGAGTGGGCTAGGGGAGGCACATAGCGGAAAGGGACCATCAGAGGGGGAAACACTTGCCAGATGGAAGGGCACAAACGAGTCACATACTGGAGAAGAGGAAGGTGTGGCTTGGGGGGGTTGTACATGTGTAATGAGGATCAAGGGGGAGGGGGGGTTGGCACATGAGGTTGGGGAATGGGGGTTATGGTTCTTTTTAATTATCAAAACCCTAATAAAATAATAATAATAATCATCATAATCATCATCAAATTAATAATATTCATTTCATTTTTTCAATAATAATATTATTAACAATATTATTAATAATAATTAATATTAATAACAAGTTAATAATAATATATTATTAATAATTCTAGTAATAAAAATATTATTATCTATAATAATAATAACAATATTATAATTAAAACATGTAATTTATTTTATTTCCATAAAATTTATTTATATTAAGTATTGGGAAGCCACAGAGTCACCTTGGCTGATTGCATGGTTACCACTAACTGTGCAGTGCCTGTGCGCTGTCCCAAAACCCACCAAATTTATCAAACATTAAAAATTTAAACCATCACTCAATCTAAACCTTATCTAAAAGGCCTGAGTCAAATAAAATGATAACATTAAGGAGTATATGAGGTTAAAGTGTGGAAAATTTCCTAGATTTGGGTGTTATGAATATGAAAGTTTATCCAATTCAATATAGTGATGTATTTTTACCATTTTATTGAAATGTCTTGCATGCTACTCCTAAACTACTACAAAATAGGTCTTTTAAATGTGCTAAAAGTATCCATTATCCATGCTATAGAATAACTAACTACCAGAGCGACATTAAAATGCATAGGCTTTTATCAGTAAAAAAATAGATGATAAAGGGGTTTTTTAGTGAAAAAATAGTACTGATAAGGGATATCATTTATCATCTCTTCTATTTATTTATGAAGAAGGGGAACTTTATCTGTGCTCATAAAAGTCTTGATACATGGTAATACTGTAGTGTGCTACAATATCACACTACATCCCCAGTTTAGTGTGATGTAACAACACATTGAAACACTTGAAACATCACCAAAATTATTCAAAATTAATTACCTATACAGAATTTAAATGAAATAAAATTTAGAATATAAATAGAAGAAAGAACACAATATATTATAGACATTTAATACATTGGTTTATAAAATTACATAGGTAAAATTTATTACATACATTCAAAGATATCAATTTTCTTTTATATTTTGTCCTAACATAGACTCCTGATATTATCAATCAAACCACAACTTCTCATGTAAATGAAAACACCTGTATAAGAAAAAAAATTCTTATGTTAGTAATAATATAAAAAAATCAATTAACAAAAGGTGTTAATTTAAAACAAAACATTGAGTCATACTATGAACACTGTGTATCAGATTGAGTTGCGATTGATTCATGCACGTCAGACCATTTATTTTTCATCTTAAAAAATTATATTTATAAAAATTAACTAACTAAGTATAAGATAAAAATTATATGGAAATTAATTAAATAATAGTAGATATATTGATGAGAAAACAATCTATGATCATTCCCTGGTTTTGGTGATGTGTTGTGCATTTTAAACAAAAAGACACATATATAATGAAAATATGTACTTAGAGTCAAAAAATAATTCATAGACGTCCCAAATTATTTATGGATCATTTTCCTATCTTATCAATATAATTTTATTGTGTTTTCTCAGTTTTGAGAACATCACTTTCTAATTTTACAAAAATGACATTTTAAACTGAAAATACACACTTTGAGTCATACCAGCCACGTAATGTGTCTGCTTTACATTATTATGATTACTATACATAACATATGACTTAGGAATAATTTTACCACATTATCAAGACAATTTGAGCATGTTTTCTTAGTTTTCATTGGGTGACACTTTTTAACTAAAATGCCAATTTTAAACTGATAACAAGCACTTTAAGTCATATCGGGCAAATATTGTATCATATTGAGGTAGGTCTAATTCCTACATGTAAAAAATGAATTATAGACCATTTTATAAAGAATATAAACAATATTATTGCGCTTTCTTGGCTTTGAGCATGTTAGTTTTCTTTTTTTTTTTCTAAAATTGTATTCAATTTTAAATATAAATATGCACTTGAAGTCATAATGGTCACACTGTGTATCCATTCAGTGAGAGGATGATTCCTAAACATCCCAAAATACATATGGATCATTTTTATAAAGTATAAAAATAATCCAAATTCATTTTATCAGTTTTGAGTACATCACATGTCTTTTATACTAAAATGTAATTTTAAACAGGAAACACACACTTTGTGTCATACCAATCACATAATGTGTCAGTTTGATGTGAGAATTATTCCTTCATATCAAAAATAAATTATGAATTGTTTTCCTAAATTATCAATACAATTTTATCATGTTTTCTCACTTTTCAGTGAGTGATATGTTTTGAACTAAAATGTTAATGTGAATGGATAATAAGAACATTGATTTATACTGGGAACATCGTGTATCATATTGAGCGGAGGATTAATCCTATACATCAAAAAATACTTTTGGATCATTCTTTTAAGGTATAAAAAAATGTGTTTTACTGGTTTTGAGTATGTTAGCTCTTTTTTTACAAAAATTAATGTCAATCTTAAATAAAAAGACACACTTAGAGTTATACCGGTAACACATTGTGTCATATTGTGGTGAGAATGATTACAACACATAAAAAATAACTAATTAATCATTTTTATAAAGCATAAAAATAATCCAAAAGCGTTGGATCAGTTTTTAGTATGCCACTTGTTGTTTTACTAAAATGTTATTTTAAATTAGAAACAAGAACCTTGACTCACACTGTTCACATCCAGTGTCACTTTTATGTAATAATAATACCTACACATCAAAAATGAATTATAAATCCTCTTCCTAAATTTTCAAGACATTCTGATTATGTTTGCTTACTTTTTTGTGACTCAAATTTTTTGAACAAAAATATGAATTTTAAACTAATAATGGGAACTTTGAGTCATACCATGAAAATTGTGTACCTGATTTAGGTCCGGATGATTCCTACAAATCATAAATGTCATATGGATACTTTCTAAAGTATCAAAACAATTATATTGTGTTTTCTCAATTTAGAGTATGTCCGTTTTCTTTTTTTTACTAAAATTAATGTCAATTAAAAATAAAATATTTCACTTGGAGTCATATCGGTCACACCATACATCATATTGAGTTGAGTATTATTCCTAAACATTCCAAAGAACATATCTATCATTTTCCTAATGTATCATAATAATAATTTTTTTTGAGTACGTTAATTTTGTTTTTTACTATAATGTAATTTTAAACTAGAAACATGCAATTCAAGTTATACCATTCCCATCGTGTGTCAGTTTGACTTGATTAATTTATACACATAGAAAATTACATATTAATCATATTAAAAAAAATTCATGAAAATACATTGATTTTTTTGGTTTTTAGTGGGTGAATCTTTTTGGACTAACATGTCAATTTTAAATTGATAATAGACACTTTGATGAATACCAGGCACATCATGTATTAGATTGAAGTTAAAATGATTCCTTGATTTAAGAAATTACTTATGTATGATTTTAATAAAGTATTAAAATAGTTTTAATGAATTTTATCAATTTTGAGTATGTTAGTTGTCTTTTTTACTGAAATTATTTTCAATTTTAAATAAAGACATACTTGGAGTCATATTAGTAACATCATACATCATATTGAGGTAAAACTAATTCATACATGTTCAAATGACTTATTAATAATTTTCCTAAAGTATTAAAACAATAAAAATGTGTTTTCTTAGTTTTGGTTATGCCACTTTTATTTTTTATATAAATTTTATTTGAAACTGGAAACACACATATGGAGTCATACATGTCACATCATGTGTCAGTTTTATGTGATAATGATTCATACATGTAAAAATTGATTTATTACTCATTTTAATAAATTATCAATAGATTCAATTTATGTTTTATTAGTTTTTAGTGGGTGACACTTTTTATATAAAATGTTAATTTTAATTTGATAAAAGCACTTTGAGTCACACTAGGCATATCATGTATTGGGTTTAGGTACATATGATTCTAACATATCAAAAATTACTTATTTGTCATTTCCATAAACTATCAAAATAATACGAATGCATTTTCTGAGTTTTGAGTATGTAAATTATCTTTTTCACTAAAATTAATGTCAATTTTAAACAAAAAGATATAGTTGGAGTCACACCGATAATACCGTGAATTAGATTGAGGTGTGGATAATTTTTATTTGTCCCAAATGACTTATATTAATTTTTCCAATTTATCAAAACAATCCTAATAAGTATTCTTGGTTTTGTGTTTGTAACTTCTATTTTTTACTAAATATCATTTTAAACATGAAACAAATACATTGATTCATAAAAGTCACATAGTGTGTCATTTTTATGTGATAATGATTTCTAAAAGTCAAAAATTACTTATAATTCATTTTCTTAAATTATAAATACAATAAGAGCATGTTTTCTTAGTTTTTACTGAGCAAAACGTTTTCATCTAAAATGCCAATTTTAAACTAATAATGGGAAATTTTAGATATATCAGGCACATTGTGTATCAGATTGAGGTTTGTATTATTATTAAACATAAAAATGGCTTATTTATCATTTCATTATAGCATCAAAACAATCAAAATGTGTTTTATTAGATTGGAGTATTTCAATTGCCTTTTTTATTAAAAATTATTGTCAATTTTTAATAAAAATATTCACTTAGAGTCATACATATAAAACCTAAGTTAGATTGAGGTGATAATGAAACCTAAAAATTCCAAATAATTTATGGATTCTTTTATTAAAGTATATAAATTATTTTTATTTTTATCATTTTTGAGTAGGCCACTTGTATTTTTTTAATAAAATTTCATTTTAAACTAAAAAAACACACTTTGAGTCATACAGGTCACACTATGTGTTTGTTTGACATGAGACTATTTCCTAAACATAAAAAAAAATATGAATCATTTTACTTAATTATATAGATAATATGAGTGATTTTTTTTATGTTTTCAGTGAGTGACACTTTTCGGTCTAAAATTTCAATTATAATATGATAACAGACACATTAAATCAGATCAGTCACATTGTGTATCAGATTGATGTGAGATTTATTTCTACACATATAAAATAACTTATGGATCTTTTTAATAAATTATAAAAACAAACCGAATGAATTTTCATAGTTTTGATTATGTCAATTGTCTTTTCTAGTAAAATTAATACCAATTTTAAATAAAAATAAGTACTTGGAGTCATACTAATCACTCTCTGTGTCATATTGAGGTGGTAATGATTGGTAGACATCCAAAATTACTTTTTTATAGTCGTAATAAAGTATCAAAATAACCTGAATAAATTTTATTTATTTTGAATACATCACTTGTATTTTTTTCTAAAATGTAATTTTAAACTATAAGAATACACTTTATGTCATACCGGTCAAATTTTGTGTCATTTTTATAGGACATTGATTCCTACATTTCATAAATGAATTATGAATATTTTTTATAAATTATCTAGAAAAATTTAGTGTGTTTTCTTAGTTTTCAACTAGTATCGTTGTTTGAACTAAAATGCCTATTTTTTGATAACAAACACTTTGAGTCATATAGGGAACATCGTGTATCAAATTGAGGTGATGATGATTTAAACACATCAGAAAAGAATTATGGATCATTTTCCTAAATTATAAAATAATTCGAATGTGTTTTCCTAGTTTTGAGTATGTCAGTTTCCTTTTTTACTAAAATTAATGTCAATTTTAAATAAAACGAAGCACTTTGAGTTATATTGGTCCTACCATTTGTAAGATTAATATGCATCTGAGTCTTACATTCTTACACATCCCAAAGTCTCAAAAAATCCAATATTCAAATATTATAATGCTTTCCATTTTTTTATTTTTCTAACTTCTAACACCACATATTGAGTTCATGTTCTTATCTAAAAAATGTTTTTCACCTAATAACATCCGATCAATATACAATGTTGTTGTTCAATAAAAAAATCCAATGGAAATCATAGTAACATTTGTAAAAAGGAACATGTTATATCATTTGTGTTTTTTTATATTATTGAAATCAAAATTTGACTTCCCAAAATATCTATGAAAAACACTATATAAGTATTAGATAAAAATGACAAGGAAATTAACATAAAAGTATTAGATAAAATGATAAAATATTTAGATAAATTATTAGTAATAATTCACATTTTCATGATGTTTTTATACATTATTGACCCATTTCTTTATTTTAGTTATCTTAGTTGCATCTACTTAGTCGAATATATCATGATCATGAGTAGTATCAAACAAAAAACACCATCTTGAACAAAATAATCCACCTATATAAGAAAATAATTACTATGTGAGTAATACAAAAATAAATAAATTAAACATAAATATGAAACTATATATTAATTCTATGGAAAATTATTTTACTACTAAAACATAATGATTAACTCTATGATTTAGTAGAGAAAACACCATTTCTCTTCCTGTGAGGGAAGTGGAGGGGATGTGAAGAAATGTGATAAGTGCCAACACTATAGGGGTGAAAATGCTATGAGGGAGAAGAAGTTTTTGGATGTTTTTGTGCAGAAAGGCATGAAATTTGGACATAAATATTATAAAATAAAATAAAAATATTTATGTAATACTGAATATTAAATCAATTTTTTATTATGTAATATTTCAGTAAAATAGAAAAATTATATCGTAACATTAGCTTTACATATTACCTAAGGGGTTTCTTTGTTATAGTATGCACTTCCACAATATTGGTAACATCATCATGTGAAGATGATATTGAATGCATGTGTAGTAAAACATTTAATTTAGATAATGTTAATACAGTAGAGAATAAATAATATTTTGGGGAAAACATAGTATATTAAAAAATACATTTACCTTCTCATTTTACTCACCCTTTTAATGGTTTTAGGTATTTGTATCCTCTATCTAGAATCCAAATCCACTATTTATGGTGGAGTATAACATAAAATAAATTTCACACATTGGGACTAACATGATCTGATTATGATTTCCAATAAAAGGATCACTCTCAATTGAATTTTAATCTGATTCAACATTTTTTTATTTTATAGTATAGTAGTCAAACAATTCTTGTTTATAAGATCTTTTACATCATATACTTGAACTAATTCTGATGCCATTATGAATGGATCTACTTATTCCTCTTTGAAACAAAAATTCAACTTCATGAATCACATTTAATCAATATTCAATTCACTCAAATATTAAAACAATTGGAAATTGAAAATTGGTACTTGAAATGTTGTATAATACAACTCATATATCTATTCGACAATGAAAAAATATCATATATTTCCATAAATTTATTTTTTAGCCTTAGAACCAGATATGTGAATCACTTCTTCCATAAGAATAACACCACTATTTTCATTCCATTGTATTCATCATGTTATTTTTTATAAAATTTAAAATAATTGATTGAAAAAATAGAGTAAGATATTAAATTTTCATTTGGTGCCCGAAGTAGTCATCTGAGTTGTTCAACAATTGAATTTTTTTTTTCAGAAAACTTATTATAAATTTGATATTGGAACCATACTATAAACTTTTTCTTATGCATATTAGATATCCATCCTTTACCCCTTTATTGATTTAAATCTCTAATATTTTTTTTTTGGATTTGATGTATGGATAAAAATCTTCACTATTATGTAAAATGTAAATGTGCTATTTATCCTACGATATCATAGTAATTGTAACAACATATATTCTAACAAACACTTTTCCTATAAGGTTTCTTCTGTGATGATAGTTTTGGAGATCGATATTATCAACATCTAATAGTTAATCGATACAGAAATCAACAGTTTTTTTAACAATATATTCTTCTATAATACAACCTTCTAGATGACTTTGACTATTGGCATACAATTTAAAAATATTCATATACCATTCAATGGGTTACATCCATTTGTAATGGACATGACCACATAGTTAAACCTCTATAACCAAGTAAAATATAAGCTGGACCATTATATAAAATAATTATGGTAGGAATAACATATATTGTTCACATAATATGTCTTGAACTACATTTTAAATATTGTAAACTTCCTCAGGTCTATAAATGAACAACATATGGATTTGAAAAATAAGAAGAGTCTGGTTAATGTATGCCATATAATTTTAGGTAGAATTTTACATACATAAAATCATTCATCAAAACATGACCTTCATGTGATTTTAGTCCCTATAAATATAATTTATCCATCGGCCCAACATTCATGATATTTGATGAATACCCCTCTAGAAAATTTAAACTATTAAATTAAAAGAAAAAATTGAAATTTTTACTATTTAGACAGAGTGTAAGATGCTGTAAGAAGAAACGTCTCTCCATTACCATCCATCGGTGCCAAAAAAAAATTTATCCCCATTTTAATCATATCCAACCTAGCCTTGATATCACATTTCATTTTTAGGAACATTTATTAACGTGAAAATAACACTATAAATAATGTTTTTTGCTAAATGTATGAAATAATGAAAATGTTTAACATACAAAAAATTCCAAAATGATAATTCAAATAAATGTGATCGCTTCTTCCAACATGATTTCATGAAGTTTTTAGAAAATGGTTTACCAAAAAATAGTTCCAATATATTTTACATTATTGAATAGTTGATCACCCGTTAGTGGAGATGGTGTTGTACATTATTTGATATCCCCAATGAAATCTATCATCCATGATCGATATTTATGTCTTTGTGGAATGTTTTAACTGAACTAACTCTGTGAATTCATTACATATGGGTCACCCCAATATTCCTTTAATGCTATATCCAGATAAATTTCCATAAGAGGGGAAGTTGTTTATCATTCCATATAACATGGACCTCAATGTGAATTATTCACTTCTATTATAATCATATATTGTAACACCTATATCCCACATCAATTTCAGATCTCTGGTCAATTGATTCAAATAGACATCAAAATCATTATTGGGTTGCTTTGGTCTAGATATTAGAAGAGACAACGTAATCTATTTTCACATCATGAATAACCATGATGAAAAGTTATAATTTACCAAAATGATGGGACATGTAATATGAGTACAAATCTAGACACCAAATTGATTTATTCCATCTATAAATAAAGAAAGGAGAAATTTTCTCAGCTCATTTCGAAATTACGGATACTGGTAACCAATTATCATCTACTGAGGAGAATTGAATGGATGATGTCGGCTCCCATCTTTAATTATTGTATCCACATACCATGTTAATTGTATCATGGTTTTCTAACTTCCATATAATCCTCTTAGGCAGGAAATTCTAGGAATGTTCCGTAAAGATTTTTATGGTCTTGATTCATTCTTCTTGTATCAAACTGCACCACACTTAGGGCATTTTATGAATGATTCATGATCCTTGTGAAAAGATAATAAATCATTGGGAAAAGAATGTATTTTTTAGAGATAATTCCCATTTAAAGTATCATTCCCTTAGTGTCATATGTTTTAAATAGTAGTTAATTTTCTTCTAGTATCATATCATTTCGGAGACAAAGTATTTTTGTAAATCTAGTTTCACTCAATCCACTGCGAGTTCTCAAGTTATACAATTGGCAATGTAATTTATTTAGTACAACCAGTAAACAATGATCTCTTAGAACAACTATTTAACTTCTGAAATAACATTGTACAATCACAAAGGTCCTCTTCAATTTCCATTTTCATTTCTTCCATGCGATTACCATTATCATTTAAACTAGTATTCATATCAAACAATCCCTAATCCACAATATCATCCCAATCAGTGTGCACGTTTAGTTATTCTCCATGTTTAGTCCAAAATTTATATCTATGACCTATTATATGATAAATAAAATTTTCTTCCAAATCTTATGGATTAACTTTTCTTCAATAACAACAACGTAAACATGAAAAAAGGTTTGAGAAGGGTTGTTTGCATGCTATATTGTACACTTGATGATCTATTTAACTTCATATTCATATTATGTTGTAAATTGATTAGTGTGCATCCATTTTGGATTCATATCCTTACTATTGGGTCCATAAAATGATAATTTTTTAATAATAAATAGATAAATACACAAAAGATATTCATTATCATATTTGAAAGTTATAGCTAATTCTAATAAGATATACCGAACAATTGGTTGTTTCAATGAATTTCAGTTTTATTTGAAGAAATCTTTTAAAGGAATTTAATAAAAAAATTACATTAGTATGGTAGGTCCTTAAATTCATTCAATTTTGAATGTTATATACCACTGTCATACTCATCAGGTCATCTCCCAAATAGTTATCATTGCATTTTGTTATTTGATAATCATCCTCCATCTCTTGTGGACATTCACCTATGTTTATTGAAATACTCTAATCATTAATAATCCATGGGATGAATAATGCTTAGATTAGTATAATTAAGATAAAAGATATGGGGGATGAGTCTATAAAAAAAATTGCAATAAAAACTTTTCAGGATATGAAGCGGATGAGGATTACATTTTTACTCCATTGTGTTCTTTAAAAGGGGTAATTCCTTACATTTATGAGAATTAAACAATTGGAAAATTTTATTGACTCATGACCCACTGATGGTGATATTTTTCGGGTTTACACAATCTTTTCTGTGATTCAATGGGTCTTGGTGGGGAGATGTTATGATATATGAATCCTTGGGGACTCTATGAATTCTAAATTTATAGGTGAAATCTCACTTTTAATACTTTAAATCCTCTAACTAAGACAAGTAAAACCTCTATTAAAATGAACCATCAAGTCATTCTTAAATCCCCTAAAACATTAAAATATAATATATGTAATTAATGAGTAATAAGAAACCCAAAATGATTAAAAAAGAACAATAAAATCTCATTCCATCAACATGATGATATAAAAATATATTGATAGAACATTTTAATAATAAATTGTTATTTCATATACATGGATGTTAACAATAGATTGTTATGGGGGGGACCAATAAATTTAGTCCTAATTTTATAAATACCTAAAAATAATTTCTAATAATTATTCAAACATATATATAATTTTATAATCTCAATTCTATTTTTAGAACAAGTGATGTAACAACCTAAGGAATTATTACAATTAATATTAATGGTATATAAAATATATGAAAATATCACTAAATTATAATTTCAATTTCAATAAAAAATATATAAGGGATAGAATTTTTTTTAAGAAAATAATAAAGCTAATAAAAATAAATTCTTTAAAAATACTAGAATTCTTAGTTGATACATCCCTTTAAGAATTATTCCCAAATAGGTTAAAAAAAGAATTATTTTCATGAATAAAAAGAGTAGATTATATAATAAAATTTATTTTTCATTGACATTATGGGTTCTATGGTGATTTTGGGGACATAGTATAAATGTTTAGTCATAATGAGATAAATAATAGTAATTATGGAAGATATTTAGGTTTTAAGTCAAAGGACAGATGACACACTCTTAAAAAAATAGTTTTGAAGTGAGACCAATATTCATAAGTAAAATTAGTTGATGAATTTAAACCATTTAATGAACTCTATAAATATGTGGCAATTTAAAATTTTTTATGAAGGATTCTCATGATTTTCTAAAAAAATAGATGAATGTAGAAAATATAATTAGAAATGTTTTATATGAAAAAGAATGGAATTTAAGAGGAATTTATTTTTGATTTCTCACAAAATGATTTATATAAGAAGAATCCTTTTTCATATTAGATATTGGTTTCTCATCTCACATGACAGGTAAATTTATGTAATTAATGTTTTTTGACAAGGTCAAAGGGTACTTATTATTTTATAAACGGTTGATCTCTTAAGATAAATTATTTTAATTTAGAATATGTTGGAAATAAAATTAAATGTTAGAAAATGATTTATTTTTAGATGAATAAAAGTAAAAAATATATAGAATTTATTATATTTGTGATGAAGTAAATAAAGTGAATGTGAAAAAGTATTAAAGAAGGGGTTATCTTTTCTAAGATGGATATATTTTTTCAAAGGAATATAAAACTAGCTGAACCATATTATAATTTGGGTTGAGAAAAAATTTATTTTAAAATTGTTTGGAAAAGTAAATTCATTTTTGGTTGTGATAAATTGCTCATATTGGATAATGAGACATTTAAATATTGACATAAAAATGGTGGGTTTATATTTTTTAATGATGAAAAGAAAAAATTGATAGATATTTTTACTAATTAGAATGTGAATATTGTTAATAATTAAAATAATGAATTATAGATTTAAATGAAACAACCCTTGGAGTTCATTTAGTATGATATATATGGACCCCCAAAGTAAAAATCAATGCATTATAATAAGTATTTAATTTCACCCATTTATAGTTATACTCTGATCATAATCATTATTTTTTTGTTGTAAATATATAATTCTCTAAAGGGAATTATATTTTTAAGAAGAATTATTAAGAATGAGTTTAATTATGTGCTAAATAATTCTAAATTAGATTATGGGATTGAGTATATGACACACTTTTTATGGGGTGGTAAAAATAATATGTATATTACTCATTAGTATAGAAAAATTGATGTCCATCGTCATTCCCTTAAAGATTTTATTTTGGATCACTCACCATTTCTACTATATTGTTATATTTGTGGTATTATATATATATTTTTAAATAATGGAAAATATTCTTGATTTTTAATATTGATGCAAACAAAATAACAAAAATAATGAAAATATAAGATTACAAATAAAATATTATCACAAAAAATGATTAATACCTATAGGATTTCCCATATATGTGTTTCTGTTTTTCCATATTGTGTTTTCCCAACTTAATTATCATTATATATAAATGATCAAAACCATTCACCTAATTTCCTATTATTGTTTATCCAATGTACAGAACTAGTGCATTACTATCACATGTGAATTAGGACTAGTATATCCTATGTCCAATGGAAGGAGGAATCTCTCAATGGAGTAGAATAACCTAGGGATTCCATATATATTAGGCTGAATGATTGAAGGGAACCCCATTGTACATGTATAGTGGTCACCAATTCATTTACTATATTGTCAACAATATCTATTGTATTCAAAATAAATTTTTTATGGGAAGACCATATCAATCTATTGCGTGATAAGAAATAGTTGTGTAATGAATAAAATAAATAATGATGAAAAAATAGAGAAAATAGATATCTTCAAACAAGCAATCAATGAGAAAGGAGGAGGAGAAACTAACATACTTTGGATTGAATATTTTAAAATTCTGAGAGAATGTATAGATATCACAATACATGTAATTTGTTTGAACCTTAGATTCATTCTACCCTTGAAGCATTTGAGTCTTAGATTCGATCCTTGGAATTCATTGAGCCTTGATTTGAGCCTTGATTTGAGCTTGGATTCACTAGGAGCACTGACAGCAGGTGGCTTCCACAGAAAGCCTTGGATATCACAATTGGATCACTATTAGTTAGGGTTCTTTAAATAGACCAAGTCACTTTTATAATCTCTTCCATATAAGCACTAATAAATATCCCTTTTGTCAACACATTTTTTAATACTAATAATGTCAAGTCTTTATGAATGCTAAAAAATCACTCATAACATCTATCTTTATACATGCTGCATTTTAGTGCAGATAAATATTAGTCTTTATAAGTGCTAAAAAAGCAATTATAAAGATGCTTATTGTCAGCGTTTATTAGTTAAGCATGGATTAATGATTTACAAATATAATTTTAAATGAAAATGTTGTAAATATATTTATATTTTATAAATATAAATATGAATATAAATATTATAAATATATTTATTATTTAAGTATATTTATTATATATTTATAATTATTTCATTATATAATTATTTATTTATAATTATATAAATACTTTTTATAAAATTAATATTTATATATTTATATCATTATATATATTAAAATAATTATATTTATAAATATTTATATAATTATATAGATATTTAATATATATTTATAAATATAAATACAATGAATATATTCATTAATTAAATAAATTTATTATAATCTTATAATTATTTTAATGTATATAATTATTTGTTTTTTAGTATATAAATAATGTTTTGAAAATAATACTAATTATTGATATTTATAAATTTATAAATATATTTATATTGTAAATATAAATTTATAATAATTTACTTTTATAGATATTTATTTACAAATACATTTTTAACTTTATAAAATAATATTTAATTTTTAGTGCATGAATGTTAAAAATGAGTGAAAATGAGTAATTATTAATGAGTACACTTTAACAATATTGAAAATATGGATAATTTTTATTAATTAAATATAAATTTTTAAAAAAACATTGATATATATTTTAATAAAAATTAAAACAAATTGAAGATATTAAATAAATATATATAAATAAATAATAAAATTGATTTAATTCCAAAATAAAAGAAAACATTAAAAATGTATTAATACCTAACCGTAATAAAATTAAAAATAAAAAAAATTATAGATTAAATACAAGATATATTAAATGTATCATGTTATAATGAAATTCTAAAATGAATAATAAAATTTGAATAAATTACATAAATATTAGGTGTACATGTTTATATATAAGATTTCATTAAATAAAAAAATATTTGTGTGTGTGCATTGCATATGAAATCAATAAAACACATGTTTGATATATGTTAAATTGAAATATCAAACAACATTCAATTATGTCCATTACTTTTTGTAATTAGTATGTATTATTAATTCATATTAATTTATAATTATAAACTATTCTTTACTAAATATATGACTATTTAATGTAAATCATAAGTAGTTTGTATTATATAAATCATTTTTATATACATTCATATACATCTATATATTTAATATAAACTATTTATTAATATTATAATAATTTTTAAATAAGTAAAATATTTATTTATTTTTCTTAATTTACTTATTTTTAATTTTAATTTTTTTTAATTTTTACTTTACATTTATTTATATATTTAATATATAAAATTTATTTGTTTTTATATTTTATATATAGTATAATCAATCTATTCATTTTTATCACTAATTATTTAGTTAATTTAAATTTTATTTTTTTTTAATAAAATCATTTTTATTTTTTATTTATTTCATTATTTCATTTTATTCACGACCATTTTCATTACTAAAAAATCACTGATAAAATGTCTATTTATCTGGGTTAAAAATTACGTGCTAATGAAGGCACCCTAAATCAGTGGTAAAAATAAATTGCTGATAAAAGGTAGCTTTTACCAGTGCTAAAAAGAGTTGATAAAGGTTACACTTTATCGGCATTAGAAAAAACTTTGATAAAGGGTACCTTTTATCCATGTTAAAAAAAGAACTGGTAAAAGGTATCCATTACTAGTGCTTTTTTCTAGCACTGATAAAGGCCAGTGTTGTTAAAGGCATATTTTGTAGTAGTGATAAGATAGATTGTTTTCCTCTTGTTGATAATGTATCACTGCCAGGTTCATGCATAGGTAATGCATGCAAAACCTATTCAGTGTCTCTGAAAATTCATACTTAGATTTATCCTTGTCCTAGAAATTTTCTGGTATATTATCCTCATCTAGTGATTTCCTCATGATTATGGAGTTATCTTCATATTTCGAGAGAGTTTCCTCTTCTATGTTTGAACATATTAACCATTTCATGGATGAAATAATGATGAATGCTTCCTTAAAAATCATCATATTATAAAGGAATATTTCCAGTCATAGATATGGTTCTTGGTGTGGAAATGATCAGTATCTCAAGTACCTTTTTATACGAGAGTTTTATCAAAGGGGATTCAATATGGGGATAGCCTTCTTATCAACATGGAATGTTACTACAGAGAGGAAATTAAAATTGAATTCCATGGGGAGGACTTCTATGTCAATCTTTATATTCTCTATTATGTGGAAGAATTCCATTATAGATAAATTTACGATTACATGGATAATATATATAATATATAACTTTGGGAGGACATTCATTGTGGACAACTTAGCTCATATAGAGAATAACTTCATTGTCACTGGCACTAGATTCATTGGTGAGGAGAAGACCATTTTTTACAATTAGTCATTTGGTAGTGAGGAGGATTTTTACAGATTCTTCCACGAGAAAAGTTCCCATGAACTATCTTTTTTGTTTCCATAGATAGGAACTTTATGGTGTACACTTTGGGGAGGGTCTTCAAATACATTGGTTAGAGTATCATGGGGATGGCCTTTGAAATTGTATCTACATACTATTATTGATGATTAGTCAATATATTATTTGGGTATTGTTGAGATATAATGAAGAGACTCATGAATACCGATATTGATCAGGAAAGTAATTTGTTCTTGGTAGTGGGTTTCATGTTGACCTTGATGTGACTTCTTCTTGGATGCTCTCTATTGGGTGGCTCAGGTATGCATTTTTCATAATGACCATTACATGGGAGAGTCTTCCAAGGATACTTTCATATTGTCATTAGATTATTTTGAGAATATTTTTGGGGAAGGGTATGTATATAAGAAAACCCATTTATTTTAATCAGAATATACTGATGAGATATTGTAAGGTCATAAAAAATAGGGGACCAACATAGTGTGGGAGTGGGAATGATATTATGGATTCTAGTCATATTTAGGATTTATTCTCACATATTTTATCAATTCCTTACCAAGATGTGATTAAGATCATCTTACATGGAAGTAATAAAATGTTACCACTTTGGAGTAGCTCTAAATGTATACTGATGAGAAACTCTAGTGACGAGGGATGAAATATGTGATCCCCTTCTGACAACTGGGATAATCCAACGGTGGACTTATGATACTACTTGTATAATATGATGACTATTCTATATGGAATTACAAGTGATATATGCCTATTACTCATTATCCACAAAGATACATTTCAAGTATTTTTTAATATGGATGAGAATATGTGGCCTTTATTTAATGGGAGTGGATTTGTGGTGATTATCCAATTCTGCAGTTTCCATTAGGATATTTATATTGAATTCATATACATGGAAATAACATGGAATTTTATCCTAGTAACTACAAGGATATTAGGATAGACTCCTTCTAATTCCAAAATATTGTATTGGAATATTTGATGAGTGGGGGAAGAAATATTGGTCTACCCCTATTGGATAAAAATTTCTTCCAACATAGCTCCTCTAGTTCTATATGAGTCTAGCTGAAAAATTATTGACTAAAAATAAGAATATATGAGTGCTTATTGACAACCACCAGAATATGTTGGTAATCGTATTATACAAAAGAATGAGTTTGATCCATCTCTCCATGTTATTTATTTCGTTTCCCCTAGTGATATTTCTAGGTTCCTGAGTTAGGGAAGCTAGGGTAGACACTTCCTATGTGGTATCCATGAAAATTTCTTGAGGGGTTTAAATATAACATATGTTGGTGGTGATGTTGGATTTTTAATCCCACCTAGGTGACTCCTGAGGTATGGTGAGGTTATGGTTAACCTTAAACTCCACTCCCCTAATGAAAGATAAGTGTGTATTAACGAATATTGAGAAGAGTCTCATTAAATTGGTGTAGGTGGTCACAAGTGTAAGGTTGAAATAATACAAAGATACACAAGAGGGGGGGGGGGGTGAGTTTTGTATTTTAAATAATATGGTTAGATTAAAAATTTCCCCCTTCATGATTTATGATGATATTTTACATTCTTTTATTTAACTATGTTGATTAGTGGAAAATAGAGAAAAGGAACACAATAATTTGTATAATGGTTTGGGGCACAATGATCCCCTAGTATGCTTCACCAATAGTCTATTAGTGTGGTGGATATTTTTTAATAGACATGTATTCTTATCACAAGTCCATAAAAACTAGGTTTAGAAAGTTTAAACCTTTAAAATAAAGATTTTATTGGGATATATGGTTCTTTTTACATGTAACAAAAAATATCCACTACTTAGTCTGAGAAATTGAAACTCCACCAACGACTAATTCGAATCATATGATACTGCAATAAGTCAGTATCAATTGATTTGATTAAGAGAAAATGTTTTTCTTATAGTTGGAGTACAAACTAATAGAAAATAGATCATATCCTACAAAGATTAAAGTACTCAAGAAAGAATACATTTGAAGAGATTTGGGTTGAAAATGATCTTTAATAAAAGAACAATTGATAAATAGAAGTAGTGTAAATAGATCAATAGTTTACAAAGAACAAGATCGAAACATGTATATCTCTAATGTGAAACTCTTTTATAATAACAAAGATGTTCAACATTATTAATTTTTTTTACCAGTTATATATTAAAAAAATACCACCTTGGTAAATGATACCACTCTTAGTATTTAACTATAAAAACATGACATGATTTTGGTTGAACAATTTCATGAAAAATGCATGATTAATCATGATCATTTTAAATTTAACATTAAAATGAATTCATAAACTCCCATATAAAATTTGATGATTTAATTTGTTGAGTAATATACATTGAATTGATTGTAAAAAACGTTATAGGGATATTTACTTCTGATGAGATCGTTTTAGAAAACCCAAATGATATTTTAAATTTAAAACTTCTTCATTGACCAAATAGAATATAGGGTTTCCCTACATAACAATGAACTAAAAAATTATGGTTGAAAACATATGGTTATTTACAAAATTAGAGTTGAAGAACCATATATTTATTAATCAAACATAGGGTTTCTTCTGATAGTAGGGTTGTTGATCCATAAATTTTTAAATAGTGTAGGGTTTATGATCCATATGTTTATTCTAAAGAGTGGGTCCCTAAACCATACATTCTACATGAAATCATTGTTTGTGAAAAATGTTTCTAGACTAATTATAAACAAGTTCATAAAACATTAGAAAAAACATAAACCTGTAAATAAGAAAAATTTATCAAAATATATATTCTTGAAAACAACTTAAAGTAATTACATTAGTAAAACAAAAAGGGTATTTTCGAGCATCAAAATTAAAAATATTCATAGAGTATTGTTGAAAAAATACATGAAAAACAATATCTCCCTTTTTGATTATAAAAAACTCTTATAACATAAATTATAGAATATACCAAAAATATAAAAACAAATGAAATAACTCTATAAAGAGATATAATAGAAATTATAGTTGTTATTTAAAGATCTATAGAAAATGATTTAAATATGAAATATAAAAATTTGTGTTTTCGAACAAAATAGATATATAGTAAAAATTTAAATTCAAATTTTCTTCAATTAATATATTAAAATAATTTTTTTTACCCAATTTTATCCCCATTTTTGTGATATAAAAAAATAAAGGAATAGAAAATGATTTATAACACATTCAATGTATTACATAACTATAAATTAATGTTATGATATTATAAGATATAAATGAAATATTTTCATGCATTAGAGATTGCAATAAATAATAAAAAACTAACAGAAAAAATGATATATACAAAATAATTTCACGAAAAGATTTTTTTAAATAAACTTTAGAATAAGAATGTTTAATAGATAATATTGGAAGAGGGTGAAAGTTCTTATTTAGATGAGGTGTTAGAGGGAGGAGAAGCTTTAAGAAACTATTGAACATCCTTATTATCTACATCATTCCTATATAACTATGATTAAACATATCAGTCCACTATTTCATCAATCTATTTCAGTATTGATTCACTTTGAAACTTTCAACAAAATTGAATTTCAAAGGCTCATGAAAATTATCTTCATACTGAAAAAAAATTTACTGAGTCTTACATAAATGATTGAGAATATGTATAATAATAGGCTCATCAGATATTAGTTTCTCAACAATATATTTTTTTTACAAAAAATATGAAGATGATCACTATCATAATAAAAATTATGAAGCTAACCATTAAATGAAGAAAGAACTGCAGTAATTGATTTAAATCTTATTATCAAAATCTGGAGAAGTTGGATGGTAAAAATATAATTCTCTTAACTTATTAGAGATAACTCATAATGATTAAAAATAAAATTCAAAATATTTATTTAAATATCTCAAAAATTTCTTTGAAACTGATTTTTATTTTAGCTTCGATATTTTATCAACTATTTCTATATTAAAGGAATCATAATCTCATCTAGGAATAACATTTTCTCTATGATTTTGTAGGTGAACATGATATTATTCAAATTATCATTCTGTAAGAGTTAATGTTTTTAAATCCTTCAATTGTTTTAGTAATCTCTATATCCCTTTTCAAGTTGAATTTTTTTCCTTCATCCGATTTAAATTGATAACAAAATATTCCAATTATACATTAATAGAATCATTAGATTCTTCTTTTTAATGTATATATGGTTTTTCAATTTAAATTTTAGCTAATTACTTTCTATTAAATTTCTCACAAGAATATGATGAAACAATTTATATAACTTCAATCTTTTCACCAGATTCAGAAGTAGCCTTTTCCAAATATTCTTCAGTAGTAGAGACTATTTTAATTTTAATTGAATTATTAGTTTCAACCATAGATAGTTTTAATTTCTAACCATTTTGAGAAATCTCATCAAATTTTTCTTCATAAGGTCTTCTTGATCATATCTATTCTTAGCTTGATTTTCTATATGAGTAGATGATACTCTTGAGGACACTAGTTTGTCTACTTCTTATGTTACAACTACTTCTACTTGTGGAGCCTGAACATCAAGTTATTCTCTTTATATGGGTCATGTGGAAAGGTCCACAATGTTAGTATATTATGAGGTTAGTTCAGATGAATGATGAATTTTTTTCTATAGAAGGAATGTTAGAGATATCATCCCTTAGTCTTATTCTTATAGTCAAAAAAGATTATCTATTATTGATTCTCTAACTTCTTTACCTTGAAATCAGAATAATATTTCTGATTTTAGAACTTCTTTGTCCCCTAATCATTAACACTAGATATTGTTTGGTCATAAACATCAATATGAATCAGTTTTCCTTTTATTGTGGTCTAAAATAAGCCTTATTTTCTTGAAGTCCCAACATTAATAATATTACTATGATGATTATTAATGCATAGATGGATATCCAGAATCATATTTTTTAGATAGAAAATCATTGGAAAAATCATTCCATATGAATAAAAAGACATAATTTCTTATTTAAAATAAAAATGATACATATACCAAAACATATATCAACTGATGTAAAACATAATGTCACTTAAAATTAGAAACATTATATACATATTTGGAAAGATAATTTTCTCCAACTCATAAATTATCAAAGATATTTCAGACTAAATGATTACGAAGAGTACCTTATAGTCTGCATCAAGATCCTCAATGTATAGACTATAATGATTATAATAGATTTAAATATAGTAACAAGTGAAAATATATTATCACCATCTATTAACTTCTTATTGGTTATATTCTTTAGATACTAATCTATCTTTATTTCTAATAATTATCCCTTGATCATATTGTTTAATTCTAAAAACCCATTTGGTTCATATTACTAGATTATTAGATGGTCTATCAACCAATTATAAAACAATGTTTTAATTAAATTGGTTATGTTTGTTCATGTATATTAGAAAAACCTCATCTTCTATGCTTCCTCTATAGTTTTAGTTTTTAATTGAGACATAAAAGCAGAAAAATAGGCTAGGTTTTTAAAATTACTTTTGTTTTTACTCTTGTATCTAGATATCATATTATAGTTTATAAAGTATGATCCTATAAGATTATAGGTTGTCTAGGAAATACACTTTTAGGTTTACCAGTTTCATGTTCTTCTAAACTGAACTAACTTTCATCTATTTTATTTTAAAAATCATTTTTAGTTGATTTAAGTCTCATGTTTTCTAAAGAATTATCAACTTCACCTGTTTGATTTTCATTGGGATCAAAAAGTTGAATTTCATCAAAAAGTACATAAATAGATTACTTAATTATCCTTTAATTTTTATTTTCCACTCTATAAGCTTTAGATGTAGAAAAATAGCCTATAAATATCTTTTCATCATCCTCTGTATAAATTTACTAAGGTTTTCTTTAGTATTTAAGATATACACCTTGCATCCAAACACTTTAAAGAATCTGATATTGGGTTTTATGTAATTACATATTTCAAAGGGTGTATTTTTAAAAGAGTTTTATTAAAAATCCATTCAAGATATGGAAAGATATGTTTACAGATTAGACTAAAAATTTGGTTGGAACACTATATTAATTTAACATAATTCTTTCTATTTTTTGAATATTCCAATTTATTCTTTATATAATTTCATTTTATAGGTGTTCTTGGGGCACATAATCTGTGTCTAATACCTAGGTCTGAAAAAATGAAATAAAAATTTCATTGTAAAATTATCCATCTGGTTCAATTCTCAATGAAATTATTTTAAAATCATTTCCGTTTTGAATAATTTTACAAAATATTTCAAAAACATAAAAAACAAAATTTTATTATTTAGAAAACAATCCCATGTAAATATTGACAGGTAATTAAATATAATAAAAAATAAAAAAATCTGCTTACTAAGATTTTTGTTCAGTATGATCCAAAAAAATCCATGTGCATATGTTCTAGTGGTTTAGATGTAGAAACTTTGTTTATATATTTGAAAGATGACTCGTATTTCTTTTCATTTTGGAATGAATCATAGAATATATGTTTGTCAAATTTAATATTAGGAAAATAAGTTACTATGTGTTTCTTAGATAGTTTAAATAAACTAACCCTCCATCTAATTTTGAAGGTAACCACCCATCCATATAATTTTGTTGATGTATGAAAATCAGAAGAGTCTCCACTCATGTGTCCTGAGAATGCACTGTCTATATACCATTATTTGTTTCTATGAAATTTATTCTAAAAATTATTTTTACAAATGTTTTTTTGGTACCCATATTTTTTTAGGTCTATTTGTGTCAGTATGAAAAGATCTAGGTAACCAGATATTCCTTATCTTGAAAAATCTTTGTTGTAAATGCTTTTGAAATATTTCTAGAAATACTACCCTTTTTATTCAACTTAACTAGGGATTTCTTAAACAACATTTATTATAATAATGTCACCTGATTCCAAAAAAACTATTGAATCTTGATATATTTTTTATTTTTATAGTCAGTACAAATAATTTCAATATAGTTTTGATTTCTCCCAATTTCCCCCCTTTCCATAATTTTCCATTTAGTGATCTTTTTTCCAAGAATATGATTTAAATATTATTCTCCTTTAGTTAATATTCTAGAAGGACTCTTTAATGAATACACTTCAACTTGTAATAAATTAATTTTGTTTTCACGAACTATATAGTTTAAGGTATATTTTTTAAATATTTATTTTAATTCATTGTGTTTTTTTGATATAAAATAGATTTCTCTTAGAAAAATTAATAATAATATTTATTGATTTATAATTTTTAATAAATATTCATATATTTCTTCAATAGTGGATTAGTAATCCAAAAATGTTCTGTGAGAGAAGATTTCTGAATCAAAATTATAAGAATTATATAATTGTACTTCATCTTCTTTCTTAGCCATAAATCACATATTTTATTTTTAAATTATTTGGATCATTTATTAGTATGATTTAGAAGAATTTTTGGAGTCATCATATACACTCCAAGTACCCTTTATATCTTTTCCATTTTCACTCATAATCAATTCTCATCTTTTTTTTCTTTTTTTTCTTCTTAGTATTTCCCTTTTATTACTTTAACTGTTGGAAATGTATTATAATACGAACCATTTTATTACATTCATAGAATCAAACTTATTTCGATACCTAGTAATAGATATTATTGGATATACTGAAGCCTTAATTTTTTAGAAAAATATACCTAATCTTCTAACTTTACAATCTAGTTCCATTTGAAAATATAAACATTCTAAACCATTTGAGAAAATAGAATCTATTTTTTTTTATTTCATGTTTCTAAGTAGTAATGTTAAGGGTGGTATTTTACCTTTTTATAACCTAACGACCTTTAGTTTTAGATTTTATTTATTTTTTATACATAATTAATGGTCTGAGAAATTCTTTCATTGTCAAATTTTTTTTCTTGTGTAGATTATCATATATAAGAAGATATTCTATTCCACTTAGAGGGTGACAATATAATTACTTTTAATGCATATATAATCTAGTTGTGAAATTTATGTTTCTAAGGAAGCACCACCATTGAATATTTTAGTCAAACATCCATTAATCTATGTGATGATTTTACCATTATATATTTTGAATCTATAAAATTTTAGCTTTATAGTAATGTACCTTAATTTCTAGGTATTGTGAGTTCCTTCATAGGAAAAAAATAGTTTTATTTATGGCATTGGTAGTAGAACACCAGGAAACTCAATTTGATTTATTTAGAACAATTACCCATATAATATCATTCATTTATCTTTAATTGATATCATATTCAGTTTATGTAGTAGAATACCATGTTTCTAGGATTTCATGGATTTTTTATAGATTTCCAATATTCATGTAATATTTGAATCCATGCTTTTTCAAATAGATAATCTTGAGATAATTCTATAATTCATAATTATAACTACTAAATTAAGCAGTACATATCATTTATATACCTCCCTTTAGTTCTATAATCAAAATCTTCTTGTCATAGAAACTTTATGTTTGGATTTCTAAAGATTATCTATCTTATTCCAAAAGCACTCCTATAATAAAAATTGTTAGGCCATAATAATAAAAATATACAAAAGAATGGGACATGGGTTAATTATGTATTTTCAATAATCTATACATATTGAATTTTTTTTCCCTATTCTTTATTTATGCATATGTGCAAAAATATTTTATTTAAGTAAGATCAGTATTGAAAAAAATAGAAAAAGAAAAAAACAATTTCTATAGTTGTTTATGGAATAAAGATCCCCATGTTCACTCCATCAACACTCTCTCAGGGAGCATGGTGATTTATACTAGACATGTCCTCTTATCACAATACCATAACAACTATATACTAAAAGTTGACACATTTACAAGAAGGATTTTATAGGGCCTTCTGGTTCTTTTACCTATAACCAAAACTATTTAAATCTTAGTCCAAGATACTGAAACTTCACTGATGATTGAGTCTGAGAATCAAATACTGCAATAGATCAAATGTGATTTATATCATTGAGAAAATGTACATTTCCTATATTTTCACAGCAACTAATAATAAATGGATATTCTCCTTAAAAATAAAATTCCTTAGGAAAAAAAATATTTTAGGAGATCCTAGTTTCAAATAATATTTAATAAAGACAACAACAGATAAATAGTAGTAGTGAAAATAGATCAAAATTTTACAATTCACGAGATTGAAACAAGTATGTATTCAATGTTTATATATTTTAGAATAATTGATATATTAATTATTCTTGTATTTTTTCTATAATTTATATAATAAAAAGGATACCAACTAGGTAAACGATATAACTCTTAGTATTTAATAAGAGAAACTGGCTTACTTTCGGTTCAATAGATACATGAAAATCACCTAATACATATTTCTCATTTGAAATTTCAAACATTGAAATAAAATCATAACATCCCATATAAATATGTAAATTTAATTGTTTTATTAAATGATTTTGAATTTATTATAAAATATATTAAAAGAGAAATTTACTTCCGACGAGACTGTTGTAGAAAACATGGATAATATCTTGAATTTAAAACTCTGTCATTGGCCTTGTAAATCATATGGTTTCTCTTCATAATGATAAACTCTAAAAGTAAGGTTTAAAAAGTATGTTTGATTAAAAAATTAGGGTTTATGAACTATACATTTATTCTTAAAATGTAGGGTTTTTTAAAAATTTAGGGTTATTAATCTATAATTTTTCAATAGTGTAGGGTTTAATATCCATATGTTTATTCCAGATGTAGTGTTCCCAAACCCTACGTTCTTCTTACAAATGTAGGGTATGACTAATTTTTCCATATTACTTATAAACATTTCCATAACACTTTAGGAAGAAATTTAACCCCTAAATAAGATAAATTTATCAAGATATATGTTCATGAAAAACAATTAACGTAATTTTATTAGTAAAAAAACATGGGTGTTGTGAGAATCAAAATCAACAAGCTTCATAGATAATTTCTGAAAAAATACATGACCAATAATAAGTTCCACTTACATCCTTACAACACATCATTGAGTGAATGATTAGTGGGTATTTATGTCTTACAAGGTTTAACATGAGGCATACATATTCAAAGTAATACTATATAGATGGTACTTTGGGATGAGCTTATTTTCTCTAGGTGATAGGGAAGTTGAGTTTGTGACATCATAATTTTAATTTTCAAGTCCACAATCTTCGCAATAATTGTGGTATATATTTTATGTTTTTAATAATCTATAATTTTTATGAAGGGGTATCTTCTTTTGAATGTTTTTAAAAGATCAAAAATTGAAAACAAGAAAACTCTTGAATATAGTACCAAAAGTTAGAGAATATTTGACCAATTACTTTAATGATTAAATGATTCATGTACTGGTCCCCATTTTTGTTTTTAGTAAAACATTTGATGTGTAGATATCATAACATTCAACTAAATTAATTTTAACTTTTTTCAAAAGATTAATTCACTTCATTTTGTTTTGGGTCTATGTAGACCTACTTTCTAGTGGAAGACAGTCATTGGGACTTTACCGAAGACACTTTATTGTATGAAATGGCCAAGAGGGTGAGAGGTAGAGATTATCTCACCTTTTTGATATGATTGTTTATAAATACTAGACTCTATTATATAATTAAATATTATTTTTAAATCCTTTACAAATAACAATGTAGCACTGGTTAGACCTTTTCTAGAAATTTTCTTTTAACATGCATTAACAAGAACGTCTATATGAATCAGTGGTTCTCCATCAATATAAAAATATATTTTTTTTAGGTTCCCCATTAATGGAATCAAATATATGTATAAAAGGTTATATATATTAAACATATTATTTGTGATGATTTTCTAAATTTACCTAGATAGGAATTATATAATTTATTTCAATCTTGATATGCAGTGGGTATTCATGGAGTTAAGATCGGGCCCCTAAGATGGGATTTCTATGTACCCCTAGGAATGTAATTATAACCCACCTAGTTTTCTTCATCATAATTATAAATTTAATACTTTATAATGTTGTGTGAAAAATACCATTGTTTGGATTTTTTGGTCTTTCAACTATAACCATTTCCAAATATTTTATGGTTATAAGAAGTTTAATTTTATGAGAAGGGTTCTTGAAATTCGCTATTGTGATACTTAAACATAAATAAACCTTTCTAGATAACCTCAAAGATAATATATCCCATAGAGGATGGGCTCATTTCATAGTAAATATGACCATATTACAGACTTTTTTTCGTACTAATAGTGATATTACCCACTGAGTTGGGTATTATATCATTTGGAATATGGCCTAATGAAAATGGTTTCTAGGGAATATGACCCTAGTTAAGAGATTTTAAATATCATAAGGGATATGGCCTCATTAGGATAGATATAGATAGTCATGGTGTTGGTTTTAAACCTTAAGGAGTAACCCTATGTATCATCCAAAAGGTGGAATGAAATCCCACATAGTTTGAGGTACATAGTTTAAGGTCACATGATAGGACCACACTGTGTATTTTAACATCATTTGGAAAGGAAATTCTCGTATAGTTTTACATCATATGACATATAATTCATTTCCAAAAAATAATATACAATATATGGTTGAGTTAGGAACACACATGGTATTTTTTAATAAGATCATGGATCATAATTGTGGTTTCCCTTGACAAGGCCATGATTGGGGTTCACATAGAACATGATTCCCAAAATTCTACACAGGAATTGGGATAAAATCAATTGGGATTATGTAGGAATTTTTAATATAATGATAGGGTGGTTCCTAGATCATTTATTTCTCATGGCGATGAAATCATCAATGGGAATGTGATCAGGGATTACACCGATGATGTCATTCCATTTACGCAGGGATCATTGATTGGAATAGGGATCTTAGATGATAATATTGATCCAATAGATACCAATTTAGTGTTTTTATTAAATGTAATCCTCATTATCAAGGGAAATCATGACTATGATAACCTTGAGGATTCTAAATATCTTCGATGATTATTCTTTGGAATATTTTTATAATGGGAATAAATGATAGAGGGAGCACATTTTGATGTGCCTAATGACTTGATCATATAGGTTAGGATGGTTTGTAAAAGGTCTAAATTTGGTCCTTTTCGGTATTGTTCTTATAGGAAGGGAGATAATAGTGTATTTTTCCTTAGAATGGTGCATATTGGAGATCTATGTAAAGAATAGGGAATAGAAGAGGTCCATTTACCCAATTTTTGAATTCATGGTGAAATGTATACAGATGGTCCACATGATATGTGATTGGTAACCATTAAAATAAATTAAATTAATACATGAAGGAGACCAATTATTTTTATAACAATTTCTATATGAAATAAACTAGGTTGAAAGATGAATAAAAAGGGCCTCTACAAAGGGGCCTTACACAATCCCCATTCATAAAGGATATTAGGATTTCTTTAGTTCATGAAGGTCTTCATGAGCCTCTTAATTTTAAAAGGTATCTTCAATCCTCTTTATTTCTGAACGGATTTCTATGATCTTTATTATATTAAATTATGGTATATATAAGGTTACCGAAGCATAATATACAAAAATATTATGTCATTTTTATGAATATTAATTACATATCCTAATTATACATTCCCTATGACCATAGAGGGTTAGTGCATTTATAAAGTATATACAAAATCAACTTATTTCATGGAATATCATCAAAATATCATAGAACATTCTTCTATCATTGTACCATTCTTAATCAGCACTTTATAAAACCATAATTCAATCCTTAGAGAAAGAAAACATAATAAATAATGAGTTTACCTTCTTAGTATGGATAAATATAGCAAATATCAATCAATGATAATAATTAAGAATAATAATAATGCATGAGGACATGTTCATAACTTAATAAAGTCATACATGACCAATTAAATATCTTTAATAATGGCTCAGAGAGTATGGTTTTGTCGTAAAAAAATAAATAATAATGTAGAATCATAAATAATCTATCATTATCAGTGAGAACATATAATAATCATAAGACATAATTTTTTTCATACTCATAATAATTTAAAATCATTTCCTTAGTAAAAACCCACTACCAAGGATATCCTAGTTGATTGGGTTCAGTGCCCATTCCATAGTTTCCTTAGAGAAGGATCACCCCTAATACTATCATAGTGGAATTTTTTACTTACTTAATTGGGTTCAATCACCAATCTAGTCCTTATTATATCAATAGATACCAGTATTCACCCAATTCATTGTAGAGATGCATAATTATGGGTCCAACCACCACATAATAAAAACCATATATATGTCTGAAATAAGATCATAATATAGTGATAAATTCATCATATTATTACGTAGGTAAATTAAATAGGTTTCAAAATTATTCTATAACTTCATTAAAGCATAACTTGTGGTAACAAGATGGGTTTCATAATGATTTAGTAATAACATAATTAATCCACAGGAAAGAAATAAGTTTCCTATAATCAACCTAAGATCATCATCACCATAAGTCATCCAAGAAATTGGTTGGAATGATAAGATCATACCCCTAATGAATCATAATAATCATTAAATTATGTTTAAATAGTTGATAAATACCATTACATGAATATTCAAACATTTCTAGGAAAATAAGAGAAAAATTTCTATTTCTTTTGATAAAATTGTAACTAAAAAATCCAATAATATATATAGAATTATATTCTTATAAAATAATTATGGAAAAATTTATAGTAATATTCAATTAAAATAACATTTATGATTTTAGGAAAATCCATTCATACCAAATATGTTAAAAGAGAACATTCTTTTCAAACTTTTGTATACAGTCAAAAACGATTTTTTAAAATAAATTTACATTAAAAAGACTCCTATTAAACATTTTTATATAATATAAAATTTAATTAAAATTTAATTTCATTAAACATTTCAATTATAATTAAAGACATATATGATTGTTTTTGAAGAGCTTGGATATGGAAGAAAATTTTTATCAATCTAAGAGGGAATGCTATCAAATTTTATTTAAAAACATTTTCTTGATCATTTTAAGTACCAAGGAGAGGAAAATGTTAATAATACATATAAATTATTGGAATAAACATAAGTGAATAATATATAAAGTATTTAATGGATAATATCATTATAATTTCACATAATTCAGATTTTGAATAGATAATCCCGATGAGAAATGAGATTTTAAAACAAATCTATTACCATAGGTCATAACATACTTATCACATGTTCAAACCTCATGTATAGTAAATATGTATTTATTTTAGATATATTACATAATTATATTCATACATGTAATACAATTTATTATTTACTAATAAAATCTTAACACCCATTTATTGATAATTCATTTTTAAAATCTCTTTTATGGGTGATAATTGTTTATTTGTAATGCATGTTTTGGTTTGATTAATATAGTATTATAACTTTTATAAATTTTAAATATTATATAAATCATTAATAATTTCATAAGTATAATATTTAATAATTATATACACATTTATAACAATTTATATAAAGTATTGATAAAAATGAACTACATCACTTCATTGAGATGATAATTTGTATGTACACACGAGTGAATTTAGAATTTTTCGATATATGGAACAATATAAATTTAAATAATAATTAACCTTTCTAGAATAATAATTATATAATAAATATCATATAAAAATATTAAATATATCATAATAACCAACCATGAATAATGGTGATGTAATGTGAATATATCATATTTATGCGTGGAGGTGGTAGTCCACATGTATTCACGTACGATACTTTGATTTACCATTTAATAGAAAAAGGTTAAAGGTTGTTGTACCATAATCATAATAAAAAATTAGTGTATTTATGATATTGTATCTATCATGATTTTATAGATAAAATAAATATTGATGAAGTAGAAGAAGAAATAAACTTTTAAAGAGTCAGGTAAGACAATTACCTCTTTTTGATATACCTTTTTTGGATTACACCATATGCTTTAGGATGGTATTATGTAAATAATATAAGCTCTATAATAAAGGGGAATAATCTAGAAAGGTATTAGTGATGTTATTGGTTGTTTTGTATTGCTAAAAATTTGTGAATAGGGATGGGGGTTCCATTTTATAAGTGACGGAAGGTACACATTTGGAATTTTTTAAAAGAAATAAATATAATATAAATAATAATAATGTCATGTTGAATAAAGGTGAACAAAATTTTGAGATAATATTTTTTTGGGTCAAAATAAACTCAATCAATCACATTTAGAAAAGTGTTGGCGACATTTGAAGCCTTACAATCATTTTAAGCCACTTTAAGCCCATTTTTACCATAACCATGATAACATAACTTCGAACCATGATAAACTAATTTTATAACCCAAAATAAAAGTTTAAATATATAAAAATATTTAAATATAATTAAAAAAATTAGTTATTTTTATCATATTAAACTTCTTTAAGTGGAATATGTTAAATTTAATATAAGAACATAAAACACATGAAAATGATTTTTTTTGAAAATTCCTGATTTATTACTTATAAAAATTTTACACTGAAATTTAATAATAATATGATCTACCTAATTATATTGATTAATTTAATAAAAATTATGGATTTTCAATTTTAGATAAAATAAAAACTGAATGAAACCATCCTACCATACCATTAAATGAAAAGAAACAAAAATTGATTTTAATTTGAATAAAATATAATATATGTTCTCAAAAGTAATGATTAGATTAAAAAATTAAAAATAATGTTTTAAAATTCATTATTTAACCTATTAAACAAATTTTTTATAGATAATTTTTTTAAAAATTTATTAAATCAATATTACATAAGAATTATTTCATAAAATGGACAGTATTTGAAAAATCGGCATTTTACTATTCACCCAAAAATCAATTATTTTATAAAAATATCACAAATTATACAGAAGAGAAATTTAGAATTTAAATCAAAAAAATGATATCTATTTTTCTAAAATACAATTTTTAAAATTGGAAAAAGTAATTATAAAATTTGTGTACCATATTTAATGAAATACATTTTTGAAGAAAATTTATTTTTGAAGCAAGAAATGACTTTACTAAAAAGTCAGGACATATTTATTTGAATTATTCAATGCATTTACATTATATAAAACTTATATTCATATTTATCATAATGTGATTTTTACTATCTATACATAAAATGTTTTTGCTATGTTATAAAGGTTATATTAAAATAATAATATTTCTATAGTATATCACAGTTCACTTAATGCACAGTGTTATATGTTAAGTAAGAATGTAAACACATAAAATTTATTTAAATAAAATTAAATCTTAAAATATAATGGTGTTACACTATAGATTAGTTGAGTATTTCTTTATAAAGGGAGATCTATATCTTTTAAAAGTTTCCAAATGTGAAAAGTCACTCTTTGGGGATTTCTTTTGTGGCTTCTCCTATGTGTCTACGCTGAGGTGGGAATAGGGTATTTATAGGTTGTACAAGGTTAACATATCCCAAATTTGGTGGCCCAATATAGAGTGTGTGGATTCATAGTTATTACACGACTCCATAATACATTCATAGATTACATGATTCATATATTAAAAGGTATTTGTGAAGCACCATGTGGGGAATCCAAGTTATTTGCCTCCACACCATAAACAATGATAATTTGTTGTATGAAAAGAAAAGAAATCCACACCTCCTAGAAACATTTTTGTCTATGTTCCATCAACGTATTTTTAAAACATCCTAAAGGAACCATGTGGGTGTCTGAATGTATTTCCTTATCCTCACAAACGATAGTGCCCCATGTCTACGTATGATGCATCCTGAAGGAAGAAATTTCTTTGTAGAGCTATTGCACTACTTCATGAATTAATTAATCCATTTTGTGAAACCCTTTTATATAAAAATTTTACTTTAATTTTTCTCCTCTTGATCCTTTTTTTGATTAATTATCATCTATGTGATGTTTTCCTTAAATATTCATGACTTTTTGGGGCTCCAAAATCTTGTAAGGGAATATTTTTTGTCAAACAAACTAAAAAACATGTTGTGCATATTTCTTGAAGATTATTATTTTCTTGTATAAATGTGGTATTTAGGGGTTTTTCATAACCTACACATAGTGAGCTATTATGAATGAGGCTTTGATTTTTCCATTCATCCTAAATTTATATTTCTTGCATTCCCCAATGGATTTGAGTATTTTGTGATCCTAAAGAAAAAATAAGGTAAATTTAAAACCTTATATGAATTATTTTCCATTTTCTTTCCATAATTAATTGTAATTGATTTATTAATTCTTCATAAGATTCTTAGTGATGATTCCACAAAATCACAGTAGAGTAATCCTTATTGATGTGTTTTTTCTTATCTTAGATAAAACAAATCGTGAGAGGATAATAAGACTAGGTTATGTATAGATTTATTAACGTATACCACCAACTTGATTTTATTTATCGACTTTAGATTTGGGTGTAGTTAATATATAAAATTAAATATTTAATTGGTTTTTTTTGTACAAAGGGTTCATATCGATACTGAGGTGGTGGTGAATGCCCCCTTTAAAGGATTTATGTCTTGGAAAATTTACTGTCGGTAATTTCTTGGTTATTTCCTAAAGATTGAACACGTTATTAATAATAATTCTATTTTTGGTAAAATGTATTAATTACTAAAAAATATTTTATGATTAATCGATATGGATTTTGATAAGTTAAAGACCCATGTTGATAAGGGTTGGAATATTGTTCTTGGATGAGTTTGGGTGAGGGTGATCAAGCCATGTTTAAAAAATAAATGACTATATATGAGGTAGATGGTCTTTTCATTTTTCCCTTTTATTTTATTCTTTCTACATGGAATATTACATGTGGTCATGATATTTTCAATATTGGAATTTTTTAAAAATATTGTTTCATTTTTAATTAAAATGAAATGCCTATAGATGCTTGTACAATCTAGGGGCCACTGTGGACCCTTGAGTATTGGTCTGATGCCTCAACCATTGATGCCCAATTCCTTGATTATAAAAGTGTGTTAGGAGATATGAGGCATGCTAATATCATGAATAAAATGATCATAGTGGACATGGATAGGTACCCCCTAAGTTCTCTTGAGCAGGGATGAGTGACGAATTATAATTATTGTCCCATGTAGAACATGATAAACCTGTGAGGTACTTTATATCCATTGGGTTAGTTGAGATAAGAGAGGGGTGAGTGTTCCTTCCAATTTTTTTGTGAATAATTGGGTCATTATTCATTGGGTAGTATATATATATATATATATTGGGTGTGAGTGGACCAAACTAGGATGACTTGGGATGTGTCTTGGGAATTAGGCCATCTTCTTGGAGTGGTTCAAATATGGATTATCCAAAGAGGAAAGTGAGAATGAAATATGATCATGATGATGCAGAGGGACACCATGATGTATGAGTAAAGAGATTAGACCTAGAGATTATCTTGAGATAAATGACAAAATTTAAGATTTTTATGCTATGAGGATACCTAAGTGGACTTGGTGGTCACCCCAAGGAAATGTTAACCATAGTGAGGATGAGTGGAGGAGAGTACATTTTGTCAAATTTGATTGAAACCTTAGATCCCAAAGGATTATAATTATAATTTTTTTTGGATATAATGTAGAAGTGAGATATTATGGGAGGGATTCACTTCCCTCAAGCCATTATGAATGCATGTCTAGGACATTAATTGGGATTTAGACTTCGGGTCCACCTGAATTTATTAAGATTACCTCCTAGGAATTTTCTTCTGAAATGTACTAGTATAATTCCTTGGATTAATAGGATTTTGTTTTATATTGGTAATTATATAATGTATATGATGGCTAGGATTTGTTTATTTTGGCATAGTACAATTAAATTTCCTAGGATTACATCTTAGGAACCCGCTTTATACCTAACACTAATAGATTCCTAGGATAATCACTAGAATCCTATCATTATGCCTACTACTATGAGATTCCTAAGATACATCTTATGATATTTCCATTGAGCCATATATAATAGAAACAAAAGATAATTGATTGATATTGTTCTTTTACTCACTAATATGATTTGATTCCATAGATAATTCATAGGATCTAGTGTTTACACCTAATACTTACGATGATATTAAGGGTGGGAGTTCACTTAACCCTATGAATGGTATGCCTTATACATAGAGAAACTTCAACATTTTATGAAACAAGTATGATAAATCCTCGGTGTCACCTTAGAAACCAAGGAATATGGCGATCAATTATTTATGATTCTATAGCTAAAAATTTATTTCTACCAAATATAAAATGTGTACACACTACTTTATTGGTTATGTTATAGATCCCATTTTTAGTTCTCTATAAATTTATAATCACATCATACTCAAGAAGCCGTGGAATATAGTATAAGAGAAGAATTCACTGTTCAATGTTACATATAGTTATGAGAACCAAAATTAGATCTTTTAGATATATAGCTCAAAGAGAGCATATATATAGGTGAGATGGGGATCAGGGAACGTAGTCAGGAGTCCTTCATTTAATTATTTTTTTAGATTTTTATATGTGATCAGCATGATGGTAGATCTACTAATGTATACTAATATGAACCTGTGTCTATATAAACATATGCTTATTTGTTCTTTTTTATATTGCATGGATATCATTTTATTACTCCATTATACACTAATTATTTTCGACGCATGTGTTTCGGTTATTTTATTCTATGTTTATCTTTGATTTGAGTGTAGAATCTTCCCATGGTAACACCCAAGACCCTCTTAACTAGTTAGAATCCTCTAATGTATATAGAGGTGTGCATGAGGTCATGTAACTCCACTGATTTTGGAATTATTATGTTGTTTTGGGTGGGAACGTTGCCCCAAAAAATATTCTTCATATACTTTACTCATTAAAGGAGTTATATGGAGGGTTTTATCATATTATCACATAGATAAATGGTAGTAATTACATAGATATGTTATAAATTTAACAAAACCTAAAATTACAGTGAACATAACTTTTATTTGGTTGTATATAATATTAGATATGATTAGATAGGTTCTTATATATGGTTTTGTTAGTATACTTAAAGGAGTTCAAGAATATAAAATGTAA
This sequence comes from Viscum album, assembly GCA_963277665.1. Lineage (NCBI taxonomy): Eukaryota > Viridiplantae > Streptophyta > Magnoliopsida > Santalales > Viscaceae > Viscum > Viscum album. The sequence goes on from OY728158.1 coordinate 1,472,259,773, forward strand.
AATGTAAAAAAAAGTATACACATTATCATTCTTTCATGTTGGATGAATATATCCCATGAAGTGAAATAAAACTGGAACTCTCAATGTATGAATTGAATTATCCATAACCCATGTTTGTCATGAAGTATTTGTGATGAAATTTTAAGGTTAGGGTGAGTAGAATATTGTATAGAGATATGTAATATACTCTTGCGACACAAAAATAGTTTTTTGTGTGATGTATGACCCAAAAAGTATGCCACATTGAGTGTTATACAGTATTTATTTCAAAATTTAAGGGTTCATATTTCATATTGAATCCTCATACCTGAGGTTAAAAGGAAACCTTACATGAGAACCCCCATACATTGATACCTTTATTAATCTAACATTGTGGTTGAGCTAATCATGGGAGGATGGGTATGTTACTCACCATGTTATTGGTTGAGGGTTAATAAAGATGGGATTTTCCTCTCTTATAATGAGAATGACATCTAGTACCTTGTTCGAGATAGCCCTTGGAGTGTACGTCCATATATGGAAAATGTTCATGTGATGTTCTTGTCTATTTGGATGAGGGGAATGTGATATATTCATCCAACCATGTTAATGAAATGAGAGTGTTCATCCATATAGTAAATCTATACTCATTGAATCAATAATATGTGAGTTGGATATATGGGATTTCTATAAAACATGTCTTATAGACACTATACGTTTTATAAAAATGTATTATATGATTATAAATTCTTGTATATGATACAATGGGTGATAAAATGTATAAAGATACATTTGTTTGATAGAGATCATGACAGATACCACTGTGGAATAATTTCCACTGATGATTTTCTAGCGGCCACTCTTTTCTTACATTTAGAAATTTGGGAATACATATTTATTTTCAATGAAAAAAATCCCACTGGGTCACACTGTGGTTGACTAAATTTGGATTGAGTTTTATAAAACTCACATAGATACTCAAAAAGTGATTTAGAGTTTATCCAAAGTGAATTTTAGATGGATATTCATGAGGTATTTAATATGATATTATACAAGATGAAGATAATGATATATTTCTTTTTTTGAATATTTATAAAAGGAGGTTTGGATATGGTTTTACATGTTATTATATATGTTATAATATTAAGTTATATAATATGGAGACTATGTGGTATTATTATAAGTGGTAGATTGATGAAGATATGCCCTAAATCTAAATATGCATTTGATTTATTTTAACCATATCATATATGATGATATATGAATATTTTATGGTATGAAATTTATGAAACAAGACATATTATATGCCTTTAGGTATATCATTATCTACAATATAGAGATATCAAAGCTCCACCACCTTATCCATGTCATATTGTATAATGAAATGATATCACATTCTACAGTATGGATCAATAATAATTTATTATTGAGGCAGAAATTGAATGTTATGACATTAAATAATCAATATCTATATAAGGCTGTCATTATCAATGATTTTGAATATGATGAAATATTTTGGATAATGAGATTAGATGAGGGTTACAAATATGTTGTAATCACATACCATATAATTATACATTATGAATATATGATTAAATTCATAGTGGACCAGTTAGTGTTTTCGTGGCTGATATAAATAGGTTGGAACTGTTGAAATGGTTTCCCAAGCCTTCAATCAATTCAAAACACAAAATCTCTCTTTATCATATTCCCTTTACTTAAAAGATACTAGAATATAATGGTCTGAAATAAAATCTCCCCCAAAAGATGGGTGATTCAGGCTAGCCAATGGACACACCAGGAAGGAATTATTATTATAGATTCTTCTTAGGGACACTTATAAAAAACAAATTGATGATAGGAGGATAAAACATATTTTATGTAAGGTACCCTCGTGTTATTTATTTTATATTATTCACGGTTTTTGATTTCATAGTATGAGGATTGATTCCAATACATTACACTAGAAAAGATTTTGTTATTCCATTGTTTACAATGTTTCTATTAGGCTATTGTATTCTCAATTTCTAATGGGGGTGTCCTTTCCCCAAAAGGGTAATGGTGTATGTACCTTGATGAGAATGAGATAATGGGATGTAAAAGTATTTCTAGGAATATTATCTCATAGTTTGGGTCTCCCTTATAGATTTATGACATGATTATGAATCCCATTAACCAAACCATGTACATATTGTCATTAGTTAGTTATATCAATTGATGCCTTAACTGGGTAATCACCTTCGATTGGAGAGGATGGGTCTATTATAAATGATTAGGAATATGTTTTATACTCATCTAGATAATCCACGTGGTTATCCTATGTATTTTATATAAGGCATATTTGGTTTATCACCAATGTCATCCCATTATTGTCACATGAGGAAACTCATGTGAATCACATTAGGCATTTGATGATTGTTATACCCATAAACTGAGGCTTGTCACATAAGGTATCCTAGAATCTTCACCCAAGTATGGATATTATCATCACATAATAAAACCTTTTCTAATAAACAAAGGAATATTTGGTTATACATCGTATTTATCCATTTCATATCATGAAAGGGATATTATTCTTTTCACAGAGGAATCCAAGGTTCATCACCTAGGGAATGAGTGGTTTTGATGGATCAGGAAGGATTTTACCTAAGCTTATATCATACAAAACCTTTTTCTCATAACAGAAGGAATATATTCCATTAAGGATATTCACATAAAGAAGAAAATATTTTGTCACATGGTATGTCTCATTCTCATCACATGATGATGTAATAATCTTAAAATAATCATGTAAAGGAGGGTATAGGATAACGTTCAATGGGGTTAAATACACTTAGTTTTTTCACCAAAAAGAGATCACATTTTTAAATTCTTGTTGAAGAACTCACAGTTTATCATCCAGTTAAGATACTATTAGTGGATTAGTGATTTATAGGATGGATTTTGATTTACAATATGTTGAAAGATATATGATATTGTAAGGTTAATGGGGGTTTGAGATTAAACCTCATGGGATGCGTCTGACATATCTAGTTTGAACATGTACCAAAAACCCATGTTGTATTAAGTTCATAGTTTTAGGGTCACGTGAAAATACACATCCATGTAGTTTTACATCATTTGATTAGGAATCTTGTTCCAAAAAAGGTACACCATCAAGGTAAGCAATGGTGGTCATGTATTATTATTCATGAGTGTCTCTTGGTATTAAAAAAAGATATTTAGTGGGGCTTACACAAATGTTATTTTGTGTAGCTCATACATGGGGGTCACATGCTTGGAGGCTTCATAGACCACACATAGTGAAATTGGTATTGGGAACATATTTTACTGTACCAGTCATGCATATGGATATTTATTGAATAAATTATGATCAAACTATATAGTACCCACATGAACTCAATATCCATGAATGTAGGATTCACGAAAGTAGGGATTCAAGTGGATCATGATGGTATGCATTTCATGAATGTTGGTAGCTGTGAAAAACAAATTCTTTTGTGAGAGTATTTCATGATACATAAAGTCTATTTTTCATGGAAATGAGTTTTATAAAAATATATAAAGTGTAATCCAATAAATTAAAAGTACTTCTGTGAGGTAATTTTCTTAAGTATCACACATACAAGTATCTATATATGGTTTTTCGGTTTCACAAAACATGAATGTTAGTTTTTTGTGATTTGAGAGCCTCGAAAAATTTTAATTAATAATATCAAATGTTGAACCCTTAAAATATAAATTTGTGGGGGAATTTATAGTTATCTAGAACATGGAAGAAGGATATCTCATGAATGTTTCAAATGGGAGTGAAACTATGGACGTACAAGAATCCTTTGGTTATGAACTCATGAAACAATGAGTTGTGTGGGAATTATAACTTTTCTCTAGAATAACATCCATTGGCTATCTTCCAAGAAGTATTATTCACACACCAAACCTTTTAAACTCTATTGTTCCGAATGTTATGGAATTTTGTAACTGGGTTTGTGAGAGGATCTATCCAACTATTTATCGAATTCCATATTTAAACAACCAAAATTATTTGAACTATAATTCCATTTGGGATCCAATAATAGTCAAATAAAATCCATATAAATTAAATATTCCTATATATAGATTTTTTCCTAGTAGAAAGTGTTTTATGAAGGAAAAAAGTTTATAGAAAAAAAAAATACAAAATGAGTTTTTTATATTTGGATCCGCTTTTCCATAAATAGACAAAGCATGTATCATAATCCCAATGGGTGTTTCCCAAAACCATGCCACCAGAATGGGAAATTTTTTTGATGTAATTCAAACCCTAAGTGTGTGAGTACTCTTACAACACATTGATTTTATAGAAATGTATGTGGAACACATTTTTTAGTGACACTAGTGATCTTGGGAATCAGGTCACTTTGATTCCTTTAACTATTTGAATAATATAATTTGGTCACTAGAAACCAATCATTAACATGGGATGTATTAATAAATAAATTCTAACACACACATGAGTGAATAAATATTAATCATTCATATGTACATCATGATGAAGGTTATCCCATGAGTCAGTGATATGGGTTTCAATATAGTAAATCCCCAGTCAATCAAATTGAAAGGAAATTTTGGTGAATAAATTTTAATTAGAATAACATAGTATATGGTATTCAAACCATATATAATAAAATTATATATGGTATTTAATAAATATTTTCCTAATCAATAAAATGGATATTATATCTACACAAATACCATTCATTAAAAATAATTAAGTATGTGGTAAACATAGGAAGGATTATATGGTAATCAATATGGGCACTAAATGTTTATATGAAAAGACAATCATCATAACACCTAAATGTACCACTATAGAGGAGAAAAAATACTAATATGTTCTACTGGATAATTGGTTGAGAATTTATATGATTTATGATATTTATATGGAAATACACAATAGTTGAGTACCCCCCCCCCCCCCACTTTCCTAGATTCATATGCTCAAACCCTAAGTCCTTAACATCCCTCTATAAAGAAAAAAAATATTGAGATGATAATGATTTTTCTTATAAATGAATAATATTTCTTGGTATTGGAATAAAATGTAATAATAAATAATATTTGATAAGAAGGATATATAATTGTTGAGGCAGAACAATCCCTTTAATGAGTTTCAATTTCTATACTTTCTTAAATGCACAAACATTTTGGCCATGAATCTTGAATCCAGGGATCATTTCAATATAGAAATGACTTATATAAAGGGTATAATGAGTGTTCATGGATAATATCTCATGGAAAATATATTTCATGTGTGATAAAGTATTATAAAAATAATAAAACCATCACATGGCATGGAAATTTAAAAGAGATTATTGAAAATGAATCATTAATTAAGAAACTAAGGTAAATGATTAGAAATAATTACTTTAACATAATAACTGTTATGAATAGAGTATGATGAGAGAAAAATTATAATATATAATGAATAATAAATTAATAGTGTTATAATATACTAGAAATAGAATTTTATTAAACTATTAAATGAAATTTAAAAAGAGATTATAATAAAAGAATCAAAATATAAAATGAATAGTGCTAAATATGAACCCTTTTTCATAGTTTGTAAGAACCCAGATCTTCCTTTCTGGTATGATTTCTTTTTTCTAGAGTTTCGAGAAAAGAATAGTTTTATGGAAATTTTTGAAGTACATGTCTTGTACTTTATGAGTACACGCTGTGTTCTTATTTCTACAAGAGGTTGTGTGCTAGCCGTTTTCTGGCCACAGACACAGTCGTGTGGGGTGACGTGGAGGCCGCTTAATGTGGGGTACAGAAAAGTTGAGTACACACGATGTACTCCAAAATTACACACCGTCTACTTTGTTTTTTTATTAAACTCACCAGGTTCGTGTATAACCCCCAGAAGCGTCTTCTTCTAGGTCCCGTTCGGTTGAGAGGAACCGTATGGTGCTGAAAATCCTCCAAGCCCCCGAGCCTCTGCCTGTTCTCTGAATCGACCACTGTCGATTGCGTTAGAACCACAACAGTAAGATATTCCTTCTACTTGAGCCTTGATTTCCAATTCGTATTCTTTTATAATATATCATGGGTTGAACGTTTTGGACGTTTTCTTAGATCTACGACATTATAAGGAGAATCAAGTTTTGAGGTTCAAGAATTTTGATCTCTTAGCACCAAGGTAGGTGGTTTGTACCTTCTAGTTGAAGTTCCTTGAATATTGTGTGCATATTCCACCAATACCCTTGAACTGGGTATTGTGTGTTTACCGTTTTACCCCTGTTATATGCCTTCCATGCTAGTATGACTTTATAAAAGATATTGAATATGAATATGGTTGATCTACTATGCTTTGGAGGTTCTGCCCACAAACGTTCTGTTATAACCGTTCGGTCCTGTTTTTCCTTGGCTACTTTGTTTGTTTCCATGCATGTTATTGTAGGATGGAGAAATGTTTTCTGACATGTTTTTTATGTTGTAGAACTGTTTATCCAAGAAGTTTTGTAAGCCTACATTGGTCATTTTTTACTACTATGCCGTTATCCTACACAAGGCCTTGAGAACCGGGTGTAGTAGACTATAAGGGGATCGTCCGAGTGAGCTTCCTCAGAGATTCCTTGAGCTTTAGGCCGTACGAGGATTGACTGAGTGAGAATCCTCAGAGAGCCTTGGTTTACTTTTAGAAAAAGGGGGATAAACCGTGAGATCTTCCTTAGAGAGATTCCTTGACTGCTTTAGACTATACAGGGATAGACCATGTGAGCTTCCTTAGAGAGTCTCTGTTTTGTTTGTCTGAATCACCGAATTACCATAGGAAAAAAAGGGGATTGACTGTGTGAGCTTCCTCAGAGAGTCTATGAACGATCTGAGCTATAAGGGGAATTAACCGAGTTTTCTTCCTCAAAGAGTCCTTGACCTTGGGTCTATAAGGGGGATTGAATGTGCGACCTTCCTCAGAGAGTTATTGAATACCCTAGACTATAAGAAGAGTTGACCGCGTGTGTTTCCTCAGAGAGTCCGTTTATTTCCATATGACCAAACCAGAGTGATTAGGCTGAGTGCACTACCTAGAGGGTTGTTGGTACTGGTTAGGTAGGACCAGAGGGAATGGTTGTGAGCACTTCCAGAAGGTAAACTATTGTGATTTGCTGCTTGTTACCTATTGGTTGACTTTGGAACTATGGTTTGTTAATTGTTCAACATGTACCTATTTACTGTTTCCTGTACTTTTACCTTCCATATATTCACTGACTATTAGGCATAGATCTTTGGGTGTTTTACTACTGTCATTTGTCTCACACCCTGTTTGGGTCATGATTTTTATCCCAAACATACTATATTGTTGCAGGTATAGACATGAGAAAGTGACCCTCGACTTCAGGTACTTGACTTTCAATGGATCTGGAGAGCAAGGGACCAATATTAGGATTTTTATGTTGATGAACTATTTATATTTCTTTTGTTCTTGTTTTAGTACTATTTTTATTTCCATAATTGTGACTTGTTTGGCTGCTTTCCAAGACATATGTATCATGCATCAATTATATATATGTGCTCCTACTGTTTATCATATTTAGTCTTCCACTAATCACTTGTGTATGGTTTGTTTACTGCTTTTTCTATTGTTTATTGTTTCTCTTCCGCTGTGTACTCTTCCAATGAGGGCATGGTTTCCCCACTATCACACCCAAGGCCCTCGCTGCTAGTCGGCAACCTCTGGCATTTGGGGAAATGTGCTGGAGGCCATGTTACCAACCGGGTATGGGGCGCCTCTAGGTGGCTTCTAGAACCGGGACATTACAAAGTGGTATCAGAGGCATTTCTTTTCTCTTGACTTACAATATGGAGCCTTATTCAGGGATAGGATAGAAGCAGTAGTTGGGAAAATTTTGTGCCCGGGAGTAGCTAACCCGTGTACAGGGAGAAGCCATACTACCTCATTTATTGAAATTTTATTGGTTTTCAAATTTTACAGTTAATTCGATTTCACCATTAGGTGATTCACATGATTTGTGCTATTATCGTTGTTGTTATTGCGGTTCTATTTCTGTCGCAAGCCGATGAGTTGAGGGTATTCCATCTCATGCATCATGTAGGTACTTGTTAGAAATCACATGCCATGCATTCTTTCCTTGCCATCTAAGATGCATTAGGGATTTCATGTTGCTGTGATAGACTTTGGGTAGATTATGCATGCTGTTGTGATAGATTCTTTGATAGAATCCCTACTGTTTGATAACGTACTTGTTAGTATAGTGCTTTGCTTTGATGGACGCCAAACTTTGGTTCTTGGTGTGTTATGGGCACTCATGAATCAAAACATGGTGGATCATTGACTTGTTTCCCTTGTATATGACATGTATAAGTCTCCAAAATTTGATTCTTGAGGAGTATGGTCCCTCACGAGTCAGAATTTGGCACCTTAATGCTGGTTTTCTGTATTTTCTAGGATCCAGAGCAGTTTCTGAGGCTACTGTCTGGAAAAACCCTAATACATGGCGTGTACTTTATAAATACACACCGTATAGTATATATCAGTGTCATTGGCTATGCAAGCATGGACATAGGGTTGTGAAAAATATTATAGGAACATGTTGTGTACAAGTTTAGCACACCGTGTAGTATGAAATAGGTACGTCGGCCGTGTAACAAACAACACATGTCATGTTATCTTTTCATATACATGCCGTGTATGAATTTTAGACACCGTGTAGTCTTATCTAGGTACCTGGCCGTGTCACGAACAACACGTGTCAGTGTTAACCTTTCTTGTACATGTTGTGTCCATCTGGAACATGCCATGTAGTGTCTATCGTGTTTCAGGCCATGTCTCTAACAACATGGGCCAGGTAAGGCATGTCTAGTACATGCTCTGTCTACCTTGAACACGCCGTGTAGTTTTTTATTCGAGGAGTTGTGTGGCTTAACCATATTGAAGGACTTGGGCAGGGAAGAGGATTCAAGTACACGCCATGTGTTAGGAAAACACGTCGTCTATTTGGGGTGTTACATGAATAGTTTAGGCAGAAGTACACGCAAATGTGAATGACTTAAGGGAAGACACCGTGTAGGGAAAGAACATGCCATGTTTTCATGTTTTTCAAAACTTGAATGCCTTATTTTCCATGTTCCTTATTGTGTCATTAGTTTTCAGTCCTTGTTAATCCTGAATCTAAAGTGTGCGTTTGACTTTGCGAAATCATGCCACCTAGACGTCCTCCGATTGACCGCCAGTCATAGGGGAGTGATCAGACACCCAATATGGGTGATCAGGGACTTCCTGTAGATCCTCCTATTGTGCCAGCCTTGGAACCAGCGGTTATACTAGTTGCAGGAGCCGATGCGCTGTTTAGGGTGGGTTTCCTGAGGATGATGCAGAACTTCGAGGGAGCACAGCCTCCTACCCCGTCAATGGATAATTTGACATGGGTTTTCTAGAAGTAGCATCCTCCCACCTTCTAAGGGGAAGGTGGACTTCAGACTGCAGAATCGTGGCTTGAGGCCTCGCTAACGATCTTCAAGAATCTCGAGGTACCACCATAGAGGAGGGTGAATCTCATGACCTACATGTTCTGAGACTCTTCCAGGAGGTGGTAAGATGTCATCTATTAGGTGGGACACCACCATAATATGGCTTGGGAAGAGTTTCAATTTATCTTATATGATTACTTCTACCCAGAGACCTTGATGGCCAACCGAGCATGGGAGTTCATGAGCTTAGAGTAGGGTACTCTTTCTATGATGTAGTATTTGTCTCGCTTCACAGAGTTGTAGCATTTCATGCCTATCCCAGTAGGTGATGAGTTTTTCCTGTCTAGGATGTTTGAGGACAGTCTCAGACATGAGATCTTTTCCCAGGTGAACATCTTCAGGTTGACTTCGATATCCTCTATCGTCAACCAGGCGTTCATCATAGAGTGCAATCTGATAGATTCTGGAGCAGTGATCCGGGGTGGTTAGTAAAGACCCGAAAATTTCATGGAATTTTTTTTCTTAAATAATTTAGAATTTCATGAGTCTGTGGTTTTTTACAGCACTTAATTTCGGGGCCCGGTGTTCCTAGAATCAATTTTTGATGTTTTTGTTCATGTATGTTTAGTAAACGTATGAGCGGGTTTTCTATCTTTTGAACCAGTGCTCGGAATTGAAATCTGAGGACACTGTTGAACTCGCAGTGCCAGTATGCTCTTAAGGGGACCTTCACCACAGTTTCATTTTATGCAGGTTAAAAGTTAATTTTTGGGGATTTAGAATAAATTAAATAAAATTGTTGTACACAATTTTATTTATTTTTTTGGTAGTTATATCCTACAAGAGGAAGTTAAGGGTGGGCTTACACCCCACATAACCTTCCCTGAGAGGATTTAGTGTGGTGGGATCCACACAAACCTCAACCCTTCCACCTCCCCTCAAATCCCAATTAATTCTCTGCTGTTTATCTTGAAAACTCCTCATATTTATTATGGTGGATCCTCTCCACCTCCCGCCCATTAAATGTGCTAACCCATCTATTTAATATCAGAGTTAATTAATTGACGCATCTTTTGAATTAATATGAATTGCATGGAAATTATATTAATTGGAGAGCCTTATTTCTTTTTGTGTTGGAAAATCTATTTTGGGGAAAGGCTCTAGAAAATTAAAAGTGGGGTGATCCTTCTTCGATAAAGAACATTCCCGATGAAGAACGCAAATGACTTCTTCCAATGACGCTTCTTCCTCAGATGCACCTCGATGTCAAGGAGTCTACGTCGCCTATGACAACGACTCTTCTGCCATCGTTGACAGAACAACACCATTCTACCATGACGCTCATCTTCCGTGGCTCGACGATGTACGACGCCTTTTCCAAGGTAGTGGATTTGTATATTCTTTGAGTGAATCAATTGTACCCCATTCCTTGCCGATTTTTTTCCTGAATTGACATTGGCCGATTGTTACCACCTATCGCGGAGGGTGTGGTAAAAAAACATGGGCCGATGACCCACCATCGTTACTTGTTTTATTTGCAATCGGGAAGAAATTACGATCGAAGGTGGCGGCCGCGCGACGACCATGTGCGGAGGAACCGCGACCTGCAACCGCAGGCCGCTCGGCCGAAGGAGAATCGGCTGGCTAAAGCTAAATGGGCCGAAGGAGGACCGCGAGGCGACAAGGGGCACCGTGCTTCGGAAGACCGCGACCCATGTTCCGTAGGCCCCATGACAGGAGAACTGGCTGGCAGGCGGCTGGCCAGGCAGAGAAGAGTCGCGGTGCTAGGAGGGCGCCACGCTGGAGGAACCGTGGCCTGCCCGAGTGGGCCGCTTGCGCCGGGAAGGTTGGCCGGTTTGGGAGGGCGATGCTGTCATTTTGTACAAGTAGGCACCCCCCTTGGACCGCTCGACCCTCAGGCCGAGCCATGGCCAGTCGGGCCACGCCGCGCCAAGTCGGACCATGCTGGGCCGGGCTGCGCCGTGCCGGGCCGGGCCGTGCCCCGTCGGGCCGGACCGCGCCCCATTGGACAGGTCCACGCCCCTCGGGCTGGGCTCTGTGACTCATTGGGCCAGTACAACCCTCTGTCGGACCTTCCAAAACAGGGTCGACCCGACCCGTTGGCCCACTGGCCAGGACGGCACGAGTCAGTTTTCATTTAAATGTGAATGTCTCGAAGACCGCACGTCTGATCGACACACCATCAGCGGCTCTGGGACCCTCATAATGTAGAGGTCATTTTGTGACACTCTATGTTATTTTTGGATGACTTTGTAAAGTGTCTGGTTTTGGAACAAGAATATTTCCAACCAGGCCCCTGGAACAGAAAAACCAATATCTCTTAGACCGTGCGTCCAATTGACGCACCCTCTGTCGCATTGGGTTCCTTTTGATGAGACTAAATTTTGGGGAACATCAAATCTAGACATCATGATAGTTGATTTTAAGACCCCCTTGCTCGAGGAGTAGACCCTCGCGGGATTGAGCGTGCTGTTTGTGGGAACCCTAGAGCTGGTTGCAACTACGTCGACTACTGTACTGGAATCCTCCATGGGTTCGACTATGTCAACCACTGTACTGAAATCTTCCATGGTTTCAACAATGATGACTACGGTACTGGAATCCTCTGTGGGTTCGATAGTGACGACTACCGTACTGGAATCCTCCGTGGGTTTGACGTCGATGACTACTATTCTTGTATCCTGTGTGGGTCCAACAGTATTGACCTCTGTACTTGTATCCTATGTGGGTCCAACAGAGTAGATGGTCTTGTATCCTGTGTGGGTCAGACAGCTTAGCTGGTCTTGTGTCCGCGTGGGTACGACAGATTAGATGAATCAGTGACTACATCTGATTATCTCTACCGCCATTTGAAAGATGTATACCTCTGTGAGTTGAGTCTTGACATCCAATCATTATCATCAATGTGATTGAATTCTTTCATGTGTGGAATGGGTTGTTCTTGGGCATGAGAGTTAGAGCCGAACTGTGATTGATTTCTTACATATATGTATGGGAATATACCTAAGTAGAGTTGGTTGTTACTTCGTGATTGTATCTTTCTTCTACGGTGTATCATTCGTGGATTCTAGGAGACCTTCGGGGGTCTTGGGTTCCCTACTGAGTATCCTATACTCACCCCTACATGGGATATACCCGCACTACATTGTGTTTGATACAGACGATAGACATCACTGATTGAAGTGGAGGCTTGTGGAGCTAGAGGGTACCCAGAGGTAGACCACATGGTGAGACGTTCACGGAGTGGATGGCCAGAACCAAGGTGCTGAGGAGGCCATCTGTACCCACCCTTTAGGTGGGATTACCAGAGGACGACTTAGTGGTTGCTATTTTACTTTACTAAAGTTGTTATATCTTTTCAGTTGTATTGTACTTTACAGTTGGGTTTGTATACTGGACCATTTACTTTTCAGCACATACTTTTGTACTCTAGCTTTTCTTAGTACTTTCTTCTGTTGCGTACTCTATCATGTTTGATTACTTTATAAAGGCAATGCCTTCCCATTTTATCGGGATTTACGCCTTTGGTGCTAGTCACTAGCCCCTGGCCTATGGAAGGCAGGATTGGGGTAGTCACGACATGAGACCCGAGGATGGGTAGTGACAAATTGGTATCAGAGGAGTCAGTTATACCACAGAAAATAAGTCTCTGATCTATCCTACTATGAAGCAATAGTGTTAAGAGTATTGAGTGTGGTTTTCATTCCAGGGAGTCCAGTGTTGGTGCGATGGACGACATATCCATACACTAAGACCCTGACCTCTGATTCTCGACTCAGTTCATGAAAACATTGATTGTAAGTGTGTTTCAAAATATTTCTTTGTGAATACATTGTGTTAGCTCACCAAGTATACTGTTTGACCATGTAAAAACTGTTTCTATTCAGAATGGCCCCATGAAGGCAGCCATCTACGGTTTCAAGTCATGTACCATATGGCTTCCCACCGAGCAACGAGGCTTCAGTTTAGGGCCCCATCACATTGGAGGCACCAGCGGTACCACTACCCACTAAGCCACCAATACTACCAGCCCCAGCAGTAGAGAGTGCACGCCGCTTGAGTGTGTTACATGAGTTTCAATGACAGAGGCCGCCCAGGTTCCGCAGAGAGATGGACCCTCTGGCAGCCGAGGACTGGGTGGAGGCTATCATCAGAGTCTTCAGATTGGTAGGGACACCATCCGACCTTATGGTGATCCTTTCCACGAGTCTCCTACACGCAACAGTAGGTAGATGGTGGATCTTGATGCTCCAGGTGGACGAAGTGGAATCTCTACTTTGGAAAGACTTCGGGAGTCTCTTCTGCTCTGAGTTTGTTCCAGCCACACTTCGTGCAGTGTGCATTTAGGAGTTACTACATCTGCAGAAGGGAAGAATGACAGTAGCTCAGTACTCAGTGAGGTATACTAAACTCTCACTCTACTCCAAGAGTATGGTATGAGACACGTTCTTCAGGGCCTAGACCTTTGAGTAGGGACTGAGGCACGAGATCATGGCTTCGATGATTCCCCTCAGCATTTCGAAGTAGGCGGGGGTGCTGGAAAGAGCCCTTCTAGTGGAGGGCTTTCTTGCTGAGCAGTCACTAGCGATGAGACCCACTGTAGGGAAACACGTAGTAGAGTCTTCTGCAGCTGTCGGTAGAGAGATGTCGCAAAGGTCCAAGTAGACCAGGCCATCATGAGAGTGTCCTCAGGATACAAGTTTGATTGTGCGGGGCACCCATCACAGAGCCAGCCTTATGAGATCAGGCAGTTCTATGCATGTGGCGGGTAGGGCCCCATGGCACATGACTGCCTGACCCACCATGTGGACGAGCTGTAGACAGTAGATGGACCTCCCAGGCAGAGGTAGAGGTTTGTCCGTGGTGGTTTTCCAAGAGTGTGCGGACGAGGCAGAGGAGCTGTCCAAGCAGCAGGTGGTGGACGACGTTTCGAGGTTCTACCACCACCGCCACCAAGAGGTCCACCCCGACCACATGGAGCTGGCGGACAGAGGTGGGCACAGCTCCAGGCAGTCGAGGCCTATGACCACAGCGCACCTGAGATGATTCGAGGTACTATCTATGTATACTCCACCCTTGCTGCAGCTCTTATAGACACTTATGAGAGTCCTTCTTTTATTACTGCTTCCCTTGTTCGTAGCGCAGAGATCCCAATGGAGCCATTGGCTCGATCCTTATGGCTAGAGACTCTTACAGGAGTAGACTCGACGATTACGCACTAATGCCGGAAATGTGAGCTTACTCTTGGAGGCGAGAGCTTTAACTGGGATCTTCTTGTAGCGGAGTTGAGGCCTTACGACGTCATCTTGGGTATGGACTAGGTACTTATAGTCTATGCTCAGATCGACTATATTAGATGAAAGGTGCGGTGTATCTGCACGGATTGGAGTAGGTTCATCTTCACCATTGAAAAGGGAGCCTTTATAGCATATGATGGACTTAGGTAGAGGAGAGGTCAGCCAATCACACATTAGTTGGCTAGTCTCATCCTCGGAGTGGTTGATGTGCATAGTCTGAGTTTTCCTATTGTGGTGGATCAGTATGCATATGTTTTTTCCTAACAACAATCCAAGATTACCTCCTCACTGAGAGGTAGACTTATACGTTGAATTGTACCTCAGTACAAAATCAATATCTACTCTAGTATAACGGATGGCTCCCGTTGAGATTTGTAAGCTGCAGGTACAGCTGGAGGACTTGCAGGGAAAGGGATTCACCCAACCTAGTGTATCAACCTGGGATTCTCCTATTTTGTTCGCCAAGAAGGCGGATGGGAGCTTGCGATTATGTGTCGACTACCATCACCTGAATCAGGTAACCGTAAGGAACAAGTATCCACTTCCAAGGATTGATGACATCTTCGATTAGCTGAAGGGGGGCATGATGGTTCTCGAAGAAAGACCTCAGGTCAGGCTACCACCAGCTTAGAGTTCGATACAAGGATGTGTAGAAGATGGAATTCAGGTGTTGGTATGGCCACTAAGAGTTCTTGGTTATGCTATTCTACGTAACCAATGCTCCAGCAGTGTTCACGAGTCTCATGAATAGGATCTTCCAGCCTTACGTTGATCGTTTTGTCGTAGTGTTCATCAATGATATAATGATTTACTCGACTACTAAGGCAGAGCATGCCTACCACTTGAGGGTTGTACTGGATACACTCTGAGAGCACAAGCTTTATGGTAAGCACTTGAATTTCCAATTCTGGATTCGAGAGGTTCACTTCTTGGGGCACGTCATCTCGGAGGTGGGGGTAAAAGTGGATCCAGCAATGATCGAGGCAGTGCTTGCTTGTGAGCCACTTAAGAGTGTGATGGAGCTTCGAAATTTCCTGGACCTGGATGGATACTATTGGAGGTTTGTTATAGAATTCTCTAGAGTTGCAGCACCGCTTTCATCTTTGAAAAATAAGGGAAAACCATTCGCGTGGTCAGACAGATGCCAGTAGAGCTTTTAGGAGCTGAGAAGGAGATTGACCAGTGCGCCCATCTTGAGGCTACCGAAGGAGGCCGTTGGGGACGTAGTTTACTGTGACACATCAGGGACCAGACTCGGGTGTTTCCTGATGCAGTAGCGAGTGGTGATCGCTTATGGTTGATGTTAGTAGAGACAACATGAGAAGAAATATGCTACCCATGACCTAGAGTTATCAGCAGTGGTCTTCCCCTTGAAGATGTGGCGACACTATCTGATGGGCGAGCACTTTATAGTCTACTCTGACCACCAGAGTCATAGTTATATCTTCTCGCAGATGCACCTAAACCTGAGATAGAGGCAATGGATCGAGTTCTTCCAGGATTATGACTTTGAGATAGTCCATAAACCTGGGTTTGGGAATGTTTTAGTTGATGCTATCAGCAAGAGATCAGTCATTCAACTGCTAAGAGAGGCGACAGAGAAGCTAGCCACATTCCAGATATCCTTTTTGGATAGAGATGGAGTAGCCTTTCTTCAGTCACTCACAGTCAGTTTTCCACTCCTTCAGTGAGTCAGAGAGGCACAGTGTGGGGACGTTGACTGTGAGAGGTGACATGCTGAGATATCCTCAGGGCTAGCACCCGATGGATTTTTTGAAGGAGGGGAGCATGTCATCCTCTTCAGGGGACGTACGATGGTATGAGTTGCACTAAAGGAGGAGGTGTTGAGGGAGTTCCAGACTTACCCTCTAGCAGTACATCCAGGAGTGGCGAAGATGTATCAGGACCTCAGAAGACATCACTAGTGGCTGGGTATGAAGAAGGCTATAGCAGAGTTCGTTTCACAATGCCTCACTTTTCAGCAAGTGAGGGCGGAGCACCAGGTACCAGCAGGCTTGGTATAGCCCTTATAGGTCCCAGAGTGGAAGTGGGAAGGGATCTCCATAGATTTCGTGACTGGGATTCCACGTACATCCAGAGGAAACGACTCTATATGGGTGATCATAGACCGACTCACCAAGGCGGGCCACTTCCTACCTATCAGAGAGTAGGGGTCAGTAGAGATATTGGGACGCCTCTACTTATAGGAGATCGTACGGCTTCATGGTGTGTTTTCGTCCATCATTTCCAACCGAGATTCTTGTTTAACTTCCAAGCTATGGAAGGGGTTACGTGAGGCTTGTGAGACGTAAAAACGTCTGAGCACCACCTTCCATCCTCAAACAGACGGCCAGACTGAGAGGACTATTCAGACTCTTGAGGACATGCTCCATGCATGTTTCCATGACTTTGGTCGTAGCTTGGAGGATCATCTACCCTTGGTGGAGTTTACGTACTGCAACAACTACCACTCCACCATCGGTATGGCACCATATGAGGCAATGTACGACCGACCTTGAAGATCACCTCTGTGCTAGACTGACCATGGGGAGTCAGCACTTGTAGGACTGGATATGCTTTAGGCTATGATGGAGAAGGTGTAGATCATCCAGGAGTGGATGAATACTACACAGAGCAGACAGAAGTCCTATGCTGATAAGAGATGGAGACCACTGGAGTTCGAGGATAGAAACCATGTTTTCTTACGGGTTTCACCTCGATGAGTTCTATGGAGATTTGGCAGGGGTGGCAATTTATCTCAACGTTTCATCGGACCTTTCCAGGTCCATAGCAGAGTAGGCAAGGTGGCTTACCGCCTGGCCCTTCCACCTCAATTGCACCGGGTGCATGACATCTTCCATGTATCTCAGCTAAGGAGATACGTGCACGACCTGACCCACATCACCGACCATGAGGAGCTAGACATAGATGATAGGGTGACATTAACAGAGGTCCCAGTGGAGATCAAGGATCTACAGGAGAAGGTCCTATATGGACGGTCGATTCCTCTAGTGTGCCTTCACTGGCAGCACGAGAACCTCTAGGAGAGCACTTGGGAGTGGGAGGCTCAGATGTGTGTGCAGTAACCTCATTTGTTTCCATAGTGGTTTTGTAGCTTTACAGGGACATAAATCTCTGAGTTGGGAGTAAAGTAAAGAGTAGGAAATTTCAAGGAATTTTTTTTAAATACTTTGGAATTTTATGATTCTTCGGTTTCTAACGGCACTTGATTCCGAGGCCCGTTGTGCCCGGAATGAATTTTTGATGTTTTCATTCAGGTACATTTAGTAAAAGTATGAGATGGTTTTTCTATATTTTGAACTGGTTCTTGGAATTTAAATCCGAGGACACCGTTGAACTCGCAGCGCCGGTATTCACTTAAGAGGACCTTTACCACAGTTGCGTTTTATGCAGGTTGAAAGTTAATTTTTGGGGATTTAGAATAAATTAAATAAAAATCTTGTACACAAATTTTTTTTGGTATTTATAACCTACAAGAGGAAGTTAAGGGTGGTACCAAACCCCACAAAACCACCCCTGAGAGGATTTAGTGTGGTGGGATCCACATGAACCCCCACCCTTCAACCTCCCCTCAACTCCCCATTAATTCCATATTGTTTATCTTAATAACTCCTCATATTTATTATGGTGGATCCTCTCCACCTCCCTCCCATTAAATGTTCCAACCCATCTATTTAATATCAGCATTAATTAATTGACACCTCCTTTGAATTAATATGAATGGCATGGAAATTCTATTAATTAGAGAGCCTTATTTATTTTTGCGTTGGAAAATCTCGTGTGAGGTAAGGCGCTGGAGAATTAAAAGAGGTGTGATCCTTCTTCGATGAAGAACACCATTCTTTAAGTAAGAACATTCATAATGAAGAACGCGAAGGGCTTCTTCCAACGACGCTTATTCCTCAGACGTACCTCGACGTCAAGGAGTCTACGTCGCCTACGACAACGAATCTTCCACCATCGTTGATGGAACGACACCATTATACCACATCAATCGTCTTTTGCGGATCATCTATGTACGATGTATTTCGCAAGGTAGGGGTTTTGTATATTCATTGAGTGAATAAATTGTACCCCAATCCTTGTTATTTTTTTTTCTGAATTGACATTGGCCGATTGTGACCACCTAACGTTGAGGGCGCGGGCCGAAAAAACATGGCCCAATGACCCTTTGTCATTTCTTATTTTATTCGTAATTGGGAATCAGTGACGATCGAAGGCGGCGGTCGCGCGATAGCTGTGTGAGGAGGAAACACGGCCTGCAACCGCGGGTCGCTCAGACGAAGGAGAACTGGCCGGCTAAAGTCGGCCGGGATGAAGGAGGACCGCAACGCCACAAGGGGCACCACACTGCAGAATAATGTGGCCAGCATTCCGTGGGATGCATGACGGGCGAACCAACCAGCAGGCGGCCGATCGGGCTAAGAAGAACCACGATGCCAGGAGGGCGCCCTGCTGGAGGAACCGCAGCCCGCCCGAGTGGGCCGCTTCTGACGGGAAGGCCAGTCGGCTTCGGCCATCCGGTTTGAGATGGCGGCACCACTTGGCACCCTCGGTTCGAAAAATCGCCCCCCCCTCAGACTGCTCAGCCCTCGAGCCGAGCCGCTTGGCTAGCCGGCCGAGTCGCGGCCAACTGAGCCACATCGTGCCGGGCTGGGCCACGCCCCTTTGGGCTGGGCCATGCCACTTAGGACCGGGCCGTGCCCCTCGGGACGGGCCATGCCCCTTTAGATCGGGCCACTCGGCTTGACAGGTCAGTCCCATTTCCAATTAAATGTGAATATGTTGAAGACCACGCGTCCGATCGACGCTCCATCAATGGAAATAGGACCCTCATGAAGTAGTGTTCCTTTTGAGATACTCTACTTGAGTTTTGGATGATTTTGGAAAACAGCCAGGTTTGGAATTAGCATTTTTCCAACTGGGCCCCTGGAACGGAAAAACCAATATCTCTCAGACCGGGCGTCCGATTGATGCGCCATCTGTCACGTTGGGTTACTTTTGACGAGCCTGAACTTCGGTGTACATCAGATCTAGACTTCATGATAGTTTATGTGACAAATCCATTGTTCTAGGAGTGGACGCTCCTGGAATTGAGCATGATGTGTGTGGGAAACCTAAAGGTGGCTGCGACTGTGTCGACTACTATACAGGAATCCTCCATGGGTTTGACTACATCGACTATTCTATTGGAATCATCCATGGGTTCGACAGTGATGACTACTGTACTGGAATCCTCCGTGGGTTCGACAGCGACAACTACCGTACTAGAATCCTACGTGGGTTTGACGATGATGACTACTGTTCTTGTATCCTATGTGGGTTCGGCAGTATTGACCTCTGTACTTATATCCTGTGTGGGTCTGGCAGAGTTGCTTGTCTTGTAACAAGTATGGGTCTGACAGCTTAGCTGGTCTTGTATCCTTGTTGACGCTCCTTTCATCACAAAATCTAATGATCGGAAAAGGGGAATATATGAGCACAAAATGATTCAACCTTTGAAGAAAACATCAAAAAATTGACAAAGGGATGAACAATGAAAACTTTGCCCATAGGCCGCTCAAGTTCCTTCATGGTCGCGCAAGTATACTTGCGCGACGCAACTTGGCGCGCAAGTGACTTGCGTGACCTAGTTGATAACCGCCCGGTATCCGCCCGGGGTCTTCTCCTACCTATAAATAGACCCTGTGGGCCCCCCATTCGAGAGGATCTTTTTCCAGAAACTCAGATTGAAGCTCCCGACACCCAAGTCTCTTCTCAAAGCTTCTGGAACACGTTTAAGGTAATTTCTTACCTAGAACAGAAGATCTAAAGAGAGGGAGTAAGGCCTAAGTGTTGAAACTCATCAACACTTGCGCGCCTGAGTGGTCATCCCTTAAGGGAAGTGGTTACACTTACGCGCCGCCTTATTCCTTTGATAGAACTTGTGCGTCCTTTTTTTGGATGAACCTCAAGAGGATTCTAAAGGCTCTAATGAAGAGTCGCTCAAGTATTTCAAATGCTGGTTGAATATCACGCAAGTACCCACCATGTCGCGCAGGTATACCTGCGCGACCAATACTTGCGCGCCGCCGTAGTACCTGCACGACACTCCAAGACTTGCGCGCCCCTTCCTTTTTGGGTGCCTTTCTTGCCCATTTCACCCCTCTTAAGCCATTACACCTTTTCTTTTCAAGATTCAGTCTTTAAGACACTCTCCAAATCCATTTATGGAATGATTTCTTGATTTGACTTCCTTATCTGAAAGGAATTCGGTGGAATATCTCTCAAAACCTAGTGATTTACATATCTTTATGTCACTAAATATTGAGAGTTGATTCATTCAAACTCATCCTTTAAGATGAGAGAATCCTTAACCTGGGTCTCCTTTTCAGGAGTAATCCCCAGTCCTAAGTCCTCCAAACTTGGGCATCCTCCTCAGAAGTAAGCCCCAAATTCATAAATTCCCCAAATCTGGGCATCCTCCTCAAGAGTAAGCCCCAAACCCTCTAATTTGGGCTTCCTTTTCAGGAGTAAGCCCCAGTATCAAATATGGGCATCCTCCTCAGGAGTAAGCCCCAAACCTTAATCCCTTAACCTGGGTCTCCTTTTCAAGAATAAGTCCCACTCATAATCTTGGGCTTCCTTTTCAGGAGTAAGCCCCAAGTCCCCTAACCTGGGCCTCCTTTTCAGGAATAAGTCCCAGTCATAATTATGGGCATCCTCTTTAGGAGTAAGCCCCAAGTCCCTTAATTTTTGGGCATCCTTCTTAGAAGTAAGCCCCAGATCCTCTAATTTGGGCTTCCTTTTTAGGAGTAAGCCCCAGTCTCAAATATGGGAATCCTCCTCAGGAGTAAGCCCCAAACCTTAATCCTTAACCTGGGCTTCCTTTCCAGGAATAAGCCCCAGTCATAAATCCCTTAACCTGGGCCTCCTTTTCAAGAGTAAGTCCCAGTCATAAATCCCTTAACCTGGGCCTCCTTTTCAAGAGTAAGTCACAGTCATAAATCTTGGGCTTCCTTTTCAGGAATGAGCCCCATTTCCCTTAAATTCTCTTTAACCAGTCCTAATTTACGTTTGATCAGGGATTCCTTCTCAGGAGTAAAACCCAGTTATCAATCCTCTCCTAATTTGGGTTTCCTTTTCCGGAATAAGTCCCAAGTTAGAGTATTCAAATCTCCATGAAGCACATATACCTTTATGGACCCTGTTCCTGGATTTTCTCCCTAAAAGTAAATCCTAAACCTTCATCTATCTGGGCAGTCATACATACATAAGCCCCAAACCATTTCTTATGATTGCATCTTTCATGGAACAATTGTCTAATTTTTACCAATACCTCTTGTTTCTCACACCGAGCATGACTCACGTGATCTTAGAGTGTAAAAGTAATTATGACATCCTTCTTTGAGCCATCAATCAGAAACGTCATACTCCCTTATTCGAACTAAGTGGGTTCTGATTCCTTTTCCAAAACAAAGGATACATAGGTAGCCCATATATGGGTTCGATCCCAACTTTGAAATAATTCATGACCTTCTGAATGACAATAAACTTTAAGTGCCCCACTGAGTGGCTTTAAAACCAGCCTAGTCATCATAATGACCAAGAGACTTTTATATAAATATTTTGAAGGATACCATTGAACAAGAATCTCTAAATAGATATAGATGATTCTCTATCGATGAAGAACCTCGAATACATACAAAAGAATCTCTAAATTTCTTACATATTTAATCATTGATTATTAAACTGAAGGAAAGCTCATTTTATACTTGGTAATATAATAAGGATTCACAAACATAACTTAAATCTATAAAGAGAGTCCCGGAATAGACAATAATTCCCCTCAAAAAGGTGTGATGAGTCCGACCTCCCATCCTCTCGACCAATGCAAATTCCTAAGCCTCATCAGTCCACAAGATAATGAGCGCCTACCTTTGGAAAGTAGGTCTAAATGGATGTGGAATCATTGGATGTTTCCGGTTCTACGAAAAAACCTGTTAGAAACCGATCGGAACGTTTGAATCTCCCATCCAGGAGGTCATCCCCGAATTCCGAGGGAAACAAAAAATGGTGAACCCGACGTGAATCCTTAACCAAGTTAAAATGATGTTTTACCTATTTATTAAGCCCCTATTTAAAACTCAATAAGAGAGCTAACAAAAACAATCATTGACATGTGTGCTCATCCAAAGGATGAAGTGGCTGAATTTTATCTTGATTACGTCTGTTATATCAAACAGGCACTCTTTTCCAAGATCTTCTATATTTCCATAATGGCTGCTCTCAAATTCACATCTGTGAATACTGCTGCTGCAAATACCACTGCTGCTATTCCTACTGGATCGTCATCCGCTCTGAGGATGACAACACCTACTCAGCGTCTTCAACACTGGGTATCAAATGCGCTGGTTAAGGAGTACCGTCAACACGGTACCATCCCAAATTTGGAGGCTGCCCGACAAGCCCTCCAAGTGAAAAACTCACACAGGTCGTTTGGACAACGACGACCAGTGATCAAGAGGCAGGCGGTGCTGACTACCGTCTCCAACCATTTCGGGTCGTTATCCCCAGAACGCAATTTCCATTTGCTCCCTTACTCTGAGGATGTGAATGAGCAGGTCCCTCAGGGCCTTAATTCAAAAAGACAGGAGTCCCTCCCGAGGGATCCCATCAACAATCGCCGCCAGACTCATGCAGCAGTGTGCCCTCAACATGATGAGGGTACCGACTCCAGGCATTCAGATCAGGTTCCTCGAACCAGAGCAGGCAAGAAGAACCGCCAGAGACGGAATCCGGTTAACAATGGGAAGGTTTTCATCCATGCCATATTCGGAGAAGTCCACCAACCTAACTTGGTGGCGAATAACGAGCAGGCACACACACCTGTTCATTTTAATTCCGCTGTCCAGCAGACTCGTCTGGAAGCATCACGCCAATCCCGCCAGGCAATTCCGGCGGAGTACAATAGGCAGGAACATACACCTGCATATACATCATCAGTTTGTCAGCAGGATCGCCTGACTACATATGATGGATCTCGTCAACCACGTTTGGTGAAGTGTAATCAGCAGTCACATACACCTGCTAGTACTAATCAATCCTACCAACAGTCTCGCTTGGTAGCGCACAGAAAAGTCAGTCGGAAAGCTCCGACGACAAATAAAAGGCAGACTAAACTCTCTGCCTCCACACTTGAGTACTGTCAGGATTCACTGACAGGAAAAGGAGGACAGGAGCAGACACATACACCTACTCCAAGCCCGGAATGGACGTATATCCCCGTTCCGGCGGCTGAAGTCAGCAAACATATTTTGTCAATGGTGAAAGAGAAGAAGAAAATTCCTGCTCATATTCTGGATGCTTTCCAGGATATCATAACAGCTTCAGCATCATCTCAGGGACAGACACATAAATCTATCCCTAGCAGTGGAGTGACACATCAACGATTCACTTCGGAACAGTCACACACATCTGTTCCAGTCCAAGAGGGTTATGGGGCATACTCCCCCATATCATATGGACAACCAAGTCAGGCACATACACCTGATTTGAGTGGAGATCGTCAGCCTAACCTGACCATCTTTCCTGATCAGGCACATACACCTACTCAGAGTAACGACTTTCGTCAACAAGTGGTTTCCAAGGTGAGTAAGAAGGCATCTAAAAAAAAGATCCACCCAGCACAGTCAGGAGATCAAAGGCCAATTTGTAACAAGGCCTTGCTCGATGCTGGAGTTCTTGAAGCCCTCAGACATTTATCTGTTGGAATTCAAGATTCTACTCCCTCAGTTCCCAATAACGGGAACATTAATTCCAAAAGTCTTCAACAGAAACTTCCTCATGAAGGCTTGCTTCATGAAAATTCGGTCAATCTTGAAGTTTCTTCTTCAGATGAGATCCACAGGAACCCTCTGTGTGGTCAGAAGACCAAGGAGCAAGAGATTTCATCTTTTGATGTAACCCATTATGGTGGTCCTCCCTATGATGATGAATTTTGCTGTGAAAGTCCTTTCCGTAGTAGTGAGTCACATTGCCTGGAAAATACTCCAGTGGACAATGTAGTGCCGAGAAAGCCCTCTTATCTTGAGGCACTTGAAAATGCGAAACCAGTCATGTCTGATGCTTTATCTCTAGCAAGTGAAATACTTTCTCAATCAGAAGATAGCCCAGGGTGTAGGTCATTCTCCGAACCACCCCTAAGTCATGCATCTTCTAGTTTGATCAATGATCTCTCTACCAATCTTGTTGAATCCGATGAAGCAACATGGAAACAACAACTCTGGTCAAAAAAGGTAGAAGAATCTTCATTTAATGATAAACAGGAAATGCTGAACATGAGAAAAAAACTGGCGAAAAGTGAGGTACCAGTCATGTTTTGGCCTTTGGATGACTCCCAGTATGATATTCCAAAGATGTTGATGGAAGATGGAGTCCATGATATTCGTCTCAACATATGGAAAAATCATTGTCAATTGAAGAAGAAGGTATTATCTTATGATGAATATGAAAATCATCTTAAGATAATAGAAGGGCTACAACGTCAAATTGATTTGGCATCTCTATCAGTCTCTCGGTATCCGAAGGCTAAAAAGCAACAGAGAACCCTTCAACGTTCATGCCTTGGAGCACTAAGAAAATTGTGTCAGTTAATTGCCAATGCTCCATCTGGTGTTCATATCAGAGGATGGGGTGTTCACGGAGCACTACATTTCAAAGTTCTTTCCAGTCAGCAATGCCCGCCAAAAATGGTCTCATCCAATGTTATTGCCCAGGGACGGCCATATCCAATGGGCTTTGTTCATAATCAAAAGCTTGCTCAAGAACAGGCTTCAACTAGTTCCTCTCAAAATCAAGCATATAGAGAACAAGTTGTTGAATTACTCCTACATCAAGCAGGTGAGAATATTGCACAAGCCTCTCGTATGGAGAAAACACATCATCAAATGACAGATGTTTCGGAAATCATCCAACGGTCTATTGAACCATGTGATAAAAGTGGATACAGGCTAATGCATCCATCTAATTTCCGAACTAGGATTTTCAAGATCAAGAGAACTTTTAATAAGTTATTAGACATAGCATGTCAAGAGCCACCCCAGCTTATCAGACTGGGGACTCCTTTAACCCAACCCTCAGAGTCAACAAATGGGATTCGAGGAGTTGAGTGGAAGCAGCAGGAACATCCCCAGTTCTCGAGACTGGGGACACTTTCAAATCATCAATCCCCTTCTCAGAGAATATCGGTCTTTTCTCAATTGGGAAAGAAGCCCCAAGAGGAACGAAGAGCCAAATTATCAAGAGATTCCCTCCAAGTTATAGCTCGTCAAGAAGTTCCTAAAAGATTAAATCAAAAAAATGCATTGTCTCATCAAAGACATGAAAGAAGACAATATCACAGAAATGTTGATAGAAGGGATGTGATGAATTATACATCAATCAATGTCATCAATGCCGTTGTTGCTAATCCACCAGAGGAGACTCACTCAGGGGACTCAGATGAAGAGCGTCCTGCTCAAAAAAATGTACGCGCCCATAGAAATGAAGAAGGTGTGTGTACACAAAGTCAAAGGATTACTCAGAACCTTGGTAATCCACTTCCTTCTCTCCAAAAATTATCCAACAAAGGGAGGGGAAAGAGTCAGGTTATATACCCTTCCTCTGGAGAAGGTCAATTGCTCTCGTTAGAGCAATGGTTTTCACAACAAGAGGAAGAAATGAAAGAATTAAGAAGGTTGAATGCAGAACTACTTCAGAGTAGTCTTCTTCTTAAGAATGATGATGTCTGATAGCTAAAGGAATTTGTTGTAACTACTGAGATGGATCAGGAGTATCCTCCTTTATCAGTACACCCTCATAGGTCTAATCCTACGGGTCAAACGCAACAACGGTTGGCAGTGCTACTATCAGTTGCAGCACCAATCACCACGTCTGTCCAAGCTCCATTCATTGCACCTACCCAAGACCAAATTCAACCTGATGATTCTCAAAAGTTAATAACTCCTATTGAATCATTAACAGCTCGGTTAGAAACTATGGAAGGGAAATGTGCACAAGTTCAACCAGAAAAGAAAGTTTACCCTGAATGGGTAGATTTAATTTCTCCTCCATCTACTTTTGGAAACCCTGTTTTCCCTACTTTCAATGGATCAGGCGACCCTGAACAACATTTGACGCATTACATGTCTTGTTGTGATCCTATGATGGGAACTCCAGAGCAGCAAGAAGCAGTGAAACTCAGATGCTTCGTGCAAACCTTGCAAGGACTAGCTTTTGTCTGGTATACAAGCTTGCAATCCCGGTCAATCTTCATATGGGAGGATCTTCTTCAAAAATTCCTTCTTCAGTTCAGCTCAACTTTTCCAAAAACGACAGTTTTCGATCTTACAAACTGCAAGCAAAGGGAGAATGAAAGTGTCTCTGATTTCATTACTCGCTGGAAGGGATTAACGTATTCCCTGAGTTTATCACTCCCTCAGGAAGATCTGTTGCCAATCTGTGTGGCAAATTTGTGCGACGAATTACGCACACCATTGATCCCTGTGAAATACACAGGAGGGTTTCGAGACCTTACTTCAATCGCTCAGCAGATTGAAGATTCCCTTATACAGGCTAAGGTTAAATCTCATGTAATTCCATCAGCTTCAGGAATGAGAATGGGTAAAGCAGAAACTGCTACAAATATGCTTAAACAAGCACCTGTACCAATTTCTACTTCAAAACCTTCATCTTCTCGAAGGGCTCCACCTCCTGAATGCCAGAAAATAAGTCCGTTTCGTCGAATTGATCAAAAAGATCAACGACGAAAACAATTTGAGGATTTGAAGAGTAAAACATACTCCTTCCGAAATGAGCATGTTCCTGGTTACTTCATTTCAACTCTGGAAAATAATTTTGTTCAATTAACAGTGCCCAAGAGGCCAAACAAGGAAGGAGATGAAGACCGTCCCAATTATTTTCCCTTTCATCAAATGTTAGGGCATCCCATCCAGGAGTGTTTTTTCTTTAAATACCTCCTGCAAAAGATGGTCGACTTGGGACAAGTCAAGTTAAAAGGTTCTTCGACTCAGGTAGCATGTGTTACTGCTACAGTTCCAAAGGAGGAAGGTGAATGGAAAGAAGTCAAAAGCAGAAATGCACAGAAGTATGATGATTGGATGGTCAGAAAGACAATCAACCGGACTCATGCCTTTTTGCGAACACAATTAAAGAAACAAATTGTGTCTTCTGCCATGAATATTGCGGTAAAACCCTCTTCGTCAGAGGGAAAATCCTCAAAGAAACGGTTTGATTCAAAGAAGAAAAAAGAATCAGAAGAAGATGAGTATGTGTCAAATCCTAAATTGTCTTTGACTCTGGCAGACATTATTCCATCTACTTCAAAACCACGGGCACCGCCCCTTCAAACGGCACAGCCTAAACAGGCTAGTCAGGCAAAGTCTTTATTAGACGAAGAGTTAATCTTCAGTTCTGTTAATATGATTCAATTAACAGATCCGTATTCCAGTCGTAATTTCAATTTTGATGAGCCTGAATTCCTTGTATCAAATAAGGGTATCCGTGGAAGTTCCCAAGGTTCAGGATACAGGGGAAGACGTGGATCTTTCCGAAGCCACTACTCCAATTCTACCCCTGCTAGCACTGTTTATGCAGCAGAAACTCGTGGTAGAGCCCTTCAACAAGCTCAAAAAGAACAAGAAGGTTCTTCTAGTAATAGCCAACTCAGTCTTGGCACAGTTATTTTGGAAGACCGATTGAAAATTCCATCTTCTTTATCTCAGCAAGTAAATGAATCTAATCGGTCTAATCTTCCAAAACCAAGGATGTTGCCAACTTCTATCCCAATACAAGATGCATCAGCTTCCAAAGCGTCTGCTTCCAAGGTACCTGCTAAACCGCATATTCCTATTGGGAAATGCAGACCTTTAGATCAAAAGTATGATATATTGAAACACTTGGCCCAAGTACCTGCCAAGTTATCAATTTTTGATGCTTTGAATCTGTCAAAAGATCTTTGGGAAGCACTCATCGAAGCTTTGTCAAGTCCTTAGGAGTTTGAAGCTGAAATTGCTGCAGCTGAAGTCTATTACATAGAGAATAATCCTGTAGAATGCCATGCAGTGATATCTTTTACTGATAAAGATGATGATGATGCTGTGCATGGGCACATAAAACCTTTGTACTTATCTGACAAAGTCAATGGTGTAGATATCCGAAGAGCTTTCATTGACAATGGTTCAGGAGTCAACCTCATGCCCATTCGTACACTTCGTCGATTGGGCCTCACGGAATCTGATTTATCTCCTTCTACCATGATGTTACAAGGATATGATAAAAATGAACAAGAACCACTGGGCGAATTTACACTCAGAACTCAGTTTGGAAATCTTGTATCCAATTCGGATTTCATGATTGTTGATCAAGACTCAACTTTCAACGTCTTGCTTGGAAGACCCTGGCTACATCAGCATGCAGCTATTCCTTCATCATACCATCAATGTCTCAAATACTGTTTCAATTTTCAAGTTGGAACATTGTATGGTGATAAGACCCCGTTCAAGACATGTGAGTCTCAACACATTGAGGTAGAATTTTATCACATGAAGGGAAGAGAAAAATCTACAATGAATGAAATTACCAAAGTTAATGCTCCATATGGTTTGGAGAAAATTCCAATAAATCCATTTATGCATGTGAGTACAGATTATGTGTTACTTATCAGTAAAATTGACAAAATAGGCCCAAATCAAAATACTCTTATGGAAAGATCCATAATGTCAATTACGGAAATTGAGCCAGACAACATGGGAGAAATTGGTAACCTACCAAACAGTGATGAAAGCACAAATGGTGACATCTTCATTTCATCTGCTGAAATCCAACAGGTCTATACTTTTCCAATCAGGAAGGAAGAAGTTATAGCAACATCGGAGTTGAATAATGATTTCAATTCTCAATCCATCATCTCCTCTTTATTTCCCAAAGAATACCCTTTATCATCAATAGGGTCGGAAATAGAAGCTTCTTCTTCAAAATATGCAAATTTTGACATCTTCTCTGATCATGAAAATTTCATTTTTTTCATCTAATATGCAAGTAGAAATGGAAGAAATAGCACATGATGAAGAGGAAGAGGAAGATCCTAGAGATGCTCCTCCAGTATTTGAAGAGGGTATCTCTACCACTGTGGATGAACTCAGAGAAATAAATCTGGGTACAAAGAAAGATCCACGCCCCACTTTAATTAGTGAGGCCATGACCCTTGAAGAGAAAGAAATGTATACTTCTTTTCTAAAGAAAAATAAAGATATTTTCACTTGGAACTATACAGAAATTCCTGGGCTTGATCCTGATATTGCTACTCATCATTTGGGTTTACCAAAAGAACATCTAGGATTTAAGCAAGCCGTGAGAAGAACACACCCAACCTATGCTTCCAAAATTAAAGTTGAAGTGGATAAGCTGATCAAAGCTAACTTCGTCAGAGAAGTTCAGTATCCCAAGTGGTTGGCTAATATTGTCCCTATAAAGAAGAAGAACAGACAAATTATGGTTTGCATCGATTTCAGAGATCTTAATCGGTATTGTCCTAAAGGTGATTTCCTAGTTCCAATTACAGAACTCTTAATTGATGCGACGGCTGGCTATGAAGTACTTTACTTCATGGATGGATATTCCGGATATAATCAGATCCGAATGGCCCCATAAGATGAGGAATCTATAGCCTTCAGAGCCCCTCATGGTGTGTTTTGTTACCGGGTGATGCCCTTTGGTTTAAAGAATGTAGGTGAAACATATCAACGCGCCATGCATCGTATCTTCAAACCTTTCTTAGGGAAGTTTGTTGAATGCTATGTAGATGATTTGGTGGTTAAATCCAAACAACGTTCTAATCACTTGGCTGATTTGGAAGTCATATTCCACAAGCTTCGACAACATAATTTGAAGATGAACCCCTTAAAACGTGCTTTTGGTGTAACCTCAGGAAAATTCCTCGGCTTTTTTGTACGCCATCGTGGTATTGAAGTCGATCCTAAGAAGACCAAATTAATCTTTGGTATGTCACCTCCTCAGAATTTGAAATAATTAAGAGGACTTCAAGGACACTTAGCCTATATTCGGCGTTTCATCCCCAATTTGGCAGGCAAAAGTTTACCCTTTACCAAATTATTGAAAAAAGGAGTCACTTACCAGTGGACTGAAGAATGTCAAGAAGTGTTTGATGTTCCCAAGAAATACCGCTTGAGTCCACCAGTACTCATGCCACCTGTTGAAGGTAGACCACTTATCCTCTATGTGACAGTTCTAGAGCGATCATTGGGTGCCTTTCTCGCTCAAATGAATGATGCTGGGAATGAAAATAGCCTCTACTATCTCAGTATAACTATGCTTGAAGTAGAAACCCGGTATTCAAGTATTGACAAGTGCTGCCTGGCATTAATCTTTGCAGTTCAGAAACTGAGACACTACCTGCAACATCACGAGGTCCAATTGGTATCTCGCAATAATCCGCTCAAATTTATCCTTAGTCGTCCAATGCTTACAGGACTTCTAGCAAGGTGGGAAGTTATTTTGCAGCAGTTTGACATTCAGTATGTATCTCAAAAGGCAATAAAGGGCCAAGCTCTGGCTGATTTCCTGACTGAACATCCCTCAATAGAAGACACGTCTTTAGATATTGAACTCCATGATGAGGAAGTTTTTTCTATTCAAGAGTGTCCTCAAACATAAGAAATGTATTTTGATGGTGCTTCCAGAAGTCCAACAGGGAAGAAAATGGAAAATCCTAAATTCAACAAAGTTGGTTTAGGAATTGTACTCATTTCTCTAGATAAGGCATTGTTACCTTATTCCTTTTTATTGTGGGAAGGTGGTACCAATAATGAAGCCGAATACCAAGCTCTTATCACAGGCTTGGAGTTAGCACTTCAAGCACAAGTGAATCACTTAAAGGTGAAAGGTGATTCAGACCTGGTAATCAAAAAAGTCAATGGGGATTATGCCATCAGAAAAGAAGAGTTAATCCCTTTTTATGATTACATCAGAAATTTAATGGCGGAATTCCCTTCAGAACCGAAATTTTTTATGTCCCAAGATCACAAAATGCTCAAGTTGATGCACTGGCTAATATAGCCACAGCTCTAGAAGATCTAAATCGGGACAAGACAACCATCAGTATTGCCCACCGTTGTGCAATTTCACCTTATGTTCAAGCCAGAACAGAGGAAATTAATGAAATTAGTCCCATTCCTGAACCGTATGGTCATACTACAGGATGGATGTCACCTATCAGGGAATACCTTCAAAATGGAACACTTCCACCTGATAGAGCCGAGAAAGAACAAATCCGACGACGTGTGGTCAGCTTTACTCTTTATGATGGCCCAAACCACCTAGAGAAAATTCTCTACAAACGTGGGTTTGATGGAGTTCTCTTCAGATGCATTGATGGTGAAGAGACAATGGCTGTCATGAAAGAAGTGCATGCAGGAGTCTGTGGTGCCCACCAGTCTGGACATAGATTGTCTGATCAAATTTGAAGGTTTGGATACTTTTGGCCTTCAATGATGCAAGATTGTGTTCATTTCACAAAGAAGTGTCATTCATGTCAAGTACATGCCAACTTCATTCATCAACCTCCAGAGTTGCTTCATACAGCTAAATACTCATGGCCATTTTCCACATGGGGAATGGATGTGGTGGGACCTTACCCTTCAGCTACGGCCAAGCAGTTTAAGTACATTCTTACTGCTACTGATTTATTTTCCAAATGGGCAGAGGTAGTACCTCTCAAAGAAGTCAGTTCTAAATGCATTGTTAGCTTCATCAAGTCTAACATCATTACTAGATTTGGTGTCCCTCATACCATATTGACGGACAACGACACCAATTTCTGTTCTTCTGAGGTGAAGAAATTGTATCAAGAATACAACATTAAATCCAACCATTCATCTCAGTATCATGCGGCAGCCAATGGCCAAATAGAAGCCTTTAACAAGACACTTTCAAATATACTGCAAAAGATGGTGGATAAAGATAAGAGGTCATGGCCTGATAAACTCTTTCATGCTTTATGGGATTATCGGACTACCACCCGCAATGCAACGCGGTCAACTCCATATTCGTTGGTATATGGAAATGAAGCAGTCTTGCCAATTGAAGTTCAATTTCCCTCACTCAGAGTAGCCATTTGTGATCAGTTATCTACAGATGAGCAATCCCAAAATCAATTGAATGAATTGGAATGGTTAGATGAGAAAGGATTGTGCACTTTGAACCACTCGGAAATCTATCAGAATCAAATAGCACGAGCTTTTAACAAAAAAGTTCTCTTCATTCATTCATTCAGGGAGAATTGGTATTAGTTCTCAGAACTCCAATGATACCAGGAAAGAAACCTCCCAAGCTTGAACCAAAATGGGAAGGACCTTATTCAATACATAGGCTCTACTCCAATTGAGCTTATCCATTAATCTCGATGGATGGAGAACTCATTACAACTCCAACTAATGCCAGATTTTTGAAGAAATATTTTGTATAAACTACAAAATATTCGTATGATGTCCCCGCAACATGACACTAAACTGTGCAGCACCAATATGTCCCCGCAACATGACACTAAACTGTGCAGCACCATTATGTCCCCGCAACATGACACTAAACTGTGCAGCACCATTATGTCCCCGCAACATGACACTAAACTGTGCACCACCATTATGTCCCCGCAACATGACACTAAACTATGAAACACCATTATGTCCCCGCAACATGACACTAAACTGTGCAACACCATTTTGTCCCCGCAACATGACACTAAACTGTGTAGCACCATTTTGTCCCCACAACATGACACTAAACTGTGCAGCACCATTATGTCCCCGCAACATGACACTAAACTATGCAACACCATTTTTTCCCCGCAACATGACACTAAACTGTGCAGCACCATTTTGTCCCCGCAACATGAAACTAAACTGTGCAGCACCATTTTGTCCCTGCAACATGACACTAAACTGTGCAGCACCATTTTGTCCCTGCTACATGACACTAAACTGCGCAACACCAATAGTCCTAACTGCAAGACTTTAAACTGCATAGTCCCTTTTTTACGTCCTACATGACGTTAAACTATGATTTCCCCGCAACATGACCCTAAACTGTGCAGCACAAGTTCATCCTTGCTATATGACGTTAAACTATACAGCAATGGTCCTGTATGACCTTAAACTGCAACTTCATCCCACATGACGTTAAACTGTGAAAACGTTCCCTAAATGGTCTAGTATAACCTTAAACTGCATCATCAACGGTCCATGCATATGACCCTAAACTATTTTGCAAGTCCCCTACATCCAGCAAGACGTTAAACTGTGACGTCCTAACTACATGATGCTAAACTGTATAAAAGTCCCTTACGTCCAGAAAGACGTTAAACTATATAATCATCAAAGGTCCTATATGACCTTAAACTACACCACCGTCCAACATGACATTAAACTGCACCATCCACGGTCCATGCATATGACCTTAAAATATTCGCACTTTCATCCAACATGACGTTAAACTGTGGAAAAAAAATCCCAATGCGTCCAACATGACGTAAATGGTGTGTCATTTTGTCCTTATTGCATGACATTAAACTGCGCAGTCCCCCTTTCTTCCAACATGACGTTAAACTCTATTGTCCCCATCGTCCTAACTACATGACGCTAAACTGTACATAAAGTCATTGATATGTCCTACATGACACTAAACTGTATTTTGTCCCTGCTATATGACACTAAATTGCACAGCACCAACAGTCCTAACTGCAAGACTTTAAACTGCATAGTCCCTTTATATGTCCTACATGACATTAAACTATGAATCGTTAAGGTTGTTGTTACCTCTTGTTTCTCACACAGAGTATGACTCACGTGAGCTTAGAGAAAACCTCAACCGTAACACTCTCTTTGGGCCACTAACCATGTATGAGTCCCAACAACATTTTATTTAGATCGTTGTCCCCAAGAACAACTTGATCATTAATTCATTCTTTAATTGAACTACACGGACTTTGATCCTTGCCCTCCAGGCTGGGTATGTAGGCAACCTCCCAGGGTTCAAGCCCAAAAACAATATATTCACATCGATTCACCACCATCTCATATGGTGTTGATTCGTGAAACCGCCCCTAGCATCAATATCTTTACATTGATTCACTTTCGTCCTTGTTATATGACGTTAAACTATGTAACACTTTTGTCCGGTATGACAATAAACTACAATACTCTTTGATTTCCTCATTTGAGAGAGAAGTATTATTAAAATTGATTTTTCAATCATGTTTCATTTCAAAAGACTACGTGCATACATGGTAATACCTAAACTTTTTATCTCAGGATAAACCATCATTGCACTAAAGTCCCCTTTCACCCTTCACATGTACGAACCAAATTTGTACAAAGGGTAGTTCTAGAACTACGTGGGCTTGATTCCCATCCTTATGGGATACGTAGGAACGTTCGAGTATCCCTCGAATCCGGCCCCAAGTTTTTTGGGCCTAACCCCAAATTTCACTTTCAGTCCCTTGGCTGAAAAGTCCTCATGAAAACACACATTGTGTATTCATTATTATGGTCCGAACTCTATGACCCTAAACTAAGATCTCTCATACTTTCGTACTGCATGACGTTAAACTGCATTTCAAGAACTACGTATGGCTTGATTCCCAGTCTTATGAGATACGTAGTGAAGTCCAAAATTTCAATTCAGGAACTAGCCAGAACATGATTATGGTTATCATTGACCTATGTATCTCTATATACATTGGACAATACCCATCTTTATGTGTTATAATCCTAACCTTAAATATTTGCAGATCTTCATAACCCTTTTCATGACTTTTAGTCACAAAAATGTCAAACTTCTGAGAATTCTTTTGCCTGACTATGCAGCACGTGCCCATAGGTGGCCTTGCATAAACAGTCTACATAATAGACTTGTTAGCCAAAAGATACTATTTTATTTAACTATGCAGCATGTTCCCATAGGTGGCCCTACATAATTCAACCCCCTAACGGGTTTGTTGGATAATAGTAACTTCATTCTTGGGAAGAATGCCTCTTTTGTCCTTATTTGTCTTAAATGACGGTATGTAGGGATCTGCAAAAAATAGCCATCCTTAACATATTTTCCCCATGTCCTTTTTCATGATCTGAAAGTATTCAAGTCTATGGTTTATGCTCTCCATATTCTTCTTCCCTACGTTTGGGTCAGACCTTCGTAGGAGTGATATTCATCCAGTTCTTCGATAATCTTGTCTGGAAATATCTTCTCCACATTCAAGTATCTCTTTCCATACAACAAACTCTATACTTTAGAGAATTTGAATCTCCATAAACATTCACTGGCTTTTAGCACTAGGAAAGTAAATTTCTGAGAGTTCTTTTTCCTGACTATGCAGCACGTGCCCATAGGTGGCCTTGTATAAACAGTCCACATAACAGACTTGTCAGCCGAAAGATGCTATTTATTTGACCATGCAGCCAATGCCCTTAGGTGGCCCTGCATAATTCAACCCCCTAACGGGTTTTGTTAAATAATAGTAACTTCATTCTTGGAAACTACTTCTTCTAATGCCTTTTAGCTCTTTTTCATATCATTCCTCAGATTCAAATATTCTTAAGTCATAGTTTACATATTTTCTCTCATACGTGAGTATGGTAATATGTTTTCAGATAAATTGTCATGGAATTGAATCATTTTTAATCCATTTTCAGTCAAAGCTATTTCGACCTTAAACATTAGCCCCTTTATGTCCGGTATGCATGACTTTAAACTGCCCAAAAAAGACAAAGGAACTCTGAATAAAAGTCAAGTTCCAGCTCACTAAATATACATTTTTGTATGATTTAGGTAATATTGAGCAATTAAAAGGTTCAAAGTTTGTAGGGTTATTTGTAATAATCCTAGTAAAAATCAAACTATGCTTACTAAACCCATTGGCTTAAGTAAATTTCAAGTAGGTAGTGAAAGATTGCAGGTACAAATGATTGAAGATGAAAGTGTTTTTCATTGATACACAAGAGTTAGAAGGACATCCACAGACTGGAGTCTCTTCTCTTTTTCAAAGAATTACAAGAGGCTTTGAACATAACTCTTCATTTGATTTACGACATCCTGAGATTTATCAGCAGTTACTTGAAGCTCGTGCACTTGACCAGCTTCACTCTTTTCAGCTTGATGAAGTGCCTTCTTAGCATCTGTGATGGATTTCATGCCATTCATATGAGTTTCATCCAATGATTTATTAAGCTGATCAAGTTCCCCAATAACAACATCTAACTGTTGCTGGAGTTCCACCTGCTGGACAACTTTTTCTTTAATTTTATGCTTCAGCTCCTTCATCTTGGCAGCATAATCAGCTTCAGCTTGGGATACCTCAGCCTCAAATTCGCCTATGTTGACTGACAGTTTCACTCTGATCAAATCTTCGTGACTTTTTTGAGCCTGCTCCCTCCTAAAAATGATCTGTTTCACCATGGCGTGTATCTTTTCATATCGAAAACCACCAAGTCCTAGTATAAAAAATTGGGATGACAATCGAGAAATTCGGGATCAGATGCTATACACGACCAAATGATGTGTATTTATAGGCTAGGAAGCCTATCTGCACGCCGTACCTAGTGCGCTTAAGGCCTGCGCGGAGAGAACTTGCGCGCCACCTTTACGCCATCAAGACTTGCACGCCCCCTTTTCCTTTGGATGTATTCGATTTCCACAGAGTCAAATCCTCATTTTTCTCCGGATCCAACTCTGAGGGGGGACTTTTGTTGACGCTCCTTTCGTCACAGAATCTAAAGATCGGAAAAGGGGAATATATGAGCACAAAGTGATTCAACCTTTGAAGAAAACATCAAATAATCGACAAAGGGATGAACAAGGAAAACTTTTCCCATAGTCCGCGCAAGTTCCTTCATGGTCGCGCAAGTATACTTGCACGACGCAACTTGGCGTGCAAGTGACTTACGCGACATAGTTGATAACCGCCCGGTAACCGCCCGGGGTCTTCTCCTGCCTATAAATAGACCTTGTGGGCCCCCCATTCAAGAGGATCTTTTTCCAGAAACTCGGATTGAAGCTCCCGACGCCCAAGTCTTTTCTCAAAGCTTCCGGAACACTTCTAAGGTAATTTCTTACCTAGAACGGAAGATCTAAAGGGAGGGAGTAAGGCCTATGTGTTGAAACTCATTAACACTTGTGAGCCTGAGTGGTCAGCCCTTAAGGGAAGTGGTTACACTTACACGCCGCCTTATTCCTTCGATAGAACTTGTGCGTCCTTTTTTTGGATGAACCTCAAGAGGATTCTAAAAGATCTAATGAAGAGTCGCTCAAGTATTTCAAATGCTGGTTGAATATCGCGCAAGTACCCACCATGTCGCGCAGGTATACCTGCGCGACCAATACTTGCGCGCCACCGCAGTACCTGTGCGACATTCCAAGACTTGTGCGCCCCTTCCTTTTTGGGTGCCTTTCTTGCCCATTTCACCCCCTTAAGACATTACACCTTTTCTTTTCAAGATTCAGTCTTTAAGACACTCCAAATCCATTTATGGCATGATTTCATGATTTGACTTCCTTATCTGAAAGGAATTCGGTGGAATATCTATCAAAACCTAGTGATTTACATATCTTTATGTCACTAAGGATTGAGAGTTCATTCATTCAACCTCATCCTTTAAGATGAGAGAATCCTTAACCTGGGTCTCCTTTTCAGGAATAATCCCCAGTCCTATGTCCTCCAAACTTGGGCATCCTCCTTAGAAGTAAGCCCCAAATTCTTAAATTTCCCAAATCTGGGCATCCTCCTCAGTAGTAAGCCCCAAACCCTCTAATTTGGGCTTCCTTTTCCGGAGTAAGCCCCAGTCTCAAATATGGGAATCCTCCTCAGGAGTAAGCCCCAAACCTTAATCCCTTAACCTGGGTCTCCTTTTCAAGAATAATCCCCAGTCATAATATTGGGCTTCCTTTTCAGGAGTAAGCCCCAAGTCCCCTAACCTGGGCCTCCTTTTCAGGAATAAGTCCCAGTCATGATTATGGGCATCCTCTTTAGGAGTAAGCCCCAAGTCCCTTAATTTTTGGGAATCCTTCTTAGGAGTAAGCCCCATATCCTCTAATTTGGGCTTTCTTTTCAGGAGTAAGCCCCAGTCTCAAATATGGGCATCCTCCTCAGGAGTATACCCCAAACCTTAATCCTTAACCTGGGCTTCCTTTTCAGGAATAAGTACCATTCATAAATCCCTTAACCTGGGTCTCCTTTTCAAGAGTAAGTCCCAGTCATAAATCCCTTAACCTGGGCCTCCTTTTCAAGAGTAAGTCCCAGTCATAAATCTTGGGCTTCCGTTTCAGGAATAAGCTCCAAGTCCCTTAAATTCTCTTTAACCAGTCCTAATTTACGTTTGATCTGGGATTCCTTCTCAGGAGTAAAACCCAGTTATCAATCCTCTCATAATTTGGGTTTCCTTTTCAGGAATAAGTCCCAAGTTAGAGTATTCAAATCTCCATGAAGCACATATACCTTTATGGACCCTGTTCCTGGATTTTCTCCCTAAAATTAAATCCTAAACCTTCATCTATCTGGGCAGTCATACATACATAAGCCCCAAACCATTTCTTATGATTGCATCTATCATGGCACAATTGTCTAATTTTTACCAATACCTCTTGTTTCTCACACCGAGCATGAATCACGTGAGCTTAGAGTGTAAAAGTAATTATGACATCCTTCTTTGAGCCATCAATCATAAACGTCATACTCCCTTATTCGAACTACGTGGGTTCTGATACCTTTTCCAAAACAAAGGATACGTAGGTAGCCCATCTATGGGTTCGATCCCAACTTTGAAATAATTCATGTCCTTCTGAATGACAATAAACTTCAAGTGCCCCACTGAGTAGCTTTAAAACCAGCCTAGTCATCATAATGACCAAGAGACTTTTATATAAATATTTTGAAGGATACCATTGAACAAGAATCTCTAAATAGATATAGATTATTCTCTATCGATGAAGAACCTCGATTACATATAAAAGAATCTCTAAATTTCTTACTTATTTAATCATTGATTGTTAAACTGAAGGAAATCTCATTTTATACTTGGTAATATAATAAGGATTCATGAAAATAATTGAAATCTATAAAGAGAGTCCCGGAATAGACAATAATTCCCCTAAAAAAGGTGTGATGAGTTCAACCTCCCATCCT
Organism: Viscum album; assembly: GCA_963277665.1. Lineage (NCBI taxonomy): Eukaryota > Viridiplantae > Streptophyta > Magnoliopsida > Santalales > Viscaceae > Viscum > Viscum album. Next base: position 1,472,299,790 of record OY728158.1, read on the forward strand.
CTTGACCAATGCAAATTCCTAAGCCTCATCAGTCCACAAGCAAATGAGCACCTACCTTTGGAAAGTAGGTCCAAATGGATGTGGAATCATTGGATGTTTCCGGTTCTACGAACAAACCCGTTAGAAACCGATCGGAACATTTGAATCTCCCATCCAGGTGGTCATCCCCGAATTCCGAGGGAAACAATCCTGTGTGGGTATGACAGCTTAGATGAATCAGTGACTACATCTCATCATCTCTTCGCCATTTGAAAGATGTATACCTGTGTGAGATGAGTCTTGAATTTCAATCAGTATCATCGATGTGATTGACTTATTTCTTGTGTGGACTAGGTTGTGCTTGGGCTTGAGAGTAGGCGATGAACTGTGATGGATAACGTAGGTATATGTATGGGAATATACCTAAGTAGAGTTGGTTGTTACTTCGTGATTGTATCTTTCTTCTGTGGTTTATCCTTTGTGGATTTTGGGAGACCTTCGGGGGTCTCGTGGTCCCTACTGAGTATTATATACTCACCCCTACACGGTCTATGACCACACTATGTTGTGTTGGATACAGAAGACGGACAACACTGATCGAAGTGGAGGCTCGTGGAGTTGGACGGTACCCGGATGTGGACCACTTGGCGAGACGTACACGGATCGGACGGCCGGACCCAAGGTGCTGAGGAGGCCATCTGTACCCACCCTTTAGGTTGGATTCCTAGAGGAAAACTCCTTGGTTGTTGTTTTACATTACTACAGTTGTTCTAGATTTTCAGTTGTACTGTACTTTACAGTTGGGTTTGTATACTAGCCCATTTACTTTTCAGCACATACTTTTGTACTCAGCTTTATTTAGTTCTTTCTTCAATTGTATACTATGTCGTGTTTGTTTACTTTATAAAGGAAATTTTTTCCCATTGTATAGGGATTTACACCTTTGGTGCTAGTTTCCAGCCCCTAGCCTATGGAAGGACGGCTTGGGGTAGTCACGGAATGGGCCCTGAGGACGGGTCGTGACATGGTTAGACATCCAGAGTTAGTGTTCCTTCTTCTGATAGTAGGAAGTGCCTTAGGGATTCTGGTCGAGGAGATCAGAGTAGACGGGATGCACCTTCTAGTAGCTAGGTATTTGTGCTACCAGTGTGGGAGGATGGGCATACGAGGCCACATTGCCCAAGAGACCCAATGGAGTGCTGATCTTGCGGCAGGATGGGCCATATCTGGTGTTTCTGTCAGTTTTTCCCTCCTGCAGCCTAAGGCAGGGGTTCGTATATGAATCAGCATTTGGGAGCATCACCACTACTTTCTCAGTAGTCTGGGAATAGGAATTATTCCTTCCGTTCAAGATGAGGTGGAGGTCATGGCCGGGGTGATCAGTCACCAGTCTATCTGCGACAGCCGGGCAGATCAGCTCAGAGCGGCCAGGTAGGGTCACAGGGCTATAGACCTGGCCAGAATTTTGCGATGGAGTAGACCTAGCAGGAGTAGGATCTCAGACCTTCCACCGTTCGAGGTACGATCATAGTAGCCTCAGTTTTATCTTCTACTCCTTTTGACATAGGGGCATCCCATAACATTATAACTATTACTGTTGTAAAGAGCTTTGGGCTATGTATCTATTCATCTGCCGACATGTTGACTCTAAACACACCGTTGGAAACAAGGAAATATAGCATACATTAGTACAAAGAGTGCCCTCTTGAGGCTGCGGGGTTGTCACTTATTGTCGGATATCTATGTCCTAGATATGAAAGGATATGATGTCATTCTCAGAATGTACTAGCTAGTTACCTTCCAGGAATTCGTTGACTGCTACCACCGAAGGGTGAGTTTTATATAACTAGAGGGTGGATCTTTTCTTCATAAGGGTGAGTGGGATGTCCAGGCGAGTAGAGTGGGTCTAAAGCATCATGGGCTAGGAGGAGGTACAACCTATATTGCTAGTTTATATCTAGAAGACTAGGGGACTTCACAGTTATACTTTCCTCCAGTGGTGGATGGTTTCAGGGATTTCTTACCGGATGACTTTTTAGGTCTTCCTACGGAATGAGAGGTGGATTTATCTATTGATATCATTCCCGGAGCAGAACCGGTGTCCATTCCTCCTTATAGGATGGTGACAGCAGAGTTGTAGGAGCTCAAGAAATAGTTGGAGGAGTTGGAGGCAAAGGGTTTCATCCGATCCAGTACTTCTCCGTGGGGTTCGCCTGTACTATTTTTGAAAAGGCATATGACACCCTCAGGCTTTGTGTGGATTATCAGAACCTAAACTAGTTGATAGTCAAGAATTGATATCCCATGCCGAGGATTGATGATCACTTTGATCAACTTCAAGGAGCCTGAGTGATCTCGAAGATCGAATTGATGTCCAGTTATCATTAGTTGCATGTTAGACCATCAGATATACCTCTCACAGCCTTCTAGAGCATGTACAGTCTATATGAATATATGGTTATGCCATTCGGTCTCATGAACGGGCTTACAGTTTTCATGGCACTGATGAACTGAGTGTTCCACTCATACTTAGATTCCATCATGGTGGGTTTTGTGGATGACATCTTTGTGTACTCTCACACTTGACATGACCATGATAACCATCTTGAGATCGTTCTGAGTACACTGAGAGAGCATCAGTTATATGATAAGCTTTCGAAATTCAACATTTTGGTGGACTAGATTCACTTCTTGGGTCACATTATCTCAGAGACATGAGTATCAGTAGACCTAGAGAAAGTGAGAACAATAGTTTCTTGGGAGCATCCGAAGAACGTCTTTGAGGTGAAGAGTTTTCTAGGGCTGGCTGGTTACTACAGATGCTTCATACAAAACTTTTTGTGCTTAGCAGCACCACTGAAAGGTCTGACCAAGAAGGGTGTGATGTTCTTATGGTCAGATTCTTGTGAGTCAGCCTTTCAAAAGTTGAAAGGATGGATGAAATCAACACCGATACTAGTCTTTCTAGTGGCAGGAAAGAGCCATACTGTGTACTGTGATGCTTCAGTAATCGGGCTGGGAGTTGTGCTGATGTAGGGAGATGGAGTCACTGCGCCGAGTCTGTGCCGTTGAGGCCATATGAGAGGAACTACCTGACACATGATCTTGAGCTAGCTGTAGTTTTTCATGCATTACGTTGTTGGATACATTATCTTCTGGGAGAGAATTTTGTGGTTTTCACTGACCACAAAAGTCTCAATTACATCTTCTCTCAACGTGATCTGAATCTGAGACTGCGCAGGTGGGTCTATTATCTTCAGTCCTTTGACATTGAGCTTTCTTATACACCTGGGAAAGGCAACGCAGTGGGTGACACGTTGATTAGGAGAACATAGATATAGGTAGTCCAAGAGGCCAATAGTGAGTGGAAACTTATGGATCTTTTCTTTGAGATACCTTTGGAGGTGCACGACAGACAGGGGAATTCTTTTCTATCTTTTGTAGCTATTACCTATTCTTTTATTGATCGAGTACGGATGAGGCAGCTATGAGACATAGAAAGCCTAGTCTTCTAGTAGGGTTTGTTAGGGTATGGTCCTCTTCCTAGATGGACAGTGGGTGAGGATTAGATCTTTCATTTATAGGGACGTGTATGGGTACCATCTGACATATGCAAGGTGAAGATGTAGTATTTTTAGTCCTCAGTTTGGGCAGTTCATACTGGTTTCACAAAGATGTATCATGATCTACACCACTAGTATTGGTGGATAGGTATGAAGAGAGATGTTGCTGATTTCATCATGAGGTGTTCCACTTGTCAGCAGGTGAATGTGGAGCATTAGCGAGCAGAAGGTATTTTACAACAGCTACAAATTCCTGAGTGGATGTGGAATGACGTCGCGATGGATTTCGTGATGGGGTTGCCGAGGTCTCCTTGAAGAAACGGCGCATTTTGTGTTGTCATCGATAGGATTACGAAGGTTTCTCACTTCTTGCCGATCAAGGAGACCTTCAGTGTTGATGAGCTAGGACGGTTGTACTTCCAAGAGATTGTACGTCTACATGGAGTTCCACACTCCATTTTTTCACACAGGGATGTGCATTTTACTTCTCGGGTCTGGAAGGGATTCAGAAGGCTTTAGGTACACAGGTGCTTCTGAGTACAACATACCATCCCTAGACAGATGGCCGGTCTAAGAGTATGATTCAAGTTCTTGAGGACATGCTTTGAACATTAATTCAAGATTTTAGAGGTTCTTGGGAGAAGCATATACCTCTTGTGGAGTTTTACTACAACAATAGTTTTCAAGAAACATTTTAGATGGCACCTTATGTGGCATTGTAATTTATGCCATTCTGATCACCCATATGTTAGATGGAGGCAGGAGAGGCAACTTTGCTGGGACCTTGTCTTGTTCAGAAGACCACAGAGCAGATAGAGTTGATTCGTAAGAGGATGGCTACAACACAGTCTGGGCAGAAGTCTTATGATGATTAGTGGAGATGGCCTCTGTAGTTCAAGGTTAGGGATTAGGTTTTCTGGCATGTCACACTGAGGTTAGGGAACAAGAGGATTGGAAGACAAGGCAAGATTTCACCTAGATACATTGGGCCATTTGAGGTGTTGGAGAGGGTTGGGCTAGTTGCTTATTGGTTGCAGTTACCTCATAGGTATTGGGATATGCATGACGTCTTCCATGTTTCTCAGCTTCAATGTTACTTTTCAGATCCATCTCATGTCTTTCAACCAGAGGAGGTTGAGCTCGAAGTGGATGCGTTGTTTGAGGAGCATCCTATTCGGGTTGTCGATCGTAGTAGAAAGGTTCTCCATGGCCGGTATGTTCCTCTGTTATGGGTACAATCGCAGCACGAGAGGGTAAATGACGAGACATGGGAGAGGGAGGATGATTTAAAATCACAGTGTCCAGAGATGTTTGATTTTTCTTCTTCTATGCCACGCTAGGGAAATTTGGGGACAAATTTATTTAAGGGGGGAAGTTTTTAAGAATTTGAATCTTCATTTCAGGTATGTTTTATTTTTTCTAGAGTTTTGGGAAAAGAGAAGTTTTATGGAACTTTTTGAATTACACGCCATGTACTAAATTAGTACATGCCTTGTAATTCATTGCCGTCAGAAACCATGTGATGGCCGTGTTTTGGCCACACACACGGTTGTGTGGGGTGACGTGGAGGCTGGTTAAAGTAGGGTATGAAAAAGGAGAGTGCACACCGTGTACTCCAAAAGTACACATGGTGTACGTTTTTGTTTCATTAAACGCATCGGGGTTATGTCTATCCCCCAAAAGTGTCTTCTTCTAGGTCCTGTTTGGCAGAGAGGAACCGTATGATGCCAAAAATCCTCTAATCCCTCGAGCCTCCATTTATTCTCTAAATCGACCGCCGTAAATTGCGTTAGAACCACAGTGGCAAGCTATTCCTTCTTCTTGAGCCTTTTTTCCAGTTCCTCTTATTTTTCATGTTATCATGGGTTGACCATTTTGGACGTTTTCTTAGATCTACGACATTCCAATGAGAATCATGTTTTGAGGTTCAAGTATTTTGATCTCCTAGCACCAAGGTAGGTGGTTTGTGCCTTTCCGTTGAATGTCCTTTAATATTATGGCCAAATTCCACCAATACCCTTGAACCTGGTATTGTGTGTTTACCGCCATAACCCTGTAATATGCCCGCCATGCTAGTATACCTATATAAAAGATGTTGAATATGAATATGGTAGAACTACTATGCTTTGAAGCTTCTGTCCACACACATTCTATTATGACTGTTTGGTCCTATTTTTCCCTCAGTTGCTTTGTCTGCCTCCATTCCTGCTGTAGTAGGATGGAGATATTTTTTCTAACATGCTTTGTATGATATAGAAATATTTATCCAAGTAGTTCTGTAAGTCTTATTTGTTCATTTTGTACTACTATATCCTTATCATACACAGGGTCATGAGAACCTAGTGTAGTAGACTATAAGGGGATAGACTGAGTGAGCTTCCTCATAGAATCCTTGAGCTTTAGGCCATTCTGGGATTGACCAAGTGAGTATCCTCAGAGAGCCTAGGATTACTTTGGTCAAAAAGGGGGATAGATCATGAGAGTTTCCTTAAAGAGAGTCCTTGACTACTTTAGACTATATAGGGATAGACTGTGTGAGATTCCTCAGAGAGTCTTTATTTTGTTTGTGTGAATCACAGGATTACCATAGGCTATAGGAGGGATTGACTGTGTGATCATCCTTAGAGCAGCTATAAATGACCTGGTATATAAGGGGAATTGACCGAGTGTGCTTCCTTAGAGAGTACTCGACCTTGGAGCTATAAGGGTAATTAACTGTGCGACCTTCATCTGGGAGTTCCTGACTACCCTAGACTATAAGAGGAGTTGACCATGTGTGCATCCTTAGAGAGTATTTATATTCTTGTATGACAAAACCTGAGGGGTTGGGAAGAGTGCACTGCCCAGAGGGTTGTTGGTACTAGTTAGGTTGGACTAGAGGGAGTGGTTGTGATTACTTCTAGAAGGTTACCTGTTGTGCTTTCCTGCTTCTTAGTTGTTGCTTGACTTTGGAACTGGGGTTTGTTTAATGTTCAACATGTTCCTATTTACTGTTTACTATACTTTTACCTACCATATATTCATTGACTTTTAGGAAAATATTTTTGGGTGGTTTCTTACATGTATTAGTCTCACACCATGTTTGGGTCATGGTTTTGGGCCCAAACAGACAATATTGTTGCAGGTATAGACACGGGAAAACACCACTCGACTTCAGGTACTTGACTTGCTATGGAGTTGGAGAGAATGGGACTAAGCTTAGGCTTCTGATACTGAGGAGCTATTTATCTTTATTTTGTAATTTTTTAAGTACTGTTTGTATTTCCATCATTTTGACTTGTTTGGATTATTTCCTAGACATATGTATCATGCATCATTTATATATATGTTCTCCTACTATTTATCATATTTAGCATTTTGTTGTTCACTTGCGTATGGTTTTTTTACTTCTTTTCGGTATTATTTATTGTTTTTATTTTAGAGTGTACTCTGCCAATGAGGGCATAGTTTCCCAACTATCACACCCAAGGCCCCCACTGCTAGTCGGTATCCTCTGGCGTTTAGGGAAATACGCTTAGGCCCATGTGACCAACCGGGGATGGGGCACCTCTGGGTGGCTTCCAGAACTAGGACGTTACATAGTTGGATGTTATGAATAGAGTATAATAAGTGTGAATACATAACCACCGATGAAAAATAAATCCTTATGATAATAATATAATATAAATATACTCATATAATTATATTACATTGAAATTTCAGAGAAACTATTACAAAATAATTTCATTATGAAAAGAAAAGAAGTGGAATTAGAACCCTTACTTTGATAGGTTATCAAATTATGAAAAGGGAATAACAAGAATAAATGAATGATATATAATTAAAAATGAATCAAGGTGATAATAATATACTTGAAATAAAAGTTTATATTTATGTGAAAGGAATTACAAATAAAGATTAATACAAAATCATTGTATATGGAAAAGGAAGAATGACGGATTGGAACCCTTACTTTGACATTGTAATGGATTATTAAAAGGGTATAATGAGAATAAATGTATAAAATCTCATAAAAAAATAACTAAAGGGATGAAACTTTACTCTAAATATTAGTGTACCATCAAATTAAAATGGATACTTAAAATAATATTTTATAAAAGGATATAACTAGGAACGATAAATAAGAGTAATAGAAACCCTTTCCTTACTAGATATTCATAAATTAGTATTGACCTTACTAACGACCAAAACATTTCAATATAGAAGTTGAAACTATAATAGATGCTAATTGAAATAAATATAATTATGTAACATGAGTTTATTTACTAGAGGAATGATAATATGGGTAAAATTTTGTTAGGCGTGGGGAGTGGAATTCCATCGAATAATGCATCTAATTTCTTATATTTCATTATCTCAAGTGTTCCAATACAGCATATAGTTCCCCATTACCCTTATAAGGCCCTAACCGTAAAAATTACATAATATTGAGTTATATCAACAATTTGAATTTATCTCACATTAAGGATCTAGTCAAGTTTAGAGTTTTAGAGAATTATTCCATAATTCATAAATAATAATTAAAATAATAAAAATTTGACAATTCTATTCACTATCATTTTTTTTCATAAAACAAAAAACCTGTAAAAATAAAAATGGTTTTGTTTCATGGTTAGTCACCGTAACATATCCTTGATCCCATACTTGCCACAATTCTAATTTAAATCCTGTGAAAAACATTTTAAAACTCGAGGTGGGCATAAAAATCTCGGTAATGGATACAAAAAGCAAAAAAAACATTTAGTATTTTAGAAATATGTAAACCATGAATACATTATTAAAAAGTAATACTTTCACCTTTAAGATGTATTAAATAATATTCCCTAAATATAATCTCATTGATTACCCTTTTTAATAAAACATTTACTAGAAAACCCATAGAAATCACATATAAAAAACAATGGTAGTTGGGATTTAATTTTAAATAAATGGAATAACCATACGGTCGACTTCTACACATATAACTCTTAAAAATAGTAAAACAATAAGACTGACTTCATATGCAATTCACAAGTAGTCATAAAATAACCAACAATCCTTAGTTTTTCACAAAACCACCCGTATTTGGTTTATCATGTAACCACATATCATTGCTTTATCACGCAACCACCCGTCAAATGTCTAAGTACCATTATATAATCATAACACATAAAATATTTCAATTATCAACATTTCACTCATAATGTTTCATTTACAATCATAAGAAATCATTTCAAGATATTGAAATAATCAATATTATTTCAATATAATTTTCAATAACAAAACAACAAAAAATACATTATTTAATTTTTTGTCCTTATAAAAAATTAAGGCTTATTGAGAAATCAAAATATCAAATAAATGTTACAGTGATGGGGAAGTCTTTGTCTCCGCATAGGTTAAAAAAATTCCTCTTTTAATTTTGTAAAGAAAGTAATTTTTTTTATAAAACTATTTCCTTTGTAAAAACATTAAAATTTAGACATTATTTTTCATTTATAATAATTTTATATCCTTATAAATAAATATGTGAATTAATATAAGTAAGAAAAGATTTTATAATTAAATCTTTAAACGTTCAAAGTTTCCCATACCACTTTGAACATTTAAATAGAAATATACATGAATCAATACATTCAAAACAACATTAATTAATAATATTATAGATAAAATATGGATATGAAATTTTATAGTGGCTGTATATACACCTAAGAAATAATAAAGGTTCATATTATCAAGAAATTCCTTAATGAAAGAAGATTGAGATGAAGTCCCTAAAAAAGACCATTTTGTTAATAAAATAGATCGATTATGTGTTGTAAATATAAATAAACATAATACAAGTATAAATGAAAGAAAATATATTCATAATTCATTTGACACATAAGATTTTAAGGACATAAACAAGAAGGATAAGATTAACCCAAAGAATGTAAATTGTGTTAAGAAATTCCCTTACCTTGAGTTCGACTCATCTCATATGTTCATTGTTCTTCATGAATAATAAACCTTGGTGAATTTATACATTATTAATAAAATTATAAATTTAATTATTCATTTTTTATCATCAATTTTCTTTTTTAAAAAATTTCATATTTATTCATGTTCATGTCAGACACTTTGTCGATATTCGGTTCTTAAGTTGAATGTAAACTTGATAAGATGTCAATAGTCCATGTGGTCAAAATCCCGTCATCTCTAGAATATAAAACATGATATAAATATATTATATTTTAATTATATATGTATTTATAATAATATTTAATGAAAAAAAAACATTGTTCATAGAGATGGTATACCATACGTACGCATGAATACTTTTTTCGTTTTTCCTATCGTATTGAAAGAAAAAAATTAAATGAAAGGTATGTAAATATGTATATATATATATATTATTTCATTACACTAGAATTAATATCTCATTTATATCATATAATTTACTAAAAAAATCATTAATACCATCCTTTTTATGTGTGAAAAAATGACATAATGTTTAGTAGGTGTTAGTCCATACCTCTCCAAACGAAGTTATCGTATAACCAAAATATGGAAAAAATGAAGGTATGTTTAATATAAAATATTAATAATATAAATTTTTTTATAATATATAAATTAAAATACTATTTTACCATAATTTTTGTTAAGATCATCCATGAAGGAAGTTATAAAAATAGAACAAAAACATTATCCACATTGGTGATTAACTGGCATAACTTAGAAAACAATTTATTTTGTTTGAATAAGAGTAGGTGAAAAATAATATGGATATGATATATTATATTAGTAACATAGAACTATTGTGTATACATTATTATGTAGTTATCATTAATTCACGAATGAATTAGGTTCGGAGAAAGTGGAAAAAGGAAATAAATTAAGAGATGTACTTTGAGAAAATTACCTCTTGAATATTCCCTCCCTGAAAGACCACTAAAGACCTTAGATATGGTATTTTTGTGATAAAATAAGAATTTGGACGTGTGGAGAGTGAAAAGGAGTGGTTTGGGTAGATATTTGACGATATAAAAGGCTTTTTTGGTCGAAATAGGGAGGAAAGGGGTGGTATTTATACTCGAGGAGAGGTGGTTTCAAGTGATTAATTTATTGATTATTTTATATAAAAATAAAATCACATTGAGGAAAAATTAATTTAATTGAACTATAATTTAATTTAATGATGTTAAGGATGGTTTGGATTGATCCAAAAATTAAAAAAACATTAAATTATTAAACTTTTAGGTATGTCAAGCTTTTACCTTTAAACATTAATGAATGTCACAACTTTACCTATACAACGGTCAATAATTTTTTTACCAAGGTAACTTTTTATGCCTAAAGATGAAATTGAACATAAAAAATAATTTTAACATTATTATTATAATGATGGAATAAATATTACCTAATTATATTCATAGAATTTTATGAATTAGATTTAAAATTAATTCCACAGACAAAACAAAAAAGCGGGGTTTTAAAGTTAAATGTTCTAATGTTCACATAGATTTAATATCCAATTTCAATTTAAAATTTATTCTGATGGCTTCATTTTAATTAAATTATAATATAATAGACTAATTAATCTTTAAAACCAAATATAACTACCTTATAACTATAGAAATAAATTATATGAAAAGGTAGTTCTGAATTAAAATGCAGTATTTTTCACTATTCATTAAAAAATGAATATAATCAGAAAAATAACAAAAATTTATCCAAAGGAAAATTTTATTTCCTTAATAAAAATAATAAATTTATTTTTTCAAGAAAAACATATAAAAATGTAATGCATCAACCCCATAAGCCCGGATCTGGTGCATTATTTTAATACATTGGCATAATTACAAGGATTCAAGTCCCGAAAGACCGATTAGTTTAGCAGTCTTGGAAAATAGATTACATACATGAAAGTTACATTACACATTCAAACATAAAACACAACATTAATAATCCATTGAGAATTCCATTATTCACCTAGCTTAACCCTATATATCAAACATAATACACTTCTTGGAATCCTGTGAAAATAAAACATAAGAAAGGGGTGAGCTCAGATGCTCAGTAAAGGTAAATAATATAGTGGAAGCTATAAACATTTAAGGAAATATGTGTAATAAAAACAATAAACTATTAAACATAAAATTAGACATAATGTGGAGAAAAGAAATCAAATATTACCATATAAACATTCACATGGATATTCTACTAGTCAAATAATCACATATAATAATTAATTTCATTATGGGAGAATGCCTAACGCCGAACAACATTTCCACATAGTCAAGGCCTCGTTCCAAGACTAAAAATAAATTTTTTGTCAGGGCCTTGTGAAAAGACACTAATTTGTCTCATGAGACCTACCGATTCATCGAGGGGCTATAGTGGGCCCCACCCATTACATACTAAGTCCACTGCATTCCTCATATGAAAATGTTGAAACAAAAAATAAACATTTCTATTAAAACTACCATACATAATGTCAATACTTAAACCATAAACCATAAACTGTAGAAAAATAACACATCCATAGTCAAACATATCAAGTCTCATTCAATACAATAAAGAATATTGTATTATAATAAATCAACCTTAATCAATAATTATATCCAGTAAAGGACGTTGACATAGTTGAAGATTATCCGTAAAGCATTTTCAGAGAAATATTTATTTTTCTGAAATCTTTTAAGAGTCACACATATATAAAATAAGTATTTTAAAAAATAATTTTTAATCAAAATGTCTCACACCACTCTGATACTTTTGAAAGTAATTAACATTTTTAAACAATTATGTCTATATAAATAAATCCTTTACACCATTTTGAAAACATGGACATTAATGAAAAATGATTTAGAAGAATAATTATTTAAAACATTTAAAATGATGTTTTAGTTTAATAGAAAATTAAAATAATCATTTTGAGATTAATTTTATGAAACATGGACACGGATATTAATTATTTCTTAGAAAATACTTACACATAAACAATCTGGGATAATAATGAGATTGAGAAATTAACCATTACCTTGCACGTTCCTTTGGTCGAGGGTACGTTTAACCTCCTGTATAATTACCATGGTATGTTTTTAAATTATAAGAGAACCATATTCATATTTATTATATCATAAAAAATTAATTTATGACTTTATACTACCCATTTAATAATGATTTCCATGTTAAACTAACATTTTAGGTAATAATCACTTTCTTTATCGTATGTGTTTTAACTTGTTATTCTTGATCGTATTATTTTGATCATGATTTAAAAACTTATATAATATAAAACATTATTTATATATCATATATATTTAGAATATAAATATGTATAATTGATAGATATATGAAATGGAAAACACCGTTTGTGGAGATGATATGTCGTACGTACGTATAAACATTGACTCTGTTTTCATATCGTATTGAACGAAAGTAAGTGAATAAGATATATGTAAGTACACACAGATATATATATATATATATATATATATCTACCGTATAATTATTATTTCATATATTACATACTTATTAATAATATATATTTTTATAATCATTATTGAATGGTTAACGAGGAAATGAATCTCATCACGCCGTGCAGACGGTAAGCCGTACGTACATACGAGCGACGATATCATTTTCTTAATGATAAAAAGATATATAATTGGATGGAATATTAATTTATAGAGTAGTTATCATTTTATTTTCATTATTTATATTCATATTACTCAACATCATATCCATCCAAATAACATATTGTTGAATAAAAAATTACACCACGACATGGAGATGACAAGCCGTACGTACACACACATAATGACATTATCATTCATAGAATGGATAGAATAATGAGTATGGTTTTACCAAATTTATAAAAACATCAGCATATGTATAAGGTACTGTAGTATTTATTTTGGTATGGAAATAACAAACAAAGAAAAAGTGGAAGAAGAAAAGAACTTCGAAAGAGGTGATAAAATAATTACCACTTATTTGGGTGTTTCCTTTTGATTTGAACAAAAGGGATCCTTTGTATGGATTTATTATGAAGGTAATTAATCTAGGATGATGTTAGGGATGTTGGGAAGAAATTTGGGTGTTGTTTGTCTGAGAAAAATTTCTTGGGGTGTGATTTTGAGAGAACGAGAAGTACCCTTTTATAAGAGAGGTGAGGGCCACTTTTGGTAATGTTTGAAATATTATTTTATTATAAAATACTTTTTTGTTTATAATGATCCCAAATTGAGTTATTTAAAATCTAAGGTTGGTATGGGTCAAAATGAACTCATCCAATAGGTTTTAGACAAGTTTAAGTCACCATATTAACCCTATATTTTAAATTTAACTATTAGTTAAATAGTTTAGCTTTTACCATGTCCTCTTGTATTATTATAATAAATGGTTAATAAACATACTATAAAAAGTCAAGAGAACCCCAAGTGGTTCATTATTGAAATATGTAATCTTATATAAGTCATTTTTCAAATCGTTATCTTTTTAGTAATATTTTATAATTTAATAAAATAATATTTGTTTTAAAAACTCATTTATGCTAATTTTGACAATATTTAGTATTTGGTATTGGCGAAATTCATAACAATATTATTACATAAAAAATTAACTAAATCAACCATAAATTTTCATATTAACCTATAAAATTTGTGGAATGCATCAAAAGTGTCAGTTTACTTTTATTTTGATATTTAAAACATCAATTATTTTAATCTTTCAATAATAAATTAATTACTCATTCATCATTGTGTCATAAATAAATTTACTTATTTAATGTATAAAAATTATAAATAAAACTTTATGATGTAGGAAATATTTTTATCTTTCTAATTAATATTTATAGTCAAATTTATATTATGTATAAACCTATATTAAAAAATTTTTATTTATTAAAATTTGAATTTTACACTTTTAACTCTTTTTTAAATAAAATAACAATATATGTCTTAATATAATCCAATTGGATCAAAGAGGTTCATATTTTATTCCTAAGGTTTATTTTGGTTGAAAGAAAACTTATCCAATAGAATTAGGACTTGTGTTATCGTAATTATAACATCATTTTAACCCTTAATAACCCTATTTTTTTAACCGCGGAAAATAAAATTTAAAAGTTACTATTCACCAAAAAATATTTTCATCTTATTGAACCAAATTTTACTTACTGATGTCAACCATGTTTCTCAAAACTTTTAAATTCAATTAATCGAAGCGGTAAAATTTCGTTTTATGCAAATTTGCAAATGTGCCTAGAAGGTGGGTAAAAGACGATAAAAAGTTCAATAAAATTTTATATAATTAAAATTATTATAAAATGACTCTAATGAATTGAATTGAACATATATAGGTATTATCTATATATTTTGACTTAAAAAATAAATTTAAATAAAATAAATAATTATTTAAATGAAAATTCGGTTTTAAACAACATAGTGTTTTCACTATTCATCACAAAATGAATGTTTATAGAAAAATACCAAAAGTTCACCCTAAGATAATTTTGATATTCCGAATCCAAAAATGATGTATATTTTACCAAATTAAAAACATATAAGTTTCATTAATTAACTTAAAATTAATTCGGATTGTCAAAACCAAAAAGAGGGTTTCTGAGAAGTAAAAACTATCAAAAGATTGATATGTGTTTATGTCCAATTTAAAAGTGAAATTACATCCAATGACCAAAATTGTATTAACTTATAAAAATAAAATCTAATTATACTTAAAAACTATTAAAATGTTTAATTTAACACTATAAGTTATTTGAATTAAAAAAAGTTGTTTTTAATTAAAATTTAGTATCTTTCCCTATTGATCAAAATATGAAAACGATCATAAAAAACACAAAACAATTATCCAAATTAAAATTTTATGTCCCGATTATAATGAAAAATTTAATTCCTCAAAATTGAATATTTAAAGGTGTTAAATATTGGATTTATAAAAGGTTCTCTATGAAAAGGCGGAAAAACTGCATTTTTGAAAAATACTTCTTTTATTTGAAAAATTGAATTTTGCTTTATATTATGTATAAGAAACACAAAATATGAATATTAAAATTATGTGGTATGTATATAAAATTCAATATGTGGTTATTACTATAAATAAACTCTTTTTAAATGGCTATTTTGATAGGTCTTGGTGTGCTTGAACTCAGTGTTGTGTACATCGCACGCTATTGTATTATTCAAAGAGAAAAGTACTGTGGAATCTTAGGGTGTTACACTATTCCATCCTTCTATAAATTGTGTCCTCATAATTTGAAATTGTTCTTCAAAAATAAAATGTTAAAAAAATAAAATACCTTTGTGGAAAACCCACATAAGAAAAAATGTTAATAAAATTTAATCTTAAGAAGAGGGAAATAGAAATGAAAATGTCAACACCAAATTAGGATTTCGAATAGGAGAACATTGGTGGAAATTATAGTTGGAGAAAAAATGTAAATATTTACAGAGAGTGATTGAGGTCATCAATAAAAAACAAGTTAATGGATAATTAGGGGCCTCAAAGCCATAAATCAATGATGATTTAAAATATAATCAATTCAACAAAACATAGGGTATTAGGATAACACATTTTTGGTTTTAAGATCCCTTCCCTAAAGGTTATGAATTAATTTCTTCATAGAATAAGAAAAAAAGAATACTTGACAAGTATATTTTCGTCTGTTAACTAATTTCTATCACAAACTCATCTTTCACTACAAAAGATAATAGAACTCCAATATAGTCTATTTATCCTAATCGAATAGGGTTCCAAAAAAATGAATTTATAATTTATCGATTAGACCATTTAAAAAAACTAAATTATACAAACCAGGACATCACGTAGTCCAGTAGTAGTTAATTCACCCTTGTCACCCTTCGGTTGCATGTTTAAGTCTCATGAACTTTCCGGACGCGACAGGTTGTCGCCCGACTTCCGGGTTTTCCTTTTTATAACAATCCAAAAATAATATTAAGAAGTATTTTAACCGTAAACAATAGAATCCAATGTACAAATTAATACATTGAAACCTTTATAGTTATCCAAAATTCTTCTATCCAAAATCCCTCTAAAAGGGATCAAAATTCCAAAATCAATTCTAACATCAGATTCCCCAAACAACGTAAAGTAGCTCTTATTATCACATAATGATAATATGAATACCTTCAACTTATTAAAACCTTAATGAGAATAAAAAGTACTACAATATAGTCCTTATATATATCACATTTTTCTTATAACTAGAATATAATTCTTAGATCCAAAAACACAAATACCTTAACTATTCCACTTCAACTATAGTAACAACACATGCTTGGACTTTCTCTCTTGGCCATTTTTGAGGTAAGTTTCCTTGGTGGATAGGAAATTAATTTTCATAATGCTCCATTTCTCTACAATTGTAGCATTCAACATTGACCACCTCTTTCTTTCCCTTGAAATCATGAGCCTAATGGCCTTTTTATCCATATTTGTAGAAAACTCCCATTCATTTTAGGAATGTATAGGGGTGTTTCTTCCCAAAATTATCACATAAGTGAAAATCCATCTTTACCTTTTTACTAATATCTGTCTCTTGCTCCACCATTCTCTTCTTATCTTTCTTTACTTTAATGTCATAAGACTTAGAGAATCTCTTTTCAATCTTGATAGCACGTGATACTATATCTTCATATGTTGGGAATGATTATGAGACTAATGCTTGACAGAGAAATGGTTTTAACCCACAAAATAATTGATAAATATTACTCCTTGAATTAAATATATAACATGTTTTATGACTTGGTAACCTATAAAGTTATCCTCATACTTTGCGACATTCTCATCCTCCTTTTTCCTCAGACTCTGAAATTATCTTTCCATATCTGCTCGATGGTCAAAAAGAAATTATTTTTCTAAGAATAGACCTTTAAACTCCCTAAATTCCTTATTTGATACTTATTCATCCTACTTTTTGTTTTGAATCAATGGCCACGATTGATCTGCATCTCATGTGAGGTGATAAAATACCATGAAAACTTTTTCCCTTTCGCTACTCCCCAAAGAATGAAATTTTTTGTCTATGAAACTTATCCATTGCTAAGCTACAAATAGATTTTTAGTCCCATTGAATGTTGGTGTTTATTTTCTCATGAATCTATCTAACATTGATCCTCCACACTTTGGATCAGGGTGCTCCATATGGGA
The DNA here is from genome assembly GCA_963277665.1 of Viscum album. Lineage (NCBI taxonomy): Eukaryota > Viridiplantae > Streptophyta > Magnoliopsida > Santalales > Viscaceae > Viscum > Viscum album. Next base: position 1,472,317,486 of record OY728158.1, read on the forward strand.
AAAGTTATTATTCATAACCGGAGTGAGTTGTCCCATAATGGTTATAAGATGATCGACACTAGTTGCATAACCTGATCCACTATACTTATCCTAAGTTGGAGGGAAATTACTACATGGATTACATGTATTGATACAGTTTCCATTCCTTCCACTAGGAGCCATTTCTAAATAATGGCATAAACTAGATTAGTTTATTAATCTCAATACATAATTCCAAATTAGTAAAAAACCTAACATAAATTAAACAATTTATGCCTATAATACCTATTAATAAAAAAATGTTCTCTTTGAGGAAATATTTACTCATAAATCCTTCATAATGGTTTGTAAAGAGAATGAAAATTATCCTAAGCATATCCTCCAGGAGTTTCATAACCAAGAGTGCAACAAGGCCCGTTGTTGTGTACCAAGATACCTCAGGTGAAACCCGAAAATCCTTATCAGAGTTTTCCTTCTTAGGTACATCTATGCCTGAGCCAACTCTACCTGCTCATTTTAATATAAGGATGTATTTCTTGTAAAATACAGAAAATCACTATATTACTAAAATTCTAGGATGTTCTTCTATACTAATACTCAAAGTCTATCTTAGGGTAATGTTCTCTAATCAGATTTTTTCTAAATCTAGTTTCCAAGGTTTGTACTAAACTTCCTCTGATAATAACTGTAACACCCCGACCCCAGAAACCCGAAACCGGTGTATTATTTTAATACATTGGAATGATTAAAAGGAATCAAGTCCCGAAATACCGATTAGTTTAGCCGTATTGGAATATATATTGCATACCTAAAAGTTACATTACACATTCAAACATAAAATAAAACATAAAAAATCCATCAAGAACACCATTATTCCACTAGATTAACCCTATATATCAAACATAATAAACTTATTGGAATCATGGGATAACAAAACATAAGAAAGGGGTGAGCTCAAATGATCAGTAAGGGTAAATAATTTAGCGAAAGCTATAAACTTTTAAGCAAAGATGTGTACTAAAAACAACAACCTTTTAAGCATAAAATTAAACATAATAAGCAGAAAATAAATAATAAATTACCATATAAACATGAACATATATATTCTACGAGTTGAATAATCACATGTAATAATTAGTTTCATAATGAGGGAATGCCTAAAGCCGGACATCATTACCACATAGTCAAGTCCTCGTGCCAAGAATACAAATACAATTAATGTCAAGACCTTGTTCCAAGACACTGATTTGTCTCATCAGACCTACCTATGCATCGAGGGGTTGTAGCTGGCCCCACACATCAGATACTAAGACCAATGCATTCCTCATATGAAAATTTTGAAACAAAACATAAACATTCAAATTAAAACTAGCATACGAAATGTCAATAATTAAACCATAAACAATCAAGTTTATAAAATAGAACATCCAAAGTCAAACATATCATACCAAATTCAATAAAATATGGATTATTGTATTATAATAAATCAACCTTAATCAAGAATAATATCATGTAAAGGATGTTGACATAGTTGAAAATGACCAGTAAAACTTGTTGAGGGAAATATCCATTTTTTTAAATAATTTAAAAGTCAAACATTTATAAAGGAAGTCATTTAAAATAGATTTTTGAATCAAAGTGTCCCAAACCACTTTGAAACTTTTGAATGGAATTAACATTTTAAAACATTCTTGTCTATATAAATAAATCCTCAAAACAATTTTTAAAACATGGACATTAATGAGAATGATTTAGGAGAATAAATATTTAAAACATTTAAAATGATGTTTTAGATAAATAGTTCCTTAAAAGAATAATTTTGAAATGTATTTATGAATCTTGGACAGGGATATTAAATATTTCATAAAGAATACTTACACATAAACAATATCAGATAATAATGAGATTGAGGAATTAACCCTTACCTTGCACTTTCCTTGGGTCGAGGGTACCTTTAACCTCGTATATAATGACCATAGTAAATTATTAAATTATAACAGAACCGTATTCATATTTATTATATCATACATGAATCATTTATAACATTATACTTCCCATTTAATAATGATTTCCATGTTAAATTAACATTTCAGGTAATAACCTCTTTCTTTAACGTACGTGTTTTAACTTGTTATACTTGATCGTATCATTTAGATCATGATTTAAATACTTCCAGAATATGAAAAATGATTTATATATCATATATATTTCGAATATAAATATGTATTATAAATAGATATATGAAATGGAAAACACCATTTATGGAGATGGTAGGCTATTTGTACGCATAAACGTTGTTTCCGTTTTCATATTATATTGAACAAAAGTAAATGAATAAGATATATGTATATACACACAGACACACACACATATATATATATCTCCATTAGAAATATTATGTCATATATTACATAATTATTAATTATATATATTTATATAATCATCGTTGAATGGTGAAAGAGGAAATGAATCTCATCACGTTGTGGAGACGGTAATCCTTACGTACACATGAGTGACGATATCATTTCCTTAATGATTAAAAGTGCGGAATTGGATGGTATATTAATTTTAGAGAGAAATTTTCATGTTATTTTCATTATTTATATATATATTACTCATCAATATATACATCCAAATAACATAGAGTTGAATAACAAATTACACCACATTGTGGAGATGATAAACCGTACGTAAGCACACATAGTGACATTATCATTCATAGGATGGATAGAATAATGAGTATGGTTTTACCAAAATTATAATAACATCAATGTATGTAGAAGGTACTGAAGTTATTATTTTGGTATGGAAATAACAAAGAAAGAGAAAGTGGACGAAGAAAAGAACATTGAAAGAGGTGATAAAATAATTACCTCTTCTTTGGGTGTTTCCTTTTTATTTGAACAAAAGGGCTCCATAGGTTGAATTTTTTCTCAATTTAAGGCCTCTAGGATGAATTTAGTGATGTTGGAAGGAAATTTGGGTGTGTTTTGGCCAAGAAAAATTGAATTGGAGGTTTGATTTTGAGATAAGTGGAAGTACCCTTTTATAAGAGAGGTGAGGGTAACTTTAGGAAAAGTTTGAAATGTTATTTTATTATAAAATCATTTTCAGTTTTCAATGGCTCCAAATTTATTTATTTCGAAGCGAAGGTGGGTATGGGTCTAAATACACTCATTAAATAGGTTTTAGAAAAGTTTAGGTCACCATATTAACCAAATCTTTTAGATTTAACGATTAGTTAAATAGTTTAACTTTTACCATGTCCTCATGTATTATTTTAATAAATGGTTAAAAAACATACTATAAAAATACAATAGAACCCCAAGGGGTTCATTATTGACATATATAATATTTTATATGTTATTTAGCAGAACCATAAGTTTTTAGTAGTATTTAATCATTTAATAAAATAGTATTTGTTTTAAAAACTCATTTTTTTGTAAATTCTTACACTATTTAGTATTTGGTTTTTGTGAAAGTCATAAAAACATTATTACTTTGAAAACAATTCACTGAATCAACCCTAACATGTGATATAAACCTATAAAAGTCTTATAATGCATCAAAAGTCTCAATTTACATTTATTTTGATATTTTAACATCAATTATTTTAATCATTTATTAATAAAGTAATTACTGCATCATCATTGTGTCATAAATAAATTTACTTATTTGATGTATAAAAATTATAAGTAAAATACTAGGATTTAGGAAATCTGTTTATCTTACTAATGAATATTAATAGTAAAATTTATATTATTTATAAAACAATATTGAAAATGGTTTAGTTATTAAACTTTGAATTTTACACTTTTAACTCTTCTTTAAATAAACTAATAATAAATGTCATAATATAATCCAAATGGAACAAAGTGGTTAATATTTTATTCCTACAGTTTATTTTGGTTGACAAACACTTATCCAATAGAATTAAAACATGTGTTAGTGTAATTATAACATCATTTTTACCTTTAATTACCGAATTTACTTTTAATCGTGGTAAATAAAATTCAAAAGTTATTATTCACCAAAAATTATTTTAATCTTATTTAACAACATTTTACTTAATAAGGTGAACCGTGTCTCTCATATATTTTAAATACAACTCACATAAGCCGTAAAAATACATTTTATGCGAATTTGCAAATGTGCCTAGAAGGTGGGTAAAAGACGGTAAAAAGTTCAATAAAATTTTATATATCTAATCTTATTATAAAATGACTCCAATGAATTAAATTGAACTTATATAGGTATTAAATATCTATTTTTACTGAAAATAAATTTAAATAAAAATCCGGTTTTAAACAACAATGCAATGTTTTTCACTATTCATCAAAAATTGAACGTTTTCAAAAAAATACCCAAAAATCACCTGAAGATATTTTGAATATTACAAATCCAAAAATAATTTTTATATTAAAAAACTAAAAATATATAGGTTTCATTAATTAACATAAAATTAATTCTCAATTCCAAAACCAGAAAGTGGGTTTTTGAAAAAAATAAAAACTATCAAAAGATTGATATGCGTTTATGTCCAATTTAAAAGTGAAAATACTTCCAATAAACAACATTGAATTAAATGATAATAATATAATCTAATTATAATTAAAAACCATTAGAATATATTATTTAACACTATAAATTATTTGAATTAATAAAAGCTATTTTCAATTAAATTTTACTATTTTCACTATTGATCAGAATATAAAAGCTATCATAAAAACTCCAAAAATTTATCCAAACTAAATTTTTGTGTCCCGATTATAAATAAAAATTTAATTTCATTAAATTGTATATATTAAAGTGTCAAAATATTGGATTTTAAAAGAGTTCTCCATTAAAAGGCATAAAAATTCTATTTTTGAAAAACACTTTGTTTATCTATAAAATTGAATTTTTCCTTATCTTATATCTAAGAATCACAATACATGAATGTTAAAATATTAGGGGATATATATAAAGTCCAAAATTTTGTTATTAATATTCATAACCGCTTTTTAAATGGCAAGTTTTATAGGTCGTGGTGTGCTTGAACTCGGTGTTGCATACATCACACACTATTGTATTATACAAAGAGAAATGTACCATGGAAGCGTGGGGTGTTACATTCTTCCCTCCTTCAATAAATTTTGTCTTCACAATTTGAAATTGTTCTTCGAAAATATAAAGTTAAAAAAATAGAAAATACCATTTTGGAAAACCCACATCAGAAATAGGGTTAAAAAATTAGGACATAAGAAGAGGGAAAGAGAAATGTAAAATTCACCACAAAATTAGGATTTTGAATAAGAGAACATTGGTGGGAATTATATTTGGATGAAAAATTTAAATATTTATGGGCAGTGATTGAAGTCATAAATCACAAACAAGTGAATGGATAATTGAAGGACTCAAATCCATAAAGCTATGATGTTTTGAAATATCATCAATTCAAAAAAACATTGGGTATTAGGGTAACAAATTTTTGATTTTAAGATCTTTTTCCCTAAAGGATAAGAATTAATTTATTCATATAAAAAGTAAAAAATAATACATGACAAGTATAGCTCTATTTGGTAACTAATTTCTACCACAAACTCATATTTCACTATAAATGGTAATAGAACTTAAATATATTCTATTTATCCTAATTGTATAGTGATAAAAAATTGAATATTATAATTCATATATCTGCACATTTTAAAAAAAACTACATTATAAAGACCAAGACATCACAGAGGCAATTGGTAGGTGATGCACCCTTGTCGCCATTTGGTTATGGGTTCAAGTCCCGCATCCTTTCCGGATACGACATGTTATCGCCCAACCTCCGGGTTGCCATTTTTATAACAATCAATAAGTAATCTTAAGAAATATTTTAACATTAAACAATAGTATCCAATGTCCAACTTCATCCATTCCAACCATTATAGTCATCCAAAATACTTCTATACAAACACTCTCTAAAAGGTATCTATATTCCAAAATCAATTGTAACATCAGATTCCCAAAACTACTTAATGTTTCTATTATTGTCACATACTAAAAATATGAATACCTTCATCATATTAAAACCTTAATTAAAATAAAAAGTACTACAGTACAATACTTTTATATATCAAATTCTTATTATATCTAGAATATAATTATTGGGTCCAAGAACACAAATATCTTATTTATTCCTCTTCAATTGTAGTAACATTATAATCTTGGAATTTCTTCCTTGGCCTTTTCTGAGGTATGTTTTTTTGGAACCCAGGAAATTAATTTGCATAATGCCCCATTTCTCTACAATTGATGCATTCAACATTGACATTCTCTTTCTTTACCTTGCAATCACGATCCTGATGACCTTTTTATCCACATTTGTTGAAACCTCCCATTCCTTTTAGGAAAGTACCGGTGTGTTTCATCCCACAATTATAACATAATGGAAAATCCTTCCTTCCCCTTTCCACTTTATATGTATTTTCTCCACCATTCTCTTCTTCTCTTACATTACTTTAATGTCATAAGTCTAAGGAAATTCCTTTTCAGTCATGATAGCATATGAAATTATATATTCATATGATGAGAAGGACTATGATACTAATTCTTGATGGAGAAATGAGGCATTATGAAAATAATTATTACAGTGAAAGAGAAGTCATTTACGTCAAAAATGTTAAATAATTTTTTTCCTGTCATTTCTTAACAAAAGTAAAACGCTTTATATAAAAAGATTTAATTATGAAAATATTTAAAATATTGATCTAAAATTTCATGTATAATCATTTTACATCCATATAAATAAATATGTGAATAACGATCATGAATAAATATTTGATAATTAAACCTTAAAACATTCAAGGTGTCCCATACCAATTTGACCATTTAAATCTTAATCTCCCTGAATTAATACACTTAAAAAATATAATTAACATTATTATAGTTAAAATATAAATATGAAATAAAATAATGGATATATATACACCTAATAAAATTATAAAGGTGCATAATATGAAGAAATTTTACAATGAAAGAATATTGAGACAAAGACCCTTACAAAGATCATTTTGTTAATAAAATAGATTGATTATGTGTTTTTACTATAAATCCACATAAAAAATTAGAAATAAAAGGTAATATATTCAGTATTAATTTCACACATAATAGTTTAATGATCTAATCAAGAAGTATATGTTTAACCCAAATATTGAAAATTATGCAAATAAATTCCCTTACCTTGAGTTTGACACATCTCGTATGTTCCTTTTCATCCTGAATAATAAAATTTTGTTAATCTATACTTTCTTAAAAAACATTTAATGTTTATTATTTATTTTATATCATTAATTTACATGTTATAATAATGGAATTATTATTTATGTTCATGTTAGATGCTTTTTCAATATTTGGTTCTTGAGTTGAAAATGTACATGATAAGATGTCAACGGTCCACATAGTCATAGGTTCATCAAATCCAAAATATAAAACCTGTAATAAATATCTTATATTTCCATTGTAAAAGTATTTATAAAAATCATTAAAGAGAAACTAAAAATACCCTTCATGGAGATGGTAGACCGTACACATGCATGACTGTTATTCTTGTTTTTCCTGTCGTATTAAAAGAAAACAATTAATAATTTTTTTTATAAATATATATACATATATAATATCATTAAATTAGAATTAATTATTCATTTATATAATATACATTTACTTAAATAAATGTTAATACATTCCATGTGATGTGTGAATGAATCACATCATTTTGAGGAGGCAGTTGTCCACACGTACCCAAACAAAGTTATCATATTACCACAATATTTATTGAATTAATGTATGTTTAATATAATATTTAAAAAATCATAAATAGGTTATAATTTAAATATTATAATATTATTTTACCTGAAAAATATTTTTAAGACCATCCAGGAAGGTGGTAATGGATAATGAACAATACAATTATTCACGAAGGTGATTAATCTGCATAACTTAGACGAGAAATATTTTTATTTGAATAAGTGGAGGTGAGAAATAAAATGGAAATGAAATATTATATTAAAAACATAAAAATACGGTATATATATTATTATTTAGATATCATCCATTGATGAATGATGTATGAGAGTAGAAAGTAGAAAAATAAAAGAAATTAAGAGAGGTACTTTGAGAAAATTAACTCTTAAATATCCCCTCCATGAAAGACCATTGAGAACCTTGGATTTGGTATTTTGGTGAAACCAGAAGCACATGTAAGTGGGTATAGTAAGTAGGAGAGGTTTTTTAGATATTTAATGATCTAAAAGGATTTTTTGGGTTGAAATGAGGATGTGAGGGGTGGTATTTATACTTTAGACGAGGTGGGTTCAAGAGATTAATGTATTAATTATTTTATATTAAAAGGGAACCACATTTGGGTGGAATTAATTTAAAAGAATTATAATTTCATTTAATTTTATATGGTTTGGTTAGGGTCGATACACACCTCAACCAACCATTATGGTTTTGAATTTTTAGGAATGTTACACTATTACCTTTAAACTTTATCCCTTGTCACAATTTTACCTATACAATAGTAAATAATGTTTTACCATTGTAACTTTTTTATAAGTAAGCATGAAATTGGCATTGAAAAATAATTTTTATCTTACGATTCCAAATATTTAATCCTTTTTACCTAATTTAATTCACATAATTTTATGTATTATATTTAAAATTAATTTTGTAGACAAAACAAAATATGGGTTTTTAAAGTCAATTGTTCGAAAGTACACATAGATTTTATAACCAATTCAAATTTTAAATATATTATAATGGAATTTATTTAGTCAAATTATAATATATTGGTCTAATTATACTTTAAAACCAATTAAAATAAAAAATTTTCTATAGAAATAAATTAGGAAAAAAATTAGTTTTGAATTAAAATGCAGTATTTTTCACCCTTTATTAAGAAATGAATATCATCATAAAAACACAAACAAATTATCCAAAGTAATATTTTTCATCCCAATTAAAAATAATAAGTTTATTTTATCAAAAATAACTTATAAAAGTTTCAATAACTAGAATTAAAATGGGTTCTCCATCAAAAGGCAGTAAAAATGCCTTTTTGAAAAATAATCCTTTTATACATAAAATTTATTTTGTTCTCATATCATGCCTATAAAATATATAAAATGAATGTAAAACATCATATAGAATTTTTTTTATTTATATAATCTTATAATATTGATACGATTATTTTATAAAAATAAATATTATCCTTAAAATATTTATTCATAAAAACAAATCCTTTATTTTAAATTTGTTTTTATTTCCTTTTATAAATATTTTGGAAACCAATGAATCTATATATAAACGTGTATAGACCATATCTTTATAATTTAGTTAGTACTTTTCATTCCTTCCATTGAAATAACTAGTTTATAATGGTAACATTTAGATAATAATATTTAGTTATCCATTTAAGATCGATGTAGTGTATCATGTAAGCTATAAAACATAGTGCTTTTTTCATAAAAGTAGGGATGTTATAACCTCCCTTAATTCTACAATATAATGTTTTTTATATAAGTAATTACAATATCACTAACGTGGTCAGTTTTTTCTTGCTAACATATATCAATTTTCATATTTTACATATATTTATATATTTGGGAAATTTTAAACATAGTATACTATTTTATGAAAAATTTAAAAGATTCAGCTCTTACCTAATTTAAATCTCAATATCATAAATATATAATATATTTTATCAAATTTATCCTCTAATTATAAAATAAATATCTTTTAAATAAATAATTAATAGAACCATTTTTTGTGACAAACGTTATTCATAACAACTATGACACCATGTCAAAAACTATATTACATTTATGATGAATAGCTTATCTAAAAATAATGTATATTTTGTGATAATATAATAATAAACGTTGGAAATTATATTTTCAAATGAAACTAATAAACACTTCACAAAATATAATTTTATTGTAAAATATATTCTGACCAAGATGTGTTTTGAGACATATTGAATTCTTAGGAAATAATTGAGAAATATATTGAAGTTACTATGATTTTATGTTCAAAATATTACCCTAGATACAAAAGAACATTAAAACACTAATTTTTATATAAGTTAATGATCTTATATCCACTAAATATATAAATATCTTGTTAAGATCAAATATATGTCCCTAAATTATGCCTATCTCTTTGAATATAGTGGGAATATAATTAATATCTATTGGTTAAGGGTATGGATGCATACTGGTTGGAATACGAATACTAAAATCTAGTAAGATTGGTTGGGAGACTATTTCTAGAGAGACATAATTATTATAAAATTATAAATAAATAGTCTATTATTGTTCACCGCATAGGGTGATACATATATATCATTATTCAAAAATAAAGGTTCATAGAATGTTGTTAAAAATCATAATATAATAATTTTGACAAGAATTTATAAATTCAAGTAATATACTCCATGAATCATAATTTAGGGATTCGTTATTTTGAACATTTCTATTACTTGATACTATGAGTGAGTATTAAAGAGAAACTTAACATGTTGGTAAAGATGGTAAAAATAAAATGATTGATTATTGAAAGTTAAACTCTTTAATAAGACCGATACAACGATCATTATGGATGAAATTGTTTTGAATTTTAATTTGTATCAGAATATTTCTATGACCATTATATTGGATATTGACTGTCAAGGTCACCTCATTTAGAGGAATCCCAACGGTATTTGTCTATATTAAATGACCAAATGAGACCATGTGGTATATTTCTATAATTCATGACAAGAAGGTTCAATGACATCAATAAATTACCTTAAGATATAAAAATTATATAAATTCATTATGAAAAAATCATGCATAGAGATTATATAGTATTCATTAGGAAACAATTGAGTGACAAGTGCTTATAATTGGTTAATATGAGAACTATATGTTTTCAAGATAAATGTAAGATCTTGACCTTTTGAAGAAGGATTTTATTGTCTAATGTTTGGTATAACACTAATTATAATGGTCAATGGAATTTTTCCAGAGGTTATGAGGGTTTTATATGATGTACTAGGTGTTTGGAACAAGAAAAAGGAATAAAAGATGCCACACTATTTAGGGTTAATGGTTGGTGAATAGTCAAGACTTACCATGCACTTTAACCATGAAACCTATTGGGGGAGGGTGTGCGGTTGAAAAATTGTGCAAGGGGAACCCGAAAACTATGAATCCTTGGATAGAGATAGACAAGTTGTTTCTGTATGGTTCACAAAATTATGCAGGATCCCCAAAAAATGAGGTGACCAAGGCCCCTCTCTGATAGAGGCTGACATACTTTTGGTGAAAAGTTTTTCCAAAAAATGTAGCCAAATTTTCCCCCCTCAATAAAGGGGGAATATTCCCATTACCCCCTCAATATTTAAGGGTTCACACCCAATTTTATTCCCCTCTCCACCTATAACAGCTATATTGATAAACCAAGGTGTCCAACTCCTTAGGGGTGGTTCTCCATTGATCATGGGTCTTTTGAAGTGTCGTTGGATTAGAATCCAAGAATAATTTGAGTGTACCACTACTATTCCTTCTATTTTCTAAAGGAAACATGGTGTGTTTTCTCTTCTATTTTGGAATCATTTAAACCCTCTTTCTATTATAAATTTATATTTTGGGAATTTAAGGTTGTTTGCACAATAATCAAGGGCCATTTTTGGATGATTACTTGTCTTCTAAGCTAAGGTAGGAGGTTTACATGTTATATCCCATAGTTCTAAAGTTTATTTAGGTATATGTGGTTGGAGACTTATGTCCATGTACTATGAATTCATTTCCTTGCTGTGAAATGATAAATTGGGTGTTTAAATGATGTTTTGGACCTTTCAGCGTCAATGTAGGATCCATTGCTGATGTGTAAACTAGACCTAAGGCAACCTAATGGGTGTGTAACTCCCTTGAACATTAAATCAAGTTCTTAAATGATGAAATGAAGAGTTATGTGATTGAAATAGTTGTAATTTTGTTTTTCTTGTTAACATGTCACAAATGGATGTTGGATTAACATTGATGGTCAAATGCATTGTGAGCTTTCTTTGGGAAAAGTGATAAATGAGAAACGAGATAATTTTTTTATAAAATGGTTATAAATTTTGTTTAATGGTTGTAGTTGTGACTAAAATTGTTAAATGGTATAGATAGATATTGGTGTTAATTATAGTGAATTTTATAAACCATGGTAATTATGATAAATGGATGATGCTCTCTCCTTGATGTTTTAATGTGGTAAAAGGTTCAGGTTTGTTAAAACCTAAGAAGTTTTTGTTGATGAAATTGATATGGTTGTTGGTCATGGGGGTCCATACCATGGTTAGGATGTAGTCCATGGTAGTCTACACTAAGGTAAGAATGTTTCTAAAGGAGGTCCACATTGTGAATTATTGTTGGTCATGGAATTCCACAATACAGTTGGGATACTTGGATTAATGATCCTCAAATGAAATTACATAACCACATGATATATGTTTCAAAATTACAGTATTCGATAATGCATGTTTGGTGTGTTGGTACTATAGTGGATTTGAGGTCCCTTGGGAATAATAAAGACCCATTTTATTTACCTAATTATTTATTACTGTTTATATATAGTCTTACAGGATTATATAATGGATGTTATTGTGGAGAAAATCGATGGTGACCTAATGAGTTACACTCATACCATACTCAGTCTACCTTTGGGTACTTCAGTAGACTTCATGGCTACAATTCAAAAAAAGGGAAAAGCCCCGTTTTCAGATTATTGGTATGAGATTTTACTATGAAAAGGCCCTTTGTTAGGACCCATTTTTTAATTTTTCATATTTTCGTGTTTTGGTATTATACTGGAACCTCACATCACTATGAGATAACATGTTTATTTGTAGTGTTGTGGCTTTTTACCCTTTCAGGTATTTGATTCAATGATGCATTGATATTGATCATTATTACTTTGTTATTATTTATCTTTTTTATGCTATTGTATTACTCTAGGAAAGAGGGTATAGTTTCCCTATGTATATTATTAGACCATAACTTGAAGTTTGAAGCTTCTAGATTATATGGAGGAATTATTGAGGTCATGTATAAATCCATATTGAGGCACCAGTTGTATTTGATCTTGGGATGAGATGTTACAAAGTTCTTCTAGAGCCTTTCCTTTCTATCATATTACTATTTAGGAATTATAGGTAAGAGATTAGGATGTGTCATGCATCACAAATGAGCTCACTCCTAGGAATTTCTATCCCATGTGTGGGGAGAAACCCAAGTACCTAAGCTGGGAGTATTGTCCTTGAATCTTATTGTTATTTTTGGATGTTATTTCATATTGGGTTATGTAATTGTCAGGTGATTTTATCATTTTACAATGTTTTATTCATGGATCGAATTGGAATTAGGTTTGTATATTCATGCATCATTTTAGGAACTTAGGATCTATATGAGATGAGTCATACTAGGAACTCATCAAAAATCATTTTATGGTTGGTTATGGGGAATGGAAACACTTTTCATGTTTACTTGTAATTTTAGTAAAGTAGTTCCTTGCAAGGAATTTGAAAATTATATTAATTGAAAAGTGATAAATTGAATGGTTTTAAATGGTAAATAATTGATAATTATTTATGTTATTTGAAAGTGACACACTTTAAATGGTGTCGAATAAAAATCCTGTGATTATGTAAGTTTGGTTCACCCCAAGTTAACCATGTATTGGGAGAGGGATGGTTGAGGGAAATGATGGAGTGTGATTTTAATCACTTGCATAGTGTATGTAGAGTGGTTCGATTATGGATAGTTTTGATCCTTTTTTGTAAATTTTGAAAACAATATGTTATGTTTTTGAGACATATATTTGGAATTATAGTGATATTCTACTTTGATGACATTTAATGGTTGAAAATAAGATGAAATCACTAAGAATGAACTTCTAGCAGTGGGATATGATCTGCCATTTATTTTCAAAAATAGTATAAAAGACTAGTCCTGTGATAACTTTTCCTATTTTATGTAGATTATATAGAGAGACTCAGGCTGGGCTTTTCTGAGTATGTTGAACCTGATGAGATTATTTCAACTACAATACCCACTAAAATTTCTCAGATAGGGTGGAAATGAGGTCGCTGAGTTTTTCATTGAGTCCCCCCAACAGTATTGGACCACTAAGAGATTGCTCCTGAGATATCTTGGCAGGCTGTACAGGGCTTGTTCGTCTCAAAAAATTGAGTATATATCCAATGTTGTGAGAATGCTTCTTCATATTGAGGGATCAAAGAAGCACATGAGTCCTAGCCCAATTGGTGAGGACTCCTTAAGTGCATCAAGGAGACCCAAGATCAAATCCTGGCGGAGGAATATTTCTGGGCAACTGTAGCAGTACTATAGCATGTATTGTTGCAGGAACTACGGTGTATTGTAGCAGGTGCTGTAGCAAGAACAGTAATAGGCACTATTTGGAACTGTAGTAGCTAGGAATATTCCCTCATTTGGGCCTTCAGGCCACCAATTTGGTCCCCGGGTCTTTTAAGGCCTTCAGGCCACCTAGGCCTTTAGGTTAGTAAGGCCTTTGGGCCACCTTAAGGCCTTTGGTCGACCTTAATTGCAGATGCAAACCAGACAACCTACAAGGAACAAGCTTCAAAAGAAGGATGAGCAAGGAGCTTTCACCATAGCAGAAGCTAAATGTATTTCAATAATGAGAGGGTATAAAACCTACCATCGGGACAAGCCTGTGCATGCATGGGAAAGCCTAGCCAAATAACCTTGCGAAGATGGAGAGCTTATTTCACAATGAAGATGCTGGGGAGGAGTATTTCCATGTTGTTTTTATGATTTTTATGTAATTTTTAAAGACTCCGGGAAATGAATTCCATTAAGTCCTATGGGCCATGTAATAATTATTCCTACTGGCCTTGTAAGGGTTCCAACTCACCCCTTGAAAGATGGATTATCAAAATCAATAAAAAATGAAGGCCTTCAGGACATTGGAGGAGAGATAAAAGAATATCCTCTATTTGAAAATTGGCTTCTAGATCTGTTTCCTAGCGACTTATCTAGGTTTCCACATGAGAGATAGAGGTTGAGTTTAAAATTGACCTAATGCATGGAGATGAGCCCGTTTCTATTACATCATATAGAATGGAAACAATAGAACTCTAGGAATATAAAACCCAGTTTGGGGAATTATAAAATAAATTATATATGTATATAAGTATATCACCATTGTTTGTTGAGTTTTTTACTAATAAATCCAATGGAACATTGCAGTTATGTGTCGATTACCAGAACTGTAATCAGATGATGGTTGAGAATTGATATCCTATTATATGAATTAATGTTATCTTTGACCAAATTAGGGGTGTTAGTGTGTTCCCCAAGATTTCTCTAAGGCCAGGGTATCATCAGATGAGGGTGATACCTTCTAACACACCACATATTACTTTTAAAAGAATTTATGGTTTTTATGAGTTTGTTATAATGTCATTCGAGTTAATGAAATCTCATACAATGTTTATGATGTTGATGAATTTAATCATTCACCCATACCAAGAAAATATTTAGGTTATTCTTATAGATGGAATTTTGGTGTACTCACAGAATCATGATGATCATTTGAGACATCATGATACCAACTTGAGTACATTGATAGAGAATCAAATTTATGACAAGATATCAAAATGTCATTTTGGGTCAACTTGGTGCTTTTCATGGGTCACATTATCTTAGAAGAAAGTGTTTTAGTAGAACTAGATAAGTTTAAATCAATTTTTTGTTGGGAGAATCCCATGAATGTATTTTTATATTTGAATATTTTTGGGATTAGCATGTTATTATCGAAGGTTCATTAATGAATTTAATCACCTGGAAGTACCGTTATTGGGTTTGACCAAGAAGGGTATATGGTTTGAGTGGACTAAAGCATTTGATAACACCTCTCAAAAGCTGAAGAAATGTTTTACCACTACAATAATAGTGATCTTACCTAATCTGTAACAACCTGAACTTTTTAATAATATTTATTTCCTAAATTTGGGTGTTATTTTATTTTAAATTCAACAAAACTATATCCTTTTTTTAGTGAAGTGAGTATAATTAAATGAGACAGTTGGGTTTTGACTATTATATGGCCATTGGTCAATATGACCATTAGCAACCAAATTCTTAACGTTACAATTATTTTTTATAAATTCATATGATATGGTTTAATTAATATAGAAATAAGTGTCGATGGCACCATCTAGTAGACTCGGGCCATATTAAGCCCATATGTTAGAGCTTTCGAAAGAAGTAGCATCACTGGGCTTTGATCTGGACCATGTCCAAGACGAACTTCAACATGTAAAGCATGAATGGAATCTCCTAAGAGAAAAGTTCAAGCTGTTAGAAATCACCACTTGGGTAATGTTGTCTGAGCCATCCCATGATTATATCACCATAGCACACCTTACACCTAGGTCCTATGCTGGTGTTATAAAGGGCTATGTAACGAGACCTTAGCAACTTTGTGTAATCCTTTTATATAAATAAAATTGTTATTTATTATAATGGTAATGTTTATGAATTTCAAATGTTCGAATAAATATAGGATGTATATTATTGATGAATTTAGGAGAAATGGGTATTTTAAAATATTTTTTATTCTTTAAATAATTAATAATGTAATTTGATTTTCAAAAAATAGTCTTCTACAGTTGCATTCAGTAAGAAATTTTTAGTCTAATATAATCAACATATTTTTTCATGAATAGTAAAGTGTGAATAGTAACATACCCATATGAATAGTAATGAATAGTAATGAATATTAAATCGACCAAAACAATAGAAACATCACCTATGAATGTATAAAATCATTTTAGGTATCTTAAAAGTGAAAAAACAATCATAGTTTATGTTTTGGTATTTTTGTATGTCATAAATATTTTATTTAAAATTTTATAATTAATTTAAAATTTTAAAATGGAAGTGTATTTTCATAAAATTTAATCATAAATTGTTACTTTATTGTCTTATGGTTATACAATAATTTTATGGGAAATTTATTACTTTCTTAAGGTGTTACAAAATGAGTTATAGTTTTAAAGTAATATTTTTGGAATAAATAATGATTTTATTTTAAAAATAAATTAAAAATATTTAGAAAGTTGTTTTCATAAAATGGAGTTTATTTTTGAATTTAGACCATCAGTATTAGGATACAATGTATTTTTTGGTTTTTTGGGAAACAGTTGATTATTTGGTGAATAGTAAAAATACAGTTTTGAGTTTCGTGTGTTTAATGACATAATTAATGATATAATAATGATTTAAGCTTTTTTTTCGACTTATATATAGTGAGATATTATATGATCTATCCCAAGTGGCTAATATAATGGGAAAATACCATGAAAAATCCCATGTTTTTTCCAATACCACTGATGAGGTGTCCCTTGGAAATTAATAATTTATTCCCTCACTTTTCCTATAAATTCCAATAAATTCTCTCATTATTTTCATTCCAACATCCTCCTCAAAGAATTTATTCTATTTTACCTCCCACAGATTCCTCCCAAGGTTCTCTCAAGCCTTCCATGGTCCCGACCATCATGATTTCGATGTTACTCTTCAAGGTAAGGAAATCTTTCACCCTCCTCTTTTAAGCCATGAATTTCTTTATGTTGTGTCTTCTAATTTCCGTCTATATATGTTGAGGGTATGTTATTATATGTTATCATTACTACATATATAATTTATAATTGTTGATATACCCTTTCTACTCTCATCAATTTGTTTTCTGAATTTGTATGTGACGTCGTTAAGCTGCCGAATTTCTCATAAAAGAAATCACATCCCCTCTTTTCTTTCATGATTCCTTTTCATGTGGTATGTCATTAAAATATCCATACCATGATATTATTCTGTAACCATAGAGTATTATTAATTATTTATGGGTGTGTAACCATTTCCCCCTCCCTTTTCAATGTTTTCTAAAACTATGTTATATAGCCGTTATGCTGCAGAAATTACTCATCCAAATTTCTATCTCTTTCTATCTAGAAATTATCCTATTTTATTTACATGAATACCAAGACCTTTTTCGTTCCTTTGGGTGTTCATAAATATATAAATATGATATATTTTATTCTGTAATTTACCTAAGTAAAACTCTCACTCCCTTTCCATGGGTTATAAATTACATAATTATCTTATTTTTAAGAAAATTTAAAATGCAACGATCCTGAAATGAAACACATTTATTTTATTCTTCATGGGTTATTTATGAAATTTTTGATTATAATATATGTGAATGAAATGAAAATAAATTCATATTAATGTTGCTCCTCGATAGCTCTGTAATGCATTGGGTAATGAAATTAATCTTTACAGATGACAAGTTTCACGATACCTTGGTGAATAACCTTGGTAATTTTTATGACACCTCAGGGGTAAAACTTGGTGATATGTTCGTGAATGTATAAATGGATTGTTGTAGAAACATATGAAAGTTACTATTCATGTAATGGTTATTAAGATATTACTCTTTTTCCATTGCTCATGTTATCATATTTTGCATCAAGTTCTTATTGATATCAAAAGTAAACTGATTCCCTTGTTTACCCTTTATTGGGCCTTCTACTCACCCTTTCCTTTGATGTATGTCTCCAAGATATGAGAAGTTTTAATTGTACACAGGATGAATATATGATTAATCTTTATAAGTGGTTTAGAAGAATGTTTTATTTTGATTTTATGTGTTCTGTTCCTGATTTTCAAGACATTAGACTTTAAAGAGCCTCTGTTTGTAAAATGTAATGAAAACGTTTGTAATAAAAAGGCGGGATGCCATATTTGGTATCAAATGATAGTTTAGTTATTTATGGAAATTTGATATTAAAACTTTAGTAAGAACCTTATATAAACGTTTAAATATGGGAAAATGTCCTGGTATTTTGATGTGTATTGAGTAAGTGGTTTATCAAACAAATACATCGCAGTATGGATATGAGCAGGTAGAGGCAGCTCCGGCACAGATGTACGTAGGGGTAAAACCTGAATAAACCTCTTTGAGATAAACTCAAATGGGAACTGGTGCATGATAACAGGCCTAACTGCACTATTAGTTAAAACACACATGGGTGATATGTTTGGTTAATCACAAGCCTTTTATGAATCATTATGAAGGAATTATAGAGAAATGTAATTGTTTAAGCATGATGTTTGAAGACATAAAATCCTTTATAGTTAAGATATTCATAAATGAAATATTTTTATCACTAAGGTATTATTATTTTAGAAAATTATAGCCAATAAGAGGAACCATGCAAATGGTGACCGCAATGGACCATGCACTGATGACCCTCTTATGGAAGCCGGAATGGAAATATTCATGAAAATGAAGAACCATCTGACTCAAGTTATGGGAAATAATGTGAATCAAGCTGAGAGACCGATATCACCATGAAGGGAACCACATTATGTTGAGTCCTTTATGCATCAACGACCACCAACCTTTAGTGGATCAACTGACCCATTGATTACTGAGCTGTGGATCAGCTCCATCGAGAATATCTTTTCTGTGCTCCATTGTTCAGAACAAGATAAGGTCACCTTGACTGTCTATCTCTTAGAAGGAGATGCTTATCAGTGGTGGGAATTGATTAAAAAAACAAGGAAAATAGTGGACGTTGAAGCTATAGAGTGGGAAGAGTTTAGAGGGATATTTTTTATTAAGTATTTTCCTCGTTCCATGAGAACAAGAATAGAGAATGAGTTTCTCGAGCTGAAGCAGAAGGAGAACGAATCTGTCAGAATCTATGAAATGAACTTCACTTGGATTTCATGTTACACCTATAGCATTGTCATGGATCCAAATGGTAGGTTTAATTTATTCTTCTATGTACTGAGACCTCATCTACAGAATAATCTAGCCAACCGATACTATGATAGCTATGAGGAGATCCCGCAGAGTGCAATGAAAGTCGAGATGAAGTTTGGTGAGATGCAGTGGTCTCATAAATCCAACGACAAGAAGATGTCGATGGATCCCAACATAGGGAGGACCCTTGATCAGGGAAGAGAAGGTATGAAAGTGAAACATCCCATAGAGAATTTGGGGAGCTACCTACTTTGGAGTGGGAAATGCTATTAGTGTGGAAGAGATGGCCATATTGTGAGGAATTTTTTTTGTGAGGTGAAACCTCAACTTCTAAACACTAACAACAAGGGGAAAATGGTGCAGGACCAACCTGATGTCCAATGTTTTATGTGTGGACAACTTGGGCACTTTCCCAATCAATGTCCAAATCTGAGGACAGTGGAGGGGAACCCCCATCAGCCTTAACAAAGGCCAAGGGAGCAATATCCTGCTTTTGCTTTCATGACAGCTAAAGTTGAAGCTCCGAATGATGTGGTAGAAGGTACTTATGTTGTCCTCTCAAATATAGCAAGTATATTGTTTGATTATAGTTCTAAACATTCCTTTATTTCATCCATGTTAGAAAAGAATTTAAAATCACCCCCAATTTTCTAAAAGTAGAATTATCAGTCATGACTCCTGGTAGGATTATCCAAGCATCGTCAGTGTTTATAAAATCTAGTATTTAATTTAGTGAGAAAAATATTATTGAAAATCTAGAAGTCATTCCCATTATAGAATTTGACATTATACTAGGGATGGACTAGTTCTCAAAGTATAATTCTAAGATCAAATGTAGGAGTAAGGAAATATCATTAGTCTTGAATTGAGAACATACAGTTGTCTTCTATTGAGTGATATCTCAACGTGATATTTGTCTAGAAGAACCTCTTATATCATTATTTATAGAGTTGATCAGTGAAGAAGAAGAAGGATATGAGAGTTTAGGGGTAGAAAATGCCCCCATCATCTAGGAATACATTGACATATTTCTAGAGTTACCCAGACCTCCCCCAGAAAAAGAGGTAGAGTTCTCCATTGAACTCATACCTGGATATTAGCGGATATCAAAGACCCACTATAGGATAGAAAATGTGGAGCTAGAGGAATTAAAGAAACAACTCTAATATCTTTTGTAGAAGGGTTTTATACAACCGAGGGTGTCTCTTTTGGGAGCACCAGTTCTCTTTTTGAAGAGGAAGGATGGATCGATGCGACAATTCATTGATTATAGAGAACTGAATGGGATCACAGTGAAGAACACATATCCTCTTCCAAGAATTTATGAATTATTTGACCAACTTCATGGGGCTCAATTCTTCTCTATGATTGATCTTCGATCTGGTTACCATCAATTGAGGGTGAGGAAAGAAGATATTCTAAAAACATCCTTCTGATCAAGGTATGGGAATTATGAGTTTATTGTTATGCCTTTTGGACTGGCCGATGCACTTGTAATTTTTATGGATCTAATGAATAGAGTCTCTAAGGACTACCTTGATAACTTTGTGGTAGTTTTTATTGATGATATTCTGATAGATTCTAAAAGTCACAAGGAGCATGAAGATCATCTAAGGGTTATTTTAAAAACTCTATGGAAGGAGAGGTTTTTTGGAAAGTTCAGCAAATGTGAATTCTGGTTACAATAGGTTTCTTTCTTAGGGTATGTTGTTACTAATGAAGGAATCGCAGTTGACCCTGCAAATACAAAAGTTATAGAGGAGTGGCCTCAACATACAACAATAACTGAGATTGTATGTTTCCTTGTATTAGTAGGATATTTTAGGAGGTTTGTGAAAAAATTTCCTCAACTTTGTAATTCATTAACCAAGTTAACTCGAAAAGGGTCCAAGTTCATCTGGATAAAGGAGTGTGAGGAATGATTCCAAGAGCTGAAAAAAAGATTGGTTACTCCACCCATGTTAACTCTACCCTGAAGTGATGAAGGATTCGTTATTTTTAGCAATGCATCTCTCAAAGGGCTTGGGTGAATCCTCATGAAAAATGAAAAATTCATTGCTTATGCATCTTGACAGTTGATGACTCATGAGCATAACTATCCTATGCATGATCTGGAGCTGGATTTGGTTGTTTTTTCTATAAAGATATGGAGGCACTATATTTATGGGGATAAATGTGATATATACATATGCCATAAATGTTTAAAGTTTATTTTCACAAAAAAATGAATTGAACATGAGATAAAGGAGATGGTTGAAAACTCTGAATGACTATGATTATTCAATTCATTATCGTCCTGGAAGAGCAAACAAAGTCACTGATGCATTAAGCAAGAAATACACAATTGTTCTTTCCTTGGTGTGGATTCAAAGGGATACTTTGATCAATGGACAAGTAAAGATTGACATGGGAATTATAAGGTAAGGGACATCATCAACCTTATCCAAAATGATTCGTTACCCTTTACTACTTGAGAATATCAAGAAATCACAGAAACAAAATCCTTTATTAGAGAAGAAGTTTGAAGCTGTGAAGGATGGGAAGTTTATGGAGTTCAATATTTATCAAGAAGGTGTATTGAAATTTCATACAAGACAATGTATTCCATATATTCTAGAAATAAAGAAGGAGATGATGGATGAATCCCATACTTCTACATTCTCTATACATCCTGGAAACACAAAAAATGTATAGGGACCTTCGTGATCATTAATGGTGGGATAATATGAATAGTTAGATTACTGACTACACTTCAAGGTGCCTAGTATGTCAGCAAGTGAAGACATAGCAATAACTTCCTAAAGGGGTATTACAAAAAATGCCCATAACAGCATGGAAGTGAGACAATATCACTATGGACTTCATCACAAGTCTTCCAAGAACATCCAAAGGAAATAATGTGATATGGGTTATTGTGGACCCCTTCACCAAGACTATCTATTTTATCTCCATTCAGGAAGATTTCTCTCTTGATAAACTTGCCAAAATTTATGTAAAGGAAGTGGTAAGGATACATGGAGTTCCACATTCTATCATGTCTGATAGTGACCAAAGGTTTACATCAAAATTCTGCAGAAGTATTCAACATGATCTGACCACTGAAATGAATTTCATTATGTCCTATCAACCCCAAACTGATGGCTAATCTGAAAGGACTATTCAAACTCTCGAGGACATGCTGAGAACATGCTCAATAGAATTTAAAGGTGGATGGGATCAACATATCCCATTAGTTGAGTTCTATTACAACAATTTTCATGACCTAAATTTCGAATACCCAAAGATAGTGCCATATAGAGGAATGAATTCAGTTCAGGCTCTGTGAAACTAGATACTTCTGAAATTATTCATCTACTAAAAGTCATTACCTAAACATTTTTAATAAAAAAATGTAGGCTGAGATACGAATTCCCAGTAAGGGAGTTTAAAAAAAACATATTATACCTAAAATAACTTTCAAAAAAATTATTTAAAATATCCATAAAACATTTTCTTGAAAAAATATGTAACACATTAAACATACCACGATAATTTTATAAGGAATATAAGTGCACAATTTAACACTTACTAACATTATCATGATTCAATTATGAGAATCTTCTTTCATAATAGAAAGTAAAAGAAATTTCATGTTAAAATGAAAGTACAATATTAATAACTACGTGTAATTCATGATCAAAGATGTGATTAAAAATAATAAATTCAATTTCATTATTTACTATTGTCCATTAAATCTAAGGATATTTCATAAATAATAAATATTCCATACAACTTCTACTGATTCTCATAATCATAAGCACTTTAACCAGGAATATTCAACTAATCAAATAATACTCTCGTCAATTAATTTATATAGTCTTAATGAGGAACGTGCATATGCCGAACCGTGTGAAGTCCTCGTGCCAAGAAGTAGGGGTTAACTATAACCAGACCCCAACCTGGAGAGACTCTATAACTGGACTCCACCCTAGAGATCCTTTAATAACCAGACACCAACTCATAGGGTTTTCTATAACCGAACAGCAACCCGGAGGGCTTACTTTTACCGGTCCCCATCCCAGAACAAACTAGGTCTAATTCATTCCTCATAACTCTAAATCAAACTGCACATAACACTTTGATTTATTAAATCATGTTTCATTTACAGTACACATATTACATGGTCTCTTCATTCACATTATTCAAAGTGTCCCATACCACTTTGAATAATTAAATTATTATCTCAGAAATTATTATTAACAATAAATTGTTTGATTATCACATAACATAATAACTTTAAAAATCTTAAATAGTAATAAACTTTTAATGTATTTGAATATATACTCATTATTCATGCTCAGATAAATGGAATTGGAAAAGGACTAAAACATAATATGTCTGTTTCTATTTAGACAACATGTTTCTCCACGACAAGCATAAACTAGTATACAATCTTTAAGCATGTGATACTGATTTAAAACACACAAGAAAGGAACGGGTAGGGTTGCCACATAAAATGGTAGTTTTGAAATAATCTTGACCAATTACCTAATGAAATTTTCTTCTGGGTGAATGATAAATAAAAAGGAGAACCCAAAATTCCGTGTGGTGTGTTAATTTCACATTTCCACTTAAATTTATTATAAACAATCATTTGTTTAAAAAATTTGATATTAAAAATTTTAAGTATGAGACTCAAACATAACCTTTATTATTTAATATAAATAGTAGAGAGTACCTCATACATGTGATTATGAAGTTTCAAGCCCTCAATATTTTTACTCGTGAACTAAGGACATTTAAAGAAAAGTATTTAAAATAAATACACTTAGGGTTTCATGATGTGTAAAACATTCATTCGAAGGGGTGTTATTAAGAAGTAGTGTTTAGTCGAAGAAAAAATGAATATTTTTTAAAAAAAATCGTACTTTCTTTGCAAAAATTTGGAAACTTTTATAAATACAATTGGGGATTGAAGTTGGATTTCGTCCCCACATACCCATAAGGATCTCATACCATTCTAATTCAACACTTTCATGATTATCAAAATTATTAACTAAAAGTATAATGATGAAATTCTTAAAACACCATGTATATATTATCAATATATATTCAAGAACACATATAATAATGTGTAAATGTTTTCTAAACAATGACTCCACGGATTTCTTAATTCGTTGATAACATTGAAACTCAACTTAACAGTCTTAAATCTGGGTTTATGAAGTTTATGAAAAACTGAGGGCAGTTTATATTATACCTATATATTTTCATAAACACGTATATGTATATAACTGATTATGTATTTATGTCATAAATTTTTTTTCATGGGTTTTCCATGCTTAGGGTTGTGAATACATTGTAAATCAAGATCCTTAAACGTTTAAAGAATTATTTTCATACCATATAATGATGTATATTTGTTTTACAAGTATATATATATATTCATACCACTTAAAACCAAACAATAAAGACAAAGACTAATCCTTTACCTTAGTTTGAGAAGGAGGAGCTCGATAAGGCACTAGATATCCTGTAGGAGAGTTTCTAGGGTACGCTAGAAGATGAGAGTGAAGGGTCAAGAGGTTTGGAATGCCTCGTGTGTGTGTTTTATTTATAAACCTTACTGAATAATTTAATTCAAGTTTATGGAATCTGAGGACCAAGTGGCCTTTAAAAACACTAAAAGTCAGCCCATATGGAAACTGCAAGAAAGAGGGAGACCAGTGGCTGTCACAGGAGAAGAAAAACAATGAACATAGGGTGTAGGGTTAATGGTTCAGGGAAGGACACGAGGGAAGAAGACAACACTACTGGTAGACACCAGGATGAATTTTGATGGCTAGGATCAAATATTGATTGGATTCAAGGGCCAGGATGCGTCCATGGTTTATAAAGGTAATGGATGGCTCAGATTAAATCAGAGTCTGATCGGATGACACAAGATCAAAGCAGCATTTTAAAAACATCTAACGGCCACGATTAGATCGTGCCAGATCGAACAGACCACAATAACATGGTGATGCACCAGAATTGCTAGAGATCGAATGTGGGATCGTGATCAATGGCCCAAATCGTGCATGACGCGATCCAGTGGCCTAGATGTCATTTCGCCCGAAAAAATGCAGGCCACATCGAAATGGGGCGGCGCACACAGCTTTCTTATAATCCTAAGCCTCTGAAGTATCATCTAGAAATCACACATCACACACACAGGGGGCCTTACACACGGGCTTCTACATCCCCCACATGCCTCGGCTTACCCATGCCCACGACGACTCTGCACCCGCGCTGCGCACTCATGCCCTCCTGCTCTTATGGGCCCTTCAGGGAACCTATGCCCAAACTCGGGCCAACCCTGGCATGGGATGAGGTCTAGGATCAGCCACCTAGCTTGTGCTACCACCCTGGGCCCAGCCATAATGGGTTGTCCCTTGAGCTCCCAAATGTTATATAAAAACTAACTTAAAAAGAAAATTAATTCTTATTATATAAAAATTATCCTAAACATAACCTTTATGTAAAAAACATTTAATGAATGCCTAAATATACATTATATAAATATATTATTACTCAATTTATTTATAAAAACTAAATATTTAACATTCAAGTTTATAAATCAATATTTTAAATACCACATAAAATCATTTATACTAATATTATAGTAGTAAAAAACTTAGTTTAATCCAAAAATAGTTTAACTATTTGATATTAAACATAGTTTTAGGAAATGAAAAATCTTTACAACCTATTTAGAATATTTTCAAATTTTTTGAGTTCCTTATTGCAAGACAAAATATTTCACCATAATTAGGAGTTATCTTATAATCTCCAATTCATAAATTTTGGAAAACTAAGTGTTACTTGAATATTTTTAGTTATTTTACCACAAGGCCAACTACTATAATTATAGTCGTTGGAATCTAATGGTCACCTAAGGCAACCGTTAGGTTGTTTCCTTATAAAACCGTGCCTTAGGGTGTCATAAATTCAATGCAATTGAAGAAGATAGTGCACATCATACCAATGGTTCTTAGTGTGGCTGTGGTGGCTTTGACCATTTTTATGTTCATTATGGAAAATTCTAAAGAACCATATTAATTTCTTGGGGTTCTCATAGTTTAAAGTGGTCTCCCTGTAATTCTAATAGGGTTTTAATAGGTATATCTGGTTAGCATGGTTACTATTTTCATCTCAGTGTATTGTAAACACTACGGTGTAATTATTTAGATGAAATGTCCTGTGTCCATTTGTGTGTTTTACTCAGTTGAATTATAATATAAATTAAAACCATATTATTACCTTCTCATGAGAAATGAGTTTTTGGGGCATTACATTATCCGCCTATAAATAATTGCATCCTCACAATTCTAAAATGCTCGTACACAACCATAGTAATGCCAAAAACACGTCGCTCATGTGGTTCCTTTACCGGGAACACCGCCGATGGTAGGGTGATGGGGACCTTAAGTGGATTCCTGAGGTAGTATTCAGCTGCTCAATCTCTTTGGCCCAGACACACTGTGAATAGTTGGGGTTGTACTTGTGCCTAAAGCACTCAGCCTTCCATAGAAAGGCACGAGAACTGTAGAGGTCGGAAATTTCAGAGTAGATAAAGTCTCTATAAGTCCCACGCACCACGTCGTTCATGAAAATATTGATGTCGTAGAGTTCTTTGTACGTACTAAAACTAAGGACCTGGAATAGGCAGGCCACTCGATGGTCACCATCCAAAGAAGCTTCTAGAAATTTACCAACAGCTCGGTAGTTATCAGCCAAAGTGAAACACAGAAGAAGAGCTTCATGAAACTTCCCTCTTCGTCTATAAGCTTTAAATTGTGAAATTACTATACAGTAATAGACAATATTTCTTCCTTGGTAAATATGGAGAATATTTGGGTAGTTTGATACCTGATGGAGTTATTTACAAGTCAAACATAAGTTGGACTAGGGCTTGTACTTCTTGGAGCACGTCTTGACGATTATAGTCTTTAATAGTTCGGTAGGAAGAGATAAAACATTGGTTTGTGAACTCATGTCTTCCATCTGAAAATTTTAAGAAGTCAGCCTTCAGTATGGAGATTCTAGTTTAATTAGAGTCATTATTTATAAAATCATATCAAAACAGAGTGTACAACATCATTCATTTAGACATGATTTATAAAACTCAATAAATTACACAATCTCTTTCTCCCATTAACCATACACAAGTATATATTCCCTAACGTCCATTAAGATGACTCCTCATAAATTCCACCAATGCTGGGGATTTCCCCAATTTACAGACAAATAGATCCCTAAAGTAGTTCTAAATTCCTCTATATCCTTGGTCTAGATGCAACATGTGTAACCTGGGTCAATCGCGCGTGGACATCTAGAATTCATATTGAGAGAAACATGTCGGGTTTCAAGTTTAGCGACGTCGGTATGAACTTTATATCGATAATGAAAATGAGTAGTCTCATTCTCAAGGGCTTAAAAGTCTACAACTCAACCACAGATAGCATAAGTCAAAATCTGACATAGATATGCTGCCCAGAGGTCGCCCCCTATGCAGCCTCCTCAATGTCTTCAAGAGAAAAGAAATTGTCGGCTAGGGTGAAACATTTAAAGATTCCCTCGAAGTGTTTCCCTTATTTTTCATAGAATGAGAATTTAGCATTTATCACGAGGTAATAGATGAATCATGCTCCATGGTGAAGTAGGAGTACACGAGGAGAGTTGGATTCTCGGTAGAGGGATTTTCATGAGAAACAAATATTTTCAAAAGTCTCATAGTTTTCTACACATGATTTTCCCACTATGGTCTCTAATACTTATGTTGGATGAGAAAAAAAGCCAACACTTTTTTTTCCATCTGAAAATTAAGAAACATAATTCTTATTATTTCTTAAGAATGTTTTCATTGTTCCGTTCTGGTTTTCCATAGTTATTCAAACCGAACCCTTTAATACCAACTATCATGACCTAGCTGCCAAATACCCGAAGCTGGTGCGATATAGAAGATCAAATTCGGTTCAGGCTCTAAGAAACCAGCTACTTCCCAAATGTGTTATCTGCTAAAAGCCATTACTGGAAATTTTTTAATAAAAAACATAGGTTGAGCTTACAAATTCTTAGTAAGGGGGTTAAAAAAATATTATACCCAAAATAACTTTTGAAAAAATTCTTTAAAATTTCTATAAAACATTTTCTTTAAAAAGATGTAACACATTAAACATACCATGACAATTGTCTAAGGGGGATAAGTTCACAATTTAGAACATACTAACATTATCATGATTCAATTGTGAGAATTTTATTTTAGAATAGAAAGTATATGACATTCCATGTTAAAATGAAAGTACAAAATTAATAAATAAGTGTAATGCATGATCAAAGATGCACTTAAAAATAATATCTTCAATCTCATCATTTTATATTGTCCATTAAATCTCCAGATATTTCATAAATAATAAATATTCTGTACTTAAACTTCTTCTGATTCTCATAATCATAATCTCTTTAACCAGAAATATTATACTAGTTGAATAATCCTATGGTTATTTAATTTACCTAGTCTTAATGAGGAAAGTTCATGTGCCAGACCATGTCAAGGCCTCGTGCCAAGACCTAGGGGCTAACTATAACTGGACACCAACTTAGTGAGCCTCTATAACCGAACTCCACCCTAGAGAGCCTCTAATAACCGAACTCCAAACCGGAGGGTCTGTTGTAATCAGAACCCAACCCGAAGGGCTTCCTTTTACCAGTCCCCACCCCAGAACATACTAAGTCCAACGCATTCCTGATAACTCTAAATCAAAGTTCACATACAACTTTGATTTATTAAATCACTTATTATTTCCAGTATACATATTACTTGGTTTCCTAATTTACATTATTCAAAGTGTCCCATAACACTTAGAATAATTAAATGATTATCTTAATTATTATTAATAACAATAAATTGTTTGATTATCACATAAAATAATAACATTACAACTCTTCCATAGTAATAAACATTTAATGAATTAAAATACATACTCATTATTCATGCTCAGATAAATGTAATTGGAAATGGACTAAACACAATATGTCAGTTACTATTCAGACAACATGTTTCTCCACAACATGCATAAACTAGTATACAATCTTTGCACATGTGATATTGATTTTAAACACATAATAAAGTAATGGGCGGGGTTACCACATAAAATATTTGTTCCTGAAATAATCCTGACAAATTACCTAATGAAATTTTCTTCTGGGTGCATAATAAATAAAAATAAGAGCCAAACATTCTATGTGGTGTGTTAATTTCACATTTACTCTTACATTTATTATAGAGAAGATTTTTTTTAACACATTTGATATTAAAACATGAAAGTAAGAGGCTCAACCATAACCTTTATCATTTAATATAAATAGTGGAGAGTAACTCATACATCTGATTATGAAGTTGCAAGCCTTCAATATTTTTAATCGTGAAATAAGGACATTGAAAGAAAAACATTTAAAATAGCTACACATAGGGTTTTATGACATGTAAAACATTCATTATATG
Source organism: Viscum album (assembly GCA_963277665.1). NCBI lineage: Eukaryota > Viridiplantae > Streptophyta > Magnoliopsida > Santalales > Viscaceae > Viscum > Viscum album. The sequence continues at coordinate 1,472,347,859 of OY728158.1, forward strand.
GCGTGTTATTAAGAAGCATTGTTTAGTTGAATCCAAAATGAATATTTGAAAATCTTTGGAAACTTTTATAAATAAAATTGGTGATTGGATTTGGCTTTCATCCCCACATACCCTTAAGGATCTCACACCATTCTTATTCGACACTTGCATGAATTTAAAAATTATGAATTAATGTATACTGGTAAAATTATTAAAACCACATGTATATATTATCAATATATATTTATGAACTCAAATAATCATGTTTAAATTTTTTCTTAACAATGAATCCATGGTTTTCTTAATTCTTTAATAACTTTGATACTCAAATTTTCAGTCATAAATTTATGCTAATGAAGTTTATGAAAAACTTAGGGCAGTGTATATTATACCTATATATTTTCATAAACACGTATATGTATATAAGAGATTATGTATTTAAGGAAAAAATGAAATTTTTAGGGGGTTTCCATACTTAAGGTTGTGAATACATTGTAACTCGATATCCTACAACTTTTAAAGAATTAATTTCCAAGTATATGATGGTGTATATTTGTTTTAAAAGAATATATATATTTATACCTCTTAAAACAAAACAAGAAATGAAAAGACTAATCCATTACCCTAGCTTAAGGATGAGGATCTTGGGAAGGAACAGGAAATCCCGGAGGAGACTTGCTAGGGTACACTGGAAGCTAAGAGTGAAGGGCCAAGTGGTTTGGAATGCCCAGTGTGTGTTTTTTATTTATAAACCATAATGAATAATTTCATGCATGTGTATGGAATTAGAGGCCCCAGTGGCCTTAAAAAAAACTAAATGTCATCCCTTGTTGAAACCGCATGAAGGAGGGAGACCAGAGGCTGTCACGGGAGAAGAAAAATGATGAACATAGGTTGTATTGTTACTGGTTCAGGGCATTCCACGAGGGAAGAAGACATCACTACTGGTAGAAACCAGGAGGAATTTCAATGACCAAGATCAGATCTAGCTTGGATTCAAGGGTCAGAATGAGTTCGTGGTTTATAAAGGTAATGGACGGCTCAGATTAAATCTGAGTCTGACCGGAAAACATAAGATCGAAGCGGCATTTTTAAAAATTTTAACATCCATGATTAGATCGTTCCGGATTGAACAGACCTCAAAAACCTAGTGATGCGCCGTAGTTGCTGGAGGTTGAATGCGGGATTATGGTCAACGGCCCAGATCGTGCGCGATGTGATCTAATGCACATATCCCATTTCGCCCAAAAAAATACATCCCACATCGAAACGGGGAGGCGTGCACAACTTCCTTATAAGCTTAAGCCTCTGATGCATCCTCCATAAATCACACAACACACAAATTTTTTCTTAATTTTCTTTAGAATTTTACAAGAGCGCGGTTTCAGACGGCACCTGATTCCGAGGCCCGGAGTGCCCGGAATTAATTTCCGAAGTTTGGCTCGGGTACGTTCAGTGAACGAACGAGCGGGAATTCCTAACTTTTGATCCGGTGCTCGGAATTGAAATCCGAGGGCACCGATGAACTCGCAGCGCCGATATTCGCTTAAAGAGTCCTTTTCGGGAGTTGCGTTTGTTGTGGGTTGAAAGTTAGTTTTTGGGTTTTTAAGTTTAAGTTAAATAAAATTTGTTCGGGGCCTTACACATGGGCTCCCACATCCCCCACAGGCCTCTTCCAACACATGCCCATTGCGGCCTCGCACCAGTGTTGCGCACTCATGTGCTCTTGATCCCGTGCGCCCTTCGGGGAACCTATTCCCAAACTCGGGCTAGACCTAGCTTGGGCTGAGGGCTAGGCTCAGCCACCTAGCGTGAGCTGCCTCCCTGGCCCAACCATAAAGGGCTGGCCCATGTGGGCCCAAATTTTTTATAAAAACAAACCTAAAAAAATGAAGTCATATTATATAAAAATTATCCTGAACATAACCTTTATATAAAAAAATCTTAATGAATATCTAAAAATAAATCATCTAACTATATTATTACTCAAGTTATTTATAAACTCTAAATCTTTAACATTCAAGGTTATAAATAAACATTTGAAATACACACATAAAATCTTTTATACTAATATTATGGTAGTCAAAAACATAGTTAAATATAAACATAGTTTAACTATGGGATATTAAACATATTTTTTGGAATTGAAAAATAATTACAACCTATTTAGAACATTTTCCAATTGATTCAAATTCCTTATTGAAAAAAAATATTTCACCACAATCTGGAGTTATCATAAAATCTCCAATTCATAAATTTTGAAAAACTATGTGGTACTAGAATATTTTTAGTTATTTCACCATAAGGCCCACCAATATAATTATAGTCGTTGGAATTAAATGGTCACCTAAGGCAACGATTGGGTTGTTTCCTTACAAAACATTTCTTTAGGGTGTCCTAAATTCAAGGCCATTGAAGAATATGGTGGACTTCATACCGTTGGTACTTAGTGTGGCTGCGGTGGATTCAGCCATTATTATGTTCATTATGAAAAATTCTAAGGACCCATATTATTTTCTTAGGGTTCTCATTTTTTTAAGTGGTCTCCCAAAAATTCTGATTGGGTTTTTAAAAGGTATATCTGGTTAGCCTGGTTAGTATTTTGATCTCAGTGTATTGTAAACACTAAATTGTTTTTATTTAAATGAAATTTCTTTTGTGCATTTGTGTGTTTTACCCAATTGCATTCTAATATAAATTAAAACCATGTTATTAACTTCTCATTAGAAACAAGTTTTTGGGTCATTACAACAATAGCTTCGACTCAATTAATCAAATGGAACCTTATGAAGCTCTATATGGGAAGCGATGTAGAACTCCTACTTTTTGGGATAGAGCTGGTGAGAGAAAGCTTATTGGGACTGATCTTGTGCAAGAGATGATAGAAAAAGTCCATGCCATCTAGCAACACATTAAGGCTGCTCAGAGTCGGAAAAAGAGCTATGCCGATAACCATCAAAGGAACTTAGAGTTCATGTGTTTGTGATAAGGTCATTATTTAAATATCACCATGGAAGAGATTCATGAGGTTTGGGACGAAAGGGAAGCTCAGCCCTAGGTACATTAGCCCCTATGAAATCAACGATCGCGTAGGACCTGTGGCCTATTGGCATGCACTTCCTCCAAATCTAGCATATGTTCATGATGCCTTCCAATATCCTTCTTGAGTAAGTACATACCTGACCCTTCACATGTACTAAACCCAGAGGTGGTACAACAGGAACATGATGTCTCTTATGAGGAGTAGCCGGTGGATATCTTGGATCGTAGAGACAAGGTTCTACGTAACAAGACTACCCACCCTATTAAGGTGTTATACAAGAACAAGAAATGTGATGAAGCCATTTGGGAACTAGAGGAGTCTATGAGGTAGAAGTACCCACACCTTTCCTCTTCTAAGGACACAAGATAAAATTTCAAGAATGAAATTTCTTATGAGGGGAACAATGTAACGACCTAAACTTTTTAATAATATTTATTTCTTAAATTTTTGTGTTATTTTATTTTATACTCAACAAAACTATATCCTGTAATTTATGAAGTGAGTATAATTAAATCAGACTGTTAGGTTTCAACTATTATATGTCCATTGGTCAATATGACAGTCGGAAACTAAATTCATAATGTTACAATTATTGTTTATAAATTCAAATGATCATCCTTAATCAATATAGAAAAAAGAGTCGATGACATCATCTAGTAGACTCGGTCCATATGAAGCCCATCTATCAGAGTTTGGGATGTAGGTAGCATCACTGGGATTTATTCTGGAAGAAGCCCAAGCCGAACTTCAACATGTGAAGATTGAATGGAATCACCTAAGGGATAAGTTCAAGCTGTTAGAAATCACCACTCGGGAAATGTTGTCTGAGCCACCACAAGATTCTATCACCATAGCACACCTTACACATAGGTCATATGCTGGTGTTATAAGGGTCTATATTACGAGACCATAGCTACTTTGTGTAATAATTTTATATAAAATAAAATTGTAATTTTTTATTATGGTAATGTTTGTGAATCTCAAATGTCCAAATAAATATCGAAGGTATATTATTGATGAATTTAGAAAAAATGGGTATTTTAAAATATTTTTGTATTCTTTAAATAATTAATAATGTGATTTGATTTTCAAAAAATGGTCTTCTACAATTGTGTTTAGTATGAAATTTAGAGTCTAATAAGATCAAATTGTTTTCTAATGAATAGTAATGTATGAATATAAACATACCCGTATGAATAGTAATGAATAGTAATTAATAGTAAATCAACCCAAAACAATAATCTTCACCCGTGAATGTATAAAATCATTTTATGCATCTTAAAAGTGAAAAAATGATTATAGTTTATGTTTTGGTATTTTTTATGTCATAAATATTTTATTCACAATTTTATAATTAATTTAATAATTTAAAATGGAAAGGTATTTTCATAACATTTTAACATAATTGGTTACTTTATTTTCTTTTGGTTATATGGTAATTTTATGGACCTTGATTACTTTCTTAATGTGTTAAAAATGAGTTATAGTTTTAATGTTGTATTTTTGGAATAAATACTGATTTTATTTAAATATTAAATTAAAAATATTTAGAAAAATATTTTCATAAAATGAGTTCATTTTAGAATTCAGAGCATCGATATTAGGTCAGATTGAATTTTTGGGATTTTTCTGAAACAGTTGATTTTTCAGTGAATAGTAAAAATACGGTTTTGAGTTTCGGGTGTTTAATGACATCATTAATGATGTAATAATTATATAATATTTCTGGAAGACTTATAAATAGTGATATATTCTATGAGGTGTCCCATGTGGCTAATACCATGGGAAAATACCATGGGCCAGCCCATGGTTTTCCCAATACCACCGATGAGGTGTCCCTTGGAAATTAATAATCTATTCCCTCACTTTTCTTATAAATACCAAGCCATTATCTCATTATTTTCAAAACAAAATCCTCCTAAATTATGTTATGGTCTTTTACCTCCCATGTAGTCCTCCCAAGGTTCCCTCAAGCCTCACAAGGTCCCGACCTTAATGGTTTTGAAGTTACTCTTCAAGGTAAGGGAATCTTTCACCCTCTTCTTTTAAGCCATGACTTCTTTTATGTTGCGTCTTCTAGTTTCCATCTATTTAAGTTTAGGGTATGTTCTTATATGTTCTAATTAATTTCCATTTCATTTATAATTTTTGAGAGACCCTTTCTGCTCTCATCAATTTGTTTTAGAATTTTTAAGTGATGCTGTTAAGCTGCCGAATTTCTCGTAAAAGAAATTGTATCTTCTCTATTCTTTCATGTTTCCTTTTCATTTGGTATGTCATTAAAATATCCATAACATGATCTTATTATTTACTCATACTGTATTATGAATTACGTATGAGTTTGTGACCCTTTTCCCCTATCTTTTGAATGTTTTCTAAAACCATGTTATATAGCCGTTATGCTGCAGAAATTTCACCACAAAATTTCTATCTCTTTCTCTCCAGAAATTCTCTTGTTTTATTTATGTGAATACCCATACAAATTTTTTTCTATAGGTGTTGATAAATATATAAATATGATATATTTTATTAGGTAATTTACATACATATAACCCTTACTCCCTTTCCATGGGTTATAAATTACAAAAGGATCTTATTTTTAAGAACTTTTAAAACATCACGATCTTGAAATGTAACACATTTATTTTATTCTTCAATGGTTATTTATGAAATGTTTCATTATGATATATGTTGATAACATGAAAATAAATACACATTAAGGGTGCTCCCTAATAGTTCTCCAATTCATTGGGTAAAGAAATTAATCTCTAGAGATGACAAGTTTCACGATACCTTGGTGAATAGCCTTGGTAATTTTTATGAAAATGTGGGGATAAAACTTGGTTATAATGTTCATGAATGTCTAAATAAAATGTTTTAACCACATATTCAAGTTATTATTTATGTTCTTGTTATTATGATATGCCGCTTTTTCCATTTCTCATGTCTTCATATTTTTCATCAAATTCTTATTGATATCACAAGTAAACTGATTCCATTGTTTACCCCTTACTGGGCCTTCATCTCACCCTTTCCATTGATTTATGTATACAAGATATGTGATGCATTAATTTTACATATAATGAACCTATTATTATGCCTTACAAGTGGTTTGGAAGAATGTTTTCTGTTTTTTCATTAATTGTGTTCCTGATTTCCATGACACTAGACTTTAAAGATCCTCTGTTAGATCCTTTGTTTGTAAAATTTAATGAACATTTATGTAATAAAAAGGTAGGATGCCATATGATCTAGGTAAGTAATATACTTTTTTTATGAAGAATCTGGGATTATACTTGGAGAAGTGTTGATGCATGGAGATCGAGTCATAGTGTATGGATTATGGTAGTTGAGACCAAATGATCTAGAAAATCTGTTGCATGATCTTGTGTTGGCCACAATGACTTATAACTTGAAATATTTGTGGAATTATATTTTCGGGAGATGTTTTTTTATTTATTATGACCACAAGATCCTTAAATATATCTATTCCTAGAGTTATTTTAATATTTGGGCATAGAAAGGGGTTGAGTACATTCAGTATTTTGACTTTGAAAAGGATTATATTCATTGAAAGGGAAACGATTTTTTGGATGTGTTGATTCAAAAGACACGAAATATAGAATTTTAGGACCCTATTTCTGAGTGGAAGATCATTTACTTCTTTTATGAGACACATATCAGTGTTTTGGAAGACCATGAACTGATGGAACACATGTCATTGTATGTTGAACCATCTCTTTGGAACCTTGTTAAGAGGATTAAATAAGAGGATTTAATTTTTTTTGACTTTGAGAGATAGTTTTGATGGCAGGGAAGCACATTTTGATGGGACCATTGATAATGATGAGATTAACCGAATTCATGGTATTGTTATTATGACTAGAACTATGTGGGATGAGATGATTCATGTGTTTCATTTCATTAAATGGACGGTGCACCCTGGTTTGACCAAAATGTGTTGTTATATTGATAGATAGTGTTTGTGGATAGGATGGATAAATGAGATTTCATGTTTTTTGAAATGATGTGACACCTATTATTAGGTGAAGGTAGAGTATCATTGACCTGTGGGAATATTATATCCATTTCCAATTATGAAATAAAAGGGGGATGATGTTACCAAGGATTTCATGGTGGGACTTCTGAGGATACCTCAGAATAATAACACACTTTAGGTTATTATGGAACATATGACTTTGTCAAATCATTTCTCACTAATTTAGCAGACATTCACTATTGACCAGTTGTGTGACCTTCACATTTGGAAGATAAGAAATTTTCTTGGGGCACCTCAGAGTATTATTTTAGATCATTATTTTCATTTTAATTCATACTTTTGGCAAGGTTTTATGAATTCACTGAGTAGAAAAGTATTTTCAAGTATGGATTTTCACCCATATATAGATGGGAAATTAGAATGAGCTATCCTGATACTGTAGGACATGTTTATGGAATGTGTCCTAGACAATGGTGGACCGTGGTTGTTGAGTTATCCTACAACAATAGTCATCTAGTGACCTTTCATATGGAACCATATGAGGCACTCTATGGAAAGATATATTGATCAACCTTATATTGAATATAATCCAGAGAATCAGATTTTTTGGGGATAAGTCTTGTGTAGGAGACACCATGGAATTTTCAGTTGATTTAGAAGTGTATAGATACATATTAGAGAGAAAATAATTAATATGTTTATCGACACCATAAACCACTTGAGTTTATGTTCCGTAACCATGTTTTACTTCATGTTTCACTAGGATTGAGTTACCTTAGGATTCATATATAGGTAAATTTTTCTCCCATGTTTGAGGGTTTGTTTGAGATTGTGGATAGGATTGGATCAGTGGTGTACCAATTGGATCTTCCACAATGATATGGTGGTATGATCTATGTTATTCATCTGTTAAAACTTTGGAAGTATCACCCCAGCCCTTCTCGCATGACCGATGTTGATGATGTGGATATTGAGTTTGATTCATCCTTTGAGGAATACCGGGTTTTATTTTTGGATAATAGAGATAATAATTTTCATGTAAGACTGTGATGTTGGTCCAAGTGTTTTGGTAGAATAGTAACATTCGTGAGGAAACATGGGAGAGGGAGGAAGATATATGGGTCGTTTTTGTCCCTTGTTGTATTAATTTGGTATGATGGGTCAATTATATTAAATCCTAAGATTCGTTTGTTGATAAAATTGATATGGGTATTGTTTATGGATGTTCACCCCATTGTGATGATGTAGGTCAGGGAGGTCAGCATCAGGGAATGGGTGTTGGTCATGGTGGTCCATACCATGGTAACACTATTGGTCTTGGTGGTCCACATCAGTAATGGGTGTTCATCATGCCGTTCCACACAATATTTGGGATACACAGATTTATTATTATCATAAAAAATTATATTACCAGTTGATATATTGTTCAAAATTCCAGCATAATCCAATGTAAGTTTGGTGTCTCAGGACTATAGTGGAATCAATATCACATGATGTTAATGGGTACAAATGTTATTTACCTACTTTTATATTATTGTCTATACTTATGCACACACTGTTGTAGACTGGATATTGTTGTAGACACTATTAGTGGTGGCCAACGTAGTTGTACTCACACCCTTCTAGGTCCATCGTTAGGTACCTGGGAAGACTTTATGGTAGTAGTTCGTACAAGTTAAATATACCTTTTTAGATGGATGATATTTTATTTTAGATGGCTCATGGAAGAGGGATCTAGATATGGCATTAGGATTCATTTTAGGGGTTTTCTTAGCGTAATTTTTCTGGGTTTTTACTAGCACCCGACACCACTATGACATAGTACGTTTATTTTTATGGTTTTGAGAATTTACTCATTTGTTGGTTTTATTATATAATTATTGGTCATTGATCATTATTATGTGGACATTATTTATCTTTTTTTACCACTATTTCATTTATTTAGTAAAGAGGGTATACTTTCCTCATGTATCTCATTAGACCCTTGCTACTAGTTGGTAACCTCTGGCATTCGAGGAGGTACGCATGAGGTCATGTTGTGATCTGGACTAGAGAACTAGTTATAATGGCTCCCAATCTAGGATGTTACATAAATATATTGATAACATATGAAAAAAACTGTTGCGACTTACCAATTTTGTAAGACTAAAGAAGTTAATTTATCCATGTTTAACTTAAATTAGAATCAGTGTTTTTGGAACAAGATCTAAAAAATGGATCTATGAGTTTTTAAATATAGTAACAGTACATATTCTTATAGTTTATTGAAATATAAAAGTTGAATCAATTCAAGAATTTTTTTGAATGTATTCCATCTAGTATAACATTCCTGGGAATGTGAAGAGATTATGGAGATTGAAATAATTTAACAATCTATGTTATATGAATTCATGTAATGTTCCATGATATGTACTAATTTTTAAAATAATGATTCATAAAGAATAATAGGTGAATATAAAACTAATAAAATATAATTTCATATAATTTATATTAAAAATATTTGTTAGTTCTTAGAAAAGAAAAACTAGATGATTTCATGGGGTTTGAAGATGATTTAATACTAGTAGTAAAGTGAATTGAACACTTATTTACAACATGATAAATATGATCTAGTATCATAGAAAATGATCAAGTATATTAATGAAAAACTTATTACAACCAATGTTTTCGATATCTACAGTATTTGAGTATGTTGTAGCTTAGGATGCATCTTAATGAAGAAATTTCAGCAACATCCTATTCTAATATTGTTTTATACCAAAATAAATAGGCTGATCATTTTATGATAATCATTGACTATGGATTTAGTCATAATTTTTGGATTCTAACATGGGAAATAAAGGAGGATACTTGGTTATATAACTATTTGATGGAATTTCTCAAAAAGATTAGTGGATTACCAACCATATCCACAAAAAATGGTTGACCTATATGTTATAGAAATAGTAGGATCATGTTTTTCATATGAGTACTAACCGATTGTTTGTAGTTGGCTTCAGAAAATGTTGGAGTGTGTTGAAGTTGGGGCCCTAAAAATAATTACTTTATAGTTTGGATTACATTTAAATTTAATGATTTGAATATTAATATAAATGTCTTATCAAATATTTTTTATATCTTCAAAACATTTATGTGATAATGTACTTTAGTATCTTTCTCATTGATAAAGTCATATTTTTTCCCTTCTATAATGAGAAAATTGAAATTATATGAAAATATTCTTAAATATAGTTTTATAGTTAGATATCATACAATGATAGAGAACATTTCATGTAGAACATAAAGTGTTAGTACTAATAAGAATATAAGGATTCTTCTCACAAAGATTGAAATTCGTAATCTCTATGATCAGGGAACATGTGAATGTACCCAAAATAAGGAATTCCACATGTTTTGGTGTCATCAGATATTCTTATTTCCAAGAAAGTGTAATTCTTTTTATAAATTAAGATTTTTATTTATGTATGAAAAGACTCACAAACTTATATTTACTAACAAAAAAAATAATGCCATATATTGGCCAGAAGTTGGGTATGTTGGGTGTGTCACAAATTAAATGTTATTATTTGATAAGATAAGGAAATATTTGACCTTTCCATATTTCTAGATGTTTATATATTGAAAATTTTCTTTAAATATAAGTTTCCCATAAATTATATGGCTATGGTGTAACAAATTTATTTTTAATAGTAAAAGAAATAAAAATCAATGATATGACTGATCGGGCAGATGTATAACCTACTTGATGTGATATTAAAAAAAAGTGATTATATTACCCAGTGAGAATTCATATATGGTTTTTAACATTATGACATTATGTTATTTCCCATGGGTTCCTTGACCCATTTTTATACATTTATCTTAGATTTTAGGCATGCTTACATAATGCTAATGAGATGGAAACCTAGAGGGTCACCCACTATGTGTTTCTGTTGATGTCTATTAAATTCAATTTAAATTTAGTTAATGGAATAAAGATTATTATAATGATATAATAATATATTTAATCATTTTTTATTAATAACTAATATTATTAAGGTGATTAATAATTATTTATCTATTAACATGTAATTTATTTGATTACATGAATATATAAAAGTATTTATTTTCTAGTTTGGGAATAACATATTTCTTATATTTATTGAATATTTAGTAAAAAGTTATTCATTGGTCTATGATTGAAATATTTATTTAAGTGAATTAAAACATTTATTATTTTATTTAATAAATTTTATGGAGTTATTGGAGGATGTGATTTTGTTTGATGATAAATATTAATTTACAAGGTGAAAAATAATATTTATTATCCCCAATGTTATAACACATCATAAAATAATAATAATATTAATACTATACTACATGAATTTTATTAAATATTATAATTTTACTTATGGGCTGTTGATTAATTAAATAATTTATTTTAACCTAAACATAATATCTACAAATAAATGGTCATGCCAATTATGCAGGGTTAATCGGGAATTTAGAAGAATTCTACACAATGGACATATCCCTTAAAAACCAACTCTCATATTATAGATAATGAGAAAAGAATTCAAAAATACTGAAGGATCTTAAAGTGATGATGTAGAAAAAATTAAGAAAATTTATTCATCGCTCTAGAACCAGGAAAAAATTTGGCATTAATTAAAGTTGAAAGGAGCACAAGTGGATCATCGCTACAGGGATTATACACATGGATCCTCAAAGATAAATCAAGGTAATTTGAAAATGTGTGTTTGAATGATCAAAAACATAATTTTTTATAGAAATTTCCTAATATGTGGAAATTTTATTTCTTATATTAAATAAAATATTTATAAATCTAACAAGAAAATATCCCTTATTGGGGTTTCATGAAAATTTATGTTAAAAGAAATTTTTATATAGTACTCCCCAAAGAAACTTATTCTATAGTGGGAAACATCAAGTGGTATTAGTGAAGTCAAGTTTCAAATTTATAAATATTTATTTAAATCTTGATGTATATGTTCAATAGTGGTTAAATATTTCCTTTCAAAAATATTATTTTATTAATTTGATTATTTAATTAACAAGATTTTGAAATTTTAATTATCTTCTAAGTGATCCTATTTATGAAAATGAAGAAGAATAGATGAAGATATATATAATATTCCATAAGGAAGTCCCAATGAGTTTTGGCTAGTGAGACAGGGTTACACTACATGTAGCCTTAGTACAGACTTTGTGAATATTCAAACTACTTCTGGTAGGGTAACAAGACACGTAACATACCAGAGAGTAATTATTGGTGGTGCATTTATTTCACATCATTGGTAGACCGGTTACTCTGGTACATGACATGTCAGATTAAAAAATGTGTAGTTGGAGTGCATATAATTTACTATACATTGTTTAGTGTTGAAATTCACACAAACTGTGTGGTCAAATACAGGGTCAAAATAACATGATACTAATGTTATGAAGTATGAATGATTTAAACAATGTGTATTCAGTGTACATGAAATTTATTCATTAATTAAAATGTCCAAAATACATGCCTATTTTCTCAATGAGTTGTGTGGATATATGGATTTTGAGATAAATGATGTGTACCTGGATTATACATGTCATGCAGTTTTTCATCTCATGAACATGCCAATTTCATTACCATGTTGTTTGGACACATGACACTCATATCACATGGCATGTGGATTGATATTAGACACTGTGTAGTCTAGCCTAGTTATATGCTGAAGCCCTAGGTGTGTGACCCAGGTATACATCATATGAGATATATGGCTGGTAACTCGATTATACATGATGTGTAGTATCCCAATAAAGGATATAATTAAATTAAATTAAATTGATAAATTATAGAATTAGAACCTAATTTTATTTATTGGAATACATGGTGTGTTTGAAAATTTAATAATAGTTATGAAGAATTATTAAATGGTTAATTAATTTATTATAATATTTTTTCATTACGGGTCCTATAATTTATTTTACATGAATTCCTTTAATTATGGGTATCTCAGGGTGAATTCAGATTATAATTTAGAAAAAATGGCACTAATTAATTAATTAATTGATGAAAACATGTTTATTTTAATAATGAATATTGAATAGAACTTAATATTATCCAGTTATACTTTTTCATTTTTGTTGCATGTGTTTGACTGTTCATGATCTTTATCAGGATCTGTGTATCTATTGGAAAATTTTAATTTAATTTATTGCATTATTTTTCAATTATTAAATAATATCTACTAAATTAAATATCATTGCTAGTGATACATCTCTACCTATATTATTATATAGAACCAACGTGTTGATGGCAATTTATAAATTTCTGTTAACAAATCTTTTGGTTCCGCTCACATGAATGTGAGTTATAAATATATGTAATAAATGGAGTACCCTAAGGCATGTGGAGGTAGTTTAATATTAATCCGAGATGATTCCAACCTAGGTGATTCATAGATGGATAGGTGGAATTCTTCAACTCGTTCTAAGATCAAAACAATGTGTTATTTACCCAATTTCAAAGCACAATTTATTGTTTGATCAACTAATCAACCGTTATATGAACTCATTATTGGGTCCTTTATTTTTTTTATTTCAATCATATGAATCATTTTTTTATGGATAAATAAAAATTATTACAAAAATAAATCAATTAATTTGAGAAGATAGAAGATAAATTAATGGAATATTCAAAAATTATTTATCCAATATGGTTAATTAATTAAATAAAATCCACATGATATTAAAAATACGCGTAAAGGAAAAAAAAGATAATAATTATTCATAATAAATTAAAATCTCTCAAATATATATTGTGTCAGATTTAGCCTTACATCACTTGATTAAGAATTAATACCATAGAACTAAGTATTTCACTAACCATTATTGGGACACTTACTTTTAGTGTGGAGTTCTTATGAAGGTTATGAGTTGACTTACCAAAATTAAATCAAGAGAATTAGACCATTCTATACATAATATAACATTGAGGCAAGTGTTGAGGAAATCCAAGTTAGGGTTTTTTGATTGGGGATTCTACTAAATAGATTATGGAGTTCAAAGACCAAATTTGGAGTGGACTTTCCTACCTAAATACCTTAAAATAGCATGAATAACCCTCATTAGGGTTATGAGAAAAAGCATATCGATCCCTGAAACTAGAATTTCTTAGGAACTATACATTTATAGTTCAATGGTGAGTGATATTAGGACTTTATAAAATATATAGATAACAAATAAATCTAATTATTATTAATTCTCGCCTGATTTGTAATTATGGAATGCTCCACTAATATACTTTATTTATATAGAAAATTAAAATAAAAAAGATAATAATAGTTTGATCTTTCCTTAACAAAGTGTGTATCATTACAAATACAAATGTTTAGATATGGTATAATCATTTAGTTGACAAATTGTTTTCAGAAAGATTGTATTATGTTTTGGAATCCCCTATTCTTATTATTGCAACCCATAAGGTGAGATAAGGAGAAAAGGATGCACACCAAAAATATGTTGATGATTTTTCCTATATATATATATATTATATTATTAATTATGTTTGAAGAGTTTATGATAAAAAATAAATACATGTATTCTTACAAAATATTATCTAACCTCTATTCTCTTGAGAAAAAGTCAAATGACCAAAAATAAATATGATTTTTAATATAATATATCTGTTTAAAATAGAAGTTGGAAATATCGCTACTGATCATACATTGAACATGATGGGTTATATTGACCAGTTAGAGAAATTGTGCTTCCACTTAAATAATAAAATATCCACTAATATGATCATTTCATCCTCACAACAATTATTATCATTATTTTTCTAAGACTGGATAAATTAAATAGAAAAGTTTCTTAGGATACTTTTCTCCATACTTCAAAAAATAGACAACAACTGGTTGAAACCTATTTAATCACCCATTATGGTGAAAATTTTGAAAAACAATGATTCTGAACCCATGGTGAATATAAACCCGAAAGAAATTTTATAGTTTACTTCAAAGAGAAAAATGATTCAAAGGTTGAAGAGTGAACAAAAGTATATTTCCTTCTTATATGGATTGAATGGACATTAGAAAATAAAATTTAATGAACAGAAGAAATAGGTTGTTTTATCGAGTTCATAAATATTCATCAATTTTATTTTCACCGAATGTATATTAAATGTAGAATTCTTGTAATAAACATGTATTTAAATATAGGAAACGAGAATGAATATAAATTCTATAGAGTGAACTCAAAAGGAGCCGAGAGAGGGAGATTCTTATGTTAGTTAAGGGAGCTCACTGTTTATGATTACCAAATTGGATAAATTGAAGATTATAATAAGTGTTACTAAATCATTAATCTTACTTTCTATATAGACATGAAAATATTTTATTTTATTTCAGAATAACTATTTTTTCATACTTAAATACAATGATTATGGTTTAGCGAATCATGAAAAATAAATATCCATTGCAGTGAATGATAAATATAAAATATAATAATCCTACTTTATTGTGAGAAGATGATTCTTTATCAAATCAAACATGAACTAGTTGAACTATTTATAACCATATAAGTGTTTTAGTCATAATAGATCTAAGATACTGGATATAAAAACAAACTACTTATCAAATTTTTTTATGAAGAACCCTTTATAAATAAAGACACATCATATATATTTTTGAGTTAGTTTTACATATACATCTAAACTTTTCTAAAGATAAAGTATCTTCATATACATGATAAGATTCCTTCAAGAAATTTAAAAAATTATTAGTGAAGTAAATGGGTGAACATAGTAAATATTGTGCAATCACCGAGATGGATTGTTAGTGAAAATTTTACCCAAGTAATTGTTGATGATATATGTTGAGTAATGGTTATCCCAAACTCACATATCTTTATAATGGTAGTCAATGGAAAATAAATGACCAGTCTTATATATACTGAAAACATTCCCCTATTCCTTACAAGATATATATATCAAATTGAATTGAAACAAAAAACATATGCCAACTATATTTTCTTATGGATACCATGTAAATTGGGATATGATAATAATTTATAAGTAGACTACCTATTTTTTTAGAACCATTTGATAACATAAATCTTTAGATACTAATGAATAAAAAACAAAATACTAAGCTGAATTTGAGTAAATGATCTTATGGATGATAAGGATATTAACAACTAGTAAAGATCATATATATTAAAATAGGGTAACACTATTTATTTAAATATAGTTGTTGTATACATAACCTATATGTGTTAGATATCTGAATACAAATGAGTTGGCATCAGAATAAAGGACTCCACTTGGTTTAGTGGGAGGAGTAGTTTCAAAGACTCATACTATATAGGAATTGATAACGATAGAGGTGATTTATGTTCACCACAGTGATTGATACACATATTATTCATTCCTATTAATGATAACTAAATTGATATATAAAATCATAATGTTCTATGGCTGATAAGTATGTATAAATTAACATAATGGAATTCTTGTGTACATATTTGGGAACTCCGTATTTTGAATGTTTCAAGACTTGAAACAGTTGGTGAATATTCAAGAGAAACTAGACATGGATGGTACATAAAATTATAATATAGAATGAGAATTTATTAAAAGGTAATGTATATGAAGAAAATTGTTCACTACTCATCATGACTGAAATCCATTTTGAATTCTACTTGTCGAAGGATATTTATATGATTATCATAATCTGATATTTATTGTACATGAAACCTCATTTATAAGAATACTTAAAGAATATGTCTATATGATTCAACCAAAATGGAGACCCAATGGTATATGTATACTAGACATAACTATAATAGAAGGTGACATTAATAAATCACAAAAATATATAATGATATCTGACATTCATTTATGAATAAATAATGCATAGTGATCAATGAAAATATTTTTTTGGAAATGAATGAGTGACATGTGACTCTAACTTGCTAGAGGGAGTGTTATTAGTTTGGATGATAATTTTTGTTGATAACTTATATATAAAATATTATATGTATTACCAATTTATAAGACTATGGAATTATATTTCTGTTTTCATGACTTAAAGTAGAAAAAAATGTTTTAGAGGACATGATCTAAAAACTAAATCCCTGGTTTAGCTAAATATAGATGTTGTAATTATATTACCAAATTATATAGAAATAATCGTTGAATCAACTTATGAATGAGTTATTATTGGTATATAATCCTTCTAGTAGAACATACATATTAATAGGAAGAGATTGTAGATATTTAAATAATATCACAAGATTAAGGGCTAGAAATTCATCTGACATGACATGATATGAATAGTTTATTGATCTTATTGATTCATAAATCATAATATGTGAGAATAAAATAGATCCAACATAATTTCGTTGAGTTATAGTTATAACTATCCATGATTGCTTAAAAATGTTGAACTAGATGAGTTCATGGTATATATAGAGGAGGGAATACTCGTGATCAATGGAACTGAACACTTATCTTCACATTGTTAAATTTTATCTAGTATCATAGAAAAGTATAAGGTAATATTATTGATAAACCTTTTAAATCAGGTTTTTATCACGTTTATAATATTTTTTTATGATATGTCTTCTAATGAATCTTAACGAGCAGTTTTAGAAATGTCTTGTCCTAATATTGGGTTATACTAATAGAAAGAGCCTTATTATTATTATGATTTGATTTTAATATTTACTTAGTCATGATGTCAATACTTTGACTTGGGAAAAAATATTGATACTTAGTTATGTCACTACATAATGTATTTTACCAAGATAGTAATGTTGATGTAAGTATATTCAACGCATAAACCTGTGGCCTTACCAACCCTAGCTATGGAAACATGGTAGGCCTTGAGGCTGTAGCCATTATCAGTAAAAGTATGTTTTATATGTGAGGAATAATTGGCCCCTAGTGGTTGGCTCCAATTCAAGCAGGATTTTTTTGGAGTTGGTTCCCTATAATGAACTAATTTGTACATTATGTTATATGTATATTAAATGAAGTGAATATTAATATATATATATATATATATATTAATATATTGTTTGTTCTTATTCATAAAATTTATGATATAATGTTCTAGAGTATGTGTCACATTGATAAATTCATAGAAGTTTCTGTATATGATGAAAACCATGGGATGCTATGAACATATCTCTTAAATATAATTCTACAGTCAGATAACAAACTATACTAGAGAAAATGATACATGGAATTTCAGGTGTGAGTACTCATAAAAAGATTTTTCTAATTCCCATGATGTTCACACTTGATAATATTCATGTTATGTGATTATGAGAATTGAATCTCCAGTAAGAGTTCCACCTATTTGGGATTCATTAGATATTTCTCTCTATGAGTAGGTGTAATGGTACTTAAACATTAATATTATCATTGATTCATGTAATGACTCACACACATAGATTTAATGCCCAAAACTATAGTACCACATGTTAGTAGGAAGTAGAGAACTTTGGTTGTGCCATGAGTGGCATGTTATTAATGGATATGTTGAAGAATGATTTTCAATTCCTTCATTTTGGAAGTTTATATCTCGACCATTTGATTGGAATAGAACAATAAAAATTAATTTCATGGACATGGTGTCACACCACATTTATTTTAAATATCCAAGGAAAGATGTATCAATCATATATGTGGATGACAAATATGTGAAACTTGCTTGATGGTATATTGAGATAAGAGGATTATATTACATAGAGCATTCATATATAGTTGTCATCAGTGATAAATTATTTTATTTATCTTGGGTTCTATGCCTCGTTTATATAAAGTAATCATGGAATTTAGGCAAGCCTACAAAATTAAAACAACAAATAATCCAAGAGGTTTACACACTAAGAATTTACATTGATATCAATTAAATTATATGTCTAAATAATTAATGGAATAAATATCATTCTAAATAATAAGGAATAAATTTATTTATGTTTTATTGATTTCTAATATTCACAAGTTAATAAATAAATAAATGATTTTTAATAAATATTTTTATTGATCATGTGAATATATAATAAATATTTATTCACCACTTTGTGAATAAAATATTAATTTTATTTATTCAATATTTAATAAACATTTATTCATTGTATAGTGAATAAATTTTTTTATATGAATAGAAATTTTTTTGGGTATTAAATAATTAATGAGAAGTTCAATCAGATCAAGATCATCTTTAATGATGAATATTAATTTAAAAGCAGTTAAAATAATTTTTTTGCCTGTATGTCATCAGACATTATAAAATAATAATAAAAATATTTTTATAATTATAAATTATGCGGATTATGAACTATTATAATTTAATTTAATGCCCCTTACGGAATAAAATAATATTTTTAACCTAAACCCTAACTTCATAAATAGATGGTTATTACTATTATATAGGTTTAATAGATAATTGGGAAGAGTAGTTCATGACATACATCTCTCCTGAACACCAACTCTCATCTTATCATAATGATAAGAACTTCTTTAATCCCAAATGATCATAGAGTGATCAAGTCGAGAAAATAAAGATAACTGATTCACCGCACTAGCGTGATTCTTCTATTCTCGAAACTTTTAGAACCACCATGAATCATATTTAAGATATTTATTATAAGACAGAGTTGGATTTTTCTAATGGAAGATGATATTTATGATATTTTTCATGATATGTAATATATTAATCTATCTAAAAACTAAAAATTCAAAAAAGGCTCCCTATATGTCATATATTTTTTCTAGTTTTTTTTCTTCTTTGAAATGAAAATGTTAAAATGTCATTGAATAATTATTATCTTTGACGATATATATTACATTTCTTGGAGAAATATATGATAAATTTACAAATTAATTGACTATATAAGTTATTATTCTTATTTGTAATATATTTTATGGGATATGTACGATATTACCTGTATTACCTGATACATACTATTTGTGATATCATTCATAAGATAATTTTTTTGAGTAGAGAATTTTGAAAATTACTGAAGTATATGGTTCATACATAATTTATTATATATAATACAAGAAACATAATATATTTTAAAAAATAAATATGATTTTTTACATGAAAAAAATATATATTTCTAATTTCTTGAAGATATTTTTTTTGGAATTATTAGTATAGTTTTTCAGTAGATTTTTTTTCTAAATAAAAAGAAAACTATGAAGAACATATCAATAGATGCAAGTAAAATTTTTCATTGATTCTAATATAACAAAGTTTAATTTTGATTCATGAAAAGAATAATATTTTTTTAACCATATATAATTTTTTTTCAATGTGATAGAAAAAAAATGATACTACAATTAAATATAACTATTTTTCTACACCATGATTCTTACTGTTGAGTCATGTGTTTCACATGGATAAAACAATCAATAGAAAAAATAAAGTAAAAATAACTCGGAATAAGTATAAAATGGTAATATTTATAAAATGAATATATTAATTTGAACATGAAATGAAAATTAAAATGTAAAGTTGCTATTGTGTGTGAGATAAATGAATGGTGCCTTGTAAGATTTCTAAAAAAAGAGAGCATGCACGCGATACACTATATTGATAAAATATAGTGCAGTATATATGATTAGAATATTTTTTTAAATTATTATGAATAAAAAATAAGTGTGATTCATGGTTTAGTATATAGATAAAGATTAATACTTTCAACAATACATGTAGAATATGAAAAAAAGGGAAATAGTTCACATGACTGGTTTGTGTATGATTCTTACAAATGTGGTGTATGATAAAAAAGATTAAGTCACACCTATCATTAAAAAAGATAAATATAGGAGAACTATAATATAATTACGTGATCATCATCAGAGGATAGGGATAATCCCTCCCATAAAAGTATAATTCTACTGTTTAGTTTGTAATTCCCTATTAGCACTGGACTACTCATAAGTGTCTGGGAAAGGGTGTCACATCACCTTTGGCAGACCTACCCATATTACAGAGGCTTATAACTATTATTGAGAATTTAAGGTGATATTATAGAGAGATTATACCCTCATATCATATTTAAAAAATAGGAAGAAAAAAAATCTGTAATAAATAATCAGAGCACACTCAGTAAATAAAAAAGAATCATGCTATATAAAATATAATGAAAAGGACAACATTTATACATCATAACTGATCACTTATATGGAAGATCACATACACATATGAATATAAGAATTAAAATTCAATGAGTCACTTATATAATCCCCAAGACCCATTACATCCTAGTCTCTAATCCCCATCGAGTTCCTCTAGTCCGATCATGCAACATTGGGCCTTTTACGCACATGGACCTACAAACATGAGTTATACTCATGAACTTTAGTGTCATGTGAACCTGATAAAGTATAATTAAAACTCAGTAGGGTACCACCAGAAACAACCCTAACATAACCAGTATTATAGCCTATGCACATGATATATTCTTAGAACAAATAAACAAATACATAAGCATAATAAATTAATCACCATCGATCCTCAGGTTCTATGAGGAAACCTAAAATTGAACTTAATTACTTCATATAAAAAATATATCTTTTTATACTGAATAGCAGTGTTATACCCCAAGATTCCATGGTACGCTCCTCTTTGAATAATAGAGTAGCGTGTGTTGTACGCAACCTCGATTTCTAACACACCACGACCAATAAAAGTAGCAGTTATGAATAGTAATACCCACTTTTTGAAATTATATAAATTTTATATTTCAAAATGGACTTCATTTTTGGATTCGGAATATCGAAATTAGCCTATGTTGAAGTTTTGGTATTTTTCTATGAACTTCCAATTTTTGATGAATAATGAAAAATACTTAAAAACAACTTTTTTAATCAAAATTATTTATAGTGATAAATTATACAATTGAGTGGTTCTAAAATTTAATTAGAATATATTTTTACCATTTTATCCAATGGTGGTCATTAGAATTAATTTCACTTTGAAATTGGACATAAACAATTGTCAATCTTTTGATTGATATTCTTTCTTAAAAACAGGATATTTGTTGTGACAGTGGGAATTAATTATAAAATTAATTAATGCAACTTATATGTTTTGAATTTTGTAAAATGGACATAATTTTTAAATTCGTAATATCAATTATAACTTAGGGTGATATTTTGGCATCGTTCTGAAAAACATCAATTTTTGATGAATAGTGAAACCACTAAGTGGTAGTTAAAAAAACTTATTTTTCATTGAAATGAAACTTTACCACTTCTATGAATTGAATTTCAAAAATCCGACATACATGGTTGTCATTATGATGTAAAATGGGGTTCAATGGGATTAATATAATTTTTAGTGAAGAGTAACTTTTAAGTTTTATGAATCACGATTAAAGGTAATAAGTGTACTTTAAGGTAAAGATAATGTTATAATAATATTAAATGGCCTTTACACATGTCCTAACCCTATTGGATGAGTCATGGCCGACCAAGACAATCCATGGGTAAACTTTGGGACCCCATGGAGCCAATTTGGTAGGAAAATGACATTAATTGTTTTTTATTTAAGGTTAAAATAAAAATGTCACAAACATGAGTTGTTTTACTAAAACAATTTTTAAATGGGGATATAAAAGTCATATTTTTTACTATAAAGATTAATTAAAAAGATAAAGAGATTTTCTACATCATGATATTTTATTATAATTTTTAGACATTATATAAATTAAATTATTTATGACACCATGATGATACAGCGATTACCTCATTATTTAACGATTTAAATAAAATGAAAAGATAATGTAAAATATTAGACTTACACGTGTAAATAACCTATTAGATGGGTGTATTTCAAACTCTTATCACCTTATCCTAGAAAGATGTAATTTTGGGACCTTTTATATCCGAAAATCATTTTATAATAAAGTAACCTTTTATAACATCCCAAGAGTGGCCATCCTCTCCTCTTATAAAAGTCCCCCACCTCTACCACCTTACCCACACATCTCAAGCCTTTGGATCAGCCAAAACCTGACCATTTTGTCTTGCCACATCCCAATATTACTCCTAGAAGCCTCACTTTGGGCAGAAGTTTTCCCAAGGAAGCCTTTGAGCTCAAATCAAAAAGAGTTACCCGATTTTAAAGTAATGTCTTCTCTTATGTTATTTTGTTTTATTTTTCTTTTGCAACCAATTAAACTCTATTTACTCCATTATTTTTTAACAACACGAGTATATTCAATATAATAGGATGTTTTTATGAGAAGAATTTGATTTACACTTACACACACTTTCGTCTAATGTTAAAAGAACATACTGTTTCTCTGGTTGGCGAATTTCTGCCTCACGAAACGATGATTGTTCAATCTTCTTTTAACACCTCTCATGGTGGCCATTATGATGACACTATTTTTATATATGATATATATTATGTTTTTGTTTTCCTTATGATTCTGTATTTTTCATTTATGGCATACCTTTATGATTTCCATTATGGGTAAACGCGATAATTTCATTTTAGGAAGTGCGGACTACCGCCCCCTCAAAGTGATTTGAATTGTTAATTCCATACGTGGGATGTATAAAGGATGGAGTAAATGGTATTATACATTATATTATACTGGAATTATAGTATAACTTTATATAATTATAATTTCATTCTGTTAAATATGAAATATAAATGAAAGTATCCTTCATGCATACGTACGGCTTACCATTTCCATGAACGGTGCATTTCATTTCTTACCTCTAAATGTTATGAAATATTAAAAATGAATGTATATACTGGATATGTATGATATATATGATATCTACATCATGAATATAATTCTAGATATAGTGGATATTTCACCACATGAACAACTTGTAATTATAAGAAGTTTCTTTTTGACTCAAGTACCAAAGATCAACAAAACGACAGTTATTAAATTAAATAATTACATAATGTTCATAACATTGTAATAAGTGATATAAAAGGAATAATAAACTTGAAAAATGTTCTAATGAAATTATAAATTAACTCTAGTTTATTATTCAGGAGGTTAAAGAATGGTCGAGTCAAGTCGGACACGAGGTAAGGGAACTTCTTAACCCAATTTCTATTCTTTGGGTTAATCTTATACTTTCAAATTATGTCATGATATTATTATGTCCTATCTTGTATTTTTACTTTATTTTTGTGTACTTATAGTTAATACACATAATAGATTTATTTTATTTTAAAAAAATGATCTTGTTAAGGGACTTCGTCTCAATCTCCTTTCATTGAGGAATATTTTGTTTTATACACAACTTTCTTTTATACGGTGTAAGAACCCCTTTGAATTTTACGTTTATTGAAAAGGAATATTTTTTATACGATGTTTTTTACTAAACCAAAAAAAGGAATGTCTTATTTGTTGTACGTATGCGGCGACAACGACTTCTCCACCGTCGTGACTATTATTTGAGTTTCGGATTCCTCTACAAGCAATAACTTTTTTTAAATGATAAATAAATACAAAGTTTTAATTTTCATTTATTTGGGTATTGAAATTTTTTTTGAAAGTGTTTTTATCAATGTGTAGTATTGATATCGTGTGATTGAAATGTGGAAATGTTATGTTTCCTTTATGCATGTTTTATGTGATACGATTATGTTATGGTTTATGATATGTTTACACTTGTTTATGTGAGGAATGCATTGGACTTAATAAGTGACGGCTGGAGCCTGATATAGCTCCTCGATGCATCGAAAGGTCTCATGAGACAAACTAGTGTTTTGGCACGAGGCCTTGACAAAATATTATTTGTAGTCTTGGCACGAGACCTTGGCTATGTGTTTATGATAGTCCGGCATTATCCATTCCATCATTATGAAAGTGGTTATTGATATTGCATGTGATTATTCGACCAATAGAATATCCATGTGCATAAGTAAATAGCATTATTTCATTTTACTTCTTCCATATTATGTTGAAGTTCATGTTTAAAAGGCTTTTTTTAGTTATACATTGCCTTAAATGTTTATGTTTATTTATGAAAGCTTCTGATATATTGTTATCCTTACTGAGCATCTGAGATCACCCCTTTCAATGTTTTAATTTTTCCAGGATGTGAAGAATTATTTTATGAATGACCTGAAGGGATAATATTAGGAGATATGAAGACAAGATGTTGTTGTCGTTTTGTATTACTTTATGATGTAATGTAAAAATTATGAATGTATCTAGTGTTTCAAGGCTACTAAACTAATCGGACTTTCATGACTGGATCTTTGTGATCATTCCAATGTTACACAATAATGCACCGACTCTGGGTAACTGGGGTTGGGGTGTTAGAGTTGGTATTAGAGGTAGTTTAGTACAAACCTTGGAAGCTAGATTTAGATAAACTATGATTAAATCACATAGAGCTAAGATACAATTTAAGGATTAGTATAGAATAACTTCCTAGAATTTTGGTATTAGAGATATGTTTTGAGTTTTTCGACCAATACATCCCTGTCTGGATATGAGCAGGTAGAGGAGGCTCTGGCACAGATGTACCTAGAGGTAAATTCCGAAAACACCACTTTGAGTTAGAATCAAACGGGAACTGGTGCATTACAACGGGCCTTGCTGCACTCTTGGTTACAACACTCTCGGGGGATATGCTTAGGATAATTCTCGTTTTCTTTACAAACCACTATGAAGGGTTATGAGTATATACTTCCTCAAGGAAAACATTTTTATGTTTATGGTTTATATCCATAAATAGTTCAATTTATGTTAAGTGTTTTTAAAGTTTGTAATTATGTATTTTGATTCATAAACTAAACTAGTTTATGCTATTATTTAGAAATGGATCCTAGTGGGAGGAATGGAACTGTATCAATGGACACACTCCATGTAGGGATTTCCCTCCTACTCAAGATAATTATAATGGATTTGATGATAAAACTGGTGCTGATCAGCTTATCACCATACTGGGGAAACTCACTCAGGTTATGAATAATAACCTTACTCATATGGAGAACCATGATCCGCAACGTGGAGGATCATTGTTTGACCGCTTCATGAGGAAACAACCACCAACATTTAATGGGGGTATAAATCCATTAGTAGCTGAGAAATGGATTAAATCCTTAGAGAAAATATTCCACGCCTTGGGGAGTAGCGAAAGGGAGAAAGTTGTCATGGCAGTTTACCGCCTCACTGGAGATGCCGATCAATGGTGGTCACTGATTCAAAACACAAAGGAAGATGAAGAATTATCAAGTATGGAATGGAGGGATTTTAAGGAAATTTTCTTAGAAAAATACTTTTCACATGACCATTGAGAAGATTTGGAAAGGCAATTTCTGAGTCAGAGGCAGAAGGAGGATGAGAATGTCACAAAGTATGAGGCTAACTTTACAAGGTTAGCAAGACATGCTACAGATTATATACGTAACCCAAGAAGTAAGACTGATTTTTTCTTTGATGGGTTAAAACCATTTCTCCATCAAGCTTTAGTATCACAATCTTTCTCAACATACAAAGATATAGTCTCGTGTGCTACCAAGACAGAAAAGGAATTCTCTAAGTCTTATGACAACAAAGTAAAGCAAGAGAAGAAGAGAATGGTGGAACAAGAGACAGATAAATGGAAAAAGGGAAAGAATGATTTTCCATTATGCGATAATTGTGGGAAGAATAGTCCTGGTACTTGCCTAAAAGGAATGAGAGTTTGTTATAAATGTGGAGAAAAAGGTCACCAGGCTCATGATTGCAAGGGAAAGAAAGAGGCTATCAATGTTGAATGCTACAATTGTAGGGAAATGGGGCATTATGAAAATGAATGTCCAAAGCTTCTGGTAAACGTACCTCAGAAAAGGCCAAGGGATCAAGGACAATCTTATGATTTTACTACAGTTGAATTGGAATAATTAATGTATTGGTGTTTTTGGACTCATGAACTATATTATGGTTATATGAATAATGTGATATATATAAGGATTGTACTGAAGTACTTGTTGTTTTCATTAAGGTTTTAATATGATGAAGGTAATCATATTTTAAGAATGTGATAATAAGAGAAACTTTACTTTGTTTTGCGAATCTGATGTTACAATTGATCTTGGAATTTAGAGACCTTTTAGAGAAAGTCTGGACAAAGGTATTTTGGATAACTATAAAGGTGGGAATGGATTAAGTTGATCTTTGGATAGTATTGTTTAAGGTTAAAAAATTTATGAATATTATTTTTGGAATAGTATAATACTATATTTTTAGGAAAAGGACAACCTACAGGTCGGGGGATAACCCGTCATGTCGGACAAAGCTGTAGGAATCGAACCCACAACCATAGTGAGACAGGCCTTTATTAACTACCACTAGCCTATAGGAAGTCCCTAGTTATTACAAAATAGTTTTTCTAATCTTAATGGTATGTTTTAATATTTTGAACCTTGTACGATTAGGATAAATATAATATTTTTGAGTTCTGTAATCTTTTTGAGTGAAGGATGAGTTTTTGGTAGAAATTAGTTGATGGTTGAAACTCTAATTTTCAAGCATATATATATATACCTATCTCTTATTCTATTAATAAATTAATTCTTAAACTACAGGAAAGGGATATTAAAACAAAAAATGTGTTATCCTAATATCTTATGTTTTGTTGAACTGATGATATTTTAAATCACCATAGATTCAAGGCTTTGAGACCCTCAATTTTACACTTGTTCGTGATTGATTAACTCAATCACTCCCTACAAATATTTACATTTTTCCTCCAATTATATGTCTCTAATTTCCACCAATGTTCTCCTAATTGAGATCATAATTTGGTGGTGACTTTTTCCATTCCCCTTTCCCTCTTATTAAGGCTAAATTTTATTAACCTTTTTTCCGATGTGGGTTTTCCACAAAGGTATTTTCTATTTTCAACCTTTTATTTTCAAAGAAAAATTCTAAATTGAGAGGATGCAATTTATTGAAGGAGGGGAGAATATAACACCCCAAGCTTCCATGGTACGCTCCTCTTTGAATAATAGAGCAGCGTGTGTTGTACACAACCTCGATTTCTAACACACTACGACCAATAAAAGTAGTAGTTATGAATAGTAATACCCACCTTTTGAAATTAAATAAATTTTATATTTCAAAATGGACTTCATTTTTGGATTCGGAATATCGAAATTATCCTATGTTGAATTTTTTGTATTTTTCTGAGAACTTCCAATTTTTGATGAATAATGAAAAATACTTAAAAACTACTTTTTTAATCAAAATAATTTATAGTGATAAATTATACAATTGAGTGTTTCTAAAGTGTAATTATAATATATTTTTACTATTTTATCCAATGGTGGTCATTATAATTAATTTCACTTTGAAATTGGACATAAACAATTGTCAATCTTTTGATTGATATTCTTTCTTAAAAACACGCTATTTTTTGTAACAGCGGGAATTAATAATAAAATTAATTAATGAAACTTATATTTTTGGAATTTTTTAAAATAGAGATCATTTTTGAATTCGGAATATCAATTATAAATTTGGGTGAAATTTTGGCATTATTCTGAAAAACATCAATTTTTGATGAATAGTGAAACCACTAAGTGGTAGTTAAAAAACCTGATTTTTCATTTAAATGAAACTTTACCTCTTCTATGAATTGAACTTCTAAACTCCAACATAAATGGTTGTAATTAGGATGTAAAATGTGTTTCAATGGGATTAAAACAATTTTTTGGTGAATAGTAACTTTTAAGTTTTATTAATTGCGATTAAATGTAATTAGTGTAATTTAAGGTAAAGATAATGTTATAATAATATGAAATGACCATGTCACAAGTCCTACCCCTATTGGATGAGTCATGGCCGACCACAACAATCCATGGGTCAACTTGGGGACCCCATGAAGCCACTTTGGTAGGAAAATGACATTAAAAATGTTTTATTTATGGTTAAAATAAAAATGTCACAAACATGAGTTATTTTACTAAAAAAAATTTTAAATGGGGCTATACATGTCATATTTTTGACTATAATGATTAATTAGAAATATAAAAAGATTTCCTACATCATGATATATTTTTTATAATTTTTATACATTATATAAATTAAATTATTTATGACACCATGATGATACAGCGATTACCTCATTATTTAACGATTTAAATAAAATGAAAAGATAATGTAAAATATAAGACCTACACAAGTCAAAAACCTATTGTATGGCTGTATTTAAAACTATTATAACCTTATCCTCAAAATATATAATTTTGGGACCTTTTATATCTGAAAATAATTTTATAATAAAGTAACCTTTTATAACTTTCCAAGAGTGCCCCTCCTCCCTTATAAAAGGCCCCCACCTCTACCACCTTACCCACACCTATCAAGCCTTTGGCTCGGCCAAAACCTACCCATTTTGTCTCTACACATCCCAATATTACAACTAGAAGCCTCACTTTGGGCAGAAGACTTCCCAAGGAAGCCTTTGAGCTCAAATCAAAAAGAGTTACCATATTTTAAGGTAATGTCTTCTCTTATGTTATTTTGATTTATTTTGCTTCTGCAACCACTTAAACTCTTTTTATTCCTTTATTTCGTAAAAACACCAGTATCTTCAATATACTGGGATGTTTTTATGAGAATTATTTGATTTAAACTTAGACACACCTTCGTCGAATGGTTAATGAACATACTGTTTCTATGGTTGGCGAATTTCTGCCTCACGAAATGATGATTATTCAATATTCTTTTAACACCTCTCATGGTGGCCATTATGATGAAACTATTTTTATATATGATATATATTATGTTTTTGTTTTCCTTAGGATTCTGTATTTTTCATTTATTTCATACCTTTATGATTTCCATTATGGGTAAACGCGATAATTTCATTTTAGGAAGTGCGGACTACCGCCCCCTCAAAGTGATTTGAATCGTTAATGCCATACGTGGGATGTATAAAGGATGAAGTAAATGATATTATGTATTATATTATAATGGAATTATACTATACCATTATATAATTATAATTTCATTCCATTAAATATGAAATAGAAATGAAAGTAGTGTTCATGCATACGTACGACTTACCGTCTCCATGAACGGTGCATTTCATTTCTTACCTCTAAATGTTATGTAATATTATAAATTCATGTATATAATGGATATATATAATATATATGATATCTACATCATGAATATAATTCTGGATATAATGGATATTTCACCACATGAACAACTTGTAATTATAAGAAGTTTATTTTTGACTCAAGTACCAAAGATTGACAAAACGACCGTTATTAACTTAAATAATTACATAATGTTCATAACATGGTAATACGTGATATAAAAGGAATAATAAACATGAAAAATTTTATAAATAAATTATAAATTAACTCTAGTTTATTATTCAAGAGGTTAAATAACGGTCGAGTCAAGTCGGACATGAGGTAAGGGAACTTCTTAACACAATTTTTATTCTTTGGGTTAATCTACTACTTTCAACTTATGTCATGATATTATTATGTCCTATCTTGTATTATTACTTTATTTATGTGTACTTATAGTTTATACACATAATAGATTTATTTTATTTTAAAAAAATGATCTTGGTAAGGGAATTCGTCTCAATCTCCTTTCATTGAGGAATATTTTGTTTTATAGACAACATTATTTTATACGGTGTAAGAACCCCTTTGAATTTTACGTTTATTCAAAAGGAATATTTTTTATTCGATGTTTTTTACTAAACCAAAAAAAACGAATGTTTTATTTGTCGTACGTATGCGGCGACAACGACTTCTCCACTGTTGTGACTATTATTTGAGTTTCGGCTTCCTCTACAAGCCATAACTTTTTTAAATGAAAAATAAATAAAATGTTTTAATTTTCATTTATTTTGGTAATGAAAATGGGTTTGAAAGTTTTTTTTATCAAAGTGTTGTATTGATATCTTGTTATTGAAATGTGGAAATGTTAGTTTTCCTTTATGCATGTTTTATGTGATATTATTATGTTGTGGTTTATGATATGTTTAAAAATGTTTATATGAGTAATGCACTAGACTTAATAATTGACGGGTGGAGCCCGCTATAGCTCCTCGATGCATCGACAAGTCTCATGAGACAAACTAGTGTCTTGGCCCGAGGCCTTGACAAAATCTTATTTGTAGTCTTGGCACGAGGCCTTGCCTATGTGGTTAGGATAGTCTGGAATTATGCATTCCATCATTATGAAAGTGGTTATTGATATTTCATGTGATTATTCGACCAGTAGAGTATCCATGTGAATAAGTAAATAACATTATTTCATTTTACATTATCCATATTATGTTGAAGTTCATGTTTAAAAAGATTTTGTTTAGTTATACATTTCCTTAAATGATTATGTTTATTTTTGAAAGCTTCCACTATATTGTTATCCTTACTGAGCATCTGATCTCACCCCTTTCAATGTTTTAATTTTTCCAGGATGTTAAGAAGTATTTTATAAATGACCTGAAGGGATAATATGAGGGAATATGAAGACAATATGTTGTTGTAGTTTTGTATTACTTTATGATGTAATGTAAAACTTATGAATGTATCTAGTGTTTCAAGGCTACTAAACTAATCGGTCTTTCGAGACTTGATCTTTGTGATCATGCCAATGTTACGCAATAATGCACCGACTCTGGGTAACTGGGGTCGGGGTGTTACAAGCAAAACAAGGGTATAGTAAAATAACACCCAAAATATCATTATAATTATATATAGTCACCTGGGGTTAGATCATCCAACATAAATCATTTGATATAATCATCTCATTGAGGGATCATGCATCACACTTGAGCATCTCATATATTAAATCCTTTTATTATTAGGGGTAGTGCGTATGACCAATCCATATAATGTATACGTTAGTTTTTTATTAGTAGGGGAGTAGTTCATCCCTTCGATATATCTCATAATATAATCAGAGGGAAATACATCCTACCCCACCACCTCATTTATTATGTTCATTTATTATCAAAGGAAGTGTGTCCCTCCCATCCATCTCATTTATTCCAATATTGTATATTCAAGGGTGGGGTATCTCACAAATATATATCTTGTATAAATTAACTTATTATATAGTATTAGTGTGTCTCACACACCCATATCATTTATATATTCAATTATTATCTGGGGTTAGTGCATCCCACCTATTCATTTAATTTGTTTATTTTTATGTGTAATAAAACAATTCCAGGAAACATCCAAGGAATATCATATATAAATTGGAGGGGATGTGCATCCCACCCTTTAATATCATATAATAATAATAAAAATCATGAGGGATCACCATATGTTGATCCCTTTATAAGGCCATGTAGGAGTTATAAGGAAATGCCAAACCAACATTACTCTAGTTATATGTCATAATATCCATCTCACTACCCAAGATGTCCTATGTGTATACTCTCATGTAAAACAAAAAATAAATATGCAAATGGTATACCCACCTAGGTTCCCATGTACTATTGGGTGAATAATAGTCACCCACACTCAAACTAACTAGCCCAAGTTCTATGAGGTATCTCTAGGTGCCGTTATGACCTACCCCGAGTTCTACGGTGACACCTAAAGGTATCCATTCCTGGTATATAAGTTATCCCAAGTTATAAGAGCTAGGAGATCCTA
The DNA here is from genome assembly GCA_963277665.1 of Viscum album. Classification (NCBI taxonomy): domain Eukaryota; kingdom Viridiplantae; phylum Streptophyta; class Magnoliopsida; order Santalales; family Viscaceae; genus Viscum; species Viscum album. The sequence continues at coordinate 1,472,380,494 of OY728158.1, forward strand.
TCCATAGGTCCAAAATGTTAATATATATCATTTAATTTATAACCCTCATTGATTTAAAGTGTCAGGTTGCACTCATTTTGAATCAATAACTCAAATATCATTTACCGAGGCATTAAACCAGTGTTCAAGGGTCCAACATGGATCTTGAAACATGCATCATTTCATGACTATTAAATAAAATAAATCCCTTAATTTTAAATATATGTTCAATAAATCTTAGCTTATGAGGCCACATATCACATCCACATAACACAATATATAATCCTTAGGGAGATGTTAAAGGACCACCCACCTCATTCAATGTTTTTTTTTATTTTTAAAAAGACTAAAGATCAATGTCCATGATCTTTAGAGACACATATACGATGATATAATTCTTGGAAAACTATATCATGTCACAATATCCTATTTAATTAATTACAAAAATTTATAATCAATTTTAAAATTTACACTAAATTAGAACAGTTTCCTAAAAACATACCCAATGACATTACGATAGCAAAACCATGATAAATTGTGTACCATCCACTCTCTAAAGACACTAAAAACTATGTAACAAAAAATTAATAAATATAAATAATGATTAAAAATTAAATTTCAACATATTTAAAATTGTTATAGAAATATTCACAGGGAAACCTACCTCTAATGAAATAAAAAGAAACGATGTTAGATTAACCTCTCATAATATCTTTTAGACATACCAATTAAAATCCCCATAATATCAGGATTATTCCAAACATTTATGGGGTAATAATCTTAAGAAACACTATCAAAATCATCCAAAATCAAATTTAAATTATGGGAGGGGCGTTTATGAGGAATTGAAGGAGGAAAATCCCCTCCAAACACCATGGAGATCTCTTATAAAATCACCATTCTCTGGGGGAATAAAAGGGTCATAAGGAGATGGGAGCTCTATTGGATGAGATATGTTATAGGGAAGGAGAATGGGGTGATGTGTTTGAAACTATAATGGGGAAACTGGTCATTTTACACAATTTAAGAAATTATATGTAGCATCACAATTATCACACTATTTTCAAACTATTTCCCAACAGTGTAGACCGTGTTGATCAAAACAACCTCCTATGGATTAGCTGCATAGTATACCAAATTGTTTCCCAACCATGTGGATACCTACTAGACCCAAACACACCCTAACAAGGTTTATTACATGTGATTTTCCAAAATATGAAAAAAATGTGAATTCTTATAAATTATTTCAGCATGACACATGGTTTTCCATGAATGTTTTATTGTATCCATGCACCTCAAATCTAAGGCCAACCAACCAAGAAAATTTTACCTTGAAACTTCTCATTGTTTTCCTAAATTTTTTTTAAGAGTATAAAACTTTAAAAAAATTAAATATCAACAGGAACTCTCCCAAAATTCAATTGACCACCTACGTTTATATTTAGGCAACGATACACATCCAAAATATCCTGTCAAGATTCTTTAACTCTTGTATTTTTTTCCAAATCTCAATTACTAAAAAATAAACCATACTCTAGGAAAAAATTCAAATCCCTATTAAATTTCATACCCTATAATTATAAGAGGTTTAATAATATTTGTACCAAAATACCTCCCATCCCTGATAAGTCTCTAGGGTCCTTCCACTATCAATATATACTTTCCCTGGTTTTAAAATCATCAATGGCCCATGAGGTTATATCACTAAATAAAAAATGATATTTCATTATGAAAATACACACATAGGGTGCACTATGCATAACAAAATGGGATACTCACTCATCTCCATTGCTAATATTGAGATAAAACTAAATAATAATTTTATATTTAAATACAGTTAGTTTTTATCAATCAATTTATTATATGGATTATGGTTCTCTTCACCATAAGTCTCTAATCATAATGGTCAATTTTAGTCCATAGTGCTTCCCACAACCTTGACAACCTAGCAAAATCACATTCTAAGTAGTCTAATGACCTTCTTAATGAAATTTCCATCTCACTAAAAATAGTATCACATAGTAAAAATGTTGTTATTCTACCAAATTATCTTTCCAGAAAATATCGACCACAGTCATAGACAAAATTTCACATCACCTGATCTTAATTACCTAACTCTGAAAGACATCAAATGATCATTAATGTACACAAAATGATGTTCTATCTTGAATCCTTGTGTAATTCCATGATTGGAACCTCACCCAACAAAATCTCTCATCATATCAATTCAAAATCATTGATGCCTATCTGATCTAGATCACCCAAGGATTAATTAAACATAATTCAAAGCCCGATTCTAATAAAAAAACTCCATAAAACAAAAAATTTTAATCCCATATTTGGTTTTTAAAATGTAACTAAATAACATTTTATCCACATACGCACTGATATCCTATATACACATTATCCATCCAATGACCGTTATTATCACACCCTCAACCCTACCAACATGGGGTTCATTACTCCACAACCCACAATTTTTCGATTAACAATTATAATTTTTGGATGTGATTGTCCCTCTAAATCTTGATCACCGATAAGAAACATAAATCCCTACCCATTATTGACACACTAGAAGCACCATCTTTGATATCTATAAAATGTCAAATAATAAAGAGTGTCACTGATGCGACCTTTTATGAATACAGTCTTCCATATAATACATTTGGATTTAATGGGTTTTTAATTCAAAATTGATATTTAATTAGAGTATTATTTATTCCGAAAACATTTGGGATGAAATTTTTTATTCACTGAAAATTTTAATGAGAATCTTTGTTTTTTCTGATTATGTGATTAAAATTTATTTGATTCAATTTCTATATTTAAAAAAATTAATCATCATTATTTTAATAAAACATTCACTTGAATTATATTTTAGAATTAATTTTGATATTTTTTTGGTTTTAATAATTCAATTCCAAAAACATGTTTATTGAATATAATTGTTGGATTAAATAATTAATTTTCACATTGATTTTTAGAAAATATTTAGTCATTATTTTATGAAGTTTGAGTTCTCATTTCATATAGATTTATTATATATATTTTAAAGCCAGTTTTAACTTTTTTAAGTTGTGTAATGTTAATGAGTATTTCATGAATGTTGTGTTAGGTAATTTTAGACCTAGGCAAGAGTCATGTTTCGGTGTGTTCACATAAACAATAGTATCCCAACCTACCATTCAAAGTCTCCAACCTACCGGTCAAAGAAACAAACCAATCTTGAAGTGCTATTTATAAGAGGAAAGTACGGTTGACCATGCCTAAAAATTAAAAATTTCCCTGAGATTGAACGAACAGGACCACTCTTGATTTCTCAACTAACTATAATATAATTTTTGGAAATTATTGTAAACTGGAAAACTAAGTGGAGCACTTCCATGCCACCAAGAAAATGGGAAGCAACATCACACTAGATATATATGAATAATGATAGATAGTATTCCTCCTATATATGAACCCAATTTATCATGTTCTCATGTAATAGGGGTGTCTAGTTTAATATATATATCAAACTACATTTTTTTAATGGATTGAAGAATAATGGTGACCAAATTAGTTAAATGATTGAAGATGTAGATTCCAGAATAATCTTGCATATAGAGGAATAATAGAAGTAAAATTTTTATAGAAAATTTGGATTCTAATCCATGAGAAAGATCCAAACAATTTACCATGCTTTAAAGGGGATAAGGCAAATATATACCGATTATTACTAAAACCAAATTAATTCATATCCATTCTTGGAAAAAGAATATGGAATAAATAAGTTGATTTTAATAGTTTGAATTTGAACTACTATAAATGATTTTAGTCTCTCATTCATCATAGGTATTGTTGTGATAGTGCTTCGATGGTTTAACATTGATCTTGAGTGAAAGAAAGATTTAAATAGGAATATGTTTGAATACTAAAAATGCGGGGACCTGAAATTTGGATTGAGGATAAGGTGCATCGATTAAGGATGAATGATTAATAACGAATGATGTTATAATCAGGGTACTCACCATAAAATATCCTTTTGAACCACTATATACATAGATGTTGAGTATGTGATCACCCATGGAAGGTGAACTTGGCTGATCTTGAAGACTGACTATTGTCGATAACCTTTATGATGAAAAAATCATCCATAGATTATAAAGTGAGGCTTCTCGAGTGTGGTAGAATAAATTAGGGAATGTTTTGAATGATTTTTAGTTTATTTTCACATAGATCTGTATGAATATAAGTGATTGATTCTAATTAGTGATTGAGATCTATTTTATTGGACATGTTTTTTGTTGTAGTATATTCGTGAAGATGTAGGTGAGACATCAATACTACCAAACCCATAATGTTGTGAGGCTGAATATTAGCACATACAAAAATTAATTAATTGACTTAATGCACTTCTTTAATATATGTTCATCTTATTACTCATTAATAATGTCGATTACTATAATTGTTCTATAAGTTGATGATGGATATTCAAATATTCTATGATTTCTTTGAAAGAAATTGAATAAAATTGTGTTCTAGGATCATCATGATAAAAAATATGTAGAAGATGATATGTGGTTTTATGTAATATTAATTTTCACCTATGGTTTAAATGGTCATATCATGATAATATAATAAGCTTATGTTATAGTTCCTTAATGGATGAAATCTCCTGTAATGTCAACGTTTACATATAAAAAGTAGTTTCATTGATACAGATGAATCATTAAGATCATATGGAGACTCATGTATGGGTATCATTCTAAAACACTCATGATAGAGTAATATACCAAGGTCTATGAGATGACAAGGTTCTCAAAAACATCACATCAAGGTAAATGATTAAAAAAAAGAGATGAAAAAGAATTTTTTTGGATTAACTGAATTTGTGAATCTCAAAATTATAAAATAAGAAACTGTTGAAAAGTTGAGATCAAGATTATTTATAATAACTTAAAATAATATTTTAGAGATTATTATAAATTGATTAAGAATGAAACAAACCGGATCTACATTCAGACTCATTTATAATTGACACATAACGGTCTTGAATTTTATAGAGGAGATTTAGTGGAGCCACACATGGGAGATTTTGATTAGGGAAAGTAACTCCATGTTGTATTTGAGGGATACAAGTATAATACCACTAACCATAAGTTGTAATATCATTTAGTGAAAAATATAAATTTCAGGATATGACCTATTCATTTATAGATAGTTTTTATGGGGATCAATGATGGTAAGGATTGAGAAATAAAGAACTGATCAAATTTATTTGGCACCATTTACTACATTGAACCATAAGGAAAGAGTTTGGTGACATGATATTGATCTTGATAGGGATATACTCAATAATGAATATTTATCTTCATTTTATCTTGATTTTAGTTGTTGTTTTCTATCATAATAAATTTCATTAATATTCTTGTTTCAAGTATATTATCCTGATAATGTATTTGGGTTATAATATTTAGGTGGTTTTATTATTTATATCATTTGTGAATTAACAAAATATATTTTACGCTAACCATTATCTTTTAATCATTTAGTCTAAAAATATTGAGGATCAATAAAAATTGACCTCATATGAATTCAATAAAAATAATTTAACTATTCTGAAATAAATCTTGAGAGTATCATAGTAAGTCCATTCTTTTTGGATTAATGATAACTGACATTATCATTTTAGTGAATGATTGAGTGCTATAGTAGAAATACTATAGGGTTCGAACACTAATATATTTTCCATTTGAAAATGTTTCACAAAAAAATATTGTTTGTCCAATTTAATTTTCAATGTCCATGAATATTGGAAAAATATTTTCTACCAGCCAATGGATCACTTTTATCTCGTCATTTTTACATAATTGTTATTGAGATCTATTTTCTACATTAAATTGATACTTTCATTCACACTGATTAATTATCAATACTATTTCACGTGTCCAATACTATTGTTTTCACATTTATTGTATTTTCATTTTAATTACCTTTTCACACACACATATACATTCCTTATGAGATTAACCTTTATTCACTAAATTAAGTGTTCTTAATTGGAAAAATAGATAAATAATTTTCTAATTTATGATCAAATTTTGTAAAATTATGATTTATTTTTCCCAGGAAGTCATGAATGACCATTAAAGATAAATAATTTCTCAATAAAAGATTCAGAAAAAAACAAACATCAAACCCATTTTCAAAGAATAAAAATAATTATACTTAGAAAACATAATTATTTTTTCCCTGCTACTAGAGGTGCTTTTATTATGAAAAAAATCAATATTCCTAGTTTTTGAAAACATAGAACACCATTAATAGTAATGATCCTTTTGTAATTAAAATTGAATATAATTTAAGTGATATTAAAAAGTGAAATAAATTTAAAATGAAAGAAAATATTTAATATCTAAATAATAAAAAAATTGGAAAAGTCATTCCACCTCCACCTAGAGCTGATATGATAGTGGGAGTTAGGCTTGGGTAATTGTAAGTGATAACTATTTCAAGTACCCCATCACTCATTAATAAATACCCTAGGTCTCACAACTATGAAATCAAATAGTTAAACTTGTTAATTCTTCCACTGTACAATGTATTATATAATATATACTCTCTTGATTCATCAGGGATTTCAATGGTGTGGTGTAGAAGATACCACTTAAAGGGTTGAGTGTGGAGGAGAAAAAGATGATATTTTTTTCATTTTTACTCAAGGGAAATGAAATAACATGGTTCCAAAAATTTAATGAAGAAATATTTGATACATGAGAACATGTTTTTAATTCATTTATTATGAAAATTTACCCAATATGTATGACTATTGAAATAAGACACAACATCAATGGATTTATTTAGGAAGATGGTTGGACATTCCATGAACCATAATAAAAATTTATAGGTTTACATAGATTGCGTCTAAACCACTAGTGAACTACATAGTTTCTTATAAAATTTTATATATTTGTTTCATCCAATATCACCAAACATTTTTTATTAGTGATTAGGAGGAGATTTTAGTGATAAAACTATTGAATATTTGAAACAGTTTTTAACACTATTGCATAGAACTATCAATATAAATGTTAAAGAAGAAGAACCATTATTATGAAAGAATATAATTTTTATCAACAAAATGATGTCCAAGAGACATGTTTTTATAATAAAAATCATCAAAACTCACAATGTAAGTAATTACACCATTTTGGTAAGTTTGGTCCTTTACATTTATGATGACCCAACTTTTACAGGCCAACCCAACCCCTCAAGAATGAAAACATCAATGGGTATGAACCTATTATGAAACCTCGGGATGATTGACATTATGATAACAATAATAAGGGATATAAAAACCATCCCAATCTCAAATGTGAAGGAAAAATGGGTGTATTGAATTTATACTCCCTATATATATCTATAATAGCCTATGCCATAATTTCCAAACAGAAACAAGGATGAAAACTATATTAAACATGTGGAATTATGGGGAATATTCCATTTGTTTATATATAAGATTGATTCAAAAAAGTCTCAACATGAATCTGATAAATCACAAACAGATGCTATAATAAATAATATACAATTATAAATGGGGAAATTAGATAGAAAGATATGAAGTAGAGACAAGGGTATACTACCTAACACTACTAATGTGAATCCTAAGGAGATTATAATTGATTTTATGTTTAAGATATGTTTTGAATATTATAATAAAGATAAAAAATACCCTAAAAATTGATAATTAAAATTTGAATGAAATTGATAAACAAAATATGAAAGCCATAAAAACTAAAAATCTATAAATCCACACTAAATTACAATATAAAATTGTTGTTATTTCTGAAAAAAATGAAACTCACTTGAAAAAATAATAATAATTGAATTAAAAATATAGAAGACACAATAGTGGGGATTATAACCATTTTAAATAATATAACTCTAATAATTATCTACCCAAAAAGACTTATAAAGAAGATCTAGGAACCATAATATAAATTCATTAAAAATTTTATGAAACATAAAATAATTATTCCATTTCTTAATACCTTAATTAAACTACAATGGTATCTTAAATAATTGATGATTTTTTAAAAAAAACATCCAAATAAATTTCTTTATAAAATCACCCCATGTAGTGTAGTGATGTCCTTTGGAATATGATACCTCTTAAACTTCAAGCCTATGGAATATTTATCACCCCCACTCTCTAACAGATATTTTATTATTTATGTTTTTGTGTAAACATTGTGTGAGTATTTATTTGATTCCATTATCCTGGTTTAAACACTTTAAATTATGATTTCACTGAGATACCACTGTTTTATTATTTTATGTAGAATCATATATTACCAACCCAATTGGGAGAGTTACTTAATTTTTAGTAAGAGTAGGGAAATTCTACTTTCTCGATGATTTTCTTATACTAGACATGTTGTGTGATTGGAAGGTACATATCATCCCTCATATTCCATTTTTAGCCATGAGAAGAGATGCCATAGATGTGTCTAAGGGTAAATTTATTTTCAACTTAGGTGAAAGAGAGATGAATTCAATATTTTTAAAATGATGAACGAAACTTCACAAAGATAATATTATACGAGTGACGAGCAATTATAAATAAAAGAACCTGGTGATGAAGAATAAGAGGTATTTTTTAGAAGGATTGATGGAATGAATATTCAATCCATCCTACTAGAAACTGGTATGAGAATATTCTCAAGAAAATAAGATAAATAATTAGATGAGTTTCAGATATTTCCAAGAATACATTGAATTTTTAATAAAACATTATGTATCCATAAATAAACACAAAATATGAAGAGATTTTTTATACGGATCATATTTATGAATTATATTATTTCTACAATGCCTTATTTGAGAGGAATATTGAATAAATTTTACCTCATAAGCTGATTTGTGTTCCATATAATAAAAAATAACCCAAATTGGACCTGCAACCCCTCCCGATCTACCATAAATAAACTTTTATATGTTAGTGAATTAATAGAAATATTATCATCGAATCTAACCTAGATGGTAGTTTACAGGATTTTTTGTTATTCCCTAGAAATTTCAATTTTTAATTGGTTGGAAGACAGTTAAAATTAGAGGTATAAGTTATTAATTCAATATTCATAAAATTACTCTTACAACTAGCCATAAACCAAGGATTTAGTGGAAAAAAGGGATTAACCCCAATATGAAGAAGGTGGTAAGGGAGCAAGTTAAAAAATTTCTAGATGCTTGGATTATTTTTCATATATCAAACAACCCTAGGGATTGTCTTATTTAGTTGGTCCCTTAAAAGAGTAGAGTGAATGTTTTTACAAATGAAAATAATGAACATACCAAAAATAAAAAATTACCAAAGAAGAGATTTTTTTATATTAAAGAAAACCTAACTCATCATTTATGAAATGCAACTTTTTAATTCCATTTACAATAAAATTCTTTAGAGTATTTTTGGAATTTTGTTTTCTATTTTCGTGATGTCTATTCTGGTTAGAAAAATATTCCCATTGTACATTTTTTGTTAGTAAAATACCACATTCATTTAACAATTTGGTAAATTTTTCTACTTGAGAATACCCTTTGGATTTCGTAGTATTCATTCCACCTTTTAGAGGTGTATAATCTAAATTTTACTAGATATTATTGAGAATAGTATTGTATCATTCATGAAATATATGTACATTATATTTGAAACATTTGGAAATTGTATTATGATTGTAGAAACTATTTTTCATAGGTTTTAAGAAACAAATAGTTTATTAAAAAGAGAAATGTGAAAATTCAAAGTTAGTGAAAGAATAGTATTGGGTCACATGGTTTCTCATAATTGAAATGAGGTAAATAATAATTATATTAAATTAATCCAAAAACTATAATGCTAAAAAACGTATAGTGGAATTAGGATCTTTTTAGTGCATTTTAGTTTCTACAAGAGTTTTATTGAATATGTTTCCTAAAACGTTTATTCCATTTGCTCGATTCTTGTAAAGACATTCCATTTGTGTTTGAAAAGAGGTTATTTTAGTTATTTAATATTATTAATGATAAAATTATTAATTTACTAATTATTACTAATATATTTTTAAAATAACCTTTTAAAGTGATGTGTGATTCTAGTAATGTGTAAGTGGATGAAAGAATTGGGAAAATAAAAGAAAAGAACCTAAATGTTATTTACTATCATAGTAATCTATTTCATGAGTCATAAAATAATTAAATTAATATAGAAATGGAATAGGAATAATTAATGTCTTCCAAGAATAAATTTACCAACTTTTTATTAGGGCCGAATATTATAATTTTTACGAACAATTCAGATATCAAGTACCATATCACTAAGAAATAATTAAGGATACGGATTATTAGATGTAATCATCAGTGATATGAATCGTATTTTGAAGTAAACGAAAAGAAAGGTAATGAAAATTTGAATCTAACCACTTGATCTGGTCACCTAATTTTCAATTTGTAGGACAAAAATTGATTAATACTTCATTGCTTAATGAGAGATTGTTTTCTCTTTCATTAACCCAATCTACATGGTTTCTATATTATGAAAATTTCCTTAATGTAGGAATTATACACCTAGATATTTCACTAAACAAAATGATTTAATTTATCTCTAAGTTAAAGTAAAATTTTTGTAATGATACCTTAGCATTTAAGAGATGTGATAATGTAATTCTAAGGATATGTGTAGTAGAGGTAGAAATGATTCCCATCCTTAATATTTATCAATATTCCCCATGAGATGGACACCATGAGGGAGAGAGAACATCAAAATAAATTTTCAATCAAGTTTTTATTGTCCCACTCCTTTCAAGGATGCTAGTAGTCTTGTAATTGATTTTTATAAATGTTATAGGCATAAAAATGTGTAGAGGAAACATGAGAGTCCAAGAAAACAGATTTTAGAGGTTGAAATTTTTGATATATGATGTTTTTACATCATGTTTCTATTTCTATTATATTATTATAATGAGTATATTATTATGGGTGTAGAATATGTGTCTACCTAGGTATAGGTTTTATCACTTATGAACAACCACGATTCTAGTGTTTTAATGTTTGGAAAGAAGAATATCATCTCCAAAATTGGATTAACCAATGAATTTATCATAGATAATAGAAATAACATTAGAAACTGTATGTTAAATTTTATAATATAGATACATGGATGTTCACACATAACTAGAACAAACTATCACACATATTGTTGTTTTCAAGATGAAGTTTCTAATATATATATTAAAAAATTTCTTGGATAAATAGTTTCTTGCTCTATAAAAGTATTGTATATTAAGTTGGACGAGGATTGTTTGGATTATAGAAGAATATAAAAGACCCCCTATGGTTGTATACTTATAAATTTATCATTGTTAAATCATGTTATTTTCCTATGGAGTTTAATAATAAGTCCTTTTAGGTTGGGAATGTATTGAAATATATTTTAAGTTGCATGGTTAAAGAAAACTTTTAAGGTTGAGTGAACTAGAAGAGAATAGAAGAGAAACTTATGAAGGTGCCTAATTTTTGGGAGATAAATAAATAATTTCATGAATTTATTATTCAAAAAACGAAATTTTAAGGTGATTCAATGAGTCTTTCTTTTCAACATTAGGATTAATTGTTTTCTTGGTAAACACAATACCATGCAGGCTAGTCTATTCACTAATTTGATATTCTTAATCAATGGGGGCAGTAGAGTTAGTTGTAGAGGAGGATAAATTATTTCTATTTAAATGTTTAAAGGTTAAACAATAATTTCCAGGTATAAAAATTTATTAGATTCTATATTATTACATGAGATATGAGCCTCCCCCAAGTCTGACTGGAGACATAAAAATAAATACTTCATGGGAGTTAACCCATGGTTCTTACTATTTTATCTATTTTAATAAAATAAATATTATTTTTATGAACCTTTCCTTCTAATAGTTTTTCCCCGATGTTCCTTATATTTTTTTATCCATTTAGTCTAAAAATTTGAGTAATTTTTAATTCTTTTCACATAGTGGCTTATGCCTTGAATTTTTACAGTATATCTATGTCTTGTTCGTACTACCATTATTTTTTCCATCTTATGGTATGCGTAACACTTTTTTTAATTTAATTCATATAGTATTTCGATTAAAATTCAACCAATATTTTTGAATGGTATGATAAGAACTACATAGTTATGGGGCACTTGGTTTAGAGATGATATTTTGAGAAAAATTCCACATGTCTCTCAACGGTAAAGAGGGGTTTTATTATGGTGGTTTATGGATAGAACTTCCATTAACTCAAAGTGTGGTTTCATTTTAGTTTGAGTTTCAATTTAATTTTTATATTATTAAATCATCACAATTTTGTAGGATCTAGAATTTCCCAAAAAGGGTAATATATTCAAGGAAAAATTGGGGAACACCTTCATGAATTAACCTATTTGAAATATTATACTTTTGAGGGGAGGTTTAATTTCAATTTTTACACCTTTTTACTACTAATTCCATTCTATTTACATCTTGTTTCTGAGTATAAACTATGGGGGATGATTTTTTATTGAGTGTATTTGTTTCTCTATATTTGGATGATTATATTTCTACTATATAACTTCTTTCAAATCACATTGAAAAAAACTAAAAAATAGATAACACCCATAAAAATTATTTTGGATTAAGAGACTAATTTCTATTAAATAATTATCTAATAATTATAATTATTTTGAGTTTTTTTAAATTTATTATTTTATTTTCAATATAAATGAAATTATTTGTTAGAATCCTTTTGGTTTTTCAAGATTTATTGTAGAATTGTTTTTTAAATTTTTTGTAAGTTATTAAATTGTTTTTAATTGCATATTGAAAATCAATTTTGTGCCTAAAATTATTAAATATTTTTCCCTACATAGGATTCAATATTAGGGAAAATTTTATGTGTTGAGTGTGATTTAGGGTTCTTAAATGTTCTTAATCTTAAAAAAAAATTCACATACAAAATCCATTAATTATTTCCCAAATTGACTATTTTTAGCTCTAATTATGTAACAATGTGGTCTAATTGTTTTTGTAAATTTAAATTTATATTTGCACACATTGAGTAGGTTACATTTTTATTATTTACAATTGATTTAATTGAATATATAATTTTCATTTATCTATTAAAATATTTTTTTTTGTCAAATCGTGGGAGTATAATTTACAATCACCACTGGTTTTGAACTTTTTGATATGGTTTTCGGAAAAACACTAACTCTTGTATCCCAGAATCAGTGGTCACTGATATAGAAAATATTTTCAATTATTATAATTTTAATTTTAATGTTTTTAAGCCCATAAAAGTGTTCTTTTAGGATCAATTTCCAAATTTTGTGGTTTTGGAATCATTTTATGAATAATTGAAAAAATAAACTAATTTTGGATTTTAACAGTTTTAATATTTTTATGTATTTCATAAATCAATTTTTAATAAATAAAATATTTAATGAAATATTTTATTATAGTCATTAATACATATTTGGATTAATTTCATTATTCCAAACTAAGAGAAGAATCTAACAATTAGAGGCCCAAAAATATGCTCACAATTCAATCCTCAAAATTTGTATATAGATAAAGATATTTTTGAAGATGGAACAATATTTCAAAAACAAATGGTCCAAAAGATATAAAATTATTCATGGATAAAGATAAAATTTTTAGAATCAACTTCCCTAACAATGGAACACTTTATTCTGGCAATTTCAAGGCCATAATGGTTTGGGAAAATTAGTTTTTGGAAACTAAATGATTCCTCCTGTCCAGAATAAATTTTCAATGTTAATGGGACATAAATTTTACTACACATGTCATATGCAGATTAAATTTTGTATTAAATGTATAATGGTATTTTATAAAAACTTTTAATAAGAAAACATTCCAAAATTCGGTAATTAAAATGGTATATCATGTGAAAATTTTTGGGGTACAAAATCTTGATGATACCTTAAAGGTATAAATGAATGTTGTTGAATTTGAATACTGAAGGATAATACCCCAGTATCCTATATAAAGAAGATCTCACCCATAGTGAAGGGGAGTTACACACCCTCGATGGATAAATGGTCAAGGCCCGTGCTGCTTCCCATTATTTTCATTATTTTATTTTATTATTTATTTAGTTTATATTTCATGTAATTCAAGATTTTGTTTCTAATAAGAATTAATGAATTTTAATTTTAAAACATGTTTCTAAACCCATCCTAGTTTCTAATTATTATCAATTATTATTCTTCATTTAATTATTTTATTTATTTTTTTGTGTTTTCTTTTATTTTATTATTTCTCTCTTTATCTCCATTCTTATTTTTTCATTTATTTTTTTTATTTATGTTCTTCCACCATTAACTATTATACTCATTATTATTAATAAATGACACAAATAATATACTGGGGAAGTAATACACTATTTAGACCTGACTACATGTGTATGATTTACTTTTATTTATTTCGAAGATAATTTATAGTGGGTGTAATTCTCATTGTGGTTGTCTAAATTTAAGCTTCACGATCAGAAACCATTTTCACTTTATTGAGGAGTTGGATATAATGTGTGATTAAAGTTTTCTATATTAACATTGAATCCATATCTGGGGTAGATTGAGGTGTGAATATATATGATGGAGCGTGTTCACAGTGTATATTTAATTGGATCAGTTAAGGTGGTTCCTAAAAATTCTCTTAGGATAACATCATTCCTTCTCTAATTCCATTCTATTTAGAATTTCATGATACTTTACAATTGAATTTTAGTTTCATATTAGTTTTTCATTTTATTTATTTTCTTAAATACCATTATTTTCATTAAAAAATTAATTAGTTTAGGTGAATTATATTAAGTAGGTTTAGAACTATAAAATCTCCTCATGTGAGATGATGCTGGTCAACATCTATGCTGTATTAGAAAAATAAAATATTTTTTTCATGCCCTATTATAGGTGTTCATAAAAAATGGATCCATTTATAGGGATCAATTTATTTTATTTTGTTTTCTTTTCTATTTTCAACCATTATACATAGTTTATTATTTTCCCAAAAAGAACGATAAATAAATTTTTTATCAATAATGTTTTTAAATGACTACTTTTTTATTTCATGAACAATTCCTCACAGGTGAAAGATAAAGAAACATATAATATTGAAGAGTCCCTCCAACAAAGGGCTTATGATCTTATAATAATGGTAAATAAGAAGAAAATAAGAATTCAAACATGGATCTCACATCCAGATTTTATTTTCATTGTCGATAATATCCAAATTTACTTACAAATATTATAGTTCAAGAAGGAAGTGCCTCTCATTTCCCCAAATTTCACTGAAGACATGAAATATGTTAAGGATAAAATAAAGAACTATTAATAGAACCTCTATTTATGGAACCATATTTAAGAATTCCATGTTGAGCTGGAGTGAATTCATGATGATGAAAATTTACATGATGAGCTAAGTGTGCGAGATCTATAAGATTGGGACAACTACTAGAATGAATATGTGGTATAACTTGATCTCCCCAATATGTATAAAGTATAAACGGAAATATAATTTCATTCCACTCTATCCATGTAATAGGCAGACAACACCCAATTTTTGGAATGTAATGAAATGATGGATGATACTGACTACTAACTATAATTGGAACCATTTAACATCCAAGGGAAATTACCACTAAAAAAGATATTGAAGTCTAACTAATATTGGGAGTTGATCTTATCTCAAACTCAATTTCATTTTATTTTATTCAGCCTCAATATTGTATTAATTCCCACTTATTTACATTATCAGGTTTGGACAATATTTTCTATTCCTTAAAAGAAAATATTGAAAATGAACATGCAGTTATTGAGGAACACAGGGAAATCCCTAATTTTGATGATGTAATTTTGAGGAATCCCATGAATAAATACAAGTAGCTAATCTTGATGAAATAAAGAAATAAGATAATCATTATGAAAGAGATAATAGTTTTTTATTTAATTTTAATTTTTTTCAATAAAAATTATGTCCTTATATTCCATTTGTTTATTCAATTAATGCATCCCATTTTGAGCCACCACTTGACAACAAAAGGATGTTGAAAAAGTTGTAATATAAGAGGAGGAGGTTCCATTATTCATCCTTCCACTACCATGAAAGATGAACCAGATTTATAAGGGGGAAGATCTGGCGTGCCCTATAAATGGATTCATCCTATATAAGACACAAGAAGTGAAATCTAAATGGAATCACTTATAGTGGTTCAAATCAAATAAAATCCACCAACTGAAAGATTATGGATAATAGTTGGAGTTGCCCTATAGAGGATGTAAAAAATATAGGGCCCACTTTGGGTATCATTCCAAGGCTTATCCCTTTTCGACATTTCATATAAATTATATTTAAATTTCATTATTAGGATTATCCCATCATGCTACCCCACACCCTCATATTTGATTGAGCTTAAATGACAAGATATTTGGGATTAATTGAGTTATTTTATTTTATAGTTACATTATCGAAGAAGGAAAACTGAATAAACCAAGGAGGAAAGAGGACTATGATTCATTTTAAAAGGGAGTTCACTTTTTATTTTTATCTTTAAAATTCATATCATTTTTGTCTAAGACTTTGATTTAATATTTAAACTAAAAATTTATGCACATGCTTTAATCCATGCTTTACTTGACTAATATAAGAGACATGATTTTCTTATGAATCCTACGATTCTATGTTTTATTGATTTATATTAATGATATTTAATGAGTAAAATGGATAATTGAATTATTAAAGTAAATCATGGATATTAAAATGGGGACTCATGATTTGAGTGATTTTATTGATTCTGGTAATTAAATTTACCAATAATTCTTCATGATTTGAATTTAGAAAATTCATGTAAATTGACTTATGATTATTAATCATTCCTTGAGTGATTTTCCAGAGACATATGTTCTATTACCAAGAGGATTTCTAGACCAATTCAATCCTATTTATTATTGAAAACATTTCTTAAGTTATCCTGGGACATGTCACATACTAGAACATGTATTTGAACATGTCAAAGCTATGATTTTACAAATACAAATTTCAATTGATGAAGGAATCATTGGAAAACCTTTATCCCTGAGACCAGATTTAAATTCATTTTCTATAACATAGAGACCATGAATGACCATGTTAGTGATGATATATGTTGGAAGTAATTTTGTTACATTCCTACCCTCCTCTTAGTAAAAGCATGATATTTTATTGTTGAACTATAGGGGTGAAGGGATTCCTGGTGGAAGGGATGAAATAAATTGTAAGGAAAACATGTGAGGGTGATATTATGGGAATAAAGATAAGTTTTTTTATTCATTAATTTTTCTTAATGTTTTTCCATTTATGAAAAAATTAAAAATGTATTGGGTTGTGAAATAGAAGAATTAAATATCACCATCACTGGACTGATGATATTTATCATATGTGAATAAGTGGTGGATGTGAGGTTTATTCTATGAATAACATTTTAAAAATAAAATCAAAATAAATAAGGATATTCATTAATTTTTTTATAAAATTAGAGAATAATTCAAGAATATTCAAATAATTAATTATGATTTATTTTATCATAACCTGTACTTTGAGTTTTGGCGGAAATGGGAGTTATTTATTTGAAGTGAAGAAATTCATTACACATTAAATTTGATATCATTAATTATAATTAATAGATGAACCTCATCATTGAGATTTAGAATTTAAAACATAAATTCCTTCTAACCTTAATCCTAAGAGTTATTTGAACCATTTATGCAAGTCTTAATGATTTCATGTGTCTTTTGTCTCTAGAATGTGGAGAAAAGAGTTCCATTACAAGACTATAGATAAAGATCATGTAATCATGAAATGATCATAACTGCACTTGAATTTTATCCTTAGTGATGAGAGAAAACATTCAAAATATTGGTATATAATGATTTTTCATATTTAATAAAAATGAATTAAGGAGTTGGAATGAATGAAAGAATATTTTCCACCACTTTCAAAATGGAGATAGTAAGATACAATAATTGATTAATTACTTGGAAAATGTGAAATTGAACTAGCATTTTAGTGACATTTGAAAATATGATATTACATTGATTATTGTTTAATTTTGTTGCTTTTAAATCTGAATAACGATAATATTTGTGCACTTTAATTTTTATTGTTGATATTTTATTATTGAGGAAGAGCATTATTTAAGTGTGGGGGAATTGAGAGAGTAAATATTTTCAATTATTTTAATTTTAATTTAATTTTTTTAAATCCAAATAATTGTTATTTTAAGATCAATTGTCATATTTCATCATTTTAGATGCATTTTTATCTTAATTGAAAAATATGCTAATTTTGAATTTTAATTGTTTTTATTTATTTAATTGTCACTTCTATATGTTTTTATACACTATATTAATTTATGAAATTTATTTTTTGTAATAAATATATATTGGAATTAATTTTATTCTTCTATGAAAATATCTATATCCAATATTTGGAGCCCCAAAAATATGTACACAACTCAAGCATCCAAATCTGTGCAATGATCTAGAATGTTTTAATGTTAGAACCATATATCATAAATTTATAGTCTTAAAGTTATAATATCTTACATGGAGAAAGATAAAATCCACAGAAACAACCATTATAAATATGTTCCCATTTTATTCTACCAATTTCATGCCATAAATAAATGTGAAAATCATATTTTGGAAATTCTATGATTCTGCCTACCCAGAATAAATTTTTAGAGTTAATGTGACATACATTTTCCTAAACATGTTATATAAATATGAAATTTGGTATTCAAATGTGAATGATACTTTTTAACTACATTAAATAATAACTATTTCCAAAATTCAAGAATTAAATGGTCTATGATAAGAAAACACTCATTACACAGAATCTAGAGGATATCTTAAAGGGAGATTTGGAAGATCTGGAATTTGAATACCAGAGGATAGAACCCCCATAAAATATATATGTAAGAGTTCACCCATGATGATGGAGAGCTATTAACCCCAAATTTATAAGAGGATAAGGGCCACACTTCTTCCCATTAGTTTTTTATTTCCATTTATATTTTATGTAATTCTAGATTTCTTTTAACCGAAAGGTGCAGGCCATGCCTAATGCCCAGACCTATCAAAATTTATTAAATAAAAGATGCAGTACATAATACAAAGCAGAAAACCAAATTAAAAATCCACACCAGCCAAACCCTACCGCCTCAACAGCAGACCAGAATTCCACAAAATTCAAAATTCAAAAGGCATCACGCACCATCATGAGTCAAGTCGTCACGTCACGCGGCACCTCGAGTCTCGCTCCTCGAGTCTCGCACCAAACGCGACAGCTGCCCAGTCCGCATCAAGCGGCGGTGAACTCTATCGGCGTCCCACGCGCCACCATTCACCGGAGAATGCGCCAGAGCCGATTACGCCAAAAACACCATCACCGCAGCTCCACAGCACTGGAATCATCAAAACATACGCCAGAACCACCTCCAAGTCGAAGAACAAAACTCGATTCACCATAGAAAACAGATTCACCCAAGCCGTAATCATCCTCGGATCACCACAAAACAAATCACCGAGAAACCGATCCCCAACCAACATCAAATCCACAACCAAAGCAGGAAGTCAGCAAGAGAAACAATCCAGACCATCACCGTCTCCGTCGGGAATACCAGGAAAACACGAACTCAGCATCATAAATAGCAAACTCAAATCCAAAATCAAAAAGATGGGGAAGTCGAAGAAAGAAAACCATCACCCGAACGCTGGAAAGAAGCCCCTCTGCAAATTAGATCCCGTCGCCGCCGTCCAAGATGCCCACGGAAGACACGATGTAGCTTCCAACGCACACAATAGAACCGAGGCGACAACCCACATGCCGCAGGAGCAAAAGCTCGGCCGCGGACCGTCACCGCACTGCCGAAGTCAGGCCAGCAGCGGAAGAAAAGATCACAACGGCCGAGTCAACGAACACCACTGCGATAGGAGATCCACCACCACGAGCTCACCAAGTGCGAGGAGGAATGCCGCCCAAACGAGAGGCGAAGGAAGTGGCGGCGACGAGGGGGAACCCTAGTTCGCAGAGCCCCTTACGGGCGCATCCCTCCTCCTAATTCTAGATTTCTTTTCTAATAAAAATTAATTCATTTTAGTTTTACCTTGTTTTTATCCACCAAACCTAATTTTCTTATTCTTCTTTTAATATAAACATTGTTCTTTAAATTTAATTTTATTATTTATTTCCTTTTATTTTATTCTATCTCTATTTATCCCCATTCTTATTTTTTTTATTCTCTTCTTCCACCATGAACTCTTATACTCATGATTATGATAACTAGCTAAAGGAAAATCCCAAGGGTTAAATACAATATTTGGACCTGATTCTGTGATTAAGATTTACTTTGAGTTAATTATAAGTATAATTTAGAGTGGGTGTAATCACCACGGTGGTTGTCTAATGTTTATTTTCTTGATCTCTAACTATTTCCCCATGATTAAGAAGAAAGATGTAAAGTGTTTTGGAAATTTATTAGTAGAATTTGCATTCATAACTTAGGTAGATTGAGGTTTGCACACATATGATCAAGTGTGTTCAATAATAATTTTTGAAATGGGTCAGTAATGGTGCTCCCTAAAAATTCACTCAGGATAATGCTATTTCTTATCTAATCCCCTTCTTTATAGCATTGTAGGGTTCATTAAAATTTTATGTTAGTTTCATTTTAGTTTTCAATTTCATTTATTTTCTTAAATATAATTTTTTGGATAAAATAATAAAAATATAAGTATTTATGTTAATTATATTATGTAGGAGAATAAATGAGAAATATTCTCTTATGAGATGACCATTGCTAGCCATTGTATTGCATTAGAAAAGTAAATTTTATTTTTCCAGGCCTTATAACAGACATGCATCCGTTACATTATTACAATAGAATAATATATAATTTATTTAATCCCAAATTAACAAATAGATTAGTAGTGTTGGAAAAGTAGATATGTACTTGAATTACACATTACATTTTAAAATTTAAAAATTGTATTTTCTATTAGAACACCATTATTCCCTTAAGAATATTCTTTTATATCAATCATACTATATATCCTAGAATCTTGGGTTAAGAAATCATATGAAAGGGGTGAGATTTATATGCTCAGTAAGGGGAAGAATACAGTGGAACCAATCATGATAAAATAAGGAATAATCAATATGACTATGTAAATATTTAAAAAAGATTCCTTTTAAAAAATAATTTGAGCATATAGAATATTATGGAAGAAATAAATAATGATAAAAAAAATTCATATAAACAATCTCATATGATTTAAAAATATAAATGGTTATCATAACTAATAAAATAATTACACGGAAATAAATAAAATATGTCAAAATCATTGAATTAATAATTTAATGTTTCATAAAATTTCTGTTAAGGGAATATTCTATGATATTTTATAAAAATGGGTAAGGCCTCTTACAAATACCCAATCTAGTTTGTTTCACGAGTTCTAAAGATACACTGGGGCCCCCAAAAATGAATTATTATGTACAATTCATTCCTTATATTCATGGGGTTAATAATAATAAAAACAACCATTCCTATTGAAAAAAATTCATATAAAATGTTAATACTCTCCCTAATACATAAACACAATCATAAACCATTTAAATTAATATAGAGAATGGTATCAAAATAGAATATCCCAATTCAAAATGATCATAAACCATTTAGAGTAATAATAAAGATGGTATAATTAAACTAATTTTCTAGTGGATACTGTTTTCTATATGGGAATTCATTATTTATGTATCTAAATACCATAAAAACTCCATTAAAACATTTTTGAGGAAAATATTTTTTTTAATTAGAAAATTGATTTTAAAAAATGACAATTTATAGAATTTTGGAAAATAATTTTATTTAAAAAGAATCATGGAATAATATAATTAAATTTTAAATTAATTTAACAGTCATGATAGTGTTAAATTCATTTCATGATGATTTTGTTAAATTAAATATTTCATTTAAGTTTTGAAAGAAACTAAGAAATTACCACCTTTGGAAAATTAAATAAAGATTCATTCATTATTTAAAATGTATAAGATTGGTAAAAATAAATTTTTACAATCATATGTAAATATAAATAAATTTTTGAAAACATTTTTAGAAATCATGGTCATAGAAGAGAAATGATTTTTGAACGAAGAGAGAATTGAAGTCAATTGTCCTTAAAATTTTTATTTTAGTACCTTTAGTTAATAAAGAGAGGAATGTATAAAAAACATGTAATTTATGGAGGATCCAAGGGTGAATAAAATATATTGTATTTAGGATAGAAAGATAAAATAAGTTCCCTAGTGGAGACTTGTATATAGAAATTCATGAATGATGATGAGACTGTGAAATAAACCCTTTCCCCTTTGTAACATTCAAACCATATCCACCATTAATTAATTAATGTCTAACGGAAATTTAAATAACATGAATATAAATTGATTCAGAATAAAACATATCAATTCTGTAGAATATAATCCCCACAAAAAAATAAGTAGTGAATATTACCAATGTATCAGTTATGTACTCTGTCGTCCCCATATCCTCTCTATTGATCCCAATATGAAACACTATACTGATGCTCCCTTAACTAAACATTCTCAATGGAGGAACATAAAGTGGAACACTAGGAACATGATGACTATATAGAATGTTTAGGTATTCTCACTAGTAAAGAACTCATACTCCATATGAAAAAAACACATCTTATCCCATGGAATAGGTCTAAGAGCCTCCACCCTGGATAAATGATAAGGTGAGTGTTGGGACCTACCCTTGGATGAATGAACGATCTTATTTATAGGAATCTCGGAACCCAAAACAACAACTCTGATTCATGAGCAATCCGGATTACTCCCCTATAATGGTTATCCTATCTTGGCTATCATCCTCTCGATAACCTCCTCTCCCTCTAACACCTCAAATTACACATTTAAAGAAAATGGGGTGACCTGGCAATAGATATCTAGCTTAAATTCCTTCTGGAAATTCTTCACCCAGTCTTGATCATCTAGAAATCAGTGTGAAGCATATCAAAAAGGGTATTAAAATTGATCTCAAACTCCCACACACTGGAACTACTCTATCAAAGGGTAATTATATCATAGTGACCAGCTGCCTTCATGGTAGATGAGATGAACTCTTCTCAGAATTCATATTATAAATTCTCCCACAAGACTATCAACTCATCAATAACCCTAAGGAACTAGAACCACAACTAACTCACTACTTCACGAAGCATCATCAGGGCGAACAAAACCCAATGATTCTTCTAAGCATGGATTGATATAAAATCTATATCATCCTCCTCCAACTAATCTTATGTGACTAAATATGAAATGGAACCCTCTAACATCGGTAGAAAATTTCACTAAAACACTTAGTGTACCCTACCCCAAGTGTCATCATGGTCATCCTTGACTCTATAGTGATCTGCTAGAACATATTGGTGAATGTAATCAGTGTGAACAAGATGAATATGTTGACCTACAACCATGGATAAAAAGAAAAAACTTATAGAGATACTAAACCTAGAATTTAGAATATTTGACACTAATTAATTGTTAATCTATCATGTTTTGGGTTTAATACTATCCTAAGGTATACCCATTTCAAACATAGGTGAAAATAATTATGATGTTAGATCCTTTCTTGGGTCTCTACCCTATATCTAATATAAATTCATTAAGAATTATTAGTAATTTCATAGTCATGCATCAGATGACATGTGAACCTAAATTCCCATTTCTCATCCAGTCTCCCATGTTTATGTTGCTCACAAAACAGATAAGACACAATTTCCTTACCAAAAAATTCAATCTACCATGTGACTAACTCCAAAAAGTATCCAATACCTCAACCTAAAACTCTGTTTCCATAATTTCATGACTCCCTCCCACAAATGTGTACCCCTCCCACGCCAATATTGAGAGAAGGGAGATGATGACTACTCGAGTCCTACCTCCAATTGGCCCAGAGTTAGTGACTAGCACCAAGGGTATAATAATCATATAATGGGAGGAATTACCCTCTTTGAAAATATAAATAAGAGAGATATAAGCTGGATTAACCTATTTCCATATGATTATACCTATATAAAAATAAACACAAAGAAGAAATATATAATTTCATATAATACTACAACAAATGGATGGATATTTACATGAACAAAAAGGTAAAGATGTAAGTGACCATAAATCCCAAATAGATCCAGAAAAACCATGATCAATTAATATAAAGTCCAATCTCTAACCTACACCATATGACCTAAAAATAGTTTATAGATACACAAGGTGAGAAAAATATTATACTCAGCTGGATCCCCCCTAGAGCCTCTTATTAAAAAATATTTAGAATTCATGCTAAAGCATAATGAAAAATATTGAAACTAACTCATTACCTATATAGGTAATCTTTGTTCCCGTCATCACCATAGGAAATTCATTCCATGTATCAAATACAAGGGAGAATATAATATAATAATAAAACATCCAGGGTACCCCTCTCCTACTTCCCCATTACTGTGTTGCTCTTCCCCAATATGGTATGTCCTAATCCATCTCTCTACAAAAGAATCCCTCTCAAAGACACCTGGGTACGATGTCACAACATGCACCTCATGCATCATATCATCACATAATCCAATCCACAAATCCACAGGTAGTAACCAAGTAGTTTTCAGTATCCAACACATACCATATGACTTGTTTTATACATTTTATATTGTATATAAATCCATTATATCCCATACATTGACTTAGGTACCACAATCCATCAAAACCTATACACGACACACCTATAATAATCCATGGACACTATATCTCTTAATATATGTGTGTGTAATAACCACGAGACATCAAAACCCCCTATATACAAATATAGTGAAACTAACCATTGTGTATCCCAACACATGTATCTTTTAAGAGAAGAGAGACTGGTTATAAGGGTAGTTAGCCATCTATCCTCCCTCAAGGATGTTGGGGATAACACCCTGCCATATTCCATTAGGTGTGGATCTCCCTCACCGACATGGGTGGGGTAGTATATGAAATTAGGAAATATGAAAGATATAATATACCTTACAACCACTCTATAGGAATAACCTTGTCCTAATCTCAACTCCATAAATTATCAGTCAGAAACTCAACTTCCACTACTTGGGAGTAGATATCCCAAAATAATACAATCATTTAAGGATCTACAATAGTATCTTTTTTATTGTTTAATCATTTCATTTCTTTAATTAATTTATTTTCTAATAAATTAAATATTAACATTATTGAATAATAAATATAATACACACCACTCTGAAGTCCATTCCCTTCATGAATAAACAAAACATAGTCTATAGTTTGGCAAGGTAATCATATAATTTTCACTCTTGCATCAACCGACCCCTTGGGTTATGAATTATTTAATAATTATTATAATAATTACATAATCTTGGTAATATTGGAAAACCATCCTAATCCTACACCAAGAAGAAAAATTCAACCAATAATATCTATCTACCTTATGTAGTGGATAATGGAATGAAGATAAAATAAGAAACATGGCCATCAAACATTAAATATATTGACAAGTGAGAATCCATGTTGTTAGCACCACATCAATAATAGGTAATCACATGTTCATCTTATTCCATTACCTCTGATTCAATCCCTGACACCTAAATGCATATCTCGATGCATAACATGATAATAGGCTTCAACTTCTTCTACATCATCTGGTTCTCCCTTCCCACATATCACATCATCCATTCCAGAAACATCCACAATGGGATCATAACACATCTGGGACTCCCATGCCCACATCACATGACATTCACATCTAGATCACATCATAAAACTAGTGAAAATTAGACAATCATAGCCAACAATGAAATATGGGGAATAAAAAAAAGAATTCTGCCTTTATAGGAAAATAATCTATCAAAACTCAAAACTCAAGGATCTCTTCCTTCTTAAGAAAACATGATTACTATGCCCTAAGAATTACCTTGATCAAACAACATGTTTTAACACCATATTTAATTAAACAATTAATTATTCATAGGTTAAAACTATTGTCAACCTATGTCATCAATATATAATAAGATATCAAAAGTTAAACATTCTGTTATCATTAAAACTTGTTTCAAAAACCATAGAGAAGTAACATTATCATAAACATGACATTTTATTTTGACATTATCAATAATAATTATCAATCATCACGTTATTTATCAATTTCAAAATCATGAATGAACACATTTAATTAAATATGTGAATTTTATAAATTTTATTACCATAAAATTATAATAAAGTCCAGATTCACTAAAACATGACCCTTAAATAATTATTTAGACAATTGATCAATTTTTTCCTTATTTACATTAATTAAAATTTGACTTTATAAAAATTGTGATACTTCATAAAATAAAAATATATGATAACAATTATAAAATAGTTATAAAGTTCCCTATAAAATCAAGAGGTAAACCATTTCCATAGTAGAATGACATAAAATGAGATCTATATAACCCATTTCTTTACTAATATAGTACAATAATAATTAGGTTAATTCTATTAACATCTAGAGAGATAAACCATGACAAGTTTATGATAGCATGTACGTTAATAGGAGAAGCAATAAATCCACTAACTCCAAGGCATAAAAATTCTTCAAAAAAGAACATAACAATATAGTAGATCCCAGTAATCCCTCCCATAAAACATTCATCCCTCTAGACACCACACAAAAACCAAAATAACAAAAAACAAAGAAAATAACATTATAACTATGGAGAGGAAATTCCATCAGATGAAAGGAATAAGTATGTGCATGTAGCTTGAAGAACCATGAGACAAGAGGTATAAGATACCTTAGATCACCATGGATAGATGTTAGAAGACAAATAATTGATCCTTAGTGAAGGTATTCTAAAATTCATAGAGAGAGAAACATTAATTACCTGGTAATTGAGAAATATCCATAGGGTTTGAGGAAACATTATGAAATATAATATATAATGGAATGATGGAAAATTTATTTTCATAGCATGAAAACCGTTAACATCATGTATATATCTGGTTTTAAGTTATGCTAGAAAATGTTTCACCTCTAACCATTTTATCCTGGTTTATTTAATGTCCTGAAGCACCCTATTAACAAGTATCACACAAGCCTTGAATCTCTAATTCATGAACTAAAAAAATTACACATCATTAATTATTCCTCCTCCCACATTTTAGATTCTAAACTTCCGAAAAACATTTCTAGGAATACTATGAGCACCATGGGCATCGAAAACACAAAAAGAGTCAGATTATATGGATCCAGGCCCTTACAGATGATGACTAGTGAGCTAGATACAACTTTTATGATGGGTGAGCCCAGTATAAATCTACAATACATTGGGAAATTAATGCATCCTTATGACGGGGCATGATAAAAATAATTTTTTCCCTAGGTATAGTATACTAGTTTAAACTAGGGTTGTCTCTAGAAGATGAGTATACACAAAATAAAAGTTTCCACTTTTAATTGATTTTATAAAAATTTATTTGATTATATTTTGTAGAAATTGGTTTGTGATAATTATAACATAGAAAGAATTTTAAATGATTGATTTTAAATAGTTGATGTGAAGTAGTGATTCCGTCAGGCTATGATATTCATAATTTATAAATATCCTAGATCCTAACTTTTATTGGTTTTCATCATTTTACTCATAAGAGATTGATTCATCCATTGGTCCCCCCCCCTTAGTTAGATGGTTATAGTGAGAATACCCCTCTTTAAAACCTCACATAAATTTTCCCTACTTCATGTGTGTGTAGAATTTTTGTGTGTCATCTCGGTTACTTAGTGAATTCACTGACCATGTATTATTTTTACCTAATGAAAAAATAGTTCCAACTATAATTCCACACATGTGATGGGTATTGTAGAGAACTCACCCACAACCAGAATATGTTCAAATGTATATAGAAAATATTAGGGTAGTGGAGAAATTGATTATTGACCAAGGAAATTAAAATTAATAGAATCAAATCCCAATTCATCAAATTTTTTCATTTAAAACTATTCATCATGTATTGAAACCAGGAAGAATCAATTTAAGCATACAAACTCAAGCATAAAAAACTCTCTCACCTTCCATTTCATGATCACTCAAAAAAATACCGCTTAATATATTAGTAGTAGAGTTGATGCGGGAGAAGGAATTCATCATAAGAATTAATTAAAATAAATGAAGGAAAATAAAACGGGACAATTTTTGCTTCAATAGTCCATCATCCAGAGCTCCCCTCACGGATTTATCCTATTTGAATCCCATAAAACCTACTATTTATATAGGAAAAAATAATCCACTGGGCATAATAATTTCCTAAATAAATGATTTTATGTTAATCCATTACTTGTGATGTCATCACCATGGTTTCCGCCTTTTATTCATGCTTTGCTTCATGTATTTTTTCCTTCAAGAGTCACATTTTGAGTGACATTTACAATTTGAATTGGTGTTTTTCTATTGACTTCTCATCTTTTAATCCTGGTTTTTTAGTTATGAGCTATAGGCTTAGGACTTGACACTTCCTTTATCATTGGATATCTTCTTTGATGATGCATTTCTTACTTTTAACTAGATTTTGAAAAACATGGTATCCTACCATAAAAAATAAAATAATAAAATATACAAAATTTTAATCATTTAACGTGTATAAACAGTATGTTTTATTTAACAAAAATGGTGAAAAATATTTTTCTATCAATTCTAAACACCTGAACCTTTCCTTCCCTCAAGCATGTAATCTCATAATAAATAAATTATGAACAATATGCTACCAATATACAAATTCCAAAAAAAAAAAAATCAATCAATTATCAATAGGGGATCACCCATTCATGTTCCACCTAAAATATCAATTAAACTTCAAAATATTCAAATAATCTAATGAACCCAATTGTTATACAATTTTCCATTTTTGAATGGTTGATTTTTTCTCTTTATTAAAGCATATATCACAATTCATTGTTATCAAACATGAAAATCATGATTTTACTCACAATTGATTCTTTTATCTCATCACTAATGATACAAATTCAAGCAGTGTTATGCTCTTATTATTGGTACATGATCCTTTTACATTGGATTTCAATGTATCCACATTCTCTACTTTTTAAAGGCAAAACTCTGATAAAATCATGAGGGATTTTCAATAATGGTTGTTAGGAATTTGTAGATTATGTTTTTTAGGGATTTATCTTTAAAATATTATATCTTTTAAATGTGGGTTATCTCTAAATCATACTGCATGATATCTAAGTGATGTCAAGTGAAAATATCCTATTTCAAATGAAAAATCCCTCCCACTAAAACTTAATGTAAGGATATGATCCATGTAAGTGTAATGAATGGATTTGAAACTCTTCAATTTTTCTCTATTTTATTTTATTTTTCAATGTTATACTGGGATAAAATCTTAGATCCACCACCTAACCACATACTGTCAAAAGATCGACATTTGTAGAATAGTGATTGTTGATTTCACAAAAACAAAACACATTTTTTCACTATTTGAATATATTTTTATCAATAAAATGAGTAGAATTATAAGTATAATTGATACAACATGACCCTATCATAATTCCCATAAAACACCCCAAACCGTTTTCCATCCAATATAATGCATCCTTTATTCCAAGACTTCTTGCATCCCAGACACATAAACTTTTAAGTATAATGCAATATAAATAAAGTTTGAAATTAAGGGATATAAATGGATTATAATGTGTCTCATTCCAAGATAGTTCATTCATTGATTATATGTGATAAACATGGATTGATTTCACGGTGGTCCAAGGATAAGTTCTTAACAATTATAATTTCGTAAATCATTTTAAATGTTGTGTTTCATAGTCATAGCTTCGACAATATCCAATTAATGTTATAGAATGTGGTATACCACAAAATATCTCATGAAATATATTCATGATATAAATAGAAATTATTTATTCTTGAAATACTATTAGGAATAGAACATTAATGTATGGGATAATCATGTATTGAATTAAATAATAAAAAATCAATCCACATAAATTTTAGAATTTCAATGTTTGAATATGGTAGGAACATTTCATTTATGTGAATCAAATAATTTGATTAAATCATGATTCATTAAAATTAATATCTCAATATTCCCTTTAATTATTCAATTCCCCATTTTACTCATTCAATCTCATTAAATTAAAATTATTAAACTTTGAATAATGGGATTTCAAAGAAATCCATATCTCATATAATAGTCAAGTAAACTAGGAAAGCTAAATATGGGCATGAAATTGTATTTTAAAAATCAATAAAATATTTTCCAAAAATATATATAGGGAATTAATAAGATAATGAATTTAAATAAAACACCCCTTAGAAATTATGCTTTAGTCATGTGGCGTAGGTACAACTTATATAGATATTTTTTATAGTAATTTTACCATGTGAATATGTTTTACTGTGGAAAGTTTCATTTCAAAACTCTATTTTGAATCATTTAATGTTATAACTTTTTTTATATTGTTTGGGTTCAATATTGATGATTTTAATTCCTATTTTAGGTCATAAAATATATATATTCTCTCAATCCTTGAATCCAATTCATTATATACCCAGAAACTATGAATAAAATAGCTGATAGTGCAGAGCTATTCAATCATGCTAAAATATGTCTCAGGGGAAGAGTGGACTAAGGAAAAAAGGGGTTGTATCCTGAAATAATTTATTAACATAATTAGATCAAATAAAACGATGATTGTTTTAAAATGAATCATATAATATAATATTAACTCCCCCATACTTAATTGAGATATTGACTATAATGAATTCAAATTAATTTTCCAAGATAGTAGATATAAAATTGAAATATTTCAATTAATCATGTTTAAAGAAAAGGTATAACCATGTGAGACTATATTTATAATCAATATTGAAGAGTTTAATATCCTCCAAAAGTTTTATATTTTTTTCTTGTAATTTTATATCGATTTTAATTGATATGGGGAAACTACATGGAAATTTTTTGTAAATTCTTCTCATTTGATTTCTTTTTAAATGTCACCCTTTTCCCAGAATATGGGAACTATAATTTTTTATGCATAACTTTCCAAAACCCCCTTGGTTGTTTCCTCTTTCTTGTAAAATACATGATAAACAAATAAGAATATGTTTTATGATATTTCTGTCCATAGATCCAATATAACCATTTAATTTTGTTCTTCTCAGTTGGTTCTCGATAGTTCTAGATATATTTATTATTCTGTTGAAATTGGAACCAGACATTTCTTAATGTGTTGTTACCTTCTAAGATTATTCTGTCCTTCCCTTTTTGTGGATTACTTCCCCTCATTTTTATTGATCAATATAACCGTAGTTTTTTATTCATATGTACACTATTAAATAATGTTTTGAAATATATTGATTCAGAATTTACCCAATTATCCTACATATTTCTTCTCATTTTTTTATGAATATCCTTCACTTACCTTTATAGTTGTAATTATATTTTATTGAACATTATTTAATTTGAGTTGTATAGTGAGACATTTCGATTGCGTCTCATCCATTTCTTCGTCTTTAAAAACCAATTTATTAAGGATATATATGATAATAGTTTAATTTTCATCGTACTTAAGTTTTTATTTATAAACTTCATCCTCATATATTAATTTTGATTCTTCAAATTCATTTAATAAAATTTCTAAAAAATTATATATTATCTTTTCATCAATCATGAAATCAAAATTTCTAGATCTTTTGAAACATACATGTTCTATGATATTGTTTCTACAAAAATGAACTTATAAGGAAAATAATTTTTATAATCATACCAAATTCTTCAGTTGGTTTGGTACTTTATATGTGGTATATTGAATTTATTTAATTAATACTTGATGGAAGCTTTATGGAGTCAAGTATAATTACTTGCACTAAACTATCTCTATAATTCATTGAAATTGTTCCTTCATAAACAATGATGATTTTTTTCTATAATTTTGTAACTATATCCCTTGAATGATGGATGAATGTGATAAAATATAATATTATTACTTTTGTAATGCATAAAAGTTACCAGGGAATAATAGATCTTTAGCATTCACAAGAACTTCTTCCAAAACTCTAGCTATAGAAATGGTTGATCTATTTGACAGCTATACCACTGATCTAGTGTGCTTTAACATTACAAAAAATAAAGATATAATCATATATTGAGAAAATATATTTGACAAATCAATCAAATCACATAAGGCATTAATAAATTTTTTGGATCCAACTGTGTAGTGAATAGTGAATATCCATGGATATTGACATTTTTATGGCACTGGTAGCGTGATAAGTGATGAGATGCTTCTTCCAAAAAATGATTCACTTATTGAAATATACTCACCATATTCTGGAGCATATTTTCTTCAATTGTTTCATACTTTCAAATATATAAAATTATTCTAAGAGTGGGTTAATAATCTACAATTTTTGGAAGGTCAATCGAATCTATTTTTGATGTTTCACTTCTTCAAACAGATTTGATTGAATTAATGTAAAGGGGACCGATGATTGAATGTTACTGGTCTCCCTTTGTTTCTTTTTCATGGGTTTCTTTGATATCTCTTTCCTAAATCATACTCTTATATATTCTTACTTGTTTTTAGAGTTGCAATATGAATTGTTAATATTCGTCTATTTAGGTGGATGGATATATTTTCCACCTCATTTTGTAACCATGATTACACATTCCATGGGATTAAAAACTATTTTCACTCATATATTACCTATATTCTTAGATAGGAAGTCCATAAGTCTTTCAAAAATACTAGTCAAATATTTTAATGAGTTCATCAACTCTTTAATCTATTATATTTAATGATATTTCTATGAACTTGTTGATTGTTGTTTATATAAATTTTGTTGAAAATTTTATGATTAAAAGGAATATTTATATGATTTCTAAAATGGATGTGGGTTCTTGTATTAAAGTTGATAGAATAGAGGATTATTTTGGTATTGATTTTGAAAAGTTGGTCTTGTATAGTCCTTCTATAATGAACTCCATTAGAATATAGTGGCACAACACTCCATCCCCTGTACTTCAACACAATATTTTGAAGAATAGTGAGGATAATAAATTAATCCACATAACTGAGGTGGGGTTGGATACCCATATACTTTTTTAATATATACTTTTCTTAAAAATATTTTCATTTATTCAACTTGGTATGTAAGTAAATGTGAGGTATCCGATTTTTGTTCCTCATTTTTGCCTCTTGTTCCCATGCATCTAGTGCCAAATTAATGTGATTTTTGCACAATACTTTAAATTAACCCTCTAGTTTATTCTACTGATTAATCAATCAAGGATCCTCTACATTAGACCTCAAGAAGATTACAATAATTTTTATTAATGAATTGGTAAAAGAAAATTTGAAATAGTGTTCCTCCAAAGTTTTATGTGGGAAACTTGTGAACACATTCTTTATCTATTCCCAATTCAGGGAGAGAGTCTCTATATTTGATTAGATTATGACGTAGATAAATTTTTTATATTATTGTGATCTAGGGGGTTTAGGGAATATTTCATCATGAATAATATATATTTATATATTCCTAGTTGTTCACTTCTCATGGGAATTGACTGTGCATCCAATGTTTAGAAAATCCTTCTTTGGAAAAATGAAATCTCCCCCATGTGAATTTCTATTCCATAACTCCTCAAGGCTTGATGTTAGGGCATACATAGGTGAATTCATTGATGTGTCTATTTGGTTCACCACATTCATGGCCATGAAATTTTGGTATTAATTAGATCATGTTATCAAAAAATTCAAAATCATTTAAAGTGTAGGTATAGCTAGATGGTTTTTCAGTTTATAAAATTATGCTTCGTATAGATCTCAGAGGGTTTAGATAGGATTTCTAGTCATTCTATCATGTTTGTAATAAAAATAGAATGTGTCACTTGAATATAAAAGTGTGATTTCCAAAAATTCTATATGAAAATTACTGTTTATTTGTTTTGTAATTGTTCTTTTAATTTATGGATCAAATAATATTAAATGGTCAGTTCCAATTAATGTCACTCAGAATTATTTTTTTGGTTTATTTAGTTGAATTACCTCATTATCAATAACACAATGTTTTAAACATTCCTATTATGGTGCATGAACAAAAAATCTTTTACATAGTTATAGTATAGTTGGTTAATCTATGGTTGTCTCTAGAAGAGGAGTGCATAAAAAATGGGGTTTCACCTTTAGTTTATTTTATGAAAATTGATTTCGTTTAATTTTTAGGAAAATTGTTTCTGAAATATATAATTTGGAAAGAATATTAAATGGTTGATTTTAAATAGTCAATTCGAGGCGATGACTGGGCTGGTCTTGGCTTGGCCTAGTTCAATTCCATCCTAGTTTCTATTTTTTATGAATTTTTATTCTTACAAATGTTATGAGATATATTATTATTATGATTCCTCTTTCTCTCATGGATAGATGGTTAGAGTAAGAATATCTATATTTGAAACATTATATTTATATAAACTTTTTCTTGTGTGTGTGGTGTTACAACTGGTCCTCTCGATTAATTAGGGAAATATTGGACTAGAAATTTATATTCCCTAATAAACTAATAGTTTTAACATGGAATTACACACATGTTCTGATGTTCATCAATAACTCACTAAAAACCCATAATCTGTTCCACCAAATACAGATAATAATTCGGTGGGGGGATAAATGGATCATCAAGAAAGACAATTAAAATTAGGAAAATCAAAACCTAATAGAACATCTTTCAAAATTTAAAACTAAAAATTAATAATTAAATCAAAAAGAAGAAGAATTAATGGGTTTTTATGAAATTTAATCAAACAAAATAAAGCCTCCCAAAATGGTCCACCCTTCCCATTCTTAATCACTCTAAATTACTACCCTCCCTGGAAAAGGTAGTCAAGTTTTTGTGGGAGAAATAAGGAATCACAAGAATAAATTAAAATAAGATAAGGAGAATAAAATAACTGAAATAGTGAAAAAATATTTCATCATATAGAACTTCTACTCACTAATTGATCATATTTCAAACCCCAACGTCCCTTATTTATAGAGGTAAAAATTATCCAAATGGATTCATAATTTCCAAAAAATGATTTTGGGACAATCCAAAGTGTTCTTTGTTGTCTAATGTTAAAACATATGGTGTACTCTATTATTTACATCAGATCGTGTTGAACCTAGATCCATTAAGGCATTTGACCTCATGAATAGTGTTTTCAAAATATATAATTATTTGGGAAAAATTTCTCATGATTTTTTTTACATTCTAAATTCTTTTGGGTCACCCATGGATGTGCCATGGCATGACCAAATGTGTCCCACCACGACTTTGGATTTCATCACTTGAGTTTCATATTTTTCTCCACAATCTAATTCATGTCACGTTTTCTATCCAGATTTACATTATGAATGATATTTAGGACTTGAATTGTTATTTTCCAGCTAATTTCAAAAGTTTTTATCCCAATTCATTAGTTTGTAGCCTCTATGTTGGGATACGACATATCCATTACCACAAGACAAATTTTTCATGATGAATTCATTACATTTTTCTAGTTTTTGAATAGACATGATATTATACCATAAAAAATAAAATACAATTATTGAATGTTTAATCATTTAACGTGCATGAGAAATATGTTTTATTTTATGATATGTGTGAAAAATATTACTCTATTAGTAGTCTTCCTTGTGTTTAAACTCATGATAGATGGAGTTAATATAGAATATTTCTCAAATAGATTTGACAAGTATTTCGTTATTCCTAGAACGAGTGAACATGGGTTATGAATAGAACCCTATAATATGCCTACAAGGATTTTAATTACATGATATAGGTATTTAATGATTTTGTTTTAGGTATAAATTCTTTTAAAAAATTTATATGTTTTATTTTATACAGCCGAAGAGTAATTTGAAAAAGGAATTTTTTGGCCTTTCTTGTTTTTCATTGTTAAATTTGATTTTGTTCCTTTATATCCCTTATTGATAATTTTTATGGAAATCTCAAATTTTCAAATATTTTTCACAGGGTTGAAATATGATTAGGAATAAAGAATAAGTCTTGTTTAAATTCATAAAGATTTTTCATAAAAATAAAATGATTTTATTTTTAAAAGTTTTATGTTGTTGGAAAAGTGTACACTTAGTGAAAGTGTCCACTTTATAATGAATATGTTTTTTTGCATGTGTTATGAACTATTATATAAAAATATAAACGTAAAAAGTCTTTAGAAATGAAATAAATTGAATTATTATCTTAAAAAATAATATTATGTAGTTTTTTTTGGTTTTTTGTACAATTAGTTTAGTAAATAGAAACACATCAGTAATGTATGAATAAATTAATTTAATTGAAGTAATAGGATTGTAAACTACATCACAAGTAGAATGCATACATAAAAGGACTAAAATAAGATAATATAGTGAGATTAAATGCCATTTAAAATTATATGTTCTAAATTAATTCCAATGTGATACATTTAAAGACCTCAATCATCGAACCAGGTATGGCATGCTGTATTTGGGTGCCCTTGGATTATCCTGTTTAAGGAAATAAAGTAATGAGGTGATCCTAAATCTTAGGTTCTTTATTCATTATTCATTATTTGGGTTACACTTATTTGGGAACCCTAACCCATTAAGATACCATAAGAATCAGGTTGAGATAATCCATATGATGGATTTAATGAAATTAGTCCACTCAACTAATCAAGAGTAATTTATGATAAAAATTTCATGATTTTCTATAAGATATAGTCATGGATTATTTAATTGATAAATGGTGTAAATAATGAAGAAATATGGGTCTTGGAATACTAATGGATATGATGATTTTATAAATTGTCTTTAGTTTATTGAGATAAAATTTAACAAAAACTAGTATTAAAAGTTTCTAAAACACGATTCTCACCTAGATAATTTTTCTTCTATAAAGAATAAAATAATATTCTTCCAACTATAATTTTGAATCAATCCAAAATAAAAATAAAATATTTATGTAATAAACAAGAACACTAATAACTTTAGAATATTTCCTAAATATGAAAAAATTAACAGGCTAGATACACACCTTTATAGGTCATCCAACCCTTCAAATTAATAAAATAATGAATCTAGATGCTAATAAAAGGCATAAAATAATACAATTATAGTTTTCTTATGTCATTTTCTAGTTATAAAATTCATTATATTATTATTAATGGGAGTGTTATGATAATATTGATGAGTAAATGAAATTTTGACTCAATATTATTTAGGTGTTGGGTATATGTGTTATAGAAATAATTGGATTTTGATTTGAAATGGTATATAATATGGAATTTATAAATTATAATTAATGTAAATATAAAAGAATATAAAATCAATGTAAAAAATTATGAATCTTGTAGTTTTTTATTCAAATGGTTAAACAAATGGTTGCTGAATCGTAAATTTGAATATTAATGAATTTATTAACTAATATTAGTTTTATTAAAGGATTTGTATGATTATTTTATTTATATTAAAAGATAAGAGAATAAGTTTAATAAAAAAGCGTTATTTTGAAAATATAACATATTATAGATGGTTTCTGATTCATCAGAATCTATGACATACTTGAAAAGAAGATAAGGATAAAATGAGTCTTACCATGGTTAAATTGTTTTACTAGATGATTGATAAAATATATGGAATGTGATCCCACCATAATTCAGTGACATATTTTGAAGTATAAAATTTTCTATTTAGTTAATTTTACTAAAAATATAGAATAAAATATGTATATTACAAGATTATTTTTTTGATATTAATATTAATAGTAAATTATTATTATTTTCTAAATACAATTTTTTTATATATTAACATAATATTCTAAGAAGAATATAGTGTCTAAGAGGGTAGTGGGAGTTTTTTTGAGTTAAAGAAGTTAAAAGTTAACAAATTAAATATTATCCTCTTATTAAATGTGTATATAAGATTCATGGAAATAAATCAATGGAAAATGAATATTTTATTATGAAGATAAACATATAAATGTTTATAGTAGACAAATAAGTCATTAATATTGTAAAATTTGTTGTTGTAACATTAAGGAGTTTGAATATGTTCAAGGAGTTGAACTTTATGGATGTGATTCCATAACACAAAATTATTCAAACATATATTTTTATAGATGTTCTTTAGAAAATAATTAAATGGGAGAGTTTTATTAGGTGATCACATTATGATTTTGTAAGAATTTCATAGATATGTAATGTGCTTAACAAAACCCTTGATATTGTAGACAACATGAGGCTAATATAGAATTCCTTTATATGTGATATATTAGACAGAACGTTTTGTATTGTTTTATTAAGGAATCTTAAATAATTTTAAGGATATAAAATATATCATGTTGTACAAAAATAAATAAGCACTTTATCATTCTTTTACATTTGATTCATTTTTATAGATATATATTTAATTAAGTGAATTGATAAATTAACTCTCAATGTATGACATTAATTTATCTCAACCAATGATCATTATGGATTACTATAGGTTTTGATTAAATTTTATGGTTATATTGAGTAAGATTTTTATATCAAGATACTGAATATGATTATGAGGCATAAAAGGTGTTTTTTATTGGGTGTCCCTCTAATTAGATACCACATAGAGTTGTACTCAATATATCATTACTATAATAAGTTTGTAAGGTTCATATTTGGATTCACACATACCTTAGGTTAGAGATATACCTAGAAAGAGAACCTTCATACCTTTACACATTTCTTATAATATATATGACGCTTATAAAATCAAAGGGTGGTTGTTTATGTTTGTTAATCATTCAATTTGTTGTATCTTAACCATGTTGATATTTATCCTCTTATACGATCAGTACGAAATTAGGTCCCCCGATTTAGATAGATTGATAAAGAATATGACCATAAAAATATCACACAATTATCGTACTTATCTATAATGTGCGGTAAATCTGATTTTATCATCTAAGAAAGTGAATGAGATGTGATATATTCATCAACTATCGTAGTACATACTCCAGGAAGTGAGATTGTATAATAAACAATATGATATTGACATACTATGTTTCTTGTGGTTTGTTGATGTATTGAAAAAAGGTATCATAAAAAAAT
This sequence comes from Viscum album, assembly GCA_963277665.1. NCBI lineage: Eukaryota > Viridiplantae > Streptophyta > Magnoliopsida > Santalales > Viscaceae > Viscum > Viscum album. The sequence continues at coordinate 1,472,419,760 of OY728158.1, forward strand.
ATATTCTTCCATATGATGTTATTTTCTGATATATGTATAAAGATACATGTGTTTTATTTAGATAACACTATGTCCCTTTCTAATTTTATTATAAATTTTTTTTTCTAGAGGCTTCACTTTGATTAAATTTATGGATTTGGGAATTCATATTTCTTATCAAGTATATAAAGGTTTTTGGATTTAATATTTGTGTTTGACTAGATGGTTATTGAAATGAGCTAAAATATATTCACTAAATTTATATTCTAGTTTATAAAAAATAATTTTCGGATGGATATTCACATGTTATTTCATATTATTTGATACATAGTAATGTTAACGATAACTATACAAATTTTTTTAGAAGATATATAGAAGGTTATTTGGAAATGATTTCACATGTTATTGTATATGAATAAATATTGGGTGAAAGACAAAAAATCTATGAGGATTTAGTTAATGTGATATATTGAAGGTGATATCTCCTAGAGATATTAGGTATTATATGCATTTATACATTTTTGAAAGAGATGATAAGGGTATATATAATATAAATGATATAATATATCATACATGAAACCAATGAATGGCATATTTTAGAAATTGATATATCACAGATATAGGAATAATATGTGGGGATTGATTTATAAAGGCTATGATATCTCAAGGAAACTAAACTATTAATATTAAAATTTCAATTATCTTCATAAAGGTTTTCATTTGTAATATATGGCAGAAAGTATTTTGTATTTATATGAAAAATTCATGTACACGTTAGGTTTATATGGTACAAGATTTTGTAACTATATTCTATTTACATATGAGTTATTTAATGAATGAGTAAATTCATGGGATCAAGGATTATCCCAAATAGAATTTGTTAGATAGGTTGAAGGACATGATTTGGTAGAACCTTACAAAAATTCTTTAGAAATAGATCTCTTCTTACTAGGACCTTTTTCTTCTTCATTATTTTCCATGAAAATACATATCATGTCATGTAGTAAGGGAGGGCCCCATACATATAATGGAGGATTCATGTTAACTCATGAATACACTATATAAGAGGGATTTTGATGGATTCCTTATAGAGATATTCATCAAGAATTTAGTTAGAGATTATTGTAGAGGAATTAATGATGTAGGGTACACATGAATGTAATTTATTTTATGTTTACATGTTTTTAGTTTATATTTATAGTGATATTGTGTTAATTTGTTTCTAATATTGTCTATTGCCTATATTAAGTGTTAAAAACCCTATGGAACCCATCAGGGATGTTGTTAGACACATTTATGATATAGTAGTACGGTTAGGTATTCAATGTATATATATCATTTGACTACGTAAAATTAATTTATTTTTAGTGATGATAGTTATTCAATACCAACATGTCATTCATTAAGAATAGTTAAAATACAAACTTAAGGCGGTGTCCTAGAGATTATATTTATAAGCAGGTCAATCTTAAAATATTGCTCTGGGTGAATTCTATAAGAAATTGATTCTAAACAACAGGGTTCGATTTATATTAATGAGACGGAGTTTTGTTGAATAATATTGATTTTTATTTTAAAATAATATATGTTATATATGCTATTTTTTTCTCTTATTGGAGGTTTATTTTTTTTAGGCTTCTGTGCATCAAAGATAAGTGATTTTTAGAGATATCTTGAGGTGTGGAAAATTAGATGGAATTAGTTATATAAATTGTTCATTTAATAGTTTCTATTAGAGTAACTTAGGCTTGAGAGGAAGAAGTATATATTAGTGATATAATAGGGAAATAATATTTTGGGAGTTTAGTGTACAATTTACTGGGCTGAATAACTATCTTATCAATTTTATGATTGATGAGAAGTTGAGAGATCATCATTTTGATGGGGTATAAGGTTTAAAATTCTTAGAGAGTTTGGAATATTTTATATAAGTTCCTAAAATATATATTTTAGAGAATAATAATATGGTATAAAATTTATTAAATAGTAAATGATCTTTTTTGGGAGTACCTAAAACGTTGTAGCTTACATTGGATGTAAAAGTTAAAATTACAAATTTTTAAGAAACTGAGGTTCAATAATGGCCATCGGGTTTGGATACTATCAAAATATAATATCTCTAGAGTGTTAAGTACTTAAACATCTAGTGGGACACATATATTTCAATTTCTATCATGTAGTGGTATAGATCATCATCAATCTATATGACCATCTTCTCCTAGATGTTATATATGGCATGAACAGAGTGTGAATGTTGACTAACAACCATGTGAAAAACTACTAAAGTAGTTTCTAAAGTATTAGTATTATAAGGAACCTTTGGGACCAAAAATACTTGGTGGTAATAGAAAATGAAGTCATTTAATTTTTTTATAGAGAGCTAACTAGAGAGGTAGTATATTAGGAAATAGGGGTGGTGATGAGGAGAAGTTGGAATAAAGAAACTTTAAAGTATGGAAGTTCAGGAATTGGAGGAATGTATGTTGGTAAGAGATATTATTTTAATTTAATCTACACATTCTAAATTTTTATTGATATGGGTGACCCATATTATTTTGTCAACCCTTCTTTTATTTATGTGTTATATCATTAAATAGAGAATATTTTGAGGCTATTATAGTTAATTACTCCAATATTAGGTTGGATTTTGGTTTATATTTGTGAGTTTCTTTTGGGGAGATAATGATTCTATAAGAATATAATCTTATTATATATACAACTCAATGATGTTATCATAGATATGGATTGGTTTTATTCTATAAAATATTGTAGTTTTTTTATATAGGACGACATTATCTAGTTTGTATAATGATCCTATGGTTTTCTAGGGGAATATATTTTCACTTAGGTTATAGATTGATTCATTCACATAGTATTACATATATTTTAGTGAGTTTTATGATTTTTATAATATATATGAAGATAAATAAGCTTCCTTGGATTGTGTTAGATTATGTTGATGTTTTCCTAAAAGAGGTAATAAGCTTACCTTTGTTGTGAGTTATTTAGTTTATGATTGAGAGGTATCCATATGATTCTGCCATAATTATGAAAACATATCATAGAGAAATTTGGGGATTCATACATTTAGAATAAAAATATATGACTTATTTCGATAAGTTTTTACTCAACATAGTTTATTTCCATGGGATACTTCACTGTTTTCTCAGAAATAAGGTTTATGGGTGTATGATATTGTGTATAGATTACTTGTGGTTGAATCAAGTGACAGTGAAGAACCATTATCCTTTTCCTAAATTACATTATATGTGTACATTATTTTTTAGAATTAAGTCAGTTTAATAAGATATAATTATGATATCGTTATCATTAGATTAGATATAAATCGGAATAAATTAATAAAAAATCCTTATAATTTAATTATGGGATTTTTTTCTTTGTGATGATTCAGTTTGAAGTTATGAATACAATTGTTATTTTTATTGGGCTCATGAATGTGGTATTTTAACCTTATATAAATAATTTATTGGTCAATATAAATAATGATATTTTTGATTATTTATGGATAGAGTAATATTATTCATAACATATCTTTATGTTGTTGGAGATTCTTATGGAGAAATAGTTGTTTGATAATAAATATATATTTCATTTTATTAAAAATTAAGTAAATTTTCAGTGTCATGATATTTAAAAGCATGGTTAAGTAGGGGACATATTAATATTGAAGAGACTATTATGAGGAATCCATTAATGAATATTTTAGAACTAATGTAATTATTAAGATTATTTTTTTAATTTACGATTTTTATACCTAGGGATTTATAGATTATGACACTATTTTTATCTTTGAGATATAAATGTAATGCTTTTAATTAGATAGAGGGATGTTACAATACTTTGGAAAGCATATAGGATATGTCGATGAGTGATTTCATTATTTGATTTCTTAAAGAGGGTGTTACATATGATTTTTATTTTTATGGCAATCATTATGTTTTTATATGTTTCTTGATGTAGGAATGGGTAGTCATTATATATAGGTGTAGGTAGTCAAGCTCCCATGAATGATATTACACTTCCCATTATTTAGAATTTGTAGTGGTCATGTCTAGGATTGATCTTTGGTAGAAATATTTTCATAGACAATGATTTATAGCTTATATTGGTAATAATATCTTTAGATATTTATTTTCATAAAATATTTTGAATTAAGGTAGTTAATATGGGTTGAAATGTTTTAGATTATAAATTTGATATCACATTTACCCTAGAGAAATGTAATGTTGTGGATTAAAACTAGGTTTATAAGCCTTATGTTGTGGATTCTTCGTAGATGAATAATAAAAGGAAAGTTGTGTATTTATTGGAATATTTTCACCATGGATATTTGCATGATTATTATGGAGTAGTTCTTTCTTATGTAATTGTGTCATCTCCATTGATGTTGTGCGGAGAGGAGTCTCATCTGGGAGACCCTAAGGATGATGTTTGGAGAGATCAAATCATGAATGTTTATACTTTAGATAATTGTTCTATATAATAGGGGTATTTAATGATGTTTTTTTGAAGTTTTTTATTACTAAAACCTTTCAAGAAATGATTATACACGAATTCCAAAGTTCATATTTATTAATGTATATAGGCTTTTTAAAGAAGGATTACACTTTTAACATAACACCACATATATTAAAAATATTATAATTATATGATTCAGAATAGGGTTTTTACATCCATACATTTCATGGATTTTTTTGGTTATATTTTAAGATAATTATGAAAAAATAACAACTATATTGAAATATTCATGTAGAATCCATTTTTCCATAAATTATGATATTTATTAAAACACACTTTCTTCGTTCAAGGTAACTCCCATGCCTAAAACTATGACATTATTATATTTTTATAACAATATTTAAGATCTATGAAAAATTATTTGAAACCATTAGATGAGAAAAAACAATCTCAGTTAGTTAGAAGAATTAAAATAAACCTATTAGTCTATTTGTATATATGGAAGATTAATAAGAAATTTTTCCCTTTTCATAATGAATATTCAACCTCAAATATCCATATAATTTCTATAGAAAACATATTAATTTCATAATATATTTCATACAGTATTTAATATGAAATAATAAAGGTAAAATCACAATCATACTGGATTATTGAAAAACCCAAAACACATGAATATATTTCTAGGAAAACAGTTATTTCAACTAAATTTTAAAAGAGTTCATAATCATTCCTTAATAAAGTATCTCCTTTTGAAATTGAAAAATTCCATTTATAAAAAATTATAAGAATATCATGAAAATTTCTTTTGATGTTATCCTTATATTCAACTACATAATAATTCTTATAATAGAATCACTTAACTGGATAATTGCAATAATTTATAAAATTAACTTGTCATCAGTAAACTTCCTCATGTTTCCAAATGTAATAGAGAGTTGTATTAGACTCACTAATTATCAAAGCTATATCAAGATCACCTTACATTCATATAAAATATTCCTAAACCATAGAATCAATAAAACATATATATAATTTACATTAATTGTAAAACCCATTCAAATTTTTATCCAATACCATATGTGATAACACATTAATTTATTTAATAAAGATGATAAAATGATTGAGTTTTATCAGATATTAATTTTAAAACTAAAAAATACATAAATAATGATCATATTATTTTATTTTTATGTAAAAATGGAAAATTATAATGGAATTTTGATAATGAAAAAGAGTATTATGGTGGGAAAAAGTGGTAAATCCGTATACATGAGAAAAAAAATTTATTTTTCACTTTTATAAAATACATCAAAATGAATCATATGGTAAATGCTTGAAATATTACTTTTTATAACATTAAAAATAATGTAAAATGTGGTTTAAAATAAAATTGAACAACATTTTATGTATAAATATGAACATAATTATAGAATTATTAAGAACATGGATAGGGAGGGGAAAGATTTGAATGAAATACTTTATAACATGTTTTTAAATAAAAATCCCTTACCTTTAGTAACTTATATCTTTTTACATTCTCTAACACCAAAATAATGAAACTATATTAGATTCATACTTTACTAATAAATTTTAATGAATATTTAATTATTATTATTTTGTTTGTTTCATTTATTATCATGTTTTATTTAGTTACTAAAATGGGTATGTTCAATTTGGATATTTTAGGGTCGTTTGATTTATAACCTCAAAACAACATCATTGAATTATCCCTAGAAAAAGGTGTTATGGTTCATAAATAATCCCAACCATTTTCAGTTTTTCATATTTTAATAGTATATAAACGTTTAAAACAAAACTTGTGAATCAGTCATGAGAAATGAATCACGTCATTTCATGGAGATGATAGTACATACATACGCATGAACACCATTTTAATTTTTATAACAATTAGAAAATATATAAAATAGATATTATTTTACATTTATAGAATCATAATTATATCATAAATTTAATATTTAGTAATCATTTACATTTTTATTACAATCATTATAAGATGAATATGAAAAATTAATGAAATCAATTTGTGGAGGTGGTATTTCACATGTACACAAAAATGATGTTATCAATTTCTATAAACTTTTACGAGCAAGAAGATAAGTAATTTATTACATTTAAAAAAATACAATTATTTCCTTAATATCAATTATATTTATTTTTCAATTATTTGACCCATCATATGACCAGATGATGAAAAATGACACACATTGTTGCATGGAGGTGATATTTCACACGTACGCACAAGTGTTGTTTCCATTTCCAAAAATATGGAAAAGGAGATGAAAAATATTTTTACTACAACAATAATAAAATTTAATTATATATAAGATAATTTTTTTATTTCATTATGTTTGAATAATATTTGAATGAGGTAGAGAAAGAAATAATCTTGAAATTGGTTGGTTAGGACTTATACCTTGTCCTAGTATATCTCCCGTTATATTACAACATAACCCTTATAGGGTTGGTATTTTGAGAAGAAAATATGTCTAGAAATTTTTAGGAATGTTGGGGAGATATTTGGGAAGGGAAATTCTAATTTATAGTGAAAAAATTGTTTATATAATGGAAGAGAGTTTATTCCCTTTTATAAGTGAAGGGGAGACATATTTCCATTTTATCAATGTTTTATAGTAATAAAAAATATTATTCATCCGAATGTGGTACATGAACAACTAAAATTAAAATAAAATTTTATAAGGGTAGAAATAACATCTTTTAATAATAATTAAGATAATATTTTTTCTCTTTATCACATAGTTTTTACATTAAATATCCGGATTTACTCTTTACATCTGTGACACATTTTTACCATAGTTATTATTAATAATGAACAAAAATGTTATAGAACTCAATAAAAAATTTGAAATTAACTATTAAAAATAATTAATCTACTATATATATTGAATTATTAAAATTAAAATAAATTAATTTTATTATAATTTCACAAAACACAACAAGAAATAGTTTTTAGGAAATTGTTTTTTTAAGAATTAAAATGAACTCATTCCAAAATAAAACATAATATTTATTCCTATATAATTATTTTATTAAGTTTTAAAAAATAGATATAATTTTACATTAAAGCAAATTCTAATATATAATTATAATTTAAAATATATTTTTTTAACAAAAATAAATTATAGTTTTACAAAAATTAACATTTTTCACTATTCAATCCAAAATGATTTTTTTAGAAGAATCCAAACAATTCAAACTTTGATATATTCAATATGTTAGTTACAAAATTTATGTATTTCTCATCAAATTTTATTCGTAAAAAAATAAATTTATCTTTTAAACCAAACCATATAAATCTTGTGAAAAAATTTAGTTGAATAAAACTAATCATATTTCATATGAAAACCATTGCAAAATTATTTATAAAATAATGATGAATATAAATACCTAATATGAATACATAAAAATAATAATTATTATTTATTTCAAGTATTATCCAGATTTTACAATTTATGATATAGTTTTGGTGGCCTAGGTTAGAGAATATAGTAACCAAGTTTGTTTCTTGATTTATTAGGTTCTATTAAGTGAATGTTGAACACTATGTTTTGGAAAGATTATTTTATAATTTGAAATTATCTTTGTTTAATTGTGATTAAATTTATTTGTTTTTTTAATTGATCTTTGTAAACTAGTAGGGTTTGATTTCACTTGGGTTATTTTGGGTAGAATGATGAAGTTGTCTCTTTTATTGCAAATTACGAAATAAAGTTTAGTAGGTTGTTTGGTGAAGATTTGTGTGCAAAAGGTGGTGAAGATTTATAGTGTTTTAATTTTTATTGTATCCCATCATGATTATTGGTTTACACCATGAATATAGAAATATTATTTTCATTTATCTGGTACCCAATTGTATCTTATCATCACATTTTATATATAAACTAATGGAAAATCTGATTTAGTGATTCATGCATTATAGGAAATTTTCATATCTTCTATCTTTTATATGGGAGGATTATATGATTTTTTTTTATCATTGGTGGAGTTTTCAAATAATTATATTATTCAATCCTTTATTGGTATGAATCCTTATGAGGATTAATATAGGAAATCATTTTGTTTTCCACTATATCAGGATGTAGTTAGTGAGGAAACTATAGTTGGGCCCCATATAGTGTAGGATATTATTATACATATTTAAATTATTTAGGTTCACATGATGATTTCTTAGAGTATACAGAATACACATACATATATATACACATATCATAGAAGGAGGATACTAGAGTTTTCACTTAGAGATCATACATTCTTAATAGTTTTTGAATATCACAGATAGTAATGGATTGGAAAAGGTAGAATGTTGTGACTAATAATTATCAGTATGTTTGAGGTATTCAAATGATTTGAAGAGGCATCATATCATTTTGTTCAACCTCCCTGGTTGGGAAAAATTTATGATATGTTTCATGTATCAATGCTTCAGAATTATTATAATGAAACTTTGTATATGTTTTATTTGAGTGATGTGGATATTTAATATGATAAGACATTTGGGGAGTATCGAAAGAAAATTTTGGATCACAATGTTAATGTATTCTGATAAATATTATTTCCCTTAGTTAAATTATTTTTGGAAGCATGGTGTTTTAGAAGAAGATTACCTGGAGAGTGAATCCCAAATTTGAGGTTAAAATCATAAATTGTTTTGTCTTTTAAAATATTTTTTATGATGTTTATATTTTTTTAATTAATGATGAATGAGAGTTTTTTTTGGGTTACTCATGTTTTATTATTGTGGTTGAAGCATTTTCAGATGAAATATTTTAAAGGGTTGTTTAATATAATGACCCAAAATTTTAAAATAGAGAATTTGAATTTTTTAATGATTATTGTCTATTAAAGGTAAAAATGTATTATTTAAGGTCCTAGAATTGAATTTTTAATATTAATTTAGATTCAGGATGTGATTTTTTTCATTTGGTTGGTGGTTTGGTAAATTTATAGAGGGTTGGTTTTTCTGATGATATTGGGTGTTAGTATAATAAAATTATTATTTATTTAATTTATTAGTTAATTCATAAATTGATTATTTTCGTTAAATATAAAATTTAGATTTTTAATTTTTTTTGGTGGTGAAATAGATATGTTAGATGATATTGTGGAGTAAGATTTTTTATTTTTCATTGGAAAAAAATGTTGGAGATATTAAGAGGTGGATTAAATAAATGGTATTAATAGAAAGTAACAAAAGTAATAATGGATGGGTATTGATAGAATATTTGGAAATTTAGAGAAAATAAATCTGGGTAATTCATTCGTCACTATGAAGGAAATTTCCTCTCAATTTTTTTCTCTCAATAATTTCTTGACGAGAATAGTTTATGGTTGAAAATATGAAGGATATGAGCATAGAATGACATTGGGGATAAAATATTAGTGGTGCTCAATGGAGGATTAAATTATTTTGTATATTATAGAATCAAGGTAGGTGACTTTAGTTTGAACTTTTAAAATCCTCGTGAATCTAATATACTCATGATATTATATATTAGACCGATGATTCATTAAAATATATAAAAATGAATATGTAGTAAATTAAAATTAGTGCTTATTGATAATTATGAAATACATGGAATAATTTTTATTATTGAGTAATTAAAATGAGATATATTATGAAATATGTATATATAATATTTAAATTAATAATAGGTGTAATTGGGATACATAAATTATTGAACTCATAATTATATAAATATAGAATATAGAATTATTATAAATGAAAAATTAATGAATAGTGAATATGAGTATAAATTAAGGGGTTATTATTGAATATTTATTATAATTCATATGTGAATTAATTGATATGTTATATATTGTGGAAATTTATTTTTTTAAATTTTTATATATGTTTCTATAATATTTTATAAGCAACCATTTTGATCGTAGATCATGGAATAGTGTAGAACTATAGGAATTTTTATAGAGGTGAAATGTGTGAATTTTACAAGACTTGTCATGGGTTATTCCAATATGAGATAGGGTTAAATCAAATTTCTAGTAAATAATATTAAAGTGTTGGTGAGGTTTGTAGGATGTAAAAATAGTATGTTACATAGGCTCATTCCAAATATGAATAGGGGTTGTGGCATATTTTGGACTTGGAGGACCATTTTGGTAGTGATTTTCAAATAGTGGTGTGAATTCTATAGGGTGTTTCCATAATGGAATATTTTTGGACATTTTGGAAACGTTTATTCAATGTGATTATTTTTCGAATCAAATATTGTGGAATTATATGATAACAGTTGTTTTATTTAATTCTAATATGAACCCCATATAACATATATAGTGAGAATATATGGAAGTGTGAATGTAGAGTGATGTAGTAAATGATTTGATATGTATTGTATACATGATGAGTTTATGGTAGTAATGTATGCCAAGAAATAAGAAATGATATTGATGTGTTATGTTTATAACCATTAGGATCATAATTGTGGTAGTCCTAGGTGTAATCATGGTATAATTTTTCTGTGTGATTATATTTCACAAGACCATTGTATGTGTAATGTCTTAGTAGGTAAAAGTTAATGGTGAAGGCCTAAATCTAAATGTGATGTTTAGTAGTGATATAGGAAAAAAATTTTGGTAGTGATTGTGATACATGGGGATAGTGATGGAATGTATGATGATTTGGGTAGTCATAGTGGATATATGTGTGGTGGTAATGAAAAATGTTGTGGAGGTGAGAGTCCTTGAGGGTGGATATGTGGTAATACCACGAGAGTCCCTAGGGGTGGTAAACCTCCCAACTGATTAATTTTGATAATACATGACACGAAGTTGTGAGAATAATTTTTTGAGGAGTTAACAGTACTATTGGTAGATATATAATAACATAGTGAATGTAATTTAGGGTCGATAACAATGAAATGACTATATGATATGTTAGGGAGTGTTCCTGAGGGTGGACAAAAAGAAAACTAGTGAGAGTCCCTATGGGTGTAAAATGATAGAAAATGGAGAGTGAAATATTAGTGAGATCTTTGACAGTTGATAGATACTTCATGGTTATAGTGTATATTTAGTGAGTTACCTAAAAAGTGGATAGATTATTAGTAGTGGTGATATTATTATGTGGTCTCTATAGGTGGAAAATGTTTTTATATGGATATATGGTTATTGTGGTTTTAGAGGTGATAATATGATGATTTTTGAAGTGGATGATATGTAATATTGAATGTTTTTTGGGGTTGTATATAGTTGAATTGTTTCAATTATTGAACTATAGAGGATGAATTTGTTTAATTGATTTGTATTATTTATTATATTGATGGTTATAATAGAAATTTTTTTACATGGACATATAAGAGTTTCATGAATGAACCTACTGAGTATATTAATATTCTCACCATTGTTTTTATAAACTACGTTTAGATTATCATGAAATAGTTTTTTGTGGTGTAAGATGAACATAGCTTTAGACATGGAAGACAAGTTGTGGGAGGTTATTTCATTATACCTTGGTTGAGGTATAAATGGTTTCATAGATCTTGTCATTTCGTTTACCATTTTTGGTTCTCCATTATATTTCATGGTATGAATTTATATTAATTATTCATGTATTTGGGTTGATAAATGTATTATACTATTTATGGTGTTTTATAATTTTTTTATTAAAGGTAAATGCATTGATTATATATGTGATATTGTAACCTTGGCTCTAGTTACCAACACTTAGCCTATTAAAGGAAGTCTTCATGGTTCATAGTCCATCTTATTTCATGCTTAGGTAGAGTCCCAGCAGGGAAAGGTAATGATGTAACATATTCATAAAATAATTATGTTTACAAAATTGTGAAATTTAAAATATTATATCTAATATAATATTTCATTATTTTCAAAAAAAACCATCAATTTTTATTTATGAAACTATTTTTTGTTTATACTCTATAGTATTCTTATTTTCTTTTGTATTTGGGATACATAAGAAAATGTGTTAAGAGAGGTTCTTAGTAAGGGCATAAAAAAAGGGTGATAGTTTATTAAGTAATAATCCTCTATAAATGTGGTTTACAATATAATATAAAAATGTAATAAATCCTCAAAGAATATATTAAGTTAATAATTTATTAAGCATTATGAAGCAAAAAAACATGAATCAAAATATATCATCAACATACAAAATATATCATTGTGAGTATGCTTTTATTACTGAACAAGTTAAATAATAAGAAATTAATGATAAATAGAACATCGTAAACATGTGATCAAGTGACCTCTAATGGAAAATATACCTACCAATGTCATGGTATCTAATAGATCAAATATTTAGAAACATTATAATTGATTAGTTAATTAATTAATGAGTTATTATTTCTTAATTAAGGGTGGTTTCAGTATTTTATGGAAGAAAGCATCATTGAGTGGATTTTAGAACAATGTGTTGAAAATTGATGAGTACTATACTACAACTCCCTCTTGATTGTGTTGTGGTTCCCTCTTAACTATGTCGTGGTCCATGGTAGATGCAAAAAGATTTAGGTAGGTTTTGAAATGGGTGTTATAGACTAAAGGTATGGTTTAACTATGTAGTTTAAAATGGTTTGTAAGAACTTAAATTAAGAAATTTCAAAAAATATATTGAAATTTGAGCAATGAAACAAGAACCTTAATTGTGTGGTGAATGTGATTGTCGGTTGAACTGAGAACTAGAATATGATAATCAAAATAATAGCAATTAAGGGAGTCACGATTTTCAAAATAGATTAGTTGATTAGAATAAATTATAACATGTTCATGGGAGTTATTTTCCTAATCTTGAAAGTCAATGAAAAGGAAAAATAATCACTTTAATTTTGATTATTCTGTGGTAAAAAACTATATTAGATTAAAAATGAAAAAAATTAGCCTATATGGTGTGTACTGGAGAGTTAAAAAATTAAAGACATGGTGATATGAGTGATCTTAAATGGATAATCCAAAAGAGTAATTCCAAAGAGATTATTTATATTAAAATATATTTTCTTATTCCATGGTAAAAAAATTAATAAAATTTGTATAATTTTATAGAAATTCAAATTTTACATATCTTACATCTTTTTAACGACTTGTAGCTATCATTTATAAGAGAATTTAGTGCAACTAAACATATTTTTTGAGCACTATATTTGAATAATTTTAGTTTTAATCAATGTGGCATTAATATATGGATATATAAGAAAATTTTAAGGATAACATATATTTATAAAATAAGGTTATTCTTCAATAGTTGGGAGTTTATATTTCTAGAGTATCCCATGATGGATTATATTATAGAAAGGTATATGCATGAAATATTTGGTTTGTTTTAGAATTTTTGTAATATATCCCATGACTATCATGGATTAAACCCTTCATTCATGTGAAAAAATGATGGGAGTAAGCATATTGCGTAATGTTTTATAAGTAAGGGTGACTAAGTGAAATATATTTTTGTTTTCAATGTTTATTAATTGATGGATTTCACTTTATTGTATAATCTTGTGATTAGATTCTATTTTTATCATGGAATGAGTTTTTGTGATAGGATTTAACATGACTTTTGAAAACCTATTAATTAAATGAACCAATGTAATTTAGAGGAATAAAATAAATGTATATTGATAATTGAGTAAATACTATATCAAGGGTTAACATGAATATAATTTGGACAACAAATCGATTAATTAATAAAAGTACTAGTTCTTTAATTTTTTCATGAACCACATTTTATAAAATCTCAGTACACATGCATCGAAATAATCTTGGTAATTCAATTTTATATTTAATTAAATAATTAAAATAAAAATTTATAATTTTTTAATATAATTTTCTTCCTGGGGATCACTTATCTATATGATTTCAACAGATATAATTTATCTCTAATATGTTTTTGTAGCATTAGTTTAAAAAATTAGTATATAAAAATTAAAAACATTATTCACCATAAGAATTAAGTATGTCATGAAAGTGATAAAATTTTTATGGAATTATTGGTGGGGACTTGTGGACATAGTAGAACCATAGGTTTGATATACAAAGAAAACTATTTTTTTTTCATATCCTTTATCTTTTAATTTAGGTATTATTTATTATACATTGTGTACTCATTTTCATGATTTAGTGGGTAGTTTATATTGATACAAAACTAATGACCTTAGAATAATGTTTCTTGATTTAGTAAAGTTATTTTTTATTTTGATAAAATGTTGGATAGGAAATTATTTAATAAAAAGTAAGAAGAAAATATGTGTTTATTTTATTATGTTAATTATGTGGATAAAGTTGGTAAATAGTGATAATTGAGGAAAATAATATAGAAAGAGTATGCATTACCTTCATGTGTGGGGGTATAACCAAGTATCTTATTGCATCTGGTTGCTACAAATAACTTTGAGATAAATCTGATGACTATTAAAAAGATATCTAACTTAATCAAATTCATTAGGCTGCCACATAACGATCTAAATTCATAAATGGAATGTTTTATTGAACGTTTTTGTAATTTTAAAATCAATAGTTTCTCAAATGATGTGGGTGCGATTGGGTTATTCAAATTTTAATTCAAAAAAATAAAATAAAAGGAGTGTATTTGAAAATTGAAAAAATAATACATTAAAACATTGGATATTATGGAAAGAGTATTCTTAACAAGATTTTTCTATCTTTTAAAATCAATGAAAATTTAGGATGATATTTTAAATTTCATTTAATTTGGATATGAACCATGTTATGCTAGATGATATTGGATTATAAAATTTTTAAGGTTTCCCATCATGGTTTGGAGATGCGATTGATAATTAAATATTTTTATAAGTATTACACTCAATTAAATAGTCTAATCATGGATTTCATCAATGGATTTTTTTAATTAAGAAGTTATAAGGAGGGAAATAGTTTTTGTTAGATTAAATTTATTGAAGACGATACTAATATCAAATAGAAGGATCTCAATGTAAATGAGTAAATATTAGATAAAAATTTATATATGGACACACTAATAGAAGCATTCACAAATAATATGGAAAAGATAATGTCCATTCACCAATAATAAAGTACATACACCGAATATGGAAAATAATGTTGATCATAAAAAAATTCGGGGATGGTGGCCATAAGAAAATCAAGGGATCAAAATAATAAGATCACTTGGGTCACAAAAATAATAAAAACACAATTAATTAAAATTTTAATGAATTCAATGGAGAAACACTTTGTGACAATTTTGAAGACCACTTGAGCAACTACTATAATTTTCAAATATCATGTTGGAAAAATTGAAAATCAGAGCATGGAGAGGCAAAAAGGAGTACCCATTGGAAAACATGAAACCAAATAGATAGGTGAAATATATCACTATAATAAGTAACAACCCCTAAAATAATTTTTTGAAGTAAGAAAAGGGTATAAATAAAAGAAAGTGTGAAATGAAAATCATTTTTCGATTCGAAAATATAAATTCCATAATGAAATATACACAACACAAAACTAAAATATCCCAAAACAAGTTATTTTCTAAAGTAAGAAAAGGGTATAAGAAACTTCTCTATTTATATTCCTTAAAGAAATATTATTTTAGTAGCTAGTTATATACACAACACAAAACTAAAATATCCCAAAACAAGTTATTTAATGATATTATAGTTTTAATAATTTTCTGAAGTAAGAAAAGGGTATAAGAAATTTCACTATTTGTATTCCTTAAAGAAATATTATTTTTGTAGCTAGCTATACACACAACACATACCTAAAATATCCCAAAACAAGTTATATAATGATATTATAGTATTAATAAAACCTCTAGTAAATAAAAGTGTACAGTCAATTAGAAATTAAAAATAGGATTAAGAACACTTACAGTTTTAAAAGGTATTTGACTGAATAAAATAAATTTTCATTTATATGTTGTATTTGTACTTAAAAGAAAAATTTAAAATTTTTGAAATATAATTTTAAAAAATGAACCTCCTTTTTTGATTCGAAAATATATAATTTATGCTATGAAATATATATATATATATATATTATAATAATTGATTTTTTGTGAATTTTAAAAAAAATATATATTTTTAATACCACAATATTTAATATATTATCATAAACAAAGATTGAATTAAATGATTTTAGTTTTTTTGTTGGATAATATATATTTAAAAATCAAAATAAACCATTTGAAAATACTATGGTGATTTTTTAGAACCCATGTTTATTGTTTTAGGAACAGAAGTAATTTTTTCTCTAAATTTTATTTATTCATCTATATTAAAAATTAGATTTAATCACATGAAGTAATTAAATCTAAAAAATGGATTTCAAATTAAATACCATCATTTTAATGTTATGAGATAATTTAATTTTAATTTTTATACATAAAAATATATTACTATTTTTATTGTTAATTTCTTTTATAATGATAAAACATCAACTTTTAAAGAAACTTATTATTTCCATTCGTTAATTTTTATACAATAAATTAATTTAATTTAAATTAAATAATTATTATAATATTATATTTTAGCACATATATAATTTTTAACCACAAATAAAATTTATAATCAATGATAAATAAGATTAAGAAAAAATAATTGTTTAAACATCAGTTTTCAGAAAATAATAAATTTTCATTATACACCTTTTTTTTAATTTAAAATTTAATTTAACATTAGTAAGAATTTGAATTAAATTTAATAGATATTTAATTTTGGTAAATATTACCCAAAATTTGTATGATTGGCCATTTTATATATTTTTTAAAACATATGTAATTTGGGTAGAAACTTGTTACCTCGGTAAAAACACAAAAAAGTAAAAGTAAAAATATAAGAATAAATAATTTAAATAATATTTAAAAAAGATGTAAAAATACTTGGTTCATTTTTTATAGACCCATTAGGACACCAAACTCCATTATTTAAAAATTTTGGAGCATTAAATCATGAATAGTGTAATGATATCATAAAAAAGTTAAGGGTTTTCACAAAAGCACTTTTTTTCACATAAAAAATGGGATAATTTCCACCATTTAAATGAACCACATTACCAATTAAATATTATTGAATATATAAAAATTTTAATATTTTATAAGTCCCTTTATTTTCACAAATCCCCTAGTAAATTCAATTTTTACAAATTCCTTCAATTCTAAGGAGTTCATAAAGAGTACGTTCTTGGCCTCAAAGTAAGTATTACTCACTCTTTACCATTTTTTCTTAATATTTTTATCCAAACAATACTAACCCTATTAATATAATTAAACTATTTCAATTATTATAATAAATGTTATTATAGTAATTTTAAACCTCTTTATTTATCACATCCCATCCACTTAAAAAACAATAGAACATCGATCATGTGTTATGTAAACTTATCCCTTCATAGAGTGACATATTTTATTACTCACAACCACCTCCATTCTATAGACTGAAGACTAGGATTGAGGATTAAATGTGAAATATATAATATAATAATTAATATTAGGATATAAATTATAACCCACCTTAATTTCTTCTCATTCTTTGGGAAATGAAAATGTTAAAAATGCATTGTGCTGAATATGACCTTTATGAAGTTATTTTTTTCATCTTGAGTTTAAATATCTATCCAAAACAGAAAAAATATGATATGAAAAAATTATAACATATAAATAATATAATAATTCATATTTATTAATTAAATTAGGTAAATAAAACGTTTTTACCATAATCACCCCCTAAAGTACGGCATGTTCTTGTTTTGGTCTGCCTAACCACCTACATGAACAATTCTATAAAACACTGTCGTGGATGAATATATGAATTTAATTATTATTATTATTATTATTTAGTAAGAAAATATTTATTTATTATATAGTTATATAAATTTAATATTAATTATTTAACATATTATTTTATAAATAATCAGTGAATGCTAAAATTACTAAAATAAGTTGACACTAATTCAATTTTCACGAAAAATAACAAAAAGTATGAAAAAGATCTAAAAAATAAATATAATATAATATTAAATAGTCCTTATTAAAATTTAAATATATTAATAAAGTTCTAAATAAGGCATCTAATAAAGCTAATTTTTTTATTTACGAAGATAGACACACGTGTATAGAGAATCAAAACCACAATAAGGGTTTCTAGTCTCAAATTTTAATCCCCTGAGACATTCGACTAATTATAAAACATGTTCTCCCTGGGAAGATTTTTGTAATTCCTCTTTAATATTTTATATAATGATACTATAAATATTCAAAGAATTTAATGATTCTTTTTTAAACCCATCCATCTAGGGGGTCTTATTCAAATGTTTCACATATCATAAGGGTTTGTGCAAACTCAATTTTCTTCTATAGAGTTAAAAAATTCTTATTGAATCGTATTTTGACAAGATTAATTTATTTTACCTAATTATTTAATTAAATTTTATTGATTTATAATTTTATATGGGTTTACAATTATTCCTTATAAACTTATTATCAAATTATTATTACTATAATGATTATGTTACATGAAATGGTACATTGGTCTAAAATCAAATTTCTTGAGAAATACATGTTGTTTTGAATCAATTTATTTTTATATGTATTTTTACAATACCTATTTGTTATGTTATATCATTAGTTATCTTTCGTCCATGGTATTTAAAGTTTCATTTTAACAATTTTCTCTTTAAGGGGTTTTGACTTAGTTTAGATGTGAGGTTTATATTCCCAAACACATTTTTAATACTAGACCACTCAAATGTGATAACCCATATGAGGAATTAGTATAGTCATAATTGAAATATCACATTAATTTTCTTCCACTATTGTTATACTTGGTGAGTATTTTTTCACATTATACTATTTTAAACGATATGGTTTTTAATTTTTTTATTAAAATAAAATTGTAATTATTCTTCAATCAAATTTTATCCGAAATTAATTTTTTTTACATCACAATATATATATTTTGAAATAAAAAATTTCATTTTGAAATTCATCAATTATTTTTTTAGTTTTTTTAATGGAAAAAATTTTAAAATATTCAAAATGGGCTATTTAATAAAAATTATTATCTATGATTCTTTCTTTATTAGCACATATTTTTTTTAAAAAAGAATCAGTTTAAATTAAAAGATATTTCTATGTTTTAATGGTTTCAGAAAGAAATTATTTTTTTGATATATTTATAAAATATTTCTTTTAAAATGATTCCAAATGGTCATGGATATTTCTTATTTACAATGTCATTTTTCTAAAAATACTAAAAATTGATTTTAATATAGTTCATTGTCCCTTAAAATGTCTTATGCATGATCAAGGCTATTATTGGAATGTTAAAATACACATTATATTTATGGATGGATTATTTAATTTTATTTTCTATCAAATAAATTTTTGAGACCTAGAGGTATTTAGATTTTTGGGAGAAGTTTGATAAGAGGTTAGAGTGTATGTGATTATATAATTTCAATTTGTTTTCAATACACATGTCTTGTACAAAATCAAATTTATCAAAAGGTCTATGTGTTTGATTATTAATTTAGATGATGATTAATATAATTAAAAGTGTTTAGGTAGAATTAGTTGCATTTAGTATCATTATTTCTAAAGAATATAGACCGATGCCACAAAATTTTTGTTTGTACCATGATAGATGGTCGAAGAATATGTTTTGTACCTTGGAGCACATAAAATACTAAAATGTTATAGAATGGTGGTTCTTCAACTGGAAATTGAAGACCACATTGCATGGATCTATAGGCTGACTTTTGGAGTGTAATGATAATTAATTATATCATTTCCATAGTGAATCACCCCACCACAATGGGTAGAAAAAATAAGTTATTATGTCGTACAAGGAGGACTATTCTATAGATGAGACTAGGCCAATTTCAATGGACCTAGAAAATCTAGCATCCCCAAGATATAGTAAAGGTCGAAGCCTTGATGAACTGAATGAAAAATTATATATATTCCTAAAGAATTTGATACCTCCACACTCCAACTCATATTACAAACCATAATTAGTCAAAATATGGGGTACCACACACCAACACATAGAAATCACTGTATATGATTATAGGTTAGTATTTAGGGGCTCTAGAATATTCAAGACATCAATTCCATGTACCTTATTCTATATCACAACCTTGTGTGAATGTATATTAAAAACCACTAAAACCAAAATAGATACAATGCGAAGCCCTTTTAAACATGGTTGAATTTATTTTCATGGGAATATCTCAAAAGTTATAGGATCCTTGATGAATTTGATTCATATTTAAATTTTGGTGAATATTTTTTTCTAATAGATAAATATTCAAATAGTATGATGAGGATCAATTTTTAAAAGTATCTAATGGAAAAAATTAAGAATTAAGTTAAATGAATTTTATGATTCAAATTTTATTGTAAATTTAAACTCACACATGAAGTATAGGATCCTGTGTAGATTATAGGGTTTGATGATTGAGAAGTATAGGGTGTAAAGAGAGAGAATAATAATATTTTATAGATATATTCAATATAGTGAATATTATACGATTATCTAGAGAAAATTTCAATAATAATAAGTAGATGAGAGTTTTTATGTGCGTGTGTCATGTATACAATGTGAATAAGTAACTTGTTCCTATAAATTTTTAAAAGATAATTTAGAAGTTCCTCCTGCATTGCATATAGATTGTAAGTGGAATAATTCAACACAATCAGTGATTTAGAAGAAGTATATTTGTTTGAAGACACAATTTTTATTTTAAAAATTAGTATCATTATAAATTGTGAGATTTACTTATGTGCATGATACAACATATCATTATTAGAAGACACGAATATGAAAGTTTGAAGTTTATACCTTGCTCATTTTAGTCACATAATGACTAGAGTGGATACTGTGATCTATGAGAAATCTATATAACTAAAAGAACTATCCCTGTCATATTTAGAGGTTAACCATTAAGATATACTATGCTCCCTTATGATTGTGTTTATTTTGTAATTTTATAGATATATTAGCCAATGACTAATAATAAGTAATGGTTATTTTGAAAGAAATATAAAAATAGTATTGACTATTGATTCAATAATAATTAGAACCCTTTCATTGATTCTGAAGAAGTTTTAGAGGTTTTTAGAGGCAGTATACCTTCAATTATGATTAAAAATTTAACCTTTTGGGAATTTTAAGTCCCTATATCTTTTTTGAAAACGAATTTAATGTTTTTATTATTTAAAATAGACAAATTGAATTTAGAAAATGACAAGGTTATTAATAAAATTGTTTAAAACATTTATCACATGTAGAAATATATAATGATTCCATACCTGTTATCTATCAATTATGGTTTTATTGAATGTTACAAATTATTGTTCTATTATTAGACTGAAGGTGTAATTATGATAAAAATAGATAATAGTAATTGACGAAAATTATGCTAGTGGAAGTAATTATATTATATCATCACTCTAGGAAAGTGAGTTTTTGAAATTCAAAGGACTTATATATGGGTTGAACTTCAGAATATCCAAGAAGAAAAGTTCAATGTAAACTGAGATAAATTTCATTTTTTGGAGGATTATTTTTGAATATCTCTAAATTCATGATAATTAAATTATTGATAGTTTCTTCCACATGGTTAATGAATTTGTGATCCAATATAAATACTTTGGAAAGAAGTCTGGAGATACAAATTGTTTTGAAAATATATTGTTAATCCTACCAAATTAATTTAATTCTAATATGTATAATTTAAAATAAAAGGATCCAAGTGATATTAATCTTGGTGATTTTCATGTAATTTTAATATATTATGAATTGAGAAAATATAGTTCTACCTAGAAAAAGGTAATGTATGGAAAATACAAGTATTTTAAAGTCACAACGTAAGAGAAGATAAAGAAGAGGGATGTTGTTGAAGAAGAAATTTTTTATTAAAATTCAGATGAATATTTAGAGGAAAATTACAATAATTTTTTATCTTTTATTTCAAGAAACACGAGAATATGGGAAAAATAATAAGGTAATGATTCTATTAAAAAAATTAGTTATGGAGTTATTGGGAATAATGCTGTCAATTTTATAAAATCTAAAACCAATGTATATATGAGTATGGATATTTATATCTAAAATATTATTATAAAGAACAAAAATTAACCCAACGTATTCATAAAATGATAAGCAGATGGTGTTATCTAAATATCACTCTAGAATCACTTGCCTAAAGAAGTTACATATAATAAGAATAATGATGGAGATAAATTTTCATCTAGTGTTGAAGATGCTAAAAATCTACATATTTGAAAAGTGAATATTGAAAATATGTACAGTAATTAAAGAAGTTATAATGGTGAATAATAATAAGATACTTATATATAATTCATGTCCAAGAGTTATTTAAAATAATACCATTTAATTATTCCAAATGGAAGAAAGAGATCAAAAAAATAAAGATGGATGATAAATCCTTTAACAAAAATTTGTCTGCATTTGTAAAAGAAGATTAAATGTTTATTGAAGAAGATAAAGGTTTAAAGAAGTTTTATAATTATTATAATACCCTTAATATATATATGGATGAAATATTTATGGATAAATAAAATAAGTTTTTTCATATTAACAAAACATGATTAGAACAGAAGAGGATATGCAGATGTACAGATCCAATGTTTAGAATTATATTTCACAAGTTATAGAACATTTGAGGATATGTTAAGATCAATAATATTAATATAAATTATTCCATAAGTTTGAGAATAATAATGAAATTGTTTTTAATTTTTTTGAATAAAAATAAATTATTAATAAAAGGATGCAGATTGATTAAGTGATGTTCAAAAATATGGAATTTCATTGAGAACCATATTGGGTAAAATATCTGCTACATGTGTGGTGTCTAAAAGAGATGAAAATAAGATTAATGTGAATAAAAATCTTTTTTGGTTCACCATGTTTCTAACAAAATTAGTATGAATTAGTGAATCTAATAAGGGTGAATGAAAGTCGAAAAACTTTGGCCAAAATATTACATTAAAGGGTAAATATTAATTCTATGGATATTTTAGGAATTATGGAGGACATTGAAATATAAAATCTATTTTTGGATCAATTAACAACATAATTATTATAATATATAATGTTATAGTCAATGGTTGAAGAGGATTTAGTCCTCTAAAATAAATTATGGTAATAAAATGGTTATGAACTATGGGAAAAAATCATAGGAAATGGTTTATTTACATAATGATGTCCATGGAAGGTGTGATCAAACTGATTAGCATGCCAGTGATTTCCTTATAATTTTACCAGCCAAAAAAAAACAGCGATCAAATGACTCATAAGAAGAAGAAAAAAGGACACGAGTAGACCCTAATCATAGAAGTGTCAATTAAATAATCCAAAATAGAAAATCCAATGATCTAGAGAAACAAAAGCTCATCCCACAAGATAAAATATTCACAAATCTTATAATATGTGATAAAGTGTAAATATAGTTCAGTTAACTTTTTCAATTATTGATCTCTCTGGATTAAAAGAGTTAGATTAGAAATTATTTGTATATTAACGATTAAATCCAAAAAAATAGTTTGTTATTGGATTAAAAAAACCCCTATTATTTTCACAACAATATCATGAAGGAATGGATGTAGTCTTGAAAATTATGGGTTATTTTTTCGAAATATTTTAGTTTTAAAAGATAAGGAAAAATGGAATTTAAATAAAGTAAAATTATTCTAAGTGGGTGATGCTGGAATATCATGATATCAATATATCAATTAATAAAATAAATTATGGCATCAATTACTTTTCCATCTTGGGTCAACTAAAATGAAATTAATCACTATGGTATAAAAGTTTCTTGATAATACTTTTTAGATAAGTTATGGTTATAGGATGTTATAAACATGGAAATAGGGAATATTGTTAAATATTCACAATAGAAGGTAGTTATTATATATTAACCACTATAGATCATTAATTATGATGTATTTAGGACCATGAGTAAGCCATTGAACAATGAGGATAAGCATATTATTACATTTAAAAATGACTTTGTTCATGTTAATTGTTTCATGTTTACGAAGAAAAAGTTTGGGGCCTTAAAAATATGATTTTATTTTGAAGAAGAACTAAAAAATAATATGGGTTTTCTCTTAATATGATTCAAATAGACTATGAAATTTATTTTTTTAATATGATAATTGATTCTTATTTGAATAAGCATGGACTGTAAAATGAACATAGTTCACCATAATCAAATCAAATGAAGAGTATGTTTAAAAAATAACAAATGTTTTCTATATATTTCTTAGATAATTTTGGTTATTAATAATTCTTCTCATTATTTCTGGATAAAGGTTATTGGTAAAATAATTCATATTTAAAAACAATGTTTTCATACGATAAATTTATAAATGTCCCATTATAATATAGATTATAATAAATCTCTATGTTTGAAGAATCTTTATGTGTCTTTCAACCCTTATGTTATCAAATGTATAGTTTTAAATCATGGAATGTTTGAATATTTCATTGTATATGGGATATTTATTTCCCATTCTTTAAATTAATGAAGTTAGCATAATTTTAATAAAAATATCAAAATATAATTTATTTTGATGATTTGAATTCAATATAAATAAAGGAAAGAATCTATCATTGAGAAGTATAATTCAATAGGTGATGTTGAGGCTGCTTTTTATATACAATAAAAAGAAATTTTAGATAGATATAAAAGTGTTAAAAGATACCAATGTTTGTCAATATGATTCAACAATTTCAAGTGATGAGGATAAATATAACTCATCTAGACCAAGGATTAGAAGTAATGTTCAGTTTTAAAACATCAATAGGGATTATGGAATAAAGATGAAAGATAGTGGAACAACAACGGATACAAATAATACCTCATTAAAATCTCAAATTGAAGATATAGATTTTAAAGAGGAAAATAAAAATAAATAATGTGTTTATTTTATTAATGATTAATTGGATTAGATATATATGAATGAAACATTGGATTTGGTACTAAAGCCTAAAGAAAATAATTTCATTGGGACAATGCGGGTGCTCCAAAAATGTTGTATGAAAAGGGAGTAGAATTGAAATAAAGTAATACTTGTTTTCAAAGTCTATTCATAGGTTGATGGAGTTTGATTTTATAAAACTTTTATAATGATTTTAAGGATTGAAATCAAGAAAATATTTATTTTTATTGAAAAAAATTGAATATAATATATTTCAATTGGATATGAAACCTTCTTTCCACAATAGTGAGTTTTAATGGGAGTTTATATTGATAAACAATGTTATTTATCACATAGAGATAATTTATGACCTTTTTTAATGATAAATAAGGCATTATATGGGGTAAAACAAGAACAATTAGCAATATATTCTAAGACATATTTCTATTCAATGATGTTGGATATTTGAAAATAAAGAGGGACAAAAATATCTATATAATAGATCAAAATAAGGTATCTCTTATTATTAATTTTTATATAGATAACATAATGTTTTCTAGAAATTATTAAGAAATGTGTTGTAATTTTTCTAATGAGATCAAAGCATGATTTAAAATGCCTATTCCTGAAGAGATAAAACCATTTCTTGGATTATAATTTTCTCAAAATAATGGGAACGTTTTTATTTCTCATGATATGTAAGATAAGGAACTCTTGAAAAGGTTTGGAATGGAAGAATTGAATCTTATTTCCACTCTAATTTTAGTGGGATATTTGTTTTCAAAATATGATTAAGGAAATAATGTTAAATCTATATTGTTTCAAATGTTGATCATAAGTTGGTTATATTTTAAAACAAGAAGGAAATATTCATTGTATGATATTTTACATTTTTTCAGGTGTTAATGTTCACCAATAGAGTTCCATTTGGTGGTTAGAAACATGATTCATAGATATATTAAAGGAAAAATTTATCTTGGGATGAAATATGATAGATGCCGAAAGATTGATCTAATTATCTATACATGTGTAGATTGGGTAGGTTATATTAATAAAATAAGATCAAATTTTTGAGAGGGTTTCATTTAGGGATAAATGTGTTTGTGTTTATGAATAAAAAATTATTCTTTTGAAACATTAAGCATGGATGAATCAGAATATGTGGCTACAACTCATGCCACAACTCATTTAATGTGGATGAATACATAGTTGGGAGGCTTTTAGTTTCACATGAATCTATCACTTCTCTTAGTATGTGATATTAAAAATGATATAAATTTATCAAAAAATATATTTCAACATTTGATAATCAATAATTTTTATATCAAATATCATTTCATTAAAGAACATGTAAATAGAAATGGGTTAAATGTAGAATTTGTTCCTATAAAGTAACAAATTGTGGATGCATGACCAAGAAATTTTTAATAAACAATTTTATAATAAATGGTTAATTTTGGGTATTCAACCTCATCGTTTTCATGGACATGGTATAGTTTATCTATCCCATATCTCTTGTTGCCTTTTAATATTATTTTCAAAGGGAGAGAAAAATGAGGGCATAAATATTTCTTTATAATTATCTCCATGAATATTATTTAAGTGAGATTGTATTTATATAGGAAGTATATATTGATATGTGTTTATTTTTAAGGGTGATCATATATTTTTGAGAGATTTCTTAAAAATGTAATATTATGAGTTCCGCATTGTCCATGTGTGAAAAATGTTATAACAACATGATTATTTCCATGAAATTTTTTTAGAAGAAGAAATGGTGTGATATCGATATTGATGATGAAGAATTGATTATGATATGTTTGATTTTTTTAAAGTGGTATGTCCTTATCATGAATGGTTTATATGTTCATATTTGAATGTTATAGTCCATTATTATTCGGTGGAAAACATTCAATTATTTATTAAATGTTCTTATTTCCTATATCATGTTCACTCATTTAGGATTAAAATTCTCTAATAGTTATCCATTGATAAGAATTCAAATATTTGTATTGTTTTATGTCACTTGGTTGGAAAAACTTTAAAGGGGGAGATTATTGAGACTATGAAGTGTTGAAATGTTTTATAAAATGTTGGTGAAGTGGTTCGAGTGGTTGTGATTCAATGTATTTTCATTTGTTATTTATACATCAATCATGATGAAAGTAAAATTTATATTGACGTATAGGTGTTCAAAGATTAATTTATATTATTCTTATACCTATTTAATGTGTATACATATCATGTAAGGAGATCTTGATGTGTGATTTGGAAGAAAGGTGTATCACGATGACAAACATTTGTTGGATACCTGAATGATGGTTGAAGAAAAATTTCATCATATGGAGAGTTAAACATTCCATAACTATTTATATAGCGGGTTCTTGATCTATATAAGATGAGACAACACTGCAAGGCACTATAGGTGAAATTTTAGGGTTCCTAGATAATTTGATACATCCATATCATAATAAAGAACAACACCATAGTGGGTTGTGTAACACCCAAAGTTTTTATGGATAATTTTCCTAATGAATTAAATTTATTTGATATCTTTTATTACATGAAACACCATGTTAATGTAGCACTACATGTAACACCGAGTCAACATGTGTTACACATTAAACTGAGTTCTAACAGAACCATGATATTATTATTATAATTATTTAAATGCGGACAATAAAATTTTTACATTAAACAAAGATATGTTAAAATTAATAAATACATTATAAATATTTATTATAAGGGTTTAATATAAATAAATCATTTAAAAAAAATTAAGTCTTTATATGCTTTAAAATCATTATTTTCTCAAAAATATTATTAGTTCTTGTGAAAAAAATCAATTTTTTAAAATTTAAGAATATTAATTTTATAGAATAAAAATAATTTCTTAAATGATCATATCAATGTTTTATTAGGGTGATTTTTGGGGTTTTCATTAAAATATTAATCTTTTTTTGAGTAGGTAAAAGAATAAATTTTTATTAAAATATGTGTTTTATTTTAATTTATTTATTAATACAAAGATTATATTAAATATATTGTAAAGTAAAATTAGATCAATAATACATAAATTAAATCAATTTATGAAATTGGGATCAGTTATTTAAATAATTTTTAAATTAACCATTTCAAACTATTGAACATTTTTCTTTCTAAAAAACAATATTTCTTGTCGGATCAGCGAAATTATTTATTAAATTAAAAATTTCAACATATGTGAATGTAATTAGAAAAAATGGAATCAATATTTGGAATCATAAATATTTATATTATCTTATATGCTAAACATAGTTTTTGAAGAAAATTAATAATAAAAACATTAAAAATTATTTTTCGTGGTTAATGTAAAAATTGTTGTACATAGGGGTTAAACAAAAAAGGTAAGGTTTAAAAATAACCAAACAATTTTCAATAAAAAATTATATAGCCATATTTATACCTTATATAGATTACAATCATGAAATGTATAATATTTTATCATAGTGGAATCAAAACACATGTGTGGGGTTCTCCCTTTTAAAAGAATTACAAGTGCACCACTCACCTAACTTATAAATGATCACTCTTTATTATTTCTTCTTCACAACTTTAAGATATTTTGGTTCAGAAAATACCAAACCAAATGAATTCCAAAATTCCATAATATCATCCTAGAAGCCTTATTTTGGATAAAATCCAACCCAGTAAAGCTATTGGGGAAATCTAAAGGATGATATCGAAAAAGATGCAACATTTCTCAATGAGCATGTTTTATTTTATTCCATACTACACATACTTAAATACTTATTATACCATGGTGATATAACATCCTCATTATAATCCATGTACTTATATGTTGTTATTTTAATGTAATGACCTACCACCATCTCCACTTCCATCAAACAGGTTTTGAAATAATCATTCATGTGTACGGAAGAATACCATCTAACAAATTGATATCATTAATTTTTATATTGACAACTCTTAAGGATGAAAATAATGATGGATTTAATATTTATTTTTTATATTTATGATATTATTATAATTTCTTAATCATAATATGATACACATTATTATACTACCCTTTTTATGGGAAAACGGAAATGTCATGTGTACGACAGAATACCAGCTCGTGAAGCTATGTGACTCAATATCGCTTTATGTGGAAGGTATTAAAGATGGGTGTAAAGACAATATATTATATATATGACATAAAAATGATTCTGGCATAATAATTTATCCATTAAACTTCTTTACATTAATTTAACATGAAATTGGATATAATATTCGTGTGTACATAAGACCTACCACATCCATGAATGATGAATTTCATTTTATATATCCAAATTATATAGATTAACCCTAATAAATATACACAAAATATATATGATATTTCTATTATGGTTTAAATTAGATAAATTTTTAAATCAATTTCATCTTAATAGGACCAAAAAAATAACAAACCAAAGTATACATGAAAAACAAATCCGTTATTACATGACACGTAACATTAACATGGAATTGTTAATAAATGGAATATAAAAGGTCCTAAGTAAATAATATATAGTATTATATAATAAAATATTTTCCCAAAATAGATTTATAATTAAATTTTATTTTTTATACAGGAGGGTTGAACATGTATGATAGAAATCAACAATTATAGTATAAGATATTTGTCTCAATTTTCATTCCATGAGACGTACATTATGTTATGCAACTGTATTATTTCTTGAGGTTTATATACAAACCCTTTGAAATGAAATATCCTGAATTTATTTATCCTAATGATATTTAAAATACTATTTTATGTTATTCTTTCTTGGGGATTATGATTCAAAGATAGAAATATGGTAATGATTTTATGTTTCAATCTAATCATTTACCATGATTGTTTATTATTATGTTTATAATGATAAAATATTATGATCTATATCTCAAGAAACGTAATATTTTTCTATAATATGGTTATTCATGATATTTTTTATTAATAATACAATTTTCTACTCTGTGGTACTAAAACATAATTGAGAAAATGCTTTTAGGATAATATGACTTTATTTATCTCTTTGGTAGAAAATATATTTTCTTCCAAAACCATGTGTTATAAAATATGTTTTATTTTTTTTAATATTATAATATGATTATTAAGATAAATTTTTACAAATTTTCTAATTTTTTATAGTTTTTAAGTAATCTTCAAACAGTTTTCCAAATAATTCATTTTTGGATTTTACTTAAAATGTGAAAGGAATATTTGTTTTAACATGTATAACATGAATAAAACATCCCTTAAACATGACCATTATTTTATTTGAACCATAATATACATGTTTTCAAGGTTATTTTCATGGAAAAAAATTTATCCAAATGTTTTATGTTTTAAATATATTTTTTCAAAGCTGAAAGGATATTTTCCTCAAGAAATGTTTTAAATGATTGATCACAATAAATTTGCATATAAGATTACATCTTCTAATGATACTTTTAAATTACTAGGGATATTATCCAATGATACCATTATTCTTATTTTTTTTATAATTGTTTTTATTTATGATGGAATGATTTTTATGGAACCCATTTCTCTTCCTTGGGTCATAGAATGATAAGATTGTTATAAAACCTGTTATTTTTCAATATGTTATTCTACGATGATTATGGAAGATGTATCTTTTCCATAGGTTATGATATAATGAAATGATTATGAAACCCATTTCTATTGATGGGTAATGATATGATTAGTTTTTTTATGATCATGTGAAACACATATATATGATTTTCATTATGTGATGAGTGGGAACTATATCTCCCTCCAATGAATTAGGTAATAATAAATATTATATTCACTCATAGGGTTAATGGGTGGTTATAAAAGGCCTGAAAAAAATACATCGATTGTTATCTGAATCTTGAAATAGGGTATACATGTGTTCATCCCTATCCTAAAGTAGTTACACAGGTGGTTATCCCAGGACTAACATGTTATGAATTTTTTTGTGGGTATCCTTGGCATATAACATTCTTGGATTATCTCTATGCCACTACTAAAAGTCATATTATAATGTTATTCACTCATGGATCATGTTATTTTATTTCGTTATTATTCATGTTTTATGAACTAAACATATTTATTCCCCAACTCAAAATTATGAAATTTTATAATAATGGTATGATTTTCAAATGGGTTTCTGAAATTCGCATACCATTATGATAATGTTACAATTATGTATATCCCTTATTTAACCTTATTGAGCACCATAGATGAAGCCTTATTATGTTTCCTTTCCCCATGTTATGATGATTTTTACTATTTATGATTTTCTTAAGAAGGGTTATATATGTGATGATATAAATGGGAGTTGATATATCTCACATATTAACCAATTTTTGATGATTCTGATATTATAAAGGCACTAAAAGATTACTGTCCTTAGGTGTGTGTTTGTGTAATGTTTCTAATATTCATAAAAAATGATGTAATAACTATGTATGATAATCCTAGGTCTCTATAGTCTGTATAATAATAGTGTTTTATAAATTCCTTCGAAACTAGTTTTATAAAACCATAGTGATATTCCTAAGGAAATTTCTAATGATGGGTCAATGTATAGAAAAATGTTATGTAATTTTGTTAAATGATATAGGGAGTGGTTTCCATGAAATTACATACCAATTTGGAAACTAAATGTGGATATGGATTCGTCACAGTGGTACCTATGGGTAATAACTATAAAAATGGTTCATTTATCTAGACACATTGGTCACATGTTGCATGAAAATGATCCTTTATTCACACTTGGTTTGACACTCCTGAGGGATACACTTAAGAAATTGACAAACTCTTTATGAGACATAATGATAGATTTATATAGATGATGATAATAAATGACCTTGAATATACATAAGGATTCATATATTAAATAATGTGTTAGGATTTAGGAATCATATTATTTATTTTTATGATTATATAGTTTCTTATTATGATTATTGTTTTTTACACTATGATTTTTGGTCTTAACTAGTGGATACAACCCAGAGAAACCATATCAATGATGAGTGAAAAGGATACAGAATTTATTTAACTCATAATCATCCAATCATTATGATAAATTGAAAGGAAAATATCAGTTTTATGCTCACACACCATCCTGATTCTATGAATAACGAAACGCTTCCAAAAAAACAAAAGAGGAGACATCATTCTATTGAGTCCTTCCAGAGGAAACGTATACCTTCATTCTGTGGATTCTCTGATCTGTTACTTTTTGAACAATGGATCTATACCTCTGAAAAGATATTTTCTATTCTATAGTATTTATAACATGAAAAATTGATTTTGTATTTCAATCATTTTGAAGGTGATGCATATAAATGGTGGGATCTTATCAATAATATTAGGCAATAAGATGAAATTGACATGATGGATTTGGAAAAGTTTAAGAATATATATTTTATTAAGTACATTCCTTATATTCTTCATATGATGATGGAAAATGAGTAACATGAGCTAAAGAAAAATGAAGATGAATATATTGGTACATATTAGGAAACTTTTACAAGAATTTAAAAGTATTCTTTTGGTATTATCATCCAAAATAAAAGTAATGTTGATAATTTATTTAGTGTCTTAAATCTAAGTCTCTAAATGGTATTAGATATAAGAGAATTTATTACCTATTAAGTAATTGTTCAATGTGTTATAAAGGTTGAAATTCATGTTATAATTAAGTATCAAGCTCATGGTTTTGATAAGAAGATAAAAATATAATTTTATGTGAAATCTAAGAACCATGTATTAAAGAAGATAATATTTCCTTTATAATTAATGTGTGCATAGAATAATGGACGAAATTATATTAATTTGAATAAATAATGTTTTATGTGTGTAAGGGAAGATCATTAGGAGAATTATTGATGAATTGATAGGAAGAATTTATATAATGATGTCGATAGAGAGAAGGATTCACATAGTACAATTCCCACGCTCTAATGTTTCAAATGCATGGAGTTTTGTGATTATACTAATAAGTTCCAAAATCTGATAGTTAATGAAAGTGATCGATTCTAAAAGTCTCTTAAGATAAAAGAAAATTTGAAATCTCATGTGATCATTATTTCTGATAATTGGTATGATAAAAATGTGTTGTAAGGTAAAATTACCAACAACTCTATAAATCATAATGTTTATTTGACTCAAGATCTACACATAATTTCATATCCTAAGAATTATCTAGGGGTGTGAAGATGACACAAAAATGATTATATATTGAATTTATAGAGAAAACCCCCAATGGTATGATGATTAAATCTCATGAATATCATTCCCATAAATTTAACATTGGTTGGAAAGTGCATCCTGAAAATCATGTCATTCTTCCTCTTGTTGAATTTTATGTTCTATTAGACATGGATTAACACTCTATATTTAAATACGGAATCAATTATCATGGAAGGGAAGTAAAATTGAATATCCTAAAATAAACCTATAACCATATATCAATTCTGTGATATGTAAAAACCTTTAATGGAGATAAATTCTATTGTATGGGTCTTAATTCACATTCATAAGGGGTGTTAACCACAAATGGTTTGGGAGAAACTCAAAATCGATGGAATTTATATTATTTTGGAGTTTTTTATGTCTTTCTAAAAGATATTTCTATAATTCTACATAAATATGAATTTTTGTTCTCAATAGAACTCGTACTTCATGCCAAACCCATTTCAATGAGTCCCTATACAATGGCCACAATTGAGTTGTAGGAATAGTAGAACAAACTCAATTAAAACCATGACATGGGATGCATTCATCCAAGTGTATAAACTTGAGTAAAATATATTGTTTTTAGATAAAAATATGGATCAATAAGGCTCTACATTTATTACTGGGAGCTGAAAATGATCACAATTCGTAACAAGTATCCTCTTCTGCGTATTGATGACTTGTTTTGTCACTGTGTGGATCTCAATACTTCTTAAAGATTGAAGTTAATTTTGAATGTCATCAATTTATATTCAAGAAGGTGGATTTAACAAAGAAATAATTAGGTAAAAGGTATTTCCACCATGAATATAAAGTGATTCATTTAAATCTTACAAATACCCCCTCTATCATCATAGATTTAATGAATATGGTCCTCAGATATTACCTTGATAAAGTTGTTGTAGTATTTGAAAATTATATTATTCTCAATTAAAATATAAAGGAAGATCTTGTAGATCACTTGAGAATTGTAATGAATATCCCAAGGAATGTGAAACTATATTCAAAATTTAATATATTTTAATTTTGATTAAAAAAAGGTTTCATTTTTTGGTTATATAATTTCATGAGAGGGTATATCGGTGGATCTATCAAAGAATGAAGCTATTGAATGTTGGCCTAGAAAAACCATGGTTATTAAGATAAGTATTTTTTCTTGACCTAGATGGATATAATTGATGGTTTATGGATAATTTATCATGAATATCTAATTCTTTGACCAAGTTAACTCAGAAGGTATTCAAGTTCATTTGGATAGATGAATTTGAGGAAAAGTTAATGGAACTGAAGAGAGGATTAGTCAACACATCTGTGATTTAATTACCCTATACTAGAGAGTGGTTTGTAATATATAGTGATGTATCAAAGAAGGAATTGTGATTTTTTCTTATATATAATTAAATGGTTATTTATTATGCATTATGAAAATTTAATATTCATGAGAAAAATTATGCAACTCATGATTTAGAGTTAATAGCAGTAATTTTTTCATTAATGATATATGGAAATTATCATTATTTATAATAGCATTATATATATATAAATCATAAAAGTTTATATTATATATTCACAGAAAATGATTTGAATATGTTCAAAATTAAATGTTTAGATTCAATTAAATATTATGACATCCAAATACAATACCACCATGGGAAAGCGGACAAGGGGGCTGATGCTTTGAGCCAAAAGGATCATGATAGCTTATCCATGACATGGATTAAAAATTATCCAATATTTATATATTTGGAATGGATGTATATCAAAATTGTGAATGAAGGGTAAAAATTATATCTTAACCAATTCGAGTTTCGACTATCTATCAATGTAATTTTTAATGAGGTTAAAAAGAAATATGTAGAGCTAAAGAAGATGGTTAGAAATGTTTTTGTGTTTAACCATGGACATGATGTAATGATAAAGATCAATAACCGTGTATGTGTTTCATAAAAACCATATTTTAAGAAGTATTTTTTAGAGGAATCTCATATTCATTCATTATCTATTCATATTTTATGTACCAAGAAGTATAATGATTTGAAAGAGTATTTATGATTGAATGGAATAAAGATAGATATTGTATAGTTTTTTTCTTAGTGGTTCGTATTTCATAAAGGTAATGATAAAACACAAAATCCAAAAGGTATTTTATATCCATTAACAATTTTGAATGGAAATGGGAAAACATAAACATTTATTTTAAAATTACTGTCCTAAAAAATCAAAAGGAAACAATTTTATATGGGTTTTATTTGACTAGCATACCAAGTCAGCAAACAACGTCGCTATCAAAGAATACGTCTATCTTGATTATCTTTCTAGGATATAAATTAATAATGTTGAAAGGCTTCTTGGGGTACCAGATTATACTGTTTATGATTATGATATGAGGTGTAAATCAATGTTATGGAGAAGTATTTAGTGAGATCTTGATATATAGTTATGTTTATAAAGACCCCAACCCAAGTAGCTTGGAGTCGGTGCCTTACTTTATTAAATCGGTACAATGAACAAGTGGTCACATAACAAAAGTCCAAATAGTCAAGTAGATTTGGAAAAAAAGGATACATGCATATTTTTTAAATTACAACATTAAATAAAATAAAATATATAAACTCCATTGTAAACAAACACAAACTCTTAGAGTATCCCTTCAAATCATTCATTATATACATCTTCACATCCTATGGTAAAAGAAAACCTATGAAAGGGGCGTGGTCAGATTTTTAGTAAGGGTAAACAATATAATAGAATATTAAATAAAGAAACATAAACAATAACAAATAATGAATAACTAAAAACACATGCCATTAATACATAATCTTGATAATAATATGGTAGAGATAAAGGTTTATTAGATAATAACATAAATAATCAGAGGAGAAAAAAACAAAACCTCATATATTATAATAGTCGAATAATCACATGTTTTATTAATTAATAATATCATAATGAGGGAATTAAAAATATTGGATATCTAAAACATCCAGTCAAGGCCTCATGAAAGACAACCAAAAAAAATGGTTGAGGCCTCATCCAAATCCATATCTGAAAATAAATGGGCAAGGCCTTGGCCAATTCCATATCTGTTTTGTCTCATGAGACCTACTCACTCATCGAGGGGATATAATGGGCCCTACACATTAGTTACTAAGTCCAATGAATTACTTAAAAGAATTGGGGTGAAATATAAACAACATATACATACTAAATGTAAATGAATTTCCACATCCAATAAACATAATAACTAAAAATTATGAGCGGTATAGTGAATTGTTTCAAAATAGCACATCCACCCTCAAACAGATTATAAACGATTTAATAAAAAATATTTTATTTATCATAAGATATAAATCCAAATTAATAATAATATTAAATAGAGTGTGCTTAAAAAAATGAAAAATAATCTAATAAAAACATCGAGGAATTCTTGAGAGAAACACCATTTTTTTACTTTGTAAATATGAGTTCTTTGAAAGAAATAATTTTTATTTGTCATAAAATAATACTATAAACATATATTTCCATGAAATGAAAATATAAGTACCATGAAATTTTTTCTGAGGCATAAAATTTGTTCAAAATAAGTTAAAACATGTAAAAATAGTTTTTATAAAACATTGTGTTAGGTCCAATAGGGGCCTATATACCCTGAGAGGGGGAGGGGGGGGTGAATCAGGGTATGGATATTCATTCACAATGTTCTTCCTGCCCCACTAGATCTTGACCTCTTTATTACAAGGGTCACTTTGTTTGCACTCGTGTAACTATTATGACCAGTTCATTTCTTCTTTATCTGATGATGATACTTTGAATGTAATGCAGGGAAGCAAACAGGCATACACAAAGACTTTTACTTGGTTCACCCTCACTGGGCTACGTCCAAGGAGCATACGCCGACAAGTTGCTAGTCATACCAAATTCCAGTATTCTTCACTAGATGTGGATTGCAATGTTCGGGCTAGATCACTTCTATGCCCAAGATCACTGCCTTTATGAGGTTTAGGGTTAGCTCACTACTTTCCCAAGGGTCACTCCCTATTTCTCTCTCTCTGGATCACTGCCGGTGGAGAGGATCACCTTTTTCCTCTTCCTATGCTCACTGCACTTGGAAGGGATCCTCTCACAGTTTATAGACCTGTAGGTCTCTTCACTTGCATGAATAAATGCATCCTGAACTGTTGATAGATGCTCTATTAAAGTCCAACTTTCATCCACTAATGAATACCCCTTTTCCTCTAAACCACTGGGAAATTCACTTTGGAAACACATTCACAAATCACCCTACTTCGCGAGGCTCCCAATTTCACGAAGCTCAAACAAGTCTTCGTGAAGCTCCTTACTTTTCGCGAAGCACTCTCGCGAAGCACTACCACGAAGCACTACCGTGAACACTACTGAAAAATAGGTCAATACCAACGGTTTTGCAAAAAATCATGGGTATAGGGGTAGTATGAGAACCTATACCCATGGTTGTGACAAAAACCGTGGGTATAATTTTCTTTTAAGACCTATACCCACGGTTTTGGAGAAAACCGTGGGTATAGGGTATTTTTCGAAGATCTATACCGACGGTTCTTCATAACCGTGGGTATTGGTGTTTTTTTTCAAGACCTATACCCATGGTTCTCCAGAACCGTGGGTATAGCTTTCCGGCGTTATGGTGGGGAAATAAAATTATGCAGGACATGAAAAAAACTTGGCGGGGGACATTTTTTCACGGTTTATGTTAATATATTTAACATAATATAAACAAATACTTTCGAAAATTCTGCAGCTCGATTGGTAATCCTTTATATGCGGGATTTGTATGTCGCGGGTTCAATATCCGCTGTTAGCATTTTTCGAAACATGGATAATATTAATATATATTTATAAATATAAATATATATATATGTATATCAAATGTAATGTATAGTTCGGTTAGTCGTTTGCTGAGGTGTTGGAGTCTCTCCCTTGTGAGACGCGGGTTCCAATCACCCTACATGCGCCTTTTTGGAATTTAATTAATGGACGTGGATAATATTAATATATATATAAAGATACCTGCATATATGATAGGTAAAAAATGTGGCTCGGTTGGTCGATGGGTTGGGCGTTCTGTTGAGGCTTCGCGCGCGAGGTGGGGGTTCGAATCCTCCCCCATGCGCTTTATTTTGGAAAAATAAATACCCCACGATTTGCAAACTGTGGGGTCTGTTGTGTGCCACGCTAGAACAACGGTGTGGCACACTTTGACTCCCCTATACCCACGGTTCTCCAAAACCGTGGGTTTAGGTTGAGACCCCTATACCGATGCCATTCCAGCTCACGGTTCCCAAAACCGTGGGTATAGTCTATACCCATTGTATTGGGGGCTATACCCAAGGTTTTGAACCATGGGTATAGGTAGTATTTCTAGTAGTGGAAGCTCATCTCGTTTCAGATAAACTTATCTCGCGAAGCTCACTGAGCCAATGCGGAGCACACAACTTTCGCGGAGCTACAATAGCCGCCACGAAGCACTTCTTTCGCGAAGCCCACGGGCTTCGCAAACTACCTTCGCGAACCAAGAGAAAATTATTTTCTCTGAAAATTATCTCTACTTCTCTCGAGGTGTTAGGCCTCTATTTATATGTAATTCCACCGACCCTCAAACTTTCTGCGCGAATTCAACGCCATGTCATCTCAAATTGTGAAGCTCCGAAGTTTGCGCCAGAATTCTGTCCAAATCGCAAAGCACCACGACAATTTTCTGATTGCGTAGCTCGTCGTAATTGCTGAGCATCACTGTCAGCATTCCATCACACCTTCCCCACGAAGCTCCCTCGCAAATCCCTTCACCGCCGCGATGCGCTTCAACTCTGCCGTTCGCGAAGCATTGACGTAATCTCGAAGCATCACCGTCTCCATTTTTTGGTATTCGTGAAATCCAATCCATGCATCCCATCTTCGCGAAACTCATGCCTTTTCCATATTAAAAATATTATCTTCATGGAAATCCTATTTTCGCGATGCTCACCAAACTCCAAATTTTGGACCCCAAAAATCTGGAAAACACTGGGAAATGGAACCACCTTGTATTGCTCTTTTGTACCACCTCCATATCGTCCTTTCCTTTGTCATTGTTTTTTGTCAACATGGATTGTCAGCAAATTCTTTGGAGCTCGACAATTATCCATAGAAACCTTCTTTGTCAACAAACATAATCAACCCAAAAATACTGCAATGTTACCTTGAGGTATTTTTGACCAACAATATCCCCCTTTGGGTTTGTTGACAATTCTTCATAACTCTACTCAGAATGATTTTCTGCACATTAATACCTCCCTGAGTCTTCTTTCATCCACTTCCACCATTCGCCTCTTGTGATTCTGATAGCGTTCAAGGATTCACTTAACACGTACTCTAATCCCACATGAGCAATGCTCGTCATGAGAAACAAGAGTAGTATGAAAACTTCGTCAATGAATCAATTCATGTCAAACACCAATTGTCGATTCCAACCTGATACCAATTCTAAAATTGATACCAATTGTTGAACCACATTGATCCCAATTGGTGATAGCTGGAAGCCTTCTCTCACCATTCCAACACCACTGTTCTGATTTTATCACGATCCTCAGCTGTCGTGATTTCTATTCTTTTATCGATCACTTCTAGCATCGTCAGATTTAAAAATCTCCCCCTTGCTCATTTCTCCCCCTATCTGGCTGCTCCACTGGTTAGCTTCTCCCCATATCTGTCATGATTTCTCAAATAGCCACACTGTCTCCCCCTTGAATAATCACTATTTTCTCCCCCTTTGTCAATGAACCCAAAGGTCACTCCTTTTTAGTCTGTAACACAGTATAGAACACATATCATCACATTAGGGAACAATATATCATACCTCAGAGAGAGGGGGTGTCCGCATCCACAATATTTCAAGTGCGGGGAGTCGACTGAACTCCCAAAGCCAGTCGATGTCTCTAAAAATCATCCTTGGGTAAGGCCTTTGTCATAATGTCTGCAACCTGTAGCTTTGTAGGCACATACTCCAACTTCATGATGCCTTTCTCCACCTTCTCCTTGATGAAATTATACTTTATGTCAATTTGCTTTGTCCTTGAGTGATGGACATGATTTTTGCTGAGATTTATAGCACTTGAGTTATCGCACTGGATTCTAATCGGAGACTTCACTTCAACTCCCATATCTTCATGCTGCCGCTTCATCCACAATAACTGTGTGCATTCTTGAGTGGCCACAATATACTCAGCTTCCGTAGTGCTCAACGAAATGCAATATTGCTTCTTTCTTATCCAAGAAATACACAATCCACCAAGATAAAATGCACCACCTTACATTGATTTTCTATCATCTGCTGAACCGGCCCAGTCTGCATCAGTATATCTCAATAACTCTGTCTGAGATTTATTAGTATATGTCAAGCCGAAATCCACTATGCCATGGATATACTGAAGTATTCTTTTCATAGCAAGCATGTGATTTTTTTTGGGATTACTCTGATATCTTGCTGCTTGGCATGTGGAGAAAAAAATATCTGGCCTTGTTGCAGTTAAGTACAAGAGACTTCCAATAATTTTCCTATATTCTGTGATATTAAATGCCTTTCCATCCTCATCTTTTGATAATTTCATTCGGCTAGCAACCAGAGTCTTCATCTCCTTGGACTTCTCCATTCCAAACCTCCTCAGAACCTCATTGGCATATTTATATTGAGAAATTAATTTTCCATTACTTCCTTGTGTCACCTGTAGACCAAGGAAAATGTTATCTCTCCAATCATTGACATTTCAAAGCCATTTTTCATGAATTCGGAAATGTTTCTGCACTGAGCTTCATTTGATCTGCCAAAAATTATGTCATCGAGATACACTAGCACCATCATCCTTTGATTACTGTCATGGCTGAAATAGAGATTGTAATCAACTCCACCACACTGGAAACCAAGATTCTTCAAGTACTGATCAAGCCTTGAGTACCATGCTCTTGGTGCTTGTTTCAGCCCATATAACCCCTTCTTCAGCTGAGAAACCTTGTTCGCGTACTCATTAATGGGGTAACAATTTGGCTTTTCGATATTCACTTCCTCATCCATAACCCTATTCAATGATGTAGATTTGGAATCCATTTGAAACACCATGAACTTTCTTTGCACTGCTATGGCTAAAAATAATCTGATTGTCTCCAGCCTTGCAACCGGTGAAAATGTCTCATCAAATTCAATACCCTCTATCCGAGAGTATCCTTTGCACACCATCTATGCCTTGTTTTGAATCACTATGCCATATTTTTTCATCTTGTTACGAAAGACCCATTTAAACCTGATGACGTTCTTATCAGTTGTCCTCAAAACAATCTCCCATTTCTGATTCTTCTCAATCTGATTTAGCTCTTCATTCATGGCCTGAACCCAGTTTTCATCTTCAGATGCATCAGAAAAGCATTTCGGCTCAACCTAAGATAGAAAATATGTCTGCTGCAGTGATTTCATTTTCCTTGTCTGAACTGGAGCTGACTAATCAATGATGATATTCTGCATGTCAATTTCAGCTCGACTCTTTGGATTCTGTGCAGATAAGGATTTTACTTCCTCGTACTCACCATCAGTATCAACTTCACCCACTTCTTCTCTACCTGAGTCTCTTACCACATCCTCAATTTCAATGGAAAACTTTTAACCATGTCATTGTTTAATGACGTCATTTCTTTCTACTACATTTCTGATCTTCTTGCTGAAACATTGTTGATACTCTCTCACAGCTTCTTAGTATCCTGAAAACAGTCAGTTGATACCACATTGTAAAATAAAAATAAATAAGCATCAAATGCTTGATTATTGCTGCTTCCCCCGCAATATTTCTTCCCTCTATAGACAACACCTGAGCCGAGTCATCCAATTATTTCATCGATGGCTCCTGTATCTTATTTTTTTATTGAATGCTCCCCCTATGTTATGCAACAATTCCTGGGGTTAGTCCCACTATTTAGACTCATAACCATTCTTCTCTTAATGAAACATTAATTCTCATCTTCCACTTGAAATTAATCCTTTAACAAAATATTTAATCCTACTATGTTGGAACTCAGTGTAGGAAACAAGAGATATATTTAATAACACAATCACTTTATTTTGTGATATGTTTTCCCTTTCTTATTCAAATTTGGTACCTGATTTGAGTCAATTGAAACTCTGAAACATATCACTGCTACAATTTGCATCTTTAAATGCCACTTCCCCTTGGATCGTATCTCCCTAAAACCTAAAACACTTGAATCATCAGTTAATTGAATTTATATACATAGGGAGAGGGGATCTCTTCTGGAATCCTCAAGATGAGGATTGTGGTTGATCCTGATGGGTCAACCCTTTGATTCTTTCTTGAAGAGTATCACACTCTTTCCTTGCTTCTTCTAGTTGCTTTGACAACTTCAACTTCTCTGGCCATATGACTAATCATTTTTTACCCATATTTGAAGCCTTTCTCTGATATGTAGATTTGACAGACTTATCCTTTTTCACCATTTGGGGTTTAAACCCACTGGTACACATTTCTGTCTTTGATGTTCCACCAAAATTCCATTTTCCTTGATTCCTTCTCTGGGTTGGAACCTCTCTACTTGTCATCATCCCATGCTTCTTCCACCATTGCAAGGATCTAGCACCTTCCTCCACTTTTCGTTGTGGAACACGACATGCAAATTATTCAATACATTCATTGTTCATATTTCTTTTATCAGATGTCTGAATCACCACACTCTTTTTCCCCAGTGGTGAGTCCTCCATTGAATGTTCATTATTCTTTATCACAGCTGGAGTAGATCTCCACTTAATCATCCAGGTTTGTTCACATTATCTCCTTGAGAGCTGTTGTGAGTATGATAGAGGAGGTGATTGATACACTTTTCGTTCAGCTCCATGTGATTTCCCTAAGGCTCTAAACCTATTCTTCTCCATAACACTTTGTCTCCTAGTATAGGATTCTTTCTTGTATACTTCCTGTTCTTCAGAACTCTTTTCAGGTTCTTTTTTCCTTTCCTGCTTTTTTTGCTGCAATGTCTTTCCAAATGCCCATTACCATAACATATACAACATGTTCCATCAAATGCATACCTCATTTCATCAATTAATTTTCTAGATGTTGATGTATATTGAGTTCTTCCTCTAACATTGAGCTCTTGAGATTCCTAACACATACTCATGGTGTGTCCCATTCTTCCACAGTAATAACATCTAACAAATGCTTTCCTCTAAGAGACTCTTCTTTCTGATTTCTCATGACGCTTCATCTTATTCTCAGATTTTTTACATTTTCTATTTTCACAATACGAAATGTATTCCTGAGCCTCTGAACAAAAACATGATGTGTGACCATGAATCCCGCAAAAATAACACATTTTATCACCTCTTCTTGAAAATGTCCTCTTAGGCCTATCTCCAGCACCTACAATATTTTCCTTACTTCTGGATATTTTCACTGCATTTTTCGTATCATGCATAGTAGTGGGATCATCATATCCAATTCCAGATTTTCCCAAAATGGATGGCCTTTAGGATGATACAATCCTTTCATGCTCCTCCTCTAATGTAGAATATTTGGATTTCATTTTATCAGCACTTACCGAAGGATAATAAAATAATAAGTTCAGTGCATACTTAAACTTGGGCTTATCTTCATATTTAGATTTCTCCATTTCGTTCTTGACCAATTCTATTTCTTCCTCCAGTTGCGGAATCTTTTTATCTCTTGACGCAAGTTGAGAATTAAGTTCTTTTCTGAGATTCTTATGGCTACTCAACTCATCTCCAAGTTCCTGTGTGAGATTTTCCAAAATGTCACTTTTCTCCTTCACCTTCAATTTTTCTTGAGCAACATATTCAGAGACAGATTCATTCTCTTGTTGTAGACTTTGATT
The DNA here is from genome assembly GCA_963277665.1 of Viscum album. Classification (NCBI taxonomy): domain Eukaryota; kingdom Viridiplantae; phylum Streptophyta; class Magnoliopsida; order Santalales; family Viscaceae; genus Viscum; species Viscum album. The sequence continues at coordinate 1,472,464,306 of OY728158.1, forward strand.
CTTCTGAACTTCTTCAGACAACTGTGTTGCTATATCATCATTTCTAGCATTCAGATTCGGAACATCATCTGACTTTTGATTCTCTTCTTAATCACTAGCCTTTTGTTTTCCTTTCATTTTAGCCATCTTCTGTAGTTATTCTCCTTGAGAATCATTCTTCTTCTTTAGGTCAGTAGCCACATCAATAAGACTTTGATTTAATTATCTTAGCTTGTTGACCTCAATTTCCAATACTTGGATTCTGATATTTATAGATTTAACTTCTTCATCCAATTTCTGATCCAATTCCATTGCCTTGTGGACAACTTCCACTTTTCAACTTCTTTGTGTTTCTTCATCATCAGTGGTTCCAACATCACTTGGGAAATCAGGTTCTTCACTCATTCCTTCAGCATCATTGAATGAGTAAGTATTTTCATAGTATGATTCATCCAAACCATTCTTCTGTTCACTACATGATTCCATTAACTGAATCACACTCCTTCCATCGACACTTCCACATTGGGTAATACCACTAGCCTTCTACTTCTTCTTTGATGTTCTTCCCTATTCCATGGAACAATATGATAAGAGCAGATTGGATCTTTAACTTGAGAAATCGACTGAACCAAGTTAGAGCAAAAAAATATGATAAAAGAAACCTACCCTATGATACGAATTGTTAGGACCAATAGGGTCCTATATAACCTGAGAGGCGGGTTGAATCGGGGTATGGATATTCCTTCGCAATGTTCTTCCTGCCGCACTGAATCTTGACCTCTTCATTACAAGGGTCACTTTGTTTGCACTCGTGTGATTATTATGACCACTTCTTTTCATCTTTATCTGATGATGATACTTTGAATGTAATGCAGGGAATCAAATAGGTGGACACAAGGATTTTTACTTGGTTCACCCTCACTGGGCTACGTCCAAGGAGCATACGCCGACAAGTTCCCAGTCATACCAAATTCCACTATTCTTCACTAGATGTGGATTACAATGTTCGGGCTAGATCACTTCTATGCCCAGGCTCACTGCCTTTATGAGGTTTAGGGTTAGCTCACTGCTTTCCTATGGGTCACTCCCAGTTTCTCTCTCTCTGACTCACTGCCGGTGGAGAGGATCACCTTTTTCCTCTTCCTATACTCACTGCACTTAGAAGGGATCCACTCACAGTTTATAGACCTGTAGGTCTCTTCACTTTCATGAATAAATGCATCCTATACTATTGATAGATTCTCTATTAAAGTCCAACTTTCCTCCACTGATGAATACCCCTTTGCCTCTAAACCACTGGGCAATTCACTTTGGAAACACCTTCGCAAATCACCCTACTTCGCGAGGCTCCCAATTTCACGAAGCTCAAACAAGTCTTCACGAAGCTCCTTACTTTTCACGAAGCACTCTCATGAAGAACTACCGCGAAGCACTACCGCGAAGCTCAATTAGTTGCAGAGAAACTTCCCTCGCGAAGCTCACTGAGCCAACGCGGAGCGCGTAACTTTCGTGGAGCAACAATAGCCGCCGCGACTCTCTTCTTTCGTGAAGCACAGAGGCTACGCGAACTACCTTCGCGAACCGAGAGAAAATTATTTTCTCTGAAAATTCTCTCTACTTCTCTCGAGGGGGTCGGCCTTTATTTATAAGCAATTCCACCGACCCTCGAACATTCTGTGCGAAGTCAACGCCACGCCATCTCAAATCGCGATCTTCTGAAGTTTTAGCCGGAATTCTGTCCAAATTGCGAAGCACCACAGAAATTTTCTATTCTCGTAGCTCGTCGTAATTTCAGAGCATCACCGTCCACATTCCACCATGCCTTCGCCGTGAAGCTCCCTCGCAAATCCCTTCACCACCGCGATGCGCTTCAAATCTGCTATTCGTGAAGCGTTGACGTAATCTCGAAGCATCACCATCTCCATTTTTCTGGTCTTCACGAAATCCAATCCATGCATCCCATCTTCACAAAACTCATGAATTTTCTATATTAAAAATATGATCTTCATAGAAATCCTATTTTTGCGATGCTCACCAAACTCCAAAGTTTGGACCCCAAAAATTTGGAAAACACTGGGAAACAGTGCCACCTTGTACTGCTCTTTTGTACCGCCTCTAGATCGTCCTTTCGTTTGTCATCATTCTTTGTCAACAAGGATTTTCAACAAATTCTCTGGAACTTGACAATTCTCCATAGAAACCTTCTTTTTCAACAAACAAAATCAACCCAAAAATACTGCAATGTTACCTCGAGGGATTTTTTCCCAACACATTGAAAAGTTCCTCTTCAGTGCGGTTTAAGGGAAAATAATATAAATTATTTAAAATCCAAAAAGGAATAACTGTTTAAATAAAACTAAAAAATATATAACATATATTTTAAATATAAATATATTTATTTTAGAAAAATATTTCATTTTTAAAATATATTACAGATCATACTTTAAAATGGGTATGAAATTTGGATGTTCACTTTAATCAGGCTTACTTATCGAGAGGAATTAAAAAGGGAACCTTGTAAAAAAATTATTTCCCAATAAAAGGAATATGAAAGGATATTTATACTTGAATTTGGAACATATACACATAATATATAATAATTATATAAAAATAAAGAATAATTACATTGAAGTAATGAGAGAGAAAGTGTAATCCTAATTTAAAAAATGGAGGTTCGGGGGGAAACCCTTACCACTTTTCCAACAATTAAATCACATGCCCCATAAAATTAGTGATCATAAAATAAAACATTGAAAATTATGAATACAATGGGATTAATGATATTATACATCAATGAAAAGTATATATACACAACACATAAGAAATAGTGGTGAGTAAGGCATATCTCACAGAAATAAAAGTGATACTAGAAAACCCTTACTATATATCCTAATATGTTCTTAAAATGTGATTAATGTAGTAGAATATGTAATTATATTAATTAATAATTTAATCCATAACCTATTAAAAAATTAATTAATTTATTATAATTTTATTAAGTTCATTCATGGTCTCTTTGATGTGCTATAAATTCAATTTCATCATCTAGAATTGTTCGTTTTCTTGGTTTTCATGTTTGGTTCACTTGTATACATGTACAAAAGATCATTTAAATTTGGAATAATTATCCAGGATTGAAATTATATATTATTAATTAACTTAAATAATATTTATTGTTATTATATATCATTTTTTCAGATATGAGTATGATTCATTTGTTAAAAATTCAATGATAATCAATTTGATTATTTTGGCATTTTTCGACTATCATAAAAAGGTTTTTCCTTTTGAATTAATATTATATATATTCTGGTTATAGAACAATAAATACATTTTATCATATATATTAATGTATGGTTTAAAAATAAATTTTCTTTTCACCGTCCTTGAAGGCGGAATTAAAAAATGAAATCTCATTATCCATGAAGGTGGTAAATTGGATGCTCACATATGATGTTTTCATTTTTTAGAATACAAAGAGAAGGAGAAAGGATATGATGGTTGATATACCATTATCATAATTAAATTCAAGTATATATAAGATAATGGTGTTATAAATCATGTTTGTATAAAAGATATAATGAAAGGATAAGAAATTAAATGAATGTTAAAAGGAAATAAAGAAAGAGAAAGTGGATTTTACCTTCTGAATTAATCTCCATGAGAACCTCCTTAAAGAACATTTAAATGGTATTTTTTTTAGAAAAATAAGAACAGAAGGTGGGGTATAGGTTTTGGAGAGGACATTTGTGGAATATAGGTAAGATCTAAGGCATTGGAGGTGTTATGAAAGGGCATGGTATTTATAATGGGGGTGAGGGGGTTTTTTTGAATATTTTATTTATTTGTTTATTATTTTGCCTCAATAATAAGAATAGTTTGAACATTATCACTAAATATATTAAAATAATGAATGATATTTAGACATTATGGGCTTACATCATCCATAAATCATCTATGGATCAATAGTTCATGTATTTGTTAAATACCTTAAATTACTTCATTTAACTATTCACAAAAAATTCAACTATTTTACCAAATTCCAAAAAATTCATCCTGACCATTTTTTAATGTTTAGAATTAAATAAAATGATCTCCATTTTATGAGAATAATTTTCTTAATATTATAAATTTAATTTGTAAATAAAATCAGCATTTACATGAATAATTCATATTTTAATATTATAACTTTTTTAATGACACTTTGAAAAATTATTTAAACTCTCATAGAATAATATTATAATTATAAGACAACAAAATATTAATCTTTTATTCTATTTTAGGAAAATAAATTTAATTATAAATCATTATATTATTTATAAAATTATAAATAAACATTCCTTTTTCACAAAAATACTGACACATGATTTATCATTTTTAAAAAATTTATTTACTTATTCCATGATATAAACATTCCATATTTTCATTTATAATATTCCCAAATTTTATTTGTACTTTAATAGGGTAAGTTACTATTCTATTGTTCATATTAAAATTCATAATGGTCACATAACTATTCCACCTATTTAATATTATATTCTGATTTTAAACATGGTGTTGAGTGAAGAAGAAACTTTCAAAGATATTAAATTTTAAAGGAGGTATACCATAAAATCTCATTGTGTTAAATTCTTCCCTCCGTAAAAATCATTATCCTCAAAATTACTAAAATTTCACCTCCTTAAAATATTTTTGTTGTTCTTCATCCTAAATTCCACTCCTTCCCACATTTCCTCTTTAATGTTATGATTTTTTTCAAAGAACCATTACCAGCCAAGTCATCTAGTTACTCAACACCTATTACGTGCTATATAGAATACAGATAGGTTCTTCACAGTAAGATAAATTAGTTTCCAGTTCTACTCTTTCCTAAGTGAGGACATGGATTTAGTCTGGCATGTAATTCCTTAACAATGATAGGTAGAGAACATTTTGTACACTAGAAAGGCAAGGTGGAATCTCCAAATGATAATACACAACTACAATTCTATCTATGTTTTGAAAAGTCCCAATGTACCTTGGATTTAATTTACCTTTATTTACAAATCGCATAACACCCTTGCATGGAGATACCTTTAAGAATACATGATCTCCCACGTGAAAATACAAACCTTTCCTCCAGTTATCCACATATCTCTTTTAACTACATTTCTACTACTTTGATATGTGTTTGAATATCATTTACCTTTGTTTTTGTTTCTTACACATGATTTTGGCCTACAAGCTTCCTTTAAAAAACATCATCCCAAGAAGTTGGTGTGCGACATCTCATTCCTCACAAGGATTTATATAGTTCCATTTTGAATACTTGAATGAAAAAAAAATATTATAGAAAAACTCTACCAAAGGTAAGTACTGATCCCACATATCTTTAAAGACAATTGATCATGATATCAACATTTATTCTAATATTTGAATGGTCCTTTTAGACTAACCATCGGTTTGATGGTGATATGTTGTTCACAAATGAAGCAATGTATCCAAATATTTCTCAAGACATTTCTAGAATTTCCCTGTAAATCGTGGATCATGGTCAGACCCAATTGAAAGTGGTTCACTATAAAGACTTAAAAAATCATTAATATAGATTTATAAATGGATCTCTAATTGAAAAATCATCCCTTATAGAAATAAAATGTGTATATTTGGTATGTCGATCAACAATTACCGATATTGCATCATTCATTATTGGATTTTTATTAATCCAATGAAAAAATCCATAGTGATGTCAAATAATTTCCTTACAGGAATAGGTATAGGTTGCATAAATCCTCTAGGTTGTTGTATTTCCGCCTTTATCTATTGGACGACTAAACGTATTGATATATAATCAATAATTTCTAACATCATATTATCCCTCTTGAATTGATCCTTCAAATGAATTTAAGTCTTAGTGATACTAGGGTTTATAGGTAATGTTGAGCTATGGAAATCATCCAATAAAGCCCGTTTTATCTCGGGTATGGAGGGAACATAAAACCTATTCCGAAATTTTAGAAATCTATCCTCATACATAATGTCTTCCAACTTCTAGTCATTCACACCATTAATTTTCCAACGAAAATTCTCCTCTTTTGACTTTGAACTTTTAATCCTTTCTAAAGAATATGGATTAAAAAATATTAGAAAAACTAGAAATGTTTTAAATTTCATGATAAATACCATATCTATATTCATGAGATTCAAGAGCACATGATCCCTTTAAATACGCATTTTGTTTAAAACTTTATTATCCTTCCTGCTCAATGCATCTGTTACATTATTTTCCTTCCCTCTATGATTGTTTATTAAAAAATAATAATCCCTTAGTAGATCAAGGCATCATATTTTCTTTATGTTGAGTTCTAAGAGAATATTTAATTCAAAATCTTATGATCTGTATGGATTTAACATTTTTAACTATAGAGATTGTTTCTCTGTATCATTAGGGAAAATATTACAACTGCTAATTCAAGATCAGGCATTGGATAATTTTGTTCATGAGTTTTTAAATGCCTTGATGGATAATCAATAACTATATCATTATTAATAAGGACATAACCAATTCCATTGTTTAATGCATCACTATAATTGATAAATCGACCATTTCCTAATGTTATATTCAAGATCATATCCATCACAAATATCCTCTTCAATTAATCTAATAATTATTCACATTCCTTTGTCCAAATAATCTTAACTACTTTGCAAGGACACATGTTCAATATGATATCTTATAAGGAAAAATTATAAACTAAACGCCATAGTAACCTGCTAAACTAATGAAACATTGTACTTTGGTTATGTTTTTTGCGGTAGGCCATTCATGAACTTCTTTTGTCCTCACAAGATCAACTGAAATTTCATCCTTAGAGAAAATATATCCATGAAAAGAAAATGGTTGAAGTCAGAGTTAACACTTTTTAAACTTCCCATATAACTATTTTCATCTAAGAGTCTCCAGAAAAACACACATGTGGTTCTCGTGGTCCACAATGTTTCTGAATATATCACAATATCATCAATAAATACAGCAAAAGATCATCAAGATATTCCTTGAACACTCCCTTCATTAGATCTAAAAAAATTAGTGGGTGCATTAGTTAGTCCAAATGGAATTACTATACACTTGTAATGTCCATAACTGGTTTGAAATACAACCTTCGGAATATATTCCTTACTCACATGAAATTAATGTTACCTAGATAAAAGTTCATTCTTAAAAAAATATTGAACTTTGTGATGTTAATCAATTAAATCATCAATGTGAGGTAGATGATACCTTTTCATTATTGTAATAGCATTGGTTTTTCTATAGTCAATGCATAGCCTCATGGATTTATATGATTTCTTGAGAAAAAGAACATTGTATTGCCATAGAGAAATACTAGTAAGAATAAATCCTTTATCAATCAATTCCTCTAGTTGTTTATTTAGCTATACTAATTCCACATTAGACATTAGATAAGGATTATTTGATATTGGTCTTGCACCAGGAATTAAATAAATAGATAAATCAATTTCTTGCACTTGAGGATATCAAGGTAAATCCTATAGAAATATATCAATGTATTCTTGTACAATAGGTAATTCTTCAATTTTAATTTTTCTTTTCTCACCCAAAGATACTTTTTTCCCCTCACCTCCAAGAATTTAATTTAGAAGAGCTATTGAAGGTGGATCTAGATTTGAATTTGATGATTATGTCTCCCCTCTAAAGATGAGAAATTCCATTCCATCATCATTAATCTTAATTTCATTATCTTCAAAAAAAAATATTCATTATATTTTGAAATATAGTCCATACTAAGAATTATATGAAAATAAACCTTCGTTATGATGATAAAATCAGAAAATAGAGCACATTTATGTGTCATAATAGGAATTTATGAACACATTATTTCTTTAATAAGGATTCCACTAAGAGTATTTAATGAAAACTCCATTGTAAAGGTTAGTTGGAAATATATAATTTTTAACAGAAACTAGGACGATATAAAGTAATGTAATAATATGGAATCAAAAAAACATTTAGAAAATTTTTAAAATATTATTAATATACCTACCAATACATCATTATAAAATTCATCCATGGATATTATGACTCCATAATAATATCCTTGTTTTCTTGACCTTTTCTATGAAATGTTTCCTTAATGATTGGGAAAATAATTTGTGTAATATCCCATATTCTTAATATTTTTGTAGTGAACATTGGCATGCACCTTCTTTCCCTTACAATCACAGGCTTGGTGTAATTTTTCCCAACATTTGTTACAAAATCCCTTTCCCAATAAAAATGTTCCATGATGTTTCATTCAAAATTTATTTCAGGATGGAAAGTCATGTCTTATATTGTTTCCCTTTTACTCATTACCTTTTATAGAGTTTTCAACATCCATATTATTTTATTTCTTTCCATTATTTTCATAAGACAAAGATAATTATCTCACTATGTTGATAGCACATGGGAGTATATCTTTGGATGATGAGAATGCTTTAGAGACCAGTACCCTTCATAGGAATGGATTCGACCCATGTAATAATAAATTAATAATTTTCTGTAGATTGAATAAATAATTCACAGAGTGACTTAATAACCTTATAAATTTGGATTCATAATTAGAAACATTATCGTCCTCCTTTTTCCTGAGATTTTAGAATTTTATCCCTATATCTTCTCACTATTCTCAGGGGAAATATTTTTCTAATAAAGTTTCCTTAAAATCCTTCCATTCTATTTTTATAACTTCTTGTTACTCAATTGTGTTTTTATTTAATGACCACTATTGATATGAAACTCCCTATAGTTAATAAAATTACTTGATAACCTACTTCCTTTAATTAATTCCCAAGGAGGGAAATATATACTATAATGAACTTATCCAATGCTTAGATACAAATGGGATTTTAGTCCCATTTTTGGATGGAAGTTGTTTTCTCTTGAAGAGGTCTATCATTGTTACACATCATTATGGATCGAACTTATCCATGTGTGTAAGGATATTAATCATAAAAATGGTTAGTTGACCAAATATATGTATATAGTTTTCAACTCCAGTTGCAGATCAATGTCTAAAATCATTATCTTACATAGGAGGGAAATCATTAAATGGGATACATTCATTGATATGGTTTCCATTATTTCCTCTAGGCTGTATTTCTGAAAAATAGAATACAATAAATTAGATTTGTAATCATAATGCATAATTTAGAACTATTAACACTCATTATAACATGAAAAACTTATGCATAGATAATATCATAATCATAAAAATGGTTTCATTGGGGACATATTAAATTTTAAATCCATTATAATTATTTCTAAAGAAAATGTAAATTATCCTAAAAATATACCAAGGGAGTGTCAACATAGATGCACACTAAGGAATGTTGTTATATACTAGGTTACACCGAGTCAGACTCAAATCACCTTGTCATAGTTGTTACCCCTACGTAAATATATGCAAGAACTACATACAAATTTAGTATCTTGATAGATATTAAGTCTTAGAAAGACCCATATAATATCGACCTTACAAAAATTATAGGACCCTATTCTATGATTTTGCTCAATATTTATCTTATGGTTATGTTCCCAAATCAATTTTTTCTAAATTTGGTTTCTAAATATTTTACGAAAGTTCCTCTGATACAAACTATAAATACCCTAACCCCAGTAGCATGGATTTGGTGACTTAACATACTATATTGGTAAAATGAAAAAATGATCACATACCAATGGATCAAATAGTTTAGTAGAATTAGAAAACTAGATACAAAGATATGTTATACATTGCAACCTGAAATGAAATAAAATATAGAAACTCTGTTAGAATTACCAATGAAATCCAAGATTATCTATACAAGTATTTCATAATAAAAATCATCACTTCATCGGTAAAGATAAAAAATAATAAATGGGTGATATTAGATGCTCAGTAAGGGAAAAAATAAAATGGAATCTGACATGAAAAAAATAAACAATAAGGTATGAGGAACAAATAAAAACACCAATCAGTAAAACATAATCTAGAGTACAATATGGTAGGAATAATAGATGATTAAATAATTCCATAAATAATCACATGAGAAATGAACATAACAATAGATATTCTAAACGTAATATAATCACAGGTATTTGTAACACATAATGATTTATATTACATTATTTCTTCAAGGTAATTCAATAACATGCACTACACGCAACACCGAGTTCTACTGCTCCATGACTTACCAAACTAGTCGTTCAAAAGCAGTTATGAATAGCATTGACTTAATTTTTAACATTATATAATCCTTATAATTTTAGAATCCATATTTTGAGTTTCTTAGACATAATGTAAGAACAAATAAATTTTTTCAGATAAAAGAAGTATTTTTCAAAAAATTCAATTTTACCGCCTTTTAATAGCGAATCCTTTTTAAATACAACATTTTAAACTTTTATATATTCAATTTCACAAAATAAATTTATACTTTAGAATCGGGACATAAGAATTTAGTTTCAATAATTTTTTGGTGTTTTTCTGATAACTTTTATAATTGGGTGAATGGTGAAAAATACTATATTTTAACTAAAAAAAACTTTTTTAATCAAAATAATTTATAGTGTTAAATTATAAATTTTAATGGTTTGGAAGTATAAATATATTATATTTTTACCATTTAATCCAATTATGGTCATTTTAAGTAATTTCACATTGAAATTGGTCATAAACATGTGTCAATCTTTTGATAGTTATTATTTCTTAAAAATACTCCTTTTGGGTTTGGCAGTCGGAATTAATTTTAAATTAATAAATGCAACTTATATGTTTTTAATTTGATAAAATATACTTCATTATTGAATTCTTAATATCAAAATTAGCTTAGGGTGAGCTTTTGGTAATTTTCTGAAAACTTTTAATTTTTGATGAATAGTGAAAAACACTAAGTTATAGTTTAAAACCGAATTTTTATTTAAATAATTATTTATTTTATTTAAATTTATTTTCGGTCAATATAGATGCATAATACCTATATAATTTCAATGTAATTCATTGTAGTCATTGTTTCGGTGCGGATGTGCGTCGGGCTTCTGTTCCGACGCTGTTCCGCCAGGACGCGTTTGCGCGTGCGCCCATCGACCCGAGGGGATGGGAGCGCGGCTTGTGGTCCCGCAGTCCCACTTTCCAAAGGCGGGCGGCATCCGTCCCTTGTTCAGGGACGTCTGCTCCTTGATCGAAACCGGGATTATGGGATGTCGGCTCCTCCTTCCGTGGACGTCTCCTCGGAACTCGTCGCCTAATCCGGGTCTCCCTCATAGATTTAAGAATGTTCGTGAATCTCATTCCCGGCGCCATATCTCTATGGACACCGGTTAATTACGCTGCTTCCGCCCAGACGTTCCAAGGAGTCTGGTCGGGGCAGCAACCTGCGGTGAGGAGACCAGGTAGCTCTGGGCGTTGGGGGCTTGTCTTAACACTACGGCTCTACATGTCTATCTTCCGTCCCTAATAGGGCTTCTCGAAGGCGTGATGGCCTGAGGCATCCTGCGCTGGGTACGGGGAACTGCGTCACCTGAGGTTTTCCTCAGCTTCCCATGTTTAACACGGGGTATGCCGCGAGTTTAACGTCCAGCGGGGACGGCATCAGACTGATCAACACGAGGATTGGATCAGATGACAGAACCCCTTGCGGGGAACCTCCGACGCTGGGGCCAGCACATGGGCGGCTTCCCGAGTGAAGTGGAGTGGAATGAAATGGCATGACCCCACCGGGATGTGGCGGCCCGGGTAAGGGTCAGGATGGATGATGGAGTGAAGAGCTTGGACCCCGTAGGGGCTTCCTACGTACCGCGCGTTAGCGCGGATCAAAGTCAGCGTAGTTCGGATATACAGTTTAACGTCATGCTGGACGTTGGCAAGCCGACTCACAAGGAGGTCGAGGCTGCCGGGAGGAGGATTGAACCGAACCACCTCGCACAGAGGGGGATGGAACGGCCGGGTGGATCACAGTTTCATGTCATGCTGGACGATGGTGTTTGGGGCTTACACCCTAAGGAGGCCCATATGCGGCAAAGCTCAGTTGGAGAGGGACTTGGGCCGAAGGTGAGAGACATCGATCCCTGTCACGCCCTCTACTGGCTTCGGCAGTGGGGAAGCACAATGGATATACACATGTGCAGTCCCCCACAAGGGCGGATTCATAGGTGAATCGATGCGAATGTGAACCCGGGAGGGGTCCACTGATGGACGAACCGACGTGAATACGACCGGGACGACCAGGTGGTGGGCTTGAACCTCAGGGAGGCTTCCTACGTACCCTGTTTAGGAGACAGGGATCAAAGTCCACGTAGTTCATTCTGTCAGGACTTACGCACTGAGGCAGCCCGGATGCGGCAAAGCTCAGTTGGAGAGGGACTTGGGCCGAAGGTGAGAGACCACGATCCCTGTCACGCCCTCTACTGGCTTCGGCAGTGGGAAACAGAATGGAGATACACATGTGCAGTCCCCCACAAGGAACTAGGGGTTTGTAATACCCTACCCCCGTGGGCGAAGGCCACTCCAATAAATCGTCCCTAAAGAGGGGCAATCCCGACATCCCTGCAGAGACGAGCGGGGTGGGGGCCACATCCAAACCGGGGGGACCCTGCGTGCGAGGCACGGGATCGGGTGATGCGGACGGTTTAACGTCTTGCCGGACGAAGTACAGTTTAACGTCGTGTGTTGAGGACGAAGATGCTTGGCAGTTTAACGTCTTGCAGTGCGGACGAAGTACAGTTTAACGTCATGTTGGACGATGTACAGTTTAACGTCATGTTGAACGAAGATGCTTGGCAGTTTAACGTCTTGCAGCGCGGACGAAGTACAGTTTAACGTCATTTTGGACGAAGATGCTTGGCAGTTTAACGTCTTGTCGCGTGGACGTAGTACAGTTTAACGTCATGTTGGACGAAGATGCTTGACAGTTTAACGTCTTGTCGCGCGGACGTAGTACAGTTTAAATTCATGTTGGACGAAGATGCTTGGCAGTTTAACGTCTTGTCGCGCGGACGTAGTACAGTTTAACGTCATGTTGGACGAAGATGCTTGGCAGTTTAACGTCTTGTCGCGCGGACGTAGTACAGTTTAACGTCATGTTGGACGATGTACAGTTTAACGTCATGTTGGACGAAGATGCTTGGCAGTTTAACGTCTTGCAGCGCGGACGAAGTACAGTTTAACGTCATGTTGGACGAAGGTGCTTGGCAGTTTAACGTCTTGTCGCGCGGACGTGGATGGTGCCGCCGATGGGTCCGTGTCACTTCGCGCGAGCCTGGAGGGCCGCACGGGAAGACAACGCATGATGCGGGCACCCGGGATGAAGATCATCGGGCGCCACGCGGGCGGGTACCCTCAGGGGGTCAAAGGGAGCGACCCTGGCGGTTTGCGCGCAAAAGAGGAGCTTGGCGCGCAATACCGCGGGTCGGCGCGCAAATGGGCGGGCTGGCACGCAATTGGGCCAACGTTTTGCGCGCGGAAGATGGAGATTGCGCGCACCGGGCCTCTGATAGCGCGCGGGGGCAACGGCCCATTCTTTAAAGAATGGCCACCTTAGTAAGGGGGGGGTGCGCGCAATCGGGCGGGATTGCGCGCACCCGGGGGGGCAATTGCGCGCAAGAGGCTTCTTTTGCGCGCGAAGGCTTTCGGGTGAGGAGTTGGTCAAAGGAAAGGAGCCAAAGGGGTTACGCGCGAAGGCGAACCCCGAGGCTTTCTTGCGTGAAAGAAAGGAGGTTACCTGAATATCGGCATTGCACGCGGAGGGGGTTGGATTGCGCGAACGAGCGACCCTTCGAATTCCGGCCACCTTCAAAACGTTGGGGGTCGCCTTGTATTTATAGGCGACCCCGGGCGCGGAATCTCGCCGCCGGTGCGCAATTCAGGGCGCGGGCGCGAAATTCCCTTCGCGGGCGCGGAATCGGGGCCCCGGCGCGCAAGGGAGTCGCGCGGGCCGCGGGCGCGCAAAATAGCGCGCCGGCCCGGCGCATTGCGTGCATCCGGGAGGATTGCGCGCTGCACTTCAACATTGCGAGCGGGCCTCCAAAATTCCGCGCAAGGCCTCCAGTCCTTCCAAAACGTGCTTCTGACTCCAAATATGACCTCGCTTTCTGCATCCGAAGCTTCGTTTGGGAACAACGGACTTTTCCGGCGTCTACAAAATCCCCCCCTTGGAATCTGATCGTGAGAGGTCGCAACGATCGGGTTCCGAGGGGAGACGCCGGAATGCCGAAGTCCTGGGTGGCACGGGACTGTGGCGCGCAAAAAGGGCGTCGGCGCGAAATTCGCTGTCTCGGTCGCGCAAAGCGCTTTCCGCGCAGCTGCGGACACCCGACCTCGCCTATAAATAGGGGCCCTGGGTCCCCCGTACCGTACACAGGCCTTCCGCGCGACAAGCTTCCAAGCTCTCGGGCAAGAAATTGCCATTGCCGGCGCGGAATTCACCCGTTCGTCGCGCAAATCCCATCTGGATTTCGGCCTGTTTTTGCGCGAACACCCAGGGGTTTTACGCGACAGACTTCCCAATTGCGCGCCGTCCACTAGGATTGCGCGCCAACTCTCAAACTTCTCTACCAGCCTCTTCCGATTCCGCACGCCTCATCCCTTAACCCACATGACTCCCGGAGCTTCTGAGATGGCCGCGAATCAAGGGAATGAGGGGGATGCCGCCATTCGCAGAGCTGAGATGGCGGCGAACGGGGGAGGTCTATGGAGCCAAGGAGATTGTTTCCAACAATCAATCCTTGTTCGACTTGCTGACGGCCGGCCCAGAAGACATACCCGCTGTTAGACAACCTGCCGCTCTGGAACTATGGCATCCTGGATGAGGTTCCGGTGCCAGGGTTCGAGGTTGATGTGCCATGGGACCTGGGGTGACTCGGGAGGACGAGCATCCCCGCTATAACATCACCAACAATGGGCATCCTGCCAGGGAGAACAGTCACTTAGATGTCTATGTCCTGAACCCGAGGACGCGAACCATTTCCGAGAGTGAGCCTACTGCGGAGAACTCTCCAGTCCTCTACTCGAGCACATACCGCCAGAGTGTCACTGACGACACCAAGGGCTGGCTGAAGGACTGGGACTTGCTGTCTGGGGAAATTTCACCAGTGAGTGGGCATGGGCGTTCTGGGTACGGCCACACCTGCGATCACTTCGCGGAGGAGCTGCGGTACATCGGCCTGTTTGAGGCGGTGTGGACGTCACAGTTCCACTTCTACCAGCAGTCCGAGCTTGGGCCGGAGCTGTTCACCCTCTGGTCCACGGATACCAACACCTTCCATCTTCACCATGGGGAGGTTCTGCATCGGCCTCTGGGACATCCACTGCATCGGAGGTATCCCGCTGGAGGGTTACCAATACGATGAGTTCCTGCCTCCGAGGAACACCTAGGCGACAGGTCACGGACTCCATCCTGACATGGCATCTACTGGACCTGGCTACGGAGCGGCTCTGGGTCAAGGACTTCCACAAGGACATAGTCTACAAGGAGTGGTTCAACCAGTTCTTGGAGCATGACCCCGCGGTCAAGATGCCAGGCAGGGGGAAGCGGTGCCCGACCGCGGCTCAGAGGAGCCGGAACGGGTCGTACTGGCGGGTCCTGGAGACGGGAGACTACCGCTCATGGGGGGTACCGCGTCATCGAGGCCCGGGACCCAAATGTCTGGGTACGCGGCGTTCCTGGCCGCCTTTCAGAGTAGGTGGCTCCTGCCAGTGCGGGATGCGAGAATGGGCGTCCGCCCGGTGACACTGGCGATGGCGGGCGCCATGGCCGCCAACAAAAGATACAACCTCGGGGTCCCAGTGCTGGCTAAGCTGTATTCCATCCTGGGACGCATCTCGCCAGGGGGGTCGCCACGAAGGGTCTGTGGTCCCTTTTAATTCTTCACGGCTGGGTGGCTGCTCACCTCGGTGGGTACACGTTTCCAAATGCCGTCATTCCTCCGAGAAACGGCCTGCGACCCTCCCTGCTGAACATTGCGGGGGGTCGCTCCGATGACCCTAAATGAGGAGGGCGTGAGGATTCGGATTGGCAATCACGCCAATTTCAACTTCAGCCCGTTCGCCACTCCCGTTGGCCAGATGATCGAAAATGGGCAGGGTCTGCTAGAGCAGCACGAATACTTCCTGAGCATGCGGGGCGGGTGCTCGTGACTCGGATCGACGTGAAGGTGATCTGCGAGCCCTACGTGCCAACCCGGTTTGCCAGGCAGTTCGGGTGCCTTCAACGGATGCCGAAGAGGGTATTCACTGCCGTCCGGGAGGAGACGAACCCTTGCGTCCTTCGCCAGATGTGGCTAATGTTCGCCGCTTTCGGCTCTGACGACGTCATCACTCTCCCTCCTACCGGGGTCGACGTAGGCTTGGCAACCGAGTATTGCCGAACACTGGGCCATCGCGTACCCCGAGGGGCTACTAAGGAAGCCAGTTCGGCGGCTCGAGGTCACCCGTGCGGAGACCGAGCGTCAAAGAAGGAGGCGAGGCGCCGTCACGCGGGGGGGAGAACGGAGGCGCGCCAAGCAGCGGAGCCGGCGCGAGCAGGGACTTCGGCGGCGGGGCACATCGCAGGCTGCCTCCACGACTTCAGCGCCCAGAGAGGGGGCACATGCGGCGGTCGGGGGAGCGGCCCGGGAAGCAGGTAAGGCGTCTGCTCGAACCCTCCCACGATGCAGTCTTCCCAGCGCTGTGGTCGGCCTGGATGACCCTGCGGCAGTCGCTGGGGACCGAAATCATCTGGCAGAAGATAACCAGTGAAGGAATCCATCTGCCAGAGGTCGGGCGCCTTCAGGTCGCCGACAGGGTGAACTTCCACCGGCAGTATGCGTATCTGACGGCCATGGATGAGTACGCGCGCCAACGTGGTCAGCAGTGCGGAGCCGTCCCTTCTGGTAAAGGTGATGCTCGGTCTAGAGCCTGCTCCAGAACAGATGCCGTCGGAGGAAGATGACAGTAACAACTACTCCGAGGAAGAGGAGGAGACGGGAGAGGATGAAGGCTCCGAGGGCAGGTCCCATCAGGGGAGCCCGCGGGAGAGCGGCGAGGTGGCCGGTTCTGGCAATATTGATATCACTGAGCTCCTCGAGGTCCGCTTCTATCCCTACTCAACCTGCTTCATCCATTCTCTTATGCACCTTCTAACCCATTTCTCCACCTTTCTCAGGAGTGCACGGATGTTGGTCAGGCATCCTCAGTAGGAGTAGGAGAGGCGCCAGCAGGACAAGGCGGGGGCCAGACACCCATCATTGAATTGAAAAGCGCTGAAGGGTCACCTGCTGCAATTGCTCCTGCGGCGGCCGGGACAGCGGAAGATGACGCTCTGGATTCCCGTAAGTCTCCTTACTTTACTGTTGGTGCTTGCCGTTGACGATCCGTGACTAACCACGGCATGCCCTGCGCAGTGATCTCAATACTGGAGGCTCGTCGGGCTGCCGAACCCGGGCCATCCACGAGTGGACCAGTGCAGACCTGCCGCCTTCTCCCAGAACAGACTTCCCACACCGAGCCGGCCCCACCAACTGCTGATCAGGGGGCTGCGGACGCCGGCGGTGCTGCCATCGGAGAGAGGTCGGGGGCTGACGAGGGTGTCAACGCCGCTGGGGCGAGAGAAGAAGGTCACCCAGATGTTGGGGAACCTATCCCCTGTGAGGACATCCCAGGGGCGTACCCTGCAGCAGACCTGCTGGCTGCCTTCCCTGCCTACCGGCCTGCCGACCCCGAGGAGATGGACGACTCGGACACGGAGGCGGTCGAGGAGAGCCGGATAACGCGTCGCAGGGGGTGGAAGTGCATCCAGCGCTTCCTCAAGAGACCCTCATCGGAGTGGCTGGGGGCGCATGGGATCGCTTCAAACCTGGCTGCGCTTCCTGTGTGCCAGGGGAGCTGATGCTCGACGCCTCCATTTGACAGTCCGTGATTTCATGGCCGAAAAGGTGCGCGAGAGCCGCCGGCGTGCCGACGTCGCACAATGTCGGGACATGTCGGAGAGCACGCGGGCGCTCCCTCGTGGCGGAGCAGGAAGTCCGGCGCCTCGAAGGGCAGGCGGCAGAGAAGGAGGCCTTCGTCGCAGCGTGCACTGAGCTTGTGGAGCAACTAACGGCCCAGCTGGTTGACGCCCAGGTACAGTCTGACGGAGGCAGGCCAATAGATGGTCACACTTCAAGTCGAGCGGGAGCGTGCACAGGCCAGGATCGGCGAGCTGCGTGCTGCGACTGCCGACGAAGAGAGGGCACGCAGAGAGCGAGAAGCAGCTCTGGAGGCCGCCAGCCAGAGGGTCGCGGCGTTGGAAAGACTCATTCAGCACGCTAATCCCTAGGGGCTTTGTTTTTGCCATTCCAGAACATTTTTCTTCCGCTACTCAATACTTCGATCCATTTGTATGAATCACCATATTTTCCGCATCTTTTGGCTTAACATGCTCAACAACAATTCATTGTCTGCCGCGGGAGCGTTAACCAAGCTTCAGGCATCCACAATTGGGCCTGGAATTTCTAAAGAAAAGAGGGAGGTCATTCCTTGGAAAGGAGACCTCAGACCTAATCAATGTATCATCCCCCCCCAACTTGTTCCGACACACGAGCAGGACAATGCTAGGGGCGTTGAGATTTTATCCGAACATAGGGAAATGAGAAAGGGTGAATCGCGTGTCCCGAATTCAGAAATCCCACGACGGTCGGCCTTCCAGGAAATGCCCAAGACGGCAAGCGGACAATGGATCAATCGACCATACTACTGCGATAGATGGACCGAAGGTCATCATTCATATTGCAGGAGGCGGATCACATGTCATCATCAATACCACTTTGGGGGTTCCTTCAGGCACAAGGGTGGAAATCCGGATCAACAGGGCCATGCGAAGCGTGGGGCGAAGTCTAACACTCCCAAAATTGCGCCACCATGGGGAAAGCGTATTAGGCGGATGCACTAATCTGGCCGTGAATCACCCCAATTCTCAGACAGAACCTCTTTGATGAGGAAACTGTCACTTCCCATCATTGCAATGGGGCATCCCGAGCTGAATCGGGGAGAATATCACAACTGCACCACTCCACCAGAAGCTAGGCCAGACGGTCGGCGACGAGGAGGGGCGGGACTTAGCGATCCCTAAGGCTGGACCCGAGTCGAGATGCCCGGGCGTTCTTACGTACTCCATCAGGCTGGAGATCAAGCCACACGTAGTTCTGGGAGTGCAGTTTTAACGTCATGTGGGACGTAGAACCCCGTTTGGGGAGATCTTAGTTTAGGGTCGTAGAGCTTGGACCATAGGGGCATATCTTAGTTTAAGGTCTTAGAGCTCGGACCATAAGAACCTCAAAGTACGCCACATCGTGGTACTATCCCCTGGATATGCGAAGATGCACTGAGGGATAGTGTCAAGAGTGTCGAGGTTTCGCCTGGTCAGAATGGGAGGTGGAAAATGTAATGTGAATCATGCGGCCATTCACTCAAGGACTGGGGGCACCGGCGTAATGATATGGGAGTACTGCCGACCGTGGCGGAAAAGCAGCATCAATATAGCACTGACCGTTGATGGAATGAGGCAGCAAACGAGCATCAACCGCTCAAGCGTCGGATTCATATCGATTTGCTGCCCGAGGCCCTTGGGGGCACCAGCCCGAGTCAGTGGGAGAGCACTGAGGCATTGTGTCCAGACCACTCACGGGGGCTCCACCCAGGGCGTAGGCGATGGGTCCGAATGAAAGGGAGCACGAAGCCTGAAAAGTGGATGGAACCTGACCAATCTAAACCTGACGCTCCTGGCAATAAACCAGAGTAAAATTGACACCGGTGGACCACTGCAAGGGGTCGAGGGACACGCCTTGAGGGTGACCCGAAGGCGGCGGATTCCCCAGAGAAGGGGGAATCTCTAAGAGGTGGGGGGCTGGACCCGAAGTTTCAAACATTCGGGCGTTCCTACGTATCCCATAAGGATGGGAATCAAGCCACAGGTAGTTCTTGAAGCGCGGCACAACACAATCGGGCACCAGCGTGGGGAGGGGTGCGGGTCTAGCCCTCGCACCCAGAAGAAGCGGCATTTGATATTTCTTGTTTTTCCTTAAAGGTGGATGGTTTTTCTTTGTGCAGCGACAAGCCTGTGATTAAGAAATCCCTTGCGTCGCCACAATAATCAAGCCATGAAAGGCATTGATAAATGGCGTGGTTATTAACCAGCGCCCAACGTGAGTGTCCCCCGAGGAGAACATCACGATGCGGTGCCGTTTCTTGTCGGGCGGCCAAGACGATCACAGTTTATGGTCATGTGGTAAGACCAGGAAACACGGTTTAAGGTCGTGTGGTTCGGACCATGGAGGAATCCGCTTATTGCGATACGGCGGACCCAGCGGAGGTGGGGACACATCCCAGCTCTGCGGTCACGCACGATTCCAGGAGAAGGATCCTGGGATAGGGGCCTACGTATGTCCCTCACCCGAGGGGTAGAGATGCTAGCCTCCATCTATACTGGGCCCAGAACGCGATTTTTCGGGCGACTCCTTCCTCCTTATGGGGACGAGGGTCCAGCTACACATGGCCCTTAGGGAGGACATCAGCATATATCCTTGGTGCTCAGATCGTGGGAGCCTCGAAAGACACCATTACCCTGGTTGGCCTGCCTAACATGTAGAGGTGTACTGAAGGTCAGTATGAAGAGAGTGTCGAGATTCCACTACAACGCACAAAGGCGGAGTGTGATAGGGACTGCGCAACCAACGTTCAGAGCCTGAAAGAGCCGAAATGGCGATCAAGGATGTCGCTGACCATATTCGCAACACAACATCCGATCGCGTCAGCCTAGGATGAGGCAAGCAAACGAGCATCAACCGCTCAAGCGCATGATTCATATCGATTTGCGGCCCAGGACCCGCCGGTAAATCGACCCGGAGCGGTAGGAGAGCACTGAGGCATCGTACCCAAACCGCTAACGAGGATCCCTTTGAGTGAAGGCTCGAACAAGAGGAAGCGCGAGGCCCGACAAGCAACACAGGACTTGTCGGGATTGAATCCGACACTACGGGTCATAGACCGGAGTACCCAAAACATGTTAACAGACCACTGGAAAGGGTCGGAGGACTCACCCTGAGAAAAACCAAAAGGCGGCAGATCCCCATGATCAATCAAGAGACGGGGCTGGACCTGAAACACAAGCGTCCAGGCGGTCCTACGTATCCCATAAGGATGGGAATCAAGCCGTACGTAGTTCTTGAGAGGCAGTTTAATGTCATGCAGGACGATGAGGGGTTTAAGGTAGTCCCACACACGGGGAGGCGTACGGCGCGGCCAATAGACCGACGTGAATGAGGACATAATCCCCCGCTCACGCGTTACGCCTCGCACAAAAAGGAGGGGAACTTGGGCCAGAGGCCCGATGCGGGATAGAGATTCCCGGGAAATGGGGCTGGGCCTGAAACATGAATGTTCAGGTGGTCCTACGTATCCCCAAAGGATGGGAATCAAGCCGCACGTAGTTCTTTGAAGTGAAGTTTAACATCATGCAGGACGAAAAAGGAAAGGGGGGGGGGGGGAGCGGAAGGCATCCCCAAACGTGGGGGGGCGTACAGCGTGGCGAGAAAACCGACGTGAATGAGGGCATAGCCCCGCGTTTACACCATACGCCGCGTACCCAGAGGCACTTGGGCCAAGGGCCCGAGATGGGATGGGAATTCCCGAAGGATGGGGCTGGGCCTAAAACATGAATGTTCAGGCGGTCCTACGTATCCCATAAGGATGGGAATCAAGCCGCACGTAGTTCTTGAGGTGCAGTTTAGCGTCATGCGGGACGATGTACAGTTTTACGTCATGTTGGACGATGTACAGTTTAACGTCATGTTGGACGATGTACAGTTTAACGTCATGTTGGACGATGTACAGTTTAATGTCATGTTGGACGATGTACAGTTTAACGTCATGTTGGACGATGTACAGTTTAACGTCATGTTGGACGATGTACAGTTTAACGTCATGTTGGACGATGTACAGTTTAACGTCATGTTGGACGATGTACAGTTTAACGTCATGTTGGACGATGTACAGTTTAACGTCATGTTGGACGATGTACAGTTTAACATCATGTTGGACGATGTATAGTTTAACGTCATGTTGGACGATGTACAGTTTAACGTCATGTTGGACGATGTACAGTTTAACGTCATGTTGGACGATGTACAGTTTAAGCAAAGTACTGCTTGAGGAACCTAGCGTTGGTGGGAGGAGTGACACGCTCACCATCCATAGTCGCTAGGGAGTACGCGCCATTGGGATAGACCTTGTGGACGACAAAAGGTCCCTCCCACTTGGGCTCCAACTTGGGCGGCTTCCTGCCGGGGATCATTGGTGCTCTTAGGGACAGTACTAGATCACCTTGTAGGAAGGAGCGGAGGCGAACCTTCTTATTGAAAGATCGAGCCATTCTTCATTGATGCCTCTCCATGTTGTGCAAAGCGCGAAGCCTATTCTCATCCAGTGCTTCCAAATCGACTAGAAGGGCTTCAACAGCTCTGTCCGGTGCTTGCTGGTCATAGACCGCAGTGCGCAAGGACGGTAACTAGATCTCGATGGGTAGGACGGCCTCAGCTCCATACACCAGGGAATAAGGGGTCATCAGGGTGGAATTGCGAGTCGTTGTCCGATAAGCCCAAAGGGCGTTGGGGAGCTTGTCCGGCCAACTCTTCTTGTTCTTACCAACCATATTTTGCAGAATGTTAGAGAGGGTTTTGTTAAACGCCTCAATCTGTCCATTCGCCTGCGCATGATAGCGAGATGTATGGTTCGAGCGAATGTTGTACTTGGCGTACAACTTCTTCAACTCGGCTGCTCGGAAATTGGCTCTGTTATCCGTGAGGATAGCGTGAGGCACCCCAAATCGATAAATGATGTTGGAGGTCACGAAGTCAGCGATAGAACAGGATTTGACCTCTCTGAGCGGAATCGCCTCTGCCCATTTGGAGAAGAAGTCTGTGGCGGTCCGAATGAACCGGCACTGGCGAGCTGTCACCGGCAGGTAAGGTCCCACAACGTCCAGTCCCCAGACTGCAGAGGGCCAAGAATACCTGGTGGTATGGAGAGGCTCCGGCGGCCGATGCACAATGTTCGCATGAACCTGGCACGCATGGAATCTCCTGGCATACTCGATGCAGTCATGGATCATGGAGGGCCAGAAGTATCCCAACCTCCGAATCTGGTGGGACAGCTTCGGCCTAGTCTGGTGGGCACCACATGAACCAGCATGAAACTCTTGCATGACTCGTGGGATCTCAACTCCCTGAAGGCAACGGAGGAGAACACCATCAAATCCGCGTCTATAGAGGATCTGCTCCAGGTCGGGACTGCTCTGGAGGACAAACTGCGATGCACGGCGTCGAACTCGCTCGCGCTCAGCCCGATCCGACGGGAGAATTCCATGTTGGAGGTACTCAACCAAAGGCGTCCTCCAATCATGGGCTGATTCGACTGCCATATCTGGGGTACTCGGGGCTCCGGGCATAGGTGCAACCGTGGTGAGATTAGTTACCTACGGGCCGCGATCTCCTTCCGGGATAACGGGAGTGATGAGTCTGTGGTGTGTCACGCAGATGATCAGGTTGTCCTGTTCAGGCTCTGCGAGTGACGCCGCAAGGCTGGCCAAAGCATCTGCTCGACCGTTCTGCGACCGGGGAATATGGACAATTTCTGGCCGAGAAGGGAACTGGGCCATCAGAAGGAGGGTGCACTCCAGCAATGGCACAAGTTCCGGCTTCCTGACAACATAGTCGCCATTGATCTGCCTAACGACCAGCTCGGAGTCCCCTTTCACACACAGATGGGGCACGTCGATCTCGAGAGCTAACTCGAGGCCAGTGATGAGGGCATGGTATTCCGCCTCATTGTTGGTACAGCCCTCTGACAACAGAAAAGAGTATGGCATCACGGCTCGCTCCGGGGTAATGAAGACGATACCCAAGCCCACTCTGTTGAGCTTAGGATTATTGAGTCTTCTACCGGTGGGGCTCCGGGAGGCACCGTCAAAGTGCATCTGCCAGCATGGATCGGCACGATCGACCGAGAGAACGGCCTCATTAGGAAAGCCTAGATCCAGCGGCTGATCTGCGGAGGTCGGGTGAGCTGCCAGAAAGTCTGCCAATGCTTGCCCTTTGATGGCCTTCTGAGACACATACCTGATGTCGAACTGCTGGAGAATCACATCCCACCGCGCTAGACGGCCAGTCAACATAGGCCGGCTCAGGATATATTTCAACGGGTCAACCCGAGAAACCAACTGTACCTCATGGTGCTGCAAGTAGTGCCGTAATTTTTGTACGGCAAATACGAGCGCCAGACAGCTCATCTCGATGGGGGAATACCTAACTTCCGCATCGAGGAGCATGCGACTGAGGTAATAGAAGCTATTCTCCATTCCCTCGTTGTTCTTATGGGCGAGAAGGGCACCAAGGGACCGTTCCAGGGCGGTCACATAAAGGACCAGCGGCTTCCCGGATACAAGCGGCATCAGAACCGGAGGTTGAAGCAGGTACTGCTTGATTTCCTCGAAAGCGGTCTGACACTCCTTATCCCATACATAGGTGGAACCTTTCTTCATGAGCCGAGAAAAGGGCTTACACTTGCCGGCCAGATTCGCGATGAATCGGCGTATATAGGCTAAGTGGCCTTGGAACCCTTGCAGTTCCCGGATGATACCTGGGGGAGGCATCTGGCTAATCACCCTGATCTTCTCTGGGTCGATCTCAATACCCCGGTATCTTACCACAAAGCCAAGAAACTTCCCGGAGGTGACCCCAAAGGCACACTTCAACGGGTTCATCTTCAGGCAGCGAGACCGGAGGAAGCCGAACACTTTCTCAAGATCTTTGAGATGGTCCTGACGCTGGCGCGATTTGACCACCAAGTCGTCGACGTAGCATTCCACCAGTGTGCCGAGGATTGGCTTGAATATGCGGTGCATCGCCCGTTGATAGGTGGCACCTGCATTCTTCAGGCCAAAGGGAATGACCCGGTAACAAAAGATACCTTGGGGGCCCTGAAGGTAGTGAACTCCTCATCCTCAGGGGCCATCCGGATTTGGTTGTATCCGGAGTGTCCATCCATGAAGGAGAGGGCTTGGAACCCTGTCGTGGCATCAATAAACAGCTCTGTCACCGGAAGGGGAAAGTCATCCTTCGGACAGTAGCGGTTGAGATCACGGAAGTCGATACAGACTCTGATCTGCCCGTTCTTCTTCCTGACCGGCATAATGTTGGCCAGCCATTTGGGGTACTGGACTTCCCTCACGAAGTTGGCTTTTATAAGCTTGTCAACTTCGGCCTCAACCATGGCACCGTGGGATGGGTGCATCTTCCAGGGAGGCTGCTTGAACCCGCGATGGTTCTCCGGGAGACCAAGGCGGTGGACGGCTACCTGAGGATCTAGCCCCGGCATCTCTCCATAGCCCCAAGCGAACACATCACGGTGGTGCCTGAGAAAGTCCACGTACTGCTGCCTCTCCTCAGAGGGCATGGAGGCACTGACCAATGTGGGTCTTGGATCTGCCTCGGTTCCAAGGATCACCTGTACTAACTCATCGACCGTGGCGGAGACGCCCTCCCCAAAGGCTGGGGGTGCGTCTTCCACGTCCTCTCCACTCGGGGGAGAATTGTCCACGGGAGAGACTGCGTTGGAAACTGCATTGGGGCTACCAGATCCTGCTGGGCCGCAGGTGCTGGCACGGGCGGTCGCGGTCATCTCATCAGGAGACTCACAGGCCTTCGAGACCATGGATACGTCCAACTGTTGAATCGGGAGGACGTAAGCGTCATCCAAACTTGCCCAGGGAACACTTGCAACAGCGACAGGCTCAACCTCACCTGCCAGGATCTGCTTATCCTTGCTCTTGTAATAGTCCGCGTCCAGATAGCGGGCTTCACATGAGGAAAAAGGAGAGGCATCTCCCTAAAGCATGCCTACTCGACCATTGAGGGAGTATTTAAGGCATTGGTGGTATGACGAGGGAACCGCCGCATGAAGGTGGAGCCATGGCCTGCCCATCAATGCGTTGTACGCAGTGTCCTGAGAGACTACCATGAATTCGGTGTTGGCAACCAGGTCACCGAACTGGGTCTTCAAACGTATCTTGCCGACCGGAGTTTGCTTGGTGCGGTCGTACCCCTGGATCCTGAGGTTGGAGGGGATCAAGTCATCCTCAGACAATCCCAACCTCCGGAGCGTTCGAGTTGGAATCAGGTTAATCCCAGACCCTGTGTCGACAAGACAGCGCCGGACTTCAAGGCCATTGAACTGGCCAGTAACATATAGAGGACGAATGTGCCCCTGTATAGGAGGGTCTTCATCCTCACCAGAGAACGAGATAACTGCCTGACACTCGGCGTCCTCAATCGTTTCGGCGTGAAAGGCCTCTACAGCCGCAACCTCCGTCTCAAACTGGAGGGGGCTCTTCAGGGCTTCAGCGAGCGCCTCGTGCATCTCAGGTGATAGGCGCAGAGCCTCAAGGATGGAGAGCCTTGCTGGGATGTCGGCCAAGTGCTTCAGGACATCATACTTTCTTGCCAAGCGCGAGCCCCTGGTTGCAGGAGGTTGCTCTGCGGTTGGAGGCATGATGGGCCTTGCCGGTTGGACCGGCGGCCGACTGGTACTTGGCGCATCTCGTTGTTCACTGGTTGAAGCCCCAGAAGTGGTCACTGTACTGGGGCCAGTAGGCCGGGATGGACTCGTGGTAGGACGGAGTTGGTCGCGGCGCGGCTGAGGCGGTTCTGCCCGGTCCCACACCACAAACAGTGGCGGAGGCGAATCCGTCATCCCCGGATGGGGGGGCTGCGCGCGATGAGTTCGGTTTTGAGACTGCTGCCTAGTCTCAGTGGCGTGCACGGCTTGGCTGGAGGTACCAACTGTTGTGCCCCAACGACTCCTGTTGTTGCGGTTCCTCCGACGGTGGCGACGACCGGGGACACTAGGGAGGTCCACCTGGTGTTCTTCAACGTCAGGAACCAAAAAGGGATTTACCAGCTCGACGGTATTAACCGAAACGTACCCAACATTATCATCGGACGAATCATCCATCACCGGGAGGATCCGAGGAGGGATCCCCATCTCCGGGGGCATGAAATCGCCGAGAGTGCGGGATAGTGGCGGAACTGGCGGGGCGCGCTCTTCCTTCTTGCGCCGCCGCCGTTTGCTCTTCTCGGAAGAGGCAGGCTGGGACGACGATGCTGAAGCAGCACCAGCAGTCTCTGGGGGCTCAGGCTGATTCAAGCGCGCACGGATGATTCCATGGGCGCGAATGGTCGTCTTGCGGGCCATCCAGTTATTATACTTCTGGGATCCGCGGTCGGAGACCAGCTGCCATTTGTCCTCGTTGCCACTATCGTCATCTGATACCACGAACACACCCGCCACTTGTGCTAGAGCTGGGCCCAACCTGATTACATTATTGTTAATCTGGTCTTGGAGACAATCCTTAAACACGTATCACCGCTGAATGGTGTGCCCCAGGGCCCGATGGTAAGGGCAGTAGTGGGGGTTATCCGTGAGATGCGCCTCCTCTGGCCTCCAACACTCAGGCAGTCGCACAATCCTCTGCTCCAGGGCGCTCCGGAAATAACCGGGGACCTGATCCTCGTGGAATGAGTAAGTCAGGTATCGCGGGCCCCTAGGAGCGTGGTCTTGACGAGGGGCTGGAGGGGCCTGCCGAGGAGGTGGACCCTGATTATCTCGCCTGGGTTGTGGCGGTACATTACGTGGAGGGGCCGGCCGGTTCTGGGGCTGCCACTGCTGGGCCGGGAACTGAGCCCGTGGAGGCGGATTCCTGTGAGGCTGTGGAGCTGGCCTCACCGGCAGCAGCTCCAACGGCCTGGGGGCCTCTATCTGGGCAACAGCAGCGGGCTCAGCCCTGCTGACTCTCCTTGCAGGGATCATAGGAGGCAGCGGGTGTGCCTGATTGGCATGTTGCAGGGCTTCCTCGAGACGTTGAGCTTTGTCTGAGAAGTCCCTGAACCCTCCGGGGTAATTCTGAGTGATCAAGGAAGGGACCATCTCGGTCTTGACGTTCCCGACACACATTGTCAGCAACTGCTCCTGAGTCAATGGCATGTCGAGGGAATACGTGAGACCCTTCCATCGGGCGACGAAATCCGCAACTTGCTCATCAGGCCTTTGCTTGCACTTGAAGAGGTCTGCGATACTCGTCTTCCGGATCGTGGAACTGAACTGATAGAGGAACTGTCTACGAAGGTCCTCCCAGCTAGTTATCGACCCGACGAGGAGCTGGCTATACCAGACAAATGCTGGCCCTTCTAGTGTCTGGACAAAGCAGCGAAGCTTAACGGCCTCCTGCTGCGCCGGAGTTCCCAACATAGGCCCGCACCTCGAGTTGAAATGGGTCAAATGCTGTGGCGGATCTCCAGTCCCGTTGAAGGGGGCGAAAGTGGGATTCCCGAATCCCGGAGGTGCCGACATGTCATCCACCCAAGCTGGGTATGGCTTGCCGTCCGGTGGGATCGCCACTTGCCGAGTCTCCAAGGCTTCCAAGAGGGCGATGAGTGCCGCCATCGGATCGTCCGGACATGGGTTCCAGTCCTGGCGAGGATCTCTAACCACGAGCGCATTGCATGGCCCTTCAATCGGGTCGTCGACCGGGTCGTCGAACTCGGCAGCTCGTGGGATGGCGGGCGGAGCGGCCCTTGGGGCAGCGGGAGGAATCCGAGTGGGGTCTCTCAGGTAGTCGCACCGCTCGGGAGGGTGTGGTGAAACATACCGCGCCCTCTTGCCATAGGCAATGGCCTCTCCCCTGTCGGCAAACACGGCATAATCACAGTTGCCCGGGAGAGTCTCGTCGAGGAGTGGTTGTTCCTGTCCCTGCTGTCCTGGCCTAGGATCACCGTAGTCAGGCCGCTACTCTGCAGCGCGCTCGACGAGGAGCTGGTCAACTAGCTTCTTCTGCTCGGCGAGCTATTGACGTAGCGTGACCTTCTCGGGATCCTCATCCGCCCTCTGCATGGAGGCAGATGGGTCGGCGGGCTTTATAGCCCCGCCGTGCTCTTTACCTTTGCTGACGTTTCGGCCCAACGTCAGTGCTTCAGTGGGTGTGGGGAGACCCAGGAGGTTCTTCTGGTGATGCGTAACTCTCACCGATGGATCCAACAACGGCTTGTCTTCGGGGGAGAGCCCCCGTCGAGAAGTTCCAAGCCGTTCCCCTCTCCTGACAGGTCAGCCATATTGACCGTTTCCGTCCCTGGGGATGTACCCTCAGGGCCACCCAGTGAATCGGGCTGTCGGCGAATCGCACTGAAGCGTAGGGTAGCGTACTGCCCCCATCCACGGATATACACGTGGGGGGTGGCTTCCTCGATATCCTTGAAGAGTACTTGAAAGCACTCAACACATCGTTGTAGGAGGGCCTCGTGGTGCCCAAATGACCCGGGGTGCCGAACCGCGGGGAGCGTGGCCAGGCCAATCTGACGGCACTGCTCACCAATATCCTCCAGGTGCACTTGACTCCTGGGATATGGCATTTGAAGGCGGTGAAGACGGGAGTGAGTCTCCCGGAGAGTTCGGCGGAAGCATTCGAACTCATCCGGGGTGAGTGATTCGGGTGCATCAAAGTCCGGTCCTGCGACTGGCCAAAACTTCTCAGGGAAGTGGCCTTCTGCAAGGACGGTCCAGAAGCTCCACGACTCAAACTCGGGACCCAGGTCTCCTTGGTCCTCTTAAATGACTGGGAATGGACGGGGAACCGGCAGTGGTGCCGAGGCGGGCCGTCGGGCCGACGGGCTGGCCGGCGGTGAATACGTCGAGCAGGCCGATTGGCCTCCATATCCCGGGCCGCCCTCTGAGGGTGGCGGTGCCCCAGCTACCACATCACGATAGGACGGGCCGGCGAGCGAACATCCTGCCGTGGCGTCAGTGCTCACTGAGGGTGCACTAGATCGTGGTTCGACCGTCGGTCCCCAGAAAAAGTCTCCGGCTTCTCCGATCGAGGTAGAAGGCGCTTCCGGAGGGGCCGGTACCAACCGCAAGCTTGATCCTTGGGGGTCTACCAGGCCCTCGCTACTCCGGATATACCTCCGGAGAGAAGTGGGGATCACATCGATCTCGCTCTCGGGGAGTACGAGGCTAACGTGCAGCATTCCTACCCCTACCCTTGACTGGCGGGATTGGGTGGAGGGATCTGTCGCCGAATCGTACTCCGCCTCTGTATCAGAGAAACGAACCGGTCGGATCTCTGTTCGGAATTCCCTAACATTCCTCCCTCGACGTCGACGCCTTGCCTTCCTGCCCCTGGGTGGTTCTTCGGGGCATGGATGATCTCTGTCCTGGCGTCCTCCGGCCGCACCGGTGCTGGGGCCAAGAGGACTGGAAACCAAGGTGCGAGAAGCACCGGGACAGATATCAAAGGGGACGCGGGGAGAGATGATTCCGGGCAGGCCTCCGGGCCGGGATCGGAAGGTGGGATGACCCATGCCTCTTGGATCGGCCACACGGAGTAGACCCTGCTGGTGAATAGCGCTACCGCGAGGTGGTCCGCAGTGGCTATTGCCTGTACCAGCAACTGGGAGAGTCGACCCAACATGCCTTTGGGGCGGTCGGGGCCTCGATCCAGGTCGGGCATAGAAGTGCCCCTGCTCAGGATGCGCAGGGGCCTGGTGACTGGAGCCAGCAGTGGCTTGGGCCAACGCGGCCGCTGTTGCTAGGGCCCCAAGGTGGGCATCCTCTTCCACTCGTGCCCGACGTTGGCGTCGGGACAGACGAGTCGGGATGAGCGGCGCGGGCAGGTGGAGAGCCCGTTCTTCGACTTGAGAGGCCTGGCGGCGATGTCGCTGTGGCTTGACAGGAGCCCTTATCGCGGATCCCTGGAGAGAATCTCAGATAGGGTGGTCCTGGGCATCTTCCACCTCATCCGCATAGGGAAAGGAGCTGTCGGAGCGTTCCGGGGATAAACTCCTGAAGCGGTTGGACGTCGAGGTAGGCAGCGGTGCCTCCCTGCGCGGCCCTCGGGGGCGGCGTTGGTGGCGAGGTGCAGCTCCCTCGAGGTCTAGGCGAGCCATGTCCCTGGTGGGGATGACTCCCTCTTCCTCATATCTCCGCACCAAGTTGTTGATCACCCTTCTCTGGATGACCTCCGAGGGGGAGAGAGGGCGTGGTTGTCCCGCAGTTGCGGCTGCTGGGATGACTGTGGAACGGGCAGGACCGCACGGAGTAGCCGCGTCGGCGTTTCCCCTACCCCTGCGCTAGTGGGCGGGCGGTGATCGGGCACTGGATCGGGTGACCTGATTCCTGAAAGTAGGGAGAAGAACTCGTTAACACTGACAAGAAAAGGAATCGACAACCAACCGTTAGTGCCACGACGCCTTCCGTGGGGGGGAACCAGGCCATCGACGTCGTGAGACGGAGTGCTCGATTTCCCTTCCCAAGCCCCTGGCGGGTAAAAACTGAATGCTCGGTCGGGCAACATGCTGGTCTTCCAACACCTCTGAAAGCCATCGGTCTTCATATTGAGGAGAAGAGATTCACGTCGGGTTCACAATTTTTCTGTTTCGGTGCGGATGTGCGTCGGGCTTCTGTTCCGATCCTGTTCCGCCAGGACGCGTTTGCGCGTGCGCCCGTCGACCCGAGGGGATGGGAGCGCGGCTTGTGGTCCCGCAGTCCCGCTTTCCAAAGGCGGGCGGCATCCATCCCTTGTTCAGGGACGTCTTCTCCTTGATCGAAACCGGGATGATGGGATGTCGGCTCCTCCTTCCGTGGACGTCTCCTCGGAACTCGTCGCCTAATCCGGGTCTCCCTCATAGATTTAAGAATGTTCGTGAATCTCGTTCCCGGCGCCATATCTCTATGGACACTGGTTAATTACGCTGCTTCCGCCCAGACGTTCCAAGGAGTCTGGTCGGGGCAGCAACCTGCGGTGAGGAGACCGGGTAGCTCCGGGCGTTGGGGGCTTGTCTTAACACTGCGGCTCTGCATGTCTGTCTTCCGTCCCTAATAGGGCTTCTCGAAGGCATGATGGCCTGAGGCATCCTGCGCTGGGTACGGGGAACTGCGTCACCTGAGGTTTTCCTCAGCTTCCCATGTTTAACACGGGGTATTCCGCGAGTTTAACGTCCAGCGGGGACGGCATCGGACTGATCAACACGAGGAGTGGATCAGATGACAGAACCCCTTGTGGGGAACCTCCGACGCTGGGGCCAGCACATGGTCGGCTTCCCGAGTGAAGTGGAGTGGAATGAAATGGCATGACCCCACCAGGATGTGGCGGCCCGGGTAAGGGTCAGGATGGATGGAGTGAAGAGCTTGGACCCCATAGGGGCTTCCTACGTACCGCGCGTTAGCGCGGATCAAAGTCAGCGTAGTTCGGATATACAGTTTAACGTCATGCTGGACGTTGGCAAGCCGACTCACAAGGAGGTCGAGGCTGCCGAGCGGAGGATTGAACCGAACCACCTCGCACAGAGGGGGATGGAACGGCCGGGTGGATCACAGTTTCATGTCATGCTGGACGATGGTGTTTGGGGCTTACACCCTAAGGAGGCCCATATGCGGAAAAGCTCATTTGGAGAGGGACTTGGGCCGAAGGTGGGAGACCTCGATCCCTGTCACGCCCTCTACTGGCTTCGGCAGTGGGGAAGCACAATGGATATACACATGTGCAGTCCCCCACAAGGGCGGATTCATAGGTGAATCGACGCGAATGTGAACCCGGGAGGGGTCCACTGATGGACGAACCGACGTGAATACGACCGGGACGACCAGGTGGTGGGCTTGAACCTCAGGGAGGCTTCCTACGTACCCTGTTTAGGAGACAGGGATCAAAGTCCACGTAGTTCATTCTGTCAGGACTTACGCACTGAGGCAGCCCGGATGCGGCAAAGCTCAGTTGGAGAGGGACTTGGGCCGAAGGTGAGAGACCTCGATCCCTGTCACGCCCTCTACTGGCTTCGGCAGTGGGGAAGCACAATGGAGATACACATGTGCAGTCCCCCACAAGGAACTAGGGGTTTCTAATACCCTACCCCCGTGGGCGAAGGCCACTCCAATAAATCGTCCCTAAAGAGGGGCAATCCCGACATCCCTGCAGAGACGAGCGGGTGGGGGCCACATCCAAACCGGGGGGGACCCTGCGTGCGAGGCACGAGATCGGGTGATGCGGACGGTTTAACGTCTTGCCGGACGAAGTACAGTTTAACGTCGTGTGTTGAGGACGAAGATGCTTGGCAGTTTAACGTCTTGCAGCGCGGACGAAGTACAGTTTAACGTCATGTTGGACGATGTACAGTTTAACGTCATGTTGGACGAAGATGCTTGGCAGTTTAACGTCTTGCAGCGCGGACGAAGTACAGTTTAACGTCATGTTGGACGAAGATGCTTGGCAGTTTAACGTCTTGTCGCGCGGACGTAGTACAGTTTAACGTCATGTTGGACGAAGATGCTTGGCAGTTTAACGTCTTGTCGCGCGGACGTAGTACAGTTTAACGTCATGTTGGACGAAGATGCTTGGCAGTTTAACGTCTTGTCGCGCGGACGTAGTACAGTTTAACGTCATGTTGGACGATGTATAGTTTAACGTCATGTTGGACGAAGATGCTTGGCAGTTTAACGTCTTGCAGCGCGGATGAAGTACAGTTTAACGTCATGTTGGACGAAGGTGCTTGGCAGTTTAACGTCTTGTCGCGCGGACGTGGATGGTGCCGCCGATGGGTTCGTGTCACTTCGCGCGAGCCTGGAGGGCCGCACGGGAAGACAACGCACGATGTGGGCACCCGGGATAAAGATCATCGGGCGCCACGCGGGCGGGTACCCTCAGGGGGTCAAAGGGAGCGACCCTGGTGGTTTGCGCGCAAAAGAGGAGCTTGGCGCGCAATACCGTGGGTCGGCGCGCAAATGGGTGGGCTGGCGCGCAATTGGGCCAGCGCTTTGCGCGCGGAAGATGGAGATTGCGCGCACCGGGCCTCTGATAGCGCGCGGGGGGCAACGGCCCATTCTTTAAAGAATGGCCACTTTAGTAAGGGGGGGGGGGTGCGCGCAATCGGGCTGGATTGCACACACCTGGGGGGCAATTGCGCGCAAGAGGCTTCTTTTGCGCGCGAAGGCTTTCGGGTGAGGAGTTGGTCAAAGGAAAGGAGCCAAAGGGGTTACGCGCGAAGGCGAACCCCGAGGCTTTCTTGCGCGAATGAAAGGAGGTTACCTGAAGATCGGCATTGCACGCGGAGGGGGTTGGATTGCGCGAACGAGCGACCCTTCGAATTCCGGCCACCTTCAAAACGTTGGGGGTCGCCTTGTATTTATAGGCGACCCCGGGCGCGGAATCTCGCCGCCGGCGCGCAATTCAGGGCGCGGGCGCAAAATTCCCTTCGCGGGCGCGGAATCGGGGCCCCGGCGCGCAAGGGAGTCGCGCGGGCCGCGGGCGCGCAAAATAGCACGCCGGCCCGGCGCATTGCGCGCATCCCGGGAGGATTGCGCGCTGCACTTCAACTTTGCGCGCGGGCCTCCAAAATTCCGCGCAAGGCCTCCGCTCCTTCCGAAACGTGCTTCTGACTCCAAATATGACCTCGCTTTCCGCATCCGGAGCTTCGTTTGGGAACAACGGACTTTTCCGGCGTCTACAGTAATTTTATAATAACTTTATATATATAAAAATTTTATTCAACTTTTCACCGCCTTTTACCGACTTCCTAGGAGAATTTGAAAATTCCCATAAAACATAATTTTACCGCTTCTATGAGTTGAATTTAGAAAATCCAAGAGACACAGTTAATATCAAGGAGTAATTTAATTCCCCGACCCCAGTTACCCAGAGTCGGTGCATTATTACATAACATTGGCATGATCACAAAATATCAAGTCTCGAAAGACCGATTATTTTAGTAGCCTTAGAGTCACTAGATACATTCATATGTCTTACCTTAAATGAAAAAAATGAAAAATTCAACAACATATTTTCTCCATATACCACACTAATATCCCCTCATACTATCCTTTCAGGTCATTCATAAAATACATCTTCACATCCTGGGAAAAATAAAACATAGAAAGGGGTGAGCTTAGATGCCCGGTAAGGATAACAATATAGCGAAAAGTTTTATAAATAAGAATACAAATTTAAGGAAATTTATAACAAAACAAAAGACTTTTAAACATTAAATTCAGCATAATATGGAAAAATAAAATGAAATAATTCCATTTACATATTCCTGTTGATATTCTACTAGTCAAATACTCACATGCAATATCAATAACCACATTCATAATGATTGAATGCATAATGCCAGACTATCATAACCACATAGTCAAGGCCTTGTGCCAAGACTAAAAAAAATATTTTTTCAATGACTTGTGAAAAGACACTATTTTGTCTCATGAGAATTATCAATGCATTGAGAAGCTATAATGGGCTCCACCCGTCACTTACTAAGTCCAATGCATTCCCATATGAAAAGGTTTAAACATAACATAAACATTCGTATTAATAAAAGCATACAAAATGTATATACATTCTCCATAAAAAATGAATGGTATAAAAATAACATTTCAATAGTCAAACATATAACAAAACCTTCAATACAATATGAACATTTTTTATCATAATAAATCAACTTCAAATAAGCTTAAAATCTATCAAAGGATGCTGACATAGATGACATCAAAACTATTTGAGAGAAATATCTCTTTTTTGAAATAATTTAAAAATCACATAATTATAAAAGAAAAAATTTGTTTTGAAAATATTTTTATAAGCTTTTAAGGGAAGATTCAATGATTTTATAATGGCGGAAAATAGCTCCACCCGCCGTATAAGTTAAAAAAATACATTCTTACCTTATTTTTGTCGAAAAGGTTAAAAAGACATTATTTGGAAAATGACGGAAAAATTTTATTCAAACCATTTAATAAAAATTCAAACAAGGGTATAAATTATTTTAACCCATAGTGTAGTAAATATTAATAATATTTTGAAATACATTTTTAAGAAACATAGATGTGGATGATAAAGAGATCCCAGTAGATAATTACATATAAACAACCTCGGATGATAAAGAGATTGTGAAATTAACCCTTACCTTGTACTTTTCCATG
This sequence comes from Viscum album, assembly GCA_963277665.1. NCBI lineage: Eukaryota > Viridiplantae > Streptophyta > Magnoliopsida > Santalales > Viscaceae > Viscum > Viscum album. Next base: position 1,472,500,326 of record OY728158.1, read on the forward strand.
AATGAGGGTAGGTTAACCTCCTATATAATGATGAGATAATTTTTATTAAATTAGAGAATAATCATATATATTAATATGATATCATATATGATCTTTTAACATTGTTCTGTTAATAATATCTTAGTATTTTCGTCATTTCGGGTGTTAACGGATTCGTTTTCCATTATATTCTTTGTTATGTAAGTCATATGTTTTATGTGTGGGATGCATCTTATTCATATCCAGAATGATATAAAGTCTTTAAAAATTATTTTTAATCATAAAAGGAAAATTAGTCTTGAATGGATACGATGGGGAATGAATCTCAGCACGTTCGTGGAGACGGTAATCCGTACGTACGTACGAGTAACAATACCATTTTTCTGATATTAAAATAATATATAATTGGATGGTATATCAAATATAAAGAATAAAAATCATTTTATATTTATTATTTACATCAATTACACATCATTACCATACCCATCCAAATAATAATGTTTTTAATAACAATTACACAATGACGTGTAAACGGTAAGCCGTACGTACGCACGTATGGTGACATGTCATTAAAAGGATAGATAGAATACTGAATATGGTTGTACCATATTTATAATAAAATCACAGTATATAGAAGATACTGTAGTTTTTAATTTAGAATGGAAATAACAATGAAAGAATAAGTGGAAGAAGAAAGGAACTTGAAAGAGGGTGGTGAAAACATTACCTCTTCTTCGGGTTCTTCCTTTTGAATTGATCAAAAGGGCTCCTTAGATTGGTTTTATGATCAAAATAAGGCCTCTAAGTTGAATTGAGGGATGTTGAGATGATATTTGTGCAGGGTTTGGCCAATCCAATAGTCTTTTAAGGTATGAATAATTGGTTATAAGTGGTGTCCTTTTATTAGGGGGAGGAGGGGCTCTTTAGAAAAAACTTAAAGTATTATTTTATAATTAATTCATATTCGGTTTATAATGGCTCCAAACACGATTCTTTAATCTCTATGGTGGGTATGGGTTGCAAAAACCTCATCAAATATATTTTAGATAGGGTTTTGTCACAATATTAACCTTATCGTTTAGATTTAACTCTTAGTTAAATAGTTCGACATTTACCATGTCTCTTTTTATTTTTATATTATATAGTTATTAAACGTACTATATACTTCAAAGATACCACCAAGTGGTCCATTAATGATAAAAATATCATTATATATGTCCTTTTTCCAAACCTTAGATTTTTACGAATATAATATCAATTAATAATATAAGTTGTTTTTCAAATACTCTTTTATGTCAATTTTGATACTATTGGGTATCTTGTTTTTGATAAATTTATAACAGGATTATTACTTCGAATAAAAATCATATAACTAGTCCTAATATGTCATATTAACATAAAAATTTACTGGAATCCATAAAAAGACTCATATTACATTTATTTGAATATTTATAATATCAATTATTTTAATATTTTATTAATCAGGTAATTACTGCATCACCATTGTGTCATAAATAAATTAAATCATTTAATGTATAAAAATTATAAAAAAAATACCATTATGTATGAAATATTTTTATATTTATAATTAATATTTATAATCGAATTTATCTTATGTATAACTCTATATTAAAATTTTTTAATTATTAATCTGTGATTTTAACTCTTTTAACTCTTCATTGAATTAAATAATAATAAATGTCCTAATCTAATCCAATTGGACCAAAGAGGTTCATATTTTATTCCTAAGGTTATTTTGGTCGAATTATACTTATCCAATAGAATTAGGACATGTGTTAGGTTAATAATAGTATCATTTTTACCCTTAATTACCCTATTTACTTTTTACCGTGGTAAATAAAAGTAAAAAGTTACAATTCACCAAAAATTATTTTTATTTTATTGAAACAAATTTAACTCCTTGATATTAACCATGTATCTTTTATTTTATAAATTACACTCATAGAAGTGGTAAAATTAAGTTTTATGCAAATTTGCAAATTCTCATTGGAGATGGGTAAAAGACGGTGAAAAGTTCAATAAATTTTTTCTATATCTAAAATTATTATAAAATAACTCTAACAAATTACATTGAAATTATATAGGTATTTTGTATCTATTTTGACATAAAATAAATTTAAATAAAATAATTAATTATTTAAATAAAAATTTTGTTTTAAACTATAACTCAGTGTTTTTTCACTATTCATCAAAAATTGAATGTTTTCAAAAAAATACCAAAAATTCACCCTTGGCTAATTTCGATATTATGAATCCAAAAATGAAGTCCATTTTGAAAGATAAAATTTATAAAATTTCAAAAAGTGGGTATTACTATTCATAACGACTAGTTTGATTGGTTGTGGTGTGTTAGAAATCGAAGTTGCGTACAACACACGCTACTATATTATTCAAAGGGAAATGTACAGTGGAAGCTTGGGGTGATACATTCTACCCTCCTTCAAATAATTTCATCCTTGAAATTTCTAGGATATTATTGCATAAAATGACTCGGGTGGTTCTTCATCATAAGTTCCTTGGGTTCCCAAATTGCCTCTTCCATATTATGGTTTCTCCATAGAACTTTTACCAGACGAGTCGTCCCGTTTCTTAGCACTTGTTCTTTGGAATCAAGAATCCTGATGGGCTCTCACAATAAGATAGATCATGTTCCAGTTCTAATTCCTCATAGGTGAGTATATTCATTGGGTCAGGCATGTATCCTCTCAACAGTGATACATGGAACACATCGTGAACTTTGGGGAGATTTGGCAGCATTTCTAAATGGTAAGTTACTGCCCCAATTCGTTCTAGAATTTCAAAAGGTCTGATGTACCTGGGCCTTAGATTACCTTTCTTACCAAAATGTATAACTCCCTTCCATGGATATACTTTCAAGAAAACATGATCTACTTCCTGAAATTCCATATTCTTCCATCAGTTATCGGCATAGCTCTTCTGCCTACATTGAGCTCCTTTGGTGTGGTGTTGGATTACCTTCACATTTTCGATTGTCTCCTCCACCAGTTCTGGGCCTATGAGTTTTCTTTCACCAACATCATCCTAATATGTTGGTGTATGACATCTCTTTCCATATAACTCTTCATACGGTGCCATCCAAATACTTTAATGGAATCTATTGTTATAGGAAAATTCTATCAGAGGTAAATATTGATCCCACATACCCTGAAGTTCAAGTGAGCAAGATCTCAAAATTTCTTCTATGGTATGAATATTCCATTATGATTGTCCATCTACTTGAGGGTGGTAGGCATTGCTCAAATGAAGTTCAGTATCCAGTGATTTATGAAGACTTTTCCATTATATTGATGTAAAATGGGGATCACAATCAGAAACAATAGATAGGGGTACTCTATGAAGTCTCACAACTTCATTAATATATTGTCTTGCTAGATGTTCAAGTGGTAGATCTTCTCTTATAGAAAGAAAATGTACTGACTTGGTAAGACGATCAACAATGACCCATATTTCATCATTCCTTCTAGTAGTCTTTGGTATCCCCATGACAATTTCTATAGTGATATTATCCCATTTCAACTCAGGTATGGGAAGAGGTTTCATAACTCCTCTAGGTCTTCCAGCTTTCACTTGTTGACAAACCATACATCTTGACACAAAATCAGCAATATCCCACTTCATGTTGTCCAACAAAAAATGTTCCTTCAAATCTCTATACATTTTGGTGCTCCCAGGATGAATAGAGAAATTGGAACTATGAGCATCAACCAATGATTCCCTTTTCAGATCAGGTATATCGGTAACACAATGTCTCTTCCCAAATTTCAAAATTACATCTTCATACACAAAGTCACTCAATATTTCATCATTCACAGCTTTAATCTTTTTTGAAACTCTTCATCATCGGTATGAGAACTCTTTATCCATTCTAGTAAAGATGGTTTGCTAGCCATTTGAAAATTTATCGATGTTTCACCTTCCATGATGATTCCCATATCCATATTTACTATATTAATGAAAATAGCATCCCTCTAAACTCTCATCTTGTTCAAAACCCCATTATCTTATCTACTAAAAGCATCTGCAACCTTATTTGCCTTCCACGGGTGGTAGTGTATCGTCCAATCATAATCCTTGAGTAGTTCAAGCCATATCCTTTTCCTCATATTGAGTTCTTTATCTGAGAAAATATACTTTAAACTCTTGTGATCATTATATATCTCACACTTTTCACCATAGAGATAGTGTCTCTATATCTTCAAAGAAAATATTACATCTACCTACTGAAGATCATGAGTAGGATAGTTTTGATCATGAATGTTTAGCTGTCGTGATGCATAGACAATGACCCTATCATTCTGCATAAGGACACAACCAAGTCCTTTATTTGAAGCATCACTATAAATAACAAACCCATCATTCCCCGATGGTAGAGTCAAGATAGAAGCAATGAATAATCTTCTCTTCAGTTCTTCGAAAAATTCTTCACACTCTTTTGTCTAAAAAACTTTAACCCCTTTACGTGTGAGCTTTGTTAATGGGTTATCCAATCAGGAAAAATTATGGACGAAACGTTGATAATAACCTTCTAAACCAATAAAACTGCGTACCTCGGTTATACTCATCGGTGCTGGTCATTCTTGGATTGCTCTCATATTAGCAGGATCAAAAGAGATTCCATCCTTAGAGACAATATGGCCAAGAAAAGAAATCTTCTGAAGCTAGAACTCACACTTACTAAACTTCCCATATAATTCATTTCTTCTCAGAGTCTTCAATATAATGCACAAGTGATTTACATGATCTTCGTATATGTTGGAGTATACCAAGATATTATCAAAAAATACCACTACAAATTCATCAAGATGTTATTTGAAAACTATATTCATTAGATCCATGAAAACAAATGGTGCATTAGTCAGCCCGAAAGGCATTACTGTAAACTCGTAATGCTCATACCTAGTTTGAAATGCTGTCTTTGGAATGTATTCCTTCTTCACACACAACTGATGATATCTAGATCGAAGGAAAACATTTGAAAAGTATTGAGCTCCATGTAGTTGGTAAAATAAATCATCAATGCGAGGTAGGGGATACTTGTTCTTTATTTTTATAGCATTGATCTCCCTGTATTCGATACATAACCTCATAGATTCATCTTTCTTCTTATAAAAAAGGACAGGGTCTCCCCATGGAGAAACACTTGGGAGAATAGATCACTTATTACTCAATTCCTCTAGTTTCCTCTTTAGTTACACTAATTCCACAATGTCCATTCAATAAGGGGTCTTCAATATGGGCCTTGAACTAGGAATTAAATCAATGGAAAACTCAATTTCTCATTATGGAGGATGTCCAGGTAAATCATATGAAAACACATCTACATATTATTTCACAATAGGAACATCCTCTATTTGAACATTCCTTTCCTCACCCACAGTCATTTCATTCTCTTCCTCCCCAATAATTGATTTTAGTTGAGCTACTAAGGATGGATCTAGATAAGAATTAGGTGGTGATGATTCATCTCTAAATATAAGGTGTTCTTTATCATCATCATCTAAAATTGTAACCTCCTTCTTCTTAAAATAAATCTTCTCATCATGGTACAAAATCCAATCCATACCGAGGATTATATCAAACTCAATCATAGGTATGACTATGATATCAGTAGACAAATAACATTTATATGCTCTATTGGGAGCTGATTAATAGAAATTTGTAGCAATGATACATCCTTTTATGAGTTTTAACTGATAACTCCCATGTTAAATAAAATTGGAAATATCTAATTTTCCTAGAAAACTAGGAAGTTATGAAACAATGCGATGATCCAGAATCAAATGAAGCATTTTATAAACTTGAAGAAGCCATTAAATTACCTGCCACCACATTTTTCAGAGCTTCTACCTTAGCAGTAGTGATACCATAAGCTTGGCCTTGATCCCTTGGCCTTTTTTGAGGTAAGTTCCTCTGATGCTTAGGAAATTATTTGCATAATGTCCCATCTCCTTGGAATGGTAGCAATGAACATCGATTTCTTTGTTCTTCCCCTTGAAATCATGAGCTAGGTGGCCTTTTTCACCACACTTATAACATACTCTAATTCCCTTCAAGAAAGTACGAAGGTGTTTCTTCCCACATTTAATGCAGGATATATATTCAACTTTTCCCTTTCTTCCCCTTATTTTCATTCCCTGAGTGATCGGAAGATCTCTTCTTCTCTTACTTTACTTTAAAGTCATAAGAGTTAAATAATTCCGTTTCTTTCTTGATAATACATGAGAAAATATCATTGTACGACGAGAAGGATTATGAGACTAATACTCAACAGAGGAACAGTTTTAACCCATCAAAGAAATTATCAATCTTACTTCTTGGGTTATGTATATAATCTGTAGCATGCCTCCCTAACCTTGTAGAGTTAGCCTCATAATATGCGACATTCTCATCCTCATTTTTCCTCAGACTCAGAAATTTCCTTTCTATATCTGGTCGATGGTCACGAGGAAAGTGTTTTTCTAAGAAAATCTCATTAAACTACATCCATTCCATACTTGATACTTCATCATCTTCCTTCGTGTTTTGAATCAATGACCACCATTGATCAGAATCTCCAGTGAGGTGGTAAACTACCATGATAACTTTTTCCCTTTCACTACTCCCCAAGGCATGAAAAATTTTCTCTAAAGAATTTATCCATTTCTTACCTAATAGTGGATTTTTACCCCCCATTGAATTTTGGTGGTTTTTTCCTCATGAAGAAATCTAACATTGATCCTCCATGATGTGAATCAGGGTGCTCCATATGGGTAAGGTTATTATTCATAACCTAAGTGAGTTTTCATAGTTTGGTGATTAGCTGATCAGCACCAGTTGCATCACCAGCTCCACTATAATTATATTGAGCAGGAGGGAAATCCCTATATGGAGTGAGTACATTGATATTGTTTCCATTCCTTCCATTAAGAACCATTTATAAACAATGGAATAAACTAGATCAGTTTATGTATCAAAATAAATAATTCCAAACATGTAAAACAATTAACAAAAATTGAACAGATTATGAATATAATTCATAATCATAGAAATGTTTTATTTGAGTAATTATGTACTCATAAACCCTTCATAATGGTTTGTAATAAAAATGAGAATTATCATAAGCATATCCCCCGGGAGTGTCGTAACCAAGAGTGCAGCAAGGCCCGTTGTTGTGCACCAGTTCCCATTCGAGTCTAGCTCAAAGCGGTGTTTTTTTGGTTTTACCCCTATGTACATCTGTGCCAGAGTCGCCTCTGCCTACTCGTATCCAGACAGGGAAGTATTTCTTGGAAAACTCACAAAATCTCTACAATACCAAAATTCTAGGAAGTTATTCTATACTAATACTCAATGTCAATCTTAGGTCTATGTGCTCTAATTAGATTTTATCTAAATATAGTTTCTCAGGATTGTACTAAACCTCCATCTGATACAAACTATAACACCCCGAGCCCAGTTACCCAGAGTTGGTGCATTATTACATAACATTAGCATGATCACAAAATATCATGTCTCGAAACACCGATTAGTTTAGTAGCCTTGGAATCACTAGATACATTCATATGTCTTACATTACATGATAAAATGAAAAACTACAACAGCATATGGTCTCCATAGACCACACTCATATCCCCTCATACTACCCATACAATTCATTTATAAAATACTTCTTCACATCCTGGGAAAAATAAAACATAGAAAGGGGTGAGCTCAGATTTCCAGTAAGGATAACAATATAGCGGAAACTTTCATAAATAAGCATAAAAATTTAAGGAAATGGATAACTAAAAAAAGACTTTTAAACTTAAACTTCCACATAATATGGAAAAAATAAAATAAAATAATTCCATTTACTTATTCACATAGATATTATACGAGTTGAATAATGACATGCAATATAAATAACCACTTTCATAATGATGGAATGCATAATTCTAGACTCATAACCACATAGTCAAGGCCTTGTGCCAAGACTACAAATAAGATTTTGTCAAGGCCTTGTTCCAACACACTAGTTTGTCTCAGGAGACCTACCGATGAATCGAGGAGCTATAACAGGCTCCACCCATCACTTACTAAGTCCAATGCATTCACATATGAAAACGTTTAAACATAACATAAACATTCGAATTAAAACTAGCATACTAAATGTAAATACTTTCTCCATAAACCATGAATGGTATAAAAAAACATGTCCACAGTCAGACATATCACAAAACCTTCAATACAATAAGGATGTTTTGTATCATAATAAATCAACTTCAAATAAGCTTAAAATCCATCAAAGGATGTTGACATAGATGAAATCAAAACTATTTGAGAGAAATATCTATTTTTTTTGAAATAATTTAAAAATCACTTTATTATAAAAGAAAACATTTTCATTGAAAATATTCTTATAAGCTTATAAGGGACGATTCAATGATTTTATAATGGTGGAAAATAGCTGCACCCGGCGTATAAGTTAAAAACGACATTATTACCTTAATTTTTTTGAAAAGGTTAAAAAGACCTTTTTTGGAAAATGATGGAAAGATTCCTTTCAAACCATTTAATAAAAATTAAAAAAAGGGTATAAATTAAATTAAACGATATTCTATTAAATAGTAATAATTTTTTTAAATTCATTTGTAAGAAACATGGATGTGGATGATAAAGAGATCTTAGTAGATAATTACATATAAACATCCTCAGATAATAAAGAGATTGTGAAATTAACCCTTAACTTGTAATTTTCCTTCGTTATGGGTAGGTCAAACTCCTATATAATGGTGAAATAATTGTTATTAAATAATACAATAATAATATCCATTAATATGATATCATATATGATCTTTTAACATGTTCTGTTAATAATATCTTAGTATTATCGTCATTTTGGGTGTTAACGGATTCGTTTTACTTTATATTATTTGTTATGTGAGTCATATGTTTTATGTATGGGATGTATCTTTTTCATATCCAGAATGATATAAAGTCTTTAAACATTATTTTTAATCATAAAATAAAAATTAATCTTGAATGGATATGATGGAGAATGAATCTCATCGCGTTAATGGAGACGGTAGTCCGTACGTACGCACGAGCGACAATATCATTTTTTGGATATTAAAATAATATATAATTGGATGGTATATCATATATACAGAATCATTATCATGTTATATTTATTATTTAAATAAATTACATATCATTATCATACCCATACAAATAACAATGTTTTAAATAACAATTACACCACGACGTGGAGACGGTAAGCTGTATGTATGCACGTATGATGACATGTCATTCAAAGGATGGATAGAATACTAAATATGGTTGTACCATATTTATAATAACATCAAAATATATAGAAGATACTGGAGTATTTATTTTATAATGTATATAACAATGAAAGAAGAAGTGGAAGAAGAAAGGAACTTGAAAGAGTGTGGTGAAATCATTACCTCTTCTTCGGGTTCTTCCTTTTGATTTGATCAAAAGGGATCCTTAGGATGGATTTATGATCAAAATAAGGAATATATGGTTAAGTTAGTGAATTTTATAGGATATTGGGGTAGTTTTTGGCTGATAAAAAAGGCTTTGAAGATATGAATAATTCGTTAGAAGTGGTGTCCTTTTATAAGGGGGGAGGGGCTCGTTAGGAAAAACATAAAGTATTATTTTATAGTAAATTAAAATTCGGTTTATAATTGCTCCATACTAGATTATGTAAATTCTAATGTGGTTATGGGTCGAAAAACACTCAACCAATATATTTTTGGCAGGTTTGGGTCACTATATTGACCTTATCTTTAATATTTAACTCTTAGTTAAATAGTATGACATTTACCATGTCTCTTTGTATTTTTATATTATATAGTTAATAAACTTACTATATACTTCCAAGCGACCCCCAAGTGGTCCATTAATGAAACACCTATCATTATATAATTCCTTTTTCTGATCCCTAGATTTTTAGGAATATAATAAAAATTAATAATATAATATTTGTTTTAAAAACTCTTTTATGTCAATTTTGACACTATTGGGTATTTTGTTTTTGATAAATTCATAACAGCATTATTACTTTAAATAAAATTCATATAAAAAATAATAATATGTCATATTAAAGAATAAAATAATTTTAATTAATTAAAATTCTCAAATTACATTTATTTGGATATTTATAATATCAATAAGTTTAATATTTCATTAATTATGTAATTACTGCATCTCCATTGTGTCATAAATAAATATAATTATTTAATGCCTAAAAATTATAAATCAAATAAAATTATGTAGTAAATATTTTTATATATATAACGAATATTTATAACAGAATTTATATTATATATAACCCTATATTAAAAATGTTTTAGTTATTAAACTTTGATTTTATCCCTTTTAACTTTTCTTTGAATTAAATAATAATAAATGTCCTAATCTAATCCAAGTGGACCAAAGTGGTTCATATTATATTCCTAAGGTTGTTTTTGGTCGAATTATACTTATCCAATAGAATTAGGACATGTGTTAGGGTAATAATAATTTCATTTTTACCATTAATTACCCTATTTACTTTTTACTGTGGTAGATAAAATTAAAAAGTTACTATTCACCAAAAATTATTTTTATCTTATTCAACCACATTTTACTCCTTGATATTATCCATGTCTCTCTTATTTTCAAAATTACACTCACAGAAGTGGTAAAAGTATGTTTTATGTGAATTTGAAAATTCTCCTAAAAGATGGGTAAAAAGGCGGTGAAAAGTTCAATAAAATATTTATATATCTAAAATTATTATAAAATGACTCCAATGAATTAAATTGAACTTATATAGGTATTATGTATCTATTTTGACCTAAAATAAATTTAAATAAAATAAATAACTATTTAAATAAAAATGCAGTTTTAAAAAATAACTCAGTGTTTTTTCACTATTCATCAAAAATTGAATTTTTTTAGAAAAATACAAAAAATTCACCCTAGGCTAATTTTGATATTATAAATCCAAAAATGAAGTCCATTTTGAAAGATAAAATTTATAAAATTTAAAAAATTGGGTATTACTATTCATAACAGCTAGTTTGATTGGTTGTGGTGTGTTAGAACTCGAAGTTACGTATAACATACACTATTTTATTATTAAAAGGGAAACATATTGTGGAAGCTTGGGGTGTTACAAGTAAAATGTGGTTCAATAAGATAAAAATAATTTTTTTGGTGAATAGTAACATTTTACTTTTATTTACCACTATTAAAAGTAAATAGGCTAATTAAGGGTAAAATGATATTATTATTACCATTACGCATGTCCTAATTCTATTGGATAAGTGTAATTCGACCAAAAACAACCTTATGAATAAAATATTACCCTTTAGGTAAACTTGTATTAGATTAAGACTTTTATTATTATTTAATTTAAAAAAGAGTTAAAAGTGTTAAAATCAATGTTTAATAACCAAACCATTTTCAATATACGGTTATACACAAGATAATTTCAACAAAAAAATTCATTAGAAAGATAAAATTATTTTATACATAATGGTATTTTATTTATAATTTTTAGAGATTAAATAATTAAACTAATTTATGACACAATGACGAAGCAATTTTTTCCATATTAATGATAGAATCAAATAAATGGTATTATAAATGTTAAAATAAATAAAATTTGAATATTTTGATTTCATTCACGAATTTTATTGGTTACTATGTCATGTTAGGATTGATTAAATAAATTTAGTTTGAATTAATAACGTTTTTATGACTTTATCAAAAATCAATTATTAAATAGTGTCAAAAATGAAATAAAAGCGTTTTTAAAACAAACTTTATATTATTAATTTATATAATATTCTTGAAAATCTAAGGATCATCCAAAGGACTTATATGATGAGAGTTATGTCATTAATGAACCATTTGAGGTTCGATTGGCAGTTTATAGTAATTTTATTTACGAAATAATATAAAAATAAAAAGAGACATGGTAAATGTCAAACTAATTAACTAAGAGTTAAATCTTAAAGATATGGTTAATATAGTGACCCAAACCGGTCTAAAACCACTTGGTTGAGTCTTTTTTGACCCATAACCACCTTATAATTTTAATAAATCATATTGGAGCCATTAGAAACCCAATATGAAATTATTATAAAATAATACATTATGTTTTTCATAAAGAACCCCTCCTCCCCCGTATAAAAGGACACCACTTCTAACCAATTATTCATAACTTCAAAGCCTTTTGGTTCAGCCAATCCCTGACAAAGTATCCTCTAAACTTCTCTCACTTCAACCTAGAGGCCTTATTTTGATCAGAAAGCCATCCTAAAGAGCCCTTTTGATCAAATCAAATGGAAGAACCCAAAGAAGAGGTAATGTTTTCACCACCCGCTTTCAAGTTCCTTCCTTCTTCTGCTTCTTCTTTCTTTGATATTTCCATTATAAAATAATAACTCCAGTATCTTCTATATACTATGATATTATTATTAATATGTTACAACCATATTCATTATTCTATCTATCCTTTGAATGACATGTCACCATATGTGCGTACGTACGGCTTACCGTCTCCATGTCATGGTGTAATTGTTATTCAAAACATTATTATTTGGATGGGTATGATAATGATGTGTAATTGATGTAAATAATAAATACAACATGATAATGATTTTGTATACATGATATACCGTCCAATTATATATTATTTTAATATCAAAATAATGATATTGTTGCTAATGCATACGTACGGACTACCGTCTCCACGAACGCGATGAGATTCATTCCCCATTGTATTCATTCATGACTAATTTTCATTTAATGATTAAAAATAATGAATAAATACTTTATATAATTATGGATATGAATAAGATTCGTCCCATACATAACAAATATGACTCACATAACAAATAATATAAAGGAAAACGAATCCGTTAACACCTGAAATGACGATAATACTAAGATATTATTAACAGAAGAATGTAAAAAGATCATATATGATATCATATTAATGTATATGATTATTGTATAATTTAATAAAAATTATTTCACCATTATACAAGAGGTTAACCAACCTTCAACCAAAGAAAAGTGCCAGGTAAGGGGTTTTCATCTCACTCCTTATTCCCGTGAGATTTGTGCCATACTGCAACTATTACCTTTTGTGTGGGGTATGTACTGCCTATAATTGTATTCATTGTGTAATAAAATTTAATTTATGTGTATTTAAATATTCATTGTATGATACCTCTTTCATGGGGTGTTTGTTTAGTATGTTACCAAATTGGTAAGGGCAGATATGAAAATCTCTTTATTATCTGAGGTTGTTTTTACGTAAGTATCTAAGGGAACATATTTATTATCCATGTCCACGTTTCATGAAAGAGTTTTAAAAAGGATTATTTTAAGGCACTTTTTAAAAAAACATCATTTCAAATGTTTTATATATTTATTCTTCTCAATCTTTCTCATTATATTCCATGTCTTTAAAATGAGATTTATGTATTTATTTATGTGGACATGAATGTTTTTAAAATTTTAATTCCATTCAAATGTTTCAAAGTGGTATGGGACACTTTGATTCAAAAAATTCGTTAAATGTCTTCCTTTCTAAATTGTGTGACTTTTAAATGTTCTCATGATAAAGGGATATTTCTCTCAATGAGTTTTACAAATAATTTTCACCTATTTCAACATCCTTAGATGGATTTTAAACTTGTTTGAAGATGATTTATTATAATGCAAATTTTCTATATTGTATTTAATGTTTTGTGATATGTTTGACTATGGATATGTTATTTTTATACCATTCATGGTTTAGAGATATATTATTGACATTTCGTATGATAGTTTTAATACAAATTATTATGTTATGTTTAAACCTTTTCATATGAGGAATGCATTGGACTTAGTAAGTGATGGGTGGAGAATACTATAGCTCCTCAATGCATCGATAGGTCTCATGATACAAACTAGTGTCTTGGCACAAGGCCTTGATAAAATCATATTTGTAGTCTTGGCACAAGGCCTTGATTATGTGGTTATGATAGTCTGTCATTATGCATTCCATTATTATGAAAGTGTTTAGTGAAATTGCATGTGATTATTTGACTAGTAGAATATCCATGTGAATAAGTTAATGGAATTACTTCATTTTATTTTTTTCCATATTATGCTGAAGTTCATGTTTAACAGTATTTTGTTTTAGGTATACACTGACATAAATGTTTATGCTTATTTATGAAGGTTTCTGTTATATTGTTTTCCTTACTGAGCATCTAAGATCACCCCTTTCTATGTTTTATTTTTCCCAAGATTTCAAGAAGTGTATTGTGATTGATATGAAGGGTTAAGACAAGGGAATAATGGTGTTCATAAAGGATTATATATGTTGTTTTATATGTTATAAATTTTAATGTAAAATTCATGTATGTAATCTATTTTCCAAGACTACTAAACCGATCAGTCCTACATGACTTGATTCCTTGTAATCATTCTAATGTATTAAAATAATGCATCGACTCTGCGTAACTCAGGTCGTGGCATTACAGTTTGTATCAGAGGAAGTTTAAAAATAAATTTGGAAGCTATATTTAGATAAACTATGAATAGAGCACATAGACATATGATATACTTTGGGGATTAGTGTAGAAAAAATTCCTTGAATGTTGGTAATGTAGAGATTTTGTGAGTTTTTCAAGAAAATAAGTCCCTATCTGAATACGAGTAGGTAGAGGCGGCTCTAGCAAAAATGTACCTAGGGATAAAACCTGAAAACACTGCTTTGAGCTAGACTCGAATGGGAACTGGTGCACAACAATGGGCCTTGCAGCACGCTTGGTTACGACACTCCCATGGGATATGCTTAGGATAATTATCATTTTCTTTACAAATAATTATGAAGGGTTTATGAGTATATACTTACTCAATGAAAACATATTTATGATTATGGATTATATACATAAATGGTTCAATTTATGTTAGTTATTTTACATGTTTGGAATTGTTCATTGCAATTTATAAACTGCCTAGTCTATGCAATTGTATAGAAATGGTTCCCATTAGAAGGAATTTGAACTACATCAATACGTATGATCCAAAGAGTAAGAAGGATCATATTTTTCATGGTATTAATCCATCATTTAGAAGGTAAATAGTCTCCCATGTATTCTCAACATATGATGAAATAATATCATGTGTTAATAAGATAACTAAAGAATTTTCTGAGTCCTATGGATTTGAAGGGAAGCAAGATAATAAAGGAATGGAAGTGAGAAATATGGATAAAGGGAAGATGGAAAATAAGAATTTTCCCATATGTGATAACTATGGGAAGAAACACCCTAGAACGTGCCTGAAGGGAATGAGAGTTTGTTATAATTGTGGAGAAAAAAGACACCATGTATGTGACTTAAATGGTAAGAAAAAGGTTTCAAATGTACAATGCTTCAATTGCAAGGATTTGGGACACTGCGTGAACCAATGTTCAAATCATTAGTGTATGCCCTAAATGATGTTATTGGATAATAATCAAGTTATGATACTACCAGAGATGAGGAGGAATGATTAGAGTTATTATGCTGTTATTAGAGAATTATGTCATTTGAGTGTTGTATCAACAATGTATTGGTTATAATAATTATAGAGTATATAACGATTGTACAACAGTACTATTTCATAAAGGACTTGAGATTGAGTGGAACCAAGAAAAGTGACTCAATTGCATGTTAATTTTTTTGAAAATATATGGTTGATAGAATGATAAACTATAATATGGTTCTGATACTGAGGTAGTGATTTTGGAATAATACATGATTGATTTGGATAAATTATATTGGATATTCGTTAATACCTTGAAACTGATTAATGATTTGTATATTCCACAATTTTTGGAGTTTACAACATTTTTAGATAGAATGATTATATCCATTATTCTATAAGTAATTAGGGATCATGAATGTAATCAATAAGGTTTTATGGTAATTCTGGATGTTGCAGTGTGTTAAATGAATACATGATGAAGTTGTTCACATGTTATTATGCGGAAAAAAGGATCTTCATAGTGTTTACCTTCATTATAAATTTTGGACTTTGAGTTTGGACAGAAGTATTTTGAATAATTATAGTTTGAGATTTTTTTTTGTATTTCCATAATAGGACAACCTGGAGGTCGGGCAGTAACCCGCCACCTCCGGCAAGGCCGCAAGACTTGAACCTGCAACCGAAGGGAGGCAAGGGTGTATCACATACCACTGGCCCACGTGATGTCCTGGATTGAATAATGTAGTCTTTTTTTAAATAAAATTCTTGTAGATGAATTTTAAATTCATTTTTTTGAACCCTATATGAATAGGATAAATCAAATATTATTTTTAAGTTATATTATCTTTTAGAGTGAAAGATGAGTTTGTGGTAGAAATTAGTTAAAGGATGGGAATCTACATTTCAAGTAAATATTTTTCTTCTTATCTTATTCTATGATGATAATAATTCTTATACTTTAGTGAAGGGATATTAAAAAAAAATGTGTTATCCTAATACCATATGTTTTATTGAACTGATGGTATTTTAAATCATCATAGATTGATGAATTTAAGGCCCTAAATTTTAAACTTGTTTGTGATTGATGACCTTAATCACTACCTATAAATATTTACGTTTTACCTCCAATTATATGTCTCTAATTGCAACCAATTTTCTCCAAATCGAGATCATAATTTTTTGGTGACCTTTCATTTCCCTTTTCCTCATATTAAGACAAAATTTTGTTATCCTAATTTCTGATGTGGGTTTTCCCAAAAGAATTTTCTATTTTCAACCTTTTATTTTCGAAAAATAATTTCAAATTGTGAGGATGTGATTTATTGAAGGGGGAATAATTTAACACCCCAAGATTCCATAGTACATTATTTCTTCAAAGTAATTCAATAACTTTCACTACATGCAACACCGTGTTATAGTGCACCATGACGGACCAAACTAGACGTTCAAAAGTAGTTATGAATAGTATTAACTGAATTTTTAACTTTATATAATCCTTATAATTTTAGAATCCATATTATGGGTTTCTTAGACATAATGTATGAACAAATACATTTTTTCAGATAAAACATGTATTTTTAAAAAAATGCAATTTTACCGCCTTTTAATGGTGAAACATTTTTAAATCCAATATTTTAAACTTTTATATATTCAATTTGACAAAATAAACTTCTTCTTTAGAATCGGTACATAATAATTTAGTATCAATTATGTTTTTGTGTTTTTCTGATAACTTTCATATTGGGTGAATAGTGAAAATTATTATATTTTAACTAAAAACAGATTTTTTAATCAAAATGAATTGTATTGATAAATTATACATTATGATGGTTTGGAAGTATAAATAGATTATATTTTTACCATTTAATCCAATGATGGTCATTTTATGTATTTTCACTTTGAAATTGCATATAAACAAGTGTCAATCTTTTGATAGTTATTATTTCTTAAAAATAAGCCTTTTGGTTTTGATAGCGGGAATTAATTTTAAATTAATAAATGTAACTTCTATGTTTTGAATTTGTTAAAATATAATTCATTATTGAATTCTTAATATCAAAATTATCTTATGGTGAATTTTTGGTATTTTTTTGAAAACGATTAATTTTGGATGAATAGTGAAAAACACCGAGTTATAGTTTAAAACAGAATTTTTATTAAATAATAATTTAATTTATTTAAATTTATTTTAGGTAAAAATAGATACATAATAACTATATAAGTTCAATGTAATTAATTGGAGTCAGTTTATAATAATTTTAGATATAAAAAATTTTATTGAAATTTTCACCGTCTTTTACCCACCTCTTAAGAGAATTTGAAAATTCACATAAAACATAATTTTACCACTTCTGTGAGTTGAATTTCGAAAATCGGAGAGACACAATTAATATCAAGGAGTAAAATATGGTTCAATAAGATAAAAATAATATTTGGTGAATAGTAATTTTTTACTTTTATTTATCCCGGTTAAATGTAAATTGGGTAATTAAAGGTAAAAATGATATTATTATTACCCTCACACATTTCCTAATTCTATTGGATAATGTAATTCGACCCAAAACAACCTTATGAATAAAATATGACCCTTTATGATCACATGGATTAGATTAAGACATTTATTATTATTTAATTTAAATAAGAGTTAAACGAGTTAAAATCAAAGTTTGATAAAAAAACATTTTGAATATAGGGTTATACAGAAGATAAATTCGACTATAAATATTCATTAGAAATCTAAAAAGAATTCCTAAATAATTTTATTTTATTTATAATTTTTAGAGTATAATTAATTAATCTTATTTATGTCACAATGATTATGAAATATTTTCTTTATTAATGAAAGAATAAAATAAATGGTATTATAAATAATAAAATAACAAAATTTGAATATTTTGATGCCATCAATTAATTTTATAGATTAATATCGAATGTTTGGATTGATTAAATAAATAAATTTTTAATTAATAATTCTTTTACGACTTTATCAAAAATCAATTATTAAATAGTGTCAAAATTGACATAAAAGAGTTTTTAAAACTTTTATTATATTATTAATTGATATAATATTCATAAAAATCTAAATTTCAGAAAAAGACTTATATGATGACAGTTATGTCATTAATGAACCACTTGGGGTTTGTTTGACAGTTTATTGTATGATTATTAACAAAATATTATAAAAATACAAAGAGACATGGTAAATGTCAAACTAATTAACTAAGAGTTAAATCTAAATGATAAGGTTAATATAGTGACCCAAACCTATCTAAAACCTATTTTTTGAGTGTTTTTAGACCCATACCCACCTTATACTTTAAATAAATCAGTTTGGATCAATTAAAAACTGAATATTAATTTATTATAAAATAATTATTTATGTTTTTTCTGAAGAGCCCCTCACCCCCCTTATAAAAGGACAACACTTCTAACCACTTATTCATACCTTAAAAGCCATTAGGTTCATCCAAAACCTACCCAAATATCCTCTAAACTTCCCTCACGTCATCCTAGAGGCCTTAGTTTGATCATAAATCCAACCTAAGGATCCCTTTTGATCAAATAAAAAGGAAGAACCCGAAGAAAAAGTAATGTTTTTTCCACCCTCTTTCATGTTCCTTTATTATTCAACTTATTATTCCTTTCTTATTTCCATTCTAAAATAATAACTCCAGTATCTTCTATATAATGTGATATTATTATAAATATGGTACAACCATATTCTGTATTCTATCCATCCTTTGAATTACATGTCACCATATGTGCGTACGTACGACTTACCCTCTCCACGTCGTGGTGTAATTGTTATTCAAAACATTATTATTTGGATGGGTATGATAATGAAGTATAATTCATGTAAATAATAAATATAACATGATAATGATTCTGTATATATAATATAACATCCAATTATATATTATTTTAATATCAAAAGAATGTTATTTTTGCTCGTGCGTACGTACAGACTACCGTCTCCACGAACACAATGAGATTCATTCCCCATCATATCCATTAAATACTGATTTTCATTTGATGATTAAAAATAATGAATAAAGACTTTACATATTTTTGGATATGAATATGATACATCCCATAAACAAAAAATATGACCCACATAAAAAATAATATAAAAGAAAACAAATCCGTTAACACCCAAAATGACGATAATACTAAGATATTATTAACAGATCAATGTTATAAGATCATATATGATTTCATATTAATGTATATGACTATTTTATAGTTTAATAACAATTATTTCACAATTATATAGGAGTTTAACCTACCCTCAACCAAGTAATATTGCAAGGTAAGTGGTTTTTATCTCACTCCTTATTCCCATGAGATTCGTGCCATATTGCCGCTATTACCTTTTGTATGGTGTATGTACTTCACATAATTGTATTCATTGTGAAATAAACATTATTTTATGTGTATTTAAATATTCATTGTATGATAAATCTTTCATGGGGTGCATATTTCGTAAGTTACCAAATTGGTAAGGGCTAATTTCACAATCTCTTTATTATCAGAGGTTGTTTTTATGTATGTATCTAATGGAAAATATTTATTATCCATGTCCCTGTTTCATGAAAGAGTTTAAAAAGGGATTATTTTAAGGAACTTTTTACAAATAATTTATTTCAAATGATTTAAATATTTATTCTTCTAAATCATTCTCATTAATTTCCATGTCTTCAAAATGGGTTTTAAGGATTTATTTATATGGACATGAATGTTTTTAAAATGATAATTCCTTTCAAAATTTTGAAAGTGGTAAGGGAAACATTGATTAAGAAATTTATTTAAATGTATTCATTTCTAAATTGTGTGACTTTTAAATTTTTTCATGATTAAGGGATATTTCTCTCAAAGATTTTTACAAATCATTTTCATCAAAATAAACATTTTTTCATGGATTTTAAACTTGTTTGAAGATGATTTATTATGATACAAATCTTCCATATTGTGTTAAAGTTTTTGTGATATGTTTGACTATAGATGTGTTATTTTTATACCATTAATGGTTTTGGGATAAAGTATTGACATTTCTTATGCTAGTTTTAATACGAATCTTTATGTTATGTTTAAAACTTTTCATATAAGGAATTCATTGGACTTAGTAAGTGATGGGTACAGCCCGCTATAGCTCCTCAATGCATCGGTAGGTATAATGAGACAAACTAGTGTCTTGGAACAAGGCCTTGATAAAATATTATTTTTAGTTTTGGCACAAGGCCTTGACTATGTGGTTATGATAGTATGGTATTATGCATTCAATTATTATGAAAGTGGTTAGTGATATTGTAGGTGATTATTCAACTAGTAGAATATCCATGTGAATATGTTAATGGCATTACTTCATTTTATTTTTACCATATTATGCTTAATTTCAAGTTTAAAAGTGTTTTGTTTTAGTTATACATTGTCTTAAATGTTTATGCTAATTAATGAACATTTCTACTGTATTTTTATCCTTACTGAGCAAATGAGATCAACCCTTTATATGTTTTATTTTTTCCAGGATTTCAAGAAGTGTATTGTGATTGATATACAGGGTTAATCCAAGGGAATAATGTCGTTCATAAAGTATTATTTATTTTGTTTTGTATGGTATAAATTGTAATGTAACATTCATGTATGTAATATATTTTCCAAGACTACTAAACTGATCGGTCCTTCGGGACATGATTCCTTGTAATCATTCGAATGTATTAAAAAAATGCACCAACTCTGGGTAACTGGGGTCGGGGCATTACAGTTGGTTTCAGAGAAAGTTTAGTAATAAACTTGGAAGGTAGATTTAGATAAACTCTGAATATAGCACATAGACCTAAGATATACTTTGAGGATTATTATAGAAGAAACTTCTTTAATTTTGGTAATATAGATATTTTGTGAGTTTTCCAAGAAAACACATCCCTGTCTGGATACAAGTAGGTAGAGGCGACTCTGCCACTTATGTACCTAGGGTTAAAACCCAAAAACACTGCCTTGAGCTAGAATCGAATGGGAACTAGTGCACGATAATATTCCTTGGTGAACTCTTGGTTAAGACACTCCCATGAGATATGCTTAGGAAAATTCTCGTTTTCTTTACAAATCCTTATGAAGGGTAAATGTGTATATAATTATTTAATGAAAAAATCTTTATGATTATGGATTATATACATAAACTGTTCAATTGTTGTTAGGTATTTTACATATTTGGAATTATTCATTCCAATTCATAAACTGACCTAGTTTATGCTATTGTATAGAAATGGCGCACAATAGAAGGAATGTGAACTCCAGCAATACGTATGATCCAAAGAGTAAGAAGGATCATATATTTCATGGTATTAAGCCATCATTTAGAAGGGAAATAGTCTCCCATGTATTCTTAACATATGAAGAAATAATATCATGTGTTAATAAGATAAGTAAAGAATTATCTAAGTCCTATGTATTTGAAGGGAAGCAAGAGAAGAAAGGGATGGAAGAGAGAAATATGGATAAAGGGAAAAAGGAAAAGAAGAATTTTACCATATGTGATAACTGTGGGAAGAAACACCCTACAACTTTCCTAAAGGGAATAGAAGTTTTTTATAGTTGTGGAGAAAAAGGACACCATATACGTGACTACAAGGGTAAGAAAAAGGTTTCAAATGTACAATTATTCATTGCAAGGAGTTGGGACACTACGTGAACCAATTCTCAAATCATCAGAGTATGCCCCAAATGATGTTATTGGATAATAATAAAGTTATGATACTACCAAAAATGAAGAGTAATGATTATAATTATTATGTTTTTATTAGAGAATTATGTTATTTGAGTGTTGTAACAACAATGTACTGGTTATAATAATTATGGAGTATATTAGGATTGTACTGAAGTACTATTTCATTAAGGACATGAGATTGAGTGGAACCAAGAAATGCGACTCAATGGTAGGTTAAATATTTGGATAATATATGGTTGAGAGAAAGATAAACCATAATATGATTCTGATACCGAGGTAGTGATTTTGGAATAATACATGATTGATTTGGATAAATTATATTGGATATTATTGACTACATTGAAACTAATTAATGATTTGTATACTCCATCATTGTTAGAGTTTACATCATTTTTGGATAGAAGGAGTATATCCTGTATTCTGTTTAGGTAATGAGGGATCATGAATGTAATGAATAAGGTTTTATGGTAATTCAAGATGTTGCAGTGTTTTAAATGAATACATGATGAAGGTGTTCACAAGTTATTACGCTGAAAAAAGGATCTTCATTGTGTTTAGCTTCCTTATAAATTTTGGATTGTGAGTTTGGACATAAGTATTTTGGATAAGTCTAGTTTGAGATTATTTTTTAATTGCCAAAAAAGGATAACCCAGAGTTCGGGCGGCAACCCGTCGCGTTCGGAAAGGCCGTGAGACTTGAACCCGCAACAGAAGGACGACAAGGGTGTATCACCTACCACTGGCCCACGTGAAGTCCTGGATTTAATAATATAGTCTTTTAAAAAAAATTCTGGTAGTTGAATTATAAATTCATTTTTTGAACCCTATACGATTAGGTTAAATAGAATATTATTTTTAAGTTATATTATCTTTTATAGTGAAAGATGAGTTTGTGGTAGAAATTAGATAAAGGATGGGAATGTACATGTCAAGTATATATTTTTATTCTTCTCTTATTCTATGAATAAATTAATTCATATAAATTAGTGAAGGGATATTTAAAAAAATGTTTTATCCTAATACCATATATTTTGTTGTACTGATGGTATTTTAAATCATCATAGATTGATGAATAAAAGTTCCTCTATTTTATAATTGATTGTGATTGATGACCTCAATCACTACCTATAAATAATTAAGTTTTTTCTCCAATTATATGTCTCTAATTACCCCAAATGTTCTCCTAATCGAGATCATAATTTGTTGGCGACCCATTCATTTCCCTTTTCCTCTTATTAAGACTAAATTTTATTATCATAATTTCCGATGTGGGATTTCCCAAAGGTATTTTCTATATTCAAGCTTTTATTTTCAAAAAATAATTTCAAATTGTGAGGATTTAATTTATTGGAGGAGGGTAGAATGTAACACCCCAAGATTTCATATTACGTTATTTCTTCAAAGTAATTCAATAACTTGCACTACACGCAACACCGAGTTCTAGCACAACATGACTTACCAAACTAGCCGTTCAAAAGCGGTTATGAATAGTATTAACTAGATTTTAAACATTATTTAATACTTATAATTTTAGAATCCATATTATGAGTTTCTTAGACATAATGTAAGAACAAATAAATTTTTTCAGAAAAAAGAAGTATTTTTAAAATAAATGTAATTTTATCCCCTTTTAATGGATAATCCATTTTAAGTCCAATATTTGAAACTTTTATATATTAAATTTGAAAAAATATACTTTTTATTTAGAATAGAGACACATGAATTTATTTTCAATAAATTTTTGGTGTTTTTCTAATAACTTTCATAATTGGGTGAATAGTGAAGAATACTATATTTTAACTAAAAACAAGTTTTTTAATCAAAATAATTTATAGTGTAAAATTATACATTTTAATGGTTTGGATGTATAAATATATTATATTTTTACCATTTATTCCAATGATGTTCATTGTATGTAATTTGCATTTGAAATTGGACATAAACAAGTGTCAAACTTTTAATAGTTATTATTTCATAAAAATACACCTTTTGGTTTTGACAGTGGGAATTAATTTTAAATTAATAAATGAAACTTTTAAGTTTTTAATTTTGTAAAATATACTTCATTATTGAGTTCTGAATATCAAAATCAGCTTATAGTTAATTTTTGGTATTTTTCTGAAAACTTTTAATTTTTGATGAATTGTTAAAAACACCGAGTTATAGTTTAAAACTGAATTTTTATTTAAATAATTATTTATTTTATTTAAATTTATTTTAGGTCAACATAGATACATAATAACTATATATGTTCAATGTAATTCATTGGAGTTAGTTCATAATTATTTTAGATATATAAAAATTTTATTGAACTTCTCACCGTCTTTTACACACCTCCTAGGAGAATTTGAAAATTCATATAAAACATAATTTTACTGCTTCTGTGAGTAGAATTTAGAAAATCTGAGAGACAAGGTTAATATAAAAGAGTAAAATTTGGTTCAATAAGATAAAAATAATTTTTGGTGAATAGAAACTTTTTACTTTTATTTACCATGGTTAAAAGTAAATAGTGTAATTAAGGGTAAAAATGATATTATTATTACCCTAACACATGTCCAGATTCTATTGGATAAGTGTAATTCGACCACAAAAATCATTATTAATAATATATGAATCTTTAGGTCCACTTGAATTAGATTAAGAAATTTATTATTATTTAATTTAAAGAAGAGTTAAAAGAGTTAAAATCTATCTTTAATAACTAAAAAAATTTTAATATAGGGTTATACATATGATAAATTTGACTATAAAAAATAATTAGAAATCTAAAAAGATTTCTTACATAATAGTATTTTATTTATAATTTTTAGATATTAAATAATGAAACTTATTTATGTCAAAATGATGATGCAATATTTTTCTTATTAATGAAAAAATCAAATAAATGGTATTATAAATGTTAAAATAAATAACATTTGAATATTGTTATTCCAAACAAGAATATTCTATATTACTATGGAATGTTTGGATTGATTAATTAAATATATTTTTAATTAATAATGTTGTTATGACTATAACAAAAATCAATTATTTAATAGTGTCAAAATTGACATAAAAGGGTTTTTAAAATAAATATTATATTATTAATTGATATAATATTACTAAAAATCTAATGATCAGCCAAAAGAATTATATGATGATAGGTATGCCATTAGTGAACCACTTGGGGTTATTCTGGTAGTTTATAGTAAGTTTATTAACCAAATAATATAAAAATACAAAAAGACATGGAAAACGTCAAACTAATTAACTAAGAGTTAAATTTAGAAGATAAGGTTAATATAGTGACCCAAACCTGTCTAAAACCTACTTTTCGAGTTCTTGTTTACCCATACCCACCTTAGACTTTAAATCAATCAGTTTGGAACCATTAGAAACTGAATATGAATTTATTATAAAATAATACTTTATGTTTTTTCTAATGTGCCCCTCTTCCCCCTTATAAAAGGACAACAATTATAACCAATTCTTCATTCCTTCATGTTGGATATGAATCTACAGATTATACACAAGAGGGGGATGAATTGTGTCTTTTGCAATATTTCGATAACTCTTTGATTGAACGAGTTCTATCCTTTATACATTATCAGATTTGATCGTGCAGTGGAATAAGTAAAATCAAGAACACAAAGATGTATAGTGTTTCGGGGAACAGAAGGCCCCTAGTCCACTCCACCAATGCTCAACTCCACGAGCTTGGTGTTTTTCACTATCTGGTCCTCTTTTCAACAGACTGGTTCACAACTGAGTATGGGCAGTTGACACCTTTACAATATTCATGCTAACAAAGCCTTCTGGTTCAAACACAAACCTACACAGCTTAGAAAAAGAAGCTCATTACTCAAGAATAAAAAGAATTTTAGAAAGTAGTTTTGCAATTGATCATCACAATTGTAATAGAATGCAATTGAAAACAGATGGATCTAAGTCTCTAGAAATATTGATTTTCAAGTCAAAGCAGTTCTGAGTCGATCTTGTTTCCATAGATATAGAGATATAGTTCACAACTTCAGCAGTAGTATATCCATAATAGATATTCAATGTAGAACAAGTGAATCTTCTATCGAGTTCCTTCTTCTTAATTAAACAGAGGTTTGATGCTCCTTTTGAATCAGCAGATCAATCGTGAGTTTCTTCAGTCTCTGTTTTCCACCTTTTTCAACAATAGATTGATAACCATTCACATAAAAACCTAGTGTTTCATAGAGAACATATATAATAAAGCTGAGCATATCTCTTTCACATTTAGATCCACAAAAGTCGCCTTCTGATTCGCGATATTAAAAAATTTGAATTTATAGAGAAGTCGTAACTTCCCATTAGACTCGTCATAAAAAGCTCCTTTCAATTAGATCTTAAATCCATTGATAAAACGGCTTTGAATCAGTCAAAGTCTTATTTTAAAAAAGACTTTAAATCCGGCTTGAAATCCGCCCAAAAATCATCTTGTTGACCGATGCATAAAAATATTGTCTTTCAAAATTTCTAATGCCAAACATAAGGTTGATTACATGGCCTCTAAACATAGGGTTGATGACATAGTCTTCAAACCTACGGTTTACAACGTAAGGTTAAACATAAACATAGGGTTGATCATCCATACTTTTTCTTAAACTCTCAAACGTATGGTAAAAGATTCATACTTTTACTTGCTCCATACTTTTCCATAAACGTATGGCTGTTCACAAAAGTATGGTTGATTAACCATACTTTTGAGGAACAAACGTAACATTTAGTAATCACGTATGGTTCTCCTTCCATACTTTGCTGATAACCAAAACGTAAGGTTCCCTCCTAACGTAAGGTTCTTCTTCAATACTTTTTTGAAAATGTATGGTTGTCTAACCACACTTTTCTATTATCTCAAAACGTATACATGTTTTTTATCCTTACGCTATGTTTAGCCACGTAGGGTACGAACAGTGATTTCAGAACATGCTGAAGCAGATTCCGCGCTATATTTATCTACGTAAGGTATGAACAGTGATTCCACAACGCGCTAAAGCAGATTCCGAATAAGTAATAAATTCTCATTTTTTCAAGAGTAAAATAAATTAATAAATTCCTAAAAAATACAAAATGAAATCATTAGAAAATAACTAAGGGTATTTGTGAGCATCAAAATTATCATAAAAAGACAGAGTATTATTTTCCATAATCTCCCCCTTTAAATAACATTAATATGTATTGTTGAAAACAATACTTTGCTCAATAATCTCCCCCATTTGTATGATCAAAAAACCCATAAGATAACAAAAGTATTTAAACAAAATTAACAATCAAAATTAGTTACATAAAGTTTTGTAAAAATAAAATATTGTTGGTTATCCAAAATCTCCTTTAATTCTCCCCCTAAATAAAATGATGATGTTTATCCAAATTCTCCTCCTTTTTGTGATATCAAAAATAATGAAAAATCATGGATTTTAACACATTTAATGTTGCACTGAACTGTAGGTAAATGCTTATTATTAACTGTTTATCAATAATTAAATCTGGAGTACCAGCATATCAAAAATAATGTCTGTAAAACAAATAGAGAAAGAAACAAATAAATAATGAAGGAAATTTTAATTCGAAAATAGTAGTATATACATGACAATGATATACACATGAGTCAAGGTTTGGGTAAGATAGACAACATGTTCTATCTTCTCTGGATCGTAGACTTGATTTCTGTAAACTGCTCCCGAAGTCTCTTCATCATCCCATATCCAAGCTTGATAATGAGATCTCTGTTATCTTGAGTCATATGAATATCCTCGATTAAATTGACTCTGAAAAAATCATGGATCCATCCCTCTTTTTCGACAAACACTGACAACTTCTCTGATAACTGACTTAACATGATTCTGATCGATGGCTCACTAGATGTCAGTTGATCCACTAGAAACATCTGGTTGTCTAGAAACACTGATAAAGGAGAACTGTAACATTGAAGATCTTGTATCTGATCATTCATGTTGCTCATCGCAGCTGTGATAGCTTGAAACCTTCTGATTAAATCAGGTGAAGTACCTGATCCACTACCAGCATTATTTGTAATTGATGCAAATTGGTTCTCCATAAACGACTTCAGATCTGATAAATCAGACTTCATAACCATTTCATATTTCAATTCTGTAGCTGTAGTCTGCATATCCTCTTTAAAAATTTCAACTTCATTCCTTGATATTGTACACTCCTTTAGCTTCTGAAACTTAAAATGTTCTAAGTCTAAGGCATTTCTAATAATGACATTCTCAGATTCAAACTGAGATACTTTTCTGTACAGTTCTTCAATTTCTTCTTTCCTTGAATCAGATGCACCCTGTGCATGATTCACATTCTCAGGCTCTGGTTGATGCAGTAGTACCAAAGGTAATGATTCAGCAATAGATTTTTCTTTTTCCATGTCCTGAGAAGGTTGGTCCATAGATTTTTCCTTAGAGTTCTCAAACTCCTCCACAGAAAAATCCTCTTGAAGTACCTATGTGTGAGCTTCAGAAGCATGCTCACCACAAACATCAGCATTTAGTCCTTCCACTAGCTTTTCAAGAAAAATATCTTGAGTAGTTTCATGAGGTATGGACACTTCTTCACCAGGCACTATCTCTATCTCTTGATCTTGTGGAAGTGAAACTTCAACATTAGCTACAATATGCTCCTGATTATCCCTTTGAGGTTTTTCTTGAGCTCGTGATCCATCTACTAGTGATGTACTTTCACTAGCATCTTCCATGATCTTATCAACAACATCTTCTCTTATAAAAGTAGAAGAAAATAAAGCTTCTGTTGTTGTTTCCAAAGTAGGAGAAGTAACTTCGTAATTAATAGGTCTCATTCTTTTTGATTGAAGTCCCTCCTGACTTTTGTCTTCCTCAACATCTTCCACATCAAAGAAAATTCTTCTTGCTATATTGCTGACTTTGGATTCAGCTTGTCCCTCCTTGGACTTAGCAGGTTGAGCCTGAGCACTCCCTGAGTCTTCCTCAGCCCCTACTGGAAAAAGTTTTCCTTTAATTATGCTCCAGAAATATCCAACATTCCTTAAAGTTCAAGCATTAAATGTATTATTGTGATGATAGGTAACTCAGGCATCCACTAATCTCACCATGTCTTTCTTAAGCAGTAGATTAGAAATAATTCGACCGAAAGGGTAGAAATTCATTCGGGAATCACATTGACAACAGTAATTTAGATACCTTACCATGTACCTTGGTATGTTTAACTTAATATCACTTAATAGAAGAAACATTATATACATATCAGGGTACAAAATATTCTCCATTTCTGCCATTCTTGGAGCTATTATAGTCTGAATAAATTTGACCAAATGTTTTTTATCAGGCTCCAAATCCTTGATAAACATTTTCATTATAGTTTTAGTACCAAAAAGAAAATAAATGATGTCTTTGGATTTATGCACAGAATCTCCAATATTCTTCAAATTGAAATGAAAAACTCCCTCATGAGAGTAGTTGAGAATCTGACCAATCTCTATGGATGAGATTGAGAAATCCTTATCCTCTATCTTATCCATCATAATATCCTCGGTATCTCCCAGACTAAACTATACAAATTTGAAGAAGTATCTAAGTTCTACTTCATAGAGAAATTCCGTATTTTCACTATTGAAAATCTATTCAAGATTCGGAAACGACAGCTCTTGCTTCAACAGCAGATTTTTCTGAAATAACTAGTCAAGATCGATTACCTTGCCCTGTAAGATTTTTCTTCCCTTGGTGCGTTGTCTCTTGGCATTGCTTGGCTTGGCTTCACTAGCTCTTTTAGTTCTAACCATCTTTTCAAGAATCTCTGATGGTTTGAAGGTTAGGGTTTTAGAGGCTCTAAGATTAGGTTTTAGAAGCAGTAGTGCGATTTTCTGATTTCGAAAGTGTTTCGATAGAAGTGAAATGGTTTAAAAGTCGAAAAGGCTAGGACATCCTTGATTCCCGTGTAATCGCTAATCATTAAATATATTAAAAACAAATAAAATTTTCATATGGTGGAAAGAAAAAAAACTTAAACAGTATTAAAAAAAGAAAATAAAATTTACAAAAAAATAAAAATTAAATAAAAGTAAAAAAATTTATTTAAAATTAAATAAACCTAGCTCCCCCTTAATAAAATCTAACCTTGCAGTGGGAATTGGTTTAGTAAAAATATCTGATAATTAAATTTATGTATTTATAAATTCTAAAAATATATATTTTTCAATAACATGATCTCTTAAAAAGTGATGCCTTATATCAATGTGCTTAGTTCTAGAATGACTAATAGGATTTTTTGAAATATTAATTGCACTTTTATTATCACATAAAATAGGTGTATCATTAAAATTCAATCCAAAGTCCATAAGTGTATTTTTCATCCACATCACATATGCACAGCAACTGGCAGAAAAATATTTTCTTCCTCAGCTGTTGATAGGGCAACTGAATGTTGTTTCTTACTAGACCATGATACTAATGACTTTCCTAAAAAGTGACATGTTCCTGATGTAATTTTCCTATATAATCTACAACTTCCAAATTCAGTATCCGAATATGAAATCAAATTG
This sequence comes from Viscum album, assembly GCA_963277665.1. NCBI lineage: Eukaryota > Viridiplantae > Streptophyta > Magnoliopsida > Santalales > Viscaceae > Viscum > Viscum album. Next base: position 1,472,531,123 of record OY728158.1, read on the forward strand.
AAATCATATGTTTTAGGATAAATAAGATATTGAAAAACAGTTCCATTTAAACATCTAAAAATTATTTTAACAGCAGTTAGATGAGATTCTTTAGGATTTTATTGAAATCTAGCAAAAATACATACGGAATACATTATATCTTGCCTGCTAGCATTAAGATATAACAAACTACCAATCATACCTCTATATAAATTTTTGTCAACTGATTTCCCAGTTTCATCCAAATCATGTTTTATATTAGCACACATAGGAGTTGTAAATGGCTTGCTGTGTTCAAGTCCAAATTTCTTAAGTAAATCAGTAATGTATTTTCATTGATTTAAAACATTTCCAAAATCTTTTTGATATATTTGAAGACCCAAAAAGAAAGTTAATTCTCCTATCATACTCATTTCAAATTCTTCTTGCCTTAATTTTGAAAATTCATGACAAAGAGTTTTATTAGTTGATCCAAAGATTACATCATCAACATAAATTTGAACGAATAAAACATTATTTTTCACAGTTTTCTTAAAGAGTGTTGGGTCTGCCATTCCAATAGTAAAATTATTTGTCAAAATAAAATAACATAATCTTTCATACTAAGCTCTAGGTGCTTGTTTATGGCCATAGAGAGCTTTAGTATGTTTAAAAATAGAATCAGGTTTTTGAGAGTTTTCAAAACCAGGATGTTACTCAACATAAACTTCCTGCATTAAATAACCATTTAAAATGGTAAATTTAACATCCATCTGAAATAATTTAAAATTCATATAAGATGGATATTCTAAAAGGATACTAAGGGATTATAACCTACCTACAGGTGAAATAGTGATATCATAATCTATTCCTTCTTCTTAATTATATCATTTAGCTACAAATCTTGCTTTTTTTCTAGTTATTGTGCATTGATCATGTTGTTTATTTCTAAAGACCCATTTGGTTCCTATTAAAGGATAATTATTAGGTCTTTCCACTAAATCACAAAATTCATTTCTTTTAAACTAGTTTAATTCATCTTGAATTGCTATTAACCAGCTTTCATCAACTAAAGCTTCTTCTATAGTCTTGTGTTCTTGTTGAGATAGGAAGGTAGAGAATTCCACTAGGTTTCCTAAGTTTCTTCTAGTTTGAACACTAGTTTCTAGGTCGCCTATTATAGTTTCTAAAGGGTGATTCTTTAGGGTTATAAACTATCTAGGTGATATATTTAAAGGTTCTTCAGTATCATGTTCCTCTGAACTGGACTGAATTTCTTTTATATCATTTTAAAAATCATTCTTTAAGTTCTAAAGTCTCATGTTATCAATAGAGTCAAGTTCATCCATTTGTTCTGTCCTTTTCTCAAAGGGATCAGATTCATCAAATTTCACATGAACTGATTCTTTAACAATCATTGACTTCTTATTATAAACTCTATATGATTTGGACGTAGAAGAATATCCTATGAAAATACCTTCATTAGATTTTGGATCGAACTTACCATGATTATCCTTGGTGTTTAAGATGTAAACCATGCATCCAAAAACATTAAAGTAATTTACTTTAGGTTTTCTATTATTCCATAGTTCATAGGGTGTCTATTTCAAGATAGGTCTAATTAAAACTCTATTAATTATATAACAAGCTGTATTCAGAGCATCTACCCATAAATATATAGGTAGGCTATATTTATTTAACATAGTTCTACCCATTTCTTGAATCGTTCTATTTCTTCTTTATACAATCCCATTTTGTTGAGGTGTTCTTAGTACAGAGAAGGTGTATTTAATACCCATATTTGAGAAAAATGAATTAAATTCCAGATTTTCAAATTCTCCACCTTGATCACTTCTCAATGAGATTATATTGAACCCTTTTTCATTTTGAACAGATTTGTAGAAACCTTCAAATAAAGTAATAGCTTCATTTTTAAATTTCAAAAAGAAAATCCATGTAAATCTTGAATAGTCATCAAATAAAACATATACATATAATTTACCAGCTATGCTAGCAACACTTGAGGGACCAAACAAATCCATATGAATAAGTTCTAGAGTTTTAGAGGTAGCAACCTTATTAACAGATTTGAAGGATGATTTGTGTTGTTTTCCAAGTTGACATGCATCACAAAATCTGTCACTTTCAAATTTGAGACTAGGTAAATCAGAAACAAAATGTTTCTTAAATAACTTATGTAAAACAAATACATTGCAATGTCGAAGTCTCCAATTCCAGATCCAGGATTCACTTACTTTAGCAGTCAATCAGTTTACTTGTTGTTTACACAAGGAATTTAAATCTAAAGTATAGACATTTTCAGTTCTTGGTGCTTTAAATTTAAACAGTTTATCTTTAGAAACAGTACATCAATTTCCAGTAAAATCAACAGTATATCCATCATCCTAGAGTTTAGAGATACTTATCAGGTTTTGTTTTAATCCTTGTACATAAAGTAATTTGTTGATTGAGATTGTTTTTGGTTCCCAAACAGTTCCAGTGCCAATGATTTTTTCCTTTGGCATTGTCACCAAATGTGACATGTCCTCCTTCCTTTTGAGTTAGTGAAGAAAAATTTAATGAGTTTCCACTCATTTGTCTTGAGCAGCCACTGTCTATATACCATATATCTTTTCTTCTCTGGTGACCTGCTACCTGCAAAGACATTCAAACAAATTGCTTTGGTACCCATATTTTGTTGGGTCTAATGGTGTTAGCTAGCAATGATCTGGGTATCCAGATTTTCTTTGTTCTTTTAAAATCAACTGAATCATATAAATATTTTGAAATATAGGCTTTCTTAATTCCACAAATTTGAGGTTGTCTTAAGAAACAGTTTTAAGCTATATGTATCTTTGTCCCACAAAAGTTACAAATAACCTTTTTAGAGCTAGGAAAAAAATAATTTTTATATAGCTTTGGTTTTTCTCCTTTACTGCCAATTCCAAATCTCTCCTTTTTAATGAATTTTTTTCCAAGAATTTAATTTAATAAATTATCTCCTTTTGTAAAAACCAATGCATCCTGTTTGTAAGATTCTACTTCATCCTTCAGTGTTTTTATTCTTGATTCAATATTAATATAGCTAGTTTTAATTGAATTCTATTTATTATTTAATTCCTTATGTTGTTTCAACATTGTATCTCGTTCATCTGAAATGGATTTATGATTAATTTTTAGTGACTTATGTTTCTAAAATAGTGAGTCATATATTTCTTCAATCATATTGCAGTAGGATGAATTTTTTTTTATTTGTATAGCTTGATTCAGAATTTGATTCATTTTTTGAGTCGGAGGAGTAATATGAGTGTACATCATCAGTTTCTTCCATGAAACACATTTTTTCAATTAGATTGACTTCTTCTTTTTCTGATCTTGATTTAGTAGAGCTACTGGAGTCTTCAGATGCACTCCATGTGTCTTTCATAACTTTCTTGTCTTTCTGATCAATGACATTTATTTTGAAGAATTTCTTCTTCTTTGCATCTTTCAATTGTGGGAAATCTGGTCTGATATGCCCCATATTCTTGAATTCATAGCATATTACTTATTTATCATCTCTCTTAAAAGATTTTTTTGAAGCCTTTTTTCATGCTGTAGAACTTTCTAAATTTACTAGCTAGCTGAGCCAGCTATTCGTCTGAGTTTGATGAGTCAGAGGTCTCTGATTTAGCTTTGACTTCTCTGTTCACCAGCTTTCTATTCTTTTGTTGTGAAGTTCCCTTCAAGACAGTATCTTCTCTTTTGATAAGCACTTTATGTTCATTGGCCTCATCTTGCATTTCAGCTTCATACATCATCAGTGTACCAATCTGCTTTCTCATGGTTAGATCTTTGATAGGAGTTGATTGTCTGATTGCAGCAGAGATACCATTCCATTGAATAGGAAGTACCCTCAGTACTTTTAATGCTTGATCAAACTCGTTGATAGGTTCTCCTAGAGTTGTTATATTATTGACAATTTCTGTCAATCTCTCATTAATTTGGGTAATGATTTCACATTCAACCATTCTGAAAGTATCAAATTTCAATTTGGCAGTTTCATATCTCATTTGTATCACATTGTCGGTTCCTTCATATGCCACGACTATTGTTTTCCACATCTTATATGCTGTCAGGAACTGAGATACTCTATTAAATTCATCTGTTCCTAGACCGCAGATAATTGCATTCATTGCCTTTGAGTTCATATCGTACTCTGCCTCTATAGTAGCACTCCATGTCTTAGGATTTTCATGAATTTCATAAGGAGTCAGAATATTTGAATAGCCTCTATATCCGAGGTTTTTCAGATATATTATCATGCGTGATTTTCAGAAACCATAGTTGTCTCCATTAAAATATGGTGCTCTTACCATTAACATCCCTTCTCTTGTATCAGTCATGATGATCTGTTGTATAATATTTAAATGCTTCTTTCTTGCTAAGGCTCTATAAGAAGATCCACCTTTGATACCAATTGTTGGATCTGAATCTATAGATTATACACAAGAGGAGGGGTGAATTGTGTCTTTTGCAATTTTTCGATAACTCTTTGATTAAACGAGTTATGTCCTTTATACTTTATCAGATTTGATCATTCAATAGAATATGTAAAATCAAGAACACAATGATGTATAGTGGTTTGAGGAACACAAGGCCTCTAGTCCACTCCACCAATGCACAACTCCACGAGATTGGTGATTTTCAGTATCTGGTCCTCTTTTCAAGAGACCGGTTCACAACTGAGTACAGGCAGTTGACACGTTTACAATATTCAAGCTAAAAAAGCCTTCTGGTTCAAACACGAACCTACAAAGCTTAGAACGAGAAGTTGGTTACTCAAGAATAAAAAGAATTTCAGAAAGAAGTTTTCCAGTTGATCTTCACAATTACAATAGAATGAAATTGATAGCAGATGGATCGAAGTCTCTAGAAATATTGATTTTCATGTTGAAGCAGTTTTGAGTCGATCCGGTTGCAATAGATATAGAGATATAGTTCAAAACATTAGAAGTAGTAGATCCACAGTAGATATTCGATGCAGAACAAGTGAATCTTCTATCGAGTTCCTTCTTCTTAATTAAACATATATTTGACGTTCCTTTTGAATCAGCAGATCAATCGTGAATTTCTGCAGTCTCTGTTTTCCTCCTTTTTCTGTAATAAATCGATCACCATACATATACATACCTGGTGTTTCAGAGAGAACATATATAACAAAGCTGAGCATATCTCCTGCACATTTATATCCACAAAAGATGCCTTCTGATTCGCGATATTCAAAAATTGGAATTTACATAGAAGTCGTAACTTCCCTTAAGAATCGGCATAAAAATATCCTTTTAATTCTATCTAAAATCCATTGATAAAATGGATTTGAATTAGTCAAAATCATATTTTAAAAATTTCTTTAAATCCGGCTTGAAATCCACCCAAAAATCAGCTTGTTGACCGCTGCATAAAAATATCGTCTTTCAAAATTTCTGACGCCAAACGTAAGGTTGATTACGTGACATCCAAACATAGGGTTGATGACATAGTCTTCAAACATAAGGTTGAAAATGTGAGGTTGAACATAAATGTAGGGTTGATCATCTATACTTTTTCTTAAACTCTCAAACGTATGGTAAAAGATTCATACTTTTACTTGATCCAAACTTTTCCAAGAACAAATGGTTGTCCACAAAGGTAAGTTTGATGAACCATACTTTTGAGAAACAAACGCAACCTTTAGTATTTATGTATAGTTCTCCTTCCGTACATTGCTGATAACCAAAACACAAGGTTCCTTCCTAACGTAAGGTTCTTCTTCCATACTTTGCTGAAAACGTATGATTGTTTAACCATACTTTTCTCTTATCTCAAAAATTATACACGCTTATTATCCTTAGGCTATGTTTATCCACGTAGGGTATGAACAGTGATTCCAAAGCATGCTAAAGAAGATTCCACGCTATATTAATCTACATAAGGTATGAACAGTGATTCCAGAACGTGCTAAAGAAGATTCCGAATAAGTAATAAATTCTCATTTTTTCAAGAGTAAAATAAATTAATAAATTCCTGCAAAATACTAAATGAAATCATTACAAAATAACTAAGAATATTTGTGAGAATCAAAATTATCATAACGAGATAGAGTATTATTTTCAATAATCCCCCCTTTAAATAACATTAATATGTATTGTTGAAAACAATACTTTTCTCAACACTTCAAAGGCTTTTGGTTTGGCCAAACCCTGCCCAAATATCTTCTAAACTTCCCTCACTTCAACCTAGAGTGCTTAGTTTGATCATAAAGCCATCCTAGGGATCCCTTTGGATCAAATCAAAAGGAAAAACCTGAAGAAGAGGTAATGTTTTCACCACCCTCTTTCATGTTCCTTTCTTCTTCAACATATTCTTCCTTTTTATTTCCATTCTAAAATAATAACTCCAGTATCTTGTATATACTGTGATATTATTATATATATGGTACAACCATATTCAGTACTCTATCCATCCTTTGAATGACATGTCACCATACGTGCATACGTACGACTTACCATCTCCACGTTGTGGTGTTATTGTTATTCAAATCATTATTATTTGGAAGGGTATGATAATGATGTGTAATTGATTTAAATAATAAATATAACATGATAATGATTTTTTATATATGATATACCATCCAATTATATAATATTTTAATATCAAAAGAATGATATTGTCTCTCCTGTATATGTACGGACTACTGACTCCACGAACGCAATGAGATTCATCCCCCTTCATATCCATTAAAGACTAATTTTAAATTGATGATTAAAAATAATTAATAAAGACTTTATATCATTCTGGATATGAATAAGATACATCCCATACATAAAAAATATGACTCACATAACAAATAATATAAATGAAAATGAATCTGTTAACACCAGAAATGACAATAATACTAATATATTATTAACAAAAAAATTTAAAAGATCATATATGATATCATATTAATGTACATGATTCTTGTATAATTTAATAACAAATATTCCACCATTATAAAAGAGCTTAACCTACCCTCAACTAAGGAATTGTTCATGGTAAGGGGTTTTCATCTCACTCCTTATTCCTCTGAGACTGGTGCTATATTGCCACTATTACCTTTTGTGTGGTGTATGTACTACCCAAAATTGTATTCTTTGTGTAATACACTTTATGTTATGTGTATTTACGTATTCATTGTATGATCCCTCTTTCACAGGGTGTATGTTTCATAAGTTACCAAATTGGTAAGGGCTAATTTCACAATCTCTTTATTATCCGAGGATGTTTTTTTGTATGTATCTAATGGGACATATTTATTATCCTTTTACATGTTTCAGAAAAGAGATTTAAAAGGGATTATTTTAAGGAACGTTTTACAAAAACATCATTTCAAATTTTATAAATATTTATTCATCTAAATCATTCTCATTAATGTCCATGTCTTCAAAATGGTTTTTAAGGATTTATTTATATGGACATGAATGTTTTTAAAATTTTATTTCCTTTAAAATGTTTTAAAGTGGAATGGGACACTTTGATTCAATGATTTATTTAAATGGCTTGCTTTCTAAATAGTGTGACTTTTAAATGTTTTCATTATAATGGGTTATTTCTCTCAAAGAGTTTAACAAATCATTTTCATCTATGTCAATATAATTTGATGGATTTTAAACTTGTTTGAAGATGATTTATTATGATACAAATCTTCCAAATTGTATTGAAGGTTTTGTGATATGTTTGACTAGGGATGAGTTATTTTATACCATTCAAGGTTTAGGGATAATGTATTTACATTTTGTATGCTAGTTTTAATATGAATGTTTATGTTTTGTTTAAACCTTTTCATATGAGGAATTAATTGGACATAGTAAGTGACGGGTGGAGCCCGCTATAGCTCCTCGAGGCATCGGTAGGTCTCATGAAACAAACTAGTGTCTTGGAACAAGGCCTGGACAAAATATTATTTGTAGTCTCGGAACAAGGCCTTGACCGTGTGGTTATGATAGTCTGGAATTATGCATTCCATTATTATGAAAGTGGTTAATGAAATTGCATATGATTTTTCGACTAATAGAATATCCATCTGAATAAATAAATGGAATTACTTAATTTTATTTTCTCCAAATTATGCTGATGTTCAAGTTTAAAAGGAAATTTTTTATTTATGCATTGCCTTAAATGTTTATGATTATTTATGAAAGTTTTTGTTGTACTGTTATCCTTACGGAGCATCTGAGCTCACCGCTTTCTATGTTTTATTTTTCCTAAGATTTCAAGAAGTGTATTGTGATTGATATGTAGGGGTTAAGCCTAGGGAGTAATGGCGATCATAAAGGATTATTTATGTTTTTTTATGTTATAAAGTATAATGTAACATTCATGTATGTAATCTATTTTCCAAGGCTGCTAAACCGATCGGTCCATTGGGACTTGATTCCATGTAATCATGCCAATGTATTAAAATAATGCACTGACTCTGGGTAACTGGGGTCCAGGAATTACAGATTAATACTTATTAATATCATAATGATGGAATTCATAATTTTGGACATCTGAAACATACCATTGAGGCCTCAACCAAGACATTTAAAAATAAATGGTTAAGTCATAAGCCAAATCTATATAAAAAACATGAAAGCCTCGATAAATTATATATCTGGTTTATCTCATGAGACATATCGATGAATTGATGGGTTATTTTAGGCCCCACCCATCACTTTCTATGTTCAATTCTTTCTTAATATGAATAGTGTGAAATAAAAACAACACATATATTCTAAATGTAAATAACTTCCCCAATCAACTAATATAATCACTAACAATTCTGTGTAGTTTGGTGAATGGTATCAAGATAGTACATCCATATTCAAACTAACCCGAATCCATTTAATCAAACATGGTAGAAGATATCATAAAATTCCAATCACAATTAATCATAATATTTGACAGTGGGAGTTTAAAAATATTATTAAACTCAAATAAAATCATTGAGAAATTCTTGAGGGAAATACCCTTACTTTTCAAAGAAGAGTTATTTTGAAAAAATCATTTTTTTTTATCATAAAATTAGATTGTAAAAATAAATATCCAAGAAAAGAAATGTTAATTACAATTAATTTATTTTTTTGGAATAAAATATATCCAAATTATGGTAAAACATGTAATTTTTTTAAGAAACATATAAAAGATCCACTATACCATAGTTTAATGGAAAATTTTAATGTCTATAAAAAGAAAAAAGAATTAATTATTTTAAAAATTTTGAAATAATTTAAGAGATTTTTTTCATGAATAATGTTATTTTAGAAAAATATTGGGTTTTAAATAGATTATTTATGGTACTTTAAAATGGTTAATAAATTGAAAAGTTCTCATTATTTGAGCTAGATTATCTGGAGGAATTAAAAATGGAAACTTTTAAAAAAGTATTTTCCAATAAAAGGAATATGAAATGATCTAGATACTTGATTTCGGGACATATACATGGAATTTAAAATAATTCTATAAAAATAAAGAAGAATTACACTATTATAAATAGAGAAAAGGTGTGAGCTTTATGTAAAAATTGTGGTTCGGGGGGGGGGGGGGGGACCCTTAGCCCTTTGAAAATAGTCGATCCATAAACAACATAACATTACTGACCATAAAATGGAAATTTTAATAAAATAAATATAATTAGATTAATGATATGATAAATCAAGGGGTATTATACATACACCACACATAATATATAATAATGAGTAAGGAATATCTCAAAAAACTAAAAGTGAGATGAGAAAACCCTTATATTATGTCTGAAAGTGTTCTTCGCATCCGCATAATATCCATGATAATGAATTTAGATTACTAATAATTTATATCATACCCTTTTCAATAGTTAATTTTCATAGAATAATTTTATTAATCTAATTTATGGTTTTTTATTTGAGTTATATAACTAAATTTCTCCATTCAAAAGTGTTTGTTTCCATGGTTTTCCCAATTGCTTCACTTGTATATATGTAGGAAATATCATGTAAAATAGGAATAAATATTCATGATTGAAAATATATGTTATAAATAAACATTAATAGGATTTAATGGTCTTATATATCATTTTTTATAGATATTAGGATTATTTACTAGTTGAAAAGTTGTTGATAATCATTTATATTATTTTAGTGTTTTTTTCAATCACCACACACTAGTTTTGTCTTATTAATAAATATTATGTATATATACATGTTCCAAAACATTAAATATGTTTTATAATAGATATTTAAGTCCCTTTTAACCATAGAATACTATTTTATGATCATACATGAATGAGTTATTGAAAAACAAAAACTCATAATCCATAAAGCTAGGAAATCAACAACTCAAAGATGATGTTTTCGTTTTTTAAGAATAAAAATGAGAAGAGAAAAGACACTATGATGGATATCCAATTATCAAAATAAAATAATATTATATTTAATATACATAAATTTTCATGAATATTGATATATAGTTTGTAATTAAAGGATAAGAAAATAAAAAAAATTGTAAATGAAATAATGAAAGCAAAAAAGAATTTTTCGTATTGAATTATTCTCCTTGAGAACCTACTTATGGAACATTAAAATGGTATTACGGTAAGAAATAAAAAGAACAAAAATTTGGGGATAGGTTTGGGAGATGAAATGGGTATAATATATGTAATATTAAAAGCATTGTAGGTGTAGGGAGAATGGGTGGTGATGGGTGATATTTATTGTGGAGGAGAGGGGTGCTTGTTTGAATATTTTATTTATTTTTTTATTATTTTGGTTCAAGACCTAATATAGTTTGATAATAATCACTAAAAACGATAAAATACTGAATATTAGTATGATATTATGTTATTAAATCAACCATACATCATTTATGACTCAATAATTCATGCATTTGTTAAATATTGTGAATTACCGTAATTCACTATTCACCAAAAATTCAACTATTTTAATTTTTTTTAAAAATTCACCCTAACCATTTTATGATGTGTATAATTACAAAAAATCAATTTTTTGAAAATAATTTTTTAAATATGATAAATTTACTTTTTATATAAAATCATCATTTACTCAAAAATACCTAACTTGATATTATAACTCTTTTTGTTATCCTTTGAAAAATTAATTAATCTCTCATAAAATTATTTAATAATTTGAAGACAAAAAATAATAATTTTTGAATATATTTAATGAAAAAAAATTCTTTAAAATAATTATATAAATTATAAAATTGTAAATAAAAAATTATGTTTTGAAAAAATACAAACTCTTAATTTATCATTTTAAAACATTTATTTACCTATTACATGATATAAATATATCATATTTGTATTTATAAGAAACATAACTTTTACTAATACTTTCATAGGTAAAGTTACTATTATTTTCTTCATATTACTATTCCAAATGGTCACGTTACTATTCCAACAGTCATATTTAATAATATATTATGATTTTAAACTTAGTGTTGCATGAAGCGTAAACTATTAAAGATATTAAATTTTAAAAGCAGCATACCATAAAATAATGGGGTTTTACAGAGTTTCAACACTATTTATCATCCACTAACATATGCTTATTGTGAATCAACAATTCAAACTATTGAGTATATGTTGAGATATTGTTCTTTGGATATTAATTGTGGTTTGGATCAACACCTTACTCTAGTTGATTTTTCTTACAACAATATCCTTCAATAAATAATTTAGATTGATCCTTATAAATATTTCTATAGAATGAAATATAGAGCTCCAACTTGATGGAATAAAATTGGGGAATGAAATCTATTGTGACTTAAGATAGCTAAAGAAATGGAAAATAAGCTTAGGTACATTCCACAAAACATCAAGGTAACTCAATGATGGGAGAAATGTTGTGGTAATAATCACTAGTATAATATATAATTTTAAGTTGGTGAAAAGGTTTTCCAAAAATTTCTCTATAGAAGTAGGTTATGAGATTCAAGAAAAAAGGGAAACTGAGCCTTAGTTATATCATTCCCTTTAAAAATTATGATTATATCAGTACCAAAGCCTATTTCTTGGTTCTTCCACCAGACTTATCTCATGTCCATGATGTGTTCGATGTATCTATCACTTGGAAGTACAAACCTGACCCATCAAATTTATTCACCCCCAAGGTAATACCATTGAAAAAAAATCATTCTTATTAGGAATAACCAGTGGAGATTATGGATCATATAAAGAAAGTTCTAAGAAACAAGACCACTCACCAGGTCAATGTTATTTGGAAGAAATCATCAACTTTAGGAATCTGCAATGAAAATTGAAGAAATTGTGAGGAATAAGTATCCTGAACTTTTTTTTGGTATTAGAGTTGCAAATTTTAATGGAAAAATTCATTTTAAGTGGTGTTGAAAGTAACCACACTATTTTTAACAAATTATTTATTAAAAATGAAATTATATTTCATTGATGTCTTTTATTTTATGCAAAACATTGTTAAGTTTTCTCTATACACACCATTGAGTTAGCTTGCATTATAGGAAAAAATGTTTTTTAACTAAACCATGATATATTATTATTATTATTATTTAAACATTTCCAATATAAAATATCCATTAAAAATATAAATATTAATAGTAATTTTTTGAATATTAATTATAATATATTGATATAAATAAAACAAATTTATACTAATGTTCATTAATATCATTGAATTCTTTATGTGTTTAAAAAAAATATTTTCTCGAGAAACAAATGTTTTTATATAATTTTTCAAACAAGAATAAAATTAAATGTTTAAACTTTAATAAAATTGATTTTATTAAATTAAATTTATTTTTGAAGTCATCTTTTAAAAATTATCTGAGGGTGAACTTTTGGTATTTCTATGAGAAGTTTCATTTTTTGATAAAATGTGAAAAAATATTGAATTTTAATTGAAAACATCATTTATGGTTTATTATTATTATAAAGATAAATTATATTATAAAATGTGTTTAATTATAATTAGTTCAATTATACATAAACTAATCCAATTTATTTCATTGGAATTAATCTAATATAGAAATTTTATATGAAAACATTGCAAACTTTAGAAACTTTTCCCTTAGAAAAACCACGCTTTCTCATTACATCTATGAGATTTTTAAATTAGTATTTTCTTATTATAAAAATGTAATTTAGACAAATGAATTCTATATTTATTATTAGAATAACATAAATAATCTAATAATGTAAAATTAATTTTTGACCAAAATAAATAGTAAAAACAGTCATTAGTTTTTACCGTGACCAATATAAAAATGGGTTTACCTAGGTGGGGGGTCAAAGTAAAATGATAAGGGATAAAAATAGTGAAATAAATTCTTAAAACTTATTTATGAACATATTTATACCTTAAAACTTCTAGGATCAATAATTCCCAATTGTTGGATCATTGATACATGAAAGAAATAGGGGCAGAATTCTCTTTTTTAAAAAATTTGAATGTTTTCCACCCAGCTAGCTTATATATGGCTATCCCCATGGTATCATATTCACACCATAACACCATTTAGGCCACCCAATCCATAATAAAATAACTGAATAAATTCCCCCCTTTAATCCCAAAATACTTATTTTGGATATAAAGGCAACCTAGGAAGGATTTTGGTGCAATCCTAATGAAGATACCCAAAGAAGAGATATAGTTCATCAATTAATATTTTTGTTTTATTTATTACCCCATATCCATAGATTCTTATTGAAACATTTTAATATAATAAAATTAATATATTATGATTCTTATACGGTTTTATGTTAGGGTAATGTTCAACGACCATCTCTATTTCCATCAAATGGGTTATGAAATCATCTGTTGTGTGTACGGTGGACTACTGCTTTGTGAACCGATGACATTCATTTTTACATTTTAACATCTCAAGGATAAACATATTTGTTTATTTTTTATTTATATTCTAGATATTTTTAGTCTTATAGAATCATCATATTATAAATCCCTTCATACTCTCCATTTTGTGGGGAATACGATAACCTCGAACGTGTGTATGTAAAACTACTGCCTCACGAAGTGATGTGAGTCATTCACACATTACATGGAAGGTAAAAAGACGGGTTTTAAAGAAAAAATGTAATATAAATGAAATAAAAATTATTATTTCTTGATAATATATCATTTTTTCTTTATTTCAATACAATATGAAAATGAAAACAACATTCATGCATACGTAAATTGACCGTCTCCATGAATCGTGTTTTACACTTTCTATCACTAAATTCGATGGATTACTATAAATACATATATTGAATATATATGATATTTATATCATGGATAAAAATAAGTATATTCTAAAATCATGAGCAATATAAGAGAACCGAAAAATAACATATCAATACATATATGAAAAAATATTCTATTATTACCCAAATCATAACATTAACATGGTATTTTTAATAAACAAGTGTTAAAATGTCAATAATAACCATATTTAGTTTGATATATATAAATATGTTTCAATAATATAAGTATACAAAAATAATATCAATTATATCGGAGGTTTGAACACGTATTATGGAAGTGAAGACTTAATGTATTAATTTTTGCTCTAAATTTTCCTTCATTGAGACATATATTTTGTTTTGCACGTATATTATTTGACGAGGTGTATATAAAGACACTATGACATGAAATATCATGAATTAATTTAACCTAATGATATTTTAAGTTACATTTTATGTTATTCCATCATAGGGATTACAATTCATAGGTATAAAAGTGGAAATGATTTTATGTTATAATATCATCATTTACATGGAATGTCTGTGATTATGTTTCTGATGATAAAATATTATTATACGTATCTTATAAAACTAATTAATTTTATTCTACTTTGGTTAATCATTATATTTTAAACTAATAGTACCATTTTATCACTCAGTGGTACTAAAAAAAAATTGACAAATTTTTTTAGGAAAATCTTACATTTCTTCTCTCTTCGATCAGAATTACATTTCTTCCAAAAATGATTAAAAAAATAATAAACTATTATCATTTATTTTTTAAAATAAAATTTTAACAAATGTTCTATTTTTTTAAAATATTTTTTTTAAATTAATATTCATTTCATTTTCCAAATGAGGTCTATTTGGGTTTTACCAAAAATGTGAAGGGAATATTTTTTAATGCGTTGACATGAATGAAACTTCCAATCATCTTGACCATTATTTTATTTTAATATTAATTTTTATTTTATAAAGTATATTTTCATATAAAAATATTTTCCAAATATTTTATGTTTTAAAATTAATTTTTCAAATTGTAATGATACATTCTTCAAGAAATGTTTTAAAGGATCTATCAAAATAAATTTCCACCCAAGATTACATCCATTTTTGTTATATATGACTTAATATGGATATGATCCAAGGTTTCCATTATTATTATTTATATGAGTGTTTTATATTTATTAATCTAGGGTTTTTTATGAATACTATTTCTCTTCAATATGTTATACCATGATTTGATTCTTATGAAACCTACTTATTTTTCTATTGGTTATAAAATGTTGATTATGGAACCGATTTATTTTTCCCAAGTTATTATATAATGAAATGTTTATGAAGTCTATTTATTTTCACAATTTATGATATGATTAATGTTTTATGATATTTTAGGATACATATGTATTATTTTTATTCTATTATGGGTGGTAACTATATCTACCTCCCATTCATTGCGAGATGATAAATTTCATACGAGACCAGAAGGTACATGGGTGGTTATTCCATGCATGAAAAGGGCGCTACATGGGTTGATAGACAAAAACCAGAAGAGGGTACAATGGAGGTTATCCAAAAATCCACTAAGGAACACTGTTGGTTTTCCATAGTATAAAATGTTATGAATATAATGGTGGGTATCCTTGACATAATATTATCTATGATTATATGTATTACAAAAATCTATGTCTTATGAAAATGTTTTTTTCTCACATATCATGTTATTTTATTTCATTATGATTAATGTCTTATGAATTGACAATATTTATTTGATTAATCAATATTGTGACCATTGATATGTAGGGTGTGTGTTACAAATGTTATTTCATGTTATTATACCCTATTGATAATGATATATTTATGTATCTACCTTTTATAACCTTACTATGAATTGGAGTTAACCCTTTATTATGTTATTTTTTCCTCTATTTTGAATGAAGGGATATATGGTATTTTCAATATTAGGTCCCAGTTAATTGAAAATGTATCATCCTGTATTTTATAAAATTAAATACAATGTTTGATAGCATACATGATACGCCACACCGAGCTTAAACAAACAACTAAATATTATTATTTAATATGGTATTTATCTAATATATTTTATAATGGTGGGAATGAATATAATTAAATTTATTATAAAAATATGGTTTAAAATATTTAAATAATTATTTTTGGTTACTAAATTAATAAGAAAAATAAATAAAAAACAATTGAATATAAATGATGTGTTTTTATGAAAAAATATTTATATACGAATAAGGGTTTTATAAAATAAAGAAATAACTCTTTTTGGATTATATTAATGATATATAAAATTAATATAATGTTTAAAATACATTGTATTTATTTTATATAAATCATATAATAGTATTACAATTTAATGAATGAAATGTCTATTTTTCTAAAAAATCTAGGTTTGCCACCTTTTGATGGATAACCAATTTAAAAACTTTTTTTTTCAATTTTATAAGTTATATTTGAAAAATTGAACATATTAATTGGGATAGGGACCTCAAAATTTAATTTTTTTTAATTTATGATAATTTTATGACAAAATTTATATTTTAACGAATAGTGAAAAATATTGCATTTTAAATCAAAACTACTTTTTCATCTAATTTATTTATATTTTTAGATTTTTCATTTAATTGATTTTAAATTATAATTATGTTACCTTGTTATTATTTAATACAATATTGGTCATTTCATGTAATTTTACATCGAAATTGGATATAAACACATGTCAATCTTTTGATGGGTTTTAATTTTAAAAATCCTGCTTTCTCATAAATATAATTATTGAATCTATAGAGTTTTAAATTTTACAAAATCAAATCCATATTTGGATTAAGTGGGTCGAAAATTTTGTAAATGGGTTACTTTTATCTTTTTGTATATTAAGAAGAGTAACTAGGGTATTTTTTATATACCATGATTAAAGGTAAATGAGATAAATTATGGTAATAAATAATTTGATAAGGGCAATTAAATTACTCTAACACCTTACAAAATCATATTGGATTAGTATAAATAGACCATTAAATATTAAGGATCTGAATTTAATCATTTAATGGACTTTTTTATCTGAAAGTGATATAAATATTCTTAAAACAAAAGAAAGTGATATGATGGTGAAAAAAATGTCACCATCTTATTTCTTATGAGTATAGTAAGTCTAATATAGTGATAAATATGATATAAATTTGATAATAAATAGTCTCAAGAAATATAATTATATTTAACAAATAATGATAGTTTTTTATAATTTTTAAAAATGAAATAATCACCATAAATACTGACAAAATGATGATACAGTAATTATTTTATTAAAAGAAATATTAAATAAATTACATGGAAAATATTAAAATAAATATAATTTGAAATAATTATGGATATAAAAAAATTTATAGGTGCTTATGACATCTTATAATTATATTAAAAGGTTTTTTTGGTGTTATATCTATTATTAAATTTTATTTAAATTCAATGAAATGAATAGTGTCAAAACTAACATTATTGATATTTTATATAAAAAAATATTTTATAAAATTATTTAATTATCATTAAAATCATTAAAATTCAAAATATTTCTATGACAGGTTATCAAAGTTAATAATGTGTACATTTATGGTCCATTTTCCCAATATATTCAAAATACATAGTATACTAATATTTAAATTTTGTTAATGCAATCAATATTAAAATATATTAATTAAGGGTAAACCAATAAAATAAAGGTTAAAATAAAATAAATTGATGAATAATTTTTTATGAGACTATTTAGAACAATAATAATACTATATTTAATATAAATCAATTTGGAGTCATTTGGAGTTAAAAAGTAATATATATTAATTTAATATTTTAAGAGTTTTAAGGGTACCCCTCCCATCTCTTATAAAAGGCACTCACTATTCTCTGTTACTCACAAATATAAAACCATTTTGATTGGCCAAGATATTCCCAAAAACCATCCTAAAATCCCTCAACACATTTTTGATGCTTTATTTTATACAGAAAACCCTCTTTAGAGGTGTTAAAGTGTTCTCTAAATGTGATCAACTGAAAAAGAAGTATCGATTTCTTTAGGTATTTATATATTATTCCTTCTTTAACATCTTAAATTCTCATTAAATAATTATGAAATAATAAAACCAGTATAATAAATATACTTTAATTTCATTATGTTAATATCATCAGCTGAATCCATCTCCAATTTCATAAAATAGGAATTGAACATTTCATTCATGTGTATGGTTGACTACCACCTCACGAACCGATACAGTTCGTTTTTCATTACCATCTCTCCAGACTGGTCTTAATGATGTGATTAATTTCTCTATATGATTTTCATGAAATATTTTTCACTACATGAGAATAATATATCATTTATGTTCTTACTTTCCATGAACATAAAAATGATAACGTTTTTCATGCTCATGTGTCAACTATCACCTCCACGAAATGATGTGAATCATTTTTATACACCAATTTATCAGTATTATATTTATAATTATGTTTAAATTATTACTATTATGTTAATAATATAATTATAATTCGATAAATATAAAATAAAATGACATGATTTTCTTAATAATTAATTAAAAATGGAAACGTTACTCATACATACATATGGCATATTATCTCTATGATTGTAATGTTATTAATTTCTCCTAGAATAAATAAATTCTTTGATTTAAAATTATGATTAATGTATATAAGTGATTATTATGTCATGAATTTTATTCTATAGATGAAAGACTTACGACCAGACGGACTATTTACATCTTACCATATTCATTTTCAACTCAAGTACTGAATACCAAAAAAACATCCAATATGCACTTAAGTAATTATATAATTATTATAACATGTTAATTAGTTAATTAAAATGAACAATATAGATGAAAAAGTTTCTCAAGAATGTATAAATTAGGATAAATTTATTATTTGGGAAGAAAAATATTGTACAAGACGAGTCAGACTCAAGGTAAGGGACATCAAATTAATCTCATTTCATTGAGGCGGATTTTGATATAATACAACACATTATTTTATACGGTGTATAGTCAAAACCAATGAATATTAATTTCACTCAATGATTTTATAAAGTAATATTTATTTATGAATCATTTTATGAAAATAGATTTTTTTTAACATATACGATGATGATGACCTTTTAATCGTTGTGACCATTATTTCATATTTAGATTCCTCTAAAAGATAACATTTTTTAGTAGAAGAATAAAAATAATATTATATTTTCATGTATTTTGGTATTTAAAATTGTTTTATGAATGCTTTGAATATATATATATATATATTTAAATTATATCTTTTTATTGTAAAGTGGAAATTATATTTTTTCATTATTTAGGGTTTATGTGTTATGATTGTGTAATGGATCTCGGGAATTTATAATGTATTCAGGTGGATACGTGAAAAATAATGGGTAAGTGAACCAATGATATCTCTTCAAATCATTGGTTAATTGTATAGGGTTAAATGATAAGGTTTATCCTAATTGATATAAGGAATATACTGTGATGGGTATTCCATACGTAAACATGAAGGTTTCTCTTTATCTATCTATGAAATATACATTGTAAATATGATATAGGTTAAAAAAGTTACTTTTATGACTTATGATTTATATGAGTTTTATAGGAATATTATTATTTTATGAGGTATGCTAAAGGGTTTTTCTTTTATGGTTGAAAATTATGATTTTTTTAAAAAAATTGTTCTTCAGTTTAATGAAGGATATAGATACAGTGGAAGCACAGGGTTGGGTTGGACCTAACATTACCTTTTTTGTAATCGATGACCAATATAGGATAAAAATGATGATTAACTCAAGTATCCATGGATTAAAATAAATGATTTAGACAAAGAAGAAAGGAATCAGATCCAAGAGATAAAGGATCTTGCACATCATGTTTATAATTAATTTAATTAATTTCATAAAGAAAAGAATATCCGAATTTTCTGTACTTTCTTCATTGGTAATGTTGATCATTCAAAATGACCCTTCCAGATTTCCTCATTGTACATGTGAGGATCCAAACCATAATTACACTAGTTTTGATCTACAAATTCTATGATGGACTCCAATCGACACCACTAGTTCTCCAGGTGCTAGCATGGTGAGGTGAGTGTCTTATGTCAGTCATTATTTATTGTGGATCAACAATTCTTAATTCACCAAGTGTGTAGTTGGGTACATGGCACAATAGACTTACTTGTCTATTTACCCACATGGGGCTTCAGTTACAATATTTAATTGCATAACAACAATTAAATACATTCATAAATTTAGATAAATCCAATGCTCTAAATAATAGTACAACATCATTATTTATGGTGCACCAACTTTCAAAAAACGGAATTATAAATAAAATTCTGTGTCACAAAATTATAGCAGAGTTATTATTATTTTGACTTTTTACAACTAGTTAAATAATTATTTTCTATCTTGAAAATAATTATTTTACTACCTGACCGGCCTTGGTCTGCTTTAAATCTACTTCTATTTACTGAACATCCAAATAAATAAATCATACTCTTAATTAAATATTTTAATTTTCAAACTAGTAATTGAATATTTATTAAATTTTCATTAAAATAAATATATATATTATGTAATCACAATACGGTGAAAAAATATTTACTTAATTTACGTGATAATTTTAACTTGAATGAAATTATTCCATGGTCTTGAGAATAATATTTATCTTGCTAGTTAATTTCAAATAGTATTTAACCGAGAGCACTGAAAACACATACTGTGTGACCATCTTGGATTATTTCTCATTGGAATTAGGCGAGATTGCATAAATTCTAGGAGTCCTGTCTAGAAATTGGTCAAGGGACCTAAGAGAATGAACTTAATGTTGAAACAATGACATCCACATATGAATGTTCACTATGAAATATAACCCCTTTTTCTCAATTTCTCATCAAGAAGGTAACGTGATAGTGTCATCAACCTTGGTTCTTGATACGCCTTTCTTTGGATACCTGATATAAAATCATTATTTTACCATGGCCATAGAGTTTTGTGTCAATGTGTTATTTCCATCAAAGAGAAGAGATATAAAATTACATAAATTGGAAGGAAAAATCCTTCCTTAACTTATCAATTAATAACATGCCACTCATGACACACCCAACATACCATACTTCCTGACAACATATGGATTAATGGTTTTCGTCAGTAAATGGAAGTGTTCAAGTCATGATACATATTAATTATAATCATAAAGTCTAAGGAAAATTACACACACTCGTAGATAGGAATATTCAATGACACAAAAACATGTGGAATTTCTACTAGCGGGTCTGCTATCATAATCTCCCATATTAATGATTACCAAGTGAGAACTTCAATAGAGTAAGACTCATCTACTTACGAGTAATTAAACTCAATTTTATATACACTATGTGTCCCACCATAGTATTTCATTGAACTGAAGAACTATATTTAATATTATTGTTATAGAATTTCAATGTTCTCATCACAGAAAGTAACTTCCAAGACCATATCAATGAAAATAATAATCTAGGACATTATTAACACATAGTCATGAAGTAAAATAAAAAATATGTAATAGGTTGTTTAATATTTAAATACATTAAATATCCATGTAATCAAAGTAAAAACAATTGATTCTAGGACCCCAACTCTAACGAACTCTCCCTTGGACTAGAGCCAACTACCTATGACTTTTAGTACACTAGACCTTACATGATGATCATGTCCCTTCTGAGACAAGGATTTAGTCAAGGGTTCTACCATGTTGTCTTCCATGGAAATATAGCTCACTTAAACCTCACATATCCTTGAAAAATCCCTCAAGAGATGATAATTCCAATGTATGTGCTTCATCCACTGAGGTGACCATCGATCTATTACAAGAGCCGCCACTTTAGTGTGATGAAAATAGTGTGTGATGGGATCTTTACAACAAGGTACCACATTCTTATCCTAGAAAAATATTAACATCCAAAATACTTATTTAGCATCATCAGAAGATACAATATACTCAAACTCCGATGTAGAATCCGCGACTACAATCTTCTTTGAGATCTTTCATCTCACAACACCTATATTCAACGTGAATATGTTTCCCATTTTCAGCTTCATGACATCTTGATCAGTCTGGAAACTAGAATCTGCATATCCTCTGAAGATTAGTTCCTCATGTCCTCCATAAACTATGAACATATCTTTAGTATGCATCAAATACTTAAGGATAGTCTTGACTGCCGCCCAATGGTCGTCACATGGGTCAGCTTGATATCTGCCTATCACACTCAATGTGTAGGAAACATTTTGCCTAGTATATAGCATGACATACATTATTGAACAAATCTATTCTGCACTTGGATTCCTTTCCATTATCTCTATTTCTTCATGTGTTTAAGGAAACAATTTCTTATAAGGGTGAATTCCATATGAAACTAGAAGTAATAATCTCTTGGATTTGTTCCGTACTGAATCACTTTATTTTATTGTCAATGTATGTACCTCAACATAGGCCCATAAATCTCTTGGATCTCTCAAAATGGATCATGATTCCAGGAATATATGATGCCCCACCCATGTCCTTCAGGGGAATCATTTATACAACCATTCCTTAATAGACTGTAAGACTGGTATCTCATTTCTAATAAGTAATATGTCATCAACATATACTGTTAGAAAAATGACCGCACTCCCACTAAATCATTTATAGACACAAGGCTTAAATTAATTATTTATAAAACCAAATTCTATTTTGGATTCATTAAAATGAATGTTCCATGCCCTCGATGCTTTACTTAGTCCATAAATGGATATCTGTAACATTCATACCTTATTATAATCCATTGGACTAATAATCCCTTTTGGTTCTGTCATGTAGAAATATTCTTCAAGGTTCCTCTTAAGGAAGGTTGTGTTGACTTCCATTTTCTAAATCTCATAGTCATGGTATGCCACAATGGAAAGTATAAATCTTATTGATTTCAGCTTTGAAACTAGTGAAAAGGTTTCATTGTACTCAATGCATTGAAAAAGATTGAACCCATTTGCAACCATTCATGCAATATAGGTACTAATATGTCCCTCCATGTACAGTTTCTTCTTGAAAACCCATTTTCAACAGATAGGCTTTAAATAAAATAAGAGATCTACCAAAATCCAGACTTGTTCTACTATATGAAATCCATTTCAGAATTCATGGATTTTTTCAACATGGAAATTTCTTGTGACAATTACATCTTCATTTTAGGTTTTAAGATCATTATTATGAACTAATAATGATTCACCATCCTTAGTAACTATAAAACTATACTTTTCTAGTTCTCTATCCTCTCGTGTACATCTACACAGTTCTTGTGTCTCTGGAATAGTTCTTTCTTCCACAGGGCATTGTGGAATCTGTTCATTACCAACTCTTGTATACCTTGATCCTAGACGTCATCGAAGCCTATCTCTCTCCCACTATCTATTTTGGAGATGTTATCCCTCTCAAGGAATATAGGGTTTATTTCCACTACATCCCTTTTTTCTTAGGGGTTGTATAAGTAATATCCCCTTGTTTCATTAGGGTATCCTATAAAGTTACACTCTTTTCCATAGGGTTAATTGTTGTTACCTGAAGAGGCCTTAGAAAATTCTTCACTTCCCTACACATGTAAATTCGATAACATGGATTTCTTTAAACTCTAGAACTCACATAGAACACCTTTTATTTATTATGTTGGTACTCGGTTAAGTATGTGCGCTTCTTTTTGTAACGAATTTCCACAATATGATACTGGAAGACTTTTATGAATCATCATTGATCTCACAATATCCAAAAAGGTGAAGTTCCTCCTTTTGTTCAAACCATTCCACTGGGGTGCTTAAGGAGAAGTGAGTTGGGATATGATCCCAAACTCCCATAAGTAATCGATGATGCCTTGATTAAGATATTATCAACCTCGATATGAGCGTAGTTTATTAATATATTTACTATGATAGTTCTCAACTTCATTCTTGTATTTTTTTAACTTATCAAAGTAATCTGACTTATACATAATTGAGTAGATACATTCATACATACTAAAATCATTAGTCAGATTTATGAAGTAAGAGTATCTACCCCTTGCTTCAACTGGAAATGGTCTACACACATCAGTGTGAACTAATTCTAGAATCTCTTTATCCCTTTCACCTTTCCCACTAAATGGGACATTGATCATTTTACTTTGTAAACATGCATGAAATACGCCAAGTGGTTTTAGTTCGAAATAATATAAATATCCATCTTCATGTAACTTTATCCACAATTTTTAATTTACTTGACCGAGATGGTGATTCCAGATTTGGGTGTGGTATGAGTCATGCAATGTATATTCGTTTTCGATTTCCATTACTTGGTTGGTGTAATCCAACATGTATAGACCATTGTATAAATGTGACCTAACAAAACAAATGATATCTTTGTAAAAAAAAGCAACATTCATTTCCAAATTGAAAACAAATACATCTATAACTAATATAGACACATAAATATTATTTTTAGTAATATCCAACACATAATAACAACCCATTAAGACAAAGATCATCCCAGTTTTCGATGTGAGGTGGTAGTCCCCGATAGCAACAACAACAATTATGGCTCTATTGGCTGCTCATAGATCTACCTCTACTCATGAAATTTTCTTGAATCTTCTTGGTTCTTATATTTTGATAAATATGTGACAAAAAAACTATATCTAGTACCCAATTTGTATAAATAGATATATTTCATTCAACAAAAAACACACAGGAAGATTCCCCTTGCTTCTTAGGATGGGTGCAGGTTTTCTTCTAGTGGCCCTTTTTGCCACATGTGAAACAAATAGATTCATGTTCACTTGACTATTCATTGATATTAATTTTCTTGGAAGGGAGTGAAGAATAATTGGGATTAAATCTCCTCACCTTCCCTTTCCTCTTATTCACCATAATTACATTGGGTTTTTCGCACATCATATCTTTGTCCATATGGATAATGAGGATAATTTGATCAGATAGAGACTTCTCAATGTTGTTCATTTTGAAATTAACAAACAATCTGGAGAATCGATGAGGGAGTGATATAAGAATGAGATGAGCACCTATATATTTAGGTATTTTAAACCCTATAACCTCTAGACAATCAAGGTATCCATTGGGCTTGACTATGTGAGGTGTAACTGGGGTACCCTCTCCAAGAATACTCTGAAAGAGTTCCTTGGTGTTTTCACACCATTCTTGTCTTTCTCTCACTTAGTAAAGACCACATATGTGATGAATCATGATATAGGAATCGATGTTTTTCTTGAGCTTCATGATATCATAAGACATTTATGATAACATATAACATTGAACATCAACCACATAACTTGTATGTTTCTCGTAGAATAAGAACTTTTCATCACTTTCATCATGGGAAAGAGGATCAGGTAATCATGACTCCATCATGTAAGGCTTCCATTCATGGACTGGAATAAACTAAAGGAATCTAAACCATTAGAAGAAGTTACTACTGAAGAGGATCTTGTCTTTATGCAGAACTAATCACAGTGATAGTGTGTTTGAGGATCTTGTCATTTTTTTTCTACAATTAAAATATCAGATGATTAAAAAATTCTTGATTGTAGTTTATGATAAATAATAAATTAATTTTATGAAGCCTCCCACTATTTTATCAAGTCCCAATGTCCCTCACTACTAAACTCCAAATGTCCAGTTTCTATGTTATTTTAGTGACAAACATCCATATTACCCTTTTCATAACCCCAAAAGGTTATGTTAAGATATTTTAAGGTATTTAGGTAGGAATTTATTTTCTAAATATGAGCTTTCAAATCCTTGATCCGTTGATTGGACTCCCCAATCCTAAAATCCTAACATGGATTTCTTCAATAGTTTCCTCTAATATTACACCATGTCTAGAAAGGGAAACTTTTTTTGATGCAATATGGTTAAGTCAACCTGAAACATTTCATAAGGGATTACTGTATAAAAGTAAGTTTCCCAAAAAGGGTTGGTCAAACACATAGTTCCAATGAGTCTTTCCCTTAATCAAGTAACGAAAGTCTTAGTCAGACTTAATATTTTGTTGATGGATTTTAATCTAATATTTTTAAATTGCCTTATTATATTTATCACATGTTTGTTAATATTAAGTGGAACATACTTAAGTGATTAACCATGTCCTGATAATATTTATGCACAACTCTGGT
The DNA here is from genome assembly GCA_963277665.1 of Viscum album. Lineage (NCBI taxonomy): Eukaryota > Viridiplantae > Streptophyta > Magnoliopsida > Santalales > Viscaceae > Viscum > Viscum album. The sequence goes on from OY728158.1 coordinate 1,472,557,578, forward strand.
TTATTTTTGTTCCATCTTGAATGATTTTTAGTTCATTAATTATGTGATTGTAGGAACACCTCCATAATGAAAAACCATGCAACTGAAAGAAATAAAATTAAGTAAAGGGAAGGATCATGATATTTTTACTAATGGTTAGTTTATCTACTAGTTGATAAAGAAACCATAACCTAGGGGAGAAAGACCTTAATGATTACATCTTTCCACCGATCCAACTTTGTATCTCCTTAGATTGGTTTCACCTCAGATCCTGACTTGGACCACCTCCATCAGCTTGGGAGCTCCATCCATTACATATGATTTTTAAAACCACATGCAAGTGAGGGGTAAAAAGGGGTTTACATAAAATAAACCATGGGTAATCATGCCCAACATATTAATGAGGTGATATGGTGCATAACACAATAATTAATATAATAAATAAATTAAATGGAAACCAATCTCACAAAAACGTCTTCGTCTAGCTCATGATCAGCCACAAACATGCAATGAGTTACACCTTCAATAAAAGTATCATTAAATTGTTTAATCATTCTTATTAAGACAATTCGTGATCAAATCAATTAATTATTATCTTTAATTAATCAATCCTTCTATCTTTATCCTTTTTTTAATTTTCTTGAGATTCTCATCCATATAAATAAATGAACCTTGGAGGTAACCTAGTGAATTCCACTTCGAATCTACCCAACATGTATTATATTTTCATACTGTTTTACTCTTATGACATATGACATACAAGATGATTCAATGTATAGAGTAATAACATGTAAAATGATTTATACATGATCTGTAGTTATGAACATTAAACAAACATTAAATTTCAAATTATGTGTATTTTAGTAAACTACATGGCATGTAGTTCCAACTATGTGGCGTGTACTGCCTTCGCCATCATTACTAAAGCACATGCCTAGGGACTCGGTGTGTGATGCATACGTCCAAAATTTTAGAGTACACGATGTGTAGAATGGGCTACATGTCGTGCTGTCTCCACATTATATGGTTACCAGTCATCTAAGTTGTGTATGGGATACATGGATTGGCCCCTAAACGGATGGGGCTACATGCTTTGTGAATTGGGCCACCAGACTTGTAATTAGATAAGCGTGTGGCTATCTATCCCGGTCCACATGTGGTGTATAATTAACTACACTATGTGTAATAAATGCACACGACTTGAGTAATTTCTTAATTACACCCGATTCACTGAACATGACTAGATGACATGTAGTCTAGATTATATGTTGTGTATGGAAGAGAACACAACATGTAAGTCTGAGAACATAGTGTGTACTTTCGTTTCCCTGGGGAATAATTTTCAACACCTCCTGATGAGTTCTCCATTTTAATTTTAATCCAAAAATCATTCATTTTTGTGAAATCTATAAGAAAGGAAAAGAGGAACAATAGATCGAGAAATTCAAATTATAATAATTATTAACATTGGATTGAAAAAATAAATTTTTAAAGCATAAATCATGAATGAATTATTTAAATAATTATAAACTATGAGAACCTCCCTCTGATACAACTTGTAGTTTCCGAGCATAGCAGAATCACGGTTGGGCTGACACCCACCATTAATTTTTACCATGATCAATGATTATTCCAGGATCAACACGATGATGAACACCATTCTACATAGAATAGAATCAATGATTTAGATAAATAAGGACTAGGAATAAAACCATAAGAGAGAGGATCTTGCACATTAATTTTATAATTAATTTAACTAATTTCATAAAAAAAGAATACTTAGATCTTTGGTACATTCTTTGTTGATGATGTTGATCATCCGGAATAAACCTTCCAGATTGACTCATTGTACTAGCTAGGATCCAAACCAGAATCCATCTAGAGGTGATCTACACGTGCTCTGATGGCCTCTGATCAACACCACTCATTCTCCGAGTGCTAGCGTGGCAAGGATAGTGTATTGTGTCGGTCATTATTGATTGAATGTTTTTCAGTATTGAAGAATTTCTCTCCTTATTGAGAGGGGAGAGAACATTATTTGAGAGAGAAATTTTTTGGCTCAACAATTATCAATTCTAGAGGAGTGCAGTTCGGTACATGAGAAAATAGACGTACTAGTCTATTTATCGACATGGGGCTTCGGTTATAATATTTAATTATATAACAAGAATTAAATACATATATAACCTTAGAGAAAACCCCTGAACATAATAATAATATTGTTTCATTATTTATGGTGTACCAACATGCACAAAATATAATTATAAATAAAATTATGCATCCCAAAATAATAGTGGTGTTATTAGTATTTTAACATGTTCAAACTAGTTAAATAATTATTTACCCTCTTGCAAATAATAATTTTACTACCTGACTGGTCCTAGTCTGCTTGACCTCCACTTATATTTATCGAACACCCAAATAAATAAATAAATAAATTATTCTCTTAAATAAATATTTTATTTACAAACTAGTAAATAAATATTTATTAAATGTTCAATAAAATAAATAAATAAATTTTACTTAGAATCTATTTAATAAATATTTATTTAATTTATTCAATCGTTTTAACATGAATGAAATTATTCCCCAGTCTTGATAGAAATATCAATTTCTTTAATAAAATTCAAATAAAATTTAACTGAGCCCACCAAAAACACATAGTGTGTGACCCTTTTGGATTCATTCTTGTCAGAATTAGGCGAGCTTTCTTAAAGACCAAGTGCACTATCTAGAAATGGGTCATGTAACTCAAGAGAATGAATCTAAAGTTTCAAAGACAACATCCACAAATAAACACTCATTGTGTAATATAATCCCTTTGTCTTAATATATCATCAAGAATTTTTTATGATAGTGTCATCAACCTTTATGCTTGATACATCATTCTTTTACTACCATAAATAAACTCATCGTTACAACATGGACATGGAATTTTGTGAGATGGTTATATTTTAATCAACTGGCTGAGATATCAACATCAATGAATGGAAGGGAAAATCGTTCCTCGAATTATCCATTAATAACATGCCACTCATGATGCACACAACATACCATACTTCCTACCAACATATGGCATGATAGTTTCATCAGTAAATCTATGTACATGAGTCATGAAATGTATTAATGATAATATTAATGTCAACAGATCATTACAGACACTCGCAGATAGAAATATTCGATGACACCAAAAAATTTCGATTTCCAACTGGCGGGTATGTTCTCATAATCTCCCATATTTAAGATTATTATGTGTAAACTTCATGAGGGGAAGTATCATCTGCTTATGAGTACTCACACCCGATGATCTGTATACTATGTGTCCCACCATATTATTTTATCCTACCCCAAAACTATATTTCAAAATATTGTTATAGAATTTCAAGGTTATCATCATAGTGGGTAACATCCATGACCTTATCAATGCAACAAATACTCTATGACATTATTATATCATAGTAATGGAGAACAATAAAAAATATGTAATAAGATGTTTAATATTTAAATACATTAAATATCTTTGTAATCGAAGTACAAACAGTTGGTTTTAGGAAACTAACTCTAACATTAAAAATATTCATTAACTAGTGGTTTCTTTCAAACTTTTATGCCCATTACTGATTTTTTGTGCTTATCCCATATTTTAAAACATTTTTCACATGTATTAATATTTTTAAGGAAGAAGAGAATGTCGTGATAAAAGTATCAAATATGTGACTTGATAAGAAACCACATTTTATTTTTCAAAAGTTTTTCTTTTAGAAAAAAATGTGGATACTATTTGGATGTTTTCAATTTTTATTCTAATGTTTTTTTATATATGATTTATGGTCTAATTCCCTAACGCTCTAAACTTGAAAGGATCCTCAATGTGAAATAAGAAAAATTTCATTACATACGTCAAGTATATGTAATGCTTAAGGATGGGTCCTTAAAGAATAAATATGATATCTATGTGTGTACATTTAAATCATAATAATGAAGTATAGGTCATTCATACGGTGGATTATATAGTAATAAATATTTTTAAAAACATATATAAATAAGGAAAGTAAATATAAAAACTAAATATATCAAGATAGAATATAATGTGGAATGTCCCGAAATTTTTGAATAATTTTTATTTCTAGAAAATTTGTGTTGTATTATTTTACAAAAAAAAACTATAAATTAAGTATATTTCACTGCAACCATCGAGTTTTGGAAATTATACCACTATTGGTCAATTATGACCATTGTTCAATATGATCCTTTGAAACTATACTCTTGATGTTATCATTATTATTTATAAATATAAATGATAATGGTTAATTAATGTAGAACAAAGAGTAGATGGACCCATATAGTAGAGTCTCACCAAATGAATCTCATTTTCCATAAATTGGGAGGGATGTATCATATTTGTACTTGGCCCTTGACTAATCCCAATCTGAGATTCAACATGTTATGCATGAACGAAATCACCTATAGGAGAAGTTCAATTTAGTAGAGATTACCACATGGGTGATGTTATATGAGCTTCTCCAAGAGTCTATCATCATCACACACATTACCCTTAGGTCATATGCAGGTGTTATAAGGGATTTATGTCAAATCCTTAGTCACATATTATGTAATACATTTTTTTAAATAAAATATTTATTCTTTCATTTCCAATTTAAGAATAGTTTTTCTTAATAATGTATATGTTTACTTGATCCATTTTATAAATTTATTTTATAGGTAAAACTATTTCTTTTTATAGATTACTCATACTTAGAGGATTATTATGGAAAATAAAAAACAATTTATTTGAAATTTAAAAATTAGCCTAGGGTGAATTTTCAATATTTTTATAAGAAGTATAAATTTTTTTATGAATAGTATAAAATACTTTACTTTTAAAATATTTATTACTTTTAAATAATTGATTATGTGAATTCATTTTCAAAAAACATATATAAATAGTTTTAATCAATGAGATATTTAGAGTCTCTTATGATCAAAATAATTTTTTGGGTGAATAGTGACTTGACAAATTGGAATAGTAATGCTACCCTTATGAATAGTAACATGACCAATAGAATAGTAACATCACATAAAGAATTATAAATATATTTTAGGCATCTTACGTGGTAATATGATATAAATATACCATAGTATAAGTAAATAAATGTTTTAGAAATTATTAGTTAAGTATTAGTATTGTTATAAAAAAATATGTTTATTTAATAATTAATAATTAAATAAATTTTAAATAAAATTCATTTTTATAAAATGGAGTTAAATTTTGAATTCTATATGTCAAAATATGGTTATGGCGATTTTTGGGACTTTGTTGTAATTGTTTAATTTTTGGTGAATATTAAAAATAGTGTTTTTAGTTTTCAGTATGTTTAATGGAATCATTAATGATATAAAAATTATTGAATAATTATGGTAAAATATTAAGGATTAAAATATTGTAATAGGTTTCCCAAGTGTCCAATACCCTGGGAAAGCCCATGGTTTTAAAAATACCTCTACCTGGGTGTCCTCGTAAATTAATAAAAAACTCCCTCACTTTTTCTATAAATACTCACACATTTATCCATTATATTTCGCTCTGAATTCACTATCCTCAAATATATGAGAGTATTAATTCACAAGAAGTCATCACAAGATGCCCTCAATCTCCCAAGGTCCCTATATTTGTGTTTTAGGAGTAACTATTCAAGGTAATAGAAATCTTAACTTCTCTTTTCCTTTCATGTTCTCTTTTATGATGCATGTATTTCAAATTTCCATATCATTTTATTATATCCATTTTCTTATATAACATTAATATATTAAGAGTCGTTTATTAATGGTATACCCTTTCCCCCATGATTTTTAATGTTTGATAAAACCTTTTTTCATAATGTTATGTTGTCAGATTTTCGTCTAAAAAATTATAGCTTTTTCTCAATAAATTGTTTTATTTTCTCTTGGGAATACCCAAACATATATCTTATATATGGTTTTTTCACATAGATTTAAAAATGATATATTTTAATTATGGTATTAAAATTCATAAATATTACCTTCTTTTTCTATGGGTTTAAAATGATAAAAGGATCTAGTTTTTATGAACTTTAAAAAACACGATGATTTTTAAATAAAACCTGTAACTTTAATTATAAAAAGATTACTTATCATTTTTTTATTATTATATATGTGTCTCACATTAATTATGAAATATTAAGGGTTTTCCCAGATATCACTCCAATTCATTGGGTAAAGAATTTATTCTCTAGAGATGACAAGTTTTATGATACCTTGGGGAATAACCTTGGTAATTTTTATGACACATCGGTGAGAAACCTTGGGGATATTCATACGAATGAATAAATAAATTTATTAGCCACATTTTAATATTATTATTAACATTATTTTATTTTTTATATGCCTCATGTTATCATTTTTATGCTATATTTATATTCTTCAGGTTCTTGTCAATATCACATTGAAACTGTTTCACTTATTTTTCCTTATTGGGCATTCTTATCACAATTTATTTATGTGTTTCCATAGGTTATGAGAAAAATAAATATATTTAGGTTGTATCTTGAGTAATCCTTTCATGTGGAAAATAATAATGATTTTTGTTTTCAGGTTTTAGGTACATTTTTTCAAAGACACTAACTTTAAAAGATCCCATGTTTTTAAAATGCTATGTAATGTTCTGTAATAAAAATGGGGGATTCCATAGTTGGAATCAAAGTACAGTTTAATTATATTTGGAAATTAGGATTTCAAAACATTATAATTAACCATGTAGAAAAGATAAAATATATAATAAGATCTTGATATTTTGTTAAATATTAAGTAAGTGGTTTCTAAACAAATAAATACCTATCTGGATGCAAAAAAATGATGTGGCTCTAGAACAGATGTATCTAAGAGTAAAACCCAAAAAATTGCTTTAATATAGACTTGAACAGGAACTGTCACATAATAATGATCCTTTCTAAAGTTCTTGTTTGACACTATTCAGGTATATGTTTGGTTAATAACATGATTTTAATGAATCATTATCACGGATTTATAGAAAATTTAATAACTTTAATGACTAATATGTTTAAACATTATGTTATAAGACATAAAAGTTTCATTGTAATTATTAGATTTTGAAACCAATTTCTCACTAAGGTTTTCTTATTATATAATAATGTGGGTAAATAGGAGGAACTGTGTAAATGGTGGGCACAATAGACTATGCACTGACAACCATCAGATGGAAGCCGGAATAGAATCATTCATGAGAATAATGAATTAACTAACTCATGTTATGGGAAAAAACATGAATCAAGATAAGAGTCTGGTATCACCATTAAGGGACTAAATTTATATTAAGTTATTTAGGTGTCAAATACCACCAACGTTTAGTGTATCTACCGACCCATTTATTACGGAATAGTGTTTAATCTCTATAGAAATGTTCTTTTCTATAATTTGTTGTTCTGAATAAGGGAATGTCACTCTGGGTGTGTATCATTTATAGGTAGAATCTAATTAGTGGTGGGAACTAATTAAAAATATGATGAAAAGAAGGGATATTAATGATATGGAATGAGAAGGGTTCAGAGGAATATTCTTTAATAAGTATTTCCCTTGCTCAATGAGAATGAAAATAGAGAAGGAATTAGTCGAACTGAAAAAGAATGAGAATGAATATATTGAGATTTATGAGATGAAAATAAAAATAATTTCTTGTTATACCTATAGATTTTTTATGGATCCTAATAGGAAGGTTGATATATTATTTAGCGGACTAAGACCTCATCTATAGAAGAACTATTCAACAGAGACTATGAATACTATGATGAAAATCATACGGAGTTCTATGAAGGTCTAACTAGAGTTCAGTAAGACACAGTGGTCTCACAAATTGAATGAGAAGGGGAGATATCTAGAGCCAAACCTAGGGAGGAATTATGATCAAGGGAGAGGTGGAAAGAAAGTGAAACTTTCCATGTGTAACTATTGTTGTAAGAATCATTCATGGAATTGCCTTTTCGAGAGTGGTAAGTATTACAAGTTTGGATGGGAATACAATATTGATTTGAACTATCGTAGTTAGGTGTATCCTCAACATCTCAACACTAAAGTCAATGGTAAGATGGTCCAGACCCTAACTGAAGTCTAATTCATCATGTGTAGACATCATCAGAACTTTTCCAATCACTTCCTAAATCCAATGGCTGTAAAAAGGAATCACTATCAACAAAAACAGAGGCCAAGAGAGAATGGTCATGCTTTTTCTATCATCATATCTTAAGTTGAAGAAAAAAATTACGTGTTGGCTGGTATGCTTATTGTTCTCTCAAATATAGAGAGTAATTTTTTTAATTATGGTACTACACATTCTTTTATTTTCTCCATGTCTACAAAGAACATAGAATCAATTCTTGTACTGTAAAAAGTAAAGTTATTAATCAAGACTCATGGAGGGATTATAAAAGCATCAATAGTTTTTAGAAACTCTAGTATTCACTATATGGAGCATAATCTCAACAAAAAATCTTGTATTCATTCCAAAGGATGAATTCAACATTATACTAGGGATGTACTAGATCTCAATTTATAATTATAAGATTAACTATGAAAGCAAGGAAATATTAGTATTACTAAATAAAAAACATATAATTTTTTTAGAGGAGAGATATATCAACCTATTCATTGTCTATAAGAACCACCCATAGCATTATTTATGGATTTTTGTCAGTGAAGATGAAGAAGGTGATTAATGTATAAAAATAGAAAAAATTCCTATAATTTTAGAAAACATTGAAGTATTTCCTGAGGTGTTTTCTAGACCTCCACCCTAAAGAGAGTTAGTGTTCTCCATTGAACACATTTCTAGTTCGAAGACAATATAAAAGTCCCCTTATTGAATAGAAAATGTGGACCTAGTGGAAGTAATGAAACAACCCCATGATATTTTGGAGAAGGGTTTTATCTAGAATAGTGCATCTGAGTGGGAGAACTTGTTCTATTTTTGAAGAAGAAGGATGGGTCAATGCAATTCTACAAAGATTATATAAAACATAATAGGATCACAGTGAAGAAAAAGTTCCCTCTTCCCATAATTGATGATTTATTTTACCATCATCATGGGGATCAATTCTCAACCATGATTTTTCATTATTCTAGTTATCATCAATTGAAGGTGAATAAAGAAGATATTTCATAAACCACCTTCTAATCAATATAGGGGAACTATGAATTTGTTTTTAGTCCTTCCTTCATGACCAATGCATCAAATATTTTTTATGGATTTGATGAATTGATACTTTAAAGACTACCTTGATAACTTTGTGGTGGTTTTTTATTAAGGATATTCCAATATATTCTAAAAGTCATGAGGAGTAAGAGGATTATCAAAGAGTGATACTAAAAACTATAAAGATAGATCGGCTATTTGGAAAGATCAAGAAGTGTGATTTTTGGTTATAGAAAGTTCCCTTCCTAAGGAACATTGTAACCAGTGAACGAATCTAAATTTACCATAAAAAGACAAGGGTTGTAGAGTAGTGTCCTCATCCAACAAAAGTAATTGAGATTCAAATTTTCCTTGGTTTATTAGGATATTATAGGAGGTTTGTGAAAACCTTTTACAACATTCTAATTCACTAAAATAGTTAACTCGAAATTGGAATACGTTTAATAGGAAAAAAGAGTGTGAGGCATGTTTCCCAGCACTAGAGAAGATATTCGACAAGGGACCATTGTTAACACTACCATATATTAGAGAAGAATTAGTAAATTTTATGGATGCATATCTGAAAGGGATTTGTTGTGTCCTCATAAAAAATTATAAGGTGATCGATTATGCATCTCAAAAATTAATGGATCGTGAATAGAATTATCCTATGCAAGATCTGGAGCTATCTTGGGTTATTTTTACTATGAATATATAGAGTCACTATCATTATGTAGAGAAATGTGATATATAAATAGACCAGAAATGTTTGAAGTTTATTTTCTTTCAAAAGAATTGAACATGAGACATAGTAGATGGTTGGAAGATCATAAAGACTATTATTATTCAATTCATTATCACCACAGAAGAGAAAACAATGTCTTTGATTCATTAAGTAGGAAGGAATCTACCGTTCTGTCAATGATGAGGATTCAAAGAGATAATTTAATAAAAGACCTAGTAAACTAAGACATGGGAATTTCAAGGTAATTGAAATCATCAACCCTATCGCAAATGTTTTGTGAACCATCATTACTATAGATGATCAATAAATATCAAAGAGATGATCCTTTGTTGTAGATGATGTTTGAGGCTATAATGGATGTGAATTTTCTTGAGATCAATATTGATCAATAAGGTGCACATAAATTTCATGCAAGGTCATATATTCTATCTTTTCTGGAAATAATGAAGGATATTATGGATGAAGCTCATATCTCAATATTTTATTTATATATTATATTTATGAAAATGTACAGAGACTTTCGGGATCATTATTGGTGTGATAACATGAAAAGAGAGATTTATGACTACACTACTGGGTGCCTAGTCTATCAACATGTGAAGGTAGAATGACAACATCCAAAAGGTGTATTACAACTAATACCCATACTATCATTGATGTGAGATAACATCCCTATCTATTGGTACATTTGTCTCTCAAAAACAACCAAAGGAAACAACGATATATGTGTTATAGTGCACCATCTCACCAAGACTTCCCATTATATCTCTATTTGGAACAATTTATATCTTAACAAACATACCATGATGTACGTGAAATAAGTGGTAAGGCTGCATGGAGTTCCACATTCTATCACATTTGATCATGATCCAAGGTTCACATAAATATTCTGGAAAAGTCATTAACATGTTCCAATAACCAAATTGAATTTTAGTATGGCATATCACCCTCAAACTTATTTCAAATATGAAAAGACTATTCAGACACTAGAGGACATGCTGAGAACATAAAAACTAGAATTTAAAGGGGGATGGGATCAACATCTCCCATTGGTTGAGTTCTCAAACAACAACATCTCCCATTTCATTATTCAAATGGCTCCATGTGAACCTCTATATGGGAAGTTATGTTGCAGACATACTTCTTGGGATAGAGCTAGTGATATAAATCTTCTTAGGCATGATCTTGTGCAATAGATAACAGAAATGGTTCATGACATCCAACAAAACATTAAGGCTACCCAAAGTTGGTAAAATATCTATGATGACAAACGCATAAGAGAGTTGGAGTTTGATTTTGGTGACAATGTCATCCTACGAATTTCACCTTGGAATAGAGTCATGAGGTTTGGGAAGATATGGAAGCTCATACCTAGGTACATTAGTCTTAATGAAATCCAAGATCACATAGGAGTAGATGCCTATCAACTAGAACTTCTACCAAGTCTATGTCATGTTCATGATATTTATGAAGAGCATCCGGTGGATATATTAGATAGTAGAGACAAGGTTATATGAAACAAGACTACCCACGTCATCAAAGTGTTATGGATGAACCACATATATGAAGAAACAATATGAGAACTGGGGGAAACAATGAGGCAAAAGTACCCAAAACTTTTATCAAATGAGGGAATGAGTTTAAATTTCAGGGAAAACATTTCATAAGGTGGGATGAATGTAACGACCCAAACTTTTTGAATAATTTTTGTTTCTAGAAAATGTATGATATATTATTTTACACAACAAAACTATTATGTAAGTATATCTTAATGTTACCATAGATTTTCGAATGTTATATGACCACTGGTCAATATGACCATAGAAAACTATACTCTTTATGTTATGATTATTGTTTATAAATAGAAATTATAATGGTTAATTATTTCATAAAGATAAGTCCATGGCTCCATCCAGTAGTCTCATTCCATAAAAATCCCATTTTAAAAAATAGGGGAGGGCGTAGAATATTTGGGCTTCGCTCTTGTCTAAGCCCGTGACAAGATTCAACATGTATGGCTTGAAAAAAAATCACATTTGGGATAAGTTCATATTTAGTGGAGATTACCACTCAGGTGATGTTATTAGAGCCACCCCAAGAGTCTATCACCATCACAAACCTTACCCTTAGGTTTCATGTGGGTTTTATTAGGTGTTATGTGTAAAATACTGAGCCACTTACTATGTAATTCCTTTTTTAAAATAAATTTCTTATTCTATCATTTCTATTTTAATAATAGTTTTTCAAAATAAATGTTTCATTGAGACATTTGATAAATTTAATTCACATTTAAAAATTGTTATTTTTCGATATTTTTAACACTTATAAAATTATTCTGGTAAAATAAAATACATTTTTTAATTTTTAATTTCAAAACTAACATAGGGGGAATTTTTAGAATTTTTCTAAGATGTTTAAATATTTTGATGGATAGTGAAAATACTGTATTTTTTTAATAATTATAAAACTTTACGTAGTTGAATTTATGAAATGATTTTATAAAAACTAACATACCTAGTTGGTAGTAGTTAGATATTTAGACTCTCATTGGATTAACTTAATTATTTAGTGAATAGTAACTTGACCCTTTAGAATAGTAATGTTTTCCTTATGAATATTAACATGACCAATGTAATAGTAACCCCACATAAGGAAGTATAAATATAATTTAGGAATCCTAAAAAGTAATGTGATATATTTATACCATAGTATAAGTTAAAAAATGTTTTAGAAATAATTAGTAAAGTATTAGTATTTTTATAAAATAGAAAAGATCATTTAAAAATTTATATATTTTTAATTTAAAATTAAGTTTAATTTCATAAAATGTAGTTCCATTTTTAATTATGCACATCAAAAAATGGATTGGGTGAATATTTGGGATTTTTTTGTAATAGTTAAAATTTTAGTGAATAGTAAAAATACAGTTGTGAGTTTTCCATATGTTTAATTACATTAATAATGATGTAATAATTATGGGTAACTCTTTAGGATTAATATATTATAAAACGTTTCCTAATTGGCTAATACCAAGGGAAAATACAATTATAAATCCTATGGTTTTTCAAATACCACTGTTGATGTGTGCTCAGAAATTAGTAAAACACTCCCTAAATTTCACAATAAATACCAACCCATTTCTCCATTATAGTTTACTAACAATTAAATATCCTCAAGTATATTATATTATTACCTCCCAAGGTGTCCTCCCAATGTGTCCTCAATTCCTCATGGTCTCAATCTTCATGTTTTAGGAGTAAATCTTCAAGGTAAAGGAAATCTTGGCTTATCTTTTCCTTTAACATTCTCTTTTATGTGGTATGCAATTAAAATTTATTTATAATGTTCTTATATTAATTTAATTATATACCTTTAATATATTTAGATTAATTTATTAATGGGATACCCTTTTCCTTCTCCCTTTTTAATAATTTCTAAAACCATGTTTTATAGAGTTCTGCTATCAAATTTTCATCTTAGAATTTCTCTGCTTCATCAAGAAATTATTTTATTTTTTTTGAATTCCCAAAACTCTACATTACACAGTGTATTAAAATATATGTAATAATGATCTATTTTGATTATATTATTAAATTATATAAAAACAACATTCCTTTATTGTGGGTTTAAAATGATAAAAGGATCTTGTTTTTATGTACTTTCTAAAACACCATGATTTTGAAATGAAATCTGTTTTGTTTATTCTCTATAGGATATTTGTCAGATATTTTATTATGATACATTTGGCTAAAATTAATTAATAAATATGAAGGTTACACCCATATTTCACTCCAATTAATTAGGTAAATAATTTAATATATAGAGATGAAAAGTTTTATGATACCTTAGTGAATAACCATGGTAATTGTTTTTGAAACCTTGATGACAAACCCTGGTGATATGCTTATCAATTACCCAATTAAATGTTTTAGCCACATAAAATGTTATTATTAATTTTATTTTATTTATTATATTCTTTGTTTTCTCTTTTTCATTCTATATTGATATTATTCATGTTCTTATCAATATCACTTGTAAACTGTTTCACCTGTTTTTCCTTACTGGGCCTTCTTCTGACCCTTTTCTTTGATGTATGTACCCATGTTACGAGATGCAATAAAATTACTTAGTATGAACTTTGAACAACAATGTAAAGTGTAATAGAATAATTTTATGAGTTTCCATGTTTTATGTACCTTTTTTCCATGACACTAAATATTATAAGATCCTGTCTTTGTAAAATGTTATTCACAGTTATGTATTAAAAAGGAAGGATGAAATATAATAACCAAAATTGGTTCCTACCAGGTCCCTAGGGAATAATGAACTATAAATTTCATCATGTTATAGAAATACATATAGGTTTAGTGACTCCCTTCTTACCAGTAATTACACATTCAGACCCCAATTCCTCAACATCCCACTATATAGAGAATCATAGATTGAGATGGAAAATAAACTTCTTATAAAAGATATATATGGTAGGTTATTAGTAAAAATGTTATAATTATTATTTATTAGTAATAAGTAATGATAAATGTTGTTTTTGATCAATCCCTTTAATCAGATTTAATTTTCACCACATTATAGATATAGATGAAAATGAGCCATGAAACATGAACGATGGGAACATTTTTGCATTAAAATGACATATTAAAAGAGTATAATAATGGTGAATGTCTAATATATCAATACAAAGACATAATATGTATTATAATATAATAGAAAAAGAATAAAATCATCATATGAAAATGATTTATTCAAGAGATTATAAAAAATGATAAATAATTCGGAAAGGGAATGAATTGTAATTGCTTATTTTGATATAGTAATGAGTTATGAAAAAAGTATAACATGATTGAAAAAATAATATATATATATATATATATAATAATGGGTCCATAATATACTTTTTATTGAATAATATTATCTTATGAAATAAAATTTATAAATATATTTCGATAAAAAAAATAACAATTTAAAATGAGGAGGGACATACATAGACCCTTACATTATCATAGCAATGATCTATTAACAGTGTATAATGAGAGTTCATAAATAATATAAATTGAAAAATAAATAAAATATATGATATTATAGCATAAATATAAGATTATAACCATATGACATGGAAGCTTAAGAGATATTAAAATACTATAATTACCTTAAGAAATAAAGGGAGAGGGATAAAAACCCTTAATTCAACTTGGTAATTTATTATAAAAAGTGTATAATCAGTGTGAATGAATAATATATCATAAAAATAGATGAATATGATAAAAAATAGAATCATATAATTATATTATATTTAATGTTTATGAATACTATAATAAAATAATTTCATTAAGGAAACAATGAAGTTGAATATAGAACCCTTACATTAGCATTATAATTGATTATGAAAAGGGTATAATGAGAATAGATGAGTAATATTTAAAGAAAAAAATTGGATGATAAAATATTGAAAATATATGTATAAAATTAAATTAATTGGGAATTTAGAATAGTTTATTATAAAATGACTGTATTAAGAAATGGATAGGAATGGAATAACAACTCGTACCTTACTTGAGCATATTTGATTATTACTAGCATTATAACTGATAAAAATATTCAATATTGAAGACTGATATATGAGTGTGAATCCATGGTTGGAAAATTAAGATAAAACATGAAAAAAAAACTTCATAAAATATTGCTTCAATAAAAAAATATATTATTAATCGTTCAAAAGTGATGGTCCCATAGGATTTATATAATTGTTGTATATTTTTTAGAAGATTAAAATCCATAAAAATTTATGGAATTAGTTATTAATGGGTTATCCCTATATATAATTTTTGAGTAAATTAAAGCCAATTATAGATGCGAAGCTATGATTATTTTTATAGCTATATATGTACTCATTATTTATCTTGACTTAATAGGAATCATTAATATGTGGTCATGGTGAACTATCAACAAAAAAATCCTGATGAGTTTGAAAGAAATATCCTTTTGATTATATGGCATGAATAAATATGAATAAATTTTGATAACTATATAACATGAAGTGTTTTCTCACACCATTAGAGTGGAGAAAGAGTTTCTAGTTTGAGACATAAATTTCATCCATATTTTTCTCACCAATAATCTTGGGAGAAATGACCCTATTCCCATATTTATTGATTTATTTTTTCTATATAGAGAAATAAAGATGATTTTTTTTAGGGGAAAAATTGTGTCATTATTGTGAAAACTATAACATGAAGTGATTTTAATCATATTTTTCTTTAACTGGTATAATGGTGCATCCTAACACTACTTTATCTAGTAATAAAATATATACTTTCAGTATTAAAAATAAGACCATCCATTATAAAGTGTTTTCAGATTTTATCACATTAATTGGAGAATAATTATGAGAAAGGTTTTATATATTATTATTTAATTCATATTTAGAAATATTGATAGTTTTATCAAGAAATATGAGGTTAAGGATAGATTATTACACTTCCTAATATTTCATTAGTCTAATCAATTATGTCTACTAATAGGGAGAGTTTTCAAAGTTGATTATGAAGAACGAAAATTGAACGGATAGAAAACAGATTATTCATGAATGTTTTCAATGTGATTGTTAAGTTTAGTGCATGTGATTCGTTAAATATTTACTTAAATTTTCCTCTAAAATAAAATTTCGAGTTGGTTTCACATGTTTTATAGTATTATAGAGAACTTCAAAGCCTTTTTTAGTCACCCTTTTTTTTCTATACTGAGATAACATAAATGGACCTAGATTTGATAAATTCAATGTTCATTTATTAGATAATGTGATGAAATCCTTTTCTCATGTATATTATGTTTTATTTTCATGAATAGGTAATGATATAATTATAGTCATAAATGAATCATGATATATAAATATCTTCCCCTTTAATCTCGATCATTTTTATTTATTATCAAGTCGAGGGAGATAGAATGAGGAGATATTTGAATCATATTGATGTTCACATATTATTGGGTATTGGTTATAAATCTGTTGTCTCGTATTTATGATCCAAATGTTTTGTGATGATGGTTATATTTTTCCAACATGTAATGAATGTAAACATGTATGGAAGATGTTAAAAAGTTGTCTTGATGGGAAGAGTTTGAGGAAGTGGAATCCGGGATGAGATTGGAAGTCATGAAAGTTTCCATATCTATATATGTGATAACTATTGTGATGGGATCAATGGGAATCAATGAAAATTATTTATGGCACACTTTTCATAATAGGATTCAAATAATTTTAACAGATATATCCTTGTTATTAATTGCAATAAAAAAATACACATTTGTTGTGCCCAAGTGATTGCATTTGTTGTCAATAACATGTCACTATGTGTCAACTGATGAAGTAGAGCTTGAAGACTAATGGTTGGAGATGCATCATTACATCAGACGATTGATGAGCTGATCTTAAAGATCCAAGAACTTGTATCAACTGGATACAATGTCACAACAATATCAGAAGACCATGCATTGTCTTAAAACTTGTATCAACTAGATACAATGTCACAACAATATCAGAAGACCATGCATTGTCTTAACAATGCATGAGTAGATGAGGAGAACCATCCACAACTCCTAAGTGGATGAAGTGGTGCTAATGAAGTCCATGCACAATCACTTAGTTCATGTGAATTTGAAGATGTTCCAATTTGATCTCTGATTGGATCATTTAAGAATTTTGATGAATTATTTGATTCAGGAGCATCGGTTGAAGGCAGACCCTTCAGGAATTCCATTCTTAAATGTTGATTATATGTTGAAGAATAATGGAGGAATTTTAATGAAGAATAAAGGAATTATTTTGAAGAAGAAGAAGAATGGAGAAGAGGAAGAATGGTTTGGAAGAAGTGGCTTGGCATTTGGCATTTGAACTTGGTCACTTTGTTTTTAAACAAAGTACTTGTTCTATACTTTAGCAAAAAGAGGTCCACCAAGGAAGGCCAGCCGAGGGTCATCACCTCGAGCACATGCGGGACCCGAGGGTCAACCACGCTCAAGGGAACCCTCAAGGCCAAGGCAGCATCCCTGAGGTAGGGGTGCACCCGCAGGACGCAGCGTGGGCGCTAGTGGCGCGCTCGAGTGGCAAGGGTGGGCGCAACAGTGCGCCCGCAGAGTGAACACGGTGCGGGGCGGGACCGTGGAGGGGGAAGTTCAACTGAGCGGCTGTCGGGAGTGCTTGGTTGATAAACCACGGAAAATCTGTGGTTCGTTTCGATGTGGGACACATGATTTGCCGCGGAGTGAATCCTGGCCGCCTGATCGATCGCGCGCCAGATCTCGACCGCAAGATCGATCCCGCACAAGATCTTCTAATCGCGGCCGTCCAAAGATCCGATCCAATGTCCTGCGAGTCGTCTCCTTCCTCGATCTCACCCGAGGCAACCCCCGACGTCCTCGCTGAACTAGTGGCGCCTCCGAGTGATGTTTTTGAGTTCCCGGCCACCTCCGATCAAATCGAAGGGTCCATGGTGATCGTCTGGCCACACTGAACACGATCATCCCTAAAAATGGGTGTGCATGCAATGAGGGGAGCATTTCGAGTTCGGTCGAGGCAAAAGGATGTGACGAGGCCATGTGGTTCGTGTTTTGCATGAAATAGAAGAGAAGAGGCCATGCATGCATTCGAAATCGCATGCACATTAAGAAAGGAGAAGGAGAAGAAGTCCGCGTTGAACAGAGAGAAAGAAACGTGATTTTCGGATCACGTTTAATGATTTTCAAAGAACCGAAAATATCGGTGGTTCAAGATTTATCCCATAAGGATGAAACGAGGCCATCTTCCTATATAAAGAGAGGCCGATACCTCTAGAATGGTGCTGATCCTTTGAGAACTCGAGAGTCCCGCGAAGCCATCCGAGCTACGCGAAGTACCTCTGCACAGCCTCTTGCGCGACTGAGAATCCCGGAGCCACCTGAGGCCCCGAGGAAGTCCCCTGCATGCTACCCCTTGCACAACAGGAAGAAAAGCTCAGGCAGTGTACTTGCACGCCCAGCGCTTGGTTACACACTGCGTGCCCACGGGTGTCACACCCTGCGCAACAGAGGCCGTCCGCACACCTTGCGCGGCTATTGAATAAGTGAGGCCACACCCCTTGTGCGCCTCTTTTGGTGTTTGAGTATGGGTGAAGTATATACCACACCTGGGCATGTTTGTGCAAGGAGGAAGACCCGAGGCTTAGCCTTGTGTGTGCACAAGTGAAGAAGACCTACCTTGAGAAGAAGAGGAGTACACACTTAAGTGTGTAAATGCAAAAGAACTGATCATTCTAAGTGATTGGTTTTGGTGATCAAGACCAACGAGATCTTTTGAAGACTGTTGAAGCTACTTGAAGTTTTGAACAACACCTTTGAAGAAGTGAAGTGGAGCCATGATGAAGATGATGCTGTGGAGTTGGGGGGTTTAACCAACTTCTAATTGGGGGGTATAACCAATTATTGTGTAAAAATCTTCTGGCATAGTGAAGAATCCATGTTGGGGAGTGCAACCAACACGACAAGGAGTAGGTCTTTGTACCGAACCTTGTAAATCTCTGTGTTCTAAGCTTTCATTATCACTACACCATCAAAAGAGTAGATCTAGGCCTTAACTAGCCGCAGAGGTTGAATTGTTAATTCAAAGGGAACAATTCTTAAAAAGAAAAAGTTATCACGGATTCACCCCTCCCCTCTCAGTGATCACAACCGATCCAGGCATTTCAAGTGGTATCAGACGGAGGTTCCCTCTGTTAGGATCTACTTCTGAGAAAATGGACAATCTAAATTCTGTTAATAGTAGGGGTGTCCCTACATTTGTTGGAAAGAATTATCACAGCTGAAAAAATCGGATGTTACCCTACCTTCTATCTCTCGGCCTTAAAGTTAGAGATGCCACCTTATTTGGATTCCCTCCTCTTGCTAATGAAGCTGCTATGACACTGGATGAGAAAAGAAATATGGAAGTTGATAGTAAAGCTCAAAATTCCATTCTTATGTCACTCTCAGAAAAGGTATACACAAAAGTCATGGGACTCAAGAATGCTAAAGAAATTTGGGACAAATTGGAAAGTAGTTATGAAGGCAACATGAAAGTCAAGGAAGCCAAATTACAAATTTGGAGAAGCAAGTTTGAAGATGTCAAGATGGGAGGAGAAGAAGAAAATATTGATGATTATTTCACAAGAGTCAATGAAATTGTCAGTAACATTCAGGGCTTTGGAGAAAAGATGGAGGAATCCACTATTGTTAAAAAACTAATGAGAAATTTTCCTAACAGGTTTGAACCCAAAGTCTCAGCATTAGAAGACAGAGATGATCTCACTCTTGATGAACTACACAACATTCTAATTGCATATGAAATGTGGAAGATCCCTGTATTCAAGAAGAAGATCAAGGATGAGATGGCTTTTGAGGCCATGAGACAACTCAAGATAAAAGATGACGAAGTCTTAGAATCAAGTGAATCTGACAATGAAGAAAAGGATGAAGACTTCAACAAAATTATTTCTCTTTTATCAAAATGGTTTGGAAAAGATAAATTCAAGGGAAAGGGAAATTACCAACAAGGTGTTTCAATTGCAATAACATCAGACACTTTTCTGTTAACTGTCCCAAGAAAAGATTTAGTGCTCCAGAAGTTGAAGAAGAAAAATTAAAAAAGAAGAAATGGAGTAGAAACCCAAGAGAAGGAAGAAAATTTGGTTCGAGAAAGAAAAGTTTCATTCCAGGTGAAAGAAGAAGCTATGTGAGCAAAGAAGAATAATCATACTTCACTTCAGCCAGTCAATCAGAAGAAGAAACAAATTTTATGGCTCATGTGGAAAAAGGGTTTGATACCTGAAGCAGTGAAGATGATGAAAGTGAATGAACGGAGCTTGAACACATGTTGAAAGATGAATTAGAGGCTTTCCTTGAACAAAACAACAAGCTCAAGAAAGAGAAGAAACTGTTACAAAAGGAAATCAAAAGGATGACTGAGGAGTTGGAAGTGTGTATGAAGAATGAGACACTGTACATTGATGAAATCAAGAGACACAAACTAAAGACAGCTGAGCTGGATAAGATAGAGAAGGATCTTGAAGAGAAACTTCACCTCAAAGAAGAAGAGAAACCAGTGACACATTCCAAGTGGATTGAAGCACAGAATAGCTTGACAAAGATGAGAGAAGACTTCAACAAGGCTGTTGAGGTCAAGGCAGAATCATCTCATGCTGGTGCTCAAAGTCAAGTCAATTTACCACTAAGTAAATCTCAAAATACATCTGTTACCTCTAACAATGCAGGTCCACAGATGAAATTGAGACAAACAGGGAATACGAAAACTATTGAAAACTCATCTTCAATGGAAGAAAGGAAATCTCCAGGAAGTACTACTCAAATTCTGGACATGAAATTACAACACGAATCTTATCAGTGGAGAAGTTCAAGGTTTAGAGGCTACTTCTGGTGTTGTGGTGTGTTTGGACACAAGGCCTATACATGCTGGT
This sequence comes from Viscum album, assembly GCA_963277665.1. Taxonomy (NCBI): domain Eukaryota; kingdom Viridiplantae; phylum Streptophyta; class Magnoliopsida; order Santalales; family Viscaceae; genus Viscum; species Viscum album. Next base: position 1,472,579,002 of record OY728158.1, read on the forward strand.
ATAACATGTCTCTTCCAAGTATGAGGCATGACTCAAGGGGGGGATGTCTTGAAACCCAGAGTATATTACAGAAAGCATCAAAACTTCCAATTCAGAACAAATCTGACTCCCTGGGTGAAGCTTGTGGAAGATGTGACCAACATGGTCATAGAGCTGATAAATGTATAACTATTATTCCTGAACGAAGAGTTAAAGACATGAAAGGAAAAGGCATTCAGGAACCCAATGAAGAAATCACATGCTTCGCTGAAGTTGCTCTAAAAGCGAGCAGTAAAACCAAGTCATGGATTCTTGATAGTGGATGCTCATCACATATGACTGGTGATACAAAAATTCTAAGCAACATAGAAATTCATGAGGGAGGAACTGTGGTGTTTGGAAATGATTGTTCTCTAAAAATCAAGGGAGTTGGAAAGGCTATGATTGAAACAAAAAATCTAAAATCCAATGATGTGTTGTTTGTTGAAGGATTAAAGCACAACCTGCTGAGTGTAAGACAATTATGTGATGATGGACATGAGGTGTTGTTCTAGAAGGATTCATGAATCATCAAGAGCTCAATGGATGGAAAAATCATCACTCAAGGAAGAAGAACCACTGGAAACCTATTTCAAAATGGTGAGTCCATCGATTCTTGTTATCTTAGATCCAAAGAAGAAAAAAATCTAAGGCACAGAAGACTTGGCTATCTGGTTCAAAGAAGTATGAGTAAAATTCTGAAGTACAATATTGTACGAGATCTACCCAAATTAAAGAGAGAAAGAGATGAAATTTGTGACACATGTCAGAACGGAAAACTGACGCATAGTTCACACAAAGGAGTAGATATCATGTCTACTAGGCCCACTGAACTCATTCATACAGAAATATGTAGACCGATGAGACAGAAGTCTACAAGAGGAGATCTTTATTTCATAATCTTCATTGATGATTATACTCGGATGACCAACATCATGTTCATGAAACACAAGTCAGACACAATCATGATGTTCAAAAATTTCAGGAGGCAGGCTGAGAAAGAACTAGGACTCTGTATCAAGAAAGTGAGGTCAAGTAATGGAAAAGAATACACTTGTGATGATTTTGAAAGCTATTTGTTCAAGCATGGAATCAAGCATCAATACAGTACACCATATACTCCACAACAAAATGGAGTGGCTGAAAGGAAGAATCGAAGCATAGTGGAAATGGGGAGAACAATGTTAGTTGAGCACAATATCTCTAAGTTTTTCTGGAGAGAAGCAGTATGCATAGCTATACACATAAAAAATAGATGTCTCCTGAGACCAGAAACACAAACGACAACCTATGAAATGTGGTTTAATAGAAAACCAACTGTTAAGTACTTCAGAGTCTTTGGCAGTCCGTGCATCATCAAGATTAAAAACATTAATCTGGGAAAGTTTGAGGAAAAAGCAGAAGAAGGAATCTTCATGGGCTACCTACCTGATGGAAAAGGCTACAGATGCTGGAATAAGAGGTTGAACAAAATGATTGACTGCCGTGATGTTAGAATAATTGAAAACAACACCAAACCATACACTGTGGATAATGATGACTCAATGAATCACACAACCTTGGAACAAAAGAATGAAGAATTAACTGAGCCAACACCAACTGCTGGTGAGATCAACTCTGAACACACCAGTGATGAAGAGAAAGGTAATGAAGATGGAATAAGGAGATACAATAAATTGAAGAAACATGTAGATACAGAAAATGTCCTTGGTAACCCACAGTCCTCAATAAAAACTAGGAGAAGATTGAGATTGGAAGATCACACTGCATTGGTTTCTCAAGTGGAACCTCACACAGTGGCTGAAGCAGTTGAACATGAGGAATGGATACAAGCTATGCATGAGGAACTCAATCAAATAGAAAAGAACTCCACTTGGGATCTTGTGCCAAGGCCCAAAAATAAAAATGTAATTGGGACAAAGTGGGTTTTCAGAAACAAACTCAATGAGAAAGGGGATGTTTCAAGAAATAAGGCCATACTTGTATGCAAAGGGTATTCACAAATGGAAGGAATCGACTTTGAAGAAACGTTTGCACCAGTTGCAAGACTGGAGACTATCAGAATGTTCTTAGCAGTTGCAGCACACAAGCAGTACAAGGTTTATCAGATGGATGTGAAATCTGTATTCCTAAATGGAGATCTTGAAGAAGAAGTGTATATAGAACAACTAGAGGGATTTGTTCTAGACAAAGATGGTAGCATGGTATGAAGATTGAAGAAAGCATTGTATGGGTTAAAGTAGGCTCCCAGAGCCTGGTACTCCAAGTTGGATGGTTGTCTTAAGAGCATGAAGTTTTTCAAAGGAACAGTTGACAGTAATCTCTATGTCAAAGAAATGGCCACTGGTACTCTCATAGTCATTATCTATGTGGATGATATTATTTTTGCTGGTGACAAGGAAGGACTATGTGAAGGATTCGCTGAGCAGATGAAGAGAACCTTTGAATTGTCCATGCTTGGTCAAATGACATATTTTCTAGGATTTCAGGTGGAACAAAGGAAAAACTCTATATTTATTTCACAAGAAAAGTATGCAAGGGACTTAGTGAAAAGGTTCGTAATGGAGAATGCAAAGGAAGTCTCAACACCCATTTCTATTGGAACCAAACTATCCAAGGATGAAGAAGGCAAAAATGTTGATCCGAAAGAGTTCAGGAGAATTATTGGCAGTCTCCTTTATCTCACGGCCTGATGTCCTGATATAACATATGCAGTGACTTTGTGTGGAAGATTTCAATGTGACACAAAAGAATCTCACTTATCAGCAGCTAAAAGAATCTTGAGATATGTGAAAGGAACCCTCAACTATGGACTCTTATACAAACACAGTACAAACATAAAGTTGTTGGGATTCACTGATGCTGATTGGGCTGGTGATTGCACTGATAGAAGATCCACATCTGGTGGAGCCTTTTTTCTGGGAGAAGGATGTGTTAGTTGGTATAGCAAGAAACAAAATTCTGTAACATTGAGCACAACCGAAGCAGAGTATGTGGCAGCTACACATGCATGTACACAAATGGTTTGGATGCAGTTGCAGCTAGCAGATTTGAGAATTAAAGCTGAAAAACCATTGAGGATCTTATGTGATAATAAAAGTGCAATTGGCTTGTCTAAGACTCTTATACAACACTCCAGATCCAAGCATATTGATATAAAATATCATTTCATCAAAGAAAGGGTCGCCAGTGGAGACATCAATCTCGACTACATTTCTACTCAAGATCAGGTGGCATATATTTTCACCAAAGCTATGCCTACAGAAAGATTTGTTGAGCTAAGGCTGAAACTTCATGTTCAGCCTTCTCCTCTCACTTGAGGAAGATAAATGTCCCTCCTTATTCCCTAAATTTATATGTTTTTGTACTGACATGCAGGGAATTGAAAGAGATGAGTGCATCCCTTGAGGGGGAGCATTAGTTGCTGAGTCAAGCAGTTATGCATTTTGGGAATGACTTCCTATTCATCCCTTTGCATTTGTTGGCCAATAAGGGGGAGAAATAATCAGCACATACACATTGTGACATTCTTCAAAATGTGCTTAGGAGTATTGACAACCAAATACAAAGGGGGAGATTGTTGTGCCCAAGTGATTGCATTTGTTGTCAATAACATGTCACTATGTGTCAACTGATGAAGTAGAGCATGAAGACTAATGGTTGGAGATGCATCATTACATCAGACGATTGATGAGCTGATCATAAAGTTCCAAGAACTTGTATCAACTGGATACAATGTCACAACAATATCAGAAGACCATGCATTCTCTTAAAACTTGTATCAACTGGATACAATGTCACAACAATATCAAAAGACCATGCATTGTCTTAACAATGCATGAGGAGATGAGGAGAACCATCCACAACTCCTAAGTGGATGAAGTGGTGATAATGAAGTCCATGCACTATCACTTAGTGCTTGTGAATTTGAAGATGTTCCAATTTGATCTCTGATTGGATCATTGAAGAATTTTGATGAATTATTTGATTCAGGAGCATCGGTTGAAGGAAGACCCTTTGGGAATTCCATTCTTAAATGTTGATTATATGTTGAAGAAGAATGGATGAATTTTAATGAAGAAGAAAGGAATTATTTTGAAGAATAAGAAGAATGGAGAAGAGGAAGAATGGTTTGGAAGAAGTGGCTTGGCATTTGGCATTTGAACTTGGTCACTTTGTTTTTAAACAATGTACTTGTTCTATACTTTAGCAAAAAGAGGGCCACCAAGGAAGGCTAGCAGAGGGTCATCACCTCGAGCACATGTGGGACCCGAGGGTCAACCGTGCTCAAGGGAACCCTCAAAGCCAAGGAAGCATCCCTAAGGTAGGGGCGCACCCGCAGGACGCAGCGTGGGCACCAGTGGCGTGCCCGAGTGGCAAGGGTGGGCGCAAGAGTGCGCCCGCAGAGAGAACACGGGGCAGGGCGGGCACCGTGGAGGGGGAAGTTCAACTGAGTGGCTGTCGGGAGTGCTTGGTTGATAAACCACAGAAAATACGCGATTCGTTTCGATGTGGGAAGCAGGATTTTGCCGTGGAGCGAATCCTGGCTGCCCGATCGATCGCGCGCCAGATCTTGACCGCACGATCGATCCCGTGCAAGATCTTCTGATTGCGGCCATCCAAAGATCTGATCCAATGGCATGCGAGTCGTCTCCTTCCTCAAGCTCACCCGAGGCAACCCCCGACGTCCCCACGGAACCAGTGGCACCTTCGATCGATGTTTTTGAGTTCCCGGCCACCTCCGATCAAACCGAAGGGTCCATGGTGATCGTCTGGCCACACTGAACACGCTCATGCCTAAAAATGGGTGTGCATGCAACGAGGGGAGCATTTCGAGTTCGTCCGAGGCAAAAGGACGTGCCGAGGCCAAGTGGTTCGTGTTTTTCATGAAATAGAAGAGAAGAGGCCATGCATGCGTTCGAAATCGCATGCATGTTAATAAAGGAGAAGGAGAAGAAGTCCGCGTTGAACAGAGAGAAAGAAACGTGATTTTCGGATCGCGTTTAATGATTTTTAAAGAACCAAAAATATCAGTGGTTCAAGATTTATCCCACGAGGATGAACCGAGGCCCTCTGCCTATATAAAGAGAGGCTGAGACCTCTAGAATGGTGCTGATCCTTTGAGAACTCGAGAGTCCCGCGATGCCATCCGAGGTACGCGAAGTACCTCTGCATAGCCTTATGCGCGACTGAGAATCTCGGAGCCACTCGAGGCCCTGAGGAAGTCCCATGCACGCTACCCCTTGCGCTACAGGAAGAAGAGCTTAGGCTGTGTACTTGCGTGCCCCGCGCTTGGTTACACCCTGCGTGCCCACGGGTGTCACACCCTGCGCTACAGAGGCTGTCCGCACACCTTGCGTGGCTATTGAAGAAGTGAGGCCACACCCCTTGTGCGCCTCTTTTGGTGTTTGAGTATGGGTGAAGCATATACCACACTTGGGCGTGTGTGTGCAAGGAGGAAGACCTGAGGCTTAGCCTTGTGTGTGCACAAGTGAAGAAGACTAACCTTGAGAAGAAGAGGAGTACACACTTAAGTGTGTAAATGCAAAAGAACTGATCATTCTAAGTGATTGGTTTTGGTGAGAAAGACCAACGAGATCTTTTGAAGACTGTTGAAGCTACCTGAAGTTTTGAACAACACCTTTGAAGAAGTGAAGTGGAGCCATGATGAAGATGATGCTGTGGAGTTGGGGGGTTTAACCAACTTGTAATTGGGGGGTATAACCGATTATTGTGTAAACATATTCTAGCATAGTGAAGAATCCGTGTTGGGGAGTGCAACCAACATGTTAAGGAGTAGGTCTTTGTACCGAACCTTGTAAATCTTTGTGTTCTGAGCTTTCATTATCACTGCACCATCAAAAGAGTAGATCTAGGCCTTAACCAGCCGTAGAGGTTGAATTGTTAATTCAAAGGGAACAATTCTTAAAAAGAAAAAGTTATCACTGATTCACCCCTCCCCTCTCAGTGATCACAACCGATCCAGGCATTTCAACATTAATTGGAAGTGTCACTTGGTTAATTGTGGAATATGATATTTGTTGATATAGGTACTGAATTTATTTGGTAATTATTTATGAAAAAATTACTAAGGATATTTTATGGTAAATAATGAGAAGTAATTTATGTAATGGAACATTATTGAACTTCTCAAATCAAGGTATAATATTTTTAATGGGATTGTAAATTTTTATTGAAGGATATTTATAAATTACTTATAATGAACTTCTAAAATTTGAAGAATTTTTAGATGGTTTGAAGTAGGTAAAGGAGTTTCCAATGGGGTTGAGAGATCTAAAAATTGAGTTTTAGATGTTTTGGAATAAATTTTTGATTAATATGATATAACTATCTTGGAATAATAATAAATATATGGATAATAAAGGAAATAATAATTCTATAATTCTAAATATATGACATTTTAAAGGGGGAGACAACTAGTAATGTGAGATTAACTATAGCATTTCATGGGAGTGAGGTCAAAATGATACATCACTGTAGAAGATACAATCGGATAGTTGAGTAGATATATATGATTAATTATGAATGTTTAATATTTTTTGAGATTTGTTTTAGAAGATTTTTGGATATATAAGAGTACCTCTAAAGTAATTTAAATTAACTTCTTTCAGGAACTAGATCATGTTAGATTAACGATGATATTTTGCAATCAATAGAATATTAATTTACATAAGCTTGAAAAAAGCTACAACAGATTATTTTTAGAAGTTAAAAATATGTTTCATAAAAACATCAAATGTAGAGGAGAAATTTAATATCACACTTTTATGGATTTTGAGACATTATATAATCATTTAATACGAAACAATTCTATATAAGAATGATTTGTTCCTGATGTGTGTTAATGTTAGAATAGTTTCATAAGATGGAGAGTTGAATGAAATTAAAAAATTAAAAAATTAAATCTATCTAGGATTAATATGGAATATTTGAAGTCTAATAAAGAATAAAAAATTCTAACAGAAGATTTTTTAGTAGTTCTAGTTTATATTTAATTAAATTTGAAGTGAATTTGAATGGTCGGTTTGTATAATTTTCTAGTGAATATTTTAGGGAAAAAGAAATGATAACTTATAATATTCTATCATCATATTTCATGGATTAAAAATCCTTATTTTGTGTTAATAAATCTTAATTCAAGTTTTGATATAAGGAAGAATAATTGTTCTATGGATATGATTACCACGCCGCATGATATCTTCTGATAATTAAAAATATTTGGATGGATTGAACTAGTTTTAATAAAATCGACACAACCATGTTGTAAGGATACAGAATCATCATAGTATATGATGAATAAAAAATTTTAGATGGATTCATATTGAATTATGATTCTATAAAATTTAATATCTATAATATTTTTAGTCGGCGGGATGAATTGAACTATAATAGATTGTCTGAATCTCAAACCATGCATAACTTTAGAAAACAGTGATTTTTCCCACAACGTAAAATTTTATTATATGTATTATAGAATAACACCTAAAATTTCTAAATGCAAACATAAATAATATTTTATAGGTGTTTATATAAATTTAATTACCAACTATTTTGTGGAGATTATAATCAATATTTATTGAATGATATTATGTGGTTTGTAATTTCTTGTGGTTCATGGGGTTTAATTTTCCCAAATAAGTTTGGGGATTAAAAATTAAAGAATATTAATAGCACCATGTTTTTATGAAATTTAAATATTTCAAAATATATAATATATATAGAACAATTATATGTATAATAAAGGAAGAATATAATGAAAATTGTGTATATTAGAGGGAAATAAATACTGAACCTCATAGAGATTCTATGTATAAAATAATAGAGATATTAAGAGAAATTGATAACTAATTGAATTGAAGATATTCTATGTTGAGAAAGTATAATTAAGAGAAATATGTATGATTTAAAACTTACCCAATGATACCATTATATACAATATTAAATTGACGAATGAGAATGAGATAGATGAAAAATGGTCACGTTGTTATTGCGTTCTCAAAATATATGTGTTGAATATCAGGAGTTGGAATGAGGATATTTTGGTAAGAATCAATATATTTATATTTTTATTTGATATATAATGGCCACTAAAGATATATTGTTAAGGTGATAGAAGACAACTTAATATAACCATCTATTTATTTTTCTTGTCAGTTTTATTTTTGTGAAGAAGAGTGCAAGACATAATTGAATACTATCACAATATATTATATATTAATAGTAAAAGAAATTTGTTGGAGAATAATATCTCATCATTTTATGAAGTGAAATTTGGGAGTAGAGAAAAATAATTTTTTCATAATGTATTTGGGAGTTCCTTTGTAAATCCATGGGAGCCATTATAAAGAACCAATCTGTAGGTCATAAAAGTATTCGAGAGATATACCTATATGTTAAAGATGACATCATTACAAAGTGTATTCACTTTATCATATCAGTGAAACAACTATTTATTAGACATTAAATTAACAAACAAAGGACCCCATCACTCACAATAAGCGAAAAACATGATAACATATTATATGGAATAGCTGTAATTTATTTACTTACTTTCCAATGGTGTGGTTTGTTCAGAATTCATTACTATATCACATGACCCGAATAGGTCTAGTGATTTGAATATTAAGAGGGGTAACTGAAATGATAAACAATGTGATACTATTTTTTCACACTAATTCACCACTCTCAGTGTTACTAAATAGTTCATTGGACACTTCAAAAAGAAACCATTAAAATATCAAAACATTTAACATATAATAATGTGTTAGTTTATATGTATGATAAAAATCATTTAAAAATTTTATTAATTATTTTTTAAAATTACAAATGATTGAAAACAAATTTTTTATGCATAATAATATCATTCATACATTGTTTTATCATATGATCCAAAAAAATGTCTAATAGAATTAAAATTTTATATATTAACTTCTAATGTGTCATTATGGGATTATATGTTACAATTATGTCACTTTCAAAATACGTATAATAAAATATTGACAATTACATTTCAATTAATAAATACCATTAAAACACCTCTATGAAAAAGAAATCATTAAATTAGATAAATATAGTTATTAAATAATACTATATGTGTAAAAAGAATCATGAATTTAGTAGATGAGATTTTATAAAACCTTGTTAATAAATTAATATTATTCTATGAAATATTGAGAAGATATAATTATGATACATGAACTAATAAAACATTTTTATTATTATTAACCATAATATTACTAATGGACATAATATTATACTTTATTAATTATATTAAAAAAATATATAAATATGAGAAATAAAGGTCGAAAAAAATTTCTCTACCGATAAGAGATATTTTCTTATTAAAAGAATAATTAATTTTATTTCATAAAATTTCAATATTACTTCTTATTTAATAATTATGCATTTATAAATAAAATATATTTTATTTATATAAATTAATAAATATTTCTAACATGGGAAATTTTGTATAAACTAAAAATTATATAATGATCATGGCCATATTTCAAATAGTCATGTCACAAATATATAAACATTGTAATTTCATATCTTCTTCATTATAATGATATAATTTTTTTTTGATACATAAAATAAATTTCATGAATTATTATATTTTTATTATATAACATGTTCCATATATGTAAAATAATTGTTTTATATTATATGTTTTGTAAATTTATCTTTGTTTATTATCTACTATTATGTATAAAATTTACCTTATATTTTCATCATTCTACTATAATGTAAAAAACTATTTACAACATAATGTAAATGAATTTTTTTTAAAATAAATAATAAAATTATGTCTTCCCATATTAATTATCATAGTATTTATTTTTCATGAAGTCTATTAGCAATAAAATATACACCTGTTAGAAAATATAGTTTCATATTTTAATATTTAATATTTTTATTTGAAAATTTTAGTGTTTTGTTTATTTATTTTATTTGAACTTTTTTTAACTAAATAAATAAATTATGTTAATATTATCATATCCATTTACCTAGTTGTGAAATTATTCTAAAACCAACTTTTTTACTTGAAAAAGACTAAAAAATGATTCTCACATATGTTTGTGTGAAAAAATGAGAATAATATAAATTCAAAAATTTGCGTCCCTAAATTCACCTCATCAAATAAATTCCATATTTTAAATTATTATAGAAAAATTAAAATAATTAAATTCTAAGGATATTTCTTGTCTATTTCATTTCAAGATTCAACGTTATGGTTTCAACCTATGTGACACCCCAACCCATATCATTGGGTCAAAGATGGAGTGTCAGAATACATCACACAAACCTCCTCATACAAAAGAGGTTGTCGACTATAGGTGAGGTCCTAAATAAAAAAATAGGGAGGCTATTCCTTCGATACATATATCCAACCAATATATATATGGGTAGGTGATAATAAAATAAAATAATCTTATATGGGATGTAAATGATATAAAACATGATGTATCATTATGTCATATAATTCAACCAAATCAACCATCAATCATTATGTTTAGTATTAAAAAAAATATGGAAGATAAAAAGTGATTCCATAACAAATAATCCAAATTACATCATAATTACATCTATTTTCCATGATTCTCCATCCTAGTCACCTAACACCGAGCACTTAACATTCACTAGATCCCATACCATAACATATGCATGAACTCTATGATGCATGTGTTGGGTGTGAGTATAAACCCTTTAGGATACCATGAATACTTCCTTAGTATAATAGTAATACTTATTTAATTGTATATTCACTAGTAGAAAAATATATTCACAAGTAAATAATCACATTCTATGTCATCAATCACTAACTAGGATTCCAAAAACCGCAAACCTACCAATATCATATCAATACCAAAAGAGATGTTTTTTTTGACATGAACCTCATTATAGTAAACAAGATCAACATATGTCTCGAAATAAACCCTAATGAAATTATGCCTCAAGACATGCCTTGATGCCTTCATATCCCACCAAAACCCTATGTTATGACACAAGGAAACCATGCCACACTTTCAATCTTAGATTAGGCGTCAACATCATTATTACCTACCATTTATCATTTAGGAAGCTGACATAGTCATCATATGGCATGTTACCCCTAATTCCCTTATAAGGGATTAAAAAATCCATTCTAAAAGTCTATATATCAAATAAATATATACATATGGAATACATACATTATAATGCAATATTTATTATTATATAATAATAAATATTTTTAACTAGTTTATATGGAATCCCTTACATGGATCAGAGACCTAGAGACACAATGTGTGATGTAAATGGACAGTAATCCCTTGGTATTAATCCCTTTACATAATTATTACTCAACATCACCTGAATAAACCTTCCTCAAAAACTCTAAATTTCAATATTATCCACCACTAGTGTAACATCCAAGATAAATAAAGAATATGAAACTTTCATATTTAATAATATTTGTGAATTAAATAGTAATTGTACTTTGAATGGGTTTTTATGTCCGATTACGTAACCGATATGCAATAATAGGTTTCTTTGAAATCTTATGTTGCACAAAAATATATATAATATTATTATTTTAAATGGTAGTTAACCCCTTTTCGTTGTATTGAAGGGAATATAAAAAACAAACTAAAATATTATTATACATGTTTGCTAAATGTTTTTACATTTTTCTAATAAAAGGTAGAGGCTTAAAATAAGAAAAGAATTCGATTTTAAGCATAAATACTCTAATATAATTTAAAAGGTCGATTTACCACCTTTTGATGGTTAACCATATTTAAATCTAGTTTTTATCACTTTCATTCATTCTATTTGACCAAAAAAAATTCTTCTTTACACTCAGGACATCAAAATTACTTTGTGTAGTTTTTTGGATTTTTTTCGATAAAGATCATTTTTAATGAATAGTGAAATTTTTTGTATTTTAATTCAAATATACTTTTTATTCTAATCTATTTATATGGTTATATTAAAATTTAAATTGGTTTTAATGTGTAATTATATTATATTTTTATCATTTAACTCAATTTTGTCCATTGGAAGTAATTTAACATTGAAATTGGACATTAATAAGTATAAATATTTTGATGGTTATTATTTCTTAAAAACATGATTTTTGTCTTGACGTTGGGAATTAATTATATAATTAATAATTCACTTTTATGTTTTTAATTTGGTAAAATTTACATCATTTCAGAATTCGGAATATCAAATTTATCTTTGAGTGATTTTCTGGAATTTTTCTAAAAGCCTTCTATTTTTGATGAATAGTGAAACCACTAAGTAGTAGTTAAAAACTGAATTTTTTGTTTAAATGAAATTTTACCACTTTTGTGAAATGAATTTCAAAAATCCAACATTCATGGTTGTCATTATTAAGTAAAATGTGGTTGAATGTGATGAAAATATTTTTTTGGTGAATAGTAATTTTTTATTAACAGAGATTAAAGGTAATTAGGGCAATTTAAGGTAAAAATAATGTTATAATAATATACAATTACCTTGACACTTGTCCTAACATTATTTTTTAAGTCATGGATGACTATGAAAATCCATGCGTCAATTTTGGGACCACCTGGATCCACTTGGGTAAGATAACAACATAAATAAATTTTTAGTTAATGTAAAAAAATGTCATAAACAAGTGTTGTTTTACTAAACCAATTTTAATGTGGGGTTATATAATTGATATATTTGACTATAAATATTCATTGTAATGCTGAAAATATTTCCTATAGGATGATAAATTTTTTTCAATTTATATACATCAAATAAATAAAATTATTTACGACGCAATGATGATGCAATGTTTACGTCATTAATGAATGATTTAAATAAATAAGAAGATAAGAATTAAAAAAATATCAAAAACATGTAAAATTCATATTGGATGATTTTATTTTGAACAAAGGCCACCTTATCTTTGACTATAATGTTTTTGGGACCTTCAGATACCAAAAAAATTATATAATATAATAATATTTTCAATCATTCCAAAAGATCCCCTCCTCTCCATTAAAAAAATCCCCGACTTCTTACCCATTTCTCACACTTCTCAAGACCTTGGCTCGTCCAAACTATGCTCCAATAATCTCATAAGATCTATATATTCATCCTAGAAGCCTTACCTTAGGCATAAAGCTCTTCAAGAAACCCTTTTGGATCAAACCAAAGGGAGATACCCGATTTAAAGGTTAAGTATTCTCTTATGTTCTTCTGTTTTATTTTACTTATCCGACCCCCTAAACACTTTTTATTCCATTCTTTTATAAAAACACCAGTATCATAAATATACTACTATTTTTTATGAGAATTATTCTTTCTACACTTATGCACACCCCCATCTAAAGGGTAATGAAAATATTGTTTCAGTGGACGGCGAACTACTACCTCACGAAACAATGATTGTTCAATTATCTCTTACCACCTCTCATGGTGGACATTATGATGGAACTGTATCTATATATAATATATATTATATTTATGTTTCAATTATTCTTTTTAATTTGATTTTTATAAATTCCTTTATGGTTACCGTAATGGGTAACATGATAATTTCATTAGAGGAAGTGTGGACTACCGCCCCTCAAGGTGATATGACTCGTTCATGCCATATGTGGAACGTATAAAGGATATAATTTATGAACTTATGTAACATATATGAAATAAATATTATACTTAAATTATAATATACCTATTAATCACTATGTTTTATTTTCATTAAAATATGAAATAGAAATGATAGTAGTGTTTATGCGTACGTACGACTTACCATCTCCATGAACGGTGCATTTCATTTCATATATCCAAATGTTATGTACTATTATAAATATATATTTATATATATATAATGTATATATATATGATATATATATGAAATCTAAATGATGAATATTTTTCTAGAGATAATGGACTTCTTGACCACATGGACAATTTATAATTATAACAAGTTCATTTTTGACTCAAGTTCTGAACATTGAAAAATTGTCCGAAATGAACTCAAATAATTAACGAATTATTATAGCAAGGAAATAAGAAATATAAAAGGAATAATTAACTTGAAAAATAATATTCTTAAGCAAGTATAAAGTAACTTATTTTGATTATTCAGGAAGAACAAGAAATATACTAGTGAGTCATGTCAGACAACGAAGTAAGGGATTCTTATCTCACTTTTAATTCTGTGTGATTTCCATTGTTCGCCACTTATCTATTGCATTCGGTGTATTGTGTACATAAATATTATATGTATTATCATTATTCTCTTTATATTCAGGGTATTCTATAATTTATTTGGTGGTTATTATCTTTTGGTCATACGACATGATTGATTACAACGAGGTAAGGGGTTTTCATCTCACTTTTATTCCCATGAGATTCATGCTAAAATTTACACCATTTCCTTTTGTGTGGTGTATGTACATAACATTATTGAATAATTTGTGTAATATAATATAATTTATGATTATTTTCATCTTCATTGTATGATCCTTCTTTCATGGGGTGTATGTTTTGAAAGTTACCCAAATCGGTAAGGGAACCATTCACCCTCCTCTTTTTTAAAATACTTATTTTTGTTATATATTTATATTTACATCTTCTTATATTGGGATATGTTCTTCTATATCATTATTTCATTAAATTTTATGTACAAGTGATGATATATCCTTTTATCTCTCATCAACTACTATTCTGAATTTTAAAGTGATTGCGTTAGGCTGTCGAATTTCTGTGAGGTAACTTCTTTACACAATTTCAATTCATTGGGTTAAACATCTACTTCTTGATTATGTCATGCCATGAATATGTGTGGATGACCTATGATTGTTTTACACTTAATATCCACTTATATTGGGTGTATTTATATTTTTCACACATAATTACATAATTGATTTATCCTTAATCTAAAGATATTATCTTTGTAAGGGACATCGTCTCAATCTCCTTTCATTGAGGAATATATTACCTTAATAAATGAATTTCAATTATACATTATATAAAAACCTTTGATATTTAATTTCATTCAATGAAAATAATTCTCTATGAAGTATTTTACTAAACGAAAAGAGGAATTTTTTTAACGTACGCAGTGACAATGATCTTTCTACCACCAAGAGTATTATTTGATCTTTGTCTTCCATAACAAGCCGAAATGTTTTTTTAAAGGAAAATAAATACCCTATACTATTTTATATATTTTGGTATTGAATATGGTTTTGATAATGTATTTATTATGTCAATATATTTAAATGATATATTGTGCTTGGAATGAAGAAATGTTATATTTTACTTTATGTTTATTTTATGTGTTACGAATATGTTATGGTTCTTGGGTATTGTTTGCGTATACGGGAGGTTCCATGGGAAACCTGGGGAGGGTGATCTTGAGATATCTCTCCAATGAATTGGGTAATGTAATGGAGGTAAACGTTAATGTTTCTCCTAATGGATTTAGGGAATATACTGTGATGGGTATTTCAAATGTAACTCCCTACGTAACTATGGTAGCTACAATGTAAGTATGGTATGGATGCCACAAGTTACCTTTATGATTTGTGATTACTATATGTTATTAATAAATATTATGATTTCATAAGTAATGTTATGATTAAAAATTATGGTTTCATTGATTTTTATTTATTGATTGCTTAATTTTTACTTTCTTTATGTTATAAACCTTACTGAGATTTTTATGCTCATCCCAAGTTTCTGAAATGTTTTTCACAGGTTAAAATGAAGGGTAAGAGAAAGTAGGTATTCGGGAAGATTTATATCAAAAAAAGAACTCTTGTTTTATTTAAGGAGATTTATTATTTCGAAAAATCAGTTATAGTAGAAGTGTTTACTCTGTAATATTGAAGTTGATATGTAATATTTATATCCTAATTCCCTAAAACTATAAACCTGAAAAGACCCTCAATGTGAATTATTCAGTTAATTAAAGATTATTTAATATTTCAAGGCTGGGTCCTTATAGTTGGTATTAGAGGGAGGTTTAGATAACTTTAGAGGTTAGGTTATTCTTTAAACATAAGTGAAATTACCATAATCGTTAGGATTTCAGAAAGATCATATTTTTTAGATATATCAAATGAGTTTAAGATAACATGAATAATTATATCTTAGTATTTAACCTCCTGATAAGATATTATATGATGATTTTAATGATATAATCACACTGACCTTTTTGGTTTTAGGAAATGACTGGATCTAGTAGGCACCAAAGTAACAGTGGATGTGAAGAAAATTCTGATGGTTTTCTGAATGAGAAATTGAATGAAATGGGAGCTGCAATGAGAACTCTTGGGGTTATTCTCTACCAACTATCTTGAGTCATGATTGAACACCTGAACATTAGTGATTATTATAAGGAAACATATATGAGAGAAACAAATCCCTATAGAATTTTAGGTAAAAATCATAAAGGTATGTATGTTAAAAAACCTATGTGTCAATGATGTGGAAAGAAACACCTAGGAAAATGTTTCAAAGGGGCAGGAGGATGATGTAGATGTGGAAATTAAGGTCATAAAGCAAGGTCCTTCCATGGAAAATGGTAGCATCCAGTTTAATCTAGGAAATTGAAAGAAGTTATTTTTGAGGGATCAATTGGATGATTTAAATGTTGTGTGCACGATCATTATACAATCAAATTTCCTAAGAAGAAGTTTCGGGAATGGGATCACTAGGATAGTACACATATTTTTTTACCAATACCATGTTTGATAACAATTGAGGATGAATAAATTGACAATGACCAATGAATGTTATGGATTATTTCCTCACATATGTTTTGATATTATTGAATCTTAAGATATTATTCATGATTATTTTTGTATGAAATAAGTATTTCAGAATAAGTTGGAAAAAAGTGGTTAATGGATAATGAAGAATGTTGAATGAGTAATAATTCAAAATATAAGGGATTCAAGAGTTATGATAGATTTCAAGATGGTGAAATGATTAAAATTATTAGGTCTTTATTGATGATGGGATTACTTCAGAAGACTTTTTATATTATATGTAACCCTGATGTTTGATATATAAAAATTTTATTCAAGGAATAAATATCTTTTCTTTTGTGTATATAGTTATAAAGAACGATTTGGGTTTATATGATCCTTGAATTTGAGGCAATTAGAGATTAGTACATTTTGTGATGTAAAATGAATGTTATTATATAAACTTCATGGTTACAATATATTATGGTTATTTTTTATGAATTTATCTATTTTTGGTAATGTTATAAAATTATATAGTTTTTGCAAAAGGATAACACCCAGATCGTGTGACAACCCATCGTGTCAGACAAAGATGTGGGAATCGAACCCACAAGAAAAATTCGACTGGTTTTTATCGCCTACCGCTAGTCTACGTGAAGTACATGGTTAGTATGACTAATTATTTTTAGTTATATGATATTATAAATCAAGAATATGTTGATTTTGGGTTATCTATATAAATGAATAACCTATCATGGAGGATATGTGATTGGGTTTATTACTTTTCAATATGATACTTTAAGAGTAACTGATGTTACTTAAAGATACATGTTAAGATTTATTTTGGAAGAATCTATGATTAAATACTTCTAATATTTGGTTTAAATATTATTTTGGATTTCTTTGAATAATTTTATGGACATATTTTTATTAAATGGTCTTTGATGAACTTTGGGTTTTGTTTGACAAAATTTTGAGATTAAGAGTAGTTTTTCTTTTTGATAAAAGATTATCCTTTTTGGCGATTATCTAATCTTGTACTACCCATTTTTGGTTTTGGTTATGGTCTAAAGACTTGGTAAATATATAGTTTATCTTTTGTGGATTATGCGATTCTCTCAAATTTGATTATAGTATTCTTAATGTGAAGAAGCCATCCTGAGTACTCATCGTTTGGAGAAAATATGAGTTTGTGTTATAAATATTTAAAAAGAAGAAAGTCTACATGAAAAGTAAGTATGTTTCCATATGTTTTTATTTAAGCTAAAAAATAAATTACTCAATGAAAAGTAACATAAAAAATATTCTTTTCTGTTAACTTTTCCAACTGGGGAATCAAATCCTGTTTAACCCATCACAAGTTAGTTATTTTCTGGTGGTTAACTTTCTCCAAATCATGTTTTCTATCAATCTCCATCAGAACTAGACCGTTTATTTTCTCTTCCATATACATTTTTTCCTACATGTAATATTATTATGGGTTAACTCAGGTAACTTTTTCACTTATCTTCCTTAATTTTAAAGTGATAGTTTTATTGACACTTTTTCCGATGTGAGGCTTTCAATGAGGTTTTCGAGCGCAATTCTAAAATTTTGAGGATGAAACTCCCAAAAAGGGGGAAAGATGTAACATACTTGATAAATAAAGAATATGACATTTTCATATATATTAATATTTGTAAATTAAATATTAAATTTACTTAAAAGGGGTTGTTATGTTCGATAGCATACCCAATATACAATAATGGATTTTTTTGAAATATAACGTTGCACATTAAAATATAATATTATTATTTTATATGGTAGTTAAAGCCTTGCCATTGTATTGGAGAGAATAGAAATAAATATCTAATATATTATTATAGATGTTTTATAAATGTTTTTATATTTATCCAATAAAATCCAGAGGCTTGAAATAAGAAAAGAATTTGATTTTAATCATAAATACTCTAATATTCTTAAAATGGTCGATTTACCGCCATTTGATGGATAAAATTATTTAAATCAAGTTTTGGTCACATTCATAAATTCTATTTGACCAAATAAATCTTCTTTATAACTAGGACATCAAAATTTACTTTGTGTAATTTTTTGGAATTTTTCCGATAAAGTAAATTTTTTAATGAATAGTGAAAATATTGTATTTTAATTCAAATATTCTTTTTAATCAAATTTATTTATATGGTTAGATTAACATTTTAATTGGTTTTAAAGTGTAAATATATTATATTATTACCATTTAACCCAATTTTGGCCATTGAAATTAATTTCACTTTGACATTGGACATTAACAAGTATCAATCTTTTGATAGTTATTATCTCTTAAAAACACGCATTATATTTTGATGATGGGAATTAATTATAAAATTAATTAATGAAACTTATATGTTTTGAATTTGGTAAAATAGACAGCTTTTTTGAATTCATAATATCAAATTTAGTTTAGAGTGATTTTTTAGATATTTTTTGGAAAACCATAAATTTTTTATGAATAGTGAAACCACTGAGTATTAGTTAAAAAACTGAATTTTTCTTGTAAATAAAATTTTAATGCTTCTGTGAATTTAATTTCAAAAATCCAACAATCATGGTTGTCCTTAGTATGTAAAATGTGGTTCAATTTGATGAAAATAATTTTTGGTGAATGGTAATTTTTTATTAACCATGATTAAAGGAAATTAAGGTAATTTAAGGTAAAAATATTGTTATAATAATATAAATTTACTTTGACACTTCTCCTAACCTTATTGGTTGAGCCATGGCCAACCAAGACAATCCATGGTTCAATTTTGGGACCCCATGGAGCCACGGGGGTAAGATAATGACATAAATAACTTTTTAGTTAAAGTAAAAATAAAAATGTCATATACATGTATTATTTTACTAAATAAATTGTAATGTGTTGTTATATAAATGATATATTTGACTGTAAATATTAATAATAATTATAAAACTATTTCCTATATCATGGTAATTTTATTATAATTTTCAGACATTAAATAAAAAATATTATATGTGACACAATGATGATGTAGTGTTTACTCCATTAATGAATGATTTAAATAAATAAGAAGATAAGAACTAAAAAATAATAAAAAACATGTACAATTCTTATTTAATGATTTTATTTCGAACATGTGCCACCTTAGCATCGACTTTAATGTTTTTTGGACATTTAGAAACTGAAAATCATTATATAATATAATAATATTTTCAAACATTCCAAAAGAGCCCCTCCTCTGCCTCCCATCACTTCATACAAATTTCTCACACTTCTCAAGCCCTTGTCTAGTCCAAACAACACTTCAATAAGCTCCCAAGATACCTCCTTTCATCCTATAATCCATACCTTAGGTAGAAATCTCATCAAGAAACTCTTTTTGTTCAAACAAAAGGGAGTTACCCGATTTAAAGGTAACGTCTTCTTTTAAGTTCTTTTGTTTTATTTTATTTATACTACCCCCTAAACTCTTTTTATTAGATTATTTAATTACAAAAACAGTATCCTCACTATAGAAGGGTGTTTTTATGAGAAGGATTCGAGCTACAATTACACACACATCCATCTAATGGGTAACGAACCTATTGTTTCAGTGGACGGTGAACTACTGCCTCACGAAACGATGACTGTTAAATTATCTCTTACAGCCTATCATGGTGGCCATTATGAGGGAACGGTATCTATATATGATATATAATATATTTTTTTAATTATGATTATGTATTTTATTTTTTATAGCATACCTATATTGGTCCCAAAATGGGTAACACGATAATTTCATTAGAGGATGTGCGGACTACCGCCCACTCAAAGTGATGGGAATCATTCATGCCATACATGGAATATATAAAGTATATAATTTATGAACATTTATAACATATATTAAATACATATTATACTGAAATTATAATATTACTATTAATCACTATGTTTTCATTTCATTAAAATATGAAATAGAAATGAATGTAGTGTTCATGCGTACGTATGGCTTACAGTCTCCATGAACGGTGCATTCCATTTCTTATATCCAAATGTTATGTACTATTATGAATACATATATATTTACTGGATATATATATGATATATATATGAAATATAAATAATGAATATCATTTTGGAGATAATTTACTTTTTACCGCATGGACAATTTATAATTATAACAAGTTCCTTTTTTACTCAAGTTCCAAACATTGAGAAAATGTCTGATATGAGATCAAATAATTAACTAATTGTTATAGAAAGGTAATAAGTAATAGAAAAGGAATAATAAAAGTGGAAAAAATAATCTTAAGAATGTATAAATTAACTTATGTTTATTATTCAGGAAGAACAAGGAATATACCAGTGAGTCAAGTCGGACAACGAGGTAAGGGATTCTCATCTCACTTTTAATTCTGTCAGATTTCCATTGTTCGACACTTATTTATTGGATGTGGTGTGTTTTTTACATCCATTTGATATGTATTATAATGACTCTCTTAATATTCATGTTATTATATAATTCATTTGGTGGTTATTATCTTTTGGTCATATGACACGATTGATTACAACAAGGTAAGGGGTTTTCATCTCACTTTTATTATCGTGAGATCCATGGAACATTTGCCACTATTTTCTTTTGTGTGGTGTATACACTGACCATTATTGTATTCTTTGTGTAATATAATTTAATTTATGGGTATTTATATCTTCATTTTATGATCCTTCCTTCATGGGGTGTATCTTTCAAATGTTACCCAAATCGGTAAGGGAACCTTTCACCGTCCACTTTTTAAAAGACTTCTTTTTGTTATGTCTATTAATTAACATCTTCTTATGTTTGGATATGTTCTTATATATCCTTATTGATGTAAATTATATGTCCAAGTGATGATATACCCTTTTATGTCTCACGAACACATTTTATAAAATTTAATGTGACGCTGTTAGGCTGTGGAATTTCTATGAGGGAAGTGCTTTACCCAATTTCAATTCTTTGGGCTAAACCTCTACTTCTTGATTATTTCTTGCTATTAATATGTTTTGATGACCTCTGATTGTCTTACACTTAATATCCAATTATATTGTGTGTATTTATATTTTTCACACATAATCATGGAATTTATTTATCCTTAATCTAAGGATACCATCTTTGTAAGGGAAATTGCGTTAATCTCCTTTCATTGAGGCATATTTTTCTTTAATACATAAATTTATTTTAAACATTGTATAAACACCATTGAACATTGATTTCCTTAAATGGTAATCTTTTTCTATGAATTATTTTACTAAACTATAAAAAGTAATGTTTTTTAACGTACGTGGTGACAATGACCTTTCCGCCACCATGGGTATTATTTGATCTTTGGATTCCTTATAAAGCCAAAATGTTTTATTTAAAGGAAAATAAATACCATATACACTTTTATGTATTTTGGTATTTAATATGGTATTGATAATGGATTTGTTATGTCAATATATTTAAATGATTTATTGTGAATGGAATGAGGAAATGTTATCTTTTCCTTTATGTTTGTTTTATCTGTTATGAATATGTTATGGTTCTTGGGAATTGTTTATGTATATGGGTGGTTCTTTGATAAACCTAGGGCAGGTGAGCCAGAGATAGATCTCCAATGCATTGGGTAACATGACAGAGGTAAACGTGAATGTTTCTCATCATAGATTTAGGGAATATACTGTGATGGGTATTCCAAATAAAACTCCCTATGTAGATGTGATGGCTACAACGTAACTATGATATAGATTCCACAAGTTATATTTATAATTAGTGATTAATATGTGCTATTCATAAATATTATTATTTAAAAAGGTATGTTATGATTAAAAATTATGGTTTTATTCATTTGTATTTAGTGATGGCTTACTGTTTCCTTTATTTATGTTATAACCCTTACTGATCTTTTTATGCTCATCCCATGTTTTTGAAATGTTTTTCATAGGATATAAGGATGGGTAAAAGAAAATACGTATTCAAGAAGATAAATATCAAGAAAAGAACTCTATTTTTTATTTAAAGAGATTTATTATTGTGAAAAATCGGTTATAGTAGAAGTGTGTACTTTGTAATATTCAAGTTGATATGTAATATCTATGGCCTAATTCTATAAAACTCTAAACCTGAAAAGATCCTCAATATGAATTGTTCATTTATTTCAAGATTATTTAATTTTTCAAGGCGTGGTCCTTACAACTAGATATGTCCAATGGTTTTTAGTTCCCTTATTCTGAGTCTCATGGGATGATTATGGTAACCATATCACTAATTCTGTCATTGGTCTTGTTTAATCTCATTGTTTATTTCTCTGTATATGATCCAGTATCTCAGGGGTCTCTAGTAAGCCAAACCTTATATGATTCATGTATTAGGGGCTCTCTGGTATAAATTCCTTTGATTAAACCTATTCTAAAATATGTATATTTAAGATCTATATATAATCAAAATCATGTAAAATTATGTCAGTTTTGTTATGCTACACACACAAGAACAAGCATGTTATATCATGTATTGTCTCACGTGCTGCACACATCAACATGTATAATCATGTCGTATCAAAATAATTCTCACAGGATACAGACAGAAACACAAGAATGTAATATCATACTATTTTTATAATTTACATAACATGGTATATAAAATCATAAGTTAAGTGTATCAAAAACTAATTTCAATGGGTCTCTACTTGAATAAAGGTCACACATCATTGATCCCTAGAATCAACAACCATTCACGAAATTAGGATTGAATTGTTAATATCTAAGAAGAATGAAATTTCAATTGATAGGTTCAGTTAAGACTACACAAAAATATCTAATTTCAAAAAAAATACTAGAGTATTCTTATAAAAATCAATAGAATACAATTTTTACACAATCATTTTCATCTAATCTTTTAGGAATAACATTAGATAATGTTGGGGACCATAAATCCAACTACAGCAGCCCATATAAAGGTTTTTTTCCAAGAAAAAGTTATAATATCTAGTAATAATGTTAAAAACATAGGTCAAATGATAATTTACCTTGAAATAACTAGGTTTGATGACTTTATATTACAAGGAATTTTATTTTAGAAGGAATGAACTTTCTAGGAAGAGACAGTGATGTTCCTATATTCAAGAGAGTTAGGTTTGGGTGGAATATTGAGGGGGATTAGAGTGTTTTCAGGTTAAAAATACATTGTTTAGAATAATTAATTCAAGCACTTGGTTTGGTCACATAGTTTACCTTATAATGGAGTTACCATGTATGGATCATGAATTATTTAGGGAACCTACTAATTTTGGCAACATGTTTTGGTAAACCATGTACCAACTATTTTTTTATTAAATTTCAAGTCACATGATTGTCTTTGGAATGTTTCATGGTTATATCTAACCATATACTAAACATGCACTACCCACCTCCCATCTCTAACAAGCCAAATTTTTACCAATTAGAACTATATGATTTCTCCAAACCATGATCAAACTGTGAATCCCTTGAAAGGAATATAAAACCATCTTAGACCACCTAAAATATACTCAAGAATTCAATGAAACAAAACATAACTCCAAAAATATAAAGACATGAAAAAATCTTGGCATCACGCAACTAAAATTCCATGGAAATCATAATCTCCCCCTATAAGGTATAATATCAAATATGATGGTTATTTAGGGGTTCAACTCAAATAAATCATTCCAATGAGGATAATCCTCACATTCTCACTCTCATGATTATTTTTTATACTTATCTACTACCATTAAAGTTCGTTGAGAGGCCCCAGTTCTTTCACAATACCTTTTTGATCTGATTAACATCCCACACCAAACATTCCTTTGACAATGTATCTAGCTCTAAATCAATATCCTTGATATCAATCACTTGTGAAGGACCTAAATAGTTCATTTTAATATGCTACACAAGGAATATAACATGAATACCTTGATGTCATAGGGGAAGATATAATTAGTAATATATCATGTTAATATGTTTCACTGTCTTGAATGGTCCCACCAACCATACTGCTATGTTTTTCTGCTGATACAATTTTAGAATCCCCAATCAAAGAGATACACACATGAAAAGTTTGTGACTAATAGAGAAGTATAAATGTCACCATCATTAGTATGCATAAAATCAATGTCTGCTCTGAGTGGTAACCGACCTCCTCCTTATTGACTAAAACTACTATTTTGTTTCCTACACTAAACTTGGACTGATAACTAATCACTTTCTAACATCATACCAACATAATAGATAAAAAAACTCTCAACTATAAAGATTCTCAAAAGTTTCCATCTGAATTAATGAATAAAAACAACTATTATATGTAAATTATGTCAAAGGTATATGGACATACCATGCTCCAATAAAGTCTAGAACATATACCATGAAAATATACTAAAAAATTTGGATTTCCTCCATAACAATCCATTAGTATGAGGGTGATATTACATACTCTTATTTAGCTGTTACCCCATTACATTCGAAAGGACCTTCTGAAACCATGATGTAATGTGAGCATCTCAATCTGGAATGACACTCACAAGCACTCTATATAGCCACATTATCTCCCAAACATAAAACCTACATGACTAATCAAGGGATTAAGTTTCTTAATTGGGAATGAAATGTGTAATTTTTATGTTGATCAACAATAACCCACACTATATTATGGCATCCTGGGGTATTGGGAAACCACATAAAAAATACTTTTCCACCTCATCTCACTTGTCAATAGCTATAAGAAGTGTATGAATTTAAAAAAAAATCATTGATGTAATGAATTGATCCTTTAACATGTGATACAATGAGAAATTTACACTTCTTTGTCTTTATATTTCCAATCCACTAGAAATTATGTTAGATATCATGATACATCTTTTTATTTATTCGATGAATCACTGATTTCAAGGTGTGTGAATCCCTCGTCAAATAAACTATGTTAGAAGTAGGATCTATAAATTTATTATTGATATAAATCACATCATTTAAGTACCATAATAGACTAATTTCATTTATTTTCAAATATTATTTCATCAATAAAAAATCTACATTAGTATCGTAAACATACTTAACCTAATCGACCAATGTAGAAGTGATGATGAAGAGTGAATAATATACTTCATATTAGTATATAGATATATCAACTTGCCTAATCATGATAAGGATAATCAATTTTCACTAATCATCTAATGTTAAAGATCCCCAATCCTAAGTATTTATACTGAGATAAAATTCTAAAAAATCACATTTTCTTATGTAAACTGCTGTCTCAAAATAAAACTTGTGTAGATAATCAACCCAATATTTTTTTCATAGATTGAGGTGTCATTGGTATAAAATATATCATAATTTTTTTGGTTAATAGGTAAAATTTATCTATCACAAAATAGATAATGATACCATCATTTTGAATAATGAACCACATCAGCTAGCTTCAGGTTGTGAGTGGGGATTTTTTCTCATGGGGTTATAGTTGGAAAGACCCATAAGAAACTATTAGGACATTAGGTTTCATGTTATCCCCCCAACAAACTATAGAGACATTATAATACACTGAATAAACAAAATTATGTTCTCTTAGATTCATAATCAATGAAAATATCAACCTTCTATTTATATCCAATATGTCTCTATTCATGTGTGGATACAACCAAACATTACACCATTTTTGGAAATTCTTGTCATAGGTGCTTCCAGATGAGAGATTTCATGGATGAAATGTTTATTGTACCTAGATAATCCAAGGAAACTACAATTTTCAAATACAATCCAAATTTTCTCCAATGATATTAACTCATCCTCCATCTCTAGATCAATAGAAATTCATGCCTCAGAAATAACATTCATGAGAAAGAATAACATTTGGATTTAAATGTGAAACATCAAATTTCTAGCCTGAATCTAAAGCACGTGAAATATTATCACCATGATATCAAAATGAATCACCTGGAATTTAGAGTTCTATTAATATAACATGATATCAGTAACATACCCCATGATGATTGAATACTAGTATGAGTAAAAACTTCTATTGATGAGGTCCATGAGTACTACTAGAAATTTCATCAAACCGAATGGTATCATGTGGTACACTTTAAACCCATATCAGATCCAAAATTCTACCTTCAATATATCCACTTATCAGACCCAATGTTGTTGATGTAATGATCATAATTTTTTTTAGAACCACCAGGATCACCTTAACTAATAAATCAAGCAATTAATCCTGGGTAAAGGATACCGGTTCTTCACTATGACCTAATTCAGGTTTTAGTAATTTATGCATAGTTTGAATCTACTATACACTTTATTGGAAAACATAACTAAAGTACCACAAGGTTATGTTCTATTCCAAATAAACACGTTCCCCTCTAGGTCATTAAGAATCATTTTTGAGACCTTTCCCTCAACCAATTCCATCTAATATTTATAGATCAATATAGGATTATCTCTTATGATGAGATCAATATCAAAATCAATTCCTCTATGGAAAAGAATTACTAAGGAATAATATGGAAATATATCTGAAAACTGGTTGGATCAATTACTTGATGTTTTTTAAGAACCATACTTTCCACCCGATCAATATTTTTTCTAATTTGATTGAGGTTTAATCCCAATCTACCTGTTTGTAGATCACATTTCCATATTTGGATAGTCCTTTATTCCTTATAAGAGGTAAAGGTCACTCATTTATATTGAAAATCAACATTTTCCCTATAATGAATCAACTCATCCATAGCAAAAATCATATCAGGACTTGTTATCTCAAAACCTACAAAATCATATATATATCAATAGCATCCAACAACTATATTAATGTGTAGTTTTTTTAGTATGATCTATCATTTTTCCTGGAGGAGTATGAAAATTGAATAATTCAAGGAAAATATTTATAGGAAGACCTAACTCAAAAACCATGTGAGAAGATATAAATTAATGGAAAGCACCTTTTAAGAATAAGGCAGTAGTGTATATAGATGTAATCAAAACTAGACTTGAAACAGTTGAAGACCCATATCCATCATATAATGGAATCCAACCAATTTTTTAAACTATAAATATATATATGAGTTCCAAGATCATGTTTCTACAGTCCGTTTTTTACATGATTCACCAAACCCTATAGAGTCTATAATAGCTAGTGAGACACTGTTCCTGAATCATGACCTAATCCTCCTATAATTATTGAACTCCTAATCCGAGAAACTCTTAGTCACTCCTATAAATCTAATTTCTACTCTACATCAGGATATGAACCTAATCACAACTCTATAAAAAATAAATTTTTTAGATTTCCAATACGTACACCCTGATGAGAAATATATTATATATATGGGAAGAATTTTGGGTCTAGTCCAATAAATCCACAATTAATATAGTTGGGAGAAATCCAAAACAGGAGATAAAGAAACCTTACTCTTATTTGTCTTCTTATCACTACCCTAGAACATCTCCTTGGGATTCCTATATTTAATGTCATGTGGGGAACTCATAGCTCCCATCAAGAACCCACATAACGGTCTAATATATATAGCAATAAGACCCACTACATTATCCTCCAATAATCCCATCTGAATTTTAATAGGCTAGCTACAAGAACATGACTATAGAGTTAAATCAATGTTCCTCACCTGACATATCATCATAGGTTGTAATACAATGAAAATGTTATGTTTTTCAAACATTAATCCTATAAAAAGTGGTTAGAATCATAGAAACCCACTAAAGTGAGTAAAATACAACGTCACCATAATTATTTCCTTGTGATGTTTTATAAACAACTCCGATCTATCAAAATTCATCTTATTTGGACACAACTCCTCCACAAATTGGTCCCCGGAGGTTTCTGGTGTTAGACCCACATTCCTCTTGACCTGTTTCATCACAATCCATCATCATTGGGAAGGCCCCAAAAGAATATATACATCATATTTAATTCGGATATTATTAGGATTATCTACATGGTAAACAATCCTGTTAATGATTTCAATCCATTCTATATTACTCTAGGTTCTTCTACTGAACAAGAATTATTGAGGATGTTATAAATATAACTATCAGGTAAATTTAACTATAGTCATCCTACCCATGTGGGATCTTATTCCTAGAAAAGGTACTAGTTGAAAGAATCCATCCTAAAGTGGCTCTAATACATAGTCTGATAGAGATACTGTGGGATTATTCTCTACAATATCATCTTTCACATTCATAAGTTCTTGTGGATCATTTCCCATTGAAGTAGAATTTGGGCCTACTTCCCTAGCTATTAATCTGAGATTTCATCAATGCCTAATCAAATAAAATACTATAAAAACAAATAGGACCCCTTTATTAGCCAAAATAACAATACTTAATATGATTTTAACATACACTGACATAACAATCACTTTACAAAGATTCATCCTAAGAGGCTACCTATAATTATAATTCACAACATCTTTCATTAGCCAATACATAATCCAAAGTCTCTAGTACCTTCACATTAGTCATATTTATGTATATTTAAATTTATATAGCATGATCCAATAGAAATAATTATAGGTCAATAATAATAAAATAAGGACACCCAACATAGACCATAACTAGGATGTAATTAATTATACCTCTATCAATGAAGAGAAAATAGTTTCATGACATGTGGACCTTCATGCCTATACATGATTGGTAAACTCACAAAATTTCCCTAAACTATAGCCACACAACAACACTTGAGATCAAAATGAAACTATAAAAACTATAATTATTTATTTTAATTCCACATTCTCAATAACTCGTAGGTCCATTACACATGATCTTTCCATGAACCTAGTAACTCCCCAACCCAAGTACCAAATGTCATGTCTCTTTTATATAAAAATACCAAATCACATACAAGTAAAATATATTGCTTCTAATACCATTTTGTAATCCCCCAAAACAAATAACCATGTCTAGGATGGAGTGTCACATGACCACATGCATACCTACCCACACTCAAGATGCTACTGACTAGCAGTGAGGGTCTAAATCAGAACATGGAAAGACTATTACCTTAGTATACATATCTAACCAACACACTTACATGAGGAAGAGAAAATAAAAAATAGAATCATACAATAAAAGTAAAGGATAGAACCCAAGTAGTATAAATATGTTAAATGAGATATCCAAATCAAATATCTTATAATAATTCAACTATTAAAGAAAAAAGTAATCATGATAACAGCAGACACTATAATGAACAATCTGAATTTCATCATAGCTATATCCATTTTCCATACTCCTCCATCTCATCCACTTGATATAGTGCCCTTTCCCTTTACTGTATCCCAGAATATGAGGTCTGCATGTGAACTAAGATTCCAATTCAAGATGTTAGAATAAACCAAGTGGGACAACAACAAAAACTTTATCATAAATGAATCATGCATAAGCGTGTTTGTAATGATAGAAAAATAATATCATGTAGAGACCCAGATCTTGACGTACATGGACATTACATTACTTTTGCGGAATACTTACAACATCATAAAAATATACACACAAGGACCGTAATAGTTTAGTGTCTTTGGAAACTCAGAATATAATCTTCTAATCGTGGTGAAAGATCTTCAACATATCCCATAAATATCTTTCCTTTTTTTACCTAAAACCTTTCTTTATATCCTGGGGAAAATAAAACATAAAAGGGGTGAGCTCAAATGCCCAGTAAGGGTAATCATATAGAACATAAAATAATCCATATACATTTGAATGCAAATACTTGAACATAAAATCTAAACATCAAAATCTTCAGCAAATACATAAATCATGGAAGTACATAAAGCATAGATCATAAAGGAACATTAATCATGATAAAATAGCATGGGAATAAAGCATGTAATTTTGACAACCATTCAGCACTTGTTATGATTTTCATAGTAGCCATGGCATTGCTGCCAAGAATATCTTAGTGGACAAAGTCCCTTTCTAAATCGAGTTCACTCATCGTTTCATTCATGTAACACTGAACCATATTAACTTACCATTCTAGCCATGTCTATCTCATGAGATATAAATCTTTACCCAATGTATTAGAGGAATATATAGGTCCCACCCATCTCATAATTAAATCATTCTTACTTGTGCCACAAAATAAACATACATCATTCATAATAACCCAACAAATAAAATAGGTTTCATAAACATCATCCCATCATCACATAATCCATATAAAAGAAAGGGATATCATTTCATAATAAGAAAAGTGAGACCATGTAAATCATAGAGACATGATACTTGAAGCATAAACATATAAAATAATGACATCTTAGATAAAAAATGATTTTGATAAAACATTTGAAATGAATTCTTGAGGAAAATATCCATTCTTCTTCAAAATAATTCTCTTTTCACAAAAGGTCATGAAATTTTAAAAGAAAAGGATTTTGTTGAAAATAGAAATGAAATATTTTGGAGGGATATTCATAAAAATAAGGCTTTATAAAACCCTAAAAATCCGTTCAGTCCATATAAGTTAAAAAACATTTTCCTCGTACTTTTTCCGGAAATGTCAAAAAGTACATCGTAAAAGAAAGATTCCTTCCGTACATTGTGGTAAAAGTAAAAAAGGGGTAAAAATGACTTTAAACATACAAGGAAGAATATTAAACAATTTATGAAAACATTTTGAGAAAACATGGACATGGATGAGAACCATAACTCCAGTAAATACTTACGAATAAACAATCTCGGATAAGAATGAGATTGGAAAAGTTATCCCTTACCTTAGGTCTGATATGCTTCGTACGTTTCTAAAACTCATGTATAATGATTTAAATAATGTCATTGACTTATTACAGAATCATATTCATTTTTATGATATCCTATATGGTTCACTTATGACTTTATATTACCTGTTCTTTTGTAAGTTCCATGTTAAAGCAGCGTTTTGGGTTAAATCGTTTTATTTATCGTACGTGATTGGACTTGTTGTTCTTGATATTATTACTTATATCCTGATTTACTTAATTACAGAATGTAAAAATTGATTTATATATTATATACATTTCAGTATATACATATATATATATGATAGATCAATTAAATGAAATGTAATACACCGTTCATGGTGATGGTAGGTCGTACGTACGCATGAACGCTGTTTTCGTTTCCTTATTGAGTTAAATGAAATTAAGTAGATGACATACATATATATATACATAAATCCCGTATCATTATTATTTCATATATTTCATGGTTACTTATTATATATACTTTATAATCATTCATGAATGGTTAACATGGAGAATTAATCTCATCGCGTTGTGGAGACGGTATTCCATACGTACGCACGAGCGATGATATCATTCCCATGATCGTGGAATTGTTTTGGAGTGTATGTATACTATTTCAGAATCAATATCACTTTACAATAATTATATATAGTTATTATTTACACCATTATACCCATCCATGTATGGTGGTGGAAAATAGATTACACCACGGGGTGGAGACGGTATTTCGTACGTACGCACGCGTGGTGATTTAGTTTTCCATAGGATGGATAGATGGTGAAATAGGTTTGTTTGATACTTATAATAACATATAAGTATATGAGTGATACTTATGTTATTACTTCATAATGAAACAACTAAAGAAGAATAAGTAGAAGAAGAAATAAAGTTGAAAGAATCGGTAACGGACATTACCTTTTCTTTGAAGCGCCTCTTTGAGACCTCCTCTTAGGGAAATAAAATTGGTCTTTGAAGAAGAACAGAACCACTATGATGTTTCTAGGGAAGTGGGGAAGTGAAATGGGCCGTGTTTGGCCGAGCATGATGGCTCAAATTGGTGTGAGGAGGAGAGGGAGGAGGTTCCATTTTATAAGGGAGGAGAGGGGCACCTTTGAAAAAACGAAAAATATTATTTTATTATAAACTCATATTTGGTTATTAATAGCTCTAAATTTATTTATTTCAAAGCTAAGGTGGGTATGGGTCTAAATCCTCTCATCCAATATAATTTAGACAAGTTTAGGTATCTATTTTAACCTTATCATTTAGATTTAACATTAAGTTAGATAATTTAACTTTTACTGTGTCTTCTTGTTTTCTGACACTATAAGGTTAATAAACATAATATAACAAGTAAAAAGAACCCCAAGTTGATTATTATTAATATATATAACCTTATATAAGTCATATGTCTGAACCTTAGATTTTGTTGAATAAAATAATAATTAATAATATAATATTTTTTTTCAAAACTATTTTATGTCAATTTCGACACTATTTGGAAATTGGTTTTGTGAAAATTATAACAAAAATATTAGTTCAAAAAAAGCTAATAAAATCAATACTAACATGTCATATTAACCTATAAAAGTATTTTAATTCATAAAAAGTCTCAAATTATATTTATTTGGGTATTTATAACATCAATTATGTCAATATTTCATTAATAAGATAATTACTACATCATCACTGTGTTATAAATATATTAAACTATTTAATGTCTAAAAATTACAAATTAAATATCATTATGCAGGAGATCTTTTTTTATTTGTAATGAATATTTATATTCGAATTTATCTTATTTGTAACCCTATATTAAAAATGATTTAGTTATTAAACGTTGATTTTAACTATTTTAACCCTTCTTTAAATAAATGAATATTAAATGTCCTAATCTAATCCATGTGGGCCTAAATGGTCATATTTTATTCCTAAGGATGGTTTTGGTCGAATTAAACTTATCCAAAAGAATTAGGACATGTGTTAGGGTAATACTAATATCATTTTAACCCATAATTACCCTATTTACTTTTAACGGTGGTAAAAAAGTAAAAAGTTACGATTCATAAAAAATTATTTTCATCTCATTGAACCAAATTTTACTTACTGAAATAAACTGTGTCGCTCGGAGTTTTGAAATTCCACTCACAGAAGTGGTAAAATTATGTTTTATGTGAATTTGGAAATTTTCGTAGGAGGTGGGTAAAAGACGGTGAAAAGTTCAATAATTTTTTTATTTATCTAAAATTATTATAAAATGACTCCAATGAATTGAATTGAACTTATATAGGTATTATGTATCAATTTTGACCTAAAATAAATTTAAATAAATAATTATTTAAATAAAAATTCGTTTTTTAAATAGTAACCCAGTGTTTTCAAAATTCATTAAAAATTGAATGTTTTCAGAAAAATACCAAAATTTCACCCTAGGCTAATTTCGATATTTCGAATCCAAAAATTAAGTCCTTTTTGAAGGATGAAATTTAAAAAATTTCAAAAGGTGGTTATTACTACTCATAACGGCTAGTTTTAATAATATTTTAATAGCATATCGTTGTTTAGTGAAACTCGGTATTGCGTACAACACATGCTGTCGAGGAAGGTCGTGATTGCATGTAATGAAAGCCAAGTTAGGGTTGCATGTTGTGAAAGAATATTTTGTTGTTTTTTTATAATATAATCCAACCATTTTTCATTTATACATTTCATATATATATTTATATACTCAATGTTGCGTAGAATGATTATTATTAAACGAACTTGAAATTGTGTGTAACATAATCTAAGAATAGTGTTGCGTATACAGAAATCTGATATGGTGTTGCGTATAGTACACGATAATCTTGTTGTAGCATAAAAAACATTACATCGAATAAATTAAAAAGAATACTTATCATAAAATATCGGGTTGTTACATTCTACACCCTTAAAATGAATTTCACCCTCGAAATTTTTCAGGGTTATAAATCGTTTAATATTCATAGAAACGCATATAGAAAAAATGAATACTAAAACTTAATATTAAAAACTTATGTATAAAACATATAGATTACCCAAAGTAACTCATCACTGGGTTTCCATATAGCAGAACATAGGTGAAAGTATGGATATGGAAGAAAAATCTAACCATCAAGTTCTAATGGAGAGTGGTAGAGGACATGGCTATGAAAAAGACAACAATCACAAAGCCATAAATTTGTGATGATCTATGTTACCATCTGATTCATCAGATATAAGAGCACTGGGATAACATTTTTGGTTTTCAAGTTGATTTCCCTAAAGTTGAAGAAATTTGAATTAGAAGAAATAATTTTTTGATTTTGGTATAGTCTCACTATTGGTCATTCCTTGTACAATTTCCACTTCATCTATTAAAGAAATTAAGGTGAATTTGTCATTCGTGAAGTGTTAGC
Source organism: Viscum album (assembly GCA_963277665.1). NCBI lineage: Eukaryota > Viridiplantae > Streptophyta > Magnoliopsida > Santalales > Viscaceae > Viscum > Viscum album. The sequence goes on from OY728158.1 coordinate 1,472,613,926, forward strand.
ATATCATGTGATAGAATGATGGGCCATTCCCTCTGTCTCAAACAAAAGGATAGAAAAATGTAGAAAATATATATAAGTTCATCTATGGTAAGGTTAATCATATATGATTCCAAAAATGAACTTATACTTCATATATAATAATGCTTAAAAAATAAAAATAGTTTCTAATAAACATGGACTACCTGTAGGCCAGTGGTAGGAGATAAAGGCCAATCACACTTCAGTTGTGGGTTCAATTCCCACAGCCTTGTCCGATACGATGGGCTGTCACCCATCCGGCAGGTTTTCTTTTGTATAAAACTACATTACTATAACATCCCATCAATAATATCGAAAAAAGTTCTATCCTTAAACAATAATAACTTATGTCTAACATAATCCATTCCAATCTTTAGGCTTATCTAAAATACTTTGGTCTAAGCTCATAGTATAAACAAAACAATACAAGCATTTATCCCACATATATCATAAGATATATCTTGTTTGTTATATTCCAAACACATGAATAGCTTAGTCATATATTCTCTTCAAACATAAATTACCATAGAACCTTAGTGAAAACATGAATACTGTCAAAATGTAACTCTTTCCACATACCAAAATTGCAAAAATTCTATATACTCAAACCATAATATCACTTAGTCCTTATATCAATCATGAGCTCATGAATACAATCAAACATCTCATTATCTTCTTATCCCTTAATTATGCGTATATCATCGACTTTTCAAAAATATCTGAATAACCTTCCATGGTTACCTGTACCATTCAACATATACTTTCAAATACATTAGGAAAAACAATAGTGTAACAATCCTTAGATGATTCTTTATTCCATAGTACCATACATTATTCTTTATAAACATACAATCATTCCACTACCTTCTTAAACAAATGACTGAGCTTCAACACTTATTTCAGCTCATATATCAATTGTAGTCTCGTCATCATCATCCACATAAATACTACCCATATGACCATGCTGATTCCCTTCATTAAATTTTCCCCTAGGGCATTGGTTTGCATAATGCCCATACATTCCACATTTAAAACATCTAATCATTGTTGATGTCGTATCAATACCATTATCCTTGTCTATGTTGTTAACTGAACCTTTTCCTTTGTACTTACTGGCTTTGTGTCCATATTTTCCACACCCAAATCATCTTCCAGTTCCTTTGAAACAACCTCCCCGATGCCTCTTCCCATATGATTTACATGAGGGAAATTGAACTTTCTTTCCTCTATGATCATCCTGAAACTCGATCTTTCTCTTATTATCTGAGTCGGGAAACTTACCAAAGATGAGATTATTGATCATATTATGTGATTTGTGATTAGGAATAATAACGATGTTTGGACTTCCAAATCCCATTTCATTTGGTTGCTGATGAAGAATATCATTCCATTGTCTGTCATATCCTCCATTATCGTGAATCTTCCTGTTTCCAGCCATTTTCTAAAACCCAAAAAGAATAGTGTGATAGGAAAAAATCATGGTAGGGAAAACAACATAGTAAAGGGGGAGTACCCTCAATATCTAACACCTTAGGTTAAATTCTAAGATTGTTACCGTAGTTCTAGGAATATATCCTATACGTATACTTATCCTTAGGGACATCCCTAGACATACTTTAGAAATATCTCTAGGGATCTCACTAACTTTTTCACATCATAGTTTCCAAAGGTTGACTAAACCTTTCCTCTGATACCAACTGTAGAGACCCAAATCTATAGTACATGGACATTACATTACTTTTTAGTAATACTTAGTACATAATAAAAATAGACACATAAGGACCGTAATAGTTTAGTGTCTTTGGAAACTTGGAATATAATCTTCTAATCGTGGTGAAAGATCTTCAACATCTCCCATAAATATCTTTCCTTTTTTTACCTAAAACCTTTCTTTATATCATGGGGAAATGAAAACATAAAAGGGGTGAGCTCACATGCCTAGTAAGGGTAAACATAGAGAACATTAAACAATCCATAAACATTTGAATGGAAAAACTTGAACATAAAATCTAAACATCAAAATCTTGAGAAAAGACATAAATCATGGAAGTACATAAAGCATAGATCATAAATGAACATTAATCATGAAAAAATAGCATGGGAATAAAACATGTAATTGTTTCAACCATTCAGCACTTGTTATGATTTCCATAGTAGCCAAGGAATTGCTGCCAAGACCATCTTAGTGGACAAAGTCCCTTTCTGAATCGAGTTCACTCCTCGTTTCAGTCCTGTAACACTGAACCGGATTAACGTACCGTCCAGCCATGTCTATCTCATGAGATATAAATCTTTACCCAATGCATTGAATGGAGATATAGGTCCCGCCCATCTCATAATGAAATCATTCTTACTTGTTCCACAAAATAAACATACAACATTCATAATAACCCAACAAATAAAATGGGTTTCATAAACATCATCCCATCATCACATGATACATATAAAAGAAATGGATATCATTTCATAATAAGAAAAGTGAAACCATCTAAATAATAGAGACGTGATACATGAACCATACACATATAAAATAATGACATATTAGATAAAAAATGGTTTTGATAAAACATTTGAAATGAATTCTTGAGGAAAATATCCTTTCTTCTTCAAAATCATTAACTTTTGACAAAATGTCATGTAATTTTAATAGAAAATGATTTTTTTGAAAATAGTAATGAAATATTTTTGAGTGATCTTCATGAAAATAAGGTTTTATAAAACCGTAAAAATCCGTTCACGCTGTATAGGTTAAAAAACATTCTCCTCGTACTTTTGCTGAAAATGTCAAAAAGTCCATCATAAAAGAAAGATTCCTTTCGTACCTTGAGGTAAAATTATAAAAGGGGTAAAATGACTTTAAACATAAAAGGAATAATATTAAACATTTTATGATAACATTTTGAGAAAAAATGGACATGGATGAGAACCATCACCCTAGTAAATACTTACGAATAAAAAATCTCGGATAAGAACGAGATTGGAAAAGTTATCCCTTAACTTAGGTCTGATATACTTCGTACGTTTCCGAACCTCCTGTATAATGATTTAAATAATGTCATTGACTTATTAAAAAATCATATTCATTGTTATGATATCATATATGGTTCACTTATGACTTTATATTACCCGTTCTTTTGTAAGTTCCATGATAAAGCAGCGTTTTAGGTTAAATCGTTTTATTTATCGTACTTTATTGGACTTGTTGTTCTTGATATTATTACTTATATCCAGATTTACTTAATTAAATAACGCAAAACATGATTTATATATAATATAAATTTCAGTATATACATATATATATGATAGATCGATTAAATGAAATGAAATACACCGTTCATGGAGACGGTAGGCCGTACGTACGCATGAACGCACTTTTCGTTTCCTTATTGAATTAAATGAAATTAAGTAGATGACATACATATATATATATACATAAATCCAGTATCATTATTATTTCATATATTTCATGATTACTTATTATATATACTTTATAATCATTCATGAATGGTTAACATGCAGAATGAATCTCATCGTGTCGTGGAGACGGTATTCCGTACGTACGCACGAGCGATGATATCGTTCCCATAATCGTGGAATTTGTATAGAATATATGTATACTATTTAAGATTCAATATCACATTACAATAATCATATGTAGTTTTTATTTACACCATTATACCCATCCATGTATGGTGGTGGAGGAAAATAGATTACACCACGGCGTGGAGACGGTATTCCCTACGTACGCACGCGCGGTGATTTCATTTTCCGTAGGATGGATAGGTGGTGAAATAGGTTTGTTTCATACATATAATAAAATATCAGTATATGAGTGATACTGATATTATTACTTCATAATTAAACAACTAAATAAGAATATGTAAAAGAAGAAATAAATTTGAACGAATCGGTAATGGACATTACCTCTTCTTTGAAGCGCCTCTTTGAGACCTCCTCTTAGGGCACAAAAATTATTCTTTGAAGAATACCAGTACCACTAGGATGTTTCTAGGGAAGTGGGAATGTGAAATGGGCAGGGGTTGGTCGAGCGTGATGGCTCAAATTAGTGTGAGGAGGAGAGGGAGGAGGCGCCCTTTTATAAGGGAGGAGAGGGGCACCTTTGGAAAAACTAAAAATATTATTTTATTATAAAGTCATGTTCTGTTTTTAATAGCTCCAAATTGATTTATTTATAAGATAAGGTGGGTATGGGTCTAAATCCTCTCATCCAATAGAATTTAGACAAGGTTAGGTATCTATTTTAACCTTATCATTTAGATTTATCTTTAAGTTAGATAATTTAACTTTTACCGTGTCTTCTTGTTTTCTTATACTACAGGGTTAATATACTTACTATAACAAGACAAAATAACCCCAAGTTGTTTATTATTAAAATTTATAACCTTATCTATGAAATTTTGCAGAACCTTAGTTTTTTTGAATAAACTAAAAATTAATAATATAATATTTGTTTTAAAAACTATTTTATGTCAATTTTGACACTATTTGGTAATTGATTTTTTGTGAAAATCATAACAGAAATATTAGTTCTAAAGAAGTTAATAAAATCAATAATACTATGTCATATTAACCTAGAAAATTAGTTTAATTCATAAAAAGTCTCAAATTACATTTATTTCAGTATTTATAACTTCAATTATGTCAATATTTCATTAAGAAGATAAATACTACATCATCATTTTGTTATAAATAAATTAACTTATTTAATGTCTAAAAATTGCAAATAAATTTTCATTATGTAGGAAATACTTTTATATTTCTAATTAATATTTATAGTCGAATTTATCTTATGTATAACCCTATATTAAAAATGATTTAGTTTTTAAACATCGATTTTAACTATTTTAACCCTTCTTTAAATAAATTAATATTAAATGTCCTAATCTAATCCAAGTGGGCCTAAATGGTCATATTTTATTTCTAAGGTTGTGTTTGGTAGAATTACACTTATCCAAAAGAATTAGGACATGTTTTAGGGTAATACTAATAATATCATTTTACCCTTAATTACCCTATATACTTTTAACCGTGGTAACAAAAAGAAAAAGTTACTATTCACCAAAAATTATTTTCATCTCATTGAACCACATTTTACTTAATGACATCAACTGTGTCTCTCAGATTTCTGAAATTCCACTCACAGAAGCGGTAAAATTAAGTTTTATGTGAATTTGGAAATTCTCCTAGGAGGTGGGTAAAAGACGGTGAAAATTTCAATAACATTTTTATATATCTAAAATTATTATAAAATGACTCCAATTAATTTCATTGAACTTATATAGGTATTATATATCAATTTTGACCTAAAATAAATTTAAATAAATAATTATTTAAATAAAAATTCGGTTTTTAAATAGTAATTCAATGTTTTCACTATTCATTAAAAATTGAATGTGTTCAGAAAAATACCAAAATTTTACCCTAGGATAATTTCGATATTCCGAATCCAAAAATGAAGTCCATTTTGAATGATGAAATTTAAAAAAATTTCAAAAAGTGGTTATTACTATTCATAACAACTAGATTTAATAATATTTTAATAGCATATCGTTGTTTAGTGAAACTCGGTATTGCATACAACACACGCTATCGAGGAAGGTCGTGATTGCATGTAATGAAAGCCAAGTTTGGGTTGCATGTTGTGCAAGACTCCTTTGTTGTTTCGTTATAATATAATCCAACCATTTTTCATTTATACATTGAATATATATATACTCAATGTTGCGTAGAATGACTATTATTAAACGAACATGATATTGTGTGTAACACAATCTAAGAATAGTGTTGTGTATACTACAAGCTAATACGGTGTTGCGTATAGGACACGATAATCTTGTTGTAGAATAAAAAAAATTTCATCAAATAAATTAAAAAGAATACTTATCATAAAATATCGGGTTGTTACATATCACAAGTAAAAAATTTGATATTGGGTCATCATGCACTAATCAAGCTTTCATGAATCCCAACTACCCGATTCATCTCCATGATGAAATAGATGTCACATATGGTTTCTAGGAATATCAAAACATGAAAAAAGTATAATATAATTCTTATAATATACCACAAGTCCATCATGTTGTAGGTGAGTCCTTAGGGACTTCATATCTAACTAAAAATTTCAAGTTAGGCCACAAGACCATTATGACCCACTACTAGTCTCATGTAAAGCCTCAAGTCCACCATTCCATAATAGTTTTCACTGAATACCCTACCATAATCATTATACATCAGGAAATTAATTCAACATATCTAAGGGACTAAAAAATCCATCTAGGTTCCACTAATCCCTTTGATAAAAGACAAACAAAATTTATGAGACACACATATATAATGATATACAATCCATATAAAAGAATATATTGAACAATAAATATTAAAAATAATATAAAATAATGTGATGTCACATAGGTTACTCTCACACACCAACACTCACATGAATTCTATATCAATAATGGTCTTATGGGACACAAACAAATAGTAGCATGATATAACAAGAAATGTCACAAGAGATACATATGCACAAATAATATTGTCACATCAAACAATTCATAAAAATATTATAACAAGGTATGTAAATTCCTCTGTTAAGTTCCTCAATGTCTAAAGTCAATACTCACTACTCAAGTCAAGTTCAAACACCAATCATCCCTAGAATAAACCCCAAATCACCACATGAGGATTCAAGAGGGAAGATCCCAGAAGATTGAGATGTTAAGTGCTAGGGTTAGTTTATAAATATCTAATAAAATCTAACATAGAGAATATATATATATAAACCAATTAATAGTAAAGAAAAAAGGGATTTCCAACTTCCATTTCATCTACCTAGATGTAATCACATTTTATCCGGTTGGAACTCATATATTTTACCATGATAGTACAAATATGGGGTATTATATTAGTATAAGAGAGAGTATATAATAAAAATATGAAGAATATAGGATAATAAATCAATTACCATGAAATCCTAAGGTTTTATGTATATAGATATAATTTAATTACTCTTTTTATGGAAGGAAATTTCCATTAAGATTTATTGGAGTCACTAAGAATGAGAGGCCTATTTGTGGGATGAAAAATGAGGATTATTAGGGAGTTTTCATATTAAAATCCCAACATTCATATTAATTAATTCATTCACACAGTTTGGTAAAATGGTTTTTTAAATCATTCTCTAACCATATTTTTCTTCTGTTCCAAGTCACATGACTGTTGGGAAATGTCGCATGGTTATCTATAAGCGTGATGAAACAATTCCCTGATAATTACACTTATAAAAAAAATCATATTTAACTATGGAGAAAAAACGTTCCCCTAACCATTCTCAACCCATATACCCCCTTAAAAATTCTAAAACCCTTCAATACCCTCTAATTTATATATATGAAAACTAAATTAGAATACATCAAAGTGAGTGTGATGTTTCCACTACTCATTATATATTATTATCAAAGTAAAGTTTATTAAAATAATATGGATCCACATTCTTAGTCAAATATCATTATTATTATTATTTACTAAATTATCACAGGGTTAGTGGAATAAGGAGTGTTGATGTGGAGTTTATTGTAATAAATAATATAATAGTAGTTTTCCTAACTAAGCCATCTCCCAAGGATTCAATTCAAAAAATGAGGTTGCTGATTTGATTTACACATTTATCTATTCAAGGACATGGTATGATAATTCTATTCACTCTCACACTTTTGTTGTGGATATTTATAATCAAAGGGAGAGAAATATAGGATTATTCCCTTTATGTTTCATTATTTAATACATCTCCTTTATTCTAAGGTTAATTATTTTCAATGGGAGAGAATTCCTAAATAAGGGGAGAATCCAATGATATATATTTTCTTAATGTGTTTGAAATATCTTATAAAAAGGGAGCATATACTTTTGGGAGATTTTTATTTAATATAAAATCTAAAAATTTAGTATTTTTCATTGTTAAGGTTTTTGAATATCTCTAATTATTTTGTTTATCATTTGTTTTAGATGTTGGTGATTGGAACATGAATTAAAAGTTTTGTAGAATAGTGAAAATAAAATATGATGTGGTGTGGAAGAGATATTGGATGAGAATGCGAGTTACCCTTATGGTCAACTTTGGTATTGTTATTTAGATTTTTTATATACTATAATGAGTATTCTAATATTGGATTAGAATGATTAAATTATGATTCATTAATAGGATGACTCACTTATTCTTGTTAAATATATGAATGAAATGGAATGGATCTAGTTGTTATTTGAATTTAATTTTTGAAAACAATATAACGGGCGATATTTTTGAAAGAAATAATTTATTGGAGATTATTGAGATTAATTTTATTTTTTGAAATGATTAATATTAACAAAGTAATTGGTTATTTTCATAGGGGGTTATAATGAATTAATTTGAAGTTTAAGGAGACATTATAAATGAAGATTGAGTTTGTTAGTTAATTGGTTATTATAAGAATCATAGTTAATCTCAAGTAATTTATGGTGTTTTAGTTGAGGTACATTCATATTGTTTTCATGGATTTGAATGGAAGGTGTTTGGATCTGAAAGGGTGGTGTTTTGGAGGAATATTGTTTTGTACTAGTAGAGATAAAAATACATGGATAGTGATCACATAATAAAGTAATATATTGTCTTCAGTTAGATTTTATAAAATTCTAATAGAATATTTGATTTCATTCTATGATTAACAACTAGAATATGATGTTGTTTGAACTATTTTTTCATTAAAACATATTGTGAAACAAGGAGTTCTAGTTGTGTCATGATATCCAAAATTACGTTGTGTCATCGAGTCCATCAGATATTTATGATCCTCCAAATTTTAAATCTCTCAAAAATGACACTAGAGTTATATCAATAAGGTCACAATATTGATCAACAATGACTATTGTTTCAGTGAATTAAACTGAGTTTGGTTGTGAATATGTATATTGTGCTATGAAGAACCTCATCATGCTATATTGACCATTGCAAAAAAATATAACATTTTTTACGTATTTGTTTTGTATATAATTCCACACAAGTGTTTTTTCATAACATAGTATACATGATGGTTTGTGATGTGGTTATATGGTATGTTCTTTGTTCTTCTATAAAATATTTTGCTACACTGAGATCATCATGATTGTTCTATAATTATTTTGGAAACATCAGGATGTATGTTAAAATAAAAATTCATGTGTTTTTATTATATGGAAAATTTGATGACTTAAGGATCATATAAAATTTTTCCATGAAATATAAGGGATACTATAAGTATGATATTGATATAGAAACCTAAAATGTAGTGGGAGATGTTTAATTAAAGTTGTTCATTTGAATTGGAAATTTGAATTACAATTTTGCAGATGAAGATGAAGAATTTATTCTTTGTAATTATGGGTGTAATGTAGGTGAAGGAAATATACATAATTATATAGTATAATAAGAAGGAATAAATAGATAATATAAAATAGAATAATAATAAATTGACTATAATAAGAATAAGTGGGGTAGGATAAAGAAGAAAAACAACTTGAAGTATGTCTAATTTTGATAGGGTTCTCTAGTTATTACTAATTCATGTTATATTTTAATATTTCAACAAGATCACATTATGTATGTGAGTAGAAACACTGTATATCATATGTTCTTATAAAAACCTATATTTTTTCATCTATTATGTTTAAAAAAATTGATATATTGATTATGGGTTTTACAGGATCATGCTAAGGATATAGACATTGGTTTATATTGGTTAACCATGTGAAATATTTGTTCACCAATTTTTTTATGCATTGAAGTAAGAGTAAGTATTGAAAAACTACCTTCTCATTAATTTTAATAGTTTTATTTTTTGGATGTAAAATAATAAAAAAAATTAAAATAACTTATTCCCCCTATTAATGAATTCTTACTATTCATCTGATCCTTTAAATAATGATTTTGATTAATTTAAGAAATTTTATTTGGGAGATTTGTTTGTTATTATTTTTATTAGGAATAAAATATCCTATGGGTGTATCATATTGTCTGAGATTAAAAGAACCTTTTTTTATGATTCAGATTAAGGGATTATCTTCAGATATTTCATAGCTAAAATAAACTAAATGAGTTTTTGTTGTTTCAATTGTGTATTTGATGTGTCAGTGAATGGTATTTAATTTATATAAATCATTATATTGGTTTTTACTGGTATATGGGTAATTAAGAAAAAGGATCTCTTGAAAAAATAATAAATCAAAATACCATAAATTATGATTTATTTCACTCAAGATGTTGAAAATAATTTAAAATAGATATATTTACATGTTGGAACTTTTTTTGAGGAGTTTTTTAGGTGGAATATAGAAATTATAATATTACCAAAAAATTAAGAATAATTATGATTTTAGTAGATTTAATTGGTAAGTTGTTGAGAATATTCAAAAAATAATGAAACATGAAGTGATGGGAGTCACCGTATAATGGTTGGTGTTATTTTATGGTTCTTGATATAACATCCTGGTGTATTTGATAAATTATTTTTAATATCATTCAATGAAATCTCGTATAGTGATTATCATGTTTCAGTCAAATTGTGACATATCATGTGAATATATATAGATGTTTTATTTATTATTAAATAAATTTTACAATCACATTAAAAAAATAAGACTATTGTAAATTCGACAATAAAATAGATCTAAAGGGTAATAATTTTCATAATATATGAAACATTTAAATTATAATATGTTCCTTTATTCATTAAATGAGTTATATATAATTGAATCAATGAAACCCATTTAGTTATTCAACATGATATTGGAGTCCCATCCCTAAAGATTAAATGTTATCTCACGTTTTCATCTCTTTATTTTCTTTTTCCAAGGAGGTATTATGCCATCACTAAGGAGAAGGGGGCCTGCCGAATCATTAAATGATTCATATGGTAAATGAATGCTTTTATAGGTGGGAAATATTTATTTTCTACCAAGGGATATCATTAAAACTCACTATTATAGAGGATACAACAATGAGTGTGAGGTATACTTTTCTACGATTTTTATGGAATTCTATTGATTCCTATCATTGTAGATATCATATATGTGTATACTGTTAACATTTTATATTTATATATCTCACAAAACAATTGAAAAATTAAATTACTTGTAAAATTATACATTCTCATTTAGTATCATTATGTACTCTTGTGAAACTGAGCTATGTGGATATGAAATTAAATATAGGGATCTATTTTGTGATTGGATATAAACATTTATTAGAAGCTATGTATCCAGGACATATAGTATTTTGTTTACTTATTTTTTGAAACATAAAATACCTTATATTATAGAAATAGGATTCTGGATTTTATATTTTTTAAAAAATATCTTGATATGACTTTCCATATCATCCGGGATGGCCTTCCACTAGGCCACAAGGGTGTTCAAAATCCCCATGGGATGGAAACCAATGTCTTGGAAACAAGGAAACCACCCTTGGAATTAGTTTCATCATTAAATAAAATAAAATAGAAAATGGATAATTTAACTATAATCCAACTTAGATCATTCTTATCATCAGCATCCATGGAAACCTATATAATAAAAAATGATTATATAAAAGATTAATGATTAAAAAAATATGATCCAAATCATTTGTATCATTATAAAACATCATACTAAAATAAATATTCAACCTAGATGATAAAATAAAATTAATAAAACTAAATTAAAGGAAATTATTTCTTATACAATAATATGTCCATAAATATAATTAAAACTGAAAAGAAACCCTGGAACACCCCTATGCAATCGACAGTTTCCCACTACAAACCAACTCATGCATCATGGACCAATGAAAAGTAAAACATGTATAAAATATAACCTAGAATGTGTATTATATAGGAGAGGTTTATACACCAACATGACTTTGTGTTCATGGTGTGAGATAATAGTCCCTATATGATCTCACCATGGATTCTATGAAAATTATTACATAGAACAGTTCATAATCTACAGTTTTAAAGAAAATAAAAAAAATTGGTTTTAAATTTAACATGTGATAAGTGTAACCAAAGTTCATACTGTCATTATAAAGAATAAAAAAATTCTATTTAAACAATACTAGTTGAATATGAACTTAATATTAAAATTATTTAAAACCATATTGTTGGCCTTAAATGTAAAAGTAAGAAAATTAAACTATTTCTCCATCATTTTCTTTAAAATGCTCATAATAGAACTAACCATTCATCTTCTAAATTTTAAAGCACATTTTTAAAATGAAACTTTATATCCATTTTGAAAACCATCATAATCATAAAGAATAAAATTACAATAAGTATCATGACCCATACATTTCATACATAAATATTACATTATAGTAGATAAATATTGAATATATAACAATATGACCCATTCAATAACTATAAATATTTAGTGTCTTTAGATAATTTATATATAATCAACTTATTTCATTAAATATCTTCAATATATCCCACAAGGATCCTTCCACGTATTAATCTTCTTATATATACCCTACATAAAACCATTATCCATAAAATTTAATGGAAACATAATAAAGGGTGACCTCCGATACTCAATAAGGGTAAATAAGGAAAATATCAATTATTACATTAGTATGAAAAGATAATAAAGGTATAATAACATGGTATTATCATTTGAAAACAATACTTCACATATCATATATCATAATCCTAAGCCCATAAAAAAAATTCTGGGTAGTTTATATGAAATAAATCATAAAATAATCAATGAACATGAGGCATGAGATCATAATATAGACAAAGAAATGTATAAATGAAACATATGATTGTATCAATCTGAAAAAATATATTTAGAAACAAGTTCATTCATTAAGATAGTTCACAAAAGTTATCCCATTTAATAAACATTCATACACACAATCATGTATATGCATAATCCTATACACATGAAAACAGGGTCCATACATAATCCTATGTACATGAAAACAATGTCCAAAAATAATCTTTTGGTCCTGAAAATGTGCTCCATAAATAAACTTTTGAACGTGAAATTATGTTCTAACATAAAATATTTAGGAAAATATTTATCCATCATTACAAAATTCATTTGGGGTCTATATAAAGCTAGACCCCCTTTCCAAAATCAAAATATGTTCACATGTGTTCTATAAGATCTTAAATCCTTAGTCATATATCATAAACTATGGAAAGGAAATAGTTATCATACACATCTTACAATTATAATGATAATCCGTTTGGAGAAATAATAGGGATGGTATCATTGGATTGTATCCCCAATAAAGAATATGTAATATTAAAGGAATTCGCCTTAGATGAAAAATTCATTAGAATATTTCTTGGTGAAAATAATCATTTTCAATTTGAAATCATTTTTATAAAAAAAATTCAAAGCATGGAAATAAAATTATTAGAAAATAAAAATAAATTTTTTTGAATGAATCTTCAAATAATTGAGTGAACATGAAAAATGTAAATTCCATTAATGTCATGTATGTTAAAATGAATATTCCATTCAAATCTTTGTAAAAAGTCAAATGTACCACTTTATGAAAAATGACATGAATATTTGTTTTTGAACTATTTTGTTAAAATTAAATCATGGGTAAATATTGATTTAAAAAAATTGTATTGTAACAGTAAAATATTTCTTAATTTGTTTATGAAAACATAGAAATATAAGAAAATAAATTTTCAGATGAAAAGAGAAATATAGTCTATTTTTATTAAAAAAAATTAATTTGGTTTCTTGAGTTATTTAAGAGAAGAAAACTACACGAAAACATGTATTGTCTAGAAATTACTATGAGAGAATAATTTTCATTGGTTTCTTGAGAGATTATAAAATTTCACTATCTGAAACATAATAATAAACAATCATTATAAATATTGATATTGTATCATAAATCCCTTATATCTATGGTGTCTTTTCAATCCTAAGCCCCATGAAAGAAATAACAATAGGTGGATATATATATCACATAATATTAATTATAAGAATCATAATAAAAATTAATGTCATGTATATATTCTATATAAATGAAATATGTTTTGAATATCGATTCTACCTCATAGAACTACAAGTGAGATAAAAATCCCTTGCTTCAAGTCTAAATTTCTTCAAAATCACTCTAACTTTTTCTTATTAAGTAGGTACCCCTTATATACCTTCTTATTAACCCTTATAATAGAGATTTAAGAAGAAAAATGCCTATAATGATTTGAAATATATGTTTATAAAATAATTATATAGGGTATTTTCAAGATATATGGTTCAAAGTTGTGAAAAAAAGATAATGGAGGGGTTCCCCTTTATAAGATTGGAGAGGGGTATTCTTTGAAATATTTTAAAGATTAAAATATATTATATTCATTATCTAACCAAAGTATTCTGAATTTATTGATATTCATGGATAATATATAATTGGAAAAAAATTATATCATGAAATAAAATTTTTATAGGATTATGTGTTGTTTTAATCCATATTTGTTGGTTTAACCCATTAGTTAACAAATTATTACCTTATACACATTAAAAACATTTTGACTCTAAAAGTGTTAGAATTTTATTTTAAGGTAATTATTTTATCATAAATGTATTAGGGATAATATTTTAGACCATTTCAAATCCAAATATTCTTTCTTTATGTTTTTTAAATTTTGTAACTAATTTAATAAAATGCCATTTTTCAAAAAATGTAATTAATTACATTTTTGACACTATTCATTTAATTTGAAATTGACCACAAAATGAAAAAAATGAGATAATAATAATTAAACCTAAATAATTTCTAATGTGTTATATTTATGAAAAAAAATTAATGGAACATAAATACGAATCAAAAAATTTTTACGTAAAAGATTTTTATAATAATATCATCTATTTAATTATTAATTGAATAAATTTTGTATTGATGTTCTGTAAGATTTTAGGATAATTATTCAATCAATAAAAAATATAAATTAAATAATATGAAAAAAAATTAATTTATATATCAAATTAGTACCTATAACTAGAAAAAAGTTTTTTTTACCATTATGATAATATATTAGTGATATTAAGGTTAAGAGTGTGACATTTTTTTTAATTTATCTTTTACATAAATTATTTCTAAGTAAATAAAAAAATAAATATAGAATTAAGTGGCCATATAACATTTAAATGGGTGTACATTTATGAAAAATAACCATAAAATAGGTAAATTCAAATTGTTTGGGAAACTATAAAGCCTTATTATAATGATTTAACCCCATTTTACCAATTTAACACTTACCACAATGACCAGTATTTACCAAAGTTACTATTACTAATTACCAAAAATAGAAGGGATCTATATACCATATTTTGGTATCATAATTCCAAATATATAATAAATTTTTCATTATTCAACTTCTATAAGTGTTGGAAACTATTTTCATAGATTTCCACAAAACATATCAAACAAATATTTTTCAGAATGATTTTTTAAGTATAAAAAGGATTTCGTACAAAATTTTAGCAAAAAAATTTATTATAATGAGAATAATTGGATTATTCATAGTATAATATAACTAATTTAAATTTCAAACCCTTTTAAAATAAAATGAATCATGGTATATTATTGAAACAAAAATATAATTTTCAATAAAAATCAGTATTTTTTAGTAGTCATCAAAACAAAATATATAAAAAACTCATATTAAATAATTGTATGATTATTTTGACATGTTGATTTCAAAAATTAAATTTATTTTATCAAATAAATTTTCTAAAGCAGAAAAAAATTAACTATAATATTTTCTCACAAAAGCAATAAATGTTTTCTCATTAAATTTGTTTTTGAAGCATAATATGACATTAATAAAGAAATGGAATTCTTATTTTTTTAATAGTTAATCAAAACAATTAGTAGGACCTTTATATATATATATCATAATTTTATTATTCCTTTTGAAACCATTTAAGTCAACGACTAGGTTATAACTGTAATATTTTAATAAAAATATTTCATGTTTTATTCAAACTGAATAGTGTGTGTTATATATTATATTTAATATAATATTTTTATTTTAAAATATAAGGGTGTCAAATTCTCACCCTTTAAAAAATTGAATCCTTTAAATTTTTACATTTCCGTAGTAATCATGTGTTTTAAATTTGATAATTCATATATGGAAAACCTACAATGTAAAATGGTTTAATAAAACAACCTCCTAAAAATTGGGAAATGGAAATATAAAATTCATGTATAATTACACAATAATGGGTTTGTAAATATTATTAAAATAGTGTAAAATAAAAATATGTACACTGTGGAGAAAACTATAACATGAGGATTAATATGGAGTGATAAAGAACATGGTTAGGAGATATTTAATTGCCGAAAAACTATAAATATGTGAGGGGTGAAAAATTCCCTCAATTAATAATAAATTATGATAAAAACATATCATTTTTTAGATGAATTTTTTTCTAAATATGAGGATTTATTTTAATTTCAATATACATGACATGAAAAAATAAATTTAATTGATATCTTATCTTTTTCATAAACATAATTTCATCCATTGTTCGTACTTTAATCACTTTCCACTCTATCTCTTACTCCCTGAAATTAATATTCAAGATGAAGTTTTTTATTCCATATTAACTAAATTTAGCATTTAATGGATCATAAGATCCTTAAATAAATGATAAGTCATTCATTATATCTATAAATATTAAATGACAACTAAATTGTAAGTACACGTTATCCAATATGATTAAATTTAATATATTAGTCTCTAAAACCCAAAAAAAAACAAATGTTCAACTTAATACATTCTATAAATTGTTAAACATAAGGCTCCTAAAATAAATATTTAACCAATAATAAAAAACAAATATTATAGTCATTTGATCATATTTCCATCCATGATCAACTTAAAAATTATCATGGAATAATTTTAATCACTCATAAATTTTTATACCTAAATATATATACCGTAACCATATGTTCTCCAAAATATATTACCCATTTCCCAAAATAATGTCACAATAATATAATATATTATTCCAAAAGATAATTCACCATTTATTCCATAAATATTCTCATATCTTAGCTAAAAATATTTTGATCGGAAGTTTGACTTAATCATTTTGATGATAGACAATAATATATTGATTTATTATTCTATATATGATTTCCTTATTCATGAAATTTATATAGTATCTATGATGAGAAAGATTATAAATTCTAATAATCACCCAATACCTCACTAGAGAATAATATGTTCATAAGTCCTATTCATAAAAACATTAAGATGGATTTCCTAACACTAGAGTGAAGGATAGGTGTTCCAAAACTCTCAAGACTAACTTCAACTATTGTGATTGTAAAATATTTCCCTTTATAATTTGAATTTATAAGATTTTTTGGAATAATATTCTTAATAGCCCATGGATTTGGACATTTATTTGACTAATGGCCAAACTCCTTCAATATATATCATTGATGTGTTAGTGATTTATTATGTTGAGATCTCTATTAAGTAATTTTATTGGCTAGCCTATTTACATGAATTGAAAATTATTTTAATCGATGATGTGGATTCCCAAGCCTGAATAATATTCTTTTTCATATTATGCATTAACCATAGTGTTCCATCACACATTTTGGTAATTTAGGAGTTTGAGACATTTTATTCCCTATATGTGACATACCACTAGAGACTCTAATAAACGTTGTCTTCATTTTATTATCACAAGAACCATGAGTGTTTATTTATTCAATTTCCACATTGAGTTTACATAAAATTATTTCTATATAGCTTCCAATTTCCACAATGGATAATGAATTTTAAAGGCTTTTCTTTGAAGTACTAATGAATAAATCAATTTTTCTTTTTTTGTATTGTTGATTAACAAAACACATTCCATAAACATCTTCTAAATTTTTACCCATAAGTAACAATGAATTCATCATCCTTATATTGAAGCTGAAGTAATTCCATATCTATTTATTTAAATAGAATTATCGGGAAGTTATTTTTGTAAAATATTATATTTAACTCATATAATTCCATTTAATCAATTTCTTCCTCCTGTCTCATACTCTTAATATGATTCTATGTTTTATTTATTTCACCTTGTAAACAATAAACTGATATGAGAACTTCATTCATGGTCCAAGAACTAATGAATGGAAAATATATTTCTGATCACATTGAAAAATTTATTAAAAACTAGTGGTTTTTAAGACCCATATAAGGAGGGAATATGTTTTCACATAAAATATTCAATGAAATGTTTCTTCCTCAGGTAATTTATAATTTCAATATGACTATGAAATAGGTCATAACTTAAGAGAGTTGTGTGAACACAGTCACAAAATATTACATCACTATTTATAATCCATTTTTTTTCTCATAGGGGTAGTCAATTTTTCATTAACATTTTTATTCACTTTATTTCTTTAGGTTCTTTCCATGCATTTAAATTAAAAAATAGATTGTTAATACCAAAAGTCATAATGAATAATCACATAGTTATGAAAAATCATTCATAGGTTGTATATATCTTTACACCTACTTTTCAATATATGAATCCATTGGTTTAGAATATTTCATCTCTAGTTGTTATCTATTAAAATTATTCATAATGGTTTTTAAAAAAAATAGTTCACTCAAGCATATCCAATAAAAGGGTCAAACTTGTTGTGCAATAAGGGAACACTCACTTTTCACCAAAATGATTTTTAGGATATAATCAATTAATTATTTTAGTGTTTATTATCCATAAATAAATATATTCCAAAACCAAATCCACATATATTATTGAAAAAGCATTTATTTCTAGAAAAACCAAATTTTCTTATCCTTACCAAAACATAATGATATTATCCTATACTCAAACATATCCCTTATTTTTTCACAAAATTTCTTCAATCCTAATTTCCAATGATTAGATGAACCGTACTCTTATATGAACAATAGAGACACATAATTTAAAAAAACTAACATCATTTTTTAATGATTATTTAATAAATAAAATTATGATCCATGTAAGAACATTTGAGGTTTAGTGTCTTTATAGAATAAAAAAAATATTTTTGATTTCATGAATGATCTTAAACATATCCCATAATTATATGTCACCAATATAATCTTTTTATACATAGTAATGTTAAATATTTTATTCATATTATAGTAAAGGAAACATAATAACGGGTGCTCTCATATGACTATGACGGTTAAAGAAAGAGATATCAATAATTACATTTGTATTTTATGTTCATATGATCAATAAAAAAATATTAACATTTTAAAACTATAACCTGAACATCATATATCATAATCCAAATTCATGGAATAAGGATTGGGAGTTCATAATAAAAAAATCATAAAGGAATCCAAGAACTTGATACATGAGCATATAAAATGGGCAAAGGAATGTATCAAAAGCACAAGCTTATTAAATTGTGAACTTGTATAACTAGAAAGAAGTTAAAACATTATGTTATGGACATTAAATAGGGCCCTTCAATAAACATATGGACATGAAACAAGGGACACATATAATTATATGTATATGAAAACAATTTTTATGAAAAATCTTTTGAAAAAACTAGTTCATTACCTATTAATAGAGATATAAAATAAAAGTGTACAAATAAAATTGTGAACATGAAATTAGGTTCATGTGTAAAATATTTATATAATGAGTTATCTATCATTAATCTATGAGTTTGAGGGATATGTAATTCTAGTACCACCTATTACGTAATCATAATCTATTCATACGAAAGCCACAAGATCATAAATCATTATCATATATCGTAAACCATTTAAAGGAAAAAAGATTCATAAAAAGGTTATCGTTATAGTCATAAACTATCCGAATAACGAATAAGGATTCTATTGTTGGATCGTAACTATAGTAAATATAAACAACATCAAAGGTTTTCATATTAGATGAAATGGAATTAAGAATATTTATTTGGTAATATACCATATTTTCCTTTTAAATTACATATTTAAATGTAAAAATTTCCAAATAAATATAGAAAAAGTTTTATTTAAAAATAACCATAGAAACTTGTAAAATAATCTTCGATGCATCCAAGACTCATTATGGTGGGAAACTCTATTCATGACTTGTATGTAAAAACAATTATTTCCTTTTCAATTTTGGTAAAAATTAAATATAACTATTTCATAAAAAAAAATATTCCTTTAAAACCATTTTACCAAATTTTAATCATGGTTAAAAATTACGTTAAAAAATCATTCGATAATATTAAAAATTATATTATTATTTTTAAATATGGAATTTGAAGAAAATTAATTTTTTACTGATGAGATAAATAAAATAGCTTTTCATTAAAAAAATTATTATTTGTTGATATCATATATAGAGGTTAAATAAAGTAAACCATGTAATCTTTAGAATAAACCATATGATAAGTAAATTAATGAGGATCATGAGAGATATATTATAAAATTGTATTAAGAGAAACATAAGAAAAAAAATCCTGATAAATAACGAGATTGTGAAGTAAATTCTTACTACTTTAGTAACATTTGAATAATATTACAGTTGAAATAAATATCCCTATATGAACTATTATATCCCACAAAATTCATAATAATAATCAAAATTGACATTCATTGGTAGTATATATATCACATAAAAGAAAAAAGTTATTATTATTGAATGTGTCTCATAGAGGGAAAAGTGTGACAAAAATCCATCTCCTTAAGTTTGAATTTCATTGAAACCACTCGAAATTACACTAATTCAAAAAGACTAATTTATATCCCTTCTTAAAGAACATTTTGATGGAATTTTAAGAAGATCAAATCCTCTATTTCATGTCTAGGAATTTTTAGAATAGAATTCGTTTGGATTTGGATGATATAGATGGCTCGTTGTGGTATAAAGAATACAAAGGATGGGTTACCTTTTGTAAGTGTACTGAGGGAAACTCTATAAATTTTATAAAATTTTAAAATATAATAATTTAATTCTGTTTCCAAATTCTTCAAATTGGATATAAATTTTAAATATTTTTGAATGTGGTTAACATTCCATCAAAAAATAAAATTCTGATTAGTATATGTGTTAATTCAAAACTTATCTTTTGGTTTCACGCCATATTTAAAAATATTACCCTTAGACACAGTAATAAAATTTTTAAACTAAAGGGGTTATAATTTAACTTTTAAGGTAATAATTATATCATATATGGCCAATGGATTTTATTTTACACCATTTATCACATTAATAACCTTCTTTTATATTTTTTTATCATTAAATACTTTAATAACATATAATTTGTTAAAAAATATCATTAATTTAATTTGATTTTGAAAACTAAATGGAAATATTGGAATTAGAATACAAACTATTCACACAAATCTAATTTTATATATTTATCTACAATTTTTTTCGGAATATAATAATTAATCTAAATTGAATTAGTTTTAATATTTTCAAATCATTTAGTTTATTTATCTATTTATTTAATAAATATTTTGTTTGAATTGCATAAACATTTATATTAATCATTCAATACCTATAAATTGTTTATATATTATTCTTATAAATAACATTTATTTATTTTCCAAATAATCATTTATAATTTAACATAACCATTTTTACCCTTGGGATGCAATATTAAAGGTATTAATATCAAAAGTGTGACATTTTTTACATTATATTTTACTTAAATTAATTTAATGGTCATAATCAAAGATATTTGGATCCAATAGGACAAATATTCAATAAATCGATGGAAAAGGTCGAAATACACAAATCCAATTGGATAAATGAATGTTTTAGTGAAATTTTAATGTATTATTCCTAAATTTAAACCACATTCTAACCATGTTATACTTTTTGTGATGAAAAGTATATTCCAAGGTTACTATTCATAATTACTGAATATAATAGGAGAGTTTTCACTAAAATTTTTCCACCTGGTCCTAATTAAGTATCCCATTTTTTATATTCATTTTCTATAATTCATAGAAATTAAATTAAGAGAATATCACAAAATAAAATTAAATGATTTTTTTCATTAAAATTCTTTTTTAAGTGTAAAAATGATTTTATACTAAATTCAACCATACAATTGATTAAACATTCAAATTTATCTTTCTATTTATTAGCCCATAAACTAGGAGGGGGTGAATGTGATGAATTAAAAGGGTGTCTCCATAGATAATAAACATACACTCATTAAGAAGATGTCCATTTTGATAAAAATAATATGACTCTAAGAAGGAATTCCATTACTATAAAGATTTTCAACTGAAAAAATACCTTCTTTCCAAATATGGATCACATATGTTCCATGCCTAATTTTCCTCTTTCACTCTCTGATAGAGTAGACTAGTTCTAACGAGATACTTCAATTTTCTCACGTAGCACCTAAAAAAATCATGGGGTGAAATTCCATAATTGATAAACTGATGTTGTATAGCCTTCAAAGAATGATCCACTATTAAAAAATATAATCTCGGCACAAATAGGGTTTCTCAGGCCATAGAAGGCACTAAATCCTAAGAGAACTGACCCTCCTCCATCACAAACCAACCTGAAACCCCTCATTAGATCATGAGTGAAAGACCCATCAACATTTAATTAATTACATAGAATTGGAGGATTCAACATGATCTGTCATCCCATTGAAGACAAAATTCTCCCCAAAGATGAATCAAAATTTTATGGAAGTAATCCCTTGATGGGGGCCAAAGACATCCCACTCTGTAAAAGAGTTCTTCTCCATCGGTGCACTCAGACAAACATGAATTCTTAGATTATAATAATGCATTACGTCTTTATCTTTTTTTATTTCCTCCATAATATCCCCAAAAAACCCCCTCAAACACCATGCTAGAATCTTTAGTAACATTTACATGACACTCCACCCATTAAAACCAAGAGCTGAGAAAATATATTATAGAATTTCTATTTAGGGTGATCCCCATTAACTTAAAGACATGGTTCAAGATAACATTAGGCCAATCTCTCTTGATGAAAATATGTCACAATGATTATGATCATGAGTTAACTCTGAACTAGTTGCCTGAATACAAAATGATACCCATCCTTTAAACATTCTTAAATGTAAGGATGGCTTGATGCCTAAAATTTTAGGCTACAAATTTTTATTTACATGATATCTCGTAGAGGACATGTTTGGGATATGCCTAACACTGAGAGGGGGTGAATCAGTGTTAGGGACCTTTTGAAATCAACTTCTGCCTTTTTTTTCAATACCACATGACCTGTTAGGATATTGATTCTCTTATTCTATTGTCCCAATCACATGGAATAATATGAAATAATTAATAATATGCACACAATATTTTTACAAGGTTCACCACTCAATAAGAGAAACTATGTCCTTGTCATGTATGGTAAAGACCAGTGCACATATTCTAAACTATAATGTAGTTACTATTATAATGGTTAACTTGGAAATCAATCCTCTCGTCAGTGTGGCTCCCTACACATAGAGGAGGGAAGGAAATAATGAATTCACAGTGTTTTCCCTACACACGGAGGGGGGAAGTGAAAAAATCCTCTTAAAACTTGAAATGAGTAGGATATACCCTTACACTCTCTAGTTTATTATACTGTGAGTGTATAAAGTCTCTTGCAGCCTCTATCTCATTCTTTATACTACCTAGAAAGATAGAATTCTCTCTGTTAAGGAGTTTTCAACCCCAGAAGAATCTCACACCTATTGATACTGATTGGATGCTACAATGCTACTTTGTTATTCTACAACCTTCTTTTTCTCCTTTTTAATTACTCAGAAACATGAAAGTAACCAACCTCTTATTTAACTATAGAAAACCTATTAGTTGCACACTCTTCTTCTCCTTCATATTAAATTAAAAACTAGCTGCACTGAGACCCACTATTCTTCACACTTTCTCCTTTAGTGGAAAACCAACTACACTGAGATCACTTATTTTCTTATTTTCCAGAATAAAAAACTCCCTTTTTTGATTATCAGATCAATGAATTCCAGTTCATCTTAACATAATCACTATTGAACTGCCTTGTATAATTGTCATTCATCAATTGGAAACAATTTGTTATTCATATTCTATTCTTTCTTCTCTTCTCAATACCAACTCCTAAGTGTATCAGTATTCTAAATTATTCCTTTCTGTAGATATGAATTATATTGCATGTCTAGTTCTTCTTAACTTCGCAAAGAACAATGAGGCTGTCAAATAACAGTTGTGTGAGTGTGTTAAAACCCCTCTTTGTGAAACTGAATGGTTCACAGTTCTTCCTTCTTTGGAAAGATGATTCTAGAGTGTTATTAACCTATCGAAGGCCTGTGTTACCCCAATCTTTTGTGGACGCCTTTTGGGAGACATGTACGCAACATTAACAACATGCATGCAACATTCAACTTTTGTCTCGGATGACCTCTTACAAGCAACTTGAATTTTTTGGGCAACTCTCTTATGGCACACAACCCTATTTTTCCATGCACTCTGTTTTACGTAAAATTATTTTACACCATAGAGATCAGGATTTCTCTGTGTTTTGAACCTTTCAAATGTGAGGGGGTCACCTCTTATTTATAGACCTCGTCGACCCCTACACGCAAAAACCCTAATGTGTCGCGCATGATCCGGACAAGTCGCGCAAAACCCCATTTGACGTCACCTTGGCCGCATAAGTCTCAGTCATTCCATCCTCATATTTCAAATACTTTTTGAATATTTCTCATACATCATGATTTTTCCTTATTTCTTTGTTTTGAACTCAAATCCTACCTTGCACGCAATATTCCAAACTTCCTTAAATCTTGCACGTAAAAATCAATCCTTCACACAAGCCAATCATTTGATAAATTTTGATGTTCGGATCATGGAAATACACCTGCGCACAACATATCAAGACATATTCAATCATGAGTGCGTCATGCATTTCCAAAAATCACATTTCTCCATATCTCGATTTTTAGCCCCAAAATGATGGCAAACACTAGGAAACAACACCACCATAAAATCTTTTTTTGGCAAGACCACCAATGATGATTCATTATCATCAGGCGTATTAAAAAAATTAATTTCATTATAAACCATATATATCTTGATATATCATCTTTGATCGAACACCTTTAGCATCGTTAGGTTTTCAACTGGAAGTACTGAAACTTCACTATATTCCAGCAGCATCATCTATTCCATTCAAAACTATATATGACTGACATCACCTTTACTCCCCCATTCCTTCATAAGGTTTTCATCACAAGTTCTCGTAAATTATGATATTTGGAAAATACAAATCTGTAAAGCAGCGTCTAATTTTAAGAAAATGGTTAATTCAGGAACATATTATGACAAGAACTTCCACACTCTTTATTCTTCTCCAACCATCATTCTCTACTTCATGAAAATCATATGATTCTTTTTTTAATGTAAGCTCTTGCATGGTTCTCATGAAATTTTGAAGCATTGAATAGACTTATTAAAATCCTAATTCTTCTTAAATCATACTTAGATGAATGATACTACTCTATCTTATTTATTATAAACAATGTGTCACCTTTGACATAAGTTCATTGAACTTAAGATCAGTTCAACATTCATTTGAATTTCATTCTCCATCAGCTATGGAGTTCTAATTTATTTCCTTATTCATTTTGACCTGTAATGAAAACTATTTTAAAAAAATACAATATTCATACATAAAGTGTTCCCAATAATCCCCTTGCACCATTGCTTACTAGCGACATTAATATCACTCTCATTAGGAACTAATGAATAGATTTCTTTAGAAATAAAAAAAACATGAAGCTAGCTCTGGGAACAAACATAAATCTTCCTCATCAACCAGGATGATACTACCATAAATTTGATTTTTCACTTTAGATAGATTCATGTGATTTAAACCATGGATCATGATTTACTACCTAAAATAGGTATCAAGGACCAGGAAACCTAGAAGAAACATAGAATAACCAACTAATTTATCAAGCCAAAACCTCACATTTCCACAACCCAACACTAAGCACACCCTAACATTCAAAATATACATCCCTTGAATCATACATATCACAATAATGGATAATATATTCTAATTTTCAGCCCATCATCTCCAATCCTCCCTTTACAGAACATTTATACACCTATCAAAAAGATACATTACTGTGATAATTTTTTTTGGTAAAGCCTCACCTAAAAGAAGTTCATAATTAATGAGATGCTACAAAAAATATTACCACCGTTTTCAACTATTTTTTACATCACTCTCCAGGATTCCCAATGACATTCATATTTGTGATTGGAATCCCTTATAAATAACATAATCATTTTCAATAGTATTAATGTTTCCTTTACGAAATATGATAACATAGAGATTATAAATAAGAATATATGAATGAATTTTGTTTACCATAGTTATTATCTTGTAAAATTAAAGAAACCTATTATTCCAGTTGGTAATGATACTAGTTGTATGATTTATGACTCCTTCAACGAAAACATTCCTAGTCATACTATTTGAGATGTATGAACCAAGGTAATACATTAAACAAAACCTCATTTCAATTCCCAATTTATCTTGAATATTATTACTTTGACTATGAGCATTGAACATCGAGATAAAAACTCCACTTTTTCACTGTTTAATTAGTTGAACACACCACCCACTACAATACACCATAAATATGTTGAATCTATTGATGAATTTTTTTTAACAATGATATTCAATAATACGTACTCTATAAACTTGTGGTGGGAGATAATAACTGACCCCAATCAATCCATATAAGTCAATATCCTCTTGCCATCTAAGTCACAATGAATGTTTCTAGTGAGGGGCTATAGAGCAATGATGAAGAGGCTATGTGAAAATAAATCTCCCTACCATAAACCACATACCATTGTGTGTAAACCAAATATTACCCCCAATTGAAATTGAGATCCAAGGAGAAGAATAACCCCAAAGGAACATGTCAGGAACCCATTCCATAAAACCAAACCACCCCGTAACCATATAAGATGAATATCCACTCCATCTGATCATAAGATTTATCCATATCATCTGGGTTATGATTCCATATCTAGGATTCTTATTATTAATGTCACGATCACTTTATATAAAAATATTGATAGTCCCCAGAATCCTTCACCCCACATGAAACCATGATTTTCAATAGAAATAATTTTTTTCTAAAAAATTCATTAAAATGCATTCTAAACTAATTTTATCCTATTGATTTCCAAAATAAATTAAATTTTATCAAATATATTTTCTACTATTTTAAAAAATTAATTTTAATATTTTTCAATAAAAATCAATAAAAACAGGTGTGTAGGAAATATGTTTCTAAAGTATAGTATGAATTTACTAAAACTATTGAAATATTATTTTCTAAAAGTTAATTAAGAAATTTTTATTGAGAATGAACTTTATACATATATATTTATATTGTGTTTATTACAATTCATAACTTCTGATTTAATTACTAGGATAGAAAAGTGATACTGAAATATTAAGATTTCCTGATTCAGTTAAGTTTGATGTTGTCTATCGTATATTATTTTGAACAAAATGTTATCCTTTTATAGTATAAAGGTGTTACAAAAATATCAGTTATGAAAGTATAAAAATATTGATACCATAAAAATAAATTTAATTGGTTCTACAAATGGACAATTATAATAATATATATATATATATTTGTGAATTAAATCTCAAACATAAACCAACAATCTGGGGTCATGTTTCTTAGTAAACTTCATATGTCCTATACTGGTATGATCATAAAGAAACTATTAACATAAGAGCAGATTCTATCCAACATTCCAGAATAAAAATACCCAATCCACCCAATTATCCCACATTGGCCTCATCAGGGGAACCCTCTCAATCTATAGTGCATTACATAGATAGAATAACACTATCCCATTTGTGATCTGAAATAATGTAGTATAATTTGAAATATCACACGATATTTCTAGGTTTTCTGTTACATAAAAAACATGTAGGTGAGAAAAAAATAACAAATAGTCATCATATGACTCGTAAGTATAGAAATAAATATAACCCCACATTTAACCACCTCACATGAAGAAACCCATTCACATCATATACTCATCACATAAAAATTCATAACTCATAATTGGGGAAGCAAACATAATTGACAATCAATGAGGGTTTCACAAGAATAATTCCATTTTTTATAATGTTGAAAATGGGATTTTGAAGAAATATGATTTAGAATATGAATTTATTTATATTTCACATAAATAAATATTTTAAATACCCTTCAGATATAATATAGAAACATACCCCATTTTTAGAATGATCTTTTAAAAAGAATTGTACAATTAAAATCCATAATTGTGCATAATACCTATAATTACCATAAAATTTGTTTAAAAGAATTCCGTAGTCATTTATAAAAATTGATAGAAAGAATACAATTTTAATTTCAAATAGATACATGAAATTAATAATAGAAACAATTTATTCCCAAAAAAAATTTCATAAACAATCAAAAAATTATATATGGATGTATATTCATATGAATCGAATTTATAAAACTCAATAACATTATGAATTAAAAAGTAGAGGAATTAAAAAGAAACGCCTACCTCAACCCAAGTAGAAATCAAGTTGTATTTTTTTCCTTATGTGTAAAACATCGAAACAAGGAGTGTCCAAAAAATACAATCCCTAAAAAACAAATCCCTTGGGATTAAATCAAACCAAACCCCAAAATCCTACATAAAAAGTGGTTATGGTTCTATATAATATGGAATAAACTAAAAGAAATGGATGAGAGAAGGATGTGTGTGTGAAGAAAGACATAATTTACGGATTTACCATAAAAACAACTTGAAATGTGAAGCAAGAGGGGAAGTATGAATAAAGAGAATGTTATAGATCTATCTTGAACTCCCTGGAGCTGTCCTCATGAGTGATAGGGGATGTAACTTATGGGGGAGGGGAAATATGACTATTCACTTTTAAGTGAACCTTAGTAAGACAAATAGTTTAATGATCCATGAAAAAACTATATGAGTTACACTAACCAAATCACCACAGCCCACATGGTTAGGTCTACATGGTTTCCCCTAACCATTCCCCATCCATACGGGTAATTCCATACACAACCCAAGCCACATAATTAATTGGAGAACTCCACACTGTTTAAAAAACCATAAATTAACCACAAAGACCCAAAAGATATATAATTTTATAAGTTTCATTATTTTCTCATGAATCCACATGGTTTTTCCAAAAAATATGGTACCTATTAAATATAAGGAAAACTTTAAAAAATAACAAATTACTAACTAAAACTCTTAGAAAATTTAAAAAATACTATAACTAAATAATATTGATGAAATACTAACATTAGGGTATTAAAATTAATAACACCATCCCACTTTCCTATTGAATAATTTACTTGGACAAATTAAAGGAAACAACTAGAACCCACACCACTCATAGATTGATGTGTGTTTATCATTGATAACTAGAGAGTTCCCAGTGGGAAAAGTGACCTGGATAACATGTATAGACCTCAAAAAATAGAAATAATAAATCACCAACACCAATATGTATTTCCATACCCAAAAACAAAAAATAAAAGAATATCCAATATAAAATGGATACATAACATAGTTTTCCCATAGTTTATAATTCATTTAATAAGGTGCACTGATGGGAAAAAATCTAAAGGAAGGGTAATAAAGTAGAAAATTAACTCATTTATAAAATTAAAAATAGGGAATGTTCCAGTAGTTATATGTGAGAATATATAAAAGAATAAATTTAAATTAAAGATAAAAAACCTACGACAACCAAATAAACAAACATCCACAAAATGATCTCATAAAAACCATATATGAATCCATCAACCGAACCACTTTGAAACAAACAAATCAAGGAAAAAACTATAACCAATCACATTAACAAGTAATATGGGATATCACATTGGGTAAAGACACTACACATGGAAAAACTAAGACCTCAACCATAGGAAACCATACCATAGAGAATTTATTAAAACCATCAAAACACCAATCATCATATAATATAAACTATATTTAAACAAATATTATTTACCCAATAATTTAATCAAGGGTTACCTATGTTATCTTGTTAAAAAATTATCCAAATAAATACCTAGGAAATATATAAAAATAGTGAGACATAATATCCTATCGACCAAATATAGCACAACCCAGAAATGGATAAAACCCATAAGAAACGTTTAGATGCTGAAAACACTCAATGTCTAAACAAGGTTTCAAAACAACAATGCGAAGTCATATTTGGATCTGGCGATCTATTTCGGGGTTCCTCGAAGTGTTGTGCAAAAAAATGATGAAGCTCGTGAAAAAATGTGTCCTGTGCGGAAAATTCTGGGATTTGCGATGAGTCCTCAGCGCTAGCGCGAAATAATTTCTCTCCCATGCCCTGTGTGGTTGACATTTCGTGCCACCGAACTCGGCGCAGAATTATTTCATACAGACCTATTTTTCATACCGTCGGATGTCTATAAATAAAAGGCAACCCCTTCCAATTTCGGGGCTAATGAATCTGAACCGACTCTTGTGCATGTAATCGGCATTCTTCGTGTGCGCAATATGAAATTTATGTACGGTTATTTTCTCACCCAGTCGCCCTAGGGTCTGCCTTCGCACAAGATCCCATTTGGCTTAGACTGAATTCCAATCCCTTTGGGGTCTGCCCCTTGCACTCAATTCCTTCCATTATACACAGGACTATCAATTGCCCGCAATTTCTTCCATTGTACGCACCCCTATCCTTGCGCGGGAACTCTTCCACTTGCGCGCAATTCATACGCCTTGTGAGAAATCCTCCTAGTTGTGCATGAAGAGGCTTCCTGAAATTCTGTTTAAGCATCACCAAGTTCACGTCGTCCTGGTGTTTTTTCACACAGACCTATTATTTCGCGTGCATCCCTTAGAGGTTGCATTAAATCCCCCCGGGACCTCTCATCTCGGTGTTCCCCAAGCACCCCATTGCACGAGATCCTGATGCCCCTTTTCTGGATTCCATACGTGGGTGTCTCTCGTGCCCCGTGCATCCACATCATGCACCATTTTCCTGTGTGACCTTCTAGGCTCGGACGAAGTAACTTCAAAGTCCCCTAGAAAATATCGCCCGTTGCGTTGCTTTGCCTCATGCTTTTTTGCATTGGCATGCTAACGACTATTGCTTCTTCTCATAGCCACACTAATGTGGACCCCTCAGTGGTTCACTCCATGACTCCCCCATGCTAGGGCCTTTCCAGTGCCTTCCCTCCCACAAGGAGCAGAGGATACCGGTTATGTAAGTCCTAGGGGTGTAGAGCAAACCCACCTCATCCGAGCTGCAGGATGCTAAACTGCCAAGCACCATCGTCCTCAGCACATGACGTTAAACTGTGACCTGGCCTCGTGCCTCACACGTAGGGTCCCCCGCCTCAGAAATTCTCCATGCCCACTCGTCTCCATGGGGATGGGATAAACCCTAACAAGTGATGATATCCTCCTTATCAGAGTGCTGTTTTTCTACACGGAAGGGCATCCACCTTGGTGCAAGCCCCTAACCTTTCTTGCAGGAGGTAGCACACCTATTCCTACTCACTCCCTTGATGCCATGTCCAGCCAAGGGCATGATGGGGAACCATGCTTATCTTTTCTTCCATCACAAATCCCTCTTTCATTATGCTTTGTCACCATTGGGCCTCCATCTTGGAGTAAGTCCCAACATCTTGGGCCTCTCAACACGTAAGTCCCTCTTCATTTCTCATGGACACACCCTTCGTGACGTGATCATCAGGTCCCTACTAGCTCTTTTTTCTCACACCTAGCATGACTCCTGTGAGCTTAGATTGAGCACCGTCCACGACACACCTTTGGCCACCTCATAGCGTAAGCCCCAAATGCCCTCGTCCCTCATGACATTAAACTGTATACCCAAACTACGGGGACTTTGATCCAGGTCATGCAATGGTACGTAGGAAGCCTCCACGAGATTCAAGCCCTAACAACTTGGGCCGCCTTAGACTGTAAGCCCTTATCTAACACCTCAGGCCACCTCAGAGTGTATGCCTCAATCAATCATGAACAACGGGGACATTGATCCATGTCAAGGTATGGTACGTAGGAAGCCTCCACGATGTTCAATCCCCACCAACCTTGGGCCTCCTCAAAGGGTATGCCCCAAATTCCCTTGTCCCGCATTACGTTAAACTATATACGCCATCTGAACTATGTGGTCATCAATTCCCCACCATGGGGATATGTAGAAAGTCTCCATGAGGTTCAAGCCCATTACTCATATTTCATCCGGATCTCTCCCTCGAGCCCACGTGTATCCAAAAGCTCATGCCCTAACCCAGAGGTTCCACTCCCTCTAGGTCCCATCCATGCATCCATTCTCGCGGGTCTCCTCCTCTGATGTCCCATAATACCATCGAAGTTTGCGGACATTGATTCCCCACCACAGGGATACGTAGGAAGTCTCTTCGAGGCTCAAGACCAAATCCATCGGCCATCCTGATTCTTACTCGGGCCACCACATATCTATGAGATCATGCCACCTCATTCCCCTCCTCAGCATTCAAGAAGCCACCCACGTGTCGGCCCCAACCTCGGTGTCCCCTCCGGGGGTTGTGCCCATCTAATCCACTCTAACCAGTGTTCTGATCAGTCTGATCCATTTCCGATGGATGTTAAACTCATGACATACACATTGTTAAACATGGGAAGCTGATGAAAACCTCAGACACATGCTAATGGAATATAATTCCCCGCGTTCTATTTGGGATGGCTCGGGCTTCCACGCCCTCAAGAAACCCTATAATAAGTTATTGAAGACAAACATGACAATCCCCTAGCGTCAAGACTCACCAGCGTTTCCCAATGTGACTACTCTCCTAACCAATGGTTTCTGTCTTAACCGGACCCCTTGGCGCATCCTGACAGAAGCATTGTAATTAACTGGTGTCCAGGAAGATATAGCGCTGGGAAGAGTTTCACGAACACCTCTTAAATCTATGAGGGAGACGCGGACTTGGTGACGAGCTTCGGGGAGGAATCCATAGAAGGAAGAACTGAAATCCCATCATCCTATTTCGATCAAGGAGAAGACTTCCCTGAATAAGTAACGGATTCCACCCGCCATTGGAAAGAGGGAATACAGGGAAATAATGTGGCTCCTGTCACACTCAGGAAGAAGGATGCGCACGCCCCGAAGAAAGCATCGAAAATAGAAATGGTGAACCCGACGTGAATGGTCTCCTCCTCAGCATCGAGACAAGTAGAATTTGTGGCACCAATGGATTAGCTTGTCATCAGACCACATCGTCCGGCACCAGGTCCCACCAAGAAAACAGCGGGTCTGACATGAAACTCACAAGAAGTTGGGACAGTCAGGACATTGAGCATTCTTATCTGCGACATTGTCAACGTGGATCCCTCTTAATATCCACTGAGGACGAAAGGTGTTGGGGCACTGGTTGTCTCTTTATTTTCCTAGAAGTATTAATGAGTTCATCTCCTTGCTTCAGGAACCAAATTTTTGCATCTAAAGCCCAATAACATGCCCACCAGTGTCGGGGCATGGGTAATACTGGTGCGACTACCCTGCGCAGTCCCACCTTATCCATGATAGCTTCGATCGTCATGAATGTTGGGCGCCCACGCACACTCTCCCCATCAGAAATTATCCAGCGAAAGGTAATTAAAGACCTTGTATGAAGGTACGAGGAGGAGGGGATCATCCCTACCAGGGATATGGCCCACTTGGATCTCGAGGAAGCTGCGCCTCGCCATCAACGCCGCCCCTGAGGGCCACACAGGGAGCCGCTGCTAGCCACCCCAACATTAAATCGCTTCGGGAGCTTGTCCTCGGAGTGCCTTGAAAGCTCCCTCCCCTATACCGACGAGGTAGGGGACATCTGGGTAGGCCCAATCGGAGTTTGGCTTCAAGGGATCCCAGTGAGGGCCCCCACTATGCCACGTCAGCACCGCATCCCAATTCCCTGAGCCAAGGATCAGGTAAGCTATGCGCCTTCACCACCATCTCCAGTTCATCTAACCTGACGCCAACATCGGGTGAAAAGAGAAGTGGATGCCCACAGTGGGGCATCAGCATCGGCAACTACTGTGGCATGAACCACCGCTGACTCATATCCCCATTTACCTGCATATGTTGAATAGGGAAAGTTTCACTGCTGACCTGGATCGAGGCCCCAATCGCCCCACGGGTTGGATGGGTTGAGTCTCTCGGTCGCTTGCACATGTGATGGCCACTGTGGACCAATCCATAGCTATGCTTCCCCACGCGGAGGCACATTTTGTGCCACCACTATGATAGGTTCGGATCCTCCATGCTTTCAATCTCAACTTGGGGGTCTGCCTCGCGATAACATTAACCCATGCGAGAGTCTTTCCCGTGACTATAGCACCCTATATGGGGGTCTCTCCTGCCCAAAATACACTGTGTACATGGTCAATCCCCCTGTCACAGACTATCGATATGAAGACATTGCATGTACGATCACCCGTTAGCATGGAGGTCCTCCCCGTGTCCCTTTCGACATTTGTCCCGATGCCCCAGGCACCCCGGTTTTCTTAGGTGGAAACCCTCTCTACCCCCGCACCAGTGCGACCAGAGGACCCCATGTCGAAAATCTACCCTTTTCCAAGGATCCACCCAAGGGTTGGAAGGCAGGTCGTCAACACCGCAATAGGAATTCTGTGGAGGGCCAGACATGAATCAAACCAATCCGCTTCTCAGATTCTGAGGCGGAGTACGATTCAGCCCTGGGGCCCTCTCCTTGGTCCTCCAAGTCAAGGGTTGGGGCTGGAATGAGGTGTGTCAGCCTCGTACTCCTGGAATGCAAGATCCAGAAGAATCCTATTTTCCCCTGAAGGTATATCCAGGAGGAATAAAACATGGCATGTCCTCAGGGACCGATTGCAAAATCACCACAGTTATCTCCGGAAGCGCCATCTTCCTAGGCTAGGGACTATAGAGAGCTATTTTGGGGGTCCATGGAGAAAGTGCCACGACATAGACCACCCTGAGCAGACACTTACTCTATATTAGAATCCTTGGTCACCAGTACATCTTATCGTGAGATAGCATCCATGTCCCTACAACCCTCAGGGGATAGTCGAAGATTCAGCGGCCAATCAGCCGACTCACCGTATTCTCCAACAGCCAGCCTGCCTTCCCAGCGCCCTATCCCAGTACCCCCAGTTCCTCAGACACCCTCAGTTGACGAGTGGGGAAATCAAAGGCCAGACCCTGAATCGGAGACAAGGATCTTCTAGACAATTCTTACAGCATGCCACTTCCTTTATAAGTTTTGGCCAGTCGCAGAACCAGGTTTTTGTACGCCGAAATCTCTCACTCTAAAGGAGTTTTAATGTTTCTGGAAGACCCTCTAGGTGACTCACTTCCATCATCGCCACTGGTGAGTGACTTATCCCAGGAGCCATGTGCACCTTGAAGACATAGGCGAACAATGTCATCTAGTTGACATGACAAAGCTCCTCACTGTCCACCACCCCGAGTCGTCGGGTCACCACATGGACCCCCAGTGGCAATGATTCCAGATTTCCATGAACTATGCAAGGTTATTAAGGAGGCTTCCCCCCATGCGCATGTCCATGGCTGAGGGCAGTACACTGCCCTCTACTTCAGTGTTATTAAATGGAAACCCGACTCGCTTGGCAACATCGGGGACATACCCCCAAGAAGAGTTGTGGTCAACATGATAGATTTTTCAAGAGGGAAAAATGACCTGGAACTTTTCGATGGGAACCTCCGCCCTAAGGAAGTACCCCCACTTCTGGAATTTTTGTGGAGATTTACTCACCAAAAGAGGAACCTCCTAGTTCTCCCTCCGCCCACAGAGGCATTGGTACTCAGCCGACATGTCAGTAAGGGCAAAGAGCACGTCGGGGCAGTCAAACACTCCGACCGGCCCACTTCAGTACGAAAGGCAGAGAATGATCTTCAGAAGGCCACACTACACCAGCAAATTGCTGAGCAGAAGAAGCTGGTCGATGAACTTCTGACTGAATTCCTTGCAGAGCAATGACCTGACTACGGTGATCCTAGGTCGAGGCATCAGGGGCAGAAACAAATACTCCTTGGCGAGCTACCACTAGGAAACCCTGATCATGCCACATTTTCTAACATGGTGAAGGCTGATGTTCACAGCAAGAGGGAACAATATGTCTTTCCAAACCCTCATGTGTGGTATTAAAATCCGAGAAACCCCGCTTAGGCTCCCCTATGCCCCCAAGGGTGGATCCACCAGTTACTTCACGAGCCGCTGAACCTGTCAACCTCATTGAAGAACCCGACAACATGCTCATGGTTAGGGATCCCCATCAAGACAGGGACCCACATCCATATGATCCATTGGTCGCACTCATCACCCGCCTGGAGACATTAGAAACACAACAAGTGGACATCCTGCCTGATGGTAAGCCATACCAGGTGTGGGTGGATGACATGCCAACACACCCGGGATTGCGAAAGCCCACCTTATCCCCCTTTAATGGGACGGGGGACCCACCACATCACTTGTACCACTTCAAATAGAGTTGTGGGCCTATGTTAGGGACCCCAGCGCAATAGGAGGCTGCCAAGCTCTACTGTTTTGTTCAGACGCTGGAGGGGCCGTCATTCGTCAGGTACAACCAGCTCCCCATTGGATCTGTGAAAATCGGGGAGGAACTTCAAAGGCTGTTCCTTTACCAGTTCAGCTCTACCACCCAGGAGATGAACATCGAAGACCTATTCAGGTGCAAGAAAAGGCCCGATGAGCGAGTCGTGGACTTCATCACCCGGTTCAAGGCGATAACATACTCCCTTGACATTCCACTGACTCGAAATCAATTATAGACAATGTGTATGGTAAATTTCAAGAGGGAACTGGTTCACTCCCTGATTACCCAAAACTATTCTGGAGGGTTCCGAGACTTCTCGGATAAGGCCTAGTGCATCGAAGAAGCTCTGTAGTAGGCTGGTAAGGCGCACCTGCTGCCTCCTGCAATCCCAGTACAGAGGGATTCCAGAGCCCAGCCCGCCATGGTGGCCCAGATAGTGGCCCCTAGGTAGAAGGAAATTCTTCCAGTGGAGCCAGCTTTGCAGCCCTGTAGAGGTCCACCACCAAGGGCACAGCTTCCATCCTAATAGCATCCTATGAATCGGCAGGCGCTTCTATGAAATGCGTCGCCACAACCTAGGTGAGATAATCATGTCCTGCCTCCTCAGCAGGCTTATCCAGACCCCCATAAGGGACAGGCTCCATGATCCCCCTTTCCGGATAGAATAAATCATACCTACTCATTCAAAGAGGCTCAGGTCCCCAGTTACTTCCGTAGTGCCTTAGTGCAGAGAATTGTATGACTTCCTGAGTGCAGAAAGGTAGAAGAGGCACATCTCACTGATCACCCCAACTACTTCCCTTATCATCGGGTCCTGGGGCACACCATCAAGCAGTGTTATGTGTTCAAGGACTGTCTCCAAGACTAGATTGACAATAACGTTCCTAGTTTATGCTCGGCCCCAGCATAAGTGGAAGGTGTCATTGTAAGGCCAGAAGGAAGTAGCGACTGCGAGGGAGATTGGAAGCAGGTTTATGACTGTGGGTCACAAAAGTATAATGACTGTATGGCCCATAAAGTGGTAGCTTGTGCCCATGGCATCATTTGTGCACGTCTAAATCAACCTAAGCCTTCAGAATTTGTGGCCACTTTGTCTGTATCATCATCTTAGCCAGCCTCTTCTAAGAAGAGAAAGCATCGACAACCTAAGAAAAAGAAAAGCACCTAGCCAATGTCTTCATCTTTTCGTACTCTCGTTGAATTTTTTCCCCAAGATATGGGGATCCGTCCAAGGATCTTCCATGTGGTAGATGATTAATCAGGTGATAGTCAAAGGTATGCATCATTTAACACCATCGAGTTGGTAAATCCCTCTATGGCTCCCGATGAGAAGGAGCACCAGTGGAACCTCCCTAATGTCCCTAGTTGGTGACAATGTTAGTAGATCCATGACCAAATGGGTCATCGTGGCACGTCAGTTGGCACCTCCATCTAGGCTATGCATGTCGCTGAGACTAGGAAGTAGGCCCATCGTAGAGCTCATCACTCGCAGCCTCCCCCTCCGGTGTCAATAGGTCTTCCTCCGCCACTGTTGGTGCTACTAGATTAGGCAGAGCCACTTCGGCCGTACCAAAACCAGCTTCCCACGGCTACAGGCCAATCTCAGCCATCCGGTCCTCATCCGGTAGTTACTCTCCTGGCTACGACTACTGAACAACGGGATATTACCGGAACCACTTAGCTACCGGCCCAGCTGGCAGTGCCCGCCATGGATTCACTCATAGAGTGGCCTCCTGGAAACAGAAGTTCATGCCTAGCACGGAAGTACGTTGTCCTCAAATATGTTTTTAGCATCCCAGCACGGATTTCTATACGTGAAGCCCTTCTCCTGTCGTTAGATATGCGCGAGGTCCTCGCTAAGGCTCTAAAGAGCCCCCCTACAGTTTGAGACGGAGGTGGAAGCTGTAGAAACCTTCCATGCTGAAACAGTTGAGGTGGTCGTATTCCATTCTATCATTTCATTCTTAGGAGAAGATGAAGGCTCTTCCATATAGGGGAATATCCACTGGTTATATATCACCGGCCAATTAAACAACATGGCGGTTCACTGCTGTCTCGTTGAAATTATCTCTAGGATCAACCTTATCCCAACACAGACATTGTGAAATGTAGGTCTATCCAAGGATGATCTGACTCCCTCTGATTTAAGGATCCAGGAATATAACAGGACGAAACAGACCCTGGTCAGCAAGATCCAGTTGAAGACCCAGTTCGGAAACCTAATTTCCAGCACCGAGTTTATGGTTGTCTCCCAGGAGACCGCATATAATGCATTGATGGGCAAGCCATGGATCCACCTACATGTGATGGTCCCTTCATCATATCACCAATGCCTCAAGTACTCCCTAAATGGTCGAGTAGGCATTGTAACGCCCTGACCCCAGTTACCCAGAGTTGGTGCATTACTTTGTAACATTGGCATTATCACATAAGATCAAGTCTATAAAGACCAATTAGTTTAGTAGCCTTGGAAACACTAGATACATTCATAAGTATTACATTACATCATAAAGTAAAACAAAACTACAACATCATCTTGTCTTCATATCCCCTCATACGATCCCTGCAAGTCATTCATAATATACCTCTTCACATCCAAGAAAAATTAAAACATTGGAAGGGGTGAGCTCAGATTCTCAGTAAGGATAACAATATAGCAGAAGATTTCATAAATAAACATAAACATTTAAGGCAATGTATAACTAAAAAAAAATCATTTTAAACATGAACTTCAACATAATAAGGAAAGAGTAAAATGAGATAATTCCATTTACTTCTTCACATGGATATTCTACTGGTCGAATAATCCCATGGAATATCCATAACCACTTTCATAATAATGGAATGCATAATGCCAGACTATCATAACCACGTAGCCAAGGCCTCATGCCAAGACTAAAAATAAGATTTTGTCAAGGCCTCGTGCCAAGACACTAGTTTGTCTCATGAGACCTTCCGATGCATCTAGGAGCTATATGGGGCTCCACCCGTCACTTATTAAGTCAAATTAATTCCTCATATGAACAGGTTTAAACATATCATAAACCATAACATAATCGTATAACATAAAACATGAATAAAATAAACATAACATTTCCAAATTTCAATCATAAGATATCAATACAACACATTGATATAGTAAAAACATTATCAAAACCATTTTCAATAACAAAATAAAATAAAATTAAATCTTGGTATTTATTTTTCATTTTAAATAATGTTATGGCTTGTAGAGGAAGCCGAAAAACAAATAATGGCCACGGTGGCGGAGAAGTTGTTGTCACCGCATACGTAAGACAAAAACATTCCTTTTGTCGATTAGTAAAATGCTTTGTAAAAAAATTCCTTTTGAATAAAAGTAAAAGTCAATGTGGTTTATACACCGTATAAAAGATAGTTGTGTATAAAACAAAATATGCCTCAATGAAAGGGGATTGAGACGAAGACCCTTACAAAGATCATTTTTTTAAATTAGGTAGATCTATAATGTGTATACGCTATAAGTACACATAAATAAAGTAAAAATAAAAGATAGGACATAATAATATCATGACATAATTTGAAAGTAGGAGATTAACCCAAAGAAGAGAAATTGGGTTAAGAAGTTCCATTACATCGTCTCCGACTTGAATCGACCGCTCTTTATCCTCCTGAATAATAAACTAGAGTAAATATCTACTTTCTTAAGAAAATTTTTCAATTTCATTATCCCTTTTATATCACTTATTACAATGTTACAAAAATTATGTAGTCATTTAAGATAATAACGGTCGTTTTGTCGATCTTTGGTACTTGAGTCAACAATAAACTTCTTATAATTACAAGTAGTTTATGTGGTAGAATATCCATTATCTCTAAAATTATATTCAGGATGTACATATCATATATATCATATATATCCAGTATATAAATTCATTCATAATATTACGTAACATTTAGAGATAAGAAATGAAATGCACCGTTCATGGAGACGATAATCCGTACGTACACATGTACGCTACTTTCATTTCTATTTCGTATTTAATGGAATGAAATCATAATGATATAAAGGTATGATATAATTCCAGTATAATATCATATATAATATCATTTACTCCATCCTTTATACATCCCATATATGGAATTAACAATTCAAATCACTTTGAGGGGGCGGTAGTCCGCACTTCCTAAAATGAAATTATCGCGTTTACCTATAATGGAAATCATAAAGGTATGAAATAAATGAGAAATAAAGAAGCATAATAAAAACAGAAACATAATATATATCATATATAAATATAGTGACATCTTAATGGCCACCATTAGAGGTGTTAAAAGAAGATTGAACAATCATCGTTTCGTGAGGCAGAAATTCGCCAACCACAGAAACAGTATGTTCTTTAACCATTAGACGAAGGTGTGTGTAAGTTTAAATCAAATCATTCTCATAAAAACATCCTAGTATATTGAATATACTGGTTATGTTACAAAATAAATGAATACAATGTGTTTAAGGGGTTGGAGAAGCAAAATAAAACAAAATAACATAAGAGAAGACATTACCTTAAAATCGGGTAACTCTCTACGATTTGAGCCAAAGGCTTCCTTGGGAAGCATTATGCCCAAAGTGTGGTTTATAGGAGTAAGATAGGGAAGTTGAGAGAGTATTTGGTTAGAGTTTGGCCGAGCCAAAAGGCTTTGATGGTGTGAGTAAGGTGGTAGTGGTGGGGGCCTTTTATAAGAGGATAGGAGGGGCACTCTTGGAAAGTCATGAAATGTTACATTATTATATAATGAGTTTCAGATTTTAAAGGTCCCACACTTATATATTTCGAGGATAAGGTGATAAGGGTTATAAATATACTCATCCAATAGGTTTTTGACAAGTTTATGTCTTAGATGTTACATTATCTTTTTATTTTATTTAAATCATTAATTAATGAGGTAATCGCTGCATCATCATGGTATCATTAATATTTAATTTATTTAAGGTCTAAAAATTATAAAAAAATATCATGATGTATCTAATATTTTTATATTTCTAATGAATATTTATAGTTAAAAATAAGACTTTTATAACCCCATTTAATAATTGTTTAAGTAAAATAACTCATGTTTGTGACATTTCTATTTTAACATTAAATAAAAAGTTTTTAATGTCATTTTCCTACCAAAGTGGCTCCATGGGGTCCCCAAATTGACCCATCGATTGTCTTGGTCGTCCATGACTAATCCAATAGGGGTAGGACAAGTGTAAGGGTATTTTAATTTTTTTATAAAACAATTTTTACCATAAATTTCACTAATTTCCTTTAATCGTGATTAATTAAACTTAAAAGTTACTATTCACCAAAAAAAAATTATTTTAATCCCATTGAACCAAATTTTACTTTCTAATGACAACCATGTGTGTCGGATTTTTGAAAATCAAATCACAGATGTGGTAATGCTTCATTTAAACGAAAAATCAGTTTTTTAACTACCACTTAGTGGTTTCAATATTCGTAAAAAATTGAAGTTTTTCAGAACAATGCCAAAATTTCACCCTGTGCTATAATTTATATTCCGGATTAAAAAATGATGTCTATTTTAAAAAATCCCAAAAATGTAAGTTGCATTAATTAATTTTATAATTAATTCCCGCTGTCACAACAAATAGCGTGTTTTTAAGAAACAATATATATCAAAATATTGACAATTGTTTATATAAAATTTCAAAGTGAAATTAATTCTAATGACCACCACTGGATTAAATGGTAAAAATATATTCTAATTACACTTTAAAACCACTAAATATTATAATTTATCACTATAAATTATTTTGATTAAAAATGATGTTTTTACGTATTTTTCACTATTCATAAAAAATTGGAAGTTCTCAGAAAAATACCAAAAATTCAACATAGGATAATTTCGATATTCTAAATCGAAAAATAAAGCCCATTTTGAAATATAAAATATATATAATTTCAAAAATTTGGTATTACTATTCATAATGGCTATTTTGATTGGTCGCGGTGTGTTAGAATCTTGAACTTGCGTACAATGCAAACTATTGCATTATTGATGGAGAAGCGTATCGTCGAATCTTGGGGTTTTACATTCTCCCCTCCTTCAATAAATTGTGTCCTCGCAATTTGAAATTGGTCTTCGAAAATAAAAGGTTTAAAATAGAAAATACCTATATGGGAAACCCACATCAGAAATAAGGTTAATAAAAATATAACATTAAAAGAAAGAAAGATAAGTACAATGGTCACCCAAGATTTCACATACTAGGATTCTATGAAAATATGGACATGGAGGAAAAAAACCATCAAGGTCTAATGGAGAGTTGTAGAAAATTGGGTTAGGAGAACGTTAACTACAAGAAAATCACAAACTTGTGATTGGTTAAACGATCATTGATTCCCCAGTTGGAAAAGTTATCCGATAATGTTTTTGTTTTAAGTTACCTTTCATAACGTTTAGGAAGTTATTTAGGAGATTTACTAAGAAAGTAAAGAAATATACATACTTGTTATGTAGACTTTTCATTCTTTAATAAATTTTTACCACAAACACATCTTTCACTCAAAAAGATAATAGAACTGAAAAATATTATATTTATCCTAATTGTAAAAGGTTCCAAATATTAACTCATACCATTTAGATTAGAAAAACTATTTTGTAATAATCAGGGACATCCTGTAGGCTAGTTATAGGTAATAAATGCCTGGTTCACTATGGTTGTGGGTTCGATTCCTGCAGCTTTGTCCGACGCGACGGGTTATCCCCCAACCTGCAGGTTGTCCTTTTCTAAAAATGTATAGTATTATATTATTCCAAAAATAATCTTTAGAAATGTTTTAACCTTAAAAAATACTATCCAATGTTCAAATTAATTCATTCCAACCTTTATAGTTATCCAAAATACCTCTATCTAGACATTCTCTAAAAGGTCTCTAAATTCCAAATTCAATTGTAACATCAGATTTCCCAAACAAAGTAAATTTTCTCTTATTGTCACATACTAAAAATATGATTACCCTCATCATGTTAAATCCTTAATTAAAACAACATGTACTGCAGTACAATCCTTATATATATATATATATCACATTATCCATATAACCAGAATATAATCCTTGAGTCCAAAAGCACCAATACATTAATTATTCCACTTCAACTGTAGTAATAGCATAAGATTTTCCTTGATCCGTTGGCCTTTTCTAAGGAAAGTTTCCCTGATGCTTAGACATTCATTGGCATAATGCCCCATTTCCCTACAATTGTAGCATTCAACATTGATAGCCTCTTTCTTTCCCTTGCAATCACGAGCCTGATGACCTTTTTCTCCACATTTTTAACAAACTCCCATTTCTTTTAGGCATGTACCAGGGTGATTCTTCAAACAATTATCACATAATGGAAAATCCATCTTTCCCTTTTTCCCATTATCTATCTCTTGTTCATATGTTCTCTTCTTCTCTTGATTTACTTTGTTGTCATAAGACTTAGAGAATTCCTTTTCTGTCTTGATAACACACGAGACTATATCTTCGTATGTTGAGAAAGATTCTGATACGAATGCTTGACGGAGAAATGGTTTTATCCCATCAAATAAATGATCAATCATACTTCTTGGGTTACGTATATAATCTGGAGCATGCCTCACTAACCTTGTAAAGTTAGCCTCATACTTTGCGACATTCTCATCCTCCCTCTGCCTCAGACTCAGAAATTTCCCTTCCATATCTAATCTATAGTCACGAGGGAAGAATTTTTCTATGAAAAGGTCTTTGAACTCCCTCCATTCCATATTCGATACTTCATCATCTTCCTTTGTGTTTTGAGTCAATGACCACCATTGATCAGCAACTCCAGTGAGGCGGTAAACTGCCATGATTACCTCTTCCCTTTCGCTACTCCCCACGGTGTGGAATATTTTCTCTATGGAGTTTATCTATTGCTCAGCTACTAATGTATTTGTACCCCCATTATATGTTGGTGTTTGTTGGCTCATGAAGCGGTCTAACATTGATCCTCCACG
Source organism: Viscum album (assembly GCA_963277665.1). NCBI lineage: Eukaryota > Viridiplantae > Streptophyta > Magnoliopsida > Santalales > Viscaceae > Viscum > Viscum album. Next base: position 1,472,658,632 of record OY728158.1, read on the forward strand.
TTTCGGATCAGGGTGCTCCATACGAGTAAGGTTATTATTCATAACCGTAGTGAGTTGTCCCAGTATGGTGATAAGTTAATCAGCACCAGTTGTATCTCAATCTCCATAATAATTATCTTGAGCAGCAGGACAATCCCTACATGGAGTGCATGCATTTATATGGTTTCCATTCCTCCCACTAGGTGCCATTTCTAAACAATGGCATAAACTAGATTAGTTTATGAATCAAAATACATTATTCCATACATGTAAAAAACTTAACATAAATAGAACGATTTATGGATATAATCCATAATCATAAAAAGAAATCTTTTCTTTGAGGAAGTATATACTCATAAACCCTTCATAATGGTTTTTAAATAAAATGATAATTATCCTAAGCATATCCACTAGGAGTGTCGTAACCAAGAGTGCAACAAGGCCCGTTGTCGTGCACTAGTTCCCATTCGAGTCTAGCTCAAAGAGGTGTTTTCTGGTTTTACCCCTAGGTACATATGTGCCAGATCCACCTCTACCTGCTCGTATCCAGACAGGGATGTATTGCTCAGAAAACTAACCAAATCTCTATAATACCAAAATTCTAGGAAGTTCTTATATACTAATCCTCAAATTCTATCTTTGGGCTATGTGCTCTAATCAGAGTTTTTCTAAATCTAGCTTCCACGGTTAGTACTAAACTACCTCTAATACCAACTGTAACGCCCCAACCCCAGTTACCCAGAGTCATTGCATTACTTCATAACATTGGCATGAACACAAAAGAACAAGTCTCGAATGACCGATTAGTTTAGTAGCCTTGGAAACACTAGATACATTCATAAGTCTTACATTACATCATAAAGTAAAACAAAACTACAACAACATATTGTCTTCATATCCCCTCATACTATCCCTCCAAGTCATTCATAATATACCTCTTCACATCTTAGAAAAATTAAAACATTGGAAGGGGTGAGCTCAGATGCTCAGTAAGGATAACAATATAGTGGAAGCATTCATAAATAAACATAAACATTTAAGGCAATGTATAACTAAAACAAAAGCCTTTTAAACTTGAACTTCAACATAATATGGAAAAAGTAAAATGAGACAATTCCATTTACTTTTTCACATGGATATTCTACTGGTCGAATAATCACATGCTATATCAATAACCACTTTCATAATGATAAAATGCATAATGCCAGACTATCATAACCACGTAGCCAAGGCCTCATGCCAAGACTAAAAATAAGATTTTGTCAAGGCCTCATGCCAAGACACTAGTTTGTCTCATGAGACCTTCCGATGCATTGAGGAGCTATATCAGGCTCCACCCGTCACTTATCAAGTCTAATTCATTCCTCATACGAATATGTTTAAACATATCATAATCCATAACATAATCGTATCACATAAAACATGAATAAAAGAAACATAACATTTCCAAATTTCAATCACAAGATATCAATACAATACATTGATATAGTAAAAACATTATCAAAACTATTTTCAATACCAAAATAAAAGAAAATTAAAACTTGGTATTTATTTTTCATTATAAAAAAGTTATGGCTTGTAGAGGAAGCCGAAACACAAATAATGGTCACAGTGGAGGAGAAGTCATTGTCGCCACATACGAAAGACACAAACATTCCTTTTTTCTTTTAGTAAAATTCTTTGTAAAAAAATTCCTTTTGAATAAAAGTCAAAGTCAAAGGGGTTTATACACTGTATAAAAGAAAGTTGTGTATAAAACAAAATATGCCTCAATGAAAGGGTATTGAGACGATGACACTTACAAAGATCATTTTTTTAAATAAAGTAGATCTATTATGTGTATTAACTATATGTAGACATAAATAAAGTACAAATACACGATAGGACATAATAATATCATGACATAATTTGAAAGTATGAGATTAACCCAAAGAACAGAAATTCGGTTTAGAAGTTCCCTTACCTCGTGTTCGACTTGACTTGACCACTCTTTAACCTCCTGAATAATAATCTAGAGTTAATCTATACTTTCTTAAGAACATTTTTCATGTTCATTATCCCTTTTATATCACTTATTACAATGTTACGAAAATAATGTAGTCATTTAAGTTAATAACGGTCATTTTTTCGATCTATGGTACTTGAGTTGACAATAAACTTCTTATAATTACAAGTTGTTTATGTGGTAGAATATCCATTATCTCCAGAAGTATATTCAGAATTTAGATATCATATATATCATATATATCTATTATATACATTCATTCATAATATTACGTAACATTTAGAGGTAAGAAATGAAATGCACCGTTCATGGAGACGGTAAGCCGTACGTACGCATGAACGCTACTTTCATTTCTATTTCGTATTTAATGGAATGAAATCATAATGATATAAAGGTATGATATAATTCCAGTATTATATCATATATAATATCATTTACTCCATCCTTTATACATCTGACATATGTCATTAATGATTCAAATCATTTTGAGGGGGCAGTAGTCCGCACTTCCTAAAATGAAATTATCGCGTTTACCCATAATGGAAATCATAAAGGTATGACATAAATGAGAAATAAAGAAGCATAAGAAAACCATAAACATAATATATATCATATATAAATATAGTTACATCTTAATGGCCACCATGAGAGGTTATAAAAGAAGATTGAACAATCATCGTTTCGTGAGGCAGAAATTCGCCAACCACAAAAATAGTATGTTCTTTAACCATTAGACGAAGGTGTGTGTGAGTGTAAATAAAATAATTCTCATAACAAAATCCTAGTATATTTAATATACTGGTGTTTTTACAAAATAAATCAATAAAAAGTGTTTAAGGGGTTGGAGAATCAATATAAAACAAAATAACATAAGAGAAGACATTACCTTAAAATCGGGTAACTCTTTTTGATTTGAGCCAAAGGCATACTTGGGAAGGATTATGCCCAATGTGAGGCTTCTAGGATTAAGATATGGAATTTGAGAGAGTATTTGGGCAGAGTTTGGCTGAGCCAAAAGAATTTGAAGGTGAGAGTAAGGTGGTAGTGGTGGGGGCCTTTTAGAAGAGGAGAGGAGGGGCACTCTTGAAAAGTCATGAAATGTTACTTTATTATATAATGAGTATCGGATTTTAAAGGTTACACACTTATATATTTCTAGGATAAGGTGATAAGGTTTATGAATATACTCATACAATAGGTTTTTTACAAGTTTAAGTCTTAGATTTTACATTATCCTTTTATTTTATTTAAATCGTTAAATAATGAGGTAATTGCTGCATCATCATGGTGTCATAAAATATTTAATTTATTTAATGTCTAAAAATTATAAAAAAACTATAATGATGTAGGAAATCTTTTTATCTTTCTAATTAATATTTATAGTCAAAAATATGACTTTTATAGCCCCATTTCAAAATTGTTTTAGTAAAACAAGTCATGTTTGTGACATTTCTATTTTAACAATAAATAAAAAGTTTTTAATGTCATTTTCCTACCAAAGTGGCTCCATGGGGTCCCCAAGATGACCCATGGATTATCTTGGTCGACCATGACTCATCCAATATGGGTAGGACAATTTTAAGGGTATTTTCATATTTTTATAATACAATTTTTACCTTAAATTTCACTAATTACCTTTAATCGCGATTAATTAAACTTAAAAGTTACTATTCACCAAAAAATTATTTTTATCCCATTGAACCACATTTTAATTCATAATGACAACCATGTATGTCGGATTTTCGAAAATCAAATCAAAGAAGTGGTAATGTTTCATTTTAACGAAAAATCAGTTTTTTAACTACAACTTAGTGGTTTCACTATTCATCAAAAATTGAAGTTTTTCAAAACAATGCCAAAATTTCACCCTATGATATAATTGATATTATGAATTAAAAAATGATGTCTATTTTAAAAAATTCCAATCATATATGTTGCATTAATTAATTTTATAATTAATTCCCGTTGTCACAACAAATAGCATATTTTTAAGAAACAATATATATCAAAAGATTGACAATTTTTTATGTACAATTTCAAAGTGAAATTAATTCTAATGACCACCATTGGATTAAATGGTAAAAATATATTCTAATTATACTTTAAAACCACTAGATAGTATAATTAATCACTATAAATTATTTTTATTAAAAAATTTGTTTTTAAGTAATTTTCACTATTCATAATGAATTTGAAGTACTCAGAAAAATACCAAAAAATCGACGTAGTCTAATTTCGATATTCTGAATCCAAAAATGAAGCCCATTTTTAAATATAGAATATATATAATTTCAAAAAGTTGGTATTACTATTCATAATGGCTATTTTTATTGGTTGTGGTGTGTTAGAATCTCGAACTTGCGTACAATGCAAGCTATTGCATTATTGATGGAGAAGCGTATCGTCGAAGCTTGGGGTGTTACATTCTCCCCTCCTTCAATAAATTTTGTCCTCGCAATTTGAAATTGTTCTTCAAAAATAAAAGGTTTAAAGTAGAAAATACCTTTGTGGAAAACCCACATCGGAAATAAGGTTAATAAAAATATAACATTAAAAGAAAGAAAGATATGTACAATGGTCACCCAAGATAGCCCATACTAGGATTCTATGAAAATATGGATATGGAAGAAAAACAAACCATCAAGGTCTGATGGAGAGTTGTAGAAAACTGGGTTAGGAGAAAGTTAACTACAAGAAAATCACAAACTTGTGATTGGTTAAACGATCATTGATTCCCTAGTTGGAAAAATTTATTCGACAACATTTTTGTTTTAAGATACCTTTCATAAATTTGAGGAATTTATTTAGGAGATTTACTAAGAATGTAATGAAATATACATACTTTTCATGTAGACTTTTCATTCTTTAATAAATTTTTACCACAAACCCATCTTTCACTCAAAAAGATAATAGAACTCAAAAATATTATATTTATCCTAATCGTACATGGTTCCAAATATTAACTCATACCATTTAGATTAGGAAAATTATTTTGTAATAACCAGGGACTTCTTGTAGGCTAGTGGTAGGTAATAAATGCCTGTTGCACTATGGTTGTGGGTTTGATTCCTGCAGCTTTGTCCGACGTGATGGGTTATCCCCCAACCTGCAGGTTATCCTTTTCCAAAAATTATAGTATTATAGTATTCCAAAAATAATCTTCAGAAATGTTTTAACCTTAAAAAATACAATCCAAAGTTCAACTTAATTCATTCCAACCTTTATAGTTATCCAAATTACCTCTATCCAGACTTTCTCTAAAAGGACTCTAAATTCAAAAATCAATTGTAACATCAGATTCCCCAAATAAAGTAAAGTTTCTCTTATTATCACATACTAAAAATATGATTACTTTCATCATATTAAATCCTTAATGAAAACAACATGTACTGCAGTACAATCCTTATATATATATCACAATATCTTTATAACCAGAATATAATCCTTGATTCCAAAAGCACCAATACATTAATTATTCCACTTCAACTGTAGTAACAATATAAGATTGTCATTGATCTCTTGGCCTTTTCTAGTGTAAGTTTCCCCAACGCTTAGACATTCATTTTCATAATTCCCCATTTCTCTAAAATTGTAGCATTCAACATTGATAGCCTCTTTCTTTCCCTAGAAATCACGATCCTGGTGACCTTTTTCTCCACATTTATAACAAACTCCAATTCCTTTTAGGCATGTACTAGGGTGATTCTTCCCACAATTATCGCATAATGGAAAATCCTTCTTTCCCTTTTTCCCTTTATCTGTCTCTTGTTCCTCTGTTCTCTTATTCTCTTGCATTACTTTGTTGTCATAAGACATAGAGAATTCCTTTTCTGTCTTGATATCACACAAGACTATATCTTCATATGTTGAGAAAGATTGTGATACTAATTCTCAACAGACAAATGGTTTTAACCCATGAAAGAAACGATCAATCTTACTTCTTTGGTTACGTATATAATCTGGAGCATGCCTTACTATCCTTGAAAAGTTAGCCTCATACTTTGAGAAATTCTCATCCTCCCTCTGCCTCAGACTCAGAAATTGCCTTTCCATATCTGATCTATGGTCACGAGGGACGATTTTTTTTTGAAAAGATCTTTGAACTCCCTCCATTCCATATTCGATACTTTATCATCTTCCTTTGTGTTTTGAATCAATGACCACCATTGATCTGCATCTCCAGTGAGGCGGTAAACTGCTATGATAACCTTTTCCCTTTCACTAATCCCCAAGGCGTGGAATATTTTCTCTATGGATTTTATCCATTGCTCAGCTACTAATGGATTTTTACCCCCATTATATGTTGGTGGTTGTTGCCTCATGAAGAGTTATAACATTGATCCTCCACGTTGCGGATCAGGGTGCTCCATACGAGTAAGGTTATTATTCATAACCGGAGTGAGATGTCCTTGTATGGTGATAAGTTGATCAGCACCAGTTGTATCTCCAGCTCCACAATAATTATCTTGAGCAGGAGGACAATCCCTACATGGAGTGCGTGCATTGATACGGTTTCCATTCCTCCCACTAGGCGCCATTTCTAAACAATGGCATAAACTAGATTAATTTATGAATCAAAATACATAATTCCATACTTGTAAAACACTTAACATAAATACAATGATTTATGGATATAATCCATAATCATAAAAAGAAATGTTTTCTTTGAGGAAGTATATACTCATAAACCCTTCATAATGGTTTGTAAATAAAATGAGAATTATCCTAATCATATCCCCTAGGAGTGTCGTAACCAAGAGTGCAGTAAGGCCCATTGTCGTGCACTAGTTCCCATTCGAGTCTATCTCAAAGCGGTGTTTTCGGGTTTTAAACCTAGGTACATCTATGCTAAAGCCACCTCTACGTGCTCTTATCCAGGCAAGGATGTATTGCTCGGAACACTCACAAAATCTCTATAATACCAAAATTCTAGGAAGTTCATATATACTAATCCTCAAAGTCTATCTTTGGGCTATGTGCTCTAATCAGAGTTTTTCTAAATCTAGCTTCCAAGGTTAGTACTAAACTGCCTCTGTTACCAACTGTAATGCCCCAACCCCTGTTACCCAGAGTCGGTGCATTACTTCGTAACATTTTCATGATCACAAAAGATCAAGTCTCGAAATACCGATTAGTTTAGTAGCCTTAAAAACACTAGATACATTCATAAGTCTTACATTACATCATAAAGTAAAACAAAACTACAACAACATCTTGTCTTCATATCCCCTCATACTATGCCTTCAAGTCATTCATAATATACCTCTTCACATCCTAGAAAAATTAATACATTGGAAGGGGTGGGCTCAGATGCTTAGTAAGGATAACAATATAGCAGAAGCTTTCATAAATAAACATAAACATTTAAGGTAATGTATAACAAAAACAAAAGCCTTTTAAACTTGAACTTCAACATAATTTGGCAAAAGTAAAATGAGATAATTCCATTTACTTATTCACATGGATATTCTACTGGTAGAATAATCACATGCAATATAAATAACCAGTTTCATAATGATGGAATGCATAATGCCAGACTATCATAACCACGTAGCCAAAGCCTCATGCCAAGACTACAAATAAGATTTTGTCAAGGCCTCATGTCAAGACACTAGTTAGTCTCATGAGACCTGCCGATTCATCGAGGAGCTATAGCGGGCTCCACCCATCACTTATTAAGTCCAATGCATTCCTCATATGAACAGGTTTAAACATATCATAAACCATAACATAATCATATAACATAAAACATGAATAAAAGAAACATAACATTTCCACATTTCAATCACATGATATCAATACAACACATTGATATTGTAAAAACATTATCAAAACCATTTTTAATTCCATAATAAAAGAAAATTAAAACATGGTATTTATTTTTCATTTTTAAAAAAAGTTATGGCTTGTAGAGGAAGCCGACACACAAATAATGGTCACCATGGAGGAGCAGTCGTTGTCGCCGCATACGTAAGACAAAAAAATTCCTTTTTTCGTTTAGTAAAACTCTTTGTAAAAAAATTCCTTTTGAATAAAAGTAAAAGTCAAAGGGGTTTATACACCGTATAAAAGAAAGTTGTGTATAAAACAAAATTTGCCTCAATGAAAGGGGATTAAGACGAAGACCCTTACAAAGATCATTTTTTTAAATTAGGTAGATCTGTTATGTGTATTCACTATAAGTAAACATAAATAATGTACAAATACATGATAGGACATAATAATATCATGACATAATTTGAAAGTATGAGATTAACCCAAATAACAGAAATTGGGTTAAGAAGTTCCCTTACCTCGTGTCAGACTTGAATCGACCGCTCTTTAACCTCATAAATAATAAACTAGAGCTAATCTCTTCTTGCTTAAGAACCTTTTTAATGTTCATTATCCCTTTTATATCACTTCTTACAATGTTACAAAAATTATGTAGTCATTTAAGTTAATAACGGTCGTTTTGTCGATCTTTGGTACTTGAGTCAACAATAAAATTCTTATAATTAAAAGTTGTTTATGTGATAGAATATCCTTTATCTCCAAAATTATATTCAGGATTTAGATATAATATATATCATATATATCCAGTATATACATTCATTCATAATATTATGTAACATTTAGAGATAAGAAATGAAATGCACCGTTCATGGATACGGTAAGCCGTACGTACGCATGAACGCTACTTTCATTTCTATTTCACATTTAATGCAATGAAATCATCATGATATAAAGGTATGATATAATTCCAGTATAATATCATATATAATATTATTTACTCCATCCTTTATACATCCCACATATGGCATTAACGATTCAAATCACTTTGAGGGGGCGGTAGTCCGTACTTCCTAAAATGAAATTATCGTGTTTACCCATAATGGAAATCATAAATGTATGACATAAATGAGAAATACAGAAGCATAAAAACACATAAACATAATATACATCATATATAAATACAGTGACATCATAATGGCCACCATGAGAGGTGTTAAAATAAGATTGAACAATCATCGTTTTGTGAGGCATAAATTCACCAACCACAGAAACAATATGTTCTTTAACAATTAGACAAAAGTGTGTGTAAGTGTAAATCAAATAAATGTCATAATAATATCCTAGTATATTTAATATACTGGTGTTGTTACAAAATAAAGGAATAAAAAGTGTTTAAGGGGTTGGAGAAGCAAAATAAAACAAAATAACATAAGAGAAGACATTACCTTAAAATCAGGTAACTCTTTTTGATTTGAGCCAAAGGCTTCCTTGGGAAGAATTATACCTAAAGTGAGGCTTCTAGTAGTAATAGAGGTATGTTGAAAGAGTATTTGGGTAGAGTTTGTCCAATCCAAAAGGCTTTGATGGTGTGTGTAAGGTGGTCGTGGTGGGGGCCTTTTAGAAGAGGAGAGGAGGGGCACTCTTGGAAAGTCATGAAATGTTACTTTATTATATAATGAGTTTCGGATTTTAAAGGTCCCACACTGATATATTTCAAGGATAAGGTGATAAGGGTTCTAAATATACTCATCCAATAGGTTTTTTACAAGTGTAATTCTTAGATTTTACATTATCGTTTTATTTTATTTAAATCGTTAACTAATGAGGTAATCGCTGCATCATCATGGTGTCATAAAATATTTAATTTTTTTTAATGTATAAAAAATATAAAAAGATATAATTATGTAGGAAATCTTTTTATCTTTCTAATGAATATTTATAGTCAAAACTATGACTTGTATAACCCCATTTAAAAATTGTTTTAGTAAAACAAGTCATGTTTGTGACATTTATATTTTAACATTAAATAAAAGGTTTTTAATGTCAATTTCCTACCAAAGTGGCTCCATGGGGTCCCCAAGTTGACCCATGGATTTTCTGGGTCAGCCATGACTCATCCAATAGGGGTAGGACAAGTGTAAGGTTATTTTCATGTTCTTATAATACCATTTTTACCTTAAATTTCACTAATTACCTTTATTCGCGATTAATTAAACTTAGAAGTTACTATTCACCAAAAAATTATTTTAATCCCATTGAACCAAATTTTAATTCTTAATTACAACCATGTATATCGGATTTTTGAAAATAAAATAACAGAAGTGGTAATGTTTCATTTAAACGAAAAATCAGTTTTTTAACTACCACTTAGTGGTTTCACTATTCATCAAAAATTGATGTTTTTCAGAACAATGCCAAAATTTTACCCTATGCTATAATTGATATTCCAAATTCAAAAATGATGTCTATTTTAAAAAATTCCAAACATATATGTTGCATTAATTAATTTTATAATTAATTCCCGCTGTCACAACAAATAGCGTGTTTTTAAGAAACAATATATATCAAAAGATTGACAATTGTTTAGGTAAAATTTAAAAGTGAAATTAATTCTAAGGACCACCATTGTATTAAATGGTAAAAATATATTCTAATTATACATTAAAACCACTAAAAAACATAATTTATCACTATAAATTATTTTGATTTAAAATGTTGTTTTATGTATTTTTCACTATTCATAAAAAATGGAAGTTCTCAGAAAAATACCAAAAATTCGACGTAGGCTAATTTCGATATTCTGAATCCAAAAATGAAGTCCATTTTGAAATATAAAATATATATAATTTCAAAAGTGGGTATTAATATTCATAATGGCTATTTTGATTGGTCGCAGTGTGTTAGAATCTCAAACTTGCGTACAATGCAAGCTATTGCATTATTGATGGAGAAGCATATCATCGAAGCTTGGGGTGTTACATGCATGCTCCAAGGTGATTCATCCGCTTTCACCCCTTGTGAATCTCGTTATCTGGACGCTAAATATTACAAGAGCAAGGGTAAGCAAGTCGAGGAAAGTGGAGTTGCGCCCGTCATCGCTATGACCGACCCTTGGGATAGTCTGCATGACACCAACACCTTCCTGATCCATCGATTGTGTAACACCCTAAGATTTCATAGTACGTTATTTCTTGAAAGTAAATCAATAACTTGCACTACATGCAACACCGAGTTCTATCGCACTACGACTTACCAAACTATCTGTTCAAAAGAGGTTATAAATAGTATTAACTGATTTTTGAAATTTATATAGTACTTATAATTTTAGAATCTATATTATGAGTTACTAAAAAATATTGTAAGAACAAATACATTTCTTTCAGATAAAAGAATTATTTTTCCAATAATGAAATTTTACCGCCTTTTAATGGCGAAGCATTTTTAAATCCAATATTATAAATTATTATATATTAAATTTGACAAAATAAACTTCTTCTTTAGAATCAAGACATAAGAATTTTGTTTCAAAAATGTTTTGGTGTTTTTCTGATAACATTCATATTTTTGTGAATAGTGAAAAATACTATATTTTAACTAAAAACATCTTTTATAATCAAAATAATTTAGTGTTAAATTATACATATTGATGGTTTGGAAGTATAAATAGATTATATTTTTAACATTTAATCCAATGATGGTCATTGTAAGAAACTTCACTTTGAAATTGGACACAAACAAGTGTCAAACTTTTGATAGTTATTATTTCTTAAAAATACGCCTTTTGGTTTTGACAGTGGGAATTAATTTTAAATTAATAAATGAAACATATATGTTTTGAATATGGTAAAATAGACTTCATTATTGAATTCAAAATTATCTTAGGGTGAATATTTGGTATTTTTCTCAAAACTTTTAATTTTTGAGGAATAGTGAAAAACACTGAGTTATAGTTTAAAACATGATTTTTATTTAAATAATTATTTATTTTATTTAAATTTATTTTAGGTCAAAATATATACATAATACCTATATAAGTTCAATGTAATTCATTGGGTTCAATTTATAATAATTTTAGATATATAAAAATTTTATTGAACTTTTCACCGTCTTTTACCCACCTCCTAGGAGAATTTGAAAATTCACTTAAAACATAATTTTACCACTTATATGAGGTAAATTTCGAAAATCCGAGAGACACAGTTAAAATCAGCTAGTAAAATTTGGTTCTATATGATAAAAATAATTTTTGGTGAATAATAACCTTTTACTTTTATTTACCACAGATAAAAGTAAATAGGGTAATTAAGGGTAAAAATGATATTATTATTACTCTAGAAAATGTCCTAATTCTATTGGATAAGTGTAATTCGACAAAAAACAACCTTATAAATAAAATATGACCCCTTAGGTCCACTTGTACTAGATTAAGACATTTATTATTATTTAATTTAAAGAATAGTTAAAAGAGTTAAAATCAAAGCTTAATAACTAAACCATTTTTAATATAGGGTTATACATAAGATAAATTAGACTATATGTATTCATTAGAAATCTAATAATATTTCTTACATAATGATATTTTTTTATAATTTTTAGACATTATATAATTATATTTATATATGATACAATGATGATGCAATATTTTCCTTATTAATGAATGAATAAAATAAATGGTATTATAAATGTTAAAATAAAAACAATTTTAATATTGTGATGCCATCCAATAATTTTCTAGGATACTATCAAATGTTAGTATTTATTAAATAAATTTACTTTGAATTAAAAATTTTTTTATGACTTTATCAAAAATTAATTATTAAATAGTGTTAAAATTGTCATAGAAGAATTTTAAAAAAAATATATTATATTATTAATTGATATATTATTCCTAAAAATCTAAGGTTTGGCAAAAAGACTTATATGATGATATTTATGTCATTAATGAACCACTTGGGGTTTTCTTGGATGTTTATAGTTAGTTTATTAACCATATAATATAAAATACAAAGATACATGGTAAATGTCAAACTAATTAACTATGAGTTAAATCTAAAAGATAAGGTTAATTTAGTGTCCCAAACCTGTCCAAAACCTATTGGTTGAGTGGTTTTCTACCCATACCCAACATAGACATTAAATAATATAGTTTTGAGCCATTAGAAACCGAATATGAATTTATTATAAAATAATACTTTATGTTTTTCCTAAAGAGCCCCTCCCCCATTATAAACTGACACCACTTCTAACCATTTCTTTATACCATAAAATCCTTTTGGATTGTCCAACCCCTGAAAAAATATTATCTTAAATTTCCTCACTTCTACCTAGAGGCCTTAGTTTGATCATAAATAAAACCTAAGGAGCTCTTTTGATCAAATCAAAAGGAAGAACCCGAAGAAGATGTAATGTTTTCACCACCCTCTTTCAAGTTTCTTTCTTCTTCCACTTCTTCTTTCATAGTTATTTTTATACTAAAATAATAACTCCAGGATATTATATATAATTTCATGTTTTTATAAATATGTTACAGCCATATTATGTATTCTATCCATCCTTTGAATGACATGTCACCATACGTGCTTACGTATGGCTTACCGTCTCCACGTCATGGTGTAATTTTTATTCAAAACATAATTTTTTTGGATGTGTATGATAATGATGTGTAATTGAAGTAAATAATAAATTTAACATTATAATTATTTTGTATATATGATATACCATCCATAAATATATTATTTTAATATCAAAAGAATGATATTGTCGCCCATGCGTACGTACGGACTATCGTCTCCAAGACCGTGATGAGATTCATTCCCCATCCTATCCATTCAAGTATAATTCTCATTTGATGATTAAAAATAATGTTTAAGGACTTAATATCAATCTAGATGTGAAACATATACGACCTATCCATAACAATCATGATTTATGTAACAATACATATAAAAGGAAATGAGTAAGTTAACACTCGAAACGACAATAATACTACGATATTATTAACAAACCAATGTTAAAAGATCATATATGTTATCATATTAATGAATATGATTATTGTATAATTTAATACCAATTATTTCACCATTATACATGATTTTAACCTACCCTCTTCCAAGGAAAAGTGCATGGTGAGGGTTTATTTCACAATCTCTTCATTATTCGCGGTTGTTTATACGTAATTATCTTCTGGGACCTCTTTATCATCCACATCCATGAATATTAAAAATGTATTTCAAAACATTCTTAATATTTACTAGACTATAGGATAAAGTCATTTATACCCTTTTTGACTTTTATAAGATGTTTATAAACGAATATTTTAGTCGTTCTTCAAACAAAGTCCATTTTAACCTTTTCGACAAAATTAAGGAAAGAATGTGTTTTTTTAACTTATATGGAGGGTGTGGATATTTTCAATGATTATAAAATCGTTGAAGCTTACCTTAAAATCATATATGAATATTTTAAAAGTAAATGTTTTCTTTTATAATTATTTGAGTTATAAATTATTTCAAAAAAATAGTTATTTCTCTCAAATAGTTTTGATTTCATCTTTGTCAACATACTTTGATGGATTTTTTGCTTATTTGATGTTGATTTATTATGATACAAAACTTCCATATTGTATTGAAGGTTTTGTGATATGTTTGACTATGGATGTGTCATTTTTATACCATTCATGGTTTATGGATAAAGTATTGACATTTCGTATGCTAGTTTAAATAAGAATGTTTATGTTATGTTTAAACCTGTTCATATGAGGAATGCATTGGACTTAGTAAGTGATGGGTGGAGCCCGCTATAGCTCCTCGATGCATCGGTAGGTCTCATGAGACAAACTAGTGTCTTGGCACAAGGCCTTGACAAAATCTTATTTTGAGTTTTGGCACAAGGCCTTGACGATGTGGTTATGATAGTCTGACATTATACATTCCATCATTATAAAAGTGTTTATTGATATTGCACGTGATTATTTGACTAGTAAAATATCCATGTAAATAAGTAAACGACCTTATTTCACATTATTTTTTTCATATTATGTTGAAGATAAATTTTAAAAGGATTTTGTTTTGGTTATACATTTCCTTAAATGGTTATTCTTATTTATGAATGTTTCAGCTATATTGTTATCCTTACTGAACATCTGAGCTCACCCATTACTATGTTTTATTTTTCCCAGGATGTGAAGAAGTATTTTATGACTGACCTACAGGGATAGTCTGAGGGGATACGAGTGTGGACTATGGAGACTATTTTGTTATATTTTTTCACTTTATGATGTAATGTAACACTTATAAATGTATCTAATGTTTCCAAGGCTACTAAACTAATCAGTCTTTCGAGACTTGATCTTTTGTGATCATGCCAATGATACGTATTAATGCACTAACTCTGGGTAACTGGGGTTGGGGTGTTACAGTTGGTATCAGAGGAAGTTTAGAAATAACCTTCGAATCTAGATTTAGATAAACATTGATTAGAGCACATAGACCTAAGATTGGCTTTGAGTATTAGTATCGAAGGACTTTCAAGAATTTTGGTAATGTAGAGATTTTGTGAGTTTTCCAAGAAAATACGACCATGTCTGGATACGAGTAGGTAGAGGCGTCTCTAGTATAGATATACCTAGTGGTAAAACCAGATAAGACCACCTTGATCTAGACTCGAATGGGAACGAGTGCACGACAATGGGCCTTGGAGCACTCTTCGTTAGGACACTCCCGAGGGATATGCTTAGGATAATTCTCATTTTCGTTACAAATCATTATGAAGGGTTTATGAGTATATACCTCCATAAACTGTTCAATTTATGTTTGGTCATTTACAAGTTTGGAATTATTCATTGCAATTCATAAACTGACCTAGTTTATGCTATTATATAGAAATGGCACCGAGTAGAAGGAATGTGAACTCCATCAATACGTATGATCCAAAGAGTAAGAGGGATCATATCTTTCACGGTATGATTCCAACCTTTAGAAGAGAAATAGTCCCCCATGTATTCTCAACATATGAAGAAATAGTATCATGTGTTAATAAAATATGTAAAGTATTCTATGAGTCCTATGGATTTGAAGGGAATCAAGAGAAGAAAAGGATGGAAGAGAAAAAGATGGATAAAGGGAAGAGGAAAAAGAATAATTTTCCCATATGTGATAATTTTGGGAAGAAACAAACTAGAACTTTCCTGAAGGGAATGTGGGGTTTTTATAAGTGTGGAGAAAAAGGACACCATGTACGTGACTACAAGGGTAAGAAAAAGGATTAAAATGTACAATGCTTCATCTGGAATGAGTTGGGACACTACGTGAACCAATGTCCAAATCATCAGAGTATGCCTCAAATGATGCTATTGGATAATAATCAAGTTTTGATACAACCACAGATGAGGAGGAATGATTATAGTTCTTATGTTGTTATTAGAGAATTATGTCATTTGAGTGTTCTATAAACAATTTACAAGTTATAATAATTGTGGAGAATATAAGGATTGTATTGAATTACTATTTCATTAAGGACTCGAGATTGTGTGGAACCAAAAAAAGTGACTCCATAGTAGGTTATATTTTTGGAAAATATATGGTTGAGAGAAAGATAAACCATAATATGGTTCTAATACCGAGGTAGTGATTTTGGAATAATACAAGATTGATTTGGATAAATTATATTGGATATTCTTGACTACCTTGAAACTAATTAATGATTTGTATATTCCATCATTATTGGAGTTTACAACATTTTTGGATAGAAAGAGTATATCTAGTATTCTATAAGTAATAAGGGATCATGAATGTAATAAATAAGGTTTTATTGTAATTTAGGATGTTGAAGTGTTTTAAAAGAATACACGACGAAGGTGTTCACACGTTATTACACGGAAGAATGGATCTTCATTATGTTTAATTTCCTTATAAGTTTTCAACTATGTGTTTGGACAGAAGTATTTTGGACAATTCTAGTTTGAGATTATTTTTGGATTGCCATAAAAGGAAAACCCGGAGGTCGGGAGGAAACCTGTCGCGTCCGGAAAATCCACGATACTTGAACCTGCAACCGAAGGGCGACAAGTGTATATCACCTACCACTGGACCACGTGATGTCCTGGATTGAATAATTTAGTATTATTTTTAAAAAAATCTGGTAGATGAATTATAAATTCATTTTTTGAACCCTATACGAATAGGATAAATAGAATATTATTTTTATGTTCAATTATCTTTTAGAATGAAAGATGATTTTACGGTAGAAATTTGTTAAAGGATGAGACTCTACTTGTCCAATATATATTTTTTATTTTTTACTTATTCTACGAAGAAATTAATAATTATACCATAGTGAAGGGATCTTAAACCAAAAAATGTGTTATCCTAATAACATATGTTTCGTGGAACCGATGGTATTTTAAATAATCATTGATTGATGAATTTAAGGCCCTCAATTTTAGACTTGTTTGTGATTGATGGCCTGAATCACTACTTATAAATATTAACGTTTTTACTCTAATTATATGTCTCCAATTGTAACCAATGTTCTCCTAATCGAGATTATAATTTGGTGGTGACCCTTTCATTTCCCTTTTCCTCTAATTAAGACTAAATTTTATTATCCTAATTTCTGATGTGGGTTTTTTTAAAGGTATATTCTATTTTCAACCTTTTATTTTCAACAAATAATATCAAATTTCAAGGGCGCAATTTATTGAAGGAGGGAAGAATCTAACACCCCACGATTTCATAGTATATTATTTCTTCAAAATAATTCATTAACTTGAACTACACACAACACCGAGTTCTAGCGCATATTGACTTACCAAACTAGCCATTCAAAAGCTGTTATGAATAGATTTAAATGAATTTTGAACATTATATAATCCTTATAATTATAGAATCCATATTATGAGTTTCTTAGACATAATTTAAGATGAAATACATTTTTTCAGATAAAAGAAGCATTTTTCAATAAATTCAATTTTACCGCATTTTAATGGAGAAGCCTTTTTAAATCCAATATTTGAATCTTTTATATATTAAATTTGAAAAAATGAACTTCTTCTTTAGAATCGGGATATAAGAATATAGTTTCAATAGTTTTTTGGTATTTTTCAAATAACTTTCATATTTGGGTGAATAATGAAAAATACTATATTTTAACTAGAAACATCTTTTTTAATAAAAATAATTTGTAGAGTTAAATTATACATTTTAATGGTTTGTAAGAATAAATAGATTATATTTTTACTATTTAATCCAATTATGGTAATTGTAAGTAATTTTACTTTGAAATTGGACAAAAAAAACTGTCAAACTTTTAATAGTTATTATTTATTAAAAATATGCCTTTTGGTTTTGACAGTGGGAATTAATTTTAAATTAATAAATGCAACTTATATATTTTTTTTAATTTGGTAAAATAGACTTCATTATTGAATTCATAATTATCTTAGGGTGAATTTTTGGTATTTTTCTGAAAACATTTCATTTTTATTGAATAGTGAAAAACACTGAGTTATAGTTTAAAACCAAATTTTTATTTAAATAATTATTTATTTTATTTAAAAAAAATTTAGGTCAAAATAGATACATAATACGAAAATAAGTTCAATGTATTTCATTAGAGTCAGTTTATAATAATTTTAGATATATAAAAATTTTATTGAACTTTTCACCGTCTTTTACCCAGCTCCTAGGAGAATTTGAAAATTCACATAAAACATAATTTTATTGCTTTTGTGAGTTAAATTTAAAAAATCTGAGAGACACAGTTAATATCAATGAGTAAAATTTGGTTCAATAAGATAAAACTAATTTTTTTGTGAATAGTAACTTTTTACTTTTATTTACCACGGTTAAAAGTAAATAGGGTAATTAAGGGTAAAAATGATATTATAATTACCATAAAACATGTCATAATTCTATTGGATAAATGTAATTCAACAAAAAACAAACCTTATGAATAAAATATTACCCTTTAGGTCCACTTAGATTAGATTAATACATTTTTTATTATTTAATTTAAAGAAGAGTTAAAAGAGTTAAAATCAATGTTTAATAACTAAACCGTTTTTAATATAGGGTTATACATATGATAAATTGAACTATAAATATTCATTATAAATCTAGAAAGATTTCCTAGACAATGGTATTTTATATATAATTTTTTGAGATTAAATAATTAAATTTATTTAAGACACAATGATGATGTAGTATTTTCTTTATTAATGAAAGAATCAAATAAATGCTATTATAAATAATAATAAAAAATTTACATTGAATATTTTAATCCCAAAAAAAATTTTATAGGTTACTATGTAATGTTAGGATTGATTAAATAAATTTATTTTGAATTAATAAAGTTGTTATGACTTTAAACAAATCTATTGTTAAATAGTGTCAAAATAGACATAAAAGAGTTTTTAAAACAAATATTATATTATAAATTGATCTAATATTCCTAAAAATCTAAGGTTCATCCAAAGGAATTATATGATGATAGGTATATCATTACATAACCACTTGGGGTTCTATTAGAATTTTATAGTATGTTTATTAACAAAATAATATAAAAATATATAGAGACATGGTCAATGTCAAACTAATTAACCAAGAGTTAAATCTAAAAGATAAGGTTAATATAGTGACCAAATAGGTCTAAAACCTATTGGTTGAGTGTTTTTCGACCCATACCCACCTTAGACTAAAAATAATCCAGTTTGGAGCCATTAGAAAGCGAATATGAATTTATTATAAACTAATACTTTAAGTTTTCCTAAAGAGCCCCTACTCCCCCTTATAAAAGGACACCACATATAACCAATTCTTCTTACCATAAAAGCCTTTTGGTTCGGCCAAACCCTACCCAAATATTCTCTCCTCTTTACTCACTTAATCCTAGAGGAATTAGTTTGATCTTATGACCAAACTAAGGAGCCCTTTTGATCAAATCAAAAGTAAGAACCTGAAGAAGAGGTAATGTTTTCACCACCCTCTTTCAAGTTTTTTTCATCTTCCACTTCTTCGTTCTTTTTTATTTCAAATCTAAAATAATAAATATAGTATCTTCTATATACTTTGATGTTATTGTATATATGGTACAACCATATTCAGTATTCTATCCATTCCTTGAATGACATGTCACCATACGTGTGTATGTACGGCTTACCGTCTCCACATCGTGGTGTAATTGTTATTCAAAACATTATTATTTGGATGGGTATGATAATGATGTGTAGTTGAATTAAATAATAAATTTAACATTATAATGAATATTTATATATGATATACCATCCAATTATATATAATTTTAATATTAAAATAATGATATTGTCGCTCGTGCGTACGTACGGACTACCGTCTCCAAAAACGCAATAAGATCCATTCCCCATCCTATCCATTCATGTATAATTCTCATTTGATGATTACAAATAATATTTATGGACATTATATCAATCTGGATATTAATATGATACAAACTATCCATAAAAAACATTGCTTATGTAACAAAACATATAAAAGAAAATGAGTAAGTTAACACCCGAAACGATGATAATACTTAGATATTAATAACAAAGAAAAGTTAAAATATCATATGTTATATCATATTAAGGAATATGATTGTTGTATAATTTAATAACAATTATTTCACCATTATACAAGAGGTTAACCTACCCTCGAAAAATGAAAAGTTCAAGGTAAGTGTTTATTTCATAATCTCTTCATTATCTGAAGTTGTTTATACGTAGTTATCTACTGGGACCTCTTTTTCATCCACATCCATGTTTATTAAAAATGTATTTCAAAACATTCTTATTATTTAATAGACTATGGGATAAAGTCATTTATACCCTTGTTTTAATTTCATAAGATGTTTATAAAGGAATCTTTCGGTCGTTTTCCAAACAGTGACCTTTTTAACCTTATCGACTAAATTAAGGTAAGAATGTCCTTTTCTTAACTTATACGGCGGGTACGGCTATTTTTCGCCGTTATAAAATAATTGAAGCTTCTCTTACAATATTATAAGAATATTTTCAAAGTAAATGTTTTCTTTTATAATTATGTGACTTTTAAATGATTAAAAAAGAGATATTTCTCTCCAATAGTTTTGATTTCATCTATGCCAATATCTATTGATGGATTTTTAGCTTATTTGAAGTTGATTTATTATGATACAAAACATCCCTATTGTATTCAAGGTTTTGTGATATGTTTGACTATGGATGTGTCATTTTTATACCATTCATGTTTTATGGTGAAATTATTGACATTTCGCATGCTAGGTTTAATACGAATGATTATGTTATATTTAAACCTGTCCATATGAGGAATGCATTGGACTTAATAAGTGACGAGTGGAGCCCGCTATAGCTCCACGATGCATCAGTAGGTCTCATGAGACAAAAATATTTCCTTCACACAAGGCCTTGACAAAATCTTATTTGTAGTCATGGCACAAGGCCTTGACTATGTGGTTATGATAGTCTGGAATTATGCATTCCATCATTACGAAAGTGGTTATTGATATTGCACAAGATTATTCGACTAGTATAATATCCATTTGAATAGGTAAACAACATTATTTCATTTTATTTATTCCATACTATGCTGAAGATCATGTTTAACAGGTTTTTTAGTTAGAAATTGCCTTAAATGTTTAAGCTTATTTATGAAAGTTTCCACAATATTGTTATCCTTACTGGGAATCTAAGGTCACCCCTTTCTATGTTTTATTTTTCACTGGTGGTGAAGAAGTATTTTATGTCTGACCTGTAGAGATATTCTGAGGGTATATGAGTGTGGACTATGGAGAGTATTTGTTGTAGTTTTTCACTTTATGATCTAATGTATGACTTATAAATGTATCTAGTGTCTCAAAGGCTACTAAACTAATCGGTCTTTCGAAACTTGATCTTTTGTGATCATGCTAATGATAAATATTAATGCACCGACTCAAGGTAACTGGGGTCGGGGCGTTATAGTTGGTATCAGAGGAAGTTTAGCAATAACGTTGGAAGCCAGATTTAGATCAACAATGATTAGAGTACATAGACCTAAGATATACTTTGAGGATTAGTATATAACAAATTCGTAGAATTTAGGTAATGTAGAGATTTTGTGTGCTTTCCAAGAAAATACATCCCATTCTGGATACGAGCAGGTAGTGGCGGCTCTGGAACAAATGTACCTCGAGGTAAAACCCGAAAAAACCAGATTGAGCTATACTCGAACAGGAACGGGTGCACGACAATGGGCCTTACTGAACTCTTGGTTACGACACTCCCAAGAGATATTCTTAGGAAAATTCTATTTTTATTTACAAAATATTCGGAAGGGTTTATTAGTATATACTTCCTCAATGAAAACATCATTATGATTATGGATTATATCCATAAACAATTAAATTTACGTTATGTATTTTACAAGTGTGGAATTATTCATTACAATTCATAAACTGGCCTAGTTTATGCAATTGTATATAAATGGCCCCTATTAGAAGGAATGTGAGCTCTAGAAATACGTATGATCCAAAGAGTAAGAAGGATCATAACTTTCACGGTATTAAGACAAAATTTATAAGGGAAATATTCTCCCATGTATTTTCAACATATGAATAAATAGTATCATGTGTTAATAAGATAATTAAATAATTCTCTGAGTCCTATGGATTTGAAGGGAAGTAAGAGAAGAAAAGGATGGAAGAGAGAAAGATAGATAAAGGGAAGAGGGAAAAAATAATTTTCCTATATGTGATAACTGTGGGAAGAAACACCCTTGAACTTTCCTGAAGGAAATGGGAGTTTTTTATAAGTGTGGAGATAAAGGAAACTATGCACGTGACTGAAAGGGTAAGAAAAAGGTTTCAAAAGTACAATGCTTCATCTACAAGGAGTTGGGACACTATGTGATCCAATTTCCAAATCATCAGAGTATGCCCCAAATGATGCTATCGGAAAAGAATCATGTTATGATACTACCACATATGAGGAGGAATGATTAGAGTTTTTATGATGTTATTAGAGAATTATGTCATTTCATTGTTGTGTCAACAATGTACTGGTTATAATAATTATGGATTATATAAGTATTGTACTACAGTACTATTTCATTAAGGACATGAGTTTGTGTGGAACCATAAAATGTGACTCAATAGCAGGTTAAATTTTTGGAAAATTAATGGTTGATAGAAAGATAGCAATAATATGGTTTTGATCCTGAGGTAGTGATTTTGGAATAATACATGATTGATTTTGATAAATTATATTGGATATTATTGACTACCTTGAAACTGATTAATGATTTTCATATTCCATCAGAGTTAGATCTTACAACATTTTTTGATAGAAGGAGTATATCCAGTATTCTATATGTAATAAGGGATCATGAATGTAATCAATAAGGTTTTATGGTAATTCAGGATGTTGCAGTGTTTTAAAAGAATACTTGATGAAGGTTTTCAAATGTTATTACATGGAAAAAAGGATCTTCATTGTGTTTACCTTCTTTATAAATTTTGGACTCTGAGTTTGGACAAAAGTATTTTGGATTTCCATAAAAGGATAACTCGGAGGTCGGGCAACAACCCATCACGTCGGGCAAGGACACGAGACTTGAACCTGCAAGCTAAGGGCGACAAGGGTGTATGACCTACCACTGGCCCACGTGATGTCCTGGATTGAATAATAGTCTTTTTTTAAAAAAATTCTGGTAGATGAATTATATTTCCTTTTTTAACCCTATACGAATAGGATAAATAGAATATTAATTTTATGTTCTATTATCTTTTGGAGTGAAAGATAAGTTTTTAGGTAGAATGTAGTTAAGGGATGGGACTATACTTTTCAAGTATACATTTTTCTTCTTCTCTTATTCTATGAAGAAATTAATTCTTATACTTTACTGAAGGGATCTGAAAACAAAAAATGTGTTTTCCTAATACCATAAGTTTTGTGAACCGATGGTATTTCAAATCATCATAGATTGATGAATTTAAGGCCCTCAATTTAAGAATTGTTTGTGATTGATGACCTTAATCACTACCTATAAATATTTACATTTTCCCTCCAATTATATGTCTATAATTTCCACCAATGTTTTCCTAATCGAGATTATAATTTGGTGGTGGCCCTTTCATTTCCCTTTTCCTTTTATTAAGATTAAATTGTATTATCCTAATTTTCGATGTGGGTTTTCCCAAAGGTATTTACTATTTCCAAACATTTATTTTCGAAAAATAATGTCAAATTTTGAGGATTCTATTTATTGATGGAGGGAATAATATAACACCCCATGATTTTATAGTACATTATTTCTATAATGTAACTCAATAAATTGCACTACACGCAACACCAAGTTCTAGCGCTCCGTGACTTACCAAACTAGTCGTTCAAAAGTGGGTATGAATAGTATTAATTGAATTTTGAACTTTATATAATCGTTTTATTTTTCGAATCCATATTATTAGTTTCTTAGACATAATGTAAGAACAAATAAATTTTTTCAGATAAAAGAAGAATTTTTCAAAAAATGAAATTTTACCGCCTTTTAATGGAGATGCCTTTTGAAATAAAATATTTGAAACTTTTATATATTCAATTTTACAAATTAAACTTCTTCTTTAGAATCGGGCCATATAAATTTAGTTTTAATAATGTTTTGGTGTTTTTCTGATAACTTTCATATTTGGGTGAATAGTGAAAAAGACTATATTTTAACTAAAAACAACTTTTTCAATCAAAATAATTTATAGAGTGAAATTATAAATTTTAATAGTTTGGAAATATAAATAGATTATATTTTTACAATTTAATCCAATGATGGTCATTTTAAGTACTTCCACTTTGAAATTGGACAAATAACAAGTGTCAAACTTATGATAATTATTAATTCTTAAAAATACGCCATTTGGTTTTGACAATGGGAAATAATTTTAAATTAATAAATAAAACTTCTATGTTTCGAATTTGGTAAAATAGACTTCATTATTGAATTAAATATTAGCTTAGGGTGAATTTTTGGTATTTTCCTCAAAACTTTTATTTTTTGATGAATATTGAAACACTCAATAATAGTTTAAAACCGAATTTTTATTTAAATAATTGTGTATTTTATTTTAATTTATTTTATGTTAAATTGGATACATAATACCTATATAAGTTCAATGTAATTCATTGGAGCCACTTTATAATAATTTTAGATATATAAAAATTTTATTGAACTTTTCACCGTCTTTTACCTACCTCCTAAGAAGAATTTCAAAATTCACATAAAACATAATTTTACCGCTTCTGTGAGTTAAATTTCGAAAATCCGAGGGACAAGGTTAATATCAATGAGTAAAATGTGGTTCAATAAGATAAAAATATTTTTTGGTGAATAATAACTTTTTAATTTTATTTATCATGGTTAAAAGTAAATAGGGTAATTAAGGGTAAAAATGAGATTATTATTACCCTAACACATGTCCTAATTCTATTGGATAACTGTAATTCGACAAAAAAACCTTATGAATAAAATATGACCATTTAGGTAAACTTGGATTTGATTAAGACATTTGTTATTATTTAATTTAAAGAAGAGTTAAAAGATTTAAAATCAATGTTTAATAACTAAACCATTTTTAATATAGGGTTATACATACAATAAATTGGACTATAAATATTCATTAGAAAGATAAAAATATGTTCTACATATTGGTATTTTATTTATAATTTTTTGAGATTAAATAATGAAATTTATTTATGACACAATGACGATGCAGTATTTTCCTTATTAATGAAAGAATCAAATAAATGGTATTATAAATGTTAAAATAAATAAAATTTGAATATTTTGATGCCATCCAGAATTTTATAGGTTACTATGTCATGTTTTTATTGATTAAATAAATTTAGTTTGAATTAATAAAGTTTTTATGACTTTAACAAAAATAATTATTAAATAGTGTCAAAATTTACATAAAATAGTTTTTTTAAAAAATATTATATTATTAATTGATATAATATTCCTAAAAATCTATGGTTCGGCCAAAAAACTTATATGATGTTAGTTATGTCATTAAGGAACCACTTGGGGTACTATTGGATATTTATAGTAAGTTTATCAACCAATTAATATAAAAATACAAAGAGGCATGGTAAATGTCAAAATAATTAACTAAGAGTTAAATCTAAAAGATAAGGTCAATATATTGACCCAAACATGTATCAAACCTATTTGTTGAGTGGGTTTCGACCATCCCCACCTTATAATTTAAATAGTCGTGTTTTGAGCCATTATAAATTGAATGTGAATTTATTATAAAATAATACTTTATGTTTTTCCTAAAGAGCCCCTCCTCCCCCGTATAAAAAGTCGCCACTTCTAACCAATTCATCATACCTTCAGAGCCTTTTGGTTCGGCCAAAACCAGCCCAAATATTCTCTCAACTTTTCTCTATTCATCCTAGAGGCCTTATTTTGATCGTAAATCCATCCTAAGGATCCCTTTTGATCAAATCAAAAGGAAGAACCCGAAGAAAGGAATGTTTTCACCACACTCTTTCAAGTTCATTTCTTCTTCCACTTATTCATTATTTGTTATATCCATTATAAAATAAAAACTCCATTATATTCTATATATTATGATGTTATTATAAATATGGTACAACCATATTAAGTATTCTCTCTATCCTTTTAATAACATTTCACCATACGTGCGTACGTATGGCTTAGACTCTCCACGTCGTGGTGTAATTGTTATTCAAAACATTATTATTTGGATGGGTATGATAATGATGTTTAATTGAAGTAAATAATAAATTTAACATTATAATGATTCTGTATATATGATATAACATCCAATTATATATTATTTTAATATCAAAAGAATGGTATTGTCGCTCATGCGTACGTACGTACTATCATCTCCACAAACAAGATGCGATTCATTCCCCATCATATCCATTCAATTCCAATTCTCATTTGATGATTAAAAATAATGTGTATGGACTTGATATCAATCTGGATATGAATATGATAAATCCTATACATAACAAACATGGATTATGTAACAAAACATATAAAAGAAAAACTGTAAGTTAACACTCGAATCGACGATAATACTAAGATATTATTAACAAATCAATGTTAAAAGATCATATATTATATCATATTAATGAATATTATTCATGTATAATTTAATAAAAATTATTTCACCATTATATAGGATGTTAAACTACTCTCAACCAAGGAAAATTGCAAGGTAAACGTTTATTTCACAATCTCTTCTTTATCTGAGGTTTTTTATACGTAATTATGTACTGGAACCTCTTTGTCATCCACATCCATGTTTATTAAAAATGTATTTCAAAAAACTTTTACTATTTACTGGAATATGGGATAAAGTCATTTATACCCTTGTTTTACTTTTATATTATGTTTATTAAGGAATCATTCTGTCATTTTCCAAACAAGGTCATTTTTAACCTTTTCGACAAAATTAAGGTAAGATTGTATTTTTTTTAACTTATATAGAGGGTGATGCTATTTTCCGCCATTATAAAATCGTTGAGGATTCCCTTACAAGCTTATAAAAATATTTTCAAAGTAAATTTTATCTTTTATAATTATGTGACTTTTAAATGATTTAAAAAAATAGATATTTTTCTCCAATAGTTTTTGATTTCATCTATGTCAACATCCTTTGATGGATTTATCTTATTTGAAGATGATTTATTATGATAACAAACTTCCATATTGTATTAAAGGTTTTGTGATATGTTTTACTATGGATGTTTCTTTATTATACCATTCATGGTTTATGGATATATTATTAACATTTCGTATGCTAGTTTTAATAAAAATGTTTATGTTTTGTTTAAAATTGTTCATATGGGGAATGCATTGGACTTAGTATGTGATAGGTAGAGCCCATTATAGGTCCTTGATGCATCGGTATGTCTCATGATACAAACTAGTGTCTTGACATAAGGCCATGAAAAAATCTTATCTGTAGTCTTGGCACAAGGTCTTGGCTATATGGTTATGATAGTCTGGCATTATGCATTCCATCATTATGAAAGTGGTTATTGATATTTCACATGATTATTTGACTAGTATAATATCAATCTGAATATGTAAATGGATTTATTTCATTTTATTTTTTCTATATTATGCTGATTTTGAAGTTTGAAAGGCTTTTGTTTTAGTTATTCATTGCCTTAAATGTTTATTATTATTTATGAATGTTTCCGCTAAATTGTTATCCTTACTAAGAAACTGAGCTCACCCCTTTCTATGTGTTATTTTTCCCAGGATGTGAAGTCGTATTTTTTGAATGACATGTAGGGTTAGTCTGAGGGGATATGAGTGTGGAATATGGAGATTATGTTGTTTTTGTTTTTCACTTTATGATTTAATTTAAGACTTATGAATATATATAGTGTTTCCAAGGCTAATACACTAATCCTTATTTTGAGACTTGATATTTTGTGATCTTGAAAATGATACGTATTAATGTAACCACTCTAGGTAACTGGGGTTAGGGAGTTACAGGTTGGAGGCCTCGACCCTCGATATGGGGTAATGCTTTGTAATTTCTGGGATGAGACGGAACCATGCTCCCAAATCCAAGAGGCTTCGGATGATCACTTCGTATTCTTATATGAATCAGGCCTCAGTGATCCCAGAGCCTCCCACTCCCATCAGGTATCTGGACATCTGCTCCATTGCAACAACAGTACATCATACATCCCTATTTGTCTAGATCAGAATAAGTTGGCTCTGGCCGATGCACCACTACTACTTTGATATTATCATACGTGGCCCCTTGGGATGGAGACCAGATGTGATCAGGTCTACAACTTTCATAGCCATGTTCTCGGTAGCATCAGAATTCCCCGATGCAATAACCACTGCCATTCAAGCTGGTACCAGCCACCAATCAGGGGCTGGTGGCCCAGAAGAAACTCCCCCCATGGAAGATCCCTCCATAAGTGGAGAAGAGGATATAATGGATGTCCCCTGCCTTTGAGGAAGGCGTCTCAGCCATGATCGATGAGTTGGTACAGGTGAACCTCGAAAGCGAGGTGGACCGAAGACCCACACTGATCAGTGCTACTATGTCCCCCGAGGAACAGTAGAGGTATGTAGGCGTAATTAAGTAGAACCATGATATCTTTTCTTGGAGTTACGAAGAGATGCCGAGACCAGATCCCTAGGTGGCCGTCCACCGCCTCGGCCTTCTGGAAAATCATCGCAGATTCAAGAAACCTCCCACATAAATGCACCCTTCCCACTGTTCCATGTTTGAGGCCGAAGTTGACAAGCTCATCAAGGCTAACTTTGTTAAGGAGGTCTATTACCCCAAAGGATGGCCAACATTGTACCAGTCAGGAAGAAGAACAGATAGATCAGAGTATGTATCGACTTCCGCGATCTCAGCTGTCATTGTCTGAATGATGATTTTCCCCTTCCAGTGACAGAGCTCGTGATCGACACTATGGCTGGGTTCCATGCCCTCTCTTTCATGGATGGTTACTCCAGATAAAATCAGATCCGAAAACCCCCTGAGGATGAAGATTCTACAACTTTCAGTGTGCCCCAAGTTACATTCTGTTACCAGGTTATGTCCTTCGGCCTGAAGAACGCAGGTGCAACCTATCAGCGGGCCATCCACCACATATTCAAGACAATACTTAGGACATTGGTGGAGTTCTATGTGGATGATTTGGTGGTTGAATCTCACCAAATAGAGGACCATCTCAATGATCTTGAGAATTTTTCTGGTTTCCTTCGTTCCCTCGACCTGAAGATGAACCCGTTGAAGTGTGCTTTCAGGGTCACTTCTGGAAAGTTTCTTGGATTTGTTGTCAGATACCGGGGCATTGATATTGACCCATAGAAGATCAAGGATATCATCCAGATTCCCCCCGGGTAATATTCGGGATGTCCGAGGTCTTCAATGACACTTCGCCTATATACGTAGATTCATTTTGAATTTGGCCGGCAAGTGTAAACCCTTTCCCCGACTCCTGAAGAAAGATGCCGCTTAAAGTTGGACGTGGAGTGAGTGACCACCTTTGAGGAAATCAATCAATATTTTCTCCATCCTCTAGTCTAGATTCCACCCATATCCGGGAAACCGCTGGTCCTCTATGTCACCACCCTGGAGTGGTCCCTCGGCACACTTCTCACCCAGAAGAACAATGAGGGGACAGAGAATAGTCTCTACTACATCAGTCACAGGCTCCTCGATATTGAGACCAGATACTCCCCCATCGAGAAGAGCGACCTCGAACTCGTGTTTTCCATACAGAAATTGTGGCACTACCTACCGCACCATGAGGTACATCCGGTCTCTCAGGTAGACCCGTTGAAGTGTATTCTGAATCACCTCATGCTGACTGGCTGACTAGCATGGTGGGTGGTGATACTCTAGAAGTTTAAAATCGGGTTCGTGCCTTAGAAGGATATCAAGGGACAGGCTTTGTCAGACTTTTTCTCCACCCATCCAACCTCCGTGGATCAGTCCCTATAGCCGGATTTTCTTGATGAGGCAATCCTATCAGTCGATCAGGTCATCCCATATTGGCAGATGCACTTTGATGGTGCCTCTCGGAGCCCCACCGATAGGAGGCTCAATGATCCTAGGCTCAACAGAGTAGGTCTTGGTATCATCTTTATCACCCCGACGCAAGACGTCCTTCCATATTCATTCTTGTTGTCAGAAGTCTGAAATAACAATGAGGCAGAATATCAGGCCCTCTTTACCAGTCTCAAGATAGCCCTTGAGATCGATGTTCCCCATTTTCATGTGAAAGGGGACTTCAAGCTTTTTATTAAGCACGTCAATGGAGACTATGTTGTTAGGAAGCCAGAGATCATACCGTTGTTGGAGCGCAACCTCCAGATAATGGCCCAGTTCCCTTCTCGGACAGTGGTTATCCATGTCCCTCGGTCACAGAACGGTTGAGCATATCCCTAGTCTAGCCTAGCTGCATCACTGTTGGAGCCCGAACAGGATGATCTAATTATCCACGTGGTGCATCGGAGAGTCATAGCACCTATTAACTTGGAAGGCGATGACGACCCACATGTAAGACACCTTACCATTGGTGCCTCCACATTAGGAGCCCCAGGTCCCTCAGATATAGTGGTTGAAGTGACTCTCTATTGGAGAGCTCCTTTTGTCGAGTATCTCCAAAATGGTTTCCTCCCGGCTGACCAAGCCAAGCGCGAGAGGATCAGATGCCACACGCAATAGTTTGCTCTCCAGAGTGTTCCCAGCCTTGAGAAGATCCTCTATAAATGTGGATTTGATGGTGTTACCCTCCATTGCGTTCAAGGTGTCAAGATTCCACAAGTCAAGCAAGAGGTTCACACCAGTTCCAGTGGTACCCACAAGGCTGGGACAAAACTATCTCATCAGATTCAGAGACTAGGGTATTTTTGGCCCTCCATGATCCATAGCTACATCATGTTTTCCAAGAGGTTCCATGCATGCCATGTTTATGCTAACTTTGTTCATCGGCCACCAGAGCCTCTCTATACTACCAAGTACTCTTGGCCCTTTTCAGTCTGGGTATTAGATGTCATGGGACCATACCCACTGGCAACAGCTCATCAATGCTGATTCATTTTGTCCACTATAGATTTATTTTCCAAGTGGTCAGAGGCAATTCCTCTAAAGGAAGTCAAGGCCCATACAATCGTGGACTTCGTGAGTTCTAATATCGTCCATCGGTTTAGAGTCCCTCATGCTATTCTCACCGATAACGACACCATCTTTCGAGAAACCGAGTTTAAGAAGTTATACACCAAGTACAAGATTCACTCTAAGCATACCTCCTGCTATCTAGCATGGGAAAATGAAAAGATTGAGGTGTTCAATAAAAACCTCTCTAACATTCTACAGAAGATGGTTGGTCAGAACAAGAAGTGTTGGCCGGATAAACTCCCCAAAGCCCTCTGGGCATATCAGACGATGACTAGTAATTCCACCCAGGAGACCCCATACTCCCTTATGTATGGAACTGAGGCCGTCCTACCCATCGAGATTCAATTTCCCTCATTGTGCATAGCAGTCAATGACCAGCAAGCACCATATAGAGTGGCAGGGATCCGCCTAGCTGAATTGGAAGCACTGTACAAGAATAGGCTTCATTACTTGCATAATCTGGAAAGGCATCAGAGCAGGATGGCTCGAGCTTTTAAAAGGAAGGTTCTCCTTTGATAATTCCTATAGGGTGACTTGTTACTAGCCCTGAGAGTGCCAATGATTCCCGACCGGAAACCACCCAAGATGGAACTCAAATGGGAAGGACCATTCATTGTTCATATGGTTTATGCCAATGGTGCGTACTCCCTGGTGACCATGGATGGTGATCATATAATTCCTCCCACCAATTCCAAGTACCTTAAGCAATATTTTTCCTGACCCTAAGGGGTCCTCCATGACCTTAAACTAGATTATGGTCCCGCACGACCTTAAACTGTCTGTCTTGTATGACCCTAAACTGCACACTCGTCCCGCATGATGTTAAACTGTATGTCATCCCGCATGATGTTAAACTGTATGTTGTCCCGTATAACGTTAAACTATATGTTGGCCCTGCATGACCCTAAACTGCACACTCGTCCCATATGACATTAAACTGCATTTCGTCCCCCATGATGTTAAACTGTATATCGTCTCGCATGACATTAAACTATATGTCCTCCCTCATGACATTAAACTGTATGTCGTCCCACATGACATTAAACTATATGTCATCTCGCATGACGTTAAACTATATGTCGTCTCACTTGACGTTAATCTATATGTCGTCCCGCATGATGTTAAACTGCATGTCGTCTGGCATGACGTTAAACTAAATGTCGTCCCACATGACGTTAAACTATATGTCCTCCCGCATGACGTTAAACTATATTCCATCCCACATGATATGAAACTGTATGTCAATCCGGCATGACCCTAAACTACACACTCATCCCGCATGATTTTAAACTTTATGTCACCCCGCATGATGTTAAACTGTATCTTCAAGAACTACGTGTGGCTTGATTCCCATCCTCATGGGATACGTAGGACCGCCTGACCATTTGGATTTCGGGTCCAGCCCCATCTCTTAGAGACCATCTGATATCTCGTTCACCTATGCCCATTTGCTTGTCCCCCTCCATGAGGGGGATGTATAGGTGTGCTACAGGGTTATACCCTCTTTCACATTGGGTTATTGGAACCATGCCCCCCTTCTCTTGAGAATTTTTTATCTCCATCCCCTCTTAGGTCAAGCCCCTCTACCCTTTGCAGTGGTTCACCAATGTATCAAGAGTACTCTGGTCTACGACCGGGTGTGTCAGATTCAACTTGTGCAAGTTTTCATCCACTTCTAAGGCTTCATGCTCCCCTTCATTTGGGCCCTCAATATCTTTCACACCCAAAGGGACCCCCAAAAACGGCATGGATACCATGCCTAAGGGCTCTCCTACCATTACGGGACAATGCCCTCAAGGGTTTCAGACAACAAATTGATATAAATCCCATGTTGCGAACATGGTCAGCAGTCGATGTTCATTTGTTTGTCTCCATTTTAGGCTAACACGACAGGATGCTGTGTTTCGAACATTATCAACAGTAATACTCCGTCATCACGCCATCTACTTCAGGCATTGAATGTTGGTTGCATGATTCACATTATGTTCCACCCCATCACGTCCATGTGGAATCTCAACACTCTTGGCATTATCCCTCAGTTCACCTCCACACGTCAGGGAGACAAAGCTGTAATACGGCGTCCTTATGGACTCCCACGGTCTGAGCTCTAAGACTATAAACTAAGATCTTCATTAAGGGCTATGTGTTGCTCAATCCTCATGCCATTGGGATATGTGAGATTACCCGGACATCATGTTTCCAGGTCCAGCTAAACTGGGTGCTAGTTTTTCTTGCCCCTTATTATCGGACCCTCACTGGCCTCTCAGTCCGAGTCTCCTCTCCTAGAGTTGTGCATGGTGATGATATGGACCTCTTCCTCATTCACATTGCGTATGATTTATCCCGTAGTGCGCACTCCTTCAGGTCCAAGCCACATGACCTTAAACTGTGCGGGTGGGTATAATCACATGACCCTAATCTGTGATAATATCGTCATGGCCACACGACAAAAAAACGGCACTGCATTGTGATGACCTCATCATAGGGGACATCACGTTGGGTATCAGTCATTGACCATACCATTAGTCAACACATGTATATAGATTGATTCTTGAGGCGATGCCAAGAATTTATACCCTAGGCCTATCACTTTAAAAAAACCCATTTACCTTAATGGATAAACAAGATACATCAAATAACGCTTCTCTTGGTGCGAGGGCTAGACCAGCACGCCCCTTTCATCTTTTTCACTAGTACCCTACTAGGACCCTATCAAAAACTACATGTGGCTTGATTCCCATACTTATGGGTTACGTAAGAATGCCAGAACACTTCTCCATAGGTCCCGAAAACATTTCGTGTTCGGTCCCTTGACCTAAACACACCCCCAAGGAACACATGGTGAGTTAGGCGTATGTCTTCATTCACGACGGGTTTCATAATCACCTTACCATGTTCCCCTACACGTCTCGTCGATCCTTGGTCTGAGTTCTAAGACCTTAAACTAGGACCCTTTAAATAACTATGTGTGTATTGATTCCCATATTTATGGGATTCATAGGAACACCAAGACATTTCATCTCGGGTCTAGCCCTGGGAATCACAAATCCCATACTTTATCCCACCATCGGCCCCTTGGAATGACCCTTCGAGGAGGCGTGTAACCGAACTATTTACCCTGAACAAGTTCTGGATGCCCCATAATGATATTGGGAGGCAACAGTTACCTCATCGGAGAGGTCCCGTCTAAAAGTAGGTATGATCCACGATCAGATTAATGCACGCACCTAATGTGTTTCCACCACTGTGGCGTAATTTTTGGAGTGTTGGATTCTATTTGGGCAAACCACCACATCAATTTCCATGCTTCATGTTCCCCTTTATTCGGATCCTCATCCTCTTTCATGTTCGAAAAAACCCCCTAACAGTATGGATGCTCGACCTATGGTCTGCCTACTGTCCTGGGCCAACATTCTAGAAGACTGATCAAGTTTGAAGGGAACCCCTAACAGTATAGATTCATGACTTATGGTCCACCTACTGTCCTCGGCCAATGTTATGTAAGATTGATCGATGATATTTGAGTTGGGTCCCGTGTTGCTAACATGCTCAGCAGTCAACCACCATTTGTTGTCCTCATTTTAGTCCAATGCAATAAGGATGCTATGTTTCGAACATAGTCAACAGTTTTCCTTCATTCCCACTCCTCCCACAGTGTTCCGAATTTGGTTAACATGATTCTCATTTTTCATTCCCCTATGTTCGGACTAATTCCAATTCTCCGGGCATTTCCCCGCTCGTGATCTAGAGAACATTGAGAAGATGATGCATCGATCGGTCGGAGGTCCTCTACATTTGGATGGGCCTCCATCTCCTCCTCAGAAATCGAAGTTCAAACTTCGAATACCCGAATCCTGGTTTATGTACCCCCACGAAAAGCAGATTTTGCACCTTCTTGAGTTTTGTGTGCTGCCCAGGACTTTTGGGCGCATGGATCCCCTCGAGTTCTGCATTATGGTGTTCCCCTCAGAATCTAACCATTGTGAACCCTCGCCGATCCAATTCCTAGGGGGAGAATTTGTTGATGCCGAAAAATGATCAGTGGCTAAACAAGGTTTCAAAACGACAAAGCGAAGTCATATTTGGATATGGCGACCCATTCCAGGGGACCCAGAGGAAATGCATGAAACAAATGACGAAGTGCGTGAAAAAATGTGCCCTGTGCAGAAAATTCCGGGATTCGCGAAGATTCCTCGGCACAGGCGCGAAATAATTTCGCACCCGCACCCCGCACGATTGAAATTTCTCGCCGCTGACCTTGACATGTAATTATTTAACGTAGACCTATTTTTCACGCCGCTGGATTCCTATAAATAGAAGGATACCCCCTTCCATTTTGGGGCTGAAGAATCTAAATTGGCTCTCGTGCACGAAATCGGCATTCCACACATGCACAATATGGACTTCAGGTACGATTCTTTTCACACCCAGTCGCCCCGGGGTCATCCTTCACAAGAGATCCCCTTTTCCTTAGACTAAATTCTACTCCTTTTGGGGTCCTCCCCTTACGCGAAATTCCTTCCATTGCATGCATGCTAGTCAATTGCGTGTAATTTCTTCAATTACGTGCACCTATGTCCTCGCGCGCGACCTCTGCCACTTGCGCGCAATTCATACCCCTTTCATGCAATCCTCCAAGTCGCGCATGAAGCCTCTAACACCAATTTCACACAAGCATTACCTATTCACGACATCTCGGTGTTTTTTCATGTAGACATTTTATTTCACTTGCAGACCTCAGAGGTTGTGCGCAATCACCCCGGGACCTCTCATCTTAGTGCTCCCCGGGCGCCCCAGTGCACGATCTCCTGATTCCCCTTTTATGTATTCCATCTGTGGGTGTCTCTCGTGCCCTGTGCATATGCACTATGCACTGTTTTCCCGTGCGACCATCTAGGCTCGTACGAAGAAACTTCAATGTCCCCTAGACAATACCACACGTTGTATTTCTTTTCTTCATGTTTTTTTCGCATAGGCACACTAAGAGTTATTTCTTCTTCGTATATCCACGCTAACGTGGACCCCTCGATGGCTCGCTCTGTGAATCCCCCTTGTTATGGCCTTTCCAGTGCCTTCCCTCCCATAAGGAGCAGAGGGTACCAGTTATGTATGTCCTAAGGGTGTGGAGAAAACCCTCCTCGTCTGAGCTGTAGGACCTTAAACTGCCAAGCACCATCATCCTCAGCACATGGTGTTAAAATGTGACCTGGCCCCGTGCGTCACACATAGGGTCCCCCACCTCGGACATTCTCCACGCCCACTCATCTCCATGGATATGGGATCACCCCCCACATGGGATGATATCCTCCTTATCAAGTAGTATTTTTTCGTAGGGAAGGGCATCCACCTTAGTGTAAGCCCCTAACCTTTCTTGCAGGAGGTATCACCCATGTTCCACTTTAATCCCTCAGTTCCAAGGCTAGACAAGGGCATGATGGGAAATAGTGCTTCTCATTTCTTCCATCCCATATCCCTCTCCCACTGTGATTTCTTTTCATCAGGTCTCCATCCTGAAGTAAGTCCAGGCACCTTGGGCCACTCAATGCGTAATCCCCTCTTCATTTCCTACAAATGCACCTTTCACAATGTGGTCATCAGGACTCTGCTAGATCTTTTTTCTCACACCGAGCATGTCTCCCATGAGCTTAGAGTGAGTACCGGCCATGACACACCTTGGGCCACTTCAGAGCGTATGCCCCAAATTCCCTAGTCCCGCATGACGTTAAACTGAATACCTGAACTACGTGGATTTTGATCCATGTCAAGGCATGGTACGTAGGAAGCCTCCATGAGGTTCAAGCCCCAACACCTTGGGCCACCTCAGATTGTGTTCCCCAATCCAACACCTTGGGCCGCCTCAGAGTGTAAGCCCCAATCCATCACCTTGGGCCACCTCAGAGTGTAAGCTCCAATCCATCCCGAACTACGAAGACTTTGATCCATGTCAAGCCATGGTATGTAAGAAGCCTCCATGAGGTTCAAGCCCCACCAACCATGGGACACCTCAAAGCGTAAGCCCCAAATAACCTCTCCCCACATGACGTTATACTGTATACGCCATCTGAACTATGTGGGCTTTGATTCCCCACCATAGGGATACATAGGAAGCCTCCATGAGGTTCAAGCCCACCACCCATGTCTCATATTGATCTCTTCGTCGAGCCCGCGTGTCTTGGGAATCTCTTACCCTAACCCCGAGGTTCCACTCCCTTTGGGTCCCATCCATGCATCTATTCTTGATGGTCGCCTCCTCATTTGTCCCATCATCCCATCGAACTACGCTGACCTTGATTCCCCGCCACGAGGATACGTAAGAAGTCTCTTCGAGGTTCAATCCCAAAACCATCATCTATACTGATTCTTACCCAGCCCACCATATCCTGGCAGAATCATGCCACCTCATTCATTTCCACAGCATTCGGGAATCCACCCACGCGTCAGCCCGAAACTCAGTGTCCCCTATAGGGGTTTCACCCATCTGATCCACTCTAACAAATGTTTGGATTAGTCCGAACCATCTCATTTGGACGTTAAAATCGCGGCATACCCTTTGCTAAACATTGGAAGCTGAGAAAACCTCAGACACTTTCAAATGGAATATAATTCCCTGTGTTCAATGTGGGATGCCTCAGGGTTCTGCACCCCCAAGAAGCCCTATAATAAGGGACAAAATATAGACATGCCAATCCCCTAGCATCAAGACACGTCAGTGGTGCCCAACGTGACTACTCCCCCAAACAAAGGTTTCTGCCCTGACTGGACCCCATGGAACATCTTGACAGAAGTAGTGTAATTAACTAGTGTCCATGAAGATATGGTGCTGGGAAGAGTTTCACGAACACATCTTAAATATATGAGGGAGACCCGAACTAGGTGACAAGATCCGAGAATGAATCCACAGAAGGAAGAACCGACAACCCATCATCCCATTTCGACGAAGGAGCATACGTCCCCGAATAAGTATCGGAAGCCACCCGCCTTTGGAAGGCAGGAATGTGGGGTAATACAGGCATGCCAATCGCACTCAGGTAGGCAGATGCACGTTCCCCAGCAAAAGCGTCAAAAACAAAATGAATAATGGAATCCTAACAGAAATATCTAATAAGAACTATGTAAAAACATTAACCATATAATTTAATAAGATAAATATTCCTAAAAATAAACCACCAAAAAAGAACTAAAAAAATATATCCCAATAAAAACTATACTCATGACTTATTCTAAAAATATAACTTGAAAAACTTCTACTGATGACACTAATGGACACAATAGAGATAGTTCCTTAGAGTCTTCAAAAAAGAGGGACTTGAATTCCCCAAAGCCCCACAAAAAAAGTATAAAGGTGGTCTCTTATTTTAATTAGGGAAAATGATTAATAGATACTAAAAACCCCCTCCCACCTACACATCCAATTTAGGCTCATTCAGATTCATATTATCACTCGATAGGTTGTATCCAGTCAAACTATGTAGAACTAAGGTGTAACCCATCATAGGTTTCATTCACCTCGCATAACCCACATAATAACATATTAAAAATAAAAAAAGGAAAAAAGAATAGTAGATATGATGATTGGGTGAATACCTCCCCCAAATAAATAAGCTTCATAGAATTTATGATGAAATTCTTGGGAGAGAAGATCATGAGTTCTACAAAGTGATCAACAAACTCCTTCACCAACCACTCAATATGAAGAAGGATTATGAACTCAAAATCCTTATCAATCTTTACATTTTTTGGAAATAATCCCTAAATGGAATCCTTCTCAAAAAATTCCCAAGACATTTTCTAATTCAATAGAGAAGGAACCATTAACTCCAACTAATCTCAACTCAACCCATCTAGTAAATTCATATTATCTCTCACCCTTAAACCTTGAAGACTCATGATATAACTGAGGATCCCCTCAATACATTATTGTAAAAACATACTACAATCAATCCATGATCTCTACATGAAGAGGGAAGATATTAATTTAGGATGTTAGAGATGGGTTCCAAGAGAAAATATTGGACTTATTCCACCACTCTGTTGAGAGAATTGGTAGATATTGGAGCTGAAGGAATATTCTTTATGTGATGAAGAGATCCACCAATATGACTATCCTTAAAAATGATACTTCTATATTATTTGATGAACAATATAAATTAAATATCATAATAACAAAATTGAGGAACATTATTAATTTCTGTATCATAATTTAAACCAAATGACACGATCATCAAATAAGGGGGACATTCAAAAACTAAAATATGGTAAAATTAGGTATATCATTCACACATCATTAAATCACATTATGATTAAAAACACAAACATAAAGAAAACTATATTTCCATGAAAATCAAAATCTTTTATTGATAATAAATGTAAAACCCATTTCACTAAGCCATGAATTTGAGAAAAATTACCCTTGTACTTCAAGAATAGAATAATATCTATAAAAGGATTCATTATAATTAAAAAATAATAATATAATTTCAAAACATTATTCAAATTTAAAATAAATAAAAATGTAAATGATGTCTATTTTTAATGAATTTACCTCAAACCGCAGCTTAGTTTTAAAATAGTTTCCCAATGAAATAGTTAAATTTATTGTTCAAATACCAAATGAGAAAATAAAAATTGTTTTTTAAACTGTCCATAAAAAAATGGGGTTTAGGATCAAAAGTTTTATGAAATTACCCTTTATCACCAATATTATACTCTAATAATTAATCAAAACAAAATACAATATCAAATATCAATAAAAAACTAAATAAAAATATATAAAGGATATAAAAAGTTATTTAATCAACGAATAACAATGTGAAACAATATTTGTAATAATAAAATATAAGAATGGGATAAAAAAATATAGGAAAGATGTATTGGTGTGAATGGTTTGGCTTCATATTTCGGTGGGCACTACATCAACCCTACAATAGCATCTTCGATGTCCATAGAACTATACATATATACCCCACACAATTTAACATGCCATGTGATATAAGTATGAAACCCCTGTTATTCATCCACGTTCACCCCAAAATGAAAAATAACACACAAAATCCCATAAATAACTCCTATGTTATCCATAATTGTTTTTTCTATCATTGATAAACCAAAAAGGGGTCCATTAATGGATGAATATTCTATAACGTAATTCATGAATACCCATGGAAACTTTATTTTCTAAATAAAAATAAATTTCTAAACTCATCCCTAACCTATCTCTTGAATCCCAATGTCATTATTTATATGCTACCCGACTCCCCAAATAACAAGTGAGATTTTTAAGAACTTATTCTTTCAAAAAACCTAGGCTATAATACTATTTTCTATGAACCTAAAGCAGATGACTTTTCCTGTCACCTAGGTTGGCTCAACACTAGGTCCGAACAGTATTCTTGATCCCCATGGGTTGTTAAATAGTACATGGGAATCAAGGAAACCACTATATTAATTAGATTCACCCTAACATCTGAGAAACTATACATTGAAACATTTAATAAGAATCTAGAATGTTTGGTATATATATTGGGTGTTTATAAAAAAACTAGATAAGTAGAACCCAATGAATAAATGAAAAATGATTCAAAACAAGTAAGAGTGATCAAAATAATTGTTATCAATATACAAAATCATACAAAAATAAATATACAACCATGATAAAAAATAGAATACAACATTATGAGTGGTTGTATTAGATTATATAATAATATATCAAAAAATGATAGAAAAACCAAAACCAAATAGATAAATGACCTCCATATAACCCACAATTGATCACCATGTCCAAACAAAATCATGGTTGGCCCATGATAATAGTAACCAATCTAAAAAAGTGGAAATTATATTATACATGAGATCTACACACACAAACATGGGTGTGTGTGTTCGGTGTGATCTAATAGGCAAAATTGGATATCACCAAGGATTAAATGTAATTTATTACCATGAAAAAAATAAAATAATGATATAGTTAAATACTATAAAAATTAAGATTTTCACTTTAACACTAGTGTAGTGAAACAAAACCACATACTCTCATTTTAAATAATAAAATATTTCTCTTTATGTTAAAAAGTGAAATATCTATATAGATGTAAAAATAATTTAAATATAAAATAAGGGCCCTTGATTTTAAATTAAAAATATTGAACCATTCTCTATCATTTTAATACAATTAGATAAAATCCCTAGACTAAAATTAATCATTCATCATTTTATTTTATAACAG
This sequence comes from Viscum album, assembly GCA_963277665.1. Classification (NCBI taxonomy): domain Eukaryota; kingdom Viridiplantae; phylum Streptophyta; class Magnoliopsida; order Santalales; family Viscaceae; genus Viscum; species Viscum album. The sequence goes on from OY728158.1 coordinate 1,472,700,301, forward strand.
ATTTACAAAATAATATTTTAATAAATTTAAAAAATAAAACCAACCATAAATAATAAAATCATAGCAAGATCATGCAACACTATATCAAGAAAATAAAACTAAGGTTATTAAATTAAATAATTCTACCAACTAAAAAGGATCAAGGAAACTACAACTCCACAATGAGTGTTTGGGGTTTGATGTCGAGCTCCTCTAGATTTATAGGGTTTACCCTATTGCTATCATGGATTTTCATCATCCGTTGGCCATGCATAATAATTTTATAGTGAGATGTAGATAGAGTATGCGATGTGGAGAGTGGTTGGCATAGGTAGGAGGGTGTGTGTGGTCATCTAACATCACAATCAGATCTTGTATAAGGTTGTGACACGTTAATTAATTATTATGAATGTATGAAAATGGAATATGATACGGGAAAGAAAGTGGAACCCATATTAATTTTCTCATTATTAGTGTCTTTATATGGGGTCCCACTTCCCATCAAAATTGGGGGTGCATTAAGATTCATCCAACCAATAATGAGGGGGTGGGGGTTACTAAAAAATGGGTATTGATCGTCTTTTGAAAGGCGAAAACATAATGGTACTCTCCCAAGGATCTATAGTGAGGTGATCCTAATGATACTATAAACACATGACCTACTACATCCCTATATTTCTTCATAAAAAATACACAATCCACATGAGTAGTCCATATTGATCACCTCAGGGGAACAACCCTCACGTACCAGTATATAACATAAGTATGTGGACACATTCCCATGTGTTATCAAAAATAGTGTAGAATAAGTTGATTTCTCACACATAGTAACTCAGTTTCCCATCACTAAATTAAGGTGGTGGTGAGAAAATAATAAAATAATAGTCACCAGATGCATCATAAGAAAAAATAATATCACTACACATCCAAAACCATGGCATGAAATAGTCACATTGACATTATATAATCATTAAATAATAATAGATAAACCTAATGGGTTATGAAATCATAATTAGCAATTAATGATGATCTCAAATGAATTAGGACATTTTTTTATTATGTTCAAAAATGGACTTTGAATATTTATAAATCATAATTACAATTCCATTCCACTTCATATAATAAATATTTTTAAAACCCCATCCAAAACCATTTAGAAACATAGTCCCATTTTATAATAAAACTCTCAAACATGGATTTTTTTATGTAATATAAAAAACATGTCCTAATACCTATAACAACTGTCATAACCATTTTACACAACCCCTTATTTAATTTCTCAAATTATTAGATTTCTAAAACATTTAATACTAAAATGATACATTAATTCTATAAGGAAAACCTATTATGCCTCATTAAAATTTCATGAAACGGATTCATAATACAATAAGAAAACAACATACAAGAATATTCAGTAATAAAAATGATATTTATCAATCTTTATATCTTCATGAATTGAACAAATTGTGCAACAGAATTGAAACACCCCCAAAAAATTTAGTTTGAATCAAGTAACAATGTTATTGTTTCTTTGACGAACAAAAAAAATAGGTCCCATCATATATAGATCATAAGTAACCCGAACCCCATGTTATATCCAACCAAAACCAAAAATCCATACTTTCACATGGGTTAGGGTTCTATGAATAATTAAAAACCTAATATATCTATAATATTGAATGAATTAGGGTAAATTATAGGAATATGTGTAACATACATTGAAACTAACATTGAATATGATGAAGGGGAGATAAAATCAATAAAGGGGACAATTGGATATCTCCCATAATCTCTTTAGACTCAGCATTATCAGTCATATAGTAAGTGAGAAGAAGAGGACCTTAAACCCAGGGGAGAAAATAACTCATTTCATTATTTCAGTGATTTTTAGTAAGGCGTACAGTTTTTAACCATTCTGTAATAATTTTAGATCCACTAACTAGATAACCACACCTAATTTTTATTTTTACATCATAGCTTCCTATAACGATGTATAAATATGTGGGTCACCCCTACATTTAATCCAAGACACACCGTTTCTTATATAACACCATACTCATCCAAATACTTTGCATGAACCTTGAAAACCCCTACATATAAAAAATTTGATTATTTTAATAGTTTTCTATAAATTATATGTGGTTTCTCAAAACCACATAGTAATAGTGAATCTTATTAAAAAACATTGGAAATTAAATATTATGGAATTAAACTCGGTAAAATTATTACATGCCTATAACTAAATAATATTAAATAAAATAGTGAAAATGGGCACTATAATTATACACTCTTCCAATTTCCTCCCCTAGAATGTTCATGATCAATGAAAATTATAACGAAACCTAGAACCTCCCCACTGTAGATGTTAATGTGGGTGGTTCAAGGAGAACTTATGAGTGTTTGATGGGAAATGACAACCATACAACATGAAAAAAACATAGAAAATACAGACTTAAAACCATAAATAACACGAATTGTAAATATGAACAACCCTAAACTCAACCATCAAATTGTGATCCGTAAGTAAATGGAGTCTTGAAACCATATTCCTACCATTTACAATTCATCTAAGACTGTATATTAAATATAAAACACACAAAAAAGAAACAGGTAGCATATAAAAACAAATCCTCTACAAAATAACTATGAAGAGAAAATATTACACTAACCACACACAACTATCAATAAAGTAGTTGATAAAAAATAACCCAAAAAACATGTAATGAGAAAAAAATCATATTAAATCCATAAAGGAATCCATCACTATAAAATTTACATAAAAATACCATCAAGTCACAAACTAAAACCAAATTCATTAAAATACATCATGGGATCCCACATCGTGTAATAAAACTCCACAAGGATAAAAAAATACCTCAACCGAAAAAGATAATCTCAATGTGAACTCAATAAAACCAACCAAAATATATCCATCACATAATCTAAACTAGTGTGCCAAATTTATTTGTTACTCAATAATAGAAACAAGTGTTCAAAATAATATTATATTAAAAAACCATCATCCTAAAATATATGATCATATATAAAAGATACAATAAAAAATAACATCAATTATGGACAAGGAAAAAGAAAAAACAACTAAAATCTAACTCAAAAGGATCAAAAGACAGTCAAAGAAAATATCTTGTAAGAACTAGCTCAAATTTTCAACAAACATATTTACTAAAATATAAAGCATAAAAAAGAAACAAAAATATATGCTCCTAGAAAACAATAAAAATCCCCAGAAAAACTACAGCTTAGCCTTCTTAAAAAAACCCAATGTGATAGACCACTAATGGTGAGCTATGTGTCCACATTACTGATAGGTTCATGGAGACTTCAAACAAGTGGGATTAGAGTACCCAGAATACCTAAACGAAAACCACATGAGTATTCCATTATTCTCATAATGGAAAACAAGTCAATGATACTAGAAAAACACTCACCCAATCACATATCTAAATGGGGAACATCCATCTTCATATCCATACTCAATGGGTTTCCTTCAGTCAGACTAGGTAAAATTGTGTTGTCACTCATCATAGGTATCCATTACTGGTCAACTAATAATTTAATTTCCCTCTCTATGCAATATTCAAAATATGATAGGGAATAATCTTGAACAAATAATATTATATTGGGGTGAATACATAATCTAATAAAATATTTTTTTCATAGGATCATTGAAGCCTTACTTGGTAGAAACTATAATAAGCTCCTTTATGTAATGAACAAATTTCTTCACTGACCACATGCCATAATAAAGTATCATGAACTAAATATTTTTCATAACATTATTATTATTATGAAATAACCGTTTATCAAGATCTATCATTAAAATTTCACAAGAAATGTTCTCACAGAACTAATAACTAAATATAAAGTCCCATCATACTCAGAAGGATCAAACTACAAAATGCACAATTGCACTAACCGTTGAATCCTAAGAAGTATCAAGATAATTGGTGATCAACTTAATATTTTTTATTTACACAAACAACAAAAAAATCCTTGATATCAAAAAATATGTGGATAATTTTTATTCATAAATATTCCTAAGGGATTCAAGATCAAATTATTTTTTGAATCCAATTGTTAGTTTAATGTATGAGTAGAGTCCAAAAATTAATAAATATTTGCTATGGAATGAGAAAAATACAATATAATGATCATCCTTAGAACTGGGTCTCTTATATTCCTTATTAAAATATATTTAAGGCATATTATAAAGAACACAATATAGGAACATAGTAAATTCATGTCTCTCAATGTATACAAAATAGATAAATCACCAACAAAGGGATGCATCAAAAAAATATCTATTAAAACAAGGCATACCATTTACATAATTAAATAATTGTTTTCCTTGAAAACCACTAAATAAAAAAATACATCTATATTAAAAATATTAACACCAATTTAAAATAATTAAAAAAAATTACGAAAAACATATACATTAAAATGATCACATGTCTTATTTTAAAATAAAAATACTGAGGTAAAATTCCTCAATCCATTTGAAAGATAACAAAATCATTCTATAGAATTATAAAGGTTTAAAATAATTCAAAAATTTAATAAGTTCACCTTTATAATAATTTAGAAAATCCAACTTTGGTGTTCTATTATTCTAAAATTCTATAATTAAATAAACTGATTTATCAAATACCGTATGAAGATCAAGAAAATTCTTTTTCAAATTACCTCAAAAATATAATTTGTTTTGATAATTGTTTTTATAAAATTCCTCATTTTCACCCAAAATGAACTTTTATGTGACGATCAAAAAAAATATATATTAACACACCATGGAAAAATAAATTTAATAACATAAAACAACAATAAAAACGCTTTTAATATATCTACAACAAGTGGAAACAACCTTAGAGAAAATATAGAATAAAAAGAGGTCATAAAATGGTTGAAATGAGGTAGATAAGTACAAAGTTTGTCTAGATGGTTTTATGACCTAGTTCTAACTCTAGAAGTGGATCTATGAAGCTCTCGGAACCATATTCATAGGCTCTACATGGTTTATTGGACCATGCAATCTAATAGTGAAACTCCATTTCTTTATCAATTTCACCCCAAAACATGAAATAACTCACTAAATCAGTTAAATAAATAACAGAGGATTCAAAATACATATTCCCACATCAATGAAAATTAAATATAGTTAGGAATGGAAATTTATTCCAAGACACAAGTCTCGAAAACCCATAAATACATTGGGTTCTGAAAAGAAAGGGATAATAATAATTTTACCGCACCAACCTCTCAAGTCCTAAAATAATTATCTCCATATTAATATACTATCCAAAGAAAAAGTATATTTTTTGATAACCCAATACATTTAATAACCTAGGATTATATATACTTTATAATGAACCAACCCATGTTTTCATTCCATGTCACCAGGGATAGCCAACCACTTGGCATAAAAAAGAATACTTGATTCCCCATGAAAGAATCTAGTTCCTATGAATTCATTAAACCACTATTGGGAATAGTTTCTCCGTTAAATCAATGAAAAAACAACATCCCATTTACTAAAAATCTGAACTAGATCATTGATATGTTGGGTTTCCAAAAATCCCAAATAAGAAAAATTGAATAAATAAATGGAAAACTAATCCCAACAAAAAAGTACGATCCAAATCATTTATAACAAGATAAAACATCATATATAACTAAATATAAAAATTGGATTACAATTGACATAAATTACATAACAAATGATAAAAAATTTGGAATTAAAAAATAAATACCTAAACCAAACCACTATAACATCTCCATACAACCCATGATTTGTCACCACATACCAACTCACTCATCTCATAACAAGTAAAATGATATCTAATTTAATACAGAACTAGGAACCAATATAAGTCAAGATATATTCATACATGAACACATGTGTGTATATAGGGTGTAAGATAACATGATCATATTGTTCTAACAATGGAGTCCATGCAATTTTCTATATGAACCAATTTATAAATTTTAATATCAAATATAATAAAAAATGTCATTTTTCATTTTAACATTGGATTAGTGAAACTCAACTACATACAGTAATTAGAAAGAATAAAACATTCATTTTAAAATAAAACATACTAAATCCCAACTCAATAGTAAAATAATTTAAAACTAAAATTATGACCTTTAACAGTGAAGTAGAAAAAATTTAACAATTTTCTTAATTTCAATTCATTTATTTAAAATCCTCAACATGAAACCGACTATCCCTCTTTTAATTTTTGGCCATGTTTCTAAAATATATCATTATATTAGTTTAAAAAACCCAACCTTTTATAATAAATGTAAAATAATATATGGAACCACTATATAAAGAGAATACAACCAATGCAATAAAAGTTAACGGTACTAAAAAAAGGGAACCACGCATCTGTATAGAGTATCTGGGATTCAGCCTCGATCTCACAAAATGTTTTAATGTTTTTCTATATAAGTGTAAATGGTGGATTCTTATTGAGGTGATGTATGAAAAATCGATTAAAAATTTGAAAAAATTAGGTACCATGATGAGTAGAGGACATTAGTAGCATGGTGATTACGGTCATTAAATATTTATAAGTGGATTAGGTTCAATTCCATGAAGGATGGAGGCTTTCATTGGTGTACAAAAATGTGAGTTATAATCTTGTCCAGAAAAAGGAACCCTTACCATGATGATCATTCTAATTATCTCCATATGGGTTCACTTATATCCCATTAACATATGTGGACCATTTAGGTTCCTACAACATATAAAAAATTGGGGTTGGTGTTTTTATTAACAAAAAAGTGGCATCAATATTGTTTTAAAATGACGAAGTGTCATTGGAACTCCCTAGGTTTTATAGTGAGATAATCCAAATGAGACTGTAGAAATGGAACCAATTATAGGCTTATATTTCATCCTTAGAAAAAGAAAAAATCAAATCGATTATACCACATTGACCCTGTTTCAGGATCCCTATACAAATTTAGTTCATAACACAACTATTGGTAAACTAGATAAGGTGTGATCCAAATTAATGTAGAAATTGTCAATATCTTCTACATAGTTACAAGAGTACCCATGATAAAACCAATGTTATGGTGAGAGAACAATCAAAAATAATTCATCCCGTAAATCAAAATTATAAAAAATAAATCTTACACAACCTTCATCACTATCAAATGAAATAACCCATTTCACATTATATAATCATCACATAATAAGAAACAACCCATAATGGATGAATCAAGTTTATGGGGAAATCCCTGATTTCCATATAATAATCAAGATATTTTTACAATGTTCCAAATGGGACTTTGAAAAAACCCAACATGAAATCTGATTACCTTTGTATTTATTGTTTATCTACCTTGTAAATACCCTTTAGAAACTAATTATAAATACACCCCATATTTTAAATCATTATTTAAAATAAGGTTTTCTTTCATAAACAACCATAAAAGGGGAATATACCCAAAAATTACTCTCCAATCTATTTTAATGTTCCCATAGGAATATATAATAGTTGTTAGAATATAAAAACATTTAATTTTAAAGATATCAAATAATTTCACAAATAAAATTTTTATCCAAAGTATTAATTTCCTAAAATAAATTTATATTACCATTAAAAAAGTTACCCATACTTAAATGTTCATAAGAAGTGAACTCAAAAACCTCAAGAACATTGTGAATTGAGAAATTAAGAAATAAAACAAAAAACCTACCATAAACTGATTGTAAATTAAGTGGACACATTCCACCTTTCATGGTGATAATCTAAACAAGGATGATACACCCTATATGGACCATATGAAACTGAAACTCTAGTTTAAAATAAACCCAAACATGAAACTGATACTTTTAAATTTAGTATTGTTATTGTACGAAGGAAAAAACTAGGTTAAATGAAATAGGGAAAATGGGAGGAATGAATTTATATAATACGAAGGGATTTACCTTGAAAACCATTAGGAATATGAGTAAATAAGGCCAAAATCAATGAAGGTTATGGTTGAAACTCCCCCTTCATCTCCCTAGAGTGGGATGAATGAGTGGGATGATATGAGAGGATAATAGGATCTTAAATCCATAGTGGGAGGATGAATATTATATGTAAATAGAATCAGGGTTGGATTCAAGGTTTTGGAACATGGTTTGAGTAACCATGCAATGAATATATAGTAGACGTCATCTATAGAACCAATACCCCCCACCGCGCCCCCCACAATTTTGGCCTTATGCTTTCCTTTAACCATATGCCATCCATATGAGGAGCCCGACACACAAACTAGTATAAATTGTCAACTAGATAACTCTACATAGTTTTAATAACCATTAAATAATTATGAAAAGTCCCATATATAAGTAATTATATTATTTAAAAAAATTTATCTTGAATATTTGTGGTTTTATTTAACTCTTCAGTTACTATGAAATAGAATAAAATTTCTTAAAAATTAAATATTTTGGTTGGAAAAACCAAAAAATTAAAACTATCCCATACATAAAAAAACAATAATAAAAACAATACCCACACAAGAGTGTTATATTAATAATTTTTGAGTCAATAAGGATTCCTTATGAATTTTCCATTCCTTTTTATTTTGAAAATCACAAAAACTCTATCTTAAGACAAATTTTTTTCCCTATGTTTTACATTCAGAAGGAAAATTTTCCTTCCCCTGGGAAATTTATCCTTTCCATGCTCTCATTGTTCATAATATAGTCGAACTCATTTTTCTTCTAAGTGTAAAATCTGGTTACGCAACTAAAACCTCATAATTATATAAATACTTAGATATAGAGCATTCTGTTTTCACGATATGAATCTAGACTCTGAATTCCTCATAATTCAGACTCTGAATTCTTCTGAATTCAGACTCTGAATTCTTCTGAATACAGACTCTGAATTTTCTAAAATTCAAACTCTGAATTCCACAGAGTTTAGACTCTATATTCCTCCTTATTCAGACTCCGAATTATTCAGAATTAAAACTCTGAATTATTCATAATGCATACTCTAAATTCTTCTGAATTCAGACTCCAAATTGTATAAAATTCAGACTCCAAATTCCTAAAAATTTAGACACTTATGTATATAGAATTCAGACTCCGAATTCCATGATAAACATAATCTGAATATTCATGTGATTTTTTGTTAGATTCCGAACTTTCTTACTTACACTCAGAAAACTTAATTTGGTTAAGAAATCATATTTTTAATTATCTTTGTCATTGTTATAAAATAATGTCGTGCATTCTGTTACTAACTAACTATTGTTTGCGTGAAACGTGTATGGGTACCTCTGAAATTCAAGGAAAAATTTGACTATTGGAGGATGGAGACAGCCGTTGGAAATGTTCCTATAAATATGAGCTCATTTGAATGATCTCAACACTGTTCTATGACTCTAGAGATTACATGTTGCTGAAGTGATCTAAAAAGAGATACTTTCATGCATTCTATGTACTGATCATATTGTTCAGAATTGCTTCACGCGACTCTGAATGTTGTTGAGTACATTCAAGGGCTTCAGGGGATAGGAAGATAGAGGTGCCGACTACCTTGAAGCTCGAGGGCTTCTGGGGATAGCAAGACAGATTCTTAAATTCGTATCAAGGTTTTACCTTGGTGTGGGTAAGATATAAATTCTTGAATGTATAAATCAAGGGACATTTATCCAAAGATGGTGGATACTCTACTCTTTAGGTTAAAAGATTTACTATTTATTACTTGTATTGTTATAAGTTTTCTGCTGCATTTTGGTTGTTCAGGAATGTATAAATATCTTATACATTCTTATACATGTACTCTGATTTGTAAGATTTTATATTCTTTAAGGTAGACTCTCTATCTTTGTAAACTTTTATTATGTTTCATTTTCAGAACCATATTTATGGAAAAAGAATTTCTAGAACCACATTTTCGGAATCAAGTCGGTTTTTAGAACTAAGAGGTCTTGTAAATTTACATTGTTTAACTTTGTAAAACAATAGGAAGTCTTATTCCATATTTTAAAGTTACACAAAATTTTTTAAAGTATACAATTCACCCCCTCTTATATATTTAGTATTTATATCATCATCTCAATCCTACAATTGGTATCAGAGCCTGTTTCTGAAATAATTATATTCCAATATAAGTTTTCTTGCTCAAGTTTTTCATTGTTCTATATTTTCCTGTCTTTGGATATTTTTATCCTTGTTTACAAAATTTTATTACTAACAAGTTTTTTTGAAATATTTTTTTAGATGGAAAGAATTAATGTTAGTTCAATTAACAATCTTAATCCTACAATACCACATATTATTGATGGGAATGATTACAAATATTGGAGAGATCATATGAATAATTTTTTCATTAATAATGGAGTAGACAAATTTTTTATACTTACTCAAGGATATAAAATCACTGATAAGGAAGTTTGTACATTCACCAACCAAGAAAATCATGAATATCAATTTAATTATAAGGTACACATTACTTTTTTATGTTCTATGACCAAGAATATATATAGCCATATTTCTTCATGTGAAGCTGCAAATTGTATTTGGAAGAAGTTTGAAGTATCTCATTTTTGTACTTCTAATGTTTTTGAATCTAGAAGAGCTATGCTTAAAGCTGAGTACCATGGTTTTTTCTTTCCCTATGGAGAACCTATATGTAAGGTAAAAAATATATTTATGACTATTTTCATAGATTACAATCCATGGGTGAAAATGGTTTGGATGATGAGGCACTTTTAGGCAAGATTATATACATCATGCCTAATGATTGTGAATCTAAGAGAACAACTATATATGAGAATAAGAAAGTTACATATATTAAACTTGATGAGTTTTTTGGAAATATTCTTCAACATGAGGCTATAATGAAGAGATATGCTGACAATGTTAAGAAGAAGAATGGAAATATAAGAGTTGCTTTTACAACAACTTCTAATCATATGAAAGTGAAGACTTCTGAGAGAGTTAAGAGATCTAAATATAAGAATGTTGTTATACAATCCAAATCTAGTTGAAGTTAATCTTCAGAAAATGAATTAGAAAATCTTTCTAGAAGGATGAACAAGATTTTTGGACAGAAGAACTTTCAATCTAGATATAAGAAGAATGAAAGAAAAGACAAGAAAGACTCTAAAGTAACTTGTTATAAATTTAAAAGAGCAAGAAATAAAAGACCTAATTGTCTTATGCTTAAGTGAAATGATAGAAAGAAAAATCATTTTGATCGGAATAGAAATAAATACTACAAAGATAAAGCTAAGTTTTTTTTGAAAGCTAATGACACCTGGAGTGAAAGTGGTGGAGACTATTCTGAAGAATCATGAGATTACGAATCTTTTGGATAGAAGAATCTTGGTTTACTATCAAGTTGCCTATTGAAAATCCTTGTTTAATGGCTAAGGTACACAATGATGAATCCATAACCAATGTATCCGTGAATACTAATGATAGTGATAGTAAATACTATGAATCATCGGATGTAGAATCTTTTTCTGATAAAGATAATACTTTACCTACTTATGAAGAAGTTTCTAGGTTTTCTACGCTTCTTGAGAAATAAAATTCTAAAGTCAAGAGAAATCTTGATAAAGAAACTTCTATAATTTATATTCATACTAAGTAAATATCATATATTTCTAGAGATCTAGAAAAAGTAATTTCTAAGAAAAATGTTTTCGAGCCTAACTGTAGTTCTAAAACAAATGTTTTTGAGGATAAAAACTTAATCATTAGACTAAAGTTAGATATATTGTTAAACTATACCTTAGGGAAGGAAAATATTGATATGATATAATCCCAAATTTGATCTGTAAAAAATAATTATATATTTGGTTACAGCAGTTCAAACACGATTATTAGTAACAATTATTTTATTCCACAAAGTGCTCCATCATGCACTAAGTTTCAGTGTATTGGGAATTGGGAATTTTTTTTTCTATAAAAAAACTGTGTTTTTAGGTTTTCATAAAGCTTATTTTTCAATGAAAATGTGGATAACTAAAATTATGCTTTCTAAAGTTTCCGAATCCAAAATATTTTGGGTTCGAAAAGTATAACTCTTTTATTTTTTGGAAAGTAAAGATAATACCAACAGAAATACATGGTACATGGATAGTGGATGTCCCCGGCATATGAATGGTAATAAAAACTTCATTAAAAATATTATCAAGACGAAAGGATAAAAAGTGACTTTCAGAGATAACTCTAAGGGAGAAATTATGGGTATAGGTAACATTTTTCTTCTTGAAAAAACATTGATTTCAAATGTTTTATTTGTTAAGGGTCATAAGCACAATTTTATTTTCATATTTCAAATATGTGAGGAAGTTTTCCTTGTGAATTTTAGGAATGACAACTGATTAGTACAGATTTCCAAGGAAGAATTTATTCATTCTTCCAATAGGAAGGAGAATGTTTACACACTAAACATAGAAGACCTTAAAACACAAGAACTACCTTGCCTTAGTGTAATGTAATATCATTCTTGGTTGTGGTATAGAAGTTTTTGACACTGTACCATAGAAATCTATGCAAACTCTCTAAAAAAGACTAGTTAAGGATCAACCGGAGATTAGATGTGATTCATCAAAAGTTTGTGATCCTTGTCAATATGGAAAGAAATATAAATCATGTTTTAAATCAGTTGGTGAAGTCTCAACAACTTATTCATTGCAGTTGGTGTATATGCAACTTTTTGTTTCAATACAAACTAGATGAATTTGAGGCAAATATTATTTATTTTTCCTAGTTGATGATTACACTGGAATTACGTGGGTCTATTCTTTAGCAAATAAATATGAATATTTTTATTATTTTAAATGTTTTAGAGCCCAATTTATAAATGAGAAAAACCATCCTTTGATAACTATTAATAGTGATCATGGAGGAGAATTTCAAAATTTTGATTTTGAATCTTTTTGTTGTAAAAAAGGCATTACTCATAACTTATCAGCACCAAGAACTCTTCAATACAATGGTGTTGTTGAAAGAAGAAATAGAATTAATCAAGAAGTAACAAAAACCATGTTGAGTGAATATTCTATAGCCAAACAATTTTGGGCTGAAGCTGTAAGTACTGCTTGTTATTCTATAAATCGTGTTTTGATTAGAACTTTTCTTAATAAAACTCCTAATGAGTTATGGAATGGTAGCAAACCTAGACTTTCCTACTTCATGGTATTTGGTTGCAAAGTATTCATTCTGAATACTAGAGATAATCTTCACAAATTTTCACCAAAATCTATTTAAATAATTTTCTTAGGATACTCCACAACTTCTAAAGATATTAGGGTTTTCAATAAAAAAACTTATAGTGAAGAAGAAATAGTACATGTTAAATTTTATGAAACTGATCCTTTTGTTTTTAAACAACCGCAACCTACATCTTCAGATGTTTTTACAAAAATTTATTATCAACCTTTGATAGGAGATCCTTCTTATAAGGAATGTTTTCAAGAAGGTATTTCTGAAGCATTTACCCCAGAAGACTTTCTACCCTATATTGATGAACATGGTTTACAAAACCCAAATCAGTCATTTCTAAAGAATCATCCTGGTGAGAGAATCATTGGTGATGTAAATATAGCTATAAGGACTAGATCTTCCTTATGAAATAAAGTAGAATATCTAGCTTTCCTTTATCAATTAGAACCAAAAAGCACTGATGAAACATTAAGTGATGATGATTGGATAAAATCTATGCCAGATGAGCTAAATGAATTCTAAAGGAATAATGTCTGGACCTTGGTTGAATGACCTAAAGAAACTTCTATTATTAGAGTAAAATGTGTCTTCAGAAATAAATATGATGAAAATGGAATCATAGTATGAAAAAAGGCTAGATTTTTTGCTAAAGGCTATAATCATCAAGAAGGAATAGACTATGAAAAAACTTATACTTCATTATATAGACTTGAATCTATTCATATTCTACTTTCTATTACAACTTTCATCAATTACAAAATTTTTAAAAGGGATGTTAAATGTGCTTTCCATAATGTTTTTGTAGAAGAAGAAGGTTTTTTAAACAACGGCTTGGTTTTAAATATAAAAAACATTCTAAACATGTTTACAAACTTAACAAAGCATTGTATAGACTTAAGCAATCCCCTCTAGCTTGGTATGATAGACATACATGATTTTTGCTTCAAAATAATTACTTTAAGGGAAATGCTAATCCAACCCCTTTTATAAATAAAGATATGTAAAATGTTTTTATTGTTCAAATTTATGTTGATGAAATTATATTTGGTTCAACTTAGCAATATTTTACTGATTCCTTTGTAGATCTATTGAAATATGGTTTTGAAATGAGTATGATGGGTGAGTTAACATTTTTCCTTGCTTTTCAAATTTCCCAAAAACCAGAAGGAATCTATATATCCTAACATATGTATGTTAAATAACTTCTTAAAAAGTATGGATGTAACAACACTAAGAGTATAAGTACTCCAATTGGTACCTTAAATTCACTTGATCTTGATGAAGCTGGGAAACCAGCAGATCAAACATCTTTTAGAGGTATGATAGGAAGTCTAAATTACTTGACAGCTAGTCGTCCAGACCTAATGTTTTCAGTATTCTTATGTTCAAGATATCAATACAATCCTAAGGAATCTCATTTAAAGTCATTGAAAAGGAATTTCCGCTACTTAAAGGGAACCATGGATCTAGGACGCTTTTAAACATCTAAAAATAGTTTTTTAAAAGCCTTTCAGATGGTGACCTTGGTGGATGTAGAATGGATATGAAAAGTACATTAGAAACTTTTCATTTCTTAAGAGATTCATTAGTTTATTGGTCATGAAACAATCAACACTTAGTAGCACTTTCCACTACCGAAGCTGAATATGTAGAAGCTGGAAGTTGTTGTGCTCATGTGTTGTGGATGCAACAGACACTCACACAATATGGTATGAGTTTTACCAAAAAAAAGTTTTGTGTGATAATAATAGTGTCATTTCTTTAAGAAAAAACATTGCACATCAGTCTTGTGCAAAACACATAGATATTATGCATCACTTTCTTAGGTATCACTCACAAATAGGAGATATCATTCATTAATTTATCAGAACACAAGACCAACTTTCCGAAATTTTCACAAAATATTTACCATCCGATAGATTTGAATACATTAAACAAAATTTAGGAATGATAAATGTTAGGAAATATTCCATGATAACTTATTATTGAAACCAATCTCCTTACAGTAAAGAACTCATTTTCAGAGAGGGAGTACATTCGATTCCTATATTTCTAAAAAATTTCATTTTCAAAACCTTTCGTAGTCTAAATTATTTTTTTCGTAATAAAGGATTTCTAAATTTTTGTAATGAATATTTATTTTTTTCAAATTTTTCGTAATATAAATTCACCATTTTTTAAATGGAAATTTTCATATTAAGATTCTTCGTAATGAATTTTTTGTAGTCTTAAACAATCATTAAAATGTTTTTGTAATCAAATTTTCAGAATCTAAAGTTCTTCCAAAAGAATTTTCCTTACAACTAATAATCTTCCTAGAAATCCGAAAGGTATTTTTCCTTTGTTAAATTTTTTTAATCATCTTTTACTTGTTGGTATTTTAATTTTTTTTAAAATTCATATTCACTTTTTCTTTAATCTGATTCTATTTCTTCTAAACCTCAAAAAATTGGATTCTACCAAAATTTCCTTCTGGATATTAGGTCAACCGTTTGATCTATTAAAAAGGTTTTTTCAACCATTGGATTGAGTATGGAAGTTGAATTGTCGCCTCAATTTACTATATAAAGGACCCCCGATGGTTTTCCCACATCAAAACTCAAGCTCCTGCGTATTGAAGCTTTTCACTCCTACATAATTTTTTTTCGAACTTCTCAAATCTTTCTTACTTTTCAATGTCTGCCAAAGCATCCTCTCTGAAAGATATGTCAACTGTTAAACCAATCTCTGAATGGAAGATATACAGAGAAATGTTAGGTGATCAGATGTTTTTTGCAAAGTTTGATTCTATTATCTCTAAAAATATAATGTTGAATGGGTGGGAAAGTGTTTTCCTTTCAAAACCAAAAGCTCAGGATTTGGTATATCTAGAATTGCTAATAGAATTCAATGAGTCATGACTTTTCTTCCTGAAAGAAGGGGGGAGTATGTTTTCTTTCATATGTTATAGAAAGACATATTCACTTTCTTACACCAAGGTTGCAATCTGGGTTGGTATTCCTTATGAAGGGAAAGCTGAGTTTTGTTCTCATAAGCTTCATGATGATCAAGGTCATTTTGATAAGGCGAAGGCCATGGCTTGCCTTGGTGTCTCAGAATTAAGGACTCCAAATATTCTTCACCTGACTACAAATTATTAGAATCTGGTATTGTGGGTTCACAGACTCATCATACCGAGAAAAGAAGACAAATATACTTTGAAGAAAAGTGATATGTACATTCTAGATTTCATGTTAAACCTAAGGAAGATAAACTTATTCAACTATATCCTAGTTACGATTGGGAACATAAATAATGGAAATATAAAGGCTCATATTAATATGTATCCAACCATTCTTTCAAATATTATTGTTCGGTGTCAAGAATATTTCAAAATACCTTGAAGATATAAGTCGAGGAATTGCAATGTTATGTTGTTAAGTGATGATACATTGAGAAGGATGAAAGTTCTATTTTCTAATGAATCCATAGAATTTTATGATTTTTCTAAGGAGGAGGAAAAAGCCTTACAAAAAAAGGAGGTATCTAAGACCTCTAAAAAGGGTGGAAGGAAGAGTAAGTTAAAGGATATATAAGTGAAGAAAAAAAACCAGTGGCCAAGGAAACCCAATCCTCACCACCGAAGACAAAGTACCAAAAAGCCTATCCTGATAAGGTTGTGGCTGAATTGAGAGGAGAGTAGAAAAATCAGAAAGAAGGGGAGCCTAATCTTGTATTGGATCCTGCTAAAGCAATGTCTTTGAGGGAGAAGACAGTTGAAGAACTTGACAAGAAATAGAAAGAAAAAAATCAGAAAAAGTTGTTTAAGGCTGAAATAGTTCAATGCCTTCTGAAGGCTGCTGAGAAGGCATCTGAGAATATTCTGGTACCAGAATCCTTCTTGGTAGAATCATTAACAGAGACTCTAGGTAAGAAGTTTATGACTCTGGAAGTAATTCATGAAAAATAAGTAGAAGAAAAATAAGTAGAAGAAGGAGAATAAGGCAGTGGTGTTACTGAAGATCTGATAAAGAAAGTTGATGATTTTCATGAGAATGAAATCCCTTCGGATAAATTATCATTTTGAACCGCTCAAGATGAATCATCAAAGCTTGCTACTCTTGGGAAGGATGAAGAAAAAGCTAATGACCAATTAGAAAAACCATTTGAAAAATAAAGCATCAATAAATATTTCATTCACCCAGAGGATACTAAGGTAGCAGCCGATAAGGAATAATTTGATGAAGACAAAATTGTTCATCTATTTGATAGTGAACATGAATCTCCTAATGAGTAAGTCATTCTGAAGGTTGATAATGGAAAAGAGGTAGTAGTTGATACACCTACCAAGGCTTTGGTAAATAATAAATATGTTGGTTGTTCTTCAAAGAGGAAAGCTACTGAATTAGAAAAAGAAACCTCACTAAGAAAAATTTCTGATTTCGAATCGTCCTCTCTTGGACATGATTTTGTTGTCTAATCCTTGATAAATCATTTTGGGACTATACCTCTATTTATAAGCATTAACATGAGATACCATATTCATCCACAAACCCTAAATCAGAAATCCGATTTAGTATCCATGGTGATGGATAAGTGCATCAAACTTGAGGATGATCTCAAAAACTATTTCATAAACTATAAATCCCCCAAAAGATCTTACAAGAAAATGAAAATATAGTCAAGGAAATATATAGAGGACATGACAATTATTGATGAGTTACAAGAAAGTGCCAAGGATGCATTTGACACTGAACATGTGAGGATCAAGGATCTTACAAATAATTTTGAGGAAAAATGAACTCTGGAACAAAATTCATGGATATAAGAAGTGAAAGATCTGAATATGAAGCTATATTCAGGTGCTTAGTGTTGGAAGAGGGAAAGAGATCTAAAACCGAACATGAATAAAAATTTCTAAACAATAAGATGTTCTAAAGGGGTCGACAGAATCTCTTATGGATCAGGAAGAAAAAATAAAAGCCTTATAAAAGAAAAGATAAGATCAAGATCAACTTCTCAAATGAGTAGAGGATGATCACAAGAAGCTCAAGAAGTTCAAAACCAAAGTGAAGAAGCTGATGTCGAAGGAGAAGGAAGGATAATTTTTTCAATCCGATATTTTGTTGTATTCCTTGTATAATTTTTTCCAAACTTAATGAATTTTTTTTGTTCTCTATATATTGTGTTTTCTAGTACTAATATTTCAAGTACCATATTTTATTCTCCATTCCCTTTAATCCTTCTTTAAAATCGCAAAGTGGGAGAAAGGAATGTCAAAAAGAATACAAAGTAAAAAAGAAATTTCCCTAAGTCAGGGGGAGTTAATCTAAGAGGGATTTATCATTATAGTGATTTCCATATGCAAGATAATTAAATACCTCATTCAAGAAATTAGAATATGATCCTTGTGGTTCCAAAGCCTAATGAGGATTTAGTTGTATTCACTATGAATCATATGTAAAGGGAGATAAGTTTTTATTTTCAGGTTCATAAATTTTTTGATGTCCTTATATTCTTTTTTGTAAGGATGATTGTACTTTCTAAAAAAGGGGATATTGTTGAGTCAATAAAGATTCAATATGACTTTTCCATTCCTTCTTGTTTTTAAAATCCCAAACACTCTATCTTATGGAAAATTTCATTTCCTAATGTTTTACATTCATAAGGAAAATTCCCCTTCCCCTAAGAAATTTATCCTTCCATGTTTTCATTGTTAATATTATAGTATAACTCATTTTTCTTCTAAGTGTAAAATATTTTTTCAAAAGTAAAAAACTTGGAATCTTATAAATACTTAGATATAGAGAATTTTGTTTTTAGGATCCGAATTCAGACACTGAATTCCTCCAAATTCAGACTCCGAATTCTTCTGAATTCAGACTCGAAATTCTCTAAAATTCAGACTTCAAATTCCTAAGAATTCAGACTCCGAATTCCTCCAAATTCAGACTCCAAATTCTTCTGAATTTAGACTCCAAATTATTCTCTATTCAGACTCTGATTTATTCTAAATTCAAACTCCGAATTCTCAGAAATTTAGACTCCGAATTCCTCAAAATTCAGACTCCAAATTCATCTGAATACCGACTTTTAAGTCTATTGAATTCAGACATTGAATTCCTACATAAATAGAATCTGAATATTCATGTGTTTTTTGTTATACTTTGAACATTCATCCTTACACTCTGAAAAATGATTTGTTTTAAGAAATTATATTTTTACTTATCTTTTTTATTATTATAAAATGATTTCATGCATTCTGTTACTAAATAACCGTTGATTGAGTGACATGTGTACATGTCTCTCTGAAATTCAAGGAAAAATATGACCATTGGAGAGGGGAGTCGACCATTGCAAATGTTCCAATAAATAAGAGCTTATTTGAACAAGATCAACACTGTTCTATGACTCTAGAGATTACATGCTATTGAAGTAATTTCTAGAGAGGGACTTTTATGCTTTTCTCATACTGAACATCTTGTTCAGAATTGCTTCGTGCGACTTTGAATGTTGCTGAGTACATTCAAGGGCTTCCGGTGATAAGAAGATAGAGGTGTCGACTACCTTGAAGTTCAAGGGCCTGGAGGGATAGTAAGACAGATTCCGATATTCGTATCGAGGGCTTACCATGGTGTGGGTATGACATACATTCTTGAAATTATAAATCAAGAGACCTTTATCCAAGGTTGTTGGATACCCTACTATTTGGGTTATAAGATTTACTACTTTTTACTTGTGTTTTTTCAAGTTTACCACTATATTTTGGATGTTGAGGAATGTATAACTATTTAATACTTTCTTATACTTGTACTCTGATTTGTATGATTCTATACGCTTTAAGGTACAATCATTATCTTTGTAAAAATTTCTTAATTTTCATTTCTGAAACCATATTTCTAGAACCTGAATTTCCAGAACCACATTTCTGGAATCCATCGAGTTTGTAGAACTAAGAGGTCTTGTGAATTTACCTTGTTTAACTTTACTAAATAATAGGGAGTCTTATTCCATCTATTAAGGTTCCAAAAGAATTTTTAATGTATACAATTCACCCCCCCATCTTGTATATTGAGAATATACATCATCATTTCAATCATACAATAATATGTGATTATTTTTAAAGTAATCATTTTCCTTGAAATAATCATAATTCATAGAAATACATGTGATCTTATTTTAACCAGGAC
This sequence comes from Viscum album, assembly GCA_963277665.1. NCBI lineage: Eukaryota > Viridiplantae > Streptophyta > Magnoliopsida > Santalales > Viscaceae > Viscum > Viscum album. Next base: position 1,472,720,668 of record OY728158.1, read on the forward strand.
AGAATATCCATCTTTTAAACACGATGAGGTAATTTTTTGTTTGAGTTAGTTATCTATTTTAGGGGTATTATCGGATTTTATTTTCTATGTAAGTGTATTCTTTCTTTTTAATGTATAATTAGGTTATATTAGGTTTTGACAATGGATTAGAACTAGTATAACATTTAAATAATTCGTGTATAAATAATAATGTTTTTGTTTAAGGACCACATAGTCTTGTGTATCCTATAATAATTTGTAGACTCTATATAGTTTATTGATATAAGGGTTAGTATATCTGTAATTTGTATTTTATAATTATACTCCATGCATGAATCATGACTCTTCTTCATTTCCACATGAGAATTTATATTTCACCCTAATATCATAACATGTAAAAAAAATCAATTTTTGAATCAAATATTAAATAAAATTAATAACCCATGAGGTTAAACTATTATGAGGTTAAATTTTTTTAATGTATTATTATATGTTACAATTTATAGATTTATAATTTATATTTCATGTAGATATCATGTCTTGTATGTATGTAAATTTACCAATCATAAGTAGATTTATCCTAAAAAGAGGGAAAATTTCATATAGGATTGTTAATTTGATTTATCTAATTATTTATATATTTTTATTGAGTTATTAGATGAACAAGAATAATTGTATTCTCATTGAATATATGAATATATTAAATTATATATGTGGGTTTTAATGGATAGATCTTATTATTTTATAATAGTTATACTAGATTCAATTATGAATTTATTCTTTAATAAAGTAACTATTTTTATTTTTTCCATAGTGAACCCTGGATAGATTAAATAAATTTATATTCAAAATATTAGAGATGCATGTGAACTAGGGTAAGATCCTGAGTTTGTTTAATAGGATGAGTGTGTATACCCTTGTAATGTTACATATACTTTTACTCTAAAATTCAATAATTAATTTTTTATTTAGTTATGTTCTAATTGTTATTATTATTTATATATAAATATACATTAGGATGTATATTTTATTTCATTCCATGAAAAACTTCACAACATATAGATCTATCACACACAAAGAGTTGAGGTATGTAAGAAAATTACACAAAGTAATTTTACTCACCCTTACTCATGTGTAAAGACCATTACCCTAGTAGCCTAGAGTCAGTTGTTATCTTATTATATTGGAACAATACACAAATCATCACATCTTAAAAGACTAAAAAGATTCATAGTCTTGGAACACTAGAAACATACATAAATCATGCATTAGATTTTATAACATAACATAAACCATGGTATTTATTTTTATAAAACCATTAATCACTCTAGAAAAATCATTTTTTATCAACAATAGTACACATTATAGAATAGTAGGGAAATGGAAACAAAAAAAATGGTTGATCTCAGATACATATTATGTTAAGATATGCAATAGATTCTATCATTGGAAGCATAAAGAAAAATAAATATGGAAAGGTAAATAAATAAAAACTTATATCATTTATTCAATAAATAAATAATAAGAAATAATATGGATAGAGTGGTTTTTGATCAAATAATTTTATATTAATAATCACCTAAGCTTGATTCTTATCCATGGATAGAATATCTATTCCAATAATCAAAAGGAAATCCATAACTAATTTAATAATGATTGAATTCATTATTTCTGACATTTGAAACTTTCCATCAAGGCCTTATGGTATGACCTATTACATAAATGGGTATGGCCGAGACAATTTCCCAATTTGTTTTGTCTCAGGAAACCTATTGATGAATTATGGGTATAAGGCCCCAACCTTAAAAATTAATTAATATTTAATTAAATGAATAATTCACATTGAGGATCTTTTTAGGTTTAGAGTTTTAGAGAATTAGAACATAACTACTACATCTCAAAAGATTACAATGTAGACACTTCTACTAAGTATCCATAGAATAAAAAAAACTCTTAAAAAGAAACATGTCTAGTTCCATGTTTTATATAGCATGAATTTCCCTTAATCCCATCCTTGACTCTATTCCACATTAGGTCCTGTGAAAAACATTTCAAAAAAACTTAGGGTGAGCATAAAGAGCCCAGTAAGGGATACGCAATGAATGAAAACTGTTAGTTTATCAAAACAACAAGTAAACCATGTATACTTTATCAAAGTAATACTTTTCACCATTAAGAAGTAGTAAAAACTCTTCACTGAATAAAAGATCATTACTTACCCTGTTGTAACCAAAATATTACCATAAAACCCATAAAAAGATCACATAACATATAAAGGTAACTTGGTACATAAACATACTTAAGTGGAATAACCATACGGTCGACTTCCACACATATCACTTAATGGAATAGCCATACGGCCAACTTTAATACATACTTAATGGAATAGCCATACGGCCGACTTCCACACCCAATGCATTGGAGGTTATAACGTAACCACCCGTCCTGGTATTCACGGCACCACCCATCATTTGGTTTATCACGTAACCACTCGTTAAATGTCCAAGTACCATAATAAAATCATAAGACATAAAATAGATATAATGGAAAGAAAAAATTTCCACACTTTGATCACAAAATATCACATAAATATATTGACATAGAAAATCCATTATAAAAAGCATTTTCAAAACCAAAATACATAAAAGAGTATATGGTTTTTATTTCATTTTAAAAACATTACAGCTTGTTGAGGAAGCCAAAGCCAAATAATACTCGCGGCGGCGGAAAAGGTCGTTGTCACCGGTAAGTTAAAAGAAACATTCCTTTTTGTTGTTTTGTAAAAAGATTCGTAGAAAAACATTCCTTTTGTATAAAAGTAAAAGTAAAAGGGTTTTATACACCATATAAAAGAATGTTGTGTATAAAACGAAATATGCCTCAATGAAAGTAGATTGAGACGAAGTCCCTTACCTCGGGTCCGACTTGACTCGATCGTTCTTTAACGTCCTGAATAATAAACTTGAGTTATTTTCTACTTGATTAAGAACATTTTTAAAGTTCATTATTCCTTTTATATCACTTATTGCCATGTTATAAACATTATGTAACCATTTATGTTAATAATGTTTGTTTTGTCGATATTTGGTTCTTAAGACGAATGTGGACTTCTTATAATTACATGTTGTTCATGTGGTCAAAGGTTCTTTATATCTAGAATGACATTCCTGATTTGGATATCATATATATCATATATATATCGAGCATATACATGTATTTATAATATTACATAATCATTTAGTGGTAAGAAATGAAATGCACCGTTCACGGAGACGGTAAGTCGTACGTACGCATGAACGCTAATTTCATTTCTTTGTCATATTAATGGAATTAAAACTAAATGAGAGGTATGTATATTTTCATTCCAGAATAATATTCATCATTTATATGTATCATTCATTATATATATCCAATATATACATGTACTTTTAATAGTACATTACATTTGGGGATAAGAAATGAAATACACCGTTCATGGAGACGGTAAGCCGTATGTACGCATGAACAATACTTTCATTTCTATCTCATAAATTAATGGAAATAAATAATAATGATATAGAGGTATATTATAATTCCAGTATAACATCATATATAATAACTTTAAATCCATCTTTTATACGTCCCACATATGGCATTAACGAATCAAATCACTTTGCGGGGGCGGTAGTCCGCACTTTCTTAAATGAAGATATCACGTTTACCCATAATGGAAACCATAAAGGTATGCCCAAAATGAAAAATACAGAAGCTTAAGGAAAACATAAACATATTATATATCATGTATAAATATAGTGTCATCTTAATGGCCACCTTTTAAGGTGTTAAAAGAATGTTGAAAAATCATCGTTTCGGGAGGCCGAAATTCGCCATCCACGGAAACAGTATGTTCATTAACCATTAGATGTAGGTGTGTGTAAGTGTAGCTCGAATCCTTCTTATAACAACATCCTAGTACATTGATGATACTGGAGTTGTTACAAAAGAAATGAATAAAAAGATTTTAGTGGGTTGGAGGAGCAAAATAAAACAAAAGGACTCAAGTGAAGACATTACCTTAAAATCGGGTAACTCCCTTTGGTTTGAGCTCAAAGGCTTCCTTGGGAAGACTTCTGCCCAATTTTAGGCATTAAGGAGTATGAGAGGGATGTGGAGAGACAAAATGGGTAGGGGTTGGCCGAGCCAAAGGCTTTGGAAGTGTGGGTAAAGAGGTAGAGGTGGGGGCCTTTTATAAGAAGAGAGGAGGGGCACTCTTGGAAAGTAAAGATAAGTTACTTTATTTTAAAATATGTTTCGGATTAAAAAGGTCCCATATTGATATAATTTAATTTATTTAAAGTCTAAAAATTATACAAAAAAATACTATGATGTAGGAAATCTTTTTATATTTCTATGAAATATTTATAGTCAAAAATAGGACTTGTATAACCCCATGTAAAAAATGTTTTAGTAAAACATCTCTTGTTTGTGTCATTTTTACTTTAACATTTAATAAAAACTTATTTATGTCATTTCCCAAACAAAGTGGCTCCATGGGGTCCCCAAGTTGACCCATGGATTGTCTTGGTCGGCCATGACACATCCAATGAGGGTAGGACATGTGTAAAACTCATCTCATTTTATTAAAACATTATTTTTACCTTAAACTACATTAATTACCTCTAATCGCGATTAAAAACTTAATAAGTTACTATTCACCAAAAAAATTATTTTAATCCCATTGAACCACATTTTACTTCTTAATGACAACCATGTATGTCAGAGTTTTTAAATTCCAAACACATAGGGGGTAAAATTTCATTTAAATGAAAAATCAGTTTTTTAAGTACCACTTAGTGGTTTCATTATTCATCAAAAATTGACGTTTTTCAGAAAAATACAAAAAATTCACCCTAAGCTATATTTGATATTCCAAATTCAAAAATGAAGTCTATTTTACAAAATTCAAAACATATAAGTCACATTAATTAATTTAATAATTAATTCCTGCTGTCATGACCAATAGCGTGTTTTTATGAAACAATAAGTATCAAAAGATTGACACTAGTTTAAGTCCAATTTTAAAGTGAAATTGATTCCAATGACCACCATTGGATTAAATGGTAAAAATATATTATAATTTCACTTTAAGACCAATTCAAAAGATAATCTAATCATATAAATAAATTATATTAAAAAGAGATTTGAATTAAAATACAACATTTTACACTATTCATTAAAAAATGAACTTTATCGGAAAGATACCAAAAATTTACACAAAGTGAATTTTGATGTCCCGATTCTAAAGAAGAGTTTTATTTGGTCCAATAGAATGTATAAGAGTGAACAAAACTATATTTAATGATGGTTCACCATCAAAAGGCGATATGTGATCCTTTAGTGAAAACTAGGGCATATACGTCTAAAATTGAATTCTTTCCATATTTTAAGCCTTTATATTTCATTATATAAAAGTAAAAACATTTAAAAAACATATATAATCATATTTTAGTTATTTCTATCCATTCCCTCCAAAACAACTGCTATGTGTTAACTACCATTTAAAATAATAATATTTTATTACTAGTGTGCAACGTAAGATTTCAATGAAACTCTTTGTTGCATATCGGGTACGCTATCAAACATAGAAACCCCTTTAAAGTAAAATTAATATTTAATTAGTAAATATTAATAAATATGAAAATTATTTATTCTTTATTTACCTGGGATGTTACATCCTTCCCCCCTTTTGGGAATTGCGTCCTCACAATTTTATTCACTTTTCAAAATAAGTGGGGGTATTTATCCCTCATAGCATTTTCAGATTCCCACATTGCCTCTTCAACCATATAGTTTTTACACAAAACCTTTACCTGGTGTATTACCTTATTTCGTAACACTTGCTCTCTTCGGTCAAGAATCTGGACTGGTTGTTCTTCATAAGAGAGATTCTCTTCCAACTGAACTACCTCTGGGCTCAAAACATGAGATGGATCTGTAATATACTTCCTCAACATCGAAACATGACAAACATTGTGTACCTGAGATAAACTCGGAGGTAAAGCCACTCGGTATGAAACTGATCCAACTTTCTCCAGAATTTCATATGGTCCAATGAACCTTGGACTCAACTTTATTTTCTTACCAAATCTCATCACACTTTTCCATGGAGAAACCTTAAGAAAAACATGATCACCTACCTCGAAAAATAGATCCTTCCTCCGGTTATCCGCATAACTCTTCTACCTGCTCTAAGCTGTTCTCATGTGTTTCTGAATCAACTGAACGTTTTCTGCTATCTCTTCAACCAATTCTGGTCCCATCAGCTTCCTTTCACCCACTTCATCCCAAAATGCTGGAGTTAGACATCACTTCCCATATAATGCCTCAAATGGTGCCATCTGTATACTGGAATGAAAACTGTTATTATAAGAAAACTCAACCAAAGAATGATGTTGATCCCAACTTCCCTGATAATCCATCGAACAAGCTCGTAGCATATCCTCCAAGGTCTGAATTGTTCGTTCTGACTGCCCATCTGATTGAGGATGAAAAGCTGTACTAAAATTTAATTCAGTACCCAATGACTTCTGAAGGCCTTTCCAAAAGTTATAAGTAAACCTGAGATCACGATCGGAAACAATGGAGAGAGGAACTCCATGTAACCTGACTATCTCTTTAAGATACAAACGGGAAATTTGATCTAGTGAAAAAGTATCTCGTATAGCAAGGAAATGAGCAGATTTAGTCAAGCGATCAACAATAACCCAGACTACATTATTACCTCGAGATGTCCTCGGTAATCCCACAACAAAGTCCATGGATATGTTTTCTCATTTCCACTCTGGCACTGGTAAAGGCTGAAGAATCCCTTTCGGAAACTGCCGCTCTGCTTTAACCTGCTGACAATTCAGACACTACATAGTAAAATCAGCAATATCCCTTTTCATTCCATCCCACCAGTAATACTCCCGCAGATCTCTGTACATCTTAGTACAACCTCGATGAACTGAAAATGGGGAAATATGAGCCTCACATAACAACTCATTCTTCAACTGTGAATCACAAGGCACACATAATCTCTTCCCAAATCTCAAAACGCAATCATTATCAATGTTGAATTCAGGAAACATACCTTTCTAAACCAGCTCTACCTTTTTCTGCAACTCACTGTCTTGCTTCTGTGCTTGCTTGATTCTGTCTGATAGAGAATATTTCACTGATACGTGAAACAAAACAGAAGAACATCCTGCACCAACAACTTCTATGCCAAATTTCATCAAAACTTTAACCAAAGGATCACGTTCCAAATGCAACATTGCTAATGAAGCATTACTTTTTCGACTCAAATAATCAGCCACTTTATTTACTTTTCCCGGATGGTAATGAATTGTACAATCATAATCTTTGTTTATTCCAGCCATCTCCTCTGTCTCATGTTCAATTCATTCTGGGTGAATATATACTTTAAACTTTTGTGATCAGTATATATTTCACACTTTACTCCATACAAATGATGCCTCCAAATTTTTAAAGCAAAAACAACAGCAGCTAATTCCAAAACATGTGTAGGGTAATTTACCTCATGAGTTTTCAACTGACGTGAAACATAAGCAATTACCTGATCATTCTGCATTAGGAAACAACCAAGTCCTTTCAATGAAGCATCACTGTAGATAACAAACTCACCATTCCTGGAAGGAAGTGCCAAAACTGGAACATTCACCAATCTTCTTTTCAACTCCTGAAAACAATCATCACATTCTTTTGTCCAGATGAACTTAACACCCTTACGAGTTAGCTTAGTCATTGGACTAGATAACCGTGAAAAAATTTCAACAAACCTTCGGCAGTAACTTCCCAAACCAAGAAAAAAACGGATCTCGGTTACATTTGTGGGTCTCGGCCATTCTTCAACAACTTTTGTTTTAGCAGGATCAACAGTTATGCCATCTTTTGAAACAATATGACCCAGGGAAGAAATTTGTTGTAACCAAAACTCACACTTTCTGAATTTTCCATATAGTTTCTTTTCTTTTAAGGTTTGCAAGATAACCCTTAAATGACTTTTATTCTCCTATTTACTTTTATAAAACACCAAAATATCATTAATAACACAACCACCATTTATCACCTGATTCAACTGAGCCCTCACTATAGTAAACTTCTCAATTCTGATTCTGAACATCTCAGCATGCTGATTTGGAAGTTCATTTCCCTAAGTATGTCTTCCCAAAAAAGCTTCTCTGTTTCCTCTGCGAAAAACCATTCTTAACACTGAAATACCTTAGGTGAATCAACATGGTAATATTTAAATGCTATATCATTTCAGTTATACCATAAATTAACTTATAATTTAACAATTTTCTAACTCCTAAAGTTGTCTAAACCGACCTTTGATACCAACTATAAGGCCCCAGCCTTAAAAATTACTTAATATTTAATTAAATGAATAATTCACATTGAGGATCTTTTTAGGTTTAGAGCTTTAGAGAATTATAACATAACTACTACATCTCAAAAGATTACAATGTAGACACTTCTACTATGTTTCCATAGAATAAAAAAAACTCTTAAAAAACATGTCTAGTTCCAACTTTTATATAGCATGACTTTCCCTTGATCCCATCCTTGACCCTATTCCACATTAGGTCCTGTGAAAAACATTTCAAAAAAACTTGGGGTGAGCATAAAGATCCCAGTAAGGGATACGCAATGAATGAAAACTGTTAGTTTATCAAAACAATAAGTAAACCATGTATACTGTATCAAAGTAATACTTTTCACCTTTAAGAAGTAGTAAAAAATCTTCACTGAATAAACGATCATTACATACCCTGTTGTAACCAAAAGATTACCATAAAACCCATAAAAAGATCACATAACATATAAAGGTAACTTGGGACATAAACATACTTAAGTGGAATAACCATACGGTTGACTTCCACACATATCACTTAATGGAATAGCCATACGGACAACTTCTATACATACTTAATGGAATAGCCATACGGATGACTTCCATACCCAATGCATTGGAGGTTATAACGTAACCACCCATCCTGGTATTCACAGGACCACCCATCATATGGTTTATCACGTAACCTCCCGTTAAATGTCCATGTACCATAATAAAATCATAAGACATAAAATAGATATAATGGAAAGAAAACATTTCCACACTTTGATCACAAAATATCACATAAATATATTGACATAGAAAATCCATTATAAAAACCATTTTCAAAACCAAAATACATAAAAGAGTATATGGTTTTTATTTCATTTTAAAAACATTACGGCTTGTTGAGGAAGCCAAAGACCAAATAATACTCGCGGCGGCGAAAAAGGTTGTTGTCACCGCGTATGTTAAAAGAAACATTCCTTTTTGTCATTTTGTAAAACGCTTCATAGAAAAAGATTCATTTTGTATAAAAGTAAATGTCAAAGGGTTTTATACACCGTATAAAAGAAAGCTGTGTATAAAACGAAATATGCCTCAATGAAAGGAGATTGAGACGAAGTCCCTTACCTCGGGTCCGACTTGACTCGATCGTTCTTTAACGTCCTGAATAATAAACTTGAGTTAATTTAGACTTGATTAAGAACCTTTTTAAAGTTAATTATTCATTTTATATCACTTATTTCCATGTTATAAACATTATGTAACCATTTAAGATAATAATGTTTTTTTGTCGATATTTGGTTCTTAAGTCGAAAGTGGACTTCTTACAATTACATGTTGTTCGTGTGGTCAAAGGTTATTTATATCCAGAATGAAATCCCTGATTTGGATAGCATATATATCATATATATCCAGCATATACATGTATTTATAATATTACATAATCATTTAGTGGTAAGAAATGAAATGCACCGTTCATGGAGACGGTAAGCCGTACGTACGCATGAACGCTACATTCATTTCTTTGTCATATTAATGGAATTAAAACTAAATGATAGGTATGTATATTTTAATTCCAGAATTATATTAATCATTTAGATGTATCATTAATTATATATGTCCATTATATACATGTAATTTTAATAGTACATTACATTTGGGGATAAGAAATGAAATGCACCGTTCATGGAGACGGTAAGCCGTACGTACTCATGAACGCTACTTTCATTTCTATCTTATAATTTAATGGAAAGAAATAATAATGATATAGAGGTATATTATAATTCCAGTATAACATCATATATAATAACTTTAAATCCATCCTTTATACGTCCCACATATGGCATTAACGAATCAAATCACTTTGAGGGGCGGTAGTCCGCACTTCCTTAAACGAAGATATCGCGTTTACCCATAATGGAAACCATAAAGGTATGACCAAAATTAAAAATACATTAGTTTAAGGACAACATAAACATATTATATATCATTTATAAATATATTGTCATCTTAATGTTCACCTTTGAAGGTGTTAAAGGAATGTTGAACAATCATCATTTCGGGAGGCTGAAATTCGCCATCCACGGAAACAGTATGTTCTTTAACCATTAGATGTAGGTGTGTGTAAGTGTAGCTCGAATCCTTCTTATAAAAAAATCCTAGTATAGTGATGATACATGAGTTGTTACAAAAGAAATGAATAAAAAGAGTTTAGGGGGTTGGAGGAGCAAAATAAAACAAAAGGACTCAAGTGAAGACATTACCTTAAAATCGGGTAACTCTCTTTGGTTTGAGCTCAAAGGCTTCCTTGGGAAGACTTATGCCCAATGTGAGGCTTTAAGGAGTAAGAGAGGGATTTGGAGAGACAAAATGGGCTGGGGTTGACCGAGCCAAAGGCTTTGGACGTGTGGGTAAAGAGGTAGAGGTGGGGGACTTTTATAAGAGGAGAGGAGGGGTACTCTTGGAATGTAAAGATAAGTTACTTTATTTTACAATGAGTTTCGGATTCAAAAGGACCCACATTAATATAATTCTAGGGTAAGGTGATAATGGTTCTAAATCCACCCATCCAATAGGTTTTGAACATGTGTAGGTCATAGATTGTACATTATCATTTCATTTTATTTAAATCCTTTATTAATGAGGTAATCGCTGCATCGTCATGATGTCATAAATAATTTAATTTATTTAAAGTCTAAAAATTATACAAAAAAATACTATGATGTAGGAAATCTATTTATATTTCTAATGAATATTTATAGTCAAAAATATTACTTGCATAACCCCATGTAAAAAATGTTTTAGTAAAACATCTCATGTTTGTGTCATTTTTACTTTAACATTTAATAAAAACTTATTTATGTCATTTCCCAAACAAAGTGGCTCCATGGGGTCCCCAAGTTGACCCATGGATTTTATTGGTCGTCCATGACACATCAAATGAGGGTAGGACATGTGTCAAGCTCATCTCATTTTATTAAAACATTATTTTTTCCTTAAATTACACTAATTACCTCTAATCGCGATTAAAAACTTAATAAGTTACTATTCACAAAAAAAATTATTTTAATCCCATTGAACTACATTTTACTTCTTAATGACAACCATGTATGTCAGATTTTTGAAATTCAAAACATAGAGGTGGTAAAATTTCATTTAAACGAAAAATCAGTTTTTGAAGTACCACTTAGTGGTTTCACTATTCATCAAAAATTGACGTTTTTCAGAAAAATACCAAAAATTCACCCTAGCTATATTTCATATTCCGAATTCAAAAATGATGTCTATTTTACAATATTAAAAACATATAAGTCACATTAATTAATTTAATAATTAATTCCCACTTTCATGACAAATAGCGTGTTTTTATGAAACAATAAGTATCAAAAGATTGACACTAGTTTAAGTCCAATTTCAAAGTGAAATTGATTCAAATGACCACCATTGGATTAAATGGTAAAAATATATTCTAATTTGACTTTAAAACCAATTCAAAAGATAATATAATCATATAAATAAAATATATTAAAAAGAGGTTTTGAATTAAAATACAACATTTTACACTATTCATTAAAAAATAAACTTTATCGGAAAGATACCAAAAATTAACACAAAGTAAATTTTGATGTCCCGATTCTAAAGAAGAGTTTTATTTGGTCCAATGGAATTTATAAGAGTGAACAAAACTATATTTAATGATGGTTCACCATCAAAAGGCGATAAGTGAACCTTTAGTGAAAACTAGGGCATATACGCCTAAAATTGAATTCTTTCCGTATTTTAAGACTTTATCTTTTATTAGATTAAAGTTAAAACATTTAAAAAACATATATAATCATAATTTAGATATTTCTATCCATTCCCTCCAAAACAACGGCTATGTGTTAACTACCATTTAAAATAATATTATTTTATTACTAGTGTGCAACATATGATTTCAATGAAACTCTTTGTTGCGTATCGGGTATGCTATCGAACATAGCAACCCCTTTAAAGTAAAATAAATATATAATTCGTAAATATTAATAAATATGAAAATTCTTTATTTTTATTTATCTGGGATGTTACAATGGGTCTATATAATTCTACATCCCACCTATCACTTAATAAATACAATTAATTCATCACAAGAATAAAAAATACAACCTAATCAACAAGATATGAAATCAATAACTATACAATTTGAAAAAAACTAAATATAAAATATCAATAAATTAAAAATTCAAACTGAGAATAAACCATGAAGATAAAGAATGATAATTTAATAATTACAATATATCCCTAGTGGATTATATGTAAAACAAATGGTTTTTTTCATTTATGAATATAAATACAATAAAAAGAACATAAAAAATTATGGAGTAAAATTAAATTTTCACAATGAAATATTCTTTTAAAAAATAAAAATATCTTGAATATAAGGGAAAATATTTTCTCTAAAAATACTAATCAAAATATTAATGTTTTCATAAAATCATTGGTTTGTAATGATGGTGAAAAACAATGTTCTAAATTAGTAAATTAAAAAAATGATTCAATTCATATTATTAGGAAACATTTAACAAGTATATTATTTAGAAAATGCTAAGGTGATTCCTAAGTGTTTTTTATTAAAATTAAATAATGGGTAAAAATAAATTTAAAAATATTATTATAAAAGTAGAAAAATTCTAATAAAATATGTATATAGAAGCCAAATATTTTTGGATGAATAGAAAACATATAACATTTCATTAAAAACATTATTTCAATCTTCTAACAACATTAAAGAGTATAATTAAAGGTAAAACTATAAATTTGTAAGATAAAAATAGGATAATAATGTTTCTTTTGTTTAATATATAAATATCATATAAATCCCATCTTTTGATCCTAATATATAAATAATCCCAAAAAATGATGAAATTGGGAAATAAACAGTTACCGATTGAGTATCTTTTGATCCATAACCCCAATAAATGAAATTACATGAAATGAATCATTAAATACAATTAATATAATTTCAATAATGATATATGATTTCAGTGTGGCATTACATACACCACATGAGGAAAAAATAGTAAATATGGAATATTCCTCATAGAGACAAAAGTGAAATGAGAAACCCTTACCCCATGCATGAATTCTTTAATTTTTTACAAAAAATATTTATAATAATTATATATTTATGAAAATATATTAAAAAACCATATTCATATATATAAAACCACATATTATGTAATTAAAACCATTTATCACCTGTTTATTGATAATTCTGTATTAAAATCACTATTCTGGGTTATAACTATTGCGTTTTTAGGTATGTTTGGTTGGGTAATTTCTTTCTATGTACATTGATCTTGGCCCCATAATATCAAGATTAATAAAAATGATAAAAAAAAAATATTAAATATATATATTGTTATATATTTATATTAATTAATAAAAGGTAGATATATAAAAAAATTACACCATTCCAGGAGACTGTAGGCCTTACATACTCATAATAGTTGATCTCATTTTTTGATGAATTATTAAAAAATGAAAAAATAATTCAAATTTATGAAATAATTACTATATTATTAATATAATATATATTCATTAAATATAACCTTATTACCATTCATGTAGTCAAAAAATTAATAACGAATCACATCACTTGATAGAGGTGGTATTCCACACATACCCACTAGCGACATTACCGTTTTCCAAAATATGGGAAGGTAAGAAATTAGATATGATGTTATAATTAATAGAGAATAAATATTTCATAAATATAATTTATAAATATTAAACATATCATAATAACCATCCATGATTTAGATAGATGGAAAATGAATATTGTCTCTACGTGGAGGTGGTAGTCCACACTTACACAAGATAGATACTTTATATTACCTTATGATGAAGAATATGGTAGAAAATGGTGGTTTAGTAATAATAATAATAATAATTTTATTTATATTTATTATACAAAATTTATTATTTCATGAGTTATAAATAATATTTAGAGGAGGTAGATGAAGTAATAAAGTGAAAGATGTGAGGTAAAATTATAAACTCTTCTTTAGTAGACCTCCTTTATTTCCATTCTTAAGTACCAATATAATTATCATTATATAATAAAATAAATTCTATTTCTAGGATATATATAGGTTTAGAATCTAATTTCATTGGGTTTTTTAGCTATATGTCTCAAATTAGTGTAAATAAATGAGAGAAGGGGTGTACTCTAATAATGAAGGGGAACGACACACTTGAAATTATCAAAGTGACTAAAATATAACTATGTAATTGTAAAAAAAGCTTCAAAATGGATATATATTAAAATAAAATTATAATATAGTTAAAATTCCATTATAAAAGTAAATTTATATAGGTTTTGGAATCATTTGAAACCTTGTATTTTGGTTTAACTCCCTGGTTAAACAATTTTAATCATAACCACGGTAATGGAATTTTTAATATTAAAAGGTTATAATTTAATATATAATTTAAAAATTGGATCATAAATGACCAATTGATGAAATTATATACTATTTATCATCTAAATTTTCGTCTTTAATTACTTTAATGATTTTAAAAATGTTTAATGAAAATGTTTTGTTATAAAATAAATTTATTTTAAATTTATGAAATATTCAAATAATTTGACTTTAAAAGCAACAAGGGAATAATAAAATTAGAATATAATCCTTAAAAACATATATAGTATTATATTTTTATAAAAAAACACAAAAAAATAGTTCACCCATATTTTATTAATTTTAAATTGGTTTAGATAATTTATTTTCTTTCACTATTAATTAAATAAACGAAGTCTTAGAGTTGTATAATAATTTAAGGTAATTATTTAGTCACAGGAATTTAAAAACAAATTTCAGTGATAAAAAATTAATTTACCTTCTAAATGGATATTTTTTTTAAATTATCATCTTTTTATCTTTAATAAAAAAAATTAGTTATTAAATACAAAAATATGACATTTTTTATTTATTCATTTCTTAAATTAATAAAATGATCAAAATCAATCAAAAAAATCCCCAAGTGTCTATAAATTCAATAAATTGATTGAAATAGATGAAATCTACCCATAAAATTGGTTAAATGAATGTTTTGTGTTGATTATGATACCTTATCTTGTTCTTTTATCCCTATTTTACCAATTTTACCATTACAATGGTGGGAAATAATTACCACAATTACTATTATTAATTAATAAAAATAAATGGGAAATATTTAAAAAATGTGAATATGATGATTAAAAATATAGTATCAATTTGTTACAATTTAATATTTAGAAGTTGAATAAATTAATATTAATATAAATGCGTAATATATAATGAAAAATAGGTATTAAAAATGAATTTTTTAAAAACACTATTAAATTATATCAAAATCATAAATATTTTAGATTAATATGGGATTAATTATACTATATTAAATCAAATGTATATTATTTTCCAGTAATATTTAATTCAAAATATAATTATACTTTTAAATTACATTATTTAATATAAACAAATGATAGTATTTGGAAAATTAGTATTTTTTACTATACACTAAAAAATCATTCATTTTAAAAAAATTGAAAAAAATCACCTTATGTTAATTTTTATTTTTTGATTTTAAAAAATGAAGTACCTATAATCGAATAATATTTCTAAATGTGGAAAAAAATTTATATATAGTATTTTATAACAAGAAGAAATAAAACACATTTTTGATGGAAATATATTTTTTAGAATAATACGAGTTTAAGAAAAATTATTTACATATTTCAAAAGAATTAATAAATAACAATTTATTAATCATGTATTTTATATATTTTCATATTTTGGTTATTTATTTTCATATTTTTTAATTCAATTATTATGTTATAATGTTCATATTAAAAAAAATATTTATCAATTCGTTCAAGCCTAGTGTTGCGTGTTATAAATTTTATCCAACCTAATGTTATTATTTTAAAATACATGGGTGTAACATTCGCCCCACATTAATAAATGTTTTCCTTGTAATTTGATTTTGTTCATAGAAATAATGGGTTTAATATTTTAAAATTACTCTACAAAAAAACCACATCATAAATAGAGTTAATAAAACACCCTCATAAAAAGCTGGAAATGTGAATACAAAGGTCATCAAGAATAGCACATAACTAGGTTTCCAAATAAAAGAAAATTAGTGGGAAGAAAAAAATATATACATAGAGGAAAAAATAATTTTTAAATAATGATAGAGTGTGCCCGAGGACATTGATCACTAGAAAGTGAATGAGCTTTATAATGTTAATGACTAAAAAACCATAAATCAATATAGTTATAATAAACTATTGATTCATTGAAAATTAATTTATTGGAATTTTTTAATAGCCATTTATTAATTTTTAATAATTAATTTACTATTAGGAGTAGAGACATTAGTAAACATATTTACATGAAATAGATACTTTCATCATTTAATCGATTTTCAACAACAATCTCATTTTTTACCCAAAGAATTAGTATTGAAGATGAAGTTATTAATCGATGAAGAATTAAAATAAAATTAATTATCTATAAAATTACATTATTGTATTCTTCATGTATGTAAATATTAAAGAATATTAAATGACTAACACTATGTAAGATAATATTGAAATTGCATAAACTATATTATTTTACTTAAAAATTTCCACATTAACAAAATATCATAAACATAGATCTTTTCAAAAATGACTCTTCATCCCAAATAACCTTAGTAAGTTCAAAATAATGAAATTCATTAACATCAATGGTGATCTTAAAACTTTCAGCTAACATCCTAGAAATATTAATTTTAGTTTTACCAATTAATAATTTATGTCAAATCACATGTTAAACCTAATGGTTATACATACTTTAATCTAATGAAATTACTCCCAAAATTTCAATAATCATGATGAGAAAAATTATAATATAATGAACTACATCAACATATCATGGACCAGACTTATATGTTAACCTAAATGATAATCCTTACCTTGACAATAAATATCTCCAAAACTATTTCCTTGTTAATGAATAAATTTTCAACCATCAAGATTATATATATCTAACATTCCAATACATAGTTATTAAAATAAAATATAATCATATACTAACCAAAAGGGTTATTTATACCTAAAAAGTTTTTTCTTTATAATACCTAATAAAAGTTCCAAATCACCTCAAAATATAATCACTTAAAATATCAAAACTTGTATCTATGATTTTTAACTTATGATAAAACTTAAACAATAATCCCATGTTGGTATCTATATATCTTAATGTATGCATTAATTGAAAATTCATATGCTTCCAAAAATTAACAGAATACATATTCCTAAAATAAAATCACAAAAAATGTCCAAAAATCTAAAAATAAAATAAACTTTATCAAATATGACGTAAATAATATTTTTTAAAATCACTAAACATTTTAATTATCACCAATACTATCCCATTTAATACATTAATTTAAATCGTATATTTATCCAAAATAAATATTATCACACTATAGATATATAAATTTTCATTATTATTAATACCTTTCAGAATATATTTTCAAATCCATAAAAAAATTCATTGTGGTAAAAAAATTAGATGACTCATGATACCAATATCTAGAATATAATTAATATAATCCTCTAAAAAATTATTTTCAAAACACAACACATAAATACTTATATCCTTCCTCTTAAAATATTTTCATATGATAATCCATTCCTTAGTTTGGTATTTGACTATTATATTTCAACATTGGATTAGATAATGCTCATACTCGCTACTCTTATAAAGTTGATATACTAATTTCACCTTATGATGAAATTCATTTACCTCCATAATACTCTCTAGTTTCCATAGAAATTAAATTCTTGTCATACATACTGATACATTGAGTGGCTATGTAATTCTGGGCCCCAACCATAATTTAATTTTCCTAATTAATTCATCATGTGAATAATAAACACAACATAATCAACATGCCTATAATCAATAACAACATGTATTGAAAAAAATGAAATATGTAATGTCAATACACCCCCTATATAACTAAGCATAAAACACCCATAAAGAGAACCTAGATGGTATCATTACAACATACCACTAGTTGAGAAAAAATAGAATAAATTATTGCTGTCATTGATGAAAATAAATACCATAAAAGTATCAGTAAAAACATTCTTGTGGAAAATACACTTTTCACTCTGAAAATAACTTTTAAAAACTAAAATTTTACAGAATTTTTGGAAAATAATTTTATTTAAAAATAATCATGGAAAAATGAAAAAAAATTCAATGAATTGGTTTCTCATGATGGTGGGCATTTCCTTTCATACTTTTTATGTAAAAACAATGATTCATAGCATATTTTCAATAAAATTAAGAAAATCACCTCATTTTAAAAATTCAAAGAATATTCCTTTGATGAATATTTATAAAAAATATGAAATTTTAAAAAATTAATTTAAAAAATCTAAATATAATATTAAGGCTATTATTTAAAATAATTATATGAAAATATTGAGATGAAAAGAAAATATTATTGAATGATTTGAATTTTATTGTTATCCATAGAAATATTCTTCTGATATTCTCAGTACTTAAAATGGGAAAATGAATTTAAAAAGTATAATTTTCATAAATAATTATAGGAGAAGAAACAATATTTGGTTTAATATATATATATTTATATCCTATAATTCCAAAAGTGAAGACTTAAACACAAACAATCCTAAATAATGATTTGATTGTGAAATAAACTCTTACCGCATTGGTAAAATTTATATCTTATCACCCATGAAAGATATAACTTAAAACTAAAAATTGAAATATATTAATATAAATTTTATTTTAAAAGGGTGTGTGCATACACTACATGAATGAAATAAGTGGTGAATATAGTGTATGTCTCATGGAATGAAAAGTGGGATGATAAATCATTACCACTAGTAAAAAATAATTATTATATGTTCAAAAATCTAAAATAAAAAATATAGATTTATTAAAAATCTATTCCAAAACCATACATGTGTATGTTATACTGTATAAGATGTAATTATAAACATTTATCCCCAGTTTAATAACCATTATTTATTAAAATTATTATTCGTGGTTATATTATATTCAATTTTCATGTACGTTTTGGTTTTCTATTTTTGGTCATTGTACATTGATCATAGTTCAATCATATAAAAAATATTAATCAATTCATAAATATCATAAATATTAATTATATATATGATTAAAATAATCCATATTTGGTTAGTCCAAGAACCCGTTTATTATAATGATCCCAAATAATGTTTATTATGATTCTAATGAATTTAATATGTTATAATAGTAAATTGTTTTCTAGATAAATTTCTAAAATTTTTTATGTCATTTTATACTCTATTATTATATGATGAGATTAAATGTGATACAATTAGTTCAACAAGAGGCCTATAATATCTAACATCAGGTTGTGATATAATCTAGTTGAGCTATGTCCAGTACCAAGTACATCTACCACTATAAGCTGCTACCATCACTATGTGCTACAATTAGTTCAATGACGATATCACTAGATATTTATAACCATTAATAAATCTAACTCCAATGAAAATATAGACCTATATCAAATTTAATCTACCATCTAGTGAAGCTACCTCTAGTTCACTATATGATTCTTCTAATAGGATGTTCTATTTCTATGAGTTACCATCATAAGTCAAAAGCTACCATCAATGAATCTACCACCACGAGATACCTCAAGAAAGATACTGTATCTCTCCATATTTAATTTAAAATTATATTCTCTATTGGCATGTTTATTAATTTTATTATTGACATAATCACATGGATTTACAAATGAGTATTCTTAAAAACTTCTTGGAAGACATAAAGAAAATGTTATACCTCATATATTTGATTCTCAGTAAGATGATACTGATTATTTTAATATTGTACTACTATGGGTAATTGGAACACATTGAATAAAATTAATTTAGAACTTCCCCTTTGGTGTGAAACACAGATGAATTTTTATAAAAATATAGACTCTCATACATTGAAATAAAAACATTTATTGATACACAAGTGTGTAAAAGAACACCAGAAAATTATTGACTGAGAACAACATAATTTTTCTAAATTTTCTATTCAACATGTTCTATAACCATTAAAAGATAGATTAAATTAATACTAAAAAACTAATTCTATTTGTATAGTGAAGAAAAACAATTTTGCATATTTCATTTAATTCACTTTCTATTTTATCAGTATTTTGAGTAGTATTTTTTACTCAATTAGTCTATAAAATATAGTCTAATGTGCTAAACTGGAGAGTTCATAACACTATATTTCAACTATATTCTTCTGTCTTCCCACGAAAAACCATGGAAGTGGTCACACGTGAACTAGAAATATATTATACCATGTATAACTATAGAAGAGAATTTTTTCATGGATTGTAATTTGTGATATTTGTTTTTGTAAAACCCAATCAATATTGTGGTTGAGTTTATTTTTTAAAAATAAATTGAAGGGGTTTATTTTCAAGTGGAGGGGTTTATTTCATGGTATGAGACCAAACCCCTTGTTTAAAATTTAAATGTTCCTTTTTTTCTTTACTTTGTTTTTTATTTTTATTAAATCAAACATGATTATGTTTTGTAATTATTAAAAAAAACATTACTCTAATAGTTAAATTAAATAAGTCTTCCATAAATAGTGTTTGAGGTGAGTACATTTGATTCAAAAGTTAATGTATTTTCCAAATTATTCCAATTGAGCTATGAATAATTATTGGAGAATATTTTTTAAATATAAAATTATATAATTATAATTTTTTTAATGCGGGTTTTTATAAAATTTTGAGATATAAGTATTAAATAAAATTAACCTAAATTTTATTGGAAATTTAATTTACCATCCTCTTGAGTTTTCTAATAGGAAAGACATTTGATATCAGAGAATTTAAAAATATATTTATAATATGTTGTAGTTTTTCCTAAATATCATAATATTCTTTTTTATCAAAATTTCTATCTTTTTGGATAAAACTATTCTTGATGAATTTCCACTAATTGGGCTGATTATTTTAATGGAACTAACTATAATGAATGGATAATTAAAATGAAAAATCATAAATAAAGAACGTGGATTGATATTTGTATTGTTACTGGGGAAAGATATGAGAACCCAAAAATTACAAGAAAATATTATATTGATTATACTAAGGCTGTATATGATTGTAACTATAAAGACATGAATTAATTATAATTTTCAATAGGTACACATTAATATTACAAAATATCTTCTTGTGATACTATATTTGAAATATGGGGTAAACTCTTTTTTTATCATTAAAGAAAATCCAATGTTAACGAAACCCAATTAAATAATTATAAAATTAAATATAATACTTTTAAGATTAATCTTGATGAATTAATTTCTAACTTTTATCTCATTTTTAATGAAATCATGAACATGATGCATAAAATTATAATGATAATTTATGACACAGATCATGTCATGCAACTTCTAAGATGTTTTCCAAATAGATGTAGATGAAAAAAAATATTTCCACTAGAGGATCCTATGATATTATCATGTTTATAGGGAAGGATCTCCATAGAAGGATACAGATGTATGAAGAAGAATAATAATTTAAAAAGGAGGAAAATAATGGAACGAAACGTAATTTAGTAGCCTTAAAAACCTCTAAATCTAAACTAAAAGGGAAGAAAAAAGTTGATAGTTCATGTGATGATGAATCCCCATCAAACAAATATAAAAATATTACTCATATATCCATATTTTTTAAGTTTTTATTTAGGAATAAGATGATCTTTATTAAATACAATTATAGAGGAATGTATGATAATAGATTAAATTGGAAAAAATAATGGAAAAAATGGATGATTCTACTAATGAAATAACATACTACGAGTGAAAAATTAAAGGAAATAAATAATAATACTATCCTTATATCAAATATAGAAAAATTATGAGGCAGAAAGTTAGAAGTTACAAATTGGATTTGAAAAAAACATGGAGTACCTTATAGGATAATAAAATTAATTTTTAATCTAACAGAGTAGATATAAATTATACAAATAGTATGTGTTTATTGATAAACACAACTAAGGAATTAATTAGTTTTACTACATTTTCGGAACAAAGTTTTAATTTTTTTAATAATGAAATTTTAAAAATAAATATGACCATTGATGATTTGTTTGGATGTTGTAATATATTGGAAGTGATATTTAATGAATTTAAGGATAAGTAAATTTTTTTAATAAAACTATAGGCTATATATGTTCAGTATATAATTTATTTTTTAAAATTAAAATATATAAATTGTCATAAAAAATTAAATGATATTAAATTCCCACACGAGAAAATAAAGAAGGACCTAGAGATATTCAATAATTTCAAACAAACACTAACCATGATTATTGGTAGACAAACTACTCCTATATATGGTATATAATTAGTTTATAACATGGATAAATAAGGATTTATATAAATAAATTTTTTTGAGGTATTAGTTCTACCATGTCTACAAACACCTCTAACTCTTATAGACCTATTACTGTTTTTTTATGAATTTCCTAGGACTTATTCTAGAAAAATAGTCAAATAGTTGTGGATTCGTAAAAATATTTTTAGTAACGTATCTAGACCTATGAAAATATGGGTCCCAATATCATTTATGGTTGAAATCTATTTTTAGGAAACAATCATGGAATGTAAAAGAGTGAAATTATGAAATTTGGACAATAAATATTCTAGAAATATTATTATGGATTATTATAGATTCAATAATCATGTCAAATTTAAGATGGATATGTCACTTTTGATTTCAATTATAATTGAAAATAATTGGATTCGGTAAAATATGTAACTATAGTGCAGTTATAATTTATAAATTATTATTTAAAGATGTATTAAAATATATAATAATTAGAATTTCAATATTTTTTATTATTGTTACCATGTTAAGTTTGAAAATAATGCACAAAAACTGTTTTATGTCAAACATATATTAGTTTAAATAGCTATGAAAAATGATAATATTTGTATTTTTGGTTCTAATTAATTATTTTAATAGAATATTTTTTTAATTTCTGTCAAAAAAGTTTATTTTGGAATTATTATAGGAAAAAAATCCACTATAATAAGCACTCTCTTATAAATATTAATAAGAGATTATTATCCAATAATATACCTAAACAAGAATTCCCCACATATGAAATTTGTAATCCCCATCGATAGGTAATGAAACAAAAAAATTTAACTACAACTATAGAAATAATTTTAATCTTTTTATCCATTAGAGTTGGTTTGAATGGAATTTTTTTGATCTTCTAGAGTATCTTGTTTACTATGAAAATATTATACCTATGTTACAGTGGATGATTATTCAATATATGCTTATGTTTTTTCCTTTCTCATAAAAGTGAATCACTTTCTCATTTTTTTGTATATGCTAAAAATATATAAAATCTTAAAGAATATAGAATTTTAATTTTTAAAAGTGATCATTGGAATGATTTGTAGAATACTAAGACTAAATAATTATTCTTAATACATGGTTATAGTCACAACAATTTTGATACTAATAGCCGACAATAAGATGGTGTATTAAATTTATGAAGTAAAAATGTTTAGGAGTTTTCTCGGACCTTTGTCAATGAGCATGATTTACATATTTATTTTTGGGAATAATCTATAAACACATATAACTATAGAATTAATAGTGTTATAATTAGACAAATTTAAAGAAACCCTTATGGATTATGGGATGGTAGAAAACAAAAAGTTAACTACATTGTAGATTTTGGTTGTAATTTCATTGTACTCAATACAAAGGAGAAATAAGAAATTTTGTCATCCAAACATGAAGAAATTTTTTTTATTGGATAATATACAAACATTAAATCCAACAGAATGTTTAATAAAAGTACCAAGATCAAGGAAGAATCAATATATGTAATGTTTGACGTGAATGATCCATATGAAACTAATACCTCATTAGACAATCTATGTCATGATATTTACAATATGGATATAAATTCTCAATATAGTAAAAATAATACAATAAAAATTATATAAAAATATCCTATATTTGAAAAAACCTTTCATCCTAAACATGAAGATGAAAATGAAGTGAAAAAATCCTCTATCCCTATAGAAATTTGGAATCTCAGATATCATCCCCTAGATGTAGTTACAAGAGACAAAGATAAAGGAACCCATATAAGATCTTCTCATAGATAATAATTTTATGATGAATTTTTATTATCCTATCCTGAACCTTAGAACATCATATAAGAAATTGATGTTGAATTCTGTTTAATGAAAATATAGAAAGAATGAAATTAGTTTAAAAGAAATTGTATCCTTGAAAAATTTAAAATAACCAATAGAATCCTAACTACTAGAACTAAATTGGTGTTTAGAAACAAGGTTGATGATTTAATAACATAAATTAGAAACTTATAAAGACTAGTTTCATATGGATTTTGGAAAAAAGATGGTATTGAATATGAGGAAACATTTTCTCCTTTAGCAAGACATGAAGCCATTATAATGATACTTTCCAGTGTAGCTTATATAGATTATAAATAATATTGAATTTATTTAAATAGTGAATTCATAAATATTTAAATATTTTAGGATTTTTTTGGAATAATGCCCAATATTTAAAAATCCTCACTTTCCAATGATGTTGTTAAATAAAAAAAGTATTTATATTGTTTAAAACAAGATCCCCGATCTTTGTGTGATAGGCTCACCACAATTTCAATTTCAAATTTTTTTATAAGAGAAATATATAAACATATATTACTCATTAAAAGAAATTAAAAATAAGTCCCAATATAAAAAATCCATGAAGATGATATTTTTGGGATCTACTAAAAATTATTTATGTTATAATTTTTTAAACATGTTGCAAATTTAATTTAAAATTTATTTAATGGGTGAGTTAACGTTATTCCATGGTTTTCAGATTTTTCAAAATAAGGTAGGAATTATATTAAAATAATGATAATAAATTAAATATATTTTTATTTTTTCCGTATGGATAGTACAAAATCTAGTGATACTACCATGAGTATAGCTTTTAAACTAGAACATGATGAAACTGGGAAAATAGTTGATCAAACAAATTATAGAGGTATTATTGGAATCTTACAATACATAACTTTTATCCAACTAGATATTATGTTTATTGTGTGTAAGTGTTCATATATTCATTCAAATTTAATCAAGTCGCATTTGACTACTGTCAAAATAATTTTCATATGTTTTAAAAATACAATCAATTTTGGACTATTTTACTCTATAGGACAGACATTTAATTTTTTTATATATTCAAATGATTATTGTTTTGGTTTTAGGTTTATTAAAAAGGACCCTATAAAACATGTATCTTTTTGGGAAAGTCTATTATTTCATGGGGTAGTAAGAAACAAAATTCAACAATATTATCTACTACTGATGATGAATACATAGATGATGAAATTTTTTGTGCATAGATTTTGTGGATGAAGAAAACTTTACTATTATATGGGGAAAAAATTATTTATGTAAATAAAAATAATGATAATACTAGTGCTATTATCTAAAAAATTGTTTACCATATCCTCAGGTATGGAAAATAAATCTAAGAATAGCCTCAACCGGGTGAATCAACACATGAAGAAGATACTGCGCCATTATAAAGACCCGTAAAATTCAAGGGAAATTTTTTCATAATTTTATTTGGGATTTTACAAGAACACAGCTTCTGACGACACCTGATTCCGAGGCCCGGTCTGACAAGAATATTTTTCCAAAGTTTAGCTCGGGTACATTCAGTGAAAAAATGAGTGGGTTTTCCTAACTTTTGGACCAGTGCTCAGAATCGAATTCTGAGGGCACCGATGGAATCGCAGCACTGGTTTTCGCTTAAGAGGAATTTCACCTCGATGGCAGATGATTGGGTTTGAGAGTTGGTTTTTGGGTCCACGTGGAATAATAAAATAAAATAAGTGACAACTTATTTTATCTTTGTTCAACCCACGCCATGTGGATAGTGTTGGTTAAAAGCTCCACTTGGGAGTTGGTGGTGGGACCGCCACACCCTAACCTCCCATGGGAGAATAATTAGAGTGTGGACCACCCGAGCAGCATAACCTCCCACAAGAGGTTATGACATGGGGTCCACATGGGGCTTAACCCCCCATTTAATGAGAGGGGAGAAAATCTCTCAATACCACCCCATTAAAGAGGGAGAGCCTCTTGGAATCTAACTCCCTTATTAATGGAGAAGAATAAAACCTCCTCATAACCCCGCCCATTTAATAAGAGTAAACTCCTTGACCCTCTCCTTGATAATTAGGTGGGGACCACTCGGGCCCTTAAAACCCCTCCAAACTCCCCAAATTAATTATGTCATCCACTCGAGTAATAAATTTGGCGGAGCCTCTCCACTTTTTGAATTTTGAATTGTGCCAACCATCATGAACATAATTAAGTGGGGCCCACTTAATTAATTTCCACCACCAAGAATAATAGATTATATTATATTATTTTGGGCACGTTCTTGCGCCTTTTGGTGGAGAGCTTGGGGAGGACTTCTTTCTCCAGCGAAGAACGTGAAGAACGCCGGTGACACTTATTCCCCGACCGTCTTCGGACTTCTTCATCAGAGCCCCCAGTTCTGACGTGGTGCTCCTCCGACGACCCTCCTTCCTCCCTCCTCGTCATCAACGCACCGACGCACGAACTCGGTAGCGGAAGCGTGCAGTGAGAGATGTCATCATCTTCCACCATGGCGCCACTTTCCTAGATGCTCTTCGAACTCCTCTCGCTATCAAGGTAGGGGGTTTGGTTTAATTTAATTTATGTGGATTATATCCTCAAACATTG
Source organism: Viscum album (assembly GCA_963277665.1). Lineage (NCBI taxonomy): Eukaryota > Viridiplantae > Streptophyta > Magnoliopsida > Santalales > Viscaceae > Viscum > Viscum album. The sequence continues at coordinate 1,472,747,917 of OY728158.1, forward strand.
ATTTAATTGTTGATAGTCGTTTGAGCCGCATGTTATCGTATTAACGGGAGGAGGTCGGATTGCACGAACACGACAGACCCTCCTCCCCCATTGATGGTTTTTCTTGTTGCGGCACGAGTAAAGGCAGCGCAGTGCAATGACAACGCACAGAAACAATTGAAGAATGGGCGAAGAAGCGCGGCGCCATCACGCCGTGCTGTTGCGGCAATTAAAAGGCTCTGCTAATCGTTTAATTGACGACGGATCGTCGGATGATGACGGAACGGGCCGCAGAGGCGGTTTGATGATTCCACAGTAATGTTCGAGACCCGAGATGAATGCCGGCGCAGACGGATTTGAAAACATACCACCGGAGCAACTCCGGTGGCCCGTGGAAGACCCTGCCGGCATGCCACGCCACCACGGCGGCGCTGATAGCTGGAGGAAGCGGTCGGCACCGGCCGGCCGCCAGGAGACGGCGCTGCCCGACGCGCCGCCGGGAAGGACTGCCACCGCTGAAGCCGCGACGGAAGAAGGCTGGTCCCACGACCATGCAAGACCGAAGGGGGGATGCGGCACTAGGCCACCTCCACTGGAAAGGAGCGGCTCCCACGCAGGGGTCGTCGCTTCGATCGAAGGGGGGCAGTGCCCCCTTGCACACCCGCTCGGCCAGCGCTGAGCCGACCCCGCTCGGCCAGCGCCGAGCCGCCCCGGACCGGGCTTCCTAGGCCGGGCCATGCCGCGCCGGCCAGGCTGGGACGTGCCCAGCCGGGTTGGACCCAGACCCAGGTTGGGTCGACCCGGTTCGGGCCAACCCAGGGGGTTGGGTCGGGTCGGATCGGGCCCAGACCCCCCATTTTCGGTCTGTTTTCAGTCTTTTTCCCATAACATGGGCTACGGAGCTCCGATCAAAACATCGTTAGTTGCTTAGAGATCCATGGATCGAGGCGGTCGTTTCGGTATACTACACTCAACGTTTCATAGAACTTTGGGTATGGCCCGGTTGGATCGAACACGAAACCAATCGGGCCCTCGGAGCAGAAACACGTATAACTTGAACTCCAGATGTCCGATTGATGTGATGTTGACTTTGTAGGATTCCTCTTAGTGAGACGGACATTTTGGCTTACTCCTCTCTAGGTTTGAATGCAGCTAGAGTGCGGTCGGGTTGGTTTTGACTTAAAAACCAACAGCGCCCCTCGGACGAAAAAGCCAATAACTCTCAGACCGGGCATCCGATTGACGCGCCGTCTGTCACTTTGAGTTCGTATTGTTAGGACGGAACTTTGAGATACATCATCTCTGGACTACGTGTCAGTTGATGTATCGACCCCCTTGGCTCGTGGAGTGGACCCTCCTAGAATGAGCATGCTGTGTGCGGGAACCCTAGAGCTGGCTGCAACTACAACGGTAATGAAGACTGCACAGAAATCCTATGTGGGTCCGGAAGCGATGAATACCATACTAAAATCCTTAGTGGCCTCGACGGTGATGAAGCCTGCACGGAAATCATATGTGGGTTTGGAAGCGATGAAGATCATACTGAAATATGATGTGGGTTCGGCAGTGATGAAGACTGCACTGAAATCTTATGTGGGTTCGGCAGCGATGAAGACCATACTGAAATCCTATGTGGGTTCGACGGTGATGAAGACGGCACTGAAATCCTATGTGGGTTCGGCAGAGATGAAGATCGTATTGAAATCCTATGTGGGTTCAGCAGCGATGAAGACTACACTGAAATCCTATGTGGGTTTGGCAGCGATGAAGACCGTACTGAAATCCTATGTGGGTTCGATGGCGATGAAGACTGCACAGAAATCCTATGTGGGTTGGGTAGCGATGAAGACCGTACTGAAATCCTATGTGGGTTCGACGGCGATGAAGACTACACTGAAATCCTATGTGGGTTCGGCAGCTTGGCTGGTTTTGTATCCTACGTGGGTCCCAGCTTAGATGAATCAGTGGCTATATATGATCATCTTTATCACCGAGAAAGTATACATGTGTGAGATAAGTCTTGACTTTCAATCATTTTATTCGATATGATTGACTTGCTTTCCTATGTGGATTAGGTTGTGTTATCCAGTGTGGATTGGGTGGTACTATCCTATGTGGACGTGATCGAACTTGGGCTCAGATGTTGGAGCCGAACTAGAATTGGTGACTTAGGTATATGTATGGGAATATACCTAAGTAGTGATGGTTGTTACTTCGTGATTGTATATTTCCATTGTGGCTTATCCTTTGTGGATTCTGGGAGACCTTTTGGGGTCTCGGGGTCCCTACTGAGTAGCGTATACTCACCCCTGCATAGGCTATGCTCACACTTCATTGTGTTGGATGCAGACGACGGACAGTGCTGATCGAGGTTGAGGCTTGTAGAGCTAGACGGTACCCGGAGGTGGATGTGACGACGAGAGGGTACCCGGAGGTGGAATCTACTACGAGATGGTACCTGGAGCTGACAGACGAACGTAGAGAGCTGAGGTGGCCATCTGTGCCTACCATTTATGTAGGGACTCTTGAGGACGATCCAGGAGCAGCTTGACACCTTCCTGCTATTTTTGTCTTTTCTTGTACTTTACTGTTGGGCTTGTAATTCCGGCCCCTTGTACTTTCAGTCCTCTTGTTATATTTCTTACATAGTGTTTTCTTCCGCTTGTTCTCTTGTTGTGTGTGTGGTTACGTTTCTTAAAGGAAATGACTTCCCAACTATAGAGAATTACGCCTTTGGTGCTAGTCGCCAGCCCCTGGCCTATGGGTGGTGGGCATGGGGTAGTCACGGCTCGGGTCCCGAGGACAGGTCGTGAAAAATTGGTATCAGAGGAGTTCGGTTCAACCACAAAACTCTAGAATTTGATCTTTCTTCTCTATGAAGAAATAATGTTAAGGGTATTGAGTGTGGTTATCAGTCCAGGGAGTCCAGTGTTGGTGCGGCGGCCGCCGTATCCGTACACTAGGACCCTGACTTCTGATTTCAAACTCAATGCATGAAAACATTGATTTCATGTGTGTTTCAAAAATTTTCTTTGTAATTACTTTGTGTCAGCTCACCAGGTATACTGTTTGACCGTGGAGAACCTGTCTCTTTTCAGGATGGCCCCACGATGCCAGGAAGCTAGGGTTCCGAGCTTTGTGCGAGATGACAGCCCACCAAGCGATGAGGCCTCGGTGTAGTGCCCTTTTTCTATGGAGGCACCGGCGGTACCACTACCCGCCGAGCCACCGATGTTACCAGCCCAAGCCGCTGAGAGTGCACGTCACCTTAGTGCACTGAACGAGTTTCATCGTCAGAGACTGCCCAGGTTCCGATGGGAGACGGACCCTCAGGCAGCCGAGGATTGGCTGGAGGTGGTTGTGTGAGTTTTCAAGTTAGTGGGGACACCAGCTGACCTCATGGTGATCCTTGCAGCCAGCCTCCTGCACACGGCAGCATGTAGATAGTGGAGCTTGATGATCTATGTTCACGACAAGGCATATCTTCTTTGGATGGACTTTGAGAGCCTCTTCCGCTCAGAGTTCATCCCATCCACCCTCTTTGCAGTGCGCATCCAGGAGATACTACACCTGCGGTAGGGAAGCATGACGGTAGCCCAGTACTCGATGAGGTTTACTGATCTCTCGCGCTACTCCATGGACATGGTACAAGACCCATTCTTCAGAGCCTGAACCTTCGAGCAGGGAATAAGGCATGATATCAGAGTTTCGATGATCTCCCCCAACATTCCAACATAGGCAGAGGTGTTGGAGAGAGCCCTTCTAGTGGAGAGTTTTCTTCCCGAGAAGGCGCCAGCGGCAGGACCCTCTGCAGGACGACCTGTAGTGGAGTCTTATGCAGTTGGCAGTAGACAGGTGGCACATAGGTCCAAACAGGCCAAACCATCAGATGGGTTATCTCAGGGTGAGGATTTGTTTGTGTGGGGCACACGAAGGAGAGCCAGCTATTCGAGGAGCAGGCAAAGCTACACATGCGGCGGGCAAGGTCACATGGCTCGAGACTTTCTGACTCATCCTACAGATGAGCAGCAGCCGGTAGAGGGACCTCCCAGGAAAAGGTTCGACCATGGTGGTCCGCAGGGATCAGGCAGGCTAGGAAAAGGAGCTAGTCGAGCAGCGGGTGGTGGATGACGCTTTGAGGCCCTACCACCACCACCACCCGGGAGCCCAGCCTGACCGCAGGGAACGGGTGGACAAGGAAGAGCTCAGCTTCAGGAAGTTGAGGCTTATGATCACGGAGCTCCGGGAGCATATGGACAAGGGCGGGACTAGCTCCAGTCGTGGAGACTTTTGTTGATGTTTGTTTATAGATGCTTTGTGTCTTTGTACTTTGAGCTGAAGTAATAAGAGACACCTTTCTTTGTGGCATTTACTTTCCTCTCCTCTCTTTTTGTTGTTACTAAGTGGTTCCGGTTTGAAAACTATTGACTTGACCCTCACTTTTGAGATACCTACTAGAGGAGACCCAGGGACCACACCCTGATGCCGACAGTGTGACTCAACCCTTGGAGGCGAGAGTAACGGTTGGATCAATTAGTAGTAGCGTCGAGGCCTTACGACGTCATCCTTGGTATGAATTAGTAACATCCATGCCAGGATTGACTATATTAGGCAAAAAAATGTAGTTCATCTAGGGGGTGAGACCAGATTTATCTTATCGGCAAAGAAGAAATCTTAGCAGCTCTTGTAGGACCAGAAAAGGTCCAAGTCACCGAAGAGTGGATGAGGACAGCTCAGTGTCATCAAAATACTTTTGCTGATAGGAGGTGGAGGCCACTGTAGTTCGAGGTGGGCGACCACGTTTTCCTACGAGTCTCACCTCGATGTGAGTTACGGAGTTTTATCCATGATGGCAAGTTATCTCCGCACTTCAACGGACCCTTCAAGTGCCCCAACAGGGTAGGCGAGGTGGTTTACCGTTGGACCCATCCACCTTAGTTGCACAGGGTGCAAGACGTCTTCCACATATCTCAACTGAGGAGATACGTGCACGACCCGACACATGTCATCGACCATAGGGAGCTGGACATTGACGATGGGGCGAATTTTGCAGAGGTCCCAATGGAGATCGAGGATCGGCTAGAGCGGGTCCTACGTGGTCGGTTGATACCTCTTATGAGAATCAGATGGCAGCACGAGAACCTCCAGGAGAGCACTTGGGAGCGGGAGTCTCAGATGCGTGGTCAGTACCCTCATTTATTTCCCTAGTTTATGATGTATCTTTATGAAGACGTAAAGCTCTGAGGTGGGAGTAATCTAAAGACCCATAAAATTCAAGGGAAATTTTTTAATAATTTTATTTGGGATTTTACAAGAATGCAGTTTCTAACGGATGCTGATTCCGAGGCCAGGTGTGCCCATAATCATTTTCCAAAGTTCAGCTCGGGTATGTTCATTGAACGAACAAGTGGGTTTTCTTAACTTTTGGACCGGTGCTCGGAATCGAATTCTGAGGGAACCGATGGAATCCCAGCGCCAGTTTTTTCTTAAGAGGACTTTCACCTCAACAGCAGATGATTGGGTTTGAGAGTTGGTTTTTGGGTTCGCGTGGAATAATAAAATAAAATAAGTGAAAACTTATTTTATCTTTGTCGAACCCACGCCATGTAGATAGTGTTGGTTTAAATCTCCACTCGGGAGTTGGTGGTAGGACCGCCACACCCTAACCTCCCATGGGAGGATAATTAGTGTGGGGACCACCCGAGTAGCATAACCTCCCACGAGAGGTTTTGACATGGGGTCCACACGGGGCTTAATCCCCCATTTAATGGGAGGGGAGGAAATCTCTCAATACTCCCCCATTAATGAGGGAGAGCCTCATGGACTCTAACTCCCCTCTGAATAGAGGAGAATAAAACCTCCTCAACCCCCCCATTTAATGGGAGGAAACTCCTTGACCCTCTCCTTGTTAATTAGGTGGGGAACACTCGGGCCCCTACACCCCCTCGAAACTCCACATATTAATTATGTCATCCTCTCGAGTAATTAATTTGGTGGAGCCTCTCCACTTTTTGAATTTTGAATTGTGCCAACCATCGTGAACTAAATTAAGTGGGTCCACTTAATTAATTTCCGCCACCATGAATAATATATTATATTCTATTATTTTGGGCATGTTCTTGCGCCTTTTGGTGGAGTGCTTGGGGAGAAATTCTTTCTCCAGCGAAGAATGCGAAGAACATCGGCGACGCTTCTTCTCCGACCTTCTTCGGACTTCTTCCTCGGATCCCCCCTTTCTGACGTGGTGCCCCTCCGATGACCCTCCTTCCTCCCTCCTCGTCATCAACGCACTGACGCACGAACTCGGAAGTGGAAGCGTGCGGTGAAAGACGTCATCATCTTCCCCCACAATGCCACATTCGGTGACGCTTTTTGAACTCCTCTCGTTATCAATGTAGGGGCTTTGGTTTAATTTAATTTATGTGGATTATATCCTCAGCCTTTGATTTAATTGTTGATATTCATTTGAGCCGCATGTTATTGTATTAACGGGAGGAGGTCGGACCGCACGAACATGGCAAACCCTCCTTCCCCTTTGATGGTTGTTCTTGTTACGGCACGAGTAAAGGCGGAGCGGTACAAAGACACTGCGTGGAAACAATTGAAGAAAGGGCGACGGCTCCATGCCATTACGGCAATTTGAAGGCTCTGCTGATTGTTTAATTGACGAAGGATCGTCGGACGATGACAGAACGGGCCGCAGAGCTGGTTTGATGATTCTGCAGTAATGCTCGGATCCCGAGATGAACGCCGGCGTAGACGGACTTGAAACCGGACCACCAGAGCAACTCTGGTGGCCTATAGAAGACCCCGCTGGCACATCGCGCCAGTATGGCGGTGTCGGCGGCCGGAGGTGGTGGTCGGCACCAGCTGGCCGCCAGGAGGGGGCGGTGCCTGGCGTGCCGCCAGGAAGGACCACCGCGGCGGCAGGCGGCCGGTCCTGTGACTGCGAGGGACCAAAGGGGGGACGCGGCGCTAGGCCGCGTCCGCAGGTAAGGAGCAGCCCCCACGTGGGGGCCGCGGCTTCGATCAAAGAGGGGCAGCGCCCCCTTGCGCGCCCGTTCCGCCAGCGCTGAGCCGACCCCGCCCGGCCGGCACCGAGCGGCCCCGGGCCGGGCCACCCGGGCCGGGCCGTGCCCCGCCGGGTCGGACCCAGACCCGGGTCGGGTCGACCCAGTTCGCGCCTACCCAGGGGGGGTTGGGCCGGGTCGGACCGGGCCCAGACCCCCCATTTTTAGTCTATTTTCGGTCTTTTCCCCATAACATGGGCTACGAACCTCTTATTGACACACCGTCAGTTACGTAGAGATCCTTGGATCAAGACGGTCGTTTCGGTATACTACACTCAAGGTTTCAGAAAACATTGTGTATATCCGGGTTGGTTCGAACACGAAACCAACCGGGCCCTCGAAGCGGAAACACTTATAACTTGAGCTCCAGATGTCCAGTTGATGTGCCCTCGACTTTATTGGATTCCGCTTAGTGAGAACACCTTTTTGGCATACTCTGATCAAGGTTTTGATGCTGCTGGAGTGCGGTTGGGATGGTTTTGACTTAAAAACCAACTAGCCCCCTGGGATGAAAAAGTTAATAACTCTTGGACCGGGCGTCCGATTGATGTGCCTTCTGTCACTTTGAGTTCCTCTTGTCGAGAGGGAACGTTGAGATACATCAACTCCATACTACATGTTAGTTGATGTATCGACCCCCTTGGCTTATGGATCGGACCCTCTCGGAACGAGCATGCTGTGTGCGGGAACCTTAGAGCTGGCTGCAACTGCAATGGTGATGAAGACTGCACTGAAATCCTATGCGGGTTCATCAGCGATAAAGACCATACTGAAATCCTATGTGGGTTCGATGGTGATGAAGACTTCACTGAAATCCTATATGGGTTCGAAAACGATGAAGATCGGACTCAAATCATATGTGGGTTCGGCAGTGATGAAGACTACACTGAAATCCTTTGTGGGTTCGGCAGCGATGAAGAACGTACTGAAATCCTATGTGGGTTTGATGGCGATGAAGACTGCACTAAAATCCAATGTGGGTTCGGCAGCGATGAAGATCGTACTAAGATCCTATGTGGGTTCGGTAGTGATGAACACTTCACTGAAATCCTATGTGGGTTCGACAGCGATGAAGACCGTACTGAAATCCTATGTGGGTTCGACAGTGATGAAGACTATACTGAATTCCTATGTAGGTTCGGCAGCGATGAAGACCGTACTGAAATCCTATGTGGGTTCGACGGTGATGAAGACTGCACTGAAATCATATGTTGGTTTGGCAGCTTGGCAGGTTTAGTTTCCTATGTGGGTCCCAGCTTAGATGAATCAGTGGCTATATCTGATCATCTCTATCACCGATGAAGTATACATGTGTGAGCTAAGTCTTGAAATTCAATCATTATCTTCGATATGATTGACTTGCTTTCCTATGTGGATTGAGTTGTGTTATCCTGTATGGATTGGGTGGTACTATCCTATGTGGATGTGATCGAACTTGGGCTCACATGTTGGAGCTGAACTAGAATTGGTGACTTAGGTATATGTATGGGCATATACCTAATTAGTGTTGGTTGTTACTTCGTTATTGTATCTTTCCTTTGTGGTTTATCCTTTGTGGATTCTGGGAGACCTCCGGGGGGCTCGGGGTCCCTACTTAGTAGCGTATACTCACCCATGCACGGGATATACCCGCACTTCGTTGTGTTGGATGCAGATGACATACATCGCTGATCGAGGTTGAGGCATGTAGAGATATATGGTACCCGGAGGTGGATGTGACGACGAGAAGGTAACCGGAGGTGGACTCCACGACGAGACGGTACCTGGAGCTGACAGAAGAACATAGAGAGCTATGGTGGCCATCAGTACCTACCCTTCAGGTAGAGACTCTAGAGGATGATCCAGGAGCAGCTTGACACCATCCTGCTGTTTTTGTCTTTTCCTGTACTTTATTGTTGGGATTGTATTTCCAGCCCCTTGTACTTTCAGCACTCTTGTTATATTTATTACTTAGTGTTTTCTTCCGCTTGTTCTCTTGTTGTGTGAGTGGTTATGTTTCTTAAAGGCAATGCCTTCCCAACTATAGGGAATTACGCCTTTGGTTCTAGTCACCAGCCCCTGGCCTATGGGAGGCGGGTTTAGGGTAGTCACGGCTCGGGTCCCGAGGACGGGTCATGACAGCCATACTATGGTAAGTCCAAATAAATGTTTCCAAATTTAGAAATAAGTCTTAAATGGAACAAATTGGTAAGAGTATATATATATAGAACATTTTGTGGAATCTGGAAGTACTAGTTATTTTAACTCGGACCCCAAGACAACCTTAAATTTTAGAGTTATGAAAGGGGAAGATAAGGTAAAAGAGTAAAGTAATTTATCCCTGGAACTTATTCCTCACTCGATAGAAGAGATGTTGGAGGAGTCCTTCTTGATAAAAATAAAAAAAGGAAAGAAAAATAAGTTTTGAAAGAAAACTACATGTTTTCCATACTAATGAACATACTAACTGGATTGATAAATGAAATAATATTTTCATTCATGGTTTCAATGAGGGAAAAATGAGCTTGGGGGAACACATGAAATCCTAGGATAAAATATAATTGCAAGGATCTTATTAATGATAATCTATATTGTGATGAAACATCCATTTAATGGAATATTTATCTATTAAATTACTCTAATTCTCTTAATTTTTATTGAAATGAATTTGTTATCCTGATTGAGGTTTTATTCTTTGTATATGAGACCTTTTTGTTTCCCACTTTTACTTAAATGTATTTTTTGAAAAAAAATTAAATATCGATGATTTGGATTTTAATTTTGAGTAAATTTTATATATATATATATACATGACATGAAATTGCATTGTTAAATTTTGGTTATTATTTTATTATTAGTTTTCTTAACTTTCAGTTGATGAAAATCACATGTAATGTTTTTCCTTGGTTGATCTACCACTGTTATTCTACTATGATGATCGACCATTAGTCATGATCCCTTGATTATAGAACATGTTTTATGTTATCATGATGATAAAGTATAATTCATGCTACCAAAATGACCAACCATGAGTCATGATAACGTGATGATCAACAATGACTTGGTATTTTAACTTTTCACCACACGAATGGTACCATGGAGTGCCACAATTACATGTTACCATATGGATGATACTGTTGAACCTATTATTAGGTTTCTACCATACATAGAGAAACTATTCATTTTGTTTATAATAAAAAAATGTCGAATTTAATTTTTATTATTCATATAATAATAATTTCTTTCTTATTTCAGAATCCTTTAATGGGGAAATTTACCTAAAATTTGAGAATGAGTAATCATTTCTCTTGAGTTCCTCCTGTGAAGCCTTTCACCTCATTTAAAAATTTCCATCGTATATATTTCTATACCGACCCTTTACCTTTATACCTTGAGTCTATATAGAAATGGTATGAATGGAGAAATAATACGAACCACCTGATGAGTAACATCTTTCGAAGAAAAAAAATATAGGATTTGATTCTGAATAAAGAGCTAAAGAAACCACAACCCACAACTCATGATTATGTCACCGAGAATGTAATCAACGCCATGTGGATATCAATGATCATATAACACATTTGGAATTGGATGTACGTCCATTTATATCATGAAACAACCCAATGGGGCTTGAGCTCAACTTCCCCAATCCTGCCTCCATAGGCTAGGGGACCAAAAAAATATAGGATGGCATTACTAAAATGGGAGGCCTTTGCCTATGTAGCTGTACACTTTTACCCAACCTTTACCATGAACAAGTGAAGAGGAAATACAATAAAAGATGAAACATTTATACAATAAACCATGCATGCTAAACCTATGGGGAACATAATTGTATGAAATGAAAAGTGAAATGGAAATATTGGAAAATACATCCAATATAGAAATATTTCCAAACCTAAAAATAATTTAAATGTAATTACTGAGAAATAATAGCTTGAAATATCTATTCTCTTACCATAATAAATGATCAAATGAACTACAGGATTTGATATGATCCTATGTAATCATCATGGTCCTCACCTACATTTTCATAAAACATGACACATGTGGACAAAGCCCATACATGGGTGAGGCCCATACATGGGTGAGTATATAAATAACCAGTATGATGCCTTGAAAGAATAAGGGGGAGTAGTAAGAGTCAGAATTGGAATAGAGAGTTCAACCCATAGAAATAGAGTAAAAAATTCCAACAACATGGATATGTATTTATATATATGCTCATAAAAGAAACCCAAAACGAGAGAGAAAGTGGATTTTTATCTCACATAATTTCATAGGAAATGATTATACCATCACTTCTAATTTTCCATCAATGTTACCAAATATCCCACACATATTTCCAAATTAACTTTCATTTCTAGACACAGCTTTCCACTATACCATAGAGTTTAGGGGACATAATCTCGAGATAGAGGAACTAATCCCTAGTAAAATAGGAGGGTTAAAATAAATAAAAAATGGACCCATGCCCTAAATCCATAGGAGGGTTCTACTCAGTAGAGAGATATAGGAGCCCTGACCAATCTCCGAAGGACAATTCCACTCAATAGGTACCTAGAAGACCAATTATCTATCTCAGAAGGAGGGTGAAACTCAATATGTAGAGGACTCGTGCCCTGAATCCACTTGAGGGTGCCACATAGATAGTAGGGGACCAATGCCATGGGTCTATAGAAGTTTACCACTATATATTTAATATAAGAGACATACCTTATCCCAGTAGAAGGGTTCTACTCGAAGTGTTAACATATGACCCATCTACTATCCCAGTATAAGAGTGATACTATAATCTCTCTAATGATCATGCCCAATCACAGCCGTTATCGAGAGTCTCCTAAAGAAGTGTAATTCATGGAATGTCTTTCATCATATATAAAAATACACTACAAAGGCCATAATCATATTATATGTGGATAAATAATAAGGATAACCTACACTCATGTGAAAATAAAATTCGAAATTCTAAATATATGAGTTGTATAAGTTTCTTCAAGAAGGTGGGTACACGGCATGTACGGGGTCCCACACACCCCAAACATGATGTGGTACTATCCTACATGATGGAAGTTTATTTTATATCACATATATTTGTATCCATATATATGTAGATGGATTGTATGAGTCTCACAAGAGATGTCTCGGTCACATGGGTCCCTCATGTGTGCTCCTAGTCATGTCGTGTAATTCACTCATTCTCATGTACTCCGATACACAATGGGTCCTCTAGCACGGGGACCTACCCATTTCATTTAGTCCATCTCTATGCATAATGGTTGTGTGCCTGGACATCCCTATGTCTATGTACTCCCATAGTACACATCATGTCTCCATCACCAAGTCACATGGAATTTGGGGATTTCAAATACTGTATGATATTTATAATCTCCAGAAAACCATGGAGGAAAGGATTTCTAAAGAAGACATCATGTGCTCATCCACACTAAACACCGTGTGGTTATCATTTTATTACAATCCCTAATATGATATGAGTTCATCAATATCCACCTAGTCCACTTCTAATAACACCTCTAGGATTCACTAAATCGATGAAAATAGCCTTGATTCATCAAATACGTTCCATAGATGGTTGGAAATTACATTCAATTGATCTATGGTGGTTCTTTATATTCCTCACATGACTCTCATTATATGTGGTTAGTCTCGGGCCCCAGATCCATAGTAATTATCATCCAAAATCAAAAAATCATTCTGAAATGTCTTCTAATCACCAATCTATTCAATGCTTGTGAACCTGATATGAATCTGGGACTTTGATCATGCTCTATCCCACCTTAAAATGAAAAACCATGGACCTATAATCCAATATATACAATATCAAAGAATGATGAGGTAATAAAACATAAACAAGGGTTAAAAAACCATTAACCAAGGGTTATTGGCGAACAAATACAAATTTTGGATATCTAGTCTAAGAAACAATTGAAAAAACAATATAATCTAATAGAGGGGTGCATTAAAATTCTCAATTTATCACATATCTGAGAATAAATATTGATAATTATTAACTATTTAATAATATGAGGTACCTAAAATGATGAGTACTAGCTCGATTTTGATCATTTTTTGATGAATAACACAATCACCATTGATGGATGATGATCTATTGCATTTTCTACGTCTTGATACTCCTTGACCTCGAAGGTCTTCATTATCCGATATCAGTCAGGCATTGAAGAATGTTGGCTCCTCCTATTAATAGTTCTTGGGTTATGTGAGTAACCCTGGATAATCTCCATATCATCAAATTTATATAGTAAATTAGGTTTTCATGCCCCTAATTAATTAATTGATTTATTAATTTATCAATCCACTGAATGTTCATGATAATAGTTATTTTATTTGAATACCCCTCATTGACCTGCTTTAGGTCGTCCATAGGGTAAAACCCAAGTTATAGATTTAATTGTTGTCCTATATTATTTATCTAAGATTTTATTTCTAATTTATCCCATTATTCTATAAATATGTGTCTATGTAATATAAAATAAATAATTTTTTCTATAAAATTTATTCTGGTTACACCAGGCCTTAGAATCACACAACTTATCAGAATTTGGATTTTAAAATATTTCAAGATGTATTTTAATTTCATACAAGTAAACTACAATGTCTCTAAATTATTACTCCCTTAAACAATTGATTTCTTGAAAAGAAAAACTAAAAAAAGATTAGGATAAATAGCCGGCATTTTCCTCTCCCACAGTTAGGAGCTCTCATGACATCTCATGTGCTACCACAACTGATGATCCAAGGGGTGGTCCATCCACACAGGGTCCTCTCTTCGAAATCCTTAATCGTCATAATGTGATTAGTGAATGTGGATCCATCCTTGATGTCTAGATCACCCCAGTCAATAATGTGTGATAAGTCGTACACATTAATATTCAATTATGACACATGTAAAAAATGGTTCTTATGATCCAATTGTGGGGGTAGAGAGAGGTGGTAAGAAAACTCACAAACACTCTACAAGATCTTAAATGAATTGATAAATCTCAAGGATGTCTTACCTCCATGGTTGAATCTCCAAAATCATAAACATGGGAAGTATCTAAAGAAAAAATGGTCTCCCTACTCAAACTCTAAGGGACTATGATGTCATTCGTCATAAGATTTGTCTATGGTTTAGGAGATCCTCATATGGTCGTGGATTACCTGAACCTTATCCATTATAACACACACTATCTCTATCCTAATAAGAGATGCCTCATTAATCGCATTCCAACACAATGATGATATTCAAGGACTATTGTACTGGGCCTTGAAAGGTTTCATGCCTGTAATAGAGTGGTAAATAGTATTGTACACAAACTATATTATTGGAAAGTGATTCTACTATCTCCGACCAATGTCTAACACACAAGACTAAAACATAAACTCCAACCGAAGGATATTGTGCTTCGTCTGACCATCAATATAGGGGTGAAAGGCTATACTCATCCTCATATGGTTCTCAAATTCCACCTATAGGCGTCTCTAAAAACGTGAAATAAAATGAGAATCAGAGTATGATATAATATTTAAGGTCGCCCGATGAAGGTAGACAAAATCATGTACGTAAAACTATCTCAAATTCTAAACCAAACAGTACCCGCTAATAGAATGAAATTTATGTTACATTATAAGTTGAAAAATATTAACCTAGATGGAATAATAGACTCAAAATATCTAGAGAGGTCCTATCACAAATTTTAGGGGTATGACTTCCCATTTCTACTTAGAGATCTCAAGAGGCTACAAAACAATTGATGTAACCTAGATCTCAACCATCACCTACAGGAAAGTGGGGCACTAGGAGAAAACATAGACATGATCCACCACTTTATAGCCTACCAAATATACTATTTATTGTATTTTTAAACCTTCCATACACTAGTATATAGAACCAAATGATATATGTGAAACTCTCTCATAACCTCCTCCTATATTGTGACTCGGACCAGCATCTATCCCTTGAAAATGATGAAGTGATTCTCTCCTTAAGAAAATATATGTGATAAATATCTTTAGGATATCTAGTTATACATGAAATCATAGTGAATTTATCCCAATAAGTAATCTATAACATGATGAATGAAAGGAGGAATCAACACCATCCACTGAAGAAGAGTTTCATCCTCCTCCCCAGCCAAGGTTAGCTACAAGGAAGCTAATGTATTAGACACCTCCTCGATAATGAGAGTATGAGATATCCTAATAAGGGAATATTCCCTCACATTTCCCTTCCCTGGATTACTGACTATGTTAGTGTTTTAGTCCCATAAGAACTCCAACAGGTTCCCCTATCTCTTGTTGACATCTCTATACATGAAAAAATACCTATGTTTTTTATGGTCTGAGTAAATAAAAAATCACTCTTTTAGAAGACAGTTCATCTATATCCTCAAAGAAAATAATATTATTTCTTGCTCTAGGTTGTGAGTTGCAATGTTTTGTCATGGGGTCTCAACCAAATCGACTCATATGTGATAACTAAATATCTATGAATCAACACACAAACAATCCCAACCCCATAGTAATCAAAATATACTACATACTACATGTACTCCACTCGTAGTCTCGAAACATGAGAACTCATCAGTAATAGCCTAAACTCCTCAAAGGCTCTCTGGCACTACTCTATCCAAGAAAATAGATTCTCTTCCCTTTAAATGGTGGTCAAATGGGTTAGAATATTGGATAATGTTTCCAAAAACCTATTTTATTACCCCGCCAAGACAAGAAAACTCTTCCCCACTATCCCTCTCTTAGGTGGATCCCAAGAAAGAACTATATCAATATTTCCTGGGTCAACATAAAATTCATACTCAAAAATGACATGCCTGAGAAAGTAAACCATGTTGATCCAGAACTAGCGCGTTGAGAGAATACCATAAATATGGTGCCCCTGAAGAATGTATAAGACCATCCTAATGTGATCTGCATGATCCTCCTCTAATGTAGAGTATCTAAGTATGTCGTTAATAAAGAAAATAAATGTCCACTTGTGGTTATAATATCTAGTTAATCAACACACTAAGGGGTAGAAAAAATAACTCATATTGTCTATAGTGACATCTGATGATAGATTCAGAATATCAGCCTTGAAAACTCATAAATGTGGGTAGATGGACATGAGATCAATTTTCGAGAACAATATCATATTGTAAAAATGATCAAAATGGTCATAAATCCATGGTAAGGGGGTACTTTTCCTTTATCATGGTATAGTTCTGGTGATGATAATCTAGAAACTCTACAAGCTACCATCAACCTTTCTTACAAACAACACTAGAAATTCCCCAGGGGACCCAATGATTCTATGAACACCCTCCTATCAATGGTCCTACAATGAAAACCTTAGCGATCGATTCTCTGTAGGAGCCATATAATAGGCCAAAAAAGATATCAGAGTGTCCACTGGATGAGAAAAGATAAAAAAATACATCTCCCTTGTTAGAGGTAATAAAAAACTTCATCAGGGAATGAATCGTTAAAATCCTCCACTACTGAAGGAATCCAGATGCCTAAAGGCCCCTCTACGATAAGGGACACACTTTACAATTGATGGGTGATGGGTTACAAACTCATACCAACAAAGCTCACCCCTCTTAAAATCAAATATATCTTTCCCACAATGTAGAATCTCATCCCATTAGTGATAATTAATCTTAATCAACTGCAGTGAATCTATATCTAGGGATAGAATTTCAAGAACAAATCCATAATCATGATCAAGTCATAATGTCCCATCATGATGAAAATATTTTCATAGATAAAACTCTCCCTAAAAAGTGATAAATCACGCTAACTATATATAAAATATATCTAGGAAGCGTTCTCCATAAGAATCTCAAAGAAGTGCTTCTAGGTTAATGACTCAAATGGAATATTGATCTCTCACATGAGGAGTAAAGAGATTATTTAATGACTCAAAAATGTGTATAATAGTACTTAATAAATAGTATAATAAGAAAATACCATACTTCTAATAAGATCATGATCTTTCTGGTTATATGTATCCTTCACCTGCACGTACCCATGACCCCAACCACTAATATCTATGCCTAAAATTGGATTCCTAGTAGTGGTGGTTGAAATGGATTATAACATAATCCTCTTACTAGATATAATCCCCATGGAGACCCACCTAATTCTATTCTATCTCCACATCTTTGGCCCCTCCCTTCCCTCACATTGGAGATTCATGAGCACGAAACTGCCTCTTCCATTGCAGTCCATCTACTCTCTACCTCTCCTCCTCAGCAAATTGTGTTAGAAAACCATATTACACTTGGCCTCACCCATGAAATTCATAATATAACCCCTCTCTAAGATTCTGTGGTCCCCAACAATGTCCTTATTGTTCCTCAATATGTGCTTGAGTCTAATCTTCATATGATCACCTACACCTAGATCCCACTGACATAAGATTTGTAGCTAACTGCAGATAACTCTTCCCTATAACACCCACTGATAGCTCCAGCTACATTGAGTCTATATGATAGGGAAATATTATTCACAAAAATCTACTCCATAACTTTGGCATAAGTACAGATGCATTGAGGTACCACACTTCAATTGATGTATCAATAGAGACCCTACTCAAACTTATGAACCCGGAAGTTTCCATTCAAAATCATATCTAGGGAGTACCACGTAAAGTATATAAAACATTCAATTTAATATATATATATATATATTATCCCTATTTATTTTAGCTCTGGGAGATCGTAAATCAAAAATTAGATCATGTATGTGGATGATTACTCCCTACAAAAAACTTTCTAGAATTTCGTCCAGGGGTGTATCGACTCATCATTCATCTTGATAAATGGAATCCAACAACACCCAACACCTCTATGAAAAGAGTTCTCTTCAATTCCAACCACATGATAAATTAGTTATTGGATAATCATAAATAGATAGACCACCAACAATAAACAATCCTTATCTTCTGAAGGTTCTACATCACCATAGAACTTCGACAGACTCTAATGTTGGAACTTGTGGAGTGTAGTATGACTGTGCTAATCATCAGCCTACTATTTTGGTACTATCTACTATGAAAGAGGTGGGGTTCTACCACCTATACACATGGAGGAATAATATATCAATATGGCCACCAAAATAGAACCTAATTCCTCAATGGATAATCATCATGATCCGAAATTGCTAAACTATATAGTTGTTTTCGCAGAGGCATCTTAGAAATTTAATTAATAAAAACCATGGACAGATAAGAATATATATATATATATATGGGGAGATCACTGATGAAGGACCATAAAAACAAATGGTCCTATATGATAAATTAACCACTGATCCCCAGAAATAATATTTCATTATTTTCAGTCAAAAATAAATTACTCAAATTTCTGATGAATGGATACATTGATCACTACACGAACAATAGTTTTCTTCATCTTAAATCAAAACTAAAAAACATTGATACTCTTTCCCTAAATAAAAAAAATGTAATGGGAAAAATCTAAACACCATCCAATTTAATGAACAACCATTTATTATAAACAATAATGACCTTACCCAAGGATGTTTGAGATGTATCTACCCCACGAACACCTTCATAGGCTAGGGGATATTGACATGCACCATAATTCAATACTAATGTGGGATATCTTTGCTTTAGTACCTATATGGATACACCTATCCTTATACATGAATAAGTATAGTGGATTAATAATAAAATATGAAATTTATAGAGAATAAAACATGCATGTAAAACCTATAGGAAACATAAGAGTATGACAACATAAACTGAAAAGGAAAAATGGGAAGATGCATACCTAGTCACCAATATGTCCAAACATTACAATAATTGGAAATTAAATTAGTATATTTCCAAACTCTAAATCTTTAAGATCTGAAAACTGTACATGGTAAAATAAACTAGGGTATCCCTATAATTTTTTGAAATATCCACTAACCAATCTACATTCAGTATAAGACAAGAACCATGTGGGAAAATCCCATGCATGTTTGATTATATACATACACTGTAGGATTTATCAAAATCTAAATGGGGAGAAGTAAGAGTCATGATATGAATATACAAATCAAACAAAAGAAAAAGAGTAAAAAATACATTAACATGGATATATGTTTTTGTGTGTGTGCACACTAATTATGTAAACCCAAATAAGAGAAAAATGGGATATCCATTTCACATTCCATCCCAGGAAAAGATTTTATCATCTATTCTATAGGTCCATCAATGATTACCAACATATCATATAACTTTTCTAAATAAAATCCATGTTGATCTACACCTTTACCTGATGTAATGTAGTTAAGGAAACAAAATATTAATGTAGGGGATCCATAATCTAGTACAAGAGGAGGGGGACACTCAAAAGACAGTGGATCTATGCCATGAATCTATAAGAGGGTTCCACATACTAGATAGTTGGAGGACCTATTCCGTATCTTGGCATGGGAGTTCCACACAATATGTAGATAGATGACCAATGACAAGTCCTGAATTAAGGGTTCCACTCAATAGGTATAGGTCACCTACCCTGACTCTACAAGGGAGTGCCACTCATATGGGTGAGGACCCATGCCCTACCTCCATAGGAGGGTGCTAAACTGATAGTTGATAGAGGACTCATGTCATGTCCTAGCTTGAGGGTGCCACTTTGATATTTGTTAGAGGATTCATTCACTATCCCAGTATGTGGGTTCTAGTGTAATCTCTTTGACGATCTTTCCCAATCACTACCATCATCGAGTGTCACCTAAAATAAAGTCACACCCAGAAAATATCGTATCATATCTCAAAATCCACTATGATGGAGAACAAAACATTGTACATGATAAAACACTCAATATAGACTATTGACGGTCAAAAATACAAGTCCAAATTGAAGATATATGAGAGGTATAAGTTTTTTCCTGAAGTGTGGTACAAATTGTGTATGGGTACCCACACAACATGTGGTCCGGTACTACTGCATGGTCATTTTCTTACCATAAAATAGATCATTTTTTATATAGATGTATACATCATGTAAAAGTCTCGTAAGGAATGTATCATCCACCCTGTCCCACATGTGTTCTCTTGGCCATTCCATGTAATATTTCCCTTAGCCATGTACTCCGATACATGGTGTGTAATCCATCATGGGTTCTTTCTCATTTCCTTTGGGTAATTTTCTTATACACTAGATGTGTGTCTAGTTGTTCTGATTTCAGTGTACTCGTAGAGAACATGCTAGTTCTACAACACCATGTCAAAAAGAATATGACTTTCCGATATGGAAAGTGTTATTTGTATATCTCCTAGAAACCATTTCATGTTGGATTTCTGAAGAGAACATCATGTTCCCCTCTTCACTACATGGCATTTTTAACCTTTTCAAATAATCCTAGATCCACTATGCATTCCCTAGATCTTCCTCTTCTACTCATAATAACACAACTAGGCCACCCTAAATTAGAGGAAAGATCCTCTGTTAATCTATTTCGGCCCTCCAATGCATGGATATCAGATTATGTTGATCCATGGTTCCTCATTGTACACCCAATGTGCCTCCCATCACAGTTGAATACTCTTGGATCATAGAACCACTAGAATCAACCTAAAAAATCCAAATATCAGATTAATTATTCATCTAATCACTGATCCATTTATTTCCTATGGTGCTTCCGTTAATTTGGGGGACTGATCATGATCAATCTTACCAAGAAAAATTGAACTGTGGACCCATAGGCCAACAATGATGATCATAAAGAACGATGGGGTAAAAACACATAACAATTGTGTAACAATCGTTTGAAAATCATTCATGGACAAGGAATTAAAATTTTATATAGATGAGGTGACAGACAATCAAATAAACTATATAATATAATAGGTGGGATACTGAAAAGGTTAAATTTAATATATAAATAATAATAGTAATTTATGATTATCATTCATTTAATTATAAGGGGATTAAAGAAAAAATGATGAGTCCTACCTTAATTTGGATCATTAATTGATAAAGAACAGGATCACCAATAAAAGATGAATATATATTGTATATTCTATGTCTTGATCAGCCTTGATCCAAAGGCTCATCATCATCTGAACTCTATCAACCAAATTATAACAATGTCTCCCCCTCTCATTGGACCTATGTTAATACGGATAAATGTGAATATTTTCCATAATGGAATATTTATAATGTGAATTAGTGTTTTTAGGTGATAATGAATTTATTAAAAAAATAATTAATTATTCCATTCAACAATCCCTCAAACACACAATTTTTATAAACATCCTAACATGGTATACATTAGGTGATTCTTATAGTAATCCTCTAAATCCTCATTTAATCGTGGTAACATTGTTTTTACCCATGACTCCTTTTAATATTTATCTAATTTTTCATGAAAATGTGTGTTTATGTGTGTAATATAAAAAATATATAGGATTTTTATATAACTAATTTTAGGCACACTAGGCCTTAATGCCACACTCTATCTCAGCACTAGACATTATAAATATTTCTAGATATTTTTCAAAGTCCTACAAGAAAAAATATGATCTCTTTAAGTGATGTTTCAAATGGTTATCATGGAATGATAAACTATTCTAAAAAACATTGGTTCATGATTTATATCATTTTGTAGAGTATAAATTTATAGAAAAGGAATAATTTATCTCAATAGTGGAAGACATAAAAGATGTTATTTTCTATTAAAGATAATGGGATAACTATCCTTTATTTCCTCATAAAGGTGTTTAGGTGAGTTATCAAAGATCCTTTCCCATCAATTTTGAGATATTCATTATTGAGGAATATTTTCCTAAGTTTATTGGAAATTAAACACTCCAAAGGCCTACTATATTATATATTGGTTGATAATATAAATTTTTCAAAGTTCATTCAGCATATGTTGTGTCCTAGGAATGTAAATTTCATCAAAATGACTTATTTTGAAATTTTATGTTTAATTCTTGTAAAAAGAGAAGACAATATTAATTTGTGTAAATATATAGTGCTATATATAATTGAATTACTAAATCCTTCCTTGATATCTAATTTCATTTCTTATAAAAAAAATATTTACACTCTTCTTGAAAAAATAGTCCTTGTCCTTATAGGCGATGAAGATGTAGTATAATGTAATTGTTTCTTCCTAAGTCAAGTTACCTATAAAAGGATAAGAGTGAACTTAACCCCATGTTAAAAAGTGGGGTAATGTATAATGATAATAATTTTGAAAATTTCAATCCAAAATAGAATGTCTCTAGAGAATGATATATGGTTGACCCAACCATGGAGGTAGATGGTGTTGTAGAGTACTCCTATGACGAAGATGTTGACACTAATATTGAAGTGTAAGAAGTTGGAAATGTGGTAGAGTATTTAGTACCAATTTAAATAGATGCATGGAGAGAATCTGATATCTCTAATAGTTGTAGTGTATCCTATGGTACTCATATTCATCCCATTTTTCTTACTACTAGTGATATTTTTGTAAAAGGCGATGATGAAAAAGAAGATAGTGAATGCTCTAATGGTTATTATTCCTAGTGATCTTCTTCAGAGAATATAGAGGATTCCATTTTTATTTCTAATGATTCAAAGTATCATTGTAATGGTATAGATTAGGATGATAAGTGTTACCCATATCAGACTATCATTGACTCTAGAAAGTCTACTAGTGGAATTTTAGAGATAATATCTCCATCTAATTTTGTAAGTCAAGAAACTGGTGATAGAGATAAACTAACTACTTCAGAATGTTTAGCTTCTAAAATCCATGTCAATATAGTTGACTCATATAGAGATAAGGATGGAAAACTATATAAAGGTGATAAATCCCCAGGATATTCTATGTTTGGGTTAGATTACTTTGATTTAGATGATGAAAATGCTGGAGATAATCAAGATAAGGGAAAACACCTAACCAAGGTGAAATTTCTATCTCAGTTTCTCCATGTGATATAGAGAGTTCCTTAGTAGTGATGATTGGCCAGGTGGATATTTTAGAATTATTTTCATTTGAGGTACGTTTTTCGGATCATGGACATAAATATTATTCCTTTACTAGCTAGGAGAAGAGTTCACCACCTTCTCATTCCAACTATTTGAAAAATATTATTTGGATTTCATTAAAGAAGTTTTTATAATAGATCATAGTGGGATGCCTCATTCACCCAAATTCTAAGAAATAATGCTCATATATTTTGAGATCAATAAAACTACTTCTTTAATCAATTATCATATCTAACCCAAAATGATCCTGAATATGGGAAATCTATAAATATAGAAAGGAATAAAATGGAGCATAAGGTTGAAATTTAGTCTTCTATGGAGAAAATCAGTGATAGTTTCAAGTGGTGATAGATATCTATTTTGGAAAAGATGTATTATTTCATTTCTGAAGGAGAATCTTCATCCAAAGCTACATGTCCTTCATTCCCTAATCCAGATGATTCTTATTTAATCTTATCCATAGAAAGAGAAGAGACACAAGATAGGATGGGTTGTGTCTTTACTTCTCATAAAGATGATCTTCATTAGATTAAATATCATGATGAGAAAAATTATATGTTTTTCATAGAGTTATAAAATTATGATAGAAGTGAATGGGAAAAAATCACTAAATCTATTAAGTATTATCTATTAACTATTTCTACCGATCCTGATAATGAATATCCATTTATGTTCAAGGATGAGATAATGATAATTACTCCTATAACCATGGTGTTCATAGAGAATGTGTCCTAGGTAAAGAACTTATCAACCCTGCTAATGTTATTCTTAAAAGATAAGGATTCTTTTTTGTCATTGCAATATTGTATGGTGGAAGTGTGATTAATCTATTTTTGGTGTTGATGGATCCATTTTAATAAATTAATAGGATTATTGTCATTTCACTTATATATATTACTCTAATTAAAACCCTTTATACACCTTTATCAAGCCCTTATAGAAAACATCTTTGGTGGTTATATTATTTGGATTCACCCTTGTAAATGTTTTGAGGAAAATTAGGTTGGTTGCATATTTGATAGCATTCCATCCACCTAAACCTACTACTCCTCATACCTCCTCTATTACTGGAAAATGAATAAAAATGGTGGATCATACATCTATCCAGGATATGGATTCATGAATATATCTGATTAGGGGTTTATAGGGATTTTTCTTTTACTTATATTCCCTCAATTGATGTACTATTTTTTCCTTTGTTCAATAATGAAATCCCTTTTTTCATCATACTTTTTTTTGACTTATTACATTCATATTTTTTATATATTTTCTATAATCCCAAAAAGTGGTTTAAGTGTATGCCATGAACGAATAACTATACATTACGTATAGACTTTTGTTAAATTATCTAAGCTGATTTTATTAACATTCTCCACCTATTGTTAATTTGTTAAATATTTTCTGTATGGTTACAAATATAGATGTTACCTTTATTTTATAGACATTTCCAAAATTGTTTATTTTTTAATATATATTTAATTTTAAAATATCTAATTAAGTGATTTATAATATTTTTATGATTGATTAGTTGTAAATTAGTTAATTATTTTTTATTGTGAAAATAATTTAATTTAATGTCAGAATAATGAATATGTAATGTTTTTTTTATTTTCTTCAATATCTATAGTTGTTTTAAAATATTAATTTTAAGTATCATAAATTAATATTTTTGATATAATAATTTTACATTATTTTCATTTCTTATTTTTTTTTAAAATATAAAAATTAAATATATCAGTTTTTATTTTAATTTATTATGCTAATATTTTTTTTCAATTTTTATTATGAGTTTTAATACATCTTTTATTTTACTCGTTTTCTTTTCTAAATTTCTTATATGTTTATATATTATTATAAATTACTCAATTTTGGTAATAATCAACCGGTATGTGAAAATATCAAGATGTTACCCCCATATTAGAACTATTCGGGTTGCCACATAAGATAATTTGAGGGTATCCATATGATATTTTAGATGATCAACATGTTAGATAATTTTGTAGTGCATAATAAAATTCTTCATCACATAAGTTAAAATGATACTAAGTATCATGTAAAAGAAGATGGAGTCACATGTAAGATAAATTAATTATGTGAATCCATGTATGATATGTTAAACCAACATCATAAGTAGCATTGTTGTTTTGGTTCCTAGATGATAAAATCACCCCATGTAAGATAATTTATATTATACGACCAATGGGAATATATTAAACCAAGATTAGATGAGTCTTATTCCTCCCATTGTCTTGAGAATATGAGATTATTTAAAATTTAGTTCAATTTTTTTCCATGAAAGAAGATAAGCCAGATGAACACATAACAACAATGAATTAAGGGTCATTAATCTAAAGAAAATTAATATCAATTTAATTTAGAGGATGATAATTTTAATTCCGACCAGACCAATGTGTGAGCCAATGTTGGGCCGTTATGGGGTGAGTTCACTATTTAAGATGAAAAATGTCACTTTCACCATCTCAACTAATTTTTTATGGGATAAAATAAAAAATCAAACTAGTAAATGATGAATCCATCCTGATTGAATATATACAAGATCTTATAGGGTTATTTCACAGTGTTATATGATCAATCTAGAATTGAAGGATACCACCGAATAATAGGGTAACTATTTTACACTTCCAATTTTCATCAAAAGATTTTATGTGAAGGAGTTGAAACATAGTCAATAAAGAAGTTGTACTCTTTTTATTTACCAAAGGATAAATAATATTATAGATATTTTTCATAGAATGTTGTTTACGGTATATATGGATATAAAATTGGGAATCGATGTTTGTTAGTTTGGGATATTTCTACCAACTACGGAGATTTTATTATGGAGTAGGTTCCAAATCTAAAACACTCAAATCTTGCTGAGTATATAAAATTATATTCAATGAATGATTTCATTTTTTAGGAAACCCAATGAAAGATAGAACTAGTTTGGCGATTAAAGCCCATTTTTAATGGCCTATTTTCAAATCTTCAGTCAATTTTTATAAATTGGGGTCTAAAAACCATTAGTTAAATAATAATAATCCAATTGAAGGCTTGAGCTGAATAATGTGACAAAATTTGTTTCAAATTTATAATTTTTTCTAGGGTTTGAAATAGTCGCCATGCTTCTTTTTGCACAAAGGTAGTCAAGGATGCGATCTACCCAAAATAAATATCTAGAGAACTGTAGTTGTCTCCATATATTATTAGAAGACATGAATAAAAGATGATTATGTTGTGAGAAAAATATCATATCATAAGAATACTATAATATTTTTATGGGTTATAATTTTTTAAAGGAATAAATTAGTTCTATGTGGTAGTGATATAATGAAAAATGATAAAATGAACTATCAGTGATGACTAATGTGTAAAAATATAATTTTTTTCGTGTTTTTAGTGGAAAATGAATGGTATTTACTATGTAAAAATAAATTGTTGGACTAGTAAATTTTATTTTCACACATGTTTAGAGACAGTAAATTTTCTATGGAAACATTTAGAGTGGGTCTTGAGTAGAGAGTAGTATATAGTGAATGAGCTCATTCTAGCGTAGAATATTAAGGGAATTCTTATTATCTTCTAGTTTATATTTTTTTGAAGCATGTGTTATGTAATTATTTTTCTATAGTTTGTATGTTTTTAATGCAAAAATTTCTCATGGGGGATTAGTTTTTTATAAATCAAATTTTCTATCCTTATTTATGTAGTATTTTTAAAAATATAATCAACTTATTATCTTTTAAAAATTGAATGATTTTGTTCATGATAAAATGTAAAATAATCAAATTATTTTTAAATATAAACCACAAATATTATTAATATTTTTTTAAATGTTTATTTTTATTATAAATTAAAAAAATTAAATACCATTACTAAAAATTCAAAATTTTCCTTTATTTTTTTTCTTAATTATATCACGCTAAAATTTTCATCGAACTATTGCATAATTTTATTAAATGTATATTCTTCTATTTAGTTGGTTTCAAATAATATATTCCCAACTATTGATTTTATGTGTTGCGTACTTTCATTTGTCTTTAGTTTTTTTATTTTCATTCTTGGACTACATCATCAAAGACTTCCCAGAGGATATGATACCTTTCTCACTGCATACTGGTATATTTTAGGTTTTAAATTTTCACTATCTAATGGAACATCGATAAAGTTTCATGATATGTGATCCTAAAATTTGATAGATTGTTGGCATAGTCCAAGAAAGCCCAAATTTTAATTATCCAAAAATATTGTTTATTATGTTTATAATTATATTAATGATGCAAGATAGTAATATTTTTTTCAAAATTGTGAAAAATCGGTATGAATTAACCTACCATCATCATCAACTATTAGTTGAAATAAGCCACAATTAGTTCAGAAAGTGACGACCATGATCTAAAATCAGGTTATTCTATCATATATATGAGCTAATTCCATTTCTAAGTACATCCACTACTAGAATATATTGTCATCGCTTGGTGATTATTCCAGTTCAATGGTGCTACTAGAAACTATTGATAATTATTTATATAGATTCAATGAACCTATGGCATGCTCACAACAAGGCGAGACATGATAGAGTTACCTCCTCCAATATATCTATCCTCATCAGAATAATTAATTTTCTCCTAGATTTGGTCCATCTGGTAACAAACTAGAGAGATTCTCTTTCCCTTTGCTTTCTCTAATGAAGCTCCCACGACACCCAGCCAGGCTCCAACATTGGAGTAGGTCACTTGGTCTGATGGCTCCCCCTCCTGATATTTCAAACTAAACTATGATCATTCATGTTTCTTGGGGGTTCTTTGTAGTGGAGTAGTGGTTCACAATTAAAAAGGGTTGGTAATCCTCGATGTCTCCTCACACCTTGTAAGCAGGTCCTCCATCCAAGCAGAGAAAAAGCACTTTTTTAGGGTATTAGTTTCTCTCATCAGATGGCCATCAACATATCATAGGTTGAAACTAAATTAAAAATACTTCATATTTCCATGCTTGGTCTTAGTCCCACCCCTGGTCTATTTTCTACTTCGTCAGAAAGTGCATAGGCATTCTCAGTTTCAACACCAAAGTGCTACATGTGTGGAGAGAAGGGAATAAGGATACTGATTACCTTGCTTCCATTTATGTTTTTGGCCATATCCTACTTTTCCTTCACAATGTGATGTCCATGAAACCCTAAGGGGTTAATTTTATTTGAGGGGATTCCCTCGGTCTTCACTAATTCAGACCCCCCATGATCCCTATTTTTTTGTTTCCAGTCTGCATCTTTCTTTGAATAAACAATTACTCAATGAGCATGAGAATATGACTTATAGTAAAGTTGTTCCTAGTTCACTAACTGATGTTATCGCCCCTTCTCAAACCATTATTATCTACCTTTAGATATAAAAATCACCCATCAATGAATCAACCACCATGAGTTACCTTCTATGTTTTCTTCCTCCAGGGAGCTACCATAGTGGTCCAAAATTAATTATAAAATTATTCTGTAATGGATTGTTTATGTATTTTATTATAAAAAGAATCACAATGATTTAAAAATGATTATTCTTATACAACTCCACATAAGTCTTAAAGGCATGGTCAGAAATCTCATATATGTTTCTGGATATATGGATCTATATTATTATAATATTATTCTATAATGTAAAAATGAACCACCTAGAACATAATAAATTACAAATAAATACTCATTTGTGAAAAAAACATATTCATGTATATAAAAACAAATAATATTATATATTATAAAAACGAAGCATTGATAGACATGTGTCTGAAAGAAAACTAAATAGTTACTAAAATAAAATGACAGTCATATTGAATTATTTCATGTGAAATTGTTTAATTTCATTTCAAATAAATATTCAAGGGTTTGGGAAGAACTAAATATATTTAAACGGAAGAAGCCCTAAATATTATCATCCCTCATTTAATAATATTCCACTTTTATTGTAATTTTATATGTGTGTTTTATCTACTCTATTTATCTATAAAACACAGTCTCCCACACTAAAATAGAGAGTTTAGGACACTCTCATTCAAATATTTTTTTTTATTTTATGCATAACCATGGAAGAGGTCATGTGTGACCTAGGACCATTTTTATCCCATATATAATTATGGAATAGGTTTTTTTTTGGAAACATTTGTGTGTTGTTGTTTTTAAAATGTGCTCATGTGGGTGTTTAAGTTTATTATATAATAAACTACTTGTAACTGTTTAATTTCTAACTACAGGGTCTTAGGTGTTGGCCTGAGACGAAACCACATGATTTAAATAATAATGTGCCTTATTTGATATTATTTATTTTTGTTATATTCATTTATTTCAGTCAAATAGATTTTAGTTTTCAAATTATTAAAAAAACATTACTCTAATAGATAAATTAAATTACTATTTTATATACCATGTTATAGAATCATAATTTTTTTTCAAAAGTAAAATTATTTTAAAATTTATATTAACTAATCATTGATTAATAATTTTATATTATTTTACCAAGATCAAATTATATAATTCTACTATTGTTGTCAACTTATATTTTTTATCAAATTGGGGGATAAAAATTTTATAAATTTTTATTAGAGACTCAATTCACCCCTATTGCTTTTTCAACTGGGACCAATAATCTATAAAATTCATATATAGAAAAATTAATTACACCATTAATTGGGATGATAGGCTATATGAATGCATGAAAAATGTTTTTTGATTTTTAATAGATGGATAAAAATGAAGACGAATAATAAATATGCTTTAAATAATAACAATTATACAAAATATTTCAAATAAATCTGTTCTAATTAACACCCATGTAAAGAAAAAAATTTCATTTTCTTCGTGGAGGTTGTAGTTCACACGTACACATGACTGAAATTATCATTTTCTAACTGATTGGAAGGTAATAAGGTAGATAGTATGTTACAATTATAGAAGAATAATTGTTTCATAAATATCATGAATAAAAATTAAACCCATCATAATAACCATCCATAAAAGATGGGGATGGAAAATGAATCTTATCACTATGTGGATGCACTATTATACATGTACACACGAGCGATAAAATTTCTTTCGATTTTTTTGAAGTGAGGGTGGAAAATTTTGGTTTTCTTAATAATAATAAAATTTTATTTTATTTATGATATTGAAGTTATTATATCATGATGAATACCAAATATTTATTGGGGTAGAAGAATAAATAAATCAATATAGTCAAGTAAGATTATTTCCTCTCCATTGGTAGGCCTCCTTGAGATCCCATCATAACGACACTTTTAATGGACTTTCGGGAATCCCCTCAGTCTAAATAATGGATGTGTAAGTTTATAAGTTAATTTGGTAGGGTTTGGTTGAGGTAGATGGCTCAATGTTGCATAATTAAAAGAGAGAAGGGGTTCTCTTTTATAAGTAATGAAAATTACGCACTCCGAATTTCAAAAAATAGTATAATATAACTAAATGATTCTTAAGAAAAATGAATCCAAATGGAGATATATTCAAAAAAACAGTATAAAGGAAAATATCATCATCTAAAAAAATATATAGTGGTTTAAATTTAATTTTAAAACACATATTTTGGTTTAACCCCCTGGTTAACCAATTTTAATCTTAATCATAGTGTTGAATTTTTAATATTAATGGGTTATAATTTTACTTATAAGGCCAAAATTAGATGATAAATGAACAAGATATGGTAATCTTACCCCTTTTCATCCCACTTATCTATTTTCAATATTGTTATTAATTTTAAACAATTTAATAATATATTTTCATAATAAAATAATATCAATATCTTTTTAATAACTATTCATATAATTTAAATTTGAAAACAACCCAAAAAAATAAAATTTTAATATAAATCTTTTATGTATATATAATATGTTATTTTAATCCACAAGTTATTTGGAACAAAATAATTCATCAAAATTGTTTTACTTTTAATATTTCAAAAGTCAATTATTTTATTATTATATTAAATGAATAAATAATATATTGGGGTTACATAAGAATTTATGGTAATTATTCAATCACTAAATATTAAAGAAAATATGAAAAGATAATTTATTTTTAAAATTTTTGTTATCAAACATATTATCTTTTATCATTAAATTAACATTTGTAGATATTAATTAAAATAGGGTGACATTTCATATTTTTTCATTTCTTTAATATGATGGTAATAATAAATGAAAAATGGAACCATGTTTCCGTATTTTGAAGAATCAAATGTACATTGAAAAAATCCACCAGTCCTATTGGATAAAGGCATGTTTTGTGATGATTTTGATACCATATATCATTGTTTGAAACCATTTTACCTATTTTACCCTTACTAATGGGGAAAGAATCTACCAAAATAACTATTCATAATGACTTTAACATCCTAGACTCAGGTGTCACGAAAAGGTCCCCTAATCTTGGTTGACCACATAGTCTTAGATTTATCTCCTCGAGTTATAAAGTATGAGAACTATCAGCGATGGACAATGGTGTGTCTGTGGAGAGACTATGCCCTCTAACCAGAGTGTAACACAATCAAATATAAAACAATTATAAGTAGTTGAAGCACTATATCAAAAAGCAATAGATATATAGAACATTTAGATAATGATAAAAAAGTAAACTCATATAAAATTATTATGATACATTTCATGTGTCTATTATAGGATCCAAAACATGTATACAAGGCCGCTGTACAATATAAGGAAGAAAAGAAGAAGAAGGGAAAAAGTGTTATAAGTAGCATCATGAGCTTTTGATCAGTCCCACGCTCCCCTTCATCTATGTATCTGTCAATAACCTATAGTTTAATGCTTTAACTTAGCCATAACTACAATCATATAATCTATTTTTGTACCCAAAGGTGGCCCAAATAGGGTGTGAGGCATAATCCTAGTAGGTAACCACCCAAGGTTAAGTGTCATCATTTAAGTGAATATATATAATATAGTGCATGCAATAAAATAAAAAAATGATGTACTAAATATAAATATCCTATAAGGTATATGTTATCATATATAACCAATTCAATTAATTTGGTTTCATTGATGAAAATATCTCTGAATTAATAGTCAGGCTCAGGTCATTTATAATTAATCTTCTTTTCAGATTTAGTTTCATTAGAAATTTATGCATCGATATCTAGTTTGTAACTCGATGTCCCCTATGATATCATAATCCATGATGCCTAAATAGACCATCTATAATATTTAATCCAAGACTAAATCCATGATTTTTCTTTGTCTTAGAAGATGCTTCATTTAAGACATTTTACTTATTAATCAACTTAGAACCTAAGCCATCCATGGAATTCAAAATTTTGATTCCAGGTATCACTATAGGTTATATGAACCAACATCGTAAAAGCCCATCCATGTAGAACCTCATAGAAGCCCAGGTATCTCTCTAGGTGAGGTATAACATCTCTTCCACTTGGCTCTATCTTTGGAGGTCCACTAAGGGATCTGAAGTAACTCCCAGGGCATATATGATAAAATTCTCTTTGATTCAATCGTTGGAAATCCATTCTAAATCCATTAATCACTCAGAAAATAACATTTATCCCCAACGTTTCCATCCTTAGTCATCCATATCAAGAGTCTAAGTGTTACTTGGGCATAATAAATGTAAAAGACAATTGAGTATGTCCATTTCATATTTCTATGAATCAATGTGTCACCCAAGGAATATAATAATTTGACGAATTAAATAATTTTTTTCAATTTCATTTAAATAATATCATTTTAAAATGTCAAGGTGAATACCAAGAACATTCAATTATACCCCTCCTTAAGTGGTGGCTAATAACATGCGCTATGTTTAGATGGATTTCCACTATTTAACTGACATGGGAAATTTGATATAAAATAAATCTAAGCTTAT
Source organism: Viscum album (assembly GCA_963277665.1). Lineage (NCBI taxonomy): Eukaryota > Viridiplantae > Streptophyta > Magnoliopsida > Santalales > Viscaceae > Viscum > Viscum album. The sequence continues at coordinate 1,472,780,847 of OY728158.1, forward strand.
TAAGAAAATACATTTCAAAAATAAGGAGAAAGGTCATCCATCTCTTCTCATTAAGCAATTAAATTTCATAGTTCAATTACAATTTATCAATCCATGATTAACATATTTATAAATAGGGAAAACAAAACACCATCAAGGTATCCATCTCATATACCATGAATGGTCCACTTGGTTAAACAACACACCTGAATGGGTGGTTTCAGTTTAATGGTATTAAATATATAAAAATTCACTGAAGGCTTCTCTAATTACAGATTCCAAGATAAACAATTTAATTTAGGGATAAAAACACATTTTAAGGGTGAATATCCAGGAATTGGGCATGTGACACAATTGAAATATATAAACACATTGAATTTTAATGAAAGGAATGATACATCCTACCATATATTTGTAGTGGATAAATCATCTTATATCATCTGATGATTCAACCCAGATCAAGAGAAAAACAAATAATGGATGAAGACCCTAAAAATAAGGAACATTCTTGCACATACATAGTGCAGATATTACCAAGTCAAATGAGGAACAACTAAAATCGAATTGAGAACTCATCAATGTGGATCAAACAAGATGAGAAGCACTTGAATCAGATATTATATAGATAATCAACGTTAAATACTAGAATAATATCAAGGGGGATTCAAAATATTTTGAGTTGTTGACCGTTAAAGAAATGATAAACTAGCTTAGAAATACGGTTTATGTGGAGGTAAAATAGGAAATTCCCCCAAAATTAGCCTCCGAATGGTTTGGATGTTTGGTTTATAAAACATGAAAAAATGGTACATGGTCTTTTAGAAGAAGGGTAACATTCTATGATTTGTTCACACAATTTTACTAACAACGCACAAACTATTTGAAACTCTAATATAAAAATTGGAGACATGGCTACAGGGTCAGGCATCCTATTTTGCCTGGTTTTTATAAACCATGCAACCTCCTCCATCAATATGACCAGGATTCACATGGTTTGTTAGACCATCCAAATTTCCCGACATGGTTTTTTCTAACCATTCACATAGAAATTTTCATCCTAAAATATGTGTTCTGAGCTCCGAACCATCCTCATACAACATCAATACCTCTATAAACACATAGTAAATTAATATTAGACCATAATTAAACAATTGAAATGAAAATCGATAGAATGTAAAGGATCTTTTCCTTAAATAAGAACTGAGTTCTTACAGTAACCAAAACTAAAAGGGGCCTATTTAAAAAAAATAAACCACATTATTCCAAATATTAAAACTATTTTCCAATATTAAATCACAATAAGCGTAAGGACATAATTTTAATATAAATGCATAAAACCAAATGAATAATAGTTTCTAGAAAATGAAATTTTAAAAATAAAACAAATACCACATATTATGAAAATTGAATATAAATGTTTCAAATGGAATTAATTAGACTATTCATAATAAAATCGATCATATTTAATGTTAATGTCAAATCCCAAAATATATTATAACTTTTAAATTGTTTGATTAAATGAATATTGATGGAATTATTTCAAAAACCCGCTTTGTTACTATTTATTGAAAAATCGACCATTTTATAAAAAATTAATTCTAATATAATTTTGATATGATTATTTTAAAAAATGATGTTAATTTTGTCAAATAAAATTTCTAAAAGTGAAAAAAAATTAATATAATATATTCTCAGTAAAATCTATAAAAATAATTTTTTAAGGTAAACTATTTTTTATAGAAGAATATATCTTCACAAAAAAATAATGCTTCTTAAATAATAAATAATCCATTTTTTAATTTTATTGGTCCTTTATTTATATTTAATAATGTGGTTATTCATATTCATTACTTCCAATTCAGTGGCTAGGTTATTATGTTCATATTTAGATAATAATATTTAGTGGTTCATTTATGCTCTGTGTTATGTGTTGTATACTCAATTGAGACTAATATTCTTATTTTTAAATAATAGAGAATTAAATGATACATGGGAAATGGTATAATTTTATATATGGATAATCCTTTTATATTGTGAATTTATTGTTTTGTAGATAGATTCTTAAATTTTATGTTTAGGAGTTTGGAAAGTTCTTGAGGTTATACATGAATTCTAACATATGAAGGGGAAATAATAATTTCACTAATATTGAAATTATATTTCAAGAATGAAATTGGATTTGGTATGTTTTTTCATCCATTGCCTAAGTATTGATAATATTTGAGGTGGTAGAAGTTTTTGTAGCAAATTATTTAGGTTCATGAAATTATTTATAAAATGCAATTTTTTTAAATATATTTCCAAATAATTTAAATGTGTTATTTTGTTCTTGTATAACAGATACATTATATGAAATAAACAATATTTATTTTTTTTAAAATATTTCGCAAATTTATATTTGATCATCATATTTTTAGGTGGATTAGAATGTGAAATCAAATGGCGAGAAGTCTTATTAACATTATCACATAGTTTTTATTATGGGAAGTTTTTGGTAACATAATTTATAAAAATAATTACATTAAAATAATATCTTAAATTTTATATTTACAATTTTAAGAAAAGACACTTTTAAATATATATGGTGTTCAAATCTTGATAATATAATATTGAGTACAAAAGTAGATTAATGATTGCTTGTGATTAAGGTATGTGGATCTTTGTAGAAACAATGTCAGAGAATCAAGATTCCAATATTTTAATAATATTATATCTGAATCAATCTTGATTTTGTTCATTTGTGATTTGTGGATAATTAATTATTTTCCAAGATAACAATTTAAGTGGAAATGTAAAACTATGGTTAATAAATATATGATTTATGGAATAAATATTCTCCCGGAATATCTATAATGGTTTTCATATATGATATGAATGATTGTGGGTGTAATTTGTAAAATATTAGTAGAATTATTGTAATTAATGATAGAATTTATTATATTAATATATAAATTATTAGTCTTAATTTTAGTGGATAATTACTGATTTTTACAATGAATACTACAAAACATGAAAATTGATTACTATATTGATTTATTTTCAATGATAGTTTCTTGTTTTTGATAATGGGTAAATTATTTGATAAGTTTTTGTACTTTATTTTGATCCCAAAATGAAAAAATAATATTTAAAAGTCATTAAGTGGGCTTAATATTGAATTTATAAATATTGAAATGGGTCGATGCTAAGTCATCATGGGGGTCATGTAAATTTCATTATAAGTTATCCAAAGTATTCATAATAATATAGGATACAATGAAAATGTGAGATATGGTGTCCATTCCACATAATGAAAGGGTAGTGACATATTCTAGTGTAATGGGAATTTTTGAAGTGAATCTCGTGGGAGTTGTTTAGTTTATACATGAATAATACCACATAGGTATAGATCTATTCCATGTTAGAATGCGGTCCAAAGAACAATATTAATTTTCAATTTTTAGTTTTTTTATGGGATAGTGTTCTATTTCGGAGAAAATAATGAATATAGAAACTATTTGTAGAAAAGTCATATTGCTAGAAGGATTTTAATGATTTCTTTGAACTATTTTTTGTCTAAGATATGAGGAATTACAAATATGATGTAATTAAATCACTAAAATATTGTTTTTGATTGTCCTAGGTGGAAGTTTTGTATAATAACTTGATTTAATTATATTTACTATGACCATTTTATGTATATTCTTCCTAGGTGGAAGACAAAATTAATGGTCTGGTTTTAATCAACTTACAATGCATTGATTGAATTTTTTTAATATGGTTAACTATTTAATGGTCTAGGTTTAATGGAAATTATTAATTTCATTAATTTTCAATACAATTATGATATGGATAGTAATTTATTGTAGTATGGTGATATGAGATACTGTTTAGGGTATTAAAATAATAAATAATATAATTCCATATAGTTGGAAAACTTCCCAACCAGTTTAATGTTGTGGTGATATCTAGAGGTAAATAAAACCTCTACGAAAGATTATCTAGAAACTATGATAGTCTCTATATCTGGAATGATTCCCTAAAATATAATGTAATAACTAATTAGGAGGGGGAGGTTAATTTCAGCAGGGAAAATCCTAAAGGGTTATAGTGGGGATAATTCTTGTAAAATGTTAGCTAAAAATTGACCCAAATGTTCTTTTTTCTAGAGAATCAATCCATTATATTAATTGATTAAAATAAATTTATATTACATACATTATCTCTATAAATATATATTATAGAATATTTTCTACATGATCTTGAAAGGGATCACAAATAATCATCCAATAGACATATTTCTCTAAGGGTGTCAATGAGTAATGTAAATATCCCAATTCATGCGAAGGAAATATTTCTTCCCATATTCTATCAAAACCATCCTATTAACGGATAAAGGGGAATGAGAGTTAAAGATAGATTTGACTATAGAGATTATATATTAGGAATAATTTTTATTCACTATATCATGGTATTGGAATGATTCTACAAATAATAAGGACACTCCTTGATGTTCTAAATAATTTATAAAAATTCATTAAAAATGGTGAACAAAATAAACATTTTATAATCCATTGATAGTAAATAATAAATTATTAACTCATTATGAACTTAATATTCCATCATAAATGATCATTTGAATATTTATCTCATTATAATATATAGATATATGATATCTTGGGATAAAAAACAAGAATAACACAAATTAATCTCTTAAAACAAGTATTTCCATACACCAACTCATATAATACTGACCATCACTATACCATGGCTTAAAGAAGATCAAACGATAACATGTTTTATATCATAATGTTATTTTTTTACTTGATATCTCTATCGATCTACAACTTTAATTAAAATATCATTACCTTATATCACATTCACTTTATGTCACTTATTTTTAAACGACTTATGAAAAAATAACCAAAACAATTTCTGATTTCTTCCAAAATAATTTTTCTAATATCGATAACAATTATTAATTTACAAATGCATTTTTTAGGTAATTAGTGTTCCTTATAAAAACATCAATGCAACTCAACCATTAGTGTTATTTAGTGTACTCATAATCAAAATCATTTATCTCCATACTAGTGTCCACCAGATGTATCCTATAGATGTATTCATAGTCATTTAATTCACGTTTTGAGCCATTGAGTTACCACAATACATGATTTTAGTAACTATTGTACTAAATACACATATGTTCTCAATTCCTTGAGTATAAATTGACAATAAATATGAATACATCACATTTTATTCACCCAGATAGATGAATATACAACATAGATATCACCCAAATAGATAAATTCCTCACATTAAACTTTTCTAGATGTAGATTTTTTACTTCTAATGTTTATCTAAATGAAGTGACCAATTTTCATAATCATCATACGAGAGAAAAAATCAAATATATTTTAAAACCTAATGGATATATTTATGAATAACATGATTAACCACACCCTAATTAGTTCCCCCTAAAGGATTGTTTATGAAATGTAATAGATTATAATGTCTCTCATGTTTGTTATGATTTTTTCCATGGGTATAAGGAGTTAATATGAAACTTTCACTATTTTTATGTAGATGATATTGTGTATGGAACAATTTGTTTTGTATGTATTTGGTAATTTGTCACATGAAACTAATTTTATGCCTTAAGAGTATATGCATTATCTCTATATAGAACTCCAACTATGCTAATCATTACATGTCATCACAGCAAATAATACTACATGATGACCATTGATTAGGGATGATTCAATGTAATGACATTAGCGGTCAATTGTCAATATAATTCACAAAATATATGCACCTGACATGAAATAATGATAATGTAGAGAATATATTTTTATATCATGATACATATTATATTCTTAAACCCATTCAATAATATTACCAAGTCCAAAACTGATTGTCTCTTCAATCACATTTCATTTTTAGATCGTTATTCAGGTCTTATTTTTTTTACATTTAGGGATTTTTTAAACTCTTTCCTTATCTATAAAATTCATACCACATATCACTAAAAAATTAATTGGTTATATCTATAAATCAATATTTTTTAAACAATTTTATTGTCATAATTTATAATACTCATGTTCAACTCATTCCACATCATATTCATACATATATACTTAACAAAATCTTATGTTATGATGTTAATATCTTTTTATCTTTGTAGAACTATTTATTAGATCATTGTCATCATTTCAGGAGCACTTCTATCTATAGTTATATTTCCATTAATTTGGTACCATATCAAATGATTGTCATTACATTATGATTTTTATTCACTACTATTTTCCACACTGTTTTTATAGATAAATTAAATTTCACTTTTAATCAATCTCATATAATCTATTATTTTTTACACTATTAAATTTTATAATTTCAAACATACTCTAAATGACTTATTAGAAAATATATTGTCTATAAAATATATTTTGATGACACAAACTCATCTTTGATAGAAAATCACACTTATTTCCATTGTGGGAATATATAAATCATTTAAATTATTATATCTTATAAGATATTTTCTATGGTTGGAGAAATATTTTAAAAGGAATATTGTATTACTAAAAATATTCCATGACTAGATTCTTTGATCTCTATTCCTCAAAAATTAACAAATATCAATAATAAAATCTGTATCATATATAAATATTTTTATCCTTATTGACTCTTGAAACTATGAAATATAATTATATTAATCATAACCATGTGTTTAATCCTATTTTCACATCATATAAAAACATGATAAAAATTCATATTCTTTATTTTATCCCACTAAAATATCAATGTAGTATAATTCATCCACCTCATTGATATAAAAACTCTTTTTCCATAAATTGAATTAAAAATTTGAGATTTAACAATTAATTAGTCTTTATATGTAAACACTTAAACCTCTCTATTATATTTTTTAACACACATAGATATATATATATATATATTATGATAATCCCATAAAATAAAATTGGTTTCTTTAACATAAATTGTTGATGTAAAATCTCTAAAATACATCTTTAACCTTTTTATAGATTCAAGGAAATTTTGGCTCTAATGATCATGGTCCCCACAATGGTAAAATTTCCCTTACATTGAATATGCTCTATTATATTTCGAAGATATTATTTAAGACTCTCCATGAACTATATTATTCTCCTTTATAGGATTTTTTTACCCTTTATTTTTTCCAATCATAAAGATACTTGAACATAGGCCTTTCATGTTATTCTCAATAATCATCACCCTATTGAGAAGAATAAGTAAACATTTTTTCAACCCATTCTTGTTATAATTCACAATAAAAATTGTTGTGATAATTATTTTGTAATAAATACTTTGGTCAGATGAAGCGTACACCGTGAACCATATCTCTTATTGTTATTTATATATCAAATAATATTGAAAGCATGAATTATTACTGATGTATCCTCGTCCATATAACACTGAATGTGGTATTTTAAAAAGCAATATCAAAAAATCTATCCTATTATTTAAATACCCTTTTAATGATGTATATCATCCTAAAATAATATGTATTATCATGTTTCATTTCAATAATTTTATCCATAGAATCATTAATAAACAATGACATTTCAATTTTATTTTTTCACTATGCATAATATAAGCATCCTTTTTTCTTGGCCAGCTTTATTAGTTAATGGATTTTCATGATATTTTTCCAAAAAACATTGAATTTTAATTATTATTTTTATGATTTTTCTCAAATTCCTATATCTATCTAGGAATAGATTCTATTAAAAATTTACTTATAATGTAATATTTTTAATGTCTATTTTGGTAATGATGAAAAAATTATTTAATCTACAATATAAGTTTTCTTTATATGAGTATCACATATTTTAATCCTATAATAAACACATTTCTAAAATATTTTCACATTAAAATATAAACCCTTTTAATATATTACCTCTTACCCATTAGCGATCCAATACACATATTTCACTATGTGGATAGTTTATTTAATTTATATCATTGTGAATATATATACATAGACAATGATACTAATCATATGGTATATTACTATTGGTAATTTGAGTAGAAAATTACAAACCAAATAATTCAAATGGATTATCTCAACAATTTTTTTCCAATAACCTAACCAATATTGTTTTCTACTAAGGTTAGTCAAAATATCATTATAAATTAATGATTTTTTTTGTTAATTTTGACTATATAAACACTTTCCCTACAAAAGAAAATCCATGTGCACCATGATTATTAATAACCTAGCATGTTGGGTGATTGATAAATTGAAAAGTTATTTATTTGGAAGTAATATAAAATATAGTATTTTAAGGTTATTTAATGTCTTGGTATCATATGTTATATATTCCATTTTTTATGTATACTAATAATAATTTAGATTTTTAGTATCCTACAATATCAACCAATTTTATGTGTGAAAAAATATTAATATAAAACTATATATAAAAATAATGAATTTTTTTACTTACCAAAAAATTCCTATTGAATTGTCATATATTTTAATATATACCATGAATAAAGTACTAGAAACCATTTCATGTAATGAATTAAAATCATATTAAAGTATAATTTCCAAAAGGAAAATCATGGTAAAAAATAACCAATCCCCACTTTTTCAGATAAATTATAAACCCCTAGGCCAATGTTAAGAATATCTAAAAGAACCAATATCCATGGAAAACCTCATAAGAGAGCCATAAATTCAAATTAAATCTAGATACTGAAAATGCGTTAATAAAAATCATCTTTTTCTTCTATACTTATAAATAATATAAAAACATATCCATGGTTGACTAAAACGAAATACTATATCATAACTGACAATTAACTCCACATATGCATGATATAAATTTTTTAATAATAAATAAATTTCAGTAAACTACTAAATACATCCATATATATTATAAAAATCATATTCATGAATATAAAAGTATGTGGTGAAATAAATAAATAAATAATCCAAATATTTAAAAATTGGACTAACATTTTTGAATGTTTCATAAATAATGAAATTAGAACACATTATTTTTTTGGAACTCACATATAGAAAATCTATAAATAAATAAACATTTCATATTTCACATTTATTTCAAGCTGATCCCATTCATATTTTTAATTTACATTGATCATTATATGAAGTCCAATATATTTTAAAATATATGATATTTATGAAAACATGAATAATCTTAGAATCATTTTATATTTCATGAAAACATGTTTATATAAAAAAATTATAATTGGTTTAAATTTATTTAATCCCTTAATAAAATAAATCAAAACATATTTTTCATGAATTAAATAATTTTCACTATAAGGCCTTTAATATGACATTATAAAAATTTAAATTTATAAATATTTCAAAAATAAATTTAAAATCTATTATATTTTTTGGAATTACAATTTAAAAATATATTTTAAATTGATAATCAATTTAAATTAACATTTAGACTTGTTCACATAAACTAAAATGTATTTGGTATACATTAAATCCTCTTTTGGATTTACTCTAGTTATCTTAAGAGTATGGTTTTTTAAAATAATAAAAATAAAATATTCCATTAAATTTTCAAAACAATGAACATTTTTAAAAGATATTATGGACAATTATATTTTAGATGACAACTCTTATCAAGGTAAAAATTATTCTTTTCTTTAAGAGAATATGTATTGAATAGATCCTTCAGAAGTCACACTTATGAAACCATAACATGATTTCACTTTCTTACATGATGTTTTAATTATCAAAATAACATTTAAATACTATCATGAATATATATATATATAAGACACCACATGATTCCATGATTTTATTATGATTCTTTTTTTTATCTTTTTTGTGTCAATTTTTTCAAATATTTACATAGTTTTATAAATTTTATAAATCCATACATGATTTAATCTAACACTACATTTTGGTCATGTAAAATATAATGAAATAGGGTCACATTATTTAAAAACAAATCAGGATTTTGAAAATTATAATTTTCTTGGTTTCATTTCCTTTTAAGAAACATGATCCAAATTATATAGAAATGGATTTGATACTAGTGAATAATTTTGTAAGGAATAAATTTTTTACAATGAAATAAAAATAGTCAAATGAATATAATTTGAAAATAATATCAACCCATTTATTTAGGATGGGTGATGTAAATGAACAAAACATAATTTTTATCTAAGGATATACTTTATTATATCAAGTGCTCAAAACATTGTTATAGATCACTAAAAATTAGCTAATTAAATCCTTCCTATTAGAGTATCTATGTGACATGTGAATCTCCAAATGAGTAGAAAGGGCCTCATTTTTTCTAATATATGCATGAAATTTTGTATTAAAGGATAAATGGAAATGAGAGCTAACTACCACTTGAATTGTGGGGTTTTTTTTGTTAATATAATATTGGATCTTAACCATATTATATACATCGACTACATTTATAAGTTGAAAATCCAATTCTTGAGGTTAAAAATGTTTTTTATCATTTGATAATAATGATGAATATTACAAGCATTTTGAAATATTTATATAAAAACTAATAATATATTTAACTCTTAAAACATTTAACATTCCACCATTTCAACTCCTATAAATCATCAATGTATGATAATAACCAATTATATGATTTATTTAGTTTAATAATACATCGGTATTAATAATTATAATATAACAAATAAAATTACATGCACTAAAACACATTATAGTGACATTCATTACATCATAGTCTATACCAACTAAAAAAGTTAAATTTTTTATAGAACCCTACAATGCTTAGTTTTGGTAGAATATTTTTTACATATAGACATGGGTTTACACCTTAAAACAGATCAAATCCCACTCGGTGGATAATTTTATAACCATTCTGATTGAATTTAGGTGCTTATAGAAGGACGAAATGAGGTACTTGTCTGATATTATAAATTATTGTTATTATTATGGTGGGGGCTATGTAATATTGTAATATTAGATATTTGTTTATTATAAAACATGGTATGGATGAGGTTTGATGGTTAATGTTAAATAATAATTTTTATTTTATTATTTATTTACTTTTTTACCATTTTCAGTTCCATGCTTTATTATCATTGACAAATGATAATTTTGTCCTGAAACTTATGAACTATTTTTATATTACTACCCCTTCTTTATATATTATTTTTAAAATAATCTAGAATGATTTGGTTGATGTTTTGAGTGAAAATAGCTCTAGTGAATAGAGTTTTTGTATGTGGATGAAGATTTCATTATATGTGTTTAGAGGTAAAGAGGAGTTGATGGTATTTTTGGTCATGATAACATATTTTTTTTGTTTTTTATTAGTATACATGAATTTGATATATATTATTCATGTATTGGGATTGGTGTGTGAAATGATATTACTAAGGATATCTGATGATCATTCATTAAAATGAAATTCTTTCTATATGTGTGGGATAGTTTTATCAATGACCCATTAAATATTGAATATACACATAGTGGATCATAGTTTAATCTTGTTTATATCGTTGGTGAAGTCATATTATGGTAGGATCAAAACAAAATATCCTTAGAATAGGTTTCAATGGACGGAATTTAGCATAATAACTATAATAATTTGATGGGTTGTAAGTTAGGGGAATCATAATAAAATTTTATATAAAGTGAAAATAGAAACATATTGGATGTACATAGACTCCTTATTTAGAATCAATGACTCTGTAACCTATAGATCAAAAAATATTGAATATAATACCAAATGTAGTGTATCCTTATATGATTGGAATAATGTATCATGTATTGTAATTTGTATTGTTATTGTATGTCGTATGTGGGGTAAAAGTTAATGTGATGGTGAATCATGTGATGGTATGTTAAAAAATTCCTTGTATATATATATATATATATCCTTCAGATGAGGATACATTATCATCTTAAGATATTATAATGTTTCAATTCTATGGTGATTTTCAATGTTAGGAGGAAAAAAAGCACTCGAGGTTGGGTGATATAGGATAAAACTAAAGGCTTGAGAGTCTTGAAAAATAAAATTGAGTTAATCATAAAATTAGAAGTCTCTAATTTATGAGGGGGTATATCTATAGTCACGAGGCAGATAATTTGTTGAAAAATAATGGATTTTTTTACAGTTGATCCAGATGGAAGATTAGTATTGTGTTCTATTAGTAGTTATTTTTCAATAGGTTCAACATGTTTGTGTCAGAATATTTTCATAGAAGATTATAATTGATATATTATTGAGTGAATTCAAATTTTAGTTGTATTTATAAATGTGTTATTAAATATGACTAAAAAGGTTGAGTTAAAATATGAGTTTTTAGAAATCATATTGTGGAAATATTATTTTTTTAGTTTTATTTCATGTTTATGGATCAGATGAGTTATTCTAAATATTTCATGATTAAAAAAGCAAAGTGGTCATTATTTTTAATGATTTAGAAAAAAAGTACCTACAGTGACGAATATATCCTATATGTTTATTCCGAAATATATTAAGGATATATAATATGGAAATGAATATTTTGTATAGTTATAGGCCTTTCATTGGGATTTCTCTCTTGAAAAGTTCATAGGTTAGAGGGGTAGAAAAATTTGATATTGAAAAATAAATTAATGATTTAGAATTTATATGATAATTTTATACAAGAATTATTAGATTTATTTTGTGTGGATAGAAAAAAACCTTTTATTAGAGACTAATTTTTTAGTACTACATGTCATTATATACATGAGGGTTCATTAATGATTTTCATTTTACATTCTGATTAAGAGTCCTACTTCAAATTAGAATTGAGTATAAGTTTCTAAAGGCTGTGTAACAACCTTAATTTTTATTGAGTTTTTTTCAAAAAAATTAAATATTCATTGATATATTTCATTGAACTATGTCAAAAAAATTCATTCACATTGCATTGAATTGGAATGTGTTACATGAAAAATTGAATCAGCTTATGATACACACAACACCTTTTTGGAGTACGTTGCATGTAACACTGAGTTTCTATGAATTGTTTTTATAATTGTTATTTAAATGAGATAATTATAACCTTTCCATTAATCTTGTTAATATGAATGATAATAAATAATTTGAAAATAATTTTTTTTAATTATTTTATGAAAATAATAATATTGACATCAGAAGATATAATTTTTGTAAAGTCGTTATTTGTTTAAAAATAATATTTTGTCAAATGAACTTCTTTTCATGTCCTTCTCTGAAAAAATAAAACTAAATTTAGAAAAATATAGAAATTTAATTTGATAAAATAAAGTAAAATTTTTATTTATAATTTCTATAATATCATTGGTTTAATTTTTAGGATTTTTCTGAGAAATATCATTTTTGAATGAATAGTGAAAAATATCGAATTTTAAGTCAAAAATGATTAATAATATGATTTATTTATAATATAAAATTATATTTTTAATTTATATGAAACTTTAATTATATTTAATATTTATCAACTAATCCAATATAGTTCAATAGAACAAATTTCACATTTAAATTGTATATAAAAACATAGCAAACCCATTATCACTTTTACTTTAAAACCCACAATGTCATCCCATTAGTGGGATTAAACTTAAATTAAATTATGAAAATTATTTGATTAAAATTGGGAAAATGGTTTTAGGATTTGAAATTATTATAATGTATAATTTATTATACAATCAACTCAGTTTTCACCAAAAATATTAGTGAAAGTAATTAAAAGCAATTACAATGATTAAAGTAAAATAAGGCTTAACAAAGGGATATACTGTAAACATAAGGGCCTAAATGACCTAGATTCTTTTCTAAAACCCATTGGATGGAAATTTTGTTTTCATTAAACTTAATGTATTTAGTTTTTTTGGGTTTTTATGAATTTTTGTAGGTGAAAACATGGGTACACCTAACCAATTTTCAAAAATGACAAGTATGACCCCTCCCTTCCCAATAAAAGGTCACTACCTCTATCCATTATTCACACTTCTCAAGCCTCTTAGGTTAGTCCATTATCTAACAAATATACTTTCAATAATCCATAACATCCTCTTTAAATTCTACCTTTTTTAGGTTTACCATCCAAGGAATCCCTTTGATGAAAAGTAAGAGTAGTTACACAATTAAGAGTTAACACCCTCCCCCAAGCTACATTCCTTAATTTCATCTCTCCACTCTCTAAATTATCCTTATTTAATGATTATTTAAAAAACCAGTATCCAAAATAGGGTGAGTTTATTTATACTATGTGTTATTCCTACACATACATAGACATTAATCTAATGGATAACAAACATACTGTTTATGTGTACGGTGAACTACCATATCACGAAATGACCATTGTTTGTTTTCATTTACCACCTATAATGGTGGGAATCATGATAGAAGATCTATTTATATATGATATATATTTTATATATTATGTATTTATTATTATATAATTATTTTAAAAAACATATAATTAAATTTTCTATTTTGTGTAATTTTATATTATATGGATTATTATAATACACATATGCAGAATATACATGATCTTTATATAATTTTTTATATTCTTGAAATCATGATATAACTATAAAGACCAAATATATAACAAATTAAGAAACTTTCAAAGAACAAAGTGGATATTACCCTAAGTGAAACTTTCACATAAAGTTGTTAAGAAGTTTGTAATATAATGTTGTAATAAAACTATATGTGGTATAAGATATTAGTGTAACATCCCAGGAAAATAAAGGCTTTGATATTTTCATATTTATTAATATATTTGAATTAATATTTATTTTACATTGACGGGGATGCAATGTTCAAGGGCGTATTTGGTACTGAACAACGAGTTTCATTGAAATCTTACGTTTCCCATAACGTTGAGTCATACTAAAAAATATAATATAATATTATTATTTTAAATAGTATTTAATGCCTAGATATTGTATTTAAGGGAATAAATAGAACTATATAAAATATGAGTATATGCGTTTTTGAAATGTTTTTACTTTTATCCAATAAAATTTGGAGGCTTGAAATGTGAATGAATCTACTTTTTAAGAACAAATAGTGTAATATTCTTTAAAAGGTTGATTTACCACATTTTGATGGAGAACTATATTTAAATATAGTTTTTATAAGTTTTATATGTTTTATTTGAAAAAATGAAATTATTCTTTAGAATCAGGAAATCAAAATTTACTTTGGGTATTTTTGGTATTTTTCTGATAAAATTCATTTCTTTAGTGAATAGTGAAAAAACATTATTTTAATTCAAAAATGCCTTTTAATCTATTTTATTTCTATGGTTAGATTATATTTTTAATTGGGTTTAAAGTTCAATTATATTTTATTTTAACCATTTAATCTAATGTTTTTCATTGGAAGTAATTTCACTTTTAAATTGGACATAAACAAATGTCAATCGTTTTATAGTTATTATTTCTAAAAAAACGCTTTTTGTTCTGACAAAGAGAATTCATTTTAAATTAATTAATGCTACTTCTATTTTTTAATTTGGAAAAATAGACATCATTTTTTAATTCCAAATATCAATTAGAGCTTAGGCATAATTTTTGGTACTTTTTATGAAAACCTTTAATTTTTTATGGATAGTGAAAACACAGAGTAGTAGTTGAAAAACAGACTTTTTCATTTAAATGAAAATTTTACCTCTTCTGTGAATTGAATTTCAAAAACCCGTCATACATGGTTGTTATTTGTAAGTAAAATGTTTTTCAATAGGATGAAAATAATTTTTGGTGAATAGTATCTTTTGACTTCTATTACCGCAATCAAAGGTATATAGTGTAATTCAAGGTAAAAAAATATTATAAAAATATTTAATTACTCAAACATATGTCCCAATACAATTTTATGAAACATTTATGACCATGGGAATCCATGGGTCGATTTTGGGATGCTATGGAGCTACTAAAGAGTGATAATGACCATTTATATTAATTAATTTAATGTAATGACAAAAATGACATAAACATATATCTTTTAGAAAATTAATTTTTACATGGTGTTATATAAGTTATCTCTTAGACTATAAATATTAATTTGAAATCTAAAAATATTTCCTAGATAATTTTATTTTTTTTATAATTTTTAGATATAAAAAAATAATCTTATGTATGACACAATAATGATGTAGTGTTTACCTCATTAATGAATAATTTAAATAAATAAGATTATATTGATTAAGAAAATATCCAAAACCTTTCAACTCTTAATGGATGATTTTATTTCAAAAAAAACTCTTCTTATCTTCGAGTGTAATATGTTTTGGACCATTTGAAACCAATAATCATTATATAATACAATAATATTTTCAAACATTCCTAAATATCCCCTCCTCCCACTTATAAAAATCCCTCAACCCTAAACCATTACTCACACCTATCAAGCATCGTGGATCATCTAGCCTCTATCCAAATAATATGTCAATATCTTTCTCTTCCAACTAGAAGCCTCCCCTTAGGTAGAAGGCACTTCATGAAATCCTTTTGTTTCAAACCAAAGGGAGTTACCTGAATTAAAGGTTACGTCTTATCTTAAATTATTTTATTTTATTTTATGTCTCCAACCCCCTAAACTATTTTTACTCATTTATTTTATAACAAAACAAGTATTATAAATATACTAGGTTGTTTTTATGACAATCATTTGAACTAAAATTAAACACACCTTCATCTAATTGGTAAATAACATACTTTTTCTGTTGATGACGAACTACTGCCTCACAAAACGATGATTGTTCAAATAACTCCAAATGCCTCCCATAGAATAAATTATTATTAAAATTTATTTAAATGCGATATATATTATATTTATATTGTCTATATGATTCTATATTTTTCATTTATATCATAACATTATGGTTACCATAATTGGTAAACGCGATAATCTCATTTGAGGAAGTGAAAACTACAGCCCCCTCAACGTGATATGACTCATTCATGTCGTACCTGGGATTTATAAAGGATAGAGTTATTGAAGTTATATATTATATCATACTATTATTATAATATACCAATTTATCATTATGTTTTCATTCCCTTAAAAAATATAAATGAAAGTAGCGTTCCTACGTACGTACGACTTACCGTCTCCATGAACTATAGACTTCATTCCTTACCTCCAAATGTTCTATAAAATTATAAATACATATATATAATGTATATAAATGATATATATGATATCTAAATCATGAATATAATTTTGGATATTATGGAATTTTGACCACATGAACAACTTGTAATTATAAGAAGTTCCTTTTTGACTCAAGTACCAAATATAGACAAAATAACCATTATTTACATAAATGATTACATAATGTTTATGACATGGTAATAAATGTTATAAAGGGAATAATAAACACAAAAAATGTTCTTAATAAATTATAAATAAGCTTTACTTTATTATTCAAGAGATTAAAGAATGAATTGGTCATGTCGGACACGAGGTAATGGACTTCCTCTCAATCTTCTTTCATTGAGGAATATTTTATTTTATACATGACCTTATTATATAAGTTTTATAAACACCATTAACTTTAAATTTCATTAAAAAAATGAATCTTTTTCTATGAGATGTTTTACTAAACGAAAAAAAAAGGAATGTTTCTTTTTAACATTAGCAGAGACAATGGCCTTTTTTTCCGCCACACATATTATTTAATCTTTGTCTTCCTTAACAAGCCGTAATGTTTTTAAAATAAAAATGAATACCATATACCCTTATTACATATTTTGTCTTGAAAATGGTTTTAATAATTGATTTTTTTATGTCAATATATTTAAATGATATATTGTGATTCAAATGTGGAAATGTTATCTTTCCATTATGTTTGTTTTATGTGTTATGAATAAGTTATAGTTCATCGGCATTGTTTACGTGTACGGCTGGTTCCATGATAAACCTAGGGAGGGTGAGCCCAAGATAGTTCTCCCAAGAATTGGGTAACATGATAGAGGTAAATGTGAATGTTTTTCCTTAGATATTCAGGGAATATACAATGATGGGTATTCCAAATGTAACTCCTTACGTACCTATGAAAGATAAAATGTAATTATGTTATGGATGCCACAAGTTACCACTATGATTTATGTTTTGTATGTGATAATCGTAAATATTATGATTTCATGAGGTATGTTAAAGATCTTATATTATGCATGAATTTACGAACTAATGTTTTCTCTCTTAGTTTTCTAACCCTTACTTAGATTTCTATGCTCACCCCAAGTTTTGAAATGTTTTTCACAGGACTTAAAGATGAATGAGGTCAAGAATGGGATCATGGAAAAGTCATTATATCCAAAACATAAAACTGGACATGACTTTTTTTCCAAGATTTTTTATTTTAAGAAAAAATAAAAACAATGTAAAAGTGTCTACATTGTGATTTTTGAGATGTAATTTAATAGTTATGGATTAACTATCTAAAACACTAAACCTTAAAAGAACCTCAATTTTAATTATTCATTTTATTCAATATTTGTTAATGTTTAATGCTAGGTCCTTATAGTTGGTATCAGAGGTCAGTTCTGACAAAATTAGGAGTTATAATATTGTTAAATTATTGTCAATAAATTAATTTATTTTAAGATAGAAATGATATAGCATTTAAAGATTTCCATGTTACATATCCTAAGATATTTATGTTTTGAGAATGGTTTTCATATAGGAAACTAGGTAGCTATGCTGGGAAGGAATATAGAGGGAAATGACCTTCCAAATCAGCATCTTGAGATGGTCGGAATCAGAACTAAATATTTGGTTTTAGTGATGGCTTAGTTAAATCAGGTGATAAATGGTGGTTGTGTTTATTGATGATATTTTTGGTTTATTATAAAATTAAAGAGTATCATGAAAGTCAATTATGGTTTTTCTTTCATACCATTAATGGAAAGGAACTATTGTGGAAATTCAACTAGTTCTAGTTTTGGATACAACAAATTTCATTCCTTGGTCACATAGTTTCAAAAAATGACCTAACTGTTGATCCTGCTAAAACAAAAGTTATTGAAGACTGGCCAAGACCTAGAAATATAACCGATATCTATAGTTTTCTTGGTTTGGTAGGTTATTACCAGAGGATTTTTAAAACTTTTCATGACTATCAAGCCCAATGACAGTGTTAACTAAAAAGGTATCAAGTTCATTTGGACAAAAGAATGTGATGATATTTTTTCAATACTGAAAATAATATTGGTGAATGATTCTATTTTAGAATTAGTTTACAGAAATTGTGAGTTTTTTTCTACAGTAATGCTTCATTTAAAGTACTTGGTTGTATCCTTATGCTTAATGATCATGTAATTTCTAATGCTTCACGTCAGTTGAAATCTCATGAGTTAAATTACCATAAACTTGATTTGGAATTAGCTAATATTGTTTTTTTTGCTTTAAATATTTAGAGGCATAATTTTTATGGAGTAAAGTGTGAAATATATACTCATAAAATTTTTTTGATGTATATAATCACTCAGAAATAATTGAACATGTGATATAGGAGATAGATCGAATTAATCAAGGATTATGATTTCATAATTCAGTACCGACAAGGAAAGGAAAATAAAGTGGCTGATTCTTTGAGTCAAAAAGGTAATGCTATATTAACCCGGTTATATTTGGAACAAGATCCTTTTATTAAAGATAAGATGTACTTTAAAATAGATGTTATTAGAGAAATAAATTCTTCTATTTTTTTCATGTGTCAGTGAAATTATCTCTATTAAACATAATTATGAAAATGAAGAAGAAAGACAATGAGTTATAGAAAAATTTAGAGTTGGTTCAGAAGGGTATGTTTCCTGAATTTAACATTGATAATGATTGTATTTTGAGATTTGGGAAGAGATTATGTGTTCCTTGTGATTCACAATTGAAGTATGAGTTATTTTGTGACGCTCATAGTTCTCAATTTTTAGTTTATCCTCACATTTATAGTATTTAAATAGATCATCGAGAGTATTACTGGTCTGATGGAAGGAAAAGATATATTTCTGATTTTACTATGAAGTGTTTGACTCTTCAATAGGTTAATGCAAAGTGGTAGTTACTGAAATGGATACATTAGACTTTATCAGTGCCATAGTTGAAATGGGAAAATATATCCATGGACTTTGTTGTGGGATTAACAAAGACATCTCGATGTAATAATGCAATCTGGGTTATTGTTGATTGATTGACTAAATCTGGTCATTTCCATCCTATTCAGAATTCTTTATCTCTAAATAAACTTTCATGGTTGTATATTAAAGAGATAGTCTGGTTGAATGGAGTTCCTATCTCCATTGTATCTAATCGGGATCCCAAGTTTACTTCTGACTTTGGGAAAGGCCTTCTGAAGACGTTGGGTACTGAATAAAATTTTAGTACAGGTTTTCATCCTCAATCAGATGAGCAGTCAGAAGGAACAATTCAGAACTTGGAGGATATGTTACGTGATTTCTCAATGGATTACCAGGGAAGTTGGGACCAATATCTTTCTTTGGTTAAATTTTATTATAATACCAGTTTTCATTCTAGTACATAGATGTCACCATTTGAGGCATTATATGGGAAGCGGTGTGGAGCTCCATATTTTTGGGATGAAGTAATTGAAAGGAAGTTGATGGGAATATAATTTTTATAAGGGATGGAAAATAATGTTTAGTTGATTCAAAATAACATTAGAACAGCTTCAGAGCAGGAAAAAAAGTTATGTGGATAATCGGAGGAAGGATCTTTCATTTGAGGTAGGTGATCATTTCCTTCATAGAGTTTCTCCATGGAAAAGTGTGATGTGTTTTGCAAAGAAGGTAAAGTTGAGTCTGAGGATGATTGGACCTTATGAAATCCTGGAGAATGTTGGGTCAGTTTCCTATAGAGTTCCTTTACCTCCATTTTTATCTCAAGCACACAATATTTTTCATGTTTCAATATTGAGAAAAAAATATTCTGTATCCATCTCATGTTTTGAGCCCAGAGGAAGTTCAGTTTGAAGAGAATATCTCTTATGAGGAATAACCAGTCCATATTCTTGACATAAGAGAGATAGTGTTCCAGAATAATGTAATTCATCAGGTAAATGTTTTTTTGGAAACGCCATATTGTTGAAGAGGCAACATGGGAATCTAAAAATTCTATGAGGGATAAATACCCACAATTTTTGATAAGTGAATAAAATTGTGAGGATGCAATTTCCAAAAGGGGGGAAGGATGTAAAATCTAAGGAAAATAAAGGATATGTTATTTTCATATTTATTAATATATGTGAATTAAATATTATTTTTTACTTTAAAGGATATTCTACGTTCTATAGTGTAACTGATACACTACAATGGGTTTCTTTGAAATCTTATGTTTCACACAATGTTGAGTCACACTAAAAAATAATAATATAATATTATTATTTTAAATAGTATTTAATGCCTAGTTGTTGTATTGGAGGGAATGAATATAATTAACTATAATATGAATATACATTTTTTAAATGTTTTTACATTTATCCAATAAAATTAATAGGCTAAATATGTGAATGAAACTAATTTTTATACACAAATTGAATAATATTCTTTAAAAGGTCAATTTACCACCTTTTGATGGAGAATCATTTCTAAATCTAGTTTTTATCACTTTTATATGATCTATTTGAAAAAATAAAATTCTACTTTAAAATAGGGACATCAAAATTTACTTGGGGGTAAATTTGTGGTATTTTTCTAATAAAATTCATTTTTAAAGAATAGTGAAAAATAACGTATTTTAATTCAAAACTTCCTTTTAATCTAATTTATTTCTATAGATATAATAACTTTTTAATTTATTTTAATGTGTAATTAGATTCTATTTTTACCATTTAATCCAATGTTGGTCATTTTAAGTAATTTTACTTTGAAATTGGACATAAACAAGTGTCCATCTTTTGGTAGTTATTATTTCTTAAAAACACGCTTTTTGTCTTGACAACATGATTTAATTTTAAATTAATTAATGTAACATCTTTGTTTTTAATTTGATAAAATAGACATCATTTTTTCATTTGGAATATCAAATATACCTTAAGCTGAATTTTCAGTTTTTTTCTAAAAACCTTCAAGTATGAAGAATAGTGAAAACACTTAGTAGTAGTTAAATAACTGAATTTTTCATTTAAATGAAATTTTACCACTTTTGTGAATTTAATTTCAAAAAATATTAAATACATGGTTGTTATTAGTATGTAAAATGTGGTTCAATAAGATGAAATTAATTTTTTTGTGAATATTACCTTTTGACTTTTATTTACCGTGGTTAAAGGAAAATAGGGTAATTCAAGGTAAAAATAATATAATAATAATATTAAATTACCCTAAAATGTGTTCTAATCCTAATGGATGATATATTTCTAACTATGGTTTTCCATGGGTCGATTTTTGGAACCCATGGAGCCATATAGGAGTGATAATGACACTTTATATTAATTAATTTAAAGTAATGAAAAAATGAACAAAACATATATCATTTATTAAATCAATTCTTACAAGGAATTATATAAGTTATATTTTTGAATATAAATATTCATTTGAAATATAAAATTATTTCCTACATCATGGTACTTTATTTAAAATTTTCACATATCAACTAAATAAAATTATTTATGACACAATAATGATGCAGTGTTTACCTCATTAATGAATGATTTAAATAAATATGATTATAATGATTAAAATAATATAAAACACCTATCAAAGTCTAATTGGGTGATTTTATTTCAAACAATATTCGTCTTATATTTGACTTTTGAAATTTTGGACCTTTAGAAAAAGAATATGATAACATAATAAAAATAATATTTTCAAACTTTCCTAAAGAACCTCTCCCCCACCCTTATAAAAATCCCTCAACCTTAACCCATTACTCACACCTCTAATTCCCCTTAGATCATCCAATATTTGTCCAAATAATCTCTCAAGATCCCTCTATTCCACCTAGAAGCCTCCCCTTAGGCTGAAGGCACTTCACGAAATCATTTTGGTTCAAACCAAAGGGAATTACACAAATTAAAGGTAGCATCTTCTCTTAAATTCATTTATTTTATTTTACTTCTCCAACCCCATAAACTATTTTTATTCCCTTATTTTATAAAAAACACCAATATACTCAATATACTTGGTTGTTGTTATGAGAAGGATCTGAACTACACTTACATACACCTCCATCTACTTGGTATAGAACATACTGTTTCTGTGGATGGCGAACTACTGCCTCACGAAACGATGATTGTTAAAATATCTCCACCCACCACTCATTGTGGACATTATGATGTAACTATATTTATATGTGATATATATTATATTTATATTTTCTATATGCTTTTGTATTTTTCATTTATATCATACCTCTATGATTTCCTTAATGGGTAAATGTGATAATTTCATTTGAGGAAGTGTGGAAAACCGCCCCCTCAAAGTGATATGACTCATTCATGCCATATGTGGGATGTATAAAGGATAGATTTAATGAAATAATATATGATATTATACTGGAACTATAATATTCCAATATATCATTATGTTTCATTCCATTAAAATACAAAATATAAATGAAAGTAGTGTTCATGCATATGTACAGTTTACAGTCTCCATGAACGGTGCACTTCATTACTTAGCTCCAAATGTTATGTAATATTATAAATAAATATATATACTGGATATATATGATATATATGATATATAAATCATGAATATAATTCTAGAGATAATGGAGTTTTCACAACATGAACAACTTGTAATTATAAGAAGTTCATTTTTGACTGAATTACCAAATATCAACAAAACAACCATTTTTAACATAATTGATTACATAATGTTGATAACATGGAAATAAGTGATATAAAATGAATAATAAACTTGAAAATGGTTTTTAATCAAGTAGAAAAAAACATTAGTTTATTATTTAGGATATTAAAGTACAAACGGGTCAAGTCGGACATGAGGTAAGGGACTTCATCTCAATATCCTTTCATTAAGGCATATTTTGTTTTATTCATGAACTTATTTTATACAGTGTATAAAAACCGTTTAATATTTATTTCATTCCAAATTAATCTTTTTCCATGAGGTGTTTTAGTAAATTACGAAAAAAATGTTTCTTTTTAACGTAAGCGGTGGCAATGACCTTTTCCACCGTCGCGAGTATTATTTGATCTTTTGCTTCTTTAACCAGCCGTAATGTTTTTAAAAAGAAAATAAATACCATATACCCTTTTTACGTATTTTAGTATTGAAAATGGTTTTGATAATGGATTTTTATGTCAATATATTTAAATGATATATTCTGATTAAAATGTGGAAATGTTATCTTTTCTTTATGTTTGTTTTATGTGTTATGAATATGTTATGGTTCTTGGAAATTGTTTACATATATGGGTGGTTACATGATAAACCTAGGGCGAGTGAGCCTGAGATATCTCTATAATGCATTGGGTAATGTGATGATGGTAAATGTTAATGTTTCTCCTAAGAGATTTAGGGAATATACAGTGATGGGTATTCTGATTGTAACTCCCTACATAGCCGTGAAAGCTACAACGTATGTATGTTATGGATGCCAAAAATTACCATTAAGATTTATGTTTTCTATGTGTTATTCATAAATCTTATGATTTCAGGATGTTTGTTAAATAGCTTATGTTATATATGTATTGATTGAATAATGTTTTATTTCTTAGTTTTATAACCCTTTTTGATCTTTTTTATGCTCATCCCAGGTTTTGAAATGTTTTTCACATGACTTAATGATGAATAGGGGAAAGGATGGGATCAAGAAAAGGTTATTATATCTATAACATGGAACTAGACCTGATTTGTTTTCAAAAATTTTTATTTTATGAAACAATGGAAACTGAGTAGAAATGTTTAATTTGTTATTTCTGAGATATAATGTAATAGTTATATACTAACTCTATAAAACTCCAAAACTAAAAAGATCCTCAACGTGAATTAATCATTTAATTCAATATTATGTAATTTTTAAGGTTGGATCCTAATAATAATGAATATTGTTATGTATAATAAAATTATATTTATGATATCAGAGGTTTTAATGAGTATGATGAGTGTCAATAAACAAGGTAAGTGTATTTATCATCTCAATTTTATTTCTGTGATATTTACACCTTATTCACCACTCATATCTTTTATGTAATCATTATAGTTCCCATGAATATATTATATGATTTTAGTCCCTAATTGTTTTTGTGTATTTTCATTTTATATTATGATCTATCTTTTATGGGGTTTATGTTTCATGTGTTACCTAATTTATAAAGTAGTGTTGTCTCAATTTACCCTCTTTGAGAGACATGCAATGAACATCAACAACCATGATTTCAAAAATATTTTCAATGATAGAATTTCAATATAATTTTTAAGGAAAATGTTTTTTAATTATTTTATGGTTTTCAAGATTCCCTTAAATGTTTTTAAATGTTTTTAAATGAAATAATTTTCAAAATGTTTTCAATATTATTTATATATTATAAAATAAAATTATATTCAAAACATTTAAATCTCTCTTTATATGTTTTCAAAGAAAAATGTTTCTACAATGTTTTCAATGATTTTATATTTTCCTGTTTGTTTTCAATTAAATGGTTTTCAAAAGGTCTTATGTTTTAAGGATCATTTTTCAAAGAAGAAAGATTATTTTCCTCAGGAAATGTTTTGAAAATATCATTCCATGTTATTTTCCATCTAATATGACATCCATAAATGTCACTCGTTAACTTATAAGAAATTATCCAAATACTTCATTCATATTATTTCTTGATTGTTTTTCATTTTGATGGAATGATTCTAGGGACACCCATTTATCTTCCATGGGTTATATGCTTTTGATACCATCTTCATCTCACAGGTTATTGTTTCATGAAATTAGTATGAAAACCATATATATCACATTGGTTAGGGTGTGATGAAATTTATTGTTACCCATTAAATTTCACGGGAATATGATATTCTATTTATAAATACAATCTCTTTTTATGGGACATGATATGATGAAGGATTTTTTATCTTCTGAAACTTGTATGAATGATTTCATTATGAGATGGGTGGGACCTATATCTCCCTCCATTTCAATGGTTAAAGATCTATTTATCATGAGATAATGATATGAATCAAGTAAATGAGCTTGATTTACTATGATAAGATTGGGAAACCCAATCCCTTAGAAGGAAATAATTTTGACTAGTGATAGTGGTGTGTCATGAATAGTAGGTGTTATAACCATGAAGATATATTTTGGGGAATCCATATCCCCTAGGGGAAGATGGGAAAACCTACTACTCTACAAATAAAGGACTATGATTGGGAATGGTGGTGTGTCCCTCCCTATAGGTACAGTTCCCATGAAGTTCTTGTATATGTTATAGCAATGTGTCTTGACTTATAATAATTTATATCAAATGATTATGTATACCACAATTCCTTGTATTATTACAGTTATATTATTTTATGTCTTATATTATTTGTTTACTTATTATTCATGTATTCTTTACTATAAATATTTATTTCATTATTCATGTTTCAGATCTTATTATATGCATGGTATGATATTCAAATGTTATTATCATGTTCGCATACCCATATGATCATGTTTATGCTTACATGTATCTTTATTTACCCTTAATGAGAAACTAAGATCAACCCTTTTAGGGTTACTTCCTAATGTTATGAAGATATGTATTATGTTTGATGTGTACATGATGTTTTCTTGTCATTAAGGACATAGGGAGATAGTGTAGCTCACATATGTACAAGTATTTATGTTTCCATGTTTCCAAATGAACTAGACTAGTACAGTTTTTGGATGTCTATTAGTATAATATTTTTGGTACTAAACAAATGATATGTAATGTTAATGTTTGAAAAGTAAGATTTGATATAGTTGGTATCAGAGAAAAGGTGTAGAAAATTATGGAATCAAGGATGATAAATCCATAGTGATAACCTTAAGGACATGTACAAGGATAATTCTAAAGATACGAAAAGGTATAAGAAAATGTCTTGTAATTTTAGTAAAGGATAGAGTGAGTGGTTTTCAATATATAAAAACTTTCCGGAATACAACATGTGGATGAGGATCTGAAAAAGATGTACCTAGGTGTAACAACTCCGAAAATGTGTATCGGTCTTGACTCGACATAACATATTACATGATAATATGTCGTTCTACACACCTGGTTTGACAATCCTGGGGGATATGAATTTTGAATTCATTGAATTTTTAGAATCCATCATGAAGGATTTAGAATATAATTTGGCTAAGAATAAAATTGGATAACCCTATAGTGTCATTGATTAATGATGGTGTAAAAATTTAGACATCCTATAGTATATTGTCATGATTACGTGGTTTCTCATTACGATAATTGTTTCTTTCTGTAGGATGTTTGTCTTAGCCAATGGCTGGAACCCGAATAGACAACATTTATGATGATTTTAATAGTCAATGCATTGATTTTCATCCTGTGAAACCAAATTCAATGGGAGAAGGAATAAAAAATATCAATATTATTCCCACCAGTGTCTCTCTAGATGTGAATCATGGTGGACTTCCAAATGAAAATAGAAGGGATCAAAAGTATGCTCAAACTTTCACAAGGAAACATCCACATTATAATAGTGGGTCTTCTGATACACTTACTACTGAAAATTGGATGAGTAACACTGAAATTAAATTTTCTATTCTCTACTGTTCGGATCATTAGAATTTCATTGTAGCTATTTATCAGTTAGAAGATGAAATAGAACAGTGGTGAACTCTAATCAAGAATACTACGAATCACGATGTAATTGAATCCCTATATTAAGATGAGTTTAATAACAATTCATCATAAATTATGTTCCTCATTTTCTACATAAAAAATATTGAAAATGAGTTCCTTGAGTTCAAGAAAAATGATGATTAATCAGTTGATACATACAAGGATAATTTCATATTACATGTGAGGTACGCTTCTATAATTATCAATCAACCTGAATGTAAAGTTAATAGGTTCTTTAGTGTCTTAAAGATGAGTCTCAGAAGGTAATTTTCCAAAAGATACTTTAGTAGCTACAAAAATATTTTGTGTTATGCAATCAATATTGAAATGGAGGTTGGAGTTACATGTCAATATATTGGTTTTAACAAGAAATGGAAGGTGAAGTTCAAAGTTAATGCTAAAAAACACGAAGAGAA
Organism: Viscum album; assembly: GCA_963277665.1. NCBI lineage: Eukaryota > Viridiplantae > Streptophyta > Magnoliopsida > Santalales > Viscaceae > Viscum > Viscum album. Next base: position 1,472,809,016 of record OY728158.1, read on the forward strand.
TAATATGAACCTTACATTATTCTCTAAATGTGTAATGAATCACAGGGAATTACCTTATGTGTTATAATAAGTTTTTTATGTTCATAACGGAAGCCTATTAGGCAATTGATTTCCAAACTAATGGGAATAAATTGTCCATGGATATAAATATAGGTAAATCTGCACAAAATGAACCTCCCACACCACAATGCTTCAAGTATCAGGATAATCAGCATTATGATAATGAGTATCCTAACCTAGGGGATAATGACGATGATCGATGTGAGAAACCTTTTATTCTAAGGGACAAGGGGAAAACTCACATGATCAAAATTTTTATTGAGGGGTGTGGAAAATATTTTGTGAAAGTGACACTTACCACCACTTTAAGACTACTAATGTCTTATTTGATTCATGATCTACCCACTCCTTCTTATATAAATAATTTTATAAGGTTATTAATATACCACCAAAATGATTAGATTTGAAATTAGCTATGAAAACTCATAATTTTATGATTATTACATATCATTTATATTATTTTTAATCTGTTTAATTTTATTGAAACTTTCTTTCAAAGAAACATTTCATACCTTTATGGTTCAATTTTATGTTATATTATCAATGGAATGGATTTATCTAGCTAAATACCATATAGATGTTGGGGAAGGGAAGTTATGTTTGACATTTTGAACCCTCCTATGATCGTCCATCAATTTGATTCTATGTATGAACTTTTTATAAAGATTAAATCCATTATATGGGTATTATAATTCCCATTCAAAAGGGATATTTATATCAAATTGTTTAGGAGATAATTTTCATCGATGGTATGTCTATTGTTCGGGAATTATTGGATGTCTTTCTGGAAGAGTTTCATATCCTTACACAAAAATTTGATGTATATTTCTCAAATTAACTCATACCTAGTTCCACACCAATTTTAAAGGCTCCCAAAACAATGGCCCCAATTAAGATGCAATAAATGAAGAAACAAATAGAAGAAAACTTTTATATAGAGTTAATCTGACCATGTGTGTCTCCCTTTGTTGAACCTGTTATTTTTGTGAAAAATAAATATGTATCAATGAAACTATGGACTGATTATCAAGTGTTTAACAATATCAAAATCAAGAATAAGTATCATCTTCCATGTATTGATGACTTGATTGATCAAGTGCGCAGTGCCCAATATGTTTCCAAGATTGACCTTCATTCTAGATATCATCAATTATGATTCAAGAATGAGGATATTCCCAATATGAAATTCCATAAATGTTATGGACACCATGACTATATAGTAATTCTTTTTGGTCTTACTAATTCTCCTTTTATACTCATGGATATAATGAATAGTGTCTTTAGGTATTAGCTCGATTAGTTTTTGGTATTCATTACAGATGATATTCTTATCTATTATAAGAGAAAGTAAGAGCATTAACACAACATAAATTGTTTTCTAAGGACCATAAAGAAGGATAAAATAATTGAAAATTTTAAAAAGTGTGATTTTTTGCTGCTAAAGGTTTCATTTTTGGGCCATATAATATAAAGAGATGGTATAGCATTAGGTCCATCAATGATATTGTCTATTGAATGATGGCCTATAACAACAACGGTGATAGAGATCTATATATTTCATTGTTTATATGGATATTATCAATGGTTTGTGGATGATTTTTCAAGACTATCATATCCTCTGACCATGTTTACTTAGAAGGGTTTCAAGTTACTGTAGATATTTGTTTGTGAAGAAACTTTTATGTAACTGAAGAGAAGGTTGGTCAGTACACCTATTCTTACCCTACCCTATACTAGATAAGGGTTTGCAATTATTAAGGATGCGTCAAAGAAGAAATTAGGATGTGTTCTTCGGCATTATAACATAGTTATCGATTATGCCTCTATGGATTAGAAGATTCATTGGAAAAATTACCCAACTCATGAATTGGAGATTGGAGTGGTAATTTTTTTCATTAAAGATACAGAGTCACATTATTTTTGGTGAAAAGTGAATTATATATATTGATCATAAATGTCTAAAATATATATTCACACAGAAGGATTTGAAAATGAACCAAAGAAAATGGATAGAGTTGATAAAGGATTATGACTACTCAATACATTAACACCCTGGGAAAGATAACAACGTTGCTGATGCTTTGAGTCGAAAGGATCATAATAGTTTATACATGACGAGGATCATAAAAGATTCAATATTTAATGATATTCAGAGGATATAGCTGGATATCCTAATGGAAGGTAAAAAATAACATATTTATTAAATGATTTTTCATCCCACTATCATAGTGAAGACTAAGGAGGCACATAAGGAAGTTGTAGAGATTCAAAATAAAGTTAGAAATGATCTTGTGTTTAACCTTGATGTGGATGGAATAATGAGGTACTAAATTTGTGTATGTTTTCCTTCCATAACATATTTGATGAAGGAGCTATTAAGGGAAAATCATAGTTCTTCATTATCTATTAATCCTAGCTAAATCATGATGTGTAAGGAATTGAGAGTATACATCTAGGTGGATGTAATGAAAAGAGATATCATAAAGTTTGTATCTTGGTGCATGGTATGCCATCAAGTTAAGGCTGAAAGAAAAATGTGAAATGGGATGTTGCTTCCATTACCTTTACCATAATGTAAATGGGTGAACATCACTATGTATTTTTCCATTGGAGTACAAATAATCCCTAAAGGGTTTAATTCTATGAGTGTTTCTGTTGATTTCATTATTAGCACTGCTTATCATCCTCAATCAGATGGTCATTCTAAATGAACAATTAATACCCTAAAGGATATATTAAGATCTTTTTCTCTGGATGTAAAAAGCAGTTGGGTTCAATAACTTCCTCTATTAATGATTTTATACAATAATAAAATTCACTATTGAATTTAGATGGAACATTATGAATCCCTTTATGGGAAGAAATTTATAGCTATAATGTGTTTTAATTAGGTTATATAGAAAAATATATCGGGACCTGAAATCGCTAAAGAAATTATGGAGAAGTTTAGATCCATTCAACATCATATCATGGAAGCTCAAAGTCAGTATAAATATTATGCTAATAATAAATGGAGTGATCTATAATTTGAAGTTGGTGGGTAGGTATTTTATTGAATCTTTTACTGGAAGAAGTTTATTATATTCAGGAAGAAAGGGAAACTAAAACCTAGGTATATCAGTCCCTTTTAGATTCTTGATCGTATCAGGATGGTATCCCATCACATGGAACATCATACAAATATCTATATAGTCCATGTTGTGTTCCATGTATCTCTTATGACCAAGTATATACATCCCCCTTTACATGTACTGAACTCGAGGTCATGACCTATAGAATGATCTTTCTTACAAGGGACAAAGAGTTTTATTTATCGATCAAATAAGGAATGTTATACCAAACAACACCTCTCACCTGGTAACTATTTTTTTTAAGAAATCGCCAGTTAGAGGAGTCTAAGTGGGAACATGTAGATATGATGAAGTAGTAGTATCCTCATTTTTTTGAACCATAATGATGTATTTCAAGGAGAAAATTCATTTTATGGTGGGTAGAATGCAACACCCAGAGTTTTCATGGACCATTTTTCAGAAAAAAATTATATTTTCAATAATTTATTGCATTAAAATAAGTCAAACATTACTTTGACATGGAATTTACCTAGTTTAAATTACATGAAACACTGGCTCAGTGTACGTTTCATGCAACATTTACCCAGCATAAATTACACACAACACTGACATACCATACGTTAAATGCATCAATGAGTTTCTATGAAACAACGTTTTTTGTAATTATATAAATGAGATAATTATAACCTATATATTAAACATAATAATATTAATAATAATATCTAATTTTCAAATTTTTTTATCATGTTTTTATATAATTAAAACATATTGATATTATAATATATAATGTTTGGTTGTAATTTTATATATAAAAATATTATTTTCCCAAATAAACTGATTTTCATTTTCTTCTATGAAAAATCATAAAAATAATTTTAGACACGTATAGAAATTTAATTTTAAAAAATAAAATTTAGTTCCGAATTTAGATTGTTTAAATTGTCTTAGGGTGATTTTTTTGGGTTTTTTATGAGAAACTTCATTTTTGGATGAATAGTGAAAAATACATAATTTTAATTCAAAACCCCAGGTTCATTTAATTTACAAATGAGGTTAAATTACATTTTTATGTTGTTTTAATGTTTATTTAGATTATAATTGTTTCAAATAATACAATATATGTTATTGTAACCATGATCACAGTGAAATTGGTTATAAAAACATACCAATCTTTTGATCATTTTTTATTTTAAAAACCCACTATATTTTCTTGTAAGTGGGTTAAAATTTAAATTAATTTCTAAAAATTATATGAATATAATTTCAAAAAATGGATTACATAATTGGAATTATAATAATTTATAATCTCTAATATGTTAAACATAGTTTTTTCTAAAAATATTAGTGAAATTAAATAAAATTAATTACAATGATTAATGTAAAATTATGTTTCACAAGGAAATATACATTAAAATAAAGGACCCAAATAACTTATAAACTCAAAAAATACCCATTTCATGGCCATTATTCATCCATTTATCTTCTTTTCTTGATTTTGTTTTGTTTTATTGAAACCATCGGAAAACCTAACTTGTTTTAAAAAATGCCATGTATGTCCCCTCCCTTCCCTATAAAAGGCCAAAACATCCACCAATTATTCACACCTCTCAAACCTATTAGGTTCAGACATGTTATACCCATTACACTTCCAAAAATCCATCCATTCCTCCTTTAATCCTGCCTCTTAGAATAAAACCTTCCATGTAATCCTTTTGGGGAAAACCAAAAGGAAACACCCGATTAATATTAAACACCCTCCCTCAAACTCCTTTCCTTTATTTTTATTCTCTAATATTTAAATTATCCTCATTCAATGATTATTTAAGAAAAAATTTATCCTCAATATAATGACATTTTTTTATACTAAAGTTTCAACCTACACTATTATAGACTTCCATCTAATGGGAAACAAACATAATTTTTTTGTGTATGGAAAACTACGTCCTCACAAAATAATGATTCATCAATTTCCCTTTCTGACTCTCATGAAGGTAATTATGATGGAAACTCTATTTATAAATGAAATAAATGATATATATTATGTATTTAATGTCTTTTAGTTATTTTACACAACATATGTTTATACCTTCCATTTTTTGAACATATGATAATTTCATTTGAGAAAGTGTGGACTACCGCCCCCTCAAAGAGATGTGATTCATGCAATCACTACATAGAATGTATTAAGGATAGGGTTAGTGACCATATAAGATATATACGATATAATAAGGATATATTAATTATTATATATAAACATATATATAAGTATATTTCATTATCTTTCTTCCTTTCAATAAGACAATTAAATGAAAACAGCGTCCATGTGTACGGATGACCTACCGTCTCCATGATACGTGTATTCCATTTAATACTTATATATTTTATGGATTATCATAATACAAATATACTGATTATAAAATAAATTTATATAACATTTTACATTATTTAAATCATTATATAATTATAATGGCCAAAGTTTTAAAAAATTAGGACATGTGTGAAGAACATGGAGTATATTACCCGAAATGAATCATTTACATAGAAATATTAACAAGTTGGTAATATAAGTTAATAATAAAATAATATATGGTTTTATATATAACAATATGGTTATGTATAACAAACATATATTTATTCTACCAGAAAATTGAATGAGTACAATGAGAATCAAGAGACAAATTAAGGGAATTTCTAGTCTCACTTATATTTCTGTGATATTTATGCCTTATTAACCACCCACCTATTTTGTGTGGTGATTATACTTCCCATGAATATATTATATGATATTTTTAATTAATTTTATGGGTATTTAAAAAATCATTTGGTTATCTCTATATCATTAGATTTATGCTTCAAGAGTATCCAAATAGGAAAAGTAGATTTGTCTCAATTTTTCTTCTTTGTGAAACATGCCATGAACTTCAAGAAAAATGCACTCAAAATTGTTTTAAAATATGGTGTTTTAATATTTTTTTAAAGGAAAAATGATTTTAGTTTTTTTTGTCATTATCAATATTCCTTTAACATTTTTCAATTTATTATCAAATAAATTGTTTCCAAACCGTTTTGAAACATCTTTTATAATTTTTCAAGGAAAATTATTTTAAAAACGTTTTCATGTTATCTTTATATTATTTAAAATGAAAAAGGTTAACAAGATATTTTAAATGATTTATTTATTTTTTTAAATGATAAGTTTTACGAAAATGGTTTTCAAATTTTTTTATGTTTTAAAGAGTCTTTTTCAAATTAAAAATGTTATTTTCCGTAAGAACTCTTTTCAAAATATCCTTCCATGTTATTTTATAACCAAGATGACATCCATAAATGTTACTCATTACCTTATAGTAAATTATCAAAAGGATCCATTCATATTATTTCTTGAATGGTTTACATTTTAATGTAATTATTCATGTGAAAGTCCTTTCTCTTCAATGGGTTATATTACCTTGGAACCCACTTCTTTTAAACGATTCTTATTTTATGAAATGAATATGAATACTACATCTTTTCCATAGGTTATTATGTGATGGAAATTTATTGTTACCAATTTAATTTCAAAGGATTATTATAGGATGATTATAAAACACATGTCTTTTTATGTGTCATTATACAGTGAATGTTTTTTTATCTTGTGGAAAATGTATGAATGATTTAACTATAAGAAATTTAGGACCTATAACCCATCCAATGAATTAGTAAAATATTTATATCTCATGATATAGTGACTTGAAAATGGTAAACAGTCTTTATACACTTTAGGAATATAGGGAAACTCAACCCCTTATAAGGAAAGGACTGCAACTAGGGATGGTTGTGTTTCCCGCCTAGCTGGTGTATTCACCATAAAGTTGGAAGATGGGGAAACCCAAATATGATATGGATATATGGGGAAACCCAATCCCCTATAAGGAAAGAAATATTACTAGTGATGGTGGTGTTTCCTAACATGTAACTAGAGCTCCAATTAAGTGCATTGATATGTACTATCAACAATTCATCACATATTGGGAATGATATAACATTTTTATGTATGGAAGACTTCCATGTATTATTATTATTCTATGTTTTTAAATATTATGTTATTCATTTACTTGTGATTCATGTCTAATGAACTTCTAGGATTTATTCCATGATTTATGTTTCTAATGTTATGAAACGAAGGGAAAAATATTATAATGTTGTCATTATGTTCACATACCCCAATGCTCATGTTTATTCTTATATTTCTCCCTTGTTTAACCTCACTGAGCTTCTGAGATCACCCATTTTTATTTTTTCGACCCTAGTCAATGAATATATTTATTATGTTTTATGTTTTAAAAATGTTACAGTCATGAAGAACCTACTGAGAGAAAATGATGATCACTTATGTATTGGGTATTAAGTTTCCATGTTCCAAATCCACTAGAGTAGTACATTATATAGGAATCTTTTTTATAATGTTTTAAGCATTTCAAGTTTTTTTGATAATGTTAATATATGAAAAGTAATGTCATCTATAGGATGATACTCCTTAAACATGTGTAATTATAAATAAAATGGGGAAAAGTAGGTTTCCCGATGGTCTCATGTGAGCATAAAAATGCCCATGTGGTGCTTATAGAATTAATCCACAGTGATAGAATGCAAATGGGTAGCCAATATGATGCCACTAGATAGACGATTATATTGGTATGTAGTAGGCCCTCATCTTAGAGACAAGGGCTAGACGATGGAATCATGGGTGACATTTATATTGGGATATCACCAAAATTTCATCAAGGGAAACCCTTTTTTCTTATTAATATGAATATCCTTCCCAATTTAGCCTAGTACCACCACTATACGTGGCTCCCCCCTCTCTCTTCCAAGGATTAGTCTCTTTCTTCTAGTGCCCTATTTTACCACCATTGTATCTGTTTTATATATATAGTAATGTATATGAATCAAATTCCCCTTAATCTTCATTTATTCTACAATCATATAGTTTTAAAATATATTTATATAATATTTCCTATTTTCCATTTTTGTTATCTGGTTTCTTGATTAAATATAATTTTGGATGAACAGGTGACTAATATTGGATATGTAGGATCCCCCAAACATAATATAGGTTGTCAATAATCCTAACCCATTATCTCTCTAGTATTTTCGGAATGTATTCAGGACCAAATAATTTTATCTATATTGTGCATTGAAAGTAGTTTAATTAAATTATTTAAATTTCATTGTATTATTTAAAGGCCCCATTTAACATTCCATTGACATTAAAAATATGTAATTCAATAATGAATGAAAAAATATTTAATTATCTATATGAATAACTAATGTCATTAGATACATAATTATATTTTAAGTGGTTTAATCGGGACTTTTTCATTGAATCTACAACTGTGAAATAAAATTCCCCAAAAATAAATAGTGATAATTGGTTTTTAACATTGAGTTGAATCTATTAAAATGAGAACAAGGATTCCTAAAATGATGTGTTATGTTTTGGTATGGATATTATAAATTAAAACAGTAAATCCTAAGTATAAATTGAATTAAACATTGATAGATAATGAATATTTTATGTAATCAGATAAGATTTATAGAATGTATTATTTTATAGGTAGTTGGTGAGAAATAGTCGATGAAGAGGACAAAGAGGTTATTTTTATATAATGAATATTTTTGAAAATAGAATATTATTTCATGGTAAATACATTATTTTTAATTTGGTACTATAGATAATATGATGAGTTTGGAATTACTTAAAAGGATTCAATGGAGTCCATGTGGGCCGTGTTGGTATAAAATGGAAAGATAAATATTGTTATGCCAATAGGGGACTCTTTTGAATTCCATGGAGTAATGAAGAATTTGATTCAATGATGTTTGATGCTATTGGATTCCCTGAATAAGACATTAGATTCTTATTAGATTCATTACCATGAATAACTTTAGGAATCTCTGGCTTGGATTCATATAGTGTATATATTTATAAAATTCCATTCATTTATGTCATGAATTCTTGTATTGTAGTTTTATAAAAGCCATGTTATTTGATCCCCCGATTTGGAATGATTTATTTTGGATGGAATGATTTATGTTTAAACCATGGATTCCAACAAAGATGTTATTTTGAGTGAAAATTATGCATTCTTGGTATCAGATCATTAGTTTATATATCTATAATGATAAGGGTAACACCCTTGAATTCCCAATATGACTTTTTTGTATGGATTTTCTAGTTGAGAAACATGGATTCCCTTAATATTTTAAGACAATAGTTTCCTTAAAGGTTCACCTAATAACTAGATGAGGATTATTGTATATTGAAGACATAGAAAGACTAGTCATGACCAAAGAGGGTAGGTTCGACCTCAGGCATCACCATAGAGCCTGAGATCAGACACTGTTCTATTTATTAATTCAGTAAGAAATTATTTTTCTACCAATATCAATTCTTCACGAACATTTTATATAGAATATTATTTTAGGGACACCATTGGTGGTGGCCTACTAAGTTATACAAACACACTGTATGACCCTCTATGCAACATGGTTACCCAAGAAGAAAAATATCTATTCTAGAATCAGGTAGTGGGACATTCTTTATGTTATCAATTTCTTTGGTCTAGCAAGGCATGCTAGTAGTAGAGTATGGACATCCGGACACAAAATTACTAATGAAAAATTTAAAGATGAAATGTAGTCCTATTTTTATTTTGTTATTTTATCCTTTTATTTGTTCTTCCCATGGAGTATCAGTGATTGTAGGTATGTCATACCAAATATTATAGAATCATGATATTTTATTTATTTCTGTAACTTTCCATGATATTTTTTCACTGGTTACTCGGTATAATATTTGTGATTGGTTATTATTCCCCTACTATTAGACTCTAAATAGAGGGAATAATATTTCCATGATATCTTTAGAGACCCTCACTACTAGTCAGTAGCCTCTAGAATATATGGAGGTGTATATAAGGCAATGTGGTGCCACCAGTTAGTCTATTATTCATAGTGAGAAAGGCCGATCTGTGACAATATGGTATGAGAGGTATCTTCCTTTATCATAATATTTGATCATGGTATACGTGAGACATTGAATGTGTCATAACATGGTAATTATATTGTTCCTAAGAGTGACCAACTGACATATGGGGAAAACCATGTTTCTAGGTGTGAGAATTATTATTCATTTAACTATCTCTTAAGGTTTATTTTATTTTACTTTGATGGAAAATCATGATCTATGATGGTTTGATTTATGATATTTTTCTCCTGGTATGATTTAAAATAGAATGTGTGTGTCTATTAATATATAAATAATGGGATATTCGATTTATATGTCATTTATATGATGCATGTGGTAATACCAATATTTTCTATGAATTATGTTAACATGGGATTTTCCTATTTGATTAATACATGCCAATTATTTATATTTCATATTTCTGAAAATAGGGTTCATTATTTAAAGTGTTTGTATAATCATCTATGGAATTTTCCCATAGAAGGCCATGGTGGAATCTTCCGTTTTCGACTCCCTTGATGATCATTATTTATATATATGTGTGTATATACATATATAAAGGAGATGTTAAATGATGGAGTTAATTAAATAAGGTTCCTTTAAGGAACATATATGTTTTATTCCCTCATAAATTCTGAATGAAACTTTATTTATTAATGATATGGAAACATAAAAACATCATATATCTTTCATATAATTAGTGAATTAATTCTAGAAATCTATAAATTATATGTTAAATTATTTTATTTTTTAAATATAGTTTCAATAAGAAACCTAAAATGAATTTTACTTTAAATATTGTAAATAAACCCTATTTAATGAAGACATGGATATTTGTATATAATTATTAATCGTAGAAATAGTTTGTTTAAATCCTTGGATTGAATGATTGTGAAAATAACATGAATGTCTCACAACTATTAAGATACTGTTAAATGAAAATGTGAAATTTTGTGGATAAGTATTGTTCTATACACTATGAGAGTGGTCCAAAATTTTATATGTGGCGGTGATCTATATGTTGATTAGTTTAGGAGATAGGTGGTAGAACATAGTAGTCCAAGATAGTGGCTCTAGTTTAGTGAGTTGATATGATGTGATGTGTGAGAGTAATCGATGATAGTGGTTAGCCTAGTTCAGTTAGTGCCTTAGAGGAGGGTGGCATAGGTGGATTCTTGTGTTAATTTTTTATATCATAATGTACATTGTGTTATGTGTATTGGGAATGGATAAATTCCTCAAGGATGTTAGGATATTCCCATTATGTGTGTTTTGACAATCCATATCTTTAATACAAAATATTTCATGAAATATTACACTATGATACACATAACACAATCGCCAAAGACCATGAGGCCAAATTTCATAGGTTAATTAGATACATAGAATAATAAAATTAAACATGGTTATGATTAAATTATTTAAAAACCCATAACATGCACATAAAATCCCATCACACTTCTAATGTTGCAAAGGATAACCAGGGGACATCTATAAGAAAATGGTGAGCTACAAAGACTATTAAGATAATAATAGAAGAATAACATGAAGTAGGGGGTATATATGAGTCAAGGTTATAACATGGTGACATATAAAGGTGGGAATCAAAATCCCGATATATGAAGCATGACATAATATGATAATATTGGTAAATCATAGGAATGTTGAAACAATATAAAAAAGGACATCATATGTATAAATCAAATCTTACCACGTATGCATCATAACATAGTTTTATTTGGATAACCTCTCCAGATCTATACATTTTATCTCATTAGATAAGCACATTACTTATTACATAGGAAGGATCTATAATTTCAGGTGCACCTATATCATTCTTTTATTATACATGAATTTTTGTGCCACATATATAATAAACCACAAAAAATAATAAATTTTAATCCCAAGATTAAGGAGTGTGGTTTTAATACAAGTATGTCCAAAATAAATTATTTATCATTATATGTAGGTGAATAAATTTGAGTGGATATGGGGATGGGTATTCATAATAAAAAAAATTATGTGTAAAATCATAGGATACTTTTGATAGTATAACATGATTAAATAATAGTTTATAGAATGGTAAAATGAAATAAAATTGTTTTCTATCATTAAATATGAATCTTATTAAAAGCAAAATAATTGGTAAAAAACATTAGAACCTGGAAAATTCGAAATCAAAATAATAATACAAGGAGTGTACTTGAATAAAATGTAATGGGAGATCATGCCATACCGTGAGAGGGTGGTTTTAAAGGCTTGGTAGGTGCAGTACCCCAGTTTCTAGTAAGTAAATATATATTTGTGTTTTTATGGATATAATGTATAATGGAGAAATTTGGGAGAGGTTTTGGATGTTTCAATAATTTTTGGGGGCTAATGGAGAGGCGCATGGGCTATACACAGTTTATCCAAAATGTGCGGAAATCCTAGGAGAAACCGTGCGCAATTGAAGGTTTGAGTCTGAGACCTTCAACATGGTTTGTGAACGATTAAGGAGACCATGATAGGAGGTCATGTGAGGGTCCATATAGATAGTATCTAAAGCACAGTTAGAACACATTTTGTCTAACTGTGTGAACTAACCTTGCGCGTGGTTAAATTGAGATGCTAAAAAAATTTTGTAACCTATTTTGGCCTATAAGTTTCTCGTTTCTACTTTTAAGAGGACATAACTCGGGATTTATCTTCCTTGAAGATAGGATAACCTATCCCAATCATTTTGGAGTCAATAAAAATGCGTCCCTTTGTTATTTGATGTCGGATTCTTGAAGTAGTGATCCTCCATCTTCGTTCTTGATCGATTTAATAAATCTAGCAAGATCTATATCGCATCTCTTCTTGGATTCTCAGAGCTATAAAAATTATGGATAGATATATGAGTGCGTATTCCAAATAATTTGAGATTTGGTCCTCATCTTACAAGGTGAATATTGTTGAGTCAAAAATGTTCTCCTTATTACTTTTCCATTCCTTCTTGTTTTGAAAATCACAAACACCTTATCTTTAAAGAAAAATTGCTTATATATGGAAAATCGCTTTTATAAGGAAAATCAATTTTATAAGGAAAATTGATTTTATAAGGAAAATTGTTTTTGTATGAAAAATTATCCTTATTATATTTTCATCCATATATTTCATAAGTATAAGATTCGGATTCATTTCTATATTCTCGGAATCATTTAAAACTTTGTTATGAAGCATTCTATTTTAGGTTCCGAATTCTGGATGAGAACTGTAATAAAGTTCTACTCCGAATTCTGGAAACGAATTCTCATTACGAATTCTGCATACGAATTCTCATTACGAATTCTGATGACGAATTCTCATTACGAATTCTGATACGAAATTTCATTAACGAATTTTGATAACAAATTCTCATTACGAATTCTGTTGACGAATTCTCATTCCGAATTCTCATTCCGAATTCACCTATTAAATAGAATCTGATCATCTTTGTTTTATACACTCCGAATTTATTTAGACTCCGAAAACTTATTTTTGTTTACACTCTGAACCTTCACCCCGAACTTTTGAGTTAGACTTTAAACGATGTTGTACTTTCTGTTTCACTTGTTTTGTTATAAAATGATGTCGTCTATTCTGTTATAAACTAACCGCTGGTTAAGTTACACGTGTACAGGTCCCTCTAATTTTTAAGTAAAATATGACCATTGGAGAGGAGGCTGAACTTACCTATAAATAGGAGCTCATTTGAAAGAGCCCGAAACTGATAACAAATGAATGACTTGTTCGACATTGTGCATACATGCTGTTGAAGTGATTTGTAGAGACAGAGGCTCTTATTAACTCTCAAAGATTTGTGCAATTCCGAATGTTGGTGATTACATTCGAGGACTTCCGGGGATAGGAAGATAGAGGTGCCGACTACCTTGATGTTGAGGGCTTCCTTGCTGAGGAAGACAGAGGTGGCCAACTATCTTGAAGTTGAGGGCTTGCGGGGATAGCAAGACAGAGACTCCGATCTACGTATCGAGGGCTTACCCTGGTGTGGGTAAGATAGACTTTCATGAAAGTATAAATCAAGGGACCTTTATCAAAGGTTGTTGGATACCCTTCTCTTTGGGTTAAAAGACTTATATCTTGTTACATATAGTTTTACTACTTGTTTATTTCTACTGCATTTTTTATTATAAGGAAAGTATAACTTTCTTATACTTCCATACTTGTACTCTGTTTCATTTAGATTCTATACGCTTTAAGGTAGAATATCATATTTTAATCTTTTGTTATGTTTCAATTTCCGGAACCATATTTCTGGAACCTACATTCGGAATCTCTTTTCATGTTATCATTTGGTGTTAGAGGTGCTGTGAATTATCTTAGTTTAAATTTATTAAACTTATCCCGTTACTTTTCTTAAGGAAAACATAGTTAATCGTAACTAACACTAAAGGTTCCAAAGGAATTTTTAAAGTGTAAAATTCACCCCCCCTCTTGTATATTGAGCATCTACATCATTATTTCGATCCTACAATTGGTATCAGAGGAAGTCTCTGAAATACTTGTACTCACGTATAAGTTTTTCATTCTCACTTTCTCATTCTGAACATTCTTATTCCGAACATTGTTATTACGAACTTTTTTCTACTAACAAGTTTGTGTGACAATGGTTTTTTATTATGATAGGAATTAATGTTGGTTCTATTGATAATCTAAATCCTACAAGACCACCAATCTTTGATGGTAATGATTATGAATACTGGAGAGATCGAATGAAGAATTCTGTTATCAATACTGGAGTGGACAACTTTTTTATGCTTACTGGTGATTATAAAATTCTTGATAAGGAAGTTAGAACTTTTACTAACCAGGAAAAGAAAGAGTATCAACTCAACTATAAGGTACGAAATACCTTACTTTGTTTAATGAATAGAAATATATATAGCCAAATTTCATTTTGTGAAGCATCTAATTGTATCTGGAAGAAGTTAGAGGTTACACACTTTGGAACTTCTAAAGTAATTGAGACTAGGAGAGCTATGCTTAGAGCTGAATATCATGGCTTCAATTTTCCTTATGGTGAACCAATATGTAATGTTCAACAGAGGTTCATGACTATTGTCAATAGTCTACAGTCTATGGGAGAGAAAGGGTTAGATGATGAAGCACTTGTGGATAAGATAATTGATATCATGCCAAATGAGTGGGAATCCAAAAGAAATGCTATAGATGAGAACATGAAAGTCACTCAAATTTCTCTTGATGAGTTATTCGGAACTCTTCTCCAACATGAAACCAGAATGAAGAGAGATACTGACAACATCAAAAAGAAAAATGGGAATGATACTGTTGCTCTTACAATAACATCAAATCTGATGAAAGCTAAGACTCCTGAGAGAGTAACCAGATCCAAATCTAATAAGATAGTTGTTCAATCAGATTCTAGTGAAAGTGAAATCTTAGAAAATGAGTTAGCAAATCTTGCTCGATGGAGGAACAAGATAGCTGGCCAGAGAAATTTCCAATCCAAGAATAAGAAAGAGGAAAGGAAAGATTGGAAAGATGGAGAATTCACATGTTATAAATTCAAGAGAGCTGGACATATTAGACCAGATTACCCTTTGCTCAAAAATAAAGAAAGGAAAGAAAAGCATTCAGACAGGAACAAAAATAAGTATTATAAATCCAAAGTTAAGAAAGTCCTGAAAGCAAATGACACCTGGAGTGCCAGTGGTGGTGAATCATTAGATGAATCTTCTGATTACGAATCTTCAGGAAAGAAGAATCATTGGTCTTATAGCCATATTACCTATTGATAATCATTTTTTATGGCTAAGGTACGAAATGCTGAATCATTCACCAATATTTCTTTAAATTCTAATGATAGTAAGTATTATAACTCTTCCGATGAATAATCCTCTTCTGATGAAGAAAATACTTTACCTACTTATGAAGAAGTTTCTAGGTTTGTTGAACTTCTTGAAATTGAGAATTCCAATCTAAATAAAAAATTTGATAAGGAAAACTCTAGGAATAATATTCTTACAAAAGAAATATCAGATCTTTTTAAAGATCTTGATAAGAAAAATGCTGATTTTTAAAGTATTTCAAAAAATCTTGAGGAATTAAGTTCTGAGAAGAACAAAATTTCTAAAGAGTTAGAAAAAGTAATTTATAAGAAAAACGTTTTCAAGCCTAGCTCTAGTTCTAAAACTAATGATATTGAGGATAAAAACTTGGTTATAAAACTCAAGTCCGAAATATTTTCCTTAAGGAAGTGTTTATCAAACATTACCCATGGTAAGGAAAATTTTGATAAAATGTATTCTCAAATACGACCTTTAAGAAATAAATCTGGATTTGTTTATACCCATGAAAAACCAATTTTTAGTAACAATTATTTTGTTCCTCAAAGTGCCCCATTTTGTACTAAGTGTCAATGTGGTGTTCAGTAGGCAAAGAATTATTCCTTAAACAAAACATAATCTCTAGGATTTCTCAAAGATTATTTCTCTAAGAAGATGTGGACACCTAAAATTTTTTTATCTAGAAATCTCGGATCCAAACAAGTTTGGATTCCCAAATTCTAATTCTATTCTTGATTTTAGGAAAATAAAGAGAGTACCAGCAGGAATACATGGTACATGGATAGTGGATGTTCCGGACACATGACTGGTAATAAAAGCTATTTTGAAAAGATAATCAAAACGAAAGGAGGAAAGGTAACTTTCGGAGACAATGCTAAGGGAGAGATTGTTGGTATTGGTAATATTGTTCTTTTAGGAAAAAATTTGATTTCAAATGTTCTTTTTGTTAAGGGTCTTAAGCACAACCTCATTAGCATAAGTCAGTTATGTGATGAAGGTTTCCTTGTGAATTTTAGGAATGATAAGTGCTTGGTTCACAATTCCAAAGAAGAATTTACTCTCTCATCCAATAGGCATGAGAATGTTTACACCTTAAATTTAGAAGACCACAGGAGCCAAGATTTACCTTGCCTAAGTGGAATGGAGGATCATTCCTGGTTATGGCATAGAAGACTAGGTCACTATAACCTCAGAAACCTATGTAAACTCACTAAGAAGAAACTAGTTAAGGATCTACCGGAGCTTAGATTTGATTCTTCTAAAGTTTTTGATCCTTGTCAATGTGGTAAGAAACATAAATCTAGTTTTAAATCAATCGGTGAAGTCTCAACAACTGATGCATTATAGTTAGTGCACATGGATCTTTTTGGTCCAACACAAACTGGAAGTATTGGAATCAAATACTATGTGTTTGTTCTAGTTGATGATTACACTAGATTTACATGGGTTTATTTTCTAGAAAAGAAATATGAAGCTTTTTCCTATTTCAAAAGTTTTAGATCTCAAGTTAAAAATGAGAAAAACCTTCCATTGAAAACTATTCATAGTGACCATGGAGGAGAATTTCAAAATTCTGATTTTGAAACTTTTTGTTGTAGAAAAGGTATTTCTCACAATTTTTCAGCACCTATAACTCCTCAACAAAATGGTGTAGTTGAGGGAAGAAATATAATTCTTCAAAAGATAACTAGAACCATGTTGAGTGAATATTCTATATCTAGACATTTCTTGGCTGAAGCTGTAAGTACTGCTTGCTATACTATAAATCGAGTTTTTATTAGACCTTTTCTTAATAAAACTCCTTATGAGTTATGGAATGGTAAAAAACACAGACTATCATACTTCAAGGTTTTTGGTTGCAAAGTATTAATTTTGAATACAAAAGATAACTTAAATAAGTTTGCACCAAGATCTGATGAAGGAATTTTCTTAGGTTATTCCACAACTTCTAAGGCATATAGAGTTTTTAATAAAAATACTTGTACTGTTGAAGAAACAGTGCATGTAAAATTTGATGATTCTGATCCATTTGTTTTTAAACCATCCCAGCCTACATCCTCGGATGTGTTTTCGAAAAATGATTTTCAACCTTTGATAGAAGAACCTTTTGATAAGGATAATGTTCTAGAAGATACTTCTGAAACATTTACCCCAGAAGACTTTCTACCCTATGTTGATGAACAGGATTTTCGAAACCCAAATTAGGGGTTTCTTAAGAATCATCCCAGTGATAGAATCATCGGTGATGCAAATCAAACTGTAAGGACTAGAAGTTCTTTAAAGAATGAAGTAGAACATCTAGCATTTGTTTCCCAAATATAAACTCAAAGCACTGATGAAGCTTTAGGTGATGATGATTGGATCAAAGCCATGCAAGATGAACTAAATGAATTCGAAAAGAATAAAGTCTAGACCTTGGTTGAAAGACCTAAGGAAACTTTTTTTATTTTAGTAAAATGGGTTTTTAGAAATAAATGTGATGAAAATGGAGTCATAGTTATAAATAAAGCTAGACTATTTGCTAAAGACTATAATCAGCAAGAGGGAATAGACTATGAAGAAATCTATGCTCCAGTAGCTAGACATGAATCTATCTGTATTATACTTGCCTTTGCAGCATTCTTTCATTTCAAACTTTTTCAAATGGACGTGAAATGTGCTTTTTTAACGGTTATGTTCAAGTGGATGTTTTTGTTGAACAACCTCTTGGATTTGAAGATACAAAACATCATGGTCATGTTTTTAGACTTACTAAAGCTATGTATGGTCTTAAACAACCCCCACGAGCATGGTATGATAGACTCACTAGATATTTGCTTCAAAATAACTATGTTAAGGGAAATGCAGATCCAACCCTTTTATAAAGAAATATAAGAAAAATGTTTTGATTGTTAAAATTTATGTTGATGACATCATATTCTTTTCAACTCAGCAATCTCTAAACGACTCTTCTGCAAGTCTAATGAAATCTGAGTTTGAAATGAGTATGATGGGTGAGTTAACATTTTTCCATGGTTTTCAAATTTCTAATAAACCAAAAGGAACCTACATATCTCAACATAAGTATATTAAAGATCTTCTTAAAAAGTATGGTTATGAGACAACTAAGAGTATAAGTACTCCTATTGGTGCCTCAAACTCTTTAGATCTTGATGAAGCTGGGAAACCAGTAGATCAAACATCTTTTAGAGGTATGATAGGAAGTTTACTTTACTTAATAGCTAGTCGACCAGACATAATGTTCTCAGTTTGCTTATGTGCAAGATATCAATACAATCCTAAGGAATCTCATTTGAAGGCAGTAAAAAGAAGTTTTTTGTTACCTTAAGGGAACCATGGATCTAGGATTATTTTATACTTCTAGAAATGATTTTGTTCTAAAAAGATTTTCTGATGCTGACTTTGGTGGATGTAGAATGGATAAAAAGAGTACATCTAGAACATGTCATTTCTTAAGAGATTCATTAGTTTCTTGGTCTTGCAAGAAGAAACATTCTGTAGAACTCTCCACTGCTGAATCTGAATATGTAGCAGCTGGAAGTTGTTGTGCTCATGTGTTGTGGATGCGACACACACTCACAGACTATGGCTTGAGTTTTACTAAAACTCAAATTTTGTGTGATAACACAAGTGCCATTTCCCTTAGTAAGAACCCTGCACATCACTCTCATGCAAAGTACATAGATATTAAGCATCACATTCTTAGGGATCACACACAAAAAGGATATATTATTCTTCAGTTTATCAGAACACAAGATCAACTTGCTGATATTTCCACAAAATATTTTCCTTCTTATAGATTTGAATACATTAAACAGATGTTAGGAATGATAATTGTAAGTTAATCTTTCTTAATTAACTTTCTGTTGAACAAGTCTCCTTACAGTAATAAACTCCTTTTCACAGGGGGAGTACATTTGATTGTTAGAGTAACTATGTTTTTCAAAGTTTGTTTTCAAACTTTTCAGAACTAAAATTCCGGAATGGAAATTTCTAGAACTGAAATTTTCAGAAGAGATATTTTTGTATAGAAAAATTCTGGAATGGAAATTTTCGTATTGAAAACTTCTGGAATGGAAAATTTTGTACTGGTGTTTCCGTAACAAGATTTTTTCACTGAGTCTTTCTTAATGAGCATTTCGTTTTCAAAAATTTGTAATGAAATATTTCATGCTAAATTTTTTTTAGTTTTTTGTAGTAAGTCTTGTGAACTATGTCTTTTCGTAATAATAATAAAGTTTTGTTTTTCTTCAAAAAGAATTTTACCCATTACGAATAATTCTCCTAAGTCAATCCAAAAGGTATGATTTCCTTACTCAAGTTTTCATAATCATACATTACTTGCTGGAATTTTCTTATGTTTTGTTTTCGGATTATAGTTTTCTTAAATCATTGTTTTTAATAAAAACCTCAAAATATCGGATTCAAGTTCTCTTGAGAATTGGTTTTCAACCGTCAGATCTGATCTCAGCTTGTCACAACCGTTCGATCAACCGTGGAAGTTGAACCGTTTTTTCGTTGCCTATATAAAGGGGACCCCAAATGGTTATACCACATCGTTTTTCAAGCTCCAGCGTCCCGAAGCTCTGTCTCTCCATTTTAAAGCCATTCCGAACTTTATCTTTCTCCATTCTGAACTTTTCAGAGGTCTTCAGATCCGAATGTCTGTGGAAGTAGCCTCTCAAGACATGTCTTCTTCTAAGACGATTTTGAAGTGGTTAGTATATAGGGAAAGGTTGGTTCATCCTGATTTCTTCAACAAGTATGATTCTCTTATATCCAAGAATATTAAGCTCAACAGATGGGAAGATGATTCCGTGTCTATGCCCGGGAATCAAGATGAAGTGTTTTCGGATTTAATTATAGAGTTCTATGAGACAGTTTCCTTCTTTAAGGAAAATGACAGGGATAGATTTTCATTTAAGTCTTATGGAAAGACTTATAAACTTTCGTATGTAAAGACATCTAGCCTGATATGGATGACCTATGAAGGAGAAGCCGAGTTCATCTCTCTTGTGTTGCCGGATTCAAAAGGAAGCTTTGATAAGGAAAAGTCATTAGAGACTCTCAGACTGGCAGATGACAAGGCTCTGAAGATTACTTCTCTGTCTATGAATTTCTGGAATCTAGAATTATGGGTACAAGGCCTTATCGTACCGAGGAAAGGTGATAAAGATAGTCTGAAGAAGAGTGAGATTTATATTCTAGATTTTCTGATAAATCTGAGGAAGAATAACTTGGTGAAGCACATTCTTATTACTCTTGAAAATGTTATGAAAGGGAATATGAGAGCTCAAATCATAATGTATCCAGAAATTCTCTCAAAGTTGGTAGTTCAGTGCTTTGAGTCCTTCAAGGAGGCTTGCAAGTCTAAGCCAAGAGTTTTCAACATTATGTTGGTGGGTGATGGTATTCTCAAAAGGATGGATGTAGCCTTCGACAAGAAGACTAGTCAGTTTGTTGATTTACCTGCTCAAGAAAAAACGGTTCCGAAAGTTGCTGAATCTGAATCCTCTAAGCCAGTGAGGAAGGGAAATTTGAAAGAAGTTTATGTTGAAGCAGAGATTCCCAAATCTAAGGATGTTCATTCCGCACCTCTAAAACCGAAGAAGAAGAAAGCTTACCCAGATGAAGTAGTTTCTAAATGGAGGGAAATTAAAGAGAACAGAGTGCAAGGGGAGCTGCAGTTTGGCTTGGATCCTGCGGAGGATAAGGCCTTGAAGGAAAGAACTGCAGATGAGTTATAAAAAAAAGTGAATGAAAAGAAGCTTAAGAAGAAGGTGTATGATGTTGAGGTAGCTTAGGAACTGTTGAAGTTTAATGAGATGGTTTCAACAAACATTCCTATTCCGAGATCTTTTTCTTTGGAATCTTTACCTGAGACTCTGGGAAGAAACTTTGTTGCCCCGGAAGAGGCAGTTGCTAATCATGTTGAGGAAGTAGAGCAGATTGAGCAAGTCGAAGAAGGAGAAGCAGTTGATGATGTTAGTGGTGACACATGAGATGTTTTGAATCAAGTAGATGACTATAAGGGGACACCTTCGGAACATTTGTCGCTCCAAAATTCAGAAGCTGAATCATAGAAGTTAGTCACTCCCGGGAAGGATGAAAAGGAAGGAAAATAAGAAGTAGCCTATCATGCAGAGGAGGAACAACCACTACATGATGTTTCTCAGATGGTGAACATAGAGGCTGGCGATCAAAAAGTTGCTGATGATGAAGACAATGTTGTTCAAGTTTCTGATAGAGAACAGAGGACTCCGAAACAGCAAACCATTCTGAAAAAGGACAAGGAAAAGAAACTTGTTGTTGATACCCCGAGCTCAGTGGTAGTAAAGAAAAGGGAAGTTGGTGATTCTTCTAAGAAGAAGGTTGATCATTTTGAAGAAGATGATTCTCCAAGAAAAGTCTCGGATTTGGAGTCATCTTGGTTGGGGCATGACTTTGTTGTTCAGTCATTAATGAAGTTGGTAGGTACTATTACGACCTTCTCAAGTATTGATTCAAGAGGCCAGATGCTCCAACATGCTTTGAATCAGAAAACAGACTCCATATCCATGGTTATGGACAAATGTGTCGATATTGAGGCTCAGTTAAAAACATTCTTTTTCGGTTATGAATCCCACAAAAGATCTTGCAAGAGGATGAATAGTTTTTCGAGGAAGACTTTAGAAGAGATGAGGCTCTTTGATGAATTCCATGATTATGTGAAGGATGCCTTTGAGACAGAAGACATGAAGATAAATGAACTTACTTCATTATTTGAAGAAAAGTTGATAGATGAAATGAATTTCTGGATTCAAGAAGTTAGAGATCTGAATGGGAAGCTGAATTCTGTTTCTCAAAACTGGATGTAAGAAAGGGATCATCGGATTGAGTTTGAAGAAAAGTTGATAAAGCAAGAACAAATCTTGAAGGCTCGGGAAGAAAAGCTTCAGGTTTAGGAAGAAAAGCTTCAAGCCCATGAAGAAAATATTAATGCTCAAAATGAAAGAATTGTTGTGTTAGAGAAGTAAGCCGAGGAAGACAATAAAAACTTGAAGAAGATAAAAACTATTCTTAAGGGTCTCATGGCGAAGGAAAAAGATCCAAAATAGACAGATCCAATCTCTTGTTGTATCTAAATTTCCTTGTTGCCGAGCTTTTAAACTTAATGAAAATTTGTGCTTGATCGTTTCTTTTGTTGTTGATACTAATTTTCCAGGTACCTTGTTATATTTTCCATTCCCTTGAATTCTTTTTGAAAATCACAAAGGGGGAGAAGGAAAAGAACCCTAATAAAAGGGGAAAAAGAATCTTAACAAAGGGTAGGAATGAAAACAAACTCTAATAGTGTTCATCTAAGGGGGCGTTTTTCATTAAGTAAGACCTTCTTATTCTTAATGAAATATCATTCCGGAAATCTAGAATATGATCCATAGAGTTTCAAATCTTAAGGGGGAATTAGTCCTATTCATTAACATCCATAAGCAATGGGAGATAAGCCTTAAAGTTTTCTTTCTTCTTAGAATTTATTTTTCGTAAGGATGTTTGTGCTTTCCAAAAAGGGGGAGATTGTTGAGCCAATAAGGTTCTCCTTATGACTTTTCCATTCCTTCTTGTTTTGAAAATAAAAAACATCTTATCTTTAAGGAAAATATCTTTTATATGGAAAATCACTTTTATAAGGAAAATCGATTTTATAAGGAAAATCGAATTTATAAGGAAAATTTTTTTTGTAAGAAAAATTATCCATATCATATTTTCATCTATATATTTCTTAAGTATACGATTCGGATTCATTTATATATTCTCAAAATCATTTAAAACTTTGGTATGAAGCATTCTGTTTTAGGTTCCGAATTCTGGATGATAACTGTAATAAAGTTCTACTCTGAATTCTAGAAACGAATTCTCATTACGAATTCTGGATACGAATTCTCATTATGAATTATGATGATGAATTCTCATTAAGAATTCTAATATGAATTCTCATTAACGAATTCTGATGAAGAATTCTCATTACGAATTCTATTAATGAATTCTCATTCCGAATTCTCATTCCGAATTCACCAATTAAACAGAATCTGATCATATTTGTTTTATACACTCCAAATTTATTTAGACTCTGAAAAATTATTCTTGTTTACACTCCAAACCTTCACTCCGAACTTTTGAGTTAGACTTTAAACGATGTCGTACTTTTTGTTTCACTTGTTTTGTTATAAAACGATGTCGTCTATTCTATTATAAACTAACTGCTGGTTAAGTTACACTTGTACAGGTCCCTCCGATTTTGAAAGAAAATATGATCGTTGGAGAGGAGGCCGAATTTTCCTATAAATAGGAGCTCATTTGAAAGAGCTCTAAACTGATAACAAATGAATGACTTCTTCGACATTGTGCATACATGCGGTTGAAGTGATTTCTAGAGAGAGAGGATATTATTAACTCTCAAAGCTTCGTGCGATTCCGAATGTTGGTGATTACATTCGAGGAATTCCGGGGATAGGATGACAGAGGTGCCGACTACCTTGAAGTTGAGGGCTTCCTTGCTGAGGAAGACAGAGGTGGCCAACTACCTTGAATTTGAGGGCTTGCGGGGATAGCAAGACAGAGACTCTGATCTTCGTATCGAGGGCTTACCCGGGTGTGGGTAAGACAGACTTGCTTGAAAGAATAAATCAAGGGACCTTTATCCAAGGTTGTTGGATACCCTTCTCTTTGGGTTAAAAGACTTATATCTTGTTACTTGTAGTTTTACTACTTGTTTATTTCCGCTGAATTTTGTATTATAAGGAAAGTATAACTTTCTTATAATTTTTTACATGTACTCTATTTCATTTAGATTCTATACGCTTTAAGGTAGAATCTCATATTGTAATCTTTTGTTAAGTTTCAATTTCCAGAACCATATTTCCGCAACCTACTTTTGGAATCTCTTTTCAAGTTTTCATTTGGTGTTAGAGGTGCTGTGAATTAGCTTAGTTTAACTTTGTTAAACTTAGCCCTTTCCTTTTCTTAAGGAAAACATAGTTAATTGTAACTAACATTAAAGGTTCCAAAGGAATTTTTAATGTGTACAATTAACCCCCCCTCTTGTATATTGAGCATCTACATCATTATTTCGATCCTACAAATATATCTAAGGAGGTTCCATGAAGAATCGAACCGGTTTTCTTCAGTGTTGTTCATATGTTATCAAGTTCGTCAAAACCATTGAAGTAGGAGGATACTCTCTCATATTGTCTTCCTAAAATTTATTGTATTAGTTTAAAATTTCTTTAATTGAATGAAATTGACTTTTAAATATATTTTTTTTCATGGAATAAATCATCTTTAGTGATGATTTATCTTTTTTGTGAAATTTTGTAATCTTGATGAATTGTTGTGAAAATTGTTTTAGGTTCATGAATTTGTAATGATGATTTTAAATTTTGGATTTGATGGAATTGAATATTGGTTTTTTTAAAAGGTATTTTCAATATAACTATTTATTGAAATGGTTTGGAATTGAAACAATTTTGATGGAAATGGTTTTGAACAAAAAGGTGTTTTTATTAAAAGGGTTTTTTGGCATGATCCTGGGTAATATTGGTGTGTGAGTTCATATTTCATTTCTAGGTCTTGGTTAAAATATGACCTTGTGCTTAATTCCAATGGTCAAATGGAATTTTGGATATAATTAACTTGTTAGGACATGGTATATCGGTTAGAAAATGCCCATGATTATGGAACCGTCATAGTGTTGCATGCATGGTTGGTTGTGTGGATGTGTGCAATGGATTGGGTATACTAAATGAATATTGAAAAACAGTTTTAAATATTTTTCTATTATTCTTCTAGAAAAATAACTTTCTATAAAATTGGATTCAATTTCACTTGTATGCTTTTGGTTATAAATGGATTAGAAAACATGAGTATATTTAGTTATATACAATTTTTTAGAAATTATTTTATATGTACATCTTTAATATATGTTTTTATAACTCTTCTATCATAGTGGTGTGAGTAGGAAGTCATTGGGGAAACCCTACTAAGTTTTTAACTCACCCCTACTTTGGATCATTAGTGCTTTTGCAGATTCTATCTTTTGGGATAGGGGAAAGGTAACATTTTTCATGTTTTAGCACCACTTTGTGATGCTCAGGCTGTTTGGTGATCTTGAGGCATAGGGCATCTGGAACTTAGAGTATTTTGGTCTTCTTGGAGACCTTTTTTGGTTTCTTCTATTTTCATTGATTGTTGCTGGGTCTTCCACTATTTCATATTTTGATGTGGTATTGATTTATTTAAAAATTGGTTGAGTTTCCTTTCTTTTATTCATTCATCATTTAGTGAGATTTTTAGTGAAAATATTATTCATAAAGGGTAAATCATCCGCCACCTTTATTTGAAACCATTTAGAATTGATTTCTTTCCTTTTGTATCTTGGGGAGTTTGCCTAAGGCCAAGTAATGACTCATCGTACTCTCAAGACAATGAGAATTAGTGGGATGTTACAAATGGTATCATCTTGTTTGGTCCATTCCTAACAATATGTTTTTACTTTCTTGGTCTTTGAGTTGATTCATCTTTTCTTATTCCTTGGATTTTTATCTTATAAAAGAGCAGAATTGTTGGGACATGAAATGTATAGCATAAAAGGACCTAACTAATCCATTTACGATGAACATCATGTTACTAGGTTGTCGGGTACATGCGTGTTTTGGAGACACTTATAGGATTCCAGAATCTCATGGTCATGGATTTAGCTAAGGAGACAAGTGTGTCATGCATTTGATTAACAAATTCCTACTTGGATTGCATATTTCATTTAGATTAATGATTTATGATCTTGTGAAAAGGTCTGATTGTTTGAAAAATGTTGAATTTCTGTCCAAATGAATGATTTTTAAAAAAGGATACTTGGAATAATTTAAAAATGGGTTAATATTCATAAGCAAGTGTGGTTTTTTAAAAATGTATGAACATAAAAACAATAGTTTTAAAAAAATTGTCTTATCATAGTTATTGTGATAGAATTTGAAATTATAAGCCATTAGTTGCTATAGAGTGAGAAATGCAGAGTTTGTTTCTGTAAAAAAATATCACCTGGTAGGTGTTGTAAAAACTAACTAGAAGAAGATACACAGAACGTGGTTGCACCAGGGCAACATGGGAACCAAGAGCTAGTTCAAAGCATCGTCCAAGAATTTCAATAAATTGACACATGGAACAAGATGGATGGTCCATGGCATGTGGAAAATTCCATCCAGTTCATAAAGCAGAATCCGCCCATATTCTGGGGATATTTTGAACCTAAGAAAGTTGAGGTGTGGCTCAATAAGATGAATCATACCATCAAGTTCATTGGAACACTAGTGGAGATAATGTTCAAGATTTCATCATATATGCTTGAGGATATTGCATGCCAGTGGTAGAAACTATTTCTTCAGGCTAAAACGGATCATGTCCTTACATGGGTGGATTTTGATAAATTATTTAGCTAAAAATTTTATCCCCACACATTCATGATCTAGAAGATGACATACATCTTAATCATGAAGTAGGGGAATCTCCTTGTCATAGACTATGCAGCTATATTAATGATTTTTTATGCTTTTCACCAGAAGTTGTGGAAAATGTGTCTCTGAAGGCACAAATATTAGAATCAGGGATAATGTAAGAAATTAGATCTAAGATTATGGTGCTCTATATTAATGACTATACCAAGTTGGTGAATAGATCAGCGGTGGATATGCGGCACATATCAATACTGATGGGAGGAGGAAATATAACAATCCCTCATGGAAATGGTTTAATCTCTAATGTTGGGAGCTAGCAAAATAGAGGTACCTATTTTCAAGGTGGGAGTGGGAATCAGAATCTGATAGCTAGATCAGAAAATCATCCTCCATGACTAAATATACAAGCGAGATGCTAACAATATGGTTCCTTTGACCACATAAAGC
This sequence comes from Viscum album, assembly GCA_963277665.1. Classification (NCBI taxonomy): domain Eukaryota; kingdom Viridiplantae; phylum Streptophyta; class Magnoliopsida; order Santalales; family Viscaceae; genus Viscum; species Viscum album. Next base: position 1,472,836,920 of record OY728158.1, read on the forward strand.
GGGAGTGTACAACAACACCAAAATAATTATTTAATTTCAACAAGATGGGACACTGTAAGCACTTTTTTCACAGTTCTCTAAGGTCTAGTGCTTGAGAAACATATCAGGAGTCAGAAGAAGAGTATGCCTTGATAGGACGAGGTCATATGAATCAGGATTGTCAGCAGAACAAATCCACCCATTTTTATTCTCAAAATACCATGACTCATCAGTAAGGGAAATCTAAAGAAGTTATAAAAATAGCTGATTTTAGCAATAAATTGACTGTATGAAGCTGAATAGTTGATTTGGGAGATTATACAGGACCATCTTTGCAGAATGGTACAATTCATTTGAATTCTTTCTTTGTGAGAGTACTATTTGATACTGGTGCATCTCATTCCTTCATCTCTTCTCATGTTGTGGAACTACTATGTTTTAAACTTGAAATTATTCCCTTTGTGATAAAACTCTAAACACTTCTTGGTGAAAGAAAATGTTGATCCTTTGTGTGTATAGATTTTTCTATAACTAATGGTAGAGCTAAGCTGAAAAGGGGATTCTCGATGACGGAGAAATATTTTTATGAAGTAATTCTAGGTGTGGATTAGCTGACAATGTTCAAGGCTCACTTCAATTGTTATAGGAGGATAGTTAGTTTCATGATTGAGGATGGATTTGAGAATCTCTTCAAAGGAGATAAAGACATGAAAAAGGGTTAAACTAGATTTTTTGAACCAGTAGTGGGAATGATCACTTATATATTGGCAGTGTTGAAATTGGAATTTATTGAAGAGATATAGGAATGTCAGTTTTCTAACAGTGGTGGATCAATTTCTAAATTTCATTCTTGAGAACTTCTCAAGGTTACCACTTATAAGGGATTTGGATTTTGAGATTGGTCTCCTTCTAGGGAACAAACCTATCTCTCATTCATCACATAGGGTGGAACCAACAGAGTTAAGGGGGTTTGATGTGCAGGTAATGGATTTGGAAATCAAGGGTTTCATTCAACTAGACACATCTCTATTGGCAAACCCAATCTTTTCTGTGAAGAAATATAATAAAACTCTTTGTCTTTGTATCTATTATCATAAGATTAACGAAGTTATGATAATAAATTATTATCGACTCCCATGACTAGATGATCTGTGTGATCAATTGAGAGGAGCTCGGTGGTTCTCTAAATTTTACATGTAATTAAGATATCATCGATTTAAATTTTTAATGGAATATATTATAAAGACAACTTTTTGAAGAATATATGGAAAATATGAATATTTATTCAAACCTTTTAATCTCATGAATGCACAAGGAATCTTCATGGATTTGATGAATCAGATATTTCAGCAATATCTAGACTCTTTTGTTGTGGTGTTTTTAGACAACATATTGGTGTATTCAAAGGCGAGGACTGAGCATGAGGAACACCTGGCGACAGTGTTACCAATCATGAGAGATCACCGTTTGAATTCCAAAACTATCTAAGTGTGATTTTTCGGTATAAGAGGTACACTTTCTTGTCCATGTGGTTTTAGATAAAGATATTTTGATAGATCTTGAAAAGATAGAAAATGTGATTTCATGGAAACCGCCAAAAAATGTCTTTGATATACAATGTATTCTTGGTCGATCTCGTTATTACTGATGATATGTGTTACTTATCGTCGACAGACTCATCAATGAAATATTTTAAAAATAACAATACTGCATTTTAGTGGATAGAGGAATCCGAGATGTCTTTCCAACAACAAGGTTTTCTTCTTACTATATCACATATCTTAATTTTTCCCAAATCAAGGCATGTATATGTGGTATACTATGATGCATTAGGATTAGGTTTGGTCTGTGTTATTTGGCATGAAGACCATGATGTGGCATATGGTTCAAGAATGATGAGAGTTCATGGCAAGGACTACATAACACAGGACTTGGAATTATTAGTAGTAGTTCATGCCTTGAAGACATGACATCATTATCTCTTTAGTATGAAATTTAAAATGTTCACATAAAAAAATTCTTGAAACCCATTTTCTCATAGAGATATTTGAATCTAAGGCAATGTAGATGGATGTATTATCTCCAAATGTTTAACTTTGACTTAATGTACACACCAAGAAAACAGAATATGGTGGCAGAGGCATTGAGCATAAATTCACATGCTCAGTAAGTGAAAGAAGCATCAGAGGAATGGTTTTTGATGTTGGTCCAAGCCGACATGCATGTGGAATGTGATGAAAAAGGTGATTTTATGGTTCACTTTTCAGCTATTCATTTTTTTGATTTGATAAAGATAGTCAAAGAGGCACAAACATCTGATGCAGAATGCCTGGTTATGAGAACAAACTTAATGGTGGGGAAACCATTGAAGGTTGGAAACTTAATGGGAGTTCAATATTGTGTTTCAGATATAGAATGGTTGTACCAATGGATTTTCATGAACAAATACTTCAATATTACCACAATTTTAGATGGGCCATACATACATGCATACAGAATATGTATAAGGCGTTGAAGATGATGTTTTGGAGGAGAGGCATGAATAGGACGGTGACCGAGTTCATCTCACGGTGCTTAACATGTCAGTAAGTTAAAGTAGAGCATCAAAGACCATCTGGTATGTTGCAACCTTTACCTATCCTATAGTGGAAATGGGATAAGACAACAATGGATTTTGTTACAGGTCTCCCAAGAATGGATCAGAAATGCAATGCCATATGGGTGATAGTGGCTCATTTTACCAAGTTGGCTCATTACATTCCAATTCAGGAAACTCATACTATGGAGGATTTTTCAAAAATCGATATCCAAGAAGTGGTAAAGAGACATGGTGTACCAGTGTGAATAATCTCATATAGAGAACCCAGGTTTACATCTCATTTCTAGAAATCCCTACAGAAATTCCTTGGCACTGTGTAGAATATGAGCATGATGTATAATCCTCAGATGAATTCTAAATCCAAATGGATGATATAAACATTAGAAGACATGTTTCGGGATGGTGCAATGGATTTTTCTATCTCATGGAAGGATCATGTACCGAAACATCACTAGTTGTGCCTATCCTTTTCCATGAACAAATTGTGAAATTTCAGCTAATCAAAAAGATGATGGAGATGGCGCAGGGCCCTCAGAAATATTATGTTGATCAACGTAGACGGCCATTGTATTTCTCCATGAGTGATCTTGTGTTCTTGAGTATCTCTCCAAGGATTTTACATCGTCATTTTGGGAAGTAGGAAAAGTTATCCCCTCAATAAATAGGCTCCATTGAGATACTAGAATGATTTGGAGAGGTGGCATACCATTTGGCACTACCATGAAAGTTCAGTTCAGCTCATAATGTTTTCCACTTATCTCATTTAAACAATTACCAGCCTGATCCTGACTATGTGATCAGATGGGATCATGTTGACCTAGATCCCGAAGCTTCATTGGTACATATACCATTGTAGATTGTGGATAGACAGAAAAAAGTTTTTCATGGGAAAATCAATGTCCTAGATAGGGTTTTATGGATACATAGTCATATTCAAGAAGGGACTTGGGAATGTGAGAAGGAAATGAAAGACCAATGGCCAGAACTCTTTAATTGTAGCGATAGTTTTATTCATTCAGTGGATGAAAAGATATATCGTAGGAAGAATGTAGTACACTTGGTTTTTTTATGTAACCATATCTTTTTGTTTTTATGGATATAAATTATAATGGGGAATGTTGGGATAGTTTTGTGATATTTAAATACGTTTTGGGGGTAAAAGGAGAGGCGTACGGGCTACCCACAGTTTATCCAAAGAGAGCAAAAATACTAGGAGAGACCATACACAATAGTAGATTTTAGGCAGAGAGCATTGGAATGGTTTCCACATAGTTCAAGAGACCATGAGAGGAGGTCATTCGAGGGTCTATCTAGATAGTATCTAACACACGGTTAGTGCGTGGTTTGTCTAGCCATGCAAACTAACCTTGTGCATGGTTAAATTGTGATCCAAAAAATGGATCTCACTTTTTATTAATTTTATGTTTCTCATTTTTTATCTTAAGATCACCTAACTCTAGATTTATCTTCCATGAATATTGGAGAACCTCTCCTATGCATTTTGGAGTAAATATGAAGGCTTCTCTTGGTGATTCAAATTTTTATTCTTGAGGCATGTGATCTTTCTTCTTTGTTCTTGATTGATTTCATAGATATACTAACATTTACTCCTCCTCTATTCTTGGGATATCATATCTACACCCAATATGGGAATATTTATGATTTTGTATTCAAAATTAGTTGATATTTGGTCCTGATCATTCTAGGAGAATAGATCTAAGGAGGGTCCATGGTTAATTTACTCGGTTTTCTTGAGTGTTCTTCATCTGTTGTCATGTTTTTAAAAACCTTTAAAGTAGGTGGATTCTTTGTCATATCCCCTTGATAGAATAGATTGTCTTTGTTTCAAATTGATTAAATTGAATGAAATTGATTATGAAATCTCTTTTCAATTCTCATAATAAATATTTTATAGGGATGATTTATCATTTTTCTGAATCTCTATACATTGATGTGAAAATTATTCTAGTTTCTTGACATTAAATTGGTGAATTTAAATTATGTAATTGATGGAATTGAAAAATGGTTTGATGAAACATCTTTTTTCAAAAAAAATTTATTTTTATTGAAATGGTTTGGAACTGAAATGGTTTTTATGGAAATGGTTTTCAATAAAAATGTGTTTTTATTTTATGTTTTCTTTGAATGATCCTTGGGAATATTAATGTCTGTGTGTTCATATTGAATTTCTAGGGCATTTTTGAATATGAAATTGTGAAAATTGAAAAAGATAAAATGGAACACATGATATAATTAACTTGTGATGACATGGTATATCAACAAGAAACCCATCATGAGTATGGAACTATCATCGCGTAACATGCATGGTTGGTTGTGTAGATGTGTGGAATGGATTGGGTATGCCAACCAAATCTTGATAAATAGTTTTAATGTTTTCTTTAGTTATTTTTTGGGAAAATAACTTTTTGAAAGATTGGTTTCAATTTCACTTGTATGCTTTTGGTTATAAATTCTTTTGGAAACATTAGTATATTGAGTTATAGAATGTTTTTAGAATTTTTTTATATAAAATAATTTATATAATCATTTTTACCTCTTATATCTTAGTGGTATTTTTTTACAAAGAGAGACATGAATTGGACACCCAATTTATGCCCCTATGAGATTTATTTAAAAAGGCAATGTTACAATACATGCTTGAGGTGTAATGTGTTTACACCAACACAAAATGAGAGCAATACATAAATATATAACAATAAGCCTCAAACAAAAACCCACAACAAAACAATCAAGAAAAAAGGTGCCTTCAAATAAGAAATCACCTCATGGAAAAGTGCAGAAACTCTGAGCAAGGTCCAATGCCTCAAGGAGCAGTCATGGCACATCATCTAATTCCTTGCAATGAGAAACATCATCCAACATGGAATATGATTTTAAATGAGGAAGTACATCATCAATATTCTTGGATGGCCTATTCTGGCAAGAGTTTTCAGAAGTGTCTTCACTGAGAACAACTAAAACAACCTATAACTAAATTGGTTGCCTTAGTTAGAATAAACAGTACAAGGCCACATCAAAACATGAAAATATTGAAGAGTATAAGGGGAACTAGATGTTTAGGCACCGGCACACCCGAGCATTATGCCTCAAGACAAAAATCAAATTACTTTAATCTTGAAACATATCCTACTAATATTCCATAGAAATAATCATCCATTTTGAGAGAATAAATGAATAACAATAGCAGATAAAAAATCTAGATACCATGAAGAAAATCATAAAGAAGATCAAACCCATGGTATGTCTCTGATGTTTAAGTTAGGATTCTTCTTGTATTCATCAACCACCCTCGTGTACATTATTTTTTTGATTTCAAGGTATGTGTCATCTGAAATCTGATGATAATGATATTTATGATGTGTTATTACATATTTCTCCTCCATACATGCAAAAATTTCATCACTCACATCATAATCCTCTCCAATCTGATATGCATTTCCATGAAGAGGACATTTGTTGTACTGCTACTCCTTATCAGATCTTACAACATGTTCAAATGGATGTTTAGGGGCCTCTTCATCTCTCTTAAATCTTAATGGGATCTTGTAACTATTTTTCATTCTAAATAATAATAGTTTCTACATTTCCTAGTCTTCTTGGGGTTTGGGGTAATGTATCCATCTGCATCCACCAATGTTTTTTCCCTTTTTGAGCACTTGTTTTGAGGAACTATTCCTCAATTCTATCTGGTGGGTCTTCTTCTCCCTGAAGAGAGTCATCAGAGAGGTACCATTTCACCTTGTCCCTTGAGTCATGAGAATCAAGCATATTCCTTTCATCCTCCTCTATAGAAACTGTGACATAATTGATACGAGTGATAGGAAGACCGGGGTCAATAGATCCTGACAATTCCTTTCTCTTAGGGGGATGACCATCTTTATTCACATCATTCATTGGATTTCGACCAAATCTGGATGGGCCAGCAGTAATATTTGTTCCATATAGTCCAGGATTTTCGTTTCCCTTCCCAATCCAAGTGGCTTTCTTGAACTCGGTACAATTATGTTTCTGGACACATATATTTGAGGCATGCACTATCTTAGAGAAAAGTTTACAATAGTCCAGAATACATTCATACACAACCTCTTGCTAGAATCCATAATCAACATTTTGGATCCAAATGTGAGAGGGAATATCCATATATACAGAAATTTCAACACAAATTCTGAAAATAAAGTGTTGTGAGAGAGTTTTCGTCACTGAATCCAATTTCAAAGGATTACCAACAAGCTGAGAGATCGAAAACAAAGCTTGATGTTTAAACAGAAGCAACAGTAGACTAGGAAAACTGACCCAAATTGGCACTATAGAAGATTCAGTGACAAGATTGAAGTCTGAGGTCCATTTTGTGAAAATTCTTGTAAGAACCCCAAAAAAACCATGAACGTTTCTCCCAAAAATGGTAGTAGTGGTATGAGTAGGGAAGTTATTGGGGAAAACCTACTGATTTTTAGACTCACACCTACTTTGGAAATCTAATTCTTTTATAGATTCTATCTTCAAAAATAGGGTAAAGGTAATGTTTAACATGTGTTTAGAACCACTTCGTGATGGTCAGGTTGTTTGGTGATCATGGAGCATGGGTCACATGGATCTTGGAGTCTTGTGTTCTTTTTGGAGTCTTTATTAAATTTTCATTGGCTACTTTTATAGTTGTTGTGTCTTCCTCTATTGCATACATGAATGTGGTTTTTATATATATTTAAATTTATTGAGTTTCCTTTCTTCTGTTTATGCATCATTTAGTGATCATTTCAGTGAATAGTTTTATTCTTAACGGGTAAATCGTCCCCACCTATATTTGAAACCCTTCAACATTTATTGCCAGATTTGAAATCTTAGGGATGTCGCCTAAGGACACATAATAATTTATGGTACTCTCAAGCCAATGAGATTTAGCAGGTCATTACAGTAGGGGCTTCTTAAGAGATTGGGAACACCATAATAGGGGTTTAGAGAGGGAGAGGGAGTGTAAATTCATGCTTAATGGGTTTTTAGTGAACAATTATGGGAGGTTGGGTGTCTATTAATAGTAATGATTGGGGAATTAATTATTGATTCTATAACATAGGTTTTGGACTCTTTATTATAATATAATCAAATTATCAATTCTTCCAATAGTTTTTCCCTTGGGTTATTTTAAATAGATGTGGTTGTCAGTTTTTTAGGATGAAATTTAACTACTTAAATTATTAACTTTTTTTATCTGGAAGCGAGTCATATTTATAAATAATCAGTTTTTATACCTTAAAATATAATATTGGTTTTAAAGGAGTCATTATATATTTGTAAGATTAATCAAATAACCTCAAGAAAACATTATTTTAATGTCTAAATAATTTTTTTCTTGTATTCAATATATAGTATTTATTAAATCTATTCTATGATATTATGATGTCATAATACATTCTTTATATTTACACAATATTTATGTTTTAAAAAATTTTGACTGTATCATAATATTATGAATAATACACCATTATATAATCTCAACATGTTGATTTAAAAAACAATATTTATTTTCAAAAATAACTTCCAAAATCATAGATTTTTTTATTTGAATTAGAAATACATATTTATACAAAAATTCTTGTATTTAAAACATTAATATCATTTAAAACCTTATTAAAATTTCAATTAACATCATTAAAATTTATTATCATTTATATTATCATAAATATCATTTAATAAGAATATTTTAAAAAATAACATGTATTTCAATATTCCTGAATTTATTAAAAATAATTCTTTTAAATACCAAAATTTTGCATACATAAATACAACATCATAATAAATGAATATTCTTTAGATAACATAAATATCCCCACCATAAGTTTTTAGTTTATGTGGCTTTTGAAACATGGATACATAAACAACTGGTCATATGTCTATTATGTCATCTCCCACTAAGTTCTACATGACTAGCATCCTTATTAGAAATATCAAACACAATACCTTTCATAATAACATTATAAAATAAAACATATTAAATGGTGAGATTAGATTCATAGTAAGGGTATACAATGAAGACATAAACATATCCTAAGAATAAGGGTATATCAAGATCAGAATAACATTTGAAAGGCAATCCCAAAATATTATATGTTATAAACATTAGTCACAACATAAAAAATTGTAGTTCATAAGACACAGATCATAATTTAATCATATAACACGATCCATGAGAACATTACATTGTCATAAGATATAGATTTGTGTCATAAAAATAATCTTATAACATTTATGACATGTATAATTAGAAACAAGTTCCACCACAAAGTTAAATACATGAAATTCATAAATTGTATAAAATTATAAACGTACAACTAGGTCCACGCATAACCTTATGGACCTGAAATCTAGGTCCATTCATAACATTTGGAACATGTAATATGGATAATTGTAACATTTTGAACTTCAGTTCTAGTTCATGCATAACATATTTATGCACAAGTTATCCATATTTACCCAATTCACAAAATGGAGATATATGACACACCCATAACATAATAATATTCATACATATGTATTCCATAGGATCATAAAACATTGGCCTTATCATAAGTCATGGAAATAAATGGGTTTCATAAACATTTTTTATAGAATAACCCATGGAAAATAAATAGATTTTATAATCATTTCATCATTTCGTAATTGTATAACCCATTGTAAAAGAAGGGGTTTTCATAACTATTTTATCAAGGTATAACATGTTGAGAGGAAAATGGTTTCATAAAATTCCATTCTTCATAAACATATACCATCCAGAGAAAGAACAAATATCCTTCCAATGGATCAAATCCCCAGTAAAACATAAGTAACATCAGTGTATGTTATCTTATATGGAAAATGATTTCAGATTATCATATGTATCATTTATTTAGGAATATAATAGTTCTTTTAAATTAATATATTTAAAACAAGAAATTCATAAAATATTATTGAAATCCTTTTCTTTGAGAATGAACTTGAAAATAAATCATCGATTTGTTAAAAATAAATTAAACCATTTATTAAAGAAAATAACCATTCTTTAAAAATCAATATTTTATGACTAAAAATTAGAAAAAAATATAAATCATTTAGATTAAAATAATAATTGAACTAAATTATTTAACCTTTAAAAAGTTTATTTTTCATGATGTTAGAAAATTACACACATGTTAAAAAGAGAATCCTTCCAAATTTTTAGTAAAATATAATCAGGATATATTTTGAAAAAGACATGATTATTTATTTTAAAATAAATTGTAAAAAGAAATAAATTGGTAAAAGTATTGAACAAATCATTTGGTTTATGTTTATAAAATTAATTTTTTTTTAGAAAATATGGTTAAGATATAAATATAGTTTCCATCAGAGAGAGAAATAAAGTCAGTTTTTATTAACAAAAATTCTCTTGAACTCATGGGTACAAAAAGTGTGGAAAATAGAAGTAATATATGTTTTCTCATTACATAAAAATTTATTGTAAATTTAAATATTTTCTTTATATAATGATCATCATATTTCATCATCGGATGTATAAATATAAAAAATCCTAATACACAATGAAATTGTACAATAAAACGGTTACCACATGGGTAACATTGAATCATAACCCATATGAAATGGACATAATAAAATGGATATGTAAATCTACAAAATCATCTTGATAATCATGAAAAATTAATTCACATGTAGAATATATACCATATAAATGAATTATGTTGTGAATTTTTCATTATTCTAAAATAAATAAAAAGTGATACAATAATACCATACTGATTTGGTGATTTGAGAACCGTAAAACCCATGAAATAGATATACACAAACGGATATTTAAATCCAAAAATGATTCATTATAATCCTCAAAAAATGAATTCATGGGTAGTATATATAACTTAATAAATAGATATGTTTTGAATATCCCATGTGTCTCACATATGTAAAATGTGAGACAAAAGATCATTATTGATTTAGAAAATTTTGAACTGTAAACCCCATGAAAGAGATGTCCTAAAATGGATATATAAATCCAAATATTTTTTTCATAATAACAATAAAATTTATTCTTGGGAATTATATACAGTTTAAAAAATAAATATGTGGTGAATATGGATTGTGTCATGTAGAAGTAAAAAGTGAGATGAAAATACATTAACATAAGTCTCAACATATATTGTACACAATAGAACCCACTGTATAACATATCTATTTATATTAAAAAACCATAATTATATGTGACATTACATATATTATTTACTTATGACCTTTTATTACCCATTTATTATCAATTCTATGTCAATGTAATTTTTTTGGTAATAAACAAAATGTTTTTTGTGTATGATTTGATTTTTTATTTTTTTTCCTCATACTGTGATCATGGTTAAATAATATAAATAATTTTAAACATCATATAAATATCATACATATTAATTATACATAATTATATTATTCCATAAATGATAGAGATATTATACAAAAAAACAATTTTCATAGAGACCGTATGTCATACGTGCAAATGAACATTGTTTCCAATTAATCGATAAATTAAATTAATGAAATGTAGATAATATTTTATCATTATATTATCATTTTTATTTTATATATTTAACTTATATTCATTTAATTTACCCTAATTATCTTATTTATAAACTATTAGGGAAAAATGAATCACATCGCTTAATGAGGCGATAGTCTGTCGAACACATGAACAACATTATCATATCCCCCAAATAATGAAAATTAAGAAGTTAAATGTGATATAGTAACTATAGAAGTATACATCGGTCAATAATATATTATATAAATACATTATACCTCATATGAAATTCTGATACTTATTTATGGAAAACATGTCATCACAGTTTTCTAGGAAGTAGTTTTCTGTACCCAAGAGTGGCATCATAGTTTCCCATTTCAGGGAAAAGGAGATGGATGTAGGTCATGAACAATGTATAATAAGATATTAATATATTAAAGATACTTCTAGTTATTATATTATCATGTTTTAAAAATGTTTTTTGGAGGTGGATTAATAAATAAAATTAAAATCTATGTTATAGACTTTACCTCTTCTTCAGACATCTTTGTTTGGTTTGTACCAATAACATTACATGGTTTTATGTATGATAAAAATAAGAATTTTTGGATTAGATAACATAATTAATTATTTTATTTTCATATTTATTGGCTTAAACAATGGGATATGGAAATCTTAATAGGATAAGAGAGGGGTGGCCTTTTATTTGTTAGGTAAGTATCAGACTTGTAATTTATGAAAATAAAATTGTGTAATCTCTCTTTTCTTCTGATAAAATAGTTTGAAATTGTCTTTTATCCAAAATATAATAGATAATTAATAAATATCAACATTAAACTGGTGTTATACAATATTATGATTCATTTTATTACTTAACCATTTAGTATACCCCCCAGTAAATCCATTTTCACCTTAACATTGGTAAATAATATTTTTTTATTATTATTTTTGGAAAAAGAATATTTTGAAATTATTAGATAATATAAATTATTATTCCAAATATTGAATCCATATTTTGAAATTCAAATCATAACAATTGAAATGTTTAATTGAAAATGAAACTCGTAGATGCGACATGAAAGCGGGTTTTGTAAGAGAAAATTTTCACACATAGAGAAAGTATTAAAATAAAAACTTAGTATGAAATTCATTAAAAAGTAATTAATAAGATTTATAAATATCAAATGTAACTAATATTACTCTTAAAACCGAATCTACAAAATTTTTAGTTTTTTAAAATTCTTATAAATAAATGAGAATTCTTAAGAAAAACATTATTTTCACTATTCATCAAAATAAATAGCTTAGAAAATTTTAAAATATTCACCCTATGATAATTTGAAAATTATTATTATTAAATTTAATTTAATTTTTAAAAATAAATTTTCATAATGTTTAAAAAATTAATTTAAAAAACAATTTTTCATAATGCGCTAAAACAATTTTTTAGAAAAATATTTTTTTAAGTGTAAATTTTAATTTAATCTTATGTCATGCCTACAAAAAAATTTGAAAAAAATTAAACCTTTAATAAAAATATAATATATAAATTTCATCAAAATGATTCAAAAGATTGATTTTTTAGTTTACTGAGGGAAAATTCATTTTTGCAAATAAAAATACTTTTTTAGAAAAAAAATTATACTTTAGTTAAAAATAGTTTTTAATTTTATTTATAATAAAATTTTCACGAATTAATTCAATATTTATAGGGTTTTAAAAAATATATTTTGATACATAGTTTTATCTTATACATAAAATCCATTCCAATGTCTAGGTGATAATTATCATATTAAATGAAAATATTTTCATATTATGCCATGGTTTTTTAAAACTCTATGTTGTGTGTAATAAAATCTGAATTTGGTGTTGTTCGTAACACAAATTATAAATTTATTTTAAAAGTAATATATCAAAAATCACGGGGTTTAAAATTATAATACCATAAAATTTAATTTCACACTCTAAATTCATCACTTTTGAACCAACAATAGAGGATACTAGAGCCTAATTACATCCTCAGATTCCCAAATCACTTCTTCAAGCTGGTGGTTTCACCACAAAACATTAACCATGTTTGTGATCATTTTGTATATTATTTTCTCTATATAATCTATAATATCCACATGTTGTTTGTTATAAAAAATATATGGATCAAGTGGTATGACATTTGATTTCAGTACATTTTTTGGATCAAGAATATAATTCATGAGGATGAATTCATGGAACACATTATAAAAATTATAGAGGATCGGTGGAAGCACAAAGAGATAAGCTACAGTCCCAATATGATCATTAATTTTAATGGGACTCATATACCTGAAGCTTATAATTCCTATAATTTTTCCATATCAAAATTCATAGAAACAACTTCGCAATAGCTTCAAATTCTATATCATGTTAATGATTATCATAATAACATTTATTTCATATTTTTTATTTCCCTTCTGTATTTTTGAATGGATCTATCCTTCTCTACCATTTCATCATATATTTAAGGTCATAATAGCTTCATAAATCCATTTTAGTACATTAGAGTTCTACACATATTTATATAAAGGTATTCATAAGGAACCACATAACTTCCCAAGTCAAATCTATTTATTTTAAAAAATTCAATGAGAATATGGTGTTGATCCCAACCACATTTTAAATACATATAAAAAGATCTTAGAATATCATAGAGGTTTTAATTTTTTTCTCAAAATAATATTCTGTCCGAGGATGATACATAGTGCTAAAATTGTACTCTATTTCACGATATTATTGTAGACTTCAACAAAATTTCAATGTTAGCATCAGGTCCCAATACGATATAATTGAATACAGTACTCAATGATACCATACCACTTCCTTAATGTTTATTATACCAAGTGGATATATAGTGAAATCTTATTTGATAACAATGAAGTGTGCTAACATCGTATGTTGATTAACTATAATCAATAATTACCTCAATAGAAAATATAAGATAAAAAATAAAAGTTACCAGGAGAATTAATAATATACCCATAAAGTGTAAAGGCATTCCTCCCCAACTAATATTTGTACTGAAATTTATAAAAATCAAATGGTTGTATTTCTATAAATATATTTAAAATATCCATTATCGTAAAAAATACCCATGATATAAAACATAGAAAGGGATTTCAATTAATTTTCATATATTTTAAACTATAAAATCATAAATCCATGATGGAATCCATAACTCTTAAGTTAATATTTCATGGATGCATATACACTTCAAAAAGTTAATTTACATTTTATTCTTATATATGCCCTTATCTTATACAAAATAATTTTCATTGAATGATTAGGTTCATCCTTGAATTTAAATAATATCAAATTTTACTTCATTATTCCATAATATATATTTATTTATATAATCAAATGAAAAATCAATAAATTATGAACACTATGATTTTCATAGGGATCAATGATACAAAATAAATCAATAAATTCTCAAATAAGGATGACAGGATATGTGTTCCATAATTATCATGATTCACTTTATCAATTTTTATTTCATATGATTTTCCTTTTTTTCTATGTATTTAGTGGTTGTTGTGTCTTATCATCTACATTATCCCTCCGATTGGGGCATTGATTCACATAATTCCAAAAAATATTTCACATGAAACACTATAGTGTTGGTGGTGCATTCTATTGATATTTCTCTCCATTCATTTAACTTAATGGATACTTCACATAACTTTTATATTCATTTTCTCAATTTCTAGGCTTAAATAAATTTTAGAAATTTTTTTACCTTTTAGGAATTCACATGAGGGCTTTTTTCACACATTGTTGGCAAACAGGTGTTAGAAATTTTGTTTCACCTTGTGATTCAATTGAGTTCCCCTGAGACTCCATCTTCCTATTAATATCAAAACCATGGTAATGGATGGAATATCCACTTTCCATTTTTACATTTTTTTTACATTTAATGTGTCCTTAAAATCCAATAAGTTCTCCTATTTGCAACTCCATTCAAATGCTTGGTGTTAATACATGAAATAATTGATCAATATTTCTTTCTAGACCAATGATTAAACATGAAGTATACAGTTAAATTAATGTAAAATTAGCTTCCTAGGTACTAATAGATTCACCATTCTTCTAATTGATATTGGTAAATCCTTTATACACCTTCATTAATAGAATATTATAGATTTAATTTCATAAAAATATCTTTTTAAACACTTCACATTCCCTGGAATAAATTACCTCCTCTTAACTTTTATTATTAATAAGGTTTCACAATTGATATTCTTTTCCTTCAAAAAAATAGAAAACCCAAATTAAATTTTCATACATCAAACACTAGTGAATGGAAAATGTGTTTTCTATGGAATTAATCCATTTCTCAGTTACTTTTGGATTATTTGACCCACTAAAAGAAGTTTGTTGTTTTCTTATGAAGGACTCAACTAACTGTTCTTCCCTCCTTTACACGTTTGGATGTTCAGTATGATTCATAGCTTGAGAAAGTTGTGTGAGCATAACATTGAGGTTTTATTATAAAACCCATAACATTTGGTTTCATAGTAAAACAATCACTACACTTTTCATTGAATTCACTATTAACACATTCACTTCAGGTTCCTTCCATTAAATAAAATCAGAAATAATAATGTGATAAACACCAATCATAGTGAAAACCCACACTCATATAGTGATTCATGAGTCCATAGACTTAAACATTATCATTTATAAGATTTTTAAACCATGAAACATTCTTTAACATATATGAATCCATAGACTTATCATAGGTCATGCATGATAATTTTTCAATTCTTTAATTGTTTTTCATAAGGAGTTTGTGAATTAAAAAAATATCACATGAGAATGTCTAACTAGGTGTGCAGCATGGACCATTTTCATGTACCAGGTGATGATCGACTGTAGACCAATGAGCCATTTTATTTTTATTACCACTAGTTACATATGTTATAGATCCAAATCCACTTTTAGTATGCCGAAAAAGAATATAATTTTTGGAAAACCTGTCTCTCTATCCATTACAAAAAAATTTATAAAGGGTTCTTATACATTGACTCATCTAATGACATATCCCTAGGCATATCTTTAGAAACATACCTATTGTACACAAAAATGTTTTGTTTTCCTAGTTTCCAATGGTTAACTAAGAGTTTACCTGGTACAATATATAAATACTAAGACATCACAAGAATACATATTAATTTTTAATAAATGAAAATTCATTAAATAACATAATGATCCATGATAGAATACATTAGTTGTATTGTATTTGGAAAATTTGATATGTAAATAGCTAGTTTATAAGTGATTTACATCATCTATAATTATATTTTTTGTAGCTAGAACCCACATTTGATATGTCATACATATTACCTTTCATCATAAACATGGGAAATGAAATATATGAAATAGTGATGTCAGATAAATTGTACGGGTAAATAAAAGAGATATGGAATTATCATGAGAATAAGTGTGTGAGAACATGAGAATAACAGTTGAAGACTATAACTTGTATATTATAGATAATAAACTTGAGTCATGTAATATATAATTGAATTTCATTAGACATGAATCATATTGTGATCAATGAACATGAGATATGAGAACATCACATTGGATAAAGACATATATTTTGGGCACACACATAATATTATAACATTGGAAACATGTATAATTAGAAATAGGATCACTCATTAAATTAAGGTTCTAAAAATAGGCTGTTGCATAAAATTATATATATAAAACCAGACCCACACATCACCATATGAATATGAAATCCAGGTCCACACATTACATTATGAAAATATAATATTTTACATTCATAACATTTTGAATATGTAATAATATTCATGCATAACATATTTACTCATGAGTTATCCCCCTTTACACAATTAATTGGAGGGAGATACAGGTCCCACTAGTCCTATAATTAAAATAATATATATTAGTGCCATAATATCATAAATCATTGACCATATCATATCACATTAAGTGAAATGGGATTCATAACCATTTTATCATTACATAACCTATGGAAGACAAAAATGTTTTATAATTTGTTCATAATTCAATCACAACATAACCTATTGAAAATGAAATAGGTTTCATGTAGAGACCCAAAGATTGACGTACAAGGACATTAAATTACTTTTGCGGAATACTTAGTACATAAAGAAAACACACACACAAGGACCATAATAGTTTAGTGTCTTTGGAAACTCAGAACGTAATCTTCTAATCATGGTGAAAGATCTTCAACATCTCCCATAAAGATATTCCCTTTTTTTCGTACCTAAAACCTTTCTTTATATCCTGGGGAAAAGAAAACATAAAAGGGTGAGCTCAAATGCTCAGTAAGGGTAAACAAAAGAAATATCAATCACATCATATTCATAAGAACATATCTTTTGGAAATCTTAACCTGCAAAAGAGATCATAATTTCATAACATGGGATAAATCATAGTAGTGAAATGTAATCCCAAAAATCATAACATAAAACATGAAACTTTTTGTCATACACACATAATCATAGAGAATCATTTCTTATTAGTCAAGACTCATTGCCAAGACTATCTTAGTGGACAAAGTCCCTTTCTGAACCGAGTTCATTCCTCATTTCATTCTTGTTTCACTGAACCGGTATAACCTACCAATCCAGCCATGTATATCTAATGAGATATAAAATATTTACCTAATGCATTGTAGGGGGATATAAGTCCCACCCATCTCATAATGATACCATTCTTATGTGTGCCACAAAATCATAAATCATACATCATCGCATAACCCACGTAATATAAATGGGAATCTTAAACATCATGACATCATAAAACAATTCATATAAGATAAAGGAATTCATAAAAATATTTCCATCACAACATAATCTTATCAATGTAATATTAGGGATATAAACAGAACCCTATATTATCTTAGATGGAAAATAATTTTGATAAAACGCTTGAACTCCATTCTTGAGGAAAATATTTTTTCTACTTCAAAAACACTTTTCCTTTCTTAACATGTCATGCAATTATAAACTAAAAGAAGTTGATTAAAAATAAACATGAAAACTTGTAAAGTAAGCTTCTTGGAAATAATGTTTTAAAAATCCATTCATGCCGTATAAGTTAAAAAAACATTTTTCTCGTACTTTTGTCGGAAAAGTCAAAAAGTACCTCGTACGAAAAACGACAAAAGATTTCTTTCATATCTTTTACTAAAAACTCACCGAAGGGTAAAATTGGATTTAAAAAATTGTAGGTGGATGGAAATAATATTACATCTTGAGGAAACATGTATGTGGATGATAAAATACACCCCAATAAATTTCAAAGTATAAACAATTTCGGATAAAAATGAGATTGTGATATTTCCCTTACCTTAGGTCTGATTTGATTCGTAAGTGTCCGAACCTCTTGTATAATGATTTAATTAATGTTATTGACTTATTCCAGAATCATAATCATTGTTATGATATCATATATGGTTCACTTATGACTTTATATTACCCATTCTTTTGTAAATTCCATGTTAAAGAGCGTTTTGGGTAAAATTGTTTCATTTGTCGTCCGTGTTTTGACTTGTAATTATTCATATGATTACGTAGATCCTGATTACTTAATTCTAGAATATAAAACATGATTTATATATAATACATATTCAGAATATATATATATATATAATAAATCATTAAATGGAACGAAATACACCGTTCATGGGGATGGTAGGCCGTACATACGCATTAACGCTGTTTTCGTTTCCTTATTGAGTTGAATGGAATTAAGTATATGAAATACATATATATACACATAAATCCCGTATCATTATTATGTCATATATTTCATGATTACATATTATATATACTTTATAATCATTCATTAATGGTTAACATTGAGAATGAATCTCATCGCGTCGTGGAGACGGTAGTCCGTACGTACCCACGAGTGATGATATCGTTCTCATGATCGTGGGACTGTATTGGAGTGTATGAATACTATTTCAGAATCAATATCACTTTAAAATAATCATATATAGTAATTATTTACACCATTATACCCATCCAAGTATGGTGGTGGTGGAAAATAGATTTCACCATGGCGTGGAGACGGTATTCTGTACGTACGCACGAGCGGTGATTTTGTTTTCCGTAGGATGGATAGATGGTGAAATAGGGTTGTTTCATACTTATAATAACATAACAGTATATGAGTGATACCGATGTTATTACTTCATAATGAAACAACCTAATAAGAAGAAGTGGAAGAAGAAATAAAGTTGAAAGAATCGGTAACGAACATTACCACTTCTTTGAAGCGCCTCTTTGAGATCTCCTTTTAGGGCACTAAAATTGGTATTTGAGAAAGACCAGAACCCCTAAGATGTTTCTAGGGAAGTGGAGAAGAGAATTTGGCAGGGTTTGGCCGATCTTTAAGTCTAAAAGTGCTGTGAGGAAGAGAGGGAGGGGGTTCCCTTTTATAAGGGAGGAGAGGGGCATCTTAGGAATAACTAAAAATATTATTTTATTATAAAGACAAATTCGGTTTTAAATAGCTCAAAATTGATTTATTTCAAAGAGAAGGTGGGGATGGGTCTAAATCCTCTAATACAATATAATTTAGACAAGTTTAGGTTCCTATTTCAACCTTATCATTTATATTTAACTTTAAGTTAGACAATTTTACTTTTACCGTGTCTTCTTGTTTTCTTACACTATAAGGTTAATAAACTTACTATATCAAGACAAACGAACCCCAAGTTGTTTATTATTATTATATATAACTTTATCTAAGTCATTGGGCCGAAACTTAGATTTTTAGGAATAAAATAACAATTAATAATATAATATTTTTTTTAAAAACTATTTTATGTCAATTTTGACCCTATTTAGTAATTGTTTTTTGCGAAAATCATAACTGAATGATTAGTTCGAACAATGTTAATTAAATCAATACTAACATGTCATATTAACCTATAAAATTAGTTTAATTCATAAAAAGTTTTAAATTACATTTATTTGGTTATTTATAACATCAATTATGTCAATATTTCATTAATAAGATAATTACTCCATCATCTTTGTGTCACAATAAATGATAATTATTTAATCCTTAAAAATTCTAAATAAATTCCTATTATGTAGATAATTGTATTATATTTTTTGATACTATTCATGTTCGATGTTTTATGAAGTTTATCACTAAATTAAAATTATTATACTTATAAGATTTAAGAAAGTGACATGTTTTCACATTCTTTGGTTTTAATAATAATTAAATTATTTTCATGGACAAAAGTCCATTAAATGAATATAATCTGACCCTTAGGTGATATGGGTCTAAGTTTAGTCATCCAATAGGATTTTGCAGGTGTTAGGTTAATTTTATAATCTTATATTTACCCTTAATTACCCAATTTACCTTTAACTATGGTAAATAAAATTTACCGTAGTTACTATTCATAATGCCAAAAAAATAAAAAGTAGCTTATTAACATAATTTGGACCCACTTATTCCAAATATGGAATCCATTTTTCTAAATTCAATACCCGAATGTTGCAGAAATTAAATTAAAATTAATCCCATTGTCGAAAGAAAACGGGTTTTTGTTTAAAACATTGCAAAAGATTGAATTGATTTATCCTACGAATTCAAGGTAGAATCAATGATAATGACATAAATTATATTAAATTTTAAAAATAAATTATATTTATACTTTAAAACCATTAAATATTATAATTTAACCATATAAATTATTGCGATGAAAAAAAGTTGTTTTAAATTAAAATATAGCGTGTTTTTACTATTCATCAAAATATGAATGTTACCAGAATAATATGAAAATTTTATCCAAAGTAAATTTTCATTTCATGATTCAAAAGAATATTTTTATTTTGTCAAATTGAAATTATAAAAATGTCAAAAACTATATTTAAAGTTGGTGCGCCATCAAAAGGTGGCAAAACTGCATTTTTTGAAAAATACTTATTTTACCCGAAAAATTTATTTTGTTCTTATACCATGTTCTAGAAAATGTGTAAGATGAATAATAATGTTATAAAATTCAAAATTTAGTTAATACTATTCATAACGACTAGTTCATAACAATATTATAATAATATATCGTTGTTTAGTAAAACCCGGTATTGCGTACAACACACGCTGTCGAGGAAGGTCGTGATTGCGTGTAATGCAAGCCAAGTCAGGGTCGCGTGTTGTGAATGAATCCTTAGTTGTTTCATATAACAGAATCCAACCATATTTCATTTATACATTGAATATATATATATATATATATACTCAATGTTGCGTAGAATAACTATTATCAAAATTGTGTGTAACACGATCCAAGAATAGTGTTGCGTATACTGCAAGCTAATACGGTGTTGCGTATAGCGCAAGGTAATATTGGTGTAGCATACAACACAAGACATTAATGAAATTAAAAGAATACTTTTCATAAAATCTAGGGGTTTTACATTCTTCCCCCTTTAAAATGAATTTCGACCTGGAAATTCGTCGAGGTTATAAATGGTTTACTACTCGAAAGTTTGTTTAATAGAAACCCACATCGTAAAAAAGAAATACCAAAACCAATATTTAAAAACAAAAGTATGAAATGTAACGGTTACCCAAATAAACTATTCACTTGGTTTCCACATAGGAGAACATAGGTGAAAATATGGATATGGAAGAGAAATCTAATCGTCTTGTTCTGATGGATAGTGGTAGAGAACATGGCTATGAAAAATCCAACAATCACAAAGCCATAAATTTGTGATGATCTAGGGTACCATATGATTTATCGGATATAAGGGCACTAGGACAACATTTTCGGTTTTCAAGATCATTTCCCTAAAGTTGATGAATTAAAAGAAATACTTACATGATTTTGGTATAATCTCACTGTTGTTCGTGAATTGAACAATTTCCACTTCATCCCTTAAAGAAATGAAGTTGAATTTTTTATTGTGTTAGCAGATCTTGTGATAGAATGATGGGTCATTCCATCTGTTTCAAACAAAAGGTTTGAAAAAGTTATAATTCCATCTTATGGTTATATTAATCGTATATGGTTCCAAAAATGAACATATACTTCATATATCATACCGCTTAATAAAATAAAACTAGTTTCTACTAACCAGGGAATTCCTGTAGGCCAGTGGTAGGCGATAAAGGCCAGTCACATTTCGGTTGTGGGTTCGATTCCCACAGCCTTGTCTGACGCGATGGGATGTCGCCCGTCCTACAGGTTGTCCTTTTTCTAAAACTACCTTACTATAACATCCCATCAATAATATCGAAAAAGGTTCTATCCTTAAAAAATACTAACTTATGTCCAACATATTCCATTCCAATATTTAGGCTTATCCATAATATTGCAGTCCATTGTCATATTATAGTGAAAACAATTACCAGAGATACCATCCTGGATCCCCATATATCATAAGATATTTCTTGTTGGTCACATTCCAAACGTTCGAAGGCCTTAATCATGTATTCTCTTGAAAAAAATGAATACCCATTGAACCATAGTGAAAACATGAGTGCTGTCAAAAGTTAACTCTTTCCACATACCAAAAAACCAAAATTCTATATAATCAGACCATGATATAACTATTTCTTTATATCAGTCATGAGCTCATGAATACTATCAAACATTTAATTTTCTCCTTATCCCTTCATTATGTGCATTTCATCTAGTTTCAAAAAATATCTGAATAACCTTTCATGGTTAATGGTACCATTCATCATACACTTTGAAAACGTAAGGAAAGACAACATTGTAACAATCCTTAGATATATCTTTATTCCATAGTACCATGAGATTACTTATACAACATTACACATGATAAACATGTAATCATTCCGCTACCTTCTTCAACCATTGATCGAGCTTCAACAATTATTTCAACTCACATATCATTTGTAGTCTCTTCATCATCATCAACATAAATACTACCCATACGACCATACTGATTCTCTTCATGAGACTTTCCCTTAGGGAATTGGTTTTCATAATGCCCATACATTCCACATTTAAAACATTTAACCATTGTTGATGTCGTAGCAATACCATTATCATCATCCCTGGTGTTAACTAAACCTTTTCCTTTGCACTTACTAGCATTGTGTCCTTCTTTTCCACACCGAAAGCATCTTCCAGTTCCTTTGAAACATTCTCCTTGATGCCTCTTCCCACATGATTTACATAGGAGAAATTGAACTTTGTTTCCTCTATGATCATCATGAAACTCCATATTTCTCTTATTAGCCGAGTCAGGAAACTTAGCAAATTTGAGTTTATTGATCATATTATGAGATTGCTGATTCAGCATAATAATGATGCTTGGACTTCCAAACCCCATTTCATTTGGTTGCTCATGAAGAATATCATTCCATTGTCCATCATATGCTCCATTATCGTGAATCATCTTGTTTCCATCCATTTTCGAAAACCCAAAAATAATAGTGTGAGAGGCAAAAATCGCACTAGGAAAAACAATATAATAAAGGGGGAGTATCCTCAATATCTAACATCTTAGGTAAAATTCTATGATCATTACCATAGTTCTAGGATTGTATCCTATACGTATACTTATCCTTAGGGACATCCCTAGACATACCTTAGAAATATCTCTAGGGATCTCACTAATGTTTTCGCATCCTAGTTTCCAAAGGTTTACTAAACCTTTCCTCTGATACCAACTGTAGAAACCCAAAGCTTGACGTACAAGGACATTACATTACTTTTTTGGAATACTTAGTACATAACAAAAACATAGACACAAGGACCGTAATAGTTTAGTGTCTTTGGAAACTCGGAACGTAATCTTCTAATCATGGTTAAAGATCATCAATATCTCCCATAAAGATATTCCCTTTTTTTCTTACCTAAAACCTTTCTTTATATCCTGGGGAAAAGAAAACATAAAAGTGTGATCTCAAATGCTCAGTAAGGGTAAACAAAAGAAATATCAATCACATCATATTCATAAGAACATATCTTTTGGAAATCTTAACCTGCAATAGAGATCATAATTTCATAACATGGGATAAATCATAGTAGTGAAATGTAATCCCAATAATCATAACATAAAACATAAAACTTTGTGGAATATACACATAATCATAGAGAATTATTTCTTATTAGTCAAGACTCATTGCCAAGACTATCTTAGTGGACAATTTCCCTTTCTGAACCGAGTTCATTCCTCGTTTCAGTCCTATTTCACTGAACCGATATAACCTACCGTTCCAGCCATGTCTATCTCATGAGATATAAAATCTTTACCCAATGCATTGGAGGGAGATATAGGTCCCACCCATCTCATAATGATACCATTCTTATGTGTGCCACAAAATCATAAATCATACATCATTTCATAACCCATGTAATAAAAATGGGAATCTTAAACATCATGACATCATAAAACAATTCATATAAGATAAAGGAATTCATAAAAATATTTCCATCACAACATAATCATATCAATGTAATAATAGGAATATAAACAGAACCCTATCATATCTTATATGGAAAATAATTTTTATAAAACGCTTGAACTCCATTCTTAAGGAAAATATTCTTTCTACTTCAAAAACATTTTTCCTTTCTTAACATGTCATACAATTCTAAACCAAAAGAAGTTGATTAAAAATAAACTTGAAAACTTTTAAAGGAAGCTTCTTGGAAATAATGTTTTAAAAATCCATTCATGCCGTATAAGTTTAAAAAAACAATCTTCTCGTACTTTTGTCGGAAGAGGCAAAAAGTACCTCGTACAAAAAATGACAAAATATTCATTTCATATCTTTTTACTAAAATCTCATCGAAGGGTAAAATTGGATTTAAACAATTGTAGGTGGATGGAAATAATATTACATATTGAGGAAACATGTATATGGATGATAAAATACACCCCAGTAAATTTCAAAGTATAAACAATCTCGGATAAAAATGAGATTGTGATATTTCCCTTACCTTAGGTCCGATTTGCTTCGTAAGTGTCTGAACCTCCTGTATATTGATTTAAATAATGTTATAGACTTATTCCAAAATCATAATCATTGTTATGATATCATATATGGTTCACTTATGACTTTATATTACCCGTTCTTTTGTAAATTCCATGTTAAAGAGAATTTTGGGTAAAATTGTTTCATTTGTCGTCCGTGTTTTGACTTGTAATTATTAATATGATTACATAGATAATGATTACTTAATTACAGAATATATAACATGATTTATATATAATATATATTCAGAATATACATATATATAATAAATCAGTAAATGGAATGAAATACACTGTTCATGGAGACGGTAGGCCGTACGTACCTATGAACGCTGTTTTCGTTTTCTTATTGAGTTGAATGGAATTAAGTAGATGACATACATATATATACACATAAATCCAGTATCATTATTATTTCATATATTTCAGGACTACTTATTATATATACTTTATAATCATTCATTAATGGTTAACGTGGAGAATGAATCTCATCGCGTCATGGAGACGGTAGTCCGTACGTACGCACGAGCGATGATATCGTTCTCATGATCGTGGGACTGTATTGGAGTGTATGTATACTATTTCAGAATCAATATCACTTTAAAATAATCATATATAGTTATTATTTACACCATTATACCCATCCAAGTAAGGTGGTGGTGTAAAATAGATTTCACCATGGTGTGGAGACGGTATTCCGTACGTATGCATGCGCGGTGATTTCGTTTTCCGTAGGATAGATAGATGGTGAAATAGGGTTGTTTAATACTTATAATAACATAACAGTATATGAGTGATACCGATGTTATTACTTCATAATGAAACAACCTAAGAAGAATAAGTGGAAGAAGAAATAAAGTTGAAAGAATCGGTAACGGACATTACCTCTTCTTTGAAGCGCCTCTTTGAGATCTCCTTTTAGGGAACTAAAATTGGTCTTTGAGCAAGACCCAAACCTCTAGGATGTTTCTAGGGAAGTTGATAAGAGAATTTTTCAGGGGTTTTCCGAGCTTGAAGGCTAAAATTGGTGTGAGGAAGAGAGGGAGGGGGTGCCCTTTTATATGGGAGGAGAGGGGCACATTTGGAATAACTAAAAATATTATTTTATTATAAAACCAAATTCGGTTTTAAATAGCTCCAAATTGATTTATTTAGAAGCTAAGGTGGTGACGGGTCGAAATCCTCTCATCAAATAGAATTTAGACAAGTTTAGGTTCCTATTTTAACCTTATCATTTATATTTAACTTTAAGTTAGACAATTTTACTTTTACCATGTCTTCTTGTTTTCTTACACTATATGGTTCGTAAACTTACTATATCAAGCCAAAAGAACCCCAAGTTGTTTATCATTAATATATATAACTTTATCTAAGTCATTCGGCCGAACCTTAGATTTTTAGGAATAAAATAACAATTAATAATATAATATTTGTTTTAAAAACTATTTTATGTCAATTTTGACAATATTTAGTAATTAATTTTTGCGAAACTCATAACAGAATTATTAGTTCGATAAATGTTAATTAAATAAATACAAACATGTCATATTAACATATAAAATTATTTTAATTCATAAAAAGTCTTAAATTACATTTATTTGGGTATTTATAACATCAATTATGTCAATATTTCATTAAAAAGATAATTACTGCATCTTCTTTGTGTCATTATAAATGATAATTATTTAATCCCTAAAAATTCTAAATAAATTACTATGATGTAGATAATTGTATTAGCTTTCTATATACTATTCATGTTCGATGTGTTATGAACTTTATCACTAAATTAAAATTATTATACTTATAAGATTTAAGAAAGTTACATGTTGTCACATTCTCTGGTTTTAATAATAATTAAATTATATTCATGGAAAAAAGTCCATTAAATGAATCAAATCCGACCCTTAGGTGATATGGGTCTACTTTTAGACATCAAATAGTATTTTTTCAGGTGTTATATTAATTTTATAATCTTATATTTACCCTTAATTACCCGATTTACCATTAACTATGGTAAATAAAATTTACCGTAGTTACTATTCATAATGCCAAAAAAAATAAAAAGTATCTTATTAACATAATTTGTACCCAATGATTCCAAATATGGAATCCATTTTTCCAAATTCAATACACGAAAGATGCAGAAATTAAATTAAAATTAATCCCGTTGTCGAAAGAAAACGGGTTTTTGTTTAAAACATTGCAAAAGATTGAATTGATTTATCCTACGAATTCATGGTAGAATCAATGCTAATGAAATAAATTATATTAAATGGTAAAAATATATTCTATTTATACTTTAAAACATTCAATATTATAATTTGACCATATAAATTTTTGCGATGAAAAAAAGTTGTTTTTAATTAAAATATAGCGTGTTTTTACTATTCATCAAAATATGAAAGTTAACAGAATAATATGAAAATTTTATCCAAAATAAATTTTCATTTCATGATTCCAAAGAAGAATTTTATTTTGTCAAATTTAACTTATAAACATGTAAAAAACTAGATTTAAGGTGGGTGCACCATCAAAAGGCGGCAAAACTGCATTTTTTAAAAAATACTTATTTTACCCGAAAAATTTATTTTGTTCTTATACCATGTTCTAGAAAATGTGTAAGATGAATAATAATGTTATAAAATTCAAAATTTAGTTAATACTCTTCATAACGGGTAGTTCATAATAATATTATAATAATATATCATTGTTTAGTAAAACCTGGTATTGCGTACAACACACGCTATCGAGGAAGGTCGTGATTGCGTGTATTGCAAGCCAAGTCAGGGTTGCATGTTGTGCAAGAATCCTTCATTGTTTCATATAATAGAATCCAACCATATTTCATTTATACATTGAATATATATATATATATACTCAATTTTGCGTAGAATAACTATTATCAAAATTGTGTGTAACACGATCCAAGAATATTGTTGCGTATACTGCAAGCAAATATGGTGTTGCATATAGCGCAAGGTAATCTTGGTGTAGCATACAACACAAGACATTAATTAAATTAAGATAATATTTTTCATAAAATCTCGGGGTGTTACATTTCATAATTATTATATCAGGGTATAACATATGGAGATGAAATGGGTTTCAAAAACATAGAGTTGCCATAAACATAAACCATTCAGAGAGAGAATAATAGTGGTAACCTTTGATCATATCCCAAGTAAAGCATAAGTTACATCCATGGATATAATAATAGTTAGAAAATTATTTGGAAATATCACATGAAAATTTTATTGAATTCAATAACATTTCATTAAAAATATATTTTTTAAATCTATAATTTCAAAACCTAATATAGAAATATGCTTCCTTAAAAATGTCATTGAAAACCTAAAAATGAATCCTTAAAAATCTTTTAAAAATTTTATTAAGGAAAAAAACCATTCTATTAAATAAATACTATTTTAAAATATAAATTCAGAAAATATGATTGGGATCCTTATCTTCTAAAATAAAAATTGAAACTTTTAATTTAATATTTAAAACATTGAGATGTAATGACGGCATAAAATGTCATATATGATTAAAAAATATACCTTTCTCATTTTTGTTCAAATAAAAAAATGGGCTTGTATTGAAAGTTACATGAATATAAATTTTAAAACACATTGTAAAAATAAATAAATTTGAAAATTTAATGAGTAAATTTTTCAGGTAATTCTAAATCATTTATAGAAAACACAGATATGAAATAATAAGTGATTTTGACCAAAGAGAAAACAATGATAGTTTTCCTTAAAAGCATTTTATTATACTGTTGAGTACATAAGGACAATAAAATGAATATAAAAATGAATTGTCATGAAATAAATAATGAATAATAAAATAAATGGGTTTCATGAGAATTGTATTGTATGATTTCATCATTGTAAGCATAAAATTAATCAATCATGTTAAATGATTATATTCTATTATAAATTCATTACCAATTTTGTATCGTTGAATCCCAAGCCCCATAAAATAATGATACTAAAATAAATAAAAAAATCTACATAATATTTAGGATAATAATAAAAATATTAATTCATGGTCAGTATATATGAAACATTAATGAAAAAATAGGTGATTATGGAATGTGTCCATCCAAATTAAAATGTTTGATGGATATCCCTCATCAATAATTAATTTTTAAACTATAATCCCCTTGAAAATAATATAATCATATAGATATGTAAATACCTATAATATTATTGGTAATAATCAAAAATTACAATCATTTTAATCATATAAACCACATAAATGAAATGGTTAGCGAATATGGCATGTTTTATCACCACCAAATCAATTATTAATTTTATTCAACTGAAATTAGGTCAATAAAAAATATATGAAAGGGATGGGGAACATAAATTAATCTTTGGGTTTGTAAAATATTGAAGACTTAGGGAATCCCCTATAACCAAATCCATGCCATTGGGTGGATTCCCCCAAGCTATGGTAACAAGTTAGTATTCCTCTAGTGTCAATCTCAGAAGCAAGGAAGTCCACAACTCTGTTACCCCAAACCGATGTGTGATATACATCCGTGTGGTTTTACATATGGATATAGAACTTTAGAATGTGATAATATATATACTAGGGGAAATTTTCAATGCCCTTCAGTTACTAGTGAAAAATATTAGAGTCCACCACAACCACCTCTAGGGAAATATTTCTCTAGTTGTAATGAAAGACACATGTAATAGTAGTGTTGGATTAAGCATAAACACAATTTTCTCTATTGAAGAAATATAATAAGGCTATGTTAATTGTTCATTTTATGTCCATAATAACACTGCTATCCCAGATGAAACCCATACCACAAAATCCAATTATATTTAGTTTCAAGAAGATAATGGGAGGATTCCAGAAAATCAATAAACCCCTAAGGACACTATATGTAGAATAGTGAGTATTTATAACATCCATGAACTCCTAAAGGGAGGGAGAATCATTCCAGTTTGTGAGGATCCATCTAAGATCAATTAATGAGCTCCTATTTCTAAATGAAATGGTAGTCTGGGTGTAAGATGTTCCTTGATGTCATACATTGTTCCATGCCTTCAAAATGCACCAACAACCTTATAGGAGAATCAAATTCTCTAATTCCTTCCAATACTATTCCTCACTCCCTAAAACCATTTATTGAAGAATTTTCTTAAAATAGAATGATTAGAGAGGACAAAAAACAGAAATGTATCCCCAAACTATTCAAGCCCATTTCACTTAAAAATAAAAGTTCTTTGAGGTTTTCTTCTGATGATTAATGAAAAAGAAACACTTGGATACAAGATTGACGATTCTACTATTAAAATTATCATTCATGGATTAGGTATGGTTCCTGATGCACCACATGAAAATTTTTTATTTTTCATGGGTATTATTACACTATAAATCTCATCAGAAACAATAAATACATTCATGGACACAATCACTTTTCGGGAGTCTTTGTTAGAGAAGGAACCTGACAAAGAGCCTGTAAAAAGTAATTTTATTTGGTTTATATCTCAATTCAATCATCTAAAAAGTGGTGCACTACATGTTATCATGAATGTAATGGATAGATATTGAGTACCAGAATTACTATCTAAATGTAGTGTATAATCATCAAACATACTAGGAAGGAAAACAGAGTTCTGAACCAATTATGATGCCATAAACTGATGTTTCTTCTGACAAAGATCCATTTAGAATGGATTGGAAGAGTTTCAATGAATGTTTGAGAATAAAACCACAATGAAGAAGAGTTCCTCCCCATCTTTTCAATATATCATCAATAATATACAAAAATAAACCATCCTCGAAGTGACTTACCCTCAAGAACCTCCCTTATCATCTTCTCAAGCAAGCATTTCATCCAAATGGAAAAGTTTTATCAATAATATCTCCCTAACATAGAATTCTTTCCATCCTTTTGCATGATTTCCTATGATGGTATCCATCTAAAAACACATCCAAAAGGAAAGAGATTTTTTTTTAACAATTCCTTGAATAAATCCTTTAATAACATTAATGGTTGAATGGAAATGCATGGGGAAGGTTGATAGAATGTAGTTCACTAGGTTGATTTGTCCTCTAATAAATAGAAATTGTTTCTTCATGTGTGTGGTGTGATCAATTATTTTGATAACCATTTTATCCATATGTCAAATTCTGTGTCCTTGAGAGGAGATCAGAGCTCCAAGATTTTCCATTGGGAAATTTCTTTTGTTAATTCCCATATGATTCTACACATTAGGTACATGCATGTATGGATAGTGATTTGAGATATAAATACTATTATTATCACGATTTAGACACTACCCACTGAATTTTCCATATTCATCTGGGACTCTTAACTCAAAAAATTAATGACCACATGACTAAGGTAGTCCCACGATAGGATGAAAATACATGGATAAAGAGGTTATCCATTCCTTATACCTAAAAACTAATTGAAAAGGCTGTCATTTGTCCCCATAAAAGAGATAGAAAACCACAAAGAGTTGAAAAACTGTAAAAAATATCAAATTTTCTCTATGAAAACATAGGTAGTAAGTAAACATGAGTATTAAGATCCTTTAAATCACATCATAGATATATCCATGTCTAATTTGATCAACATATCATAACTAAAAGCCTTGTGGTTTATTTCACTAATAATCTCTTGATCCATGCCTATTTAAAACTAGATCACTCTCCCTTTAACTGATCCATACTACTGCTCTGAAATCTAGTGGGCAATATTTGTGCTCTGTCCTTTATTTATCACTCTATCTAACATATTTAATGAGAAATATCACATGACTATAGGCCTGTTGTGGTGAATTGATGATCGATGCAATTTTTTTGGTATGAGAACTAGAATGGTTTCACATTCCAAATGAGTAAGTCTTATATCATGAAAGATATATTCATATATGATCACCAAATCACATATGACTATATCCCTAGATGAAATGTAGAAATAACATAGCATGTTGTCATGTAAAAATACACTCAATAGTTTGATGGAATTTATGGCCTTGTAAATATACCAATCATCTTGAACTGATTGAAACAACTCACTATAATTCTAAAAAAACCATGTGGTGGATGGAAACAAATAGTTTATCACGAAACATAAGGTTCCCTCTTTATATATGAGGGTTAGGACCTGTATGGGGATATGTGAAATATTCCTTATCCATACCTCTAACCACCACAAGATCATCAGTTTATATACCGTTATCCAGTAAAATATTTGGTCTGATAATCCTAATTTTATTATTAATAAACTCTTGAGAAAAACATGATATTATGATAACCCCATGTAGTACAATTTATCATAGATTTTACATAGTCCATAGGTTAATTCATCAAGATTAATTCCTTTAGAAAATACTTTTTTTGAGGAAGCTCACCTCATCCCATCAATTCTATAATTATAACTCCAACAAAATAATATTCACTTAGATATCATCCACATCCTACAAATGGGGGGGGGGGGGTTGTAAATACACAAATTGAGGTCACTTTTTAATCAATGAATATTTTTTATTGAGTTTAATCCAAGTCCTTCCCTTTAATGGTTTCAACCAATATATCCTCACATTCTAGTGGTATAATGTGATAGTTGAACAATGGTGGTTGTGGAGGAAATGATCACCACATTTGATCTTGGTAAATAGTTCAACAAGAATGGGGTTGCTCAGATAAAGATTGAACCATACGAGTTACCTTTTCATCCAGGAAGGAAGAGATTGTGGTGAAATTTGTGAGGCATTAATGAAGGAGACACATAGTGTAGCCACTCCCCCATTGGTTATTGCACTAGGTTAATATTTCACAAAAACAAACCTTATCCTTGAGGCTAGAATTGGTCATAAACAAATAAAAATTCTCCCATGCCTTATGAGGGACAACACTACCACCCTTCTTCCCTGAAGGTTCCATGAAAATGTTGATACCAACACCCATGATAAAGGGGTTCCCCCCCCCCCCCAAGTTAAAATATCTGTGATCAAACCTAAGAGATTCTCTATCATGGTAATCACATAATGGTATGATGAATGGTATATAAGAATAATGGGCACCAACAGCGAGAATTATAGTCATAAATTAATCAGAGGCTCTAATCATCTCCGCAGATACACCATACATCCATAAAAACTATATTTAGTTGTTATGACGTTTAACATGCATAAAATAACATACATTTATTCTATGTTCCCAATCCTAAATCATGGGAGAAGGATTACTTGGTTCAACCATTGTTATAGTAGATGAGTTACCCTTAATGTGTTCATTAGAGAATAAATCCATTTTAACCCATTAACCCAAGAGATGGGAATTCTATATGATGAATGATATAGTTCATAATTTATGTGCCCAATTTTCACCCAAGGCCCCTTTTAGAGTTTTAAATGAGAGAAAAATAATGGATTGAAAGGATTTATTATTTTACTCTCTGTACCCCACTAGGAAGTAGTGAGATCGGGACATTATTAGGATCCATCCCTTCATGTTCTTGTGATAACCCAATGATACAATTAAACAAATCAAGGGGGGATGTCGGGAGAACTATGTACTTGAGAAAGAGAAACTATACATGCCAATAGATATTTTTCTGTTGACTTGACACACTAGAGGGGAATAGGGAGATTGAAATGACAAACCACATTCCATCCAAATGAACAAAATTTGTCCTCTTATAGCCTATAAAATACCATTTTCCGGATGGGGGATATCGATGAATATTTTGAATGAAATAAAAAACAATATTAGAAAATTAAAGGGTAGATATTGAGTCATGAAGAAAAGGAACACCACTACTTTATCATCATTACATTATAGTAAAAACGTATGACTTTGGATGGAATACAAAGAGGATGAATAAAAGGTTGTAATATAATGACCTTCTTCATCTAGCGTTAATGAGAATGATAGTGACATGGGAAGTGAGTTGAAATCCCTATATGCAAATAAGGACCAGGATCTAAGTGGGATATCAATTAAGGGATCAAACGATATGCATGAAGCATTCTATATACTAAGGAGGTGTCACCATGAAGGAAACAGACTATGTAGAAGTGCCTAAGAGTATAGAAAACTAGATTCTGTCACCACTCCACCGACTCCCCAACATGTATAAGAAGCCTATCAAACTGAGGATGAGAGAGGTCCATTTTAATATAAATCCAAGACAACTATATTTCGGTAATATGGATTTTTCTGATGTCTGCGTAGTGAAATGAGAAAAAGGGATCCTAAAAACAATATATAAAACATAGACTGAATAAAGGAAGAGGAAATCTGAGGATATTTATCCAAAACCACCTCTTTAAGATTATAGAATCCACAATGATCCTTCATCGAACACCAGAATGGGCTGAGCCTCCACCATCACATCAATTTAGATCTACGAGACTAAGAGAACAAAAATTCATCTTTTGATTCAAGAATAATGAAAAATGATTTCATGGAGTGTATAAAAATCCTCACCAGAGTCGAAAAACCCAACAATCCCATGATGTTTTGAAAGAGGGTGTGAGGAGGCTTATTCAGTCCAAACTATAACTCTAAGGTCCCTATGAGAATATTCAATGCTTCATCATAGGTTACTTAATGGAAGAAAAAATCAGATAATTGTTTTTTGATCCATAATTAACCGATACAATGTATGTATATGTAAATATATAGTGATATTTTGGTGGAATGGGAGACAAATAATGAAATATGTACTTAAGGGGGGTCTCTAACCATGTATCCCTATATAAGTTTCAAATACAGGGCCTTATTTTAAGATCTAACCCCCCCCCCCGCTATACTTGAGGACTGTGTAGGCCCTGATAAAAGATCTGGACATACACCAAAGAGGTGAAGAGGAATATAGAGATCCACTTGATTATCCATTGAGAGGAGTGGTGATAGAGGATTAGGGGATTTTGGAGATGAGAAAATTGTAAAAAACTTATAAAATGCAGAACCATGTGGTGTGTGTTCTCATAATATTTTTAGAGTGATTGAATTTGAATGTTTCTTCAGTTTCATATGGAATTTGTCTCAAATAAGTTAAATTTTATAAGAAAATACATTACCTATTTGGTATCTTCTGAATTTTAATCCTTATTAAGGATATATCCTAAAATGGATATCTAAATCCCTATAAAATTCATTGTAAATATAATAAAATGTATTGAATGAAATTATATACACAACCTAAACTAAATTGGTGGTGAATGTGGCATGTGTATCAATGAAGTAAAAAAGAAGAATAAAATACCATAAAATTAATTTAAACTTCCATTATTAAAATTAAATACTTATATATAGTTAATATAAGTCTATTATTGAACCATAATTATACCTATATTACCATATAATATTTACTTACTACCTTATATTACCCATTTACTAATAATTCCCTGTTAAAATCATGTTTTGGGTAATAATTTCCATTTTTAGTGTATTGGTTGATTTTGTATATTTGGACCCCATACATTTATCATTGTGACATAATATTCATAATTTTAAACATGATATAAATATAAAATATATTTATTATATGCATGAACATTGTTTCCATTTTTAGATGAAAGAAAGGAAAGAATGCTAAATAATATTTTATCATTATAAAATAATTTATATTTCATATATATCACATATATTCATTAAATTTACACTAATTACCTTAAAATAATATTGTTGTGAAAAAAGAATTGTTTTTCTTCCCAACGTAGCAGTTCACTATACTCATGAGTGACATTATCGTTACCCCTCAAGGATGGGAATTTAAGAAGGTAAATATGATATCAGAATTTTGGAATTAAATATGTAGTAAAAATATCACACACACACACAAACATGGATATATATATATATATAATACCCATCATAATAATCAACTATGAGAGGTGTTTAGGGAAAAATATTCGCATCGGTTCACGATCTGGTAGTCTACCATACACACAAGCAACACTATCATTTTTCATTTGAGGGAAGAGGAGACAGATGTACTTTATTAGCGTTGTATAATAAAATATAATTATTTATTAATGAACAGATTGTGATATATTTCAATGGTTTAAAAATACATGAAGAAGTATGATGAATAAATAATATAAAATGCTCAGTTAGGGATGCTACTTCTTTTTTAGAAACATTTATTTGGTTTGCAACCAAATCTTTCATAGGTTAGATTTATTATCAAAAGAAGTAATTTAAAATGATATAATGGCATTAATTAAGGTATTAAGGTATGTATTTATGGAAATAATGAATTTTTATATGTTAAGAATAGAGGAGAGGTGTGTCCTTCTAAGTGAGGTGAGTGGCACATTTGTAATTTTTGAAAATAAAAAGGCTTTAGCCATGTTTTTATAATGAAACAAGGATTCAAAATTGACAGTTCAAATGAATAAAATATATAATTTTTAAATTTGGCCATCGAAATGATTTTTTATTGCATTATAGATAATTTGATCCCTTATAATTTATTTTAACAACCGGTAAAACCATTTTCACGTTAACCACATTAAATAATTATTATTGTTTTTAATCTTAACTATAGTAAATATTAGTAGAGAAAATAATATAATATATATTAAACATATTAAAAATATGAAATCAATTTTTCCTTATTCAGCTTATAGAAATGGTATAATTTAATTTAAAATTAATATCATATATGTAATGAGAAATATGGATTTCAGAAAAAACATTTCATTGGAAGGGGAATTTGTAATGTTAAAATTGAATATTAAATTTATTACAATGAAATAAATTAAATTAATTGAAATATAATTTCACTAATTTTACTTTTGAATCCATCAAAAAATGATTTGGATGTTTTTAAATTCTTTAATTAAAATTAAATTTTTAATAAAAACAAGAATTTTCTCTATTCAAAGAAAACATTATGTTCTTATAAAATTAAATAAAAATTATGCTAAACTAATTTTTAAAATATTATTCAAAAAATAAATTAAATTTTTTAAATAAATTCATTAAATTATTCAAAATTGTATTTCAAATTTAAGTATGAAAAATGTGCTTAAATTGTTTTGTAGAAAATATTTTAAGAACTAAATTTTATTTTTTCTTATCTATTGAATAAAAAATACATAATTTGAAAATTAAATATTTGATTCCATATATAATCTATAAATTTCATTAAAATAATTCCACGAAATTTATTTCATTAATTTATTGATGTAAATTTCATTTTTTCTCTTAAAATATTTTTTTTCCGAAAATGATTTTTATTATTTTCAAATAGTTTTTATTTTTATATCTAATTAATTTGTCACACAAAAAATAAATTTATATACAAGTGTAAAACATATATTTTTAAAAATTATTTAATACTATTCGTACATTTCATTACAAGGCTTGGAGATAACTATTATATTAAATAATAATATTTTAATAGTATATATTGTGTTTCCCGAGAAATTATTGTTGTGTATAACATAAGATAAACTCGATGTGACTTATAACATAGTCAATACTCGGTGTTTCATGTAAATCAAGATAAACTAAATTTTTCATATAATGAAAAATACCTAATAGATAAAAATTATTTGAAAACAAAATTTTCACAAATTCATGGGGTGTTACATTGATTTAATGGGAACTAAATATTTACCAAAATTATAATTTTGGTTTCTTTGAATCAAAATATAATGTTTATCAAAATATTTACATAAAATTAAATATAAAATAAAAATGAAATGTAAAAATATAGTCATAATTTTTAATAACAAAGTATTCAAATGAATAATACTAGGATTTAGATTCATATACCATTATCACACTAGTGTATTCACTATGGGAAAAGGTGTGTAGTGCTGGTACATAGTTCGGGTAGTTCAGTGAATAGGATTTGGTCTGTATCCAAGATAGACTTGAAATTCTCCTGTAAATGTTTTTTTCTCATGTTTCAGTTGTTGATTATTGGCATGGAATTGTTCAGGGGTAAATTTTAATAATTCCATCTCCCTCAGAAGCATTAATCAATGGGATTCAAAGGGTACCATCATACTATATAAGGACATCGATTATACCCTTTATGTAAATTATATACTATGATAACCCTAAATAATAAAAACTCCTAATTCCACATATATTATGACTAAACTATCAATGGTTGTGATTTTTAATTTTATTTTTATTACCTCAAAGAATATCTAAAGAAATATAGTTCATGTGTTTTCTATAATTACATGACTTATTATGGAATTTTTTCATTTATAATGGAATTTAATTTAAATTTTCTGGGTCATTTAATTCTTGCACAATTCATAAAATTTTCCTCAATAAATTTATATTATACACTATAAAATATGAGGGTAATCATGATTTATTATCTATTCTAGTTCCCTTGTGGCCACATCAAATTGTTGTTTCCACCACAGTATTGTAAATAGGTTAGTTGTCTGGTATTTTTAGAACTTTTCCTCTATGTTATATGATTTTCACTAGATGCTCCTCAAAATAAGGATATTCTAACATGGTACAACATTATAATTCAATACACATGAGGAATCTATAATTTTCTTCCTCAAGAGGGATACATGGAACACTTGATGCATTTGGGATAGGTCAAGTGAGAGTGCTAGTTGATATATTATAAATCTTAAGTGATCAAGGATCTTAAAAGGAAAAATCATTCCATGCTAATGTGAAACTATATGAATTTATTCATGGATAACATATGGAGGAACACTTTTTCACTGATCTCAATCTCTAGGTCACATATATGATTTTTATTAAATATTTTATATCGAATTTTAATGAATTTATTTTGATGATAAATATTTTTATCCTTATATATCATATCATAGATAGTATCAGGTCCTATTATCTTCTTCTCACCCACATCAACCACACATATTTAATTACTATGACTTTTCCCATATAGAGCAACATAAGTTTATATTTTAATTATATAATGGATACTACTATTATATGATAACTCTATAAGGGTAAGTTCCCTGTCCAAATATCCTTGGAAATACATTTAACAAGATTCCATAATATCCTCTAGATTTAAACTGTTTATCTTAGATTGGCTATATTTATGAAGATGATAAGCTATAATCTTACTTATATTTTTATCCAATTCATTCAAAATGCTTCTTTATATCACCAAGGTATCCAAATATCATGATCATATACAATGGAGAGTGGAACACTGTGTAAAATTTCTACTTCTATTATGTATATCATTGTGATTTAGTCAATAAGGAAGTCTTCCTTGATAATAATGAAATGTTTCATCTTTATAAATTTATAAGCTACCACTAAAATGGATTATCTACCTTTAGATATACTTGGGATACCTATGATGAAATCCATTGTCATGTTTTCCCATTTCCATAATACTATTGAAAATGGTTACATCATACACATAGACCTTGGTCTTTCAGTCTAGACTAGGTGGTATAAAAAGAATCAAATGCACATTATAAAATCTCCCTTTTTTATTATCCTTGCAGATTTTTTATTTAGATATACATTAAAATGTTTCAAAACTTATAAACCCATCTTTATAAAATATAAAATATGGATGATTTACTACCCTGATGTTTTTCTTTTCATCATATTTGTAGGCCTCATTGATCCTATCAGAAATGGATGGATGAGAAGTTATTTTACAATGGTAGGGTGAAATTACTTTTATTATTTTAATGCAAATCAATCTTATGTAAATTAATATTGTATCCCATTTAATCATCTTCATGGATATGGTTTTTGGGCACATTTTACTATGATAATCTACCACCTTATTCACCTTACTTGGATGGTAATTTAATGGAAAATAATTTTTTCGTCAGATCTATCCGCCTTCATTGGTGAAATTTATCTCCATTTGTGTGAAAATATACATGATGATTTTATGATATTGATATATTTCCCTCTCTTTCCATCATGGATAATGTATTCTAATCATCAATAATAAGATGAATTTATCCAATTATAGATCCTGAATTATGTAGTCCTCA
This sequence comes from Viscum album, assembly GCA_963277665.1. Classification (NCBI taxonomy): domain Eukaryota; kingdom Viridiplantae; phylum Streptophyta; class Magnoliopsida; order Santalales; family Viscaceae; genus Viscum; species Viscum album. The sequence goes on from OY728158.1 coordinate 1,472,877,027, forward strand.
TCCAAGATTACTAATTGGAGGGAGGAATAGACAATCACATTGTCATTTTGAAGAGTAAAAAACCAAATATGTTTTTGGATACATCATTGTAGATCATAAAAACTTCACCGCTGGTGGGTAATTTTAGCAAAAGTGATGTGATTAACCCCTACATTAAAAATTTATGGATCTCTACATATTTTTATATCTAGAAACACTTCAATCCCTTTATAGTTAGCATGGCTATTTGGGATGACAATCATGATTAATTTATCACAAATCGATGGTATTACATAACTAATACAATGAAATGATGATTCTCTATCACATATTTTGTTTTTAACTATCCTTTAATTTCCAATACCATTGAAGGATCTACATATAACCATTTTCTAGTGATAACATTCTTTAAGAATGTTACTTTCTCTATACATAGATTTTATTTACTATAATTTACTTATAACCTTAAATTTATCAAGATATTAAGTACAAAATCTAAATGCTCCTCATGTTCCTCCAGGATTTTATAGTAGATAAGAATATATTCTATAAAATTACCATTAATTCATCTATTTAATATCCAATTCTCTATTCATTATGTGAATAAATATGACTAGATAATAAGTGAGTCCAAATGACATCACTATAGACATGTATTTTCCATACCTTATGAGAAACAAATTCATGAGGATATCCTCCTTCTTTACAATTAATTGATTACATTCTGATGGAAGATCCACATTAGAGATGTAATTGGATCTACATAGTTTATCAAACTAGTAATCGAATTTAATTCAATAATACCTTTTCATTATCATTATCATTTTTAGATCATAATAATCAATTTATATGATCTTTTTCCAATCATATGTCTTGATAAGAAAGACCGATGCACCCCAGGGTGGGGCAAATTAGAGTACAAAACCTTCATCTAGATAATCCTACCATTTATTCTTTAACTCTGTATATTCAACAATAGTCCTTCTATATGGATTACTGTATATTATAAAAGATCCATGTATATGTATGATTTGGAACATAAACTCTATTCAAGGAGGAATACTAAAAATTCAATGAGAATAACATTATAAAACTCAATTACAATTGGATGACTATCAAGGATTATTTTTTATTTAGTCTCAATCGCTTATGATAGATATGCCTTTTAGTAAGATAATAATACATATTCCTAAGATGAGGATTGGAAAAAAGATTCATCCCCCTCCTTGAAATTGTATAGAATCATAGTTTAATACGTGATATAGAGTGTCATTTCCATATATAAAAACTTTATTTTGGTTTTATATATAGAAATCCAATCCATGTAAAAGATATAATGAAATTTAAATTGTGGGAGTAACACCAAGTTCTATAAGAAATCCAAGAAACATATATTTATTTGGGATAAGTTATATGCTGGGGTAAAATAATTGACCCATTTTTCATATTTAACAATAATATGAATTTTATTTTATGATTGGTTCTTGAATAATTTTACTAAACATTAATGAAATTAATGAATGTGTAGAACTATAATAAAATTGTATGTTCACTATAATTGAATTAAAATCTAACACACTTGTCACCACCTCATTATCAAGATCGAACTTAGTAGCTGTGATGGAATAAAATCATCCTTATTATCTAGGATTTTTTTGTTCACAGTTATCATTGAAAACCCTTAACTTAGTACATTGGTTTTCATGGAGTACATATTCATTACAGTTGACTCATTGGATTAACGGTTGAGGGATAACTGGATAATTCCTTTCTTCTATCACAATGATAGATTTCTATTGTTAGAATCTACTAGTTAGGTTCCCTTCCTTCCCACACCTAAATCATTTCCTTACCCACTTTAGGTAATTTCAGAAATGTTTATTCCCATATTTTTTACAAGTGGGATTTTGAAATTTTTTAACATATATAGATTTATCCATAAATTCACAACAATTTCACTTTATTACTTCACATATCGAAACACATGAGCCCATTGTAATTCACTGATAGATATTTTGACATTTAGGGAACATCATAAAATCTCATTATATCTTTCAGAATCATTAATCACCAAATATTTTCATAGATTTATATTTAGATCAATAAATAAGAGGTAAAAATTGCTTTGAAGTACAATGTTAAAACCTAGAGGCATATCACGAATGTCTTATAATGTTTTCGTCATATTCCCTAATGGATTAATCATCCATTTTCCTAAGGTATGGTATCACCATCTACATTTTTAATCAGATGATTCATGGAGAATATTTATAAAAACATTTCTACATTATTTCCAATCCTTAACATTGATTTATTTCTTGGGCTTCATATTTATGATCAACAACCACCATTTAAAACATTATCCCTCAATGAAATAAACAGACAACTTGACCTTACCTTAGTTAGAGAATTAATGTACTAAAACGATATTTCAAATAAAGGTCCTCCGTTTTTTCATGATTATATAATCATAAGATCCATTTATTGTTTGATGCATTTATCACATAGAAGAATCAATTATGACTTTATATTCATAAGGGAGATTTCAATATTCCCCTTGATTATATTTTATATCCAAAACTTGAGTTAATTGATAATGTACTATGATAACGTCCATTAATCCTACTCACATTAGGTTGTGCATCTGATTTGGGTACACATCACATTTCCATCACATTATTTGTTTATTTATTCATTATATTTACTTCTATTGCAGGAAAATAAAGAAATATTAATGATGAGTATTTTAAAACTATTAAACATATAATTGAAACTATGAACATATTAGGATAACCAAAAAAGGACATGTGTCCCTTAACCTATGAACATATAATATTAAATATAATTGATCAATGGTCTATTTTATAATATAAAATATCATAGACCATTTTTCCCTTATCTAATGGTTTTTAAAAACAACATGATTTACCTAATTATATACCCATAGACTATCTAGATTGGTGGGTAGTCTAATGACTCTTTTATATACCCCAAATGAAGATTATATTAATACCCAATGTTCCATTTTGGGATTATCACCCTAAGGTACAATTGTTCTATAGTTGAATCCACATTACAGTATCCTTACAGGGACTTAATTTCTTGAAAACCATGGACTATAATTTTATAAAAATTAGCGATGTAATACTATGTTTATTCTTATCCATATGTTTTTCACTATGGTTTTCTATCATAATACAAAAAACTAATTTGACCTTACTCGGATACCAACTATTTTAAACAATAAATTTAATACATATTATTTCATGATTTATTACACTATGATACAAATAACACAATCCAAAAAGAACATAGGGCCTAATGTATTTTGGTAATTAGATATATTTCCCAATTACCTAGAACATGTGTATAACAACTATATTTAAATCTCCTTAACATTCTCTTAAAATTATATCTCTCTTCTAATACTAAAGAGGAAAACCTAGGGACATACATATAAAAGGGGTAACCTATAAATCCTAGTAAGAAAATAATAAAATAGTGACATAGAGTAAGTATATATGAGTTAGAGGAATATAAAGGTGATGTAAAATTGTGAGAATCATAATCATGATCTTTGAATCCTGACCTAAGATGATAACATAAAAGAACATTAGAATATGAAAATGACACAAAACATGAAATCATCCGCATTAGACAAGAATAACATCCAAGATAGCATAAATTGGCGTGCATACATGGAATCTTATGAGATAAAAAATAACCCAATGAATTAGCAGGACATATAAATCATTTCCCACTTATCACATTTATATCATTTACATTACTTTTTGTTAAACATATATCATACATCATAAGAACATCATTCATCACTTTTAATCCTAATATTAAAGTGTTTGGATTATATAAATGGGTGTCCCCAGTCATGGAATGATAGTTATATTTATCTAGGTTAATAAATATGATTTCAAATGGGTTTGCGTAATCATAGTACAAATATTGGTCATAGAAAATAATCCCATAATATTTTCAAGATCACGAGTGCACATAAAAGATCATGTAAGTTTTTAATGAGAGTGAAATTTTGCCTCTCATTATATGAGACTCTTAAGTAAGATAAATGTATGTTTATAAAAACATTGAAAAATGGAAAAAAATTAATTCAAAAGGAACAATATAAAGAAATTACATGAATAAAAAGGAAGAGGAGAGAACCCCTTACCTTTAGAGGGTTCATCATAAAGCATGGAGGAGTTTCATAAGAGAATAATAACACCATGGGAGTGATTCAGAGAGGTATAAGTGGACGTACATCATGTTCAATGGGTTCTTTGTAAATAGGGATGGGAGGAGGGAGGGTATATATATATAAATAGAGGAGAAATATTTATCAACTACTGATCTTTTTTTAAAAATTATATAATGAAATATTCAATAACTCAAACCCAACCGTGGGTTCTCACCATGGTTTTATAAAAATATTGACAGTTTTAAAAATTTCAGTTTTATAAGAACCAAAATCCTTAAATTAATTCCACTGATGTTTTGGAAGTGAATAATGTTTATAAAGAATTTTTTCAAGTACATAAAATATAATATAACTTTTATAGGATTCAATATTGGTTTTAAGAACTAATAAAATAAAATAAATAAAATTATTTTAAAGGTAAATACATTTTCATTCATGTATTCACTTTGTAGTTTTTCTTACACCACGTTTTGGATATTATGATTTCCTAATACATACCATATATTTCTACCATATTTAATTTGTAGCCAAAAATTTGACTGGCACTAAAATTTTGAAAAGTATACGATTTTCTAGTATCAATGCACTAATTTTAAAAATAATATTTATTGTACTAAAAATAAAAAATACTAGAATTTTAAATTTTAAATAAATATTTATATTTACTAGAAAATACTAGTTTTAATTTTTCCACATATTTTATGAACTTTATTAAAATTAATTTGAATGAAATTATATTGTATTATCATATATATTTTAGAAAATATTATATAATAAGAATATTTAATGAAAATATCATTTGTTTCAAAATTATTGAGTTTTTCGAAAAGAGGGAGTCAATTAGAACTAAATAATTTCCAAAAATGGAATTTTTGTTTCTTTGGGTCTGAATATTTTTTTATCAAAATCATTATATAATAATATAAATTAATATATAATTTAAGGTTTATATATTACCATTATTTTATTAAAAAAAATGAATATCATAATACTAGGGTCAAGATATATAACCCCTTATTAAACCAGCATAGGCCGTAAGAAAATGTTATGTGATATTGGAAGAATCTCGGTGTGGATCGACGAACATGGTTTGGATAGTTATATGGAAAAGATTGAATATTTCAAATAAAAGTGTCGGATCATGTTTTAGTTGTCGAATATCAGTTTGGTCCAAGTCAAGGGAAAATTATAATGATTTCATCTCCCTCATAATCTCGGATTAATAGAATTCATGGGGTATAATACTACTTATAAATTTGGTCTTCTATTCTATCTCATTAAATTTTACATTATTATATGTCTAACTATATTCTAATATTTATGTTCACTAATGAACTAATATATTATTAATAGATGTAAAATTGTATTTTAAGCACATAAAACAATATAAAATAAATTATAGTCCATGTGTTTTCTATAATTACATTACTTAATTAGGAATTTAGTTATTTAAAAAATTACTTAGAAATGTTTTGGACATTACTTGTGGAAACCCTTCTATGATTTTATGAAAATAAATGAGGGGTCCACCTTGAATTTTATGTTTTTAATACATAACAATATAATAGAACCTCCATGATACTATTGGTTCAAGAATTTCCTTTAAGAGAATGGTGGGAACATGCGATAAGTGATACATTGGATTGTCTTTAGACATAAAATAACCTAAGATGATGGTTCTTTGTTTTGACATTAGGTGAGTATCTATTAGCTTGTTGAGAGTGGTCATATATTCAAAAAAACTAAAATTAAATCAATTGGAAGAAGGTTGTGGGATTGAACTTGGAACAAATAAAGGACTCAATTTTAAAGAGGACTACTCAGGGTAATCCTATTGATGTCGGGTTAACCTATGGTTGATCGTGGATAGTTCATTAGTCATGTGGGCATAGTTTTAATTATATGTAACTCATATGAAAATGATATGCGTTATTTAAATGGGTGGTGTGATAATGTGAAAAAAAATTCATTTGATGGACCAAGGTATTGTTCTCTACTATGTGTGGTGGAACATGAATTACGGATTAGGGAAACTCTATGTATGTTATGTGGGCCAATGACCATAAAGAGTAAGTACTGGACTAGTTTCCGAGGGATTAGTCAGAAAAAGAAAGACATCATCAGTTTATAGGGCTAAAATCAAATTGGATCAGAGCATCTATACAATCATGATCCTAGAAATTGATCCCAATTGGGCATTGATAGGATAATGGGTGTGGATAGGGAAAATGACACACATGTGTTGAGGTATGGACCCATTGGTATGGGTCATTCAAAAGTAGTGAAATGAAGCTTATATATTGAAGATCCCACCATAACCCATTTGAGGACACATCCCTCACAAGAGATGAGTTTTCATTGAGTAACATAAAATGAGCTCCATGGGATTGGAATTTAAAATGTTTTATGTTTTGAGTTTTTCTTTGATATGATCTATTTTTTCATGTCTAACAATTTTTTTGTGAGAAACGTGATGCAGGAGAATTTTATTGGCGCTTTGACCACATGGGGTAGCATTAAGATTACTCATATCGTTGGGAGAATCATTCAAGTTCTAGAATGTATCCCTAGGTATTAGAAGGGATATTGGTTTTAGAGTAAGTTCTGGTATTGGACATCAGTCAGTCTCAATAGTATCAAATGATGTTTCACATATAATTTCGATATAAGGAAATGTTAGTGGTTAAATTCTATGTGATACTGGATGGAGTCAGAGTGATATATTTTGGCTCGGGATTCATTGTGGTGATCTATGAATGGTTTTGTGTATTATCATGTTGGTGATCATATTATAGAATAATCAATTATGCAAGTTGTTAGTAGAATAACCATAGAATGACATAATTAACTTTTTGAGACCTCTATTTGTTCGGATGAAAAATAAAATCCTCTAGTGATCATGTAATTGTGTTATTGTATCTTTAAAATGTGTTAGTGATGGATGTTTCTCATTCCATATATATGTTGGCCAAAGGAAGTCCGACTAGATGTTTTTTATGGAAATCTATATTGTGTGTTCAGCTCTAGAATATTAATTTCCATGGAGATATTACTGATGATGTTATGGATTATTCATTAAAAGTTTATGTTTTTAGGTTGTGATTGGATGGTATAAACATGCGAGTTTTTTTTAATTTGGAAACAATTAAAATAACCAGTGTTTGACTTGTGTTCTGATTTGTGGTCATGTCCGGTCCATTGAAGAATTAACGAGGATTTTCATTAACAATTGATAATTGTATTTTTGTAGGAAATTATAATGGTGTGGATTTTCATGGATCATAGCTAGCCTTAATTTGATAACCCTTACTAAGGACAAGTCCATAGTGTTGATGATCTATTGGATGAAAATATAATAATTTATCAAGATATGTGGGATCCATTAAGTTCCATCATAGTTCTTTGAAATAGAATAACACTATTTCCTATGTTTTTATACATAGAAATAATTGTTTTTGGGAGCCCTGTTTTAGAAGTGTGTTGGGCATTCAAGAATAGAAAAACATCCATTAGAATTTATTAAACAAAGGATTTTGGTCATAAGACATGTTGAAATGATTAATACGTATCTTTAAGGATGATAGTTTTATGGTTTTGAGGTTGTAAAACCTTATACCTGGATGACTACAATAATTTCTAACAAATTTTCATCTTTCATTCCAATGGATGATCATATTTGTAAATGTACATTCAAAAAATAATTTGAAGGATATAACTACAGAAAATCTATAATTAGACCTAAAATATGGCTATATAGGTATCCCAAAGGTCTTAGGTGAGCATCAAATGGTATTGGTTGTTCTATATGAATGAATCGATGAGGTTTCAATGCCACCGACTAGCAGATGGATGAGGGAGGTTATAGTCCCTTGGCCTGAAGCCACCGACCAGCTTGTGGCCCATGGCTAGCTCATCAATGCACCATGAGTGAACTAGTGTTCAACTCCATGTGATTTTATGATTTTTCTTCAAATTAATTTATTATTTTTGTTACTTTTATTTATATAGAACAGTAATTTTATCTTAAGTTATGTCCAATATTGAATTTAAATGTAATGTGATTTATTATTAAAATATTATAATATATTATGAAAGTTTTCCCCTAGAAATTTGAATAGAAAAAAGGAATAATATTAACAAAATTATGAAAATATTTTCTACACAAGAAGATAAAGTAAATTCGTTGGTAACCAATTAATTAAGAATGAAAATAAAACCATTTTGAAAATAAAAAGATATTCATCTCTAAAAATTTATTTTTATTCACAGAAGTTTGTCAAATTTACCAAGTCAGATTTAGTTAAAATTATTAATGGAATTTATATATTAGATATTCAATATAATATTAAAATTGATCTTATATTTTATATAGATAATAAATAAGAAGAAATCCAATTTCACGTATAAAAACTCAATTTTTCTAAAAAAGTGTTGTCCTTTTTCTGTTCAATTAAAAAAAATTAAATATAGAAACATTTAGAATATTAATTTGATAAAATGTATTTGATGTTTTAAATAATAAATTAAACATTATCTTAGGGGGATGGTTTTGGGTTTATTTTAAAATGTTTCACTTTTTGACGATTGTTAAAAAATACTAGATTCTAATTGAAAAGTATATTTTCATTAAAATTATTTATAATGTTAAGTATGATGTTGATTTTTTTAATGTATAATTCATTAAATATTATATCAATTAATCCAATTTAGTTTTTAGAATAAACATTATATGAAATTTTTATATTATAATATTTCATACTTTTGAATATATTCTCTTCAAAAACCTTATTCCCAATCACATCTATAAGACTATTTTTAAATTCAAATTTTCAAATTATGTGAATTGAATATGAAAAATGGATTCCATAGTTTTAATATTCCCAATTAATGTTTTTTAATAAGTTTGTGTTAATTATTTATGAAAATAAATATTGAATATAATAGAAATTAATTAGTGTAGTTAAGATAAAATGGATTACCATAGGGATAAAACTAAACATATATAAGTGTAATAATGACATATTTAATTTTATATAAACTATTTTTTGGAAATATTTAGAACCTAAAAACAATAATTTTCTTGAATGTAATAATTTTTTCATTTATTAATTCTGAAAAAATTTGGAGAACTAATTTCATTTAAAAACACAATGTGTGTCTTCTCCCTGACTAATAAATGGCCACCCATCTCTTCTATTATGAACACCACAAAACAACTTTGGTTTAGAAAATTCCTTCCCATTAACTTATAAAATTCTCTATTATCATCATATAAGACTTATTTTGAACATATATATAACCTAGGAAGGCTTTATTGCGAACCTAAGTAGGATACCCGAAGAAGAGGTAGTGTTCTTCAATGAGGGTCTTTATTTTATTCATTTGTACACCACCTTCAATTCATTAAAAACAATGATAATAGAATAAAAAAATTATATTCCAAATAATAGGATGCCATAATAATATTTTCATTACCAAAATCATTTTCCACCTCCATAAAAATCAGTTATTAAATCATTATCCACATTATGGTGCACTTTGCCTCATGAATCGATATCATTCATTATTCCCTTAACACCTATAACAGTTGATTTTAATGATGGATATATTATTTATATATTATATTTATAATATTATTATGATTATGGATTAATTATATCACACATATCCTTAATAATTCCATTTTTTAGAAATATGATAACGTCGTTCATGTGAACAGCGGACTACCACCACACGAAGAATTGTGATTCGTTCATGATTTATGGAATTTGATAAGGATATATTCAATTATTATAGGTGATAAAAGTGAAATAATAATTATATTCATCAGATATTTACCATTATTAAATTATAATATATATAACTTTATTTCTTACCATTCACAGGTTGTGTATGTGTAGACTACCTCTTTCACGAAGCGATGTGACACTCTTTTCCTCACCACACCATTTGTATGATATTTATAACTATATTTACTGAAATAAAGTGTTTTCTATCACATTATTATCGTTATTTAAATATAATATATTAATTTTCTATTTTATATAATGACCATGAAAAAATGTAAATGTTAATCATGTGTATGTTTTTCAAACTGCCTCTATGATCATAACATACTTTATTTATCAAAAAACTCATTCCAAATTGGTATTATATGTATATTTTATTTATAAATGTTATTATTATTTCATGATTATTATTCTTGAGGTTATAGAACCATTCTAAAAATATGAGGGTAAAAATATAAAATATAAAAACATATATGAAAATAAAGTGCTTATTACACGAAAACAAAACTATAACATGAAATTGGTAATAAAATGTAATAATAAAATACTATACTGTATAATAGATATTAATATTGTTTTTAAAATATTTATTAAAATTTATGTTTTTTATAAAAAACATTTTAATGAGTATGATGGAAGTCAAGACTTAATGTAAGGGATTTCTGTCTCAAGTTTCCATCATTTAAAAATACGTTATGTAATTCACCAATATTATTTAATGTATTTTTTATATAGAACATTTTACCTGAAATATCATGAATTTATTCATCCAAATTATATTTTATGTTTAATTCTATGTGGTAATGGTTTTTTGTTACGATATCAATGTATATCACAATTATTTGGGATTAAGTTTCCAATGTAAAAACCACATGATATAAATATCCAGATTTATCATTAATATTATTCTATTGTCTTTATTCATGATATCTCCAAGTAATGGTACAATATTATCACTCTTTGGAAATTAAAATAATTAGTATTTCATTTAACAAAATCCAACTTTATTACTCTCCTCTATCAGAAATATGTTTTCTACCCAAACCATGTTTTCAATATATTATTTTAATTTTTTATAACACTCTTATGATTTTTAAAATATATTTTTTACATAAGTTTTACTTTTTACATAATGTTTTGAAATGAATCATCATGTCATTTTTCGTATAATTTCCATTTTTATTTTATCGAAAATGTGAAAGGATTCTTTAGTTTAAATATGAATGAAGCGAACTGCATTTCCCTCATCCATGACCGATAAATGATTTCATGAATCTTTAAATGTTTTATAATTTATTTTCAAATAAAATGATTTCATTAATATTTTGAAAATTTATATTTTTAAAAATTTATTTCAAGTTTAGTATTATTTTGAATGTGTTTTATGTTTTAAAAATATTTTTTCAAATAGAAAGGTATATTTTCCTCCATAAATGATTTAAGTCATTTTTAAAATATTTATTTATAATTTCTAAAATAATAATCCACTAAAATGATTTTTATAAATATTATTGATTAAAGAAATGGTTTTTCAAAGAAATTATATATTCCTCATCAAAATTCACTATCTATATTTCATAATTATTTTCCATTGATGGTGACATTTTTAGGTTACTTATGATTTACTAGAGATATTATCCAAGAATAAAATTATTTTTATTTTTTAGAATGGTTAATGTTTATGATGAAAATATTTTTAGTAAACTAGTTTATCATCAATGGGTTATACCAAGATATAATGGTTATGAAACCTCCTTATTTTTTCTAGAAGATATTTTTGATGAAATGATGAGAAGATTATTAAACCTGTCTATTTTTCAGAAGTTATATTATGATGAAATATTCATGGATCCAATTTCATTTCATTGATAATGATATGATGAATTTTTTATGATATTGAAGCACACATATAACTATTTTTCATTATGTGATGGTGGTTATTTTATAACCAAGGTCGGTGGTCACAATGTATCAAAATTTATGTGGGACCTATATCTACCATCAATTAATTGGGTAATGTATTATACCACATGGGATAGAATGGACAAGTATGGTGAGTGAACCCAATTAAATAAGGGACATATTCATGTATAATGGTATTGTAAGTGAACCCTTACTACTATGATATTACATGTGGACTTGTATTTCTTGTATATAATGTTATGAATTAACCTAATTACTTATTCAAAATGTTATGTGTGAACTTCACTACATGTTCAAAATGTTATCGATGGACCTATATTTCATGTCTATAATGTTATGTGTAGACCTGGTTTCATGTACATAAGTTTATGCGAGGCTCGGATTTAATTTCCTTAATTTAGTGAGTGAACTTGTTTTTATTTATATAGGTTCACAATGTTTTGAGATGATGTTTATGCCAAAAATATAAATTTAATTCCAATTGTTTTCTTTGATATACAATATTTTTTTTATTACTTTATGATTCTAGTCTTATGAACAACCATTCATTATTTCATGTCTCATTTTAATGATCCCTGATTGCATGTATATGAAATTCACAAGTCATATTCATTATTATAGACCCTTATTCTAATCTAATTATTTCACATGATCATAGATTTACATCTCATTTGTTTTCTTTTACGGAGAAACTGAGCTCACCCTTTCTTATGATTCCATTCCATTAGTTTGAAGTGGAGTTTTATATTGGGTATGCCTATATAGATTACTAAATTGGAAGATATTTGTGAGAAACATTGGAGATCATTCACTAGATTAGAATATTGTGTTGAAATTTTCTAATGACAAAAATCTATTTTTATTATAAGGAATTTGATTATAAAATTGAATGAATCTTCATATAAAAATGTAATATTCATATATAAGAATTTGAGGTCACTATAGTTTTTATCAAAGGAAAGGTTTAGTTAACCTTTGGAAGCAGGGATAATACAACTTTAGTGAGAGCCCTAGGGATATTTCTAACATTAGTTCTATGTATATCTCTAAGGATATGTTTATGTATGAATTAAACTATAGTAAAATGTAAAAGAATTTTGGTGAACTTTATAGTGATTATTTTATGTGAAATTATATCCTTCTTGGGATACTAAATGTCGATGTGGCTCTAACACATATGTACCTTGTGGTAACAACCCTAAAAACACCATATTCAGATGGACTCTATTGAGAACCAGTTCATGACAATAGGCATTGATTTAAACCTAATTTGAAACTCCTGGGGGATATTCATGGTAAATTCAAAAATTCATTACCAATCATCATGAAGTCTCCATTTAGGTAATTAATGTTAATGACCTAGGATACAACTAAGGTTTCATGTATTAAAAATAAGATGCCTTGATTTATACCTCCTAAATTATATTTTATAAATTATGACATTCCATTATGATTAGAGTTTGTCACAGTATGCTTTTTGTTCCAATTAAATGGTTAGAACCAAAATAAACAATGTTAATTAGGAATGAAATGGAAAATGAAGTCCTTTTCTTCATATAAAACCAAATGTTATTGGGTATGTAATGAAAAACATCATTGGTATGCTCACACAACTTTCTAAAGCTATGAATCATTGTGAACATCCTAACAAGAAAAGGGGGAACTAAGTCATGTTGAGTCATTTATGAGGAAACACAAACCTTCATTCAATGTTTTCATTGATCTGTTGGTTTTTGATAAATGGATCTAAACCAATAAAAATATTTTTTTACCTTGTCCCATGTTTAGATCATGAGATTGTCACTCTACCTGCCTACCATATATAAGGTTTGGTAGATCAATTATGGAATATTCTTTAGAATGTGTGGCGATGAGAATAAAATGACTCTATAAAGTGGGATTAGTTTCAAATATTATTCAAAAAATATTAATTTCCTCATATACATCATAAATTAATGGAGAATTAATCCTTATAAATTATGTATATAGATAATATATATATTGTTAACTATGTAGAAAATTTTACCAGAATTTTTAGGTACACTTTAGGAATTATAATTTAGACTGAAATTAAAGTTGACCAATTATTTAATAGATTGAAACCAAATCTCTAAAGGGGTTAATACATAAAGGATATTGGATTCTATGATGAAATTATTTTATGTGAACTAAATGTAGAAATTGAAACTGGAAACTCTATTTCTTATGATGATAATAACAAGAAAATGTTGTTCCACGTAAAATCAAATTATATTTCTTATTGAGGGAAGAAAAACATTCAAACTCATACATTCCAAAACTATAGGAAGGGAAACATATGTGAGTACCTAAATGTAACAATACGGTTTTTTAAGTCTAGGATATCTATCCATCTAGAAAAATATTGGTGAATCGATGTAATGTGGGAAGAAAATGAAATGAATAGAGAGATATCTTAATATAATTCCCCACCAAAACATTACTATTTTAATTTCAAGGATTCTTTTCATTATTTAAATCAGTTTCATAATCCCAGAGTTAAAAAGTATGATAATACACAAAAACCTCTAAAAAGGGAAAAAGGAAATCTTATGTAATAATAATGGATAATGAAAATCAGAGAAATTATGGGAGACATATCCTCACAAACTTAGTTGGGAATTTCATGTTTGGTTTTGAATGAATGAGCCCGTTAAAGTTTTTTAAAACCTTTTTCAAAATATAATCTAATTTTCTCACTAAGCGTAGATTCTATAATCAGAAAATCACAATTGATATAATATCAGTACAAGATAAACCTAATTTTCCACTAAAAATGTTTTTATATTATATTAGATAATTTTAAGCAATAAACAATGAATTATAATATGTAATCATATATGTTTCAAGGTATAATTAACATAAGAGTTATGGATAAAATCATATGTATATTATTCTATGGATGATCATATGTTTAGATTTTTTGAAAATCGCCTTTTCTTTTTTATGTGATGGGTGTTTTTCATGATTATGGATAATTTAAGAGAAATTTATTGAAATAAAACCATTTTCTATTATATCCAAAAAAATAATTATTTGAGGAAGAATGAATATAAAACATATGGAAACATGATTAAAGGATATTGTAAGATATTTTCTTATGGATTTCAAGCTGGTTAACAAAAAAACCTTCCTCAAGTTGTGCTTTAATTCAATAATTACATTCACTTGAGAATTCAAATGGTTCTTTATAACAACCATGCTCTTTATTACAAACATAAACATAATTTATTACATAAACATTCACTTTATAAAACCTAGAAGATCGAGAGGTCTAGTTTATTTGGGGATTAGAAACATTACATGATATCTAAAGACATAAAATAAAATATCTTTAATGAAATTGTTTTTTATATTACCACGGAATTCCTTTATACATAGCACTGAATGGGATAACATGAGGAAATAATAATGAAAAGGATAAGTTATAAAGCCCAATAAGGGGGTAAACAATGAATAACTTGATGATTACAATACATGTTAAGAAATAGACATATCAATGGATCATAAGAGAAAAATTAACAAAAAGTCATGATATAACATGATTATCATAACATGGAAATATGGAAACAGAAAACAACATGATATTAGAATTAGCCAATGCTCATTTCACATATATTAGAATGAGTAAATTATCATTGCTAATGAATTAGCATTGCTAAACCCTAATTGAAAAAGAGTTATCATGAGTAAACCCTCATTTCACACGAATTATCATGGGTAAACCCTCCTTGCACATGGAATATCATGATACTAAACATTACCCAATGCATTGATGCACTATCAGGGCACACACTTTATAAAAATTTCATTTCAAGCATATGTGTGCCACATAGATCATATAACATTGACTCATTAAAAATAATAAATTATTACATGATTCAGGAATGTGGAATAAATAAATTTGTATACCTTGAAAAATTAATATGTGTATAAAGGTGAATACCTTATATAGAGAAATTGGTATGGTATTCACTACATGATGATTTTGGACTGGAAAATCACAGTGTAATTTCGGTAGCATAACAGCGCCATGTGGAAATTAAAAAGTTGGGTTGATGAAAGATAAAGTCATATACCATCATTTATACATTAAATAAACAATAATGGGTTCATGTAACATAGTATCCCAGCATATTAAATGGATTTTATATGCATAATATGAGATAAATACTTTAATTGAAATAAGAAGAGAGAAATCCCTTGTGGAATTTCAGCATGGTAACTTGTGTACACAAAATGCATTAATGAGAGATAAAGTGGTATCTTATAATTAAAACATAATGAGGGAAGTATGGGGGACGTCAAAAATCATTCCACAATATATTTAATTGAAAATAAAAATTTATAACAACATGATGAAACTTGGATAAAAATGAGAAAGAAATGAATGTAAGTATCCCAAACCAAAATTTGGCATGTTAATGGGTGTACATAGGGTTAATAAGAGGGATAAATGAGAGTTAAAGTGGATATCATCATTTATAAATCATATGTGAATAATGGAGGATATTTAATAACATGTCCAAACATAGAAATTAAAAAAAATTAAAAGACATAACATGAAAATAATGCTTAATAAAAGTGGAGGGTGGAAGATACCATACTTGAGTGTGTGACATAAAAAGATTCATGATGGGATTACTGACAGTATATGGTACCTTGGGAGGATTGTAGAGAGGGTAGGGAAAATTTGGTATTTTTTCTAAGAATTTTTATTGAAGATAAGTGGGAGCTTGGGTCGGTTTGTATAGGAAATGATAGGGGATTTCTTTAATATTTCACAAACATAGGTTTTAGAATCTATATAATTAAATAATCAAAACCACAAACCATCCCATGGTTTTTACCATTTTTTTCAAATTGGAGGGGAAAAAATTATTTTATATATCCAATATCCAAACATATTAAAATATTATGCTTGCGTATTTGGAGGTGAATCACATTATTAATGAAATGAATTTAAAATCATAATATATATTATACATTTTGGAGGATCCATTAAGGATTTATAATATAACTAAAACAAAAATAAAATCACATCATTTTAATAGTAAAACATTTATTTATCCGATAGTAACTATTATAGTATTTATTACATCATTTTTGGGTCATTAAGATTTCATAAAACACAGATTTTATTTATACGGTATTTAATTTTTACCCAAACATTCGACTGTCTCATAAATTTATGAAAAAATCACTGTTGGATAATTTTGATGTCTGGATTCAAAAAAATATTCTTCGTTTTATTTAAATTATTATCTAAATATTTTAATTCTCACTTTTAAAATGAAAACCATCATTTATTAAAAATTCACCGGTTTTGACAAAAACAGTATTCAAACTATAAAAAAAATACATTTTACTTTATAAGAAATTTATACAAATTTATCATTACTAAAAGTAATTTTATAATAATATTTTATTAAAACACTAATTTTTTTTAAAAATTCATTAATTCCATAAAATATATACTTTCTCTTTCATAGTATAATAAATATTACTTGTATCAAACTAATTACATATTTATTTACAGATAACGATATGATATAAAAATCATTTATAAGAAATTTTAATTATAAAATTATTAATAAAAAATATTATTTTAATATAGTTATGTATATATTTCACTAAAGTATCATTTTTAACTGAAAAATCAATTTATCAAATTTATCATTTTTTTAAGAAAGAATATTCTTTTAAAATAATTGATGAAATAAGGATTTTATTTATAAAATGGATTACCCAATAAGTAACTAATACCTTATTACATAACCCATTATTTCACCCTCATGTGACCAAAGGGTAAGGTGTGACATGGTGATAGACTCTTTGGGCGGCTCAGATAATATCACCCGAGTGGTAATCTCTATTAACATTAAATTCTCTCATAGGTGATTCCGTTCAGATTAAAGTGTTGAAACCCATCTTGGTCTTGGTGAAAAGAGAATCCTAGTGACACTACCACCTTTCTGAGCTCCAAAAAATGTGGTTCATATGGACTGAGTCTACTGGTTGCGGATATCCCCTCCTTTTTCTATATCAAATGGATTCCTTTTTAAAACCCATATATTTATATCGATCGTGTGATTACTGTTCAATGGTTATATTATCAATGTTAATGAATCTTAATGGTATTTTATACCCAATAATAATAATAATAATAATAAATTCATATGTCTTTTACTTGACATTAAAAAAAGATAATTATATTCATAAATTATCATTCGTAAAAAAATTCCCCCTTTAGAAATATCATCCATTAAATTTCATATTACCACACTAAAAGAAATGTGGGTAACTCTACCTCAACACTTCCTCCAGTTCACACATTTCTTCTTAAAACTTTTGGTTTCTCTACAACACTTTGACGAGGAGAATCATCTTATTTCGTAAAAATATATCTCTATGATATATGATTTTCACCGGATTCTCATTATAGGAGAAGTCATTCTATAATGGTACCACCTCTGGATTGAGTACATGTGATGGGTCTGGTATGTACTTCCTCAAGAGTGATATGTGGAATACATCATGTACTTGATATTGGTTTGGGGTAGTTCTATTCGATAGGCTACAGCTTCGATGCGGACTAGGATCTGGAAATGGATAATGTACCTTGGACTAAGCTTTTCCTTCTTTCCAAATCTCATAACACTCTTCCATGGTGATATATAGAGAAATACCATGTCTCCAAAATCAATATCTAGGTTTTTTATACTATTGTCATCATAGATCTTTTTGAACTCTAAGTAGCTTTGATATACTACCAGACGGTCTTATCCTTTTCCACCATTTCTTTGAAAATTTCTGGACCTAGAAGTATTTTTCTCTCTAACTTCATCCCAGCATGTCGGTGTTCTACATATAATCCCATAAATGGATTAATAATGATCTATTTGTATGCTTTATTGGAAACTATTATTTTAAGAAAACTCCACCATAGAGATTTGTTCCTCGCATGCTCCTTTTAAGTCCATTAAGCAAGCTCCCAAATGTCATCAAGTTTCTGTACAGTATATTTAGATTGGCCATCAGTTTTTGGATGATAAGAGGTAATAATGTTCATCTTAGTATCTAGAGCATGTTGGAGACTCTTACAGAATATAGATGTAAATTTTGGAACTCAATTGAATATAATTCAATGTGGCACTCCATCCATACATACCACTTCTTATATGTATATTTTTTCAAGTTAATCTAATGAGAAATACACTTGAATTTCCATGAAGTGTGGAGTGTTTGTAAGATGATCAAAAAAACTCAGATATCATTTTTTTCCTATTTATGTCTTCAAAAGTCTAGAGACAAAGTCCATGGTGATGTTCTCCCATTTCCATGTTGGTATGGGTAATGGTTTAATCATCCCTATATACTTCTGCCTCTCTTCTTTCATTTTCTTACATACTAGGAAATTTGATGTATACTCCGTGATCTCCTTCTTCATGTTATCCGACCAATAATTCTCCTAGATATCTTGATACATTTTTGTGTTTCCTAGGTAAATTGAGAAATTTGATTAATGTGAATCATCCACATGTTCTTTATTTACCTCTAGATTTTATGGAACACATAGTTTTGACCCAAATCTCACAATTCCTTCTTCATTAACATTAAACTCCTAGGATTTTCCATTTTCTATAGTTTCTACATTCTTCTAAATTCCCACATCATCCTTTTGAGCTTACATTAACTATTCCAAAATAGACGTTTGACAAATAATTTGTGAAAGTACTGATGATGTTCCCTTCTTTATAATTCCCATATCCATCTTCATTAATTCTAAGATGATTGAATCCTTTTAAATTCTCATTTATGAATGAATCATTGGTTCCTTTCTACTTGAGCATCTTCCACCTTATTCAATTTTCTAGGGTAGTAATGGATTGAGTAGTCATAGTCTTTGATCATCTCTAACCGTCTTCATTGAGGAATATTCAATTCATTCTATGCGAATATATACATGAGGCTTCTATGATCCATATATATTTCACAAATTTTACCGAATAGATAATGCTGCCATATCATCAATAAAAAGATCTCAGATGCTGACTCTAGATCATGTGTGGGATAGTTTAACTATTAAATTTTCAACTGCATTGATGCTAGACGATAACTTTTTCATTATTCCTCAAATTATTTAAAAGAGAGAAATATACAATTTTCAATAAGAAAATTACCATAAACATCAACATGTGATACAACAAGTGAAGAAAGTTTTCCTAAATGATTTAATATCATTTATACTTGGGACTCTATGTTCTTAGAAAACATATAATATTTACTAATAGGGAAAAAATTAAAATAAATTACGACATACACTACATTGAAGTAGTTGTTACATGTAATTCATTCATCATTGTCAATATTAGAATAGTAATTATCATGCTCCCATGATCTTGGAGATTGTTGATTCTCATCATGCTTCTCAACCCTTTCAATCATTCATTGTCCTTTATAATGACCAACTTCTCCACATTAATACAATAGAATTTTATTTGATTCCTTATAGAGAACTTCGTTTCCTTTCATTATATTGTAAATTTTTTTTACAAAAATTAGATACTTTTTGTCCTTCCTTTCTACACATTAAGCAAATCCTACTCCCTTTGTGACATTTTCCATAGTGAAACTTTCAAAACTAGTTGCACAAAGGTAATTGGGACATCATTCCATCATCACCTTCATTAGATGAACTTTATTGAGAGTTTTTTACCTATTCCTTGATTTCCATGGGCATTCAACAATGTACCAATTATTAATCATGATTGTTGATAGTTAGCTTCATGAAATAATGATATGTTCTACTTGAGATCCCATATAAAAGGTAATATCATTGAGTCAGTCATCACATTTCCATTTGCATCGGTTGTTAACATGATTCCTTATATTACTAGAGACTAGCTAGAATAAAAAGAAAATTATAAGTATATATTTCAAATTATTAAACACTTAAAGGGGAATCTAATGAAAAAAGGGATAACTTATAAATTACATTTATAATTTTAAAATATGAATTTTGAGGCCTTAATCTAGTTTATCCATCATCAATTTCCTAATGTATATTATTATGGGATATTTTTTTCTTTCTCCCTTGATAATAGTTCATACTAAAATTATGAATTAAGGAAAGTATATTCCCCTCGAGTGTCTAACCAAGAGTAGAGAAAGGCCATTTGTCATGCACCGGTTCCTATTCGAGTCCAGATGAATATGTTGTTGTTATGTTTTAACCCTAGATACATCTCTTCTAGAGCCACCTCTACTTGTTTTTATCAAGACAAGGATGTATTTACTTGATAAATCACTTACTATGTACTCACCAGAATTTTGGGATGGTTTTATTATACATAGTCTTATCCATAAGGATTTTAATAGGGTTTTATAATATTAATCCCAAAACAACTAAACCTATCATTTGATACCAACTATATCAACTCTTCTCTTTATTAAAAACATAAACATGATTTATTATATAAACATTCACTTAATATAACCCAAGAAAACCAATAGGTCTAGTTTTTATGGTGCTTAGGAACCTTAAATGAAAACTAAGGACCTAAAATACAACATATTTATTGAAATTGTTTTTTACATAACCACTACATTATTTCTTATTTAGCATTGAATGAGATAATCTGAGGGCTTATATAAGAAAAGGGTGAGCTATAAGGCCCAATAAGGGAGTAAACAAGGAATAACATGAAGAATACAATACATGTTATACAATAGACATCTCAATGGAGCATAAGAGAAACATTAAAATAAAGAAATGATATAACATGATTATCCTAACATAGAAATGTGGAAACAAAATACATCATTATATTAGTATGTTCTAAGGCTCATCACATAAGGATTAACTTGAGTCAACCCTCACTAAATATGAATACGCATGAGTAAAACCTCATTGAAAAATAATTAGCATGATTAAACCCACATTTCACATGAATTAGAATGAGTAAACCCTCATTGCACATGGATTATAATGATTCTAAATATTACACAATGCATTGGAGTGGTATTATGGAACACCCATTATAAACATTTCATTTCATGCATAAGTGTTCCACATGGATCGTATAACAGGTAATCATTAAACATAATAAGTTAATTCACGATTAAGAAATTTGGAAAACATACATTTATGTATCATTGAAAATTTCTATATGCAGAAAGGTGAATACTGTTGTCAGATAAATTGGTATGGTATTCACTACATGAATATTTTTCCATGGAAAATCATTGTGCACATTTGGAAATATAACATTATCATATGGAAATTCAAAATTTGGGTTTATGGGATATAAAGTGGTATCATATCATTTATACATCAAAATAGATTGTATGGGGATCATGGAAGAAAATATCCCAACATATAAAATGGAATTCAGATGCATAATATTGGATAAATAGTTGAATTTAAATAAGAAGAGATAAATCCATTACGTAATTTTTTTATAGTAATAGGTGTACATGGAAGGAATTAATAATATAGAAAGAGGTATATCATTACTAAAAAATAAGTAGGGATGTATGGGGGTAGTGCTAAATCAGAGCCAAAAATTTATAATTGATAATAAAATAGTATAACAACATGAAGAAACTTGGATACAAATGAGAAATGAATGAATATTAGGATACGTTACGAAAATTTGGCATGACAATTAGTGTATATATAAGGGTTCATAAGATAGATAAATAAGATTAAATGGGTTCTAATAATTTTTAAATCAAATGGGATGTAATGAGGATATTTAATAAAATATCCGAACATAAGAATAAAATAAATTAAAAGTTATAACATGAAAAAAATTCTTGATAGATGAATAGGGTGGAAGATCCCTTACTTGAGTGTGTCAATTCAAAAGCTTTACGTGGGGCTTCTTGAGAGGATGAGGTGACTTGGGAAGATTCTAGACGGGGGTGGGGGTAGAGTACGGATGAGATAAAAGTATTTTTAGTGAATAATAGTGGGATATTGTGAGGTTTTATATAAAAAATGAGAGGGGAATTCTTTAATATTTCAAAAATATATGTTTTGGAATCTATAAAATTAAATATTCAAAACCACAAACCAAACCCTGGTTTTTCCAAAGGTTTCATCCAAATCTGATTGGAAACCATTATTTTATAAGGCCGATGTCTGAACATATTAAAATATCATCCTTGGTTATGTAGTGTTGTGTCACATTATTAAGGAAATGAATTTAAAATCATAAAGTATATTATACAATTTGGAGGATTCAATAAGGATTTATAAAATAAGTAAAACAAAACTAAAATCACATTATTTTAATGTTAAAACGTATATTTGACCTATAATACCCATTATTTTAGTTATTAGATCATTTTGGGGCTATTATGATGTCATAAAATACAAATTTTTTATACGGTATTGAATTTATACCCAAAAATTCGATTGTCTCAAAAGTTTAGGAAAAACTCACTGTTAGATAATATCGACTTCATGATTCAAAAATTATTATTCATTTTATCTAAATAATTTTCTAAATATTTGAATTTTTACTATTTAAATGAAAATTGACATTTATTGAAAATTCACTGGTTTTGACATAAAACGGGTTTCAAACCATAAAAAACTACATTTCACATCATAGAAATTATATACACATTTATTATTCCTAAAATTTATTTTATAATAATATTTTAATAAAATATTATTTATTTCAAAAATTCATTAATTCTTTAAAATATACTCTTTCTCTTTTATATTATAAAAAATAAAATTATATCAAAAAGATTACCTAGTTATTTATATATATGGATATGATATTATGATCATTTATATTATTTTCTATATAATTATTAATAAAAAATAATATATTAATATAATAATGTATATATTTCTCAAAACTGACATTGTTACTCGAAATAAATAAATTTATCAAATTCATCATTTCTTAAGAAATCCTATTTTTATAAATTAATTGATTAAATGATAATTTTATTTATAAAAAAGTATTACTTAATATGTAACTAATACATTATTGGTTAACCCTTTATAACACCTTCATAATTCCTAAGAGTATGAAGTTTGATGCTGATAGACTCTTGGGGTGGCTTAGATAATGTCATCTGGGTGGTAATCTATATTAACATGAACTTCTCTCGTAGGAAATTCTATTCAAGATTAAAATATTGAATCTAGTCTTCGTAATGGTCAAGAGTGAAGTCTAGTGACACTAACTCCTTTAAGCGCTCTAAAAAATGAGTTTTGTATGTCCCAAGTCTTCCGGATAAGGCCATCCTCTCCGTTTTCTGGGTTAAAATTATTCTTTTTTGAAAACATTATATTTATATAAGATGTCTAATCAATGTTAAATAGCTATATTATCAATGGTAATGATACTTAACAGTCATTTGAAAACAATAATTATAATAATAATAATAAATTAATGTGTTTTTTATAAGACAATAGTTGAATGGGAATTTTATTCATAAATGATCGGTTTATTTCACTCTTTATTATGATCTTTATGGATATAAGTGTAGAAATCCATCGCACTAGAAGGAAGTTAGGAAAAGGAAGAAAATGAGACCCAAGGAAATTTATGATAAGGAAGAAAAGGTTAAATATATTTGGCAACATGTAATGACCTCAAAAAAACATAATTGAGATGTTATACTGATAATCATTGAAATGATCTTGAATTTGATGTTGGTGAGAAGGCATTTCTATTAATTTCATTATTGAATAATTGATAGAAAATTAATCCCTAGGTATGTCATTACCAAAAAAATAAATTGTTGTCTAGAAATAGTAACATATCATTTTGAACTTACAATAAACCTCTCTCTAGTTCAGTATTTTTTAAATGTATGACTATTGAGGAAGTATATTCCTGATCAATCAAATTAATTAAACTCAATGTTCGTACCCCTGAAGCATGATATTTCATATAGAGAATCATTGGTACGTGTTTTGGATATAATATATATGGTTTTAAGAAAAATAATACATAGTTGTTCAATGTTTTTGGATTATCCACAATCTTGAGGAAGCAACATAGAAACTTGAGGATTTAATGGGGTAGAATCATCCACAATTGTAGATACCAAATTGATGAATTTAAAAGGTGAAGTTAATTTTATGGGGGTTGCATATGACACCCCTATATTTTATGAAATCTTTTACTGTTTAATTTATTCTTTTTTTATATTTGTCTTTTCATAGAACCCTATGTTTACCTTATGTTACATGCAACACTGAGTTGAAATGAAGCATGACATAATATTAAAATATTATTATTTAATGTGATAGTTTCCACCTCGTTGTTAGAATGAAGGTTATGAATACTATAATCAAAATTATGATAATATTGTTTAAATATATATATAGAATAAATTCCTCGGTGAAAAATAAATTATAAATTGAATTAAAACCATTTTGAAAAATAAAGGAAATTCTCTATTTGAAAAATTATTTTTATGTGCAATGGGATGTTTTATATCATTCAATTAACCAAATACTGATTTTTGTGTTTAAAATGAATTTTAAATATTATATATTCAATAAAATTTTTAACATTATCCGTATATGTTTTCTATACAAGAGATAAAAATTAATCCAATTTTACTATTAAGAAACTACATAACAAAAACAGTTTCACACATTTTTTATGCAATTATAATAATATTACTTGATAAATAATTTCATAAAATGTTTTTTAAAATAATATTCATTATTAAATCATAATTTCAATATTATTTTAGAATGATTTTTTGGTAATTTTATGGAATGATTCATTTGTTGATGAATAGTGAAAAAAATTGAATTTTCATTTAAAAATGTCATCTCCTATAAATTTTTTATAATGATATATTTTATTTCAAATTATTTTACTGTTAAAAAAGTTCTATTTTATATCAATTTATCCAATTTATTTTATTGAAATAAATTAAATTTTTGGGTTTTATATATAAACATTTCTTACTTTTTAACTTTTTCTATTTAAAAAACTTCATTCTTGTCGTATCTGAGGGATTAATTTTAAATTAAAATTTTCACATCTATGAATGTGATTTGGAAAAAAGATTCCCTAATTAGAATCAGAATAATTAATTTTTTATAATAATTTCAACATAATTATTTACCAAAATGAATAGTTAATGAGTTAAAAATTATTTAACACGATTAAAGTAAAAAGGGGTTTATGAGGGGATAAACTGAAAAGATAAGGGTAAAAAAGCTCTATACACATATCTAGAAACTATTTTCGAAAATTATTTTTGACTATTAAACCTTTATGGTTTTATAATGTTCTAATATGGTCGATGTTTACATATTAAAAATGCGGGGGAGCTTATTTCATTACAAAAATATGAAGTGTGTCCTCTCCCCCACATATAAAAGGTCATCCCCTCTCCCCTCTTATTCACACCATCCATCCAATTTGGTTCTGATAATAATTTCCCAAATCACATCCCAACTTCCCTCCCCTAATCCTATAACCCTTATTCAGGATTTAAATCCGACATAGTAATGATTTAGTGAAATCTTAATAGTATAACTGAAAAATACATAATGTTCATCAATGAGCATCGTTATTTTATTTCTTTATAAACCAATTTAAATTATTTTTAATCCATGATGATATAATAAATTCAATATGTTATATATAATTTTATTTTTTTATAACAAGGTGATTACCTAAAACTTTCTCCACTTCCATCAAATGGATTACAAAATCACCATTCATGTGTTTGGAAAACTCTGACCTCACTGACCGATGTCATTGGTTTTTCCCTTATCACGTCTAGATGTTTGACATAATTATGGGTTTACTATTTATATATTATATTTATGGTATTATTATACATTTTCAATTATTTTATCATAAATTACTTTATGGTATCAATTTTTTTTGTAATAGGATAACGTTTCTTTTGTATACGGAAGACTACAGCCTCACAAAGAGACATTATTCATTCACACTATACATGGAAGGTTATAAGGGTAATTTTAATGACTCCATCTAATATATATGAATTGTGTATGATATTAAATACATACATATCATTATAAAAATATAATATATATCATTTTCTTCCTTATCTTTAACTTATTGAAATATGATAACATCACTCGTGTATGTGTGGACAACTGCCTCCATGAAGTGATGTGGATATCTTTTAATCACTACAAAACATATATGATATATACAACTATATTTAAATAAATAGTATATTTTTTTCTTGAAATTATTATCATTCTGAAATTATATGTTATTACCTACCTCATTTCATTAATAGATAATGAAAAATAGAAATGTTACTTATTCGTACATACGACTTACCGTCTCCATGAACATGATGTACTAAATTTCTCAAAAATCATTAATTATTCATTTTAAAATTATATATGATGTATTAATATGATAATTATTTCATCACTATTATTTTAATGTAATGTTCTTTGATTAGGAGGACAAAAAATATAACAAAACAAAACATTTAAGAAAAAAGCAATTATTACATGAAAAATAAATTTAATATGGAATTGTTAACAAATTTTCATAATCAAATCATATATGGTATTATAAATATAAATATGGATCTTTAATAGAATCATAATAAACTTATATTTATTATATAATAGTTTTTAATGAGTATGAAGGAATTCAAGACTTAATGTTAGTGAATTTTTCTGTAATTTTCCTTCTCTGAGACATATGTCATGTTATGAACATATATTCTTTGAAAAGGTGTAAATAATTCCTCATTTACATTTAATATAATGAATTTATTAATCCTTATGATATTTTAATTTTCATTTTATGTAATTACTTCATGTGTTTTATGATTTAATGTTACTAAAGTGTTAAAGGCTATGTTATACAATATCATTGTTTATGGAGATGTTTATGGAGATTATTTATGATTAAGTTTTTAATGTTGAAGACACATGATCTACCTCTCAATAATTATCATGATTTTTTATCCACTGGTAATTTGCAATAACTTCATGTAATGGTTCCATTTTTACAATCATTGGTAGATTAAATAAATAAGATTTTTTTATTAAAATATGACATTATTTCTCTCTTCGGTTGGAAATCGGCTTTCTTCCAAAACTATGTTTAATAAAATTTTATTCAAAAATAATATTATTACTCTCTAAAGAATTTTAAAATGAGTTTTTAACATTAAATAATTTTTTTTATTTTTTTTGAAGATAATCATCAGGTCTTTTTCAAAATAATTCCCTTTCAAATTTTACTGAAAATGTGAAAATAATATTTGTTTCTAACATGCATGACATGAACATTATTTCCCACTATCATGCCCACTCAATGTTTTCAAGAATCCTTTACATGTTTTCAATTTCATTTTCATATAAAATTATTTTCTAAATATTTGTAAAAATTTATTTTCTAATGAATCGATTCAAATGAAATGGTTTTGGAATGATTTTTATGTTCTAAATATCATTTTTACAAGAGGAAAGAATATTTTCCCAAAGAAATGTATTAAAATATTTTTAAAATAATAATTTATATGTTTTTTAGTTTTTTTTAAGAAAAATATTTTCAAAATGTTTTATACTTTAAAAAATGATTTTCAATGAAAATATATTTTCCTTAAAAATTGTCCCAAGTAGTCTTTCAAAATTATTTTCAATCTAAGGAGAAAGTCATTGAGTTTACATATGATTTAATATGGATATGATCCAAGGGTACAATAATATTTATTTCTCTAAATAGTTTATTTTTATGACGAAAATATGTTTATGAGACCTGTTTCTATTACACAGGTTATACAATGATAAGATTATTTTTAAACCTTATTTTTTTCTACATTATATTCTTTGATGAAATTATGAAATACTTATGAATCCTATTTCTATTCCATATGTCATGTAATGATAAATGTTTTTGAAACACATTTCATTTCATGGTTTATGAAATGATGTATTTGTTTAAATCATTTGTAATATATATGTGTTATATTGGTTGTGTAATGGTGGTTACATTATAAAAAAGGATGGTGGTTATTATATGACCAATGAATGGTGTGACCTTTATATCTCACCAATGAATTGGGTAAAAAATTATATATCATGAGATATACAGGACTGGAATGGAGAGTGAACCTTATTTAGTAAGGAACGTTGTCCACTATGTTTGTATTATAAGTCAACCATGAAAACATTGATAATATATGTGGACCTATCATTCACATCTATAATGTTATAAATGAACCTAATTACATATTCAGAATGTTATACATGAACCTGAGTATATTTTCAAAATGTTATGAGTGACCCTATCTTTTATGTACATAATGATATGCATAGATCTAGCTGTATGTCCATCAGTTTGTATGTGGTCATGATTTCATTCCCATAACATAATGATGGAAACTATTTATATTTTTACATTATTAAAATGTTATAAGATGATGTGTATGAAACAAATGTAGTCTTTATGCCAATTTTATACTTTCATGGCCATGTTCTTTGATTCCCGTATGGTTCATGTCTTAGGATCCTACAATCCTTATTCCATTACCACAATTTATGATATATGATAGTTTGGGTATGAACATCATAATATATGGTATTTGTCACAAACCATTATTCTTATCTTTTTCATTCACATGAACATATATTTATAACTATTTTGTTTACCCTTATTAACTACTTGAGCTTGCTCATTCATATGTTTCCTTTCCCATATTTATAAAGAGGGATTTTATATAGGGTATGACTATAAATATAACTATATGGAATGATCTTTGTGTGAAACATTGGAGATAATTCACTAGAGTAGAATATTTTTTTTCAACATTTTAAATGACACTAAACGATTATAGTCCTCAGACATATTTTTATGAAATGTAATGAATATTTTTCATAAAATATGTAATATCCATGTATGAAAAGCCTAGGTGTATATAAAGTGGGAGGATACTGACAAGGATATGGAAAATGAGATTATTTATAATTAGTGAAAATATCATAATTTAATCTAGGTCCACCCTTTCTTCATCCAACATAATATTTATCCACATTTCGATCTATTAATATCCACATACATGGCTCCCTCTAAGTCACGCCCTCTTCGATGGATAGATCTCCTTCACCCCATGCATGAATCAACCAAAGTATAATTTTTTGAGACATATAACTACTTTTATGGCTCCCCTTTTTCCTATTATTCCTCTCTTACAAGGTCAAGGGGTGTTCTACTTGATGTCTCTAACATTCCGAATTTCCTTGTTGTTTGTTCGGAATATTTATTTCTTTTTATTTAGAGTGAACCAGTGGCCTATATGGGACCCATTTTCTCCCCCAAACATATGTTTGGGGGTACCTATTCCTGTCAATAATAATGCCAGTTTTCCTTGATTGTATGAATAAATCAGTTAAGTCAACCATGTCATTAAATGACCGTAGATTAATTAAATGTTTCAAATTGAGTTATATGAGTTTAATGTTTGGATGATCATTCCATGATGTCTAAAAAAGGCAATTACAAGTGAAATGTGTACTTGTGGAATTATCATTCCGATGTATTGATTTCATTAAATTCAAAATAATGTATTAAATATTTTATGTGGAAATTTTTGTTTTAACAGATATTAGTGAAATAGAATTTTCATCCATAAATAATTGTAAATTTATTTCACATTTGAATTAAATATAACAGAATGTTTAGGGAAGATTTATAAAATGTTGTGTTTTGTTATAGTATGGTTTCAGTAAAGTAAAATGGAAAATACCATTTATAAAGAGAGATTAAATTAAAAAATTAATAGTTGAAATTATGAGAATTTGAATCATTGTCATGGTAATGTTAAATCACAATGAAGATTCTAGGTAATTACATAGGTTTTACCAAAAGTATCATTTTATTATAGAAGGTTATAAATGGTTTATAAAGAGGAATATGGAGAGTGGTTCTATATTAATCTTATATCATTTTTAAATATGATTTTGTTATAAATTTATATTTGTTAATTGAGTTTCTATTCATATAATTATTAGTTTTGAATTTATTTGAAGTATTTCATATAGTCTGTATATTCCACATTGTTCTAGAATAACATGGGTAAGACTTTGATTCCATTAGGGGACTCATGTTGTAAAGACCCAAAACCTACTCTTCTATATTTGGTGCTAATATAATATATTTTTTTTAAAAGAGAACTGAATATTACATATTGCATTTTAAATTCCCAAACCTTTTCCAATCTATATTTTTATGAAAGAGACAACACTAAATAATTTACTATTTTTGTAAAAAATTTAAAATAAAAAAACTATCTTTATTAAATTGTTCTAAATTAAAAAGAGAAGTATTATATCATATAATTTATAAGAAAACAATGAAAATATTTCTAAAATACAAGATGATAATTAAATTCACTAGTTAGGGTTTTAAAACTAGGTCAAACACTTTAATTAAAAATTATTTTAAAAATTATTCTAAAAGAATTCATATAAAATATAAATATTTGATATATATAATAATTTTAAAAACAATTAAAATTTTCTTATAATTTTGAAATATCATTTTAAAAATACTTCATTTAAAAACGTGTATAGTTAACTTAAAAAATAATTAAATAATGTAATTATTTTTATGGATTAAAATGATACTCGATAGATCATGTAAAATCCTTGTGGGTTCAAAGGAGTGTCACTGGTGGGACAAAATTCCTATGAGTTCATGGTTTTACCTTACATTCCACCTCATCTCTTCTAATCTGCAAGCTCCATATTTTAAAATATGAAAACATTTGTCTGAGATCCATCATTCTATTGAATAAACAATTAAACAACTAAAACCCTTCATAATTTATATGATTTATTTTCATAGTTGAAAATAAATTTATACACACAATACTATTTTAAAAACCAATTTTCCATAAAACATTTTAATGCATCATGAAATCCATGTATTCAATATTTATGAAAAAATTCCATGAAATCTAAATTAAATTTAGGAGTGTTCTGTAAATTCACAGATTGTCGATGATATTAAAATGAATAGACATGTCGATATGAAAATTCCACATCAATGATTTTAATTTATAAAAAATTATAATATGGTTTTAAAAAAAATTGAAATGAATATTCATTTGAAAATTATACATATAAAAGTATATTAGGAAATAATTTTTTTAATGATACTAATAATACTATAATTATTCTTCCATAAAGTATCTACCAAAATATTAATTTATAACTTGGAATCATTATTCTCTTTTGTAAAATATTCTTAAAAATATAAAATTATTATTCTTTTTAAATAATATAACACCTTTAACATAAAATAAATAGTTCACTTACTTACAATAAAAAATTTATAAACCATAACATTATAGAATTATTTTCTTTTAAAATAATATTTTTAATTTAATAAAAAACATTTATTATTAAAACAAGAATATAAATTTCAGTTTAATGGGGTTTTCTCTAAAAGATGAACATTTTAGAGGAATTTGTAAAACTCAATTCCATTTACAAAATTTGGAATTGAAAATAAATAAATAAATCATGTCCTGTAAATATTATTGAAGAATATTGAAATCTTAATGCTTTCTCTATTTGTTAATCTTATATCTCTTCTAACTCTCCCTATGTATAGTTTATAGGTGAACTTATTATAGAGAACAATGAAGGATGGATTATATATATAGATGCATTATATCACTATTTAGATATATATGCATTTATAATATCTGAGCTATCTATAACTTCTTTGATTATAAACCAAAATTGTGGGGAAAGCATGATATATATATATTGTAGTAACTAGTTATGAATGGAAATGATGATGTTTTATATTAAAAGAATATTAATTAAATCGTAAAACTGTTGATGCATTTTATATTCTATAATTGATTAGATTAGTTTAGTGATGATTATTTATGAAGAATCATTTAAAACGAGTCCAAACAGACCGAAGGCATTGAAAAAAACAAATTCAAATTTATATCAACATTGAATCTAGCCAGTGATAGGCTCAAATTTATTTGAAAAGAAAAAGGGAATCAATAAAATTTGACAATAGGATAATTTTATGAAAAGGGGTAGATGAAACCATTGAAAATTGGGTAAATGAATTGTAGGTAACATAAAAAATAATAAAATAACTATTGAGGACAACTGATGATGAAATGTAGATGAAATTTAAGAAAAATATGAACATCTTAATATTTTAGATGAAAATGATGGAATTGAAAAAACTATAATGCATTCAATTTATGATCTATATATTGAATGAAAAACATAAAAAATAAGATTGAATCCAAAAAACTATGAAAACCTCTTCACAATTCTGATCTAGTTGGTGTTTGATCCAAATCAAGTATTCTTCTATTCTAAACCCATCCTATTCACCAGATATGTGCTTGATTACTAATGCGCTCAGCTCTTGACCTCACTTGAACTCCTCCTCTGTCATGACTGAACCCTCCTTGCAATAATCCTTTTTCGAGCTTGGTTCCATCATTTAAAGATCTTCACTCTCTCTCTAGAAGTTCTTTGGCTCTAAACCCTCATATCTGATTTCCACATCCCCATTATTATCATAGAATTTTATTTTTATTTTATTATTCTTTTCATATTAATAATTATGATATCATAAAATGATAATTTTTATATAGCCTTAATAATTTTGTTTACTAATTATTTATAATCATATAAAACAATAAATATTTATTATTTATTTATAATTTATAAATAAATGATAATTTACATAATTGAATAATAATAATAATATTCTTATAACAATAAATATTACCTTTAATTATCAGGACATTATTATAAAACATTATGATCATTCATAAAAAAATTTTAAATTTAATAATACTCTCAAATATATATATATATATATTTATAATTGTAATTATCATAATATATTTTATATTAAACTTATAAATATAATTTTCATTGATTAATAAAAATCATTTCAAAAATGATTTTATAAAAACAGATTTTTCATTTCTTTAAATGTAACATTTATTTAATAATTATTATTTATAATAACTTCATAGTTCAAAATAGTTCCACATTTATAAAATTTTTACTTGTTTATAGTTTTTTATATTAAATTTAAATCAAATCTTATTTCATAGAATAACTAATTTATTTAAAAATATTATTACAAAAGATTTGAAAAATATATTTGTCATTAAAGCATAATTAAAAAATTTAATATTTAATTATGTATAATAAATTTGAAATATAAAATAAAATATTCTAATTATATAAAAATATATTTTGAATGAATAATATCAATTAGAAATTTTGTGCATGGTACATTTTCCCCCTTTCAAAATAATTTCCTACTCAGGCTTCATTCATTGAAATGAGAAAAACATGAATTTCCATCATTATAAATAATAAAACTTATAATTTAAAATGTTACAAAATTATATAAGAGTCCTAATGAAAATTTATATCAGGTAAATTTTTTCCCCATAGACATAATCTAATCTCCAAAGTTGTCTAAACAATTACTTTGAGAAAAAATTTAATGACCTTCAATCCACGCTTTCGAATTCAGTACATGTAACAACCCGAGATTTTATGATAAGTATTCTTTTTGAATTATTTTATTTCATGTGTTTTATGCTACACCAGGATTATCTTGTTCTATATGCAACACCATATTAGCTTGCAGTATACGCAACACAATTCTTGGATCGTTTTACACACAATTTCATGTTCATTTGATAGAATTTATTCTAGGCAACATTGAGTATATATATATATATTCAATGTATAAATGAAATATTGTTGGATTTTGTTATACGCAACAACAAAGGAGTCTTGCACTACACACAACCCTGACTTGGCTTTCATTACACGCAATCACGACCTTCCTCGATAGCATGTGTTGCACGCAATACCGAGTTTCACTAAACAACGATATATGGTTATAATATTATCACGAACTAGTCGTTATAAATAGAATTAACCACATTATTAATTTTAAAACATTATTATTCATCTTATAAATTTTCTAAAACATTTTTTGTGATCAAAATATTGTTTTCGGGTAAAATAAGTATTTTTCAAAAAATGCAGTTTTGCCGCCTTTTGATGGCGCACCCACTTTAAATCTTGTTTTCGAAATGTTTATAAGTTAAACATTACAAAATAAAATTATTCTTTGGAATAAGGATATAAAATTTTACCTTGTATAAAAATTTCATGTTATTCTGATAACTTTCATATTTTAATGAATAGTAAAAACTCACTATATTTTAATTAAAAACAACATTTTTCATCGTAATAATTTATGTGGTTAAATTATAATATTTAGTGGTCATAAATTATAATTAGAATATATTTTTACCATTTAATATAATTTATGTCATTATCATTGATTTTACCTTGAATTCGGAGGTCAAATCAATTCAATCTTTTGTAATGTTTTAAACAAAAATCTGTTTTCTTTCAACAATGGGATTAATTTTAATTTACTTTCTGCAAATTCTGGGTATTTAATTTGGAAAAAATGGATTCCATATTTTGAATCAGTGGGTCTAAATTATATTAATAGAGTACTTTTTATTTTTGGGAATTATGAATAGTAACTACGGTAAATTTTATTTACCATAGTTAAAGGTAAATCGAGTAATTAAGGGTAAATATAATATTATAAAATTACCTTAACACCTGCCAAAATTTTATTGGATGACTAAAGGTAGACCCATATCACCTAAGGGTCGGATTAGAATCATTTAATGGAATTTTTTCAATGAAAATAACTTAATTATTATTAAAACCAAAGAAAGTGACAACATGTCACTCTCTTAAATCTTATAAGTATATTTATTTTAATTTAGTGATAAACTTCATGAAACTTCGAACATGAATAGTATCCAAAAATATAGTGAAATTATCCACATCATATGAATTTATTTATAATTTTTAGGGATTAAATAATTATCATTAATTGTGACACAATAGTGATGCAGAAATTGTTTATCTAGTGAAAAATCAAGAATATAGTTTTTATTAAAATAATAGTGATCCTAAAAGGCAAAAACCCTAACCAAAACTTATTGGTCATGTAAATTTAAACCCTAACCATCCAATTGTCGAATATTTGACCATTTGGAGCCTTATAAAAGCGATTATGACACTTATATTAGTTTATTTTAAATGATGCCAAAGTTGTCACCTTCATAATATAAAAAATATACCAATTTAAATATTGTGATTTTAAGATGATAAATATGATTAAAAGTATTATTGTGAAAGGTAATGAACTTATATTCATCATTGGATTTTATTTTTAATTTTTATTTAACAAATAAGTATATTAAATAATTATACAAAAATGATGTAGTAATTATTTTATTAAGAGATAAACCAAATAAATGATTTTAAAAATAATAAAATAAATATTATATGAACTATTTAATGTGCTCCACTAATTTTATAGATACATATGACCATTTATGAATCTATTAATGCTTTTATTTCGAACATATCTTCTGTATATATTTTATTTAAATTCAAACAAATGAATAGTGTCAAAATTGACAATATTGTTATTTTATAAAAATAACATATTATAAAATTGTTTAAAAATCACAAAAAAAAATTAAATATTATAAATATAAATTTATATGCTATAAAATTTTATAAAGTATCCAATTATGTAAAATTCACAACAAATAAGTAATTATTTTTTATAATTGAAAATTTTTAATTTTATTACCACAAATAAAATTAAATTAATTAAATAAGGATAAATCAAGATGATAATGTTGCAAATAAATTCCTAACATGTCTAAATTTTATTTTTTGATTATATTACAACCCTATCTCATCAAATATTCGAATATGAGTCATTTTTGGAGGTTTTTAAGTGGAGTTAGATTTATTATAAATTAATATTTTTATGATTTACAAAGGTGCCACACTCCTCCCTTATAAAAGGGAACCTCCTCCCTCTCTTCCTTACACTAATTTGTTCCTTTAAGCTCGGCCAAATCCTGCCCATTTACCTTCTAAACTTCCCTAGAAACATCCTAGAGGTCATGGTCTTCTTCAAACAACAAATTTAGTACCCTAAGAGGATGATTCAAAGAGGCGTTTCAAAGAAGAGGAGGTTCAGATATGTATGAAGCATATCAGACCTAAGGTAAGGGATAATTATTACAATATTGTTCTTATCTGAGATTGTTTATTCGTAAGTATTTACTAGGGTTATTGTTCTCATCCATGTCCATGTTTCCTAAAAATGCTTCCATGTATGTTTAAAGTCCATTTTACCCATTTTTGACTTTCACTACTTGGTATGTAAGAATTTTTTTTACCATATGAGGTAATTTTTTACTTTTCCGGAAAAAGTATGAGAATAATGTTTTTTTAACTTATACGGCATGAGAGGAATTTTTACAATTTTATAAAGCCTTATTTCCATGAAGCTTCCTCCAAATGATTTCATGACTATTTTCAGCAAAATCAATTTCTTCTAAAATTGCATGACATTTTGTGAAAAGAAAATGATTTTGAAGAAGAAAGGATATTTTCCTCAAGAATTCATTTCAAGTGTTTTATCAAAACCATTTTTCATCTAAGATGACATTATTTCATATGTCTATGTTTCAAATATCATGTCTTTATGATTTACATGGTTTCACTTTCCTTATTATGAAATGATATCCATTTATTTTATATGGATTATGTGATGATGGGATGATGTTTATGAAACCCATTTTATTCGTTGGGTTATTATGAATGATGTATGTTTATTTTGTGGAACAAGTAAGAATGATTTCATTATGAGATGGGTGGGACCTATATCTCCCTCCAATGAATTGGGTAAAGATTTATATCTCATGAGATAGACATGGATAGAACGGCAAGTTAAATCAGTTCAGTAATACAGGACTGGAACAAGGAGTGAACTTGATTCAGAAAGGGACTTTGTCCACTAAGATGGTCTTGGCAGCAATGCCTTGGCTAATATGGAAATCATATCATGTGCTTAATGGTTTCCAAAATTACATGTTTTATTCCCATGCTATTTTATCATTATTAATGTTTCTTTATGATCTATGCCTTACGTAATTCCATGTTTTATGTCATTGCTCATGATTTTGATGTTTAAACATTATGTTCATGTTTTTAAGTTCAAATGTTTATGGTATTTTTTATTTTATCCATTCTTACCCTTACTGAGCATTTGAGATCACCACTTTTATGTTTTCTTTTCCCCAGGATATAAAGAAAGGTTTTAGGATTAAAAAAAGGGAAGATCATTATGGGAGATGTTGAAGATCTTTCACCACGATTAGAAGATTATATTCTGAGCTTCCAAAGACACTAAACTATTACTGTCCTTATGTGTCTATTTTTATTTTGTACTAAGTATTCCTCAAAAGTAATGTAATGTCCATGTATGTCAATCTTCGGGACTCTACAGTTGGTATCAGAGAAAAGTGTTAGTCAACCTTTGGAAACTAGGATGCGATAACTTTAGTGATATCCCTAGAGATATTTCTAAGGTATGTCTAGGGATGTCCCTAAGGTTAAGTATACGTATATTTTATAGTCCTAGAATTGTACTAATGTTCTTAGAATTAAACCTAATATGTTAGATATTTGAAGGTAATCCCGCTTTATTATGTTGTTTTCCCTAGAATGATTTTTTCCTCTCACAGAATTCTTTTTATGTTTTAGTCAATGGAGGGAACCAGAATGAATTCGGTTAACATTGAATCCAATGGACAAATTGGTGACTATGAGCAATGAAATTGCGTAATTCCTAGAGAGAAAGATTTTGTGATTATGCCAAATCAGTCATTGTGATATATGATTAACAAGGTGAAATTTAGTGGTATTCCTAAGTAATCAAATAAAAGGAAGATGTAATTTTATGCATGTTCACATAGTGAGGAGCATAAAGAAAGGAAGATTGAGATTTCCAAAGAAGGGAAGAAGAACCTTGAAGAATATCTCAAATGGAGGGACAAATGTTATCTGTGTGGAGAAAAGGTTTATAGAGTGATATAATGTTATGGAGGTCAATGTATTATCTGTGGAGAACATGGGAATTACCCAACTCAATGCCCTAACCGAAGAGGTTACATCTAAATCAAGGAAGGACTTATTCCATGACAGTCATTGAAGAGGATGGTTTGAAGTGTTTATGTATTGGTAATCAAAAATAATGTTGTTGCTGTACTTTTATGGTATATTGGAATACCTATATATTGGTCTATTGTGGATTTCCATAAAAATATAGCATTAGTAACCATGGAATGTGATTGAGATATTTTTGGAAAGAAGATGATATTCGCATAATGAAGGGATTAAGAGAAACTGAAACGTTTGATAGTATTCATGAGCTCATGACTGATATAAGGAAATAGTTATATCATGGTTTGAGTATATAGAATTTTGGGGTTTTGGTATGTGGAAAGAGTTAAATTTTGATAGCACTCATGTTTTCACTAAGATTCAATGGTTATTCATTTTTCAAGAGAATACATGATTAAGGTCTTCGAATGTTTGGAATGTGACCAACAAGACATATCTTATGATATATGGGGATCAACTATGGTATTAACATGCTTGTTATATGAAATCTCTAGTAATCGTTTTCACTATAGTATGACAATGGACTGCAATATTATGGATAATCCTAAAGATTGGAATGGATTATGTTGGACATAAATTAGTATTGTTTAAGGGTAGAACTTTTTAGATATTATTGATGGGATGTTATAATAATGTAGTTTTAGAAAATGGATAACCTACAGGACGGGCGACATCCCATCGCGTCGGACAAGGATGTGGGAAACGAACCCACAACCGAAGTGCGACTGGCCTTTATCGCCTTCCACTAGCCTAAAGGAAGTCCCAGTTTAGTAGAAAATAGTTTTATTATATTAAGCTGTATGATATATGAAGTATAAGTCCGTTTTAGGAACCATATATGATTAATCTCACTATAGATCGACTAATGTATATTTAATACCTTTTGCTAACCTTTTGTTTGAGAAAGATGGAATGAAACATCATTCTATCACATGATCTTCTAACACTTCATGAATAAAAAATTCAACTTCATTTCTTTAAGAGATGAAGTGGAAATTTTTCAACGCACAAACAACAGTGAGATTGTACCAAAATAAAGTAACTATTCAAATTCAAATTCTTTACCTTTAGGCAAATGATCTTGAAAACCACAAATGTTGTCCTAGTTCCCTTATATCCGATGAATTAGATGGTACCCTAGATCATAAAAAATTTATGGCTTTTTGATTGTTGGATTTTTCATAGCCATGTCCTCTACCACTCTCCATCAGAACTTGATGGTTATATTTTTCATCCATATCAATATTTTCACCTATGTTATCCTATGTGGAAACCCAGTTATTAGTTAATTTGGGTTACCATTACGTTTCATACATTAGTTTTTAAAGTTATTTTTTGGTATATCATTTTACGATGTGTGTTGCAATTAAAGAAACTTTCAAGTAGAAACCCATGTATAACCCCGATGAATTTCAAGGGCCAAATTCATTTTAAGGGGGGTAGAATGTAACACCCTGAGATTTTATGATAAGCATTCTTTTTAATTTATTTGATTTCATGTGTTTTATGCTACACCAATATTATCTTGTGCTATACGCAACACCGTATTTGCTTGCAGTATACGCAACACAATTCTTGGATCGTGTTACACACAATTTCATGTTCATTTGATAGAATTTATTCTACGCAACATTGAGTGCATATATATATATATATTCAATGTATAAATGAAATATGGTTGGATTTTCTTATACGCAATAACAAATGAGTCTTGCACTACACGCAACCCTGACATAGCTTTCATTACACGCAATCGCGACCTTCCTCGATAGCATGTGTTGTACGCAATACCGAGTTTCACTAAACATTGATATATTGTTATAATATTATCACGAACTAGCCGTTATGAATAGAATTAACCACATTTTGAATTTTATGACATTATTATTCATCTTATAAATTTTCTA
The DNA here is from genome assembly GCA_963277665.1 of Viscum album. NCBI lineage: Eukaryota > Viridiplantae > Streptophyta > Magnoliopsida > Santalales > Viscaceae > Viscum > Viscum album. The sequence goes on from OY728158.1 coordinate 1,472,917,956, forward strand.
AAACATTTTATGTGAACAAAATAAATTTTTCGGGTAAAATAAGTGTTTTTCAAAACATGGAGTTTTGCCGCCTTTTGATGGCGCACCAACTTTAAATCTAGTTTTTGAAATGTTTATAAGTTCAATTTTACAAAATAAAATTATTCTTTGGAATAAGGATATAAAATGTTACCTTGGATAAAATTTTCATGTTATTCTGATAAATTTCATATTTTAATGAATAGTAAAAACACGCTATATTTTAATTAAAAACAACTTTTTTCATCGTAATAATTTATGTGGTTAAATTATAATATTGAATGGTCTTAAAGTATAATTATAATATATTTCTACCATTTAATATAATGTATGTCATTATCATTGATTTTACCTTGAATTCGTAGGTTAAATCAATTCAATCTTTTGTAATGTTTTAAACAAAAATCCGTTTTCTTTCGACAACAGGATTAATTATAATTTAATTTCTAAATCTTCTATGTATTGAATTTGAAAAAATGGATTCCATATTTGGAATCAGTGGGTCCAAATTATATTAATAGAGTACTTTTTATTTTTGGGCATTATGAATAGTAACTATGGTAAATTTTATTTACCATAGTTAAAGGTAAATTGGGTAATTAAGGGTAAATATATGATTATAAAATTACCCTAACACCTGCCAAAATCTTATTGGATGACTAAAAGACGACCCATATCACCTAAGGATCGGATTAGAATAATTTAATGGACTTTTTTCAATGAAAATAACTTAATTATTATTAAAACCAATGAAAGTTACAACATGTCACTCTCTTTAATCTTATAAGTATATTAATTTTAATTTAGTGATAAAATTCATGAAACTTCGAACATGAATAGTGTAAAGAAAGCTAATGAAATTATCTAAATCATATGAATTTATTTATAATTTTTAGGGATTTAATAATTATCATTAATTGTGACACAATGGTGATGCAGAAATTGTTTATCTAGTGAAAAATCAAGAATATAGTTTTCATTAAGCTGATAGTGATCATAAAAGGTACAAAACCCTGACCAAAACTTATTTTTCATTTAAATTTAAACCATAAACATCCAATGGTTTATTTTTTGTCAATTTGGAGCCTTATTAAAGCAATTATAAAACTTATATTATTTTCTTTTAAATGATACCAAAGTTGTCACCATCATAATTTAATAAATATAACAATTTAAATATTGTGAATTTAAGATGATAAATTAGAGTAAAAGAATTATTGTGAAAGGTAATAGATTTATCTTCATTATAGGATTTTATTTTTAATTTTTATGTATCAAATAAGTATATGAAATAATTATACAAAAATGATGTAGTAATTATTTTATTAAGAGATAAACCAAATAAATGTTTTTAAAAATAATAAAATAAATATTATATGAACTATTTAATGTTCTACACTAATTTTCTAGATACATATGACCTTTTATGAATCTATTAAAGCTTTTAGTTCGAACATATCTTCTGTATATATTTTATTTATATTCAAACAAATGAATAGTGTCAAAATTGACACTATTGTTATTTTATAAAAATAACATATTATATAATTGTTTAAAAATTACAAAAATATTTAAAAATTATAAATTTACATTTATATGGTATAAAATGTTATAAAGTATCCAATTATGGAAAATTCACAACAATTAAGTAATTATTTGTTATAATTGAAAATTTAGAATTTTATTACCACAAATAAAATTAAATTGATTAACTAAGGATAAATCAAGATGATAATGTTGAAAATAAATTTCTAACATGTCTAAATTATATTGGTTGATGATATTACAACCCTATATCATCTCATATTCGAATATGAGCCATTTGTGGATGTTTTTAAGTGGGGTTATATTTATTATAAATTATTATTTTTATGATTTTCAAAGCTTCCCCTCTCCTCCCTTATAAAAGGGAACCTCCTCCCTCTCTTCCTCACACTAATTTGTGCCTTTAAGATTGGCTAAACCCTGCCCATTTCCCTTCTCAACATCCCTAGAAACATCTTAGAGGTCATGGTCTTCTTCAAAGACCAATTTTAGTACCCTAATACGAGGATTCAAAGAGGCGTTTCAAATAAGAGGAGGTTTGGATACGTACAAAGCATATCGGACTTAAGGTAAGGGATATTTATTCCAATATTATTCTTATATGAGATTGTTTATTCATATGTATTTACTGGGGTTATTTTTCTCATCCATGTCCATGTTTCCTAAAAATGGTTTCATATATGTTTAATGTTTTTTTACCCATTTTTGACTATTACTACACGGTATGTAAGGAATTGTTTTTACCATACGAGGAACTTTTTTATTTTTCCGGCAATAGTATGAGAATAATGATTTTTTTAACTTATACGGCCAGAAAGGATTTTTTACGGTTTTATAAATCCTTATTTTCAGGAAGTTTCCTCCAAAATATTTCATGACTATTTTCAACAAAATCATTTTCTTCTAAAATTGCATGACATTTTGTGAAAAGAAAATATTTTTGAAGAAGAAAGGATATTTTCCTCAATAATTCATTTCAAGTGTTTTATCAAAACCATTTTTCATCTAAGATGAAATTATTTCATATGTGTATGTTTCAAGTATCATGTATTTATGATTTACATGGTTTCACCTTCCTTACTATGAAATGATATCCATTTCTTTTATATGGATTATGTGATGATGGGATGATGTTTATGAAACCCATTTTATTCGTTGGGTTATTATGAATGATGTATGTTTATTTTGTGGAACAAGTAAGAATGATTTCATTATGATACAGGTGGGACCTATATCTCCCTCCAATTAATTGGGTAAAGATATATATCTCATGAGATAGACATGGCTGGAACGGCAAGTTAAACCGGTTCAGTAATACAGGACTAGAACGAGGAGTGAACTCGATTCAGAAAGGGACTTTGTCCACTAAGATGGTCTTGGCAGCAATGCCTTAGCTAATATGGAAATCATATCATGTGATTAATGGTTCCCAGAATTACATGTTTTATTCCCATGCTATTTTATCATTCTTAATGATTCTTTATGATCCATGCCTTACATACTTCAATGTTTTATGTCATTTCTCAAGCTTTTGATGTTTAAACATTATGTTCATGTTTTTATGTTCAAATTTTTATCGTATGTTTTATTTTATCCATTCTTACCCTTACTGAGCATTTGAGCTCACCCCTTTTATGTTTTCTTTTCCCCATGATATAAAGAGATGTTTTAGGAATAAAAAAAGGGAAGATCTTTATGGGAGATGTTGAAGATCTTTCACAACGATTAGAAGATTATATTCCGAGCTTCCAAAGAAACTAAACTATTATGGTCCTTGTGTGTCTATTTTTGTTATGTACTAAGTATTCCGCAAATGTAATGTAATGTCCATGTACGTCAAGATTCGGGCCTCTACAATGATAAAATTATGTATATTTTTAATATAAAAGGTAATTGAATATAACACACTTTATTATATATTACTGGACATTTTATTTACTATGTTTTTCAATATTAGACTGTACTATACAATTTATCAGAGTGGTACCGAAATTAAAAAAAATACTGTTTCTCATGTGATACCTACAAAATCAATGTCATTCGGCTTAGAATTTCTAAAATTTATTTTAAAATATTTTTAAAATATAATATGAGCATTAAATTTCCCTCTAAAGGTTTTAAAACAAGTGAAAGCACATTAATAAATATTTATTTTATAATCTGTTTCTAAAAACATTATATCAATTATAAATATGTGATATATATAATAGTTTTCAAAACATTTGAAAAATACTTATTACTTTGAAAGTAAATTTCCAAAATACATCTGTATAAAAACAATTGTATTTATCCTCAAAAATCATTTGAAAAATATTAATATTTATAATGATTAAAATTATACTGGACAGATCGAATGAAAACATTGTGGATGGTTAGTAGTATCACTGGTGAGATAGCATCTTGATGGTGTTGTGGGTTCACCATATATTTTACCTCGTCTCTTTTCAAATAAACAAACCATATATTAATTTAAGAAAATATTTTTCTAAGATAATTTCCCATAAATAATACATTAAAACCATTAAAACCCATCGTAATTTTCTTTAATTAATTTTATAGTTGAAAATAAATTTCCACAGCCAATACTATTTGGAAAACCAATTTTTCATAAAGAATTTTATATATTGAAGAAATATATCTATTTAATAATTATTGAAGTGTGAATTTTAATTTAAATTAAATTTATCATTTTATTGTAAATTCGTGGATTCTCAATGATATGCATAATGCATGGCCATGTCGATATGAAAATGCAACATCCATAAATTCAATTTTTACAAATTTATGATATTTTTTAGTCAACTTTTCTGACATGAATATTCATTTGAAAATAAAACCAAAATAATTATAACTAGAAAATAATAATTTTTCAATAATAGTAATAATACTATTATTATACATTCATATATATTGAATGAAAATATTAATTTCTTACAAGAAAACTAAATTTTCATTTATAAAATAAATTTTATATTACAAAATTATAAATCTTTTTGAAACATATAACCCTTTAAACATAAAATAAATAGTATATTACTTAAAATAATAATTTTTATAAACATTAACATTATAGAATTTTTTTATTTAAAAGTAAATCCCTTACTGTAATATAAAACATTGATTTTAGAAATTATAACATAACATTAAATTTGACAAAAATTTCTAAAATTTGAACATTATAATGTTATTTTCAAAACTCCATTACTCATAAAAAATTGATAATTGAAATTAAATAAATAAAATGTATCCCTTACTGATTGTTTTAGAAGACTAAAATCTTTATACTTCTTCTATTTCATTATCTTCTCTCTGTTCCAACTCTCCCTCAACAAGGTTTCTAAGGGAATTTACTATAGAGAACTCAAGAGTATTCCTCACATATAGAGCCATTATTTTACTAGTTAGATATATATATATATATATTTATAATTCCATAAAGATCTATATATATATCAATAAAAACTCTAGGTCCCAGGTAAAGGATAATATATAATGTATATATATTGCATCAACTTGTCGAGAAGGAAAATAATGATATCTTTAAATTAAATGTTTATTAATAAAAACATAAAATGATAGATGTATATTAAATTTTATTATTTTATTAGATTATTTTAGTGATGTTTATTCATGGAGATTCATTTGAAACTAGACAAAGCTGGAAAAAATCATTGACCAAATCAGATTAAAATTAATATCAGCACTGAATCTATTTAGTTTTAGGAGAAAACGTATTTTAAAATTAAAAATAAATTTATAAATTATGATTCTAGAATAAATAGATGAAAATGGATAGTAGAAATCCTTTAAAAATGAAGTAAATTATTGTATTAAACTACAAAAAAATATGAAAATGGAAAAATAGGATAGACAATTATGGAAGGAAAATGAAATTGAAGAAAAAGATGAACTGTTTCCGACACTTTCGCCAGGGCGCACGCATCCATCTATGGAAGACGCACAACTATTTATTTCCCTGAATTCTCACTTTCCAAAGGCGGGTGGAATCCATTCCTTGTTCAGGGACGTTTTCTCCTTGATCGAAATGGGATAATGGGATGTTGGTTCTTCTTTCTGTGGATTCCTCCTCGAAACATGTCACTTAATATAAGTCTCCCTTATAGACAAAAGACATTGTTAATGAAACTCTTCCCCATGCCACATCCATATGGACACCAATTAATTACACTACTTCTGTTTGGACATTTCAAGGGGTCTGTTCTGGTCAGCAACCTTCGGTTGGGGGAGTAGTCACGTTGGACATCAATGGAATGTCTAGATACTGGGACACTGGTGCGTCTGGGTTTCTTCCCATTATTATAGGGCTTCTCGATGGTTTGGAAGCCCAAGGAGTCCCATGTAGGATGTGGGGAATTATATTCCATAGGAATGTATCTGAGATTTTCCTCAGCTTCCTATGTTTAACACAGGTTATGCCACAAGTTTAACGTCTTGTGGAGATGTATTGGACTAATTGAAACACTTACTATAGCAGATCAGGTGAGTGAAACCCTAGTGGGAACACCAATGTTGGGTCCAACACATGGTTAGCTACTCGATCATCGTTAAAGGGAATGGGTAATGAGGTGGCATGATCCCACTGAGATGTGGCGGCCCAGGTAAGAATCTGAATGGGTGATGGATGGTTAAGTGAAGTTGGTGGAGAATGGGATGGAGTCGACATGAGGAAGACATTTATTTTTTTACTTGAGTCCTAAAGACACCTTCTAAGTATCCATGTGACAGGGAATCAAAGTTTTCATAGTTCAACTCACAATGGCTTGCCATTAAATGGGGGGTCACAATGGTTTACCAATGGATGGGGTCCCAAAATCTTACCGCTAGATGAGGTCTCAATGGCTTACCGATGGATGTGGTGGCAATGACTTACCGCTGGATGGGGTCGCAACGGCTTACCTCTAAGGGGGTTACAATGGCTTACCACTGGATGGGGTCGCAATGGCTTACCGATGGATGGGTTGGGAATGGCTTACCACTGGATGGGGTCGCAACGGCTTACCACTAGATAGGTTTGAATCTTAAGAAGGCTTCCTACATACCTGATCTAGGGGACATGGATCAAATCCCACATAGTTTGGGATGGTGGGTGTAGTTTAACATCGTGAATGAAGAAAAATGGGGCATACAGTTTAATATCATGCAAGACGAAGGTGGTCTAACATGAAGGGGGGAAGAAACCAATGGTTATTGGGAATGAACCTTAGGGATGATTACTACGTGCCTTTCCATGGAATGTATCAAAGTCCACATAGTTCGGAAGGGGTGGGAACTTACATGCAGATGGTCGTGACCAATGGGTGTTGGGTTTCAACCTCAAGGAGGATTCCTGTGTACCTTTCCATGGCAAGGATGAAAGTCCACGTAGTTTGGAAGGGTGTTTGGGGTTCACACTCTAGGATTCCAAGATAGGATGTCATGGCCGATGCTTACTCTAAGCCCACGTGAGTCATACTTGGTGTGAGAAACAAGAGGCATCAAAGGCCTGACGATCGTGTCACCGAAGGTGCGTCCATGGGAAGTGGAGTGGGGCTTAGATGTGGTTACTATTCCAAAGAGGAAATATGGTCTTACGTGTGGTTCTCAGCCTGGGGAGATGGATATTTGTACATACTCCAGGGTGGAGGCCCGGGTGGTGACAAATCCCAGATGGTGAGGGATTTGTCACCCAGGAAGAGAGTGGAGGGTCAGGGATGCTACCTTCTATAAGAAAAGCTAGGGGATTACACCAGGGTGGTTTCCCTTTCCCCACAGACAGACGCCACTTCGATAAAGAGGATTTCATTCTATGTGAGTAATGATCTCACTCCCGTGGAGACCAATGGGCATAGATAATATTCGAGATGGGGAAACTCGTGTTCAAGGAATGGGGTGAGGTTACATATTAACGTCATGTGCTGAGGACGATGGTGCTCATTAGTTTAATTTCCTGCAGCTTGGATGAGGTGGGTGCACTCCACAACCCTATACATAAATAACCCATACTCGCCCACCCATGAGGCAAGGAAGGAATCGAAGATGAAGTGAAAGTGGGTGTTATGGAGCGATCCATTGGGGGGTCCACGTTAGTGTGTCTATGTGAAGAAGCAATAACCATTAGCATACCTTTGTGAAGAAGCATGGGGTGAAGAAACTCAACAGAAAGCATCGCAGAAGGGACTCTAAAATTTCTCCGTGAAAACCTGAAGGGCCACACGAGAAGAGAGCGTCTGACAAAGGTGTGTTGCGCATATGAGGGGATCATACAAGGTGCCTTAAGGTGAGGGAAACAAATGGAGTGTATGTAAGGGGGTGAGTCAGAGCTAGATAGAAGATCTCCATGCAAGATGTGAGGATTACCTGTAAGACAAAGGGGCTGCGTGAAAGATGGAAATGTTGCATGCAAGATGGACTGGTTGCGCTCAAGACGGACGGTTTGGGAATAGGAAGAATGGGTTGTGTGCAAGAAGAAAGGGTTGCATGCAAGAAGGACTGGTGGCGTGCATGAGCGCTTGACGTAGAGGGAACTTGCACACAAAAGTAGACACCTTGGGAAAAAATGACTTGGGGATAAAAGGGAGTCCTGAGGATCAGGAAAAAGAGGGTCCCCATGAAAGAGCCCCCTCGGGGGACCTATCACGCAAAGTCTAATACCGGAAGGCTATGGGGTTGTTTGTGTGGTCGCGGAAGATGTGGTTTTCACATAGCAGAGCATCGCTTAATCCTCTATTACCCCCTGAAGGGTAGGGATACAGCTTGTTTTAGGGTCGGAGTCCTCGAAGAATCACACAAGGGTCGGGTGCACAAACCCTCATCTGACGTCGTCTTGGGCGCATGAAGGGTGTCAGGTTCGCAAATGCACATTTGACGTCGTCTTGGCCATGCAAAGGGGGCTGAGTGTGAAAAGGACAGTTTGATGTCTCCTAGTGTGCAGAAATGGGGTTGTGTGGGAAAATGAACATTTGACGTCGCCATGTGTGTGGAAAGGGGGTCGGGCACCCAAATGCCCATTTGACGTCGCCTTGTGCACGTAAAGGGTGGCCAGGCATGCAAATGTCTGTTTGACATATCCTTGTGCGCCGAAAGGGGGTCGGACACGCAAAAGCCTGTTTGACATTACCTTGTGTGTGGAAATAGGGTCGGGCATGCAAACACCCATTTAATGTCGCCATGTGCACAAAAATGTGGTCGGGCGTCAAAACGCCCGTTTGACGTCGTCTTGTGCACAGAAATGGGGTCGAGCGTGAAAACACCCATTTTTGTCACCTTGTGTGTGGAATGGGGGGACGAGCATGCAAAGAAGTTGTTGAAGTCACCTTGGGTGTGGAAAGGGGTCCAGTTCATAATATTTTCATGTCGGAAGGTCACCTGAGCGCGTCCCCCAAATCTTTCACGTGCCAGCCTCCTGGGCCCTGAAATCTCCTCTTACTATCCCAGATTCATTTGTTTCTCTTTTATCTACCCTATTCAGACTTTCTATGGATTTCAGTTTCAAAAAATCCCCCCCCCCTTAGAATCTGAGCTGAAAGAGACCCCAAAGGTCAGACTCTGATGGAACACCAAAAAATTAAAAAACCACTTCGACGGCACACAAAAAACTCATTTTGAGTGCACAAGATTGTTGCATGCATGATGAAGGTGAATTAGCACTTTATAAATAGACATAGGGCCCCCTATCCCACACTTCGACTTTTTAGGCATGATAGGAATTTTTTTACTATGCGTGAAGACGATCCTGATCCACACATAAGATTCCACAACCGACTCCGGGTTTTGTGCGCCATCAAATTTTTTTTCTATGCACCTTGACCTTTTTTCGTGCCTCCGCTTTTGTGTGACAGATCTTCATTCTTTCGTGTCGATCCCTTCGGATTTCCAAAATGGATGCTCAATAGACCGACACTGAGAGGGAGGTTTTCACTGCTTCAAGAAGAACCCAAATGATCAAGAACCCTCAGATTCTTCATGGGAGGAGGGTTGCGTCTAATAACCAAATGATTTTTGATATACTTACGTAGGCTCAAAAGGATTAATTCATGAGCATTAGCATGCCACTATAGAACTTTGGACTTCTGGAAGAGGTGCTGATGCCCGGTTTTGAGACGGCCACAATGCAATGGTGGGTGACACGGGAGGATAGTATTCCACAATTCCATATTACCATGAATGGCTATACTGGGTGGGAAATGCTGAACACAACAATCTATGTCTTAAATCTATAGACAAGGATGGTTGTGCGAAGCTATCCAGTCCCTGAGGAATCTCACGCTGTTTATGAGAGTACATTCAGAAGCAGCTTTACTGACGAAACGAAGGGCTGGCAGGAGAGGGACTTCAAATCTGGGGGCAACTTTACCAATGAATGGACATGGGCATACTGGGTACATTAGACATGTGAGGAGTTTGGGATAGAGATGTAGTCTTTTAGTCTTTTTTAGGCCGCTTGGACATCACAATTCCACTTCTACTGACAATATGACTAAGTAGCAGAGCTGATCAGTCGCTGGTCACCTGATACCATCAATTTCACCTCTACCATGTGGGGGTGGGAAACAGCCTATGGAATGTCCACTATATCGGGGGAATCCCCTATGAGGGATATCAGTATGATGAGCTCCACCCAATGGAGAATGTCTGGGGGGATAGGACATGCACACCAATCCTATCACGGAACCTGCTGGAGCATGATAAAGTGAAGCTCAAAAAAATATATCCTGAAGGAAATAACATATTTAGGGTGGTTTAGTCTCTTCCTAACCCCATACATGGATGTGAAGATTCCAGGCAGAGGGAAGCAGTTCCTGAACATATCTCAAAGGGTAAAATCTGGGTCATATTTTCGAGACAGGAGAGTACCGATCGTGGGGCTTTGGTATTAATGAAGGTTGAGACCTGAATGTGAAATATTCCAAGTTCCTTGTCGCGTTCTTGAGAGGATGGTTATTTCATATGAGGTACACAAGGAAGGGAGTCCGCCCATTGATTTTAGTGATGGCTAGGACTATGGTGGTAATGAACAAGGTTAACCTATGGGTGCCAGTATTGGCTAGGTATATAGTATTATAGGGTGCATCATGAGGGGAAGTATGCCCATGAGGATATGCGGGACGCTCCAGATTCTCCATGATTGGGCCATAATCCACTATGGGGGGTATGACTTCTTGAATTTCATTCTCCCCTAGTAACAGTATGCAACCATCCCTCTTGAACATTGCTAGAATCTTCCCATTGACACTCAGGGATGAAAGAATCAAGCTCCAGATCGGCAGCCATATCTACTTAGACATCAACCCGTTCTGAACCCCGGTCGACCAAATAGTTGATGATGGGTTGGGTCTACTATAGTAGAGGGATTACTTGTAGAGAATCCGAGGTGTTGTTCTGGTGGCCGGGATTGATGGAACAATATTATTCGAACCACATGTTCTGACCATGTTTTCTGGGCAGTTTGGGTTCATGCAGAGGATTCCAAAAAAGTTATACACAGAGGTTCAGGAAGAGCGACATTCATGCCTTCTCTGCCTATTATGTCTTATGTTCACAATGGGTGGCTTGGGAGAAATCATCACTTTTCCCCCATCGATGTCAGCGCAGGACTGTCAGCAGAGTTTGCCGAACATTGGACGAGAACGTATCCCAAGGTGATTCTTTGGAAACGTATCTGGAAGATCAAGGTAGTTAGTGCAGAGCCCATAGAGTGGGAAGGTAGATGAGGTGTCATAGGGGAGGTGAGGCAAAGAATTGGTCAGGAATCTAGCATGATGTTGGATGGCCCTTCATCGGTAGGGGCAGCGCAGGCTGAGAACATGCCTCTACCCTCTGAGGAAGGGTGGTCACGTGTACGGTCTCGTGGTCCGACTAGGGAACTCTCATGAAAGCAACTCAGGTACCACATAATACCATTTGCAAATGAAATCATCCCATTCTTTTGGTCTTCTTGGAGGACGTTGTGATAGTCCATGCCTGCCGAGGAGTTGTGGCGGAGGTTGATACGCACCAGGCATGATCTATCAAACAAGGGGCGCATCTGGATACCAGATAGGGTAAACATTCATCACCAGCATGCATACATGACATCCATGGATATGTATGCATGCTAGATGGGGAAGTACAAAGAACCATTTCTTCTGGTGAAAGTAATGGTTGGCCATAATCATGACCTAGAGAAGCTGCCATCCAAGGATGAAGGTGTAGAGGAAGGAGAAGAAGAAAAATAAACAATAATAAGAAGAAAAAGAACATGAAGAAGAGGACCAAGTTGCAGGTCATGGTGGTGAGGGGCCTTTAGAATCTTTTACTAACCAGTGGAGCTCTCGGGAGAGTGGTGAAATAATCAGATCCAATGAAAAACTAACAGGGCATCCTGAGGTATGGTTTAAACCTTATATCAGCCTTTATATTTTCATAATCTCGATCTGTTAACCAATCCATGTCCTATTCAGGAACACAAGGGTGAGGGTCCCCATGAAGCCTTCCCCACATGGGGCATATGAATGCCTATGGAGTCCAGTGGGTATCCTCAGGGTCCAGTCCTCAGGATCGAGCATAGTGGGGTTCCGATTTCAGCTATATTAGGCGATAATGATCCAGAAAAAGAATCCCCCTCCACCACCATTGTTCAAGAGGACCCAATGATGGTGATTGAGTTGACAAGCACCGAAGGCTCCCTTGTGGCGGTGGCCCCCGTCATGGAACATGAATTGGACACATCCGCACATTGATCCCTAAAGTCCTTTCTCATTGGTTTTCCTCTTTGTTGAAAATTTCAACTAATCAAGATATTGATTTATGATGCAGTGATCGCAAGGTTGGAGGCATAAAAAACTGTCGAGTCTGAGACATCTCCGGGAGCCGGATGGGAAATCGCTGCATCAACCATTAGATAAGAAACCATTATAGGTGTCCCTACTCTGGTACTAGATGAGAAAGATATTGCAATTAGGGTTGGTAATGCTGCTAGGGTGGAGTTCCAGCCCGACGATAGTGAAGTCACTGATGAAGAGGAGGCTCTCGAAGAAGACCCTGCTACTGAACTCCTCTCCTCTTTCAACAAATACAGGCCTATGGACCCCGAAGAAATTGAAGATTTAGACTCAGATGTTTCGGAGGAGAGCCATAAGACATGGTGCATGTCATGGAGGTGTATTAGATGCTTTCTCTGCCAACCACATGTAGAATAGATATTCAAGATGGGGTCAGTCCACACCAAGCTATGCTTTCTATGTGCTGGAGGGGTAGACACTTGGAATTGTCATGTAATGATCTGTAATTACATGGCATAAAAGATATAGGGAGACATCTGACATTCATACATTGCCTAGTACTGGGAGGATTCAAAGAATACTCATTCCTTCCTAGAGGCAAAGTATGAGGTCCAACGCCTTGAGGAGAAAATGAAGGAAATGGAGAAATTCATTGCAAACCAATCTGAGATCATTGAGTGATTGAAGGCCCATCTCACAAATCCTCATAAGAACAAATTGTAGGAAAATCACAAAATTATTGGGCTCTAGACTGAAAAATCATAGGCACAAGCCAGGGCTAATGAATTGTGCCCTACTACTGTTTCCGACAAGAAGGATCACATGGGATGGGAGGAGATTATGGGGGCCACAAGTCAGAAGGTGGAAGTATTGGAGCATTCCATACAAAATTTTGATCCTTAAGGGACCAGTTTTTGCCAACCCCCTTAAACTCTTCCTTCTATATTACTTTCAACTCTGAATTTTATGCATGAATGTACTACTTTCTAGTTTATTTTAATGCACATTGACCAAAATCCCGATGTAAAGAGAGATCCATTCCTAAACTCACATGGGTTACGCCCTATGTGAGAAACCAGGGATTCTCGTGCTATTAATCCATCTGAATGTGGGAGTGACAATCATAATTCGGACACCCAAGGTAGAAATGACTCTTTTGGGCTTCCGAAAAAATGGTGGGAGACCTGGCTAGATAATAATTTCCTGGGAACAGTCGAAATGTCACATCCCCAACATGCTCTAGTGCACGAGCAGGGTAACACCAGGCGTGTTAGAATCAATCTAAACATAGGGGAGTGGGAAGTGTGACTCATGATACCCAAAATTTTGAACAGTGTAGGGATGGAATGATAATGGAGGATAACTATTGAGCGTGTTTGGAACATAATATCCTTATTATGTTAGCCTGAAATGGGGATAAAAAATGAGGGACAACTACTGACCATGTTCAAAATGCAAGCCTTGACTCAAAATGTCATCCATCAGCCTTCAAGAATGTTGGACCAAGACAGTAGGCGAGCCGTAGGTGGAGAAGAAAACACTATTACGAGTTCCTTTGGGTGTGATAGAGGACCAGTGTACAAAAGAAGGGAATATAAAGCATGGAGTTAGAGTGATGAGTTGTTGGAATGGAGTACAACACTCTTGAAATCACACCACCATGATGAAGGAACATTAGGTGGGCATATCTGTATGATCATAGATCAAGTGTACTTCTAAGTAGGACCTCTTTTGAATGGGATTTGGTGAATCCCATTATTAACAAGGGGCATCCTGAATTTGTTCATGGTAGAATCGCAGTTTAGATTCATGCACTGAGGACATTAGGTATCAGAAAGTTTAACATCATATGATAGGATGATGGGTGAAATGGGAGATCCCAGGATGGGAGTATGTGGTGCAGTAGTTATAAACCCGATGTGAATGAGGACATAATGTGTCTGCACCACACCACGTATCGCCAAAGAATGATTTTTTATGTCAAGTGACAAAAAGTGAAAGTTAGGATGGGTCCAAATAAAGGTCTATGTATGTTCCTATGTACCCCATTAGCATGGGAATCAAGCCATACATAGTTCTGAAAGCATAGTTTAACGTCATGTGGGATGATGAAAGGCATGTGTGGCATGGAATTTCCAGTACACGTCCAACTAGAACTACCAAGTCCACATTAGTCGTGCTCGATGTGGGAAACAAGGAGTAGTGATGGGAATTTCCTAGCATAGGAAGGCACATGTCAGGGGTGATGGGACACTAGGTGAATGATATACCCCTGATGTTGATCTTCTTATATAATGCACCTAGATGCACGAAGGATAAAATATGAGTATGTTAGAATTCCACTTGAACATAAGTTAGTGGAAATATGTGAATTATGATGCTCATGTTCTGGACCACAATGATGGTGGAATGATGGTAGGGGATAACTGGTGACCAAGTTCTAAACACATTATCCATATCGTGTTATCCTTTCATGGGGATAGATAAATGAGGGTTGACCGCTTACCATATTCGAAACAGGAGACCTATCGCAAATGTCATCCTGGATCCTCGTTGATGTTGGCCCAAATAGGTAGGTATGCCAATGTGGCATGAGGCCAGGCTGTAAAGGGGGTCCCTTCAGATGCGAAAGAGGATGAGGATCCAAATAATGGGCTCATGAAACTTGGACATGGAATGAGGGAATGTCCCTGTGAAAATTACACACTTCATACACTGCCATAATGGATCTGAATACGATAGTAAGATGTATCATATAGAGGCAGTGGAGTCCCCCTCCAAGGAAAAAGGATTTTAGTTTTCATTCTTCCATATTAATGGTTGTAGGATGAGCCATTAAGGGGGACTTATTTAATGGACTATGCACAGGGCGGCGAAGTGGCCAATCGTGATGCATATTTACCATAAGGAGATTTTAGTTTAGGGTCATGGGACTCAGACTAGGTGGGGAAAATTAATGGAAGGCACATGGCACGACTATTCCAAAAATCAACGTGATTGAGAACCCATGAGGTACTTACCACACCACATGTTCCCAAAATGGTTCAAGCTTTGGGGCCAAAAGAGAGGTGAGGTATTTAGGTTCATGGGGCTGGAACCGGAGACAATGTGTTTGGGCGTTCCTACATATCCCATTAGGATGTGAATCTAGCCATACATAGTTCTGGGGGTGGCATGGTAAGATATTAGTTTGAAATATAATAAGGTTTTGTGGGTCTGTCCCTTGTCCCAAAAGAAGTGGTATTTGATAGATCTTGTTTTTCCTTTATGATGAATGATCCTTCTTTTGTTTTTTTGTGAAGCGATGGATCTAGGATAGATGGTCCTGACATCACCACAATAATCAAGCTATATGCAGGAATTGACAAATTGTATGGTGTGTGACTGATACCAAACATGATACCCCCTCGAGTGAGGATATCATGGTGTAGTGAGGTTTTTCTTCATGTGGACAGGATGAAAATGTGAGTGTTTTGGGTCATGTGAGGGGACCAACCATGCATTTTAACATCGTGCGGTATAGATGTAAATGTTTAAATTTAGGTGAGACTAGGCATCATAGTTTAAAGTCATATGGATTAGACATATACTGGAGTTATGAGGTTATAGAGGGAATGTGCACAATGTGATAAAGCATACCAGAAGTAAATGAGAACGAGGTGCACATCATTCCTTGTGTGATTCTGAGTAGGAAACCTTAGGCCGAGGGGCCAGAAAAGGTTAGTGCATATGGGATAAGAGAGGTTAGCCCCTAGTTGAGCTGGACCCAAAGATGATATGTCTAGGCATTCATATGTATCCCATTAGAATGGGAATCAAGCCGTACATAGTTCTTGAAGGTACCTTTTAACATCGTGTGGGATAACATAAGGATTTATGTCAAGTGGGAAAAGAAGTAAGGGGGCCAAATACTAGAAAGGGGTGTACGTGGTGCAGCTATTTCAAACCCGCCGTGAATGAGGGTATAAGCCCATATGCGCCACACCATGTGGCCCTATAAGATTTAGATACCAGAAGGTAGAATATAGGAGATAAATTAGTGGAACTAGAGACGGAGACAAAGACAAGATGTCTAGTCATTCCTACTTATCCCATGGGAATGTTAATCAAGTCATACATAGTTCTAAAAGAGATTTTAGTTTACAGTCATAGAGCTCGGACCATGCAGCCGAAATCCTTCCAAGTAGTTGTAGACCTCAATCCAAGTCCAAAGACCACGTGAGTCAAACCTAGTGTGGGAATAAATTGTAGAAGAGGTTTTTTTGCAACACCTAGGACGTACGCCAAAGGGGAGTCAGTGCGGAGCCCCGAATGAAGCCTTATCGTTTCTTTTGTCCTCCTAATCTGAAAATGGGCATGGAGGGATAGTTCTAGGAGTCTCGTAATTCAATTTGGACATGGTGGGGTGAAATATAGTGTGAATCGTGTAACCGAAATTTAAGGCTTGAAGGGGTTGGCGGGCCTATGGTGGGTAACTGTTGACCGTGTTCGAAACACTGTATCCATATCGCGTGACCTAAAATTGGAACAACAAATGAGCATCGACTACTAACCATATTTTCAACGTGGGACTTGTATCGATTTCTTGTATGAAATCCCCGGGGATGATGGATCGTAATTGTGGGAGAGCCCATAGGCCTTGCATCCATTCCATTTGGTGGCCCCTTTGGATGTGAAAGATGATGGAGGCCTGAATGAAGGGGAACAAGAATCCTGAAAAATGGGTGGAAGCACGTCTAGGTAGAATCTGACACTTCGGGTTCTAGAACAGAGTACTCATGGGCCAATTGGTGAATCACCAGAGAGGGTTGAGGGACCCGACATAAGGGCAGACGACTCAAAGAGATGAGAGTAGGGAAAGGTAATTGAGGCCGCTCATAAGAGATAGTTATGCAGCATAGTTGTTATAAACCCGATGTGAATGGGGACATAAGCCCATACCACACCATATACCCCTCTTCTAGAAGAACGTGGGCCTAGGGTCCAAAATGATAGGGAGGGTTTCAAGAGATAGGGCTAGCCCCAAGGACATAATGTTCAGGTGTTGCAACGTATCCCATGAGGATGTGAATAAAGCCATATATAGTTCTGGGGGAGTTGTGCGGTTTAACATCATACTTTAAGGAAGAGGATAGGGGAATGGTATCTCAATAAGGGATGTGTGTGGCATGGAGAGTAACCCTATGTGAATGAGGACATAATCCCACACCACATTTTACAACCCTAAGTGAGAACTTTGGCAAGGGGCCGGAAAAGGACAAGGGGCATGAAGTTGGGCCATA
Source organism: Viscum album (assembly GCA_963277665.1). Classification (NCBI taxonomy): domain Eukaryota; kingdom Viridiplantae; phylum Streptophyta; class Magnoliopsida; order Santalales; family Viscaceae; genus Viscum; species Viscum album. Next base: position 1,472,935,561 of record OY728158.1, read on the forward strand.
GACAAAATGTCACATCCAACATGCAGTTTAATGTCCTATAGGGAGGACGAATGTGATCTTTGTTTTGGGTCACAAAGATCGAACCGTATATTCCTAGTTAAATGTCATATTCTTGGGACAGATAGGGCGAATCATCATGCTTATGGAAGACCATAAAGTGGCAATGTTGATAGAGGAAAACTATTGACCAGGTTCGCAACATAGTATCCGCCCTTGTGTGACCAGAAAGGGGGTAACAATTGAGCATCTACCGGGGACCATATTCGCAACATGGGACATGTAGAAACTTGTTGCTCACAATCCTCGAGGGCATTACCTATAATAGTAGGAGATCCCTTGATTCGAGCATCCATGCCATTCGAGGGACATAATGAATATAGAAGGTGATGGAAGCCCAAATGATGGGACTTGCGAAGCATGATTGGGAATGTGCTCGCGAGATGGGCAATAAATGAAGGGAGGGATGTCTTAAGGGGATATGTGTGGCCTGGATAAATAGCCCGACGTGAATGAGAATGTTAAACAATACCGCACAACACAATCCGAAATGAGAACCTAGGCCAGGGGCCCAAAAGGGGGAGAGGGACCGGAGGCTGAGTGTCCCGGAAAATTGTAGCTAGATGACCTCTCATGCGGACATTGTATTCATAACTCCTAAGCCCACGTGAGTATTTCTTATTGTGGGAATCAAGGAGTGGGATTTGGATATACCCATCACATAAGGGTCTGACAGCTAGAATCAACCTCACGTTTGAATTAGACCGAGATTTGGAGAGATGGTGGGGAAGAATGAACCACTACACTCAATGTTTGGGACATATGGGGTGGTGAAAATGACAAAAGATATCTATTAACCAAATTCAAAACACAACATCTATATCGTGTGACCTGAAATAAGATCAACAGATAAGCATCCATCGCTGGCATAATTTCCAATGCGAGACATGTATCTATTTTTTGTCTAAAACCCTTGAGGGTGTTGGCCTGAAATGATAGGAGTGGCCTTAGGCTAAGTATATTTACCATTCAGGGGGCCCTATGGATGTGAAAGATAATTGGAACCCAAATGATGGGGTGTGTGGAACATAAATGCGCCCGTACAATTTCGAATCAAGTTAGACAGTAGAAGTGATGGAGATCTTTAGGGGAGACAGATACATGGTATGGTCATGATGAACATGACGTGAATGGGAGAAAAATCCCACACCACATCATGTGCTTCATCCTAATGGGAGGTACCGAAGATTGGGGCTGGGCCTACAGATGAAGTGTCCGGGTGGTCCTACATATCCCATGAGGATGGGAGTCAAGCCACATGTAGTTCTGAAAAGGCCATGTAGTTTAGAATCATGCGGTAAAGACGTAAAAGGATTATAAGAACTGAACATGGAACATGGTGCAATCATCATAACCCTGACATGGGTGGGGCCAAAGAAGCCTAGATGAAGCCATGTGAGATCCTTCATAAAAACTATGCCTAGGAGGGGATAATCAAAGAGGAAACTGGGGATGAACTCCAGATGAGGAATTTGAGTGTTCCAACATTTCCCATGAGGATGAGAATCAAGCCATACATAGTTAATAAGATGTAGTTTAATGTCTTGCAGTATGACGCACAGTTTAAGGTCATGTAGGACCATACAGTTTAAGGTCATGTAGAACTATAATTTAGTTTAGGGTCGTGCGGGAAATCACACTGTTTGTGGTCATGTAGGACCATAATGAAGTTTAGGGTCGTGCAGGACCAGATAATGACTCAGGAAAAGTATTTCTTGAGGAACTTGGCATTTTTGGGAGGCGTTATATGCTCACCATCCATTGTAACCAGCGAGTAATCACCATTGAAGTAAACCATGTGAATTATGTAAGGTCCTTCCCATTTGGGCTCCAACATGGGTGGTTTCATACCAGGTATCATTGGTTCACTCAGGGCCAATACCATGTTGCATTGCAATAAGTAAAAGAGGTGAAATTTCTTGTTGAAAGTACTGCCTATCTTGTTCTGATTCCTTTCAATATTGTGCAAGGAATGAAACCTTTTCCGGTCGAGTGATTCCAACTCATCCAGACGGATTTCGGCTACATTATCTGGCACTTGTTGATCATAGACGGTTGTGCTCAATGAGGGCTATTGAATCTCGATGGGCAGAACAACCTCCGTTCCGTACACTAGGGAATATGGGGTCACTTGGGTGGAATTACGAGTTGTCTTCTGAAAACCGCAAAGGAAAATGGGGAGATTTTCCGTCCGTCTCTTATTATTCTGACTAACTATTTTCTGTAGGATGGTAGAGAGTGTCTTGTTGAACACCTCGATCATTCCATTTTCTTGCGCATTATAGCGGGGGGTGTGGTTATAATGGATGTTGTACTTAGCATACAATTTCATTAGCTCAGATTCTCGGAATTTTGTGTCATTATCAGTGACGACTTTATAAGGGACTCTAAATCGGTGATGATGTTGGATATAGAAAAGTCAACAATGGAATGGGCCTTCACCTCTTTTAGTGGAAATGTCTCTTCCCACTTGGAGAAGGAATTTGTGGTAGTCAGGATGGACTTACACTGGCGAGCTGTCGTCGATAGATATGGTCCCACGACCTCGCGTCCCCACAACGCAAATGGCCTAGAGTAATTGGTGGAGTGGAGAGGATTTGGCGGCTGATGCATGATGTTAGAATGAATTTGGAATGAATTGAATATTTTGGAAAACATGATGTAGTCATGGATCATAGAGGGCCAAAAGTACCTCATTGTCTAGATCTGGTGGGATAGTTTTGGCCCAGTCTGATGAGCCCTGTAGGAACTGGCGTGAACCTCCTGTATGAATTGGGAAATCTCGATTCCTTGAATGCAATGAAGTCAAACACCATCTAAGCCACGCTTGTAGAGGATTTTCTCATGGATAGGACCATCCTAGAGGGTAAACTGTAATGCGCGGCGTCGGATTCTCTCGCGCTTGGCCCGATCTACTGGGAGATTGCCTTTATGGAGATACGAAACAAATGGGGCTCCCCATTCAGGCGTCACATCGATCACTGCATCTAGGGGACCTCGGGGTCTGGATGTGGAGGATTCATTGGTAAGGTGGATTACCTATAGGCTGTCGTCGTCATCTGGTGTGACCGGAGTAATGACTCTCTGATGAGACATGGGGATAATCATATCATCTTACTCGGGCTCTGTGAGTGATGCAGCCAGGCCGGCCAGGGTTCCAGCTTGAACATTCAGAGATCGAGAAACATGAGTGACTTCTGGACAAGATGGGAAATGGGCCATTATCTGGAGAGTGTCTTCCAACAATGTTATGATATCTGGATTTCTAACAACATGGTCATATTTTATATGTTTGATGACTATTTCAGAGTCCCCTTTCACATGAAAATGGGGCACATCAATCTTGAAAGCCAGCTCAACGCTAGAAATGAGAGCCTGATACTCTGCCACATTATTGGTACAACCTTATAATAACAGGAATGAGTATGGTAGGATGGCTTGTGTTGGGGTAATGAAGATGATACTCAGGCTTACTCTATTGAGAGCCTGATACTCTGCCACATTATTGGTAAAGATTTCTTTCTATCCCCTCATTGTTTTTTTGGGCAAGAAGGGTGTCAAGAGATCATTCCAGGGCAGTCACATAAATGACCAGTGGCTTTCTGAAGATGGTAGGAATTAAGACCAGAGTATGGAGAAAATACTGCTTCATTTCCTCTAAATCTGTCTGACATTCTTCATCCCATTTAGAGAGTGTGCCTTTCCTCATGAGCTGAGAAAAGTACTTACACATTCCATCCAGATTTTCAATGAATCGGCGTATGTAGGTTAAGTTTCCTTAGAAGCATAAATGATCACAAATGCTGCTCAAATGATACATCTAGATAATGGCCTTGATTTTCTCTGGATTTATCTCAATACCCCTGTATCTGACAACGAAGCAATGAAATTTTCCAAAGGTGACACTGAAGGCACACTTCAATGGGTTCATATTCAGGTGACTGGAACGGAGGAAGCCGAACACTTTCTTAAGATCTTTAAGATAGTCTTAAATCTATCTATATTTAGCCACCATATCATTCACATAGCATTCAACCAATGTTCCATGTATCAGCTTAAATATGTGATGGACAGCCCACTAATAGGTGGAACCCGAATTCTTTAAACTGAATAACTTGACTCAGTAACAAAATGTACATTGAGGTTCCTTGAAGGCTGTGAACTCCTCATCCATAGGGGCCATTTAGATTTGGTTATACCTTGAGTACCCATCCATGAAGGATAGATATTGAAATCCAGCTATAGCCCCAATCAACAACTCTGTCACAGGAAGGGGAAAATCATCCTTCGGATAGTGACGATTGAGATCTCGGAACTCAATGCAGAACCTGATCTGTCCATTCTTCTCTCTTACTAGAAAAATATTGTCCTGACATTTGGGGTACTGGACCTCCTTAACAAAATTGGCTCTGATGAGCTTGTCGACTTCTGCCTCAACCATGATACCATGTGAAGGGTGCATCTTTCCGGCAGACTGCTTGAACCCAAGATGATTTGTTAGTAGACCGAGGAGGTGGATGGCTACCTTGGGATCTAGTCTTGGAATCACATCTTAACTCTAGGAAAATACTTCATGGTATTTTTTTAGGAATTATGCGTACTAATGTTTCTCCTTGTGGGGCACGGTGGCACTGATCAATGTGGGATTCATGTCTACCCCACTACTAAATTTCACATGTACCAACTCATTGACTTTGGAAGAGACTCCCTCTTCAAAGGTGGGAGAAGCATTCTCCAAATCCTATTCTCCTCTGATAATGTTGGGATCCTCTATGGGAGGAATTTCTTCTAAGTCAGCAGATCCCGATGGGAGGTTGGTACCAACCCTAGTTGTAGTGGTCACTGCATCGAATGACTCATATACTGCCACAACCATAGCGATGAAGGATATTGATCTGATCCCATATGGCCTTCGGCCCAAGGGGACATACTTGATGATATCAAATCAATAATTTTGTGTCAGCTTAATCAAGTTAATTCCCGCCCGGTGGAACAAGAATGTATGACATATTTGCATTTCCATGGGGTGGACATCCCGATACATTATCTGGGTAGGAGGCTCCGACATCACCTGAGCCAGATTTGTATTGAAGTGTGAGGTGATCTTCCGGTGTCGATTAGGCCTGTGAATGTGTTCCCCCTTCATCCTAGAAACAATGAAGCATTGTCCCATTTCTAGGGTTTTAGCCTCCAATTTTTGGTTTGGAAATTGGTTTTCATTATGAATATCTGTCCACGGTTCGGTCACAGTCGTGACATACTCGACCTCATTTGTTGGAATCTGGTTGTCCTTTCTCTTAAAGTAGTTTGCATCCAGGTAGCAGGCTTCACAAGGGGAAAAGGGAGACGCATCACCTTGAAGTACACCCACTCAACCATTAAGGGAGTACTTGAGGCATTGGTTATATGATGAGGGAACTGCTACATGCAGGTGGAGCCATGGACTTCCCATCAAAGCATTATAGGTGGTGTCTTGGGAGACTACCATCATTTCGGTGCTGGTAACTAGGCCACCAAACTGGGTCTTCAAGTGGATCTTATCAATGGGTGTCTAATCCATCCTATCGTAACCATCAATTCTTAGGTTATAGTAACTGATATCATCTTTAGACAATCCCAACTTTCACAGTGTCCGAGTTGGGATTACGTTAATTCTAGAGCCATGTCGACAAGACAGTAATGAACCTCCACGCCATTGAACTGGCCGGTGATGTACAGTGGGTGAATGTGCCCCTGTATGGGAGAGCGTTCCTCTTCTCTAGAGAATGAGATAATGCCCTGGCATTCTGCATTATTAACAGTTTTAACATGATTGGATTTTCTGGCTGCTACTTTTCTCTAAAACTATTGCCGGCTTCATAAAACCTCAACGAGGGCCTCACCCATATCTGACAGTAGGCGCAGGGCCTCAAGGTTGGAGAGCCATGCTGGAATACTAGCAAGATGCTTAAGAATATTATACTTCCATTCTGGGAATTAACTTCTGCTTGCAGGAGGTCGCTCCATGATAAGAGGTATAGTGGGCCATACCGACTATAGTATCCTATTAGTATTATTATTAAAATATTATCATAGCTACCACCTAACTATTTGAATCGAAGTTATGAATATTATTAAATAAATTGTAAAATTATGATTTAAACATGTATATAATGTGAATACTTTGGATATCAATTAGTAGAAGTAAATGTAAGGACAATTTGAAAATAAATAAATTACTTTTCTAAGAAAACTATTTTTCTATGTATAAACACACTTTTTTTCAATAAATGAAAGGAAAATTTTTTTATTAATGTTTTCAAAACAATTATATATATGATATTCAATAATTTTAATACTTTTTTGATGATATTTTATAGGTATAATATAATAATAAATAAAATTTTATGGATAATAAGATATAATCTTTTAAAAAGTAATTTTACCACCTTTTAATAGATAACCCATTTTAAATCCAATTTTATGTAGTTTTATTAATTTTGTATATAAGAATAAACATCCTTTTTGAAGGTGGACTATAAAAAAATTACTTGGGGTTAATTTTTGATATTTTTCTATGAAGTTTCATTTTTTGATGAATAGTGTAAAATACTAGATTTTAATACAATACTTTATTTTCATGAAATTTATATATAACATTAAATTATATTTTTAATTGATTTTAAGGTCTAATTAGATCAATTGTAAAATAATTAATCCAATTTAGGTAATTGTATTCAATTTCACCTCGAAATTATATATAAAAATAGTCAAAAGTTTCAATCATTTTTACTTGAAAATCCCTTTTTTCATCCCAAATGCGAGATTTAATTTGAAATAATTTCTACCACTTATATGATTGGTATTTGTAAAAATGGATTCCATTAATTTAATATTAATAATATATAATTTCAAATAACTTAAACTTAGTTTCTGAGAAATTTTTAAGTGAATGTAATTGAAATTATTTATAATGATTAAGAAAGGAATTAGATTAACAAGGGACTAGACCTTACACTTATGGGCCATCATGACCTACAAGCATTTCCAAAAAAAAATTGTACATTTTAGACCATATAATCCATTGATTTAATTTTTTTACATTAATGGATCCAATTTTCATTGGAACAATGTGGGATGAATTTCCTTTTTAGAATTTTACAACATCACTCTACTGTAAAAAGGAACTCAGCCCTCCCACTTATTAACACCTCTTTTGATTTTTTCACACAAAAATTCTACTAGAATAATCTCCCAAAATACACACCTTCATCCTTGAAGACTCCCTTTGGGAATAAATCCATCCATGAAATTCCATTTATGAAATGTAAAATGAGTTACCAAAAGAAAAAGTGGTTTGAATGTGTATGAAGAGAGTTAAGAATTTTGTTATGGGAATTTCATCCAACAATTTTTTTCATGATATACATGCCTTATTCACCACTAATTGCATTTTTTGTCTTTATACAGATCATATATGTATTATATGATTATTATACTTAAATTTATGGGTATTTACATATCAATTTGATGATCTTTCTTTCATGGGGGTTATGATTCAAATGTTCCCAAACTAGTAATGTAAATTTGTATTAATTTTTGTTCTTTGAGACACATTCCATGTTGTGCACCTATATTTTTCTATGAGATATATATTCTCACATTTTACATGTTATATCATTAATATCCTTCTATTCATGGTGGTTTATGCTACATGTAGTGTTATTATTTCCATTATATTATGATTTCATGTTATCAAAGTTGAAATGATTATAGCTTGAATCTTGTCAAGTATTGATATTTTTTATGATTATGATTCCATTAAAGAAATATTACAAACCACATATAGATAAATCTCATGATATTTCATACCCTATGGATATGAATGTCATCCCCAGTTAATGGTACCATTTTCCCACTCTTTGGCAGTTAATATAATTAAGAAAATGTTTTTATGAAAATCGAATTCTATTTCTCCTTTCACTTTGAAATACATGATCTATAAAAACACTTTTTTCATAAAATGTTTTCCAAATTGGTTTAAATATTTTTCTAAGATGTTTAATGTAAATTTTTACAATGGATTATCTTTTATAAAAATTAATTTAAAAGGAAATCTATTTTTATTTTCCGATCAAGGTACTTTTTCTAAACTTGTAAGGTACACAAGGAATTTTCAGCATGCATGATCATACTAACCATAATAACCATCATTTAATGGATGATTCATTAATAAGTTTAAAATGATATTTTTTTAATTAAAATATTATTTCTAATCCCCTAAAAAAATTTTAATCTCACAATGGTTTTCAAAGAAAAACAGGTTTCCAAAAGAAGTTTTATGTTTAAAAATAATTTTTAATGATTTTAGAATAATTAATTATATGTTTTCAAAAGGTTTTTTTGAAAAAAGGATTTAAAATATTTCAATTTATCTGTTATATAATTTAAAATTATTATTATGAAAATGGTTGTCAAAATATTTGCATGTTTTTTATAAATTATCAAGGTTTTTTTCAGGAAAATTTGACATCAAAATCCTTTATGTTATAAAAATATTATTTTCCAACTATAAATGATATTTTACTCAAGAAAGGTTTTAAATTAATTTTTTATTGATTATATTTTATTTTTTAAATATTTTTTCAAGTAAAACTTTTTTAAAAATGATATGTGTAGTAAATAGTTATTTTAAAATATAAAATTATTTTCTATGTGACCTCTCAAAATATTTCTCTATATAAGATGAATTAATTAGTTATAGTTTATGATTTACTATAGATATTATCCAATAATACCACTAATATTATTTGAATTAATAGACTATTTTTTATGGATTGATGCATATAAAACTCATTTCCCTTTAGAAGATAAACCAAGATAAATGCTTATGAAACCCAGTTCCTTTCATGGGTTATTCTAGGATGAAATAATTATTAAAAATATTTATTTTACATATTTTATGATCTGATTAATTCTTTATGATACCCATTTTCATTCATGGTTTTTTATATGATGACTATAAAACTGATCCCTTTTTATAGACCATGATATGAGGAATGTTTTATTATCTTGTGGAGCATATACATATGATTTTATTATTAGATGGGTGGGACATATATCTCCCTCTAATATGTTGGGTAAAGATTTATATATCATGGGATAATGATATAAATCAGGTCAAAGGGCTTGATCCACTATGGGTGGATGGGAAAAACCCAATCCACTATAGGAGGATGGGGAAACATGATACACTATGGGAGGATGGGGAATCTCGATCCACTATAGGAAGATGGGGAAACCCAATTCACAATGGGAAGATAGAGAATCCCGGCCCACTATGGAAAGATGTGCAAAACCGTTCCATAATATAAATATGGGGAAACACAATCCCTTATAAGAAATGGACTACAACTGTGGAATGTGTTATGTCCCGCCCAATATGTTTAGTACCCATGAAGTTCTTTGACAGGTTTTTGTAATAATAATTGAATTAAAGAGAAACAAATTACATATTTATGTGTTTTCCACAAAATATATGTTTTATTCCAATGATACTCTTACATGGTTCAGGTTTTATGTTATCTTACAATTCATGTATTTTAAACTACAAATCATTATTCCATGTCTCATGTTTATAATATTTTATTTGATGGGTTTGATCTTATAATGTTATGATTATGTTCCTATACCTTTATATTTTTGTCATTATTATATATTTCATTTATTTAATCTTATTGATCATTCATCCTCACCCCTTTCTTATGTTTCCTTTCTACAGGTTATGATGGAAGGTTTTTATGTATAATTAATAAGGGGGAAGATCATTGTGGGATGCATTGAAGATATTTAATTGAGTTAAAATATTTTAATCCTATTTATAATTGATATAAACTAATATAGTCATTGAGAATCTATTTTAATTATATTAAGTATTAAGAAAAAATAATGTAATTTCTATGTATGTTAAACTTGGGTTGTTATAATTGGTATCAAAGAAAAAGCTTAGTCAACCTTTTAAAACATGGATTATATAATTTTAGATAGATCCTGAGCGATATATATAAGGATATGTATAGGGCTATCTCTAATGATAAGTATAAGGAAGAGTTATTTTTTTGCAATCTATCTTGGAGTTTTATTAAATTATATAGTGAGTGGATTCCTTACATTATATCCATTTTTAGATACTATAAGTGGATGTAGATATGGAATTGATATACCTAGGGGTAACAACATTGAAAAGGTGCATCAAGACTGACTTGAGAGTAACCTAGTACATGACAATAGGCCTTGTAGCAAAACTAGTTTGACACTCCTTGGGGATATACATTGGAAATTAAAAAACACTTTCTAGACCATCATGATTGATGTAAAGAGAAGTTGTCTATGAATATTGTATGATAAACATAATGTGTCGTATGTTATTGATGATCTCATAATTTATACATCATAAAAGTGGTTTTCCAAGAATATGTGGTTCCTCAATATGATAATTATTTCTTACTCAATTATTTTTTGTTTTAGTTTATAGAGGAAACCAGAATGAACTTGTAAACATTGGATCTGATGGGAAATTTTTTGATTAGCTGGAAAATGGTATAGTAAATAGGTTGATGTATGTTTTCATCATTCCTAGATAGTTTTTACAGAGCATTATTATGAATGTGTACCATAACCAACTTTCAAAACCACAAAGGAAGAGAATAAAACAGTCCACTATGAATTTGGGTAATGGATACCATGGAGGTAAGAAGGTTTATTTTAATTTTTTTTAGAATGTTAATAAAATCACCTAAGTGAATGTATTTGAGGTACAAGAAGAGATTTTGTGTGTATAAAATTTGAACACAAAAGAAATTAACAAACAATTATTAATTAAGGGTTATATTAATGAAATGGATGGAAATATTGGACTCACTAAGATATAAAAAAAGGTTAAAGTCATTATATATGGAATTAATGGTCCTTATGAAAATTCATTTCCAAAGTATAAAACTCATGAATAGAATAAAAAATGTGCTACATGTAATGGTTATATTGATTCTGATGATTATACTATTTAATAAATTTGAAAGGAAATAGTTGTTAGGAAATAAGATTAGGTAGGTTTCTTATAGATTATCGATGAAGTGGAAGAACCAATGTTTTTATGTATTTGAACTCATGAATTATGTTATATTAATAGTAAAATATACAATGATTCTTTATTTTATGTATTTAACTCCAGATTTAAATGTTTGTGTTCAATTTTTTCGATAGAATAGAAATTTTATTTAATGGCTATATTATATTCTGATAAGGGAAGATAACCCTCAATATGTTCCTTATATAAAGAACATGTTGTTTTGGTAATGATATTCTAGATATGAATAAGTCAATTAGATAGTACTGATTACCATGGAACTAATCAATTTCCTATTAAAAAGTGGTTTTGCTATCATTGATCAGGTTTATAAAATTTGTTAATTTAAGGAATATATCCAATAAACATTGGAATAAAGAAATATGAACGTTTTCAATAAGGATTTGTGTTAATTAAGGTTGATACCATGATTCAAGTGAATATATAAATATGGTAATCACATGTTTTGTATATCACAATGAAGATATACTTTATTATATGTGGGGGATCAATGCTATAATGTTTTTGAGAAATTTAGTGGCCTTATTTCTAGAGTTTAGGACATTCATCTTCCAGAAGCCTTATAATGTTAACCATTTTTGTAAAGGTTTATTTTAAACATCAGATAAGATATTATATTTTATGGTTTTGTCTAACCATCTAGGTATTTATAAATATTGTATAACATTTTCTAACCTTTTTTGTGATAAAAATAAATGGAAGGACTTTTCATTCTATTCATAGATCTCATGATATGCTAATGCTTCAAGAATGTAAAATTCACCTCTATTTATTGGAATGGGAGAAGAAGTGAATGTTGATAACAGAACACAAAAGGTAAAGGTTATCATTTAATCAAGTAAGTATATATTTTCCAAATAATACTTGAACATTAGGAAAACTATATAGAAATCAAATTTTGTCATAATACCTTATTTTTTAGAACTGATAGCCTTTTAAATCATCACAAATTTATGACATTGAGGCCAAGCAGATTAAACTCATCATTCAATTGCTTTTTAATTATGACCAACATCACTACCTACTAATATATTGTTTTCTTCTAAGTTCATGTTTTCACATCCCACATATTTCCTCCTATTGGGAAACCGAGTTATGTGTTACTTTTGGAAATTCTTATGCTACAAACATTATTTTTAATAGAATTCTTAGTATTGATTTTTAGGATGTGGGTTTCTACGAATATAGAATTAATATTTTAAACCATTTATAAACTAGAATAATTATTAGGGAAAATTTAATTTCAATGTGTGTAGAATGTAACACCCTGGGTTTTTGAGAAATATATAATTTGAATTTAATATAAACTTTTTGATATTTTTTTATTCACACAACACTAAATATACGTTTTTATATATTGGACAACTATATTTATATTTTATTAACTACACACAAAGCATAGATTAGATTTTGGTCCACACAAAATGATGTTTTTCTTTTGTGACACACAAGGATGAGTACCTATGATAGCTTGGGTAATAGGCATGGTCGAGTTTTCACTGTACTAAAATATACTATTAATAATATTGTTAAAATATTAATGTAACTACCACCTAAAAATTTGAGTGGAAGTTATAAATATGAATAACTAAATTCTAAAAATATGATTCACACATGTTTATAAAATTAATCCTTTGGTTATCAATTAGTATAAGTAAAATTAAGAACTATTTAAAAATAATGAAATTACTTTTCTAGGAAAAATATTTTTTAATATACAAACATAAATTTATCATAATATATTAAACACACCACTTTTGATAAATTTTTCAAATGAAATTATATATATAATAAATTAGATAAATTTTTTGGATAATTATCCAATATATTTTATAGGTATAAGATAAGAATATCCCATTTTACGAATAAAATGATATATTCGTCTGAAAATTAATTATACCACCTTTTTAACAGATAACCCATTTTAAAATCCAATTTTTTTGGGGTTTTATTAATTTTATTTGTCATAATGAACATTAATTTTGATATTGGAACATAAAAAATATCTTAGGGTGAATTTTTGGTAATTTTTTTAAAATTTTCATTTTTTTAATTAATAGTGAATAACAAAGGATGTTAATTCAAAATTCTCTTTTAATCGAATTTATTTATAGTGATAAATTTTATTATAAATGGTTTTAATGAATAATTAGATCAATGTTAAAAAAATTAATCTAATTTAGGTAATTTGAATCTATTTTACCTGGACATTAAATATAAAAACTTACTGAATGTTTGAAAATTTTTACATTAAAAATCTGCATTGTCGTCCCATCTGTGGGATTAAATATGAATTAATCTTTTCCACTTCTATGACTGGAATGTGTAAAAATGGATTCCATATTTAGAATTACAATAATATATAATACCAAATATGTTTATCTTAGTTTTTTTTTAAAATATAAGAAAATGTAATTTAAATTAATTACAATTACTATGAGGAATATTAGGTTAACAAGAGACAAATCTATACACTTAAGGTCCCAAATTACCCCGACACTTGTCCAAAAGCTGTTGGCTAGAAAATATTTACCCTATACTCCATTAGATAAAATTAATTCAATTATTTTACCCATTATTTAAAGGAAAATGATGGTGGAATAACCATTTAAAAAAATTTATAAGAATGTCACTCCACCTCTACTATGAAATGTCACTCACCCCTCCAACTTATTCATAACACTCATTCCCATTGGATCAACCAAAACCTAGTCAAATAATCTCAATACATCCATACATTCTTCACTGAATCTTCTCTTTTGGAATTACTCCCACCAAGGAATATATGTTTTTCGAAGAAACATGATTTACCCAAAGAAGATGAGGTTTGAATGTGTATGGAGAAAGTCAGGGCTTATAGTAAGGGAATTTCATCACACATTTTACTTCCATTAGATACGTGTCGTACTATCCAATCATTTCATTTTTATAGTTTTTATATTTACCATTTATGTATTCTCTAATTCTAATAATTAAATTAAGGGCTATTTACATATCCATTTGATGATCTTTCTTTCTTGGGGTTATTTTTTAAAAGATACCAAATTAGTAATGTAATTCTGTATCAATTATTCTTCATTGAGACAAATGCCATGTTATTCCCCTATATTATTGTACGAGGTGTATATAACACCTGTTTAAATTTTATATCATTATTTTCATTATTTATATAATAGGTTATGATTCATTTACTGTTATTCATTACATTATATTATGATTTAAAGTTACAAAAGTGGTAATGTTTTATAGCTTCAATCTCATTATTTGTCAAGATTGTTCATGATAATGAGTCCACTGATGATATATCATGATTAATATCTCATAAATATCAGGAAATTTATTACTCACTGTATATAAATTTTATATCCATGTAATGGTACCATTTTTTCTATCTTCTGTACAAAAGATAATTAATAAAATGTGTTTATGAAAACCTGACTTTATTTTTCATTTCGGTTGAATTTTTGTGTTCTTGCAAAAAATTGTTTTCAAAAAACGTTTTCAATTTTTTAATTATCCTATTATTTTTAAAGGAAATTTTTACCCATATATTATCTTTTAGAAATGTCTTTAAAGATAATCTTCTTACTGTTTTCTGATGAAGGAAATTTCCTGAAAAATTAAGGTATAAAAGCAATATTAATAATTTATGGTCTTACCCACCATCATGACTATAATTTACGTGATTATTTCATTGTATGATCACTAGGGTATTTTATTAAAGAATTTTTTCCCTAATACTCTGTAATGTTTATCTTTTTTAATGGTTTTTAATGAAAATGGAATTTTAAAACAATGTTTTATGTTTAAAAGTATTTAACTAATTTTTAAATATTTCTTTATATGATTTCAAATAAAAGTGTTTCAATTATTTAAAATCTTCTTTTTTATGTTTTAAAAGTACTATAATAAGGTTTTCAAAACATTTTAATGTTCTGTATAAGTTTTAAAGGTTATTTTTAAGTAAAATAGTCTTCAAAATGATATATGTTTCAAAAATCAATTTTTCATGAAAAAAAATATTATTCTTATGAAATATTTTAAGTGATATTGTTTCATGATTCCTTCATATTTTTTTTAAAAAATAAATTAAAATTATTTTAAAAATATTATATATTTTAACATTTTATTTATAATGAAATGTTATGTTCTAAGTGATATTTCAAAATCCCTTTCTATCTAAGATTAAATTCTTACTTATAGTTTATGATTTACTAGTGATGTGATCCAAAGATACCATTCAAATCATTTTTATGAGTTGATTATGTTTAGATAGATTGATGTTTATGAGACCTATTTACCATCAATGGGTAATACCACTATAAATGATTAGAAAACTCATTTTATTTCATTTAATATTTTAGGAATAAATGTTTATGAAGCCCATACATTTTAAATTGGGGTTGATATGGTATAATTTTTATGATAACCATTTCATTTCATGGGTTATTGAATGATGTTTATGAAACCCATATCTTTTTATGGGCCATGATATGATGCATGTTTTATTATATTTTGGAACCTATATGTATGATTTTTTATTAGATTGGTGGGACTTATATCTCCTTCCAATGCATTGGGTAATTTTTTATGTCTCCTGGGATAATGATGGTATTTTAGTCAATGGGCCTAATCCACCGTTGGAATATGGGGAAACTAGATACTCTATAGGATGATGGGGAAACTCAATCCACTATGGGAATATGGGGAAATCAGGTCCACTATGGGAAGATAGGGAATTTATTCCCTCAATAGGGATATAGGGAAACCTAATTGACTATTGGAAGATGGGAAACCTGATCAAAATTTGGGAAGATAGGTAAACTATATCCACTATGGGATGATGGTAAAAAGTGATACATGATGGGTAGATGGAGAAATCTGACCCCTTACAGGGAAAGGACTGTGATAGGGTATAGTGGTGTCTCCCTCCCAATTTTTCTTGTCCCAATGAAACAACTTAATAAGATTTAGGAATTTAGCCTTGAATTATAGGAAAAATATTAGATGCTTATGTGTTATACAAAAATTCTACATCTTATGCCTATAATATTCCCACATTTTTCAAGTTCTTCAATATCTTATGTTTCAAGTCATATGAACTACCAATCATTATTCTATTTCTCATTTTTCTGATCTTTGATATATGGGGAATGATCTTATATTGTTTTGATAATGTTCTCTTACCCTTTTTATTACGTTCTTATGTATTTCAATTATTTACCCTTAATAATAATTTTATCTCATGCATTTATTATGTTTCCTTTCCCCATGTTATGAAGAAAGCTTTTAAAGTATAATTAAAAAGGGGGGAAACATTATATATAAATATTATTGATCATTCACTATGTTAGAAGATATTTGTTCCATGTTTCCAAAGGCACGGAACCAATATAGTCATTGGGAGTATATTTTGGTAAAGTATTATGTATTCCAAAAAAATAATTCATTTTTATGTATGTTATGAATTGGTTTTAATATATTAAGATATATTTTATGGATGATTTAAAGGATCCTAATTATTTATTTAAACTCTCATATTCAATAGAATAAATCATTTTTATTCCTGCGGGATGTTATGACTCTCATGAGTGGTTTTGAATTCAATTGTTCACAATTTATTGAGTAATATTTTTGAAACTTGATTGACCTAGAACAGTTTGACATAAAAAAATAAATATCAAGAAAATATTCATCATAAAAATAGATAGGGGATGCACAAAAAATATATACATAAGGCGGATGAATTATACAACAAGTTTGTCATTACCTTTAGATCTACACATTGGAGAAATATATGTTTTGATATATATGATCAACTCACTACTATTGTTGTCACTACTAAAACATCTTAATGTTACACCTTATTCAACAAGATTGATGAAGCATTATTCATAGACACAGTTGGAGACATACATGTTTAAACATATGTTTGGAGAATTTTTTACTGTTGTTTAATGAAAGGCTATGCAACGATGAATATCTATTTGCTGCTATGTATTATTGAAGAATAGTTACATCTGTTAGGTATTGTTTCAACTATGAATATTAACCCATTTTCTCAATTAAATTAATAATTATTGATTTATTAGTGTCTCAGTTACTAAGAATCAATTCTTGTTGTGTCGTGACTTCTCAGACTCAGTTGTGGGTATGTTTCAGCTTCTTGTACAAAGCTACGAATTTATGGTTCATCTTATAATATCCAGAAGGCCATGTAAAATCCTAGTAATGGTTTCAACTATCTTCACATGAATATTTAGGTCTTCTGATAAGAGGACATATTTGGTGAATAACCAAACATTTAGAGAGAGTATTTTTGGAGTTCACTATGGTATCTATGTGACCTGAACCACTATACATCACAATGTTATTTTCCATTAATTATTTACAATTCTCGCTCATCATTAACGGATAAAGAAATTTCCATTACATAAAAAGAGGATTGTTCTGAATCTACCAACGTTTTTGGAGAATACAATTCACCCCCATCCTTGTGTCATTGTCATTGTGATCTTCTTCTCGACCTAAAAAATACTTTTCATCATAACCTAGGGAATTGAAGCATGAGAAAGGGTGATCTCAAATTCTATATAAGGGTAAACATGAGAGTTTAAAATTTAATATCTTAAATTTGAATAACAAGTTTATATGGATAACATAATATAATCAGAGTTTATAGAAGCTTTTTGAGAAGAATAAAGAAGGTGAAAATAATGAAACACTGAGTAGTTCAACCACTAGTTCAGATCATGAATCCATAAAAACATTCTCCTCTAGGAACCTCATGTAGTTGAAACTAAAATCCACTTTAGACCATGTACACCAAAAATTATAATTAAAAAATGCTTTATAAATCACTATGCACAAAGTCTTTATAATAAAAATATATATGTATATAAACAAGAAAAATAAATCAGACCAAGTGAAGAGCACATTTTATTTTCATGGTTTATATTTTCATCTATTATCAATGAATGAGCACATAAAATATATATTTATTATGAATTAAAAGGATTAAAAATTTTCATTTGTCTTACATATAGATAACTATAGTAAGTAATCAATTTTTCCATCTTTAGTGAGTCCAAATCCAAATTTATTATGTGGTATAACAGATAAACTATTCATACCAACATTTTACATTTATATGAGTCCATCCATTCACAATAGTAACTGTTGATATACTAAAGTAATCATAAATTAGAGTGGATACATTTCGTTATCAAACTCATCACCATCTCATAGATACATAACTTCACTGAGTGTTTTATATTCCTGAAAACTCACAATTTAGTTGTTACTTCATCTTGATCAATCATACATTGGTAAAGAATCACTTCCACTTCCTCTTTCTAGTAAATAAAAGTGGGATCATTGAGGATACTCCTTCAAGTAAACTAAATATGGATCTTTAAATAGGCTTCACAATCCCAATAATCTCTAACATTAAGACTACATCAGGGATACTTGGGAAATTCTAGAAAAAATATTGAATCAAATTTCATCCACATTATGCAAACATGTAGTTCTCTATACCACCTTACTATCACCCCAATACCACAAACACACAATTCTACCACTAATGTTATTATATCATAACCTCAGATAACATGTTTGACAAATTGAGTCCCCCAATAATCTTTTATATCTATAAATCTCTATCCTCATGAAATTTATAAATTGTATAGTTCTTTTGGTTGATATGATTGGTCCTAGAATGAAACACCAGTTTTTTGTCAATGTAAACCCAACATTTCTAGTCACAGTAAAGTAAAAATATTTCATAATTCCTTTAAATAACCAATGATTAATATTTTTACCAAACCATTTATTTTACAAATTCTATTATAGAAACATATTCTTCCTCCATAATAATGAATTTAAAAATTGACTATTTTATTATCATCGAGTATATATTGTTCCCTCTAATAATACAAAAAAATATTGGTTTACTATAACAATATAAAAATCCGTGAAAAAATGATATTCATATAACCTTTCAATGGTTTTTATAACTTAAAACATATCAAATTAGGTTTTATATATTTTACATACTTAATGTCCCACATCATGGATTCCCAATGTAATTTCTCTGGGTTCACCATATATCTTCTGAAAAATATAACTATAAAAAAAATTAAGGAAGATTTCACACCAATTTATATATTTACAGTAAACTATTAAATAAAATAGATCATTATCCATTTATATTTCCGCCTCATATGTTATTTTTTCTTCCCACTTTCAAAATATAATGTTCCCGACCAGAGGATGTAAAAATAATATTTATCTAGAAATTTAAAATCACTCAATGGTCATATAGATTTACTCTCATTGATTCCAAAATAGACTTGAATATTTTTTATCAGTTTAAATATCCATTCCATGAATATTCATTTTAAAACATATATCGTAAGTTTTAACGGTTTTAACAACTCATAATTTAATAACTAGATTAGATGAATGATTGAACAAATAGAAAATATTTATTATTTTGAAAACATCACATCCTATATGATACTAAATAATATAAATTATTTACAATTTTATATATGTTGAATGGATATGGTCAGATAGAGAATCCACTCTCACCAATGCCAGAACTCACCCACCATCCTCCTCCTTTCATGTTAGGAGAAGCTACCGATTTCTCGTTGGGAAATGGATCTCATTTTACTGGATTGATGGTGCATATAAATAAGTCTCTTAGGAATATTATTCTACATAAACCTCCCTATTAGGTTGTGTTTTTTCAATAATTTACTGAATTTCCGTTGGTTTCAACACAGAAGGTATTAGAAAAAATCTATTCAATGCTCATCTTCCCAGTCTCATCATTTGATAAATGGTGAACTCCTCAAATTTACTCTACATAAAATATTTGGATCCTGAATGTTTCCCCTTACACATTTTTAGAATCTCAAAAATTCTTCTGTCTTACGGTCTCTAACTAGGATATCTACTCTAAAGCATTGTTTATTCATTGTCTTTCTAGATTTCAGATATGAGTTCCTCAAAGTTTGTTCTGGATACCCCATCTCAGTCGGGCAATGGTGCTTTTCCATCTACTATTGGATTATTGTAATTCATAGAGGTAAGTATTCCCTTTATGTGGCGGTTTGGAATAACATTTCAGTCTTACCTCTACCTTTGCAAAATATTACCTTTATATGTAGAATATGAGACTCACGAGGTTATTTTCTCTATGATTATGATCATACCCTAAATCTTCCATAAGATTTAGTGGAACATATTTGTGTTTAAATGGATCATTCCCACCCTATTATATCATTTCTCCTAATTCAGGTCGATGGTTTCTTTAACTAGTGTATTGATTTGGTTTTTATATATTTGTCTAGGTACTATTCATTTTATCACCTTCAAGGGACCAAAAAATTAGTCAACATAAATATTTGTCATAATTAATTTCATGTGAATGGCATGGCCTTAGTTGACCCTCACATTGACCCTTGATTCCATCCCATTCCATTGTTTCATTATGAATTTATCCCAATTTATTTGGGCTTGTCCCCTCCTCCCTAGGATTCTATTCAGCTAATAGATTCTATCTCAAACTAGTGTGTATCTCTAGTTATTGCACACATATCGTTCCTAGACATGGTTCCCTTTAGTCTGATGGCATACTATGACTCCTTCGAATTGTAGAATATTGTGTATTCATTGAGTCATTTCCTCTTTTTGAGCATGAAATGTGGATATTTTTCATTAATTACCCTCTCCAACTCTCCAATCTCGAGATTATGGTTCTTCCTCTATGGTTCCCTTCATTACATGGATGTCCTTCAACTCCTTTTAATAGTGTAATATTGCACAATAATCAAGATATCAAAGATTTATTAATCACATAATGATACTAGCTCAACCACACTCTGCATCTCTGTATCCCCATCATCTATATGTAGGATCTTTTGGTTTAACTCCTAACACAATTTCTAAAAAACTATAGTGCATTAGCATATTTACAATGTGATCAGTTCTAGTCACCACTTGTGTATTCTTCCTTCACTAGTGTTTTACTAGGTTACACTCTAAGTTTAATTCATATATTTAGTATTCACATTTTTAGGGCCTTGAGGCATCGAGGTCTAAATCCGAGTATCTTAACTTCCACAAAAATCCTTCATAATCTGAAATTACTGTAGTCTAAAGGGCAAGGTGAATAATATTTATTTCTTCCATGATCTATGAATTGATAAGACTTATATTTTCTCTATATTGGAACTAAATAAGAACCCCTCTATGTTAGTGTTATGTTCTTGTTGGATGGTCTTGCATGATTTAATGCATTGAGAATCCCAAAACCGCTATATATAGATTTTATGTAAAATCACTGCACCAGGGGAAAGGGTTAATGAATCTGATCTGTTCATTACCATTATGGCCAATTCATTATTTCCTTTTTTTCTTCTATTTTTTTCAAGTGTGGGGAATGTGCAAGGGAGATGTTGTGGAGTGACTCTGATGCTTTTGATCCTGGAAATTTTTCGTGGCTTTTTGGGGTGATATCAATTCAATTATGAAGGAATATAAAAAGAATTGTGGAGCAGTCTATCCCGATAAATATAAGATGGATTATTCATCCTTTTCGGATCATCATGAGATTTTGAATATGGGTTATACTGGTGAAAAATATACTTTTTGTATTAATCAAAGATGTGTTTTTTGTGTCTAGAGTCATTTGGATATTTGCGTTGTGAATCCTCAAGTCGTTCCTTATTTACTAATGCAAGGGTAACACAATTTTTGCATATTATTTCCAATCACCCTCCCATAATAGTGAATCTAGATTATTGGAATGAGAACATTATGGGATTCCTCTTTTCCAGACTTTGGATCTATGATTTGGAGTATAATTCAACGGATCAGTTTTCATGGTGTAAAACCATGAAAGGGAGAATATATGTTGGTTAATGTAAAATGTAAGACATATAAAGGGGAATCTTAATACATGGAACTATAATCATCCCTCCCATTTCGAATATTAGGATATGATTAAGAATTATATTGAAGAATTAGAGCTAATATTTTAGGAGTGTTGGAATTATGACCTTTTAATGATTTTTTATGAAAAAAATTAATTAGTGGAGATGATTCATGAGAAATAATTTATTACCAAGGAAAAATAAATAGAGATTTGGATTAAGGATATGAGTATGAATATGAAATGTTTTAGGTGTTTTTAAGAGAGAAGATTCAAGGTGATGTGTTGATCATTCTTAAGAGGATGGTTCATACACTACAAGTCTTGAAGAGATTTATACAGTGGTTGATATTTAATTTTAAGCCCATTTTGGCTGGTTCAAATGCTTATATGTAGGAGGGATATACCACGTGGTGGGATTATGGGTTGGATCTATTCCATGTGTGGTGATCGACTCTAATTCCTCTATTTTTGAGGCCATCTCATATGAGAGAGATATTTGGGAGGAGATGTTTTCAATCAACCATAAGATCTCTCTGGGACCTAATAGCATTCAATGAGATTTCTATGTGGCCTCATGGGAGCTAGTTAAAGGTAATGTTATGGAATTTTTCCATGATATCTTTCACATGTAGGACATTTTTCTTGTGTGGTATGCACAGTTATATTGATTCTTTTTTTGATAGTGATTCCCCAAACATTATCCCAGAGTATAAAAAGATCAACTTGTGTAACCTTCCATAAAATAATCATTGCTAGTGTTACAAATAAAGGCTCTTAATCAATATTCAAGAGTGGGTGTATATTGATTCACATAAATTTGGTAAAGGTAGATGCACAGAAGAGACCATCACTTTATCCCATAAAATGATTGGGTAAATCATTATAAGGACCCCTATATCCATTCATGCAATCAAAATGGATTTAGACAAGGAATATGAAGGGATTGAGTATAGATTTATTCTCAAGTTCATGTCATGCATGGTGTTCTTGGCCATGATGATTGACTTACTTTTTATATTCTTTAGTTTTAGTTGATTTTAAGTCATCATTAGGGGTAGTACATGTGGTTTCTTCAAATATGTGTGTCATTTTAGGCAAGGTGGCCCCCTTTATTCCATTTTGTTTAATATTAGTCCAAGACACTTTAAATAGATTCCTTAATAGTGATATTTTTAGGGGTCTCATTATTCCCTTTTATTTCAAGGTTTCATTAATGGAATATCCCAAATCATCATTTCATATGAAATTATTTTATTTACTAATGGTAAAATTCATTCTCTTCATGGCGCTACCAGAGTCATGGATGAGTATATTAAGTTGAGTGGCCAATTATTCCATCGTGAAGAAACCAACAAGATCATATCTAGGTCCTACTTGGAAATCCGTAGAAATAAAATTGAGGGTTTCCAAGGTTTAAGTAAATATTCCTTTCTTAGGGAATACCTACAGTCCCCAATATCCATCAGCATGTCAAGGATTCCCCACTATGAGTGATTGTTATATAAATTTTGGAAAGCATCAATAACTAGATGAATCAATTTTTTTCCTTAGGGGGGTGGATATCTCTGGTGAACTATGTCTTTAATTCTGTCGTAATGCATGTGTTTTCTTCTATGAAGACACGTTCTATAATTGTTAGGAACATCCAAAAAATATGACCTCTTTTATCTGGGATTCTCATACTAAGGGAAGGTGTCAGTGGGCATTATGGACCTTATTGGCCAAACTGATAGAGGTTAGAGGCATCAATCTATGAATTTTGGTAGAAACTAGTCATTTTCTCTAAGTTAAACTTTCTTGGGAGGTCCTATAAGGCCACTCCAGCATCTAAAATTCATCTTGGGTATGTATGAGGAGCACATGGAAGCTCAAAATGGGAAATTTATTAATTTATGAATGATTATTCATGGTCATTTCTCTGATATTAGGACTCATTATCATTTTATTACTAGATGTAGAGTGGTATGATACTATAAAAATTACTGGGTCGGTGTGACTCCCAATTTTCATGTATTTCCTACCCTATAAATTAAATTTTCTCATGTCATTCATCATTAATCCTTCATTTAGACCACCCTAGATAATCAACAATATAGGATATTTAATAGTATTTATATATATTCCAATGATGCCATGTTTTTACACATAGAGTACTCTTAAGGATGATTCGCAACCAAATCATACTACATTTCAATATATTCCAATTGTTAATGGGATGAGTGGGGTGAAATTATTTGGAGTAAAGAAATCATGGTTAAATACAATTTTTTATTCTGATGTATTAGACACAAGATTATTTTAACTAATAATTTAGTTTTCATAATATAGGAGTGTATTTATTAAAAATACATTATCTACAAGAATCCCAAAGAAGAAACTATGGGAAATATTTATTTCAACGGGGAGTGGTCTATTGTTATGTGGATCAGTTTTAGTGATCTCATTAGGATTATAATTTAATTGACCACTGATTCTGATTTTGTACAGATGTGGTTTTATTTCCTGGGAAAAATCCTTGGGAGTGGAAGGGTTATGCTATCCTTTTTTAGGTTTTTAGTGTATTTGAACATTGAGGAATAATGATGGCCATGAAGGCATATCTAGTTCACAAACATCCATCAAACCCAACTTTAGATAGATCGTGGTCAGCATCAGTGCACTATTTAAAAACATATAGAATTATATAACCATTATGAGGGTTTTGTTTAGTGGTAATACCATTTAATCAGTTCAATCAAGATGGTTCTTGGTGTAGCACCCCGACCCATTTTACCACACATACTATTCTTCATGATTATTATTATTAGCTTTATGTGCGCCTCCCCACACTCCGAAGGCTACTGAATAGTAGCGAGGGTGTGATGAGGTGAATTCTAGGAGACTAAAACCTCTGGTAATGATATAATAATGGTTAAATAGATATATAATTAGTGAAAAATAAAACCAAAATAAACTAGACTAGTAACCCACCCATGGAGGAAGAAAAAAATATCATTTGAAGCAATAATAATAAAAACGATCAACACTATTTCCAGAATTAATCATAAACACACTATTTTTAACTACTAAAGTAAATCATTCATCTAGTATTTGTCATACTATACAATAAAATGAAAATAGGGTAGCATGTGGTCATCCATAGTATGCATATTTAAGCTTGCTGATACTAAAAGAAAATAGAAAATAAAGTCAAGCTGAGGTAATAGCCCATGGTCTCTTTGTCTTCCATCACATGATAAACCAAGTACTATGGTCCAGCTCCGGAGCCCAAACAATTTCCTGAATAGAAATTCATAACGTCTACACATGACTTAAAGGGACCATGTATAATGTGAGAAATAATCTCAATAGGCCACCACCAACTTCTTCCTTTCCTACTTCAATGATCTATCAGGTGTGAACTAAAAATAACAGAATAAAACAAATTAATTTAATAAACACATGCTTCCCAAGTGATCAACATCCATCTGGAAGCTATCTACTGCTTTATATAACACTAAAATACTATAGAGTATATTATCCTTAGCCTAAATAAAATGAATCCCCTGATGTAATTCAACCCTAGTGAACACTCGGGTGATACCTATAATAAAACCACATGAAACCTCGTTCCAACTAACACCACAATTCCATTCAAGTAACCAACCTATTGATGACATGTCCCAATCATATACCTTGTTCATTGGACCTCATCTCATATGTAGATCTGTCATCTTAGAGCCCCACATCCAAACCACAATGATATCTATCCTCCAAATAATATCAGCATCGTCTCAACAACTGACATCCTGTGGTAGAGAAATATCCATCCTCCCAAAATATTTATGGCCCAACGACCTCAAATATGAGGATCCTCAACCCCCAACCGATAGTCTCAACACTATCAACTAATGGATCTTTACCATCACTGTATATTTCTATAGAAATACAATCCAAAGAATTCAATATGCCCCAACTACTGGATGCCTCTAACAACATGAGTGGTCAAAACCACTTCAACATCTAAGTCTTCCGATGTGCACATGATTCCAAATAGTGAATTACCCACCATGAGTGAGTGGAAATAACCAAATTGAATTTAAGACAAACCAATACAACACTTCATGCCCCTGTGGAAACACCGCTCAATATAATGGTCATTCCATCCCATATATCTCCATCAATGTCCACAACATGATGACCTTACAACATTAACCTGATGACCATGTATCCAAAATTTGTATCAACACCATTCACAAAAATTGGGCCTCACCTAACCTGATGATTACATTGCCTCATACCAGATGGCCAATTCCATCTCAATCTTCATGTTTATCCTTTCCTGTTCCCAGGGAACCTTAATAAGAATTATATTTAATTAATTTAAATAATATAAATAAATTTAATAAATAACTAACACCCCGACTTAATCATCCAAATGTCTCATGCCTCTCACTGGTCATAAACCAATTATAGAATTGTGGATCATGCTCATAGGCAACACCAATGATCCTTTTAATAAATTTAAAACAAAATTAACAACTAAAAAGGGTATTTGTCAGAAAGACACATATAATGATCAAATACGCATTCCCAAAACACTTGGAATTTCACAAATAATCATAATAACCATTTAACTCATAGTTTTGGATTCTCACACATTTGTTATTATCCCATCTCAGACTAATTTGGGTGAAAACTATGTTTTAGAAAAACACCCTAAAAATAGGGTAAAACCACTCATGTGGATATAGAACAACATACAAAGAAGTAAATGATAATAATTGTTAATTGTAATAAAATAATTATCGATATGGATCCAATAACAAAAACATATCAAAGAACATACTCTGAATGGGAGAGATTTCTAAAATCCTAGCCATAATAAGAAAAGAGAGAATCTCCTTGCTGTGTGCTACCAAAGGTGAAAGAAAAAGGGGAAAAGGATGAAAAATGGTGGGGGGGGGATTTCAATTTTACACTTTTAATGGGTTTCAAAATTAGCTCAAATGGTTTTAAAACCATACAGCAACCATACGACACCCTTTTCCCAATAATCTAGGTTGGCCCAGTTAATGTACACTTTTCTCCAAACAATGTGCCAACCATGTGTCATGAATTATTAAAATATTTGTAATCATATATGTATGGAGATTTTCCCTCCCCTCCATGGTTTTTAAAATCGTACACATTTGACTGAAAGGGTCTCATTTTTTCATGGGAGGCCACACAGATTTTTCAAACCATGCACCCAAAAATGTACACCTCAAAAACATGGGTTTTTGTCGTCTGACTCACCTGAAAACAAAAATAAACCGCTAGACACATTCCAATCATCAATACTCATTATAAAAAAGGTATTGAGTCAATGGAAATTAATAATTAATTGATGTTAAATTAAAAATGAGTTTTTCTACCCACCAAACTCTGAATAATCAAAATGGGTGTGGAATTCGAGCCACTCCAAAATCCCTAGACATTATAATCTCTTCACCTTAACATTTCTAAACCTTGATCTATAAAAAAATATGATTATTGTATTAAACATACCCATATCATTAAAATAAACCCAGACAACCAATGTCAAAGGTCATAGGACTCCTCATTAAAGGGAGATCACACCATTTTGAGTTACCTACATCAATGGCATCTTGTCTTGATTTTCAATTAAACTGATGGTCCATCAACCATACATATACTATAATTCGTCCCATGATTCATGGTCACTAATAAACCTCATCAGGATCCCCTATATTATATCTAACACCCCTAAGGTACAAAATATACTCAAATGCCTGCCTTGTTCCCAGGTTGCACAAGATACCTACAAGGTCCCACATCTCATCAAATGATCATGTTAGTATTAGTGCCTCACACCACAATCAATTCCTTCATCACAATGATCCCCATGTTAAAACACAAGATATGTATACAAAATCTCCTTGATTACATAATTTCAACACATCTCATGTAATCATGGTGCCACACACCTCGTATATATATTACATTCAAGCATATGTCAAACCACTATCCAATATATTGTTAGTACATAGTTACATACAATGTACATTATTCAACCAAAATGGACATGAATCTAAAAATATATTCCAAAATAAAATAAAAATAAAAAAACAATCACACACAATACATAGCCCTTACCATCATTGGTTGAACAACTAGCTCTAACCCTAACAGCTCTACGGCATGCACCTGGCGTGATTCCTGACTGCCTAAATCACAACCATCCAAAAATTATGCTCTAAAAACAACCCACTTGCCACACTAATGGGTCCCACTTTCTCTATGAAAATACCCTAAATTTAGATGATAGTCAGCAACCATCAGCTATACCTACTTTTGGCCTGATCTCATATCCATGAGACTACCCTGGTCCCTAACTTACAGATGCCTAAGAAGGATTCCTGTAGAACCTCTCGAGATGTATGGCCATTCCCCATGCCTATAACTATTTATTATATTTTTCACATTGAGTCCAAAAATGTCATGTCTAACCACTCAAGAAGCACACCGTAGATGACCCACTACAATGTGGTCTGCCTATATCCATAGCCAAACTTCCCATCAAGATCTCTTCTCGGCCTCACTTCCAAGTATATTATGCATCCCTACTGTAATCGCATAAATCCATAACCTGGATTGAGTAAAACTTATCTGTCAAATTTTAGTCAATGATGAGCGCCTAATTCATATCCTTCATGAATGAGGCCAACCTAAATAAGTTTACATGCACCTAAATAGCATCTCATAAACAATCCTCAAAACACCTCACTTTCGAGGTGTCATCACCCAGCATGTCGGGTGTGAAGTAAGATAATGTGGTGAACACTGTTTCATTACCCATGAAAAACATGTCACCCTAATCAAGGATAATGAACTCTGATTTGTATCCCCCCTCAGTGTCTTTGGGAATAATTTCATAAAGAAATTGTCCTTAAACTCCTTCCAAGACATCCCATAA
Organism: Viscum album; assembly: GCA_963277665.1. Taxonomy (NCBI): domain Eukaryota; kingdom Viridiplantae; phylum Streptophyta; class Magnoliopsida; order Santalales; family Viscaceae; genus Viscum; species Viscum album. Next base: position 1,472,964,649 of record OY728158.1, read on the forward strand.
AGTTATCTCCCTTAACCGATATCTCCCACTATCACTTAGTTGTTCCTCTAATCATATAAGTATCCAACTTCACCCTCAACCCTAGTGGAGTATCTAGCTGAAAGAAGATAATCTAAATCGAATTGACTTAGTTATCAACCGCCTATAGTCTACCATCACCCTAAAATAGCGGTGGATGTTGTGACTAGAAATACACAGTAAAATACACCATCAAAGGATCTTCTCTATGAATTCTCCTATCAATCTTATTGACGACATGCACTAGACTCCCCTAAGCTTATCATCAATACATGTCCCAACATATATTATATCTGTTAGTTTAACTACCTGTAACAGAGCTTGTACATGGAATTCCTACTCTTCCCCACCCTATGGGGTCTCAACCCGTGCATTCTCCTATGACCCCACATCACTGCCCGCCTGATGATCCATTGGAGTCCGTCTAGGTTGAAAACTACTAAATACAAATAGATGATCAAACAAACCATATAAAAAATATATAAAATTTAGATAGGGAAAGTAGTAACAAATAGTGTGATCCCTCAACACTTACAACCCCCCATAGTTAACATGTCATACGAAATACCAACATCATAGCCTCCTTACCTACCCTTATCTGAGCTAGTTATCACATATGCCTCGGGTCACGCATGTCTGGATGAATCATGTCACATAAATTTGATGACCATGTTTCCCAAACTGGTGATCATCATCACCCCATATAATTATCCATACCTACTCTTTTAAGATCTAAGACCATACATATATACATAAAATATCACAAATAGATTTCAATAGTTCCACTCTGTTAGGTTGCTTAAGTATGATGCCAATATAGAAAGGCTTGGTAAGAAAACGCTTATTAGATTTATTTGATGACATTTTAGACACCCTAACCCCTCATAGCATAATCAATGTCCCCAATGAAAATCATAAAAAATTTTCATAGGGAAATTCCTGTAATTATGTAAAATATCTTATGATCCAAATCAAATGCATACACAAGAATGCCATTTTCTCATCGGCCCAAGGGTCAAATATGCCCTCCCTTACCATACTATTTCAGGGGTTACATATCACAATAGGTGACGATAAAATTCCAACTATACAACTAAATGTCTAATTAATATCTACTACAAATCTAGAAAAATTGAATAGCAATTACCACCCATGAAAACTTGGTCCACCCCCCATGCATGGGGTAATAGAAACTAAAACATAATCTCTAAACCCAGTTCAGAAAAAATTATAATCATTGATCTACCATATCCAAAATATTAAGACTGACAATGAGTCAAATTAATCCTCTTTGATACCTCTTGTATTTCCCTAAACAATTTAACCACTCAAACAATTCTTCAGGGAAAGTGACACTGGCCTTAATCACACCTCCCCATACACCAAAGGCCATTGACTAGTAGTGAGTATTTAAAGAGGTGATAGTTGGTATAACATACCATTTGGTGTCAATATATTAATGTTCTAATAGATATATATGAATTGAAAAATTAAGTACAACTAACATCGGACTAGTAAGCCCCCCCTCGTGTCAGGAACATAAGAAATAGTAACAGAAGTAACAATACAAAGAAATCTCAATAAAATTTTAAGAATTAAACAGAAAAAAATACCATTTGTTGCTATCAATGAAATAAATTCATCCAATAAAGGTCCTAGAATATAATAAATAGGAATGAGGGCCTCTCATGGATGACCTCTGTATGTATATATGTGAATGCTGATAAAAAAGATAACAATAAAAACCCAACTCAAGAAATACCTCATGGCCCATTGCCTTTTTTACCATTCCTACCCATGTAATAAGATCAAAATCATGAGCCTAACCCTTTAATTGTGAAAATATTCATAATGTATACAAACTTCCCAAAGGTTCGGTGAAGCACGTGAGAAAGAATCTCAGTTGGGAACCAACAATGTGTGACTATCTTACATCTATGATCTTTCTAGTGTTTAATAAAAATAAGGAAAGTAATAACAAGAATTTCATAAAAAGAAGATTCCCTAATGATAAAAATCCACTAGGAAGCTATCACATTCTCTGGTCAACACTATAATTTTGTATAAGAGAGCATCCTTAAACTAATCCCAAGGAATCCCTTGATGCAATTCACCCTAGGTGAAACCTACGTTTCCACCTCTAATAAAACTACACAAACACTCATGTCAAAAAAACTCACATCAAATCATGTAAATGAAATCATGAAGTAATACCCCAATAACATACCTAGACCCTTTGACCTCAGGTTAAAAGTAGCTCTATCGGCTCGAAGACTGAAGTCTGAGGAACAAAAATATATGTCCTCTAAATGATATTACTATTATCCCCGCAGCGAACATCCTGATAATTGACAATATTGATTCTCCAAAAATAGTCTTGGAGAGAAAACCTAAATTATGAATAGCCCCATCCCCCAAATGATAGTCTCAAAACTGTTAAATGATGGCTCTTGACCATCCTCTTGGCTTTTTATGATAGGATCTAAAAAAATTCTGTAATCTTAAACTACAAAAGGCATCTACCCAAATCGTTTGTCAATACCACCTCAAACGAAATTCATTCTATGTGAAAAAATTCTCCAAATGGAACATTGTCTATCATGAGAGAGTATAAATCACCTAAACAAACCTAAAACACACCATCCTCGAACCTCATTCCCCATCAACCACATTGCTCAATCTGATGGTCAAACCATACCATATATCTCAGGCCATACACATAACCTAACGACATAAACACCTCAACATGATAACCAAGTAACCCAACCAGTTATCAACACCACCCATTGAATATACACCTCACCCCACCTGATAATTACATCACCTCATTCAAAATTCCCAACACCATCTCAGTCCTCAGGATGCACCCATCTTGTTCACAAGAAACCATAATAAGCATCACATTAAATTAATTTGAAAAAATTAATTCAATTTAATAAATATTAAACAACCCTACCTAATATTACCTAGAACCAAAGACTACCACTGATGTAAAACCATTGTTATAATAGTGTAGCATCCCTTTTTTAATCCCCCAATAATCTATTTAATTATTTTAGAGGTCAAATAATTATTAAAAGTGTATCAATTAGCCAACACAAGGGATCAATCCATGTTTCACCCCAAAAATAAATGAGAAATAAAGAATAATGATAATCACCACAAAACTTATAGCCATATATTCTCACTTGTCTGATCTAATCCACTAACTCAGTCTGAATTGGAATAAGTTGACATTTTAGCTGAACACCCTGAAAATATGGTAAAACCACTCACATGGATTTACTGAACTGTACAATGATAGAATGGAAGAAAATTTGAAATATTAATCATATCTATATCTATATAGATCCATATTTTTAGAAGGATCAAAGAACGGAGTCCGGATGGGTGAGATGGAAAAAAACAAAGAAAAAAGAATAATTGGGAGAAGATACCTACTTTTTTCCTAGAGGAAGAAAATGTGGAAAATAAGAATGTGGGGGAAGGTAAATAAAATAATTTGACACTTTTAATGGGTCACAAATTATCTCACATGGTTTCCAAACCATTTGTAAATTGTGTGACACCCACGACACATTTCTCTAGGCTCGCATGATTCATGCACACGGTTTTCCAAATGGTGCACATACTGTTTGTGACCTCTTTTTCAAGAAACTGTAGAAATTGTTTCATTTCCATCCACACTCACCTGTATAGTTTTTTAAACCATGCACAGTAGACCTAGAGGGCTACACAGTTCCTTTTGGAAGGCCACACAATTTGTCTAAATTATGTGCCCCATTCTATACACCCCTAAATCTTTTTTTACAATATGATGATCCCAAACCCAAAAAAATACTATGACACATGATGAGAATCAATAATAATCCAATAAAAAGGTCTTGATTCAAAGATAAATTCATAGTAATGTTATTTTAAATGAATAAAAATTCGTTCTAACTACCAAACTCCAAAAGTACAAAATGGCCAAGAAATTCAACCCACTCCAAAACCAATGATGTTATATGTAACAACCCAAATTTTTATCAATTTAAATTAAATTATTATAATTATTTCATATATTATAATCCACAAAAAATAATTTTCATAACACAGTAAAACCTTTATAAATGAAAAATGGATGAAATAATAGTTTTTTCTAGAAATTAAAGATCCCATACCGATGGAATACTAACTTGACCATCAAAATTGTAATGTGACAATTAGGAATAATAAATCGTCCTGTATAATAGTATCTCACATATTAAAGTATAAATAAAAAATATTAATTCTAAAAATGATAATATGATATAATCATATCATAGTATAATTAAATAAATGTTTTCAAAATTATTAATTAAATGTTGTCATTTCTATAAAACATAAATGTTTATTTACAATTTTATAACTAATACAATCATTTAAGAGAGTATTCACATTCATAAAATTTGTTCATAAATTTATGTGTTATATTATTATAATTATTAGTTATTTTTATGAGACTTAAATTAATTTTAAAAAGCATCATAAAATCAGTTATAATTTTAAAATCAGAATTTTTTGAATAAATGATTATTCTAATTAAAAAAGATGATAATGTTCAGAAAATTATTTTCATAAAATGGATATCATTTTTTAATTCCACATTTTAAAAAAAAATTAGGTTGTTTCTTTGGTATTTTTCTAAAATATGTGAAATTTTTGTGAAAAGTAAAATACAATAATATACAAGAAAATTAAGAAACTTGAATTTTTAGTCATTATCTATGTAATATTGATGTAAGAACAAAATCACTATATATCCTTTGTTATATTAATATATTTAGTGATAAGGTTTGTACTATTCAATTTCCTATGCAAAATAATAAACTAATGAATAAAATAATAAGAAGACAACTATTTCCTCCCATAAAATACCACCCATCACCACCTCTTCTCATCACACATTTCAAGACTTGAAACATTGCTAGGCTCTATACAATACTATTTATTCACCCCTAAATCACATCCAAGAGCTGTAAGTTTCATCAAAATACCAAACCCTTTTTCCCAAGGAGGCCCTCAAGGAGGATACAATAATGAGGTAAAATCCACTTTTTTAATTTACTTTATTTTTAATTTCATTTCATTTCTTATCCTAACCTCACCAACAGTAATCTATGTGGAATGAAAACTCCATTATATTTTACAAAATAGAATGATATTATGTTAATGGAATAATAAATTTTTAAATTTATTCTCTTTTAATTTTATTTAAAAATTTAAAATACCATCCATGTAAGTTGATTTAACGCCACCGTAGATGATGCATTTTAATTTTTCACTACCACCATCATAGATGGTTAGAAATTAATTATTTGGGTTAAATATTATTGTTTTTTCATATTATAAATTATTTAATCTTCTGGAATCTTTTTATAAAATCATGATGATATAATCTCGTAGGGGTCGAAAAATCCTCCAAAATTCTTTATATCACTTTAATTATCCTTTTATATAATCATTTATCCTAAAATCATATAAAAAATGGTAAATAAAATAATTTAATATTATTCAGGTTCATTAATGACATATAATATCAATTATAGATATTTATACTCAATTTACACAAAATTCAGTTCATTTATTCAAGCAAACCGATCATGAAACCCATGAAAACAAACACTCTCAGAATGATGAAATTGAACTATATAGAACATCATAATGGCTATAAATGAAATTAATAAAATTATAATGAATTAATATTATGTATAATAAGTTATGGATTTGTTAATTAATGAATATGATTTTATTATCTTGGATAGTCAAGTGAAGAAAGAATTCAGACATAAGGTTAGTGGATTCTCAAACCTAACTCTCATTCATTGTGTTTTCCCTATTTCACTCCATTTTCAGTATGGATGTCCTTTAATGTTAAATAAATATCATTTATTTTCCTCCACTTTTATTTTATTGGGTAAAAATGTTTCAAATATGGTTTTTTTAAAATGGATTCACCTTTAAAAAATAAAAATTCTTTCTAAAAACACATCTTTTACTTCTGTTGAGATTAATTCCTCTTTACTTGAGTTGGATTATTCTTATACCAACTAAGTTATTCCATTTTTCTTTTGAGAACCATAGGTTTTCTTCATGAATTTATGATTTATAAAATTCTCCTTAATTTTTTTTACAGGTGTTATTTTTTGTCTATGATTGATATATATTCTATGAGGCATGCATGATTACATAAATGTAAGGATGTGATGGGTGCACCCATTATTATATAGAACTCCAATGAATTGGTTAATGTGATGTATCTCATGAGATAATGTGAAATATGTGTGAACATGATGCTATATTGATTCATAGTAATTATGTTATTATCATTCAAATATGTTTTGCAAGAACATGGTTCTAACTATGTTACAACTATTTGTGGTAGTTGACCACTAAGACAAGATGTTTCATTTTTATGTTTTAATATGTTCTATTCTTTTTTATAGGGATTCCGTTCATGACATTGATGACGATACCATGCTTATTTGTTTTATTTTTAGGATTATGCTCACCCTTGTTATATTGATTCATCTTCTTATCTTTCATCTTAATTGTGTTTTAGATCACCACTTTATTTGATTTATATCATTAAGAGAATACTTGTACTAAGGGGAAAAAATGGAATATAAATGTTAGAGAATAAGGAATTAAATAATGTTTATTTTTTATTATATAATTTTTATGTTTTGAACTAATCTTCTGAAGGCACTAAACCATTTCATCCTAGTTTTGTAACACTAATATATTTTATATCTTTAAAATTAGATAATAGTAATTTTATAAAAGAGTGTCACTATAGTATCTATTAGATCGCATTTTAATTAAATTGGGAATTATGATTCGAGAACTGTATTAAAAACCCTTATTATGAGACTAAGTATATGTAAACAACCAATAATATTTTTATAAAAATGATAAACATAGGGATCTCATAATATATTCTTCTATAGTTAATTTCACAAAGTAATAAATTAGTATTTCCTGACTTGTTGACTTATGTTTTTTCAATCCTTTTATATTTTAAAAAAATTTGGAACTTGGAGAAACCAAGACAAGAATCCATGTGAGGGACAATGTAGTGAATGATCAAATAACATCCCCAATGACTTTGGAGGTGGAGTTAAGAATTTTGTGGTAATTCTTAACACAATATCATAGGATATAAACAATAACCTGAAAATGTGGGACATAATACATCACCTAAGAGGGAGAAAATCGATATCATGACTTTAATTTGGAAAAACATTGATATTTACTAGATCTTTCGATCCACTTGTCATGAAAAAGTGGGTTAACTCAATGGAGGAGATCTTTTTTGTACTTCACAGTTCTGATATGGTGAAGATGACTCTGTCCATTGATAATTTAGATGGAGATACTGATAAATGGTGTGTGTTGATTATAATAACCAAATCAAAACATTAATTTGAAGTTATGGAGTGGGAAGACATTAAGAAATTATTTCCTAAAAAGTATTTCACTCAAACTCTTTTTATGATGATGTGGAAGGTATTTATAGAGTTAAATCATAACGTAATAGAATATGTCATGGATTAAAAATAAATTTTCAAAAGGATAACATGGTATGCCCATGATTTTTTATCAAAGATTATATAAAATAGATAACTCATTTAGTTGTTTTAAAACACACCTTTGAAAGGTTCTATAAATTAAAGACTTCAGGTTATATTAATTTTTTTGACGTGGTATCAAAGTAGAGATAGAGTTCGGAGAATAGTACCATGGATATGGAGATAAGAAATTAATGATGGAGTTTCATTATAGGGATTTAATGAAAAGGGTTAAATGAAATACCAAAAATTTACATGTCAAAAATATGGGAAGAAGCATCATGGGAATTACCTCAGTGGGATGAAGAATTGTTTCAACTGTGGGAGAGAATGCAACCCAGCTAATGAATATAAATGACACATGAGAATGTTCGATAATTTGGTGGAATAAAATAGATATCCACCTATAGTTTAATGATTAAAATATATAGAGGAAGGAAACTATGGAGGCATGTGCACCTAACCTCAAGTCCTTGAGAGTAATCAGCATCACCAGGCACAAAATCCATAAGAGAAAGGGAATTCTTATTCTATCACAACTGCTAAGGTGGACCCTAAAAATGATGTGGTGACAATTATATTGGTTATTAATTCAAGAATAGTGAATTTTCTATTTGACTCTAGTTCAAAAAATTCATTCATATCTTGAAATATTAGTAAAATAATTCAAACACCACATCAAAATATAGAGGTTGAGTTATCTGTGAGAAAAAAATGGAGATATTATTACATTCAATATATATATGTTCACCCTAGTTATTGTTTTGTGAACAATATCTTGTATAAAATAATTTCATACATCCATTGGTGGATTTTGATTCTATTTTTGTCTAGTATTGGCTATAATTATACAAATCCAATATCAACAATTGGGAAAGGGATATCACTATTTACATCCTGAGGCGTTATCCAATTCGGTACAAGTGTTAGGAGAGGGATGAATCTTCTTTAGATCCATTATCTCATTTGTGGATGTTATTTAATTCTGAGAAAGAATTTATTGCTCAAATTATTGACATGAAGAAGAGAATCATCCTCAAAGGCATGTACATTTTGAGAGACTATATAGATGTGTTCCCTGAAGAATTTACTGGCCTCCTCTAGACTGAGAGATTGAATTCTGAATTGAATATATTCTCATATATCTTCAGATATCGAAGAAAAATTTTATAATAGACACTATTTAGTTTTAAGAACTACAGATTAAGTACTTAGAGAATCTAGGAAAGGGTTTTGTAGACCTGAGTGCTTCACTAGGTGGTGCACCAATCCTCTTCGTTAGGAAGAAGTATGGATTAATCCACCACTATATTGATTATCATGATATTAAAAAAATCATGATAATTAAAAATTATACCCTTCCATAGATAAATTATTATTTTTATCAACTACATAGGGCCATGTATTTGTCTACGGTAGAGCATTGGTCTACATATCAGCTGTTAAATGCGGGGAAAGAAGAAATTATGAAGAGATTCTTTCGAACGAGGTATGTAAACTATGAGTTAATAGTGATTAACTTTAGAATCACTGATTGTATAGTAATTTTAATGTACATAATGAATATTGTCTTTAGTGATTACCTCAACAATTTTTTGGTAGTATTTATTGATGATATTCTAATATACTCCAAGAGAATGGGGGAAAATAAGGATAATTTGAATACACTTATAAATGTTATGTGAAGGGAGAAAATAAAATTAAAAGTACAACAAATGTGAGTTCTATATAGAAAAATTATAATTAATGGGTGATTTTGTCACCAAAAAAGTAATATATGTTGACCATTCTAAGAAAAATGTATTTAAAAAGTGACCCAGGCCAACATCTATTATGGAAATCCATAGTTTCCATGGTCTAGATAGGTATTACTGGTGATTTTTGAATAAAATCTCATGATTTTAAAACCCACGAAATATGATGACTCAAAAGGGATAAAGGTTTGTATAGACCATTGAATGTGATTTCTACTTCACAGAGTAAAAAAAGGTGGATTAACACCGCCCCAAAACTCTGACTTTCGATAGGCGGGGAATTATTTGTTGTATATAGATATGCTTAAATTATTAGATTATGTTATGTACTGATGAAAAAAGATAAATTATTACCCTATTCCTTAAGGAAGATGAAAATTATGGATAAAAACTATCCCATATATGATATGGAGTTGGAAGGTGGGATCATTATGTTAAAGATATGGTGGAATTATCTTTATATGGTAATATGTGAAATATATATTGATAATAATGTCATCAAATATATATTCACATGGAAGTAGTTTAATATGAATAAGTCATGATGATTAGATATTATCAAGGAATATGACATCTCAATCCACAACCACATTGGGTAGGTAAATAAGGTTGAAGATTCTCTAATTTGAAATGATCCTATAAGATTATCAATGATAGGAATTGAGAAGTATCCAATCTTCTTAGATTTGAAAAGGATAGACATGGGAATCATTATGAAAGGAACATACTATATCCTTTCTCAAAGTATATCTCAATCATCCATCATGGAGAAAATAATTTATTAGCAAAGAAGTGATGTGGGAATTCAGAAGAAGGTGGATGCCATGAGAAAGAGGAAATGCCCATAGTTCAAAATTGACGAGGAAGGATTTATATGATTTGAGACATGACTATGTGTATTATTCAATCCAATGGTAAAGAAGTTGATTCCAAATGACACACATATCTCAAAAAACTCTATTCACCAAGTAGAAAAAAGATGTATTAATTTCTACAAGAGCACTATCGGTGGGACAATATGATGAAAGGGATCACAGAATATAAATCAAGGTGACTAGTATGCCAATAAGTGAAGGCTTAAAGACACAATTATAAATGGTCTACCCAACCATTATCTATTCAAAATTTAAAATGGGAAAACATCCCCATGTAATTTTTTATCATACTTTCAAATAAATCTAAGGAAAATGATTTTTTATGTGTTTTGGAGGATTATCTTACATTGATAGATCACTTTATCAAAATATTCTATGACTTCTCACTGGGTCAACTTGCATGAATATACATCAATGATGTGGTAAGGATGCATGGTTTACCACTATCGATAGTATCCGATCAAGATTTAATATTCACCTAGATGTTTTGGACAAGTGACTATCAATCTTAAAACATGGATCTGAACTTCAGTATGGCGTATCATCCTCAAACTCGTGGAAAATCTAAGAGGACTATTCGTACACTGTACGTCATGTTGAGGGATTGTCATATAAACTTAAAAGAAGGATGGTACCAACATCTACCAATTATTAAATTCTATTACAAAAATTATTACCACTAAAGAATATAAATTGAACTATATAAAGATCTTTATGGGAAAAGATACATAACATTAGAATGATAGGATGAGGTTAGTGAATATGAGATTCTATGACCTGAAATGGTGGAGGAGATCATGAAAAAGGTGATAATAATTCCGAAGAAAATTGAGGTAGAACAAATTAGATAATATAGATATTAAAAAATAACTGATATGGCCTAGATTTTAGGTTTGGATATATGGTATGCCTATACATATCTCCATGGAAGAGGATAATGAGATTTGGTGGGAAATAAAAGATGAGTCTCATTTACAAGGGCCACTTCAAGATTCATGATCTTTTTGGAGATGTGACCTATAAACTACCACATTCATCTACAATGTCTAAAGTACATGCTCTATTACATATATCCCTCTTGAATAATCATATACCAGATACCACATATATACTAAATCCAGAGGGGATATAGTGGAAAAATGATCTCTTTTATGAAGAGTAGCCGATTATGCTCTTAGACCATATTGATAAAGTTATACACAATAATACTACTCACCTTGTTAATGTAAATTGAAGGAACCATAAGTACATACATTCCACCTGGGAACCAAAGGAATAGGAGAATTATATGTACCTAGAATTTGTTTCACTATAGAATGTAAAATGAAATCTTGGGGGATAAATTTCATAAGGGGGGAAGAATGTAATGAACTAATATATAATCAATATAAATTTAATTATTATAATAATTTAATATTGTATAAACAACATAAAATCACTTTTATATCACTGTACAAACATTATAAATGAATAATGAATGAAATAAGTGGTATTTCTAAAAAATAAGGAGCCTATACTGATGGAATAGCAACTTGACCGTTGGAATAGTAAAGTTCCCAATAGGAATAGTAAATTGGCCAATTGAATCGTAGCCTCACTTATAAAAGTATAAATAATATTTTTTAAATTCAATAAATGATAATACTATATTATAATATCATATTATAAGTAGATGAATTTTTTAAAAATTATTAATTCTGTGTTGGTATTTTTATAAAACAAAAATGTTTATTTAAAATTTCATAATTAATATAATGATTTAATAGAAAATTTATATTCAAAAAAATATTCATAAATTAATATTTTTTTCTTATGATTATAAAATAATTTTCTAAGACATTAATTAACTTTTCAAAGCACTATAAAATTAGTTAACATTTCAAAAATAGTATTTTTCAAACAAATGATAATTTTGATTACAAATTAAATTTTATATATTTTGAATACTGAATGCATAAAGTGGACATAATTTTTGAATAATACACATAAAAAATGGTTTTAGTTATTTTTTGATATTTTTCTAAAATACATGAATGTTTTGTGAATAGTCAAATATGATAATTTACAATAACTTTTAAATACATGAATTTTTGAGTTATTGGTAATGTAAGGGAGATGTAGGTAAAAAATATAAAATATTAATTTATTAATTTAATATATTAAGTGATAAGGTGAAATCTATTAATATTCATGAGTTAAAATAAAAAACTACTAAACAAAATAATGAGAAAACACTCCTCTCTGTCCCGAAAGATACCACCCATAACCACCTATTCACCTCACACTGTCCAAGCCGTGAAACTTGTCCATGATCTACCAAGTAATATTCACTAGACACTAACCCATGTGAAGGATCCCTTGGCCTCATCAAAATACCAAACCATTTTCCCTATGGTGGTTCTCAAGAAGGATAAAATCAAGAGGTAAAAGCCACTTTATTTTTCATTTAATTTCTTTTCAATTTCATTTATTTTTTATTCTATCCTCAAATAAACTTATAAAAGTGGTATGATAACTCCAATATATTTTATATACTATAATGTTTTTAATTTAGTGGAATAAGTCATCTTTAGATCTCTTCCCTTTTCCTTTTATTCTAAAAACGAAAATATCATTTGTTTTGTGTTGATTTACTACTACCGTGGATGATGCCTTTTTAATTTTTCACCACCGCCTTCAAGGATGATCATAGAAAATTTATTATGGTTAAATAATATTTAATTATATTTATTAAATGTTATAAAATGATCATTAATATATATATATATATATATTATGATATAAGATTATAATGGACATAAATCCTCAAATATAGATTTAATCATTTTCAACATTTATTTGTCTAGTTATTCATCCAAATATCATATAAAAAATGATATAAAAGATAATTTAGATTTATATAAATTCAGTAATAATATATAATCTCAATTTTGGATAATTATCATCATTTTACACATACTATAATATATGTATACAAGTGAACCGATAATGAAATCTAAGAAAATGAATATTCTTAAAACGATGAAATTGAACTCTATAAGATATTTTAATGGAAAAAATGAACCTAAAAATTATAATTATTCAAATTAATGTATAAGTGGTTCTGTATTTATTAATTAATGAATCTAATTTTATTATCTATGATATTAAATTTAGTTAATCATTCATACTTAAGTTAATGGGATTCTCAAACCCAACTCTCATTCTTTGGGTTTTCCCTCATTCACTCCATTTTTAGTAAGGATGTTAATTTATTATTCCATAAATATAATTTAATTTACTTATCATTTATTTTCTTGGATATACATGTTTCCAATATGGTTTTATGACAAATTCAATGATTTTTCCCAAATAACTCTACTTTCTAAGAACACATATTTTAATTCCCTTGATATTGATTCTTCATTACTAAATATTTAAGATTATTATACCCATTATGTTGTTACCTTTTTTTGGGAACCATCAGATTTATTCTTGAATACATTCATTATGAAATTATCATGAAACCCATTTCCTTTCCATGTGATATTTTATGTCTAAAATTGAAATAAATTCAATGTGGTATGCCTGATTATGTAATTGTTATGATGTGATGGGTGTGTTGCGAATTATATGTTTCTCTTATTTATTGGGTAATGTGATATAATTCATGAGATAATTTGAAACATGCATGAAAATTATGTTTTTTTTTTAAGAATTATTTTACAATGATTCACATATGTTATGTGTGAACATGACGCTAGATTTTTTTCACAACTATGTGTGGTACTTGACCACTAAGACATGATGTTTAGTTTTTATGCAATTTCTCATTCCATTCATTTGTCTAGTTGTTTTTATAAGGATGTTCATGATGAAATTCTGCTTATTTTATTTTTTTATAATTACTATCACCCATTTTATATTGATTAATGTCCATCTATCCTTTTATTGGGAATTTAGCTCACCCTTTTTCTGATTTATATCCTTTGGTGATTACTTGTAATAAAGAGAAAACAAGGGCCACTAAGACGCTAGAGAAGAAGGAATTAAATAATGTTTACATTTTATTTTTTATTTTTTATGCTTGATCTAAATCTTACCAAGAAACTAAACCATTGGATTCATCTTTATCATAACTATTATATTATTTATCTTTAAAAAGATGTTATAGTAGTGTAAGTAAATCAGGGTATCTGTATTTCACCAATATTGTTGGCTTAGATAGAAAAGAACAATAAATTATTTCAAGACAAATTCAGATTTTTATAGTTTTTTTGGTATTATAAAGTGAGTAGGGGTAGTTTGTGATCCAAATTTCTTGGGGTTCATTACATTTAGTATCATTTTTGGTCACGGAGACTCACTTATTGTGGATTCCAGGGCTCTTCTTAATGGGCTCCAGATCTATCTAGTGCTTCATATCAATTTAGTAGCTATTGAATCTGACCCCTCAGTCATTATAAACTAATATAATAATAGTGTAACCATTATTTGGTTGATTTTATACCTTATTTAGAGTTGAAAATGACTCATCAGTTAGATCCCTTGACACACATAGATTAATTGGAATAAAATGGAATATTTCCTAGAATTGATGGGTACAGAAGATAACCTATTATTTATTTTTTCTATCTTAGGCTCGATTTATACAAACTGTATTAATATAGTGCATGTTGATTCCGTTTGGAACGATTACATTATACATCATTTATATTTTATTTCTCTATGTTTTTATTTAAAAATTATTCACTTTAGATGGATAATGAAGGATTGAACCCACTAGATGCATATTATTAACATACCAGGGAAGGATAATAATGTAATCATCTATGTACACTTTTTAGAGTCAATATGATCTGAGTTTCCATGTATTAAACCCTTTTTAACCAAAATAGTACTTAATTTTTTATTCTATTTCATTAGTGCATATATCATTCCATATAAACAACATATTTTCAAACACATCACGTATATGTTCCAATTCACCTCGAAACTAGTTCGGTACATCCGGTAAATACCCATCTCAAAACTACAATGAAGGAAATGATTCATTAAACAAATTTATTACGGGAAAATCAATCGCATAAACAATAATTAAAACCCTATGGATGGTAGTATGTTTTACTACAAGTGGAATGATTTTGGAAAACTCCACCCCATATTATTGTTGAAATATTTTTAACACAAACCCTATTTTATAGCTTCTGCATATTTATACATGTTCCTTCAACTGAAAACAATATTTATTATTGTGTTCTTTAATTCATCAAGGTGAATATATTTATAAAGGGTTTCATTAGAATACAATGAACCTATTTCATCATCAATATATATCATCGACTTACCAGATTTTTTGTGTCATGATTCCTCTTCTAGGATCTTAGGATCACATCCCTATAATTGAATTAAGCAATGCTTGTCATGAATAAATATTTTTACAAAGCATAAAACTATATTAGACCTCCAAAATTACAAATATAATTCTACTATTATAATTAATGCCTATTTTTTTAGTTTATTCTTTATCTAAAACATCTAGAGCTCTGTTTTGTGCCTATAAAATGATTGATCATTTAAGGTGTATCCCCCATCGACAAATCTGCTAAAAACTGATTCCATCATCTAAACTCACTTTAATTCGTGTACATAGGGTGCATCCATCTAGATAAAAATGAGTCATTCTTATTTATTCTTTAAAAAATCCTTATCCTCTTTGTCTTTCCTATATTTTTATATGACCCTATTAGTATAAGGAATATTTTAATCTTAGACAATCATCTATTGTTTTTTATACCAAAGATAATAACCAAATTTATCATCTTCATACCCCATAATGAAAAACATTTATGAAAAATAATTAATCCTTTCCATTTCAAAAGAATAAATATGAACATGATCTATAATTTTGGAAACCTCATGATGAATAATTTATGATACTATATCAGACCAAAACTATATAGGAACATTTATTCACACGAGTGTTGATGTATTAAAATGAACTAGGTAAACAAATAAATTTAGTGTTTTCGACTAGAATTATTTATACATTCCATATTAAGACATCATACTACATGATTTATCATCCAGTTTTATGTTCATCATTTCATCAAATTCATTTCGTTCTACTATTCCTGGAATGGTTTTCTCATGTATGATTCCCTTATACTAATAGTTATGTTCAAAGTCCAATACGTATTAATCACTATAATTTTTTGAGATGTATTATTTATTCCATCTTGGGGTATTTTTTCTACTATGGATTTACATAGAGTTAAAACACCCAAAACATCTGACTTGTACTTCATGAAATGTATCCATTTAAAAAAAACTTCAACAAATGCGACAATGTATAAGGATCCACTCCAAGAATAAATGGGTGATAGCCCCAAAAAATAAGTTGGAATTAGTTCATGCTTCTGAGTTTTATATTTATTTATATTCATATTAAATGAAACCCTCTACTACTTCATGAGTATAAAACTATAAAAAATACCTATTGGTTTGAGGGATTCTTGGTAATCTATTTTAAGACATTAATTTTATATTCCTCAATCTAACATGAAACATCCTATTGTGACATAACTCTTAACATTTAGAATATGTTATTCCTACAATTGAACATCCATCATAACATTAGGTTAGATTCAAGACCCCATAAATTACTCACCTCACCATAATTGTTGATACATGGGTCATATTCCATAAACTGTTATTGAATCCTCTCTCATATCCTTATTTATCCATAAATCACATAAAAAAATAATTTTTTTCAAAAAACCTTGTATGTGCCTCATTCCCTTCAAATTAATGAGGATTTTTAAGATCATAATATTTTTTTAATAGTATCTGAAAACATAAGAAGCCTTGTTATCATCCTCTATGTGAGAATTACTAAATATTCCTAATTTATTATTTTTCATGAAACCTTTCACAGTTGTGTAATGGAATTCCACTTCAAAATCATTCAACCATGATTCTACCAAAACATTGAAATTTAACAAAATGATACATCCTTCATCCACTAAATACAAAGACTCGTAACATCCATAAGTTATTCTTCTATAACACACCTGCTATTATTTTTAATATATCATGGTATGTCCCATATTAGTATATTTTTGAACATATTATAATGTATTTGGTAGATTTACTTCTACCCTCATCACTGGGATTCTTGTCTTCCATCCAACTTGTCTTCAGATTGGGTGTCTATACAATAACCTCTATACTCAACTCATTACTGATATGTTCTTATAAATCCCTCAACTTTAGAAATTTATTCAAGATATTTTTTTAAAATTTTATAAGCTGATGTTGTATTTTTTGGTGGAATTATTGATAGGTGTGGCCACAACATCCCAACTCTCTCGTAATGATGATAGAAAAAATAAATTGCCAAACATAATATCTATAATTGACTTTCACTAACCTGGTCCGACATTATATTCTATTATTAAAAAGAGTTCAATAAGTAGTCTTCCTTATAGCAATATCAGGCTAAATAACATACTCATCATAAAAACATTGTTTTCAAATATTGGGTTTTTAGACATTCCTGTAATGGTAGAAGTAAAATATAATATTGATCTAATATATAATAAAAGGAAAGAAGAATTAATTTCCAATGGAATTCATATCAGTCCATGTTTCTTATGAACAAACAAATCAAATTATTTATTTATTTCTTATCTGGGTTGACTATAGTTAATAGAACATCCTTGTTATCTTTTATGAGAAAATATTCTATCTACATCTCTCATAATCCATTTTCATTTCTATCAAAATTATCAATCCTATTATTTCCATCATCTAAAATCATTATATATATGTAGTAACTCTATTATAATATAGAAATTCAATGCAAAAGTGAATCTTAGATAACTAATAATGCTGGTTATTTCATGAACATTTTTATGATACAACGTTTTGGGGTAAAAAATACATAGATGAAAATCATGAAACTATTAAATGTTCAACAACTTGAAATAAGGTCTCGAATCCTCTATATTTTCACCATCAATTTTATAATAATGTTGGAAATCTTTTCCTCCCTAGACTATGTAAAACAAAACTTAGTACGATTTACTGCACTATAAATCACTGAATGGAGATTCTTTACAATAAACATATATGCACCCAAACAAGAAAACTAAATTGGGTAAATAAAAAAAATTGGATTTTTATTACTTATATTTTAATCATATATCTATTTGATAACATTAAAAAAATTATTTCCTTATAAGTATAATGATTAGAACATTATGATATGTTATCCATGTGGATCACATTATCATGTAATTGTGTTACCCATCAGTAGGTGGTTTTACCCCATAATTATTTATATGGACTATATAGAATGTTGGTTGATGAAATTTGAAATTTTACAGACCACTATCCATTCAAAATAGAAAATTCCAAAATCAATAGAAATAATTAACTTCAGTAGAACATCTAGTGGACCAAATGCATCATCACCTCTTGGATAACAAGTTTTACTATGTGATCAATCATCCACTAAACATTCATTTCAATTATAATTTCCCACTGATTGGCTTTCCACTGATGAAATCTCACTACCAATACATCCTTACAGTAAAAACAATTTGAATCCTTCAAAAGGATCAATTTAGTTAAATGATTATCAGGAATTGAATATTACTCGTAATTCTATTACATATTATTTTAGAGAATCATACTTAATGAAATGGTTTTCATGAAACATTAGTCAAGGAACATATATGTTTTCATAAATGAAATAAAATATACATATGAGTGTGTAATCACGAGAATGTAATCATGAGTCATAAAAACATAAATTTTTAAAAATAATGTGCCATACACACAAGATTATAACCTATTTCCTTATATGTAGGATCACAACCAATAACATCAACACATTGTTTAAAAACATCCTTAATGGATTGGGTTAACACCCCAATCCTTGAATGAAGGTTCTAAGTGTGGAATATGATGGTCGATCCTATGCCCAATGAAGTATTTTGTTTAGAATCAAATAAATAAACCATTTTAACATCATGAAGAATGAAATTTATCATGATTATATCTAAAAAACTGGTTAAAAATAAAAAAAAACTGGAGGGAAGATATTTCATGTTAAATTTATATTTAATTTAATCAAATTTTAAATACCTAGATTTTGATTTCACTCTTTAATTTACATAATGATGAATTTATTTTCACCCATGTTTTACAATTGTTACACTATGAGGGCCAAAAGTAGAACCCCTCTAGAGAGAATCCACACATGATCCATGACCTTAGAACCTCACCAACATATACCGAGGTTCAATCATAGTGGGTCCAAATGCGAGACATTTATCATAGTTATCAAAATACAGTCCCTAGAGGTATATGCCTATCACACTTTGGATTTCTCGATCCTTAAAAATAGTGGAGGCCAAAAAATCTATTTTCTTGAGTGGAATTATAATGATATTCATCAAATATTGAATTATAAATTAATATAATCATTGTGAAAAAAATTAATAATTCTCACTTTTTTGTTAAACCTAAAATATAACATATGAGATGAAGAAATGGGTTGTTGAAATTTATAATTGTGCATAATGAATTTATAAAATATTAAACTTCATATATTCTCCATTCTATTATTAATGAAAATAATAATAATATTTTTATTCTTATTACATTATGTATGATGACATGCATATCATTAAATATTATTTTATTAAATAAATAAATAAATACTTAATTAATGATATATAACTCTTATATTATTCTCATCAATAGAGCCTCTTTCAATCATAAATCCACCTCAATATTTATCAAACCATTAATATCAAAATAATATTAATTCAATAAATAAATAATTATTATATTAACAATATTATGAAAAGATATTATTTAATATATTCATGTAACTAAGTAAAATTCATTAAATAAAAAATATTATTTATAAAAATAAAAATAAATCAACTGTTAAATGAGTATTATGAATTCATTAAGTTTATAATTTTCCTCCAATTAAATATTCATTTATACATTAAACTCACATATAAATAATGACTCTATAAATGTGATATGAATTCAATTAAATAAATTAAGATAGTATTAAATAAATATCGTTGAAAATAGTTTGTGTTTCAACATATAGTCCAATTTCTTAGTGTCATCCGGAATGATTGAAAAAATTCCACTTTTAATATCTTGAAACATGTCAAGGTACCCATGAGGAAGAAGTAAATGTCACAATGAAGGAAACCAAATTTGAATAATCACTATGTATTGTAATCCCATTTTCATTGTATCTCATCAAATGGGTTTCACACTAATTTCATAATCCAACATAATTTATACATATTTACTTGAATATAAAATATGAACCCATTAATAAAATATGGGCATGGAATTTATTTTTATTGTTATTTTATAATAAAAGTTTTTTTATACAATATTTTTAATGATATAATGGAAATGTCATTCTTTGATTAATTCATTATTAACATTTCATTCGTGATGAACTAAACATATCCAATTTTACAGGGAACATATAGAATCATAGTTCTATTTAATATATAAAAATATTTCATTCATGGTATGTATCAGTAATAATAATGATGTTTAAGTATCATAAAAAATACTTACAGGGATGAATATTCATTGACATATATCATATGTATTTATTACTGGAATGTCAGTTCTCATAACCTCCTACCTTAGATATTACCAAGAGAAGACATCATCAGAAGAAGTCTCAATGTATTATAAGCCTCTTTTCCACGATGGAATACATCATCAATGTCTATTAAGTAGATGTTATTAATCCCAAGAACATATATTTAAATAAAATTTTCATTTCATTTAAAGGATCTCACCAAATATTGGAGTAGTTATTCCAAATTATCATGAAAAATACTATTAAGACATTATCATAGGGACCTTATGCCAATGTAAAATCATAATTTGATAAGATATTCAATTTATATGATAAAATTTTAATATATAAAAATATATATAAGTAATCAAAAGTATAGATTAGTTATTTCTGTAAGAAAACTATAACATACTCTCATTTTCAATAGATACAACAACTAATGGTATCTTTAGTTTACATATTTTATCATTGATTCAATTGAGTATGGATAGAAATTCTCATTTTTCTACATTTGAATATGGCTAGGGTTTATTGCACCATATGTCTTCCTAGAAAATTAACTTACTATGACCTCACTCCCCTAAGAAAATATCTAAAGAATTGATATCTTGGAGTATCAATCTTTTTTACCCTTCTCATAGACTCCAAAAATAGTTAATACCATAGTCAATATGTACCATAATAATGATAATACATTTACTATTTGTATAAAAAAATTATAATATATCATTTCTATTATTATTATTTGATATTTTAGAATCTGAAACATACTCATTAATTTTGGATATAGTGTATAGTATATTGAGTAAGTTTTTCTTTAATGTTATATTAGCATAATTATGATCCTAGATGAAAAAAATATATAATAATGCCTCTTTTATTTCCCATTAGTCACTACTATTATAATTTATTATACACTATGAACTCATCTATTTCTATTTTTCATGTACTTTTAAATAAAACTATCCTTATTCCATCGTAATTAATATTTTTATATTTGATATATATGTATTATTCTTTACACATAAGAAATATAAAACTTATATTTTTATTGTGGTATATGATATATATTCCTAAGACATAATTTTTTCAAATCCCTTTTATAATCATCTACATATTTCCAAAAGATCAACCTAGTGACATTAGCTTCCATGTAAAAAAGAAAAAATATTCATTTTCAATTTTTTCAACATTTATATTGCTTCAATACATTTTCAAAATAAGTATAATTACTACTATTAAAAACCACAGTGTTACATGTCTATATAAATTTTTCCATCTAAAGTTGATTCTACATTAAGTAATTAAGAGAGAAATTCATTCTGTTATAAAACAATTTGTAAGACTAAATAAACCTTTTCATATATTAAAAATTAATCTATCTTGAAAAAACTAAAAAACTCACACTAACATTTTATATTCACATAAAATTCCATCATTCCCAATGAAAATTATATGTTCAATATTTTTCTCTTATCTATAAATAGACATGGTTAATGTACATATCTTACTTGCATTTGGAAGTGTCACCAAACAATTTAATGTTCTATATATACATGTTGCATTAATTTTTCCCTAACAAAATGGAAATGATATCCAATAACCCCATATAATGACCATTAAATGTAGACATGGAATGTTAAATTCAAATTTATTTAGCATGTAGGTCAATAAAAACGTTTCTTTCATGGATTAAGTTTAAATATTGAATTATATTTTCAATAAAAAATAATTCTTTAATTGTACTGGTTCTAACATCTTTCAATTATTTATCTTGAATTCCCACTTTTTGTATAATGACTAATACATCGAAAATATTGGTCTCTTAAATATTATTACATGAAATCCACTGTATAATTCATATAAAATTTTCAATAGTAGAGTGTTTCATTTTACATCCTCATTGTAGGATTCATTTTTATTAATGAATAATGAATCACTCATCACGATGAACATAAAACCTTATATTTGGTTATAACTTCTATTGATATTTTTTCCCATACACCCAAATGGAGTGATAACAACATATTCTATATATACTATCTTTGATACCAAATAAGGAGATAAAATTTTAACCATCGAAAATTACAATATCAATATACAATATTGAGTCACTTATATACCAATTACCTTTTTGGTTTCTAGTTTTAGAGAATTATGAAAAAAAATAAAATAATAATACCCATTTATTTCACATAAAATTGGAATTCTTCCTATTATACCCATGTTTTATTTTTCCAAAATTATACCAAAATCTATCCTAGAAAAGTATCCATATATAATACTCTTCTAGATATATCTATTATGATATCATTATTCATAACCCATAGGAAATAGAAATAGATTAATGGTTGAGTTTAAATGCTTAGTAAATATGCATAGTTTATGTTAATCTAATATCATAAGTGAGCATAATATAAGAAAAAGGGTGTGATACCTTGATCATAATGTATGAAATTCATACTCATTAGTCATAAAATTAAATCATAAGTAATTATAAAAATAATTATAACAAGATAGATGAGTCATAGGAGTATAAAATCGTCAATAATCTATCATGATCCATGAGAGCATAACATAAGCTGAAGAAAATGTCATAGGAGTTAATAGAATAATCATTATCAAAAAATCCCTTTCATTAGTCAAGGATCACTTAAATGACCATCATCACATAGTTTAAAAAGTCCAATAGTTTATTGGGTTCACCGTTAACCCCTATTCATCCTTAAAATGACTTCTGTCCCAATACTATTTCATATTATCAACTAAGATATCAATATTTAATGAATTAATTGGAGGGTGATATAATTTTTTTCCCAATAATCAGATATTGAAAAATATATATGTGTTCCACAATATCATAAAAACATTATTTATTTGATCATATCATAATTAACCCATGGAAAGAAATATGTCTCGCAAGAACATCCTTAAAACTATATCTTAAAAATCCTTCCAAATAATTAAAGTGGGTGGTAACATAACAAAAATTCCAATGTAAATAATAATAACCCTTAAAAACTATTAATATATTGTAAAATTTCTTTTATAAAAGATTTAAAAATTAACATATTGAAACAAGAGAAACAAAAAATATCTTTTGAAAACATTTTTAAAACTAAAGATCTAGTAAAAATGGGATTATGATTTTTATTAGAACTATGAATATTTATACAGGAATATTCAAGATAAGTAAAATACATGATATCCCTAAAATCAATTCATGTGATATATGCTAAAAAACACAATTGTATAACTTTTTTTAAAATATGAAAAGATAGTAATTTCGAGTCATCTAAAAACATAACATTTAAAATGATTATAATGAATTTAAAATATAATTTAAAATTAAATTACACATTTATTTAAAAATTTAAAATAATTTTTTGAAATATTTTAAATAACATTAACATGAATGAAAACAATCTTAACAATATAGGATAAATAATTTTGATATTTATTAAAACCATTATTTTTCACTTTTCTAGTCACAAAGAGATGTATAATATAATGACTAATTGAAAAAATAGTAGAACCCAAGTATAAGAAAAATATAGTGTTTAATAAGGATATAGAATTTATTTTCTTTAGTGGATATTTAATCTTAAATATTCTTGATTTAAAATGAGATTACAATTCAAACTCTCGCAACTTTTTTAAACTTTTACTTAAAATATCACAATAAAGAGAACCATATATATATTTTTTACTCCCATAGTTTTCATTAATGTCCTCAAAAAATTCATTCAAGGGTATTATATAAAAAACATAATATAATTCAATTGGGGAATGTGACATACATATTAATGAAAACAATTGAGAAACAAAAGTTATATCATGTTCTTACATTCTTCATAGGTGTTTAAAATTTATTTATAACATATTGAGATTTATTATAAATCTAAATTTGAAAAATATTCATATTGATCTTACTATATACCATTCTCTAAAAAATCCAATTTATTGATTACTAGAAATTCTTCATTAAAATCAGTACTCAGGTGTTAACTGTTCTATTTTCCTCTAAGGTTTTCGTTTAGAGACTAAGGAACATAAAACATGATAAAGGTTTCATAATACACATAATTTAATGTGTATCATAAATATAATTTTTCTTTATTATAAAAAATTTTAGAACCAACCATATATGTGGATGACTAAAAGTAAAATTTAGTGCTTCAAGGGGACCATAGTTCGTATGTATGCAAGATTGATGTCTAAATTTTCCATTATATGGAAAATAGTCATAAAATAGTTTTAAAATTATCATAAAAACATTTTATTATAGTTAATATACTGGTAAAAGTATATTTATCTTGTTGTCGAATATTTGGTGAAGGTTTAAGAAAAAAGAAACGTGAAATAAACCTGTAAAAGTGATTAAATATCCTTCAAGTATCTTCCATTCGATTATGTTTCTGGCCTTTGGAGCAGTGATTTATAGTTAGAATATGGGCATGGTAACGTGGAAAGATAACTGTATATTGGTATTTTTTAATAATTATTATATAATAATATACTCATATGTGCCTTAAGAAAGTTAAAATAAGTCCATTTTATAGGAATAAAGTAATTTCATTTTCACAAGTATCACGTCATAATGTGTCCTGAAAGTAATTTTAAAATTTCAATCTGGACCAATAATTGGCTATGAATTCCATGTTATACCACATGAAATATCATTTGTACCCTGTATTATGGAAGTAAATATTTTTTATGGTTACTATTCATTATAGATAAAAAGGGTAATGTAGCATACAATATAATTTTAACATATTGATTAAAAATTTTGAATTAATCATACAATATTCAATTTAAAATATTGGTAAAAATTATATTTAATATATTTTATCATAATGTAATGAAAAAATGTTTTTATTTCAATACATCTTTTAATCCAAAAAATGGTTTATAATACAATTTTAAATATTATTGATTTTAAATACATTAAATTTATTATAATTAAAAAATAATGTTATATGACATTTGGATGATTTCAAAACAAAATGGAACCTTAAAACCACACTATTAGATGTTGAGATCAACAAAAGTTTTTTAATTAGAATAAAAAATAATTTAATTTACAAAAAACTCAAGAATGAGTATCTAAAGTCAAAATATTTTTTTTTAAAATTAAATAGTTTACCAATTAAACAGTTATTAATTAAATTAAATTTTTTATGATTTTTTAAATACATATTACATACTAATGATTTCATAAATGTTACAGTATTGTAAAAATTAGATTTTTTTACTAATCACTAAAATTGTCAACTTCTTCAGAAAAATATAAATAATTATTAATAATGAAAATTTGATATAATGAATCCAAACTTTGTTTTGATTTTATTATATGAAATATATATAAGTGGTTTAAAATAATTTGAACTTATGAGAATGAAACTTTTAAATAACCTTTTTAAAAAAAATATATAATTTTAATGCGTAAAATAGATATAATCTCATTATATTACCTATAACAACCAATAAATGATTGTTAATTTTTTGAAGGAATATGTTATAAAGAAAAAAATTATAAAAAATATAACTAAATAATTATTAATTTAATATATTATGATAAAAAAATCTCATATATAAAAACATTTCCATGAAAAATATCTATTTTAACCATCAAATGATTTTATCTATATTTTTATCAAATTAAAAAGCAATGTATAAATGGTAATTAATTATTTTATATGCATAAAAAATAATTTTTCAAACAATTACAGACTCTAATAAGTTTATTTTAACTTTGCAAATAATTATATTATATATAAATAAAACATAATTTTATTGAAAACTGACCCTTTTTAAAATTTACTATTCCTAACCTTATATGATTTAATAATTATCATTCAGAATTTAGTACTTATTTCCTCAGTATTAATCAGTAAAATGTTATTTGGAAAACATTCATAAATTTATTTGAAAATTTATTCACACATATTTATACCCACTAATCAAACATCAATGTTATAACAGATATATTTAAAAAAATAATGTCGCAGTTTACTTATGTTCAGTGTTATCTAAGGTATATTTTGTTGAAGATAAGGTTCATTAAAATTATAAATGAAAAATTCATCCGACATTATATTCTACACCCCATAATATAAATTTCATCTTGGTAATTTTTATCCCATGTCAGGAATTAAAAGGTCTAAACCATATATAGATTCAATTCCATAGGGGGGATAATATACATTTTTGGAAATAAATACCATTTAATCCACACAAATTAAATTTTATTTTGAAATGGAAATTAATTATCTTGATAACACTAAGGAAATTATCATTTACTAAATATTTTTTCAACAATGTCTGTATTATAAAACTCATACATAAAATTAGGTTTCCAAAAGTATTCCATGATAGTTTTGAAATATTTTTCATATAGGACTCGATATTTTTATATTTAACCTTCTTAGGTTTTAGTAATTAATTTACCATCTATATATTGAATTTAAGAGAATATACTTACTTAATTTGTTCCCACAATTTCATCTATCAGTTATTGTTTGAGTAGTTTTCTACCTGTTATTCTTGT
Source organism: Viscum album (assembly GCA_963277665.1). NCBI lineage: Eukaryota > Viridiplantae > Streptophyta > Magnoliopsida > Santalales > Viscaceae > Viscum > Viscum album. The sequence goes on from OY728158.1 coordinate 1,472,992,056, forward strand.
CATATTATAAGGCCCCGGCCTTAAACCTTACTTAATCTTGAGTTATTACAAGATTACACATTGAGAATCTTTTCAGGTTTAGAGTTTTAGAGAATTAGATCATAAAACTTGCATTACATTCTACATTTAAACAAAGTGGTTACATAAAAAATAGTATTAATTTATCCCATGAAAGGAAACATATTTAAAATAACACATGGATTATTTCTTGACACTTCCTTGACACTATCATCATATCATATATCATTCCCTTGACCTGTGAAAAACATTTCAAAAACTTGGGATGAGCATAAAAAGATCAGTAAGTGTTATAAATAGTCTGGAAAGGAAACATGAGTACATATATACATAAGAATGAAATCATACTTTACCCATAAAACATAAGAACTTTAACATACCTCATAAAATCATGAATAAATCCTAGAAATCATAATACATAAAGGTAAATTGAGGCATTCATAACAATCTTACATAGGGAGTAACCCTCTTGCTTACGTTTGGAATACCTATCACAGTATATTCCCTAAATCTCTTCGTATAAATCTTAACGTTTAACCCCTTCATGTTACCCAATGCATTGGAGAGCTATATCGGGCTCACCTTCTGATAGTTTATCACGAAACCACCCATCTTCATAAACAATGCCCAAGAACCATAACATAATCATAGAACATAACATAAGCATATAGGAAAGATAGCATTCCCACATTGCAATAACAATATACCATTTTAAGATAATGAATCCATTCTTAAAACCATTTTTAAAACCATTTAAAAAATTTAATAAAGTAATTTTTTAATCAAAGTGTCCCATACCACATTGAAGTTTTTGACATTTTAAACCATTAATATCCATATAATTAAATCCTTAAAACCATTTTGAAAACATGGATATTAGGGAGAAATATTTATAAGAATAAATCATTAAAACATTTAAAACTATATTTTAGTTAAAGGGTTTTTAACAAAATGAGACACACTTGAATACCATAATTGAGGAATAACATATAATAAAAATATCATGAGAATAAATGGATTCATGATATAATATTCCAAGGGACAGTATATACACCTTATAAGATTGAATTGGTGCATAACAACAATGAAGTCTCAATAGAAATGTAAAATGAGATGAAATCCCTTATAAAGAATGTATCCTTAAATTAAAGCTAAATCAATCTCATAATTATGTGTGAAAAATATAAATACACCCAATATAAGTGGATATTAAGTGTAAAACAATCAAAGGTCATTCTAACATATTCAAAGGATGACATGTTCAATAACTACATGTTCAACCCAAAGAAATCAAAATTGGGTTAAGAAGTTCCCTTGGTAAAATTCGACAACCTAACGGCGTCACTTTAAAATTCATAAAATTAGTTGATGAGAGAGAAAATGGTATCTCCTCACTTGGACATAAAATTTACATCTATAAGGATATAGAAGAACATATCCCAACATAAAAAGATGTAAATTAAAAGACATAACAAAATAAGTCTTTTAAAAAGAGGAGGGTGAAAGGTTCCCTTACAGATTTGGGTAACTTTCGAAACATACACCCCATGAAAGAAGGACTATACAACATCGATGTAAATAATCATAAACTAAAGTATGTTACACAAATATTAGAATAATGTACAGTACATACACCACTCAAAAGGGAATATTGGCAAATGTAGCATGAATCTCACGAAAAAACAAAGTGAGATAAAAAGCCGCTTACGAAATTTTGGCAGCGTAACAGCGCCAATTAAAACATCCAAAATGGATCGATGAGAGAAAAAGGGTCTCTCATCCTATGAACATATAAAGTAAAGTAAGATTAATATAAAATAACATCCCAATCATAAGAAAGACAAGCTTAAAAGGAATGACATAAAAGAGTGTACTTAAAAAGAAAGAGAGGGGTAGGATCCCTTACCTCGGGTCCGACTTGACTCGATCGTTCTTTAACCTCATGAATAATAAAATTGAGTTAATTTTTAATTTATTATGAACCTTTTTCAAGTTCATTATTCCTTTTATATCACTTACTACCATGATATTAACACTATGTAATTATTTGAGTTAATAATCGTCGTTTTGTAGATCATTGCTACTTGAGTCAAAAATAAACTCTTTATAATTACAAGTTGTTCATGTGGTAAGATATATATTATATCCAGAATTATATTCATTATGTAGATATAATATATATAATATATATCCATTATATAAATGCATTTATAATATTACATAACATTTAGAGGTAAAAAATGAAATGCACCGTTCATGGAGACGGTAAGCCGTACGTACGCATGAACGCTACTTCCATTTCTATTTCTTATTTAATGGAATTAAAAGATAATGATACATACTAGTATTTATAATTATAGTATGGTATCATATATAATATCATTAAATCTATCCTTTATACGTACAACATATGGTATTAACAAATCAAATCACTTTGAGGGGGCGGTAGTCCGCACTTCCTAAAATGAAGATATCGCGTTTAACAATATTGCAAACATAAAGGTATGAAATAAATGAAAAATACAAAAGCTTAAGTAAAATATAAACATATTATATATAACATATAAATATATTGACATCTTAATGGCCACCTTTGAGGGTGTTAAAAGAATATTGAATAATCATCGTTTTGTGAGGTAGAAATTCATCATCCACAGAAACCGTATTTCTTTAACAATTAGATGTAGGTGTGTGTAAGTGTAGCTCGAATCCTTCTTATAAAAAAATAATAGTATATTGAAGATACTGGAGTTGTTACAAAAGAAATTAATAAAAAGAGTTTAGGGGGTTGGAGAAGAAAAATAAAACAAAAGAACACAAGTGAAGACATTACCTTAAAATCGGGTATCTCTCTTTGATTTGAGGTCAAAGGCTTCCTTGGGAAGACTTCTGCCCAAATTGAGGCTTCTAGGTGTAAGAGAGGGATTTTGTGAGACAAAAGTTGTAGGTTTTGGCCGAGCCAAAGGCTTGAGAGGTGTGGGTAAGGTGGTAGAGGTGGGGGCCTTTTATAAGAGGAGAGGAGGGGCACTCTTGGAGAGTTACAAAATGTTACTTTATTTTCCAATGAGTTTCAGATTTTAAATGTCCCACATTGATGTATTTCAAGGATAAGGTGGTAAGGGTTGGAAATATACACATACAATACGTCTTTAACATGTTTAAGTAATAGTTTTAACATTATCTTATCATTTTATTTAAATCCTTTGTTAATGAGGAAATCGCTGCATCATCATGATGTCATAATTAATTTAATTTATTTAAAGTCTAAAAATTATAAAAAAAATATCATGATGTAGGAAATATTTTTATATTTCTAATGAATATTTATTGTCAAAAATATGACTTGTATAACCCCATTTAAATTTTTTTTAGTAAAACAACTCATGCTTGTGACATTTTTATTTTAACTTTAAATAAAAAGTTACGTATGTCATTTTCCAAACAAGTGGCTCAATGGGGTCCCCAAGTTGACCCATGGATTTTATTGGTCGGAAATGACACATCCAATGAGGGTAAGACATGTGTCTAGGTCATTTCATACTATTAAAACATTTTTTTACCTTAAATTACACTAATTACCTCTAATCGCGATTAAAAACTTAAAAGTTACTATTTACCAAAAAATTATTTTAATCCAATTGAACCACATTTTATATCATAATTAGAACCATTTATGTTGGAATTTTGAAATTCAAATCATAGAAATGGTAAATTTTCATTTAAACGAAAAATCAGTTTTTGAACTACCACTTAGTGGTTTCACTATTCATCAAAAATTGATGTTTTTCAGAAAAATATCAAAAATTCACCTTAAGCTATATTTGATATTCCGAATTCAAAAAAGATTTCTATTTTAAAAAATTCAAAACATATATGTTTCATTATTTAATTTAATAATTAATTCTCGTTGTCAAAACAAATAGCGTGTTTTTAGGAAACAATATCTATTAAAAGATTGACACTAGTTTAAGTCCAATTTCAAAGTGAAATTAATTCCAATGACCACAATTATATTAAATGGTAAAAATATATTCTAATTAAACTTTAATATAAATTTAAAATATAGTAAATTCATATAATTAAATCATATTTAAAAGTGGTTTTGAATTAAAATGCAACATTTTCAATAAAAATGATCTTTATTGGAAAAATAACAAAATTTTACACAAAGTAAATTTTGATGTCCAGATACTAAAGAAGGATTTTATTTTGTCAAATACAACATATAAAATTGTAAAAAGTGTATTTAAAAAGAGTTCTCCATCAAAAGGTGGTTAATCGGCCTTTTAATGAATATTAAACGATTTATGCTTATAAATTCGATTCATTTGCATTTTTAGCCTCCATCATTTATTGGATAAAATTTTTGACAAAAATATATAATCATTTTGTAGTTAGTTCCGTTCATTCCTGCCATTACAATGTCTTGGAATTAACTATCTTTTAAAATAATATTATTTTATTATTAGAGTGCAATGTTAGATTTCAAAGAAACTTGTTGTTGCGTATTCGGTATGCCCTCGAGCATAGCATTCCCATTAAAGTAATATTAATATTTTATTCAAAAATATGGATAAATATGAAAATGTCATATTCTTTATTTACCTGGGGTGTTACATATTTCCCCCCTTTTGAAAATTGCGTCCTCGCAATTTTAAAATTGGGCTTGGAAGCTTCATTGAAAATCCCACATCGGAAGAAGAGTCAGTAAAAATATCACTTTAAAAGAATGGGAGAGAAGTAAAAAATGTCACCCGAGTTAACCCATACTAGTATTCCAAGTATGAAAATATGGATATGGAGGAACAAAAAGGGTTATGTTCTGATGGAGAGTGATAGTAAACATGTCTAGGAGAAAGTTAACAACAAGAAAATCACAAACTTGTGATGGGTTTAACGGTATTTGATTCCCCAGTAGTAAAAATTAACAGAAAACATTTTTGTTTTAAGTTACTTTTCATTGAGGAATTTATTTATGAGCTTAACTAAAACATAAGTAATCATACTTAATTGTCATTTTGACTTTCAACTTTTACTAGATTTCCTACCCAAACTCATATTTTCTCTAAAAGATGAGTATTTGGGATGACTTGTTCACATTAAGAGAGCTATAATCAACTTCTAGAGAGTCACCTAATCCACAAAAGAGAACTATATACTTCCCATGTCTTCAACCCTTAACCAAAACTAAAACCAAAAAGGTTAGTATGAGATCAGATAATACCCAAAAAGGATAATCCTTTATAAAAAAATCTATTCTTAATCTCCAAAATTTGTCAAAAAAAACCCCAAGTTCAACAAAGTCCATTCAATAAACATATATCGATAAAATTCTACAAAGTAAACCAAACTAAGATTGAAACACAATTCTCTGATGGATTTAATCACATAGTCTCCTAAGATAAATTTTAACATTTTCCTAAAAATAACATCAGTTACTCTTACAGTCTCATACTGAAAAGTAATTAACCTAATCAAGTATCCTCTATGATAGGATAATAATTTCCATTGATAACCAAAAAATAATCTTATTCTTAATTCATAAAATCATCTAACTAAAAATAATCATTCAAACTAACTAGTGACTTCATGTAGTCCAGTGGTAGGCGATAAATACTAGTTGCACTTTGGTTGTGGGTTCGATTCCCGCAGCTTTGTCCGACGCGACGGGTTGTCACACGGTCTGCGTGTTGTCCCTTTTCAAAAACTAAATAATTTTATATCATTCATCAAAAAGATATAAATTCATAAAAAATGACCATAACATATTTTCACCACAAAGGTTATCTGATAACTTCCATTTTGCAACCCAAAATGTATTAACCAGTAATTGCCTCAAATTCAAGGGTCATATAAACCCAAATGGTTCTTTATAATTATATCCACAAAATAAAGGATAATTTTTCCTTGAATAAAATTTTCATATATCAAAAATCAGGGTTAATATAAAAAGTCTTCTAATGTAACCCCATCATCAAAAGAGACTTAATACATCTAAGAATTTCCCCATCCTAAAATCTACCATAACTATTGAATCCCTTATATGATGACTTCTTACTCATTCAATATTCTTTATGATCCATTAGACATTCCTTTTCAACTTATTCTGAAATACATCTTTCCTACAAACCAAATCATGAATCATATCCTAATATTCCAATAATAGGAAAACATATGTTAAAAAATAATCCATACCTTTCATTTTTTATTATCAGTTTCTTCATCCTCAATCAGAATGGAATTAGGTATTGGAAAATGAATATTTATATGGTCTTGGTGACCCCATTCCCGAAACTTCTTCATAGGAAATTGTTTTGCATAATGATCATGTACACCACATTTAAAACATTAAAATGATTCTTCAAAAAGAACTTCTTTCCCTTTCCAAGATTCAACAAGATGCTTCCTTTTTCCATGGCAGGTTCTTTCTTTATTGACCATCATTTCAAAATATATAGCATCTTTCTATCCCTTTGAATCATTTTACTATGTGTTTCTTTCCACATATTTGACACATAGGTTTTTAAACATACTTACCTTTATGATTATTACATGAAATTCCATTGGGATTTGTTTCTCGCATATACGATGCCTTATAAAAATCACTAAGGTTCAGGTGGTCAATCATGACTCCAGATAGTTGGTTGAGGATAACCAAAAGAGTTCTCATTGCGGCTCCCATATCATTCTGTTGTTATTTCATAAAACCTTCATAGTTTTCTTCAAATCCAATGTTACTTTGGTGCCTACTAGATCCATGCATTTACTAAAACCAAAAATGTCATTGTGAGTATATCAATAAAATCATGAAATAAAAAAGAGGAAGATAAACACCAAGATATACTTATCCAAGTTATATCAAATTCATTCTAACTTTAAAAAAAACCAATGACTCAATCTAATATACTAACTATTATGGTTATACACAACTTGTAACATTTTCTTAAACAACTCTCTAACCTCTAAAGTTATCTAAACCGACCTCTGATACCAACTATAAGGCCCCAGCCTTAAACCTTACTTAATCTTGAGTTATTACAAGATTACACATTGAGGATCTTTTCAGGATTAGAGTTTTAGAAAATTAGATCATAAAACTTTCATTACATTCCACATTTAAATAAAGTGGTTACATAAAAGATAGTATTCATTTATCCCATCAATGGAAACATATTTAAAATAACACATGGATTTTTTCTTGACACTTCCTTGACACTATCATCATATCATGTACCATTCCCTTGAACTGTGAAAAACATTTCAAAAACTTCAGATGAGCATAAAAAGCTCAGTAAGGGTTATAAAAAGTCTGGAAAGGAAACATGAGTACATATATACATAAGAATGAAATCATACTTTACCCATAAAACACAAGCACTTTAACATACCTCATAAAATCATTAATAAATCATAGAAATCATAAGACATAAAGGGAACTTGAGGCATTCATAACAATCTTACGTAGGGAGTAACCCTCTTGGTTATGTTTGGAATACCCATCACAGTATATTCCCTAAATCTCTTCGTAGAAACCTTAACGTTTAACCCCTTCACGTTACCCAATGCATTAGAGAGCTATATCGGGCTCACCCGCCCATAGTTTATCACAGAACCACCCGTCTTCATAAAAAATTCCCAAGAACCATATCATAATCATAGAACATAACTTAATCATAAAGGATAGATAACATTCCTACATTGCAATAACAATATAACATTTTAAGATAATGAATCCATTTTAAAAACCATTTTAAAAACCATATAAAACATTTAATAAAGTGATTTTTGAATCAAAGTGTCCCATACCACTTTGAAGTTTTTATCATTTAAAACCATTAATATCCATATAATTAAATCCTTATAACCATTTTGAAAACATGGATATAAATGAGAAATATTTATAATAATAAACCATTAAAACATTTAAAACGATATTTTAGTTAAATGGTTTTTAACAAAATGAGACACACTTGAATACCATAATTGAGGAATAAGATTTAATCAAAATATCATGATAATAAATGGATTCATGATATAATATTGCAAGGGCCAGTATATACACCATAAAGGAGTGAATTGGTGCATAACAACAATGAAGTCTTAATAGAAATGTAAAATGAGATGAAATCCCTTATAAAGAATGTATCCTTAAACAAAAGATAAATCAATCTCATAATTATGTGTGAAAAATATAAATACACCCAATATAAGAGGATATTAATTAAAAAACATTCAAAGTTCATTCACACATATTCAAAGGATGAAATATTCAATAACTATATGTTGAACCGAAAGAAATCGAAACTGGGTTAAGAAGTTCCCTTGGTAAAATTTGACAGCATAGCGACGTCACATTAAAATTCAAAGAATTAGTTGATGAGAGAGAAAATGGTATCTCATCACTGGGACATAAAATTTACATCTATAAGGATATATAAAAACATATCCTAACATAAAAAGATGTAAATTAAAATACATAACAAAAGAATTCTTTTAAAAAGAAGAGGGTGAAAGGTTCCCTTACCGATTTGGGTAACTTTCGAAACGTACACCCCATGAAAGAAGGACTATAAAACATTGATGTAAATAATCATAAACGAAAGTATTTTACACAAAGAGTAGAATAATGGATAGTACATACACCACTCAAAATGAAATATTGGAAAATGTAGCATGAATCTCACGAAAACACAAAGTGAGATATTAAGCCCCTTACGAAATTTCGGCTGCTTAACAACGCCAATTAAAACATCAAAAATGGATTGATGAGAGAAAATAGGGTCTCTCATCATATGAACATATAATTTACCGTAAGAGTAATATAAAATTACATCCCAATCATAAGAAATATGAGCTTAAAAGGAATGACATAAAAGAGTGTACTTAAGAAGAAAGAGAGGGGTAAGATCCCTTACCTCAAGTCCAACTTGACTTGATCATTCTTTAACCTCCTGAATAATAAACATGAGTTAATTTATAATTGCATAAGAACCTTTTTCAAGTTTATTATTCCTTTTATATAACTTACTACCATGCTATTAACACTATGTAATTATTTAAGTTAATAATCGTCGTTTTGTAGATCATTGCTACTTGAGTAAAAAATAAACTCTTTATAATTACAAGTTGTTCATGTGGTAAAATATATATTATATAGAGAATTATATTCATTATTTAGATATCATATATATCATATATATCGATTATATACATGCATTTATAATATTACATAACATTTAGAGGTAAGAAATGAAATGCACCGTTCATGGAGACGGTAAGCCGTACGTACGCATGAACGCTACTTCCATTTCTATTTCTTATTTAATGGAATTAAATCATAATGATACATAATAGTATTTATAATTCATTTATGTTATCATATATAATATCATTAAATCTATCCTTTATACGTAACACATATGGTATTAATGAATCAAATCACTTTGAGGGGGCAGTAGTCCGCACTTCATAAAATGAAGTTTTCATGTTTAACCATAATGGAGAACATAACGGTATGCCATAAATGAAAAATACAGAAGCTTAAGTTAAACATAAACATATTATATATCATATATAAATATAGTTTCATCTTAATGGCCACCTTTGAGCGTGTTAAAAGAATATTGAACAATCATCATTTCGTGAGGCAGAAATTCACCATCCACAGAAAAAATATGTTCTTTAACCATTAGATGTAGGTGTGTATAAGTGTAGCACAAATCCTTATTATAACAACATCCTAGTATATTGAAGATACTGGAGTTGATACAAAAGAAATTAATAAAAAGTGTTTAAGGGGTTGGAGAAGCAAAATAAAACAAAAGAACACAAGTGAAGACATTACCTTAAAATCAGGTATCTCTCTTTGATTTGATCTCAAAGGGTTCCTTAAGAAGACTTCTACACAAATTGAGGCTTCTAGGAGTAAGAGAGGGATGCAAAGAGACAAAATGAGAAGGATTTGGCCAAGCCAAAGGCTTTAGAGGTGTGGGTATGGTGGTAGAGGTGGGGGCCTTTTATAAGAGGAGAGGAGGGGCACTCTTGGAAAGTTACAAAATGTTACTTTATTTTCTAATGAGTTTCAGATTTTAAAGGTCCCACATTGATGTATTTCGAGGATAAGGTGGTAGGGGTTCGAAATATACTCATCCAATAGGTCTTTCACAAGTGTAAGTTATAGTTTTAACATTATATTTTCATTTTATTTAAATCATTTGTTAATGAGGTAATCGCTACATCATCATGATGTCATAAATAATTTAATTTATTTAATTTCTAAAAATTATAAAACAAATATCATGATTTAGGAAGTCATCCTATATTTATAATTAATATTTATAGTCAAAAATATGACTTTTATAACCCCAGTTAATTTTTTTTTAGTAAAACAACTCATGCTTGTGACATTTTTATTTTAACATTAAATAAAAAGTTATTTATGTCATTTTCCAACCAAAGTGGCTCCATGGGGTCCCCAAGTTGAACCATGGATTTTCTTGGTCGGACATGACACATCCAATGAGGTTAGGACATGTGTCTCGGTCATTTCATATTATTAAAACATTATTTTTACCTTAAATTACACTAATTACCTCTAATTGTGATTAAAAATATAAAAGTTACTATTCACCAATAAATTATTTTAATCTCATTGAACCAAATTTTACATAATAATGACAACCATGTATGTAAGATTTTTGAAATTCAAATCACAGAAGTCGTAAAGTTTCATTTAAACGAAAAATCAGTTTTTAAACTACCACTTAGTGGTTTCACTATTCATCAAAAATTGAAGTTTTTCAGAAAAATACCAAAAATTCGCCCTAAGATATATATGATATTCCAAATTCAAAAATGATGTCTATTTTACAAAATTCAAAACAAATTTGTTGCATTGATTAATTTAATAATTAATCCCCACTGTCAAAACAAATAGCGTGTTTTTAAGAAACAATATCTATTAAAATATTGAAACTAGTTTAAGTCCAATTTCAAAGTGAAATTAATTCCAATGACCACCATTAGATTAAATAGTAAAAATATATTATAAATTCACCTTAATCTAAATTAAAAATACAATCTATCCATATAAATAAATCATATTAAAAGGAGGTTTTGAATTAAAATTCAACATTTTCAATAAAAATGATCTTTATTGGAAAAATAACAAAATTTTACACAAAGTAAATTTTGATGTCCAGATTCTAAAGAAGAATTTTATTTTGCCAAATAAAACTTATAAAATTGTCAAAGGTATTTTTAAAAAGGGTTCTCCATCAAAAGGCGGTTAATCGACCTTTTAAATAATATTAGAAGATTTATGCTTAAAAATAGGATTCATTTGCATTTTAAGCCTCCAACATTTATTGGATAAAATATTTGACAAACATATATTATAATTTTGTTGTTAGTTTCGTTCATTCATGCCATTACAATGGCTAGGCGTTAACTACCTTTTAAAATAATATTATTTTATTATTAGAGTGCAATGTGATATTTCCAAGAAACTCGTTGCTGCGTATTGGGTATGCCCTCGAGCATATCATTCCGTTTAAGGTAATATTAATATTTTATTCAAAAATATGGATAAATATGAAAATTCCATATTCTTTATTTACCTGGGGTGTTACACATATGATAAATAACTATTAAATAGTTTCCATACCTGAACCTCTATAATTTTTATTTAACAGATCAAATGATCCGAAAAGGGGAAGAATAATTATTCATCCTTTCATTTAAATTTATAAAAATATAAATGGTTATAATAATTTAAGACAATGATTAATATGGAGGAATATTCAAATGATTAATAATATATTAATATCTAATACCCCAAAAAATAACTACAGTTTGACTTCAATCATTTTATAAATAATTATCCATAAAATATTTGAAAATATGATTGACCAAATCAAAAAATCCAACATTTTAATGATTCATTCCCATATACTCCACAATATTATAATGGTTTCATAAAATAATCTAAATTACCATATAACCAAAAAAAACATATATTATTCCATTTTTAAATGTAATTTTTATTCCACATATGAAATCCTACATAATAAAATAACATTCCTTTTACCTTAGTAATATAATTTCACCCAATATAGTGAACTTTTTCTTAAAATATCTTTAATTACATAGTTAAAAATTTAATTTTCAATATATTTTTTTTCTAATCATATATTACAAAAATATGATAACCCATATATTTCTATTAACTATAAATACCTTATCATCGATGTATGAGTTAACATTAAATGTTATTTTTCATTGACATTATATACCCAATAACAATATTCCTGAAGAGTTTTTCACTGAATCATATATTAAAAATAAGTATTAGATATACTTTAGTGATATATTAAAACCTAATAAACATATCCCCAAATTCCATTAATCACTTAAAAATACCATAATGTAAAACCACGAATGGATATCTATGCCTTCAAACATATGACCAAAAATAAACTTATCAACCCATTATGGTATCCATACTAATTAAATTATCCACATATGATAACTTCGAACCATTAACGTTATCTAAACCCTTCTCTGATATCAATTGGGATATCCTAGGACATGTTCATTAGGATGTGGTGCAAAAAACATGTTATTTACATATTCGTTTTGATATAAAAAAATTAAACACAATTTTAGCCATTTAATATTACAGTATCAATAGATAAATGTTGGTCACTTATATACCCTTGTAATTTTAGGTTTAGTGTTATAAATGTTTAAGAAAATACATTTATATAATAAAGGCCATGTATTTCTAATCAAATGTGATTGTTTAGCATTATTCAAGATTGTTTTATTCTATAAAATGTATTCCATATCTTCTATAAAATTATCCATATATGATTAAATTCATTAAAAATATTATATAATATTATTCTCTTTAATAGCGGTAGTGAAAACATAATAAATGGTTATCTTAGATACTCATTATAGGTGGCCATGGGTGATATCAATCGAATACTATAAGCTATTATAAAAAAAGTTGTATGAGAAAAAGATCATAACTAATAAAAATTAATAGCCACAATTCCATGTATCATATATGCATGGAAATTGCGTAGATACTGGACCCCAGTAAGCTCATATTCCTTTTCTACTATGACTACATTTATATAGGATAAAAGTATATGCATCCCAAATGATTGAATAGTTTAATAGTATTAGTAAACATTATACATAATTGAGTTCTATGTTACCTTTTAATATACAAATTAGAACATAATTTTATCCAAGAATAACTTAATTTAATATGGAATAACCCTGAATATCAGTTATAGTAATCTTTATGGATATCTAATAAAGAAAAAAAATAAGGGTCAGATCAAATTATTAATAACAGTTATGTACAATGGATTATATTATGAATCAATATGTATAATAAATATCTAAAGGTCAATAGTTCAATACACATGTGATTTAAATAACTTGACTGTCATGTTATTTAAATGTCACGAATAATTGGTTGTTTTAGTTGATGAATAAAAATACCATGAAAATATATTTAAAAACATCTTGAGGAAAATATGCTTTTTATTGTAAATAAACATTTTGAAAACCCTTTTCATCAAAAATAAGTTTTAAAAACTAATATTTTAGAAAAAAAATTAATTTATTTTCCTCAAAAATAGAATTTTTATATTATAAAATAAGCTGGATAACATTTTATTGGTCCTGAACTATAGAAACTTTGTTCATCATATACAGGTTAAAAGAATTTTCCTTTAAATTTTACTAAAATCCAAAAAGATATTGTTTTCTTAACGAACAAATTATTCATTTAAAAAAATTAAATGATTAAAAAAGGGATAAAATGAATTTAATAAATCATTTAGAAAATTTTAAAACATTTTTATAAATAATGGTTTCAGGGGAAAACATATTTTTGACCGAAGATAGAACTGAATTCAGGTCTTCTTGAAATCATTTTTATGAAAAATTTAATTACCAAATAGTAGAAAAATAGGAATATTATACAAATATTTCATTAATAACCAATGTATATGAAAATTTATGGGTTTATATGGTGATGTAGTTTCCTTTAAATTTTATTCAATAATAAACAGTCTTGATTATAATGAGGTTGTAAAATAAACCCTTAAAATGGGCATGGATTTGAAATAAGAACTAAAAAAGGAATTGATTATTTGTATAAAATATAAATGTGAAAATACCATATAAGATAAAATAATTGAATTACACATAAAATCTTAGTATGACATAACCAATGAAGTAGAAATTTAACCCAATGAATGGAAATTGGGGTAAGAAATCCATTACTATAGACTTTCTTTTGGTTGAAAACAATTTAACAACATGAATATTGGTTCTAATCATGGAATTAACTTATTCAAAAACAATATTTATATTTATTATATAATATATGATCCTTTTATAAAATCTTATAAACATTTTGTTTATAATAAATCATTATTTTCAATGTTCTGGGTAATAACTTCCCTGTTTTTAATGTATGTTTTGACTTGTTAGTTTTGTTCCTATTACTTAAATTATGATTTAATAATATAAAGAATGTAAAACATGATATAAATATCATTTATATTTATTTTATATTATGATCCGTAAAATTTTGTTATAAGAAATGTAATATATCATTCATAGATATGGTAGGCCAAAGATACGCAAGAATGTTGTTTCTATTATCTTGTCAAATTGAAAGAAAGAAATGTAAATGATAAATATATATATATTATCATTTTATTATAAATATTATTTCATATATTTGACATATTATAATTAAAAAAATATTTAATACACTACATATAATGTATGAACGAATCACATTGCTTCATGAGGATGTAGTCCTCCATACACATGAGTGATAACATCATATTCCCGCAAAATGGAAAGCATAATGGTATGTAAGATATAGAAATTAAAAATAATAATAACACAAAATTGTAAATTATATCATATATAAACATCAAATCCATAATTTTTACCATCCTTGAATGGAGATAATAGAAAAATACAATATTGGTTCGCGAGGCGGTAGTCCTTTTTTCAAATGAATGAGGATTTCATGACACATGTGATGGAATTGTGTGATATTTTAGGATGTAAACCTAAAATAAGAAAATATATGTATATATTATATATTTATATTATTAAATAATAGTAACATAATAATAACTGAAGGGGAGGAGAATGAAATATGATAAAAATATTTTAGATTAACACTACCACTTCTTTGGGTATCATCCTTAGGCTTACACTATTTCATTCCTAAGTAATATTAACAAAAAATATAAGGAATCAAGGATGAATTGAGGGAGGATTATTGGGATTTTGGTAGAATTTTATGGAATAAATGGCTTGATATGTAACACTGCAAGATTCCACAGTAGGCTTCTCTTTGAAAAATACGTTAGCATGTGTTGTACGCAACTTCGAGTTCTAACACACACCACAACCAATAAAACTAGTCATTATTTATAGTAATATCAACCTTTTGAAATTTTATCAATTTTATCTTTCAAAATGGACTTAATTTTTGGATTTGGAATATCTAAATTAGACTAGGGTGAATTTCTGGAATTTTTCTAAAAACGTTCAATTTTTTGATGAATAGTGAAAAACACTGAGTTATTGGTTAAAACCGACTTTTTTTTAAATAATTATTTATTTAATTTAAATTTATTTTAGGTTTAAATAGATACTTAATACCTATATATGTTAAATGTAATTCATTGGAGTCAGTTTACTATAATTTTAGACATATAAAAATTTTATTGAACTTTTCACCGTCTTTTACCCATCTCTTAAGAGAATATGCAAATTCACATAAAACAAAATTTTACCGTTTTTTTGACTGAAATATTGAAAATCCGAGAGACACGGTTAATATCAAGGATTAAAATGTGGTTCAATAAGACAAAAATAATTTATGGTGAATAGTAACTTTTTAATTTTATTTACCACGGTAAAAAGTAAATAGGGTAATTAATGTTAAAAATGAAATTTTTATTACCCTAAAACATGTCCTAATTATATTGGATAAGTATAATTCGACCAAAAACAACCTTAGAAATATAATATTAACCTCTTTGGTCCCCTGGGATTAGATTAGGACATTTATTATTATTTAATTCAAAGAAGAGTTAAAAGAGATAAAATCAAAGTTTAATAACAAAAAAATTTTAAATTAGGGATATATATAAGATAAATTCGATTATAAACATTAATTAGAAAGATAAAAAGATTTATTACATTATTATATTATATTTATAATTTTTAGACATTAAATAATTATATTTATTTATGACACAATGGAGATGCAGTAATTACATAATTAGAAAAATATTAAACTTATTGATACTATAAATAACCAAATAAATGTAATTTTAGACTTTTTATGAATTAAAATAATTTTATAGGTTAATATGAAATATTATTATTTGTTATATGAATTTTATTCGAAGTAATTATGCAGTTATGAATTTATCAAAAACAAAATACCCAATAGGGTTGAAATTGATATAGAAGAGTTTTTAAAACAAATATTATATTATTAATTGTTATTGTATTCCTAAAAATCTAGGGATCGGCAAAAGGACTTATATAATAATAGTTTTATCATTAATGGACCACTTGGGGGGTTTCTTGGAAGTATATAGTATCTTTATTAACTATGTAATATAAAAATAAAAAAGAGACATGGTAAATGTCAAACTATTTAACTAAGAGTTAAATCTATAAGATAAGGTTACTATACTGACCAAAACCTTTCTAAAATCTATTGGTTTAGTGGTTTTCGACCCATACCCACCATAGTCTTTTAATAATCCTCTTTTCAGCCATTATAAATGAAATATTAATTTATTATAAATTAATACTTTAAGTTTTTCCTAAAGAGCCCCTCCACCCCCTAATAAAAGGACACCACTTCTATACAATTCCACACACCTCTCAAGCCTTTTATCTCGTCCAAACTCTACACAATTAAAATCCCTAAATCCCTATCCTCCTCTTAGAAGCCTTAACTTAAGAATAAGTAACTTCAATTGTCCTTTTTTGATCAAACCAAAGGGAGTTACCCAAATTAAAGGTAACAATTTCTCTTAGCTTCTTTTCTTTTATTTTACTTCTCCAACCCATAAAATATTCTTATTATTTTCTTTTGAAACAAAAAAAAGTATCCTAAACATACTAAGATATTGTTATGATAAGTTTTCTAACTACACATACACACACCTCCATCTAATGGCTGAAGAACATAATGTTTCTATGGGTGGCAACCAAACGCCTCACGAAACGATGATTATTCAAGTATCTCCTACCACCTATCATGGTGGCCATGGTGGAACTATAATTAAATATGATATTAATCATATTTATTTTATATATAAGTTTCTGTAATTCCATTTTATAGAATACCATTATTCTTTTCTTGTTGTATATACAAACGATAATTTCATTTGAGGAAGTGCGGACTACTGCCCCCTCAAATTTATATGAATCGTTCATACCATACATGGAACATATAAAGGATAGTGTTAATGAACATAAGTAACACATAAAAGATATAATATTATACTGGAATAATAGTATACCTATTTATCATTTTGTTTTCATTCCATTAAAATGAAAAATTAAATGGAAGTACCATTCGTTCGTACGTTTGGATTTCCATCTCCACGAACGCGATGAGATTCATTTCTCCATCATATCCATGAAAGAATAATTCTAGTTTGATGATTAAATGTAATTTTTAATGACTTTATATCAATCTAGATATGAATAAGATACAACCTATCCATAACAAACACGACATACGTAACGAAGCATAAATGGAAAACGAATTAGTTAACACCTAAAACGACGATAATAATAAAATATTATTAATAAAGAAATATTAAAAGATCATATATGATATCATATTTATGTATATTATTATTTTATTATTTAATAATAATGATTTAACTATTATTAAGGAGGTTAACCTACACTCTATCAAGGAAAAGTACAAGGTAAGGGGTTTCTTATCTCACTTTTAATTCCGTGAGATTTCCATTGTTCACCACTTATTTATTGCATGTGGTGTGTATACTGCCCATGTTTGTATTAATTGTGTACTATACATAAATTAATGTATATTTACATCAACATTTTATGATCCTTATTTAATGGGTGTATGTTTCTTAAGTTACCAAATCATCAAGGGAATTTGAAATTTCAATTTCCACTCATTCGACTTTAAGCATACTTCATTGATTATTTTACTCCAAGATTATGTGTGGAATAAATATTAATTTTATTATGTAATAATTTATAATCCCCTTTCTGTGGATATACTTTTGATACACATAATCACTCCATTGATAAATTATCAAGTCATCGGTATGAACTTGATGAGAGTAATTTTTACTCAATCTCGATTTGTTGAGTTAAACATCCAATTCATTAGTGTTGTTTTTAATAGAATATGTGTGAATGTACTTTGAATTTTTTACACTGAATAATCAATCATATTGAGTGTATTTATATTTTTCATGCATAATTATGTCGTTGATTTATCCATATCCTAAGGATACGACCTTTATTAGAGATTCTATCTCAATTTACATTCCATTAAGACTCCTTTGTTGTTATACACCTAATAACTTTTATATGGTGTATATAATGTACTTTGACATAGTATATCATGAATCCCTTTATTCTCATGATATTAAAAGGTTTTTATTACCCAATTATTTGTATTCAAGTGTCTCTCTTTTGGTTAGTAACTCTAAGTAAAATATCATTTTAAAATGTTTTAAAGATTTATTATTCTAAATCTGTCTCATTAATTTCCATGTTTTAAAAATGGTTTTAAGGATTTATTTATATGGACATTTAAGTTATCAAATCAAAACCCCTTTTAAAATATTCAATGTGTTATGGTGCATTTTGATTCATAAATCTATTTTAAATTTCTTCTTGAAAAATAGTGTGACATTTATATGTTTTCAAGAAAAAGGGGTATATTTCTCTCAATAGTTTGATGATTATTTTAATCTATGTCAATATCCTTCATTATTCACAATCGAGGTTAATTTGATACAATAAAATCTTCCTATTGTATCAAATGAGTTATGTTTGACTATGGATGTGCTATTTTTTTACCATTCATGGTTTGTGGTTAAAGTATTTACATTTCGTAGGCTACTTTTAATACGAATGTTTATATTATGTTTCAAAATTTTCATATGAGGAATGAATTGGACTTAAAAAAAGATGGGTGGATCCCTCTATAGTTCCTCGATGCATCGGTAGGTATCATGAGACAAACAAGTGTCTTGGCACGAGACCTTGACAAAATCTTATTTGTAGTCTTGGAACGAGGTCTTGGCTACGTGGTTATGATAGTCTGGCATTATGAATTCCATCATTATGAAAGTGGTTATTTATATTGCATGGGGTAATTTGACTAGTAGAATATCCATGTGAATAAGTAAATGGAATTATTTCATTTTATCTTTTCCATATTATGATGAAGTTCAAGTTTAAAAGGCTTTTGTTTTAGTTATACATTGCCTTAAATGTTTATGATTATTTATGAAAGTTTCTGCTATATTGTTACCCTTACTGAGTATCTGAGCTCACCCCTTTCAATGTTTTATTTTTTCCAGGATGTGAAGAAGTAATTTATGAGTGACCTGCAGGAATAGTATGAGGGGATATGAAGACAAGATGTTTTTGTAGTTTTTTTACTTTATGATGTAATATAAGACTTATGAATATATCTACAGTTTCTAAGACAACTAAACTAATAGGTCTTTTGAGACTTGATCTATTTTGATCATTCCAATGTTATGTAATTGTGTCTGACGCTTTTGCCGGGGTGCGCGCATCCGTCTGTGAGGACGCGCTATTGTTTCCCTGCATTCCCACTTTCCAAAGGTGGGTGGGAATTCACTACTTGTTCAGGGACGTTTTCTCCTTGATCGAAACGGGATGATGGGATGTCAGTTCTTCCTTCCTCGTATTCCTCCTAAGAACTCATCACCTAGTACGGGTCTCCCTCATAGATTTAATACGTTGTTTGTGAAACTCATTCCCGGTGCCATATCTTCATGGATGCTGGTTAATTACACCACATTTGTCAGGAAATTCCATGGGGTCATGACATGGTAGCCACCTTCTACCAGAGTAGATGACAACATCAGGCATGTCAGGGCATCTTTAGGTGTGTGGACATTGGGGAACCTGTATTCTTCCTCATAAGAGGGCATCTCAGGGATACAGAACCTGAGGCATCCCACGTCCAATGCTGGGAATCATATGCCATAGGAATGTACCTGAGGATTTCCTTAGCTTCCCATGTTTAACATAGGGTATGAAGAATGTTTAAATTATTGTGAAGACGGTTATGCCAAAGGTGGGCCATCTGAGGTTTTCCTCAAGCATCTCATGTTTATCACGAGGTAGGTCGTGAGTTTAACGTCTTGCAGAGATGGAATGAGGGTGATCAGAACATCCCAGAGAGACGGATCATATTGGTATATCCCAAGGGGGGAATACCTATAAGATGGATATATCAGGATGCCAAATGAGGATGGATCCAAGGAGGTGTGCTCTAAGGGGGGAGTTGTCACACTGTAATGGTTGTTCTGAACACCTGAGGGGGGATCAGGGGAAGTGAGCCCCAATATGGGTGATACCATAGATTACCATTGGTTGGGATTGAACCCCTTCGAGTTTTCCTACATACCATGTGTATAGGACAAGGATCAAAACCCGCGTAGTTCCAAGGGGTGATGAATGGGGTGTACACAGAGGAAAACGACTCGGAGACATGATGGGGCTTATGCATGGAAAGCGGCCTAGGTACTGCTTGGAGTAACGAGGAGGTGGATGGCGTGATCCCACCGGGATGTGGCGTCCCAGGTGATAATCTGGATGGATGATGGATGGATGAATGAAGTGGATGGGGAATGAAATGGGACCATCGCAAGGGCGACAGTGAAGTTGGTCTTGAGCCTTGAAGATACCTCCTATGTATCCTTGTGGTAGGAAATCAAAGTCCGCGTAGTTTGGGATGGTGTCGGTAAACCGACGTGAAGGTGGACCTTGGCCCGATGGGTGTCGTCAACGAACCGATGTGAATGTGTACCTTGGTCTGATGGTTTTCATCAGTGAACTGACATGAATGTGGACCTTGGTTCAATGGGTATCGTCAGCAAACAGACGTGAAGGTGGACCTTGGTCCAGATGGTGTGGGGATTACACACTAGGCTGCCCAGCTGTTGGTGGACTGATGTGAATGAAGTCGGAATGACCAACGGGTGGTGGGCTTGATCTTTAAAAAGGCTTCCTACGTACCATGATTTAACATGGATCAAAGTCCTCATAGTTTGGGAGAAAATGGGGTCTTGGAACACCGACAAGGGGATGGTTTGGGCCAATGATTTTTGGGCTTGAACATCATGGGGGCTTCCTATGTATCATGACATGACACGGATCAAAGTCCTCGTAGTTCAAATGAGATGTGGAATACAGTTTAATGTCATACGGGATGGGGGTGAACCAACGTGAATGAGGTCAGAACGACCGGGTGATGGGCTTGGACCTCATGGAGGCTTCCTACGTACCATGCCTTGACATAGATCAAAGACTTCTTAGTTCAGGTGGAAGTTTTGGTCAGTTAACCAACGTGGAGGTGTACCAGTGGGTCTACTAATGGTGGGATTGAACCTTAGAGAGGCTTCCTACATACCATGCCATGACATGGATCAAATTCTTCGTAGTTCGAGAGAAAATGGTGGGTGTCGGCAGGCTGACGTGAAGAAAGGAACTTGGTCTGATGAGAGATGGGCTTGAACCTTAGGGAGGCTTCCTACGTACCGTGCCATGACATAGATCAAAGTCCTCGTAGTTCAGTTTGGTCACAACGGCTTGCCGTCGGACTGGTATTAAATTTAACATCATACTGAATGAACGTGCAACCTGACGTGAAGAAATGACGGGTGGTGGGCTTGAACCTTGTAGAGGCTTCCTACGTACCATGCCTTGACATGGATCAAAGACCTCATAGTTAAAATGGGTCTGCAATTTAACATCATGCTTTACAGGGGAATATAGATTAATGTCATGCTGGACGGGGGAATACAGTTTAACGTCTTGCTGGATGAGGGCATACATTTTAACGTCATGCTGGATGAGGGCATATAGTTTAACGTCATGCTGGATGAGGGAATTTCCATGGTCGATGCTTTCTCTAAGCCCACGTGAGTTGTAACGACCCGAAATTATGAATAAATCTTGTTTCCTAATTTTATGTGTTATTTTATTTTATTTTTATACTCAACAAAAATGTTTCATTTGATAACAAGATTATAATTAAAATGAGACCGTTGGGTTTATACAGTTATATGACTATTGGTCAATATGACCACTGGAAACTAAACGTTTTGATTATTGTCTCTAAATACAAGTAATCTTGGTTAATAATTATAGAAAGAAGATTCGATGGCCTCACCCAGTAGTCTTGGACTGATCGAAGCCCATCTAACAGAACTTGGGAAGGAGGTAGCACCACTGGGCTTTGCTCTGGACCAAACCCAAGCCGAACTTCATCGTGTGAAGCTAGAACGGAATCGCCTTTGCAAGAAGTTCAAACTGATAGAAATTACTACTCGTGCGATGTTAGCCGATCCTCCCTCAGATTCTCTCACCTTAGCACACCTTACACTTAGGTCCTATGCTGGTGTGCTAAGGGGCTATGTAAGGAGACCGTAACTACCTTGTGTAATCCTTTGTTTTAAATAAAAATTGGGGATTCTTCTTATGATGAATTTTATGAATTTTTAAATGACCGGATAAATATAGTATGCATATTTTTTATCAATTTTAGAAAAAGGATATTTTAAAAATGTTTATGTAAACCTTAAATAATTAAAAATGTGTAATGATTTTCAAAAAATGGTCTTCTACAATTATGTTCAGTACGAAATATAGAGTCTAATAAGATCAACTTGATTTTTGATGAATAGTAAATTATGAATAGTGATTTTATGATTAGGATTAGTAATGTGTCCAAATGGATTAGTAATCTCACTTAAAGAAAGAATTAATATAATCTAGGCACCTTGATTAAGTAATGAGATTCAATAAAATGGTTAAATAACGGTTTTGTAAATTATTATTCAAGTATTAGTTTTTTCGAGTGAAAAGTGTTTTTTAATTAAAAATTAAATTAAAAAATTAAAAAAAATTATTTTTATAAAATGGATTTCATTTTTGAACTCAGAGCATCGATATTATGTTAAGGTAATTTTTGGGGTTTTATTCTAGAAAAATGAATTTTCAGTGAATAGTGTATTTATTTAAAATTAAATTAAAAATATATAGAAAATTATTTTTATAAAATGAAGTTCATTTTTGAAATCAGATAATTGATATTTGTTTAAGGTGAAATTTTGGGATTATTCTGAGAAAGTTGAATTTTTGATGAATAGTGAAAATACAGTTTTTAAGTTACGGGTGTTTAATGACATCATTAAATGATGTATTAAGTATGTAATCAATATGGTGGACTTATGAATAGTAAGACAAGGTATGAGGTGTCCCAAGTGTCCAATACCATGGGAAAATACCATGGGCAAGCCCATGGTTTTTCCAAAACCACTAATGAGGTGTCCCTTGGCCATTAATGCCTTGTCCCCTCACTTTCCCTATAAATACCAAGACATCCTCTCATCCATTCAACTCCCCACTCTCCCCCAACGAAGTTCTGGTCTCATTACCTCCCAAAGAGTCCTCCCAAGGTTCCCCCAAGCCCTCAAGGTCTCAACCTTTGAGTTTTAAGAGTTACGTTTTAAGGTAAGGGATCTGATCTCTCTCTTTCTTTTGAAGAAATCTGTTTTATGTAATTTCTTTTATGCTACATTTTCATATGTTAAAGGATGTTCTTTTATACTCCTCTTACTGCCCTTTTCATTTTCACATAATTAGATATCCCCTCGTACTCTCATTATTTCATTTTATGATGTTTTAAGTGGCGCTGTTAGGCTGCCGAAATTTTTGTAAAGGATTCTTTCTCCCTTCTCATTTTTCAAGATCTATTTTCATGTAAAGTATTTCAAGTTCCTTTTTGTTATGTTGGGTTATGATCTCTAAATTTATCATACTTATCATTTATTATCACATGATGAGAGACCTCATTTGATCTCTTCAATTCATTATTTTAACGTTTTAAGTGGCGTCATTAGGCTACCAAAATTTTAAGTGGTTCTTCACCCTTCTCGTTTTGAAGTTATACTTTCATTTCAATTCTTTCAAGTTCCTTTTTATGTTGGGGTATGATCTCTATATCTATCATACTGATCTTTTATGACCATATTATGAGATAACCCATTTGATCCCTTCAATTCAGTATTTTGAAGTTTTAACTGGCGTCGTTAGGCTGCCAAATTTTTAAGGGATTCTTTCACCCTTCTAGTTTTCAAGATCTATTTTCATATCAAGTCTTTCAAGTTCATTTTTATTATTTTGGGGTATGATATCTATATCTATCATACTGAAACATTATGTTCATATGATGAGAGAACCTATTTTGATCTTGTCAATTCATTTTTGGTTGAAGTTTAAGTGACGCTGTTAGGCTGCCGAATTTTTAAGGGATTAGTTCACCTTTCTAATTATTCAAAGATCTACTTTCATGTCAAGTATTTCAAGTTACTTTTGTATTATGTTGGGGTATTATCTCTATATCTATCATACTGACCTTTTATGTTCATGTGATGAGATACCCTATTTTATCTCGTCAATTCATTTTTGTTGAAGTTTAAGTGACGTCGTTGGCTGCTGAATTTTCATAAGAGAAATCTTATTTTTGTCTTCCTTTCATGTTCTTCATTTCATATGGTATATTTTCAAATATAATTTCCATGTTCTTAAATCCCTTATATTTTGTCCCTCTACAGTTTTATGGGTCATTTATGAATGTTTGACCCATGTCCCCTCTCTTTTCAGCGTTTTCTAAGACCCTGTAACGTAGCCGTTGTGCTGTAGACTTTTCGTCTCAAAATGCCTCTCTCTTTTTATCAAAATTATTTTATGTTATTAATTGAATACTCAAAGCTATTATTTATACAGGGGTATTCACATATATACCAAAAAGTTTTATTTTAAATTCTGGGATTTACATACATGATACCCGCTTTCCCTTTCCGTGGGTTGAAAGTGATGTAAAGATCATGTCTTTACAGAAGTTTTTAAAAGGTTATTATTATGAAATGAAACCCATTTCTTTTATGCTATATGGGTTTTTTATGAAATGATTTATGATGATATATGTGGCTCACATGATAATAAAGGCAAATTTAAGGGTGCGCCCTGATAGCGCTCCAATGCATTGGGTAATGATATAACCACTACAGATTAAAATTTTCATGATATATTGGTGAATAACCTTGGTAATTTTAAGATGACACCTTGGGGATGGACCTTGGTGATATGTTCATGATTTTCTATATTAAATTTTGCAGACACATCTTCAAGTTATGAAAAATGTTATTTTTATTATGATATGCCTCATGATTTCTTTCTCATGCCTTAATGTTCTTTTCATGACCTTATTGATGTATCTCAAGTTCACATGTAAAATTTTTCTCTTGTTTCCCTTACTGGGCCTTTTTCTCACCCTTTCTTTTGATTTATGTCCCCAGGTTATGTGATGTAGTAATGAACTTAGGATGAACATGAGGAGAAGCCTTTCAAGTGTTTTAGAAGAATGTTTTATGTTTTCATGTTTAAAGTTCCTGGTTTCCAAGACACTAAATCTTAAAGATCCTCAGTTTTGTAAAATGTAATGAAATTTTATGTGATAAAAAGGTGGGATTCTATAGTTGGTATCAAAGAATGGTTTAGTTATTTGTGGAAATTAGGATATGAAAACTTTAGGAAGAAGCCAATAGAAAATTTAAAATATAGTAAATCTTCCTGGTATTTTGGTGAGTATTGAGTAAGGGGTTTCCAAGCAAATACATCCCTGTCTGGATACGAGCAGGTAGAGGTGGCTCTGGCACAGATGTACATAGGGGTAAAACCCAAAAACACCGCTTTGAGCTAGACTCAAATGGGAACTGGTACACGAAAACGGGCCTTGCTGCACTCTTGGTTACGACACTCCCGGGGGATATGCTTTGGTAAATTCATAAGCTTAGTATAAACCATTATTAAAGGAACAAAGATAAAATAAAATAAAGATTCACATAAGGATATATGATCATGGATAACCTAGTTTGTAACCTAGGGGATCACAAGTTAGGATATAATTTTCTTCTACAAGTTATCCTTATATGTTTTAAGTTCTTTTCCATGATTATTGGCTAAGTATTTAAGCCCCTAATTATACTTTCTCTTCTTAGTTAATGGTGGGAAATGGAAGAACATGTCCCAACAACCAATGTGATAGAAAATGTGACGATTTTCGTATTAATATGATAGAGATGATTAGGGGATTAAAAGATGATTATTATTTTGGAAGACGTTCACTATTTTGGGAACCTTATTTGATCGAGGTAAATAGATTACTACGTAATTTTATTTGAGGAGTAAAGGTTGAGTTATATTTTGAAGAATCAACGAATTTAAGGTGAACTTATGGTATTATAGGTTACTTATGGAAATGATTGACCTATCTTGGGAAAATATGCTTAGGTTAGTTACTTTGGTTATAAGATGATAGGAGTGGTTGATGTTGTTTGGAGATGAATGATAATGTTTATCTTGGAAGACTATGTTATCAAGTCCTTCTTGTATTGGGTTTCAATCTTAGTTTGTGTTATTTTGAGGAATTTTAAGGATAGTTACTTCCGGAATGGTCTATGATGAACTCTGGGTAGTACCATGGAACTTTGAAGATTTAAAAGTATTTTCCCTTCCTATGGGAATCTTTCTTTTTGAAGAGTTGTTTTATCTTAACCTTTCTGTTTTTGGGATAAATGTTTAAAGATAGATAGTTTTTCTTTTGTGGAATACGTGATTCTCTAGAAGAGTATTCTTGTGTTTTGATGAGACCAAGTAGTTTTGAATGCTCATCGTTTGAAGAAAAGATTAGTTTTGGTAGAAACTTATTAAAGTATGAAACTCTACATGAAGGTAGGTATATTTCCTTATATTTTTGTTCTATGTAGTAATTTAATTCCTCAAAATTATGAAAAGAAACGTAAAACAAAAACTTTGTTGGTTTATGTAACAACCCGAGATTTTATAAGATACATTCTTTTTAATTTCATTCATATCTTCTATTGTATGACACACCATGATTATCTTGCACTATACGCAACACCGTATTAGCTTGCAGTATACGCAACACTTTTCTTGGCTCTTGTTACACACAATTTCAAGTTCGTTTGATAGAAGTTATTCTACGCAACATTGAGTGTGTATATATATATATATTCAATGTATAAATAAAATATGGTTGGATTCTATTATACGCAACAACAAAGGATTCATGCACTACAGGCAACCCTGACTTGGCTTGCATTACACGCAGTCGCGACCTTCCTCGATAGCGTGTGTTGTACACAATACCGGGATTTACTAAACAACGATATATTATTATAATATTGTTATGAAATAGCCGTTATGAATAGTGTTAACTAAATTTTGAATTTTATAACATTATTATTCAACTTACAAATATTCTAGAACATGGTATAAGAACACAATAAATTTTTCGGTAAAATAAGTATTTTTCAAAAAAATGCAGTTTTGCCGCCTTTTGATGGCGAAACCACTTTAAATCTAGTTTTTGACATGTTTATAAGTTCCATTTGACAAAATAAAATTATTCTTTGGAATCAAGAAATAAAAATTTACTTTGGATAAATTTTTCATTTTATTCTGATGACTTTCATATTTTAATGAATAGTAAAAACACGCTATATTTTAATTAAAAACAACTTTTTTCATCATAATTTCTTCTGTGGTTAAATTATAATATTTAATGGTTTTAGAGTATAAATATAATATATCTTTACCATTTAATATAATTTATGTCATTAGCATTGATTTTACATTGAATTCATAGGTTAAATCAATTCAATCTTTTGCAATGTTTTAAAGGAAAACCCATTTTCTTTTGACAACGAGATTAATTTTAATTTAATTTCTGCATCTTTTGTGTATTGAATTTGTAAAAATGGATTCCATATTTGGAATCATTGGGTCCAAATTATGTTAATAATCTACTTTTTATTTTTGGGAATTATTAATAGTAACTATGGTAAATTTTATTTACCATAGTTAAAGGTAAATCGGGTAATTAAGGGTAAATATAATATTATAAAATTACCCTAACACATGTCAAAATCCTATTGTATGACTACAGGTCTACCCATATCACCTAAGGGTCGGATTAGATTTATTTAATGGACTTTTTTTCCATGAAAATAATTTAATTATTATTAAAACCAATGAATGTGACATCATGTCACTTTCTTAAATCATATAAGTATAATCATTTTAATTTAGTGAAAAACTTCATGAAACATAAAACATGAATAATATCCAGAAATATAATACAGTTATCTACATCATAGGAATTTATTTATAATTTTTAGGGATTAAATAATTATCATTTATTATGACACAAAGATGATGCAGTAATTGTCTTATTAATGAAATATTGACATAATTGATGTTATAAATTCCAAAATAAATGTAATATGAGATATTTTATGACTTACACTACTTTTCTAGGTTAATATGACATGTTATTGTTGATTTAAGTAACTTGGTTTCGAACTTATCATTCTTTTATGAATTTTATAAAAATCATGTACCAAATAGTGTCAAAATTGACATAAATTAGTTTTTAAAATAAATATTATATTATTAATTGTTATATTATTCTTAAAAATATAAGGATCGGCCAAATGACTTATATAAGGTTATATATATTAATAATAAACAATGTGGGGGTTCGTTTGGCTTGATATAGTATGTTTATTAACCATATAGTGTAAGAAAACAAAAAGACACGGTAAAAGTTAAATTATTTAACTTAGAGTTAAATCTAATATATAAGGTTAAAATAATAACCTAAACTTGTCTAAATCCTATTGGATGAGAGTATTTCGACCCATCCACACTTTAGCTTCTAAATAAGACCCTTTGGAACCATTATAAACCGAATTTGACCTTAATATAAAATAATATTTTGAGATTTTCCTAAGGCGCCCCTCTCCTCCCTTATAAAAGGGCACCTCCTCCCTCTCCTCCTCACACCAATTTGAGCATTCAAGCTCGGCCAATCCCTGAAAAAAATATATTCTCCACTTCCCTAGTATCAGCCTAGATGTCTAGGTCATCTTCAAAGACCATCCTTAGTTCATTAAGTGGAGGTTAAGTGAAGGCGTGTCAAAAAGAGGTAATATCCATTACCGATCTTTTTCAATTTCGTTCTTCTTCAACATCTTCTTCTTTAGTTTTTTCATGATAAAGTAATAACATCAGTATTTATTATATACTGATATGTTATTATAAATATGAAACATCTCTAATTAACCTTCTATCCATCCTACGGAAAAAGGAAATCACCGCGCGTGCGTACGTACGGAATACCGTCTCCACGCCG
Source organism: Viscum album (assembly GCA_963277665.1). Lineage (NCBI taxonomy): Eukaryota > Viridiplantae > Streptophyta > Magnoliopsida > Santalales > Viscaceae > Viscum > Viscum album. The sequence continues at coordinate 1,473,021,691 of OY728158.1, forward strand.
TGGTGTAATCTATTTTCCGCCACCACCTTAATTGGATGGGTATAATGGTGTAATGAGTAACTATATATTATTATTATAAATTGATATTGATACTGAAATAGTATACATACACTTCAACACAATTCCACGACCATGGGAACTATATCATCGCTCGTGCGTACGTACGGACTACCGTCTCCACAACGCGATGAGATTCATTCTCCACATTAACCATTCATGAATGATTATAAAGTATATATAATGAATAATAATGAAATATATGACATGTTAAATCTACTATATTTATGTATATATGTATATATGTATGTCATCTACTTACTTCCATTCAAGACAATAAGGAAAGGAAAACAACGTTCATGCGTACGTACGGACTACCGTCTCTATGAACGGTGTGTTTCATTTCATTTATCTATCTATTATATATATATATAATGAATATATATGATATATAAATCATTTTTTATATTTTGTAAGTAAGTAAATCATGATATAAGTAATAATAATGTCAAGAACAACAAGTCCAAACACCTACGATAAATGAAACGATTTTACACAAAACGCTTCTTTAACATGGAATTTACAATAGAACGGGTAATATAAAGTCATAAGTGAACCATATATGATATCATAACAATGAATATGATTCTGTAATAAGTTAATTACATTATTTAAATCATTTTATAGGAGGTTCGGATACGTACAAAGCATATCGGACGTAAGGTAAGGGAAATATCACAATCTCATTTTTATCCGAGATTATTTATACTTTGAAATTTACTGGGATGTATTTTATCATCCACATACATGTTTCCTAAATATGTAATATTATTTCCATCCACATAAAATTGTGTAAATCCAATTTTACCCTTCGGTGAATTTTTAGTAAAAGATATGAAAGGAATCTTTTGTCGTTTTTCATACGAGGTATTTTTGAATTTTCTGACAAAGGTACGAGAAGAATGTTTTTTTTAATTTATACGACATGAATGGATTTTTAAAACATTATTTCCAAGAAGCTTCCTTTAGAAGTTTTCAAGTTTATTTTTAATCAAATTCTTTTAGTTTATAATTTTATGACATGTTAAGAAATGAAAAATGTTTTTGATGTAGAAAGGATATTTTCCTCAAGAATGGAGTTCAAGTGTTTTATCAAAATTATTTTCCATCTAAGATAATAAAGTTTTATGTTTCTATCCCTATTATTACATTGATTAGATTATGTTATGATGGAATTATTTTTATGAATTCCTTTATCTTATATGAATTTTTTTATGATGTAACAATGTTTAAGATTCCCATTTTTATTACATGGGTTATGTTATGATGTATGGTTTTTGATTTTGTGGCACACATAAGAATGGTATCATTATGATATGGGTGGGACCTATATCTCCCTCCAATTCATTGGGTAAAGATTTTATATCTCATGAGATAGACATGGCTGGAATGGTAGGTTATACCGGTTCAGTGAAACAGGACTGAAACGAGGGTGACTCGGTTCAGAAAGGGACTTTGTCCACTAAGATAGTCTTGGCAATGAGTCTTGACTAATAAGATATGATTTTCTATGATTATGTGTGTATGCCACAAAGTTTCATGTTTTAAGTTATGATTATTGGGATTTCATTTCACTACTATGATTTATCCCATGTTATGAAATTATGCTCTCTTTTGCAGGTTAAGATTTCCAAAATGTTATGTTCTTATGAATATGATGTGATTGATATTTATTTTTTTACCCTTACTGAGCATTTGAGCTCACCCTTTTATGTTTTCTTTTCCCCGGGATATAAATAATGGTTTTAGGTAAAAAAAGGAAGATCTTTATATGAGATGTTGAAGATCTTTCCCCACGATTAGAAGATTATATTCCGAGTTTCCAAAGAGACTAAACTATTACGATCCTTCTGTGTGTGTTTTTGTTATGTACTAAGTATTCCTCAAAAGTAATATAATTTCCATGTACGTCAAGCATCAGGTCTCTACAGTTGGTATCAAAGGAAAGTTTTAGTCAACCTTTGGAAACTAGGATGCGAAAACATTAGTGAGATCCCTAGAGATATTTCTAAGGTATGTCTAGGGATGTCCCTAAGGTTAAGTATACGCATAGGTTATAGTACTTGAATTACGCTAACGATCATAGAATTAAAACTAAGATGTTAGATATCGAATGTACTCCCCCTTTATTATGTTGTTTTCCCTATCATGATTTTTTCCTCTCACACTATTCTTTTTGGGTTTTTGACGATGGCTGGAACCCGAAGGAACCGTGTTGATCAATGCAATGGACAATGCAATGATTGTCCACCTGAACAAACAAATGTTATGGGAGATGGAGTGAAAAATATTATTGCTATACTTAGACAAGTTATGAATCATTCTGGACATCCAAATGAGCAGAGAAGGGAACAACATTCTATTGAGTCCTTCATGAGGCAACGTCCACCTTCTTTTAGTGGGTCTTCTGATCCACTTGTTGCTGAACAATGGATCGGTACCACTGAAAAGATATTTTCAGTTCTTCAATGTTCTGAACATGATAAAGTCATCTTAGTAGTATATTGTTTGGAAGGTGAAGCTGATCAATGGTGGAATCTTATCAAGAATACGAGGCAAAGAGATGAAATTGAGTCCATGGAATGGGACAAGTTCAAGAACATATTTTTCAATAAGTACTTCCCTCGTATTCTTCGAACAAAGATGGAGAACGAGTTTCTTGAACTAAAGAAAAAGGATGATGAATCTGTTGGTATATACGAAGCGAATTTTACAAGGCTTGCAAGGTATGCATCTGGATTTATCATCCAACCTGAAACTAAAGTTGATCGATTCTTCAGTGGCTTAAAACCAAACCTTCGAAGGGCATTAGCTATAAGAGACTTCAGTAGCTAGGAAGAAATTGTGTGTTGTGCTATCAAGGTAGAAGTGGAAGTTTGTGTTACTTATCCATCTCATAGTTTTGACAAGAAACGAAAGATGGAGTTCAAGGAGAAATCTCAGAATAATGGTGAAAAGAAGATGAATGTTTCCTTATGCTCAAAGTGTGGAAAGAAGCATGGTGGAGATTGTCTTAATGGGACTAGAAAATGTTTTAAGTGTGGAAAAGAAGGTCATCGAGTAGCTGAGTGTCGAAGTAATGGAAAAAGGGTTTCTAATGATGTGAATAAAGCAAACACTACAGAGAATGCACCAACAACACTTCAATGCTTCAAGTGCAAGGAAATGGGGAATTATGCTAATAAATGCCCTAATCCAAGGGTTAGTGATGATCGACATTAGCAACCACTTAAGGAAAAGGACAAAGGGAAGTCACATGCGATCACCATTGGTGATGTTGAATATGAAAACGATGTGGTGTAATGATTATGTATTTATGTAATGGGATTCCAAAATAATGTTGTATATAGTATCATGGAATATTCGAATATTTTTGTTTTGGTCAATTTTGGTTTTCAATAATTTTATGGCATCGGTAACCATGAAAAGTGATTGAAATATTTTTGGAAAGCAGATGATATGCACATAATGAAGGGATAAAGAGAATCGAATATGTTTGATAGTATTCATGAGCTCGTGATTGATATAAGGACTAAGTGATATCATGGTTTGAGGATATAGAATTTTGAGGATTTTGGTATGTGGAAAGTGTTAACTTGTAACTGCATTCATGTTTTCACTATGGTTCAATTAATGGGTATTCATTCTTCAAGAGAATACATGATTAAGGTATTCACATGATTGTAATTTGACCAACAAGATATATCTTATGATATATTGGGGATAAATAATGGCATTCACATGATTGTTCAAGTAATCATTTTATTTATACTATGAGCTTGGACCAAAGTATTTAGATAAGCCTAAAGATTGGAATGGATTATGTTGGACATAAGTTAGTATTGTCTATGAATAAAACTTTTTTGATATTTTTTATGGGATGTTATAGTAATATAGCTTTAGAAATAGGACAACCTGCAGGACGGGTGATTGCCCATCGCGTCGGACAAGGTCGTAGGAATCGAACCCACAACCAAAGTGTGACTGGCCTTTATCGCCTACCACTGGCCTACATGAAGTCCCTGGTTAGTAGAAACTAGTTTTATTTTATTAAGCGGTATGATATATGAAGTATAAGTTCATTTTAGGAACCATATATGATTAATCTCACTATAGATGGACTTATGTATTTTTTGATAACTTTTCTAACCTTTTGTTTGAGACAAATGGAATGACCCATCATTCTATCACATGATCTGCTAACACATCACGAATGAAAAATTCAACTTCATTTCTTTAAGAGATGAAGTGGAAATTGTCCATAGAATGACAAACAGTGAGACTATACCAAAATCACGAAAGTATTTCTTCTAATTCAAATTTCATCAACTTTAGGGAAATGATCTTGAAAAACCAAAAATGTTGTCCTAATGCCCTTATATCCGATGAATCAGATGGTACCTTAGAGAATAACAAATCTATGGCTTTGTGATTATTGGCTTTTTCATAGCCATGTTCTCTACCACTCTCCATCAGAACATGATGGTTAGATTTCTCTTCCATATCCATATTTTCACCTATATGGAAACCCAGTGATTAGTTTATTTGGGTAACCATTACATTTCATACTTTTGATTTTAAAGATTGGTTTTGGTATTCCTTTTTACGATGTGGGTTTCTATTAAAGAAACTTTCGAATAGTAAACCATTTATAACCCCGACGAATTTCGAGGGCGAAATTCATTTTAAGGGGGGTAGAATGTAACAACCTGAGATTTTATAAGATACATTCTTTTTAATTTAATTCATATCATCTACTGTACGACACACCAAGATTATCTTGCGCTATACGCAACACCGTACTAGCTTGCAGTATACACAACACTTTTCTTGGCTCTTGTTACACACAATTTCAAGTTCGTTTGATAGAAGTTATTCTACGCAACATTGAGTGTGTATATATATATATATATTCAATGTATGAATAAAATATGGTTAGATTCTATTATACGCAACAACAAAGGAGTCGTGCACTACACGCAACCCTGACTTTGCTTGCATTACACGCAGTCGCGACCTTCCTCGATAGCGTGTGTTGTACACAATACCGGGATTTACTAAATAACGATATATTATTATAATATTGTTATAAACTAGCCGTTATGAATAGTGTTAACTAAATTTTGAATTTTATAACATTATAATTCATCTTACACATTTTCTAGAACATGGTATAAGAACACAATAAATTTTTCTGGTAAAATAAGTACTTTTCAAAAAAATGCAGTTTTGCCGCCTTTTGATGGCGCACCCACTTTAAATCTAGTTTTTGACATGTTTATAAGTTCCATTTGACAAAATAAAATTATTATTTGGAATCAAGAAATAAAAATTTACTTTGGATAAATTTTTCATTTTATTCTGATGACTTTCATATTTTAATGAATAGTAAAAACACGCTATATTTTAATTAAAAACAACTTTTTTCATCGTAATATCTTCTATGGTTAAATTATAATATTTAATGGTTTTAAACTATAAATATAATATATCTTTACCATTTAATATAATGTATGTCATTAGCATTGATTTTACCTTGAATTCGTAGGTTAAATCAATTCAATCTTTTGCAATGTTTTAAAGAAAAACCTGTTTTAGTTCGACAATGAGATTAATTTTAATTTAATTTCTGCATCTTTTGTGTATTGAATTTGGAAAAATGGATTCAATATTTGGAATCAGTGGGTCCAAATTATGTTATTAAGCTACTTTTTATTTTTGGGAATTATGAATAGTAACTACGGTAAATTTTATTTACCATAGTTAAAGGTAAATATGGTAATTAAGGGTAAATATAATTTTATAAAATTACCCTAACACATGTAAAAATCCTATTGGTTGACTAACAGTCAACCTATATCACCTAAGGGTCGGATTAGCTTCATTTAATGGACTTTGTTCCATGAAAATAATTTAATTATTATTAAAACAAAAGAATGTGACAACATGTCACTTTCTTAAATATTATAAGTATAATAAGTTTAATTTAGTGAAATCCTTCATGAAACTTCAAACATGAAAAATTTCCAGAAATCTAATACAATTATCTACATCATAGGAATTTATTTAGAATTTTTAGGGATTAAATAATTATCATTTATTATGACACAAAGATGATGCTGTAATTGTCTTATTAATGAAATATTGACATAATTGATGTTATAAATGCCCAAATAAATGTAATTTGAGACTTTTTATGACTTACACTACTTTTATAGGTTAATATGACATTTTATTGTTGATTTAAGTAACTTGGTTTGAACGTATCATTCTGTTATAAATTTCATAAAAATCATGTACCAAATAGTGTCAAAATTGACATAAATTAGTTTTTAAAACAAATATTATATTATTAATTGTTATTTAATTCCTAAAAATCTAAGTTTCGGCCAAATGAATTATATAAGGTTATATATATTAATAATAAACAACTTGGGGGTTAGTTTGGCTTGATATAGTACGTTTATTAACCATATAGTGTAAGAAAACAAAAAGACACGGTAAAAGTTAAATTATTTAACTTAGAGTTAAATCTAATCGATAAGGTTAAAATAATAACCTAAACTTGTCTAAATCCTATTGGATGAGAGTATTTAGACCCATACCCACTTTAGCTTCTAAATAAGACCCTTTGGAACCATTATAAACCGAATTTGACCTTAATATAAAATAATATTTTGATATTTTCCTAAGGTGCCCCTCTCCTCCCTTATAAAAAGGCACCTCTTCCCTCTCCTCCTCACACCAATTTGATAATTCAAGCTCGGAGAAACCCTAAAAAAATCTATTTTTCACTTCCCTAGTATCATCCTAGAGGTCCTGGTCTTCTTCAAAGACCATCCTTAGTTATTTAAGTGGAGGTTAAGTGAAGGCGCGTCAAAAAGAGGTAATATCCATTACCGATCTTTTTCAATTTCTTTCTTCTTCAACTTCTTCTTCTTTAGTTTTTTCATGATAAAGTAATAAAATCTGTATTTATTATATACTGATATGTTATTATAAATATGAAACAACTCTAATTAACCTTCTATCCATCCTACGGAAAAACGAAATCTCCGCGCGTGCGTACGTACGGAATACCATCTCCACACCGTGGTGTAATCTATTTTCCGCCACCACCTTAATTGGATGGGTATAATGGTGTAATGAGTAACTATATATGATTATTATAAATTGATATTGATACTGAAATATTATAAATAGACTTCAACACAATTCCACGACCATGGGAACGATATCATCGCTCGTGCGTACGTACGGACTACCGTCTCCACGACGCGATGAGATTCATTCTCCACATTAACCATTCATGAATGATTATAAAGTATATATAATGAATAATAATGAAATATATGACATTTTAAATCTACTGGATTTATGTATATATATATATGTATGTCGTCTAATTACTTCCATTCAAGACAATAAGGAAAGGGAAACAGCGTTCATGCGTACGTACGGACTACTGTCTCCATGAACGGTGTGTTTCATTTCATTTATCTATATATTATATATATATATATACTGAATATATATGATATATAAATCATGTTTTATATTCTGGAAGTAATTAAATCATGATATAAGTAATAATAATGTCAAGAACAACAAGTCCGAACACCTACGATAAATGAAACGATTTTACCCAAAACGCTTCTTTAACATGGAATTTACAAAAGAACGGGTAATATAAAGTCATAAGTGAACCATATATGATATAATAACAATGAATATGATTCTTTAATAATTTAATGACATTATTTAAATCATTACACAGGAGGTTCGGATACGTACAAAGCATATCGGACATAAGGTAAGGGAAATATCACAATCTCATTTTTATCCGAGATTGTTTATACTTTGAAATTTACTAAGTTGTATTTTATAATCAACATCCATGTTTCCTCAATATTTAATATTATTTATATCCACCTAAAATTGTGTAAATCCAATTTTACCCTTCGGTGAGTTTTTAGTAAAAGATATGAAAAGAATATTTGGTCGTTTTTCGTACAAGGTACTTTTTGACTTTTCTGACAAAGGTACGAGAAGAATGTTTTTTTAAACTTATACGACATGAATGTATTTTTAAAGCCTTATTTCCAAGAAGCTTCCTTTAGAAGTTTTCATGTTTATTTTTAATCAACTTTTTTAGTTTAGAATTTTATGACATGTTAAGAAAGGAAAAGTGTTTTTGATGTAGAAAGGATATTTTCCTCAAGAATAGAGTTCAAGTGTTTTATCAAAATTATTTTCCATCTAAGATAATAAAGGGTTATGTTTCTATCCCTATTATTACATTGATTTGATTATGTTATGATGGAATTATTTTTATGAATTCCTTTATCTTATATGAATTGTTTTATGATGTCATAATGTTTAAGATTCCCATTTTTATTACGTGGGTTATGTTATGATGTATGGTTTTTGATTTTGTGGCACAAATAATAATGGTATCATTATGATATGGGTGGGACCTATATCTCCCTCCAATGCATTGGGTAATGATTTTATATCTCATGAGATAGACATGGCTGGAACGGTAGGTTATACCGGTTCAGTGAAACAGGACTGAAACGAAGGTGACTCGGTTTAGAAAGGGACTTTGTCCACTAAGATAGTCTTGGCAATGAGTCTTGACTAATAAGATATGATTCTCTATGATTATGTGTGTATGCCACAAAGTTTCATGTTTTAAGTTATGATTATTGGGACTTCATTTCACTACTATGATTTATCCCATGTTATGAAATTATGCTCTCTTTTGCAGGTTAAGATTTCCAAAATGTTATGTTCTTATGAATATGATGTGATTGATATTTATTTTGTTTACCCTTACTGAGCATTTGAGCTCACCATTTTATGTTTTTTCCCCAGGATATAAAGAAAGGTTTTAGGTAAAAAAAGGAAGATCTTTATGGGAGATGTTGAAGATCTTTCACCATGATTAGAAGATTATATTCCGAGTTTCCAAAGACACTAAACTATTACGATCCTTGTGTGTGTGTTTTTGTTATGTACTAAGTATTCCGCAAAAGTAATATAATTTCCATGTACATCAAGCTTCAGGTCTCTACAGTTTACGTTTCCTACTAGGTAATCAAGGACTGTTTACACACATCATAAGTTTGGGATTTTCTTATGGTTAACTTTCTCCTAATCATGTTCTCTATCACTCTCCCTCAGATCTTGAACCTTTGTTTTCTCCACCATGTCCATGTTTTCCTACATGGAATCCTAGTTTGGGTTAACTCGGGTGACCTTTGTACTTCTCTTTCTTTCCTTTAAAGTAATAGTTTTACTGACTCCTTTTCCGATGTGGGACTTTCAATGAAATTTCAAAACCCAATTTTAAAAATTGCGAGGACGCAATTTCTTAAGGGGGAAAGATTGTAACGACCCGAAATTTTGAATAAATCTTGTTTCCAAATTTTATGGGTTATTTTATTTTATTTTTATACTCAAAAAAATGTTTCATTTGATAACATGATTATAATTAAAATGAGACCGTTGCGTTTATACGGTAATATGACCATTGGTCAATATGACCGCTGGAAACTAAATGTTTTGATTATTGTCTCTAAATACAAGTAATCTTGGTTAATTATTATAGAAAGAAGATTTGATGGCCTCACCTAGTAGTCTTGGACCGATCTAAGCCCATCTAACAGAACTTGGGAAGGAGGTAGCACCACTGGGCTTTGCTCTGGACCAAACCAAAGCCGAACTTCATCGTGTGAAGCTAGAACGGAATCGCCTTTGCGAGAAGTTCAAACTGATAGAAATTACTACTCGTGCGATGTTAGCCGAGCCTCCCTCAGATTCTCTCATCTTAGCACACCTTACACTTAGGTCCTATACTGGTGTGATAAGGGGCTATGTTAGGAGACCGTAACTACCCTATGTAATCCTTTCTTTTAAATAAAAATTGGGGATTCTTCTTATGATGAAGTTTATGAATTTTTAAATGACCGGATAAATATAATATGCATATTTTTTTATGAATTTTATAAAAAGGATATTTTAAAATTTTTTATGTAAAACTTAAATAACTAAAAATGTGTAATGATTTTCAAAAAATGGTCTTCTACAATTATTTTCAGTACGAAATTTAGAGTCTAATAAGATCAACATGATTTTTGATGAATAGTAAATTATGAATAGTGATTTTATGATTAGGATTAGTAATGTGTCCAAATGGATTAGTAATCTCACTTAAAGAAAGAATTAATATAATCTAGGCACCTTGATTAAGTAATGTGATTCAATAAAATGGTTAAATAACGGTTTCATATATTATTATTCAAGTATTAGTTTTTTTAGTGAATAGTGTTTTTAATTAAAAATTAAATTAAAAATATTTAAAAAAATTATTTTTATAAAATTGTTTTCATTTTTTAACTCAGATTATCGATATTATGTTAAGGTAATTTTTGGGGTTTTTTTCTGAAAAAATGAATTTTCGGTGAATAGTGTATTTTTTTAAAAAATAAATTAAAAATATTTAGAAAATTATTTTTATAAAATGGAGTTCATTTTTGAAATTATAGCATTGATATTTGGTTAAGGTGAAATTTTGGGATTATTCTGAGAAAGTTGAATTTTCGATGAATAGTGAAAATGCAGTTTTTAAGTTACGGGTGTTTAATGGCATCATTAAATGATGTATTAAGTATGTAATCAATATGGTAGACTTATGAATAGTATGATAAGGTATTAGGTGTCCCAAGTGGCCAATACCATGGGAAAATACCATGGGAAAGCCCATGGTTTTTTCCAAAACCACTAATGAGGTGTCCTTTGGCCATTAATGCCTTGTCCCCTCACATTCCCTATAAATACCAAGCCATCCTCTCATCCATTCAACTCTCCACTCTCCCCCAACGATGTTATGGTCTCAATACCTCCCAAGGTGTCCTCCCAAGGTTCCCCCAAGCCCTCAAGGTCCAATCCTTTTAGTTTTAAGAGTTACGTTTTAAGGTAAGGGATCTGATCTCTCTCTTTATTTTCAAGAAATCTCTTTTATTTAATTTCTTTTATGCTCCATGTTATTATGTTAAAGGGTGTTATTTTATACTCCTCTTACTGCCCTTTTCATGTTCACATAAATAGAGATCCCCTATTACTCTCATTATTTCGTTTTATGAAGTTTTAAGTGGCGCCGTTAGGCTGCCGAAATTTTTGTAATGGATTCTTTCTCCCTTCTCATTTTTCAAGATCTATTTTCATGTAAAGTATTTCAAGTTCCTTTTTGTTATGTTGGGGTATGATCTATAAATTTATCATACTGATATTTTATGATCACATTATGAGAGAACTCATTTGATCTCTTCAATTCAGTATTTTGAAGTTTTAAGTGGTGCAGTTAGGCTACCAAATTTTTAAGTGGTTCTTCACCCTTCTCATTTTGAAGTTCTACTTTCATGTCAATTCTTTCAAGTTCCTTTTTATGATGGGGTATGATCACTATATCTATCATACTTATCTTTTATGACCATATTATGAGAGACCCCATTTGATCCCTTCAATTCAGTATTTTGAAGTTTTAAGTGGCGCCGTTAGGCTGCCGAATTTTTAAGGGATTCTTTCACCCTTCTCGTTTTCAAGATCTATTTTCATGTCCAGTCTTTCAAGTTCATTTTTATTATTTTGGGGTATGATCTCTATATCTATCATACTGAACCATTATGTTCATATGATTAGAGACCCTATTCTGATCTTGTCAATTCATTTTTGGTTGAAGTTTAAGTGACGCTGTTAGGCTGCCGAATTTTTTAGGGATTCCTTCTCCTTTATCATTTTTCAAAGATCTACTTTCATGTCAAGTATGTCAAGTTCCTTTTTTATTATGTTGGGGTATTATCTCGATATCTATCATACTGATATTTTAGGTTCATGTGATGAGATACCCTATTTTATCTCGTCAATTCATTTTTGTTGAAGTTTAAGTGACGTCATTGGGCTGCCGAATTTTCATAAGATAAATCTTATTTTTGTCTTCCTTTCATGTTCTTCATTTCATATGGTATATTTTCAAATATAATTACCATGTTCTTAAATCCATTATATTCTGTCCCTATACTGTTTTATGGGTCATTTATGAATGTTTGACCCATGTCCCCTCTCTTTTCAGCGTTTTCTAAGACCCTGTAATGTAGCCATTGTGCTGCAAAATTTTCGTCTCAAAATGCCTCTCTCTTTTTCTCGAAATTATTTTATGTTATTAAGTGAATACTCAAAGCTCTTATTTATACAGGGGTATTCACATATATACCAAAATGTTTTATTTTAAATTATGGGATTTACATACATGATACCCGCTTTCCCTTTCCGTGGGTTTAAAGTGATGTAAAGATCATGTCTTTAAAGCAGTTTTTAAAACGTTATGATCATGAAATGAAACCCATTTATTTTATGATATATGGGTTGTTTATGAAATTATTTATGATGATATATGTGGCTCACATGATAATAAAGGAAAATTTAAGGGTGCGCCCTGATAGCATTCCAATGCATTGGGTAATGATGTAACCACTAGAGATTACAATTTTCACGATATCTTGGTGAATAACCTTGGTAATTTTAAAATGAAACCTTGGGGATGGACCTTGGTGATATGTTCATGATTTTATATATTAAATGTTGCAGCCACATCTTCAAGTTATGAAAAAGGTTATTTTTATTATGATATGCCTCATGATTTCTTTCTCATCCCTTAATGTTCTTTTCATGACCTTTTTGAAGTATCTCAAGTTCACATGTAAAATGTTTCTCTTGTTTCCCTCACTGGGCCTTTTGCACAACCTTTCTTTTGATGTATGTCCCCAGGTTATGTGATGCCATAATGAACCTAGGATGAACATGAGGAGAAGCCTTTCAAGTGTTTTAGAATAATGTTTTATGTTTTCATGTTTAAAGTTCCTGGTTTCCAAGACACTAAACCTTAAAGATCCTCAGTTTTGTAAAATTTAATGAATGATTATGTGATAAAAAGGTAGGATGCTATATGAGTAATGCTAAGTGTGAGAAACAAGAGGCAACATCGGCCTGATGATCACGTCGGGAAGGGTGCGTCTGTGGGAAACGAAGATGGGCTTACGCGTTAGGCAGCCCATGGTGATGCGACTTACTCCAGGATGGAGGCCCAAAGAAAAGGATGAAAATGGTTTCGAGCTTGAACCTTGAAGAGTACTCCTACGTATCCCCGTGGCAGGGAATCAAAGTCTGCGTAGTTCTACTAATGACGGTTTACCGCCGATTGGGGGTTTCAATGGCTTATCGCTGGATTGGGTCACAACGGCTTACCGCTGAATGGGGTCGCAACGGCTTACCGCTGGATCACAACAGTGGATGGGGCTTACGTGAGGAAGATTCTCGGGTGCCGCTATGGAGTGGCAATGGTGGATGGGGTTACGGTAGGAAGATACTCGGGTATCGCTAAGGAGCGGAACTAGTGAATGGGGTTTACACTAGGAATCTTCCCGGGTGCCGCTATGGAGCGGCAATGGTGAATGGTTCATACACTAGGAATCTACCCGGGTGCCACTAAGGAGCGACACTGGTGAATTTGGCTTACGCAAGGATGTTGCCCGGGTGCCGCTAAGGAGCGGCACTGGTGAATGGGGCTTACGCTAGAAAGCTACCCGGGTGCCTCTATGGAGCGGCACTGGTGAATGGGGATTACTCTAGAAAGCTGCCAGGGTGCCGCTATGGAGCAGTAATCGTGGATGGGGCTTATGCAAGGATGATTCCAGGGTGCCGCTATGGAGCCGCAATGGTGAACGGGGCTTATGCAAGGATGCTGCCTGTAATGTCTTCCTTATGTCTAGCCATGAGGGCATCCCAACTCACTGGTGAATTGAGGCCCTCACCTATGTACTGGCGCACAAGAGGGGTAATGCCAAGGGTCGTTGATGTCTTTCCACTGTAATCATGGAAATAGGCATCTTATGCTTGGAGCATAATGGATCTCTTGTTAAGATCAAGAGGCATCCTATGTTTGGAACATAGGGAGATTACTACAGTTTAGAGTCTTGTAGGTAGAACTGTTAGAATCTCATTCATGGAGCACAAGGCATCTCTTATTTGGAACAAGAGGCATTCTATGTTTGGATAATAGGGAGATCACTACTGTTTAGAGTCTTGTAGGTTGGACTATTAGAATCTCATTCTTGGAGCACAAGGAATATCTTATTTGGAGCAAGAGGCATCCTATGATTGGAAAATAGGGAGAATACTACAGTTTAGAGTCATGTAGGTAGGACTGTTGGCATCTCATGCTAGGAGCATAAGACATCTCTTGCTTGGAGCAAGGGGCATCCTATCATTTGCTAGATATGGAGTACTATAGTTTAAAGTCATATAGATATGACTACTGGCATCTTGTGATTGAAGCATAAGGTATATCTTTCTTGGAAAAAGAGGCATCCTATCATTTGTTAGATAGGGAGTTCTACAGTTTAAAGTCATATAGATAGGACTATTAGGAATAAGGTTCCTAGAAATGGTTGGTGTTGTCACTTATGCAAGGGTGACCCTTTTTTCTTCAACCTGGCGTAGGGACCAAGTGATGGGGTTTGGAGGAGTTTCCTGAGGAATGGTTCGACTCATGGTACTCGGGGAATTGATGATGAGTACCTCAACTCACGACATAGGAATGAAACCAGGAGGAATATGTCGACTCAATGTGTTTCATGGTGTGTAGAGGAGTATCTCAACTCATGGTATTCCAATGGTGGAAGGTGGGTGGGCATAAGGGCGCAATGGAAAATCCCGACGTCCGGGGCCGAAAAGTTCATTGTGTGACTCTCCATATTTCATGGGGGACTGTGATGGTAGTGAAGGGACCAGCGCGAAGGGACGGGACCGCAGCCCGATAGTTACCCCGAGCGGGGGCGTGGGGGTGCAGCCCCCGTGGTATGGACCGGTGGGCGCAAAGGTAGGATCCTTGTAAAGGATTGGTCTTCGTGAAGTAGCTTCATGGAGCAAAGGGGATCGGGGAGCATGCGGTCTCACAGAGCATGGGCCTCTTGCGAAGAAAGGGTGGCTCGTGGAGAAAAATCTCACTGAGCAGCATCGCGGAGCATGGGCCTCTTGCGGAGAAAGCGAGGGTCACAGAGTAATCACAAAGCAGCATCGCAGAGCATTAGCTCACGGAACATGGACTCACAGAGCATCAGCTCACGGAGCAGCAACGCGAAGGAAGCTGCTCATGGTGCATGGCCTCGCGGAGCCGCAATGCAGAGATCCGCGGACCTTGAGATCGGCCGCCCAATGGGCGAAGTGGTCGTGGCCATAAAAGGGGGTGAGATGGGTATTTATAGGCAAGGGGCGTCGTGAAGCAATACTCACTCTACGCAAAGATGGAGCTTGCTCCGCGGCGGGTCGCAAACGTCAAAGTTAGTCACGGAGCATCCCGCCTCCTTTGCATTGCAGCGGGTCTTCGCGGCGCGTCACGAACATCAAAAAGGACCATGGAGCATCCTGCCTCATTTCTTCGCGGCAGTGCTCCGCAATCACGGAGGGGGCTTCGCGACTGGTCTTTGCGAACCATTTTTCTGGCCCAACTTCAAATTTCCATATCCCCTAATCCGTAACTCCGTTCAGGCCCTGTGACCTACCAAATCGAAGCTTTCGAAATGTTCTATGATCTTGGATCTTGTATGGAGGAATTAAAAAAGTTTTGGGGATGCGTTTTCCTGGGTCTACAAAAATAATGCACCGACTCTAGGTAACTAGGGTCGGGGCGTTACAGTTGGTATCAGGGGAATCTTAGTACAAACCATGGAAACTAGATTCAGATAAACTCTGATTAGAGCACATAGCACTAAGATAGACTTTGAGGATTAGTATGGAAGAACTTCCTAGAATATTGGTATTTTATAGATTTTGGGAGTTTTCCAAGCAATACATCCCTGTCTGGATTTGACCAGGTAGAGGTGGCTCTAGCACAGATGTACCTAGGGGTAAAACCCGAAAACACCGCTTTGATCTAGACTCGAATGAGAACTGGTGCACGACAACGAGCCTTGATACACTCTTGGTTACGACACTCTCGGGGGATATTATTAAGATAATTTACATTTTCTATACAAAACAATTTGAAGTATTTTAATATAAGATGAGAATAAATGACCTTGGTTAATCCTAAGGTGTTTCAAATTGAGAATATAGTGTCTTGGTATTCTCTAAATGATTTTATGACTACTGTTACTCACATAATGCTTTCGGTTTTTAGTCAATGGCTGGTGTCCAAGGAAGTCATAGTAACTTTGAGAATGATGTACAAGGTGGGAATGGTGGTGAAATAAGCAACAAAATGGAATTTTGATAGGCGTAAAAGATAGCATGTTCATGCCAAATCAGTTTTCCAAATATATGATAAACAATATATATATTAACCAACTCCCAGACTCAATAAAGAAGAGAAAGGTGATGAATTATAAGAGCTCCAGTAGTGAAGACCATGGAAAAAAGAATCCTAAATTTTCATCATCAAGGAAATGTGGAAGGAGACACGCAGAAAAGTGTGTCAACGAAACAATGAAAAGCTTTGCGTGTGGGAAATAAGGACATAAAGTGGAGAATTGCTGAGGAAAAATGAAGAGTACTATGGAAGAAAATAAAAATGGTCCCAAAAATCCATTTATAGTCATTTTCCTTAAATGTAGGGGACTTGGCCATTACCCGAGTGAATTCACTATTCTATAGGATATTTTCTTGGACAAAGAAGAAGCTATGTGGAACTAAATGGTTGGAGAAATGTTTAAATTTATTAGTGCACCTTGTTTATGGGATTACTTTGGAATAATTCTCTATTGTGATTGTAACCCTACAGTTTTCAATGTGAGAATGATATTAGAGGAAGACTTATCTTCTCCCATATGGATATAGTTATAAATAACCATTTGGTTTTATATAATCATTAAATCTGAGGAAATTACTAGTTATTATATTTTGGGATGAAAATGAAAGGTAAGAGATAACATTTCTAGTTAAAATTATGTTATGGTTATTTTAAGGAATTTATATCATTTTAGTAATGTTATAAAATATATTTCTTGAAAAAGGACAACACGCAGACCGTGTGACAACCCATCGCGTCGGACAGAGCTGTGGGAATCGAACCCACAACCAAAGTGCGATTGGTATTTATCACCTACCACTGGACTATGTGAAGTCCCTTGTTAGTGTGACTAATTTTTTTAGTTAAATTATTATATTGATCAATAATAAGTTGATTTGGGTTCTTATGTATTATTAAATGAATACCCTTATTATAGGAAAATGATTTCTGATTATGTGATAAATGTTATTTTGGAAGATGTTTGTTTTGTTGGAAACACTATATGCCCAAGGAAAGTAGAATACTATGGGATTTCATTTGATGAGTAATGGTGTATTTTTATCTACATTTTTATTGTGGATTAATAGTGATTTGGGTTATTTATGGAAATGATTAACCTATAAAAGAGAATATGTGATTAGGTTAATTACTTTTAATTATATGACTTTAAGATTAGTTGAAGTCATTTGGAGATACAATTTAACACGGAAGACTATATGACCAAATTCTTCTATGATTTGGGTCCCAATATTAGTTTTCATTATAATGAAGGATATTAAGGAAACTTTATTATTAAATGGTATTTATTTAACTTTGGGGTGTTGTTGGTTTAATTTTAGAAATTAAGATTAGTGTTTATTTCTCTAAAAGAATATCCTTTTGGGGGATCATCAGATCTTGTACTAACTTTTTTGGTTTTGATTAATCTCTAAATACAAGGTAAATATATAGTTTATCTTTCGTGGATCATGTGATTCTATAAAACCTTATTCTAGCACTTTCAGTGTGTCCAAGTCTTCATGAATACTCATCGTTTAAAAAAATGAGTTAGTGGTTGAAATTTATTAAATAATGAAACTCTACAAAAAAAGTAATTATATCTCTTTAATTTCTTAGTCAATCTCATAAATGAATTCCTCATCTTTATGTAATGTAACTTAAAAAAATGTTGTCCGTATACTTTTCCGACTGGGAAACTAATGATTTTTTGTCCCATCACAAGTTTGTGGTTTTATTGTTGTTAACTTTTTCCTGATCTTATTTTCTATCCCTCTCTATCAGAACATGAAACATAGTTTATCTTCCATATCCATGTTTTCCTACATGGAATCCAAGTATGAGTTATCTTGGGTGACCTTTGTACTTCTCTTTCTTTATTTTAAGGTGATAGTATTATTGACTCTTTTTACGATGTGGGACTTTCCATTATACTCCCAAGCCCAATTTTAACAATTTTGAGGATGAAATTATTTGAAGGAGGGGAGAATGTAACACCCGAAGCTTCCACGGTAGACTTCTAATTGAAAAATACAGTAGAGTGTGTTGTACGTAACTTCGAGTTCTAACACACACCACAACCAATCAAACTAGCCGTTATGAATAGTAATACCCACTTTTTGATATTTTATAAATTTTATCTTTCAAAATGGATTTCATTTTTGGATTTGGAATATCGAAATTATCCTTGGGTGAATTTATGGAAGCTTTCTGACAACATTCAATTTTTCATGAATAGTGAAAAACACTGAGTTATTGGTTAAAACCGACTTTTTATCTAAATAATTATTTATTTTATTTAAATTTATTTTAGGTCAAAATAGATATGTAATACCTATATAAGTTCAGTGTAATTTATTGGAGTCAGTTTATAATAATTTTAGACATAAAAATTTTTTTATTGAACTTTTCACCGTCTTTTACCCATCTCCTATAAGAATTTGCAAATTCACATATAACTTAATTTTACCGCTTCTGTGAGTGGAATTTTGAAAATCTGAGAGACACGGTTAATATCAAAGAGTAAAATTTGGTTCAATAAGATAAAAATAATTTCTGGTGAATAGTAACTTTATAATTTTATTTACCATAGTAAAAAGTAAATAGGGTAATTAATGGTATAAATGAAATTTTTATTACCCTAACACATGTCCTAATTATATTGGATAAGTATAATTCTACCTAAAACAACCTTAAGAATAAAATATGAACCTCTTTGGTCCACTTGGATTAGATTAGGGCATTTATTATTATTTAATTCAAAGAAGATTTAAAAGAGTTAAAATCAATGATTAATAACAAAAACATTTTTAATATAGGGTTATACATACGATAAATTTGATTATAAATATTCATTATAAAGAAAAAAATATTTCCTACATAATGTTATTTTATTTATAACATTTACACATTAAAAAATTAAATTTATTTATGACACAATGGTGATGCAGTAATTACATAATTAATGAAATATTAAAATAGTTGATATTATAAATATCCAAATAAATGAAATTTGAGACTTTTTATGAATTAAAATAATTTTATAGGTTAATATGACATATTATTATTGGTTATATGAATTATATTCTAAGTAATAATGTTGTTATAAATTTATCAAAAAAAAATACCCAATAGTGTCAAAATTGACCTAAAAGAGTTTTTAAAACAAATATTATATTATTAATTGATATTATATTCCTAAAAATCTAGGGACTGGCCAAAGGAATTATATAATTATAGGTGTATAATTAATGGACCACTTGGGGGTCTCTTGGAAGTATATAGTATGTTTATTAACTATATAATATAAAAATACAAAGAGACATGGTAAATGTCAAACTATTTAACTAAGATTTAAATCTAAAAGATAAGGTTACTATAGTGAACAAAACCTGTATAAAATATATTGGTTTAGTGTTGTTAGAACCATCCCCACCATAGACTTTTAATAATCCACTTTTGAGCCATTATAATATGAATATTAATTTATTATAAATTAATACTTTTTGTTTTTTCTAAAGAGCCCCTCCTCCCCTTTATAAAAGGACACCACTTCTATCCAATTACTCACACCTCTCATGCCTTTTGGATCATCCAACCTCTACCCAATTAAGATTCCTACATCCCTCTCCACCTCCTAGAATCCTTACCTTAGTCATAAGGCACATCAAGAGTCCTTTTTGGTTCAAACCAAAAAGAGTTACCCAAATTAAATGTAACGATTTCTCTTAGCTTCTTTTCTTTTATTTTACTTCTCTAACCCCTAAAATCCTCTTATTATTTTATTGTGTAACAAAACCAGTATCCAAAACATACTAGGATATTTTTATGGTATGTTTTCGAACTAAACATACACACACCTCCATCTAATGGGTCAAGAACATAATGTTTCTGTGGTTGGAAACCAAACGCCTCACGAAACGATGATTGTTCAATTAACTCCTACCACCTCTCATGGTGGCCATTATGATGGAACTATAATTAAATATGATTTTAATAATATTTATTTTATATATAAGCTTCTGTAATTCCATTTTATAGAATACCATTATTCGTTTCATGTTGTAAATATAAATGATAATTTCATTTGAGGATGTGAGGATTACCGCCCCCTCAAAGTCATATGACTCGTTCATACCATACATGGAACATATAAAGGATGGTGTTAATGAACTTAAGTAAAAAATATAAGATATTATATTATACTTGAATAATAATATTCCTATTTATCATTTGGTTTTTATTCCTTTTAAAATGAAAAATGAAATGGAAGTAACGTTCGTGCGTACGTACGAATTACTGTCTCCACGAATGCGATGAGATTCATTTCCCCAAAATATCCATTCAACACTAATTTTAATTTTATGATTAAAATTAGTGTTTAAGGACTTTATATCATTCTGTATGTGAATAAGATACACCCTATCCATTACAAACACAACTTACGTGATGAAGCATATAAAGGAAAACGAATCAGTTGACACCCGAAACGTCGATAATACTAAAATATTATTAACAAAGAAATATTATAAGATCATATATTATATCATATTTATATATATGATTCTATTATAATTTAACACCAATTATTTAACTATTATACATGAGGTTAACCTACACTCTATCAAGGAAAAGTACAGCGTAAGGGGTTCTTATCTCACTTGTAATTCCGTGAGATTTCCATTGTTCACCACTTATTTATTTCATTTGGTGTGTGTACTGCCAATGTTTGTATTCATTGTGTTATATAATTTAATTCATTTATATTTACATCATCATTGTATGATCCTTCTTTCATGGGTGTATTTTTCGTAAGTTACCAAATCAATAAGAGAATTTGAAATTTCAAATTCCACTCATTCGACTTTACACATAATTCATTGATTATTTTACACCAAGATTATGTCTGTAATCACTATTCATTTTCATATGTCGTAATTTCTACTCCCTTATATATGGATATCCTTTTGATACACATAATAACTCCATTTATTAATTCTCAATTCATCGGTATGAACTTGATAAGATTAATTTTTACTCAATCTCAATTTGTTGAGTTAAACATCCTATTCATTGGTGTTGTTTTTAATAGAATATGTGTGAATGTACTTTTATTGTTTTACACTGAATAATCAATAATATTTATTGTACTTATATTTGTCGCACATAATTATGTTGTTTAATTACCCTTAACCTATGGATACGACCTTTAAGATAGATTTCATCTCAATCTACATTCCATTGAGACTCTTTTGTTATTATACACCAAATCACTTTTATATGGTGTATATAATGTACTTTGACATAGTATATCATGAATCCCTTTATTGTCATGATATTACAAAGTTTTTATTACCTCAATTTATTTTATACAAGTGTCTCTCTTTCAGTTAAGAACACTAACTAAAATATCATTTTAAAATGTTTTAAATATTTATTATTCTAAATCTTTCTCATTAATTTAAATGTTTTAAAAATGGTTTTAAGGATTTATTTATATGGACATTAAAGTTTTCAAATTAAAATACCTTTTAAAATTTTCAATGTTTTATGGGACACAGTGATTAAAAATCTATTTTAAATGGCTTCTTGACAAATAGTGTGACTTTTATATGTTTTCAAGAAAAAGGAGGATATTTCTCTCAATTGTTTGATGATTATTTTAATCTATGTCAGTATCCTTCTTTATTCTCAATCGAGGTTAATCTGATAAAATAAAATCTTCCATATTGTATCAAATGAGTTATGTTTGACTATGGATATGCTATTTTTATACCATTCATGGTTTGTGGTTAATGTATTGACATTTCGTATGCTAGTTTTAATATGAATGTTTATGTTATGTTTCAAACTTTTTGTATGGGGAATGAATTAGACGTAGTAAGTGATGGGTGCAGCCCTCTATAGCTCCCCGATGCATCGGTAGGTCTCATGAGACAAACTAGTGTCTTGGCACGAGGCCTTGAAAAAATCTTATTTGTAGTCTTGGCATGAGGCCTTGGCTACGTGGTTATGATAGTCTAGCATTATGCATTCCATCATTATGAATTTGGTTATTGATATTGCATGTGGTTATTCGACTAGTAGAATATCCATGTGAATAAGTAAATGGAATTATTTCATTTTATATTTTCCATATTATACAGAAGTTCAATTTTAAAAGGCTTTTGTTTTAGTTATACATTACCTTAAATGTTTGTGATTATTTATGAACGTTTCCGCTATATTGTTACCATTACTGAGCATCTTTCTCACCCCTTTCAAAGTTTTATTTTCCCCAGGATGTGAAGAAGTAATTTATGAATGACCTGCATGAATAGTATGAGGGGATATAAAGACAAGATGTTGTTGTAGTTTTTTTACTTTATAATGTAATATATGACTTATGAATATATCTAGTGTTTCCAAGACTACTAAACTAATCATTCTACCGAGACATGAACTTTTGTGATCATTCCAATGTTATGTAATAATGCATCGACTCTGGGTAACGAGGGTCGGGGCGTTACATGATATGTGTGAAGGAGGGGGAGAGTTAGTGGCCATTGTATAGATGAGTTGGAGTGAAATTCTTGTAAATAATCAAAAGTATTCACTATTGAGAGGTCTCCCTTACCTATTCTGGAACTAAAATTGATAATTAAAGGTGTTTTAGGATTATATGGTATATACAAACCTCCAATTTACAATATAACACATGTTATAAACAATTTTCCATTAACTTATATGTTTCCTTATTTTACAATGGTAGTTTTTTCATTATGTTATCTAGTTTTCTAGAAAAATTAATTTATCCAATAAGAATAAATTATTGTGATAATTATTATAAAATTGTTACAGTTGATTATAAATTTTTAATCAAATTTATAATATAAAAATATTATCTATGTTGAAAATTGATTTTAAAACAAGAAAATGTAACATGCAAAAATTACAATTTAACTGTAACCGTGCTAACAATGTTTTTACTATTTAACCTTCAATATAGTCATTATAAAATATCAATTGGTAAAATAATGAACCATAATTGATATTTATTAACATTTAAGAATAAAGTTTATGAGAATATGTTTTTATAGAAATTTTGAATCATTTATTGGAATAGGATTTATCATAAAATAACAATAATTTCACTGTTTACATTATTTAATCAATTTGAATTAAAAAAATATGAAGACAATTATGGAGTCAAAATATATAATTTTAATATCTATGTAACATGATATATTCATCTATAAATATAATTTAATACAATAAATTTTTCAATTCACTTCACTTATAATTTTTTAGTATCATATATTTTAATTAGTTATTAACTAAATAGTTTCTACATTGGCGTTTATTAAGAATAATGATTAATTATTTATCTATACAAATTTAAAATGAATTATCATGATAATAAACTAATTTTTATTTAAAAATAATATTTATATGCTAAAATATGATTTTTTTTTTATATCAAAAAAATTATATATTGAAGGTAGGGATAATTATTGTTTTTTATTACATGACTTGTTATATAGGTCACCCTCAAGGAATATTACCATAGTATCTCACAATAATATATTAAAACTTGTTAATGATCAAAATGTTCCAATCCAATAGGTGTTCAACAAGTGTAGGTACATTTTTAAATATTCTATTCTATGTTTAACCACTATGTAAACTCATTTTGTCCATAATCACAGTAATTAACTATTTTCTCATGTCACTTTGGTCCAAGAAAAAATTTAATTATTAAAAATTATAGATTATTTTTATTCAAAATATGGAATAAATATGTCCTAATTATTCTTAGAAAGGTGTAAAAAATTAATTTAAAATTAATCTCGTAGAAATGACGAGAAAACATGTCTTTTATATGAAAATGTTGTAAATTTTTAAAATTTTATCTGTGTAAATTTAATATAACAATGATAAAAAAGCCCCAAAATTATATTAATACATGTATAATTATTATAATTTTTTATTAAAACCAACATAAAATTTTATTTAACATTATAAATTATTTAGAAGAAAAATATTTTTTCAATTAAAATAAGTATTTGTCATTATTCATCAAAAACCTAAACTCCTAATTAAAATTACATAAATTTATCTTAAGATAATATTAATATAAATCATTATAGAAAAACAAATTTTTCAAAAAAAATATAAAAATATAAAAATTTAGTTTTAAATGAAATTCGCCATTAAAAGGTGGCAAAACTGCCTTCCAAACAATACAGATTTTTATATGCAAAATTAGATTTTTCATAATCTTATTCCAACAAAATTGTTTAGATTAATATCAAGATATTTTTTTAATATATAATATAAAAATTTCATTAATATCATCTACTAATAATAATTAATTAGATCTATTAAGATAATTCTTTTTTGGTGTATAAAAATAGAATTTTATAAAAATATTTGATTTATATTCAATTGGTTTTCAAATTAATTTTTAATTAATAGGAAACCAATTAATTAAGATATATATTTTCATAAGTTATTTGACCATACATAAAACAACCAATTTAATGGATATGAGATAATATTAATTTTAAATAATAATATTAATAGTATTCGTTAAAACATAGTTTTACATGAAACACAAGCCATCGAAGAAAAGAATTTTTGTGTGTCATGCATAATAACTCCTCAGTGTGTGTATTGAAACAAATAAAATGTATTTAATTCATTTAAAATAGTAAATATATCATAATTTTTTAGGGTTTTATATTCTTTTCTATTCATTATGATTCATTTCACACCTGTTGTCAACTATGTTGTTTATATTTTAATCATTTGGGGTGTTATATTCACCCCAATATAAATTAATTTTCTCCTATCAATATAAAACTGATTGTGGTAATAATAATTTCATATTTGAAACTTAATTCATTTAAATCATACATTGTGAGAAGGTTTGGTAAATAATCCTTTCAAAAAGAGAAAATGCGAAGTATTAAGGTCATAACGAACAACACATAACATGGTGTCCAAGTAAGAGAACATTGGTGTCACGTGATGTTATGGACATGGATGAAAAGTGTAATTAATTATATAGGGTGATTGAGGACATTCTCAAAAATAATTTAATGATAAATGGAATGTTTAGGGGATTAAAATATTACATCTAATAGGTGTAAAAATGTCATTGATATCATGAGAAATAATATTAATAGGATATCATTTTATTTCAATATGCTTTCTCTAAATATTATGAATTATTTTAATATATTTCCACATTTATATTTAAGAATAAAAATTAAAAAAAAATTATTTTAAAAATTATTTAATATTCCAAGAAATAAATATCCAAAAAATGAATTTCGTTTGTTCTTGAAGAACTAAAATTCATCATTAACATATAATATGATCCATTTAAGAGTGAAAAGTCTTTCTATTTATCAATAATTATTATCCAAAACTGATATAGATAATAAAATATTCTATAAACATAAAATTAAATACTATGAGTTAATCATTAATGTTTATTCCCCACAATTTTCAACTAAAAATAATGACAATTTAATCAGGACATCACGTAGGCTATTAGTTGGTACAAAACCCATATCATCCTTTTATAATGGGTTCAAACCCTATCACCTTTCCAGATCTGATGTGTTTTCGCCTAGCATATGGGTTTTCGTTTTCCTAGAACCATATTAATATAATTCTTATAAAAATTTTAAGAAATAGGATGGATATCCATGAAATAAACTCAATCATTAAATAACCTTTTTATTGTGTTTTTCAATACAACTTACTATAATTATTATGTGTACAATGTACAATAGTTTTATTTTATTATTATTATAATTTCATTGATGATCATATTTACCCAAATGGAAATAAATAAATTCATACTTATTTCTATAATAAGTAAAGCCATTATTCCAAAAATAACCATATCCACTAAAACATATACTTCTATAAATTTCTATAAAATATATTTAATATGGGTAGACTCTCATCACATAAATCCTAAAATTTGCAGTTTATGTATTTTAACTTATAATCCATATTAAACTCATATACCTATGATACAATCCAATCAAGGATTTATTTTTTGGAAAATCCATATAATATCAATATTTCCAAACCATTAAGATGTTAACATATTCTTATCATCAAAGTGTATCCTTGGGTTGTGTTTTCTAATATATGTTTTCCCCAAATATAGTTTCCAAGGGAGCTATTAAACATATATTAATTCTTAATATAGTGAACCAACAACAGTAATCCTCGAGATGGTTTCTAATACTATTGATTAAGAAAAATATACAAGCGGATACATCATAAATAACCAAATATTTTAGTAGTCCTGGAAAACTAGATACACAACTGAGTTTTATATTGAATTTGAATACCCAAATTGAGTCATTTTTTTAGAATAACATTATTCCATATTTTATAACCCTTTATATCAACCATATTATTCATTTTGGTATCTGATAAGCTAAATGGAATAAGGGTGAGCTTAAATGCTCAGGTAGGGTTATGTATGTCAGAATCTACAATGAATCAATAAGTATAATAAATGTGTAATGGTAAATAATTTAACACACAAGTAATTTAAATAACATGTGTACCATGGTATGTTATGTAAAAATCAATATTTGAAGATAAATAACTAAACACAAAATCGATCAATATAATTACATAAGATTGAAATTTGACCGTGGATATTCTCACAAATCAAATAATCACATCACATGTCAATAATTGAATTCATAATGATTTAATTCATACTTATGGACATCTAAAACATACCATAGAGGACTCATTAGAATACATCATTTCATTTTATCATGCCATGAATTCTAGTAAATACCTCATGTCAATAAATTTAGTCAAGGCCTCATGTAATGATGTCAAAATAAATGGGTAAGGACCTAGAAAAATACCGTTATCTTATTTGCCTCATGTGACCTATCAATGTATCGAGGGGATATAAAGGGACCTGAACTACAAATATTAAATTGTTTAAACATAAATAGTATAACCAGTTGTATTCAAAATCTAGAATATGATATTTTTATAGTTCCATGATTAGTAAAAATAAACATAAACCATCTAGAGTAATATGGACAACATTGTCAAGAAAGAATATCGATAGTAAAATTGACCATAAAACATCTATATAAAGAATAAGTGTGGTATCAATAAAACATATAATTATTAGAGTAATAATAAATGGTTTTCTTCTTTGATGAATTGAAATACCATGAAATAATTTTTAAAAAAATTCTTTAGGAAAATGTCATATTTTATTTTGAAAAAAATTGAAAATAATTTTCATTGAAAATTGATTTTAAAAAATAATTTTAAAAAATTAAAATTATTTTCACTCAAAAATAACCTATGAAACTTATAATATAATCATGAAAATTTTTTACTTGTCATGAAGGTTGGAAATTTCATTCATTCAGTATACATTAAAACAATGATTCCATTAAAGTTTTAAATAAAATCCAAAGGGGTGTTGTTTTGAAAATGAAAAAATGTTTAATACATTTTTTTGAGGAATATAAATGGTTGTAATTACAATTAATAGATAGTTTTCAAAATGTTAATAAATTATGAAAACTTTTTTTAAAAACATGGTTCTAAAAGAAAATATTTTTCAACCGAATAGAGAAATGGTGTCAAATTTTCTTGAAAGTATTTTCTAAAACATTTCAAGAAAGAAATAGAGAAAGTTGGTAATATTACATGAAAGAGTTCATTAATAAAAATATTATAATAAAAATTATGGTATTATTAGAAAATTATCTTGTAATTTCCATCTACTAATATTCAAGAACATATAATCTTGATTAGAATGAGTCTATGAAATAAACCATTAAAATTATTATAACGTAAACTTGATAATTAATAAATTAATAGATGATGTGTATATAATATATATATATATAATTGAAATTACAACATAATATAATCAAAATTTATCACACACATAATTTTAGTAAGAAATAATTAATGAAGTAGATGTTTAACCTGATGAGTGGAAATTGAGTTAAGAAATAACTTACATTACACTTATTTTTGGATAAAAAAACTTAAAATAATCTATAATTATTTTAATAATTTTATTAAATTATTACAGAACCATATAAAATTTTATTACCCCATATATGATCATTCTATAATATCTTATCAACCATTCATTAATAATCATTCGTTATTTTCAATGTTATGCGTAATAACTGCTTTGTTTTTCAAGTATGTTTTGACTTGTTATTTTTGTTCATGTTAATTTTACTATGATTTAATCATACATATAATACAAAAAATGATATAAATATCATATATATTTATAATATATTTATTTTTATTCATGCATAAAATTTTTTGATAGGAAATGAAATAAACTTTTCATGGAGATGGTTGGTTGTACGTGCGCATTAATGTTGCTTCCGTTATCTTTTCATATTGAAAGAAATGACAGTAAATGATAAATATATATAAACTCATTAAAATATCATTATAATTCCATATTTTTAATATATTTTGTAAAACCATCTTTAATACATTCCATGTAAAGCTTGAACAAATCACATAACATGAAGAAGTGGTAGTCTTCCCTACACATGATCAGCAACATCATATTCCTACAAAATATAAAGGCTAGTGTTATGTGTGATATAATAATTAATAAATAAAAATATCATCATAAATATCATATATAAACATTAAATGTCTCAATATTCCCAACCTTCAAATGTGGTAATGAAAAAATGAATGACATCAGTTCGTGCGTAGATAGTTCTTATTACACATGAATATGGATTCTAGAACCTATTTTATAGAAGTTTGTAAAAGTTTTAAGAATTAAAATAATATAACCGCATATATTTATATATAATAAGTTGTTTTTATTATATAATCAAGGTATAACAATAACTATAGGAGGTGTAGAAGTAAATTAGTGATTACCATTTTTAGAAGAACATTATATCTCTTTTGCGAATCCTACTTAGAATTGCAATAATTCCATTGTAAGTTGGATTTATTAGAAATTTAATGAGTATATTACGGGGGAGGGGTATTTCATTGTTATTTGGGTAGGATTTTTTACAAGAAAAAATTTAATTAGAGGAGTGATGGAAGGGGGAGAGATCCCTTTTCTATTTGAGGAGGAGCGACATTCTTGTAAATAATCACAATTATTTACTATTGGGAGGTCTACCTTACCTCATATGGATACAATATTGATATTAGTTGTTTTTAAGGATTATATGGTCAATTACCACCTCTAAATCAAAATATAATATAATTTTTAAACATTTTGTTCCATAACTCCTACGTTTATTTTTTTCCATTTTTTTGTTATATTATCTTTTTTTTATAACCAAAGTAATTTTTTCATTAACAATGAATTATTGAGACACATATTATAAAATTTATACCAACAAATTATAAATATTTTATGGAATTTTTAAGAAAAATTTCTTATGTGTGTTGAAAATTTATTTTAACAAATACACATGTAACTTGAAAAATACCACTATAACTGTATCCATGCTAATAGACTTTTTTACTATTTAATGGTCAAACTTTTTATTAAAAAGAACAATTATTCCATGAATGGTCCATATTTTATATTTATTAACATTTACAAACTAATTGGAAGAGGATATAATTTTATGAAATTTTAAATCATTTAATAAAATATAGTTTATCCTAAATAACATTAATGTCAACTTTAATATTATTCATTTAAATTGAATTTAAAAAATAAATACAATGATTGAGTTAAAATATATTATTTTCACATATATTTATAATGATATATTCATTTGAAAAATTAAATTATAATGGTAATTTATTCAATTTACGTCACATTGTCTGTTTGTAGTATCATTTATTTTATTAAGTTAATAACTAAATACTTATTGTGTTAGCGATTATTATGAATTTAAATTATTTATTTATTCTATGAAAAATTAAATTAAATATCCTGAAAAAATATTTCTTATTGAAAAATTATATTTATAATAGAAAATATGATTTTTTTTCTCTATCTCAAATCCATATAAATATTAAAGGCAATATGGGTTCTTTTTTTTCATTTTCCTTATATAACTTATTATATAAGTCACCTTCATGGAATAATATCCCAATAACTCATAATATTTGATACAAAGGTGTTAAGGGTCGAAATATGTCCATAAAAAGTGTTTTTTACAAGTATTAGGTCACTTTAAGACGTTATATTCTATGTTTAACCATTATGTAAATGTATTTTCTCATTTATCGCTATAATTAATATTAACTCTTTTCACTAATCACATTGGGAAAACATTAAAATGAAATTATTAGAAATTATAAATTTTTCTAATATAATATATGGAATTCATTTTTCTAAATTCAACTCACACAAATGGATGAATTTAATTCAAAATTTACCCCACAGATTTGTTGAGAAAGTTGGGTTTTAAAGTGATTAATAGTTTGAATTGTTTTTATTTGTATATTTAATATAAAAACGATTAAAATTTATTGAATTGAACTAATATTTTTATAATATATCTAATTTTACATTATATCTAATTTAAAATGTAATTTTACAATATAAATTATTTAGACTAAAAGTAACATTCAATTAAAATTTAGTGATTTCCACTATTCATCAAAAAATGGAACTTCTAGAAAAATACAATGAATTCAAACAAATAAAATTTTTGCATTATGATTTAAAAAAATAGTTTATTTTTTCAATGAAAATTCTTAAAATTTCAAAATATAGTTTTAAATCAAGTGGGCCATTGAAAGGCGTTAAACTGCCTTTAGAAAAAAGAATCATTTTTGTGTAAAAATGGACTTGTTGTTATCTTATATCTATCAACCATATTGGATGAATGTTGGATAGTTTAATTTAATATAATACATATAAATTCAATTAGTACCATATAATAATATCAATTAAATTAATTTAGTATGATAAAATAAATTTGGCATATAAATAGTTTTTTACGAAAACTTTTCATTTATATTCAATTTTTTATATATTAATTTATAAGTAATTGATAACCAGTGAATTAAAACATATATTTTCCTAAGTTATTTAAAATTATTTATAACATCCAATTGTACCTCTAGGTGATAATTTTAATTTTAGATATTAATATTAACAGTATTTAGTAAAACTCAATCTTGCATGTAACACAAGTCATTAAAAAAATACATTATTGCGTTTAATGCAAGGTAAATCAATAATTTGTGTATTAAAAGATATATAAATTATTAGATTTATTTAAAATAAAAAATATATAGTAAATTATTTGGATTTAATATTCCTTTTATACTTTTCTTGGTGTCATAGATGCTATCAAATATGATGTTTATATTTTAAACTTTTAAGGTGTTATACATAAGATAATATCACACGCCTGAGAGAATTCCATAGATGTGTGGGGGATAATCATTAGCATAAAAAATCATTTCATTAGTAACATATCACTATCAAAAATAACATAAAAATATTAATCATTTCATCAACATTTGGTCCCACCCATCACATAATCAAAACAATACATATTTGTTTCACAAGATAATAAAACATTAATTGTTTAGAATTTCATAACAAACCCATTGAAAGAATAGGTTCACATAAAAATATCATTCAAACATCATTATCATAATCCATATAGATAAACCTAGTTTATGGTATTATAATAACATTTCCCCAATAAATCATAATAATCCTTAAAGAATGTCAACATAGATGAAAAAACTATTATAAGAAAATTAGATATATAATTTGAAAGGAATGAGAGAAGAAACCTTACATTTTTTAATTTTTTTAAAAAATAAAATTCCTTGATAAATTAGATTAGTGATTTGAATTGAAAATCCCTAAAAATAATTAATTTAATATTACAGATGATGAAATAACATGATTATAGGAAAATATATTCATGTCGTATATTTTAAAAGAAAACATTATTTTCACACATTTGTAAAAAATAAAAAGAGAATTGTCTAGAAAAAATTGAAAAAATAGATTTTCAATGTATTGAATGGAAATTCAAATTTTGATTAAATTACTTTATTCACTTATTAAAAAATATAAAATAACATTTTTGAAACATTTTAATGAACCTGGACATGGATGAAAAAGAACCTGGTGAAAAAGGATAAATTGTTTTGTCTTTTCTTGAAAACATTTCCCCCTTTTTAAGTACTAATGAGTTGTAAAATAGAAGTTATACATGAATAAATATTTAATATCTAGTGGATAAGATATTATAGTGGTGTTAAGAGAGAGGTAAAGAGAGCATGAAATCTCTCTAATGAAGATTTAATCATGAACGATACTGATTAAGAGTTGGATTTCAATAAAAACACTAACTACATTGGTAAACATAGTATAATAATATCATAATAGAGTTAACAATAATTGGATTTTTATTTCACCACAATTTTTTTAAAAAATACTCATAAATATCATTCATGATTACTATATAAACATAAAAATAAACAATACTATAAAATAAGCTTTTTACATCACTGCAAATGATCTTTTTTAGCGCTTAAAATAACTGACTACCTAATTTATATTGAAATCCACCAGCCTTTATCAACACTAGAAAAAGTAATGATGATGGTATATATCATCCAATATTTTTTTGAATTTTTGATAATGGTTTTAATTATTAAAATTTTTATATATCACTGATAAATGGTACCATTATCTTCGCTTGATGAAACACTAATAAAGAGACCCTTTATCAATGTTACATGAAGAGATGGTAAGGTCTTCCTTTATCATTTATAGATGAGTCTCTGATAAAGTCTATCATTATAAACATTAGATGAAGCAATAATAAGGCAAACCTTTATTAGTGATTTATATAGCACTGATAAAGGTCATTCCAACAGCTACACAGCTACATCTCTATAGCATCCACATAGTAGCCCTATAAAATCGAACCCAATAAGAATAAATTTTAAGGAATAACAATATATACCAATTAAAAGATAAAATATAATATTAAATTGAATGAAAAAATTACAACACAATTACAAAAAGAAATTATATTATAGACATTTCAAACATTGGTTTGAAAAATTACATGAGTAAGGATAATTTATCACATACATTCAAAAACATCAATTTTCATTTTCCTTTTTTCAATAAACCCAATTATGTTATTAGTTTCAAAAAATAATCCCAAAATAAATAATGATAATGTTCATGTATAACTAAAAAAATTTTATGATAGTAGTACATAATAAAATAAATTGAACACAACCTATAAATTTTAAATTAAAAAACATTTTTTTTGAGTCATATCAAAAACACTATGTATCAGACCTATTTTTAGATGATTTATACACTTCACCAATGAAATATGGATTTTTTTATAAAGTATCATAATAATTAGAATTTGTTTACTCTATTTTTAGAATGTTACCTTTCATTTTTTCTAAAATTTCAATATTATTTTAAAAGACACGCATAGAGTCCTACTGGTCACACCCTATTTAAAATTGAGGCGAAGATAACTCCTATGAATAAAAAATGAATTATGAATCATTAAACTATAATATTAAAATATTTAGATTGTCTTTTCCTGATTTTGAGAATATCACTATTGTTTATTAATAAAATTTCATTTAAACCCATAATGCATACTTTGATTCAAAATAGTTACACAATGTGTATGTTTAAATTGAAACTAAATCCTACACATTAATAATTACTTATGAACCATTGCCTAAAATTATTAATATAATATGAGAATGTTTTATTGATTTTTAGGGAGTGATGCATGTTTTCAATTAAAAATCTAATTTTATACTCAGAAAGGACACCTTAAGTCATACCTAATTCACCGTGTATCAAAATGAGGTATGTATAATTCTAACAAGTCACAAATCACATATTCATCATTTAACTAATGTATCAATACAATCCTTAGGTATTTTCTTAGTTTCGAGTATGTCCCTTTAATTTTTTACTCAAATTAATGTCGCTTTTAAGTAAAAAGTCACTTTGGGTCATGTCGGTCACATCATGTGTTGGGTTGGGGTGAGGTTATCTTCTAAAAATCAAAAATTAAATGTGGATAATTTTCGTAATATATTAATATAATTTTAACGTGTTTTGTGGTTTCTGATTATGATCTTTTCTTTTTAAAAAAATGTCATTTTAAACTGGAAAAACACACTTTGAGTCATACCAATCACATAGTGTGTCACTTTGATGTGAGAATTATTCCTATATTAGAAACCTAAATTATGAATCATTTTTAAAAATTATATAGACTACAAAATCATGTTTTATTTTATTTTAATACACATGTTTTGAACTAAAATGTCAATTTAAACTGTTAACGATCTGTCTGAGTCATACCAAAAATATTTTTACTGAGATTGAGGTGTGGTTAATTTCTACACACACAAAAATTTGGATAGTTTTTATATTGTTTCAAAAAAAATCCTATTTTATTTTATTGGTTTTGTGTGTGTCACTTTATTTTACTAAAATTTCATTTTAAACTGAATACACGCACTTTGAGTCATACCAGTCACATCATGTCAGTTTGATGTGTGACTAATTCTTACATATAAAAAGGACTTATGGGTCATTTTTCAAAATTATAAGCACTATTACATTTTGTTTTCTCATTTTTTTAGTGAGTGACACATATTTTGAAAAAAAATGACAATTTTAAACTGATAAGAAACACATTGAGCCATATTGGTGACATCTTGTGACAGTTTAAAATGAAATAGATTCTTATACATCGAAAATGATATATTAACCATACCAGGAACGCTGCATATTTGATTGAGGTGCAGTTGATTCCAACATATCATAAATAACATATAGATTATTTTATTTAAGTATTAAAACAATATTAATGTTTTTTATTAGTTTTGAGTATGTCATTTGTGCTTTTTACTAAAAATGATTTCAATTTTATATGAAAAGACACACATTGAGTTATACCTATCACACTATGTGTCAGATTGATGGACGAATGATTCCATGATGTCACAAAAAAATTATTGATCATTTTCTAATTTATCATAAAAGTATGAATGTCTTTTCATTGTTTTGAGTATGTGATGTGGGATTTGAACTAAACTGTAAATTATAAACTAATAATATATATTTTGAGTGATATTGAGAACATTATGTATCAGATTGAGGTGTAGGTGATGGAATATCTTATATGTTTTTTCTTTCATATATCTATAATAATACAGAAATGATAGACCATATTCTATTTATATGGAATATGAAAATCCATTGTGCTTGAAACACATTACTTTTCAGGAAGGACGTGGTTTGCTTTTCCATCCAAAAGTATCACGTTCTCTCTTTTATTAATTTTTTGTATTATTTGAATGAAAATTATTACATTATAAAAATATATATGAAAAAATGAAATAATTATTACATAAAAATTATGAAGAAATTATCATAAAAAGAATAGAAAAAATGATGACGAAAGTAACTAAATAAGTAGTAGGAATTCACCTTTTTATTATATTTGTATACATTCATGATCCATTTTTTTATTTTATATACCATAGTTGTAGTCTCAAAATTTAATATATCATGATCAAAATCCTATTTTAAAATATCTACTTTGGTTCATATAGATGAAATGTTGACTTATATTGATATGCGGTCAATTCCAACAAATGGGAAATTAATTGTAGATCGTATTCCTAATGTTTGAAAAACATTGAGATCGTTTTCACATTTTTAACTATTTGACATATGATTTAAACTAAAATGACACTTTTATATTAAAAACATGAATTGATTCATACCAGCAACATAGCCTGTCAGATTGATGTGAGGTTAATTCCTAAATATGAAATATGAAATATGTATTATTATACTACATTTTGAAAAAATATTTTCTCATTGGATCATGTTTGACTATTAGATGTATGTTTCAATCTAAAATGACACGTTTATGTTCAGGATGTGTACTTTTAGTAATATTATTCACATCATGTTTCATGTTAATGTGCGGTTAGTTACTATATGTTAAATATGAATTTTGGATTATTTTCCCAATGATTTAATGAAATCAAAGCCCATTTTCATGGAATTGACAATTTAATGTATGTTTTAAACTAAAATCAAAAATGGTTATTGAAAAATTTAGATTCAGTCATAAAGAAAACCTCAGGTGTCATATTGATATGAACTTAATTCATAAGCATGAAAATAAATTATGGTTCATATTCCTAATATTTTGAAAATAATTAGAAATAATTTTATTGATTTTGAGAATGTGATGTCCATTTTTAATTATTTTTAAAATTTAACAATGTATTAGATACAATTTATAAGAAAATTAACTAAAAAAGTAGATAAATGATAAAAAATTAACAAAATAAGTATTAGAAAGTCACCTCTTTATGATTTCTTTATTCATTCAAACACAATATATTTTTCCCCTTCATTTATAAAAAATTTCTTCTTCTATTATACTTCTCTTTAAAAAAATATAAAAAATAATATATTGTAATTTTGATATTTATGTTTCATACCCCTATTATATTTCTTTGTAACATCCCTACTAGATTAGAAACATAGTAGGAAATAACCTAAATTTGATGCCAGAAAACATTCTAACAACATGTACACTACCCACTCATCTCTAAAAACATTACTTATTGTTTTGAGTACATATATTGTTGGAAATCTTGATAGTAATGAGAGAATATTAAAAAATAAATTATTGAGAAATATTATTAATGCAAATATAATTACCTTTTGAAATTACAAATTTAGTGATGTTAGTGTTATAATGGATTATGAAATATTTATTTGGACAGTCATTGACTATGGAAAACCTAGTACACACTATCATGGTTATTATATTTCTTTGGAAACCGTACAAACATTAAAAAAATATGTAAACTATTTAAAAAAATGATCTTGTAGTTATATATTTCAACAAATACCTTAACATGTTTCAATTTGAATAATTCCCTAGACTTCTTATATTCAGTCACAGACCTCATACGATGACTTATCCTATATTTAGTAACCTCCCTATGACAACAAAATTATTTTTAAAATATAAAATGATATATAAAATTCTATGTTTATCTATAAAATGTTTATTAAGTACATTAAAAGTTCGCAATAATCATCATCTATGGCTGGTTGTATGGATTTCAATCCATTGGATCCAATAAATAAATATTTTGAGTATCCATATTGATTTTGAACAGTATCAAGTTCTACCCATGAAACAAAAACATATAAGTAATGAAAAATAAAAATATATTTTATATGATAAGATTTCATAGTTTACCCCTAAATTTTAGGTATCAATAAGTCTCTATAATATATTATTAGTATAATAAACACATAGTTTAGCTCTATTTTTTCATATCAATTTCATTAAAATCCTACTTAATTTCTTTTGTATGAATTATACAGGGATTAGTGAATACAAATCAATATTCATAGGGGTTTCCCATTATATAGTTGTAATACAAACACCTATTGAAGTTATGAATATATATTAACATTAATAAACATATTAGACCTTTTTTGGATATATGTGTTATGAAAATGTACCTTATGTATTTATTAATAACTAAGATTCTCAACCATTCAAACATGTGGATCTCATTTATACTCTATATATCAACTATGTTTGTAATGAAAGTTCAAAATATTTAGTCATCATATGGAATGTAGGACATAACTCTATCTTTGAATGTGATATCTACATGAATATGTAATGATAAAAAAATGTTGTAGTGATACTAGTGTGGAGAAGGTACCCTGAAATATTGCTCTATTTTCTTGGTCAATTCACTAGATTATAATGATTAGTGCCTCTATTTCCCCAACTCTTCTCCCTTTTGTAATCCCATAACTCACTTTAGATAATTTTTTCATAAATTTATATAGTTTTTTCATTTGGAAATTTGTTTTAAAAACATAACTCATGTATCTTTAATATTTTTGATGAGTATTCTAGGAAAGTTCAAATAGCATCAATGACCATTGTAATATCTGAATCATCAGGTAAAATAGGATACATAGTGGTTGAATATTGAGCTACATAAGTACACAATCTCTTGTGATAATTTGGTTGTTCTCAATTTTGTATCAAGTCTCACTGGATATTATACATTCTACCCCACACAACAAGGCAGTGCATGGGTGATAGAAGATATAAATCATATAAAACTTTACGCTACAATATTTTAGTAATATAATGTTTTTCTAAGTTGTATCATTCACATTTAGGATAAAGAGTATTGAAAAATTGATTACCTCAGGTAAGGTATGTTGTTGAGGGGAATGACTTTCTTTAAAGATTGATTGGTCATCTGGTTGTGCATGTGTTGATATTGGTGAAACCACAAGTTTTTCGTAATACTTTCACATATACTTTTCGTACAAAACAGGTCATACAATTATAAAGTGCAACGAATATATTTTCACCTATAATCCTTTCAATGTCTTATATGTTTATTCTTCTATTTTTTTCTTCTAAAAATATTTACTTGGAAACAGTCAAAAACCTACACCTCTAATGTTACCACATTGTTCTGACCCCATTAAAGATTGTGAATGTAGTTTTTCTTCCAGTATGGTCATTGCTAATCCTGGTATGTAATCTACATAAAAAATATGAACATAAATTTCTATTTTTATGAAATATTTTTATAAAGAATAAATTATTAATATTATTTAATACCTACACATATTTCCCATTTTACATTTGTATTTTCTTCAATTATTTTAACCACTTTTTTTTAAATTTGCCTCCTTCTATAGATAATGAAATGAGATGGAAGTGGATTCATATTTTGATTCATCAATATAAATATAAACATGAAATATTTGTTTTTTTGTATCACATAAAACATTTAATTTTTATTTAAAGTATATACCAATGTATTATCAATTGAAGCATACCCAATATTTTCTTCAAGATATGGGTATATAAGTTTTTATTAAGATTCGTTATTTTATGAAATCCTTATCTATTACATAAATTAACAGTTTTGAATCAAATTTTATGAAATTAATATTGTAATATAATATATTATTGACTATAATTAATTAAAAATTATTTCTCATCATGAGGACTGATGAAATAATTCCATGTTTCATACTTTATAATGTGTGTATAAGTAACAGGTGGCCAGATCTTTATATTACCCACAGTATTCCAGAGATGAATCATTTTAAGAAGCATCTAAAACCCTATATGTAATTTTATAGTTTCCATTAAGACATATTTCAAAAAAACATTGACTAAAAAAATGAAATATGGAAGGAATAATGATAATTAAATCAAATTTTATTATATATTTTTTCATTAAAATTGAGAAAGTGTATCGTAACATTTACTGTGTATCTTCCAATAGGGTTTCCAATGATATAGACTGAACGTGGAACCATGAATATATATCAATCTGCACATTCATCCTTATTTTGACCAAAACAGAACTAATAAAAATTGACATGTTGGTCTCAAAAGTTATATATGTTGAATATAGGCAACATCTAACTTTATACACTAAAATATTTCCATGATAATTTCAGTCAAACCTATGATGTTGCAACATTATTTGTTTCTATCAACATACTATTGATACCCTAATAATTCTGTAGTTTTAGTATCAAATGCCTATTCGTCCATGATATTGGTATCATCGTCATGTGCAGAAGATTTTTTCCCCATGATTATTCAACCATTTAATTTATATTATATTAATACAGTTCAT
The DNA here is from genome assembly GCA_963277665.1 of Viscum album. Taxonomy (NCBI): domain Eukaryota; kingdom Viridiplantae; phylum Streptophyta; class Magnoliopsida; order Santalales; family Viscaceae; genus Viscum; species Viscum album. Next base: position 1,473,061,820 of record OY728158.1, read on the forward strand.
AAGACATATTATTATATGAAAAATCAGAGTATATTAATAAAAATATTATCCTTCTCATTAAAGTCTTTTTTTAAAGGAGGAAAATAGTTGGATCCCTTATCAAGAATCCAAATCCCCTCTTCATGGAAACCTATAAAAAATAATACATTTTCTTCATTGGGACCACCATTATATATTATTTTAATATCCCAATGAAAGGGCCACCCTTGATTAAATTTTCCACTAACCATGCATTTGTTTTAGTCTCCCATATGATAGTTGACCAATTCTTGTTTTATTGAAATAAGACATAAAATACTTGCACTACTTGTGATTCCATTATGAATGTATATTACTTTACCCCTTCCATAATGAAATTCACCTTCACAAATCCCATTTCATCAAATTTTTTTATATTATTGTTGTCAACCCATTTGCAATCGAGAATCAATAGTTGATATTTTTAATATTCCAAATTCTATATCTATTTGATAATGCTGGAATCCTACATTTATGTAATGGCCCGGGATTTGTGGGGATCCTTTACTTTGTGAAAATCTCATGTTGGGTTTTCTAGTCTGGGAATCACGGTGGTGTAGGCCTATCGGTAGCCTTAGCCTATCGGTAGCAGACCTACCGGTAGCTCGGTCTACCAGTAGCCTCAGTCTACCGGTAGCCTTGGCCTACCTGTAGCCTTAGGCTACTGGTCGGTAGCCATAGCCTACCCGTAGCCTTCGCCTACCAGTAGCATTGGCCTACTGGTAGCATTGGCCTACCGGTATCCTTTGCCTACCGGTAGCATTAGCCTACCGATAGGCTTGGCCTACCGGTAGCCTTAGCCTACCAGTAGTTGCAGCCTACCGGTCGCTCAGTCTACTGGTCGCTACATCCTACCAGTAGCTCGGCTACCGGTAGCCGTCACCCACTAGTAGCCCTCATCCACCTGTGGCTCTGGCCTAACCCCCCCCCCCCCTGGGTTCTTTACAGTGGCGTTCCTTCTTGAGCAATTATGGTTTTAAACCCTATTTTGACCTGTTTGATCATGTTTTAAAGACCCGTAATGCCTATAAGAGTTTTAATTAAATAGTTAATGATTTAATGAGTCGGTTTAAACCACCTGACCCCCTTTAATGACGACTGGGCCGCATGGTCAACCCACGACCCCTGGTCCTTACACCGTTTCGTGTTCTTATCTCAACCGTCCACGGGCCTTATAAACTAAAGGGTTAGGTATGGTTTCTTCTTTCCTCGATCGCAGCTTTTCACGAACTACTTTTGGTGCATCGGGCGAGCCGCATCATTATCCATAAAGTTCTGCGCCCGGCCTAACCGTCAATCGTCTATCAACAAGTAGGGAATTTCTCCTTCGCCTCTCTCTTTCGTGTATCATGCGGGGTGGGCGTGCTTTTGATTCTATAGAATTGGATAAACCAGACCTAATTAATGATAATGAACGAATTCTATAAAGGATGAAGGGGGACTGTGATCATTGATGTTGTTATTTTATAATCATCTTTCTGAGTTGTGCTTGCTTACGCATTCTGAAAATCGAGGCCGTTGGTGGTCGTTGTTTGTGCACTAATGAACTCATGGTGTTTTAAATGGGTTGTTTTGTAATTGTAAACTCATATTGTGAAACGTAAAATTGATTAATCATGTATACCGGGATGAATAAATTGAAATCACCATGATCAACCCTTCTGTGATAACTCCCGGTTAAAACACACAGAATTGAAATCATGGAGTGTGTTAAATCTTTTAAATCTGAAAATACCCGGCGGGCCGATTGCTGGAGATGTGGGAGGGGATGAGATCCCCTATTTTTATACTCTCAATGGTTGTGGAATCGTGGATGAGATTCCCCGTTGTTATGGATTCAGTGTTGTGAGTTTTAAGACCGGGTGATTACCATGTTTATATCACAAATTGGGGTGGGATCCTCTGTTGTTAAGAACTGGTAGTGGGTGTTATGGTTGATTCTTGACTATTAGATTCCTGGACTAGTGAATATGCTTACTAGTTTCCCAGTAGTGCTAAAACTTATTTAAAAATTATTAATGAACATGAAACAAGAATGGGACAAATGGGCTTTGTTGGCGAGAGTCGTGACTCGGACTTGAGTGCTGTTGTGATCTGTAGGCTGTCTGAAGAAAAACCTAACCTTGGGTGAGTGCTTGTTACCTATCTATATATTTTTAGTTTTGTGTTTCTTGTTCGTGCCCCACCCAAGTTGAGCACCTAGTGCTGAACACCCCCATTTCATGGGGGAGGTGTTTTTCCAAACACTATTATAAGTGGCTGGTTATTAGCTCCTTTTCTGCTCTCTTTCCCGGGTAGCCCAAGTATCTCTGGGCAGGATGTGATGGCCTGAGGTCCATTATTAGCCAAAAAACCTTCAGGCAGGGTAGTGTGGTGCTTGGCTAGGTGTGTGCGGCGGGTGGTTTCCCAAGTGTCTTCGGGATGTGGCCCAGGTGTCTTCTGGCTTGGCAGTGGATTTCCTAGCCCAGGTGTCTTCGGGCGTGGTGGTTATTGTTCGGGCCTAGGTGTTTGTAGGCATGGTTACATGTGATAGTTGTGGCCCAGGTGTTTGCGGGCAGGATTCGGCAGTGGGACTGCGTGTGGTTGTGGCCCAGGTGTGTTCGGGCAGGTGTGGCAGTGGGACTGCGGTGAGAATGGCGGGAATGGTTCGATGCGTAGGATGTCTCAATAACCAGTGGGAAAATGGCGTGGGGTACACAAAAATAGATGTGATCTGATTATATATATTACTTGACTTGAATTATTTGGGGAGTGTGCAATGGTGTGGCTTGGGTGGATAATTTACATTGATAGGTGTTTGGTTTACTCCTTTTCTCACAGGACTTTTGTACGTTCCCCCACTTGTGCACGAGAGTCTTTGGTTTTCCCTACTGAGTGTACTTTTATGCTCACCCTACGTATATAAAACTTCTTTCAGGTTTCCAGGAGGACTTCGGGGATCGCGCAGGACCATACTAGCTCAGACCTTTGGGGCGGTTGCAGTTACTACTTTTCTTCTTTGGTACTTACCTTTTTAGTCACCTTTTTTACCTGTGGCTTTTACTTTTGGAACATGCATGTGGTAATGGTTTACTTTTGGCTTTACTCTTCTTTTACCTTGGTGTTGTTGAGTTTCATCATCTTATCTCTCGATCCTATAAAACAAAAGCGGGTAATGCCTTCCATTTGTGAGAAATTTCTATACCCTTGGTGCTAGTCGCCACTCCGGGACCTATTGAAGGCGGGTCTCATGGGTCATTATCTCTCCTTCAACTTGAAGAAGGAAGGGCTTGGAAATATGCTAACCCTTCCCTCCTTTTGGTGAAGGTGGGTCATGACAGAATGGTATCAGAGGTGATGATTGAGGGATAGGATGGAGTCTATTAATAGGCATAGTGAGGATTGCATGGGGTGGTAGGGGAACAGTGTTGGGTGACCTCGGTGCGTGAATTAGGCCAGGGAAGACCGGCTGGGACACGAGATTTTTGGGCCCCCTGTGATCTGATGCAATTACTCTGGACCTACCGAACAACCAAGTGATGTCGCGCTGATTGCAGGGTAGAGACCCTAGGAAAGGTTCATGCATCATAATGACTTGTGTTCTCATGTTTCTGGGGTGTTTGGGAATTAATAATAAAAGAAAAGTTTATGAACTTTTAAAGAAAATAATCTTCACTACTTGTGCTTAGGCATTCCTTGTTTGCCTTGTCGCTATGGCACCTGTATGGAGACCGTGCGTGTTACAGACGATCAAGGACCTATAGACTACCTTGGCTGATCGGCAGAGAGCTGCCCGAGAAGAGGCAGATGACCAGTGGTAGAGGACTCTCCAGGCCTTCCAGCGACAAAAAATCGTGAAGTATGTGGGAAGCACCTCTGACATGAAGATAGAAGGCTTTCTGGAGGAGCTAGTGATAGCTTTCGTCCTGATTCGGGGCCCAACCATGTACTGGGTTCCTCTGGACATTCGCCAGATGCATGGAGCAGCACGTCAGTGGTGGACGCTTTACCTGGGGGGAGGAGAGAGTCTGAGGTGCCGTGGGCTGATTTCGAGAGGGAGTTCTGGGGGGAATTCCTCTCTTCAACGATGATGGCGGAAAAGATACAGGAGATTCTTTCCCTCCAACAAGGGAGTATGTTCGTGAGGGAGCTAGGAATCAAGTTCAAGGACCTCCTATGTTTTTCTCTGGACCTCTTTCTTGATGAGGAGTCTCCGGCATGACATTTGGAGGAGGCGCTCCGACCCTCCCTCTAGTATGTTGTTACCCCCTTTACCATGCCGACGTACTTGGAGGTCCAGAAGAAGGCCGAAGTCATGAAGAGAATGCACGCTCTAGGAGGTGTGTCAGGAGAGGGGATCCAGCTGGGACCATCGAAGGGGAAGGCCATTATAACCAGACCTCCAACGTCGGGACCCTCCAGGTTCCGACCCGTAGGGAGCAGGTCGTAGTAGTATCAGTTTCGATCCCCTGGTCCTCTCCCCTTTTCACTGGGCCTTGGACCACGGTGCTTCGTCTGTGGGATCCCTGGAAATCTCCAGAGTCAGTGCTCGGAGCGGGTGTAGTACGGCGGTGGCGGACATCCCCAGCACCCGCCCCAGCAGTAGCTTCTAGCCAGGGCTTTCCAGCAGCAGCAGCAAGGACAGCGAGCTCCCACTCCTCCGAGGAAAGATGTAGGAGAAGGAGGCTGACCTCAGGGCGCTGCTCAGGGGCCTTGAATAGGGCGTGTTCAGGGAGGTGGCCGGCAGCCGAGAGCTATAAGATCCGGGTTTGGATAGCTACACCTCACAGAGGCATCTGTTCTAGTAGGGCCAGAGGTTGTTCGAAGTACGATCAGTTTGTTTAGCACTCTTTCTTATGCCTTGTTCGATACTGGAGCTTCGCACACCTTTGTTGCACCCAGTCTAGCCCGTGCCATGGGTCTAGATGACGAGAGCCTTCTAGTGCCCTTGGTGTTGAGCACACCAGTCGGAGGTTAGAGAAACTTGTTCTTTATTTGTCGAGGATTTAGACTGATGATAGGGCCACATCAGTCGGTTAGGGATCTCCCTCTGCTACAAATATAGCCATACGATGTCTTCCTAGGAATTGACTGGCTATTCTATGTGTGTGTCGTCATCGACTGTTTCTGAGGAAGGTTCGCGTTCTCAGACTTGGGTGGCCGGCATGTATTTTTCACCGGCGAGCGGAGCAGTCAAAAGGGAAACAGGCGAGAGGAACCCCTCCTCTCCTTGCTGGCTGAGCTATCAGTAGGGTCAGTAGATGTAAAATAGTGGAAGTCCCAGAGATCGTCCTTGGGTTTATGGGCATCTTCCCTGAGGAGGTGACGACTCTACCCCCTCTACGTGATATCGAGTTCGGGATATACCTGCTTCCCGACACTCGTCTGATCTCTATGGCTCTTACCGGATGGCACCTTTAGAGCTACAAGAGATGCGGATTCAGATGGAAGATCTGGTGAAGATGGGTTATGTTCGCCCGAGTGCGTCACCGTGGGGCGCTCCAATATTGTTCGCAAAGATGGCAGATGGTGGCCTCAGGTTGTGCATAGACTACAGGAGGCTGAATCAGGTGATGATCGAGAATCACTACCCTCTTCTGAGGATAGAAGATCTTTGCGACCAGCTGAAGGGTGCATGATGGTTCTCGAAGATTGACCTGTGGTATGGGTACCACCAGCTGAGGGTGAAAGAGGGCGACATCCTGAATATGACATTCAGATACAAGTATGGACACTTCGAGTTCGTGGTTATACCCTTTGGTGTTACGAACGCCCCAGCCGTGTTCATGGGGCTTATAAAATTTATCTTCCGAGAGTACCTAGATCGGTTCGTAGTTGTGTTCATTGACGACATCCAGGTCTACTCTAGATCAGAGGAGGACCATACAGAGCTCCTGAGGACAGTTTTGGAGGTACTCCGATAGCATCAGATCTATGGGATGTTGTCAAAATTCAAGTTCTGGACGCGAGAAGTGCACTTCCTCGGGCACGTGGTGTACGAGCGGGGGGTAGCGGTGGACCCGTCAAAGGTTGAGGTAGTTGTTTCTTGGGCAGCACCCAAGAATGTGGCAGAGGTCTGAAGTTTCCTCGGGCTGGCAGGTTACTATCGGAGATTCGTACCCAACTTCTCCCGAGTAGTATCCCCTTTGATGGCTCTGACCAAGAAAGGCCAAGTTTTGGTGTGGAGTGAGCAGTGTGAGTCATCCTTCAGCTATCTGAAGGAGATGTCGGTCAGGGACCCAGTGCTGAAATTACCAGAAGAAGGGCCAGCTTATGAGGTGTTCTGTGATGCTTCAGGATAGGGCCTGGGATGTGTGTTGATGCAGCGATAAGGGGTGATCTCTTATGGGTCCAGGTAGCTACTCCCCCATGAGTGTAATTACGCAACCCACGACCTGGAACATACAGCGGTCATTTTTGCACTAAAGTTATAGTGGCACTACCTCATGGAAGAACGCTTGGTGGTCTTCACGGATCACAAAATCTTGAGGTATATCTTCTCCCAGCGGGACTTAAACTTGCTTCATCGGAGATGGGTGGAGTTCCTCCAGGATTAAGACATCGAGATCTCTTATAATAAGGGCAAGGGCATTGTAGTGGCCGATGCCTTGGGCAAGAGGACGCAAGAGGATGCGGTTCAAGATTTGGTTGACGCCTAGGTGGCGATGGAGGAATTAGTTGCCTTACACTTGGATGTGAGGATGGATGGTGGTATGGGTTGCCTATATTAGATAACTGTGTAGTCTTCTCTGTTGCAGAAAGTGGAGGAGTCTCAATGGGGAGACCCAGAGTGCGAAGTGATGCGTGACCAACTTGACCAGGGCAATGCTCTGGAAGGATGGAAAGAGGATGGTTAGAACCAGATGCTTTTCCTGGGAAGGTTGTTTGTTCTGGAGGCGATGCTCGGAAACGTTCTTAGTGAGTTACACAACTCACCCCTGGCAGTACACCCATGAGTTTCCAAGATGTACCAAGGAATGAAGAGACAATTTTGGTGGCCCGGAGTGAAGCAAGCAGTGGCAGTGTTTGTGGCCATGTTCTTAGTGTGTTAGCAAGTGAAGGCTGAACACCGAGTTCCAAGCGGCCTACTGCAGTCCCTAGATGACCCCGAGTGTAAGTGGGATGACATCTCGATGGATTTCATCATGGGTATTCCCAAGGTCAAAGGGGAATATGACTCCATCTAGGTGGTAGTAGACCAGTTAATGAAATCGGCCCACTTTCTGATGACCAAGGAGTCGAGTACTGTGGATGCTTTGGCACGAAAGTACATGGATGAGGTGGTGCGGTTTCCTGGAGTCCCGAGGTCTATAGTCTCGGATTGGGATGCATGGTTTACCTCACGGGTCTGGAAACTATTGCAGCATGATTTTGGCACACAGTTACAACTTAGCACTACTTTCCATCCCCAGACAGATGGACAAATAGAGCGCACCATCCAGACCTTGGAGGATATGCTGTGAGCATGTGTTCTGGACTCAGGAGGATTATGGGTGCGACAGTTGCCCCTGGTAGAGTTCTCCTAAAATAATAGCTATCACTCTACCATCAGTATGGCCCCGTTTGAAGCATTGTACTGGAGGCCATGTCGTTCGCCGGTGTGTTGGATCGAAGTAGGAGAGGCAGGCATCCTTGGCCCGGAGGTGGTGCAGAGCACGACAGAGAAGCTTCATCTCATATAGGAATGGATGAAGGCAGCCCAAGACCGACAAAAGTCGTATGCTGATAAGAGGAGGATGCCCTTGGAGTTTGAGGTTGGAGACCACGTGTTTTTGTAGGTCTCCCTCGGCGTGGGTAGTGGAGGTTCGGAAAAGGGAGTAAGCTTTCTCCCAGGTTCATTGGACCCTTCGAAGTGTTGTGGCGGGTCGGTGAAGTGTCTTATTAGCTAGCGTTACAACCGCCACTACTGAGGATACACAATGTCTTTCATGTGTCCCAGCTCCGTCGGTATCTGCGCGACGATTCACACATCCTTGATTGGGGTGAGATGGACATCGAGGACGACGTGACCTTTGTGGAGAGACCAGTGATGATCGAGGATCGCAAGGATAAGGTGATTCGTGGGAGAACCATTCCCTTGGTTCGTGTGTTGTGGAGACATAGTGGGCTTGAGGAGAGTACCTGGGAGAGGGAACCACAGATGCGTACCCAGTACCCCGAGTTGTTTTGAGCATTTTTCCTTGTTTTACCTGTTGTGGTAGAACGTTTTGTCTTTTGGCTATAAAATGTACTAGTTTTCTTTCCTCTGAATGTGTGTAAAAAGCCCAGGCTCTGGGGGGAGGAGACTCCCCAACCCACATGCCTGGGTAGTTTTCCATGTTATGTTGCTTGGTTATTGATAGGGAAGTGTTTTTAGTTATCATGGGTTCACTCCGTAGAGGTATCTTTCGAGGTGGTTGTTCGGACCCTCTCTTTCCTTCTGGTTTGTTTTGATTCTCGGGGACGAGAATCGTTTAAGAGGTATCTGATGTAACAACCTAGGTTTTGTGGGGATCCTTTACTTTGTGAAAATATCGTGTTGGGTTTTCTGGTCTGGGAATCACGATGGTGTTGGCCTATCGTTAGCCTTAGCTTACCGGTAGCAGTCCTATCGGTAGCTCAGTCTACCGGTAGCGTTAGCCTACTGGTAGCAGGCCTACCGTTATCTCGGTCAACCGATAGCCTGGGACTACCGGTAGCCTTATCTTACCAGTAGCAGGCCTACCGGTAGCCTTAGCTGTAGAGACCCAAATCTTAACGTACATGGACATTACATTACTTCTTCGGAATACTTAATACATAACAAAAATAGACACACAAGGACTATAATAGTTTAGTGTCTTTGGAAACTCTGAATATAATCTTCTAATCGTGGTGAAAGATCTTAAACATCTCCCATAAAGATCTTCCCCGTTTATTTCTTACCAAAATCCTTTCTTTATATCATGGGGAAAAGAAAACATAAAAGGGGTGAGCTCAAATTCCCAGTAAGGGTAAACATAGAGAACATAAAACAATCCAGAAACATTTGAATGCAAAAACGTGAACATAAAATCGAAACATCCAAATCTTGAGCAAAGACATGAATCTTGGAAGTATGTAAGGAATATATCATAATGGAACATCAACCATGATGAAATATAATGGGAATAAAACATGTAATTTTGGCAACCATTCAGCACTTGTTATGATTTCCATATTAGCCAAGGCATTGCTTCCAAGACCATCTTAGTGGACAAAGTCCCTTTCTAAATCGAGTTCACTACTCGTTTCAATCCTGTAACAATGAACCAGATTAACTTACCATTCCAGCCATGTCTATATCATGAGATATAAATCTTTACCCAATGAATTGGAGAGAGATATAGGTCCCACACATCTCATAATGAAATCATTCTTATTTGTGCCACACACAAAAACATACATCATTCGTAATAACCCAATGAATAAAATGGGTTTCATAAACATAATCCCATCATCACATAATCCATATAAAAGAAATGGATATCATTTCATAATAAGAAAAGTGAAACCATGTAAATCATAGATAAATTATGTTTGAAACATACACATGTGAAATAATTTCATCTTAGATGGAAAATGGTTTTGATCAAGCACTTGAAATGAATTCTTGAGGAAAATATCCTTTCTTATTTAAAATGATTTTCTTTTCACAAAATGTCATCCAATTTTAAAATAAATGGACTTTGTTGAAAATAGTCATGAAATATTTTGGAGTAAGCTTCATGAAAATAATTCTTTATAAAACCGTAAAAATCCTTTCATGTTGTATAAGTTAAAAAAACACTCTTCTCTTACTTTTGTCGGAAAGGTAAAAAAAGTACCTCGTAATGTAAACAAAAGAAATAATCCTTACATACCATGTAGTAAAAATAAAAAATGGGTAAAAATGACTCTAAAAATACATGAAAACACTTTTATAAAACATGGACATGGATGATAGAAATAACCCTAGTAAATATTTATGAATAAGAAATCTCGGATAAAAATGAGATTTGCAAAATTGTCCCTTCCCTTAGGTCTGATATGCTTCGTACGTTTCTGAACCTCCTGTATAATGATTTAAATAATGTCATTGACTTATTACAGAATCATATTCATTGTTATGATATCGTATATGGTTCACTTATGACTTTATATTACCCGTTCTTTTGTAAGTTCAATGATAAAGCAGTGTTTTGGGTTAAATCGTTTTATTTATCGTACGTGTTTAGACTTGTTGTTCTTGATATTATTACTAATATCCTTATTTACATAATTATATAATGTAAAACATGATTTAAATATAATATATATATTAGTATATACATATATATATGATATATCGATTAAATGAAATTAAATACACCGTTCATGGAGACGGTAGGCCATACGTACGCATGAACGCTGTTTTCGTTTCCTTATTGAATTGAATGAAATTAAGTAGATGACATACATATATATACACATAAATCCAGTATCATTATTATTTCATATATTTAATGATTACTTATTATATATACATTATAATCATTCATGAATGGTTAACATGGAGAATGAATCTCATCGTGTCGTGGAGACGGTAGCCCGTACATACGCACGAGCGATGATATCATTACCATGATCGTGGAATTGCATTGAAGTGTATGTATAATATTTCAGAATCAATATTAATTTTCAATAATCATATATAGTTATTTATTTACACCATTATACCCATCCAAGTAAGTTGGTGGTTGAAAACAGATTACACCACGGCGTGGAGACGGTATTTCGTACGTACACACGCACGGTGATTTCATTTTCCATAGGATGGATAGATGGTGAAATAGGGTTGTTTCATTCTTATAATAACTTATCCATATATGAGTGATACTGATGTTATTACTTCATAATGAAACAACTAAATAAGAAGAAGTAGAAGAAGAAATAAAGTTGAAAGAATCGGTTACAGATATTAGCTCTTCTTTCGATACGCCTTTTTGAAACCTCCTCTTAGGGCACTAAGATTGGTCGTTGAAGAGGAACAGAAACTATAGGATGTTTCTAGGGAAGTGGAGAAGAAACTTTTGTAGCGGTTGGCAGAGCTGTAAGGCTCAATGTGGTATGGGGAAGAGAGGGAGGAGGTGCCCTTTTATAAGGGAAGAGAGGGGCACCTTTGAAAAAACTAAAAATATTATTTTATTATAAAGTCATATTCAGTTTTTAATAGCTCCAAATTAATTTATTTAGAATCTAAGGTGGGTATGGGTCAAAAGACTTTCATCCAATATAATTTAGACAGGTTCAAGGTTCTATTTTAACAATATCATTTAGATTTAACTTTAAGTCAGATAATTTAACTTTTACCATGCCTTCTTGTTGTCTTACACTATAAGGTTAATAAACTTACTATAACAAGCCAAACGAAGCCCAAGTTGTTTATTATTAATATATATACCCTTATCTAAGTCATTTGTCCTAACCTTATATTTTTTGGAATAATATAAAAATTAATAATATAATATTTGTTTTAAAAACTATTTTATGTCAATTTTGACACTATTTGGTAACTGATTTTTGTGAAAATCATAATAGAAATATTAGTTCGAAAGAAGTTAATTAAATAAATACTAACATGAAATATTAACATATAAAATTATTTTAATTCATAAAAAGTCTCAAATTACATTTATTTGGGTATTTATAACATCAATTATGTCAATATTTCATTAATAAGATAATAACTGCATCATCATTGTGTCATAAATAAATTACATTATTTAATGTCTCAAAATTACGAATAAAATATCATTATGTATGAAATCTTTTTAGATTTCTAATGAATATTTATAGTCGAATTTATCTTATGTATAACCCTATATTAAAGATGATTTAGTTATTAAATGTTGATTTTAACTATTTTAACCCTTCTTTAAATAAATTAATATTAAATGTCCTAATCTAATCCAAGTGGGCCTAAATGGTCATATGTTACTCCTAAGGTTGTTTTTGGTCGAATTACACTTATCCAAGGGAATTAGGACATGTGTTAGGGTAATAATAATATCATTTTTACCCTTAATTACTCTATTTACTTTTAACCGTGGTAAATAAAAGTAAAAAGTTACTATTCACAAAAAATTATTTTCACCACATTGAACCACATTTTACTTACTGACATCAACCGTGTCTCTCGGATTTTTGAAATTCCATTTAAAAAATCGTTAAAATTAAGTTTTATGTAAATTTGCAAATTCTCCTAGGAGGTGGGTAAAAGACGATCAAAAGTTCAATAAACTTTTTATATATCTAAAATTATTAGAAAATGACTCCAATGAATTGATTTGAACATATATAGTTATTATGTATCAATTTTGACCTATAATAAATTCAAATAAAATAAACAATTAGTTAAATAAAAAGTCGATTTTTTAAATAGTAACCCAGTGTTTTCACTATTCATCAAAAATTGAATGTTTTCAGAAAAATACCAAAAATTCACCCTAGGCTAATTTAGATATTCTAAATCCAAAAATGAAATCCATTCTAAAATATAAAATTTATAAAATTTCAAAAATTGGGTATTACTATTCATAACGGCTAGTTCATATAACATATCGTTGTTTAGCGAAACTCGGTATTGCGTACAACACACGCTATCGTGGAAAGTTGCGATTGCGTGTAATGCAAGCCAAGTCAGGGATGCATGTTGTGCAAGATCCTTTTGGTGTAGCATACAACACAAGACATTAATAAAATTAAAAAGAATATTTTTCATAAAATCTCGGGGTGTTACATTCTACCCCCCTTCAAATTAATTTCTCCCTCGAAATTCGTCGGGGTTATAAATGGTTTACTACTCGAAAGTTTCATTAATAGAAACCCACATCGTAAAAAGTAATACCAAAACGTGGCATTAAAAACTAAATTATGAAACGTAATGGTTACCCAAATTATCTAATCAATGGGTTTCTACATAGGAGAACATAGGTGAAAATATGGATATGGAAGTGTTGTTTAACCATCATGTTCTGATGGAGAGTGGTAGAGAACATGGATATGAAAAATCCAACAATCACAAAGCCATAAATTTGTGATGATATAGGGTACCATCTGATTCATCGGATATATGGGCACTAGGACAACATTTTTGGTTTTCAAGATCATTTCCCTAAAGTTGATGGATTAAAAGAAATACTTGCATGATTTCGGTACAATCTTACTGTTGTTCGTGATTTGAAAAATTTCCACTTCATCTCTTAAAGAAATGAAGTTGAATTTGTTATTCGTGAAGTGCTAATAGATCATGTGATAGAATGATGGGTCATTCTATCTGTTTCAAACAAAAGGTTAGTAAAAGTAATCAAATATACAGAGGTCCATCTATGGTGAGGTTAATCGTATATGATTCCAAAAATGATCTTATACTCCATATATCATACCGCTTAATAAAATGAAACTAGTTTCCACTAACCAGGGACTCCCTGTAGGCCAGTGGGATGCGATAAAGGCCATTCACACTTCGGTTGTGGGTTCGATTCCCACAGCCTTGTCCGACGCGATGGGTTGTCGCCCATCCTGCCGGTTGTCATTTTTATAAAACTACATTACTATAACATCCCATCAACAATATCCAAAAAACTTCTATCCTTAAACAATACTAACATAATTCCAAAATAATCCATTCCAATCTTTAGGATTATCCATAATACTGTAGTCCATTCTCATAATATATTGAAAACGATTACCAAGGATTTCATATAACAAGCATGTTAATACCATCGTTGATCCCCATATATCATAAGATATGTCTTGTTGGTCACATTCCAAACATTCTTAGGCCTTAATCATATATTCTCTTGAAAAATGAATACCCATTGAATCATAGTGAAAACATGAGTGCTGTCAAAAGTTAACTCTTTCCACATACAAAAACCCCAAAATTCTATATATTCAAACCGTGATATAATTATTTTCTTATATCAGTCATGAGCTCATGAATACTGTCAAACATTTCATTTTCTCTTTATCCCTTCATTATGCACATATCATCTTCTTTCCAAAAATATCTCAATTATTTTCCATGGTTACCGGTACCATAAAATTATTGAAAACCACAATAGACCAATACATAAATATTCCAATATTCCACGATACTATATACAACATTATTTTGGAATCCCATTACGTAAACACTCAATCATTCCACCACATAATTTTCATATTCAACATCACCAATTGTGATCGCTTGTGACTTCCCTTTTTTCTTTTCCTTAAGTGGTTTCTCATGTCGATCATCATTAACACTTGGATTAGGGCATCGATTAACATAATGCCACATTTCATTGCACTTGAAGCATTGAAGTGTTGGTGGTGCGTTCTCTGAAGTCTTTTCTTTATTCACACCATTAGCAACCCTTTTTACATTACATCGACACTCAGCTGCTCGATGACCTTCTTTTCCACACTTAAAACATTTTCTACTCCCTTTAAAACAATCTCCACCATGATTCTTTCCATACTTTGAGCATAAGTAAACATTCATCTTCTTTTCACCATTATTATGAGTTTCTCCTTGAACTCCATCTTTCATTTCTTATCAAAACCATGAGATGGATATGTAACACCAACATCCATTTCAACCTTAATAGAACAACGCACAATTTCTTCATAGTTACTGAAGTCTCTTATAGCTAATTCCCTTCGAATATTTGGTTTTAATCCACTGAAGAATCGATCAACTTTACTTTCAGGTTGGATGATAAAGCCAGATGAATACCTTGAAAGCCTTGTAAAATTTTCTTCGTATATACCAACAGATTCATCATCCTTTTTCTTTATTTCAAGAAACTCCTTCTCCATCTTTGTTCGAAGAATACGAGGGAAGTACTTATTGAAAAATAAGTTCTTGAACTCGTCCAATTCCATTGACTCAATTTCATCTCTTGGCCTTGTATTCTTGATAAGATTCCACCATTGCTCAGCATCACCTTCCAAACGATATACGGCTCAGATGACTTTATCATGTTCATAACATTGAAGAACTCAAAATATCTTTTCAGTGGTACTGATCTATTGTTCAACAACAAGTGAATCAGAAGACCCACTAAAATAAGGTAGACGTTGCCTCATGAAGGACTCAATAGAATATTGTTCCCTTCTCTGCTCATTTGGAAGTCCAGAATGATTCATAACTTGTGTATGTATAGCAATAAGATTTTTCACTCCATCTCCCATATTTGTTTGTTCAGGAGGAAAATCATTGTATTGTCCACTACATTGATCAACACGGTTCCATTGGTTTCCAGCCATCGTCTAAAACCCAAAATGAATAGTGTGAGAGGAAAAAATCAAGCTAAGGAAAACAACATAATAAAGGGGGAGTACCTTCAATATATAAAATCTTAGGTTTAATTCTAAGATCGTTAGAGAAATTCTATGACTATAACATATAGGTATACTTAACGATAGGAACATCCCTAGATATACCTTAGAAATATCTCTAGGGATCTCACTAAAGTTATCGCATCCGAGATTCCAAAGGTTGACTAAACCTTTCCTCTGATACCAACTGTAGAGACCCAAATATTAACGTACATGGACATTACATTACTTTTGCGGAATACTTAATACATAAAAAAATAGACACACAAGGACCATAATAGTTTATTGTCTTTGATACTCGGAATATAATCTTCTAATCATGGTTAAAGATCTTCAACATCTCTCATAAATATCTTCCCCATTTTTTTATTACCTAAAACATTTCTTTATATCCTGGGGAAAAGAAAACATAAAAGGGGTGAGCTCAAATGCCCAGTAAGGGTAAACATAGAGAACATAAAACAATCCATAAACATTTGAATGCAAAAACGTGAACATAAAATCTAAACATCAAAATTTTGAGCAAGGACATGAATCTTTGAAGTACGTAAGGAATATATCATAATGGAACATCAACCATGATAAAATATAATGGGAAAAAACATGTAATTGTGGCAACCATTCAGCACTTGTTATGATTTCCATAGTAGCCAAGGCATTGCTACCAAGACCATCTTAGTGGACAAAGTCCCTTTCTGAATCGAGTTCACTCCTCATTTGAGTCCTGTAACACTGAACCGGATTAACTAACCCTTCCAGCCATGTATATCTCATGAGATATAAATCATTACCCAATGCATTGGATGAAGATATAGGTCCCACCAATCTCATAATGAAATCATTCTTACTTGTGCCACAAAATAAACATACATCATTCATAATAACCCAACGAATAAAATGGGTTTCATAAACATAATCCCATCATCACATAATCCATATAAAAGAAATGGATATCATTTCATAATAAGAAAAGTGAAACCATGTAAATCATAGAGACATTATGCTTGAAACATACACATATGAAATAATGTCATCTTAGATGGAAAATGGTTTTGATCAAACACTTGAAATGAATTCTTGAGGAAAATATCCTTTCTTATTTAAAATCATTTTCTTTTCACAAAATGTCATGCAATTTTAAAAGAAAAAGATTTTGTTGAGAATAGTCATGAAATATTTTGGAGTAAGCTTCATGAAAATAAAGCTTTATAAAACTGTAAAAATCCTTTCATGCCGTATAATTTTAAAAAACATTCTTCTCGTACTTTTTTCGGAAAAGTCAAAAAAGTACCTCGTAATGTAAACAAAAGAAAGATTCATTACATACCATGTAGTAAAAGTAAAAAATGGGTAAAAATGAATTTAAACATACATGAAAAAACTTTTATAAAACATGGACATGGATGATAGAAACAACCCCATTAAATACTTACGAATAAGCAATCTCACATAAAAATGATATTTGCAAAATTTTCACTTACCTTAGGTCTGATATGCTTCGTACGTTTCTGAACATCCAGTATAATGATTTAAATAATCTCATTGACTTATTACAGAATAATATTCACTGTTATGATATCATATATGGTTCACTTATGACTTTATATTACCCGTTCTTTTGTGAGTTCCATGTTAAAGTAGTGTTTTGGGTTAAATCGTTTTATTTATCGTATGTGTTTGGACTTGTTGTTCTTGATATTATTACTTATATCCTTATTTACATAATTATAGAATGTAAAACAAGATTTACATATAATATATATTTTAGTAAATACATAGATATATATATATATATGATAGATCGATTAAATGAAATGAAATACACCATTCATGGAGACGGTAGGACGTACGTACGCATGAACGCTGTTTTCGTTTCCTTATTGAATTAAATGAAATTAAGTAGATGACATAAATATATATACACAGAAATCCAGTATCATTATTATGTCCTATATTTCATGATTACTTATTATGTATACTTTATAATCATTCAGGAATGGTTATGATGGAGAATTAATCTCATTGCGTCGTGGAGACGGTAGTCCGTACGTACGCACGAGCGATGATATCATTCCCATGATTGTGGAATTGCATTGATGTGTATGTATAATGTTTCAGAATCAATATCACTTTGAAACAGTCTTATATAGTTATTTATTGACACCATTATACCCATCCAAGTAAGGTGGTGGTCTAAAACAGATTACACCACAGCGTGGAGACGGTATTCCGTACGTACGCACGCGCAGTGATTTCGTTTTCCATAGGATGGATAGATGGTGAAATAGGGTTGTTTAATACTTATAATACCATAAAATTATATTAGTGATACTGATGTTATTACTTCATAATGAAACAACTAAATAAAAATAAGTAGAAGAAGAAATAAAGTTGAATGGATTGGTAACGGATATTACCTCTTCTTTAGATACCCCTTTTTGAAACCACCTCATAGGGCACTAAGATTGGTATTTGGATAAGAACAGAACCACTAGGATATTTCTAGGGAAGTGGAGAAGATAATTTTTTAGGGGTTGGACGAGCTTGAAGGCTCAAAGTGGTGTGAGGAAGAGAGGGAGGAGGTGCCCTTTTATAATGGAGGAGAGGGGGCACCTTTGGAAAAACTAAAAATATTATTTTATTATAGAGTCATATTCGGTTTTTAATAGCTCAAAATTGATTTATTTAGAATCTAAGGTGAGGATGGGTCGAAGTACTTTCATCCAATATAATTCAGACAAGTTTAGGGTTCTATATTAACCTTATTATTTAGATTTAACTTTAAGTTAGATAATTTATCTTTTACCGTGTCTTCTTGTTTTCTTACACTATAAGGTTAATAAACTTAATATAACAAGCCAAAGGAACCCCAAGATGTTTATTATTAATATATATAACCTTATCTATGTCATTTAGCCTATCTTTAGAGTTTTAGTAATAACATAACAATTAATAATATAATATTTGTTTTAAAAACTATTTTATGTCAATTTTGACACTATTTGGTAATTGATTTTTGTGAAAATCATAATAGAAAGATTAGTTCTAAAAAAGTTAATTAAATCAATATTAACATGTAATATTAACATATAAAATTATTCTAATTCATAAAAATACTCAAATTACATTTATTTGGGTATTTATAACATCAATTATGTTAATATTTCATTAATAAGATAATTACTGCATCATCATTGTGTCATAAGTAAATTTTATTATTTAATGTCTAAAAATTACAAATAAAATATCATTATGGATTATATTCTTTTATATTTATAATGAATATTTATAGTCGAATTTATCTTATGTATAACCCTATATTAAAAATGATTTAGTTATTAAACATTGATTTTAACTATTTTAACCCTTCTTTAAATAAATTAATATTAAATGTCCTAATCTAATCCAAGTAGGCCTAAATGGTCATATTTTATTCCTAAGGTTTTTTGGTTGAATTACACTTATCCAATGGAATTAGGACATGTGTTAGGGTAATAATTATATCATATTTACCCTTAATTACCCTATTTACTTTTAACCGTGGTAAATAAATGTAAAAAGTTACTATTCACCAAAAATTATTTTCATCTCATTAAACCACATTTTACTTACTGATATCAACCATGTCTCTCAGATTTTTTAAATTCCATTTACAAAAGCAGTAAAGTTAAGTTTTATGTAAATTTGCAAATTCTCCTAGGAGGTGGGTAAAAGACGGTCAAAAGTTCAATAAAATTTTTATATATCTAAAATTATTATAAAATGACTCCAATGAATTTATTTGAACTTATATAGGTATTACATATTAATTTTCACCTAAAATTAATTTAAATAAAATAAATAATTATTTAAATAAAATATCGATTTTTTAAATAGTAACCCAGTGTTTTCACTATTCATCAAAAATTGAATGTTTTCAGAAAAATACCAAAAATTCACCCTAGGCTAATTTCGATATTCTAAATCTAAAAATGAAGTCCATTTGAATGATAAAATTCATAATATTTCAAAAATTGGGTATTACTATTCACAACGGCTAGTTTATATAACATATCGTTGTTTAGCGAAACTCGATATTGCGTTCAACACACACTATCGTGGAAGTTCGAGATTGCGTGTAATGAAAGCAAAGTAAGGGATGCGTATTGTGAAAACTCTTTTTGGTGTAGTGGACAACACAAGACATTAATTAAATTAAAAGGAATATTTTTCATAAAATCTCAGGATGTTACATTAGCATACCAGTAGCCTTAGCCTACCAGTAGCCTTAGCCTACGGGTAGCTTTAGCCTACCGGTAGCCTTAGCCAACCGGTAGCCTTAGCCTACCAGTAGCCTTAGCCTACTGATAGCCTTAGACTACCGGTAGCCTTGGCCTACCGGTTGCCTTGGCCTATCATTAGCCTTCGCCTACCATTAGCCTTAGCCTACCGGTAGTTGTAGCCTATTGGTAGCTCAATCTACCGGTAGTTTTCACCCACTGGTAGCCCTTAGCCACTGGTGGCTTTGGCCTACCCCCCCCCCCCCCCCCCCCCCCCCGCGTGGGTTCTTTCCAGTGGCGTTCCTTCTTGCGCAATTTGGGTTTTAAACCCTCTTTTGACCTGTTTGAGCATGTTTTAATGTCCCATAATGCCCATAAGAGTTTTAAAAAAATACTTAATGAATTAATGAGTTTGTTTAAACCACCCGACCCCCTTTAATGATGAGTGGGGCCACATGGTCAACCCATGACCCCCGCTCATTATGTCATTTCACGTTCTTATCTCAACCGTCTGTGGGCCTTATAAACTAAAGGGTCAGGCATGGTTTCTTCTTTCCTTGATCGTGGCTTTTCACAAAAAGCTTTTGGTGCATCGGGCGAGCTGCATCATTATCCGTAAAGTTCCGTGCCTGGCCTAAGCGTCGATCGTCTGTCATCATGTAGGGAATTTCTCCTTCACCTTTCTCTTTTGTGTATCATGCGGGGTGGGCGTGCTTTTGATTCTGTAGAATTGGATAAACCAGACCAAATTAATGATAATGAACAAATTCTATAAAGGATGAAGGGGGGCTGTGATCGTTGATGTAGTTATTTTATAATCTTCTTTCTGAGTTGTGCTGGCTTACGCATTCTGAGAATCAAGGCCCTTGGTGGTCGTTGTTTGTGAACTAATGAACTTGTGGTGTTTTAAATGGATTGTTTTGTAATTGTAAACTCTTGCTGCGAAAAGTAAAATTGATTAATCACGTATATTGGGCTGAATAAATTGAAAGCGCCAGGATCAACCCTTCTGTGATAACTCTCGGTTAAAACACACGGAATTGAAATCATGGAGTGTGTTAAATCTGTTAAATCTGAAAATACCTGGCAGGCCAGGTGCTGGAGATGTGGGATGGGATGAGATCCCCTGTTTTTATACTCTCGATGGTTGTTGAATCGGGGATGGGATTCCCCTTAGTTATGGATTCAGTGTTGCGAGTTTTAAGACCAGGTGGTTACCTTGTTTATATCACGAATTGGGGTGGGATCATCTGTTGCTAAGAACCGGGTGTGGGTGTTATGGTTGATGCTTGACTGTTTGTTTCCTGGACTAGTGCCTATGCTTACTAGTTGCATAGTGGTGCTTAAAATTATTTAAACATTATTAATGAACATGAAACAAGAATGGGACAAATGGGCATTGTTGGCGAGAGTCGTGACTCGGACTTGAGCGCTGTTGTGATCTGTAGGCTGTGTGAAGAAAAACCTAACCTTGGGTGAGTTCTTGTTACCTATGAATACATTTTTAGTTTTGTTTTTCTTGTTCGCGCCCACCCAAGTTGATCACTTAGTGCCGAACACCCCCATTTCATGGGGGAGGATGTTTTTACCAACACTATTATAAGTGGCTGGTTATTTTCTCCTTTTCTGCAACCTTTACTGGATAGCCCAAGTAATTTCGGGCAGGCTATGATGGCCTGAGGTCCATTATTAGCCCAAGAACCTTCGGGCGGGGTAGTGTGGTGCTTGTCCAGGTGTGTGGGGTAGGTGGTTTCCTATGTGTCTTCAGGATGAGGCCCAGGTGTCTCCGGGCGTGGCAGTGGATTTTCTAGCCCAGGTGTCTTCGGGCGTAGTGGTGGTTGTTTTGGCCTAGGTGTTTGCCGGCATGGTTACATGTGATATTTTTGGCCCAGGTGTTTCCGGCGGGATTCGACAGTGGGACTGTGTGTGGTTGTGACCCAGGTGTGTGCGGGCGGGTGTGGCAGTGGGACTGCAGTGAGAATGGCGGGATTGGTCTGATGCATAGGATGTCTCGATAACCAGTGGGAAAGTGGCGTGGGGTACCCAAACAT
This sequence comes from Viscum album, assembly GCA_963277665.1. Classification (NCBI taxonomy): domain Eukaryota; kingdom Viridiplantae; phylum Streptophyta; class Magnoliopsida; order Santalales; family Viscaceae; genus Viscum; species Viscum album. The sequence continues at coordinate 1,473,083,472 of OY728158.1, forward strand.
CGATGCGCTCTGATTATATATATTACTTGACTTGCGTTATTTGGGGAGTGTTCCATGGTGAGGCTTTGGTGGATAATTTTCCTTGATAGGTGTTTGGTTTACTCATTTTCTCACGGGACTTTAGTATGTTCCCCCACTTGTACACGATAGACTTTGGTTTTCCCTACTGAGTGTACTTGTATGCTCACCCTACGTATATAAAACTGCTTTCAGGTTTCCAGGAGGACTTTGGGGATCGCGCAGGACCATACTAGCTCGAACCTTTGGGGCAGTTGCAGTTGCTGCTTTTCTTCTTTTGTACTTACCTTTGTAGTCACCTTTTGTACTTGTCGCTTTTACATTTGGAACATGCATGTGGGAATGGTTTACTTTTGGATTTAATCTTCTTTTACCTTGGTGTTGTTGAGTTTCATCATCTTATCTACAGATCCTATAAAACAAAAGGGGGTAATGCCTTCCATTTGTGAGAAATTTCTATACCCTTAGTGCTAGTCGCCACTTCGGGACCTATTGAAGCCGGGTCTCGGGGGTCATTATCTCTCCTTCAACTTAAAGAAGTGAGGTCCTGAAAATCTGCTGACCCTTCCCTCCTTTTGGTGAAGGCGGGTCATTACAATTTACTTAGAAATTATGTTTCTATCCTTGAATCCAGATATGTGCATTTATTTAACCATAATCCTAAATCCCCTATTTTCCATCACACTATAGTAATCATGTTCTATTTAATTGAATGAATAACTATTTATTACAAAACATATTTAGGATATAAAAATTTCATTTTCTAAACTAACTAGACATCGAAGACATTTATAATTGAATTTTCATTTTTAGATAAATCCTTATAAATATGATCATAGAACCATCTAATATTCAATTTATTCTATGTATTTGATATCAATATTTTATCCCTTGATGGATTCAAATCATTATGAAATTTTTGTGGGCTTCGACCTATGGATCGACAACTTTGTTATTATGTAAAATGTAATGGTGTTCTTGCTCCGACTATGGGATGGTAATTAGATCAACATCTATTTTAGAAATACCATCACCCATAAGGCGTTAAATGTGAGAAGAATTTGGGAAAATGATGATGTTAACATCTGTCATTTAATCCTTATAAAATTTAACAGCTTCTCTAGTAGAAATTAATTCATGAAATACCATTTAAAAATATTCATATATCATTCAATTGGGTACATCCAACTATAATGGACAAGACCACATAGTTGGACATATTTAACAAAGTGAACTATCATATGGGCCATTATATCATATAATTATGGTGGGAATAACATATTAAATTCACATAATATGACTGAAACCACCTGAATCATTATTAAAAACTTTTTCAGGCCTATAAATTTACAACATATGGCTTTGAAAAGGAAGAATATCCTTGTTAATTTATGTCTTTCATTTTTAGGATGAATACAATGTAAAGGGATGAGAATTAAATCATGCTTCAAAACATGGTAATTCTTGTGATTTTATTCCTTGTAACTTCAAATTAGTTATTGAAACAATATTATTTATATTTTATGAATACCCCTCTAAATATTTTACACTATTATGGAAAATAAAATTTTAGTTTTTTTTCTATTTGGATAGATTTTAATCTTCTAGAGGAAGAAAATTACACTGTATACCCTTCACTGGTTCCAAATATTCCCCCATCCCCATGTAAATCATGTAAAACCTAGACTTGATTCCATATTTGGTTTTTCACAGAACAATTAGTAATGTTTTGAAAACACAATAAAGTCCTTGTTTATGTTCATCACATTAAGAAAATGTATGATTTATAGACAATAAATATATGGGAATTAAAAAAATTGTACTCTTTTTCCAACATGATTTCAAAACATTTTTTTAAAAATGGAATACAATAAAAGTGTCAATATCAATCCAATTATCATATAGTTGATCACCATTTTGTGTATATGGATTTATTATTTATTTAGTATTCCCATATATTGTTGTCATCAATGATCATTATTTATTTTTTTATGTAAAAAATTTTGATGCATTAAAAAAAATGTCTTCGAGAAATGTTTCAACCAAACTGAGTGTGTGAATTCTTCACAAATTGGACACCCTGACATTATTTTAATGTTATAGACTAAAAAATTTCTATATGAAGTAAATTCATTTATCTTCCCCTAAAACATGAACAATAATATAAATTATATACTTCTATGATCATTATAAATTGTAATACATGTATCCATTGTCAATATATGATCTTTGATTAATGCATCCATATAGACATCAATATCATTACTTGGTTGTTTTGTCTAGATATACACATAGACGACATAATGTATTTATGATTTCGGTAAAACCATTGTGGAAAGTTATAATTTACCAACATTATGGGAATTTTATTTTGTATACTAATTTTTACACCAAAGGATTTATTCCATTTGTAGATAAAAAATATTGTTGTTTCTCGAATCATTTCCAAATTCAGGATACATGTAATCAATTGTCTTCCACAAAGAATAATTGTTTGGATAACATAGTTTTTAATATTTAATTCTTATATCTCAATTACATTTAAATTTTGTTTTTGTTTCCTAACATCCATATTTTCTTCTAAAACATGGAATGATTGGAAATTACCATACAACATTTAAAGGACTTGATTCTTCATTATTATATCAGTATGAGCCACATATAGGAATTTTTTTGGTGATTTGTGGTCCTTGGTAAATAATATTATATAATTGGGAAATGAATGTTTTTTTACAAGTAATTCCCATTGAGTGTGGAATTTTTTTTAGTGTCATATTTTTTATAAGTAAGATAGTTTAATTATAGTAGCATATTCTTCAGTAATCCATGTTATTCTGAAGAGATGGTGTCACTGCATCAGCTGCATGTTTTCAAATTATTTAACATAAATATAATATAAAATGTTTTGTATTTTGTATAATCGATATAAAATAGTTTATTAGAACATCTATTTGTCTTCTCAAACAACCTTTTACAATCATTAAGGTCATCGTAAATTTTCATTGTCATTTATTTCATAAGATATCCATCATCATTAACACTGGTATTCATGTAAACTAATTTATATACCATAGTATCACCCCAATTGGTGTGGACAATTTTTTTTCACCTTGTTTAGAACTTATAGATTGGATCTATTCCTTGAAAAAAAAAATTATTTTCACACTTTTTGAATAATATTTTTTGAATAAAAATAATGTAAACACAATCAATGGATTTGTGAAGGGTTATATGCATACTATATTGAAAACATGAGGAACTCATTAAATCTATATTAATACTCTTGTGTCATATTATTAGAATGGATGTATATCCTTTTCATACCTATTCTATTATGCAAATAAAATATTCATTAAAAAAATAATCATATGATATTCATAATAAATGAAGAAAATAAAAGATAATTCTAACAAGCGGGACCCGACATATTATTATTTCAAATAATTTTATTATGATTTGAAGGAAATTAGAAATAGAATTTGTTAAAATAATTACTCTACCAGTGGTGGATGTTATCCTTTTATATATCCAAAATAATCAATTTCACCTGGAATGGGATGACTACTCCCCAAAGTAGTTACATCAACATATATTTATATCCAAAAGAGATGTAAAATGAGTCTTAATAAAAAAAATTAAAACAATAAATTTTTGGGAGATGAAGATGATGAGAATTATGGTTATATGTATAAATCTTATTGTTCCTAATCTGGGAGTTGGTGATATACCGAACAACCTTCATTGGTTTTTTTGCAATGATTTTAAAGGAATAAGATATAGTATAATCACTAAAAAAGGATACTTGATAGGTGTGACCAAGAGAATTATAAGTCATATGGGCTTGAACACACTAATATTTAGATATCCATTATAGTTTCAATATTAAAATAAATATTATATATAATACATGGAAGTGAAAAGGTCGTTGGTATGATGAATTAATTTCAAAAGTTCTTAGCTTCCCATGACAAAAAGTAAACAATTAATGGATTATTTTTGAAACCTTTCCTGGTGGGTGTTCAACAAGTTGGAGGATTTTATGTTTATTAATTTTATCACATTGTATTTGGTGGGTTAGGCGGTGTCCCATTGACAGTCTAAGAGGAGATTTAATGGAGCGAGAAAGTTCAGTAAACTATTTTATATTTATCAATAGTTCAAATTTTACACAATAATTTATTTTCACAATTTTTATTATTAGAAATAAATTATTATGGTATTTAATACATGATTTTGATAAGATTAATATAAGTAAAAAATTATTCATCATGTATTGTCCATGACAAGAATACCCAAATGAAATTTGATTCATGCTTACTACTGACCCTTGAGTATTCTATGTTCTCCAACAACTAGTGTCTAATTTTGTGGGTCACAACATAATATATGGGAATTATTTAACCGTTTTTATAATGTTATTTTTCTTGGTTAGTCTTTACATAAAATTCAGAATGACTCATTTGGGGGTCAAAAATTCCAAAAATAAAACACTAACCAGTCAGCCATATGTGGAATGAAAAAGATGTAAATTCCAAAAAACAATGTATAGAAATGAAATTGCAACTACAAATATGAAACTCATAGTATAAAGGTATTCTAAAAGACAATTCAAATAAAATGTAGCCAAATACTGATGAAAAAATAAGAGTAATTATAGAAGATCAATATAAGACTGTGCATAACCACTAATATCTCATACTCTGATGTTGGAATCGATCCCAAATTTATAAAAAACATAAATTACCCACACATTGACCTTATGGTTACATGGGAATTATAGATTTTATCCTTAGAATGAAATCGTAAAGCATAAATTCAAAAAAAATTCATAAGTTAATAATAGACTATAGTTATTTTTTTTGTTCAATGATATACTTCTTAACTCAACAACCAACAAAAAGGATTATAATCAACACCTCATATAAAAATATTTCTTTTATATGGCTGTGTTTTAGAAGATAAATTCTAATATTAACTGAAACAATTATATAAAATCTTTTGAGTAAGAACTATTGATTCAAATTAGAAAAAATAAAATACGAATCCTAGGAAAAATAATTTCTTGATTAATGTTTTCATAAAAAAAATTCACATATTAAATCTCATAAGACCATTATTGTTATAAACTATGATGTTTTTATATATTTATCAAATCATTTTGGATTCACATTGTAAATAAATTATTCACTCCTATTAAACTCTTCTTCCAAATCACCATTGAAACACTCTTTACCATTTATTAAGTGTGGTTTTATGAATGTTAGATTATATTAATTCAAGTGGGAATAAGTGACAATAATTATAGAATTTGATTTTCATTAAAATAATACCACATTGTTATATGATAATTATTCAAGCTGATAAGACAATTTGAGTCCCTTATTTACAGGTTGTCTATAAAATTTAATGATATAGAGGCATACCCTTGTGTATTATATCTTACCTTGTATAATTCAAGATAAAGTGTATAACACTTTAAGGGTAAGGGGTTATGTGAAAATATCTAATATGGGGAACTATATTTGAATTTCAAGAAATAGCAAGACAATTTATGATACTGGTTTATAAGGAATCAATAATGTTCTATTTGGAAATTAAGAATCTAAAAAAATAAGAAAATGAGAGTGAGGATATGTTTATAAAATCATGTGGAAATGTTGAATAAATTCAATCCATTATATAAAATTATAATTTTAAATCATCCACTGATATTTTTAAAACAAATTTGATTTTTATAAAAATATTTTTCATCCATAAGGATAAAATGTTATTGGAATAATTTAAGAATAAAATTTTGAGTTGAAAACACCAACCAATATAAATATATATATTTTAAAATTATAAATTATTATTAGAAACCCATAAAACCATGGAACAGTAAATCCATTAAATATTATACAAAATCTCAAAACCCACTATAAGAGATGATAAAAAATACCATTTAAACTATACAATAGCCATCTAGATTCCATTCATATGGCCTTAATGGATTACTATTCATGAAAATCGTGGAATAATTATTATATTCTCCTCATCATATGAATTATCATCCCTGCGAATTTCAAGGTGATATTTACTTGAATTTAGACAACCATTATGTCTGAAATCCATTCACTGAAGCACCAACTAAATTTGTTACCCACGCATCCAAATCGATCACGTGTCACCCAATTTGTCATCACTGGATTCCAAATAATCAACTCATTAAAGTATTTCCAATACAGAACTCAAAAACAGAGTATGAATTATTCTAGGAATCATTCATCATATTTCTAATTCATAACCCCTAAACAAACACAAATCAACAAATACCCCAACATTTGGACATCCATTACTATCCTTTTAAAATGATACTTAATTCTATATTCTATATCCATAAAACAATCATAATACCAATAACTAAAATACATACTAATAACTAAAGCTGAAACATATCCACAAATAGAATGTGAAGACCCTACGGATCGAGACATTAAAAATATAGAACCTGAAATAAACTAAGATTTGGACAATATTGTGAAGATGTAGGGGAGAATGAAGCAAATAGAAGGAGGATAAAATGAAGGAGAGGGATACCGCAGAACCCACAAGAGCACTGAGCCATAAATTCACCTCTCTAATGTACAACGTGGTACCTAAACAAGTAATTAAAGAGATATGAGGAGAATAAAATAACATACCTTAGACCCAAGGCTTGATTTCCCCAAGAGAAGGTCGAGAGGGAGTAACGATGGCACTAGACTTATGTGAGAGCTTGAGAGGCACAACTAAAATCATTTTTGTAAGGGTTATTTTAATAATATAGGTGAGTGTTTGATCAGTGCAGAAAAAGAGGGGTTTTCTTAGTGCTAAATTAATAAACACTGATAAAAGACCTCTTTATATGGACTTTTTTATCATTTGTGAAAACCACATTTATTAGTGCTAAATTAACATTGATAAAATCATTCATTATCAGTGTTAAAATATTAGTGCTATTAAGTATGGGATTTTAAGAAATATATATAATTTTATTTATAAATAAAAATATTTGTAAATTGTTTTATAAATATTTTTATATAATTATAAATGTATTTATATTATTGTATAAATTAATAAAATTATATAGGTATTTAATAAATATATATAAATATAAATATAAATATATCTATAAATTCATTATATAATAATTTATTATAATTTTATAAATATTTAAATATGTATTTATTTTTTTATAAATATATAGGTACTTTTAAAAAATATTTAATTATTTATTTAATATTATAAATATATAATTTTAATAAAATATTAATAAAAATATTAATAATTTTTTATTTTCTATTTATAAATATATCTATAATTTTTTATATATTAAATCAAAATATAGTTAAAATATTCCTCATTTATATATATATCTATTCTTATTTTATAATTATAAATATATTAATATCATTATATATTTATATAATTATATATATGTAATAAATATATAAATATATAAACATAAATAGAGTAAATATATTCATCATTTAATCATATTTATTATAATTTTATAATTTTTGAAATATTTTCGTATTTATATATAAATATTTAAATACATTTTTAAATATTATATTTATTTATTTATAATTAAAGAATATAAATTTGTAATTATAGTAATATAAATTTATAAATATATTTTTTGATAATTATTTATTTGAAAATATATTTTTAACATTATTAAAGAATATATAATAATCAATTAATTAATACTAAAAATCACTGAAATGAATAATTAAAAATGTGTAAACTTTAAAAATATTGAAAACATTTAGATATTGTGTTATTTATTCTAATTATTACAAAAGTAAAATATGAATACATATTTAAATAAAGATGAATAAATGATAAAAATATTAAAAAAATAGTAAATTAATACGTATAAATAAATAGTATAAAATGATTAAATTCTGAAAAAAATAAAAAATAAAAAAAATAAAAAAATAATACTATTATAAATAATATTAAAAATAAATAAATAAAATTGAATGATTAATAAAATAATATATTTTATATATTATGTTACTAAATTAAATTCTAAAATAAATATTAAAATTTGAATAAAATGCATAAATGCTCGGTGTTTGTGTTTTTATATAAGATTTAAATTTTTATGTAAATATTTGTGTGTGACTTTTGTGTGTGTGTATATATATATACATACAAATATATATAAATAAAATTATGATATATGTTATATTTAATTGTAAAATAATATAATATGTATCATCTATTAATTAAATAAAAAATAATAAGAATAATTAAATTCAAGAAACAATAATTTTTGTCAATTATATAGAAAATTTTAAGAAATTAAAAATGAAAATTTATATATTTTAATCATTACATGTAAATTATATAAAATACAACTATATTAAAAACATTAAATGTTAATGAATAAAAATTTATAAATAAACATTGAAAGTGGATAAAATTCTAATCGCAATGAATAATGAATGATTGTAAATGAATAAACTAAAAACAAATATTTTAAAAAACAATTGAAAATATTAATGAATAAATAATATTAAAAAAGAAAAAACATAAAAAGTTATAAATAGTATATATTTAATTTAAATATAAAAAATGATATAAAACACCACTTAGAAATATAATTTATATTAAATATATTATGTTAATAGATATAATTCTAAAATGTATATTAAAAATTAAATTAATTATAGAAATATTATTTTTGTGTGAAATATATATATAAAATGTGTTAATTATATATATGTGTGTGTGTAATCAATAGAACACATGTTTCATATATATTAAATTGAAAAATGATATGACGTTCAATTTAATGTCCATTACTCGATACCATTAGTCAATATTTTTAATTCATATTATTTTTTAATAAATTTTATTTTCTAAATATATGACATATTTAATGTATTCATATATATTTTGTATAATATAAATCATATTTTAGTGAATAAAATATATATTTATATATGTCTATATATGTCTGTGTGTGTGAATTTATTTCTATAATAAAAATATTAATTATATTGATGAAAAGATATGTATAAAAATCATTTGTATTGTAATGTCCTAGAATTACTGTATTTATTTTATATAGAATTATTACGAGACCGTGAAATCTGACGACATGTGATTCTAAGGCCCAGAGTTCCCAAAATGATCTGTCGAAAATGTGTTAAGCTTAAAATAGCATGCATGAGTAGTTTTCTTGAAAAAGTGGAATAACTCTTAAATATATGCACTGATTAAGAATCTGAGGACATCGTTGCATTTAGGATGGATGGTTTACACTAAGCGCGACTTTAGTTTAGTTAGTATAGGCCTCTAGTGAGAGTACCTGAAAATGGCATAACAATGAAATAATTTTTTTTCAAATGAATATAACTCATGAATGGAGGATTAGATTAAAAATATGAGATCGCTGCTGAATTTGTGAGGTTATTGTTTATTTAGGAAGATCATAACTTTGGCTGACTCGGGCCAACAATAGAAGTTAGTTTTTGGATGAAAATAAAATAATTAAGTAACAATTATTTTATTGTTTAATTCTATAACTCCTAAAAGGCAACTCAGATCAGAAATTTGAGAGTACGGTTGAGCTTTTGAGGGCATATATCCCTTAGGCAGAGCCTAAACTTGACCGGTGCGGGTCGAGGGTGACTATAAATAAATTTTGAACTTTTTTTAAGGAACGTTCAGCAAACATGTGGGAGGAAATTTATATATTTTGAACGGATGTCCGGAATTTATATTTGAGGGCACCATTGAACTCGTAGTGTCAGGACTCACTTAAGGGAGGCTTCACATCGACCACAGCAGGTCGGGTAAAAAATTTAGTTTTTGCAACTTTTAAAAATTAATAAAATAAAAAAATTGTTATTTTATTTATCCTATGACTTATTGAGCGGCCATAGAAGGGACCACAGAGGTATTCAGACATGTAATATGGGATATTAAATGCACAGTTACACTATAGTTGTGTAACCACCCATCGTCAAATTAATGTGGCGCATTAATTATGTAAATTAATGAACCTCATTAATTTCTCAGTGTGTTACTCGCCCTTTCCCCACTTTATTTAAATGGTTCATGGGGTAGTGTTTTCTTCATAGTTATATCAATCAAGGAACCTCTAGCTAAGTGACTTGACACCTTCCACCGACCGAGATGGAAGCTAGGGTGGCAACGAACTTGGGTCGACGAACGTCGACGGCTTCATCAAATGCAGAATCTTCATCCACCACCAATACGTCTCAAAAGAATCTCTAGGTATGGGGTTTATTGTTGAAGTTTTATTTGATAAATTAAAATCACTCCCACTTGTCACCATGTTAACGTGGAGGGCGTGGGCTAAACGAACAAGGCTCGGACCCTCCGATGCTTCGTTCTTGTTGCGTTCTTCGGGGGATAGTTCATCAGCTCATCAAAATCTATAATTCAGGAGTCGTGCAGTGATGGAGACATCCCAGGGAGACCATATCCACAAGTGAAAGTCAAAAAGGAGCTCCAAAGCATTGTTAGAGCCCCCTGGAAGAAGTGTCAGCATGGAACCAGAGCTACGATGCCAATGACCAGCACCGGCGGACGATGAAGGTGGATAGAAACTGCCAACTGTGGTGCAAGAAGGGCACTGCTTGGCACCGGAGTGGTTGTTGGATAGGCAGCTGGTAGCTGCTGACCTCAGAGGTGGAGGGGCGCGCTGTCAGATGCCACACTGAAGGGAGCAATGACTCGAAGCCGCAGTGATTTAGGGGACACGCCCTCTATGGGTCTGCTGGGTGATGAGGTTGTGCCACCTAGCCCTGACAATAAAGGAGATGAACTACTCCATTGAGCTGTTTCATAGTAGCAAACCACGCGAACCCACCCCGCCCGGGCAGGCTGGTTCCGGTCTGACAGGAACTGGGTCGGGTCTGCCCATGCTGGGTCGAGCTGGGTCGGACCGAACACGGACCCCACTTGGGCCCAGATATGCATAAACAATTGTATCATTTAAATCGGTCGTCTGTTTGATGAACCATCTGTGGAGTTGTGATAATTGGAGTGAGACTGTTCTTTTGAGATACCCCACTTGCCTTTTGGAGTAATTTTGTTTTTGGCTAGGTTGGATCGTACTCGAATCCAACCAGGACCTCAGCTCTATAAATGCTTATATCTTACAGACCTGGTGTCCGATTGACACGCCGTCTATTGTGTTGGAACCCTTATGACATGACGGATCACCATGTTACTTCCTTGTCAAACTTAGTGGTGGTTTAGGTATGTCTGATAACCAGAGGAGCAGAACCAGAGTGTTTCTTATTGTGAGAGTTAGGATGGCTACTCCCTTGATGACTAAAGGTGCGGGTATTCCTTACTTCACTCCTCTGTTAGAGACGAGACACCCCGCGTTATGAGTGTGGGTTCATTTCCATATAATTGTTTTATCTATATTTTGAGTCGGTACTCCCCTTTTGGACTAGGGTGTGGTTCCTCCAGACATAACTCAAATAGAGTTAGGTACTCCCCTACTGGGTAGGGTGCGGGTCCTCTATGTTAGCAGTAGGTACTCCCTTGTCAACCTAAGGAGCGGTTCCTCTTTATGCAGTGCTACATTAGAGTCAGTACTCCCCTTTCGTGCTAGGGTTTAGGTCCTCTTGCCTCAAGTTGTTACTCTCATGACGTACTAGGGCATGTGTTCCCCACAATGAACAAACTATCAGAGTTATACTCCCCTACCAGGTAAGGTGCGGGTCCTCACATATGAGGTTGGTACTCCCCTTTCGTGCTAGGGTGTGGGTCCTCTAGCCTGGGGTTGGTACTCTCCTGACGTACTAGGGTGTAGGTCCCCCACAATGAACAAACTACCAGAGGTGTACTCCCCTACCGGAATGGGTTGGGGTTCTCACACATAGATTCAGTACTCCCTTGTCTTACCAGGGTGCATATCCTCTTGCTTGGGGTTAGTACTCCCCTGACGTACTAGGGTGTGGGTCCCCCATAGCGAACAATCTACTATAGTTGTACTCCCCTCTCCGGTAGGGTGGGGGTCCTTACATATTGAGTAGTACTCCCACGTCTCTGAGTAGCGATGGGTAGCGGGACCTTCAGGGGAGTTGGAGCTCCCTCGACTATATGGCACAATGTCATGGAGTGGGCCTCTTCACCTGGTTTCCTTGGTCTTACCTCGGGCGTGAGACTATGATTGCGAGACCTCTAGTGTTGGGAAATAGAGGAAGTTATAATAGAAATTTCCAGATGGAGTACGACCTTTTGGACATTTCATTAGGTATGGTTGAGTTGTACCTGATGGAGGACATCTCTCAGATGGGAGCCATCAGGGATGGCCAGTTCAAGGAGCATGTACTCTTGATCCTTGAGTAACGCTTTGAGCCTTCATGGAAATCCTTAAAATAGCTTGTGGTCGGGGCCTTATGTTTCTTTGTGGATGAGACGAATATATCTGGTTTGACCTAAGACTTTTGATCAGTGCTTTGTGATTGAGATCATGCTTGTGATTTTTTTATAGTGGAATTATGAGAGGCCGTCGGGGGTCTTAAGGTCCCTACTAGGTATTTCTATACTCACCCCTGGACCGGTTTCTCCTGCACCTTGTTGAGTTTTCTGCAGATGACGAGTAGCCTTGACTAAGACAAGGGAAACCATTACTTGAAATGGATGAAGGTGGCATGTGGACAAGGGGAGCAGCGTGATGAGCTACACCTACCCTTTAGGTAGGATTCCCCGTGGATGATCATAGGATCTATTTTCCGTTTTAGTTGTAGTTGTATATTTTGAGTTGGGCATGTATTCGGGACCTCTACTTTTTCTACACACTTTTACTACTATAGTTTCACTTCTAGAATTGGAGGTATTTTCAACGGGCTATTTGTGACGGGATACCATCGAAAATAATCTTTAATGACGGTGCCCCATCGCAAATAGCCCGTTGGAGAAAACGGTATCATAAATACTATTTTTTTGCGACCAGAATGCTTTCCATCCCATGTTAGTCTCTGATTATATAAATTATATAAATAAAAACATTTGTGATGGGCTCATCAGAAATACTATTTGCAATGTGCCGGTCATCCCATCGCAAATACGTTTTTTAGATATATATATATATTTAAACTATTTGTGACGGGCGCTAATCGAAAAAGGTCCCGTCGCAAATTCTAAACTAAGGGATATATATATATATATAATAAAAATATGATTAATGAAAAAGTAATATTAATATTATGAAAATAATAAAAAAATAAAACATATTGAAATTCTCAATATTTTAAAAAAAAATATAAAAATTATTCTTTTATTATTATTATTATTATTATTATTAGTAAAATATACAGACATTAAAAAATAAAATACTAAAAAAATATATTTAATAAAATTATAATTAATGAATAATAAATATTAATTTTATTAAAATAATTAAAAAAATAAAAATTATTAAAATTCGAAATATTTAAAAACAAATATAAAATATCATAAAATATTATTATTATTATTATTAGTAAAATCAAAAATTTTTAAAAATACATTATTAATAATAAATAATAAAATATTAAAAATAAAAAAATTAAATTACGCAATATTCCCACTAATATAAATTATAGAAACTATAAATAGTTCTCTTTTCATCGATGAATCATCTTCTTGTAATTGTCACCACCTGAACACATTATAAAAAATATGGTCATACAGATGTATATTCAAACTTGTGCATGAGAGATTGCATATGCATAGGTAGAAGCAAATATTTCATAATTTTTTGAGTCGGGAAAAGTTGAAATGAGAAGAGTCATCGAGCAAAAGAATTGTCTCCAATCCACTGGAAATTGTGCCATGTTATTAGAAATTATTACAATTTATTACAATTCATTTTCTTCCTAATTAATTGTTACTAATTGTTAGAATTTCATAATAATTGTTACTAATTGTTACTAATTGTTACTAATTGTTAAAAATTATTACTTATTGTTACAAATTATTACAAATCGTTACAAATTTTTAAAAATTGTTACAAATTGTTACAAATTGGTACTAATTGTAACTAATTTTTTATAATTATTACTAATTGTTACAAATTGATACAAATTATTACTAATTCTTACAATTTTTTACTAATTGTAACTAATTGTTACTAATTGTTACTAATTGTCATTAATTGTTACTAATTGTTACTAATTGTAACTAATTGTTACTAATTTCTACTAATTGTTAATAATTATTATAATTTTTTACTAACTATTACAATTTATCGCAATTTATTAAAATTTGTTACAATTTATTAAAATTTATTACGATTTATTAGAATTGATTACATTTAATTATAAATTATTACAATTTATTACTAATTATTACTAATTATTACTAATTATTACTAATTGTTACAAATTATTACAAATTATTACAAATTATTAATTATTATTAATTATTATTACAATTTATTACAATTTATTACAATTTATTATAATTTAATAAAATTTATCACTATTTTTACTATTTTTTATTATTTGTTACTAATTTTTACTAGTTATTCCTATTTATTCCTATTTATCCCTATTTATTAATATTTATTGCTAATTATTACTATTTATTACTAATTATTACTAGTTATTAATAATTATTTCAAATTATTACTAAATATTATAAATTATTACTTATTATTTCTAATTATTACTAATTACTACCAATTATTCTTAATTATTCCTAATTATTCTTAATTATTCCTAATTATTCTTAATTATTCCTAATTATTCTTAATTATTCCTAATTATTCTTATTTATTCCTAGTTATTCCTAATTGTTCCTAATTATTCCTAATTATTCCTAATTATTCCTAATTATTCCTACTTATTCCTAATTATTTCTATTTATTAGAAATTCTTCTTATTTATTACAAATTATTCATATTTATTACTAATTATTCCTATTTATTACTAATTATTCCTATTTATTACTAATTATTCCTATTTATTACTAATTATTCCTATTTATTTCTAATTATTCCTATTTATTACTAATTATTCCTATTTATGACTAATTATTTTTATTTAGTATTAATTATTCCTATTTATTACTAATTTTTCCAATTTATTACTTATTATTCTTATTTACTAATAATTATTCCTATTTATTCATAATTATTCATAATTATTACTAATTATTACTAATTATTACTAATTACTCCTAATTATTACTAATTATTCTTATTTATTTCTATTTAGTCCAATTTATTACTATTTAGTCCTAATTATTACTAATTACCTCTAATTATGACTAATTACCCCTAATTATTACTAATTACCGCTAATTATTACTACTTACCCATATTTATTGCCAATTACCTCTAATTATTACTAATTACCCCTAATTATTATTAATTACACCTAACTATTACTAATAAAACCAAACTATTACTAATTACCCCTAATTATTACTAATTACCACTAATTATTACTAATTACCCCTAATTATTAATAATACCCGTAATTATTACTAATTACCCGTAATTATTACTAATTACCCGTAATTATTACTAATTAGCCGTAATTATTACTAATTACCCGTAATTATTACTAATTACCCACAACTATTACTAATTAGCATTAATTGATATTAATAACTACAATTTATAACTACTAATTACTAATTGCCACTAATTATTTATATACAATACTAATTTTTGTTAATAATTATTAATTATGACTAATTATTAATTCTTACTAATTAGTAAGAACTAGTACTAACAATTTCAATTTATTATTACTAATAAATACTAATAACACAATAATTTAAATCTAATTTAATTACAACTAATCAACAATAATTAAATTTAACATAAAAATGAAATAAATACTAAATTAAATAAAATATATATACCTTTAAACATGATCTTCTATTGATGTAGATGACTTCACAACTTCTTCAAAAAAATTAACTCAGAGAAATTTTCACACTAAAAATAGAGTTTAGAGAGAGAGAGAGAAGAAGTGAGAATTGAGGGGAAGAGAAAGAAAAATGGAAGGGGTATATATAGGTTCAATTAGTTGTGACGGGGCTATTGGAGATGGGTGTCCCGTCGCTAGTAACACATTTTGGGACAGGACCTGTCGCAAATACCTTTGCCCTCATTAATTGATGTCGGTGGTAAAATGGGTATTTGCGACCGGTCCTGTCGCAAAAGGTTTCCGACCGAGACACTTTTTATGACAGAACAACATCTCGTCGCAAATACCCATTTACCGCCGCTGGTATTTGCGACGAGTCCCATCACAAATACCATCCGACCGATGTACTATTTGCAATTGGGGAATCCCCCCATTGCAAATAACTTTCCCCCGCTTTGGCCCGTAGCCTGGGCCAAACCGCTCTTTACTTTTTGTGAAGGGACTTAAAATCCAATCGCAAATAATCTCTGGGATGGACTATTTGCGATGAGTATTAATCCCATCGCAAATTTCCCATCACAAAAGGCTATTTTTCTCATAGTGTTTACTTCATGCTTACATCTTGTTGTGTTCTTGGACTGTGTCATTTTAATGGTTTAAAGGCAATGCCTTCCTGTTTTAGGGATATGCCTTTCTGGTGCTAGTCACCAACCCTTGGCCTATGGAAGGTGGGCTTGGGGTAGTCACAACACAGGCCCCGGGGGACGGGTCGTGACAATGTGGTATCAGAGGAGTCGGTTCTACCAAAGAACTATGACTCTAATCATTCCAATGGTGAAATAATGTTATATGTTTTGAGTGTGATTTTCAGTTTATGGAGTGCAGTGTTGGTATGGCGGCCGACGTATCCATACTCCAGGACCCTGAATTCTGATTTCCAACTCGGACCATGAAAACAATGATTCCATGCGTTTTGGAAGTGTTTTACTTTTGATCTCTTTTGAGTCAGCTCACCAGGTTTAACTTATTGACTATGGTTCATCATTATTCTCTTTCACGATGCCACCATGTAGATAACCCTCTAGGATTCCACTGCGTGACCATGAGGATGATTCACATTATGATGAGGTTTTATTACGAGGATTGTTTCCTGAGATGGAACCTTTGGGTGGTGTCCTAGCGATACCGTTGCACGTTGGCCAGCAGTTACTATCGATGCTACCGGTAGAGAACACATGTATGCCCAGTTCCCTACATGGGTTTCAGTGACTGATACCCCTCAGGATCTGAGGAGAGCCTCACTCATAGGTAGCTAAGTACTGGCCTGAGGTGGTGACCAAGTTTCCAACTAGCCAGGTCACCATACGATCAGATGGCAGACCTGGCTGTTATCATTCTACGTGATTCCATAGGGCGATGGATGGTTTTTTATTAACCCTATCTTATAATGAGGTTACTTTTTTGTGAACAAAGCATGAAAATCTGCTTTAGAGAAGGGGGCCTCTTGCCAAAAAAAATCTAAGGGGTTTACGTTCCCAAGAGCTTCTACAGTTTCGATAGGATGACATGTTGATAATTGAATATTCTTTGAGGCGTACCAACAATTTTAGGTACTGGATGAATGTGATACGACTAGTGCATTATGGATCAGACCTCTGAGAAAAAAGTTTTTAGGGATATCTAAGCTAGCACTATTCTTATGTGCATTCTTAAATATTTTAGGGTGCTACAGAGATCATTTTTGGTTGAAAATTCTTTGGCTGAGCAGATACAGCCAGTGAATGTCAGTGGTGGGAAAGGAGGAAACTGACTTCAGTCTTAAAGACTTGGATGTGTAAAATGTTTCAAGAAGAGAAAGTGATAGGGACATATGAATCATCCAAAAAACTGGTGTGGAAGAGGAGATATGATAGCAGCAGAGAGTGGTATACATTTTTATATGTTACAAGAAGCACCCCAATGTGGTCCCCCCAGTCTTAGGGAGCGGGAGGACAGAGGAAGAGTGTAGCTACATACAATCAAGGGGTGAGACCCAAGGGCTCCAGGAATGATTTGAGGGACGATCAATGTCTACTATTATCCGCCGTATTAATAGACATAGGTACTAATCATTCTTTCTTGTCACGAATCTTGTTCAAGACCTAGAGTTTTCGGTTAAACTGTCGACATGACCCATACGTCTATATATAACATTGGGAGGAGACTTGATAATCACACATATGTCAATGGTGTGGTCTGACCCTTGAGTACAGAGTTTCAGTTGGAATCTCTTGGTGACAGCGTCGAGGCCCTACGTTATTAGTTTGGGTATGGACTGGACATCCATAGTTCATACTCTTAATTACTATTTTAGGAAAAAGGATGTGGTATATCTACAACGTTGGAATGGGGTTTTTCTTAGTTGGAGAAAATGTAAACCCATGCATCATGGTATAAACTTATGCATAGGAGGGTGCAGTCAATCACTCTTGAGTCGACTAACCTTACCCTCGTGGTAGTAGAAGATTTGAGTTTCCAGTTTCCAACAATAGGGGTATAGTGTGGGAACATCTTTTAAAAAGATGTTTCAAGGATTACCTCCCCAAAGGGAGAGGGAATTTTGCATTAGCTTGTAACCAGCGATGAAACTGATATCAACAACTGCATAATAGATGGCTCCCGTAGAGCTCTAGGAGCAGAGTGTTTAGAAGGGGGACGTGGTGGTAGATGTACCCAGTAGGAGGCCTTGATTACAGCTGCTGGGTGAGGTGTTAGATTAGCTATCTGTGTTAAAAAAAATAATTCATGGGTAGTGATGGAGTATCCTACCTCCAGTCAATAAATATCACTCCCCCACACCTTCAGTGAGTTCAGAAGGCACAGCTTGGGTATGTGGACTGCGAGGCCCAATGTGCTTAGATATCCTCAGGACAGTCTCCTAAAGGATTTTCTGAATTTGGGGATCAAATCGTCCATCCATAGGATGCACTATGGTACCAGTGACACTACCTAAGGATGTGTTGAGGGAGTTCCACACATCCCCTTTGGTGGTACATCCTAGTGTGGAGAAGATGTAGGAAGACCTTCGGTGTCAGTAAAAGCTGTCGGGGATGAAGACTACACAGAACTGAAATAAGTCTTATACTGATAGGAGACAGAGACCCTTGTAGTTCGAGGAGGGAGACCATGTATTCCTACAGGTCTCACCATGATGGGGACTACAGAGATTTGACTGGGGTAGAAAGATATCTCTGAGGTTCATTGGACCTCTCCAGATTCTCAACAGAGTGGGCGACGTGGCGTACCATCTATCTCTTTCCCCATAGATCCACCAGGTGCATAATTTTGTCTATGTGTCACAACTATGGAGAAGCGTGCATGATCCATCTCAAGTTATCGACTAGGGAGAGTTGTACATGACAATGGGGTGATGTTTACAATGTTCCCATTAAAGATAGAGGATCAAAAGGAGCGAGTCCTTCGTGGCTAGTGGATCCTTATGGTGGAAGTTCGGTGGCAGCCCGGGAACCTCCAAAAGGGCACATGAGAGCGGGTGGCTCAAATTCGTGCTCAGTACCCTCATTTTTTTGGTTTTCCTTGTTTTGGATTTCGGGGATGTAAAGACCTATGTTAGAGAGAATGTAATTTCCTAGAATATATACTATTTTTATTATTACATGTTATTATTATAACACCGCGAAATCCAAAGACACATGATTCCAAGGCCTAGAGTTCCCAAAATGATCCGTCAAAAAAGTGTTAATCTTAAAATAGCGTTCATGGGTAGTTTTCCCAAATAGGTAAAATAACTCTTAAATGGGTTCCTGGAATAGAAATCTGATGGAACCATTGCATTTAGGATGGTTGGTTTACCATAGGCGTGACATAATATCAGTCGGTGCAAACCAACGGTGAGAAAACCTGGAAACATCATAACCGTATATACAATTATTAAATAAAATTATTTTATATTTCAAATGATTATGACTCACAAAGAGTGACTCAGATGAAAAATCTGAGACCACCGCAGAACTCGTGAGGGTATTCTTTCCTTAGGCTGATCCTAACATGGGCTGGAGCAGGTCAACAGTGGAAGTTAGTTTTTGGCAACAAATAAAATAATTAAGTAACAATCAAGTTATTATTAAATTATATAACACTTAAATGGTAACTTGGAATGGAAATATGAGAGTACCATTGAGCTCATAAGGGCGTGTTTCATTTCGGAAGAGCCTAACCACGATCGTTGTATGTCGAGGGTGACTATTAATAATTAAGGAACTTTTGTATGGTACGTTCCGTAAACATGTGAGCGGCAATTTCTATCTTTTGAACCGATGCCCCGAATTGAAATCTTATGGGACCTTTGAACTCGATGCATCGAGATTCGCTTATGTGAGGATTCACTTTGCTTGTAGTAGTTCGGGTGAAAAAGTTAGTTTTTGGAACTTCTAAGAATTAATAAAATAAAAAAATTGTTATTTTATTTTAACGTACCACCTCTTGAGCGGCAGTGGCAAGGACCACATAGGTAGTCATATGTCTAACATGGGATATTAAATGAACAGTTACACTTTGGTTGCTTATCCACCCCTATTTAAATTATTGTGGCTCATTAATTACATCAAATAATGAACCTCATTAATTCCTCGGTGCGTTACTCACCCTTTCCCCCCAAAATTTAAATAGGGCTTGGGGTAGAGTTTTTGTCACGGCTTCATCAAGTGAGGAAACTATAGAAAAGTGTTGTGACACCTTCCACTAACAGATACGTAAGCTGGGGTAGTAATGAACCGAGATCGACGAACAGTGTTGGCTTCATCAAACGTAGAATCTTCTTCCACCACTGATACGTCTCCAAATAATCTCGAGGTGGGGGGTTTATAATTGGATTTGTATTTGATGAAATCAAATTCCGCCAACTTGTTTCCCTGTTAACATGGAGGGTTCAGGCCAAATGAACAAAGCTCGAACCCTCTTCCACTTCGTTCTTGTTGTGTTATTTGGGGGAAAATTCTTCAACTCATCAGAATCTACAATCTGGGAGTCGCGCAGTGATGGCAGTATCCCGGGGATCCCATAGGTGTATGCGGACATCTAAATTCGTGACACACACATCCAAATCGATCACATGTCACCAAATTCGACAAAACTGGATTCCAAATAATCAACTCATTACTATATTTCCAATACAAAAATAAAAAATACAGTATGAATAATTCATGGAATCATTCATTATATTTCTAATCCATAATCCCTAGAACTAACACAAATCAACAAATACACCAAAATTTGGACATCCATTACAATCTTATTAAAATGAAACCTAATTCTATAATCTATATCCATAAAACCGTCATAATTATGAATAACTAAAATACATAACAACAACTAAAGATGAAACATATCCACAAATAGAATGTGAAGACCCCCAGGATGGAGGCATTAAAAATATAAAACCTGAAATGAACCAGGGTTTGGAAAATAACATGAAGATGTTGGGGAGGAGAAAGAAGAAAATGCAAAGAGGATAAAATGAAGTGGAGGGAAACCATAGAACCTAGAAGAGCACCGAACCAGGAATACACCCCTCTGACGTACATCGTGGAACCCGAGAAAGTAAAAAAAATGATATGAGGAGAAGAAAATTACATACCTTAGACCCAAGGCTTGATTTCCCCAAGAGGAAGTCGAGAGGGGGTGACGATGTCACTAGACTTATACAAGACCTTGAGAGGCAGAAATAAAATCATTTTGGTAAGGGTTATTTTAAAAATATAATGGAGTGTTTTATCAGTGCTGAAAAAGAGGGGTTTTATTAGTGCTAAATTATTAAACACTAATAAATGACCTCTTTATCCGGGCTTTTTTATCATTGGTGAAAACCACATATATTAGTGCTAAATTAACATTGATGAAATATTTCATTATCTTTTTTAAAATATTAGTGCCATTAAGTATGGGATTTTAAGAAATATTTGTAATTATATTTATAAATAAAAATATTTGTACATATATTTATAAATATTTTTATATAATTATAAATGTATTTATATCATTGTATAAATGTATATAATTATATATGTATTTAATGAATAAATATAAATATAAATGTAAATATATTATATATATTCATTATATAATAATTTATTATAATTTTACAAATATTTAAATATGTTATTATTATTTTTAAATATACAAATACTTTTAAAAAATTATATTTATTTATTTAATATAATGAATATCTAATTTTATTAAACTATTTTGAAATATATTTGTAATTATTTATTTTTAATTATAAATATATATATACTTTTGTATATATTAAATAATATATATAAATAAAAATACAGTTAAATTATTCCTCATTTAAATGTATCTATTCTAATTTTATAATTATAAATATATTAATATCATTGTATATTTGTATAATTATATATATGTGATAAATATATATTAAATTAAACAAAAATAGATAAATATATTCATCATTTAATTATATTCATTTTAATTTTATAATTATTGAAATATTTACGTATTTATAAATAAATATTTAAATACTTTTTAAAATATTATATTTATTTATAATTAAAAAATATAAATGTGTAATTATATTAAATATAAATTTATAAATATATATACTGATATTTATTTGTTTGAAAATATTTATTTAACATTATTAAAGAATATATAATTATTAATTTATTAATATTAAAAATCAGTGATAATGAATAATTAAAAATGTGTGGACTTTATAAATATTGAATACATTTATATATTCTGTTATTTATTCTAATTATTAATAATATTAAATACGGATACATATTGAAATGAAGATGAAGAAATGATTTAAATATTAAAAAATAATAAATTATTATGTATAAATAAATATTATAAACTGATTAAATTCAGGAAAAAATAAAAAATAAAAAATATAAAGAATGAAAAAAGTTCTAAAATAAATAATATTAAAAATAAATAAATAAAATGTAACTATTAATGGAATAATATATTTTATATATTATGTTACTAAATAAAATTCTAAAATGAATATTAAAATTTGAATAAAATTCATAAATGCTTGGTGTATGTGTTTCTATATAAGATTTAATTATTTATGTTAGTATTTGTGTGTGAAATTATTGTGTGTGTATATATATATATACAAACATATACATATACATATATATATATAATATGTTATATTTAACTATGAAATTATATAATATGTATCATCTTTTAATTAAATTAAATAATAATAAGAATTAATAAATTCAAAAAATAATAATATTTTTCTATTATATAGAAAATTCTAAGAAATAAAAAATGAATATTTATATAAGTTATCAGAACATGTAAATTATATAGAATAAAACCATATTAAAAACATTAAATGTTAATAAATAAAATTTTATAAATAAATATTGAAAGTGGATAAAATTACAATCATAATGAACAATGAATGATTGTAAATGAATAAATGAAAAACATGTATTTTAAAAAACAATTGAAAATATTAATGAATAAATAATATTAAAAAATAAAAAAGATAAAAAGTGATAAATATTATACATTTAATATAAATATAAAATATTATAAAAACCACTACATAGAAATATAATTTATATTAAATATATTGTGTTAATAAATTTAATTCTAAAAAAAATATTAATAATTAAATTAATTATAGAAATATTATTTTTGTGTGCATTGTATAAAAAAATTCCGTTAATTACATATATGTCTGTGTGAAATAAATGGAACACGTGTTTGATATATGTTAAATTAAAAAATAATATGACGTTCAATTTAATGTCCATTAATCGATACCATTATTCAATATTTTTAAATAATATTATTTATTAATTATATTTTATTTTCTAAATATATGACATATTCAATGTATACATAAATATTTTTTATTATATAAATTATATTTTAGGGAATAATATATATATTGATATATGTATATATATATGCATGTGTGGATATATTTCTATAATAAGAATATAAATTATATTAATGAAAACTTATGTATAAAAATCATTTGTATAGTAATGTCTTGGAATTTCTGTATATTTTTTTAATTATAGGGAATTAATACGAGACTGTGAAATCTGGCGACACGTGATTCTGAGGCCTGGAGTGCCCAGAATGATTCATCGAAAAAGTGTTATGCTTAAAATAGCACGTCTGTATAGTATATATGAATAAGTGGAATAACTCTAAAATAGGTGCCCGGATTTGAAATCTAATGGCACTGTTGCATTTAATATGGAATGTTTACACCAGGCACGACTTTAGTTTAGTCAGTGAATGCATCCATTGAGAAAACCCAGAAATGGAAAAACAATAAATAAAATTATTATCTAAAATTATTTTGTTTTTGAAATTATTATAACTCAAGAACAGTGACTTGGATTAAATATCTGAGATCACTCCTAAACTCCTGAGGTTATTCTTTTCATAGGGACATCATAACATTGGCTAGCGCGAGCCAATAATGGAAATTAGTTATTGGCCGAAAATAAAATAATTAAGTAACAATTATTTTATTTTTTAATTCTATAACTACTAAAAGGTAACTCATATTAGAAATCCAAGAGTACCATTGAGCTCCTGATGGTGTGTTTCCTTTAGGTAGAACCTAACCTCGATTGGCGCGGTTAGAGGGTGACTGTTCAAAAAATTTGAACTTTTTTTAAGGTACGTTCAGTAAACTTGCGGGTGAAAATTTATATCTCTTGAACCGGTGCTCAAAATTGAAATCTGAGGGAACCATTGAACTTGTTGTGCCGAGATTCTGTTAAGGAAGGTTCTACTTTGACTGCAGTAGGTTGGGAAAAAAGATAGATTTGCAACTTTTAAGAATTAATAATATAACATAATTTTTATTTCATTTTATTCTACCACCTCTTGAGCAGAGGTGGTGGGGACAATAGAGGTAGTCAGACATGTAATATGGGATATTAAATGCTCGGTTATTATTTTGTTGCATAACCGTCCCTAGCCCTATTAATGTGGGGCATTAATTACGTCAATTAATGAACCTCATTAATTTTTCAGTGCGTTACACACCCTTTCCCCCATTTATTTTAATCGTTCTTAGGGTAGTGGTTTTGTCACGGTTTCATCAAGCAAGAAAACTCTAGAGAAGTTAATCGACACCATCCATTGACAAAGACCAATGATAAGGTAGCAATGTACCTGGATCGACGAACCCTTTTGGCTTAATCGAATGCGGAATCTTATTCAACCACCGCTACGTCTCCAAAGAATCTTGAGGTAGGGTGATTAATACTGATGTTTTCTTTGTTTAATTGAAATTCCTCCCGCTTGTTACCATGTTAACATGGAGGACATGGGAAAAACGAACAAGGCTCTTACCCTCTACTGCTTCATTCTAGTTGTGTTCTTCAGGGTTCAATTCTTCGACTTGTCAGAATCTGTAATCTGGGAGCCGCATAGTGATGGTGTCATCGTGCGGAGTCCATAGGCTCAAGAGGAAGTTAAAATGGAGCTCTATAACATTGTGGGAACCCATGGAAGAAGTGTTGGTGGTGAACTGGAGCTTCCACACCGATGAACGGCATTGGCGGATGAGGGAGGTGACCGGAAACCACCAACCGTGGGGGAAGAACAACGCTGCTCGGTGCAACGATAGTCAAACAGGCAGCCGACATCAGCTGACGATGGAGGTGGATGTGGCACGCCGTCGTGTGCTGCACTGAAGGGAGAAGCGGCTCGAAGTTGTAGTGATGTAGGGGACCCACTCCTTGCGGGTCCTATGGGTGATGAGGTGGTGCCACCGAGTTCCATCAATAAAGGAGTTGAACGGGTCCTTTGTGTAGTTCGAAAGCAGCAGACAGTGCGACCTCACGTGGGTCATGTTAGCCGGTGGGCCGCACCCGTCGCGGCCCTGCCCCACCAGGGTGGGCGGGTTTTGGTCCGACACAGACTGGGTTGGGTCTGACCATGCTTGGACGGGCCAGGTCGGTCCAGACCCGGACCCCACTCGAGCCTAGATAATTTTAAAAGGCCATATCTTTTGAACCGGACGTCCATTTGATGAACTGTATATGGAATTGTGATCCTTGTAGCAAGACAGCTCTTTTGAGATACCCCACATATCATTCGGATAAATTTGGTGTTTGTCTGGGTTGGATCGTACTCGAATCCAACTTGGCCCTCGGCACTAATATGGCTATAACATATAGACCAGGTGTCCGATTGACGTGCCATCAGTTGCGTTGGAACCCTTATGAAATGCCAGATCACCAAGTTACTTCCTTGTCAAACTTCATGGAGTTTGAGGTATGGCTGATAACCATAGGATTAGAAACAAAGTGTTTCTTGTAGTGAGAGTTAGGATGACTACTCCCTAGATGACTCATGGCATGAGTATTTTTTACTCCTCTGCTACGGTAGATACTAGACTCCCCACTTCATATGTGTGGGTTCCTTTCCCTTTGATTTTTTATCTATCTTTAGAGTCAGTACACCCCTTTTGGACTAGGGCGTTGGTCCTACAGACATAACTCACATTGAGTCATGTACTCCCCTACCGGGTAGGGTGATGTTCCTTTATGTTAGCAATAGGAACTCCACTATCAACCTCGGGTGAGGGTCCTCCTTATACAGTGCTACAGTAAATTCGTTACTCCCCTATAGTGCCAGGGTGGTGATCATCTAGCTTGAGGTTGGTACTCCCATGATGTACTAGGGCCTGGGTCTCCCACAAGGAACAAACTATCAGAGATGTACTCCCCAATCTAGTAGGGTGCAGGTCCTCACATATAGAGTTTGTACTCCCATATCGTGCTAGGGTGTGGGTCCTCTAGCCTGGGTTCAGTACTCTCCTGACATACTAGGGTGCGACTCCCCCACAACGAACAAACTACCAGAGTTTTACTCCCCTATCGGGTAGGGTGCGGGTCCCCACACATGGAGTCGGTACTCCCTTGTTAGGGTATGGTGCAAGTCCTCTAGATTAGGTTCAGTAATCCCATGATGTACTAGGTCACAGGTCCCCCAGAGTGAACAAACTACTAGAGTTGTACTCCCTTACCGGATAGGGTGTGGGTCCTCACATGTGGAGTAGTACTCCCCTGTCTCCCAGTAGCGACTGGTAGAGGGTCCTTCATGGGAGTTGGAGCTCCCTCGACAGCAGGGTATAATGTCGAGGAGTGGGACTCTTCATGTGGTTTCCATTGGACTTTCCTCGGGTGAAAGACTATGACTTGGGACCTCTAGTGTCGGGCACTAGAGGTATTTCTAGAAGAATGTTCTCAATAGAGTACGACCTTTCGGAAGTTCCATTAAGAATGTTTGAGTTGTACCTAATGAAGTACATCTCTCAGACGGGTGCCATTAGGGATTTCTAGTTCAAGTAGCGTGTACTCCTAATCATTGAGTTACACTTTTCACCTTCTTTGGAAATCCTGGAAATAGGTTGTGGTCAGGGCCTTATGTTTCTTTGTGGATGAGATGAGTATATATGTGTTGTGCTGAGTCTTTTTTTTGTGATTTGTGATTGAGATCATGCATGTGATTTTTCCATTGTGGAATTCTAAGAGGCCTTCAAGAGTGTTATGGTCCCTACTTGGTATTGTTATAATCTCCCCTGGATGGGCTTCGCCCGCACCTTGTTGAGTTTTGTGCAAACGACGGGCAACCATGACTAGGACTTGCGAAGCCAGTACTTGACATGGATGAAGGGGAAAGGTGGAATAGGAGAGCCTCGTGATGAGCTATACCTACCATTCATGTAGGATTCATGGTGGAATATCATAGGATCTATTTTCTATTTTAGTTGTAGTTGTATATTTTCAGTTGGTATTGTATTCCAGTCCTCTACTTTTTTACACACTTTTACTACTGAAGTTTACTTTGTGCTTACATCTTGTTTTGTTCTTGGACTGTGTGATTATATAGGTTAAAAGGATATGAATTCCTGTTTTAGGGATGCACCTTTCTGGGAGTAGTTTCAAATCCCTGGCCTATGGAAGGTGGTCTTGGGGCAGTCACTACACATGCCCTAGGGGGACGGGTCATGAAAAAGTGGTATGAGAGGAGTCTGTTCTATCGAAGAACTTGGACTTTGATAATTCCAATGGGGAAATAGTGTTATGTGTTTTGAATGTGTCTTCTAGTTTAAGGATTCCAGTGTTGGTGCAGTGGCTAACGTATCCATACACAGGGTCCTTGATTTCTAATTTCTGACTCAGAGCATGAAAACAATGCTGGCGTGTGTTTTGGAAATGTTTTACTTCTGATATTTTTTTAGTCAGCTCCATAGGTATAACTTTTTAACCGTGGTTCATCTTGATTATATTTCAAGATGCCACCACACAAATAGCCATCTAGGATTCCAATGACTAACCATGAGGATGATCCAAAATGTAAGGAGGATTTAGTACAAGGACTGTTTCCCGAGATGGTACCTTTGGGTGGTGTGCCATTGATACCACTGCCCTTTGGCCTGCAGTTACTACTGGCGCTACCGGTAGGGAACACATGTAGTCTCAATGCTTTACACGAGTTTCAGTGACTGATAGCCGTCAGGTTATGAGTCGATCCTGACACATAGGTGGCTAAGGAATAGCCTGAGGTGGTGACCAAGTTTCCATTTAGCTAGGGCACCATACGATCAGATGGAGGACCTAGAAGTGAGCATTATACGTGGCTCTGCAGGGCAATAGATGGTTTTAAATTACCCCTATCTTAAAATGAGGTTAATTTTTTGCGAACAGAGCTTGAGAACATTCCTTAGAGAAGGGGGACTATTTAAAAAAAGCTAAGGGGTTTGTGTTCCCATGAGCTTCTACAGTTTTCATAGGATGACATGTCGATAACTTATTATTCTTCGAGGTTTACCAACCATTCCGAGTACTCGATGAATTCTATAAGACTAGTACTTTAGGGATCAGACCTCCAATCGAGATTTTTAGGGACATTAAAGCTAGAAATATTCTTATTTCATTCCTACTTATGTTAGGGTGATAGAGAGAACTTTTTTGGTTGAAAATTATATGGTTGAGAAGATTCATCCTGTGAATGTCAGTAGTGGGAAAGAAGGAAACTGATGTCAGTCTTGGAGAATTGGATGTGTAAAATGTTTCATGAAGAGAAAGTGATAAGGACAGATGAAAATTTCAAGAAATATATTTGGGAGAGGAGCTATGATAGCATTATAAGGTGGTATACATTTCGATATGTTACAACTCGCACCCTAATGTGGCCCCAGCAGACATAGGGTGCTGGAGGACATGGGAAGGGAGTAGCTGAATACAGTCAGGGAGTGTGACACAAGGTCTCCAAGAATGATTTGAGGTATGATCAGTGTCTACTACTAGCTTTCGTATCAACAGACATAGGTACTAATCATTCCTTCTTATCACGATTCTTCTTCATGACCATGATTTTCTGGTTAAACCGTTGACTTGAACCTTACGTCTAGAGATAACATTGAGAGGAGACTTGATAATCACACTTATTCCAATGGTGTGGTCTGACCCTTGAGAAGAGAGATTTGGTTGGTACCGCTTGGTGGCAGCATCGAGGCCTTATGACTTTAGTTTGGGTATGGACTGGACATCCACAGTTCATACTTAGATTTAATGTTTTAGGAAAATGGATGTGGTATATCTACGACGTTGAAATGAGGGTATTCCTTGGTTCAAGAAAAAGGAAACCCATGCATCATGGGATAAACTCATGCATAAGAGGGTACAATCGATCACTCTTGATTCATCCAGTCTTTACCCCGTGGCAGTAGGATTTTTAGTTTTTAGTTCCCAAAAATAGTGGTAGAGTGTGGGAACATCTTTTAAAAAGATGATTTCAGGATTACCTCCCAAAAGGGAGAGGGACTTCTGCATTGGAATGTAACTAGCAACGACAATGATATCAACAACTGAATATCATATGGCTCCTATAGAGATCTGGGAGTTGAGAGTTTAGAAGGGGGACATGGTGGCACATGCACTCCGCTAGAGGTCTGGTTTATAGCTCATGACTGAGGCATCAGAGTATCTAGTCATGTTACAAAAATCATTCTGGGTAGTGATGGAGTATCTTATCTCTAGTCTATAACCATCACTCCCCCACAACTTCAACGAGTTTGGGAGGCACAACTTGGGATGTGGACTGTGAGACCCGACGTGCTAAATATCCTCAGGACAGGCTCTTAAAGGATTTTTTGAAGGTGGGGATCACATCAACCTTTTCATAGGGTGCACTATGGTACCAGTGATACTAAAAAAGGAGGTGTTGGGGGAGTTCCATACATCCACTTTGGTGGTACATCCTAGTGTGGAGAAGATGTAGTACGACCAT
The DNA here is from genome assembly GCA_963277665.1 of Viscum album. NCBI lineage: Eukaryota > Viridiplantae > Streptophyta > Magnoliopsida > Santalales > Viscaceae > Viscum > Viscum album. Next base: position 1,473,113,690 of record OY728158.1, read on the forward strand.
CGGTGTCAGTACTAGCTGCCAGGGATGAAGACTACACAGAGCCAACATAAGTCTTGTGCTCATAGGAGACAGACAACCTTGGAGTTATAGGAGGGAGACTATATCTTCCTATGGGTATCACCACAATGGGGATTGTGGAGATTTGGTCTGGGAACCAAGCTATCTCTGAGATTCATTGGACCTCTCCAGATTGTCTGCAAAGTGGGAAAGGTGGAATACCATCTAGCTCTTCCCCCACAGATGCACTAGGTGCATAATGTTTTCCATGTGTCACAGCTGAGGAGATACATATATGATCCATCCTACTTTATCAACTAGGGAGAGTTAGAAATGATGATGCAGTGACGTTTATGGAGTTCCTAGTGAAGATAGAGCATCTAAAAGAACGAGTCCTTCATGGCCGGTGGATCTCTTTAGTACAAGTTCGGTGGCATCACGAGAACCTCTAGGAGAGAACTTGAGAGAGAGAAGCTTATATTTGTGCTCAGTACCCTCATTTTTTTGGTTTTCCTTGTTTTGGATTTCGAGGAAATAAAGCACAAAGTTGGGGAGAATGTAATGTTCCAGAATTTTTGTATATTTTTTTCATTATATGTAATTATTACAAGACCAGAAAATTTTAGGACACATGATTTCGTGGCCCGGAGTGCCTAAAATAATCCATAAAAAAGTGTTAATCTTAAAATAGTGTACATGAGTATTTTCTAGAAAAACGTAAATAACTCTTAAACGGGTTCCCAAATCATAAATATGAGGGAACCATTGCATTCAGGATGGCGGGTTTACCCTAGGCGTGACTTAAGATTAGTCGGTGCAGACCTCTGATGAGAAAACCCGAAAATAGCATAATCGTAAATAAAATAATTAAATAAAATTATTTTATTTTTTAGATGCTTATAACTCACGAAAGGTGACTCAAATTAAAAATCTCAGACCACCACTGAACTCGTGAGGGTATTCTTTCCTTAGGAAGATCCAAACATTGGCTAGCGCAGGTCAACAATGGAAGTTAGTTTTTGGGCGAAAAAAATAACAATTATTTTATTTTTAAATACTATAACTCCTAAAAAATAAATCATATTGGAAATCCATGAGTACCGTTGAGCTCATGAGGGAATGGTCCATTTAGGAAGAGCCTAACCTCGATCGGTACAGGTCGAGGGTGACTGCAATTAATTTTGGAACTTTTTTAAGGTACGATCAGTAAATGTGCAGGCAACAATTTCTATCTTTTGAACTGGTTCTTGGAATTGATATCCGAGGGAACCTTTGAACTCACAGCACTGGGAATTTCTTATGTGAGGATTCACATTGACTGCAATAGGTCGAGTGAAAATGTTAGTTTTTGAAACTTTTAAGAATTAATAAAATAAAAAAATTGTTATTTTCTTTTATCCTACCACCTATTGAGCGGGAGTGGTGGGGACCATAGAGCTAGTCAAAAATTTAATATGGGATATTAAATTCACGGTTACACTTTGGTTACCGAACCACCCCTCGTGCAATTAATGTGACAAATTAATTATGTCAATTATTGAACCTCATTAATTCCTAAGTGCATTACTCACCCTTTCCCCCCCCCCTTATTTAAATGGGGATTGGGGTAAAGTTTTTGTCACTGCTTCATCAGGTGAGTAAACTCTATAAAAATGATGTGACAACTTCCACTAATAAAGACAGAAGCTCGAGAAACAAATAACCGAGATCGAAGAAATGCCGGTGACTTCATCGAACATAGAATATTCTTCCACTACCGCTACTTCTCCAATGAATCATGAGGTGAAGGGTTTGTTGTAGGAGTTGTCTTTGAGGAATTAAAATTTTTGGAACTTGTCACCATGTTAACACGGAAGGCACATTCCAAAAAAACAAGGCCCATGACCTTCGCCAATTTGTTCTTTTTGTGTTCTTTGGGGGAAAATTCTTTAACTCATCAGAATCTAGAATCTTGGAGTCGTGCAACGATGGCGGCATCCCCGAGAGCCCGTAGGCGAATGTGGACAACTAAACTCATGACACAGACATCCAAATCGATCACATGTCACAAAATTCGACAACACTGGATTTCAAAAATTCATCTCATTAATATATTTAAAATATAAAACTCAAAAACAATTTATGAATTATTCTAGGAATCATTCATCATATTTCTAATTCATAACCCCCATAACTGACACAAATCATAATATACCCCAAAATTTGGACATCCATTACTATAATCTTAAAATGAAACCTAATTATATATTCTATATCGATAAAACTATCATAAATAGAAATTAATAAAATACATACCAATAACTAAAGCTGAAACATATCCTCAAATTGAATGCAAAGACCCTAGGGATCGAGACATTAAAAATATAGAACCTGAAATAAACTAGGGTTTAGAAAATAGCGTGAAGATGTGGGGGAGGAGAAAGAAGAAAATGAAAAGAGGATAAAATAATGGAGCAGGAAACCAAAAAACCAAAAAGAGGACCGAGCCAGAAATACACCCTCTAATGTACACAGTGGAACCCAAACAAGTAAATAAAGAGATATGAGCATAAGAAAATAACATACCTTAGACTAAAGGCTTGATTTCCCAGAGAGAAGGTTAAGAGGGAGTGACGATGGCACTAGACTTATGTAAGTGCTTGAGACGCACAACTAAAATCATTTCGGTAAGGGTTCTTTTAAAAATATAGGGATGTGTTTTATCAGTGTGGAAAAAGAGGGGTTTTATCAGTGCTAAATTAATAAGCACTGGTGAAAGACCTCTTTATCTTGGATTTTTTTAGCATTGCTGAAAATCACATTTATTAGTGCTAAATGAACATTGATAAAATCTTTATTTATTAGTGTTAAATATTATTTATATTATTTATGGGCTTTTAAGAAATATTTATAATTATATTTATAAATAAAAATATTTATAAATATTTTTATAAATATTTTTATATAACTATAAATGTATTTATATCATTATATAAATTTATATAATTATATATGTATTTAATAAATATATGTAAATATAAATATAAATATATTATATATATTAAATATATTAAATATATTATAATTGTATAAATATTTGAATATATAATTATTTATTTGTAAATATATACACAATTTTAAAAAATTATATTTATTTATTTAATATTATAAATATTTAATTTTATTAAAATATTTTTAAATATATTTATAATTATTATTTTTAATTATAAATATATCTATAGTTGTGTATATATACAACAAAAAAATATAAATAAAAATATAGTTAAAATATTCCTCATTTTAAAATATCTATTCTAATTTTATAATTATAAATATAATAATATATTTATATATATATGTATAATAAATATATATATATAAACACAAATATAGAAAATATATTCTTCATTTAATTATATTTATTATAATTTTATAATTATTGATATATTTACGTATTTATATATAAATATTTAAATACTTTTAAAAAAATTATATTTAGTTATTTATAATTGAAAATATATAAATTTATAAATATAGTAAATTTAAATTTATAAATATATTTAGTGATAATTATTTATTTAAAATTATATTTTTTTCATTATTAATGAAGATATAATTATCAATTCATTAATATTAAAAATCCGTGATAATGAATAATTAAAAATGTGTAGACTTTAAAAATATAGAAAACATTTATATATTCTGTTATTTATTATAATTATTAAAAAAGTAAAATATGGATACATATTGAAATGAATATGAATAAATGATTAAAATATTTAAAAATAGTAAATTAATATGTATAAATAAATAGTATAAAATGATTAAATTCCGAAAAAACATGAAAAATATAAAAAATTAACAAAATAACACTAATACAATTAATATTAAAAATAAATAATTACAATTTAATGATTAATAGAATAATATATTTTATATATTATGTTACTAAATGAAATTCTAAAATGAATATTAAAATTCGAATAAAATGTATAAATGATTGGTGTATGTGCTTCTATATCCTACAATGGCCTGAGGCCTTCATTTTTTATTGATTTTTGATAATCCACTATTCAAGGGGTGAGGTGAAACCCTTACAATGCCAGTAGTTGTAAGTATTATATGGCCCATAGGCCTTAGAGGAATTCATTGCTCGTAGGCTTCACACATTACATACAACCCAGACAAACTACTTGGAACTGCTTTTCCCCAGCATCTTCATCATAAAATTAGCTCTCCACCTTCGCACGACTATTTGATAGTCTTTCTCATGCTTGTAAAGGCTTGTATCGATGGCAGGTGCCATACCCTTTTATTTGTGTAATCCATTTAGCTTCTACTAGGGTGAAAGCTCCTTGCTCCACCTCCTGCTAATGCTTCTTCCATATGGGTTGTCTGGTTTGTATCTGCACATAAGGTGCCCTGAAGGCCTTGAGGTGGCCTGATGGCCTTACTGAACCAAAGGCATTGGTGGCCCGAAGGCCTCTAAGGACTCAGGGAACAAATCAGTGGCCCGAAGGCCCAAACAGGGGAATATTCTCGGCTACTATAGTGCCAAACTGTACATGCTTCTGTTCCCGCTATAGTACATGCTACAGTTCTGCATAGTTCCTACTACAGTATCTACTATAGTACTACTATAGTATCTGCTATAGTATTGCTATAGTAGCTTCTATAATAATAAAAAATTAGCTTCTACCTGAATTTGATCCCGGGTCTCTTGGATGCATTTAAGGAGAACCTGGAAATTAACATCTGCCTGATACAACACTATTTCTATATCTGATTTAATTATTTATGTAAATATTTGTTTCTGAAATTATATTGTGTGTATATATATACATATATACATATATAATTAGGATATATGTCATATTTATCTTTGAAATTATATAATTTGTATCGTCTATTAAGTAAATAAAAAATAATAAGAATTAATAAATTCATAAACAATAATTGTTGTCAATTACATAAAAAAATTTAAGAAATATAAAATGAATATTTATCTATGTTAATCAATAAATCTAAATTATATGAAATACAACGATATTAAAAAATTAAATGTTAATGAATAAAATATTATAAATAAATATTGAAAGTGGATAAAATTACAATCGCAATGAACAATGAATGATTGTAAATGAATAAATGAAAAAAAATATTTTAAAGAACAATTGAAAATATTAATGAATAATTAATATTAAAAAAGAAGAAACATAAAAAGTGATAAATAGTAGATATATAATTTAAATATAAAAAATGATAAAAAACCCAATTAAAAATATAATTTATATTAAATATATTATGTTAATAAATATTATTCCAAAATGAATATTAAAAATTAAATTAGTTATAGAAATATTATTTTTTTGTGCATTGTATATAAAAATGTGTTAATTACATATATATGTGCGTGCAATCAATGGAACACACATTTGATATTTGTTAAATTGAAAAATAATATGATGTTCAATTTAATGTCCATTACTCGATACCATTAGTCAATATTTTTAATTAATATTATTTTTAATTATAATTTTTTTAAATATATGTCTTATTTAATGTATAGAAAAGTATTTTATATTATATAAATCATATATTTGGGAGTAATATATATATTTATATATGTATATATATATATGCATGTGTGAATTTATTTATATAATAAAAATATTAACTGTATTAATAGAAACATATGTATAAAAATCATTTGTATTTTAATGTCCATAATTTTCTATATATTTTTTATTTTATGGAATTATTACGAGACCGTGAAATCTGACGACACGTGATTCTGTGTCCCGTAATGCCCAGAATGATCTGTCGAAAAAGTGTTAAGATTAAAATAGCGTGCATGAGTAGTTTTCCTACAAAAGTGGAATAACTCTTAAACGGGTTCCCAGATTAGAAATTGGAGGCACTGTTGCATTTAGGATGGTCGGTTTACACTAGGGGTGACTTTAGTTCAGTCGGTGCAGGCCTCTAGTGATAAAACCTAAAAATTGCATAAAAATAAATAAAATAATTAAATAAAATTATTTTGTTTTTCAAATGATTATATCCCATGAATGGAGGCTCATATTAAAAATAAGAGACCACTACTGAACTCATGAGGTTATTCTTTCCTTAGGCAGATAATAACTTTGGATGACGCAGGCCAACAATGGAAGTTAGTTTTTGGACGCAAATAAAATAATTAAGTAACAATTATTTTAATGTTTAAATCTATAACTCCTAAAAGGTTACTCATATTAGAAATTTGAGAGTACCATTGATCTCATGAGGATGTTTTTCCCTCAGGCAGAGCCTAACCTCGACCGGTGCAGGTTGAGGGTGAGTGCTATTAAATTTTGAAAGTTTATTTATGATACGTTATGAAAACGTGTGGGTGGAAATTTATATCTTTTGAACAGGTGCTCAGAATTGAAATATGAGGGCACCGTTGAACTCACACTGCTGGGATTCACTTAAGAGAGGCTTCAATTTGACCGCAGTAATTCGGGTGAAAATATTATTTTTTGCAACTTTTAATTATTAATAAAATAACAAAATTGTTATTAACTTTTATCCTACCACCTCTTGAGTGGTGGTGGTGGGGAAAATGGGGGTAGTCAAACATGTAATATGGGATATTAAATGCTTGATTACACTTTGGTTGCGTAAGCACCCCTAGTCCATTTAATGTGTTACATTAATTACGCCAATTAATGTCCCTCATTAATTTTACAGTGTGATACTCGCCCTTTCCCCCATTTATTTAAATGGTTCTTAGGGTAAAGTTTTTGTCATTGTTTCATCAAGAAAGTAACATCTCGCGAAGTGACTCGACACCTTCTACTGAAAAATTTGAAGATAGGTGGAAATAAACCTGGATCGATGAATGTTGGTGGCTTCATTGAACGCGGTATCTTCTTCCACCACCACTACGTCTCTGAAGAATCTCGAGGAAGGAGGTTTATTGTTGAAGTTTTCTTTGATGAATTAAAATTACTCCTGCTTGTTACCATGTTAACACTTAGGGCATGGACCAAATGAACAAGGCTTGGACCATCAGCCATTTCATTCTTGTTGTGTTCCTTGGGGGACTACTCTTCAACTCATCAGAATCTATAATGTGGGAGCTGCACAATGATTGCGGCATCCCAGGGAGCCTGTAGTCACAAGTGGAAGTTAAAACATAGTTTTAGAGTGTTGTAGGTGCCCCACAGAATATGTGTCGATGTGGAACCGGAGCTCCGGTTCCAATGACCGGCGCTGGCGGACAAGGGTGGTGGCCAGAAACCACCAGCCACGGTGAAAGAACAGTGCCACAGTGGTCAGACAGGCGGCTGGCATCGGCCGACCATGGTGGTGGAGGGGGCGCACCGTCGTGCGCTACACTTAAGGGTGCAATGGCTCGAATCCACGATGATGCAGGGGACCCGCTCCCTGCGAGTTCTGTGGGTGATGAGGTGGTGCCACCTATCACCACCAATAAAGGAGACGAACAGCTCCTTTGAGCTGTTAGGGAGCAGCAGACCGCATGACCCCATGTGGGCCATGCAAGTCGGTGGGCCATGCCCGTCACAACCCCGCCCCACCAGGGAAGGCCAGTTCGGGTCAGAGACGGACTGGGTCGGGTCCACCCATGCTGGGTCGGACTGTACCCAGACCCCACTTGATTGCAGATACACTTAATAGGTCATATCTTTTAAACCGGATGTCTGTTTGACAAAGTTTCTGTGGCGTTGTGATCATTAGAGAAAGAAAATTCTTTTGAAATACCCCACATGACTTTTATAGAAATTCTAAATTTGGCTGGGTTGGATCGTACTCGAATCCAACCGGGACCTCATCATTAAAATAACTATAGCTTTTAGGCCAGGTGTCTGATTGACAGGCCATCTATTGAATTAGAATTCTTATTACATAATGGATCATCAGGTTACTTCTTTGTCGAACTTACAGGTGGTTGAGGCATGGTTGATAACCAGAGGAGAAGAACCATAGTGTTTCTTATAGTGAGAGATAGGATAGCTACCCACTTGATGTCTTGTGGTGAAAGTATTCCATACTACTCTGCTACTGTAGAGAGAGGACTCCCCACATCATGAGTGTGGGTTTGTTTCCATCTAATTGGTTTATCTATCATTGGATTCAGTACTCCCCTTTCAGACTAGGTTGCGGGTCTTCCAGACATAACTCACATAGAGTCAGGTACTCTCATACCGGTTAGGGTGCGGGTCATCTATGTTAGCAATAGATACTCCCCTATCAACCTAGGATGCGGGTCCCCCTTATAATGTGATACAGTATAGTCAGTACTCCCCTGTTGTTCTAGGGAGCAGGTCCTCCAGCTTGGGGTTGGTACTCCCAAGACGTACTAGGGTGTGGGTCCCCCATAACGAAAAAACTATAAGATTTGTACTCCCCTACCAGGTAGGGTGAGGGTCCTCATATATAGATTTGGTAGTCTCATATTGTGCTAGGGTGGGGGTCCTCTTGCCTGGGGTCGGTACTATCCTGACATACTAGGGTGTGGGTCCCTCACAATGAACAAACTACCAGAGTTGTACTTCCCTACCATGTAGGGTGCATGTCCTCACACATAAATTCGGTACTCCCCTATAATTCCAGGGTGTGGGTCCTCTATCCTAGGGTCGGTACTCCCCTAACGTACTAGGGCATGGGTCCCCCACAGCAAACAAACTACTAGATTTTTACTCCTCTATCGGGTAGGTTTTGGGTCCTCACAGATGGAGTAGTACTCCCCCTTCTCTGAGTAGCGATGGGTAGTGGGTCCTTCAGTGGATTTGGAGCTCTCTCGACTGTAGGGCACAATGTCAAGGAGTGGGCCTCTTCACTTGCATTCCCTTGGTTTGCCTCAGGCGCAAGACTATGACTGCGAGACCTCAAGTGTCGGGCACTAGAGGCAGTTCTAGCAGAAAGTTCCCGATGGAGTATGACCATTCGGAAATTCCATTAGGAATGGTTGAGTTGTACTTGATGGAGTACATCTATCAGATGGGTGCCATCAGGGATGTCATGTTCAAGGAGCCTATACTCCTGATCCTTGAGTTATGCTGTGAGCCTTCTTTGGAAATCATTGAAATAGCTTGAGGTTGTGGCCTTATGTTTCTTTGTGGATTAGATGAGTATATCTAGTTTGACCTAAGTATTTTTCTTTTTGATTTGTGTTTGAGATAATCATTTTGATTTTTCCATTTTGGAATTCTGAGAGGCCATCAGGGGTCTCAGGGTCCCTATTGGGTATTTTTATACTCACCCCTGGACGGGCACCGCCCACACCATGTTGAGTTTTGTGCAGACGATGGGTAGCCTTAACTGAGACTTGGGAAGCCAGGACATGACGTGGATGAAGGCAACTGGTGGACGAGGAGAGCTGCATAATGAGATGTACCTATCATTCAGGTAGGATTCTTGGTGGATGATCATAGGATCAATTTTCTGTTTCAATTGTAGTTGTATATTTTCTATTGGGCTTGTATTCCAGCCCTCTACTTTTTTGAAACACATTTACTACTGCAGTTAACATCGTGCTAAAAATTTTTTGTGTTCTTGTACTGTGTGATTGTACATGTTTAAAGGCAATGCCTTCCTATTTTAGGGATACACCTTTCTGGTTTCAGTCGCCTTCCAAGGTGGGCTTGGGGTAGTCAAGACACATGTCATGTGGGAAGGGTCACAACATAGTGGTATCAGAGGAGTCAGTTCTACTGAAGAACTAGGACATTGATCATTCCAATGGATAAATAGTGTTATGTGTTTTGAGTGTGGTTTCCAGTTCAGGGATTCCAGTATTGGTGCAGCGGATGACATATCCATACACAAGTACCGTGAATTCTGATTTCTAACTTGGATCACAAAAACAATGATTTCATGTGTTTTGGAAATGTTTTACTTTTGATATCTTTTGAATCATCTCACTAGGTATAACGTATTGATCATGGTTTAGTTTTATTCTCTTTCCAGATGCCACCACACAGATAGCCATCTACGATTCCAATGCGTGATCATCTAAATGATCCACAGTGTGATGAGGCTTTAGTACAAGTATTGTTGCTTGAGATGGTACCTTTAGGAGGTGTCCAAACGATACCACTAAATGTTGGATAGATATTACTACCGTCACTACTATTAGAGAAAAAATGTTTCCTCAGTTCCTTAAAAATGTTTTAGAGACTGATAAACCTCATGTTCTGAGGAGATCCTGACTCACAGGCGGAAAAGGACTGGACTGAGGTGGTGAAAAAGTTTCTATCTACCTAGGGCACCATATGATCAGATGGTCGACCTGGCAGTGAGGATTCTACGTGGCTCCTCAGAGCAATGTAAGGTTTTATGTTAGCATTATCTTACAATGAGGTTGCATTTTTTCAGAACAGAGCTTGAGAACCGTCTTTAGTGAAGGGGGAATCATTCTAAAAAAAGATAAGGCATATGTGTTCCCAAGAGTTTCTACATCTTCGATAGGATGCCATGTTGATAACTAATTATTCTTCGAGGCAAACCAACTATTCTGGGAACTCGATGAATGTGGTACAACTAGCGCTTCTGGGATCAGACATCTATGCAAGAAGTTTTTTGGTACATCTCAGATAGCCCTATTCTAGTTTGAATACCTACTTATATTATGGTGCGAGAGAGAACTTTTTTGGTTGAAAATTATTTGGCTGAGCATATACAACCAGTGAATGTCCGCAGTGGTAAAAGGGGAAGCCAACGTTAGTCTTGGAGACTTTGATGTATAAAATGTTTTAGGAGGAGAAAGTGATAGTGACAAATGAATCTTCCATGAAACATAAGTGGAAGAGGATATAAGATAGTAATAGAAGGTGGAATACATTTCAATATGTTACAACCAACACCCCAATGTGGCCCCACCAAACATAGGGATCCAGATGAAAGTAGAAGGGAGTAGCTGCATGCAGTCAAGAAGTGTTACCCAAGGTCTCTAAGAATGATTTCAGGTACCATCAGTGTCTACTACATGCTGTCAAATTAATATACATAGGTACTAATCATTCATTATTGTCATTAATCTGGTTCAAGACCTAGAGTTTCTGGTTAAACTATTGCCATGACCCTTACGTCTAGAGATAACTTTTGAAGGAGACTCAGTAATCACACTTATTCCAATGGTGTGGTCTGGCCCTGAGGAGAGAGTTTCATTTGGAACCTCTTGGTGGCAGGCTCAAGGCCTTACGACGTTAGTTTGGGAATGGACTGGACATCTATAGTTCATACTCAGATTTACTATTTCAGGAAAAAGAATGTGGTATATCTACAATGTTGGAATGGGGTTTTCCATGGTTGCATAAAAAAATAAAACACACGCATAATAGGATAAACTCAGTCAAAGGAGGGTGTAATCTATCAATCTTGAGTCAGCCAACCTTACCCTCATGTTAGCAGGAGTTTTAAGTTTTCAGTTCCCAATAATAGTGGTAGAGTGTAGGAACATCTTTTCAAAAGATGTTTTCAGGATTACCTCCCTGAATAGATGGGGAATTATGTATTGTCTTGTAACCAGTGAAAACACCGATATCCACAACTACATATAGGATGTCTCTCACATAGCTCCAGAAGATGAGAGTTTAGAATGGGGATGTGGTGGCATATGCACTCCACAAGACGTCTGGTTTATAGCATCTTAGTGAGGAGTCAGAGTAGCTTGTTGTGTTACAAAAATCCCTCATGGATAGGAATGTAGTATCTTACCTTTAGTCTATAACTGTCACTCCCCCACACATTCAGTGAGTTTGGGAGGCACCACTTGGGGATGTGGACTGCGAGGCCCGACGTGCTCAGATATCCTCAGGATGGTCTCCTAAATGATTTTCTGAAGGTGGGGAGCACATCATCCTTTTCATAATATGCACTATGGTACCACTGACGCTACCAAAGGAGGTGTTGATGGAGTTCCACACATCCCCTTTGGTGGTATATCCTAGTGTGGAGAAGATGTAGAAGGACCATCGATGTAAGTACTAGATTCTAGGGATGAAGACTACACAGATCTATCATAAGTCATATGCCAACAAGAGACAGAGACCCTTTGATTTTGAGGAGGCAGTCGATGTATTCCTACAGGTTTCACCACGATGGGGATTCCTGAGATTTGTCTAGGGAAGAAAGCTATCTATGAGGTTCATCAGACCTCTCTAGATTCTCATCATATTTGGAGAGGTGGCGTACCATCTATCTCTTCCCCTAAGATGCACCAGGGGCATAATGATTTCCATGTATCATAGCTGAGGAGATACGTGCATGATCCATCTCACCTTATTGACTTGGGAGAGTTGGACCTGATGATGGGGTGACTTTTAATGAGTTATCGGTATATATTGAGCATAGATAGGAGTGAGTCCTTCGTGGCCAGAAGATCCTTATAGTGTAAGTTTGATCGCATCATGGGAACCTCAAAGAGAGAACATGAGTGTGGGAGGCTTAGATTCGTGATCAATACCCTCATTTTTTTCCATGTTTTGGATTTTGGGTTTGTAAATCCATACATTGGGGAGAATGTAGTGTCCCAAAATTTATGTATATATATATTTTTTTATTTTTAATAATTGAAAAACTGTGAGATCTTAAGACACATGATTCTGAGGCCCAGAGTTCCCAAAATGATCCGCCGAAAAAAGTTTAAGCTAAAAAAATGTGTGCGAGTTGTTTTTCTGAAAATGTGCAATAACTCTTAAACATGATTTGTGGATTAGAAATCTGAGGGCACCATTGCATTCAAGATGGCATGTTTACCCAAGGTGTGACTTAAGATTATTCAGCCCAAACCTTCGGTGAGAAAAAATGAAAATAGAATAACCGTAAATAAAATAATTAAATAAAATTAATTTATTTTTCAAATGCTTATAACTCAAAAATGGTGACTCAGATTAAAAATTTGAGACCACTACTGAACTCATGAGGGAATGCATTCCCTATTCACATCCTAGCTTTGGCTGGTGCAGTTCAACAGTGGAAGTTAGTTTTGGGCCGTAAATTAAATAATTATGTAACAATTTTTATATTTTTATATTTTATAAGTCCTAAATGGTAACTCAGATTGGAAATTCAAGAATATCGTTGATCTCATGAGGGTGTGTTTTATTTATCCAGAGCCTAACCTCTACTAGTGCATGTCGAGGATGACTATTAATAATTTTGGGAATTTTTTAAGGTACATTTAGTAAACGTGCATGAGACAATTTTTATCTATTGAACCAGTGCTCAAAATTGAAATCGGAGGGAACCTTTGAACTCGTAGCGCCGAGATTCACTTAAGTGAGGATTCACTTCGACTACTGAAGGTTGAGTGAAAAAGTTAGTTTTGATATTTTAAGAATTAATAAAATAAAAAAATTGTAATTTTATTTTATCATACCACCTCCTGAGTGGCAGTGGAATAGACCACAAAGGTAGCCAGACATTTAATATGAGATATTAAATGTGTGGTTACACTTTGGATTCATATCCACCCATCATGAAATTAATTTGGAGCATTAATTACATCAATTAATGAACATAATTAATTCCTTGGTACATTACTCACCCTTTCCCTCCTTTATTTAATTGGGTCTTGTGCTATAGTTTTTTTCATGGATTTATCAAGTGAGGAAACTCTGAAAATGTGACACGACACATTTCACTTACAGAGATGAAAGCTCGGGTAGCAATTAACCAAGATCAATCAACGCCATAGGCTTCATTGAACGTAGAATCTTCTTCCACCACTGTTACATCTCCAACGAATCTCAACGAAGGGGGTTTATTTTTGGGGTTTTCTTTGATGAATTAAAATTCCTCCAACCCGTTACCATGTTAACACAGAGGGCCCATGCCAAACAAATAAGGCATGAACCCTCCACTGCTTCGTTCTTATTGTGTTCTTTGGGGGACAATTCTTCAACATTTCCGAATCTCAAATTTGGGAGTTTCTTATCGATGATGGCATCCTGGGGAGCCCACATGCACAAGAATAAGTGAAAACAGAGATCTAGATCATTACTGGAGCACTGTAAAGGAAGCCCCAGCATGGCAGTGCCGATGGCCGGCTTGGGCGGACAAGGACGTCGGCCGGCAAATGCCGACTGTGGTGGAAGAATGACGCCACTCAGCACTGTGATGGTCTGACAGGCGGCCAACAACGGCCGACCACGTAGGTGGAGGTGGCGCACCATTGCACTCTATACTTAAGGGAGTCATGACTTAAAGCCATAGTGAAGCAGGGTACCTGCTCCCTATGGGTCCCATGGGTGATGAGGATGTGCCACATGGCACCACCAATAAAGGAGGTGAATGGCTCCTTTCAGCCGTTTGGGAGCTGAGGAATGTGCAACCATGGGTGGGTCATGATAGATGGCTGGTCAAGGTCGTTGCTGACCAGCCCAACTAGGCGGGGCTGGGTCAAACCCAGACAGGCTGGGGTCGGTTCGGTCTGACTGGGTCGGACCAGACCTCGGACCCCTCTTGGGCCCAGATGCGCTTAAAAGGAAATATTTTTCCAACCATACATTCGTTTGATGATCCTTCTATGAAACTAGGATTATTATAATGAGACTGTTCTTTTTAAATAATATATGTGACTTTCAGAGAATGGTGGAGTTTGTCCGAGTTGGATCATACTCGAATCCAACCTGACTCCCGGCACTAAAATGCCTAGAGCATAAAGGACGGGTGTCCGATTGATGCATTGTCTGATGTGTCAGAACCCTTATGACATGATGGATCATTGAGTTACTTTTTTTGAACTTCTTGGTGGTTGTGGTATGGCCAATCAGTGAAGGAGAATAACCAGAGTGTTTCTTGTTGTTAGAGTTATGATGGATACTCCCTTAATGACTCAAGGCGCAGGTATTCCTTACTCATCTACTCTGGTAGAGACAGGACTCCCAATTTCATGAGTTCGGGTTCATTTATCTCATATTGGTTTATCTATATTTGGAGTCGGTACTCCTCTATTGGACTAGGGTTCAAGTCCTCCATAGAAAGCTCACATAGATTCGGGTACTCCGCTACCGAGTAGGGTGCGGGTCCTCTATGTTAGGATTAGGTATTCCCCAATCAAACAATGGTGTGGGTCCTCCTTATGCAATGATACCTCAGATTCGGTACTCCCCTTCCATTCTAGGGTGTGGGACCTCTAACATGGGGTCGGTACACCTCTGACGTACAGGGGAGAAGGTCCACCCTGTCGAATAATCTACCATTGTTGTACTCCCTTACCGGGTAGGGTGCGGGTCCTCACATATAGATTCAGTACTCCCCTGTCGTACCAGGGTGTGAGTCCTATAGCTTGTGGTTTATACTCCCCTAACATACATGGGTGCAGGTCCCCCACATTGAAAAAACTACCAGTGTTATACTCCCTAACAAGTAGGGTGCATGACCTCACACATAGATTCGGTACTCCCTTGTTGTGCCAGGGTGCGGTTCATTTAGCCTGGGGTGGATACTCCCCCGACGTACTAGGGCGTGTGTCCTCCACAACAAACAAACTACAAGAGATGTACTCCCCTACCATGTAGGGTGCATGTCCTCACATATAGAGTAGAATTACCATGTCTCTGAGTAGCGATAGGGAGAGGGTCATTCAGGGGAGTTGGAGCTCCCTCGACTATAGGACACAATGTCGAGGTTTGGGTCTCTTCACATGGTTTCCCTTTGTCTTGCATCAGGAATAAAACTGTGACTGTGAAACCTCTAATGCAGGGCAATAGAGATAGTTCTAGAAAAAAGTTCGCAATAGAACATAACCTTTCCTATGTTTTATTAGGAATGGATGAGTAGTACCTAATAGAGTACATCTCTCAGACGGGTTCCATCAGGGATATATAGTTCATGGAGAGTGTACTCTAGATCCTTAAGTTACACTTTGAACCTTCTTTGGAAATCCTAGAAAAGGAATGAGGATAGGGACTTATGTTTCTTTGTGGGTGAGATGAGTATATCTGGTTTGAGCTAAGTCTTTTTCTTTTTCTTTGTGATTAATATCATGCTTATGATTTTTTCTTTTGTGAAGTTCTAAGAGTCTTTGGGGGGTATTGGGGTCCCTATTGGGTATTATTATACTCACCCATGCATGGGCTTCACCCGCATCTTATTGTGTATTGTGAAGAAAATTAGCATCCTTGACTGAGACTTGGGGAGCCAGGAATTGACGTGGATGGAGGGGACTGATGGACGAAGAGTGTTGTGTGACGAGATGTACCTACCCTTCAGGTAGGATTCCCGGTGGATGATGTCAGTAGTTTTTATCTATTTCCGTTGTAATTGTATCTCTTCAGTTGGGCTTGTATTTCGGTCCTCTACTTTTGGTGCACACTTTTACTATTGCAGTTTTACTTTGTGCTTGCATCTTATTGTGTCGTTGGACTGTGTGATTATACCGGTTTAAAGTCATTGCCTTCCCGTGTTCGAGATATGCCTTTCTAGTGCTAGTTGGAAACCCCTAGCCTATAGAAGGTGTGCTTGGGGTAGTCATGACACATGCCCCGGGGATGGGTCATGACAAGTATAGAATAATACACTACTACAAAACGTGTAATATATAATGTCAGACTTTATTAGAGCTTGCAACATGCACAGATAAAGGAAGTCTTAATTAGTGTTAAAAATTTAATGATAAAGGGTACCATTTATAAAGGCTAAAAATGTGGATAAAAGGTGCCATTTATGAGTAATTGTTATAGAACAGAAAATTGGTTTCCTTTATCAATGATTTTTTAGCAATGATAGTGGATACCTTTATCATATCATTAATTTTAGCACTTATAATGATCTATATCACATGAGAGAGTCCAAAATCGAAATAGTGCAAGACATAGCACTTCTTTATATATCATTCAACCGCACCACAAGCTCTGAACCCCATTGTGGGGATGGGATACAACAAACACTATACACACATATATGTGTATGTTCACAGACCCACACTTTCCTTTGCCCAACATCTTGTCTCGCTGGACTTTTCCAAATGTCATCCCCCAAATAGGTCGTACATGACTCAACCCAACTATCTGAGTAGTTACACGTCCCGACCTGGTCCATGCCATTTTTTTAATTAAACCAATAATCAAATATATGAATTTAAAATATAAAGAAATAAAATAATTAAAAAAAATACTAAATAAAAATGAATATACTAAATAATATTAATTAATTATAATTATATAATTATTAACACATTATATATATATATATTAAATATTAATAAATATTATATATTAAATATAGATATATTAAATCAATAAATTGAAATAATTAAATAAAAAAATTAAAAAAAATGAGTAAATTAAAAATATACTAAAAATTTATTAATTAACTAATTATTAATAAAAATGAATATATTTAATATATATATATTATAAATATTAATAAATAGCGTATATTAAAAATTGAAATATAAAATGAATAAATTTAAATAAATAAATAAAAAATTAAAAATAATAAATTACAGAATTATTAAAAAAAATTATTAACATATGAATTATTAATGAAAATGAATAATTACAATATATATATATATATATAATAAAGAGTAATAAATAATATATATTAAATATAAATATTCATCATATAAAAAATGTGATAATTAAAATCATATTAATGATGATTTTTATACATAATTATGCATTAATTTAATTGTTATTTTTATTATAGATATAAATTCATATATATTTTAATATTTATATATATATATTTATATATATGTATATCAATATAAATTTTATTCCCACAAATATTATTTAGATAACAGAAAATATATATTCTTACGTTAAATAAACAAAATATTTAGTGAAAAATGGTTTATAATTTTTAAATAATATTAACTAAGAATACTGACTACCTTTACTGAGGAATAGACTTATAATTTAATGTCAATTGATTTTTAAATTTTACTTTTATCAAATGTGTTCTCCATTTACTTCACACATACATTTATATAAAAAATGCACTTTTGTATATAACATACGCACATAATAATTCTGCAATTTATTTAATTTTAAACATTTATTTTAGAATTATATTTATTAAAATAATATATTTAATATATATTTTGTTACAATTTTGTAATTTATTTCATATTTTTTTGGGTTTTAATCAATATATAATATTTAAAACTTTTTAAAATATTGTTTTTTGAATTTTGTCATTTTTAATATTATTTATCCATTAATAACCATATTATTTTAATAATTTTGTAATTTATTCATATTCAACATTTTCATTATTCAATATGATTTCAATGAAACACATATTCAAATTTATGTATACATATTTATTCATTGACATTTAAGGTTTTTGATATGGTAATATTTTACATAATTAACATGAATTGTTTTAACATATATAAATATTCATTTTTAAATTTTTAAAATTATCTATATAATTAATAACATGTTTCCTTTTTTAAAATTTATTCTTTATTTTTATTATTATTTTTATCAATATAGGCTACAAATTATATAATTTCATCATTCAATTTAGCTAAAACATGTGTGTGTGTGTTCAAATTAATTTATCACACAAAAATATTTAATTAATTTATCAAATCTTATATAGAATTGCATTGACCTCATATTAACACAATTTATTCACATTTTAATATTCATTTTATTATTTTCATTAGTTACATAAAATATTTTATATATAATGATTTTAATCGGGATATTTTAGTTATTTATTTTTAATATTATTATAGCTAGTATTATTAATTCATTTCTAATTGTTTTATTTAATCATTTTCTAATATATATTTCTGAATATTTATTTACTATTTTTTAATATTCCTAATAAGAACTCGCATTAATTTGGAGATATATCGACATAATTTTTAACAGTTACTATAATTAATAAAACCTATTCCTTTTTTCAATATTTTTAAAGTCTACCCATTTTTAATTATTTAATTTTACTCTTTTTTGAAATTCATCCATTTAATATAAAATATTCATTAGTAATGATAAGAATATAATTTTTAAATAAATATTTATAAATAAATTTATTTATAAATTTATATTTACTAATATAGACAATCATATATCTATAATTATAAATAAATGAATACATTTTTTTTGTAAATTTTTATATAATAAAAATGAATAATTATATATTTAAATAATAATTATATTTAAATGATGAATATATTAAGTATATTTATATTTATATTTATATATATTTATTAAATATAAATATAATTTTATAAATATATAATGATATAAATATATTCAGAGTTATAAAATTATAATACATATATTTAGATAATAATAATTTTTTCTATATTTATATTTATATTAATTTTTTAAATATATATAATGATATAAATATAATTATAAAGAAAAGTAATTAATTATAAATAGTTATATACATATACTTATAAATAAATTTAAAAAATTATATAATTATATAATTATAAATATATATTTAAATAATTATAAAATTATAATAAATATAATTAAATTGTACACATATTTAGAGATATTTTTATTTTTATATATATATTTGAAATAAAGATATATTTATATAAATATATATTATGATATTAATATATTTAAAATTATATTCAAATATTTATAGATATATTTACAGATATATTTATTTATCAATACAAATGTTATTCTTTTTTATAAAAATCCATCTTTACCATCGCTATTGTTGTAGTGCTGATAAATGAGGATTTCATTAGCATTTGTTTAGCTTGAGTAAAACCATTTTATTTTTGTTTGTTAATCTAGCACCGATAAAACCCCTCTTTATAAATTCCCCTTCCATAGCACTGATAAAACACCCCATGATCCTTTTAAAAGAACCCTACCTAAACTGAATTTAGTCACAACTCTCAGGCTATTGTGGAATTCTAGTGCTGCCGTCACCTACTCTTGACATTCTCTTGGAAGAATAATGCCTCGAATATAAGTTATTTTATGTGTTTTCTCTTCCCCTCCCATTTCTTGCTTGTTTGGGTTCCACAATGTGCATTAATGAAGCATTTTCCTCGCTCAGTGCACTAATGGGTTCCACGGTTTCCTTCTTCTTCATTTTAACCTTCATCAATGATCTATATTCTCATGTCTTACTCCTCTATACTGTTCTCTAATCCATATTTCGTCTCAGGTTATGAACTTTTAATGTCTCAGTCCTTAGGGTGTTTAGTTTATATTTTTGGACACTGTTGATTATTAGTTATTGGTATATATTTTCCTTATTGATATTTATTATGGCTATATGGTTATAGATTCTGGAATTAGTTTTCAGTTTATTAGGATAGTTATTGAAGTCCAAATTGTGTTATATTTGTTTCTTTGGGCCAGTTCTGGGGGTTATAAATTAGTTACATGATGAGTGATTAGTGTAATAATTCATGGTGTGTTTTTGAGAAATGTATTGGATATATGGTCATGAGTTGTTTATTTGGGATCTGGTTTTGGTTGTATTTACTAACATGTGATCTAGTTTTATGTGTGTGTCACATGTTTAGTGTGTGCTTTAGTGTAAGGATTTCAAACATTGTGGTTCTCTAAATTCATGTAAATATTTCCTAGAAATTCATACTGGTGAGAAGTCATATGATGGCGAAGAACATATAGTAATTCCACATCTTCCATTATTTGTAATCTATTAAGGTTTTATGAATGGAATTTATATTGTATTTCATGGTTTCAATGGTATTTTTTATAACCAATTGTTTTGGTTTTTATGAATTGATTTATTTTTGTTACAAAATTTATGTGCCATTTTTTTAGGGGTTACTAATGATCATTTTGAATTTTAAAATATCTCTATTAATATTGGTAGGTGGTCTGAACACACCATGTGATTATCAGGTAATGTTTATAACATTTTTCCCTCTATTTTCAAAATATTTATATAATAGTCATATAATATTTTAAAAATAATAAAGGATGGTTTCCAATTATATTTTTATATAAATGATTACATTTATTCATTGGATTCACATGATTATTTATAGAGATCATCAATATATCTTTCATATTTTGGGTGAACATTACTTTATAAATTCAAATTTAGTGACCCCCTAAAAACCTATATTAATAATTGTAATAACATTACGTAAAATTAAAATCTAGTACCCCATATTTGAAATTGTCACATAACCCCATACTCTTAAAGTGTCACAGAATTTATCTCAACTTATTAATGGGAAGAAAAGGAACCCATTATTATGTTTCTATGAAATTATATCCTTCTGAAAACCTATTGTTAAGGGCCACCACATGACTTATAACATTGGTTTATTTTAATATAACTATAGTTGAATTTTTTTTACCTAATAAATACAATAATTGGAGTCGCTTATTCTCACTAAATTTTGAATAATATATCATTCAACAAATCATAGTTAACCTATGGTAAATAGTTTTCTAGTAGTTATTTGGGAGAAAAATTTAATAGGTGAGAAGAAATTATTTACAATGAATTACCACAAAAAGTATATATATGACCAGAAATCACACATTGAAAAAATAATGGTTTTATGGGAGTTCATGTGTGGATTTTATTTATGAAAAACCTATTCTAGAAATATTTTCCCATATGATGTTATTTATATTATTTTATCATTTCATTCCTCAATTCATAATCAAAAAGATTTAATAGTTTTTTTAGTTACTGCTATCATGTACCTTCTAAAACATGTAAACATAAATGACGTGTTGTTATATCTAGTGTTTATCATATGACATTTGTTGATATTTGAGTTACGAAGTAAAATATTAGCCATTCAAAAACCAAAAAACAAAAAAAATAATGATTTTCTGTTTTAAACATATAAAATTATTTCGAATTTATACTTTACAATCTCATCCCAAGGAATACCACTAGAATTACCAAGTACGATAAAATCACATGTGTGGTTCATTGTTTTTTTATATAAGTTGGCACTATTCATACATCTGATTATGTTCTACTAGAGGTTGTCCACACTCATGATGGGATATTCACTAATTCTTTTTAGTTTTACTTAAGTTTATGCTCTATTTGGGTTGAGATATACTATAAACCATCTATATAATATGATCATTAGGTTTTTATTTTTTTATTTTATATAAATAGTTATGCACAATTACATTCATTTTCATTCCTAATATAGCCTTTTTTGGTTAATGATTTATTCTTGAAGGTTTGACCTACCTATGAGTCATTATGAATTTATTTATATAATAACCATGACATAACTAAATATAAAAATGGTTAAGTGATTCCCCAACTATATTTTGATACCCACAATAGGAGACAAAAGTATTTGGAATCCCAGGTGTGCACTTAGGTTAGTAGTGAATGTGAATCTAGTGTCGTACAGTTTTTCAAGTCATGGATAATAAATTAAGAGTCATTTTTTACTTTTATTAATATTATTAATATCATGGATTCAAATTTATAATAATTTAATGATAATGAAACAATATTGATGTTTTTGAAATGTGATAAGCTTAAAATATTAAATAAAATAAAATGGTTGACTGAATATTATTTCTCTTTTAAATCATTATTCATTATATCAATAAAACACCACCTAGACAACCATAATTCAATGGTAGAAATTACTACACATAAATTCCACTAACTTGTTGGACCGACACATACAATGTTTATAGAAACCATCATAGTATTACCAATTTTTTTCATTGGATGTTTTCTTTTGTTATTTATTCCTCAGATCAAAGGACTTTTAATTTTCCTGGCATAATTTATTTGAACATTGAAATTGCAATATTTGCCTTATAATGAGTGTGTATAAGTCTATATAGCTAAGCCATATCAAGGTAGCACCAATCAAGGATCACCTCAAGGGACCAAGCTGATATTGCTACTTTTTCCAGCTTGTAGAAACAAACTACGAAATGGTTTCTGGTGCTTCGAAAACTCCTAGGCTGGGAATATTTAGGTATATTGAGAAAACATGCATCCTCATTAGATTCACCTTAAAAACACTTATTATTGAATTTTTTTATTGATACTCAACCCCTCTCTCTTTTAGACATTCATATATATTTCATGAACTACTTTGAGAATTAGTAATCCCATAATGGGTACTGATACTCAATTTTGATGAATTTAGATGATAACACCCACTGTCAGTGGAGTAATTCTTTTGATAAATTTAATCACTCATTTTCATAAAGAAAAATACAATTATTTGAAAAAATCAAATGTCGGGTTCCCATTATTATAATTATCTATAACATTCTCCATTAATTATGAATATCATTTGTTTATTTATATATTTTATGTAAAAATTGAATATTCTTTGAACTTAATATGGTGTATATGAATAAGTAATTGACACCTGATAATAATTTGAAAAAAGAGTATAAAGATGTAGTTAAAGAGATCATCATGTTTTCAATATATCATGGATACAACTCTTCTCAAAACCTTTTTTCCTTGTTTAAATTGTGTTATTCAAGAAAAATTAGTCCAACGGTTATGGAACAACATTTTATTTTTCAGGGAAAATATCATAGGTATAGATAGCAGACTAAACATTTGAAAAAATTGGACATTAACACCAATTGGGATAATAATGGTTTTTATGGCTCAATTTACATTAATACTAGTGTACATGATGATGGATATTATATGGATGAAATGAAAATGGAAATAAATGTTTAACAATATGATTATATAATGATTTTTGAGAAGTTAAATAGCATTGTTAAAAGTTCATTATACACCATATTTTCAGCTGTATTGAGTTTATATAATTTGAATGATGATAGTAGATGAATCAACATCATCTTTATAGAACTACTTGGAATCCTGAATGATATTACACCAGAATACAAAAAAATCCTTTTCAAACATGTGATGCTAAATGAATACCACATTCAATGGGTATGATATCTAAAAAATTACATGTGTGTGCATGTTATTTCATATTATTTTTCATGGACCATTAATTACATATAAAATTCCCTCTGTTGGGCATATATCAATACAAGAAAGATGAATCAAGTCCTTTGTAATATGTCTAGCACATTATTATCATACATTGGTTTTGAAGATTATATGGATGTTAGGAAACCACAATAAAATTGACATGGTATACAAATACATGAATTGAATATGGGAAAAGTACTCATCTAGAAGACTCACCTTAGTAGAAGAAAATGGATTACAAATATCTTGAAATTGGAAATGATCTGAAAAAAATCCATCTTTTATTATCTATAGATAAAATAAATCTTTTTGTTATAGGTTATTTCTCATAGTACATGCCCGTCCTATTGGTAAATTATAACATTTCTCCATGATTATGTATAAAGAGAAAATTTATTTTGTTTTCTTTTATTATATCTGGACCAAAATAATTTGGTAATGATACTGTATCTATTTTTCTATATTGATTGAATATCTAAAATTGATGTGGGATATATGTGTCAAAATGGATGATTCTCATAGAAGTGAAGAATTTACCTTGAGGGCCATGTTTTATGGGACGATAAATGAAATTCATACTTATAAAAAAATTTCATTCTATAGAATTTATAGAATGTTGTGGTGTCTCATTTATTAAGACTGATCACACTTAGTTTGGCTGAAACATTACTCAAAGGAAATATTTATAGGTAATTAGAAATTGTTTACTTCGAGGACGTAAATACTAATACCAGATGACAGTATTTGATGGGAATAACGAACAAGGCACAACTCCGTATCCACTAATGTATAATCATATATTTGAAAAAGTAAAATATATTTTCACATTTTTAGAAAAAAATTTTAAATAAAACCATAAGAAATATTTTCTTAAAAAGATATAATTTTTTTGGGAATTACAATATTGGTATTTTTAATACGTCAAACATTTTCTTGATTTCATGCATGTAAAAATAATTTTATTGTGTTACTAGAATTTTATGTAGATGTTATTGGAAAAAATAGATTGCATCAAGTCTAGTATTGACATTATTGACATGTGGATAAAGGAATAGTTGGCACTGGTGAAAGTTAAAGGGTGGTATTTTTTTCTCGAGATGTTTACACTCTATCCAGATTAGAGAAATTATAATTTATCAATTTACATAACATTGTAAAAGATAAAAGTGGTATTCACGAAATATAAATATTTTTGTGTTAATGACTAATTTTATGTTATAGGGACTAAAATCACATGACTGTTATTTATTGACACAAGATTCCCATCTCTTTACATTAAATTCTACCTAAAAATTTGCAACATATATTAACCAGCCTCTACTTATTTTTCAAATCCATTTGATGGAATGTTATAGACCTGGTGAAGTCACTAATCCAGTATAAGGAGGTTGTAGTCATATTATTTGAATTGTAAATGTTCCTCACACCATTATTATTTGATATAATTTTACATATGATAGTTCACCATGTAAGATTGGTTCAACTATTTGTTGCAGTCCATTACTGATGGATGTACCGAATTGAATGATATATGTAGATTTCGATGTGGTATGTCAACAATCAAAGTCGACCAAAAGGTTTTATTTTAAAATGATATATTGTTAAAGAATCTGTGGAATTATTTAATGATTACCATTGTGATATTGATAGAAATAGTCTCCAACTATATCATTATAATAGATTCCATATGGGAGAAGATATGTCTAGACGAAATGTTTTTACAATTTCCATCACATAGCATGATGATTCTCACCATTATGTTTTACATAATAGGAAACATGTTGATCCATAAATTTAATCACATAAAGTAATTCGTAGATATATGTATCTATAATGGGATGGAGGATGGATATCAAATACACATAATCTATAATTTCTATAATGGTCTTAATATCATATTAATAAATATTTATTCGAAAATATAAATTCAATTATAAAAAAATAGATGGTTGTCTAGGGGACCAAATGAAAATGTTATATCATATAGTAGTTTTTACGTCAATGGTTATTCTATCAATAAAAAATAATAGGATGACTGTAGTGTGATGAAAAATAGTGTAGTTATGCTTGTGGTGGAAGGGATGCACATAACTGGATCTAAATACAGAAGTCCAATTTATGTGAATATATCATATTCTAGATTTATTGAACAGATATACGAGTGAAAATTATATGTCCTTTAAAGTGTCAATATTCTATTGAAAAGCGGTTGTAAAAAAGAGTGCATTGAAAGCTGATGAAATGTGATTCATAAAGGTGAATTTCATTATGGATGGGGAAAAGGAAGAGCCACTCATAATGGAATCACATACACTACCAGTAGTTTATACCTCAAGTCCAAAAAATATGATTTATTCGATTGTCTAGATGGAGGATAAACCAAATGTAAGGTCAGTTGAAAATTTAAGCATGGATGACCCTTTCAATAAGAGATCACAATCAGTTCATGGAGGTCCCGATGTTGATAATTCATTGAACATTTGATTGGAAATAAGGATCGGATTTTGATTCTCAATAAATGGGAAAATTCCCTTCAACCTATATAAACACAAATAGAGTTCAATGTTAAGGTTAATGTGTTTTTAATATAATTGTTTTTATAATAATAATATTTGTTCTCTATTGTATGAACATAAAATAAATTAAATGATTGACTACTCATGCTACCAATGTATTGTAAACATGATGATGTTTCCAATATCAAGGAATAACAAGCATTCGATTTTGAAACCACTATATTATTAGGGGATTAACAATATGTTGATGAAAAAAATGAAATACACACCATCATAGTATTTAAAACAATTATCAAATAAAGAAGTAAGGGTATAAAATTCTCAGTTATAAATATTCAATTAGGACAACCTTTTGACCCTAACAAGTTAATGTTAATTAGTTATGTTGTTTTCACCACGAGGATGAATGTGGCGACTTATATCGATTCATAGGTCCATTTAAATCCTATAATGAAGGAAACTATTTGGGATGATATAAATATAATTTTAGGACATACATTCCCTATTTTACTAAAAAATTACATAATGAAAATTTAATTTAATTTTCATTATTACTTGTAAACATAATTTATTTTAGATTATTTCCACAATAAATATGCCTTAATGTTTGTTTCAAAAGAAAATTCAGTAATTCAAATTATTCGTAACATGTTTAATCATATAGATGATTAGGGGATAGTAAATACCCACCCACGGGTTACTTATGCACAAATTATAAAGTAGGAAAAATGGAATGCTTTCTGTAGTCCTCATGATAGGAAATCATTTTAAGTGGATTTAATCAATAATATTATATATGAAATTTTTTATTTTATCCATTTTGATTCCAAATTTTTATTTTATGAAACATAAAAATAGTGTCTAAAGTAATTATCTTTCAGCAAAACTAGTGTAACACAATTGAAAATAAAGAATGGGGTGTGAATCAAATATACATAAATTGGTTTTTATTTAAAAATAGAATTATATGTTTTATGTGATATGAAACAACATATATTCCATTTTTAATATGTAGATTTATAAATCAAAACATAAAGCCACTTCCATCCCATATCATGATATATGGAATGAGGATCACGTAAATTAGAAGGATAAACTATAATATGAAAACAAAAAAAATCTGAGAAACATGTGTAAGTATGACATAATAGTAATTAGTTCTGATTTATAAAAATATTACATAAAATACCTATTTATGTTTATACTTTTTATATTTTTTATACACAAGAATTAGTAGTGATAATACAAGAAGAAAAACTAATTTCGGTAGCTCTGAAATGTCCAGAACAATATGGATTCTGTAGATGTGTTGGTTTTGGAGTGTCACCACAATTAAAATTTGAGATAAAAAAACCAAAAAAAGATACATGTAATATTATTAATTAATTTTTGGAATAAATACATGATTTTCAATAATTAATTGACACATCCAGTTTGATAGACCAATATATGTGAAAGGATCAAAGAGAATCGTTGATGGAACAAAGATCAACACATGAACAACCAAATGACCCCTGTATCTTGAATTATAATCTATCCTCTAAACCACACACATTACCCAAATTAATTAACTTTATCATTAATCTTTTTCTTAAATTTTAATAAAAAAAATCCAATAAGATTACATTCTAAAACATCTTCATAGTATTGTATTATGCGATTTTAATCTATCCACACCCACAAACAACATTGTTGCAAGGGGACAGTTGTATTATATCCCAGGAAACAATATACACATAAAAAACTCTCAAAATATCACATGAGAGTTGGTATTGAGGTAGCTTAAGAGATGACCACTGAGTTGACTTTTATACTTGATGATCCAAATATTACTATAGTCAATGATGCTATTGGATCTTTCATAGAATTGATGGATAATATTATAATGATAGAAGGGGTATGAATTTAACAAATTTTTTCAAATTAACAAATAATAATAGTTGATGAAAAAAGTAATGTTAGGTATGGTATTATAGATGGATAAATTGATGGAAAAACAGATGGTCAGATCAAGATAATCTAGTAAATGGACCAATAAAACAAAAGGACTTTTTGAGAGTTCCTTTTTTACATGTTCAAATAAAACTTTATTATCACTAGAAATTCATAAAATAACCACCTCAAAATATAGAGATAATTATAACATTCCATATGACGAATAAATATTTGGAAGTTCCATTATAGACATAGTTTTCCTTGAGAGTATGAATGATATTCTCAAGTTTGAATGTCTGGGTGTCTCAATTGTGAATACATTAATAAGGTACATTTTTACGGGATGTTGGTCCAAAAAATGATCTAATATTTTGATTAATTTTAATAGTTATTCATATATTCTATAGCTATTTATATTACACTTATATAAAGGGAAGTCCATCATAATCAAAATTTGGAATCATTAATCTATGTGTCATTTATTAGGATGAAATACAATTGGCTATGAAATAAATAGATAAAAAAAATTTAGTTAAAAAAATAATTTGAGAAGAAAATAATAAAAGATATAATCTTTTTATGCCTAAAATTTAGGGGCAAAACACTACAATCTAATCATATAAAATATATTTTTTTTTTCAATTTTTATGATTTTTTAGGAAGCATTAGGTTCTGATCAAAACCAATATGAATACTCTAAATATCCAGCTTTCAGATCTAATGGATTTATATCCATCAAACAGACTACACATTATGTATATTTTTAATTTTCAATTCACTATAATAAATATTATATTAATTAAAATTGAATAATATGATTCAATATTTGTTTGAACAAGAAATTTTTTATGATTCTATAGTCTATAAATATTGTCTAAATCATTGTTTTAGGTCATTGAATAATCATAATAAGCCTATGTATTTCTTAAAAAAGTAATAGAGTAAGGTATATAAAGAAATATTTTACTATCAATACATATTTAGAAGAAATTTACATATTATGGGAAATTTTTTTGGTGTGATGAATGATTGGAAACAACAACTATTGTGGATATTATGTCAGAAAATTAATGAAAGATATTGTAAACCATCAGAAAACTAGCATCCTCAATCATGTTACTTCTAAATTTAATTACAATTTCATTAAAAATATTTATTAATCAATTTTTTTTATATAATTTCTTAGTACTACCAATATTACGGAAAATATACATAGTAAAAAAGAATAAAAAATATATTTAGGGACGATTGGTGAGTGTACAATGTGTCAGAACATTTTGTGATTTTAAATTTTGGTGATTTCCGATTATGATTGTGATCTAGTATGGGTATGAACTTAAAAATATATATTTCGTGTGAATTATTAGTATCATAATTCTTATATGTTATTTTTTATCAATTTGTCAATTAGAAGTATAATTTTGAAAACCAATTTTTTTAGAAATGAATGGGAAGAATATATGGTTTCAAAATGTATTCAGATATCATGATGGTGTGACTTCTAACAACATTTTTATTGAATTTTATCATAATTTTATATAATATTTAGTTAATTTTATTATCATTTTCATATGATACATATTTTTAAAAATATTCATGTTAGTTCAAAATTGATTTCACATGATCAAATATAATAAAACAAGTTCTAATTATTTTCAAACCATAAAAAATGATTGATAATTAATATGTCAATTATAGTAATTTATCACATAACAATCAGACACCAGATGTGGTCGATATGAATCAAATTATGTGTTTTTAATAAAAATTGGGTTTATTGTTTAAAACATAAATATAATAGTTAAAACAAAGAAAAAATATCTTATTTGTATCAATATTTAGAAAAACAATCCATAATTAATTTTCCACCTGTAGGAATTAGCAACATATTAATAAAAACCCCGATATGGCCAGTATGAATCAAAATATGTGGTATTTTAAAAAAGTGTCATTTTAGTTTAAAATGTAAAACAAATAGTAAAAACTAAAAAAATGAGATCAGAATGTTTTCAAACAATATGAAAATGATCCATAATCAGTTTTTCATGTGTAGAAATTTACCAAATGTCAATCTGAAACAAGATGTGCGTAGTATGATGTGAAGTAACTGTTGACAACAAAAAAGAGTCATTTTAGTTTCAAATATACAAATAATATTAAAAACCAAGAAAATGAGATCATAATGTTTTCAAACAATGTGAATATGATCCAAAATTTGTTTTTCATGTGTAGTAACTGAATAATGTCAATCTGAAACCCGATGTGGTTAGTATAAAACAAAGTAAGTGTTTGAAATAAAAAAGTGTATTTTTTTTGAAACACACATCAAATAGTCATAGGTGATAATACAGACATTTATTATTTCCAAATATTAGGAAAACATCCTATAATTCATTTTTCACATGTAGAAATTGACTAAAAATCATTATTAGACATGATGTGGTCAATATGTCATGAAGTATGTGTTTTCAAATATACTCATGATAATGAGAGATTGGACATTAAGGATGGACTAAGATAATAATAATAGGGAAGTTGTTCGTGAATTTATATAGATGTCCTCATAACAAACTATAAAAACCTAGAAAAAAGATAAATTTTTCCATTTTTATGGAAGAGGAAACTATCATGACCCGCACCCCAAAAGTTGTACCCCTCCAGGGCGGGCAATGTGAGAAGGGAGATAGTGACCCTCGAGTCCCACCTCCAGTAGGTACTGGGATGGAGACTAGCCCTTTTGGTATAATGAACACGAAATTTGGAGGTGTTACCCTCTAGGAGAGCACATGAGAAAGAGAGAGATAAGTCAAACACCAAACACATCCAACTTAGACAGAAAAATAAAAGAAATCCCATGAACACATATGTAATGTAATGGAAAAATTCTACAACTAGAAGGGAAAACTGCATGTACCAAATGAAAGTAAAAACAATAGCAACCAAAAACATCGAATAGTTCCAGCAACCCCAAGCTATTAGTAACCAACCTGATCTATAACCTTCTCTAGGAGACCTAAAAAATATATTATATATATGTAGGGTGAGAAAAAAAGGTACTCAGTAGGACCATCATTATAGATTTTCATTCAAAAGTTAAGAAAGCATGATAAAGCACAATGAACAACAAGTGAAAATAGTGCAGCTCCAAAATAGGCATACTAAGTTACTATCCTCACCATGGATACTCTCACTACATATTGCATACAAGGGTATATAATATAATAAAAAGTATCTAGGGTACCCCGCTACCACTTCCCCACTGGTTTGCAGCTTTTCCCTAAGGTCGCATGTCCTAAGCATTTCTCTCTAAATAGGATTACCCTTATACACCTATGCGTAGCACCCCAACATGAAGCTCATGAAACAAAACCACCACATCCATGTATCCAAAGTAACCAGGTAGTTTCTGGGAGTCACCAAAGCTCACATAATGTGTATCATACATCGGGTATTAAACCTCAAGCCATTGTAACCTATACACCGAGTAAGGATCATCAATATATCACAACCTATATTTGTTACACCTATAGTAGTCCATATGAAACTATATCAATAATATATTTGTGTGAATAACGAAAAGACATAATAGCCCTCTACACACATATATTGAAAAAAACTAATCACTGTGCCTACTAGAATGATTAAATACCACAAGAAGAAGAGGGGACAAAAGGGGAAGTCAGTCATCCATCCCCCCACAAGAATGTTCGGAAAAATAGGCCACAGGGTGTGTAATCCCTGAGGTGTCAGTTTCCCTAACTGACGAGGCGGGGTAGTGTATAGAAACACAAAAGTATTGAATATAATATAGCTCACAACCACACTTTGGGCATAACCTAGACTTATACTCAACTGCATCTGACAGCTCTCAGACTCATGGCTGCCACTCCTAATACTAGGTATCCTATAAGAACACAATCATATAAAGAGATTTATTATATTACATTATTCCATTTTTATAAGTTTCACTTTACATTAATTAATTATTTAAACATTAATTAACTATTAAAAATTTCACATTATATTTCATTAGAATCACACCCAAATTCCATTGTTCATTTAAATTTCAACCTCAGTATTGAGTCCCAGCAAGCTCTAACCCCATGGGTTAACATCATTTATTCAATCGTTTATTAACAACACTATTACACTTCCCTATTCACTAGAACTCTAGATAAAACATCTAAGTTACTAACAGAAGGGGGCTCAACATGGTGAGTATTTGAACAACCCGTCATGTCTTTTCCACCTATATCAAAAGCGTAGACACATACTCCCTCAAGAATATAAACACGAAAATCACATGGAATACCCCACACATCTTCATCCCATTTGGAAGAAGGGTAAGAAAGGACATATTCCTTTAACGGTGGGGAAATTAATGAAAAAAACAACCATCAAGATTCATCAAGTATCCAAACAATCACATCCAACTTGTTTCATCATCTTCAGTGTCCTCCCTAACACCCACATGCATAAACTGATACATCCACCACTATAGGTATTAACTACAGCGACAACCAATGGGCCTCCTTGCCCCCAAAAATCATAACATCTATCCAAGCTCACATCACAACACAATAAACAGGAATTGAACTTCATATAAACTAGGCTCTTGGCCCTGAAAAAAGGCATTCTTCTTTCAGATGCAATGAGATCTCATAGCTCTAAGCATAAGGATCTCGACCTTTACAAGAAAGGTTTTAAATAAGAACCCTATGAGGAATTATCTTTTATCAAAAAATATGTTTTTTAATCTATCCTTATTTAACAAGTTCATTAGTAGTAGGTTCCAACTATGATCCAACTAAACAATAATCTATAAAAAATAATTAAACATGCTTACTGCATCAATTTGACTAATATCAAATTACAACAACAACTACATTTATTTACATTACTCTTTATCTTTGAAAAATAATTACAATTAATACCACATTATTTTCAATACAAATTTCCATTAAGAACGACATTCTAAAAAAAGGAAAGCATAGATATCACACTAACTAGAAAAACAAGAGGCAATAACATACGACTGATACCAATTGATTTATCTAGTTAAAATATTTATTATGTTAATTCTATTGTGGCCTAGTGGAAAAATCATGATAACTCTATAAATACAAAAAAATTAATAGATAAGAAAAAAAGTATCTACCTCAAAAGGTTCTTGATGTTCTGCATATGAGAAGGATCCACACAATGGATTATGATCACCTCCCTCGTGACAACTAGAACCACCCAAGGACGTCGCCGTAAGACAACACCAACAAACACCCATGAAAAATCCATTAAAACCATGGAGATCACATGACATAACATGGAAAGGAAAAATGGGAGAAGATGTATTGAAGAAAACACAATAATATAGGTAAACCATACCTTCTATTGATAACAAATCGACACTTTCTATTTGAACCATAACAGGGGGTGCGCATGCAGCATGAAGAAACGTTAAGGGGAAAAGATCCAAGGATTTCGGTTTGATCACACTACACCTATGAGATGTAGGAAAATTTTGAGTGTCTTGTGCTAGATAACAAGAAGGTAGAACAATAGAAGAAGATATATCGTCCCTTTAAAAGATTTACAGAGCAGTGGTTTAAGATACGTTGGATTTTTCATTAAACGAGGATCACATTAAACCATGTATTTTGACCATGTAATGGCATCTCATTCCTTAGTAAAATTAATATAGGAGTTATGGGCTTTGAATCAGCCTTATATCCCTTAAAACAGGGCCTTGAATGTGTTTAACGTCAAAGAAAATGTTAATGGTGGGAAACTATAGGAAGCTAGAAACATTGTAGACCTACTGATGATAGAAATATTGTACACATACCAATGTTGGAAACACTGTTCATAGAATGACTCACCGATACTGATGGTACATTTCAGAAAATGACTCTCCGATACTAATGGGACTGATCAAAAAACTAGAAATTTTGAAAAGTGTTAGGGATTAGTGACCATGACCTCCCAGAACACCATAGATACTAGATTTCAGCAACGGAATGGACTATAGAGGTCCAATACATTATAGAAACTACATGCTATGTGAAATTTTAAGTGTTTTAAGAAGTCTATTATTTCATATTCCATCAAAATGGACCAATTTCTCTATTTTGTGGCATGTTAAAGATATTTAAAATTCAAATACACATCAAAAACTCAATCAACCACACCTCAATACCATACATAGTTTAGTCATTTTGGATAACACTTCATGTTTTTGATTTATAGTTTACATTTTAGTTCAAAAAACACATCATAAACTCAGAACTGATCAAAAACATTTAGATTGTTTTGATACTTCATAAAAATGATCTATAATTCATTTATAGTGTGTAAAAATTACTCTCACCACTATCTAATAAATGGTTTGATGAGAATAACTCCAAGTGTTTCTTTAATTTAAAATAGATATCGATTTTAGAAAAAACACATGTGATATAATCAAAACCAATAAAAAAATTCATAGTTTTTAGATAATTTAAGATAATTATTAAAACGTAATTTTTTATTTGCAGGAAACATTAAAACCTCAATATGATACATGGTGTGCTTAGTATGACTAAATTTATCCTTATCAATTTCAAAAAGAAATTTTAGTTCAAAAATTTTTTCACTTACTAAAAACATTTAAAAAAACTCACGATGTCCTTATAATTTTGTAAAACAATTCATAAGTCATTTTTATTGGTAGTAATTAGTCTATCATCAAACCAAAACATTATTTAACTAGTATGAATGAAAGTGTGTGTTTACTGTTTCAAATTAAATTTTATTTAAAAAACCAAGTGAAATACACAAAACCATGAAAATCCATTTAGATTGTTTTGATTCTTTAGAAAAAAATCCATCTATCATTTTATATGTGAAATAATTAGCCACACCTCAATCTGATGAATAGTGTGATCGATATGACTCTAAGTCAGTTTATTTATTTGAAATTGACATTAATTTTAGTAAACAAGAAAAGTTAAATACTCAAAAAAAATGAAAAGACATTTATATTATTTTGATACATTAGTAAAAGTCTCCATAAGTCATTTTTTATTTTTAGGAATTATACAAACCTCTATATGATACATGGTGTGCCCGTTATGACTCATATTGTTCGTTATCAACTAAAAATTGAAACATTGGTTCAAATAAAGTTTCTCTCACTGAAATCTAAAATAACAAACTTTTTTTGTGTTTAAAATTTAGGAAAATTATTGATATTCCATTTTTAACATATAGGAATTAGTGTCACATTAAAAAAAACATGATTTGACTAATATAACTCAGATTGTTTGTTATTATTTTAAAATTGTCATTTTAGTTCAAAAGATGTGTCACTCCCTGAAAAAACAAAAACACACTGGTTTTGTGGATAATTTAGGGAGATATTTCATATGTAATTTGTGAAAAGTAAGAGTTATCCTCACATCAAAATAATACATGATGTGACAGGTATGACTCAAAGTGTGTTTTTTCAGTTTTAAATGACATTTTACTAAAAAAGTTACATAATGAATATCTATAAAACACATTCTAATTTATTTTATACTTTATAAAAGTGATATATAATTCCTTTTATGTATAGGGATCATCTTTTCCTCAATCTGATATATTGTGTTCCTGATAGGACTCAATGTGTCCGATATCAGTTTAAAATTCACATTTTAGTTCAAAATTTGTGTGACTCCATAAAAACATTTAAAATGTTCTTAGATTGCCTTAATAATTATGTAAAACAATTCATAAGTCTTTTTGATGATTTGGAATTAGTCTCATGTCCAACTAACATATTATGTAAGTAGTATGACCGAATGTTCATGTTTTTAATTTAAAATGAAATTTTAGTGAAAAACACAAGTGACATTCTCCAAATTGAGAAAACACATTATAATTATTTCAACACATTATGAAAATAATCCAGAAGTGATTCTTTTTGTGTAGGAATCAGTTTCACCTCAATCAATTGCATGGTGTGAACAGTATGACATCCACAATGTCATTTTATATAAAATTGATTTTAATTTTAGAAAAAAAAAGAAATATGACATACACAAAGTTGAAAAACACATATAGAATATTTTGATACATTAATATAATTGCCCATATGTAATTTTTGGCATGTAAGAATTATCCAAACCATATTACAGTACACAATGTGATTGGTATGACTCAAAATATCCATTAATAGTTTTAAAATTTTTATGTTAGTTAATAACATGTGTCACTCACTGAAAGTAGAGAACAAATTATCATATTTTTTTGATAATTTAGGAAAATGATTCTTATGAAATTTGTGATGTATATGAATTATTATCACATCAAACAAATAGATGATGTAACTGGTATAACTCATATTTTTTTATGTTTAAAATGACAATTTAGTAAAAAAGGAATGTGACATACATAAAACCAAGAAAATAAATTTGGTTGTTTTGATACATTAATTTAATGATCCATAAATCATTTGAGTCATTTAATAATAATATACACCTCAATAAAATTCATGGTGTGACTAGTATGACTCAAAGTGTGTCTAATTTTTAAATTTATATTTTAGAAAAAAATGAAAAATAACATACTAAAAACAAAGAAAACCCATCAGGATTACCTTGATGTTTTTTGAAAATGATCCATATGTAATTGGTGACATGTATGAATCAACCAAGCCTCAATCTGATACACGGTGGGCCTTATATGATTCAAATTATATGATTTTAATTTAATATTTAAACTTTTTCCAAGATTATTTCTTTATAGTATTACTAAGATAATAATTATTTTCTTATATAAGAGCATTATTTTTCTCGATCGGGGGTGGTTTCTTGAAAAGTGAATAGTATGACCAATGTTTGGGGCCTAATACAAAGGGACATTAAGGTTTTGGTATGTCTATGATAATTTGTACTTAATCATGTAATTTTATAAGAAAATATTCGAAATGTATATAATATAAAGTTTTTTCTTTTATTTTTTTGTAAATTTTATATCAACTAAATTGTTTTTTTACTCTTATGTTTTCATTATATTTCCTTTACTTCTTGGGTTTTCTTATTCAGTATGATTTTAGAAGCTTGGTTCATGGTTGTTGTATGGTTGTAGCTATATACCAGCAAGAATGGCCTTTATCAAAACTATATGAAGCACAAATAATGGAACCCTTTATAAGATCTTTATCTAGGGATAATAAAGGTATTCCTTTTCAACGATTCATCTAGCATTGATAAAGGTGGCCATTATCATATTCTATTATAGCACAATAAATTTGTCTCTTTATCAGTTCTTTATCTTGAAATCACAATGGTACCAATTATATATTCTATATAAAAACGTTGATACTGACATAATTTATCAGTACATCTAAAAAGAACATATAAAATATTTCTTTATGAGTTCATTTTTTTAAGATAAAAGGTAGTTTTATCTACACTTTTTATAAAAATGATAAATGTTGAGGTATTTTAAGGTCTCTTAGGTAGTCATCACTTTTATGTGATTAAAAAGACCATTTTTATCATTGTTGAATGTGTGTTTTTAGAATAACTTTTTTTGTGAGTTTGTAGTAGCTCAAGAATTAATATCTAATGATTAATGAGTTCAGAAATGAGTCTTATGGTCATTTTTTCTAGTGATACTACTGAGGATTTTCAAGGAAGAGGTTTTTCCAGTCCAAGTATGTGGAAAATTAGTAGAAGAAATATGAATTTGTGAAATGACTATTCATACTTACTACTACCAATGGAAACCAAATCCACCAAAAAGTCAAAAGTAAAGATTATTGAACTTGATTTCAAGGCTACAAATAATATTTCCCAATACAAGTCTATGTAGAAAAGGGATTCATCCCTCTAGGATGCTCTTATTGAGTAGAGAGACATAGCTACACCCGACGACCAGTCATTGGTTTTGTCTATGCATTTAGAAGAATAAATGGTTGAATAGTTTTTTAATGATTAATGCCACTGAAGAGTAATCTAAAAAGACAATGGGAAGACAATTAATAGTGAATAAAAATGGTTAGTAGAGTGAATGGATTGACAAGAATTATCTTATACATATTAGGTGATTAGAATAAGGGAAGATCAAACATGAGGAGTACATTGAGACCAGTGGCATGCTGGAATTTCGTTTTGAAGACCTTTTAAAAGATTACCTCGATATACAGGTAACCTATATCTCTTAGAAATTATATAGGTAAAATGATTCCAGTAGAGTAAAGTATTTTTTTTATTGGTTCTGTGATTTATTTTGGATTTTGAATCTTTTGTTTTGTCACTTTTCCCTTAAAAGTGTTGTATTAATAAAACATATATTTTTTAGTCAAAAAAATGTTTTGTAGTAGTGAGGCATTAAAATGGTTTAAAATATTATATTTTATTCATTTTATATATTTCTATTTAATATATATTTTTTATTACTCTTTAAACGTAATATATATATATATATATTAAATTTATTTATTTAAATAATAAATTTTTCATTAAAAAATTAATTACTTTGTAATATTTTTGTTTTTTATTTTTTATTTTATTATGAAGATTTATTCATTTTATATATCCATATTTTATATATACTACTTATTAATATTTATAACTTATATGTATATGTATATTAAATTTATTCATTTCTATTAGTAATTACTTCATTAATAATTTTTTTTTATATATATTAATTTACTCATTTGTATTTTTATTTGATTATTTATTTAAATTTAATAATTTTATATATCATTATTTAGTATATAATATTTATTAATATTTATAATATATATATATATGTTGAATTTTTTCAAAATATTTTATTTGTAAAAAAAATATTTATTTAATTTTTCTTTTATAATTTTTGTATGTTTAATTATTTCAATTATTTTAATATTTATTAATATTTTTATTTTTTATTGGTTTATATAAAAAACATAGGAATGGACTGAGATGAGAGGTGTAATTACTCAAATAAGTGGGTGGGGTCTTGTAGGACCCAGTTGGGTGTATGAATTTCGAGCAAGGCTCGTGAGAAGTGAGGGTGGGCCAAGGCCACATGGGCCTATGAATGGGCCCATATATATGTGTGTAGTGTGTGTGAAAAACCATCCCCATAATAGTCTTATGATCCTGTAATGTAGTGGAATGACATATAAAGAATCATCCTCCCTTGTTCAATTTCAATATGGGATATGCTCGCATGATCAAGACCTTTATCAGCACTAAAAAAGAACCGATAAATTGTACCTCTATCATTTCTTTATTTCACCAAGATAAAAGGTAAGCTTTATCAATGATTTTTTAACACTGAAAAATAATTCCTTATCCGTACATTTTTCTGGAACTAATAAAGTATATTGTTATTTATATTACAGTATATAGTAGTGATAAAAATGTGGTGTATATGGAATGTGTCTTAATTAAGGAAAAGTGATACGGGAAACTCTTACCTCATGTCTCAACATTCATCATATGTTTTTAAAAATTAAGTATAATTATTTAAATTTATCCTAAATATAAAATCAAAACACATTCATATTCATATTTTAATATATGGTTACCCAAAAAATTTAATATTGTTTTTACAAGAAATTTAAAAATAAAATTAACATTCAGTTGTTAAAAGATCTATTTTCCATGCATGCTTTGGTTTGGTGATTTTAATACAGAAATATTCATTATAAATTTATAAAATAAATAATCTAAATAATTTGATAAATGTAATATTTAGTCATTATATAAACAATTATAACCATCCATATATGAATTTGATGAAAAATAAATACATCACTTCCTGAATATTGTAGTCTACACATACACTGAAGTGATTTGTTCATTTTTCATTTGAATGAATGGAGATAGAAAATCATTTAACGATTAAAAAAATAAAATTTGATTATAGTAAATATATGAAATTAAATATATAAACGTGGTTATAGATGATTTTAGAGAAGTTTTTAGAAGAAATAATCTTGAAATAGATTGGTAATGTCAATTGGCACCACTTTGGGTATCCTCCAATGTAATGAACTTAAAGCATTTAGTGGAGAGGTTTACATTCTTGAAAAGGGATTGAAAATATGTTATGGTAAGTATGAAGAGGAATTTGGGAATAACGATAAGATAAATATTAATTTATATGTTCCGTTTGAACGGTTAAATTAAGACCCATTTTATAATAAACAATCAATGGAATCCATATAAATAATAAATTTTTTAGGGTCTCCAAAGTAATATTATAATTTAAAAGTGGCTCATAAATGAAACATGGATTCCATTTTTACCCACATCCCATCACATTTTACACTTATATTATTTCAATCATTTTTAAATAAATATATAAAATATTATTTGATGTTAAATATCATTATATTCATTTTAGTATTATTCACTGAATCTGACATTAAATACATTAAGATAAAAAATGAGTGAGAATTTATGTATTTAGAAGATTATATAACTTTCATTTTAAACGTAAAAAATTTTCAATATAGTAACCTTGTTATTGATACCATATTGTTTTTTATTATTTATTATTAATATAGATGGATTATTTGATGTCAATATATTGAAAAATAATCAGAATAGACAAGAAGTGATATGCGTTGTTTTTGGAGAACCCATAAATTATGAAGACGAACCCTCTAATAGAATGTAATATGAAAATATATTTTTAATTATATAAGTTACATGAAAATTTATTTGAATACATGAATCCTTTATTTTGATGTTACTTATACTAATTAATGAGGAAAAAAGGAATGATATTAGTGGTTGGTTATGTATATTTAAGGAAATTGATTCATAATTATAAAAGAAGTCTTTTAAGGGTTTACGGTGTTACATTAATATAAAAAATTATTTAATTGAAATAATAATTAAAAAATATTTTTGAAATTTTCATTGTATTTATTTCTTAATAAATTATAACCATTTCATTATGTTGATTGGTGACCTAATCATTACTATCATAGTCATGTGATAATGGTTGTTGGAGAGTGGACATAAATTACAAAATGAATATATTTTAAATGTTAGATGATAAGGGGATTATATTAAGGAAATGTGAATTCCTTGTAAATATATTTAATTATATAAACAATTATCAAAGAATGAACAGACAATTATATGATTGATATTTGAGTAGGATTCATTGTCAACACACTTATATATTATGAGTTTTCAAACGAGATATATCCAAAACAAATTGAGACCCTACTAGGTTCTAATAAGAGGCTTATATGTTAGTCGCCTATATTTTTAGAGAGTATTGTTCAGTAATAGGAACCCATAGAGGTTGTAAAAGGCTAGTGTAGGGAGGCTTGACCATTTTGGCTGGTGTGTTAGGCATGAATGAAATCTTAGAGAAGACCTTATTACTAACTGATGGATGGATTATGGTATGAGTTTGTATATAAATGATCATCATGAGGGATGAAATTGTGGCATGTGAGAGAATAATTATATTTTCATAAAGCATAAAAAGTGCTTCACATAACTAGGGAAATTTGATATAGACAATCATCACTATCCGACAATACTGTGAAACTAGGATCTTCATTATAATAATTCCCAACTATAAAGGTTTATGTATGTTTTTATCATCCATGGTTATTGAGATATAACCAACATTAGGTTCTTCTGAAAGAATATAATTCAATTAGCCATGATTATAACATGATCTATTATAAGATAAATGATGGACCACATATACCAGAATGTTTCTTTCATGAATTTTGTTGATTGAACATGAATTTCATGCCTCTATTGAAGGAATTATACTTCCAGAGAGAATAATATGTTTCTTTCATGATTATAAAAGATCTTATTCTCTATGGTTCACCCATACCTTCCATGTTATGAATATTCTACAATGAAAAACCTTCAAGGATATTTCTTTTAAGTGTAATAATTTGCGGTATGACGAAGATGGATATTCCATAAGTTGAGATGGATCAACCATTCTACATTTGAACCACCATGATGGGGATGATTGAATCTATAGATATAGGTATGAACAATAGTTTTTCAAAATATTATTTCATTAATGCATGATCATTTTGATAGATAGTAAATAAAATTAGTTTTGTAAATGGAAGGAAAAGCATCATGTCTTTAGTCACATGAAGAAAAAGATAAGCTCATTTCAATGAGACTAAATCTTGGATAAATCTTTTAGTAACTTTTATCTATAAAATATGGAAGATTTTATTCTATTGATAAGTTTTTAAATTGACAATCATGAGAAATATTTTTCATGATAAAAAAATAAAATACATATGAATATTACAAAACTAAGATATCCTATTAGGTTATGAGATTAAGGTGATTTTGAGGATCATTCATATATCAAGTCATGTATATGGTATGAATAATTTAATCTATGACTAAATAAATAAAAAAATTTATCGATTATAATGGAATCATTTTCCATATGTTTTATGATCAACTATAATAACTGAAGCTATGATCACTGGTTTATAAGTAATATTTTTCAGAAAAGAAAATTCATAATGTGAACCAGATATTGAGTGGATACATAAAATAATTTCATTTATGATATTCATATATGAATATTTTCTATGAGGATGATACATTATTGAGCTTATTCCCAAACCAAGTGATGAGATATTGATGAGACCACGGGTATTTAATGAATTAGCCTTGTATACATTTTATATGAATGAAATATGTCTTGTTAAGATTGATGATAAATTAATTAAATGTGACTTTAAATGAGAGAA
The DNA here is from genome assembly GCA_963277665.1 of Viscum album. NCBI lineage: Eukaryota > Viridiplantae > Streptophyta > Magnoliopsida > Santalales > Viscaceae > Viscum > Viscum album. Next base: position 1,473,156,746 of record OY728158.1, read on the forward strand.
TGGGGTTAATAGTACATTTGTTCATGAATATTAGGAGTTAATAGATATTTTGGAAGAATAATTTAGTCAATGTGAGTTTATATCACAATCCATTCCATGAATGATACAGTCATAAATGTGATGAATATTTCATTTGTTTACACCTAATTATCACATGAAGTTATGAATATATGAATTCATGTGATGTATTTTGAAGAAATAAATAGGGTAATGTCTTAGTAATATTTAATTAATAAATGAAATTAAATCATCATTTTATAAGATCATTTACAAAGAATAACTAAAATGATATAATTGAGAATCAAAGTCTCTGGTTGTGGGAGCATTTATGGAATATTAATTCTTGATCTTGTAGAGATTGGACAAAGATGATTTTTTTGTGAAGAGTAATTGAGAATTAAGAAAAATCATTTTGTAAAATATAGTTATTGTTTTTAGTTACTCTGAAACCCCTTGTTTTTTAAAATTTTGGTTAGGGTTTATCTCAGTTTGTTTTGGGAAAAAAGTTAGAAATTATGATTTTTTTTGGGCTATGAATGGTTGGCACATGGTTTTCCCAAATCATGCACCATAGTAATGTAAAATGTAAAAACCCAAATAGGTGGTGTTGGGGGGGGGGGGTGGGGGGGTTGGCTCACGTACTGTTTCAAAAACCATTCGCTCACCATGTAAAAATCATGATTCTTTGAAAAAAGGATTGAAAAGGTATGGCACATAGTTTGTATAACAATGCATCCCTTCCCACTAAACCATGAATATTGGATTTAATTAATCTAAACATTAATATTAAAATCATAAAACACCTAGTTTATCTTCTTAATGGTCCTGTATAACCCCAATCGGGTTTCTATTTCATTAGAGGTTCCTAATAAGTGATTTTCCCTTCTACATACCTCTGAATGCAAATCAACGGTAGGAGGAGAACGACGCTCAATATCATATTGGTAAGTCTTCTTCCCTCGTTCTCTATATCAAAATCTCTCTTTCTCTAATCTATTGGGTTTAATAGATCTCTCTGTTATTGGATGTTCTAATCACCTTTATTTCAGATCATGAATCAAGGATTGATTTTTGGATCTCTTTTTCCAATGTTCTTCATTGTAGTCTCATATTGCAGGTGTTAAGTTTTTGATCCAATTACCTTTTGTAGGTGGTTCCATTTATGATTCAAGAATTAATTTATCCTAGAATTTATTAATTTTCCTATTTTCGTTAAATTAAATCATAAATCCCCAATTTGGTAGGGAATGGTGTTTTAGATTTATTTGGTGTGAAATTCGGGGAAAACACCCAATTCCAATAAACTGGGGAACGATTTGGATTTAATGAAATTGATGGAAATTTGTGAAATTAAAATCATTGAAATTAAACTGTGAAATTTATTAATAAAGAATTTATTTGAAATTTTTATTGGATTAAAGGACTTAGTATTGTCTTCATAGAAACCAAATGGTTTTATCTTGGAAAAGGGGTTGATTTGATTAAAAACTCATGTATCTGTTTTTAAAGAGAAATTAGAACATTTAATTGGAAATTCAAGTTCAATTTTTTTAATAGTTTTAAAATAAATTGACCATTATTGATTGTGATTACGGAACCTAAAACCGTAGGTATTTAGTGCGATATTTTGCATAACAATCTTATTATTTTTTACAACTCAAACATAACCTAGTGCATTAAGTCACATCTCCAATGGGATGGTGATGAGTCCTCTTTGAACAGTGTCTAGGTGATGTGTGTATATATATTATCATGATTCACGTTTGAGTGTGTGAGGATCCTATATCCTATAACTATCTCATCTCTTATAATATGACCATGTTTCTCACATGATTTTTTGTAATATAATCCAATGTTTATAAACTATTTTACATATGCCTTGTGAATTTATATATAGTATTTAATATGAAATGATTTGTTTTAAAAAAATTGAAATGTTTTCATCAATTGAAATTTTAATCATTATTTGTTTTAAAAATGATGTTTATAATTCCATTATTTTTTATTTAATATTGAAAGATATGTTTGGTTATTTAATTTTTTTGTTGGTATATTATCTTATTCCATGTTCTAGGAAGGGAAAATAACAAATTTAAAGTGTTTATAGTTCCTGATCCATTGGATTGGAGAGTTGTGTCTATGGTATTTGGGTTATCTACCATGTTTTATGTTCATTTGATATATACTTTGGGTTGTTCAATCCTTTTTTACTTCTAGTAAAGCACTCCCTATAGAGTTTTTCATGGATACATACTCATGTTTATATTTTTCTTCTATTGTGTTTGTGGAAAATTGAATTTTTACATTCATATTGTTTGATGTCAGGTGCTTGGCACCAACCTGTGGGGATGTGGAATTCCCTTTAGGTTATTCCAAGATCTCCATGAGTGTATGTCTACAATGTTATCTTGATCAGTTCATGAAAAAATTGTATCAAAGGCTGTAGGTTTTTCATGTTTCCCTGATGTCAGTATGCAGTTTGAGTAGTACTATCAGGACTTATGAGGTTGTTTTAATTATTATCTTGAAAAAATCTCACCTAAATGAACCTTATGTAACATGGGGTGGTTTGGGAAATCTTTATTGATGATTAGTTATAGTCATTCCCATTATTTTTATTTTGATAGATTGAAATTAAAATATTGTGTTCTTATTAGTTGGGATTAATTTCCCTTGTTGTAATGTTTGAGTGTTAATATGTTGTACTCAATGTTTTCTTCTGATGTTTGTTGCATCATGCCTATAAGATGACATGTTAATTAGATGTAGTATATAGATTCTAATTAACAATAGTGAAAAAATCCTCTTTTGTACCCATGTTTGGTTGAGGTGATCATGCATACTTTCTCTTTATTTGGTACATGCACCTGCACCAGTTACTTTTTAGGCTCCATATGTGGAACCTCATAAGAATGTTTTCCACAATCATGATCTAGAGTTCCTTCATGAGAATACAAAAACATTAAAGGGATAAAATTTTTCTCAATAGGAAGAGAAATTGTTGTGTATTATTGATTGTTTTTTTATGTTCCTAGAGACACGTAGTGAAACAATGATGAATTGTGCCACCATCATGATGGCAGGACCTAACATGATATGGTGGGACAAGATGGTGATGGAAAATAAGAAAGAGGGATTCGAGTTGAAATACACCCAATATATTTTTTCCAGCTATTTTCGTCCATAATCGATGGAGTTTTCCAAGGATTTGAGTTCTTTAAACTCTAGCATGATGACAAGACCATGACTGAGAATGGAAATCTCTTGGTGGATCTTGTACAATTTTCACCTAAAATTGTATCGAATGGAGAATATGAAGACCTGATTGTTTGAGATGGTAAATTGATCTAGTATTCATTCTCAAGATTTCTTATAAAATATGACTTCTTATGTTGATGTTTTTGATAAATCATTTATGGTTGAAATTGAATTGGCTAGTATGTGAGGGTTGACAATAGTTCCTTTCTCTCCATGTAGGGGTGTGAGTTATCTTAAAATAAATTTGCATCATGACAATTCTCTTAGTGGTTCTCAACATCATGATTCTTCTAGACCCTCTATTGTGGCTATAATATTCTCTTAAATTTTATACCAATGTGGAAAGACTAAGAATTTTAGGAAGGTTTGCATCGAGGCACCCTATAATTTTTTTTCTGGGGATCCTTAAGTCACTTGGAGAAGTTCTTCCATGAATTTTATAATATATATAGTGGAATGAGATCATCAATGCATGTAAAAAAATATTAAAATCAAATGCTTCACATACAATGTTTTTTTGGCCACATTCATCGATAATGAAAAGTCTTCATGTAGTGTAAGAGTCTCTAGAAGAAGCAGATATGGGTCCACCAACTATGAGAGGTTCCATCAATATATCTTCGACATTAGTTACTGATATATATGATTCTGTTGCATCTTATTCATTTATTTTAACATGTATTTCCAATATTATTAATCTCTCTATGAAGATTTATCTTATGTGATGGATATTACTACACCCCTTGGAATGAACAGAGAACGTGGCCGGTATAGTCATGTATGGGGTTTCTAGTTATCAGATGTTTATTTTCCTTAGGAATTATATATTCTTTAAATGAATCCTCTTAATTTCATATTCAGGATGATTGTGTCATTCCCAATAAATCCAAAATTTATTATTATCTTTATCAGACTCTATTACTACACTAGAAGTGTTTTTTCTTGTCTTTTAGGGAGAATGTGACCCTAGTTCATATAGATCGAGACCTTTCTATTAAAAGTTAAGAAAAGTAATATTAGTCTTCTCTTTTGATCTAGAATGGGAATCCTTGAGAGGATAACTACCACTAATTTTCATTGATTTTCTAAATTTTTTCCATAAAACTTCTTTAGTTTCCCAATGGTAAGGGATGTATTGTTTTTTATTGATTTAATCAATGAAACTCAACTAGTTTCTATTAGTTCATACTATATGTAACTAACTAAAATGAAGGAGTTGTCAAATCAATTGAATGAAATTCGTGAGAATTTATTTATACACTTGAGTGTGTTACCTTTTGTGTCATTGGTTCTCTTTTCTAAGAAATGTGATGGGTATTTTTACCATTTAAATGATTTATGAAAACTAAATTAAGTTATGGTAAAGAAAAAGTATCTACTACAAATAATTTATGATCTATTTGACTTGTTGAAAGGAGAGAAGTGGTTCTAAAATATTTATCCTTGATCTTATTACCACCAGGTTAGAATAAAAGATGTTGGTCAGAGTAAGACACTTAATATGGGGTTAATTGAGTTCCTATAATAATTTCTATTATAAAATATTTATCTAAAAGTCTCCCAATTTAAAATCAAATATGTGCCAGTTAACCAAAGTAGTAGATTTATAAAAGTATTGATCTTTTGATATATTTCTCAATTATTGATTAGTTATCAGTAAAAACAATTTGAATTATTATTTTATATTTTAAAATCAATATCCTAGAAAAATTTATTATTAACACAATCTATGAATAACTATCAAAGTCAAGAAAATTTTTCAATGAAAAAATAAAAGATTAAAAACAAAACATTGAAAATCATTACAGATTTTAAAACAAGTGGTTCAGTCTCAAGATGATACCTAGTCCTATCCACTTGGTCATAACTTTCCTCCAAGAAATTTATATAAATAAACTTGATTTACACCCTATATTAGCATACATAATACCATACACAGCTATCCATGTCAACTAGTCCTCTTCCACAATATTCGTGGGAGTGAAAATTACAAACTTTCCATGCATGAACATCTTACACTATTATTCAAGGGACATTATGCTGTAAAAAAATCATTTTGTGATGACATTAATTTAACTTCTAGTTATTCATAGTACATAGTGGGTGTTTATAATACAGAGACACACACACACACTCCTTGAAATAAAAAACAATTCAAAAAATAGAGAATAAATTGAATGGAATTGATTTTGAAGGCTCTGTTTGATGTACTTTATAGATTATAGAATCATTAAATATAGTTGAATTGACGCTTTAGTTTACTTATGTAAATAGATAAAAAATAGAGTGTCATGATTTCTTTTCTCTTCTATTTCCAATGAGGTGTAGTTTAGTCAATGAGCACTTCTCTTTTCTTAGATTTTTTTCAAAGATTCCATTATTATTAATTCTTAGTAGTTTCTCTTCATATATATATAGATTTTCAGTTCTTGATTATTAATTGGTAAATATTTTCTCTACTAAACCATGTGGGTTCGGTTTTTGTTTTGATCTGGTATGCACTTTATAATCCTTACAAAGAGCATGACCTCAATCACGTGTTGGTACAACATACCTTATACTCTAACATCATCATTAAATGTTTCCTAAAAAATATACACAATATCATTAATATAATAATATTTATTAGGATTCATTGATATGATCGTTAGAAGTAATTCTGAATTTAAATGAATGATAAGAAATTTTCCTATTTAATGAATGGTATCTCAGATCGGTAGGTCAATTGTTCGATGTCTTAGATTTGTATTGGTAACTAAGGATATTAAGGTCATTCATTCGTTAGGTGATGAATTGGTAACTCTTATATCAATATATTATACATAGAAACATTTTCTAAGTATTGGTCAGTCTCTCGGTCAACAGGTCAAGTAGTTGGTGAATCATGCCATCGTTAACTCAGACATCATCGATGACTCATCCTTAGCAAAAATTATAAGAGGGTATCATCATCTTGATGCAATAGTTTCTCGTTTATCGGTAGGTCAAGCATCTATGGATTATTCTTATTAGTGACTTATACATATCCAAATTTAATTAATCATGTTATGAGGTAAACACTAATATAATAGATTAAGGTCATGTGTAAATATGATTAAATAATATTTAACGTAATAAAACATAATTAAGAATGATTTGTGAGCACTAAAACTAAATGATTCCAACAATCTACCCTTCTTGATGATAAAAAGCTGGTAGTTATATACTAAAACAGTTGAATTATGAGGACCAATATAAGGTCTGCTTAATATATTCTACAGATCATAAGAGATGAAATTTTAAGATAAACATAAATATTATACAGATCACCTCGTAAGTTTTCTATTAATCATTGGATGAAACATTCTTTTAATAGCATACTCCCCTGAAGATATGTTCCATTATATATTCCATACAAATTCTACCCCTTTTGGGATTATCAAAAAGGAAACAATCAATTACGGGAAATAACAAAAATGACATGAATGATAGAGTATATGTCAAAAAATAAATAATACAAGAGATAGGAAATTTTTTTACAATAGATCCCTATCAAGGATCCATCCTATCACTCCTTCTCCAAAGTGGAGGCTAGAAACTACTATAGTGTATGAGTGAATTCTTAAAGATGATTGACATGTTCTTTGAAGTCTTGACTGATCAAAGGTAGTTTGAAATTCTTAACCAAATACTTGAAATAACTATCCAGTTGATGCTTAGTATAAACTATATTAAAGTATAAGTCTACTTTATTGGTTATCTCTTCCTAAGAATAAGTGGCACCTTTAGTTTATAATCATAAAATATTATGCACAGGATCATTATTTTTATTAAGTTTGGCTAGGATTTCTTGATCTAAGCCAGCAATCATTTTTGAAAGCTCTTCACTTATTATATATCTGATCATCTCACAAACAGGAGACTGAAAAATAAGAGTATCCATGGATGAAGCACCTTTAATTACATCTTTAACTACTATTCTCACCAGTTTAAAATCAAGGGATAGAGGTAAAGGAGTGGAATCCTTATAAGACTCATAAGTGTTGTCTATAAGAGCATTCAGAATTTTTTCTAAAGATACTCTATATTAAATTATCATACTATTAATGGAAGAAACAATAGGAATCTTATCATTGCACATCTTGATAGTCTATTACAATTGAATCTACCACTGAAATCATTCAAGGTTCAATTTGATAAACAACCATTTTTCTTAACATAGATTGATCATTCTCAGTAAGACTCACCAATAGAGTTGGGTGATGTGGAAGGAAAAATCTAACTTCTCAACATAAATCTTCATTGATCTTATTGAGTCCGACCATAGTCACATAATCTGTAGGATATGGTACAACCATAGAATTATAAAGAGATATTGGTGGATCAATTTTAGTAGGATCTATTCCTTCTACCATAGAATCCTTGGGATTAGTTTTATCATCCACTGAACCAGGGTACTCAAATCCCAAATGCACATAGCCTAGGTTCATTTCCCATTCAGGCACAACTATATAATCATGGGGAGTAAGAATATCAATTGAAACATTTTTTTGTTTCTCCCCCTCAACAAGTTATCTTCTCTCAACAAGAAGATTATTCATGACATAAAAAATTTCTTGTACTAGAGCTATTGGAACTTATTTTTCAATAATAACTTCTTCATGTGTATGATCATTTGGATCTCTTTCCTCAAACAAAACTGACTCAAGAGAATCATAGGATTCCAAAACTGACATATGTTCTACAAAAAAAGTATCAATAGGATTAGAATGCTTAATACCCTCTAGAGTAAGATCAGTAGGTTCTATAAGAACATCTCGATCATAATCAGTAAGGTCTGATCCACGATCGGATTCACCACTTACTTCTTCTTCCTTATCATATTCATTATTTTCATTTTCTTCACTGGATTATTCATCAAACTGTTCATTATATTCCTCAACACCATCACCATCATTCACTTCTTCTTCCTCATTACTATATTCATAATTTCCAACATTTGAATCCTAATCTTCTACACTACCACTTTTACTGATATATTCAACATTTTCTAATTCTTCAGTCTCCTCATCATCATCTTTTACAAAAAGTGGTTCTATTAATGAAAGAGGCCTAGGATGGCTAGCTGGTCCATAGGTCATGCCTTCTGGACATCCATCTATATTCATGTCACATATATCATCAATAATTTATTCATTTCCTTCATTTTACTCACCTCCATTGTCCTAATCAGAATACTCAATAACCATATATTGTCCTATACTAGGCTAAACCATGTCTTTTGGACTTGTGGGATATTAAACTTGATCAAATTATTCATAAATATTATCATTTTCCTCAACCAAACGTTTCTTCTAGGGATTAAAATTTACATTATTCCTCTTAAAAATTACTTTTGTGATGCAAAACTCATCACATTTATTTACTGATTCATCACCAATATTCACTAAACATTTATGTTCAACATTGAAAAAATAAGCATGGAATAAAACAATGAATTTTTTGGAGTATGGTTTTATCATCTCATTCATATGAACAATTAAATACATTCACAAGTTAATCTTATATCCCTTTTGAAGAAAATATATAAAAAACATATCTTGGTATTTCAGGGAGGAAAACTCCCATTATCTTGGAAATAACAGATGACAAATAAACACGAACAACATCCTACATTCACCATTAAACTCTATTGTTATTGGCCTTCTATGAGCTCCATTACCAGTATACTTATCCAAATCATCCTCATAACTAATAATATCACTAGGTGAAGGTGTAACTACCTGATGATCTTTAAAAATACCATCATTGGGTACCTTAAATAATTCTACCAACTATATTGATGGAAATATATTCTTATTCCATTGAAAATAGAGTTTATCCAAAATATATTTAATCCATCAACAAGAAATTCCACATGAATATAGAAATCATACAATAGCCTTAGGTAAAAATTTCATTTTAATTTATAGAACCACTCTAACCATCCATGTATTTGCAATACATCTCATAAGAGATACTTAATTGGTAGTAACCATTTGGAATCCACTGAATTTTCTAGAGTGACAATATTGATCCTGAGTTTGAGATGGATTGGTTTTGGTTTAGGTTAACTAGATTTATAATTATATATCCTGTATGAATGTGAATCATCTATATAATTCTCATATTCATACTTAACTTGAGCCATCAATTAGATTTAAAGGTTTCAGGTTCAGGGGAGAAGGGAAGTAGTTCTGAAGAGAAAGGTTCAAAATAAGAGTGAGAGAGAAGAGTGTGAGAGTAAGGAAATGAGTTGGATCGACTCTAATTTTATAATTTAGGGATTCCAAATCAAAAAATAAGTAATGAGGAGTAAAATAAAATTAAACAAATAAAACAGTGATGTTTTCACATCCAGACAGAGAAACGACAAAGTTGATTGTTGAGACACATCGGTGAGACACAGTGGTGATCCATCTATAGTGAGACATCAATGGTGAGTCATATATAGTGATCCATCAATGTTGATCATACCTAACTCATGTTTTTGTTACTCATTCTCCCAGAATATAATTTCTTAGTAAAAATATCAACAAGTAGATTTTTTGTGCCAATGAATTCTTGGGTTACATAACCCTTTTGATAATGATCTCTCAAAAAGTGATGTCTTGCATCAATATTATTTGTAATTGAATGAGAAACTAGATTCTTATAGATGCTAATAGAACCTATATTTCCATAGTTTATAGGGAAATTCATAAAATGATAACCATATTCTAGTAAAGTGTGTTTTATCCCCAAAATTTGAGCACAAAAACTACCAGTAACTATGTATTCAGCTTTAGGAGAAGATAATGAAACAAAATTCTATATCTTACGATACTGTGAAACCAAAGCCTTTCCAAAAAAAGTGGCATGTTCTAGATGTTATTTTTCTCTCTAAATTGTAACCACCAAAGTCATCATCATAATAATTAACTATGTCAAATGGTTGTCCTCTAGGATGGAACAATTCTATGTTAGTAGTATACTTGAGGTATCTAAAAATAATTTTAATCATAAGAAGGTATGGATCTTTATTGTATTCCTGAAAATGTTCCCACATACATAAAATAATCATAATATCATGTCAGCTGTCATTATAGTAAAAAAGACATCCATTCATACCTATGTAATTGGTTTGATAAACTGATTTTTAAACATCATCAAGATTTAATTTATTGGTTCTAGTCATAGGAGTATCACTACTTTTAGTGTAATCCATATTAAAACGTTTTAATATATCATTATAATATTTAATTTGATTTAAAATAATTCCTTCATTACTTTTAAATATTTTAAATCAATAAATAATTTGAGTTCACCCCGTAAACTCATTTCAAATTAATATTTCATAATTTTTGAAAAATAAACACATAATGAAATATTTGAAGATCCAAAAATAATATCTTCATAATATATTTGAATAACTAAAAAATCTATAGAAATTATATTTATGACATGAGTAGGATCAGCACTACCTTTTTTAAAACCTTTAGAAATAATAAAAGTGCTGAGCCTATCATACCAAGCTCTTGGATGCTATTTTACACCATACAATGATTTTGTTAGTTTGAAAACAATATTTGAAAAATGAGTTTTTTTAAAACTATATATTTTTTCAACAAAAAATTCTTCTACTATATACCCATTTAGGAATACACTTTTTACCTCCAGTTATCAAATTTCAATGTTCAAATGTTCTGCATAAGCTAGCAGTATTCTAACAGATTCATGTTTGGAAACAAGGGGAAACGTTTCCTCGTAGTATATTCCGTCTTCTTGACTATAACCTTGTAAAAATAATCTAACCTTATATATTAATATAGTTCTAGCTTCATCTATGATGTTTCTAAACACCCACAGAGTATCTACGGTCATGGTGTCTTTGGGTCTATGAAAAAGTTTCAAAACATTATTTCTTTTAAATTGATTCAATTCTTCTTGCACATCCATCATACAAAATTTATCAGTGATGGTATCAATGACGTTTTTTGGTTCATGTTGTGACAAAAAGACATTATGTTAAACTTGGTTTTTTAGATGAGCTCTAGTATGTGTCCCCTTATCTAATTATCTAACTAAAACATCTAGAGGATGATTCTCAAGGGTTTTAATAGATCTAGAAAACGATGGAATAGTTATTTAATGTTTTCCGATAGGTTTGGGATTCTTTTTTCTAAATCTAGATATTTTCTTGAACTATAATATTTTCTACTTTCTTAATAGTTGATTCAAAAGGATTAGAATTCAAGTCGATATTTGAAAAATCATCCTCAGTATTTTCTAAGGAGGTTTTAGGTTCAGGTGGATTTATTTAATCCAAGATTACATGTATAGATTCTTCCGAAGACATGTTTCTTTTTTCGAAAACTCTATATGCTTCTCTAGAGGTATAATAACCTCGGAAAATTTCATCATCACTCTTGGATGAATTTTTTTCAAGATTATATTTTGTATTAATGATATATACATTCAAAACAAAAACATTAAAGTAAATAACCTTAATATTAATATTATTCCACAACTCATATGGATTTTTTAAGGATAGTTTTAAATAAAACTCTATTAATAATATAACAAGATATATTCATAGCCTCTTCCCAAAAATAAAAATGTAAATCATATTCACTAATCATATCTAGGGATATTTCTTATAAGGTTCTATTTTTCTTTTCTAAAACTCATTTCTCCTGGGGTGTCCAAGGAAAAGAGAAATTATGACTATAGCCATTTTGTGAGAAAAAATATTCAAATTATTGATTTTCAAAATCACATCCATGGTCACTTATTAATGTTTTTATCCTAATAACACATAATGTTTCTACTTACCTATCATACATAGTGAAGTAATAACTATATTCACATTTTTTAGTTACAAATAATGTCCAAGTATACCTCGAAAAGTCAATAACTAGAATATATACATACTGATGCCCATTTAATCTAGAAACTCTAGAAGGTCCAAACTAGTCCACGTGAACAAAATCAAGAGGTTAAGAAGTTGAAACATATTTTTTTGGTTTGAAATATTTTTTATGTTGTTTTCCTTTTTGACAGGGATTCTAGACATTATCATTTGGAAACTCAAGTTTAGGTAGATCGTTGACTAGTCATTTTCTATTAAGATTTCTATGAGAGTGAATGTTATTGTGTCCCAATATCTCATGTCATATCCAACAATTTTTATGAAATGAACTTAATCTAGAAAATCTTGGGAAACTAAGGAGTCCAAATTAACATAATAAACATATTTTTTAAAGTAGTAATTACTAAATAATTTTTATAATTGAAAATACTGTAAGAATAATTTTTGAATTTACCATGAAATCCATCATCGCATAGTTGTGAAATTATATGTAGAATTTAATTTAGATCATCAACAAAAATATTATAAATTAATAATGAGTTAGCGATACTGATTTCACCAAGGCCAATTAATTTCCCGTCTTTCATTATCACCAAATCTATCATTCCCACCATCAATTTTTATAAGGTTTGGGAAGCTCGAATAGTCTCCAATCAAATGCCTTGAACACCCATGGTCTAAGTACCGTAAGATATGACCTGATTCCTTCAAACATTCCTAAAAAAATATATCAATCATGAAATTACTTTGGTACCCAGATTTTCTTGGGTCTAGTAACATTATTAATTAAATTTTTTAGAACCCACATTTAATTCATGGGTTTCAGATAAGCATTTTATAGATTCATATAAAAATAAAATCTATTAGATCTAGAGATATTAGAATTTGTAAAATAATTTAAAGTGATGGATGTTGCTATATATTTTTTAAATTTTGGAACAAAACCGTTTTTTTTTTGATTTTGATACACAATTGTTGACAATAAAATTTTATTGCCTTGGTTGATAACCTATATTAGTAGGGTATTTTGGAGAAACATTCTTACCATGAATTGGATTTAGACTATTTTTACCTATTTTAAATTTGTCTAAATCCTTCTTTAATTAATCATTAAAATATTTAAGTTCATTATTCGCATTGAGAAACTATGTATGCTTTTCCATTCAAATAGTATGTTAAATATAAATAGAAATAGAAAGAGCATGTTGCTTATTGAGAGATTTATACCCATCTTTAGTTTATTGAATGTATCCTCAAGCATTTTTACAGTATTAAAACATCTATTTATTTTTCATATACTCATAATCAGATTCATATTTAGAATAATAAGAATTATGTATAGTAGATTCGAGAGTTACCTCATATGTGTTTATCATAAAACACGTGTTGGATTTATCAGATTTCTGATCATGAGATGATTCTAATTCAACATAGTATCATCCGAAGAGCTCTAGGTGGCCTTCATTGATGTCTTATATTTATATCATTGTCCTCATATAGTGTTTTTTAATTTAATTTTGGACAACCAACTTTTACATGTCCTCTTATCTTGCACTCATGGAATACTATCTCATTAGTATAATCACTTATCTTCGAGTCCATTTTCAAATTTCCTCTATTTTCATATATTTCTTTGTAATTTTGATTTATAATGAATTTATTATTTAAATAAATCTTCTTAAATATCATGGCTAGTTGATTAATTTCCTTATCACTATCACTTAGTGATCCTTCATTGCTAAAATATTAAACATGAACATTCATTTTCTCCTTTTCTTTTTTAGTAGTGTCGATGAAAGAAACTAAATTTGTATTTTTTTATCATATTCATCAATATTAACATTCAATTATTCTTCATAGACCATCAATTTACCTATCAACTAGTTTACTGGTCGAGTTATGATGTGACCGTATTTATTTGTTGACACTGAGGTACCTCTCCATCTTTCTATTAACCATTTTATTATTCGCATGAATTGTTCCTTAGAAGGAATATCATTTCAAAAATAGGTCATAGTTTTTACCTTATCAATTACATGAGATACATGTCAGAGATATGTTCATCTGGATTAATTTTTTGGTTATAATATTTAATGGTATATTTCTTCAATTAAATTTCCTTAACATTAGTGGTTGTTTCATGTGAAATAGCTATAGTATACCAAATTTCATACGTTTTTTTACATGATGAAATCCTATTAAATTATTAATCACCTAATGAAAAATATAAATAATTCATATTTTTTCAATTATTATTGTAGGTTGCCTTAGTGTTATCATCCCACGTATTTCTAGCAATAGTAAAAATTTTATATTCATCAACTATGGAACCCTTGATTTCAAAACCCATACTTTCTAAATGCATTTTAATTTTAATATTATAGTAGGTATAATTTGTTCGATTATGATATGGAGGCCTTCTAGTAGAACCGATTTTTATATATTGTGCATTTAAAAAAAAATTAAATATTTTAACGAAATATACATTTTGAACTGACAAAAATTTAGTTATCTTTAAAACGTAACAAAAATCAAAGTTGAAAATATTTAAAAACATCAATAAAATAAAACCACTAATACCAAAAGTTTTTTGGGGTGGGACACTCATGAATGGGGTGAATTTAGTTCCTATAAAAATTTCTGAATTGAAATATTTATATAAAATTCCCCCAATTTAATATTAGATACAACTCATTTAACCAAGGTAGCATATTTATTAATGTTTTAATCAGTTGAAAGATTTATAAAATATTGATTAGTTCCTAGATAAAAAATATAGATTATTATTTTATATTTTTAAATCAATACACTAAACCAAATTCTAATGTAAACACTATATAAGATTAACTATCAAATTGAAGAAATGTTTTCAGTGAAAAAATAAAATAGTGAAAATAGAAGTTAGAAAAGAACATCATATTTTAAAACAAGATGTTCAGTCTGAAAAAAATAATTATTTCTCTCAACATGGTTATCACCTTCTAGCAAGAAATTCATATAAATAAACTTCATACACACCATGGATTGGGGTACATAATAGCATACACAGTTTTCCTAGTCAAGTAGACTTCTTCCACAGTTTTCATGGGAGTGAAAATTACAAACATTCCATGTAGGTATGTGTTCCACTATTATTCAAGGGAGTTTAAGGATTAAGAAAATAGGATTCTGAAGATATAAATTTGTCCTCTAGTTATGCATAGGAGATAGTGTGTGTTTATAAATAGACACATACACACTGATTGAAATATAAAATTGTTCGAAAACAAGGAATAAATTAAATAGATCAAAGATAGATAGATCTATAATATGTTTTTTTGAAGATTATGGAATCCTTAAATATGGATGATGTGAATTTGGATTCAACTTATGGAAAAAAACAACAAAATAGAGTGTCATGAGTTATTATAACTTCTATTTCTAGTAGGGTGTAGTTTAATGGATGAACTCTTCTCCTTTCTTAGATTATTTCTGAAAAGATGTTATTTGGGTTTTATTCTTAATAGATTATCTTCATATATATAAAATTTTTAGTTATTGAGTTTTCATAGGCACATGATCTATATAATAGCCAATTTGAATCTTCTTTTTTTATCTGGTATGCACATTATACACCTAAAAATGAGTATGATCACAAATATGTTCTAGTACCTCATACCTTATACTCTAACATCGACATTAAATATTTTCCATAAAATAAAAACAAAATAATTAATTTCCAAAGAAGTAGTAAGTTCAATAAATCTAACCATTAAATTTAATTTTGAATTTTGATGATAAATATGAACATTTTATATTTCTTGACCAATAGCTCAGATTTTTAGGTCATTCTATTAGTGTCTCAGACTTTTATTGGTTACTCAAGATAGGTAGGTCGATCAGTCAGTATGTGATGCGTCAATAACACAACATTCAGTATCTTATACTTTGCAGAAATTATGGGTATTAGTCTGTCACACTTTTGGTAGGTTAATATGTTCATGACACATTCCATCGGTAACTCATACTTCATCAGTGACTCGTCCTGAGTGAAAATTCTAAGAGGTTATTGGTATCTCAATTCAATAGGGCCTCACCTATTGGTAGGTCATGCATCAGTGAATTATCATTATCAATGACTTATACTTATCCAAATATTGTAATCTTATCTTATTAGGTAAACAGAAAAATAATAGATAAAGGTTATACATAAACATGATTAAACAAGATGTAAAATAATAAAACATAATTAATCATGGTTTGAGAGCATTAAAACAAGAGGATGCCAAAAAAGAATCTAACATTTAGAAAACCACATTTTATAGAAGGTATTTACATTAGGAATATGTTTTCATGACATTTGGTCTAACCAAATATCATATAATCATTGTGGATTTAATTAATAGGATTTCCCATGAGTATCATGACACTTTTTGGTGATCTTTATGGATGAAAGTATTGCTTACACGATGTGTGATTAGGATCATGTGTGTCACTGGAGAGAAATTTTGTAATTGTTGAGAAATCACCTACTTTATGAAAATAATTTTAAATGTTTTTTATCGATTTGGGAAGTAAATTTCATGGGACACGTGGTGTTGAACCATTTTATTTTAGTTGATCGTATAAAGGTAAATGTTTTTATGACATAGGAACAATAATGAATTTTTTTGATATTTGAAGCTTCATGGGTCTAACTGGATATTATTGCTAGTTTGTAAAGGACTTTTAAAAGTTTTCTTCATTCAGGAGTTCTCTAAATCGAAAGGGTGTGTAGTTTTCTTGTGATGAGAAAGGTCAGAGTTATTTTGTTGATATGGATGGTGTTTTGGAAATTACACCACTTTTGACTCTTTCAGGGGCTGAGCAGGACTATGTTGTCCTCTGTGATGCATCATGTTCATGTTTGGGATACATTCTTATGCAAGGTAATCATGTCTTTTGTTATGGATCTCGGTAGCTGAGGCCACCTTAGGAGATTTCCTGATCCATTTCCCTAAACTGGAAATAGTGATACATATTTAAAATAGCTGGAGACATTGAAAATTTGGATAAAGGTTTATTTTGTATTCTGAACACATGATCTTGAGTTCTATCTTCTCTAAAATAGATTTGAATCTCTGCTAGTGGAATTGGTTGGTGTTCTAGAAATCTTTTGAGATTGACATCTCTTATACCCCAGGGAAAGGTAATGTCATTATAGATGCTCTAAGTAGGAATCATCCGACCCAAGATATTAAATAATCATCAGAAGAGTGAAAATTCATTGAATTTTTTTCATTGTTTCTTATTGGATTTTGAGAAATATTGGCCTAGATTTATTCATTCATTTTTCAATGGAAATCATTTCTTCATGAGATGATTCGTCAAGAACAAAATCTTGATTTTGAGTTCCATGGAAATAGAGAATCTATTTATGTTGAGGAGGACATTAATGACTTCTAGTTCTCAATGTATAGTATACAATATTGTCATAATATTTTTGTGGTATAGTTATCAGTCAATAAAGCTATGGTAGGGAATTTTCATAGTTCCCAATGGGAAGTACACCCATGAATAATGAAGTTGTTCTATGACATGTTTATATTCTGGTGTCCAAGTATGAGATGGGAAATTATTATTTTTTCTGTCATTGTTATATATGCCAGTGTATCATGGACAAGGATTAGAGACCTTTGAGTTTTATTTTTCCACTTTGAGGGCCAAATTTGAAGTTGGATGAGAAATCTATAGACTTTGTGTTTGTGTTTCCACATGCCTAGAGACAGAATAATGCAATATGGTTTGTCATCGATTGGCTAAAAAAATCAGCTCACATTACAACTATTCATGATTTTAGCAAAGATGAAGAGTTGTGAAATATCTATGTTATATAGAAGTAAAATGGATCTCTCTGCACAAAACAACATGCCTCACGCGCCATCAGTTTTTCAAAAAAATTAGTCCATTACTCCTCCAGATGAGAGGCTCTGGCCGTCTTCAGCACCGTCGACCTTCGATCCAAGAACGAGACTTTCATCTAGTGGCCCTTCTCGGCTACCGAAGGCTGGAGGTCCTCCATCAAGACATTGAAGGCCCGAGTTCTCCTTGAAATATGCGCTTTGCGGATCCCCCTATGTCCCCAGGAACCTTGTTCTCCAGAAGCTCCTCTGGTGAATCTGGTGGTTTCTCAAGAGTGTTCCGGCATGTCAATGTAATTTTTAGCGGCATAGTTTATCGAGGTCATGACAAGCTTGAGATGGACCCTTGTGTCTCGTTTTGGAGAAGAAAATCCAGCTCTTCAAGTCTTCAAATGCTGGGTAGACTCCTATGGGCTTCAGGCTCTGGCCCGTATTTCTGCGGTTCATCGCCACACTTTTTTCCTGGTCTTCTCCATGGAATCAGATATTGTCCATTCTTGGTGCATATCTGCCCACCGCTTGGGTCAGTGGCACTTTAGTCAGGATAGGTGGTCATTGGTGGCACATAAAGGAAATGAGAGTTTGGAGGCGGTGTTTTGGATTATCTTACTTGGGCTCCTTATTCCATTTCAGAACCAAACTCTTCTCAAAGAAATAGGAGACTCCCTAGGAGGTTTCCTCTGCATGGATGAGAGCACACGGTGTGGTGTGGATCTGTCTATTGCCTGGATGTGTGTGGAGCTTGACCTATCCTCCACCACCCCGAAGAAGCTCTCCCTAAAGGTCCAGGGATCTGAGATGTGGTCTCAAGCCCTGGTGTACCCTGTGTTTCCCAGATTCTATTCCTCTTATCTTTTCTGAGGGCATTTTAGGAAAATGTGCAAGAGGCACTGTCATGTTTTCCCCCATCATGAGGTCAGGCCCGTCCAAGGGTGTGGTGTTCTTGAACGTAGGTCGGCTTGTCCCTCTTCTTGTTTCAAATCAACTCCTTAGGCTGAGAATTCTCCTTCAGTCTTGGTGTGTTGTGAGTGCTTTCCCTATTCCTCCTCCTTCGACGACGTTTCCTCGCCCAATGCGGCGCTGTTCCCGTGGTCTGAAAGGATTTCCCCTGCATGGTTGGCGAAGCCTGCTGGGTGGATCTTTGGCCCCCACCATCTCTTCTCATTGGGTGGGCTTCTGGAATCCTTTCTAGGGCCTCCCGTTGCATGATGGAGCCCCTAATACTATTCTCTCTGGCCCCGGAGGCAGTTCTCGGAGCCGCAAGGATTCTTGAGATCAGAGATAAGTCTGAAGTTGCCCATCCCTTGGTAGAAGTGGTTGAAAATAAAGATGCGGACAGTCTTTCAAGGCCTTTGAAATTATCCTTCCAGGCATCGTGGGATAAGGGCAAGAACCTCCTGCTTCTGTCACCTCCTAGTGCGGTAAGAGGGAGGACTCTTAAGTTCCACTCTAACATTTATTCTTCTTCCCCTGTCCTTGTGGATATAGATTCAAGGGTTTTCACCCATTCAAAGTTGAAGCTTCTAAGGGTTCATAATCTGGATTGTTGCCTCTCCTTGATTGATACCAAGATTCCTGGGGCCGAAACAAGGCTAGAGTTATTCCAATGATACCCATTCTTGTATAGAATGCTCGCAGGTTCGGGGAAAGGGTAAAAACATACATTATGTTTTTAGAGATTAAGAAACACAATGTTCACGTTGATGCGGTTCTAGAGCCTAAACAAAACCCGAGGAAAATACCTTAGTTCACACATAGGATCAAAATTCCGGAGTCTAGGAAAGTGGCTCCAATGAAGTAGTAGATCTAGATCTTCTAGAACAGAGATGTTGTGGTGGATCTAATTCAGGCGAGGGACCAGTTCATCATAAAAAAGGTGAATAAAGAACATTATTCTCTCTTCGTTTCCTTTGTTTACAAAATCTGTGACAATATGATAAGAGAAAATCTATGTCCAGAGATTAGTGATTTCGAACTAGGATATGATCCTTGTATTGTAAGAGGGGACTTTAACATCATTACTGAACCAGTTGAGAAAAATGGAGGTGGGGCATTCCCACATCGAGCTAGCTCGAACATTGTCCAGTTCATGGAAAGCAAGGGTCTTATTGATATAGGGTACGTCAAGGACCCCTTCACATGGTACAACAACCAAAGAGGAAACAAATGATGCTTGAGCTGGCTAGACCGAGGCCTAAATAACTTGCACGCTATCACCACATCCCCGAATGCTAAAGTTAACCACCAAGTACGATGGATTTCCAATCACTCACCACTGTTGTTATCTCTGGTTCCCAAGAATTTATCTTTAGAATGGTTTAGGTTCTATAATTTTTGGAGGAGCCATCTAGTATTTTCTCATCTAGTAAGGATTTAATGGGGGGAACCGGTACAAGGGCACCACTGGGTGGATTTTCACACCAAACTCAGGTGGCTCAAACATGGGCTTCAGGCATGGGAAAGCCGACATCCCCCTATTGACCAAGAAATGGATGACCACAAATAAGGGATTGAAAGCCAATAAGGTGACCTAGTGGGAGATTGGGATGATGAAACTTTTGAGGACCTCTTAGGAAAAAAGAATTGTTTGGCAGAGATGATTCTCAGACATGAACGTATGGCTCGAGAGAGATCAAGGATCAAGTGTTTTCATGAGGGAGATAGGAATACGTTTTATTTCAATGCATTCATAAAGGATAAGAGACGACTGATTAATCCCAATACCAGTCTTGAGGATGGCACCTTTACGGATGATATTGATCTTGTAGGTGGTATGGCTTTGTCTTTCATTGAATATCTTCTTGCTGGCCACAACACGACGATGGTAGATGGGTACCTTAGCGGTAGTGTGGACCTTTGGGATGTAATTCCCAACAATGTTTCTTTTGAGGACAATTCCTGCTTGTGAGGGATCCCAGATGAGCCTGAGATCCATGAATCCATGCTGATTCTTGACCTGGAAAGTGCTCCAGGGACGCATTGTTTCCCCGGATCGTTTTACAGAGCTTCGTGGGAAGTTTTCAATGTGGGTATAATTTCGACTGTTCCGAACTTCTTTCATGGAGGAGTTATCCCACATGTTTCCTGCGCCACAACTCTAGTCCTAATCCAAAAAAGTGAAGGATCCCTCTTCTCTACTCCACTAACTCCTAGTGAGCATGTGAAACATCCCCTATAAGATTCTTGTGAGCATTATTAACACGAGGCCAGTTGTGTATATTCCCCAATGGACGTCCATTGAGAAACACAATTTCATGAGGGGCGATCAATCTATGGGAAATCGCTCTGGTGTAGGAGATGTTCAGGGACATGAATAAAAAGGCCCACAGTTCCAACATGGTTATGAAACTGGACATGAGAAAAGTGTTTAACAGAGTAGAATGTGGTTTTATTAACAGGGTCTTGTGTTTTATGGTTATCTCTCCCAGGGTCTCAGACATTCTCATCAGAGGCTTTAGCTCTCCGTGGATGGTAGACTCATTCATGGGGAAGATCCATGGATTCTTCAAGGCCACCCTCAGCCTTCGGCAAGGTGATCTGATTTCCAGAGTATTTTCATTCTTATCCAGGAATCTTTGTGTATGATCCTTAATAGAAGAACTTCCAATGGCAGCATTCATCCTTTTAGAAGGAAAAGGAACATCCCTTATATTTCTCATCTGATGTTTGCAGATGACACGATTATCTTCACCAATTCTGGGAGGAAGTCTACACAATCCATTAACAGGATCCTGAAGGAGTACTTCTACTAGAGTGGGTAGTTGATCAACTATACCAAAAGTAACCTGCACATCTCCAAAAAATGTGCGGTGAGCCGGACTGCTGCCCTGTGCAGTAGAATGGAAATCTAGCTAAGCTCTTTACCTATGTATTACTTGGTTTCTCTAATCTCTTCAGGTAGACTACGTGTTTGGAACTATGACTAGGTTGTGAGTAGGATCACTGGCCAGGTTCTCAACTGTAAAAATCATCTTCTTTCTTTTGGGGGGTGCATCTCTCTCATAAACAGTGTTTTGGCTGCTATTCCAGTGCATGCAACGACTTTTACCTCAGTTCCAAAGAGAGTTATCAAATAAATTGACCGGATTTTGGCAGGCTTTCATAAGGACGCACTAGAAGAAGGGAAAAGGAATTGGGTCTCCTAGGGTAGAATCTCCCGGCCTATACATGAAGGGGGTATTAACATTAGAAGTGTTGAGGGCACTGTATATTGCATGCATGCCAAGCTGGCATGGGAGATCATCAAGAATCTATCACTTTGTGGGGATATAATGAAACACAATTACACCAGCATTATTAAAACCAAACGAGTCAAGGGATCCCCCTTCTGGAAGATGATATGTCCCCTGGTCTCGAGCCTTCATATGCACTCCCATTTGATTGTGGGTGATGAAAAATTTCTCTTATGGAAAAGAAACTGGGAGGGTTCGGTGTTGGGTTTCATAGGATGCTTGGCTCCTTTAATTATATTCGAGGAGGTGAGTGGTTATACAGACTTCATTTTGGTAGTTCTGGATAAGATCCAGAAGGACATTTTCGACTCTATCCTCATCAACCATGAAACAGAAAAGTGTGTTTTTACGCCATTGCTCTCTGGGAAGTTCACCACAAATGACTTTTGTAGGATCTCTATCCCTCAGGTGCATCATGATTCCTGGTATGACATAATGCGGTGTTGGAAAATTCCAACCAAATACAAATTCCTAGCCTAGAGATTAATGAACACGGTGATCCCCTCCGATGAGAGCATCAAGAAAATGGGATTCAGTCTCGCCTCATGTTGCCAGTGTTGTAGCTCCAAAAGTGAGGAGACAACAAATCATATCTTTTTTTAAGGAGAGTGGGAGAAGGCTGTGTGTCAGTTAGTTGTCATCTTCACATTAGTATTCTCTATCGAGCTTCAGGGTTCATCATTCTTGGAGAGATGGTTTCATGGTACCCCGGATACAGTTACGAAGAAGATGGAACATTCGGTGGTCTTCATTTCTGGGTGCTAGTGCCATTGTTTGGCCTGTAACAGGGCACAATTTGAGGGGATCAAATCATCCGGGAGGTCCATCATTGTGGGATCCATGTTTCTGCTTATTGATATGGTTACTCTTCTCAAGGATTGGTAGGAATCCCCCTCCATGTGAATGCTACAGGCATGCCCGGATCTATCTCTTACCATAGATGGTATACGAGGGCAGTGGGTAAGATGGAGGCCTCTATCAAGTGGCCTTAAGTTAATTACAAATGTCTCTTGAATTGCTGGTATAATGAGAGGGGGAGGTGTGGTGTGTAGCTCGAGATGGAGTGTGATCCTAGAATTCCAAGCCCATTTTAGTAATGGAAACGCTCTTCAGGAAGAGGCCAAGGCACTTCTCAAAGGGCTCAATCTGTTTAATCAGAAAAATATTACCATATCCCATGTGGAAACTGACTCGAAGATCAATCATGAATCCTTATTGCAAAGAGGATCCATCCCTTGGTCTGTCACGCACACCATCATGAGATGTGAAGATTTCCTAAGGAGCAGCATTCAAGTTACACACACTTGGAGAAAGGGGAATAAAGATACAGATCACCTGGCTTCCCTTGCCACCCCTGGATCTGATCTCTCCTGTCTTACCAATGTCACCTTTTTGAAGCCTGAGGGTTTGAACCTAATCCGTGGGGATGCCCTCGGTCTACACTATTTTCGACCCCCTAGGCCAGGTTTTTTTCTCTGGTTCTTGGTCTCTTGTACCCCCTTGAATAAATATATAAAACTGATGATGATGATTTTTTGGGACTATCGAGGAGTGAATCACATAAAATAAAGAATATCCCTGAAAGAGAATGAGGTATGGGTCCTGGTGGTATGTCATATAATATTTTCATTTTAATTGTGTTAAATCTACTATAATATCTGATAAGGATCTATGATTCACTTCTAAATTTTTGAGAGGCCTTCTAGTGTCACTAGGATATAAGGTTCTTTTGAGTATGTAATACCATTGATTGAGGGATGGATAGACATAAGGAGCTATAAAAATTATTGAATATATTTTTTGATCATTTTTTCTTGACTTTGTTGGGGCTTGGGATGACCATCTAGGATGGTTTAATTTGTGTATCATAATAGTTACCAATTCATGATTTGAATAGACCCTTTTGGGGCCTTATATAGTAATCCCTATAAATTTATATTGTTATTGATGAAGATTAGTGAAGGTTCCTTGGTTTTATATTGCTTGGTTCAAGAGACAAAAAAATATAGTTTCTTAGATAATGTTGACAAAACAGAGATGATATAAGTCATTTGATGATGGTTTATGCATAAAGTGAGAGTTTTTAGTTGGTGGCTAGGGGTTCTTGAAAGTTTCACCCCATTTGAGTCATCATCGTCTTGGGTGGAAATGATAACATACTCCTTGGTTTTATGGAGCTTTTGAGGTTGTGGAGTAGGTGGGGGGAAGTTTAATATTGTTTATAACTGCAACCAAAATTTGTATCAATACATAGAGTGTTCCATGAATCACTGCTCCAAAAGTATCTTCCTGATCTATCCCATGTTCTAGGTGGGAGAGATCTCGATTTCGAGCATGATTTATCCATGAAATGGAATCTAGTCAGGATAGTTGTTTTTGAAACCAAGATACTTCATGGGTGAATGATACATTTGGTTAATGTGATATAGCCTCCGAGTTCTGTTATGCATAAGACATTTGAGAGGGAGGCATTAATGAGAGAGCAGCGACCTCAATATTTTTACATGTAAGATTCTTAACAAGAATTCAGGAAACATAATGTCTTTTTCTGGGGAGTTTATAACATCCTATTATTATTATTAGGTACTCTTAAACCCCTCC
Organism: Viscum album; assembly: GCA_963277665.1. NCBI lineage: Eukaryota > Viridiplantae > Streptophyta > Magnoliopsida > Santalales > Viscaceae > Viscum > Viscum album. Next base: position 1,473,181,585 of record OY728158.1, read on the forward strand.
CTTTTTGAATATTTATTTGGTGTTAATCTTGGTTTGTTTTTGGAATGTAGTTGGAAAATTTGAAATTTTCTAGGTTGTGCACAGTTGATGCCTTATTTTCAAAAATCATGTTCCCTCTCAGTAGAAATAAAAAAATCCCAAGCAGTGGGGATCATTATAACTAGTAAAATATTTAGTAAAACTATTTTACAACCTAGTAAAAACTATGCACCTTTTATAGAAGGAGCACATAACTAGGGTGCACAGTTTTTCTTTTTGTGCGACCCTACCCACCTAACCAAGCATTCAATATTTAATTAAACTAAAAATTAACTTTAATATCTTTAAACCATTTGTTTATGTTTTTTATTGTCTTTTAAGACCCTAATATGTGTTCAATATCCTTGGATACTCCAAATAGTTTATTTTGGACCCTTACACTCCTAAAAAATGGGTTGAATTATATTTTGTTTTTTTCAAATAAATTTTATATTATTGATTTTTTTAGAGAATATGAAATCCTAGGTAGCTAGTTTTTTATTTTTTATAACACACTATTGGCACTTTACAACTGTAAAAAAACATAGTGCAATAGGTCACATCCCCGATGGGATGGTGATGAGTCCACTTCGACCATTGTATAGGGGACATGTGTATACACACATTTCCATGATTCACCTTTGAGTGTTTGAGGATCAGGTAGCCTGGAACTAATGTACCTCTTTGTATATGACCATGTTGATAACATGAATGATTTCATATAAATTCCATTGATTGTAAACTATCTTACACATTCCTGGTGACTTTATATAAAATATTTTATATGAAATTAATGTCTATACATTTTTAAGAAATTTTTCTAGCAGTTGAAATTTATGGAATGATTTTTAATAATATTAATTTTGTAATTCCATGACTATTAATATAAATTTGAATACTTTATTTTATTAATTAGTTTTGGCATATTATTAAGGAATCCATGGGGAGACCCTATAAGGATTTTAGATCAAACCCAGCCTGCGACTTCATGTGTTTGAATATTATCAGCTTCTAGATTTGGGTAATGTAAAATCACCACATGGAGGTTGTTTTGGTGATCGATGCTCGATCTCGGAGAGTTGTGTCTATGGGCCTTGGGTTATCTGTCCTGTTTTCTGGTACATTGAGATGTACTTTGGTTTTTTCATACCAATTTGACTTATTTTACAATTCATTATGTGGAGTATTAAATCTATGCATACTGACTTGCGTCTCTTTCTTCTATTGTGTATGTGGAAAATTTATTCCCAGTATCATATAATATGATTCCATGTTCTTGTTTCCTAATCGTAGGGGATCATAAATGTCGTTTGGGCTATGTCAGGATCGACTTGGCTGTCTGGGTACCTGGGTATCTGATCCAGTTCATGATAGTTTTCAATTGTACTTATAAGATATTAGTTATTTCATGAATAGAATGATTTATGAGAGTTTAAGTTAAATGATAATTGTAGTAAATGAAGGAGAACCTACCATATAAAATATGGGATAATTTAATGAGTATAATATTAACTTTTATTGTTTTATGAGTATATATTCATTTGGGAAATAAATAATTATTATGTTTTACACTATTCATATGTCTATAATTATTTCAAATAAAACATCTGTTGAAAAATTGATGTATCAAAGAGAGAGAAAGTGAATAAATAATGTATCTTCTATATAAGAATCATTATGTACACTATTGAAGTAGAAAAAAATTAATAATAATAATAAATTCCAAGTGATAAACTAAACATATTCAAGGAAATGTAAATGATTCTAAGTATCGAACAAATAATATATTACTATATTTTAGAGGTATAAAGAACATTGGTGAAACCCATATGTTTTTTGTTGTTTAGGATGGAATCGATTTAACATAGTTGACCTTGGATCAAGGTGGTACAAGCCTAATCTATTTTACATGGGGATAATAAGAATATTCATGCTTTTAACTCAGTTTGTGTAAGGATAACATGTCCAATCATTTACCATTTATTATTAATTATTTGACAATAAGTATAAAGTTGTGTCTACCTCGCATAAATACTCCATATCTTCAGGAAATATTAATTTGTTGGGAGAAATGTCTCATCAACAATCCTAGTGTTTCTTTTTTTTCCTTCCTATTAAACATATGAATTCCCAATGAAAAATGAAAATATAATGAGATATATATATATACAGAGATATAAAAATCAAATCATTATATAAGTTAGTTGGAAACAAATGGATGAATGTTTTTATAGGTCAAATTTTATAAATACAAATTAATCCCCTCCTAGTGTGGCAACATCACACTGTGACTAATTTCATTTGGAATTAATGGTATGATCAAACTCTATTAGATTCTCTATTATCTTAATGTTTAAAATTTTACTTCGAAATTATATTCTTCAAACACCAAGGAATATGGTATTTTTAGAATTATATATTTATTTTATTTTATTTTCATTTCTTTAAAGACTCAAAAAAAATATGGAAGCAGTTGAGGAGAATGAATAATGATTCAATTAAATGTAAAGAGGAGGAAGAAGATGTTTTCCAATAAATTTTTTAAATAAAATATCATTCCTTAATAGAATAATATGACCTCATAGTTCAAACTAATATCAAGGAAATTGATGTAATATTTAAAAAAAATACAAAAAATTGGTATTGGATATGTTTTTTAAAAACTATCCAATAGATGTACCATGAACATATTGAAAATATTATAATACAAATTTATAAGATGATTTTCATATGAATATAAACTATCATGAAGATGGAGAAAAAATAGGGAATGGAATAACACATAAGTTAATTATTTCTGTAGATATCACAAAAAAATTATCACGACCCATCCTAGTGGGGCCCATGATATGACTCCCCAAGCCCGCCTCTAATAGGCTAGGGGCTGGTAACTAGCACCATTTAGGCATGTCACTAACAAGGGATTCATTGCCTAAGTACCTGTACACACGCACAAATCTCCAAGCCCAAAATAGCTAAAAAGTAAAAACCACTAAGGAACAAAATGCATGGATAGAACTAAACTATACCAAAAGAGTACAATAGAATGTAAAGTGTAGAATGTAAAATGGGATAGAAGACAAGCCCACTCAAACATAGAGTTTTTAATCTACAAAGTCTATCCTATACGCAATGAGGTACTGGGACTGATTCTTATAGCCATAGGAACACCTCGGCCTGAAAGGAATTCAAAAATCTCAGTCTGGTCCTACTCCACTTTGGAATCTATTAAAAGGAGGCTCTTATGCACAAGACAAGACATGTGCAGGCTAAGCCCATGCAGGGGTGAGTACAACAATAATAAGTAGGGAACCCTAAAAACATAATGCAATACACAAATTAAAGGTACAATCAGCTCTATAAAACATATGTATACATAACATACAATAAAAGAACACATCTAGATATATTTGAGACAAATAATCGTAGTATATAATAACCACATACCGATGCTATGGATTCAGGTCAAATATTCCACAAAGCCCACGTCCACGAAACTTACTCCACAAGTCTGAAATCTCTGATGACACCTATTCGAGATGTAATGTTCATTGGGAAATGATCTGAGTGATATAGATTCCGTAATATATGTGAAAATATAACTGGTTCACTCCTTTCAGGATAAAACACTCATGAGTGTAAAAGATCATGATACATGGATGAGGTTTATTTCTAGGGCCTTGGTACATACCGTTACTCACCCGGATTCACCTGCTAAGTAGAAAATCGATGTCCTATAGTATTGGTCACATCAATATGTCTATTTACCTAGGGTCAAGAATGGATTGATGTTCTCAGTTTAGGACTCTCTAAGGGATACCTGACCTTCAGGGGAATGATCAAAGGTTCACTAACCCAAAATAAACCAATCAATGTAATAGTGGACAAGATGATCAAGCCATTTACTAAGATGTACATTGTGTGTAGAAGGGTCACATTCTATTTCCTCTGACTCTTGTACTGCACATGTATAATGACCTATGTTGTAAGGCTTGTCATGTAGATGAAGTTATACATGGAGTTAAGATAATGACAAGTCGTGTTTCACTATCTAGGGAAGACTCTATATACGCTGGCCATGTGCTCGTACATGGCTTCAACCGATGTGTCTTAGATTTTTTTACTGGTACATTGGGTAGTCTGCATATCTGGCACTTTCTGACCATGTGGCAGAGTACTTTCCATGTACTCTAACTTGTGTCTATATATCTATCGAGATACAAGCTGAGTCCGCTTAAGGACCCACACACTGTGTGACGATAGTCACACCCTGAGTTAGTGCTTATTACCATCTGGAAATCCAGTTGCCACTAGGTGGGGTCCACATGCTGTCTCTCCCCATAAGCACATTGTGTTCTTCATCGTGCGTAGCACATAAACTCTAGTCGCTCCATGATGACCCCACAACACATGTTCATCGAAGACCACACTGTGTTCTTCACAAAATTCCAGAACGTGATGTTCTTCATCTACTGATTAAGGTGATGATCCAAACATTGATTCTACTATCTAATCTCCTCAAAACTAAAGGCTTAAGGTTTCCCTAACACTAAGAAGCTGCTTAAGTTGGTTTTCAAACTCAAATATTCACTAAAAAGACGTATCGATCCATTATAGTGAAGAATAGTCAAAGAACGATCTCCCTTGATGTGGTACAATTCATCATCCGACGTCACATATGAACCTCTTCTAGGTCATTATGTTGTCAGATCTCCAAATTGGGATCGTTGCATTGCGAAATGGATTCGCAGTGATCCATTGTTCATCACCCTGTGAAGAACCAGATGAACACGGGCTAAATGGGGAAGAAATTCAATAAACCAAATTGAATAATGAACCTCCACTGGTGTTCATCTCAACATCCATCATCTTCAATTAGATATATTAAATAGGGTGAATCAAAAACAATATCTGACATGCATTAATCAATTTCCCACAATAACCCCCATGAAAAAATATAACCCTCCTGCAAGAACGCATGATACACGGCTCAAACTATTTATGGGTTGACCTGTGTTCATCATTTAATCGATGAACAGGGAAAAAATCAAAGAAACAAAACCCCTACCTCAATCTGGTTGATGAATTATCCATGTGTTGTGTTCGTTGGCTAGGTTTCTTCAAATTTGAGGTTGGTCAATCGATCGATTCGTTGTCATCCACCACATGTTCTCCTCCACATATCTAATGAGAATAATCTATTTGTAGGGTTATGCGGCTAACCCTACATATTTTCTATAAGCATATATTTATAGGGGATGAATTAGGTCATTGCACTAAAAATGTATCCAAAATAAAATAAATAAATTATTTATTTTATTTCCATTAAAATGTCTGAAAATTAACATTTACAGTCGACCCGCGCTGGTCAATGTCAGGCCCTGCCCCACCTTAGGTAAAGTAATTTCTCTGAACACAATGGTGTCCTCAGATTTCTGATTTTGGAACCCATTTGAATGTTATCCCACTTTTTCACGAAAATGGATCACACGTGATATTTAGAGTTTAATATATTTCAAACATTTATTCTAGACACTACGGTCCTCAGAATCGAACGTCGTCACAAATAATGGTCTTGTAATAATTCCATATAATATTTCAAAATAATAATCAAAAAATGAGAGAGATTACATTCTCATAACCTTAGTGTTTTACATCCCCGAATAGCCAAGAAGAATGTCTACCCAAATAGTTTTTGGTATTGGGAATGAATCTGAGCTTCCTACTCCCATGTCCTCCTTTTATGATTCTCATGATGCCACCAGATATGAACCAAGGGAATCAATCGCCCACGAATGATCATCTCCTATTGATCGTCAATCTCCACTAAATACTCTACAAAGGTCACTGCATCTATGATGTTCATCTTTACCCAGCCGAGGACATGAGATGGGTCATGCACATACCTCCTCAGCTATGACATGTGGGAGACATCATGTACCAAGTGAAATTGTGGTTGTAGATCTAGGCAGTATACCACCTCTCCAATGTTATGCAATATCTTAAAAAGGCCAGTGAACCGAGGAAATAATTTGATGCCATGTCCAAATATCCACAACCATCAATGAGGTGAGAACCAAAAGAAGACATGGTCTCCAACCTCAAACTAAAATGGTCTCTGCTTCCTTTTAGAATAATACTTTTTCTAGATCTGTGCGGTCTTCATTTTCTCCTGGATGATTTGCACCTTCACGGTAGTAGCTCTCACCAACATTGGACCCTTGAGTGCTGACACTCCGAGGTCGGTCTATCAAAGGTGTTACAGGTAGGGTCACCCATATAAAGCCTCAAACGGTGCCATATCGATGGTGGAGTTGTAGCTATTATTTTATGAAAATTCCACTACTGATATGTGGTCCTCACAACTGTGACCAAAGTACAAGATACTAGCCCACAACATATCATCCCGAACCTGAATGGTTTTCTCTGTCTGACCATAGGTCTGGGGACGGAACGTCATGCTCAAGCATAGCTAATTCCCAAACTCTTCTACAGTCCCTTCCACAACTGGGATGTGAAGTATGCATCTCGATCCAAGACTATCGTTAAAGAGAAGACATGAAGCAAAACTATCTCCTGCATGTAGGGGAATCCCATTCTCTCTACAGATATTTTCTCCCTAATACCTAGGAAGGGGGCTGAATTGGGGAGTCGGTCAATGACCAACTAGATAGAACCATGTCCCTTTGATGTTTTGGGTACTCCTATCACAAAGTACATCGATATTTCATCCCTTTTCTACTATGGAACTTCAATGGGTGATCTAATCCTGTTAGAACCTGGTTCTCAGCCTTTAACTGTTGGCATGTGAAGCACCAACAAAAGAAATTTTCCACTGCCCTCTTCATATCTATCCACTAGAACTGACACTTGAGGTACTGGTACATTTTATCTTTTCCAGGATGTACCACCAAGGGGGATGTATGAAACTATCTCATAAACTCCTCCCACAACACCAATTGTACAACAATACATCCAATGAAAGGACCAAATGATCCCCAACTGGAGAATATCCATCATGAGCATGTCCAATGGATAAATGAGAACATTAAGTATCATAGTCAACATCATGTTGTGCCTCCCTGACATGCTGTATGTGTTAGGGGGGTGTAAACCATCGATTTGAGATAACCTACATCATCTCCATCCATAAAGGATAACTTTAGTGAGGCTAACATCTATGTCGTCTCACTCACCAGCTGTGAACTCAATCTCCTCTTAAGAGAATCTTCTACAACATTCCTCCTCCCAAAATTATAGATTATCTTGATGTCAAAATGCTGGTGGAAATATCTCCATAACCTATCCCAAGGATTCATATCCTTCTATGAGAAGATGTACTTGAGCCTCTTATGGTTAGAGTATATGATAAACCATTGGCCCATCAGGTTATATTTCCACATCTTCTATGGGAAGAATAACACTGCCAACTCAAGATCATGGTTCTGATAGTTCTGATCATGTGGACTTAGCTGGCATGAACCATACGCAATCACCACCCTTCTTTGCATCAGAACACAACCATGCCTCGTCCCTAATGTGTTGTAGATAACTACATACCTAATACCCTTCTCTGGTAATCTCAAGAACTATGTGCTTGTAAAAATATTCCTCAACTACTGGAAGGACTACATGAACTTATCTTCCCATACAAAAGGTTTCCCCTTTTGGGTCAAGGATGTTATCAGTGCTGATATATTAGAGAAATCCAAGAAAAATCTCTGGTAGTATCCTGCCAACCTAAAGAAGCTCTGCACCTCTGTCATGCTCTAGGGTGGATCCCATGCTAGAACTGACTAGACCTTGTCCAGGTCCACTACTACTCCATCTACTGAGATAACATGTCCCAGAATGTAGACATCTAGTATCCACAAGTATAACATTGAGAGCGTCCTATAATGTTGGTGTTCTTAGAGTACGTCTACGACCATCCACAGGTGTATCGCATGCTCCTCCTCTGACGTTGAGTACACAAGGATGTCTTTGATGAACAGCAATATGAAATGATCTATGTATGGTTAGAATATCCGTTTCTTAAGTCCCATTAACACAGAAGGGGCATTCATCATGCCGAAAGGAATCACCAAGTACTCATAGTGACCGTAGTGGCATCTGAAATCCATATTTGGAACATCCTCATCTCGTACTCCAATCTGGTGATAACCCGATCTATGGTCACCCTTTGAGAACCAACATTCCCCTCTCAGATGATTGAAGAGGTCATCGATCCTCAAAAATGGATACTTGTTCTTCTATGTCACCTGGTTCAATTTTCGGTAATCCACACATAACCTCAAACTCCAATCTACCTTCTTAGAAAGGAACACTAGGGCCTCCCAAGGTGAAACACTAGGTCATACGAATCCATTTCCCTACAAATCCTCTAACTTCACTCTCGTATTTCAAATATCTACTGGATCCATCCGATATGTTGGTGGGTACATTGGTTTCATCCTGTGGTGAATGTCGATTTAGATTTTGATCTCCCATTGGGAAGGTATAACCAGGACATTTTCTGAAAAGACTTCCTCGTACTCCACTACTACTTTTGGGATGTGTAAGCTCACAATATCTGCTGCTCCAAGGGTAATCCTAGACAACTAATGATTGATCAGCTTCACCCTCCGATGCATGATCCCATTCTGTGCATCCCAGGTCTCCTTTTCACCGACAATGTAAAAACTCGTCTCATCGCTATGGACACACCACACTCTTCACCTAAAGCAGTCAATCTGGGCATGGACCTAAGATAACCATTCCATACTGAGAATGATGTCCTAAGGAATCGAAGCTGCCACCAAGAGGTTCTAAATGAAACTATCACCTCCAAGGGAAATATGACACTTTCTGCAATGATGTGTGATCATCAAGTATCCTCCAGTAGCTGTCTCCAAGAGTAAGGGTGAAGTAAATGACTCTATCAGACTCTCATGTTTTTACACAAGACATGTGGTGAGGAATGAATGATGGAAACCAGTGTCTATAAGCATGGAAGCTATGGTACAAAAGACACAGGTCATAACTTTAATAATTCTTAGAGTCCCGGGGTCGTACGCCTTGAACGCATGTAGATATCCTAACCCCTTTCACCTAGTTCTCTAAGCTTGGTGTGGACCTACCTATGGGTAGCAGTGGAAGTAGATTAAAGGGAATGCCCCTACTTGCATCTCCCCCTGCTCCTATGCCGCATCCGCTGCCTAGCGGGACTGCCTGCTCCATTCTCCGCCTCTTCCTTGGTGATCCATCCACCACCTACTTGTTAGAAACTAGATGGGTTGGACAGTATCTAGCGAGATGTACTATACCATCTCATGAGTAGCATCTCCTCTCCCTAGGCTAACAAGATCGAGCCTAAGATCCCTAGACAACTGATCCCCTATCTTGGGTTCTCCTGTGACTTCTCCCATGTCATGATCCCTATGCCTGACATTGGGTCCCTAATGTCGTGGTCTTTAAACTTATCCACTTGCAGCTGACTGCCACCCGATATATTTTCTTTTCCAAGAAGATATTGACCACCAAATCTCTCTCAAGTACTCTTGCATATGTCAAAATTAATAGATGCACTACACTAGCTCATATGTCACACTGTATACCTCGCTCGAAGGTCCGATCTCTAATGTACTGATCCATGACCATATCCATCGAGTACTTATTGAGGATGGTGATCCTTGATTAATATTCATCCACCATCAAACTACCCTACTCGAGCTGAAGAAGCTCTTAGATACACACTCCTCTCTGCATAACTAGATAGAAATCCTTACTAAAGAGTCTCTCAAACTCCGACCACGAAAGTGTCCCCCATCATGAGTCTGTGTGGTCAAACATCACCATAATCCTTCTGAAACATGAATAAGCCTCCCTCCTAGGATCACCATATTGTTTTTAGGTTTCCTCACTATGCAGATAACTCTGGTCACCATCTCAAGCCAGTCCTTAGCTGAGTGACGGTCGGGCTCGACTCAGAACATGAGGGGTGTCTATATTTAAATTTTGTGGAGCACCGTCAATATGCACTCTTCATCTGCTGGTACTATAGGTACCATGTGCTGCTTCACTGATGGTATTACAGTAGGGTCACCAACTAGAGGTAACTCCTGGGGAACTGGTCCCTGTATCAATTCCTCATCACTGAGGGGGTAATCCTAGTGATCGGACTCCTGAATCCAAGAGGGTATGCATCATTGATTCATCTTGTAAGGAAAAAATATGAACCATGGTCAATGTTTATATTTGGAAAACTAATGCAAAGGACATGAAAAACACCACCCATTCTTATATGATGCATGTACCATTCTTTTGTTTCCCTGGAACTACTTTTTTAATGTACTAAGTTGAAAACCAAGTTATCAGAGTCCTGGTTTATGGATATGTTGGCCACCCGCACCAACACTAGAGTCCCTAGATTGAATGTCAAACTCAGATTACTTGAAACTATTCCTCCAAACCAAACTCAAAGACTCTTGGTCCTAAGGTAGAACCGACCACCATTGATACCACTCTCTCATGACCCGTCCCAGTGGGGCCCGCTCTACAACACCCCAATCCTGCATCGAATAGGCCAGGGAATGGTGAGTGGCACTGAGTAGGCATATCACTAACATGGGAGGCATTGCTTATATACCTGCACACATTCACACATCTCTAATCCCACAATTGATAAAATAGAAAAAAATACTGAGGAACAAAATGAATCCATACAACTGAACCCAACCAACAGAGTTCAACAAAAAGTAAAGTGCGAAAATTGTACTGCTCAAGAATACATGCCCCCCAAAAGTAAGAACGTGCAAACTAAATGTCCATCCTATAAGAAAACTGGTACTATGACTGCTTCTCATAGTCATAGGAACACCTTGTCCAACAAGGAACTCAGAAAGCTCTGTCCCTTCCTGGTTCTCCCTGAAATCCGTCAAAAGGGTTATCTTCTTCAAAAGACAAGACATGTGCAAGCAAATCCTGTGTAGGTGTGCATATAAAAATACTCTGAAGATGACCCCAAAAACCAAAAATCAATACACAAAGTTAAGGTACAATAATCTCTACACAATATATGTCTACTAAACATACAATCAGAGAACACATCCAGATATACTTGAGACCTAGACCCATAGCATACAATGACTGCATACCCACGATAGAGATTTAGTTCAAATATTCCACAAAGAACTCATTCATGATAAGTCACTCCACGAGGGAGATAGATGTACTGATTGATCTGAAAAAATAACTTGTACACTCATTCCTAGAGAACACACTCCTGAGTAGAAAATATCATGATTCATAGAAGTGGATCACTACCAAGGCCTTGGAAGATACAACAAATCATGAAGTTTAACCTGTTATGTACAGAATTGGCATTATATAGGATTGTTCATATGGATACATGACTCTAGCTAGAGTTGTGAATGAATATAATATCTCACTCCAGGCCTCTCAGAGGGATACCAGACTCTCACTCGGAATGTCCTGCTGACCGGGTCATACTATTTTGGATGGAAACAATACCTTACCTTCGGGGGAACGAGAAATGGGGAACTAACCCAAACAAAACCTATCTAAGGAACGATGGAAAATAGGATCATGGTAGGTATTGAAATGTACACCACATATAGAAGGGTCACACGTTGTGTCCTCTGACCCTGGGTGATGCCTATGCACAACGAGCCATGTTGTACGGATTTTTTTGTAGATGATGGTATACAAAGTGTGTAAGATAATGAAATGACATGTTCCACTATTCGAGGAGGACTCCATGTACGATGGCCATGTGACCGTACATGACCTCAACCAATGTGTCCCCTACAGTGTACTGGTACATGAGGCAATCCGCGTATCCGGCCATGTCTGGACGTGTGGTGGATTACAGACCGTGTACTCCACTCCACGTCCGGGTATCTTTCGAGACACATGCCGCATCCGCATAAGAACCCTAATGCCATGTGACGATGGTCCCACACCATGTTAGCGCTTCCTTCCTCCCAGAACTCCATCCATCACTAGGTGGAGTCCACACACCTTTTCTCCCTAGTGGCACATCGTGGTCTTATAAGGGTCCAGCGCGGAAAACCTAGGCACACCATGCCGACCCCAAACAACATGTTCATCAAAGAACATGCCGTTTTCTTCCTAAAATTACAGAATGTGGGGTTCTTCATCCGATTCATTGAGTGATGATCTAAACATTGATCTTTTTGTATGAACAAAATGGATCCTAAGGGTTGAGGTCACCTCGGTACCACAAAGACACTTCCATTAGTTTCATACCTCTGATCAGACTTGAAAACACGTATTGATCCACTCGAAAAAAGAACACTTCATGAACAATCATCCTCAATCAAAGCTATTATGTCATTCAACATCGTCGTCTCACCTCTTCTAGGTCATCAAGATGTCAGATCTTAAATTTGGGATCGTTGTGTTGGGAAACGAATTTGTAATGATCCATTGTTCATCGCCCCATGAAGAATGAAAAATGTAGGAAATATGGGGGAAGAAATCCAATAAACCAAATTTATGATTGAGCCTCCACCATCGTTTTTCATGGCATTGATTCATTCCCATTAGAAGGATTAAACAAGGAAAATAAAAAACAATATCAGAAAAGCATGGATCGATTCCCCGAAAAAATCCCTAAGAAAAAATATAACCTTGCATCAAGAACGCATGATCCTTAGATGAACATATTCATGGGTTGATCTAAATTCATCATTTAATCAAACAATGAGGAAACAAATCAATGAAACAAAGCCCCTACCTCGATCTGGTTGGAGAATGATTACTGTGTTGTGTTCAATGGTGAGGTTCCATCGAATCCGAGGTGTGTTGAATAATTGATCTGTCATTGTTCGTCATACGTTATCCTCCACACCACCAACGATAGTCATCAATTCACAGGGTTATGCAGCCAACCCTGTAGATTTTCCATAAATAGATATTTACAGTAAATGAATTAGGTAGTTTCACTAAAATGGAAATCAAAATAAAATTAAATAATTATTTATTTTATTTCCTTTAAAACATATGAAAACTAACCTTTGAAGTCGAACCACAGAAGAAAATTTTATGCCCCAACTATGGTAATGTCTATCCTTTGAACGCAATGGTGTCCTCATACATTTTATCTGGGAACCCGTTTGAAAGTTATTGCACTTGTTTAGTGAAAATTCCTATGCTTGATAGTTAGAGTTTAATTTATTTTAAACATTTATTCCGGGTTCTTCGGGCCTCATAATCTCATTCCATCCCAAAGAATAGTCTCTTCATAATTCTATATAATATTTAAAAACAATACACATAATATAAAAAAATTACAACAATGTAAAGACAGAAGTACAAAAATAACGGATTTTGAAGATCAGTCCTCCAGAGTTGGTAGGATTCGCTTGAGGAAATCCTAAATAAAGATCCGGATATTGAGATCATAAAATAAAGTTACCCATGAAAATAAAGACTAATTATAATCATGAATTTTTATGTGTGAAGAAATATTTCATAGTCTAAAAAAAGATAAGTGTTTCATGGTTTTGAAAATATTATAAACATTTTTTCTCTCACTTATATGAATATCAGTTTCTGACTAATCCTAAAATCATTTTTGTATGATTTATTTTTTAATCATGTAGGGAATTGAATATGGTTATAGTTATTAAATGGATAACTAATTAAATGTAAGGTGGAATAAATAATTCATAACAAAATTTGTTCAAAATATAAATATCAATGAACATATGAATAAAATAACATCACTAATGACGGTAATAATGTGAGTATCCCTTGAGGGTGAAATGATTATGAAACTTCTATAGAAATATATCTCTAGAAAATATGAATTCTATATAATGTTCTAGAATTTTTTTCTTGGAGAATATCGTCATTTTCCCCATCCTTGGAATTTATGAAAATTTTGTAATAATAAGGTGATGAAAATTATTTACCTCAAGGAAATGAAAATGAGAAATGTTTATGATTTTTTAGGGATGAATGAATATACTCATTATGGTTGTACATCAATATGTTTTTTGTACTAATTGGTTCATCCAGGTATAAAAGTTTCATAATAAAATTTTACCAGTTGGTGTTAACATGATTCCCCACGAATACATATATACATTCCATAAAGAAGAGATATAATAAATATTAACCAATACGATTGGTATTAAATTCTTATGTCTAATGTATATATTTTTATCTATCTAAAACCATCATGTTTTCATTACAGTTGATATATCACGAAGACATTAAGTGAGTTATGTAATGGAAAACTTCACAAGAACTGACTAATACAACCCTCTCTTCTGAATTATTTGTATTTCGTATCAATACGGGTTAGATATAAGAGTATGTAAATGTTAATAAGAATGTTTAATAGAATAAAGAAATAAAATGTGGAAATTTGTTATTTATATTGACATTATATTTTCCTCATGTGTTTCACAACAAACACAGAAGGAGAGATTTATGGTCCCCCATTTTCTTGTGTTTTATTTGTTTTCTATGGAAAATGACAGTTTGTATGAGTATATTGATCAATAAATAGAATAAAGAAGATTATATGGGAGGTTGTTTTATAGAACCCATTTATTATGAATATATTTACCCCAATCCAAACTAAAAAAATTAAAATGTGTTTTAAATATTAAAAATTACATGGTAATTAATGTGGAGACTTTAATCATGGATGTTGAAGTTACTTTTCCTAATTATTTGAAAAAACTAATGATTCTTGTTTAATATAATAGATATTCATGTATTTTTATTAATACATAGAAAATAAATATTTTAAAGAGATAAGGTGTTCCATGTTTATGGAGAGAGAATATTATATAGACATATTATTAGATTAAGAATGAAAAAGATGGTGATGAAATTCTTGATTAATAATGAATGACTATTTAAATTTTGATTATTGGTGAACTACTCATTAATGTAAGAAATATATTCTAATAGGTTTTATAGAGTTTACATTGTTTAGAACATGATGATATTTTGAAAATTATATGTTATGAGAGGGAGATGAAATAAATTTAAGGAAGATGAAAATATATTTTATTGCATAAATAATTCTTGAGGAAGGGAAGAAATATTATATAAGGAATATTTGAGGAGGGTACCATGGAATCGCACTTATAGTTTAAATATGATGAAATGAGATTTATTAAAAAAAATTACAAGCCCCTTTTTGTATGTATGGGGAGGTATATAGGATAAACCACTCACACACATGGAGAGTAGGGTGAGAAAATATGCACGAAAACATGTGGAAGAGGGATGTTATCAGAAGACGGGACTCATGATCTTATTGTATGGGGTGTGAATGTAATCATAGAGAAAATATGTTTACGGAAAGCTTTCTAGATAAGGGATCAATTTTTATATAAAGAATCATCATATAGGATGATAAATCAATTGAGGATTGAATGAATCATGGTACTATTACCCTGTTTAAAGAGTGACACATATAAATAGTTTTTTCAATCTATATAACCAACACTCTTCAATAATCTCATGGTGTTTTCATATTCTTCAATCCAATTCCCTATTTATAAATAGTTTTCGAGTTATAATGTATCATGGAATTTGATCTTGAATAACCCTGAATTTCATTAATAGTAATAGTATACAATCATCCATTAGTGTATTGAGATTGATTATTTGATAAAAGGTCAACCAAATGTGGAGAAATTAATCACATGAATTATTTTTATGTATTCATAGTAGTATTTTTCTATGTGAAGAACTATGCTTACATGAATAATAAAAAATATTTTATGTGAATATAGAGTTACAACTTCTGGGCGCTTCACACAAGCATCCAATGTGATGTTGATTCTTCTACGATAATCCTTCACAGATATTCAGTGAATCATAATGATCAATTGCCTGATGATCATATATTTTTATTTAAGTAATATGGGTCTATCATGAAACCCTGATTGTATCATGATAATGATGATCAACTATATAGTTATGGGAAGTAAAAATATAATCTCAAAATATGAATTGATTCCTGAATGTGAATGTTGATGAAAACTGAATAAAATTAGTGTTGTGTATGAAATGAAATGATTCATGTTATATATTATGAAAAGAATATAATATCATTCGATAAAGAAGAAATTAGGTAGAAATTTTTTAATAACTACAATGAATGAAATATTCATGATTTGATATGAATGTAACACGAGACAATCAAAATCTTGAGAATGAGTTTTCATTATAAAAATAGAGCATCTGAATGAAATATTTGTGAATGATATATTATATTAGGTGTTGCGACCAAGGTTATTTTGAGACATAAGAAGAAAATATATGGTTTATATGATATTCATATATCCATATATTATTAAATACATAAACGGTCACAAGTGATTATAGTGGAACATGAGATCATCGTCCAAAAGTTCCATGTGATCTTCTTTGAACTCGAGCAATGATCATTTATTTGTATGTTACATTGTTAATTCAATATATATGATTTTGTATGAAAGATAATTATTAGTTATATATATGTAATTTTATATGTAAAAATAATCAATGAATTTTGTATTTAATAATGACACATACCTTACGTTATTCACAAATCGAGTGAACAAAAATTGATGATTCCTATTGTGTTAGATGAATTTTTCAAGTATAAGATTCATAAAACATAAAGATGTCACATGATGGTTGATGAAAAATAATAGACATGTGAGTTTAAATTAAGTAACATTGATCATGTAATATCCATGAATGAATATGATGAGTTACTAGATATTATGTAAGAATAATTTATGCCATATGACTTAATGTCTCATGGCAAGTCATTCATGAAATAAGAATTAAATTGTGGACTATTTTACATGGTGACAATAAATTATCACATTAACTAACAAATATATGCATGCATGCAATGAATTTGAATGAAACAAACGGTAAATGGTAATAAAAATATTTTATTATTTGAATAAATTAAATTTCAATTTTATAAGTGAATTTAATAAGAATAACTACAATGATATATATAATAATTGATAACTGAGGTAGGGTATTATTTAGGAATGTTTAATGTTGGGTATTTAAGAGTTTCAATTGAGATATTAATTTTTGATTATTAAATAGAATTAAATATAGAATTTTTAGGAATATTTTTATAACCTCAATTGATACATAAATTGAAGGATTTATGGGAATCTAAATGAAAATATAAATGAAGAAAATGACGGAGAACCATACCTATTAAATATTTTTTAATTTAATGGGAATAATATTAAAAATTATTCTTCTATGAATGTATACCAATAATTAAATAGAGAAATGCGATGTTTGACACTATTATTCTAAATATTGAAATTCTTATGTCATGAAAGAAATCCTATAAAATATCTATTTCAAAATTTAAGGAATCAAATTGAGAAAATATAGAGAAGAACTTTTTCTTATAGAGGAATCATTGGATTCATTGTTGAAGAAGAGATAAATTAATAATAATACAAAATTTTGAGTGATACTTTTAATTTTTTCAATATAGGGGAAATATTCTACGTATATTTTCTAAAAAGTATTATTATATTTTAGAATTATAAAAACATTGAGGAATCCCATATTATTAATGTAGGAGAAGAATATGATAAACTCATATAGTTAATTATTGAAATGAGACAACTCATGTGGTCTTGATTCATAGTGTAACAATAATAATCTATTATATGAAATGGAAAATAATCCCACTATTTATTTATATATAGGCAGTTCTAGGATAATGATTTTATGTTCATACAATATCTCATGATTTCATTGATGATAAGATGTTTTTTTTTCAATAATGGGAAACTACCACCACCCATCATGGGTGTAGTCATCCTTAGAGAGGTATACATCATCAACAATCCAATTATTCTTTGAGGATACTTTCCTATTTCACAATAACATTCACACTGATTAAAGGTAAGGTACAATGAGAGAGATATATATTAAAATTTAATCGGTAAACACATGAAGAAGAAATTAATGAATGTAAGTTTTAATCTATAAAACATTATCCCACACAGATTCTCCCAACTCTCAATTTGGTCACATCCCTATGTGATATTTTTAATTGGATTTTGAGGTAGGTTCATCATCTATATTATTCTCTATTAGCTTAACGTATTTAATTTTACATTGTTACTTAACTCTTATAAGACATGGAATTGAAGCTTCATGGAATTATATATAATGGTATTTATATTTAAATTTTTACTGAGGGATATAAAAATTTTAGTGATAAACAGTTTAATATAATGAGGAGTGATTCCCTAGTATGTAAGGAGGTATAATAAGAAGTTTTCCCATTATTTGATTCTATAAAATATTATTCCATAATGGAATAAGATTACCTGGTATTATAAACTACTATCAGGTAAATGGGAAACCTTTCTCCCTAGAATCTAATTAAGAGGTATGAGATATGTTTCCAAAATATTATCTAATACAGGAAACAGTTACATGTGGTATTGAGGAAAATACAAATTTATAATATTTTTTTATATGATGATAAACAATATTTATGTTCAAGATAAAAAAGATAGAAATCAATAACAATTATTTTTATGATGTGTATTGATCTCCTAAAATATGTTAATTTCAATTATATAGTAACGAAGAAGATTGAAGTGGTATTCTTTAGAGTATTTAATTACTTTCTTAATCAAAAAATAAAGGAAGAAAATGAAATTGTGACCATAAATGAAGAGTAACTATGAAACTAAATAATATATAGAATATTAGATATATATACATGATTAAATATACTAGGGATGAATATGATAAGATAAGAGTTACATGGATAATAAATTATTCTTGTAATTTTTTTATCTCACTGATGAAAAAATGAGGTTTCACCTTATTTATTAAATCATTTGGGTTGTATTTATATTCTATCCATTTAGGTAATTTAAGAAGATGCTGGTTCTCAAATGGATAACTAAAGAAAACTATACTAGAATAAATATTTTTTGACATGTAACTGTTCTATCATGGCATATCCAAGAATAACAGAAGGAAGGATCTTCCATGATAATGTTAAGAGGTAGATAATACCATAAGGGGGAGTTTATTGAGAGGATAGCATAGTATTATTTATTCATAAAAATATATATTCTCCTGAAGTCACTAATTTTTTTTTCTTTGAAATGGTATAAATTATTATTCAACCAATCATTGAATTCAAGAATATATCCAAATATTATGGGTGAGAAAATTATTTTCATAAATGAAAATAGAAATTGAATTTTTATTATGTTTTAAGGAATTATGAAAAAAACTACTTAGAGTACTTGCATTTTTTCAATCTATCTAATAATTGGTTCTAGAAATTCTAGTTTATTTTTTAAAAAATTATTTGTTTTGTTTGGTATCAACATGTCTCAACATGAATACATAGGAATAGTCCCTAATAAAGAGATTCAGGAAATGTAAACATATATGAGGTGGTATCTAATTATTTTGTGTAATTGATGAATTTTTTTGCCTATGTCAAATCTTAATATTTTTTACAATGATCATGTATGATGTAGACATTGTGTGGGATAAGTTATGATATATTGTTGATCAATGGATTGATATCACACTATATTATAGAATTAAATATATATATATATATATATTATCAGTAGGAGGGAGAGAATAAAATGAAAATGTTAATGAGTAGGGGTATAGAATAAATAAATTATATATATAAATTGATGGATATATTGACAAGTCATTTTCATTTTGGTATTGACAAGTCATTTTCATTTTATTTTTGACAACATGTACAAATGTAGAGATTTTTAAGCCCACATTGTGTGTCCTATATTTGACGTTATTTTAAAAGTAGTATTTGATTTCAATATTTTAAAGATGAAAAAAATATAGAAGAAATTATTTGATGTTGGTTTTAGAGAACCGGTTAATTATGAGGAAGAAGTTCCAATGTAAAGGAAATATGAATTTTTAAAACGTGAGATTGGAAGTGAAGCCCTAAATTTGGGATATTTAAGATACTTGTCCTTATTAATTAGAAAAAATTAATGATATTAGTTATTTACACTTTTTATTTTTGTAAATGTATTCATACATTAAAAATAATTATTTGAATGAGACGAGGAATCCTCTCATTATGAGGAATAAAGATTAAATAGAAATATTATTAGATGAATATTAACGATTTTGGTATTGGATGTCATTCATAATAAATCATGACTATTTAATTATGAACATTGGTGAACTATTCTGTATTAACAAAATGATTTATAGGTCATTGGAGAGTTCACATATTTTATAACCTAAAAATATTTTGAAAATGGAATGTTATGATAAGTAAATGAAATAAATGTGAAGGCCATGAAAATATATTATTATTTAAATAATTCATGAGGATTAAAAAATTATTATATGAGAGATATTAAATGAGGATTCTTAGGAATCCCAATTATATTATCATAGTGTTAAAATGATATTTACTCTAAAATTCTCCAAGACCCTACCTGGATGTACATGTAGGATTATAAGGGCGTCACCCGAAGGAAATTAGAGTTTGGTGCGGACATTGGTACACACATTGGTGGTAGTAGTCCAACACGAGGAGGTACGACCCATGTGACCAGTGTTTAAGGTGTAAAAAGATTCCTAGAGTGAATTTGGATACTCATAAATAACCATTATAGATGAGGATATATTATATAAATGATCATAATGAAGAAAAACAATTATTATGCGATTAAACAAAACATGGTACTGTTACCTTGTTTAAAAGTGATGCTTTTAATAAATGTTGTTTAATCAAGATAGTCAAGAATAACTGATCATCCTATGAGATTGTCTTCTTCCTCACAAAAATTAAAAACACCCAAATAATCATTGAGTTTTGATCTACCATTGAAATTTATCTCAAATGATTGTAAAGTTATTTATTAAGAAGAGAATATTTTTAACCTTGAGTGAAAAGAGATCAGTTGTATTATAAGTGATCTACCACATGTGATGAAATGAATCTTCAGTGAAGTATGTTGATTTGGGGGGAATTATATTCTTTCATATGTAGAAGTATTATTCATTGAGGATAAAAACATATCTTATTGTGAGTATAAATCATATTCTTCCATGTGGTTCACATTAACATTCTATGTGATGAAGCTTCCTCCATGAGAATCCCTCATCAATATTTCATGATGAAAAATCATCATCCCCATTATTAGAACATATATTCCCAATGTTGGAATGGATCAATCATTATATCTTTAATAAAACATATTATTGATGATTGAATTTATATTTTTAGGTATTAAAAAAACCAAATGTCCAATTAGGAGTTGATCCATGCATGATCGTGTTGATTGATAATGAAAAAAGACTATCATGTGTAGGGAATAAAATGTTTAATTTCATCAATCAATGGAAGAAGAATAAACCATGAAGACATTTTTCAAGAACAACCATGCATGAAATATTCATTATTTCACACAAATAATAATCTGAGAAATTGAAAATAAAGATAATGATTATTCCTGATAAAAATAGATCATCCAAATTAATGTATCGTAAATTAGATATTATGTTAGTTTCTGAGGAATAGGTATGTTTTAGATTCATTTATAAAACATGTAATGAATTATATATGAATATAATCATTCATTATTAAATATATAACCTATTTTGAGTGATTATAGTGTCTCTTGAGATCATGATCCAGATGTTCCATGTTTTCTTATAGGAACTAATCTATGATCCTTGATGTATAGTTAAATGGTTTCACACCACTTATTTGATATTGTGTGTATAGTTAGGAGTAACTACATATAATTAAATTCATAATTAAAAAATAATCAATGATGATAGTATATTAGGATAATAGATGAATGATGATATTAAAAAACTGAGTGAATAAAATTTGATAAGACCAATGGTGCATGATGAATTGGCCTCAGACATGTTTTATAAGACTTTATGATCTTAAATTATAAATAATGAACAATCATGGACATTGTAGTTTAAATGAGGGGAGAAGGTGTGTGCAATAATCATGCATTTACATGAGATGTTACAAGATATTATGGAAGCGTAATTGAGGCCATGTGAGTTTATGACACACTTTAGAGACCCAAGATTGACCTACATGGACATTACGTATCTTTTAGAAAATACGCAATACATGAAAAAAACATATTCCAAATGATCGTATTATTTTAGTGTATTTTGAAACTCAGAACAAAATCTTCTAATCATGGTGAATGAACTACAACATATCCCATAAAGATCATCCCATTTTGATTTTATAACTAAAATCATTAATTAATTCTTGGTTAAAAGAAAACATAGAAATGGTGAAATTAAATTCTCATTAAGGTTAAAAATTGAGAGCATAAAAAACCATAAAAAATTGAACATAAAAACATGAACATGATTTTTAAACATAAAAATCTCGAGTCATGAAATAAATATTGGCAGTACCTAAGAAATGGATCATAAAATAATATTAACATTGATAGAATAACATTGGCATAAAAATGTAATTTTGGAAAACTAATAAGCACATAATATTATTTCTATAGTAGACAAGGAATTGCTTCCAAGACCATCATAATGGACATAGTCCATTACTGAACCGGGTTTACTTTCCCTCCTAGCCATGTATTAATGAATCTGATTTACTTGTATTTCTAGCCCTACAATACTTAACCTAATTTAATTTTCATTCTAGCCATGTAAATATCATGAGATATAAATATTTACCCAATTTATTGTAGTGATATATATCTCCCACCTATCTCATAATGAAATCATTCTTACATGTGCAACGAAAATGAAAACCATTCATCATATAATAACCCATGAAATAAAATGGGTTTCCAAAACATCATTCCATCAAAATCCATAAAAAATAAATGGATTTCATAAATCCATCATAAACATAATAGAATAAAAGTAATAATAGAGATATAAATATAACACTATCTTATCTTATATGGAAAATAATTTTTATAAAACAGTTGAACTTAATATTTAAAGAAATATCATTACTATTTCAAAAACATATTCTTTTAATCACAATGTTGTGAAATTGATGAAGAAAAGAATTTAGTTGAAAATACACTTGTGAATGTGTAGAGGAATATTCATGGAAATAAGGTGTCATGAATGAGTAAAAACATGTTCATTCCATATAATTAAAAATCATTATCCTCATACATTTTCTGGAAAAGTCAAAAAGTACCTCGTCTGGTAAAAAAATTATTTCTTCCAAACCATATAGTAAAAGTAAAAAAACGTTAAAATTGAAATTTAACATACATAGAATAATAATAAACATTTTATGAAAAATATTTTTGAAATCATGGTCATGGATGATAAATATATCCCTAGTAAATACTTGCGTATATACAATCATATATAAAAATGATATTTCAAAATTATCCCTTACCTTAGGTCTGATTTTTTCTGTATGTGTTAGAAACTCTTGTATAGGGGTGTAAACATATTATTAACTTGTAACAGAACTATAATAATATTTATGAGATCATATATGATTCAATTACGACTTTATATTACCTGTTTATTTGTCAATTCAATGTTAAAGCTATGTTTTTAGTAATAATAATTATATTCTTCTTAAGTGTTTTGAATTGTTATTCTTAATATTATTACATATATCATGATTTATTTACATCCATAATATAAAATTGAATTATATGTTATATATATTCAGTATATAATATATATATATATATATATAGGTAAATTTAATCGAATACACCATTCGTGGAGACAGTAATCCATACATACTCATAAACACTGTTTTCGTTACCTTATAAAATTGAATGGAAGAAATTAAAAGAAATATAAAAATATAAATAAATTGTATAATTATTATTTATTATATTTCCTTATTATTTATTATGTGTACTTTATAATCATTCTTGAATGGTTAACATAGAGAGTGAATCTCATCGGGTCGTGGAGACGGTAAGTCATACGTACGCACGGGCGATGATATTGTTCCCATAATTGTTGAATGGTATTAGAGTGGATTATTTATAATATCTTAGTATAATATTATAATAATCATATATAGTTATTATTTCCATCATTATACACATCCATGTAAGGTGGTGGTGAAAAACAGATTACATCACGACGTGGAGACAGTAAGTCATACGCACGCACACACGGTGACTTCATTCATCAAAAGATGGATATAAGGTGAAATAATGTTGTTTAATATTTATAATAACATATTATAATATGTGTGAAACTTATGTTATTACTTTATAATGAAACAACTAATTGAGAGGATGTAGAAGAATAATTAATTTTGAAAGAATCTGTAGTAGAGATTACCTCTTCCTCGACGTGCCTCATTTAAATCTCCTCTTAGGGCACAAGAGTTGGTCTTTTGAGAAGACCAACACTACTAGAATTTAAATAGGAAAGTTTTTAAGATAAATGGGTAGGGGTCGGATGATATTTAATGCTGAAAATGGAGTGAAGAGCATAGGGAGGAGGTTCGATTTTATAAGATATGGGAGGGTCCTTTAATAAACTCTTAAAATATTAATTTATTATAAAATAAATTTCTATTAAAAAAGATCCAGAACTTATTTAATTACAAGATCAGATGATTTTAGTTCAAATAACTATAATCCAATAATTTTTAGACAAGTTTTGAATATTTTTTTATCTTTATCGTTTTTGGTTTAACCCTTATTTTACCCTTTTTAATCTTACCATGATATCATGTTATTTACACATTGTGGATTAATGTAATTACCATTCATGTCAAACAACCCAAAACAAATATTTATGAAATATTTGTACTTATATTAACCATTTGGTCGAATATTAATTTTTTAGTAATTTAATATCATTTAATAAACTATTTTATATCTTAATTTATTAATTATGTCAATTTTTGGACACTAATCATACTTGAAATTTTTTAAATTTTTTTATAAAAACATGATTAATTAGAACAAAATATATTAATGCATTCATAATATGTCAATGTAATCTATGAAATTTGTGGATAGAATCAAAATTTTCAAATTAAATATATTTTAATATTTAAAAATTCATTTATTTCAATCTTTCATCAATGAGGTAATCACTACATCATAATTGTGTCATAAATAAATATATTTATCTAATAAATAAAAATTATAAATAAAATTACATGATGTAGGAAATATTTTTTAAAATTTAATGACTATATATAGACATGTTGATCAATTATATAACCCAATATTAAAATCGATTTAGTAAAAGATATATGTTTATGTTATAATTATATTTACTTTAAATTAAATCCTATAAAATGTAATTTTCACATCCAATTGAATACATGGGGTCCCAAAATTGACCCAAGGATGCCAATGGTCAGAACTATCTACTCCAATAGGATTAAGACATGTTTTAGGGTAGTTTAATATTATGTTTGTACCCCTATTTACCATAATTTCCCTTTTATACCATGGTATATAAAATTATTACAGAAGTTACTATTCATAATGTTTAATATTAAAAGGTACCTATTTAAACAAGATAAACCTTATAATTCTAAATAATTAATTAATTTTTCCATATTCAAAATATAGAAGTTTCAGTCATTGAATATAAAATTAATTCCCGTTGTCAAAACCTAAAAATAGTTTTTAAGAAGTAATAACTATCAGAAGATTGAAATGTGTTTATGTCCAATTTAAAAGTGAAATTACATCCAATGTCAAAAATTAGACTAAATGATAAAAATATAGTCTAATTTATCTCTAAAAAATACAAAATATAATATAATATATAAATAAATTACATAAAAAGGATGTTTCGAGTTAAAATGCTGTATTTTTCACTATTCATCAAAGTTTTAATTTTTTTAGAAAAATACAAACAATTCCACAAAAGTAAATTTATATGTCCATATTATAAATAATAAATTAATATTGTCAAATTTAATTTTAAAAAGTGTCAAATAATAGATTTAAAATGGTTGCGCCATCAAAAGGCGGTAAAACTGCATTTTTTTTTAAAAATACGTCTTTTATATGAAAAATTGATTTTGTTCTCATATAATGTTCCATAAATATGTAAAAAAAATGATAATGTCATGTAAAATTCAAAATTTTGTCAATTAAATTCATAACAACTAGTTATAAAATATTTTAATAATATGTCGTTGTTTAGTGAAACTCGGTATTGCGTACAATGCAAGCTATGGAGGATGGTCGTTCTTGCATGTAATGCAAGCCAAGTTAGTGTTATGTGTAGTGAAATATTTTTTTGGTGTTGCGTATAACATAATACAAGATTATTTTTTTTATAAATTGAAAAAAATCTATAATCAGTGTTGTGTGAAATGAATTCTATCATAAAACTTGAAAATATGTGCAACACAAGCCAAGAATAGTGTTGTGTATAATGCAAGCAAATATAGTGTTGCATATAGCGCAAGCTATTCTTGGTGTAGCGTACATAAAAAGTCAAAAAAGGCTTCAAATGAATCTATCTCATAAAATTTCAGGGTGTTACATTCTACCCCCTTTCATATGAATTTCTCCATCGAAATTCATTGGGGTTATGAAGGGTTTCTACTTGAAAGTTTCATTCATGGAAATCCACATCAAAAAAGGGATACTAAAACATCATTATAAAAGGAAAGTAAAAAATCAGAATGGTTACCCAAAGTAACTCATCATTGGGTTTCCACATAGGAGAACCTATTTGGTGAGTGAAAACATCGATATTGAAGTGAAATCTAACCATCAGGTTCTGATGGATATGGATAGAGAATAAGGTTTGGAAACAGTTAACTACCAAAAATCCATAAATCTGTGATGATTTAAGGGACTATCTGATTCATCGGATAAAAGGGTACAAGGATAACATATTGGGTTATCATGATCCTTTCCCTAATGTAGAAGAATTATTTCATGAGAATAAATACTTACTTGATTTTGGTATGATCTCATCGTTGTTAGTGCCTTGAACAGTTTCCACTTCATCTCTTATTTAAAGAAATGAAGTCGAAATTTTCATTCATTATGTTATAGCAGATAATACGATAGAATGATAGGTCATTCCATCTATCTCAACATAAAGTTTAGCACAAAAAATAAAATATTCATAAGTCCACCTATTGTGAGATAATATATTAATCTAGAAAACATCAACACAAATATAACTTATATTATCATTAAATTGATAACATTATAACCCTTAAAAAAACTAAAAATATAAAACATCAGAAGGAGGTGAACTAAATATACATAACATTTTCTCCCATATCTCATAAGATAGTTCTTGGTTTTTAAATTCCCAACTCGTGAGTACCTTAATCATGCATTCTCTTCAAACACGAATTACCATAAAACCTTAGTGAAAGCATGAATGCTATGAAAAGCAAACTCTTACCGAATAGCAAAATCGAAAATGGTCTATATACTCAAACCATGATTTCACTTTGTCCTTATATCTTTCATGATATCTTTAAAAGTATCAAACATCTCCTAATCTCCCAATCCATACATTATGTGCATATCACGTGCTTTCAAAAAATATCTAAAGAACATATCATGGTTATCAGTACTATTCATCATATACTTTCAAATACCTGAGGAAAAAATTGTGTAACAATCCATAGATGATTCTTTATTCCATAACACCATTAAATTTATTATGATCTTTATTCTTGATAATCATATAATCTGTCCACTGCATTCTTAAACCATTAACCAAGCTTCAGTATTTTATTCCTTTACACTTCTTTCATCTCACATATCTTTTGTATTCTTTTCATCATCCGCAACATTAATACTACCCATATGACAATACATAATCTCTTCATGAAATATTCCCTTAGTGAATCTATTTTCATAATGCCTATAAATTCATCAATTAAAACATTTAACTATTGTTGATGTCTTACCAATACCATTATCCTAGTCCATTGTGTTAACTGATCCTATTTATTTGTAATTATTGGCTTCATGTCATTATCTTCCACACCCAAATAATCATCCACTTCTATTGAAAAATTATCCTTGATGCATCTTCCCAAATTATTTACATGTGTATAATTGAACTTTATTTACTCTATAATAATCATGAAACTCTATCTTTATCTTATTAAATGGGCCCGGAAACTTACCAAAGTTAAGATTATTGATCATACTATGAGATTATTAATTAGGAATAATAATAATGTTTCTACTTACAAATCCCATTTCATATGGTGGCCCCTGAAAAATATCATTCCACTGTCTATAATATTCTCTATTAACATGAATCCTCATGTTTCCAGCCATTTTCTAAAATCCAAAAATAATAGTGTGAGAGGAAAAACTCATACTAGGAAAACAAACATAATCAACGGGGAGTACATTCAATATCTAACATCTAAGGATTAATACTAGGTTATTCATGATCTTTATCATAGTTATAGGACTATAAACTATACATATATCTAACCTTAGGGATATCCATAGACATACCTTAGAAATATATCTAGGGATCTCATTAAACTTTTCACATCCAAGTTTCAAAAGGATGACCAAACATTGTTTCCGATACCAACTATAGAGACCCAACCTTGGTGTACATAGAAATTACATTTCTTTTGCAAAATATGTAATAAATGGGACAAACAGATTCCCAAACATTGTATTAGTTTAGTTTCTTTGGAAATTCAAAACGAAATATTATAATCATGGTGAAAGATCTTCAACATCTCCTATAAAGATCTTCACCTTTTGTATTCCTACCTAAAATCATTCTTTATATCCTAGGAAAAAAAATCATATAAAGGGTGAGCTAAAATTACCAGTAATGGTAAACATGGATAACATAACAAAAAACAAAAATATTTGAAATTTAAAACATGAACATAAAGTTTAAACATCAAAATCTTGGGTCATGAAAAAAATCTTGGAAGTACGTAAGGCATGGATCATAAATGAATATCAACCATGATAGAATAACATTAGAATAAAATATTTAATTATGGAAGAATAATAATCATATAATATGATTTAAATAGTATCCATGGCATTTCATCCAAGACCATCATAGTGGATGCAATCCATTAATGAACAGGGTTTATTTGACATTCCATCCATGTACTACTGAACCAGATTTACATGTCGTTCCAGCCTTGAATTACTGAACCAGATTCACTTGTTATTTCTTTAATGTCGTCATTATGTGATTTAATTATTTACCCAATGCATTGGGGGGAGATATATTTCCCACCCATCTCATAATGAAATCATTCTTAAATGTTCCAGAAAAACATAAATCATTCATCATTGCATAACCCATGAAATAAAATGGTATTTTTAAACACCGTTATATAAAAATCCATATAAAATAAATGGATTTCATAAATCCCTCATAAAAACAATAAAATAAAAGTAATAATAAAGATATAAACATAACTCTATGTCATCTTATATATATAATAATTTTTATAAAACAATTGAAATTAATTTTTGAGGAAATATCACTTATTTTTCAAAAACATTTTATTTTCATCAAAATGTCATAAAATTTTTAAATAAAAGAATATAGTTGGAAATAAACATTTAAATGTTTAGAGGAATCATCATGGACATAATTTGCCATAAATATGTAAAAACATGTTCATGCTGTATAAGTAAAAAATCATTCTCCTTGTACTTTTTTCTGGAAAAGTCAAAAAGTACCTCATTTGGTAAAACAATATTCCTTCCATACCATATAGTAAAAGTGAAAAATGGGTAAAAATGACTTTAAACCTACATAGATGAATAATAAAAAATTTATGATAACATTTTTAGAAAACATGGTCATGGATTATAAATATATTCCGAGTAAATACTTATGTATAAAAAATCCTAGATTAAAATGATATTGCAAAATTATCACTTACCTTTAGTCCACATTCTTTTGTATGTGTCTAAAAATCTTGTATAGTGGGATTAGACATATTGTTAAATTTTTAAACAATCATAATAATATTTATGATATAGTATATTATTCACTTACTAATTTATATTACCCGTCCATTTGTCAATTCCATGTTAAAGGAATGTTTTGGCTAATAATTATTTTATTTATCATACATGTTTTTAATTGTTATTCTTGATATTATTACTTATATAATTATTGGCTTACATAAAGAATGTTAAAATTTATTTATATATTATATATATTTAGTACATATATATATATATATAATATAATTGAAATGGAATACACCGTTCATGGTGACGGTAGGCCGTACGCATGCATGATTGTTTTTTTCATTCCCTTATTAAATCAAATGGAAGTAACAAATGACACAGATATATATACACATAACTCCAGTATAATTATTATTTATTATATTTAATTATTATATATTATATATTCCTTATAATAATTCTCTAATGGTTAACGTGGAGAATGAATCTTATCGCATCGTGGATACGGTAAGTTGTACATAAACACAAACGACGAGATCACTCTCATAATTGTTGAATGTTATTGGATTTTATAGTTTATAATATCTTATTATCATGTTATAATAATCATATATAGTTATTATTTCCACCATTATACCCATACAAGTAAGGTGGTGAAGAAAAACATATTACACCATAGTGTGGAGACGGTAAGTCCTACGTACGCACACCCAGTAATTTTGTTTTTTATAGGATGGATAGAAAGTGAAATTGTTTTGTTTCATATTTATAATATAATATTACAATATTATTTGTATTTTTGATATTAATTTATAATGAAACAACTAATTAAGATTATGTATAAGAAGAAAGAAATTCGAAAGAATTGGTAGAAGATATTACCTCTTCCTCGACATGCCTCCTTTAAATCTAATTTTAGTGTAATAGAGTTAGAATTTTGATAAGAAAAGAACCTCTATAATTTAACTAGTAAATTTTATAATTGATAGGTGTAGGGTTTGTCAAATATTTATGAACCAAAATTGAGTAAAGAGGAGAGGTAGGAGGTGCCCTTTTATAATATCAGAGCATGGCACTTTAGGAAACTCTCAAAATATTAATTTATTATACATTCAATTTAGATTAAAAAAGGTCCAAAACTTATTTAATTCTAAGATCAGATGGTGTTTGTTAGAATAAAAATCATTAAAAAAATTTAGACAAGTTTTGAATATTTTTTTATCCTTATCGTCTGGTTTAACCCTAATTTTACCATTTCTAATCTTACTGTGATATCATGTCATTTACACATTGCGAGTTAATGTAATTACCATATCATGTAAAACGACTGAAAAAAGTTTTTTATAACATATTTTTAATTATATTAACCATTTTTCCAATTATTATATTTTTAGGAATTAAATATCATTTAATAAACTATTTATGATTTAAGTTATGAATTATGTCAATTTTGGACACTATTCAAATTTGAATTTTCTAGAACAATTCATAACAACCTAATTAATTAAAAAAATTCCATAACTCATCCCTAAGCTGTCAATGTAGACTAGAAAATTCGTTTATGACATCAAAATGTTCAAATTAAATTTAGTATAATATTTATAAATTTATTTATTCTAATATTTCATTAATGAGGTAATCACTACATCATAATTGTGTCATAAATATATATATATATATATATATATATCTAATGTATATAAATTAAAATTAAAATACCATGATGTAAAAAATCATTATATAATTCTAATTAATAACTATAGACATGTAGATCAGTTATAAAACCTATATTAAAATCAATTTAGTAAAATATATATGTTTTTATTAATATTATATTTACTTCAAATTAATTCTTATAAAATATCATTTTCAAATCCATGTGAATCCATGAGGTCCCAAAATCGACCCATGGATTCCGAGATTCATACATATCTCATCTAATAGTAGTAGTACATGTATTAGGGTTGGTTAAAATTATTTGTTTACCCTTATTTACCTGATTTACCCTTTTAACCACAACAAATAAAATAATTACTGAATTTACTATTCATAATGACTAAAAATAAAGGATACCTATTTAAATAATTTTAAAATTATTATTCCAAATATGGAATCCATTTAACCAAATACAAAACACAAAAGTTGTATTATTTAATTTAAAATTAATTCCCATTCTCAAAAATAAAAAGTGGGTTTGTAAAAAGTAATAACTATGAATAGTTTGACATTTGTTTATGTTCAATTTAAAATTAAAATTACCTAAAATGGAAAAAATTGGATTAAAGGCTAAAAATATAATCAAATTAATCTTTAAAACAAATTCAAAAGATATTGTAACTATATAAATAAATTAGATAAAAAGGCACTTTTGAGTTAAAAGGCGATATTTCTCACAATTCACTACAATTTTAATTTGATTATAAAAATACCAAATTTTTTTAAAAATAAAATAAAATATTATGTCCCTATTCGAAAGAAGAATATTATTTTCTCATATTTAACTTATAAAAGTATAAAAAATTAGATTTAATATTGGCGCTCCATCAAAAGGTGGTAAAAATATTTTTTAATACATATTTTATCCGAAAAATGGTTTGTGTTCTCATATCATGTTCTAGAAAACATGTAATATGAATTATAATGTTATATAAAATTAAATATTTTGTTAATACTATTCATTACGGATGGTTATATAATATTTTAATAATATATCATTGTTTAGTGAAACTCGTTATTACGTACAATGCAAGCTATTGAGGAAGGTCAATCTTGCATGTAACGCAAGCCAGGACATTGTTGTGTGTACTGAAATATTCCTTTGGTGTTGTATATAAAATAATCCAAACATAGTTCATCTATACATTGATCAAAATCTATAGTATGTGTTTCTTGAAATTAATTCTTTCAAATGAACTTAAAAATATGTGCAACACAATCCAAGAACAGTGTTGCGTTTACTGAAAGAAAATATGGTGTTGTGTATAGCGCAAGATAATCTTGGTGTATCGTACAACACAAGTCATCAATAACAATAAAAGAATATATCTCATAAAATATTGGTGTCTTACACACATTATATTTAATGAAATATAATGAATACACGTGAGGAGTATTTCCTTTTTTACACTAAATTATCCCTTGTAATTACGAATATGTGAATGCATGTGATGTAATTATAATAAATAATAATATATAGTTATTATAATAATTTAACTTATCTTTTTTCATCTTCATTATCAATAATTACCTATTATTATTAATTCATTAATTGACAACCAAGGATACAGGATTATTGAAAAAGATTTATTTATGGGTATTAATAAGATTCAATGGAGATATTATTTCATGATGAGTAAATGATATTTGAAGAATGAGTTTTTACGATCATTTACTGGAGATCAATTGACTAAAAAATAGAGGTATTTTTTATATGTGTATATTTAAAGATAAATAAATAAAATGAATTAAAACCTACAATATTTTATATGATATAATTTAATTATAATATGGTTTAAATTTCT
This sequence comes from Viscum album, assembly GCA_963277665.1. Taxonomy (NCBI): domain Eukaryota; kingdom Viridiplantae; phylum Streptophyta; class Magnoliopsida; order Santalales; family Viscaceae; genus Viscum; species Viscum album. Next base: position 1,473,215,057 of record OY728158.1, read on the forward strand.
TGTTCTATGAATATATATTAACCAAGTGATAGAGAAATTTGATTTTTGACTCTATAATTCAAGAAACACAAATTCAATTATCAAGATAAATATCTAATAGAATATATGTTTCAAGCATAGATGTATTTATGAGAGAATATGTGAAGAACAAGTGGTTCATATAGAAGAATAATCCCACGAACTGAAAAAGTAAAGAGAAAAGGTTATAAATAAATTTAGATAAGTACACTAAAATAGTTCATAATAATAAAATATTTAGGAGTATATAGAAACTAATATATCCTTATAATATAGACTCCTGAATAACATCAATGAAACCCATTTGATTAATGTATGATAAAAAATATGATCATTTCATTTAATCAAATAGATACTCAAGTCAACAAAAGTGATCTTGCTAAAAATCGGTACAAGACTCATATATTCTATAAAGGTAAATCAATCCCACACTTTATTTTTTAGTATCAAATTCCTATAATAATATGTTTTTGGTTATACCATTTCTTGTTAATTATTTAATGATACTAAGGTAAATGGGTATGCCTATGACAAAAACCATTATACTCTAGGGACATATTTATCTTTATTTAATGCCTTGTCAATTAATACAGTGTTTTATTGTGATACCTTCCAATTCCACATCTATATTCACATGGAAAAAATATAATATAAATAAGTATATTGTGAAATATAATCATTGAATATGTGAGGGGTAACCATAGGATGAATCTTTTTATATGTAAAAAATTTCTCTCACACTTATAAACCCCCTCTCGAGGTGGTCAAATCTATGTGTGATCCTTTTCAATTGGTATCAGATCCAAGTTACAACTCTATCATATTATATATTATCATGATTTTTAAAATTTGTATGTGATGTTCCCACCTTATAACAACATGGAATATATTATTGGTTGAATTATATCTATTTATAATCATATTTTCATTTATATTGAGGATAAAAAAAATTGAAAGAAGAATTAGTTAAAGAGAATGATGTAAGTATCTCTCTTATCAGAAATATATTAAGATGTTGTTTTCCCATGATTTGAATATAAAAATGATAATTCATTCCTAGAATAGGATAACCTTTTTCATCAAACTTATTTCCATAAAATAGACAATTTCTTCAACATATATATTGATGAAGACGTATTTGATATGATATTTGAATTCATTCTAATAGAAAAATCAATAAAAATATAGAAAGAATATAGTACTTGCTTGTGATATTATTTTCCCAATAATATCACACATCTTAAAGATTAGGCCAATGAAAGAGACTAATCAGTCACACATATGAGGATGATGTTTATAAATTACACCAAATAGTTTAATTCAATAATTTTAGGAGTTAATGGGATTTATGTTTATGCTCTATAGTTGGGAAGGATTGGATTGAGGATATCCTGAGTAAATATCACGTTATTGAGGTCCTAAAAAATTATCCCCTTAAAATAAAGACTACTTGGAGATCATAACATTTATGCATGATTAAATATGTAAAGGAAGTAGATTTAATGAATAGTGTTTCCTGGTTTAGAAATCATTATCATCATTTTTTCTCTCATCAATAATAAAATGAGGTTCCACCTTGTTGCTTGACTCTTTTCTGTTATATTTATATGTTAACAAAATTTGTAATTTAAGTTTATTTTGGTCCTCTAATGGAGAACTAAATAAAATAAATCTATGAAAAATACACCAAACCTTAAAATCTTTCATCTTGAAAAAAAATAATTAAAGAAAGAATGTTTATTTCTTGATGATGTGAAGAAGGATATAATCCCTTATGTATTAGTTGATAGATATTTTTAAGAAAGTTATATCTCATGAAAATATTCAATCTATAAATTTGTTCATGTAATATTTTCATTTAATATGTATTAATTAATATTTAACCATCTTCAGAATTCAAGTATGTAATCTAAAAATAATGTTATATTATTCACATAAATGATACGAAAATGAGAAATGTTATGATTCTATAGATTTTTTTTGAAAATAATCCAAAATCGTTTATGAGAATATTTTTAATTTGTGTTCTAAGTAGTGCTGGACATTTGGGTTGAAATTTTATGAAAATAATTGAATTAGTTTGCATCAACTTGTTTGAGAATGAATACATATTAACAGTCCATGTGGAATAAATTCTGAAAATGGTAGTAAATATGAGTTATCATCAAATTCTTATTGTAATGTGTAAATTTGTTGTACAATTCAAACCAACTGGCAATATACACTTAAAAAGGGTCATATAAACTTCTAGTTGTATACGTGATGGAATATTTCTTAATAATTGATTGATACCTACCTCTATTCTAGAATTTTTTTTATTTTTTATCAATAAGTGTGAGATAAGAAAAAGAAAATTTTAATTATCAAGTTAGATAAAATAAAGAAAAATATGTGAAAATTAGAGGACTATTTGAAATGAAATTTTCCTATTAGTATTGAAAAAAACAAGGAGATGTATTTTTAACAACAAATTATGTTCGATGTATTTTTTGTCACTATAAAAGGAGAATATTTTTGTCAATTATGTTAAAGAATATTCCAAATATAGAGTAAATTATAATAATTTGGTTCTTGTGAGTCCAACAATTATGAAGAAGTACCCAATACAGAGGAATATGAAAATATATTTTGAATTTTATATGAAATATGTGAAATTAAGTGAATCACTAAATATTGGTTGTTGAGGTAACATTCCCTAATTAATGTGATAAATGGAAATTTACTTATTTCTAACAATGGATATTATTATAAATTGATTCATACATGGAATAAAAGTATGATAAAGATGAGAGGAGTTATTCCCTCATAAAATAAAAGGATTATAAGGAAATCTTATTAGATAAATAATGAATAAGTTTCCATTTTATGTCAGGGTTGATAAATCATAAATATTTAACTGGGATGATTTGTGAGATATTAATTAATTTATAATTAATTTTCAAATGGTGGTTGGAGAGCTCAAATAGTTTAAAATAATAGAATATGTTGAAAATGGGATGTTATGATAAGGTAATGAAACATATATGAAGGATGTGTGAATATATTTTATTACATAGATAATTTTAGTGGAATAAAAACATTATTATATTATGGATATTTGAGGAGAATTCATGGGAGTTAAAATTATATTTAATATTATAGACACTCGATTTATTCAAAAAAGAATTAAAACCCATATTAGGTTCATTGATGAGGTGTATATGGGTGTCACCCACATGCTAGGAGAGCAGGGTGTATGCATAGGCATGCACAAGGGTGAAAATGGGCTAGTGAGTTGAGGTATGATCCTTGATCTTGATGTTTGAGGTGTAAAGTAAATCCTGATGTGGACACACGTACTTGAATGTAGATATCATTTGGGATGCTACTATATAAAATGATCATCACAAGGAATGAAACCCCATTCTGGTATTCAATGAATCATGGTACTACTAACACATATAAAAAGTGACACATACAACTAAGGAAACTAGATCTGGAAACTCTACACAATATGATCAAATTGAGGTGTTTTCTACTTCCTCGTACCATTTAAAAACTTCTGAATATTCCAAGAGTTTTGATCCATCATGGTATTTTATCTCGATTGACCATAATTTTAGTCCTTAAGAACAAAATACAATCAACCATGAGTGAAATGAGATTCACCATTTGAGAAGTGATCAACCACATGTGGAGAAAAAAATCTTCCATGAAGCCTGTTGATGGGCCAGGAATTTGAATATTCCACATGAAAATCATATGTTCTTTGAAGAAGAACATAAATCTATTATGATTATTGAGTTACTGCTTCAATGTGGATTACAGAAACCATACATGTGATGAAACGTTTTCCATGAGAATCATTCATATATCATATTTGAAGTGTAATATTCATTTAAATGATTAGAATGGATAATTTTTGAGTTATTATGATTAAACCATGAAAACATTAATCGAACTTGAAAATGATGATGGACTATATAACTAAAGATATGAAAAAAATAGTTCCAAAATACGAGTTGATTCACCAATGACCATATAGATTGACACTGAAGAAATATAGCTCTAGATAAGGAATAAAATAATACATGTTCATAGTCATATAAAGGATAAAATAATCCCAATATATGAAAAATAAACCATGAATAAAATTTTAAAGAACTATATTTTTTGAAATATGTTTGAATTTCTACCATTGATAAGATGATAAACAAAAATAGTAAATTTTTGTATTCATAATAAATATAGATCATCTAAAAAATTGTCTCATGAATGAAATATTTTATTTGTTTTTGAGTTCAAGGGGTGATTTAGATATGAATACATCAATAAATGATTAAATATAGACAAACATATGAGTGGCTATATTGGTATTTAAGATCATCATCCAAATATTCGTTGCACACTTTTAGAAACTCGACATATAGGCCTTGATGTCTATATATTATGCTTTATGCCATGTATTTCATTATTTTTTTTTTGGAAAAATAAAATCTAAATATAATTAAATTTATGTTTTCAAATAGTGAATGATGATTTTTTATGACTATAATACTGACATGAGATTATTTTCAAACTGAGTGAAGAAAAATTGATGAAACCTGTGGTATTTGATGTATCATACTCATGCATGTTTTATATTATATATATATTTAAAGTGTGGGTTGATGAAAAATAAATTCTCAATGATATTAAAAGAGAGAAATAGTTTTGTGAGATATTAATGCATGGATATGAGTAGATACTGGTTATTGAGGAATAATAATTTCAACCATGTAGGTTTATGTGAAATTTCATGTCATTTATGATACATGCATAAACATAAAGAGTATTGTGTTAGTATACAATGTATTGTCGTAGTAATTTAAGAATATATGAAATAATGAAATTTATTTTGGTGGAAACAAATGATAGAGTGGTATGAAAATATAAAATTATCTTAATTAATTAAAAGTTGAGTTTATAGGTGAATTTACTATGAATAACTGTAATAATATATTTAAGAATTCAAGATGGAGACTGGAAGAGTTTTGTGGAAATATTATTGTGGGTCTTCATTAGATTCAATTGATATATTAGTTTAGGATAAATAAATATTAACTTTTGACTGATTTTTTATTATTATTTACATGTGATCAATTAAATATTAAATGGAGGGATGTATGAAAGTATAAATATAAAAATACCCAAGACAATTAAGTATTACCTTCTATATTTAACATAAGATAATGTAATGAGAATAAAATTAAAATTAATTAATTTGTGAGTAGATATTCATATTGGTTATTGGGATGTGTGTTGTCAGACAAAATATTTATAAAAATGCAATTTTTTGTGTTTAGAGACAAAATCGATAAATTAAATATTTGAAGCATTGAGATATCAAAGAGATAGAATGTGAAGGACTATAATTTCTTATAGAAGGATCAATCTACACACTAAAGAAGTATAGGGAAAAGAATAATATGAATAAATATTGGGGGAAACAATACAATTATTCACACACTTGATAGAGATTCAGAATATCCAACCGATAATATATTCTGATATTGTATAAGACTAAAAAACATCATGGTAGACCATATGCTTACCATTGGAGAAGAAGCTATAAAATTCATATAATAAAGGATAGAATCGAGTAAACAGTAGTTATATATATTCAATTTAATAAATTCATAAAATTTTTTAAAAGAGTATATCAAGCCCACTGTTTCTTTTTACCAGGTCAATTCCTTAATTACAAGATCAAGGAAATACCCATTCTAGTTCTTTCTTAGATGAAAAGATGTAATATTTGCATGACTAGGATAAGAACAACTATACATCAGTGACATAGTCATCCTTATAATGGTGAAAATCATCAACAATATTGTTTCTCTCTTGTTTTTCTTTCGTATTGCACATCATTATTAAAACTAACCAATGATAATGTAATTAGTTAGGGTGAGGGAAATTCAATCACCAAACAAGTGATGATGTGAAAAAGGGATAAATGTTTTAATAGTTTAAAAGTCACCACACACTAATGCATACCACTCACATTATTCTCATATTCCTAAGATATCCTTTTCATTTTACCAAACAGATCCCATTTAATTTTTTTAGAACTATTTTATTTGTTTTTTTCACCCGCTTGCTCAAGTGCATCTTCGGTGATGCATACCCACTATGAGGAATTTATAAAATTTTAAAAATTATAAATAAATTACCATTACAAATATTATTTTTTATAAATCTATTTTTAATCTATATTTATATATATGTTATTTATATCTATATCAATGTCATGATAATATAATAAGTGAGATAGAGTGACATTTGTTAATATTGTTATATTAAAACAAAATAAAGAACATAATCAATCACAAATCAAAAGCAGCTTCCCCCTTTTATAATATAGGATTATAATGGTCAAAAAAAATGTTTCCAATATAATTATGATCTATCTTTTTTATAATTTGAGACCATATCCCACAGTTCTATCATTTTTAACACATTTTATCCATTACGAAGATGATAATGTTTTACCATGGTTATTATTATTTATGAATGGAAACAAAGAAATACATATTACATAAATTGAACATGAAAGTTCAAAATAAGATATATATTTTCATAGATTAAAATAATTGAAGTTGTAAAAATTTTGTTTTTAATATAAATTTGGAAAACACATGGAAAACTAGTTTTTATAAAAATACATGTTTTAAGAATACAAATAATTTTACACTAATATAATAAATATTATTGATTATAATGACTTTAATTAGATTATAACTAAAAATTTCACAGTTATAAGGTATATGTATCATTCTAGAATCAAATGGAACCTCCCAAATAAACTACAAAATGAAAAGATTCAAAAATATTTTTTTATTAGAAAAAAAAACATAACTTAATAAAATTGAAGAGTGAGTTTAAAATAAAAAATATTGTTTTAATATTGTTTATTATAATTATTAAATATGTATTTTAAATTTACTAAGGTTCTATAAATTTTTAAATCAATATTTCAATATTGTAATTAATAAAAGTTATAGTATTTTTAAAGATGTTAATTTTTACTATTCCCCATAAAAATAATCTACATGAGAAAATAAAAGATATTTCACCCAAATGTAAATTATATATTCATAATAAAAATTTTATTTTAACCTTATCAAATAAATAGTCTTCATGTGTTAGTAAATAATTCTAATATATGTTCATAAAAATCTTAGATGCTATTTCATAAAAAAATCATTGTATTTTCATGGACTAAAATGAATTTATTCCTATTCAATTCATAGTTACAACCATTAGGTAATGATTATTTAATTTTAATGAATATATTATAAATAATGTTTACCAAAATCATTAATAAATAGTGAATAGTTTAAATTATTATGTTAAAAATATAGTGATGACATAAAAATAGTTTCCTAAAAATATTTCATTGTTACAATCAAATGGTTTTATCATTTTTTATAAATAAATTAAAAATCAATATATGAATAGTTAATAATTAGTTTTATATAATAAATAGTAATTTTATAAGAAATATAACACTATAATATAGAGTAATCTATCTTTTAAATGAATCAGATAAAATATAAACTAAACTCTCTCTTATTGAAAAATAAATTTTTTAAACATTAACTATATTTAAAATTATAGGATTTAATCCTTATCATTAAATATTGATTTATTATTTCCTTTGAATTAATTAATAATTTATTATTAATAAATAATTTATACATATATTTCATAATTTGGTAACTCATATTCACAACTACCAATCTAATGACTTGGTTATAAAGGTCATATTTAAATAACAACGTTTTGGTTTTTTTAATTTTGTTGTTGAATATGGTATAAAATATCAACAATAGTATTTATTTAAAGGAATATAAAATATATTATTAGAATGTTACACTACATATACATTATGTGTCTCCAGAACAACTCTCACTTTTGTGTTTATTGGTGTCTTGTGTTCCTATGCTATCTCACATCAATATAGAGACAAAACTTATATATTTGCTCCCAACTATCAAAAAACAAATAATTCCCCCCCAGTGAGATATAGTGTATCATGAAAATATATTAATATCCTTACTATATATATATATATTATCTGATATACACTAATAGTTTCAGAGATGTTAATTTAAAGCTAAAATCATTATATAACATGTCGTTCACAATAAAAATATGAGATTATGACCTAATGTAATTTCACAATATAATAATTTCCATTAATTAATATAGTTGTAATACGGTTAGTTAGTTGGATTATATTTGAAAAAAATACATGGATGAAATCATGGTGAGTATTCAATATATATAAGACCCACCATCAGTTTCCCCTTTACTAACTCAGTATATAGATATGTACATAGATATGTGAGTTAATAGACCCCTTTTATCTATATATAAGATCACTGATCAATATATGATAATGATATACTCTGATAATTCACCTAAAGTATATTGTATCTTTCACCAAGTATAATAATTAATATACTGATAAATCTTATAACTTATTAGAGGAACCTCGGGAAATTACTTCTAACATCACTTTATAAGTGTGTATGTGGACTTACTGAACAAACTTTTGAATGTTTTGTGGTTTATCATTGTTAGAAAAAAGGTATCCTTTCTTGAATAATTATAATTAATTTAGTCATTATACCTAGTTTTTGGTTTAATAAATATAAAAAACTTTTCTGGATATAAAATTGTAAACTACTCTAATTTTATCATGAATAGTAAATATCTTTCCATAAACGAGAAATATTATTACATTTATATTCATACTTGATATCCATGTGATTCAAGAATTATGAAAATATTAGTTGAACGTGAAATAGTATATAAAATTCATTCGAAATGAAAAAATGTCTCACCATTTCTAGACGGATATTGAATTATTTGTTCTCATAATTTTCAATATAAAATAATTATTTTACATGAATACTTCAGCTAATAATGAAGTTAATAAATTATCTATATTGATATTTTAATAATAAGTTTCCAAACCTTTTGATATAACACTATTCTTTTATTTTTTTAATCACATGTTTCATATGTATTGAATACAAATATATGAAAAAAAATTCCAAAGAGTTATGGATGTAATATTTTGTATAATGATGAATATACCAAAAGTGTAAAATCCCAATTGGTTCTTATTCAAATCATTTCAATTTTTATTAAAATAAATTTCCATGATACTTGAGAATCATATAGCCTACATTTCATTAATTTCCCCACGGATCCTTTTTCTATATGAAGGATGTTGTAATTTCACCATTTCATTTGGAATAGACATGTGTTTTTCAACAATATCATTAATTCTATTTAGCATAACGAGATTTGAACCATGTTCCCACAAATCCATATCGATATTGTGATCTTTAAAATATATATTACATATTGATATATCAATATATTACATTTGGTAATCCCTGATGAAAACCATAAACACGGGGTGTTAGGATTATAATATGCTACTAATGGATAATGTATTATCAAAATTAAAACCTAAATTTTATAACTAGTAAACGTAATTGTTGACGCACTTTTCTGTCACAAAGTCTAATGACTGAAAAAGGGAAATACATTAGTCCAAAGTGATTCATCATTTTAAGAGACATCAATAATCGACAAAGGCATGAAGAAGGATTTCTTCCCACTTGGGTTGCATAAGTTTCATCATGGTCACGCAAGTATACTTGCGCACCGCATAGTGGCCACATAGGTGACTTGCGCGCCCTCTTTATTTTTTCCCCAGGGTCTTTAGCAGCCTATAATTACCCCTGGTGGGCCCCCCATTTCAGGATCAAAAGATTAAAAAAACACAGATTCGAGCTCCCGGTGCCCTAGTCTCTTCTCAAAGCCTTCCGAACACTTCTAAGGTAATTTATTACATAGAATGGAAGTTCTAAATAGGGGGGGGGGGAGGAATAAGTGTTGAAATTCATCAATACATATGCGCCTAAGTGTCTAACGCTTCAATGAATTGAAGATACTTGCACGCTGCCTTATCCCTTCAATAGAACTTGTGCACCACCTCTTTAATAGTCTTGAAGAATAATACGAAGGGCTTGAGACAAGCCTCACGCAAGTATTACCCTATGGGTTGACTATAACACAAGTACCCATGTGTCGCACAAATATACTTGCACGACCAGGACTTGTGCGCCCACGCAGGACTTGCACGCCTGCGTAGGACTTGTGCGCCCATGCAGGACTTGCGTGCCTCTCTCTTTTTTGGGTGCCTCTCCTACCTATTCACTTTCTTTCTTCAAATACACCTCTCCTCTTTAGAATATATCCTTCAGAACCTTCTTCAAAGCCATTTATGGCATGGTTAATTTGTTGGATTCCTTATCTGAAAGGAATTCTATGGAACATCTCTCAAAACCTAGTGAATTACATATCATTATGTCACTATGGTTAGAGATTTCATTCATTCAACCTCATCCTTTAAGATGAGAAGATCCAAAATAAGGGAATCCTCCTCAGGAGTAATCCCTAAGTCTCCTATTCCTCTAACACCTTTTCAAGAGTAAGCCCCATTAATAATTTCCCAAATATGGGCATCCTCCTTAAGAGTAACCCCCAAGTCTCCTATTCCTGGGCCTCATTTTCATAAGTAAGCCCCAGTCATAATTTTACAAATATGGGCATCCTATTTAGGAGAAAGCCATAAGTCTCTTATTTTTGGGCCTCCTCTTCAGAAATAATCCCTAGTCATAATTTCCCAAATATGGGCATCCTCCTTAGGAGTAAGCCCCAAATCCCAACGTCTCCATTCCAGGGCCTCCTTCTCAGGAGTAATTCCCAGTCATCAATTTCCCTTAATTTTGGGCATCCTCCACAAGAGTAAGACCCAACCATAATTCTGTTAATATGGGCATACTCCTTAGGAGTAAGCCCCAAGTTCCCAAAATCCAAATCCCCTTAACCTGGGATTCCTTTTCATAAATAAGCCCCAGTCATAATTACCCTTTAACCTGGGATTCCTTTTTAGGAATAAGACCCAGTCATAATTCCCTTTATCCTGGGCTTCCTTTTCAAGAATAATTCTCAATTATAATTCCCTTAACCTAGGCTTCCTTTTCAGGAATAATCCCCAATCATAATTCCCTTTAACCTGGGCCTCTTCTTGAAGAATATGCCCCAGTCATAATTTCTCTTAACCAGTCTTAATTTACTTTGTACTTGGGCTTCCTTCCCAAGAGTATAACCCAATCAAAAGTCCCTTCCAAATTTGGGAATCCTCCTCAGCAATAATCCCCATGTTATAGTATCCAAATCTCCATAAAGCGCATATAATTTAATGGACCTTGTTCCCGGATTTCTTCCCTGAAGTAAATCCTAATCTTCAGCTATTTGGGCAGTCATACATACATAAGCCTCACATCATTTCTTATAATTGCATCGTTCAAGGAACAATTGTCTGGTTTTACCAATACCTCTTGTTTCTCACATCGAGCTTGACTCACGTGAGATTAGAGTGTAAACGTTATTATAACATCTTTCTTGGCGCCATAAATCATGCATAAACCTCATAATTCATTACTCAAACTACGTGGGTTGTGGTTCCTTTTCTAAAACAAAGGATACATAAGTAGCCCATCTGCGGGTACGAACCCAACTCTGAAATAATCTATGTCCTTATGAATGACAATAATCCTTAAGTGCCCCACTGAGTGGCTTTAAAACCAGTATGGTTATAATAATGATCAATATATTTCTATATAATGTGCCTAAGGATACCGTTGACTAAGAATCTCTGACAAATACAGATGATTCTCTATCGATCAAAAAACTCGAACACATATAAAAGATTCTCTAAATCTCATTCATACTAATTATTGATTGTCAGATCTAAAGGAAAGCTCATTTTCATACATGGTAATTTAATAATGATTCATGAACATAACTTAAATCTATAAAGAGAGTCCCGGAGTAGACAATAATTCCCCTCAAAAAGGTGCGATGAGTCCGACCTCCCATCCTCTCGACCAATGAAAATTCTTAAGTCTCATCGATTCACAACTAATGAGCACCTTCCTTTGGAAAGTTGGTCCAAATGGATATGGAATCACTAGATGTTTCTGGTTCTATGAAAAAACCCTTTATAAACTGCTTAGAATGTTTGAACCTTAAATCAATGTGGTCATCTACATTTCCAGAGGAAACAATAATCCCGAATAATGGTGACATGATTAATTGTTTAGAATGCCTCTTCTGGTTTACACATATACATGGTAGTGATAATAACATTTATCCATGTCCTACACTTAACCATAAAATGTTTTAGGAGATGAGATAATGCGGTACAAAAATCAATTCATTATGTTTTTCCATTATCTCTTCAAATATAGTTTATAGCATAATGTAATGAACATTATAAAAAATCATTCATAAATATCATGTAGGGTTTCTTTTAACCATTGACCACTTAGTGATGTGGATGATTAGGAAATAGAGATTCTAACACATAATATAAGATTTGTGATATTATTTAAACTTATGATACATTGTACCGCTCATTGAAACTTTTGTTTTTATGGACATAGAAATTTTCAATAAATGATTACATCAAAACTGTTGTAAAAACATACCAATTTATAAGATAATTAATTAATATTATTAGAAAATTTATTTTTATTATAAAATATATAATGTGTAAGAAAATTTAATTTAGTTTTTAATTCTCCACTATTTTATCAAGTACAAATGACCCTAATCATTGACCTTAGAATTTCATGTTTCATGGACATTATAGTGGAAATGATTTATATTTCCTTTATATTAACCATGAATTTTACCTAATGACTTATGTGTAGCTATTTAGGTAAGAGGTCATTCAAATTGATATATCACAGATCCTTAATTAATTGAATGTATTTTATCCCCCCAAGACTTTTCCATATTATCTGTTTAGAATAAATTTTTCTTTCTTGATATATTTCAATACACACAACTCCTGATTAAAAAAACAAAATTTAGTCATGTTTTTCTTTGTCAATTAAATTCTAAAAAATTTGGAGATTTTATATAGGAAATATATATATTATATATCCATCCAAAATTTTTTACAGTCATATGAAATATTTTACTAGTATAAGATAAACACAAACCCAATTTTACACCAAAAATATTATATTTTTATAAATGATATTTAACCACATTTTAATAGTGATCATATTTGAAAACAAAATTTTAGTTAATTTATATATTATATATATATATATAAACTAAATCTTTTAAAGGGGAGAATAAGAATTATATTAGGGTGAATTTTGGGAATTTTTCTATGAAGTTTTATTTTTTAATTAATAGTGAAAAATAAATAACTTTAATTCAAACATACTTTTTTAACTAATTTATTTATAAAGACTAATTATGTTTTCAGTAGGTTTTCATTTTTACTATGACAAAATTTTTTCAACTAATAAAATTTCAGTCATTTAAATAAATTTATCTTTGAAATTGGATATATAAACATAGTAATCTTTTGAACAGTTTTTCAATAAAAACCAAAAGATCCTTTTCATCAACGTGATTAAATTTAAATTATTTTCTATCACTTATGATATTAGAATTTGGTAAAATGTATTAAATATTTAGAATCTGAATAATTTATAAATTATAAAAAGTTCAACTAATTTTTGAAAAAAATATTAGTGAATGTAATAAAAATTAATTACAATGATTAAGGTGAAATTAAATATAAAATTGGACTAAACCTTAAACATAAGGGCCCTAATGGCCTTGAAACATTTCGAAAAAATAATGGGTGGAAATATTTAGACTATATACTCCCTTATATCAAATTGTGACCATTATTGGATCCACATTAAATGGGAAAATATAGGTGGAATTCCATTTCCAAAAATTTACAAGAGTGTCACACCTCCTCCACTATAAAATAAAGAATCATCTCCTACCACTTACACACACCTATCAAGAAACATTAGATCGATATAGATATTTCAAAATAGATCAAAAAAATACCTAAAATCATCATATTTGTCTCCCCTATGCAGAAGTCAATCCAAATAATCGCTTTAGTGCAAAAAAAGGACTTACCAGAATAAGTGGAAACATAATTCTTCAAGCTGTTTAGTTTTATTTTCATTCTCCACCCCCAAAATATTATTATTACATTATCACATAAAAACATTATTATCCAAAATTTACATATATGTTATGAGTTTAAGTTTTATACCTAAACATACACACATATGCATCTAATGGGTGATGAATTTACAGTTATTTAATACAACGAACTAACACCTCAGAAAACGATAATTGTTCATTTTACCTTTACCACATCTCATGGTTGGGAATTATGATGGAAATGATGTTTACATATGAAATATATGAAATTTATTATGTATATAATTATTTTTAATTCTTTTATAATAAATTTATCTTTTACTTTTCTGTTTATTAAGGCGATAACATCATTTAAAGATGTGTGGAATAACACCTCCTCAAAGCGATGTGATTAATTAATGCTATAAATAAAATGTATTAATGATGATTTTAATAAAAATATGTGACCTATAATATATTAAAATTATAATGGATTTATAATATACATATTTATCATTTACTTATCAAACGTTTAATATGAAAAACATGTGAAGGTAGAGTTCAAGTGTACGTAGGACCTACCGTCTCCATGAATGGTGCATTTCATTTCTTATCTCCAAATATTATGGATTATTCATATTACATATGTACTAAAGATATATGATAATTAAAAAATGGTTTTAATTTTTAGATGATGAAATCATGATCTATGTAATAGGACAAACAAATAACGAGTCAAAACTAACTTGAGAAACTAGGAAATTAACAGCCAAAATAGTGAAAATAAGGAAATAATGTTAATAAACGGGTAATAAGTTATTATTATTTGGTAGGATATGATATCATAAAAATAATTATTTTTATTTACTAAGTCTTTAACCCTATTAAAACAATTATAAGTTTTTTTATATGGTGTTCGACCAAATAGAATTAGAAGGTAATGGATTTTTATCTCACTTTTCAACAGTGAGATAAATATTTTGTTTACCAATTAATTGTTTCATGTGATATATTTAATGTACATTTTGATAAATTATATCAGTGATAATTTTATCTTCGTTATATTAAAAAATTTAATTTCATTTCATTTCTTCACATGGATTATTATTAAATGTTTCAAGGTTCTATGGGACACTTTGTAATTTTTAATGATTATTTTCCTCGAGAATGTGTTTAATGATCATATTTGAAATCCCACTTGATTTTGATTGTTAAATTTATATTGAAACAATCATTTATATATGATAATTTTTATGTCACATTACATTTTTCATACATATAAATAATCTCATGTAATTTATATTATTATTGTTCATTTTTCACACAGTGCTGACTTTGATAGTTATTTGATTAGCTGGGGAATTATTGATAAATATAAAATACTCTAATCCAAATATATATTTGATAATGAACATTTTTAAATATATTATTTTATATAATATTAATTATTTGGACATTTATGGAATTGGTGGGTCTTGATTATAGATACCCCCAGATGCATCAATAGTCTCATGAGACAAAATAATTGGCCATAATATATATATTTTTACCCAATATGGTAATCTATATCATGGAACCTCCCAATGGTAAAGGTTAAATGTACCTAGGAAACATGAAATACAATAATTATATTCTTCCCTCATTTATACTCAATAATGTTTTATCCATGATATTTTTCATTAACATATCTATATGCAGATTCTATTCTAAGATTGTTGATTAAATGGAATGTGTTTAAGTTATTTACCTTTTTATATTCATTATTCATTATATGGTTGTTTAAATTGAATTATTATTTACTTATTTACTATTCTATAATAATTTAATCATCATTTATTCCGTTGTACTTGCCTTTAATGAGCATTTCATCTTAAACATATTTTGTTTCCTTTCCTTATATTATAAATAGGAATCCATTAAATGAGTTTAAAGGGTTCTATTTATTTCATGTTGTTATATATCATGATTTTATTTTCTATTTCCCAATGTGTTATGGGTATCATGGTTGTAATCTTGATTTTCCAAACATCTAAAATGTTCAGTGCTTTGGGCTTTGATTCCTTGTAATCATCCAAAGGTAATAATATTATGCAACAACTCTGGGTTTCTGGGGTCTGGGAGTTATAGTTGGTATCAAAGGAAGTTTATCGGCAACCTTGGAAACTACATTTTTAAAAAATATATTAGGGAACAAGACCCTATTATAGAATTTTTGAATAAATATTGAAGAACCTCATAATATTTTGGTAATGTAGAGATTATGTTGTTATTCCTAGAAATACATCATTGTCTGGAAATTGCAAGTGGATGTGGCTATAGAAAAGATATAACTATGAGTGAAAAATTTGACAATGTGTGTTAGGATAGACTCAATGTAACATGGTGCACAATAATTGTTCTTACTATACACCTATTTTGACAATCCTATGGGTTACACTTAAGATAATTCATGTTTTCCTTACAAACCATTATGAAGGATTTAGAAGTAAATATGTCCCCAAATAAGAAATGTTTTTGATTCTAATATTTATGATATATAAATTTATGTCATATGGTTTTTAAAATTTATAATGATTCATTATGATTATATGAGATAAACTAGTATATACCATTGTTGAGTTTTGGTGCTTGGACGGACAAATGGTATCAATACTCATGGAAAATGTAGAGATTTCCTGACTAGAAAAAACAATAAAGTCGGTATTAGAATGCAAAAAATTCTGGAAATATTGAAGAAAATTAATAAGGTTCTGATAACATACCTTTCCAAAATGGAGAAACTTATTCCAAAGAGATAATCTCCAATGATAGATCACTTTATGAGACATAATTCCCCAAAATATAGTAGGACTACTAATCTAATTGTAGATGATCAATGGATTAAGTCTCTTGATAAGATATTTACATCCTTGGGATATAGGGAATTTTAAAAGGTTACAATATCAATGTATTTTATCTAAGGGGATGGTGATCAATGGTGGTCCTTGATCCAAAATATTATGGAGGAAGAAGAAATAAAATTCATGGAATAGAGAACATTTAAGGATAAATTATTTGATAAATACATACCTCATGGTCCTAAAATTGAGATGATGATAAATTATCTTAGATTATATAAAATTGAATAAGAGGGTGTTATAGATTATAGAGCCACCTTTTCAATGTTATCTAGGTATGCTACATATTACAAACACACCACAAAGTGGAATATTCACCACTTCATTGAATGTCTTAATCCAATTATCCAAAGGTCTCTTGTCTCCCACAATTTTTCATCATATAAATATATTGTTTTATATTTCATAAAAATGGAGAAGGACTTATCAAGATACAATATATTCATTGGGAACTAAAACAAAAAGATACCTTCTGATAACCTTTAAAAAGGTAATTCATCAAATAAAAATATGTTCGATAAATTTCCATCTTTTGAAACCATGGAAAGAGTCACCCTTGTAAATTCCCGAAGGGAGTGTTAGTTTATTATAATTTTAGAAAGAGGGGTCACTATGGAAATTAAGAAAGGGGAAGAAGTAAACAAGAGATAATCATTGTTACAACTAAAAGGATATGGTGCTATGAAAATTAATTCCCTAGGAGGCAAGGGAATCTACTATTGAAGAGGCTAAGGGGAGATGGTCAACATTATGCTATCACTACAATAGAGTAAGAAGTTAAAAATGATGTGTTGAAAAAAAACATTACTATTATATTCAAATTTAAACAATTCCTTATTTTATTTTGAATCATCACAATCTATTATATATTGTCTATTTTCAAAGAAAATTTTAAATTCCATTTTTATTTAATAAGAGATTTGTCAGGAAAAACTCCCAAGGGATGTATCATTTCAGAAAATATGTGTCCTGTAGTTCCCATCAAGACCCATAAGCATTATTTACTTCTTTACCTTGTTATCATAACAATATTTTACTTTTATAAAATCCTAAATATGGGCTGCCTCTCAAAACATAAAGAAAAAATTACTAAAAGAGGGAGGAAATTGTAATATGTGAATAATATATGGAATCCCTTATCTATAAAGTACAAGATTCATTACAAGATTATTATCTAGGAACACCCCTAGTAGTTCTAATGAATTAAATACTTGTATAGAAGAAAAAATTACATCTAGTGATGAATAAGGTAATCTTAAAATTTTGGATATACCTACTATGATGGAATACATTGATGTATTTCTTAAGAAATTACCTAGATGTTCTCCATAGTGTGAAGTTGAATTATCCATTGATTTAATCCCCGATTCTAGGATAATATCAAAGACTCCATATAGAATATAGACTTTAGAATTGGTTGATTTGACGAAAAAAGTGGAGGATATGGGTAGTATGGGATTCATTCTCCCTTCTGATTCACTATAGGGATCCCCTATCCACTTTGTTAAGAAGAAATACGAATCAATGAGGTAGTTCATTTATTATAGAGAAATATATTATATAACAATAGGGAACATGTATCCTCTACATCACATTGATGAAATGTTTGATCGACTTTACAAAGAAAAATATTTTTCACTGATTGATCTTATTTTTGGGTATCACCAATAAAGAATGAATAAAAATAAATTTCGAAGACAAATTTTTTAATAACGTATGGATGCTATGAGTTTTCGTTATTGAAATTTTGATTGACTAATGAAACATATATTTCATTGGACTTAATGAAAATAGTATTCAAGGAATATCTTGACTATGTTGTTGTGATATTCATTGATGATATTATGGTGTATTCTAAAAGCTCTGAGGAATGTGAGAATAACATGAACATCATTCTTAAGACTCTTATGAGGGAGGGGTAACATTGACTATATAGTACTATTAATTTTTTGTTCAATAAGTTTGTTTTTTGGCCATATTATCTCCAAGGATGGAATATGAGTTGGTCATGGAAAAAAGACTATAAAACTTGCCTTTAAAAGCGCTAGTATTTATCAGTGCCATAAAAAATAGCTAATAAATGGTATATTTATCAGCCCTAAATAAATAATTGAAAAATTAAACCTTTTTCCAGTGTATATTTTTTATCCCTTATATTAGAAAACAATTATCAACGCTGATAAAGGTATTCTTTATCAGCTCCTTTTTAGTGATGATAAAGTGAATCCTTTATTGCTGCTTTATTTTTAGTCTGATACATGGTATCCTTTATATGTGCTTTAATTTTAATATTGATAAAGGGTAAGTTTATCAGTACTATATTTTTAGCACTAACATAGGGTATCCTTTACCAGTGCTTTAATGTTAGCACTGATAAACAATATCCATTATCTGATCTTTATTTTTAGTGATGATTAATATTTATATAAATATTAAGAAATAATTAAATAAATAACAAATAAATAATATTTTTATTTAAAAAATAATAAAGATTTTATTTATTAAATAATTATTGATAAAAATGAATAGATTGATTATATGTTAATAATTATTAAACATTCAATTAATTAGATAATAATGATAATTAATTTATTAAATTGTATATATTATATATAGGGATATAAATTATTATATATAAATGTGATTTATGTATCACAAAATATTTATGCGCTTTACATTAAATAGTAATATGTTTATTGTATGAAGGTTTATAATTAATAGTTAATATGAATTAAAAACATTGACAATAATTTCATAGTACTGGACATATAATTGAATATCGTTTGATTTTTCAATTTAACATAGATCAAATGTGAGTTATATTGATTTTATATATACATCACTAATGAATTTTTATATACAATTCACAGACGCCATACTTAACCATTTTATAAATATTTTTAATGTGTACTTATTCCTAATTTATTCAATTTCACTCAATTTCAACATAAAAGCATACAATTAAATTAAGATATTCATTAATAATGTAAAAAAATATTTTTAAAAAAAATTTATAAATAAATATATTTATAAATTTACAGTCAATATACTTAAACAATTATATATTTTCAGTTATAAATAAATAATTATTTTTTAAATGTATTTAAAAAATTATAAATATATAATTATGTATATATAAATAACATTTAAATTTATAATAAATTTACTCAAATAATGACTATATTTACTATATAAATATATATTAAATATATAAGTATAATTATATAGATATATATAATTTTTTTAAAGGTTGGGGTTGAAGCCTCATTTTATTATTAAAGCAAAGAAAAGACCTCTTTTAACTGGGTAAAGGGAGACCCATTACATAGCCCGAAGGCCCAGTGGGCATGTTGCCCATTACATAGCCCGTAGGCCCAAATTTTTGACCTAAGGCCCATTCTGTTAATAGTAACCTGACTGCTACAGTACTCGCCGCTGCTATAGTGCCTTGCCGCCGCTACAGTACTCTCCAATCAACAATACCACCGCTGCTACAATACTGCTACAGTACCTTCGCCCCATGGGTTTTGAACACCCATTTTTCATGTAGGATCATTGGGTTCTTACCACTAAGCCAAACCGCAACAACAATTTAAATATATATAATGATATAAATAATATTTTTTAAAATTTTTGTTCTATAATTGGAAATAAATATTTATAAAATTATAATAAACATATTTAAAATAAAATATATTTACCATTTTAATATATATATATATATATTAAGTAATTATAATTTTTTTTAAACAAATGTTATATTAATGATTGTAATTACTTTAACAATGCTTTAGTATAAACATTAATAAAAGAATTCTTATCAGCATGTATTTCATAGTGATAATGGTTAGGATTTTACATCGCTATAAAATTCCAATAAAATGAAGATTTATCAGTGGTCTGATTTTAACCCTATTAAATATTGGTTTTATCAATGCTTATGTTATAATATCTGATAAAAGTGTCCGTATATATTTTAAAAATCCTAACCATTTGCGAACACGTTCTGATCTCAGGATATTTCTGTCGAAGCCACCTACTATCGACACTCTACCTCATTGAATTAAAGATCGAATCACACCTCTCTATTGTTTTTGGTGCTTTAGTTTCCAGAACATCATGTCTGACATCTGGTTTTCGATTGTGATTGCGATGTAGGTGGGGGTTTTCATAACATTATTTTGATTTCTCCCCCTGATGTAGTTGGTTACATGCCCTACAAATTTTAGATAATTTAATTTTCTCTCTTGGATAATTTTCGCTTGCTATATAGTGTATTTTGGTATTATGAACATGTTTGAGAAGTTCTTTGACAAGAATTTGTGTTGAAAAAAAGTTTTCTAAAGATAAATTGTTATGTTTCTATATCATCCTTAGAGTGAAAAATCAGTGGAAGTGTTCAATTAATAGTTTGAGTAGTGAGAAATGTATTTTTGTTAGTTCTTAAGGTGAGTGTGTGTTGAAAAGGGATTTTTAATCGGAAATTGATCATTTTGGGCATGTTAGCATTATTGTATGATTTTGAGTAAGGGTTGTGAAGTGTTTAAATAATGAAGAACTTATTGCAGAAATGAAATTTGGGATGTAGAAATGGTTTATTAAATGGTGTGAGTGATGTGAAATGTGTTTTCAATGTATTTGGTGTGCTTTGGGTTGGGTTTGGGTTTTTTAAAAGAAAAATAGCTATGTTGTGTTTGTGTGTTTTAGTGTGGTGTTCTATGGAAGGGTTTTTGGGTTTTTTTAATAGTGAAAATCATTTTTTCATAGGCACATAAATGTGCATTGGTTTGGAAGTATGTTATTAAAGTAAATTGACATACATTTCCATGTTGAACATGTTGTACATTTTATTAATGTGAATTGTAAATTGTTTTAAAGAATGGAAGACATTATTTGAAAATGCTTTTGGGTTGTGTAATTTTAAAAAAAATGTAATTTCTATGGAAATAGTTTGTAATTGGTGTAAAGTATAGTTTTATTAATTTTAAGTGTTCCATTAATTAGTTAATAGTTTTATTATATTATTTAACTCTTCCAAATTATGTTTGATGTGGTTACGTGGTGCGTTTAATTTTAAAAGTAACATTTTCAGGTGATTTTGTGTGTGTTTTTGATGAAAATACTTACGGTTTCTCTGAGGGTTATTTTAGAAAACTTTGTAATGAATTATTAACATACATAATAGGTGAGGTAAATGTTTCTAAAACGATTTTTGTGTGTTTATGTTTCTATATTGGGTTTGGGTATGAATGTAGTGGCACCATATGTGTAATTTGTTTTGTATGAAATGTGTTTGTAAATGTGTTGTTTTAGTGACATGTGAATGTGAAACTTTATTGAGCACAAATAAAAGGGAATATTGGGGAATTGGGTAACTTGATAGTACTGTGTTAGGTAATCTTGATGTTTTCACAATAAAATCATTCTCCATTGAATTATGGTATCATTTCATATTTATGATAAATTCATTTCTATATATTATTATTCACATAATAACTATTTTCTTATGTAGGTGGATTTTTTTTATCGAGTTGGGGTTCTCTATCCAACATTCACACTTCTTCTCCCTTAAAACCATTTAACCCATGTAGTGGTGTATTTATCACTTTTTTTCATGTTACCCGCACTGTATTTGTAGGAAGTGAAATGATGCTGCCTCTGATCAATCACACAGGTCATCTTGATGCTTTCATAGTATAATAATTGTCCAAATAATTAATTTATTATTTAACACATATTTTTAATTCATTATTTTTAGTTTTACTCACATAATAATTTTCTCATATACAAGCGGATTCTTTTCTTCGAGTTGGGGTGCTCTATCAAAAATTCATAACCCTTCTCCCTTAAAATATTTTCACCCATGCAGTGGTAAATTTAGCACTTTCTTCCACATTACCTCTACTGCCATTGAAAGAAGAGAAAGGATGCTGAATTTGCTCAATCACAGAGGTAATCCTTATGTTTACACAATAAAATCATTGTCTACAGATTTAATGTATTCTACAATATTTATGTTTGATTCATTTTATTTTAGTATTACTCACATAATAATTTTTTTCTTATATAGGTGTAATATTTTGTTCATATTGGGGTGATATATTCAACAGTCATGGTTCTTCTCCCTTAAAATATTTTCACCTAAGTAGTGTTACATTGTCACTTTATTTCATGTAACCTCCACTTCCATTGTAGAAAGAGAAACTATGATGCCTCTACTCGATCACAGAGGTAATATTGATGTTTTCACAATAGAATTATTTTCTGTATAATTAATTTATTTCTTCATACTTATATTTAATTTATTTCTTCTTAGTATTACTCCCATAATATTTTTTTTATAAAGGCGGATTCTTTTGTTCGAGTTCATGTGGTTTGTCCGAAGAAGGAAATGGAATGTCGATAGTTCGACAAAGAATGTAAATGAAAAATCTTCTTAATATTGACAGTTAGGATTTTTTTTTAATCTACGTAACAATTTTTATTTTTTATTTTTATAGAACAATGTTTGAAATTTCTATAATATAGTTTTCTAATGGTATTCATGTTGTAAATTTCATTTTAATCGGGACTTGGTTTTGTTGATATATATAATGTGTTTCTGGTGGTTTTGGTGCTTCTGATGTTTCAATGTGATATAACAGCACACTATAGTGGTGTTTCAGTGTGATATTAAATCAAAATATACTATGAAATTTTATCAATACTTTTGAAAATGCAAATAAATAACCCATTAATCAGAACTTTCAAAAGCAGTTATAATGGTCTACTTAATCAGTACTTTTATTAGTGCTAAAAAATTTCCCCTTTATAAGTGATTTTTCATAACTGATATAGTCCCGGGATTTTAAATGCGCTCACATTATCAGTGGTTTACTAGTGCTGATAAACACCATTTCTAGCACTGTTAAAGAAAAAATTTGTAGTAGTAAATGAAAAAGGTTGTCAGGGAATGGAAAACACCATCAAACATAACTAAGGTATGTAGTTTCATTGGTTTGATAGGTTACTATTGGAGATTCATTCAGAAATTTTCTATATTAGATAACCTTCTGAACAATATTACATGAAAAAGGGTGATGTTTTTCTGGAAAATGGAATGTGAAACCATTTTCGATGAAGAAAAGAGAAAATTATTCAATACTCCACCTTTTAGTAAACCATCTGAGAGTGATGGGTTTTATATATATATTGATGCATCAAAGAAGGTATTTTATTGTTTAATAATGATTAATCTTAATGTTATTGAATATGAATCAAGGAAATTGAAGAATCACAAATAGAGTTATCCAACCAATGATCTAGAGTTAGCAGTTGTAATCTTTATATTGAAAATATGGAGACATTACCTCTATGAAAAAATATGTCAGATATTCATGGGTCATAAAGGCCTAAAAATATTTCTCATTGAAAGAGATTAATTTTAGGTAAGGGCGATGACTAGAGTTGTTGAATGATTATGATTTCCCAATATAATACCACATTGGGAAGAAAGATAAGGTAGTTGATACGTTGAGTATGAAGGATAGTGTATTTTTTACCGAAATGAGGATTGAGAGTTATACTATTTTCATGGATGTAGTAAATATTTATATTGTAATTTCTATGAAAGAGGATATATAAATAATTTTTCAAATTATTGAAGACCCATATTTATTAGAGAGGATATTGAAATCTCATTTTAAAAATGAGGATTTCTAGAAGAAAACTATTGTTATGAATGAATGAAAATTAAGAGATTTTTTTTTGTGAATATGGTTTTCTAAATTTTTTAAGGAGGGTGTGTGTTTCCTCTATACCTAATCTAAAAGGGGAGTTTCTGGATGATTTCAGTATCTCACATGTCTCTATACACCAAGATAGCCCACATTTGTATAAAAACATTAAAGAAATGTTTTTATAGGATAACATGAAGTGTTCAATTGCTGATTATATGTATATATGTTTGGTTTTTCAACAAATGAATGATGGGAGGAATAATCCTAAAGTATTCCTTCAAAATTTTCATATTCCTATGTTTAAATGAGATAAAATTACTATATAATTTCTCACTAGACTACCGATGACTTCTAGAAAGAATTATTAAATATGGGTTATTATTGATCACATTACGACATCTACGCATTTACTTTATATAAGAGAAGTCCATCCACTTGAGAGCCTCACAATTATCTATATTAATGATGTTTTAAGCCTTTTTGGTTCATCACTATAAATTTTTTTCGACTAAAATCCTTATTTTATGTTAAAATTTTGGAAGTGTATTTAAAAGGATCTGGAAACTGAGCATTATTTTATCATTGCCTACCATCCTAAAACTGATGAAAAGTCTGAAAGGAATATTAAAACATAGGAGGAAATTTTGAGGGAAGTATCACTTTACATTCAAAGAATATGATATCAAAACATACCTTTGATAGAGTCTTCCTATAATAATAGTTTCTATCCACGTATTAAAAAGATACCATATGAAGCATTATATGGAATTATATGTCATTCTAAGACTTGGTGGGATGATGTTTCTGAATTAAAAATATTAGGCTCAAAACAGTTTGAAAAGATAAAAAAAATTCAATTATATTTAGGCTCATAATAAAGTAACATAAAGTAGGAAAAATAGTTATGTAAAATATTCGAGGAATATATAGAGATCCAAGTGGGGGATAATGTTTTCATGAATGTATATCCATATAAGGGTGTTAGTGGGTTCATTATGAAAGGTAAATTGATCCTTAGATACATTGGACCCTTATAAATATTTAAAGAGTCGGAGTGGTTTCCTATTGTTTGGAAGTGTCACAAAATCACTCAATGGTACATTATGTGTTCCATAAATATATATTAAGGAAGTACATTCCTGACCCGACACAAGTTCTCATATATGATGAGATAGATTTTAATCCTAACCTTATATATTGGGATGAACCCATCTAGATTATTGATACCACGGAACATGTATTTATAAATCAGACGACTCATCTGGTAAAGGATCATTCAAAGAAATCACAAAATGAAATAAGCGACATGGGACCAGAGGATTCTATGACAGAGAACAATTGAATTATTTTTTATTGGTAAAAACCCTAAAATATCAAATATTAGATTTTTATTTGAGGTAATAATGTAACACCCTAAGTAATTTCTATCTTTTCCTTTTATAATAAACTTATCTATTTTGAAATATTTTTCGTACACACAACACCTAATTTATGTAGTTGGGGTTTGGCTTAGTGGAAATCACCCTGTAATCATACATGAAAAGTGATGGTTCAACCCCCATTGGGAGAAGGTAATGTAATATTACTGTAGTGGTACTATATCAGTGGAAGGTACTGTAGAAATAACAGGCACACTAGTGGTGGCAGACACAGAAGGAGCGACGGGTACTGTAGCAGGTTGTACTTTGGCATTACGATTCACCGAAAAGGCCTTTAGCCAAAAACATCATCCTACGTTCCATGTAATGGGATACATTCTTACTAGAACTTCATGATATGTAATGGGTATCCCCTACCCAATCAAAAAGAGGTCTTTACATTTCTTTAATAAAAAAAATGAGGCTTCGGCCCCAACATTTCAAAAAACACAACACCTGATTTAAGCAAAATAATATTCAGTCATGTTTTTTATAGTCAATTTCATTATAATACTTTCAGAGTGTTTATATATTAAATTTATATATTATATAGCCAACTAAATATTTTTACAATCTTCCAATATATTATATTGGAATAAGATAAAAGAAAACCCAATTTAACGAATAAAATACTATATTTTTATAAAAGAAAATGTAATGTTTTTAATAGAGAACCTACTAAAAATCTGAATTTTGGAAATTCTATATACTTTCTATGTAAAAAAGAATCATTAAATTTAAAATTGGATCATAAAAATTATCATAGGGTGATGTTTTGGTAATTATTGTGAAGTCTCATTTGTTAATGAATAGTGAAAAATTAATGAATTTAAATTCAGAACTGATTTTTCATTTAATTTATTTTTAAGGAAAAAATTTATTATTAATGGGTCTTAAATTTTAATTATATATATATTTTACCAATTAAAATAATTTAGTTATTTAAAATTAATTTAACATGTAAATTGAATATAAAAACATCGCAATCATTTGATCATTTTTACTTTAAAAACCCATATTGCCTTCCCGTCTGTGGGATTGAATTTAAATTAATTTCTGCCAATTATGTTATTTTAATTCTGTAAAATTTATTCCATAATTGGAATAATAAGAATTTATAAATTTTAATAAGTTAAACATATATTTTGACAAAAAATATTAGTGAAAGTAAATAAAATTAATTACAATGATTAATATGAAATTAAACATAAAAGAGACTATACCTTATACATGGGGGCCAAAACAAACAATAAACATTCCCAAAATCCAATGGATATCCATATTTATACCCTATATTACATTTTAACTAATTTGGACCATTATTTGATCCACTATATATGGTAAAAACATGTGTTGAATTCCCCTTCCAAAAAATTATAAGAGTTCCACTCCTCCTCTGTAAAAAGTCATCCTCTCCTCGCACATCCTAACGCCTCTCAAGCCCCTTTTTCTCGACCAATATTGGAAAATATTCCTCTTAAAAAATTTTACCCTCATCCTATAAGACTCCCCTAGTCATAAAGCCATCCAAGGAATCCCTTTGGTGCAAACCAAAAGATGTTACCTAAATAAGATGTAACATCTATCCTCAAGATCATTAGTTTTATTTTCATTCTCCGCCCCTAAAATATTCTTGTTCCATGATTACATAAGACAATAAATATTATAATTATACTATGTTGTTGTTATGTTTTTTTTATACCTACACATAAACACAGCTCTATCCAATTGGTGGTTAATATACTGTTCTTGTGTACAACAAACCACCACCTCACGAAACAATAATTATTTTTTAACTTTAGCAGATTTTATGATATTGAATTTTGATGTAAATGATATTTTTGTTTGATATATATTAAATTTATTATGTATATAACTTTATTTATTTATATTATAACACATTTATTTATACTTTCCATTTTGCGTACATACAATAACCTCGTTTGTTGAAGTGAGTACTACAACCTCCTCAAAGCGATGTGATTCATTTGTGCTACAAATGGAATGTATTAAGGATGATCTTAATAAAAATATGGTACATATAAGACATTAATATTATATAGTTATAATATACATATTTATAATCTACTTATCACTCTTATAATATGAAAATGTAATGAAGGTAATGATCATGCGTACATACGTTCTATCATCTATAAGAACGATGTATTTTATTTATTATCTCCAAATATTATGGATTATTATATATTTATATTTAATGAATACATATGATAATTTAAATAATATTTAAATTATATATATGATTTAATAATTATTTATGTAATAGGAACATCAAATAACAAGTCAAAACTTACTTGAGAAACAATGCAATTAACACCCGAAATAATGAAAATAACAAAAGAATGTTACGAAATGGGAAATAATCTTTTATAATATTTTTATATGTTATATAATAAATATTTATATTTTTATATAATAAGTTAATAAAACTATTAAAAAATTGATAAATTATGTTAAAGGATGGTCACCCAAAACAAAATTCATGATAAAGGATTTTTGTCTCACTTTATTCATCCATGAGATAAATGTCTTATTGGCCACTAAATTATTTTTTGTGTTGTATTTCCAGGCCCTTTTGATAAATTATATCATGAATCAATTTATCTTAATTGTATTAAAAACAATAATTTAATGCCATTCCTTCATGGGTAATGTGATTTAAATGTTCTAATGTAGTATGAGACACTTTGGAATATTTAATGATTATTTTCCTTGAGAACATGTTTAACGATGGCATTTAAATCCCACCTTCTACTGATTGATAACTTTTTCTTGAAACAATCACGTAATTCTAATAATTTTTATGGAAAATTATATTTTCATTTAAAATCCATATTCTCATGTAATGGATATTATTATTTCCTAAATCTTATACCATTTTTTATACGGTGTCTACTTAGATATTTATTTCACTATTAGGGGAATTATTGATAAATTTTTATAATCTACTCTATAAGAATATTTCATAAGGTATATTTTTAAGCAAATTATTTTATACATTATGAATTCTTTGGATAGGTATGATACGGGAGGGGTGAGGTTATAGATAGATGCTCGATGCATCGTTAGTCTCATGAGATGAAATAGTTGGAAAAAATTGATAGGTTATTACCCAATGTGCTCTACCGTCTTACAAAAGGAATCCACATTTATATTTCCATGTACCTAATAAAAATTGAATCCAATAATTAAAAATTTACCTCATTTAGAGTCAACTATTATTTATCTATGATATTTAGTGTCGACATATCTATAGATACATTATATTCTCATTTTTTTATTAAATTGCAATTTTTTAGTCAGTTAAATTTCCATATTGATAATGGATTATCAAATTGTTTAAATGGGCATAATGTTTAATTATTTACCATTAAATATTAATTTTATCATTATTTATTCCTTTTTACATACCCTTTTTGGGAATTTGAGCTCACCATTATTTTGTTTCCGTTCCCTATGTTATAAAGAGGAATCCTTTGAGTGAGTTTCAAGGGTTTTTTTATTTAATTTTATTTTGTATCATGTTTTTATTATATATTTTTCAATGTATTATGGATATCATATTTGTAATATATCTTTCAAAAACTACTAAACTGATCAGTCATTTGGAAATTGATTCTAGTTAATCATGCCAATGTAATAAAATTATGCACCCGACTCTAGGTATCTGTGGTCAGGGCATTACATGTACTTCATATTCCATAAATCTAAATAAAAATATCCTTAGACACATGGCTCTAATTAATTCATAATTTTTTAGTCCAAGTATGAGTCTAACCTTGTTAAGTCAACCCAAAAAATATCATAGAACTCCTTATTATTTGAATTCATCCTATTTTTTTCAATAAAATCACATTGAACTAAGTTTCTATTCATAAAATTAGTAGTGGAAGGATTAATTGGAATTATATTGACCTAGTGGATTTTATTTTTTATATATAAATATCACCATTTTATCCTTTTACATGCATTTTTAATATTATGTAAATTTCACATATGTGATTTACCTTGTACTGATATAATATTTACATAAAAACTAGTTTTTATTTATCCAATATTTTTATTCTCTTATTTATATAATGTGATCTCATCTAATAAAAAAATAGATGTAAAAATAAATGACCATTCCTTTAAAACAAATAATTAAATGTAATGATTCAACCCTGACTCTAAAAACAATTTATTTAGTGTAAAGGTGATAAATGAATCTATAGACATAATGGAAAAATCTTTATACAAGTCTTGAATCGAGTCATATAATTCCACCATCGATGAGTGTATCTTCATGATTGGTTTAAACTTGAATTTATTTAACAGCAAACTCCTGTCTTTATAGATTTATACTTCATATGTTATACCCCCATATATGTGGGGAAAACTAGGGGAATGATATATATATATAAACCAAGGAAATGTAAGTCTTTCATAATAAAGGGTAAGTGTTCACTCAAATAATTATATTTAATTTAATAAAACATTAGTACACATAAAACGCACCAAATAATATTAAATAATATAAAAAAACACAATCAAAAAATAGTTAGTGAAAACTAATTATCCATAACATAAATGAAATAACATTACATCCATATAAGCTAGTATACATTTGGAATATCTAGATTAATAAAGATAAAATTTTATTGAATAAATAATTTATGTTCTTTATAATTTATTATTTTTTTATAATAATTAGAAATATAATATGTGTCATAAAGATACATGATATTTAGTTCCAAATTTCATGCGAAGTAGTGAGTTTGACTTGTATTGGCACACATCATGCATTTATCTTATGTGGTGTAAACCATATAAAATGGTCATGTAATGTATAGAGTGTGCCCGACCATCACATGCTGTTTAATCCTGAAATTTACAAAATAAATAATTAATAATTTAATATTACATGACATCTGATCACATTGATTATAGGAATTATGAAATCTCATTTTAAAATTTGAATCCAATATTTAATTTAATTTTAGCATAATGAATGTTTTTTCATATATAGTTAAGATTTATGTGTACTCTGCATAAGTGTGTGTTGGTTACATGGCAAGTACATAGGCAAAATGATGTGTACCTTCATTTTTCGAATTCCTCATTACATGGAAGGGGACTTAGTGCGTAATTCACATCAAATAATAGTGTGTTGCAAGATTTCTGTTCTAGCCACATGCCATGTGACACAGGTAACAATACATTATCCCATTTTTATTCATAACATGACATGTAATTTTATTGTAATCTATTCTAATTAATGTAATGAACACTATGTCACTTTTTTATTACACAAAATGTACATCAATTACACCATATTTAACATGAAACCTGTGTGCAAACGGAAAGTATTCATATGGAAGAATAAATATTGATACACAATCCAAATAAAGAACTTCCACATGGCATACCGCAATTGTTAAAACCATCTAAAATTGTGTCATTGAATGAGATACACAATTTTTCATTAGTTTACATGTCAGATAGTCATTTTTCACATAATGTCCCCATTTAATGTAGCTAGGATATCTTATAGCTCTAGATGGTATCTCCAAGAGCTCTTTAGATGTTCTTGGTCTATTAATGGTCATATCACAGTGAAAAAAACATAATCTAAACATAATGAATTATAAATTGGAAGTAAAATGTAAATATAACAAATGAATTATGAAATTGGTCAACATTGAATTAAACAGCTATAAATATGAACATGATCACTCTAATAACTCATGAAGGTATCAGGTGTAGTGGAACCATGTTCATTCTATTCCCAAATATAGTTATTTTTAGTGTTAGATGAATAAAAATTAATAACATGATGTAAACAGTTATGTTATATCAAAATTAATAGCGAAAAAATAATTTTATGACCATGATAGAAGATATTACATGTTAAACTTATAATAAATTTATCATATAAGAAAATACATCAATATTTAGTTTTTTTCTTCAATGTAGATGTTGATCCTTCTAACACACTTTAATTTTCATAGTTGTTCACTATGACGTCCTAATGTATAACCCCTATAGTTTAAATCCACATGTTATCCTTAATATTAGAATATTTCCAATAGATCTCCAGGATGTATCATGGAGGCACTAAATGTATTGCATCATTTTTTGTGATTGTAATACAATACCTTAGGATATTGGATTGTCACAATCTCGATATCTTGGTCGTGATAGGGAGGAGGTGATGGAGACATCTCCTTGGATTGGGAGTAACTCCAGAGTAATTATTTATAGATATAATTATATATTGAGATAATCATTGTGAACAATGAATAATTCTTACATCATATTTTTTCTTTTAAAATTACCGAACAAATGTATACATTGATCTAGGGTGTTAATATTTAAAATGGTGTATAAGGCCCTTATAAAATATTAATCTACATATATTCCCCATGATAATAATAATTATTATGATAATTGTAATATTACATGGCATTCATTGGCACACACAGAGTTTCTTATCATTCTATAAAATAAATAACTCACACTTATTTAATAATAAACAATTCTTAAATTATTCACAACACCAGGCCCATATTAGCAGAAAAATCCTTATCGATATTTACCAAACCTAGAATAATGAAATATTATTCATTAGATAAATGAAACATTTTTAGATTCACGGTCTAGAAATTTTTTTTAACATTCAAGTAATAAATAAATATTTATTTAAAAATATATATAATATTTATTTCCATAGGAATAAATCATGAGATAAAAAAATTAATAATTAATATAATTAATAATATCCTTTCCAATAAATATTTATTTAAATATTCAAGTCACATATAAATAGTAATGTAATAAATGGGGTCTATATTTTAATGATTTAATAAAAATAGTATTTAACTAAGATCATAGGATAGACTATATATGTGAACCTCTAAGATTATGCATCACATTCATTATGCGAGATTATCCAAAGTCTAATATCAGCATCTGGAAACATTTAAAAGAATCCATTAAGGAAGATGTAAATGTAAGAATGATGACAATAACATATGAATTATCATATTTTAATATAGTACCATTTTCATGAAATCTAATAAATTAGGTTGCACACTTGTGTCAACAATGTATATGCTCAAGGAAACGTACAATAATAATATAAAATGAATATATCAATAAAACATTGCCAATGAATTTAGTCAACTGTTCCATTTCATTAAAAGGTACAATATATATTCTTCTATAAATATGGAACGGAAAAATCCTTCCTTGGATTATTATTTAATAAAATATTATTCATGACATAACAAAAATATCGTTCAACATTGTGAACATATGGCATCATGGTTTTTACTAACACATCGAAGTAAACGAGTAATGATATGAATCGTTGATAGTAATAATGTATATGGATCATTAAAAATTCTCATGTATTAGAATATCAAATGACATGTAAGATGTGTAATTATTATTAGAGGGCAAGTTCATAGAATTTACTCTCTTAAATAGTCATGAGGGTTATTTTCATGAGATGATGTCTCAATGTATTACAAACCTCCTACCCATGATTTCTTATATCATCAATGTCTAGTTAGATTATATCATCCAAACATGGAACACATTTTTAAATAATATTTTCATGAAATTTAAAAAAAAAATCATCATATAGGGGAAATTCAATTCCATATTAATGTAGTAAACACTCATAAGATTATATCACATTGATATTAAGAAGAAGAATAATCATCATGTTATAACGTATTCCATTAATATTCAAATATATAAATACATTCATGAATTCCAAATAATTTTTTTTAATATTTCCAAGGAACTAAATATAATACTAAAATATGTTCTCATGAGATATAAGTATTTACCCAATGAATTGGTGGGATATGACATACCCACCCATCACTTAGTATAAAGAGTTCATTAGATGTTTTGGTTCATACCCTGTTTTAAATCATCACATAAGATATAAATATTATCATATTCATTATAGGGATATAATGGACCAAACCATCACATAGTGATATATCACACATACGTGTACTATATGATCATGAAAAAATACATAATTTATTAATAGTGTAATTTACTGGTAGAAATGAAATGGATTCCATGATAACTTCCATAATACTTTATCTTATACCTTATAGGGGAATAAAGAATATTGTATAATTATATAATAACTATAGTGATGCATATGAAACATTAAAATATATTGAGATAGTTGAAAAATAGTTTTAAAAACTTATTATAATATTTCATAAAATCTATGAATACATATCCATTACTTTTGACTAATTTTTT
Organism: Viscum album; assembly: GCA_963277665.1. Lineage (NCBI taxonomy): Eukaryota > Viridiplantae > Streptophyta > Magnoliopsida > Santalales > Viscaceae > Viscum > Viscum album. The sequence goes on from OY728158.1 coordinate 1,473,249,482, forward strand.
TCCAAATTAAAATAATTTATAAAATAATGGGAATAAAATTAAAATTTTAAAACCATTAAAACTACAAGAGAATGTTTCTTAAATAAAACTTAGGAATATGGTGTTAAAATGTGTTAATGTTGACATTTTATAAAAATATCTTCCTTAACCCCATTTCCAAGACATTCAATGTTGGTGGAAAACAATCTTATAAAAAAAGAGTAGTTTTATTTTATTTAATATCATGAGATTTGAACCAAAACTTATTATAACATATAGTTAGAGATAATAACAACGATAAAACCATAGTAAAAATAACTATTTTGAAGGAAAATATTCTCAGTCAAAAAGATGAAACAATGTTGGCTCCCCTTAGAAAAAAATATGGATTAATTTTAAACTGAACTGAGAAGATATAATAATTAAATGTGTAAAAAAATATATAACAACAATATAGGATAATTTAAAGGGTTTTATAGAAAAATTTAATACAATTACTCTTATTTAAAATTTGTTCATAATCATTCTTGATTTTATACTTATATTGGAATGAAACCCTTATGACAATGGTATCCTTTGAATAAAAAGACATTGAAATATAGATCTTGTAATGGAACATTGTATAATATGATAAAAATATAATTAGAATAAAATAAATCCATTTGGTATTATATACACCAAAAAAATAATATAGGAGTTGAATATAGATCAAATCTAAATAAAATAAAAATTGAGATGAGAAACCCTTATCTTTACACCCCGCATCTAAAAAATAAATTAAATATTTTATATATTAATAATAATCATCTTAATTTCTAAATTAGGTACCTTAATGATATCTTTTAAATTTTATACTTCTCACTTATAATCCTTAATTATAGATTAATTAGTTAATTATAATTTATTTTTATCATCAAATGTTAGTATTTTTAATTAATCCATACCAGTTTTACTATAGAGATTTCAATCCTCGTTATGTGATAAAAAATTAATCATTCATAAATTAGTAATGGTATTGTAGTATTTATGTTTAAATTATTTATCCATTTACATTTTCACATGATGGGAGGTATGTGTATGGTTTGCACGATTGGAATCTGTGATGAGCATGTTTCAGGTAGTTCATCAATAATAACAAGTTACTTTATATTGATCATTATCTTTTTTCCATCCACCCAGAACCATATTAATTTTTTTAATATTTAATATCATATATTACAAATATTAATTTCATGGTATTAATTCATGTCATAAATGGTGTAGATAACATAACATCATTCTTGTAAGTGGTTGAACCAACCCAAGAAAGCAAATGTTATACTAACAACTGTGTATGAGTATATAATTATATAATAGTAATATAAATTAATAAAAATGTAATGACATTAAAATAAAATCATTAAAATGGATAGAGATATTTTAAAATATTCTATATTGGATGTTAATTGAAAAAATTAATAACTGCTATGTGCATTCATTAATACTTTCCTTCTCAGTATGTGTTCTATACCAATGAAGGATTTAGGCTTACTTCTTATAACTAGACTCTAAAAAAGTCTAGTATTGGAATATTAGAGTCTAAATGTGAATATATTAAATATATTTTAGAATTAAAATGGTGTTTTGTAAGTGGTATAGGTGGGGACCTTTTCTAATGATGTTTTGAGTGTCATTTCCACACATACTCAATCCTTAAGTTATAAGGTTTTAATTTTAGTGTAAAAAGAATAAAAAGTGGAAAATAATAGATATTGGTATCTCAGACAATCATCCATATTGTTTTGAGATATATTTATATGTAATTTATGTCTTTACCACTTATTTATTGTCTTTTACCTCATTTTACCTTTAGCATGGTTACTAAATATTTACCTTTGTAATTTCATTTCATTTTAGAAAATAATAATTACATGAATAAAATATTTTAGTCAATGGTTATTAATTTAGACTCAATTTAATGTAATTCAATTCAACAAAATTATGAATTTTACTTTCAAATGGGAAAATAAAATATAAAAAAACTATTTTATAAATAAGTTACATTTTAAACATTAAGTGTTCCCAATCCCATTATATATCAATTACTAATTAAATTAGTATGAATATATTTGTTTATACAATATCACATCAAAATATATTCAAAATCTAAAATTGAACAATTTAATTTACTAATATAAAAATGCACAATTCTTAAAGAACAATTCATTTAAGATGTCAATTTCTAACATTAAATGATTTTAAAATCCCATTAAAATTAATAATTTAACATTAAAATTTACTCTTTACAAAAAAAAATGATATTATAATATTTATATGAATTATATAAATACGTAAAATATTATTTTAATTAGAATAAGAATTTTATCATGAAAAAAATATAAGTATGTATTTTTATAATTATTTTTTTGAATTAATAATATCTATTTGTTACATTGTATAATTATTTATTATTTTTTATTTATATTTTTTTCATATTGAATCTAAATAATACAACTCCTTAATATACCTATTAGATATATTCATACCCCATGAACGTATATCCCATGAACATATTTATAACGTTAATATATCTAAAAACAATATTTCACTAGTTTATATATCCTTATATAAATTAGTAAAATCATTAATCCTATTCATTTACTCCTTCCTCAACATTTCTATTATATTTTATATATAAATACATCTTTTGATAATTTTAATCGAGATTATGATCTTCATGGAAAACAGAAACGATAGATATTTTGAGTTCATATTAGTTTTCTATACTTCTGTTTTTATTGATATTACTATTTACATATTGATGCTTCATACATTATTCCCATAATTTATTAAGGTTTACCATATATTTTAATATTTTATTTCAGAAAATACCTTTCTTGGTTCAGTGTAGTTAAATGTTTTATGTTTTATATGATATCTAACACAATGTAGTAAATTTCAATATACTCTAAAATATAATGGTGTTGCATTCTACCCCACTTAAAATAACATTTACCATTAAATATCCTTACTCTAATGAAAAAATTGAATTTTCTTCTCCCCTAATATATCAATGGGTTCCCACATTTTGTCTTCAAACTTATACTTTCTCTAGTAAACTTCAACGAGACGAGTGTTCATGTTTCCTAGTACATTATCTTTATGATCCAAGATTTCTACTTATGACACCCTTCGGGACATATATATGTTTAATTATGTTCTTGGTTTTTATATTTGAAATTAGAAATACATTAATGAGTAAGGGGTTAGGAAATTGAAATTTTAATAGTAAAACTCATGTACCATGGTTTGTACATTATTAGTAGTAACTATTTCCTAACAATATGATATAATCAAATTTGTTCTAGAGGCCTTCTACATGGTTTGAGCATGGGATGTATAACCATGAAAATCATCTAGAAAACCATGTGGGTGAAAGAAATTTGGTATAGAGACTATATAAAGACATTCACATGGTTCTTCAAACATTATGCCTTTTCCCAGGTAACTTCAATTTTCAATTTTCAAGGGGAAATAACTACCCCAGGGTTAGTGGACAATTTCTCTATCTATGAAGCCTCATCATGATACCCACATGGGTTTCATAAAAATAGATAATTAACATGATTAAATTAATCAATTTGACTTATAATATTCTCATAATACCTCACTATCTTGAACAAGCCTCTCTTTTATACTTAACAGGGTTCTCTCACAAGTTCTTTGGTGATTCTACATTATTATTTCCAGATCTCAACATGTTATGATTAGATTTCTTCATGATATAATATTCTCATTTTATATAATCTATTTACCTCTCTTCCCCATAATCCATTAGATATATATTGGAATGTGATTATCTAAATTATACGATGTCATGGTGAATTATGATTTTTCTTATAGATCTGGGATTGTGTGGATTGTAACTCTTTGATTCAAATATCTATTTTCAATTGAGACAATTCTTTCTCCAGTGGTGATGTAGGATTCTATATAAAATAGTTCAATCATAGGATATACTTGATATTCTTACTATTTTATTTAATTTTGTTTATAAAAAAGAAGGATTTGATATCAAATAAGGGTCTTTTATGAAACTATATCTTTGTTTGAGTAAAAAAATGACTTTTAAAGGGTATTTTCTTGAAAACAATTTGATGAATGTTATGTGTTTGATTGAATTACTAAAGCCTAATTTTAAGTTGAAAATGGATTTTCAATAATGAAATTAAAAAAATCATGCAACTTTTTAATAAAATTTTGAGCTTTTTTGGCTTTAATTTTTTAACAAATAATTCCACGTTTGGAATCCTTTGTGCATCTAATTATGGACATGTTAAAACCTCTTTACGTGTTTGTATGAACATGGATCATCATTTCAGGTACTCCTTTCCTTTTCTGAAGTTTTTGAGAAAAAATAAGGTTCTCGAAATTTTTGAAGTACACGCCATGTACTTTCTAAGTACACGCAGTGTACTCTTCTCCGACTCGAAGCTATGTGCCGGCCGTGCCTGGGCCACACACATGGTGGGTAGGGGTGATGTGGAGTCCGTTTTTTGTGGAGTACTAAAAGACCTGGTACATGTCGTGTACTTGTTTTTCATTAAACAGACCGGGGTCGCTCTTGACTCATATAAGTGTCTTCTTCTAGGTCCCATTCATCCAAGAGTACTGAGGATCCGTGAATCTTTGACAACGTCCCGCATCTCCTTTAGTTCTCTGATTCGAGAACGGTCGATTGCGTTGGAATCGCAACGGTGAGTTCTTCCTTCTACTTGAGCCTTGTTTTCCAATTCCACCACCTTTTTAAGATATCGTGGTTTATGTGTTTCAGACGTTTTCTCATATCTACGAAATTCTAAGGAGAATATGTAATCGATGTTCATGTATATACATCTCCTAGGATAGAGGTAGGTGGTTTGTGTCATTCTGTAGAAATTCGATGAGTATTTTGTGCAAATCCCCCCAATACCCTTGAACGGGGTGTTGCGTGTTCATTTTTCTCCCTTGTTGTGTTGCATGCTTTTCTTTATTGCTAGAGTAGATGATTTGCCTATGATTATGGTAGTTTTTATTGTACTCTGGATGTTTTCAATGCTTATTTTTCTTGTTTTTCATTTTCCAGTTGCCATGCCTAGTTGTAGGATAGTGGAACTGTTGCTTTATTTTGCTGTTGAGCCTTAGAATGATATCCCATTAGCGTTGAGGTTTACATAGATGATATACGCATGCTGAGCATGTTAGTTTCACACAGGACTGTGAGAACCTAGTGTAGTAGACCACAGGGATAATAGACGTAAGAGCTTCTCCAGAGTGTCTTTCAATATGATGCGAGACCACAGGGGGGAATTGACGATGAGTGCTTCCTCAGAGAGTCTGTAGTTCCTTAACGCGGGCCACAAGGGGAATGAGACATTGAGTGCTTCCCCATAGAGCCTTTAGTACGATACAAAACTATAGGGGGATTTGATGGTGAGTACATCCTCAGAGATTCTACTTTTAGCTAAACCAGAGGGGTGAGACAGTGTGTGATTCCTAGAGGGTCGCTAGTACTTATAGGTTGAACCATAGGGGTTAGGTTGTGAGAGCTACCCAGAGGGTTACCTGTCTTCTTCTTGTTGTTGGTTGTTTACTTGTGTAATTTATATGTTAGAACTGTGGATTGTAGTCGTTGTGTGATTTTCTGTTTACTACTTCCTGCACTCTTAATTTCCTTGTATTCATTGACTATTAGGCATGGATCTTTGGGTGATTTCCTACTAGGATTGTATCTCACACCCTGTTTGGGCCATGCTTTTGGGCCCAATCAGACTTTATTGTTGTAGGTATAGATAAGGGCAATCACCCTTCTACTTTATGTTCTTGATTGCTCTGGAGTTGGAGAGCATGGGACCGAGCCGTGGCTTGCGATGCTGAGGTGTTTACATTGTTTTTCTTTTTCACTTTTGTTCAGTTGTACTTTAGCACTTTGGTTTGTTTACTTCTTTCCATGGACATATGTACCATGTTGCATCATTATTTATTTATACATTGCTTCCGTTGTTCAGTTCAATTATTATATGCTGTTTATTATTTCCGTTATTGTGTCTGGTTGTTCTTCCGTAGTATACTTTACCGAATGAGGGCATAGTTTCCCCACCGACTCACCAAGGCCCTCGCTACTAGTCGGCAGCCTATGGCATTTGTGGAAACCTACTTGAGGTCGTGTGGCGAACTGGGTACGGGGAACCAGTGGAGGGGCTCTAGATTCGAGTCGTTACAAAGTGGTATCAGAGGAGTTCTTTTCTCTTCCTTTACTGTTTGGAGACTTTAGCCAGAGATAAGATGGATTTGGTACTTGGCATTAAGTTGTGCTCAGGAGTAGCTGACCCGTGTACAGGGAAAATCTGTACTACCTCGTTAATTGCATTTTTTGTGTTTTGAGATTTTATGGTTGATATGAATTCACCTATTGTGATTCACATGCTTTGTGTGGTTAATTCCTTGACGATTTCAGTTCTATTTCTGTCAAAACCCGTTGAGATGAGGGTATTCCATATAATTCATCATATATGCATGTGTAGAAATCACATTCCATGCATTCTTTCCATGCAATATAGGGTGAATTAGTGATTTCATGCTATTGTGATAGACCTTGTGTGGATTATGCATGCTGTTTTGATAGGTGCTTGATAGAATCCATACTTCCTCGTTAGAGGATTGTTTGTTCCTACCATGCTTAAATGAACACAAGGTTTTGATTCATTGGGAGTATGGGCCCTCAAAAATCAGAATTTGGCACTTCCTTGACTTGTTTTTCGTGTTTTCTGGACATCTGTGCAGTTTCTGAGCTACTGCCCAGAAAAACCCAGAATACATGTCTTGTACTTTTGACTACACATTGTGTAGTTTTTAGGCTGTGTCACTGACTGTGTGAGCAGGGACATGCTATTGTAGAAATAACTTCAGGAACACGTCGTGTATGGTTGGTACACGTAGTGTAGTTCAGAGCCGTGTACCCGGCCGTGTCACTAACAACACGGGTCGGGGAAGCTCAAGTAGGACACAATGTGTTATAATGGAACACATTGTGTAGCCTTGTCCAGGTACCAGGCCATGTCACAAACAACACGGGTTGGCATTACCTTCTCTTAGACACACCGTGTGTTTTCGGCACACACCGTGTAGTCTTGTTCAGGTAACTGACCGTCTCACGAACAACACAGGATGGTTTCACCTTCGCCTATACATGCCGTGATTTTTCGGAAAACTCCGTTTATGGTTCATCCTTGTAGATGGTCGTTTATTTAACAACACAATCCACCTAAGCCTTTTCTAGTACACGCCGTGTGTGTTCAGAACACGCCGTGTAGTCTTGGGTTAAGTCGGACCGTGTGGGTTAGCTGTGTAAGGAGACTCAAGTAGGGGAATAGTTTTCAAGTACATGCCATGTATTTTGAGGTGTTACATGACCTGTAGGACAGGGGTACATTCCCATGTCAGTGTCTTATAAAGACACGCTGTGTAGTTTTTATACACTCTGTGTTGTCGTGTTTTGTAAACTTGTGTGTTTTATTTCCCATGTTCCCGTTTGTACTCTTGTGTTCTCTGTCTTTGATAATTCTGATCTAAGGTGTGATTTTAATCTTTCAGTTCTATGCCTTCGAGATATCCTCTGGTTGTACGTCTATTTTCAGTCAGTGATCAGACGCAAGATATGGCTGATCAGGGACTTCCAGCTGATCCTCTAGTCAGTCCAGCCTTGGCACCAGCTATCATACTAGTTGCAGGCACTGATGAAAAATTCAGGGAAGGTTTTATGAGGATGATGCAGAACATTCTGGGAGCACTGCCTTCTACCATGACTATGGCAGACCTAACATGGGTTTTCCAACAACAACATCCTCCCACTTTCTCGGGGGAAGTAGGACCTCAGGATGCAGATTCAGGGATGGAAGCCATGTTGACCATCATTGAGCATCCAGAGACACCTCCAAAGAGGCGGGTCAAGCTCGCTACCTATATGCTACGAAACTCCACCAAGAGGTGGTGGGACATGATCTCATAGGTGGGTCATCAGTAGGTTATGGCTTGGGAAGAGATTCAACGCCTCTTTTACGACTACATCTACCCGGAGACCCTGAGGGCCGACCAAGCCCAGGAGTTCATGAGCCTAGAGGAGGGTACTATTTCTGACATGGAGTACTCCTCTCGTTTCACTGAGCTGCAGTGTTTCAAACCCCTCCAGGATGGGAGTGGGGTGTTCTTGGAAAGGAAGTTTGAGGATGGTCGTAGGCGGGATATCCGCTCGCAGGTGAATATCTTCAAGTTGACTTCCATCACATCCATCGTCAATCAGGCACTGATTGTAGAGCGCAATGTGAGAGACTCCGGAGCTGCGAGCCAGGGCGGTTCTTCTTCCAGAGCTAGTTTTCCTCCAGATGACAGCATGAAGCACCATAAGGATTCTATGAATGGTGATCCTAGGAAGCGAGATGTGTCGTCAGGCAGCTAGGTGGTATGCTACCAGTGTGGCCGGTCAGGGCACACGAGGCCGCAGTGCCAGAGAGACCCCTTGGCCTGCCGATCTTGTGGAATGATGGGTCACTTTCAGCGTTTCTACTAGGTTTTCTCACCAGCAGCTGGTGACCGGGGTTCTTATTTGACTCCTCATTCAAGAGCAGCACCACTAGATTCTCACCAGTCGGGGAACTGGAGTTCTTCCGACCATTCGGGCTGAGGTGGAGGTCGAGTTCATGGAATTCAGCCACCAGTCCCTCAGCACCAGCAAGGTGGATCAGCTCAGATTGGTTAGCTAGGGGCATGGGCCACGGTGTAGGCCAGTCTTTTGCCATGGAGAAGACCTATCAGGAGCAGGATCCTAGCCCTTCTACAGTTCGAGGTACCATTTTAGTAGACTTATTTTTTTCTTCATCTCATTTCAATATTGGTTCTACTCATAGCATTATCTCTTTTGCTGTCATGGAGAGCCTTGGGCTCTGCATCTGTTCTTCTGCTGACTCGTTGAGACTATACACCCCTTTGGGAACAAGGACATCTAGTGTATGCCATTGTAGAGAGTTCCCTCTTGAGGATGCAGGGTGCCATTTCTTATGGGATCTCTATGTCCTAGAGATTACAGGCTATGATTTCATCATAGGGGTGGACTTGTTAGTTCCCTTCTAGGTAGTCATCAATTGTTATCACCGTAGAGTGAATTTCATTTCACCTGAGGGTGAGTCTATTCTTCATAGAGGTGAATGGGATGTTCAGGCGAGTCGAGCAGGACTCGAGAATCATGGGCTGGGAAGGGTGACAGCCCAGATTGCTAGTCTTTATCTGGATGATCAGGGGACTTTGCAGCTAGACTTTCCTTCATTGGTGGATCGTATCATGGATGTCTTTCCAGAGGACCTTTTTTATTTGCCTTCTAAGAGTGAGGTAGACTTTTTGATTGAGCTCATTCTAGGAGCGGAACCGGTGGATACACCTGAGTTGCAGGATCTCATGAAGCAGTTGGAGGAGTTACAGGCAAAGGGTGTCATCCAACCCAGTACTTCTTCTTGGGGTTCTCTTATCCTATTTTTGAAGAAGGAAGACGATACCCTTTGTCTTTGTGTGGATTATCGGAAGCTGAACCAGTTGATGGTCAAGAACAGATATTCCTTTCCGATGATCGATGACCTCTTTGATCAGATTCGAGGAGCCCGAGTGTTCTCTAAGATCGACTTGAGGTCCGGTTATCATCAGTTTCATGTCAGACCATTAGATATACCTCCGACAGCCTTCAGAAGCAGGTATGGTCTATACGAGTATATAGTCCTGCCGTTCGGTCTCATGAACACGCCTGCAGTTTTCATGGAACTGATGAACCGAGTGTTCCATCCATACTTGGGCTCCTTTGTCGTGGTATTTTTGGACGATAACATGGTTTACTCTCACACTCGACATGACCATGCTACACATCTTGAGATCGTTTTGAGTACACTGAGGGAGAATCAGCTTTATGCTAAAATCTAGATGTTCCACTTCTGGATGGAATAGGTTCACTTCTTGGGTCACGTCATCTCAGAGGAAGGAGTATCTATGGACCCAGAAAAAGTGAGAGATGTAGTTTCTTAGGAGTAGCCGAAGAACGTTTTTGAGGTACAGAGTTTCCTCGGGCTGGCTGGATACTATATACGCTTCATTCAAGACTTTTCATTCCTAGAAGCACCTTTGACAGGTCTGACCAAGAAGGGGTTGAAGTTCTAATGTTCAGATTCTTGTGAGTCATCCTTTCAGGAGCTGATGGGAAGGCTGACGTCAGCACCGATACTAGTCTTGCTAGATCCAGGAAAGAGATACACTGTTTATTGTGATGCTTCGGGTATCAGACTAGGCGATGTGCTTATGTCGGGAGATGGAGTCATCACGAACGGGTCTTAGTAGTTGAGGCCACATGAGAGGAACTACCCTACGCATGATCTGGAGTTGGCAGCTGTTGTTCATGCCATACGTTGTTGAAGAAAATATCTTCTGGGAAAGCACTTTGTGGTCTTCACTGACCACAAAAGTTTCTAGTATATCTTCACTTAGCGTGATCTTTATCTGAGGTAGCATAGGTGGGTCGAGTATCTTCAGTATTTTGATTTCGATCTTTCCTATGCGCCAGGAAAGGGAAATGTAGTGGCAGATGTGTTGAGCAGAAGAACTGAGATTCAGGCGCTTCAGGAGGCCAACAGTGAGTGGCAGCTTATGGCTCTGTTCTATGAGATGCATCTGGAGGTGCATGACAGACAGGGACAGACTTTCTTATCTTCTGAAGGTGTTACCTCTATACTACTTGATCGGGTACGTATGAGGCAGCTATCAGACTCAAAAGGCTTAGTCCTGTGGCAGAGTGTGTCAGAAGAGGACCTTATTCCTGGATGGACAGTGGGCGAGGATGAGACCTTGAGTTTCCAGGGACTCGTATGGGTTCCAACAGACAAACGTGAGGAGCTGATGTAGGATTTTCATTCCTCGGTTTGGGAAGTTCAACCTGTCATCACAAAGATATATCGGGATCTTCGTCGCCATTACTGGTGTCCAGGTATGAAGAGGTATGTTGTTGGTTTTGTCATGAGATGCTCTACTTGTCGGCAGGTGAAGGTGGAGCTTCAGTGACTAGCATGCCTGTAACACACAAGACTTTCATGAGAAATATTTTGTTTTTATTTTATATAATTCATCAAATGAATCTTTTTCTACACACAACACTAGCTTGACTTGCTTCACACACAATCGCGACCTTCCTCGATAGCTTGCATCGTAGGCAATACTAGGTTTCACTAAACAATGATATATTATTATGGACTAGCCGTTATGAATAGTATTGACTACAATTTGAATTTTATAACATTATTATTCATCTTACACATTTTCTAGAACATGTTAAGAGAACAAAATAAATTTTTCGGGTAAAATAAGTATTTTTCAAAAAATGCAGTTTTGCCGCCTTTTGATGGCGCACCCACATTAAATCTAGTTTTTGACATGTTTATAAGTTCAATTACACAAAATAAAATTCTTCTTTTGAATCAGGGTATAAAAATTTACATTGGATAAATTTTTTATATTTTTCTGATAACATTCATATTTTGATGAATAGTAAAAATACGCTAATTTTTTTAATTAATAACAACCTTTTTCATTGAGATAATTTATATGGATAAATTATAATATTGAATTGTTTTAAAGTGTAAATAGAATATATTTTTACCATTTAATATAATTTATGTCATTAGCATTAATTTCACATTGAATTCATAGGTAAAAACATTTCAATCTTTGGCATTGTTTTAACTTCTAAAACCTGTTTTCTTAAAAATGGGATTTATTTTCAATTAATTACTGCAACTTATATATTTTGTATTTTGAAAAATGTATTCCATATTTGGAATCAGTGGGTCCAAATTATGTTAATAGGCTACTTTTTATTTTTAGGCATTATGAACAGTAACTACGGAAAATTTTATTTACCATAGTTAAAGGTAAATCGGTTATTTAAGGGTAAATATATGATTATAATGTTACCATAACACCTGCCAAAATCCAATAGGATGACTAAAAGTCGACCCATATCACCTAAGGGTCGGATTAGATTCATTTAATGGACTTTTTTCAATGAAAATAATTTAATTATTATTAAAACCAAAGAATGTGACAACATGTCACTTTCTTAAATCCTATAAGTATAATAATTTTAATTTAGTGATAAAATTAATGAAACTTAGAACATGAATAGTCTGTAGAAACTAATACAATTATCTACATCATAGGAATTTATTTAGTATTTATAGGGATTAAATAATTATCATTAATTATGACACAATAGTGATGTTGAAATTATTTTATTAATTAAAATATCAAATAAATGGTTTTACAAATATTAAAATAAACATTATATGAACTATTTAATGTTCTCCACTAATTTTCTAGATAAATATGACATTTTATCGATCTATTAAAGATTTTATTTTGAACATATCGTCTGTCTATATTTTATTTAAATTCAAATAAATGAATAGTGTCAAAATTGACACTATTGTTATTTTATAAAAATAACATATTATAAAATTGTTTAAAAATCACAAAAATATTTAAAAATTATAAATTAAAATTTATATGGTCGAAAATGTCATAACTTGTCAAATAATGAAAAATTTACAACACATATGTAATTATTTATAATAATTTAAAATTTAGAATATTATTACCACAAATAAAATTAAATTGATAAATAAGGATAAATCAAGTTGATAATGTTTAAAATAAATTCCTAACATGTCTAAATTTTATTGGTTGATTTTATTACAACCCAATCTCATATAATATTCGGATATGAGTCATTTTGGAAGTTTTTAGGTGGGGTTGGGATTTAATATAAACTAATATTTCTTATATTTCCAAAGGTGCCAATCTCCTCCCTTATAAAAGGGCACCTCCTCCCTCTCCTCCTCACAACAATTTGAGCCTTCAATCTCGGCCAATCTCTGCCCATTTCACTTCCCCACTTCCCTAGAAACATCCTAGAGGTCCTGGTCTTCTTCAAAGACCAATTTTAGTACCCAAATAGGAGGTCTCAAAGAAGCACTTCAAAGAAGAGGTAATGTCCGTTACCAATTCTTTCAACTTTATTTCTTCTTCCACTTATTCTTCATTAGTTGTTTCATTATGAATTAATAACATCAGTATCACTAATATAGTGATATGTTATTATATGTATTAAACAACCCTATTTCACCATCTATCCATCCTATGAAAAATGAAATCACTGCGCATGCATACGTACGGAATACCGTCTCCATGCCATGGTGTAATCAATTTTCCATCACCACCTTACTTGGATGGGTATAATGGTGAAACTAAATAACTATATATTATTATTTTAAAGTTATATTTATTCTTACATAGTATACATACACTCCAATACAATTCCACGATCCTGGGAACGATATCATCGCTCGTGCATACGTACGGAATACCGTCTCCACGATGTGATGCGACTCGTTCTACATGATCTTCATTGCATAATGATTATATAAATGAATTGAATGAATTAATATGATATATATTACACTAATACCATTCTGTAAATGAGGTATCTATAACCTAAAGAGAATAATTAGAATTTATTCGACAAAACATGCATAAGAACAAAAAGGTAATAAACACCCGAATAACAAGTAGTAATGAAATATTACTAATAAGAAGCTATGAATATGACCATATATAATATCATAACAATAATTATGATTCTGGAATAAGTCAGTAACATTATTTAAATCATTATACAAGAGGTTCAGATACTTACGAAGCAAATCGGACCTAAGGTAAGGGAAAATCTCACAATCTCAATTTTTATCCGAGATTGTTTATACTTCAGAATTTACTGCGGAATATTTATCATCCACATCCACGTTTCCTCAATATGTAATATTTATATCCTTTTACAATAGTTTATATCCAATTTTACCCTTTGGTTAGTTTTTGGTAAAAGATATGAAAGGAATCTTTTGTCATTTTTCGTACGAGGTACTTTTTGACTTTTCTGACAAAAGTACGAGAAGAATGTTTTTTTAACTTATACGGAATGAATGGATCTTTAAAACATTATTTCCAAGAAGCTTCCTTTACAAGTTTTCAAGTTTATTTTTAATCAAATTCTTTTAGTTTAAAATTGTATGACATTTTAAGAAAGGAAAAATGTTTTTGAGGTAGAAAGGATATTTTCTTCAAGAATGGAGTTCATGTGTTTTATCAAAATTATTTTCCATCTAAGATAATAAAGGGTTCTATTTCTATCCCTATTTTTAAATTAATTTGATTATTTTATGATGGAATTATTTTTATGATGTCCTTTTATCTTATATGGATTATGTTATGATGGCATGATGTTTAAGATTCCCATTTTTATTACATGGGTTACGCAATGATCTATGATTTTTGATTTTGTGGCACACATAAGAATGGTATCATTATGAGATGGGTGGGACCTATATTTCCCTCCAATGCATTGGGTACAGATTTTATATCTCATGAGATAGAAATGGCTGGAACGGTAGGTTAAACCAGTTCAGTGAAACAGGACTGAAACGAGGAGTGAACTCGGTTCAGAAATGGACTTTGTCCACTAAGATAGTCTTGGCTATGAGTCTTGAGTAATAAGAAATGATTCTCTATGATTATGTGTGTATGCCACAAAGTTTCATGTTTTATGTTTTGATTACTGTGATTACATTTCACTGCCATGATTTATTCCATGTTATGAAATTATGATCTCCTTTGCAGGGTAAGATTTCCAAAATGTCATGTTCTTATGAATATGATGTGATTGATAATTATTTTGTTTAATCTTACTATGAATTTGAGCTCAACCTTTTGTATTTTTTCTTTCCCCAGGTCAGGAAGAAGGTTATTATGTAATATATGCCAAAAGGGACAATTGATGTGATGAAATAAATGGGAGACAGTGTAGATGCATTATGAACCAGTGGTTTATGTTTCCCGGTTTCTAAATACACTATACCTATACGGTCCTTTCATGGTTTTGTTATATGTTTTAATAATTATGCTTCAATTTTGAAGTATTAACCATGTATGTAAAGTATGGGTCGTTATAGTTGGTATCCGAGGAAAGGTATAGTCAACCATTGGAAACAGGGATGTGAAAGCCTTAGTAAGAACCCTAAGGATACATCTAACCATATAACACAATCCTAGTGTTTTAGAAATGGCCATGAACAACCTATGATAAGACCTTATGTGTGAAATTTTATTCTTGATTATGTGGTTTTCATATTATAATTAGTGTTTCTCACACTATTCTTCTTGGTTTTAGTCAATGGATGGAACCCGAAGAAACTATGTTAATACGGAATGCGATGGGAAATGAAATGATTGTCCCCCTGAGAAACCAAACGTTATGGTAGCTGGAATGAAAAATCTTGCAGCCATTCTCACACAACTTTCTCAAGATATGAATCATGCAGGACTTCCAAATGAGCAAAGGAAGGAGGAACATTTTGTCGAATCCTTCATGAGGCAGCGTCCACCTTCATTCAACGGGTCTTCTGATCCATTAGTGGCTGAACAATGGATCAGTACCACTGAAAAGATATTTTCAGTTCTTCAATGTTCTGAACATGATAAAGTCATCTTAGCAGTGTATCATTTGGAAGGTGATGCTGATCAATGGTGGAATTTTATTAAGAATACGAGGAAAAGGGATGAAATTCAGTCCATGGAATGGGATGAGTTCAAGAACTTTTTTTCAATAAGTATTCCCCTCATATTCTTCGAAAAAAGATGGAGAAAGAGTTTCTTGAACTGAAGCAAAAGGATGATGAATCCGTTGGTACTTACGAAGAAAATTTTACAAGACTTGTAAGGTATGCTTCCGGAATTATTATCCAACCTGAGAGTAAGATCGATCGATTCTTTAGTGGCATAAAACCAATTCTTTGAAGGGTGTTAGCCATAAGGGGCTTCAATAGCTATGAGGAAATTGTTCGATGTGATCTCAAGGCTGAGATGGAGATTGGTGTAACCCATCAGTCACATGGGTTTGATAAGAAGAGGAAAATGGAATTCAAAGGAAAAACTAAAGACCACACTGAAAAGAAGATTATTTTTCCCTTATGTTCAACATGTGGAAAGAAACATGGAGGAAATTGACTTAAGGGGACAACAAAATTTTATAAGTGTGGAAAAGAAGGTCATCGGGAAATTGAATGTCGAAATAATGGGAAGAAGATGTCTAATGATGCAAACAAAGGAAGGGATACACAGAATGAACCTACTACACTTCAATGTTTCATGTGCAAGGAGATTGGGAATTATGCCAATCAATGCCCAAATCCGAGGGTTGATGATGATGATCGACGTCAACAAAATCTTAAGGCCAATGAAAATGGAATGTGACATGAAATTACTATCGGCGATGTGGAGTATGACAACGACGTGGTGAGAGGTACACTTACCATCCACTCTAAAGTGGGAAATGTTTTATTTTATTCTAGATCCACCCACTCTTTTATTTCTGATGAATTTTCTAAGGGTATCACCGTATTACCTCAACAATTAGATGTTGAGTTGGCTTTGAAAACTCCTAATGCACAACAGTAGCATCAAAAGTTTACAATTCTTCTCTGATTGTAGTTTGTGGGAAAGTGCTTCCTGCAAATCTTGTGATCCTTTCTATAGTGTAATTTGATGTGATTCTTTGCATGGATTGGATTTATTTATATGGAGCTCATATCAATTTCCAAAGAAGGGAAGTCACATTACATATTCCAGATCAATCTATGATCATCTATTGATGCAAGTATGAACATAACCTTCCAGTGGAAATTTCATCCATCGTATGGGTCTTGATTCAACTAAATGAAGGTTATTTATCTCAAATGGTTGGTGAGAAACTCACGATTAAGAATATGCCCATTGTACGGGAGATTGAAGATGTCTTTCTGGAGGAATTGCTAGGTCTTCCACAAAATCGTGAAGTTGAGTTTTCAATAGAACTCGTACCGAGTGCTTTGCCTATTTCAAAGACACCATATAGAATGGTCCCAATTGAGTTATAGGAATAGAAGAAGCAACTCCAAGATAATTTTGATAAAGGATTCATACACCCCAGTGCGTCACCTTGGGGGGCACCTGTTCTATTTGTTAAGAAGAAAGATGGATCAATGAAACTATACATTGATTATCGAGAACTTAACAAGATCACTATCACGAAAAAATATCCTCTCCCATGCATTGATGACCTATTTGACTAACTACGTGGAGCTCAATACTTTTCCAAGATTCATCTTCATTCAGGGTATCATAAATTAAGGGTCATAAGGGAGGATATACCAAAGAAGGCTTTCCGTACAAGGTATGGACACTATGAATTTATAGTTATGCCATTTGGTCTTACTAATGCCCCTGCTATCTTCATGGATCTGATGAATAGAGCCTTTAGAGATTATCTTAATCAGTTTGTGGTAGTCTTTATAGATGATATTCTTGTCTATTCAAAGAGCAAGGAAGAACATGAAGATCACTTGAGAATTGTATTAAAACCCCTAAGAAAGGAGAAGCTTTATTCCAAATTTACCAAGTGTGAATTTTGGCTTTAAAAAGTTGAATTTTTGGGTCACATAATCTCAAAATAAGGGATATCTGTGGATCCAGAAAAAACAGAGGTTATTAAAAGATGGTCAAGACCAATAACAGTAACCGAGATCCGAAGTTTTCTTGGATTGGCTAGATATTATCGACGTTTTGGGAATGATTTTTTGCGAATATCTAATCCACTCACTACGTTGACTCGGAAAGGAGTTAAGTTTGTTTAGACAGAGGAATGTGAAGAGAGTTTCTAGGAGTTGAAAAGAAGGTTATCCAGTGCACCTGTTCTCACACTGCCTTGTAGTGGAGAAAGGTTTGTGATCTACAGTGAGGCATCCAAGAAGGGATTGTGATGTGTTATCATGCAAAATGATATGGTGATAGCTTATGCTTCACGACAGTTGAAAATCCATGAGCAAAATTACCCAACACATGATTTGGAGTTAGCTGTAGTAATCTTTGCATTAATGATTTGGAGGCATTACCTTTATGGTGAAAGATGTGATATTTATACTGATCATAAAAGTTTGAAGTATATTTTCACACAAAAAGAGCTAAATATGTGCCAAAGAAGATGGTTGGAGCTGATTAAGTATTACGACTGCTCAATTCATTAACACCATGGGAAAGAAAACAAGGTGGTAGATGTATTAAGTCAACAAGACTATTCTAAATCCAATATTTATGGATTTACAAAGGATGGATCTTGGAATTTTAATGGAAGGGGAGAAATCTTAAATTTCTCAAATGAATGTTCAACCATCTATACATGTGAAGATTTAAGAGGCACAGAAAGAAGATGTCGAGTTACAAAAGAAGGTGAGAAATGTTCCTGAATTCAACCTTGATTGTGATGGGATAATAATGTTCAAGAATCGGGTTTGTGTTCCTCCATCCCAGAATTAAAGAAGGAGCTGCTGGATGAGGCTCATAGTTCTTCATTCTTTATTCATCTGGGAAGCACAAAGATGTATAGGGATCTAAAAGAGTACTTTTGGTGGGATGGCATGAAAAGAGATGTTGCTGAATATATCTCTCGATGCTTGGTTTTTCAGCAAGTTAAAGCTGAGAGAGAGAAGTCTAAGGGGATGTTACAACCATTACCCATACCTGAATGGAAATGGGAAAACATCACTATGGACTTTGTCACCGGACTTCCTAAAACATCGAAAGGCAATAATGCTATCTGGGTCATAGTTGATTTTCTTACAAAGTCTGCACACATCATTTCTATTATAAAGTATTTCTCTCTAGATCAGCTTTCCAGGATATATGTAAAGGAAGTGGTAAGATTGGATGGAGTTCCACTTTCTATTATATCTGATCGGGATCCGAGGTTTACCTCAAAGTTCTAGAGAAGTCTTCAGTATACTCTGGATACAGTGTTGAGTTTCAACACTGCTTATCATCCTCAGACAGACGGTCAGTATGAGAGGACAATTTAAACTCTAGAAGATATGTTGAGAGCATGCTCTATAGATTTCAAAGGTGGTTGGGATCAACAACTACCTTTGGTGGAATTTTCTTATAATAATAACTTTCACTCCAGAATTCAGATGGCTCCTTATGAAGCTCTATATGGAATGAAATGCAGGACTCCAACTTGCTGGGATGAAGTTGGGGAAATAAAGCTATTAGGACCTGATCTCATTGATGAAATCGTAGAAAAGGTCAGATCTATTCAACAACACATAAGAGAAACTCAGATTCGACAGAAAAGTTATGCCGACAACCGAAGAAAATACCTAGATTTTGAATTGGGTGATAAAGTGTTCTTACAAATATCTCCCTGGAAGAGGGTCATGAGATTTGGAAATAAGGGAAAGTTGATCTCTAGATATATTGGTCCTTTTGAAATTCTGGATCGTGTTGGGAAGGTAGCTTACCGATTGGCGCTTCCACCGAATCTCTCTCAAGTTCACAATGTGTTCCATGTATCTCTCCTGAGAAAGTACATACCTGATCCTTCACATGTACTCAGCTCAGAAGTTGTACCTCTGGAACAAGATCATTCTTATGAAGAACAACCAATAGAGATTCTGGATCGTAGTGAAATATTCCTACGGAACAAGACCACTCACTTGGTGAACGTTTTATGGAGGAACCACCAATTAGAATAAGCTACATGGGAGCTTGAGGATATGATGAGGGAGAGGTATCCTCATATGTCTGTTACAAAGTGACGAATTTCGAGGGAGAAATTCATTTTAAGGGCTGTAGAATGTAACACCCGAGACTTTTATGAGAAATATTTTGTTTTTATATTATATAAATCATCAAAGGAATCTTTTTCTACACACAACACTAGCTTGACTTGCTTTACACGCAATCGTGACGTTCCTCGATAGCTTGCGTCGTACGCAATACCGGGTTTCACGAAAAAACGATATATTATTATGGACTAGCCGTTATGAATAGTATTAACTGCATTTTTAATTTTATAACATTATTATTCATTTTACACATTTTCTAGAACATGGTAATAGAACAAAATAAATTTTTCTGGTAAAATAAGTATTTTTCAAAAAATGCAGTTTTGCTGCCTTTTGATGGAGCACCCACATTAAATCTAGTTTTTGACATGTTTCTAAGTTAAATTTGAAAAAATAAAACTCTTCTTTTGAATCATCTTATAAAAATTAACTTTGGATAAATTTTTGATATTTTTTTGATAACTTTCATATTTTGATGAATAGTAAAAATACGCTAATTTTTTTAATTAAAAACAACTTTTTTCATTGAGATAATTTATATAGATAAATTATAATATTGAATGGTTTTAAAGTATAAATAGAATATATTTTTACCATTTAATATAATTTATGTCATTAGCATTAATTTCACATTGAATTCATTGGTAGAAACATTTCAATCTTTGGCAATGTTTTAACTTCTAAAACCCATTTTCTTAACAAAGGAATTTATTTTAAATTAATTACTGCAACTTATATGTTTTGAATTTTGAAAAATGGATTCCATATTTGGAATCAGTTGTTCCAAATTATGTTAATAGGCTAATTTTTATTTTTGGGCATTATGAATAGTAACTACGGTAAATTTTATTTACCATAGTTAAAGGTAAATCGGGTAATTAAGGGTAATATAAGATTATAAAGTTACCCAAACACCTACCGAAATTCTATTGGATGACTAAAAGTCGACCCATATCACCTAAGGGCCAGATTAGATTCATTTAATAGAATTTTTTCCATGAAAATAATTTAATTATTATTAAAACCAAAGAATGTGACAACATGTCACTTTCTTAAATCTTATAAGTATAATAATTTTACTTTAGTGATAAACTTAATGAAACTTCATACCTGAATAGTCTTCAGAAATCTAATACAATTATCTACATCATAGGAATTTATTTAAAATTTTTAGGGATTAAATAATTATCATTAATTATGACACAATAGTGATGTTGAAATTATTTTATTAATTAAAATATCAAATAAATAGTTTTAAAAATATTAAAATAAATATTATATAAACTATTTAATGTGATCCACTATTTTTATAGATACATATGACATTTTATGGATCTATTAAATATTTTAGTTCGAAAATATCTTCTGTATATATTTTATTTAAATTCAAATAAATGAATAGTGTAAAAATTGACACTATTGTTATTTTATAAAAATAACATATTATAAAATTGTTTGAAAATCACAAAAATATTTAAAAATTATAAATTAAACTTTATATGGTCTAAAATGTCATAAAGTGTCAAATTATGTAAAATTCACAACACATATGTAATTATTTATAATAATTTAAAATTTAGAATATTATTACCACAAATAAAATTAAATTGATAAATAAGGATAAATCAAGTTGATAATGTTTAAAATAAATTCCAAACATGTATAAATCTTATTGTTTAATTATATTACAACCCTATCTCATATAATCTTCAGATATGAGTCATTGTGGAAGTTTTTATGTGGGGTTTGGATTTAATATAAACTAATATTTCTTATATTTCCAAAGGTGCCCCTCTCCTCCCTTATAAAAAGGTACCTCCTCCCTCTCCTCCTAACACCAATTTGAGCCTTCAAGCTCGGCCAATACCTACCCATTTCACTTCCCCACTTCCCTAGAAACATCCTAGAGGTCCTAGTCTTCTTCAAAGACCAATTTTAGTGCCCTAAGAGGAGGTCTCAAAGAGGCGCTTCAATGAAGAGGTAATGTCCTTTACCAATTCTTTCAACTTTATTTCTTCTTCCACTTCTTATTCATTAGTTGTTTCATTATGAATTAATAACATCAGTATCACTTATATACTGATATGTTATTATATGTATGAAACAACCCTATTTCACCATCTATCCATCCTACGGAAAATGAAATCACCGCGCGTGCGTACGTACGGAATACCGTCTCCACGCCGTGGTGTAATCTATTTTCCATCACCACCTTACTTGGATGGGCATAATGGTGAAAATAAATAACTATATATGATTATTTTAAAGTTATTTTTATTCTTAAATAGTATACATACACTCCAATACAATTCCACGATCATGGGAATGATATCATCGCTCGTGCGTACGTACGGAATACCATCTCCACGGTGTGATGCGACTCGTTCTACATGATCTTCTTTGCATAATGATTATATAAATGAATTGAATGAATTAATATGATATATATTACAGTAATACCATTCTGGAAATGAGGTATCTATAACCTAAAAAGAAGAATAAGAATTTATTCGACAAAACATGCATAAGAACAAAAAGGTAATAAACCCCCGAATAATAAGTAATAATGAAATATTACTAATAATAAGCTAGGAATATGACCATATATGATATCATAACAATAAGTATGCTTCTATAATAATTCAATAACATTATTTACATCATTATACAGGAGGTTCGGACACTTACGAAGAAAATTGGACCTAAGGTAAGGGCAAATCTCGCAATCTCAATTTTTATCTGAGATTGTTTATACTTGAAAATTTACTGGGGAATATTTATCATCCACATCCATTTTTCCTCAATATTTAATATTTATATCCTTCTACAATAGTTTATTTCCAATTTTACCCTTCGGTGAGTTATTAGTAAAAGATATGAAAGGAATCTTTTGTCGTTTTTCGTAAGAGGTACTTTTTGACTTTTCTGACAAAAGTACGAGAAGAATGTTTTTTTAACTTATACGGAATGAATGGATTTTAAAACATTATTTCCAAGAATATTCCTTTAAAAGTTTTCAAGTTTATTTTTAATCAAATTCTTTTAGTTTAAAATTGTATGACATGTTAAGAAAGGAAAAATGTTTTTGAGGTAGAAAGGATATTTTCCTCAAGAATGGAGTTCAAGTGTTTTATCAAAATTATTTTCCATCTAAGATAATAAAGGTTTCTATTTATATCCCTATTCTTACATTGATTTGATTATGTTATGATGGAATTATTTTTATGGTGTCCTTTTATCTTATATGAATTATGTTATGATGGCATGATGTTTAAGATTCCTATTTTTATTACATGGGTTATGCAATGATGTATGATTTTTGATTTTGTGGAACACATAAGAATGGTATCATTATGAGATGGGTGGGACCTATATATCCCTCCAATTCATTGGGTAAAGATTTTATATCTCATGAGATAGACATGGCTGGAACGGCAGGATAAACCGGTTCAGTGAAACAGGACTGAAACGAGGAGTGAACTCAGTTCAGAAATGGACTTTGTCCACTAAGATAGTCTTGGATATGAGTATTGACTAATAAGAAATGGTTATCTATGATTATGTGTGTATGCCACAAAGTTTCATGTTTTAAGTTATGATTATTGTGATTACATTTCACTGCCATGATTTATTCCATGTTATGAAATTATGAAATTTTTCAGGGTAAGATTTCCAAAATTTCATGTTCTTATGAATATTATGTGATTGATATTTCTTTTGATTACTGTTACTGAGAATTTGAGCTCACCCTTTTCTATGTTTTCTTTCCCCATGTCAGGAAAAAGGTTATTAAGTATGATATGCCAAAATGGACTATTGATATGATGAAATAAATAGGAGATAGTGTAGATGCTTTATGAACCAGTTGTTTGTGATTCCCAGTTTCTAAAGACACTATACCTATACAGTCCTTTCATGGTTTTGTTATATGTTGTAATAATTATGCTTCAATTTTGAAGTATTAACCATGTATGTAAAGTATGGGTCGTTATAATGCCTTTTACAGTAGTTAACCATTCTGGAGTGGAAGTGGAATGATGTTGTGATGGACTTCATGACCAGGTTTCTGAGGTCGTCTTGAGGGAATGATGTTGTTTTGGTTGTCGTCGACAGACTCACGAAGGTTGCTCACTTCTTTCCGATCAAGGATACCATAAGTGTTGATGATCTGGGATGACTTTACATCCGAGAGATTGTACGTCTGCATGAAGTTCCACACTATATTGTTTCAGATAGAGATGTGCGCTTTACCTCTCGGTTCTGGTAGGGTCTTCATAAGGCCTTGGGTACACAGGTACTTTTGAGTACGGCATACCGTCCCCAAACTGATGGCTAATCCAAGCGTATGATCCAGGTGCTAGAGGATATGATGATAACATTCATTCTAGAATTTGGCGGTTCTTGGGAGAAGCATATACATCTTGTGGAGTTCTCCTACAACAACAATTTTCAGGTGACTATTCAGATGGCACAATATGAGGCTTTGTACGATAGGTCATGCCGATCACCCTTATGATGGCTTCAGGAAGGAGAGGAAGCTTTACTAGGACCTCGTCTTGTTCAGGAAACTTCAGAGCAGATAGATCTGATTCGAAATAGGATGGCTAGAGCACAGTCTCGGCAGAAGCCTTATGCTGATCAGCAGAGATGACCTCTGGTGTTCTAGGTCGGGGATCATGTTTTCCTACATGTCGCACCAAGGCTGGGACACAAAAGGATTCAGAGACAGAGTAACCTTTCACCGTGGTACGTCAAGCCGTTTGAGGTTTTGGAGAGAGTTGGGTCAGTTGCCTATCGGTTGCAGCTACATTAGAGGAACCAGGCCATGCACGACATCTTCCACATCTCTCAGCCCCGATGTTACTTTTTAGACCCATCTCATGTCTTTTAGCCCAAAGAGGATGAGCTCGAAGTAGATTCATCGTTTGAGGAGCATCCCATCCGGATTGTCGAACGCAGTACGAAGGTTCTCCGTGGGCGGTCCATCCCTCTTTTATGGGTGCTATGGTATCATGGGCAAGCACAGTACGAGACCTAGGAGAGGCAGGCCAATGTACGATTGCAGTAGCCGAAGCTGTTCGGGGTTTCTTATTTTACGCCTCTCAAGGGAAATTCGGGAATGAATTTCTTTAAGGGGGGAAGTTTTTATGAACCTGGATCTTCGTTTCAGGTACGCCTTTCATTTTATGGATTTTTTTAAAAAAATAAGGTTCTAGAAATTTTTGAAGTACACATCGTGTACTTTCTGAGTACATGTCGTGTACTCTTCTCCGGCTCGAAGTCGTGTTCTGGCTGTGCCTAGGCCACACACACGGTGTGTAGGGGTGACGTGGAGGCCTTTTTTGGCAGAGTATAGAAAGACCTAGTACACGCCGTGTACTCTAAAAGTAAACACCATGTACTTTTTTTTCGTTGAACGGATCGGGGTCGCGCCTGACTCACAGAAGCGTCTTCTTCTAGTTCTCGTTCATCCTAGAGCGCTGAGGATCCACGAATCTTCGATGAGCTTCCTCCTCTCCATCTATTCTCTAATTTGAGCACGGTCGATTGATTTGGAATCGCAGCTGTGAGTTCTTCCTTCTTCTTGATCCGTGTTTTTTGATTCCTCCACATTTTCAAGATATAGTGGTTTATGTGTTTCATACGTTTTCTAAGATCTACGACATTATAAGGATAATTTGTCGTCGTTGTTCACGTATATCGATCTCTTAGGATAGAGGTAGGTGGTCTGTACCTTTCTGTATAATGTCAATGAGAATTTTGTGCAAGTCCCACCAATACCCTTGAATGGGGTGTTGCGTGTTCCTGTTTTTCCCTTCTTGTATTGCATGTTTTTATTGATTGCTAGAGTAGATGGTTTGACTTTGATTATGATAGTTTTAAATGTACTCTGGATGTTTTCCATGCTTATTTTGCTTGTTTGGCGTTTGCAAGTTTCCATGCCTAGTTGTAGGATAGTAGAACTATTGCTTTGTTTTACTGTTGAGACTTAGAATGATAGCCAAGTAGCATTGAGGTTTACTTGGATGATATACGCACGCTGAGCATGTTATTTTCACATAGGACTGTGAGAACCTAGTTTAGTATACCACAGGGAGAATAGAAGTAAGGGACTCTCTAGAGTGTCTTTTAATACGATGTGAGACCACATGGGGAATTGACGATGAGTGCTTCCTCAGAGAGTATGTAGTTCCTCGACGCGGGCCATAGGGGGAATGAGACGTTGAGTGCTTCCCCAGAGATCCTTTAGTACGATACAATACTATATGGGGAATTGACGGTGAGTGATTCCTCATAGAGTCTACTCTTCGCTGAACCAGAGGGGTGAGACAGTGTGTGCCTCCTAGAGGGTTGCTAGTACTTGTAGGTTAAACCATATGGGTTAGGCTGTGAGAGCTACCCAGAGCATTACCTGTCTTTTTCTTGTTGTTGATTGTTTACTTGTGTACTTTATATGTTAGAACTGTGGATTGTAGCTTTTGTGTGCTTTTCTATTTACTGCTTCCTACCCTCTTACTTGCCATGTATTCATTGACTGTTAGGCACAGATCTTTGGGTGATTTCCTACTGGGATTGTATGTCACACCCTGTTTGGGCCATGCTTTTGGGCCCAAGCAAACTTTCTTGTTGCATGTATAGATAAGGTAAAGTTCCCTTTTAGTCTGTAGCCTATGGCATTTGGGGAAATTCGCTTGAGGTCATGTGGTGAACCGGGTACGGGGCACCAGTAGAGGGGCTCTGGATTCGGGTCGTTACCATGTGCCACCACTAGAGGATAGTATTGCGATATCGATAAGTTGTGGATGTAATAGATATTATTAATATTAATGGTTTACCAGGCTTAGTGTTGCATCAAATTTTCTATTATGTATTACTATAGTCTTGATTATCACTTGTGCATTTTTTTATACATGATGGTATGGTTTCCTGTTTGATGGATCATATGTTTATCTTAGGATACATCCGATAATTATTTTTAATATTCAGTATATTTATCTTTCTTTTATGTTTTCATATTCATGGTTTATATGAATATGAAATGTTTTAAAGGAAATCAAAGGATATTTTTGGAATGTGATTATATATGAAATTGATTTATAGAACCTTTTATCATTTTGGAAGCAATATCTAATGATTACATGATGAAATATAATGGGAATATTGATAGTGGTTTCTTACAAGATGTTTTCCTCAAACACTGATAATTTCTTTGGGAATATTCAAATTGTTTTTAAAGATATAAGTATTCTGAAGGACATCATATAGATCACTAAATTGTTTTGGTTGATGCTTCCATTGTAGTGGGATGGGATGGTGGTGATAGATGGTCACGTGAATACTTTATTTGGTTGTAGTTGGTTTTGCTTCTTGGATTAGCCTTTTGGATCTGTTTTTTATTCTCTATGGTTATGTATCTTTCGTCCATGTTTCACTCTTATTTTTTATCATTATCTCATTATACATGATGCAAATTGTGTTATCTTTCACAGTGAGATCTCTCACACAGTTATGTATGTTGATATCCATGTGCTTCTAACAAGGCCATGATGATTGGGAATGATTAGTGTGCCTTGTTATAATATATATTTGGTGGGAATTTCAAGTAGATCAAGGTTGGAATGTTATAAAATAGAATTTTATTCTTTATGAAACTATAAAAGTGATAAAACTACTTTGGTTTGGTTGGGATTATAGTATACTGGATCAATGGAACATTAGGGCTGAATGTTTGCCTGAAGAGTAGTTTCTCAATCACTAAATTTCATGATGCCACTTGAGATACCATGGGTAGTCAATATTAAATTTTTGTTCAATACTTTCTATAAGTTGAGTTTGTAGATGATGACATATGATCCACATTGGAATGTGTTTATTTTCTTTATAGTTGTTCTAGATTTTGGGTGTAAACAAAGAGAATAATCTTTTTTTGGTCATCATGGATGGCCTAAAATACAACTCACAAATCAATGAATTGATTTGGGAAATGGTAGGTACCTGGATAAATATTATCCGATGGAAGAAAACTATGTGTCTAGGTGAATAAAAAATCTTTACATGTTTTAATTGTCTCTATTGACCACTTGATTATTGGATTATGTGATTATCTCTCATTGAAAGTAAAAGAATCAAAGTGTTTCCTATGATATTTTGATATCAAGAATAATTTTCATTTAATGTTATGAAATTATTTAGTTTGTGCATGTGTAGTGTAACTACTTTTATGTGTTAAATATCTTCCATATATAATTATTTGTTTTAGAAAATTGAATCTTTAATACTTACTTGTAATGCGATTCTGAATTTCTTGCTCACATATTCTGAAATAGTTTTTTAATCAATAGTAACTAGAAAATTTAATTTTCAATAAAAATAATTATTGATCAATATGTAATAATATTACCCCCATGAATAATGTATTTAAAAATAGGAATACATGTTTTAATGGAAAGGGTTTGTTGACATAAATCATTAAAGGGAAGGTTTTTGTATATAATGAAAATCCTATGATTTTTTTCAATATGAAATATTGAATAAAAATTGTTTTAAAAGAAGAATGATATATGAAGTGAAGATTATGAATTATATGAAAACATATTTTTATAACACAAATGGTGAATTATTTAAATAATTTCAAACATGGATAATTTAATTTAGGATGATAATGGACCCTTTTTAATGATTTTTATAGAAAGGTTAGTGGTCTTTATCATATAATTGAAAATTGTGGAAATTTTCGAATATTTTATTTTTTTCAATGTAATGAAATTGGATTACATATAAAATTTTTGGTTCATATAAATCCTTTTATAATCGTGATAAGAGTTTTCCAAAATGAATAGTTTTTGAAAGAGGATTCTTCTCTTTAAGAAGTTTTGTTTTGAAACTAATCAAAAAGTGTATAATTGATTTATATTTTATCCCTAAACATTTCTTCTGTGTTGGGGTCATCTAGTGTACTTTGAAGTACATGACTAGATATATTTCTCATATTTTGTATATTTAGTAATTATTTTGGAGTTTTCATGTGTCTATGTGAGAAAAATTTATCAAGAGTGTCTTTTCACTGTAACTTTATTCTTTACCAAGATATGAATGGATTGGTGAGTGTTATCTTCTCTATAAATGTTATCTTATATCCTGTGTAGGTAAATTTATATTATTTTCTTGGTACTCAAGTCAGAATAATATTTTTTTCAAAAGTTCCTAGAGTTTATCGAATGGAGTGAGATCTTTGGTGAATCCGGAGATCATGGCTATAATACTTCTATGTTTAGGACCGTTGGTTTTATATTGGTTCTCGTTATGGGATTTCCTTATTTTGGTGTGATCCGTGATAAAATTTTGGAACTCTTCATTGAGAATAGTGGATGTATTGAGTTTCTTAATTCCTCATTTTTTACTTCACACTATTAATTATAGGGATGGGTTTATAGAAAAAATGCATTCCATGAGTATTGTCATGGAATTCCATACACAATTATAAGTGGGTTTGTTCTTGGGTACATATTCTTGGATTGTTTTACCAAAAGGGCTATGGAATCCATCAAATATGTGGTTTCATTCATATACACCATGTGAACCATTTGGTTTAATCCTTTAAACACATGTTATAGTGATAAAAAGATTACGACCCATGACTATAGCCATGTTTTTTCTTATTATGGTGTTCCCTAATTTTCATAGTATCTTGTTTATGAGGGATGTGGTGGATCTAGTGTTCTAGATTATTCATTCAAAATCATTATTGGTGTGGTTTTACTAAATTATATTTTAAATGATATTGGGGTTTTTACCTTTTTAAATTATTGATCTATTTTCCCCTTCATTGGTAGTAAATTTTGAATGCATGTTATTTTCCATTGTTTAGAGATGGAAATCTCATGGTTTTCATTATAATAGAACTAGAAACCTTTTTGGTATTATTTATTCTCTATTGTATCATGAAAATTTATCATTGTCACACCATTTTAGATTAAATCTAAATAATGGGGAGGCCATATTATGTAATTTCTCTCCATTGATCTATTTGTTGTGTAATATAACAACATGGAGTCCTTTTAAATGTAGTAAGTGATGTTAACTTATACTCTAGAATAGAATAATTCTATTATAGTTTGGTTCTTGATGATGTTACTATGAATCCACATGCATTTGTTGGGATACATCTTGATTTTGGGAAAGTGGTAAAAGGATTAAGAGTTTAACCAAATACTCCTTCATGGAAAGAATCTATCTCACCCTGACCATGAACTTATATAAATATTAAATTCTCTTAGTACATGGTGGCATCATTCCCCCATAGACCAATTTATGATATATTTGGATCATAGGAGCCTAAAGTGTATTGTCACCAAGAGTAATATAATTATGATATATATATATATATATTAGGTTAAGAGATTCCAAATCATTTATTTCTATATTGTTTAAACTCTCAAAAAAGGAGGAGTGGCCATAGATTCCCTAATCATGGAATTAACAACATAGGTTATGAAGGTATTATAAGTCAAGGGATCCTTTGTAATCCTATTTGATGAAATTTTTTAGGCGTGTTTAATGAATAATTATTTATGGTATTGTCTTTTTACTCCATTGTTTATTTATTGTTTAATTATATTTGTCATAGTAAATAAGTCAATAAAATATAGTATAATTTTATTGTATAATTTTATGGTGGGAACACCATGGGTTTCATATTTTACCCTACTAAAAGTACCATGTTTCTGTAGGGGATGTTTTTTTGTAGTTGATTTGAGAAACTTTTTGGATGATCATAAGAATAAGTATAGTGGGTATATGAACTATAGGGAAAATGAGATGCTTCTCTATTTGATACATAAATGTTATTAGTCAAGAATGAGTGTGAAGATAAAAAAAATTATGTAAAAATTTCCAACCTGATAGTATAGTGAATGAGAACACCCCTGGCCTGCCATTTGGAAGTGGCTTTATCTGTTCCATTATAGGGGTTGGATGATGTATCCATGAAGTAAATAATGGACCTAAAATGAACTCCTAATATAGAAGAAGAAACAATTTTGGATGATGATTATCTAATTTATGAAATAAAATCAATTATTTCCTTCTAATGTGGTTATTATGGTAGAAGGTATTAAATATTTTTATATTCTAGTGGTTGAAATGCTCCTTGGTGAACATGCAGATATGATTTATGATAGATTCAAATTCCTTTAATAGTCATTATTAAATAGATTAGTATATGTGATGTGTTATAATTAAAAAATTTCCATGAAATTCAAATTTCATATGAATAGTTTTATTAGATTAATCTTCGAATTCTGAAGGTTATGCTTCAAGCATGTATTCTTGATTTTAATTGATTTTTTGTTTAGCATCTTTTGTGGTTTTCTATGACAACCAAAACTATTAAAAATAAAATTCTCCTTTTTATTTAATTAAATGTATTATTATGTAATATGGTTAGTGAAAACACATTCACTTATTATGTTTTATTATATCCATTTGGATTTAAAAGAATATTATGTGTAATTACAATTGATAATATAGTCATTGAACAATGATCATGTGTTTTGTATAAATGTAGGGTTTTAGCAATCCAATTGACATGGAAAATCTAACGGATGGCCTCAACTAGTAGAATCCTTCCTTATGAATCACATTTATTAGATATTATAATGGAGATAGCATCTTTGGAATTTTCCATTGACAAAACCCATGTTGAATCCAACAACGAATGCATAAGTGAAACCTTTTATGGGAGAAGTTTAAGCTGAACAAGATCATAGCACAAACCATGTTCATATAAATTCCCCAATAAATTCCCACCATTGTGCACCTTACCCTTACTTCATATGTTGGTATACTAAAGGGATATGTATCAAAACACTAGTAATGGGAATAGTTACATTATTTTATATATAATAATGAATATATTTTTATCCTATTACTGTTAATATGAAATTGTTTTTTAATTTGATTCAATAAAGCACACATTGTATTTTTGGTTAATATTCAAATACAATTAATGAATTTATGAAATTAATGGATTTTTTAAATAATTAATACTTTAATAAAATAATTTTATTAAATAATTTTTATCAAATAAAAATTACCATATAAAAAATATAATTTTTATAAGTGTTAGAAATGTGTTTATCATGATCTGTCTCATGAATTCCATGATGTGACTACCCTAATCCAGCCTTCTATAGGCCAGGGGCTAACTACTAGTAGAGAAAGGCATATTCCCTAAAACGGGAAGACATTACCATTAAACCTAAACAAACACACGGTCTGAGAACACAACAAGAAGCAACTGTGAAGTAAACTATTGTAGTAAAAGGGTACCAAAAGTATAGGGGTCTGGAATACAAGCCCAAATAGAAAAGAACAAGTACAAATGAAAAGTAAAAAACAACTGAAAGGTGAAAAGAAGCTTCTAGATCATCCACCGTGGATCCTACCTGAGGGGTAGGTATAGATCGTCTCCATAGTACTCCATTTCCTCCCTTCTCCTCCGCGTCATGTCACACTGAATGTCCACCTCCGAGCACCATCTAGTCATAGCTCCCTCATCCTCAATCAATTTTGTATGTCGTCGGCACAAGACACAACAAGGTGCGGGCGAAGCCCATTCAAGGGTGAGTATAACGATACTCAGTAGGGACCCCAATACCCCGAAGGTCTCCTAGAATTCCACAATGAAAAAACCATAGCGTAACACCATGAAGATAAAGTGCCTCATAGGTAAAGTACCACATAGCGTAACCTCGATCACAATCACAAAGTAAAGATAGCTCAAAAAACGATTTATTCTAGGTGTAGTAACAAGTCACATCCCCAGACACAATGTCGAACACCTCATCTACTGAAGAACTCCTCCTCTATAGAGTATAGTGGGTCTCCTGTGTCACAAAGAGGTGCTTCCCACAAACCTTTATCTGTTGAGGTACTGCTCCCCATCGTGTACCATGGGTCTATCGGGCCACACAGAGTCGTCCCCCACCCCAACGCGGTCTGCTAAGGTACTCCTCATCTCTTACCATGGATACTCCCCACCATGGCCCACCAGGTCACACAGAACCACAAGCCCCTATCGTGGTCTACTAATAAACTCCTCCACATCGCATACCACAACCTTCGAGTCACTCTAAGTCGAAAAGTCAGAAGTCATTAGGTCTCAGCTAGTTGCAAGGTTCTGTACGTAGTGCGCATGGTAGAACCGCTCCCTAATCCATCATTCATATATCAACCAGCACGAAGTCTCACAAATAATTAACTCGATGTTCTGCCAAGTCATAAGGGTTTCAACGCAATAGATGGTCTGTTAGTCAGACTCTTGGTCTATGCATTATCGGAATTTCAATGTCGAGGGGCCAGTTTGAATCGGGTGAGATCCAACCCAGCTAAATTCAATGTTTCTCCAAAACTCTAATGGAGTAGCTAAATATGACCGTCTCGCTCCATGGGTCCCATTGCCAAAGACAGTTCATCAAACATGCATCTGTTTCTCAAAATAAGTTCCATTGAGTGTTTCTGGGCCTGAGTCTAGTCCGACCCGGTCGTACCGACCAAGCACGGCCCAGTCTAGGCTGTGCCGAGGTGAACTTAGCCCACTGGGCCGATATCTGGTCCAGGCTACAACAAGGGAGGCTCGAAAAGAATAGGGAGGCCCGCAAGGGGGTCCCTGCCTTCTTGGGGCAACGTCCTGCTTGGGTAGTGGCCTGCTCAGGTGGTGGCCCATTGGGGCACCGGCCCAGTCCGAGGGCGGCGGCCAGTCTGAGGAAGGTGGCCCAGTCTGGGGGTGGTAGCTTGGTTTGAGGGAGGTGGCTCAACATGAGGGCGACGACCTAGCTCGAGGAAGGCGGCCCGACTTGAGGGTGGCCGACTACTCCATGGCCTCCCGGTCCGAGGGTGGTGACCTATTCTGAAGGCGGAGGCTCGATTCAAGGGCAGCATGTAAGATCGAAATATAGTTGTAGATTCTCAATATAAAAGAGGGGGGGTGAATTTTACACTTTAAAATTTTCCTTAAACAAGGAATGAAATAACTTTAACAAAGTTAAACTAAGCAAATTCAAAACACCTCAAACACCAATTATAGTATTGGTATTTAATATCAAGATACAAACTTATAGTTCTATGCACTTTCTTAAATATGGAAAGTGATTCTGAAAAATATGTTCTGGAAATATGGATCCGAAAATTGAAACATAACCAATGTTTAAAGTATGATATTCTACCTTAAAGCGTATAGAATCAGAACTAATCAGAGTAAAAGTGTAAGAAAATAGAAGAATGTTATAATTTATTTACAATACGAAATACAGTGGAAAACAAGTAGTAAAACTACTATTTACAAGATATAAATCTTTTAACCCAAAGCTAAGGGTATTCAACAACCATGGATAAAGGTCCCTTGATTTATACTTTCAAGAAAGTCGGTCTTACCCACACCAGGGTAAGCCCTCAATACGAAGATCGGTGTATCTGTCTTGCTATCCCCGCAAGCCCTCAACTTCAAGGTAGTTGGAACATCTATCTTCCTCAACAAGGAAGCCATCGAACTTTAAGGTAGTTGTCACCTCTTTCTTCCTATCCCCGAAAGCCCTCGAATCTATTCTCAAAAATTCGGAGTCGCACGAAGCAATCTGAACAAGCAGTTCAGTACGCACAAAGCATGAAAATCTTTTCTCTCTAGAAATCACCTTAACAGAGTGTGGTCTCTAGAGTGATCAACTCGTTATTGAGCTCTTTCAAATGAGCTCCTATTTATAGGCTCGGTTGGAACGTTTGGATCCCTCCTACAATGGTCATATTTTCGATGAATTTCAGAGGGACTCGTACACGTGTCACTAAACCAACGGTTAATTAGAAATAGAATGGATGGCATTGTTTTATAACAAAACATGTGTAACTGAAAGCACGAAATTATTTTATAATAAAACAAGTGTAAGCATAAGAAAAACTAGAATTCGAAATGTAAGTAAATAAAAGATCAGAGTCTAACCAAAATGGAATTTGGATTCTATAATAAAAAGGATATTTGGATTCTATTTTAAAGGAATTTGGAACCTGAATTATGTAGATGTCTGGAGTCTGAATTTCTAAGGAAATTCGGATTCTGGTTCCACCAGAGTTCAGAATATGAACTTACAGAGTTTGAAGTAGAACTAGTAAAATTTTGAAGTCAAACTTCATAAGAGTTCAGAGTCGAAATCATGACTGTTCAGAGTTGAACTTCATAAGTTTTCGGAGTCGAACTCATGAATGTTCGGAGTCAGACTTCATAAGAGTTTAGAGTTAAACTCATGAAAGTTCAGAGTCTAACTTTATAAGAGTTCGGAGTCGACCTCATGAATGTTTAGAGTTGAACTTCATAAGAGTTCGGAGTCAAACTCATGAAATTTTGAAGTCGAACTTCTTAAGAGTTCGTATCTAGAATTCGGAGTTTAACTTCATTAGAGTTCACATCCATAATTTGGAGTGGAACTTCATTACAGTTCACATCTAGAATTCGTATTGGAACGTCATTATAGTTCACATCCAGAATTCGGAGTGGAACTTCATTACAGTTCACATCCAGAATTCGGATCCTAAAAACAGAATACTCTGATTCTTGACATTATATGATTCCGAGGTTTTGGGTATGAATCTGGTTTTTGTACTTAAGAAAAATATTGATATGTATAAGAAAATCTGGGTTAGGGTAAATTTCCATAAAGAAGAAATTTTTCCTTATGGAAGTAAAATAGCGATTTTCTTAAGTATAAGGTATTTGTGATTTTCAAAACAATAAGTAATGGAAAAGTCATAAGGAGAACCATATTGACTAAAAAAATCTCCAACTTTTTGGAAAGCACAATAATCTTAATGAAAAAGAATATAAGGACTTTGAAAATTTTCATTAGACTTTGAAATTAAAACTTATCTCCCTTTGTTCATGGATGATAGTGAATACAACTAACTCCCTCATATGCATTGAATCTCTAAGGATTGTATTCTGATTTTCTAGAGTGGATTTTTCATTATCATGGGAATGAAAAACTTCGTAGTGAGAAACTCCCCCTTACTTTAAAGATATATTCACTTGGAAATTTTTCTTCTCCATTCTAAATTTTTCCTTCTCCTATTTTTAGTGGTTCTTTTTCCTTCTCCCCCTTAGGAGTAGTTTATTTTCCTTCTCCCCCTTTGTGATTTTCAAAAAGAATTGAAGGGAATGGAAAAGAAATATGATACATGAAATATTAGTATATAACAAGATACAAACAACCAAATTTTCATTAGAGTTGAGAAATTTTTACAAAGAAAGACAAATACAACAAAAGATCAGAGTGGATTTATTTTCCTTCCATTTCCTTTGGTATCAGCTTCTTCAACAAAATTTTGAGCTTCTTCAAGTCTCTTTGGTCTTCCTCAACTTGCCTCTCCAAGGCTTTTGTATTTACTTCTTGGTCATTAAAATCTTCTGCCTGAGGCTCCATGGCTTCTTTCTGCATCTTTATTAATTCATCTTACTTTTCAAGATTCTCCTTAAAATCAATCTAGAAATCTCTTTCTCCTTTCCAGTTCAGAGCTACTGAGTTAAGCTTCCCATTCAGGTCTCCAACTTGTTGACTCCGAGTGCTTTTCTCAATGATCAGTTCTTCCTGAAGATTCTTGATCTTGTTTTCCTCGGTGTCAAAGGCATCTTTCACCTCGTTCTAAAAATTATCAAACACAACCAAGTCTTCTACATCTTTCTTAGAGCAGAGAGTTATTTTTCTGCAATACATTCTAGGAAAATCATAATTGATAAGAAAACATTTATGGTTGGCCTCAATCTTTATACACTTATCCATGACCATGGATAAGGAATATGATTTCTGATTCATACTGTGTTGCAGCATCTGGCATCTGGAATCTATAGTTGGAAAAATCGGAATGGTGTCCACCAACTTCTTCAGAGATTCAACCACAAAATCATGGCCATGGGATAATGACTCTGAATAAGATAATTTTCTTGGAGATTGTTCTTCTTCAACTGGCACCAGTTTCCTTTTAGATGAACCACCAACCTACTTCTTCCTGAAAATTTCTTCTGTTGGAGTATCGATCAGGACTTGCATCCTCGTGTCAGCTTTTGGAATGGGATGTTCATCTGGTGACTCTTCCTCGCATTTTGATAATTGAAAAATTAGGTCTTCATCTGGTTTCTCCTTTTCTGACCCTTCTTCACAGAAATCTTTCTCATAGGATTCTTCCTCATCATACAAAACATTTTCCTTCTCTTCCTCTTGATCAACATTATCCTTCCCACTATCATTCTCAACTTCCTTTTCTGGAGTGGATAATTTTTCGTATTCATCCTTTTCATTATACTCTTCTACTTGTTTGATAAAATCATCCAGATCATCACTTCCTTTTCTTCTTCTTCTTCTTCTTCTTCCTCTTCTTCTACTTCATCAACTACCTATTTACCCTGAGAATTTTCCAGAGTGACATAGTTCTTACCTGGAGTCTCTGGTAAATATGGTTGGACAAAAAAAGGTTTCTGGAATAAGAATTTGCTCAGATGCTATTTCAGTATC
Organism: Viscum album; assembly: GCA_963277665.1. Lineage (NCBI taxonomy): Eukaryota > Viridiplantae > Streptophyta > Magnoliopsida > Santalales > Viscaceae > Viscum > Viscum album. The sequence goes on from OY728158.1 coordinate 1,473,286,821, forward strand.
TCTTAACAGAGATTGTACCAACTCAGCTTTAGTCAACTTCTTTTTCAACTTATTTTCTTTTGCATGCTTTTCTAATTCATCTGCATCTCTCTCTTTTAAGTCCTTATCCTCTCCAGGGTCCAATCCAAACTGTGGATCCCCTTTATTCTTCTTCTCCTTGTCTTCCCTCCACTTTGCACCAACTTCATCAGGATAATATTTTTGTTTCATCGTTTGGGGGGAGCAGACTGAGTTTCCTTAGACTTGGGATTTTCTTCATTAGAAACAACTTCCTTACGTTTTCTATTCTTACGTGCCTTATTAGATGGTTCCAGAGTCTGTGTATCTTTCTGAACTACCTCAACCTCTTCCACAGATAAAGGTTAGAATTCTCCGGATTCACTAGAAAAACCCATCTTCATCCTCTTCAAAGTATCATCACTTACCAGCATAAGCGTACAATTCTGTAATTTTGATTTACATGCAACCTTGAAGGATTATAAACACCGAACTATCATCTTAGATTGTAATGAATGGTATATAATGATTTTAGCTCTCATGTTCCCTTCTTTTATATTCTTAATCTTAATCAAGACATGCCTCATCAAATTTATCTTCATTAGATTTACCAGGAAATCTAGGACATAGATGTCACTCTTCTTCAAATTATCCTTGTCACCCCTTATTTGTATGAGAAAGCCTTGGAACCACAACTATAGAATCAGATTATTCAGAGTGAGAGGATCAATCTTTTCATTATTGGTATCTTTGAGTCTAAGACATTTCAAAGCCTTCACCATATTAAAACACTGTAGATCATCCGAAAGATTTTGTGAGCAACATTCGGCTTCCCATTCGTATGGTAAACCCACTAAGCTTACGGCCTTGGTGTAATATAATTTGTAAGTCTTTATGTAAGAATTAAAAGATAAAATATCCCTGCCATCTTCCTGCTGGAAGGAAACAGACTCATAGAACTCGAAAAGTAAGTCTGTATAAACCAGATCATGTTTCTCTGACTTATACAAGCACACAACTTCCCAGCCATTCAATCTGATATTATTGGTTATAAGAGAATCAAAATTGTAAAAATTTGGATGCACTAACCTTTCCTTGAAGACTCACCACTTTGAAATTGACTTTCTAGTTGACATGTCTGGAGATGTTGCTTCAACAGACATTCGGAGTAGAGATTTCTGGAAGATTCGCAACGAGCTTCAGAAAGTTCGGAACGGTCCTTAAGAAGAGATGTAGGGCTTCGAGATGCGGGAGCTTGAAAAACCGATGTAGGAAAACTCATAGGTTCCCATTTATATAGGCGATGGAGGTGACATTTGGTCTTCCAAACACTATCTAAAAGTTGAAAAAACAATTGACCTGATGTGATTGTTGAGAACATTCCCCTAAGGAAAACCTGACACTGATCTTTTGAGGTTTTAATAAAAACATTCTGATTTAAGGAAAACTAGAATCCGAATAATTTTAAAACTCAAGAAAATACAAGCAAGAAAAATATGATTACAATTATTTAAGTAAGGAAATAATACCTTTCGGATTGGCTAGAAATATTTTTCGTAATGGGTAATATTCTTCTTAAAAAAACTCATTACGAAAAATCCTCATTACGGAAAATCTCATTATGAAAGACTCATTACAAAAAATCTCATTATGAAAAAATCATTACGGAAAAACCATTACGAAAATTCTCATTACAGAAAATTTATGAAGAAAATTCTCATTACAAAAAATTTATTACAAAAACTTTGGTTCTAGAAATTTTCATTACGAAAATTTCGTTTCCGAAAATTTCCATTCCGAAATTTTTCATTCTGGGAATTTCAGTTCAAAAAAATTTATATTTCTAGAATTTTCCATTCCGAGAATTTCCATTCTAAAATTTCCATTCATAAAATATCCATTCCGAGAATTTTTCAAAAATTTGTTAAGAAAAAATTTTAGTTACATAAATTTGAAATGAAAACTGTCAAGGAAAAATTTTGACTAACATACAACTGTACTCCCCCTTTGAGAAGGAGTTTATTACTGAAAGGAGAATTATTCAACAATAAGTTAATGAAGAAGGATTAGATCACTGTTATCATTACTAACTTATGTTTAATGTATTCAAATCTATCGTAGGGTAATGATTTTGTGAAAATATGAGCAATTTGATCTTGCATTCCGATAAACTGAAGAATGATATATCCTTTAAGTGTGTGATCCCTCAGAAAGTGATGCCTAATATCTATGTTCTTTACATGAGAGTGATGTGCAGGGTTTTTACTAAGGGAAAAGGCACTTGTGTTTTCACCCAAAATTTGAGTTTTAGTAAAACTCAAGCCATAGTCTGTGAGTGTGTGTTTCATCCACAATACTTGAGCATAACAACTTCCAGCTGCTACATATTCAGCTTCAGCAGTGGAGAGTGCTACTGAGTTTTTATTCTTGTATGACCAAGAAACTAATGAATCTCCTAAGAAATGACATGTTTCGGATGTACTCTTTCTATCCATTCTACATTCACCAAAGTCAGCATCCGAAAAGCTTTTTAAAACAAAATCATTTCCAGAAGTGTAAAATAATCCTAGATCAATGGTTCTCTTTAAGTAGTGAAAAAATCTTTTCACTTCCTTTAAGTGACATTCCATAAAATTGGATTGATATCATGCGCATAAGTATACTGAAAACATTAATTCTAGATGACTGGCTGTCAAATATAGTAGACTTCATATCATACCTCTAAAAGATGTTTCATCTACTTGTTTCCCAGCTTCATCAAGATCTAAAGAGTTTGGGGTACCTATGGGAGTACTTATACTTTTAGTGTTGTCAACTCCATACTTTTTATGAAGATATTAAATATAATTATGATGGGATATATAAGTTCTTTCTGGTTTTTGAAAAATTTGAAAACCAGGGAAAAATGTTAACTCACCCATCATACTCATTTAAAACTCAGATTTCATTAGACTTTCAAAGGAGTCAGTTAAAGATTGCTAAGTTGAACAAAACATAATTTCATCAACATAAATTTAAACAATCAAATCATTTTTATAATATTTCTTTATAAAAAGGTTTGGATATTCATTTCCATTAACATAGTAATTTTGAAGAAAAAATCCTGTAAGTCTATCATACTAGGATCGTGGGGCTTTTTTAAGGCCATATAAATCTTTGGTAAGTCTAAAAATATGATCAGGATGTTTTGTGTCTTCAAAACCAGGAGGTTGTTCAACAGAAAATTCCTCTTGAACATAAACATTAAGGAAATCACATTTGACATCAATTTGAAAAGGTTTAAAATTAAAAAATTCTGCAAAGGTAAGTAAAATACAAATAGATTCAAGTCTAGCTACTGGAGCATAGGTTTATTCATAGTCTATTCCCTCTTGCTGATTATAGCCTTTAGCAACTAGTCTAGCTTTATTTCATACAATGACTCCATTTTCATCACACTTGTTTCTAAAGACCCACTTTACTCCAATAACAGAAGTTTCCATAGGTCTTTCATCCAAGGTCTAGACTTTATTCCTTTCCAATTCATTTAATTCATCTTGCATGGCTTTAATCCAATCATCATCACCTAAATCTTCATCAGTGATTTTTGGTTCTAATTGGGAACAGAATGTTATATGTTCTACTTCATTTCTCAAAGAACTTGTAGTCTTTAGAGTTTGATTGACATCAACAATGATACTATCCCTGGGATGATTCTTAAGAAGAACCTGGTTTGGGTTTTGTAAAACATTTTCATCAACATAGGGTAGAAAGTCTTCTGGGGTAAATTTTTCAGAAGTATCTTCTTGAACATTTTCATTATCATAAGGATCTTCTAACAAAGGTTGATAATAAGTTTTTTTTAAATACATTTGAGGATATATCTTGGGATGGTTTAAAAACAAAAGGATCAAATTCATGAAATATTATATGCACTGTTTCCTCGATAGTACAAGTGTTTTTATTGAAAACTCTATAAGCCTTAGAAGTTGTGGAGTAACCTAAGAAAATTCCTTCATAAAATTTTGGTGCGAATTTGTGTAGATTATATTTAGTATTATGGATGAATACCTTGCAAACAAAAACCTTGAAGTAGGAACGTATAGGTTTTCTACCATTCCATAACTCGTAAAGAGTTTTATTAAGAAAATGTCTAATAAAAACTTGATTAATAGTATAACAAGCAGTACTTATAGCTTCAACCCAAAAATTTATAGCTATAGAATAGTCACTCAACAAGGTTGTAGTTATCTCTTGATGAATTATATTTCTTCTTTCAACTACACCATTTTTTTGAGGAGTTCTCGCTGCTGAAAAGTTGTGAGTAATACCTTCTCTACTATAAAACGTTTCAAAATCAGAATTTTGAAAATCTCCTCCATGATCACTATGAATAGTTTTCAGTGGAAGATTTTCCTCATTTTTAACTTTGGCTCTAAAACTTTTGAAATATGAAAAATCTTCAGACTTATTTGCTAGAAAATAGACCCATGTAAATCTAGTGTAATCATCAACTAGAAAAAACACAGAGTATTTTCCTCCAAGGCTTCTAGTTTGTGTTGGACCAAAAAGATCCTTGTGAACTAACTATAATGCATCAGTTTTTGAGACTTCATTGATTGATTTAAAACTAGATTTATGTTGCTTGCCATATTGACAAGGATAACAAACTTTAGAAGAATCAAATCTAAGATCTGGTATATCCTTAACTAGTTTCTTATTATTTAGTTTACATAAGTTTATAAGGTTACTGTGACCTATTCTTCTACGCCATAACCAATAATGATCTTCCATTGAGCTAAGGCAAGGTAGGTCATGGCTCCTGAGGTCTTCTATGTTTAATGTGTAAACATTCTCTTACCTGTTGGAAGAAAGAATAAACTCTTCCTTGGAATTGTGTACTAAGCACTTATCATTCCTAAAATTTACAAGGTATCCTTCATCACATAACTGACTTATTCTAATGAGGTTGTGCTTAAGACCCTTGAAAAATAAAATGTTTGAAATCAAAGTTTTTTCAAGAAGAACAATATTACCTATACCAACAATTTATCCCTGAGAATTATCTCCGAAATTTACTTTTCCTCATTTCGTCTTGATAATCTTTTCAAAATAACTTTTTTTACCAGTCATGTTCCTGGAACATCCACTATCCATGTACAATGTATTGTTGGTGGTAATTCCATTATCTTCTTGAAAACAAGAAAACAGTTAGACATTCAGAATCCAATCTTGTCTGGATCTGATATTTCCATATAACAAAATTTTAGGCACCCATATCTTCTTAGAAAAATATGCTTTATGAAAATCTAGAGATTGGGTTTTGTTTAAAGATAAATTCTTTGACTAGTGACCACTGCATTGACACTTGGTACAAAATGGGGCACTTTGTGGAACAAAATAGCTGTTACTAGAAGTTGGTTGTGCATTGGTATAACCAAATACAGATTTTTTTCTTAAAGTTCGTATTTGTGAATACATTTTATGAAAATTTTATTTACCATGGGTAAAGTTTGACAACCAGGTTTTTATCTTCAAAATTTTTAGATTTAGGACAAGATCTAGGCTAGAAAACATTTTTCTTAGAAATTACTTTTTCTAGCTCCTTAGAAAGTTTTTTTTTCTCAGAACATTCTTCCTCAAGATTTTTTAAAATACTTATGAAATCAGAATTTTCCCTATAAAGATATTTAGAATGATATGATATTTCTATTTTAAGAATAGTATTCCTAGAGTTTTCCTTATCATGTTTTTATTGAGATTGGAGTTCTCAATCTCAAGATGTTCAGCAAACCTAGAAACTTGTTCATAGGTTGGTGATGTATTTCCTTCATCAGAAGAGGATTATTCATCTGAAGAGTTATAATACTTACTATCATTATAATTTAAAGAAACATTGGTCAATGATTCAGCATTGTGTAACTTAGCCAAAATGTAATGATTGTTAATAGGTAATCTGGATATAAGGCCAATATTCTTCTGTCCTGAAGATTCATAATCAGAAGATTTATCTGAAGAGTCACCACCACTGGAACTCCAGGTCTCATTAGCTTTCATAACATTCTTAGATTTGGCTTTATAATACTTCTTCATATTCCTTTTAGAATGCCTCTCTTTTCTTTCTTTCTTTTTGAGAAAAGGAAAATATGGTCTAATATTTCTAGCTCTCTTGCATTCATAACAAGTAACTTCTCCATCTTTCCTATATTTCCTTTACTTTTTCTTGTAATTAGATTGGAAATTTCTCTGGCCAGCTATCTTGTTCATCCTTCGAGCAAGATTTGATAACTCATTCTCCGAGACTTCACTATCACAAGATTCTGATTGAATAACCATCTTCATAGACATGGATCTAGTTACTCTCTCAGGAGTCTTTTCTTTTATATGATTTGATGTTGTAGTAAAAGAAACAATACCATTCCGATTCTTCTTTTTGATGTTGTCAGCATCTCTCTTCATTCTTGTTTCATGTTGAAGAAGAGTTCCAAATAGTTCATCTAAGGAAATTTGAGTGACCTTCCTATTCTCATCAATAGTTGTTCTCTTTGATTCCCACTCATTAGTCATAATATCCATAATCTTATCCACAAGAAAATCATCATCCAGACCTTTCTCTCCCATAGATTGTATACTGTTTACAATTGTCACAAACCTCTGTTGAACTTTGAAAATGGGTTCTCCGTATGGAATGTTGAAACCATGATAGTCTAATCTCAACATATCTCTTCTTGTCTCAATAACTTTGGATGTACCAAAATGTGTAACCTCAAGTTTATTCCATATACAATTAGCTGTTTGACATGAATAAATTTGACTATATATGTTCATAGTCATTAAACACAGTAGAGTATTTCGTACCTTATAGTTTAATTGATAATCATGCTTCTCTTGATTTTTGAAAGAACTTACTTCCTTATCAGGAATTTTATAACCTCCGGTAAGCATGGCAAAGTTATCTACTCCAGTATTGATAATTAAAGTATTCATTCGATCTCTCCAGTATTCATAATCATTTCCAACAAAAATTTGTGGTCTTGTAGAATTAAGATTGTCTATAGATCCAATGTTTAAACCCGCCATTCTTAAAATAACCTTCTGGCACACAAACTTGTTAGCAACAAGACATTGTAATGAATGAAAAAATATGTATCTGATAAAATAATATGACTCTGGAAAATAAACTCCAAATATTTGTGTAACAAATAAAACTTTAGTAGATGTAAGAAAAAGATGAATCTGAACTTTATGAGTCCGAAAAATATGAATCTGAAAATTTCCTTCTGAATCTAATCATGATATTGAAAAAGATTGAACCAAACCATTGAGGTTTGAATTGACCTCCGCTGATACCAATTGTAGGATCGAAATATAGATGTAGATGCTCAATATACAAGAGAGGGATGAATTGTACACTTTAAAATTTTCCTTAAACAAGGAAAGAAATAAGTTTAAAAAAGTTAAACTAAGAAAATTAACAACACCTCAAACACCAATTATAGTATTGGTATAGAATACGATGTTTCAAACTTCTAGTTCTATGCACTTGCTTAAATATGGAAAGTTATTCCGAAAAACAGGGTCCGGAAATATGGATCCGGAAATTGAAACTTAATAAAATATTACAATATGAGATTCTACCTTAAGGCATATAGAATCTGAACTAATCAGAGTACACGTTTATGGAAATACAAGAATATTATACTTTCCTTACAATACGAAATGCAGCGGAAAACAAGTAGTAAAACTACTAGTTACAAGATATAAATCTTTTAACCCAAAGAGAAGGGTATCCAACAACCTTGGATAAAGGTCCATTGATTTATACTTTCATGCAAGTCTGTCTTACCCACACTAGGGTAAGCCCTCGATATGAAGATCTGTGTCTCTGTCTTGCTATCCTCGCAAGTCCTCAGCTTCAAGGTAGTTGGAACCTCTGTCTTCCACATCAAGGAAGCCCTAGAACTTCAAGGTACTCGGCACCTCTATCTTCCTATCCCTGGAAGCCCTCAAATGTATTCACCATCATTTGGAGTCGCACAAAGAAATCAGAATGATTTGTTTAGTATGCACAAAGCATGAAAAGCTTCTCTCTCTAGAAATCACCTTAACATCGTGTGGTCTCTAGAGTGATCAACTCATTATTGAGCTCTTTCAAATGAACTCAAATTTATAGGCTCGGTTGGAACTGTTGGCTCCCTCCTCCAACGGTCATATTTTCCGTGATTTTCGGAGGGACCTGTACACGTGTCACTAAACCAACAGTTAATTAGAAACAGAATGGATGACATCGTTTTATAACAAAACATGTGTAGCTGAAAGCACGTCATCGTTTTATAATGAAACATGTGTAATCATAAGAAAAACTAGAATTCGGAATGTAATTAAATAAAAGTTTGGAGTCTAACCAAAATGGAATTCGGAGTCTATAATAAAAAGGATATTCAGATTCTATTTTAAAGGAATTCGGAACCTGAATTCTATAGAACATCGATGTGTGAATTTCTAAGGAAATGAGGTGTCTGGTTCCACCAGAGTTCAGAATCTGAACGTACAGAGATCGAAGTCAAACTAGTAAAAGTTTGAAGTTTAAATTCATAAGATTCCAGAGTGGAACTCATGAAAGATTGGAGTTGAACTTCATAAGAGTTCAGAGTCAAACTAATGAAAGTTTGGAGTCGATCTTCATAAGAGTTCAGAGTTGAACTCATGAAAGTTCAGAGTAAAACTTCATAAGATTTCGGAGTCGAACTCATGAAAGTTCGGAGTCGAACTCATGAAAGTTCAGAGTCGAGCTTCATAAGAGTTCAGAGTCGAACTCATGAAAGTTCAGAGTCGAGCTTCATAAGAGTTCTTATCTAGAATTCAGAGTGGAACTTCAATAGAGTTCACATCCAGAATTCGGAGTGGAACTTCATTACAGTTCACATCCAGAATTCGGATTGGAACTTCATTAGAGTTCACATCCAGAATTCGGAGTGGAACTTCATTACAGTTCATATCCAGAATTAGGATCCTAAAAAGAGAATACTCCAATTCTTGACATTATATGATTCCAGGGTTTTGGGTATGAATCCGGTTTTTGTAGTTAAGAAAAATAATGATATTTATATGAAAATATAGGTTTGGGTAAATTTCCTTAAAGAAGAAATTCTTCCTTATGGATGTAAAATATATATTTGTTTAAGTATAAGGTGTTTGTGATTTTGAAAACAAGATGGACTGTAAAAGTCAGAAGGAGAACCTTATTGAATCAACAAGGCGGCCCAGCATGAGGGCAGCAGCCTTCTTCGAGGGTGGCGGCCCGACATGAGGGAAGTGGCTAGACACTGAGAGTAGTGGCCTGTTCTAAGGGCGACAACCCTCTCTGAGGGTGGAGGGCCGGTTTGGTACGACACGGGGGGCGTAACCCCCCAGTCTCCTAGATTCCCGAATGGCCCGATGGTCGTTTGTTTGGTGAGATGGCGGCACCGTGAGGGCACCGCTCGGTCACCGAGGAACCCGTCCGAGGAGAGTTCGGATTTTTTCATGGCTTTGGCTACAGTTTCTGTTCATCGGCAGCGCGACGGTCGTGTCGGCTCCCTTCCCGCGGCTGGCCATCATGTTGGCCGCATCCTCCGTTCATCACGGCTGATGAGCCGCGACCATCCTCTTGTGGTGTGAATCGATGTGCTCGTGGTCTTCCAAGGTGACACAAGGATAGAATGATAGTAGGGGGTTCGGGCTGCGTTCGTTAGGCCTGCGCCCTCTATGTTAGATCGTAAACATGAGGTGGGTTAAGGGTTTAATAATAATTGAATTAAACAACAAGATTAACCACACATGATTCCCCGCAATAGCCTCCCACAAAGAAGAATGGATCGTGGGTCTACCTGTTAGTCGATTGACACGTGTTCTTTGTATAATTTCATGAATGGGGAATATGGAATCAAAAATGCACAATAAAAATAAACCCTACCATGAAACATTAGAGAGTGCTTGTGGTTGAGGGAGTCTCATTGTTCACCATCCCAACAAAAAGTTGTCCTCGCCACAACTCGAACGTCAAACTCCGGTTCAAGGGTTTGGTGTCGCACGTCACCTCTTGGTGGGGTCGGCTCCATCCTCTAACGGCTCAGCGTTATGGAACTCAAAGAGAACATTGTTGCTTGGCGAAGCATGTCGGACACCCCTCCCCAAAGCTCTATATTTATAATAGAGGGGGAGAGTATGTAACGATGCGAGGAGTTAATGGGGATCATATATTAACAATATTCCTAATCCCCCAATGATGTACTTACATAGTATTTGGAATGTCAATCCATTCATTGGACCAAGTCACCGTGGGTCCCACACTCAGCATTTCTATTGGTGTAAAATAAAATAAAAATAAAATAACAAAGTTATCTTAGTTATTCTATTAAAAAGATCAAAAAACAGCTTTTCCCCCTGACCTACTGCAGTCGAAGTGAAGCCTACCTTAAGTGAATCTTGGTTCTCCAGATTCAATGATTCCCTTTTATTTTTAATCTGAGGAATGGTTGAAAGGTTTGAAAATTTCACTTGCGCGTTTTCTGAACATACCTGAAAAAAATTTAAGTAAATTATTAACAATCACCTTTGACCCGCACCGGTTGAGGTTAGGCTCTGCCTAAGTGAAACAAGCCCCAAAAAACCCAATTGTACTCTTGGATTTAAAATCTGAGTTATTTTTAGAAGTTATGTATTTTAAAATAAAATTGTTGTCACTAAATTATTCTATTTATGGAAAAAAACTTTCACTAGTGGACCGCACCGGCCAATGTTAATATCTTACTAAAGAGAGAATACCCTCACGAGTGCAGTTATGGTCTCAAATTTTTAATACGAGTTTCCATTTGTGAGTTATATGATTTTGAGAAATAAAATAATTTTATTTAATTATTTTATTTATGGGTATGCCATTTCAGGTTTTTTCCGAGGAGGCCCGCACGACTAAACTTATGTCTTACCTAGGGTAAACCCGCCATTTTGAGTGCAATGGTTCCCTCAGATTTCTAATCTAGGGAATCATTTATGATTTATTCCTCTGTTTCAGAAAAAACATCTTATGCACGCTCTTTAAAGTTTAACAAAACATCAACGGATCACTCCAGGCACTTCCTGCTTGGAATCACTCTCTGTCAGATTTCATGGTCTCGAAATAATTCTATATAATTAAAAAAAATTATATAGAAATTTTGGGAAATTACATTATCCCCACCTTAGGTATTTACATCCCCGAAAGACAAATCATATACTAAGGGTACTAAGCATGAATCTGTTCTTCCCGCTCCAATGTTCCTTCCTGGAGGTTACCATAATGCCAGAGAATGCACACCAGAGGTATCGACCGCCCAAAAAGGACCAGCTTTTGTCGATCCTCAAAATCTACCGGAAACTCAGTAAAAGTCACCCCTTTGACAATGTACAACTTGACCTAGTTTATAACGTTTGATGGATCATGCACGCATCTCCTCAGCTGCGACACATGGAAAACATTATGCACACGGTTCATCTGTGGGGAAAGAGATAGACTGTACACCACCTTGTCCAATCTGATTTGAATCCATAAAGGTCTGATGAACCTCGATGATAGCTTGCCGCCCCGACCAAATATCTGCAAACATCATGGAGGTGAGACCCATAGGAAGGTATGGTCTCCCACCTCCTGTCAAAAAATGACTTATGTCTGCTCTGTGCTGTCTTCATCCACTCTTGGATGATCTTCACCTTATCTTTGGTAGAACATACCATCTTTATACCCATAAGTGCTGACTCCCCTGGGTTTGTCCAGCATAGAGGTGATCTATAGGGTCGACCATAAAGAGCCTCGAATAGTTCCATACCAATGGTGGAGTGATAACTTTTGTTGTAAGCAAACTCCACCAATGTCATGTGATCCTCCCGACTATGGCAAAAATCTAGGACGCATGCACGAAGCATGTCCTCTAGCATCTGAATGGTTTGCTCTATCTGACCATCTGTCTGAGGATGAAAGGCAGTGCTCAAACATATCTAAGTCACGAACACCTCATGAAATTCCTTCCAAGACTAGGATATAAAATGTGTGTCACGATCTGAGATGATCATTGATTGAATCCCATGAAGTTGCATGATCTCCAGTATATAGAGGCATCCCAATCACCATATTGATCCCTTCTATCGAATAGGAAGGAAGTGGGCCGACTTGGTGAGTCGTTCAACGATCACCCATATGGAATCATGTCCCCAAGAAATATGTGGAACCACTATCACAAAGTCCATGGAGATCATATCCCACTTCCAATCCGCCATATCTAGTGGCTGAGCTATGCCTGCTGGAACCTGATGCTTGACCATCATTTGCTGACAAGTGAGGCATCATGAAACAAACTCTGCCACATCCTTTTTCATCTCGAGCCATCAGTACTGAAGCTATAGTTCTTGGTACATCTTTACCACTTCAAGATGTACCATTGAATGGTATTTATGGATCTCCCACAACACCTCCTTCCAAAGTGTCACTGGTACCATGGTGTGTCCTCTGAAGGGGATGACGTGCTCCCCAACTTCAAAAAAACCTTCAGGAGACTGTCATGAGGATATCTGATCACGTCGGGCCTCGTAGTCAACGTCTCAAGCTGTGCCCACCCGCTAAATTTGCTAATGAATTGGGTAAGTGATAGTCATACAATGGAGGTAGCTTCTCCGTCTTTATCTGTGAAGGATATCCACATTTTGAGTAGCTGCTAGGACGCCTCACTCAGCAGTTATAGACCAGACCTCCTGCTGAGTGAATCTACTACCATGTTCCACTTCCCATGAGTATAGACTATTTCAAAGTCATAGTCTTGGAGGAACTCTAGACATCGTCTCTGTCTCAGGTTCAGGTCCTTATGTGAGAAGATACACCCGAGTCTCTTGTGATAAGATTAAATAGTAAATATTTCACCCATCAAGTAGTTCCACCACATCTTCAACGCAATTACCACTACTGCTAACGCCAAGTCATGGATAGTGTAGTTCTACTTGTCCCTCTCTGTCTTAACTTCTGAAAGCTCAGCTAACACTTCTTCATCCATAGGAATGGCTCCCCCTTTTTTGTCAAAGCTGACAAGGGTGCCGCTACCCTAGAGATGTTGGATACAAATCACTGGTATTTCATAGCCAAAGAATATTCCCCTCTCCCTTTAGAGAGGTAATCATAGAAGCTTATTTTGAAAATATGTCCCCATGCCCAACCATTTCTGTTTGGAACTAAAAACTCTAATCTCTTACTGCCATGAAGGGACTTCTTGCTAACTCAAGAGTGATCAAATGCACCCTCCTATGCATGAGTTTATCTTATGCTTCCTGGGTTTCATTTATCACCGATGAAGGAAAACCCAGTTCCCATGTTTTAGATAAACCACAACATTTTTTTCTAAATCAATAAATCTGAGTATGAACTGTGGATGCCTAGTCCATACACAAACTAACGTCGTAAGGCCTCGACGCTGCCACCAATAGGTTCCAACTAACAATCTCGCCTCAAGGGTCATATCACACTGTCAGTATAAGTGTGATTATCAGGTCTCCTCCCAAAGGTATCTCCAGACATGAGTGTAATGTAAATGGTTTAACCGGATACTCTAGATCCTGGACAAGATTTGTGGGAGGAAGGAATGATTGGTGCCTATGCCTACTAATACGATAGCTAGCAGTAGACACAGACCGTACATATAATCATTCCAAAAGTCCTTGGGTCACACTCCATAACCACATGAAGCTACTCCCTTCCCATGTCCTCCTACTCACTGATCCTATTGGGGACCACATTGAGGTGGTGGTTGTAACATGTCAAAATGTATACCACCTCATTCTACTCTCCTAGCTCCACTTCCATGTCAGTTTCCCTGTAGATTCATCTGTCCCAATCACTACCGCTTCCTGAAATATTTTACACACCCAAGTCCTAGAGACTGGCGTCAGTTTCTTTCTTTCATACTGCTAACATTCACTACCTATATTTTCTCAGCCAAAGAACGTTCAAACACAAAGGTTATATCTAGAAACATAACATAAGTAAGAATGAATAGAGGATTAGTGTTGGATTTGATGTCTATAAACACACCTATCTAGGAGGTCCAAGCCCTGAAGCGCTGATTGTACTGTATTCATCGAGTACCTAGGATGGTCCGTACGCCTCGATGAATAATTAGCTACCGACATTTTGTCCTGCTGATGTTGTATAATATCTAGGGAACCCTCATCCCTTATCTCTTTATGGAACGTGACCACATTATATAAGCAAGGTTATCAAGATTTTATATATAAAATTCACCTATTTTCAAACTCATGGTAACCAAAACCATGTCATTATCTTTCTAAGCCACATAAGAAGGCTCTATACTATGACCTCCCTCTGATCGAATGTTGCCTTGGCTAGATGGAAACTCGACAACCTCCTCAAGCCATTCCTTATCCACTTGTGAGTTGGGATTTCCTTGGAACCCGATGGGTATCTGATGCTAAAACATGTGTAGGGAACTAAGCCTACATGTGTCCTATACAAGTACCTCCTACTGTATCTACTGACCAACGAGCAGTGATATAGCTGACACACTACCCAAAGGTACTATCTCAGGCAATGGTCCATGTACCAAAGCCTCAACACTATGAGGATCATCCTCATGGTCACTCACTAAAAAGTACTAGAATCTAAGACCATCATCTTCTATACTAGATTCTCAACTAGAAGGGAAAATATAGCCACAACCTCCAACCAGTCCTCATTCGCCTGTAGGTCTATCTCAACTCGAAACCTCGGAGGCCTCTTCCGCTGGAACTCGCGAAATGTGCTCAGTCATTGTGCACCCTCTACTGGTGGAGATGGTTACAACAGCTATCCAATGGGTAGTGGTGCTGTTGGTACACCACCTGAAGGTGCCAATTCCATAAGGGGGACCACCCCCAAGACCTTATCTCTTGGGGGCGTCATTATGTACTCTCTCAGGAAACCCGGGTGGCTATCTATGTGCCAGCATCCTGATAAGGAATAGGTGTTCCAATGTCATTAAGTTATTCATGGTGAGTTTAATCCAAAAAATTCAAAAGAAAAACTTTTCAAAAACACATGCAATCAGTGTTTTCGTGTTCTGATTATGAAATCAGAATTTAGGGTCCTGTTGTATTGATACATCAGCCGCCACACCAACACTGGACTCCCTGAACTGAAAATCACACTCCAAACACTTTAAACTATTGGCAAAAAGAAAATATCAGATTCCTAGTTCTTCAGAAGAACCAAACTTTTCTGATACCACTTTATCATGACCCATCCACCAGGGCTCATGCCATGACTACCCCAAGCCCGCCTTCCATAGGCCAGGGGCTAGCGACTAGTACTGACAGTCATATTACCTAAAACAAAAGGCATTTCCTTTAAACCTTTACAAACACACGATCCAAGAACACAACAAGAAGAAAATGTGAAGTAAAATGTTGTAGTAAATTTTTACTAAAAGTAAAGGGGGCTAGAATAAAAACCCAACTGGAAAAGTATAATTACAACTGAAAAGTAAAAAACTGCTAAAAGGTGAAAAGTAGCTCCTAGATCATCCACCATAGATCCTACCTGAAGGGTAGGTAAAGATCACCTCCACAATACTCCACTTCTACCCGTCTCCTCCGAGTCACATCACAACGAATGTCCACCTCTGAGAACCTTCTAGTCCTAGATACCTCATCTTTGATTAATGTTGTAAATCATCTGCATAAGATTCAACAAGGTGCGGGATAATACCATGTAGGGGTGAGTATAACGATACTCAGTAGGGACCCCGAGACCCCCATAGTCTCCTAGAATTCCACAAAGAGAACCCCATAGTGTAGAAACATGAATGTTAAGAAACAAACAGTTAAAGTACAACATTGTATAACCTCGATCACAAACACAAAGTAAAGACATATCACACCATGATTTATTCTAGGGGTAGTAACATGTAACAACCTCTGTCACAATGTTGAACGCCTGAACTGCTAGAGAACTCCTCCTCTATCGAGTACAGTGGGCCTACCGAATTACACAGAGGTGATTTACACTAACCTTGAACAACTGATGTACTGCTCCGCATCAAGTACCATGGGTCTGCAGGGTCACACAGAGTCGTCCCCCCTATTAATGTGGTCTGCTAATGTACTCTTCTTGATCACGTACCGCGGATTCTCCCCATTGTGGCCTTCCAGGTCACACAGAACCACCCACCTCAATCATGGGATGATAAGGTACTCCTCCCCACTACGTACCACAACCGTTAAGTCTCTCTAAGTCTAAAAGTCAGCAGTTGGCAGGTCTCATCTAGTCATAGGGTTCAGTACGTAGTGTGCTTGGGGGAACCGTTACAAAAGTAATTTGTTGTATTTCTACCTGCCAGAAGTCTATCAAAATAGTAACTTGATGATAAAAAAACTCATAAGGGTTCCAATGCAATAGAAGGCGCGTCAGTCAGACGCCTGGTTTGGTCACTATTGGCATTTCAGTGTTGAGGGCCCGACTGGATTCTTGTGGGATCCAACCCGGCTGAACTCCATGTTCTCTGAAACTTTAATGGAGTAGATAAAAAGTGGTTTCTCACTCCAAGGGTCCCATCACCGTAGATGGTTCATCAAATGGGTGTCTGGTTCTCAAGATAAGGTCATTCGAGTGTTTATGGGCTCTACCCGATCTGGGCTGGGCTAAGGTGAACTCCACCCGCTAATCCGATGTCTGGTCCAACCCACAAGAGGGACGACCTGAAATAGTGGCCCGACCAGAGTAGGAATGCCTACAAGGGGTGGGCCGAACTGTGTGGACTGGCGGCCTGCTAGGGCGTCGACCCGGTCCTGGGGCGGCGGCTTGCCATGGCGGCAGCCAAGCTTGAGGGCGGTGGCCGACTCTAAGGGTGGAGGCCCAGTCCGAGGTCAGTGACTATCTCCATGTGAGGCGACCCTATCTGAGGGTGGTGGACCAGCTCAAGTGCAGTGGCCCGCTCTGAGGGAGGCAGCCCAGTGGGAGGGCAGCAGCCTGGCTGCGAGGGCGACTACCCGCTCTTAGGGCAGCAACCTGCTCCGAGGGCGGCGGGCCACTTCGAGGGCAGCGGGCCGCTCCGAGGGCGGCGGCCTGGATCAATCGACACGGGGATTTTAACACGCTAGTCTCCTATATTTTTGAACATCCCGATGACCATTCAGTTGGTGAGGTGGCGGTGCCATGAGGGCGCCACTCAGTCACAGTGGAACACACTGGAGGGGGGTTTGGCCTCTGTCGCAGCTTCCGTTGGCTGGAATCATGGAGGTCACACCGCCTCCCTTCCCACAGCTGGTCATCGTGCTAACCCCCTTCTTCCTTCATAGCGGCTGATGAGACGCGGTATTCCACTTTCGGCATGCTTCGACCTGCTCGTGGCCTTCCATGGTGGCGCAAGGATATCAAGATAGTAGAGGATTCGCACCGGGTTCGTTTGGCCCGAGCCCTCCATGTTAACTCATAATCATGATCTGAGTTAACGGTTTAATAAAGATTGAATTATAAAACAGGATTAACCACACAAGATTCCAAACAGTAGCCTCCCGCAAAGACGAATGAGTCGTAGGTCAACCCGTTAGTCTGTTGTCCTGCATTTTTCTTACAGTTTCAAGAATGGGGAAGAGAGAATAGAAAACGGGCAACCAAAATAACGCTGACCTTGAAACGTTTGAGAGAAGTTTTGGTTTAGGGAGCCTCATTGTTAGTCATCCCCACAACAAGATTTCCTCACCACTGCTCAAATATAAAACTCTGGTTCGGGGTTTCAGTGTCGTACGTCACCTCATACCGGGGTCGACTCCATCCTCTAAGGTCTCAGTTTTATGGCACTCCAACAGAATATCTTTTTTTTGTTGAAGTTTTTCTGACACACCTACCCCACACTCTATATATACAGGGGAGGGGAGAGTAAGTAACAACGCAGGGAGTTAATGGGGATCATATATTAGGAAGCTTCATAATCCCTCAATGATGTCATTAATGAGGATTTTCCAAGTCAATCAATTCATTGGCCTGACTCACCATAGGTCCCACACTCCTCTTGTCTGTTAGTGGAAATGAAAAGAAAAATAAAATAATAATATTATTTTATTTATTATATTAAATCATTCGAAAAAATAAAATTTTCTCTGGACAAACTATAGTCGATGTGAATCCTACCTTATGCAAATCCTGGTGCTGTAGATTCTACTATTCCCTCAAAATTTGAATCCAAGAAACAGTTCATTGTTTAGAAAATACCGCTCCTGTGTTTACTGAACATACCTGAATAAAAGTTCTGTATATTATTAATACTCACCCTCAACCTGTTTTGAATTAGTTTAGGCTTTTCATAAGTGAAACACGCCCCAACGAATCCAACAGTACTCTAAAATTTCCAATACGTGTTAATGATTAGAAGTTATGGATTTTATAATAAAATAATTGTCATTGAATTATTTTATTTACAGGAAAAAACTAACTTTAACTGGTGGCCCGCACCAACCAATATTATTATCTTCCTAAAAAGAGTATACCCACATGAGTTCAACAGTGGTCTATGATTTATAACTTGAGTTTCTATTCGTGAGTTATATGCATTTAAAAATAAAATAATTTTATTTACAGTTATGCCATTTTTGGTTTTTCTCACAAGAGGCCCGTACCGACTAAACTTAAGTCGCTCCTATGGTAAACCTGCCATCCTGAGTGCAATAGTGCCCTCATATTTCTAATCCATGCAACCATTCAAGAGTTATTCCACTTTATTAGGAAAACTAATTTCGTGCGCTATTTGAAGTTTAAAAAAATCTCGACGGATCATTCCAGGAACTCCGGGCCTTGGAATCCCACGACATCAGATATCACGGTCTCGTAATATTTCAATATAATTAAAAAAAATTATACAAATATTTCAGGACATTACAGTGTTATTATAAAAAACCCAGCATTTCATAATAAATATATATTTTATTATAAAAGTGAAAAATAACATATTTAGAATATTATTTAGAAAATATTAGTATTATTTTCGGAATAAGATCATCGAAATTATTTAATTGTGACATATTTATAATTTTCATAGAGAGTTTATTTTTTTGGAAACAATTAAGTACAATATAAATATACTTTGTGTTTTATGACATCATAATGACCCAATATTGATGTAATAATTACTATAAATATGATCCATGACCAAATTTATTTCTTCATATAATATAATTTGATTTTAGGATTATTTATTTTATTTTTTAAATCCATTATGAATCATCCAAAACTTATAATATATTTTATGGTTTGAAAATCCTTTATTTAAGAGTGTGACTCACCTAAAAATTAGTAATGGAATTATAATATTATGTTCATCCCATTACCTTATAAAATACTTAAAACCATGCCCATTTGGATGTCACCATAGAGAAAAACCATTGGATGGTGTTTGGTTATGGATATATTATTATGTAGAGTCTAAACCATAAATAATAAAGAAATCCCTCTTTTAACAATATATAATCACCAAAGATCCCATTTCACTTAACTAAATCTTTATAGAACATGACCCAAATCTCCCCTCTAATCCCTATGTTCTTCTCAAGGCACCCCAATTTCTAAATAAGCCTTTCCCAACCTTTTGAGTCATTCACTCAAGTAAGGGTTCCTCCACCATCCTCTTTTAACAAACTCTATTTTTTTATTACGTCTTTTAATTTCAATTTAAATATGTTGGAATATGTTCTTCCATATCCACCTTATTGAACATTGGATTTGTAAGTTGTGATTTCCCATTTCACAATCATTTCCCCTCATATAAACCATTTTGTACACCTGTTAGCATGCCATAATTTTGAAAAGGATCATTCCTATATCTTATATCTTAAAGATTATTTAATATTATATAAATTCTATTTACAATTCCTAATTTTGGAATATTTATTTACTTTTCCCTATTACTTTCAATTTCATATATAAATGATAAAATTCTATTTTCGCACTAATCATCCAATTTTATGAATTTTTATGTGACGATGTTATGCAACAAAAGTTTCATAGTGATTTTCTATGCCACATCATTTATGTAGTGAATACCATAAAAAAATTTCAATCAAAGGTATTAAACTTTATGCTCATATACTCTCAAATTGGGGACTTAAATGTATTTATTCCATAGTTCGTGATCACGAAATTAATTACGATGATGAATGATTCCATGTCGTGTGAACTTTGTGGAAGAGTTAAGGATGAGTACGAAATGAATATGATGGTTGTTCCCAAATAGATATCCAATGTGTTGGGTAATGTTTAGTATCATGGTACATTGTATTGGGATAGGGATAAAACCTAATTACTCTATGGGACATTTTCCACCATGATGTATTGGAGGGTTTAGCCATGGTATATGTTTATGATGGAGTGTTTTAGGTACATTACAAATTTCCAATTTTATGAATATCATGTTATATCATGTCATATTTTTCACATTTATGATTCACACACTTTCAATGATTCATTGATATGCATATTGTTTAATATGTATTGCCCTCTTCACATTATTCCATGTTTATTCCCTTATGAGGATTTATATATCACTTTTTTCTTATATTTATTCCCCTGCTTATCCCATGAAGTTTGAAGTACTAAGGAATATTATGAACTTGTTAAGGAGTTTTTCATTAAAGAAGGTGTTTTTTATGATTTAATTTGTTATTAAATGTTACTAATTCGAAAATACAGTAGAATTATTTATCTTTTTGGTAGTATTATGTGTAATATTATGAAATAAATAAATTATTAATGTTTAATAAAGATATTGGTAGTTATAGTTGGTATCAAAGGAAAGGATTTTTTATTTTTGGGATTATGATTAGACAACTATAGTGAAATATTTAGGGATAATACTATGTGCATGAAAACATTACTAATTTTTTTTTGTGTAAATTAATTGGTTTATCATGAAAATATATCCATTTCTACATAGTATAGGTGGGAGTGGTTCTTGCACTGATTTACCTAGGAGTAATAACACCGACAAGGTGTTCTCGGCCGGACTAAGGGAAACCTGGTTCATGAAAATGGCCCTTATTATGCACATGGTTTGAAACTACAATGGATATGCTTTGGTAAATTAATAAGATCATTTTGAACAATTATTAAGAAAAAAATTTATATAAGAATATATTTAAGGAAATAGATCATGGAAAATATTGATTAAATCTGAGAAACTCATATGTTAATGAAGTAAATGGAATTTATATGTTATCCCTTCAAAATTAATTGATTCCATTTTATGAGTATAAAAGTTTAAAAAAATCACCCATAGTATTCATTTTATTATATCCAATAGATAAAAATTGGAATAATTGGGTATAAAATCAATGTGATGGGAAAGGTGATGACTTCCACAACCAGATTCCAATCCAAATGGGATGAGGAATCCCAAAAATTAGGACGATAATCTCTCAAATGACATAGGTTATGAATTGAAACCTCAGTTAGAAGGAGATTCAAAACCTCTATAAAAGAGAAAAATCCACAATCGAGATCTTTATGTGAAAATGTCCTCCCACATTTAATGGACCATATGATCCCTTAATTAAGGAACAATGGATCAACTCCATTGAGAATATCTTCTCCAATCATAAACGTTTTTAAAAATAGAATTTACATTTGGTTGTTTATCATATGGAGGGAGAATCTGATCAGTGGTGTAAATTGATCATTAATATAAAGTATGAGGAGGATATCAGTGTAATTCATTGTAAGGAATTACATAGAATATTATTTGATAAACATTTTCCTTACACTCGCTGTCTTCGAATGGAAAGGGATTTACATTCAATCCAGAAAAAAGACAATAAATATATTTGGGATTACAATGAAAACTTTAAAAGGCATTTATGATACAACTATAGTTTTTTCATTACCCCAAAATATATTTTTTCCCACTTCATTTGTGAGATAAAACCAATTCTTTTAAAATTATTAGCTATTCATGACTTTGATAGACCTGAGAAAATTTTATGATGTGCCTTCAATGTCGGGATGGAGATCAACAATCTTAATGGTATCATAGGGATAATAAATGTAATGTGAATTTTAATTATGGTGGTTTGATAGAGAAGTCTAAAAATTCCAATACATTCCAAAATCTATACATTCAATGCTGTATAAAGTATAACCTTGAATATTTTCTAAACATAATGAATAAATGATTTAGTTTTGGGAAAGAAGAACATCTGACTAATATTTTCTAATAAGATAAACCTTCTAATGTGATAGTGGAAGATAATTATTTAGTAAACCCTCATATCGTTGTTCATTTATTCAAATTAAAACAACCATGGAACTTTTCAAATAACTTCATATTCCAAGGGCTTTCAGAGATAACCAACAACCTCCGGGGAAGAAACAATGAGTTGTTTCTATCACAATCGCTCATGTAGATCCAAAAAATGAAGTGTTAATTGGTATGATAATAATTCATTCAATAATATTTAATTTATTTTTTATTATGGTTCTACACATTTATTCATATCAAGAAGTTTTAGTAGAACTATTCAAAAACCACGACAAATATCTAATGTAGAGTTATCAGTGCAGAGGAAAAATAGGGAAATTTTCACATCCAAAGTATATAACACCTCCACTATCATAATTTGTGGGTTGAATTCTCAAAAAACATTTTCTTACTACATTTTGTATAATTTAATGGAATCGTGGGCATTGATTGGATTTCCCTATATAGATCCAAAATAAATTCTTGCAAGAATTTAATGTCTCTCTATTTTGGGAATCGACCCCCAATTATGTACATGTGAGAGGAGCATCATGAAGATTCTTTAACACCATCATCTCAAACATGTATATTTTTTTCCAAAGAGAAATCTTATCTATATTTAATGTTTTATTTTATGAAAGGATCATCCTAAAAACAAAACTATTATGATGGAATACACTGGTGTGATTCCTGAGGAAATTCATAGTCTTCTTCTTAGCCAAAAAGATGAATTTTCAATCAATATTATTCTTAGGGATTTTCCAATATCTAAGACTCTATATAGGATGTTTATAATGGAACATGAGAAGGTAGAGAAAAAACTATTGGAAAATATTGATGAAGGGTTTATACTCAAAGGTGCTCCATTATAGGGTGCACCGGTCATTTTTGTCATGAATAAGGATGGGTCAATGATCCTTTTAATTGATTATTGTGATCTAAAAAAGATGATGATAATGAAAAATTATATTTTTCTATGGATTTTTGACGTGTTCGAGATGATACACAAAGAAGATATCTCTCCAAGGTGGATATGCAGTCTGGATATTACCATGTTAGGGAGAGGAAGGGGATATCCCCCAAACATATTTTTTTACAAGTTACAGGCATTATGAATTCATATTAATTCCCTTCAGACTCACTAATGATATATAAATCATCATGGACATTATAAATAGAGTCTTTATATATTAACTGAAATGAAATTTGGTAGTATTTATAGTTGGTATTCTAATATACTATAAATCCAAGGAAGAGCATGAGATTCATCAGAGCACTCTGTTAAAGGCCTTAAAAAAGGATAATAACTATGGGAAGTATAACCAGTGTGATTTATCATGGAATTATGTCTCATATTTGGGAAATATCATCATATTTAATGTGATATTATTGTATTCTTTGAATAAAAAGAAGTAGTTGAAGGATGTAAGATACCATCATCTATGATATATATTTGTAGTTTCCAAGTGTTAGTTGGATATTCTCACTAATTTGTGGGAAATTTATCATGACTGTCAGGACCTCTTAATAACATAACTGAGAAGGAGGTCAAGTATTATTGGAATTATGAATGTGAAGAAAGATTTATTAAGTTGAAAATGAGGCCTACCACTACCCATGTGGTCACACTCCCCACATTTGAAGAAATTTTTTGTAGATTTCCGAAATGATTCAAAAAGGGTATTAGGCTATGTATTGATGAAAAATGGAAAATTCCTATCCTACTATTCAAGGAAGTTGAATGTTCTTAAATAGAACAAACCAATGCATGGTATAATGTTTTTTGGAGTGATATTCACACTGAAAATTTAGTGGAATTATCTCTTTAGGGAGATGTGTGAATTATATATATATATCACAAAATTTTAAAATATATATTCTATCAAAAAGGGATTAATATTAACCAATGAACACTGTAAGATTTGATCAAGGACTGTGACTACACAATTAACTACCATCATGATAAAACTAATAATGTGGCAGATACTCTATATAGATAGTTGGTAGTAATTATATCATTGATGAGAATTGATATGGTTCCATTCTTCATAGAATTAAATTAGATAAAAAAGGGAATCATAAATTAAGTAACATCATTAATCCATTAACAATTTGGTTTTCAACCATATCTTCTTGAAATGTTAAAGGATTCTAAAAAATTATGATGTGGGAATTCAGAAGAAAGTGGAAACTATATGAAAAGTGAAATCATTGGTGTTCAATGTTAATGAGGAATGAATTGTGAGATATGGTCCAAGACTATGCATTCCATCAAATCATAATTTAAAGAAAGAACTATTGGATTATGAACATGGTTTGACGTTCTCTATTCCCATATTAAACACAATGATGTATTGAGATCTTCAAGAAACCATTGGTGGGACAACTTGAGGAAGGAGATCGCTGAATATATGTCAATGTGACTAGAATATCAGTAAGTGAAGGCATAATGATTTAAGTCTAGGTGGATGATGAAACCATTACCCATACTGACATGGAAATTGAAAAACATCCCGACATACTTATTTAATGGAATTTCAATGGCGTCAGAGGGAAATAATGAAATATAGTTTATTGTGGAACATCTTAAAAAGAAAACACCCTTTATTAGGATTAGATGAGATTTATCATCTGATCAACTTTCATTGATTTACTTCAGGGAAGTGATTAGGATTCATGGACTACCACTATCTATTATGTCCGATCGAGATCCATGATTTACCTCTATGTTTTTGAAAAGTATCTATTATAATATAAACACTAATATAAACTTTAGTATGACTTGTCACCCTAAAACTGATGACCAATATGAGAGGACTATCTAAAAACTTGTGGACATGTTGTTATCATGCTCAATTGACATCAAATGAGGTTAGGATCTTCATTTTCATGTATTGAAGTTATCTTTCAATAATAGCTTTCACATGAGTATCCAATTGTCTCCCTATGAAGATATTTGGGGGAAGAGGTTTATTACACCTATATGTTTGGATTATGTTGGGGAACATAAACTTCTAAGTCCTGAAATGGACTAGGAATTGGTGTAAAAGGTTAAAACCATTTAGCAGTACATTAAGGAAGTACATAGTCGATAAAAGAGTTATGCTGAAAATAGTTGACGAGACTTATAATTTCATGTTATAAACAAGGTATTCCTATGTTTATCACCATGGAAGAATGTTATTATATTTGGGAATAATGTAAATCTTTTTTCAAGGTACATCAATCCTTTTGAGATCCTTGATCACATCAGAATGGTGGCCTGTAGATTAGCACCCCACCCACCCCATCTCAAGTTCATGATATATTCCATGTATCCCTATTTACGAAGTAAATAGAAGACCCATCACAAGTACTCAATCCATAGGTGGTACCAATGGATAATGACATTTCTTTAGAATAGTATCTAGTTAACACCTTATATCGTAGTGAAAAAGTTCTAAGAAATAATTTGATGCCCCTTGTCAATGTAATGTGGGGAAACCAACTGTTTGAAGAAAAATTGTGGGAACCATAGGAGATGATAAAGAATAACTACCCTCAACTATTTTAGTGTGGGAAAAAAATTAAGGAGAATGTTATAATGGGGGAAATATTTTAATGACTAACACTGTTATAAAAAAATTCACCTTTTGTTTTAATTAAATGTATTCTTAATAAATATTGTTATAGAAACCAAATGAACTTATTTTTAAATTATATCCAATTGGATTTAAAAGAATATTTTGTATTATTACATTTTATAATATACCCATTAAGTAGTTATCATTTGATTAGTATAAATATTGGGTTTTAACAATCCTATTGGAATAGAAAAAAGAAGTGATGGCCACAACTAGTTGGATCGTACCCTATGAAGCCCATTTATTAGAGATTAAACATGAGATAGAATCGATATTAGGTTTTAACAATCCAATTGGAATAGAAAAAAAGAAGTGATGGCCTCAACTAGTTGGATCGTACCCTATGAAGCCCATTTATTAGAGATTAAACATGAGATAGAATCGATAGAATTTTCCCTTAACCATTACTAAGATGATATCCAATAACTTAATAATGATATAAACTCTTTATGGGAAAACTTCAATCTCACAAATATCACAACCCAAACCGTGCTCACTGAACCATCCCATGAAAGTCCCACCATCACACACCATAATCTTATGTCCTATATTTGTGTACTAAAGGAATATTTACCATGATCTTAGAATTATAAATATGTTTATCATTTTTTATATAATAATTAATATATTTTCTTCCTATTATTGTTAAATTGAACATATTTTTTATTTTTATATAATAAATCACTAAATAAATTTTTGGTTGATTTTAAAATTCAATCATAGAATTAATGAAATTATTGTATTTTTTAAATAAAATATATTCATAAAAAATATTATTAATAAATTTTTTTTATCAAATTTAGATGATCATCTAATCCATTATATTATTTATAAGTTTTGGAAAACTGTTATTGCCAAAAAAACAAAGAATTTCTTAATATATGTCCATTTTATTGAAAAAGTTAAAATAAAATAGTTATAAAATTATATAGATAAAATTGTTATTATTTTTGGAAAAATAGTTTCAAAATAATCCAATGGTGTTTGTTTCATAATTTTATGAGAAAGTCCAATTTTTTGGAAAAAAATTAAATACTATATAAATATAATTTGTGTTTTATGACCTCAAAATGAACCAAGAGTGATGTAATAATTATAAAAATTGGATACATGAAAAAATATATTTCTTCCAATATAATAATGTTATTTTATGTTCATTTTATTTATTATGTAAATCCATTATGAATCATCCAAGACATGTAATATATTTTATGGTTTTAAAATCATTTCTTTAAGAGTGTCACTCACCTCAACCTAATCGGGGGAATTATAATATTATATTAGGCCCTTGACCATATACAATAATGAAAAAAACTCATAATTAGTAGACTAAATGTGCCAAAACTAGGGTATAGTTTGTGGTTTTGGATATTTTATTTTGTAGAGTGAAAACCCAAAATAATATAGAAATTTTCATTTTCCTTATATAAACCCACCTACAATCCCATGTTTCTCACTATAACTCCATGGATGGTGACCAAATGCTTACATAAACTCCCTAATTCCCTCCCATGGTGCCCCCAAGATCTCAATAATCCTTTCCCAAGCCTTTGGAGCCACACACTCAAGTAAGGGATGATCCACTATGCTCTTCTATCAAGCTCTCCTTTAATGTTATGAATTTTAATTTTAATTTTCATATATTGGGATATTTTATTACATATCCCCCCTTACGTACCATTTTATTTATAAATATAGAGAGACCCTTTAACTATCATTTTTCCACATATGAACCCTTATGTACACCTATTACCATGCTGAAAGTTTGTAAGGTTTGTTTCTATTCTTTTTTTATTAATGTTTCTTCAATATCATATGAATTCTATTTCCCATTAATCATGTTTGGAAATGTATTTTCATGTATATGTTACATTAAATTTCATGTCTTAATAATTAAATATCATTTTCGATCTCATAAACCAATTTTATGAATTTCTACGTGAGGTTGTTATGCTACCGAAATTTCACAATGATTTTCCATGTAAAAATAATTTTGTAGTGAATACCATATAGGTTTTTTCTATCAATGTCATTAATATTTAGGAATACAGAGTTATTGATTTTGAAATTAGAGTTATCTATTCCATATTTCATGATCAAGGAATAAATTATTATGATGAATGAATCCATGTTTTATGATCTATGTGGCACACTTAAGAATGAGTATGAATTAAATAATATGGGTGCTCCGAGATAGCGCTTCAATGCATTTGGTAATACTTAGTATTGTGATACATCATGTTGGGATAGGGAGTGAGCCTGATTCTTTTATGGGACTATGTCCAGTATGATATTGTGGTGGGTTTAGCCTTAGCATATGTTTATGATGTAATGTATTGGGTTGTTTCCATATTTCCGAGGTTATGATTATCTTTTTATATCATGTCTCTTTATTCATATTAATTTTTCCTACACTTTTTATTAATCATTGATATTTATATTGATTAACATGTACTATCCTATTAATTTTATTCCATGTTTATTCACTTACTTTAATTTATAGCTCAACCCTTTCTTATTTTTTCCCATGTTATTCCATTCAGTTTTATGTATGAAGGAATATTATGTACTTGTTAAGGAGGTTTTTACTGAAGATAGTGAATTTCATGTTTTAAGTTGTAATTTAATGTATCTAATTCCCAATAACACAAGAAATTTTAAACATTCTGGTGGTATTAAGTGTATTCTTATGAAACAAATCATGTATTAATGTGTAATAAAGTGTATAGTTGTTATTTTTTTCATTAATGATATAAACATTAAACTGTTGTTTTTTGGCCTTATGGAGTTCCATGATGACGGGAAAGGGTAGGTAAGCTATATCTATTATGATTGATTTCTGTCTAGGGGAAATGATGATTTTTTAATTATCTCATAAAATGTTGGAAGTAGTTCTGAGTCACTATAAATGTTTTTATAATCAATTTATTCTCTCATTTTAGGTTATGGGTGTTGATTATTTTTTCAATAAGGACTAAATTTTTTATCACATCATCAATTGGGCAAGGAATGTTTGAACTGATGACTGTTATACTTTTCTAGATCATTAATGTCATTGATTAGTGGATTAAAAGTTCCAATCACCATCTATCTTGATGTTGATTCCCAATGTGTTACATGTTTACTAATTGAGTAGGTAAAAACCATATCCTTCCCATAATATTGAATGAATTTAAATTTTTATTGATCCTGAAACATCATTGTTGAGTATCTACTTTATATTATAGATCCCCAAGATAAGGTGTTTCGAATTAAAAAATTTACATCAGTCTAGGTACTCTAGATGTAATGGTGGTATATCAATGTAACATTGGTGTGGGAAAAATTGATGAAGTATTATTTTATTTCACTTTTATGAGTCTATAATCATGGGAAATTTTTAGGGGATGAATGTTCCATGAATGGAATAATTATGACAGCCAACGGGTCATATGTATGCTTAATCTTGATCTTAAATTATATCTTTTTAAGTTATAGATTATTTCAAGTGTTGGGTTAATGAATTTATAAATTTGTGAGAAATGTACCAGGTATATGATTGATAAATGGTTAGAAGTAACTATGTGATATGGTTATGTTGGAACTAGATGTGTTTGGCATGGATTGAGATTGGTTTATAACCATGAATGTCACCAAGGAATATGTACAGCTGAAGGGACGATAAAGTGTGGAACACTTGGAAAACTTCCTTGTTTGTAATGGTGATGTTTTAAAATACCATTTATTATTGATTTGTTGTTAATAAGTGTATGACCATTCTTGTATGTTTCCAGATCTAGTCCCCTCATCTTTCCCTAGGTTCTCAGAGATGTCCATATGAGTACTAAGGATGATATTCCAAAAAAAGAAAAAATTCTTATTTTTTGTTACATCCCATCGACAAGAGTAGTTTAATGGGATGTGAGCACCTTTTATCCTTTTAAAATAGTGAGAAAGTAGAATCATAGTAATGAAAAATGTAAATAATTAGGCGTCTTCTATCAATAACTAACTCTTATTCCTTATGATATTTCAGATCTATCACATACACTAGAGGACCCAATGACTGATGTTGCTGGTACTATGAATAATGAAGATAAAGGTTCCCTAGATTATATAAAGAAGGTACTAGGGATACTCTTGATTTCAAGGGTCCAAAAGGGTTGTAACTATAGAAAAAAAGTGGTTGATACTGATGGAGGATCTAGTTTGGGTCATCATCCCACCATCTTGGATACCCCAAATGGTGAGGATACTAAGAATCCTAGAGTAATATATTTTTAAATAATGGAATAGATCTATCAATATATTGATATTCCTATATCCTTAGAGGTGATTTTGGATTTAATAAGGAATTGGATGGAAGTCAGTTTCCTTTTTCTTATTTTTTAAACATGGAGGACCTCCTTACCATTGATTCCAAAAATAAATGACCTGTACTTATGCATCTTTTTCTATAAAAAATGTCACAAATGAAACCAATGAACTTGGAATAGGGGGGCCTCCTACATCCATTTTGAATGTATCACAATTTGAAGGTGGTTCTAAAGAGAGTAACTTTTACTAGCCTTCCCCAGAGGGTACCGGGAATATTCATGAAGATCCTCCTCATCATGAGGTCATAACTCAAACAAATAAAGAAATAAACACTAGGGAGTTATCCATTCAATAAAAAGATCCATCAATGGGTGAGTTCCATAATTGATTAGATCCAATTTTCTTCTATCTCTTTAACACATCAATATTCTTAATAGATATTCAATAATCTTTTAGTTCCATCATTTTTTGTGGCCGCACCCTATGGGGAGGCCTCCACCCCAGCTCACCTAATAGTGAAAGGCTAGGATGAAGTCATTCATAGATAGGGAAGAATTTTGTGTCATAAGAGAACTAATTATGAAGTACAACTCTCATCTCTAGAAAATATTTATTGAAATAAAGGAGGATTAACATGGTTTCATGGCACACCATTAGTTCATATAGTATAAAATTTAGGATTCAGTATCAAGAAATCCAATGGAGGGTCTATATTCACAAATCCTTAAAATGTAATGTATTTTTATCATGAGGGGTATTTTTTATTTGATTAATGCATGGTATAATTTCAATGAATGAGATCAATTGTTTATTGGATAAATATCATGAGTCATAATATCTATTTATCAAAGCAAGTATTCTCACCAAAATTGATGATATCAGATCTACATGATCATTGAAGGAGCTGAACCACTACATGAATTGGAGGAGTACAAACAATAGACTAAAAATAAATATCTTAATATTTATCCTGAAACATTATAAAGATACTTATAGAGGGGATCTTATAAAACATCACCATTCATTGGAAGAGGTATAGACTGAAGGAATGACTAATATTATGGTTGATATATAAGATATTTTCATTACTGAAGTAGCTAAGACTAACTGAAAATATGATATTTAATAGGATATTGATAAGGACCAAAATAACCTTCATCAAATTAAGTGTTATGTGAATTTTTTTTTGTAAAATATAATAGATGGTCTCTAACATGGGAATGTTCCTCTAATTTTTTCTCCATGAATATAAATAATATTATTCTCAATATTTTATATCTTCTTCCTTAGTTTCCCTTGAAATTATAACATTAAACTAAATAGTTTTTTTACCTAAATGTACATGTATCAATGTTTCATATTTAGAATGATATAAATAGGTTGGTGCTCTAATTTGTTCCTTGTTCTTGTACATAGAAACCACAGTTTGATTATTTAAAGAATTATGTAATGAATTCTAGGGACTTTTTGATCTTTTTTATTATCACCTTAATTTTTTCGAAATCTATATATGAAAAGGCATAGTAATTGAGGAATTCCATTTTATTAGAAAACAAATTTTATATTTTCAACCTAACAAATTTTATAAATCATTAATTTCATTGCTACTTTTTTCTCTAAAACCATGTGGAGTTCACATATAGTGAGATAAAACTATAATATTTATCATGGTTTCCTTTTGTGGGTATTAAAACTATTGATTATGATGATTATTTTCATGGGTTGTTTATATTCTTAAAAGATTAACTAATGAAACTTGTGTTTTAAGAGTATTATATTTTACCATTAGTTATGGGATTAACCACATTGGGGTGTCCTTATGGCTAAGAATGTTTAGACATTTTTCAAATGTGAGGAGTAAAATTTTAGGTCATGATATTGAGATTTCCATATTTAATGAAATGATATGAGACAAGTATATATGGAATGAATGTGGATCCTGTTTTAAATGAGGTTTCTAGTACGATATTGTTGGGACATATATAGACAGAAGAGGACTATCCTAACGACAATGGTTCATCGGGTCGGTAGTCCTTTTTTAGGTGAATTATGAAATCCTAATTGGGGAATATAAATGCATAGTCAGAACATTATTGTACTATACTATCAAACATTATATTAACGATGACTGAGGAAGGCTTACGAAGATTCAGATTTCTCAAGACCATGAAGGGTATATTTTAAAAGGAATGTGTTTATGAATATAGGAAGCAACTAGTTTGGCACTGGCCATGAATGAGGAACTAGTCATACAAAAATTTTATTTCTATGTAAAATGGGGTGTTATATTTAGATCATGAGTTTAAAAATGTGTCTTATTGGAATAATTTTATAAATTCCCACCCATATCATTATTGTTTTTGTGAATGGAGGGTCACACACACTTTTGTTATTGTAGTAGTTAGACCAATAATAAAGTATATAGGAATAATCGTGTACCTTATGGAGATGATAATCATTCCATATGTGGTTCTTGACAACCAATTACATTTATTAATATTAATTTAAAATTTAGATATTTTTTTCAATTTATATTTTTTGGACTCAGAAGAGGGATCCAAGTGACACTACATGTCATGATGAAATGATAATCCATCCACATAAAGTAATTTGGGGATATGAAATGATTGAATAAGATTATAAAGAAAGTATTATACTAGATTAGGGTCAATTCATCTTTTAATATAATGTTCTTAAACTAGGACATGAACTTTATTGTTTAAAAATTATAGAAATTATCTTTAAGGATGGAATTTATTGTCATTTATCTTTGACTAAATGAATGGAAATATTCTATTTCGTAGTGATATAACCAAGAATGTTCACTAATTTTTATGTGTAGAGAGGTAATGTAATAAGATATATTGATAGAAATTAAGGATATTAAATTATATATGTGATATATGTTAATAAATAAAAAAGAAGAATGTTTGAGATGTTGTTTCTAGCAGGATATTTTTTGTGCTTACAGAGATAGAATATGTTTCCACTCATGATAGTGGTGACACTAGTTGCTACACCTTTCTATGGGTTACATGTGAAGAGCTAGACTAGGGCATATTATCCACATTAAAAACATATTTTTCCATAGTTATTAGAAATTATATCATAGATGGATATGGAAAACATTTGGAGAGTTATATTTCCCCAGACATAAAGTTTGATTTGTGTAAGGAAGGTGCCTGAGTATAGACGGAGGAATTTAATTCAAAATCACCCAAACATGGGGAAAATGGTTCCTACTATGTATAAACCATACATAGTGATGGTGATTATAAAGATATATATATATATATTGTGTGTAGTCCCATGTCATAGGATCTGGTCATCTCCATGTATATTCTCATGGTGAGAATCAAGCCACATGTATTTCTAGGGTAGATTACATGCACTGATCGAATACGAGTGTGATGTGGGGGAATTGATTTTGAATATTTGATCATGAGTGTGGTGAGAACCTACAGTTAAACATATTATGTATATCTAGATTATAAATTGGAGGGTGGATAATTTTTCATTGTGGAAGGAGTAGGATGTATAATTTGGGCTTCACTATGCATCTCATCAATAAGATAATCAAGAAAAACATTGTTCATGGATGGGGGTGTGGTGGGTGTCCATCGACCAGGATAGTAGTTCTATCAGGTTAGGTTCATATTAATGCATAATTATATTTAATTCAAAAGAAATTAACATTGTAGTTAAACATCATGAGAAAAAGTTGTTTGATGTGCTATTTAAGGTCGTTCATCAAAGTCCATTATAACCTTGATATGAACACATACATATTGGTCATGGGCGGAAACCCTTATCGAAATATCTAAGAACACATGAGAATGATAAATTTTAGAAACAAGGAGTTTCATAATTTTTTCACCACAAATAGTTAATAAAAAAAGGAAATGATAATTTTAATCATGTGGTGGAAATGCTAGAATGTATGATCTGTGAGTAACTATATATCTCATAGGGGTGAGAATAATGTCATATGAATTTCATGGAAAATCATATCATTGAATGAGAGGGATTTTAAACATTGTTTTATTATTGTGTTGGATGGATGAATGTGGTATTTCATTTTTTGCTCTCATTTCTAAGACCATAAATGATGGAATAGATGAGTAAAATAGGTCTTATTGGGCCCATGTTGTCCTGAAACATTAAGAACATGACGGTGGAAATTATAATCCATAATCTTGGGTGTTCTCAGATTTAGATAATTGGTATGGGAAAATTATGCAAAGAGTCACCATAGAAAATGTCTGAAAACAATTTATAGTAATATTGTTTTCATGGATTACTAATAGAGATGGTGTTTCTCATGAGCAAGAAGGTTCCACTTGTAAAGCCAGATTAGCTATTCTTATGCATAGTAAAAAAACACGTGTCCATATTAATTAGGCATTATATCACTTATATATGGAAAAATATTAGGGAGATACTTATATATAAAGAATCAAATTTATATTTTTAAAAGGGATGTGTCTGAACACAAAAAAATCATTTGGACCATTATTAAGTGTGGAGTGTGAATTTCCATGAATATATTTTTTTCATTGTTTGTATGTAAGAGAGTTAATATTTCACATACATCGTTGTCTATACCAATACATAAAGTCTAGGAATCACTACGTTTCCCATTGATATGAAAATCAAGAAACACATGGTTCTAAAATGGGGGAGTGGTGGGAGAACAGAACCAAGGAATTTTATCTAAATAATGATGGACCATAATTTTTTATTGATTTATTTTTCCGAAAAAGGATTAAATTTGGATTTTTTTAAAACACGAGGAATTGAAATTTTCAGAGAGTTTAATATAATATTGCTAGGAGGTTAATCTATGTATTTTAGTGTCTTACAACTTATACTATTTTGTTTTTTAGTTATAGATAGTATGACTAGGATCATATGTCATTCC
Source organism: Viscum album (assembly GCA_963277665.1). Classification (NCBI taxonomy): domain Eukaryota; kingdom Viridiplantae; phylum Streptophyta; class Magnoliopsida; order Santalales; family Viscaceae; genus Viscum; species Viscum album. The sequence continues at coordinate 1,473,321,911 of OY728158.1, forward strand.
TTTTAAGGTAATGTGAAGAAGACTAGTTACATGATTACAAAAAGTATTTCATGAGAATCCTTTCATAGGTAGGGTCCATAACATTCCATCCATCTATATATTAAAGGATTAATATAAGTTAGAGTTGACCCTATGCATGGTATAATGTCCTTACCACACTGCCTCGTGTTTTGAACATTCCTTACTTTGTATCATTGGGGTCCTATAGAATAGTACCAAATCTCCCTAGAGGAACAAATGGAGGCGGGCTTTCATGTAAAAAATGTGATATCCTAATTTATTGGAAGTCAATTTGACGAAAATTATATAGACTTTTATCATCATGTCACCACAGTTCATCCAGACATTTTAGGTATTGCTCATCTGTGGATAGATGATCGTATACAACAATGTGAAGAGAGGGAAATTAGACTACAATAGGCTGAATTGTTTCTATCACATAATCCATTGAATAAATGGTCTTCTATGTGGAGGTATGGGTTTTCTTCTTGTATGTACACATGAAAAGAAAGAGATTCTCAAGAGAATATTTTTTACCTTTACCCACCATCTTCTACAGTATGTTTGATAAGGTCTTGATAAAGGTCTCTATCGAATAATTTTTGGTTTCATGATAGTGAGATTAATGGTTGGATTTGATATTATACTCTTGATACATCTTTTTTTAACTATGTAGTGTAGGAATTGGTGTCATTTTCCATTAGTATCATACATGGGACACTAGATATTGTAATTATATTAGATTTCACAAAGCTGAAAATTATTTTGGACATGATATCTTTGAGGGGTATATCTTGATCCAATTTGGAGAAGAAGTTAGTAGAAGTGAGTATTTATTTGAATTTCATGGTTAAATATAGAGTATATGGACCTAAAACACCCATTCCCCATATGTAAAATGGATAGGTTTATTTGGTTGTGTGTTGATGATTCAGGGTATAAGGGTTTATGTTTGGGTGCACACAGACGGAATGATCATTTTTGGTAATATTTGTGTAACACAACATCATTGAAGGCCATATGTATCAATGACGTTGAATTTTATGGTAAATATTCAATCCTGACTAATGGGAACCATTTTTCCATGTACATATATTACTCATGATAGAAATAATATATTCTATTTGAATTCACATTAGAAGGACTCCATCAAAGCCACTATTATAGAGGACTTTTTGGTGACATGATATTTCATAATGATTAATGTTAACTTGTAATAATTAGGTTTGATATTTTTTATATTTTTATAAAGGGAGTAATATGTTTTGAAGGTAGACTGATATGAGAATCATTCATTCTCTTGCAGGACTATCCGATTCATGGAAGGAATTAACCTCATTTAATCCTTCCATTTCATCATGAACAAATGGTGAGACCATTCGGAGGTGCACAATTTTAATGACTGTTTCATCAAGATATTTATTTGGAAAATCCATTGAAATATTTTCTAATAAATCATTTATAGAATTATATTATCATAGGACTCGAGTCAATGTTGCATCTAAGAGGAAGTTTTCTATTAGTCCTCATACATATTCATGCTGGAGGAATATCTCTTCCTATCAGATGGAATGATCACGGTATACCTTCTGGATTTGAAACCCTGAATTACATTTGACTATCATGTGGTATACTAGAATTTGATGTGACACTTCATTCCCGATAATGAGGGCCTAAAAAATTTTATCATTATTTTTTAATCTTTTAAGAGAAGGAAAATTATGGTAATTATACCTTTTTGTAGAGATGATAACGAATCCCAACCAGAATTTATTAATCTTGAGGTATTCCACGGATTTTGTTGACATGATTTTAGATACACATCCAAAATAAATCCTATATATGTGGGATCCATATTGGATAGGGAACATATCTTCATCAAGAAATTATCTATTTGATTATGTTGTTTCTATAGAGGGATGTTTTGTAAGGTTGACAACCAATTCATGGCATTTTACCTCTTTTTCCAGCATGATTTAAATTTCAAACTCCGTACATATTACCTACCAACATACCAATAATCTATTAAATATAGGATGAATACAAATTTGTTTTAGAGGGTTTTTAATAGAGATAAAATTTACAATGTAGTGTTTCTTGTAGTTTCATATTTTCTAAACTGTAAATATTCATGCCAGAAATATATGTTCAATATATGAGTAACATGTCTCTGTATTGAGAATATTTGACTAATATAATAGAGTTTGTTTTCATTCCCATAATATTTTTTTGAGGAATTACCTTAGTGATCTTTCTATGGATGTATCATACAAAATGGATGGCCTACCTTAATATGTTACTTTGACATTAAGAGACTCAATAGGTATTTCATGAGACATTCAAATGCATATGGACATTCGTTAGTCATCAAATATGTGACCACCCTTTTCTATATCCTGATAAAGGGAAATAATTTTCCTATATGGTTTTCTATGAAGTTCTAAATATTAGTATGTTTTCCCTATAATACCCTCAACTATTTGAGGTTTTGAGGTGTTTTCATAACAAGTATTTCTTTTTTCTTCATTAGACCGACTTCAATTCCACGATGGCATACCATGAAGTGGATAAACTATCATATGGTAACTTTAAAAGAACATTTAATTGGTTAGATATTTATGTTATGATGTCATTTTTTATTTATGATGTCCTCAAGATTGGTCAGGTGGTCATAACATTGTAGAGACATAACCAATAGATCATCAACATTGCACTAGATAATCTTTCTCCAAATGGGTTTGAAGATGTGATGAATGGAACATTTGAATGTAGAACCATAGTTATTAAAATTAAAAGGAATTACCTTATATAAACACACCCATTAGGTTGGTCTAAAATTGGATGATTTTTCATCTTCAGGGTCCATCCTGGTTTGGTTGTACTGTGGATATCCAAACATGAAGGAATATTCTTGATATCTAGTTGTAGTATCATCCAGTTTTTATGTGATCGGAATTGGGAAATAAAATTTCATACAATGTAAATTGATATATATAATGTTAATAATAACACTGATTTCCCAAATTTCCTTTTGATAGGGACTATATTTTCTAGCTATTTTGGGCACTAGACCACTTGAATGAAATTGGATTTTATAACATTATCAACTTCAAACTCAATTTTAGAGGCATGATATAGATGAATCCTTTTGGCTACCAGTTTATAAGCCTGATAGTTTTCTAGAAAACCTAGGTGGTGAGTTTTCACCTTGATATTAAGGCCCAACATTTCTATGTAATTCCTAGAAACCACATCCCATTGTTTCTTTAGAAAGGTGGTATATACATCTTTTTTTATAATTTATGGTGTCTCTTATCAATGTGGGTTGTGCAAAAATATTTATGACACTATTTCTATGTATATGTTCATCAATAGTGTTAGAGAAACCTTCCTAAAATAATGGAGGGGAATCTATGAGGTCCCCCTCTTCCTCGTCCTCTTCCTCATCTTCTTCAATTTTCACTTCTACGTTAATCTTAGGGGAAGAAGTTCATGATGTAAATTTCATAGATATATTATATGATTCAATATTTTTACATCTTAAAGATAAAGAAACTTCTTCTGACTCGATAGAAAATGCATGTTTTATTTTTCGGTCATGGGATGGGGAGGATATTTTACCTATGATTTTTCATAATTTCATAGAGTTTATGACCTTTTCAGTGCTACCAATCTCAGTCATCAGGACTGATTTCCTAAAAACGGTTTCATTTATGCTAAAATATGGGCTTATATATTTAATCAGATGGATGGTAATAACTTATTAATCACTTATCTATTTGAGATAATTGGATTAAGTCATTTTTAGACCATTTGGTGTAGTTACCCGGGTGGCATTTTCAGTCATAGATTGTTTGCCTTCCCCATGGTGGAATATTGAATCATTATATTTTTATTTTCAAGATTAATGTTGGGATCTATCACCAATAAATGTCCAAATTTTACAAATATTTTAATATTTGAGGAATTTGTGGTATGAAGGGATGGACACAACATGAGGATACAGCTAAGGCCTTCATAGAATAATGTTGATGGTCGTGTCATTCCAAACACCAATAAATTATATGTCAGATATGAGGACCCAAGACTGATCCCTATGATTGATTCTATGAGGGTATTTTTTATTCTATTGTCATATCCATATAGAATTTGGGAGGAAGGGGATTACTATACCTCACTATATTTTAGTCAGTGATGTATTTAGACAAGAATAAGGTTTACTTTGTAACCATTATTAATGAAATCCTTTTGAATATCAATGTAATTTATCTTGGAATACACATACAATGGTCTTATGTGTCCCTGAATAATGACACATTTCTCTTGATTTGTGAAATAGATAATCGTGTATAGTTCTATATGATCGATCTATACATGATATATTTGAGTATTAAAAACCTCAACATCAAATTCTTTAGGGCTCAACAAATCTATTATGAGTTATTTCCATAGGTATTTTGAAATATTTAGAGTGTTTAATTTCAACAATGTGGCAGGAACATGGGTCATTACATTAAAATATCATAATTCTAGGATAATGGTTTAAAATTCCTATAAGTAATCTAATTTTCACAAGTGATTCATCTGCTAAATTACTTGATGTGTCTAGATTTCCCCTTGGAATTGGATTGGAAAGCACTCTTTCCCTTAGTGGGTTTGGCTGAACATGTCTACATTCTTCCCAAGGTAGATCAAATAATTTAAACCCCTCTAATTTTTCATCTAGAATGATCAAGTCAGGGAAAACTGTAGAATATATGGGTAATTTTTTATTATCCTAATGGCCCCACTATAGGGATATCCCTAGAGTTTTGGTGGAATATAATGTCCAAATAGGGATGTGGACAACATATTTATTTCTACCGCAACTATGTCTTCCTTTGTACCCTCGTCTTCTATGTCTAATTCCTCAAGCCCCCCAATAAGGTGTAGGGAACTTGGGTTTATGAACATATTCATCATCTCATAAGTTACCCATTAATTTAATGAAATTAATTGACATAAATATTAGATATTATTATGATGGGGATTTCATCTTGCAGCTAAAATCTTGTGGTATGGTTTTTTTGGGGGCGGTGACCCTACATCCATGACTGAAGGTGTGTTGTCCAAGAGAGAAAAACCTAACTTTGGTCTTGGTATAGGCTCAAATTCGTGTGTTTGTTCTAATGTTTCGTGCATGTAATTTTTTAGAAGATTGGCATTTCTAGGGTTTTGGTGCTAAAGGAGTTTACTATGATGTATTAGAAGTGAATGGTGGCACAATTGGTTGTTTCAACTATGCATATAGGATATAATGAGTCTAATTGATTTTGTATAGTCATGCACTCACTAAAATTGGGCACATTATATATGTTAACTTCCATCCATTTCCCATATTCCTCCAGAGTGGTGGCTAAAACACAAGATACTTGTGCTAGTGGTTTTCCCAACTTATCTAGCCTAAAGTCAACCATCATTTATAGGATATTTTTTAAAAAATGTTATGGATGGTGTGACCCAATATTTGGTGAGTGTTGAAATAATTATTGTGATTATAAAGGATGATATAGTTAGGTATTTTGAGTCCTATAAGGGTGAAAATGTTGTTTCACATTGCTGATAAGAAGTAGCTATGAACCTGCTCATCTCGGAAGGGGTGGATTTTTTCTTCATGTATCCAAACTTGGACCACTTCATCTGTTTCCTTCCATCCCACCATGTATTTTTTTTATTTCTCCCACCTTGTACGGGCTCCGCACTAGGAGTTTTGGGATTTGGATTTTGAGAAGCTGGAGATTATTATTTTAAGGTAACTATTTGAGTGTCCACTATACCCATCATTTTCCATTGAGATGATGACACAGTATAGGATTTTCTTTGGTTTGGAAAATTAAATCCTCTAACATTTGTTCTATTATTTAAATATCATTAAATACTCTTGGGAATATCAATATAATAATGGGTTTTCATTTCTCATATAGATTATTTTTAATGAAATTACGCATCAAATATTCTTGTGGAAGCTTCATATTAAGAGAATAACTCATGATCCCCCATCTCGTAATAAAATATGAAACTATATAATTTTTTCATTGTCTACACATTAAAATATCAAGGAATATTCTTTTCTATATCATTGAGTATAATTGATAGAGTAATGTTTGGTGATGATCTTCCCACCCCTTGATTGATCCAGCTGGTATACTAGTATTCCAGGTGAAGGATGATCCATCCAATGTCTAAATGAAACATACGATCTCAGCTTCATCTTTATATTATATAATCACCATCATGGGGATATACCTACACATGAAGTGAATAATATGATGTTTTATATCCCCTAAACAACTGAATGTTGGGAACATAGGATTCCCAAAATTTAGTGGTTGAAGAATAGCATTCAACCATTTGGGGTAACGCTTCCTCTATAGATATAGAGGTTCACACCATCCTTCCACAACTTATAATCATGTATTCCATGTTTTCATAGATTCTATGGGATAGAGAAGAATATATTATAGGGTAGGATTCATGGCTAGGGGAATAATGGTTGGTCTAGTTGGGGAAACACTGGTTATACTCACGGTGGGTAACCTATAGGGTCTGGTCTCTGAGGATATGTCTAACCTAGCTTTGTTCATGTACCTAGTGGATGGAAATAATGTTATATTTCTATTTTGGGGTCTATATTAATCAATTTCCAAACCCCAAAATAAAATGTTTTTTTGGTTCTATTACAGCTATTGAGATGAACCATGTTTGTAGTGGAAAATCAGATGGGACATTGGGGTGAGACTCCAATGGTTGTATATATCTTGTAGGGATGTTTCCTCATAGTATTTCATCATTGAGTTTTATCAACTCTTTTACCTATTCCACATGTTGTGAAAATATTTACTTATTCTTTCATATTTTAACCACTTCTTTTGGTGGTTAGATATGATCAAACAATTACCCTTTTCATCTATATATTATTGATGAGGATGTATTAGTGGAGCAGTTGATGAAATACCAAAATTTATAGCAATACTCTATTTCAATTACGCACACATAGTTCAATCATTATATGTTGGGTTTTATTATTAATAGAAACCTCCTCCTCATGTTCATCTATATCGGCCTCATGTTCTTTAGCTTCTGTATGGGCGGTTCTAATATCTCCCCCCATGCATAATTCATTTCATGTATTTTGACATCCTACAAATTAGAAATGGGTAGTTGTCTTGACAATACCTTCTCAAATAACTATTATCAAAAAGAGAATTTTTACCCATGAGGGATTAATTTTATTTTTTTATTCCATGAAGAATCATCCTCTCCTTCACTGGTACTATTTGAATCATTTAATGAATAATGATCCAAATTGAATCCTGGGATAGTTCATTCATGTTGGTTCACAGTGAGGATGTCAGGTCATGAGGTAAGATGAACTCCGAATATTTGTTCGACGAGGATCCACATAAATAAGATAAATTAAATTCTATTAATAAGGGGGTTTAGGTAAAAAATTACCCATCCAAGTTGGTTGGGGATGATTCTTCCCTTTTTCATGACCACTCTAGCTATATATTTTTTCCGAGAAGGTTGTGTTAAAAAATCATCCAGTGCTGTGAGATAGGGTTTCTCCTATATTTCCATGGATGCAGAGGCTACGGATACCCCTTAAATTATTATATATTTGATCGATCATTGGTAGAGTGTGTTGTATAATTTTAATCTCACCCTCCTACTTCAATATTAATTATAACTTCCAAACAATTAGCATCCCTTAAGTGAGAGGATTTCTCAATATAATAAATTCGTGAGAAAAAGACTTTTGATGGCTCCCTCTATTCATGCATGATGTCTTTGGGATTCATTTTGGACCATTTTAGATAGAACATAACATTTGTTTCATGTAGATCCCTTTTCTCAAAGCAGACATGAATCATCGACGTTAAATTATGTCACTTCAGGTGGGATTTACTGGTCTTTGTTTGAAGTTAAATTAAATGCCCCATATTCACCCCATCCACAGATTTTAACACTAGATGGGGGATTCAAATATAATCTAACAAAATTCATTTAATGTTCCAAAACATTCACTTTAAAGGTACCATTTCTATTTTCCCAACATCAAATGTCATGTAGGTAGGAGGATATCCAATTTAATTGTCTGGTGTATCCCTTATATTACATATATGCGGATTATATATACATTATAAGGTAGGAATTTTTATTTTTTTTGATGAAGAGTATTCCATAAATTCAAGAATATTTTTTTCACACATTCATCCAAAAAAACCCTTGGAATTTTATATTGGGGAGTGGATAATGACTATTACTTTACTGGGATATTGGGTTTATCCAAATGTCTCTTGAATAGAAATATTACTTCTTCGTCATTTGAAATTGTTTCATTAACCTGATCTGATCGAAGTTAACATTTTTCTACTTCGTTATTGTAATCAATAGGATTGGAATGGATTTCCTCTATAATATTGGAAGTAAATAAATCCATGTCTGGCTTAGAGAATGATCATTTATTTGGGTTATATTTTTGTTGTGAAAGAAATTCACTTTTCAATATTGAGGCATCAGTCCTGAGTAGACTCATTTTCTAAAGTACCTCATGATAAGATCTATTCTCCATAATTGATTCAGCAAGGGAAGGGCCTTCATGATATTTTGGCCTCTATCCATAGGGTGTGTTTCCACAGTGATCATTATTAAATGGGCTCTCATGATAAATCTAATTTTCAACAATAATTGTTCCATCATGGTAATATTTTGGGGAATGATCTCTGGAATTACAGGAAATAGTTTTTAGGGGATTGCTTTTTCAATTGTACCTACTATTTCCATTATTTGGTAATAAATTATTATAATTCTGAATAGACATAGATAAATTCATAATGTCTTCAAGAACACTAGTATTGAAGAGTGTCGGATCATAAAACATATCATTATTTTCCACTCACCTTTGATGACGCTTCTATTTGGATTCTCTCTTGGGAGAGATAATTTTCACCTTTTATGGACTGAGTGGTTTATAATTGGGTGACTTTTTTTTTATAATCCATGTTGTTTCTATAATGTTTTTATTGATTTATTGAATTTTGGAAAGGATACATACCTATCCTAGAGTGACCACTAATATGGACAAATAATTTCTAATTTCAATAAGGGTATGTTTCTGATCTAGGAGTAGGGATATGATTCTACCCTTAAGAGACCCTTATATATTGTTGATGAATCACCCAAATTACAGGGATTGAGTTGTGTTTCTTCCCTTAAACAAATTAGGGTGTTTTTATTATATATTGGATGTTTTATTGGTTATAGTTAGGAATTTGATTCTACCCTTTCATCATTGTAAATATATGGTGGGTAAATTCAACGGCCGAAATGGGGATATATTCCCACTATGTGGTTTGAGTGTTTATATATCCCTACACCTTTACTCTATTTCTTATCATTATGTGCTGAATGAAATTTTGTGACGGGGTAGATACATTATTTTACCCATTATTGTTTTCTAAGATTCATAGTCTACATTATTTGAATGTTGAAAAACCTAGATATCGTGATTATTGGACACTAGCATGTGTGTGAACCTGGTCATAGTTATTGGATTTTTTTTAATGGATATATTCTCTATAGGGCACAAATGTATGGTAATTTTCCTTGTCTCATGATTTTGTTCCCTTATATGGTTTTCCTGAGTGCATAAGATAGTGTGACCTAGGATGGGATTCTAAGGGTAACACCATTATGATGATGAGGGTTCGATGTCACATGACATTGTTGGTAGAGGACGCTCATCAGATCCTCTAGAGGAGAGACTTTTGTTGTTTTAATGAGGTTGTTGATCACCACTTTATCCAAATCCCAAAGATATGGAAGGAACATGTTGTTGCATTTTGGGGGTGGACTTCCAAAATGGCTGGAAATGGAAAATAGTTACATCATCTTCTTGGCCACCATTTCTTTCTATGTGAATGGTTTGTCGGTATTTGTGAGACGGAGGGCTTGTGGTGTAGCCTCCGCAGTTTGGGTATTTCCACTGAAGAAGTAATAGAAAATCATCATGTTTGATAACTAGTATTGGAGGTGTTGGGTTAGTGAGAACATTGTATGATTAGATGGGGATATTTCCTTTATGTTAGGTCCTCTTGGCTAGATAACCTGAGAGGGGGGGGGGGAATTAGGGAATGAAAAATTAAAACAACATCCCCTTTTGATCTTTTGTTGTTGTTAGTCAAATCCCTATTCTCTCTATCCTTCCCATTTCATAGTAAAAAATAATATTTAAAGCATGCACGTGACACAATAATTTTACATGGTTCACCCTCACTGGGATACACACAAGGAGCATACATCAGTGATGTGCCAATGTACCAAATCCACTATAAGTGCACTACTGTTTTCCAGTTTAAACTAGACTCACTATCCCTCCTTGTTTACAACCAATCACAATTTGAAAGCTCACTTCTCTCTCAACTGAAGAGAGATCACTACTACATTGGAAGATCCCCTCATAGTTTAAAGACTTGTAAGTCCTTTCATTATCTCTAATGAATGCATCCTTCACTATATATAAATGCTCTTTTTAAGTCCAATTTTCATCCACTGATGAATTCCCCATTACGATAGGTGTACTGTGAAACTTCCAACATTCACGAAACACTAGGGTGACTTGTTAGCCCTTTTAACTTGTGCACAACCTCTGCCTTTGTTGTGAAAAAACTCACATGCATGCCAATTTTATACATGTGTTCCACTGCTTGCGCTCCACTTCTTGAGAACCAATGCTTGTGCACCAAGATACTTGGGCTCCAACCTAATTGCGAGCCAAAATACTTGCACGACACAATACTTGCACCCCACAATACTTGCGCTCCATTTCCACTTATGCGATAAATGCATAGAATTTTCCTATGTGTTGTTCTTCGTTCAAAATGAGGATGGGTATCCCTCTATTTATAGGAATTTTTGAAACCCCACACATGTGGATCACCAATCACCTTGTTCGCCACTTTATGACCTGCAAGCCGCTCCATCACTTGTGAGCCCCTTCTTGACAGGCGTGCCTATTGCTGACTTGCACACCAATTATTAACTTTCATTCCACTTTATTTAATTTGCCATATTTTGGGGTGATGATATTGAAATATGAATTCATGACCCTTCTTCACTTGCATGCCAATTCTTGAATTGCGCACCCCTTCATGACTTTAACGCCACATCTTTACTTGCACAACCCTTCATGAATTGTGCACCCCCCTTTTTCCATTGTTATATTTTGATGGGATGATCTAGATATAAGACATGTGTGCCGCTTCTTTACTTGTGTACCAATTCTGCACTTGCATGCCCCTTTATAACTTGTGCTCACACGTGCACACCAATTTTTCACATGCATTCCACTTTATTTATTTTTTCATATATTGATGTATGATTTTGAAATATGACTTTTTCACCACATTATAACTTGCATTCCACTTTACAACTTGTGTTCCCCATGAGGACATGCATGCCACCTAATAACATGCATTCCAATTCTTCACTTTCATGTCACTTTCTTTTTTTTTGTCATATTTTGATGTTTTATTTTAAAACATGCATGGTGCACAAAATTCTAATCGCCTTCTTTGTCAACAAACATAATCACCTCAAGAATGATTCAATGATACCTTGAGGGGTTTTGACCCAACAATATCCTCCTTTATGTTTTTTGACAATACATTCATGATTTGATACTTCATTAATGCTTCTTCCATAAGAACCACCATTCGCCTCTTGCGATTCTGATAGAGATCAAACATTTACTCAACACATAATCTATGCCTACATGAGCAATTCTTGACATGTGAAACAAGTATATAATGACATGTTCATCAATGAATCGCTTCATTCTTAGCACTGAAGCCAATCTACTTCTTTAATCAACAACCATGCTTTCATCACGATCCTAAGTTGTGGTGATATATATTATTTGATCGATCAATTTAAGCATTGTCAGATTTCAAACTCTCCCCCTATCTCATTAATCTCCCCCTATCTTGCTTCTACACCTATCAGCTTCTTCCAATGTCTTTGATTAAGACATATTCTCCCTTATTTAGCCATAGTGTCTCCCATTAAGGAGTCACTTTTCTCCCCCTTTTACAATGAACCTAATGGTCACTCCTTTGTTGTCTACAACAGAGTATAGAATACAGATCAGAAAACAAGGGAAAACAACACCAATCCATAGAGAGAGTGGGGGGAGGGGCACATCCAAAATTATTCAATTGTGGGAAGTTGGCTGAACTCCCAGATCCAATCAATGCCTCTCATAAGCTTCCTTGGGTAAGGACTTTGTCAAAATATATGCAACCTTTTGGTCTATAGGCACATAATCCAATGTCCCGATTCCTTTCTCGATATTATCATTGATAAAATGATACTTTATCCCAATGTGATTTGTCCATGATTGATGGACATGATTTTTACAGATATTTATAGCACTTGAGTTATCGCACTGGATTTCGATCAGAGTCTTCACCTCAACTCCTGTATCATCAAGCTATTGCTTTATCCATAATAAATGAGTGCATGTTTTAGTGGTCGCAATATTCTCATCTTCTATGGTGATCAATGAAATGAAATCTTGATTCTTATTTAGACAAGAAATAAATAATCAACCAAGATATAAAGTACCTCCTAACATTGATTTCCTGTCATCCACTGAACCGGCCCAATTTGCATCAGTATATCTCAATAACTCTGATTGATATTTTTCACTATATATCAATCTGAAATCCATTGTGCCCATGATATACTAAATTATTCTTTTCAATGCAATCATGTGGCTTTACATGAGATTGCTTTAATATCTCACTTCTTGGAATGTGGTGAAAATAATGTCAGGCCTTGTCGAAGTCAAGTACAACAATCATCTAATTATTTTCCTATATTATGTGACATTAACTGCCTTTCCATCCTTATATTTGCACAGTTTCATCCAGGTAGCAACCAGAGTCTTCATCTCCTTGAGATTGTCCATTCCAAATCTATTCAGAACTTCCCTATAATATTTGAATTGAGAAATTGAAGTACCATTAATTCCTTGTGACACCTGTAAGACAAGGAAAAATATAAGCTCTCCAATCATTAATATTTCGCACTCACTTTTCATGAATTCGTAAAATTGCATGCGCTCAAATCCATATGATCTACCAAATATTATGTCATCGACATAAATGATCACCATCATTCTTTGATTTCTGTTGTGGTTGAAATAGAGATTGTAATCAACTCTCCCATGTTGGAATCAAAGATTCTTCAAATACTGATCAAGCCATGTGTACCATGATCTTGATGCATGTTTCATCCCATAAAATTCCGTCTTCTATTGATAAACTTTGTTCTCATTCTCATGAATGAGACAACCGTCTGGCTATTCGATATACACATATTCCTCTAAAACCCCATTCAATAATTCCGATTTACATCCATCTAGAACACTTTGAACATCCATTGCACTGTAATGGCTAGGAATAATCTGATTGTCTCTAGCCTTCCAACCAGTGCAAATGTCTCATCAAAACTTATTCCCTCTATCTGGGAGTATCCTTTGCACACTAGTCCAGCTTTGTTTCGAATAACTATTCCATCTTCATTCATCTTTTTGTGATAGACGTATTTAGTTCCAATGACATTTTTATCTACTGGCCTCAAAATAATCCCCCATTTCTGATTCTTCTCAGTCTGATCTAGCTCTTCATTCATAGCCTGAACGCAGTTTTCATCTTTAGCCACATCAGAAAATCATTTAGGCTATACCCGAGATAAGATAAGTTTATACCTTAGTGATTTCATTCTTCTTGTATGAACTAGAGCTGAATGATGCCAAATAATATTCTTCCTGTCAACTTTCGCTCAACTTCTTGTCTTTTGTGCAGATCAAGATTTTAATTCCTCATGCTCATCGACAATATCTTCTTCTAAATTAGCATCATCTACTTCTGCTCCCCCTGTGTTTCTTTCCTCATCGTAACATTCATAAGGAAATTATTTATTGTTCTATTGAATGCTCTCTTCATTATATAATATAATAAAATCATATCTCCCAACTACTTTTCGAAGGCTTTTTTAATGAATTTGTATGATTTTCTTTTTCTTGAGTATCCATTGAATATCCCAACACCTTCGAGTGACTCAAATTTCCTATGTTTCTCCTTGTTGAGGATAAATCACTTATAAATATTCGAAATTATTTCACTATTGGATTCATTCCATACCGCATCTCATATAAAGTCTTTCCTTCCTTCAGAGACAATAGATCCCTATTAGAAATGTAGACTAATTTCAACATAGATTCTTTCCCAAATTTATCTGGTATGTCTCTTTTTATAAGCATCGTTTTGGCCATGTTGTTGATATTCTGATTTCTTCTTTCAACCACTCCATTCTATTGGGGAGTTCTCACGGAGAAAACTTGATGCCTTACCATATGTTTATCAAGATAGTCTTCCACCTGACTATTTTTGAATTCCATACCATTATCAGTATGAAGCTTCGAAATTTTCTATCCAAGCATCCTTTCACTCTCACTCTGGTACTATTTTAAGAAACAGAACACATCAGACCTATGGGAAATAAAAAATACCCATGGCATTCTATTATATTCATTAATAAAAAGAACACAATACCTCATTATGTCAATTTCCCATTGTGTGATAGGCCCACAAACATCAACATGAACCAATTCGAGCACTCTTATTGACTTCTTTTCCTCTGACTTATACATATTTTGGATGAGCTTCCCATGTTGGAATGCATCGCACATGTGAGTATGACCACGTCATAGATTAGGGAGCTCTCTTGTGGCTTCACACTTTACCAGGTTTCCAGGGACGATTGGCATAGATGACCAAGTCGTTTATGCCAAAATTTATTTTCTTCCTTTCTGGATAGAAAGCACATATATTCTACTCCACTTACTAGGCAGAGATATCCCTTTGTTCTTTCTACATATAGAACCACTACCCCATATCTTCCTTTGATGATACACATCTTTTTAGTGAACCTTATAGAATTTCTTGAGTCACATAGTTAACTGACACTGAGAAAATTGTTACTAAGGCCTCTTACTTCTAATACATAAGTATGTCTCATCTCTTTCCCCCAAACATAGACTTTCCTAATCCAACAATCTTGAGGCGTTCATAATTTCCAAACTTGAAAACTTCAACTTTATCATATTTTACACCTCTACCATGATCCTTATTACTTGTCATGTGATATATGCCACCATTGTTAAGGATCCACACACCAAAATAGTCTGATTCTTTAAGGTAAATTTATTCCCTCACTGCCTTCTAATATTTTTTCTTCTTGATCCATAGTTCATCCATTACACACAGCATAGATTGAGACTTCTGAAATTTCTCAGAGTATAATGGACTGACATTATACTGAAAAGAAACAAATCTATTTTTCATTTTCAGCTCACATGTTGGTTTGTTGATCTACTACATGCGAACATTTTGATTCTTCTTTAGTACATTGCTTTGTATGGTCAATGTACAATATCTAGCCATTAACCCAAATCATCTGCCCCAAAAACAATGTCCTTAGAAATATGTTATAGAGAATTGATCTCTTTTTGGATGTCACCTCTGTTCTTGTGTCCTTAGATGTCTCTTGGCTATGGAATACACATACTATGAATTTCCCATATTTCCAAAACATTAACACAATATATAAGGAAAATTTATTCATGTAACTTATACAATACTAGTTTCCCCTTGGGATCTCTGAATATTCTTATTCTGATTTGTTCCCAAATAAATGTTTAATCTTGGAATGTGTGCTTGTTGTATGACTTCAATTTTCATAGATTTATTTCGATCAAGCACCCCATAATCCATAGCATCAGAACATAATTGATGATTCCTTTCAACTTAACCACTATTCTACACTTTCATATTCTCAGTTTTCTGAGTGATCTCATTTTTTGATGTCCTAGCAAGAGTCAAGAGTATTTCTTGATCCTTAACCTTTTCAGCAAACTGATAACTTCTACTTCGTGTTCTTCAATATGATTGATTTGATCTTTCTTTGTGAAATTCAAGCCATAGGTCTCCCTTTTATATTCATCAATATTAATTTTATACTCACTAACGGGTTCAAATTTCATTGGGGTTGATGAGTTGAGTTTTTCAATTTCTTATATCAGTATAGACCTCTCCTATTCCTGCTGTATATAGAGTTTGGTGTCATGAACTACATTATTGGCTTTCATCATTTTGGATCTCCAAACATCTATCTCATAATGATCAGCCTATAACTCAAATTTCATAGAAACTCTTACTTCTACATATTCTTCTTCATAAATGTCGATTTATTCCATTTTTTGAGTACTCCCGACAACTGCCACCATATAATTTTCTCCACAATCATTGTAGTTCTCTATCTCTTCAACCACCTCAACCTCTACCCCATCTGAACTTCCACATTCTTGTGAAATTAGATTATTCTTCTTAAATAAACTTCTTTTGAAATATTTCTTTCCTTTCACATAGAATGAAGACATCTTCTTGGGAATATTAACTTCATCCTCATCTTCTTCTTGGAACTTCTTGGGGAACCTTGCTGCAAGGTGTCAAATATTTCCACATAGAATTCATGTTAGTGGATATTTCCCTTTAAACATTCCTTTTCCTCTTTGATGATTTTAGGAATCGAAAGGCATCACCTCATCTGTCTCTTATTCTTCTTTACAATCTTCAATTGTGAGCTTCATCATGCACTTTAATTCAACTTCTTTAGATTTCTCCTTTTCCACAGTATCATTATCATCATTTCTCATTTCATATGAAACATGGGTGATGTGCAAGTTATCCAATGTTAGCTCTTTCGGGTCTTTATCATCCAAAACAAAAACATTTGGATTAAACCTAGGGGGAAGATTACTCAAGATATGCATCAAAATATTTATATCTTCAATAAATTCTCCAAGACATCACAAGTCTTTCACTACAAAATCTACCCTATCAAAGAATTCATCAATAGTTTCATTCGGGTTCATTCTCATATCTTTATACTTGTTCCACAACACTTTCACATTTTCCTCTATGAGATTCATATCTCCTTCATATATATTCAATAGGTTTCCCAACATGGAATGTGATGTTTTTCATGACATCACCCTCATATAGAAAGCATTAGATAGGGCTCCCCCTAAAGCATTAATTCCATTAGCATCAACATACAATTATATATGCTCAGCTTCTGATAATTAACCGTTATTAATAACAGTTGTTATGTCATGTATTGATGCTGTGAAAAAATCAACTTCGAAATATCCGTAGTAGTGTTGCATATGATTCTTCCATAGCTGAAAATTGTTTCTATCGATGATCAGAATCAATTAGTTATTGGTGACTTCCATTTCAGATAGAAACAATTATAGAAACCTTTCCCTATGATACCAATTGTTAGGTCTACTTAGAAAGATACCCTGAGAGGGGAGTGAATCAGAGTGTGACAAATTAAAATAACTTCCCCTTTTGATATTGTTTTGTTGTTAGACAAAACCTTCTTCTCTCTCTCCTTCCCATTGCAATGTAAAAAAATAATCTTAAGGAATGTACATGACACAATAATTTTACTTGGTTCACCCTCACTGGGATACGTCTAAGGAGCATACACCAACGATGTGTCGAAGTACCAAATCCACTATAAGCACACTGTGGTTTACAAGTTCGAATAGGACTCATTGTCCCCCTAGTTTACAACCAATAACAATTTAAAATCTCACCGCTCTCTCAACTGAATAAATATCATTGCTAATTCAGAAGATCCACTCATAGTTTAAAGACTTATATGTCCTTTCATTATCTCTAATAAATGTATCCTTCACTATGTATAGATGCTCTATTGAAGTACAATTGTCATCAATTGATGAATACCATTTTATTGCAGGTGTACTAGGAAACTTCCAACTTTAACGCAACCCTAGTGTGACTTCTGGGCCACTTTAACTAGTGTGAATCCTCTTCCTTTGTTGTGGAAGAACTCACTTGTGTGCCAATTCTATACTTGTGCATCACTGCTTCCGCGCCATTACTTGTGTTCCACTACTTATGTGCCACTCCATGTTCACCATTTCCTGCATACCAAGATACTTGTGCACCACAATACTTGCAAGCCATAATAATTGTATTCCACAATACTTTCACACCACAATACTTGCGTGATATTTCCACTTGCATGATCAGAGCTCAAATTTTCTCTAAGTGTTGAGATTCATTAAAAATAAGGATTGGTATCCCTTTATTTATAGGCATTTTCATGCCCTTTTCATTAGGTTCATGACTCACCTTGTGTGGCACATCGTGACTTGCACACTGCTCTGTCACTTACATGCCCCTTCTTGACATGCACACCCATTGGTGACTTGTGTTCTACTTGATAACTTGTGTGACACATTATTTCCTTTGTCAGTTTTTTGGGGTGATGAAATTGAAATATTCCTCGGGCTCCCCATATTCTCTTGCATGCCAATTCATGACTTATGCCCCCTTCATCACTTGTGCGTCACTTCTTCAATTTCTCATCCCTTCACGACTTGTATTCCCCCTTATTTATTTTGTCATATTTTGATGGGATGATCTGGAAATATGACTTGTGTGCACCTTCTTTACTTGTGTGCCAATTCTTCACTTGCTATCCCACTTATGTTCCAGACGTTCATGCCAATTCTTCACTTGCACGCCACATTATTTCCTTTGTGATATTTTGATGTCTGATTTTAAAATATGATTGGTGCATCACTTTATAACATGCGAGCCACTTTATGACTTGTGCACCCCTTGAGGACTTGCGCACCACTTAATGACTTGTGTGGCAATTATTCACTTGCGCGCCACTTTCTTTCCTTTTTCATATTTTTATGTTTGATTTTGAAACATGCCTAGTGCACAAAATTCCAATCACCCTCATTGTCAACAAACAAAATCACCTAAAAACACTTCAATGATACCTTGAGGGATTTCGGCCCAACATAAAAAAATGGATGAAACATATGTATTCATATATTAGTAAGATTCTATTTGTATTGAATAAGACTCTAGGGAACGTTCTTGAGTATATGCGACAACCAAAAATAATAAAACTCTATTAAATAAAAATATTAATAGATGAAATCATGTGTAATTGATTGTTTTATAAGAACATTTGGTCAGTATTCATTTTGGGTGAGTGTGAGAGGGACCCAACATAGGGAAGACATATTAATTTTTTTTACGATTCACATTGGGTTCACAATTTTTTTCTAACTCCCAAAAACAAATGAGGGGTTTGAATAGAATTGTTTGTGATATTTTCGTCACCCTTAATGTTAAAAACCTATTTTAACATACATTTCGAGTGGTTTCAAACATGTTTTTTTCAGGGAACTAAAAACAACTATTAGTTCACTTATTCAATATATTTCATGAACATTGTTTCAAAGTTATGTGGTATTGGTGAATTGTTCCAACAATGGTTTGGGACTGACATCGGTTGAGAGTATGGGAGGTCAGGGTCATCAGACCTTCTTAACAGAATTATTTCCTACTCTAGGGCCCTTTTTTATATTTAATATATATTCATGAATCCATTATTAAATAAAATATACGAAACAATCCACCCGTAAATCAATGATAAGTTATTAGCATGTTTTTTATTTAGAATCACTTATATATATATGAGTTGTTAATCAGTTCAGGCATATGCATATATATTAGATTTTCTATCTATGGTAACCTTTTGTATGTTTGGATTATAGAATATTATTTCATTTATTATAATATTTTTGGGTTTTTACCACATATTTTGGTGCTGTGGAATTTATCATCAACCAAAAGAAGATCATTTTTGGTATCAAGCCCATGAGATAGGCTCCCTGCATATTCTTATTCATGGAATCAAAACCCATATAGTTATGTTTCACTTAACAATTCACATCATGCATTTTATGGTCATGTGAAGGGGACCGATCCGTGCAATATAATGTTATGTTGGAAGGAAATATAAGAGAATGGTTACTAATCAATGCTAGTGGGGGACTTAATCTAAATCATTCCAAGGGAACTGGAAGGGTTTTGTCCTACCATGTAAGATATAAACAAACTCGGGATATGTACTAGAGAAAATAAGGGTGATTTTTTGGGTGCTGGGTTTCGAACCTCATAAAGGATTTCTAAATATCATGTTTGGATAAGAATGAATGACCAAGTATTTCAGAAGGATTATAGCTAAAAAATATTCATAATACCTTTGGGTTTCTTCATTTGGAATATGGCCCTTTGAAGTGGTGATAATATTGTTGGGTCTTACACCAATTTGGAGGCCCAAGTAAAAGTCAAGATTAATATCATAAAAGGAGACTCTATTGATACATGTATTTGATCAATTTGATTTCATGATAATCACCAACCAATATGTGCATGTGATTCATTCATGGGGTGAGAAACAAGAGAAATTGGATGATGTTGAAAAGCTCACAATTTCATTCACAGGGTATTGGAAGGGGATGAGACTAGGGAATGAAGGGAAACACCATGAAATAAATAATAATATATTACTCCATGAAGGATTTCTTAGGGTGACATTAACTCCTCATCTACTGGTAGATGAGGGTGGGGTCATAGATGGGAAGTCAGAGATATGGATCTAGCATTCATGTTCATATATCTTATCTGTTTTTATCCTAAGTGTCTCATCACTATCCGTAAATATGGGATCATTGTAACCAAATGATTTTATAACTGAGAACATTTCAAGGATTCCACCTATTATGTAAGCTAAATGCAACACCTATATTACCATGGGATTTTTAATCAAGATGGAATGATGATGTTCCTTATTCTTTCGTCATTCATATCTAGATGATTTAGGGGACATCTTGGTTTTTCCACCCTATGATGAGGGATGGCAGGAAATAGGTTCCTCGCTATTGATGACATGAAAGAGGGATCAAATGCGCTTTTGTGTAGGTGAGGTTGGGGCGAGATGTACGGGGAGTCTTGAATAGGGTCGAACTTGGTGTATGAAATTGATTCATGCAGGTATACCCCTGTAATTATCAAATTAATTCATGTTGGGATGACCTGAGGGATATGGGATTACTTCGCACATAGAAGAACTAGGGGAGACATAATTTCTTTCTAGTGATGGAATGCCTGGGTGGAAAACACATGGGTGAGGCCATGTCCTAGGATCCAAGGGTCACTTCAAGTTTTTGGATGGGTCTTGCATAAAAAATGGTCTATATATTAGGAATTTACCATAGTTTTATTTGAATCCCATTAATCCCTTCTCCTTTTTAGAGCATCAAGAAGTACCTGTGGGGTTGTTGAAAATATGGGTGAATGACTAGAGAGGTGTGTTGCTCTAGTGGTTTCCTTTAACTTTTTGTTTATTAACCTCTTAAATAAAGAGCCAAAGGGTCCTAATTATATTATATTGTTCATATTAAAGGTGACTTGGAACACTGATCAATGTGGATTCGGATTGACCCACTAGTTGGTTATGAGGGTATTAGTTCATTCACAATGAATAACATTGGGTAACTATTTTGATTTGTAACAAAAATTCTCAATGGTTACCTCATCCATAACTAGATATGGAGTTTATCTTCAATGGTAGGTGTCCAATTGGTGTTTCAAAACTAATGATGCTTAAAGACTCACATTTGATGATAGGATGGAAGGTCAGGCTCATCATTCTTCTTTTTGGGGAGAAATTTTTTTGTACTAAGGGAATATATTCTAGATTTAATAATTGTTTAAGAATCTCATCCTAAACTCTATATGGGAATTATTACCATAACAAAAATTCTATAAGATAATTTCATTTTATAATTAAGAAAAGGAGTATATGATAGGGGAATTAATCTATATGTATCCTAGGTTCTTCATCTAGTTCCCAATAATGGTCAGTTTCTCATTTAATGATGTCATGTAACCAGTTGATTCCGAATTCACTAGCACATAAGGTGGTGGTTAATATTCCTTAGAGGGGATTGAGCCATTATGATTTTTCCAACATATAATTGTTATTGATGGAATCAAAACCCATATTGTTCATTATACCCTTGTTGTTTCACATCAAAAAGAAAGAAAATATGATATTACACTTAGGAACCATGTATTTGAGCTCAATTCCCATGGAAACATCTAACATATCCGGTTTATTGTAGTAATTAGATTTATCATTGTTTGACCACACCCATGTTAGATTCCCTAGGGTAGAAAACCTTATATAAGGATATTTATGTCATTCCAGTCACCGGGGAATACATATTGAGATTTCCATATATAGAGGAGATTAATGATGTGATTTTTGTGTTCCATGAAACTCTCTAAGCCCTTCTGAGCAACACTTAGTGTGAGACAAAAGGGAGAGTAATTCATCATCCTCATTTCTTATTGATGTGGGATATGTGTACATGGAAATCCCCTGGAATATTAATATAGAGGTTTGGTCGCAAAGAGTAACCCTATATAAACTAGTTGTCATAGGAATCAAATTCATCATAGTTCAATTGATTTCTCAATAATATTAAATATGTGGTAGAGTCATCCAACCATGTTAATGATTGGGCCCCGATGGTTGAAATGTTGGATACATGGGGCTCAAATCAAAATGGATTTTTATTTGTGTTTGGGGCTCATGTTAATGGAATTAATCCTAGGTATCCTAGTTATGGAAGTATTCAGAGTCCTAATATTTCAATTGGACTGGGAATACAAACTGGCGTTTCCCTAATATGTGGGAAATATAATATAATGTCATTTTATCAGGGATTATAGAATCAGGTTTCCCTTTCCTTGGAAGAGTCTTATGATGAAAATGATATGATTATCACAAATCCATAATCCCACATGATTTATGCTTTGTGTGGGATAAAAGGGATGGAATATGATCAGTCACACTGTTTATGGATGTATGACTTATGTACTAAGACAACCCATGGATGTTAATATAGACATTGATCCTTGAAGAGGCATCCTATGCATCCTAGTAATGGATAAAATCAGATTTATCATAGTTCATCTAGTCATGTCTTATACATTTATGTTTCCTTTATAAGAAATGAATATTATGTTTTGTTACGAGTCATAGATTAAACATAGAAAATACAATTATAAGTAGATAATATTATATCATACTACTGCTAAGGGCATATATACTGATAATTCTCTTAGTTCAGGGATTACACCCCACAGTTGGAAAAAGTTATCTTCCCTATGAT
The DNA here is from genome assembly GCA_963277665.1 of Viscum album. Classification (NCBI taxonomy): domain Eukaryota; kingdom Viridiplantae; phylum Streptophyta; class Magnoliopsida; order Santalales; family Viscaceae; genus Viscum; species Viscum album. The sequence goes on from OY728158.1 coordinate 1,473,345,165, forward strand.
ACCTTATTGACACGGCCTAATAACCTACTATACATGCTTGGATATCTTCTTGTAATTATTTTTTTTTTCTATTTGAACATGTCAAAGGATGTATAAACATGTTCATTTATATTTCAAACATGTCCAAAGTCAATGTTATGATCCTGTTGGATCATTTGTGGGAGATCATGTATCCTGGATGACATGTTTGAGGTTCATCAGATAATCAAGGCTAACGTTCTAAGTGGCATCACCAAACAAGCCTATTTGATCCTAAAATTCCTTACATGACCTCAATTGGATAGTCTAGATGTTATCGAATGAATGAGCTAACATTCCGTATTATAAACATGATAATTGGCTGACATTCTTGGAAGGTGTCATGAGTTTTAAAAGGACATGTCTTGAAGGGTGTTTCAGGAACGATATAACCTTTTTCGAGGGTATCATGACACCTAAGTAGCATACCTTGAGGGTGTCATGAGAGCTATATTACATTCATGTGTGATACTTTGAGACTCACCTGACATGAATTGGTCTGACCATATGAGTCTGTTAAACACATTGAAATGATATTTTAAGGCATATATAGTGATTTTGGTGGGTTTATCATGACGTGGGTGGCATACCTGAGGGCCAACATATGAATTTCATTGAATGTTTCCATAGGTCATTAGATGACCCATGTAGTGTACTCAAATAGGGCCATGAGATCTGGGTGAGAAGTCTTAGTGTTGTTGTATATCCTAGGTGGTTCCCACGAAGCACAAGAGGATAAACATGTATGTTATTAATGAAATTCCCACACCTTGTATTATTTATCTTATCTATAATATTTTGAATTACTTATATTTTTTCAATGTTATCATATATTATATCTTTCATGTTTTAATATATGGAACAGATTTTCTGTGTGTGTCCCATAAAAAGTTTTTCATGTGATGTATGAGTGATCAAATGAAGTGATTATGCATGAGCATGGTTTCTTATATTGATAACAATTATCTCACTAGATGGAAAACATAATGATTGTGAGATAATCCACTCCAGAAGTATACTCTGGTTCGAGGGTGAATCGGTGTGGGGTTCCAAGATTTATTTTCATTCCTGGGTGTGATATTTATAGGCCTCACAACCCCGATTCTATTCTTATTTTCATGGTGCATATTGCATGAATCATGGTTGGATCTGGTGGCATTCCTCAATGTCATGCATCATCATGAGGTCGTTACATAAGTTACCTTGGGGGCATTGCCCAATTTTTAGGGAATACAGTATCTTCTCGTCAATGCCTTAGTTATTGGATTTTTCTCAATTAATGGGGATTTTTTGAATCATGAAGGAATTATAAAGGACTTCCATATGGTAATTATGGTATTTCAAATGGATTTTGATAGATCAGGGAACCTATTGAAAGGTCTTCGCATGACCTCGTGGGACTTATTTGGACTCTTCATGAGATAAGGAAGGCTCATCAGGGGAGCTTTGGTAGATCAATTCATATTTGGAAAACATTTTGAGAGAATTTTTTGTATATTACCATAGTGTGTCACATGAGTTTTATGAACATGATTGGATCTCACCAACCAACATTTTTATTTCCTTTTTTTATGTTACAATGTTTTTGGGTTTCATGAGGTTTCTGGATTATTTTAATGGACAATTACTCTACCTCTGGGTGATTCATCGAATAAAAAACCAATTTCCTATGAAGATTTTTGGAAGTTTAATGGAAAATACCATTTTTTTATCCGAATGGGGAGCATGAGGTCACCTAGATACACTTTTGGTCCTTCACATGATGAGGATGACATACCATCGAGATTTCGCAAGATAGGATAAACACGTCATTGGGGCTTTGTAGTATCTTGTGGACCACCAGAGAGTGTTTCATGACTTTTATGATTATAATATTCCTCATACATTGGGAACTCTTTCCCCTATTTCCTATGGATTTTTGGATGGGCTAGTCAGGCATCAACTAGATGAAAATTTTTGTGTCCTATGGGTGCTTTCATGGTAGTCGACACATGATCATAGGTTTTCTAGGGTGCCTTTGTAAGCGTATAAGGGATTTCCAAGAGAGGATTTGTGGGACCTACCATAGTTTATGCGATATGCATGTCCATCTTCATGACCCCCCTTCTTGTTATACAATCATGTCTCTCCGAGGGGTTCTCAATATCCATGAGTATTTTTTCACCTTCGTCTTCAATTTATTTATAGATAAAATGATACCCATATTAAGGTATATCATCATTTGTGAATTTTCTCATTTTCATTTTCTATGAATCAATAAATTCCCCCCTCAGGAGGGAAAATCTTGGGGATAGGGGATTCATTTTATGGTATGTAAATTCTTACTTGACTATTTAGAGCTGGTGTAGATCGATGTCTTGGTTGATTCTTGGTCATGTAGGTGACTATTTGTGTTCTGCAGGATTATCTATAAACTGGGGAGGAGATATAGGATTCATTTCACAAGCTAATCATTTCTATGGATCACTCTCACCCTTGATCTAGTGTGTGTTCTGGTCTCAAGACTATTCTATAATAATTGATTTTGAGACCTTGCAGTGAGACCATTCCGTGAGAGCTATTCCCCAAAACAATTTTTTTCAAGTACTCGTTTTGACCAATATGAAAAATTCTTTAGATATTATTTTGAACTTGGTACATGAGTATTCTCAATTATAATGAGGGTTTCACAGGATCATCTAGCTTGATCACATGATATTTTGTCTATCATGCAGCTTGCATGACCATATCCAGTTTATAGGATCGAAGATCTTCTATAGAGCCATGTGATTACTTGATTCCCTATACGTTTATGTGACTTGCGAGATCTTTAGGGTCACGAAGTATTGATTAAAAACACTCTATGAAATCATGAAGAAAATTTTAATAAGATAAAAATAGTTAGTTTCAAATTATATTAACTTATATGACATTATAGATGAGTATCTCATTGTCGGGAAGATGAAGGAGGTGTTAGAGTTATTTGACTAGGGACACTAGTTGATATCTAAACCACAAGCTCTGAGGGATTCTGAGACCACACAAATTTTGGAGGAATGAGGAAATTATAGCTCATAAGAGGTCTGAAATTTCAAAATCATCATCCTCATAAGAAACATCCCAAAAAATAGTTGAGGAGATAAATACTTTTTTTGAGAATCTACATCATAAAGAAGAATCATAATAGGTGGAGAAAGCATCACTTTAGTGTTCAATCAATGCTTCCATACTGGAAATTTCTGAATTGGCCAACACAGCCAAAAAAATCTTATTATAGTTATATCATTGGGAAATATTCTAATGTCAATGAGATTTATGGATAGAGTCTAAAATTTGGAGGTTTTTTCGTTTTTGAATAGTATCAATGAATGAATTTTCATGAACCATCCTTGTTACTATATATATTTTTTATTTAATTCGTGAATTTTTGCTAATTTGATATTATGTTAATCTCCAATGATACCTGTAATTTGAAGAATATAAATAAAACATGAATTTATGGTTCGAAATATTTATATCACAACAGATTGTTTTCAATAAGTGCTCATGAATTCCCACCAACATGAAAATCCATACGTATATATAAATATATATCTCCTCTAGTTATATTGGGATCACCTAATTTTTATAAGGATAATTTGGTAGGATACATATCCTAGAGGGATAATTCTATATCATGTTCAGAGATGATAGGATTGGTGAGAGAAACTGGATGTTTTCTAAGGCCATATGGTGGACCTTATAATATTTTTCATTCTTATTAACAAGATAATTATTGTGGTGTTGTTTAAGTTCTTTTCACCCTGACATTATATCACTATAATTTAGGGAATTTTAGCTCATAACATCTATCACATTATTTTATGGAATTTTAGCTGAGTAATTTGATCTCTATAGTTTATGGTAATTTATCTTAGACCATATTCTGCAAAATTCTAGAGTCTTTTAGCTTTGACCCTCTACTCTAGTAACTCAGTTTCTTTTCACTCGAACCTATAGTTCACTATCTGTTATCTCAGACCTACTATCATTGTATTTTAGGGATTTTTAGCTCAGAACATATATCTCATTATTTCACCACCTTTTATCTCAGAACTTATTTCACTATAGTTTAGGTACATTTATCTCAAAACATATCTCACTTTATTTTAAGTTCTTTTAGTACAAACCTTCAATCAATTTACTTTAAGTTCTTTTATCTTTAACCTTATATCACTTTAGTTTAGGAACTCTTAGATCAATCCTGATCCATGATCATGGGATATGGTTTAGAAATTCTAGGAATGAAACAAAACATACTAAGATGTATGGTTATTCTCTGTAGTTTTTAAGGCACAAAAGGATTAGATCTCCTTTTTTAAGGATAATATGCAACTGGTTGGTGGTTTAAACCCCTTATTCATCCATACCATGGTCCAAAAAGGGTGTATAAACTCTTTTCCAAGGGTCATGGAAGGTTTATGGGGGTATTATTGGTTTTGGAAGAACTAATAAGGATTATATGTCATCGTTTATAGTTGGAATATGGGTGGTATAATTAATAACTCTAAAGGATGAGACTATGAAAATGGTAGGGGAATATTCGCTAGGGATGACGCAAAACACCATCAAATTCCAGGCACCTCTGTGGTGTTTCTAGGGATAAAAAGGATCGATGATACTTTCATAAAAAGAATAGATTACATTTTTGGGAAGGCCAAAGAGCTTATACATCGATATCATGACCCATAAAATATGATCTACACCCCTTTCCATAGACCCTAAAATATTTTTGAAGACTCAAAATTCCGAACGATATGGTTTTTTATGGGAGGTAAGCTTTCTATGACGGTTTCTAGAACCCTACTGTAGTTTATCTCTTGATTTTGAAGATACATCCCTACATCCTTTGGTTCCATGTCACGAGTTGTGGGCCATCAGTGGTTTGATAATGAAGTGTTTCCAATTATATTTGAGAAAGGATATAATACACAGTAATTTAATGACGAGAATATCAAATATTATTGAATAGTCTGGTAGGAAGATTGTAAATTATGGTCTAAATTTCTTGGTTTAGGATTATGATATATTACAGTCTAACCATGAATGAACCAAAACATTATAGGGTTCTAAGTTTTTTAGAAATTATGTTAGGGTTTAAAAGGAATGGAAGGACTGTTTTTTCTTAGCAACATATTTTTTTGACAACCATAGGCACATATACAGAAGTCCTAGGCATATAGTCATAGTCAAGTAATGGGTGACTTGAATCTAAACTTCATTTCCAATGGACATTAAATATATTTTTTATTCCAAGGAACTCAAATCATGAAATGTGTTTTGTGAAATGTGTAATATCCACAAAGGGTTCAAGCACCATAAATTTCTTTCTAACTCCTAGAGAACTTATTATAAGGTAAAGAAGACATGATAATTCATTAATCTAAATCATTCCATATCTAGAGGTCTAGTTATCATAGATTGACTCTTAATATGGCTAGATATTAGACCTTATGATATTTATGACTTATTTATTATCATATTAATTTTTTCCTAACCTATATAGATGAAGTGTTTGGAAAGTGAAGGCTTGAATTTTTCTCAGGCCTCCCTTTGTGGGTTTTTAAGATGAAAAGATTTTTGTCTCTTTCACTAATAGTTTAAGGACTTCTGATTTACACCATTATTTGAATGAGTTTAAGTTAATACAAATTTAACCAATGTCCATGAAATTTAGGCTTGTTACGCAGATAAACCTAATAAGGGGGATAAAACAAAAGAGTCTAATTAGGGTACTCAAAACCAAGAGAACCCCAAATTAATTCTGAGTTGGAGATGGTATTATTGTAAATCATGGATCATTATTCATCGGATAGGATAAGTGATATGGGAAAATCATACTAGGAATAGTTCAGATCACACCATGGTTTTGAGATTTTCCATAGTTTTGTCAAGTCTCACAAGGGTTAGACGTCTCTTTTTTTAGTGTGACACGTTTGGTTGATGACTATAGATTAATATGCAAGATCTATATATATATATTCATAGTCAAATGAAGGGTCCTTTGAATATGGGTTTCTTTTCCAATGGCTAAGGATGGTTTTATAAAATTAATTCACTCGAGAAATGAAGTATGATTTATTGATTTAGGTGCATTAAAATATGATGGAAGCACCCCATGCTCTAGATGACCTTGATAATGCTCTTTTTTCCTTTGATATGAAATAAAAAATGATTGATGGTATACAAATTTTATTATCATGTAATAGGGACGTACTTTTCTTAGTGTAGTTTCACATCATGCAGTGAGGTAATTTTCCTTTCAATCTATCATCATGTGGTAAGGACCTTTTTTTGTGTAGTTTTAATTTCATGAGATTAGAACATTTTTCTTATATTTTAACATTATGCAGAAAGGATTTTGGAAAAAATGTGAAAATTTGTGCACTATATATTGTATTCACAAGAAAATTGTATATAGATATAGCTCATACATGGGAAAATGAGGTTTTATGACCTGTCACATATGCAGTTGGGGTACATGTTTTTTATCAGGTGTTGTAGATAGGCCCAAGATTGGAGATCTGTGTGTCAAAATGTATTCTGTAATGGTAGGAGTAAATCCATGCATATTTCTCAAAAAAATTCCCTATATAGGTCTGACTAATACACTTAGAGGGGAAATTTTTATAATTATTTCTTCTTACTATTCCAATAGTTGGAGATATGAGAGTCACTACATATCCAGTGATGACAGGAATCAAGTAACACAATGTTCTGGAATGTGAAATACTCTATATAGGTAATACATGTGAACATAGGTTGGAATTAATTCCATTTAATATTTTAGATAATCCAATTATTGTAAATTAAGGTATCACTACATATTGTGTGATGACAGTATTGTAGCAACATGTAGTTCATGATGAACAGTGTAGTTTTACATTATGTGAAAAGTACATAGGAATATCGTTGGGAAAATGAAGTTTTTAGATGGACCCAAGTATGCGAATCTATGTACCATGATGTATCTTATGGTTATAGGAATGAAGTCATAAATAGTTCTTGAAGAAGGACCTTCCTGTAAAATACTGGACTATACTCAGGGAGAGGGTATTTTTATATTTGTAGTGACCATACCCAAGATTGTATACATGGGAATAAATATGTATCCTATACTATCCAGAATCATTTTACACATAGTTCTTTGATTGCGGTGTGGTAAAAGGCCATCACCAACAACAATGGTCCTCTTTGGTGAGGTCCATAATGATGTACAATTTTATGTCATACTAGGGAAATCGACCGTGTAGTTTAACATCATGAGGTGAGGACTCAAGTTATTACTTTTAAATTTTTACTTTCAGAACCATGATGTGCATGTCATGAGTTTTTAAGTTTTTTTGAATGGGTAATTCCTTAATAAAATTCCTAAGATCACGTGATCTATGCTTGGTCAGAGAAAACAGGAATGAAAAAGGATCCTCTCACCATGTAGAGGTGAAGAAGGATATGATATAGGCATTATGAATCATGTAGTTGTTAAACCAATATATATGATCAAGGAATCCCTATATATTACACTAAGAATGAGAATAATTCCATACGATGTTCTAGAAAACAAGTGAAATTTAATGACATGTGGAAATGACATCAACCATGTAGTTTACAATCCTGCAGTAAGGATATGGATCACCCGATGTGAAGGAAAAGAAAGGTTATGGATGGGCCCAATTCTATACGTTCGGGTGTCACTACATATCTTTCAGTGTACTTATTCATGATAAAAAAAGTTCTTGGTGAGTGATATTCCCTATATAGTGTAATCTCTCACATGGGGATGGGGAATTACATCCTCCCTAAACATAGATTTAGCTCATATGTGGTGAGTTTTTAGTGAGATGCTTTATTCCATGATTTTTAACAACATGTGGTGATGATGTTCTCTGTAATGTTTAGTTTCATGTGGTTAAGACAAGGTTCATAATGTTTAAAAAAATGTGATTAGGATGATGTATCATGTAGTGGAAATTCTACAATATAGGATTGAGGCATCCGAATGTATCTCATTGATCATAAGAACCAATCTGTAGCTAGTTATAGAAAACCCATGAAGTTTAACATCTTACAGATAGTATACTCATTGTGTAGTTTATCATCTTTCTCTAAGGACATGATTGTCATGAAATATAAATTCTTGTTGTTAGGACATGTTCTTACAATTTAGCATCATGTAACCCACATATGAGATTCTATGTAGTTTAAAATCAAACATCCAGGAATTATGATTGATGACATTTGAGAAAAGTATTTCTTTAGAAATCTTACATTGGTGGGGGGTGTGATACACTCCTCATCCACTATGTCCATTAAGAAGACTCCATCATGAAATACCTTATGTATCACAGAAGACCCTTCTCATTTGGGATCTTTCTTTTTTTTCATCTTCATTGTCATTGAGGATATAAGATCCCATACCAGAGCTCATGGGATATATTAATAGAGGTGTAATTTTTTTATTAAAGGCTTGTGTGATCAGATTCTAATGGACTTCATGGTTGTGTAGTGTACACAACATGTTCTCATCAAGCTGCTCAAATTCATCCAGCCTCTTTTTAGATTGATCAAAATATAATATATATCTACAAATTTTTATCCATAGTGAATGTAGATGGACTTTTATTTGTAATTATTCCTTGGTCTCATACAAAATGAGTATGGTTCTTCTTTTGAAGAAGTACGATAGGACCATAATGAATAGGGGAGATTCTCTAGCATGGAATTATTATCTTTTTTCACTATCTTCATTTGAATATTTGAGATTCTTATTGAATGGATAAATCTATATATTTTCTACTACATGCGATATATTTGGGTGATTAGGCTTGATATTGTACTCTTAGAAAGTTTTATCAACTCTATAGAATAAATATTGTGTTCGTTGTCTGTCAATTTTTTGTATGGTACCCTAGACTAGGTGATGATAGAGAAATTAATGATATTAATGATATTCTTCATCCATACATCCTTGAAGGGTATTTCCTAATACCAATTTGAAAACTCTTCAATGGGATTAATGGTTTACTTGAACTTATTAGTTATAAATGGGGGTGTTTCCCAATGACATCCATTCCCTAAATGAAAAATCGACTATAAAATTTAGGTAAATGTTGCAATTTTGAGGGTTAATGGATAAATTTTTAATGGATCTAATTGGTGTGGAATTTATTGGATAATTCCATATAGTATTAAATCATTATTTCTAGTAATAACCCGACCTCATAATTTGGTGGGAGATCTTGGTTCAGAATTGATGAGCAATGAATGATCTTATAGGGACTTCTTCCATGATAGAGACAATCTCTCTTTCTTTTATGAAAATAAAGAGGATTCCATCGAATCCTCTTTTGAAGTGGGATATTTTTTAATTTGGACCATCCTACAAGGTAATTTTCACTAAATGATGTCAAATTGGTTCCCTCTAAGTTTGGTTTGTTGGGTGAACTCCTTTTGGAGATAAGTTATTTTCGGATCCATCTGTCCAGGGTTAGATTCTAGTTTCTCAAGCTCTACTGTAACGAACCAACAAATGTACTTATTTTATTTGTGGTGCCCTTTCCTGCCAATAAATTTTTATTATGTTATATAGTAGAAACAAATAGAATTACGTTTTATTTAATGAGATCATTATACATCATAAAAAAAATTATTAGTAAAACTATGAACAATAATTGGATATACAGATTTAAGAATAGTTATTCTTAACAAAATATATGATTTATTGAGAAAAAATTAATAAATTTCCTTTTCAAACCAAAATTTTACATTTTAGAAATGATATATTTATTTTATATTTTATTTTATTTTGAATAATGATTTATTTTTATTAAATAGTATGATTAAAACACCACTTTAAAATGTAAAAGATAACATATTTTTATTTATTTCAAGTGTCAGAAATTTCACCGTGTATTTTTACTATTCATTTATATCCACTATTATTTTTAATAACTAAGTATTTATATATATATAATTAAAACTTCTCACATGTTGAATTTTATTAAGATAAAATAAATGTCATTTTTTAATTTTAAATTTCAAAGTTAATATAGGCTGAATTTTTAGTAGTTTTATAAGATGTTTCCGTTTTTGATGAATAGTATGTAATAATTAGTATTCTTTTAAATGAATAGTATTTAATGAAAAGTAAATAATTTTTTTAAAGAATTAATAAATAAATTGATTTTGTGAAATGATTGTAACACCCCGAGATTTTATGAAAAATATTCTTTTTAATTTCATTAATGTCTTGTGTTGTACGCTACACCAAAAGGAGCTTGCACAACACGCATCCTTAATTTGCCTTTCATTACACGCAATAGCCACATTCCTTGATAGCGTGTGTAGTACGCAATACCGAGTTTCACTAAACAACGATATGCTATTAAAATATTATTAAAACTAGCTGTTATGAATAGTAATAACAACTTTTTGAAATTTTGTAAATTTTATTTTTCAAGATGGACTTCATTTTTGGATTTGGAATATCGAAATTATCTTAGGGTGAAATTTTGGTAATTTTTGAATAACTTTAATATTTTGATGAATAGGGGAAATGACTAAATTTTATTTAAAAGCAACTTTTTCAATCAAAATAATTAATAGTGATAAATTATTAATTTTAGTGGTTTTAAAATATATTTATAATATATTTTTACAATTTAATACAATGATGGTCATTGGATGTAATTTCACATTTAAACCAGTTATAAACAAGTTTCAATCTTTTGATAGTTATTATCTCTTAAAAACACGCTATTTGTTTTGACAACGGGAATTAATTTTTAAATTAGTTAATGCAACTGATATGTTTTGAATTTGGTAAAATAGACATCATTTTTGAGTTCATAATATCAAATATATCTTAGGCCTAATTTTTGATATTTTTCTGAAAACTTTCAATTTTTGATGAATAGTGAAACCACTAAGTGGTAGTTAAAAAAAACTGAATTGTTCATAAAACTTAATTTTACCACTTCTGTGAGTGGAATTTCAAAAATCCGAGAGACACGGTTGATTTCAGTAAGTAAAATGTGGTTCAATGAGATGAAAATAATTTTTGTTGAATAGTAACTTTGTACTTTTTTTTACCACGGTTAAAAGTAAATAGGTTAATTAAGGGTAGAAATGATATTATTATTACCCTAAAACATGTCCTAATTCTATTGGAAAAGTGTAATTCGACAAAAAACAAACTTAGGAATAACATATGACCATTTAGGCCCACTTGGATTAGATTAGGACATTTATTATTAATTTATTTAAAGAAGGGTTAAAAGAGTTAAAATCAAAGTTTATTTACTAAAACATTTTTAATATGGGGTTATACATAAGCTAAATTCTACTATAAATACTCATTAGAAAGCTAAAACTATTTCCTACATAATGGGATTTTATTTTTAATTTTTAGACATTAAATAGTTTAATATATATATGACACAACGATGATGCAGTAATTATCTTATTAATGAAATATTGACATAATTGATATTATAAATACCCTAATAAATATAATTTGAGCCTTTTTATGAATTCCACTACTTTTCTAGGTAAATATGACATGTTATTATTGAGTTAATTAACTTTTTTCGAACTTATCATTCTGTTATGAGTTTCAAAAAAATCAAATACTAAATAGTGTCAAAATTGACATAAAATAGTTTTTAAAACAAATATTATATTATTAATTGTTATTTTATTCTTAAAAATCTAAGATTAGGCCAAATTACTTAGATAAAGTTATATATATTAATACTAAACAACTTGGGGTTCGTTTGGCTTCTTATAGTAGGTTTATTAACCTTATAGTATAAGAACACAAGAAGACACGGTAAAAGTAAAATTATTTAACTTAATGTTAAATCTAAATTATAAGGTTACAATAGGAACCTAAACTTGTCTAAATTATATTGGATGAGAGTATTTCGACACATCCCCACCTTAGCTTCGAAATATATCAATTTGGAGCTATTTAAAACCGAACTTGACTTTATAATAAAATAATATTTTTTGTTATTCCAAAGGTACCCCTCTCCTCCCTTATAAAAGGGCACCTCCTCCCTCTCTTCCTCACACAACTTTGAGCCTTGAAGCTCGGCCAACCTCTGAAAAATTATCTTCTCCTCTTCCCTAGCAGAATCCTAGAGGTTCTGGTCTTCCTCAAAGACCAATTTTGGTACCCTAAGAGGAGGTCTCAAAGAGGCGCTTCAAAGAAGAGGTAATTTCCGTTACCAATTCTTTCACCTTTATTTCTTCTTCCACTTCTTCTTCTAAGGTTGTTTCATTATGAAGTAATAAAATCAGTATCACTCATATAATGATATGTTATTATAAGTATGAAACAACCCTATTTCAGCATCTATCCATCCTACGAAAAAAGAAATCACCGGGCGTGCGTACGTACGGAATACCGTCTCCACGCCGTGGTGTAATCTGCTTTTCCACCAACACCATACATGGATGGGTATTATGGGGTAAAGAATAACTATACATAGTTATTATAACATAATAATGATTCTGATATATTGTATCATCCACTCCAATTCAATTCAATAATTATGGAAATGATATCATCGCTCGTGCGTACGTACGGACTACCGTCTCCACGACGCAATGAGATTCATTCTCCATGTTAACCATTTAAGAATGATTATAAAGTATATAAAAGCAATAATAATGAAATATATGACATTATAAAGCTACTGTATTTATGTGTATATATATTTATGTCATCTACTTAATTCCATTCAACTCAATGAGGAAACTAAAACAGCGTTCATGCGTACGAACGGTCTACCGTCTCCATGAACGGTGTATTTCTTTCCATTTACTGATCTATTATATATATATATATATATATTCTGAATATATATTATATTTAAATCATGTTTTATATTCTGGAATTAAGTAATCATTATCTGAGTAATCATATGAATAATTACAAGTCAAAACACGGACGAGAAATGAAACAATTTTTCCCAAAACGCTCTTTAACATGGAATTTACAAAAGAACGGGTAATATAAAGACATAAGTGAACCATATATGATATCATAACAATGAATATGATTATGTAATAAGTCAATGACATTATTTAAATCATTATACAGGAGGTTCGGAAACTTACGAAGCAAATCGGACCTAAGGTAAGGGAAAATCTCGCAATCTCAATTTTTATCCGAGATTATTTATACTTTGAAATTTACTGGGGTGTATTTTATCATCCACATCCTTGTTTCATCAATATATAATATTATTTCCATACACCTAAAATTGTTTAAATCTATTTTTACCCTTCAGAGAGTTTTTAGTAAAAGATATGAAAGGAATATTTTATCATTTTTCGTACAAGGTACTTTTTGACTTTTCCGACAAAAGTACGAAGAATGTTTTTTTAACATATACGCCAGGAATATATTTTTAAAACATTATTTCCAAGAAGCTTCCTTTACAAGTTTTCAAGTTTATTTTTAATCAAATTCTGTTATTTTATATTTGAATGACATGTTAAGAAAGGAAAAGTGTTTTTGAAGTAGAAAGGATATTTTCCTCAAAAATGGAGTTCAAGTGTTTTATCAAAATTATTTTCCATCTAAGATAATATAGGGTTCTGTTTCTATCCCTATTATTAAATTGATTTGATTATGTTTTGATGGAATTATTTTTATGAATTCCTTTATCTTATATGAATTGTTTTATGATGACATGTTGTTTAAGAATCCCATTTTTATTACATGGGTTATGCAATGATGTATGATTTATGATTTTGTGGCACACATAAGAATGGTATCATTATGAGATGGGTGGGACCTATATCTCCCTCCAGTGCATTGGGTAAAGATTTTATATCTCATGAGATAGACATGGCTCGAATGGTAGGTTATACCGGTTCAGTGAAACAGGACTGGAATGAGGGTGACTCGGTTTAGAAAGGGACTTTGTCCACTAAGATAGTCTTGGAAATGAGTCTTGAATAACAAGAAATGATTCTCTAGGATTATGTGTGTATGCCAAAAAGTTTCATGTTTTACGTTATGATTATTTTGATTACATTTCACGGCCATGATTTATCCCATGTTATGAAATTATGCTCTCTTTTGCAGGTTAAGATTTCCAAAATGTTATGTTCTTATGAATATGATGTGATTGATATTTCTATTGTTTACCCTTACTGAGCATTTGAGCTCACCCTTTTATGTTTTCTTTTCCCCAGGACATAAAGAAAGGATTTAGGTTTAAAAAAAGAAGATCTTTATAGGAGATGATGAAGATCTTTCACCTCGATTAGAAGATTATATTCCGAGTTTCCAAAGACACTAAACTATAACGGTCCCTGTGTGTGTGTTTTTGTTATGTACTAAGTATTCCTCAAAAGTAATGTAATGTCCATGTGCGTTAGGATTCGGGTCTCTACAGTTGGTATCAGAGGAAAGGTTCAGTCAACCTTTGGAAACTAGGATGCGGAAACATTAGTGAGATCCCTAGAGATATTTATAAGGTATGTCTAGGGATGTCCCTAAGGATAAGTATACGTATAGGATATAGTCCTAGAACTATGGTAACGATATTAGATTAAACCAAAGATGTTAGATATTGAAGTTACTCCCCCTTTATTATGATTTTTGCCTCTCACACTATTCTTTTTGGGTTTTAGAAAATGGCTGGAAACAAGATGATTCACGATAATGTAGGATATGATGGACAATGGAATGATAATCTTCATGAGCAACCAAATGAAATGGGATTTGGAAGTCCAAACATAATTATTATGATGAATCAGCAATCTAATAATTTGATCAATAAAGTAAAATTTGTTAAGTTTCCTGACTCAGCTAATAAGAGAAAGATGGAGTTTCATGATGATCATAGAGTAATGAAAGTTCAATTTCCCCAATGTGAATCATGTGGGAAGAGGCATCAATGAGAATGTTTCAAAGGAACTAGATGATGCTTTGGGTGTGGAAAAGAAGGACACAAAGCCAGTAAGTGCAAAGGAAAAGGTTCAGTTAACACCAGGGATGAGGATAATGGTATTGCTACGACATCAGCAATGGTTAAATGTTTTAAATGTGGAATGTACGGGCATTATGCAAACCAATGCCCTAAGGGAAAGTCTCATGAAGAGAGTCAGTATGGTCGTATGGGTAGTATTTATGTGGATGATGATGAAGAGACTACAAATGATATGTGATATGAAAGAATTGTTGAATCTCAGTCAATGGTTTAAGAATGTAGTGGAATGATTACATGTTTATCATGTGTATTGTTGTATAAGTAATCTCATGGTACTATGGAATAAAGATACATCTAAGGATTGTAACACTGTTGTCTTTCTTTGAGTTTTCAAAGTGTTTGATTAAAGGTACCAGTATCCATGAAAGGTTATTCAGATATTTTTGGCATATAGATGATATGCGCATAATGAAGGGATAAGTAGAAAATGAAATGTTTGATAGTATTCATGAGCTCATGATTGATATAAGGACTAAGTGATATCATGGTTTGAGTATATATAATTTTGAGGATTTTGGTATGTGGAAAGAGTTATCTTTTTACAGCACTCATGTTTTCACTAAGATTCAATGGGTATTCATTTTTCAAGAGATTACATGATTATGGTATTCACATGACTGGAATGTGACGAACAAGATATATGAGGGATAAATGATGGAATTCATGTAATCATTTTCTCTATACTATGAGCTTGGGCCGAAGTATTTTCGATAAGCCTAAAGATTGGAATGGATTATATTGCACATAAGTTAGTATTGTTTAAGGATAAAACTTTTTTTGATATTATTGATGGTATGTTATAGTAATATAGTTTTAGAAAAAGGACAACCTGCAGGACGGGCGACAGCCCATCGCGTCGGACAAGGCTGTGGGAATCGAACCCACAACCGAAGTGCGACTGGCCTTTATCACCTACCACTGGCCTACAGGAAGTCCCTGTTTAGTAGAAACTAGTTTTATTTTATTAAGCGGTACGATATAAGAAGTATAAGTTCATTTTTGGAACCATATACGATTAATCTATCCATAATATGGACTTATAACTTTTGATAACCTTTTGTTGGAAAGAGATGGAATGACCCATCATTCTATCACATGATCTGCTAACACATCATGAATAACAAATTCAACTTCATTTCTTTAAGGGATGAAGTGGAAATTGTTCAATTCACAAACAATAGTGAGAATGTACCAAAATCATGCAAGTATTTCTTTTAATTCATCAACTTTAGGGAAATGATCTTTAAAACCAAAAATGTTGTCCTAGTTCCCCAATATCGGATTAATCAGATGGTACCTTAGATCATCACAAATCAATAGCTTTGTGATTTTTGGCTTTTTCATAGCCTTGTTCTCTACCACTCTCCATCAGAACATGATGGTTAGATTTCTCTTCCATATCCATATTTTCACCTATGTGGAAACCCAGTGATTAGTTTATTTGGGTAACCGTTACGTTTGATACTTTTGTTTTTAAAGATTGGTTTTGGTATTCCTTTTTACGATGTGGATTTCTATTAAAGAAACTTTCAAATAGTAATCCATTTATAACCCCGACGAATTTCGAGGGCGAAATTCATTTTAAGGTGGGTAGAATGTAACACCCCGAGATTTTATGAAAAATATTCTTTTTAATTTCATTAATTTCTTGTGTTGTACGCTACACCAAAAGGATCTTGCACAACACGAATCCTTGACTTTCCTTTCATTACACGCAATCGCGACCTTCCTTGATAGCGTGTGTAGTACGCAATACCGAGTTTCACTAAACAACGATATGCTATTAAAATATTATTAAAACTAGCCGTTATGAATAGTAATAACCACTTTTTGAAATTTTGTAAATTTTATTTTTCAAAATGGACTTCATTTTTGGATTCGGAATATCGAAATTAGCTTAGGGTGAAATATTGGTAATTTTCGAATAACTTTCATATTTTGATGAATAGTGGAAATTAGTAAATTTTAATTAAAAACAACTTTTTCAATCGAAATAATTAATAGTGATAACTTATTAATTTTAGTGGTTTTAAAGTATATTTAGAATATATATTTACAATTTAATACAATGATGGTAATTGGATGTAATTTCACATTTAAACCAGTTATAAACAAGTTTCAATCTTTTGCTAGTTATTATCTCTTAAAAACACGCTATTTGTTTTGACAACGGGAATTAATTTTTAAATTAGTTAATGAAACTGATATGTTTTGAATTTGGTAAAATAGAAATCATTTTTGAGTTCATAATATCAAATATAGCTTAGGCCTAATTTTTGATATTTTTCTGAAAACTCTCAATTTTTGATGAATAGTGAAACCACTAAGTGGTAGTTAAAAAAACTGAATTGTTCATAAAACATAATTTTACCGCTTCTGTGAGTGGAATTTCAAAAATACGAGAGACACGGTTGATGTCAGTAAGTAAAATGTGGTTCAATGAGATGAAAATAATTTTTGGTGAATAGTAACTTTTTACTTTTTTTTACTACGGTTAAAAGTAAATAGGGTAATTAAGGGTAGAAATGATATTATTATTACCCTAACACATGTCCTAATTCTATTGGACAAGTGTAATTCGTCCAAAAACAATCTTAGGAATAAAATATGACCATTTAGGCTCACTTGGATTTGATTAGGACATTTATTATTTATTTATTTAAAGAAGGGTTAAAAGAGTTAAAATCAATGTTTATTTACTAAAATTTTTTTAATATGGTGTTATACATAAGATAAATTCGACTATAAATATTAATTATAAATCTAAAACTATTTCCTACATAATGGTATTTTATTTGTAATTTTTAGAGATTAAATAGTTTAATTTATTTATGACACAATGATGATGCAGTAATTATCTTATTAATGAAATATTGACATAATTGATGTTATAAATACCCAAATAAATATAATTTGAGACTTTTTATGAATTCCACTAATTTTATAAGTAAATATGACATTTTAGTATTGATTTAATTAACTTTTTTCGAACTTATCATTTTGCAATAATTTTCACAAAAATCAATTACTAAATAGTGTCAAAATTGACATAAAATAGTTTTTAAAACAAATATTATATTATTAATTATTATTTTATTCCTAAAAATCTAATGTTCGGCCAAATGACTTAGATAAGGTTATATATATTAATAATAAACAACATGGGGTTCTTTTGGCTTCTTATTGTAATTTTATTAACCTTATAGTATAAGAACACAAGAAGACACAGTAAAAGTAAAATTATTTAACTTAATGTTAAATCTAAATGATAATGTTAAAATAGGAACCTAAACTTGTCTAAATTCTATTGGATGAGAGTATTTCGACCCATACCCACCTTATCTTATAAATATATCAATTTTGAGCTATTTAAAACCGAACTTGACTTTATAATAAAATAATATATTTAGTTATTCCAAAGGTACCCCTCTCCTCCCTTATAAAAGGGATCCCCCTCCCTCTCTTCCTCACACATCTTTGAGCCTTCAAGCTCGCCAAACCTCTGCAAAATTCTCTTCTCCACTTCCCTAGAAACATCCTAGAGGTTCTGGTCTTCCTCAAAGACCAATTTTGGTACCCTAAGAGGAGGTCTCAAAGAGGCGCTTCAAAGAAGAGGTAATTTCCGTTACCAATTCTTTCACCTTTATTTCTTCTTCCACTTCTTCTTCTAAGGTTGTTTCATTATGAAGTAATAACATAAGTATCACTCATATACTGATATTTTATTATAAGTATGAAACAACCCTATTTCACCATCTATCCATCCTACGGAAAACGAAATCACCACGCGTGTGTACGTACGGAATACCGTCTCCACGCCGTGGTGTAACCTGCTTTTCCACCAACACCTTACATGGATGGGTATTATAGTGTAAATAATAACTATACATAGTTATTATAACATAATAATTATTCTGATATATTGTATAATCCACTACAATTCAATTCAATAATTATGGAAATGATATCATCGCTCGTGCGTACGTACGGACTACCATCTCCACGACGCGATGAGATTCATTCTCCATGTTAACCATTTAAGAATGATTATAAAGTATATATAAGCAATAATAATTAAATATATGATATTATAAAGCTACTGTATTTATGTTTATATATATGTATGTCATCTACTTAATTCCATTCAACTCAATAAGGAAACTAAAACACCGTTCATGCGTACGAACGGTCTACCGTCTCCATGAACGGTGTATTTTTTTCCATTTAATGATCTATTATATATATATATATATTCTGAATATATATTATATATAAATCATGTTTTATATTCTATAATTAAGTAATCATTATCCATGTAATCATATGAATAATTACAAGTCAAAACACGGATGACAAATGAAACAATTTTACCCAAAACGCTCTTTAACATGGAATTTACAAAAGAACGGGTAATATAAAGTCATAAGTGAACCATATATGATATCATAACAATGAATATTATTCTGTAATAAGTTAATGACATTATTTAAATCATTATACAGGAGGTTCGGACACTTACGAAGCAAGTCGGACCTAAGGTAAGGGAAAATCTCGCAATCTCAATTTTTATCCGAGATTGTTTATACTTTGAAATTTACTGTGGTGTATTTTATCATCCACATCCATGTTTCATCAATATGTAATATTATTTCCATACACCTACAATTGTTTAAATCCATTTTTACCCTTCGGAGAGTTTTTAGTAAAGGATATGAAAGGAATATTTTATCGTTTTTCATACGAGGTACTTTTTGACTTTTCTGACAAAAGTACGAAGAATGTTTTTTTTAACCTATACGCCATGAATGGATTTTTAAAACATTATTTCCAAGAAGCTTCCTTTACATGTTTTCAAGTTTATTTTTAATCAAATTCTTTTAGTGTAGATTTTAATGACATGTTAAGAAAGGAAAAGTGTTTTTGAAGTAGAAAGGATATTTTCCTCAAAAATAGAGTTCAAGTGTTTTATCAAAATTATTTTCCATCTAAGATAATAGAGGGTTCTGTTTCTATCCCTATTGTTAAATTGATTTGATTATGTTGTGATGGAATTATTTTTATGAATTCCTTTATCTTATATGAATTGTTTTATGATGACATGTTGTTTAAGAATCCCATTTTTATTACATGGGTTATGCAATGATGTATGATTTATGATTTTGTGGCACACATAAGAATGGTATCATTATGAGATGGGTGGGACCTATATCTCCCTCCAATGCATTGGGTAAAGATTTTATATCTCATGAGATAGACATGGATGGAACGGTAGGTTATACCAGTTCAGTGAAACAGGACTGAAACGAGGGTGACTCGGTTCAGAAAGGGTCTTTGTCCACTAAGATAGTCTTGGTAATGAGTCTTGACTAACAAGAAATGATTCTCTATGATTATGTGTGTATGCCACAAAGTTTCATGTTTTAAGTTATGATTATTTTGATTACATTTCACTGCCATTATTTATCCCATGTTATGAAATTATGCTCTCTTTTGCAGGTTACGATTTTTAAAATGTTATGTTCTTATGAATATGATGTGATTGATATTTATTTTGTTTACCCTTACTGAGAATTTGAGCTCACCCTTTTATGTTTTCTTTTCCCCAGGACATAAATAAAGGATTTAGGTTTAAAAAAAAGAAGATATTTATGGGAGATGTTGAAGATCTTTCACCTCGATTAGAAGATTATATTCCGAGTTTCCAAAGACACTAAACTATTACGGTCCTTGTGTGTGTGTTTTTGTTATGTACTAAGTATTCCGCAAAAGTAATGTAATGTCCATGTACGTCAGGCTTCAGGTCTGTACAATGATTTTTGAAAAACAGATATACATGGTTTCGATTAGTAAGATATTTAGAGTCTATTAGGATCAAAATAATTTTTTGGTGAGTATTAACTTAAAATTTTTGAAATATTAATGTTAACCTTTTGAATAGTAATTTTACCAATGTAATAGTAACCACACTTTATGAAGTATAAATATTTTTTAATCATCTTAAATTGTAATGTGATATTATTATTTCCATAGTATATGTAATTAAATGTTTTAGAAATTATTAGTTAAGTATTAGTATTTTTTTAAAATAATTTAATTTAAAATATAAATCATTTTAATAAAATAAAAGTTTATATATGAATTCTACATGTCAAAAGATGTTCAAGGTTATTTTGGTTACTTTACTAAAATAGTTGAATTTTTTCTGAATAGTAAAAATATAGTCTTGAGGTTTCGGTATGTTTAATGACATCATAATAATGTTACAATGATTTAATAAAAAATAAAAGATAATGGTTGACCCTATTGGATTAAAATATTATATGTGGTGTTCCATGTGGAAATATCCATGGTAAAATACCATGGTCAAGCCCATGGTTTGGAAAATACAATTGATGAGGTGGCCTCGTAAATTAATTAAAAACTACCTCCATTTCACTATAAATACAAAGCCAATACTTCATTTATCTTCACTCAAAATTCATTATCCAAGAATTTAAACTAGTTATGCCTCCAAAAGAGTCCTCCCAAGGTTTCCTCAAGCCCTCATGGCCCTGATCATATAGTTTTAGGAGTTACTCATCAAGGTATAAGAATTCTCAACATTGATTTTTTTAATTCATGTTCTCTTTTATGTGGTATGTATTTAAATGTTTCATACCATGATATTATTTACAATTTTTTTATTTCCCTATACTATATTATTAGTCTGTCATTAATGGGTGTCTCATGTCCCATATCTTTTTAATGTTATATAAATCCATGTTGCGTAGCCATTATGCTGCAGAATTTTTGTAGAGACCCGAAGCCTGACGTACATTTACATTACATTACTTTTGCGGAATACTTAGTACATAACAAAAACACACTCGCAAGGATCGTAATAGTTTAGTGTCTTTGGAAACTCGGAATATAATCTTCTAATCCTGGTGAAAGATCTTCAACATCTCCCATAAAGATCTTCCTTTTTTTTACCTAAAACCTTTCTTTATATCCTGGGGAAAAGAAAAAATAAAAGGGTGAGCTCAAATGCTCAGTAAGGGTAAACAAAAGAAATATCAATCACATCATTTACATAAGCACATAACTTTTGGAAATCTTAACCTGCAAAAGAGATCATAATTTCATAACATGGGGTAAATCATGGCAGTGAAATGTAATCACAATAATAATAACTTAAAACAAGAAACTTTGTGGCATTCACACATAATCATAGATAATCATTTCTTGTTAGTCAAGACTCATTTCCAAGACTATCTTAGTAGACAAAGTCCCTTTCGGAATCGAGTAACCCTCGTTTCAGTCCTGTTTCACTGAACTGGTATAACCTACCATTCCAGCCATGTCTATCTCATGAGATATAAAATCTTTACCCAATGCATTGGAGGGAGATATAGGTCCCAACCATCTCATAATGATACCATTATTATGTGTGCCACAAAATCATAAATCATACATCACTGCATAACCCATGTAATTAAAATGGGATTCTTAAACAACATGACATCATAAAACCATTCATATAAGATAAAGGAATTCATAAACATAATTCCATCACAACATAGTCAATTCAATGTAAAAATATGGATAGAAACAGAACCCTTTATTATCTTAGATGGAAAATAATTTTGATAAAACACTTGAATTGAATTCTTGAGGAAAATATCCTTTCTTCTTCAAAATCAATTTCTTTTCACAAAACATCATGCAATTTTAAAAGAAAGAGATTTTATTGAAAATAGTCATGAAATATTTTAGAGGAAGGATCATGAAAATAAGGCTTTATAAAACCTTAAAAATCCGTTCGTGCCGTATAAGTTAAAAAAACATTCTTCTCGTACTTTTGTCGGAAAGTCAAAAAGTACCTCGTATGAAAAAAACGAAAAAAGATTCCTTTCATATCCTTTACTAAAAACTCCCCGAATCGTAAAATTATATTTAAACAATTGTAGGTGAATGGAAATAATATTACATATTGAGGAAACATGGATGTGGATGATAAAATACACCCCAGTAAATACTAATGTATAAACAATCTCGGATAAAAATGAGATTGTGATATTTCCCTTACCTTAGGTCCGACTTGCTTTGTAAGTGTCCGAACCTCCTGTATAATGATTTAAATCATGTTATTGACTTATTCCAGAATCATATTCATTTTTATTACATCATATATGGTCCACTTATGACTTTATATTACCTGTTCTTTTGTAAATTCATGTTAAAGTAGCGTTTTGGGTAAAATCGTCTCATTTGTCGTTCGTGTTTTTAACTTGTAATTATTAATATGATTACTTGGATCATGATTACTTATATCCAGAATGTAAAACATGATTTATATATAATATATATTAAGGATATATATATATATAATATCGATAAATGGAATGAAATACACCATTCATGGAACGGTAGTCCGTACGTACGCATTAACGCTGTTTTCGTTTCCTTATTGAAGTGAATGGAATTTAGTAGATGACATACATATAAATTTACATAAATCCAGTATCATTATTATGTCATATATTTCATTAGTACTTATTATATATACTTTATAATCATTCATTAATGGTTAATCATTGAGAATGAATCTCATCGCGTCATGGAGACGGTATTCCGTACGTACGCACGCGCGGTGATTTCATTTTTCCGTAGGATGTATAGAAGGTGAATTAGGGTTGTTTAATATTTATAATAACATATCAGTATGTAAGTAATACTGATGTTATTACTTTATCATGAAACAACTAAAGAAGAAGAAGTTGAATAAGAAAGAAATTGAAAAGATCGGTAATGGATATTACCTCTTTTTTGAAACGCCTCTTTGAATCCTCCACTTAGGGAACTAAGATTGGTCTTTGAAGAAGACCAGGACCTATAGGATTATTCTAGGGAAGTGGAGAAGGGATTTCGGCAGGGGTTGGCCGAGCTTGAGTGCTCAAATTGGTGTGAGGAGGAGGGGGAGGAGGTGTCCTTTTATAAGGGAGGAGAGGGGCACCTTAGGAATATCTCAAAATATTATTTTATATTAAAGTCAAAATCGGTTTATAATGGTTCCAAAGGGTTTTATTTCGAATCTAATGTGGGGATGGGTCTAAATCCTATCAACCAATAGGATTTAGATAAGTTTAGGTTACTATTTTAACCTTATCAATTAGATTTAACTCTAAGTTAAATAATTTAACGTTTACCGTGTCTTTTTATTTTCTTACACTATATGGTTAATACACTTACTATAACATGCCAAAAGAACCCCAAATTATTTATTATTAATATTTATATCCTTATCTAAGTCATTTGGCCGAACCTTAGATTTTTAGGAATAAAATAACAATTAATAATATAATATTTGATTTAAAAACTATTTTGTGTCAATTTTGACACTATTTGATATATGATTTTTGTGAAAGTCATAACAGAATTATATTTTCGAACCAAGTTGATTAAATAAACACTAATATATCATAGTAACCTATAAAATTAGTTTAATTCATAAAAAGTCTCAAATTACATTTATTCTGGTGTTTATAACATCAATTATGTCAATATTTCATTAATAAGATAATTACTGTATCATCATTATGTCAAAAATAAATTAAATTATTTAATGTCTAAAAATTACAAATAAAATATCATTATGTAGGAAATCTTTTTAGATTTCTAATGAATATTTATAGTCTAATTTATCTTATGTATAACCCCATATTAAAAATTATTTAGTAAATAAACTTTGATTTTAACTCTTTTAACCCTTCTTTAAATAAATTAATAATAAATGTCCTAATCTAATCCAAGTGGGCCTAAATGGTCATATTTTATTCCTAAGTTTGTTTTTGGTCGAATTACACTTATCCAATAGAATTAGGACATGTGTTAGGGTAATAATAATATCATCTTTACCCTTAATTACCCTATTTACTTTTAACCGTGGTAAAAAAAGTAAAAAGTTACTATTCACCAAAAATTATTTTCATCTCATTGAACCACATTTTAGTCCTTGATATTAACCGTGTCTCTCGAATTTTTGAAATTCCACTCACAGAAGAGGTAAAATTAAGTTTTATGAACAATTCAGTTTTTTTAACTACCACTTAGTGGTTTCACTATTCATCGAAAATTGAAAGTTTTCTGAAAAATACCAAAAATTAGACCTAAGATATATTTGATATTATGAACTCAAAAATGATGTCTATTTTACCAAATTCAAAACATATCAGTTGCATTAACTAATTTAAAAATTAATTCTTGTTGTCAAAACAAATAGCGTGTTTTTAAGAGATAATAACTATCAAAAGATTGACACTAGTTTATAACTGGTTTAAATGTGAAATTACATCCAATGACCAACATTGTATTAAATTGTAAAAATATATTCTAAATATACTTTAAAAACACTCAAATTAATAATTTATCACTATTAATTATTTCGATTGAAAAAGTTGTTTTTAATTAAAATTTAGTAATTTTCACTATTCATCAAAATATGAAAGTTATCCGAAAATCGCCAAAATTTCACCCTAAGCTAATTTCGATATTACGAATCCAAAAATGAATTCCATTTTGAAAAATAAAATTTACAAAATTTCAAAAAGTGGTTATTACTATTCATAACGGCTAGTTTTAATAATATTTTAATAGCATATCGTTGTTTAGTAAAAACTCGGTATTGCGTACTACACACGCTATCAAGGAAGGTCGTGATTGCGTGTAATGAAAGGCAAGTCAAGGATGCGTGTTGTGCAAGATCCTTTTGGTGTAGCGTACTACACAAGACATTAATGAAATTAAAAAGAATATTTTTCATAAAATCTCGGGGTGTTACATTCTACCCCCCTTAAAATGAATTTCGCCCTCGAAATTCGTCGGGGTTATAAATGGTTTACTATTCGAAATTTTCTTTGATAGAAACCCACATCGTAAAAAACTAAAGTATGAAATGTAACGATTACCCAAATAAACTAATCACTGGGTTTCCACATAGGTGAAAATATGGATATGGAAGAAAAATCTAACCATCATGTTCTGATGGAGAGTGGTAGAGAACATGGCTATGGAAAAGCCAACAATCACAAATCCATAAATTTGTGACGATCTAAGGTACCATCTGATTAATCAGATATAAGAGCACTAGGATGACATTTTTGGTTTTCAAGATCATTTCCCTAAAGTTGATGAAATTGGAATTAGAAGAAATAATTTCGTGATTTCGGTATAGTCTCACCGTTGGTCGTTTTTTGGACAATTTCCACTTCATCTCTTAAAGAAATGAAGTTGAATTTGTCATTTGTCATGTGTTAGCAGATCATGTAATAGAATGATGGGTCATTCCATCTGTCTCAAACAAAAGGTTTGAAAAGTTATAAGTTCATCTTATGGTTAGATTAATCGTATATGGTTACAAAAATGAACTTATACTTCATATATCATACCTCTTAATAAAATAAAACTAGTTTCTACTAAATAGGGACTTCCTGTAGGCCAGTGGTAGGCGATAAAGGCCAGTCGCATCTCGGTTGTGGGTTCGATTCCCACAGCCTTGTCCGACGCGATGGGTTGTCGCCCGTCCTGCAGGTTGTCCTTTTTCTAAAACTATATTACTATAACATCCCATCAACAATATCGAAAAAAAACTTCTATCCTTAAACAATACTAACTTATGTCCAACATAATCCATTCCAATCTTTAGGCTTACCCATAATACTGAAGTCCACTCTCATAATATAGTGAAAACAATTACTAGAGATTTAATACCATCGTTGATCCCCATATATCATAAGATATGTCTTGTTGGTCACATTCTAAACATTCAAAGTCCTTAATCATGTATTCTCTTGAATACCCATTGAACCTCAGTGAAAACATGAATGCAGTTAAACGTTAACACTTTCCACATACCAAAATCCTCAAAATTCTTTATAATCAAACCATGATATCACTTAGTCCTTATATCAATCATGAGCTCATGAATACTGTTAAACATTTCATTTTCTCATTTTCCCTTCATTATGCGCATATCGTCTTATTTCCAAAAATATCTCAATCACTTTGAATACCACATTAGACCAATCCATAAATATTCCAATACTCCATGATACATCATTATTTTGGAATCCCATTACATAAACACTTAATCATTCCACCACATCGTTGTCATATTCAACATCGCCAAATAGTGATCGCATGTGACTTCCCTTTATCCTTTGCCTTAAGCGGTTGCTCATGTCGATCATCACTAACCCTTGGATTATGGCATTTATTAGCATAATGCCCCATTTCCTTGCACTTGAAGCATTGAAGTGTTGGTGGTGCATTCTCTGCAGTGTTTTCTTTATTCACATCATTAGAAACCCTTTTTCCATTACCTCGACACTCAGCTGCTCGATGACCTTCTTTTCCACACTTAAAACATTTTCTAGTCCCTTTAAGACAATCTCCACCATTCTTCTTTCCACACTTTGAGCATAAAGAAAACATTCATCTTCTTTTCACCATTATTCTGAGATTTCTCCTTGAACTCCATCTTTCGTTTCATGTCAAAACCATGAGATGGATATGTAACACCAACTTCCATTTCTACCTTGATAGCACAACGCACAATTTCTTCATAGCTACTGAAGTCTCTTATAGCTAATGCCCTTCGAAGACTTGGTTTTAAGCCACTGAAAAATCGATCAACTTTACTTTCAGGTTGGATGATAATGCCAGATGCATACCTTGCAAGTCTTGTAAAATTCGCTTCGTATATACCAACAGATTCATCATCCTTCTTCTTCAGCTCAAGGAACTCCTTTTCCATCTTTTTTCGAAGAATACGAGGGAAGTACTTACTGAAAAACAAGTTCTTGAACTCGTCCCATTCCATGGACTCAATTTCATCTCTTGGCCTCGTATTCTTGATAAGATTCCACCATTGATCAGCTTCACCTTCCAAACGATATACTGCTAAGATGACTTTATCATGTTCAGAACATTGAAGAACTGAAAATATCTTTTCAGTGGTACCGATCCATTGTTCAGCAACAAGTGGATCGGAAGACCTATTGAAAGAAGGTGGACGTTGCCTCATGAAGGACTCAATATAATATTGTTCCCTTCTCTGTTCATTTGGAAGTCCAGAATGATTCATAGCTTGTGTAAGTATAGAGATAAGATTTTGCACTCCATCTCCCATAACATTTGTTTGTTCAGGAGGGCAATCATTGCATTGTCCATTGCATTGATCAACACGGTTCCTTCGGGTTCCAGCCATCGTTTAAAACCCAAAAAGAATAGTGTGAGAGGCAAAAATCATGCTAGGGAAAACAACATAATAAAGGGTAAGTACCTTAAATATATAACATCTTAGGTTTAATTCTATAATCGTTAGCGTAATTATAGTACTATAACCTATACGTATAATTAACCTTAGAGACATCCCTAGACACACCTTAGAAATATCTCTAGGGATCTCACTAAAGTTCTCGCATCCTAGTTTCCAAAGGTTGACTAAACCTTTCCTCTGATACCAACTGTAGAGACCCAAAGCCTGACGTACATGTACATTACATTACTTTTGCGGAATACTTAGTACATAACAAAAACACACTCGCAAGGATCGTAATAGTTTAGTGTCTTTGGAAACTCGGAATATAATCTTCTAATCCTGGTGAAATATCTTCAACATCTCCCATAAAGATCATCCTTTTTTTATACCTAAAACCTTTCTTTATATCCTGGGGAAAAGAAAAAATAAAAGGGTGAGCTCAAATGCTCAGTAAGGGTAAACAAAAGAAATATCAATCACATCATATACATAAGCACATAACTTTTGGAAATCTTAACCTGCAAAAGAGATCATAATTTCATAACATGGGGAAAATCATGGCAGTGAAATGTAATCACAATAATAATAACTTAAAACATGAAACTTTGTGTCATTCACACATAATCATAGAGAATCATTTCTTGTTAGTCAAGACTCATTGACAAGACTATCTAAGTGGACAAAGTCCCTTTCTGAATCGAGTAACCCTCGTTTCAGTCCTGTTTCACTGAACCAGTATAACCTACCATTCCAGTCATGTCTATCTCATGAGATATAAAATCTTTACCCAATGCATTGGAGGGAGATATAGGTCCCAAACATCTCATAATGATACCATTCTTATGTGTGCCACAAAATCATAAATCATACATCATTGCATAACCCATGTAATAAAAATGGGATTCTTAAACAACATGACATCATAAAACCATTCATATAAGATAAAGGAATTCATAAACATAATTCCATCACAACATAGTCAAATCAATGTAAAAATATGGATAGAAACAGAACCCTTTATTATCTTAGATGGAAAATAATTTTGATAAAACACTTGAATTGAATTCTTGAGGAAAATATCCTTTCTTCTTCAAAATCAATTTCTTTTCACAAAACATCATGCAATTTTAAAAGAAAGAGATTTTATTGAAAATAGTCATGAAATATTTTTGAGGAAGGTTCATGAAAATAAGGCTTTATAAAACCGTAAAAATCCGTTCGTGCCGTATAAGTTAAAAAAACATTCTTCTCGTACTTTTGTCGGAAAGTCAAAAAGTACCTCGTATGAAAAAAACGAAAAAAGATTCCTTTCATATCCTTTACAAAAAACTCACCGAAGGGTAAAATTGTATTTAAAAAATTGTAGGTGGATGGAAATAATATTACATATTGAGGAAACATGGATGTGGATGATAAAATACACCCCAGTAAATACTAATGTATAAACAATCTCGGATAAAAATGAGATTGTGATATTTCCCTTACCTTAGGTCCGACTTGCTTTGTAAGTGTCCGAACCTCCTGTATAATGATTTAAATCATGTTATTGACTTATTCTAGAATCATATTCATTTTTATTATATCATATATGGTCCACTTATGACTTTATATTACCTGTTCTTTTGTAAATTCATGTTAAAGTAGCGTTTTGGGTAAAATCGTCTCATTTGTCGTTCGTGTTTTTACCTTGTAATTATTAATATGATTACTTGGATCATGATTACTTATATCCAGAATGTAAAACATGATTTATATATAATATATATTCAGAATATATATATATATATAATATCGATAAATGGAATGAAATACACCATTCATGGAGACGGTAGTCCGTACGTACGCATGAACGCTGTTTTCGTTTCCTTATTAAAGTGAATGGAATTAAGTAGATGACATACATATAAATTTACATAAATCCAGTATCATTATTATGTCATATATTTCATTAGTACTTATTATATATACTTTATAATCATTCATTAATGGTTAATCATTGAGAATGAATCTCATCGCGTCATGGAGACGGTATTCCGTACGTACGCACGCGCGGTGATTTCATTTTTCCGTAGGATGGATAGAAGGTGAATTAGGGTTGTTTCATATTTATAATAACATATCAGTATGTAAGTAATACTGATGTTATTACTTTATCATGAAACAACTAAAGAAGAAGAAGTTGAATAAGAAAGAAATTGAAAAGATCGGTAATGGATATTACCTCTTCTTTGAAACGCCTCTTTGAATCCTCCACTTAGGGAACTAAGATTGGTATTTGAAGAAGACCAGGACCTCTAGGATTTTCTAGGGAAGTGGATAAGGGATTTTGGCAGAGGTTGGCCGAGATTGAGTGCTCAAATTGGTGTGAGGAGGAGGGGGAGGAGGTGTCCTTTTATAAGGGAGGAGAGGGGCACCTTAGGAATATCTCAAAATATTATTTTATATTAAAGTCAAAATCGGTTTATAATGGTTCCAAAGGGTCTTATTTAGAAGCTAATGTGGGTATGGGTCTAAATCCTATCAACCAATAGGATTTAGACAAGTTTAGGTTATTATTTTAACCTTATCAATTAGATTTAACTCTAAGTTAAATAATTTAACTTTTACCGTGTCTTTTTGTTTTCTTACACTATATGGTTAATACACATACTATAACATGCCAAACGAACCCCAAATTATTTATTATTAATATATATATCCTTATCTAAGTCATTTGGCCAAACCTTAGATTTTTAGGAATAAAATAACAATTAATAATATAATATTTTCTTTAAAAACTATTTTGTGTCAATTTTGACACTATTTGATATATGATTTTTTTGAAAGTCATAACAGAATTATATGTTCGAACCAAGTTGATTAAATCAACACTAATATATCATAGTAACCTATAAAATTAGTGTAATTCATAAAAAGTCTCAAATTACATTTATTTTGGTGTTTATAACATCAATTATGTCAATATTTCATTAATAAGATAATTACTGCACCTTCATTGTGTCATAAATAAATTAAATTATTTAATGTCTAAAAATTACAAATAAAATATCATTATGTAGGAAATCTTTTTATATTTCTAATTTATATTTATAGTCTAATTTATCTTATGTATAACCCCATATTAAAAATGTTTTAGTAAATAAACATTGATTTTAACTCTTTTAACCCTTCTTTAAATAAATTAATAATAAATGTCCTAATCTAATCCAAGTGGGCCTAAATGGTCATATTTTATTCCTAAGTTTGTTTTTGGTCGAATTACACTTATCCAATAGAATTAGGACATGTGTTAGGGTAATAATAATATCATCTTTACCCTTAATTACCCTATTTACTTTTAACCGTGGTAAAAAAAAGTAAAAAGTTACTATTCACCAAAAATTATTTTCATCTCATTGAACCACATTTTAGTCCTTGATATTAACCGTGTCTCTTGGATTTTCTAAATTCCACTCACAGAAGCGGTAAAATTATGTTTTATGAACAATTCAGTTTTTTTAATTACGACTTAGTGGTTTCACTATTCATCGAAAATTGAAAGTTTTCAGAAAAATACCAAAAATTAGGCCTAAGCTATATTTGATATTATGAACTCAAAAATGATGTCTATTTTACCAAATTCAAAACATATCAGTTGAATTACCTAATTTAAAAATTAATTCTTGTTGTCAAAACAAATAGCGTGTTTTTAAGAGATAATAACTATCAAAAGATTGACACTAGTTTATAGCTGGTTTAAATGTGAAATTACATCCAATGACCAACATTGTATTAAATTGTAAAAATATATTCTAAATATACTTTAAAACCACTCAAATTAATAATTTATCACTATTAATTATTTCGATTGAAAAAGTTGTTTTTAATTAAAATTTAGTAATTTTCACTATTCATCAAAATATGAAATTTATCCGAAAATCGCCAAAATTTCACCCTAAGCTAATTTCGATATTATGAATCCAAAAATGAATTCCATTTTGAAAAATAAAATTTACAAAATTTCAAAAAGTGGTTATTACTATTCATAACAGCTAGTTTTAATAATATTTTAATAGCATATCGTTGTTTAGTAAAACTCGGTATTGCGTACTACACATGCTATCAAGGAAGGTCGTGATTGCGTGTAATGAAAGGCAAGTCAAGGATGCATGTTGTGCAAGCTCCTTTTGGTGTAGCGTACAACACAACACATTAATGAAATTAAAAAGAATATTTTTCATAAAATCTCGGGGTGTTACAATTTTCTTCTCAAAATCTATCTTTTTCTCAAAAAGTTCTATTGTTTTCTTTATGTTAATAAAAATACATATTAAATTTACAATGGTATTCATAAAGACATAAAAATGATATATTTTATTCTGTAATTGACATACATAAAACTCTCATTTTTTTTGTGGGTTATAAATGACATAATGATCATGTTTTTAATCACATTTTAAAACGTCACGATTTTGATATGAACCCCTTTTCTTTTATTCTCTTGGGGGTTATTTATGAGATTTTTTATTATGATATATGAGTATCATATGAAAATAAATACAGATTAGTGGTTCAACCTGATAATTCTCCAATGCATTGAGTAGTAAAATTAATCTCTAGAGGTGATAAGTTTTATGATACCTTGGTTAATCACCTGGGTAGTTATAATGACACCATGGGGATGGAAGTTGGTGAAATTCTTATGGATATAAAAATTAAATGTTTAGGAAACATTTTCAAGTTATTATTTAGGTGATTTTTATTATTTTTTGACTATTTATAATTCTTTTACGAGATTCTTCATGTTCTTATGTATTTCACTCAAGATCACATGTAAATTATTTCACTGGGTTTCCCATACTAGGCCTTCCGCTCACACTTTTTATGATGTATGTCCCTATGATATGATATATAATTAATGTACTTAGTATTAAACTTTAATACGACTTTAATGATTATTAGAATAATGTGCTTTATGTTTTTATGTATTATGTTAATAATTTCCAAGATACTAAACCCAAAATATCATTTGTTTTTAAATTGTCATGTAAAGATATTTAATAAATAGGAGAGACATAATAGTTGTTATCAGAGGATGGTTTAGTTATTTTTAGAAATTAGAATATCATAAATTATTAATATTTCTTATAGAAAAGTTTAAATATAGGAAAAATTCTTGGTAATTTGGTGAGACATTAATTAAGTTGTTTCATAACAAATAAATCCATGTCTGGATAAGAACAAGTGGATGTGGCTCTAGCATAGATGTATCATGGGATAAAACCTGAAAACATAACATTTAGCTAGATACAAACAAGAACTAGTTCACGATAATGGGCCTTTTTTCACTCTTGGATTGACACTCCCATGTGATATGTTAGGCTAATCACAATAATTTTTTTGAATCATTATGAAGGATTTATAGAAAATTTAATTACAGTTAAAGAATAATAAATTTTTAAGCATCATTTTTTAACACAAAAAATTATTTATAATGATAAGATTCTTAGTTGTAAAAAATTTTAAATAAGAGAACATTTTGAGAACTAAATTTCTTTAAGTGGGAAGAATGTAATGACCCAAAAAATGCACTTTTTTATTTATAGATCTCTATACCCAAAATAAATATTTATTATGTTATACAATAGAAGTAAAAATAATTACATTTTATTTAATGAGATAATTATACATTTTGCATTAATTTATATTAGTACAGCTATGAACAATAATGAAATATACACATTTTTCTTAATAGAATATATGTTTAATTGAGAAAAATTTGATTAATTTCCTTTTTGACCCAAAATTGTACTTTTTTGAAATGATATAATTATTATATAAAATTAATTTATTTTTAGTAATAATTGTTTTTATTAAATAGTATGATTACAATTCTCCCTTTTTAACTCTAATTTATAAAATAAGTTTACTTTTTAGTGTAAAAAGTTTCACTATGAAATTATTTTATTCATTTCCTCTCCACTATTATTTTTAATAACTAGGTATTTTTATATTTAAATGTGTAAATTATTATATTTATGGATTTATTAATATAAAATAAATTAAATTTTTGAATTTAAAATTTCAAAGATAATCTGTGGTGATTTTTTAGTAGTTTTTAATGAAGATTCAAATTGTTTATGAATAAAATTTCATGAATAGAATTTTTTTATTAATAGTATTTGATGAATAATAAAAAATTATTTTCTTAATGATTAATTAGAAAATTGATTCTCTAAAATGATTTTCAAAAAACAGAAATACATGATTGTGATCAGTAAGATATTTAATGTTTATTATAATAAACTTAGTTTTTTAGTGAATAGTAACAAGACCCTTTTTGAATAGTAATGTCACACTTTTGAATATTAATTTGAATAATGGAATAGTATCCTCACATAAGGAAGTATACATTTATTTTTGTAATCTTATATGGTAATGTGATATAATTATATGACAGTATAAGTAAACAAATGTTTTAGAATTTATTAGGTAAATAATAATATTTTGTTTATTTAATTTAATTTAAATTCAAATAAATTATTATAAAACGGAGTTCATTTTTTAATTATACACATAAAAAAATGGTAAGGGTGTTTTTTTATTTTTCTGAAATAGTTTAATTTTAGATGAATAGTAAAAAAATAGTTTTGTGTTTTCGATATGTTTAATGACATCATAACTCTGTAATAATGATATAATGATAAATATAAGATGATGGACTTCTCTTTTGGATTAAAATATTATATTTTGTGTTCTGTGTGGAAAAAAAACATGGGCAAATACAATGGGAAATCCCATGGTTTTGTAAATATCACAAATGAGGTGTCCTCAGAAATTAATTAAAAACTCCCTCTATTTTACTATAAATACCAAGCCATTCCATAATTTATATTCATTATGAATTCATCCTATAATGAATTATTCTTGTTATAACTCTCATGGAGTCCTCCTGAGGTTCCTTTCAACCCTATAGGTCCCGATCATAGTGTTTTATAAGTTACTCTTCATGTTTTGGGAATTCCCAACATCACTTTTTTCCATTCAAGTTCTCTTTTATGTGGTATGTATTTCAAGTTTCCATAAAATGTTATTATTTACATTTTATTCTTTCCCTATAATATAGTATGAGTATTTTATGAATGGGTTACCCATATCCCCTCTGTTTTTATAGTTTTCTAAAACCATTTTTCATAATCATTATGCTAAAGGATTTTCATCTCTAAATCTCTATCATTTTTATCATGAAATTATATTTTTTTATGTGAACATAAAAACCTATTTAATTTCATGGAGTACTCATCAATACATAAAAATGATATATTTTGTTATTTAATTTACATACATAAAACCCTCATTCCCTTTATGTGGGTTATGAATGACTTTATGATCATGTTTTAAAGATTTTTTTTAAACGTATCGATTTTGATATTAAACCAAATTCATTCATTCTATTTGGGTTATTTATGAATTTTAATATTCTGATCAATTTGGATGAAATGAAAATAAATACATATTTAGGGTTCACCCTGTTAGAGATCCAATGCATTTGGTAAATAAATTAATTTCTATAAATGAAAACTTTTACGAAGCCTTAGTGAATCACCTTGGTAATTTTTATGATACCTTAGGGATGGCTCTTTGCAATATCATTATGAATGCATAAATTTAAATATGTTTCCAAATTTTCATATTATTATTCATTTTATTGTAATTTTTATATTCTTATTTATCATGGATTTACTATATTCCTTGGGTTCTTATGGATATCGCTCAAGTTCACATGTAAACTATTTCAATTTTTTTCATTACTAGGCCTTATCCTCACCCATTCCTTTCATGTATGTCCTTGGGATATGAGATGAAATAAATTTACTTATAATGAACATTGAATAATCCTTTCCACTAGATTAAAAAAATGTTTTTTATGTTTTCAAATATTATGTTCCTAATTTCGAAGACACTAAAAAAAAGATACTCTATTTGTAAAATTTCATGTAATGTTATATAAAAAATGGTGGGATTCCATATCTTGGAAGTTTTTGACAAGTTTGGTTCTTTCTATATCACATATGTTGATCATCGAGGCCATTTTGTTGTTGGGAGATACCGAATTTTTCCTCCACTAGATCAAGGTCGACCAGGACAGTGGCTGCATTATCCAATGCATCGGTGTGAGCATTAATTGATTAATGAACATGATATAATGTGGGTTCAAAAGAAAACTATTTCATCAGTACCCATATGAATCCATTAAGAGAGTCTGATTATTTATTTTTAATATCATATTCTACATTTATTTTCATTATCACTAGTTACAAATTCCCATTGATATTCAGGTAGGCTATACACATTTGTTGGGATAATTCTAATAAAAAAATGAGGGCTTGGAATTGAGCCTCATTATTTTTACATCCTTTGAATAATTTTAATTTTGAGGGAAAAATATATATGTCTTGAGAGACATATATAATATGTCGTCAGACCATATTACTCTTTGGATTTTCTATCCTTTTGCTGATAGGACATCAGGAGGCACCATAAATATACACCTATAATACATGGGGAGTGTTGTGGGAATTGAATACATCTACATCTAGGAGCTAAGTATCCCCCAGTATATTATCCAAGGAAGGATTTTCTATGGGGAAATCATCCAGGTATTTTCCTTTCATAGAATTTGTGATACAAACTGAATCAATGTGAGAGATCATATGGACTACATGGAGCATCAAGTAATACTTTTTCTTTGGTACAGTGAAGATGAGTGCAAGGCTATTCTTCTCAACATCATAGTATTGAGCCTCAGTACCTATTGTAGTTCTACTAAGGTAGTAGAGACTATTCGTTCTCCCCACATCGTCTTTCTTTGTAAGGAGGGCACCTAGTGATCATTCTATAAAGGAAATATACAATATGAGTCGAATAACTCCCATGGAAGGTATTTTAACCCGTGGATAAGTAAATAATGCTTGATTCTTTCAAAGTATTCTTAGTTGTCATCGTCATGTTGATATGCAATTCCCTCCTGTGTTAGACTGGTCAAGGATAATTCTTTACCAACCAAGTTGGTAATGAAATGCTTAATATAGGTGAGGTACAAATGGATCACCCTTATTTTTTATATATTTATGAGGTATGACATTTCTAAAAGAGAACTAGTCTTCTCTTGGTCAGCCTTGATGTCATGGTGGCACACCACAAGGAAGATGAACTTCCTTGATGTCACTCCAAAAGTGAATTTCCATGGATTCATCTTGACACTGTGCTTTTAAATCTAATAAAATACTATTTTATTCTCTATGAAGTGATCACATCACTTTTATGACTTTAAAACTTAGTCATCAATATGAAATTCGACTATCCTTCCCAAAAAATGCCTTAATGATATGATGTGTGGTTATTTGCTATGTGGTGATATCATTCTTTAAGATAAAGGGCATGAACATATAACAAAATATCCCATAGGGATCCCTAAATTATGTGGTTCGTCATCTTCATGAAACATATTTAATTGATTTTACCATGAATAATCATCCATAAAGGAAAGGGCTTAAAAGGGAGTTGTTACACCGATCAAGAGTGTAGCGATCGATAATGGGAAATACCCCTTTGGGAAATATCGATTATGGCCCCTTAGAACTATGTAAACTCTAATATATATCTTCTTCTTATTAAAAGGGATGTTGTCAGCAAGACATAATTGGTATTTCACATCTCACACAATGATAAATTTAATAAATTTATCAACTTATGCCTCTACATTGGTATCATGAATATGGTGAATACTCTTTCCTACCTACATAAATCCTCGATACTCATTAGGTATTTTTATATGGTCATTATCCACATCTGTATTGAGTCTGGTAATTTATGTATATTTTTAGGATAACACATATTTCTATTTCTCTAGAACATTTATGTATATCTCTTTCCATCAGATGGGAATGGAGGTAGTAAACATTATAGGCCATGTGTATTCTTATATTACAAGATTTAACATTTTAATGTCATTAATGGTGGTGGATACACAATCCCTTAATGAGGGAGGGGTGTTCTAAGGTTACATTCCTATTCTTATATCTCTAATTAGATGGAGTAATTTCTCGATGATGCTAGCAATATGAGGGAATTTCTATCACTACTAGGGTGAGAGAGTCCATGAGAAGAGACAATACCATCCCCTACTTCCTAAGTCATTATAGAGAGGTGTCGAAGAGAATTTTCTTTCAAACTATCACTCAAGATAGAATGGGATTGGACTGATGGGGAATGATCTATTACCTCAATTGGATTTATGAGGACCGCAGGGTTGCTGCAGTGAATACTATATGGATTTTTAGAGGTTGTCCCCAAGACATAGTGTGATGAAACCTATATATCATCATCCCTCATTGGTTTCTTGCTTCCCCTTTGGTATAAATATGCTTTAGTATATGTTTCTATTCAAGTCATAAAGGGGGCATTGTCACTATTATGTATGTAGACCTTCCCATCGATGGGGTATTTCAGACATTGATGGAATTGTCAATGTACCTCCATGTGGATGTGGATATAGGGCCTTAAAAAAGGAACTTTGATGCGGTTTATGGATGGATAACCATAAAATCAGATTCATATGTGCGATCCCCAAACTGAGCATGAGATTGATCATCTCAATTGATCCTTGATCACACTTATCATAGACTTGAATGGTCAACGTTCTAGGAGATATATACCCATTTCTATAACCAAAATGTTAAAGGTATTCAACTGAGATGAGGATTATCACAAATCCATTATCAATTAGATCTCTTGGGTAATTTTTATTATTGATTATTCATAAAATATATAGGGGTTGGATGTGACCTTTTGTGACCTTCCCCAGAACAAGATGATTCCATGTTATTCTACAGATATGGTCTCTACTCGATAAACCAATATTATTAGTCTTCAATATCAACACATGATGAATCTATAAGGATTCAACGAGTCCATCACTAAGTTATAATAAAAAATGGATCACATCAAGGATTGACATCTTGGTTGGGACAACTCCCATTTGTTTCAGAATGTTGTAATTTTGTGAGAGAGGATAGAATTTCTCAATGTGACACTAATCCTTCTCACATGGATCATAAATTGGAGAATTTGATGTGGATAGACCTATTTATCTTGTAGAGTACATGAGAGAACATTCTTCCTGTCGTGTAGGTTTCATCGGCCTTCCATGATTCTTGGGAAGATCAGATAATCATACCCCCAATAAGTAGTCATGTAAGACAATTGGGAATGGGAATATTTTGTAGGTTTATGAGACAAATAAATGCCTCCTTTTGTTCTGTTAGAGTGATTTACCATGGTTCTCATCTACATATATGTCCTCCCAGGTGATTTGACCGAAACATTGTGTCGGAACATGCGAGTGTCGTCCCCAATATCCTGGATTCCTGCACTTTTGTACTTTGGTTCCACAGTTATCTACGGGAAACTCATATTCTGAGAAATATTGATCATATTATAATGGTTATTCCAAGGTTATAACATTTATAAGACCAAATATGACCTCTATATATGATAATTGTTCTATTTCGTGGTGCAGTTCTAGTTTTTCAATCATTTCAGGGTAGAAATATGCAAAAGTTAGAGCTAACATTGGAGTAGAATATGAATCTTCCACTACTGTTACTTCCTACTTCTAATGGTCTAGCCCACTTTTGGTAGGAATATCTTAATCTACCACCATGAGTGGTGGAGATATTTTGGGTGTGAAATTATATGATTTCAATGTATCATGAGATCGATCTAGAATTTTTTGAGTCATTTTGTTTTCGAACATCTGCTCACAGCTGGCTGGAATATGCTTTCAACCACACATTTCTCTTGACTTGGAAATTCTTATAATGAAATATTCTACAATGAGTTATCTAACACCACCTTTCTAAATAGACCATTACATGATGTATGTCTTTGAATATGAAACAATCCTAGATTATATGACCCATCCTTCTATGGAAGGGGAAGTAATCTGGATGGTCGATGTGTTTGACCTCATTGGGATTCTTAGGTCATGATATCCCAAATAGGTTATTTTCCATGGATGACATAATATAATTAAGGAATTGCTCATTTTAGAAAGACTCTTATTTATACATCTATTCATCAAGTCATGGGTAGCTGTGATTTCTCTATGCTTCCATACGAGGGTGATTCTATAGTTTTCATCACATGATAGGAGGTGATGGGTGGTTTGGGACTTGTCTAGGTGTTTGGATGGGCACTGTAGACATCTTGAGAGTGAATAATGTAGATTCTTATTTACCTATAATTTTTCCCTTTGTTGAGGGAATGATTTAAGACTTAGATCAGGTGCAATGAATGGAGTCCTAAAGATGTTGTTCTATTTATTTAAATTCATAGAATCCACCTGGATACATTATGGGGATGAAAGGTGTATGTAACACATCCAAGATATTTTTAGCAGATATTTACATCAATTTATCTTATGAGGGAATGATGTTAAGTGAATTGGTTAGACCCTTCCACCTATCTCTGAAATAAGATACCCTATTATTTTATCATTGTTTATAGTTAGTTAGGTTAACAATTGATATTTTTCTTATCTTGTAACTAAACTGATGAAAATAGTATTACCATCCTATAATAGATCCAAACCGTATACTGATAATCCATACAAAGGATACCCCTATTAGAGTATATATAGAAAATAATATCTTTTTTCCTACTATTGATCTTGAGGGACCATCATTGGACTACATTAGAATACTAGGTGTATGACCAATTGTTTAGGGTCACATGCACCTTCATAGGTAAAGAAGGTATGATTTCATAAATAGGGTGGTGGAAAAATTCATTCAATGACTTAGGATATGGATTCTTCTTAGGTTTCATAGGTGTGTGTCTCCCTTTCATGGATTCCAATCCAGTATCCAGATTCTCAATGCTTTTAATCAGTATTGGGGTTACTAATGTCTGCGCCACCTCCCATTTTCCAGGAGGGATTGTGATTCGATAAGTTGGCCCATCCTTTGTCTACAAATTATCCTCGTTTCATCATATTAATGAATTATTTCTCAAGAGAGGGAGAGGCTATCATGAAAATAAAAGATTTTTATCATCATTTTTTAAATACATATTTATGTAGATCATCTTCTAGGATCAATAGCCAGTCTAATTCATAGATAACACTATTTTTGGTGGGTTTCACATGGGAGGGAGAATATTTATCTCCTCCTAAATATGATGCCCAATATAAATATTTCCCTTGAGTAGCTCCTTGTTGACTTTTTCAAGGGTTTTTATCTCACTGCCATTTCGGGAAAACTATTCCTCTATGGAAGAAACCACAAATATTATGGTTGAGGATTGGGATGTATCCACATCTTTCCTATTTTATTTTCTATTGATACACTAGAGAGTTGGATTCTTGATATTTGGAGGTTCCATGTTTTTGAAGCCTCCTTTGGTTATAAGCGTGTAGGGCACCATTTGGTGAATCAAAATCACCCTCCTCTCAAGATATATTTTCCATTTTGTGGCCCTCGGCATTTTCATCTTGATTCATATTATCTATTGTATTGAAAGTGATTTCATTTACAAAGTAATATCATGAAACTTTGGTTGTACCATTACCTTTGATTCAATAGGCCAAATGTCCACTTCCATCATTAGGGTCACTATTCAAACCCTTGGCCATATTGGGCCTATTTTTCTTTATAAACTGGAGGATTTTGATCACTATTTCTATACATTTCTCCCATCATAGTCTATGAATTGTGACTGTGAGGGAGTTTTAGGATGTAGTTTTTGAACAGTCCTTGAATAGAATAGTTTTGTCTTTTAGTGGGAGGAACAAATGGGATGTCGGCCAACGATGTTTACCTCCCATCCTAAAGAAGACATGATCTCAATGTGGTGATTATGAAGACGATAATTCCCCCATAACTATAGGTTGGGGGTTATTCAAGTCCACAATCGGAGTTGGTTGATTCTATTGTTGTTGATCCAAAGATTCATGTCAGGGATATGATGATTCAGGGAACATACATTAAGATATAAATCCCCCACATCCCAGCATGGTTCAGTTGATCTAGAATAACTATTGATTTCCCGATGACCCTCTCCTGAGATGAGGAACATGGTGATGTTGATTGAGTTATAAATTCCCCCATCACAACGGAATGTGGTATGTTCATACCTTTTGAGGATATGCTCTGAATCCTATCAGTAATTGATGATCTGAGGGAGGATGTTGTTGTAGATATTCCCCCAGCCTAGTGGGATGGGATTTATTTTTGATGGATTCTGTGGATACTATAACTAATCCCTTTTTTGATTTGGAACATCAGTGATCATGTAGGAGTTGGTTGTGATTGTATCCCTTGATGGGAATCATTCACTAAGGGAAGTTGTTGAATTGATAAAAAAAATCTGCTTTTGTGTCTGAAATGGATTATCATTCCTTTTGAGGGGCCTAGTTTTAAGTCATTTGAGATATCCTATCCCATTGGTCATGATATATGAGAATCATTGATGTGGGTGAATTCTATTGTAGTGACCCACTGGATCGCATGTTACCCGAACCTATGATTTTACTAGAGGCTATAACATTGATGGAAATCAAATCGGAAGTTTTCTACTATTCCAGGGGCAAATTTTTTTTTAATAATCTATAACTATCTAATCTTTAGATACTCACATATTTTGATTCTTACTAAATCAATCAGTACAGGGTTGTCATTACATGATGAAAAACTATGAGTATGTGTTTTTCAATCTCTTCCACTCATGGGTTTCAGGCTGCTGAAAAGGAATCCATTTCAAGCTAACAAAAGAGTGTATTAAAGAGACAAAGGTGATACTCATATTCTCAATTGGGGATATTTCTATCCTTTAGTCACTGATTAG
Source organism: Viscum album (assembly GCA_963277665.1). NCBI lineage: Eukaryota > Viridiplantae > Streptophyta > Magnoliopsida > Santalales > Viscaceae > Viscum > Viscum album. Next base: position 1,473,388,398 of record OY728158.1, read on the forward strand.
TAACCAACATAATTTGGCATCGATAATGAATAAAATATTTTTCTAGATCATCTTTGTAATCATATTCAGAGGTGGGGAGGGGATAGAACATGATGCAGAGTTAGTTTTTGAATAACTCTCCCAATATGTTGGATCTGACCTTGTGTTCTTCAAACTAACACACCTCTATATGACCAGTTCATAGAAGATAGTTTTGAGGGTTTCTTCAGACTATATTATATTTCTGTTGAAATGGGGAGCTATATATGATTGAACTCGATGTGTTTATCAACTCTCTATAAAAAGGAGTCTGAGTTTTGGACACCTCCCTATATGAATATGACTGGGAAGGGGGGTATCCTCATCCATGAAAGATATCTTCATGGGGTGGTTGACCATGTTGTATGTTAGGCATACAGTCTGTGCGATCCGTCACCACACTACCATGAGGATTCCTATTATGGTAATGATTGTATTCAACTTTTGTTAAAGAGTTGAAGGACCCTTGTGGTGTAGAGAATGTGAATGTAGTTACCACAAGGACATTTAAATTGATCATATTAGGAATATGGGTCTTCTTATGTGTTGTGACCAGAGTACACCAACTAGCCTTTTGGGTTGGTGTAGGGATATGAGCCTACATTATAATGGTTACTAAAACATGTTAATAACATTGTGGTCCTGCAAAAGTATGAGATCACTACTGACAATATGTTGCAATATGCCAATGTGATTCTTTATTATTGATAGTAATATAAGTCTATCTTGAGGCATGTTCCATTCTAACATGGTGAGCCTTATTCAAAATGGTATTATGGGCCTGATCCTGAGCCTTTGGAATATATCATTTTTATATCTAGGAACAAATATGAGGCCATCACCATGCATGTTACTCTCTCACATGGGGAGCCTCAGTCGGGATAGGAATATGAGCTTGGTCTGAATATTAGTTCACTATTAGAATATGTTGATAGACATCCAAAATGAGAGAAGGGGTTTGAGCCTCCCAATGTATTTTCGTAGAATGATGTTGGAGTAGGCATTCATCGGAAGAATTATGAATATGTTCATGGCTTAGGTGATTTGTCAAAATATAACATGATGATTCACTGAATGGATTATGAGCTTGTCCAAAGGCATCATCCGTTCTCACAAGGTTATCCTTGGCTAGAATGGGGATATAAGCCTCATCCTAGCCCTTTTGAGTATACCACAATAAAATTTGATAGGAATATGATCTTTTCTCGAGGAATGTGCACCTCTTACATAGTGATCCATGGCTAGAATAGAGATATGTGCTTGATCCTGGGAATTTGAAATATATCGCTGGACATTTTCAATATACATGTGACCCTATACTGAGGATTGTGATGCTCTCACCTAGAGTGCCCCTATTGGAATAGGAATATGATCCTGGTTTGATGCATCTTTATTTTTCAAAAAAAATCAATAATCCTCCTAGATGGGAATAAGAATGTGTGCTTGCTCGAGAGTATCCACTTGTTCAGGATGATCAGAGTTTTGATCCATCCTGACTATTGTGATAGGAATATGTGTTTGCCTCTGTATCTAAACCTATTTTGAAATTTTATGGTAGAGTTATTAGTGGTTTCTAGGAAGCATCGTCATTTTATTAATATGTCTATAAAATTACAAAACTACACATTTACCATATCAACTATGTAAATTAATATATATTCTATTGAATAAGGAATATTAGGCCACTTATTTCCTCTTTACTTTACCAGAGTATGTCGATGGACTTCTTGCATGGGGGTAGGGATATGCACATCCCCCATGCCTTCAATCAGAATATACCCCCAGACCTAATATGAAAGAGATACGATATGAGTCTTCTCAGTGTTTATTACCAGAATCTGTTGGTAGAAATCATGAATGGCAGCGGGGATATGATCCCTCTATTGGATATATAGCTTCTTCCTCTCTTGGTGTGTCTTCCTTTCAACCAATTCATGGGTGTAAAAGGTGGTTGTGTGTTGGGTGGTACCTATTTTTGGTGATTTTTGTGTACAAGTGGGATGATGTTGGTCTGACTGTTGATTGGGTATCTATTTAGCATGACCTACACTGAAAGGGATGAACATTTGACTCCATGATCCACCTTCATCGACAACTAAAGGTGGTGTTTGTTGCACTCCTAGGATAATCTCTCAGAGCTATTTTATTTGGCGACGAGGGCTGCTGGATTAGTAACATATTTCCCTAGATGATGCTAACTCATTGGTTTCCATACTTGGAGACCCTCGTAATCAAATCTTGGGATAGGATTGTACAATGTGAATGGTACTATCAGACCATTGTTTTTTCTACTTGATTATGAAGATTTTAGGATATTGTGGGGGTTTTTTGACCTATGAGGGTTTTATTCATTTGTTATTTACCAAAACAATCACTGGATGATGAATTTATTAACTTGTATCAAGGTTCTATTGATGAAAGAATTATCTATATTCATGCAGAAAATTGGAACAAAGTCATCGATTAGTAAAATATTTTAGGCATGATGTGCTCAATAAGATATTCATGGTTTGCACAATTGTACTTTTATTCTCATTTTTTCTAGTCTACTAGTATGGTCTTTTCAATGTGCGGATGGAATTATTTTATCGGAACCCCTCTTAGAGGATCAATAGTAATATTTATGTTATGTTTTTTTATCTTTGTTTGATATGACAATAATGTGAACCGACACATGGTAAACCAGTTATCCTGTTATTTTATGGATTTACTTTGGGTCCATTTCTTTTATAGGGTATGCAATGAAGAAATGAATGAACACATGATTAACCAAACATATTTTTTTTGACAGATTCATATCAGGTACACCATTTTTTTCATCAGATAAGAGAGGATATGGAACCCCCATCGAGGTGGATTCAACTTGGCCTAATGTTTGGTTGTAATGGGTTCATTTATTGAAAAACTAATAACAATGGGTTACCATCTTAATTATTAATATAAACTCTTTCCAGTTCCCCCATCTATTACTGGGTATGGATATTCTTTCCAAAAATAGGTGAAAAAATGGGCTGTCAAACCTAATGATGCAAAGGGTGTCACATTGGTCGTGATGATGGGAGGTCAGGCTCATCTTTCCTCTTTTAGGGGGGAATTGTTTCCTACTGCAGTACTCTCTTATAAATTGAATATTTTGTTGAGAATATCATCCTAATACATATATGAGAATAGTTACCATAAAAACGACTACAGGTTATATCCATTTCATATGTAGAAGAAGAGTATATGATTTTTGAATATGTTAGTATGAATCTGATGTTCTTCAACTATTTCTAATTAATGGAATATGGTACTGTGATGATGTTGTATTATGAGGTACTTAGAAATTCACTTCCACATAGGAAGACAATTAATATTTTGAGGATGGGATTGAGCCATTATGAGGCATCCAACGTATCATGGTTATTTTAGGAATCAAAACTCACATAGTTTTTTAAACCCAATTGGTTTAAAATCATATGGAATGGACATATGTGTGGGATCGTAGGCACTATATATTTGATCTTGGGTTTCTAAGAGACATCCTACTTATCCTTCTTATAGAATTAATGTATGTTATCATAGTTTAATGTTGTCCTTGGGGATGGACCTAGTAATCATTCCCTTATATGAAAGATAATATATCTTTCCACACATCAGTGATTATATACTGATATTTCCTTGGTTGGTGAAGTTTCAGGATTTAAATGACATGTTCATTGTGACTCCCTAATCCTACATGATCAATACTCAGTGTGAGAAACAAGGGATAACTAGTGGTTATCATCATTGAATATTGTTGTTTGAATTCGATATTGGGACAACCCTTATGAGATTAATATAGGCCTTGGGCCTCTAAGGGTCATCCTACAAATCATGGTTATGGTAGAAATCATATTTATCACAGTTCAATTGATTTATAAATCCACTTAGGGATGAGGTAGAGTTATCATCCCATGGGAATGATTGGGTCTTGATGGTTAAAATACTGAAGGCATGTGGATCACACCAAAATGGATGATTATTTGAGTTCGAGATTAGTACATAATAATGCATCCTACATATCCTATTTATGTTAATAATTAGAGTCCTCGTAGTTCAATTGGTCGTGATTACACACTAACATTTCTCTTATAAGAGAGTGATATCTTGTTATTCCATTTTATCAAGGATGACACACTGAGGGTTCTCGTGACTATATATTGGATTTTAATTAACATGATATGATTATTTAAACTCCCTAATCCCACATGATCTATGACAAATTTGACAAAAATAGATGTAAAATGATCAGTCTCACTACTTATGGACACATAAATAATGTACCGACATAACCATTGGAAGATAATATTGAGGTTAGCCCTCAGAGAGGTGTCCTTCATATCTTGGTAATGGATGGAATCTGAGTTTTCATAGTTTAGCTGGTAAGTGATTCAACAATGATGTTTCCCTTATATGCAGAGAATATTATGTTGTGTTGATGGTCAGGGCATACACACTGATGTTTCATATATTTTCATAGCATATTATCTTGTTCTGCATGTCAGGGATTACACACTAACATTGCTATTTAATCAGTGATTACATACTGAGGGTGTACAATGTTATTAATCGATGTGATTACCTATTAACATGGACAACTTTTCTTTGTAAAATGATTGAATTCGTTTTTTTCATGCTATTTGTTTTCTATTTTTATACATCAAAGAAATTTTGAACATGTTTGGTTATATTTTGAACATGTCTAAAGACACTATCATGATCCAATTGGCTTGTTTGAGGGACATCGTATATCCTGGATGACAGGTTTGAGGGTAATTTCATGATCATGGATGAACTCTCTTGAGGACATTGCAAGACCTATCTAATTATTTTTGGAAGCCACTGTATGATCTCTGATGGATTTTATAGAGGGTATCACATGACCCGCCAAATAGGCCCTTGTGTCACCATGAGAGTTAGAATTCATTCTTGGAGGGCATTGCAAAAGTCAACATTACATGTCTTAGAGGGTGTCACATGTCATGGATGACATCTTTGGAGGGAATCATGAGACGTATCTTGTGTACCGTAATGTAATAATGTGATGCATTTCACAACCTTAGTTGCTACCGTGAGGCTCATATCTGATGATTTTTTCCACCATATGAGGTTGGTGATACATTTTAATGACATCACAATGCTTGGATGGTGATCCTGGTGGGTTTCAAGAGAAATGGGTGGAATTCCCAAGGGTCACCATGTGACTTTCATTTGATGTGTTTGGAGGACATCAAATAACCCAAATAATATACCTAAGGATCACTGAGAGATCTCAGTGACATGTCCTGGTGTTTTCGTGTGTACTAGGTGGTTCATGAAAAGCACACGAGGATCAACTTGTATGTTCATTGCAATTCTCCCACTTTTGAGCCTTTTTTCTAACCTTTATATTTAGAATTACCTATATTTTTCCAGTGTTATTTTTTTGTATCTCACATGTTTTAGCAGATGTGAGGGATGTTTTTCGTGTTCCCTACTAGATGTCCTTCATGTGATCCATGAGTGATCATATGTTGTGCTTATGTATGTTTTATGGTTGCTCCAGTTTCTATGTTGTATTTAAATGATCAAAAACTTTTCATTCCTAAGATCAACAACAATGAGATGTTAGATCTCTTGCTTTGGTGTGCCAGTTTGAGGTTCTAGGATTTACATTCATTCTGGGATGGGGGAATTAAAGGCCTCTTAACCTCATTTGTTCCCTACTTAATATAAAGAATATCACATGAATCTAGCCTGTGGAAGGAGTAGGGCCACATCATCATGGGTCTTCCCGTAGTACATACACATGTTACCTTGGGGGAATTGCTAAATATTCAGAGACTGTGGGATCATCCCTTCAATTCCTCCTTTATTGGATTATTTATAATCAATAGGGCTTTGTTGAATCATGTAGGCATGTCGAAGGACTTCCGTATTTTTAGGTCGGTAGGTAGAAGGGGCTTTATGAAATCAGTTCATTAGTCAAAAGGACTTCTCCAGACCTCAGGTGACAAGACAAGGAATTTTAATAATGCAAGGGTGGATCATCAAGGGGCTTTTATGATATCAGGATTAAACTATTAAGGTGTCTTGTGAGACTATAATGTAGATATCCTATGCATGTACCATATGTTTTAAAATAGAAAGAGGCTCTCACTTTCTCCCATATTTTTTCCATTGATTATGTTATATATATTGAGGATTTCACAAGTTTTCATGAGTGTTGTTGACGACAATTACCCGACCTCTTTGCGATGCGCCACATGACCAACAGAGTTCATATAATGGTGTATGATAATTTCATGTACAATTCCACATGTTATTCATGGTTGATCCAAAGGAGGAGTTTGGGATAATCTAAAGATACTTGATCCCCATCATGTAACAAGGATAACATGATAGTGGGATATTACGATATGAATCAGTCACGTCACTGCGGACTTGATTCATCTGGACCACTTAGAGGGGCTTGTATTAGGAATTTTATGACTACAACATGACTCCAACTTTTAGATATTTCTTTCTATTTTTTAATGATTTTTGTATGGGATGGTCATGAGTCTTCTACTTTACAATCTGTGTTTCTATAGAGTGCTTTCCTAGTAGCCACTATGAAATCAATAATTGTTTAGGGTGCCATTTGAGAGAATAAGTTCTTGTAAAGAGGTGATTCATATGACTTGATGCAGGTTATGCACTACAAACGACTATCCACATGACCCTCTACTAATCATGTGATCACATCACTCATAGGGGATCACACGATCCATGAGTATTTAGACACCTTATTCTAAATTTTCTTTATAGGGAAAATAAAACCCATATTTGGGTATTTATTCACTTTTAAATTTTTCAATTTTCATTTAGCGAGAATCAAAAATAGGAAATCATGGACCCATGGAAAATTTGGTAGTCTTTTCTTGTCTAATGTATAAGTTTTTCACACATGTTGGACATGCTAGGGGGTGTCACTGGTGAATTGTGCAGGGTTCTCCTATATGATTTTTTCATTTACAAACATGAATTGTGTAGTTTAGAATTATTCAAGAACTCCCTTCTTTGAGGAATAACTTCTACGAATTTGTGTCTTCTATCTCCTTTCTCTTCCATGTGTTCCTTAATGTGATCTTCTTTGAATATTTTTTGTCTTCATGTGGAAAATGCAGTTTCAATAGTCCCATAATATATTAGGTTCACTCCTCAATTCTTTACATATCACCTCACAAGATATAAGGTGTTACCCATTGAATTAATGGGATATAAAACACCCACCCATAATTTAGTGCATAAATTCTCTTATTTTTTTATGTTAAGTCCCCATTCCCAATCATAACATGAGATATAAAGTTCATACAATGCATTGGTGGGATATATACGTGTCTTGTCCCATGCCATCTCACTAAAAATCACAGTCCTACCAAACCACCACATGAACTCAGGCATGCCTCCATATATATATCGGAGGCTTATGACTAGTTGTGGTGGTATATATAGTTACCATTGTGAGCGTAGACCCCCCTATATACGATTCCACAATCATTAAATAAATAAATAAATGATTGAGTAAAAATAAGACAAAAAATTATTATTATTATAGAATAGAAGTAAATATAATAAAAACTCAAATGGATATGTTGGCATAAAAGTAAAGACACTAATGGTCCATAAATACGTCATCCATGTCTCTTTACAATTCTACCTTGCTTTCTCGAGTAAGAAATTCAAAACCTCAAACAATCTTGAACCTGCATCCATATGATTGTTTTATTAGTTAACCTCGTGAAATTGATTCTTGAGTATGGTGTGAGTACATAAATAAATTGGACACAACCCATGAAATCATGTACTATACAAAACATGTAGTAATATGTTCTGGTGGCATGCTTAGAAAAAATAAATAAGTTACTAAATAAATAAATAAATCCAAACACAATATGTTCTTCAAGGCGCCTCTATAATTTATATAAAATTTCATGATCACCATGAAAAATAGAATATAATAACATCCCCATGTTCATGAAAATATACCCAGGCCATGATTAATAATCACCATCGATCCACAAGTCTATAACAACGATCAACCATAAATACCTAATCCAATGCCAAACTTTCTCTGATAATGTACTTTATATTAAGGGATAATCTATCAAGTCCCTATTGATTCCACACCCACACTTCTATCATGATGAGTAGTTCACCCTGGGGTGTCACCAAGAATCCCTCATCCCCAAGTCCTTAGAATAAACTCTATAGTAGCACATGAGTGTTCTCAATGTTATGTGGATGACTGATTCTTGAGATGTTGAGGTTGTAGTCAAATTTATACATCTAGGTATGATTGATTCCTAGAATTTCCATGAAATCAGAGGGAATACCATTTATAAATACCATGGTCAATATCATGGGGATATAATATTTCACAACTCATCATCCATCCCATCACAAGTACATCCATCTGATCCTAGGGTTATCCCATGCATCGATTTATGGGATCTAATAGTCACCCAACAAATGTCCAAAATCACTGCTCAGGGATACATGCTCCAAAATCACATCATAACCCCATTTTAATATTGGGTATCACAGGCATTTATAATAGTCTAGAAGTAGTTCTATCTGAATCCCCACACCAACATATTTGTAATTGTATAGAAATTTCGAAGGAACACCTTCTATCTTTATTATTTCTCTACATGTGGAACCACATTCTCTTATATTGTATTCTAGGTACCACCTTTTGGAATCCAAAATCATGTCATCCAAATCACTAGATACTAGTACATCTAGACATCTAACCCCAAATATATCATGATACCAATTCCCAAACATACCTCGTATCGAAAACAATTATTCATTGGATTATGTTATTCCCAATCATCCTATGAAAAGAAAATATTTATAGGACCATCATCCAATTTCTATTTGTCTTGAGTAATCAAATACAACAGAAAAATAATAAAATAAAACATATTAGGGGCTTGAGGAAAAATAAAAACTATAAGATTATATATAACCCATTGATATTATATATTTGTTATGTATTTTAGGTGACACCCACTATCATATCCACACATACATTTACACCCACCTAGGGTAATCTCTCAATGGGGAAGCCATTGGGGGCCCCTATGTTATCACAATAATAGATGAATCCCACATAAAATTCACTATCCAAATAGGTTTATCATTCTGATGTCCAATACTTGGAGGAATTGTCAATATTCAGCATCACAAAATTCATTACATGGATTCACATTCTTCATGGGTATACCACATTAGTGATAATATCTAGATGAGGATGAAGGTGTACCACTATTTCATAGGACACTCTATATGAGTCAAATTATGATAACCCATGTCATCATTTCCAATGGTTTATACACCTATGATGAACATGACTCAAGGGTCCTCACTCATCCAACCAAATATTTCCTTCTAAATTCATGCCAAACCACTATCTTGGGATTTATTATTTTCTAGTTAACATCATAATCCATTCCTTGTTCATCACTGACAGTGTTTTCAAACGAGTCCCCAAAGTACTTAGTGGCCTATCCTCTTTAGTCGTTTCATTCTAAAATTTTCAATATGTTAACCAATTAAATTAAATTACACTATTATTTAATTTATCCAAAATAATATATTCACCCATTATTTTTAGTTGAACTATACAAAACCCATAATTTCATAACCACATGTCACAAGCACTGTAAATGAGAATAATGTTTTTTCAAAGGTTTAGTATCGAGGAACACCTACCTATTCAATGAATATTTGTAGTTATATTTCTCTATAAATCAATTATATCATTTATCATTGTGACACTACCTAGTTTTTCCATGGTTAACCAGCCACAACCAATCCACGTGAGCCCCTAAATTATGTTAAATATCCTACATTAATTAATTATATATATTTATAACTAATTGGAAACATTAATTAATTATAAATACCTATAACTCACTAGGTCACCCCATTTCATTAGAACTCTAGGAAATGGGGTGCAATCCATTTCCAAAAGGCACCCAAACATATCGAATGAAAAATGACAATAATATAAACCTATTTTGTTGTTGAATTTTATCAAAAATCACTACAAAATCAAAACTAATTTATTTTCAAATATAATTTATGTCCAGAGATGAGTGATGATAGGAAGAAGACATCTTGGGATGCTCTATATGCATGTATCATGAATTCCCCATTGATCAGGGATATTAATACAATTATCTTGTGGCAATTTCTAATAACTCAAAACCAATATTGGTGAAACTAGGGATCCATTTAATGAAGGATAGGGATAATGACTACATTAAATCGAATCGCCACAAATTTCAATAAAAAAAACCTGAATTAGGGTGGGGGAGAATAGATATGGAGATATAATCATCATGTCTCCCAATCATGTCCTCTTTCATTTAAAGGGGGATGAATTCTCCTATGGTTTATTTATTTAAAATCTATTTATTTTTATAATGCAAGCAATGGATTTTTCCATGAATATACCTAGATAGGGGAACCTGTAACCCACATCAAATTTTTATTCCATGAATATATATTTCACTTCCTAAATGGTTTTCTACAATCACCTCTTTCTTCTGCCACCTCTATCCTTTCTCTGACACTTCACCGAACACCACATGTTCCCAAAAAACCTTATACCCTATCTAGAAATTGTAGTTTGATTTTCCCAAAACCTTAGAATCTCATTTTGAGCAATGATCCTTAAAATTAACCATCCAATAAAAAAACAAATTCTTTATGAATTCTTTTACCACATATGGACACCTGAGATTAAAACCTCCCTGCTATAACACTTCTTATCCTCATGAAGTCTCATGGACTATTAAACTGAAAATCCCTATATTATTAGTATTTCAAATAATCTAAAATGTTACACATTATACTATTTAATATTGAATCATCCTAAATTATGAAACTCAAAACACAAGGCTCCAAATTCATAAAGAATCCATGATGTATCTAGAAACCATCACTAATGTATTCAAACAATTCTCTATATATCTGATCTATATCGAGATAGTACTATTACATCAAATGATTTCTCAATTGGTTCATGGTTCTCCCCACCATTGTACATTACTAATCATTTTCGACTCTGACCCATGATGCTCCCCTCCATCGTAATCACCTATACCAAAAACAAATCATCCAGTAATCAACCAACCCACCAACTAGATCCCATATGATTCCCCTAAATTGGTTCCCCGTCAAAGTGTTTAGCCTCAAGTACAAGTCCATTGAATTAATCTCCATCCGACTTCACTCAAAAACTCTAATGCACCAACCAATGTATCCTCAAAATAATCATCTAAACCCTACCAACCCAATTTTATTCCCACATGGATCACTCTCCATCCACTACTACACAGAATTCATGGACGTTATTATCACACGAAAACTAGAAGACTATGAAATATCATAAGATAGAACCCAGCCTTGGATTATAGGATTTCAATCTTAAAAATCTTCTAAAATTTCATTCACAAGAAGGGTAAAACCCTCAAATAGCTAGTGGAACACTACACACCATAAGTAATACATTATATTACACCATGATCATAACATCAATAGGTTTTTCTACTATAATATGAATGTGTCTCTTCTAAGACATGATTAATAATCCAATAAGAACCCATTTTACATAATATTTCACACAACCTCCACTGATTTAAATTTTAACAATACCATGTGAAATCTGTGCATATATTTCCCCAATACCATCAAAAAATTAATGGGCACACAATACAGTACCACCTAACTTACGAAAACCCGAATCATGAACATGTGAGTAAAATTTCATTGTATGAAGACTTAACATGCCAATTATATTAATTTTATTTTACATCCCATGTATTTATCTCAAAATATATTACATACCCATGCTTCCCGCCTCAAAGGAACACACATTCCTAGTCCACTCCTCCCCCTATCAATTTTACCTCGCACGTATCTATAAAATAACTCATAAAACATCATGTCGCATCTCTAGGGGATATTGTTCTCCCACCTAGTCCACTAATTCGGTATCCCCAAACCACAAAAACTATTAATAAACAATGATCCTATATCAAAAGTCTCATGGTAACTGACAAATCAAACTACCCACTTAGTGGCCTCAAATAAATAAAACTGATATCTCCTTCCAAAACTAGAATCCATCCATGTAATGATCCACATCGGGCATCGATCTATGTGATTTCTCTATTGAGGATCACAACATTAACAAATATGTACATTATTCTGGAAAATATGTACCCATGTAAAAGATAACCATTGAGTCGTCTAATTATTATATTTATCCAAGCTATAATGGAAAAGAACATATAGCTTATTACAGGAATTTTATAAAATCAAGCATCATTTCAAGTCACATGGGAACCCTCAATATACCAAAATATCCATATGATTATTTATACCAAAGAACCATTGTCACATAATTTAGTTAAGTATACTTATATTCTATGATATAGGTGATAATTAAATATTGTTTATTAAAAAAATTTATGTGACATAAAATAGGAAATAGTAACCCATTAGGGGATTTCCACTATGAAAACAAGTGAATCATAGACCTTATAGGGTAGCTACATGTCCCATACACTAAGGGAACATGTCATCATCATTGAGTAACTTATCACCAAAGTTCCACATGAACGAACTTCAGAATAAAATGGATATTTATGTTAGACCAGTTGAGTGAAATTACACTATTTACTTATATGAGAAAATATCATATTTTTAGTTGAATAAACATTAAACAATTGAACCTATAATTAATGAAACTGTTATACAATAGCATTCCAATATTTCATGGGAATCGTACATGTAAAATTAGGATGCACGGTAGTTACCATGCCTCTAGTTTCCTCACAATGGTCCATTATACTAAAATTTCATAAGAAAAAAATCATCCTTGAAAACCATGTGCATTACAAAAGGTGAAACTAATATTCATTAGAGCATCACAATTACAGACCATCCATATAATACTCAGTATCCTAGACATCTAATCGGTGATGGTGTTCATGACACAGTAGATTAGTATCCATCTCAATATTAACACATTCAAATATATTTTTGATAATATATACCAAATAGTAATACAAATAAAAAACCCCACTAATTCCACTATGTATCATCTATCTCGAGCACACTCAAAATAATATCCTGACCGAATGACCTCATGACCTCATGCAATCCCCCATATATTCCATAGGTTGTTGACAAGTATTAGGGATCATTAAAGGTATCATGGGGGAATATACCCCTTATATTAGAGTACACAATCATAAAATAATAAATAAATTTTAGATAACCCAAGAAATAAAAATAAATAATATAATTATATAACATAATTAAATGTATAACACAAAATTGAATGGTCATTCTCATATATATGTAAATACACTGATATTCCAAAAATATCCCATGCCATTCTCTTGACCATTTGATTTATCATGCTTGATCAAGTAATAACCGGTCTCAACCCATTGAAAATATTTAATAAAGTGAGAGTCTAGTTAGGCGCCATAGTTAAAAGGGGACTCGAGATAGGTGTGAGTATATAAAATATTAGGCAACCACCAATGTTGTCACATTCTATATAATAATATAGTTATATCTTAGTGTGACATTCTTAGAATTAAAAAATAAACTAGTGAAAAAAATAAATTAAACTAACCATTAATACATACTTTATAACAAACCATACTTTACATAAATTATTATTACTTCAGAGTTGAAGAATTATTATTACAACATATAACAAAGCCATGAAAGGACCATATAGGTATAGTGTCTTTAGAAACTGGGAATCATAAACAACTAGTTCATAAAATCAACTACATTGTCTCTCGTTTATTTCATCATATCTAGAGTCCCTTTTAGCATATCCTACTTAATATACTTATTCATGAATTGGGGAAAAGAAAACGTACAAAAGGGTTAGCTAAAATGCTTAGTAAGGGTAAACTAAAGAAATATCAGTCATATCATATTCATAAGAACATAACATTTTGTAAATCTTAACCTGCAAAAGAGGTCATAATATCATGTCATGGGATAAATCATATTAATGAAAAGTAATAACAAATAATTATAACTTAAAACATGAAACTTTGTGGCATACACACATAATCATAAAGAATCATTTCTTAGTAGTCAAGACTCATTTCCAAGACTATCTTAGCGGACAAAGTCCATTTCTGAACTGAGTTCAGACCTCGTTTCAGTCCTGTTTCACTGAACCAGATCAACCTGCCATTCCAGACATGTCTATCTCATGAGATATAAATCTTTACCCAATGAATTTGAGGGAGATATAGGTCCCACCTATCTCATAATGAAAACATTATTATGTGTGCACAAAATCATACATCATACATCATAGCATAACCCATTTAATAAAAATGGGATTCTTAAACATCGTGACATCATAAAACAATTCATATAAGATAAAGGACTACATAAAAATAATTCCATCACAACATAATAAAATCAATGAAATAATAGTTATATAAACAGAACCCTATATTATCTTAGATGGAAAATAATTTTGATAAAACACTTGAACTCCATTCTTGAAGAAAATATCATTTTTACTTCAAAAACATTTTTCTTTTCTTAACATGTCCTTCAATTTTAAACTAAAAGAAGTTGAATAAATATAAACATGAAAACTTGTAAAATAAGAATCTTGTAAATAATGTTCTAAAAATCCATTCCTGTCGTATAAGTTAAAAAATCATTCTTCTCGTACTTTGGCCCGAAAAGTCAAAAAGTACCTCGTACAAAAAACGAAAAAAGATTCCTTTCATATATTTTACAAAAAACTCACCGAAGGGTAAAATTTGATTTAAAAAATTTTATGAGGATAGAAATAATATTACATATTGAGGAAAAAAGTATGTGGATGATAAAATACACCCTAGTAAATACCAATGTATAAACAATCTCGGATAAAAATGAGATTATCAGATTTTCCCTTACCTTAGGCCCGATATGCTTCGTATGAATCCGAACCTCCTGTAACATGGTATAAATAATGTTAATTGACTTATTAAAGAATCATATTCATTGTTATGATATCATATATGGTCATATTTGTATCTTCTTAGTAGTACTATTTCATTGCTACTTGTTATTCAGGTGTTTATTACTTTTTGTTCTTATGTGTGTTTTGTCGAATAAATTCTTATTCCTATTTATAGGATATATATACATCATTTACAGAATTCTATTAGTGTAATATATATCATATTAATTCGTTCATTCCATTTATATAATCATTATTCAATTAAGATCATATAGAATGAGTTACATCACATCGTGGAGACGGTAGGCCATACGTACACACGAGCGATTATATCGTTCCCATGATCGTGGAATTGTATTGAAGTGTATGTATAATATTTAAGAATCAATAAAACTTTAAAATAATCATATATAGTTATTTATTTACACCATTATACTCATCCATGTAAGGTGGTGGTGGAAAACATATTACACCACAGCGTGGAGACGGTATTCCGTACGTACGCACGCGCGGTGATTTTGTTTACGTAGGATGGATAAGAGGTAAAATAGGGTTTTTTCATATTTATAATAACATATAAGTATATTAGGGATACTGATGTTGTTACCTCATTATTAAAAAACTAAAGAAGAGGGAGTAGAAGAAGAATGGAACTCAAAGAATATGGCAGAAGGTATTACCTCTTCTTCAAAGTGCCTCCTTTAAACATTATCTTATGGAACTAGAGTTGGTATTTTGAGAATAACAGTACCTCTAGTAGGTTTCTAAGGAAGTTGTGAAGTAAAATGGGCAGGAGTTGGCCGATCTTGAAGGCTCAAAGTGGTGTGAGGAGGAGAGGGAGGAGGTTCCCTTTTATAAGGGAGGAGAGGGGCACCTTTAGAAAATGTGAAAATATAATTTTATTATAAACTTATAATAGGTTTAAAAAGGTCAAAAAAAAATTAAAGATGAATATAAGGTGACTCATGGTCGAAATAAAATGATAAAATCCGAATTGGACATGTTTTGGAAAATATTTTAATCATTACAATCTTATTTATTTAAATCATTAATTAATGAGGTAAATACTACATCATTATTTTGTCATAAATAATTTAATTTAAATGATGTCTAAAAATTATAAACAAAATACCAACATGTAAGAAATAATTTTATCTTTCCAAAGAATATTTATAGTCGAAAATATAATTTATATAGCCCTGTATAAAAATTAATTACTAAGGGATTTTTTGTTAATGCAAATTTTGTCTTTACATTAAATTAATTAATCTAATGTGTCATTATCTTTTATAAGTGGCTCTATGGGGTCCCGAAATAGACCCAAGTATGCCCATGGTCGGACATTACTCATCCAATAAAGTTTGGACAAGTTTTAAGGTAATTTTGAATTATTATAATTTTCTTTTAACCTTGAATTGCCCTATTTACTTTTAATCGTGGTAAATAAAAGTAAAAAGATAATATTCACCAAAAATTATTTTTATCTAATTGAACCAAACTTTACTTCTTGATATTAACGGTTTCTCTCGGAGTTTTAAAATTCAACATACCGAAGCAGTAAAATTATATTTTATGAACAATTTCAAAAGCTCCTAGGAAGTGGGTAAAAGACGGTGAAAAGTTTAATATAATTTTTTATAAATAAAAAATTATTATAAAATAATTCCAATGAATTTCATTGAACTTATAGAAGTATTATGTATCTATTTTGACCTAAAATAAATTTAAATAAAATAAATTATTATCTAAATAAAATGTCGTTTTTAACCAAAAACTCAATGTTTTCACTATTCAGCAAAAATTGATGTTTTTCAGAAAAATACCAAAAATTCAGCCTATGCGATATTTGATATTACGAATTAAAAAATGAGGTCTATTTTTCCAAATACAAAACATAGAAGTGGAATTAATTAATTTTAAATGTAATTCCCGTTATCAAAACAAATAACGTGTTTTTAAGAAATAATAACTATCTCAAGATCATCACTTGTTTATGTCCAATTTCAAAGTGAAATTAATTCAATGACCAACATTGGATTAAATGGTAAAAATATAATCTAATTACAATTTAAAATTAATTGAAAAGATAATCTATCCATATAAATTATTGCGATGAAAAAAGTTGTTTTTAATTAAAATATAGCGTGTTTTTACTATTCATCAAAATATGAAAGTTACCAGAATAATATGAAAAATTTATCCAAAGAAGATTTTTATATCCTGATTACAAAGAAGAATTTTATTTTGTCAAATTAAACTTATAAACATGTCAAAAACTAGATTTAAAATGTGTGCACCATCAAAAGGCCGTAAAACAGCATTTTTTGAAAAATAGTTCTTTTAACCGAAAAACTGATTTTGTTTTCATACCTCATTCTGGAAAATGTGTAAGAAAAATTATAGTGTTATAAAATTCAAAATTCAGTTAATACTATTCATAACGACTAGTTTATAGTAATATATCGTTGTTTAGTGAAACTCGGTATTGCATACTACACACACTATCGAGGAAGGTCGTGATTGCGTGTAACGCAAGCCAAGATAGTGTTATGTGTAGTGAAAGATTCCTTTTCGTATAACATAATAGATAAAAAAATAATTCTCATAAAATATCAGGGTGTTACATTCTACCCCCTTTAAAATGAATTTCTCCCTCGAAATTCGTCACTTCGTAACAAATAGATGAGGATACCTCTTCCTCATCATATCCTCAAGCCCCCATGTAGCTTCTTCTAATTGGTGGTACCTTCATAAAACATTCATCAAGCGAGTGTTCTTGTTCCATAGAAATTTTTCGCTACCATCCTGAATCTCTATTAGTTGTTCATCATAAGAAAGATCTTACTCCAGTGGTACAACTTCTGAACTTAGTAGATGTGAAGGATCGGGTATGTACTTTCTCACGAGAGATATGTAGAACATGTCATGAACTTGAGAGAGATTCGGTGGAAGCACCAATCGATATGCTACCTTCCCAACACGATCCAGTATTATGAAAGGACTGATATACCTAGGGCTCATCTATCCCTTCTTCCCAAATCTCATTACTCTCTTCCAAGGATATATTCATAAGAACACTTTATCACCCACTTCAAACTCTAGGTCTTTTCTTCAGTTGTCGGCATAACTTTTTTGTCGACTCTGAGATGCTCTTATGTGTTGATGAATAGATCGGACTTTTTCTGCCATCTCATCATCAAGATCAGGTCCTAATAGCTTTATTTCCCCAACTTCATCCCAGCAAGTTGGAGTTCTGCATTTCATTCCATAGAGAGCTTCATAAGGATCCATCTGAATATTGGAGTGAAAGCTATTATTATAGGAAAATTCCACCAAAGGTAGGTGTTGATCCCAACCACCATTGAAATCCATAGAGAAGGTTCTTAACATGTCTTCAAGAGTTTGAATTTTCTTCTTCGACTGACCGTCTGTTTGAGGATGATAATAAGTGCTGAAACTCAACTCTATATCTAGAGTATGCTGAAGACTTCACCAGAACATCGAGGTAAGCCTCGGATCATGATAAGATATAATGAAAAGTGGTACTCTATGCAATCTTACCACATCCCTTACATATATCCTAGCAAGCTGATCCAGAGAGAAATCTTCCCTAATAGAAAAGAAGTGTGCCAACTTCGTAAGACGATCAACTATAACCCAGATAGCATTATTTCTTTTGGATGTTTTAGGAAGTCCAGTGACAAAGTCCATAGTTATGTTTTCCCATTTCCATTCTGGTATGGGTAATGGTTGTAACATCCCTTTAGACTTCTGTCTCTCAGCTTTAACATGCTGACAAACCATGCATTGAGAGACATATTCAGCAACATCTCTTTTCAGGCCATCCCACCAAAAGTACTCTTTCAAGTCCCTATACATCTTCGTGCTTCCAGGATGAATAGAGAATGAAGAACTATGAGCTTCATCCAGCAACTCCTTCTTTAATTCGGGGATAGGAGGAACACAAACCCTATTCCTGAACCTTATTATCCCATCACAATCATGGTTGAATTCAGGAAAATTTCTCACTTTCTTTTTTAACTCTGCATCTTTTTTGTGCCTATTTAATCTTCACATGTATAGATGGTTGAAAATTCATTTGATAAAGATAATATTTTTCCCCTTCTATTATAATTCCAAGATCCATCCTTTGTAAATCAGTAAATATTGGATCTTTTGTGATCCTCATTATGGATAAGCTAGCATGGTCTTGTCGACTTAATGTGTCCGCCACCTTGTTTGCTTTCCCAGGGTGGTAATGAATCTAGCAGTTGTAATCCTTAAACAGCTCCAACCATCTTCTTTGGCACATATTCAGCTCCTTTTGTGTGAAAATATACTTTAAACTTTTGTGATCAGTATAAATATCACACCTTTCACCATAAAGATAATGCCTCCAAATCTTTAATGCAAAGATTACCGCATCCAACTCCAAATCTTGAGTTGGGTAATTTTTCTCATGGATTTTCAACTGTCGTGACGCATAAGCTATCACCATATCGTTTTTCATGAGAACACACCCCAATCCCTTCTTGGATGCGCCACTGTAGATCACAAACCTTTCTCCACTACAAGGCAGTGTGAGAACAAGTGCACCCGATAACCTTCATTTCAATTCCTTGAAATTTTCTTCACACTCCTATATCCACATGATCTTAACTCCTTTTCGAGTCACCCTAGTGAGTGGATTAGATAATCATGAAAAATCTTTCAGAAAACGTCGATAATATCCAGCCAAACCAAGAAAACATTGGATCTCAATTATTTTTGTTGGTCTTGACCATCTCTCGATAACCTCTGTTTTTGCTGAATCCACAGATATCCCTTATTTTGAGATTATGTGACCCAAAAATGAATCTTATTGAAGCCAAAATTCACACTTGGTAAATTTGTCATAATGCTTCTCTTTTCTCAGGGCCTTCAATACAATTCCCATGTGATCTTCATGTTCTTACTTGATCTTTGAATAGACAAGAATATCGTCTACAAAGACTACCACAAACTAATCAAGATAGTCTCTAAAGACTCTATTCATCATATCCATGAAGATAGCAGGGGCATTAGTAACACCAAATGACATCACTATAAATTCATAGTGTCCATACCTTGTACGGAAAGCCGTCTTTGGTATATCATCCCTTTTTACCCTTAATTGATGATAACCTGAATGAAGATCAATCTTCGAAATGTATTGAGCTCTGAGTAATTGGAAAAATAAGTCATCAATGCGCGGGAGAGGATATTTGTTCTTGATTGTGATCTTGTTATGTTCTCGATAATCAATTCATAGTCTCATTGATCCATATTTCTTTTTAACAAACAGAACAAGTGCTCCCCAAGGTGACACACTAGGGTGTATGAATCCTTTATCAAGATTCTCTTGGAATTGCTTCTTCAATTCCTACAACTCAATTGTGGTCATTCTATAAGGTGTCTTTGAAATAGGCAAAGCACCCGATACGAGTTCTATTGAAAACACAACATCACATTTTGGTGGAAGACCTGCCAATTCCTCTGGAAAGACATCATCAAACTCTCGTACAATGGGAATATTCTTAATCGTGAGTTTCTCACCAACCATTTGAGATAAATAACCTTCATTTATTAGAATCAAGACCCATAAGATGGAATAAATTTCCTCTGAAAGGTTATATTCATCCTTGCATCGATAGACGATCATAGATTGATCTGGAATATTAAATGTGATTTCTCTTATTTGGAAATTAATATGAGATCCGTATAAATAAAGTCAATCCATGCCAATAATCACATCAAATTCCACTATAGGAAGGATCACAATATTTGCAGGAAGCACTTTCCCACAAACTTCAATCGGAGAAGAATTATAAACTTTTGACGTGACCATTGTGCCATTAAAAGTTTTCACAACTAACTCAATATCTAATTGTTGAGGTAACACGGTGATACCCTTAGAAAATTCTTCAGAAATAAAAGAGTGGGTGGATCCAGAATCAAATAAAACATTTTCTACTTTAGAGTGGATGGTAAGTGTACCTTTCACCACTTCGTTATCGTACTCCACATCGCCGATAGTAATTGCATGTGACTTTCCTATGTCTTTGGCCTTAATAGTTTTTTGACGTCGATCATCATCAACAACCCTTGTATTTGGGCATTGATTGGAATAATGCCCCATCTATTTGCACTTGAAACATTGAAGTGTAGGAGGTGCATTCTGTCTATCCCTTTCTTTGTTCATATCATTAGACATCTTCTTCCCATTATTTCGACATTCAACTGCCATATGACCTTCTTTTCCACACTTAAAACATTTTCTTGTCCCTTTAAGACAATTCCCTCCATGTTTCTTTCCACAATTTGAGAATAAAGGAAAACTAATCTTATTTTCAGTGTGGTATTTAGATTTTCCTTTGAATTCCATTTTCCTCTTCTTATCAAACCCATATGACCGATGGGTTACTCCAATCTCCATATCAACCTTGAGAGCACATTGAACAATTTCCTCATAGCTATTGAAGTCCCTTATGGTTAACACCCTTCTAAGAAATTGTTTTATGCCATCAAATAATTGATCTATTTTACTCTCAGGTTGGATAATAATTTTGGTAGCATACCTTGAAATTATTGTAAAATTAGCTTCGTAGGTACCAACCGATTCATCATCTATTTGATTCAGTTCAAGAAAATCCATCTCCATCTTTGTTTGAAGAATACGAGGGAAGTATTTTTGAAATATAAGTTCTTGAACTCACCCCATTCCATGGACTCTATTTCATCTCATTGCCTTGTATTCTTGATAAGATTCCACCATTGATCAGCATCACATTCCAAATGATACACTGCTAATATGACTTTGTCATGTTCATAACATTGTAGAACTGAAAATATCTTATCAGTGGTACTAATACATTGTTTAGCTACTAATGGATCAGAAGACCCGCTGAATGAAGGTGGACTCTGCCTCATGAAGGATTCAGCAGAATGTTTCTCCTTCCTTTTCTCGTCTGGAAGTCCTGCATGGTTCATAGCTTGAGAAAGTTGTGTGAGCATGGCTACAAGATTTTTCATTTCATCTCCCATAACATTTGGTTTCTCAGGGGGACAGTCATTGCATTTCCCATCACATTCAGCAATAACACGGTTCTTTCGGGTTCCAGCCATTGACTAAAACCAAAAAGCATAGTGTGAGCAACACTAGTCATAATAGGAAAACCACATAATCAGGAATAAAATTTCACACATAAGGTCTTATCATAGGTTTCTCATGGCCATTTCTAAAACACTAAGGTTGTGTTCTATGCTTAGACTTATCCTTAGGGTTCTTACTAAGGCTTTCACATCCTAGTTTCCAGAGGTTGTCTATACCTTTCCTATAATACCAACTATAATGACCTATACTTTACATACATTGTTATTACTTCAGATTTGAAGCATAATAATAACAACATATAACAAAAACATGAAAGGACCATATAGGTATAGTGTCTTTAGAAACTGGGAAACATAAACAACTGGTTCATAAAATAAACTACACTGTCTCCCATTTATTTCATCACATATAGAGTCCCTTTTGGAATATCCTACTTAATAGCCTTCTTCCTGACCTGGGGAAAAGAAAACATGCAAAAGGGTGATCTCAAATGCTCAGTAAGGGCAAGGAAAATAAATATCAATCATATCATATTCATAAGAACATAACATTTTGAAAATCATAACTTGCAAAAGAGGTCATAATATCATGTCATGGGATAAATCATAGTAATTAAAAGTAATCCCAAATAATCAGAAATTAAAACATGAAAATTTGTGGAATACACACATAATAATATATAATCATTTCTTAGTAGTGAAGACTAATTTCCAAGACTATCTTAGCGGACAAAGTCCATTTCTGAACCGAGTTCACTCCTCGTTTCAGTCCTGTTTCACTAAACCGGATTAACCTGTCATTCCAGACATGTCTATCTCATGAGATATAAATCTTTACCCAATGTATTGGAGGGAGATATAGGTGCCACCCATCTCATAATGAAACCAATCTTCTGTGTACCACCAAATCATAAATCATACATTATAGCATAACAAATGTAATAAAAATGGGGTTCTTAAACATCGTGACATCATAAAACAATTGATATAAGATAAAGGACTTAATTAAAATAATTCCATCACAAAATAATCAAATCAATGTAATAATAGGGATATAAACAGAAATCTATATTATCTTAGATGGAAAATAATTTTGATAAAACACTTGAACTCCATTCTTGAGGAAAATATCCTTTCTACTTCAAAAACATTTTTCCTTTCTTACCATGTCCTACAATTTTTAACTAAAAGAAGTTGATTAAATATAAACTGGAAAACTTGTAAATGATGCTTCTTGTAAATAATGTTCTAAAAATACATTCATGTCGTATAAGTTAAAAAAACATTATTATCGTACTTTGGCTGGAAAAGTCAAAAAGTACCTCATACGAAAAACGACAAAATATTCCTTTCATATATTTTACTAAAAACTCATAGAAGGGTAATATTGGATTTAAAAAATTGTAGGAGAATAGAAATAATATTACATATTGAGAAAACATGTATGTGGATGATAAAATACACCGCAGTAAATACCAAAGTATAAGTAATCTCGGATAAAAATGAGATTGTGAGATGTTCCCATACCTTAGGTCTGATATGCTTTGTATGAATCCGAACCTACTGTAATATGGTTTAAATAATTTTAATTGACTTATTAAATAATCATATGCATTGTTATGATATCATATATGGTCATATTTGTATCTTCTTAGTAGTAATATTTCATTGCTACTTGTTATCCGGGTGTTTATTTCTTTTTGTTCTTATGTGTGTTTTGTTGAAAAAATTCTTATTCATATTTATAGGATATAGATACATCATTTACAGAATGGTATTAGGGTAATATATATCATATTAATTCATTCTTTTCATTTATATAATCATTATTCAATGAAGATCATATTGAACGAGTCACATCACATCATGGAGACGGTAGGCTGTACGTACACACGAGCGATGATATCGTTATCATGATCGTGGAATTGTATTGAAGTTTATGTATAATATTTCAGAATCAATACAACTTTAAAATAATCATATATAGTTATTTATTTACACCATTACACCAATCCATGTAAGGTGGTGGTGGAAAACATATTACACCACGGCGTGGAGACGGTATTCCGTACGTACGCACGCACGGTGAATTTTGTTTACCGTAGGATGGATAAAAGGTGAATTAGGGTTGTTTAATATTTATAATAACACGTCATTATATGAGGGATACTTATGTCATTACCTCATAATGAAACAAATAAAGAAGAGGGAGTAGAAGAAGAATGGAACTTGAAGAAAACGGTATAAGGTATTACCTCTTCTTTAAAGTGCCTCCTTTAAACTTTCTCTTAGGGCACTAGAGTTGGTATTTTGAGAAAACCTGTACCTCTAGTATGTTTCTAAGGAAGGGTGGAAGTGAAATGGGCAGGGTTTTGATGATCTTGAAGGCTCGAAGTGGTGTGAGGAGGAGAGGGAGGAGGTGCCTTTATATAAAGGAGGAGAGGGGCACCTTTGGAATGTGTGAAAATATTATTTTATTATAAACTTATCTTCAGTTTCAAAAGGACCAAAAATCATTAAAGATGAAGATAAGATGACTCATGATCGAAATAAAATCATCCAATAAGAATTTGACATGTTTTGGAAAATATTTTAATCATTATAATTTATTTATTTAAATCATTTATTAATGAGGTAAATACTCCATCATTATTGTGTCATATATAATTTAATATATTTAATGTATAAAAATTATAAAAAAAATACCAACATGTAGGAAATATATTTATATTTCCAAATAATATTTATAGTAGAAAGGATAATTTATATATCCCTTTATAAAAATTTATTACTAAAGGATTTTTTGTTAAAGCAAATTTTGTCTTTACATTAAATTAATTAATCTAATGTGTCATTGTCTTTCATAAGTGGCTCCATGGGGTCCCAAAATCAACGCAAGGATGACCATGGTCAGCCATTACTCATACAATAAGGTTTGGACAAGTTTCAAGGTAATTCTGAATTATTATAATTTTCTTTTAACCTTGAATTACCCTATTTACTTTTAACCTTGGTAAATAAAAGTAAAAAGTTAATATTAACCAAAAATTATTTTTATCTAATTGAACCACATTATACTCCTTAATATTAACTATGCCTCTCATATTTTCAAAATTCAACTCACATAAGCGGTAAAATTATGTTTTATGAACAATTGCAAAAGCTCCTAGGAGGTGGGTAAAAGACGGTGAAAAGTTCAATACAATTTTTTATAAATCTAAAATTATTATAAAATGATTCCAATGAATTTCATTGAAATTATATAAGAATTATGTATCTATTTTGACCTAAAATAAATTTATATCAAATAAATTATTATTTAAATAAAAAGTTGTTTTTAAACAAAAACTCTGTGTTTTCAATATTCATAAAAAATTGATGTTTTTCAGAAAAATACAAAAAATTCAGTCTAAGCTATATTTTATATTCCAAATTAAAAAATGATGTCTATTTTTCCAAATTAAAAATATAGAAGTGTCATTAATTAATTCTAAATGTAATTCTCATTATCAAAACAAAGAGCGTGTTTTTAAGAAACAATAACTATCAAAAGATCATCACTTGTTTATGTCCAATTTCAAAATGAAATTAATTCCAATGACCAAAATTGGATTAAATTGTAAAAATATATTCTAAATAAACTTGAAAACCAATTAAAAAGATAATCTAGCAATATAAATTATTGCGATGAAAAAAAGCTGTTTTAAATTAAAATATAGTGTGTTAGTACTATTCATCAAAATATGAAAGTTACCAGAATAATATGAAAAATTTATCCAAATTAAATTTTTATATCCTGATTCCAAAGAAGTATTTTATATTTCCAAATTGAACTTACAAACATGTCAAAAACTAGATTTTAAATGAGTGCGCCATCAAAAGGCTGTAAAACTGCATTTTTTGAAAAATAATTCTTTTATCCGAAAAACTGATTTTGTTTTCAAACCTCATTCTAGAAAATGTGTAAGAAGAATTATAATGTTATAAAATTCAAAATAAAGTTAATACTATTCATAACGGCTAGTTTATAACAATATATCGTTGTTTAGTGAATCTCGGTATTGCGTACTACACACACTATCGAGGAAGGTCGCGATTATGTGTAACGCAAGCCAAGCTAGTGTTATGTGCAGTGAAAGATTCCATTTCGAATAACATAATACATAAAAAATATAATTCTCATAAAATATCAGGGTATTACATACTTCATCATGATGATGGAATTTCTCAGAGACCTTAACAATGACTCTGACAACTAGTGTATCATAACATCCCCAAGGCAATACAAATATACCCAAGATAATCATAATACATACCTAACTGCCTTTGAGCATGGGAATCACCTATGGGGGACCTCTATTCAATTATTGGGGAACCTATACCCAAACCTCAATAATGATATATATCATCCCCTTGGGTGTCAGAAGACATCTTCCATCCTCATGCCCTTAAGTTGAACCCAATTATAGCACATTGGAATTATCAATTATAGGTTGATGAATTATTATTATTAGGGGATGAATAAGTAAATAGAATACACCCATGCATGACTGGTCACTATGCAATCTAATAACTATAAGGGAATATCCTATATAGACCCCGTAGTCAATATCTTTGGAATTCCATATTTCCTTGCACCTTATCCAGACCATCACTTGTGCTCCCACATAATCTTTGTTGCATATTAAGTGTCAATTGAGTAGATCAAATAGTTACCCCCACAATTCAAAACATATTATCTATGGGATATATTACCACTATGCACCTCATAAAACAATTAAAATATTATTGATCACATGAATTCAAAATGGTTTAATTCCACCTCTTTATGAATCTCGACACATAGTCTTTCCGAATGTTTTCATATTATCATAGGATTTCCTTCCATCCCAATCATTTTTGTACACATGGACACGCACACACACTAATTATACATCCTTAGTAAAACATATTATAATCCACTCATTTTTTATCCAAATCACCAAAATGATAGATGATCTAGTCAACTTCCACAATAATATCCTCAAATCTACTCCCAAACATAATAGGAATCTCTGGGCCTCATTCATCCCATCAGGTGATTCTTATGAATACTAGGATTTCACAATAGTTACAAGAATAATTATTGATTCTTAAGCTTCCTAGGTAAAAAATATCATATGAACATAATTAATCAATTCCTAATAAGATTTTTATGAATTCCCATTATCATCTCACTATCCACATCCAATTTGGATCACATGTTTGGTAAGGGTTCTAGGTGACACCAGAACAATCTCAAAATATATATACTTAAACTCCCTGACTTTCATCTCATGATGGGTAAACCAATGTGGTCCTCTAGGACATCACAATGATAGATACATAAAACTTGGTATTCCCCTTCAGAAATGGTCTTTTAGGACGATTCTATAATCCATAGTACATCTCATTCCCTGGCCCCACCAAATTCATCTCATAGCCTCAGAGGACTCAAGGTTATTCCAAACTAGTGAATTTCTATACTGATGGATCAAGTCTCATCCCTATGTCTCATTTCAATCAGTAATAATTAAATCACCCCAACCAAGTAATCTATCCCATTGGTTTATCTACCTTGGCTAAAAATATCCAAAGGGTCCTCAGTCATCCCATAAGGGTTATCCATCTCGAGTCAGGCCAAACCTTCCTCTTCGGTTGTCCTAAGTAATATAAAAATTAGTATTTTAAGTCATTGGAATTTATGATTGAGGTCCATGACTAGTTCCGCAGTTTCTCGATGGCCGGATCAGATCACACGCTTCATTCCATGAATTTATATCGGTTAACCAATTTAATTTAAATTACTATTATATTTTAATTAAAAAAACATAGATTAACCAATTTTTTTTAAATGATTCATCACTATCAATTTTGTGACCATACGTCACATCATCATAATGGATAATGAAAAATTACATAGGGAATGTACCATGGACTACATGCATTTTATTAAAAAGTGTTGGGATATAAAGTCTCAATCATCCAGATCCACAGTCTCATCAGGACACTTTTAAGACCTTCTATGCTCAACCATCCATCACTAATCCATATGTGGTTCCAAATTACGCTTATAATCCCAAATAAATCAAATATAGAACATTATATTTAATTAAAGAATTTAATTTAAATAAGAATACATTAGTAAAACTCACCAGATATCACCAAAACATCAAAGAACAGGGTGTGGTGAACATATTCCACATAACCAAATCTATACCATAAAAATCCCTAACTTATAAACATGATCCATTGGAATATTTTACATTAATAAAAAACAAAAATAAGTTAAAATTATAATATAAATATTTTAAAATGATGGATGATGATAGGTAGAAAAATTATCAATTTTTGTTCTTTACAAGAATCCTGAAACCCCAATCAATCTGGGCGATTCATGCCATACACTAATAGAAATTTCCCAAAACTATAA
Source organism: Viscum album (assembly GCA_963277665.1). Taxonomy (NCBI): domain Eukaryota; kingdom Viridiplantae; phylum Streptophyta; class Magnoliopsida; order Santalales; family Viscaceae; genus Viscum; species Viscum album. Next base: position 1,473,417,059 of record OY728158.1, read on the forward strand.
ACCAACTAATCAAAATTAATAAAAAATGAATATAATAAAGGGAATGTGTAGAATCATACCTCGAATCATCGTAAATTTCTACCAAAAACCACCAAAAATTAAGTTGTCAACTAACCAATGAATACAATATTTTTTCCAAAAGTGGGGGGAAGATACCCCTATATTTATTTTTCAAATACCCAAAACATTTCAACACCATCCACATTATTCTTCCATCTACTGCAACAATCCTCCACCACAAAAACATCAAAATAACTCAACCCTATCCTTATCCACCAACTTTATCCGGATTATATTTTAATCAATGTAAAGGTATCTATGTTTTTTATATAATAAAATATAATAATAATTTAAAATATTAAATTATAATTCCATTATTGTTAAATTAATGAATTCGTTTTTATAGTTGAAATGGAGTGAACATATTTCACAACTAATATTAATTCTATCAATCATTATAATTTTTTAACATATAGATTAATAAATTAATTATGATAAGATTTTATTTGGAAAAGAAATATAATAATAAGAAATCAATTACTTCAGCAATAACCAAAATGATATCCTCAAATAAATTCGTTATTATGTAAAACAATTCAAGGAAAAATGATAAATTCATTGAATGATTCATCTATCTTATTCCACACATTACAATATGTATGTTTTTTAATTAAATTTTTTTATATAAAATTATAAAAGTGTTCATAAATAGTCTCAAAAAAAATCTTTAAAACTATAAAGTAAAGAACATGATCCAAAAAAACGAGGATAGTCATGAATGTGTGTAAAATAACACGACCAATAAAATAATTTTCTAAATTTCATATTGTTATTTCCCTTAAGACAATCCTACGTAATTACCAAACAAAATCTAGATCATGATGTACCAATATTAAAAAATTTTAAAAAGAGAATTTTTAAATCCCTATCATTCATATAATCATTAACATTCATATATATAGAATGGAAGGTTAAATAAACAACATAAATCATAAAACCCCATGAAGAACCAAATATTAATAGTTACATAATACAATCAAGAATTATCTATCAATAACTAACATGAAACCCATAAAAAATAAAAGGGGGGAGAAATTCAATGAATTCGAAATATTAATTAGTGTGGAAAAAGGAATGATAAGAGGTAAAGTTTAATGACTAGGATTAAGGGTAGTATTCGAACAATAAAAAATTCTAATAGTAAATCATATAGGAATTTTTTCATCAAAGATACCACCAATGTAGAATATGTTTTGAGGGAATAAGGAGAAAATAAGAGAAAATTGATTAGAACCAGTAATTTATATTATTTCATGAAAAAGTTTGTGTAATTGTGTGGCAAGGACTTATCACTCTTGGAAGTCCATATATCTAATGATCGTGGTTTTATATCGAAAAATTACCCCCCATTTTTTAATGGTCATAAATATTTATTCAATGGAAATAATGATGGTAATGACATGGATAATGGGGTGACCACATAATGTTCAAATTCATATGGACTAAGGTTAAAATTATATCCCACTATCCTCATATAGATAAATGCTATAAAAAATGATGTTGCATATGAACTACAACATGACAACACCCTAAGATCTATAGCCATGTAAATTGACCTAAAAATATTCATTGGGTGAAACAAATCCATCCATTCATGACAAATAATTTGGAAGGGGAAATAAATGGTGGTATTAATCCATATAAATGAGTTAATCAGATAGATTGATATTTAATTTTCATCATTTTTATCTATATATTGACGTAAAACCTTATCACACCATGATCTATTATTGTCACACCATTCATAGAATTTGAACCGATAATTTCATGGTACTAATATATTATTGAATACACCAACAATACATGAAACACAATCATTCTATGACAAAACTTTCTGACCACCCCGACATGGTGTCACATGGCCTTCATGGTTTGGTTTTCTAGATAACCAGCCATACTTGCTCCTAAACCCTCAAGTCTACCACTAAACATTCCCAGACCCCCTCAACACCCACAACATAAGAAATTATGGTTTTAATAAAATTAAATCACTTTCATGAGAGACCTCTTAAATGATTATCTTCCTCTAGAATCTAATCCAAACCGGAGAAGGAGAAATAAAAGTGCGCTAAAAATCAAACACCTCAGGTGATATATCTCAAATAGGTAACTTGCAATTATTAGAGCATAACTAACTCACTGAAATTGGAAATTAATGAAAAAACATCATCAACATCTCATTAATCAATCATGGTCATACATGTCACCTCAATAAAAAATCATTATACAAGTTAGAGAACTTAATTCTCATCAGTTACTCAAGTTACATAGACATGAATTCTAATACCCCATATGACACATTATAAAAAAAAAATTCATTCCTACACAACACATTCACATGATTGTATTGAATATTTATTGTAAATTCCATAAAAATCATATCATATTTAACAACCACATGTATTTAATAAATGACATTAGAGATAATATGTTGATACTGAAGATGTTGTGACACATGGTAAATTATATTGATCTAATATTTCTATGTGGAAAGCACTTACTAAACAACAACATCACTAAACCATTAAAATACCTTGAAAGGCTCAATAAATTAGGGAGATGTTTTCTTCATTGTCAAAACCATTACATCCCAAAATTAGGATATTACTTTCTGAGAACATAATCTCTAATTTCAATCTCAAAAGGCCTCCTCCAATGTTGAACACAAGCCTTATTACTATCTTTATATACCTTTATTCACTTTTGAATCATCTAAACCTTCTCTATAATGGTTTTCACCAATTACACTCTGAGAATAATTGACTTTCCAATTTTGGATTAACATATTATTGACTGGAATGGTTGGACATACAATTATTAGAATATATCCATAACTATAGTGGAGTGATAGTTCTTATTTTAAGAAAACGCAACCACTGGAATGTGTATTAATCTTGGGCCTCTAAAATCTAGAATTTATACATGTAATATGCCTTTCAAGGTATAGAGAGTCAAATATATTGTATCCTAAATATTTATATGTAAATAATTTCTGAGGAATATTGGATATCCAAAATCATATTAGTGAACACTCTACACCTCAGATGTGAAATGGGGATCAGATTTAAGATTATCATCCTACAAATCCCATAGACCTCGTAATCTTCTCCAAATACCACATTGAAAAACATATATTTCTCTTAATTCCATAGTCACTGAGAAGTAAGTTAACATTTTTAAACGGCCTATAGTAACCTAAATTAAATTATATCAAGAATTATCTTGTTGTAAATTAGTCATGACATCTGATGATATATCTCGAAAATTATAATAAGGTACATATAGTGGAAAAAGTAACCTATAATGATTATGGGTTTTGGTCTTCATCCTCTATAATTAAAAGCACTAGGATTCAAATTATATAATAATATCTTCATCCCTTACCCATTTAACTGATCCCCCATGGAACAATACATCTTTGAGTTATTATGATGTACTACCATTGATGATTTGTGAAACTCAAGAAGAACTAACTCACCCATTACTGTGGAAATGATAAAATATAACTAGAAAAAAACCTTATTTAAATCATCCACATACTATCCATCATTGGAATTTTTGAAAATAATATAATCCTACCAGAAATGAACCTTAGAAATTGTAACTAAGATTCTTACACATAATAAACCATGTATGGTTGAATAATCATATGGTAGAAACACTCTCTACCATCATCTTACTCAATATAATGGTTACTCGCTACATGTTTCTCTATATTTCTCCAATAATCCCCAAATTCATGAACATTATACCCATATAACTTCTTTTACAGTGCATCAATAGTAACATTCAATTTCTCTAGTGTAATGGAAATTTCAATTTCGTAATCTTACAATAATTTTATCCACACACATGGTCAAAAGTTCAATCCATTATATGAGAAGATATATCCTAATATCTTATGAAACATGATGAAAAAAAATTTATCACTAATAATATAGAATCACCACAATGATAATTAAAAAAATACCAAGAATGATATCATTAGTACCCTATTTATATTCATTGGATCATATGTATTGAGACACGTAAGAGATGAATACTCTATGATAAATCAGAACAAAACTCCATACAAGGGTTGAAGAATCATATAAAACCTAAAAAATAACTATTTCCTCCAAGTAAAGTATTATAAGAACATTGATACAATTCTATTTCAAATAATAAAATGTATCATTACACTGGTCAGTCCATAAAAATCATGATACTCATGGGTCAAGGATATTAGTGGATTCATAATATATGATAAATCAAAAATGATCCTAAGTAATACCTCCTTTTAATTACATAAATGTATATTATATTGTTCAAACAGAGGACATTTAAAGTTTTAGTTTCTTGGAAGAATGGTATATAATACAGGAAAACAAAAAACATTCTTATAATCCACTTAAAACTAGAAAAATTGTTTCATCATATGTATATTTACTAAATCTCATAACTCGAGGACATACATCAATGGTGATGGTGAACATATAGCCCATAAAGGGAATGTAAGGGAAACAGTTTACATGTGATATTGAGAAATATCAACAAGAACATGAGTAATATTGTAAAGGAATGATCTAGATGCATTTAATAATAATAATAACATGAATATTGAAATGGTAATGTGGTTATAACATCCAAATGATACATTAATAAACATATCACAAGGTTTTTCACTAAGGTGTTGTAAAAATTACCCATTTTATTCACAAAGGTATAGTAAAACTTGTCATCTCTAGAGATTAAAGGAATTAATAAATAAATTAGAGAAAAATCTTGGAAAATCCTTAATATTTATTAATATTCATGTGATCCATATAGATCATAATAAAAATTTTCATAAATAACCTATGGTGAATAAAATAAATGGGTTTCATATCAAAATCATAGAGTTTTAAAAAAAGCTTCCAGAACATGATCATTATGTTATTTTTAACATATATAAATGGAATTTAGGATTTATGTACATCATAAAATGAATAAAATAAATAAATTAACGTATTGGTTGATAAAAATTGATATAAGAAAGTTTTGGGTATTCAGAAAAATAATACAAGACAATTTCATGGGGAGAAGAGAGAAATTTTGAAAAGTAAAATCGGCAGCAAAACGGGTATAAAACTTGGTTTTAGAAAGGCATAAAAAGAGAGATAAAGGGGTGTAAAATTAAAAAAAATCTCTTAATACAGTAAAGGGATAAAAAATATCCAGAATATCATTTTTTATAAATTTTAATGACAATCCACAAAAAAGGAAGCTTTAATGAAAAGGAGAAGTTGAGATTTTCATTACCTTGAAGAGAAACTCCTAAAACTAGATTATTGGGACCATGATAGCTAAATAACACAATGGGAGGACTTAGTGAAAAATAAAACTAGTACATATACATGTAGGAAGAAATGAGAGTGAAATTAAATGGATAATGGATGGGTATTTAAGAAAAAGTGTGGGATTTGATTATTAATTTCCAAATAATGGCATTTGACACCTATGTAGTGGTAATTGAATACCCATGGGCTATCTCAGGGTATTTTCCCATGGTATTTGACACTTAGATAATATTTTATGTAATGTTATCCTAAATTATTTGAACATAATTTTATATTAATTATGTTGGAATGAAAAGGCAATATTTCTACTAAATATCATTTTTAGTTAATGTTTCCATTTTAAAATTTGGATATTTAATTTTATATTTCGAAATTGATTAAAATACCTGATATTAATAAAATAAAATAATTAAGTCTTCAGATATGGTTAAATAATTATTAAATAAACATTAATAAATTTTATGTCATTAAACTTACAGAAAAACAAAAACGGTATTTTGTTTATTCACTAAAAAACACAAAAAATAGAAAATTCACTAATAAATACACCCTAAAAATTCAACGTGATGATTTAAAAAATATTATTTATTTTATAAAAATATTTCTATAAATATTATAATTATAACTATTAAGGAAAAAATACATATTTATTAAACATAATAGTGGATGTAAAATGTATAGTAAAATATCTAACACTTGGAAAAAATATCATTTATTTTTAAATAAGAATGTTTTAACCATACTATACCATTAAAATAAGTATTATCAATAATAAAAGAGTTTATTATAATAATTATTTCATTTTTGGAAAGCATAATTTTATTATGGAAAATCAACTTATCAAATTTCATGAAAATTAATTAAAGGAAACTATTCATAAAATAGAATAATGGAAACAAAATTTTATTTATATGACAAAATTACACGTTAATGTAATTAGGGCCACATCACATAAATCTTTATTACAAACACATACACTATAATTGTATGATGTGCAGTGGTGGTAGTTTTTTGGGGGTTCTTCATCAAACATTGACTGAGTGGTATTCTCAACTCGTTTGAATTTCTCCTGTAAGAATTTCTATTCAAGATTCACTTGTTGAATCTCAGCTTGGGCTTGGTCAAGAGTGAAGCCTAGTGATAATACCTCCCTCCCATGTTCTGATATATGGTCATCAATTTGAATGAATTTACTAGTTGTGGCCATCAACACTTCCTTCTACATCATTCTTCCATTGTAAAAAATTTTACTTATAAACTCTAATGATAACGAAAGAATTATTATCAAGGGTGTTGTTCCCAATAGTCATGTTGAAAAAATGGTCATAATTGACCAAAAATCATACAACAGTCAAAACCTGATGGTCCCATTTGAATTTATAATAAAATCATTAATAAATAGATGTAATTTTTTGTGTATAAACCACACATTTTTAGGGAACAATTATCATTCAAGAAGCTAAGGTTGTTATATTCTTACCCCCTTAAGAAATTTCTCCACTAAACTTTCAACTCATTCCATCATTTGAGAGAATTTGTGGGTACTTATACCTCATTATTTACTCATGTTACCATGTCCCTTATTCATAAATATAGTTTCTCTACAACACATTGATGAGTTGGGAAGTCTTGTGGCGTAGAAAATTGTCTCTAAGATCCATGATCTCAACCGTCTATTCTTCATAAGAGTGTTAATGTTTCAGTTATACCACCTTAGTATTTAGTACATTTTAATGGTTGGGTATATACATACTCTAGAGAGGTATGTTTAAAACATCTTGAACATAATCTAGGATTGGTGGAAGTTGTAGATAATAAGGAATAGGTCCTATACGATCAAGGATTTCATAGGGGCTAGTGTACCTGTGGCTAAGATTTACATTCTACCTAAAACAAATGACTCTCTTCCAAGTTGAAATTTGAATGAAGACTTGGTCACCAATGTCAAACTCCACATAACTTCTACAGTTGTTAGCATAGCTCTTCTGCTCACAATGAGTATCCGTAATTTTTTGTTAAATAACATGAACCTTTTCTATCATCTCATGCACAAGATCAATCCCAATAAGTTTTTTCTCACCAACTTCATCCCAAAAATTTAGAGTTCAACATTACTTTGTATATAGAGCCTTATATGGCTCCATTTGAATAATAAAATGGATTTTATTGTTTTATGAGAACTCGACTAATGAGAAATGTTAATCCCATCCACCATTAAATTATATTAAGCATGTTCTCAACATGTTCATAGGTTTCTGAATAGTCCTTTTCAATTGGCCATCAGTTTAGTGGTGATAGGCTGTACTAAAATACAATTTAGAACATAGATAATGTTGAAGAATTCTCAACAATTTTGATGTGAACCTTGGAACACGATCAGAAACAATAGAGATTGGTATGCCTTGCAGCCTTACCACATCATTCACATATATATTGTTAATCTTGATAATAGATAAATCATACCATTTAGAGATAAAATGTACAGTCTTGGTGTGACGATCCACTATAACCGATATCACATTGTTTCCTTTGATAATTATGGGGAGACCAGTGACATTGTCCATTGTGATATTATCCAACTTCCATGTTTCTATAAGTAATAGTTGTAATAACCCAGTATGAATTTGTCGCTTATATTTCACTTGTTGACACACCATGCACCTTGTAGTTTAGTCAACAATTTCCATTTTCATTTAATATAACCAATAATGATCATGGAATTCCCAATACATTTTGGTGCTTCTATGATGTATTGAGAATTTAGAGCTATGATCTTCATCAATCAGATCCTTTTTTATTTCAAGAATATATACATCATATAGCTTTATAAAAAATTTCAGTTGACTTTGATCAATATTGAACTCCAGAGACTTCCCATTCTTCACATTCACTATATTCTTCTAAAAAAGGATATTATCTTTTATATTTCACAATCTTTTCAAGTAATAATGGCTGAAAATAATTTTGGAAAGGTTTGATGATATATCTTCCCATAAGATTCCCATTTTCAATTTTACCAGGTCTCCAATCAATGTATCTACTTGAATCCTCTTTATTTCTTGAACAAGATGTTATTTTCTATGTAATGAATCTAATAAATTTTTTGATCTTCCCAGATGATAATGAACTAAAAAATCATAGTATTTAATAATATCCAGTCAAATCCTCTATCTCATGTTCAATTCCATTTGTGTGAAAATATACGTCAAACTTTGGTGGCTTGGGTATATATCACATTTCTCTCCATAAAGATAGTGCCTCTATATCTTTAGAGAAAAAATAACCACAACCACTTCTAGGTCATGCATAAGGGAATTATGGTATTGAGGATTTAACATTCAAGATTTATAATCAATGACATTATAATTTTGTTTGAGAATACAATAAATACCTTTTAGATAATCATCACTAAAAATAAGGAATCCTAATCCAATTTGGGGTAGAGTTAACCTATGTGTAGTACCCAATCTATTCTTCATCTCTTAGAAACATTATTCGCACTCCTTTTTCCAGATGAACATAGTCCCCTTTCAAGTTAACTTTTTAGTATATTATAATGTCATGAAATATTTTTCATAGTACTTCTAAAATATCCCATTATTTCTAGGAAACTATGAATCTCAGTTATTTTTGTAGGATGAGGCCACCATTCTATAACCATTGTCTTGGCCAGGTCAACTTAGATTCCTTCTTTGGTAATAATTTTCCCTATGAAAAAAACTTGTTTTAACCACAATTAACATTTTATGAACCTTCAAAATATACTATCCTTCCTAATATTTTGATACATAAACCTTATATAATCCTCATTCTCCTTTCTAATTTAAGAAAATATCATAAAATCTTCAATAAAAACTACCAAAAAGTTATCAAGGTAGTTCTTAAATAATATATTAATCGAATCCAAAAAAAATAACAGGATCATTAGTCAAGACAATTGTTCTGAAAAAACTCATAATTTATATATCTTTATTGAATGAATGTCTTTGGAATATCTTCTATCTTCACCCCTAATTGATTATAACCATATGGAATCCCACCTTTTTATTACATAACTTTTCACTACATTTTACTAAAAGAGGCTCTTTAATATCTAGTGTTTCGGAAATCAGGAACACAATACATGGAAAAAACATAAAACATTATTCTAAACCACTTTTAAGGCTTCATCATCGGTTCATCCTATGTACAATAACTGCATCTCAGATCCTTGGGATATACATCAAAGGAAAGGGTGAGTAGAAGGCCTAGTAAAGGGTAAACGAGGGAATCAGTTTACTTGTGATATCAATAAGAACTTGATGAAAAATATGAAGACACAAGAAATTGAAAAATATGAATATCAAAATAAAAATAAGATGAATCATAACTTGAATATATTGCTTCAACATTTCATTTATAAATTCAATAACATGTCACAAAGGTTTGTCCCCGAGGTGTCAAAATAATTACCAAGGTATAGTGAAACTTGTCATCTATTGAGATTAATTTATTATCCAATGCATTAGAGTGCTATCAAGGTTCACCCTTAATATGTATATATTTTCATGTGAGCCACAGATATCATAATCAAACATTTCATAAATAACCCATAGAGAATAAGTAATGGGTTTCATTTGAAAATCGTAAAAGTTCATAAAAACTTGATTGTTACATCATTTATAATCCATGGAAAGGGAGTGAGTGATATATGTATATAAATTACAGAATCAAATAGATAAATTTTATGTATTGATGAATACCACTATAAATGAAAATAGTTTTGGGTATTCTCATAAATAATACAAGATAATTTCATGAAAAAATAGAGAGATTTGAGATTAAAATTCTCCAGCATAACGACTATATAACATGGTTTTAGAAATAAGTAAAAAGAGAGGGTAAAAGGGTAAACCACTTATAAATAACTTATAATATAGTATAAATATATATTAAAATAGAGATACGAACATGTTATGGAAATTTTAATGACATACCACATGATAATGCAACTTGAGAGGAAAGAGAAAATGCAATTTATTTTAAAAAAAATTCAGCAGCCTAACGGCCTCACTTAAAAATTCCAAAAATAAAATGATGAGAGAATAAAGGGTCTATAAAAAATTAGACATGAAATTTAAAGTAATGAGAACATATAATAACATACACTCAACATAAAGATATGGAAACTAGAAGACACAACATAAAGGAAGTCATGGCTTAAGAGAGGAGGGTGAAATATTCCCTTACCTTGAAGAGTAAATTCGAAAGCTTGAAGGTCGGGACCTTGGGAAGATTAAGGGCACCTTGGGAGGACTAATTGGGAAATAAAATATCATAACGTAATTTTTGAGTATTTTGGAATTAAAATAATGAGACAATGGCTTGGTATTTATAGGAAAAGTGATGGAATAAATTATTAATTTCCCAGAGACACCTCATCGGTGGTATTGGAAAAACCAGGGGCTTGCCCATGGTATTTACCCATGGTATTTTCTACATGGGACACATCATAACATATCTCACTATTTATATTTTTAACAGAAATCTTACATCGTTATTACATCATTAATGATGTCATTAAACACCCGAAACTCAAAACTGTATTTTTACTATTCACTGAAAAATCAATTGTTTCAGAAAAATCCCAAAAATTCCCTCTAACCTAATATTGATGCTCTAAATTCACAAATAAACTCCATTTTATGAAAAAAAAAATTCAAAAACAAATTTAATTTAAATTTTAAATAAAATCAATATTTATTACAAAAATACAACTTTAAAACTATAACTCATTTTGTAACACATTAACAAAGTAATAAAGCTCCCATAAAATTATTGTATAACCATAAAACAATAAAGTAACAACTTATGATTAAATTTTATGAAAATATATTTCCATTTTTAATTATTAAATTAATTATAAAATTGTAAATAAAATATTTATGACATACAAAAATACCAAAACTTAAAATAAGATTTTTTTTCAATTTTAAGATATCTAAAATGTTTTTAAACATTCATGGGTGAAGTTTCTATTTTATCGTCAATTTACTATTCATTACTGTTCATATGGGTATGTTACTATTCATAATTTACTATTCACTAAAAATTAAGTTAACCTTATTAGACTCAAAATTTTCTTCTGAACACAACTGTAGAACACCGTTTTTGGAAAATCAGTTGACATTATTAATTATTTCAAAAAAATTAAAATACCCCTTTTTTCCTAAATCCATCAATAATATACATCCTATACTTATCCGGACATTCGAAATTCACAAACATTACCATAATAATAAATAAAAATTTTATTTATATAAAAGGATTACCCAATGTAGCTAAGGTCGCGTTACAAAGCCCATTATAACACAAATATATGACCAAAGAGTAAGGTGTGCTATGGTGATAGAATCTTGGTGTGGCTTGGACAACATTACACAAGTGGTGATATCTATCAACTTGAACTTCTCCCTTAGGTGATTCTGTTCAAGATTCCCATATTGATGTTCAACTTGGGCTTGGTTCAGATCAAAGCCCAGTCATGCTACCTCCTTCCCTAGCTCTGACAGATGGGATTCATATGGCCCGAGTCTACAAGATGATGCCATCGACACTTCTTTCTGTATTAATTAACCAAAATCATTTGATTTTATAAACAATAATTGTAATGTTAAGAATTTAGTTCCCAACTATCATATTGACCAATAGTCATATAACAGTTGATACCCAATAGTGTCATTTTATTATACTCACTTCATTAATTAAAAGATATAGTTTTGTTGAGTATAAAATAAAATAACACACAAATTTTGGAAATAAATATTATAAAAATGTTCGGTTTTTTACATTCTTCACCCTAAAGAAAGTTTTTCCCCGATATTTATACCCGTACCCTAATAAGGGAAAAGGTGTGCATACTTTTTCCTCATAGACTCCTCGAGTTCCCACGTGGCTTCTTTGCATTTTTCGTTCCTCCACAACACCTTGACAAGGTGGTAGTCTAGTTACATAGAACCTTGTCTCTACAATCCAAGATCTCCACCGGCTGCTCCTCATAAGAGAGGTCATGTTCTAGTTGTACCAACTCTTGGTAAATTACATGTGATGGGTCATATATGTACTTCTTCAAGAGGGATATGTGGAAGACATGATGAACTTGTGCTAGATTTGGAGGAAGTGCAAGATGATATGCCACTGTTCCTATGCAATCAAAAATTTCATGGGGGCCAATATACCTAGGGATGAGCTTCCCGTTCTTCCCAAACCTCATGAATCTCTTACATGGTGAAATTCAAAGAAAGTACTTGTCATCAACATCAAAATGCATGTCCCTTCGATGGTTATCTACATAGCTCTTTTGCCGACTATGAGAAGCCTTAATGTATTGCTGGATGGCATGGCCTTTTTCTATCATCTCTTGTACAAGATCAGGCCCAAGAAGATTTCTCTCACCAGCTTCATCACAACAAGTTGGAGTTATACATCGCTTCCCATATAGAGCTTCATAAGGTGCCATTTGAATGCTCAGGTGGAAGTGGTTGTTGTAAGAGAACTCAACTAACGGGATATGTTGATACCATAAACCTTTAAATTCCATTTAGCATGTTCTCAACATGTCCCCGAGTGTTTGAATAGTCCTTTCAGATTGGCAATCAGTTTATGGGTGATATGTTGTACAGAAATTCAATTCAGTTCTCATAGTATATTGAAGGATTCTCCAGAATTTTGATGTGAACATTGTGTAACGATTAGATAAGATAGATAGTGGAATTCCATGCAGCCTTACCACTTCCATCACCTACATTCTGGAAAATTTATCAAAAGATAAATCTTCCCAAATGGTGATAAAATGGGCTGTCATTGTGAGACAGTCCACAATAACCCATATCACATTATTTCTTTTGGATGTTCTTGGAAGACCTATAATGAAGTCCGTAGTGATATTGTCCCACTTCCATGCTGGTATGAGAAGTGGTTGCAATACCCCTTTAAGAAGTTGTCTCTCTACCTTCACTTGCTGATATACTAGGATCCTAGAAGTATAGTCAACAATCTCCCTTTTCATATTATCCCACCAATAATGATCACAATGGTCCCTATACATTTTTGTGCTTCTAAGATGTATAACGAAAGTTAAAAAATGGGCTTCATCCATCAGTTCCTTATTTATTTTTTGAATATATTGAATACATAGTCCTGTAGGAAATTACAGTATATCATCTTGATCAATAGGAACTCAAGAAACTTCCCATCCTTCGTAGCATCAAACTTCTTCTGTAATAAAGGATATTCTTTCTGATCTTTCTTGATCTTCTCTAGTAATGAATGTTGAGAAATTATTTGGGATAGGGTTGATGATTTCCCTTCCCTTATAATTTCCATGTCCATCTTCACTAGGTCATTGATCAAAGGATGCCTTTGAATTATCAATATGCAAAGAACTACTGGGTCTTTCCTGATTAATGCATCAATGACTTTGTTTTCTCTTCCGAAAAGATAATGAATTGAATAATCATAGTCTTTGAGAAGTTCCAACCATCTCCTTTGAATCGTGTTCAATTCCTTTTGTGTGAAAATATACATCAAACATTGATGTTCTATGTATATATCCCATTTCAGTCCATAATTATAGTGGCTCCATATATTCAAAGAAAAAAACAGTATGAAGATCTAGATCATTAGTAGGATAGTTCTTCTCATGAGTCATCAACTGTCGAGATGCATAAGCATTGACTTTGTCATTTTTCATGAGGATGCACCCAAGACCTTTGAGAGATGCATCGCTAAAAATAACTAATCCTTATCCACATTAGGGTATAGTTAAAATGGGTGTAGTGTCCCGACCCGACCCAACAGGGCTCGAGTCGTGACTCCCCAATCCCACCTCGAAAAGGCCAGGGGCTGGTGTCTAGCACTGAGTAGGCTATCACACACATTGGAGGCATTAGCCCATGGTACCTGTACACACACACCCACATACATCTCCATGAAATAGTGCAAAGATATATAAAATAGAAAAGAAAATTCATGCACACATCTGTCCCACAACTAGAGTACAACAGAAGTACAAAAGGGAAAACATGGCCCACCAAAGGAAAACTAAAAAACTATCCAACCTGCTCAGAAGTAGGGAAAACACTGCCAAAACACAAGTCGGTAAGCTCCTTGGAAGAGCACCGGTAAACACCCCGGTCAAAACCGCTCACTACGCTCTGCCTGCTCCGGGTCCTCCTGAAACTACGTCGAATGGCATGTGGTCTACCTAATTCACAAACATGTGTGGGAAAAGCCCGTGTAGGGGTGAGTATAACAATACTCAGTAGGTACCCCAAAAACCCAAAACAAAAGAGAGTAACAGAAAGTTAACAGTCTACTCATCCCCAACAGAGGGTACCCAGATGAGAGATAAACTCCATCTCATGACCATCCTCAGATAAACACAAATAGTCAGCTCAGCTCAGGTATATTCCCATACATACAACATGAACTATCCAGATATAGCCATGTCATGAACCAAGCCACATGAGGTACCAAAATCATTACCAGCAATGGTTCAAAACCAGGAGAACACACTCTATGAACACTATCATCCCAGATGACACTCGTCTGAGAGATACACTCCATCAGGTCATACACAAACATCTCATATGGTCACCCAAGAGATCACGCTCGTCAGGTATCGTCACTGAGGAAACAACGCCGAAACAACATAAACACCAAACTCCTCGAATAGGGGATCCCTTCTAGGGACCGGCAGGGGATACCCGAATGCACACCGGTATACAAAGATATCACATATAGGGGATAACTCCCAGGGTTTACTGGGGGATACCGCAACCCAATCTGGCATTCACAGATCTCACAGATAGGTGATCACTCCCAGGATCCGCTGGGGGATACCACAACCCAATATGGCATTCATACAGAAACACATCACTCAGATAGTGGATCATGCCCCATGTAACAATGGTCATGATGATACAGAAACCCTATCTGGTACATCTTGTGCTGTAGTGGATCAAACTAACAATGGCACAACCCTACAGAAACCACACGCTAAGTAGGGGATCGTATAACCAATGATATTGTAACCCTACTATCATCCTTAGGGTGAGTAGAGGATCATAGACCAGACAATGCCACAACCCTACTGAGCACATCTCACTACATAGGGGATCATATTCCCGATGATTCCACAAACCCTACGGGGTTAGCCTGCTAGATAGGGGATCGCCGCCTGTGGATAAGCGGTCACAAAGATACCAAGAACCTGATCAAGGGAAAAAATGCTAGAGGATCTTACTCCAGGCCCCCAGAGGGATGCCACAACTCTAATAGATTAAGCATCCCATCGAGAGGATCACAAACCTATACTGAGGTTGTGATGCTGCGCAAACCCACGTAGGAACAAACCAAGGGAGTACCCTCTACAACTACTGGTCCAAACGTCACTAACCCAAGGGACCCACCACAAGAACACACCACACACCTCAAAAGCCGATACCGAGACCACCATTGCGATCCAAGCGGAAAAACAGGCAGGATAGGCTGTTTACTCTCCCGAAACAAACAACCATTGAAAGAGGTACTATTCACCGAAGCAGGCCTGGGTTGGGCCCACACATTGATCTAGAAACTCATCAAACGTATTTACCCATTGCGAGCATCTAAGAAAAACACACAGGATTGACTATCCATCTGCCAAAATCGGACTCCTAGTGAGAAAGTTTTGTGTCTCTGTAAACGCCCGAACCTGGCCTCGTGGGGACTGCAGCCCAAACTTGATCCCAAAACACAGAAACACTCAATAAAATTATGTCATACCATCAGGGTCTCAACACCATGGACAGAATATAAAACGAACACTCTCGGTAGGAGATATGATGGCCCGAAGTCGAATAATAATAAAATATCATTATTTTATTCGACGTTTCAAGCTCCCAGGCCACGATCCTGAAACATTAAACTCTCAAACCCACTGAAAAGGTTTTTCCCCATTGTAAGGGTCACTTCTCCACAGATTTTGTATGATTCGGAAGTCAATGGAGCAAGATACATGTGGTTTTAAAACCCCCGTGTATTAAAAGAGGTCCGGACCGGCCTGGGTCCGCCCGCGTCGGCCGACCCGGCCACCACCGCTGGCCCACCCTCGCCGGCGGCCCTCCATTGTGTGGTGTCGCACCCTACCATGATCCGCCAGCAAGGATGGGGCACTGCCCCCCCCCCCGGGTGGCCAGCCGCCGCGCTCTGCCGCGGATGGTCACAGGTCCGTCGGCACCGCCGCGCCAGTGCTGCGCCGGCGGAACTTCCGCGGACCACCAGGGGAACCCCGATTGTCCGTTTTGCGATCCGGAATCTTCTGTGTGACCCTCGGGACACGATCTTCCCTGATACGACAAAACAATGAAGAAATTCAAAGCAAAAAATAAATCAGGGGATTAAAACTAAAACCACCTACCTCGCGGGCGAAACACCACATCATCGGGTGCAGAATGATGCCCACGACACCCTGAAGCTCGATCTGCTGATGATTACCGGAGAAAACGGATGGTTATGGATTGATTCAGAGAAGATTGGATGTGGGAGGGGTGTCATCGCCTCCTACATGTATAGAGGAAGTAGGGGGGATATTTATTTCTTTTTATTTTTTTTAAATAAAACTTCATTTCATCTCTTTGCCAACCCGCCTCCGACTCAGCACCCAACACCGACAAAAATTCTATCATGCCTTGGGTAAACACGATGTTCTGGAAGCAAAGGTGAACTCAAAATTTCGATCTGAGACTCCATTCAGGATTTATTCTAGCCAATACTTGTAAATAAACTTTTCCATTTATTTAAAAAAATGCCCCTGGTGGCTTTTCTAACAGCAATCCCACGCCCGCAATTTTTACACCCCGCCTAGGGTAAAAGGCACTCTCTGGACACAACTG
This sequence comes from Viscum album, assembly GCA_963277665.1. NCBI lineage: Eukaryota > Viridiplantae > Streptophyta > Magnoliopsida > Santalales > Viscaceae > Viscum > Viscum album. The sequence goes on from OY728158.1 coordinate 1,473,434,352, forward strand.
TGCCCTCAAGTTCTTTTTCTGAGCTACCGTTTAGGAGATATAACACCCCCACCATATGAATAGTATAAACATAGTTAATATTTTTGTAAAATTTATTCCAGGCACCCCGGGCCTCGAAATCGCACCCCGTCATCGCGACTAGCTCTAGAATTTCTCATAGGAATATTACAAAGTCTGACAGGGCCAAATCCCTAGTTTTTACATCCCCCCCACCTTATATCTTTTCATACTCGAAAAGACCTTAGAAAATAAAAAGAAACAGGACTCTCAATTGGGACTCCCACACCAATGAGTTCGCCAACAAACACTCATGCACAAACACATAAGCCAGAGGGACTAATCCACCACACCTCAACACTATCCTCTTTGGTTGACAATGACTCGCCCGCATGGTTTTGATCAGGTCACGAAAATGAATCTCTATGAGGGAAGGATCTCTCTTCCTCACTCATTCAAAGAATGTCGAACAACACCCAAACCGGGTTTTAATAATGCCCTGAACAAACCTCGATCAAGAAACAAAAGGGAAGAGTACCGCTAAACATTGTATATCAAACTAATGCAGAAAGTATAAAGGACACAAGGCATACCTCAATCCATCCGCAGAGCCTCTGGGTCAACAGCCTCTGAGGATTGCAGCTATCCTCACCCTTGACCACCAGCTCCTGGAGCTGGGCGTGGATCACCTGGGGCTAGGGGTGGTGGCAACTGATACTCCCTACCACCTCCTACTGCAGCACCAGCTCTATTGCCACGTCCGCTTCCCTACATACCTCCTTGCTCGAGATGCTTACTCTAAAAATGTGGTTTGTCAAATGCCTCCCTCTCAGTAGCATGACAGGTCAGACAATCTACATCATGATATCCTCAACCGCCGTAAGCATAACATCGCCTCTCCTGCGGCTGACCAAAACTGGCATGCGAGCCTCGTGAGCCCTGAGCCTCAAGTCCTCTATCCTGGGGTCACCTCCTGAAATGTCACCCACGTCCAGAACATTGTGCCTGCCACCAGATACCAGTTTCCAACGTCTCGGATGCCACACACCCAACACTGATGGGATGAATCTTCTCATCCAAAAATCTCACCACCACCAAGACTCGCTCCCGCACTCCATCATCGGTGGGAAGACACAAAGAAAACACACCTTCCCAGATCTGCCTACGTAGGCCCTGCTCGAAGGTCTGAGCCCTAAATAATGGGTGTCAAACCATATACAAGGAGTAGAGTGATAGGTATATAATCCTCACTGAGTACTCTGACATGGTCATGCCCTCCTGTCGAAGCTACAGAAGCTCCTGGATCCGCACTGACCTCAGCGTCACATGATATAACTCTTCCCTAAATAGATGCTCAAACTCTGCCCATAGGAGCATATCTTCATCATGGGACTGCGTCACCAATCTCCACCCACAACAGTCCGAACCATGTAGATGGCTCGCCGCTAGGACCACCATCTGATTTGGGGGTGTCCTCACCAGGTGGAAAACTCAAGTGACTGCTTTGATCCAGTCATCAGCTGCCTGAGGGTCTGGATCACCCCGGAACCTTAGTGTTTGCTTCCTCTGGAACACATGCAGCACAATAAGCCTACGTTCAAACCTCATCCTGCACTGCTGGAACAACCAGCTTCTTGAGAGATGGTGGCTCAACTAGAGGACCACCTGGAGGACCAGCCTCAGAACCCGCGCCCTGGTCCACAGCCTCTACACGGGGCGGATCATCACCACAATCCCACTACGGAACTCTCACTGGTTGTCTTCGTGGAGGCATCCTGAAATACAATCAACACGCACCATGTTCTAAGAGTATATCTAGAAAGATGACTCAAGACGGACAAGGAAAACCCCAAAACACATTCATGTATGATGCATGTACCGTTATGTCCCTGCGACTAGTGTCCAAACAACCTGAGTCGAAAGGCATATTATCAGAGTCCTACTAAATGGATATGTCTGCCGCTGCAACAACACTGGAGTCCCTGGCCTGAACTTCGAACTCGGAACATCTTGACACTACCATTATGCAACCCAAAATATACTCACAGCTAAACCAGCTATGCTATGAGATCCCAAAGGTGAAACAAACTCTAATACCACTCCGTCATGACCCGACCCAATAGGGCTCGAGCCGCGACTCCCCAAGCCCACATCCAATAGGCCAGGGGCCAGAGTCTAGCGCCGGTTAGGCTATCACACACATGGGAGGCCTTAGCCCATGGCACCTATACACACACACCTACATACACCTCTATGAAACATTGGAAATATATATAAAATAGAAAAAAAATGTATGCACGCATCTATCCCACAATAAGAGTACAATGGAAGTACAAAAGGGAAAAATATGTCTCACCAATGGAAAACTACAAAAGTGTCCAACCTGTTTAAAAGGAGGGAAAACACTTCCAGACACATCTGATGGTAAGCTCCTCATCACATCTTTGGTAAACACCCCAGTCAAACCCGCTCACTATGCTCCGTCTGCTCCGAGTCCTCTTGTAACTCCATCGAAAGGCATGTGGTCTGCACAAGACACAATCATGTGCGGGCAAAGCCCGTGCAAGGGTGAGTATAACAATACCCAGTAGGCACCCCAAAAACCCAAAACAAAAGAGATAAAATGAAAGGCAAAAGTACACTCATCCCAGCTAGAGAGAACACATACGAGAGAGAAACTCTATCTCGTGACCATCCTCGTCTAAACAAAACTTGCCAACTCAGCTCAGGTGTATGCCAATACATACACCATGAACAATCGAGATATACCCAGCTCACGTAACAATCCACATGAGGTACCAACCTCATCACCAGCAACGGTTCACAACAAGGAGAACACACTCCATGAACAATGTCATCCTAGATGACACTCGTCTGAGATATACACTCCATCGGGTCCCACATAATCCTCTCAGACGCTCACCCGAGAGATCACACTTGTCAGATATAATCACTGAGGAAACCATGTTGAAACAACATAAAAACAAAACTACTCGGATAGGGGATCACTCCTAGGGACCACTAGCGGATACCAGAACCCAAACTGGTATACAAAGATCTCAAAGATAGGGGATCACTCCCAGGGTCCACTAGGGGATACCACAACCCGATCTGGCATTCGTAGATCTCACAAATAGGGGATCACTCCCAGGTTTTGCTAGGGGATACCACAACCCAATCTAGAATTCGTACAGAAACACATCACTCAGATAGAGGATCACCCCCTGTGTAACAACGGTCACGACGATACTGAAACCCTATCTGGTACATCATTCCCTGTAGGGGATCGAACTGACGATGCTGCACCCCTATAGATTCCATGCCCTGAGTAGGGGATCGTATAACCAACGATACTGTAACCCGACTATCATACTCATCCGGAGTAGAGGATTTTATACCTGATGATTCCACAACCCTACTGATCATGGACCACTGCGTAGGGGATCATATTCCCGATGATTCCACAAACCCTACGAGGTTTACCTGCTAGATAGAGGATCGCCACCTATGGATAAGCAGTCACATCTATACCAAGAACCTGATCTAGGGAAACGATGCTAGAGGATACCACTCTGGGCCCACTAGAGGGATGCCACTACTCTAATAGATTAGACATCCCATCGTGAGAATCACAAACCTATACTGAGGTTATGACGCTGCACGATCCCTTGTAGGAACAAACCAAGGGAGTACCCCCAACCACTGCTGGTATAAACGTCGCTAACCCAAGTGACCCACCACAACACCACACCGCACACCTCCAAGGCCGATACAGAGGCCACCATCACGATCCACGCAGAACAACATGCAGGATAGGCTGTTTACTCGCCCGAAACAGTCAACCAGTGAAATCTGTACTATTCACCGAAGACAGCCTGGGTGGGGCCCACGCCTCAACCCTAAAACTCATCGAACGGATCACCCCATTTCAATCCTCTTGGAAAAACAAACAGGATCATCTATTTATCTGCCTAAATCGGTCTCCTGGTGAGAAAGTTTCATTTCTCCATAAATGACAAAACCCGGCCTCATGGGACCCCCACCCCAAACCCGATCCCACCACCCAAAAATGCTCAAGAAAAGTCTGCCATTCCATCAGGGTCTCATATCCACTGACATAACATCAAATAGACACTCCGGGTAGGTGATATGACGGTCTGAAGTTGAATAATAATAAAATATCATTATTTTATTCGACATTTCAAGCTCCCGGGCCACGATCCTGAAACTTTAAACTCTTAAACCCTCATCCAAGGGTTTTCCTCATCCCCAGGGTCACGTATCAACAGAATAAGCATGTTTTTTATGTCTAGGAAGAAAGATATGGGGGTTTTAAAACCTTTGTGTATTGAATGAGGGTCGGATCGGCCCATACCAACCGACCTGGCCGCCGCCGGTCCACCACTGGGCGGCACCCCACACCGCTAAGCTCCGCCGGTGAGGCCGGCACGCCCTCGTCCCGGGCGGCTGGCCGCCGCATTCTTCTGCAGACCGCCGCGGGTCCGATGTGGGTCCGCCTGAGCCGCCGTGCCGATGCCACGCTAGTGAAACTTCTACGGACCTCTGTGGGCACCCCAGTGGTCCGTTTTGTGATCTACAACCTCCTTCACAACACATGGGACCCAATATTCCCTACTATGACAAAAAAACAAAGAAATTATAAGAAAAAAAATGGATCGAGGGATTAAAACTCAAACTACCTACCTCTTAGGTGAAACACTGAAGCTTCGGGTGTAGAACGACGCATGTGATGCCCTGAACCTCGATCCGCTAACGATCTACACAGAAAACGGATGGATGCGGCTCGATTCGGAGAAGAACGGACGAGGGAGGAGGTTTTGTCGCCTCCTGTGCATAGAGAGGAATTGGGGGGAGAGATTGTTTTCTTTTTATTTTTTAAAATAAAACGTCATTTCATATCCCCTCCAACCCGCTTCCGACCCGGCCCCCGATGCTGACTAAAATAATGTCGCCCCTATGGTAAACATGACATTATTGACGTAACAGCACACTCATAATTGTGATCTAAGACTCCGTTCAGGAGTTATTCGAGATGAAGCTCGTAAATAAACTTTTCCATTTATTTATGAAAACACCCCTGGTGGATTTTCTCACAGGAGTCCCGCGCCCGCAAAGTTTTCACCCCACCTAGGGTAAATTGAATGCTCCGAATGCAACTGTGCCCTCATATTCCCATTCTGAGCTACCGTTTAAGAGATATCACACTGCCTAAATGTGCATAGTATAAAAATACATAATATTTTTATAAAATTTATTTTGGGCACACCGGGCCTCGGAATCGCACGCTGTCTTCATGAATAGCTCTGGAATTATTCAAAGTAATATTCCAAAGTCTGACAGGGACAAAACCCATGTCGCTACATGCAGTAACCAATATATTCTTCAGCTCTTGGAAGCATTCTTCACTATCCATTGCCCAGATTAACATGACCCCTTTTCAAGTTATCTTTGTTAAGGGATTAGAAAGTTGTGAAATGTTTTTCACAAACCTTATATAATATCCTGATAATCCAAGGAAAAATCAAATCTCAATTATTGTTGTAGGATGACGAAACTCCTCTAAAACTATTTTCTTTGCAGGATAAACTATTATTCCTTCAATGGTAACAATGTTCCCCAAGGAATAAACCATTTGTAACCAAAATTCACATTCCAAAAAACCTCTCCTTTTGTAGAGTTTGTAAAATAACCGTTAGATCACTTTCATGCTCATAACGAATTTTGTAATATATCAGAATATCATAAATTAAAACTACACAAAAGTTGTTAAAGTAGTCCTTAAAGACTATATTCATCAGATCCATAAAAATAGCAGGTGCATTTGTCAGCCCAAAAGGCATAACAACATACTCATAAAGCCCATACCTTGATCTGAAGGCCGTTTTTTGAATATCTTCTTTCTTAGACCTCAATTTATGATAACAACATCAAAGGTCAATCATTGAGAAGGCTTGATCCCAATGAAGTTTGTCAAATAAGTCATTAATTCTTGGTAGAGGGTATTATTTCTTCACTGTGATCCCATTCAATTACTTATAATCAATGAAAAGCCACAATGATCCATCCTTCTTCTTCACAAAGAGAATTGGTGCTCCTCAAGGAGACACACTCAGTCAGATGAACCCCTTATACAAAAGATCATGGAGTTGTTTCTTTAATTACTCGAGCTCCACATTTTTTATCTTATAGGGGTTCTTTGATATTGGTTGAGATCCAGGTACGAGTTCAATGGAGAACTCTACCTCTCTTTTTGGGGGAGGCTCGGGTAACTCCTTAGGAAATACATCAATGTATTCCTGGATGATGGGGACACTCTCTATCCTTAAACTCTCATATCCTTCTTCTTATTCACTAATCAAATCCATAGAGAAGGATATAGGGGGTTCTTTTAGACAAAGATCATGATGAGATAACTCACATCGAAGATAACTGTAGGTTCTACATTCAAGACTACTGATATTTTCTTGCTACTGCATTTGATCATAGCATTATACTTTGAGAGCCAGTCCATTCATAGTATAATGTCGAATTCCAGCATGGGAATGACTACTAGATTTATGATAATATTGTGCTCACTTAAGTAATTACTAGAGTTTCTCAACACCGATGATTCTTGGATAATCCCACCAAAAGTCTTGACTGATAAACCTACTTTTTGCAAATCAGGGGTTGATTCTAAATTCTTTGCAAACATGTAGGAAATAAAAGAATACGTAGAACCAGAATCAAACAATGTACTTACTAGCTTTGAGAGGAAAACAAGAGTACCTGCAACCACATCATTCAGAGTTTCAACTTTAGCTGTAGTGATAGTAAAAGCATGGCCTTGCTCCCTTGGCCTTTTCTGAGGTTGATGGGGGTTCCCCTCCAATCCCTTGGATTTGGAAAATGATTGGCAAAGTGCCCGAGTTTCCCACACATAAAACATTGGACATTAAGTATGGCCTTCTCCATATTCCCCTTATCTTTAGTGTTTGGAAGTTGAGGTTTCACCTCACCACAAAACGTTCTCATAATATGGCCATATCTTCCACACTTGTAGCATTTCCCGCTCCCGATAAGGCAATTACATGAATAATTCTTCCCACAATTGTTACACGTGGGGCATTTCACTTTCTTGCCTCCTCTTACCTGATCAAAGGTTATCCCTAAGCTGGACTCCATAGATATCTTCTTGCCGATAGATTTATAAGACCACTGTGTCTCACCAAACATCAGCTTGACTTTCATAGTACTCCGCATGATCTCCTCATAGCTATCATAGTCTCGGTTGGCTAGATTCTTCTCTAGATGAGGTCTCAGTCCACCAAAGAATCTATCAACCATACCATTTAGATCCATGACAACTTATAGGTGTAACGTGAAAGCCGGGTGAAGTTTATCACATAGATTCAGAAAGATTCGTTCTCCTTCTACTTCATCTCGTGAAACTCCTTCTCCATTATTTTTCTCATGGATTGAGGGAAATAATTACTGAAAAAGATCCAAATGAACTCTTCTCACTACATAGATTCAACATCCACTATTGTCCTTGTGTTTTTTAGCATTTCCCACCACTGATCATCTTCACCTTCTAAGCGATAGACAGCCCGTGTGACCTTTTCTTGCTCTGAATTGTGGAGCACAGAGAAGATCTTCTTGATGGAGTTGATCCACTGCTCTGCAATCAATGGGTTAGTCGATCCACTAAAGGTTGGTGGTTGTTGATTCCTAAAGTAATCAACATAATGTTGTTCTCTTCACGGGGAGATCTGCCTCTTAGCTTGATTCATGTTATTTCCTATAACTTGAGTCAGTTGGTTCATATTTCACATGAATGCTTCCATTCTGGCTTCCATCAGAGGGTCGTCAGTGCATTTTCCATTGCGGTCACCATTTGCATGGTTCCTCCAATTTCAAAACATAATATAAAAGAATAAAACCATAGTGAGAAAATTATTTCATTTACGAATCTTTTAACTATAAAGGATTTTATGTCTTAAAACTTCATGCTTAAACAATTACATTTCTCTATAATTACTTCATAATGATTCATAGAAAGCATGCGATTGACCAAACAAATCCCCTGGGGAGTCTCGTTACCAAGAGTGCGAAAAGGCCCATTCTCGTGCACCAGTTCCCATTTTAGTCTAGCTCAAAGAGTTCTGTTAAGGGTTTACCACAATATACATCTATGCCAGAGCCACCTCTACCTACTCATATCCTGACAGGGATGTGTTTGTTTGAAAAACCACTTACTCAATACTCACCAAAATACCATGAAGTTTTCCTATATTTAAACTTTTCTGTAGGGTTCTTTATAAGGTTTTCATATCCTAATTTCGATACCAAACTAAATTATACTTTGATACCAACTATGGAATTCTGCCTTTTTATTACCTTTCTTTTCATTACATTTTACATACATAGGATCTTTAAAGTCTGGTAGCTTGGAAATTAGGAACACAATACATGAAAACAACATAAAAAATTCTTATAAACCAATTTAAAGGATTCATCATAGGTTCATCCTAAGTAAAATTACTCCATCTCATATTTTGGAGACATTCATCAATGGAAAGGGTGGGCAGAAGGACCAGTAAGGGGAAAACAAGGGAATCAGTTCACTTGTGATATCAATAAGAACTTGATGAAGAATATGAAGACATGAGGAGTGGAAAAATGTCATATCATAATTACAAGAACATGAATATTAACATGAATATGTGGATACAACATTTCATTTAGACATTCATGAACATATCACCAAGTTTTATCCCTGAGGTGTCAAAAAAATTACCAAGTTTATTCACCAAGGTATCATGAAATTTGTCATCTCTAGAGATTAATTTATTTACCCACTGAATAGGAGCACTATCAAGGCGCACACTTAATATGAATTTATTTTCATGTGAACCACATAGATCATAATAAAACATTTAATAAATAACCCATAGGTAATAAGAAATTAGTTTCATTTCAAAATCATAAAAGTTTTTAACAACTTGATCGTTACATCATTTATAACCCATGGAAAGGGAGTGGGGGTTATATGTTTGTCAATTAGAAAATAAAATAGATTAATTTTATTGATTTATGAATACATATAGAAATGAAAATAATTTTGGTTATTCTCATAAATAATAAAAGAAAATTTCTTGATAAAAAGAGAAAGATTTGAGATGAAAATTGTGCAGCATAACAGCTATATAACATTGTTTTAGAAAACATTAAAAAATGAGGGTACAAGGGTAAAAAACCTATAAATAAATTTTAATATAGTATAGAGACATATTAACATAGATAAAAGAACATGGTATGAAAATTTTATTGACATAACACATGAAAAGGAAACTAGAGAGGAAAGAGAAGATGCGATTTCTTTTACAAAAATTTCAGCAACCTAACGGCGTCACATTAAAATTTACAAAATAAATTGAGGAGAGATTAAAGGGTATCTCACCAATTTTACATGAAATAGAAATTAATGTGAAAATATAAGAACATACACTCAACATAAAGATATGGAAACTAGAAGGCACAACATAAAGGAATTCATGGCTTAAAAGAGGAGGGTGAGAGATTCCTTTACATTGATGAGTAACTACGAAAGCATGATGGTCGAGTCCTTGGGAGTCTTGGGGGCACCTTGGGAGGACTACATGGGAGGTAAATGATCAGAAATTCATTGAGGAGTATTTTTTATTGAAAATAATGAGAGAATGGCGTGGTATTTATAGGAAATGTTGGGGAATAAATTATTAATTTCCAAGGGACACCTTATTGGTGGTATTGGAAAAATCATGGGCTTTCCCATGGTATTTTCCCATGGTATTAGCCACATGGGACACCACATTTCATATATCACTATTAATAAGTCGGCTAGAAAGCTTACATCATTATTACATCATTAATGATATCATTAAACACCCAAAACTCAAAACGGTATTTTTCTATTCACCGGAAAATCAATTATTTCAGAAAAATTCAAAAAATTATCTCTAAACTAATATCAATTCTCTAAATTCAAAAACAAACTCCATTTTATGAAAATAATTTTATAAATAATTTTAATTTAATTTTTAAATAATATCATTATTTATTCCAAAAATACAACTTTAAAACAATAACTCATTTTGTAACAACGTAAGAAAGTAATCAAGGTCTAATAAAATTTCTGAATTACAATAAAATAATAAAGTTACAATTTATGATTAAATTTTATGAAAATATATTTCCATTTTAAATTATTAAATTAATTATAAAATTGAAAATAAAATATTTATTACATACAAAAATACCAAAACTTAAACTATGATCATTTTTTCACTTTTAAGATGTCTAAAATGTTTTTATACATTAATGGGTGGAGTTTCTATTTTTTTGGTCGATCTACTGTTAATTTCTATTCATCTCTATTCATACAGGTATGACACTATTCATACTTTACTATTCACTAAAAAACAAGTTGATCTTATTAGAATCTGTATTTCTTACTGAACAGAACTGTAGAGAACCATTTTTTGAAAATCAATTGACATTATAAATAATTTAAATAATAAACAAATATTTTAAAATACCCTTTTTTCATTAATTCATCAATAATATACATCCTATATTTATCTAGAAATTTGAAATTCACAATCTTTACCATAATAAGAAATAACAATTTTATTTATATAAAGGGATTAAATAAAGTATTTAAGGTCTCGTTACATAGCCCCTTACAACACCAGCATAAGGCCTAAGTGTAAGGAGTTATATAGTGATAGAATCTTGGGGTGGCTTGGACAACATTTCCCAAGTGGTTACTTCTATCATCTGGAACTTCTCTCTTAGGTGATTCTGTTCAAGATTCACATATTGAATTTCTTCTGGGGCTTGGTCTAGAGAATAGCCCAGTGATGCTACCTTCTTCTTAAGCTCTGACATATGGGTTTCATATGGCCCAAGTCTACTAAATAATTTCATTGACACTTCTTTATGTATTAATTAACCAAGATAATTTTAATTTATAAACAATAATGGTAATGTAAAGAATATTTTTTCCAATGGTCATATTGAGCAATGGGCATATAACCGTTGAATCCCAACAGTCACATTTAATTATACTCACTTCATTAATTAAAGGATATAGTTTTGTTGAGTATAAAATAAATTAACACAAAAAATTATGAAATAAATATTATTAAAAACATCGATTCATTACAAACCAGATCGAGGATCAATGTTAGAGAATAACTGAACCCCAAATGATGGCCAAATAAATCCTCAAACCTTGGAAGTGTACTTGTTCTTCACTATGATAATATTTTTTTCTATAATCAACACATAACCACATTTATCCATCATTTTTCATTATAAAGAGAACATTTGATCCCCATGGAGACACACATATTAAAATAAACCCCTTCTCAAAAAGATTTTGAACTTTCTTATTTAATTCCTCCAGTTCCACATTTTCCATTCTATATGGAGTAATTTATACCGGCTTGGATCCAAGCATTAATTCAATGGATAAATCTAAATATCTTTATTGGGGAGGTCCATGCAACTACTAATGAAATATAACAATGTATTTTTGAATGATGTGGAAATTTTCTATTCGTATACATTAATTTCATTCACCATATTTACCAAAAATATTCATAAAGAATGCTACGAGAGGTATATCTAGACAAAGATGTTGTCAAGATATCTATTCCTTGAACATAACTATAGGATTTCCTTTCAATACTCTTTTGATTTCATTTCATGTACACTACATATTATCATTATACTATGAGAGAAGTAAAACCCTAGTATAGTATCAAATTAAGTCATGGGAAAGAATACTATATTTGTGATGAGATTGTGCTCTATGAAGTGAATACAATAGTTTATACAAACCACTAATGGTTTGAAAATACTTCAAGGAGTCTTGACTAATAACTCTACTTCTATTAGTTTAGTTACTAATTCAACATTCTTCCAAAACACAGAGGAAATAAAGGAATGCATAGAACTAGAATAAAAAAAATTACCTGAAATCATTGGGAGAACGATGATAGTACACACTATTACATAATATGGAGATTTAACCTCACATTTCAAGATAGTACATCCCCAACATTTCTCCATTTTTATTTGCTGAGGTTGATGGTGATTCCCCTCTATTAACTTCAGATGTGGACAATGATTGGAAATGTTCCAAAGATGTCCACAATTGAAGAATTTCACATTTGGATTGGCATGAAAAATCATCCCTTTATCATTAGTGTCGATACATTTAGGATTCATCTCACAATGATAATTTTGAGAAATATGGCCAACTATTCCACACTTGTAACATTTCCTACTCCTGAGAAAGAAGTTCCCCGAATGATTCTTCCATCATTTGTTTTAGGTGTAAAGGTATGATTCCTTTCATCCTATTTCTTGATCCAAGTTACATTATAAAAATGGGTTCATTTATCATATATTTTCATTTGATATATGAGAACATTGTGTATCTCTGATCTCTAGTTCAATCTTCATAGCACTTCACATGATCTCCTCATAGTTTTCATAGTCTCGTTTGGAAAAATTATTCTGTATATGTGGCCTTAATCTAATGAATAATTTATCAACATTTCCATTAGAATCCATGATAATGCTAGTGGAATTGAGAGAATGTTCTGTTAGTTTTATCTCATAACTTCCAACAAACTCATTTTTTTGTTCTTTAATAATAGAAACTCCTTCCGAATTTTCATTTGCATTGAATGGCGGAAAGTTTTTGTGAAAAATGTTCCCATAAACTCATCCCACTACATAGAATCAATCTACCTTTTTTGTATTATTATTTTTTAATTATTTTCCACCACTTATAAGATACTCCCTCAATATGGTACATACCTAGGGTTAATTTCTCTTATTCTAAACAACGATGGAAAAAAGGACTTTTCTATGGAGCTTATCTGTTTTTTTCAGAAATAAATGGTTCTCTGGAACCATTTAATGATAGTCTTAATTGATGCATAATAGACTTAATGAAATGTTTTATCCTTTTAGGTGAATCCAATCCCTTGGCTTGATTCATGTTTTTATTCATAACTTGAGTCAGTTTATTCATCGTCCTCATGATGTTTCCCATTCCGGATTCCATCGGAGGTCCATCAACATGTATTACATTTCACTCATGATTTACATCATTCATCCTATTTCCCACCATTTTATAAAAGAATAAAACTATAGTGATAAACTTTTTTCTTATAATAATCATATAAATATAGAAGAATTTTATGTCTTAAAACAAATGTATGTTATTCATTAACAACAATTAAATTTTCTATATATCCATCATAGTTGTTCATAAAAACATTATCATTTACCAAAAATATCCCCCAGGTGTGTAAAACAAGGTGTGAAGTAAGGCCCATTGTCATGTACCAGGTTACAATGAGTCAGGATCAATGCACCTTTTCAGATATGTTACACCAAGGTACATCTGTGCCAGAACCATGTCCACTTGTTCATATCATGATAAGGATTTCATTTCTCAGAAACCACTTTCATAATATTTTACCAAATTATTAGGATGTTGAACATTCCCTTAAGGTTCTTCCTAATATTTTAAAATATTTTGTTCCAATAATAAAAAAACCATGCTTTGATACAAAATATAGAATTTTCCCATTATATTACATACCTTAACATTACATTGTACAAATAGAGTACCCATCAAAGTATTGTTTCATGAAAAAGGTACAAAATACATGAATAAATATAAAATAATTATATTAAACTTAAAAACATATATCAAAGGTTGATACTAAGTATATTTAATGCATATCTTAACTTATATATTTGTATCAAAGGAGTGGGTGAGGATAAGGCCCAGTAAGAGAAAGCAAGGGAAACCATTTATGGGTGATCTTGGAAAATATAAATAACAAGTTAAGGAATTTCATAAAGGAATGATCAAGAAGGATATAATAATAATGAGAAATATTATCATAAAGTGGAAATGTGGCTAAAATATTTAAATGAAATATTTATTAACATATCAGAAGGCTTTTTCTTGGAGTTGTTGTAAAAATTGCAAATGTTTTTCAAAAAGTTTTCATAAAACTTAACATCTCTGGAGATTTAATTATTTACCTAATGCATTGATGCACTATCAGGGAACACCCTTAAAATTTAATAATTTTTTATTTGAGCTACAAATATCATCATAAATCATTTCATAAATAAAATCTGGAGAATAAAAGACACCAATTTCATATCAAAATCAGGGAATTTTGAAAAGAGGTTGAAGAACATGAACATTATGTCATTTTTATCCCATAGAAAGGGAATTATAGATTTATTTATGTCAAAACCAGAATAGAATAAATAATTTGAACATATTGTGGAATAACCATATAATATAAAGTGGTTTTGGTATTAACAAAAAATAATAATAGGAAATTTTTTTAGGAGAAGAGAAAAATTTTGAGAAGTACAGTCTACAACATAATGGGTATAATACGTTTCTTTAGAAAAGAATAAAACTAAAGGAAAAAGGGTATCCTAATCATAAAAAAAACTCTTAATAAATTAAATGGATAAAATAAAATTTACATCATAATTTAGTACATAACTTCTAATGACATTCCACATAAAAATATAACATGAGAGAAAAAAGAAAAATTTAGAATTCCCTTACCTTGTAGAGTGACTTCTAAAACTCGATGATTAGGACCTTGTGGGTTTCATGAAACCATAAGAGCACTCCTTGGGAGGTTAAACAACCATATATTCATGGTGGGTGAAATGGGTGTGCATGGAAATGGAGAAATGTGTGGTTATTTATAGAAAAACTGGGGGATTTGATTATTAATTTCCAAATTATGCCATTAGACACCAATGTAGTGGTAACTGAAAAAACAATGGGCTTTAACCTTTTATTTTATAATTTTATTAGGAAGATGGATCATATATTATGTAATTTTATCCCAAAAGAGTCGACCATATTTTTATATTACTAATTTTAGTGAGGAAATGTATTTTATCCACAAAATAGCAATTTTTTAAGTTCAAGTTTCCATTTTAAAATTTGGAAAGTAAATTATATATTTTGAAATTGATTAAGATATATTAATGTACATGATATTAATAAAATATTATAATTTAATTCTTGTGTTATGGTTAACTAATTATTACATCAATATTACATAATTCTGATGTCATTTAACTGACCAAAAAACTCAAACTGTATTTTTACAATTAACCAAAAAACAAAATATTTTATAAAATTCCCATAAATTTACCCTAATATAATTTAAATGTTTTTATTTTAAGAATGATATATATTGTATTTTAATAATTTTAGAAATATTAGAATTATAATTTTTAAATTAAACAAATCCTTATTTATTAAAATTAATATCTATTTAAAAAATGAATAGTCAATTTTCTGACACATAAAAAATATTTTATAATTTATTTATAAATAAGTTGTTTTCAGCAATACAATTTCACTAAAATAAGAATTATTCATAATACCTTTTTTTATTATGATATTTTTATCTTTTTTTAAATTATAATTGATTCTAGAAAAACCAATTTATCAAATTCTATCTAAATTTATTAAGAAATACTTTTCATAAAAAAATTGATGGGAAGAAATTATTTGTAATAACATATTTCACTTCTTTGATACTTGGTTCTTGATATAACCCCTTGTTACACTCGCGTACTCCCTATGAGTATTGTGTCCAATAACTTGAACTTATCACGTAGGTGATTTCATTCAAGCTACACCTGTTGAAGCATAAATTGGGATAGGTCATGAGTGAAGCACAATGATGATACATCCCTCCTTTGTTCTGATAAATGAGATTCAAACAAAATCGATCTACAGGTTGAGGCTATCAACAATTCTTTTGGTATCAATTTTCCTTTATCAAAATTTTACTTATAAACTCTCATGATAAAGACAAAATTAATATCAAGGTCATATTCCCAAAGGTCATATAACTGTTAAAACCCAAATGCCACATTTCAATTCATAATTACATAATTAATAAAGAGATATAGTTTAGTTGTGTATAGAAGACACATTTTCAAAAAATAATTAACTTTCGAAAAGTATGGGTCACTATAGAACTAATGGTAATATCCTCCAAGATGAAGTAATCTCTAAACATTATAAAAATTCTAGGCGGATAACTAATAAAAAAATCTTTGATATTCAAAATAAACATTGTTAATAATGAATGAGACCAAACGTGTGACAATAAATTCACCTTGTGGGCCTAAAATTAATAGTTTGACAACTTCCAAAATAGGTGGTGGTACTATATAACCTCTATAATGGATCACATATTCTTTACAATATCTTCATCATAATCATAAAATATAAATATATCATTAATGTAGAGCACCAAAAACTATTTGAGAAAATCACAAAACATAGAATTCATCATCCCTATAAACAATAACTATGAATTCATGGCATTAAAGAGCATTACCAAGAACACATATCACCTAGACATCCCTAAAAGTAAGACTTAACATTTTCCCAATAAAACACCCAAATATTATGATACTGTGGAAATAATTAATTCTTTGAGAACTAAATAGATCCATTTATGTGGTCAAATAGTTCATAAATATTTAAGAGGGGATAATGTTACTTCACTACCACATAATTTGTGTGATTATAAAAAATATTCCATCATAAATTTTCATAATCCTTCTTAAAATATACATCTAAAGTGCCCCAAGGAGAAACACATGGTCAAATAACACCTCTCAGCTAAATATCATCAATCTGAATCCACATATCCTACAACTCACAAGGATTAATCCTATATATTTACATTGATATCAAAGAGACCATGGATATCAACACTCCCCAGGATTAATTTCAGGATAATTGTAAGTGGAAAACAACTTTAGAAAATACGTCACTTACAAAACCATTATAAACAACACTGGATAATCCTCCACCGAAATAAAAATCATTTTGATAATCATATAAGATGAGGAGTAAACACACCACTAACCTAAATGATAGTCCCTCTCATCAATGACCAAGGTATACAATCCATTAGTATTGAAAAATATAACTCACATTCTAAAGAAATAAGTACTACATTTCCCTAAATATATTTATTACATAGTGATAATGTGTTCATTTGGATTAATCCTAAAAACATATGAAGTCTTTAATAGACAAAATATTTTCTAAAAACCTCTCTGTATCTCCAAAAACATTATTCATGTTAATAAGAACTCTAACTGTTATATTTAAAACCAAGGGCATAAGAATCCTCTATAGCTCAAATCCTAGATCCTATAATAGTGTGGGTGTAATGAAGAAGTTTATACCACCTAAAAAAATCAAAGCATATAACAAGGTAATATTTAGGAAAATAATACCACACTTTATGTTTTACATTCCATGACTTGAAACAAGATGGCCTTTTCTGACTACATCATACTCTATAACCCCTCCTGACCTGATTTCAGCCTACACCATTTTCATTCTCTATCTTGGGTCACTAAGGAAAAAAGGGAACAAAGAGGATATAATAATCATAATCTATATTCTTATTTCTAAAAACACTAAGAAAACTATATTTATCTTACATAGTCATATATTTCAACTACAATAACTAAACCTAAAGTGGGATTTTGGCCCTATAGTTACTTGTAATGACGGTCATAACCACAATCTTCTAATGTCCACAACCTCTAAAAGAAAATAATACAATATATAAATTTCTTGAAGGGTTATTATAACTACATACTCTAATGAAGTGGGATTAATGTAACTAAAGCCGAGTGAATACACCCTAAAACATCAACTACCCAAAAAATCTGAGAAATATTTTTCAAAAATATACTCCTCATGGAGTCCTAATGCCTTCCTTATCATGAATATCTTGTATGAGTTAAAATTATCTTAATAAAAATTTTCTTATTTAGGTCCTCAAATAATGACATTAATGTTTATTTTGTGACCAGATAATGGATATCGAAATGAAATACCTCCTCAAAATACCTCTCTTTATCCTCTTAAACTGGATAAAATGATGGTTTACATAAATGATTCATATGTTGAATACCAAAGAACCACATTTTGTATCACCCATGATTAATAGAAATTATACCTCACTTTTGGTATACCATCCAATTTTAGTAAAGGAACATAAACAAAAATTGACTATTAAAGGACTCCTGGAATCTCATAACTCCACTCGATCACTAATGAATAATATCTGCAACTCATATGAAGCTCCCTAATTTTTTCTATTATAATAGAACATATTTATATTTTCAAAAATTAACAATAAAAAAATAAATATCATCCTCCTTTATCCAATCCTTTATTGCCGAATCCGAAACAAAGCCATTAAACTTTTGCAGAAATGAAGCTGAATGTTACAATGTGGTTTCCTCTGAGAATATTTTTTCTTCTTCAAATATATGGGGTTTTCAAGGTTTATCCTAGTGTACATTATCACAGACTCTTAATTAAGATGTTGATGTACAAACATAGAATAAAAAATTAAATGTTACAGACTCCATAAAATCAGAATAATGTATACATATGATTAATTAACAAAGATTCATAATATTTTACATTATTTACAAAATTCCAAGATAAGAACGGACAATCAGGATTCTCGTTCCTTTCTTTAGTCTATACCCCTAACGAAAGGTAACATAACCTTATACATTCAGAAAACATAAGTTCTTTTCTTCAGATCACAAGGGGACCTAATAACTTGTACAATATCTAATATCAATTTCGTATTTCATGCACTATTTCAATCTAATTCAATTGACCTACCGATCTATAAGTTTCCTATCAGTTTCCATCCTCATGATCAAACCAATATTAAAAAAATGCCTCTTATAATTGTATCTTGACCTTCTGCCACTAAAACCCCTTATGGGAATTCGATGAATACTGGAGTGTCCTATTAATCCCACATTCAATTTTTCATGGTTTGGAAGCTGTTATCAAGGGAAAATACCATAAAGAAAAGAGGCATCGCACTCAATATTTATAATAAATAATATAAATACTTTAATAAAAACAATTCATATAAATAAAAAATCCCAATACATGAGGTTATTTACTGTAGTAGACATAATGTTAATATACAGGAAAAATTGTAATCACAGTGACCACGCTCATTGGAAACACATAAACAACATCCATTAGCAAGTAACACCCAACCTGATCACTGACTCCATCTTAGGGGCATTCAAAAAAGACACAGAAACAATCATATATATATATATATGTGGGTGATCATACAAGTATACTGATTATGGTTTTCCCCAAAACCATTAATATGAATGTTGAATAATCATGCTAAATCTTTAATTAATAATAAATGAAATAAAGTCCTTACGTAACTTATGCCAGAAAAATCCAATCCTTATTAAGGCTCACTCACCATGTAATGCATAGATGTTTGTATCATATTATCAAATTAATAATAGAATAATGGTACCAGGGCCTATGATTTTACTTAATTCCATACCCTATATTGTGTTCCATAGTGGAAGTTGTAATGAGCATTATATATAATATAGGTAACCGCTACCACTTTCTTACTCCACCATTCACCATAAACACAAATTTCACCTTTATTGGTGCTCTCATTCCTTCCATATATCATACCAAACATCTATTCAGACACATAATAGATTCATATAAATTATCATATACATAACATAAGATAACTTAAAAATCACTATCACATCCCCATAATCACATAGTAAAATAAATACCCATCAGAGTTCAAGTAAATACATATTATATCTCAAGCCATTAAAGCTCTCACAAGACTAAAATTATAAAAAAACATAAAATTACCACCTGAATTCATGTACATGATACAACTTTAATCCTATATTACCTGTATATGCATGTATGTCATAACAGTGAGCTACTATAGCTTCTATAAATAAATCTCAAAAAATTGAACTCCATAGAAACCTTCACATTCAAACATATCAGACTACATACTAATGAGAGAGTAGGTAAGAGGGAGTAGTCATCATTCTGAATAATTGACATCATATAAACATGGAGAACAACTAAATCCAAATTCCAAATATTGACATCATTCACCTTAACCTATTTGAGTGATAGAGAATCACATAATAACAAAACATATTTAATGTATACAACACATCTATTATTATAAAAACTATCCTATAAATGACTCAATATACAACCAATGTAAAACTTGAAGACCTAAATACCCTAACTAAGGACTATGAAATTGAAACATTATAATAGAACAAGTATAATTTTTTTTCAATGGAATTAATAACATACTATTTTTAAATTAAAAATATTAAATTAAAATCAAATTATCAATAATGTTTAATATTCTCATTAATCATTTAAAGGATGGTTTAAAAAACTATTTTCACTTTACTAATCCATCCTCATTTAATAATTTAACAAATCTATATCATTAATTATTTAACATAAGGAATACCAATAAATTAATAATTGATTGATTTCAAATGTTTAATTAATTTTCATTTAGAACATCATCATATTAATTCATGATCTATACCATTTTAATTAATTTAATTAATATATCATGCATGATTTGAATCACTAAGACACAATCATACCTAATTTGAAGAATGATATACCAAAAATCGAATAGTAAATCTAAAGAAAACAAAATCATATAGTAAATATTCAGTGATCCTATCTACATAAAACTACCACATCACCATTCCCAACAATGTTACTGACCATCTACACTATTCCACAATCAACTGCATCAATCTTGCACGAAACCAACCCCAAAATAGATCAACCTCTCCATATCCACAAACTGTACTTGGATTAAGATTGAATCAAAATAATTCACTCTATATTAAATTTATAATAATATTAAAATCACAATTATTTAAACAAAAATATCAATAAGAAATCAATAATTCTTCAATCAATGCATGGACATTTTTATAATACAATGATCAAATATATTCGACCTCTAATACTAATTCAAACAATAATAAACAACAATATTATCTTGATTAATCAATTCACTCTGATTAATTTTATAGTAAGATGAAATCCTAAAATAAAGTGATCAATATTTGGAATAATCACAAAAAATATCTATTTAATTAAATTATGTATTATGTAAAACATTTTCTAGGAAGAATAATTATTTCTATCAATTCCTAATTTATCGTCTTCCTCATCATAATGTATTTATCTTATTTTATTTTATTTTAAAAGATCATATCTTATATGGAATCATATACAATCATAGTAATAAATTTTAGCTATTTAGAAAATAAAATGTGTCAAAAATATGTTGATAGTCATAAAAAATTTGAAACAACACTACCATCACTTCATTTTCCTAAATTCCAAATTATTAATATCCTTAGAAAAATATCAATTATTTAACTAATAAAAATTAAATCCTGATAAACAAACATTTACACATAAAATAATGAACAAATTTATAATTCTCTACTTTGGTACAATGCTTAGACATTCATTAAATGGGAATTAAAGGATAAATAATGAACAACAAACAGAAAATCTCATTAATAACCTAGGATTATGAAAGACATAAACCCATAAAAATCCCCTAATAACCAATAAGGGACCCATAGAAAATAATAAGAGATAAAAATAATATGGATTGATAGTATGAAAGAAATAAGAATAATGAATTATAATAGGTAGAGAGGGATAACCTAGATTGAGGATATTTGTTTTACAATGTAATTTCTAAGAATCAATCATAGAGGCCTAGTTTCATCCAAAATAAAACCACTGTTTCCTTGTTTTTAAGAGAATAATTAGTAAATATGATGAATTCAGGAAATACTATGAATTTGTTTTAAATTCGTGAATAATAATCCTCATGGTGTGATGAAGACTCGTTATGTGATGAAAAACTATGATTTGAAGAACTTGATATTATTTTTCAATATTCACTCTCAATTCCACATGTTTTCAAAAATTTCATCGATGGAAATAAAGTGGTCTGAGATGTTGATAAGGTTTTCATGGAGAAACATTCAAACCCATAAAAATAATGTTTCATCTTATAGACCTAATTTATTATCCGACTAGGTTAAAAAAACAAAAGCGACATGGCCTATGATTCATGGAATGAAAACACTCATAGATACATAACCTAGGAAATCAACCTTCATATCATTGTTGTGTGCTAACAAAACTCCACATATTGACAAGGTATATTACTAGGGGGATACAAGGGAGTATAAATTCATACATACAGGACAACGTGACATGGGAATATGTAATGGTTGTCCCCATTTTCCAAATTCCATTAAAAAACACATCATTTCATGACCAAATATAGAGGTTGTTGAGTGATTTAATTCTTTTAATATTTAAATAGGGTGTTACTTAAGAAAGATATTATAACAAATATCATATAGGTTTTCAATGTGTGTTTATGTGTGAGAGTGACTCAATTTTTTTCGTATGAATTATAACATCCCTATGAATGTAACTATTCTAATCATTTTTCAAATCCAATTATGATGGTGTTTTTTTATTTTTTTAAGAATCATTATTTAAAGAGTTGATTTTTCAAATATAATATAGTTGGTATTAGTTGTTAAAATATAATTTTCCTAATAACAATGATATTTTTTTAGATAAGATGGGTGGAATTCTTCAAATATTATAACTTAAAAATAATATGTACACACAGAAGTAGTAATGTGTTAGTTGTCCCTTTGAGTAATAATTAATATGATATTTCTTTCATCCGAATTATGATTAATGTAAATCTATTTTGTTGTTTGGTTCTTTTCTTCATAGGTTTTTGGAGATTAGTGAGGGAGAATTTCTTTATCATTAGATGGTAGAATCCTTTTTAGATAGGTATAGGGGAGTTCAATTTTGGATGACTATATATAATGGTGTGGAGAGATCAAATTGTTTATGGTTATGTTTTTTAGGGATTGATAAAGGATAAAAACATTTAGTGTTTCTTCATACAATGATATAGTTTTCATATTAGTGAATGGTATGTTGGTTTTCATGATTTTCATAGTTAATATATAATGTTGTATTTTCATGTTACAAAAAATATTTGTGATTTAAAGAAATAAATTTTAGGAGTGGGATGAAGAAATTAGTGGTTGTGTTTATATCATCATATATTATATATTCTAGAATAATAAAATAAATTAATTAATACTTTATGGATATTTATATCCATAGTTATTCTCTAATAGATGTGTGAGAATATTTTTTTCTGTATTTTTTTCAATTCCTCCATATTCTATCAAGTGGTTTAATTCTATTTCATTTATCACATATTGATTATCAATTTTATTTCATTTCATAAAAATTAGTAAATTAACCTCATAGATACAACACCTCTCTACATCTCATAGTATTTTTATAGTCATAAGAATTATTTTTTGTTTCTATAAATTTAATTTGTTAAATTATAGTCCCTTTATTTTGACTTTTAGTCTTGTAATTGATGGAATTAATGAAGATTTCCAAGACATTTAAAAGGAATCACGATGACTATTTTGATGGATTAAAATCATCTTATATTATGTTTTGAGATCTGGGAATGATGTTGGCAGATCAACATATGACATTGGAAGAATCTTGGATGTCCATAGAAGTGGATAGAGAATTATTGGATAAATTGACTAGAAAGTGCAGAATATCAACTAACTAATTTCATATTAATCTATGGAAAATTAGTTATGAATTTCTTCAGCAACTTAAGAATGAGAACTAGCTAGCTGTTGATAGTTCTCAAACCATGTTCTTATTCTAAAAGGCCACAAACTTGTTGATGGGATGCTTAATCACACCATTGATGAATTTCAATATGTAGTGAGCTGAATGATTACCATTTGATAGTCAGTAGAGGATACTTTATAGTTATTGGTGTCAATGTATAAATTATGAGGATTAATTAATTATAGTTAAAAAAATTCAAATTCATTGATCATTATATTTAATGACCCCCAATTATTTATAAATGATATTTATGAATCTATAATCCTATAAATAGGCCTCCTTGGTGGATTTGAAGTTATACTCGTTAATGAGAATTCTAAAATCCTAAATCTAATCTTTGATCAATTTTTGGGACACCACCAATGAATCTCTTTTCATTTTTATCCATTATTAGATTTCAATCAAGATCTAACTATAATTTTCCATCAATATCATTGGATCTATTATTCCATAATCTCTCAATTTATCATCACAATTGTACCAATCATGACAAGATATTATGGAATAGCTTTGTAATGAGTTTTTCACCAAGAAAAAAATATATTCATCTCATCACATTCTACAATGGGTTCTCACATGAAACAAATAGAGGGATGGGTTTTTTAGATATCAAAAACTTGTAAGAGGGTGATGACAAACATATTCATGTGGGATGAGTTTCATATTCTACAAAAAACATGAATATTGAAATAAAAAAACCTCTCATCCTTAAGGGAGGAGACGTAGGTCCTCGCCTCAAGCTATTACCGAACACCTTTATCAATTTGTTTTCTTATTATTTAGTTTTATGGATCGATTATTTATTTTCTTCAATTAATGAAACTCCCTATATATAATTTCATAAATTTTATATATCCATTTCTGATATCCATAATCAAAAATTAATATCATAATTGTCTTTTTAATATGTATAAAAATTATATCTTTTTCTTTAATTTTTCAGTTTTTATATTTCATTTTAATTAATTTTTAAAAGGCAATGGACCCCCACATACCATTGTACAATGAAAAAGAATTATAAGAGGTTTTTATGTTTTTATTTATAATTTAATTATTTTAAAAAATTTCTTAGAATATCAAATTATTTATTTAATATTAATTGATTTCAATGATTTATCTTTTTATGATGGAATGAAACTCATATTTATATATTTCTGGTTTTGATGAATCAAAATATTCATATTTGAAAAATCACATACCAAGTATTATTAATAATGTAAGCTAACATATCTATAAAATCGTTATGTGTGAATATATTCCAACTAATAAACCAGAAGATTTTTGGATACATGATTATATTAAATATTTTGTGATTAATTAAATATCTTTGAGTAAACAACAACACAATCTTGATTTAAGTATATTTAATCATTTTCTGGAATTTAGAACTTCTCATTGGAAAATTAAATTTCTAGTAGACAGTTTTAATGGAAAAAAATCTAATGATACTAGAATTTAAATGTACAGAGACAATTTTAAAATATTTTTTATATATCCATGTGAATTTATGAATCATTTCTCTATATGGTTTATAGAAATATGAAATGGTCATTTTTCTCTTAGTGATAACTTTTTAAATAAATAATATAAAAAAAGATAATTTGGGTCTTAATATGAAATTTAGAACCCATGATCATGAAAATTCATGAATTTAAACACATAAATAAAATGGCAGTCGATGAATTTATAGAATCACTCATAAGCTAATAAATTACTATGATGTGAGAATTTGAGATCTAATCCAACATATATCGACATTTAAATAAAACAATCACCTATAAAGCCCCCAATTAGGACTCATTTATACCAGAACTCAATAAATTTCTCATCATACTATGAAAATATAAAAATTATTCAAGAAAAAATGGTTCCAATAAAATTATGAATTTGAATAAAAAATTTGAATTGTATGTTACATGATTCTAATTAATGACAAAGGGTCACTTCATGCCTGAGTTCCCCTTATACCAATATTTGAATAATGAAAGAAAAAAAAATAATGATCTCAAAGATACAACCTGGTGTACATGTGATGACTCCATGTACTCAAAATCGTCAACCTCCTCGAGTGTACGATGTTCTATGTGCCTAATAGAATAATTTTATAAAGGCATTGAGGTTTGTTCCCCTATTCCTATTTCCTCCTCTTCCACTTCTTCCCCTTATTCTTCCCCCTCTTCTTCTTCAAATTATTATTCATCAAGCATTCTTAATTACGAATACCATTAATAAAATCATGATAAAATTGGAAATGATTTTGATGAATTGAATTAATTATAAAAATAACATGATAATAAATTTCAAAAATATGATAATTAAAAAAACATATAACAAATAGGGAACAAAACACAATGGAAAAATGAATAATTATATATGAAAATTTAGAATCAATTGAATGTTAATAATCTATAATATACAATCAATGTCCTCAACATACCTCTATCCAAATTCACTCAAGGTTACAATATTATGAATTAAATTTCATGATCTCAGAGATATGGAAGTTAAGGGGTTTCTATTGGTTTCTTAAATCATGAAAGAAACTCAAAAAACAATAAAAACCCCATTTTATTAAAGTTTTCTCATAAGATAAGTCATGAAATTATGATAAATTTATTTAAATATTTATTTAAAAATGTTACTGTAAGAATGAATAATATGGGAGATGAAAATAAATTCAACTTTTATCCAGTATTTCCAAATTAAAATCTTATAATAAAAAAATATAGATACTTATATATTTATTGGGTAACCATATTATAACTACGGTTCTTTGTGTTGAAAAACACTTCAGTAATTTTATTTTATTAGAAAAGTAACTCTAGAGAAAAGGCTACGTGGAACTACTGTACTAATTTATTATTTTCCTAATACACATGTGTGGAAACCTATCTAAATTCAATAAAATTGAGAAACTATAAGGTGGTCACCTTACCATTGGAAATAACTCAATAGGTAAGATAATTGATAAACATACCAATATATTTTATAACTCAAATCATATTAAAAAAATATTCATTAATTTATTTAAATAGAATTTTTTAATTATTATACACTATTGTGAAAATGGTATTAAAATTTCTTTAGAAATTTTTTTGAGAAAAGATTATATCTCAAATAGAAATATTTTATTTAACACTTTTTATTTTCAAATAAAAATATAAAATCAATTTGAAATATCTCACTAGAAAAAAAGTCAAATTCTTGAGTGAAGAAGATTTTAAATAATAGATTTGGCATATATTTCATGGCCATTATATCACACACTCACATTTAGAACTCAATTATTATCAACTAGTATGAGATTTACCCAAACTGTATTCCAAATTTGACATGGTTTTTTACGCATAAAAATAGAGATAAAAAAAATATATTTTATATATAAAAATATTATCTATTCTTGTAATACTCTTGAATTAATTTATCTTGATTTTTTGAACCTTCTCTGATTGAATGTATCATTAGTAAATCATATACATTTTTTATTTCTAATAACATAAAATATATTACTATGCATACTATTTATGTCATAAAATTAAATCTTCTAAATTGTAAAACATGTTTTTCATAAAATAATGAATTTAATGATAGTATAAACTTATATTTATTTGATGTTATCGGGGTAGAGAATTTGATAATTAAGAATTATATGGTTTGTGATATTTCTATGTAAGATCGTTTTATTCTCAACACTAAATAAAATCAGTTAAAATTTGATTAAAAATATGATGAAAGGGTCATTTTTTGGTACTCCAAGTCATGGAAGGTATACTGAGTCTCTAAAAAAGGACCAAAACATAGGATTAACCAACCCATGTTGTATTTGATGATAATTGTTTAGAATCTATGCCATATTTTTTTGATGAAAATGATGTGTTATCTTCAAATGAAACATTCCAATCAATATATATTGTAATTAAAAGATAATATCCATCAAATTATTGACCCAATGATTCAAATTTTTTAATGAGTATACCCTTAAAATATATTAGCGATGTACAAGAAGAAACCCAATCTAGGTGATTGGTTCTAAATTACGTTCCAAATATTTTCTTTATCTCTCACATAGAACAATAAATGATAACAATTCTCTTAATGATAAAATTTGGCTTCTTTCCATTCTAGAGGAACTACATAATTTCCCTATGAATGATATATGGAATCATGTTGGAGTTCGTCGTAATCATACTATCCAATGAAATAAATGGGTTTTTAGGAATTAGACTGTTTTAATTGGTAACATCACTATAAATAAGTCACGTTTAGTTTCAAAAGATTATTACCAAGAAGATGTAATTTAATTTGTAGAAAAAGTTTCACCCATTACTGGGATAGAATTTATTATAATTTTTTTGGTATTTATATATGAACACAATTTGAATCATTTTTAATTAGATATAAAAATATTCCTTATAATGGTATTATTAAGGAAATATATTTTTTGAACAAATATATAATTCTGAAGAATCTAATTTCAAAAATAATGTGTTTTAATTAATTATATATATTTGGGGTTTAAAACAAGACCTCCATGACTGGTATGAACATTAAATTAATTTTATTAAATTAAATTATATTAAAATGTAAAAGTACGATAGAAATATATTTATAGAACATGTATCAATTTTTTTTCAAAAATTACATATGGTGGTATTTTCAAAAAAACCCAATTAATATATTAGTTCTATTTTTTTGGATTTAGGGAAAAATGAAATTTCATATGATCATTATGGGTGAAATAAATTTCATTATATGATTTCAAATTTCTATAATGAAATATTACTTTTTTAATAACAAATGAAAAATGAACTAATGAAATTTTAGTAGGATTAAACATTGACTTATTTGAGAAAATTAGTACACAGATGAGTAGAACTTATAAGATAGTATATGATGGAGATGCTGAGTTTGTTGTTGACAGGATTTATAAAATTTCAATTTTTAGTCTACATTATATTTCTATGAACTGACCTAATATAATATTTAGTGTATCTAATTATTCTAATTTTCATTCAAATCCATAGTAATCTCAGTTTAAATCTACAAAAAAGCTAATTCATTATTTAAAAGGAACCAATGATCTTGGTTTATTTTATATAAAAGGGTAATATTATGAATTAACAAGTTTTTATACATTTTTTGGTGGATTCTAACTACACTGGAAAAGTACAAGAGGTAAATTCAACCCACTTGGATATTCATTCATCTATTGGTGTAGTATGAATCGATGAACTTCTATTTTTTGTATAGATGGTGCAGAATATATAGACACTTGTGTTGAGACCACATTGTATATGAAGATTGTATTTGTTTCTAATGAGTCTCAATGGATTTGAATGATGGTTAAAATGTAGAAGAAAATCTCCTAGGAGAAATGGATAATGGAATTCCAAATGCACTGATCCCGAGTGTTCATTGGAATATGTAAAAGAAAATGGTGTGAGGGGGCTTGGAATTGTAAGGAGGAAATGCATATCAATGCATACATAATTTCCATCTAAGTATTTTTATAAGAAATTCCTAAAAAAATAGGTTCATCCCACTATCTAGCCAGCCAACCTCAACCCGAGTCTCATACGAGACCACAGGGGTTGACCGCACCCATGGGGAAGCCATCTTGTCCAGCCCATAGGAGGCAGGGTGTGCGTGGGCCATGTATAAGTGCACAGGTTCCACACAGTGGTGAACCTGTGCAGTGTGGGCACTAGGAGTGTGCCTGAGGAGTATAGTGGGCGATAAGAGCGTGATCATTGGGTGAAAATAGCACAGGGCGATACCGAGATAGGGGGAAGAGAATTCTAAGCCACTTCTACCATAACATGACTGATAAACCATGATCACAAATTTTCGCATTTCGAGATGGGACTGCATTTTAACAACATAGATGCGATACACATGGTCTATCTAATCTCACAACTGATCTCGGATGCACACTCCATCCCACGTCCAATGATCTAATCAGTGTCATCCATTTTCAATCTGATCTGATCCAATGACTAGGGAGAGCCTACACCATCATCTTCAACCTATAAATCCTCGAAGGGATATTGATGCCCCAGTCCACTGGAGACGTAGCCATACATTCTTAATTGAATATCCAGCCACTGTTTAATTTTGAAACCACTATTTTATGGATTAAAAGAAACTAAGATATCCTACATGAGATTTCATTTTCATTCATTCAACGAAATGATTGAGTTTTAACAAGGCCGAAGTAAGAGAATTTGTGAGGACACAACATGGAAGATCGGGTGTTAGTGATTAATATTTTCATGTTATTCTCATTGCATGCACGAGATGTTATCATCATAAAAGAGAAGTTGTGCGCATTAAAAGGAAACAACTGGAAATCTCAGTGTATATAACATCTTTGTTTTGAGGATTTTAAAACTACCATCTTTATGTCTTATCTCAAAGAATTTAAATGCATAAAATATCTAATCTATACTTAATTAAAGAGACCCACTGATTTAGGAAGGGGGTGTTGCTACCATGCTTTCAAAAGCTCTTATTCTGAGAAACATAGTGGCTCCGATCATAAAATTCAAGAATGGGATTACATGATCCATGAAACTTTTTATGTTCATGAAGTCTATTTTGTATAGAGTTCAGGTTCGTGAAGAAGAAGAACCATGAACCACTTCTGGTTCATAAAGAGAAGGTCCGGCGTACCCTTTAGGTTCGCGAAGCAAGGAACTGTGTATCGATTCGGTACGCAAGATAAGATAGCTGCGAACTGTTCTTGGTTCGTAAATAATTTTCCCTCAAACCATTCTAGGTTTGTGAGGAAACGACAGTACTTACCATTTTGGTTGTGCGAAGAACAAAGGTTCTGTTTACCACTCGGATCGACCGTTTATCTCTATGGTTCACGGTGGAGAGTGACTCATGAGAGGAAATCCTATGTACAACCCAGTGAAAGGACGAGAACCGTGTGTCAAGAGGTACACGAAGGAGGTTCTAACTTCATATGTGAAGGAATCCTATGCATCCCTTTCACAAGGAGAGGCCACAAATCATCCTGGTTCGTGGAGGAGACAAAATTAATTAGAGAGCTATTTAACCATGGTATGTAAAACAAAAAACCATCAAGCCATAACAAAATATACACATAGAATTTTGAGGAAAATAACATGCTCATGACTATAAATAAATCCATGGGAACATTGTTTTTTAAGAAAGGGAGAATAAAAGAGTGTGCATGGTGATGGGATGTGAGTGCATGGATTCATATGAATTATTTGTAGAATAACTCAATTAAAGCCCAAGAATATCTGAATCATTTTCTAAAAAAAATAGTGAAGAGGTCACGTGTGTACTAAAAGGTACCATACCAATTTGTGCTTTCACATAAGAAATAATAAGAGAAAGTTCATGAATTCATTAACGCACATGAATACATGAATATGTTGAAGAGAAACATCCAAAACCAAGGTTGATCATGTATAAAGAAGTTAATAGGAATAACATATCAATATTGTCACATGCATGGTCACATTCTTACATTGAATAAGAAGAGTAGATATTGATGATGCCTTGTGAGCTATTTTTCCATGTTTGAATAATCACAAATGAATTTCTGATTATAGCCAAGAAAAATAAGAAGTCATAGTACATCTGGTTATCACACTAGAGATTAAGACTGAATGATAAATATAATAAACACTGGACCTCGATGCAAGCAAAGTCGGATGTTGAACAAGAGTCAAATAATTTCATTCCTATCCATTGAAGAGACCTTCACATCTATAAAATGAGTGTGACATCACCTAGAGCAGTGAGCTAGGTAGATTCAATGGATGTGATACGAGGGAAGCAGTGATCTATCACAAAAATATTGTAAAGGCAGTGTTTCTAGGACATAGTGACTATACCAAAACCTTGTAATCCACAACTAGTGATGAAAGGTTGAATTTGGTACGACCGACAACCTATCAGCATATGCTTCTTTGACGTAACCCTTAGTGGTGAACTAAGTAAAAGTGTTGTGTTTTCCTTCTGCATGTGAAAGTTTTAATTAATTCAATATCAATCATACTTGTTTAATTAAGTTCCAACCAATGTGGTAAAAAGATCCAATAAATAATAGAAATTGTTGACACCCTGATTCTCCCCCTCCATCTGGGTGAGTTGGTCCTTCCATTTGTATCAAATGGAATGTTTTTATGTATGATGTATACTTTACAATATTTCTATTCAAAAGAAGATTTTAGATTCTGTCCTGAGTCAAAAATGGAGATAAGTCTTGCGGAATGTTATGTTATGTCTGGGGAGATGTTTATACCCAACAAGAACTTGATTAATAGGAAAAAGAAAGAGAAGAAGTTGTTAAGAAAGTCTATCATGTCAAAAGAAGATGCAGTGTCTGGTTCTCCATGCCCTTTTTATAATGAAGAAATATCAGGCATGTTATATAATGTTCATGTGGCTCAGGTTTCTACCAGAGGAAAAGAAGACACTCATATCTCATTTTCCAGTGATCATGAGAAATTCAGAACCTATCATCATGATATTCCTGAAGAAATATTTGCTGCTATTTGTAGAATATTTCCATGTATGCAGGTTGAGATCACTCGATTGGGAATATTTGCTGATAATATGGAGTAATGGAGGGTAATGAATGTGTCAAAATGTTATAAGCTCTCTAGAATATTTGAAGCCCTCGAAGAAAAAGAGGTAGTCAATAAGACTCTGGATGAAAATATCCATTCACTTAAAGATGGGCTGAAAAAAAGCACTAAAGTCAAGACTCTAAATATCGATGAAACATTGAAGAAGAAAATAAACAATGACTCTTTTTGTTACAAAGAAACAATAAGATGCATTAATATGGGGTTGAAAGATATAAAAAAGGAATCTGATGATAAGATGATCATGATTATAGTTCAGAAGATCATACTCAATATGTAATGTTTGAAATTGGAAGCCTAGTTGACTAATCTTGAGAAGACATTTATTGAGACTTCACAAAAGAATGAAACAGTTGATACTAGTATTCAATGTTGTCTGGAGGATTCTAAATCCAAAATACATCCAACATGTGATAAGGAGATCATGAATTAACTCAATAATCTATCACAGGTAGTTGATAAAGTGAAGGTACCATCCTTAATAACGTGTATTGTTGTTTCTAAATATGATTCTACTAAAATTGTAGTTTGCAAAAAAAATTCTAAACAGGTGTGGATGAAGAAAGGTGAAGTGAAGAAACCTACCACAACAGCTAGGGTGGATATGAAGAAGAAGGGTGAAGATGATTCCCAAAATAGAGCACACCACAATATGAAGAAGGCCCAAAAACCTTATATAGAAGATATAAAGAAGAAAAGATTTGTGGGTCAACGTTGCCAATGCAACAGATTTCTGAATTGTGCACTAGATTGTTGGTAAATGCCTTTAAATGAATAATCATAGTGAAAGCCTATCTCAAAAGGGAGAAAACCGGAGAAGAAAGGGCAACATCAACAGGTCCATAAGCATCTCTATACCACAAACAGTTTTGGAATGCCGGACAACATCTGTGATGTATGCAATTTTAGTGGACACAAAATTGGATCATGGTTATGTCAACATATGTCTAGATCTGATAATAACAAAAGATCACATAATCTAGATAAGAAAGGGGAATCTACCTTGGGTAGAAATCATAAGAATGTTTCAAAATAAAATTCTCCCAAGAAGACTCCAAGTAATAAATGTGACAAGTCCTTGGATTCAACATCCAAGAAGTTGAAGTGTGGTACAACCCAAAGAATTCCTAGAAATGATGACACTCTGAAGATTATATGTAGAAAATAAAAATATACTACCATTGTTCCTAGATGCATGTTGGTTATTTGGCCTGAAGATTTGGAAAGAATGAGAATAAAAGAAGATGAACAGGATAAGTTTAGTACAATAGGAAATAATAGGATTCCACATAATGATATAGAAGTCATGTGTGTGAGGTGGAAAATACTGGTCACACCATTATGAATTGTAGTGCATTTATTCCAGCCTAAGAATAATTCCTCAAAAAAGGAAAGTTTCATCAGAATATTCTAGTTATTTGAAAACTCTTGATGAAAGAAGACTCACACACAAAGAGTTGGAATAAATACTGAGATCCACACAACCAAATTCAGAACTGAAGATCAGATATGCAAGTTTAAAGACTGGATAAAATAGAGTATCTTGGTTGGGAAAATAATCTTAGCCTTCAATCTCATATTGAATAATAAAGGAGTATACTAATTATTCTCTTAACAATTTGTGTATTGTGCTAATTCTACAGGTAATTAAAGATGAAGAATGCACTCAGGGGGAGAACCGGAGAAGTGTTCCCTTGAGGGGGAAACACAAAAAGAAGCTACCAGAGTTATTACATCAAATAGTATCAAATTCTTTTGGTATCAAGTTCAATTACTCTAAATATTGTATGATGATCATGCGAGGCCATAGGTGTCGAACGCACCCACGGAGAAGCCAGCTTGGCGAGCCCATAGGAGGAAGGGTGTGCACAGGCCGTGTATAAGTCCACAGGTGCCGCATAGTTTTGACCCTATGTAGTGCGAGAACTAGGAGTGCCCCCAAGGATAAGAGTGGGTTCTAAGAGCATGACCACAAGGTGAAAATAGTAAATAGTTGTATCGAGGAGGGTGGAGGAGAATTCAGAGCCACTAATTTCGCAACATGATTGATTAACCACATGAAAACATCACGACATTGTGATGTGGGATAGCATTTTAAAAACACGGACGTGATCCGCACCGTCCATCTGATATCGCGACTGATCTCAGTAGTACGTTCCATCCTAAATCATGAGATATAATTTCCACCGTCTATGTTCAATCATAGCTGATACAACAACCGAGGAGAGATTGCACTATCATCTTCAACCACTGAACCCTTGAAGGGATCCCGATGCCATAGTCTGCCGAAGACGCATCCACAAATTACTAATCAACCATACAATCACCGATTTTGATTGAAACCACTATTTTATGGATGCAGGGAATCTATGATATCATGATTACAATTTTATTTTCATGCATGCAAGAAAATTATTGAGTTAAAATGTTGCTGAAGCAAGATAAGGTGCGAGGTGCAACATGGATGCTCATATGTTAGTGATTAATATTTCAATGCAATTCTCTATGCATGCACGATATGTTTTCATGAGAAAGGATAAGGTATTGAACATGAAAAGGAGATAGCTGATAATATCATTGAATCTTATATCTGGGATATGAACATTTTAAAAAATAGATCTTTATGGAACACCTCAAGGAGTTTGAATGATTAAAGGATCTGATATATACTTATAAAAAGAGACCCACTGATTCAAGAAGGGGTACTTCTCCCAAGCCTTCAAGGGCTCCTCTTCTGAGAAAAAGTGTTTCTATGATCATCAAATTTGAGAAAGTGAATGCACAATCCATGAACCACTCTGGTTTTGGGAAGTCTATTCCACATACTGTTAAGTTTTGTGAAGAAGAAGAACCGCGAACCACTTCTGATTCGTGAAGAAAAGTTCTTATGTCCCCCTCAGGTTCGCAAAGCAAAGAATCGTGTACCGTTTCTGTATGTAATACTAGAGAGATATGAATTATTCTTGGTTCCCCAAGACAATTCCTCCAAACCATTCTAGGTTGGTGAGGTAACAGTACCATGTCCCATTTTGGTTATGTAAAGAACAAAGGTTCCGTGTACCCCTTAGATTGACTGCGTACCACTCTATTTCATAACAAAAAGTTACTTATGAGATAAGCCCCACATACCACCCATTGCATGGAGGTGAACCATGTGTCACGAGGTGCGTAAATGAGGTTCTCACTTGATGTACGAAGGAATCTTGCACATCCCTTGCGCAAGGAGAAGCTGCGAATCATCCCAGTTCATGGAGGTGAAAAGTGCATAAGAGAAATCTTTACCTGTGTTGTGTAAAAGGAATACAATACCATCAAGACACACCAAAATATACACATTGAATTTTGATTAAAATAACTTGCTCATAACTATAAAAAATCACAGTGAACATTATGTGTAATGAAAGGGAGAAGAAAAGAATGTGCATGGTGATGGGAAGTGAGTGAATGGATTCATATGAAAGATTTGATGAAGAACACAATTAAAGCCCAAGCATATCCGAATCAGGTGCAAAGAAAAGGAGAGAATAGGTCATGTGTATACTAAAAGGTACCGTACCCATTTGGGACTTCACACAAGAAAGAAGAAGATAATGTGCATGCATTCATGAATGTGCATTCATACGTGAATACATTGAAGATAAGAATCCAAAAACAAGGGTTCACATGTCTAAATAAGTGAATAGGAATAGCTCATCTATATTGTCACACGCATGGTCACATACATACATGGAATAAGAAGAGTTCATCTTGATGATGCCTCGTAAGCTATTATTCAGTTTTGGAATAATCCCAAACGAATTTATCATTTTGGCCAAGAGGAATATGAAGTCTTAGTACATATGGTTATTGCACTAGAGAAGATGATTGAACAGTAAAGAGCATCAACTATGGACCTCGATGCAAGCAAAGCCTCATGCTGAAAAAGAGACACAGATTTTCATGTCTATCCATTGAAGGGACCTTCACATCCATAAAATAAGTGCGACTTCACCCATATCAGTGAGTTAGGGGAAGATAATTGAAGTGATCAGAGGGAAGATGTTAGCTATCCCTGAACTTTTGTAAAGGAAGTGTGTCTGGGACTGAGTGATTGAACCCGAACCTTGTAATCCAAAACTACTAAAGAATAGTGGAATTAGGTATGACAGACAACCTATCGGGGTATGCTCTTTGGATGTATCCCTTAGTGGTGAACCAAGTAAATGTGTTGTGTTGTCCTTCTGCATGTGAATGTTTTAATTACTATACACATCCATCATACAGGTTTAATTAAATTTTTACCATTGTTGGAACAAGTTGCAATAAATGGGAGAAATAGTCGACACCCTGATTCACCCCCACTAGGGTGACATAATGTCATTCAACATGGACTTATTGTGCCAAAATAATAATTATTAAACACACACTTTGGAAATTTATTCTTACATATGATTGTATCACTATTAGTTTCATTAAAAATAGTGTAATAAATATTTCTAAAAACATATCAAGTACTATCCCAATAAAATCAATTTTCTACAGAACCATTTCATAAGATATCACTTCCAAAAGGACGGTATATTTTTTGAATTTGATATGATGGACTATAAAATCAGTGGAAATTTCATGAAACCAATTTCATTTGATCATTTCAATTTCATTATTGTAGTTTAGGAATGGTATAATTGTCATGCATTCCATTTAACCATGGATTACATGATTAATCTATTTTAAATTAATTTTAATTATTGATCATGTAGAAATATTTTTCTTTTACTTATTGATATCATAAAATTTATTTTTCGTTTGGAATTGTGTTCAATATATTTTTTCACTATTGTATTTGATCCAAATATCTCACATCTGAAATCATTTAAGGAGGATACTTATCAATAAAACTATAATTTTTTCTATAATAGACACTATATTATAAAATTTAACAATAAAATTGAAAAAAATTCTTCAACGTTCAAACGTCAAAGTCATATTTTCTAAAAAAGTTAATTTTATCATTATTTTAATATCATATTTTTTTAAACTAATTTTTTTTTCAATCATTGAATTTTATTATATTGTAGTTTATTAATTAAATATTTTATAAGATTGTTTTTATTCCATAAATGATAAATTATGAATTTGATATCTTATAAAAAAAATTTATATGCCCTCTTATATTTATGTTTTGTTTTGTATCTATCTATGATGAGCCAGAATATTACATATACTAGGACCTCTAAAAATGGTTGTTGGTATATCTTTGAAAAAAATTAAATGAGTGAATTCTTTTGAGGTATGTTTTAACATAAAAATAACATTTCAAAGATCTCAACCATTCAAGAGATAAAACCCCACAGTTTAAGAGAAATATTATTCTAGAGTTTTGGTCCCAATTATCATTTTTCAATTTCAATTAATATTTATTATTTTTTATTTTAGTTGTTTATTTTTTCACATATTTTAAAAATTTTAATCTTTCTTTCCATTATAATTATCTATTATTTCTTCTCACTTTCAATTTTATAAATATATTTTTTATTATTTTTTTAAAACATCATATCTCTATCTCTTATACATTAATTAAATTAGATTTTGGATTCGAAGAGGTGTTTCAATAATTTTTTTAGATTTTATTTTCAAAATATCCATGATTTTTAGTTGAATGTTTTTTTATTCTCAATAAAAACTTTTTAATAATTCTTTTAAAATATCTCTAATATTTTTATATAAATCATTACTTTTATGTTTTTTTGATTCCAATCCTTGTTTTATCTTTTATAATTACAAAGGGGGAGAAAAGTATTGAGTTTTTTATTTCATTTGTTGTTGTTTAATTGTTCCATAATGAATTAGTAAGATTGTACACTATTTTGAAATATGGAATGTTTTATTTTTTTACTTCCGGATCATATTGAATTTCTATTTTGACATATTTTATAAATTTATATCTTGAATATATTACTATATATTTCTCTATAGATTTACACTGGACATATATAATTTATTTTATGAATTTCTGACCATCAAAAAGTGAGAGATTGTTGTACATATATATCAATCATAATGTTTTCATGTCAAAAAACACAATTTTTTATTTCTAATTGTTTCATTATATTTAATTTCAATTTCTTTGTTCATACAATTATTCATTTCCATTAAGGACTTTATAAAAGAATCCAACACATTTCAAAAGAATCATGTTAATCTTTTTAATAGATTAAAACTGAATTTCATAATGATTTGAGGTCTTAAAATGATGTCTGATGATCAAATGAAATCCTTTCAAGAGTTATGGATATCAATTTAAGTGAATAGATAATTATAGGGTACACTAGTGAGCTAGTGTATGGTTCTGTCTTACTAGTTCTATATGTATTGAATATCAAATATCTATGAAGTCTACCAAGAAGCTGATGTAGGAGCATAAGCCAGCTGATAACACTACCAAAAACAATGTTCTTATATTTTAAGACCATCAACCTACAAATATATAGTAGTGGTTTTTGGTCTGTACATTCTAAAAGTAGTGTTCTTCTGGTGTAACCTCAAGCTAGATGATGCAAGCAACGACGGTTCTGGTGCTGTTTACATATGAATATTGGGGATAAATTTTTTATGCCCACATATTTATTAAATATATATTATTTTACTTCAATGTCCCCCATTAAATTTCTAGATTATCCCATAGACTACTATAGCCTCTGGAAAAATCCTTTTTTGAGATTAAGGAGTTGATTTATAATGGTTATTGTGCCTTGAATACCTTTCTTATTCTCATCACCTTCTATAATAGGTGTTCACTATCAGACGTGTGAGTGATGAGATCCTTAGATAACAATGTAGCTTTAAGGATCATCCCATAACCATAAACAAGAGTTATTAGAATCCTAGTCCCACCAAAGTTCAAAAGTGAAATAAAAAAATCTCTCAATCTGAGGGGATGAGATGTCAAGTATCACATCAAGATATTATTGAACTCCCTTATCAATCCATGTTTAGTTCATTTATTATTCCTTGAATTTATTATATTCTTCAAACATTATATGCATAATTTCAAAATTTTAATATATCAATTTTCTGTCATGAATACTAAATCAATTAAAATTTATTATAAATTTTTGTTATGTATTGGAATTATTTCATTGTTATATGAATATATTTTAGTTTTGAATTTACCAATTTCATTTTATTTACTTTTAAAATAAGAAATTCACCACCACATTTAATCATAGTCCAAAAAATAACTAGATAGTTTTCTAATGCCATTTTTTAATATAGTTGGTGAAGGTTTGAAAGAGTTGTAAGGATGGTAGTATATTATCATGATGATCAGTTTATATATTAGATGTGAAGGGGATGAAAACATTATTTTTGAACCTCATTATGTCTTATAATAGTATTTCATTGGAAATATAATTCTAAAATCAATAATATGATTAGAAATTTGGAGGATTAGATTAGGATATATCAGTTAAATGTCATGGTTTCTCAAAGTTATGTGTATAGTTTTATACATATTCAGAACCAATTATATTACCCCTTCCCTTGACATT
Source organism: Viscum album (assembly GCA_963277665.1). Classification (NCBI taxonomy): domain Eukaryota; kingdom Viridiplantae; phylum Streptophyta; class Magnoliopsida; order Santalales; family Viscaceae; genus Viscum; species Viscum album. The sequence continues at coordinate 1,473,474,269 of OY728158.1, forward strand.
CTCTCACACTACTAGATCCCTTAGTGATGATTTACTTCTCTGTTAGTATTTTAGTCATATCCTCTTCTTTTTTCATGATTAAAATATCATTATAGATATTGTTTTATTAGTTACTTTTTTGTCTACGTCTACTTATTTTATTATTAAATATGTTTTTTTTCTTCCTCTACCTGTTTTCATGGAATGGTTATTGCTATACCACTACAAAAACTATCAGGACCAATATTTCCTCTTTACTATGTAGTGTTTTAGTATGGAAAATATTCTTTACATAATACTTTAATCAAAATTTATCTAGTCCATAGTGTATTGATTCTATTTTATATGACTAATTTTGGGATGTTGACTAATTTTTTAATACTTATGCTAAAATGATTAGAGGTAGTAGTGTTCAATTTTTTACACCTTGCAAAATATAATTATAAAATCTAAAATGGTTCATATTCCAAAATATAGGTATTATTTTCCACGTAAAAAATGATGAAAATTTGGATAGAACATGGGGATCACAGAAGACTCCAAGAGACCTGTAACTGTGAGACATTTAGAAGGTCACATGACAGGGCCATGTGCATAACATAACCTGAGGAAGATGTCACAAAGACCCTTTGAAAACACCTTATGATCTTGTGAAGGCTTACCAAACACTTTCTTCTCATGGGAAAGATGCTAATTGTGGTCCTTAGGAGTGACATGATGTTTCTGTTGGAAGATTCCTAACAACCCTTCAAAAAAACATTTTATAATAAGTAAGAAAATATTCAAAATTTTAGAGACTATTGTGGTTGTAAACATTTTTTACATTCCAAAAATGGTACACAAGACACCAAGGAGTCCCTTGAAACATAGAAACCTTTTCATTAAAGTGATCTTAGATGTTTAACACTTATCACACAAAGGGATTCAAACATGTCCATCCCGTCCTGTTTTCTCCCTTTGGATACAAATAAAAATAGGAGGGTTTGATTATGATAACTCTCATGCATCACTATAGGACCCATTTTTTTCTCACATGATGCATCACCTATTAGGATAGTGTTTTTCTTTGATAAAATTTGATATAAATAAAGAGACCACAAGCCCTTATAAAATAATGATGGAAATAAAAAAGGAAATGGATGGATCATCTGTCTATCATAAACCTACAGTTAGGAATTCATACGCTCCACATGAACATGAAAACTTCCGTCATTATGATAGCCTAATCTTGTGAAGACCCCTATGAAATCCATGTTTATCTCCTGGAATATCCCTAAACACTCACTCCCTAAGGTGTGAAATCATTTCAATAGTCATACTAATTTCACGATGGTCTATAGACATGTCAGCCTAAAAAATAGATATCCAATCGGCATTACAACATGACTAGAAAATATTACATTAATTTGTTACAATCCAATGAATGGGGTGTTGGCGTATTGTTCTCACGGTCACTAAAAGTCACGAGAATCCCCCAGAAGGACTGATACCCAGATCTAAAGAAATACATGACATAAAAGACACCCACATACCCCAACATGGATTTTCATACTATGCACCATGAAAAGAGGTGAATAATTAGGGTGTCAAGGCCTAGAAATTCCCCAAACCAGAATGAAAATAGGCCGACGAGCCCATACCCAAGTGATAAGGGCTCCTGCTTGGCATCCAAGAGACCCATGATCAAAACTGGGTAGAGGCAAATTTACAGGTACTTTAGCAGTCACTGTAGCAGGTAGTGTAGCGGTACTGTAGCAGTCACGGTAGCAGTTACTACAGTAGTAACTGTAGCAGTTACTGTTTGGTACTGTAGCAGCCAGAACTATTCACCCGATTTGGGCCTTCGGGCCACCAGTTTATGCCTACGGGTTTGCAGGGCCTTCAGGTCATCAAAGGCCTTTGGGCCACAGGGCCTTTGGGTCACGTAGACCATGGAGTAGCCCAGTTCACATAGAATAGGCCTCAGAAGAGGATCAGAGAAACAAGAGTAGCATCCACCAGATGTAGAGCTTACTGGATTAGAAGAATGAGAGGGTATGGCAGTGGCAATAGGGACCAGGCACCATGGAACTTTGTATGGGGAATTTCTAGCCGATCAGCAATGCATGGTGGGGAGCTAAAGAGATCAATGATTCAAGACGTTGGAGAGGGGTAGTTCTAGTGGGCTAGGCCTATGGGTCATGTAATGGGCATGGTATGCCTCTGGACCTTCGGGTCATGTATTGAAGGTCATGTCGGGCCTTGTGCCTTAGACCTACGGGTCATGTTCGGGTTCCCCTTCAACCCTTAAAAGGGGGATTATCTATGATAAAATAAAAAAAGAAGGCCTTCAGGCCATTCAGGCTAGTATGAAAATAGCATCATTGGATCCTCGCACCGGATCACCCAAGAAATAGAGTTATTTTTTAATAAATGTCAATATCATGATTAGATAAGATTTCCATCAGGTATTTTCTATTAAAAATTATATGAAACCATGTACCAAGAATAGAAACATCGCGTGATCACTCATAGATCATGTGAAGGCGGTATAACATGTTATGCGAAATAAATCATGTATATATTCTAAATCACATGTGACTTAAACAAGATATCACTGAACAAATATATTTTATATGTGACAAAATTTTGTAAAAAATACTAAAATTGTGTGATAATAATTTAAAGAACATAAACGTTGATCTTCATGTGTTTCTTATGACTCACCCTGTTCATGTGATAACACCAAGACATGTTTTCCAAATCATGTGATGCTATTTTGGTATTCTATTTGGATCATGTGATATCCCCAATAAATGTTAGAGCAAGTCACATGGTGCGCCTAGTCATGCCACCTATGAATCGTGAGACTCTCTATTATCACTATGAAGACAATGCGATGACCTTCAGACATGTCACCCATATCCTACCGTGGAACAAGTATATGTCAGCTAAGTATTGCAATGGAACTAGATCATGTCAAGTGTCTCTCATATCATCCTACAGACATTCCATACATATCTTTTGATGTCCTCCTGACATGTCATCCATCTTTTAGGAAGAAAATTGAAAAAGTCAGCATGGAAATCCAACACAACCCAGACATGTCATTATGACTCTCACAGAACAATCCAAGAAGGTTTTCCATCATTTATGATAATGCCAATGAATGTCAGATGGATCAAGTCACTTTTTTCAAGTGTGTGAGAATAGATCATGCAATAGAATCTTGGATTAGGTATCTAGGTGTTGCGATGTCCTAGGGGAAAGTCAACCTTGGTCATGTGATGACCTTTAGACATGCCATCCAGATTATGTGTTGTCCCTTGGATAAGTCAACAATATCATTTAATTTTATATGGACATGTCATGAAGACATCCTCCAATATATGAATCAAACAACCATGGAAGGTCTAGTAGAAAATCTATGCATGTCAGGAAGACATGAGGCCAGGTCAAGTAGGCATCTTTGGACTTGATAATGTTATCCTGCCTCTGTGTCAGGGAAGCCTTAGTGTATAAGAATCATTCCACTAAATTATGAGAAATATAATTCTTGAAAAAACCACTATAAATAGGATTCTATCTAAATTCTTGAGACCAAATGGCAGTTCACTTATGTGTATTTTTCTCCATGTATTCGACATTTGAACCATCAAGAACCGATAATTCCCAGAGGTTTATAATTCTTCTTCGTCCACTAGTATAATGATAAGTTAAACGAACTATGGTGTCTCTGATTCCTACCAAAACCAGGATATGTAGGATGCATTCCTGAGGCCCAAGATCAATATTAATCATCCAAATGGATTTCCCAGTACCTAACTCTTGCATCCTGATGTTGTGTGATTAGCTGCTTACTTTCCTTTGTTTCTCACATTGAGTGTGGATCATGTGAAATTAGTTAGTTTCAAAGGTCATATCATTCGAATAATCATTATCCACCCTATAGGGAAACCTCAGTGTGTATGCATCATTGAGTGGTCTGATAAAACTCCCTCCATATAAGGACATCAACCATTGGGACAGTTCTAAGGTATTGATAAAACATTGATAACTCTGATTCTTTACATAACCATTATACGTAAGACATCTCCTCAGGACAAGATCTCAAATACTTAGTGCCTATGTTCCCTCACAAATGTCCTTTCCATATGAAATTCACCTGCATGGGATTAATGAACTACATGGGATTTCAACTGTTCTATAAATAGGACACGTAGGATGCATCTTAGTGGCTCACTCTTATCTTAGACATATTAAATGCATCTTTTTATGGAAGAAAAATCAAAAACGCCCATCTATAAAACTCCAACATATAAGAAACAACCAATAAAGGGAAATGAACTAATAACATCATATATATACAGATTGATTCATTAAAACATTCCCAATTTTTATAAACAAGATTTATCCTATATTCATTTTATGATAAAAACTGATTCTATGTCTTGAATGGTAAGAGGTTTAACCAATGGTCATTTTGTTAGGGTAACTGGTTGTGTATCAAAATTAGGAATATAATTATGACCATATCCAAAATTTATAATAGATCCTCGAAGTTGGAAATAATTACCCCAAAATGGTGTGAGGATCTTGAAAAATCTTCCTCTCGACCAATTTGAGTCCCTATGTTCCATTGGGTATGAAATCCCAATTGACGACCTACCTTGGGAAAGTAGTTATAAACATCCTAATTAATGTGGGTACTATAGGGATTTTCCATTAAGCATAAAAATGGTGGAACAATGTCAATTATTATGAAATAAATTTCTCCCCTCACTGTCAATAGTAACTCCAAACTGAATTCATGTTCAATTGGGTATTTTATGCCAAAAAAATAACAGTGAACCTGACATGAATCTGTCAAATAATAGATTGATCAGTTGAACTTGAATCATTCCATTTAATTTTCATAATATAGAAAAATAAAAATAGTGAATACGATGTAAATCTATCAAATAATAAAATTATTTGTTGACCATGCATTGGGCTATTACATTTTCGAAATCATCAAAAACTAAAATGGTGAACTCAAAAAGAATTTCTAAATAAAAGAATGAATTATTGACCATGTTTTGGGCTATTTAGTTTTGATAATGTAAAAAAAATGGGGAACCTGGTGTGAATATATCAAACAATAGAACGATCAATTGGAATTGTGTCAGACTATTTGTTTGCATAATATACACAAAAAAATTGGTTAACCTGATGTGAATCTCTCAAATAACATAATGATTTCTTCACCATGCAGCAGACAAAGTTATTTTCGTATCATATGCATCACATGTAAACCCTAACATGAATCTTATGGCTGATCCTCTGTATCTAAAGTTCTTATGAAATAATTCCATCATCACTTTGACATGTCCACGTTGGCGGAATGGATGGATCTGGAATTAAAGGGCAATTTTGTTACCCATGCATATCATATTGAGAACAGATGTAGCCTATGATGATGTGATGATCTACAACCTTGTTCTTAATTTTATTCATTAATGTAGATCCAATTCCCCCAAACAACACACAAAGACTACATGTCTTTATCCAGTCACCATTATAGAAAATCAAGTACAATTCCAACCCCTACGGGCCTCAAAATGACCTCTCCCACCATTCATCTTTAGAGTAGGGTGGAGAATGAAATGGTCTAGTATTAACATCAACATGGTATGATCTTATACCTTTAGAATACATAAAGGGGTATATAATCTCTAAATATAGTTAGTTTTCCATACCAAATGAAATTATTAACAATACTAGTGGTGCTTCACAACACAACCAATCACTTTAGAAGCATATCCACACATCATGAAAATCACCATGATCATCATATAATGATGGTGGACCTGGGATTCCATGAAGGCTGTCTTCTAATTTAGGTTTTATTGACTAGGAATCCTATAAACAATCATCAACAGCATCATCCCACTGGTTCTATTCAGTCATATTAAAAGAATACATCCCATCAAATTTCCTCATCGGTTACCCATGAAAAGAAAACAAGGAAGAAACATCAGATGATGAAGGATCTTGGTAATTGTGAGTGGGATCATATACCACATCCAATTGTTGATGTCTATCAGAATATTCCATTAATAACTAGTGAGAAATATTATATCCCTACTCACTCAGAATAAGTCTACAAGCATATTCTTTCAATAAGCATGGGGGATGCATATATTCCTATCCCATGAATGAATCACATATAAATATTCATATAGCTCATGAAGAAAAAAATATATCTCACATTCCAACTTTAGTTAAAACAAATCTACCAGTATATAGCGGATAAATAAAATTTTCAATCTTACATTACAATGTATTCTTTATTGAAGTGTTATTAAATTTTAGCCACAACTAAGGAACTATGCAAAATATTCTATCACTGGTGTCGATATAGGGACATGCTCATATTTCAATATCTGTATCCAGGGTAGGAAAAAACTGTGATCATTATGAACAAGTGGTTGCTCCAGAGCAAGCACACAATCTTTCTCCCATATAAGAATATTATCAACATATTCCAATAATGGATGAGTTACCAGATTGGGATAATATTTCCATTCCAACTTAGGCTCACCAAGTGAGAGTGGAACATGCCTCATAATATGGGAATAATCCTTTTGAAGAAGACTAGTGTCATATTCCAAACTCCAACGATTTGGATCATTTCCATATTCTTGTAGGGGCACTAAGTGGGAGTGGAACACTCCTCTATATAGGTAGATATTATTATCAAATATGGAAATTGGAATACTCTAAAGGCCCATGATTGGTTTTATATTCCATTTATAGCTGGGTATAAACAAGTGATAAATGAACATTCCTCGAGATAGGATTATATTCCTATCATTGAATCATATTGGAATATACTAGTAGATCACATAATCTAGGATTTGATTCATACTTATACTAAGGATGAATACATAAGAATCCTTCCAATGCTATGTGGGTGGAGGATCATATTCACTATCCCATTTCAAAGGTCTATCATCATATTCTGATAAGAAATTCATATTAGTAATTGGATTATACATGAAGTCCAACTAAGGATCATAATGTGGTAGAAGAAAAATACTTTAGACATGTTAATATTACAATCAATAAAGACCAATGATATAATCCAAAGGATCGGGATTAGGAACATATCCCTATTCTAACAGAGGCTCAACGAGTGAGAGTGGCACTCATTTTCCCTCAAATAATGAATAATCTCATTTGCATATTATAGAATCTTATTAGTCATGGACTCTTATTCTGTAGCACCAGAAAACTATTAAAAAGTTCAGAACAATATCATACAAGAGGCTCACATCCCTACACAATTTCAAAAGGTTGGTCAGTTTATTCCATCTATGAATCAGAAGGAGATTAATATTCATAATATTCTCAGTGAATGATTCCTTGAATATTTTCAAGACACATTCTCAACACCACAATGTTATGTCATCCCCTTAACCAAAGAAAACGTTGATCATTACCATGATAGTCCTACTCATAGTAGTGTGGAGATAAATTTTTGGGACTACACTTATGGAATCATCCATGGTAAACCTCCCAGTTATTATATCTCCAATGGAAATGGAAACCCTCCACTTGCCCAGAATCCTTCATATAGAGAGGTATTAAAAATGCATACACCCTCATATAGAGAGGTGTTCAAAACACCAGGGTCAACCACATATAGTTCCCCATTAACTCCTATAATCACTCCAATATAGTTAGTAAGAAACCCCAAGAAACAAATTCTATTGTAGGATCAAGTGAAGGTATGTAAATCTAATAATGATGAGGCTAAGATTGATATATGGATAGAGTTAGCTGAAAACAACCACCCATCCATGTTTTAGACCCTCACCACATATGACTATCAGGTCCCAGATAAGCAAGAAAAGGAGAAAATTCCTTATATATGAAAAAATATGTGGGTTACTCATAAAAATTATATGGATAGACATCCCACTTATCTAGGATATGAGTATCACTATCATGTCATCAACACATTCTGTTTTTAGCTAGATATGGATGCCTTTTACATATCATGGAACTATGGAATTGAGAAGAATGGAAAATGACTATGCAAGGTTTTTTACGCATCACGATAAATATCCATAGATAGATTTCAATGAAATATCTAGACGTAAATTTTCAAGGATGAGAGAAATATGGATCATTTCACTTCATCACGTCCTAAGAATATCATAACCCCTCGTATATGTTTTTCCAGTAATGTCGTAGAATTTTAATAAAAGGATTGGATAATGCATGATCCAGTTGGTAAATATAATAAAATTCCCCCACATCAATGGTCCTAAGAGATCATGAATAGAGGAATATGAAATCCCATAGATCATTGAACGATTCCCCTTAATGAAATGTGAATGCATTTCAGAAATGGATCTTGATGTCACGATGAACTCAATAACATCCCATAGAAACTACCTCTAAACCAGGGATTCCATTCCGGCTATCTTATACATGATATCATCTTATAAAAATTAAGAAATTAATACTATAAGATACCATTAATCCATCTAGGAGAGAATCTAACCCACTAGGCCAAAAGAATATCTACCACCACCTCCACCCCGAATATTGTCAATTCCCTAGACGATCCATGACATATCATAAGTCGCTATAAAAAACCCCAACCCACAGGGATGTAGGAATTTATATCTCAATTTTCATTACTAGGTTTATCATCCTATAATATAGTCATGGTGAAATCAATGGTAATTACAGATCCACCCCAGTCCACTAGGATATGTGAATTTTTATCCCAATTCCAAACATAGGAATCCCGATTTCCCCAATGGCAATCATTGTTGCTCAAAAAAGGATCAATCAATGAAAATTATGTCCTTGAAGAAGTCCTATACCATAGGGATGTAGTAATTTTCATCATCATCATCATCACTATAGTGGGAATTGTTTTTCTCCATGTTGGGAGATAAATATTGATTGTTGGTATCCCATCTATTCCATATGCCGCAAGACAAACCTTATCTATTTTAGGAATCTTTGGAAGTTATGAATGTAAAATACATCTTGGTCATTAGTCACTGGCCAAAATGGGGGTAGATCAGGATTAATGAAATCTCGCCCCTCTGGGGTCACATCCAAAATAGGGCCAATATGGCAAAGGTTTCGAGTAATTACCCTAATTTAGATAGTGTATAATCATCCTATTTCGTTGAATGTATGGGAGACAATTCCATTTCAAGATATACCATTATTAATGTCATCATTTAAAACAAAAAATATAATGTTGATAAATACACAGATGTAGAGAGTCACTGCATAGAAAACCTACCCTGATAGGAAGGTGATTTTGATGTACCAACAAAAGTTGCATGCACTTAGAATTAGAGAAGGCTCAAAAACCTAAAATCTCTAAATATTGAGTTTCCACCACTAATTTTGAACACTTCCAAAGATAAATGAAAAATTTTGGCTACATTACAATCACTACCTAATTGAACTGAGTTTCTATCTATGGAGGCTCAATTTTCACAATATGATAATCAGATAAAAACACTCATAAAAATAAACAAGGATCTAGATATGGAAAATATTATCATGGGGTATCTTCTTCAAGAGGAGGAAAATATTCTTCCTCAAATGGATGACCCCCCTATATGGGTGGAATCTATACTTCATAAATGTTCTCGATGTAGGAAGTCCGTATTAATAAATGGGGAATTCAAAAATTATCATGAAATCCCTTAATTATGGAAAAAAACTCTTCCTCACTATGGTAATCACTCATTCTATACAAAGGTCAACAATCCCTAGGACACAAAAGAGAGACCACCTCAGGAAGTATAACCTACTCTTTGTAGATGGGAGGAGGCTCAAATAGTAGTGTCTCCATAATTTCTCAACACCATAAAAGCCTTGGCTACTCAAATGGGACCCATATAATGATGATGTTAACCTCTACATCCTAAGAAAAATACATATCTAGCATAGGTTGATGACACTTTTCATCCACCCAATTCTGAAAACCCAACCTTATCCACTTGTGACGGAACAGTACACCTAGAAAAGCATCTCACAAACATTGAATCCTAATGTGGGGTTATGATGGGCCCTTGAGATCAATAAGTGGTGAATAAGATAAGGGTTTTTGTACAAACTCTAATAGGGACACCCTTCATTTGGTACAATAACATTCTAGGATATTATTTATCAGATGGGAAGTCCTCCATCGTCAATTCCATTATAATTTCAGCTCAATACTAGGAAAAATGACAATCTTAGACCTGTAAAACAATCGAAAATGTAAAATTGAGAGGGATTCTTAATTCATAGAATGTTGGAAAATTTTAACCTATTCACTGAACATCCCTATATCACATGAGTAATTAATGGAGCACTCTGCTCAGAATCTCCAAGATGATTTTCAGACCTCAATGATCCCAATGAAGTATCCAAATGGGTTCTATAATATCATAAAAACAAAATACTATCTAGAGAATTTTATTTAGTATACCCAATCCATGTATCAACTCACTCCTTCAGCACATCAAAAAAATATTGAAAAGTTGGAAATTCCCATTTTTACCCTTAAACCAGTAGCTGTTTCCGTTCAAGCACCTAGGATGGCCCTAAACATCTCAATACCTCTTTTTAAGAAACAATGACAATAAAATTACCCATTAATGAAGCACAGAGAAATCAGATTCACTCAGGAATTTTGGAACGGATGAATAAATAATAACCCTTTATGAATAAAAGATTCCTCATTTATTTCGTGGAATTAATTGAAGATATCTTACTTAGTCTACCACATATCCATGATACAAATGAGGTGAACCACACTGATCATTTAGTCTGCATCAGTTTTCATAGAAGACTGGGAGGTAACACCAATGATTTAGTCATCTTCAAGGATGTTCTCCATATCATGGTCAATTTCAGACAGGTGATATAGGTTAACACCCCAAAATAGGTGACCTATATAACCATAACCAATTCAAAAAAAGAATGAAATAGGTATAAAGTTATATCCAGGTGTGGGAAGAAGATAAAAAACTTCATGAATCAAAATATATTTGACCAAGATATGACACCATTAGAGCACAACTTCGTGGACCAAAAATACTTCCACAACCTGGGGAGGTTACACCAGATATGTCCGCCAACAGTGGAAACGACCATCAGACAAAGGAATAAATAGAAGAGAAAGTGTAATATTATGCTCTAATATAGGCTATAAATCTTCTGGATTTCATCACTACAACATCTGATGCATGGGAACCACCCCACCAAATGGAACCCTCATCAGATGAAGAGATCATATTTGGTCCTATCAATGTGATACATTTTGAATACCACTTATATGAAGATGAATATATCTCTAAGTATGAGTAAACAACACCTAACTAGGGGAGAATATGCATCAAGGGTTTTAACTGAGGATACATGGGAGAAATTTGTGATGGTGGGACCCAATATTTTGGTCACATCCCCATAGAAGACACATATGTACCTAAAACTCATTGTAAAGGAATCTATTATTACAAAAAATGACATAGTAGTTTCCCAGAACCATCCAGCTGTCATACATGAAAATTTTTCTTATATCACCATGCCACGAATGTGTGATTATCTGATCTATCTATGAAATGAAGAATTTTTGAATGACCTAGATCATTGGTAGAAGATTATCTCCAACCTCTACATTGATACTAATCCCATATATCTCAGATATCATAGTTAATGAGCCATATAGTAAGGTGTTACACCACCTTAGAAACCTATGACATTTATCCCAAATTTAGAACATTCTGATATAGTTGGATATTATCCCAACCAAACTCTAAATCTTTGATGTGATCCTCCTTTTTAAAAGGTGCATGGAGGCGCTTGTTGAAGCCCTCAAAATCCAAAAAGAGTTATATGAAGAGGTTACTGTACCCGATTTCTATGGAGTGGATACCATTAAAAATAGTTCCAGGTTTCCAACTCAATCATAGACTATGATTTGGAAGAGGTCATCTAGGGACACATTAGACACCTATATGTTTTGGGAAGACTCAATAATGTCAACATAAGAAGGTATCTTATAGAAAATGGTTCTAGGATCATCCTAATCTTAATTCAGTCCCTCTTATGCTTGGGTTATATATGAGAGGATATGTCTACCAAAAATCACACCATTCGATGGTATGATAAGAGTGAGAAATGACCTGCTAAGATGGTCAAACTTGAAACTCAGTTTGGGGATCTGATATTCAAATTCATGATTATGGTAATCCAGTAGGACACCACATACAATGTTCTATTCAGAATTCCCTTCCTTCACAGCCACATAATGTTATGCTTCAAATTTCATCTTTTTTTGAAATACCCCTTTAATGGAAAGGTCAGAATACTACATGGGGATAGTTTCCCCTTAGGTACATGTGAATCCAAATATGCTCGAGTATGATTCTATATAACTGAAGGAAAATAAAAAATTGTGGATGATGTAATCTAGGTTTTGGCCTTAATGGATTGAGTACTGCCCCTATAAATCCATGCAGTATGGTAAAAAATGACTATGTTCTCTCCCTGAATCTAGTTGAGTTAATACACTTGATTCTAGATGTATAATACCATTCTGTTCTTGGTAACAATTATAAATACAACAAGGGAAAAAATCACATTGTATTGAATCCAACAGTAAGGGATGATAATGCCTTTTATTATGGCCTCTCTCACATAGATGGTGATATAGATGCCCCCATATTTCCAAACTGGTCTGAAAATTACTCAATATACATAGAGGTAGAATAATATAAGGATGAAATTAGGATCACCCCTCATGTATTTGAGGAAGGCATCTACACCACCATTGATGAGGTCAAGAAGATAAATCTATGATTAGAAGATGACATGTGGGCTAAACTAATTAGTTCCACCATGACACATGGGGATCATGATATTTACATTGGATATATATGGAAAAAATATATATGTTTATTTATGATTATATAGAAATTCCCAGAGTGAATCTAGATGTGACTATGTGTCATATTGTCTTTCATGATGACCATCGATGCAAGAAGTTGGAATCCAGGATCTTTCACCCCTCTCATGTTACCAATGTAGAGATAGAAGTTAAAAAATTGATCCAATATTTTTTTAAGAGAATTGAAATACTCAATATGGATCTCCAACATTATCACTATTAAGAATAATATTATTGATATTGGGGTTTAAATCTATTTTAGATACCATAATTGACTTTAACCAAAGAATGAAATTACATTTTCCAACACATAACTATTGATCGATGCAACTGCTATATTCTAATCCCACTCCTTCATGGATAGTTACTCATGACACAACTAGATAAATATGAACCCTAAAGATCTGGAAACCACTACCATTAGATCACCAGAGGGGATATTCGTCTACCAGTTCATTCCCTTTTGATTAAAGAATGATGGAAATATATATCACTACTCCATGAATCATGTATTTATGTTTTTAATCATATGAATATCCAAATATTTTTTCGATGACCTTGTGGTAAAATACCAAAAATGATTTGATCACTTCAGAGATCTTTAAATAGTCTTAAACATGCTATGATATTATAATCGATTGATGAATCCATTAAAATGAACATTCATGGTAAAATCTTGGATGTCCCTTATAATTGTGGTATTCCATCATGACAGTGAGGTTGATCCTAAAAAAGACTAGTTCTATTCTAGAAATGATATCACCCCAAATTTTAATGAACTGAGAGGGATCCAAGAGTACCTCACCTATATTCGTTGTTTCATATAAAACATGGCTAGAGAATCTATCCCCTTCAACAAGATAATGGAAAAGGGGAAACCTATCAATGACATTGAGATGGCTAAAAATATGAAAACCCTACTTTTTTATTACATACCAAAACATGATTTATTACTTAAAACCATCACTTGATACAATATGGAAAATTGTGAGGTATAGTGTCTTTGGGGTTTAGAAATATTACATTACAAATGAAAACATGAAACACAACATATTTATTGAAAAATTCTTTTACATGACCACTACATTCCCTCATACATAGCATTGCATGGGATAACCAAAGGACATGCATAAGACAAGGGTGAGCTATAAAGCACAGTAAGGGAATAAACATGGAAAAACATGAGGAATACAATACAAATTAGAAAAGTGTAATATCAATGGAACACAATAGAAAAACGAATATAAAGGAATTATAAAGCATGATAATTATAACATGGAAATGTGGAAACAACACTTAACATTGAATTAGCATGAGCCAATGCTCATTGCATATGGAGCATGAGTAAACCCTCATTTCACTTGAATCACGAGTAAAAACTCATTTCAATTGAATTAGGATGAGTTAACACTCATTACAGATGACCTATCATGATACTATACTTTACCCAATGCATTGGAGCGCTATCAGGGCACACTGTCTTTAAACATTTCATTTCATGCATAAGTGTGCCACATAGATCATAAAACATGGATTTATTAAAAATAATTATTATTCCATGATAAAGGAATTTGAAATTAATACATAAAACTCTATAATCAATAATTAAATGTGTAGAAAGGTGAATAATCTTGATAGAGAAGTGGCCATGGAATTCATTACACATTGACTTTGGCTTGGAAAAACTTTGTGCAATTTCAGCAGCATAACGCCGTGACAAAAGAATTCATAAGAATGGTTGATTAGAGATAGAGGGGTGTCTCATAATATGTCCATGAAATGGACAGTAATGGGGTCATATAGATATATTTCTCAAAAATTATAATAGATTTAGATTCATGATACAAAATAATTGCTTGAATATAAACGAGGAGAGAGAAATTCAACTCGGAATTTCGGTATAGTAAAGGGTGTACATGGCTGGAATTTAATGAGAGATAAAGAGGTATCTAATCATTTAAATCTAAATAAGAAAGTATGGGTGATGTTATAAATCATACCACAACATTTATAATTTTAAATAAAAGGGTATACCAATATTAAGAAACATGGATAAAAAGAGAAAGTTAGGAATCCCTTACATGGAAGTGTGATCCAAAAGGATTGGGAGAGGCTTGAGAGAAGCTTCATGGGAGATTGGGGCACCCTGGGAGGATTATAGGGAGAGGTGGAATATTTTGGACAAACTATAAATTCTTTGAGTGAATAGGAAGAAAGAGTTTGGGTGTGTTTATATAGGGAAGGAGAGGGAATTATTTATTATTTATTTTTGGGACACCAGACATTAAACTAATCAAAACCACAAACCAGCCCATGATTTTTGCCCATGTAATTTTCCAAAGGGTATTGGAAGACAATATTTTATAAGGCCCATGTCCGAACTTATTAAAATAATAGGGTTGCTTATGTGGAGGTGAGTCACACTCTCAAGGAAAACAATTTAAAAAGACAAAATATTTTATAAACCATGAACGAGCCACTAAAGTTTTATAAAATAAATAAAACAAACACTAAATCACATTACTTTTATGGTAAAAAATATATTGTCCAAAAAAAATTTCATAGAATTTTATTACATCACATTGGGTCATTATGATGTCATAAAACACATTACATATTAAAACAGTATTTAAATTTTACCCAAAAATCTTATTGTCTCAGAAAATTATAAAAAACCTATATTGGATAATTTCAATGTCCTGATTCCAAAAATAATATTCATTTTATCTAAATAATTTTCTAAATATGTGAATTTTTACTTTTCAAATAAAAAATTACTTATCAAAAATTCATGGGGTTTGACAAAAACAGCTTTTAAACCTTAATAAAAATTACAATTGCATCCATATAATTATAAGATAATTTGTATTTAATAAAAATTTATATAATAATAATAATAATATTTTATTAAAAGGTTATTTAATTCAATAATACATTAATTCATCAAAATAGATTTCATAGTTAAATATTAACTAAATATTCAATTTGTGCTTTAAAAACTATTTACAAAGTAACAATAATGAAAAGAATGTATATTCTCTATACAATAATAATTTACATAATCATGGTACTAGGGTCTTGTTTCATAACCCCTTAAAAACCTGCATAAGACCTTAGGGTAATGTGTGTGATGGTGGTAGACTCTCGGGGTGGCTTGGATAACATTGATCGAGTGGTAATCTCTATCAACATCCACTTATCACATAAGTTGTTCCACTCGAGATTAACATTTTCCAGCATGGCTTGGGTTTGGTCAAGAGCGAAGCCCAATGACGCCACCTCATTTCTGAGCTTTGAAAAATGGGCTTTGTATGGGGCATGTCTACTGGTTGAGGCCATCAAATCTTATGTCTGAGTAAATTGGACTTGTTAAAGCCCTATATTTATACTAATCCTGTCATCACTGTTCAATGACTATATTAGCAACAGTCACAATTCTTAATGTTATTTTAAAATCCAAAACATAGAACCAAATTAGTGCATACTTTTCACATAACCATAATAAGACATTTAAATAGATGAAGAGGAATTTTCATTAATGATTTTTGGGTCGTTAAAATCATCCCCCTTAAGAAATTTCTCTCTCCAAATTTCTTTTTCCACACTAAAATAGATGTTGTTAACTATTCTAAATCACTACTTATGATTCCCATGTCACATTATCAAAATTTTGGTTTCTCCAAAACACCATGACGAGCGGAATTGTCTCCTTCGTAGAAGTTATTATTTACGATCTAAGATCTTCACTGGTTGCTTCTCATAAGAAATATCATCCTCTAGTTGTACTACCTCTAAAGAGTGTACATGTGAAGGGTCTAGAATGTACTTCCTTTAGAGGGATGCATGATAGACATCATATAAATTGTCCATGGTAAGTGGAAATGATAGTTTAAAGGCCACAACCCCAAAAAGACCAATAATATCGAAGGGACCAATGTACCTAGGACTTAACTTTCCCTTCTTTCCAAACCTCATGAACTTCTTCCATGGAGATATGCATAGAAATACTGTGTCTCTAACTTTAAACTCAAGGTCTCATCGATGGTTATCTGCATAACTGTGTTTTCGACTCTAGGATGACTTGATTTGCTGCTGAATGGTTTTCACCATCTCCACCATTTCTTCATCCATTGTTGGTCTTAATAGCTTATTATCACCGACTTCATCCCAACATGTTAGTGTTCTAAACCACTTCCCATAAAGGACATCATAAAGTTCCATTCATATGATCGAGTGGAAATTGTTATTATAAGTGAATTAAACCAGAGGAAGATGTTGATCCCATCCTTCTTTAATGTCCATTGAACCAGATTTTAACATATCTTCAAGTGTCTAAATAGTTTTCTCAGATTTTCCTTCAGTTTGAGGATGATAGGATGTAATAAAGTTCAGTTCATTATCTAGATCATGTTGATGAATCTTCCAAAAAATAGAGGTGAATCTTGGATCTCAATTAGATACAATTGATAGTGGTACTCCATGAAGCCTTACAGCTTCCATGGTATATATTCATTCCATTTGATCCAATAAGTAATACTTTCGAATTGAAATAAAGTGTTCATAATTTTTAAGAGGATCCACAACAACCTACATTGCATTGTCGACTTTGTATGTATTCATATTTCTGGTGACAATGACCATGGTGATGTTCTTCCATTTCCATTCTTGTATGGGAAATGGTTGCATCATCCCCATAGACTTCTGCCTCGTTGCCTTCACTTGTTGACACAATAGGAACATTCATGTATACTCAGTTATCTCCTTCTTCATATTATCCCACCAATAATTCTCTTAGAGATCTAGATATATAGTTGTGTTTCCTGGGTGAATAGTGAAACCTGAACTATGTGTAACATTCAAAAGTTACTTCTTCAGCTCCAAACTTGACAGAACACATAGTCTTTTCCCAAATCTCTCAATTCCTTCTTCATTAACATTGAACTATGAGGATTTCCCATTTTGGATAGCTTCCACATTCTTCAAAATTCCCGTATCATCCTTTTCAGCATCATTTAACTTTTCCAAAAGAGACTTTTGTTTAATCATTTTTTAATTGATTTATGATGTTCTCTTCTTTATAATTCCCATGTCCATCTTTATAAAATCTTGAAATATTGGATCATTCTCAATGCTCATCAATGATAGAATTCCTAAGTCCTTTCTACTTAGAGCATCTTCCACCTTGTTCGCTTTCCTAGGGTGGCAATGGATTGAGAAATCATATTCATTAATCATCTCTAACCATCTTCATTGGAGCACGTTCAAATCTTTCTGGGTGAATATATACTTGAAGATTTTGTGGTATGTATATATTTCACACTTTTTTCGCAAAGAGATAATTCTACCAAATTTTTAAAGAAAATATCACTACAGCCTACTCTAGATCATGTTTTGGATAGTTCTGTTGATGAAATTTCAATTACTTTGAAGCATAGGCAATGAATTTGTCATTTTTCATCAACACACAGCCCATTCCCTTCTTCAAAGCATTACTAAATACCAAAAAAAGTTATCCTCTTATGGGTAATGTGAGAATGGGTGTAGTGATAAGCCTCCTTTCAAATCCTTGAATCTTTCTTCACATTAATCACTCCAAGAAAACTTTACTCCCTTCCAAATTACCTTTCCAATAATATTGGACAATTGTGAAAATTTTCCCAGAAATCGTCGATAATATCCAGCTAACCCCAAAAAAACTACAGATATTTGTTACCAATGTTGGCCTTGACCATCCCTCTATTGTAGCATTCTTGGAGGGATCCACATATATCCCATTTCTTGTGATGATAAGAACCAAGAATGAGACCTCCTTTAACCATAACTCACACTTTTTGAACTTTTCATAGAATTTCTCATTCCGCAAGTTCTCTAGTACAATTCTTAGATTCTCCTCACGATCCTCCATGGTTTTGGAGTATATTAGAATATCATCTATAAATACTACCAAAAATTTGTTGAGGTAATCTTTAAAGACTCTATTCATCAAGTCCATTAATATTGTTGGAGAATTAGTGAGTCTGAAACACATTACTATGAATTCATAGTGACCATATCTTTTACAAAAAGCAGTATCGAAGATATCTTCCTTCTTCACACTTACTTGATAATATCCCGACTGTAAATCTACCTTGCAGAAGTTTTGTGCTCCATGCAGCACATCAAATAAGTATTCAATTTGTGGAAGAGGATCCTTGTTCTTTATCATGATTTTTGAGATCACGATAATCAATGGAAAAGTTCATTGATCCATCCTTCTTCTTGACAAAGAGGACTAAAGAACCCCATGGTGAAGCACTTGGGCGTATAAACCCTTTATCCCGATTCTCATGTAGTTGTTTATTCAGCTCCTCAAGCTCCATAATAGCCATTCTATATGGAGTCTTGAATATTTGTAATGCCCCAGGTATAAGGTCAATTGAGAATTCAACATCTTTTATAGGACGGAGACTAGTAAATTACTCGGGAAACACTTCACTGAATTCCTTCACAATAGGCATGTCTTCATGGATGGTTGCCTCCATAGAATCAATCATCCGAGCCAAATACATGTTCTCATAGTGCAGTAAAATCCATGCCTAATATGAAGGAGCTAAAGAAGATTCATCTTCCTCCTTAGAAATGTATAAAATCGGGGGCCGATTCTCCACCTGGAGAGTGATTTCCCTCTCATAGTAATTTATGTTGGCTCTATATAGGGAATGTCAATCCATGCCAAGAATTGCATCAAATTCCACCAGAGGGAGTATGATGAGGTTTTCTGGGAAGTTCAATACACTGATTATGACAGGAGAGGAGTTATATTTATGGGATGAAATGATTTCTCCATTTTCTGTACTCATCGACCTCTTTAAATCGATTATTTGTGATGGTGTGTGGATTTTTCTACTAAAAATTTTGGATATAAAAGATTGCAAAGAAATATGGACAATAACCCTTCCATTCACTTATTGATCATGGTTATACTCTATCCAATATAAACTTTGGTATGGGTATTTTTAAACTATTAAACACATAATGTGGAATCCAAAGACAAAAACAGATGACAAATAAATAGATTTTATTTACATAACTTATGAATCTATTGGAATCAATCTATGTTAGATAAGATCTAATTTCTAACATGCATTATAATGAGAATTTTTTATTCACATAATGATGGTTTTTACTCAGCTTGAGAATTTACCAAATCATATCCCCCAGGAGTGGAGTAACAATGACTGTAGTAAGGACTATTGTTGTGTACCAGGATACCTTGGGTCAAGCCTGAAACATCGTTTTGGGGTTTTCACCCATAGGTTTATCTATTCTAGAGCCGCCTCTACCTGCTCGTATCCTGATGTGGATTTATTTTCCTGATAAACCACTTACTCAATACCCACCAAAACATAGGGTTGTTTTTATCATACATAGTCTTGTCTCTAAGGCTTCACTAGGGTTTTCTAATCCTAATCCCATAAATAACTAAACCTATCATCTGATACCAACTTTGACAAACCTTATTTCTTATTACATACTTAAACATGATTTATTAAATAAAACCATCACTTGATACAACATGTAAGGTCGAGAGGTATAGCTTCTTTAGGGAATATGAACATTACATAACAACTTAAAAAATTAAACATAACATATTTATTGAAAAACATTTTTTACATGACCACTACATTCCCTAGTACATAGCATTGCATGGGATAACCTGAGGACATGCATAAGAAAGGGTGAGCTATAATGCCCAGTAAAGGAATAAACATGGAATAACATGAGGAATAAAATACATGTTAGATAGTAGGCATATCAATGGGGAATAAGAGAAACATGAAATTATTTTTAAAAGGACAGATAACATTAATGACGAAGATCAGCATACGTACATAGGCAAATCAATGAAGGGAAATTGTCCAGCCAGAGCTGGTTGTCATCAAAGGGGCCTGAGGCTCCCAGATGATGGGCCGCATTGTTTTCTTCCCTTTTGGTAAAGGAGAAGGTGCAGTAAGAAAATCCATGGAGAAGTGAGTGAATTCTCTTGATGATGAAGTCAAATGACTGGAATTCGGCATCATTGTGGTTAATAGCATCAATTACGGTGAGGCAGTCAGACTCAATGATGATATCTACCCATCCAAATTCTATAACGAGCATCATACCTGCAAGGATGGAAGAGGCATCAGCTACTATAGGTTCCCAGAAGGCATGATGTGATTTATATTTTGCTGCAATGATTAGCCCCAGATGATTTTAGGCCAGGAGACCAAGAGCAACAGGCTCATCCTTGGGGAGAGACGCATCCACGTTTAACTTAAGAATAACTTCCGTTGGGGGATTCAAATGAGTGGATATGAGGGGGTAACACCAGTCATATAATGTTCTTTGTGGTCCTTCCAGCTCTCAATCCATGAAACGGACCGTTCAATCCAGAATTCAGGTGGTTTATGAAAGTGGTGAAAAACATCGTCGTTACGTTGAACCCAAATTATTCAGGCCAAGCTGAAAAGGGAACATGCATTATATAAAGAGAGAAAGGATAACCATTGCATCAGAAGATCGGGGAGGTCAGAGGAAATTTCCAGTGAAGCATCTGAAGCCAGACCCCATTTATTCCAAATTTCCATAGATCCTGGGTAGTGAATGATGGTGTGCAAAGGAGTTTCTGGAATATTCGGGCATAAAGGGCAGGACTCAGCACGGTCCATATATCGGTAGAAGAGAAGGCTCATGGTAGGGAGGGTTCCCATGCACACCTACCACCAAATTGGCATATTTTTGGGTGGAAGTTGAGCTTCCAAAGCGATTTCCATGGTCCATCTTCTCGGTCGATAGAGTGGTTTCCAAGAGCAAGTCTGTAACCGGATCTCACCGTGTAGTCACCCGAAATGTCATTGGTCTAGAATAGATGGTCAAGACCTGCATCTGGGACCCAAGGGATGATCAGGATAATTCTATGGTCTCTTTCATTAAACCGTTCATGGATCTTTTCCATACACCACCCCAGTCCCCGGTCTGAAATGATTTAGCTGACAATGGCGTCTTGAAGACCTAGTTTGGCAGGGGATATATCCCACATACAATCCTTATAGATTAGCCAAGGATTGCTCCAAATAGTGATAGATGATCCATTCCCAATCCTCCAGCCCAACCCTTTTTCCTAGAGATTTCGGGCTTCCCAAATGCTTCTCCAGAGGAATCTAGGACAGGGGCCCATAGAGGAAACCTGGATGTCTGTGTAGGGAAAGTACTTAGCTCGGAGTACCCATGCAAAGAGAGATGATTGACAGTTAATAAGAAGCCATCCTTGATTGGCCAAAACTGTGCCATTGAAGAGAAGAAGATTTTGGAATCCCATCCCTCCCTCCGACTTGGATTTGCAGAGTTTCTCCTCGGCCATCTAGTGGGGTATATTCCTTCCATCATTTTCCCTCACCAGATGTTGGTAGTATGTGAATGGATCTGATTGACGATGGCCATAGAGAGCTTAAACAGGGATAGAAAATAGCTGGGGATCGACTTGATGACAGATTTAATGAGGGTTTCTTTTCCTGGTTTGGAGATGTTTTTTGGGGTCCAGCCTTGAATTTGTTTCTCAATTCTGTCCACCATAGATGCAAAGATTTTTTTTTGGACCGGTAAATGACCATGACTAGGTTGAGATACTTCTAGTGTTTATTGACCATATGGATGCCTGCGAATGCACAAAGTTCATCTCTCTTGGAAAGAGGCACCCCTGCGCTGAAGGAGATTTCTGATTTGTTGTGATTGATAGACTGTCCAAACGTCCTCTCATACTGCTGGATCACAAGGCTGATCAAACGACATTCATTTAGAGTTGATCTGTAGAAAATAAGGTAGTCATTGATGGAGAAGATATGCGACACTGATGGGATTTAATAGAAGACCCTTCCCCATGAATTGATTTAGAGGATGCCACCCTGAAAAAATCAGTAGAAAAAACATCAGCCACCATGTTGAAGTGAAATGGGGAGAGGGGATCTCCCTGGAATTGGCCTCTGGTTGGGGCCAATCCTCAAGTGAGATCCCCATTGACATTGATTCTGAAGGAGATGGTCGATATGCAGTGAATGACTATATCTGTCCATTTAGTGGAAAAACCAATTTTCATCATCATGACACTAAGGAACTGCAATTCCACTTTATCATTGGATTTTTTCATATCTAGTTTCCAGGCCATGGTTCCTCTTTTTGAGGTGGAGTGTGTTTTCATAGAGTGTAACACTTCATGGTCCACAATTTCATTATCAGTAATCGGTCTATTGGCCATGAAGGCACTATGGTTTTTGGAGATAATATTAGGAAGCCATGGGCATATCCGATTGACGAGGATTTTTGAGAAGATCTTATAAGAGACATTGCAGAGGCCGATAGGTATAAAATCAAGGATATCCATAGGTTTCTTGATTTTGGTAATGAGGACGAGGACGGTTTCGTTGATTGCGGAAATGCATGTCTTCCCCGCCGAATTTTTTTATATCATTTTTTGGATTTCGAGACCGATGATGTGCCAGTATTCTTTAAAAAATAGGGCGTGGAATTCATCCGGTCTCGGGGCCATAGAGGGGTAGATATGTTTCAAAGCCAGGCATATCTCGTCATTCGTCACATCTTTGGTAAGCTGTCGATTGATCTCCTCGGTGATCGTTGGTTTGATGCATTCTTCCACCTCAGCAGAGATAATAGGAGTTCCTGTTGAGAAAAGGTTCTAGAAGTACCATGTAAATGTTTTGTGAATTCCAATCGTGTCTAAAACTTTTCTTCCATCAGGTTGTGAGATACACATGATAGAATTTTTCTGGCACCTAGCTGAAGCTTTCTGGTGAAAATACCTTGTATTAGAATCTCCTTCATTAATGTGGATGTTCCACACCCACATATCCCAGAAGATTTCATTAACTTGTGGGGCCACATCCAGAAAGAGAAACATGAACATAAAATAATGAAAAATCATGATAATCATAACATCGAAATGTGGAAGAAACACTTAACATGGAATTAGCATGAGCCAAGGATTATTCCACATTGAGCATGAGTAAACCCTCATTGCACTTAAATAATGAATAAAATTTCATTGAAATTGATTTATCATGAGTCTACACTCATTTCACATGACTTATCATGATACTATACTTTTCCCAATGCATTGAATCGCTATCAGGGCGCACCCTCTTTAAACATTTCATTTCATGCATAAGTCTGCCACATGGATAATAAAACACAGATTCATTAAAAATAATCATTTATTACATGATAAAGGAATGTTGAATTAATACATAAAACACTATAATAAATAAGTAAATTTTCATAAAGGTGAATACCCATGATAATGAAATTGGCATGGTATTCATTGCACAATGACTTTGTCTTGGAAAATGTTGTGCAATTTCAGCAGCATAACAACGTGACATAAGAATTCATAAAAAATGTTGACGAGAGATAAATTGGTGTCTCATAATATTTACATGAAATGGACAGTAAGGGGGTCATATAGATACATATCCCAACAATTTTAATTAAATTTAGATTCATGATACAAAATAATTTCTTAAATATAAATGAGGAGAAAGAAATTCCTTTCGGAATTTCGGCATAGTAACGGGTGTACATGGGAGGCATATAATTAGAGAGTAAGGGGTATCATATCATTCATACATAAAGAGGGCGGTATGGGGGAGGTGATAAATCATACCCCAACGTTTATTAGTTTAATCAAAAGGGCATAACAATATTAATAAAGTTGGATAAAAAGACAAAGGTAGGAGCCCCTTACTTGGATGTGTGATCCCAAAATCTTGGTAGAGGCTTGAGAGAGGATTATTGGCAGCTTGGGGCACCATTGGGGGATTCTAGAGAGAGGAGGTAAGATTTTGGATTAACTAGAAAGGCTTTGCGTGAATATTATGTGGGAGATTGGGTGGGTTTATATAAGAAATGAGAGAGAATTATTTATTATTTAGGTTTGGACACCACAAATTAAGCAAATCAAAACCACATATCAGACCATGGATTTTTCCGATGGTGTTTAACAAAGGGTATTGGAAAACAATATTTCATAATGCCCATAGACAATCGTATTGAAATAGTAGTGTTTCATATGTGGAGGTGAGTCACACTCTCAAGGAAAACAATTTAAAAAGGAAAAATGTTTTATAAGTCATGAAGGGTCCACTAAAGCTTTGTAAAATAAGTAAAACAAACTCTAAATAATATTATTTTAATGGTAGAACAATTACTGTCTGAACATACTATTTATAGTATTTATCACATCACTATTGGGTCATTATGATGTCATAAAACACATTATATATTTAAGCGGTAAATAATTTTTACCCAAAAATTTGACTGTCTTAGAAAATTATGAAACTTTCACCATTGGATAATTTCAACGTCCTGATTCCAAAAATAATATTCATTTTACTTAAATAATTTTCTAATTATGTGAACTTTTACTATTAAAACAAAAACCGACTTATCAACAATTCATTGGTTTTTACAAAAACAACTTTCAAACATTAATAAAAATTACAGTTGCATTCATATAATTATACGATCTTTTAAATTTAATAAAAAGAAATTTATTAATAATAATAATATTTTATTAAAATATTATTAAATTAAAAAATACATTAATTCATCAAAATATATTTCTTAGTTGAATATTAACTAAAAATACTATTTGTGCTTTAAAAAATATTTACAATGTAACAATAAAAAAAATAATGTATATTCTCCATACAAGAATAATTTAAATAATAATTATACTAGGGTATTGTTATATAACCCCTTAAAACACCTGCATATGACCTTAGGGTATGGTTCCCGATGGTGACAAACTCTTGGGGTGGCTCGGATAACATTGCTCAAGTGGTAATCTCTATCAACATCAACTTCTCCCATAGGCGGTTCCACTCAAGCTTTATATATTCAATCTTAGCTTGGTAATGGTTAAGAGTGGGGACCAATGATGCCACATCCTTTTTGAGCTCCAAAAATTGTCTTTGTATGGGTCGAGTCTACTGGATGAGGAAATAACTTCCTTTTTCTGAGTAAATTGGATTTTTTAAAGCCCTATATTTATACTAATCATGTGATCACTATTCAATGGCTATATTAACAACAGTCACAATTCATAACGGTATTTTAAAATCCAGAACTTAGAAACAAATAAGTGATTAAGTTTTAAAAAACCATAAAGAA
Source organism: Viscum album (assembly GCA_963277665.1). Taxonomy (NCBI): domain Eukaryota; kingdom Viridiplantae; phylum Streptophyta; class Magnoliopsida; order Santalales; family Viscaceae; genus Viscum; species Viscum album. Next base: position 1,473,500,391 of record OY728158.1, read on the forward strand.
GACATTTAAATAGACCAAGAGGTATTTTCATTAATGATTTTTTGGGTTGTTACAAAAAAAATCCTTTAGTTTTCTAAAGTATCACTTTTTACACCCACCAGTCTTGATTACACCAGTGGAAGGAAATCCACTCATCCTATATGTGGATTTAAAGGATAACTCATTAAAAAACCTCATTGGACAAAAGAATGATGCAGGAAATGAGAATAGTCTCTACCACCTCACTTGAATGATGCTATGAACCGAGGAACAATACTCTGATGTCAAGAAGAACCACTACACAATAATATTTGCAATCAAAAAGCTAAGGCATTACTTGAAGCACGAAAAATTCCACTTCGTATCCAGTATTGATCAACTCAAGTGCATCTTTTTCGTTCCTGTTTTCATTGGGAATTTGGCCCAACAGTTGGTCATTATAAAAAATGTTCCATTCAATTCACGTCATAGAAGTCACAAAAATTACAGACCCTGGTTGATTTCCACATGACAGAACCCTATCCAGAAAGCACAATAGTAGACATCGATCTTCCAAATTAATAGGTTTTTTATTCCCAAGACACTCCCCCAACATGGAAGATTTATTTTTATGTCTCTTCCTAGAGTCTTATCAGATAGAGAGTAAAAAACCAAAGACTTAATTGGGTCGGATTAGGGATATTTATTTCTCTAGAAAAAAGTAATTTTTCCCTAATAATTCACACTATCTGAATGTTACCCAATTAATTGGGGAAAATACTAGGACCACATTACTAGATTGGTATTATCCCTAAAGTTGTAAATAGTCATCATGGTCATCAATGGATATTATATTCTAGTGATAAAGAAAATCAATTGAGAATATGAAATTAAAAAGGAAGAACTATACCACCTTAATGGAAACATTGAGGGATGAATCAAAGAGTAAAATTTGGATCCCACATTACATCATGTTACCTAATCATATAATTCTCATGACAACATATTGTCTAATGCATCCATTTTCCTAGTTGACCCAAATCTGGAGGACATAGTCTTCGCTTGATGCACCAAAGAATTGTATCATTGATCACCATCTGTGACATGGAATAAATCAATCAAGTAAGTACCCACCTTAAGTGTGATAGTCTAGTATCAACCCCTGGATGGATTAAACCAATAATAGGTTATCACAAATGTGGGTCTCTCCCTATAGATCGATGAGTAAGGGAAAAAATTCAATGGATAGAAGTGAAAATTAACAAGCGGTATGGTTCAAATGAGCAAAAATCCTTCTACAAGAGATAATTTAATGGAATTATCCTCAAATGAATAGTAGAAACATAATTTTTTTTCATCATGAAAGAAGTTAATGTGATAATCTATTATTCTCATCAATCTAGAACTAGGATCTCCCACCAAATCAAGAGGTTGGGACACTACTAGAAAACCATTATACAATATTGTGTGGAATTCACCTGGAAAATTCATGCATTCTAGAACCATGAAAACATCATCCATCAACCCTCTGAATCTATACATATAGCTAAATATTCATGGAAAATTCTTGTATGGGGAATGCGTGTTGTGAGTCCATATCTCCATAGCCTTAGATATGAAATTCATGTATATCCTTACTTCTACCAACTTCCTATCCAATGGGATGATGTAATTACTCTCCATGAAATCTGGATGAAACATAACATTGACTTTGTAAAGTCTCACATCATCTATTCGTTCTAGTTCCCTCACAAAAAAAACAGACAGACAACAACATCAACTTTTATTCTACAGGGTTGAGCAAATTGTTCCAGGAGTGCATAATTAGGGCAAATAACACTTCTCGATATCAAGAAGAAAAAAATGAATAGATAAAGGAATTAAATAAAACTCTATAAAATAGAAAACAAAATATGGTGAATAAGGACAATAAATCCTAGCTGGAAAATATATTCCATGCTTTATTGGCCTACCGTATTTCCACCCATAATTATACACAAGAAACTCTGTAATCATTCTTTACGGGACCGAGGCTCTGTTACCTATAGATTTATATCTCTCTTAACTCCAAATAAATTTTTTTTTGAAATCTATCAGATGATAAAAAATATGAAAATAATAATGGCTTGATGAGAATCGGTTTTGTACACTGTACATACATTAACGTCTTTCAAAATAAGATCACATGTGCCTTTAATAAAATTACATCATCCGTTTTTTCCAAGGATAACAAGTATTGGCTCCCAGGGACCCAATAATAACAGGAAAGAAGCCTCTGAAATTATAACCTAAATAAAAAGGGACTTATTTTACACATAAGCTCTATCAAAATGGAGACTCATCCCAATATAGAATGGATGGGTAGTGGTTCACACCCCCCTCCCCCACCAATGAAATACTTCTTAAGAAAAACATTTCATAGATATCATTATGTCTCATCTCCTAGAATTAAAACATTTAATTTCACAAAACCTCATGACCTGAACACACAATGTTAAATGTACAGATAATGTATTAAATAAATGATGCTAAACTGTATGGAATTAATTTGGGTTTCATGATGATAAACTACACAATTTCAACAAGATAAAATTATGTTAAATAGTAGGGAACCATTTTGGAAGAAAGATGATACACTAGACAACATACTTTATCCATACTTAATGAAGTTAAACTACGTGAATCAATAATGTCCCTATTCATTCATTATAGGTGAATCTATTACTCACCATAAGACAATAAACTTAACGGATGAAGTCCTCACCAAATGACATTAAACTGAAGAAAAATCCTTATCTTTCCAATGATTCACCTCATACGTGTAATATCTATGTGGAGGGAAAATGATATTCCATTGTCCCTATTTGAGAGTCAAACCCACATTGGATATATTTTCACCCAATAACTCTATGTGTGTTGATTCTAGAATCACATGATACTATGTGGTGATGACTCCTCCATTCTTGGCCCTAGTCACAATAGTCATTTCCTTCCAATTTGGGTGACCAACGTCCTCACTACAAGATGATAAACTCTACGGATGATGTCCTGACCATATGACTTTTAAATACATGTGTTTTTAGAACAGAATATACCTTGATTTACGTTCAAAAGAGATACGTAGGGACTCTTAGATCCTATATCCTTTCCTACCCACTACATCCCATAGAATTTCCCTATATATCCTTTAATGTCCTCCATAACATGAGAATCTCTTTCCATTTTTTGTTTCTTAAACCAAGCATATCTCACATTAGTATCTTAGTTTTGGTAAAGGATCTCCCCAAATGTATTAGGAATATCATCCCATGGAAGTTTTATCATTGTTTCCTAACTATATGATGTTAAACTACATGGGTGATGTACTTTTCATATGATAATAAACTACATCGGTTTCCAGAACTATGTGTTTCTTAATTCTCAAAATCATATGATTTGTTATGAAACATGAATCTCCTATATCAAGCCATCTATAATAATAGAAATAAAAATTTTCTACTCACAACATATGATTCAGACATATGTAAATATTTTTTTCAAGAACTATGTGTGGATTCACTCCATTCATCTCAAGATACTTATTGATTCTAGAATCTCCAATATATGTCCCATCTAAAATAATAAATGGAATCAATTCCACCCTCATCACATGGGTCAAACAACAGTAGAGTGTTCCACATTCAAGAACTACATGTGTCTAGATTCTTGTCCTCACATGATACATTGTGATGCCCATATCTCATATTCATGGGTTCATCTACTATAAAGAAAACTATTCCCTTCATCACTGTCTATGGGTTAGACCTCCTCAAGGACCCCCAACTGTATTGGGGTTGAGTCATATAATCTTATTTCAGATACATATGAGTTATATATTCATGTTTACTACTTGTGTATGTAATATGTGTTGGACAATGTTTCATGTTAGTTCCCACATCCATATAGAATTAATTTAAACTACAAAGAAACAAATATTTTCTTATTGCATGACATTAAACTGCAAGGAAAATATCTTAGTTTCATGAAATTAAAACTAAAAAACAAATACATCCCATCTACATGATTTTAAAATATTTATACCATCAACCATTTTTATACCCTATCAAAGGATCATAGGAACCTGACCCCAATCAACCAAATTATGAGGTGATACCATCATATTTTAATCTTCATAGTCCAGAAATAAAACTTCAAATAATGAGAAGCTTATTTTTCCACAAACCGTTCATGGTCCATGGAATGTAATGTAGATATATCTTCATGAGAATGTTATCGATGTATAAGGGATTATACATAGAAACTATAGCCATCTTGGATTTGTAAGAAGGGATTTGTAATCCTTGTGAGCATGAATTCACTATGGAAGAACCCATCACCTCAATGCATTCTAGGTTATCCCTAACATGATTTTCCTATATCATTACGCACGACCTAAGAATACCAATCCACAATGTACAACATTCTCATCTGCTTATGAGAAAGACATTGGAGTACTCTTGACCTTAGTTTTCTTAAGTGTGCTTTTTGTAACATTCCCCTCATATTAGGTCTATTTACATCATGACGATAATCTGTTTTCACATCTATCAAAGTAGTATGCCCTTAAAATCAATAATTCAATGGTCCAAGTAATATAGCTATAAAATATAAGAAATAGAGAAAAAAACCATTTCATGCTGAAACCCTAAAAGGATAGTCTTATTGGAATTCGTTTTAGTTCGTGTTAAAATCATAATCTTTAATAATTAGTAAAACAAATTAGTGAGTAAAATAATAAGAAATAAAGATAACAACCATTACCTTTTAACCCTAGTGAAAGTAGAATCTATGCTTGTTGGACCCCCATGTCCTGAAAAAGGTTGGAGTAATGGTTTTCACATCCCTTCACTATGATATTGTGTTAATTAGGAAGTGAAACATCTTTTATGGTGCATAAAAATTTATTAAATTTTATCTTTTTCATAAATTAAATTTATGTAATTGATGTTTAAATATGGACTACATTCCCATCAAAGGCTAGTAAAATTGAAATTATCTTTTGAACGGACCATCAGATCCCATGAAGGCCCCCTTAAATCACAAAGATATCTTCCTGACCCCATGGATTAGTAAAGGCTCATACCATCACTGATGGTAAACCTGTACCAACCGGTTCCCACATCTAGTCAGCTCTAATATTCCTATTCCCTGATTTAAAATTCTCACAACAAGACTATTATATCGTATTCGACATCCTCAATATTATGTCACCCTATTTTGCACCCATTATCAATGTAGGCACACAACACTCCATTATTGAACATTTATATGGCTCACATGCTACGATTCAAAACCAATGGGTGTAGGGATAAAAATTCACTATTATATAGTCTAACATTCCTAGGGTTCCATAATCCTTCCTAGATTACCTTTATTTATTTATAAACCCACTTCTCTTAGATGTTTGAGTCTACATAAATAATTCATGGCCCTTGGAAAAGAGTATTGATCATCATTTATTTACCAAACTATCAACACATAAGGGCTTCAACCTACCAACTAAAAGAATATGCTCCTTACATGAAAGGTTCCCAAATCATTATGATCCTTGATAACATTATGAAAGAACCTAGAATCTCATAGCTTAATGGGTCATTCCCAGAAGGTCTTCCCCAAATAATATTCATTAAATCAAACATCTGGGTTATAAACAAAGTCACCGACATTCCAACTATCTAGATGTACCTAGCTTCCCTAGTATTTCTCCCTTATCCATTGTCATTACCAAAAATCCCCCATGAACCATTGAAAATAGTGTATACACTACTATTTTACAAAAAAACTGACACATAAGATATTTGACATACCAACTAGATGGACCCCTTCCTTGTAGGAATAGAGCTCTAACCCTCATGATCCTCAGCAACACCATGAGTTAACTCTGCATCCTTTGGTGTTTTGGTCCATTACTAGAATGTATGAACTATATTCCAATATCATCTCTCATGTATTTGTATCAAGACATTAAACTGCATTGAATTCCATGGTTTGGGCTATATAACCCTAAACTATTGTAATAGAAGGTCTAATATTAAACACCCTAAACTAAAAAAATATAAGGCCTACGATAAAAGACACTAAAATGCATCCATAGAAGTTATGATCTAAAATAACCTAAACTAAAAATACAAAAGGTCTAAGGTGAGTAACCCTAAACTACATCAATAAAGGTCTGAGCTAAGGGACCCTAAACTACAGTGATAGATGTTCCAATCCAACTGACCCAAAAATTATAGATATAGAAGGTCCAAGATAGAACAACCAAAACAAAAGCATAATATAATTATTAGTAAGGAGAGAAAAAAGGAACTTCTATGGACCACAATATGGCATTAAAAAATTATGTTATTCGCGCTAAGTCCACAATATTTGGAAAAAGACAGAACAACCTCCCTCTAAGACATAAATTCCAACTAGATTATCCTTCTATGAATCAGGTAATATCAATATATACAAAGAACATTTATCAGTGATCAATATCATGTTGGTGGGAATTCAATATCAATTATCAATAAAAAATTTTATGATTTTAATATTCAGATCCAATAATTAAGTTTTACTTGATATAATGAAAAGGATGTGAATCATTAATGGATTATGTGACATTATATCAACAAAAATTCATTCACATCATGAATAAAATGGAAATATACAACAAAAAATAATATTTTACAGATATATTCCTTGATATCATGAAAAAGGAGTAATCTCCATATTTTTCATTCTCTCCAAAAATTGCATAAAAAATACATATTAGCAATCGAAATATGATAAGATTCCATCATCTGAGTTGGAGAAGTCATCAAGATAATCATAAGAAATTTCAATGGACTATTGAAGTGTCTTCTTCAATGAATCATCTACTATAACCGTAGGATAAAATGTCTCAATCAAATTTGACATCTCATGAACCCTTTTTGAGTGGTCTCTAGAAAGCAATATGACATAGAAATACAATACATCGTGTGAGCCATGGTCTATATACACCACCATATCTACATAGTCAGAATGTACACTTGGGATTAAAGAATAGATATAAATTTATGGCCCTATTCAAATGACTCCCAAGATCCCTTCACTAGTTTGGTCAAGGAATCCCTATTATCAAGACTGTGCAAGTCTCTCTCATTAGAAAGAATAATTTTCTGCTCTATGGTGATTTACCTCATCATATCATATAATGATTGATGATCGATACCACCCACACCAAAATCATGGAATATATGTAAATGGTATTCCTCTTGGTTGAAAAATAGGCCAAGAGGAATGTTAGTGTTTAGAGTATGGATCTAATTCTATATCATCCTACATTATGTTAGAGATTATGTGTCTTATGTAGTGGGTGTGTCAAAAGTGGGACAATCAGTTGAGATGAAAAGGAATCCAGAGAAGAATTCATATGTAATATTCCCTAAATAGTCATGTCATTATACTCTTTCATAGAAGAATTTTATTACTTGATTAATTTTCCCACACTAATGGTAATATCATCATTAGGATGAAAATGCTTCTCTAATGACTCAAACAAGTCCTTAATTGATTCCATTATTACTATACATAGTGGATTCTGTGAGGCAAGTTGTTATACCAATGAAAAAACCATCATTTTTAGTGCTCCACTTGAATCGGCCTCTACCCAGGCCTAGGAAGTCATATGATAAAAATCATGGGTTCCAATAAGCATAAGGATGATATCAAGATTTTTGTATTCACAGTCTATGTTCTTCCAAAAAGGATGGATGGTTGTGGGATCCCTCTCTCCACATACATTATACGAAGGTACATGGGAGACCATTTAAGTGTATAAAAAATACATAGAAAATTGATAAGTTGTATACAGCTCTTAGGTAATCATTTTATCCATCAGGGATATAAGAGCCTCATCCTGAATTGGAATCTTGTATAACCTTTAATCAAATGATCCACTTCCATTACCAATAATTTTCCCATTCAGCATTGGATAGAGAATAAAATCAAATATATTGGGTTGGAACAATGCATAGGAAACCTCATTAATCCCTAATGACATGGACCCAACCTCAAAAAAGATAATCAACTCGGAATGACATAAGAAATTGGAGATCCCGATGGTATTATTGTATCCATAGCATTAAAAATGCTCTCCTATTCAGAAAATAAATAATAACTAGAAAGGACCAATGACACTATAGAGGGTGTTTCCCTTCTAAATGTATCCAAAGAGATAGTAGAGTCATGAGTGAGTTGAAATAATCAGATTGTGAGGTTGCCCATCTACTAACAGAGCTTAAATCACTAGTGTATTGACCTAGATTCTCAAATGTGCATCCCCAGTGAGAAAAAGAATATCTATTCAAGTACATGGAGTCAAATTCTTTTATCATGAGGCTTAGTGATAATTAAAACAACACCTATTTTTTCTGTTATGATCTCTAGCTTCCATGATGGTCCATTATGAACTATTCATTTCACAAACTCTTTGAGATGGGAACCATTAAATGTGAATATAATCCTTCCTATATTTTAAATGATAAAGGAAAATGTTTATGAAAACATTGAAATAGTTGAGAGAGAACATAATAATATTCATTCAAAACATATCCTTCAAGATGTTGACAATATCGTTCTCCAAGACTGCAGTATACAAAGGGTCATTCCAAACATCTGCAGCATGAAGGAACTCATCATACATCTCTACAAGAAGAGAAATCCCACCCAGTTGACAATTATTATAGAGACTGATTCCAATATCACAAGGTAAAATACTAAATGAATCGGTTCTACAGAACCAATGTCTAACCAATTTTCTATGAATGTTAGACTAGTGGTAGTTATTGAATTGGGAAAACCATACTACATCATAACAATATTCAATGTATTGTAGGTCACAAAAACTTCAAGAAAATCTATCTCACCTAGAAGGGCCACACCCATCCATCAGAAGTATTTCCACCAGGTCAAAGATCCCATTTCAATCCCAAAACAATCTCATCTTCAAATAATAGACAAGTATACATGAATAGCTCTGAGTGATGGGATAGTGAGAAAATTCACATTCGTTTGGACCCAATGGGGAATTTTCCAGTAAATAAGATAAGCTTTTATAATGCACTACAACTACTCATCCATCCTAAAAACCCACCATCTAAATGATGCCATGTGAATTTGACATGCAGAAAGATTGAAGGTTGTAGTCTAGAGAATGGATGGTGGTGTCATCTTGTAGGAAAATCCTATATTAGGGATGTCATTTTCCTAATGGACAGTCTAGTAGTCTGAATGGGAGAAACCTATTCAGAGCCTCATTGTAAAATAGAACTAGATACTAAGGGTAAAAATTATTATTAATATAAATCATAGCCCTTTTGTTAGCTGTATGTGAGGATTTTTGAGTAGAGTAAGATTCCATCTACAAAAAATGAAGAATAATATATTAGATTAGTGAAATCCCATCAAAATAAAGGCATAAATCCTAGTAGACTCATGAACATCACATTAATCATCAATTTTATTTGAGATAACATAAAGGACTCATGAATCCACTAGATCATGAAGATCTATTAAACCACATAAACTCATAGAACATCACCCAACTACATGACCCCTTATAATACTCATGATTTAATGTCCATGTAACGGTCACATGAGCTGTAAAATAGTCAATGTGGTCATGTGATTGAGTAAGAAGATCCTGTGAAACCATCAAAGGCAATTGTGCATCTCGGGGATTATGTTCAAGAAATTACTAAAATATAGTTCTTGGTTGATTGGAATAAATTCCCTGGAAAATAAAGTATCATGAATCATTTCTTGTAAAATTGTAGTGTGAATGGATCTCACGAGTAGTTATTATAGAAAAGAAGTGTGAAATGGTCACAAAGTAAAGATAGGGTGAAATAGTGATGAAACATGGGTACCCGGTGAATGATTCTCACAACAATCACATATTTTTAGGGCCTTTTATGAAATACCAAACATTTCCTAGAAAACAAAGAATCACCCAAATCTACTGATTTGTCACATCATAAAAGACTTGGGTGGAAATTTACATTCATCATAATCAATCTATTTATCCCACTGATGTTTCTACATAGGGGGGGGATTTGTTGACACCTACCAAATGAGCAGCGAATGATACAGAAGGGAATGAATACCTAAATACGGGTAATATTTTCCCAATAAAAAAATGAAAATGTTTTTAGAATTTTTCGATCATATAAACCTCCAAGATATATATGATCATGAGACCATAATAAGGTCCAAAAAAGGAGACATGTGTAGTTAATAACCTATGGAAGATCTGACAAATCACCTTTGAAAAAACACATTTGTTTGTAGGAAACTGTCCTGGACACTGAATGATCTTTTAGTGAATACTAAATTATATCCTCTGGAGTCACGCAACATGTCAATTATGAGAAACATGACAAACCTTCCAAAAATTATTTTAATATAAGGTGTAAAATTCCAAAAAAAAGGGAGCATATTCCTTCATAAACATCATGTAACACACCCAATGTCATTTTCAAAACACTGCAAAAGACCTGGAGACATTACTTTCTTGTCACACAAGAGCACAGAGACATGTCACCCTCCTTATTTGAAGGTCTTCATACATGTCCAGCCAGTCCTACACACCCCTTTTGGATCCAAACCCAACAAGGAGGTTTTGTTCATTATAATTCTCATCAATCAGCATAGGACCATTTTTTCATCACATGGGACATCATCAAAGCGCGGTGTTTTTGTATTTCACAACACGTGATTAAACTCATGGGACCCCAGACCCTTTTAGAAAAAATGGAAATAAAAATGGGCAAAATCGGGAGGCTACTACAGTCGTAAGCTTCTTGTTACACAATCATGCGATCCATAAGACCTCTCAAAATACCTCTGTGGTAATGACCTTCTCATATCGATAGTCCACAGAAATCCATATTTTTATCATAGAAGATCCCCAAAAAATCACCCCATGTCCCACAAAATCCATTCATGGCTCATCATAATATCAAAAAATCACATGTAGAAGTCACCTGAAAATATTAATGTCCCTCTGGATGACCACATGATTTTGAAATACCCCATTGATAAGATATAATACAATAAAAGGGGTATTGATGGGACGGTCTAGCAGTCATTGAATATAATAAGACACCCCCAGAATAACCTACAATAGGATATCATTAAATGCATTATATCAAACCCTCCACCAACACTAGCCTAGATTTTTTCAATACACATCATGAAAAGCAGAGAATAATCAGGATGGTGATGCATATATATTCCCCACCCAAACATGAAAAAATAATCCATGGATCCTCACACCAAAACACCCAATTAGTAGAGTAGATTTCTCTATGTGACTGATCTTGTGATCAAATGGTCTTCCACCAAGTAATGTCTAGGAAAAACACTAAGTGATCATGCGGCATGCATAAGAACTTCATGCGATCACTCATAGATCGCGTGAAGTAATTATAACAGGTTATGTTAGGGACAAATTTTATATTTCTTAAAATCATGTGAGACTTAAATGAACTAACATGGAATAAATATAAGGCATATGTGATAAAAGGTTGGAACATAGTCTAAAAATGAGGGATAATTATATGAATAACATATGCGCTGGTCCTCATGTGCTTCCCATGAACCACCCAAGTCATGCGAGGGGGCATGGAAGTTTCATCCAGATAATTAGAAGATCTTTTGTAATACTAATTGGATCACATAAATTCCCCATGACATGTCAAAGAGAGTCACATGGTCCCCCAAGGCATGCCACCCTAGTCTTATGGAACAATTTGGGATTGCCATCAAGACCATGTGATGTCTTTAATACATGTCACACAAATCCTATGGTGACACTAATACATGTTAGAAAAGTCTAATTATGGAAATAGAGCATGCCAACTATATCTCACGAAATCACCTAGACATGTCATCCATATCTTGAGACACCATCAACAAATGTTAGTCAGATTTCACAATGACAACCATTCAAGTAATATAGGACATGAATCACCCTCCAAACACATCACCCATACTCTCACGAAACCATCCAAGAATGTTATTCATCTTTCACGATGATAGTATAGTATTTTATCATGAAATTGTGACTCACTCCATGCATTTCAGACAAGGTCATGTGATGGTATCCATGATTAACTAGAAATGCCTTTCAATGTCCTTAGGACATTCCATCCATGGTATTGTGATGACCTTAATACATTCCACCTTGATTATGAAACTTCCCTCATTGAAGTCAATTGGATCATGCAATTATCTTTGGACATGTTAGGAAGCCTTGATATGACATGTAATGAAATCAAATAAGGCGTGTCAGGTAGACTATGAGTGCATGTTAGGTAGAAAATAGTATAGGTCAAGTAGGCATCTCGATACATGGTAATCATATATAGCCTCTCCAATCAGGTCAACCAATAGGTGTAATCCCCAATATACTACACTCTGAGGAATATGATCCCTAAAATAACCATAATAAAATTGATACCTTATTATGTTACAAGATCAAATGAGAGTCCACTTATGTTTAAGCCATTCCATGTCTCTAGAATTTCAACCATCAGGACCCAATAATTCACAAGAGATGATCATTCTACCACATCTATCAGCAGATTAGTATGTGAATTAAAATATGATGACTTTAATTCCTTCCATAACCAGGATATTTAGGATTCCTTCCTATGGGATGTGCTACTTATTAAACCTCCAAATGGATGACCTAGTATATATGTCCCGCATCAATATGTGGTGAGACTAACTACTTTATATACATTATTTCTCACACCGATCAGACCTAAAATTGGCACAGAGAGTTTTAAATGTCATATCATTTGCATCACGAGTTTTCACTAGACAAGGAAACCATAGTTTGTTTATTTCTATGAGGGGAGTTAAATGAATCCTTCTATATAAATACAACTAAATTAGGGCCTGTTTTAAGGGAACAATCAAACTATAATAACTATAATTATTTCCACAACCAAAATACATAGGATGTCTCTTTGAGACTATAGCTCAAATACATGCTGCCTATGTGCCTACACATACATCCTTTCTACTTTATGTTAAACTACACTAGTTCGATTAATATTTGGTATTTTTTTCATTATATAAAGAAGATATTTAGGATGCATCATAGAGGATGAATCTCATCCTCAATATATTAAATGCTTCCATTCATGGATGAAAAATACAGAACACCCAATAATAAAACTATTAAATTTAAGTAGACATCTATATGGCGAAATAGATGTTGGACCTCGGATACATACAAATGGATTCAATAAAATTTTTCCCTTTTTATATAAAATATAAACAACATATGGTCATTTTTTAAGATTAACTGATTCTGTATCTGGAATGGAAAGAGGATTAAACGATGGTTATTTTTTAGGGTAATTGGTTTCCTAATGGGATTAGGAAAAGTTTGGTAAGTATATCATAAATCTATAATTTTCTCCCATAGTAGGAAATAACTACCTTTAAAAGGGTATGACCATCTTGACCTCACATCCTCTCAAACAATTTGAGTTCCTAAGAACCATTGGTTCTGAAACCCTAATTGACCACTTTCCTTTGGATAGCAGGTATGTACCATGTTATGTATAAGGGAACTTTTGGGATTTTTTGTTAAGTACAACAATGGTAAACTATTTTCAATGATTGAGCAGTAAAGTGAACCCCCTACAATCAATCATAAGGCTAAATTGAACTCATATTTTGGTGTGCCTTTTCCATCGAAAAAACTATAGGTTCAAAAACATTTATGAGGGATGCAGAGAAGGTGATGTAGATATATAGTGATTTCTATGGTTGATAGAATAAACAATTGATAATTATTGAAGATAATGTGTTTTTCTCAACTGAACTCTCGTTTTGGTTTTCATTTTGTTTTTCTCCATGTCATCACTTTTTTTCTTATGTGACTCCCCTTATGGGTTGTTTTCTAGAAAGATACCTACTCCACATTTTCATTCCCCCTTTCCTTCTCCATTATATATTGGTTTACAATGAGTAAACCTTAACTCATTCCATTATTCTTTATATCTTGAGGTATTTTTTTCTCTACCCTTGATGGATTTATTTTTATCCTTATAGTCATGGGATGTTTCAAGGTATTCATTCTCATAGTTTTTTATCATATAGTTGGGGTTGAAAATGTTCTATTCATATGAGGATGTTTAGATAGATGTTCATGATGCCTTAAGATGGAATTATTTTTATTAGACTCTATGAATTAACATTTATATTTATTCTAGTGGAGATTTTGTAATCTTTTAGTTCCTTTTAGGCCCATATTACTGTATTGGCCAAACAATAGTGGATACCTTTTTTATATGGTTTCCATTATAATGATCAAGAAACTTATCAATGGAATTTTACATATGATTATATAATTAGGTCATACTTAGTATTGTATTCTTCTATATTACACATTCACAACATGATATAACAAACCAAATTTAGTTAAATTAACATGAAATTTAAATTTAGAGTTAAAATATGCTAAAGAAAGTTCCAAACATTACAATGGTTAAAAGTATTTAATATATGATAATTGTAATAAAAAAATTTGATATTCCTGATCCCGAAGAATGATCACACTAATGAAATACACTATAGAAATTAAATAGATTATTATTGGTGAAATAACTAAATTAAATTTTAATATATATATATTACCTTCATAATAATATATGTTAAAGAATAATGAATGAAATGTGAGGTATTTATAGAAAATGGACACCCATGGGACCATTACAAATCTATATATTTGAATTTAATCTTACCATTAGAATAATAATCCTATTGTTAGGAATATCAACCAAACGATTTGAATAGTAACCTCATATAAAATAATATTTATTTATATGATAAAATAAATGTATATAAAATTTATATAACCATTTTAAGAAAAAATAAATTTCAAAATTGATAAAATATGTGTTTGACTTTCTATAAAATACATGTGTTAAATATAATTTTTTTTGATAAATATAAAATTTTGAAATAATATTTATTATAAATCATTTTTGAAAAAATATATATTTTTGCTACACTATAACGATATTATAGTTTTATTATATTGTAAGTAATTTTTCAAAGGGTTTGAAATATGACCAAAATATTAAAATTGGCCATTTTCCAAATAAATAAGGATTTTATTTCAAAGATAAATTTCTCATATTTATAAAATTATTTTCATAAAATGGAAATAATTTTTCAAATATACACTTTTAAAAATATATTGAGATATTTTTTGATATTTTTCTAAACTTTTTGAATTTTTAGTGAATAATGAAATACATAAAATTAAAGTATTCACTATTGTAATAAAATAAAATATGTAAAGATTAATGGATTGGAACAACGTTTTTTTCCTAATTTTTCTTTTAAAAACATTAAATAATATTTTCGGAGAATGGTGACGTGTTTACGGGTGATTTACAGACCTAGTATTGATATAATAAAAATTTTATATATGTTATATCACATGTTTGCACAGTTTTTATTAAATAATGAAATATATTTCAAATTTTGTATCATATCAGAAGATCAATACTACCTTTGAATCTAGAATGTAGGTTTTTCCCTTTGTGTCACATAATCATTTTCTTCTTTGAGTGGTTGGTTTAGTGTGGTCATGAGAGGAATATTAAATGATAAATTAATTTATTATTTGTTTAATTTTCCACACCTAAACAACACTTATTGAATCTCTCATATAAGAAATCCTTATGGAATTCTCATACCCTAGGGATTTTAGAAGAGATTGTAGAGGAGAGCATATTCAAGGAAAACATATTTTGTATCGTGATCAATTTCCAAAGGGGGGTCTACACCGATTAAGTTTGTGGATATCACTAATGACTATTGGGTGGAATCATTCATCATCAATGAATGATTGAAACCTAGGGTAGGAAGTTTTTTTGTTATATTTATCAAATTTTTGTTTATCCTATGTGAGAAATGAATCAATTATTCTAATAGGTTTATTTTTGGGTCGATAGTTTATTTACAGTGATGGGATTTTCTTCCTAGATTAATGAGTTGGTATTGATTTAATTATTTCATATTCATTAATCACTCTATGTTGAATAATTGAGGAAAAACTAAACTATCTATGAGTTAGTTCTTATCATTTAATTTTTTGGTTTTTTATCCTTGTTTTACATGTGATCATTGTTTGTGTTTTATTTCACCCTTGTTTTGAAAAATAACAAGTGAACTTCCATGTTTGAATCGTTCATTGACACACTAGTTTATTATAGAAGGGTTTTTAATCATGACTGATTAAATTAACATAATGAAATATTATGGATGATAATTTAGTGTAGATAGGGAGATCCGTGGTAATGTTTTGGGCATCTCGACCATGTGGTAAGAAGATAGATGCTTCAAGATGGGAATCTAGTGACCAACACTGATCACCAAAGATTTATGGGCTTGGTCAAACTGAGATCTATGATTAATGGTGAGACTCATGGAATGATTGGCATTGGATAATGTGAAATTAAAGGGCATGTGATGGTTTCAAATTTTTGTAAAAATATCAACCACAGGACATGTAATTCATACGAACACATGCAATGTAGTCCATTATCATGGCACTAAAGGTTATGCATAGAGAAAATCACCACATGTCGTGTGACACATGGAAGGTGGCTCAGAATGTACCATCATGTTACATAAGCACATATATAGCCTCGAACATGTCTCTATTACTATGATGGTACACTGTGGAATTACATCCTAATAATTTGATTATGATCCCCACGATGGGTTTAGGCATTGATAGAGTTTCATAAATCCATTCAGTGTAACTATGGTGGGTTACTCAATCATTAATTCATATAACCTATGTCTGATTTTTTGAGTCCTAAAAACTGACAAACATAGGTGTGTGATACCCTACATAGTAGGTTATTCCAGGTAGGGATTGGTATACCCATGGGTCATGGGTGATATCCACTATCTATGTATTGATATCATCAAAGTTCTAGTGAGTAGTAATTTGGTGAGGCATTATTAGAAAATCCTATCAGATAAGCACCTTCAGTCATAGTGTGACACATTGAGTGTGTTCTCCTAGGTACGCATTACCTTGAATCCTTGAAAATAATCATGTAGTAGAAAGTGGGGTTGATAAATTCTTAATACATGGTGTATTTTAGGAGTATAATTAGTTTTTTTTTAAATTTATATGTGTCATATTTTGTATAAAATACCTTTATGATGATGATCTAAAAACACTAATGATTCTTATGTTTGGTTATTTTGGGGTGTCATACTGGGTATTTTTATTCTCATTCCCACATTTGATCTATCCACAATCATTGTGTATTATATAGAAAAATGGGACTTTTAAAAGAGTATTGGGGGTACAAGGAGTAGGTACATAAAAATGAGATAAATAGGCTATGGTTCATGCTAGGTGTAACAATTGACAGTTGTAACCCATTCTTAGAATATTTTTTACCTTGTTAGTTTCGGGGGGATCATATTTGAAAATTTATACTTCTGTTACTTTTCCGTAATCTAATTTTGTGATATATATGTGTGTATTCATTTGGTATTTTTTACCTTTCAGTGTTATATGGTTATTTGTGGACACATGTATGTGTACATGTACCACATACTAAGGCCTCCCATTTTAGGGATATACATTCATGGTTATGGTTTCCATCCCCTAGCCTGTTGGAGGTGGGATTTTCGTGTCACACTCAACATACAAATAGGTATATGGAAAATGGTGGTTCAGGTCTTGATATTGTAGTATTATAGGTTGTTTTATCCTAGGACATGAGGTCAAAGGTATTCTAGTTTTAAAGATCAGTTTGGAATTTATGGATACAGTGAGAAATTTATTCGTGTTTGGAGTTTAAGACATGGATTCTAGTATTGGTATGGTGGTGGGAATATTAATTCATAGGGACTCTAACAACAATATTTTGACTTGGTATGTATTAACACTAATTAGAGGTAAGAATATTTGAACATGAATTTTACAGTAATGGGTAGTGGTTTTCATTTCCTACCTAAGTTAGTTCTCCAAATATACTCTTTAACCATGATATGTCTTTGTTTTATTTCAAGATACCTCTATGATGATAGCCAACCAAGATTCTAGTGCAGCATTACAATGATGATATTAACAGTAAATTGGATTTAGTACAAGTTCTTGTATAAGAGGGGGTACCTCTAGGTGGTTTTCAAGTCATACCACCACCCGAGGTGTAGTAGGTTATAATGACCATACCAACCAAGGATGTGTGCAGGAATATAACTCTTTAGGTTTTTCATAGTAATTAACCTCCTAGGTTTCAGGGTGAGGTAGACCCCTAGGAATCGAAGTACTGGAAAGAATAAATGACTTGAATTTTTATCCTTATGAGGAAACATCTATACCCAATAGTGGTCTTAGAGTAAAGTATTCCTTAGGTATCAACACAATGATGGAGGAGTCTGTTGACATAGAAACATTATTGAGAGGTTCTTTCCTTGATACATTTTGAGAATATTCTCAGAGAAGTATTTTATCCAAACACATTTTAAGAGGTTCATATCAAGAATATTCTAATTTTTTTGTAGGGTATTATTATCATGTAAGTGTAATATTCAAAGTTCACAACCTATTTAGATACTATATAGATATGGTTCCCTATCCATTCTTCTCAGTAGATACATCAAATCAGGTCCTACGCGGAGATATAAATGTTTAATTGAAATAACATTGCATTTATACCTATGTTGGGGTGATTGAGAAACCCTTAGTGTTTAAGAAATTCCTGGGACAGTAGACACCATTGGTTGGTTCTATAATTTCTCTCACAATAGACAATAACTTGAAAATTAGTATTCAATGGAAGACATAATGATATGATAATGTGAGAAACTTCAAGATTATATCTAAAGATAGATGTTCTAAATTTTGGGATCTCATCATGGATCTAGTAATCCTAGAGATATGCAGTGTTTCTATAGTTAAGGATTATGAAATATCTCATGGTATTTTCTTACAAACCATATAGCTGATAGTGAGATGGTCGATGGACAACTCAAGAATATATTAAATCCATATTAGGGATTTATGTAGGGTGGAAGTCATGGAAGAGGATCTATGATAATGGTATGAGGTCGCAAAGGGATTGACCTATTTCCTCCACCTCCCACAAGTGGTCTGCTCCATTCGTAGGGATATTGTAGTTAGGGACATGTATAGATGGTTTTTGTGGTGTAATTTGAATACAAGGCTCCATGGAAGATTATAGGTACAATTTTTGTCGTATATACTTTTGCTAAAATACCGATAGACATAGACCTTGAAAAATATTTTCATTCCTCTTTTCTTTTTCAAGGATTAATGAGTCTAGTTGTTCCTTACACTCAATCCTTATTATTAGAGACTCCAACAAGAGGGTATTTAGTGATAAAAAACTTCTTTTGGTGATTCCACATGACTCTTAGAGGAGGTATATTCTTATGGGATTTGTTCGTAATAGTGATGAGGCCTTATGTCATCATCCTAGGTGTGGAACGACTATCCACAATTCATGTATAGATTTATTATTTCAAGTAGAGGATATTGTGTGTCCATGATTAAAAAATGGGTTTCCATCATTGGGTAGAAGTAAACAAGGTTAAATTTGGATGGTATTACAGTTTGGAGGATATAACTGATCACTCATCATTTGGATAGTTTTACCCTTATAGTAGTGGATTATATGGGCTTTTAGTTTCCGAAACTCGTGGTTGAGTGCATGGATGCATTTCCTAAGGCTGTTTCAGGATTAACTCCCCACTGAGAGATAGACTAATTCATACACATTCACCTAAAAAATAAATTGATATCTATTATAGAATATTTGATGTATTCCAGAGAGCTTAACGATATTAATGAGTAGTTAGTGGAATTTAAGGGGAATGGATCTTTAAAAAACAAGTGTTTCCCATAGATAACCCTAGTTTTTTTCATCAATAATGAAGATAAGAGCTTGAAGTTGTGTGTGGATTACCATAACATGAATTATGTAACCATATCAACTATTTATCCACCGTCTAGGATAAAAAACCCTTCGATTATTTCATAGGGGAACAATTTTTCTATAATATTGACCTCGATATGGGTTATCTCCATCTCTAAGTATGATATTTGGATACTCTAATGATAGCATCCTAATGTCACTATTGTCATTATTAGTGAATTGAGACACCCTCTATAATGAATAATTCCAAAAAAAATGTCCATGGGACTATTGAACTAGATCATTCAGAATATCCTAGACTGGTTTGTGGTGTTTTTCCTCAATGATATCTTATTTTTACATGGCAGTAGAGAAAGATCATGCAAGGTAATTAAGGATTGTTATGAAAATATTTCTAGAGAACCAAAATTATTGGAATATATCATTGTTTTAGTTCTAGATTTGAGTGTTCCACATTCTGGGAAATGTTATCTTGTCAGAGGGTTTTACAGTGGACCCTATAAATGTTGAGGCAATGTTAGCTTGGGATCAACCGAAGAGCATTATGGAGGTATATATATATTCCTTGATTTGGAATGATACTGCATAAGAATTATTCCTTATTTTCCTAGAATATTATAATCCTATACTACATTGACTCAAATGGTGTATCCTTTAATTTATAAGGAAGGGTTTTAGCATGACTTTTAGGATTTCAAACACAAGATGTTGAGCACCCATATATTGAGACTATTAGAGTATTTTCTTGAGTATATATCCTTATATGTTGATTTGTAGACCAATATAAGTTTAGTTATCATGTAGATATATTAATTTATTTACTATGGGTCTTGATATATGGGAGAAAATGAAAAAATATATACAGCACATAATCTAGATCTGCAGCTTTGCCTTTTCCCTGAAAATGCGGAGACACTACCTTAACTGTGAGGAATTTAGCATCTTTTCTAACAAAAAATTATCAATTATATTTTATCATATAATGATCCTAACATGATATAGAGTCTAATAATATAGTTCCTTTTTCATTATAACTTCCTGATAGTCTATACTCATGGGAATGGGAACCTGGTGTTAGATGCTCTCAACAATAGATCTTGGTCATAGTTTTAAAATGAGACATTACAGTAGTTGGCTCGCTGAAATTTTACTTGGAGAAAGATAATGGTGTTTCTTAACTCCATTTGATGGTTGTTTCCCCACCACTTATACAATGTGTTATAGAGGCACATCATTCAGACATATACAAGGATCCCTTTAATCTTCTAATATATAATAGATGTTCTTCGGATAGAATTTATGAAGGTGGGAATAATTTCATTACTTTTAGGGGTGAAATATTTTACCAGTTATGTTGCATGGGGTGGTTTGGAGAGAGTTTCATAATTCCCACTTAGAAATACAACAAGGATTGTAAAATATGTACACGTACCTTCAATGTCAGTTATAGAGGAAAGGGATTAAGAATTGTGTATCTAAGTTTGTCTCTTTAGGCCTCAATTGTTAATAGGTGAAGGATGAGCATCAGGTTCCTATGGGTTTATATCAACATCACGAGTTTCTAGGGCGGAAGTGGAATTTTATATCTTTGGGGTTCATTTTTTTACTCCCATGAGTGTATAGAGGACACAATTCTGTATAGGAGATCATATACTATCTCCCTATGTTGGCCCACATACAAGCTATCCAAGAGTATAGTTTCCTAATGAGCCTAAGACAAATCCACATACAGGGGATAATCTAAATTCATAGAGTCCCATATATTATCATTATATACCATGAATATCAATTCAAATCATTATTAGAGAGATAATTACGTGTGGACTTTGCAGCGTAGTTGCATTTGAGGATAGAGTTTCATCCACATACTGATTTCTAGAAAGAGTAGACAATTTAGATTTTAGAGGACCTGTTTCAAGCATGTATATTTGAAATTTTCCATATTTGGGAGGATCACCTACACATTTTAGAGTTCCTATACAACAACAACTAACATTCAACCATCAGTAGAGCACATTTCAAGGCCTTGTATTGGAGACCCTTCTGGCTATAACTATGTTGCACAAATCCATGTGGGTCATCTATCATTGGCCAAGTGTTTTTGTGAAAAATTAATGAGAATTTATAGGTCATCTAGGATTTCACGAGGACTTCATAGAATCAAAATATGTCTTATACATGCTGATGATTTAGGTCTTTGGAGTTAGATCAGGGATACCATGTGTTCTGGATGGCTTCAACTCAGTTTGGATTGCATTATATTTTTCAGGAAGACATGTTATCTCTAAAATTCATTGGCCCTTTAGTGTAACATTGTAGGGTTAATGATGTAGATTATCTCTTAGTCATACAACTGTAGTTATATTGAGTACACAATGTATTCCATGTGTCGCAGATGAGTAGGTATGTTTATGAAAATCCACATTCAATCATTTACGATGATCTCAACACCAATGATGGATCTAACTTTGTAGAGTACCAAATATTGATAGTGGATGAGTAAAAGAAAATATTCCACGGGTGATCAATTCCATATGATCATGTCTATTATATGTATGTGAATCTACTGGATAACACTATTAAGTTGGATAACTAGGTACAAGCTCAATACCCTCATCCTTTTGTTTAATAATTTTTTATTATATTAAATTCCAAAAGGTAGGGAGATTTTAATGACTATTTTTTTCATTGTTAATATTTGGAATTCGATAAATAATATCTACAGATCTTGTCACTGAGTTAGCATGATATTATAAGGTCAGGGGTGGGCAAATATTTATATAATTAAAATATTAAATATATATTATCACACAAGCTATTTTTTTATTGTATAATTAAATTACCCTGAATGGACAAATTGTTGTGATAACATGGACAACCATTGATTAAATAATATAGGCTTTACCATATGAAAAACATAATCTTTTACAATTTTAGGTTGTTGGATTAAATGTAGTCATGGAAGGAATATGTAATGATACATTAACAAAAAAATTATTATTTATTTATTTTCCATTTACTATACTCATATTATTGAATATAAATTATGTATAATACCTTGGTTTATGTGTGAAAACCTAGGTACTTGAGAGTATAGAGAGGATGGTATTTTGGTGAATGAAAATGGATTGAGTATCATGATTGATTTCAAAACATTAATCTGCATCAAAATAATTTTTTGATCATGCCAATGACTACTATGTGGAATAGTTATTCATCAATGACTAATCAAAACTCAATTTATGATATTTTTTTATGGATTTATTCCATTTTTTATTATCCAGTGCAAAAAAAGCATTTCTTTTATCATTTGGATTCACGGCTCAACAATTTATTTACGATTGATGAGATTATATTCCCTGATTTATGAGTTGATATTGAATTTATTTTTTACACTTCATTTTTTCACCCTATGATGATTAATTTATGTCATCAGGAATAATAGTTTAGTTTCATTCATCATTTTTATGTGGTTGTGTTTTCTATCACAATTCTATGTGTATTAACCGTCAGTGTTTTATTTTTCCACTAGTTCAAAAAATAAATAGTGAAAAATCATTCCATAATAGTTCAATGAAAAAAATAATTACTATACGGTATAGGATTAAGATCATAGACTTGATCATGAAATGGGATGATGGAGGATGACTATATATAGATTTAGAGAACCATAGTCCTTTTTTGGGATTCTCGGCATGGTTCTATGATGGGAGTGTAAGTGCCTAGTCGGGATAATGGTATAACTAGATAGGGGGGGAGAATTAGTGATATTTTTCTCATTTGTGTTTCCTTAATTATGAAAGGGCCTTCACCCCTAATTATAGATAAATTTAACCTCTGAAAAAATTCAAACACATATCTATAGGATCATAGGAATTTATAAGGTTCAATATTCAATAAGAATTGCTTCATCCTTAGCATGGTTTGTAAAAGATCTAATACATCAAAATCCATAAGAAATAAATTTTTTTATCTACAATACATTGAGTAGGATATTCTCTTTCACTCATATATCAATATGTAAAAAATTTAGTAGTGTTTGTTCTCCTTTTTGGAACAAAAGATGTAATACAATGATTTTGTAATGAATCATATTATGGTTCTTATTTATTATCTGTCATAAATATAAACTTTCAAATAAATTATTCACTTGAATACGTAGAATCTAATAATAATATGATGGACATATATATATTTACTAAAGATTGCATTTCACCTACTGACGTGTCACCACCACATTCTTCCATGACACTCCATTGGATTTCCCTCCCATTATTTCCCCCTTTCACAAACCTCCCGCCCTTGATTTTTATCCCTATGGCCCTGGTGTTTTCGAAAACCTCCCATCCAGCTACCTCAATTACTCGTCTCCGCTACCACCTACAGAACTTCGTCTTCTTACACCGCCCTTCGACTCCCCATCTCTAGCACTCTTGGATCATCCTCTCTATCTCTGCCTGCATCTCCGGCACTCAATGTCTTGTTGTCTCTATCCCCCTTCACAAAAATCCATAAGTTATACTCCAAAACTCCTTCACATCACCTCGGATCCCACTCTCTGTTCATCTTCACCTCATCCATCCATTAGCACCTCCAATTTACCACTAAAGACCTACTATGTTCCAATATTATCTCCACTCTCAACCACCAAAGATGACCCTCAACAACCACTTCGTGAACCACTTTATAATCACCAACACAATATTCATAAATCCTACAGATCTATATTTTTTCAACAAGTATTATCTCCAAATTTTGTAGAAAGTTTCACCCTTCTACTTCGATTTGATTCCAGATCTATGTCAGGTAGCTTCAATGGCGATATACCATAGTCCATCGAAACATTCTATATGACAACCCTGCTTTTATTACAAACTTAAACCAGATTTATTACATAAAATATCACTTGATACAACAAAGTATATTGAGAGGTTTAGTGTCTTTGGGGCTTAGGATCATTACATAAATACTTAAAACATGAAATACAACATCTTTATTGAAAACTTCCTTTACATGACCAATACATTCCTTCGTACCTAGCATTGCATGGGATAACCTTAGGACATGCATAAGAAAAGGGTGAGTTATAAAGCCCAGTAAGGGAGTACACATGGAATAACATGAGGATTAAATAACATGTCAGACAATAGGAATATCAATAGATAATAAAAAAAACATTAACATAAACTCATGATAAATCATGATAATCATAACATGGAAATGTGGTAACAACACTTAACATGGAATTAGCATGAGCCAAGGCTCATTGCACATGGAGCCTGAGTAAATACTCATTGCACATAAAGCACGAGTAAACCCTAGTTGCACTTGAATTATCATGAGTCAACAATCATTGCACATGATGTATCATGATACTATACTTTACCCAATGCATTGGGGCGCTATAAGGGCACACCCTTCTTAAACATTTCATTTCATGCATAAGTGTGCCACATGGATCGTAAAACATGGATTTATTAAACATAATCCTTTATTCCATGATAAAGGAATGTGGAATTCATAGATGAAACATTATAATCAATAAGTAAATGTGAATAACGGTGAATACCCTTGATGGAGAAATGGGCATAGTATTCACTACACAATGACATTGGCTTAGAAAATCGGTGCGATTTCGGCAGCGTAACGGCGTGACTTAAGAATTCATAAAAATGGTTGATGAGAGAGAAAGGGGTTCCTAATAATATTTACATGTAATGGACAGTAAATAGGTCATATAGATACATGTCCCAACAGTTTTAATGGAATTTAGATTCATGATACAAAAGTATTGCTTGAATGTAAAAGAGGAGAGAGAAGTTCCTTTTAGAATTTCGGCATAGTAACGGGTGTACATGGGAGGTATTTAAGGAGAGATAAAGTAGTCTCCCATCATTCAAACATAAAGAGGGAAGTATGATGGAGGTGAAAAACCATACCCCAACATTCATAATT
Source organism: Viscum album (assembly GCA_963277665.1). Lineage (NCBI taxonomy): Eukaryota > Viridiplantae > Streptophyta > Magnoliopsida > Santalales > Viscaceae > Viscum > Viscum album. The sequence continues at coordinate 1,473,526,331 of OY728158.1, forward strand.
GAAATTAAAAGGGAAAAACAACTTAAAACAATTGGACAAAAATGAGAAAGGAAGAAAAAACCCTTACTTGGAAGTGTGCTTCCAAAGGCTTAAGAGAGGATTGTGAGAGGCTTCATGGGAGATTGGGGAGCCATGGGAGGATTCTAGAGAGAGTATTTCAGAGGTTGGACGAACTCCAAGGGCTTTGAGTGAGGAGTAAGTGGGAGCTTGGGTGGGTTTATATAAGAAAGGTGAGGGAATTCTTTATTATTTAAGTTCCGGTCCCCTTACATTAAATTAATCCAAAACACAAACCGTCCCATGGGTTTTTCCCATGGTTTTTGGAAAAGGGAAGAGATAAAAAATATTTTATAAGGCCAAAGTCCGAACTTCTTAAAATATTAGGGTTGCTTATGTGGAGGTGAGTCACACTCCCATGGAAATTAATTTAAAAGGGCAAGGTGTTGAATATGTCTTGAGGGGTCCACTAATGCTATGAAAAGTAATTCAAACAAATGAAAAAACACATTATTTTAATGTTAAAACATATATTGGACGAACATAAAGATTATATTATTTTATTACATCACTATTGGGTCATTATGATGTCATAAAACACATTATATATTTAAATGGTATTTAATTTTTACCCAAAAATTTGACTGTCTCAGATAATTATGAAAAATTCACCGTTGGATAATTTCGATATCATGATTCTAGAAATGAAATTTATTTTATCTAAATAATTTTCTAAATATGTTTATTTTCACTTTTAAAAAAACCGATATTTATCGAAAATTCACGGGTTTTGACAGAAATGGCTTTCAAACCTTAATAAAAAATTGTAATTACATTCATAAAATTATAAGATAATTTATATTCAATAAAAATTAATTTAATATTATTATTATTATTATATAAAAATATTATTTAATTCAAAAATCCCTCAATTTAATAAATTAGATTTTTTAGTTAAATATAAACTAAAAACACCATTTGTACTTTAAAAACTATTTATAATGTATCAAAAATGACTATAAATTATTTTAATTATTATATAAAAAAATAATATACATGAACATAGTACTACATATTTGTTACATAACCCCTTAATACATCCACATAAGACCTAAGGGTAAGGTGTGAGATGGTGAAAGACTCTTGGGGTGGCTCAGATAACATCGCTCGAGTGGTAATTTCAATCAACATCCACTTTTCCCGTAGACGGTCACGTTCGAGCTTTACAAGATGAAGCTCAGCTTGGGCTTGGTCAAGGGAGAAGCCCAAAGACGCCACCTCTTTTCCGAGCTCCGACAAATGGGCTTCGTATGGAGCAATTATACTGGATGAGGCTATCGCTTCTTTTGTCTGAGTAAATTTGGATTTGTTAAGGCCCTATATTTATACTAATCATGTGATCACTGTTCAACATCTATATTAGAAATGGTCAAAATTCTCAACATAAAACCAAGGAAGTTTACATTTTATATAAACATAAAGAGACATTTAATTAGATCAAGAGGGATTTCTATTAATTAAACTTTGGGTCGTTACAATATTCCCCCCTTAAGAAATTTCACCGTCAAAATTTTCCTTTTCCCACACTAAAAGAAATATGGGTAACTCAGCTTCATCATATCCTCTGATTCCCAAGTCGCTTATTTAAACTTTTGCTTTCTCCACAACACCTTGACGAGGGGCATTATCTTATTTTGTAGAACTTTTTCACTATGATCTAAGATCTTCCCTAGTTGCTCCTAATAAGAAAGATCATCTTCCAATTGTACCACCTCAGAAGAGAGTACATGTGAAGGGTCCGATATGTACTTCCTTAAGAGGGATTCATGAAAGACATCATGTACTTTGGCCATGGTAGGTGGAAGTGCTAGTTAATAGGCCACAACCCCAACATGATCAAGAATCTCGAAGGGGCCGATGTACCTTGGACTTAACTTCCCTTTCTTTCCAAACCTCATGACATTCTTCTATGGAGATATGCGTAGAAACACCATGTCTCCAACTTTAAACTCAAGGTCTCATCGACGATTATCTGCATAAATCTTCTGTCGACTCTGGGATGCCTTGATATGCTGTTGAACAGTTTTCACATTCTCCACCATTTCTTCGACCATTTCAGGTCCGAGTAGCTTACATTCAACAACCTCATCCCAACATGTCGGTGTTCTTCACCTTTTCCCATACAGGGCTTCATATGGTGCCATTTGGATGCTTGAGTGGAAACTGTTATTATAAGAGAACTCAACCAGAGGAAGATGTTGATCCCATCCTCCTTTAAAGTCCATTGATAATGCTCTCAACATATCCTAAAGTGTTTGGATAGTCCGCTCGAATTGGCCATCAGTTTGAGGATGATAGGTCGTACTGAAGTTCAGTTCAGTATTCAGAGTATGTTGAAGACTCTTCCAAAACATAGAGGTGAATCTTGGATCTCGGTCAGACACAATAGACAGTGGTACTCCATGCCACCTTACCACTTCCATGATGTATATCCTTTCCTGTTGATCCAATGAGAAATCCTCCCGAATAGCAATTAAGTGTGTAGTCTTTGTAAGACGATCCATAACAACTCATATTTCATTGTTGCCTTGTATGTACTCAGAAGTCCGGTGACAAAGTCCATGGTGATTTTTTCCCATTTCCATTCTGGTATGGGCAATGGTTGCATCATCCTTTTAGACTTCTGCCTCTCTTCCTTCACATGCTGACACACCAGGCACTTTGATGTATATTCAGCAATCTCCTTATTCATATTATCCCACCAAAAGTTTTCTCAGAGATATCGATACGTCTTTGTGCTCCCTGGGTGAATAGAGAAATTTGAACTATGTTCATCATCCAAAATTTCCTTCTTCAGCTCCAGACATGATGGAACACATAGTCTTTTCCCAAAGCACACAATTCCTTCTTCATTAACATTAAACTCAGAAGATTTCCTTTTTTCGACAGCTTCCACTTTTTCTTGAATTCCCACATCATCCTTTTGATCATCCATTAACCTTTCCAAAAGAGATGTTTGACCAATAATTTATGAAAGGATTGATGATGTTCCCTTCTCTATGATTCCCATGTCCATCTTCATCAAGTCTAAGAAGATTTGATCCTTTTCAAATCTCATAATTGAGAGAATCTTTGGATCCTTTTTACTTAGGGCATATGCCACCTTGTTCACTTTCCCAGGGTGGTAATGGATTGAACAGTGATTATCCTTGATGAGCTCTATCCATCTTCTTTGGCGCATACTAAGCTCTTTCTGTGTGAATATATATTTAAGACTCTTGTGGTCAGTATATATCTCACATTTCTCTCCATAGAGATAATGCCGCCAGATTTTCAAGGCAAAGATCACCGCCGCCAACTCCAGATCATTTTTTGGATAGTTTTTCTCATGGATTTTCAACTGCCTTGAGGCATAGGAAATCACTTTATCATTCTGCATCAGCACACATCCTAAGCCCTTCTTCGAATCATCACTGAATACCACAAAAAGCTCCCCATTTCTGGGTAATGTGAGAACGAGCACAGTGATAAGACTCTTTTTCAACTCGTTGAAGCATTCTTCGCGTTCATCACTCTAAGGAATCTTTACTCCCTTTCAATTTATCTTGGTAAGAGGGTTGGACAATCGTGAGAAATTTCTCACAAATCGTCGATAATATCCAGCTAACCACAAGAAGCTACGGATATCTGTTACCGATGTTGGCCTCGACCATCCCTCAATTTCATCTGTTTTGGAGGGGTCCACAGATATCCCATTGCATGTGATGATATGGACCAAGAATTAGAACTCCTTAAACCAGAACTCACACTTGCTGTACTTTTCATAGAGCTTCTCCTTGCGCAATGTCTCTAGTAAAGTTTTTAAATGCTCCTCATGATCCTCCATGGTTCTGGAGTATATTAGAATATCATCTATAAAGACTACCACAAATTTGCCAAGGTAATCTCTAAAGACTCTACTCATCAATTCCATGAATATTGTTGGAGCATTGGTGAGTTCGAAAGGCATTACTATGATTTCATAGTGCCCATACCGTGTACAAAAATCAGTCTTGGGGACATCTTCCTTCTTCACCCTTACTTGATAATATCCCGACCTCAAATACACCATGGATATGTATTTTGCTCCACGCAGCTAATCAAACAAGTCATCGATTCTTGGGAGAGGATACTTGTTCTTTATCGTGATTTTGTTAAGTTCACGATAATCGATGCAAATCCGCATTGACCCATCCTTCTTCTTGACGAAGAGGACTGGTGCACCCCATGGTGAAGCACTTTGGCGTATAAAACCTTTATCCAGATTCTCCTGTAGTTGTTTCTCCATCTCTTCAAGCTCAACAAAAGCCATTCTATATAGAGTTTTGGATATTGGTAGCGCCCCAGGTATAAGATTAATTGAGAACTCAACATCTTTTCTAAGAGGAAGACCAGGCAGTTCCTCGGGAAACATTTCAGTGAATTCCCTCACAATAAGAATTTATTTAAGGATGGTTTCTTCCTTGGACTCAATCATCTGAGCCAGATATGCATGCTCAAAAGGTAGTAATATCAATGCTTGAGATGATAGAGCTATTGAAGATTCATCTTCCTCTTGACACTTGTAAATAATCGGGTGTTGATTCTCCATATGGAGTGTGATTTCCCTCTCCCGATAATTTATGTTGGCTCTATATAAGGAAAGCCAATCCATGCCAATAGTTGCATCAAATTCCACCATAGGGAGTAGGATGAGGATCACGGGAAAATTCAATCCATAGAATATAACAGTGGAGGACTTATATTCATGGGATTCAATGATTTCCCCATTTTCCATACTCACAGACATCTTTACTTCCATGATTTGTGGTGGTGCTGGGATTATTCTACTAAACTTTCGAGATATAAAATAATGCGTAGAACCTGAATCAAAAAGTACATTCTCTATTCTTGAATGAATAACTAGCGTAACTATCACCACTTCATTTTCGGGGTTCACTTCGGCAGAAGTGATGGCAAAAACTCTTCCTTGCTGCCTTGGAGGTTGTTGGTTGTCTCCGAAAACCCTTGGATTAGGACACTGATTTGAAAAATGACCCGAGTATTTTCATTTGTATCATTGAACAATGAATTGAGGTTAAACCAGAGCATTCCTCTCCTCTGTCACAACTGTGGGACTTTATTGCCGACAGTTAATAGCTAGGTGCCCTTATCTTCCACACCTGAATCATTTTCTCATCCCCTTAAGGAAATTTCCAGAGTTCTTCTTTCCACACTTTAGGCTAGTGGGGTGCTGGATCTTCTTAGTACCGTTGGATTTATCCATCGGACCACTAGAATTGAATTCCACATTACTCTTCTTGTCCCCATGATACCCCTTTGATTCCCCGATCTCTATTTCGACCATGAGGGCACATCGGACAATTTTCTCATAGCTGTCGAAGTCATAGATTGCTAATGATTTCCGCAAGATAGGCTTCAGCCCACCAAAGAAGCGGTCAACGTTGCATTCGAGGGTAACGACAAATTCAGAAGTGTATCGTGGAAGCCTTGTGAAGTTTTACTCGTACGCTCCAATAGATTATTTATCATTTTTCTTGATGGAAAGGAAGTCCCTTTCAATATTAAGCCGGAGGGTGCACGGAAAATATTTATCGAAAAACATCTTCCGGAAATCCTTCCATTCCAACGCCTCGATCTCCTCCTCAGGCTTCGTATTTTTGATCAATGTCCACCATTGATCAGCTTCACCCTCCATATGATAAGCCGCTAGGAGAACCTTCTCTTGTTCATAACATTGGAGGATAGAGAATATCTTTTCAATGGAGTTGATCAATTGTTCAGGGATCGTGGGATCAGATGATCCACTAAAAGTAGGAGGCCTTTGTCTCAAGAAGGTCTCGATAGCGACTTGTTATTTCTTAGGGGGGGTGGGGGTTGAATGTTTCTCTTGACCCATGTTTCTATTCAATTCTTGAGTTAGCTGAGAGAGAAGCATGAAAAAGTTCACGATTCCCGCTCCCATTGGATTGGGCATCTCATTAGTACAGTCATCACACTAATCTTCACATCGGTTGTTAGCATGAGTCCTCCTATTACCGGCCATTGGATAGAATAAAAGGAATGTTAGGGGTAACACATAAAGGGTAATCCAAAGACAAAAGTTGATGACTTATAAATAAACTTTTATTTCCTTACTCAAGAGTCTATAGGCTTCAATATAGGCTTTTCATGGTCTACTTTCTAACATATATTCATAGGGGCATTTTTTTAATTCCCTTAATAAGGGTTCATACTAAGCTTTTGAATTTATCAAAACATATCCCCTGGGAGTGTTGTAACCAAGAGTGAAGCAAGGCCCATTTTCGTGCACCACTTCTCATTCGAGTCTAGCTCAAAGCGGTGTTTTCGGGTTTTACCCCTAGGATAGATCTGTGCCAGAGCCGCCTCTACCTGCTCGTCTCCAGACAGAGATGAATTTTTTTGATAAACCACTTACTCAATACATACCAAAACTTATGGATGTTTTTATTATACTTAGTCTTATATCTAAGGCTTTACTAGGGTTTCCTAATCCCAAAAATAACTAAACCTATCCTTTGATACCAACTGTCAAAACCCTGCTTTTATTACAAACTTAAACCTGATTTATTACATAAAACATCACTCGATACTACATAGAAGATCGAGAGTTTTAGTGTCTTTAGGGCTTAGGATCATTACATAAAAACTTAAAACATGAAATAAAACATCTTTATTTAAAACTTCCTTTACATGACCATTATATTCCTTCGTTCTTAGCATTGCATGGGATAACCTGAGGACATGCATAAGAAAAGGGTGAGCTATAAAACCCAGTAAGGGAGTACACATGGAATAACATGAGGAGTACAATACATGTCAGATAATAGGCATATCAATAGAGCATAAGAAATACATGAACATAAAGACATGATAAAGCTTGATAATCATAACATGGAAATGTGGCAACAACACTTAATATGGAATTAGCATGAGCCAAGGCTCAGTGCACATGGAGCATGAGTAAATCCTCATTGCACATAAAGCACGTGTAAACCCTCATTTCACTTGAATTAGAATGAGTCAAGACTCATTCCACATGAAGTATCATGATACTATACTTTACCCAATGCATTGGGGCGCTATAAGGGCGCATCCTTCCTAAACATTTCATTTCATTCATAAGTGTGTCACATGGATCATAAAACTTGTATTCATAAAACATAATCCTTTATTCCACGATAAAAGAATGTGGAATTAATACATAAAACTTTATAATCAATATGTAAATGTGAATAAAGGTGAATACCCTTGATGGAGAAATGGGAATGGTATTCACCACACAATGACATTGGCATAGAGAATCGGTGCGATTTCGGCAGCGTAACGGTGTGACATAAGAATTCATAAAAATGGTTGATGAGATAGAAAGGGGTTTCTCATCATATTTACATGTAATGGACAGTATGGAGGTCATATATATACATGTCCCAATAGTTTTAATGGAATTTAGATTCATGATACAAAAGTATTGCTTGAATGTAAAAGAGGAGAGAGAAGTTCCTTTCAGAATTTCAGCATAGTAACGGGTGTACATGGGAGGTATTTAATGAGAGATAAAGGGGTCTCCAATCATTAAAAAATAAAGAGGGAAGTATGAGGGAGGTGAGAAACAATACCCCAACATTCATAATTGAAATTAAAAGGGAAAAACAACTTAAATAAAATTGGACAAAAATGAGAAAGGAAGAAAAAACCCTTACTTGGATGTGTGCTTCCAAAGGCTAGAGAGAGGCTTGTGAGATGCTTCTTGGGAGCTTGGGGAACCTTGGGAGGATTCTAGAGAGAGTAGGGCAGAGGTTGGATTAACTACAAGGTCTTTGAGTGAGGAGAAAGTGGGAGCTTGGGTGGGTTTATATAGGAAAGGTGAGGGAATTCTTTATTATTTAGGTTTGGGTCCCCTTACATTAAATTAATCAAAACCACAAACCATTCCATGGTTTTTGCCCATGGATTTTGGAAAAGGGAAGATCAAAACAATATTTTATAAGCCCAACATCCAAAATATTTTATATATTAGGGTTTCTTATGTGGAGGTGAGTCACACTCCCATGGAAATTAATTTAAAAAGGCAAGGAGTTGAATATGTCTTGAGGGGTCCACTAATGCTTCGAAAAGTAAGTCAAACAAACAAAAAATAACATTATTTTAATTGTAAAACATATATTGGCCGAAAAGGAATATTATTGTATTTTATTACATCACTATAGGGTCATTATGATGTCATAAAGCACATTATATATTTAAATGGTATTTAATTTTTACCCAAAAATTTGACTGTCTCGGAAAATTATGAAAAATTCATCGTTGGATAATTTCGACATCCTGATTCTAGAAATGTCATTTATTTTATCTAAATAATTTTCTAAATATGTTAATTTTCACTTTTAAAATAAAAACTGGCATTTATCTAAAATTCACGAGTTTTGACAGAAATGACTTTCAAACCTTGATAAAAAAATTGTAATTGCATTCATAAAATTATAAGATAAATTATATTTAATAAAAATTAATTTAATAATAATATTATTATTTTATTAAAATATTATTTAATTACAAAATCCTTTAATTTAATAAAATGGATTTCTTAATTAAATAATAACTAAAAACACCATTTGTACATTAAAAACTATTTACAAAGTATAAAAAATGACTAGGAATTATATTCATTATTATATACATAAAATAATGTACATGAACATAGTACTACTTATTTGTTACATAACCCCTTAAAATATCGGCATAAGACCTAAGGGTAAGGTGTGAGATGGTGACAGACTCTTGGGGTGGCTCAGATAACATCGCTCGAGTGGTAATTTCAATCAACTTCTACTTTTCCCGTAGACGGTCATGTTCAAGCATGACATGATGAAGCTCAGCTTGGGCTTGGTCAAGGGTGAAGCCCAAAGATGCCACCTCTTTTCTGAGCTCCGAAAAATGGGATTTGTATAGAGCAATTCTACTGGATTAGGCCATCGCTTCTTTTGTCTGAGTAAATTTGGATTTGTTAAGGCCCTATATTTATACTAATCATGTTATCACTGTTAAACGACTATATTAGAAACGGTCAAAAATTTTAACGTAAAACCAAGGAAGTTTACATTTTATATAAACAGAAAGAGACATTTAATTAGATCAAGAGGGATTTGCATTAATGAAACTTTGGGTCGTTACATTCTACAACCACTATCCTTCATTTTCCCTCTGGTAACCCATCAATACATTCAATTTTGATATTATAGACTAAAAACTAACCACTATCCTTTGTTTTCTCATCAATTCTTATAAACTAATTTATATTTACCCATCATGTGTTTTCAATCTGTGTAAAAATATGCCTTTTTATATTTCGAATAGAAGATTTATTGATTGTTTGTTTTTTGACTATTATGTGAGAGACTTATTGTTATCACATTTTTATTCAACTTCCACTCATGGAACTATTTCAGACAGTGGATTGTGTAATCATTGTGTGTAATAATAAACTTTTTTCATGTTTGAAATCATATAAATTGATTTTAATTTTTTTTGAAACTAATTGTTTCAATGTTTATTGTTAAATATTTAATAATGGCTTCAACTATGTAATCAATGAGTCCTAGTGGAGAAATAAACAAGCATTGTGAAATTTTACTACCCATTCATAATTTAGGATTTTATGTTGTCTGATAATTTTTCTCTATGTATTTTATAAATATCTATATGTGGGAGTGGAATTATTTTACATTTATACCTTTGGGAAACATTTTTTCATTGTTCTCAATAAAATCGTTTCATTTTTCAGATTATTTTAAGATGGTTGATTCAAAGGACATTCAGTCGCTCGTATGTGATAACAGAATATAAATTATTAAGGTATGAAATAATCCATGAGTACACTGACATGTTAATAGAGTGCTGAAATCTTAATTGGATAAGTTATCATTTATATTATTATATATACTTCATTTTTAGGCCCTATTCGATAACACTTATTTTCATCCATTTTCATTATCTAATTCATCTTTATTTTCATTAACCCCTTCGACCAGTCCTATGATATGTGCATAATATGTTTAAATTTTTATTACCATATTTTTAATATCCTATATTCATTTACAAACTATGGATTCAATTTTATTATGTTAACTGGTATTTATTCACTAATTTATTATTTGGTGCACATTCCACCAAATGCAACATTATTCTCGATCACTACTTTTATTAAATATTGTATAATTATTAAAATAGTGTTCAGTGACTTTACATGTCTACTATGATTCATGTATCTTCATCACCATATCCTTATTTACAATGTAATGGATTCAAATATTCAAGGTAATTAAATATCACTATTATTAGTATTTCCATTTTTATAAGGTTTCATTTGTTGTTTTGTTATTTGAAATCAATATTTGGTTGTTACAATATTCTATTGCATCTTCTAGGAAATCAGTGTTTCATGTACTTTTTGATATGAATATTTTTTTCAACTGATGTATCTTTTCTTTGCAAGAGGTTTTATTTCTAGGGGAGATATTATTTGGTCCGATTCATCAAGATGGAGAAGCAATCTGGCCTAGACATTCACCTAATAATCGGGCCTCATGTCTGTGCCCAATGTAATTTTGACTAATTTTGAAGGTTTTTATTATGTACACTATATTACTGTGTTTGAAAACTAAAACAATTTTTTTGGGTTAAAATGTACATGGGTTTTCTTGTTTGGATTAAATATGTCCCAGGAACAGTTTTAGAACCAATACAGGTCCTCTCAAGGTTAGTTTAAAAAAATATAATTGTCCATTAAAGAACTTTTTCTATAATTTGTTTTCTTTGTGCATTATTTTATTCACAATTTTGTAATTTATTTGAATATTGATCTATGTTGGTCATTTAAGAAATTTCTTTGGATTTTTATTAGATTATATATGAAATTTTAGTATACCTACTTAACTAGTTTTTTGAAACCCTAGGGGGTCCCCTTCTCTACTCTAATAGTCACCCAACAACTAGGACAGTCTCCATGTGTATTTTATTATTTTACTCAAAAAATATATATGCCTTCAGATGTTAATTATTTTCCTCTTGGATAAGTATTTACTAAATATGGGTTGATATTTAATGAAAGCATAATTTATGGGTTAGAAATGAACACTCATGAAGGCACACTTCATTACAATGTTGAGCATTGAAGAAATGAATAAAAATGTTTCTACTCTTGATGGACATGTTATATGACTGTAATAGATTCATAGTTGATTTGGCCTACCTTTTTTGGTTTGTGTTATTATATGTGTTGAAATCAAACATTTTATCCTATGAATATTCCAAAAAACATAGGAATCTTGAAATTTAACATGAGAAATGAATTTGGTAGCACTGATCATAAACTTTTTTGGATTTTTATTAGATTATCTATGAATTTTTAGTACACCTCCTTAGATGGTTTTTCGAAACCCTAAGTTCTTCCCTGCTCTATTAAATAGTCACCCAATAACTAGAATACTCTCCATGTGTATTTTATTTTCCACACAAAATATTTATGCCTTAGGATGTTAATGATTTTCATCGTGGATATGTATTTTGTAAATAAGGGTTGGTCGTTAATTCAAGCATCATTTATGTGTTAGAAATGAACACTGATGAGGGGTTCTCAACATAACAATGTTGAGCATTGAAGAAATGAATAATAATTTTTCTTCTCTTGATGAACATATGATACGATTATCACAGATTCATAGCTAAGTTCGCATGCATTTTTTGGTCTTATACAGTTATATGTGTTGAATTAAAACATTTTATCCTATAAAAATTCCAACAAACACATGCAGCTTGAAATTTAACACAAACAATGAATTTGGAAGAGTCCATTTTGCAATACAGTGCATATGTATTCCTGAAATGAATTAATTTCTTACTATTGACCATCAAACACATTATACATTGTGTTTGATAACTTTTCATTTCAATGTACAATACAAATCCTCTACATTACTTTTTTACATTCTTATTTGCCATCTTATTTGATCCACCAGATCAAAACATGTTGTCGTTTAGGTAACAAAAACTTATTTTTTTACATTCTTATTTCCAATCACATTTCATTTCAATGTACAATACTCCTTAGTTTTCTATATTTCAGGTGATGACATATAATATGAAGTGAGCCAAACTTGAGACTGAAGGGCTGCAAGGGGGAGCTACTAAGGTTTACCATTCTATGACTTCTTGATTTATATCACTAAAAAATTATCAGGTTATGTGTTTCTTATGTTTTATGGTATTTCACAACAAAAAGAATTACATTTTTTTGAACTATGAAATAATTTTTTTGTATACGAAGCAATAGAGATTATTTTTAGTTAAGCACAGTTTCATATATTCGAGTTTACCCAGTTATTATTCTAGTAGTTTTTCATAGTTTTTAGTTTGGCATCTGTATTTCATATATACTACATACATTCCTGTTTACCCAGATTTTATTTCAGTTGTTATTATGTACATGAAAATTAAAAAAACATTCTATATTGTATAACTTCATATACATGAATCAAATTTTCAATCATGTATTAACAAAGTCAATTTTTTGCAAACCAGCCAACCATATGAATTGGTTTTATAGATTATTGAAAATATAAATAGATTTATGTGTGCTGTAATACAGTTTAGTTCTTAACCATGCATAAACTAATTCAATAAAATAATTTCAATTTTTACCTACATTTATTCTCATTGATACTCCATTTGTCAGTACATGTACTTCTGCTTCCTCGATTTCATTATCCATTCATTTTACTAGAGTTTCATTAATTTCAAGACTATATTTTAATTTTTGTACACTGAATACTATTTTTTAAAATAAAAAAAGTTAAATTGTAATATTTCTGCTAGTTTTACACAAAGTAATGATATTTAAATCCCTATAGTAGAAAATTAAAATTCATTTAATAATATAGTTCTAATTTTCATTTTTCGTTGATGTGTTCACTATATTTATTTCGTTTCATCATGTTCCAATGTAGGTATTTTTTCCAGGCTCTAACATACCATTTAAAGACCATTTGATTCATCATTAAACAAAAGATAATGGAATGGTTGATGGTTCACATTACCAGGTAAGTTATAGAGCAGTTTAACATGATACATTGTTTGATTAGTTTTCTAGTAATATATGCTTTAATTCATAGAAGTATATTGATAAATTTCCACTGTAGTGTCCAAATTGTTTTATAGAAAAGTTATTTAAAATAAATTCATGAAACTCATGTGATTTGTGCATAATACATTACTTTTTAGGTATTAGTGAATGTAATAAACTCCATAGATTAATAGAAAAATCATCATTGTGATTTGTTCATTATACAGATTATGTCATTTTATAAATGATAGACCCAAAAAATCAAACAGTTTGTTTTAAAATATATGGAATTATATTTTGATGATTTTTTATACTAGAATAAAATACTATCATTTTGTTAAAACATCCTTATTTATATTAAAATAATAATACTACAAAGAATAGAATTGATCAATTTTTGTTAAAACTAGTAAATTATTATTTTGTTCTGTATAGGTATGTACTGTATAAAAATATTTCATTCATTCATAATTATATTAAATGATTTAATATATAAGTGTCATTACAAAAAAATAATGTCTTTTTACTATAATTACTGACTACCATCTCATAGAAATTGTATATATACATATTTCTTCACCTTCTTATGTAATTAGCCTCGGTTTTTAAAAAATGATTACAAAACTCATCACATACAATAAAAAGATAGAACAAATAATGGTTTTTAGTATTTTTATTCAAACCATGATAAATGATTTCGCTAAGATGGTGCTAGAAAAATACTACCATGAACCCAAAAAATTAGGCCCTCTTTGCAATTTCATTTTTTCTGGGTTTCTGGTCTACTTATATGGAAATTGTGAGTGAGGGTTAATTGATGGTTTTCTATGGACCAGGTAGTGTCTAACACGGTAAAAATTAATTAGGGGGTTGACACTATGTGACAGTGGGGATTGGGTGGGAATTGAAGATGTATCTCTGATTACGGTGGCTATGTTTTGGGGAATTTGGTTCTCGATTTTTGGTGGTGCAAGTGAAATGCATGATCCTATGGTTTTATGTTCTAAGATGCATATACTTTGTAGATTTCAATGGATTATCTTATTAGAAGACCTGCTAGCCCATCATCGATGACCCAATGGTTTCTATGTGCCATTTATTGCCACAAAATGTTGATTTCCTCATGATGTTTATGCTATAGGTTTGGTTATCTAAATTTCCGTGGATGATTTTGTACCCTTATCCATTTTAAAATGGATCATTTATAAATAAATGTTAGATATAATAAATTATTGTGATGTTAATTATTTTTATATTATTTTAGTTTTTTATGAATATTATAACATTTGGAATTAATTGATTTATTCTTATACATAACATTTATAATTAATCATGCAATTTGAATGATTAATAAAAAATATAGATGATAATATTTAAATTATAGATACTTTATATTTATTATTATAAAAAATTATATAATATCCTTTTATATGTTTTATGTTTTAAAATTTAACTACATTAATAGTGCTTAACTGGGAAGGTTTGAATTATTCAATCTAAGGAGATTACTAATAAATTTATTTATTTACCAGACCATAAACATTCCATTAAAAAATTATATGTTATGAAAAAAATTATAATCATTAAAAATGTAATAAATATTTTATTTTGTATGCAGGAAAACTTGGTTGAATATTTTTACGTTAAATATTCATTATCAGGTGACACTATCTTTGGTATATTTTACAACTTCAACTAACATTCAATGAATGATAAAAATAGAAACATCAATAATTTTTGTGGAATTATTGATTGCATTTTTAGGATTTTCTATTAAAATTATAATTTTATATTTTCTCGTATTTATTTTTAAAACCACTATCTTATCTTTTAGTTTTTAAAAAAATTTATTTCACAGTAAAAAATAATTGTTTTAGGAATGTTTCTTGATATGAATGGTATTTACTGTAATTTAATTTTCCATCCTAAAAATATATTTTCACTCCTTTTTTATTAAACCTAGTTTTTTTCTACTATATCGATGATCTCTTAATACTTTCTCGACTTGTGTTCTAATAATATCTACCATTTAACGTAATTTTATTCAAAAATTTATACTGAGTTTAGTAACATTGAAATATCTTTTTGAATGATAAAAAAACAGATGATTTGAAATAAAATTGAATAGTTCTGTGCATTTTCATGGGTGAAGTACTTGTTGTAATAAAACATAGTCTATTTTCCTAGGCTGATTTTTTATTGTCCCATTTATCAATATAGATATATTATCTAACTAATACAATAGAGTCAATTATGAAAACATTCTAAATAATTATCAAAATCCCAATTTGATAATCCTTCCGAATGCATACAATAATCCGACAAAATATGATTACCAACCGAATAAGATAATCCTTCCAAATATGATAACTTGTTCAATATGGTAATACTACCAAATAAAATAACCGACCGAAGATGATAATAAAGTAAATATGATCATCGGCCGAATATGTTGCAGTATTGTCACTTCTCCTTTATCATATTTTTATTAAAACTTATTTAGGGAAAATAACCTTATCCTCTTATACCTCTACATTCTCTCTACTTCACATGGACAATAAACCTGTCAGAAAAATACAATGTATTTTTAACTTTTACACTCATCCAAATTATTGTTTGGGTGAGATTCTTAAAAACATTCCTTCTCAACCAAATTACCCGAATGTTCATGTTTCCTTGATTTTTGGGTTCTTCTTGACTTTACCAACATTTCTAAACTCCTACAATTTCTTCTCTATCCTTTCCAAATCATCTAAAAATATCATATCACTTCTGAATCTATTCATAAACACCAGCATTATTATGATTTCCCATTTTGATACAATCAGAATGATTTCCTCATTATGATGATCTCTATCAGTTACATATATGAAGGAATATACAGTATTCTGATTGGAGGATAAAATATCTTCTTTACAGTGGTCTATACCAATATGATGAAAATAATCATATTCTTATGACTTTATGATCCCCATTTGAAAACACATTTAACAATATCTATGTCATATTTTACTTCTTCATTTCATTCATCTATCCCTAAAAAATCTACCTCTGATTATTATGATGGCATTCTGAATATGATAGACTAGTATCAGTAGTTTCAGTAACTTCGTTCTCCTCAAAATACAATACCAATGACTTGACTTGCACATAAATTTATCCATTTGATGAATATGATGACATAATGAATATGGTGGATCATTTTCAACATCTTCATATTGAGAAACATTTTCCATTGCAAGAATTATCTTCCTTCATGACTTTGGATATGTTAAAGATCAGCTTTAGCACCATCTAATTTACCAAGGAATGTATTGTAAATACCTAAAGATTCTAGAAACTACCTACTTTCATTAGAAAGTAATATAATTTCCTACTATTCTAGAATCATCTTTATTTATTTCTCATCATAAATAAGATTGACATGATTACTATTAGGATAGATTTTCTCCCTATTTATTCCATCAAGCTTACATCATATGTTTTTCAATTACTTATGATTTCTATGAACTCCACAATCTATAAAGCATATTAAAATATGTATCTTAGTCATGTAGACTTCAATTATACCCCATTATGATCACTTATTCTAGTCCATTCTATAGGTGAGTTTGATGATCCTTTTCCTCTGGAAAAAACGCTACCAATAGGATGGATATTCTTAACCATTATGAGTTATATTTTTCTGAATATGATGGTCAGTCCAATTTTCACCCAAAACAAAGTGAGGTGATTTTCTTTCTTTTTAACTTATTTTTTTTCTTAAACATCCATATCAACAAAATAAAACACGTGAATATGGTCATTCCTATCATCTTTGTCACAAAATTCTCCCAATTTATATTTTTTTATCAAAAAAGATTAATATATCAATAAAATTAAATTCTTAGATCTCTGGATTACATATAAATAATTATAATTCATTGTGAGATAACCCATTTTAGGAAACAACAACCATTACTAACAAAACCATTCAATGCAAAAGAAGTGATTATGAAATCATCATCGTATTTCTTCCTCATCTTCTCAACTTTCATGGAATACAATTTTTTCTATAACCACTCTAACAGACAGTTAAAATAGTCCATTCACATAATATACTATATTAACATCTTACCCACAAATCTACCTATTTAAATACTTCCATGAAGGTATATTTATGAAATAATTATCCCCCTTGAAAACACTATTCAAAGGTAAGATAAGAGATAGATAAAAAAACATACCTCAATCTTGTTGAGAATGTGGTTGGGTGCCCATGTTCAACCTCATTTTAGAAAATGGTTCCTTTGGTAACTGTTTTTGAAAATTTCTGTTACATGATATAATGTTTGGAAAATATTTCATCTTCAATTTACTCTTCTACAAATCCTCTTTGATGAAATGATATTTTATATCAATATGTTTTTAATGTGAATTTTGTTCAAAATTAATAGTTTGATGGATTTCACTTTGACTATCACAACATAAGAGAAAGGGTAACTTCACTTCAACAAATAAATATTCTAATTGAGTCATCATCCCCATATGTTAGGTAGAAGCTTAAGTATTAGACACATACTTAGATTTATCCATACTGATTATTACTGAATTATTTTTATTTATATGCCAACTGAAATAACGTTTCCCAAAAATGAAAACTCCACCTTATGTGGGTCTTTTATCATGAAAATTTCCGACCCAATCAGTATCTGAATACACAAACATGTCAATACATTTTATGCTATCAAACTCGAATCTGAATTTTTTTGTGGAATTGATGTATTTAATAATTTTTTATAGAAAGAAAATGTGATTCTTTTGAATAACTCTAAAGTCTTAAACATAGGGTAACAACATAAAAAATATCGGGTATTGAGGAAATCATATATAACACACTTCCAATCATCTTCTAAAATTATTTTTGAACAACTATGATTCCTTATCTATCTTAATGAATCATTATTCCCTATGAAATTTATTTCAAAATAGGTTTTTAGTTTTCGATACATAACATCTTATGATGTTCCTTATCATACATTTCATGAGAATGAAATATGTGTCTCCTCATTTATAAAATTAGTAATCCAAGAAAGCATTTCATTTCCCCAATCATTGTCATCTCATAATAAAATCATTTCTTCATAAAATATTTAAGAAGATCTTTCATCATTCATAGAAAAGATAATGTCATCAACATAGAAAATTATGATGAGGGAATACTACTAGTTTTAGATAATGTAAATATTATTATCAACTCATCCATTATTCAAAATTATCTTCCTTAAACGAGTATTACTATGTCATTGGAGATTGATTGAGTCCATAAAAGTATTTCTTCAATTTTAATACATAAAATTCATCTTTCCCAACATCAAATCCAAATGGTTGTTCAAGGTAAACTTCCTCGTCAATATACCCATTTTGAAATGAGGACTGTACATCAATTTGAATGATTTTTTAACATCAATTTGCTACAATAGCAAGAAACATTATGAAAGTTTAAAATCATTCCACAACAAAAAAAGTTTCATCAAAATAAAAACCTTTAATATTTAATTAACATTTTAAGACTAATAATTCATTATTTATTATAAATTCACCTTATTCATTCATCTTTTTCCAGAAATTCAACTTTTTAACAATTAGATTTTCATTTTATGGTTTAGGTATGGGTTTTCATGTATCATTATTTTCAATTTAACAAAACACTTCATCCATGGACTAAACAAATTACGAATACTCAAAATCTATATTCATATTACTCAGCTGAACTTTTGAATACAAATAAGTATGTGTAATTCAATTACATGTTCTTCTTGTTTGAAAATTTTGATGTGGATAAAAAAATATTTCAAGCTTCCACATACTTCCATAGCCTAGGATGACTTTTTCTTGAATGTTCCTCATCACTAAAAATAACTGATTCTAATTCTTCTTGTATAAGATTACATTTAACTTTAGGCTTATCAAAATTGTTAGAAAAAACATTCATTATCATACTAAACTTTATTGTTTGTATTAGTATTTATATCTTAATCTACCTTATAAATAACGTTCAGATCAATATAATAAATAATTCTTCATGTTTCATTGCTGAAAAATATGTGTCCTCTTTTGTTATGAGCATAGCCTAGAAATATTTCTTCTTCACCTTTCTACACAAACATTCCAAGGTTTCCACCCTTATTATTTATAAAACATAGACTCCCAAAAAAACATAGGTGCATTAAAAATGGAATTTTATCATCAAATATTTCATATAGATTCATATGTGAATTTTTCATATAGAAACATTGGTTTTAAATATATTCTATAGCACTGATGGCTGCCTCTAATAGTAATGATAAAGACTATTTTTAAGTAACATAATTATCCTCATTTCCACCAAACCTCTATTCTTCATTCTAGTAACTCCATTTTTTTGAGGTGTGTAAGAGGAAAAATACCCAAACCCCAAATTCTATGATTATAAAGCCAACAATAATATTAACCATTCTTATACTCACTACTATTATCAGTTTTCAACTTCTTCATTGAATACAAAAATTCATTTTTATCATTCCTCTTAAAATGGTTAATCATTTTTACTGAATCTGACATAGGCTTCTTAAAAAACTCAAATAATGAGAGTAAATCAATCAATTAATGTGATGAAGTAATTATATCCATTTTTCTATTTTTTACTCATTTCCCCTTCAATATTAGAATGAATAAGCTCTAGGGGTCATTTTGAAAAAATTTCAACCTTCTTATGAATAAAATTTTTAGTCTCTCCCTTCTGATGAATAATACAACCCAGTCCATTTTTCATGGAAAATCAAATAATTTCATGTACACTATCTATCTTTGATAACGTACTCATTTTTATTTGACACATGTGTCCCATAATTTTAAGAAACAATTTTTTAACTTCCATCGTACTCAGGTAACAGGAGTTTTGTATTTCACCAGTTTGAATGAAGTTTCATGTTGTATGTTGGCCTCTTTTAACTATCTTTCCATCATCCGAAATTCTCAAAAAAATATCAAATTTTCTAATGATAAATGTGTTACCCTTATCACAACGTTGTAAAACACTTAGATTTTTTGGTTTTATCCCATCAAAATATAAAATTTTCTTGTATTTCATCTTTTCTTCCCCAATAATGGCTTATCCAAAAACTTTGGTTATCAATGATTCATCATTTCCAAATGTTATAGTTCCATATTTAGAGTCTTTAAAATTATTCAATGACAATAAATCTCCTTTCATATGGGAAAATATCACACTACCATGAATCCAATGTTGTTCTTCTTTTGTACCTTTCATTGCAATTTCAACAACAAGAGATTTTTCTTCTCCCTTTTCTTTATTCCCCTATGGTTTTTGAGAATTATTAAAAAAAATTGTTATGCTGATAAAAATACAATACAACACTTAGCAATATTCATAGTATGTTCACATATTTCTCAAAAAAATTTCAGGGTTTGGAACCTATTTTACATCATTATTCCAATCATATCAGGTTTCTTCAAAAAAACGTTCTCAAACATATTCCATTGTACAGATTGAATCCCATCAAACATTTCCGTCCATAAACTATGGAATAATGGTAATTTTTTTGGTCAAACTGACACCTATTTTCCTTACCTCGGAATCCATGAAAATAACAGAAGTAGACATATAAAGAATAATTTTCTCTAAAACATATATATTGATCAGAGTGTTGATCATTTTTCCCAGTAAACATTTTTTTTTCTTTTTTGAACCACCAAAAATTCCATTATCAATCAAAATACTCATTACTTATTCATCAATATTGGAATCATAAGTAATAAACCCATTTTAGAACTCGTGATTTTTAGAAACGTCTTATTTCCAAACATTGTGATTCTTGGCCACATACATGACATCCCCAAGACTCTTTTATTAAATAACACTTCCATATTTCTTCACAACCATTGAAGGTAGATTTTTTATCCTTTTTATGTTTATCCTTATGAGAAAATTCACCAAATTAAGAGTTAGAGTTTTTGAATATTTTACCATTTTGTTCAAATTTAGATTGTTTTTTTAGAAAAATTCCAACTCTTCTTCGTTTGACACAGTATTCAATTCTAGATGTTCATTATGATTCTTTTATTCTTAAATAAATTTACTCAACTCATCATTCAACACCATCAGCTTATTCTTAAATTATGAAAAACATTGTTGAATATTTTTTTATGAATTTTCATCTTTAATCTCCATGATTTTATTTTCAATCCTTCTAATGTTTCCCAAAAATTATTTTAACTCTTCATTCCAATGAAATTCGCGTTTAGTTTCTTATTCATCAGAACTACTACTTTTTAATTATCCATCATTAATTATTTAAAGGAAATTATTCTCACCAACATGATCAGTAGAATTTTCATATTGAGATTCACTACCTTCTTTTTATTCATCTTTATATAATAAACACCTACAATTGGGTTCAAATAACATCATATCATTTTCCCTAGAAAACCATTTATATTTATCATTTTATTTTTCATGACCTTCTTGGGCTTCTATCTTCTTCATCTCTATATAATTATTTCAATATTTTGGGATAAAAACTCTTCAAAGTTCCCAAAAACTCCACATTAATAACATTTCAAGGGATGATTCCCTTTGTATTTACCTAAACCTCTTCTCAAATTTTTAGAATAAAAAAGAATAAAATATCATCATGATTTTTAGATACCTAATTTTTCTAATTACATTAAGTATCTTCTTCTAAAAAAAATTATTCTTTTACTTCTATTTACTAGCTTTCTTGAAATAAATTTCTCTGTCAATTTTCTTTTCTTTTCATAGTGTTCTCTATTCTCATTTCATAAGTGATGAGAGTGCTATGAAAACCATCTAGTGATAATTTTTCCAGATCTCTATCATTAAATGATGAAAATTTTGAATCAAACTACTCAAGAAGGATTCTCAAAACCATTTCAACAACTATGGAATCTTACAACATTTCACCATGGAATCCAATAGTACTAAAAATGTCATTTACCATAGTAAATAATTCCCCAATGGATTGATACGCATCCATTTTTATGTCTTAATTCTTCTGTGTCCAGATTTGTAATTTTTCCTTATTCACTTTTTTATTTCCTTCATATATATTTTCAACTTTTCTCACGTACCATTGCCTTTGGAAATACCTTTCACCCTTAGAAATTAACCTTTATAAAATTATTATAATAAATAATTCATTTCCCTTTCATTAACCCCAAGATGCTTTTTATCAATAGAAGTAAGAAGAAATTTGGCATCAATAAGAAGAAATCCATCTGTTGTAGCATCAAGAACATCATAACCAATAGATAAAAGAAAAGAAAACATTATATCATTCAAGATATTATAGTTATTTCCAAAAAAACCGGGATACCTTTATATTTCACACAATTCAGATTCTCAATCAACATCTTTTTGAAACTCCAGAAAAGAAAAAACTATTAGAATATTCACTATGATACCAACCGCAAGTTCCCATTCAAGATAATTGTATCACTGAGAGGGGAATGTGATGAATCAGTGATACATTTTTCTTTAATGCTTCTTTACTTATGAAACAACCATCCCATAATGATAAATATAACTTTCCATGATGAAAAAAATTCAAACACACATCAATACGAACACTAATGTTTACAAGGTTCACTATTCAATAATAATATCTATCTCCTTGGTATGGTTTGGAAATGATCTAATACCACAAAATTGACTAGAAGAAAATCCTTCTATGTGGAATACAATAAGTAGGTCATTCCCTTTCACTTGTGTAGAACTACGTAAACAATTCAATAGTACATGTGCTCCTCCTGAATTTTTATTATAATAAAATGCTTTTGTAAAAAAATTGTTACAAGAATTCATTATAAACATTCAAAAATATAATCATTAAAATAAATTATTCAGTTTCTTACATAGAAATGGTAAAACGATTCTTATAATTTTTAATAAAAATCAGTCTAATTTCCATGTAAAACTTTTCACAGTATAATAGCTCAATATGGAAATATATCTATGTAGAATACAATTTAAGAAATTATTATCTCTTTTTTCATCAGTCCTAAAATAAAAAAAGATATTCCCACTAGATGAATACAATAGTTTTTAAAAATAACATAACCTTATGAATATGATAATCCTACCAAATATAATAACTGAATGAATATGATAATCCTCCTAAATTTGATAACTAGATGAATAAGAGAATTAGCTAAATATTCTGATCAACTAAATACACTACAATACTTTATCTTCTCCTTCCTCTTATTTATATCAAGAGTTACTGATGAAAAACAATCTAGAAACCCTTATTCTCTCTAATGATCCACCTTTTCACTAATTCTCATGAACAATACTTCCATCAGAAAAGTACAATGTAAATTTTTCCTGTTATACTCATCTAAATATTTGTTTGGGTAGGATCCCTGAAAACATCCCTGCTCAACCAAATTTCCCAAATTTTTATGATTACAAGAATTTTATGTGCATATTGAATTCTTCAAAGTTTTGAAAATCTTCATGTTTCATCTCAATAATTCTAAAATCTTCTAAAAAGATCAACTATATTATTCCCCTCTACACAAAAACCATTATGATTCATATTTCCCATTCTAATTTTCTCAGAATGATTTCTTCATTATGATTTCCTATATAAATTTCATATATGAAGGAATATACCCTACTCTTACTTCATGATATTTATTATTCATTACAATTCTATATTCCAATATGATGAAAAAAATAAATTTTTTACTTTAAACTCGCCCTTTGACAACACATCCAAAAATATATATATCATATTTTTCATATTAATTTCAATCATCAATCCCAAAAAAAATCCCCCAATGATTATGATGGAATACATAATCTGATGGATAGGTATCAACAACTTTATCAACTAATTTCTATTCTAAATACAATATCGATGACTTGTCTTGCACAAACAATTATTACTTTGATGAATAAAATGACATACTGAATATGACAGGTCATCATCAACAACTTCATCTTTAGAAACTTATTTCAATACGAAGGTAATATTTTTTATGAAATTGAATGTGTTGAATAACTTCTTTAACACCATTTGATTTACTATAAAATTATTGTAACTTCCCATAATTCTCATAGAATTATTACTTTAATTTTGATGTATTATAACTTGCTACTCTTCTAAGAACATATTTCATTCCTACTCATCTCGAACATGATTGAAATTATTACGATCAGACTTAATACAATTGGTTAGAATCTTTTCTCCCATTTTATTCATCCTTTATGCCTAATATGTTTCTCAGAATACTTATGATTAATGATAAATCCATGATCACTAAATCATTGTAACATTTTTATCATCAGCATTCAAACTCTAATTGTCCCCTATTAAAATCTATTATTTCAATCCAAAACTAAGGTTAGTCTGATTATCCTTTTCATCCAAAAACAAATTCTCAATACAATGGACATTCTCAACCATTGTGAGTATGATTTTTTTTAAATGATGGTCAATATGATTTTCACCAATAACAAAGTGACGTGATTTATTTTCTTCTTAAACTTTATTTTCTTATTAATAATCATTGACAAGAAAAAAACTTCAACATGATCATCCATATCAGTTTAGTCCTATTATGGAGATACATCATGATGGGATTCAGACGCCAAAACCTAGTCATCGGTGTCTGGTAGGCACAGTTAGATTGAGATCCATGATTAAAGATGATAATCATGGAGGATTTAGTGATATAAGTAACATGAGTAGAAGATACATTAAGGTTCTATATTTTTGGGAAAAATAATAACTACATAGTATGTGCTATAGAAGAACACATGCTATAAGGTCCCCTCTAAAGTTGCTAACATTTATGCCTAAAAAATCTATCACACACAATGTAAAACATTGTATATGCCATGTGACCCATGGATAGAGGGAAAACATGTAACCATACGGTACATGGGAATATCCATGACCAAGAATATGAAAATATCAAAGTACAAGTGAACAACCCAACCCTTAGACACATGCAGATATATTGGAACATCCAGAGTATATGAGCATGACATAAACTATACAAGAATAGGTTGGTGTACAAGGAATCAGGGATGTATCGTGATGAATTCCTAACTAACTACTACACACTATTTATCTAAAATAATTCACCATTTATTTAATGAAAATCATGTCATGTGAGGTAGTGCGAAATGATTAGACCAATGGCCAACAAGACACACCATGTACCCCCATTAAATGTAATTTTATTTTTCCAGGGTATGTTGAGGCCCAGTTTCTCGTCATTATAGACCAATATCTTTTGGGTTTGTTCTTATGGTCCATTAATAAAATGATAAAGTTTGGAATTACTTCATGGTAATTATATTTTAATCCACACAATGGGGGTTAATCATAGATATCTTTTTTGTAATCCCACTATGTGGCCATGGTGGGATCCTCTATCTTTTATTAATCTTCGTTATGTGGGGTTTGAATAATTTTCATGACCAAATTACATGTATGTGTGATCCATAGTGATAAATTTATTCTATATAGGGTCTGGTATTACCCAGAGGCATGGGTGAGATGTTGTATCTTTGTATCTAGGTCTTTAATGATCTATAGAGTACTTATTTATCCAGGATCGATGAGATTGACCTCCTGGATGATAATCATTAGAGATATAATGGATAATTGAGTTATTTCTCTTATATTGTGTTTCATTGAAACCACGGTTACAATCTTGTGTCCAATAGTATGGTTGATACCTTCTTGAGATTTGGTGTATGTTTGGATTATATCAGGGTTCTTTCTTATATCTATATATTATATTATGAATGAAATATCATCATGATGATTATTTTACTACTATCTTAATGGATAAGATTTGTCATCTAGGGGTTTCCTTTTGGGTATTTTTATTCAAACACATTCTTGTTCTCTACCCATAATAATCATGTCTTATGTGGACGACATGAATTTTGATAATGTTTTGGGTGGATCAAGAGTAAGTAGAACATGGAGAGCATGATAGAATATGTTTTTTTCTAGTTGTCACATTGGAAAAACATCCCCTACTTCTTAGTAGTTTGGAATCTTTTATCAGTTTTGGTGGAATTTTATTTTGCCCTTTATGATTTATAGTACACTTATCTTACTCGGACTATGGGATATATATGAAAGAACACATTTAGTATTAGCTGTTTTAAAATTTAACATTATATGGGTATTTTTAGATTTGTGTGTGTCTGTATAGTTACTTTAGTCTATTTCCTCCATTTTATGTCATATTCTTACTTGACTTTGGTTAACAAACCCTATACTTTTGAAAGTGGGATTTCGGTGTGACACTCAACATACCACTGGCTAGGTTAGCCCTGGTGGGTTGGTTCATAACACAAATGATATAATAATCCATTTTTTTTGAACTAAAATGAACTAATTAATATTTATAATCATAGGTTTCATCATTATTAATAGTCCTGAAAAAAATAATCTAATGAATCTTAAATTCAAAAATCTCAACACCCATCTCCTTCTAAATTTGACTCCTCATGACTCATTCCCGTTACTCCTTCTAATCCTTGGAGTTTTAAAATTTTCAACCCAGTAACCTTTCCATTAATCTCTTTCACTTCCCAATTTTACATTTCTCACCAAATATATTTCAAAGGATACTTAGGGGGTTTCTTAATAAGAGACAAAAAATAATAGGTAAATTCTCAATAGAACTTATTTCAATTTTATTATTCTACTACTACTGATGTATGTTTTCCATCAACATTGATATTTTTACATAAGTATCATAAAACACTAATATGCAATTATTATAATTTAATATTAATTGTTTAGGTTCCCCTCAATTATTTCTAATATAAAAATGATTGTTACTAATATGGTTGGATCATCGCCCCATGAACAAGGAAGTTCATTTTCCACCACTGCTTTCATGGATAGATTACAGTCACTTATTATTTTTTAAAATAATATAAATAAGTATTTTATATTTTATTACACATAATATAATGGATATATATCCTTAATAGTAAAGGAAACCATTTCAATTCATAGTGATCAGAGAAACATAGTATGTGAATTTATCGTATAATGAGAATATTTATAATCTATAAACTATATGTATTTTTAATAATATTTTACTGTTATAGACATTTCTAACCCCAAAAAAAATAACATCATGTCATCAATCATAGGTAGTTATGAAACCATTTCCAAAATATCATCCATAATTACCTACAAATAACACAACCTAATAACCATCGCATGAATAATGGTGGGATAAGATAAACAAAAATTGTAATGTAATAAAAGGAATATAAATTATTAGAAAATTATTATTACTTTTTATTTATATTTTAAACCATGTGTTTAATAAATATAATTTTTTTATTCATTAAATTAAGGGACATTATTGGGTGATTCCTCAACTAGGTTAAGGGAGCTCTCTAAACCTCCCTCTTATCATTAGGTTATATCTTTATCACTCTACCTCACATAAGACAACTATTTATCATTATATAATTACTATAATATATATATATTTATTTATTACACATATATAACAAGATAATTATTTATTTATTTTCTAGGGTTATACATTTCTTATATTTATTCGCAATATCATTTTTTTAAAGAAAACAAGATTTAGGTGAAATTTTTATCCCATAATCCTTTAATGAAGAAATATATATTTTAAATTATTTTACACATCCATTTTTTCATAAAATAATTAATATTTAAATGTTAATCATTTTTTTACCTCTAGTATCAAATAAAATAACATATTCATTCATTATTTAAAAGTATTTTACTTCTTCCTTAAAATAGTTTTTTATTATATTGATTCTATTCCAAATTTTCAACAATTTCTCATTATCCTCTCTAATGAACTCATTTTTTGAAATATATGCTCATTGATTTAATTATAAACATATGAAATATTTAATTCCTTTGTCTATTTGGAATCATTTTGAAATAACCTTTCATTATGAATTATGGAATAAGTAGGTAACACATTTCTTTCAATGGGTATTTCTTATACCTATGAGTTATATTTGGTTCCATTATGTGGAGAGTATATTCATGCACAAGGTAGGATGGGTTCACCTAGAGAGTGACCTAATTCATTAAATAATGTTTATATCTCATGATACGATATGTATGGTATTAAGGAGTAAACCCAATCCATTACTAGAATCGGTCCACCATGTTATAATGCCTCGTAAATAATACATGAATTTTCCTTATAATTTTATGTTTTATATTGTTTCCACATTCTTGTGACTCAATATTATTTATGTATTTCTCCTATGTATTTGTTTATGTACTTATCTGTTGTGATATTATTTAATAGAATTTGACATGTATGTTATTCTCCCTTATCATGAATATTACCTTACTAGGACATATAGATTAACCATTTTTATTATCTATTCCAAAATTTTTGTTATGAATTATGATATATTCAAATCCATTTATCACCTCATTATATATAATAAAATAAAGATAATTTATTTAAGGTTCATGTTGATGTTTTAATTAAAATGGTCTCCCAAAGACATGTGGATTCAAGATCCAATTGTTTTGGTTTTTTTCTATTTATGTTAAAAATCATGTAATAATACGAGTTAAAAGACTTCGTGACTATATATGGAATAAAAACAAGGTATAGTTATTATTGGTGTTTAGGAGAAGAATAATTGTTTCAAAATCAATGTGATATTTCTATGTATAGGGACAAATACTAAAATTTTGTTAATGTATAGAAGAGGGGTTCTCAAGGAATTATATTCATATATAGATACTAAATGTTAATGTGGATATGCAATTGATGAACATAGTGGTAATAAACCAAATGGTATCATACGATATTAAATTTATACATTGTGTGAGATAAAGTTGTCTTGATATACTCTAGTTTTTAAACCATGTAAGGATATTATTTGGTAAATATGTAGAATCTTTTTGAACCATTATGAAGGACATGAATAGTTTTTTAGGCTATAAGACATAATATAATAATTAGTAGGAAAAACCTATATTCAACCACAGAGAGTCGTATGATTTTATGTACATTTCATTAATATATTTTTTATTTTATGTTCATATTTTACTTTCTATATTAATATTAGTTTATGTATTCTCATCCATATGTTTCCATTATTTTTTTAATGGTGGTAAATAAGTCTAATTTTTCAAATAAACAATTTCATGGAAATGTGATGATTTCCCAAATGAGTTTCCTACCTAATGGAAGAGAGAGTCGAGAACATCATGGTAGTACAAGATAATCCAACTCAAATTCTTTACAATAACCTTAATCATGTGGAACAACTTCCTTCTCTTATGAAAAATAATGTTAGGATTGAATCCTTAATGTGTTGAAGGCCTCCTAATTTTAGTGAATCTTTTGATACATTAATTATAGGAAAATGTATTAAATCCATAGAGGATATTTTTTATTACCTAAGATGAATTGAACAATTAAAATTTGTAATTTCTATTTATTCCAAACAAGGAGATGTTAATCAATGGTGGATAGTAATAAATTTTATAAATACACTCTTGGAAATATTATCCTTGGAATTGGGATGATTCAAGGAAATATTTTTTAATAAATATTTTCCAGGAATGTTCCATCACGAAGTTGAAATGAAATTCTTTGGACCGAAGAAGAAGGAAAATTATTATATAATGTATTATAAGGAAAACATCACAGGTCTAGAATGAATAACATTTTTTATTTTTTATTTAATGATATTTTAGGGTGTATCATTTCTCAATTGGATTAAATATGATTCTATAAAATGAGTTAGTGGTTGACAAAATTGATATATATGAAGATATTTTATGTTGTCACCTTATTGTCAAAATATATATTAGTGATTCCCAATGGTCTTAAGGGGGTGGTGTTAAAAAGAAAAAAATGGAGTTTAAATTTAAAGGATCAATAGATAAACCATATGGAAGAAGGAAAAACCAATATCCAATATATCAAAATTTTGGTAAGAATAAACCTAGAATATATGTTAGGGGAAAGGGTATATTCATTTTATTTGGAATAGGTGGTAAGTGGGATAACAATTACTAATTTGAGATATGGAATCCCACTAATTAATCGGAAGAACATATGGTTCTTATCAACCATAATCTTGTAGTCTAGTGTTTCATCTACACGAAAATTGAATATCATTCAAGAAAAATCCCTATGTCAAGGTTTATCATAGAAAATCAATGACAACAACATCGAAGGACAAAAGAGAATATAATGGATTATTCTATCATTATTGTTGAGGTGGACCGTGATAATTATGTTGTGACATCTACACTAGTTATTTATTTAATAATAGTGAGTATATTATGTTATTCCTTTTCTACACATTCATCAATATGAAAAATGTTTAATATAGATTTTCAAACACCACATCAACATACTGAGGTTGAGTAAACAATGAGAAAAATAAAAATAAAAATTATTTCATCCTATCTTGATATGTATTTGTAGTAATTGTTTTATTGACGAGATCCCACAAAAAATATGGTCAAAATTCAATTAGTTGAATTTGAAGTTATATTGTTTATGGATTTAGTTTTCTCATATAATGTTTGCATGACCTGCTAGGAGAGGGAAATAACTCTCTATATACCAATTCATCTGACATATTTTTTCCATGTTTAAGGAGTATAATGAACCCCCTTTAGAATCTTCTCATAAAGAATGGATATTATTTCCTTATTAAAAATACTATCTAGATATAGTGATATATAAAATTTATGGAATCATTCCTGAAAACATTCCCATTATGAGATTCTATAACATTGTATTCCCTAAAAAGTTTCCTCTTCATCCTACTGACTGAGAGGTTGAGTAATGAATTGAAATTATACATGGATAGTTTCTCGTATCAAGGACTCCATAAAAAATGGAAACCACTGAATTTAAATAACCAAATAATTAGTTACATGAGATTCTAAAGAAGGGATTTATCTTCCTAGGTGATTCAATATGGGGAACATTGGTGCTATATAATAAGAATTTGGAAGGTTCAATTTCCCTATACATTGATTATCGAAAACTCAATATAGGGAGATTTAAGGAAACTAAATATATTATTATATCTAAACAAGTACTCACATTACCCTAAATTGGTGAAATGTTTTTTGTATACAATGACGATTAAAAGAAAATGTTGACCTGGTTATTGAGAAAAACTACTAATGTGATGGCCTAAGACTCATTGAATATTATTACTCAAGAGAAGAAAAATCTAATTCATGATATAGAGCTAGTAGTAGTGATATTTTGTATTGAATTTTTTTTAGTAAATGTCAATATTTATATAAGTGAGAAATATATATGGATTATAAGATTCTCAAGTATATATTTTCATACAATCACAGCATAATTGTTTTGTATTTAAAGTATGAAATAATGCATTAAAAAGTAAAGGGTCCTAATGAAGTGTAGTCCACAGGAATCTTTAATAAGATTATTGATACCCCTATAAAGGAGGGATCAAGTACATTTTTATAGAATAATAGGGGTTTTTTGAAAACATTGAAAATGAAAATCATCCATGTGATTATACTCACACAATGTATGTACAATATCAATGTTGTTGGATGTGATGAACTTGAATTTATGGATCCAGTAGGTGACATGTCGTGGGTTATAAGAGATGCATTTTAGACAATACCATAAAATAATTGAATCATTTTCCACATTAGATAAGGTTATTTGGTTGTAATGACATAATTATTGGCCATGTAGCATGGCCTTCGCCTCTACCTTAAGACAGTTTTTGCCCTTTAAAAATTTTTTAAAACAAAAATAACCAAACATGATTGATCCTTGATAAAACCTCCAACATGCATGCATCCCTGGATATATGAATCATCGACATTATGTTTGAGACCCTGGTCAGGGGGGGTTCTAGCTCATCGGGTGCGCCATCGGTCAGAGTTTAGAATACATAGAGAGAAGAATAATACCCATATTGCTCCTGAGTTAGTGTGACTCCTCGTAGTGATTAATGAATTGAACTATATCCATGATGAGGAACCTTTTTATAACCAAAAAACACCTATCTAGACACATAGGGGATATTGTGGAATTACTAGTTCCTTGACACCCATACCCCCATGAAACGATCTACTAGAAGAAGTGTATAGTCACATCCTTCTCATTTTTTAGATGATGACCCACTAAACAATTGCTTAAATAAGGAATACACTCAGACCACCTCCACCAGAGGTCCTGATACCCCCCCTAGAGCATCCAATAGTAGGTTCTCCCACATAATACCACAAATAATGTGAACAATAAGATCCTACTTAAGGGATAGACAATAGAAGGACCTATAAACAACTTGAACCCCTTTTTCCTTTGATCACCTTGTTAGTAAGAAGTTCATCATTCTGGAGCCTCCAAACCAAAAATTATGTTTTTATGGAAATGATTTTTACTACATAGAATCATCCCATGTGTAATTTATTTCAAATGAACGCATTACATATATGTATGCCTTCAATGAACAAGGTTCAGGTAGTGTATCCCATAATTATAGAATAGGACTTCTCAATCAATCCCCAACATGTGAAGGACAATAGTGTAAGAGAAACTCTAAATAAAAATGATCTTGTATCATTATCAATGATGATATTTAAGAAGGATCCAATATCTCTATAATTTCAATGGATGCACATGGATATCATAAATAAAGGAATAATACTCTACCGAGATCAAATGATTTCTAAACCATCAATTTTTGATATGATAAATTATACTCATAGGTATTATGTCGAAATAAAAATGAATGTCTAAGATATAAGAAATCCAAAATAGTCATAATTAAAAATTGATGAAGAAGGAGATCATAAAATTTATATCGAAGTTCATGGTATAAAAATAAGTTAAATTGGATGAAAAAATTTATAATTGAATGATAGACCCATTACCCATACCTATATCAAAATGGGAAAACACAACTCATGTATTTAGTTAATAGACATACAATGACATCAGAAATAAATAATTTCATACGGTTCATAGAGTGTCATCCCAAAATGACTATACACTTCATTTAAATTTGATATCACTTCCCACTCTGTCAACATACAAGGACGTATATTAGGGTATTTTTGAGGGTTCAAGGAAAATACATATCTATTATGTGTGATCAAGATCCATTGTTTGCCTACAAGTTCCTAAAAATTATCTAATATTATCTAAAAACTCTGTAAAACATTATTATGGATTGTCACCTTAAAAATGGTGGAATATATGAGTAAATTATAGACACATATTGATATATTATGAGCATAAATAATGAAATTTTAATAAGAAAGGGATCAACAACTTCATTTAGTTGATTTATTATATAATAATAGCTTCCGATCAATCATACAAATAGTCCATATGAATCCATATATGGGAAGAGATGTTGGACACCTATGGGTTGGGTTGCTTTCAGTGTACACAAGATACTGGGAAATAAAATTTTATATAAAATTGAAGAAAAGTTCAATATCATTTTGTCTCATGTTAGTACAACTGAACGTTAACAAAAGAGTCATGTTAATAACCATTGTAGGGACATAGGGTTTGACATTGTGCATAAAATTTTTATTTTTATATCTATATAGAAAAGATTCAGATATTTCGATAGATGAGAAATTTATATTTTAGATACATTAGTCACTATGATGTTATTGATCCCATCAGATCTGTGGCCTAAAAACTAGTATTCCCACCGATCCTATCTGAAATATATGGAATTTTCCAGGTTTTCTTATTAAATAAGTATATTATAATACCCTCAGATGTATATTATTTTATGATGGTATGGTTACAACGTGATCTATCCTATGTGGAGGAAAAATGATTGTCATGAACCATAGAAAAAATAATTTATGAAATAATACTACACAACTAGTCAAAGTATTATGGTAGAACAACATGTTTGAGGAGGAGACATGGGAACCGATAGAAACAATGAAGTAATAGTGTCCTCGTCATTTTTCGTCTTAGTCATAGAAATGAATTTTCAAGGGTGAAATTTATTAAGGGGGGAGAATATAATGAACGAAAATTTTAGTAACATAAATTACCTTCTGAGTTTTTAAATAATTCATATTTAGGAATGTATTATTATATAAGGGACATGCACTATATGAGAGAACCAAAAACATTTTCTTTGTTGTCTTTAATATTATATTAATATTATAAATATTCTCAATAAAATTACAAAGATTATAATGGGACAAAAACATAATAATAATATAACAATAATATGAAATTTTGGATCTACATGAACCCCTAAAATGATCAATCACAAGAAACACACTTTGGAAATGAACTGAGTATTAATAATCTAATATACAATTTGAAAATAAATAAATAAATACAATTATATTACCATGATAGAAAATAGAATTGAATGAATATTGACGTAAATATATGGTATTTATATATCTTTGGAAACCCATTCTAATTTTAAAATTCAGAGCATTGGAATACTAATCAAACCATAGGATTATTAATCTAATCATTGTTAATAATAGTTTGACAGTTAAAATAATAACCTCACCTATGTAATTAAAAAATGATATTTATTTATCATATAAATTGTAAATATTGAAAATTTATATCATGAGAGAAATAAATTAATTTTTTAGAAATGGTAAAATAAGTGAATGTATTTTTGTAAAAAAAAATTTATTTATATTTTTATTATAAAAAAGAATCATTTTATTAATATGAAATGGGTTTTTAAAACTATTTTAAATTTCATTATAATTATAATATAGTTTTCTGAGAACAAAAATAATTATTTAAGTTTAGAAATTTTATCATATTATTAATTTGTTTTTCAATTAAATAAGGATTTTTAAAGAAATTAAATTTATTATATATATATATAATTTTATTATAGCATGAACTTTATTTTTGGAATATACATGTTAAAAAATGGTATGGTTGAATTATTATTTTTATTTATAAATATTTTACTTTTTTATGGATAAAGAAATATGAAAAAAATACCATATTTAAATTTATAAGATATATGCATTAATTAATAATCCCTGAATAATGTTTGTGTAACAACCATATTTTTTTTAAATTATTATTGTTTTCATATTAATTAAATCTTTTTGACATTTTATATTTCACACCACATTGAAAATAATTTATTTTATATGTTTGGGATAAATTGTACGCAACACCAAGTTAATCATGAACTACAAAAAACATATATTTTATCTTTCTATATATAGAACACCTATTTTTTCTTCTGTTATAGGAAACAATTAATTTCCTCGATGTCTTGCTTAACATGCAAGACCGAGCTTTACTGAACAATAGTATATCATCAAAATGTAATTATTTAACATTATAAGATTTAACCAAGAAGTTAAATTATATTTTTTTTGAGTATTATTAACTATTTAACAAAAATATATTTTTAATAAAATATAATATGAATTCATTGATTAAAAATTGATTAGAAATTAATATAATAACTGATTGAATATAAATGGAAATATTATTATTTTTAGGGTCCCAAATATGTATTACCACAATGAATTAAATTAAATATATTTAATGAGTTATTTTAATGTAATATATATTTTATATATTCAATAAAATATTTATATAGTAATTCATATATTTGATATACATAAGATAAGAACAAACCCAGTTTTATGATTACAAAATATTTGTTTATAAATGTATTTTTACCACCTTCTAATAGAGAACACAATTTAAATGAAATTTATAGAACATTTATTGATTTAATATATAAATATAAAAATAGTATTTCAAATAAAATAAATAATAATAAGATTATGATAATTGTTTTTATTTTTATTTTATTTTTATTTTTTAATGAATAGTTGAAAAAGTGAATTTTACTTCAAAACTACTTTTTCATATAATTTATTTATAAGGTTAAGTAATATTTTAAATTTGTTACAAAGTTTAAATGGATATTAATTATTCCAATTAGTCAAATTTTGGTTATTCGAATCAATTTCACATTGAAATTGGGAACGTAGAAAACGTTTGAACGTTTTTACTTTATAAACCTTCATTGTCATCCCATCAGCATGATTAATTTGAAATCCGTTTTTGGAACTTCTGTGATTATATTTTAGAAAAATGGATTCCATAATTGGATTCATAATAATTTATAATTTATAATATAGTTAATATATTTTTTTTAAAGAAATATCAGTGAATAGATTTAAAATTGATTACATCAATTATGGAAACATTAACCTTACCTAAATACTAATCCATTAATTGAAGTCCCAAAACAACTAATACTCTTGTAAAAACCCCAGTTTATTTCCATTATTCTTCCATTATCCTTAAATATTTAGTTTTTTTATGAAAAATCATGGGACACAGAACGTGTTTTCAAAAATGTCAGGTGTGTCGTTTCCTTTCCCTATAAAAGTCCACCACCTATCTTGATTATTCACACCTCATAAAACACTTAATCTTTTCCATGATCATCCCAATGCACATCCCAAAAATACCTACCTTCCTAATTAAATCCTTTATTTGGGTATAAATCAATGCAAGGAATCCTTTTGTCACAAACGAAAAGGAGTTACCCAAGTAAGAGGTAACTTCTTCTCTCAAGATGGATTCTTTTATTTTATTTCTCTGCCACTTCAAATAAATTTATTAAATAATTTAATTATTTTTTTAACTAAATATGATTTTCTACTTTAATGATATTTTTTCCCACACTTACACACACCTACATCGAATGGGTAATGAACATACTGTTTACATGTACGGAAAACTACTTGCTCACTAAATAATGAGTGTTCATTTTTCATTTACCACCTCTCGTGGTTGAAATTATGATGGAAAAACTATTAATATATGTTTTATTTTATATTTATTATTTATTTAATCTTTTTTATAATTTTACATCACATATCATTATACTTTTTATTTTTTGTCTATAAGATAATTCTGTTTCAGGAAGTGTAGGCTACTGCCCTATAAAAGTGATGTGATTTATTCATACACAACATTGAATGTATTAATGATGGATTTGGAGAATATATATGACATATAGGATATAATAAATATAATTTAATAATAATATAAATATATATATACATATATTTCTTTTACTTTCTTTCATTCATCATGATAATTTAACAGAAATAGCATTCATTGGTGTGTACAACTTACCATCTCCCTGAACGGTGTATTCCATTTCATACATTTATATACTAAAAATTATTATAATAATAATATACATAATATAAAATATATTTAAATAATTATTAAAATTCTGGAAGAAATTATATAAATAAAATGGAAAAGGATATTACAAATTCTGAGACATGGGAAAAATAAATAGATATTTCCAGATGTGAAACATTAACATAGAATTTTAAACAAGAGGGTAATATAAATAAATAATAAAGCCATAAATAGACTTATAAGTAACAATATTATTTCATGATATATGTATAATAAATTTTTATTTATTATACTGAATGTTTGAATGAGTATGATGAGAGTCAAGGCACATGGTAAGGGGATTTCATATCACTTTTTATTTCTATTAGATACATGATCTATTAACAAACCATTCCATTTGTGTGTTATGTATAATTAAATGGATGTAATAAATGATTATTAGAGTTATATTGTTTCATATTTACATAATCATTACATGGCCTTTATTTCACGGGGTGTATGTTTCAAAAGTTACAAAATCAGTAAAATAGTATTGTCTCAATTTTCATTCTATCATATACTTGTTTTGTTATGCGACTAAATTTGTTTTGAGGTGTATATAATTCCATTTTAATTCATGGTTCATTAAAATCCATATTTTCAGGATATAATAAGCTTAAATTAATTTCTTTTTCTTACATATAGAGTATGATCCCAAGTTACCAAGTTATAGAAGTTTATTGAAGCGATCTCATCACATTTCAAGATTTTTTATGTTTATGCTTCCTTTGATGAAATATTCTAACCCATATCATAAAAAAATTCATGGATTTTCACATCCTCAGGTTATTCAGGATATATTCATGTATTCATACAATATTTCAACTCATTTTTACATAATATTGTTAAGAGTTTGTTTTTAATAAATCCCCGCATTACCCTCTATGTAGTTAGAAATCTATTTTTTCTACAAATTGATAAAAGAATATTGTACATTTATCATTAAATAATTAAAATAAAATTATCCCTTTTTTATTTTACAAATATTTTCAATGGAATCCTCTTGTTATTTTCCAAACAGGCATTTTTCTAACATTTTTACCACGAAAAATGATTGGTCTTTTTTCTTTATATGACATGTACATATTTAGCTGTCATTAGTTCATTGATGTTTCCATTGAATATTTAAAAGGATAATTTTAATTAAATGGGTTTAAAATTAACAATCAAGGAAAAAAATTTCAAATTTTTTTGAATATTATTTAATAAGTTATCAAGGAAAAAAAAATTCAAAATATTTTTAAAGCCTTATTTATATTATTTTAATGTTTTTCAATGAAATGGTTTTCAAAACATTTTAGACATTTCATTATTTGTTTTAAATTTTTTTCAATGAAAAATATTTTTAAAATATTCTAAAGCATATTTTATAGGTTTCAAGGAAAATAATTTTGATGATTAATTGAATTATTATTTATAATAATTTAAGGCATTTACATCTAAATTGAGTTTCAAATGGTTTTATATATTAAAAATCATTTTTCAAATAAAAAATTATATTTTTCTAAAGATTCATTTTCAAATGTTATTTCAAAACTATTTTCCATCAAAGATAGAATCTATTGATGTTATTCATTCCCATCTAAGAAAGGATCTAAAGGTTTCATTCATATTATTTCTATGAATGAGTTATCCATAATGTCATGGTCTTTATGAAACTCGTTTCTATTTTATATATTATATGTTGATGAAATTGATTTCCCTTTCATGAGATATTATTTTGATGAAATAATTAGGAATCATGTATCTTTTTCTAATGGTTATGATATGTTTATATGTTTTTGATACCCATTTAAATTCATGAGTTAGGATGTGATTGTTTATGGTTGTGTGTCACAAGTATGTATGATTTCAAATTAATATGGGTGGGATCTATATATCCTTCCAATTTAATGGGTAAGGATTTATATCTCATGATATTGAAATGGCAATAATAAGGAATGAACTTGGTTCAGTATTGTTGTGTTGGAATGAGAAATGAAATCGGTTTAGTTATACAGGGATAGAATGAGGAGTGAACTCAGTTCAATAAAACAGGGTTAGAACGAGGAGTAAATTTAGTTAAATAGTATAGGACAGGAATGGGTTGTGAACACAGTTTGAGTAAAGGAACTTGTCCACTAATATTACATTGAAAAAAATTCCTTGACTACTATATAAATAATTATAATATGATTATGTTTTTCCAAGATTCCATGTTTTTATCCGGTCTTATGTTTTCATGGATTAAATTCTTTATTTCCATATGATTCTTGCCTTATAAACTCCCATGATTTATGTCGTGATTCATGTATATTATCTTTTATATGAAGGGTATGATCTTATATATTAATTATCATGTTATCATACCCTTATTCTCATTATTATGCTTACATATCTCCCATTTTTACCCTTACTGAGCATTTGAGCTCACCCTTTTATATTTCATTCCCCATGTTTATGAATATATGTATTTTGTTTGATGTTTTAAAGAAGGGTGATATTATAGAAGAACATAGTGGGAGATAATGTATCTCATTTATATACCAGTGTTTATGTTTTCCATGTTTCC
The DNA here is from genome assembly GCA_963277665.1 of Viscum album. NCBI lineage: Eukaryota > Viridiplantae > Streptophyta > Magnoliopsida > Santalales > Viscaceae > Viscum > Viscum album. Next base: position 1,473,566,338 of record OY728158.1, read on the forward strand.
AAAGGCACTTTACTAGTACAGTCATTAGGCATCTATTTGAATAAATTTTTATGTATTACAAAAAAGTTATGTAATTTATATGTAGGAAAAGAAACAGTCACTATAGTTGGTATAATATAAAAGGATTACTTATCCTTTGGAAACTAGGATGGTAAATATTATGTGAGATCCCTATTAATATTTTTAATGATATGTCTACGGAATCCTCTATGAGTAAGTATAAGGATGAGTTAAAGTATAGGAAAATGTCATAGAATTTTTTTAATGGATTGAGTGAGTGGTATTTTTAAAATACATCCCTTTCTAGCTAAAAAATGGATGTGGAATATTCATAAGTTTTACCTAGGAGTAACAAGTTTGAAAAATATTTTGGGTCTAAGTTGAGGTAATCTAGTATACTAAAAGGGCCCTACTTCACACCTAGTTTGACACTCCTGGGGATTATGCTTTGAAAATTCACTAACTTCTCACAAACCATAATGAAGGATTTAAAAACAGTATGACTATGAAGAACCTATGAAAAACATAAGGTTTCATATATTAATGAAGTAAGATCCATGATTTTGGCACCCAATAAGTAACTTTTTATTATTTTATTGTATCTGAATACGATACTTATATCCCACACTATGCCTTGCTGTTTTTGTAAATGGATGGAACTTAAAGGAACATTTTTCATATTGAATATTTCATATATGGAAAGTATGGGAATTATGAAAACTTATTTCCCAAGTGGAAATCTCATAAAGAGAATCTAAAAGGTGGTATGAGTATTGGTTATACTTCTAAATATAATGACACCTCAACTGACATGTGAAAGGTATGTGATGTTATTCCAGTATTGTTTACATTAAGAATTAGAATCATGATTAGATTGAGTGTGAGGAACCTTAAGACATGATTTTTATTTCATATTATACGTAACAGGTATTGAGGTGTAAGTTGATGAGGTCTAAGTAATGATTTAAGTATAACGTTATAGGAATAAATTTTTTATGTTTTGGAATTCAATGATTACGTAATATGAATTATGAAATATAGGATTATTTTTAATATAAATTCTCATTATGGTTTGAAAATGACATATTTAATAGTGATGGAGACATTGAAAAATGATTTTCTGGAAAAGTGATATTTTGATTAAGGGAAAGTAATCCTTAATTAATTATTGGCATTGAGATAATGATGTTTGGATAAGGATTTGATGGATAAAAATATTTAAATTGGACGGTACAAATTACCCAGGAACTGATTATTGACCAAATTTTCTATGTCATCAAGGATGGAGATTACAACTTTTTATATATATAGAATATATCTTGTGATCAATGGAGTAAGGAAGAATACATGTTTCTAAATTTTTTTTGGGTAGTTAACGTTATTACCATGTTTCAAGAGAATACATGACAAGGGTATTCACATGTTTGGAACATGACAAACTAGTGGTACATTGTGATATATGGGGGATAAATTTAAATCCACATTCATGAAATTTATTTCTAAATATTTGAATTTTCATATTTCAGAATAGTTATAAGATTAAAAAATTATGGAATGTTTAAGTTAAACATTTTATTAACTATGTGAGAATAAATTCTTTTCTTACCACATGAAAATTTTAGCATATTGAATAACTTGTTATAAAAATGACATGTATATAACAAATAATGATATGTTGTATGTCATATCATAGATCTCATTATCCTTTAGTGCTAAAGGAATGAAAAATTAACCATTATTTTTAGATAAATAGGTTAATTGAATCATGGAACAACGAAGGGAGAGGTTGTACTAAAATCATGGAAGTGTATCTTATCAAGAAAATTATTTAACATTAAGAGAAAGGATATTGAAACAAAATATGTTACCCATGTACCTATATTTCCAATGAATCATATGGTCCATTAGTTCATTAATGATTTATGGATTTCTTATTGATAACTTTCTCCTGACCATGTTCTCTATCTGTATCTATTAGAAAATGATGGTTAGATTTTTCATCCCAACCATTGTTTTTACTTGAAAACAATTTCTTTCTAATGTGTAAACCTGGTTATCTATTATGTTGTTTAACCTTTATGTTTCCACCATTAATTTTTAAAAGGAACTTTTAGAATTCATTTTTATGATGTGAGTTTCTAAGAAAAGAACATTGATGTCTTAAAAAACTAATAACAAATATATGTTTTAAGGGTGATATTAATTTCAAGTGGGGTAGAATGTAACAAACTGATATTTTTTGAAATATTATTATTTAATGAATTTAATATTTTTGATTTTTTACATTTCACAAAACACTGAAAATAGTTTATTTTAATTATTTGTCTTGAATTATATAAAACACGAAGTTAATAATTGAATACACAAAAACTAAATTTTAGCATTCTCTATAAATAACATTGAAGTTTTCTTTCATTACACACAGTAATGACATTCCTGGATGTCTTTCATAACACATAAAATCGAGTTTTACAGAAAAATAATATGTAATCAAAATGTTATTATTTTATATAAATATATATAACATTGCCATTAAATTAGTGGTTCTAAATAGTATTAACTCATTTATGAGAATATATGGTTTCCAAAAATATAATATGAATTCAACGGTTACCAATTAAATAGAAATGAATATGAAAACTAAATCATTATAAAGGGAAATATTAGTATTTTTATGGTTACAAAGATGTTTTATTTTAATAAATTAAATTAATTATAATTATAGAGAGATATTAATGAAAAATATATATTATATATTCAATAAAATATTTTGGATATTTATCTAATTTATTTGATATATAAAATATTAGAACAATCCCAATTTTATGCTTAAAAACATGTTTTTTATTAAAATATTTTTACCACCTTTTAATGGAAAAAATTTTAAATCTAATATTTGGAAATTTTATATAATTAATTGCTCAAATTAAACTTCATATTTGGAAGAGAAATATAAAAATTAGGTTAGGATAAATTTTTGGTACTTTTTATAAAGATTCATTTATTAATGAATAGTCAAAAATTTTGAATTTTTATTCCTAACATATTTTTCATATATTTTATTTATATTGATAAATGTTATTTAAATTGAATTAAAAGTTTAATGGAATAATATTTTTACCATGTAATCCAACGTAGCTCATTAGAATCAATTTTACTTTGAAATTGGGTATAAGTATTGGGAAAATTTGGAATTGTTTAAATTAACAACCTGTAGTGTCGTCCCATTAACGAGATAAATTTTAAATTAATTTCTTAATATTATATTATTTGAATTTTGGAAAATAGTTTCAAAATTTTCAATCATCATATTTTATAATTTTTAATATGGTCATCATATTTTTTGACCAAAAATAATAGTGAAAGTAATTAAAATTAAATACATCAATTAAGGTAAAATTACGCTTAACTAAAGTCTAAACCCTAAATTGAAGAACCAAAAAGACATATAAACTTATCCAAAACCCATTTCATGTCCATTATTATTCCATTAATCTTATATTATCTAGTTTTATTTGTATTTTTATAAATTTGTATCTGTAAAAACGTGGGTAGATCTAACTTGTTTTAAAAAATCACCAGTGTGTCCTTTCCATTCCCGATAGATTGCCACCACAAGTCACTCTTTTTAAATCCTATAAAACCAATTAATTTATTCAATTATATCCCAAATAATAATCCCAAAAATACATACATTCATCCTTTAATAATTTATTTATTCCTAAATCAATCCATGGAGGCATTTTGGTATAAACCAAAAGGAGTTACCCAATTAAGTTGTAATGTTTTCTCTTAAGATACTTTCTTTTATTTTCTTTCTACACCTCCTCTAATGTATTACATCAATAGATTTATAAAAAAAATAGTATCCTCAATATTCAATGATATTTTTCTTTTTCTTTTTTAACTTACACTTACACAAACCTTCTTCTAATGGGTAATGAACGTACTGTTTGTGTGTACGGAAAACAACCGCCTCACTGAATGATGATTGTTAATTTTTCCTTTACCACCTATAATGGTGGAAATTATGATTAAACTCTATTTATATATGTTAAATATTATATTTATTATATATTTAATCTTATGTAATTATTTTACAACATATATCTCTTTATATTTCATTTTTTGTTAATGCGATAATTTCGTTTGAGGATGTGTGGACTACCACCCCCTCAAAGCGATGTGATTTTTTCATACACTAAATGGAAAGTTTTAAAGACATATTTAGTGAATATGTATGAAATATATTATATTATAAATTTATTTTATTAATTATATATATTTATATACATAAATATACATATATTTGTTTTACATTCTATCATTAAATATTACAATTAAACAGAAATAGCATTCATGTTTATGTAGGGATTACCATCTCCATTAACGATGTATTTCGTTTCATACATATGTATACTATGGATTATTATAATAAAAATACAATAAATGTAAATTCTATTTTAACCTTTGATTAAATTATGGAAATCATTATATTAATATAAGTACCAAATATATAACAAATTAAGACACATGCGTAAAACAAATCTATTATTACCCAAAGTGAATCCTTACCAATGAATTGTAAAAATTTGATAATATAAAGATATAATAAATCTTTATATGGTTTTATAATTAAAAATATGTTTTTGTAATAGATGTATAATAAATTTATATTTAATATATAGGTGTTTTGAATGAGTACGACGATATTTAAGATACAAGGTAAGGGGATTTCATCTAACATTTTATTTCCCTGAAATTCATGGTTTATTCACCACCCATTACCTTTGTTTGGTGTCTATACTTGACATGGATGTAATAAATGATTATTATATTTAAATGTTTTTTTATTTAGATATCCATTTTATGGTCATTATTTCACAGGGTTTATGCTTCAAAGGTTACCAAATCAGTAAATAGTTTTGTCTCAATTTTCCTTTTTTGAGGCTCTTGTTTTGTTATGTACATAAATTCATTTTGAGTTGTATATAATGAAATTTTATATGATATATCATGAATCTATAGATATTCATTATATTTTATGATTTAGGTAATTTCTTATTCTTACATGTAGAGTATTATCCCAGGGTACCAACTTATTGGAGTTTATTGATACAATATCATCAATTTCCAATATTGTTTATGTTATGCTTCCTTTGATGAAATTTTGTAACCAATTGTTCAATAAAATTAAGGAACACTCTTAACCTATATTTATTCGTGATAAATTCATGTATTGGTAACATCTTTCAACTCTTTTTACATAATATAGTTAAGAAATGTTTTTTAAGAAAGTCTGAATTTATCCACTCCTCAGTCAGAAATCGTTATTTTCTAAAAAGGGTTCCAAGAATATTATAAAAGTATGAATTAATATTTAAAATAACTTTTTTGCACTTTTTGTATTTTACCAATCTCTTTAAAGGAATCTTCTTATCGCTTTCCCAATAAGAAAATTTTTCAAACCCTTTTACCATGAAAAAGGAATTTTCGTTTTACCTAATACGACTTGTATGTATTTACCGATTGTTATTTCATTGAATATTCCTTTTAATTTTTAAATTAATAGTTTTTAATAAAAAATTTATAAAATTAATTTTAAAGGGAAATTATTTTCAAATCGAAAATTCAATTTTCTTATATACATTTTCATGGGAAATTAGGTTCAAAATGTATTTAATCCTTATATATAAGTTTTCAATGTATATTCAAAGAAATGGTTCTGAAAATAGTTTCATGCTTCTTTCATATGTTTTTAGGTAAAAAGGTTTTGAAATCATTTTCTAGATTTATTTATATGTTTTCAATATGTTCTCAAATAAAAATCTTTTTCAAATATCATAAATATTACTCTATATGTTTTTATGGAAAAAGTATTTCAAAATTATTTCAGGTAATATTTATTTGATTTTAAGGTATTATCGATGAAATTAATTTTCAAATGATTTTATGTATTAAAAATAATTTTTCGAAGGAGAAAGAATATTTTCCCAAAGAAATGATTTTAAAAGATATTTCAAAATTATTTTCCATATAAGATGAAATCTATTTATGTTACCCATTCCCAGCTAAGAAATGATGTAAAGGTTCCATTCATATTCATTTTATAAATGGAAAATCCTTAATTTCATGGTATTTATGAAAACCATTTATCGTTCACAGGTTACATGTTTATGGAATCTGTTTTCCTTTCATAAGTTATGGTTTTGATGAAATTATTATCAAAACCTATATTATTTTCAATAGGTTGGGATATGTTTATATGTTTATGATACCCATTTCCTTTTATGGTTTAAGATGTTATTGTTTAGGATTTTGAGGAACATGTATATATGATTGCACTATTAGATGGGTGTTACTTATATCTCCCTCCAATGCATTGGATGAAGATTTTTATCTCATGAGACATATATGGAGGCAATAAGAAAATAACTCGGTTTAGTATTGCAGGGCTATAATGATAAATGAGCACAGTTAAGTAATATATGCCTAGAATGAAGAGTCAACTTAGTCCACAAATACAAGACTATAATAAGGAGTGAAATGGGATTGGTAATATAGGTATGAAATGGGGTGTGAACCTAGTATAGTAAAGTAATTTTTCAACCAAGATTTTATTGAAAGTAATTCCTTGAGTACTATGAAAATCATTATTATTTTCTTATGGGTTTCCAAAATTCCGTGTATCCTTATTATGATAGGATTTCATGGATTATGTTATTTATTTCCTTATTAATCATATATTATGATATTACAAGCATTATGTAATGATTCATGTATATGATCGTTGATATGTAATGTATGATATTATATTTCCATGATTTGGGTCTTATACCCTTATGCTCAAGATTATGCTTACATATATTTCTTGTTTACACTTACTGATCATTTTTTATCAACTATTTTTTTATTAATTCCTCAGTTTAGTAAGATATGTATTATTTATTATGTCTCTATGATTGGTTATAGTCAAGAAGAAACTTGTGGGAGATAATGTACCACATATATGTACTAGGGTTCGTGTTTTCGATGATTTAAAAAGAACTAGAATTGTACGGTCTTTGGGAATCTTTTGGTATAATGATATTAGTATTCCAAAAAATTAATGTAATTTCTATGTATGAAAAGTGAGTGGCCCTATAGTATGAAAAAATTAGTTTGACATAACTTGCACTATTTTGTGTATATATTCATAAGATTTATCAATGTTTTAATTCTTCAAACATAATAAAAAACAAATGAGTGATATATTTTTAAAAAAATCCCTCTTATACCATTTTAATTACAATTCCTAGACATCCATTTTCCTCAAGATGTATAGGACTTTGATCCAAAAAAATTCATATCTTATTATCTTAATAATCCATTCATCCACTTTGTAGTGAAAATAATCTCACTAAAGACCATTACATTGATCCTTATGAGGTAATATAAGAAGAGGAACCTAAAGGAAGAGGTAAATTCTCATGTAAACCACTTTTAATTTTATTATTCTTCCACCACCCACATATGGTTTTCATAAAATGTAATGTAGGACCCTAGAACACCCTGATAGGGGATGAGTGAATCAGTGTGTCAAAATTGCCTTTTGAAGTGACAGATCTTGTTCCCACATTGGTAGGAACCTATAAAACCTTTCATATGGATTTTTATAATAATTAAACATTTACATGATTATAAAAACACAATAATATTACATGGTTAACGATTAAGTTCTAGTCCAATGAACATTCACTAAAAGTGTGTCAGTCATACTAGAATCCAATAATCTTCACTAGTTGTGGAATAAAATATTCAGACATGGCCACATAGTTATATTCTCACTATCTTTACAACTATTCAGGGATAACACACTTCTTACATCTGAACACTTCTGCAGACTCCCCTTATACTAATTCTTTGGGTGATGTATCACTTAGTTTAACGAAATGATGGTCCCTTCATTAGATTCACATTTAATTCATTTTATTAGACTATCATGACACTCTACTTGCACAATAGACTTGAATTGATGCAATTGAAAGCCATGATCAGACAATCTTGATTGTCAAAAAATAAATAGAGAAGAAATCATAAGTTTCGTGCAACACTTATTCATACACACAACATTTAGGATTTTCACACAATATGTCCTTAACATAAAATTTATATTTTACACAAATAAACCATGAGATTCACGTGGTCTTGATAGAAACATGGAACATTTTGCGCGTAAGACTTAATGTGTGTATGTCTTCTATGCTCAACTATTTCATGTTGTAGAGACACAAAATTTTCATTGGAAATTTTTAATACTGTTTTCTATGTGTAACCACTTATTTTTAGAAGTTTTGAACCTTGTACAAAAATTCCTTCTGCTCCAACTCCCTTGCATGTAAGCCGGATTTTGATGATTTATTTTGTGAATAAGACCATTTCAGGAAATTTCAGATTGTTCACATATCCCATTAATTTTATATATTTTGATGTGCCTAATACAAAAATAAACTTGCACGTAAGTCAATGTTTACGTATTATATGGCACATAATTTTCTTATGTACCTTATGCTTTGTGTATAAAACTTCATATCATGAAAGCCTCCTTTCACGTAAAAAAGAAAATCTTACTTTTGATTCTTTCCTTTGTCGTATTTTTATGTGATTATATCAAATACTCACTTTCACATAGTATTTTGATTCACCTTCCAATTTTCATGAAAATTCTACTTCCAAAAACACCTTCCTCTATTTTCCAAATTTTGAATCCCAAAATTTGGGAAACACTAGGAATCAATGCTGCCTTCAACACTATAGACTACACAAACTGTAAGATCACTTCCCCTAAAAAATCCATTATAAAAATAATTTGGATTTAAAATAAACACACATCGTACTATTTTTCTAGTAATAAAAATCCTTAGTTCCAAAAATATCTCACATTGGGTTTATTGGGAATCTGTAGAAAAATAATGTAGAGAAGAAGCTACATTTAATACCAGAATGGAGGGAAATAAGTCAACTAACACTCTAATTTTATGTGAGAAATATTGGGTATAGAAACCAAGAGGGGAATCATGAATTGGGTTATATTATTTTTGTTCCATAAATATGTCCATGTTAAGCTATAACTATTTCTTCATAACACCAAATTCTCATCATGTCATAGAAACATGGCATGGATTTTTAGAAACCCACAAATTGTAACCACATTAATTTTTCTTATTTTTTTACCCTTATAAATTAAGAAAAATGAACATGTATTTGTGCTTTTATAGCTCAAAACAAACCCCCAATAAAATCTATCCCACAAATCCATATCACTTCTATAAAAAGATTAAAATAGTTAACATAATTGTAGAGAGTGGAATAACCATAACCTCCTCATGAACTGGGAGGTTGCTGAGCACCAAGGTTCAACTGATATCTCTTGAACCCATGTGATACCAATTACTTATAAACAATGTCAGCTACATTGGCATTAATTAAAATAGGATCCATTTTAAATACTCCATGTTCCACCTTTTCCTTGAGGATGTTATATCTGATCTCAATATGTTTTGTACAATAGTGTGGAACTAGATTCTTCACATGATCAATAGTTCTATTATTGTCATAGAAAACTACCACTAGTTGTTTCACCTTACCATCAATGTTAGTTAGTTGTTTCTTCATCCACAATATCAGATTCAAATTCACTGTAGTGGATACATACTATTCTTCACCCATTATAAAATAAGTTATTTCTTGCTTCTTTCCCAACCATCCCACATATTTATTTCCAATGATTAACGATCCACGAATTTCAGAATTTCTATCCACCACATATCCACCCCAATTAGCATAAGATAATACCAACTATTCATTTTCACTTCATGATGCATAGTATATGATAAAATGTATTGTACCACATGATTCATTTAACTAATATAAAAATCTCTTCCTTTAGAAAACATTGAATGTGGACTGCAATGGAATTTAGAAATATGATATTTGTAATGTTATAATTAAGTATAATAAGAATCCAATGATTCTTATATACAGACTTGGATCCATATATGTAACATTTTTAGGCTTACCAAATTTTTTTACATCATCAATTAGAGTTTACATTAGATTAGAGTCATTCATATTGAATTTCATCAGAATCCCTATTGCATGGTTTTCCTGAAAAATGAAGGTGAAATCCTTCTTTTGAATCAAATGTGGAACAAAAAAGTATTTGAGTTAACCAAAAATAGAAATTTCATATTCTATTTCATGTGGTTTGAAAATTATTCCCCTGATTTTTTATCGCTTCTTCTAAATATATTTTCATCCATATACACAAGCACCATAAATTGATCATCTTGTGAATTATTCATACAGAAATTATTATCAAAAACTCTTTTCTGGAATTGATCCTTCTTCATAAAAAATTCTAGTTGATAATACCAAGCCCATTGTTCAACATTTAAACTATAGAGGGCCTTCATTAATCAAAAAAACATCACTTCATCATTTTCGATCTGAAATCCCACTGGTTGTTCAATGTGGAATTTTTCATCAGTGAATCCAATTAAGAATAATATTTTCACATCCATCTGATAAGATTTATATCATATTTGAATTTCAATAGTAAGTAAAATTATGATAGACTCTAGTCTAGGCACTGTATAAAACATTTCATCTACATCAATGCCTTCAATATTTTTATAGCCTTTACACGCAAAGCATTCATTATTTATGATCACATTTCCATGCTCATGGAATTTGTTTTTAGGGAATATACTTTATTTAAATCACATTGTTATTTTCAGGTATCTTAACAAGATCCCATGTTTGTTTTTTCGATATGATCTAATTATTCAATCATGGTTTTGACCCATGATTCATCCATCACATCATATTCAAATAATATTTTTTTCACAATTGATAGGAAGGAAGATTGTGTTTTATTACCCATTATCCTTATCGGTATGCATGATATCCAATCCCCAATAATGTTGGACTGATTAATTTATTCTATTTTATTTCTCTAATTACTTTTAGATGATGTTTATACATCTATGGTTTCCTCTTCGGATTCTTCTTCTGAGTCAATATCATTTTCTGAGATTTGAATTTTTGTGGGCCGTTATCTATTTTTATATTTGATCTTGTCCCTTTTCTACATTATTCTTTCATCTTCTATCATATCAACATATGAGATCCTCTGGGTATTTATTGTTTTATATTCAATCATATTGACAAAAATTATTTCCAAAATTCTTCCAAGATGATAATTGTAACATTTTTATGATTACTCTTTATTGAATATTCAAGTAATATTCCCTCTTCTATAGCATCACCATAATTTCTTTAATTGCCTTCATTGTTTTAGATGAATAATTTACTTCCAAAAAAAGAATATAATTCAATGATGGATTCATTTCATACTATAACTTGTATGGAATCTTGGTTTCTCACATAAAAATTCATGTTTGATTTTGAGTTCACACTACTTATTGAATAACCACTTTTTAGTAATTATGAGAGATATGATTAATAATCATCAGTGTTCTGGCCATATTGTTTACTCGTTAGTTTATATGTTCAAAGAACACATTTTTCATTAGAGTTCTCAAATTATCCACCTCATTATTTATTACATGTCTTCTAAGGTAATTTTTATATTCAATGGATGTATATCCTTCTCCATTGAGAGATCGCTATGCTTTTATTGTGAGTCCATTATTATTCTTAGTTTTTAGTTGAGAACTTTTCATGAAACCAAGTATTTGAAATATCCTAAATTTAATCATTATGCAAGCCATTATACTATAATCATCAATAAAAATAATGAATTCCCTCAAACCATATGTTCCATCCACATTTATTGGACCTTATATGTCTTTGTGGGCAGGATCACGATGCTTTGATTCCCTTATGCTCTTCGGCAGATATAAACCACATACCATATTCCCTCACATGAAACAATAACATTAATTCTTAAATTAATGCTTAATAATGGTGACATAAATTACAATATTAATCTTAGATATATTTTCCATTCTTCTCTGGATAATGTGTCCTTACTTTCAGTGCCACATGTTGTTTTCTCATTTAACTTTGAAGTTATAGATGTTCTTTTTACTACCAACCTGGTATAAATTCCAATCTGTTCTGCATCCCTTCATGAGATAATTTAATGTATTTCCCTTGGTATTGAACCCCCATTGTATTAAATGATATTATTAGTAACAATTCATATAGTGGACTCACACTTAGGATACGATGACACAATCCTTGCGCATATAAAAATTCAATTTTCATAAAATCATTATTTTCCAATTCTGTAAAATAGAAACCTTTGATCTTTAAAGCACCATCATTGTCGATCCTCACTGTTCCACCAAACATTTTCTTAAAATTTTTTAATAAAAAATAATTTTCTCATAATATGGGATGATCAATCACTATTATGAATCTATGTGATATTATTTTTTGTAGCTTTGAGATGTATTTATGCAATGTAGGATTTATCTATTTTCTTCCTTTTCTTTACTTGAGATATTTTTATTGAGGTGAGCATAAATATAAAATTTACAATATATTTTCCATATGAATTTTTTCATCATACTCATATTTTACTTCAATATAATAATACCTATTTTCAATAGAAACTCTACCTTATTGGCAGTTTTATACTTTTCTATGAGTTCTCTAGGAAATATTCTCACATTTCCATTTACTATAATGATTAGATTTATGGACATAGTTATAATAGTGAAAAAATATCCATAAAACTATTTCTTCAATAAGATGATGGATATGGTTTAATTTTCATTTGTTTGACATCAATGATCTTACCCATTATTATAGCTTCTTTCCACTTCACAATATGACATAGTATGGCCAAGAAAGCCCCAGAATTGATAGTTCATAAGATTAAATGAATTCTCACATCCATTAATCCTTATGTACCCTTCTTTTGTAAGAGTATATGACTAGTGATCATCTACGGATACTTGTGGATTAGATTCATCTCTGTTTTTTATTTGATTATATTCTTTATTTATTAAGACATCATGTACCTTTTTGATATTTTTATCTTTATATTTCCCTTTTTTTGAATCATCTTATTTCTAGCCATTCATGTTTTAGTACCACATCCAATTCCCCATTTTCTCATACATATGGATCATTAATCATTTACTAACTTATCTAATACTTCAAAAGCACACATAGCTCCATCTAACACCTCTCCATATGAGAGTCTTACTAACTTTAATTTATTCTCTATTTCTCTAGATTTTGATTCAATTTCGACTTTACTCTTTAGGGTAATAACTACTTCTTGATGCCCCCAACTATCTTATCTTCCTCCTCCAGTATATATGTAAGGTCATTGGTGAATTTTTCATGCTTTTTATCCATGATCATAAATTCCACAACATATTCTATGATTTGAAAATTTTTTGACTGTTCATTTTCTACTTCAAACAGTCAATCAATTTCAACATCATGCTGATCAACATATTTTGATAACTATTCCCAAATGGCTTTCAACTATCTGTTTCATTTGCATTGGTCAAAAACCATATCAAGTGAAAACTATATTTCCTTCTTGACATCAACAACACCAATCATCTATTTATATCTTAATTTTGAATGTTTCACCTTTTCAACTATATCCATCATGAATTCCTGAGTTTTATATTTAAACTCTAGTTCTTTATCCTTAAAATATCAATATAATGTTATTATTATTTATAGATGAAACTCATTCTCTACAATTTATTTTGGGGTATTAATTAAAATTTTTGGGGAAACATAATCTAAGGATTCATCATATTTCAAGTTTCACTTCTTCATCAAAAAACTTACTTGATCACTTAAAGGCAATGTTTGCAACTCTACCACATTGAAAATAAGCCAAATGATGGATTCCATCAAATATCATTTTTCCTCTCTTGAATATAATAGAAAAGAGGGAGATGTTTTACATACACATTATCTTCATCAAAACAATATTTTTAAGTCTCCATTTTTCATGGATTTGAATTCAATTTTCATCTTGCCGCGATTTTGTTGTATTTTCTGGTCTGAATCTCATTTCATTTGCATCAAAATTTCTTAGAATATCATCTAGAAAATTCTTATAGAGGTTGATTTCTTAAACGGGTGAATCTTTTGGATTATATAGTCGTCTAATCCTTATTAATATTTTATTCACAATGTCAATATCATTTAATTCATTACTAATTCCTCAATTGATCCAACAAATTTAGTAAGTTGATTAAAAAATGTATCATCATTTTCCTTCATATTCATTTTTAGATCATCAAACCTATTTTGAAAAAGATGGATTTTCTCCACCTTAAACATTTTATCTCCTTCATATAAATTTTCTAGTTTTCCCACATACTCATGGATGAAGTGAAACTCATCACATTTAGATTGATTTGATTAGATAAAGGGGATTCTTAGGCCTTTACTATTTCAGGACTCCTTAGGCTCTACATTATCTAGGATAGCTTTGGATTTATATGTCCTTTTTGGACCATTATTTATTCCATAATTAAAAATTTCCTTGATGATTATGATGATTAGATAGAGCTGTAGTTAAGTAATTTTTTTCTTTGGCATAAAAATCAATCATTTTCCTATTAGATTCAGTAATAGACGGTCATGTTGCATCAATAACCTAAAACCCTTAATCTATGAAAAAAAGAACTTCCATTCTAAGGAATATTAGATGACATATCATCATATTCTTATAGATATAAATGTTTCTTCCATCAAATAGAGAGAAATCTCTATAATTTAATATGTTTTCCTTGAAAAAGGAGGAAGAATTTAACTAAAGAAACTTGTACACTCTAATACTACTTGTTGGACCATGGAACACCCTTATAGGGGATGGGTGAATTAGGGTATCTACTATTTTTAGAGTGATGGATCCTTTTTTCACATTAGAAATAACTTGTTAAACATGTCTGGTTGAATTGTTTAGTAATTAAAAATTCACATTCATAGATAAAAAATAGCTCTTTTACATGGTTTACCACTAATGGATAGTCCAAAGAGTATAGAGTGATAGTTTGTTGGCTACACCGAATTCCAGTGTTCTTCAATAGTTGTAGAATAATAATGTTTAAATTGAGTTACTTTATAACAGGATCATTGTCTTTATTATATTTAATGGATAACATGCTATTTCCATTAGATATATTCCATAGACATCCCCTAGATAACTTCTTTGGGTCAATTATATATTATTTTAGCTTCATGAAGGTCACATAAATATATTATCATTTTAATCTTTTTTCCATGACTATAATGAGATTCTTTATTCACTGTACTATTAAATTGATGAACATGATAGTCATATGAAACAAACTAGATAGTCAAAACCTGAATGTAAAACTACTCATCATGTGCACACAACATTTTTTCTCATATGAAAATTTTAGAATTATCACACAAAATGTCCTTCATGAAATCCTTATCTTCATCACAACTAAATCACGAGATTTACATGGTCTTGATAGACACAAGGAACATTATACATTTAATATTTTCAATGTGTCTGTCTTTTATGAGCAAATATTTCACATGATAGTTACACTAAAGTTTCATTGAAAAAAGTTACTATTGTTTTATGGGGGTAACCTCTTATTTATAGGCATTGTTATCATTATTCATAATATCCTTGTGTGAAAACCCACTTTTATGTAATGGAAATGTTTACATCATATTCAGTGGATAAAATCATTTCACCTAATTTCATCTTTTGTGCACAACCCATAACTTTTCCATTTTTTTGTGTGTCAAACTCAAAACTCACATTGATTGTAACTCAATTTTTATGTCATATTTTATGTGTATTTTTCTTTGGTGAATTGTTTTTTAAATAATCTTATCACACGAACATCCTTTCATGAAAAAAATAAATCATTCATTAGATTCCATTATTTTCTATATTTTGATGTGATAATCTCAAATATCAACATGCATGTAAGATTTTGATGCACCTTCAAAATGTCATGCAACTTCCTTTTACAAAAACACTTTTCCCCATTATCCAATTTTCTGACCCCAAAATATTGCATACACTGGGAAAAACACCACCGTCAGTACTATAGTCATCTTGAACTGTAAGATCATTTTCCTTGAAAACTAACTGATCATCCCAGTGAGGTTAGTTACCAAATAAAAATTAGACTTCATTTCCACCATGTGAAAATCTTTAGTTCCCCCACATGACATAGTTAACTCAATTTCTTAAATATATTTATATGTTATTATTGTATAGGTATATCTATTTCCCACCATCTACTCAATCATTTATAAAATGAAAATGATTCATCATAATATGGTCATACCATCTCCCAAGAGAAAATAAATTTCATTTTACACCACCATCTTCATGGATGGTTTAAATTATGTTATTATGGTTAACCATTATGTAAATAATTATATGACATTTTCTTTCACCCTCTAGAATAGATATATATTCATAATGTTAATGGATCCCATAAAAGTTCACTTTGGTTGGAAAACCCACCTTAGTGAATTAACTGTATCATGATAATTATTAAACTCAATGAAACATGTGTAATTTTAATACTAGTGATATATTTTATCCATTTTGAACCATTGTAATAACATTAAAATCATGTAATCACACATATTTCTTTATGAAACCATTTCAAAAAGAACAGTCAAAATTACATACATGTTATGCGACAATGGAATATCATGATGAACGACCTTTGTAGAGTAGAAAAATAAATGATATCTTAGTTAAATGACACTACAATAAAGTAAAATATTTATAATAAATCAAATATACTTTAAATATGTACTAAATCATGTTTTTAATTATTCTAATTTGATCATTTCAAAAATCCAATAAAATTACAGTGTGTATCTAGAACTGAGGTGACATAATACACTGAACCACACTATTTTATTTATGTTATGACCTTTTATGACTAACTCAACTTATCCTGATATAAAATTAGGGAATGAATCATAATTATATATATATTCCTCTTTTTCGCTCAAAAAAATTGAAACATGGACTTTTCTCTCAATATTTTTAGAAGTGTGATCCTCATGAAAACACAATTAGAATTTTTCAAGATAGAAATAGAAGTTGGATTGTTCAAGAATAATGGTTGTGATTGGGATTTCATTATTATAAGTGTATATATTATGATCATTCTATCCAATATGGCCAGCTTATCCAGTCATATGTTGGAGTCTCCTCAACTACACCCAGGCACTATCCAGTTGGTTAGAATGGGCAGAAGGGGGTGAAAATCACTCACACAGAGGGTGAATATTTGGGACATGGGTTGAAAGCATAGTGGTGGTGAGGGCTGACAGAGGTTAGTTCCAGAAAAGAATGGTGGTTGGGAGAAGAACCCTTACTCTCTTCTGGCCACCTATATATAATGGTTTTTCTATGAACCAAATCCTATCCACACATAATATTCAATGTGGGACACGAGTATTTCAGGAAATTTTCACCCTCGATTAAATGATATGAATATATTATGTTACATTGAAGGAAATGAATATGAGTCTTTCAATCATAGAAAATATCATCTTATTCCTACCATAAATGGCACCCTTCATGAGTGAGGCATTATCTGCACATATTGTATATGTGATTAAATGGTATGTGATATTATCTAAACCTTGATGGAACGGTTTAACTCACTCAAATTTGTGATTTAATAAATAATATAAATTCATTTTTGTTTCTTATTGGTGAAGATGATCACTATGTCGAGGTGGTTGATTTTACGGATGAAGATAGTATATGGAATATTCTACATGAACAAGATGTTGTGATGATCTTATAAATCATGTGGATTATTTGAAAATAGTTAAATATATTATTTCGAAAAAGAAAAAAACATTATCAAAATTACCTTTCATAATAATGTATTAGTATTTGGTGAGGTTGAATTTATGGTTTCACATTCTACATGAAGAAGCCTCATGTGGATGGGTGCACTGTGAAATAAGATATCAGTTTACAGAAGAGATTATATGTTGTAATTACATGAGAATGGTCCCTATGAAAACAAAATTACACGATATGTTATTTTTTAATATTCACAAGTTCTATTAAAAATAGCATAATGCGAGGAATCCACTATACAAACTAAAAATTCTTAGTGGTAGTTGAGAATTCAATATTGTTTGGTATGTGATCATGCGTACTAATTAAAAACCAAAATATTTGTGTGATGTGGATATCGTGAGGTTTGTGTTCAATGTGAAGATGAAATTATGTGGATAATGATTCAATGTTGTGGTTTTCGTAAAGATTTAAGATAAATCACAATAAATTGAATGTTGTGATGGAAAAAGATCTCACAGAATAAATAATCATCTTTTTATAAAACACTGAGATCTTTTTTGATCAATTTTGTGGTGCACTTGTTATGTGGGTTACCATTAGAAAAATTAAATAATCATTTTTGGAAAGGAAATTCCATTCCATATGATTGATTTAGTTTTCTGTGAATCTCCCATGTAGTGATTCATTATACAGTGTTATTTACAGATCACACGATACATTTTATCCTCCTACAGTTCAATATTGTTTGTGTTCTAAAGAGTCGTTTTTATTATCCCATAAATAAAATTAATGAAGTGGAAAATAACTTTATGGGACTAATATGAGAATCTCTTATGAAACCAACCTTATATGGAAAGATCATGCAACCACATGTTTTAATATTGTCAATAGTCACAAAAGAGAGGTTATATACAACTTCCTATATTTTCCAACCCAAATTCAGAGATCAGGAGATCATTTTATAGAGAAGGGATTCCAAGTAGAATAATAGGTAGATATAAGAATATATGGATAAAGAGTACATATATAGAGGAGACAACTAATAATGGAATCCCTCTCCTAGAATCATTTATAAAAAATTTATGTGTTTTCCTTATAGGAGTACATTTTGAAATCCCTCTACAAGGAAGTAACTTCACAATGAAAACTATCTGAAAGAAATGTTATTTGGAATTATATGTGTCCATACCTTGAAAATTTCCATGTTTCCAATACCATGAAAAAATTTATGTTAAACTCCCCCTCTTGAGGATTCCATGTTACCAATCCTTGTATAATTCCATGTGGAAATACCTTCTATGAAAATCACTATATAGGAACTCTTATTCGAGCATATGATCCTTGGAAAACATGACATATGAAAATATTTTTAGGTATAATTCCCATAAAAATTTAAATTAATCATGATTTGTGATATACCTCAAGGTTAAAAATGTTAAATCAATCAATAGTCAAGATACTCCTCATGGTTAAAAATATTAAAGGAATCATGAGTCGAGATACACTTCATTGTTAAAAAAAATTAATCATGTGTTGTGATAATGATAATGGATAAAAATATTAAATTAATCATGAGTCTATATACCCATCATGTTTAAATATTCAATTCACCATGAGTTGGGATACTACTAATGGTCAAAATATTAAATTACTATAAGTCGAGATACTCCACATGGTTCCATAAATATTGGCATCCTTATCGGTATATGTCCCATAAAAATATTCCATAATCATAAGTAAATAAATTACTCATGGATAAAATATTAAATTATAATGAGTTGAGATACTCGTCATGCTTCCATAAATACATGAATATTTCTAGTTTTATGCCCCAACTAATACTTCAGTCACCATGATTTTAGATTATTCCCATGGTTCCAGAGATATGGGAAACCTCCTAGGAGTAATCTCCAAAAGGCACCATTACCTGATCCACATGATAGGTCAGGTATCATCAATAATCGAATCATAATCCCTGACTAATGTTTTTTGTGAAACCCTTTCACGACACATTAATCTATACAGGGTAGCCTCATTGTGTAATTCCACCTTTTGAATATAATATTATGCCCTCATGTGATGTGATTACTCATTTACTATCTCATGTTTCTCTATATGATCATGACTCACATGGGCTTACAGACTATTAATGATCATCTAATCATCATGATAATATTTCCCCCATTATAGGCCTCATATAAATTTATAAGTCTCAATCATTCCATCTAACTATGAATGTTTTCTTTTTTTCTTCATAGGATACATTGGACACAGCTATGGGGTTCAATCCCAAATTCAAAACAAAAACCACCTCCCTATAGAGAAAAAAATTCCAAAGATCCCGACAATCCAAATTTAGAGAAAAGTATCATGAATTAATAATAGAATATGAGGAACCTCTAATGCATATTGAGGTTTATATCAAACACAAGGGAATCATCAGATAATTTTCATAATTGTAAATAGTCCCACATTGGGATTTCAGAAGGATTCATGAATAAATCTTAAATCTAAAAGAGACCAAGTGTATGAAATAATTCATTCATAAGGATTTGATGAGGGCACCTCTCATCCACTCATCCAATCCGTTTTTTAAGATTCCTTGGGAAAATACCATTTGAAAGGTTACCCATGGAAAGAAGGCCCACATAAACATCAAATTAGTGAACAAATAAAAATAGTTGGTAACATAAATGGTGAAACCAACAAGATACTTTCAACTATGGAATCCTTTTACAATCTAATTTTAGGACATTATCATTTGAAAAAATGGCCCGATGTTAAAATTTTTACTGGGAATGGAATTAATTGACCCTAAAATCATATATTTGATACTTCACTAATAGGTGTATTGTTGTTATTTTTTTGTTTAATAAATCCAAGTCATTAATCCAAATGGATTCTATAAATCCACCAATGAATTCCAAACTCATCCAATACACTAGTTACGTATACAAGAAAAATGAACACAACTAACAGATAATCCAAATATATGAATTGACAACCATGGATACCATGGTCTCATCACCTCAACATACATTGTAACAAATGTAGAAACTCCAGCACCAGGTGTAAAACTTCTTATATGGTGGTATAATTTATGTGGCTCCATCCCGACACTAGAAGAAACTCACGAATATCTCCAAAGGATAAATCCCCATAGCTCGTCTTATCATTGATGACATGCATGTAAGAAAGTAGCAATATTTGTCACATAAAATAGCTATGGGATCCTATCCTTGGAGGTTATAAACTCATTCCATACATATCATTGGAATGTGGAGGATGAAGTCTGTCACATTAAGGAAACAACCAAAATGTTTACCAGGAGCACCTATCCCCAGTATCCATCATCATCATTACTAATACTTGACTCCAATAATACAATATACTATAGATGATATAGTTCATATACTATCTATATAGATTCTATAATACAAAAGGATATCCCTCCATGATAAACCATTCAACGAATCTCTAGGGTAGGTCCACATCACTGCACTTTCCAGCACCTCTAAAGGCCATCGGTGCATCCTGATAGTGGTTTTGGTCCATTTCTAGTTTATTTCAAGACTATAGATTCAAACATATATGAAGCTATCTTTAGTGGTTGTATAATCTTAGGGAAATTACCAACCCATAGGGGTGTGAAACTTTTTTTCCGTAATATCATATCTAGTATCATCTATTGTGCAAAAACATTCCATGTTCATATACATTCCCCACCCAAAAAATCTATGTTTCCTCTAGCATGATTCACATCATTTAATTCCATCATTTTTGGAAAAAATGGTGATGAAGAAATTGAAACTATTGATAAGGAAAAATATATTGTCACATTCACTACCCACCAATCACTACACCTCAGTGAACCTATCTCAGCAGAAGTGAATATTGCTTATATGAAATCCAGAGTAGTATAACATCGATATGGAAATGATATGCTACTCAGGTGAGGAAAAATATTTGTGTACATTGATTGGATTGAATAGGTTAAGCCTTAAACTGAACCTATTCAATTTGAGAATTTTTATTGACCCATAATGAAATAATAGAGTTACATCATCGAATGAAGACTATATAAATCATTCCATTCTTGAAAAATGTTGACTGATTTTCTTGTTCTCCCACCATCGGGAATACCTAAGCTACCAATTTACGAATTTTTTCCATGGTTGACTGATATCAGTAAATTTTAGGAATTAATGGATTCCCTCATTGATCAATTTGGTTCTCCCATTGATAAACATGCACTATTAAAATCAGAGAGGATATTGTATCTTCAGTGAGTGGATTCAAAACCTCCTCCTCTAATCTTTGGGAACCCAAATTTCATTACATTTGATGAAGTGGGTGATGCAAAACCACATCTCATACAATTATCATCCATGAGTGGCCAATTGTTGGTAACCGCAAAATAAAAAGAAGCTTCCAAGATCAGATGATTTATGTAGACCTTGGAGCCCCCCCCCCCCCCCCCGCCATGTGGTATAGTAAACATCAACTTGGTGTATCTCAGGATGGAAAGATATTGGTCAGAAATTAATTTTAAAATTCATCTATACATTATGGAAAATTATATTCATTGACCTCTATAATTTCAAAAGTCATAAAAATGAGAGTTAATGATTTCATTGCAAGATATAAGGATTTGATGTATTCTATGGAAACAAAAATTCCATTAGAAGTGTTATTAGAGTACTATGTGGGAAAAATATGGGGTAAATTTTCAATGTTAATTATTCCTATTGTAGATACCCAAATCATGACGTGCATGGACAATACATTACTTTTTCGGAATACTTAATACATAAAAAAATCAGACACACAAGGACCGTAATAGTTTAGTGTCTTTGGAAACTCGGAATATAATCTTCTAATCATGGTGAAAGATCTTCAACATCTCCCATAAAGATCTTCCCCTTTTGTTTTCTTACCTAAAACCTTTCTTCAAATCATGGGGAAAAGAAAACATATAAAGGGTGATCTAAAATGCTCAGTAAGGGTAAGCATGGAGAAAATAAAACAAACCATATACATTTGAACTTAAAAACATGAACATAATGTTTAAACATCAAAATATTGATCAAAGACATAAATCATGGAAGTATGTAAGGCATGTATCATAATGGAACATAAATCTTGATAAAATATCATGGGAATAAATCATCAAATTTTGGCAACCATTCAACAGTTGTTATGATTTCCATTGTATCCAAGGCATTTCTTCCAAGACCATCTTTGTGGACAACGTCCATTTCTGAATCGAGTTCACTCCTCATTCCAGTCCTATATCACTGAACTGGATTAACATACAATTCCATCCATGTCTATCTCATGAGATATAAATATTTACCCAATGCATTGGAGGGAGATATAGGTCCCACCCATCTCATAATGAAATTATTCTTTCGTGTGCCACAACATAAACATAAATCATTCATCATAACCCAAAGAATAAAATGGGTTTTCATAAATGTCATCCCATCATAACATAATCCATATAAAAAAATGGATATCATTTAATCATATGAAAAGTGAAATCATGTAAATCATAACAACATTATACTTGTAACATACACATATGAAATAATTCCATATTATATGGGAAATGTTTTTGATAAAACACTTGAAATGAATTTTTGAGGAAAATATACTTTCTTTTCCAAAACCATATTCTTTTCACAAAATTCCATGAAATTTTAAACGAAAAGGATTTTTTTGAAAATAATTATTAAATATTGTAGAGGAATATTTATTAAAATAAAAATATATAAAACCATAAAAAATCCGTTCATGCCGTATAAGTTAAAAAAACATTCTCCTCATACTTTTTTCGAAAAAGTCAAAAAATTCCTCGTGTGGTAAACAAAAGTAAGACTCCTTTCATAACATGTGGTAAATTAGAAAATGGGTAAAAAGGACATTAAACATACATGAAGAATTTTTAGAAAAAAGGGACATGGATGATAACAAAAACCCCACTAAATACTTACGAATAAACAATCTCGGATAAGAGCGAGATTGGAATAGTTATCCCTTAACTTATGTCCAATATGCTTCGTATGTTTCCGAACCTCCTGTATAATGATTTAAATAATGTCATTGACTTATTAAATTATCATATTCATTTTTATGATATCATATATGGTTTACTTATGAATTTATAGTACCCATTGTTTTGTAAATTCCATGTTAAAGCACTGTTTTGGGTAAAATCG
Organism: Viscum album; assembly: GCA_963277665.1. Classification (NCBI taxonomy): domain Eukaryota; kingdom Viridiplantae; phylum Streptophyta; class Magnoliopsida; order Santalales; family Viscaceae; genus Viscum; species Viscum album. The sequence continues at coordinate 1,473,590,383 of OY728158.1, forward strand.
TTTCATTTATCATACGAGTTTCGACTTGTTGTTCTTGATATTATTACTTATATCCATATTTAAATAATTCCAGAATGTAAAACATGATTTATATATAATATATTTTCAGAATATATATATGAGATAGATTGATAAATGGAATGAAATACACCATTTATGGAGACGGTAGGCCGTACGTACGCATGAACGCTGTTTTCGTTTCCTTATTGAATTGAATGGAATTAAGTAGATGACATACATACATATATATATACATATATCAAGTATAAATATTATGTCATATATCTCATTATTATTAATTATATATACTTTATAATCATTCATTAATGGTTACATTGGAGAATGAATCTCTTCGTGTTGTGGAGACGGTAGTCTGTATGTACGCACGAGCGATGATATCATTCCCATGATCGTGGAATTGTATTGAAGCATATGTATAATATTTCAGAATCAATATAACATTACAATAATCATATATAGTTATTTATTTACACCATTATACACATCCAAGTAAGGTGGTGGTCAAAAATAAATTACACCACGGCGTGGAGACGGTATTTCGTACGTACGCACGCACGATGATTTTGTTTACCGTAGGATGGATTGAAGGTGAAATAGGGTTGTTTCATATTTATAATAACATAGCAGTATATGAGTGATACTGATGTTATTACTTCATAATGAAACAACTAAAGAAGAGGAAGTATAAGAATAAATACATTTGAAAGAATAGGTAACGGATATTACCTCTTCTTCGACACGCCTCTTTAAAACCTCCTCTTAGGGCACTAAATTTGGTCTTTGAAGAAGACCATGAGATATAAAATATTACTAGGGAAGTGGATAAGAGTAATTGTTATGTTTTGGCCGATATTGAAGGCTAAAAGTGGTGTGATGAGAAGAGGGCGGAGGTGCCCTTTTACAAGGGAGGAGAGGGGCACCTTAGAAAAAATATAAAATATTATTTTATAATAAAGTAATATTCGGTTTTTAATAGCTCAAAATTATTACATTAAAATATAAAGTGGGGATGGTTCTAAATCCTCTCAAAAAATATTTTTTAGACAGGTTTGGGTCATTATATTGACCTTATCGTTTAGTTTTAACTCTTAGTTAATTAGATTGACATTTACCATGTCACTCTGTATTTTTATATTATATAGTTAATAAACTTACCATATACATCCAATCGACCCCAAAGTGGTACATTAATGATACACCTATCATGAAATAAGTATCTTGGCCAAACCATAGATTTTTAGGAATATAATAACAATTAATAATATAATATTTTTTTTAAAAACTATTTTAAGTCAATTTTGGCACTATTTGGTAATTGATTTTTTTTGAAAATCATAAAAGCAGGAATAGTTCGAACAAAGTTAATTAAATCAATAATAGCATGTCATATTAACCTATAAAATTAGTTTAATTCATAAAAAGTCTCAAATTATATTTATTTGGGTATTTATAACATCAATTATGTTACTATTTCATTAATAAGGTAATTACTCCATCATCATTGTGTCATAAATAAATAAATCTATTTAATGTATAAAAATTATAAATAAAATACCATTATGTATGAAATATATTTAGATTTATAATGTATATTTATAGTTTAATTGATCTTATGTATAACCCTATATTAAAAACGTTTTAGTTATTAAACACAGATTCTAAGTATTTTAACTATTCTTTAAATAAAATAATAATAAGTGTCCCAATCTAATTCAAGTGGACCTAAATGGTTATAGATTATTCCTAAGGTTGTTTTAGGTCGAATTAAACTTATAAAATAGAATTAGGACATGTGTTAGGGTAATAATAATATCATTTTTACCCTTAATTACCCTATTTACTTTTAACTGTGGTAAATAAAAGTAAAAAGTTAATATTCACCAAAAATTATTTTCATCTCATTGAAATACATTTTAGTCCTTGATATTAACCATGTATCTCAGATTTTTCAAATTCCACTCACCGAAGAGGTAAAATTATGTTTTATGTAGGTTTTCAAAAAGCTCCTAGGAGGTAGGTAAAAGACGGTGATAAGTTCAATAAAATTTATATATATTAAAAATTATTATAAAATGACTCCAATAAATTACATTGAACTTCCATAAGTATTATGCATCATTTTTGAACTAAAATAAATTTAAATAAAATAAATAATTATTTAATTAAAAATTCATTTTTTAAATAGTAACCCAGTGTTTTCACTATTCATCAAAAATTGAATGTTTTTAGAAAAATACAAAAAATTCACCCTAGGATAATTTTGTTATTCTGAATTCAAAAATGAAATCCATTTTGAAAGATAAAAGTTATAAAATTTCAAAAATTTGTTATTACTATTCATAAATGCTAGTTCATAATAATATTATAGTAATATCTCGTTTAGTGAAACTCGGTATTGCGTACTACACATGCTATCAAGGAAGGTCTTGATTGTGTGTAATTCAAGACAAGTCAGGGATACGTGTAGTGAAATATCTGTTTGGTGTTGCGTATAACACAATAAAAACTTTTTTTTATACATTAAATAAATTCTATACTTAATGTTTCGTATATTAATTTCCACAAAACGAACTTGAAATTGTGTGTAACACGAGCCAAGAATAGTGTTTCATATACTGCAAGCTAATACAATTTTGCCTATAATACAAGATAATTTTCTTGTAGTGTACAACACAAGACATCAATGAAATTAAAAAGAATAATTCTCATAAAATCACGGGTTGTTACATTCTACCCCCCTTAAAATGAATTTCACCCTCGAAATTCGTCGGGGTTAAAAATGGTTTAATACTTGAAAGTTTATTTAATATAAACCCACATAATAAAAAGGAATACCAAAACATGACTTTAAAAACTAATGTATGAAATGTAACGGTTACCCAAATTAACTAATCACTGGGTTTCCACATAGTATAACATAAGTGAAAATATGGATATGGAAGAGAAATATGACAATAAACTTCTGATGAATAGTGGTAGAGGACATGGCTATGAAAAATCCAACAATAACAAAGCCATAAATTTGTGATGATCTAAGGCACCATCCGATTCATCAAATATGAGAGCACTAGAACAACATTTTTTATGTTTTCAATATCATTTCCCTAAAGTTGAAGAATTGTTGAATTAAAAGAAATACTTACTTGATTTTGGTTCAATCTCACTGTTTCGTATACCTCGAACAATTTCCATTTCATCTTTTAATGAAATGAAGTTCAATTCATCTTCTGTTAAGTGTAAGCAGATTATGTGATAGAGTGATAGGTCATTCCATCTATTTCTATCGCAAAAAGTTTAGCACAATTTATTAAATATTCAGAAGTCCATCTATGCTGAGATTAATCGTATACGATTGCTAAAATGGACTTATACATCATTTATCAAAGCGCTTAATAAAATAAAACTACTTTCTAATAACCAGGGACTTCTTGTAGTCTAGTGGTAGGTGATAAAGGCATGTCGCACTTTGGTTGTGGGTTCGATTCCCGAATCCTTGTCTGACACGACGAGTTGTATCCCGTTGTGCATGTTGTCCTTTTTCTAAAACTACATTATTCTGACATTCCATCAATAATATCAAAAAATTTATAGCCTTAAACAATACTAAATTATGTCCAACATAAGCCATTCCAATATTTAGGCTTATCCAAAATACTTCTGTCCAATCTTATTGTATAAAGAAAATGATTACTAGAAATGTCATCTACCGAGCATGTGGATACCATAATTTATCCCACATATTAGATATATCTTGTGGGTCACATTCCAAACATGTGAATACCTTAATCATGTATTATCTGGAAAAATGAATACCCATTGAATCTTAGTGAAAACATGAACGATGTCAAAAGTTAACTCTTTCCACATACCAAAATCCAAAAATTCTATATACTCAAACCGTGATATAAATGTTTCCTTATATCAGTCATGAGCTCATGAATACTGTCAAACATTTCATTTTCTCTTTATCCCTTCATTATGAGCATATCATATTCTTTCCAAAAGTATATCAATCACTTTCCATGGTTACTGGTACCATAAAATTATTGAAAACCACAATAGACCAATACATAAATATTCCAATATTCCAAGATACTATATAAAACATTATTTTGGAATCCCATTACATAAACACTTAATCAATCCACCACATCATTTTCATATTCAACATCGCCAATAGTGATCACATGTGACTTCCATTTGTCCTTTTCCTTAAGTGGATGCTCATGTCGATCATCATTAACCCTTGGAATAGGGCATTAATTAGTATAGTGCCCCATTTCATTGCACATGAAGCATTGAAGTGTTGGTGGTACGTTCTCTGCAGTCTTTTCTTTATTCACATCATTAGAAACCCTTTTTCCATTACATTGACACTCAACTACTCGATAACCTTCTTTTCCACACTTAAAAAATATTGTAGTTCCTTTAAGAAAATCTCCACCATACTTCTTTCCACACTTTGAGCATAAAGAAACATTCATCTTCTTTTCACCATTATACTGAGATTTCTCCTTAAACTCCATCTTTCTTTTCCTATCCAAACCATGAGACGGATATGTAACACCAACTTCTATTTCTACCTTGATAGCACAACGCAAAATTTCTTCATAGCTACTAAATTCTCTTATATCTAATTCCCTTTAAAGAATTGGATTTAAGCCACTGAAGAATCGATCAACTTTACTTTTAGGTTTGATGATAAAGCTAGATGCATACCCTGAAAGCCATGTAAAATCTTCTTCATATATACCAATATATTTCTCATCCTTTTTCATAAGCTCAAGGAAATCATTTTCCATATTTGTTCGAAGAATACGGGGGTAGTATTTATTGAAATATAAGTTCTTGAACTCATCCCATTCCATGGTCTCAATTTCATCTCAGGGCCTCATATTCTTAATTAGATTCCACCATTGATCTGTTTCACCTTCTAAACAGTAAATAGCCAGAATGAATTTTTCATGTTCCTAAAAACAAGGTATGGAAAAGATCTTTTCAATGGTACTAATCCATTTTTCAGCAACAAGTGGATCAGAAGACCCACTGAAAGAAGGTGGATGTTTCCTCATAAAGGACTCAATAGAATATTGTTCCCTTCTCTGCTCATTTGGAAGTCCAGAACGATTCATAGCTTGTGTAAGTATAGCAATAATATTTTTCACTCCATCTCCCATAACATTGGTTTGTTCTGTAGGACAATCATTTCATTTTATATTACATTGATCAACACAGTTCCTTCAGGTTCCAGCCATCGTCTAAAACCCAAAAAGAATATTGTGAGAGGAAAAAATCATGCTAGGGATAACAACAAAATAAAGTGGGAGTACCTTTGATATCTAACATGTTATGTTTAATTCTAATATCATTTCTGTAATTATTGGACTATATCCTATATGCATACTTAACCTTAGGGACATCCCTAGACATACCTTAGAAATATCTCTATAGATCTCACTAAAATTTTCGTATCCTAGTTTCCAAAGGTTAACATAACCTTTCCTCTAATACAAACTTTAGAGACCCAAATCTTGACGTACATGGACATTACATTACTTTTGTGGAATACTTAATACATAACAAAAACAGACACACATGGACCGTAACCAAGGCATTGATTCCAAGAACATCTTAATGGACAATGTCCCTTTCTGAATCGAGTTCACTCCTCGTTCCAGACCTGTCTCACTGAACTGGATTAACTTACCATTCTGTCCATGTCTATCTCATGAGATATAAATTTTTACCCAATGATTTTGAGGGAGATATAGGTCCCACCCATCTCATAATAAAATCATTCTTTCATGTTCCACAACATAAACATAAATCATTCATCATAACCCAAAGAATAAAATGGGTTTCATAAACATCATCCCTTCATAACATAATCCATATAAAAAATGGATATCATTTCATCATAAGAAAAGTGAAAACATGTAAATTATAGAGACATTATACTTTAAACATACATATATGAAATAATGCCTTCTTATATAGAAAATGGTTTTGATAAAACACTTGAAATGAATTCTTTTGGAAAATATCCTTTATTTTCCAAAACCATTTTCTTTTCACAAAATGCCATGAAATTTTAAAAGAAATTGATTTTGTTGAAAATAATTATGAAATATTTTAGAATAATCTTCATGAAAATAAGGCATTAAAAACATTAAAAAATCCATTGATGTCGTATAAGTTAAAAAAACATTCTCCTCTTACTTTTGTCGAAAAAGTCAAAAAGTTCCTCGTGTGGTAAACAAAAGTAAGATTCCTTTCATAACATGTGGTAAAATTAAAAAATGGGTAACAAGGACATTAAACATACATGAAAACATTTTTAGAAAATAGGGACATGGATGATAACAAAAACCACAATAAATACTTATGAATAAACAATCTCTGATAAGAGCGAGATTGGAATAGTTATCCCTAACCTTATGTCCGATATGCTTCGTATGTTTCCGAACCTCCTGTATAATTATTTAAATAATGTCATTGACTTATTATAGAATCATATTCATTGTTATGATATCATATATGGTTCACATATTACTTTATATTACCCGTTCTTTTGTAAATTTCATGTTCAAGCACCGTTTTGGGTAAAATCATTTCATTTATCGTACGAGTTTCGACTTGTGGATCTTGATATTATTACATATATACTGATTTACATAATTATATAATTTAAAACATGATTTATATATAATATATATTCAGAATATAAATATATATTATAGATCGATAAATGGAATGAAATACACCGTTCATGGAGACAGTAGCTTGTACGTACGCATGAACGTTGTTTTTGTTTCCTAATTGAAATGAATGAAATTAAGTAGATGAAATAAAAAAATATATACATAAATACAGTATCATTATTATTTCATATATATCATTATTAATAATTATATATACTTTATAATTATTCATGAATGGTTAACATGGATAATGAATCTCATCACGTTGTGGAGACGGTAGCCGTACGTGCGCACGAGCGATGAATCATTACCATGATCGTGGAATTGTATTGAAGTATATGTATAATATTTCAGAATCAATATCACTTTACAATAATCATATATAGTTATTTATTTACACCATTATACACATCCAATTAAGGTGGTGGTCGAAAACAGATTACACCACAATGTGGAGACAGTATTTCGTATGTATGCACGCGCGGTGATTTCGTTTTCCATAGGATGGATAGAAGGTGAAATAGGGTTGTTTCATATTTATAATAACATACCAGTATATGAGTGATATTTATTTTATTACTTCATAATGACACAAATAAATAAGAGGAAGTAGAAGAAGAAATAAATTTAAAAGAATCGGTAACGGATATTACCTTTTCTTCGACAGGCCTCTTTGAAACCTCCTCATAGGGCACTGAAATTATACTTTGAAGAAGGCCAGGACCTCTATAATATTACTAGTGAAGTGGAGAAGTGTAATTGTCAGGGTTTATCCGATATTTAAGGATCAATGTGGTATGAGGCGAAGAGGGAGGAGGTGCCCTTTTATAAGGGAGGAGAGGGGCACCTTAGGAAAAACATAAAATATTATTTTATAATAAAGTCATATTTGGGTTTTAATAGCTCAAAAAATGATTTATTTCGAAGGTAAAGTGGGTATGGGTCGAAATCCTCTCAACCAATAGATTTTAGACAGGTTTGGGTCATTATATTAACCATATCTTTTAGTTTTAACTCGTAGTTAATTAGATTGACATTTACTATGTCACTTTGTATTTTTATATTATATAGTTAATAAACATACCATATACCTCCAAGAGACCCACAGGTGGTCCATTAATGATACACCTATCATGATATAAGTATCTTGGCCCAACTTTAGATTTTTTGGAATATAATAACAATTAATTATATAATATTTTTTTAAACTATTTTATGTCAATTTTGACACTATTTGGTAATTGATTTTTGTTAAACTCATAAAAGCATGAATAGTTAGAAAAATGTTAATTAAAAAAATACTAACTTGTCATATTAACCTTTAAAATTCGTGTAATTCATAAAAAGTCTCAAATTACATTTATTTGGGTATTTATAACATCAATTATGTTAATATTTCATTAATAAGGTAATTACTACATCATCATTGTGTCATAAATGAATTAAATTATTTAATATTTAAAAATTATAAATAAAATACCATTATGTAGAAAATATTTTTATCTTTCTAATGAAAATGTATAGTCGAATTTATCTTATTTATAACCCTATATTAAAAATGTTTTAGTTATTAAACTTTGATTTTAACTATTTTAACTATTCTTTAAATAAAATAATAATAAGTGTCCTAATCTAATCCAAGTGGACCTAAATGGTAATATTTTATTTATAAGGTTGTTTTTGATTGAATTAAACTTATCCAATAGAATTAGAATATCTTTTATGGTAATAATAATATCATTTTTACCCTTAATTGCCCTATTTAATTTTAACCATGGCAAATAAAAGTAAAAAGTTACTATTCACCAAAAAATATTTTCATCTCATTGAACAACATTTTCATAATTGATATTAACTGTGTCTCTTGGATTTTCGAAATTTCACTCACAGAAGTGGTAAAATTATGTTTTATGTAAGTTTGCAAAAAGCTTCTAGGAGGTAGTTAAAAGATGGTGAAAAGTTCGATAAAAGTTTTCTATATCGAAAATTATTACAAAATGACTCCAATGAATTACATTGAACTTATATAGGTATTATGTATCAATTTTGACCTAAAATGAATCTAAATAAAATAAATAATTATTTAAATAAAAAGTTGGTTTTTAAATAGTAACACATTGTTTTCACTATTCATAAAACATTGAATGTTTTCAGAAAAATACCAAAAATTCATCCTAGTATAATTTCGATAATTTGAATCCAAAAATGAAGTCCATTTTGAATATTAAAAGTTATAAAATTTCAAAAATTGGGTATTACTATTCATAATGGCTAGTTCATAATAATATTATAATAATATCTCATTTAGTGAAACTCGGTATTGTGTACTACACACGCTATCGAGGAAGGTCTTGATTGTGTGTAATGCAGGCTAAGTTAGTGTTGTGTGTAGTAAAAGCACTGTTTGGTGTTGCATATAACATAATCAAAACTTATTTCATTTATACATTAAACAAAATCTATACTTAATGTTTCGTAGAATAATTTCCATAAAACAAACTTGAAATTCTGTGTAACAAGAGCCAAGAATAGTGTTGCGTATACTTCAAGGTAATATGGTGTTGTGTATAATACAAGATAATTTTTGTGTAGCATACAATGCAAGACATGAATGAAATTAAAAATAATAACTCTCATAAAATCTCGGGTTGTTACACCTATGATATACCCTGTTGGTTTATGAGAATTCGGAAGACTAGAAAAATGTACTGAGTATTCTATTAATAGAACCAAGGAAATATCTTACCAAGAAATACAGACATTGATATGCAATCCATGCGAATATGAAGAAAATATTTTCAACCTCAAACCAAAAATGATTTGATGAAATGACTTTGAATGTATGAAATTTAAAATATATTCCTTTAATAATGATTGATTCCCTACTTACTTTACCATTTATATAGAAGAATACTAGATGATTATTCCATAAATCAAAAATCCAATTGAAGCATGACATGATGCCATACAAATTACTACACTTATCATTGTATGTTGGGTCACATGATTCGGGAATTCTCCGTCATCAAATATCAACTATAGAGGATGATTAAAAATGTTAATCTGTCATGGGGTGACCCAAATACAAATTTGGTATGTGTTTCATCCATCTTCTCCAAACAAGAGTTGATCTAACCAATTAAAAATAGAGAACCAACAAAGTAAATGATCAAATGGGTATTCTCCTACAAAATAAGAAAATGGGTTCCATCCCACCAAATAGGAAATGGAGAAGAATCTCGGCAAAGGATATATTAAAATGAAGATGGAACCAATTCAACAACATTTCCTTCAACATGGTATTCCAAAAGCTTAATTATTATCTATCTACTTCTAAAGATTAAACTCTTGATAAATATTTTATTACATTTCTGCAATCCTTTGAGCCCGAATATGTTATCTTATATTCTTTATTATTCATTGGTGAAGGATGGATCAATAAATATGATTCCTAAATCTTTTAACAATGATGTAATACATGAAATATCTTACAAAGGTCCCACTTGTAGTACAATACACCATCCCATAGGGCTCAGGTTATTTTCAAAAAATTTACCCCCTCATCAAGTGAATTCTTCACCACATTCCAACTCACCCAAGCCCCCAAATATTGGTCCATTTTTATAATTTTCACATCATCATTAGGTTTATCACATACATTTTCCAATATCAATAATTTACATTTATCTTTTAGGAGAGTTAATGTTCCCCATTCGAGGAGATACATCAACCGAATCTTGGGACTCCAATGCTTCAGTACCTCCCACTGATTTCATCAAGATATGAGAACCATCTCTCAAATCACGTGTTTATCCATGTGGTCATATAGATAAAAAAAGATGTGATTGAATGGGGAATCATTGTTTTCATTTATCACTTCATGAACGGAAAAGGATATTATACAACTTCAAACCAAATCATGCCCCAAATATTTTTCCTATTCCATGGAAAATGATTTGATCACAATCCTATAAATAAAGAGACCTAAATATGATGATTTTAGGGAGCATCTAAAATACATCCATTTCCATTTATTGTTAGGACATACAATTGGCGGTTTATTTATCTTCAAGGATTTACTTTAGATGAAAATAGATGGGTTGATTTTGGAGCCACTGATACCCAAATATCAGTATCATCCCTATGAAATTACAAAGAAGAACAAACATTACAAATCCAAGCCATCAGACCCCCCTTCCCTTATTTATAGACAATAAAACATATATCTCTTTGAGTTCATTTATGTGGTTGCATACATTTTATTTACATTAGAGAACAACCCCCTCAAGCTCTAGAGTGTCAGGATACCCTTGGAGGTGGTCCTGAGAAATCAACCCAATTTTAATACATACCACCATGATTTGGTACATACAATTGAAAAAGTATTCACTATAAAACATGATCTCTAGAAACAAGTAGATGGCATCTTGTTAAGGTTATATAATCTTAAGTCTAGTGCAATATTCTTATGAGTTATTCTAACTTTATATGAAGATCACTATGTCTGATAAGTTAGGACTAAAGGCCTTATTTTAATGACCCAAAAATAAAATACATCAGCACAGACCTAGACATAAAACCTAAAGCTACAAAGATGCCATTGTTTGAGATTTAATACATTAAACAATAAATCCCCATTGTCTAGATCACATGATTTAAAACTACACATCCTGATCCATAATACGCATGCAATAAAAATTATATTCCTCACATGATAAGAGAAGGATTTCTTATATGACAAGATGAAATATATTCTTAAATTAACACAACATTCCTGATATAAGAAATAAGTGATTCCTCATGTGAACGACACGGAAAAATTCCCTACCCTATGGGTAGAAATTAATCTACATTACAAATTACTATTAACTACATGTTAAACATCCATACCCAAATATGGTAAAAATTATGGTTTATTCCCCATCATTAGGTTTTAGAAAATGTGATTCAACATGTCCTCTTCAAAGAGGATTCTGTTCACTTGAAAGTTTTTTCTCACCACGCACATCATAAGACATATCATGGAATGATTTATTTTTATATTAGATTCACATCGATGCATAGACCTCAGGTATCCATTCTAGCCATAGATTTTCCACCTTCATAAGATGAATTTCACTTTCCATTGGCCCCTGATGCAACTATTCATGCTGGGTTTGATTATTACTGGACACCAAATCAATATTTCGATAACAATAAATCAAATATTTTAATCCTTAAACTAAAAAAATTATTTCATAACTACATGTGGATTGATTTCTATCTTTAAAGGATATATAGTGACAACCATATCCAAAATAATGGGTCCATCCATAATAAAAAAAATGTTTTTGCACCCCCTACCTGTGTATTGGACAAACTTGTGTAGGGGAGCATCCATAAAAAAACTATGTTTGGATTCATTAACACCTTTAAAAGATACGTAGTTATCCCTAAATTCAATGTATTTATCTGAAAATAAATATTAAAAAATACCCTCACTCTCATCTATATCAGCCAAATCTTCATGGATAATTATAGTACATGTTTTACTTATATTTATAAACTCATTTTAAAAACATCGCACTTTTACTAGTAAGAGAACATAATAAAAGTAGAAAAAACATTTTTAAGAAATAAATTTGCCTTGATTCACATTTTGATGAGATATATATTCAAACATAGAACCTTAGTTCTAGGCACATCCGCATGTTATTCCTCATAATTGATAATCACTTTTCTATATTTCATACCTTAAGGCCCCTCCTCACATCAACATTGTTGTGTTCGTATGTCTAAAATACCAAACCTCCCTTCACTAAATATTTGGTGCCCTAAATTGTAATGACCATTCATCCTCATCGCATGATGTTCAAATGCACAACATCCATCCCTACTCACATGACCTTTAAAATATTTTTCACATGTTCAAGCTTGCATGACCTTGTGTTACTAAAAAATTTCATTCACAAAGGACCTTAATCAATAACCATGATTCCCCCATACATCTTGACTTCCAGTTCCACTGTTTATGAGTTTTAAATAAACTTTTTATTCTGTGAGGGTTCATTCCCCCTAACCATGTATCATTTTTAGAACATTATGGTATAATCATGGAATTTTACAAAACCTTTGAAACACCCTTTTTTAACTAAACCTACGTCATAACTTTTTATGAAGGAATTAACAAGTTACCATGGTAAATTAATTTTATTGGTTCTCTATCACGTGGAAATATTTGTATCCATTTTTTAATCACCCAAAGGGGGATCTCTAGGATATAATGGGGAATAATACATTTTGGGATTAATCCTATGAAGTAACCCATAGTGGCTGTTTTTGGGCCCAGAGAAAAATCCCACTCAAACCCCATGTTATTTTCACATATTGAGTGTTTTAATTTCTATAATAATCCTACAAATTTACATAGAATGTGAATGGAATTACTTTTCTACCATTATTAAAGGTTATTCTACTTTTGATAATTTACATTCCCTTTTATACATTTATGGACATGATTTCTAGTATCCATTTTCAAATGTCTAAAAGGACAGAGACTATATTTTGTTTCATGCCATTATGAATTATAGCATATGTGGAAGAGCCTCCTATTGGTCCAACATACATGACCTTGAACATATTTGATTAGTTTGATCTATTAGACTCACATTCCTTATGTACTAGTTAAATATACATAATATCTCCAGACATATTTTCTTGTATCAATGAATTTATGAAAGTATATGATTGTCCCTTGAATATAATCATCCCAAAAAATGTATTATTTCTCAAAATATTCATAACAAAATCATCACATTGGTACAACATGTCTTGAATATGTGATGTCAAACTATAAAATAGTATTTATCACCACATGATCATAAAATATGATTCCAACATCCTAACTAAATGATATTAAAATTCACAGTCAATATCCTTATTGAATAAAATAAAATTGCATGATGGTGTTTCAATCGCTTGCAAAAAACTCCACTCTCAAAGCCAATCTCATACTGCACCACTATTTAGAAATCCGAGTCACTTGATTCCAATTCTTGGGATATGTAATGATTCCAAAACCACCTATATCAGTCTCAATTATGAACTTCTCCTACACTATTTAGGTTTATTATTTTGTAATTGGATCAAATTGGGCCCTAACATTCATTATAGGTTTGCTTTTCCATGCCCATCTATATCATCTATTAATGATCCAAGTTGCAAGGTCAAAAATATAAAAACCTGATGATATTAAGAACAAAAATCCAGTGGTCATAATTCTTAGACATTAAAAAACTGTTCAATCCTATGTGACCATAAAATATAGAAATCATACATTCTCACTAAATGAAGTTAAAATGTGTGTCCAACATCCTCACCACATGACGTTAAAATTCATTTCCAACATTATTGTAACATTATGTTAAACTATATGGTACTTTTCCATCCTACATGAAGTCAATCTATGGATAATAGTCTTCACCACATGACCATAAACTATAAATCATTTTAGTCATTTTAGCATTGAATTAAATTTCATAAAGCATGGTTCATTCTATGAGGCCTATTACCTACATCAGTGATAGATCAGTGTAAAGGTACCTGGTATATGACCTCTATTAGTAAATATAAATAAGGGTTTAAAAATAATTTTTCAAAAAGGATCCTAGATATTCTATCATGGGTACTAGATATAGAGATTCACATTGTTTTAATCCAACAACATGATTAAATATAATTATGCATCACCATTATGTTAGAGTAATATATATATAGGGGTATCTTTTCAAAAAAATACTTTTGAATTGATTACCATTCTATGGGATGTGTAGTGAATCCATAATCTTCTATTTCCATGCCCATCCATGTTTTTTCATTAATTTTATCCTTTTCTAACCTTCAAATGAAAAAATATTTAGTGATTATTTTTTTCATTGAAATTAAAATTCCCCCATATGTTCCCTATCAGGTACTATAATGTGTTTTGAAGGATTTCCCTAGTGGTATTTTGTTTCTCACACTAATAATGACTCATGTGAGGCTATGTGACCAAGAATTAGATTTTTACTAACACAATTATGTTTAATTATTATTAATAGTTTGGGATATTAGTTTTCATGCCATGTTATTAAAATGTGTATTATCTATACTAGTACAAGAGATTATGAAACATGTCATTTTGTTTTTTGTAAACATGATTTGAATAAAAATCCCATTTCCCATTTCCCATTCACATCGGGTTATGCCATGCAATTTCTATGCATGTTTTCCCACTATTTTGGTCCAAGCTATGAAACCTTAAAAATTAATAAAATTTGGTCCATTTTATAGGACATTAAACTCTATCACTTCATGGTATTAATTTCATAACATTAAACTATGAAATAAAAAGAATATTATATTATATATATTCACTATTAGAATGTGATCAATATAAGGTGTAACAAACTTTAGTGTTTTGAAACCATTATTGAATATTCATCTTCTCCAGGTACATACATCATATCATCTGATGGATGAATCATCATGTTCCTTAAGTCGGTTATTCTTATTAGATATTTATCATGTGTAATCTTTGGTAGAAATATTTGATTTCTCTCAAAGGATCCTTATTAGAAATGATGGTGGATTTCACAATTTTCCCATGATCATTTGATGGAACTCCTAGTATATGTTAATGTCCTGAATATAAGGTGCACCTGACCACATGCACTTCCCAAGATTGAGTGTGGTAATGGCCACCATAAACCAAACAATCTTTATTGACTGAGTATGGTATTAGTTTTCCACCAATACAATAATTATTTTATTCACCCTGTTTCAAGGTCCAATTGATTTTGACATTCATATGTTATGATTTACAAGATTTATGTCAGTTTTATTCAATACGATTAATATAACCTCATTTTTTTCATTCATGTATCATTTACACATTCATATCATGATTATGTCTCTATATTCTTGTTCCCATACTCATCTGAGTGTATATCTCCTTTTATGATGTTAAAACCTTAAGTTGATCTTCTCCATTTGAAAACACAAATTCAACTGGTGACTAAGTTTCATGACCATAAACCAAAGTCATAAATTTGAGCACTATGACATTAAAATAAGGGTACATAACCATGATATCATTTATAATAGCATTGAACTATTCATTCATGTCATGTTTTTTTGGGTCATTACCCATGAATCCAAATAAAATAATTTATAACCCCTCTCCTTAAAATGATCAGAATCCATGTAGTATATATCATCATAAATTTATGTTAGTACCAAAAGGGGCCAAGATACCCTGAGAGGAGGGGGTCGAATCATACTATGGAGATTCATTCTTAAAAATTATCTGTACCCCATGGGATATTGAACTCTTTATTACAAGGGTAACTTTATTTGTACTTATGTTTTAATTCTGATATTATTCATTCATTATTTATCTGATGATGATGGTAATTTGAATGTAATATGGGAAATAAAAATCCAAGGCATGCATATTTTTACTTGGTTCACCCTCTCTGGACTACGTCTAAGGATAATTCTACGGCAATGTTCCACTGTACTAAATCCACTAAATATCATGGCCAATAATGTTTGGGAAATATCACTTCTATTCCTAGGATCATTCCCTTTATAATGTTTAGGGCCATCTCACTACTATCCCAACGGGTCATTACCTTTTAATCTCTCTCTAGATCACTACCAATGGAGAGGATCACCTGCTTCCTCTTCCTTTTATCACTTCTCTAGAAATGATCCACATAAATTTTATAGACTTGTAGGTCCCTTAATTAACACTAATGAATGCGTCCTCTTATGCATGTAGATTCTCCATTGGAGTCCCATTTTCATCCACTAATGAATATCCTTTTTCATTGTACATTGGGAAATAACCTTTGAAGTACTTTGGAAAAGATCATTGCTTCGTAATGGTCATTATTTTTCAAAGAAAAAACAAACCATCCCAAAATTCATTCCTCTTGGAAAAGCACACTCTTTCCAGTTCTTAGTTATTTGGAAAGCTCATGACTTTTCATAGATCAAGCCTTCACAAAGCTCAGGCCGTTGTAGAGAGACTTCATTCATGAACCTTAGTAAGACAACACAAAACACCACTTATTCACGAATCTCTCAATACATAGAGGCATTGAATTTTATAAAGACTAGAATAGTATTTTACCAAAGCTCAATACTTTGATTGAAAATTTCTTCGAGGATAAACTGTTTCTGAAATCAAAATTATTGTGGATTTTCTCTCTAAAGATCATCCAGAATGAAGAGGGGTGGCCTATAATTTATAGGTGTGGTAAAACAAAGAGATCTGATTCATTCGGTGTGATTTTTGGATCGTTCAAAATAATATCAGTGGCACATATTCCCTTCCCAAGGCACCATAATTTTTTTGATCTGATAGCTTATCATAATCATAGAGCGTTCTTTCAATCCCTTTGTGTCATTACCGCAATGCTCCCTCACAATTCACTTCATCCCTAATTTTCATGAACCTCATAATAATTGTAGAGATCACCATCTAATTTCATCATGTATTTATGAAATCCCCTTAATGAATCCCATATTATAGATATTTATTCATTTTTCATATATTTATGTGATATTCATGGAAATAAACTTTTTCCAATGCACACCAAACTCAAAATTTTGTACCCTAAATATTTTCCAAACATTGGAAAATGGAGCCACCTTGTATCTGCTCTTTTCTACTGACTCTAGATGTTTCATTCCTTTTTCAAGGTCATTTTCAACACGGATTGTCAATAAAATCTCTATAACACGACAATTTAGCATGAGATACTGTTTTTTCGACTAATGCGATTAACCCAAAAATGATGCAATGTTACATTAAAGAATTTTTTCCCAACACTTTATTCTTAGATTAACTTATGGTAAAAAAAATTATCCCTATATGTATGATATTTATCTACATAGAATAACCTTTAATATAACTTCATAATTCTTAATTCTCATACAATGGGATATGAAATGATGTCCAGATACCATATTATAGACCCATCCACAAATTTCTTTACACCCAACCCCCTTTCTATATTAGAATCTATGAACATTCAGGTTGTCAAGAATCTTCACCCTAATACATGATTTTATCATTATGAAACACAATGTTTTGATAAATTTATTCATATTATAAATTCAAAGTATATATATATTAGAAATCCAATCACTGTGATTTTAGATTATACTCTTCATTGTACAAGAGAGACCCTAGTCAACACACTTCTATTTTTGGAAAATCTTTTCTTGATGTTCAGTATCAAATCCCTTTAGATGTTGTAGTATATGACAATTTGATATATGGTCCACCACATAATCTAGTTCATTTCATTCCAATAAATCCATTTCTAGGGAGATTTTTGTTCTGTCAAAAATTGTATGCCTTGAAATTCTCCATCAATATATTTATAAGTGTGAAGCTTGTGAAAAAAAATTCATATTTTACATAAAGCACATGGAAGAGGAATTGTTAAAGAATAATGGTTAGGTTCCAGCTATCCTTTTTATAAGAGTACATATTATGATCAGATTACTTTTATTTATTCTAAGTATTTTTTCCCCTTAGAAAAAAAATCATTCATAGATAACAAAGATAGTGAGATCAACCAAGAACATGAGGGTTTCTCCTCAATCATACTCATATGCCAGATAAACACTTAGAATAAGCATAAATGAGTGGGGAAAAGCACCCACAAAAGGGAGGTGAGTTGGGTTGTGGGTCAGCAGTGAAATAGATGAGAGGATTTGTATGGATCAGTACTAGTGACAAAAATTAGATGAGATTGGACACCATTCTCAACTAGAGACACCTATATATAGAATTTTCATTATAAATATATGTTTATATAGAATGGATATTCTATGTGGGACACACCATTTGTGAGTATTTTTCACATACGCTTAAATGATAGATATATTTTGTGAGAAATTAAAGGAAATTAATTAGAAATATTACATCATACTGAAAATAATCTTCCTACTCCATATCAGTAAACCCTTTTATAATTAATGATTTAGACACATATAATATATATATAAGATTCAAATGGTATACATGAGCATCCAAACATAGATGGATAGTGTAAGTAACTCATGTAATTACTTCTAAAATGCCTACAAATTCATTGTTATGTATAGTCATTGATGATGATTCCTAAGTGGAAGAAGTTTAGTTTTCATATGCAGAGTGTGTTTGGAATATAATATGTGAGCAATATACCATGATGATCATTCAAATCCCGAGGATTATTTGAAAATAGCTAAATATAGTTTTTCAAAGAAGAATAATGATAGTATGTAAATCATTTTGTGAATTAAGGTATTATATTCTAATGAGGGTTAATTTATTATTTGGTTCCCTATGATAGGAATAATCCATATGAATGAGTGTCTTAAAAAAGAATATATTAGTTTATTGATGAGATTCTAAGAAGTTATCCAATGTGAATGATCACTATACAAACAAATAATTCAATGTGATAATTTTTTTATAATTGATATTAAAAAATAGAATTATGTGATGAGTCTCCTAAGTGAACTAAGAGTTGTATATTAAAGTTGATCTGTAAATATTTTTTTCTATTAAATAATAAATATAGATTACAACTCAAATATATTATCTAAATTTTCTACCTGGTGGTTGATGTAATATGTTAAAAAATATATACGTGTTTGAAGATGCAATGTGATAGTTTTCATGCATGTCAACTGAAAATAACATGGAATGGTATGCAAGAATTGAAAATGCACTCATGCCATAAATAATCTTCCATGTATAAAATATAAAATATTGTGAAGGTATATTTTTGTGTGCACATGCAATGTGAGTTACCATTCATGGAAGAAAATAATTTCTTGTGGTCATGCAATTCCATGCCTTATACATGATCTAGTATTCGATGAATCTCCTTTGTGGTCATTTAGTATACAGATGTAGTGTCATTTTCTATCCAAAATTATACATTTCACCCTTCATAAAATAATTGTCAATTGTTGACTAAGTCATCATTTTAATAACCCCCAAATAGAAAATTTGTTTCTTCATAAAGACCATTACAATCCTACTAAGTGGATCTCTTATTCAACCACCCTCCTATGTGAAGCTCCTTTGACCAACTATTACAATCTGGAAAATAGTTTCAGAACCATTTTTACATAGTGCTTCCTATAATTCCTAACACCAATTCAGATATGGGTATATATTTTTTGGAGAGGGTCATATTAGTATAAATCGCAAGAAAAAATATGATTATAGAAATAAATATTGTAGATGTAGAGGATACACCTTATACTTGACTCTCTATCCTCGAATCCTTGAGGTAAAATTCATGAATTTTAAAAATAGGAGTGTTTTTTAAATCCCCCTTTAAGGAATTCACTCAAAAATTAAATCTATTTGAAATGAATATTACATGAATTTATATATGGCTAGCTCTCAGAGAATTTCATGTGGGGGTATAAAACAAAAGTTTCTATCGGTTTCCCCCTTGTGATGATTCCATGTAGTCATTCCTTCAGAAATTCCATGTGGTCATCCTATCATTACAAATACATAGATGGAAACTCCCACATGAGTGTATGATCCATCTAAGAAATTACCTATAAACCACCTAATATGTATAATCTATGAAAATATATTAAATTTATCATGAAGTGATATACTTCACATGGTTAAAAATCTACATTAATAACGATCTGAGCTCCTCCTCATGGTTTTAAATAGTATGTCAATCAGTATTCTAGATATGGATCATGATTAAAAATATTAAATTAATCATGATTATATTCTCATGGTTAAAAAATATTAAAATAATAATAGATCTGGATACTCTTCATGGTTAAATATATAATTCACCCTGAATTGAGATACAATAAATAATTAAAATATAAAAATAGCTTGAGTGGATACTAACACCACGGTTAAAATATTAAATTACAATGAGTTCAGATACTCCTCATGGTTCAAAAAGTATGGGCATAATTATAGGTATAATCCTCATAAAACTATTAATTAGTAATTAGTCGATATAATCCTTATAGATAAAATATTAAATGAACATGAGTCGATATACTCCCCATGGTTCTATAAATATGTGCATCCTCCTAGGGGTAGGCCCAAACTATTCCTTTAATCACCATGAGTTTATATTGTCCTCGTCGTTCAAAAAATATGGTAATCCTCCTAAGTGTATGCCCCAAACAACACCCTTACCTAAACCACAATCTAGGTAAGGTATGTAAGGGAATATCAACTGTAATCACTCCTTATTTATATTTGTTTCTCCTTTAATGAAATTTGAATCTACTCAAGGTTTCCTTAGTTTGTAACTCCACTAGTAAAATATAATTGTACTCTCTCATGTGATGTGTCCAATATTTCACTATGTATTGTTTCTCACATTGAGGATGACTCAAATGGGATTAGAGATCATTGATGATAATAAATTCAACACAATTAACGTGACTCCATTATGAGCCTCCTATTAATGTATAACTCTAAAACATTCCATCAAACTATATGGGGTTTGAATCTGATTTTCACAGGATATATAGTACACCTCTATGAGGATAAATCCCTAAATCAAAACACCAAACTCCTCCATGTTTAGTAAAAAATTCCTATGTTCCCAACTATCCATCTTTAAAACAATGTGTCAGGAATTAATAAGATAATATGGGGAACGTGTAATGCATATAATGGATTACAATGAACACAAGGTCTCGATAAAATCATAAAAACAAGGGTGGATAGTAAAATAATAAGAGTTGAGAATTATTCATGAATACATCATATATCAAAAAGAATGTCATGTAGTACGAAATAATTCTCCCAAAATTTTTTTATGATCCCAACCTCCCATCCTCTTATCAATTTCATTTTCTATGATGTGTTTGAAAAAATCAATGTAACTGTCTAACATTGTAAAGATGTTTTTTATTAACACAAAATGAGCATGAACATTAAATCCATTTAAAATATTATCTTTCATATATATGTATCTTATTATTTTTTTTTTTTAATGGTTATGTGGTCCTTTGATTCATTTCTCAACACCTTCTATGAAATTTATACTAGTTTAGGGAAATATCTGTATCCCTTAATCCTTTCTTGTAACACTATTTAAATTTCTTTTTTTATCTATGATATCATAAAATATGTAATATTTTCTCATTAACCATTTTTTTACATATGGTTTCATTTAAAATTCCATATTCATTCCTTATTTAAAATTATTTAACCAATTATATTAGGCACTATTTTAAAGGATCATTTCTAAACCAAATTCTCCACCACTTTGTCTTGAATTTTTAAAATGACATAGAAATTGGAGCCATATTCTTATTGATTCAAATATGATCTTCAAATATATTTATTTTCTTCACATATATGGATTCTTTGTGAAATATTTTTTTATTATTATTTAAGGTAAGAATATGTAATATATTTAATCCTATGGGTATTTATTATGCGTATTCTTTATATTTGATTCTCTTGTGTGTAACACATTTTCATGTATATATTACGATGGGTCCATCAAGATATCACTGAAATGAATTGGGTGACATTTATATATCATGAGTTTATATGTATGGGATTAGGGAATAATCCTAATCCATTATGGGACTCTATCCACAATGTTATGATGCCTTGACAGTGATCCTCAATTTATGCATAAGATATCATTTATTATGATATTTCCATATTCTTATAATTAAATGATCCTATGAATCAATATCATTTTTGTCAATACTTTATGTGATAAATCAAATACCTTAAGATTTATGATATCATGTTATTACATTTGACTCATATGTTATGCTCCTTATTCATTCTTATTCATTTAGTGGACATCATGTTACACAAATTATATTTATGAATTCCCCAGGTTATCCTATATAGTATTATAAACTCAAAGGAATTAAGGATCTCATTATAGAGATTAAAATAAATATGTTGCATTTTAGATTCATGATTATTCATTAAAGAAACTATTCATCCAAATACATTAGGCATATGTGTCATTGTATTGTGTTTATTGAATACTTATGTTAAAAATATTCTAATAATATATTTGAGAGGATCGAGTCACTATAGAATGTTTTTCATTTAAGATGTTTCCTTTAATATTTTCTCTCTAATAAGAAATAATTTTACAATTATACATTATTTTTTGGTTGTTTTAATCATTGGAGGTGGCATGCTTCCATAGTAGAGGAAACTACCCATTGATAGGATTCCTTTCATTAGTGATGTTTTGTTCATGTTATTAGGGAAAAGATCCACCCACTACTAATATTATTTTTAGGATTTAGTTTTATATTAAATATTGGAGAGAGTATGAATTTTTTCATAGAATCTAGTATGGTGAATGCATTCTCATCAGTGTTTTTTATCCTAATGATACTGATCAATATGATAGTCTACCATGATTAGTTTTTCTTGATTAGAGTTGGTGGCCATGATTTTTTTGGTACCATTAAATGATGATATTAGTGTAAATATTGAAAATGACGAACATGGTGTGCAAGGAAGCATAGATCATGGTTGTTCTAGGATCCAAGTTGAAATCTATGATCATGATTCTTGTCGGTCATGTAAACCAAGTATATGGGATTAAAGGTGGAACTGGGATCATGTAGGATTAACTATTTGGATATACTATATTATGATTCAATGTGTACATTTTCTCAATATATTACACATTATTTTATTATATAGTTTTTTATACTATGAATTCCATTCTGGTTCCCACTTATCCCTTAAAAGTGGAATTCATTGATAAAAAAAGTGGATTAATAGGGATATATTGAGGGAATTAATCATGGGATAAGGTTGGTTAGGAAGATATTTTTAATCCAGAGTTGGTACAGGGTACGGTTGAATATGTGAAATTTTTTGAAATCTTATGAGTATTTATTAAAGTATAATGAATTATTATATACAATATGTAATAAATTTATTATGGTTTTTGATTAGAGATCATGAATTTTTTTTGTTTATAATTTGTGAATACAATCAATTTTTATTAAATAAAGAATATTTTCTCTTAAATTTATTATCCTCTTCTAGTTGTTAGAGGGATTAAAAGAGGAATCTTTTTAGTAGGTGTAATTTTTATATTTAGGATGGATCCATGATGTGTTCCATTTGACCAAAAATAATAATTTTTATGACATTATTATGTATATGTTAGATTTTTTTCATAATTATTATGAATAATATATGATTTTTATAGTGAAGTGTAATGGAGATTTTATATCACAACGTGTAATATTCATGTGGTTAATTAACTCCCTTAGTCTGTGTTCATTTGAAGAATGCAGCACAATAGGAAATCAATTATAAAACGTAATCATTTATGAAAATAAAGTAACCCTTATTTTTTTATTTTTTCTTATTTTTTATATTTATTCAAGTTATAATGACTATAATTGAAGTAATGATGATTTTTGTGAGATTATTTTCCATTTATGTTTAATTATTAAAATTCTCAATGTTGAATTTTTTAAAAAGGGGCGTGAAATGATGAGATATAATAATTTTATATTTCGAAGATTCTAAAATTCTATATGTTATGTTGATATTTTTACATAATATGATAAAATTGTATTTTTATTGACCATTTAATGAAATTCCATTTTTTTGGATTAAATATTCAATGTTTACTCTTGGGTAGAGTTTGATAAATTTTAAAGTTGTTTGTTGTTTTTTATAAATATATCAATAGTTTTTGAAATTTAATTAATTAATAAAAATTTTAAATAAATAAAAATCAGTTTAGGTTTTAATAAGTAATTAATATTAGTTATGTTTTGGAATTGGCATAGACATATTAAAGGATAAAATGTTTGGATATTTTGTAATTACAATTTCATGTCTCGCAGTTTAGTTAAAATTTCTATGATGGGATTTTAATGAGAATGTAAATAGTTGAATGTATTATTGGTGTTATGAAAAGGTTTTGATGAATGAAATATTAGATTTAATCACTTTTGATTTATATTTACACAAAAATAATTTTCAAATTTTCTTTTTAATCTATCAAGAAATTAAATTTTAAAATTCATGTGGCATGGTTAATCGATATATACATAGTTAAAGAAGGGAAATAAATGAATGGTCAATATTGATTGGGGATTGATGATCCCCATGTAATTAGGATAGGTGGCCAAAAATTGCCATATTTTAATAATCTTTGGGAATATACCATAAATTTTGTTAATCTTGGATGCATATATATGTAGCTATAACATAATATCAAACTAATTGTTATAAATTGAAAATAAATTAATGAATTTATAATTGATAAAATAAATACTAAACAAGAATAATTAGACTTATATTAGAATTTTGTAGGGTGTATTTTTGGTTGAAATTAAAAAATGGTAGAATATAAAATAAATTTTGATGTGATAATGAAATATAAAAATAACTAGTTTAATTTTTTATAGTTCTGGATGATTACTTGAGTCATTGATAATGAATTAATAAAACCATAAAAAATAAAATATTATATTTATTTATTTGTAATGATAGATTATTTGATAGTTAATTTTTTATGATAAAATCAAAATTATTTTATAAATAAAGAAATTATATTTTGAGGATGAAAATACAATATGTTATGGATAATACTTTATATTTTTTGAATGGATAATTTTTTAGCCCTTTCACATCATATGAAAAATTATAATGGGGGTGTTCTAAATCAACATGTGGGATGAGAAAAATTTTATAGATGATTATAAGAGTGTTAATGGTGATGTGGAGTGAAATAGTACTATGTTAAACTGGATAATAGATTTTTTAAATATTATTTTGTATATTGATGTTTGTAAGTGACGCATAGAATAGTGTTATGGTTTCTATATAGACCGTTCTTTATTATCATGGGGGCATGGATCTAATTGAATTTTTAATATCTTTTTTATGATAGGATATTGGTGTATTAAAAATGATTTGTTTAACACAGATACTATTTTCATTGGATTATAGTTTTCATTTTTCTATAAATGAGGGTTTGGATATTTTCATAACATAAGATATAGGGAATTCTATAGATGTGGTAATTAACACCCCAAGATCTAGTTTTTGGAAAACCTAGTTGGGATTGTGGTATCTCTATTGGATGTGATTATATTTCCTATGACACATATATATGTTTTTAATATTATTAGAAATTATAATTAATTGTTGAGGTTTTTATGAAAACTGTGATTTTACCATATTGTTTTTTAATTTATTATTTATGAGGCTTATTATTTAATTTCTTAAAAAGGATTAAATCTATAAACATTTGGGGTGTTTAATAATAAAAATAGATAGGGTGCACAGTTACCCTAACAATTCTTTGTGGTGGGGTGAATCAAGTAGTAATTCATGGTATGTGAATGGTTACGCTAACTATGAGACCTAACCACGAATCATGCCAAAAAATCCAAATCTTTAAATTTTTTCCCTGATAATAATAAATACACTCATTCCACTTCCCAACTAATTTTATAATATTTTCAAGGGGTTTAAAGATTTATACTCCACTCTTTTTCTTGATTTCATTTTTAACCTCCTCTATATTACGTAGATTCTCATGTTAACATCCCCCTTACTCTTTCATTTAAACAAAATCGTATATCCTCTACTCCCTAGCTTCAAAGATCTTCTACTTTTTATTCCATATATGGTCTTGGTGGCCATGTCTTGATATAGGGCTCAGATATCAAATTGATTTCACATTTATGGGTTCTCAAGGGACATATCCCTCTCTAATATCAATTTATTCAAAGAGGTTGGGAGGGGGTAGCCCAAAGTGAGATTTTTTTTCAATGTATCTATTTTTATTAGTAAATCCGCTGGTGTTTATTATTTTTAAAAAATAGTTTATATTATATTTTTATTTTATATAATTTTTTAATTTATTACTTTATTATTATCTATGTGATAAAGTGGTTATTAACATGATCTATAGGGTCCTTCCATAACTTCGAAATGATATATTTTAAATGCTAAATTTAATTCCCTCTATGTTTTTTATAAAATTATACTATCATTTACTGGTTAATACAAATTTATAAAGTGTATTTTAATAATATTTTATTTTTATAAGAGTGGTTAAATTTATTCTTTATTTTTAAAAACATAAATGTTTTTTATTGAACAAATTATTATTGATTATGGATATACACTTATTATTTTATCCAATATTGATTTTGGTTGTAATTGTGAAAGTTACAATATTGGTTTTCATATTTAAATTTATTCAAGGGGTATCGTGTGTAATGGGGGTTCAATTTTATCTTGTGTAATTATTGGTTATTATTTATTATCATTATAAATTTAGATATGGCAGTTTACATTGGAATCTATAGGATTTATGTGTGAAATCATGTATATGTTTGACCTTAGCTATGATTTCGATATTGCTAGGTACCCCTACTAATAATTTCACTCTAGATTGGGATTATATATCAATACAGTGATTAGGGTAAGCATAATTTATAATCGATCAAGATTATGTTATGAAAATAGTGATCCATTAATGATTTACTATGTTGTACTGAGTAAAATTGAGGCTATCATACCATGTTTTTCTTTTACACTTTGTTGGTTTCTTTATATGTTGATACTTCATGCTATAATTATTTTAAGTTTACTCTTTTATTTAGGGAATTTTTCCAATTATTCCTTATCATATATGATTTTTGTGTCTTCATTCCAACTTCCATTTACACTCAGGATTTTCTAAATGTAGTCATTTTATAAAAATATATGATATTCAAGAGAATTTATTTTTAAATAAAACCTAAAAATTTATTTTCTCATTTTAGATTCAAAAAGAATTTATGGAATTGATTTTAAATTGAGATTCATATATTCATGGATGAATCTTATTTGGAAAGAACATTCAACCTACATACACATATTCATTTACATATAGACCTTTCTATGAATATTGTATATAAAAGGAAGGGTTATACATAATTTGGTTATGTACATTGATTCCTTCTACACCCTTATTCATAGTCTGATATTCATGTATCTTCCACCATAATCATTCCTTCTACTAATCTCTATAATATTCTAGATT
Organism: Viscum album; assembly: GCA_963277665.1. Taxonomy (NCBI): domain Eukaryota; kingdom Viridiplantae; phylum Streptophyta; class Magnoliopsida; order Santalales; family Viscaceae; genus Viscum; species Viscum album. The sequence goes on from OY728158.1 coordinate 1,473,618,197, forward strand.
TATTTTTTTACTATTTATTTATACTTATTATGGAATGATTTATTGGTTACATTAACATGTCTTTCTCATTTCCAATTCTGAAAATGCTTATTTTTTTCACGATTTCCCAATGTATGGATATTTAATGATAGATTCCCAGTTTGAGATCATTGTTATATTTCATATTTTTTATGGGGTGAAATATTTTCAAAAAAGTAGTTTTGATAACATCCATGATTTTCACCATCTAGTAGTGATCGAGAAAGTGCTTTAGGTCTTATGGTAAGCATACCAGTGGGACATGGTATGTTCACCCAATCCAATTTAATACAAACTATTATTAGATCCCTATTTCCAATTTGAATGTAACGGTAGAGAGTAAATAAGAATATATATTCTTGAGAAGAAGGTATGAAGAATTGTTTGGTCACAATTGTCTCTTTTTTAACCTCAAGTTACTATGGGTGATTAAAATGTTTTACATAGGACATAAGAATTATTTCCAAATTTATTAAGGTATTTTTATGTGAATATCAGATATTAAAAAAATATATCTGTTATTTTGGAAAGCACTATATTTCGTGGGGAATATTAGTGGAAATATAAAGGTTTGTCATAATTGTGAATGGTCTAGAAATGTATACATTGACCATGTAATAAGTTATAGATTCCAACCAGTGGGATTGAATGGTTAGGTTCATAGTTAACCAAACTGTGAACCGAAAAGTTTTTAAATTTGAAGATACTGAACATTTTCATTTTTTGGTTCCATTTTGATTTCAAGAGAACTTCAATGTTTTTATTACTTATTCATAGGAAATTAATTGTTTTTTTATTTTGATATATTATTTAGGTTATGTTATATGTGAATTTTTCTCATATCTCATTTTGTTTAATATTACACTTAAAAGACTCTATAAATCCATAGATTGAGAGAAAGAAATGAATTTACACATGTGAATGACATATAAAGCTGTCCATTGTCGATTTTTTTATCTGAACCATTAAAACCATGTGTTGGAATGGTGACGTGGATCAAGTTCATATATTGGGTCATGTTGATTAATTCTCCCCAACAAAATTCATATTCATTACATAGAGGTTAATTTTCATAAGAATTTAATTTAAAGGTATACAATATTGAGTGATTTTGAATTCTATTCAAACACCTAAGACTTCCAAGGTAAAATTTCTAATATATATACACTGGAGGAATTAATATGAAAATAGTTAGAATTAACAGTTTTTGAAAATATTCATGACGGAGTTACCTTAAAAAAATTCAATGAATTATCCAAATAATAAATCAACATAGAGAGATTACAAATTTATAAGTCTTAAAATATAGTATCCCTGGAGAAAACATATCATTATATATTATAGTTTTCTACTTATAACATAGAGTTTGTTAAATAATATATTGAACTCCTAAAAAATAATGTCGTCAAGTCTCGATGATTTTCATTGGGATTGAGGTATGATAAAAAAAATATTTTTTTCTTCAAGTCAACCTCTATGGAGTGGTAAATAATGTTTTAGTTTATAATATAAATATAGAATGAAATAATTTTATGGGTAGTTATTTTTTTTTGTAGGAGGGCATCTATGTTCGAAATTTTTCTAGAAGATAAGTAATGATGAATTATTAAAGGGTAGTAGTGGGAGTGTTCAATGACCCAATAACACTAATTATTCAGACCCACTTGAGAAATTATCTCTTGTTTGTTTAAAATTTGGTGGGAATAGGAAATACCATTCTAATTTTTAGGAAACTCCAAAAACATTCATGCATTATTTCATCTGTGTAACATGAAATTCTTTTGTAAACATGTTCTCATGATTACAAATGAAAAATCTTCATATAATTGAGGTTCCTCATTGCATTCAGATGTATCTAATGAAGAATGGTGTCAATAATAAAAATAATAATGGTGTTATTAGTTAAAGCCGAATTCTCATTAAATATGAATAAATTATTGTGGTGGTGAATTTGGATGTTTATACAATGTAGAACATTAACCTGTGTAATTATAATCTCATATGGTAACAATTAACGGTAATATTTTTTGGTCATTTTATTTTCATAACTCGGTTCATAAAAGGTGACATACATTCCCTTGTATCATATATATTGATTGATGTATTTTTTTTAATTTGATAAAATTTCTAGTGTGATGGATATCACCAATCCTTTGGGAAAAAATAAGTGTCAAAGATTCATTAATCTTTCATGATTTTTTAATGATGTGGATTTTGAGAATTTATTGGATTTTTTCTTCCCTAATATAGATATTTTTTATCTATTTAATATGAGGGAATGGATGATTATCTATAAGGATTAAATATACTTATACCATTAGAATGTTCTATATGTTTTATAAAATGTAACACTAATTTCAACCATGGTGAATTACAACCAACATTAGGTCGATTGGGGAATATTGCTTCAAATGTTGCATCAAAATTTTGTTTGAAATCAACTGTTCTATAAAATGGAATCGAAGGGGATTCATATATTCAACTTCCTTTGATTAAATATTATTATATTTAGGTTATTCATGACTACTTATCTATATTGACATGATCTTCTTCAATAGAAAAGTATCATCTCATTAAAATCCTAAATATGGATCAAAATAATATTACATAATTGGAATTTAAGATATAAGATCTCTAAGAAAATGGTTTCATAGACCCTAATGTGTTACTATGGGAAAAACCGATTCTATTTTAAAATAAAGAAGATATTTGTCCCTGACAATGCATTGATTATCCAAAGATCAATAAATTATCATTAAAAATAAATTGTTGTTTCCCTTGATTGGAGTTCATTTTCACAAGCTCAATGGAGTATGATGGTTATCTAAGACCATGATTTGATCAAATACCTCAAGGTGGTCAGAAAGTAGGATGATATTCCAAAGATATATTTTAGAATAATCCATGAGAAATATGATTACCTCGTTATTCCAAATATACGTATAAATGGTACTACAATTGTGATGAAATTTATGAAAATTTTCTTCCTTAAATACCATGACACTTTTTTATGGGTTTTTAATGATATATTGGTTTCTTCAATGGAAAGGGTATTTTACAAGGATCATTTGGGTATTTAAATAATACATTACTAGATTATCAACATTATTGAACCTTTTTAATGTGTCAATTCTAGATTATGTAAGTGAAATTCATGGATTATTTAGTATCTGATAAATTTATTTTTCTTTTCCATGATACCATTCATGAAATTGTTTCTAGGTAAATTTCCTAAAATATAATTGATATTATAAAAATATAATTACTAGTTTGGTATTAAATGTTATTTTTCCCAAAGAATTCCAAACTATCATCTCCCTTTATGTCATGTCAAGTAAATTTTGATTGTTTTTAAAAAAGTGAATGGTATAAAATGTGTTTTTTGAGCTTAAATAATGTCTCACATCTTCTATTTTAATTAATATTTCTCAATGTATTGAATGTTATACAATGAGTTATTATTCCTTTGATACTAACATGATGTGTATTTGGATGAAATATAACCATGTTTGGACACACGATTCTTACAAGATACTCCCTCCTAAAATAAAATGTCCCATACAGGATATGGAATAGGTGATGTAGATGCATGTTTCGAAATAATTGAAAAACTATCTCTTCTGAGAGAAGATAAAGGAGTTCATGAATCCTCAATTTCTAACAAATATTATCTATAAAAATATCTAATACTCATAAAAATATGTTTTATGGATTGTCTCAAAACAATTCATTTTAATTTATATTATTTGTTGGGAAAAGATAATGTGGCTGCTAATTTTATTTAAAAAAATCCCTTATCTAGGAAAATAAAGTGTATAACGAAGAATGAATTTTTATATTCCTTTGTAATAAAATTATCCTAGATTAAAGGGATAATGGAATTTCTGTATTCATAGATAATACATATGCAAAAACTTACTAGGATAATTTGATTTAGGAGAAGAATGTTGTTGACCTAGAATTTCAGTATATGAGTGCGATAAAAAATATAAGGGAGACCATAAGTTATTGGTAATAATCTCCCAATGGTTCTTTCTGTTTTAGGAAGCAATTTTTAGATCATTTATCCTTGAGAAAGAATTTGATAGAGTATGATAACCATTCATATTGGGTTTATCACCACAGTATTACCTAGATTCTTTATGAAATACGACGTAAAAATATATAGAAATGGATGAAGTGATAAGTTATAAAATTTATGTTGTATTTCGTTGAAATAGAAAACATTAAGAAAGACCTTCATAATATTGTGGATTACGGAAACCTCAAATTTTTATTTTATGAAACTGGTATAGGATCTCTATATAATGTTTCAAAAAAATTAATCAATATTATATTGGATGGAATTCTATATGGTTCATCATTATTTATTTGATAAAATAATTCCACTTTTATTTATTAAAATAAATTTTAAAGGATTATTTTTTATGAGAATTGTATGACAAAGATATCAAGAAGCTTTAGAGAGTTTTTTTTCTATATTATTGGATCCAAGATTCACAAATATATTCAAAAAGGGTCATTATAGAGTTAGGATGTCTCAATTTATGTTAATAATAACCTAACACCCACATATGGATAGTCAAATTAAATATTTCAATCATGTTGTTGAAGATATTCTACATTCTCATGTGATTATCATTGGTGGTTCATAGGAATGACACCAATAATTGATTGATATCTCCTATAATAATATCATAAAATACGTTATCAATATGGATCCATTTTAATCTTCTTAAAGTTAAAAATTGTAGTACTTTCTTTGTTGGTTGAAATAATATCTGGAATCATTACTTGGAAAGACTATTGATTTAGAGAAGGATAGTAAGGTTTAGTTGATCCTTAATATTTTGGAGAAAGATTGAGTGAAAAAATATTATACTGACCGATGATGTAAACCCATAGATTTTTTAGTGGTAGATCATGTGTTTATCAATATATCTCCTTATATGGGACATTAGATATTGGTAACTATGGGTAAAATGATTCCTCGATATGTATTAAAACTTGAGATTCAAGGTTTTATTGAGTAGTTTGAATATCAGTTGGATATATAATCATAGGTGATACAGTGGCCTCAACTCTAGAAACCCAAATTCAGTTCTATAATATAACATTAGTAGCATATTCAAGGGATCAAACCACCCATTATCTTTCAGTATATTTGTCTTTAAATAAATGATACATAAATTAATTCCATATTACATTGGAAACAAATAAATAACTCAATAAACATTTTTATATCCTTGAAAATCATTCAATGATTCATTTTTCATTTCCCTGGGAAAGGAAAAAAAAATAAGGTGTGAACACATATTCATATTCTGGGTCATGTACAATGTAACACCAAAATATTTCATAGAAAGTAGTTTTAATTAATGTAATTCAGTAGCTTTCTCTATACGCAACATAGAGTTCAAGCGCACCACGACTTACAAAACTAGTCGTTCAAAAAGTTTTTATAAATAGAATTAACTACATGTTTAATTTTATATACTACATATAATTTTAACATCCCTATTATGTGTTTCATCTACATAATATAAGAACAAATTCATTTTTTCAGATAAAAAAATATTTTTCAAAAAATGCAATTTTAGGGCCTTTTAATGGAGAACACTTTTTAAATTTAATATCTGACACTTTTATAAATTCAATTTGAAAAAATAAACTTCTTCATTAGAATAATAAAATAAAAATTTAGTTTGGATAAATTTTTTGATGATTTCTTGTAACTTTCATATTTTTGACGAATAGTGAAAAATATAAAAGTTTAATTACAAACAACTTTTTTAATCAAAATAATTTATAGTGTTAAATTATAAATTTTCATTAGTTGAAAGTAAAATTATATTATATTTTTATCATTTTATCCAATGTTGGTCATTGGAAGGTACTTTAAATTTTAATTGTACATAAATACTTATCTATCTTTTGGTAGTTTTTACTCCCCAAAAACACACTTTCTGGTTTTGAAAATGGGAATATTTTTTTCAAATTAAATAATATAACTTCTATGTTTTTAATTTGATAAAATAGAAATAATTTTGACGTTTTAATATCAAAATTATCTTTCGGTGAATTTCTGTTATTTTCTAAAATCCTTCAATTTTTGATGAATAGTGAATACCATTGCGTTATTGTTTAAAGTCAACATTTATTTAAATAATTATAATTTTTATTTAAATTTATTTTATAGTAAAATTAGATATATAATACCCATATAAGTCCAATTTAATTCATTGGATTCATTTTATAATAAAAATAGATATATAAAAGTTTATTGAACGTTTTAACATCTTTTACCCACTTGTTAGGCACATTTGAACATTTGCATAAAACGTAGTTTTACCTCTTCTGTGAATTGAATTTCCAAAATATGAGAGACACGGTTGACATTATTATGTAAAACATTGTTCAGTAGGATGAAAATAATTTTTATGAATAGTAAATTTTTCATTTTATTTACCACAGTTAAATGTAAAGATTTTAATTAATGGTAAAAATGATATTATAATCTACCTAACACATCTCTTAATTCTATTGGATAAGTGTATTTCAACCTAAATCATATTTACAAATAATATATGATCCCTTTTTATCCACTTCGATTATATTAATACATTTATTATATATTTTTTAATAAAGAGTTAAAAGTGTTAAATTCAAATTTTAATAACTAAATGATTTTTAATATGGGGTTATACATAATATAAATTAGACTAAAAATATTCATTGTAAATCTAAAAATATTCACTACATAATAGTATTTTATTTATAATTTTTTAACATTATATAATTAAATTTATTTAGGACACAATGATGATTTACTAATTACCTTATTAATGAATGACTAATGTAATTTATGTTATAAATATTAAAATAAATGTAAATTGAAGATTTTGGGGAATTCCAAAAATTCTATTGGTTAATATGACATGTTAAGTTTGATTCAATGTATTTTTTTCGAAGTAATCAAGTTTTTTTTGACTTCCACAAATACCAAATACTAAATAGTGTCAAAATTTATATAAATGATTTTTTTTAAATACTATATTATTAAAAGATATAATATTAATAAAAATATAATGTTTGGACAAAGGACTTATATAATGATATTTATTTCATTTATAATCCACTTGAGGTTCCCTTGTATTTTATTGTAAGTTTATTAAGAATCTAATATAAAAAATAGAAGAAGACATGGTAAAAGTTAAACTATTTAACTAATAATTAAATCTAAAATATAAAGTTAATATGGTGACCTAACCTTATCAAAAACCTATTGGTTGAGAATATTTCTACCCATAACCACCTTATAATCTAAATAAATCCATTATATCCCTTTAGTTACATAAAATGATTTTAAAATAAAATAATATTTAAAGCTTTTCCTAAAGTGACCCTCACCACTCTTATAAAAGAGTACATCCCCTTCTCTCAAATTAGCACATACAAAGCCATTTGACATGTCCAAACCATGATCAAATATTCTCCCAACTACACTAAATTCAAACCAGAGTCCTTACGTTTATTAGAAATCTAACCCACAGAGTCCTTTTGATCAAATCAAAAGGAATCACCCAAAGAAGAGGTAATAATTTCACCACCTCTTTCAAAGTTCTTTTCTTCTTCCACATACTCTTTCTTTGTTATTTTCATACCACAATAATAACTCCAATACCTTTTACATACTATGATTTAATTATAAATAGGGTACAACCATATTCATTATTATATTCATCCTATGAATGACAAAGTCACCATACGAGCGTACGTATAGCTTACTATCTCCACATCATGGTGTAGTTTGTTATTCAACACATCATTACTTTTATTGGTATACTAAAAAGTATAATTGATTTAAATAATAAATATTACATGTTAATTATTCTGTATATATGATATATCATCTAATTAGATAATATTGCACCATCAATAAAATGATAATGTCGCTCATGTGTACGTACGGATTACCATCTCCACGGACGCGATAAGATTCAATTACCAATGTAACCATTCAAGAATAATTTCCATTTCATTATTTAAAATGATTTTTAAGAAATTAATATAATTTTTTATATGAATAATATACAAACTATCCATAACAAACATGACTTACGTAAAAAAACATATAAAGGAAAAAGAATCAGTTAACACCTGAAACAGTGATACTACTGCAATATTATTAAAAACAATATTATAAGATCATATATTAAATCATATTTATGTATGTGGTTATTTTATAATTTAATAACAATTAATTAACTATTTTACATGAGTTTAACATATCGTCGACTAAGGAAAAGTACAAGGTATGGGGTTTCCATCTCCCTTTTTATTCCTGTGAGATTCATGCTATATTTTCCACTATTTCTTTTTGTGTTGCATATGTACTTCCCAGGATTTTATTATTTGTGTAATATAATTTAATTTATGGGTACTTACATCTTCATTTTATTATTCTTCTTTCATGGAGTATATGTTTCATCAGTTACCAAATCGTTAAGGAAATTTCTAATTTCGATTTCCTCACATTGGGGTTTACGCAAACTTTATTGATTATTTTACTCCAAGATTATGTGTGAAATCACTATTTATTTATTTATATAGTAATTTACACTCCTCTTTGTGTTTATATATAGTTGGTACACATAATCACTCCATGGATAAATTTTCAATTCATTTATATAAACTTGATAAGAGTAATCTTAACTCAATTTCAATTCATTGAGTTAAACATCCATGTCATTCGTGTTGTTTTTAAAAAAAATATGTGTGAAAATAATTTGATTGATTTACACTAGATATAAAATTACATTGACTGTATTTATATTTTTTCACAATTAATTATGTCATTTATTTATCAATTACCTAAGAATACTTTCTTGATAATGGATTTCATCTCAATTTACATTCCATTGAAACTTCTTTGTTATTATGTGCCATTTCACTTTTATATGGTGTACATAATGTACTTTGACATAGAATATCATGAATACCTTTTTTCTCATGATATTATAATGTTTTTATTTCCTCAATTATTTGTATTCAAGCATCTCTCATTTGGTTATGAACTCTAACTAACATATCATTTAAAATGTTTTAATGATTTATTCTTACAAATCTTTCTCATTGTTTTCCATGTTTTATAAATGGAGTTAATAATTTATTTATATAGACATTAATGTTTTAAAATTAATAATATTTTTTAAATTATAAAATTGGTATGGTACACATTTATTCTTAAATCTATTTTTAACAGCTTCTTAATAAATAGTGATACTTTTAAATGTTTTCAAGAAAAATAGGTTATATCTCTCAAGTAGTTTTACTGATTATTTTCATTTATGACAATATCCTTAATTATTTTTGATTGAGGTTGATTTATGATAATATAACCTTCCATATTTTTTTCATGAGTTATGTTTGATTTTGGATATGTAATTTTTATACGATTAATGGTTTTTGGATAAAATATTGACATTTCGTACTCTAGTTTTAATATTAATATGCAGATTATGTTTCAACATTTTCATATGATGAATGAATTGGAATTATTATGTAATGGTTGGGGACCACTATAGCTCCTCGATTCACCAGTAGGTCTCATGAGACAAACTATGGTCTTGCAAGAAGGCCTTGACAAAATATTATTTCTAGACTTGGAAAGAGGCATTGACTATGTGGTTCTGATATCTGGATTTTTGCATTCCATCATTATGAACATAGCTACAGATATTAATTTTGATTATTCAACTAGTATAATACCCATGTGAATATGTAAATATTAGTATTTGATTTATATTGGCTATATTATATTTAATTTTATGTTTAAAAGTCCTATATTTACTCTTATACATTGCCTTAAAATGATTATTCTTATTTATGAAAATTTCTTCTATATTGTTATCCTTACTGAGAATGTAAGCTCACCCCTTTATTATTTTACCTTTTTCCCATGATTTGATGAAGTATAATATGAATGACCTACATAGATAGGATAAGGGATATGAGTGTGTTCAAAGGGGTCATAATGTTGTATTTTATTTCATGATGTAATGTAAAACTTATGTATGTATCTATTACATCCAAGGATACTAAAAAAATCTATCATTTGAGAAATGACCTCTTTTGATCACTACCATTTTATGTAATAATGAACCGACTCTAGGTAAATAGGTTTGGGTTATTATAGTTAGTATCAGAGAAAGTTTAGTACAAACCTTTGAGACTAGATTTAGAAAAACACTAATTGGAGAACATTACGCGAAGATAGACTTCGATGACTAGTACAAAATAACTTCCATGAATTTTAGTAATATATTGGTTTTATGAATTTTTCACGAAATTCATCCCATTATGGATATGAGAAGGTAGAGGCAGCTCTATCACATATGTATCTAGGGGTAAACATCGAAAACACCACATTGAGCTAAACTAAAATGGGGACTAGTGCATGACAACGGGCTTTCATGCACTCTTGGTTACGACCGTCCCATGGGATATTATTACGATAATTCACATTTAATTTTGAGAAAATTTTGGAATATTTTGATATAATATGAGAATAAGTAAACTTTTTTAGTCCTAAGGTGTTTTAGATTGAATGTAAGGTGTCCTGATATTCTCTAAATGTTTTTTTAACTATTGTTACTCACAGTCTGCTTTCTGGTTTTAGTGAATTGTTGGATACCAAAGAATTCATAGTAACATTGTATATGATTTAAAAGGTAGTAATAATGGTGGAAATGGGAAATAAATGGAATTTTGATAGAAGTAACAGATATAGTGTTCATGCTGAAGGAGGTTTCCAAAAATATTATCAACAACATATACATTAACTAACTCCCAAACTCAATAAAGAAGAGAAAGGTGGAGAATTATAATTGATCCAGTAGTGGAGACCATAGAGAAAAGAAATATCAATTTCTATCATGCAGTAAATATGCAAGGAGACACACGTGAATGTGTCTCAGTGGAACAAAGAAATGACTTATGTGTGGAAAAGAAGGACATAAAGTATGGAATTTCTAAGGAAAAATAAAGTGTACTATAGATTTAAATAAAAATTATTCTAAGAATCCATTTACAGTCATTTCCTATTAATGTAGGATTCCTAGGAATTACCCGAGTCAATTCCATATTCTATAAGATAGCCACTTTGTCAAGGAAGAACCTATGTAGAAATAAACTGATGGAGAAATGTTTAAAAGTATTAATTATCTTTTATGATGAGATTACTTTGGAAGACTTTTCACTTGTATGTGTTACCCTATAGTTTTTAATTTAAAAAGGATATTTTAGGAATAATTATCTTTTCATTTTTGGATATTGTTGTAAATAACCATTTGGGTTTATATGATACTTGAACTGGAGGCAATTAAATGTTTTTAAATTCTAGGATGAAAATGTGAGGTATGAGATAACATTTGTGGTTAAATTATGTTTTGGTTAATTTGAATAATTTATCTCATTTTGGGAATGTCATAAAATATAGTTTTTCAAAAATGAAAACATGTAGACTATGTGACAACCCATGGCGTTAGACAAAGCTGTGGGAATTGAACCCATAAACAAAGTGCGACTAGGATTTATCACCTACCACTGGACTATGTAATGTCCCTGGTTAGTGTGACTAATTATTTTCAGTGAAATGATTTTATTGATCAATAATAATTTTATTTGGTTTTTTATATTTTAACAAATGGATATCTTTAATATAGGAAAATGATTTGGTGATTAAGTGATAAATGTTATTTTGGAAGATGTTATCTCTATTAGAATCACCATATTCCTATGGAAAATATAATAATATGGGATTTCATTTGGGGAATAATGGTGGATTTTTATTTTATAATGATTCATGATATTAATGGAAATTGTTAACCTATCATTGAAAATATTTTATTTGGTTAATTACACATCTGTATGAGTCTTTAAGAGTATTTGATATTACTTGGAGATAAATGTTAACATTTACTATGAATGACCATGTGATTAAATTATTCTAAGTTTTGGGTTTCAATCGTAGTTTGAATTTTATTGAAGGATTTTAAGGATAATTGTTTATTTATTGGTATTTATTGAACTTTGGGTATTGTTTGTTTAATGGATGAAACCCTACATGAAAATTAATTATATCACTTTATTTTATTAGTCAGTCTCATAAATAAGTTCCTCAATATTATGAAATGGAACCTAAAACAAAGAACAGTGTCTGGTTACTTTTTCCTACTGGGGATCAAATGACTATTTGACCCATCAAAATTATGTGGTTTTCTTGTTTTTAACTTTTTCCAAATCATGTTCTATATCACTCTCAATTAGAACATGAAACTTATTGTATCTTCTATATCCATGTTTTTCTACATGTAATCCTAGTATGGGTTATCTTGGGTGACCTTTATACTTGTGTTTCTTTCTTTTAAAGTGATAGTTTTATTGACTCTTTTTCTGATGTGGGACTTTCAATAAAGTTCACAAGCCTAATTTTAAAATTCAAAGGATGAAATTTCCAAAAGGGGTGAAGAATTTAACACCCCATGATTTCATAGTGAGTTATTTTCTTTAATGTAATTCAATATCTTGCGCTACACGGAACACTGAGTTCGAGCGAACCACGACTTACCAAACTAGCCATTCAAAAAGCGATTATGAAATGTATTAACCAAATTTTGGATTTTATATACTCCATATAATATTAACATCTATATTATTAGTTTTTAGACATTATATAAGAACAAATTAAATTTTTCAGATAAAAGAAGTATTTTTCAAAAAAAATCAATTTTACCACTTTTTAGTGGTGTGCTCTTTTAAATAAAATATTTGACACTTTTATATGTTAAATTTGAAATAATAAAAAATTTATTTAGAAGTGGGACATAAATATTTATTTGGGACAAATTTTCAATGCTTTTTTGATAACTTTCATAATTTTTATAAATAGTGAAAAATACAAAATTTTAACTTAAAACAACTTTTTAAATCAAAATAATTTATAGTGTTCAATTATATATTTCAATGGTTTTGAAGTATAACTATAATATATTTTTATCATTTATTCCAATTTTGGCCATTTTATGTAATTTTATATTTAGATTGTACATAAACACATATCAATCTTTTGATAGTTTTTACATCTCAAAAACCCACTTTCTGGTTTTGATAATAGGAATATTTTTTAAAAAATTAATTAATAAAACTTCCTTAATTTGAATTTGGTAAAATAGACATCCTTTTTGAATTTATAATTTCAAAATTTGATTTGGGTGATTTTTTTATTTTTCTAAAAACTTTCAATTTTTGATGAATAGTTAAAAACACTACGTTATTGTTTAAAGCTAACTATTATTTAAATAATTATTATTATTATTTAAATTTATTTTAACATCTATATAGATACCTAATACAAATATGAGTACAGTTTAATTTATTGGAGTGATTTTATATTAAGATTAGTTATATAAAATTTTATTGAACTTTTTAACTTCTTTTACCCACCTTCTAGGAACATTTAAAAATTTGCATAAAACATAATTTTACAGCTTCTGTGAATTGAATTTCAAAAATCCGAGAGGCACGACTAACATCAGTATGTAAAATTTGTTTCAATTGGATGAATCGAATTTTTGGTGAATAGTAACTTTTGAATTTTATTTACAACAGTTAAAAGTAAATAGGGGAATTAAAGGTAAAAATGATATTATAGTTACCCTAACACATATTCTATTTCTCTTGGAAATATTTTTTTGACCTAAATCAAACTTATGAATATAATATGATCCTTTTTAATCCACTTGGATTAGATTAGGACATTTATTATATTTTATTTAAAGAAGAGTAAAAAGTGTTAAATTCAAATTTTAATGACTAAAACATTTTTAATATAGGGATATATAAAAGATATATTTGAATATAAATATTCATTAGAAATATAAAAAAATTTAATACATAATAGAATTTTATTTATAATTTTTAAACATTAAATAATTAAATTTATTTATGACACAATGATGATGCAATAATTACCTAATTAATATAGGACTGAACTAATTAATGTTTCAAATATTAAAATAAATGTAAATTGAAACATTTGATGCATTACATTAATTTTCTAGGTTAATATGAAATTATAGGGTTTATTTAATGTATTTTATTCGAAGTAATCAAGTTTTGATGACTTTCACAAAAACCAAATACTAAATAGTGTCAGAATTGACCGAAATTTGTTTTTAAAAGAAATACGATATTAATAAATGATATAATATTATTAAAAATATAAGGGTTGAAAAAAGGACTTATATAATGATAGGTATGTCATTAATGAACCACTTGATCTTCTATTGTAATTTTATTGTATGTTTGTTAACAATGTAAAATAAAAATACAAGAAGACATGGTAAAAGTTAAACTATATAACTAAAAATTAAATCTTAATGATAATGTTAATATGGTGACATAAACATGTATAAACCCTATTGGTTTAGAATTTTTTGACCCATACCCACCTTAAACATGAAATAAATCCATTTTAGCCATTATTTAATGAAAAGGATTTTATAATAAAATAATATTTCACGTTTTTTCTAAAGTTACCCTCATCTATCATACAAAAGGGTACTCCCCTTTCTCTAAAATTCACACATACAAATCCATTTGGCTCGGCCAAACCCTATTCAAATATACTCCTAAATGCCATAATATAATCCTAGAAGAATTACATTGATCAAAAAGAATATTGTGGATCACTTTTTATAAAATCAAACATAAACACACAAAGAAGAGGTAATAATTTCACCACCTTATTCAAAGTTCATTTCTTCATCCACTTCCTCTTTATTTGTTTTTTCCAAACCAAGATAATAACTCTAGTACCGTATACACACAAGGAATTTATTATAAATGTGGTATAACCATATTCATTATTATTTCTATCCGATGAATGACCAAGTCACCATATATGCGTATGTACAACTTACTGTCTCCACATCATGGCGTAGTTTGTTATTCAACACTTCATTATTTGGATGGGTATAAAAATGTGTACAATTGATGAAAATAATAAATATAAAATGTTCATGATTATGTATATATGATATACCATCCAATTAAAAACAATTACACCATCAATTGAATGATATTTTCACTCATGCATACATACAGATTATCATCTCCACGAACATGATGAGATTTATTTCCCATCATAACCATCCAAGAATAATTTTCATTTCATGATTTAAAATAATTTTTAAGAACTTAATATCATTATGGATATCAATAATTCATACTACCCACAACAAACATGACTTATGTAACAAAAAAAATAATGGAAAATGAATCAGTTAACATGCAAAACAATGATACTATTGAAATATTATTAACAAAGCATTATTATAATATCATATATGATATCATATTTATGTATGTGGGTTTTTAAATTTAATAAAAATTATTTAACTATTATAATATTGGTTAATGTACACTAGACTAAGTAAATTTACAAGGTAAGGGGTTTTCATCTCACTTTTTATTCCTATGAGATTCATGTTATATTTTCCACTATTTCCTTTTGTGTGGAATCTGCACTGCACATTATTGTATTTTTTGAATAATATAATTTAATTTATGGGTATTTTCATCTTCACTATATGATTATTTTTTCATGTATTGTATGTTTCGTAAGTTAGCAATTTGTTAAGGGTATTTCTAATTACGATTTCCACTCATTGGGTTTTACACAAACTTCATTGATTATTTTACTCCAAGATTCTGTGTGAAATGTCTATTTCATGTAGTAATTTAAACACACCTTTTTGTGTATATACTTCTTATACACATAATCAAACCATTGATAAATTCTTAATTCATCTATATGAACTTGATATGAGTAATCATAACTCAATTTCAATTCATTGAGTTAAACGTCCATGTCATTGGTGTTCTTTTTACATGAATATATGTGAATTTCCTCCGATTTATTTACATTGAATATCCAATGATATTAATTGTATTTTTATTTTCACACATAATTATTTCATTTATTTATCCTTTACCTAAGGATACAGTCTTTGTAAGGGATATAATATCAATTTACCTTCCATTGAAACATATTTGTTTTCATGCGCCAATTCACTAATATATAGTGTCCATAATATACTTTGACATTATATATCATGAATCCATTTTTTTATCATGATATTATATAGTTCATTATTACCT
This sequence comes from Viscum album, assembly GCA_963277665.1. Classification (NCBI taxonomy): domain Eukaryota; kingdom Viridiplantae; phylum Streptophyta; class Magnoliopsida; order Santalales; family Viscaceae; genus Viscum; species Viscum album. The sequence continues at coordinate 1,473,634,439 of OY728158.1, forward strand.
CAATTATAAGTATTCAAGCGTCTCCCATTTGGTTATGAACTCTGACTAAAATATCATTTTAAATGTTTTAAAGATTTATTCTTCTAAATCTTTGTAATTAATATTCATGTTTTAAAAATAGTGTTAAGGATTTATTCATATGGACATGAATGTTTTAAAATTAAAATTTCATTTAATTGTTTCAAATTTTTATGGGACACTATGGTTTAAAAATCTATTTTTAACAGATTATTCATAAATATATATAATATTTAATGTTTATAAAAAGGGTATATTTATCTCAAATAGTTTTACTAATTATTTTCATATATGTTAATATCCTTCATTATTATTGATTGTGGTTGATTTATTATAATTCAATATACCATATTGTATTTAATGGGTTATGGTTGACTATAGATGTGTTATTTTTATACCATTCATGGTTTGTGGTTAAAATATTGACATTTGTTTGCTAGTTTTATTACAAATGTTTGGATCATGTTTCATCCTTTTCATATGAGGAATGCATTGGACTTAGTAGGTAATGGGTGGAGACCTCTATATCTCCTCGATGTATCAGTAGGTCTGATGAGACAAACAACTTTCTTGGCACAAGGCCTTGAAAAAATCTTATTTTTTGTCTTGGCACAAGTATTTGACAATGTGGTTATGATGTCTAACATTATGAATTCCATCACTATGAAATTAGATTTTGATATTACATGTGATTCATTTACTAGTATAATATTCATATTAATAAGTAAATGGAATTATTTGATTTATATTTTCCATTTTATACTGAAGTTTATCTTTAAAATGCTTGCGTTTTAGTCTTATTCATTTCATTAAATGTTTATGCTTATTTATGAAATTTTATGCTATATTTTTATCCCTAGTGAGCATCTGAGCTCACCCATTTCTTATTTTTTTCTTTTTCATTAGATTTTAAGAGGCATAATATGATTGACTTGTAGGGATGGGATAAGGGATATGAGTGTGTTCAAAGGGGAAAAAATGTTGTTGTATTTTTATTTCATGATTTAATGTAAAACATATGTATTTATCTAGTACTTCCAAGGGTACTAAACTAATCGGTCATTCAAGACTTGATCTCCTGTGATCATTCCAGTTTATGTAACAATGCACCGACTCTAGGTAACTAGGGTCGGGGTGTTACACACAATAAAATATATAATGATTCAAAAACATAATTAATATTGAAGAGTGCATAATAAAAAAACACTAAATTCAATAAATAACATTACTTCACAGTACATACATAGATAGTATAAACATATCAATCACATGTATAATGAATACATAATTCTCAATAATGTAAATGCAAAATTCTGTACATTCATTATCCTACCACCAAGGCCTCAACCAATATATCTTGAACCATGCCATCAAGTCCTTTCCTAAGATACCTTTATTGAAAGGGTAGTTATAAACGAATTACCCAACTATTATTCCATGCTCTTAGATCCTTCACCTATATGTTAGTCCAACTATTTTTTTCTCATGAGACCTATCTATACATCATGGAGCTATCTGTAACCGGGCCTCATCTATCACATTTATTCCCTATGAATTTCTCATATATAGAATGATCAATAAAATTAATTATAAAAATTATTTATTAATAGTTACTTTTCATTATTGAAACAATAATATGAAATACTTCCAAAGTCAATGAAATGTCATTTTTAAAAAAATCCTTAAAATGATAAAATATAAATAAATGATATAATTTTGAAAAATCATAAATGTGGGGGAAATGATGTTTTTTGAATCCACCAAAACTTAAATTTCAAAATGGAGTAAATATAATGTCCAACGAAATGATGAATAGTGTTAGAGAATGTGATAGTGTGAATGTTAATGAATACAAAACCATAAAACCAGAAATGATTAAAATAGGCCATAAATTTGTTAGAAATGGTTTTTGTAGTAAAACTAATCCATTTATATATAAAAAATAAAATTTAATGATTTTATTAAAATTTAAAACATTGTAACATTGTGTAATAATTAAGTTGCAAACATTATTCAATAATCTATCTGATACATTAATAAAATAACACCATTTCATTTTTATATCATTTTACATAAAAATTCATAGAATATTTCAAAAAATTCCTAAAAAACATAGAAAATTTCAAGGTTGATTCAATTTAAATAAAGGTTATTGTTGTGGTAAATTTTTTTCTTTTGTTAAAAGTAAAAAAATTATTCCTATTAATATTTTTTAAAAAATTACCAATGTACATCATTTGTAAAAAGACAATAATTTACCTTTTCAAAAGCATTAAATAAATTAAATTATGGTTGTAAATTTATTGATATAATATTTGGATTTTGAATAATCATATTCTCAAAATAGTTTAATGAATCATTACATGAAAGAAAAATAGTTGGAAGGAAAACATAAAAATATGATGTTTTTTAAAATATTGTCCCTTACAAGTAACATATGTATTGTTTCTTGATAAAACAATTGAGTAAATGGAAAATAAACATGTAAAAGAAAAAAATTAAAATAGGATAAAAATATTGGTTTTAATATATTATGATTATATAATGTTTCCAAATAAATTCATAACATAAACAATATTGGAATAAATTGTGTTTATACCATTAATACCTTAACTCAAGTCCAAATCACATTCGAGGCACTATTATACTTCTATATAATAATATTATATCTATTATAAATTTTTTAACCACATTCATGATTATCAAACTATATATGAATCACTTATAACATCTCATCACATACTAATTAACAATTCATTATTAAAATTATTTTTGGTGAAAACGTGTTTGTTTCCCATTAATGCTTCAATTTGACGGTTCGAGACCATTCACCATGGTAATGGGTTCATTATATAGAGAGTATTAATATTATAATAATTATCATAAATATTCATTATATAATCTTTTATAACCATCCATATATGGTGGTGATGAAAACGTAATTACATTACTAAAGAGAAATTGTACTCTATAGGCACACACAAATAATGCTTCATATTCTAAATGGTGGAATTAAAAAATTAATATAAAACATGACCAATATAGAATAATTATTAAATTAAATAAATAAATATATATATATTATATAATTTAAATCTACCCTTGTTATCATCCATGAAAAGCGTAAATGGAAATGGATCGCATCACATCATGGATGTGGTTGTCCACTTATATGCACAAACAACATTATCAACTTCCAACAGATAGAAGAAGAGATTAATAAAGGTTTTTCAACAAAAATAATAACATTTATATATATTTAATATGATTATTTTATTATATAATCTTTTTAGGATATAACTGAAGTAGGTTGAAGATGAAATAAGATAAGAGAACTCGGTTAAGATTTATACAACTCCTTTAGAAAACTCGTTTGTCTTAAACCTCATGCCTTGTTAAGATGTTGTTATAGAAAGAAAAAAAGATCTAGGATATGTATAATAAATCTAGTAGGTTATTATATTAGTGAATTATTGATCTTTGTGCCTCAATTTTTATGTATAATAGTGGAGATGAGATATCCTTCTATAATTGAGGAGGGCAGAAAAGATGAATATAATTAAATTATAAATACATAATGTGTATTTAAATCGTATAAAATCGAACCTAAATTCATTATATTAGAGTATAATAAGGAAAAGTTCTAAATACAGTTGTCGAAAAAAAAATTATTTGTTTATGTGTCATTTTAAAATTTTTCTCTTGGTTAAGATGACTTGTTAACTAGGTTTAACCTTAATCATTGTAATAAATGTTTCAATCTTTAAGAGTCACAAAAGTTATTTTAAAATTTAAAATTCTAAAATACCGGAAAAATTAAAAATATATTTGAAAATTAAAAATCCAACTAATTAAATATATTATTTTAATAAATTTATAATGATTTAGAAATCATTTTAAAACATTACATACCATTTATGTTTATTTTCAAAAGTATTCACATATCATGACTTTAAAGGAATAAATATAACATTTGAAATTGAATCTAAAATATTTCAACATCATTTATACAGTAGAAATATCCACTAAATTTTTAGGTGTCCATAGTTCTTCAAAATATTTTTACTTTTTTTGTTTTTCAAAATCATTTTCCTAACTTCTATTCCTCTTACATAATATCAGAAACTACATTGCATAAGCATTCAGTGAAATTATACATTATATAAATATTTAAACCTAATTTATATAACTTAAATAATTTATTCATTTTTATATTAACCACTTATGAGCACTCATATATTATTTTTATCCTAATTAAAACATATTAGAGATATTTTAAGAAGATAGGGACAATTTTAATTTTCCATAACGTAAAATAAAATAAAGTTCATAGTTAATAGAAAGTGGAACCAAAATTACTTATATAAAAAATTAGAATGTTTATAGAAGAATTAACCACATTTAATGAAATAAATGATTGTATTTTGTCTATTTTTAGACTTTATATGACAGTTTCTACCCTAATTAACCAATTTTACCCATTACCATGGTGATAAAATTTTACCATGGTTATTATTAATTATGACTATAAATGAAACAAAAAATATTCATAAAATTTGAAAACCCATATTCTAAATATTAAATATTTTTTTCATAATTCAATTAAATTACTGGTCTGAAACTAATTTCAATATAAGAATGCAAGATGCATCAAAAATAATTTCTTAAAATATACATTTTTAAGAATAAAAAGTATTTATACAAAAATAAAAAAGAATGATGATTAATATGAAGTTAATTGTAGTATGATTAATCAATTGGATATTATTTTAAACAAAACTAAATTCTAAAAAACATGGGGATTTCAAATTAATTCAATTAATGTTATAAAATAGTTATTTTGAAAAAACTAGCACCTTTTCACTATTCACTGAAAAATTAATCTTTTTAAAAATATCAAATCATCATCATAATACTATTATAGAAATATTATTTCAAAAATAATAACTATTGTATAAAAAAAATATGAGGGAGGAAGAAATTATTTATAATATTCCCATATAAAATGCATAAAAACCATTTTTGAAGAAAATGTAATTTTAAAGCATAAAATGACATTACTCAAATTACTTTCATAGGAACCATCATTCACAAAAATTTAGTTAAATAAAAAGATATATAGTCTAATTATTTTATTATATTAATTTATAAATAGTCACTAATCTATTCTATTAATAATTAAATACAATAAACATATAAAAACTGTTTTATAAAAAATATAATTTTTACCTTCAAAATATTTCTTCATAATTTCCATTAAATTAATAATAAATGTATGACTAATTGTTACTTTTATTAGGGAATAACATTATATGTATATTTCATAATATATTTTCTCATATTCATATCCACAAGTCCATCAACTAGGTAATAATGCTTATATTTAAATAATATTATATCATGGGTTTCTTAAGATCAGTACTGCATATGGAGTACAATCTAATACATAGTGTCCATTCAAAGGAAAGTCAAAACTAAAATATAGAGGTATAAAATTATCCCATTTTTATTAAAATTGTTTCCATGCTAATTTAATACTTATTTTATAATATAAATATATTATGACATAGTAACAAAACAAGATATAGATTTTATCTTGAAAATTCATTTTTAGGTTCTGACCGTAAAATAAATTATTCCAGTTACAGAAAAAGACTCACAGTTTAAAATTAGTTTCTGAATATATACCTTGGTAGTTGAGTGAAACATTACTCTTAATACTTAGTATACTTGTGTTTAGTTTTCAAAACTTTGATAAACATATTTATAATTGGGATATAATGTATGATAAAATATACATACCTGATTTCTTCTATTATATAACCATGAGAACATCCATAATTGTGAATAATCATGATCGTGATGAATTATTCACATCGAAAGAACAAATATATGATTTTAATCAACTATAATATCTATAAAACAATAAATAGTTATTCCCCATATCTAAAATTGAAATGGACCACACAAGCTAAAATAAAAACCAATATGAATAAACGCTTTATAAAAATTAATCAACAAAATCATAATAGTAACCAAATATCATTTTCAGACTTTTCAAATATTCTTGATGAATTTTTATCCCAAATACAATTTTTTTTGTCACTAATTCTTCTAATGTCATTTCGTTTTCATAGAAATAGGTTTTTAGGGTGATTAATTCCATTTAATATTTGTTTCCAAAAAGCAATTTTATAAATTTTTAATATAACCGAATGTTATTAGAATAATCGTTAGTTGTTTTTTACTATTCCTGAAACCAACCCGCTATAGATAATTACCACCACATCATAATCACATATACTCCAATTTAATCATAGTGACCCATAATTTAAATTCTCAATGGTAATATTCATCTATGAGGTAGATTTTTTAATTTATATTTGTGATTGAAAGATAAAATGATATTCTATCAACAGATAATATGTTCCCAAGAAAATAAAATTAATTAAATAGTCATTCACACTATCTAAATTTCTCATATAAATTATTTCTGACTAAACTTTTCATGAATGATTCTTAATTTAGTCTTATTATTTTCATAAGACTTATAGTCTCTCAAGATATTTTTAATAAGTATCAAAAAATAATCATTAGAGAAATATATTATTCTTGGGGATTCGTTTTCATAGTGACCTATCTTATTACTATTAAATCACTATATATTAATATATTATTTCTTAAATTTTAAATTATGATAATGATTTCCTTTTTCTCCACACATGAATCAAAGTCTCATTGACCTTATCTATTTACCCAAGTGCTTATTTTCACATTCTTGAAAAGTGGGATATTGGAAAAAAAATTGTTCCATGGTATTTATCACATAATGATTCCAAAAAATCCACCTTTCTCATATTGTAAGAAAATTTAGTTTTTTTCAGATAGATTGAAATAACTAGATATCATTAATTACAACTTGTATATCAACCAAAAATGTTATTATATGAATATTCTATAATTATTATGTTATGTCACATAATATTAATACATTCAAGGACTATGTGATTAAATATCATTAGAAAATTAGGCTCGCACATTACTTATAAAAAATAAAAAAGGAAAATTATTTAAATCCTTTTTATTTTTCCTTAGAAAATATACCATGTTCTCTTTATAACATGAAATCACCATAGGATATACATCAAAGAAATGGGTGGTCTAAAAGTCTTGTATGGTGAGGAATATCATTGTTGGAATATGGAACATGACTCAATAATAAATAGATGAAAAATAGACATCATTATGTCACAAACATATGATCATCATCATAATCATAATGGGAACCACTAATAATGTAATAAAATGTGTCATATGCATAATAATTAAGTATCATGACATATTATTCAAATACCACCCATTTATGAATAAAACCAACATCTTGTTCACACATAACATATGTAATGAAACTGTAACATCATAATGATGAACAAAGAAAACATCATGATTGTGTATAATAATTTTAATCCCCTGAGATACATACCATTACACAATTAATTAGAGTTATATATAATTCTTGGATCACCCATTACATCATAAAATTATCATAATAATTTATGCCACAAGGAATGATAACATATAACAATCATATTCTTTTTATTGACCCATGTAATTAAATGGGTTTTATACGAGTTTAATAAATCAAAATTTAAGGTTTAACCTTTAGGGTTCCCGAAGTAATAAGGGAGATCATATTGTGGAAGAAAACATCATTCTTATTTTAATGATAAACAACTCAATAATAGTGAGAGATGTGTTCATAAAAGTAAATTCCATTGCAAAAATATTATTTTTTTATTGTGTAATAAGTCCTTTAAAAAAGGTAAAACATATATATCCTTATAATTACATGAAAAATAATTGATAATGGAATATTTTATGTACAATAGAGGATTATCCATACTGAGAGTAGTGTGAAACTGAATATAACAAAAAAATATAGAATTGGATTCAAGAATCCCTTACCATAAATCTTGCTTTATTTCATCACTTTTTGACCTTCAGAATAATAATAAAAATTATTAAATCATATAATGAGATGAAAATTTTTATATATTTTTTCACTCTTGGATCAATTTAGATTATTATATTATATTAAATAATTCCCTTTGATGATGTTGAAAAATTTTGATATCATATTTTTATTAAAATATCACTTTTTTACATCGATTTAATTATTCTAATGAATTTTTAATTACATATTATTATGCTAAACTCTGAAATCCTATAAATAATTATATTTTTACAATTAAATATTCAAAACAAGTTATTATTATCATCCATAATGGGGATGATAAAAAAAATTTAAACATCCTCATTGGTGTTCCACCAACTATTAAGGTGATATTTTCCAAAAAGAAGGTGTCAGATATACAATATGTTCATACATCAAAAAAAATTAGAGTGTAATATCACTATAAAGATCATCTTAATTTTTTAGATTTTATTAAGAAGGTTTGGGTTTTAAAAAAATGAATGATGTGAAAATTGAGAAGGAAACAATATAATATGCCAAAAGGATAATACCTACATTTTGAATTTGTTTCTTTTCAATGGCCCTTAACATCTCATGAGATTATATTTTTAATTATCAATTATTTGTATAATGATTATAAGGGGTTTTAAATAGCATATTTGGGTAGAATATTGGATTTGGTATGTGGATGTGAAGTGGTTTCTAAATGGATGGGTGAGGGTTTATTTAGACTTCATGAGAGGTGTAGTTTTTAATTATATTATAGAAAACAATATTATATCTAAGGTAAAACAATAAATATTAATATTTTTTATATAATGAAATATATTTACATTTAATTTCAAAATTTAATGAATTTAAAACTCTTAATAATCTGAATATATCAATTTATTCAAAGTGAATCGTGAAAAAATAAAAATGTATTATATTAATATAATACTTTATACATTATTCATTGGAAAAAAATTATTTTTAGGATTTCAATTTCATGGGTTCTTTAATTTACTTAACATATTTTTGGTTTTTCCTAAAATTATAGAATTGATTAGTTCATTCCTACATCATAACTAATCTAATTTAAAATACCATCATTATGGGAAAACTATACTTTTACAATTCCCCAAAATATTCATGTATTTGAAAACATTAGTTAAAAATAATCCTTAAATAACATCAATATGCTAATTAAATATTGAAAATATTTTTATCAAAATAATTTACAGTGATAGGTAGTATTATTTTTAAAATAAGTACATTAAAATATAGTTTAATAAAAATGTTATTATAATTTCATTTATTTTTTAATGTTGAAATTTATTTTATGGAATTATAAGATTTATATTTTCCTAAATTAACCATGAAAAATATTATTGATATTACATTTTATTATTATAATGTCAAATTACTATTTTAATGTTCATGAACCACTTGAATGTGAAATGGTTGAAAAAAGGGGATAGAAACTATAACGACCCGACTCTTTGGAAAAGGTACAAATCATTTGTTTTTATTTCAAATATTTCCTTTAAGCTTGTTTAATGTGTGTAATGTTATAAGGAAGGTCTAGGGAGTGTTTGGAGCTGGTTCGGAGCCCGGGAGTTTGAGAAATGGACTTGCAGATAGGGGCGCACGACCTGGGAACGTCTTGCGCATGGTTTGGATAAACCGTGCGGCCCTTGGTCTGGAGGTAGGGGTGTGCGCATGGTTTGCACACGGTTTGGGTAAAAAATGTTCCTAAACCGTGCAACCCTGTTTCTCGAGGCAGTGGGATGCACACGGTTTGGTAAACCGTGCACCAAAGCTGTGCGACCCAGATCTCAGTAAATTTACCATTTTACCCTTAAGTTCTATTTAAGCCTAAATCCATTTCCTTCTTCTTCCAGCATCCAGAACAGAGGAAGAACCCTCTTTTGTGCTCCCAAACCCTCTCCTCTCTTGATCTCTTGCCATTTCTTCGACTGGCACCTGATCTTCGATCTGACAGAAGCATTAGAAGGGCCAAGGTAAGTCTTACCTCTCGCACCCCCTTCTCGTCGACAAATCTTGCCTTCTGTTGTCCTATTTCTGATGCAGGCTCATATGCCCTATTTTCAGGGAATTTGACTGGAATTCAGATCTCTTCCAATCCACTTCGAATCTGAGGTTGATATCAAGCGAGCCTATATCTACAGCCCTAAGGTAGGTGGTCATGTGTTCTTCTTTTGGGTTTTCATCATTCTTGAGTATATTTTGTCATGTTGTGGTTTTCCTTCTTCCAAACCCCTTTTTTATATTGACTGGTTACTGTCTAAATGAACCTTGTGATAGGAGGGTATGGGAACTACCCTCATTTTGGTGTTTGGGTACCATATAACCCTGGTATGGACACCTATAGGTGTTATACCTTGAGTTTTATCCCTTTTTCACCTTTAGACATTATGGGTATGTCTTGAAATCCATTTTCCATGTGAGGAAAATGGGATGTTTTGGTTAGGGCTTGGCTAGGATGAGTTAGCCTAAACCCCTTTTTTTATTTTAAATGCATGTTTGCTTGAAATGTGATTATGTGATATTGTGAGATGGAAATGCCATGTTTTATTTTTATGAGTGTTATAATAAGTGTATTCCTTATAACATATGCTAATTAAATGATTAAGCTTCGGGCCAGGGGTAGACTATGAGAGCTCCCCTATGATACGGCTTCGGGATAGGGGTAGACTATGAGAGCTACCATAATTAAATTATATTGCTTTGGGCCAGGGGTAGACCGTGAGAGATCCCCTATGTTACGAATTCTGGCTAAGGGTAGACTGTGAGAGCTCCCTTGAATTATTATTATGGTTGGGCCCGGGGTAGGATCGAGAGCACAACCTATGGGTTAAGGATATCCATGAGTTGTGTCCCAGTCCTACCCAACATATTATATATATAGGTATATTTATTTATTTATTTATTTATCTCTAAATAAGCAGGTGATTCATCTAGACATACCAGTCGTGAGATGAAATAGGTAGACCTGCCAGGTGTCCTCCTGGAACCTAAGCGGGATGGTTTTTTATTGCTTGTTTTACTTACTTGCACTCTATTGCTCATTATTACTGTGAACACCTATTTAGATTACACGTAGACATCGTTGGTGGGGCCTACTAAGGCTTGTTTCACACCCTACCCGTACAGCCTCCTGGGCACCCGTGTAGACTTTACTGTCACATGTACTAATAGGGGCAAGGCCCCAGTTGCAGGTGGTTGATACTTGTACATTCTAGCTGGAGTTCTATAGTAGAGGATCGAGCTTGTCTAGGGATGCTTGTGGACTACCTTTTGTTCCTTTTGTACTACTTGTATCATGCCAGTATTTTGTTTACTTTTTTATCAGTATGTCATGCATTCATATTGTATAGGACACTGCCTATGAGGCTCTTGTATGTTATACAAGGTTACTTTACTTCTGTTTTTTGGTTGTATGTTTCCCTTTTCTCCTGCTTATCCATTGTTTTTTCTTCCGCTATTCTATCACTTTATGACCTCCCAATGTGTACTCTGAAAAGAGTGTAAAGTCTCCCCACCCACATACGATTAAACCCCCACTGCTAGTTGGCAGCCCCTGGCATATGGGGAGGCGAGCCAGGGTTCATGTGGTCAACCGGTCTCGGGGCTTGGGTTGAGGGGAAGTCGGGTCCGGGATGTCACAAAGATTTATCGGAGGATTTTCTTTCTTCTTTCTTTACTATTTGGGGAAAATCGATTAGAAAAATGGGAATGCTTAAGGACTTAGTTATAGGCTATTCTTGGGCGTCGCGAAACCATGTACGGGGTAAAGACTAAGTTTACTAAATCATGTTGTTATTTATTCTGCTATTTACTGTTGATATCATTTCACCGTTGGGTATTTCACATGTTTTGCAATGTTATTGAGATTTTCAATGTTGGGATTTGGATTTCATGGTTCGACCCGATGAATTGAGGGTTCTGTATTAGAACATGAACCACGATAGGCACAATATGATTAGGCCATGCATCTTTCAAGGACACTTTTAAATTTTCAGTGAGCATTGTCTGTTTTTTATTTCCATGCCTTTTTTACATGTCTGCCTTTGTGCTAGCCCTTCATGCTTGTTGTGTATTGAGAAATTATGTGGTTTTAGTGGGTGTTACTCTTTGGTTCATAAGGTGTCTGGGCCCTTAGGGATGGGAAAATGACATTCCAACTAAACCAATACTTTTCTTTAAGGGAAAATTGAATTATTTATTAGTGAAAGTAAATGAGAAATGACATCCAAGTGTGTGTCATCTTTTAGTTCATGAGGAGTATGCGACCTTATGTGCTAGGAAATTCCATATCACTGGATTTGAAAATTTTGAATGTTTTCTTGTTTAGCTAAGAAACCTTGTAGGTGTGGGTAGGTGATCTTAGAGGTAGGAAGACATAGTACCTATCCTAGCATCTAGAGTTCATCCTTAAATTTGTTGGCTTCCTTTTTTGAGATGTTTGTTTTGCGTTGTAGTGTTATTCCTTCACGATGTCCTCGAGTCGTGCGCGCTGAAGGCGGTGGTGACCACATTCCTGAGGTGGCAGGCCCTATGCCTCCAGTTAATCATCCGATCGAGCCACCCAAGGATCCCTTTCCTATTCCTTATATGGGCGTCGATTCCCAGTTTCATGAGGGTTTCTTGAGGATGATGTAGAATGTTCAAGGCGGCATGTGATCTGCCACAATTATGGAAGAGTTGACCCGCGAGTTTGATTTACAACATCCTCAAAACTTTTTTGGGAGATGGTGGACCTCTTGATACTCAGTCTTGGATGGAGGTGATCCAGACCATCTTTGAACATCTCGAGACGCCTCCCGAGAGGAGAGTCAAATTAGCCGTTTATATGCTACGCGATTCAGCTAGTAGGTGGTGCGACGTCATCACCTAGTCGAGACAGTAGGGAGACATGGTCTGGGTAGATTTCTAGTCAGTATTTTATGAATTTTTCATTCCAAATACCTTACAAGATGACATAGCTAGGGAGTTTATGAACCTGCAGCAGGGGACCATTATAGTCAAGGAGTACTCGTCCAGATTCACCAAGATGCAGTGTTTCGCCCCATCGCTAGTTGCCGATGATCTAATGGCCTCTAGGCGTTTTGAGGATGGGTTAAGTTACGCCATCCGATCTCAGGTAAATGTGTTCAGGTTGACATATATTCCTGATATTGTTAACCAAGCTCTGATTACTGAGCGGAATCTGAAGGAAATGGATAGTGCGAACCAGGGCAGTTTAGCAGCAAAATCTTCTAGTGGATATTCTTCAGGGAGGAAGAGACTTTTTGAGTTTTCCTGTATAGAAGGAAGCAGTCTTGCTCCCATCATAGATAGTTCTTATATTTTCCATCCGTGTGGGAGGAAGGGACACTTTAGGGTGCAGTGTCCATGGAACCTAGTGGAATGCAGAGGCTGTGGCCAGATGGGTCACCTTCAACGTTTCTGCAGTACTTTTTCTCCAGTGCCTAGTGAGCAGGGATCTGCACCTACTCCTCGATGTGGATCGGCAGGATCACGTCAGGCGGGCAGCTAGAAAACCATCGGCTGATCAGGGAGTAGTGGTATTCGAGGCAGAGGTAATCAGGTCTATGACTCTCAGCGCCAGAAGGGCGGGTCTTCTCAGGGTAGTCAGGGTATGACTCAGTGTCGTGGTACCGACCAATTTTATGCAGTTGAGCCTACGCCGTAGGAGCATTATTCCGGGCCATCTACTGTACGAGGTACAATTTTAGTTGCCTCTACATTGGTATATTCATTGTTTGATACAGGAACTTCTCACTCTTTCATATCGTAGGCTATCATGGAGAGTTTGGTCCTCGACGTTGGGTCATATCATGGTGTTTTTATGCTAGATACCCCATTAGGTGTCTGTTCATAGGGCGTTTGACGTTGACATAATTGTAACCTCAATGTGGGTAGTTATCTTTTCGTTTGGAACTTGTATGTTCTGGAGTTGACATGTTTTGATTTAATATTTGGGATGGACTGGTTAGTTCCCTATATTGCACGTATTGACTTCTATCATTGTAGGGTGACGTTTACATCACTTGAGGGTGACAAACATGTGCATAAGGAAGAATGTGATCTTAGTGCGACAAGAGCAGGATCCGAACAACAGAATTTTGGTGGTGTCACGGCACAGTTTTCCAGTCTTTATCTTGATGACCAAGGGTTAGAACCCATTGCTTATCCCCCTATAGTCGAGCACTTTAGAGATGTCTTTCCTCATGACTTCTCTGGTCTACCTCCAGTGCGAGAGGTGGTGTTTACCATTGAACTTGTACCAGGAGCAGCACTAGTGACCATTCCTCCTTATATGATGGTACCTAAGGAGCTTATGGAGCTCAAGAGTCCGTTAGAGGACCTGGAAGCAAAAGGCTCTATACGTCCCAACACTTCTCCTTAGGGATCACCGATTCTCTTTGCTAATAAGGAAGATGGTACCCTTCTTCTTTGCGTGGATTACCGTAAATTAAATCAAATGACTATTTAGAATCATTATCCTTTGCCTAGAATTTATGACCTCTTCGATCAGCTCTGTGGAGCGAAGGTGTTTTCCATGATAGATTTGTGGTCGGGGTATCACCAGGTGCATGTCAGGACTTCAGACATACCTCGTACGACATTCAGGAGCAGGTATGGTCCCTATGAGTACCTAGTCATACCGTTTGGGGTTATGAATGATCCTATAGTGTTTATGGATATTATGAATCATATTTTCCACCCATACCTTGATTCTTTTCTAGTTGTATGTGTGGGTGATATCTTAGTCTATTCATTCTTGAGAAACGTCCATGCAACCCATCTTGATATCGTGCTGAATACACTAAGAAATCATCAGCTTCATTCTAAGCTCAGTAAATTCCAATTTTCGATAAATAAAGTTCACTTCCTAGGTCAAATTATTTCTGAGTCTGGAGATTCAGTTGACCCTGAGAAGGTGAGTGATGTAGTCTCTTGGGAGAATCCCAAGAACATCTTCGATATCAGGAGTTTCTTTGGGAATGCTGGATATTATAGGTGGTTCATTCATGACTTTTCATGCCTAGCAGCATCGCTTACAGCTTTGTCCAAAAAGGGGGTATGATTCAAGTGGTCAGAACATTGTGAAATATCTTTTTAGGAACTGAAGGGAAAACTGACTTCAGCATCGATACTGATCTCTCCAGAGCCGGGCAGGGCTTATACGGTCTATTGTGATGCATCAGGTATTGGTCATGGAGTTGTCTTGATGCAGGACGAGCGAGTCGTTGCGTATGGTTCTTGTCAGTTAACTCCTCATGAATGGAATTATCCGACGCACAACCTCGATCTCGCAGCGGTTGTTCATGCCTTACGCTGTTTGAGAAACTAGTTGTTGGGAGAGAATTTTGTGGTATTCACTGATCCCAAAAGCCTCTAGTATATCTTCACTCAGCGGGATATGAATCTTAGGTCGCGTAGGTGGGTCAAGTACCTGCAATATTTTTATTTTGAATTGGCCTACACTCCTGGTAAAGGAAATTCAGTAGCTGATTCTCTATGTTGGAAAACTCAGTCCCAAGTGGTTCGAGGCTCTAATGAGGAGTGGATGTTGATGGCCTTATTTTCGGAGATGCGCATTGAGGTTCTGGAGGGTCAGGGCCAGACTATTCTCTCAGCCTTAGTAGTGAAATCTACTCTTCTGGAACGGGTCAGGGAAAGATAGTTATCTGATCTGGAAGGCCTTGTCCTACAGGAAAGCGTTGCTGATGATGCCTCTACTGATTGGACTGTGGATGAAGGTGATACTTTATTGTTCTGTGGGCATGTATGGGTCCCAGAAGACATCAGAGAGGAGCTGATGAGGGATTTCCAAACCTCAGCATGGGCAGTTCACCCAGGAATCACCAAAATGTATCATGATTTGCGACGACAGTATTGGTGGACTAGCATAAAGTAGGAGATAGCTAGTTCCATCATGCGTTGTTCCACCTTTTAGCAAGTGAAGGCAGAAAATCAGTGTCTGGCTGGGATTTTGCAGCCGTTGTCCATTTCAGAGTGGAAATGGGATGATGTTTCTATAGACTTTGTAACTGCATTACACAGGTCACCTCATGGCAACAATGTTGTATGGGTTATCATCGACCGTCGGAAGAAGGTCGCACATTTCATACCAGTGTGGGAGACCTTCACGGTTGATGATTTGGGAAGGGTGTATGTCAAGGAAATATTGTGCCTTTATGGAGAACCTCGATCTGTTGTCTCAAATAGATATCCTCATTTTACATCTCAGTTCCGGAAGGGTTTACAGAAGGCCTTGGGTATGCATGTACTCTTGAGTACGGCCTATCACCCGTAGACTGACAGACAGATCGAGCGGACTATACAGGTACTAGAGGATATGTTACGTGCCTATGTTTTCGATTTTGGAGGTTCATGGGAGAAAACCATTCCTCTGGTCGAGTTTCGTTATAACAATAGCTTCCAGGATACCATTGAGATGTCTCCCTATGAAGCCTTATATGGTAGTACTTGTCGCTCGCCTTTGTGTTTGATTGAAGCATGGGAGGCAGTTGTTCTAGGACCACGTCTGGTGCAGGAGACTACCGTGCAGATACAGCTTATCAGGAAGCGTATACAGACAGCTCAGTCTAGACAATAGTCTTATGCTAACAAGCACCGATGACCTCTTGAGTTTGAGGTTAGTAACTAGGTTTTCTTGAAAGTCTCTCCCAGGTTAGGGCAGAGACGTATTCAAAATCAGGGTAAGCTTTCGCCGAAGTTTTTAGGACCCTTTAAGGTGGTGAAGCGGATCAGACAAGTAGCTTACCAGCATGCACTTCCACAGAGATATCAGGCCATGCACAGTGTTTTTCTTGTATCTCAGCTTCACCGGTACTTTTCAGATCCAAATCATGTGTTCCAGTCTGATGAGGTTGAACTGAATATGGATGCTTCCTTCGAGGAGTATCTGATGCGAATTTTCGACTGGAGTGTGAAGACACTCTGAGGCAGTTCTGTTCCCCTTGTACGGGTGCTATGGAAGCACGGACAGGTACAGGATGAGACTTGGGAGTGGGAGGATGATATACGATCTCAATGGCTGGAGCTTTTCGCTGGTGACACCTTTTTAACCTTGGAAGGCCAACTTGGGGATGAGTTGCTTTAAGGAGGGGAGGTTGTAACGACCCGACTCTTTGGAAAAGGTATGGATCATTAGTTTTTCTTTCAAATCATTCCTTTAAGTTTGTTTAATGTGTGTAATGTTTTAAAGAAGGTCGAGGGAGAGTCCGAATCTAGTTCGGAGCCCGAGAGTTTGAGAAATGGACTTGCAAACATGGGCTCACAGCCTTCGCATGGTTTGGATAAACTGTGTGGCCCTTGGTCTGGAGGCAGGGAGGTGCACACGGTTTGCACATGGTTTGGGTAAACTGTGTTCCTAAACCGTGCGACCCTATTTCTGGAGGTAGTGGGACGCACATAGTTTGCGCACGGTTTGGTAAACCATGTGCCTAAGCTGTGTGACCCAGATCTGGGTAAATTTACCATTTTACCCTTTAGTTAAGTTTATGTCTAAATCTATTTCCTTCTACTTCAAGTGTCCAGAACAAAGGAAGAACCCTCTTTTGAGCTCCCAAACCCTCTCCTCTCTAGATCTCTTGTCGTTTCAACATTCATCTCTTGATCTTCGATCTGACAGAAACATTGGAAGGGCCAAGGTAAGGCTTACCTCACGCACCAATTTCTCCTTGACAAATCTTGCATTTCATCATGCTATTTTTGATGCAGGCTCATATGCCATATTTTCAAGGCATTGGACTGGAATTCAGATCTCTTCCAATCTACTTCGAATCTGAGGTCGATATCGAGTGAGCCTACGTCTATAGCCCTAAGGTAGGTGTCCATGTGTTCTCCTTTTGGGGTTTCGTCATTCTTGAGTTTATTTTGTAATGTCGTGGTTTGCCTTTTTTCAAACCCATTTTTTTATATTCACTGCTTATTGTCTAAATGACCCTTGTGATAGTAGGGTATGGTAACTACCCTCATTTGGGTGTTTAGGTACCATATGACCCCGGTATGGACACCGATTGGTGTTATACCTTTAGGTTTATCCCTTTTTCACCTTTGGACATTATGGGTATGTCTTGAAAGCCATTTTCCATGAGAGGCAAATGGGATGTTTTGGTTAGGGCTTGGCTTGGATGAGTTAGCCTAAACCCCTTTTTTATTTTAAATTCATGTTTGCTTGAACTGTGATTATGTGATATTGTGAGATGGAAATTCCATGTTTTATTGTTATGAATTTTATAAGAACTGTATGCCTTATAACCTATGATAATTAAATGATTAAGCTTCGGGCCAGGGGGAGACTGTGAGAGCTCCCCTATGATATGGCTTCAGTCTAGGGGCAGACCATGAGAGCTCCCCAAATTAAATGATACAGCTTCGGGCCAGGGGTAGACCGTGAGATCTCCCCTATGTTAAGACTTTGGGATAAGGGTAGACTGTGAGAGCTCCCTTGAATGATTATTAAGTTTGGGCCAGGGGTAGGATCGACAGCGCTTCCCCTGGGCTAAGGACGTATGTGAGTTCCATCCCTGTCCTACCCAACACATTATATATATAGGTATATATATATATATATTTATCTCTAAATAAGCAGCTGATTCATCTAGACATACCAGCCATGAGCTGAAGCAGGTAGAGCATCCAGGTGTCCTTCTGTAACCCGAGTGAGATGGTTTTTTATTTCTTGTTTTACTTACTTGCACTCTATTTCTCACTATTACTATGAACACCTATTTGGATTACACATAGACATCGATGGTGGTGGCCTACTAAGACTTGTCTCACACCCTACCCGGGCGGCCTCCTGGGCACCCGTGTAGACTTTACTACTGCAGGTACTAGTAGGGGAAAGGCCCCAGCTGCAGGTGGTTGATACTTGTACATTCTAGCTAGAGTACCAGAACAGAGCAATGAGCATGGCTAGGGATTCTTGTGGACTACCTTTTGTTCCTTTTTTACTCCTTGTAGCATGCTAGACTTTTGTTTTCTTTTTTATCAGTATGCCATGCATCCATATTGTATCAGACACTGCCTATGAGTATTTTGTATGTTATGCAGGGTTACTTTACTTCTTTTGTTTGGTTGTATGTTTCCCTTTTCTCCTACTTATCCATTGTTTGTTCTTCCATTATTCTATCACTTTACCGCTTCCCACTGTGTACTCTGAAAAGGGGTAAAGTCTCCCCACTAACTTATCATTAAACCCCCGCTTCTAGTCGGCATCCCCTAGGATATGGGGTGGCGAGCCAGGGGTCATGTGGCCAACTGGGCTCGGGTCTTGGGTTGAGGGGCAGTCGGGTCCGGGATGTCGCATAAACCCCAGATTCTTCTCTAGATTACATTAGGAGAAAAGAACTAAAATAGGGAACAACATTGTAAGCATTAATGGAATGTTTTACACCTATGAGAATGATATTTCAAAAGTCATGGTTCAATACATCAGTGTGGTGTATGAATATGATGGGATTAACAGTACATCAATTATGATTGATACTTTTATTCTATACATTGATGAGATGAAAAAACAAATGTTTGTCTCAACACCAAATAAATAATAAGTTAGGAAATATATCTTATCTTCCAATATGAAATTCTCTACTAAACTATATTGTTTTCTTTTTAAAATCATGTTTGATTGGGAAATTCTACAAGATGACTTGGTTAATGGAATAAGGGAATTATTCACTCAAACATATTTTCCATATGAAATTAATTCAATCATTATTGCATTAATTTTCTAGAAAGACAATCTTATTTTTATCTAGTACATAAGACCATTTTCCCGTGGTAATATTGTCCCCAAATTTATCACTAAAATCATGAAAAACAGGACGGGGGACTGATTGAAGATCTCCCTAAATCAAATCAGTATGGATTTTTCCCAGATAGATAAATTCATAATTTCTTATTCATACCCTTCGAAAGAGAAACTATAATGAAGAGGAACATGATATAAGGGAACCTTTCCACCAATATTGATATATCCAAGGAAATTAATACCTTGAAAAATAATTTTTTATCAATATCCTAATGAGATATAACTTCTTAAAAACTTTTGTTGGAATGGTAAGTAACATCATCTCAACTATATAGTTTTTTATTTTTATAAATGGATCCCCATGGGATATTTTCAAAACACCGGGGTATTTTATAAAGAAGACTCACCCTCAAGATTCCTTAATGATCTTTCTGATGATTTCCTGAGAAGATGAACCAATTTTCTTTCTTAGGATGGCATGTACAATAATACTAGAGATTTTAGGGATGAACTCTCTCAATCACATCTGTTATATGCTAATGAAATTCCCATATTTGTTTTGGCACCCTAAGGACCAAATCTATAGTCCAGGGCATGTTTAATCACTATAACTAAGTGTTTGAGTAGGTTATTAGTTGGTGAAAATATTTTATATATTTTGGGTATGGGATTATTCTATTCAATTAGAATAGGATCGCTCAAATACTTGGAGTGATAAAATGGTCCATTACGTTCAAATATATTTTCATGGCCTATTTTATAGGGAAAATAGAGAGCCATTTTATTAGAGTAATAAGATTTTGAATTATAAAACATCATTCTATATAGAAGGAGAGATCAATGTGTCACATTGGAAGGGTGTGCCTTGTCAATTCGATCATAACTTAAAAATTTGTTTACTATTTTCCCACGTACATATGGCTAAGAAGATGAATCAAAGAGATAAAATGCATGATTAATAATTTATTTTGACTTCGTCCCTTCATTAAAAAAAATTGATATCTTTATCAAGGAAGGAATGCATCAAACCCATTGAAATGGTGGGACATGGCATCACAAACCTTAAAATGATCAACGATTATTACAAAATTTACATGGAATATACTGAATAATAATGATCCCTCATATTATTTTTATCAATAAGGTTCAAGATAAGGTTGATGGATTGATATCAACAATATATTGGGACATCAATTTGGACATCATTCAATAAATCCTTCAATGAAATAATGTGAAACAACAAATGGATGGTCTAAAGGTAGTCTGATTTATACTTTTGGATCACATATTTGATTTAAATACCACTCAAGGATATCATTATCATTCCTACTGATATATTTAAACGAATATTAGTGAATTTATGATATATTACAGTGTCCTATACTTTTTTGTTTTCTAGTATGTGGTGGGAATTCGACACCATGCTTTCATGGACACTGAAACACTCGTATACATGCCTAGCACCAATGGGGGTTCATTGTCAAGGAGTAGTAAATGACTGAGTGTATGTGATCCAACATGATACCATCATGGATATCCAAATTCAATGTTAATTTATTTAATCCCTTGAGATACATCCTTCTATTGGGAACATGGAAAAACTGGCTTCCAAATCATGACCAAATAAAATGGTCGGATAGTGCATTGTCTCGGCCTTCCGCATTTGTATATGGGTAGAAGATAATGTACAACACCAATTTAAAAAATGTAAGTATAAAAATATTTAGTGGAAGTATTCAGTTTAGGTCCTCAGTTTTGATATTAATGTATGTGAGCAATTGGAGGAGCATATGGCCTTCATCACTAACATTAGACAGAGCAATCAAATACAACACCTTATGCTTGAATCTATAACATTGATCAGTGATAAATTATTTAAGGAATTAAATTGAATTGTGTTTTAGGATTTTCCTCCATCCATTATTTCTAGAATTATTTCCATGCACAAGGAATTCCATGCTACTGAAAGGGTAAAAGTTTTAGAAATTTCCAACTGCTTGGGTGGCGTGAAAAGTATATAGATTCTGGGTGTGGTGAGAAGTCAAAAGCATCCCCAGTACATAAATCTATGAATTGGATTCATACAATTAATCCATCTATGAAGTTCAACGTTGATGTTGTGGACTCTGACATGTCAGGACCCACGGGTTGTGGATGTGTTTTCTAAACCCATCGTGGATTTTACCACAGTTGTTTTCATAATTACATTCGAATTGTATCCTTATATGAAGTTGAGATGTGTGAGGTGATGTATGATATCAAACACATTTCCCAAAACAAATAGAAAACATTTTTTATTGAATTTTGAATATGAAACATCTATCATGGCTCTAAATTTCAAAACCATGAATGTACCATTGATGCCTTTACCTTTTGGATTGATTTTATTAAGAATGTTAATCGGCTCAATATAAATTTTTCACATGAGTATAGTGAATCCAAATAGGTGGTCGATGATCTTCCAAAGAGGAAAATAATGGAAACAAGTATGATGTGGGGTTATTTAGTTCATGAACATTATGTATCATTGGTTGATGATGGTCGGTGAGGGGTTTTTCACTATAGTCATTGTAAGCAATGTTCTAATTCATGACCTTGGATATTTACTTTTAATTAATATATTGTGCGACTAGATTTTTTTGGATCTCAAATATTCTTAGTATAATGGCCATGTAACTATTAAAAGGGAACATTACTATTACAATAGTCAAATTACTATTCTGATGGTAACAATAACTCATGTAAATACCACTTCATTATTTCATTCATTATTCACTACAATTCCTACCAAGGTTCCATACTCTTTTTTTCAATGATATCGATTGCTTTACGAGTATATTATTTATTTTCAATAGTGTTTTTCATGGGGGTGATGATTTTAACAAATTGGAAATATCTAAATGTTCTAATTCTAAATTTTGATTTTTCTATTTTTTGTCCCATTTTAATGTTTGGTATTTTCATGGGTTTATTTCCAAACTAATGTAATGATCTCTAATAATGAAATAAATATTTTTTTAGTTCTTTTATATGTTGTATGTGTATGAAATTATATTATATAATATAGTACAAATTAATTCATAAGAAAATATCACATATAAACTCTTGGTCATTACATTATTTTAATATATATAAATTTTATCCCTCCAATTTCATCTTTTATTTTAAATTGACAATAAGTTCATGTATATATGTTTCATTATTTTCTTAGGTTACCCACATAACCTATTTATATTTATGTTTATTTCACAACACTTTGAAAATGTGAGATTTCTTGTCACATGGATCTCTATATCTATGGTCCAAGACTGTCCAAAGATGCCCCTCATAAGGTAGGTCATTATCCAGTTGTACCGTATCTAGATTCATTATATTCAAGGGATAAAATATCTATATCCATAGGAGAGATATATAGACCAAATCATGATCTTGAACCATGTCTAGTGGAACATCTTGATTATAGGCCATTTCTTCTAGGCGACCATAGATATCAAATGGGAAACATAAATTGGGCAAAGATTTCATTTCATTCATTAATTTATGTCTCTCTACCTATGTTATATTCAAAATAAAACAATGTCTCCAACATCAAACTCCAATTACCTATGATGTTTTTCACCATATGTCTTTTTACATATATAAAAATTTAGAACCCATAATTTTCATATATAAATATTACATCTTAATAGATGAAAGTTCATTATATAAAATAATGATACATTCCAAAATTTATAGGTGTAGTTTATTTGGAAAAAAAGATAAATTAAAAAAAAATATGACATTTAGATAATCTTATATTATGTTCAATATAACTGAAAAAATTCTTAGACTTATTATAATTAAAACCTTTCCTTATAACTAGAGGAAAGGAAAAATAAGAAATAGTGTGCTCAGATTCTCAATAAGGTTAATAATGGGAGATATATATTATTAATTAAAAGTATCATGAGAAAAAGGGCATTATAAAATAATCATATCATTATAAAATAAAACCCCACATTTCAATTATCATAATCATGAATCATGGTGAAATGTTTAGAAGTTCATAACTAATGAATAATAAATAAATTAAAAACATTATCCATGAGAGAATTTAATTTGAATAGTGCATATTTTTTTAATACACATAAGAACGAAAAATCATTTACATTTTTGGGGGCCTCTGGTAATAATAAAAAATGGATTTTGTTCACTCTTTATTCCTTCATATACATAGTTGTGTGTTAATCGCAATATAATCATAGTGGACAGAGTCCCTTAGTGAACATGGTTCGCTCCCCATTCTAATCTTTATTATCTCATATGATATGTGTCTTTACCCATTGCATTGGGGGGATATATAATTTTATTCTAACTCATCACATAATGAAAATCATACATATATGTTCCATAAGATCATAGAAAATATATCCCAAAATAACCCCTATAAATAAAAATATTTTTTTAACATTTCATCATTTTACTGAAAGTAAAATTTTTATTATTTCAAAAACTTTTGAGGAAAAAAGTTAAAAACTGAAAGTTCAAGCACAAATGGATATGGTAGATCTATTGAAGGATAGTTAAAGTCTACCGGAGTTGACCTCCCTAGGTAAAAAATTCTAGGTAATAGTGGTTACCTATGTGTTTGGTTTACCCTCCATCAGATCTTCATACTCAAAGGAAAACATCTTCCAAGATTATATATACTATTTAAGGATGATCTTTGCATTGTTGAATCCCCCTCCGTGAATCAGATCCTTCATGTCAATTAAATAGTATTGATCCTCATTGAGATACACCTATAGATTCCTCTCTATCATTTTTTTAGATTACTCTTAATTATAATTGATTATAAAAACCTGTTGAACAACTTATTCATTCAAACAAAAAAAACAATTCCAATGATGGCCACACTCACCACATGACTTCCAATGGAAAATGGCCTCATTATCCATATTATTAGAATTTCAATTCTTGGTTGGTCGAGTATCCATTGGAGGTGGCAAATAGGATTAGTCCTTCAATTTACCCTTCCTCCTTTTGGTACCCTTTAGGCTCAAAGGATCACCTACAAAAACACTAGTACCATCTTCGTTGGGAACCTTCTCACATAAACAATCAATGGCATTGACTAGGTCTGGATGCTCTACATTCAGTCCTTTTATTTAAATCACTTATAAAAAATTTTCTCAGCTGAACTAACATCAGGTTCAATAGAAAATCACCCCCTGAACTTCATGCATTGGAAATAGAGCCCTACAATCCCCCCACTATCGAGGCACCATAGAAAAATTTTATAACTCAAGAAAATATAATAGTGTTGGCAAGAAAGGGATGGCCACGCATTCCTAACTCCCCAGTATCCTATGCATCACTTCCTACCACCCATTTCAAAAAAACATCACTCACATATATTTGTACTTCTCCCATAACTAAATTAATATTTGTCAAAGGTGTTTCCCGGGATATTCCATGCTTCATGTTCAGTTCCTCATTTACCAAACACATTAATCGATTTCCAAGCACAATGCTTGGAAACTCTTTCCCTGGAATCTTGTTCCTCCTATTTCTAACCTCCACTTGGGCTTTCACTGCCTCTACATGATCAACCTTTAAAATTCCTTCACATGTCATCCCTAACCACTTCATTGTGACATGAATCTTCACTGACTTTGGGTACCACCGTTCCTTCAATTCAAACACACATGCCCCATGTACTATCTTTAG
Organism: Viscum album; assembly: GCA_963277665.1. Taxonomy (NCBI): domain Eukaryota; kingdom Viridiplantae; phylum Streptophyta; class Magnoliopsida; order Santalales; family Viscaceae; genus Viscum; species Viscum album. The sequence continues at coordinate 1,473,659,938 of OY728158.1, forward strand.
TCACCATTTACCCTAGATTGAAGAGTCCCAATTCACTCTTTAGTATTCCATAAACATTGGAAACATAAATGTTCATAGGGGGAATCATTATGTTCTTCAAGGTATCCTATGAAGCAGGATGAGGACCAGCTTCTAGAACACCGGTTTCTTTCACACTCTCAACTTTTGAAAAATTATCACTACATTCACCCATACCAAACCCCTTGTTATTTTTTCTTGAATATGTATCCTTTTGGGGATCACAATTATTCTTCCCAAATCAACATAATATAACATAATTTCCCATATTTTTATAGGAAACACATAAGTCGAACCATGTCACATAGACTACCGGTTGTTTTTCGAAAAACACCCCCTCCACTGTAATCCACACAAACTCAAGGGGAATTTTGGATATATCTATTTCCACACAAATATAGGGATACACCAGATAGAATATCACCCTATATCTCAAATTATCACAATGAATTATACCAACAAGGCTCCCTAACATTCTCAAAATCAAGGGATTCTGAAATAGTAAAGGAAGTTCTTGAAAACATACCCAAATCACCGCTGTAGAGGAGTCACATTGTATATGGAAATTGAATGTCCAATAAAATAGATAGAATTGATTACCATTGTAGTTTTTTGGAGAAATGCACCATGCCTTTTCCAAATCATCCAATGATGTGAATCGAATCAAAATGTGCATGGAATCAAGAAAACCAACCATTTATCTATCCTGTAAACCCCATGACCCAAATATGAATATGTTAAAATAATCCAGTGAATAAAGAATATTCCTGAAATTTACCACATGGAGGGATTCAAACGGCCCTAAACCTTGTTGAACTCCAAGGTTGAGATCAAAATATTTAGAAGACCATTGATCAAATCCAGGACTTTGAGGAAAAGCGAGATCTTGGGAAATGTGGGGAGGATCTTGGGGTTTGAGAAAGGGGAGAAGAATGAAGACACTCCCAAGAAGGATGTGGGAGGTCCCTCTCACTACGGGGGAAGAGGGATTGTCTTAGATGACCTCACCATCACTAATGGTGGAAGACCATCATGAACTCTCAAACCCTACCTTTCGTCATTCATTTTTTTTCCATTTCATTATTGCAAAACACATAGAAATGTAAAAAGTTTCATAAAGGTTTCATATTATCATAATTAACCCAGATGAATTAGATAGGTATCCCAAAATAATCCTCATATAAACATCATCATAAAATTTCAAAAAAAAATGTAGTGGATGGTATCATTGGATCATAAAGCTAATAAGTAATAACTAATATCTAAGTACGTAGTCACAGATGAAAATTTCCTTTAAAATATTCTTGTGACCTTTCTTGAAGAAAATAACATTTTCACATTCAAATAAAATAATTAAAATATAAAAAAATTCAAATATAAAGTGAAAAATTACATTTAAAAATCATCATGAAACATATAAATTAATCTTCAAAACTTTTAGTTTCCATGATGATATAGAATTTGTTTTTTGTTTAAATTAAACCAAATATAACATTAATACTTTCGATAAAAATCCAAAAACTCCCTGTTCAATGAATGAAAAATATTCAATTTAATTTTAATTTATATGAAGTAAATAGACCATAAATATGAATTTAAATACCATAGGTTAAAAATAAATATATTTGTGATTTGTTTTAAGGAAGCATGGATATGGAAGAGAATTGGTTTTTTAATAAAGCCGGAAATAATATTGGTCTTCCTTAAAAATATTATTTCATTTTATATAGTAATTAAGGAAAAAAATTTAAAGAATACATGTAAACTCTAGAAATCACCATAAGAAAACAAAACTTAAGATATTATTGTGATATTGGTCAAAATATTTTCCATCTGAAACGTGATCATAAAAAATGTTGATAAACAGTGACATTGTAATGTAAATCAATATCTTGTTTGGTAGTTATAAATTACAAAATTTTTATAATAGAGACCATTTATGGATTTGTAAATATATATAATTTTTATGATAGAAATCATAAATTTTATTCTTTTGTATTATATACACCAGTTAATTGAAACATGTGGTGAATATGGTGTTTGTCTCATGAAAAATATGATATACAAACTCCTAACCTCAGGTTATAATTTAATAGAAATAACTCTAACCTCATATATAATAAATAAACAATTTTTTAATTATATAATATATTAATATAATAACAAAAAAATATAATTCATTATCCACTTAGAGTATTTTAATTTCAATTTTTTAATAATTATTTATTAAACTCATCATTTGAAGGTGTTACCTGTTTCACATTTAATTGAATTGTTTGTTTTATAGTTCTTGCCATTTTTCTTTGATCATGGTTATATTATCTCAGTAATTCTAAATTTTATATAAATATATTATACATATACAAATATATATATATATATATATATTTACAGTTATCTTTAAAAATTATAGATAGAAAAATGAATTACACTGTTCATTGATACTATAGGTCGAACGTACAAATATTCATTATTTACATTTTTCAATAGATGGAATAAAAGAAAGTTAAATAATAATTAAATAATATATATTCATTATTATATCATATCTATCATATCTATTCATTATATTTATTTATTTTAGTAGTTTTTAAAATCAGTAATTTAAAAAAATAAATTGCATCGCTTCGTGGAGGTGGTAGTCCACGCGTACACATGAGAAACATTGTCATTGTCCAAAGGATTAAAAAAGGTGGATTATGGTTATTCCACCAACATATTGGAAAATTAATTATATTTAATACACTAAATTATATTTTTTTTAAATGGATACCTTGAGATTAAATGAGTTATAATAAGAAATAATTTTGAAAACTCATAGATAAGGGTTATACCTCTTTATTTAGAAACCACGTAAGGTTTACAACATAAACCATGAAAGTATGGTATTATAGATAGAAAATACACTATTAGAAATAGGAATGTGTGATTGTATGGTTTTTTGGTAGGGATTGGTATAGATATAAGGCTCAAACATTGTGAAAAATAAAGGGGAGGGGGTTTCCTTTAAAAAGTGACAGGATGGACAATAATGGAATTTTTAAAAGAATTCAATGGATATAATGAGGTTTTTATTTAAAAATTAATCAAAAATTAGTTAATTAATTTATAATATTATTATGAGACAAATAATCTCATACATTTTGATTTGGAATGTTTTTGGTCAGGATTTAACCCTTACCTCAGTTTTATTCCCTGATAACCCTTATTAAAAATTACCATGACAAAATATTTTCCACTCTTTATGGGTTATGAATTTTACCACTAATTAAAAAGTTACACATAAATATACTATGCTTGATTTCTTCCATCAAATCACATTTATTTGGAAGAATATAGTATTTTATGAAATTTAAATCATTTGAAAAATTTAGTTTATTATAAAATATCATTACTATTTTATTGAAACAATTGATTTTTTTTGACATTTAAAATTAAATTAAAACAACTTAACTAAAATATAAACCTTTCAAAAATGTATATTATATTATATTTTTTAATAAAATTTGTGGAAAAAAATAATTCACCAAGATTCTATTACATTCAATATTTTTAAAATCATTTATATTTGTTTTTTAGTAATTGAATAAATAGTATTTCAGAGTTCTATGTATGATTAATATAACTATCTAATTATTATAAATTAAAAATAAATTTCTGTTATAAAAATTAGTTACCATTAAAATAGACAACTGCAACTATAAATTACATCATTTTATCATTATTTGAAAACTTATAGATACTATTATCCAGAAAGTTACACTTTCTATTTATTATTTTCGTTTAATAATTTAATTGTAATAATAAAATAAAAATGGCACCATGTGGCCATAGATTCAAGGTGTGGATGATAATGTTCAAACATAACTCATCCAATAGGATAAAGTAATGTATTTGAGAAATTTTAATGAATTGTCCCAATGTTTTAACCCATTTTACATGTTTTACACTTATCAACAATACAAATCATTACCAGGGTTAATATTAATAAGACCAAGAATAAAATATCCATATTTATTAAATTTGAACCACCTAATTCAAAATATGGTTTCCTTTTTTTTATGATTCAATTCCTAGAACTGGAATAAATCCATTTTAATATAAACTTAAAACAATACTAATATCATTTTTTAGAAAAATGAAATTTTATGAAATGATCTATATTTATTATTATCCCATTCCTAGAGATATAAATATATGAAAATTTAAAAAATATTAAATATGTTCTATTATCATTCCATAAAAAAGTAATTAATAGTGGCTAATAAAATTTATTTAGGTAAAAACATATTGTCCACATAAACACTCTTATTCAAAAAAATATATCTTTATTTAGCTTTAGAAACATTTATTTTCATTTCTAACAATATGGTAACAAATATTTTTTTATATTTATATAAAAAATATTTGGTTCCATTATATATTTAGATTAATTTGTATACACCAATAGAATGAGTATGTGATATCAGCCACATATAATATTTTAATTGTATAACATGGTTCATTTAAACTCAATGTTGTGTGTAGATAAATATATCAATGAAATAAAACTTAATCAGAGATATATATCATAAAATATCAGGGTGTTACCTTACATCCCCCATAATATGAATATCTCCCTTGAAATTTAGGTGCTTTGATATGAAAAAATAAAGGTATCACTATTTTATCACACCCCCAGCTTCCTAAGTATATTACTTGAATTTATGATTCCTCCAAAGATTATTAACTAGGTCGTTATTCTTAATCCATATCAATTTGTCACTAAATCCAAATTTTTTATTTATTGTTCTTCAGGGTAAATATATGTCTCCCATAGTACAATTGATGAGTTTAGAGCATGTGAAAGATCATGTATATACATCCCCTAGAGTGATACATAAAACACATTTTAATGAATTGACCTGAGTCAACCCAACCCACAACCCACGTCCACACTTCATTGGGCACAATTAATGTTCCATAGCACTATAGGTTGGAAACAAGCACCAAGTATTGAAAAGAAATACAAGGGGATAATTTATTCCATAGTAAACCTAATATGTACCATCTATTAAATGGGACGACCACAATAATATTAATAGATGAAGAAAAATAAAAAATAAACAACTAACAAAATTTATCAATGAATAAGAATATAAAATATAAAATAATATATAAAATATAAAATACATTACATAATGGGGAATAAATATTTCAAAGACCTTAACATGATGTACATGGACATTACAATACTTTTTTATAATACATTATACATGACACAAACATATTCCCAATGACCATATTATTTTAGTGACTTTTGAAACATGGAACATAATATTTTACTTGGTTGAATATCCTCAACATCTTCCATAAAGATCATCCCCTTTTATATTCCTACCTAAAAACATTCTTAAAATCCTGGGGAATGTAAAATAAAAAAAGGTGAAATAAAATGGTCAATAATGGTAAAAATTGAGAACATAAATCAAACCATAAAAATAAGAATGTAAAAATAAGATCATAAAGTATAAATATCAAAATATTGAGTCATGAAATAAATCTTGGCAGAACATAAAGAAAAGATTATAAAAAAATTAACCATGATAAAATAGCATTAGAAAATACCATGGAATTTTGGAAAAAAAAAGTAAAAAATATGATTTCTATAGTATCTAAGTCATTTCATCCAAGACCATCATAGATGATTAAGTCTATTACTGAACTGGGTTTACATTTCGTTTTATCCATTTATTACTGAACCAGATTTACTTGTCCTTCAAACCATATATTACTATACTAGATTTACATTCCGTTTATGTGATAGATATCTAATGAGATATAAATATTTACCTAATTCATTGAAGGGAGATATAGGCCCCAACCATATCATAATGAAATCATTCTTACATGTTCCACAAAAACATAAATAATTCATCAGAGCATAACCCAAGAAATAAAATGGGTTTTTTAAACATCATTCCATCATAACATAATCCATTTAAAATATCATTCTATAATTAACACAATTAATTCATAATAATAGTAGGGATATAAAAATAACCCTATTTAAAAAGCATCATCTTAGATGGAAAAAAAATTTATAAAACACTTGAACTTAATTCAAGGAGAAAATATCATTTCTTATTCATATTTTTTATTTTCTCATTATGTCATGCAATTTGAAAAAAATGAATTTAATTGAAAATAAACTTGAAATATTTTGAAGGAATATTCATGGAAATAAGTGTTATTAAAGAGTAGAAATTCATTCATACCATATAAGTTACAAAAGAACATTCTCCTTGTACTTCTGTCAGAGATTTCAAAAAGTAACTCATATGGTAAATGAAAGAAAGATTCATTCCATGCCATTTAAAAAAAATTCACCAATGGGTAAATTTGAAACAAAAAAATAGTAGAAGAATAAAAAATATTATATATTTATGAAACATGGATGTGAATGATTAATATTACCTAGTAAATACATTTGAATAAACAATCTCAGATAATAATGAGATTTCAAAATTATGCCTTACCTTAAGTCCAATTTCATACATATGTTTATGAAACACATGTATTGTGGGTTTAAACATATTATTAACTTTTATTAGATCCATAATAATATTTATTATATCCTAAATGATTCACTTATGATTTTATATTATTATTTTATTGATCAATGCTATGTTAAAGCAGCGTTTTGGGTAATAATCATTTTACTTATAATACGATTTTTGACTTGTTATTCATGATTTTATTACATAGATCATGATTTACAAAATTCACTAATTTAAAAAATTATTTATTTATCATAAATATTCATGATAGAAATATATATAATAGATAGAGAAATGAAATTTAACACACCGTTCATGGAGACGGTAGATCGTACGTACGTATTAACATTGTTTCCATTTCGATACTGAATTTAATAAAAGAAACTAAATGATATATATATATATACTGATAAAGTTTTTATAATTACTATTTCATATATTTCATGCTTATTAATTATATCTAATTTATAATCATTCATGAATGGTTAATGTGGAAAATAAATCTCATCGCGTCGTGGGGACGATAGGCTGTACGTACGCACGAGCAACGATACCACTAACATCATGAATAAATTGTGAGGAATTGGATGGTATATTATTTATAAAGAATAATTATCATATTATATTCATTAATTACATCTATTATACTCATCATTATACCCATCCAAATTTACTATTGTTGAATAACAAATTACACCACGGTGTGGAGATGGTAATCCTTACGTATGCACACATGGTGATATTGTTATTCGTAGGATGAATACAGTGAGTTATAAGGTTGTACCATAATTATAATTACCTCTAATCCTATATAAGTTATTTTATTTATTACTTTAGTATGATAAAAACATAAGAATAGCAAGTATAAGAAGAAATTAATTTTGAAATAGGTCATAAAACAATTACCACTTTTTCGAGTATCTTGTTTTGATTTTCCCAAAAGGTCTCCATAATATGGATTTATGAAAAAATTATGGCCTCTAGGATGATGTGATAAAATTTGGAAGTAGAAATTGGTAGATATTGGTGGAGAAAAATGGATTTACAGGTGTGATTAACAGATATGCAGAGGTGCCCTTTTATAAGACAGGGGAGAGGCACCTTTGGAAATACAAAAACTATTAAATTAATATAAATTAATTATTATATTAAAATTAATAAATAGTGGATTATTTATAAGATAATATTATTTTGTGTCAAAATAATCTTAACCAACAAATTTTTGACATCTTTTGATTTTATTTTAAACAAATTAATTTTGATTTATCCTTATTTAATCTATTTAATTTTAATTGGTGTAATAATATTCTAAAAATTAAATGGTTATAAATATTTACTTCTGTGTTGTAAATATCCCATAATTGGATAAATAATTACCTTTTAGACAATATTATTTTCACTTTTCAATATTTAAATATATTTTGGATTTTTAAATAATATAGTAATATTTTATTTGTATAAAATATCAATAGTGACAATTTTGACACTATTCGTTTATTTAACATAATATTAAATCCAAATAGAAATGAAATTTGAAACAAAATATTTATTACACTCTTATGAAGTCATAGTAACCTAAAAAATTATATTAGAACATTAATTAGTTCATATTATAATTATTTTAATATTTTTAAACCATTAATATGATATTTCTATTAAAAAAATAAGTTCTACATCACCATTGTGTCATCATTGAAGGTAAATATTTAATCTCTAAAAATTATAAATAAATTCAAATGATGTATATTTTTTATTATATTTCTGGAGACTATTCATGTTCCATGTTTTATCAAATGTGTCACTTCATTAAAATTAGTATACTTATAAGATATAAGAGAGTGGCATGTTGTCACCTTCTTTTGTTTTAATTATAATTACATCAATTTCATTTGAAAAAGTACATTAAATAAATAAATTCGGAATCTTAAGTGATATTATTCAACTTTAATTCATTCAATATAATATTTTCATTTTTTGGGGTAATTTAAATTTCTTTATCATATTGTTTATTACCCTAATTTACTCGATTTACCATTAACTATGGCAAATAAAAATCACCATAGTTAATACTCATAATATCAAAAAAATAAAATTAACCTATTAACATAATTTGGACCAAATAATTCTAAATATGTAATCCATTTTTAAAAATTAAAATCAAACAATTTTCGTTAATTAATTAATAATTCATTTTTCTTTTCAAAACTGGAAAGCTGGTTTTTAAGAAGAAAAAACTATCAAAATATTGTCATGTGTTTAAGTCTAATTTTAATGTGAAATTACATAACATGACAAAAATTGGGTTAACTGACAGAAAAATAATCTAATTAAACTTTGAAACAAAAAAAATATGATCTAACTGTATTAATAAATTAGATAAAAATTCAGTTTTCAATTACAAAGCAGTAATTTTCACAATTCATTAAAATATGGATTTAATCATAAAAATACAGAAAATTCAACCAAGGTAAATTATGATTTCCTTAATCTAAATAATAAGTTTCTTATGTCAAATATAGCTTATAAAATTTTCAAAAACTATAATTAAAAAAATAGTTTTCCCCAAAAGGTGGTAAAACTTTTTTTTAATGCTTCTTTTATCCAAAAAATTGAATTTGTTCTTATATAGTATGTAGAAAACATTTAAGAGGAATTTAAAACATTAAATTGAATATATTTAATATATATTTTACAATTAAAAAAATAATGAGTGATTTTATTAATGTATGGACTCACCTATATTCGTTTAAATAGTTTTTTATAAGGAACCTATTACTATTGATACCCGCCATTATAATGACTAGGTTATAGTATTTAGTTATCACTTATACTCAGTATTGTGTGAAAGTTTTTGAATAAAATTAACATGAAATTTAATTTATACCAATCCAATATTAGTGTTTCATATACTAAAAGTAAATACAATGTTGTGTATACCGCAACCTAGTCTTGGTGTAGTGTACAATATAAGACATCAATGAAATTAAAAAGAATATTTCTGATAAAATCTTGGGGGGTTAAATTATACTCCCCAGAAAATGTATTTTTCTCTCTAGATTCATTTGGGTTATAAATGTTTTACTATTTTAAAGTTTCTTTCATCGAAACCCGCAACGTAATTAAAAATACTGAAACTTCATTTTAAAAAGGAATGTTAGAAATATATTGATTACCCAACAGAACTCATCCCTAGGTTTCCAGATAAGATAACATAGGTGGGATGTGAAAACATGTATATTTAAGAATAATTTAACCATCATGTTCTGATGTATAGTGATAGAGAACAAGGATTGGAGAAAGTTAACAACCAAAAATCCATAAATTTGGGATGATTTAAGGGACCATCGGATTCATTAAATAAAATGGTACTAAGATAAAATTTTTGGTTTTCAAGATCCATGCCCTAATTTTTAACAAACATGAGTTTAAATAATCACATTATTTCAGTAAAATCTCATCATTGGTCACGCCTGGAACAATTTCCACTTCATCTCTTATTTAAAGAAATGAAGTTGAATTTGTCATTCCAGAAGTGTTAGCAGATCATGTGATCCATAAATATAATGATAGGAAATTTTATATGACTTAATAAAAAGTTTTTCACAGGTTATCATATATGCATAATTCCACCACAGGTGAGAAAAGTCTTTATTATAAATAATTTCATATGATCTTTAACTTAATATTTCTATAAATATATAACCTTACAATCCTTATAAAATAAATAATTCAAAAACTATAGAAAAAGGTTTTGTTACTCATCTTAACAATTATCCCCTATATATCACAAGGTGTTTCTGGATGATCACATTCTATAAGCATGAACACCTTCATCATGTATTCTCTTGAGTCATGGAAACAACTAAAGTTACAATATATCCTTATTGAAAACATACAAGTTTCATTATTCAAGTTCTTATTGGACATATTTCTTTAGTCCAAAAACATTTATAGTTCATCCATGATAGCATAAACCTCTTATCAACTAATCCATAATTTGTTCTCAAGAAACTAACATCATAATTTTTTTCAAATACAACATATCTTTTTCAAAACATAACTATCTTAATATAAAGAACATATTAAGGGTTATATTTCCCTTAATAATGTGTTCTCCAAATCTATCACATTAACATTAAATAACATTCTTGCTCCTTAGAAATATTCAACATATCCTTTCCAGTCCATAAAGAATAACTTATACTTGAAACACTTATATATATATCACGATTCATATAACAGATTCGTTGAATTCCGAAACATGTGCACCTAAATCATACAACTTTATTCTTAAACAATTACTCAGGATCCATCATCTCAATCTTTCTTAAAATATGAATCATATCTAAGGGTTTCTAAACCTCATGATTCTAATGTTCAATATAAAAAATAATGTATGATCATCACATACCTTTAAAATGTCTTTTGTAATATTTTTATCCTCATTAGTATGACCAATACTCATACCATAGTCATGATTATCTCCATGATGTTTCCACATAAGAAATTGATCATCATGAGGTTTACACATAGGAAATAAATCTTCATAATTCTAATACATTTCACATCTGAAAACTTAAATGGTTAACTATTTTTTATGTAGTTCGGATTATTGACTAAGAACCAAAAGCAATGTGTGAGAAAAACATATCAAATATTAGAAACATAGACGTAAGGAAAATTACTTATAATTTTTTAATCTGTGATATCTTCATATTAACCCTATGTTAGACATTATTATCCAAAAAAACTATAGTATTGTTACATATAATTCAATTATCCTTAGAAAATCCCTAGACGTATCCTTAAAAATATATCTATGTATCTCAGTAATATTTTTTCATCCATGATTCCAATGGTTCCCTAATCATTCGTTTTACTAACAACTACAACGACCCAAGATTGACGTACGTGGACATTGCATCAAATTTTTAGAATACTTAATACAAGACACAAATAGACGCCCAAAAACCGTATTAGTTTAATGACTTTGGAAACATGGAATATAATATTCTAACCATTTAGAAGATCTTAAAAATCTCCCATAAAGATTTCCCCCTTTTTTCCTACCTTAAACTATTCATTATTTCCATGGAAAAAGAAAATATTAAATGGTGAGCCCAAACACTAATTAAGGGTAAACATTGACAACATAAAAAAATGTAAACATAAGAATTTAAAAACATGAATATAAAGATTAAATATCAAAATCTTGAGTCATGAAATAAATAATAGTAGTACATGAGGAATATATCATAAAGAAACATTAACCATGATAAAATAGAATTGGAATAAAATATAGAATTTTGGAAAACAAATAAAAACATAATATGATTTATATAGTAGCCCAGGCATTTCTTCCAAGACAATTATAGTGGACAAAGTCAATTACCAACCATGGTTTACTTGTTGTTCCATCCATGTATTGTGGAGCCATATTTACTTGACTTTCCACCCATGTATTATAGAATCAGAATTATTTGTTGTTCCATTCATGTATATATCATGAGATATAAATCTTCACCCAATTCATTTGAGGGATATATATTTCCGACCCATTTTATAATGAAATAATTAATACATGTGCTATAAAAACATTAATGATTTATCGTAGCATAACTAAGGAAATAAAATGGGATTCTTAAACATAATTCCATCATAGGATAAACTATATAAAATATAATTCCATCATTAACACAATATTTTTGTAGTTATAACAGGTATAGAAACATAAACATAATTAAAGAGTGTGATCTTAGATGTAATATATGTTTGTTAAAACACTTGAAAATAATTCTTGAGGAATGTATCCTTTGTTCTTCAAAAATATTTTCTTTTCTCAAAATGTCATAGAATTTAAAAAAAAAATTAACTAAAGATAATATTGAAATATTTTAAAGTAAGATTCATGTAAATAAGGTGTTATAAAATCGTAAAAATCAATCTTTGATGTAGAATTTAAAAATATAATCTCTTCATAATTTTTTCAGAGAAGTCAAAAAATAACTATTATGGTAAATAAAAGAAAGATTCCTTCCATACCATTCTATAAACATTCACCAATGGGTAAAATTTATATTAGTAAATAGTAGAGGAATATAAATAATATTATATATTTAGGAATCATGGATGTGAATGATATATATACCCCTATAAATACATATGAATAAACAATCTCAAATAACAACAAGATTACAAAATTATCCCTTACGTTACATATGATTTCTTCCGTATTTGTATCAAAAATTCCGTATAGTGGAGTTAAACATATTATTAACTGGTATTAGATCTATAATAATATTAATGATATAATATATAATGCACTTATAAATTTATATTACCCATTTATTTATCAATTTAATGTTAATGAAATGTTTTGGGTAAAATCGTTTTATTAGTCGTACATGTTTTGAATTTTCATTTTTGTTTTTATTACATAGATCGTGATTTAAAATATTTATAGAATGTAAAAAATTATTTATATATCATAAATATTCAGTATAGATTTATATATATAATAGATAGATTAATGAAATGGAATACACAGATCATGGAGACGGTAAGCCGTACGTACACATGAACGATGTTTTTGTTTCCTTATATAATGAATGGAAGAAAGTAAATGATATATATATATATATATATAAAGTATAATTATTATTTCATATAATTCATTATTATATATTTTATATACTTTATAATCATTCCTGAATGGTTCACGTTGATAATGAATCTCATCGCGTCGTGGAGATAGTAGGTTGTATGTACGCACGAGTGATGATATCATTCAATTAATTGTTAAATGGTATAAAATAGGATGGTATATTAATTTTAAAAAATAATTATCAGGTTATATTCATTAATTAAATCCATTATACTCATCATTATATCAATACAAATAAATTATTTTTTGAATAACAAATTAGACCACAATGTGGAGACTGTAAGCCGTACGCACGCATGCTTGGTGATAATGTAATTCGTAGGATGGATAAAAGGTTCTATAAGGTTTTACCATAATTATAATAACATATCATCTTCTATAAAATTCTATATTTAATACTTTTTTATGAGAACAAAATAATAATTTGAAGTATAATAAGAAAATAATTTTGAAATAGGCTATAAAACTATTACCTCATTTTCTCATATCTTCTTTATGATTTGCACAAGAGATCACCCTAGGATGGATTTTTTTTTCAAAGTGTGGAATCTAGGAAGAATTGGGGGAAGATGGGACATAAAATTGGATATTCATGGCTGTGAAAAATGGATTTAGAGGTGTGATTAAAATAGAAGGATAAGTGATCTATTCTAAGAGAGGGGAGGGTGACCTTTGAAAATACTAAAATTATTAAATTAATATACATTAATTTATAAATTTGAATACCTCCGAAGTAAATTATTTTAACGATAATATGAGGTTGGGTTGAAAGCCTCTCAACCAATAAAATTTAGACATGTTTTGATTTTATTTTAAACCATAGCATTTTAATTTATCTATATTTAATCTAAATAATTTTAATTATTGTAATAAAATTCTAAATACTAAATTTTCAAAAATATTTAAATATGAGATGTCAATTGTTCATAATTTGAAACTTTATGAAAATTTAGACTAAATAATTTTCACTTTTTAATTTTTTAATTTTTTTTTATTTTATATATTTTTTGATTTTTTTATTTTTATAAAATATCAATAGTGTCAATTATTGACAATAGTAATTTATTTGACTTTAAATAAAATCACAATAAAAGATAAATCTGAAAAAAAAACTTAATACACTTTTAACATGTCATTTTCAACTAGGAAATCTTTAGAACACATTAATTTGTTCATATTATATTTCTTTTAATATTTTTAAAACCATTTATTTAATATTTCTATTATCAAAATATTTCTACATCACTATTGTGTCATCATTAATGGTAAATATTTTATCTCTAAAAATTTTAAATAAATTCAAATGATGTAGATAATTTCATTATATTTTTGTAAATTATTAATTTTATATGTTTTATCAGATTTATCATTACATTAAAATTATTATACTTATAAGAGATAAGAGAGTAACATGTTTTACCTTTTATTTTTTTAATTATACTTAAATTACATTCATGGAACAAGGTCCATTAAATGAATAAATTATGACACTTAGGTGATTTTGGTCTACATTAATTCATTCTATAGTATTTTTCTGGTGGTAGGCTAATTTTATTATCTTTATCATATTGTTTATTACCATAATTCACCCAATTTACCTTTAACTGTGGTAAATAAAAATTATCATACTTACTATTCATAATATCCAAAAAAGAAACAAATTAACATAATTTGGACCCACTGATTTGATATATGGAATCCATTTGCTAAATTTTAAAACTTTTAAGTTGCGTTAATTAATTAAAAATTAATCCCATCATCAATACTTGAAAACGGTTTTTAAAAGGTAAAAAATATCAAAAGATTGACATGTGTTTATGTCAAATTTAAATGTGAAATTAATTCCAATGAAAAAGAGTATTAAATGATAAAAAAATAATCCAATTACACAATAAAACCAATTAAAAGGATAATTTAATTATTTAAATAAATGAGATGAAAATGTAGTTTTGAATAAAAATACAGTATTTTTCAATATTCATTAAAATATGAATTTCATAAAAAAATTACCATAATTTCAAGAAAGGTAAATTTAGATTTCCTACATTCAAATAATAAGATTATTATTTCACATTTATTTTTTAAGATTTTCAAATTCAGATTTAAAAAACGGTTCACTGTCAAAAGGTGGTAAACTGAATATTTTTGAACAATACTTATTTTATCCAAAAATTTGATCTTTTTATTATATCATATATATATAAAAATAATTGGAATTTAAAAAATTACATTAAAGATATTTAATATATATTTCACTAATAAAATTAATACTGAGTGATATTATTATTTTTATATACTCACTTATTTTAATTTAAATTGTTTTTTTATAAAGAAGTTAATACTATTAATTACAACCATTATAATGAATAGGTTATAATATTTCGTTATAAATTATAATAGGTATTCAGTGAAATCAATTAAATCAAAATTACTTGAAATTTTGTGTAACATAAGCCAATAATAGTGTTGAGTATAGTACAAGCTAATACAGTGTTGCGTATAGCGCAAGTTATTCATGGTGTAGAGTATAACACCAGACACCAAAAAAAATTAACAAGAATCAATCTCATAAAATCTCGGGGTGTTAAAAATATGATATATCAATTATAAAAAAAGAAAACTCAAATAATTGGAGGGTCCAAACACTGCATATTCATACATCCAAAATGATAAACATAAAACAGATCTGAATGAGCCAACCTGGAGGGACCACATCTCCACAATAACAATATTAAATAGTGATGAAGAAGGGAAACCAATTTACATATTTTCCTTTAATTGTTTCCTACAAAATAATTTATATATACTCACAATGTAAAATTTTGGGTGGGATTTGCAGAAATTTTTAGGATTCCACCATGAATCTATTTTATGGATTTTAACCCTTGTAAAATAATAAACCCATCTGAAAAAATATCATTTTAAACCCCATTTACTTTGAGAACATTATTATTTTAATAATTCAATTTAATTATCTCTAATTTCCTTCAAAATAACATGTATTCCAACACAATTTCCAACATTTCTCAATTAATAAAACCAATCCATACGAAGAAACATTCCCCACATATAGGAAAATAAATAATAGTGGAAACTATATACATCATCATTATACAACCATATAAATAGAAATGGGTATACCACATGATCACACATCAAAAAAGGAAATAATATAATGCATGAAAGAATATAAATAAACTCATTATGATTAATTCACACCCAGGGCTCTTACCATATGGGTCTAACGTGAGTGAGAAAAAAATTATTTTCTAGACCGAAAAAAGAAATAGAAGCTGTCATTGTCTTCCTCGAGCCCTTGTATAGTCAATTGGACAAACAATGGAAGCTATCATTGTATAATGACCAATAGCACTCATCCTCCCTTGTACGACTTGCAGAATTGGTCTCGATCGTCCATCCAATGTCACTCAAGGTCTTTTATACATTCAAAAAATACACCCCAAGTATTCCCATGTGGTACTCGACGTTAATCACAATCACATAATGCATCCAAATGCATTTTTATAATTTAAATTAATAAAAAATGTTCCAATATCATAAAACACTATTAAAAAAGGAAAACCCATTTGAAAAAAATAACCTAGAAAATCCATATGAAATATTAAAATCTGTTTTTAAGAATTTTTACAAACAGTTATACTGCACTCAGCAACCCCTATTTATAAAACTATCTTTAAATAGCCAATTTCATATCTGAACTGTTAAAAACTCATACAAGGTATACACATCAACCAAAAATAGATTAATTATAAATTAAACAAACATAAACCAATGGTATTGAAAGGAAACCCATGGAAAGAAACCCTAAATAGATACACATACTTCATAAATGTCCCCAAACTCATCGTCTTTGAAGATAACCACCTAGAATAGGAAATAGAAGGACTCACACACCATGTAAATTAGAAATCAATCCAAAACTGAATTAAACCCCTTATTTTCAACAATCCCACTATCTAGGGTTCAATAATTACATAGAAATGGATAAAAAAATAGGAGAAGTGGAAAATGAAGAAGATGATTCAATGTGAATGACTTAATTTAGTCTAAACCACCAATTATCCCAAGAGAATCTTAAAAAAAGAAGGTCTAAAAGATTAAGAATCAGGGGAGAGTGTTTTTTACTGATTTAAGTTGGTGAAATAAACCCTAAAACATATAAACATAATTGGATCATTTTGGTTAAAAATCAATATTTTAGTTTGTGGGAAAAGTTGAATAGTTTTTCTAAACAATTATAAAAACCATGTGTCAATCATGTGGGGGATACTACCACCCAAAATACTAGTTGTAGGGTTTCTCTAAAATTTTCATGGTTTGAAACACCATGCTAAATCATTTGGAATGTTCAATGCCTCAAACCAATCACCCTCACGTGGATAGTAATATGATTATAAAACCCATGTTTTAATTGAATTCTTTGGCACGTCTCCCCTAAAAACTAATTTATATCTGAAAATCATGAAAAATCTAAAAAAATACATTGAAAATTTAATTCCTAAAAACATACAGACTAGTGATCCATCATTTTTCACAAACTCCCCACCAATCCACTTTTTCCCCAAGAATGTTTGAAATATTCCTTATATGGTCATTGATCTATCTCAAAATCTTATTTATCTGACGTATCATGAATGTAAACACAATAAATCTCGATGATAGGGACCAATGGAATATATATACCATTGAGAACCATGTTATAATAATCTATGATATGAACCTGATGTGCAACAATGATGGCATCAGACTCAAACTCCAAATCATTCCACTCTGAAATATGATATGATTCTGGATGGTATTTTTTCTACTAGGAGGAAGGAAAGAAAGAAAGAATGAAGTTAAACTATGTTGTAATATATAACTGCTAGGATACATTCTAAACAATTTCTATATCTTAGTTTTTCCAGATATAGCGAGGTGTTGGTTTCCCCTACTTTCCCACAAGATGACGTCCCGGTTGAATAGATATCCAAAGAAACACTTTATCACTCACCTGAAACTCCAATGGGCGACAACATCGATCAGTGTATTATTTATAGAGAATATATGTTTTCCTTATCCAAAATGGAATAATCTGTATTATTATTGTTTATCTTGGATGAGAATATATCCCAGTAAGGAATTCTCAAACACATTTTCCCAAAAGAGGGGGGACAAGAACGACCACCCATTCAATTCCTCAAAAGGCCATCCTGATAAAATCATAATAATTCATGTTTAACGAAAACTAATCCAATTATAAGAGCCTTTACTATTATCCTTTTAAATCAAGAACACATACTCACAACACATCATTGAAATTCTATATGGTTTTCTCAAACTAAAAAACCACTAGTTAATGATACATGATTCTCAACATTAGTTATATTCCTATAGATTCTTGGATTTCCTTCCAAAACTATGAAGTGAAGTGGGAAACCTATTCTAAAAGAGTCTCTAAGGGAACTCCATAAATCCTAAAACCCACTTGAATATAAAATCATATGAGGTTCTCTGCCTTTATAAACTCTCTTGTGGGATGAAATTTGGATGGATACATCAATCAATTGAAAATAATCCTTATAAAATCATTACTATTCGGATAAAAATTTATACCAAAAAATCCATTAATATCTCATACCATGTCCACAATGGGATAGTAAGAGTATACAACAACCAAGAAGGTTACATGATCCCTACCTTAATCCTCTGGAGGTCAAACATCTAAAAACAATCCACCCTTACTCATCTCATTACGAGCCACTAATATTTGACCCTCAAGGTACAACAAATATTTCTCGACCAAAGGTGTCTAAACCACCTATAATGATAAACCTATTAAATCACATATTACCTCGTTATCAAAAAACCATCAACCGTCTCAAAAAAAGGTGAGTGTCATCGTGAAACCCTTACTAATCAATATAGGTATCACTAATAATTAGATAACTTCTAATCTAATAGAGCTCGAGTTCGGACATCTAATCACTCCAAAACTGATCAATATGAGAATTATTTACCAAAAAAATTGGCCAAAAAACCATCTCCAAATATGATGTAACTTCCAAACTCATATCAACATATAGGCTAATATGTTCCCCCCTCATCTTCTGATTCTTGATCAGCCTTTATAAATATATTCATGCTCAAATAATTAGTGACTACATTTTCCTTCTTGGGTGTAAAATAAATATCATGATCAAAAGTATGGTGATATTTTATCCAACGTATTTGTCTGAGGCTAATGTCCTTCATGGTAAAAATATACTTCAGTCTTTTAAGATATGAATAAACTGTCAAAAAACAACCAAAGAGATAATGTCTCTACGTCTTTATTGAATAAATTATAGATTTATAATCCATGTCTTGGGTGTGATAATTTTTTTCATGTGGACATAGAATTTGTGATACATAAGCCACTAAATAGTTATCATGTAGCAGAAAATGTACCAAACCCACACCAAAAGAATCCTAATATTCTTTATAAGATCATCCATAATTAGAAAAAAAAACTAGTTTTCATGTCAGAAATTCATGTAACTTCTCTAAGGAATGTTGGAACTTCTCATATCCTTTGAGCTTTACCCATTTCCTAGTTAAAGATTTAAAGGGAGGAGCTTTCCCAAGGAATTACTCGATGAAACATATATAATACCCAAACAATCCTAAAAATATTATGATCTAAAACACATTATTTTTATAGTCCCATGAAATAATTACTAAAACCATCTGCGGAACTACATAAATTATTATTATTTTAAATCACATGTCCCATGAAATTCAACTCCTGGATTCAAAATTAACATTTGGAAATCATGAAATATAGATGATGCTCAATCAATGATCCAAAGATAACCTCTAGATGCACAACATGATCCATAAATTTCTTGTAATATATCAATATATATTAAAAAACTCTATTTAGGGATTTCAATAGTGGTGTATGATCATGTTCATAATTTCTATAAACACCACATGTTCATTATAAATCCTAAATTGAATTACCAAATACAAGAATTGTCTATACAGGCTCTAAAAGGTGGAATTTTGAAAATAATCTTCCAAGAACCTCAACTGGGGGAACCCAGATCTTAATTTCACCTTTAAACCCAAAACTTATCATATGAGATAATAAATAGATCATTAAAAATGGAAAACATGTATTTATTCATTATAGACAATTGATTGAGATTTTTATAGTCTATTAAATGTTCAATGATTCCATTATCATTTTTTGAAAATAGAACTGGAAAACACAAAATTGAAACACTAGGGTAGACAAATCCACTACCATCGAGGTGCTTTATTAGAAATTTCATCTCTATCATCTTGTACGGATCCATCTAGTATGATGCAGATGAATTTGACTCTCATTTGGGAGAAAATTAATGGAAAAGTCAAAATATCACTAGGATAGGAACCCAGAGAAATACATGATAAAAACATCAGGGTGCCTTTCTAAACCATTTGGAGTCCACCTATAACACTCTTCTCTAAGGCATCAAACAATTGTACATAAAACAGTAATTAAATCTGACCCAAATAAGAAGAAATTGGCCCTACCCTTACAAATTTTGGATCCCACTCACCCTAAATGGGGTGAATGCTTCCTTTAAAAGTAAGAAGTTGTACCCTACAGTGGTATGATTCAATCAATTCCATCATTCTAAATTAACTTGTCCATGCTAATGGTAAGGTCACAATTTTTCATGCCCAATTTGAGAAAATTTCATATGAGTTCCAAAATGGAAACCAAAACCTGACATTCTGGGAACTTGAAACCATACTACTTCCTTCTACCCAATGAGGTAATAAAATTTATAAAATTATAATCATCTGTACCTAAATAGCGAGATAATACATAAGTTTTAGTGAGATAAAATAGTGGGATTCACCTAAATAAAAAAGTAGATTATGTTAAATAACTAATAAATACCATACCTTTTATAGTTATTTACCCAGAATTTGAATCCTCTAGTATAACCTTTATCACATGAAGATGATAAGAATTTTTATTACCTTGATCTCTCTCCATCTAGTAAGAATTACCCTTTCCATAAGGGTAAGAAGATTCATCCTTATTAGGATCTGAAAGAACCCAGGAAACCATTGAGAATGTGTAGCCTATATAACTACACATAGAGAAAGATGAATAAAGTTAGTCATGATGAAATAGATGTCCACATAGGTAGAAGACACTCAGATTATCTATAATGTTCATCCTATTATGTCCATCCTTACTACACAAATAGAATACAATAATTAAAACCCCCATAGACACCACTAGAGTTGTACTTAATGAGTACTGAGCACCCTTTCCACTTCCCTAGTGAGACTCTTCCTACTTCTAATTCTATTCCGAAGAAGAAATAAAAATAACTCCCACTAAAGAAACACCACGGAGACCTATCTTTCCAGTTATTTTTTCCTCTTCCATATCCACCATTTCAACTACCTATATAACCCCATGATATTTTTTGAAATATTTCTTTCTAAAAATTTAATTTATTTGACATATTATAACACAAGAAACACTGAGTTTATACAAACTATTAAATACTATTATAAAATTATAATTTAATTTGATAGTTATCACCAAGTCGGTGGGCCAGAATGGATGAATATAAATAACTAAATAATAAAAAACTTATGTTTTATATATGGTTAAAATGAATTCACCTACTATTAATTAATTATAAATTAAAATAAAAATCATTTGAAAATAAAGGATTTTTTATGAAAAATTGTTTTGATGCTGATGTTTCGAAATCTTTCTCCACGGTACGCTGCCTCCAAGTGTTCGTGTTCTCCAGCGGTGTACATACCCTAAATTCTTTCTTTCCAATGGCAGGGGCATTCATCAATTCATCAGCGATGTATGCTCCTTGATCAAATATGATGATGGGATGTTAGACCCTCCTTCCTTGGATTTCGCCTTATAATTTTTCACATTTCCTGGGTCTCCCTTATTTATTAAGATTTTTTTCATGAAACCGTTTCATGGTGCCATATATTTGGTGACACTAGTGAATTATGATTTATCTATCTATACATTCTAATGGGTGTATTCAGGGAAGTAACCTTCGGGCAAGGAGGTAGTATTATTGGGAATATATGAGCATGTCTGGATGTTAGAACATTAGAGAACGTGTATTCTTCTAAATAAGAGGGGTTTTAATGGTCATGTAAACTTGAATCACCCCTCTTAGATCATGAGTTATTTTATTCCAATGGAATTTTTTCTAAGGTTTTCTTCAAGAATATCATGTTTAACATGAGTTAGGCCATGAGTTTAATTTCTAGAGGAGATGGGATGTGGTTAACCAGAACATCCCATAGAGCTGAAGTGGAGGGGTGGATCCCTAAGAGGGATAACCTAGAATGTTTATCAAATGGATGTATTAGAATGCCCAATGACAGAGGATCTAAGGTGGTGCATCTCATAAAGGGATAGTGTCGCACCATGAAGGAGTATATCCTTAGGACATAAAGTATTTCCTAGGAAAAAATGAGAATGGATTAGAGGGGTGTACCCCATGGAGGGGGCACCATGGTTTATGATTGATTGGCTTTGAACAATAGGGAGGCTTCTTACACACCATATATAAAATATAAGAATCAAAACCCACATATATTGAAGTGGTGGTTTGGGGATTATACAAGTCTAGTTTTCCATCAAAATAGGATCACTATCAGTTATATGAATGTGGATTGTGTGGGGATTATGTGTGGTTAGCTGCCCTGGTGCTGAAAGATGTTCTGATGGTGGGGATGGCCTGATGTAAGTGAGATGTGGCGGCTAAGGTATGAATCAGAATGAATATAGAGGATGTTATAATAGAATTTGATGGAATATGAACAAGGATAGTTTGTTAGGTTTGATCCTTAGAGAGGATTCCTACATACCACATAGATTAGGAATCAATGTATACATAGTTCGGAGTGGGGAAATGTGACACCTAAGGAGGTGAATCATGAAAATGAAATGCATGGATATGGACCCAAAGTATCTGTGACCTATGAGAAATTTCATTATCCTCTTAAGAAAAAATGACTCTTGGAAATGACTAGGATGGGAATAGATGATTGTCCATGATCCTTGGGGGGATTCCAACATACCTTGTTTAGAAGACACGGATAAAATACCTTGTATTTCTTGTATCCCGTGTATTATAACATTATACTGTAAGGGAGAGAAAGAACAGACATGATTAATAAAATTTCATTCTTGATCCTCAACTAAGTATCCTACATACCCTAATTAGAAACACGGGATCATAACCCAATTAGTTATAATATTTTAGGATTACAAATTTTTAGTGGATTTTGGAGGTGGAATTTATTTCTTACATCCGGATGTATTCATTTAAAATTATGTGTCAGAATCACTAATAACCACTAAACCCACGTGGTTCATACTCGGTTTGAGAAACAAGTGGATTCAGTTGACCAGAAAGTCATATCATGAATGATACATCAGTGAGGGATGGTGTGGGGCATACACATATAAGATGCCCATGACACTAAATCCAAAAGGGAGAGGGATTGAGAGTTGAGAGTAATTGATGACCATCCCACCATTGGTCATTATGTATAGAGGAGAAAAGGAAGGTAAATAGTGATACCTTCTACAAGAATGGTTAGGGGATTATACTATGATGCCTACCCTTCCCCTCGAGGTGGACATCGTTACAAGAAAGGAGGATCTCATTCTATGTGAGGTAGATCTCACTTCCAGGGGAGGAGTAGGTATGGAGAATGACTGAGGTGGGGAACCCCATTTGAATTTCATGGGGTGAGGCTATAATTTATCTTTATGTGATGAGTACAATGGAATTTGGCAGTTTAACGTCCTTCAACCTAGACGTGGAGGACTAGTTCCTCACCCCCAGACATACATGATGGATACCCACTCAAACCTAAAGAAGGGAAGGCATCAACAATGTTATATAGTAATGTGGTGGATGATTGGTCAATTGTGGGGTTTATGTTATTATGGCTATTCCAAAAATAAATAGAAATTAGTGTACCTATGCCATAAAATTAAGAGTTTGGACATTGCAATATGGGATCTCCCATTAGGGACTAGGAATCACTCTATAAAATCCTATAGCTACGCATGGGATATGTGTACAAAATACATTGGAGGAATGCAGAAGAGGTTCTCAAGCATTGATCTTTAGAGTATAAGTATCTAATGGATCAATAGATAGGAGGTACATGAAGAATTGGGGGCTTACACATTAAAATAAGGAGAATACGTGAAATATGAATGTGCATAATGGTATTAAGTTGAAGAAATAAGGGTATTTTTCATTCAAATGGCTAAGGTGCTTGATGTGGGAAATGATAGACTTTTGTGTGCACCTTCCTTAGGAAAAAAAGAAAATAGGAGAGGGTCAAGCCCTTGTGGGCCCATTCAAAGGGGGACCCATGGGAGACTTATCACACTAGATCATATACCTTGAATCCATGACATGTGTGTGGTCGTAGAAGGGGTTTTATTGTTCACACGGGAGAAATAGTTTGGGTTCTTAATCGTTACCCCAAAAGAGAGGGTACAATTCTATTTATAAGAAACATTATTCGTGGTAGCGTGGGAAAATGGTTGTGTGGAAGATAGAATTTGAAATCACATTGATTGTGTAAAATCGTTATTCCATATTCACTATTACGTGCATTCCTCTATACTTCAATGTATATTTCTTATACATATTCAGGTATAGGAGAAAGAAGATATCTGTTAACATCGGATTGGCCATGGAATAACCTTCCATGTGGGTATCTATATTATAAAATCTTATACGATCTTATTTGTTCCACAATTGGACTTCTATGAATACTCTATTTAGTTTAATGGTGCCTTTAGTTTTCTAAAATATTCTCATTTCTAAACTCATGTAGAATTTAGTGACAAAAAATTCCCACCCTCAGAATCTAAGCTGCAAGGGAAAGAGAAGGTTGGGTTTCTAGGGAATCTCGGAAATGTATAGCACATTATTAGAAGGAATTACAAAATGTATAGTTGGTTTTTATGGTTCCTTTCATGAACACGAAGTACATGGTCCCCACCTATAAATATCTAGGTGTTCATAGGCACAAAACATTGACCTTCCATATGACAAGATAATTTCTTCTCATGCATGTAAGGTTCTGATTCATAGGTAGAATCCAAAATATGGGTCGATTCATTATCTGTAACAACTAAATATTTCACGCACTAGACATGACCATATTTTTAAAATCCAGTATCAATTATTATGCACAACTACACATTTTTTGCACAACCTTTAAGTCCTATTTGAATCATTCTTACAGTCTTCAAAATTCATTTAAAATGGCTTTCGAACAAAGTGATGTTGAGAGAGATGCCGCCAATGATGCACGAAGGAAAGAAATGATCGGGAATCCAAAAACTCATAATACCATAAGGTTACTATCAGATAATCATATGCTCTTAATAATAGTTACACAACCCCAATAGGATTATTTCTTAAGAGACAGTCTCACACTATAGAATTTCAGGATGTTAGATGAAGTATTCATCCTTAGCATTGAGACTGACACATAGTGGTTGTGGGTTACACGTGAAGATATCCATTTATGGTACAACATCACAAACCATGACCATCATACCATGGAAACTCAAGAGATGGCTATCTATATTTATCTAAGGATGAGGAAAATAAAGGGGAATGTACCAGTGTCTGAAGATTTGTTTTCTAACTACTCATGCCCCTTCTAGAGTACCATAACTGATGAAAATGATGGATTCCATTAAGTTTGGGACCTGAGGTCCAGGGGGTTCTTTGAGTGAATCGACATGGGCATTTTGGTTTTTCCACATATTCAAAGAGTTTGGAGAAGAGATATGAGAAATTGTGTAGTTCAAAGTCGTATATACATCGAAATTTCACTTCTACCTCCAACAGGAACTAGTGTCGGAGTTATTCTTCTGGTGGTCCCCACACACAAAAATTTCCCACCTCTTCCATGGGGAGGTCACTATTATTCTTTGTTAAATCCACTACATTTTGGGAATTCCATTAGAGGTACTTCAATATTATGAATTCCCACTGACATAGAACATCTTAGAGAATAACACACAAACCTCCATTTTCACATGGAATCTATTGGACTTGGTAAAGGAGAGGCTAAAGATCAAGTAAATTCTTGAATACATCTCATACAAAATGTGGTTCATATTATTGCATATGTGGGGTGATCATGTGAGGATGTCAAGATGAGGGGGTAGTGCTCAACTTCATCACAAAGGGGAAAAGTCGAATTATTCTGGGTGATCCTAAAACCAAGAGAATATCAGTCATGGGGATTTAGTGTGAATGATATCTGGGACCCAGCGGTGTGAAATGATGCATTGCATGTTCCCTTCCTAAGTGGTTTTCTTCTTCCAATGAGGGACCCAAGGATGGGGGTCCATCTGAGGATGCTATTAATGGATATTATCATAGAATCCCGTAATAAGGCTACTCTAAGAGCGTGTATATTGGCATGGTTGTACAGTATTCTAGGTCACATCTCGAGGGGAGGCATGAGTAAGATTATTTTTGGACTATTCTATATCCTCAATGGGTGAATTATAGCACATTTTACTGAATATGATTTCCTAAATTCCATTCATCCTCCTAGAAATGGCAAGAGACTATATTTTAAAAAAAAAATTGTGTATGTCCACTTATGCTAAATAAATAAGGGATTAAGATCCGTATTGGAAATCATGGAAATTTCAATTTACATCCCTTCCTCACCCTGGTTGGATACATGGAGGACAACCTATGAGGTCCACTAGAGAAAAGAGAATATCTACAAATTATTAGCGGTGAGGTGCTAGTATAATAGATTGATGGAATTATATTTTTTGAGCCATACATGCCATCACACTTTGCATAAAATTTTGGGTTCCTATAAGGAATGCTAAAGAATTTTAAAAAGTGGTCTGGAAAGAGAATCACACTTGTATCATCCAACAGTTGCGGTGCACGTTTATAGCTTCCAGATTTGGTGAAATAATCACACTTCCCCCATTTATGGTAATATCGGCCTACCAATTGAATATTAAGATCACTGGGTTTTGGTATATTAGAACAAAATCCTACAAAAGTGAATTCGGTAGATTAAAGTGGAATGTGTGGAGTTTGGGTGGAGATAAATTTGGGGATCTATGACATCATGTGCTAGAACCTCAATGCTATGAACATCACATTGTGTGGCCACACCAACACCATCTAGGGAGGGTTGGTCCCAAAGGTCACCTTGTGGACCATATAGAGAATCCCTAGGGAAATAAATACGGAAAATTCTATTGGAAGATGATGATTCCATTTTCCCAACATTGTGTTCTATGTGGATAATTTTGTGACAATTGTTTTTATCCAAGGACCAACAGTGAATAATTATCTGTACTGGGGTTGATCTTCCAAAATTCGGCACATTCTGGTAGTGGAAAGGTTGAAATTTCATCACTGACATGCATACATGAAGTTCATGTATGCCTATTATTGTCAATGGGGGAAATATATATGACTACATCTCCTAGTGAAGGAGATTCTTCATCAAGAGGATAATCCCGAAAAAATTCCACCAGACGATCATGGTGATAACAAAAAATAATATGATGGAGAAGAGGAAGAAGTTGAATAAGAAGAAGAGGAGGATGAGAATAAAGAGCCTAGTAGTAAGGAATTACAATGGAAAGTGGTTCATCTAGGGAGTCCATGGGAGAGTGGTGAGAGTGTTGTCTCTGATGAGGGACTCATCGTGCTTTTCCAAGTAATCTATAACCTACACCTTCTTAATCCCTTCTATTATCATAACTTTGGTCCACTAACCAAACCATCTATTTTGTTGGATTTGGTTGATTTTGACCAAGGATCCCCACTATAGGGGTGATAATGTGCCAATGTATGTAGAGATACGTTACCTTAGGCCAACATCCAGGTCTGGTCTAGATAATATGCCGATTATGGATGAGATAGCCAGAGGTCGGCTATCAGAGTTGCAAAAAGAGCCAACATTAGAATCCCAGGTTGTTCCCACAACACATAATGAGAATAATCTGATAATAGAGTTCAAAATAGATGAGGGGTCTCCCATGTTGGATGTTCTTGTGGTGACTTCGGTACTTGATCCAACTACACTCAGTTCTTGTAAGATTTTACCTTCATTTACACATACCCATCACTTGAGGATCTGGTCAACTGAGGTGTCTATTTTATGCATTGAAAATAAGAATAAAATCATAGAAAACTAATGTGTATGGGATATCTATAGGATCTCTCCTGACAACTGTACTTGTTTGTGAGGAGAAGTTCACTCATATTAATCTAGACACGGAAGCATGTGAAAATGAGGTTGTGGCTACGGGTGATTCCACTGTAAGGGAGGAACCTGAAACTGGTGAGGGAAAGGATATTGGGGAGTAAATGAGAAATGATGGTCACCCACATGTCATAGATCTGAGTTCCTCAAAGAGGATACTGGTGGAAGATCATGTCACAGATCTTTTAGTGATCAATCTTGAATACAAACCTACATACCTAGAGGATTTGGATGATTCTGATTTGATCATAGCTGAGGAAATCCACTTGATGTGTAATAGTGTATGGAAGTGAATCAAGTATTTTTTTGATGCCCAGAAGGCATAATGGATAATCCAATGGGGTCACACCACACCAAGCTTCCCATTCACTATGCCGGATGGGTGGATGCTCGCAATCCTGATGTGAAGATCCATGAATACCATGATGAGAAGATGAAAGATAATAGTCATCACATTGACACCACCTAGTGCCTAAAGAAATATTGTAGTAATTGGAAGATCGAGGACACCATGAAAGAAAATCATCACCTAGATTTATAGTTGAATGAGAATTCCTATTTAGTCACCAATCAATCAAAGCTCATCGCACGAATGTAGGTCCACCTGGAAGAGTCCCAAGAGTAGCTGATGGAGGCAAGTCGTCACGTATCTAACCATCGAGCTGAGTGAGACCGGTTGTAGATCCAGGATGATGAGCTCTATACATAGTACATTGAACAAGAGAGGGAGATTAGGAAGTGAAAATAGAATCTAGAATATACATGACAGATATTTTGAATGTTGAAGGATTCCATTATAGGGAATGATACGTAAGGTATCTGTTTTTTCCAAACATTTGAAACATACTTTCTTACTTTCATGATTTTTTCAAAACTGCATGAATAGAAATATTTATTTCCCATTTCAATTACTATACCTTGATCATATATATGATGTAACTAAGGATAATCCTATATTCTCTCATGGGTCATTCACGATGTGAGAAAAAAGGGACGAATAAAAAATTTCACTTTGTATGAGAGTGATAGGTAATAATCAAATACTTAGGTTCTAACCTTTATGAGTATCCACCCAAAGGATTTATGTTGAGAGACTTTAGATGGAAAATTTGTGTCTTATAATAGAAAACATTCTATTCCCAAATTTCTCTACTGCACGAGCGGGATAACTTCAATGTTTTTGGAATCAATTTTTGAAAAAGGAAAATGGGAAGTGGGAATCCCAATTCCAAACATTCAAAACTCAAGGGGGATGTCATCATGATATAGGGATACTTCTAACTATATTTGAGACACTTCATCTCAATAAGATACCTTGGGAGGGGGAAAACAAACAAGGGTCAACCACATACCATGTTCAAAACACGACACTTGTCTTGAAATGTTGTCCAATGTCTTCAAGGGAATTCTACTAGGATGGTAAAGAAGCTGATGTGGCATAGCCATTCCATTAGGGGGTCCCATTAGATGTGAATGATTATTAGGATCTAAATAAGGGTAACATGAAGTGTGGGGTGGAGTGATGGAATGGTCATAATGATTTCAACACAATTGAAATTATTCCACCATGACTAATGAAAATTGGTGTAGGCATATTGGGATGAACAATGATCAAACCCATCTTCCAAAAAAGAACCTCTCTAGTGATCGAATATGATTCCTTGCCATTTTACATCATCATAAATAAGGATGACACATAGCACATCTTAACATCATGTGATCAAGATGTGTTTCACAATTTAAAATCACATGACATGGGTGTTTCACATAGTTTAAGGGTATATTTCCTATACCCTAAGACTATAAAAATTTATGTTCCTAGAATTCTTAAGTGGTATGAAGAAAATAAATTGAATTTTAATGAGTCCATGGAGTCCCAAATATACACAAGTATTAGGGGACAGACGAGAGGAAATCACATGTGATACAAAAAGGGGTGAAATCACAATAATGCTTTCAGTTTATGGGCATAATGATTGTATGCAAATTAGGTATGGGGCCCCAAAAAATCTAATAAACTTGTGGTTGGTCCTAAGAAATAAATCCCATGTGTCTCTACATATCCCATAAGGATGGGAATCAATCTCCACATAGTTATGGAAACCTAGTGTTGTTGGAGAACAACACAGGCAGGGGCAGTCCTCTCTGGTGAGGAAGACGAAACATCCCATAATTATCATGGGGAATATTATGTTCATAGGGTTTATACATCGATGTTATTCTAATTTGGTATTTGCAGTGCGGTGCTACGATAAACCTAATATAAATGAGGCTAAGGGGGACCAAATCCATATAACACGTCTTGGAAGGGAATAAAGTCCATCATCTCTTAGTTTATAATCATAGAGTTTGGACAAAAAGGTGGGGTAATCCTAAAGGAAGAGGTGTAATGTGGTGGAAAAACAAACATGATGTGAATGAGTACAAGGAGGATAGTACACATGACATATGAATTCATGAGGAAGATTGCACACAGTTTAAAGTTCTAGAGCTTAGACTAGATATTTTGTGATTGGGACCAAAGACAAAGTGTTTGGGAATTCCTATGCATTTCATAAGGATGGTAGTCAAGCCTCACATGGTTCTAAAATCCCTTACACGTTAACATGATGTTGTTAGCATGAGAATGTTTTGATATGTAAAATAGAAATCACAGGGCGGCTGGATCCAAAATCGATGATCTAGGTGTCACTATATATCCCCTAGGTATGGGAATCATGAAATGTGTAGTTTTGGAAATGTGTCATGGTGGATGGCCAGTGATATTCGTTATTGTTTCATGTAGGTATGACTCATACACATAGATAAGAGACATTAGATACTTCTTATTTTTTTTATTTCTTCACATTTATAGTGGATGAACTAGGATGGAATTTCAGGGGGTCACCATAAGAATGAAGACATGTTTATGCCTTAACAAGTGGCATGGTGGATAAATAGTTCCAAGAGTGATTCCCTCTCATGAAATAACTACACAATTTTGTGTTTTTTTCATCACATGGCCAGGATTATGATGTTATAGTATATGTTCTTATGAAATGACCAACCTGTTCATTTTAACATCGTGCGACAAGACACTAGAGGAGGTGTTCCAAGAGGAATGTTCATAGAATGACTGTTGGAAACCCAATAAGTGAAAGGACTATATAAGTCCACATTAAAACCTATAATCCTGAGAAAACCATGGAGGAATTCTTAGTTTATGGTCATAGAATTTGGACCATAGGGATCTTCGTTTAAGGTCATAGTGTTTAAACCATAGGGATCCTAGTTTATATTTGAATAGCTTCGACAATAGGTATCCTAGTTTATGGTTGTAGAGTTCAGACCATAGGTATCCTAGTTTAAGGTCATAGAGTTTGGATCATAGGGTTGCATAACTTTTCTATGTGGGTAAATACCCAACAGAAACACCTAAGCCCATGTGATCCATGCTCAGTGTGGGAAACAAGGAATGATGTTAGGGTTTCCCCATCATATGTAGAAGTTTACAACATGGAATATTCTCACTCGTCATGTGAAGATGCATGAAGGAGAAAAACCAAGGGTGATATAGTTCCACTAGATCATAAGGAATTAGAAAGGATTCAAATTAAATATTTTGAAGTCCTAATTAGGGAAATGGAGACTAATGAGAAGCATCACTACTAATGATTATTGCAATGAAGGATCCAAGAACATCACTATTCAAAAGTGATGCGTATAAATATAGAATAAACTATTGAATAAATTATGAAAAACTGATTTGATGATCATTGTTGAAAATCCATTAGAGTGACTTCCTATAATGGGAGGTGAGTCGAAGCGGCATGAAGCCATTTCCATTAGGGGGTCCTTCCGGAAGTTCAAGGTGTTGGAAATGTAAACCTAAAATGAATCAAAGTGTTGAGAAAAGTTGGAATGTTATCTGTGTACATATTTTTACTTTCAATATAATGCCTTTTTGTAATAGGGGATGTCAGTAGTATCACCCAACTGATCCCATGATAAAAAAATAGTATAAGGTCCTATTTATGGGACCATGGATGCCCATATTAACGTCATGTTAGTTTAATGTATTCATATATTTAACATTATTCAGTATGGATGAAAGGGCAATGTAGTTTACCATTGTGTGAATATGAAATTAGGGGGAAAGAGGTATCCTGAAGGGGAAGTGTCTATCTTGGAAAAATATTGATGACATGAATGAGGCCATAGGGCCCCATACCACACCACATATTCCTTAGAGAACCATGAAGAGGCTCATAGTTTATGTTCATAGAGGTTGGACCTGAGGATCGTGTGGCTACTCCATATGGGTACAAATCCTTCCAAGACTCCTAGGACCATATGAACCATAACTAGTGTGGGATTCAAGGATTGATGTTAGGATTCCACCATCATATGTGAGCACACAAAAATGGAAAGAAAATTCTAATTGGGATAGTACAAAGCATACTAACATTCTCACCCAACATGCTCGGATGCACAGAGGGACAACACAAGTGGTGTTTGTGATCAAACAAAACAAAAGTACATGGAAATGTGAATTAATATGCCCTATATATAAAACACAATGAGACTATCATGAAAATGGAGGATAACTCTTTACCTTGTTCGAAACCAAACGTCCATAACATCTTATCAGGGATTGGAAAAGGAAAATGAGGGTTGAACACTGAACATGTTCGAAACACATGACCTATCTCAAAATGATATACAAAGAATTCTTGGGAATTGGCCTAAAATAGTAGGAAACCACATTTGGTATAGCCAGGTCATTAGGGTTCCCTTCAGATGTGGAAGAGAATGAGGAACTACATAAATGGAAACATGAAGTGTGGAAATGGATTGGGAGAATGACCCTATGCAATCCAACACTCCAAGTACCATACCACTATACAATCAAGTATGTTGGTGTGGAAGATCTTTAGGTGGGATCAGATCTACCTTAAAGGATCAAATTATATTGTAGGGTATTGAAAATAGTTTAAGGTCATGTTTCTAGGACCATAAGCTCTTAGTTTATGGTTATTGAGTGTGGAACATGGGTTCCCAGTTTAACATCATGTGTGGGGGGCTTTCTCGTATGGTTTAAGGTCATAAATTAATGATGAATATTTCACTCTGTTTATAATCATGTGACTAGGATGTATAAATCCCAAAGGAGAAGTGTGTGGTGCAGAAAATAATCCAATGGGAATACGGGAAAAAATTCCACCCCACATGACACTCTCAAAAGTGGGACTCATGCCAAAAATCAAAAACGTGAATTTTTTATCCTATTTCTAGGCCTTGGGATTAGACGTCTATGTGTCACTATATATCCAATAATTATGGTAATCAATCCATACATATTTCTAGGTATCTTTGTAGTTTAACATCTTATGATAAGTATATAGATGGTATGAGTTCATTGAATGGAAAAAGGTGTGGTATGATACTATATCCCAAAATGAATGAGGAAAAAAGAGATCCACACCACACCGCACATTTTTGTGGGGGGAAACCCAAGCAAGGGGATAAAGGTTTTTGTAATTACACTATTGGGATAGGGGATGAGATGTACGATTTTTTTAACTTTCCCATATGTATGGGAATCAAGCTACTAGTAGTTCTGGAAGATGGAATAGAAGATGGCTACTGCAGAAAAAGGGGGTCATATTCTCTGAAATGATATTATCGTAGTTGTTACACAGTTTATTATCATTTCACTAGGATTCTGAATATCTTATGATAAATTCATTTAAATCATACCGACTAAAGATGAGATGTGTAGTGTGGCACAATGAGGCAACCAATGTGAATGGGGACTAAGGAGGTCCTGAACCCACCCACAAATTCCTAAATGATACTCAAGCCAATGGGCCAAAGGATTGAGATTTTGGATCAGTGGATGGGCCTAGAGAAAGATTCCTAATCATAACTATGTATCATATAAGAATGGGTATCACTCTATAATTAATTATATAATATTTCCTGCTATATGGTGAGTGTCAAGGGGAAATGTCTTATTAGATGAAGACATCATAGCACATTGTAGTTTGTTTTCATATATCCATGATTTTTAATACGTATTCTATCATCATACAAAATAGATGGGGGCTGTTATGTAGTTTTTAATTATGAAACAAGGATGCTGGAGATATTATATTATTTTCATATATCATAGACGATAAGATAAGGCTTTAAAGTAGAAATAAGATGTGTGGTGCCATGAAGCAACCTAATGTGAATGGGGACCAAACTGGTTCACACTACACCACACATTCCAATGAAGAACTCGCACATAGTTTAACATCATAGGGGATGAAGAAAAATGTCTGGGAGAGTTTGTGGATGTGCCCAAAGACAAAGTGTCTGGGTGTCGCTACATATCCCGTTAAGATAGAAATCCAGCCACACTTAGTTCCATAATTTTGTGAACAATAATGTAATGTGAAAATGATGTATAAAATAGTTTAATGTCATGTAGGATAGATTAATTTTGCATCATGATGGACAAGGGGCACTTTCCTTTTAAGGACATGAATAAAAGACCATCAATGTTGTGCAGTTTAATGTTTTACAAGTAGGACACAACAGTTTAACATCATCTAAGATGTTGTTTCATGTAGTGTATATTCATGATTCCTAGACCATGTAATATATTAATGTTGTGTAGGATGATATGGGTATTATTTTAAGGTCATAGATCATGGAAAAATGGGACCATTGTGAATTTTATCATCATACACCCATGATGCAGATTGCTTGAAAAGTTCAATGTCATGTAACGAGGTAGAATAAGAAGTTTAATATCATTTGGGATGAGAAAAAAAGTTTAAAGTCATGTTTCTTTGATGAAATAGCTCATATTTTACAATCATATATCTCAAACCTATGGGGAACTGTCTAGTTTATCATCATGCAGGACAAGAAACTGCGTTCATGCAATGTACTATTTAAGGAACATGGAATTGGTTGGAGGCGTAATTCACCCACCATCCATGGTTGTCAAAGAGTATCAAAGCTCGGTCCTTCCCATTTGGGCTCCAACTTTTTTGGTTTCCTTCCAGGTATAATCAGTGTTCGGAGATCCAAAATATTGTAACTTTTAAAGGAAGGAGTGAAGAACAAATATTTCTTTGAAAGATCTATCAATCCTATTCAAGTGCATAAAAATTATTCAAGGCCTTATTATTTTTCTTATTGAGAGATTCCAACTCATCCAGATGGTATTTTTCTACTATTTCTGACATTTTTTGATCATACACATCTGTACAGATTGATGGAACTAGAAT
This sequence comes from Viscum album, assembly GCA_963277665.1. Lineage (NCBI taxonomy): Eukaryota > Viridiplantae > Streptophyta > Magnoliopsida > Santalales > Viscaceae > Viscum > Viscum album. Next base: position 1,473,695,763 of record OY728158.1, read on the forward strand.
CACGATAGGAAGGACTGCCTCTATTCCCTACACCATGGAATGTGGAGTCACCTAGATGGACATAGTATTAATCATCTTATAATCCTAGAGATTGTTGGGGAGCATGTATGGAAAATTTATCTTGTTATGGACCACCACCGTCTACAAAAGTTTGCAGATGGTTTTTCTAAACAACTCAATCTATCCATTTTTTATGCATTGTAGCAAAAAATGAAGTTGCACTGGATAATGTACTTGGCATACAAATTTTTGAACTCAGATGCCTAGAAGTTTATGTCATTATCTGTTTGAACACCATGAAGAACCTCAATTCTATGGATGATGTTGGATCTCATGAACTCAAAGATATACCAGGACATGACGTCCAACCTAGGAATAGGTTCTTCCCACTTGGAAAATTAATCTATTGCAGTTAGAATAAAGATTCCCTTGCGAGCTATTAGGTGGGGGTATAGTCCCACAACAATGAGTCTATAGACCGTAAAGGGCCTAGAGTACTTTATAGAATGGAAGGGATCTTGAGGTCAATGTATAAAGTTTGTATGGATTTGACAAGCATGGAACCTCTTTGAGAATTTTATATAGTTGTGGAACATGGTGGGCCCAAAAGTATCCCAACCATCGAATGTTGTGGTTGATCTTCATTACATCCTAATGAGTAGCAAAATAACTGAAATGAAATTCCAGTATTACCTAGGGAATCTAGCCTCATTGAATTTAGTAGATTTGAATTCCATAAAACCTACATTTTTGGAGAGTTTTTTCTTTGATGGAACCACTTTGAATGGTGTATTGAACCGCACAGTGAAGCATTCACTCATGTTTGGCTCCATCTGATGGAAGATTTTCATGATAGAGATACTCGATGAAAGGAGTTGTCCAACTGAAGGTTTCTTCTTATAAAGATGGATCTATAGGACTCGATGTGGAAGAATAGATAGTAAGGTGGTTTACCGTCTATTTATTGTCTTCTTTTAAACCGACCCTGGTGATGACTCTTTAATGCACCACATTAATGCCCAAATCTTCATGGTCATAATTTATGAGAAAATTATATAAACCGACTTGGGAATTAGCTCAACCATTCTATAAATAGGTAACATGAGTCACCTCCAGATGATAAAAGAACTGGTTCATCAGATGGTGAGTATTCTTGATAAACTTCACGAGAACAGGCTTTCTACTGATATAATCATGGTTAAATTGTTTTATGAATAGATCAGATTTCCCCTTCATATGCACATGGAGAACATCAATCTTAAGGAGGAACTCAAGCCTATTGATGTGATCCTAATACTCTACCTCATTGGTGGTGTATCCCTCTCATAGTAATAATGAATAATTTACAAAATCATGTGTTGTTGTGATGAAAACAATTCCCAAGCCTACTGTGTTGATCTTCGGATCATTGTCCTTTCTACCAGTGGGATATTTGAATTCACCCTGAAAATGAATCTTCTAACACTAAAAAAATTATACCACTAAGAGAAACTCCTCATCCGAAAAATTCATATCCTGATACTACTCATTGTGGATTCAATAAGCATCGAAAAAAATTTCTATGTTTGACCCTTGATGTTCTTGTCTTTTGTGAATATGATTTCAAACTACTGAAGGATCATTTCCCAGCAAACTAGTCGAGCTATCAACATGGGAAAATTTTGACTGAACTTTAGTGGATCCACATGGGAAACCTATTTTATCTTGTGAGAATATACGTGGTGTCCTTCAATTTTAACCACAAAAACTAGTGTAATGCAACTCTTCTTATTGGGAGAGTATCTAGACTCTATGTCGAGGAACATGCATCTATGATAGTACAAACTGGTCTTTGTCCCTTCATGGTTCTTTTGGGTGGGAATGTTGTTGAGGGATCATTCTAGGTGATCACATAATGGATAAGTGGATTCTCAGATATGACTAGCATCAAAACTGGATGCTTCATTATAATCCACTTGATTTCCACAAATGATTTCTGGCACTATTTACACCATTGGTACACAACACCTTTCATTATGAGATTAGAAACAGTCTTGTAATTTTCAGATAGATTTGTGATGATACGGTGTATGTAGGCTATGCGGCCTTGAAATCCTCATATCTCATGGAGGCTTCTCTAAGGGGGAATCTAGAAGATGGTCTTGATCTTCTTGGTGTTGATCTTGATGCCTCTATACCTAAAAATTAATCCAAGTGAATTCATAATGTTCACCCTAAAATAAAATTTCAAGGGGTCCATCTTCATACTGTGGGAGTGGATGAAGCCTAACACAATCTCAATATCCTTGAGATGGTCCTGAAGCTGGATTATTTGACCAACAAGTCGCCCATGAAGAATTACTGAAGTATCAAGAGGATTGGTTTGAGGGTACAGTGATAGGTATACTGATAGGTGGCTCCTGAATTATTATAACAGAAATGCATTATCAGATGTAAGAATGTACCATGTGACACTCTAATGTCAGTGGAATATTCATCTTCGAGAGACATTCAGATATGATTATACCTAGATTAGATATCCATAAAAAATATATCCCTGAACCTAGTGGGGGAATCGATCAGAAACTTTGTCTCTATAAGGGTAAAATCATCTATTAGATAGAGGAATTTGGGATCCAGTAAGTTGATACAGACTCTGATCTGTCTATTCTTCTTCCTAATGGAAATTATGTTGGCCAAAAACCTACTGTAATTAAATTCATTGATGAATTTGTATTTGATGATATTATTAAATCTTTCATGAACCATATAACCATGATATAAGTGAATTTTCCTTGAAGTCATTCTTGAATGTGTGATGACTCATCGGGAGAACAATATAGTGTACAGTGACTTTAGGATCTATCCCTAGAACCTCATCATAAATCTAGGATAACATATCATGATGCTGCTTTAGGAAATCATTATATTTTTGTTGTTCCACTACTGGCATGACTAAAGTGATCATCATCAAGCTCAGATCTATCTCAGTTCCAAGATTAACCTATACCAATTCATAGACAGTTGTGGATATTCCTTCTTCAAATGAAGGAGGAGAATCATAAAATTCCACTTCATCATCCTAGGTGAGAGGATCATTAGGAGGAGGCAATTATTATGGGTTAGATGACCCTGGAGAAACGCTGGTAATGGCTTGAGTAGTAGTGGAATATTCATCAAGAGACTCCTATAATGCTGAAAACTTGGAAACAAATGTTTTCAAGCCAATTACATCATAAATTCAACCGAGGGTCCCATGATTAATCATTTCAATGTTTTTTTGGTTGGTCTGTTTTGACTTATCCCAACATGGAGAAATAAGAAGGTATGGTGTACTTCTATAGCTAAGGGAAAAACATCTCGAAACCTTACAAGGGTAAGAGGCTCTGGGATCACTATAGTCAATCATGTGTAGGAGTATGAGGTAAACATATGACATTTCTTATAGCTGGTAACATGTCCCCACCACATATAAGAAATAATGAATCCTTGTATAATGTCTTGGGTGGTGGCCTTCATCCGGTGAATTAGGAGGACAAAAGAATCTTCCATGTTTGTATAGGGGTCAATAAGAATGGTCGTGTGGTCATTGACATTGTTATGAACCCATTTTTCCTTTATCTAGTAATATTCAGGATCCAAATATTGGGCTTGAAAATAGGTGAAAGGAAATTAATCAAATTGTATCATGATAAATTGACTATGGAGTGAGAACATGAGGAATTGGTGATACAATGAGAGAATTATTTCATGTAGATGGAGCCATGGTATTCCCATCTTCACATTATAGGAGGTATACTATGAGATAACCATAATCCAAGTGCTTTCAATCAGGCCATTGAAATTGGTCTATATGTTCTTTTTTAAACATGGCCTTTTCTTGATCCAGAAATAACCTATAATGTTTATGTCAAAGGGACATAGATTTTCTACAATTAGCGCCGGATTGTACAGCGCCTGAGTCAAGATGATATTGATCATTGAACCTGTATCCATGAAACAACAACTCACTTCCATACCATTGAACTAACCTACAATTTACAATAGCCAAATGTTCCGCTCAACAAGGAATCTCTCACCTTCTCTGGATAAATAGATAATACAGTAGAATTCTGGCAACACTATGTATTCTACATGGAATGTATCATGTTTTACAATATCTACCTCAAACTATAAGTTGTTCTTCAAGGATTCTGTGAGGAATTCTTATATATATTATGATTGATAGAGGTCTTCAAGATTTCATAGATTATTTAGAATTTTTGAGGGGTGCTTAATCACAACATACATTTGTTACAAGCATGCATTCCTACCGACAATAGTTTTCTCATTTATAAGATGTATGATAGGATTTGCCAGCTGAAGTAGTGGATTCCTTCTAGTGGTCAGCATATATTATTGCATACTAGTCGAACCCCACAAAATTCCTATAGGATTAATGTCAGATGATATATTCATAGACAAAGTGGAACTTTAATGATCATGATGTAGTTGTTGTGGATTTTTCTAATAGAGTTACACAAACAGTGGATATAGTGAATCTAATAAGATGGGTTGGGTGGTACGTGCCCGTTCGGATCTGCACTGAGCCTAATTTTCTATTCTTGGAAGTGTACATAGATTGTCCTGAATCACAAGACTTTTAATTCTAATGATTCACATATCCACAACCTCATTGATGAAGGTGCTGATTGAGGAAATTTAGAGGACCCAATAGATACTCCTCGTTATTGGGAATAATATAAGGAACCAAAAACTCGACAAGTATTCACTAGGGAATATTCTATCCTATTATCAGAGTAGTCTTCCAATGTTGGATGGGTTTTGGGGAAAATACTCATCTCTGTGGGAATTATGATGATGAGAGTGAAGATATATTCAGCACTTGCAGGGTATTTTTTTTCCTTGCACAATTAGCACCTGCCCTTTAGAGAAGTAGAAGGATGAGTTGTGGATAAAACAATGACCTTTAGAGGAGGAAAACTAGTTTCAGGAGTCTCAGACAATCTCAAATGGGAATGGATGATACCATGGATGTGATAAACTACCATATGAGCATTCTAATCGTCAGCGTTCTGTGTCCTATAGCTAGAGACCTTCTACAACTCACTCTCATTGACACTATCAGGTTTTTCTTAAAAGCATGACGCTTCTACTAGGGTTGGGCCTAACCCGGCTACATTATTATTAATCTAGTCTTGGATCCAGTCCTTGAACTCATAGAATTTATTTATGGTATTTCCAATGAACATGTGATAGTGACATTAGTTAGGGATATTAGATATATATTCTTCATGGGGTTTCCTACATTCCGAAAACATTAGAATCCTATGATCATGGGTTCTTTGTAAATAACTTGGAACTAGATCCTCATTGAATGAATAGGTCTAGTTTCTACTATCCAAAAAGGAAATTCTAGGGGCCTGACCCTAACGAGGCATTGGAGCATGATGGGGGGCTCAAGCATAATTTTCTCATTGTGGTGGTGGAGGTGCAATTTATGGTTACATATTCCAATTCTATGTCTAGAAGTGATGAGTATGAGGCTAGAGATAAGGTTATTGTCGTTATCATGGATGTTGAGGAGGGCCTACCAATAACAAATATAGCTACATGGGGGACTATATTTGTATGATTGTTATAGTCTATATCATCGAAGATCATCTTCCATGAGCTAGGGGAACTAGGCATACCTTCTTATCCTACTTCAAGGCCTACTATAGGTGTTGAACCTTATCAAAGAAATCTAAAATGTCACCTCAAAAATTATGAGTGATGCGGTAGTGAACTAATTCATTCTTGATATTCCCCACACATATCATCATCAACTACTCTTAATTCAGTGGCTTGTGGACTTAATAAGTGAGGCCTTTACACCTTGGTATATAGTCTATGATGCACTCATCTAGGCATTGATTGCACTTCAATAGGTCAACAATAATTGCCTTACAAATGGTAGGGCTGAACTGATAAAGAAACAAATTGTGAGGATCTTTCCAACTAGTAATAGAACTGTCAGGTAACTGGCTATACTAGATGAATTCATGCCCTTCCTATGTCTATAAATAATATCAAATCTTGGAAGCCCCCTATTATTCTTGATTTCCTATCATCGGTCCACACTATGATATGACATGGGTTGGATGCTACAGTGGGTTTCCTGTCTCATTGAAGGGGGGAAGGTAGTATTACTCAAATATGGTGGTTCCTGTATATAGTCCACCCATTCTAGATATGGATTACCATCAAATGATATTTCCAACTACCATGTCTCAAGGGCCTGAAGGTGAGAAATGAGAGTGGGAATCTGATTGTCCTATTGGGGATCCCTGTCTTGATGTGGGTCATTGAACACCAATTAATTCATAAGATCATCAAAAAGGTATGTGGGATTGATGGCCTATAGAATTATAAGAGCATCCTATGGAGCTGTTGGATGAATAACCGATGTTTCTCCTGGAGTAGAAACGGGGACCAGGACTTGAGGAGGGTTCTCATGTTTCTTGGGAAAATTTGGTTGTAAATACTATGTTTGTTTTCAATATGATCTAGTCTCTTTCCTTTTGGGATGAACATGATTATCCAGAACATCATGTATAAACTAGACAAGGAGGACATGTGGATGCCCCTACTACCCCTATGGAGGAGGAACATGATCGTACTAAGGATCATCGTAATCCAGACGGTGCTCTATGACACACTCTATAAGGATATTTTCGATGAACATATTATGTTATTCCATTTGCAGGAGTAAAACAACCATAACAGGATAAATCTGAATCTTTTACTCAAAACTGGATGGGTTTGAATTTTTAGAAGTCCTAGTCAGTTCTTTTCCCTTATTGGGGTCTCAACCTCAGGGAATTGATTCATCAGGCTCTTCAAGGCTATGTATCGACCTTTATTTCATGTATTGATACCTGTATGAGTGTCTACATAGTACTATGATACCCCAGGGGTGGGGGTGCAGGTGATTACTCTTCATCAAGACCTGAATTAGTGGATTATACTTTAGACGATTAAGGTCATCTATATTCATTGTGACTACACCGGACGACATATTCTCTATATCGCATGGAGAGATATCATTTATGCTTCCCCAATCCACATATCATAATATGAGGGGATTCCTCTTAAAAAATTATGTGGATCATGTTGAAGTCTTTAACACACCCCTGATGAATGGTCTAGTGATTTCTAGGTGATGCACGGTGCTAAGACATAGGATTTGTGGTCAGCTCAACCATGAGACACGACTAGCCATTGTCATCACAGTGCTCCTAGATCTTTGTACAAGACAACTGATGGTTTTGATGGTTAAAATGTGTCACCCACAGGGTTTGGCGGAAACATATGACCTCATCTTGTGTGAGCGCCTTCAGAATGTCGATGTTGGGAGTAAAAATTTTCAATAACATTTCCTACAACTGATATGATGCAAGAATGTACAACAATGTTCTCTATCCAGAATCAGTATCGGGCTCTTCATTTCCCCATAATTTAACTGGGGCTTGCTAAGAAACATTATGTGGAACATATACAAACAATTTTAGGTCTGGATTGTCAGTTTGAGAAAATAATGTGGGAGTTGACTGGATGCTTCTCGTTAGGCTATGCCTCGGAGGTAGTAGAGACTGCTTCATCAAGTCTATTTAGAATGGGGTCTTGACTACCACATCATGAGGGATGGAAGTGACCATTGGTGGAGGACCTCATGAGTTATCTTCATCCCTCATGCACTAAGAAAACTCTCTCTGATATAATGTTAAGGTTGAGAATGAATATATTGAAGATAGTTAGGACTGCACAACATTATTCTAGAATAGAGCTAAATCATCCTATACTTGAATGTACCTAAGAAGGGATTCAGGAATCTGGTAAATCACCACTTTTGAAAGGAATATACTCTCATATTGAGATCTTACTCTAGACTATAATGTAGAATATATTGGGGGGAAGGAAGGATCCATTATTTGTCCCCAGTCTGATTCAGAATCAGAGAGGCGAATGGAATTCACAAAAACATGGGGCCTCCCAAAGTTATTCCTTTAGTGGAGACAATTCTACCTTCTACCTCATGATTATCTATTAGGATAAGTATGTTTTTGACATGAAGAGGGACATAGTGTGTCTATTTTATTACATAGTGAGAACCTATGCTTTGATTTTTTTGGGATATGGGGAGGACCTCCATACATATTGACATTGAAGAAGATAGGACCTTCGTATAGAATATTATGGGAGTGGGAAGAACCTAAAATTTTATAAAATTATGTTTTAAGAGCACCAAATATTATTTCAAATAAGACATGGGGAGAACCTCCCTGTTGTGTATCACGGGTACATGTAGAGCCTCCGTATTGGTTGGTAAATGCGTGGGGAGGACCTTCAAGGTAGGGAGTACTAGAGGGGGAGGACATTTTCTAGAGCTGCTGAGAATATGGGAGGACCTATATAAAGATTGGATGTGATCACATGAAGAGTTAATTAATAAAAAACGTGAATGAATAATGGAAGGCCTCACTTATGGTTGGCTATAGTAAAGGAAGGGCCTTCGTGCTGGCTGGTTATGAAGAGAATCTGTCCATTGATTTGGTCAATTATGTTATGGGGAGTACCTTCATATGATCCATAAATGGCATGAGGAGATCGTCATCATTTGTAGACTATGACAGGGGGATGAACTATGTATTATAAACCATATACATGGGGAGGACCTTTGTGATGGACTCTGAAAAGATATGGGGGCCTCCGCATGCACGGGTGCTATGAAATTGGGGTTGACCTCCATTCTGACCATTGGAGCGGGGATTAACTCCACTCTCATTGGTGATGGTATAAGTATGGAATCTGTACTATATCTCATCAGTATGGGTCAGCCCACGTTGGTTGTTAACAGTGCTGGTGAATGAATGTTTCAACACATCCTAGTCTTGGGGCGGTTGAGGCCTTGATTCTTATTGGACAGTGGTGAATCCCTGCTCTACGATGGTAGTAACCTGGCATAATACACCATGGGAGGACTGTTCGATTAGGGATATTGAAAAAAATTCTCCCTAACTGAAATATTCCAGAAAATTGGCGTAATATTAGCATCATTATATTCAAACATAGGGTGACGAAGTACGAATATAAAAAACCAATTAATAGGAATGGTGGCTAGATTGGAGTCATTGATTGGGCCTTAGGGGAGTCCCTATTGATGAATCATAGGAATGTTTCATGTCTGGGATGACTCATATATGCCTTCCCTCATTAGTGTATGGGAGTGAGTCACAGGACCACTCTGGAGAGAGGCTCTTGAATAAATTGATTGTGGGAGTTTAGAGTAGTGTCTCCCTAAGCGGCCCTTGTAGGTAGCAGTTACGGCATGGCGCAGAATCCTCAAGGTCCTAGAGGTTTGTCTTCATTTTAGTAATTGTAACCTCCTTCTTGTGTTGATGAGCAAGAGTTCCTATCTCCCCCCTTTTCATGATCTCTATGTGTTAGGAAGGGTGTGGGCTCCCGATAGCCATGGTCGTGGATGGAGTCGTGGAAGAGGTGGTATCATGAGGGACTTCCACATTGTTGTTCCTTATACCCCTACATATATGGGAAGGGGTGACTAGTGTCCTACAAAATATGAATATTTAGCTATAAATATGGATACGGAGAAATAAATTCCCAATTTACCAGTGTTTTTCTATCTTCTATGACTAGAGAGAGATCCATGCTAATGACGTCACTGGCTAAAATTCCCAATGATTAATTTCCCCAAATTATTGTGTGTTTTACACTAGGACCACTACTTGGATGGAGAGACCTGGTCACTAATAGATGGATATGGTTACATATTCATCTACTAATGTATAGAATGCTACGAATCCCATATTGGAGGAGAATAGTATCACATCGGGTTCACCAATTATGTTTCAAATTCCTCCTATAGGGCACACCTCCTCTATTTTTTTCATTATCTTGCCATGAATTGTGTTCCGCATTACCACATTCCATAGGTGGGGGACGTTCATCACTTCTTCAGTGATGTATGCTCCTTGATTGAAAAGGGATAATTGGATGTTGGAATTAGTCACATAGTCATGGACTCCCTTATAGATTAAGATGTTGTTTGTAAAACTCATCCCCAATGCCATCTCTTTGTGGACACCGGTTAATTGTACTTCTTTTTCTGGACATTAAAAGGGTTTCATTCAGGGAAGCAACCTTTGGTTAGGGATGTTGTCCCATCGGGAATCAATGATCATGTTTGGATGTTAGAACATTGGATAACTTTTATTCTTCCTAATAATAGGGCTTTTCAAGGGCATGTACACCTGATAAATCCCTCATCGATCACAAAGTAATTTATTCCAAAGGCATGTGTTCCGAGTTTTTCCAGATGCATATCATGTTTGACATGAGGTAGGAACAAGTTTAATTCCCAATTAAGATGGGACGACATCAATCAAAATGTTCTATAAAGACATATCATATAGTTGGATCCTTATGAAGGAGCACCTTGATGGTTTACCTGATGGATGGATCAGAAAACCCAATGAGAGAGAACTCGATGTGGTGTGTCTCAGGAAGAGAATGTTTCACATAGTGAAGGGGTACATCCCTATGAGGGAGTAACCTAGGTTTTCTATTAGATGGTGGGAATTCCTTTGATAGAGAACCTGGATGATATGTCCCATAAAGGGAAAGATTCCAAATTTTTAAAGCTGGCCTAGAACCACTGATAGAGGATCAGAGTGGTAGACCAGATGGAGGGGGACACCATGGTTTACCATTGGATGGGATTGAACCTTAGGGAGGTTTACTGCATACCTTGTTTTGAAGACAGGGTTCAAAACCCATGTAGTATGGTGGGGTGGTTTGGGTCTTACACATGGATTGCTTCCCATCACAAGAAGAGAACTCTTCATTAGATGGATTTTAATTATCTGGGTATTATGAATGGTTAGATACTCGGGTGATTCTAGGAGAAGAGATGGATTTGATGGCATGATCTCACTAAGATGTGGAAGGCCATGTAACAATATAGATGCATATAGAGGAATTTATAATAGAATGGATGGAATATGGAGGGTGATGGGTTGTTGGGATTGAACCCCATGGAGGCTTTCTATCTTCCCCAGCTGTTGGGAATCAAAGTCCACGTAGTTCAGAATATGGTGATGAGACACCTAAGAAAGAAACTCATGAGAATTAAATGAATTGTTAAGGATTTGAAAGAAGTGTGACCTCTGATCTGGGGTGTGATCCTCCAAAAAATGACTCGATGGAAAGACCTGGATCAGAAAGGATGATGGGTCTTGAAACTCATGGGGGATTTCTGCATACCCTATTTAGATTATATGGATAAAAGTCCGCGTAGTTATGGTTTCCTATAATGTTTAACATCATGAAGTAAGGATAAAAGTGAATTGATGTGAATATCATTTTTCCAGGCCTAAACATTTGGGATGTTTCCTACATACCCTGTGTAGAATATAGGGATAAAAACCCACATAGTTTAAAATTATAGGGCTTAAACATGGTTAGTGGCCTATTGTGGTTGATGTTGGGGATTACTCTATGATGGATGCCTAGAATATTCGGTGTCACAGTCACTACTAAACAATAAGGCCACGTGAGTAATGATTGGGGTGAGAAACAAGTGGAAGTTGTAGAGAAGACTACCATGTCATGAAAGGTGTGTCAGTAAGGGATGGTCTAGAGCTTACACTTTGAAGTGGGCCATGGCGCCAAAGCCCAAAAGGAGATGGATGGGGTGTTGAGACTCCCTAATGAACATCCCACATCTGGCATTTCTATGTTGAAGAGTCAAGGATAAGCATGTGTGTTGCCTCCAACAAGAAAGGCTAGGGGCTTACACCATGGTGGATGCCCTTCACCACAGGGAAGACATTGTTCCAAGAAAGGAGGATATCAATCCATGTGAGTAATGTCTCTATAGGGAAAAAATCCATGAAGGTATCGTTGAATCATTTTTGAGATGATTGTTTTTGTGGACAATGACGGACTCCATGTTGTGTTTGTTAACAAAGAGAGTCTCAATGACTCAAACTGTTAAAAAAGGGGGGTTTCCTGGAGAATGCGGAAATGGTTTTTTGGAAAAGGGAGTTGTTCTCTTGTGTTAAGGAGTTTTCTAATGTTATACGCCATGATTTTTTTTAATTCAAAACATAAAAAATTTGGCAAATTAAAAGTGACATGCAAGGCCAAAAGTGGCGCGCACGTGTGGCGCGCAAGTCCTAAAGTGGCGTGAATGTATGATGCACAAGTACGACGCGCAAGTGTGGAGCGCAAGTCATATTTTAGGATCATCATATAAAAATATGACAAAGGAATGAAAGAGGTGTGCATGTCCTAAAATGTCATGCAAGTGTGGCGCGCTAGTGTTGCATGCAAGTGTGGCATGCAAGTGTCGCGCGAAAGTCATCAAAATGGATATAAATAGATGGCTACACTCCTCATTTCTTAATGAGATCAAAACGTAGATAAAATATAATCTCTGATCGTGAAAATGGAAGTGATGTGCAAGTTCGGTGTGCACGCAAGTGCGGCGCGCAAGTGTGTAGGGCATGTGTGATGCACAAGTGTACCGTGAAAGTGTACCATGCAAGTGTACCGTGAAATTGTACCGCTCAAGTGTACCATGAAAGTGTGATGCGCAAGTATTGTGGAGTGTGAGTTTGGTGTGCTTGTGTGGTGTGCAAGTGTGGAGCGCAAGTTGGTTTTTCTGCAATGATGTTTGACACTGTTCACTAGTCAAAGGGGCACACAAGTCACTCGAGGGTTGTGTGAAAGTTAGAAATTGCCCAGAACATCTGTGGTAAAGCGGTATTCATCTGTGGATGAAATTTGGACTTCAATAGAGCATCTAAAAATAGTGGAGGATGCATTCATTAATGATAATGAAGAGACCTATATGTCTATAAACTGTGAGTGGTTTCCTTCCAGAGCAGTGAGCAAAGGAAGAGGAAGAAGGTGATCCTCTCCACCTGCAGTGATCTAGAGAGAGAGACTAAGGGAGTGACCCTTGGGATAGATGTGAGCTAACCCTAAAAATTGTAAAGGTAGTGAGCCTAGTCATAGAAGTGATCTAGCCCGAATCTGTAAACAACAGTGTGCTTATAGTGGATTTGGTACAACGGTATATCGTCATTGTATGCTCCTTGGACGTAGCCCAAAGAGGGTGAACCAAGTAAAAATCTTTGTGTCTGCCTACTTGCTTCCCTATATTGCATCTAAATCATAACCATTAAATAAAGATAAAATGAATTGATCAACATAAACACATAATAGAAAACAAAGTGACCATTATAATATAGATGTCACGATCCAGTGGGGTAAGAAGAATTGTGAAATAGAATATCAATACCCAGATTCACCCCCCCCCCTCTAAGGGTATTAAGGCCCCTTTTGGTCCAAACAATTGGTATCATAGGGATAGGTTTCTTTTATCAAATGTGTTTTCTATGAATTGGTGTAGTATATTTCTATGGTTAAATTAGTATGATCTTATCTCGATGCTCCATGGAAAAGGGAAAAACATCAAAGAAGAATCAGAAGTCGGGTGATATCCCTCAGTGTGGAAGTGTTTATGGAAAAAGTGTTATTCAACTAAAATAATCAAATAGCTTACTGAAGGAATTCCTGGATGAATCTGATATGGAAAATATTGATTCACTCAATCATGATGTAGGAATGAGTGAAGTACATGAACATCAAAGTGATACTGAAATAACTGATGATGAAAAAGTATCAAAAAGGAGGTCACCGGTAGATGTTTTCAACATGACAAAGAAATTAGACTAGAAACTGGATGAAGAAGTTAAATCTAAAGATATCTGGATCCAAGTATTGGAAATTGAGGTCAACAAGCTAAGATGATTAAATCAAAGGCTTAATGATGTGGCTACTAACCTAAGGGAGAAGATTGATTCCCAAGGTGAAGAACTACAAATTATGTCTAGAATGAAAGGAAAACAAAAGGCTAATGAATATGAAGGGAATCAGAAGTTATATGAAGTTTAGAATCTGAAATCGAGAAATAATTATCTAGCTACCCAGTTATCTGAACAATATCAGAAGAATCCAAGGCTACAACAAGATAATGCATGTTGGTCTGATTTTGTTTTTCAAGAAAAATTTAAATTAAAGGAGTAGAGTGACATGGTGGATAGGATGACATGTGAATTGGAAGATGAGATGAGTAGAGAGAATCTTATCGAGAGAGAACTTGATGTACAACTTGAATCAAGGGATGCGAAGATTAAAAAGTTGGAAGAAGAGATAGAATCGGTAAATAAGGAATTGTAGAAATCCAATACCAAAGGAATGTCTAAAATGAAGGATTCATTGCACTTACTATTTGATTATCCTTGAACAAGTGATGATAAAATGAAGAACAAATATACTATTTCTGAAGAGAAACAACAAAATATTTTCTTAGCTTAGAGACCATATAGTTTGGGAAAAACCGGTATTGGATTTGATGAATACCCTCCCGTGTATGACAGAAAGTGAGTCGTGAACAATTTTAGAAGAGGAGAAAATACTATAGGTGATGGATATAGTACTAAGAGGACATTTACAATAATTGGTGACAACATGTGCTATTTCTGTGTGATTCATGGACACACATCAAGTTTTCATTCAGAGGCTTAGGAATACATTTCGTATTGTGAAGATAGAAATTTCTCTAAATATGAGAATAAGTAGAAGCATCGTTAGAAATCAGAAAGAAAAGTATCTCAATGGAAAACATTTATCAGATGTTATTACTATGGAAGAATGGGACACAACATAAGTAAGTGTCAGGATGATCATTAGCCCAATGTCAAAAGAAAAACTCAAACTACAACAACATCTAAATAGAGAAATTATGAAATAAGGTATTCCTTTGAGGGAAAATGTTTTATTTGTTCTGATTATGGGCATTTGGAAAGAAATTTCATTAAGAATAAAGAAAGGAAGGAAAAGGAAATCAAAAATAGATTCTCGTCTCCAGTGGTGTATAATGATAAATCGAATAATGGAAGGAAAAGTGGTAAATTGAAAAATAGGTTTGCTACCTCAGGGAAATAACAAGGAGATAAATGAAAGGATTATCAATCACCTTATCTACCACACTCATAACATTTCTCAGGGAGAGAATGTGATCAAATATGGAATATTAAGGGGATATCTACTCCAGTTGTGAGTAAGAATCCAGTGATGAGTAAGAAGAAGGAATGTTCAGTGGAGGACTCACCACTAGCAAAAAACATTGTGGTGACTCAGATATCTGATAAAAGAAAAATGAAAAAAGAATGCATTGATAAATTCTCATGTCTTGTGCCATGACAAAAAGTGGAGGAAAGTGGAAGATCCTTGCAATGGTGGAAGAATTAAGGGAAGATGACAAGCATAGATATTCTTACTCAGAGAAGAAATCAGGGGAACTGGCTTATTAGTGGAACATCAAAGAAGGAAATGTATACTAGTGGGTTTAAACTTCAAAGTGATATAAAGGCCAAGCTTGCAGAATATACATATCAAAAAAAGGCTCAACATGTGGGTAATGAATGCTTAGTCATATGGCCAGAGCAGTTGAAGTTTTCTAGGCAGTTAGAGCAGGCTAGGAAGGAGTTTGTTGCTCTGCAAGAAATAATCAATGGGTTGAACCATTGGGATCAACGAAAAGCCTATTATTGAGGACTCTATAAATATCCCCTCTCCCTTTGTATATAATTATTGTAAACTAATTATTAAATTTTTTTAGGTTTTATAGAGATACGATACAAGGGGAAGTGGCATCTAAATATGCACAGTAGCAGTGATATGCTTCAGAGTATTAATTGACTCAAATCAGGAAGCAGAGTTGAAGAAGAAAGGGAGAAACATAGCACAATAGGATGTGATTGTGTTATTAACGTTATCACTTTTTTACTACACCAATTTCCAACTCAATAAGATTAGATATTTGGTTAATGGCTCAATGTCGACTGGAAGATGAGAGTATATAATGGAGAAGAAGAAGAATGCTTATGGGAATAACACTAGGAAGTGTTTCAAAACATAGGAGGATAATTAAATAACAAAATCAAATGCAAGAGCCATCAAATAAATAATAATATGACTCAGCTTAGGTTTTTTCAATCGAGGGAAGAAATATTGTGGGAGAATTAGTAAAAATCATGCATCTCATGCTCATTTATTTTCATCTAACAATGTGGTATCAGCTGATTGTTTTAACGATACCAAGAAGTTGCGAGAAGTAGATGAAAGGAATTATTCCACTGAAAAATGAAACAGTGAGAAATTTCCTAATGAATGTGATGAGGAGGAAAGCAAAAAGGGGGGAGCATAATTGACTGGTGCTGATTCAGAAAATGATTAGACATGGTAGATTGTTTCAAGGCCAGCTGATAAAGAATGTCATCGAGACTAAATGGGTCTATCACAAAAAAGATGAATGAATATGGAATAGATATCCGAAACAAATCATGGGTAATATGAAAATGATACTCCTAGATAGAAAGAATATATGACAATGAGACATTTTCACTATTTTCAAGGCTGGAGACAATCAGATTATTCCTAGCCATTGTAGTGAAACAGAAGTTCAAAGTGTTCCAGAAGGATGTAATATCGGAATTCTTGAATGGGGTTCTAGAGAAAGAAGTTTATATTGAGCAGCAATATGGATTTCTCATTCATAAGTATGATAATAAAGTTTTTCGGCTGAATAAAGCACTATATGGGTTGAAAAAAGCACCAAGAGAATGTTACTCAAGGATGGATCAATATTGGAAGAATCTTGGCTTTCAGCGTGGTGGAGTTGATTACAATCTCTACTTCAACAAAAAAAATTAATCAAAGGATGATGGTGTTGGTTTATGTCGATGGCATAATATTTGGTGGATCAGATGAAGCTTAGTGCAAACAGTTTTCTGAATTCATGAAAAGTGAGTTCGAAATGTCAATGATTGGTGAGATGATATTTTTCCTTTTTTTACAGGTGACACAAGGAAGTAATGGAACTTTTATTTCTCAATCCAAATATTCCATGGAGGTTCTGAGAAGGTTTGGAATGGAAAATTCCAAGGAGATAAAGACTCTGGTTTCTACCTGGATGAAATTATCAATAGATGATGGAGGAAGGGTAGTTAATATCACTGAATACAGGCAGATTATTGGTAGTTTACTATACCTAACAGCAAAGAGACCTGATATTGTTTTCTCCACATTCCAAGAATTGCGTTACCAAAGAAATCCATATGAAAGTCACATGCTTTTAATAAAACGAATACTTCGGTATATCAAAGGCACCCCGGATTTCGGTCTAATGCATAATGAAAAATCACTGCCAGAGTTATTGGGATATACAGATGCAGATTGGGCTGGATCAGTAGATGATATAAAATCAACGTCAGGAGGTGCATTTTATCTTGGTAGATTGTGTATTTCTTGGCTAAAAAAGAAACAATATTTCATTTCTCTTAGCACCGGAGAGGCTAAGTATATTGTGGCCACTCAAGCATGCACACAATTACTGTGGATGAAGCATCAGCTTGAAGATGTGGGAGTTGAAGTGAAGTCTCCAACCGGAATTTAGTGTGATAACTCATGTGCTATAAATCTTAGCAAAAATCCAGTTCATCACTCCAAGACAAAAAACATTGAGATAAAGTAACATTTTATAAAGGAGAAGGTTGAGCAGGGAATTGTGATGTTGGAGTATGTGCCTACAAAGCTATAGGTTGCCTACATCATGACAAAGACCATACCCAGGGAATATTTTGAGAAGCATAGACTGGCTCTGGGAGTTCACTCGAATCCCCGCACTTGAAAAAGTGTGGTTGTGAAAACACCCCTCTTTCCGAGGTATTGTGTTTTTTCTCTAATGCACTAATATGTGTTCTTTCCAATGTTGCAGACTGCAAAGCGGTGACCTATGGGTTCGTTGAGAAAGGGGGAGAAATAGTGACTCCTCAATGGGGAGAAACTATGTCTAAGAAAGGGAGAAAATTTATTAGTAAAATACATTGGGAGAAGCTGACATGTGGATTAGAGAGACAAGGGGAGAGAAATAAAATAGGGGGAGCATTTTAAATCAGACAATGCTAGAAGTGATCGATCAATGAATATATATCACGATAGATATCTCGACAGTTGAGGATCGTGATAAAAGTAGAAGTGTGATTGGTATCAGGATGGTATAAAAATTTCAATTGGTATCAGGTTGGTATCAACTATGGTGTCAGAAACAAAGTGACTAATAGATGAACATTTCATGATACTCTTGTTTCTCACACAGAGAATTGCTCATGTGGGATTAGAGTATGTGTTTAGTAAATCTCTGATCGCTATCTGTATCGCAAGAGGCGAATGGTGGCTGAAGATAAATGAATCCATAATGAGGTAGCAATGAATGGAGAATTTTATTGGGAAGAGTTGACAACATATACAAAGGGGGATATTGTTGGGCAAAAATCTCTCAAGGTGTCATTGAAGCATTTTTTATATGATTGTGTTTGTTGACAATGCAGGACTCCATGTTGTGTTTGTTGACAAAGTGAGTCTCAATGACTCAAAATGTTGACAATCGGGGTTTTCCCAAAGAATGGGGGAAATGGTTTTTGGAAAAGGGAGTTTTGCACTTGTGTTAAGGAGGTTTATAATATTGTACTCCATGAATTTTATGAATTCAGAACATCAAAAATATGGCAAATGAAAAGTGGCGCACAAGTCAAGAAGTGGCGCGCAAGTGTGGCGTCCAAGTCCAAAAGTGGCGCGAAAGTATGATGTGTAATTATGGCATGAATGTGTGGCGCACAATTCATATTTCAGGATCATCATATCAAAATATGACAATGGAATGAAATAGGTGCACATGTCCTGAAATGGTGCGCAAGTGTGGCACGCAAGTGTGGCATGCAAGTCCTCAAAATGCCTATAAATAGATGGATACTCTCCTCATTTCTTAACGAGATCAACACTTAGAGAAAATCTGACCTCCGATCGCACAAGTGGAAGTTACTTGAAATTTCATTGTGCGCGCAAGTGGGGTGTGCAGGTGTGTGGGGAAAGTGTGATGCGCAAGTGTACCGTGCAAGTGTACCACACAAGTGTGTCATGCAAGTGTGTTGCGCAAGTATTGTGGACTACGAGTTCAGCACGCTAGTGTGGCGTGAAAGTGTGGATTGTATGTTTGTTTTTCTGCAATGAAGTCAGAGGTTGTGCACTAGTTAAAGGGGCACACAAATCACCCTAGGATTGCGTGAAAGTTAGAAATTCCTGAAAAAATCTGTGGTAAAGAGGTATTCATAAGTGGATGAAATTTGGACTTAAACAGAGCATCTACATATAGGGGAGGATGAATTCATTAGTGATAATGAAGTGACCTATATTTCTATAAAATGTGAGTGGTTTCCATCCAGATCAGTGTGCAAAGAAAGATGAAGAAGGTGATCCTCTCCACCGGTAGTGAGCCAGAGAGAGAGACTAAGGGAGTGACCCTTAGGAAAGCAGTGAGCTGACCCTAAACCTTGTAAAGGTAGTGATCCTGGGCATAGAAGTGATCTATCCCAAATCTTGTAAACAGCAGTGTTCTTATAGTGGATTTGGTATAGCGGTATATCGCCTTTGTATGTTTCTTGGATGTAGCCCTGTGAGGGTGAACCAAGTAAAAATCTCTATGTCTACTTTCTTTCTTCCCTTTATTTCATCTAAAAAAACCATTAGATTAATATAAAAATAATTGATCAACATAAACACATAAGAGAAAACAAATTTACCCTTATAATATAGTGGTCAAGATCCAGTGGGGCAATAATAATTTTGAAATAGAATATCCATACCCTGATTCACCCCCCCCCCCCTCTCAGGGTATCTAGGACCCTTTTGGTCATAACAGTCTCACTCATGTGGATACGGGAGGGTGTGGGAAATTCCCGTGGTGGGGAACCCCATGTGTATTTCATGGGGTGAGGATAAATTATAATTTTGTGTTCTAAGGAAGATGGTGCTTGGCAGTTTAATGTCATGCAGCATAGACGAGGAGGACATGTTCGACACCCATTGGACTTATATGACTAATACGCACCCACACTTGGGGAAGGGATATCATTATTAATGCTCGATAGGAATGTGGTAGAGTAGTGTCCACTAATGGGGTCTATATAATCATTCATCTTCCAAGAAGCACGATACATTGGCGTATATATGAAAAAATAAATAAATAGGTAGGGTATCATGAAAAGGGATCTCACATGAGTGACTAATACATCATTTTTATAGTCCTAGATGGCCACACGATAGAGGTTAACACAAGACATGGGAGGTGTACGCAAGAGGTTCTCAATCATAATGATTTAGAGTATAAAAACCCATACATCCCTATGGAGAATGTGAGAATAGGATTGGGGGATTATGTGAAAAAATAATGGGACTGAGCGAAAGATGGATGTGCATAAGGGTATGTGGTTCTTGCAAGAGGGGCCTTTTTCATGCACCTGTATGAGGTAACTAATTCATGTAATGAGTATCATTTTCATGTACATTCATTATATAGAAAAAGAAAATGGGTGAGGGTAAATCCTTTTGGGGACCACCCAAAAGTGAACCCATCGGGGAACTATCTCGCAAGATCCTATACCTTGAATTCATGACTTGTGAATAGTTGTGGAAGGGGTCTCTGTGTGTGCATAGGAACGACGTTTCAACATATGTATTGTTACCCCAAAAAAGGATGGGGTTCAATTTTATTTATAATTAAAATTCATCATAGTGGTGTGGAAAAATCATGGTGTAGAGACGACGTTTTACATTTCATTGAGCGCCAAAGATCCTTATGCAAAGGTCGCACTTACACTCTTACCTCTTCACTTATGCATATCGACCAATTCCATTTTCATGTGGTAGGGAAAGAAGATTTCCATTGACATCTCATTGGGTGCATACGAACATTACAAGTTGGTTTATTTCTTCCTCAAACTTCTCTAATCTTATGTGCACCACTCTTGTCTTTATTATAATGGTCTGTTGAGACAAATGGGGCCTTTACATTTCTCAATGATGCTCATTTTTGGCCTAAAGAAAAATTTTATTCCAACAATGTGTGATGATTTTATCTTATTAAATTAAATTAGTAAATATTGTTGAATAATTTAAAATAAATTAATAAAATATATATTAAATAATATTTCATTAACATGAATATAATGTTTTTTAGGAATGGGATATAAAATCATAATGTTTTATGCCTAAAATGTATTTTTTAAAACATGTTTCATCAAGTTGTGTGAACTAATTTTAAAAATAATTTTATCCACTAATAGAAAATGAATTTTGAAAAAAGTATTTTATATTTTAAATAAGGAGGACTAAATTTGGTAAATATTCCCCTTTTATTTTAAATAAATTTGAACAGTTACCATGGTAAAATTATCACCTCTATAAATAGAAAAACAGGTTAACCACAGTTAAAAAAATTCAAGGTTACCAATTTTCTTGTTATTCTATATTGTATTAATTTTCATTGACCATTATCACATCATGATAGAAATTTAGTTGTTTAAGGGACACTTGTCTATTAAAAATACATATAAAATATTTAATGAAAATAAAATTATAAAATGCCACTCTCTTAAATATCTCTTATGTCTTTACATAGGTAAAAACAAGTTTTGAATGAATATTAATGTTTATTTTGATCATAATGAAATTATTTTCATAATGGTAATTTATTTTTAATTTTTAGTTATTATATAATTACATTAAATTGTTATTCAACACGGGGGCATTATTTCTTCAATTAATGAAAAATAAAATAAATTATTGCGAAGTTATTAAAAGTAATATAATTTTAGTTGATTATTATTTGAATAATTGTTTAATAAAACATAACATATTATGGATGTGTGAAGAGTTTATATTTTCATTCCATCATTGTGTTGGTGTCTTAAAAAGTCAAATTAAATGATTTGTTCCAAAATTGTAATTAATGACATTTTATAATAAATAATAATTTATAAAAGGATTTTAAATTTATTAAAATATTATATTTAACCAGGTGATGTAATGTGGTTGAAAATATCATCCATGATCCATTTTTGTTCCAAAATTAAATTTATGGTAACATTATTAACCCTTTTAGATTGAAATAACTATTATTGTGGTTAAGGTAAAAAAATTACATCGATGGGGTAAAAAAGGTGAGAAATTAAAATAAAAAACTCATATAAATTTGATTGGATGATGTTATAGAGATTATAAACATTTTTTATTCAAATTAATTTACATTTTGATTGTTTAGATTTGGAATTACTTTATTATATTTTAATAATTTAAACAGTTCCATGTGTATCATCTCCATCCCTTATAAAAGCACACCCTCTTTCTCTTATTTACACAAAATTGGTCCTTCGATAATACAAAAACCCAAAATATTACATTGTAAACATCCCTATACATTCTTTTAGTTGTTTTTCACCCTAGAAGACTAACTATTAGTGTCCACAAGTGGATATATGAAGGGGTTATTATGAAGAAGATATAATCACCTTAACAGAGAATGTTATTTTTTAAATCATATTACGCATCATATATATATATATATGATATTTATCATAAAATAATTAATTTATTATCCTGAATATAGTTTTTTGTTTTCAAGATTATTAAACCACCATTATCCACTATCTTCCCTATCAAATGGGAGGTGGGAGTATCACTCATGCATATGTTTAACTTTTTTTCTCCACGCAGTGATACATTTCATTAATCATCATCATATTTTATGAGGGGGTATTATGATGGATTTAATGTTTATATATTATATTAATGATATAATTACAATTTTTTTACTTATAATATCATATCTACCTTCTTACCTTCAAATCTATTGGCAAATGATAACTTTTCTCGTGCATACGTGATGGATACCACCTCAACAATTCTCTGTGATATATTTCTTATTCATGAATTACATGAATGGTAGTAAAGATGATTTTCATAAATTATTATTATATATATGATATAATAATTATTTTGTGAAGTATTATTATAATGTCCATTTTTTCATTCCCTCAATAAAAAAATAAAAATAACATTCATGCGTACGCACAACCTTCCATCTCAATGAAAGAAATAATTCATTTATATATCCATAAATTTTATTAAATAATATAAATTTGAATATAATGAATATATATATATATGATAATATCATGTTTAAAATTATTTATATGATATAAACATGATCAATATATAATTATTGGAACTTCTGAAATGACATTCTTATGATGAATGAAACAATTAACATCCAGAAAATAAAAAATTATTATGGAATAATTAATAAATTGGTGTTGAAATGATAAAAGTAGATCATATATGATATTATATTTATTTTAATGACTATGGTAGGGATTTTAAATGAAAATAAATTTACTATATTGGATTTTATATCACATTCCCGGAAATTTAATGATGAGTAAAGGGTTTTATTTTACAGTCTCAATGTTTATTGGGATTGTTTATGATTGTGGATTCTAATGATAAAATTCCATGTTATAACTATCATGTTAATAGATAATTTTCCTATCCTATAGTTATTTCTATAGATGAAATTTTATCCCTTCATTTTCCTCTCTGTAAGTACATAAGAGACTAAATAAAATAATTTAATAGAAATTGTATTTGTTTCTCTCTTTGACAAAAAAAAAATTCGTCCATTTTAATATTTTCAAAAAAATGTTTTCCATAAACATTAACTATTAATACATGATTTATTTAATTTAATTTTCACATTTGATTTAATTATTTCAACTTATTTTAAAAGGAATATTTTTTCACCATCCAAAATGAGGTATTTCTTTAATTTTTACAATGGTATGACAAGAATGTTTTCTTTTAACATATATGATATGAAAATAATTTCATGTAATAATGAGAATTCAATAATTTTAAGATTAATTTTTTTTTAAATTTTTATTTTGAAGAAAATATTTTACATAATATTTTAAAAATTTATTAGGTTTTAGTGATGGTATTTCAAGGGGAAAAGGGTACATTGCTCAAGAATGGTTTTGAGGGATATTATGAATCCATTTTTATCTAATATGAAATATGATCTAATTATAAATTAATTTGTATATATATAGATGATTTATTAATTTTATAATAATATTTTTATGAATCCTATTATTTTTCTGTGGGTTATTCTTGGATGAATTAATGAAAACTATTGTAAACCTGTTTCATTTTTAAAGGTTAAGATATGATAAATGTTTAATGATCTTGTCAAGTACCTTTATACTATATTCATTATTACATGAGTGTGCTCATAATTATATATCCCTCAAATGTATTGGGTAAAATGGGATATATCATGAAATAAAGAGGCATGTAATGGGGAGTGATCCAAGTATAGGAAGGGACTGTGTCCACTATAATAGTCATAGGAAGGATCCTTAACAACTATAATGGTTTAGGAAGTGAACCCAATACACTATGATACTCTTGGAAATGAGCCTTGAATACCAAGGATGTGATTTTTTTATACTTATAATTATTCAAAAAATCTAATTCTTTTGATAATGTTATGATATCAAGGAACATGTTATTTTATTATTCTATGATTCATGTCTTATAAACAACAAAAACTTATTTCATATCTCATGATTTTGATATATGATATACATTGTATGGTTTTAAATAATTATTTTATGGTTCTTACACCCCTATACTCATGTTACATTTAAGTGATCATTGATATCTTCCTTGTCCAACCATACTAGTAATCTAAAATAACACATTCATATGTTTACATTCCATAGGTTATGAATAATAGTATTAATTATGGTATGTCTAGGAATACTGATTGTCATAATGATCTTAGTGGGAGATGATTTTGTTCAATTATGAACCAATTATATATGTATCCATGTTTTAAAAGGTACTAGACTAATATAATTATTACATGGATTGTTATGTTATGTATGAAAAATTCTTATTAAAATATTTAATATAAATTTTGAAATGAATTGGAAGCAATAATGGCTGAGTATGTTAGTAAAAATATAGGAATGATCTTGGAACTAATATCTATTTTCCAGCCCGTCTCCCAATGTCAAACCTGGATGTAGTCGTTTGTGAGGAGATTCTAAGATCCATAATCCATGTGAGTATAATGAGCATCGTACACTATCATGGGGTAGTCTCATTCCTCCAACAATAAGAACTATTGTATTTTCAACACTCTTGGGGTCTATGTATAGAATTATTTGTTGTCCGATTCTTTCAAGGTGGACCACAAGGGAGACTTATGTCACCTTGCAGGCACCATTGATTCCCACCACTTCTTACTAGGTCCATCTAGAACACATATGGTAAGGCCAACCTTCTAGGTCTCTTTGGTATTCATGAACTCAATGATTAATTCAATATAACCCAACCAATCCTTGAGCTGATTAGGTCCCTTGTCACAATAGAAAACCAATGGATTCAATCTATTAAACTTTTGGGACTATTCCACTATCTATATCCACCCCTGAAAACCCATGTGACCCAAGGTATAGATAATCCATAACACCAATTCCTATATAGTTGTATTAATTTTAGGGATTACCTATATGGTGTTCTCTAAAGCATACATTATTGGCCTAGATGAGGCCCTTTTGGGATGAATAAGTTACAAGAGACAAAGACCATGCTTGATTAAAACCCAATTTATCTCAAACCACATCCAAAGAACAAAAATAAACCCTAATACTATGTATTAGTAACTAGAATTAGCATAAAATCAAAATTAATAATAAACAAACACATAACGAATTTTAATCAATTTATATGGTGGATGGTGTTGCTAAATGGTTAAGAAATCTATGACCCAACCCAGTGAGTGTCATTAGAGATTGTAGGAACATCCCCATGTGTTGTGAATGGATACTAGTAAGCATAATCCTTAATTATTAACATCCTCCAAAAAATGTTTTTAACCCTAAACGTGAAAATTCCTTTTTGGTCATCATCGGACACAAACAAATAGGGAAATATCAAAGAATATAATAAAAAAACAACAGATAATTTCTCAAAACATAATAGAATCTTATAAAACCAATCAACACTTGAGGTTCAATTAGAATAATAAATGGAAATTCACTCACCCTATTAATACCTCTCAAGTTCCAATAGTCCTAATTTAAGTCACCAAAAACTCATAAATAACGTGTGGCTCTGATATCATTTTGCATAAAACTTACCAGGGTCACCCTTACTAACAACTTGTGCTAGAACTCAATAAGTATAGTACCTTGTTGTTGATCACCATGTCCTTGGAACAAGCATTAAGAATTATAAATATACACATGGGGGTGGTATTTCCCCTGGAAAACCTGGGATGAACCATAAGTGAAGTTGGATGGATGCACCAATATCAACAGATACAATATAATGACAACTATAAATCCATATCAATATAATGAATACTAAAAGGATACCATAATAAACAACATTAATCATATAAAAACATTAAATAATGGGAAATAAACATTATATCTCTAGGAAAAATCTCAAAACTCAAAACAAGTGGAAGGGAAAAACCTGGACTATGTATACATCCCAAATGAACTACTTTTAATTGGCTCTATATAAGATAACCTGGTGATAGCACATCAACTCATTCAAAATAAATAGATTATATTGATCAAGAAGAGACTCCAATGTTCACAGTTTATTTTCATTTCTATTTTCATGCTAAAAATGTGTGAAAACAGCCAAAGTCATGTGTATGGTGTGAGTAAAAAATATTACTAGGATAAGACCATGAAAATCATCAATGATTTTAAAACATAAAAAAATTAAAATATTTGGAAAAATATATATTCAAAACATATTCTCTTTGTAAAAACTCTACTTTTAAACAAGGCTTTCAAATCCCATTGATTCCCATTGAAAAAAAAGTATTCCAAAATTATTTCCTACATGGAACAATTAAATAAACCATTATATAAAGCACAACATGCTCAATATACCAAACAATTCATAACGAGGGCAAGCCTAAACATAATTATTATACAACTCTATATTTAAATTGGAGGAAAACATGTTACCACAATAGTCAAGGCAATAACATATTTCCTAAAAGCATATAAATTAACTCATAATGAGTAATTTTAACCTAGGGATATTATAATAAGGTTCTAATGTGAGTGATACAAAACAATTTTTCCTAACTGACTAAAACATTGAAGCACTCATAGGCTTCCTCAGGCCAAGCACTATAAGATCTCATAGTATCACAAACAAATAAATAGTATGTATCAATGTATTATATGGAAATTCTCTCATGTTCCCTTGGACTACCAATATAATATCTACCAATCACTCTCATGATCACATGGAAAATTCATTCTGACACCATAGGTATTCTTATATTCTACTCAATTCCAATAACAACCACATCACAACATTAATATATCCAAATCCATTTCCCAAGACACATTAATAAAATAACATTACAATTTCATAAAGAAACCTTTCCACAAGGGATTTTTTTTGTAAAATCTCTTTACAAATCCTTGGGAAATCATTAAAAAAGTTCCATTTTAATAAACATTTTGTCTGTAGTCAATAAAACTCCATTTGGAAAACTCATTTTATACACCCAATCCCAATCTAAAATTTTGAAGAAAAAAATGGTACTAACAACAACCATAACTGATCTATATAGAGAGTTAACAAATATTAACCAAATAAAATTAATAATTTAATGATAATCCTTGGAAAACACAGTTAAATAGTGACACTGAAGTGTTCCAAACTTTTTTCTATTGACAATAACCACTAGAAATATAAAACAAAAGGCCTTACACCCCTAGTCCATAAAAATCATACTAAAACTCTAATTAAAACCCCAATGTTTTTCCATCATACCATCTATTGTTCCACACTTACATGGAATTGGATGACAATGAATTAGAAAGGGGATGCTGAATAAATATCAGATAAATTTAATTTTCTAAATCCATATAAATTAGGATACATGGAGAATCCACCATAAATGAGAGTAAGATTCTTGAAAACAAAGGTAGAGGGGCTATACCTGAATAGTGGTATATAAATGAGCCCTAAAACATAATTACCTAGTAGGGGAATTTTGGTAAAAATGAAAATTTTAATTTTTTACACACTATATAGTATGTATAGAAGATTTAAAAAACCATGCGCTTACCATACATGATCCAATACCTCTCCAAAAATATTTTACATAGTCTCTCTTGGGCCTTCCTTGGTTTAAAAACCCATCACACTCACATAGATAGCCATATAGTTAGGAAGAAGGTGTGCTAACCATTTTCCTTGGTCTATCTCCCTCCATAACTCATTTTTAGATCTCTGAAACAAAAAAACACGAAACTAAACCACAATATAATTAAAATATCACAAATATACTTATCAGAGACCCAAGATATGTTTCAAACCTCATAAACTTGAAAGTGTTTTGTTTTACGTTCCAAGAAAAAGGTTATCGTCCCTACTCCATCAAGAATCATTAAATAGAAAATATACATTGGGCACACATTTCCCATTATTTCCAAATCTCATTACCATTATCCATGATTAAATTATGAGAAATTAATTCTAAAATATGTTAATTTCTATATTTCACTGACGATTTTAATAATTTCATTTATATTGACTCTATGATATGTTGATGGGAAACTAAATAGATCCAAAATTACATAAAAATTGATTTAAATTTCTATACCATTTTCTCTACTATATCATGTCTTAATAGACTTATTTCTCTAACATAATCACTATAAATTTTAGTTTTAAAATTCCTTCCATATAGATATTCATAATTATCCAACTGATTGCTAGATTGTATGTTATTGTTTTATGAAAGCTGAAATAAATGAATGTGTTGATCCACACAACCTTTTAAATACATTGAAAAAATCTCAACATTTCCTCCAAGGTTTTAATTTCTCCCCAATATTTACCATATGTTTGAGTATGATAATAATTAAAAAAACACTACTCTAAATGAATCACATTTTGAAAACTTCACTAGAACATTGATGTAATCCATGGATCCTGATCAGATAAAATATAAAGTGGTACCCCATGAAACCATACCTAATTTTTAATATATATTCTTGTAATATGATTAATTTTGAAGTATTATTTAATATAAATAAATTGTTTTGACTTTATTATATGATCAACTATAACCAAAATAGTATTTTCGTAATTTATACATTTTAGAAATCTTGAAGATAGAATCAGTGGTGACGTATTCTAATTTACATTCTAGTATGTTTATTTATAGTAACTTTAAGAAACCTATCCCTAAAAGCATGAATCTATATTCTTAAATAATTATATTGGCATGATATATAAGGAGCTTCATCATGAAGTTCAAGATAGTTTATTTTTTTAGTGAATTAGATACATAATTGAGACTTACACAACATTTGAATACATGAATTCTAATTTTTTTGATCAAAAATAATTTTATTCCCTCTAGAATTTCATTTCTTATAAAATACAGTGAACTTCATAGATTCACGAGAAAGGGATAAAAGGTGATCACAAATTCTCAAACAGGGTAAATTACAGTAGAAGATATCTTGAATCAATAAGTATAATCTTTATGGTATGGAAAATAAATTGAAAAATTTGAAATTTAATTAGTTGTATGATAATTGTAAGATAAGTCTAAATAAATATCTCTTGGGAAAAAATAAAAACTCATTTCATATAATCAATAATCTGATAATTAATTACATAGACATATAATATCATTGAGATATTTTTCTATATAATAATAATAACTAAAATGAAGGAAATGATGAATTATTGGATTCCATGTTTACCTAATACATGATACCCTTACCATCAAGATCTTTCACACGAATTTCTAGAATAATACTATAAATATAATTCGAAATATATTTTAAAACATACTAGTTATAAATACAATATATTTTTCGAACATATTCTATATGATGACACTACTGATGCATTGAGGGTCTTGTCTTAACAGGTCCCCAATCCAAGCCATACCAATCCAATTAATTACTTATATAATGAATAATTAATTTAATTCATAAATAAATGTGTCTTATCATCATGTATCCACATTGAGTAAAGGATATATATTTATTAATATTTCCCTAAATAATCAAATAATATGCAAATTAATGACCATATGTAGAAATGTTGCATAGTTCAGAAAATAAGTGTATCCATGACAAAAATATTTCTTTTTAGGGGAAATTTAATTTCCACAGGGAATTCAATAAATTATTTTTAATTTAATGACAACCAAAATAAATCAAGGAAGATAATTTAAATAATTTCCTATTTAATAGTGGTCGTATATCATATGTAGTAATTTTAATGATGGTATTAATACAATATGTACCCATTAAATTAAGAATAAATAATTTTTTTCATTTATTAATATAAATACAAAAAAAATCGTAAAAATTTCTTTAGAAAAATAACATTTTCATTTTATTAAAAAATTTATTTTCATTGAAAATAAATTTAAATAAAATGAAACTTTCATAAATATATTTTGAAATTTATTTTCATTTAAATAATACATTAAAACATATATAATATTACATAAAAAAATTATTTTTCATGAGATATGGAAATTCCATTCATGATGTACAGGTTAAAAAAGTATTTCCTTTCAGTTTTTTGGTAAAAAATGGACATCATTTTTTGAAAATGGCATAAATATTCCTTTGAAAACATTTTTAAAGAGTTAAATAGTTAAAATGTTCTCTAATAACTCATTTTGAAATGGTCATAACATTTTTTAAATCATTTTTATAAAAATGACTTTTTATGAAAACATATTTCTAACTGATGAGAAAAATGATGTCAGACTTTATTGAAATCATTTTGTAAAAAAATGTATGTTTTGAAGACAGTATAATGGTTTTATTTCATAAAGGTTTTCATTATTAATGATTATAAAATAAAATAAAAGTTTCTATTTGTAAATTATTAATTAATTTTCTTCAACTAGAATTCTTGAATAAATAATCTCGATTACATTGAGATTTTGAAGTAAATAATTAAAATGATCATAATGTGTATATTAGAATTATTAAATAAATTTTTTATGTGTATCAAATTTAAATACATATAAAACAAGTGGAAATAAAATATAATATAATCAAACAACATTACACAGATAATCTTATCATGACATAATCAACGAAGTATATATTTAACCTAATGAGTGGAAATTGAGGTAGGAAATCCCTTACCTCCCACATTCATTTGATTAAACATTATTTAATGTCATTTATATATGTTTTAATGAAGTTATTAACTTATAGAATTAAAATTTTAATAATTTTAATATTATATATGATCCTTTATGACATCTTATTACCCATTCATTGATAATATTTCATTATTTTCAGTATTTTGGGTGTTAATTGTCTTAATTTCTCATGTGTGTTTCATCATGAATGATATGGTTCATCTATATATTATAAAGATTTAACATAAATAGAATAATATTCAGGATATAATTATAAATTTTTTACATAAATCTCGCATTTAAAACAAATCATATAATAGTTTTATGAAAAATGAGGTACGTTACAATCATGGTGATGGTAGGTCATAAATTTGCTTGTCTAAAGTACCTATTTTCCATTGATCATTATAGAAATAAATAAAATGATATATAATATTTAAATAATGTTAATAATATCATATATAAAGGATAATATACTTATATATATCATCCATGTGGTGTAGGGTTGAAAAGAGAGTCACAACGCTTCATGAAGACGGTAGTCCACAAGTACACAAATAATGCTATCATCATTACATGAATGAAATGAAAATAAAGAAAATAAAATACCATTCAAAATTTAACCATATGTCATTAATAAAATAATTATTGAATATATCACATATAATCATTTACATTATCTTTAGCACCATCCATGTGAGCATTAGTGGACAACAAATCACATAACTTCGCAAGATGGTAGTCCACCATACACACGAACAATGATATTGTATCTTCTATGGAATGGATGGTAAAAATATATATACTTTATAGTAAATCAATAGCTATAAATATTTTATAAATAATATATATATATATACACACATTAGATCCATCATCATACCCATCCCTGAGAGGTGGAAATGGAAAAATGAATGACCTTAGTTCGTGAGGTGGTAGTCTGCTGTACAAACATAGGATAATTTCATAACACTCGAGATGGAAGTGGAGAAGGGTTTAGGAAATTTTTTACTAAAACAAAATTAATTTTTATTTAATATTCTGAGGATATTTTATCATCATGGTTTAATAAAAATTGAAGTATGTGGAGTGAAAATTAAAATAAAGACACCCGTTGAATAACATTGCCTCTTCT
Source organism: Viscum album (assembly GCA_963277665.1). NCBI lineage: Eukaryota > Viridiplantae > Streptophyta > Magnoliopsida > Santalales > Viscaceae > Viscum > Viscum album. Next base: position 1,473,728,147 of record OY728158.1, read on the forward strand.
TTGGGCATACTATTTGGGATTTTTCTGTAGACTTCATAGGTTGGATTTAATCCCAAAATAATGCTTCTAGGATATGTTTTGTGATTTTGGGAAGTTATTTTTGCAGGTATTGTGTGAACCAATGTTTTTTAACATGTTAATATGTGAGGGGAGTGAGTTCCCATTTATAGTTTAGGAGGAGTGTAATTCTTGTATAATCTAAGAAGAATTCAATATTTGGAGTTATATGTTCCCTAATGTGGCTCAAAAATGGATAATTAAGTGGTAGGAAGTATTATATTGTCTATCAAAACATCCATAACACAATAAAACACTTTTTTAATTCATTTTTTCATAACATGTATGTTTCCTTATTTTTACAATTTATATTTTTTCACTACGATAACTAATTTTCTAACCAATGTTATATATCCAATAATACTAAATAAAAGTGAGAATTATTAGAAAATTTGGATATTCATGTTAACAAAATCGCATGTAACATTTAAAACACCACTTTAATCATAACTATGCTAACATAGTTTTTAGTAATTAGGGGTCAATATATTCATTCTAAAAGAAAAATTGGTCAATTAATGGAACATATTTTATATTTATTTTAATTTAAAAATAAATTTAAATAATAAATTATTTTCAGTCATTTTAAATCATTTAATAAAATATCATTTTTTATAAAATAACATTATTGTCAATTTTGACATTATTAATTCAATATGAATTTTGAAATATCAATACAATGATGGAATTAGAATTTATTTTTTCCACCAATTTTCAACATGATATATTAATCAAATAATTAATTAAAATAATAATTCACTCAATTTACATCACCTTATACCCTTTTAGTACCATTTTTTTGTTAATTATTAAGTTAATAATTACTCAATTTGTGTTTATTAAGCATTTAATGTAATTATTTCATCATTAAACAATTGAATTAAATTATAATGATAAGAAATACATTTAATATTAAAAATAGTACATTTAAATGAACATATACTTTTTTCCTATCTCATGGATTTATAGATATTAAAAGATAGAAAAGTGTCTTTTTTATCTTTTTTGATAATTATCATATATTGTGGGTCATATTAAAAGTAAATTTGTAATGAATAAAGATAATTCAAATAATGTTATTGAAAATGTAGCAATAAACTCATTAAATAAAATTCATATTATATTTATTTTCATTTTCACTCTTATCATATTAGATTAACCCCCTAGTTAACCCATTTTTATCTTAATCGTGCTAATTAATTTTTATTGCATTAACTATTCATTTTAAAAATAAATTAATATAACCTTATTATACATAGTATAATATTATAAATACAAATACTGGATTAATTTTTTCAATTTTTTTCCCATAAGATAAAAAATGTAATTTAAAACTAATCCCACAGACGTGATGAGAAAGTAGGTTTCTAATATAAAAATGTTCAAAATAATGAAATATTTTTATATCATAATTCAATATTAAATTTATCCCATTTACCTTAATTGGATTATGTTTTGTATAATTGACTAATTTTAAATTAGAACCCATTAAATTTTTTATTTATCATAAATAATTTATTAAATGTAAAAGGTAGTTTTTAATTAAAATTCATTATTTTCACTATTCATCAATAAATGAAACTTCTTAGAAAAATAACAACACATAAATGTTAGATAATTTGGTATTGCATTTAAAAAAGGTATTTCATTTTTCAAATAATATTTCTATAAGTGTTAGAAATTAATTCTAAACTATGTTCACAAAGCGTGACTAACCCGTATTTTAGGATAAAACAGTTTTCCTAAAACATTTTTTAAATATTAAAAGATAAATATTTTATACACAATTAATAATTATGTGAAAAATATATATTTTCATATGTTAATTTATTCTATACATACCCTTCATTCCAACATCTACAAAAAAACTATCATATTAAATAATACTATTAAAAATATGTTGTTGTTTTATAAAACTCGTTCTAGATTGTAATGAAATATATTGAAGAAAATAATTATTTCGTGTAACACATAGTATAATTTGTGTTACAAGTAAAAAATGATAAATTATTTTTCATTACATATAATTTATTGAATAAGATGTTATTATTTTAAAATATTAGGGAGTTACATTCTCCCCACCTTAAATAAATTGTGCCCTACCAATTTAAACACGATTTTGAAAATCAATGGTTTGATATTTGAAGAATACTTTAATGAAAAACCCAAATCATTAAGGGATTGAAAATATCTACTTAAAGTCAAGAGAAATGTATGTTCAAAGGTTATGTCGAAAAAATCACATAAGTAGGTTTTTTAGTTGGAGAACATACTTGGGAAGTGAAAACATGGAAATGGAACCCAAATACGGATGAAGAGTGATAAAAAATTGATAAAAATATAGTTGGAGATCTAGAAAAGGTTAAAGACCACTAAACCATAAAATGAATAAGTGTGAAAAGGCTATTGATATCCTCATAAATGACTTTAATATGATAAAATTTTATTTCAGGATCATTTTCATAAAAATAAATTATTATTTTAATATCTAAAAATATATGGAAATATACTTACTTGATACGTTTCAGTTTAAAATGTATAGTTTGATCATTTATTTATTTTATCAATTTCAAAAACAAACATTACTCCAAGAAATAAATATCCAAATAATGAATTTGATTTTTCCTATAGCACTCATATTCTATTTTAAGGGATCAATTGATCTATAAATCTGTGAACTGTGTTTCTATCTGTCTATAACTATTTTTGAAAACCAGTATGGTTAATAGAAGTTTCCAAATATATTAAACTAATCTTAAAAAGTCATAAGTAACACAATTACTTCATCATTAGTGTTTATTTTTTAAAAGTTTTTATATTAAAATAATGAATTATTAACTTGGACACTACGTAGGAAAGAGGTAGGCCTTAAACCGTGTCATCCTTTCATCATGGGTTCAAGTCCAACCACATTTCTAGATGTAATGATTTGTCTCCCAAAATGTGGTTTTACTTTTTTGTAAACCATATAACTATAATTCCAATATTGTTTCCAAAACAATATGATGGACTTCCATGACATAAAAATCATTTAAAAAACCTTTCTACTATGTTATAAAAATCATATTATTTTTTACAATGTATAATAATATTGTTTAAATAAAAATTACTAGGCCATTGATGTTCATATTAACCCAAATGGTTATCAATTTGTTTAAACATATGTCTATAAAATGGAAAGTAATTATTCCTCAAATATTATGTTCACTAAAACATATCTTCGACATTAATTTCTCAAAAAATTCTTTAATATTATCATAATAGCATCGCATAAATCCAAAAAAGTAGGTTTAAATACTTTGAAAATATGATCAATCATAAACTCATTAACCAAATATGGTTTCCATATAACTTATTTATATTAATAAATATATTATTTTAACACAATAAAAATATGTTTCATTACTCGTATAATCCAAATAACCTCAGGAAAAATACTTTTAAAATTGTATTTTTTTAATCCAAATAAAAAAAATGCTTCCATTTTTTTACATAGGTCATTTGATGGTCTTGGTTATAACCTCAGTTGTTCCATGTAATCTTATATTCAAATCATTCATAATCTTTTTCCAATAAAATTTTTATTATCCTAGACATATACCCCAGGATTGTTAAACTAGGTGCATAGTGGGGACTGTTTTCATGCACTAGCCAATGATCGGGTCAATCCCAATGCATAATTTTTAGAGTTATTACCCCTAGGAAAATTTGTTTGAGAATAAATCCCTATTATTTATCCAGTAAAGGAAGTATTTCTAGCAAAAACCAAAAAATCTCAAACATAGCATAATATTAGGACATTTCTTGTACATATCCTAAAATTCTATCATAGGGTATTATTGCCACATCTACAATTTTCTAAATATAGTTCCCAATGTTTCTACAAAACACCCTTAGATAAAAACTATAATGAACCCAAAACTAGGATCCTAGATCCAATGTCTTACTTTATTACATTGGCATGAGATATAAGGAATCACATCCCAAAGGATCTAATAGTTTAATTGTGTCCGTAAACTAAATACAAACATGAGACTTACATTACTTTAGAATAAAAAACATACATTAATATATGTTTCTAGAATTATGTAATTACCTCTATACTTTTATTTCACATCAAACATAGTACCCTTTATTTACTCCGAAAAAAATATGTGAGATGAAATTATCAGTAAGGGTTAAGACAATCAAAAGTAATCATGAATCAATATGAATAATCATTATGTAAAGGTAAAGAATTGAACACAAATTCCATTTAAGTAACAATAAACTCATGATGAGTTAAAGTTTAATAAATAATTCAATGTATGTAACTGAACACACATTCCATTTAATCAATAACATGAGAATAAAATGCATCCATAGATAATATCCTTTTTTAAAATCTCCTAGATAATAATAATAACTGAAATGAAAGAAATTATTAATTTTTGGATTCTATGTTTCCTTGGAAAATGATAAATTTACCTTAAAGACCATTCCCAATACAGGTTAGCACACTAGTATCAATATCGTTAATAAGATAGTTTATAAAAATACTAGTTACAAACACATATGGGTCTTCCAATTAACTTTGTCTCATTAGAATACTAATTCATCGAGGGTCTTGCATTAACATGTCCCAATACCATGTGATACCTATAAAATGCATTCTGAAAATATTGAAAAATTTATTTAATTCATAAATAATTTTCCTTAGTGACATAAACGATCTCATGTTAGCCCCAAACGGACCACCCAGGCTAGCTAATAATAAGGATCGAGAGGTATTCCAGATCCTCCTTGGCTGGAAGCTACTGTTAAGAATCAAAGAATACAAAATTGGTAACGGTTTACCCCATAAAAAATTAAACATGAACTTTATATATAAAGTTACCAGTAGTGGTGGAATGAAATAAAACCACACATACCTCAGTGTGACCTTAGGGGTCACCACCAACCATTAAAAACCCAAGTTTGATATGGAAGCAACAGTAGATGCTAAAAACAAATGTAGAGCTATATGAGTCAGTGTTAAAACTCAATAAGAATGCCGAAATAAACTATTTCATATTCCTTACATTTGGATAGAAAACCAATTCATGAAATTTTGAAGAGAGATAATCTGAAAATAATTTTTTCCATTATTTTTAAATAAGATCAACATGCTTCTATATTTAAGAAAAAACATTCCAATAAATATAAAAAATAGATTCGAAATAATTAAAAGTAATTTAAATTAATTAATTTAAAATACAACCAGTCATAGAATAAGTAATTTAATGTTTAATTCAAATAAGGGGTTGCAACATTATAATGATACTAGAAAACCGTGGAATGTAGAATACGTGTAAAACTGGCATCATGGGATCTCAGGTGGTCATTCAGATGAACTAGGATAAAGCTATAATAATATATCAATTTTAATATATATTAGTACTAATAATGATCAATAACTTCCAAACCACTTAAAAACACCCCCACTGGCTCGACCGAGAGGCACATCCCAAAATATGTCAGGTTATATAGCCATGGCCATTAGCTAGTGCATAAACTCAACTGGTACATCAAGTGTACTTATGTCCCCATAAAACTAACCAAGACATCCAGTGAAAATTAAATGGAGTTGATCTTTATGCATCTATCATATACATACATATCACCTTATTTACACAAAACCCAATATGTTGACACTTTCAAACTCCCACCTTATGCTCTGCCCCATTCCAAGTAAGATATAAACCAGGAACAAGACTTTAATTTGGAACCCCATAAAAATCACATATTTAATACATACGTCTTGTTTCTAAATAAACATGTCTTTCTTTTGTCGAGACCTGTCCCAGTGGGGCCCATGCCGCGACTCCCCAGGCTCGTCTCCAATAGGCCAGGGGCTAGTGACTAGCACCAAGTAGGCATGTCACTGAAATGGGAGGAATTTCCTATAAACATGTACACACACACACATCTCCATGCCCACAAAGCTGAAAAGTAAAAACTACTGAAAATGGAAATTCATGCATACTCTAAAATCCCAACCAACGGAGTACGAAAGGATAGTAAAGTGTAATAATGTAAAACCCTGGTCCAAAAGTACAAGCCCACAAAAAGAAAATCTGCAAAAAAGACCAACCTATAAAGAAAGGTATTGGGAATGCAATCCATAACTATAGGAACACACCTCGGCCTGACTAATCTCACTGAGAACCATCCGGTCCAGGTCCACCTAGAATCATGTCAAAGGATCACTCATCTTCACAAGACAAGACACGTACGGGCAAAGCCCGTGTAGCGGTGGGTATAACAATACCCAGAAAGACACCCTGAAAACCACAAAGGAATACAACAAATAAATTACCAAAAATGAATGATATAGTCAGCTCTACATAGTATATGTTTACAGAACATATAACAAAAATATCTAGTATATACTCATACATGATCAACTATCGTGAAATAGCCCCTAAGATCTGGCTCAAATATTCCACTAAGTACGTAACAAGGAGAACACACTCCTAGGTCTGAAGAGAAAGATATGAAGTACTCATTCCAGGGGATCACTCTCCACAAGTACATAAAAATATGATGCTCAGATGAGGATCACAACCACTAGCTATGGGGTGATTCCAACAACTCAGTCTGAACTGATCTGTTAAGTAGAGGATCGGCGCTGGGTAAGGTAGGTCATGTCGATATGAATAACTCTACTTAGGGTACCGTGAAGGAATATAGTATCCGACTCTATGTCTCATAGAGGGGATTCCAACAACTATATTCAGGAAGTCCAGCTGAAGGGATCATACTCCTATACGTAAGAAGTGATACAAGAAACCTTCAGGGGAAGGACCAAGGGTACAAACCCTAAGAAAGCTAGTCCAATTCACAGAATACCATTGGCTCAAGCCATGTATAAATAGGTTACATGGCATGTAGTAGGATTACATGCTGTGTTCCTTTACCCCGGGTACTGCCCGTGAAAATGACTCGTGTCTCTAGCCATGTCGTGTAAAAAGTAATTACACAGTGTGTAGAAAATTTAATGACATGTTCCTTGACTCTGGGTACTGACCATGTGAAACGGCCCATGTCTGAAATATAAGTCATGAAGAAAAGTATATACATGGTATGTAAGTCAAAGCACACATTGTGTCCTTTCAACTGGAAAACACCCGTGTACCCTGGCCGTATGCAAGTACATGGTGTCTGTCCGTGTGGCCCTGCCCGTGTACCAGTACATGGGGTATCCCATGTATCTAGTCGGGCCTGGCTGGGGAAGGGTATGCATGTCGTGTCCTTGGCCGTGTACCCAACCCGTGTCCTTGTACTCCCGATGTACACACCAGGTAGTCCACCGACGAACACACACCATGTTTCCCATACTACAAGCCATGTAGTCGGGATTTACCCATAACCGTCTTCTTCCACCACGAGCCTCGGCCCGATCTTCGGATCTCATTTCTCTTGTCCATTTGCCGTGAAACTCAAGATCCTTATTTGTTTGATCCTCCTAACACCAAATCTGGGTGTTTCGGACCTTCAATCAGCTCAGAAAACATGCTTTGATTTATCCGAAAGAAAACTCCCAAAACTCATATCTCTTGATCCGCTCTGAATCTCCAGCCAAAACTGTCGTCATAGATCTGTACAATCATTCCAAGGTTGGATCTACAATCTCATATCATCGCGCCAACAAACGAATGTGCAACGATCAATTTCCTCCAAGAACACGTAGAACAAAAACGAAGAACGGAAGAAATCAGGGAATAAAGGAAAACCAAATCAAGAGGGATGAACCTCGATCAATGTTCACGTCGATCTTGGTTTTTCCCCATTATAAGGCTAAATGAAACTAAAATAAGATTCAAGAATAAATCCCCAAAATCCCCACAAAATCTCATCCCGTAAACACGATCGATATGCAGGCTAATATGTTCGTGGAATAGTCCGCGTTTGTCGTAGGAATCAAGAATATGGAAAGCAAATCAAAAAGATATCAAACGACCTACCTGGATCCGCGGTGTTCATTGGCGAAGATCTGGTTGTCGCGTCATCGTTGCTAGAAAAACTAGTCAAGAACATCATCTCCTCATTGGGGTTTCCTCTAGAGCCTCCAAATCCTCCAAGAGTTTAAGGGTTATGTGGTCTGTAACCCTGGACTCCTGTGCAAATATCTATTTAAAAAGATAAAAGATATTCTCTGGAAAAAGATTTAATAAAATATTTTTAGTAAATATTTTATTACAGTTACGTCCAAAAACTAGATTTCACCACTGACCTGTGCGGACTGATGTTAGGCCTTGGCTAAGGTAAAATCGTTTCCCTGAATGCAATGGTGCCCTTTTATTTTTTATCTAAGCACCCTTTCAAGAGTTATTCCAATTTTTTAGGAAAACTCCATGCGCGCGTATAATTTAATTATTTAATTAAATTCAGACATTTTTTTGGGCCCACCGGGCATCACAACTGCATGTCGTCTCAATGCCTGGTCTCGAAATAATTCCCATATAATATTAGAATAATAGATGGAAAAAATCTGGGACATTAAATCCTCCCCACCTTAGGGCTTTACGTCCCTAGAAAACCAAAACAAAGGCTACTAAAAAATATGTTGGTATTGCGCACAGATCTGAACCTCTCGCTCCCATGTGCTCTCCTGGAGATTCCCGTGCTGCCACCAAACACGCCCCAAGGGAATTGCTCACCCAATAATGTTCTTCTCTTGTAGATCCTTGATCTCCATTGGGTAATCAGCAAAGGTCGCTCTATCATCGATGTCCAGCTCTCCCCAGTCGATAACGTGTGTAGGATCATGCACGTACCTCCGCAGTTACAACATGTGGAAGACTTTGTTTACCCGGTATATCTGAGGGGTAGAGCCAAGAAGTACACCACCTCGCCAACTCTACTCAAAATCTGAAAAGGGTCGAAAAACCTTGGAGATAGCTTGCCGCCTCAGCCAAATCTCTGCAATCAACATCGAGGTGAGACCTGAAGGAACACATGCTCTCCCTCTTCAAACTCCAAGGGCCTCCGTCTCCTGTTGGAATAAGACTTTTTCCGACTCTGTACAGTCTTCATCTACTCTTGGATGACCTGCACCTTCTCTGTAGTAACCTGCACCATCTCTGGTCCCATGAGTGCTGACTCTCCTTGGTAAGACCAACAAAGTGGTGACCTACAAGGTCTCCCGTACAGAGCCTCGAATGGTTCCATGCCAATAGAGGAATGATAACTGTTGTTATAATAAAATTCAAGAATTGGTAGGTGATCCTACCAGCTATGACCGAAGTCAATTATGAAAGCTCGTAGAATATACTCTCGAACTTGGATGGTCCGCTCTGTCTTTCCATCAGTCTGAAGATGCAATGCTGTGTTCAAGCGTAATTGAGTCCAAAAATTTTCCTGCAATTCCTTCCACAAGAGGGATGTGAAGTGAGCATCACGATCTATAATGATATTTGATGGAACTCCATGAAGTTGAACTATCTCTTGCAAATAGAGACATCCTATGATCTCTACTGGACTCTGCTCATGTATGAATAGGAAGTGGGTCGACATAGTGAATCAGTCAATGATCACCCAGATGGCATCATGTCCCCTGGACATACGTGGTAAACCCATCACAAAGTCTATGTATATCCCAACCCACTTATATTCTGGCGCCTCAAGGGGATGATTCAAACCTTCTAGAACCTTGTGCTCATCCATTACTTGTTGAAAAGTATGGCACCTAGAAACAAACTCAGCCACACCCTTATTCATTCCAGGCCACCAGAACTGACGTCGGAGGACCTGGTACATTTTTTCCATGCCTGGTTGCACCGCCAAAAGAGATGTATGGAACTACCTCAGAACCTCCTCTCATAACGTCACTAGTACTAATGTGTGCCCTCTGAAAAGAACAACGTGCTCCCCACCTTTTGAATATCCATCAGCAGCATCACCTACGAACATCTGAGCATGTAGAGTCTCACAGCTAGCATCCTCGAGCTGTGTTTCCCTGACTCGCTATAAGAGTGGATGGGAAACAACCATTGACTGAAGGTAAGAATCCTCATCTCTATCCATGAAGGATAACTGTCAAGAGGCCAACTGCCTCATCTCCTCATCCAGCAACTGTGAACTCGATTTCCTACTGAGAGCATCTGCCAAAACATTCCCATTCCCCAGAGTATAAATGATCTCAAAGTTGTAATCCTAGAGGAACTAAAGCCACCTACTCTATCTAAAATTTAGATCCTTCTGAGAAAAGATATATCTGAGACTCTTGTGATCATAGTAGATGATGAACTTATCACCCATCAGATAGTGCCTCCACATCTTCAATGCGAAGACTACCAATGCCAACTCAAGATCATGAGTTGCATAGTTATGCTCTTGTGGCCTCAACTGACGTGAGCCATAGGCAATCACTACTTGCCTCTGCATCAGGACACAACCAAGCCCGGTTCCTGATGTGTCACAGAACACTACGTATGTGACACCCTCTTCTGGTATCCTCAAGATCGTGGCACTCATCAGACTCTATCTCAACTGCTAAAAAGCCTACTGGCATCTCTCGGTCCATACGAAAGGTTTCCCCTTTCAGTTTAAGGCTGCCATGGGTGATGAAATCCTAGAGACATCAGGAATGAATCTTTAATAGTACCCTTCCAACCGAAGGAAACTCTGCACCTCCATCACACTCAGGGGTGGATCCCATGATAACACTGCCTCTACCTTGGTTCGGTCCACTGTTACACCATATGCTGAGATAACGTGTCCCAGAAAGGGGACCTCCTGTATCTAGAATTATCACTTCGAGAGTTTCCCATACAACCGGTTCTCTCGGAGTGTGTCCAGAAACACCCTTAGGTGCATTGTGTGTTCCTCCTCGTAGGCAGAGTACAGAAGGATATCATTGATGAAGACCACCACGGACCAATCTAGATAGGGCTAAATGATCTGGATCATGATTACCATAAACAATGTTGGGAATTCGTCACGCAGAGGGGCATCACCAAGTACTCATAATGACCGTAGAGACATCTGAAATATGTTTTCGATATATCCTCATCCCGTACTCACAACTGGTGATAGCCTGATAGTCGATCAACCATCGATAACCATCATGTCCCTCTTAAATGGTCGAAGAGGTCATCCATCCTCGGTAGTGGATACTAGTTCGTCACAGTCACTTGATTCAAGAATCGGTAATCCACACACAGTATCATGCTTTCATATGCCTTCTTGGAAAACAACACTGGGGCCGCCCAGGGTGAAACACTAGGTCTCATGAAGCCCTTCCTCTGCAAGTCATCCAGCTGCACTCTCAGCTCATGAAGCTCTGCAGGAGCAATCCGATATGCTAATGTTGATATCAGTGTCGTCGCATGTTCCAAATCAGTGCCAAAATCTATCTTACCACTAGTATTTAGTCCGGGGACATCCTTCGAAAAGACGTCCTCGTACTCAGCCACTACTGCTGGAAACTGGAAACTCGTAACATCTGCAGTGCCAAGGGCTAGGCTAGCCAACTGATGTGAAATCAGTTGTACCTTCCTACGCACGAGTCAATCCTACACTGCCTGGGTCTCCTTTTCCCTAACGAAGGAGAACCTCATTCCATCATTACAGACACACCGCACCCTTCTCCTAAAACAATCAATCTGGGCATAAACTGTGGATATCCATTCCATACCAAGAATGACATCGTAAGGCCTCGACCCTACCACCAAGAGCTTCCAACCGTAACTATCACCTCCAAGGGTCAGCTCACACTATCTACAAAGGTGTCTGATCTCTGAAGTTTCTCCAGTCAGTGTTTCTAAGACTAAGGGTCAAGTCAATGGCTCAACTAGAATCTCAAGTTCTCGAACAAGATAAGCATCTAGAAGAGAATGACTAGAACCTATGTCTATCATTACGACATCCAATCTAGAAAAGACATAGATTGTACCTCTTATCATTCCGGGAGTACCTATGTCATAAGCCTCCGCTGCCTGCAGCTATCCCTGCCTTTGTCCACCAGCTCCCTGAGCCTGGGGTGGACCGCCTGGGGCTGGTGGTAAAGGGTCAAAATGCAGACTACCTCCAGCTGCTCTCCCAGCTCCTCTCCCACGTCTGCCACCCCATGGATCTGTCTGCTCCACACGTTTCCTCTACCTCGGTGGTCCATCCACAACTCCCATGTCAGTATTATGGTGGGTCGGACAATCTCGAGCAAGATGTCCCCCGCCATCACATTAGTAGCTTCACCTCTCCCGAGGCTGGCATGATGCGCCCTGCGAACCTTGTACAACAAATCCTTTGTCTTGGGATCTCCTCTGAAAACGTCTCCCATGCATGGGTCCCTGATGTTGGCACCCTGCTATCGAAGTCTCTACTCCAGCTCGCTCACTACGGACAACTGGTGGCTATCTTTTCTCTGCCAAGAACCTCTCGACCACCAGAACCCGGTCAAGCACCCTAGCATAACTGGGAATTATCATAGGGATGATGCTATCTCAGATGTCTCTACACAAGCCCCACTCAAATGGTCGAGCTATGAAGTACTGATCCCTGACCATATCCATCATGTACCATGAGAGGTCGGTAAACCTCAATGAATAGTCACCCAGCATCATGGTTCCCTGCTAGAGATGAAGGAGCTCATGTATACGTACTGCTCTTAGGGTAACCGATGAAAACTCCTCTCAGAAGAGATGCTCAAACTCTGACCATGAAAGAGTCACCTCATCGTTAGTTTGGATAACAAAAATCCACCATTTCCATTCCAAGCCCTGTATAATGCTCGTTGCCAGGATCACCATCTGGTATGTTGGTGTCCTGACCAAATGGAAGAATCTAGCCACTGCCTCAAGCCAGTCCTTTTCTTTCTGAGGGTCAGGCTCAACTTGAAACCCGAGGGGTCTCTATCACTAAAACTCGTGGAGTGCACTCAGCCTGTGCTCCTCCTCTACTGGTACAGGAGGCACTAAACATTGTTCCTCAGGTGGTGGAATAACTGGCACACCACCCGAAGGTAAAACATGAGGATCTGGTCCCTGTATCGAAGCTTCATCATTGAGGGGGTCCTCCTCATGATTGAGCAGCTAGATCCCAGTGGGTGCGCATCGCGGAGGCATCCTTTAATGAAACATGATGTATCACAATCACTGAATATATTTGGAGAGCTATCTCAAGAAGGAAATGGAAACCACAACCCATTCCTATATGATGCATGTACCATTATATTCCCCTGGAACTAGTCTTCTCATGTTCTGAGTCAAAAAAACAAGTTATCAGAGCCCTGGTGTATGGATATGTCAGCCACCCGCACCAACACTGGGGTCCCCAGCCTGAAAACTGAACTCAAAACACATAACACTGTTTCCCCAAACCAACTCACAGACACATGGTCCTAAGGTATAACTAACCACATCTGATACCACTCTATCACAACCCGTCACAGTGGGGCCCGTTCCGCGACTCCCTAGGCCCATATCCAATAGTCCAGACGCTGGTCACTTGCACCGAGTAGGCATGTCACTAACATGGGAGGCAATGCCTATAAACCTGCATAGACACACACACATCTCCGAGCCCACAATGCTAAAAATTAAAAACTACTGAAAATGGAAATGAATTCATACTCTAAAATCTCAACCAATAGAGTATGGTAGGAAAGTAAATTACAATAATGTAACACCCTGGGCCAAAATTAAAAGCCCACCAAAAGAAAGACTACAATAAAGTCCAGGCTGTGAAGAAAGGTACTGGGACTACAATCCATAGCCATAGGAACACACCTCGTCCTGCCTGATCACACTGAGCATCGTCCGGTCCTGGTTCACCTAGAATCTTGTCAAAGGATCACTCGTCTGCACAAGACACGACATGTGCGGGCAAAGCCCGTGTATGGTTGAGTATAAAAATACCCAGTAGGACACCCCAAAAAACACAAAGGAATACAACAAAGGAATTACCACAAAGGAATGATACAGTCATCTCTACACAGTATATGTTTATAGAACATATAACAATAATGTCCAATACATACTCATACACGATCAACTATCACGAAACCACCCCTAATATTCAGCTCGAAGATTCCACTAAGCACGTTACAGGGAGAACACACTCCTAGGACTGAAGAAAATCATAATAAGTACTCGTTCTGGGAGAACTCACTCCACAAGTAATTAAGAATATGATTCTCATATAAGGATCACAACCACTATCTATGGGGTGATTCCAACAACTCGATCTGAAATAATCCGCTCTGAAGAGGATCGGCACCCGGGTAAGGTAGGTCACTTCGATACAAAGAACTCTACTTAGGGTTCCAGGAAGGAATAGAGGATCTGACTCTAAGTCTCATAGAGGGGATTCCAACAACTCTATTTAAGAATTCCTGCTGAAGGGATCATAGTCCTATATGTAGGAAATGATACCAGAAACCATTAGGGGAAAGACCAAGGGTACAAATCCTATGAAATCTAGTCCAAGTCAAAGAATACCACTGGCTCAATCCATGTATAAACAGGTTACATGGCATTTAGTAGAATTACATGTCATGTTCCTTAACCCCGGGTATTGCCTATGAAAATGGCTCATGTCTCTGGGCTTGTCATATAAAAAGTAACTACATGGCATGTAGAAGATTTACATGTCGTGTTCCTTGTCTCAGGGTACTACCCGTGTGAAACAACCCCTGTCTAAAATCTAAGTCATGCTGAAAACTATATATACGATGTGTAAGTCAAAGGAAACACCATGTCCTGTCAACTAGAAAACACCTGTGTACCCTGGCCATATGCCCGTACACGATGTCTATCCGTGATGCCCTACCTGTGTACCAGTACACAGGGTACCCAGTGTATCTGGCTGTGCTTGGCCGGGGAAGGGTGTACACACCGTGTCCTTTACTGTGTACCCAACCAGTGTCCGTGTATCCCCGAAGTACATTCCAGGTAGTCCGCTAATGAACACATGCCATGTAGCCCTTACTACATGTCGTGTAGTCGGGATTAATCTGGAATTTTCGTCTTCCTCCTCGCACCTCGGCCAGATCTCCAGATCACGTTTCTCTTGTCCGTTTTCCACGAAACTCAAGATCCTTGTTTGTTTCATCATCCTAACACTGAATCCGGGTGTTCCGAACCTTCAATCAGCTCGGAAAACAAACGCTGATTCATTTGAACGAAAACACTCAAAACTCATATCTATCGATCCACTCTGAATTTTCCGCCGAAATCATCGTCGTAGCTCTGTATCATCATTCTAAGGTTTTATCTACAATCTCATATCATCACCCCAACAAAAATACACGCAACGATCAATTTCCTCCAAGAACGCGTAGAACGTAGACGAAGAACACAAGAAAATTGGAAGAAAGGCACACAAAATTGGGAGGGATGAACCTTGATCGATGTTCGTGTCGATCTTGGTTCGTCACCATTAGAAGGCTAAACGAAACTAAAATAACCTTCAAGAATCAATCCCCAAAATCCCCACAAAATCCCACCGCACAAACACAATCGATCCACGAGCTAATCTTTTTATGGATTAGTCCGTTTTCATTGTAGGAATCTAGAATGGGGAAAAGAAATCAAAAAGAGTTCAAACGACCTACTTGGATCTGCTGCGTTTTTTGGAGAAGATCTGGTCGCCGCGTCGTCATCCCCGGCAAAAATCGTCTAGAACATCGTCTCCTCATTAGAGTTTCCTCCAAATCCTCCAGAGCCTCCAAGAGTTTAAGGGTTATGAGGTCTGTAACCCTGGACCCCTACGCAAATCTCAATTTAAATAGATACAAGTTATTCGCTGCAACAAGATTTAATAAAATATTTTTATTAAATTTTTTATTACAGTTACATACAAAAACTAGATTTCACCACCGACCTACACTGACTGTTGTTAGGACTCGCCTGAGGTGAGATCGTTGCTCTAAATTCAACGGTGCCCTCATATTTCTGGTCCGAGAAACCGTTCAAGAGTTATTCCACTTTTTCAGGAAATCCCCACGCATGAGTGTAATTTAATTATTTAATTAAATTCAAACATTTGTCCCGGGCTCACCTGGCCTCGGAACTACACGCCATCTCAAAGCCTGATCTCGAAATAATTCCCATATATTATTAGAATAATACATGGAAAAAATCCGGGACATTACATCTTATGTTATGTTATCCCATTCCATAAATTATTTAAAAATGCAAATTATACCTTACAAAATTAAATAAACACATCCATTTTAGAGAACACATTTGACCAAAAAAATTGAATTCCAAAACCATGCATCACTTGTTATAAATTATTTATAAAACCATTTTAAACATTTTGGATACATCACATTTCATGTTAAGATCATTAAAAATATTAGACTAAAGAAATTCATGTTGGAAATTAATGAAAATCATGGGAAAAAGTTGAATACCGTTTCTAATAAACACATCCAATTTTATCACAATTAAAACATAATATAATAATGAAAACACAATTTAAAAATCAATTAATTATATATCTAAAATAAAAGGCTTGGTCATTGGGACCCTACCCCAAAACGTGCTACTTTTGACTTAGGAAAAATTATCCCACTCTTTTACTGTAATACACACATTTATTTCAACATATATATAAATAAACCTAGCTTCAATGTAGATACACCATCACCATGAGTTAATATCTATAAATATGGTATATATAAATATATTCCTTAACAATGAATATGTGTGTCGATGACCCCCACGAACAGTGGTCCAAAGTGTATTTGAGAAAAATATTAGAAACCTTTACAAAAATCCACAAATAGGTGAAAATAGGAATAAATGATTACCCTAAATAATGGTTAATGGACTTATGCTGATGGACATCAAAATAATAGTCCCTAACAGAGCTAGAGAACCCTAGAAGTCAACAATCAACAAGAAGAACACCCATAATAGGTTTACAGTTAACCCTAGGAATGTTCACTACATAGAGGATAAAGCCTGTTGTGAGATGGAGGAGGTACAAAGAACATCAGGACTATACAAGATCATCATATATGATTTTAACCAAAAGTAAATAATGAAATAGATATTGGAGGAAGTGTGGAAGAAGCAGTGGCGCATAAATAGATAATCCCACATTGGGATGAGGAGTTGCGAACAAGGTGGGGTGGAAACCCCACTGGGGTATTAAATAAACTTAATAATAATAATAATAATTATTATAATAATAACTCTTTTCCCTTTCATTATTATTATTTTTTATTTCAATTTAATATATTTTAATATATTTTTTTAAACATTGGCATATCATGTGGTTTTGCTGCACAGCCTTTCAGACCTTGTACCAACTGTGTGTCTAGAACAATCATAAGAGGAAGTAAAAACATAGCCTAACAGAGAGTGTAACATTCCAGTTCACCAAGACGTGTACACCAGATAATGCCACTATCTATTTCATATTGTTATCAGTAGGATCTCACTTGGTTTCTCAAAAACCATGCACCGAATATGTAGTTTATTCAATCCTCCCTAAAACCCTCAATTATTCTTAAAAACACCATATAAATCAACAAAATAAGGCTATGAAAAGAAATAAATTGTAGAAATTTCATTTTGGGTTGGGAAAATTATTCTCACCATTACCACTTTATATCCTTATAAAGTCACCTGTCCAAATGTGGAACAAAACCATGACTCAAAATTATAAAGACATAATGAAACCATGAAACATATTGTGCCCTTTCAAATCCACAATTTTCAACTGACTAAATCAGGAAAGGACATCACTGAGAAATGTGTTGGCTCTCCCCACTATTAAAAAATGAATAGAAAGGTAGTTTCTCTAAGATGAACACACAAAGAAACCATCCACAATCACAAGAAGGGTTTAGCAAAAAACACTTGAACATGGACCATTGACACGTCACAATTCATAATTTTCTATACAGAGAAATATTCAAATGAGTACCACATAAAAAACCCATTCAAGAAAATACTAACTATTCAAAAGTTAATATTACACAAAGAACAACCAAATATTTTTAAGGAAAGAGGACACCAATATCTCCAAAATAAAAGGTTCCTAAAAACAGAAACCCTAAAATGAGATGAATTTAATGGTCTCTACTCTAATGTTGGAGAAAACATGTTGGGTGTACATCCCCCACACCTGTAAACTCATTTACTATATGACATCATTCACTCGGATACCTATGGATAGATCCCTAGTGTTTTGAATCATCTGTTACCCCACAGTCAAAAGCTGATAATCCCCAACCACAACTACTCAATTCATTGATTCAATTTAAAATACATTTTAGGTATCACAAGCGATCACATTGATGAAAATATTTTTGAGGATTACATTAATATGGATTATAGTTCCCAAACTGAACACACTAGTAGAAAACAAGAGATAGGTCTAATGAATGAAAGGCTTGAACTGAAAATGATACCTTTCTGGATTTGGTACCCTTATAAACACTCCTCACTAGATGGGAAACCTCCATGAGAAATAAATGAATGTATACTATTGAAATTCACAGTGTAACCTCTAAAACTTTCCCATATGAAAGAATGCGATCGTTGAACCCTGTATGGAGACCCCACAAAAAAATAGGATCCTCTAACTGAATGATCTACACTATATTTAGATAAATAGAAACTAGTTCAATCAATTGGTCAACATTCACCTTCACCAATAATTGACCATGTTGAGGATCCACATGATATTGCACTTTCTTCTCCTTCACTTCCTCATGAATAATACATTGGATGAAAGTTGTCTTGAATATCACTTGAGACATCCCAACATACAACGAGCATAGAACAATCACCATCCATTAGTCTTGTACTATTTTATAAAATATAAACAATACAACTTGTATTGTTAGGGAATATAGAGTTCCAAAAATCTATAATATTAATTCAATATCCTTAAGACACTCCATATCCACTAATGATAATTTCTAACTATAAAAATCAAGATAATGTTGAAAATATCTTGTCTCTTCTACTCTACTAAAAGTCTGGGAATGGCTAATGATTGGAAGAGACCCCATAGAAATTTTCTAGGTCATTATATATTGCATAATCTAACTACCATGAAATATAAAACCAGATCAAAATCAAATAAACTCTCTACCAAAGAAACAAATCAACCCAAAATACAAAAAAAAGAAAAAAAATCCTCGTTGAAAAACCACCCATTTTTTAATTAACCAATTTCCAAAACAAAATCCCTATTTTAAAATTATAACCATTCCAACACATCCACTTTAAATCCAAAATAAAACTCCCACCTTCCATTTTAAACACAATCTTCATTAGAAGGAAACCTCTTTCAATTAGTTTTAAAATTTCAAAAAATGAATTCATCACACTAAAAACCAATTTCTTAGAAATTATTCCCTTTATAAACTCCACTCATGCCAACCAAAACTCAACCAAAACATAATTCACATTAAAAAAATTCATGCAGAAAACTTGGAATCATAAAAAATACGATCATGTTGTTTAGAATACTGTGTTATAAGCATGTTGTAAAAACTATAGTTATCATTAACTATTGAATAAGGCACCACATAGGTCTCTAATATATTAATTCCAACCATGTAGAAAATGTCCACTACAATTGTTTTCACCCAAATAAAAATCTCGTCATTGCAAGCAATACACCATCACATTAAAACCAAAATGAAAATAAAAAACTCAACCCAACAACCCCAAGAAACTTGAGGATTATAATTAGTAAGATTTTATGACATTCTTCTTTCCCATACCTATGAAGTTATGAAAATTATGTCTCTAGCCTACCAGACACACTAAATAATAAGGGATGCTCTTATACCATTTTTTAACCAAACCATCATGGGTCAAAGAAAACCAGTCACCCTAGATAGCCCATAATGAGGCTCGAGAGGCAATCCCAATCCTCCTAGAATTTAAGCTATTTCCAGGCATTAAAGATAATTAAATTTGGAAAAATTTATCCAATAAAAAAATATATAAAAATATAAACATGAACACAAAAAAAATAAAACAAACACTAGAACTGGAAAGAAATAAAACCTCACATACCACACTATGACCCTTTGGGTCACCACCAACCACTGAACCAACATCCCTCCATAGTTATGGATTCTAGGCTGGAAGCACCACCAGAAGCTGAAATATCAGTATAGTTTTAGGCATGCGTAATAAAACATAGCATGTATGCCTAAATAAAACAATATTCTACCTTAATTAATAAATAAAACCAATATATACATGTATGAAAATGAGACATATAAAAAAGGATTTTCAAATATATTTACAAATAATTAATAAGATTCTATTTTTATGAAAACCCAGGTTAAATTACATTTCAAATACAATTTCCAAAGCATGAAAGTTTATTTCAAAAAATTAATTTAAAATATTATCAGTGATGGAATAGGTATTTTGAAATAGAATTAAAACAAGGGGTGTCACTTTATAAATGTAGTAGAAAACAAAATATTGTAGTATACATGTAAAATAGGTTCCATGGGATCTTACGTGATGGGTGAGACAGCCTAATAAAAAGCTATAATACTATCTCATATTTAATATATACTAGTATTGATTTTGTAGAATCATCCCCAACACCCTTAAAGACACCCTCAAATGCTCAACTAATGGGCACATCCCAAAAAATGTCTGGTTAACTACCTAGTGCCACTGGCCAATGCATAATCTCAACTATTGTAGTATTTTTTACTTAGGATACCACCAAAATACCCAAGTCATCCCATGATAATTAAATGCATTTGCATTTTCCCAAACTATTCTATATATAAATATCGTATTCTTTACACAGAATCCAATACCTCCACACTTCTAAACTCCCACTTCAAGGTAAACCCAAATAAAAGTCACATATAAACCAATTAGAATCCTATTCACTATGAACACAAGAACATATCGCATATTTAATACATACATCCTATTTTTTAAAAAGGGGCATTCTTTGAGAGGGGTCTTCTTTCTATAAAATATTTCATAATGTCCATCAAAAATTGACATAAAAACAATTCCATATTATAGAATATACTTGACCACTGTTTATGAGTTATAAAACCACACTATATATAATAAAAATAATTTATAATAACATTTTAAAATTTTAGTACATTATAAATTTAAAGGTAAGATGTTAAAAATCCTTAAAAAAATAGAACTCATTTGGAAGTTATGAAAATGCAGGGAATCCAAGTTGAAGACCATTTCCACACAAAAAATAAAATTTCATAGCATTTAGAATTAATATAATAATTAAAATTCAATTTAAAAATTGTAGGAAATCACAAATTTCAAATTAAATTATTATCCATAGGGACCCTATCTCAAAACACGCCGCTTTTGACAAAGGTGGCCTAAACACACTCATTTCTACTTTCATAAAAAATGATTTTATACACACACACACACACACAGATATATATATATATATATATATATATTACTTTATAGGTAATTTTGATATTCCCCACTCCATGAGGGTATATCTAAAAATTTTGTATATATAATCCTTACCAATTAATTTCTGTATAGGTGATCCTAATGAATGAATGTATAAATTTCACTGGAGAAAAATACAAAAAACTCAAAAAATTTAAAACCATAAAAAATAAACCAAAGGTGAAAAGAGGGAGAAGAAATAACAGATAAGAATGGTGACATCACTAACTTTAATGGCTTTGGCCAGAATTTTCCCAAATAGAACACCAGATCCTTAGATACTGTGAACCATAAGGGGAACACCCAAAATCAGAGTAGGGTTCTACCTAGGTGTGAAAAAATCACAAAAGTGAATGAAAACTATTAAATATAGAAATAATTAGAAAAATGAGGAAAATAGAGAGTCACACAAATATGATTGAACCCAAAAAGGAAAAAAAAGAACCATGGGATGTGGGGAAGAGGCGGTGGTGTGAATATGGGGAATTCCCCTTCGAGATGTAGAGTCATGGACTAAAGGAATAAAAAAACCAATGGTATACTAAAAATACCAAATAATAATAAATCATTTATGTTTTTCATTTTATTAATTTTATTATTATTAATTTCATGTTAATTTATGTTATTTTTGCTTCTTCAGCGTGGTTTGACAACAATATTTTTAGTGTAGTCATCCAGAATATGTGGAATCCCTATGCTTATGTTTTTCCTAAGAGTGTTGTACTACATAAGATACAAGGGATAAGTGCATTCCCATCCACCTAGATATACTCCCTAGATAGTGCTATTTTCTAGGATGCATGGTTAGTACTAGGATTGCACATGTTTTTTTAATTTCTTTTCAATTGTGAGCATAATTTTATCCACCAAAAAACCTCCATTTTTTGAAAAACATATATGAATTCCACATTATAAATCTATGAAAAAATATATATTAAATTATGTATAAATTTCAGGTATGGTGTAAAACTTATCATTAAGTATATTTATTGAATAAAGGATATATTTTTATCTATATTTTAATAGTTAATAAAATAACTATCAAAGTACACACCATATATATGAATGTAACAAAATTCAAGAAATAAATGAATCCATGATAAACAATATTGACATTTATGTGAAATTTAATTTCAACATGAATGTGAATAATTCAAGTTAATATCAGTCATATCATAAATAAATTAAAGAAGTTATTTTTATACTTTCCATAGTTAAAGTGACCATAAACAATATATATAAATATTAAGGATGTAATAAATGAAATTTATACCCCTTAGAGTAATAATAAATGGATTTTTCTATTTAAAGAATAGAAATACCATAAAAATACCTTTTTAAAACATTTTTGAGTAAAATATTAATTTAATTTTGAGAAAACATTTCTTTGAAAATAAAAATTTAATCATATAAAAGGATCTTGATAACATTTTATTTATCATGTTGGATAAAAATTTCTTTTATTTCATACACATTATAACATGGTTTCCTTTCACATTTTCGGTAATATCCAAATAATCCTTGTTTTGATAATGAATAATAGATTACTTAGAAAACATTTTATAAAGAGTAAAAATGGGTTAAAATTCATTTAATAAATCATTTTGAAAAGTTTAGATAATTTTGGAATTCATTTTTACAAAAAAAAGGTTTTGGAAGAAAACATATTTTCAAATTAAGAGAGAATAAAATTTTTATTTTTCTTAAAAACATTTTATAAATAATAAAAAAATACTAAACAATAATACTATTACATGAAAAAATTAATTAATAACTAGATTATAATAAAATGAAATATTTTATTTGTAAATGGGAAGGTAATTTCCTTCAAATAATATTTTGGAAGAAAAAATCATGACTATAATGAGATTATAAAATAAACCATTTAAATTATAATGAAATTTAGATGAGAATTAATAAATTATTGGAATATGTGTATCACTTTAAAAACACATAAAATATTTTTTGAATACATCATAAGATAATATAAATTCATTACACATAAAATATTATCATGACATAATGAACAAAATATAATTTTATCCTTGTGTGTAGAAATTGAGTTAATAAATATCTTACATCACAATTATTTTTGATTGAATGTTCTTCAAATCAATTATACTTGTTCTAAAAATTTTATTAACTTATATAATAACCATATTAATAGTTATATTACTCTATATTATCCTTTTATAACATCATATTACCCATTCATTAATCATATTTCATTATTTTCATTGTTTCGGGTGTTAATTGTCTCATTTTTTCATGTGTGTTTCATCATGAATGATCTAGTTCATGTTTATATTATATTATTCAATCATATATATAACTATTTTAATTACTTAATTATAATATTTTTAAATTAACTTTTCTTATAAAACCATTCACAATTAATGGTTAGGAAAAATAAAGAACATTCCAAAAATGGAGACTATATGTCGTGCATACACATGATTAAAATTTCTATTTTAAAATGATAACTATTTATAGAAATAAAGTAATATATAATCATTACACAGTTATAATAATATTATATATACCATATTATTAACTTCTTTATATCATTCATGTGTTTTAGTGTTGAAAATAAAATCACATAGCATCATGAGGGTGGTATTCTACATGTACACAAATGATGTTATAATATTTAGGTTAATGAAAACAAAATATAGGAAATGATACATATATTACAATTTAATAATTATAAATATTCCTTTAATATCATAATTATTTAATTTATATAACATTTAATCATTAACTTTATTTTATCACCTTCCATATTAAGTGTGGGTGTAAGGCGAATCAGATTACTTCATGAGGAGGTAGTCCCCTAAACACACAAGTAACATTATAGAATCACATATATAATGAAGGGTAAAAGTATATATATTATATAGAGAATATATATATATATATATATATATCTAAATAAGTTACAAATATCATACATATACTTTATATGCATAATCATGCCCATCCTTGGGAGGTGGAAATTTAAACATGAAAGACATTGGTTCGCGAGGCGGTAGTCTATTGTATGCCATAAGGATGATTTCATAACAAATTTTATGTAAGTGGATATGGAATTAGGTAATAAACATATAATTAAAAATCCTAATATATTGAATATACCACGTTTATTATATCATTATGTTCTAATAAATATTTAATGATGTGAGGAATGAAGTAAAATTAAGACGCTCATTGAAGAGCATTACCACTTCATTGGGTATCTGACTTAGGTATGCAGTAAATCATTCATAGGATGGATTTATGTAAAAAAAGGATTATAGTTTGAGTAGTGGAATTTTAGGGAGTTTATTATATATGTAATTTCATTACTATAGTGTTTTCAAGTTGTGACAATTTGAGGGGAGTGAGTTCCCTTTTGTTGTTGAAGGGGAGTGGCATTCACTTAAATACAGAAAAGCTTCACTATAAGGATGTCAATATTAAATAAAGTGGAATAAATTTTTATAATTAATGGTATTTAAAAATTATAATCTCTATTAACACCACCAATACACAATAATTCACATCTTGTAAACTTGTTTTCCTTAACTTCTGTGCTTTTATATTTATATCATTTTTTGTTTTTCACTATGGAAACTAGTTGTATAACCTATGTAATTTATCTATTAAGAATAAATTAAAGTGATCCTTATTAGATAATTTTCCCACTAATGATAATAATTAAATCTAATTTAAAAATTCAAACTATTATGTTTATTGGAAAATTATTTCAACACATTATCATGTAATGGGATATAAATACCACTTTATCCTTAAGAGAGATAACAATATTTTTAATAATTAGGTTTCACTATATCATTATAAAAGATAAATTGCTCCATGGATGGTCCCTTTTTTATCATCATTTATAAATCACTTGTAAAATATATTATTTTCTATTTAATTTAAATCATTTAATATAATAACATTTTTTATAAAATAACATCATTTTCAATTTTGACATTATTTATTTAATAAAAATTAAAAAATATCATGACAATGATGGAATTAATTTTTTTTAAACTATGAGGTATGATATATGAATTTGAAAAATTTATTTCACATAATTATTAACTCAATTTAATTCACTTTTTATTTTTATTTTTTATTTATTTTATTTAATTATTAACAAAACAATTAATATTTTTGCGTTTCACAAGATTTTAAAGTTATGATTTCATCTAAAGAAAATAATGATAAATTATCATGATAAAAAACTCATTAATATCTCAACATAATTCTTATAACTTAACATACTTAGTTTTTTACCATCCTGAATATTTATAGATATTTAAAGTAAGAAAAGTATCTTTATTGTCTTTTTCATTACTCAAAATATTTTATGGTTTATAGTCAATGTAATATAGAAATTAATTACTATATATATAATACAATGAATTATAATGTAAAAAAACTAATCAAATAATATTTACATAACATCTTATGTCATTTTCACTCATATCGTTTTACTATAACCCCCAGTAAACAAATTTTTACATTAACTATGGTAATTACCTTTTATTGCATTCACTGTTCATTTTGGAAAAAACTTATGTTTAAGTTATTATAAATTAAACTATATTCTGATCCCAAATATTTAATAAATTTATCCAAATTCAATTCAATAAAGTGAAAAATTTTAATTTAAATCTTATCCAATATATAGGATGTCAAATCATGTTTTTAAAGTGAAATTTTTAAAAGTTTTAAATATATTTATATCAAAATTCAATATGAAAATGATAAAATTGAGACTGATTAGATTAACAGAGGTATAATTGAAATAATTTTACAATAAAACTAATTCTAAATATAATTCAACAATTTAGATTATTTAAATAAAAAGTATGTTTCCATTTAAAATTCAGTATTATTTATTATTCTTCAAAAAATGAAACATCTCAAAAAATAAAAAATATCCACCCTATGATAACATTAGTAATTAAATATCAAAAATGATGTTTATTTTTTCTAATAAATAACCAAAAAGTGGTAAAACTTTATTTCAAAATATGTGTGACAATCCTGAATGAACCATATTTTTGAAGAATATTGTTTTTCCAAAAACATTTCATTTTATTTTAAATGTAAAATATTTTATTTCTAATCAATATATAATTAATAAATGTGTGAAAACTATATATTTTTTCTAATTTAATTAATTATATTTATATCCTCCATTCCAATGTCTAAGTTATATCTTTTAAATTAATTAATAACATCAATATTATATTGTTGTTTAGTAAAAATTGTCCATGCATTTGTGTAAGATTCTGAAGAAACTTATTATTTCATATAATGCAAGCTAAAAGCAGTACTCCATGTAATAAATGATAATATAAATGTTGTGTATCACATGACCTATTGATTAATATTTTATTCTTTTAGAATTATAGGGTGTTACATTAACATATCCTTACACATATTGTAACATCCCAAGATTTTATGAAATTTTTTTTGGGAAATTATAATTTTATAGACAGCTACTAATACACACAACATTGAGTATTAATGATACATAATTCCTTATTTATATTAATATTTAACATGGAATTTATGACCTAGTCATTAAATAAGGATGTATGAATAGTAATAATCAAATTTTAAATAGTAATTATCATATTTTTATGTAAATAAAACACAGTGATTAAAAAGTAATAAATTATTGGTAAAGTCTTTATATTTTTGGAAAGTACCATTTTCGCAAAAAAAGTATTCATTAATAATTTCTTATGATAAAATATTGAAATTAATTATTTAAAATGTATTAGATGTTTCTGACGCTTTCTTTGGGGCACGCGCATCCGTCTTTAGAGGACGCATTGTTGTTGCCCCGCATTCCCGCTTTCCAAAGGCGGGCGGCATTCGCTCCTTGTTCAGGGACATTTTCTCCTTGATCGAAACGGGATGATGGGTTGTCGGTTCTTCCTTCCATGGATTCATCCTCAGAACTCGTCTCCTAGTCCGGGTCTCCCTCATAGATTTAATACGTCGTTCATGAATCTCATTCCTGGTGCCATATCTACATGGACTCCAGTTAATTACACTACTTCCGTCAAGTCATTCCATGGGGTCTTGACATGGTCGCAACCTTCGGTTAGAGTAGACGACAACATCAGGCATGTCGGGGCATCTCTGGGTGCGTGGACATAGGGGAACCTGTATTCTTCCTCGTAAGAGGGCATCTCAAGGGTGCAGAACCCGAGGCATCCCACATCGGATGTAGGGAATTATATGACATCTGAGGTTTTCCACAGCTTCCCATTTTTATCATGGGGAATGTCGTGAGTTTAACGTCTTTCGGAGACGGTTACGCCAAAGGCATGTCATCCAAGGTTTTCCTCAGGCATCTCATTTTATCACGAGGTAGGCTGTGAGTTTAACGTCTTACGGAGATGGAATGAGGGTGATCAGAACGTCCCATAGAGACGGATCAGGTTGCTATATCCCTAGTAGGGAAGACCTCGAAGGTTTACCAAGGGGATGGATCAGAACGCCCAATGAGGACGGATCTGAGGTGGTGCGCCCCATGGAGGGGAGATGTCACATCATGAAAGCTGATCTGGACACCACTGAGGGAGGATCAGGGAGTGTGCACTCCATAATGGGTAAGCACCAAGGTTTACCATTGGCTTGGATTGAACCTCTTGGATGTTTCCTACATAAACTGTATAGAGGACAGGGATCAAAACCCGCATAGTTCAAAGGGGTCATGAATCGGGGTGTACACAGAGGAGAACGACCCGGAGACATGTTGGGGCTTACGCGTGGATAGCGGTCCAGGTACTACTAGGAGCAGCGAGGAGGTGGATGGCATAATCCCACCGGGATTTGGTGGCCCAGGTGAGAATCAGGATGGATGATGGAGAGTTGAATTAAGTGTAGGGGGAATGAAATGGGACCATCGCAAGGGCGACGGTGAAGTTGGGCTTGAGCCTCGAAGAGACCTCCTATGTATCCCTGTAGTAGGGAGTCAAAGTCCGCGTAGTTCAGGATGGTGCGTCGGAGGACCGACGTGAAGGTGGACCTTGGTCTGATGGGCATCATCAGCGAACCGACATGAAGGTGAACCCGGCGGTCCACTGGTGGTGGGCTTGAACCTCGTGAAGGCTTCCTACGTACCATGCCTTGACATGGGTCAAAGTCCCCGTAGTTCGTATGGAATGTGGAATACAGTTTAACGTCATGCGGGACGGGGGTGAACTGACGTGAGTGAGGTCTGAATGACCAGGATATGGGCTTGAACCTTATAGAGGTTTCATACATACCATGTCTTGACATGGCTCAAAGACCACGTAGTTCATAATGGTGTGTCGGCGAAACGATGCGAGTGAGGAACTTGGTCCGGATGGTGTGGGGCTTACACACTAGGCTGCCCAGGTGTTGGTGACCTGACGTGAAGAGGGTCGGAGTGACCAAAAAGTGGTGGTCTTGAACCTTATGGAGTATTCCTACATACCATGCCTTGACATGGATCAAATACCATGTAGTTCATAATGGTGTGTTGGCGAACCGACGCGAGTGAGGACCTTGGTCCGGATAGTGTGGGGATTATACACTAGGCTGCCCAGGTGTTGGTGACCTGACGTGAAGAGGGTTTGAGTGACCAACAGGTGGTGGGATTGAACCTCTAGGAGGCTTCCTACCTACCATGCATTTACATGGATCAAAGACAACATATTTCAAAGGGATTTGTCGGTGAACCGACGTGAAGGTGAACTCGGGGGTCCACTAGTGGTGGGCTTGAACCTCGTGAGGCTTCCTACGTACCATGCCTTGACATGGATCAAATTATTCGTAGTTCGGGATGGTCACAATGGCTTTCCGTGGGACTGGAATACAGTTTAACGTCATGCTGGACGAGGGTGGAACCTGATGTGGAGAAATGACGGGTGGGCTTGAACCTCATGGAGGCTTCCTACGTACCATGCCTTGACATGGATCAAAGACCTCGTATCTCAAATGAGTGTGCAGTTTAATGTCATGCTGGATGGGGGCATACTGTTTAACGTCATACTGGACGAGGGCATTACCATGGTCGATGCCTACTCTAAGCCCACGTGGGTCATGCTCGGTGTGAGAAACAAGAGGTAGTAAGGACCTGATGATCACGTCGTGAAGGGTGTGTCCGTGAGAAGTGAAGAGGGGCTTACGCGTTAGGCGGCCCGTGGTGCTGGGACATACTCCGGGATGGAGGACCGAGGAAAATTATGACGATAGTTTTGGTTTTGAGCCTCGTGGAGGCTTCCTACGTATCCTCGTGGAAGGGAATCAAAGTCCGCGTAGTTCTCCTGATGACGGCTTACCGCCGATTGGGGGTTTCAATGGATTACCGCTGGATTGGGTCACAATGGATTACCGCTGGATTGGGATGTCAATGGCTTGCTGCTGAATGGGGTTGCAACGGCTACCGCTGAATATGATCGCAACGGATTACCGCTGGATATGAGTGAAATGGCTTACCACGAGATATGATCGCAACGGCTTACCGCTGAATAGGATCACAACAGTGGATGGGGCTTATGCGAGGAAGCTACACAGGTGCCGCTATGGAGTGGCACTAGTGAATGGGGCTTCCGCAAGGATGCTGCCCCAGGTGCCGCTATGGAGCGACAATGGTGAATGGAGATTATGCTAGGAAGCTGCCTATAATGTCTTCCTCATGTCTTGCCATGAGGGCATCCCAACTCGTTGGTGGGTTGAGGCATTTACCTATGCGCTAGGGAACAAGTGGGATAATTCCAAGGGGTGTTGGAATCATGCCATTGTAATCATGGCATTAGGCGTCTTTTTCTTGGAGCTAAAGGCATCTCTTGTTTAGTGCAAGAGGCATCCTATGATTGGCACATAGGGTGATCACTACAGTTTAGAGTCTTGTAGGTAGGGCTGTTAGCATCTCATGCTTGGAGCACAAGGCATCTCTTATTTGGAGCAAGAGGCATCCTGTCATTTGTTAGATAGGGAGTACTACAGTTTATAGTCATGTAGATAGGACTGTTGGCATCTTATTCTTGGAGCATAAGGCATCTCCTGTTTCGTGCAAGAGGCATTTTATGTTTGGAACATAGGGGTTACTATAGTTTAAAGTCATGTAGATAGGACTATTGGTATCTTATGCTTGGAGCATAAGGCATCTCTTGTTTGGGGCAAGAGGCATCCTATGTTTGGAACATATGGAGACCACTACAGTTTATATTTATGTAGATAGGACTATTTGCATCTCATGCTTGGAGCACAAGGCATCCCTTATTTGGAGCAAGAGGCATCCTATGTTTGGAACATCGGGTGAAATACATTTTATAGTCATGTAGAGAGGATTGTTGTGCATAAGGTGCCTAGAAATGGTTGGTTTTGGGTCTTACACAAGGGCATCTATTTGTGGTTCAACCTGGAATAGGATCCAAGTGATTGGGTTTGGAGGAGTTTCCTGAGGAATGGTTCGACTCAAGGTACATGGGGAATTGATGATGAGAACCTCAACTCACGACATAGGAAACAAACCAAGAGGAATACATAAACTCAACGTGTTTCATGGTGTGTGGAGGAGTGTCTAAAATCATTGCATTCTATAGGTTGAAGGTGGGTGCGCATGAGGGCGCAATGGAAAATCCTGACATCTCGGCCCGAAAAGATCGCGGTGCGACTCTCCATTTTTCATGGGGATCTGTGACGGTTGCGAAGGGACTAGCCCGGAGGGCCAGGACTAATGCCCGGCACTGACCCCGAGCAGGGGTGAGGGGGCACAGCCCCCGCGGTATGGACTGGAGGGCGCGAAGGTGGGTACCTTGCGAAGGATAGGTCTTCGCAAAGTAGCTTCGCGGAGTATGGCATCGCGGAGCAATGGTCTCTCGTGGAGAAAATGGTTCTCGCGGAGCAAAGGGGTCTCGTGGAGCAAAGGGGTCTCGCAGAAAAAAGGGGTCTTGAGGAGCTTGGTCTCGCGGAGCAGAATCGCGGAGCATGGGATCGCGGAGCATGGACTCACGGAGCCTCGTCTCGGGGAGAAGCAATGCGAAGGAAGCTTCTCACAGAGCATGTCTTCACGGAGCCGCAATGCGGAGCTCCGCTCGCCCGCCCAAGGGGCGAAGTGGCCATGGTCGTCCATCTGGAAAAGGGGGGTGAGCTGCGTATTTATAGGCAGGGGAGCCGCGAAGCAATTCTCACGCGGTGCGAAGGGGCGGTGGTTGCTTCGCGGTGGGTCACGAAGGTCAACCAGGTTCACGGAGCGTTCCCGCCCCTGGTGCTTTGCGGCGGGCTCGCGAACGTTAGGGCATTCGCAAAGCGTTACTGCCTCCTCTACTTCGCGGCGGGTCTTCGCGGCGTGTCACAAACGTCAGACGGGTTCGCAGAGCCCCTTTCCTCATTACATCGCGGCGGCGCTCCGCGATCATGGAGGGGGCTTCGCGAATGGGCTTCGTGAACCAGATTTCTAGCCCAACATCAAATGTCCATAACTCATAATCCGTAGCTCCGTTTGGGCCCTGCGACCTACCAAATCGAAGCTTGCGAAAAGTTCTACAATCTTGAATCATTTATGGAAGCATTGGAAATATTTTGGGGACGCATTTGCAGGGATCTACATTAGACAACAAAAATCATTTTCGAAATCTATATGTACTAATTTTCTAAGGGTGAATTTTTAAAAAGTTTCTAAATATATTAATTTATCAGTGAATAGTGAAAATTAATTATTTTTATTAAACCATAGCCTATTATATTACAGATTTTAAAAAGTACCATATTCATTGAAGATGATTTAAAATTAAAATTATATCAATATTATTATAATTAATTATATTTATTTTACTTTAATTAATTTAATCTTAATTTTGATATAATTGTTTTTAATCATTTAAAACATTTCCCTTTTAAAGAAATTTTTTTTCATGTGTGTATGGTTAATTTTAAATTTAATTTTATCACTTACGTGAATAGAATATAGATAATTGGGTTCCATATTTTTAATTATAATCATAAATATTATATAATTATATCAACATCTGTTTTGGTCAGAATGAATTGAAAAATTTGTTCAGATTAATTAACATGGTTAAGGTTAAAACTGGTTTACCATGGGATAAAATAAATATTTAAGGTTTAAAATGACCATGAATCTTGTAATGAACTAATTTGGTTTCCATATTTATACTATATAAACTATATGTATCAATAATTTTACCTTTTTTATCCATATTATATTTGAAAAAAGGGGGTACACATTATTATCTTCAAATATTCCATGTGTGTTATCTCCCCTACTTCTATAAGGACACCCCTCTCTTCTCCACTTAAAACATACAAAACCCTTTCTGTTTATCAAATACCACACCAAATAACTTCTTTATATTTCCAAAATAATCCATTAGGGATTATTTTTATTATTAGCCATTTCTAACAAGGCTTTAGGTATAGACCTAAAGAGGTTCTCTGAAGAAGAGGTAAAATAATTAAATTTGTCTTTTTTGTTTTATTTATTCATCCACCACCATAAAATCCTCTTAAACTATGATGATATATTAAAATACATATATAACATATATAAAGATTTTATTATCATAATTTCATGAAATACCGCAATTTCCTTCTCTATCAAATGGGAAATGAAATTTTCGATCTTGTATACAATAATTTATTGGCTCACGAACATATATATTTCATTTTAAATCACCACATCTTATGAAAATATATAATTATGAATTTATATATGAATAATATATTTAATAAATTATTATACTTATATAATTGAACTATCCCATATACATTCTTAATTTACATTCTATGAGAATACGTTAATGTTCATCAAGTGTATGGTGGGCTACCACCACGTGAGGTGATGTGATTCATTCACTATTTATGTGGGACGTAATAAGGATATATTTAATTATCATACATTTTATATATGGAATAAAATTTATTCTCTAATGTTAAAATATTATTTACCTTTCTTTATCTTTATCCATTGATATAACCAAAACGATGTTCATTCGTACGTACGACCTACCATCACCATTAATGGTGTAATTCATTTTCTATCAAGAAAATTATTAGATAATAAATATAAATATATAATGAATATAATATATATATATATATATCATGGTTAAAAATATATATATATAATTTTCCCATGATCAATTTAAAATTACTCAGAATGAAAAAATAAAACATACGTAAACAATTAAGCACTTATTACCCGAAATGTGATTTTAATAAGAAATTATTAACAAGATGGTCATAAAATGTCATAAGTAAATCATGTATGGTATGATAAATTAAATAATTCATATTTAATATATGTATAATAAAATATTATTTACTATATATGTGGTTTTAACCTATATTAAGGAATTAGATACTTATATTAAGAGATTTTTGTCTGAATTTGTCTTTTTCAAGATATACATTATGTGTTGTACCAATATTATTTTATAAGTTATATATATATTGAAATATAATTAAATTAATATATTTAATATCAAGATATTTTATGTTTCATTTAATTTATTCTTTTATGGGGCTTCTGATTCCATCATTCAAAAGTATTAAGGATTCTATGATATAAACTCTTTGTTTACTGAGATTATTTATGTTTTTTCTTCAAATAATGAAATAATGTGATATTTATCTCAAGAAAATAATGAATTATCGTTTAATATAATAATTTGTTGAGAATATTTTTCTTCAATAATATTATTCTTTTTTATTTACTAAAGATTCTAAAATAATATTTCTAATGAAAACTATCTTTATTTTTATCTTCCATTAAAAACCATTTTTCTTACATATATTTATATTTTTAAATTGTGTTTATTAATGTTTTAAAATTATAAAATTGAATTATTCAAGACCTTTATACCTATTTTTTAATCCGTATTGTGTTTTTAAAAAAGGAATCTTCATGACATTTTCAAAACAAGATCTATTTGGGATTAATGAAAAAATGAATGGAATCATTGTTTTAACATGTATGATCTGGCCATAATTTCCCAATGTTATGAAAATTATATTTCATTGAATATTAATTAATATGAATTAATGTTAATTTAAAATAAGATGATTTATACAATAATTTATAATTTTCTTTTTTAAAAGAGGTGTTTTTAAAGACATTTTAATTTCCTCACGAATTATTCAAAGTTATTTTAATTTCAAATTAATTTTCTGTATAAGATATCAACCTTTGATATTACATAACATATGATGCATATATGATCCAATAATATCATATTTATTAATTATTTTTATAGTTTATTTTTTGTAACGAAAACATTTTAATGAAACTTATTTCTTTTTAAAAAGTTATGTGATCATGATATATATTATGAAACCCATTTATTTTCTTGGGTTCTAGTATGAAGAAGTATTTATGAATCTCATTTAATTTCATGGGTTCTAGTATGATGAATGTTTCATTATCTTGCTGTACACAAATATTTTATTTTCATTATATGACTGGTGGAACCTATATCTTCCTCTATTGCATCCGTTAATTCTTTATATCTCATGATATGATAATGGGAAACAGGTCTATGGGCTTCATCCACAATGGGAAATAAGCTGATGTGAAATAACCTCAATGGAAAATAGGTTTATGGGATTTATCTGTAATTGAAAACATGTGATGAGTCAGGATCTACTATGTTTGAAAGCCTTTGTGTCCATCCTTGAAAAATTAAATGGTTTCAATACTTATTTCGGTGCCACACATTTATGACATGATTTATGGTTCATAGATTTAGATGATTTCACACTATTTTGAATATTGTATTTTTGAAATATAATTATTTATTTTATGACTAATGTTTATGTTCATTGATATTTAGGGTGTGAACATTGAATTTTATATTCATAATATCATACTAGTATTATTATCTTATTATTTTATATGATCATACAATTATATCTCCCATGTTAAAGTTTATTATGAATCTGAGATCAACATTTCTTATGATCATTTCCCTAGGTTCTGATGAAAGTTTTAAAGTAGGTTATATTTATTATAAGTGTAACATGGAAGATCTTAATGGAAAATGTTGAATATATTTTAATAAATAATAATATTATTTAGCTATTATTGAAATACACTAATCTATTATGGTCATTGGACATGTTTTTATGAATTTAGTTGAATATTATTCTAAAAATAATTGATATTTATGTATAAAACATGGTTCAATATATTTGGTATCATAGAAGGGATAATTTAACCTTTAGAAACAAGGATGGGAAATATTTAGTGAGAACCCTTAACATGTGATTATGTATAGGACAACATCCTAATGTTTTGTTAAGGAAGTGGTTATGTGGTATACAGAAAAATTAGTCTGTATCTTAATAATATAAGATTTCATGGTTTTTGACCAAGTCTGCATAGGGGTAATGACTCTAGAAAGGAAAATTAGTCGTGACTTGATAATTACCCGGTACATGACAATGGGTCTTACTACTCAATAGGTTTGACACTCTGGGGGAATAATCTTTGGTTAATTAATATTTTTATTTGGAACCATCATGATAGACTCAAACAGATGATGTTAATAAATTACCAAAGTCCAACATAAGGTGTTATGAATTTAAAAATAGTGTCTTTATTTAGAAAACTGATAAATGATTCTTTCTGAATCGGTGTTTTCTCACAATAATTAGTTTTTTACACTATTATTTTTTTGGTATCATTCTATGGTTAGAAACCAAAATAACATTGATAATGATTAATGTGATGGAAAATAATGGTCCACTTTAGAAACCAAATTCTATGGGATCTGGGATGTAGAGAATTTTTTTAATCTCATATAACATTCTAATGTCCTGATTTTGGCTGAGCGTCCAAATGATCATAGTATTAAACACCATTCTTTTTAATACTTCATGAGATAGTATCCAACCCCTTTTAGTGGTTCTTCTAATTCATTAATGTCTGATTGATGGATCATTCCCATTGAGAATATATTTTTTATTCTCTAGTGATCAGAAAATGAAATTTTTATCAAAATATTTTATTATCTAGAATGTGAAACAAATAAATAGTGGGACTTTAATAATAATATTATGCAAAAGGAATAAACTGAATAAATGTAATGAGATGGGTTTAAGGCAATATTTATCAGTACGTAGTTACCTCATATTCTATTTGGAAATATAGAAAAGAAATTACATAAGGATATGAAAAATGATAAATAAACAATTGGTGCATAAGAGGTGAATTTTACACACTAGTACAAAAACTATTTTTTACGTCAATTTTTTTTCATTTTAATGTAGAGCTCAAACGGAGTTACAGATCAAATTTTATGACCATCAGATGTTTGATATTGTTTTTGAGGAAAGATTTAATGAGCCAATTTTTGCTTTATCATATAATTGTTTTTTGAATCCGTAGGTGGATTTTTAGTTTTACTTTGATATGAAGCATCATCCATCATTATAGTAAAATAATAATCGTTAAACGGTATATCAGTTAAGATAACTACTCATAAAAATCGTAAATCATAGGAAAATCAATACAAATACCTTGAAGAGATCACGGAAATAAGAAATATTAGATTCACATGGAAGATCAAACATGTTGAGTTGGTGAAAAAAATTTGGTTGAATGAAATGATTGTTAAATGGTATATCAATAAAAAAATCATAAAAACAATTAATCCTGAATAAATGATTAAATGTACCTTGACATGACCGCAGAAAGAAGAAATAATTGATTCACGTTGAAGATCAAATGTGCTGAGTTGGTGTAATGATAATGGTTTAAATAAATGATCATTAAATTAGGATATGTGTATAATTAAAACATATAATTTAGAAGTTAAGAGAAAATGTGGTATTAAAAATTTTTGGCGGAAATTGTAAATTTTGATGCCATGATGTCAACATATTGAAATTTCGCATTTGTGGGATATTAAAAAGTGATGAATATTGATTTTTCACATCTGTTTTATAATACTCGAAGTGAAAATAAGTGAAAATTTTAATATATTTTAATGAAAATGGATTTTTCATGTCGGATATTTAATAACTGATTTGAAAAAGTGATGAACATTGATGTTTCACATCGGTTATATAATATCCAAAGTAAAAAATCAGATAAAATTGATTTTTCTTGTCAGTTCTTATACAACCGACATGAAAAATCATCAAAAATGTATTTTGACATCAGTTGTATAAAAACTGACGTGAAAAATATTTTTACAGATTTTCACATGGGTTATAACAAATTAGATGTGAAAAAAGGTGACGTTAAAAATAGTTTTTTACTAATAACAAGGCATTCAAGGTATTCTTATGGTTTAATGATCACCTCTGAAATAATAATTGATGTATTCTTCGGTGGCATGAAATCATTTATCCCAAATGTGTTATCTATATGATACATTAGTAACTATGAATGAAATTTTTTATGTGCACTCAATGTTGAAATCGAAATTTGATATTCCCACACTTCCTATTATTTTTATAAGAAATGGATGATTGTGCCGCATGAAAACTCAAATAAATCACCTAGAATAATGATATTCCTACCATATAAATGAAAAATATTTGGGATGAAACATAAATTTTATTTTTTATATGGAATTGAGAGGTTATTTTAATGTGGGAGGTTGAGTCCTAAATCCTCCTAATGTCAAAATTAGATGATGGTTTGGCTGATGCAGAATAGGAGAAGAGGATGAAAACTAATGCACCACCAACTCTTCAATTAAACAATTACATAGAGTATGGGAATTATTCCGACAAGTTCACTAATCTGTTGGTTTTTCATTATTAGTGTTAATAGCCTCATAATGCCATAAATAAGGGGAATTCTCATTAAATCATGACTGATGATGTGGATTATGATAATTATGTAGTGAAATATACACCTATCTTACACTATATAATGGATAATTTAATATTTGGATCTAGATCTACCAACTCTTTTATATCATTGGAATTCATAATTGGTATCAAATTTCCATCACAATGATCAGATGTTAAGAATAACATAAGAAATATTAACAGTATGATGGTGTAATCACTTTTCAACATTTCCTCTCCCAATGAAGTTTTTGGGAACATGCTTCCCAAATATATTTTGATTATTTCTTTAGTTGAATTTGATGTTATTTAGGGAATGGATTGGATTTTACAATAGAGATCCCATATCAATTTTTGAGGAAGGGAAGTCCCATTTTATATTATAAATGACCCCATTCTCATTTATTGATCTTTGGATGAATACAAAATTACAATCAAAATTAATTTTATATATTGTGAATTAATTCTAAACCATCAGATCAATTTGGATCTTATGGTTGGGGATACACATGAAATTGAAGACAGGAATATTGTTAAAGATTTTTTTTATGTATTTCTAGAAACTTTTCCTGGTCTCCCATGAAATTTTGAAGTTGAGTTCTCAATATAACTCATACCTGGAATTGCATCAATTTTGAAGACTCTATATAGAATGTCCCCGATTAAGTTGCTGGAATTGATGAAACTCTAATGGAATCTTGATAAAGGATCTATATTCCCCAGTGTGCCCCCATGGGGTGAACCTATTCTATTTTTTAGTAAGAAGTATAGATAAATGAAACTCAACATTAATTATTAGAAGATAAAGAATATTGTAATCAAGAACAAATACCATATACACTGTATTGATGACTTGTTTGATCATTTTTGTGGAGATCATTCCTTTTCTAAAAAATTAACGTTTATTTGGATATTAAAAATTAAGGTTCTATAAGTTTGATATACCCAAGATGACCTTCTATACATGTTTTGGAAACTATGAGTATATAATGATTCCAATCGATCATACAAATTCAATTTTTATATTCATGGATTTAATGAATTGTTTCTTTATAGATTTATTTGATATGTTTTTGGTAGTCTTTATAGATGATATTATAATATATTAAAAGGGAAATTAATAGAATTAAGATCACTTGAGAAATATATTGAAGACCCTATGAAAAGAAAAACTAAATCTAAAATTTAAAAAATGAGAATTTTGGATATGAAAGGTTTCTGTTTTGGGTTATATAATCTCAAAAGGTTGAAGAACCATGTATAATTTTTTCCATACTAAATTTTTAGAAGGAGATGTTAGA
Source organism: Viscum album (assembly GCA_963277665.1). Lineage (NCBI taxonomy): Eukaryota > Viridiplantae > Streptophyta > Magnoliopsida > Santalales > Viscaceae > Viscum > Viscum album. Next base: position 1,473,767,724 of record OY728158.1, read on the forward strand.
AGTGGATCATAGTTCTTCATTCCTCTTAGAAGTGCAATGATGTATGGATATTTGAATCATCATTTCAAGTGGGTTGGAATAAGGATAGATATTATAGAGTTTGTATCTTGGTTCTTGGTATGTCATCACATTATGTCTTAGAGAAAATATTCTTAAGGGGTGTTACCACAATTACTCATACTTGAATGATAACTTAAAAAACACCACCATTTATTTTGTAATAAGACTCTCCAAAATGTATAAAAGGAATATTGATATATGGGTAAAGTAGAAAACCATCTAAATTTATAACTGTTAATCAATGTTAGATATTATTTCTCTCTAGATCATCATTATATAATAACATTAAGGATGTTGAATGTTTTCGTGGAATACAACATTTCATTGTATTTGATGAGGATTTGAGGTGTACATTGATGTTTTGGAGAAGTATTCAGAAAGCACTTATTACATAGTTTAGTTTAATAACTACATATCATTCCCATATAGATGGATAATAAAGAAGAACAACAGAAACCTCATATTAAGTGTTAAATATATTTTAAAATAAGGAAACAAATAATCTCTATATATATCATCCACTTTCAAATAATTCATTATATCGGGATCGTAGATTATTGCTTGGAACTTCCACTGACCCTCTTGTAGGTTCATGATGTGTTCCACATATCTATCCTGAGGATGTACATACCATGTCCATAACATGTAAATAACTCAGAGGTTGTAATACAATAGTATCATATTTTTTATGTTGAACAACTAGTAGAGATTATAGACCATGCATTGAATGTGCTATGAAACAAGACCATTGACACCGTCAGAGTTTTTTGTCAATCCTACCAACATTAACAAGCTACATGATAACCTGAGGATATATTGAAGTAAATGTATCGTTATTTATTTTTACCAATGTGATGTAACATTGAAAAAAATCAATTTTAGGAGGGGTAAAATGTAAAACCCTATAATTTGATGAGATTATTGTTTTTTGAAAAAAAAAATCATTTTCTTTTATAGCTTGTTCTACACATAACATTGAGTTTTAAATAACCAAATTAAACTATTTTTTATTACTATTTATCATAGTAGTTATAACCAAGAAACTAATCATGGTGGTATGAATAGAATTAACCATATTTTAAATATGAATTATAATTGTTTTATATATAAAAACATATTGATAAAAGTAATTAATTTTTTAAAAAGTCATTTTATATTTCGAAAAAAAATATATTATTAAAATAATTGTGAAAAAATTATAAAAGTAAACTTTGAAACTATAATATAATTTATTTTAAAAAAATAAAATAATTTTTTATATCTACATTTCAAAATTAGGTTCGGGTGAATTTTTTATAATTTTTTTAAAAGATTAATTTTTCGATGAATAATGAAATATACCACTTTGTATTAAAATACCACCATTTAATTTAAATAATTTAAAAAATAATTTATTATTTTAAAATATTTACAAAGTGAAATTAGATGAATTATGTTATAATTAATCAACTTTGTTCATTATAATCAATTTTATGTTCAATTTGGATATAAAAATATTTTAATCTTTTGATTATTTACTCTTAGGAAAAAAAAGTTTTTTATCATGTGTGTGATATTAAATTCAAATAATATTTTACCAATTTTATAAATGAAGTTCTATAAAATGGATTCCATATTAAGAATCATAAAAATTAATAGTATATATTATGTTCAACTTATGTTTTGGTCAAAATAAATTGTAAAAATAATAAAAATTACTTTTTGTTGTTGAGGGTAAAACACGATTATTGGGGATTGAACAAAAAATAAATGGTGTATAATAAAATATAATAATTTTTAAAAACCCATTTAATGACTATATTTTTTCAGTATAACCTTTAAGGTTTTATAATTACCCATTTTAGATCATTTTTTAATTTGAAAAAACGGGTACACTTTCTTTTTTTCAAAAACTACTTGTGTGTCCTCTCCAATGCATATAAAAGGATACCCCCTTTCCACTCCTATTAAAGCATAAATAAGGAATTATATTAACCCCACCATAAAAATATAACATAATTAATTTCCTACTCTCGTGATAGATGTGATATTTTGAGTAGGAACCCATCTTATTAAGGGTTTTGATATAAACCTAACGAGGTTCTTCTATAGAGAAGTAAAATCCTTAATCTTTTTTTATTTTTTATTCATTCTTCCACATTCCTAAAATAATCTTTAAAAAAGATGAAATAATAAAAATAAGTATCTCCCATATAATTATATTTTATTTTACTAGATTCATGACTTATATACATCTCCTCTTCCATCAAGTGGGGAACGAAACTGTTGATCGTGTGTATGAAGGACTATCGACTTCTGAACTGATATAGTTCTCTTTCCATCACCATTTATCATGAATTTATATAATTATGTATTTATAGTGTTTATATAATATTTATAAAATATTTATTATTTTTTAATTATATTATCACATATAAATTCTACATTTCCATTCAATTAGAATATGATAACGACACCCATGTGTTTGTTGAACTACTGCCTTTTAAGGTGATGTCATTCATTTATAAATTACATAGAAGGAAATAAGGATAGATTATATGAAAATATGTGATATATCTTAAATTAAAGTTATTATATAAATTTAATATATTAGTTTCCTTTTTTCATTTCATCCATCTTGAAAATGGAAACATCATTCATACGTACATAAGACCTAGCATCTCCCTAAATGGTGTGATTTATTTTTATATATAAATTTAATGGGTAAGCATAAATACATATATACTGAATATATATGATATTTATATCATGGTTAAAATTACATATATGATATATCCATGATCAGGGAAAAAGGGTATAAAATACAAAACCAAATCAAATATAAAAAATGAACCATTTATTACCGAACCATGATTTTAACAATGAATTGTTAACAAATGTCAAATAACGTTTCACAAGTAATTAATATATGTTTGGATTAAATGATTTATTTTCTTATATATATGTATAATTAACTTATATTTATTATACATAATGTTTTAATGTTAATGAATGATGTTGAAACAAAGGTAAAGTGATTTTTTTCTCAAATATTCTTTCCTTAAGACTAAAGTTATGTTATAAACCTATCATCTTTTATGAGGTTCATATAAACTAAATTTTGAAAAAATAGTTAATGATATAATAATTAATTTTCATGAATTATATTGTAATATTCATTATAAAAAATTTTTATAATGTTTTTACATGAAAAATGAAATAGTTTTCATTAAACACTTTTTAATAAGGTTTTTATTTAGAAGAGAAATTTCCAAATATTAAAATTTCAAACATAAGAAAATTATTTAATTGGTTGAATCATCACATACAAATAAACTATGGGTGAATTATTGGTACTATTCCAAAAATATTGATTTTTCATTAAATAGTTACAAATAATGAAATTTGTAAAAAGTTTTTTCTTTTCAATATATTATGTACACTGATTTCCCATTTTGTTTTTAATATAATTTAGGTAAAATTAAATATTATTTAGTTATATTTAATCTTCTAAATCTTTTTTTAATTAATAATACATTTTCTTTTATTATTTGTTTATTCGGGGTTTTAAAATGGGTTTTTTATGAAAACTATTTTAATGTTCATAATGTTTCTCCATTTTAAATAATTAAGATAATCCCATTTGAGTATTTTTTTTAAATTAAATTTAATTATTATATATCAATATTTTTTATTTTTTATTTTTATAATTATTATTATGAATTATATAGTTAATATAAAATCAAAATTTTTGGAAAAATAAACTTCATAAAAATTGTTTTTCCATCACATCTTCATGTTTAAATTTATATTATAATTTTATAATTATTTTAATTTAATTGTGTATAATGGGGTAAATATTTTCAATAATCATAATTTATATTATATAATAATTCAAAATTGATTTTTTACAATAATTAATAGTAATATCAATTAAAATTAGTTACGACATTTATGGTGGAAAGGGGTTTACCGTGGGTGAAACTAACATGATAAGGATTAAAATGAAATGTAACGAGTCTAAAATATATTTTTTGGGAATATATGGACATTATAATGTCTAATTATAGATAGTGATGCATTTTTTGTTCCTTTTTCATCTGAAAAACGTGGTAAACCCTTCTTATTTTCAAAACTTATAGTTGTACCACTCACCTTGCTTATAAAAGTCCAACCCTTTCCTCCCCACTTCACACCTTCAAACCCATTTTAAATAGACAATAATATAAAAACACAATATAAAATTCCCCAAAAACTACATATTTCAATTATTTTGATTATAAATACATCCTAATAATGTTTCTATTTCTTACATAAGGAGGTTTTATTAAAGGAGAGTTATTATTCTTAACGATGCATTTTGTATTTTATTTATTCATCTAACCACTTCAAATATTCTTAAATTATATTTATATAATAAAAAATTGATATATAAAATAACTATATTTTATTTATTTAATTAAATTACATAATAAAATATCATCTTCCATTAAATGGGATATGAAATCAACATTCTTATATATGGTAGACCAAAGCCTTGTGAAGCAATCTGATTAATTTTCTATCATCACCTATAATGGATTTTTATAATGATGGATTAAAAATATATTTATTATATTTTAAAGATATTTATAATATAGGAATTATTATATTATATAAATCTTCAAACTTCCCATTTTCCATTGATAAGATCATGTCGCTCATGTGTGTGGTTGACTATCTCCTCACAAAGTGATGTGATTCTTTTTTCACCAATGATTTACATGGAATGTAATAATAATAAATTTAATTAAAATAACTAAAATACATGAACTAGTTTTGATATTAATGACATATTTATACTTCTGAAAAAACAATATATCATTTTCTTTCTTACACTGGAAAATGATAACATCGTTCATGTGTTTGTGTGGACTACCTCCTCCATGAAGTGATGTGTATAATTTTTTATCATTAAATTACATGTATGTTATATATATATAAGTATAATTAAATAAATAATAATTTATTAATTAATTTATGGTAATATTATATAGGTAAAATAAAACATTTATTCTTTCCATAATGATCATGGAAAAGAAGAAATGTTACTAACATGTATGTATGACCCACCGTCTACATGATCGTAAAATAGTTCATTTTTCATAAACATCTTTCATTATTGGTTTTAATAAGTATAATTTAAGTATAAATATTGTAATTATTTCATGATTATTTTTTGGGAGATTTTTAAATATTGACATCTTTCTCCATAATCAACATACCTTAGTTAATTTTCACATATAATATGAATACCATCAAAATGTCTGATAAGAACTGAAATGATTAATTAATTTTGTATATAATGGTAAATGAAAATATTGATGGAATAAATAAATTTAAAAGTCTTATTATAAAATTAAATAATTTTCATAATTATCATATTTATGAAGATTAATAAAAATCATGGTGAATCGAGCTCAAGGTATGGAACTTCATATCAATTTCCTATTATTGAGGAATGTTTTCAATGATATACAGCTATATTATTCTATAAGGTTTTTATACGCCCCATTTGAAATGTTATATCTTTAATTTCTTTAGTATTATGATATACAATGTTTTTTGATGTTATTCTTTCATGAGGATTACAATCCAATTGATTCCCAAGTGATAAGGGATTTTTCTTAAAACATTAACTTTTATTATTTTCTATAAAACTATCTTTATTTAAAATATAAGTGTTTTTAAAATAATTTCATTTAATTATATAGACATGAGAGTTTAATAAAAAAATTCATTATTACTAAAAATAATATTTTTTTCGAATGTTTGAATTTCATTAAAAATTTCAAAAGGAATGTTCAATATTAATGTGAATGTTGACAATGAATTTCTCCCCACTATAACCATTATTTTATGTTTGGATTCCTTTAAAAGCATTAATTTGTTTTTCAAGGAAAACCCATATTTCCATTTTTTTGATTATTGTGATATTTAATTTTTTAAAAAATAAATTTTATTTTTGTATTCAATTTTTCTAAAATAAATTGTTATTTTCATACCCAATAGATCTTTTCATAAAATATGAAAAGAATTTTTTATGGGTATGTTGATGAAATTAAAATATTTCATTATTTATTCTGATGTTATTTTTCATGTATAATTTTTCGGTTGATATGGTCTTACATTATAATATAGGTATGGTTGGTTCCATTATAAAAAATGGTGGTTGGATATGTTATAAAACAAGGATGGATTGTTCTACAATAAACAAATCATGTTTCCTTATATGATAAAGGACTGTTGGGTCCATGATATCCCACCAATACAATGTTTATTGTAGATATTGAAGTTAACAATATAAATTATTCTATTCCTATGATTGATAATAATGATTATTTTCGAAGTTACCTACGTGATTTATATGTGATTTATTTATGTTTCAAATGATTTATATCATAAAAAGTGATTCTAATTTCATATGAAAATGATTTATCAAAATTTTACTCAATTAAAGTTGAGATAAAGGTAAATAATTCATGGTTTTTCATGTTTCTCATTGGAAAAATCAACTTATAATATTTATTTCCCCTAATTATGTTTTTGTGCCCATCAAAAATTTTAAAAAAATAATAGGGTTTAATTATGGGTTAGGGAAAGGAAGAGGTCAAGATAAAAGTCATGAATATTTTTAACAAAAATATTTCATGTTTTAATTTAAAAAACTATATTTGTATAAAAATGGATACTAATAATCAGTGGACAATTTTTATTATATATTATGTTTATTTATGAGTTATGACATAATTCACAAACACTATAATCATAAAAAGATCCTTAAAGTGAAACAAAGTAAATAATTTTCCAAAACTCAAGATTATTTTTTTTAAAGAAATATCCTTATATTGTTGATATATAATATCATGATATTATTTATTCTCAATAAATTTTATGTTTAATTTAATGTTATTATTTCATGGGCCTTATGATTCAATAATATTATTGTGGTAAGGGTTTTATGTTTGAGTCTAATTATTTGTTGGGGTTGTTTATGATTATGTTTTTGATAATGAAATACTATGATCTATCTCTCAATAGACTCACCAATTTTATTCTCCAGATTTCATTTTCTGATACTAGATGTTTTCTATTAATTTTCCCATCTTTGTGTACCCAATATTCAAAAATAATTTTTTAAAGAAAGTTGACTTCATTTCTCTCTTAGGTTGGAAACAATTTTTCTTCCACATCTATGTTTTCAAAAAAAAATCAAAATTTTTTTGATTATCCCTAAAGTATTTATTATAGTAATATTTACCCATTATTGGATTTATTAAATGTGTTTTAAATTTAATCTTTATGTCATATTCTAAAAAATGAAATTTTGGATTTTATTGAAAATGTAAAAGAAATAATTTTTAATGGTACAACATGAATAGAATTTCATGTAACCATGAATAATATTTTCAATGTTGATTTATTTATTATTTCTCATTGATATTTTCAATGAATAGGGTTTTCATAATATTTTATTAATTTCATCATTTTAAAATATGTTTTTCCAATAAAGGATATTTTCAACAATAAATTTTCCAAGTGAGTTATTTTTCAAAATCATTTTCTATATAAGATGAAAACCATTAATATTTCTTAATATTTACTAGGTATATAATCTAATGATTCCATATTTATTATTTTACTGTAGGTTTTATGTTCATGATGCCAATATTTTTTGGAAACCATTCTCTTTTCCATGGGTTATGCTATGATGAAATGTGTTATAAAACCAATTAATTTTTGTGGGTTCTCATATGATGAATGTTTTATATTCCCCAATTATTTTAATGTGTTCTAGTATGATGAATGTTTCATGATCTAATGAAACACATATGTATTATATTTATTATGTGACAGATGGAACCAATATCACCCTACTAATTATAAGGTAAATATTTGTATCCCATGATAAAAAAACTGGAAAAAAGAGTAATGGATTTTTCAAAAATAGAAAATAGGATGGTGGGATTAATCTATAATGGAAAATAGGCTAATGGGATTGAACAACATTTGTAAATAGCTAATGGGGACCCATCCACTTGTTTTTATGGTCTTGGTAGTTTACCCAGATAAATGAAAAGGTTTTTATAATAAAGTTACTACCACACTTTTATGACACGAGCTAATGGTTTGTGAAATATGACGATTTCACAATCTTATAAATCATGTATTTTAAAAAGAGACATCTTTTATCAATAACTCATTTTTATGATCTATGATAGTTTGGGTATAAACATTGTAAGTTATGTTCATGATATCATTCACTTATGATTATATTTTAACTTTATATAATCATAGAATGATATCACTGATTTTTTACCCTTACTAAGAATCTGAGCTCACCCTTTCTTATGTTTCCTTTCCCCGGGTTTTGACCAATGGTTTTATATATGATGTTTTTATGATGAGTATAAAAGGGGTTGATCAATAAGGTAGATATTTAAGATCATTAATTAAATGAGAATATTTTTTTCCTAGTCTTAAAAGACCCTAAATAATTGTGGTCCTTGGGGTGTATTTATTAAATGTATTTAATATTTAACTATAATGATGTGATATTCAAATATAAAAACCTTGGGTCATTATACATTTTTCTCCCAGAATTAAGATGATGATGTATTATTCACTATGATATAGACTCTCCAATATCTCTTTTTATTTTTTATAATAATAAATACTCTTTAAGATAACCTTATATCATCATAATTCTTGGATTAATAGAGAACATTAAACATTGAGATTTTTCCAAAAACTCCATCAAATCTAGTATATATAGAACACATACACAGTTCCTAAACTATATCCGTCCATAATAATAAAAGGTGAACATAGTATTATTTCTCTTATTATTCTGTGATCATACATCTTCCTTATGTTATTATTTACTCCTCATAGCTTGATAGATCATTAGAAATTCATTTGATCACTATAATATTACCCCCGTAACATCAATTTTTCTAATACTATCATTTTCAAATCAATAAATATTGGATCTTTTTTATCATTATTAGGGAAAATATATCATTATCCTTTATAATTATTGAATATCCCACCATGTTCACTTTCTATGTGTGGTAATGTATTGATAAGTAATAATCCTTAACCATCCCAACCATATTCACTACCTCATATTCAACTATTTCTCAATGAATATAAGAATTAGTATTTTGGAATCCTCTTATATATATTTGAAATATATTAGTATTGAAATTGACTCCATATATTTTCAAAAAAAATATTTAACCTATTATAAAATAATGAGTTGTGTAATTTGTATGAACCGTGAATTTTTGTGAGATATAAGATATCTCTATATCATTATTATTAAGATCTCTTTCAATTTCCTTATTCTATTCCTCATTATAGATAAAAACCTTATTCACTAAATGATTTTGTGAGGAAAGGTTCACTAACTAACAATATATATAGTTCATTGAAATCTGCTTCACATTCAACTATCCAAGGGAACTTAGATCCCTTTTTATTTAAATTAGTTATTAGATTAGATATAATTGAGAAATTATCTAAAAGATTCATTTAATATATTTCCATAAAATGAATACTATGAATATTAGTTACATTGTTTGGAATGGTCAAATGTTCAATAACTACTTTCATCGATGGATCCAAAAATATACCCTTGAATAATCTTATAAGACCCATAAATGAAACAAAAACAAAAATTCACACATTAGAAATTTTTAATACAAATTATCCTTCACTGAGGATTTTAGTAAAATCATTTGTGATCTTCATGCTATTATTTTATCTTAGATTATGTTACGATACCGTCTATAAATACTAAAAAAAACTAATCAAGATAATTTATATAGTATATATTAAGTAAATCATTTAAGATAGTCAGGTAAATATAAATTCCAAATGTAATTATTATAAATTCACAGAGTTCATGCCGTGTATGTAAGGCTATTGTGGTTATGTCCTACTTTACCATCATGTAATGATATCTAGAATTTTGGTCAATATTGAAAAATTATTGATCCCCATATAATTGATAAAAATCATTGATATGGGTTAGATAATACTTATTCTTGATATGTATCTTTTTACGAGCCTAAAAATTAATACAAGGTCACATTGGCCGATATTTATTTTTAATAAAAAGTAATTTTTTACCCCATGGTGATACACATGGAGATATAGATCCCTTATAAATATTCAACTGGAGTTTATTCTTTAATTCTTATAAATAAATTGGGTAAATTTTATTAAGAGTTTTTTAAATATGTATAACACCATGAAATTGTTTAATTGTAAACTCGGCTTCGTTATTTGGAGGAATACTAACAAATTATTTTCAAAAGACATCAAAAAACTCTCATACAATAGTCATATTCTCAGTATTGAGTTTCTCTCTAACCATATGAGATATATACCATTCATGGATAGTAAATAAAACCTAAAATATAAAATTAATATCTATTGGAAGTTTATATACATCCTTACACTGATTAAAAATAAAAGTAAAATCATTCTCGAGACTTCTTAAATTCTAAAAACAAAGGTCTAAACATAGTTATCCATGGTTATTACCAAAAGATTATAATTGTATCATATTCATGTATTTATCCTCAGGGTTTACAAAAAATATATCTAACTCTATATTCCAAAAATATTAACTAAACCATGGTCTGATACCAACTACAATGACTTGTGCATTTCATACATATATGTTACGTCAAATTAAATGAATATTCAATACATAAAATAATGATCCATGCAATAAATTAATTATTCTAGTTTCATTGAAAACATTGATAAAGTAAAAACTTTTTCATAAGATATATAGATAATATACCACTAATATCTTCATAAGTAGGACCCTTATTAGACATATCATACTAAAGAACAATTCTTTATAACATGGGGAAATGAAATTAAAATTGTTGATATTATATACGTAGTAAGAGTAAAAAGAGATATAATGGAAATGAATTAAATATAACATGATAATATGTGTATGAGAACATCATATTAAAATTTTATAATTGTACTATCAATTTCAATTATTCTAATCTAGTGTAATATCATAATTCTTTGAAGTTAATAATACATAAATCATAATGGATTCAAAGAACATGATCCATTAGAGCATGACATTAGCCTAAAATATACGTTTTTTTCACACACATAATCATGTAAGATAATTTTCATACTCAAGGGTAACTCACAATACTATCATAGTGTATTAGGTTCACTCCCTATTAATTCATATCCTTATTCAAGGTTCATTACAAAGGAAATCTTAGTGAACAATTTCCATTATTAAATTGGGTTCACTCTCCATTCTATTATATATTATCTCCCCAGATATCTATATTTACCCAATGTATTGTATGATAATATAATTCAAAGACCGTCCATCATATAAAGAAAATTATATATATGTATTTTACATGTTCCTAAAAGATTCATCATAACATAACCTATATAAAAAATATTGTTTTCATAATCATTTCATCATTTCATCATAGCATTGACCAAAAAAAATAAATAGGTTTCATATTGGTTTTATTATACCTTAATTAACCTGTGGATATAAAATGAGATTCATATAATCATCCATTAATCATCTTCATCATCCAAATCCAAATAGATATTAAAAGTGGATGAAATCATTATATCTTCAACCTATTAGAGTAAATTTAACATCAATAAATGTAATAATATATGAAAATTGACATTAAAATATCATTAGAACATTTCTTTAGAAAAATTACATTATTAAATTAAAATAAATAATTTAAAAACAAAAAATATACAATATTATGGAAATAGTTTTATTTTGAAAATAACATTGGAATATTTTAAATTATCCATAATTTCATTGAGAGGTCACGATGGTGGAAAATTAATTTCATTTAATATATGTTAAGAATTTCATATTTTTGGAAAAAAGTAAAAACTATCTCATTTGGAAATTCTTATGAATATTCCTTTTCAAACATTTAATAAAAATTAAATCATGGTTAAATATGAATTTAAAATATTATAAGATAATATTACAAATAATATTTGAAACATTTTTATAAAACATGGATATAAAAGAAAAATATTTCAGACTAAAGAGATAAATAAATATTATTTCCATAAAAAATAATTATTTCAGTATATTGTGTTCTTATAGAGAGTAAAATATAATGATATCATGTGTTGGGTCCTAAAAATTACACATTTAAGAAGATAATAATATCAAGATCAAAAAATGGTAGAAATAAGACAAAAAATAATATTAAAGAAAATATTCAAAGGGGTAAGATCACAAAGCATAGAACATTTTGTGGATAACCACTCCACATGGTGGTTTTTCATTTTGTGAATGGCTAGTGAAATAAATAGTTCGTGGAAGGAGGCGGTATCAATGATACCCCCAAATGAAACCAAATCCTTTTTCGGTACAGAATAGGTGATTTCCACCTTGAGAACTCAATAGTTTTTGGGACATTGAGGTACCACTAAAGCCTCTGAATTAAACAAAGACACTTTTGGCATTGAGGCGATGATTGTTTCCCCTACAAATGATGGACCTCTTCCAAAAATTACATCCCTTTGAAATAATTCATTTGCGGGACATATCACATTTTCTGGACTCCCAAAAAAGAAAATTTATGTTCTACCATGAATAACCAGTGATACCAGTATCTTTCCTTTCACTCTTCTATAAATATACCTCAAGGGAGGATCGATAATGAGAGGATAACTAAAAAAACTGAGAAGACTGAACCAAATAGATCCAATGAAAATGAATGATGATGCACCACAAAAACTGGATATTTTTTGATGATTCCCAGCATGTAAAAATCCACAACATAATAGTAAGGAGTGAATAATAAATCGATCAAAAATATATGAACACAAACCTATTTTATGTTCCATCCCCAAAGGAATAAGGGATGTCCCCTTTTATAGAAAATCAGCCTGCATAACAACATGTTATTCTAGAAGAACCCTGCCTCGTGTAGAAAAATGTTATGTAGGATAAACCCGATCCATATAGCAAAATGATATGGAGGCAGAACCTGGCTATGTGAAGTAGCACGCGACAAGGGTATAAACTAGGTCTTCTTACAATTTTGCTATGAGTATATTACCCTCACACACTTATTAATATGCTATGTGGAGGGAACACTGTCCTAACTAAGAGCCTGGTATGTGGAATGGGAAATATCAGGGTGTTCTTGTCTCCAGATCCCATCGCTCCTTTATATCATTTCATCATCCCGCATGATTTACTCTCCATGAACCAATCTAATGGAATTAGGAAAAGGACTCCTACAAAAACACCCAACATGTATGATAAATTCATTTGGCACATTAATGTGCCCTATATATTTTACATACCCTGGGTAACATGATTCATGTGGGTAACCACCACCACAAGTCAGACCTTCAAATTATAGTCAGGTTTTCATTCCCATGGTAACCTAGGTTTTTACCATGGGGTGATCACATGAAATCCCCTTTCTGATATGGAATATATTGGATCTCACAAGCCTTTTTATTTAATAGGGAATGATATTATTCCCCTGAGGCCAATTTTACAGAACTCCTCTTGAGGTGAGCCTCCAGCCTTTTTGTGTGATGCAGAACTTTTTCTCCTACTCATCCCATCTCGATATGTAGCTTGATGGGTCATGGGATGTGAATATCCTATCTATGAAAATAAAATAAGAGACTAATATACTCAATTCCATCTCCCTCTGCATTTGGGCTTCAACACCTCATTCAATAACAAATAGAGTGGATCGTTCGATCATCATTTCACTGCTTCCTCTTGTTTCTCACACCGTGTATGACTCACATGGGTTTATAGGTTTGTGTAAATTGTGAAATATATGTGGCCCTATACAGAATGTGTAGCATCTATGCATAAGGCCCAAACACCGAGGCCTTCTCCAAATATATAATCACTAACATCTACTCAAATAGGTCTTCAGCATGGTATATGCAATTAAACCATATCAAAATCTTTAATGGGATATATTCAAAATGAATAATAACTCCAAATGTTCCTCCCATGTAGTATAAGACCCAATTAATTCCCCTAAAATGGGAATCTTCCAAGAAGAATTTCCAACCTATCAAACTATGTAGTCTTTGATTCCCAACCAACAAGGATACATATGAAGCCTCCCTGATGTCAAAACGGAGCACCCAAATCCACCATAACAATATTCTTGACACATCCCCTAGTAGTTTCATATCTACCAGGTAGTTCATATCTCTGCTATGTCCCTCAGACTGCCTTTTTATATGTTATACACTGTCATTGTCCAGACACCTTTCTCCTGAGCAGCCTTGCCGTAGGACATTAAAATGCATGTTTGGGTCCTTATCACATGACATTAAAAATCAATGTTCCTTATTACGTGCCATATCAATACATGGGATTTTATTCGGCTCATGAAGATATGTTGGAATCCCATTCTTATGGGTTCTATCTTGATGATAAAATATATTCCATCTCCCTGGATGATAAAAAAACTCTACAGAACCTTACTTACTGGATTAAAAATAGAATCATCCTAATGAATGATCAATGAATCTGTAATCCATTCAAAAATTTGTACCATTGAGGAAGAAACTCGGATTAATACAAGTCCCTTCATTGATACAAATCCTCATATACATACAGATGATTCTTGAACCCATGCGTAGTCATGATCGATTGTTACTTATGTGTAATCTATATATGTATTCTTCATAATGTATAAATGATTCCTGAATATATCTTAAATATATAATAGGGTCCTTGAATAGTAAATATTTCCCTCCAAAAGGGTGTGGTTAGGATGACATCCAATCCTTTCAATCAATATGTGAACTTAAGTGTTGCTGGCTATGATACCTAATGAAAACCTTCCTTGAGAACCTAGGTCCATGAATCATGGATGTGTGATCCATTGGACGTTTTTGGCTCCTCGAACAAACCCTTTGGAGATGGTTAAAATATTATGTACCCAATGATAGTTATTGCACACAACTCAACCCCCTGAAATAAACCACCTAGATGAAAATTGTTTTCATTGGAAAAAAAGTGAACATGAAGTGAATGAATTAACTACAGAACCTACTTTAAAAGATATAGAGGATATACTTTTCAAGCTCTATGAAACCATTTCTTTACAGACCCAAACACATATTATATTGAAAATAATGGTGAACCTGATGTGATTACTTAACCAATGTGGTGGCGTGTCCCTGTTTTAGGCCCCTTTCGTATCCCAAAATAAATCGATCCAATAAAGAAAATCAATTATGCAGGTTGTCAGAAGATACAAATTCTATGAGTATTTATTGTATATATTTTAAACATAAACTACAATAACTCTTTGGAGATCTATTCATTCCAAAGGAATCTCACTATCTTTTACAGACACACTCATTAGCCACTAAATCGGTCGGGTACTCAATCAAGAGTAGGATGCCATCACCCATCCAAATTCTTCATCACTAGATTTCAACTACATTGGTTTGATATTATAAGTATAAGAGCACTCTCCCCACACTGGAAACAACAAAACAGGCCCTCCAATCCATGAATCCCTACCAGCCATCCACCCAGTGATGGTCGATGGTTATGAAGAAGACATGCCAGTATCTCTCTCTAAATGTTTTGGGATCCTTTATCTAAAATGCTATAATGAGTTCCTCCCTTACGTTAGATAGGAATATCAATTAGTCACCAATGAAATTATCTAGGTATCATTGGGGTCTAACTCAAGGAACCCTCCTTGGAATCATCATCACTAACACCCTGCAACCCCACCTCCTCACCATGAAAAGGATACTTGCCCATGGCCCCATAATGAAGGGAAACAGACTCAAGTCCCTAGGGTGGCCCATAAAGTGAAATGACCATATAATCAAGAACATATAATCAACCTTATTCATATCAAAAAATCCCTCTACGATAATATGAGGTCACACTATGTGAAGGTGTATATTCATAATCTATATTATGAGGCTTTTTTGGTCAAATATGACTGAAAATTAAGCGCATGTGAAAATTTCTTCTAATAATCACCAAGATCACCATCCAAATAGGTCTTCAAACTATAGTAAGGCACATATCCAAACCAACACACTGATATACCTTCATCTAACTATGGAAGAAATCAACTACGGGCATATGAAAAGTCATTTTAATACACACCAAGACTTTCATCCAAATGGGGAAAAAATATACAAACTAATGTATATCCCTACCAACACATATGAATCTCATTAATCAAATACAATAGAAACCAAATAGAAGTGTATAAAAATTCATATGGATTCACATCAATACCACCGTTAAAATACAATGGCTCCCAAAAATAAGATTCAAATCCCTGCTCTTAGTTATAAATCCCACTAGACAAATCTGAAAAAAATTGCAGAAAACATCTAGTGTATCCCAAATTAAAATCAAGGACATATTCAAATCATTGAACTACAAAAACAATATCTCCCCATACCCACTAGATGGAAATGGAGGATCAGAGCAATCACATATTCTTACTCCGACATCATAATGGGAATATATTTTTGTTCCCATCCCGGATGTCTCTCAACACATCTTGGAAATGATTGAGTATTAGACATCAGTTCTTGATCGTATCCTACATACTTGTAAATATATGATCACATATGTGTAATTTTATGGACTCGAGACCAAAACCCATCCTTCCTGGGTGGGGTGACTCTTCCACACAATGAGGTGGTGACTCTAACTTAGACATGCATCCAAACTCCCATCTAGGAGGGTCGTCAAAATTACTTTATGATAAATGGACAATAGGATCTGAAAAAAAATACCCAGTCTAATTGGGGGACACTGGTCCACTTCTGTAGCCACTCTAGGACTGGAATATAACCTTGGTAGAATTCACGTTGTTTTCAACATATCTTGGTTGCACCATGAGATCCACACAAACTGGCACCTGCATATGATGCTTTTCACCTATAGCAAGAAACCACAGTTAATCGCATGAGCGTTCCCAAAAATGAATCGCCCCAAAGGAAAATGAAAAATGGAGAGAAGATTCATGACTTCTACTCTGTTATAATATGGATTTATTATTGTGATTAAACAAATATCAATGGTGGCCCAAATTCCTACTTATCCATTATTAAATTACCATAGTAGTAGTAGCAATTGTGAAGGTCCTCCCCATGAGATTGTTACCAACTACTCTCGAGGTCTTCCCTAGAGCATCGACAAAGAAGGATTCCTTCATGGGAAAAAATTGATAATTGTGAGATCTTATCTCCTAATCAAAATAATTTTATCCCTCGTTATGGAAACAAATATAAAATAGTAATAAGGTACTCCAGTTGCTGTTATCTTCCATGAATTTCCACCCTGGGTTATATACTACAACAATTATCTCTATAGTCATCCATATTTTTATAATGGTATTCCTCTCCATCATGGAATGCACTGTAAAGGTACTCCCCATAGTAAAACATCATTCTGACAAGAAGCTCCCCCCTTCCTAAGTCAAATATGATAATGTAGTCATATTTCAATGTGATTGGAAGGGTCAGGTCAGACATGTTAGATATCATATCAATGACAAGTGGCATCAATTGTCAACTAGGATAGAGACTTGGACAACACTCTTCCTCTAATACACCCACAGAACATTCACATACCAATAAGAACCCTACTATCCCAGATACTTCATAAATTATAGACAAGAAGAATACAAATTGGGTAGATCCGGTAGAGAAGTATTTAATAAAAAAATGGATATGTTTCTAGTGACAGGTCAATTGGATAAGGATGATATACCCATTATGTTTTATCCCTTGCCACTTCTCATTTTGAAAAACCAATAGTGTTGTCAGAATAATGTATACACAACATTCACCTAAATTTCTTGAAAAATCCTAGCCACCTAAAATAAAAGTTATTTCATTACTATGGGTATTCTTAAGATGTAAAAATATAGGGGGAGATTCATTATTAAATCAAATTAGTATCCCTTCCTTATACATGAAGACCACAATTAGAGAGTCGGCAGAAAGATATCCAACTGAACTTACTCAATGGAATTCATATGTTTTGTTTTCTAATTGACGATTTCCATCCGGGTGTTCGTATTTGGGGGTGGGGATCATTGATATTTACATTTATCCTCATGTCCCATCCAACAGAACCCATTGCAAGTGGAATACTATAATTTCATTATCACAAGGATGATATCATGTGAAGTCCTCATTCATGATAGGTGGCATGATCAACAAGAATAGTCCTTGAATAAGTCTCAAAAGCATTAGGTATGATGAGGGTGAGTCATCAAAAAACTCCTGATCAGAAAACTACGAACATTCACAATCTTCTCACTTAAGAGAATCTAATCATCAAGCACTGCTAACATCCTCAGAATAAAGTTGTTTGCATGAAAACTAGACATCATATCTGTATCATTCTAGAACAAGGATATGGGAGATCAAGAGTGATGAAACATCCTAAAATTGTCAATGTACAGGATTATAAACAATCTATATAGTTTGGTGTTTTTTGACACAAAATGGACTTATTGGGACAACAAACTTAGTCTACTGCACCAGAACAAGGTAGTGAGAGAAACCCCAACCCGTAGTTCTTGGGGAAGTTCTACCTTAACCAACCCCTCGGTGAAAGGTTTTCTTTTACTATTTATGGAGGGAGATAAGTAGAGAGGTACCCCATTCTATCCCATCTCAAAACTCATTTTCCACCAAAGAGAGGTGAATGATGATTTTGTAAAAAGGTTCATTCTGATTCACCCATTTTCAAGAATCTCGAAGAGGATCCCATAACGGAAGGGAGACATACCACAATGTGAAAAAAGTACACTACTATCATTGAACACCTAGTACAATTACTATAATATTTTCATCATCGGTAAACATCATGGACTTCAATACTACATATGGAACCTAAAAAATGAAAATATAGATGAAAATATGAGGATGGGTCTATTCGGGATATGGTCCACATTGAGTATGAATGTGTGCTCACTCAGAACTAGAGAATCACCCAAAATTTGGTTTTCCCGTCAATCAATCCCCCAATTCCTCCTTTGTGAACCTCTACCAATAAAATAATGTCTTTATAAAAATCAAATACTTTACTCTATTAGATCTATCTTTTAACTCTCAAAGTGGGATTCGATCGGCATGATGAAGAAATGAAAGAGATGAGGCGAATCAATGTTGAGTTTCTCTAAGGTAGTGTTCCTATGAAATATATCTCTATGTAGAGATTCAATGTAAAGTTCAGTCATGTGTGTTTTATCCATAGTGTTCATCCTGGTAATTGGTGAAAGAAAGGTATATCTTTCTAACTCAACATTGGGACCATCGGTTCACCTCATCCCACTTATGTTTGGATATCATGATTTCTCTCTACAAATTAGACAACATGAAAAGGTTCAGGTAAATCCTCAAAATATTTCCCCATATGTATATTTACCTCATGTAATGGAAGAAATTATTGTCAAATCATTCCCCTCACTACACCTATCCAAGATTTGGTCTAACAAAACACCCATAACAGAAAAATGGGAACCATCAATGAATTTATAGCATGATTGGATGCCATGAATGAATGTTGTTCCCTAGTGAATCCATAAGGGAAACCTTACCCCAACTTGGTGAGTGACACCTGGACACTACCATATTTTTGGAGTCCTATGTATCCTATATTAAATAGTTTAGGTGACCTAGAAAAAAATATGATTCATTATGCATCGTATTATGATCCCATGATGGGAACATTAAAGAATCTAAAAGAAGTAACGATTACATTCTTTGAACAAACCCTGTAATGTACATACATTGTATGCTATACTAGTTTTCCAACTCTATCAATCATGGGATGCGTCGACCACAATCAGAAGTTCCTATTCTAGTTCATATCTATGCTATATAATAAAACATTTAGTGACCTCTAAATATAAAAATAGTGAGAGAATGAGAAAGTGAATGATTTCATCACTGGATGGACATGGTTGAACTACTCCCTAAACTATCAAATTCCTTAGGAAGATATACTCATGCTTTGTATTGATAACCTCCACGAAAATCTATGAATGTCATATATCCCAGTGAAATATAGAAGTGGGTTTCAAGATTTATCCACCCTTCCCAAAATAATGGAAGACTCCAAACAAAAAACTAGGATCTATTCCAAGATAACCCCACTCATCCCAGGGAAAATAGCGGACAATCAGAAGGCAGCATCATTCACACTTAAGACAACCCCCACTCCTGCTTCAGATCCTATGCCTACACCATATTGTGCAGCACCCCTTGACCATCAACAGTGATCCCTACATTGATATGATGAGTGTAGGTAACCAATACAATGTCAATTAAAGGAATAAAAGAATTTGTTTTACCAATTTAAAGATGATCAAATCTCTAGATTTTTAATAGTTGTTCTAGACTATGGTTTACTCTATCTTATAGAGAAGAAAAGGGATGATGATGTGGGATTCAAAGATTGTACATATTATTTTCTATTTCACGAGATACTCAAACACACCATTCAAGAATGTTAAATATTTTAATAACTCCTCTAGAAAATGAAAGATTTTAGGAATGTGAAACATATACTGATGCTAGTGCAAGTGGTGTATGTTTCCACTACTTCCCCTAAGGAAGGAGGCGAGTGAAATTAAGTTATTAGTAGAAAGGAATAGAATCTGGATCATTGGATGACTCAAAAAACAATTAACCAGTATCATATAATTATATAAGAATAATTTAAATAAAAAATTATGCCCCATCTGCTTCCACAATAACACATTTGATGCCATCAGAACCAAAAAACTCCAAATTCCATCCCTTAAAAAATAAGTCTATCCTGAAATGGAGAGAGAAGGGAAATGAGTATAAACCTACACCAAGTCCCATTTTT
Organism: Viscum album; assembly: GCA_963277665.1. Classification (NCBI taxonomy): domain Eukaryota; kingdom Viridiplantae; phylum Streptophyta; class Magnoliopsida; order Santalales; family Viscaceae; genus Viscum; species Viscum album. Next base: position 1,473,788,719 of record OY728158.1, read on the forward strand.
TACTTAACACTCTTGGGTTTTATGAGCTCATATCTAAAACAATAGTCACCACCTAGCCAAATGTCACCACAAATGATTTTCACCCATTTAGAGTCATCATTGGAAGAGGAGTTGGTATTAGGTTTGAATAACGTCATTCACTAGATGGATCAATTCACAAATATGAGTGTGGATAGGATCCTGAGTTCCGCATACCCAACCATGGAAATGGATGAGGAGGTCATAGGAGCTAAGGATACTGGGGAAGAAGAAGCAATGATCAGATCCATGCTTCTAACTGCACAACTTTTTAGACTTTGAATAATGAAAAACTCATAGATGATCCCTTCAGAAATTCCAGTATGAAAAGGAAAATCCTCGCTCAGTTTCCAAATCCCACTCTAACCTGATCGCTATGGATTATCAATCCATGTAAGATTATCTATTATATCATCCTTGGAATGTAGGAAGACCTATTTGGACCAACCCACTATAGATGAGAGCAACTTCCGCTCATATCATGAGGTCTGATCCATCTTCATTTAATAATCAAGCCACTAAATCACATATAAAACAACATCCACACATACGGATGTGATAGAATTTAGGCTTGAGGTTTATAATTGTAAAATAATTATCTTCAGTACTAATAAAACTATCAGTCCTAGAGACCTTGAGATTATCAAAATTGCTTAGGGAAGTACTCATAGAATCATTATTAGTCCCCCAAGAGTTTGAATTTGAAGTAGCTGCTACAAAGGATTATCAGATAGAGACTGATTCTTCTAAATGCCATGCAGTTATCTCGTTCACAAATCAAGATAAATACTCTATTATACAGGGGAACATCATACCCTTCTATGTGTCTGGTATGATAAATGGAGTCCATATCCTGAAATTTTTCATTTATAATGACTTTGGAGATAATATTATTCTAGTATTAAAACATATTCGGTTGGACTAAGATGAAAATGATCGATCGCCTTCTTCCATAACCTTTCCATAGTATAAAAAAGCTAGCAGAATATATCGGGCTAAATGAAGCTCAAGGATCAGTTTAGAGACCTCATGGCCAACTCAAGATTTGTAGTGGTTTGAAGGAATACATCCTTCAATGTATTTATTAGATGGTCCTAGTTTCATCAACACACACAAATCCCCTCATCGTACCATCAATACATCAAATAATGCATCAATGAAAAAATTGGGGTGTTGTATGCTAATAAGTCCCCACTAAAATAATAAGAGTCGCATTATATTAACTTATGATTCTATGAAGGGGAATGGAAACAACCCCTAGTTAATGGTAATGAATGGTTCACCATCCTGAATAGTCTAGAAATGATCATGGTTTACCCCTTCATACAGCTTAGTATAAATTATGTTATTCCAATAAACTAAATCCATCATATGATCCCACATTCTGGTGTATATTAATAAATCATCATGATTTCAGTCATGAATATCGAGTCTACCAGTGATAGAAAATATTCTACCTCTCCAAAAAATGGATATATCATTGATGGAAATGACTTAAATCCATACCCATATCTCCAAGAAATTCATGCCTCACTCAATGAGGCAGAAGAGTATGTCTCATCACCCAAGAAGGACAAAGGCACTCCCCCACCTCCACTCCAACTTCTTCAAACTCCCAAAAGGATCCCCCGTTGTCAGCTGGGTTAGAGGAAATCAATTAATATTCCGAATAACAAGATATATATTACTCTCTCAACACTAGAGAAATCATTGAAAGAAATTATTCACTATCAAAGCAAGTAGAAGAAGATGAAGGTGGAAAAGGAAGAGGAGGTGGAATGCCTTAGGGATACACCTCCATCATTTTTTGGAGTGAATATCTACCAATATGAATGAGTTTAAAGAAGTAAATCTGGGATCAAAAGAAGACAAATGACCCACCTCGATTATTGGGGTCTTGTATTATAAAGAGAAAGAGTTACATAATTTCTTCTGATGGAAGAAATGAGATATATTTTTCTATAATTACATAAAATTTCTAGGTATCAATCTCGAGGTGTCTAGTCAACACTTGGGCCTTCCAAAGGACCATCAGGGCTACAAAAAATCCCCCATGTGGATGCACCCAACACATGCTTCTAAGATAGAGGCATACGTTGACAAGATCGTAAAATATCACTTTATTTTGGAGGTCCGGTATCCCATCTTGTTAGAAAATATTGTCCTTATCAAGATAAATAACTGGAAAAGTAGAGTTTTAATTGATTTTAGGTATCTCAACTGGCTATGTACAAAGGATGATTTCATAGTACTTGTCACAGAACTACAAATTAAAGAAATATATAGATATAATATTCTCTTATTCATGGATGGATAGTTAGGATATAATCTAATCAGAATGGAAAATTAATATAAATAATCCACTTCCTTCATAGCCCCCCCCTAGGGAGTATTTTTCTTCTGGATGATTCTCTTTTTCTTGAATAATTTCAGCACTATGTACAAACGCACCATTCATCGAATCTTAAAACATTTCTTGGTAAGGTTTGATGAATTATGTATTGATGACCTATTTGAAATTTTTTCAAAAATACCATTCCACCTCTTATATCTAGAATCCATTTTCGACAAACTATAGTAACACAACATTAAAATATACACAGTGAAAAGTTCATTCGACATTACCTCGGGGACGATTCTCATCCATTTTATACACCATAATGGGATCAAATTCAACACTGATAAGACAAAGGATTTCCTTGGTATTTCACCTCCTCCCAACATCTGACAGTTGAGAGGAATTCGATGAAACATAGCTTACATATGAAGATTTATATCCAACCATGCTGGAAAATGTTTTCCCATTACCAGGTTGATGTAAAAAGATGTTATATACCAGTGGACTTATGATTGTTTGAAATCATTCGACAATATCATGAAATAAATCTTCATCTCACCAGTGCTAATGCCTCTTATCAACATAATACAACTTATCTGGTATGTGAAATCCTTTGATAAATCACTAAGTGCCTTTCTCAGATAGAAAAAGGACATCTATAGTAAAAATAGACTTTATTATATCAATCAAAACTTGCTCAATGTTGAGACACATTATTCGAATATCGAGAATAGATGTTTTAAGATTATCATAGTAGTCCTAAAACTAAGGCACTCTCTCCATCATAATTAGGTCCATTTTGGCTCTCTTATAAACTTTCTCAAATACATCCTCAACCATCAAATGTTGAATGTATTCCTATCATGGTTGGTGGTCATTCTAGGGCATTTTGGAATCCAATTAGTGGCTCAAAAAACAATAAAATGCTAATTATTTTTATATTTTATGGAAGATCACCCCCCAACAGAAATGAATCCCTTGGATACATATTTAAATTATGAATATGTTTTCTTTGTTCTGTAGGCCCCCTATATAAGGGAAAATAATTTTTACTGTGCACCTAGAAGACCGATAGGAAAAAGAATGTAATACCCCAATATCAACCAAGTGGTGTAGGGATTCATGCTTATATCAATGGAAAATGTAGTCTTTCCTTACTCCTTCCTATTTTCGGAGTCGTGAAAAAACAATGAAGCAGAATATCAAGCTCTCATTATAGGACTAGAGTTGGAACATCATGTACAAGTCATTCACTTGGTAATAAAAGGTTATTACAAACTGGTCATTAATCGAGTTAATGATGATTAATATATTGAAAAAAAATAATCCCCCTTCTAGGCCATGTATTTGTAATAATAGAGTAATTCCTTTTGGAATCGACATTGAATCATGTCCTACATTTGCAAAATGCTCTAGTCAATTCCCTGGATTATGTAGCCACAACCCTAATGGATCCTGAGTTGGGGGAAAGATTAATCATCATTGTGCACTACAAGATGGTCTCACCATTAGATCGAATCTTTGTTGAAGAGACCGATGAGATTAGTCCCTTCCCTAAATCATGCAGTCCAACCATCGACTAGATTACAACAATTTATGACTACCATAAATATGAATAATTCCCCCTAGACATAGCTAGGAGATAAAAAATAAAAATATGAGTAATTAAATATATTATATATGATGGAAAAACCATCAAAATGAACTCTATAAAAGAAGCCTCGATGGGACCCTTCTTAGGGGCATCGATGGAGAAGAGACCACTTTTATCATGAAATACATACACATTGGAACATGTGGTTCCCACCAAATTGGATAGAATATTTCCAATAAAATTTAATTTATTGGATACTACTGGCCCACTGTAATATAATAATGCACTAAATTAACCAAAAAGTTCCATTCTTGTCACATTCATATTAATTTTATTCAAAATCCCAAGTTGTTGATTAACATAGACATGTACCCCTGACCATTTCCCATATTTGGAATGGACATTGTGAGACCATATCCTCCAAACACTTCCAAGCAGTTCAAGTACATTTTTACTACAATTGAATTATTCTCCATATGGGCAGAAGTTATACCCCTAAAAGACGTTGTGGAAAGAAACATTTTCATCTTCATTAAAGACAACATTGTTTCCATATTTGGTGTCCTTCATATAATACAGGCATAAAATTACAATAATTGACACTATACTGAATTGGAGAAGCTATATCAAAGTTTGATATCAAGTCTATCCATTCATCCCGTTACAATACAGTGGATAAAAAATAGATATAGGCCTTTAATTTCACCCCCTTGAATATACTCCCAAAGATATAACAAAATTTTAAATCATATTGGCCAAAAACGATTCTATATGCCTTGTCGGATTACTAGACCCTGACCCTCACTACCACACAGCTAACCCCATACTCATTAGTGTTTAGGACAGAGGTAGTATTACACATCAAGGTTCAATTTCCCTTGATCTGTGTCACCATCTATGTTAAATTATAAAAAAAATTAGCAATCCTAGAAACATCCAGGTAAATTGGAGAAACTGGATGAGAAAAGATTGCATACATAGCATCATTTAGAAATCCATCAAAACCAGATCATATGATCATTTAACAAAAAGTTTAACATTTGATCATTACTTGAAGGAGACATGGTGTTGGCCCTTTGGACAATAATGGTACTTAGAAATAAACCTCCTATATTGCAACCAAAATTTTAGGGGACTCATGCCATACATAACATCAACTAAAATAAAGAATATTCCCATATTAAAATAAATTGATTGATCTTCATGGATCCCATAAGTTCATGGTTTTTGAATAAATATTTAATGTAATCACAAATCAATTCATCCTAACCACATGATGATAAACTTTATGGATCCATCATATAGACCTCGTAATGATTAACTACACGAAAATTGCCCTCACCATATAACATCAAATTGAAAATCCAATTCCTATCATCATGACTTAAAACTACATGAAGGCCTCCTTAATAATGTGTAATTGGTGTGTGGGGATTCTTATAACTTGTTGATGTCATGTTTTTTATGAATCCATATCACATGTATGGAAGGACTACCCTTTGGTCCCAAGCCTATGACCTTAATCTATGACTGGTCATCCAGATCACATGACGTTAAACTTCATGGTACATGGTCCCATCTACAAGACATGAAACTATGTTTTTTTATCTTTATCAAATGACATTAAAAAATATTGATGCCTTTTTCCATGTCTCATGATAGTAAACTAAAAAAATTATCATTTTAATCGATGATTTGCTACACATGATCTAGATCTATGTGGGAGAAAGGAAAGAATCCCCTATCACAACGTGAGAATCAGCTTCGAATGGGGAATCCCTTTTTCAAGAACTATATATGAAAATATTCTTTAATATAAATGATATGGAGTGACACAAGGATTTTAAATTTTCATCTAGTCACACCAAAAAAATTCACAATTTCCCCTACCTACGTCTGGGTCAGACTAGTGATGGGTGCTTTCATTTGAAACTATGTGTGGCTTAATTCCTATTATATGGGACACGTACTGACACCCATACATCATGTACATGGCCTGGCCATCAAATATGGGAAAACCTCTTCCCTTTTAATATGGGTAAGGCCTTTGTAGAGAATTTCCACCTAGAACTACATGTTTTTTAATTAATTTCATCATCGGATATGTAGAGAAATCTAGACCTCTTATGTTTTTCCAACCACAAATTTCCATTCCTTTATAAGTTTATTTTCTTATCAACCTTTTTTCTTCATTATCTCCCTTCATATTTGAATTATGTTTCTCACTGGTCCACAAAATCATCCACCCCCTACCTATAAAACAGAATCATCTAGATCGCATGACGTTATGTTGCAAGGTACACCATCCATGTCACCAGACAATAAACTCCATGACACAAAAGTCCCCATGATATAATGTTAAACTGAACAACACCATAATTTTCTCACATGAGAGAAAAATCCCCCCAGCATCAGTCATCTACCATAAAATATTCAAGAACCATGTGTGGCTTGATTCCTATCATCATACCATATATACTGATGCCTAGATTCTTCATCCTACTCCAGCCACCCAAAGATGAAAAATACCCTCTCCTTATATATTTTTCAGACCAACACAGTGATATTTCATCAAGAACTATGTGAGACCTTATTCATTTCCACATGGGATACCTAGAGATGCATGAATTATATGTTCCAGTCCAGCCCCAAAAATTCAAAATTCCTATATCCTTCATTTTATCACCTCAATGGGTGGATAAACCTTTTTTAACCCTTATTTTTCACACCAATAATAGAGCACATATTCTTAGGAGGTTTTAAATGAGATTCCAAACATGACCAAGGAATATCAATCCAGTTCATGAATTTCATAGTCCTTGTAGAAAGACCATAAAAGGCACATCAATTTTCATTCTAACTTGACATTAAATTCCATGGATCCATGATGTCTATATTCATTAACATCATTGAATCATGTCCTTATAGAAATATGTTAAACTAAATGGGTTATCAAGAACTATGTCTGGCATGATTCTATCCATTGTAAGATATATATTGACACCCTAACATTTTAATCTTGGTTTTGGATGAAATATTTACTCTTCACATCAGGGAACCAAACTCTTTATCGTATGAAATTAAACTACATGGTGTCTCAAGAACTATGTATAGATTTATTCTCAATTTTATGGGAGATATAGTGATGCCTTGTACTTGTTCCCTAGTTCCAAGCATGGACCAAGAAGAAGAAAATTTCTCATATTTTGTAGGAAAATACATATACCTGAGGAATTTCGCATGTTTGGGTTCTTCATTACAGGATCAATAACGAAAAAAATTCTATCCCCCATATGTATGAGTTAGATATATGTATGGAATATCACAATTCATGGCCAATCATGGGCTGTATATTTCATGAATACCAATACACATCCCTTACATTCATCAAAATATGTTCCATGGTAAATTCAAGATATCCAAATTCTTTCTAAGGCCATTAGAAATGGAGGGTGGGTGTCCTAGGAAACGTTTTTTGATTATGCATAATATTCCACATTTGGCTCCGCATAGGTTTCCCACAAAAAGGCATGTTAGAAAAAGAAAATTCATCCCTAGGGTAGCCCTCTTTCATATATGTAATCCCTAATGGATTTCGTTCCCCAGTTCACATCTCCTCATCGAAGAATCCATGGAATCATGGTTTACACCTTATTCTCCCCTTCCATCTAGGGAATGTCAGAACACACTAGCCCGATTAGCCTCCAGTTACTCATGTTTTCAATGAAAAATGTTACTATCCATAAAAACAATATCTTCAAAACTCTATGTTAACCTCACCGCATAATCATAAAATACATGGATGAGAACATAGTTTCATGAAACTAAACTATAGGTTGTTTAAACCTATGTGTGGATTTATTCCTGTTATCTTATGATACATAGTGAATTTAGAACTATCAATACTAGGACCAACCATAACAAAAATTAATAATTATTCTTCCCAATGCACAAGTGAGACGTTCCTGGGGAAACATCAAAGAACTACATCTGGCTTGATTATTAACATCAGATGATACATAGTGTTTCCCAAACCTCATATCTCTGGTCTATCTATAAGGTTAAAAAGATCCCCTCTTTTCGTATGTATGGGGTAGACCTGCACAAAATATTTACAGACATAGTCGAAAAAACATTTCCTCCACATTTTTATGTGTGAGGTAGATCTATGTAAGAAAGTTCAATTTTAGCATCATTCCATTCATGGGATCTCATTAAAAAAATGTTTCCCCTTCCATGTACTTGGGTTTGACCTACATATGAAATATTCTTATAACTATGTATAAATTGATTATCATCTCTATGAGATACATAATGATGTCTAAAACTCATTTCTTGGACCGATCGACATCAAGAAAGAAATTTTCCAACATTTGGGTCAGATCATGGTAAGGGAAATTCCAATAACTATTAATTGAGAATTTTGACTTGGAAGGCACCTATAATGTTCTATAACCCTACTTTCACAAAACATACTCTCTGTATAAATGTATCTAAATCCAAATAAACCTCCACATCCATATTAGGTGGTGGGAAAGTGTCATGGGGACACTTTTGTTTGAGGAAGCATAGTATGGTTTAGTTGGATCTTCATAAGTTGACTAAAAAATATTCATTTTAACCAATAGAAAATTCATCCTTATGAGGATATTTTACTACCTTGATAATCCTTGAATGATGCCAATGTTCCACCTCACTCCTTGGAATTTGAAATCCTCCCAAATTATAGTTTACAACAATCCCCCCATGATGTCTGAATATGATAGAACATTCTATGTTAGATTACTATGAAAAGGGAGAATCATTTATCCCTTGTTCAATGGAAAGTATCCTTATGAATAAAACCATGAGAATCCTAGTCTTATGACATTAAAATAATCCAACCATGTCCTAGTTTCATGATGCAAAACTACATAATTCTTTAACCCTCCTTTTAAAAAACCAAATACATGTTGGGGTGGTTTCTCACTCATGTCTAAAGTTGATAAAATTTCCCTTGTAATTTTCATACATCATCCTATTGATAAGCCACCCATCATGGTCTTGGAATGTATAAAATTCTGTAAAATTACCTTCGCATCTGAAATGAAGTTTTTTTTGTTGAGGAAACATTTTTTTGACTATGCATAAAATTCCCTAGTTGGATCTATATAAGTCACCCATAAAAAGAGGGTTTTCTGTCAACCAAAGAAGAATTCATCCTCATGAGAGGCTTTTACTACTTTTTTACATCCCTGAAACCTCATGTTGGAAAGCATTATTATGGTTACTCATCATTTATTTGTCCCATAAAATGTCTCATATTTAGAATTTATAAAACTTAGGTCATAAAAATTCCCCCATTCATGGCTGAAAAATATTGGGACATTCTCAGCTAATAATCCATATTAGTGCCCTCACCGAGTAATTCATGGTAAAAGATATTTGACCTAAAACATTAATGAAAATAGTCTATTTTTCATGATTCTAAACTTCAAGTTAAATTAACATAAACCTCTCCAGTTTGAAATCATGAAAAGACAACACTCGGTGAAATTCATGTATAGTCTCGCAAGATATATGCTTCACATGGATTTGAAAAAAACGGGAAACAAAAAAAAAGAGGCACAAATCTTGTTAAGTAGAAAACCCATAAAGGGTGTCCTAAAAAACACATGTCATTCCCACTAATCCAACCCCATAATGAAATTAGGAAACATTTATGGTTATAAAAGAAAATTCACAATGTTCTTATGGATTTTAATATAACCATGGAAAGAGTCAAAATCATGATCACTGAGTCACTCAACTCACGGAAAAAATAGAGAATTACATTATCACATCAATTTGGTTATCCTGGATGGTGACTGAAAGTGATATCCAGTGATTAAAACATTCAGTGTATCTGAGATAGTACCTTTCCAAAACAGTTTGAAATTTTTTATTGGTTACTGTTGAAGGAAAATAAAAAAGACATAAATTAGATAGAAAACAAGTTTTCATTCCATTAAAGGGTAATAGAGGAGCATACATAGCTTTGAGTGCCTCCATGAGAGTAGGAAAAAATTATTACAGGTCATGATCATAGGATTCACAGAGATAAAGAATCATATATTCCAAGTCCTCAATAGCTCGGTGGAGCTCATGAAAGGTTGTAGTCTCAACATCTACAATTGTCCATAGTGCCTCGAACTTCTTAGCTAAATCCAGTCCTACCTTTTCCTCCTTCTACACAAAATATTTCCTTTTAAAAATATTTACCTCAATGTGGGCCAATTCTTGACTAGGACACTCTAGTTCTGGGATAAGATACTCCAACTTTTGACGAAACCACTACACTAGAGTCATATCCTATATATCTTTCCCTTATCACCTCTCAACCATTCTTAAATGCATAAAAAATTCATTAGAAAGTATCTTCCTAGCAATGGAAAGATAATACAAGGACTCTTAAATCAAGAGACACTAGTGGAGCATTCTAACCTCCTATTTGGATGCAATAACTTATTTTACTATGTCATAAATTTCATGGTAATCGAATCCTCCAGAACCAAGTAATGAAAACGTGTGAAAAAACTTGGGTCGTCTTGTCCGAAGGATTTCTATTAGGTTTTGAGAGACAAACTCTCATATATCTTTCAATATTTGTCAATGGGTAGTATGGAGGTTGACCAGGACCTCATGGTCTTCCTTAGAGTCTCTCTCAGATAGAGTAATACATTTAAGTATAAGAACCACCAGAGAAGCTATTAGCTCTTCAGCATTGGTCTGTATTGACTATATGGCATCCAACTCCCTTGTGATGTCAATAAGTTGGGATGTTGGGACACCGGTTGTAGTTTTGGGGATTAGTGGTTTTAAAACTCAATTTAGATGGTTGAAACAGTAAATATCTAAATCCTGAAAATAAAATTTAATTTTTGAATGGATCAAACTATACCATTAACTATTGGAGAATTAGTATTCCTAACAACTATTGCCTCATCATTACCTAAAAAATAGAATATGCATCTTCAGAATGTGAGTGGACCCTGGGATCAACTAGAGACACCAATGGTGCATGACTATGCTTATCCATGTTGGTGGATTCAAAAAATCACTCACATAAGTTATATGTGTAGGAATAATCATCATAGATCTAGGTATAGTAGTCGATTCTGATTCTTATAAAGCCATAATTTCTCCCTCTTCTGTAGTTGTGATACATAGAGGGGTGGGATAAGTATGTTGTATAGTAACATTTACTCATTAAGACACTCCTTCTATAGTGAATGATTTAATTTGATCTAATGTTATCGACCTCTTCATACTTGGAATCTACCTAATATTATCAGTTTCATGGGTCTCCATATTTAGCCTAGCTACCACCAATAAAGTTATTGCATTCTTCTCTACCATAGAGGGATCTAAATTCTTAGTTGATTCTTCAACCTTTGAAGAATCACCCACAGCTTGGAATTATGTTTTTTTAACCGAAATTAATTCCCTCTTTGGGATTGAGACCCCCCAACAGCCTAAATTATCCTGGAATCCCTTCCCTATTTGGTTGTATCCATCAGTGTTACAAGTTGTACCACCAAATTAGTATGAGCTATATAAATCCAAGAAATTGTTGCATGGTTACTCAACAAACCTGCACAAAATAATGTGCATGATGATTAGTCAGTAAATGAAGATACATAACATGAAAATTAAATGAATAAATGAAAAAATCTCATATTTTTCTCGATTTCATACATATCTCTATATACGATGTCGGCCGATGCTTTAGGTTATTCCATAGAGATGATACCCAATAAATATTACTCAATGGGCCCACAAGTGGAAATACTCTTGTAGGATCTATGAGGACTGCCTCTATATTCTCTATATCCCCAATTGATCCCTCTTCAGTGACTCCTGTATCAAAAGGGATATTCTCTCTATTATAATTACACATTTGTGTGTGTTATGTGGAACAATTCATCTCCCATAACTACCCAAATTCAAAATAAAAATAGGAGTGGAGGTTTGAAGTCATTATGGTAAGGATAAAAGGAGTTTGTGATAATTAACGCCTCACCGGTATTGTCTGGATCCATTTTGATTACTTCCATTTCATCTAATCAATCAAACCAAAAGTGTCTTTCATTGAAAGAGTGGTGATATGTATCCATCTATTCTATATATTTATCCACCTCACATGGATATTCATTGGTTGAAATCAACATGGGGAGCAATGATTAATCCAAAGCTAGTATGATTAAGAGGATTCTTCTGATGTGTCTCCAAGATTTCATCAACAGAGATTCTTTCCATTAGGGTATCCCATGCCTTCCAAGACTCTGGTAATGACATATTAATTTGGATGCTCATTGCTATAGGACCTTCCTAAGGATGTTGGGTGTGTTTTGATATCCGTAGTATCTTTCTAGGTTCCTCCTCTACCCAGGAACCCTCTAGAGTTGGGTGCTTATAATGCCCTAGATGAAAATGAGGAATCTCCCCCATAACAGTTATGATGAGAGAGTAGACCTCATCTGCACCACCAGAGGAATGACTATTATCATTGTCATCCTCATCAACTTGGGACCACACCAGGGAAATAACTCGATAATAAAATGTGTGTTTGTTCACCGGATAATGGATCGAGGTATTAATCTCTTAAAGATGGATGCACTCCTCCTCAGGATCATCATCATAAGAAATTGTGGTGGGCACTGACATGTAATAGTATCCCATTAATTTTTCCTCATTCACCTACAAGAAGTTTCATAGTGCATGACCTGAATGGGTTCTCCTCAAATAATCACATTGTCTCTTTTCCACTATAAATGTTGTGTCGGAAAGTATTGATTTTTGACCATGGGTGGTTGTACTGATAGCATGGGAGTTCAAACCCCAGGCATTTAAAAACTTCCTTGGGGGTTTAGAAATGAGGGGTTTCCTTAGATTATTTTCAAGATGGGAAATCTTGAATAATTTATTTTGTTTCATTCTCACCTCAGCATCTTTCTGGGACTCAACAATATGAAATAGTTTTTCAGTTGATCTCCTGGATATGATCAATTCCAAATATCAAAATAGGAACTTATTAGTGCAGGCTCGAAACCCTAGATGGTGGAAGCTCGATCCAGCATTGTGTGTCCTCTCAAGTAAACATCTACAAAAGATACTAAGTTATCATTAAATTTTTCTCTTATAATTTATGGCTAAGGGTGGGAGGACACATCATCTAGATATAGTTTAAATAGATAAAAAATATGCATGGTAGATAACCCTCACAAATAATTTCCCCTTAAATCTTGGAAATCAAAATGAATTCCATTAAAGAGATAAGATATCCTCTCTCAATGAAGTCCCCAAATGCATATTAACAAATTTACTAAAGGAGGGAACTATTAGTATCATAGGTGAAGTAGTCATGGTGGATTATTTGGTCCATCATTTCCCACTAGTTCGAGTTTGATGGAACGACCCCACTTCTGCTTTGGAGGTATGTTCAGGAGGTAGAATATGGGATTTCATATGCATTAATAAAGGTGTATCCTATCATATGATCTTTTAACCAAACACATTGAATATAAAAGGGACCTATATGCTGGTGTGGTTCCCCCCCTCACTAATACATTTAAAAAATGATTAATGTTCACTAATATTAGGATGGAATGGTTAATAGACCTACCAGTGCAATATTGAATTGCCATGATGAAGTTGTAACTATGACCATAGTACATGAAATCATGCATCAGTAGAATCCTAGCACTCAAAAAGATTTCTAGAAAGGCTGTAAACTGGAAAAACTGATCATCATTAGGAATGATCATCTATCCCAATCCGTTGATTTGACCCTCTTTAATATTTGACCAGAAAAAACCCATATGAATTTGAGATTCAATGGTTCAGAAGTCATTAGTCTTCATGTGTAGGGATATTTTACACTTCTCATGGTGAATTTTTTAATCTAATCAAAAAATAGAACATCATTATTTGGGAAATTATAGTCCTTCAATAGGGATTTTCCATGTAAATTAGTTTTTTGGTAAGAGGGGCGGCCCTCTCCATGTCATCCCAGTCCTAAGAGGGAAGAAGAATTATTTCATACGTATCATTGATGATGGTACTCTTAAAATCAACTAGATTTCCCAATGGATGAGGCCAACTGCTCCATGTACCAATTGTAATGGGTTAGTTTCTAGTCTCCACCTGCTAAAAAGATAAGAGATAAGTGTTTGGATTCTTTGAAATACGTTTGGGATACCCAAACTAACTCATATAGCCCTTCCACCATCAAATCATCATTGAATTCCTCACAGATCTACCAGAAAAAATAAATTTCACCCTCAATCCATGAATAATGATCCCCAAGGGAGAAGATCCCATTTTGACGATCACCCCTATTTTTCATTCACTTTGTTGTTCCAAGAAATGTTGTGGTAACGGTGAACTTTATCTTTTGGTACCCAGATAGTTTCATCTTGAGATTGAGATTCATAGTTAAAGAGGGACCCAACCGTGTATCGTTTCAAGATAAATTCCTCCTTTCAAGATATATTGGCTGGGGGATATTACTGTTTTCATGTATCCAGGATACAGATTGGTATTTCTGGGGTGGTGCTAGAATCTATACATTGGTTGGAAACCATTATATATTAATTGTGAATCTTTCGGATACTAGATACCTTCTTTGGTCGAAAATAAGAAGTCCCTCCAGTATTTGATGATGTGGGGTGATGATAATTTTTTTGTCGATAGAGTCTACCATAGCCTTCAAATTTTCATCAATAGTATAGAGGGTCACAATTTCAGGAGTAGTAGAAGGATCTTGTGTTGTTTCCATCCTTTTATATGCATCAATGTTCAGAAGTAAATTAATTGTTTAAAAAAATTTGAAATGAAATATGAACATCTAACTATCAGTTATTAAAGGAATATTCCCATGAACTATCACTTCATGAAATTACATTGACAATGAATGAATAGCTTGCGAACTCACTCTATCATGTGTCTTCAACTCATGAAGGCACTATCTCACAAATAATTAGCTAGTGAAAGTATTGTCTATGGAATTAATGAATCTATAAAGAATCCACCCTCTTTGCAGAAATCCAATCATTCCTTTCAAATCTATGTATTTTAGTTCATGGGTTAAGAAACTTAGTTCGTGGAAGAGATGACTATAAAAAAGATTGTTTGTGGAAGAAAAGGAAAAAAGAGAGCTTTCATAGCACACTGTTCTATAAGAAATACAGTAAATGAAAAATGATATGGGAACCCTATTTATAGTTGGAGCTCCCTCTTATAGGTCAACTTCTATATAATAAACAATTTTAGAATAGGACCACATTCTACATCAGAATAGTATCTTCTTCATCCCGATCAAAACTTATTTGGATGGGGGAATTTTTTGGGTCCTGAAAACTCAAAATTTTATAGTATAATTATACAAGGATAAAAAATTTATAGAAATTAAAGCCTTAATAATGTTGAATAAAATATTCAATGGGATGACACAACAAATACCAAAACACTTCCTAGAGCACCGCCTCGTGTGGTACTTTTCCATTACACGAAGCATATGTGAATGAAATTGATCATGAAAGGAGGCGGTACCTCTGGTGCATACAAAAAAACTCTTTTTGTGGAACCAAGTTGGTTATTTCGTCCCCTTATACTCGATATTTATTGGTACTTGTTTTTACTTACAGTTCCTGTGAATGAAACAATGTTTTCTATGATCTCGAGGTGTTGATTTATGCCTTGTAAAATGATAATCCCCTTCCATGAATGACATCCCCACTGAAAATGTCATTCATAGGTTGGGTCACTATTACAACCTAATCATAACATACATAGAAATTATATTATTATTTCAACATTCTTAGTAAATTAATCAAATAGACACCTAAGGACCATATTTGTTTAGTGCCTTTGGAAACTGGGAACAAAAATATTCTGACTCAATTAAAGATCTTCAATGTTTCCCATAATGATCTCCCCCCGTATTAATTGTAATTAAAAACTTTTATTCATTACCTGGGGGAAAAATAAGAAATTTTTCATATTGAATGCTTTGTAAGTGTAAATAAAAGAAATACGTAGGAATAACATAAGCATAACGGTAAAAGAACATGATCGTATCCTTAGAAGATCATACCCTTAATATCAAAGATCATAAATATGAATCATGGATTAAAGATTACCATTTCCTAAAACAAGAATCATAATATACTCTGGAACATATTCCCTAAAATATTAATATATGAATGATACATGGAATTGTGGAATACACAAGAACATATAACATCATGGACATGAATATGTAGAAACATGTTCACTCATTATGTAAAGGACATGAGAACACACCCTCACATATACTTATGTATATTAAAGGAGGTCCACACATAATGATTTGGACATGCCATCAATTTCACTGATTAAATTTTGAACCTGTAATCAGGTTCATGCATAAACTCATGGAGATGAAACCAAATCCATGCATAAAATTGTGAACATGTAATCAGATTCATGCATAAACTTATAGAAATAAAAACATGTCTATGAATAAAATTTTGGACATGTAATCAGGTTCACACAATACATTATGAATAGATAATAAGGTTAAATCATTACATTTTTAATAGATAAACAAGTTCACGCATAAATATATAGACATGAAACCATGTCCATGAAAAATATGGTGAACATATAATCATGTTCATGCATAAAATTTATAATAATTAATTATACATCATTACCTAATCTATTGGAGGTAGATGCAGGCCCCCACCCCATCACATAATATGTGTGACAAAATATTATAAAAAAATATCACATCATAACCCATGAAATGAAAATTTTTTCAAAAACAATACATCATATCACTACCTATGGAAAATATATATGTCTCATAATCATTTAATAAAAGTATAACCCACAAAAAGAAGTTGGTTTTCAAAGAATATAAAAAATTGAAGAGAAATAGGTTTCTAAAGTATCATTCCATCATAACATAAACCATTAAAGAAAGAATATGAATGGATCCTTTAGATTATTTCTCAATAGGGCATGAGGAACATCAATAGATGTTATCTAATATGGAAAATAATTTCAATTTATATTTTAAAAATATATCTTACGAAAAATAACCTTTTTTATTTAAAAATTATATTTAAAATATAACAGCATTAGAAAACTATTTTCTTTTAAAATGAATTGAAAACATAGAAATAAGGCATCATATCATTTTGAAAACCATTTACATTAAAAAATTATAAAATAATCTTCAAAAACTTTTTAAAATAATTTTTATTGAAAACATATAAAATAAGATTGAAAACATTTTTGAAACCCATTTCCCTTGAAATTTTATAAATGACATTTGTAATATTTCATAAAACTATTTTCCTCAAATGCTTATAAAAGTAGCTCAAAAACATTTTGAGAACCACATTCCTTGAAAACTTATTAATGAAACATGAAAACATTTTGAAACCTCTTTTTCCATGAAAATTTATAAGATAGCAATGATTTTTCTTTATTACCATTATCCTTTATAGCTTAAAATATTCTTGCATATATTTTTCAAACCTTCTAATAAAATACAGTTTTGACTGAACACATATTTATAACTAAAAGGGGAAATAAAGTCATATTTTCTTAAGTACCAAAGAGTGGAAAAATGGTTCTATTACTTGGATATAACATGTACATACATAGGGTATGAAACTTTTTGAGATTTATTGAGACATAGATCCTAATATTTCATCAATGGAAGCATAATAATAAACATTCTTGATAAATAATTAGAATGATGTTATAATGTGTGACCACTTTGGTAACATTAAATCATAATATGATGGAAATAATAAATGTACACAAATACTTAACTATAATTAAATTAAATATATTCATGATAAAATATTTTAAAAGGTATTATATGCACCTTATAAAAAACAGGGGCTTAACATGGCATGTGTCTCAAAGAAGGAAAATTCAGAAAAAAATAGTTTACAGATTTTGTTACTTTTGAAATATAATACCAATAAAAAAGAATAAAAAATGGATATGTAAAAAATCATAAATTTAATAGTAATAATAATAATAATAATAATAATAATAACAATAATATTTCCATGGATGGTATATGCACCACAAAAAAGAAATTAGTGGTGAATAAGACATATATATCATGAAAATAAAAAGTGAGATGAAATTCTATTACCTTAAGTCTTGACTTTCTTCATACATGTTCAAACCTAAAATATAATAAATATAAGTTTTCTATAAATATATTATAGAACAATATCATTATATGTAATACAATATTTTATTTGTTTATTACTTTATATTACTCTTTTATTAACAACTACATGTTAATGTTGTGTTCTTGGGAATATCATATTTATTATTCATATATGTTTTGACTTGTTATTTTTCATCCTCTTAAATAGTTCATGATTTACTTACTTGGTTTTAATTATGCCCCTGGAAAGGATTCTAGGATTTGATTAGTTATTTTTTGGATATATTTGGTATGATTTTGGTCGATCCATAGTGTCTTTAGAGGTTTACTGATGTGGGATAGTTGAGTTCTTTAGTGGAGGGCAAGGACACACATTGTATTTTTTAAATAATTTTGTGTTCCCAACGAATTGTTGGTTCCACAGGTTTCAAAATGAACCATTAATGAACTTTATAGTTGTATTGGCTGAAATATGTCAATACTATTGTTTTTTGATAATTTTATTTATTTTTTCCCATAAGGGTATGATTTAGTCCTTTTTAAGCTTTATTCTATTATAATCCATGTAATTAATATTAATTGTTTTCATTAATATTTTCAGAAAAAAAAATTTATTTAATTTTTATAAATTAAAAATTATGCATATTTTAAATATTAAATTAATTTTTTCTAAATTCCAATCAAATAAGTGGCTGAAATTAATTTAAATTTAATATTGCATATGGGGTGACAATGATGGTTTTTAAAGTAAAAACATTTATAAGATTGCTATGTTTTTATAATCAATTTGAAAGTGAAATTGATTCCAAATACCTTAATTGTATTATTTGATAACAAATTAATATAATTAAAATTAAAAATAAATTTAAAATATAATTTAACCTTATAAATAAATTAGTTGAAAAAATAGTTTCAAATTAAAATTTGTTATCTTCCCTATTCATTAAAAATGATACTTTTATGAAAAATACAAAAAAATTACCCTAAGATAATTTTTATGTTTTTCTTCCGGAAATGAATTTTATTTTGGCATATAAAATTTAAAAAAACTTCCCAAATTTATATTTAAAATAGGTTCTATAATAAAAGGTGGTAAAACTACTTTTATAAAAATATATGTTTTATGTGTAATATTTGGTTTGTTCTCATATTATGCCTAAAAATCAATTAGATGAAGAAAAAACTATTTTACTAAATATATAACATATTGATTTAATTAATATAATTCACTAATAGTAATTAATTTAACTTATTATGATAAATTACATTTTTTCACACAAAAATAGTCATTTATAAAATCATTCCATTTAAATTCATTTAGATTCTATATTGATTTCTAATTATTAGGCAACCAATGAATTTAAGTATCAATTTTCATAGGTTAGTTACTCATATAACCTTAAATTTAACAAAAAGGTTATATCTTATTATATTAAATAATAATATATTTAATAATATAGTATTGTTTGGTAAACTTTTGTCTTGCATGTTACAAAATCCATCAAGGTAAGTCAGTTTTGAATGTAAAGTAATACAGCCCAGGTGTTCCATGTAAAAAAATCAAAAAATTATGTTTCCTTTAGTGGATGATTAACTTGGTGTTTCATATATTAAATTATAATATTAGTAATTTAATAATAAAAAAATTTAATTCAGTGTTGCGTGAAATAATAAATATCAAGAAGATTAAATTAATTCAAAAAATATATTTCACAAAATATCAGGGGGTTACATTCAACCCCCCTTAAAATGAATTTCAAACTCGAAATTAATTTTGGTAATCAAAATTTTAATACATGAATGTTTATATTAAAGTAACACATATCATAAAAATGAATAATAAAACTTCTTTTAATAAAGGAAAGTGAGAAACATGGAAGTTACTCAAAGTAACTAATCACTAGGATTCCACATTGGAGAAAATTGGTGGGAAGTGAAAACATGTATATTGAAGAGAAATATTACTATCAAATTTTAAAGACTGAGGGCTGATCTCTCCCCTATTCCTACTCCTGGATGGGTTTCAAATGGTGCTTATGGCTCTTATACGTGTTTGGAAACTGGTGGGGTTCTAACAAGAGAGATAAAATAGAAATCTTTCATGGATTTTCTATATGGAATTCAAGATTTGGAGGTCATGGTTGGTGTCTAGTCTCCTTATGGTCTTTAGCATTCTCCTCTAGTTGAGGGTGGATCCAAGATTTCTAGTATATTGGATGGCTTCCTGATTATGAATCTCTTAAAAAAGGAGCTTCAGGATGCGACATCTTTCCAGGATCTCACTCAGGTGGCATGCCTATTATACAATAAACAGCAGCTGGTCATGTTAAGATATTTTGTAGTTTCATGCAGAATGCAGAGATAGGTGGCTATATCTATGTTCTCTATGGAGGAGTTTAGATTTTAGTAATCCTTATTTGATTATTTTTTGAGTGCTTGTGAAAGGTAGGACCTTTGGTGTGGAATTTGGTGCTTCTCCATGTCAAGTTGGTCCTGGGATTATCACTCTGGAATAGAGTCCTCTTCGACAGCCATATAGGTCAGTTTTCCTGGACTCACACATCCCTTCCATAATATGGCCATCCTAAAATCAGTTGGTTTTTCCTTTGGACAGTTCCTGTGTTTGGATAATATCATTTCTTGTTTTCAATCCACAGCTTGACCAAGGATTTTTGTGGAGATGGACCTCTCAGTGATGTTTCTGGAAAGGCTAGTCTTGAGGGTAGGGGAAGGTGTCTGCTGGTAGCAAAGGCTTCTCTTCAAGGATCCTCCGAGGTTCTACATAGTGTGGGTACTTCAAGGGAATTTAGAAACAGTTTATAGAAAATGGAGGACCACTATTGGTTCTTCAAGCACGAGGCGTCAAGATTCTCATCGTGGTGATTTGGTGTCTTCAGCATCACTGGGTCCAGTGGAAGGGGGGAAAAAGGATTTATATATTACTATGGATTATACAAATTTGAATGGAGGTCCCCACAAGCATGTGGTATTTTTATATTTGACTGTTATACCAGTTTTGAAGGCCAAGGTGGTGGGCATTGTAACACCCTAACCTTAGAAGTGTGGAGGCGGTGCATTGTTTTAATACATTGGCATGATTACAAGGAATCAAGTCCCGAAGGACCGATCAGTTTAGCAATCATAGGAAATATATTACATACATGAACGTTACATTATGCATTCTAACATAAAACAAAACATAAATGACCCTTTGAGAATGCCATTAATCCTCTAGCTTAACCCTTATTATCAATCATAAAATTGTTCTTGGAATCATTGGAATTCAAAACATAAGAAAGGGGTGATCTCTTATGCACAGTGAGGATAGACATATAGGGGAAACATTCCTAAATAAGCATAAAAATTTAAGGCAATGTATATGACTAAAACAAAATCCTTTTAAACTTGAACTTCATCATAATATGGCTATGATATATCAAATAATTCCATTTAATTATTCACATGGATATTCTACTAGTTGAATAATGACATGTAATATCAATATCCAATTTCATAATGATGGAATGCATAATGCTAGACTTCATAACCACATAGTCAAAGACTTGTGCCAAGACTATAGATAATATTTTGTCAAGGCCTTCTCCCAAGACACTAGATTGTCTCGTGAGATCTACTGATGCATCGAGGAGCTATAGCGGGCTCTACCCGTCACTTACTAAGTCCAATGCATTCCTTATATGAAAGTTTGAAACATAACATAAACATTCGTATTAAAACCAGCATATGAAATGTTAACACTTTAACCATAAACCATGAATGATACAAAAATAACATATCCACAATAAAACATATCAAAAAATCTTCAATACAATATAGGATATTTTTATCATAATGAATCGACTTCAAACAAGTGAAAAATCTATCAAAGGATGCTGACATAGATGAAATAAAAACTATTTGAGAGAAATATCTCTTCTTTTTAATCATTTAAAAGTCACATAATTTATAATGGAAGTCATTTAAAAGATAGTTTTGAATCAATGTGTCCCATACCACTTTGAAACAATTGAATTAAATTAACATTTTAAAACATTTATGTCCATATAAATAAATCCTTAAAACAATTTTGAAAACATGGACATTAATGAGAAAGGTTTAAAAGAATAAATCATTAAAACATTTAAAATGATTTTTTAGTAAAAAATCCCATAAAAACCAATCCCTTTGATAAATATTTTATAAAACATGGACAGGGATAATAAATATGTCCCAGTAGATACTTACATAAAAACAACCTCGGATAATAAAGATGTTGTGAAATTAACACTTACCTTGTACTTTTCCTTGGTAGAGGGTACTTTAACCTCCTGTATAATAGTTAAATAATTTTTGTTAAATTATTAAAGAACCACATACATAAATATGATAGCATATATGATCTTCTAATATTACTTTGTTAATAATATTTTAGTAGTATCATCATTTCGGATGTTAACTAATTTGTTTTCCTTTATATGATTGCAATCCTAAGTCATGTTTGTTATGGATCGGATGTACTTGATTCATATCTAGAATTATATTACGTTCTTAAACAATATTTTTAACCATAAAATGAAAATTATTCTTGAATTATTATGATGGGGGAATGAATCTCATCGGGTTCATGGAGACGGTAATCCGTACATACGCACGAGTGACAATATCATTATATTGATGGTAAAATCATATGTAATTGGATGGTATATCATATATACAGAATCTTTACCATGTTATATTTATTATTTACATTAGTTATACTCATTATTATACCCATCCAAATTATGAAGTATTTGAATAACAAATTACACCACGACGTGGAGATGGTAAGCCATACGTACGCACGTATGGTGAATTTGTATTTTATAGGATGGATAGAATAATGAATATGGTTGTACCATATTTATAATAACATAAAATTATTTATAAGGTACTGTATTTATTATTTTCGTATGGAAACAAAAATGAAAGTGGAAGAGGAAGAAGAAAATAACTTTAAAGAGGGTGGTGAAATTATTATCCCTTTTTCGGGTGTTTCCTTTTGATTTGATCAAAAGGGACCACTGGGTTGGCTCTCTGATCAAAGTAAGGCATCTAGGTAGAAGTTACGGAAGTTGAGAGTAGATTTAGGTAGGGTTTGGTAGAGGGAAATGGCTTTGGAGGAGTGAAATTAAGAGAAGGCAAAGTACCCTTTTATAAGAGTGGTGAGGGTCACTATAGGAAAAGCTTGAAATATTATTTTATAATAAAATCTTTTTCAGTCACTAATGGATCCAAAATGATTTATTTTTAGTATAAGGTGGGTATGGTCCACAAACCTTTCAACCAGTGGGTTTTATATAGGTTTAGGTAACCTTATTAACCTTATCATTTAGATTTAACTCTTAGTTAAATAGTTTGACATTTACCGTGTATTCTTCTATTTTTACGCTATATGGTTAATAAACTTAATCTAAAATTTCAAGATAACCCAAATTGGTTCATTAATGACATATATAATATTATTTAATCCCTTTTTCAGAACGTTTTATTTTTAGAAATATTATTTAATTTAATAATATAATATTTGTTTTGAAAAATAATTTATGTCAATTTTGACACTATTTAGTATTTGGTTTTTGTGAAAGTCACCACAACTAGAGTACATCAAAAACAATACACTAATTCAACACTAAAATATCATATTCACCTATAAAATTCGTTAATTTCATAAAAAGTTTGAAATTATATTTATTTTAATATTTATAATACCATTTATTTGATCTTTCATTAATAAGGTAATTACTGCATTGTCATTATGTCATAAATAAATTTAATTATATAATATATAAAATTTAAAAATAAAATACCTTGATTTAGAAAATAGTTTTAATTTTATAATGAATATTTATAGTCTAATTTATCTTATGTATAACCCTATATTAAATTTTTTTTAGTTTTTAATCATTGAATATAACACTTTTAACTCTTCTTTAAATAAAATAATAATAAATGTCCTAATCTAATCCAAGTGGACCAATAGGATCATATTTCATTCCTAAAGTTGTTTCTAGTCGAATTACATTTATTAAATACAATTTGGACAAGTGTTAAGGTAATTATAATATCAAATATTTACCATTAATTACCACATTTACTTTTAATCGTGGTAAATAAAAGTAAAAAGTTACTATTCACAAAAAATTATTTTCATCTTATTGAACCACCTTTTTATTATTTATTATAACTGTATCTCTTGAATTTTTGAAATTAAACTCCTAGAAGTGGTAACATTTAGTTTTATGCAAATTTTCAAATGCCTCTAGAAGGTGGGTAAAAGACTGTAAAAGGTTCAACAAAAATTTATACATCTAATTTTATTATAAAATGACTCTAATGAATTTAATTGAACATATATTTGTATTATATGTATTTTTTTACTTAAAATAAATTTAAATAAAATAAATAATTATTAAAATGTAATGTTGGTCTTAAACCATAACGAAGTGTTATTCACTATTCATCAAAAATTGAATGTTATTAGAAAGATACCAAAAATTCACCATAACATAATTT
Organism: Viscum album; assembly: GCA_963277665.1. Lineage (NCBI taxonomy): Eukaryota > Viridiplantae > Streptophyta > Magnoliopsida > Santalales > Viscaceae > Viscum > Viscum album. Next base: position 1,473,813,424 of record OY728158.1, read on the forward strand.
TGATTTTATGAATTGAAAAATAAATTCTATTTTACCAAATTCAAAACATATAAGTTTCATTAATTAATTTAAAATTAATTCCCGTTGTCAAAACCAAAAAAGAGAGTTTTTAAAAAGTAAAAACTATCAAAATATTGACACGTGTTAATGTCAAATTTAAATGTGAAGTTACTTATAATGAGCTAAATTATATAAAATAATAAAAATATGATCAAATTATGAATTTAACACTATAAATTATTTCGATTAATAAAGTTGTTTTCAATTAAAATTTAGTGTTTTTCACTATCATCAAAATATGAAACTTATCAGAAAAGTACCAAAAATTTATCCTAACTAAATTTTTATGTCCCAATTATAAAGAAGAATTTAATTTCAATAAATTGAGTATACAAAAGTGTCAAATATTTTTTCTAAAAAGGACCCTCCATTAAATAAGTGATATAAGTGCATTTTTTAAATATACTTCTTTTTTATGAAAATTTGAATTTGTCCTTATATTATGTCTAGGAAACACAAAATATGAATTCTAAAATTATTTGGAGTATATTAAATTAAAATTTTATTTATTACTATTGATAACCACTTTTTTGAATAGATAGTTTGGCAAGTCGTGGTGCGCTTGAACTCGGTGTTGTGTGTAGTGCAAGTTATAGAATTTCATTGAATAGATAATGTACTATGGAATCTTGGGGTGTTACATTCTCCCCTCCTTTAATAAATTGTGTCCTAGAAATTTTCAATTTTTATTCAAAAAAAAAGGTTCAAAATAGAAAAATACCTTTGTGGAAAACCCACATCGGAAATTGGGTTAATAAAATATAGTATTAATAAGAGGGAAAGGAAAATGAAAAATTCACCACCAAATTATGATCTCAGTTACGAGAACATTGTTGGAAATTAAAGACACATAATTGGAGGAAAAATATAAATATTTATAGGGACTGATTGAGGTCATCAATCACACAAAATTGTAAATTTGAGGGCCTAGAAGCCATCAATATATGATGATTTAAAATATCATCAGTTCAACAAAACATAACTTATTAGGATAAAAAAAATTTGTTTTAATATAGCTTCCCTAATGTTTTAGAATTAATTTATTCATATAATAAGAGTAAAAGAAATATATTTGAGAAGTACAGTTTCATCCTTCAACTAATTTCAACCACAACCCCATATTTCACTCCAAAAGATAATAGAATTTAAAAATATTCAATTTATCCTAATTATATAGGGTTCCAAAAATAATTAATTTATAATTAATTTGTCAGATTATTTAAAAAAATGACATTAAAAAACATGGACATCACATAGGCCAGTGGTAGGTGATGCAACCTTGTCACCCTTCAGTTGCGGGTTCAAGTCTCACGGCCTTTCTAGATGTGATGGGTTGTTGCCCGACCTCCAGATTGTCCTTTTTATAACAATCCAAAAATAATCATAAGAAATGATTCAAAATTAAGAATAGTATACAATATCTAACTTCATCTATTCCAACCTTTATACTTATCCAAAATACTTCTTTCCAAACTCAAAGTCCAAAATATATAGGGAATGTAAACACAATGAATATCTTTTTTTCCGCATAATAACATGTGAATACCTTCATCATGTATTCTTTTAAAACATGGTAACAACATGAATTACCATAAAACCTTATTGATTACATTCCTTCTCCCTTATTCTTTATATAATACTGTATATACTCTTTATATACAAAAATGTTATATACTTCCTCAAAAATGGAAAAAACAAACAATTAATTTATTTCAAAGTAATCAATAATATCGAATATAATTTATCCAAATCAATCATATCATATTCCTAAATAAATAACACAGTATCAGGACCATATTAAAGTATATCATTTCTCCATCCATGTATTTTCCAAAATTTTTAACTTGTTATTGTGTCACTTTTCTTGGTAGAATACAATCTCAAATACTTAATTAAAATAGTACTGTAGCACAATCCATATATACTCTATGATTGTTATAACATGTATATCATTAATACATATATTTCATTAATATCAACATAAAAACACTACTCATTCCTCTTCATCTGTGGTAGTATCATAACTTGATTATTATCCAATAGCATCAGTTGGGGCATACTCTGATGATTAGGACATTGATTTGTGTAGTGTCCCAACTCCTTGAAGATGAAGTATTGTATATTTGAAACCTTTATCTTTCCCTTGAAATCACATACTTGGTGTCCTTTTTCTCTACACTTATAACAAACTCACATTCCCTTCATGAATTTACTAATGTGATTCTTTCCACAGTTATCACATATAGGAAAATCCTTCTTTCCCTTATTCCCATCATCCATCTTTCTATCTACCATCCTTTTCTTATCTGGCTTCCCTTCAAATCCAAAAGACTTAGAGACTTCTTTACATATATTATTAACACATGATACTATTTCATCATAAGATGAGAATATATGGGTGACTATTTTCATTTTAAATGTTGTGTTAATACCATTAATGATATGATCCTTCTTAATCTTTCAATCATGCGTATTGTTGGAATTCTCATTCCTTATACTAGGCATCATTTCTAAAAATGGCATACACTAGGTTAGTTTATGAATTGCAATGCATAATTCCAAACTAGTAAAATACCAAATGTAAATAGAAAAGATTATTAATATAATCTAAAATCATAAAATATTTTCTTTGAGGAAGTATTTACTCCATAATCATTATAATGGCTTGTAATGAAAATGTGAATAATCCTAAGAATATCCCCTAGGAGTGTCGTAACCAAGAGTGCAGCAATGCATGTTGTCAGGTACCAGGATACCCGGTGTCAAGCCTAAAACTCCTTTTCTAAGTTTTTACTCCTAGGTACATATGTTTCAGAACCACCTCTACCTGCTCGTATCCAAACAGGGATGTATTTCTAAAAAAATACATGAAATATCTACATTACCAAAATTATAGGAAATTATTCTACACTAATCCTCAAAGCCTATCTCAGTGTAATTTTATCTAATCAGAGATTATCTAAATCTATTTCTAAGGTTGTTTATAAACTTCATCTGATACCAACTATAATTCCATGACCCTAGAAGCTCAGATTAAGTGCATTATTTTAATAAATTGGCTTGATTACAAGGAATCAAGTCCAGAAGGACCGTTCAGTTTAGCAGTATTGGAAAATAGATTACATACATGAATGTTTCATTACACATTCTAATATAAAACAAAACTTAAATTACCTTTTGATAATTCCATTAATCCCCTACCTTAACACTTCTTATCAATGATAAAACACTTCTTGGAATCCTTGGAAGATAAAGCATAAGAAATGGGTGATCTCATATGCACAGTAAGGATAGAAATATAGTGGAAACATTCATAAATAAGCATAAATATTTAAGGAAATGTATATTACTAAAACACAATCCTTTTAAACTCAAACATAATCAAAATATGGCTAATAAATATCAAATAATTCCATTTACTTATTCACATGGATATTATACTAGTCGAATAACGACATGTAATATCAATATCCAATTTCATAATGATGGAATGCATAATGCCATACTTTATAACCACATAGTCAAAGCCTTTTGCCAAGAATATATATAATATTTTGTCTAGGTCTTATTCCAAGACACTATATTGTCTCATGATAGCTACTGATGCATCAAGGATCAATAGTGGGCCCAACCCGTCACTTACTAATTCCAATGCATTCTTTATATGAAATGTTGAAACATAACATAAACATTCATATTAAAACAAGAATATGAAATGTTAATACTTTAACTATAAACCACTAATGGTACAAAAATAACACATCCAAAATCAAACATATCACAAAACCTTCAATACAATATGGAATATTTGTATCATAAGGAATCAACTTCAAACAAGTGTAAAATCTATCAAAGGATGCTGATATAGATGAAATAAAAACTATTTGAGAGAAATATCTCTTTTTTTTAATTTAAAAGTCACATAATTTATAAAGGAAGTCATTTAAAATATAGTTTTGAATCAATGTTTCCCATACCACATTGAAACATTTAAATGAGATTAACTTTTTAAAATATTCATGTTCATATAAATAAATCATTAAAACCATTTTAAAAACATAGAAATTAATGAGAAAGGTTTAGAAGAATAAATCTTTAAAACATTTAAAATTATTTTTTAGTAAAAAATTACTTTAAAAATAATCCCTTTTAGAACACTTTTATGAAACATGTACAGGTATAATAATTATGTCTAAGTAGATACTTACATTAAAACAACCTTGGATAATAAAGATATTGTGAAATTAACCCTTACCTTGTACATTTCCTTGGTCGAGGGTACATTAACCTCTTTTATAATAGTTAAATAATTGATATTAAATTATACAAGAACCACATACATAAATATGATATCATATATGATCTTCTAATATTGTTTTCTTAATAATACTTTAGTAGTTTCATCGTTTCATGGGTTAACTGGTATGTTTTCCTTTATATGCTTGGTTACGTAAGCCATATTTTTTATGGATAGGAAGTATTTGATTCATATCCAGAATTATATTAATTTCATTAAATATATTTTTAATAATAAAATGAAAATTATTCTTGAATGATTACGATGGGGAATGAATCTCATCGCGTTCATGGAGATGATAATCTGTACTTACGCACGAGCGACAATATCATTATATTGATGGTTAAATCTTATGTAATTAGATGGTATATCATATATAAATAATAATTGACAGGTTATATTTATTATTTACATTAGTTATAATCATTATTATACCCATTCAAATAATGAATTGTCTGAATAACAAACTACACCACGACATGGAGACGGTAAGTCGTACATACGCACGTATGCTGACTTTGTAATTTATAGGATGGATAGAATAAAAAATATGGTTGTCCCATATTTATAATAAAATCATAGTATGTAGAAGGTAGTATTTTTATTATTTTGGTATGGAAACAACAAATAAAGAAGATGTTGAAGAAGAAAGAAACTTTATAGAAGGTGGTGAAATTATTACCTCTTCATCGGTTGTTCCTTTTGATTTGATCAAAAGAGCTCATTGGGATGGATTTCTAATCAAAGTAAGGACACTAGGTATAAGGGAGGGAAGTTGGGAGGATATTTGGGCTGGTTTTGGCCGAGCCAAATGGCTTTGGAGGTGTGAAATTAAGAGAAGGGGAAGTTCCCTTTTATAACAGAGGTGTGGGTTACTTTTGGAAATGTTTGAATTATTATTTTATAATAAATCATTTTCGGTTTCTATTGGATCCAAAATGATTTATTTCTAGGATAAGATGGGGATGGGTCAAAAACCTCTCAACCTATATGTTTTATATAGGTTTAGGTCATCATATTAACCTTATCTTCTATATTTAACTCTTAGTTAAATAGTTTGACATTTACCATGTCTTCTTGTATTATTACACTATATGGTTAATAAATGTACTATAAACATCCAATAAAACATAATGTGGTTAATTAATAACATATATAAAATTATTTTATCCCCTTTTCATAACCTTATATTTTTAGGAATATTATTTAATTTAATAATATAATATTTGTTTTAAAAACTCATTTAAGTCAATTTTAACACTATTTAGTATTTGGTTTTTGTGAAAGTCATAACAACTTGATTACTTATAAAAAGATATATTTAATAAACCTTAACAAGACTTATTCACCTATGAAATTTTTGGATGTCATAAAAAATTTGAAATTATATTTATTTTAATATTTATAATACCATTTATTTGATCTTTCATTAATAAGGTAATTACTGAATCGTCATCGTGTCATAAATAAATTTAATTATTTAATGTCTAAAAATTATAAATAATTTACCATCATGATTGAAATATGTTTACGATTCTAATGAATATTCATAGTTAAATTTATCTTATGTATAAACCTATATTAAAAATGGTTTAGTTATTAAACATTGAATTTAACACTTTTATCTCTTTTTTAAATAAAATAATCAGAAATGTCCTAATCTAATAAAAGTAGACCAAAAGGATAATATTTTATTTCTATGTTTTTTTGGTTGAATTAAACTTATTAAATACAATTATAACATGTGTTAGGGTAATTATAATATCAATTCATTAACTTTAATTACACTATTTACTTTTAACTTTGGTAAATAAAAGTCAAAATTTCTTATTCAAAAAAAATTATTTTTATCTTATTGAACAACATTTTTCTTATTGATGTAAATTTTGTCTCTCAGATTTTTTAAATTAAACTCACATAAGTGGTAAAATTTAGTTTTATGCAAATTTGAAAATGCTCCTAGAAGGTGGGTAAAAGATGGTAAAAAGTTCAATAAAAATTTATTCATGTAATTTTATTATAAAATGACCCCAATGAATTATATTGAACATATATAGGTATTATATATCTATTTGAACTTAAAATAAATTTAAATAAAATAAATAATTATTTAAATAAAAAGTCGGTCTTAAATAATAACATAGTGTTTTTCGCTATTCATCAAAAATTGAATGTTTTCAAAAAAATACCCCAAATTACCTCTAAGATAATTTTGGTATTATAAATTAAAAAATGATTTCTATTTTACCAAATTCAAAACCTAGGAGTTTTATTAATTAATTTAAAATTAATTCATGTCGTCAAAACCGAAAAGCGGGTTTTAAAAAAATAAAAAACTATCAAAAGATTGACATGTGTTTATGTCAAATTTAAATGAGAAATTACTCAAAATGGCCTTCATTGTATTAAATAATAAAAAAATAATTCAATTATACTTTCAAACCATTAAAATGCATAATTTAACACTACAAATTTTTTTGATGAAAAAAATTGTTTTCAATTTAAAGGTAGTATTTTTTACTATTCATCAAAATATAAAACTTATCAGAAAAGTACCAAAAAGTTATCCAAACTAAAATTTTAGGTCCTGATTTTAAATAATAATTTAATTAAATTAAATTGTGTATATAAAAGTGTCAAATATTTGTTTTAAAAAATATTCACTATTAAATAGGCGGTATAATTTCATTTTTTTAAATAATTCTTTTATCAGAAAAATTTAATTTGTTCCTATATTATGTCTAATAAACACAAAATTTGAATTCTAAAATAATATGGAGTATATAAAATTCAAAATTCAGTTATTACTATTAATAATCGCTTTTTTGAATGGATAATTTGGTAAGTCCTGGTGCGCTTGAACTCGGTGTTGTGTATAACGCAAATTATTGAATTCATTGAAGTGATAATGTATTATGAAATCTTGGGGTGTTACAGGCATACCTCAATCAGCTCTGATTTCCTTGTCACCTGCACTATATGGCACTCCTAAAAATGTTTTCTCTCCCTTAGTGGTGGTAGGGGAATATGGCAAGTGGGACTTTCTGGATTTTCTCATTCCCTTTCCACTAAGGACATTGTCCCCTCCACCTCCGTCATTTCAAATTTCTTCTCATCTATCTCCAAATTTTCATCAATGATATCTACTCCAAGTTTGGCTGCCAACATACTGTGGGTTGGAGGGAAAAGAGTCCATACTGATAGGGGTGGTAAAAGAGATGCAGTCTTCATGGGGGTATCTACAGTATTTTCTTCTGGTCTCCCTTCTCAATGGGGAGATAGAGACACACTGTTTTACTCCATCACTGACGGCTAGAATATCACTGGCCAAGGACCCAGAGTGGGAAATCAAGAATAAGATTCTTATCCCCAAACGAAATGGCTCAATGGAAAGATATTTGGGCCTGATAACTCACTCTACTTTGAAAGAGGCAGGTCTAGAATTCTCTCATTACACATCTGGTACTACTGGTCTCATGATCAGAACCCTCAATCATTAATGTTTTCATTTATTATATAGAATGTGAAAGGGATGTGGGATCTGGTGAAGAGCTCCGTTTTGACTGTGGAATCCAGGAAATCCATGTCACCTACTGTTTCTATTCATGAACCTAAACAAGGTGTTTCTAAACATCCCATGCTAGCATGGAATATGGGATTTCAATCAAGCATGCAAGTTATCCCAGAGAATTCACATATCAGGATATGATGGAAACAGGTGATAAATGTTGATTTGGTTACTCTTATGCCACCATGTATCAAAATTAATGACTCCTCCACCAAGGGAGAGGTGTTGTTATCGATTATTTATGCCAGTAACGAGGTGCATGGAAGATTGGAACTATATACTTTTTTGGGTTCCTTTTAGATGGAATCTCTTCCATGGTGTTTGGGTGGAGACATTAACATAATTTTTGATCCATTAGAAAATAAGGGAGGGTCTTCCTTCCTCAATAGTGCGATGCAGGAAATTCATGACATCATCTCTTCGTCGGAACTTTTTTACATGGGATTCAATGGATATCAGTTTACCTTGTGTAATAACCGCAGGGGCCCTAGACATATATGGTGCCACCTGGACATGTGTTTTTCAAACATTCTAGGCCTCGACTCTTTTGGTTAGATGATGGTCTCCAACCTTCCCTGTTCATTATATGATCTTTCACCACTGCTTGTGGAATTGAGAAGAGAAGTGGCAGGATTACAATCTTTTCATTTCTCCACCAACTGGAAATGGGAGACTAGATTAGTGAAAATTTTGACAATATAATGCTGATGTGAGGAGAAAATAAGGGCCTAGTATAGTTTAGCGAACAGAATTCGGTAGCTTAAGAATTATATCCTTAAATTGTTGTTTCTTAGGCCAAATGATTGTACGACGATGGAAGCCATACAAGCTGATATTTGGAGGATTGAGAAGAAACTTCATTGGGATTTCGATGTGAATAAATTCTTCTCCCTTTATGAAAAGTGTGTATTTCTTGTTGAGAAGTCGATCAAACATGAGGAGGAATACAAATAAACAACTCGGTTGAGATGGTTGAAGGAGGGAGACCGCAATAGTGAATACTTCTAGTCATTCTTGAAGTAGAAGAGGAACGCAATGAATAACATCTGTTTGGGTAATGGGGTCTAAAAATCATATGTGGAGGTTGATAGGTTCTTATCCTTGCACCAAATTGAATATTATCAAGAAGGCACAAAAAATAATTGTTGTGGGGTCCTTCCGGAGGAGGTATATGATTTCTTAGATGGAGTTCCATGGCTTGTATATCTTTCTGATAATGAGGCCATGTCGAAAATACCCAAGGAGGAGGATATCAAATGCTATGTGTTTTCTATGCCCCATGGAAGTTCCCCTAGAATGGATGGATTTCCTGGAGAGATTTTTGTCTCAGAATGTGATTTTGTTGGAGGTCTGGATGTAGAGGTCATTCATGATTTCTTCAGGGGTGGTGTCAATAGTAGATCTGCGAGTGATTCTAGGGTTTTCCAGATCCCAAAGGTTAAGGACCCCTCTTCATTGTTCAGTATAGGCACATTTTACTTTCTAATGTTTCTTGGAAAATACTAGAAAGACTTATTGAAATAAATTTGAGTGGCATCATCCTGAAGATTGTTTCTAGAGAGTAGCATGAGTTTTTCAATGGTCGAAGTATTCAGGGGGTGGTCAGAATTTCTAGTGACCTGGTGAGTGATCTCAATAGTAGGGCATTCGGGTCTAATGATATTTTACAAATTGACATGTATAACTCTTATGATAGATTTGACTGGGGTTTCATCATCTGGGGGATGCTAAGGTTTCAGTTTCAGGAATGGGTGTGTGGTCTATGCTTTTGTTTCTACGCTTCTCCATGGATGTCAATTTCTCTTCGGGGGGAAGTGGTTTGGTTTCATAAAGATTGTTTGAGGTGTTAGATAGGGGGATCCATTGTCCCTAGGTCTCTTCATCATGGACCAAGATGATTTATCGCCTAACCTCCATAGAGGATTGGTGAATAGGAAATCGTCACCTTATCTTAAATGGAAGGTCATGTATAGACTTTCTCATCTGATGTTTTCCAATGACGTGTGGTTTTTAGAAAATGGGGATGGATATCCATGTGTAGTCTCATGCGAATTATCTCTTGTTTGGTCGACTGAGTGAGAAGAGCACCAACTCAAAGAAAATCCATGTCTTTATCTCCAAAATATTTATGGGAAGGCGTTGCAGAGGCATTCCAGATATATTAGGTTTCCAAAAAAGAAAACCTCCCTTGACTTACATTGGGGTTCATATTTCTCTAGGACAGGTTAAAAATTCATTCTTTGAATACATCATTAATTGAATGTTGAGGAATATTATGGATAGGAAGAATAAATTTATTTCTTTCAGGGGAGAGATACGCTAATAAATAGTGTTCTTTCTTCAATTACAATGAACACCTTATTTATCATTAAACATGTGAATGGAACTATCGTAAGGATAGATAGGGTCATATAGACATTTCATTGGTATTCCAATTAGTAAGGATGGTTTCATTGGGATTCTTTGGTGCGTATGACAAGGCCAATTGAAAAGGGTGATGTTGGTTTACATGATATTGATGAATTCATGTAGGGAATGCAAGAACGAATATCTTGGAATATCATTACGGGAACTCAATGTGGAAATATATCTATAGGGAGAGGTGGAAAGATCCTTGGAAATATAGAGAGAGTCAATTTTCATGTGCTATCAGTGTGGCAAGGTGTTTGTTTTCCCATCTTGAGTTCCTCCAGGATGCAACTTGGCGGATCATTGGTAGATGAGACATTGACTTTTAAAAGGACAGTTGGGAGGGGGAGAGACTCTTCTTCCTAGGATACCCTTCCCCTAATATTTCATTAATGGAAGTATTTGATCACCCTACTCTTATTGATTCAACTATTAATAAGAAATAGAGGGTAGTCTATGATAGTATTTTCGCGGGGGAATAGTAAGATAGATGTTGTTAGATGGGTTTATGCTTGGGAAGGTTCTCTATACAAGAGTTTAGAAGGATTAGGGATGTGGAAAACACTGAGGATGAATGGTATGGGAAGTATTTTTGAAAATAAATTCTTACAAAAATTGGATTTATGGTTTGGAACATAAAAAATAAATCCTTTCTAATGGATGACAAAATTTAGGGTAGGGATATTCTATTGGATTCATGATTCTTATGTTGTGCGAACTCAAGTAGGGAAAATGTTGATCATATTTTTTCACAGAGAAACTGGGAGGTCGAGATTTGGTATCTTCATTCCACATGGTCACATTTTGATAATCGGTTTTCCATATTTCTAGGCCTCATATCCTCATGGATTTAAGGGCTAAAGAGGAAGGGAATGGAATGAAAGGTTCGGGCCACCATTCTTGCTTCCATCTGCTGGATTATCTCGGAATCCAGGAACCAGGCACGTCTAGGCATTCGAAGATATGGGACTCTCCCATAGATGAGGGTTAGATCCTTAATTAATGAGACAACTTCAATGATTAAAGAGGGACATCATTCTGTTTCTGTGGGAAATATTCTCAATAGAACTATCATGCATGATGTCACAGAATGCAGTTGGGTCAGTTAGAGGCCTCTTCACCACAGACTGAAACTTAACGTGGATGGATCCCTCTGGAACGAACTCATGAGAGATAGAGGGGTCCTTTAAAACTCATGTGGCTCGGTTATTGTGACCTTAATAATTTTTTTTGGCACATGCACCTCTCTTGGGGAGGAGGTGCATGCTCTATTTACGGGCCTCCTGTTTTGTCAGGAGTGTGGGTTTCAGGTATCCAAAGTGGGGAAGATTCAGAAGTCCTGGTGAAGATAGTTCATGGGAGGTCATAGATGCCTTGTTACTTGACCTACATTATCAGGAGGTGTGCTATGGAGACATATTCAGGCATGAACATCCACCACATTTATTGGGAGACCAATTCTGTTGCATATTCCCTTACCATATTCGGTCATTCAAGAGAGGGACTAATCATCTACAATGGTGTCTATTTAGTTCATTTGGAATGCAAGGTCTTTGTTCATTGCGATGCTCTCGAGGTACAATAATTTTGTCCTCCTTAGGGGTTTCTTATAATAGTGGGTATCATGCATCCTTTACAATGATAATAATAATAATAAATAACATTCATGGATTTATATCAGGTTTTGAATGATAGTGATAAATAAAATCTTTAGGGTAATATTAACAATCACAAATCCATAAAACAATGATGATCTAATGGTCCATTTGTTTAGTCAAAAACAAAGGTACTATGATTAATTTTTTTGTTTTGTATCCCTTTTTCCTGAAATTGAATATCATTACCAAAAAGATATACTTCCTTGATTCAATACAATCTCTCCCTTTGTTGTGACATGATCAATTTCCACTTCACCTATTTCTTGAAAAAGGATGGTGAATTGTTTTTAATTCCTAAAGCCCTAAAAATCCTGAGATCCATGATAATTCATAAAAATTGTCATTATTTATAATCAACAAATCATTTTTAAAAGAGGTTATTTAGTATGCATAAATCCTCATGGGGTGAGATAATACATTAACCTCGCAAAATTCATCCAATGTTTGGCTTAAAATTTCTATAAATTGGTAACCTTATAACCCTTCTGAAATATGAAAATCAAAAACATTAGAGATATGGTCATGAAAATAGCTAAACCGTATAACCCTTTCACATGTTGTTTGTGGTCTACTTATATTTTGATGTATATTTAACACTCATACCACCTTCTTGATTCTACCCATGTGGTTTCCACTTATCACATCATTTTGTATACTACCCCTACTATCCATATCTAGAACGTTGAATATATAACAAGTTCCTTCTAGTCCTTCTATTGACTAACACAATAAATTGTAGTGTAAGAAGGATTTATCATAGTATAAAACCTCATAATCCCAAAAAACCACGTATAGAATACCTAAATTGTAAAACCTGCTTATTTAATCTATGAAACATTGGGTTTATCTTAGTTCATTCATAGTTATATTCTATTTAAATCCTTCATGATGGTTTGTAAAGAGTTTGGCAATTCTCATAGTATACCCCCTGGGAGGGTCAATCTAGGTGCATAGTAAGGCCCATTGTTGTGTACTAGGTTACGCTCGATTCAAGCCCAATGAACCCTTTTGGAGTTGTTACTTTTAGGTACCTCTATTCTAGAACCATATCCAATTGTATAATACAGATAGGGATATACTATTTGGAAACCACTCACTCTATCATTTACCAAAATTCTAGTACATTTTACTAAAAATTATCTCATTCTTAGACTTATCCATAGAGACATACCTAGACATAACCATATAATTATCCATAGGGATATCAAAAAAAATTGGATATCATAGTTTCCAAAGGATAACTAACCATTCACTCTAATACAAACTATAACAACCCAGTGTTATTTTATATAGACATTACATAACTTTTCCAAAAAAATTAGTACATTACTGAATCAGATGCCCAAAGACCATATTATAGTGCCTTTGGAAACCTAGAATAATAATATTATTACTCAGTGAACAATCTTTAATGTTTACCCTGAATATCTCCCCGTTATAAATTCTACTTATAATCCATTCTTCATTATCTTGGAAAGGAAATATAATAAAGGGGTGATCCTAAATTCCTAGTAAGGGTAAATAAATGAAATATGTATGCATTACATGAACATAAGGGTAAAAGAACATGATCATATCATTAGAAGATCATACCCTATATATTAGAGATCAAAATCATGGATCATGAAATAATGATTAGTATTTCATAATTCATGAATCATAATTTAATTTGAATCATCATCCATGAATGTATAACATATGAATAATACATTTAATTGTGGCATACACATCAATGTGTAACATCATGAACATGTATAAGTAGAAACATGTTCACTCATTAAGTTATGGACATGAAATTAATTCACAACATTAACTTATGGACCAGAAAATAGTCCATGCATGATATTGTGAACATGAAATAAGGTTCTCACATAATAATGTGAACATTTTTTCAGGTCAATGAAAAAACATTGGTACATGAATCCTGGTTCATGCATTACATTGTAAACATGTAATTAGGTTCATGCATAAACTTATCAACATGAAACCTAGTCCATGCATAACATTTTGAACATTTAATTTGTTTCACTCATAACATTATGAACACCCAATATGGTTAACTAATAACATTGTGAACACATAATCAGGTTAACACATAAACATATGGACATGAAACCAGTTCCATTCATTACATTGTGGATATGTAATTTGGTTCACTCATAACATTTATAGTCTTGATTCATCCCACATTACCCAATTCATTGGAGTGAAATATAGGTCCCACTCATCACATAATATGTGTTCCAAAATATTATATACAATCATCATATGATAAGCCATGAAATGAAATGGGTATTATAAATATTTCATCATGTCATTACCTATGGAAAAGAGATATGTATAATAATAATTTCATCAATGAAAAACCTATGAAAAGAAGCAGGTTTAAAAATCATATAACCCATGGAAAAGAATTTTATTTCATATGTATAATTCCATCAAAACATAAACCATTCAATATATTATATGAATCGAACATTTGGATCATTTCCCAAAAGGTAATGAGTAACATCAATGGATTTTATCTTAGATTGAATATAATTTTGAAATATATTTTAAAAATTTTATTGAAGGAAATGTAGTTTCTTATTTTAATATTATATTTAAAATATAAAACCACTATAAAATCATTTTCTTTTAATGTGCATTACAAACATATAAGGATGTCATGAAACCATTCTAAAATCCTTTTCCTATAAAAACATTTAAAATAATAATGAATTTTTTTGAAGACATTATTCCATGAAAACTTATAAAAAATATAAAAAATATTTTTAAAACTATTATCCTTGAAATGTTTTAAAATAATTATGAAAAAATCTTGATAACCAATTTTTTTAAACATATAAAATAATATTAAAACATTTTGAAAAATGCTTTCCTTATGAACTTTTAAAATAAAATTGAAAACATTTTGAAAACACTTTCTCCTTAAACACATATAGAATAATAAAGAAAAAAAATTTGAATCCCATTTTCCTTGAAAATTTATAAAATAAAATAATAAAAAAACTGAAAAACATTTTAGAAAACATGGTTTTTAATGAACACAAACATCCAACCAAAAGGAGAAATAAATAATTGTTTTCATTAAAACAGTTTCTTAATTATCTTAAGTACAAAAGAGTAGAAAATGGTAAAATTATATGGATATAACATGAGTATCCAAGGGGGTGAAATTTAATGATAGTTAATGATATATGGATCACAATATTTCATCAATTTAAGCATAATCATATTTAATCTCTCTAAATGATGATATTGAAGGTATAAATTGTCACCACTTGGGTAACATTAAGTTATAACATGATGGAATGAATAACATTACATGAAACTAAATCTATCATGAGAAGATGTATATAAATTATATAACATGAAAAAAGTAAGTATATTCACAACATAGAAAAATATAGGTGCCTAACATGACATGTGTCTCAAATTAGGAATATTGAGACAAAATTAATTTAGTGATTTGGTATCTTTTGGAACATAAACCACATGAAATTAATATAAAAAATAGATATTTAAATACCCATAATTTTAATTAAAAATTTTCATATAATAAATCCATGAGTATTATACACATCACAAAAAATAAATGAGTTGTTAATAAAACATACATCTCATGGAAGTAAGAAAGTGAAATAAAATTACTTTAAGTCTTGAATTTGTTCATAAACATTCAAAAATCATGTACCATAAATATCATTTTTGTAATAAATCTATCATATAACAATATTATTATATATAATATGATATATTATTTGTTTATTAATTTATATTACTCATTTATTAACAAATACAGGAGAGTGATATCTTTCAGGTATTATCCTCTTTTTTTGTATATGATTTGACATGTTATTATTAATTCCATTACATATGTCGTGATATATTTACATAAAGAATGTGAAACATGGTAAAAGTATCAAATATATTTAGTTTATATATAAATTTATAACAATATATATAGGATATAAGAATGAAATAGAATACACCGTTCATAGAGATGGTAGGCCGTACATATGCATGAATGCTGTTTCCATTTTATTGATGTGTTAAAAGAAAGAAATTATATTAATTATATTTATATATATAAATATGTAATGTTTCATTGTTATTTAATATATATCATAAAATGTTTCCAAACTCAACCTTAATACATTCCATGTAAGGTGTAGACTAATCACATCTCTTTTAGGATGAGGTAGTCCAAACTTCCCTAAACAAAATTATTGTACTTATACAAAATGGAAATCCGGAATGTATGTGTAATTTAATAATTAAATAGAAATAATTAAATAATAAATATCATATATAAAATATAAAAAAACAGTTTCCAACATAATTAATAACTATGAAATGTGGTAAAGGAAAAACAAACAAACATTGTTTCATGAGGTGGTAGTTCACCGTACATAGGAACAGTAAGTTTGTTACACATTACATGGAGGTGTGTGTAATTTCAGGTCAAAAAATTAGAATACAAAACATATAAGTATATTTAAGATACTGGTTTTATTTTATAAATATTAAATAAAGATAATTTAAGTAGTGGATAAAGAAATAAAACTAAATATCTTAATGAAAGATGTTACCTCTAATTCAGGTCACTAATTTTGGTTTTCACCAAAGGGATTCCTTGGATTTAATTTTTCCTAAGGATAGGCATCTAGGATTATATTAGGGTTACTTAGGATCTAATTTTTTATATAATGCTCTAGAAAAATTGTCTTCAGAGCTGTAATGAAATGGGATTTGTGAGTTCTTTTTCATTATGGTGAGAAAGGAAACACTTGGTATTTTTTAAAATAATTGTGTGATCCCAAAGTATTTCTTATTACCAAATGGTATAAATGTACCATTATAGACCCCAATATGTGTATTAGAAAATATATTCCCATAAAATAGGTTTTTTTATGTTTATAGGTTATTTATCTCCTTGTGGTTATGGTTTAGTCCCTAGTTAAGCTTAATTTTACCTTAATCGATGTAATTAATTTTAATTAATTTCACTATTAATTTTGCTAAAACATTATGAGTAACTTATTGAAAATTATTAATTTTTTAGATTAAAAATATGGAATTCATTTTTCCAAATCCCAATTATATAGTTGGTACAAAGTAATTTATATTTAATCCCACATATGGGATGATAATAGAGATATTTACTGTAAACACGTTCAAAAGATAGATATGTTTTATATTCAATTTCAAAGTGATATTGATTCAAATGAACTAAATTGGATTATTGAATAAAAATTTTATCTAATTAAACTTTAAAAAAATTAAATATATAATTTATCTTTATAAATAAATTATATGAAAAAGCAGTTTTGAATTAGAATTCGTTATTTTTCAGTGTTCATTAAAAATGAAACTTCATAGAAAAGTAACACAAAATAACTCATACCTGATTTTTATGAGTCAATTTCAAAAATTAATTTTTTTGGAATATGATTTTTACAAAACATACAAAATTTTGATATAAAATAGGTTCTCCATTAAGTGGATTTAAAACTACTTTTATAAAAATATAGGTTTTTATGTTTAATATTAGGTATAATATAATCTTATGTATGTAAAATAAATTAAATGAATATAAAAAATATTTCATTAAATATATAATATATTTATTTATTTAATATCATTCATTAATGTTAATTAATTTAACTTATACAGATAAGTCTCTCTTTAACATAAAAAAATACTTTTATGAAATTATTAGCTTTTATTCATATGGATTCTATATTCATTTCTAATTAATACATGACCAATGAATTCAACGATATATTTTAATTAGTTAATATTATAATCCTATATTTAAAGACTATGTTATATATTATAATATTATGTATAATTATTTTCAATAATATAATATTTTTTGTTAATACTCGGTCTAGCATGTTACACAATCTATTGAAGAAAGTCAGTATAGTGTTTAAAAAAATTAAACATTGATGTTTCTTGTAGAGCTAGCTAAAACTGTTGATGCGTGTAATGGATGATTAAATTGGTTTTTCATATAATGAAAGATGAGATTTGTGATTTAATAATAAAAAAATATTATCATTGTTGCGTGAAATGGAAAACATCAAAACGATTATATTAATTCGAAAACAGTATTTCACAAAATCTCATGTTATTATAAGAACAATCCATGGACACTTGCAAAGGAATCCATGTGGCCAACCATGGATGATTGGCCATAATGGTATATATTCCTTCTTCTATTATATAAATATTCCTTGATGGGGTCTGAGAAGGGAGAGGATAAGCGAAGAAATATGGGATATTAAACCGAAGAGTGCTGAAAAAAATGATCAACGAGGCACCACAACAATCGGAGAACCATCGATGATTCCCAGTATATAGTAATATGTCACATTTTATTAATAAAATTATTAATAAATAAATCATACTGTCAATAAGTCAAAACCCCAATGTGTACCATCTCATTGGGCATAACGGATGTCCCCTTCTTCGGATAAGTTCCCCATATTGAAACATTCTATACAGGTAGAACAATTCTCCATGTAGAAAAATGATACATTGCTGGAAGTCAGACCCACATAGAAAAATTAAACGTGGGTGGAACCTATCCCCATAAATTAGCATGCTACGTAAGAAGAACCCATTTACACATAGCACAATTCTACATAGATGGACCCTCACCCACATAAAAAAATTCTACATTGAGGGATCCCCAATATCAAGCTCTCCTCACTCCTTTCCATCGTGTCATGGGCCCCCAAGTTGGATCCTCCATGGACTAGTATAATGGAATTAGACCAATGCCTCTACCAAATGCACTCGACATTTATGATAAAATCATCTAGTACATTAGTGTGTCCTTTCAAGTTTTCATACCCATGGTTAGCAGAGTCCAATGTGTATTATCTGTAGCAAGGTGGACCCTCGGAATATCCATAGGTTTACATTATCATGGTAACCCGAATTATGAACTTGGGGTTCTAATGTGAACCTCCTCATTCTGGGTGGGAATAGAGGGGGTTATTGTAGCCATTCCCTTTTATAGGGAATGAGATCCTTTTCCTCAATATTGATTGTAGGGCACTCCTCCTAAGGTAATCCCCTAGTCTTTCTTACAGGGGAGATACTTTTTATCCTCTTCACCCCATCCCATAAGGTATTCATATGGGTCATTGAATGTGATTATCGTAGATATGAATATAAACTATGATATGAATATACTCAATTCCATCACCCTCTCCCTTTGGGATTCAAAACCTTATTCAATAGAGGACAGAGCGGATCATGGGATCATCAGATCTGCTTTGTCCTCTTTTGTTCTCTCACCAAACACAACTCATGTGGGATTAGATGTTAGTGGAGATCATGAAATGTTTGTGGCCTCAAAAAATGGGTATCTTATATGTTTATTAACCAACCGCACAGACCTTCTCCATATATGTAAGCCCTAAGTTCAACTCAAATGGTTCTCCTACATGGAATAATCCCCAAAACAATATCTCATCCTTAAATTTTCAATATTCCCAATGAAGTAGAACATAAAAGTTTCCTCATATATAGTATAATACCCAATAATTCCCCTTAAAAGGTTATGCTTCCATGTATAACCCCAAACCTATCGAACTTCAAATCAATTGATTCCTGACTAATTGAGACACGTAGGAAGGATCCCTAAGGTCCAAACCTAGCACCCAAATCAACCTGAATGTTCTCCAGACCACAACCCTCAATATGTTCAATATCTACCGAGGAGAACAAATCCATGTTGGGTGCCTTAAGACACCTCTTTATATGACCCACACCATTTTTGTCTAGGCACCTTCTACATGAGCATCCTTGATGCATGAAGTTAAATATCAAGGTTGGGTCCTTATCACATGTACTTAAATGGTGATGTGCAATGTTATGTGGCACAGAACTATGTGGGTTTTGATTCTTATCATGATGATATGTATGAAGCCTATATTATGTGTCAAATCTTGAATTCGAAATATATTTTGTCTCTCGGTATGAAAACAAACTCCATAGAACCGTACAAAATGGCTTAAAACAAGTATCTTCTTAATGACCAATCAAATAATAACTATATTTTTCATAAAATGTTACCATTGATGAAGAACCTCGTATACATAGAGGTATCCCAATTGATGGATAAACCTGAGATACACGCATATGATTCTGAACCCATGGTTATTCAAGATCAATTAATGATAGTGATAATCAGAATATGCACACATGAGAATGCACAAAGGATTCAAGAACATATATTTCATCAATAATAGAGTTCCAGAATATGAAATAGTTCACACCAAAAGTGTTTGATGTGCCTGACTTCCCATCCTCCTGACCAATGTGAGTTCTTAATTTTTATTGGAAATGTTACCCAATGGACACCGTCCCATGAAAAGTAGGTCCATGAATCATGGATGTGAGAACCATTGTGCATTTCCAGCTCCTTGAAAAATCCTATTAGAGAACATTGATGAAATTATACATGAATTTATTGATTCTATAAAATTATTCCCCATGAAATCAACTACTTGAGAACAAACAGTTTTCATAAGAAACAATGTGAACCTGACATGAATTTTTTAACTATGACACCTCCTTCACAATATAGAAATGATATATTTCCAAAGTACCTATTGGACAATTTCATTCTTGAAGATAAAAATATATATGGGAATTAAAATTAAATATCTTGAAATAACCATAGTAGAAAAAAATTCATGGGATTCATTAGTGATAGTCATAAAATTTCATTATCAGAAACATGATCAAGAAATATTTTGATAAATAATGATATTATAGAAAAAATCCCATACCACATTGGTATTTTTTAATAGAAACCTCCTAAAAGATGGAACCATTGATAGATATTCACATCCCCACCATTTTTATGAAATTCTTCATAGAATATAATTTTGGGTTATATATACACAATATAAAACAAACAAGTGGTGAATATAGCTCGTCGTATAGAAATAAATGTTATATGAAATTCATTTACCACAAGCTCCACTTTCTTGCAAATTGATCAATCCTATGATATAATAACTTTTAATTTTCCATAATTCTTTGCCATAATAATTTACATGATTATAATATTATATATGATTTACTTATATCATTTTAACCCCCATTTATTATAAATTATTTTTAGAAGAGTCATTACCAAGTGCTAGCTGTTTTATTTTCCATGGAAGTTTCGGTTCAACAGTTCTGGTCCTTAAACATTTTTCATTGATAAATAATATCCATAATGCTAAACATGATATATATTTCATATATATTATCTATATATATTTATGGTTATCCATAAATGGATAATATATAAAAAATATTTATACCATTCACAAATATGGTAGGTTGTACATGCACATGAACGTTGTATACATTTTTTGACAGATGTAATTATTGAAATATAAATAATAATTCATATATAAAAATTAATTATAATATCATATATATTATATTTATTCATTAAATTTAACCTTAATATTATTTTCTAAAATCATAAATGAAAAAATGAATCATATCCCATTATGGAGCTATTAGTACACACGTATTCACATACACCATTATCATTTTGCAAAATAAGGAAAGAAGATGAATAAATGTTTTTCCATTATCATAATAAAAAATAATTATATTTCATATAATAAACTAATTATTTTATAATTAATTTCATAGATTTTGAGGATGTATAATAAGAAATAAAATAGAAAATGATCGGTTAGGGGTTGTGCCTCTTCATTGAGAAAACACTTTGTTCAAACACATTAATCCATAAAAAGATGGGATAATAGATATAAAATAATATATAGGATGCGGATAAGGAATATAGGAAGGTATATTGGTTTGTATTTGTTGATATAGATGGCTCAAACATCGTGAATAATGATATACACGGGGTTCCCTTAAAATGTGAGGACAAGTACATACTCTGAGTCACATAAAAATTAAATTAGTATATATTATTTTTTGAATAAAAGTTTAAAACATTGATTTAATTTATTTATAATATGATTATGAGTTTCAATACTCTAATAATATAAAATTTTGACATGTTTTTATTATTTTTCTCCCTCATGTCTTATATTTTACCCATGATAACTCTTTGATAAAATTACATTGATATCAAAGTGTTATACTCTTTAAGGGTCGAGAATATTACCATAAATAGAAAAAGTGACCCATAAATGGAACATGGTTGATATTTTAAACCATATCCCATTAATATGTATGAATATGAGAATTTATTATTTTTAGATTATTTAATAAAAGATATTATTTATTATAAAATACCAATAATGTCATTTTCATATATGTTCATTTACATTTTCATTTAAAACAACATGACAAAAAAGAATTATAATATAAACCATTCACACAAGCTTAATATTATACACACATATATATATAATTATCTATGAAAATAATAATACAAATAAATTTTTATACATTTAAAATTTTTAAAATTATTTATTTTGTTTTTTTATTAATTGAATAAATATAATTTTGCTACTGCGTACACATTTAAAGTAATCAATAAATCAATAAAAACTAAAAATAATTTACTATGATAAATAAATTTAATTTATAATTTAAATATTGTTTTACTACCAAATATAAATTAATTATATCATTATGTAAAAATTATTGATACATTAAAGTCATGAGAGTGGTATTTTGTGTTAATTTTTATCCAAAAATAATATAAATTTAATTATCAAAGAAAAGTGGCACAATGTGGTCATTTGATTAATGAATGGATTTTAATGGTTAAAAAATCATCCAATAGGACAATGGTATTTTTTATTGAAAATTTAAAACCTTATCTTAATGTTTTATCTTATTTTACCCATTTTCTTTTATTAATGTAACAAATATTTTCCATGGTTACTTTACATAATGAAAAAATGTAAAATAGAACTATCTACCAAATTATCACTTCATTATTCTAAATTTTGTATAAATTTTTAAAGATTAAATTACTATAATTGGAGGAAAACTATTTTAAAACAAGTATATAAAACACATTGAAAATCGTTTTTTGAGAAAAATGTGTTTTAAGATAAAAAAAGAAGCTCTATTTTTATCTATTTCCTATAAAAAATATTAGATGTATGTAAAAAATATTTAATATATTATCATTTCATTTCATCAAAATAATTTATCAATATTAATTAATCTAATATATTTTTGTAAAAACACATTTCTCAAATAAATGTTTTTAGATAAACACTTATATTCCCTTGAAACTCATTTACTTTCATTTTTAACCATTTGGTTACCAATTAATTTATTTTAAACTTATGAAAAAAAAAAGAATTTTTATAATTTATTTTTCCCTACTCACAACCACTAATCCTACAATTCAGTTATAACTACTTTATTATAATGTAGTATATCATTAGTATTAAATGGTTCATTTAAACTCACTATTACTTGTAGAGAAATATATTATTGAAATCAAAGAGAATATAATAAAATCATGGGGTGTTATAGAGAATATTATTATTTTTATGTCTTGAACCTTATTTTTTATCTCATGTACAATATCAGGTCCATGGAGCTTTAGTTCACCAACTTAATCCCTACAAGTTGGAGTTCTACATCACATTCTATACGAAGCATTAAATGGAGACACATGAATACTTGTGTGTAAGATATTTTTTATGAGAAATAAACTAATTGGACACATTTATACCATCCTACTATAAATTTCATTGATCATTCTCTCTTTATTTCCTTTATTGAATAAATATTCTTTTTAGAATAAACATTAGTTTGGCGGTTATAAGTAACACTAAAAGCAATTTTAGTAATCATAGAAAATTGAATACTTATAAAATGTTTATAAGTGAACCTTGTATCGTGAACAATGATGATTGATTGTGGTTCCCCCTTCATTCTCACCACATATCATATGTATATCATAGACATTTTTTCAAATTATAAATATTCAATTATATTGAGGACTTGGGAAGTCTTAGTGAGTCAATCCAAAAAAACACAGATCACACTGCATCCTTTATATGTGTTTGATATATTAGTGAAAAAACAAATTGTATTGTTCTCCCATTTTAATGTGTGTATATAAAAATGTTTTATAATCACCATGTACTTGTGTGTCTTTTCATTAACTTTCTAACATTCAATACACTTAATGGTGTACTTAGAGATCTCCTTCATCATGTAGTCCCACTAGACTTAATCTCAAATATCCCTATATTTTTTTGGATAGATTAGTAATTTATTTATGTGCATTACCAAATATTTTATTCATTTTATTAGGTGATATGTGAATACAAAACCTTATTCCAAAATGATTGAAAACATCCTCATCAATGTGAAATTCATGATGCTTCAACACCTTTACTGGTTCCAATTTACTTGTAAGCTCTAGATTATCCATTTTTTCCACCATGATCCTCTCATGGAAATATGGTCTAAAAATAATTTGTTAAAGGTGGGATGTATCCCCTTATTTTATGATTTCCAGACCCATCCATTGCATGTCTATGAAGATAGGGGTTTTTTCAGTCCACGATATGGACATATTACCAGGTTCTTTTATTATATGAGTATTAACTAACTCATTTTCAATTCTATATGTTTTTTAAATAAAGAAATCATAGTCATCAATCATCACTAACAATATTAGTTTAGGCATGTTGATCTCTTCCTATGTGAATATATACTTTAGACTCTTTTGATATTTATACATGTGACACTTCTCACCATAGGGCTAGTACCAATAAATATTCAAATCCATGATAATAGCTTCTAACTCATGATCATGTGTTGGTATGTTCTTCTCCTATTATTTAGCTATCGAGAGACATAAGATATCACTTCACCATTATGTATAAGTACACAAACAAAGACATTCATTGAAACATTAAATTATATCAAAAAAATCTTATCCACTTGGGGGTAAGGTGGTTATAGGTTTAATGATTAACCAAATCTTGATATACTTAAATATTTCTGACAATATACCACATTAACAATTTTTACCCCTATCCATGTTAACATAGTTAGTGATATTGAAAATATTGAAAAATTTCTAAAAACAATTCATTAGTACCCAGCTAATCTATGGAATCTATATATTTGTGTGACACTAGTGGGTCGAGGAAATTATTCAATTTTCTTCTTCTATGATGTTTCTATATAAATACCCTATATTGTGGTCAATTTCACCATGAATTCAGCATACTGCATCCAAAAATAAAACTTACTGAACATGGCATAAATTTATCCTTTACTAATTTCACTGGCATAATCCATAATTTATGTTCATTTAATTACCTTCTCAAGAAGTAAATCATAATATCATATATATAATTCACCATATTTTTAAGTTAGATTCTAAATACACTATTCTACATATCTATTAATATTTTAGTAAAATTAGTTTGTTTGATGGGGTCAATATAAAATCATAGTGTCCATACCATATCTAAAAGTTTATATTATGTATATCTTCCTTATTTATCTTCAAATGATGATATATATAATTATTATAACATTTTAGAAGTATTTGGATACTCATAGTTGATCAAACATGTCACAAATCCATGAATGGGGATAATTGTTCTTTATAGTGCTCTATTTCATCGCTTTGAAATCAATACACAGAAACAATGATCGATCATTTTTCTTGAAAATAGATCTAGTACACCCAAAAGAAATGTATTATGGTGTATAACTCATTATCATAAAAACTATTTCTATTAATTCTTCAACTCGTCTTGTTTAATTTGGTATATAATATATGTGTATTTGAAGATTGGAGTGGATTGTAGTATAATTTATATTGAGAACTCTTTCTTTCTCTTTGGGGGAAGGTCAAATAACTATTCAGGATATAAATCAGTATATTTTATTTATAATGTTAATTTTCTCATGATTGATACATTATTTCAACCCATCCATTTGAGAAAATAATAATTCTTCATTAGGTATCAATACCCACACCATCAATGTATTTTTAAAAGGTGATTCATGATCTTCCATTCATTTTTACGTGGTCATGGGATGACCAAGACATTATAATGAGATTTCGATTTCATGGTATTTGATGTGATATCTATATGTTATGATTTAATCCATGCCTAATATGGAATCAAATTCCACCAAGGGAGTGATTAGAATATTCCAAAAAAGAATCTTCTCATAGGATCTAACAAGAGAAGATTCCAATACCAGGGTTTCATTGATCACATGACTCAGTGTTTTTATGGAATATCTCTACTTCATAGAATAAATATTGTGATTAAATAGTTCTAGTATACTTTCATGACAAAAATTAATGTAGTGAAAAAAATCAAATAAATTTTTTTCATTCATGAGTAAATAAGAGCTATACCTTGTATGGCTTCATTTTCAAATTCAACCAGAATGGTAGTGAGATCATAAAGATTCTATTTGTCATTCAGAATTGGTGGTTGTTGACACTGATTACCCTCAATAACGCATGGTGTAGGGAATTATTTTAGTAGTTACATTTCTCTCTATAGTTTAAGTGTTGTACCATGGCTGGTTCATTGGGAGGTGTCTTCCTTTCCTCGATTTTGTTTTCCAACATCTTTAAGTGTCATTGAAATTCATGATTTTGGTGGTATTCTATCCTAAACATGAATCCTTTCCTTTTATATTTTAGGAAATTCTCATGAAGATTCTTACCACATTTTTCACATATTGTTTCATGGATCTTCTTTCTTCCATTTCGATTTTTCCGCCAACATGAAACTATATTCTTCTCTTATTTTCTCCATGTCAATGGGACCATTCACAAAAATCCTGCTCTACACATGAGATTACATTAAACTACTTATTTGGAACTCCTAGAATTTTATATAGATAAATCATTTCAAAGTTGATGTTTTAAGACAATAATGTATGTATATATTTTTCATTCATTGTTTTTAAGTAAATTTGTGGTGTATCATGCATGACATTCTAATGTTTTACTATATACACTGATAAATTAACCCTCATTTTTATTTATCTATTCTAATTCTTATTCCATGATTTTTTAATGAATTTTAGGGAAATACTTTATACTAATTTACTACACATAGGCTTAAAACTTTATTTCTATCATTTTATTATTCGTATTGTTATTATTTATCAATTCCCACCATTGATCAACCTCTCTATCTAAATGATATACATACATGTAAACTTCTTCTTAATTTATCAGAGCACATAAATTATATTATCTATTGAGTTAAGTCATTATGTTGTGAGAATTTTATTATAATATGTGCTAAAATCAGTGTTGGTTTCCTCATAAAGGACTCGATGGACAGTTTTACCTTCATGGGTGAAAGAGGAAGGTTTGCATGGTTTATGTTATTATTTTTATATTGAGATATCTAGGTGAACATTTATATTATCTTTTAATCTACACTACTCATTAAATTTGGTATATTTTTTAGAAAATAATTTAATTGTACCTCACATGGGTTTGTTGGTCAGTTTACTATTCGTTCCCACATTTTTATGGAATAAAAAAGGTTTGAACAAAACACAATTCATCAAAGAGTGAATAAATAAATTATTCATATGAACAAATTAATTTTAAAGTCATATCATATAGGATACTTATGTTTAGCATTATTATAAAATGATTATTATATAATAATATACTTTATCATTATTCAATAATTAAATGAAATAATTAAATTAACTATATATAATTTATAATTGTGTAAATATAGTTCATCATAAACCGAATCATATCTCGTATGACTTTAAAACAATGTTTATACCAATGATTATTTTTTGTACACCTTTTGATGACTGAATAAACACCCAATCCTCCTTTTTGTGGTAATTACACCTAGGTACAACTATTCCATAGCTACATCCACTTTTTGTCTCCAAAAAATTATTTAATTACTTAAAACCACACAATCGTAAACATTACCAAAATTCAATATGTTTCCTTCATAACTAATATTTACCACTAGGGTTTTTAATAAGTTCTATAATCCTAATTAAAAACATAAAAAATCATACCATTTACACTAACTATATAAATCCAAAAAATTCTTATATAACTATTACATTATTTTTACGATAAATAACATAATATTTATACATTCAAATATCCAAAATTTTAATATTGTGGAACAATTAGGATCATACATCACCTATAAATAATATAAAAAATGATTATTTAAATGATTATCGTTTATCCTCCTAAAATATATCACATTCTATATAGTAAATTTTTTCACCTGAGGATATACATCAAAGAAATGGGTGATCTAAAAATATAGTTAGTGGTAGAATATTGTTGGGGGAATAGGAAACATGAATCAATTGCACATGGGTGAGACTAATCGATGTCATAATATCATAATTATAGGATCATCAAAATAAATATGAGGTAAAATATCAATAAAGTCATGGAATGTGGATTATCACTAATAATTAATAATCATAACATTGTGTTCAAATTTTACACATATTTTTGAACAAAGAAATAATCATGTTCACTCATAACATATGTTAATAAAATATAACATCATAATTGAGAAAAAGTAAATCACACTTTTTTCGAATAATAAAAAATATTTCATGACATAGATCACATAATTCAATGCATTAGAGAGACTTACAATTATAGGCCCAACAGTAACATCATAAACATCTCCAATTCATGCTACCCACATGGAAAGAGAACATATAACAATCATGGTCATGAAAAAAATCCATAAAATGAAATGGTTTCCATAAGGGTGTTATAAATAATTCTTTAATGAATGACCATTGGGGTTACTGAAATAATAATGGAGATCATATTTGGTCTAACAATATCATTTTTCATTGAATATGAAATATCCCAATATGAGATAAAGAGATTTTTCGAAAAAGGAATCCTTTTTTGAAAAATCATTGTAATTGGATTATAAATCCTTTGGAAAAAGTAAATACATACATATTACATGAAATAATATCGAAACAATTATAAACATTTAATTTATGTACAATATTGAAACATACATATAGTGAATAATGTCAAAGATAAGATATCCTAAAAAGAAGAAATTGTGTCTGGGAATCCCATTATTTTAAATCCCACATTATGCCATCACTTTTTGACCTCCTGAATAATAAACATTGATTTTTTGAAACATATAATCAAAAGTTAATTAGGATTATTTCTTTTACTCTTGTTCGATTACAATATTTGGATTCTATTCCATAATTACCGTTTTCAAATTTGAAATTTTTTAATATGAAATTTTTCTTCACATATATTTTCATGTTTATATTTATTGAAATGGATTAATTACTATTTATGCATTATTAAAATGATATCTTGAAGCTTATAAGTTACATTTTTTATAATTTTTTTAGTTATGAATTATTTATTATGATCATCTATAATGGTGGTGAAAATAAAAAAAATTAGAAATGCTCTTACTGGTGGTAATTTGACTGTTAATGACACATAATCTAATGAGAGGGTGTGAGATATACAAAAAGTGATTAAATTAAAATTTTCAATTTATAGTATATTAAAAGTATCAAGATAATTATAAAATACAACTTAATTTTTATATGAATGATTTAATTAGAAAATAAAAGGAGGATTTCAAATTTTGAAAGGATAATGAAATAAAAGGATGAAAAGAAATGCCTCCTTATATAATTTATTCCATTTCTTCATATTTTAACTTACTGAAATCATGGAGTATGACTACACTAGAATTTTAATAATGAAGATAAGGGTGTTAAAAGATGGTATTTGGGAATAATATTTTCATTTTAATGTATAATGGAATTGGTTTTCCAAGGGAATGTTTTGGGGTAATTTATACTTAAGGAGATCAGTTTTTGAGTTATAATTTTGAATAAAATATAATATCCATGTTAAACCTTTAAATAGTCATATTTTTTCAATATTAAATATATTTTAATTAAAAAATATTTTAATCCTTTAAAACACTTTATAATCATAATTAATAATTTAATCAAAATAAACTGTGTAAAAATAAAAAACATGTCATTTTAATGGAAAAAATTAGACATTAGATATTGTAAATTATTATTTCATTTTGGAATATTAATTTTATAGATTACATAACTAACTAAAAAATACATCGAGAGTCAAATTATATAATTTATTTTATCATTATAAATCATGAATGTTGTAATTTAAAATAAACTGGTTATGAAAAGACATTATTTCACATATTCACCTAAATATTGAACTATTTTTGAATATTAACAAAAATTACCCATATAAAATGTTAATGTTTTTTTATAAAAATATCATTCATTTTATCGAAATAATGTTTTAATATAGTTATTTTTTAATTTTTAAATAAAAAATTATTAATTTGGGATATATATTTAAATATAATTTATTAAAAATGTGTATATATTTTATATGAGTTTTTAATCAAGATATTTATTGTATGGTATTATAATACTTATATTTTTTTATTACACATGATAAATAATATTTATATTACATTTTCTGACTTTCGATGTTAAATTTCTATTATAATAGAGAGGTTATTATTCTAAGGGTCACAAAACTATTCAAATGGTCACATTACACATAGTTACATTACCTCTTATAAATACCACTTGATTCCATCATAAATTATTCACTAAAATTACTCTCAAGGTTATATTCTTCCCATTTCAAATACTTCAAATTCTATTTCTTTTCCAGTGTGTTGTATGTAGAGGATATGATCCTAGTAGTTCAGATTCATCCAAATTTTCCCATTCAATTTATAATATTCTATATTATATGTCACATTGAAGTGTTTTTAATTGTCACGATTTTAGTTGAGGATAAATATAATGGTATCTATTAATAAAATAAATTTTTGTTATATTATCTATGTCATGTGTGTGCATAATAAAATATAATATAATATGACACACATTTATTCCGAGAAATATCACTTATAATCACTACATTATTACACATAATCAATAGTTATTTATCTCATTTATCATCTATTTGATTTATGAATATAGTAATATATATGAATACTAAACTAAGTTAATTTCCATAATATTTCTATGATATTATCTATACCAATAGCCAATGTATCAGTATAGTAAATAGGGAAATATCTATATTGATAACAATAGTTGATTCTCTTCATTACTCTAGGAACCATCTCAATAGAGTTATACTCCCTTAGATATCATAATATCAACATGAATATTATCCCATAAAATAAAAAATTATAGAATGTTATCAAATACGCTAACATGCTATCCTAATTATCATATAAGTTGTGTTAATCTAAAATAATACTCTCAAGGTTCTTTCTAAATTTGTTCTAATAACAACAGTAGTATCACCAAATCAAGTAAATAAGAATCATCGATTACATATTATATTAGAAAAATAGAAAAGGAATCAGTCCAACCATGACTGCTCTTTTTAGTATTATTAGATTACTAGGAACATACATAAATTCCATATTACATTATAAATAAAAACATTTAATGAAAAACTGTCTTCCATACTTGAAAATAATTTATGATTTCCTTCTTTATAGCATGGTGAAACGAAAATAAGAAAAAAAGTGAGCAAAGAAGCTCATAAATGGTTACATAAAAAAGGAATCTATCATGGGTAAATAATGAATAATTAATATATATTGGTGGATAAGAAAAAACAATCCATTCATAAATAACATGATTTTAAATTACATTCATGGCTAATACAATCATCAAAATTACATGGATAATGAAAATTGAATTCTCTTGATATGAATTGCATAAATACAGACATTCATGATCTTACCAAAAATTACTTTACCATGATATAATTAATATTAATATTATTTCCTTGTTCAAGAAACATTAAATTAAGGGGTATGTACACATGAATTACCCAATTACTATGACATGATCTTATAACCTCTACCTATTCATCATGCCAAATATTTTTTTCTCATAAGACATATAAATGCATTAAAGGGATATCTATATCTAGGCCCCAACAATAACATTAAATTCATATTCATTCATCATATATTTAAAGATAAAAAACATTCTCGAAATTTTTTATAAATACAAAATTAACCTTATTTAATAAAGAACAATGAATACTTCCCCAGTAAAAGAAATAAATTTTAAAAAATATTTCTCCAACTAATACTTAATATAAAAATTGTATAATCTTGATACAACATCAATGTTTTGTTAGTTAATATTAATAAATCCATGGATCTTATAATTTCTATATGGTTTAGAAAATAATTTCATCTCAAATGAAGAAGAGTTTTAGGTAATGTTATCTTGAGAAAGTTAATAGCCATTAATATATAAATAGTCAATAAATGAAAGAAAACAACCAATTAATCTCAATTAAAGGATTTATAGTAAAGACTATTATATATAAAATATAATATAAAATGGAAGAAATTTTTCAAAAATAATTATCGTTATTTTTATTTAAAAACTAAATTAGACATGAAGTTCAAAATTCATATCATTTATTTAAGTAAATAAAAACCATTTTCATTTGAAAACATATTAAATAAAGATTTCCAAAATTTTAAAAAATATATTCAATTAAAATAACCTCTTAATAATTTTAATTAATATTCAATTTCAATAGCTATTATCATAGAATGAGATTCCATTCACAGATTAAATGTTAAAACTATGATTCCTTTCACAGATTTAGTGAAATTTCCAAAAGTACCTCCTTTTGAAAAATAAAAAAATGATTCAATATAAAACATTTTAAATGAATTATTTTTTTTAGAAATTTAATTCAAAAAGTAATTTTACTTTAAAGAATAATATTTTTGATACATTTAAATAATGTTTCACAAGGAAGAATAAGAGTTGGATAGAAAATATTAAAACATGAATTCTTTTAAAGAAAGTCTCAAATAGGTAACATAATTTTTGGATCATGATCCAATAAGAGAATAAAGGGAAAAAACATGTAATCCCCAAAAATTACTATAGGATAATAATATTTCATTGTTCTAAATGATTATTATCATATAATTTCCCCAAAGAAAATTTCAATGTAAATGATAACAAAATAAAATTATATTATAATATAATTCCCATACCTCAAGTCTGAACTTATTGATTTTTTGTATTACCCTTATGTATTTAAAAAAATAAACTTATTTTAAATCTATAATAAAACTAACTTTTAATTATTATTCCCTATATGATTCACTTATAACATCTCATCAGCTGTTAATTAACAATTATTCATTAAAAAATTTCTTTAAATTAAAATAGGTCTGTTTCTCGTGAATGTTTCATGTTTATTGTTTTCATCCATAGAGCTGGTAATTTTTTAATTATCCCCATAACCATAATCATTTCATAATTATAATTTTTTTAATTATATAAGTTTTTATTAAAAAAAAGTAAGGTGGTGATGAAAAATGAAGTACATCACTTCACGGAGATGGTGTCTATATGTATGCACAAATACATTTACACATATTCGATGGTTGGAACTAAAAAAATAAATGATACATCACCATTAATTAATCATTAATATATAATATATATCATATATATTCATAATATATATACTTATTACATTCCACGTAAAGAATAAAAAATAATAACTTTACTTCATGGATGTAGTAGTCCACATGTACGCATGACCAACATTATAATCTTCCAGCATATAAAAATATAAATTAATAAGGGTTGTTTGATAAAAATAATAAAATTTAATTATATTTAACATATAAATTTTTTTATACTATCATTTTTAGGGTAAAACATTAGTAGGTAGAAGACGAAATAAAATGAATGAACTCTCTTAAGAGTAACACCTCTTATTTGGATACCTCCCTTGGCATAAACCTTAATATTAATTAGGATGGTCTTAGGTAAAGAAAAAAATATATTAAATGGGTAATGAAACTAAGATTGAATTTTCTAGGTATTTATTGAGCTATGTGGATTAAATTTTTTGAATATTATTGGAGATTTTTTTCCCTTCTATTGTAATAATTAGTGAAAAACATGTAAATACATTAAGTATTATTATATAATTTCTTCATAACTAATGTAAAATTGTTATCAACTACATTATAATCAATTATAAGGAGATAGAAGTAAAAAATATAATAAAAAAACAATTTTATACATGTTTATGTAACACTTGATACATTTTTATTTTATCAATCATCTTTTGACCTTAACCATTACAAAAATTAGTTCACTATTTAAGTGTCATGAAAGTAATTATAAAAATGAGAAGTTTTAAATAAATGAAACATAAAATATAGGATATAAAATTTCACATATCATTTACTAAATATAATATTTTTCTAATGGTATCATGATTTATAGATAAATTTTAGTCTATAAATATAATTAAAGTAATTTTCTAGATTGTTCCCAATTATATACATTAAAGGAATCGAGATAATAATGGAAATAGAAAATAAACTATTTCACCATAAATTATTCAATATAATATTGAAAAAATTAGTGGGTAACTATAATTAATCCATGTTATATTAATTTTTATATCTCTAAAACCCATCTATTTGATTTTTCTAATTCTTTTAAAGGCGCTACGTTGGCATTTCGTAATCGGCCAATTAAATTATAGTATAATAGAAAATTAAAATAACTTAAAATTATAAAAATATATATTCATATTAAATATAACCATTTATAACCACTCTTACCTTTTTTTTTATCCAAGTGATAAAATATTAGTGATATTAAAAGAAAGAGAGTGCCATTTTGTAATTTTTTTTAAAATTAATATTAAAATAATGTTCATAATTAATTGTATGTGGAAAAATGATATATTTATTAATTTAGGAATTTTATGGTAACAATAATATCATAAAATGAAATAAAATGTATCTAGTTTATTTTCAGACCTTATCCCATAGTTTAAACCGTAATTGGCATGTTTTACCCATTAGTGTGGTGATAAAATTTTAAAATTATTACTATTCATTGTGAATAAAAATAAAATTATTTTTAAAAAAATAACCTTAAAATTATAAATACTAAATCATTTTACAAAATTCAATTAATATAATTGGAAAACATATATTTCAATATAAGTACATAAACAAATTAAAATTAGTTTCTAGAAAAACCTATTTTAAGAATAAAAATTAACGTATACCAAAGAAAATATAATTTTGATTCTAATTAAATTAATTATATAATCTTTTTCAAATTTATATTATATAATGAATTACTTGATTAAATGGAGTAAAATGATATATTTTTAATAATCAGAATATTTGATCATTCAATCAAAAATATGTACTTTCAGAAAAACCAAATTATAAAAAATTAATCCTAAGACCATTATGGTGTATTGATTTCAATAATGATATCAATTTTTTCAAATAAAACATAAAATAGTGTTATAAATAATTTTTATATCCACACAAAAAATGTAATAAAATCATTATTGAAGAAAATGTATTTTTAAAGAGTAAAATTAGATTATTCTAATTACATTACAAACAACCATAATTAAAAAATGTCAATTCATAAAATTAAATATATAATATAATTATTTTTTTATAATAATTTATAATTATTAATTCATTTAATATACTTAAATAAAAAAGCATAACACACATAAAAATAGTCTTATGAAAAATAAAACTTTTTCTGAAAAAAATATTTTATATTAATTTATAAATAATTAATAATAAACCTATTATTTATTATTAATTTTTTTAAGGAACATCATTCTAAATTTGTTTCAAAATATTTTTATTCATTTTAACCTCAGAAATCCTATAAATTTCTCATAATGGTCATATTTAAATTATAGTATATAATTATTTTTTTAAAGTCAGCACTATGTGTGGTGTACTATCTCAAATGTATTGATCTTTTAAATAAAAATATAAAATAATATCAAGGGGTGTCACATTATACCCTCCTTATTGATATTTTTCTTCTAAATTGTAATTCTTATTTTATAAAATATATATATCATGAAAAATATAAAAAATTTGATATATATTTTATCATGAAATTTAATTTTTAGGTTATGACTATGAAACATATTATGCATTTACTACTAATAATTTCATACTTGAAAATAAGTTTCAAAAAATGTATATTATTATTTGAGTGTTATATGCCACATATATTTGGTATATTCATCATTAGTTTTATTATGTTTTAGAAATTATTTTTACTATTGATATATTAAAAATAATAAAAGTTTATTACATGATTTCATCCCATTATATAAGCATGATTTCATTATTCATTTCACATCACCATGATTGTGATGAATCTTTCATTCCTGAATTACTGAAATCAAAATTTAATTTATTATAAGATGCACAAGTTTATGAAAATTTTTTCCTCCTCTTTAAAAATAAAATATTCATCATAAACTAAAATAACAACCGACATGGATAAAACATTAAAAAAGTGGTCTAAAAATATAAATAGTAACCAAAGAATAATTTAAACTCCAAAAATATGATTGATTAAATCAAAAACAAAAACTCAGAATGGTCTGATCTATTCTTCTTCCAAAATCATCTCATTTTATTAAAGATAACTTTTCTGGGGGATTGGGACCATTCAACTTATTTTTAAAAAATTCACATTTTCTAAAATACTTATACAAATGAGAATTAATAAAACAATCCTAAAATTGTTCCTCTTAATCCTCGAACCAAACTACAATTGATAAATAACACCACATCATAATCATTTTATCTCTAATTTGACCATAATTTGTTTGAATTCAAATCCTAAATGGATATATTCATCTACAATGTATTTTTGTTGATTGATTTTTGAAAATATCAATAGACATTCAATCTATGGATAAAAAGTTTCAATGAAATAAAACATCAAAAAATTAGCATTCACCATTACAAAATTTTTCATATTACTCTTTTCCATAAAAACGTTTTTAGAGTGATTCTCAATAGATTCTCATGATCTTGACAACACGTAGATTATATCCAGATATCATAAATAAATTCTTAAACCTAATTATTAAGGTAATTCGTGGTAAATAGAGAATTTGTTTTTATTATTCCCAATCTTGTAAAATTTAAGTCAAAATCCATTAATAGATTCTTTCTTTCCATTGAAATGATAACCATGACGGCCTATGTTTCCACACTTTTATCATCCTCCCATTTCATTCATTAATTTACCTATGTTATTATTCCTACATTATTGACACATTGGGTGTTGATGTTTTTCCTTACCAAGTATTTATCATAAGAACATTAATGGAACTACACTTTTATCTAATTACTTTATAATTCAGTTAGGTTAATATTATTTTTCATAACATGAGATAGTTCATTAGAAATAATCATATGATACTTCACTATAGATTCTATCATGTATATTAGATCCATATGGGAATGAAATTAATAATAATTCAAGAAGGTTTCACTAATATTTCGAGGATCTTCTCATCCCCTGCATGAATATTGATACATGGAATAAACATCCCTAAAAATTATAAATATGTAAATGGATTATAAAATTTATCTTGTAATGTTTGTTAATATGAAATCTAGTTCAAAGGGATATAATTAATCATGTTTAATAATAACTACAGAAGAATAAATAATATGAAATAACTCAGTTAATAGATATACAGATTCTTTGGAATCCTCCCATGGAATGTGTAACAACCTAAAAATTTAATAATGGAATTTCCTTTAACATTACAAAACACTTACATCACATACACATCACAATAAAAACATCCTTCTCATAAATTAATAATTAAATATGTAATATATATTGAAATTAAATAACCTATACCGATGGAATAGTAACCTTACCATTAGAATACTAACCTGACCATTGGAAATAGTAATCTGGCAAATGGAATAGTAACCTCACCTTAAAAAGTATAAATAAAATGTATGCATCTAAT
Organism: Viscum album; assembly: GCA_963277665.1. NCBI lineage: Eukaryota > Viridiplantae > Streptophyta > Magnoliopsida > Santalales > Viscaceae > Viscum > Viscum album. The sequence goes on from OY728158.1 coordinate 1,473,851,316, forward strand.
AAATAATAAAATGAGATAATTATATCATAGTGTAAGTAAATATATAGTTTAAAAAACATAATTTACTTGTTAGTAGTTTTGTAAAACACAAATGATAATTTAATATTTTTTAATTACTATAATGATATAAAAGAAAATTAATTTTCAAAAAATATGTTCATACATTAATATTTTTTTCATTATAATGGTAAGATAATTTTCTGAGACTTTAATTAATTTTTATGTCTCATAAAATCATTAGTTTTTTAATAAATGAAGTTTTTTAATAAAAATTAAATTTATAATATTATTATTATTTGTAATATATTTATAATATAATTTTAGGAGACATTGATTAATTTTTAAAAGTTGCATAAAATCTATATTTTTTTAATAAATGGTGTTTCTAATTTAAAATAAAATTTATCATATGTAGAAATTATTTTTATATAATTTAGAATATTTTTGGGTTCTACATTTCAAAAAATTGTTAGGGTTATTTTTTGGTATTTGTATAAAATAGTTGAATTTTTGTCAATAGTGAAATACAACAATTGACAAATTAAGCTAAATACATGAATTGTTGAGTAATGAATGATGTATGGATGTGGTTAGAACCAGTTTTTTATAATTATCCTAAACATTTTATGGTATATTATAACAAAAGTCCACAATATTTATCGTCTTGAGCTAAAATAATAAACTAATAGATAAATTAATAAAAAATCGCCCCTCTCTACCCCTATAAATACCAACCCTCAACACCTCTTCAAGTCACACATTATAAGGCTTGAATATTGTCTAAATTCATCCAAATTACCTTCCCATGCCTCTTCCCCATGTCCAAGAGATTCTAGTTTAAAATAAAGACCAAACCCAAGTTTCTTAAAAAGGTTCTCAAGGATAATATACTCAAGAGATAAAATCCACTTTTTTGTTTTTTAATTTATATTATTTTCTTATCCTCTCATAACATGCCCTTTTCATGAGTTGAACGATACCTCCAATATAAAATAGATTCTTTTATTTTAATATGTTAATGGAATATCAATAATTAAATCTCGTTTATCGACTTTTTTTTTCTAAAAAATAAAACATTGTCTGTGATGTGTCGATTCGTCGCCTTCATGGATAATGAGTTTTTATTTTATTTTACTATATTAATGTTACGTAATAAACCACTATTAAGGTATAATAAGACTAAAATAAAAATATTATAACATTTTTCATGTATTAGAACCGTTAGGTAATCATGATATTGAATAAAATTACACAAGTTTGTCATATTTATTAAATCACCAATATAAATTAAAACATTTTCATCAATATTTTATCTAATGTATCATCTTCATACCATATAACAAAATTATATATAATACCATTTGATCTTATGTATGTTCACTAATAACACATAATTTCACTTCTGGTGAATTTTTATCATTTTATAAGAACATCCCTATTTATATACAAGTATTTGACAATGAAACTATGAAAACAAACACTCCCAAAAAAATTAAACTAAAGTCTATAAATAATTAAAATTGACTTAAATGACCATAATAAATTTATAATAAGTAACATAATTATATAATAAGTTTTTTATTTATGAATTAATGAATCTATTTTTATTATTCCAGATATTAATGTGATGAATTCATTCAGATATAAGGTAAGAGGATTCTTGAAAAAAATCCTTTTATTTGGCTTATTCCTCTTCCACAGCTTCTTTGGTATAAATATTTCATTAAGGTCCTTTAACTAGAATTTCATTGTCACTCCCTTTTAGTTTCTATGATATACATATTTTCAATGTTATTTTATTACAAATAAAAATATTTTAAAAAATAACTCTTCTGTCCAAAGCACATTTCTACTCCTCTTGATTTATTTCTTCTTCACTCAAGAATGATGAATCTTATACAAAATATGTTTTTCCCTTTCCATTTCTAAAATTATAATTTTATTCATTATTGATTTAATACTTATGAAATATATTTTTTAGGTGTTACTTCATTACTTTTATTAATATACTTTCTAGGAGGCATTTATGATTATCATTGTGTTATGACATAATAGGTGTACCAATAATTATATAGTGATCCAATGCATTAGGTAATGTAATGTATCTCATGTGATAATGTGAAATATTCATTATCATGATGATATATTTGTTCAAAATAATTATGTAATGATTATTTTCTTATTTTATGCATGAACATGGTGTTATCTTCGTTCACAACTATGTGTGGAATTTGACCACTAAGACTTGATGTTTTAGTTCATGCACTGACCCATCCCACAACATTATCTAATACTTCATATAAGGGTCAGGATGCTGATCCTATACTTATGTTGTGATTATGATGATTATGCTCATCCAAGATATATTAATTCAATTTCATTATTTATCCTCTTACTGGTCTTTTAGCTCACACCTTTCTTTTATGCATATCCTCAGGTGATTACTTGTAATACATAGAACATAATATTTAATGGATAAGGATAGAGGGTTTAAATAAATGTTTATTTTTATATTAAAATTATCGATGGTTGATATTTTCCCAATAATCTAAATCTTTTCATTATAGTTTTATAAAAAAATTATGTTATATATATTTTAAATAATGTAATATTTAGGTAAGAAATGTATGGTCGCTATAGTTGGTTTCAGAGAATTCTTTATTTAATTAGTGAATTAGAATTAGATAACATTAGTGAAAGCCATTAGTATGAGATTGTGTATATGTATTGATCAAAGATTCTTATTTTATAAAAATGTTACACAAAGGGATCCCATAAGATATGTGTTTAGAGTTAATTTCAAAAAGTAATAAATTATTTATTCATGAATTGATAACTTCTTTTTTTTCCAAACCATTTTTATTTTAAAAAATGGTGGGTACCATGTGAAACTAGGCTAGAAACCCATTTGAGGGACAATTATATGATACCTTGAATGACATCTCCATTCCTTGGGAGGTTGTGTCCAAAATTTCAGGGTGATGCTTACCCAGCTACCTCAGTCTATTAAAAATAACCCCCAAAATGTGGAATATCCACCTTCACCTTAGAAGGAAAAACTATATATTGAATATTGTATATGGAAACAAACATCAACATCTACTGGATCTTAGGATCCACTCATTGTGTAATTGTGGTTCAACTCAATAGAGAATATCTTTTATGTGCTTAAATATTTTTAGAATGAGAAGGGGACTCTTTCCTTTTATCATTTTGATAGAGTAGATGGTTAATGGTGGGTTTTGATTGAGAACACCAAGACAAAATATGAAATATAATATATTGAGTGGGACTAATTTATGAAAATATTAATTAAAATACATTTACCATTAATTCTTTAGACAAATATGGAGAGAGAATTCATATAACAGAAGAAAAAAAAGGCTAATCTTTCACAACTAATGAATAAAATTTCACAGGGATTCTAGTTTATGCCTCTGGTTTCATTATAAAAAATAAAAAAATATATATATAGATTCATTAGTGACTTAAAACAAAAATATTGAAAATATATATCTTTTTTATACTTTTTTAGTAATGAATAAGATGCTCAATTTACGCTCAAATAAGAGATATAGTTTATAGAGTAGTTAACTGTATATGGAGATAAGGTAAGAAATATGGAGTTTCAAGAGAGAGGATCTAATGAAAAAGGTGGAAAGAAAAATCAACCACTCACATATAAAAAATGTGGGATAAATCATCATGGGGATATAATTAAAGGGATGAGGAAATTCCTCTATTATGATTGAGAAGAGAAACAAGCTCAAGAAGTTCTGAGAGTCATGAAGAATATAGCTAATATGATAGAGGAATGGAGATAACGACTCATTGTTCAATGCTTCAACTATAGGGAGAAAGGGAATTATGAATGCCAGTTCACTAAAATACAACTCCTTAGTGGTAATCAATGTCAACATCCACCAAATCCAAGGAAGAAATTAAAAGATTATGTCATCACTACTTATAAAGTGAATCAAGAATATAAAGTTGTACAAGTTAAATTTATTATTCACTAAATGATTGGAAATTTTTTTATTTTATTATAGTTTTATGGATTTATTTATATCTTTCATGTTTTCTGGAACTATTGGATTGAATCCCTAATACATTGAATTAGAGTCATCTGTAAAATACTAATTAGTGAGATCATTCAAACCCAAGAGTTAGACTCTTCTACTATTGAAGTATGTGAGAATATTTTTACAATGAATCTTTTGATTCTTCCATTTGTAGAATTTGATGATATATAAGGCATGATTTATTTATTGTTATATAGATCACACATCAATTATCCGGAAAATAAAATATCTTTTTCATATTCTAAACCATCCTATACTCCTATAAAAATTCAATAAAAACCCATGAATATCCTTTGTAAAAACCCTCAACATTTTGGGTATGATTCCCTATGAATAAAAATAACTCACCCAAATGGTTTTTTCAAAGGGTAGTATCAACTTGGAAGAAATTTACATTGTAAGGAAATGTAGTGACGTATTTCATCAAGAGTTACCTAGACTTCTCGTAGATAATGAGGTTGAGTTCTCAATAGAACTCATACTCGAAGATAATATTATCTCTAAATTTCCATACAAGATGGACTGGATTGAATTAGATTATTTAAATAAGGGGATGCAAGATAATTTGGTAAAATTGTTCATACTTCCTAGTGCATCACCCTAGGGCGCTCTGTTTCACTTTGTAAATAAAAAAAGGATGGATAAAAGAAACTGTGTATCGATTGCATGGATCTCAATAATACCACTATAATGAACAAGTATCCTCTTCAAAATATTGATGACTTGTTCAATAAACTACAACGAGCTCAAGACATCTCAAAATATATTCTTAATTGTAGATATCATCTACTTAAGGTTAATAAATAAGGTATTCTAAAGACTAAATTCGATAAAACTTATGTGAATAATGAGTTTCTAGTGATTCCTTTAAGACATAATAATTCCCCAGAAATATTCAAGGATTTGATGAATAGTTCCTTTAGACACTTCCTTGAAATTGTTTTGTTGATAATTAGTATTGATATTCCTAGTTAGTCTAATCTATAGGTTAAACCTAAGGAACATATAAGTATTGTGATGGGATATTAAGGATAGATAAATTGTATGCCAAATTATACAAGTGTCACTTTTGGACGAATCAGGTAACATTCTTGGGACACATGGTCACAGGTGAAGGAATTTTGATGGACATTCCAAAAAAAAGTCAATTGAGAAAAGAACCAGACCTAGTAGATTCATGGTAATCAATAGTTGTGCTACCAACGATTTTTGAGAAATTTGTTATGATTGTATAACCCAATAACATAGTCTGTAAGGAAATGGGTAAAGTATGTCTGGAAAAAATAATATGAGGACATATTCAAGGAACAAAATATAAGGCTAATCACTACAACATTTCTCACAGTACCAATAAGTGGATAAAATTTTGTGATAAATAGTGATGCTTCAATGAATGGATTTGGTTGTTTACTCATGAAGAATGAAAAAGTGATTTCCTATACCTCATGATAGTTTGAGATCCATGAGCAGAGCTACCCAACGCATGATATGACTTTCAAATCTGTTATATTCACCCAAACAATTTGGTGTCACTATCTCTATGGTGATTAGTGTGACATATATACTGATCATAAGAGTTGAAAGTATATATTCTCATAGAAGGAACTGTATATGCATAAAAGAATATGGTCATAGCTAATCAAGGACTATGATTGATATATTTATAACCACCCAAGAAATGTGAACAACATAGGTTACTCTTTTTCAAAAAAATAAATTGCTACACTATATATGATTTGAATTGAGAAATACTATATATTCATGGAAATGAAAATGATGGATGTGAAAATCATAACAATAGGGAATACATCCGACCTTCCCTAAATGTTTTCCCAACCGTCTATCCAAGAGAAGATTTATGAGGCACAAAGTGATGATCTAGAGTTACATAAGAAGGTGAATATAGTAAAAGAAGAAAATCAGCATGAGTTCCACATCGAGGATGATGGTATGATTCATTTTTTAATGGGGATGTGTGTTCCTTCATCACCAGAGATATTATATGGATCTATTGGATTATTAAAATATCTCACCTTTCTCTATCCATCCTGAAAGTATACATAAGTACCATGATCTTCGTGATCACTTCCAGTTGTACAAAATGATTAAGCATATTGCGGATTATATCTCAAGGTGTTTGGTATATCAGAAAGTTAAAGAAACCCGATGGATGTCCAAGGGATGATAAATCCATTTCCTATAAAAATGTGTAAATGGAAGAATTATCCTATGGACATTGTCACTGGTCTCTCAAATACAAATAAAGGAAATAATGTGATATGGGTTGTGGTGGATCAACTAACCAACACTACCCAAATTTTACTTATTTTAGAGGATCTCTTCCTTGAAATGATTTCCAAGATATATGTGAAGGAAGTAGTGAGGATGAATGAGCTTCTACTTTTTATCATCTCTAAACATGATCTAAGGTTAGAATATAAATTATAGAGAAGTATTCAACATGATTTGAGTAGATAATTGAATTTAAACATGTCCTATCACCCCCAAACTGATGGACAGTCTAAAAGGAAAATTAAAACACTCCTGAACATGATAAGATCATGATAAATGGAATTCAAAGGATGATGATATCAACATATACAACTACATGAGTTCTCATACAACAACCACTTTCACTTGAGTATTCAGATGTCCCCATACAAAGATTTATATGGAATGTGATGTACAACTCCAACCGGTCGGGATGATGTTGGAGAATGAAAGACACATGGACATGATCTTGTGTAATAAATAAAAAATACGGTTCATTCCATCCATGAAAATATCAAAGATTATCCAAGTCAACAAAAGGGATATACTAACAACCATCAAATAGACATAGAGTTCGATATTAGAGACAATGTTATTCTTAAAATATCACCTTGGGAAGGAGCCACGTGGTTTTGAAAGAAAGGGAAATGCAGCCGTAGTAACATTATCTCCTTCAAAATCGTTGATCACACAGGAGCAGTGGCCTGTCATCTTGTATTTCCAACAAATATGGTTTAGGTTCCTGACATGTTCCATGTATCTCTCCTGAGAAAGTACGTACCAGAACCCTCAAATGTACTGAATCGTGAGGTGGTACAGCTGGAGAATGAACTTTCATATGAAGATGAGATAATAAAGACATGGGACTGAAGAGACAAATTCCTTTTCAATAAGAAAACACTCCTTATTATATTTTTTGGATGAAATACAAGTATGGGGAGGTGAAATGGAAACCGGAGGAATCAATGAAAGAGAAGTACCCTCACCAGTTTTCACATTTATTTTTAAAATAAAAGTTTTCGGGGAAATTTTCAATAGGGGGGAGAATTTAATATCCCAAAATTATATCAATTTAATTTACCTTATAATATGTTTAAAACATATACATCACATACAGAACAAAATAGACGAATCATTATCATAAATGAAGAATTAAGTAAGTAATGTTTATAGAAAGTAAAGAACCTATACCAATGAAATAGTAACTCAACCATTGGAATAGAAACATGATAATTAGAAATAAAAATCCATCCAATAAGATAATAACTTCTCTAATTAAAATACAAATAAAATTTACGCATCATATAAATAAAAATATGATATAATTATATCAAATTATAAGTAAATAGATGTTTAAAAAGTGTTTGTATCTTTGTAAAATGGAAATATTTATTTACAATTTTATAATAAATATAATTATTTAAAATAATATTTATTTTATTAAAATATATTAATAAATTTTTAATGTTTTTATTATAACTATAAGATAATTTAATGAGACCATAGTTAATTTTTCAAAGTGGCATAAAATCAATTATAATATTTAAATTGTTATTTTTCAAATAAATGATAATATTAATTAAAATAAAAAATTAATATGTTTAGAAAGAAATTTTTATAAAATGGATTCCATTTTTGAATTTTGCACATAAAATTTGTTTATGGTAAAGTTTTTGGATTTTTCTAATATTGTTCATTTTTTGGTGACAAGTAAAATAAGATAATTTACGATAGATGATGTATTGATGAGGTAAGAACCAGTTTGTTCGAAATCTATAGAAAATCATAATTTATTTATTCATAGTAATATCCAATATTGATATCCTTGAGAAAAAATAATAAAATAATTGATAAAATAATCAAAAAACATCCCTCTCCTCACCTAAAATACCACCGCTCACCACCCCTTCCCATCACACCTTCTAAGCGATGAATATTTTTTAAATAGTCCCAAATTAAATTTCCAAACCTCTTATCAACATCCAAGATCTTCTATTTTAAGTGAAATAAAAAACCCATGTTCCTTAAGGGGGTTCTCAAGGAGAAGAAATTCAAGATGTAAAATCCTCTTTCGTTATCTATTAATTTCTTTTATTTTCTTTCCCTATCCTCAAAACCAGTTATCTAATGTGTAATGATAAATCAATTTTAATATATATAATATAGTTTTATTGTGTAAATGTAATAACCACAGTTAAAACTCTTTTATCCTCCTTTAATTCCAAAAATGAAAACATTGTTTCTGATGTGTCAATTCACCGACTTTTTGGACGATAAGTTTTTATTTTCTATTACGGCATTAAAGGATGGTTAAAAAACCATTATTATAGTAAAATATGATTTTAATATACATATTATAGCTCTTACCAAGTATTGGAACAAATATATAAAAATTATATTAAATCAAATGAATCAATATCGTGATGGTTATAAAAATAACCAAAATAACTCAATGCATTTTCATAAATGTTTTATCTAATGAATCATCATCACATCATACAAAAAAATTATATATATGACAATATTAACAGTATTAATTTCATTAATAACACCTATTTTCAATTTTGTATAATTATTTTCATTTTACATAAACTTATATAATTATATACAATTAAACTGACCATGTAACCATGAAAACGAATGTTCCCAAAATGATGAAATTGAATTATATAAATCATCAAAATGGACTTAAATAAACTCAATAAAATTATAGAAAATAAAATAAATATTTAATAGTTTACATGTTTAGAAGTTAATTAATTTAACTTTACTATATAAAATATTAAATTGGAGAAATCATTCATACATAAGTTAAGGGGATTCTATAACGCAACTTCCATCCATAGGGTTATTCCCCTTTCAAAAAATCTTTGGTAAAAATATTGATCTAATATTACATAACTATTATTTGATTTTAATTACCATTAATTTTATGTTATATACTTGTTTTTAATATTATATTAGAATTAATTAAGTGAAAATTGGTAATTTTACCCAATAATCTCTAGGTCACATGGTTTGGTTGAACTATTGGAAAAAAATCACCAACTAAGTTCTATGTCCTACCTACAGAAGGACCCCACACGGGCTGAGTACATGGTTTGGATAACTATGCAAAATCATTTCATGAAGCCACTATCCCAAACACTCTACTTCCAATATGAGCATGTGTATCATCTTTCATGGTTTCAGATAACTGTGGGGCTCCCTAATTCCCTTTGAAATTCCCCCACACCGTTTGGGGAAACCGCACACACTGAACTTCATGGTTTCTTCTAACTATGTGTCCAGGTATCTTCCTCAAAATTAAACTTTTTTGGGATTTAAAAAAGCCACATAAAACATGAAAAACATAATGAATCCATTATATTACACTATAATGGTGAAACTAAAAAATTTAAGCAAAAAAATATATGAGTTATACCTTTGAGAAAATTCTTGTACATAAAACCTCCACTACATAAAGCAAGTCATCCTAGAGTTATACATCTATGGGTAAAGTGGAATCTCTAGAGAATAGCTCTGACCACTGGTCCTTCATATCATCACCATGATAACAAGCCTCACCATGTACTAGAATGTGCTTCTATAAAATATTTACTAAATGAACTGACCTACCTATAATATTCTTCACACTCTGATAACCGATATTCACTATATACTCATGAAAAAAGGAAGAAACATATAACTGAACCTACTAAGGATTTAAAACATATGATGGGTCTAGATGATATGGGATAAGTTGTGATACATGAAATATATCACAGATTGAATAGTATCTCTGGGGAAGTCTTATCTAGTAAGCCATTGGTCAGTTTTGTTTCTTCCTCAAAGGGTCCAATGAATTATTGAGGAATATTAAATTTTCTTTGAATACATAGATGGCCCAACTGGGGAATAACATTTAAGAAAAATAGGTCCCCAAACTCAATAAAACGAGTTCAGCAGCATCAGTATGCATATGATTGTTGTCTGTACTAAGCTATCGACATTATCTTTTGATCAATTGGACCTATATTGAAGTCTCTTAGATGAGATTTAGTCCAAAAATGGCTACCTCCCCTACCTCTAATCAGAATAGTGGTGGTTAAAAATGCCTACCATATATGGATTAATAATGATCCATATAGATAGTATCCTTGGGGTAATTCTTACAAGGCAAATAAACAAAGGGGTATATGATTCATCTAAGAACACCTAAAATAAAGGACATGTTTCTAAAACATTTCCTCTAACAACTAAATCATATTCTATATTTGTTCATCAGTCTGAGGGCGATAGCTCATTCTTAGAATCACTTGTAGAAATAAGGACATATAGAACCCCTTCTAAAATTGAGATTTAACGCGATCATCCCTTTCACATATGATAGATCATAGAGCTCTATGTAGACAAATGATATCCTTGGCATATAGACTCCCTTGATCTTTTACCGAAAGGGTCTCTCAAATAGGTAAAAAGTGTGTGAACTTTTTCAAATGATCATAATTCACCCAAACTATATTGTTTCCATGAGATGATCTAGGAAAACCAGTCCTTAATTCTATGGAAACATCATCTAATTTCCACTCAGAAATGGAAAACTACTATAAAAGTAATTCATGATATTTATGGTCCTCCATCACTTACTAATATGTGGAACAACGGGTAATAATGTTGTCTATCTCCATATTCATATGAGGATAGAATAATTTATAAGTAATTTCAACACATCTTGGTGGCATTGGGTTGTACCACCAAAAATAGGGCAAGAAAATCATAAATCTTCTATTCAGCCATGTATGTTGGGACCCAAAAATTACCTTGAAGGAAACGGGTCTCACCCTCATCTATGATCCAACCAGAAGATGAATCTATATCTCAGATACTTTCCCTTTGGACCTAGCCCTCTAGATCCAAGAGTTACCTCATTCTTACCCATTCTAGAAGAATAGATTCACTAATAAATCTTAAAGGATAATATTCATATGATCATTCTAAACTAAATAATGAATCTTTGATAATATGATAGTGAGCTACCACACACCACAAGCCTCCTAAAACATATTCGTCTGAGACATATAGCTCATATAATTTTCTAAAAAAATTTCATTTCCTAGATTTTTAGAAAGCTCCAAATTGAAATATTTCAATTATTCAACGCATCTATGTTTCATCAGATTTAGATAATGCTATATAAAAATTTAATTGAGGGTTTTTTTATGGTGAATACCATAGAAATCTTTGAAATTAGGCACTATCTCGAACTGTGTAGATTGTTAAAACCCACATCTATATCTACGTTATGTGTTAGGTAATTTCACTTTTGAGGTCTAGACTGATGAGACATATATGCTATAAATCTATCTTCATTGATCCAAACAGCTCCTAGTACAATACATTATGCATCAAAACCGACAATATTACTCCTACCTGGATCTATAAAAATTAATATTGATGGTGATTTTTATATTCCCCTAAAATCCGTAAAAGTATTTTCACAAGATTCTTACCGCACAAATTCCACTCTCTTGTTATTCAAGACCATAAGAGTCATTTCAAGGTGTGACAAATACTATATGAAGAATATGCAATACTTGAATATACCCAAGAATCTATGAATATGAAATATTTTCTTGGGATGCTATTGGAAACTATAGCTCTCATCTTATCTAGGTCTACTAATACTCCTTTGTCTAAAATTATATAACCCAGGATGTGATAATTTTCAATCCAAAAGTGGAATTGTATATGATTATTTTAAATAACGTTCTCTCTTAGTTTATTCACAACAATATCAAGATATAGGAATGGTCGTGTGAAGTGCATGAATACACAAAGACTACCATGAATTAATCTATATATGGGTGGAAAACCTAATTCATTATATCCATGACGATATTAGGTGAGTTCATGAGAATGAATAGAATTACTAGGTACTCAAAAAGACTATTCATGCATTTGAACATTGTGTGAGGTATTTCTAAAGATCTTACATGCACCTGATGATAGCCTATCCTCAAATGAATATTTGAAAACATTATTTCTTTACATAGATAATCGAAGTGGTTCATTATTCAAGGAATTATATACTGGTAATTATCCATAAGATAGTTTAACCATCATTAACCCACAATGATATTGAGGATACCATCAACCTTTTTATAAAAATGGACTGGTAATCCCCATTGAGAAGTAATAGGTCGGATAAATCATTCATTATTCAATTATTACAAATGTTTCCTAAATTCTAGATGCTCCATAGGTTCTATGCTATATGGAAGAATGGACACTGGTGCTTCTCCAAAATCTATCTCAATGGTGAATTCAACCTCTCACATTGGGGGTAGTCTAGAAAATTAATATAGGAAGAAGTACAAAAAATGGTCAACTACATGAGGAAAAATAGTGGGTCGTAACCCCTGATCATCCATGAAAAATATATCAATATGGGTTATCACTATGCCCAGCACTAGATTCTCAAGAGAAAATCAAGATGCATGGATGTACCTTCTCCCATGTGCACATGTTCAACAACATATTTTGATATAAACATCACCTTAAAGTGATGAAAATAAACATGGCGTTGATAGTGAACTAACAATTAAATCTCGATAATTACATCAAACCCTATAATTTTTAGGATCAAAAGATTATAATTGAAAAGAAATCCTCCTATATTATGTTTAAAATCCTTAAAATAGTGAACACTCCTTGATCAGATACTCAAATGGATATCGAATGTAATCATGTCTTACTAAAAATCTATATCGAGTCATAGACTATCCATGATTACCTTATATATAAAAAATGTCTGATGAACATATATTCAACAAAGAAGATAGTAAGGTAGATACCACTATATTATTACTTTAATTGATAGATGGTATGGAGCTCTGCTCCTCTATCATATATTGTACTTCATGTAACTGGCCCATACCAAGACCCTTAGACACATCATGGAATCCTTGAGAATGATTGATCTAGTGGTAATTAAAATTCTTAATTCTAACTACCTTGAACTCGACCATCACCTTGACATGAGTAGCCAGTGGTATTCTAGCTACCTTCCCGGTGAGATATTCCTTTCTCTACACTATAACATGAGATTGGGGTAGATCCCTTCTCTATAGAAAATTATGGTAAATTTGTTTGAAATCATTTGATATTTCCCACTCTTCTCTATCCTCAGCATTCACCTGGGTCTCACATAGATTGGGGTTTCATTTGTCCTAGTAACCCGCACTACTGACATATTAAGAAGTTGTCAGTATATGTTGTCAGACTATTGTTACCCCCATGAGAAACCTCATAGAAATGTTTCTTTTTTCCCACCTAAAAGAACACTAACATATCATGGTTCTGAACTACTCAAGCTCACACCATCGGCTTCCCTTAAACTATACTCATTAATGAGGGCCTAGTTGACGATCTACAAAATAACCATCATTCAAAAGGCATTGAACTATGATCAGATGGCATATATCATCACATACAATAATTTCCTTACAATTTTAAGATAGTAACTTTCTAGATTTAGGTTGAAACTCTATAGCCTAGAAAAATGATTAGAATATTTTTTGATATACATAGATTCAAGGTTTGGGTTCATAAACACTCTATTCTGGTCAGAACATAGAAATGTGGAAGGAAGTAATCATAGATGATTGTTTTAGAATCTTCCTAGATCATATTTCAATGATGTTCTTCTTGGTTAATTACATCCCACCATCTTTTGGAAGAATCATGTAACATATAGGAAGATATTTTTACCCTCCACTATGTAGTTGTCTCTAGATTTTTGAAAATATAATGCATTTCCTCTATCCAAGACTCTACGACATGTGGTCCTCCATCCCCTAAGAAAGTGGGAGGATGCTGATGTTGAAACTCCCATGTCAAATCTATCATAGTCGAGGTAAGTCGACCAACACCTTTCATAGACTAAATTTTATAGAAAAATCCTTCTTGAAACTTTTATTTGGTACCCATATCAATTATAACTGGTGATTCCATAGGTAGAATTATAGGATGGATCATCAGCATATCATGGATCACCACATTCGGTGCATGATCATCCCCACATTCTTGTCATACGACCTGAGGCTTTTAGGGTAGAATAATTCTACAATTCCAGACCGAGATCTCTAAATACAATATAACTTTTTAAATAATTACAAATAGATAACAAGGATAAGTTCCCATCCTTCATATGATAAGATCATGTCTCTCTGCTTGTTCGAAAATATATGTCTACATGACAAGGAAAACTTCATATTTGGTCATAAGAATGTAAGATACTCCTAAATACAAACTACAATGTCTGGGTTTTGTTTTAGGTCGCATATCTAAGAATAGAGGTTCTATATATAGAGTTTCAATTTCAAGATATAGAGAAAAAAACTTGTTACATTAAAAATAGCTTCCCATTTAGCGATGACTGTTTAAAAATTTATCAATTAAATTATTCTCATTTCATAATCTACGCTTGAATATATAAATCATAGTTCAGAACCAGTATATCTGAAACTATCAATATCTTAGTATTGATAAATTAAGGTTTCAACAGAAATTTATGTTTGAAAACAACGTTTATATTAATGTAGGAACATTAATTATTCCAAATATATTATCCCTATAATAAATTCCATTACATTTTAATATATAATAATCTAGTCACTAACTATATATAGTAAAAAACATGTGTAAAAATTAAATATGTAATGGTAACATGTATGTAATATTAGTCATAATGTGCCTATAGAGATTCATGAGATGATAATTTCTTACATAAATATCCCAATGAATGTATTCAATTTCAATTACAACAATGATAATAATTTCATATGGCATGTCTATCACCCAATTGTGAAATTGAATCTACTATAATAGGTGAAATCAAATAACATTAATAACCCATGCTTTTTAATTTTGGTTCCCTATTACATTGATTAGCTACTCTTAAGCCCTTTCTTAATACCAATTTATATTTACTCCTACTATCATTTATAAAAAATAATCCATAAGATTAAATAAAAAAACTCATTTTATACCTTTTTGTAACTTCATGAACCGGGATCCACATAATTGGTGCCCAAATATAATGGATCCCAAGGACTCATGAATGCCTCCCCATATGCCATAGGATGTCGACTAGCTTTGAGAGACCAAGCTGGTATAGTGGGGAGACTATACCCTCCTATCAAAGTGGAAACCCTGAAATGAAAAATAAACAAACATTAGTGGAAGAAATAATAAATATATGGAATATTGTAAATAATTTAATAATAAATCTTGAAAGCATAAATTAATAAGAAAATTCGACAGTTATCAAAATCTCAGATGCTGAGTCAAATACATAATGACGTAATGGCATGCTGATATACAAAAATGGACATAACGAATACATGGGACATGAAAAAAAACCATAATGTACAAAAAATAAAAATATTTCAAAAATATTTCTCCTCTAGAATCACAAGTGTATGTTCATTCCTCGTGTCCCAATATCCATTTTATAAGTAAAACATATAAAGCATTTATAGCAGGGAACATTCCCATATCCATACTTGCAGACAATATGTCCACTCGGGCACCAAAGGCGGACTAGGTAGGGTGTGATATAAACTCATTAGTACACCACCAATGGTGTCCATAAATAATCCATACAGTGTAAAAATAAATTGTAATGTAAATGGAAATAAAATACAAACAATTTTGAATAAATAAATTATATTCAGCTCATGTTCCACCAGGACACCTGGACGACTCTACATGCATTGTCCTCAGCTGGAATATGTTTGATCTGAGTACCATATATATATATATAAGTAAATGTATATATATATAGTTATATATTGTATGCATATATATGTTCTAAGTACGTTCTGACATAAGTCAGGACCTACAAGGATATTTTTTTCAAGCCAGACTTGAGGCATAAATCAGGCATCCATAAAAATTATAATGAGATAAAGGCTATAGAATATGGTATATGAGATTAATATCATACTAATTGTCAGACATCACACCCCAAACTCAGGATAGGTGGGGTGAGACTTCATGCACAACACCTGAAGTAAGGGAATGTGTAACGCCATGGCCATCATCTAGATAACATTATAACGGTGAGAGACATCATGATCAACACTTGATGTAAGGGAGAGTGAAATTAAATTCTTAACAAGTCCCTAATCTATCATAAATAAATAATAATATGGCATCACCCCTTTTTATTACATATCTTTTCATTTCATTTTACAAACAGAGGATCCTTAATGTTTAATGTCTTGGAAATCAGGATCATAATACATGAAAATTACTTAAAAAATTCTTCTAATACACTTTTAAGGCTTCATCATAGATTCATATAAGTAAAATTACTGCATCTTATAACCAGGAGACATACATCAAAGGAAAGGGTGAGCCAAAGGCCCAGTATGGGAAGTAAGGGAATCAGTTTACTTGTGATATCAATAAGAACATAAAAACATAAAGACATGAGCAATGGAAGAATAGGAATATCAAAAAAATAGCATAACACATAACATTCATATGTGGCTTCAAAATTTCATTTATACATTAATGAACATTTAACCAAGGTACAACCCCGAGGTGTCATAATAATTACCAGGGTTATTCACCAAGGTATCGTGAAACTTATCATCTATATAGATAAATTCTTTACCCAATGCATTGGAGCGCTATCAGGGTGAACACTTAATATGTATTTACATTCATGTGATCTACATATATCAAAATAAAACATTTCGTAAATAACCCATATAGAATAAAAGAAATGGGTTTCATTTCAAAATCATGACGTTTTAAAAAGTATTAAAAAATAAGATCATTATGTCATTTATAACCCATGGAAAGGGAGTTATGGTTATATGTATGTCAATTCCAGAATCTAAAATATCTTTTCTATGTATTTATAAACACCCATAGAAACAAATTAGGTCTGGGTATTCATATAAATAAAACAATAGAATTTCTTGAGGGAATGAGAGATAAATTTTGTGACAAAATTTCTGCAGCATAACGGGTATATATAATGGTTTTAGAAAATAATAAAAAGAGATGAGAAAAGGGTCTCTGATCCATAAATGGATAATTATATAGTATAGAGACATAATAAAATATAAATAATATCATTTTGTTGAAATTTGGATGACATAACACAAGAAAATGAAACTTGAAAGGAAAGAGAAAATGTGATTTCTTTTATGAAAATTAGGAATCCTAACTGCATCACATAATATTTCAGAAAAACAATTGATGAGATAAGAAATGGTCACTCTTCATTTGGAAATGAAATGGACAGTAATAAAGAAATATAAGAACAATCCCCCACAAAAATATGGAATTATAAGACATAACATAAAGGGAATCATTATTTAAAGAGGAGGGTGAAAGGATCTCTTACCTTGAAGAGTAACTTTGAAAGCTTGAAGGTTGGGATATTGGGAGGGATGAGGGAACCTTGGGAGGATTCTAGAGAGTGGAGGGCAGATTTTTTATGAACCTAAAAGGATTTTATTGAAGATGAAGTGAGAGATGGGGTGGGTTTATATAGGAAAGGAGAGGGAATTGTTTATTATTTAGGTTTGGGACATCTCACATTAAACTAAACAAAACCACAAACGAGCCCACAATTTTTGCCCTTGGTTTCTACCAAAGGGGAGTGGAAAACAATATTTTATTAGGTCAATGTTCGAACTTATTAAAATAATAGGGTTTTTTATGTGGAGGTGAGTTACATTCTCAAGGAAAACAATTTAAAAAGACAAAATGTTATATAAGTCTTGGAGGGTCCACTAGAACTTTGTAAATAAAATTCAAAAAACCCCAAATTAAATTATTTTTACGTTAATAAATATATTGGCTAAACCTAAAGTTTATAGTATTTTATTACATCTCTATTGGGTCATTATGGTGTCATAAAATACATTATATATTTATACAGTATTTAATCTTTACCCAAAAAATTGACTATCTCATAAAATTATGAAAAATTAACCGTTGGATAATTTCAATGACACGATTCAAGAAATAATACAAATTTTATCTAAATAATTATATATATATGTTAGATTTCACTTTTAAAATAAAAACCAACATTTATCAAAAATTCATGTGTTTTGACAAAAATGGCTTCCAAAGCTTAATAAAACTTACAATTGCATTCATAAAATTATATGATCATTTATTTTTAATAATAATTAATTAAATAATAATAATATATATATATTATTAAAACATTATTTAATTAAAAAGACCATTAATTCATCAAAATAGATTTCTTAGTTGAATATTTAACTAAAAATACTATTTGGGTTTTAAAAACTATTTACAAAGTAACAATAATAAAATGAAAGTACATTCATTATTATATAAAAAATTAATGTACATAATCATAGTACTAGGTTCTTATTACATAAACCTTTAAAACACCTACGTAAGACCTTATGGTAAGGTGTGCGATGGTGACAGACTCTTGGGGTGGCTCGGATAACATTGCTCGAGTGGTAATCTCTATCAACTTCCACTTCTCTGATAGGCAGTTCTGCATGAGCATAACATATTCAAGCTCGTCTTTGGATTGGTCAAGAGAAAATCCCAAAGATGCAACCTCCCTTCCAAGTTCAGACAAATGGGCTTCATATGGGGAAAGGCTATTGGATGAGACCATCACTTCCTTTGTCTGGGTAAAGAGAATTTGTTAAAGCCTTATATTTATACTAATCATGTAATCACTATTCAATAAATATATTAGAAATGGTCATAATTTTTAATGGTATTTTATAATCCAAAAACATAAAACAAAAGAAGTTCATATGTTGTATAACCATTTCATATATTAAGACATTTAATTATATCAAGAGAGATTTTCATTAACAAAATTTTGGGTCGTTAAAATCTTTTCCCCTTAAAAAATTTCAGCCTCTATCTTTTAACCCATTACACAAAAAGATAAAAGGTGTTGGTTCTTCTGCCTCATAGACTCCTCTAGTTCCCAAGTGGCTTCTTCACAATTGTGGTTCCTCCACAACACCTTAACAATGATGGTAGTATTGTTGCGTAGAACCTTGTCTCTACGATCCAAGATCTCCACAGGCTACTCTTCATAAGAGAGGTCATGTTCTAGTTGTACCACCTCTGGGTTTAGTATATGTGAAGGGTCAGGTATGTACTTCCTCAAGAGATATACATGGAAAACATCATGAACTTGTGCATGATTTGGAGGAAGTAAAAACCGATAGGCCACTGATCCCACGTGATCAAAGATTTCATAGGGGCCAATATACCTAGGGGATAAGCTTTCCTTTCTTCCCAAACCTCGTCACTCTCTTCCAATGTGAAATCTGAAGAAAGACATTATCACCAACATAAAACTCTATGTCCCTTCGACAGTTGTCGGTAGAGCGCTTTTTCTGATTCTGAGTAGCCTTAATGTGTTGTTGGTTGGCATGGACTTTTTCTATCATCTCTTATACAATATCAGGTTTAATAAGATTTCTCTCACGAGCTTCATCCCAACAAGTAGAAGTTCTACATTGGTTCCCATATATAGCTTCATAGGGTGCCATTTGAATGCTCGAGTGGAAGCTGTTGTTGTAAGAGAACTCAACTAAAGGGATATGTTGATCCCATCCGCCATTAAATTCCATTGACCATGTTCTCATCATGTCCACAAGTGTGTGACTAGTCCTTCTAGCTTTACCATCAGTATGGGGGTGATAGGAAATACTGAAATTCAATTTAGTGCTCAGAGCATGTTGAAGAATCCTCCAGAATTTTGATGTTAACCTTGGATCCCGATCAAATACGATATAAAGTAGAACTCAATATAGCCTTACCACTTCCTTTACATAAATCCTGTAAATTTGATCAAGAGAGAAATATTCCCGAATAGAGATAAAATGGGCAGTCTTGGTTAGATAGTCCACAATAACCCATATCGCATTGTTTTATTTAGAATTTATTGGGAGACCTGTGATGAAGTCTGTAGTGATATTGTCCCACTTCCATGCTGATATGGGTAGTGGTTGCAATGCCTCTTTAAGAATTTGTCGCTCTACCTTCACTTTTTGATATACCAGGCACCATGAAGTGTAGTTACCAATATCCCATTTTATATTATCCCACCAATAAGGATCACGAAGGTCCCTATAAATTTTTGTACTTCTATAATGTATAGAGAAAGTAGAGCTATGAGCTTCATCCATCAGCTCCTTCTTTATTTTCAAAATATATGGAACACATAGTCTTGTATGAAATTTCATTACACCTTCGTGATCAATATTGAACTCAAGAAACTTCCCATCCTTCACAGCCTCAAACTTTTTCTGTAATAAATGATCTTCATTTTGAGATTTCTTGATCTTCTCTAGTAATGATGGTTGAGAAATCATTTGGTTTAAGGTTGATGATGTCCCTTCCCTTATAATTCCTATGTCAAACATTACTAGGTAATTGATCAAAGGATATCTTTGAATCCTCTTCATGGAAAGAACCACTAGATCTTTCCTGCTTAATGCATCAGCAACTTTTTTTTCTCTTTCGAGATAATAATGAATTGAACAATCATAGTCTTTAAGAAGTTCCAACCATATCTTTTGTCTCATGTTCAATTCCTTTTGTCTGAAAATATAATTAAATATTTGATGGTCTATGTATATATTACATTTCTCCCCACAAAGATAGTGTCTCCATATCTTCATAGAAAAAACTACTGTAGCTAGCTCCAGATCATGCGTAGGATAGTTCTGCTCATGAGTCCTCAACTCTCGAGATGCATAAGAAATAACTTTTTCATTTTTCATGAGGAAAAACCCATTGCCTTTCAGTGATTCATCGCTAAAAATAACGAATCATTATCCACTTGAGGGTAGTGTTAACATGGGTGCAGTAACCAATCTCTTCTTCAGCTCTTGGAAACTTTTCTCACATTCGTTTGTCCAGATGAACTTGACACCTTTTCAAGTTAACTTCGTTAATGGATTAGAAAGTTGTGGAAATTTTATCACAAACCTCTTATAATATTACGATTAACCAAGGAAACTACAAATCTTGATTATTGTAGTAGGTTGAGGCCACTCCTCTAACACTTTTTTCTTTGTAGGGTCAATTGTTATTCCTTCATTGGTAACAATGTGCCCCAAGAAAGCAACTTGTTGCAACCAGAAATCACATTTTCTGAAATTTCCAAAAATCCACTCCTTCTGTAGAGTTCTCAAAATAACCCTTGAATGATCTTCATGGTCCTTAAGACTTTTGAAATATATCATAATATCATCAATAGAAACTACATCAAAGTTATAAAGGTAGTCATTAAATACACTATTCATAAAATCCAAAAAAATTGCAGGTGCATTAGTCAATCTGAAGGGAATAACAACAAAATCATAATGCACATATCGTGATCAGAAGGAGTTTTTTGAATATCCTCTTTCTTCTCCATCAATTGATGATAACCATAATGAAGATCATACTTAGAGAAGAATTGAGCCCCACGAAGTTGGTCAAATAAGTCATAAATTCTTTGAAGAGGGTATTTGTTCTTTACTGTAATACCATTCAGTTCTCTATAATCAATGCATAGCTACATAGATCTATCCTTGTTCTTCCCTAAGAGAACTGGTTCTCCCCAAGGATACACACTCGGTCATATAATCACCTTCTCCAAAAGATCTTGGAGTAGTTTTTTTAAATTCCTCCAACTCCAAATTTTCCTTCCTATATGGTGTCTTTGATATCAGATGAGATCCAGGTATGATCTCAATAGAGAAATCAACCTTTCTTTCTGGAGGAGGTCTGGGTAACTCCTTAGGAAATACATAAACATATTCTTGGATTATGGGGACATTTTATATCCTTAAACTCTTATATCCTTTTTCTTATTCACTAATCAACTCCATAAGGACGGATATAGGGGTTTTTCTAGACAAGGATCTGGTTGAGATATCTCTCCTTGTAAGATAATTGTAGGTTTTCCATTCAAGACTACCGAGATTTCATTACTTCTGTATTTGATCTTAGTATTATATTTTGAGGGCCAGTCCATCCCTAGTATAATGTCAAATTCCAACATAGGAAAAGCTTCTCGATTTTCGATAAGATTGTGCTCACCAAAGTAAATACTGGAGTTTCAAAACACTGATGATGCTTGGATAATCCAACCAGAAGTCTTCAATGATAACTCTACTTTTAGGAAATCAGGGGTTGGTTCTAAATTCATTTCAAATTTTGAGGAAATAATGGAATTTGTAGAACAAGAATCAAATAAATTACTTTCTAGATTTGAGAGAGAAACAATAGTACCTGCTACCACCTCATTCGGAGCTTCAACTTCAGCTGTCGTGATAGAGAAAGCACAACAATTCTCCCTTGGCCTTTTCTGAGGCTGATGGTGGTTCCCCTCCATTGCCCTCGGATTTGGACAGTGATTGAAAAAGTTCCCAAGTTGTCCACAATTAATGCACTAGAAATCAGGTAGGCAATGCACCATCTTCCCCTTGTCGTTAGTGTTTGGATGTTGAAGTTTCACCTCACTATGATTATTTCTTGCAATATGGCAATATCTTCCACACGTGTATCATTTCCCACTCCTGAGAAGGCAGTTCCCTGAATTCTTCTTCCCACATTTATTACACATTGGATGTTGCACTTGCTAGCCTCATTTTCCATGATCAAAGGTCCTTCCTATGCTGGGATCCATCAATATCTTCTTTTAATTTGTTTTATGAGACCACTGCATCTCACAAAAATCCAACTCAACTTTTATTGCACTCTGCATGATCTCCTCATAGCTATCATAGTCTCAGTTGGGTAGATTCTTCCATAGATGAGGTCTGAGTCCACCAAAAAATCTGTCAACCTTGCCATTTATATCTATAAAAAGCATGAGGTGTAACATGAATGCTTTGTGAAGATCATCTCATAGCTTCCCATGGATTCATTCTCATTCTTCTTCATCTCAAGAAAATCCTTCTCCATTCTTGTTCTCATCGATCGAGTGAAATAATTGTTGAATAATATCATTCTGAACTCTTTTCACTCCATAGCATCAACTTCCACTCTTAGACTTGTGTTTTTAATCAGTTCCCACCACCGATTAGCTTCTCCTTCTAAGAGATAGATAGCCAGGGTAAACTTCTCTTGTTCAGAATAGTGGAGCACATAAAAGATCTTCTCGATAGAGCTGATCCACTGTTTGTCAATCAATGGGTTGATTGATCCATTGAAGATTGGTGGTCGTTGACGAATAAAGGCTTCAATAGAAAGTTTTTCCCTTCATGGTGAGATTTTCTTTTCTGCTAGACTCAAGTTATTTCCTATAATTTGAGTTTCTTGGTTCATCATTTTCATGAATGTTTCTATTCCGACTCCCATCAGAGGGTCGTCAGTGCATGGTCCATTGTGGTCACCATTTTCATAGTTCCTCTTATTTCCCACCATATTCTAAAATAATAAAACCTTAGTGAGAAACTTATTTCATTTAAAAATATTTTTAACTATCATGGATTTTATGTCATAAAACATCATGCATAAAAATTTACATTTCTCTATAATTCCTTCATAATGATTCATAAAAAGATTGTGATTAACAAATCATATCCCCTATGAGTGTCATAACCAACAGTGCAGTAAGGCTCATTGTCCTGCACCAGTTCTCATTCGATTCTACCTTAAAGTGGTGTTTTTGGGTTTTACCCCTATGTACATCTGTGCCAGATCCGCCTCTACTTTCCTGTATCCAGACAGGGATGTATTTGTTTGATAAACAACTTACTCATTACTCACCAAAATACTAGGAAGTTTTCTTATATTTAAAATTTTCTATAGGGTTCTTCCCAATTTTTTCATAGCCCAATTTCCATAAATAACTAAACTATCCTTTGATACCAACTATGTAATCCCTCCTTTTTAATACATAACGTTTCATTACATTTTACAAATAGAGGATCTATAAAGTCTAGTATCTTGGAAATCAGGAACATAATACATGAAAATAACATAAAAAATACTTCCAATCCACTTTTAAGGCTTCATCATAGATTTATCATAAGTACAATTACTACATATTATAACTTGGAGACATACATCAAAGGAAAGGGTTAGCAGAAGGCCTAGTAAGGGAAGCAAGGGAATATGTTTACTTGTGATATCAATAAGAACCTAAAAATATAAAGAAATGAGAATTGGAAGAATAGTAATATCATAAAAATATAAAATGAAACATAAATTGAATATTTTCCTACAACATTTCATTTAGACATTCATGAACATATCACCAAGGTACAATCCCGAGGTGTCAAAAAAATTACCATGGTTATTAACTAAGGTATCCTGAAACTTGTCTTCTCTATAGATATATTCTTTACCCAATGAATTAGAGAACTATCAAGGAACATCCTAAATATGTATTTACTTTAATGTGAGCCACATATATCATAATCAAACATTTCATAAATAACCCATAGAGAATAAAATAAATGGGTTTCATTTCAAAATCATGACGTTTTAAAAAGTACTTAAAAATAATATCATTATGTCATTTATAACCCATGGAAAGAGAGTGAGAGTTATACGTATGTCAATTCCAGAATCAAATATATATATTTTTTTTATTTATTAACACCCATATAAACGAAATAGGTTTGGGTATTCATATAAATAATACAAGATAATTTCTAGAGAGAAAGAAAGAAACATTTTGTGACACAATTTCTGCAGCATAACGACTATATAACATGGTTTTATAAAATAATAAAAAAGAGAAGGAACAAGGGTATCCCATACATAAAAGAATAATTTTATAGTATTGGGTAATAATAAAATATAAATAAGATCATGGTGTGGAAATTTGGATGGCATACCACAAGAAAAGGAAACTTGAAAGGAAAGAGAAAATGTGAATTCTTTTACGAAAATTCAGCAGCCTAACGAAATCACTTAAAGTTTCAGAAAACAATTGATGAGAAAATAAAGGGTATCTCATTATTTTGACATGAAATAGACAGTAGTGAAGATATATAATAACAAGCCCCCACATAAAAAAATGGAATTATAAGACATAACATAAAGGAAGTCATGACATAAAAGAGGAGGGTGAAAGGATCCCTTACCTTGAAGAATAACATTGAACGCTTGAATTTTGGGACATTTGGAGGCTTGAGGGAACCTTGGGACGACTCTAGAGTGATGAGGGTAGAGTTATGACGAACATAGAAGGATTTTAGTGAAGAGGAAGTGGGATATTGGGTGGGTTTATATAAGAAAGGAGAGGGAATTTTTATTATTTAGGCTTCGGACACCTCACATTATCCTAAACAAAACCACAAACCATCACATGGTTTTTTCACATGGTTTCTACAAAATTAGAGTGGAAAACAATATTTTATAAGTTCAATGTCCAAACATCTTAAAATAATAAGGTTTTTTATGTGGAGGTGAGTCACGCTTTCAAGGAAAACAATTTAAAAAGACAAAATGTTATTAAGTCTTGGAGGTTCCACTAAAGATTTGAAAAATAAATCAAACAAAACAAAAATCACATTATATTAATGGTAAAATATATATTGCTCGAAACTAAAGTTTATAGTATTTTATTACATCACTATAGGGTCATTATGATGTCATAAAACACATTATATATTTATACGGTTTTTAATTTTTACCCAAAAAATTGACTATCTCAGAAAATTATGAAAAATTCACAATTGAATAATTTCGATGTCCCGATTTGATAAATAATATTCCTTTTATATAATTAATTTTCTAAATATTTTAATTTTAACTTTTAAAATAAAAACCGACATTTATTGAAAATTCATGGGTTTTAACAAAAATGGCTTTCAAACGTTAATAAAAATTACAATTGCATTCATAAAATTATATGATCATTTATTTTTAATAAAAAATAACTTAATAATAATAATATTATTAATTTATTAAAAAATTATTTAATTAAAAAATTCTGTAATTTGTCAAAATGTATTTCATAGTTGAATATTTAACTAAAAATAATATTTGTGCTTTAAAAAAAATTAGAAAGTAACAATAATAATATGAAAGTACATTAATTATTATATAAAAAAATTATGTACAAAATCATAGTACTAGGGCCTTATTATATAACAATTTAAAACAGCTGCATAAGGCCTCAGGGTAAGGTGTGTTATGGTGACAGGCTCTTTGGGTGGCTGAGATAACATCACTTAAGTGGTAATCTCTATCAACATCCACTTCTCATGTAGTTGGTTCCACTCGATCTTAACATATTCAAGATCATATTGGGATTGGTCAAGAGAAAAGACCAAAGATGCAACCTCCCTTCTGAGTTCTGATAAATGGGAATCATACGGGGAAAGTCTAATAGATGAGTCCATTGCTTCCTTTTCTTGAGTAAAGAGAATTTGTTAAAGCCCTATATTTATAATAATCATGTGATCACTATTCAATGACTATATTAGCAACATTCATAATGCATAATGGAATTTTAAAATCCAAAAACATAAAACAAGAGAAGTGCATATGTTGTATAACCATTTCACGTATTAAGACATTTAATTATATCAAGAGGTATTTTCATTAACAAAATATTGGGTCGTTACAAAAAAATAGAATACTAATTATAATCATAATAAATTTAGGGATCACCTCATAATAATCATAGTTATCAAGATCCAAAATAAAAATGGTTGTCAAAATTCATATACTCAATTTATTAGAGCATTCATCACATGGAGACGAATTTACATCCATTATCATTCATTTGGAAAAAATCCATTTAATTACTCATGGAAAGTAAATTAATATTCAAGAAAAACTACACACTTATGAAGTTATTTGAATAGAATGGAAATTACACAAAGTGGAAAATTCCATTTACAATTCAATAAAAACACTAAAATGGTGTTTGGTCCATTATAGAATTATATATGATAAATCTTTTCACTCATTTCACACAATGGGGGGGAAATGAACAGTGTAAACACCCGTTGATCACATAGTAAGGGTCCAAAGAATATAAAAATATGAATATAATTAATGAGAAACAAACAAAACATTTTGAGGTGATGTATGAAAATTGTTGGCATGCAACACAATGGAAGAGCTATGAAAACATCATGAAATTTAGGGAAATCATCTAGAGAATCTACTTTCTGGCCATAGATTACTCCTCATCCAATATCCATTATAGATTTCAAGTAGAATAGAAGAAAAAAAAGATTGGGCTGAATCCCAACAAATAATAAAAATGATCTCGCACCAAAATAGTGAATCCTTGGGAAGAACCACTAATAACAGAATAAATATTATTATAGATATTACCTATGTGGTTCCAATATGACAGATGACATTTAAATCGGAGTTTAGATGAGTGCATGGAATCAATGCCAACTCATAGAGGAGGAAGATAAAATCTAAAAGTAAAAATGGGATTTTTCTATCCACTAGAGAGAAAATAATAGAGTGTGGAGGTTTTATTATTAATTATATGAAATATTTACATTTACCCAAAAACCCATGGATCGCACCGGTTGGCTGCACAGTCATCCAAATTCTGTGACAACCATCCAGTAGGTTCTGCCTACAGAAGGACCCAACATAGGCAAGCCACATAGTTTTGCTAATCATGACAAGTTCATGCACAAATAATTTATCCAAAACCCTATAAAAATAATATGATCATATTCCCTGGCTTTAAATTTGATGACCCGTCCTCTGGGGCCTATTTCATGACTACCCCAAGCCTGCATTCCATAGGCCAGGGGCTAGAAACTAGCACCAAAGGCATAATTCCCTAAAACTAAGAAGGGATTGGATTTATAATATGTAAACACACACACAAGAAAGAACACAACTGGATATGAAACACCAAGTAAAACTGTATAGAAAAAGAGGGCTAAGAGTAAAACGGGGCCATAATACAAGCCCAACAGTATAGTACAAGAAACTGAAAGTACAAGTAAAACTGAAGAAAAAGGAAAACGGCAATTGGGTCGTCCTCCGAGGTTCCTACCTAAAGGGTAGGTACAGATCGACTCCTTAGCACTCTTCATCTGTCTGTCACCTCTGTGTACCAACTCTTCGTAAGGTCCACCTCTGGATAACATCCGTTCCTAGTACACTCTTCCTCAGTCAGCATTGTCCTTCGTCTGCACCAAACACAACAAAGTGTGGGAATAGCCCGTGTAGGGGTGAATATAAATATGCTTAGTAGGGAAACTGAGATCCTAAATGTCCCACAAAATCCACCAAGGATAATCCAAAAATTATGAAATCAATAGATAACCCTACTTAGGTATGTGCCCATACATATACCTATGTTATCAAGTAAACCATCTCCATCATGAGGAAAACACAAAAAAACTGACTTAGCTCAAACCAGGATTTTATTCTTGGGGTAGTATCAAGTAACATCCCCAGTAACATTGTTCAAACCTCGGCTACTGGATAACTCCTCCTCTATCAAGTACAGTGGGCCTTCTGCGACACGACGTAGCATCCCACTAACCTTGGACTGTTGAGGTACTCCTCCTATCGAGTACTGTGGGTCTTTTGTGTCACCAAGGTCCTCCTCACCATGGGTCTTCCATGTCACCAAATAGCTCCCCCTCATAGCCTGCTCTGGTACTCCTCTTGTTGAGTAATATGGGTCTACCATGACACCATGGATCTCCCCAATGTCGGTCTTCCACGACACCAAGGTTCTCCCCAATGGGCTAGTCGAGTCACTCCGAGTCGAAGTGATCAGAAGTCGTTAGGTCTCATCTAGCTACTAAGTCTCTGCATTATGCTCGCTCGTCTCTAAGTGGATTCGCTCCACATTCTACTGGTCGATAATGCAACTGTCAATAAGTCCCATGAAGAATTATCTCAAAGTTCTACCACATCAAAGGGGTCTCAACGTAACAGACGTCACGTCAATCAGATGCCTGGTCTGTGGGTTAGTAGCCTTTTAGTCCCGGGGGCTAGATTGGATTCGTGCTCAATCCTACCTGACTATTTCCCATATCAAACCAAAACTCTAGTGGAGTATACTCAAAGGTACCCTCTCGCTACATGATTTATAGCATTGCTGAAGGTTCATCAAACGGACGTCCGGTGCCAAAGTTATGGCGAAAAGAAAGTAAACGCTCATAATGGGCTTGGGTCCAGTCCGACCCAGTCGAAACGACCCTGCCCGACCCGGATTGACCCTTTGAGTCTATCCCGTCCCAGCCCATGATAGTTATGAGGGTGGGTAATTTTCCTAGATGGCATGGACCTTCCACGGTTTGGGGGTCCAGCCATGGGTCGACAGACCGAGCGCAGTTCAACGGCAGTTCGGTCAGGAGGGTGGAGCAGCTCGGCTCAGCGGCTGTGCGGCTCAGCTCGGACGGTAGTGCGGCTCAGCTCAAAAGGATTTGTGTCTTGGCTCGAAAGTGTGACATGGCTCAGTGGCGTGGCTTGGCTCGGACGGTGGCGCGGCTCGGCTCGGACAGCGGCGCAGCTTGACTCGGTGGTGCAGCAGCTCGGCTCGGCGTCACGGCTCGGTAGACAGTGGACGACGGCGTGGCTCAGCCCAGACCGCGGGTCGGCCGGGGCGGCATGGCCATGCTACGGGTTGGCTAGGGTAGCATGGAAAGGTCATGGGGAGGCAGTGTTGTTTCCTCTGTCATCTATGTCGCCTTCCTCCACTTCGAAGAACACACCAAAGAAGAATTTCGGAGGGGTCGGGTCGTGTTTATTTGGTGTGCACCCTCAACATTTAGAGTGGTAGCAAGTGGTTCAAAAATAATGAATCATGAATTTGAAACAATAATCTTCTGCAATTTTTGATCCCAACCCACACAAGAAAAGAAGGGAGTACATGGAAAGTGATAAACAATTAAGAATAAACCCCTACCTCATTTTCGTGATGACTTTGGCACAAGGAGGTAGTACGGTTGTCGATTCATCGTAGATGAATATTTCCCACGTCAAAAGATGTTTCGAGTAAGAATCTCGAAGTTGAGGTCGGAATTCTTCGTTGGTGGAGTGTTCTTCGTGGAAGCACGCATTCTTCGTTGGAGAGTTTTCTCCCCCCACGATATCTCTCTCTCCTTTTCCAACAGATGTTCTCAAAAGAAGATTCCACCAAAATAAAAGAGATAGACAATATAATAAAAATTTTATCCCCAATTTAATCGTTGGCACAATTCAAATTGGATTATATAAAATTGGATCAACTAAGTGGTGTGTTGTCATAATTAAGTGGGGGAGGGTTGGCACAATTAATGTGGAGAAAGCTCAAGAGGCTCATCCACATTGATTTGGGAGTTGAAGAGGTTTCCCAACATTTATGAAGGAGTTATGTTTTTTAAATCAATTAAATGGGGGGGTTTCAAGGGGGTTTAATCCGAGGTGGTCCCCACCACCATAACCTCTCATGGGAGGTAAGAATCGGGCGGTCCCCACATCCATATCCTCTCATGGGAGGTTAAGTTCTGGTAGTCCCCACCACCAACTTCCACAAAGAGGTTGGTTACAACAAAATAAAATAAAATGTGCATTTATTTTATTTTATTTATTTCCACGAAAAACCGAGTAACTAACTTTCACACTCAACCAACTCTTGTCAAGGTGAAAGTATTCTTAAGTGAACCCTGGAACTACAAGTTCAATGATGCCCTCAGATTTTACTTCCGAGCACGAGTTCAATGGTTAGAAACCCCCGCTTTCATGTTTAATAAACGTACCCAAACAAAACTTCAGAAATTCATTTTGGGCACTCCGGGCCTGGGAATCATGCACTGTTAATTTTCACAAACACATAAAATTACCATTTAATTAAAAAAATTACATGGAAATTCTGGGTCCTTAAATTCTCCCCACCTCATGGAACTATGCCCCCGTATGCTACAACGCAAACTAGGAAAACAAGTTGGGGTACTGAGCATGCATCTGAACCTCCAGCTCCCATGTGCTCTCCTAGAAGTTCTCGTGTTGCCAGTGAATGCGCACCAAAGGTATCAACTGTTCATGAAGTACCTACTCCTATAGATCCTCAATCTCTACTGGAACCTCCATAATAGTCTCCCCATCATTGATGTCTAGCTCTTCATGATCGATGATGCAAGAAGGGTCATGCACGTAACTCCTCATCTGGGATACATGGAAGACGTCGTGCACCCATTGCAACTGAGGTGGAAGAGATAAGTGGTAAGCCACCTAGCTAACTCTGTTGAGGACCTAAAAAGGTCCGATGAACCTTAGAGATAACAATATGCCTTTTCCAAATCTATCTAGACCTCATGGTGGTGAGTCCCGTAGAAACATGTGGTCTCCATCATCAAACTCAAGAGGTCTCTATCTCATGTTAGTATACGACTTCTTCCTACTATATAAAGTATTCATCTGCTCCTGGATGATCTGCACCTTCTTTGTGGTAGCACGGACCATCTCTGGTCCAACGAGTAATAACTCCCCAGGGTCAGTCCAGCACAAAGGTGATCTCCAAGGTCACCCATATAATTACTCGAAAGGTGGCATGACTATGGTAGAGTGATAGATGTTGTTGTACACAAACTCCACCAAAGGCAAGTGATCCTCCCAACTACGACCAATGTCGAGGACACAAGTGCGGAGTATGTCCTCGAGGGTCTGAATGGCCCGCTCAGTCTGTCCATCCATCTGAAGATGGAAGGCGGTGCTCAAATGAAGATGCTACCTGAAAGCCTCCTACAACCCCTTCCATATCCAGGAAGTAAAACGTGTATCACGATCGGAGACAACCATGGAGGGTAATCCATGTATCCATATAATCTCATGCACATAGAGGCATCCCAATCTCTCTACTGAACCTTTCTCTCTAATCGGTAATAAGTGGGCCGACATGGTGAGTCGGTCGATGATGACCCAGATAGAGTCATGTCCCCTGGATGTACATGGAAGTCCTATCACGAAGTCCCTAGATATCCTATCCCACTTCCACTCTAGGACCTCTAAAGGCGGAACCAATCCTGTTGGTACCAGATTCTCCACCTTCACTTGCTGACAAGTGAGGCACCGTGAGACAAACTCTGCTACTGCTTTCTTCATTCCTGACCACCAGTGCTATCGTCAGAGATCCTGGAACATCTTCTCCACTCATGGATGTACCACTGAAGAGCATGTGTGCTACTCCCTCAACACATCCACCTAAAGTGACACTGGTGCCATGGTACTCCCACTAAAGAGGATGACGTTCTCCCCACCTTTAGAAAATCCATCAGGTGCATGCCCTGTGGATATCTGAGCATGTCGAGCCTCGTAGTCAGCGTCCCCACGTTGTGCCTCCCTGACTCGCTGAAGAAGTGGGGGAGTGACTGTATGAGACTGAAGAATAGTTGATCCATCACATTCTATAAAGGATATCTGTAAAGTGGCTAGCTGCTCGGTCGCTTCTCCTAGCAGGTGTATACCAGACCTCCTACTGAGTGCATCTGCGTTAACATTCCCCTTCCCATGAGTATAGACTATCTCGAAGTCATAGTCTTGGAGGAACTCAATCCAACGTCACTATCTTAGTTTTAGTTCCTTCTAAGAGAAGATATACCTAAGACTCTTGTGATCAGAGTACATGGTAAAATTCTCGCCCATCAAATAGTGTCTCCACATCTTCAAGGTGAAGACTACTACTACTAACTCTAGGTCTTGGGTAGCGTAGTTCTTCTTGTGTTGTCTCAGCTGTCGAGAACCATTTGTGATCACTGCCCGCTCCTACATCAGGACACATCTGAGCTCGGTCCTTGATGTGTCGCAGTAAACTACATACCCTACGTCCTCCTCTATAAGCCTCAAGATGGGGGGCACTAGTCATCCTCTGCCTCAGCTCCTGAAAACTCCGCTAGCATTTCTCTGACCAAATGAATGGTTGCCGCTTCTTCATCAATGGTGATAGTGGTGTAGCAACTCTAGAGAAGTCTTGAACAAATATTCAGTGGTATCCATTCAAACCCATGAAACTTCGTACCTCCATCACACTCCTGGGTGGCTCCCAAGAATGTACCACCTCAATTGTTTCTAGATCCACTACATCTCTGGCCTCCGATATGACATGTCCCAGAAAGTGAACCTCTCGAATCCAAAACTGGCACTTTGAGAGCTTACCTTAAATCTAGTGCTCTCAGAGTGTGTCCAGTACCACATATAAATGATAGGCATGCTTCTACTTAGTAGTCGAGTGGATTATAATTTTGTCGATGAAGACCATTATAAATAAATCAAGGTATAGCTGAATGACCTTTTTCATGAGTCCCATGAACACTTCTGGAGCCTTGGTTATGCCGAATGGCATAACCAAGAACTCGTAGTGGTCATACCAACATCAGAAAGTTGTCTTCTGCACATCCTCATCTCGAACTCTGAGTTGGTGATAGCCTGATCTGAGGTCTATCTTCGAGAACCACTGTCCTCCCTTTACCTGATCAAAGAGGTCTTCAATCCTCGAGAGTGGGTACTTGTTCTTCACGGTCACCTAGTTCAAGCGCTGGTAGTCAACACAAAGCCTGAGCTCCCATCCGCCTTCTCGACGAATATTATCGGGGTTGCCCAAGGTGAAACACTGGGCTGGATGAAACCCTTCCTCTGAAAGTCCTCTAGTTATACTCGCTGCTCACGAAGCTCCGTGGGAGCCATCCGATACGCTGGTGTAGATATATGTGTCGTCCTGGGGTACAAGTGCATGGAAAAGTCCACCTATCTGTGAGGAGATATACCCAGAACATCATCAGGGAAGACATCCGCATATTGTTCCACAACTATAGGATAGCTTGGACTATCCAAAACAATAGCTCTGAGGGTAAGGTTATCCAACATATGAGTGATCGGCCGCACTATCCTCCGGATAATTCCATCCTATGCTGCAAAGGCTCCCTTCTCACCGGTGAAGGTAAACATGCTCCCATCCATGTGGACACACCACACTTTGTGCCTAATACATTCTATCTGATCATGGACTATAGATAACTAGTCCATACCACAGATGACATTGTAAGGCCTCGACACTGCTACTAGAAGATCCCATCTGAATCTCTCTCCTCCTAGAGTAAGCTCGCACTACCAGAACTAGTTAGTAATCATGGAATCTGCTCTCATAGGACTCTCTAGTAGTAATGGTCGATCCAATGGCTCAGTTGGAATCTCCATGCTCTGAACAAGGGTAGAGGAAATGAAAGATTGACGGGAACCTATATCTATAATTACTGGAGCTAAGGTGGAGTACACAGTGATCGTACCTCATATCGTCCCCAGAGCACTGTAATTTTAGGCCTCAGCTGTATGGAGCTGAGATCTCCCATGTCCACCTGCTCCCAGCGGTCAGGGTGTACATCCTGGTGGTGGTGGTGGTAACATCTCAAAATGTCACCCAATGCCCACTGCACGATCATCTCCTTTGCCATGTCAGTCTTCTCCCGGTAGACTACCTTGATCGAGCCTTTGTCTCTCCATGGGTGGTTCTTCGACCGTCTGCTGATCATCTATACGGAGGGTCGGACAGTCGCGCGCCATGTGACCTTACCCACCACATGTGAAACATTGCCCGCTCCTAGCATGTCTGTCTCTACCTCGGGTTCCCCACAAAACCGACTCTAGATCATGTGGTCATCCAACTATAGGTCTAGTCCTCTTGGAACTCTATGACGTTTGTCTACTGCAAGCTACAAAATAATCTTCTATGTGATGACTGGTAGTGGGTCTCACTGCCAGTGATTGCTCACCAAGAAAACTCTCCACCAAGAGGGCTCTCTCTAACACCCCCGCCTACGTCAGGATACTGAGTGAGATCACCAAATCCCTGATCTCCCAGATAAGCCCCTACTCAAAGGTTTGGGCCCTGAAGAATAGGTCCTGCACCATATCAGTTGAGCAGTGTGAGAGGTCATTTAACCTCACTGAGTACTGAGCCACAGCCATGTTTCCCTACTTCAGATGAATTAGCTTCTGAATGTGCACTACGCGAAGAGTCACTGGAACAAACTCTGCCTGAAGCAGGCTCTCAAAGTCTGCCCAGAGAAGCATCACCTCATTGTGGACCTGGATCATCAAGCTCGACCATCTTACCGCTACATCCAGTAGAAGGATAGCATTAATAATCACCATGAGATTAGCTGGTGTCCATACCAGTTGGAAAACTATCACCATAGCCTCCAGCCAATCCTCAGCCTCCTGTGGGTCTATCTCTCCCCTAATCCTGGGTGGCCTCTGGATCTGTAACTCATGTAATGTGCTCAACTAGCGTGCAAAATCTACTACTAGGGCTGGTGGCATTGGTGGCCCAATGGGTAATGGTACATCTGGTGCTTCAACTGGTGCCTTTACTTGAAGAGGACCCTATACCGAGGCCTCATTGCTTGGTGGGATATCTATGGGTACGACTATGAGAAATCTAGATAGCTGTCTGGGGGGAGGCATTCTGAAAAGAAACAGGTGTGATACAGTCAAAAATTCTTACCTGGTGAGCTGACCTGGTGAGCTGACTTAAATAAAACTTTTAAAAACACACACGCAATCATTGTTTTCATGCACTAAGTCAGAAATCAGAAGTCAGGGTCCTGGTGTACAGATACGTCGTCCGTTGCACCAACACTTGACTCCATGAACTAAAAACCACACTCACTACACTAAACACTATTGATTCACTGAAAAGATCAGAGTGATATGTTTTGTGGTAGAACCTACCCCTCTGATACCAATTTTTCACGACCCGTCCCACTGGGGTCGTGTCATGGCTACCCCAAGCCCACCTTCCACATGCCAGGGGATGGCTACTAGCACCAAAGGCGTAATTACCTAAAACTGGGAAAGCATTGCCTTTATAATATTTAAACACACACACAAGAAATCACACAACTGGATACTAAATTCCAAGTAAAAATATATATAAAAAGTGGGATGAAAGTAAAACGGGGCTGGAATACAATCCCAACAATAAAGTAAAAGAAACTGAAAGTACAAGTACAACTGAATAAAAAGGAAAACAGCAATTGGGTCTCCCTCTGAGGTTCCTACTTGAAGTATAGGTACAGATCATCTCCTCAGCACTCTTCGTTCATCTGTCTCCTCCATGTACCGACTCATCATATTGGTCCACCTCTGGGTACCATCCAGTCCTGGAACTCTCATCCTCAGTTAGAATTGTCCACCGTCTGCACCAAACACAATGAAGTGCGGGCATAGCCCGTGCAGGGGTGAGTATAATGATACTCAATAGGGACCCCGAGACACTAACGGTCTCACAAAATCTACCAAGGATAATCCAAAATGTATGAAATTAACCTAAAACACTACTTAGGTATATGCCTATACAAATACCTAAGTTATCAAGTAATCCACCTTAATCATGATGAAAACACAGAAAAACTAACTCATCTCAAACAAGGATTTTATTCTAGTGGTATTATAAAGAAAAATCTCGAGTCACGTTGTTGAAACCTCAGCTGCTGGAGAACTCCTCCTCTATTGAGTACAGTGGGCCCCCCCGCGTCACCAAGGGGCTTCCCACTAAACTTGCACTGTTGTGTTACTCCATATGTCAAGTACCATGGGTCTGCTGCGTCACCAAGGCGCTCCCCACAGTTGGTCTACCACATCACCAATGCACTCCCCTTCATAGCCTTCTGAGGTACTCCTCCTGTCGAGTAATGTGAGTCTGTCGCGACACCAAGGTACTCCCCACTGGGCTAGTCGAGTCACTCCGAGCCGAATTTGTCAGTAGTCATCGGGTCTCAACTAGCTACTAGGTCTCTGCACTATGCTCACTCATCTCTGGGAGGATCCTCTCCACGAGATATTTCTCGATAATCCAACTATCACAAATTCCCACTAAGAAGTATCTCAAAGGTCTACCAAGTCAAAGGGTTCTCAGCGTAAAAGACGGTGTGTCAATCAAACGTCTGGTCTATGGGTTATTAGCATTTT
The DNA here is from genome assembly GCA_963277665.1 of Viscum album. NCBI lineage: Eukaryota > Viridiplantae > Streptophyta > Magnoliopsida > Santalales > Viscaceae > Viscum > Viscum album. Next base: position 1,473,888,584 of record OY728158.1, read on the forward strand.
AGTCTTATGGGCCCGATTGGATTTGTGCTCAATCTAACCTAAACATTTAACATCTCAAACCAAAACACTGGTGGAGTATACTCAAAGGGACTGTCTCGCTCTAAGATTTCTAGCGCCACTGATTGTTCGTCAAACGGATGTCTAGTGCCAAAGTTATGGCCAAAACTAAAGTAAAGGGTTGTAGTGGTCTCGGGTCTGATCCGACCCGGTCGAACCAACCCGGCTTGGCCCTTTAGGTTTGTCCCGGCCCAAGGTTTGGCCTGGCCCACGAGAGCCATGAGGGTGTCAGAATAGCCACAAGGGCTCAGACTGGCTGTGAGGGGTGGACCGGCCGTGGGTCAGTGGACCGGCCGCAGTTCGGTGGCGGTTCGGTCAGGAGGGTAGAGCGGCTCATCTCAACAGCATGGTTCATCTCAACGGCAGCGTGGCTCGGCTTGGATTGAGGTAATTCTCTACGGATGGTGGTGCAGGTCATCTCGGATGGAGGTGGGGCTCAGTGGTGGGTGGCGCGATCGGCTCAGATGGCGGCATGGCTCGGCTCAACGGCAAGGCTTGGCTCAGCTGTGCGGCTTGGCTGGGATAGCAACGCGGCTCGGATCGGATGGCGGCGTGGCTCGACTCGGTGGCATCGCAGCTCGGTTCAGTTGCATGGCTCGGTGGATGGCAGCACGGCTCGATGGATGGTGGCATGGCATGGCTTGGACCACGGGTCGGCCGGGGCGGCACGACGAGGTTGCGGGTCGGCCGGGGCAGCGCGGCAAGGACATGGGTGGCAGCGTCTTTGCCTCCGTCATCTTCATCACCTTCCATCACTTCAAAGAACACACCAAAGAAAAATGGTGGAGGGTTCGGGTCGTATTTTCTTGGCGTGCACCCTCTGCATTTATATTGGTAGTAAGTGGTTTACAAAGAACAAAGCATGATTGAAAAACCATAATCTTCCACAATGTTTGTCCCCAACCAGCACAAGAAAAGAATGGAGTACATGGAAAGTGATAAACATTTAGGAATAAAACCCTACCTCGTTCGCTTTATGACATTGGTGTAAGGAGGTAGTATAATCATCAATTCTTCATAGATGAAGATGTCCCACATCAGAAGAAGTCCCGAGGAAGAATATCGAAGTTGAGGTCGGCGTTCTTCTTCGGCAGAGCGTTCTTCATGGAAGAACACATTCTTCGTTGGAGATTTTTTCCCACCAAGATCTCTCTCTCTCTCTCTCCTTTTCCAATGGATGTTCTCTGAAGAAGATTCCACCAAAATAAAAGATATATCCAATATAATAAAAAGTCTCTCCCCAATTTAATCATTGGCACAATTCAAATTGGATTAATTAAAATGGGCTCAACTAAGTGGTGTGTTGGCATAATTATGTGGGGGTGTGTTGGAACAATTAATGTGGAGGAAGCTCAAGAGTCTACTCCACATTAATGTGGGATTTGAAGAGGTTTCCCTACATTTATGAGGGAGTTGATGTTTTTCTCCCAATTAAATGGGGGTTTCAAGGGGTTTTAATCCTAGGAGGTCCCCAACACCATATCCTCTCATGGGAGGTTAGGCTCGGGCGGTCCCTACCACCATGACCTCTCATGGGAGGTTAAGGTCTGGTGGTACCCACCACCAACCTCTACAATGAGGTTGGTTACAACAAAATAAAATAAAACGTGTGTTTATTTTATTTTATTTTATTTATTTACACAAAAAACCAAGAAACCAACATTCACCCTCAACCAACTTTCATCGAGGTGAAAGTCTTTTTAAGAGAACACTGGCACTTCAAGTTCAACGGTGCCCTCATATTTCACTTCTGAGTACCGGTTCAAAGGATAAAAAAACTCACTCGCACGTTTACTGAACATACGTGAACAAAATTTCATAAATTCATTCCGGGCAATTTGGGCCTCAGAATCACATGCCGTCAATTTTTGCAGACTCGTAAAATTCCCATTTGATTTTTTAGAAAAATTACATTGAAATTATGGGTCTTTACATTCACAGTTGCAAATGACTATGCATCTCCATGCTCTCCTTAGAAACACCCTGCATGGTTAGGGGAAACTATGTACACTAGGCTACATAATTTCTTTTAACAGTGTGGAAATTCTATTCCTCCAAATTCTAGGGTTTTGGGATCCTAACAAGCTACGAACACCCTTGATGCCTACATGACTCCATTATGTAAAACTTCATGGGAAAATTATGGAATTTAATCCAAAAAAATAATATTTACCAATGAAAAATGTCAGGTTCTCTACATGATTCATCTTCTAGTCCTAATGTTGCATATCCCAAGAAAACCATCATACATTACATGACCACCCAATAATAGTATCATTTTTCCCTATTTTTGTATATGAACTAAGAGTGTATGGATAACTGTGTTTATTATATCAATCACATGCTTCTTAACATCAAGACCAAATATTCTTTCATAAATAAGTGATGCCTTTCCTTGGAGTTATATATTTATAAATAGAGTAATAATCCAAAAAACATGAGATATAGATTTAATATAGTTTTTACCCATTTAATGACATCCTCAATCTGTAAATGATGATAGGGTGACTCAAATGGTGGGTAGTAATTCTATATGAGTTAAATATAAAGTTTTTCAACTTGAAGGATTTCAATGTCCAAACACTTGATTATTTTTTGGATGAGAATATGACCCCTAAGGATATACCCCTAGATGTTGAAATACCAAATTATTCCATTATATCTACTTGTCAATCCACACCGTGATGGAAAATTCACTTCGATAGTGCCTCCTAGAGCCTAATAAAGAGAAGACTCAAGAACCAAAAAATCAACATAGAATATCTTCATAACTCCCCTAACAGGCCTCAAACCATACTTATTCAATTTATCATAATATTGTAAAAAATAATTAATTTGAGTACCAGTAACTCATTACTGGTCTGATGTTGTCCCCAAATATTAATGTCCCCCATATACATGGGAAAAGCAGACTATGTGTTGGTATTCAAGGATCAATGGAAACTACGGTGTCATGAATCAAGACCATATCACATTGCTCGTGTGAACACATTAGATGAAGGATCATTTCCTTTCCCATTCTAAGGAGTCTATTGGTCCCTATTCCTAAAATGATGGAAAAAATTATTTTTAAATCGTAGAGGCATTCTTTGTAGAACCCTACCAAGATGACTTGGTAATTCATGTGGTGCATCATTGTGTCATCTCTCCCTTCACATATGACAAAGAGGAATGACATGTAAACTATAATTTCACTAAAAACTCTATATTATGGCCTTAAAATACACCATGTGAAAATGAAATACCTTATTAGGTAAATAACATCATCATGTCACTCCAACATATTACCCTCCCATTAGACCAGGTTGAGTGTGAGAGAACCTATTCATGTGTAGTGAGTTTTACCCTCTCAGATGGATCCAACCTAGAGAAGATTATCTATTAGTGTGTATTTGTCATAATCCTTATCCATTTTACCTAAAATAAGGATATTCCTCGTGTCTTATAAGTTGTATATGTCAGATCATGTGGGTTATTTCATGAAAGATTAACACACTCTAACCAACCATGAAGATTAGGGTTCTTTTGGCCCCCAAAAGTTCATGAATTTATTGAGTTGACCATGAAGTCTCTCATGAATTCTAAATCCAGGCCAACATCTTGCATCATCCAATTGAGTTTTGTGATGTCACAAAGTACTATTGGACATTTTCTATAGGGTGAGTTTATGTTATAAGCCCTTATCCACTGAAAACTACTTGGTAGTGAAGGTTCATCCTAACTTCCGCTAAATTATTTTCGATGTGGGAAGAATATTCCCCCCTCAATGTGGTAAATTATTGATCCATGAATGAGATCATGTTATCCCAAATCATCCATTAAATATGGATTCCTCACACTATTCACATAGAAATTGACAACAAATTTAGATCTGTTGAGATGAATAATATCTATGCCAAGTACAATATCTTGTACAAAAACACCTCCCACTATCCTATATAATAGAATGGGATGATCAATAAATTCGAAAATAACTGACTCAAAATTCTTGAAAAAATAATGGGGTGAAAACAAAAATATTTTTCAAAACATGGCCCTTAATTCTCTATTGGTATATCAGAAGATAACCATAAATTGATCCAATGAAACCCTATAAACCCTTAGGTGGATAATAGAGGTATTGATACCTATAAATTTGAATATAAAATCACTTAAAATGAAAATTTACAATTATTAAATGATATATAGTAGAGATGAGGTTCACTTTATTGAATTGGAATCCCTCGATGAGAGTAGGCTCTAGGAAATACACAACCCCAAAGTTCATCCAAACTCAGGTTTGTTGGAATTCAGAAAAATGTACATATCCACTCTATCCTTTAGGTTTACAATTTACTTTTATTGAATATGGAAAGTATACTTAGGAATAATCCTAAAAAATTATATCCTAATGGGATGGACCTTACGTCATTCATAAGGTCTACTCCAATAGTGTGTACTCATTGATCACCATGTATGGGGAACATATTACATCTCCCACAAATGATAGGTTCATTATGAATTATATTATGTGACCCAACATTTAATCTCTATTTTATTATTTTAATATTTAAACAACATCCTTTTCACATGACATTAAACTATGGGACAACATATTTGTTGCATGATGACAAATTACTGGAAAATGTCATTGCCCTGTGACATTAATATGGGTGAAACTCCATCCTCACTATATGAAATTAAATTTTATGTTAAACATTATAGATTATGGGCCCTAAATTACATGTTCCAAATCCCTATCAAATAATGATAAATTATATTATGATTTTCCCTTAATTGAGAGGAACACTTTTTATGGTTTTGGTCTCCTACGATGTCACTTCATAGAACTATGTATGAAATGATTTGAAAATTCCTAGGATAAAAAGAGACACTAAGATATTACCCCTTGTTCTAGGCCAACCACTAATATTCATCATGTTCATTCCCTTAAGAATAGGTTCAAATGTTTCTCACTAATATGAACACTCTATATTCTCAAAGACATGGTGGTGTTACCATATAACAATTAACACTCCCAAAAAATCTCTTGTGTTCATCTCAACACTTTGATACATACTTCATTTGGATCCTAATAATTATCCATGTCTTAATGGGTTCCCCTACAATGATGATGCATGGAAAAGATAGGAATTCCTCCCATCCATGGAACATGCCTAGTCTTATGACAAGTGATGGTCCTCATGCTTCCAACATCATCAATGGTCGATCTAACATTTTTTCACCCCTTCATTGATCAATTTGTTTGTGGAACATATATTTCTAATATGGTCATCAATCATTTATCACCCATTTATCACAGCCTATTTTTTTAATATCACGGTGTCACCTCTCTATGCATCGACACACGTTGATTAATTAAGCTAGTGTCATTGGGATCCTCCATAGCTTTCTTATCTTAGAACCTATCGTGGGATCCCATGTGAAAATAATCTTCAAAACCACTCCATTTTCCCCACACCAAGCATTAAAAATGTGGGATTATGAGTATGAGTAAGGTCTTTGTGTAATTTTCGAGACAAACCACTACCTTTGGTCCCAGCATCATGATATTAAACATTGTGCATCCCATCACAAAGAAATTTATTTAATAATTATGTAGGCCTTCATGGTCATCCATTCATATAGGGTTTAGAAATTCCTTCACATGATGTAAAATTATCTAGATCACCTCAATGGGTCCAAGAATCATGAAATTATTCCATGTGTAGCTCATTCTAGAGATACATGTTTGGTGTCAGGCCTCCTTGACCCAATACTTACATTGTGTTCATATTAGAGAAACATTTCTGGAACAGTCCACTTTGTTTCTTTTCTAAGATCCCTGAACATAAACTAATATAATCCCACTTGAATCGAAAAATATGACCATAAACTATTTATGATAATCAATGCCCATGATCCTAAAACAACATCCCCTATTTATATGAGATCACTTATTCCATTAAAGAGTTTTTTTGGGTTTGAACTAGAACCTCTCATCAAAATTGGGTATGATTCACTATAGTTGAATAGGTTATATCAACCCCTCTTGTCCAAGAATATTGAATTTAATTATATAAATATGGCCCCTTGAATATTATCCAATCATGGGTTCGCATTGCCAGTAGTTTTTCACTAACTAATATCCCCATTCATTTCATCCTTACAACATGATGTTAAATGGAACAATTTTCTCCCCATTACATGACATTAAACTATGCAACACATTGATACCTTACTCGACATGACAACAAATTATTTTTTATGCACCTTTTGTACCACCTTCTATAACATTGTGTGGATTGATTCCCATTTTATTGGGATATTTCGAGGTTCTTGGATATGCTATCTCAGAACCAACTATAAATTATCCCATCGCTCACTCTTTTTTTGGAACTTCTAGTTCAATTATCAAACATTAGTTCCTCTTTTCACACCCAAAACTTATGATTCTCATATGGGGTGGTCAAAGAAATATGAACTTAAACAATGTGATCCCCATTAAAAGAGATGTATATATAGAATAAAGGATCTCACTCCATCCATTCATATTGGGTTTTTATTAAATTTCATGCTACAAAGGCTTTACCATTATAATTATGGTGTGACTATAATTCCACTATATTCTATAGGTAAGAGAAACAAAGTCCTATCAGGTTGAGATTATCCAAAATAAATCATAAGAAAAATCAGTCTTATACTAATAAATTTGCATATTGGAATTCGGAAAAAGATAGGGGAAATGAAATCAGTACAAAATGAAGGAAACTAAGGCACAAAAAAGCATCAATAGGTCAAAACTAACAATTGTTTTGTTCATATTCATGTCAAAAGTATTGAATCCACAAAAATCCCCATAATTCTCAAAGGATAACCTGAAATTCAATTTTAGAATGGAAAATAAAATCAAACAAAACTATAAAAATTAAAATTATTATTATAAATCAATGATAAGATAAATTCACCATCGGAATGTAATATACCAAAAGGGGAATGTGAGGAATCCTCAAGAATATTCATACATCACAAAATCTATAGGATCATTGATCTTTTATTCGTGGGTGGTACCAATGAAAATTGATGTTCTTTACAATGTCACTTCAGTATCATGATTAATGTGACCTCATTTATGCAGAAGAAATTGATACAACCATGTTCATCTATTGATTTATCATTCTAGAACATGATAGAAAAGATATGATAGCTCAAAATTTCTGAAAATGATGGATTTAATCATTATTGAGTCTAAAATTCACTTATATACTTATTATATACATTCTAAAAATTCAATTCAGTCTATGGAATGTTATCACCATAATTTTAAATCCTCTATAACGCTTATGACATATTTAAACATGACAAAAGTTTATGGCACATTTTATCCATAACGTATATCACATTAACATGTTACATTATAAAATAAGAATAATTATCTCAGCTTTTATTCTCCTTAAATAGTTTATCAAACCTTAAACATATGATGTGCATTTGAAAATTACATTTTCTCATATTAAATTTTTTGAACAACCATATTTTGAATACCTTCAAAAATGAATTCGATCATTAGTATTCTAAATACTAATTATATAATGTATGTTCATTTACTTTGGATCATTCACACAATCACATTCATTAGACCCTAGGTGTGGGTCCCACATTATATTGTACTCATATTCATATGAATAGGTGGAAATGTTGGATACACAGAGAGTGAGACCATCAAGGTACATGTCTTGATAGCAGTATGTTTTACTAATAGACCAAGAGGGAAATTTAGTAACCCATCATGGCCCCTATGGAGATAATGAAGTTCATTTTTACAAAAATCTTATATGAATAATATCACTTTAATACAATCTATTTACCTCAAGATATCTCATATGGATTGATGTGTTGGAACCAAGGATGTATTTGCTAATAATGAAGGTTTGTTTCTGATTGTTTCCAATCTTCTCATTTATAACTAGGGAGTTTGAAAAAAATATGGTTGTAAATTTGAGGATGAAAGTAGTATTGTAGGAGGCGTAGTTTCCGAGTGTTTGTCAAATTTATGGGCCTAAAAAATTTGGATTTAGATAACGGTTTGCAGTGATGGTACGCAATGAAGGTGGGCAGTACGAAAAATACTCTCGAAAATGGTTCACAGCAATGGTACGCGGTGAATAGATGTAGTATGCGGACCGACAGAAATATGGTATATCGAAGGATAATAGTACATGATAATGGTTCACAATTTAGAAGACTGCAATATGTGGTGGAGTCTAACAATTCACATATGGAGTTAAATTTATAGTGAATATTGTCCCACATTGAAAATTTGGGTAAATCAGATTACCAAAATTTATGGAGCTATGTTTCTATTTAAGGAGCAGTAATTCCCTTTGTGAAGTGATGAGATTTGAGATTAAAATTTTGGGAAAAAGTTTAGTAAATTCCAAAGTGGTATATAGAGAAGATGACAGTATGCTGAGAGAATCATCCACGTAATTAAAAATGTTCGCAGAAGAGAGAATGGTTCACACAGGAATCTCTCACAGTACTCTGCCGAGTAAGACAATACGCAGAGAAGGACGGTGCATGGACGAGTGGAGTAGTATGCGGAGTAGGTTATTACGTGGAGAGGGACAGTTCATTGATTTGATGTATGTTATGAAAAAACAGCTAGATGGTATGTGGTTTCATCTGGACGTAATGCGAAAACAGTAGAAGTATGCAAAAATAGTGGCAGTATGCTGAATCAGCAGTAGTATGCAGAACACCCAAAGAAGCCTGAAAATTGTCCAAATCAGTTTGAGAAATTAATTTCAATAACATATCAGTGTATGGGAAAATAAATTACATCGGTTGGTGATTACAGGTCTTCAAAATATCATCCATTTACATTTGAGGATGCATGATCTAATGATAAACCATTGAAGAGACCTTCAAGTCATTAAATTGAGTGAAAATTCTTCCAACACAGTGAGAAAGGGGGAGTCAATGAATGTGATCTGAGGGATGCCGATTTCTATTACTAAAACCATGTAAAGGTAGTATGCCTGGCATAGAGTAACTATTTGGAACTCTTTTAATCTACAACTTGTAATGATTAGGTACGACTGACACACTTTTAGTGTATGATACTTGGACATATCCCTTAGTTGTGAACCTTGTAAAATTGTTGGGTCATTACTTTTCATGTGAATATTTTTTTTCTTAACTTTCTATTCAGATGGTTTTAACAAGTTTCTAATAATTTAGGAACAAGATCCATTAGTTTTAAAGAAAACATTGACACCATGATTCACCCCACCCCTCTCTGGGTGTTCTAGGGTCCTTCAAGTGGTATCAGAGGATAAATGTTGTTGGTGTTGAATCTGTCTGTCATGGAGAATCCAGTTAACTTTAAGGGAGTTCCCCACTTATATGTAATTAATTTTGAAATATGGAAAACATGATTATATCTCACCTAATATCTCTTAGAATTGAATTCTAATTTTCTACTGCACAGGGAATATAGGTTACTGATCATTCAGGACTTTTGATGATAGATACAGACATGAAATTTCTTGATACTCATGGAAAATCACAGAATTACCTCATTGAAACCCATTCTGATAAGATTTATCTAATGGTAATGAGGTTAAAATCTACCAAGTCAATGTGGGATTAATTAGATAGTATTTATGAAAGAGATAACAAAGTGAAGGAGGCAAAAATTAAAGTACTAAATAACAGGTTTGAGGATCTGAATATGCACCCTGATGAGAATGCAGACTCCTTTTTCAATCAAATTACTGATATTGTATGAGAAATTTGAGGTTTGGGAGAAGATATAAAATATATTTACACAGTGAAGATAATCTTGAGAATACTTCCACCCCTTTACAATGTAATGGTGTCAACCCTTGGGGAAATAGATCACTCCAAACTCTCAGTGGATGATCTTCTAAAAAATATATCAGTTTGTGAAATGAGAATCAAACAAGAAGAAGTCATGACTCTTGTGAGTAAGGAAATGGCATTCAAATCCATGGACGAACAAAAAGTTTCAGGAGAAATCGGTGATGAAGATGATGAGGAAAACCACACTCCTTTTCAAATTTCCAAGAATCTCAAGAAGGGAACATGGAAATTTAAAGGCAAGCTACCTATGCATTGTTTTTTCTATGGATGAGTTGGGAACATTTCCTCTTAGTGATCAAGAAAATTTTGATGATGAAGATATGGAATTTGAAAACATAGTGAATCATCACAAAAGTTTATTCAAAAAGGGAAACTTCAAATTTGAAAATAAAATAAAGAAGAAGTGGATTGTCTAAGAGGAGGAAGATGATGATAATGAATTATGTGAGGAAGAAGAATAAGAATTTAAGACTATGAACCATGCCTCTATTATGGTTTCAATTGATAAGTCAGAACCATTGATTGATAAAGCTTGAGATAATCAGTTCACTTCTAATGTTGATCCCAAGATGAAACATAAGGATGCTTTTAGAATGCTTGAGATTAAATGTAAGTGATGCAATAAGTAGAAATTAATAGAAGAGGATTCATTAGAATATATTGATTACTGTAAGTGGAAATGGAACGAATGGAAGAACTGGTGAAACTAAAATAATTAATTATTTAACGGACTACTGATTCTGTGAAACTAAAACTCATAATTGAATAAAAAGAAAAGGTCATCAATGAACTTACCTCACGATTGGTAGAGAAGTACAATAATGTAGAGGGAGTTGAAAAAGAAGTTGTTACTCTGAGAACTAAACTAAAAAGTGAATCAATTTCAAAAGAATCAAAGAAAGAAATACAATTTGTAAGGATCTCAGATGCTGAGCTACTGGGGAGAGAAAAATATGGTTTTTATGGAGTTGAAATGATCTTGTGTGATCAAATACCCGCATTCATGGGAAATAGGGTAAATGGTTTTGATGTTTAAATTCCAAATTCTATAAATAAAGTAATCCATAATAAAAGAAAGATGAAAGTTGATCATGTTAAAAAGCCACCAAAAGTTCTAAAAATAATGTCGTTAAATCAAACTGAATGTAGAACTGATGATTATTCTCAAGTTTCCCTAAACGATAGGAAGTCAAACTTTTTTCTTAAGGAAGAAGGCATGAGTAGAAATAGAAGTGAGAAGACATTTCCTTTCATGAAGCGTTCGTTTTGTGGATATCTGGGACATACCATGTCATACTGAATAGAGGAATAGAGTTATATGAGTGGGGAATAGTTAAGAGTTCAACAAATGAGAACATATCAATTTCCCACTTCTTATAAAAGAAATAATTTCTATGGATTTTTTTTTCACTGTTCTAACATTGGCCATAAATTTGTGTATTGAATGCAGAGGTATGAAAGGAGAAATTATTTCAATGATTAGAGATGATTCAATAACTATTAACCATACAATGTTTCTATTTCAAATAGGTTTTCTCTTTTAAAATATGAATAACCCATGTAGATGGAAGGGATAATTGAAATACTACTAGTGTCCTACGCTCAATCCAATATATCATGGAAAGAAAAGAGGAAAATTGAAAAGTAAATTTTTTTAGAAGTAGAGCTCAAAGCTACAAATAACAAAAACACATATATTCTTGATAGTGGATTTTCATCCCATGTGACAGGTAATGGGTACCTATTAATGTATGTCAGGAAAAAGGTTTATGGAATAGTGAGGTTTGGTGTCGATGGATCTTTGAAGATAAAATGCACAGAAAGTACTTAGCTAGCTAATAGAGAAATGAAGAAAATTGATGTCTTGTATATAGATGGTCTGCATCACAATCTTCTTAGTGTGTTTCAACTTTTGAACTTATATCTCGTTGTGACATTCAATTAGAATGGTTGTACTATAAGTTGGATGTCTGGGAATTCTCTCATGAAAGGCTGTAGAAGAGAAGTAAACTTATATCAGGTTGATAGCAAAGAGAACATTTTCTTCCTAATAGTTAGAGAGGAAAATAACTTATGGCATCATAGATTGGGGCACATAAATTATAATGATATGAAAAAGATATATTAACTAAATATATTCATGGATATCCCTAATCTGAAGCGTGAATGTGAAAAGACATGTGATGCTTGCATGAGAGGGAAACTGGTCCATTGTTCCTACTGAACAAAGAAAAAAAGAGCATCAAATCTCCTTGACATCATCCATACAGATATATGTTGACTGATAAAATATTCTGTAACGCATGAAGATAGGTACATTGTTCTTTTCATATATGATTACAGTATAATGGCAAGTTTGATCATTATACACAGGAAGCGACAAGTGATTGATTGTATGAAAACCTATCTGCAAATCACTGATAATGATAATAGATAGAAGATCAAAGTATTAGGGTCTCATAATGGATGGGAATACACATCCATTGAATTTTAAAATTACCTAGAGAAGCACAGGATACAACCTTAGTTGGCAGCTGTTAGAACTCCTTAGAAAAATGGAGTTGTTGAGCGCATGGATCTACAGGTAAATAGAATGGACAGAACTATGGTGACTGAGATTTGTATTCCTCAACATTACTAGATTGAGGTAGTACAATCTGCAATGTATATTCAGAATCGAACATTGATACATATGTGTGAAACAAAGACACCATATGAATTGTGGCATGCAAGGAAGTCCTCTTTTAAATATTTTCATGTTTTCGGAAGAAAATTTTTTATCTGAAACAAAGAATAAAATCAAGGAAAGTATGGAGACATTGTAGATGATGGAATATTTCTTGGATACTCAATGAACAGAAAATCCTACAAGTGTTTCAATAAGCACTTTGGATGAAACATGGAAAGGAGTTATATAAAAATAATTTAATAGAAAAAATGAGATTGCTTTAAGGAATTATTATGTTTATGTGATAGAAGATGATACATAATGTGAACATTGAAAAAATTATAATATAGAGGTAGAGGAAGGTATAAAAAACTCTCGGGATTCACATTATGATGGTTACTTTGAAGAAGAATCAGAAGAGGAAGCCATTTCTCTAGAGAATTTAGTAGAACCCCAAAGAAGAAATTGATGAGCAGAGATTGATCAGTCCAAAATTATAGGGGATCAAAATGCACCAACAAAGATAATGAGAATGAGGAATAATGAAAAATCAAGAATTATATCAGTTTTGGAACCATCCTCATTTGAAGAGGCTACAAAGGATAAGTCATGGGTGAAATCAATGAATGAAGAGTTAGATCAGATTGAAAAAATTACACATGGGATCTTGTTAAAAGACCTGAAGATCATAATGTGATTGGCACGAAGTGGATTTTCAGGAACAAATTTGATGAACATGTAAATGTGATCCAAAATAAGGAACACTTTGTCTATAAAGGATATTCACAAATCAAAGGCGTTTCTGTTGAGGAGACATTTTCTCTTGTAGTGAGACTGGATTCAATCGGGCTATTTCTTTCCATAGAAATACAAAGAGGAAATAAATTATATCATATGGATGTCAATACTACATTCTTAAATGGAGTATTGGAAGAATAAGTATACATTGAACAACTTTGTGGGTTCCTTAGTAGTAATGACGAACTGGAGGTTTTCATATTAAAGAATGCTCTTTATAACCGCAGGTGTGGTACTCTCATTTGGACTCTTATCTGAGAAATCTTGAGTTTAAAAGAGGAGGAGTGGATCACAATCCCTTTGTTTTTTTAGAAGGTGACATGGATTGGTTTCCCAATCCATGTCAGAAGGAATTTATTAAATAGAAAAGTTACAAGGAATTCTCGAGGTGTAAAAAGCATACACTATCTAAAAAATAGAAAAATACCAACAAAAGTAAAACATTACAAAACATGGTATGAACCTTCAAAAGGCTCCAGAATAAGATCTTCATGAACTTACAATAGAGAGAGATCAGACCAAGCATGTCTTCAGTGTTCTGCTACCTCATAATCCAGAACAAATCAGCTCATCATCAAGGCAAGGTCGCAACCAAACAGATGTATGAAAAGTCAAGTAAAAATGCGAACTCGAGCATTCCAGCTAACTCAAACCTTTAACATCAGAACCAGAGACAGAAGACATCCTAAGAGAGCTTCAAAGAGATTTCAAATCATGCTGCTCATCAAAAATCATCCTAATCTTGAACTCATCCCATAAAAAGAAAACCAAAAGAGCTTAAAGGAATCCCAACAAATCAACATCTTTTTCACTGTATAGAAAATTTAGAGTCCATGCAATATTGGAAGTACATGCTCAAAGGAAGGTTTAGAAGCAGTTCCAAATCAGAATTATTAAAAGTACATAAGCAATGAAAAAACGCAGTCAAATATATCTGAAGAAGTAGTCAACAGGAATTCTGGAGTGTTAGTATCCTTCTTCTCCTCGAAATACCTAGTTCAACTTTATAAAATGTTTCAGTAGAAATTTCACCAATTTTCATTTTCTCATAGGCCAATCCTTTTTTCCCTTCCCAATGAGCATCAAATTTCTTTAATTGTTCATCAAGGGAGATTTGTGGTGTAATCTCATTAGCCTCGTCAGCTGGAGTGTCTATCTCATTATTGACAGACTTAGTGGTATTGATAGAGCGAGTGGTGATGGTTCTTTCCATCTGTGAGTAATATCTCCTTTGCCTATTTTTCCTAGGTTTTGGAGTGATGTATCCATCTTCATCCACCATGAGTATTTTTTCCTTTCTGGCCATTGATTTCAAGAAATTCTCCTCTAATTTTCTAGTCGGGTCTTCTACTTTGTGAGGAACATCACTGGTTTCAAAGGATTCCTCCTGTTCAGCCCCTTGGGCTTCCTGGGTTTGGGTGATCATATCCTGTTCCTTAGCCACAATTATAGTTTTAGAATCAGCCCATGTGTTAGAGGGTTCCAGTAAATCAGGAAGTCTGTCCATATGAGTAGAATCCTTTTCTGTGGAAACCTTAACAGCATTAGTAGAATCTGTCTCTTGGGGATCTAGATCTTGCCTTTTATCCAAGTGCACTACTTGAACAGAGTTGTCCATCTTCTTTGTTGAAGTGGAGGGGTAAACAGTTTTCTCTTTTTCCACCTAAGAGGACTTAGTGACCTCTGTCCCTACTGGTCTTCCAGATCACAATCCCTATGTGAATAGCTCTAAATCGGATCAGTTCATGGTATTGCTATACGTGGATAATATTAATTTTGGTGGAAGTAGAAATGGATTAGTGATGAATTTCCCAATCACATGAAATCAGAATTTTAAATATCTATGATGGGTGAACTCATATACTTTTTACGGTTTCAGTGTCTTCAGAATAAGGATTACACAGTCATTTTTCATGAAAATAATGCAAGAAATCAACTGAAGAAATTCAATATGCATGATTCCAAACCAATGTCTACTCTGATTGTCATTGGATCAAAGATCATAAAGCATGAGGATGGTACTTCTGTGGATCCCACCATGTATAGAAGAATCATTGGAATTCTACTGTACTTGACGGAGACACTGGTACATATTGTCTTTGCAGCATTCCTTACAGCCCGCTTTTACAGTATTCATAAGGAAGAACATATGGAATTAGTGAAATAAATCATCATATATATTCAAGTTACACATAATTATGGTATATACGTTGATGGAGGAAGATATAGTGAACTATCAACATTCTTTTTATGCTTACTGGGCTAGATAGGTAGTAGACTGAAAGTATACCAGTGGTGGAGCATTCTATATTGGAAAAAATGTGTGGGATGGTTAAGAAATAAATAGGAAATTAAATCACTTAGTCTTACTGAAGATGAATATATATATCTATGACCAAGTCATGCACTCCATTACTTTGGATGAAGCAACAACTGAGTGACATAGGTGACTAGGTGAAACAACCAATAGTGATTTACAGTAATAACAAGAGAGGAATTGATCTTACTAAGAATGATGTTCATCATTATTGTATGAAACATATTGAGATTAGATATCACTTAATCAAAGAAAAAGGTGAACATGGTGTGATCAAAATGGATCATCTGAGATCTGAGGAGAAAGTGGCTAACATTATAACCAATACATTGTTAGTGGTTGTGTTTGAGAAGCATTGGTTGAACCTTGGTATTCAGCCACCTCCCAGTTTATATGGAAGATAAGATATTCTCCTCTCCCAAATTGTTTTAAGTCATTTTAATCTATTTTTGGATATGATTCAGGTTTATGGGGGGGATACGATCCTAGGGGAGCATGTTTTTTACCAAAAAAAAAGTCAAAATTTGGTCCATTGGGTTTATTGCCAATGGGGGAGAATGGATAAATTCAATAGATATTTTTCTATTTTTTTCTGGTTATGGGAAATATAGAGAATAGAAAAAACTAGAAATGAAACTTTGGGGGAGAAAAGTAATGGATGAGAATGGATAAATTCAATGGAGAGTTTTCAATTTCTTTTTGGTTATTAGAATGTTAGTTGATAGAAAAAGATATAAATGAAACTATGGGGGAGAAAATTAAAATCTGAGAACTCAATTCATGTCCTCTCTCTTGTTTTCTACATCAAGCAATAATCATGTAGACTTAGAGTAATGGCTGAGTTGTTTCTTGAATGTTCTTGTTTTGATCGTGGCAGGCAAATTAGTGAATTTATCTGGAGACTGAAAACAAACCCAATGGGGAGATTTTTGGAACCAAGGTTGATCATTACTAATAATGGTGGTTGGTTTGTGTTTGTTTTCAATTTGCACAAATATGACTAGAGATTTTGTAAAGAATAGGGTAAAATGTTTGTGACTAAAAGCAGTATTGAATGTAGCGTAGTTTCCCAATGATTGTCAATTTTTGGGGCCTCAAAAATTGATAGTTTGTTAATGGTTCACAGGGATGGTACACGGTGAAGGCATACGGTATGAAAAATGATACCAAAAACAATTCAAAGTGATGCTACGTAGTGCAGAGATGCATTATGTGGTTCGATAGACATACGGTACGTGATAACGGTTCATATTTCAGAATATTACAGTATGTGGTGGAGGATAACAGTATGCATAAAGAGTTCAGTTTATAGTGAATATTGTCCAATACTGAAAAATTGGGTATAATATATTACCAAAATTTTTAGAGTTATGTCCCTATTTAAGGAACAGTAATCCCCTTTTTAAGTGACAAGATTGGAGATTAAAATTTCATGAATAAATTTGGTGAAATCTGAAGAGGTACACATAGGAGAATGAGGTACGTGGAGAGAATCATCCACGTAAGGAAAACATTACACGGAAGAGAGTGTGGTTCCCATAATAAGATCACATCATACACGGAGTAGGACAGTGGGTGGAGGAGTGGATCAGTATGTGGAGTAGGGAAGTACACAGAGTGGGACAGTTCAATGAACAATTGGATGATACACGGAAATAGCTGGATGGTACATAGAAACAACTAGACTATACGTGGAAATAACAGTGGTACATGAAAATAGAATTAGTACGTGGAAATAGAAGTAGTACACTGAACACCCAAGGAAGCCTAAAAACTGACCAAATCAGTTTTGAAATTAATTTCCATAACATATCAGTGTATGGGAAGATAAACTACATATGTAGAAGATTATAAGACTAAAACAGAGAATCTATTTACAGTTTATGATGCATGATCTAATGCAAAACCATTCAATAAACCTTCAAGTTGTTAAACTAAGTGAAGATTCTTCCAATTTAGTGAGAAAGGGGGAGTCAATGGAAGTTATCTGAGGGATGTAGTGTGTTATCCCTAAAAACTTATAAGTGCATCTGGCACAGAGTAACTATGCTAAACTCTTGTAATCCACCACTTGTGAAGATTCTTGATTTTTGGTATGAACAACACACTTTCGGCATATGCTCCTTGGATGTAGCAGTTAGTTGTGATACAAGTAAAATTATAGTGTCATTGAATTCCATGTGACTGTTTTTCTACAATTCCTCTTTAGATAGGTTTAATAGTTTCCTACCAATGTGGGAATAAGATCTAGCGGTTAAAAATTAAGGTTGAATCCCTGATTCACCCCTCCCCTCCTAGGGTGTTCCAGGGCCCTTTAGGATGCACACTAGTGTTGTTATTTTTTTATAATTTCTATATGTCATGATTCTACATATAAACATACCTTATGGTTTCATGGTCATTGATTTATTGAAGGAACTACCATAATGGCCAATCTAGGCCCATGAGATATCTCTTCCACATCTCAAAAGAAAAAATTTATGTCTTGATCATTCAACCAATTCCATACAACCAAAGACACACCAAACGTAATCTATCTTAGAAAAAATTCAATATCATGGTTTCTTCTATTCATAAATTTATAATGAGATGAGGAATCATACTGGGATATGCCTATCTTTTGTCACTCTAAATGAATCGTTTTTACCAGTATATACCAATCCAATTTTTACAGTGCATGGTAGTTACCTTTTTTGTCCCCAAGTTCAGTAAACAATGGACAAAGGACCTTATGTTGTGGGAAAACCCCTCAAGGTATCATTGATGCATTTTTAGGTGACTGTGTTTGTTGAAAAAGAAGCCCTATATGTCATCATTATTGACAAAGTAGACCATGATGTTCAATTTGTTTAAAAATTAGGGTTTTCTTATTGAGTTATTGGTTTCAATAGATGTTATTGACAGTCCATGATTGATATAAGAACCTCAAAAAAAGTAAAAATGGATTCCCATGTTTTTTTTTGGGTGCACAAGGTGTATATGGCGATAGAGGATCAAGAGGATGGACTTGCACACTGGGATGAGACTTGCATGTGGTGATCAGGGTGCCTAAAATTCTTGAAAATATAGGGCTACCCCTCCTCATTTTACACAAAGATCAACACTTAGGGAAAATTTGATCTCTAGTCACACAAGTAGGTTTTGAATCACAAGTGGTTGTTTTGGCGTGTAAGTATAATGTTATTCATAAGATTCATGCCAATTGATACTTTGAGGCCAATATTGGTTTGGTATTAAAATATTGTGATTCTATCATGATTTTTGTTAAATAAGGGAGTGTCGTGCAAGTAGTTTGGTGACATTTGTGCGCCAGGCATAGAGAAGTGTGCCAGTCATTCTACGATTGCGCGAAAGATGTAAGATTTCTCTGTACACATGTGGTAAAGTTATTTTCAGAAGTTAATTAAATTGTGACTTCAACAGATCATCTACATAATAAGTAATATTGATTCATTTGTGATAATTAAAGGACCTAAAAGTCGTTAAAATGTGAGCAGATCTTCTAAAGATGTAGTGAGAACACTTCTGTTGAGAGAGCAGTGAGTTTTCATATTGTGAGTGGTTATAGAGTTGGGGGGATTGTGAGTTCGCTCTGAACATTTTAAATATCATTGTTCATTTAGTTAATTTCTTACATCAACACATTGCCGGAATATTTTCCTTGAAAATATCCTAGTAAGGGTTAACCATGTAAAATTTTTATGTCATGTGCTTGCTTTGATATTTGTTCATACTCTTCAACGATAGGGAGATAGAATATATTTTTCCTCTAACAGTGAAACAAGATCAATAGGGGTAGTTGTTTTAATTTGTCATACCCTGATTCACCCCTCCTGTATTAGAGTAAAAGTTTGATATTAGTGTTCCTCTATCAATGGAGGTCACCAATAACAAGGTAATTCTGATCTTTAATGGAAATATTTTTCAACTATGGAAGAATCGTATGCAACCCTTCTTCCGATCTTTGGGAATTTATGTGTTTACAGTATCATTGCATGTTATATCAGCTGACATCATTAGTGGTGCTTTATTTGAAGCTGAGAGAAGAGAATTGGATACTGACGCCAAGGGAATTAACCCTTTAGGGGGAGATATATCCAATGTAATTTATATGAAGGTGAAGTCATGAAAAACATCACATACTATGTGGGAAAATCTGTTGAACATATATGAAGGATATACAATGGTCAGAGAGGCAATGCTACAAGTGTTGTGGAATAAGTATGAAGATTTTAAAATGAACCCAAAGGAAGAAACTGACATTGCTGAAGAAGAAGAAGTTTAAGGAAGAGTCGATATGGAAGCTGAGTTATAGGTTACTCTTGAAGAGATTGATATTTAGAGATAGACGGAAAATAAATCCCACAAAGTAGTTTTTGACGGAAAAAATATATATGCAGCAGCATGAAGAAGAAAAGTCTGAGTTCATGGAAGAAATTGAAAAACTCAATTCATCAACACCATAGGAAATAGAATCAATTAGTGTGTATAAAATCAATATTTAAGAATAGAAAAGGGAGATCGATGGATTGAATACCCCAATGAAAGATAAAATCAAGTGTATTAATAAACATGAAAGAGATGTCTTCAATTTGAAACAAAATATTAAGGACCGAGATAAACATTTGATTCCCATAAGGTTATTGGGAAAGTAGTTCAGTCAGAAGGATGACAAGGTAAAATAGGAGCCTAGTATTTTAGTAAGAAAGAAGCAACAATTGAGCTCGGATGTTATGGATAATTTGGTGATCGATCAAAAATAGAAAGCAGTCAAGGTTGATGTCAAACCGCAAGTGCCCATTCTGAGAATTAAAATTGATGTGGGTACAAAGTAGAATCAAAAAATTCAAAGAACTCAAGGGACAATTGGAAGTAAAAAAGTGACATGAAAGAATTCAAATTTCATTAGATGTTATTATCGTGGAATGATTGGACGCTCACAAAATTTTTGTTATATAGCTATAAGATTCTGAAGGGCACAATAATAGAGGTTATAGATGGGATTGAAATGTCTATGGTTCGTGAGATGTCATTTTTTCATGGTTTACAGGTAACACGATGATGGAATAAAACATTTATCTCTAAATCCAAATATTCCAAGGAGGTTCTGAGAATATTTAGAAAGTAAAATTCAATGGAGATAAAGTCTCTACTTCCTACCAAGATGAAATTATCAAAAGGTGATGATATAAAGGGAGTGAAAATCACATAATACAAACAAGTTATTGGGAGTTTAATGTACCTAATACTGAAGAGACCTGATATTATTTTTTCTACATTCCATGATTCATGATGTTAATGTAATCTCAAGGAAACCCACTTTATTTCAGTGAAAATGATACTTTGTTATATTAAGGGTACTTTGGATTTCGGTTTTACATATAATGATAACTCTCAACCAGAGCTATAGGGATATATAGATGCAGATTGGGCCAGTTTAGTGGATGATTAGAAATCAACATCAGGAGGTGCTTTATATCTTAGTGTATTGTGTATATCTTTGCCAAAAAAGAAGCAATATTTTATTTCATTAAACATTGTGGAAGCTGATTATATTGAATCCACTCAAGCATGCACACAGTTATTATGGATGAAGCAGCAGCTTGATGATATGGGAGTTGAGTTGAAGTCTTCGATCAGAATCTAGTGTGATAACTCAAGTTCTATAATCCTCATTAAAAATATCATCCATCAGTCATGAACAAATAACTTTGAGATAAAGTATAATTTTATCAAAGAGAATGTTAATAAGGGACTCCTGAAGTTGGAGTATGTTCCCACAGAATTACAGGTTAATGACATTCTGACAAAGGCCTTACCCGAGGAAGCTTTTGAGAAACACCGACTGGATCTGGGAGTCTAGTCAACTCCCGACACATGATAGAGTATGGATTTGGAGGTCCCTCTCTCCATGAGGTATGGTATGTTTTCTTTACTGTAATAACTTATTCTCTCTACTCTGTTGCATAACACAAAGGAGCGGCATTTGGGTTCGTTAACAAAGGGGTAAAAATAGTGACTCCTAAATGGGGAGAAACTGTTGATAAAGAACGGAGACGATGTCTTTTTAAAACACATAGAGATAAGATAACAAGTGGAGCAATGAGATAGGGGAGTTAAGAATGAATGTTGAAGAATCTAATAGGGGGAGCACCATGTTGAGAGTATGTGGTGTTCAAAGTGATCAGTTAGAGCTTATTTTAGATAACACAAGAACCCAATAAGTGTAGAATGAGAGATTGAAATCTGATGATTCTATAAGTGTTTGATCAAAGAATAGATATCATGATAGCCGAGGATCGTGATAAAATCATAAGAGTGGTGTTGGATTGTTTTCAAAGAGATTTTTATATCTAATGATTCTAGAAGTGTTCGATCAAAGAATAGATATCATGAAAGCTGAGGATCGTGATAAAAGTAGAAGAGTGTCTTTGGAATGGTGTCAAAACGTTTCTAGTAATAAGAAATAGGTATCAATATGGTATCAAAAATTAATTTCCAAAATTAAGTGATTCATTTATGAAATTTTCATTTACTCTTATTTCTCATGCTGAGTATTTCTCATGTGGGCTTAGAGTATATGTTGGGTGAATCCTTGATCGTTATTAGAATTGTAAGAGGTGAATGGTTGGTGAAGCATTGATGAGGTATAATTTTATGAGAAGAAAAGTAAACAAATCCAATGGGGGAGGTTTTTGGGAAAAATTCCATCAAGGTATCATTGAATCATTTTTGAGGTGATTGTGTATGTTGACAAAGCAGTCCTCCAAGTTGTGGTTGTTGACAAAGAAGACCACGATGTTAACTTTGTTGAAAAATGAGGGTTTTCATGGTAACTCGTCAAGTTCAAGATATGTTTTTGATAATCCATGATTTATAGATTATCATGAACAAAGGAATAGATAATCTGGAGGAAGTAAAAAAAGAGTAGTTACATGGTGGTGTTGTTTTCCAATGTTTTCCAAATTTTTGGGCCTCAAAATAGACAAATGGAGAAAAGTGTTTATGGAAATGGGACTGGTGTGTCAGTTTCTTGGAGGCTTCTAAAGTTTGGCGCAATATTTTTTTCTAGATCATAACATCAATATATGGAAAATGGAAGAGGGGTCCCATGTTTTGGTTTGGGCGTGCAAGGTGGCTAGGGGGACAGAGGACCAATTGTATGGACTTGCATGCCAGAAGGATACTTTCATATGATGCTCAGGGTGCCTAAAATGCCTATAAATAGAAGGATACCCCTACTCATTTTACCCAAATCTCAAAAATTAGATAAAACACAAGCTCTAGTCATGTAAGTATGTTTGGATGCACAATAGGTGGTTTGGGAATACAGGTATAAAGTTATTCATAAGTTGCGTGGTAGTTTATAGTTTCACACCAATATTGGTTTGGGCATAAAAAATGTGAGTCTCTCAAGTTTTGAATTAAATAAGGGAGTTTCAAGAAATTGGTTTGGTAAAACTAGAATTCTAGTCTTGGAGAAGCGTACTGGTCAATCTATGTTTGTGTGAATGTTTGAAGATTTCTCGGTACACCCATGGTAATGTTGAATTCATTAGTGAATTAAAGTGGAACATCGGCAGACCATCTACATACAGAGGAATATCCACTCATTTGTGATAATGAAGTGACCTAAAAGTCTTTAAACTGTGAGTTGATCTTTTGAAGAAGTAGTGAGCACACGTTAGTTGAGAGAGTAGTGAGCTTTCATATTATGAGTGGTTATAGACCATAGGGGATATTAAGTCAACTCTGAATGTTGTAAAAAAAATTGCGCTTTTAGTGAATTTGGTACATCATCACATTATCATTGTTTTCTCCTAGGACATTGCGTAGTGAGGGTGAACCATGTAAAATTTTTATTTCATGTTCTTGCTTTGAGATTTGTTCATACTCTATAGTGGGAATGGGTGAGAATATAGTTTTTTCTAAAAATTAAACAATATCAATAGGGGTAGTGGTTTTAATCTATCAGATCCTAATTCACCCCCGCCCCCTAAGGGTATCTAAACTAGTGGACCTAGCACCCTATATCACCAAAAAACACAACTAATGATTTGTTTTTGATGAAGTTTTTGACACTTATCCATGACCTGTGTCACCTCACTCAGTTCATTTTAGACACATCTTACCCCTGGTTATCCATATATTATAGAGATAGCTCATACTATAGAATGGACCCAAGTACCTCCATGGTAGTATCAAAATCATGGAGTTGAGGGAAAATTCGAATCTCCTAGGATCATGTATTCAATCCCATATGAAGATGTATTTTTTTACCATACATATTTTAAGAGGTACCATCATTTTTATTTCTATAGGGAGTAGAACCTCAGCTCGAAAGGTAACTAGTGACCCCATGTGGCTACCACTTTAGCAGAAACCACATTTTTATCACCCACCCAAGATTATGAAGTCCTCTTTGTCTCGTCACAATTGGATTCTCCCACACAAAGAATCTTCATTTTCTCCCTAGTATGAGACACATTAGGGATTGTCTCAACCACTAAATCCTTGTTATCCACATCTATCAAGGGCCCAATTATGATTTTCACTGTATATCTATGGGATATTGTTCCTCCTATATCACATCAAGTGGATGGTACCCCAACATAGGGATAAATACTGTTATGATGATATGTTAGTTAAATCCAATTTATGGAAAATCAATAATAAATAATCTTGGGGATATACTAACAGGTAGCATAAAGATAAAGAAGGTTTAATTATAGAGAGTAGCCAAGGGTAATTCCCCAAAGCGCATAATTGGACTCAAACTCATGCATTGGTGTATAGATGTCATCAATTACCACACTGGATATAAAATCATGCTTTTTGGTACTTTGTGTAGGCTCTATTCATTCTAGATACCTCATATAAACGGTTTGATCAACTACCATCAAATGTATATTGATAATCAGTTGTTCTTGTTTCGTTTTGAGAGAGAAAATATGATAGTGAAAAATAATAATTATATGGGGTCCTAAATTTTAGGGGAAAATTTTTCTGAGTTACTATATATACATTAAGGTGTTTGAACCATGAATTTAACCAAAGGTAACACCTTGATAAGGAATATGGCCTCTATAAACTAAAGTGTTAGAGATAGGTGTCTCTCCCACCCATCGAGGCCCAAGAGATTATATTATGCCCTCAAATACTTTTCTTGAAACTCTCACTCTGTTGTACTAGTACATCCCTAAAAACATAATAGAAAGATGATTCATCTTATCCAATAACTAACAATCATCTCAATCCCACCAAGATTAAGGACATACCTCAATAGTCATAATGTTCTATCCCTTAAGGGAGTATCCATGTGAGTTGATACCCAATGAATCCTCATCATCCCATTATTCTATAGTTTCACCTTTGGTTGATCCTACCTCTATGATTATTATAGGAGAAGTAATGTCTAATAACACCCATACCTAATTGGTTAAGGGGTGTGAAATACTGTAAGAGTTTATTTTATTCTCAAGAACCTATAAGTGATGCATGATATACATTGGTGTTTCCGGATATCAAGAGGTGGAATGGACTTGCCAAGGAAGTTTTACATTGTCCTTATGAAGTAGAATCCATGCCAAATGAGAGGATTTGAACCTAGGGAATATATTCCAATGCATAAATAAATTGGGAAAGACTACGTCACCTAGAACCTCCATTTCATGGCATAGTGAATTACATAAAGCCCCGCTGGGGGACTCCGAGTTTTTTAAAAATATTTTCCCTACATTTGGGGAATTTTCCCTAGATATCTTTAACTCACTGTTTCACTTCCCTCAAAAATTTTACCTCATGATGGATCGGGAGTCACGGGATCCACCAAAACCACAATACCTATAGGTAGGACTCTTCCCAAATGGAGTTAACCTTTCATCAAGAAATTCCCTCATCTATTCAATGGTGATACCTACACATTAATATATTCCAAAATCATTGGTCATTTCATTATTTCCTTGTTATATGAGCTATCCCTACACTGTGTGTAGTTTTGGTAAATCCCAAAAGGACAATCATTAAGTGGTTGCTCCATCTTTTCCACACTAAATTCATGTAAAAACATTAACTAAATATTTTATAGCACCATATGTTTTTGTTCAAGGAATAATATAGTGTACACTATTAGCCTCTTCATATGGAGGAATCAGAGATTATAGGCAAACTGGTTCTGGTTGTATGATTTAAAAATCAGTTTTTATTAATCCCATGACACAATTTCTCTACCTAAAAAGACCATAATTTATTAAATCCTCTCCATTTTTTCTAAGATGTAATTAAAAATCATTCATATTGGGAGGGAATCATATAAATGATATACTGCTCTGGAAACCCAACTCTGAAAATCACATCAACTCTCTCTAGTTGAATTGGATAGATTCAAACAATGTTTGGAAACAAATTTGTTAATTCTAAGATGAATGATAGGGTAATTATATTCATAAAACCCAAAGTGTTCATTGATATTTTCTTTCTAAAAGTATGTCATGATTCAGACAAGAAAGGGGGTCTTCCTCCTACCTAAAATACTCATCAACATGTAAAGCATTTCCAACACTGAATCACCAGATTTATGTGATGCCCCACTTATATCATTTCTACCATTGAAAAACATCTTTACTAAACCCCATATCTTCATTGAAAACAATTATCATCCATCCACATAGAAACACTATAAAAAACTCATCTAGTATTACCTCATAAGAAAGAGCCTTTACACTTTTCCCTCAGAGGTGAAACTGGAATACATCTAAGCATACCCAGTATGACACTTCTTTTCCCTGATGCTACATTCCTTGGTACTATCGATTCCTCCCCAAAATCCATGAATTAGGATTGATCTGAAAAATGACAAATAACTTCTTCAGAGGGATATCCTTCATTATAGGATTATTTCACCACCACCCTTTCACAACATCTATTAGTCCCTCGAAAAAAACCAATAGTTATTATTGGTCCTCCTAGATGTTCACATCTTGGAGAAACTCATTCTTATATCTCCCCCGATATGGAGATCCTATCAATATAGTTTTGGAATATTAAGATGATATTATCCTATGGATAGTGAAGGTGAAATGAGTTCTTGTTCAACTAATACCTTCTTGACAACTCTGGGATGATATATAAGTTCAAAAAGATATGGAATTGATAATTCCATGTTGCTTCATAAAGCCTATCCTATTTTATATCCTCTAATACTTTGTTACATAAATGGAAGGCATTGCATACCCATACCTGCTAATCATAAAGAAAATTATCATTGGGGTAGATCCCTTTTTTCTATCCAGATCTTAATGTGGCATTCCAAACCCATATTGAAAATTCTCTCATACAATGGGGGAGATATTTCCATTTATAGATCATCTATATTATTAATATTTATGGGATTGCCAATGGAATAATTCATGATTGAGGCATTTTCCTTAAAAAATGACCATAATTAGCACTATTTATCCTTTACACTCCCAGATTTTGCCTAAACCATTCATAATTGGACCTCGATCATCATTTGGGATATATATTTTACCCCTTATAATGAAACTAAAAATTTAGTGCCTCTAGAAAAAATTAAATCCATCTGATATTGAATCACTAGTCTAGAGATTTTTTCATGATCTGATACAACTCATAATCTCTCTCTAATCTAAATGTTCTCCACCATATATATATGTCACATTTTATAATCCTTGAATACATTATTATCCATTTTAAATACCTTTACATTTTTAATTTTTTGGTTTGAGAAGGTTTTTTAATGATGTTTTAGCCTTCGTTAAATATTTTCCTAATAAAATTACTATATCTGGATCCAAACCCACATAACATTTATTAACTAAAAGCTTTAGTATTGATAGTGAATAGTATATAGATCATGGAATGATCATGGAATTTGAATATTCAATAAAATAGAGTAATCTTATGATATTTCAGGAAAACATTTGGTTCACTTTGAGGGACCATCACCTATTTTTAGGACAATGGTGGACCATAGTTTCATCATTCAAGAAAGCCAAATCACTAGGTTTTTTTGTTTGGATTCAGAATTTAATTCTCCCCTCTCCACCTCATTTCATATCCCCTTATGAGGGAGTGTTCATCTGTTAATACCACAAAACACACGTTATGGGCATTATAGATTATTTAAACAACCAATTTTGGAAAATCTTTGATGTCACAGGCACAAAAAACATCTGAGGCATTTTATTTCCATATGTCTAGCCCTGAACAAAACCCTATTACATTGTGAATGATCCATGAAATGTATTGAAGGTCCAACTTAGGTGATGATGGTAATCATTCATGTAAAATAACTTTGTAATATCATGGTTTCTATAAATACCCTTCTGATTCCCCATTTGTAGGTAGTTGACCCTTTGAAATCTAGATAATGCTCTCAATTTTTGAAACACAATTATTTATATGATATATACCACATATATTCCTATAGGTATAGATCCTTAATGAATTACCTCCATTTATTTCCCCAAATTATGTTCTCTTATTAGAGATTAACTTCATAAAAGACCACACCATTCATACTAGAATAACATGATTCACACATATCATGGTCTTATATGGCCTCAATATTTCATGGAATCCCTTCTATGGGAACTACAACATCACCCTCATATGGGTAATTCATGTTTTGTTAAAGACTAATCTTAGAGACCCCCCCCCCCCTATAATTTATGAATCACATCTCATAGGACCCTATATGATGGTTCCATTTAGAAAAGATATATTCTAGAACATTGAGTTCTTTTGAGCCTTAAAACTATCTAAACAGAGATTACTCATGCTTCAATCATCCATAGAACTGGTATCATAGACCCTATCATTCATGAACATTACTCAAATCAAATGTTGTGCACCCCCATACCCTTCTCCTTTAATAAATAAATAACCTATATAAGTATGATTCTGTAAAACATTATATAATATTGTTTTTTATTCTTGAATTCAATTTATTAATTTTCAAGGATCATTACTATTTTGTGTTATAGAGTGATTAGGACAAACCTATTTCATGAAAAAACTATATACTAGAAATTTTACAATTATATATAGTATTAATTTTTCCAAAATATAGAACTTTTATAGTGAAACAAGTTTTCTTTTCTTGAAAAGTCTTAGGACATTCAACAGAAATTATTCTTTGTTTTTACTAATCCTTAAACCCTACAAAAAACACATAGAAACATGTAATGATAAAAAAATCATATTAAGGGAAAAAAATAAGAACCATTAGTATAGTAAAAAACACAAAAATTAATAAAAATTATAGCTTTATGAAAATATGTTTTGAGCATATGAAATAAATCATCTCTATATGAAAAAAACTATATATTCACAAAACAAATGTTACAAAAAACAAAAATAAAAAAGAAATAATTTTGGATACATAGATAATCATATTGATAAACCATTATACACTTGTATTAGAATTAATTAGAGAAAAGGTAAATCAAAATGAGAAACCAACTTAGTCAACTCCCTCATTCTTTCCATTGAAGAAGAGGAGCATTATGCAATGCATTGAAGTGTTATAATAGTTATCACCCATAAAATAAGCTATATAAAATTCACTCATTGATAATATATAATTATCAATTAAAATATCATGGGTAAAACATTTTTTTATGTAACGCTTTCATCATAAGACCCTTGAAAAAATAAGGCATGTATTTAAAATTGTTTCATATATTGAAAAACACTTTCCTTTTTAAAAACACATTTTTTATGTACAAAAAAAGTGGAATAGGGTTTTTATTTGAAGAAAATATTAATTATTATAATTTTATCCAAAAATCAAATAATTTTTTTTATAGTGAGAAAAGAATAACCACATATAAATTAAAATAAAACAATATATTCCTTTTCTTGTCAAAACTTTCCATAAAAAGATTCCCTTTTGAAAACCACTGTAAAAAATTAAATATTTAAATAAAATATAATTTATTTTTTATTTTTTAAAATATATAATCATTAATAAGAATTTTTAATAATATTCTCATGGATAAAATGATTTATAAAATAAATCTCGAAAACATTTAATGTAATGTCATATGTTAATGTGTCCCTTACCTAGAGTCAAAATCATCATGTAAATTCTTTTTATTTAGGAATAAAATTTATGATAATTAATTAATTTTAAAAGTATATTTTTTATATTTCTTATTCCTTTATTTTTATTTTTTACCATTTTCTATTTAATTACTTAATAATTTAATTTCCTTTTGAATGTTATGATGATATTCAACTCAAATATCCAAAAAGAGTTTAGTTGGTTGACTATGGTCAATGAGGTTATTATTAAATAATATATTGAATAATAATAATTTATTGACTATAAATTTTAAACATAAATTAAAATTTTATAACCTTCCATGATAGATGCTTATGAAAAATGGACTACATTATAATATAGTAGATGGTATAGAGTACGTACGCATGAATAACGTTTCCATTTTTCAAAAATCATAATGGTAATAAGGTAAGTATTATTTTGCCTTTATAGATATATTATTATGTCCAAAATACCATATTATTTATATAAATATACCTATATATACCATCCATTTTCTATGGTGATGGAAAATGAATCACATCACTTCATTAAGGTGGTAATCCACCTGTACACTTGAATAATGTTACAATTATTCAATAGAAGGAATGATAAGAAATTAGATGATATAATGTCTCCCTATAATGATAAAATTTAATGAATATCACATATAAACATTAAATCCATTATTATAACCATCCATAATAGGTGATGATGTAAAGAAAATTACATCAGTTCACAAGGTGGTAGTCCACCATACACATAAACAACAACGTTATTTCCCATTTGATGGAAGATGATATGTATATTGATTATAAAATTAACATAATAAAATATCAGTATAGGTAATATAATTATGTTAATATTTAATAATGTTTGAATAGGTTCTTATTGAGGTATAATAAGAAATAATGTTATAATTATTAGTTAATAACTATAACACTTTTTTGGAAAACATTTTAATGTTTACTTCAAATATATTCATATGTTGGTTATCTAATCAATGAAGATACTATTTGACATTTAGAGTTATTTAAGTAATTTTTAAGGTAGTTCTTGGTGTATATATAGTTCTTTGTTTATATATAGATCTTAAAATGTGTGTGGAACAGAAGATAGAAAGATCCAATTTATAAGTGAGGGGAGGGGGACTCTTGGAATTTGTTAATATATTAAATTAATATTAACTAGTTTATATGAAAAAATATATCCAAATTAAAATATTTCGAAGATAATAAGAGGATTATTTTAAATCCTTTTATCCAATTAAATTTTAAGAATCTTCATTTATGTTTTCACCCTAACATATTTGTTTTATCCCCACATTAACTATTTTGATAGTAACCACAGTATCGAGGCTTATAACTCTAATGGATTCATGAATGTTACTATGAATGAAAAACTAACACATAAATGGACCATATTTTATATTATCAACCATATTTGATTAACATGGAATATTATTATATTTTTATTAATTTTAAATCATTTAAAAAAATAATATTTATTTTAAAATACCATTAATGTGATTTTTTGGAACTATTCATTTAATTTTACATTGAAAACAAATGAGAACAATTGAATTAGAATATAATAATTTCACACCTCCCTAAAAAGATATATTTATATAATAATATCATGAAACATAATAATTCATTCAAAATATGTTACTTTTAGTTTTTTTAATATTATTTAAATATTTTTATTAATTAAAAAAATGATTTGTTGGCTTAACATTAGAAATTAAAGTAATTATTTCATCACTTATATTTATAAATAAATTAATATGATAAAAATTAATTTTTATTTTAAATAACCAGTTAGAATAAAATATATTTTTTACCCTTTTCAAAAAATATTGCAGATATTAAAAACAAGAGGGAGAAATTTTGGCTATTATATTTACATAAACAAACATAAATGTTGTATTCGATGTAATGTAGAAATAAATTTACACATTTTTAATCATTATTATTCAGGGTGTATAAAAATTTTCTAATAATATAATTACCTGTTTTATAGAGATTTTTAGGCTTTAACACATTATTTTTAACCATAATTTCATTATTTACCCTTACCGATGTGATAAATATTTACTATAGTTACTATTCACAATTACTAAAAATAAAAGACCAAGTTACTAAATTTGGACATATTGGTTCCATGTATTAAATAATTTATATAATATTTAATTCATATAGTTGAATAATTTAATTTAAAATTAAACCCAGAAAACTGGAAAGACTAGTTTTCAAGAAAATAAATGTGTTTTTAAGTGTAAAAAAAATCTATTCAAAATTAAATTATAAAACGCATTCCAAAGACTATAATTGGAATAATTTAATCAAAATGGGATAATTATGTATTAAAAATAATTGAAAATAAAATTTCATAGTGTAAATAATTCAAATCAAAATATAGTTTTCAATAAAAACATTATTTTCATTCTTCACTAAAAAATAAAACTTTTTAAAAAAATACATAAATTTCATTCTAAGATAAATTGATATTATAATATAAAAAACTTAATTCATTATTTAAAATTAAAATTATATAATTTAGAAGTCAATCTTTTAAATAAGACCATATAATTCCTGAAAACCAAATTCTGATAGAAATGAGTTTTTTTATTCAAATAAAAAATTACTAAATATATTATACTGAATATAAATCAATAAAATATGATTAATAATTATTATAAAAGGATTTATTTTGAAATAAATTGGGTTGTTACATTATCCCCCTTTTTGAAATTTCATCCTCATAATTTTGTAAATTACATAAACAAGTGGGGTTATATTTCCCTCATAACTTTTTCATATTCCTATTTTGCATCGTATAATATATAGTTTTCCCAAAAAACAATAACATAGATAATTAACATATTCTAAAATAATTAATCTCTATATTCAGGAATCTAAAATGTTTTTCCTCATAGTAATGGTTATTTTTGAAATTAACTACTTCGAGGGTCAAAACATGAGATGGATAGACACATATTTCATCAACATCAAAACATGAAATATATTATGTGTCCAGGAAAGACATAAAGAAAGGTCAATTATTATAAAACTAATCCAAAATTTTCCACTATTTTATATGTTCTAATGATCCAAAAACTTATCTTTTATTTTTAACCAAAACACATTACACTTTTATGTAGATATACAATAAGAAAAACAAGATCACCAACTATGAATGAAAAAAATTTATCCAGATATTCATATAAACTTGTTATATGATCAAATCCATCTTCATATTTTGTTGAATCATCTTTAGTTTCTCATCCATTTTCTCTACCAAGTCTCATCCTGTAAACATCATTTCTCATTATTCATAAAAAAGTGGGAATCTAACACTTATTTACATATAATTCTAAAAAAGGTTCCATTAGTATACTATAAATAAAACTAATTTTATAAGAAAAATCATCAAATAAATGATGCTTCTAAAATATATATTTGAAGAAGTTTTATTTGAACAAATAATTTCATCCAAGGTCTCAATCATTCACATTGATTGAAAATTATATAGATGATGAAAAGATGTTTTGAAATTTAATTAATCACCCAACAACTTTTGAATTCCTTTCCAAATATTAAATATGAACCTGCAATCATGGTCAGATACAGTTCAAGGAAGAAATCCATACAACCAGACCATATCATTGTATAATCATGAAATTTAATTTAAATAGTCAGTATCTTTATTTGTAAGGAAATACATAAATTAAATTAAAATATGAACAAATTATATAAATTTCAACATAAACTATAGTTATCTTTGGTAATCCTACCATGAAATCCCTGGATATATTTTATGATTTTCAATCAAGTACTATAATAGGATAAAAAATCCACATTGTTAATTTTCATTCTAATTTAAACTATTGATATGTCAATGAAATTAGAAATGTCATAAATTTTTCTTCTCATTTCATCCCACCAGTAATACCCCTAATGATATTAACATATCTTAGTACGACAATGATGAATATAAAATTGGGTACAATGATAATCAATAGATAATTATATCATCAACTGGGAATAACAGTGCACACATAATCTTTTTCAAAATATGATTAAACTTTATTTATCAATATTAAAATCTATAATCATTTCATTTTTAATAGATTCTACCTTTTTCTATAAAATATGATCATCTTTTTGGAATTTTTTAATTCCTTCAATAGAGATGATTATATTAAAAGATGAAACAAATTAGGGGAAGTTCCTACATAAATAGATTCTAGAAAAAAATAATTAAATAATTTTCCAAAGGATCATGTTATAAATATATCACTTTTAATGTATTATTATTTTTATAACATAGTGAATCAACTGCTTTGTTTTCTCTTCTATGATGGTGAAACATTATGCGGTAACAATCCCTAATCTAATACAACTATCTTCTTTTCCAAATATTCAACTCTATGTAATGGAATATATACATAATTTTTTTTGATCAGTATATATTTCACACATTACACCATATTAATTATTCCTCCAAATTTTTCAAGAAAATAACCACAGTAACTAATTCTAGATCTTGTGTAGGATTATTTAACTCATGGGGTTTTAGTTGACTTGAATCACAATCAATTACCTTGTCATTTTGTATTACCACAAAAAAAGTTTCCTTTGATAAAGAATCATTATAAATGTAATATTAACTTATCTATATAATACATATAAAATATTAGAATTAAACAATAATATTTTTAGTTTTTAAAAATATTTAGTAGACACTAACATGCAGAAGAAGTGAACTCATTTTTTAGTGAACTTTTTCAGTGGGAGAGATAACCAACAAATGATTTCAACATACTTATAATACAAAAATATAAATCTAAAAAAACTATAGATTTATATGTCATTTTTATATCATTTACAATATTCAAAAATTATATTTTTATTATATCCAAATGTTATTCCATTACTATAAACAATATGTCCAAGGAATAAAATTCATTGAAACCAAAATTCACACATACTAAACTTTCCTTTTATTTTAATTTATTTTAAGGTTTACAAAAAATACTTAAATTTAATTGATGATACTAATGAATATTAGAATATAAAAATATAATATCAATAAACCCAACCATACACATATCCCAATAGTCAGGGAAAACATTTTTCATATGATCCATCAATACGGATAGCACACTATAAAACCCAAATGGAATAACTAAAAACTCATAATACTCATATTTATCTTTATAAATTGTAATCATAATATATAAATCATTCATATTTATCTTATGGTACCCTAGCATATGATCAATCTTCAAAAGTTACTATTTCCCTAAGACTTAGTTAAACAAGACATTGATATGATGAAAATGATACTTTTACTTAATAGTTATTTCATTCAACTCTATTTAATGAATGAAAATTATTAATAAACCATGTTTATTCATAACAAATAAATTAGGGTCACCCAATGATGATGTTTTAGGATGAATAAAACCTTTAGGTTACATCTCTTGTAGGCTATTTTAAAATCTCAATTGATATACTTCAGTCATTTGATAATCATGTTTTGAAATAGGATTGATATCAGAAACTAATACAATGGTAAACCAAACCACTTTATTAGGAATACCAACAAGATTATTATTAGTAAATACATCAATGAATTAATTCAAAACTAGGAAATTAAAAAACTGACAATTTTTTTATTTTAAAAAAATGATCTCTGTAACTTTTATTGTGATATATAATATGTTCTCATCTTCTAGGGATGTTATCAAAGGTATGAAATAATTGAATAAAACCTTCATAACCATAAAATCTATCTTGTAATGGTAACCTTAAATCTAATACAAAACCTCAAAATAATGTAAAAATACTCTATTTTTACTTCAACAGCATTATTATTAATGACTATCCCGAGGATAGTAATAGGAAGATTCTTATAAATATTGGTCTCTTTAATATTCCCACTTAGAGTTTTCATGAAAATTGATTTCATATATTCATGAGTTGATATTCCTATTTCATGTAAAAAATGTTATAAATTAATACATTTGAATATGCATAGTCAAACTAGAAACTGACATAATGTGAATAAATAATTAATATACCAATAACAACATTATATAATTGCCAGAAATCAACCATAATAGTATAAAGATATTTTCCCACTCCATTCTACTTTTATTTGTGTTGATTTACACCATGAGTGACTACATATAGATAGACAATAAAATTATTCCCTAACTCATCATAATTAAAATGTCTCACCACTTACTCAATATTTTTTATCCCATTCATTTATTATTTAATAATATTTTCCTTGTAGTCATGAATTATGTGTGAAAACTAACCACATTGGTAACACTATTATTATTTTTCCAATAATTCCTTGAAATTTATGTTACACCACATGAAACATGTTGGGGGATTTAATTTATAATTCCTAGTAGTTTTTTATCTCCATTTATTATCTCCTTGTCTATTTATTAATTTATCCTTCAAAAGGAACATAAGAATCAGAAAACCCTATCTCAAATTTCCCAAAACAATGAACAAATTTCTAGTAAGATTTATTTTTTAAAAAACAAATAATTTATAAACATGGTTAAAATCATATATAAAATATATTAATTTTACTATCAAAATATATAATAAACTACATTATTTATCTAGATGATGTTAAAAAAAATATTCATACAAATCTACTGAATCTTAATCATTTTTATTCAATTACATGGATTGTTTCTCTATCCTAAGCTTCAAATACTTAGAGAAATATTATTATATTTGTTTAATTATATTCAATCAAGCCAAAATATATCTCTCACATTAGTATTCTTAACCAAATACAACTATTTATGTTCTTCACCTTTAAAATGATAAATGTTGAGAGTTGGATTTTGATTTTCTAAAAATCCCATGTTATAAAATATATTTTCTATGATATTGATAATTTAATTGGATACCACTAGATCAATGTTCCACTAAATTCCATCTGGATATGTTTCATAAAATGATAAACTATGAAATTATTATTTGGAGGTAAATTTGGTTTCTCTCTAACATGGATTCTACAACCATTTTAAATTGTATCAACCAATCCATTACTGAAAACTTTTATCAGTTTTAATTTAAACTATTTTGCGATAATGGTTGAGAGTTTCATTATCCTCATGATATCTTCCTAATTTAAATTCCTTGTTTCCTATTTATAAAAACATTATGAATAGATATATATTAGATGAAATTTTGTTGTAATCTCTAAATAATATGTCATTTCATCTTAACCATAAATTATAATCACTAAAGAGTATTCTATTAAAATTATTTATCCTCTAAAGTTATCTAAAAAGTTTCTTTCATACTGACTTTAATGTCCCATCCTTGAATAATTTCATAATAATGAGTTTTATTAAAGAATTAAATTTCTTATATTTTAAGGATCAGTATAGTAGATATTTTTAGAGAATTAAACCATAACTCTTATATAAAAAACCCATATATTTCAAACATGATACTTCCTCTTTGTATCAAGTTTCTACTATTAACATCTTTTAAAATGAAAAAAATATATCTTTTTATAATTTTTTTATAAATTTATTCTTTACATATTTCTTATTTTTATCAATATATAAATAAAGTGAAAAATATTTTAAAACATGAGAGGAGAAAAAAATGAATATTGAGGGAAATAAAAGTAGTATATTAATTTTTCCCTAGAAAAACATGAAAGCCAATACAATTTTTACCCTTATCACAACATTACTTATGAATATGAAATTGATTATATCAATATTAAAACACACAATTTTTCACAAATAAAAACATTAAATTCCATAGAAATAAAATATTAAAAAAATTAAAATATAGAATCATATTCATACCCCTTGTTAATATCGTTTCAGAAAAAACAAGATCATGGTTAAATACATTTGAAAAACTACCATAGATAAATCCCCACTTACTTCATTTCATGATAACAAGCATTACATAATGCATTAGAGAGTTATAATAGGATTAATCCATTTTCTAAGATATATCAATATCACATATTTATTATATATAATGATCAAGTACCATATCATGAATAACTAATTTTATTATTTCACATTTTCATCATGAAACCCTTAAAAACTCTTTTAAACACATTATAAAAACACTTTAAGATGTCGAAATACCATTAAATTTTTAAAATGCCATTTTCAAACCAAAATACCTAGAGAAAAAATAGAAATAGGGTTTTTATTTTAGGGTAATATGGAATATTTTATAGTAATAAAAACATGAAATTACAATTATGATAGTGAGAATAATTTTTTATTTCATATATGTTAAAATAAACATTCATTTTATTTTTTAATAAATTTGTATTGTAAAAGGATTCCCTTTTGAAACCCTTTCAATGAATGTAAAAAAAGAAATAAATTTTTTTTCATTACTTTATATAGATATATAAAAATTTAAAAAATAATTTCAACAATATGGATATAGAATATAATTATAATGTAAATAAATCTTGAAAAAATTTATAATGAGGTTTTGTGTTAAGGTATCCCTTAACTAAAGTTTGAATCATCACCTATATTTTATATATTCCTGAATAATAAATATATATTAATTATTTACTATCATAAAACCCTTTTTCATTTTTGTTGATAATTTAATTTTATTTATTTCCATTCTATATTCAATTACTTAATCATTTATGATCTTATAGGATGTTTTGAGAATATTTATCTCATTTTTTCAAAAAGACATTAGTATGTTGACTGTGGTCAATAAAGTCATTAATCATTAATATATAAACAAAAACCATGGAATAATTATCATTTTTAATCATCAATTATACTTTTAATATCATCCATCAATATGGTGATGCAAAATGAATAATGTAAGAAACATGTAGACGAGAAGAGGTATATACGCATGAGTAACCTATCTATTTTCAACAATTGTGATTGAAAGAAGATAGGTAATATTAAATATTTATATAATTATCAATATATCATTGATACCATATTATTTATTTAAATATACTTATATATTGTAAGGGTTGGTGTCCTAAGAACCAACTATTTTGTACTTTGATTACATGAATGTTTACTTATTATATATTGTTCATTGTTCTGCATGACTATAATATAATAATGTCTTGGAATATTTGTTGCATTAATACGGTCATGGAAGATCCCCGCTATGATGATAACCTTGAAATGATATAATAATATTCTTAAATAATGTTCTACGGTTGGATGGCATACTATGATAGGACACATAGTATACAGACCGTCATGTGCGAGTACTCATAAGAAGATAAGACTCTCTTTCATGGAGTTCACACTTGGTAATCTCCAAGATGGGAGATTATGAGAAAAAACCTACTAGTTTCAATTCTGCATGTCTTGGTTTCATCAGACATTGGTATCCACGGGCATGTGTAATGGTCCTTAGATTGGAAGATTATCATTAACTCATGTCATGACTCGCGCACTTAGATTTACTGACGAAAACTGTCACGCAGATTGTTGGCAAGAAGTAGGGTATGTTGGGTGCGTCACGAGTGACATGTTGTTAATGGATAAATCTATGAAGTATTTGTCCCTTAAATTTATGGAATTTGATATCTCGGCCCTTTGATTGAAATAGAACTGCCACATTAAATTTCATGGCCATGGTGTAAATGGAAAGTTTATTTCATGAAGTCAAAGAATGACGGATCAATCATATAGGTTTATGACACTGTCATAAAACCTGCTTGATATGATATCAAGAAAAAGGGATTAAATTAAACATTAAGCTTTCGTATGAGGTGATATGTCAATGCGGCATGAAATTCTATCTCTTGGGTTCCTTGACCCATTGTTAAATATTAATCTTAGACTTTAGGCAAGCCCGCCTAATGCCAATGAGAAAGAGGCCTAGAGGGTCACACACTAAGTGTATTCAAGTATATCAAGTAGAATAAAGATTATTCCCATACTTGGTTTAATAATTATTCAAGGAATCCTAAATCATTTTAATGATGGAGGAATAAGGAAATGAAAAACAAGATATACACGTCGTGTATTAAATATTACACGCTGTGTAGTTTTTCATGGAAAACAAGTACACACCGTGTATTAATAATAACACGCCATGTAGTTTTCACTATGGGAATGAAATGAATAAATGAAAACAAGATATACACGTCGAGTACATTGAATGTACATGACGTGTAGTTTTCAATGAAAAACAAGTACACAATATGTATTTATTATTACACGCTGTGTAGTTTTTTCAGTCGGGATTTTGAGGATATAATATTGTTTTAAATGATATTTATTATAATATACATGGGTGCATGTCAAGGAATTAATTATTCGACATGGGGGC
This sequence comes from Viscum album, assembly GCA_963277665.1. Classification (NCBI taxonomy): domain Eukaryota; kingdom Viridiplantae; phylum Streptophyta; class Magnoliopsida; order Santalales; family Viscaceae; genus Viscum; species Viscum album. The sequence goes on from OY728158.1 coordinate 1,473,928,711, forward strand.
TTTAAATAAGAGTCAATGAAATAAATAAAATGTGTAATGCGTTTATTTATTGTCATAACTCTACAACCTCAAACCTGATTATAAATATCCTCACAACACCAACTCTTTTCTAACACACAAGAGAATCATTGTGCACAACAACTCTGGAGAATTATTTCAAGGCCGAAAGAACCTTTTCCTCCAAGAACGCTCTCAAGACCGAGATAGATCCTCTTCCATCTGATCAAGATGATCTAAGGCGGACAATGCAAGCAAACTTTTCTCCACACTAGCACCCAGAGACTCCTTTGGCGACGTCCCAAGATACGAGGTACACGTGTGGATCACTGCTAGATGACATCTACACTTGGCTTTTACGACGCAACGACAAATCACATCGGAATGTGATCAATAACATCAACAAAGAAAGATCACCCAAAAGGTATTTCTTTTAAATTTGTTGAATTAATTGTAATCTACCTATAATGATCCTACTTTGTGGTTCCAGGAATTTCCTTTTATTTTTGTTCATTTATGTGATTCGATCCTTGAAGACCGGCATTTACCATCGTATTGATCCCAGATTGATCATTGTTAATGACAAAAATCCAAGTGGTCACATCCACCCATGCACTTCTGCTGCACTCGAAACCTCCAAACGGTATCAGAGGGAGGTTACAATGTTGATTATAGTTATATAATTTTCATTTATAATTTACACATTTATATATGATTCAATTCGAAATAAATCGTTCTATAAATCTGAATAAAAGAGATATGTTCTTCCTCCTTCGTTTATTGATTCATATCACAGAAACACCCTTTTAATTTTAATTTTAATTAAAATAAAAATGTGGATCTCATCTGGAGGAGCCGCTCTTTATGTCTGTACAACACAGGCATACACATCGTGTAATGAAAACTACACACTATGTACTTAGGTTCAACGAACCGATACTGGTCCACCAAACCACGTAGTTTGAATTTATTACACCTAAGTATTTAACACCCCGTGTTGACCAGAATTAAACGTTGTGTGGGAACTAGAATACACGGTGTGTATGTTGGAGCAAAAATCCGTGTAGTCTGATCCGACCCAAGTGAAACCGTGTGGAAAGGATAAGCTGTGTACCACATACACGGGATTTCCAGGCCAGTTACCACGTAACAAGAAATTGCACACCATCTATGATTTATCTACACATCATGTACTCCAAAATTTCCAAAGTACAGAGAACACGCCAAAGCCCCCGGCGTGTAATTTGGATAAAAGGTGAAAAGAAATACACGTCATGTAAATATAAACAAAACCCCTATACTTTCCAAAAATTTCACCAGGTTTCCTCCAAATGTACAAAGACCTGTAGAAGGAATACGGATGAGAAGAATCTCAAGGAAATTTAGAAAGTAATTTATGATAAAGAATTGATTAATTATAAGAAAATAATTATTTGAATTCAAGTGCGACTTATCTTGAATAATAGAACGATTAAAATAGTTCAAAATATGCGTAAATGTCGTTGCATGCTATGGATGATCATGAGCTAGACCAAAGACCCTTTGTATGTGTGTCAGGATTCATTTAAATTTATTTAATTTAAATTTGTTGGCATGCAATCCTTCTTCCAATAAAATGTAGGGTCTGTGTGCCCATGGTTTCTTTAATGTATACCCATGTAAATAGAGTATCTCCCAAGCTAGAGGAGACAATTCGAAATCCGAAGCTGAGGTGAAACCAACCCAAGAAGATTCAAAGGTCGACAGGTGGGAGCTACAAAACATGAACCATCGGTTCGAGGTGTTTTTCCCTAGGTCAGGGTTAGCTTATCAAACCGCTAGATAAGCTGCCAAATAGAATCTCATGATCATACCATCTTATTTTATTTCTGTCTGATTCCATGGTTTATTTATTATGCATGTGTTGTTGCGATCACATAATTAATGAAATAAATAAGCATGCAAATATGTAATAAAATAAAACTAGACTATGAGTCAACATTATTAGAACATGTTTAATCACATAATTAAGCATCACTTAATATTAACAAGTATGTGATAATGCAAAACTATGCATAAAAGATTAAAATCCCTCAATACCATATTAAGTCAGACCAACCCTTCTGTTACTTGATTAAGGGCAAGAATCAATAAAACTATGTGTTTTACCAACCCTTGTTGGGACACTTACTTTTATAAAGGAATCCCTTATGAAAGGTTTCGGGTTGACTTAACCATATTACATCAAGAGAGGTAGCCCTTGCTAAAGGTGGTGTAATATTGGAGGAAAGAGTTGAGGAAATCCAAGTCAGGATTTCAGGATTGGGGATTCCACTCAACAGATCAAGGAACTATAAGCTCACAGTTGGCAAAGACCTGCCTACCTAAATACCTTCAAATAGATTGACCAACACTTGTTGGGTGAAGGGGAATATAGATCCTTGCCACTAGAATGTCAACACAACTAGACATTTCGGGTTCAATGGTGAGGTCCATTGGTGTAACACCTGAGACTTTTATGAGAAATATTTTGTTTTTATATAAATCATCAAACTAATATTTCACTACAGACAACACTATCTTGTCTTTCTTTACACGCAATTGCGGCCTTCCTCGACAACTTGCATCATACGCAATACCGAGCTTCACTAAACAACGATATGCTATTAAAACATTATTAAAACTAGTCGTTATGAATATTATTAAATGAATTTTGAATTTTATAACATTTTAATCCATCTTATACATTTTCTAGAATGAGGTATGAAAGAAAAATCAGTTTTTTGGATAAAAGAAGTATTTTTCAAAAAATGCAGTTTTGCCGCCTTTTGATGGCGCACCCACATTAAATCTAGTTTTTGACATTTTTATAAGTTCAATTTGACAAAATAAAATTTGTCTTTTGAATCAGGGTATAAAAATTTACTTTGGATAAATTTTTGATATTTTTCTGATAACTTTTATATTTTGATGAATAGTAAAAATACGCTAATTTTTAATTAAAAACAACTTTTTTCATCAAGATAATTTATATAGATAAATTATAATATTGAATGATTTTAAAGTATAAATAGAATATATTTTTACCATTTAATATAATGTATGCCATTTGCATTAATTTCACATGGAATTCATAGGTAAAAACATTTCAATCTTTGGCAATGTTTTAACTTCTAAAACCCGTTTTCTTAACAACGGGATTTATTTTAAATTAATTACGGAAACTTATATGTTTTGAATTTGGATAAATTGATTCCATATTCGGAATCATTGGGTCCAAATTATGTTAATAGGCTACTTTTTATTTTTGGGCATTATGAATAGTAACTACGGTAAATTTTATTTACCATAGTTAAAGGTAAATCGGGTAATTAAGGGTAAATATAAGATTATAAAATTACCCTAACACCTGGAAAAATCCTATTGGATGACGAAACATCGTCCCATATCACCTAAGGGTCGGATTAGATTCATTTAATGGACTTTTTTCCATGAAAATAATTTAATTATTATTAAAACCAAAGAATGTGACAACATGTCACTTTCTTAAATATTATAAGTATAATAATTTTACTTTGGTGATAAACTTAATGAAAATTTGAACATGAATAGTCTCTAGAAATCTAATAGAATTATATACATCATAGGAATTTATTTAGAATTTTTAGGGATTAAATAATTATTATTAATTATGACACAATAGTGATGTTGAAATTATTTTATTAATTAAAATATCAAATAAATGGTTGTAAAAATATTAAAATAAATAATATATGAACTATTTAATGTTCTCCACTTATTTTATAGATACATATGACATTTTATGAATCTATTAATGCTTTTATTTTGAACATATCTTCTGTAAATATTTTATTTAAATTCAAATAAATGAATAGTGTCAAAATTGACACTATTGTTATTTTATAAAAATAACATATTATAAAATTGTTTAAAAATCACAAAAATATTTAAAAATTATAAATTAAAATTTATATGGTAGAAAATGTCATAAAGTATCAAATTATGGAAAATTCACAACACATATGTAATTATTGATAATAATTTAAAATTTAGATTATTATTACCACATATAAAATTAAATTGATAAATAAGGATAAATCAAGTTGATAATGATTAAAATAAATTACTAACATGTCTAAATTTTATTGGTTGATGCGATTACAACCGTATATTATCTATGCTTCGGATATGAGTCATTTTGGATGTTTTTAAGTGGGTTTGGGATTTAATATAAACTAATATTTCTTATATTTTCATAGGTGCCCCTCTCCTCCCTTATAAAAGGGCACCTCCTCCCTATCCTCCTCACACCAATTTGATCCTTCAAGCTCGGCCATTCCCTACCCATTTCACTTCCCCACTTCCCTAGAAACATCTTAGAGGTCCTGGTCTTCTTCAAAGACCAATTGTAGTTCCCTAAGAGGAGATCTCAAAGAGGCGCTTCAAAGAAGAGGTAATGCTCATTACCGATTCTTTCATCTTTATTTCTTCTTCCACTTCTTCTTATTTAGTTGTTTCATTATGAAGTAATAACATCAGTATCACTCATATACTGATATGTTATTATAAGTATTAAACAACCCTATTTCACCATCTATCCATCCTACGGAAAATGAAATCACCGCACATGCGTACGTACGGAATACTATCTCCACGCCCTGGTGTAATCTATTTTCCCCCACCACCTTACTTGGATGGGTATAATGGTGTAAATAATAACTATATATGATTATTGTAAAGTGATATTGATTCTGAAATAGTATACATACACTCCAATACAATTCCACGATCATGGGAACGATATCATCGCTCGTGCGTACGTACGGAATACCGTCTCCACGATGTGATGCGACTCGTTATACATGATCTTCATTTCATAATGATTATATAAATGAATTTAATGAATAAATATGACATATAGTACACTAATACCATTCTGTAAATGAGGTATCTATAACCTAAAGAGAAGAATAATAATTTATTCGACAAAACACGCATAAGAACAAAATGTAATAAACACCTGAATAACAAGTAATAATGAAATATTACTAATAAGAAGCTAAGAATATGACCATATATGATATCATAAAAATAAGTATGATTCTGGAATAAGTCAATAACATTATTTAAATCATTATACAGGAGTTTCAGACACTTACAAAGCAAATCGGACCTAAGGTAAGGGAAAATATCACAATCTCATTTTTATCCGAGATTGTTTATACTTTTGTATTTACTGGGTGTATTTTATCATCCAAATCCATGTTTCCTCAATATGTAATATTATTTCCATATAGCTACAATTGTTTAAATCCAATTTTACTCTTCGGTGAGTTTTTATTAAAAGACATGAAAGGAATCTTTTGTCGTTTTTCGTACGATGTACTTTATGACTTTTCCGACAAAAGTACGAGAAGAATGTTTTTTTTAACTTCTACGGCATGAATGGATTTTTAAAACATTATTTCAAAGAATCTTCCCTTACAAGTTTTAAAGTTTATTTTTAATCAACTTATTTTAGTTTATAATTGTATGACATGTTAAGAAATGAAAAGTGTTTTTGAAGTAGAAAGGATATTTTCCTCAAGAATGGAGTTCAAGAGTTTTATCAAAATTATTTTCCATCTAAGATAATATAGGGTTCTGTTTCTATCCTTATTATTACATGTATTTGATTATGTTGTGATGGAAATATTTTTATGAATTCCTTTATCTTATATGAATTGTTTTATGATTTCACAATGTTTAAGATTCCCATTTTTATTACATGGGTTATGCTATGATGTATGGTTTATGATTTTGTGGCACACATAAGAATGGTATAATTATGAGATTGGTGGGACCTATATCTCCCTCCAATGTATTAGGTAAAGATTTTATATCTCATGAGATAGACATGGCTGGAATGGCAGGTTAAACCGGTTCAGTGAAACAGGACTGAAACGAGGAGTGAACTCGGTTCAGAAATGGACTTTGTCTACTAAGATAGTCTCGGAAATGAGTCTTGAATAATAAGAAATGATTCTCTATGATTATGTTTGTATGCCACAAAGTTTCATGTTTTATGTTCTGATTATTGGGATTACACTTCACTACCATGATTTATCCCATGTTATGAAATTATGATCTCTTTTGCAGGATAATATTTTCAAAATGTTATGTTCTTATGAATTTGATGCAATTGATATTTCTTTTGTTTACCCTTACTGAGCATTTGAGATCACCCTTTTGTATGTTTTTTTCGAAGTTCAGGAAGAAGGGTATTAAGTAAGATATGCCAAAAAGGGACTATAGATATGATGAAATAAATTGGATACAGTGTAGATGCTTTATGAACCAGTTGTTTATGTTTCCTAGTTTCTAAAGACACTATACCAATACCGTCATTTCATGGTTTTTTTATATGTTGTAATAAGTATGCTTCAATTTTGAAGTATTAACCATGTATGTAAAGTAAGGGTTGTTATAATTGGGACATGATAAAATAGTGGGAGAATAAATAAATTCATTTATTATTTCTCATAAAATTGTAATCAAGAAAGTACTGATAAATATGCTCTTTTAATTTGTAGAATCGAAATGACAAACTTTTCAACCACATTTTCTCTCCGATCAATTATGGATAAGGACAATATCCTCATTGGAAGTATCTTTCAAGAATGGTTTTGGAGCCTTCGGGTTATCCTACGCCATGAATGAAAGTTTTACGTGCTGGAGTCCTCACTTCTTGATTCCCCTGCCACAGGGGTGAGTGATGAAGATTTCCTAGTCTATGATCAACATTTGAACGATGCACTCAACATTAAATGTTTGATGGTACCATCAATGTCTAGTGAGCTCATGAAGTCTCAGGAAGACATGTATTACTATAGCATGCTTGAGCACCTCCGTGGTCTATACCATGAGAGAGAAAGACAGGAAATGTTTGAGATCTCCAAGGCTCTATTCCAGATCAGGCTTGGATAGGGTGCCCTAGCCAGGCCTCATGTAGTGAAGCTCATTGGTTAAATTGAGATTTTGGAGGTTCTAGGGTTTAAACTCCTCGAAGAACTAGGTACCGATCTCATTCTTTTATCACTCCCCTAGAGTTTCTCAAACTTTGTTGTGAAATTCAACATGAACAACATTGAGAAGTCTCTGTCTGATCTTCCTATCCTTATTTTCCCAGTGGAAAATGACATGAAGCATGAAAAACCTTTTGTCCTCATGGTTAATAAAAGGAAATGGAAGGCGAATATTTTTAAGCCAAAATATTCTTCAAGGCCTTCCAAGAAAAGTAATATAAAAGGGGAATCAAGGGAACATGATGTTATTTGTTTCACGTGTGGCAAGAAGGGCCACTGGAAGAAAAACTGCACCCAACCAAGGAAGAAAGCTGAAGCATCACGTGCATTTGTTATCGAATGGAATTTATATGTTTCTAGTAATTGGGTATTAGATACTGCTTTTGGTTCTCACATATGTTTCCAAATATAGGAACCAAGTAGATTCAAGAAGATTGATTGAGGTGAGGTAGATCTATGAGTAGCCAACCAATCCAGACTTGATGTTGTAGCTGTCGGGGACTACCACCTCACTGTTCCAACTAGAATGATCTTTGTGTTAAAGGGTTGTTATTATGTGCCTTATGTAACCAAAAACATTATTTCATTATCCATATTAGATACTAATGGATTCATCTTCAAGTTTGGAAGTGGATGTTTCTACTTTTATAAAGATATCATTCATTTTTGTAGGGCACATTTATATAACGACCTTTATGTGTTAGACTACACAAACTAAGTAATGGAAATCGATGACAATTTTAATTCACATGACTCATACCACACCAAACTTTGGCATCCCCGGCTAGGTCATGTCAATGAGAAACGTTTGACAAAATTACATCAAGATGGGTATTTAGATTCTTTCGAACTAAAACACCTTGGTGTATGTCATGCGTGTCTACAAAGAAAAATAAACAAAGCCCTATTTAGTGGGAAATGTGAAATAGATAAAGTGCTTCTAGAATTAGTTCACACAGATGTGTGTGGTCTATTTCCAGTTGAAGCAAGGGGTGGGTTCTCATACTTCATAACATTTACTGATGATTTTAGTAGATATGGATATATTTACTTAATGAGGTATAAGTTAGATTCTTTTGATCAGTTCAAAGAATACAAGAATGACGTCAAGAAACATCTTGGTAAGAAGATTAAGAAACTACACATAGACAGAGGAGGAGAATATCTTAATCCGGACTTCATTGATTTCTTACGGGAGTTTGGGATTCTATCTCAACTCACTCCCCCTTATACACCTCAGTCGAATGGTTTAAGTTAAAGGAGGAACCCCACCCTATTAAACATGGTGAGATCAATGATGAGTCATGTGAGTCTTCCATTATCCTTTTGTGGATATTAATTACAAATAGTAGCACACATACTAAACCAAGTTCCAACTAAATCGATAAATGGTATTCCATATGAGTTATGGAGTAGATGCAAAGCCATGTTATTGAATTTACATTTGTGGGGTAGTGAAGCATTTGTTAAGGTCTCTTCAGCTACCAAACATGCACCCTGAGGCACAAAGTGTATCTTTATAGGATATCCCAAGGAAACAAGGGGATATTACCTATACGACCCCTCAGACAAAAATGTTACAGTGGCAAGACACGCCATATTCATTGAGAGGGAGCACATCTCCAAAATAGATAGTGGGAGAGAGATAGACTTCCATGAAGTCAAAGCTCAAGATACACAGGATTTGGTACAGGAACAGATTTCACAATGCCCCGTGGAAGAACAATCTATTCCAAAGACACAAGAACTGCGTAGGAGCACGAGAGATGTGAGAGAACCAGAACGATATGGTTTTCTTGTCACTGAGGATGTTGAATCATTATTGGTTGAAAATGATGATCCTCTTACCTACAAGGAAGTAGTTGAAGGCACAGACGCTGCCAAGTGGAATGAATCCATGAATTATGAAATGGATTCAATGTACCAAAACAAAGTCTGGATTTTGGGAGATCCTCCAGTTGATGTAAATCCTATTTGTAATAAATGGGTATTCAAGAAGAAACTGGACATGGAGGGGTAAGTCAGAACCTATAAGGAACGACTGGTTGCAAAATGTTTTAGACAGCATCGTGGAATTGACTATGATGAAACCTTTTCGCCGGTTGCGATGCTGAAATCCATCAGAATCCTATTGGCCATTTCTTGTTACCATGACTTTGAAATTTGGAAAATGTATGTCAAAACAATCTTCCTTAACGGGAACCTCCATGAAGATGTCTACATGACACAACCTGAAGGGTTTTTGACTCTAGAGGATGCCAACAAGGTATGAAAGTCGCATAAATCCATTTATGGATTAAAGAAAGCATCAAGGTCATGGAACATTTGTTTTGATGAAGCCGTAAAGGAATTTGGATTTGTTAAGAATGAATGTGATCCATGTGTCTACAAGAGGTTTAGTGGAAGTGTAGTCGTTTTCCTAATAGTATATGTTGATTTCATATTACTAATTGGAAATGAAGTACTTGTCTTATAGTCAGTTAAGGAATGGTTGAATAAATTCTTCTCGATGAAAGACTTGGGTGAGGTAGCATATATTCATGGGATCAAGATCCATCGTGATAGATCCAAGAGAATGCTGGGACAGAGTCAAAGTGCATACATTATCAAGATACTTAAGAGATTCAGTAAGGAATAGTCCAAGAGGGGATTGTTTCCAGTGTCACATGGCATTCATCATTCCAAGAAAATGTGTCCTCAGACACATGAGGAAAGAAAGAGAATGACAAGGATCCCTTACGCATCCGCGATTGGGTCGGTCATGTATGATATTCTATGTATGAGGCTAGATGATTCGTATGCATTAAGTGTGGTAGGCAGATATAAAGCTAATCCAGGAGACCACCATTGGATGGCAGTCAAGACTATCCTTAAGTATCTGAGGTGTACTAAGGATATGTTCCTAGTTTATGGAGGAGATGAGGAACTAGCCATCAGATGACTTGTAGATTCTAGTTTCCAGACTGCTCAAGATGACATGAAGTCACGGACTGGATACTTCTTCAGTTTGAATAGAGGTGCAGTGAGCTGGAAGAGCTCAAAGAAAAGTGTGGGGGAGGATTCTACAGTGGAGTCCGAGTATATCGCAGCTTCTGAGGCAGCTAAAGAAGCAATATGGATGTGAAGCTTTGTCCAAGAGCTGGATGTAGTACCGAGCAATAAAGATCCTATCACACTCGATTGTGATAATACTGCAGTGGAGGAACTTGAAAAAGATCCAAGGTCACATCAGTAGAAAAACTACATACTTCGGAAGTATCATCTATTTAGAGATTTTTCTAAGAGAGGTGAAGTTGCAGTGAGCAGTATTTCCACGGAAGACAACATGGAGGACCCCTGGACTAAATCCTTGACTCAGCAGAAAGATGATCATAATGTGAGGTCTAGAAGACTAAAAGTCGCAGGCAGTTGGCTCTAGTTCAAGTGGGAGTTTGTAAGGGTTGGTGTCCTGGGAACCAACTGTTGTGTACTTTGATTACATGAATGTTCACTTATTAGATATTGTTCATTGTTCTGCATGACTATAATATAATAATGTCCTGTAATATTTGTTGCATTGATAAGGTCATGCAAGATCCCCACTATGATGAGAACCTTGAAATTCAATAACAATATTCTTAAATAATGTTCTACGGTTGGATGAAATACTATGATAGTACACATAGTATACAGACCATCATGTGTGAGTACTCGTAAGAAGATGAGACTCTCTCTCATAAAGTTCGTACTTGGTAATCTCCAAGATGGGAGATTATGAGAACAGACCCACCAATAGCAATTCTGCATGTCTTGGTGTCATCAGACATTTCTATCTGGGAACGTGTGTAATGGTCCTTAGACAGGAAGATTATCATTAACTCATGTCATGACTTGTGCACTTATATTTACTGATGAAAACTGTCACGCAGATAGTTGGCGGGAAGTAGGGTACGTTGGGTGCATCATGAGTGGCTTGTTGTTAATGGATAAGTCGAGGAAGGATTTTTCCCTTCCATTTATATAATTTGATATCTCGGCCCTTTAATTGAAATAGAACTGTCACATTCAATTCCATGGCCATGGTGTAAACGATGAGTTTATTTCAGGAAGTCAAAGAATGGCGGATCAAGCATATAGGTTTATAACACTTCCATGAAACCTTCATGATGAGATATCGAGACAAAGAGATTAAATTACATACTAAGCATTCGTATGAGGTAATAGGTCAATACGGTGTCAACTTTTTTCTCTTGGGTGCCATGACCCATTGCTAGACAGTAATCTTGGACTTTAGGCAAGCCCGCCTAATGAAAACAAGAAAGAGAACTAGAGGGTCACACACTAAGTGTATTCAAGTATCTCAACTAGAATAAAGATTATTACCATACGTGGTTTAATAATTATTCAAGGAAGCCTAAATCATTTTAATTATGGAGGAAGAAGGAAATGAAAAACAAGATATACACGTCATGTATTAAATATTACACTCTGTGTAGTTTTTCATGGAAAACAAGTACACGCCGTGTATTAATAATTACACACAATGTAGTTTTCCTTGTGGAAATGAAATGAATAAATGAAAACAAGATATACAGGCCGAGTGCATTGAATTTAACCGCCGTGTAGTTTTCAATGAAAAAAAAATATATGTCGTGTATTTATTATTACATGTTGTGTTGTTTTTCTAGTCGGGATTTTGAAGATATAATATTGTTTTAAATGATATTTATTATAATAAGCATGGGAGCATGTCACAGAATTAATTATTCGGCATGGGGGTTTCAAATAAGAGTCAATGAAATAAATAAAATGTGTAACACATTTATTTATTTTCATAACTCTACAACCTCAATACTGAATATAAATATCCTCACAACACCAACTCTTTTCCAACACACAAGACAATCATTGTGCACAAAAACTCTGTAGAATTCTTTCAAGGATGAAAGAACCACTTCCTCCAAGAATGCTCTCAAGACCAAGAGAGATCCTCTTCCATCAGATCAAGACGATCTAAGGTGGAAAACACAAGAAAAAGTTTCTCCATGCTAGCAATCGGAGAATCCTTTGGCGATGTCCCAAGATACGAGGTACACGTGTGGATCACCGCTAGAGGAAGTCTACACTTGGCTTCTGCGACACATTGACGAATCACATCAGAACGTGATCAAAAACATCAACTAAGAAATAACACCCAAAAGGTATTTATTTTAAATTTATTAAATTAATTATAATCAACCTGTAACGATCTTACTTTGTGATTCTGGGAATTTCCTTTTCTTTTTTCCATTTTTGTGATTCGATCTATAGAGAATGGCGTTTATCGTCGTATTGATCCCAGATTGATCATTGTTAATGAAAAAAATCCAAGTCGTAATATCCACCCACGCACTTCCGCTGCACCCTGAAAGTTCATATAAATCAATAGTGTGATGCAACAAGGAAAAATAAATCACAACGCTTCATGGAGGTGGTAATATACATGTACGCATGCACAACATTATCATTTTTCAGTGGAATGAAAGGTAAGAATTTATATGATATCTTATCTTCCTAGAGTGAAAAGTCATTCATGAATAAAATATGGAAACATTAAATCTATCATTATAACATCTTGTGATATATGGTGATGGAAAATGAATTACATCGGTTCGAGAGGTAGTGGAACTCTATATACATGAACAATAGTTTTATATTTTGTTTGATAGAATAGGAGATGAGTGCTGAATATCCCATTAACATAATAACATATATGTATATTTAATTTAAATATGATATTATTTCATCGTGGATGAGTAATATTTTAAGATGTTAGATGAAGAAATAAATCAAACATTCATGGTTAAGATGCATACATATTCTTGAGTAATCCTCTTATGGTTTACCTTAAAATCACTCCTATATTGATTTTATCATCAAAATAAGGACTCAAAAACATGGATAGATAATGATTTGAGTTTCAAATTTCTATATAAAATAAAATTAAGAATATTTTTGGTTGAAGAATTTATATTTTATAAGAAAACAGTTACTAATGGGATATAACTTTTTATATATTTTTCATAATTAATGAATACAAATTTATTTGGGGATATTTAGTAATTAATAAATATTTTATAAATTAATTAATTATAAAGAGTTTGTATTTAATTAAATAAATTTTTATGGGACATTTATTACTAAATAATCTTAATATTAAAATTTAATTTTAAAAATAATTCATTTTTAAAATTATATAGAATACCTTATAATTTAAATATAAAGTGTTCATATGAATAATTATTAGGGTAGTGTGTAAAGATTTTTTGAATTAAAAAATATAGAATAATATAAAATTCTTATATTTAGGAAAATTATAAAATATTTATAAAGATTAATTTTAGATTTTGAAATTAAAAGAGACACATTTGGAAAATATTTGATCCATGTCAAAATAGTTTTTTTTAATTGGTATGATCAACAGTGTATATAATGTTTGAATTTAAGATCATTTAATATATTAAATAATAAAATTGAGCTATAAAATGTTTATAATTCATAGTAATATCATATATTTACGTAAAAGGCCATATATTTTTTAATAGGAAATTTTTATATTATGGAATGTATATAAGGCATTTGTATATAGGGTTATAAACTATTGATATGTTATTTGTCTAATGTAGAAATAATAGAAGTTTTTATTTATAAAATGTTTTTTTATTTATTGATATCTATAATTAATATATATTATCCATATGTATATTAGTATGTTTAACTTTTTACGCTTGTTGTTATACATTTTTAAGACTCGAATTACATGCTAGGAACATCAAAAAATGTTTTATATTTCATTTTTCATGTCCTCATTTTGTAGTTAATCCAATTATATTAACCATATTAAATTAGTATTGTCTATAAATATATGGTTATAAGGTCATGATTAATAAAATTTTCTCTTGATTAATGTCTCCTTGGGGGGGAGACTTGGGTTCAAACTTCCCATAGGCCTAGAGGCTATTTTGTTTTTAGGAAAGCTGGTGGTTTGATATTTGTCTCTCCAGTCATAGTAATGTGTTGATTTTATATCTCACATGAATTAAATCACTTACAAGAATAGTATATAAACCTTATACCTAATATTCATTTTGATATGTTTGCATATTATTCACTTATATAATTTGGAATGTAACAGAAATGATTGGTTTTGTAAAAAACTACAGTTCAATATAGCTGAATTGTATTGATTTGATAAAGGGAATATGATTCCAAATAAATTAATTTGAATAACTAATACCAAAATGAGTAATGTTTGATAACATGGTTATATTAATACCTATTATAAATATTATAAGTTATATTAATTCCAATTAAATACCTTTCATGACCTCAGTCATCCAATTGAGTTTCTTCATGTGAAGGTAGGGTACAATTGAATTATCTTTTGTCATGATTGAATGTATAGGGTGATAATGGATCATCATTGGGAAGGTTCTTCAAAATAAGGGTTCAAATATATTTTCTTTTGTTAAATTGTTCTTAATGTTTTATTTGGGTTAATCCTAACTAGGAAATATTAATGATTTGGATACTGAAGTAATTGATTTATCTTTTTCCACTTAATGAACATGATATAATGTTTTATGCTTGACAATAAAAGAGTCATATATTATATAATGGGGATTATTCCATACCTAAATAACTAATTTATGAAATTAAATATAAATAAGACTCATTTCTCAGAGAAATTTAAATTTTGGCCTAATTTTGGATATAATGAATTTAAAAGGGGTCACCATTGTAATGGGGTATCATTTAGTAAGTATCCTTATTAAATAGTAATTAAAAAATGATAATAATTTGAAATAGATATATGTTACAGATAAATAGGAATTTCATAAAATATATATTTGAGACTAATCCTTACAAATTAGCTGATTACTACAAGATGCTATTAAGAAAAGAAAATTAATAAATGTTTTTAATGAGAAATTGTATATATAAAAAATACACATTTATGAAGTTTTGAAGTAGTTGAACATGTTAATATAGATTCTTGCGAATAATATAATAATTCAATAGGGGTTTTTAATGAATTACTTGAAAAAATTCACTGAGGAATTTTATTCTCATACACTCAATATGATTGGGAATTTCAGAGATAAATAATATGGTTATATATGTTGTTGAAATAGTACGACTAGACATTTTTTGTCGGTCTTATTATGTTCAAATTATCCATACTCATTTTATTGAAGGAAATTTTATAAAAATATTATTTTGTTCTGAAAAATATTACCCAATATTATCAAGATCTGAGAGTAGATGAACTACAAAAATAGAAAAAAAATTAATTAAAATGAATAAAAATGATGGAGAGTCAAATTATTATTTTTCATGAAGGTAGTCATGGTCATTTAATCATGGAGGTGTTTTTGAGAATAAAAATTGATGATTCCATGAAATGGAATTGTTGAAAATACCTTAAGTGCTTTCTAAAACTTAATTGAATTCCCATGTCACTTCATAGAGTTATAGAAATTTATTTTCTCCATATTGGAGGTCATGAAATTCCAAATAGTTATTTTAGATGTGTTATAAATATAAAGGATTTCAAAATCAAGAGAAAATTTGATAAAGATTTTATTATTTATTCAATGAGATTAAGTAGAGAGTTGTTTTTGAAAATAAGAGTTATTTCCTGAGAAAATATTTTTTATATCTTTTCCTTATATTCGTTGAGAAATTAAGATTCTAAGAAGATAGTGGTAATGTGATTTAATGTGAGAAGTTAAAAGTTAAAAAAATATTATATTATTCTAGGATTTTATTGATTAGCATTAATATTCTAAAGAGATTAGGATATATTATAGTAATTAAAAATGTAAGAAGATTTATTTTGATTAAATTATAAATTGGATGCCACAATTTACTAAAGAACTATACTTCAATAAAAAATAAATTTCACTTTATCCTAAATGTTTTTTATAAAAATTTTCGAAATAATATAAACCGTTGCATAGTTTTAAAAAACCTAAATCATAGAAACATACCAAGGATAATGTTTTCAAAAAAATTATTTAAATAGACTATAGAATATGAAATTATAAAATTTTATATTTTTACTCAAATATGATTTAATATTTTCAATGAGTTGGTCATTTGGAATATGATTCTGCAACATCACCATTATTAAAATGATATTTTCATTATAAATGTTACTCATTAAATATTTTAGTGGGAGGGTTAGATTAGACGGTTACATTTATAAGTTATAAGAATTATATATAAAAGTAATAATTTAAGAGGATCTAAAAATGTGTATTAAACCTAAATCTGATCTAGAATTTTGAGATATATGATATAATGGAAATTTTCACACCTCATTTATTTTATTCATTAAATAATTTTAAGATTATAAAATGTATCATACCAAAATAAATCTCAAATTTATCATTCTATTAGGTTGGTTGTAAAATTTTTTATATATGTATAGACTAAATAATGTGAAATGATAATTAACATCTCAAAGTACATCATTGATATTTTCATAACCAATGTTTATCATAAAATAATATATGTTATAATTTATTTTAATTTTAGTTAAAGTAGTATTCTTGTTTGAGAAATTGAATATTTTCATGAGGCATGAAAAGAGTTTTTGTGTTTTGTATAACCCATTATGTATACCATATAGTGTATCATACATCATTTATTTTTTATATTAGAGGTGAAAGATCATATTTGATATCTATTACTAGAGTTTTGAGAGATACGTAGAATGATAACCTTCATATATTGATAACATTATTATTAAATCCATTGTGACATAGCTAATCAGGGTTGATTGGGTATGTTTATGATTATGTAAATTGTTGGAGCACTACCAATTTCACCCACATATTTTTATATACCTCTTTTGTACTTATTCCTCATTTGGATCTTGGTTCTTCTCTGAGTTTTGGGTGTGACATGTTTTAAATTTTGTTGTAATTCATTTTTTATTAATGGTCCCATGGTAATTCCATAGTTCATCTAAAAAATTTTGTTGAAAATATAGGTTTTTTAGCTTTGGATCGGGTGTATTATGACTAGAACATAGTTAAGGGAAACTGTGAAGCCCATCCCAAGTAATTATGTAACATATGGGTTGGTGTTTGAGGAATGGTGCACAACTTCTGCATAGTTTGTTAAACTATGCTGTGAGTACATACTGAGGCTTTGTATATTGGTAGAATCATTTTTCATGGTTGCTACATGGTTTTTTAACCATTCTACCAAACAATGTGAGTGCCCTACTGTGTCTAGTATGGGTTGTTCAGTTGGGGCATGATTTGGTAAACTACAAATCCTAACTGTACGCAGTGCCCCTATCTTATAAAATGTGAAATGGCACTTATTCCCTCTTGTAATATTAATCCAAAATCACTCATTCATCCCCTATCATTGTTTTTGAGACCAAATTGGATCCTCTACCTTGTTCTCATGTCCTATCCTCTTATCATGTGGTGTGGATCTAAGGTTTTTCATGGTTTTGGGCTAGATCTTCACGGTAAACATCTCCTTTTTTTCTTTTATCATCATTATTCATCCATTTTCTCTAGACATTAATTTCTCCCTTTGTCATGTAGATCTAGGGTTGTTTATTATTGTGGTTTATGTTGGGTGTTTAGATTTTTTTGGATTTCTCATGGTTTTTCTTGTATATTGGAACCATGGAAAATTTGTTTCAGGTGTGTGGTATTGAAGCGCCATGAGGTTGAGATATGTTTCTCCTTACACTTGTCCATTAAATTCATGAATCATTGCTTTCGTGATTTTTCCCCTTCCTTATATGTTAATTATTGTTAAATGATCCTTGGTGAAGTGCCCAGATCAGTGTGAATCACTGAGAGGGGGAGGGGGTGAATCAGTGATCCCTTAAAACTTTTTACTAATTGATTCTTAATCAATTAAACCTCTATGGCTGGTTAAAGCCTCGATCCACTCTTCTTGTATCTCTCAACCTTTCCCGGATAATGCAGTAATGAAAAGGCACAGGACACAAGGATTTACAAGGTTCGGCACCAAAGGCCTACATCCTTGCCATGCTCTCTCAGCATGGATTCTCCCATTATAATCTGTTAGTATTACAATGGTCGATACAGCTTCCCACCGTATCTCTCCTGAGTCCCACAGGAGGGTCTTTATACTGCGTCCCACAGTGTTACCAGAGTCCCACTGGCCTGCTCCAGAATCCCACTGAAGACTTCTTCTCCCTGAGTCCCACAGGGTCTTCTCCTGGCTCCTCGAGTCACACGAGTAGCTCTTCTTCACTTTAAGCTTCTTCAAGTATCCTCAGCAACCTGGGATAAAGGCTGCTGGCCTTGCTCTTCTTCTGATCACTTGTGGTGAACAGGTCTTCTCATCTTGCACGGGCTTTATCACCTTCTTCTAAGGATGCCCCGGCTTCTCTCCAATTACTGAATGCTCAGACAAATAATATCTTTATCTTCGGTCTGGTCCAGTCTCACATCACTTCAACTTCATGCACTGAATGCATGGCATCACAATATCTTCAAGATCTCCTGGTCTTGGACTTCTCAAATGCACACAAGCTGATTCAGACTTGTTCACGTGTGCACGTGCATGCATGCATGCATGCACTCTCCTTTTCTTCCTCTTGGTGCAGTAGACCCACAAAGGGTATAGTCAAATATAAGCACACACCTTCTTCTCAAACTTCACACTCTTTATGCAATTTGTTCACACACTTAAAAGTGTGTTATACTTTGGTGTGAGTCTTCTTCTTCTGCTAAGTGTGTCCACTCCTCTTAGAGCACACACATAGGTTCGGCCACTTCACTTTGTTGTTTTGCACACACAACTTTGTTCTTTGCTTTGCACACACACAATGAGTGTGTATTTGGCCTCCACTATTTTTGCACACCCCAAGCTATGCCTCGGCCTTCCTTTCAAATGCACACACACACAAAGTGTGGTGGTCTTCACTTTACCCACTTGCACATACCCAAGCCAAGGTCTCGGGTTCTTCCTTGTTCTTTTAATCTTCTTCAAAGTGTGCACCTCACTTATGCACACACTTGGTTCTCCATTTTGTACACACAAGGGCTACGTCCTCTTTGTTTTCTTTTTGCACACAAAGGCACAAAGGCCTTTCCTTCCCTTCTTGCACACAAAGCACTAGGGCCTCGGGTTCTCTTCTGTTTTTGCACACACAAGCCGTAGAGTCTTCACTTTGCACACACAAGGCTATGCCTCGGCTTCTCCTTTCCACTTGAGCTCCTTCCAATATGGAGGCACACACACAAGGCCTCGGGTTCTTCTTCTCCTCTTAGCACACACACGAGGCAAGGCCTCGGTCTTCACCTAGCCTTCGGGCGCGCAAGGTGCACGGCACAGGGGCGCGCAAGACCTCCTACCCGCGGGGCGCGCAAGTGCAACACCCGCGAGGTCTTCCTCTTGCCGCGCAAGGGTGCGGGCAGAGAGGGTGACAACCTCGGGCGCGCAAGGAAGCGGCCTCGGGTTCTTCCTATCGCGCAAGGGAGTAGGCGCGCAGGGAACACTTCAAAGCCTCGGGTGGCTTCGGGACAACAGCCGCGCAATGTTTTGCGCGGTGGCTTCTTCTTCGCGAGGCAGAGGCACACGCGGATCAACAGATCTTCAATGAAAACATCAGCAAAACTTCACAGAGGGCTCGACCTCATTTTTATAGGCAGAGGCTGCCTCAGATTATCCGCGTGCTAAATCTTGAAATCCCGAGATCTTCGGATCTTTAAAAACTTTCCAAATCTTTATTTTTCTCCTCTGTTTCACGCGGGTTCTCTCTTTTATTTTTCCTCACGTGCATGCGATTTATAACGCATGCACGGCCTCTGTTTAAACCCCATCCATGCAAAGGCACGAGCTCACCGAAGCCTCGCACCTTCGGTTTGCTTCGGCTTACCTCGAAATCTCCATACATTGCATGCACACCATTTTTTATGCATGGCCGTGTTCGTTGTGGAGAGACAAGCTCAATGGAGCCTTCGGCTCGATCAGAGATGGCCGGGAACTCGAAATCGGTCGTCGGGAGTGCTCTGGTTCAGCGGCTGCTCGCGGGTGGCTTCGGCATGGCTGGAGGAAGGAGATGGTGCGGCAGCCGTCAAATCAGGTGATCAAAAGACATCAGACGGCCGGATTAAATCGGGGGCGCGGCGGATCAGATGAGCGGTCCAGATCGAGCGCGCGATTGCTCGGACGGCGGAGATTTGCTCCCGGTGAAAAATACGCGTCCCACATCGAAACGCCGCGGGATTTTTCCGCGGTTTATCAATATGCCACTCCCCGCTACTCCTCAATTGAATCTCCTCCCCTCTCGGTGCCGCCCCGCACCGAGTTCTTCTGCGGGCGCGCTCTGCGCCCACTCCTGCCACTCGGGCGCGCCACTGGCGCCCACTATGCGTGCCTTCGGGCGCGCGCGCTGCGCGGACTTCACCACCGCGTAGCTCGGGGCTTATACACGGCCCCCCTGCCTCTCGGGGGCTGGCCCCATGGGATCCCCTTGGGCGTGGTGACCTGGTCCCACATGTGCCTTGGGTTGAACCCTTAAGGCTGGCCTCCTTGGTGGCTAATTTTTTGCTTGAGGAAACACTTAGGACTTTGTTTAAAAACAAAGTAACCAAGTGAAAATGCCAAATGCCACTTGCCCTTCAAGGCATTCTTTTCCTTCATCTTCTTCTTGAGAATTCAAACATTAATCTTCTTGATTAAAAACAACTCCTCAATTTATAATTCTTCTTCATCATCTCATTTTCAACTTAGGAGAGAATTCTCAAGGATCTTCATCAACCGAGCTCCTAAATCACATAACTTCTTCAATTATCTTTGTTGATCTAATCAGAGATCAAATTGGGACTTCTTCAGATTCACATGCACTAAGTGTTAGTGCATGGACTTCATTAATGCACATCATCCACTTAGTAGTTGTGGATGGAACTCCTTTCAACTCCTCATGCATTGTGAAGACAATGCATGGTCTTCAATCAATGTTGTGACATTGTATCATCAGGATACAAGTTCTTGGACTTAAAGAGCAGCTCAGCAATCGTCAGATGTTCTTAGAGAATGTTTCAACCATCATCTCCTATGTCACTTAGTGAATCTCCTAAGTGACATGCATCTTAGTACTATGGCCATTCTCCTTCACCACCATCACCATCACATCCTTTGACATTCACATCTTGACTCCTTGACATCCATTCATTCTAGGACAACTTCATGCCTCATTGACAACAAATGCAACACAATGCACTTCAATCTCCCCCTTTGTATTTGTTGTCAATACACTCCTTTAGCACATATGAATGGGTCAATATGTGTGCCAATATTTTCTCCCCCTTATTGGCAATCAAATGCAAAGGTGTGGTGTGGTTCACTTTCAAAAATATCTTCCTCCCTTTTAAAAGCATTTTCTTCAAAATCACTAAGAGAGGGATGATGTCACATGTTCTCTTGAGCAAGGAACCTTTAGTAGATCAACTCTAAGTCTACTTGGGCTAACCCGGTGTAGAAAACAAGAGTGATGTAACCAAGGTACACAATGCTGTCCAACATTCACTGTACATGTGAGATCATGCTTCAGGGGTTTGAAATTTTTCAGATATATCAATGAATTGCTAAATCCTGCACATACTTCACAAAACACATTAGAATGTTCAGGTGCAAGGATAAAGCTCCCCCTTTCATCCATTTGTCTTCAATCCATACTCCCCCTTAATTGACAAGATTAACTCAATTAAGAAACAAGGGATGAAAGTATGATTGGAATACCTTCACTTTCTCAAGATGATATTAATTTTAGAACATCATCTTCTTCAGATTTGCTCCCCCTCAAGGGGTGCACTCCATTCTGTCCAAACCATCCTCTAGATGAGAATGACCATCATCTTCAATTCCCTACAATGTTAGCACATGTAAATACAAGTATATAAGGGAATAAGATGGAACCTTCTTGGTTCATCAATGTGAACAACAAGGTTGAGAAGATTCTCTCAACCGAGATGTCCCATTTTCACCAGTCTTCACACTTGCACATTTGATCTTCATTGATGATTGTGCTGGTGTGGTTCTCAAAACATCTTCATGTGAAATCTTCTTCTTCCCTTTTGCCTTAGCAATTGCCAGAACTTCATCTTCAGCTCTCTGCAGATCTTTGGCAAGTTGCAACTGATTTGGCCATATGACTAGTGAGTCACTTGGGAGTGTGGCCTCAGTTCTGGAAGTTCCACATGGTTCTTTTGATGCTGTCAAGCTACCTCTCTTAGGCAACTTGTTTTCAATCAATCCCTTCTGCTTCTTCTGGATTGATTGTCTGTTTGAGTTCAGTTGGATTCTATTGATTTCCATGGCTTGTTTGCAGAGATCCATGGTATGACCTTTCTTTCCACAGTAGAAGCATTTCTTGGTGGTCCTTCTGGATGCATCACCCTTCTTGGACTCAGACTACAAGGACTTCTCTTCATTCTTCAAACTCTTCTTGGGAGTATCTTCCACTTTCTTCTGCTTGCTTCCCAAGGAATCTCTCTGAGCCAGGTTCTGTGATCTTTTCTTCTTTTGAGCTCTGGATACAGTTGGAGATTGACATGTATCTATTTGACCACTTTTGCAATCATCCCAGATGTTGTCAAGTAATCCAAATCTATTTGAAGTAAACAGATGTCTCTGGACCTGTGGATGTTGCTTCCTTCCTTCTGGCTTGCTCCCCCTAGGCATGGGCTTCCTCTGTGCTTTTTCATTCAGTGGATTGTACCAACAATCCTTTGCACAATGCCCATACTTGTTACAACACCAGCATTGTCCCACGAATCTTGACCTCTTCAGTCCTTCTGATTGTAGGGTACTTTTCTTGACCTGTTGTGCTGTTTCAGGAGAGCTCTGCTTCTTTACTGTCTTCATCTATATTTGTTTGGAATTATTCTTCCATCCTGCACTTTTTGTGGAAACACAATTAGAAGCATCAGTACAAGATGGTATGGATGGTACCTTCTTTCTAGAAGATGTTGCACTTTTATTAGAGGATGTCTTTCTCTTAGAATCATCCTGCTCAAAGTTCACTTGAGTAGCAAAATTTCTTCTTTCGGCTGACTGGGAGGCTTCAGCTTTGGGTGTTTGCAGATTTTTCAATATCACCTCTAGTTCTAAACACTTCATGTTGAGGGAGTTCTTCTCATCCTCAACTGTTCTTAGCCTTCCTTCCCAATTTTCTTCCAGCTGTTTCATCTGGTCTTCATGCACCTTATTCATTTCAAGCAATGAGTTGTCAAGCTCCTTCACCCTTTTTACTTTGTCTTCAAGTTGAGCATCTTTAACAACCATTGATACTCTATGCCTCTTCTTCAGTGCATGATAAACTTCTTTGATCATTACTTTAAAGAATTCTTTCTCAGAAAGGCTTCTTTGCAATTCTTCAGCAGTGTCTTCATACATTTCATTGCAAAGGGAAATTGTTTCATCTTTATCTTTCACCAGCTTTCTGAGAGTGTTGGTTATGCCAACCCTTTTAGCCAATTGATCTTCCATTGCATTGGCTTCTTCTTCTAACTGTGATTTTTCTTCATGAAGATCATGGATGCCTGTAGCTATACACTTTGCCACTTCCATGGGAACTGTCTTCTGAAGATATTTGAGTGCATTTAGAAGGTCATTGTTTCTTCCATCTTCATCACAGCTAGGACAGGCTTCATCAGAAGAATGATAAAAGGAATTGTCATCTGATGTGACTTTCACATTTCTTTCCATAGAAGGAGTTTCTCTGATTGCAGCAACCTTCTTCTTCATCTTCTTGGCCTGTTTCTTCTTTCTATTTTTCTGAGTCTTGGCAGATATCTCCATTTGAGGCTGGTCACTCATTTCCTCAAATCTGCACTCCATAAAGACTCTCTTGGATCTTTTAGAGGTAACCTTCCCTCTGATACCAATTGAAGTGCCCAGATCAGTGTGAATCACTGAGAGGGGGAGGGGGTGAATCAGTGATCCCTTAAAACTTTTTACTAATTGATTCTTAATCAATTAAACCTCTATGGCTGGTTAAAGCCTCGATCCACTCTTCTTGTATCTCTCAACCTTTCCCGGATAATGCAGTAATGAAAAGGCACAGGACACAAGGATTTACAAGGTTCGGCACCAAAGGCCTACATCCTTGCCATGCTCTCTCAGCATGGATTCTCCCATTATAATCTGTTAGTATTACAATGGTCGATACAGCTTCCCACCGTATCTCTCCTGAGTCCCACAGGAGGGTCTTTATACTGCGTCCCACAGTGTTACCAGAGTCCCACTGGCCTGCTCCAGAATCCCACTGAAGACTTCTTCTCCCTGAGTCCCACAGGGTCTTCTCCTGGCTCCTCGAGTCACACGAGTAGCTCTTCTTCACTTTAAGCTTCTTCAAGTATCCTCAGCAACCTGGGATAAAGGCTGATGGCCTTGCTCTTCTTCTGATCACTTGTGGTGAACAGGTCTTCTCATCTTGCACGGGCTTTATCACCTTCTTCTAAGGATGTCCCGGCTTCTCTCCAATTACTGAATGCTCAGACAAATAATATCTTTATCTTCGGTCTGGTCCAGTCTCACATCACTTCAACTTCATGCACTGAATGCATGGCATCACAATATCTTCAAGATCTCCTGGTCTTGGACTTCTCAAATGCACACAAGCTGATTCAGACTTGTTCACGTGTGCACGTGCATGCATGCATGCATGCACTCTCCTTTTCTTCCTCTTGGTGCAGTAGACCCACAAAGGGTATAGTCAAATATAAGCACACACCTTCTTCTCAAACTTCACACTCTTTATGCAATTTGTTCACACACTTAAAAGTGTGTTATACTTTGGTGTGAGTCTTCTTCTTCTGCTAAGTGTGTCCACTCCTCTTAGAGCACACACATAGGTTCGGCCACTTCACTTTGTTGTTTTGCACACACAACTTTGTTCTTTGCTTTGCACACACACAATGAGTGTGTATTTGGCCTCCACTATTTTTTCACACCCCAAGCTATGCCTCGGCCTTCCTTTCAAATGCACACACACACAAAGTGTGGTGGTCTTCACTTTACCCACTTGCACATACCCAAGCCAAGGTCTCGGGTTCTTCCTTGTTCTTTTAATCTTCTTCAAAGTGTGCACCTCACTTATGCACACACTTGGTTCTCCATTTTGTACACACAAGGGCTACGGCCTCTTTGTTTTCTTTTTGCACACAAAGGCACAAAGGCCTTTCCTTCCCTTCTTGCACACAAAGCACTAGGGCCTCGGGTTCTCTTCTGTTTTTGCACACACAAGCCGTAGAGTCTTCACTTTGCACACACAAGGCTATGCCTCAGCTTCTCCTTTCCACTTGAGCTCCTTCCAATATGGAGGCACACACACAAGGCCTCGGGTTCTTCTTCTCCTCTTAGCACACACACGAGGCAAGGCCTCGGTCTTCACCTAGCCTTCGGGCGCGCAAGGTGCACGGCACAGGGGCGCGCAAGACCTCCTACCCGCGGGGCGCGCAAGTGCAACACCCGCGAGGTCTTCCTCTTACCGCGCAAGGGTGCGGGCAGAGAGGGTGACAACCTCGGGCGCGCAAGGAAGCGGCCTCGGGTTCTTCCTATCGCGCAAGGGAGTAGGCGCGCAGGGAACACTTCAAAGCCTCGGGTGGCTTCGGGACAACAGCCGCGCAATGTTTTGCGCGGTGGCTTCTTCTTCGCGAGGCAGAGGCACACGCGGATCAACAGATCTTCAATGAAAACATCAGCAAAACTTCACAGAGGGCTCGACCTCATTTTTATAGGCAGAGGCTGCCTCAGATTATCCGCGTGCTAAATCTTGAAATCCCGAGATCTTCGGATCTTTAAAAACTTTCCAAATCTTTATTTTTCTCCTCTGTTTCACGCGGGTTCTCTCTTTTATTTTTCCTCACGTGCATGCGATTTATAACGCATGCACGGCCTCTGTTTAAACCCCATCCATGCAAAGGCACGAGCTCACCGAAGCCTCGCACCTTCGGTTTGCTTCGGCTTACCTCGAAATCTCCATACATTGCATGCACACCATTTTTTATGCATGGCCGTGTTCGTTGTGGAGAGACAAGCTCAATGGAGCCTTCGGCTCGATCAGAGATGGCCGGGAACTCGAAATCGGTCGTCGGGAGTGCTCTGGTTCAGCGGCTGCTCGCGGGTGGCTTCGGCATGGCTGGAGGAAGGAGATGGTGCGGCA
The DNA here is from genome assembly GCA_963277665.1 of Viscum album. Taxonomy (NCBI): domain Eukaryota; kingdom Viridiplantae; phylum Streptophyta; class Magnoliopsida; order Santalales; family Viscaceae; genus Viscum; species Viscum album. The sequence goes on from OY728158.1 coordinate 1,473,954,967, forward strand.
GCCGTCGGATCAGGTGATCAAAAGACATCAGACGGCCGGATTAAATCGGGGGCGCGGCGGATCAGATGAGCGGTCCAGATCGAGCGCGCGATTGCTCGGACGGCGGAGATTTGCTCCCGGTGAAAAATACGCGTCCCACATCGAAACGCCGCGGGATTTTTCCGTGGTTTATCAATATGCCACTCCCCGCTACTCCTCAATTGAATCTCCTCCCCTCTCGGTGCCGCCCCGCACCGAGTTCTTCTGCGGGCGCGCTCTGCGCCCACTCCTGCCACTCGGGCGCGCCACTGGCGCCCACTATGCGTGCCTTCGGGCGCGCGCGCTGCGCGGACTTCACCACCGCGTAGCTCGGGGCTTATACACGGCCCCCCTGCCTCTCGGGGGCTGGCCCCATGGGATCCCCTTGGGCGTGGTGACCTGGTCCCACATGTGCCTTGGGTTGAACCCTTAAGGCTGGCCTCCTTGGTGGCTAATTTTTTGCTTGAGGAAACACTTAGGACATTGTTTAAAAACAAAGTAACCAAGTGAAAATGCCAAATGCCACTTGCCCTTCAAGGCATTCTTTTCCTTCATCTTCTTCTTGAGAATTCAAACATTAATCTTCTTGATTAAAAACAACTCCTCAATTTATAATTCTTCTTCATCATCTCATTTTCAACTTAGGAGAGAATTCTCAAGGATCTTCATCAACCGAGCTCCTAAATCACATAAATTCTTCAATTATCTTTGTTGATCTAATCAGAGATCAAATTGGGACTTCTTCAGATTCACATGCACTAAGTGTTAGTGCATGGACTTCATTAATGCAAATCATCCACTTAGTAGTTGTGGATGGAACTCCTTTCAACTCCTCATGCATTGTGAAGACAATGCATGGTCTTCAATCAATGTTGTGACATTGTATCATCAGGATACAAGTTCTTGGACTTAAAGAGCAGCTCAGCAATCGTCAGATGTTCTTAGAGAATGTTTCAACCATCATCTCCTATGTCACTTAGTGAATCTCCTAAGTGACATGCATCTTAGTACTATGGCCATTCTCCTTCACCACCATCACCATCACATCCTTTGACATTCACATCTTGACTCCTTGACATCCATTCATTCTAGGACAACTTCATGCCTCATTGACAACAAATGCAACACAATGCACTTCACTTGGAATGTTTTTTGGTGTGAAATGTGAGGATTTCATCATTGTTTTGGGATAAATGGAGTTATTTTGTAAATTTTTTCAAATATAGTGTTTGATAAAATGGCTGGATGGACTTTGTGAGTGAGTTGTGATATTTAAATCGTGTTTTGGCTTTGTAAATGAATTATTGGTATTCTAAAATATTGTTTGGGTTTCTTGAATAAGTATTCAAAGTGGTTTTTTGATAAGAAGATGTTTTTAGCTTATCAAAATGGTATGGTGTGTGATGATAATATGTGGCTCGTTTATCATATTAATAAAAGATTATTTTTTTTAAAATGTGGTGTGAGTGATTGAAATTGGATTTTTATAAATTGTTTCTGATAAGTTATTTGTTGAAACATTTTTATAAAGGCAGTTTTGGTTCCTTTAAAAAGGGTGCTTGAGGCCCGTTTGGTTCTTTTTTGAAAGTGGAGAAAATGATTATTCTGAAAACACTAATTGTATAATCTTCTTATATTGATTATATTTAATGGATGGGATGTCATAATTGTTGAATCTTCATGATAGATTCATTTTAATGGGTGGGACATCCTCTTCATAGAATCTCCATGACCCATTTACTTTGATATGAATAGGAGATCCTCTATGTGGACTCCTTTGAGAACTATGCGTTTCAAAGAAATAGTTCAATCCTTAGGGTTACTTGGGGTGATTACTGTTGTATAAATAATTTATATATGATATATGTGCATGTGATTAGATCATTAGTTTGCAGCAGTTGGATCTCCCAATCTATACTCTTGATATGGGAACCTAGCATAGTTAACATATTTTATAATAATTATTGCCACACTATTTTGGATTACACTCTAGCTATTGGCCCATAACAGAGGATATGATTTGTTTTGTTTTATTTATAAGGGATATTTCCCCTATTTAGGACTAGATAGGTTGTAATTGAGTGTGTGGGAGAAATTTTATGTCATCGAGGGTGGCTTGCGTTTCAGGATGAGTCTAGATTTATAGAATGTTCTTGATTATTTCACAATCTCTTGAGTTCTCAAATGTCTATTGGCTGATAATTTTCTACAGTGGATGATTGAGATGAATTGTTATTCAGTTACTCTATGTTCTTATTTCCATTTCCATTATTATTATCATTATTTTTTCTCTAGTGTAGTGAAATTATTTATGAAAAGTTATGTGATGATTTTTAAAGGATTATGATAGTTGTTTTGAAAAACAATTTCAACTTTATTACTCTCTATATTTTTCAAATGAAAGGTAATTTTCTGATTTGAAATATAAATAGATACTCCTTGGAATACAATTTAGTTTTGAAGTGGAAAATAAGCAATATATAGTGTTTGGATTTTAAAGTGGAAATCTTTGGAAAAGGTTGCTTTTTTATATTATATTTCAATCCTCAAGTTGGGGTTTTTTTATTTAATGAAGTTTCATAAGGAATAGATTTTTTTAAAGAATGAATACTATGTTCTAATAATAACTCTTATGGATCATTCTTTTTTTAATATTATGGTATAATTTTCTACTTGGTTCCAATCTTTGTGTGTGATGGTTGGTTTTGGTATCAAAGACTGATCATTACGGTCACATGGAGATGTGGTGGTTGTCCAGTTTTGTAAGATTTTTTCATTCATTTGGTTGTATTTTCATCCTTCAAAAATGACGTTTAGTTTATTTATTTATATTTTGGGTTTCCCATTTTCTTTCTTTTGTTCAATTTATTTATTTACATTGGGATTAATCATTCCCTTTATTAGTCAGATGAATCCTCACACTATTTTATATCCTGTGAGGATCGTGAAATCCTCTTGATCCTTTCCACATATTTTCTCGGGTGACCAATTTGGGTTCAACCCAAGTTGGTTCATTACAAGATCATATCAGATCTAGGTTGGTTCTTTAGAGAGAAATGCTTTTAGATAACCCTTATTTTTTGGGATGTTAAGATATATAGGGTATGATTATCCATGCTTGGGGTTTATGTCTAGGGGTGTGTCTTGCCCACACATTCTAGACCAAACATTGTGTTTCCATGGGAATTCGTGTTTTCTTGGGTATACATGGTTTTTGCGATTTTTTTTTGGTTTGAAAAATGAATAGAGAGTTGGGTCAATAGTATTGATGTGCTCGTAGGACTGGGAAAGCCATTTATAGCTATGTGAATTGTCCTAGAGAACTATTTTGATGATAGTGTGAGTTTCATTTGGCCACCAACCATATGTCCATGTCACCCATTGATACTAGTTTCCCCATGTGAGTTGTTTTGTGTATTTTTTGATTCTGCAATTTTTTTTAAAACTCTAATGGTTTTGTTTTTTGAAGATGGAAACATATTTTTCAAAATTATTTAGAAGAAAACCTATTAAAAATGGATTGCTATAAAATGATCTTAGGGTAAAATGGAAATGGATTAAAGGGATGATATTTTTGTGACCAATATATAAAGATATTAAAATATTTTTCTATGAAATTATAATTTTATTCCTAAAGTTTGTTTGGAGATTTCTTTTAAATAAGGATAAATGAGTTTTTAATTGACTGATTTTGATGGAATGAGATTTATTAGGATGCTGAAATTATTTTGAATGGGATGAAATGTGTTTTGAATAGATATCCTAAGATTTATATTGTTGAACTATACAAATTGGATTTTAATTAAGAGTTTGAAAATTATTTTTTACTAGTGTAAAATGCCCTTCTGAGAAAGATTTTGTGAAATTTGAAATGGGAGGTGATTTGAATGTAAAAACGTGGGATAAAATTTCAATTTTTGAAAATAAAAACATTTTGTTTTCGAAATACGAATTTTTTTTACCTTTGGAATTCCCATTATTGATCACATGGATTGATATGTGTGGTAATGTGGATGGTTAATAGCATGGGTGGATGGGTTCCCTAATAGGCATGAGTGAATGTTTTCATGGGTTCACATAGAAATGTTCTTGTGAGTGAGGCTCTAAGGGATACCATTAGTGATTGTGTAATCCACCTAGGTTGTATTCTTTCAAAAGTATTCTCAAGAATAAAATTTTTATGTTTTGATAGCAATTTTTTAAGTGTCTTGTTTTTATATGTTTTCAAGATGTTGGTTCTGCGGTGTTTTGAGTTTGAGAAATATTATTAAAGAGTTGATATTGATTGAGATATGGGTTTTATTATTTTTACTTTCCCCCATAAAGATCCAATGAATTTTGTTTAGTGTGTATATGGGTGGTTTACCATTATAAAACCTTCCATTTGATCAACCTAGGGACTTACCTCTGGAGTTTCGAATGTTCAACCCTCCTCTATTTTATGTTCAAGTGGATACTCTCAATAAAGATGAGGGGATGTGGAAAATAGAATTTATTTTTTTTTCTCCTTGAATTTCATGACCCATTAATGGTTAAATTTTCTAGTTTATTCTTGAAGGACTGGACTAGAAATGGTGGAAGTTTTTCTCTCCAACCAACCCTTGATAATATCCTACTCGTGAGTTTTTAAGGATTTTTTCATCCAGAATTATTTCTATGAGGTAGTGATGGTGAGAAGGGGGACATAAATTTCTTGTCTACAACAATGTGATGGATCAATATTTTAGTTATCTTTTAATATTTTTTACCTAGTTCCATATTCTAGATTTGGTTCTGGATAATTTCTTTAAAGCTCAATGTTTTGAGGGCAGGATTTATCTTGATTTTCAGTTGAAGGTTTCATAGTTTGGTTTAACCTTTTTTTGATGGTGTGAGACAAGTTATTCATGTTGAGGCTATATTAACCAGAGTGATCGAAAAATCCATCCATTCTACTATCTCTAGAATCATTTAAGGGAATCCCAGTTAGTAGATCGAAGATCATCCTGAAGCTTTTGGTGTTTTTTGTGGTACTAAAATACCTCTGGATCTTTTTCCAGCTGTTTTTAGGAATAAGATCATAGTGTATTATCAGTATGGTAATCCAAATCATAAGAAGTCATCGTTTATTACTTCTTTAATGACCTGTCATTCATGTTTTTTCCTTGGTCACTCAAAACAAATCTATCGACATGTTTATGGGAAGCGATGTGGAGCTCCTTTATAGGATTAGGGTGATATTTGGACTCATTTTAAAGTCCATTTAGAGGTTTGATTCTTTCGTACTAAGGGCTGTGTGTGATGGTGTTTGACAGTGTCGTGTTCCCTTTAAAATTTATATGTGGATGTTTTGAATTTCATTAGAGCCTATGTTTCAATGAAAATTTGTTTTTTATTTAGAAATTATGAATTTTTCCATCTTGAGTATAGGCGTGCCTCATTGAGTGTCTTATTCCTTCTATTCCTCATTTATAGTGAAAAGGGATATGTGTGTGTATTTTTTGATTCTATGTTTTAATGGAATGAAATAGTATTGATCAAGGATAAGTACCTCTTGACTGTGAGGAATTTATTGCTTCAAACATCAGGGTCCTAGCCATAGGCCTTAGAGTGAAGCTGGTATATAGTCTGGAATCCTAGGGGTGTGAGGAAACGTTCCATAACATTTTTCTTTAGTACAAGAATTGAGAAATTTTATGTTTTAATTTTGTAGCCTTATTATATTAATGTTCCCATTTTTTGGAAATGGTAATATAGACCTTTTCATATCAATGTAATCATTATGGGTTGAAGGTTCTTCATTGGATTTTAGGTGGCTTTGTTGTCTAGTTTTCCTGAAACATCAAGGGTGGCACCTTTTCATATACGGATATCTATTGGGTTTTCCTTGTCTGGTGAGACTTCATGAATTGGTTTCAGTTTAACCATAACTCATGTGTTTTTGTTTTTTTTAATCCTGGTTTTCCCATATGGTGGGGTTTGTTGGTCAATGGGGAATGTTCTTAGGGTGTCCCATAACTGGTGTTGTTATTTGGGAAATCGGCTGCAATTTTAAAATGATATGGATACCACCATAGAAATATTGTGGTTTATGCTATAGTTAGTTGGTGTTAATAGATTTATAATAAGGGTGTCTGTTTGGGCCTCTCATGTTGGATATTTAGTTTTATTTCTTATGTTGTCCTACTAAGAGTTTTGAGATTCATTTGGTGGTGGTTGCGGTGTTCCTAATTTGAGATGTTGGATCTGGTGGTTGTAGTGATCCTTGATCATTGATCAATAAACTAGATAATGTTGTGACATTATGGGGGTAGAAATCATTAATGTTGGGGGAAATCATCACACCTAGAATTTTATATGTGTCCTCTAACCCGGTTCCTTTTTTATCTCGATTATTATATTGAGTTCCAGGTGTGATGGATTTTAAAATTTGAGATGATTATTTTTTTATTCTTGGTCCCATGTATATTCCATAATTAATCGATGTTTTTTTGGTGAATTTTTGGGTTTTTAACTTGGAAGAATTTGGTGCATGGATGGAACATGCTCTAGAGAGACTATGCAGCCCATCCTAAGTAACTGTGCAAGTTAAGGGTTGGTGTTTGAGGCATGAATCATACCTTGCACAATGTTTTTTCTAAAATATGTAACAAGCATGAAGATACGATATATATCATAAAAGAACCAATTACTATACTTTTTTCACTATTTTTCAAACCATGTATACCAATTGTGTGAGTTTCCATGTGTTTTTGGTAAGGGTTGTACAGTTTTCACAAGGTTTGGTAAACTGTGAGGCCTAGCCATGTGCAATACCCAGATCTTAAAAAATATGTAATAACTCTTCTACCTTTTCAATATTTTAACCCCAAATCACCCATTTTTTACTTTATCCATGTTCATGAGACCCAAAGGTATCATCATACTTGTTCTACTTTCCTATCCTCCTCTCGTATGGTCTGGATCTATGTTTTTTCAAGGTTTTGGCACATATTTTCAAGGTAATCATCTCTTATCTCCTCCATGTTCCTTCTTAAAATTTCTATTGTTTTTCCCTTCTCCCAATTTCATTGGGTTCTAGGTTTGGTTATCCCCATAGTTTATATTTGGGTTTTTTCTTGTTTAGGGTTTCTCTTGATTGTTGTTAGCTCTTGGAACCTTCGGGAGGTTGTTTCAGGTGCGTGTTATTGAAGCAATGTGAGTTTGAGGTAGGATTCCATTTTCACTTGTCCTTAAAATTTATGAAAAATTAGTTTCATTTTGTGTTCACCTCCCATATATGTTTAATAGTGACTCATGATCTTTTTAATTAATTTTTGTTGTGAAACATGTTGATTTCATCCATTTTCTATAATAAATTGCATTATATTGTAAAATAATGCTCACCAAGAGTATGATAAAATATTATATTGTCCTTTGTGGATGATTTGTGATATTTAAATCATTTATTTCTTTGTAAATGAATTTTTACCATTTTAAATGATGGTTCCAGTTTAATTAACCTATATTCATAGTGGTTTTTCATAATAAGAGGTGTTTGTTTTGTTTATGAAAATGGTACGGCATGTGATTGCATTATGTGGCACGTTTGATATCTTAATAAAACGTGATTTAGATTGAAAATCTAGTGTGAGTGCTTATAATGGGATTTTTATAAATGATCATGAAATAAAAAATGATGTTTCATTACCATTTTGGAAAGGTGGTTTTGGGTCTTTGAAAAAGGGTGCATGAGCCCCATTTGACACTTTTGTGAAAGTGTTTAAATGATTATTATGATTACCATCCTTGGATAATATTTTTTCCTTAATTATATTTAACGGATGGAATTTCAATGTTTTTTAATCCTCTTGATCCATTATATTGAATGAGAGGGACTTCCTCACTATGGACTCCACATGACTCAGTTACCTTGAGAAGAATGGGAGATCCTCAGTGTGGACTCCTTTGAGAACTCTGAGTTATAAGGAAAGAGAATGATCCTTGGGGTGTCTCAGGAAGATTCATGTTGTGTGAATTATTTGTATCTGATAAATGTTCATATGATTGGATGATCAGTCGGAATGGGTTGTTTAACCCTATTTATACTCTTGATGTGGAAACATGGCATAACTAGATAATTTTATGAAAACGATTACTACACTAGTAAATATGTTTCTCTAGCTAGTGTCCCATAATAGATAATATAAATTATTTTGTTTTATTTCTAGGGGAAAGTGCTCCACTGTCTAACCAGTTATTTTTTGATTGTGTACATTGATTAAATTTTATATCATTGAGTGAGGCATAATTTCCTAGATGATTGAATATGTATAGAATGTTTTGGATTATTTAACAAGGTCCTAAGTTCTCCCTTGTCTATTTGAAATTATATTTCTGTAGAGGATGATTGAAATGTAATGTTGGTGGATTACTCTATGTGATTATTTTTATTTCCTGTGTTATGATAATTACTAAAGCTCTTGGTTAATGTAATTCTTTATGAAAAGTGATGTGATGATTTTCAGAGTCATGTGAAATTTATTTTGAAAAATGTTTTTCACTTCATTACTCTAGCTGTTTTCAAAATAGAGGTCATTATTATTCGTTAAAATTGAAATAGTTCCTCCTTGAAAAGGAATTTGGTTTTGAAGTGGAAAAAGGGGAAATGTATTGTGTTTTTATTTTAAACTAGTTATTTTTGGAAAATATTATTTTTATATATTGTATTTGAAATATGAAGTTGATGTTTCCTTATTTAAATATAGTCTATTGGGAATATATTTATCTGGGAACACCTATTTTGTTTCAATACTCAAACCTATTGTTCATTATTGTTTTTAGATTATGTTGAAAGATTCAACATGGTTCCAATAACCATGAGAGATGGTGGGTTTTGGAATCCAAGAGTGACCCTCAGGGTCACATAGATTTGTAGTGGTTGGTAGGTTCACATTTCTTTTGTTTTTCTGTTTTTTTTTTCTCATCTTTATAAAATTTTGTTAAGTGTATTTATTTATATAATGGTATTATATATTTATTTCTATTTTTCAATTTTTTTATTTATATTGAGTGAAATCATTTCCTTTGGTACTTTGATGATTCCTTTCACAAGTTGCAAGCTCAGGAGGATCGGGGATGCCTCTCATGTTTTTCTAACGATCATCTTGGGTGACCAATTTGGGGTCGACCTAGGTTGGTTCATGAAAACCAGAACGGTATTTTTAATCTAATATGACTAGTATGGAATTTTTTTCCCCATATTGAGATAGAAATCGGAGTTTTTGGACTAAAAAAGACAGTAAACATGATGTTTTTATATTTTTAGATTATTTTTATTTGATCTTTCTTACATAATGATAAATTAGATGGGATAAATTCATTGTCCTAGTAATTATACACTTATAGAGATAAGAACATAGGAGTTTGATATATGAGGTTGACATACACTATGTCCCTTAGAAATATGATGTCTTGAAAAAAGGAACATGTGATATTGAATGCGGGCATAAGATGTGGTTGGATAAAACTGATATAGAGTTACATGTGTTTGATGAATATCATGTAACGTCACATTATATATTTATTATCATTGATAATTTTCAAGATGCAGCCCTTTAATAAATATATGGATATAGTTATTAATATTTTCTATCAACACTACAATGGATTTTGTGGTCACACATTTTTTTGACTAAATAGGGATCGAGATTAATTTAAAGAGCTCAAAACAAATTTTAGAGTCAATCCAAAATACTTCTGGATGGGTATTCACAAGGTATTACATTTAATGTGATAAGAGGTAAATATAATGAAAAAAATAAAAAGTGTTTTTGATTATATATGAAAGTGTTTTCAAAATTATTTCTCTAGTTATTTAATATGATATGATATAAAGTGAAATTGAACAATGTATTATAAGCTTTAGTGAATGTGGTATTTTGAAGGAGTGATATTCCATGAAGCTTATATATAAGATATTAATATGGAATATTGTATTTTCTGGCATCCATAATTTGTTGATATGTTTTTTGTAATAAAATAGGCCTTCTTATATGCATGTAAAACAAACCATACTTCATATTTTAAAAAGAAATCATAAATCATGGATTCTGAATCCATCGTCAACCCTTATTTCAAATTGTATTTATCAATTATAGTAGTCATTGGTAAAATACAACGGGCATCAAATGTATGACTTCATGCTACTTACCATTCACTCACAAGATACGAATAATGTGAGGTCATAAGAATCAATATCCATGTATTTATAAAGTATGATTTCCATGACAATGAGCTTTTTTCTTAATTATTCCACGTAACCTATTTTCAATTTTCCATTTTATTAGATGTAGTAGATTGAATATTTATGTATGATTTGAGGCATAAAATAATTAAGAGTATCATTTAATTTTATCAGGAGTTATAATGCATGAGTAAATGTATTCTTCACCTAAGGAGTATCCTTAGGTCTATATAAATACCACTTCCTTGTGATAATAGGGATTTTTGGGTATGAATTCTTTTTCAAGACTCTCTATTTCATGTTACTCTCTTCCCCAACTATCCATATGCCTAAGGCACTAGTAAGAGAGAAGAAAGTATATCATCTCACAAATACTAAGTAATTCAATTTTTCGTATGGATAAATAATAGATATGGTAATTTTTCAGTTGGCATCATATGTTATTCTTCAAATTCATCAGTTAAAAATGGAACCACTAACATGGAGGAAAGTTAAAATTCATTTAAACAATTTTATTTGTTTTTATTTTTATGGATATTTCATATTATTTATGGTTTGAGATCTTGGGATGGAACATTATTTCTTTTGATTCTTATAATAAGTGTCAATGGTGAAATAAATATATGTACTAAATCCAATATATATTTGATATACATTAGATATATCATATGGTATGATATACCTAATCATAGTATATTATATATATACAACAAAATGGTTATGTATTTACAAATAATATAAACTGAATTTTATGGTTTTGTTGTAATCCTAAAACATGTAATATATTACTATACTTCTTTTTATGCATATGTTCTATACTATGATCGAATAAATCATACAGAATAGAATGAAATTGGATTTCATTCAACTTCCATGATACTGACTTCTTATTAATATTGAAATATTAGGTGATGAAATATGATATATGCATGATACCACTATATCAGTGGTAGCGAATCACTTGAGAGATCATCCAAAGGTCTTTATCGTTAATGGAACTACTTCATGATATATATAGATATAGAGGAATTTCATTCATGTAAATTATGGAAAGATAGGTTGAATCATTAACTTTGTAATTATTATGAATGTGTTAATGCATATATTATAAATATGATTCTTTCAAATGTTTTATAAACCCATTTTACAAATGAGGGTTGGAATGTGGATACTTGGATGAGAATCCTAATAATCCCGAAGTGATCTTTATTTTATTTATTTATACCAAGAGGTACTAGCACAATATGGGGGTAGAGAATCATGTTTTTATATTAAATGGTTCTATTTAACACTTGGACACCTATATAGGTTGAACATCCTTTGGATTCCAATTTATGATCTTAACAAAATAATTTTGAACATAGAATATGATGTGCAGTGTCACTTTAGTGAATATTATACATTTATACTATTATTCACTTTCTATAATATATGTTTTATATTATATATGAATAGAGATATTTGGAGGGGATTTCTATCACATAAACACATCTTAATAAGTGTTATTAGAAATTTAATATTTATAATAGTAGTATTAAGAATCCCTTTCAAATAGGATTATGAAATATTATAGGAAATGAAGATTTTTTTAATTTTTATTTAATATTGAAATACTAACATTAAATATGAAATTTTAAATTTTTATATTGTATCTATATCAAGGAATATGACAACGGATATCTTAAGACACAATATGAGTTAAATCTGTGGATTTTCATTATTCGTAGTGTATGCCTCCCTCCAATAATATAATATTATATCCTATTCTATATATCCAAAAAGAGTGTTTCCTATCCTATTAATAACATGATACATATCGTTAAATATACTATAAAATATCACAAGTAATGATATAAATTTTAGTCATAAAATATGATAGATATAGATAGTGTGTTGTGGGGATTTCATATTTGATGGCTTGGTTATCAATCATAATGTATGATTGACAGATTATAGGGATACACATTACCAATCATAATTTATGATTCCCTATAACTCATGGAATTCTATTGGATGAGGGAAAGTTTATTTATCTTTATTTATAAATTGATTTAATTATTTATAAATAGTGTATATATAATGAATCAAATTTATTTTGAGGATATTTTCTATATTTAAATTTTTTTTCTATTAAGTAGTTTCATTTTAAGAGTTTATAATTAACTAATAAATGTTTATGAAACATTTATTGTTAATATAATATGTTAATATTATAAGTAACATTTTAAAAAAATATTTAAAACAATATAAATAAAAAATAAAGTGTTTATTTGTAATAAAAGTGATAATTTATGGAGGGTTTATAAATTAAAAAATTAGGAAAATTTTAAATTTTAAATTTTTAAGAAAATTATGAAATTTTGTTAATGATTAATTTTAAATATTTAAATTATAATTTCTTTATTGATAAATTATTTTATCCTGACAAAAAGATTTTTTTTATTTATATGATCCAATGTCCTATAAATATTAATATTTTATTTTTTGGTTTGTGTAACTTGTTTACATTATAAAAAATTGAAATTTAAAATGATTATATTTCATGAAATATCAAATATTGAAATAAATTTCCATATAATTGATAATATAAAAAGATCATATTATATAATCAATATGAATAGATTATATTTATAGTTATGAAATATCTCTATTAAATAGGAAAATTTTATAATTTTATTATAACTATTCTATTTTTATGAATTTGCCATAAACTATGTTGTCATGTTGAATTTCTGGAAATGTTCATATAATTAATGTTTATTCTCTAATTTATTAATAGTTAAAAATATTCTCTATTATAAATAAATTTAGGTTTTATCTTATATTGTTAAAAAAATTATAGAATTATTAAGCCTTATATTAAATGCCAGGTATGGAAACATAAGATTTAGTTTTAATTTACCATTATTTAGTTTTTCACATCAGTTGTTATCTTGTAATTATTTTTTGAACATAGTTTGTATATATTTGGTATTAGAGTTATAGTAAATTGGATTTTCACTTGATTCATGTACTACTAGGGAGAGGGGCATAGGGTTATACTTGTCACTCGCCTATTGGATTATTTAATATTCTAAAAATGTTGGGGTTGTCTCTTTATCACTCTGGGATTATACATGTGGATACTACCAATATCATATTGTTATATGTGTTTAGATAAAGAGTTGTTTTATAAATTTCATGATATGTATTTTTATATATATTAATATTTTAGAATACAAATTTGAGTGAGTAAAACAAATTGTGTTGTGTAAAGATTTAAGCATCAATGTAATTGAACATATTGTTTTTGTGGAGTGAATGTGGTTTCAAAATAAAACATTTAAAACCATGGATATATAAAGTGAAAAATGTGTGATTAGATGGTGAGATTAAATTCCCTTATAAATAATAAGTGTTAAATTCCTTCTAATGTGGAACCTATTAATGAGAACCAAAAGATTAAAAATTTTGATATTTTTTTGCAAGATATTTGTCATGACCCGTCCTCGGGGCCCATGTCGTGACTACCCCAAGCCCGCCTTCCATAGGCCAGGGGCTGGCGACTAGAACCAAAGGCGTAAATCCTGATAACTAAGAAGGTATTGCCTTTATAAAAGTAAACAAACACCATAGAGTACAAGAGGAAGTAAAACTCTAAGTACAAAAGAAAGTGCTAAAAAGTAAAAAGGGCCAGAATACAAACCCAACTGAAAAGTACAACAACAACTGAATGGAAATACAACAGAAAAGAAACAGCTGTTGGGTCATCCACCTCGAATCCTACCTAAAGGGTAGGTACAGATAGCGGAGCTCCTGGATCATCCACCACAGATCCTACATGAAGGGTAGCTACAGATAGCATGGCTCCTGGATCGTCCACCACGGATACTGACTCGTCGTGAGATCCACCTCCGGGTACCGTCCAGTCCTCAAACACTCGCCCACTATCAGTGCTTCCCGTCGTCTGCAACCAACACAACAAGGTGCAGGCATAGCCCGTGCAGGGGTGAGTATAACAATACTCAGTAGGGACCCTCAAGGTCTCACTAAATCCAACAAGGATAACCACAAAGAAAGATCTCAATAGATAACCTCTACTTAGGTATATACCCATACATATACCTAATTTATCAAGTAACCCATCTCAATCATGAGGAAACACAAATATTATGAAATCAATTGATAAACACTACCCAGTTATATGCCCATACATATACCTAAGTTATCAAGTGACTCATCTCAATCATGAGGAAACACAAAGATCTTATACTCAGATCACACCAGGATTTAATCATGAAGTCGAAACCACGGCTACTGGAGAACTCCTCCTCTGTTGAATATAGTGGGCCTACCGCTACCACCAAGTGCGCCCCACTGACCTTGGACTACTGTAGTACTCCACCAGTCGAGTACTATGGGCCTGTTGCTACAACCAAGCGCTTCCCACCCTCGGTCTGCCGCTACAACCAAGCGCTCCCCCTCAAAGGCTCTATAGGTACTCCTTCTGTTGAGTACCACGGGTCTGCCACTACAACCAAGCGCTCCTCCACCGTGGATCTGCCGCTACAACCAAGCGCTCCCCATCATAGCCTCCAGAGGTACTCCTTCGGTTGAGTACTGCGGGTCTACCGCTACAACCAAGCGCTCCTCCGTCGTGGGTCTACCGCTACAACCAAGCGCTCCTCCCCCATGGGTCTGCCGCTACAGCCAAGCGCTCCCCACTAGGCTATCCAAAACACACCGAGATGATAGATCAGCAGTCGTCAAGTCTCTGCCAGCTACTAGGTCTCTACACTCTGCTAGCTCATCACCGGGAGGGTCCACTCCATGATCTACTGGTCGTTACTCCAAGTATCACAAAGTCCCATTAAGAAGTATCTCAAAGATCCGCCTCATCATAGGGGTCTCAACGCAACAGACGGCGCGTAAATCAGACGCCCAGTCTGTGAGTTATTAGCCTTTTCGTCCTAGGGACCCAGTTGGTTTCTTGTGAAAACCAACCCGGCCATATCTCAACTAAACCCCGAACTCTCATAGGGTATACTCATAGGGACCGTTTCTCAACGTTATCTCCAACGCTACTGACGGTTCGTCAAATGGATGTCCGGTCTGAAAGTTATCAGATTTTCTGTTCCAAGGGTCTGATTGGATTTTGGGTACAATCCAACCCATCCATACTCCAACTGCATCCAAATCTCAGGAGAAGTATGCCAAAAGTTCCTTCTCATCAAGAGAAATCCAAAAAAGTCAACGGCATGTCAATCGGACGTCCGGAGCTCGAGATATAAGCATTTCCGCTCTGAGGGCCCAGTTGGTTACGTGATCGAACCAACCCAGCCATACGCAAATTTTTTCAAAAGCTTGAGTGTGATATACCGAAACGACCATCTCGATCCAAGGATCGCATTGAAACTGATGGTGCGTCGATCAGAGGTTTGTAGCTCAAGATATGGGCGTTTGAACAAAAAATGCCCGAGAATAGGGGGTTCGGGCCCAGACCGACCCGGCCCGAACCGGGTCGACCTGACCCGGGTCTGGGTCTGGCCCGCTTGGGTGCGGCCCTGCCCGGCGCGCTGGCAGTCAGGGGGGGGGGGGCTGCCCCTTGTTAAAAAAACGCATCCCCCCATGTGGGGTCGCTGCTGTTCGGCCAGCCGGGGGTTTCGAACCCCCGGCTTCTCCCCTGACCGGCCAGCCTGCTCCGGCCGGCTGGCTGCTGCCGCCACGGGACCGGTTGGTATGGTCCCCCTACTCCGCCACGGCCTTGGTCCGTCAGGCGTGGCGCGATGGTGCCGCGCCCCTCCGCCGCAGCCCCGCTCTGGCCGCGATGTTTTCGTAATTCTCTAGCGCGGCGCGATGGCGTCGTGACCTTGTTCGTCTTCAACGGCGCGGCGCAACGGCACCGTGCATCCTTACCACATGATCCCGCGTGGTGCAACAGCACCGCGCCATCTCTGTTCCAAACCCCAACAAGGTTGATCAACAGAATTAAAGGAGGATGTTCGGTCGTGCTTGTGCGGTCCGGCCCCCTCCCGTTAATCGATAGTAAGTGATCAAATTTGAAACGAGGAATGATGACAGAAGAAATCACTAATAAAAACAATAAAATACCCTACCTCGATGGAGTCTTCGATCGAGGTTTGTCGCGGAAAAAGACGTCGCGGAAGATTGGTGCCGATTCCGTTGACGTCGGAGGAGGAGGAGGAGTTGATGGCGACGTTCCCCGCGGTGGTGTCTCCTCCCTTGACGCGGAGGAAGAAGAAGAGAAGGCACATCGTCGGTGTTCGCCCGATGAAGAATGCGGAGTCTCGCTTCCTTCGACATGGAGAGAAGATGCAAGATGAGACGATGTTCTTCGTCAAAGCATCAGTATTCTTCGCGTTCTTCAACAAAGTAGATGAAGCATTCTTCTTCAGAGGAAGAAGTTCTTCAAAACTCAAGAGCTCTTTTCCCATTCTCTTAACACAACAATTCCAACCAAAATAAAATAAAGCTCCACATCATTTTATTTACCCATGCCATGCATTAAAATTTACAAAATTCAAATCCATTTCACTTAATTAATTAAACCATGAGTTGTTTAATTAATTAAGAGGTAGGTTGTAAAATTAAATAAGGAAGCAGAAGAGTTACTTAATTTAAGGGAGTTAACAAGTTTAAAGGGGAGTTTCAAGGGGTTATGGGGAATGCAAAAAGGTGGGGGCTCGTGTGGGCCCCACCTCTCATTTATTCTCCTAAGGGAAGTTACCAACCCAACTTCCACACAAAGGATAAAACTACTTAGAAGAAAAATAAAATTGGATTACAAATTTTATTTATTCTTCACTTATACCTCAAAATTTAAACAACTCCTCCCGAGCAAACGCACCTTCGTAAAAGGTCTTCTTAAGAAATTACCGGCATTGTGAGTTCATTGGTGCCCTCGGAATTCAGTTCCGAGCACCAGTTTAAAAGTTAGAAAAACCCACTCGTTCGTTCACTGATCGAGCCCGAGCCTAACTTCAGAAATTAATTCCGGGCACACCGGGCCTCGGAATTAGGCGCTGTCAAAAACTGTGTTCTTGTAAAATCCCAAAGAAAATTAAGAAAAAAATTTCCCTTGAATTATAGGGGTCTTTACAATATTTAACACACATTTAGTATAAAACATTATCAATTAAGTCATTTTTTATATTTATCTACATCATTATGTTAAATTTGTTATACATATCATTTTGGGCCTTTTATAATTGGTGATTCTACTTATAAGTGAGGTATTTAGGGTAGAAAATAGGGTACATATGGTATTTTGTTATGGGAATTGTATATGTATGGTATTATTGAAATATAAAAATTTAATGAAAAACTAAAATGAAGGATGTTTTTGTAGAGGCCATATGGTATGCCTCATCATGGAGTTTTCTAAAATTTGAACCTAAGAAGACATGTGATATAATTTCCCCACGTAAGAAATTCATAACGCAATTTTTCAAAATCATTGAGTATATGTATCATATTTTCCAAGAAAATACTATGTGTAATATATTTATTTTAAGATAAATAATAATACGTAACTTATTTTTTTGAGGAATATATGATTCAATTTTTTTCAGATTTTTCAAATATGGAAGAGGTTTGATACATGATCTATTTTTTTAAGGTAATTAAATAAAAGTAATATATTATTAAAGAATGATCATACATATCATTTTAGAGTTATTTATATTTTATGACTTTTATACGTGCTATATTTTTTTCTCATAGAACACTCAAGTCTATGATATGTTATGATTTCAAAATTTGTTGAAGTAGATAGACAAGATCATTCATTCTTGGTTCGATTGATGTATGAATATTTTAAATTATTAAATTTTTATGATGTATTGATGGGTATTCTAAATTTGAAATTTCTGAATTGAATTGAGCTTAACAAAAATTCATTTCATTGGTTTGGCCATGATATGAAAATTATATTCAAGTGTTTCTCATTGAAACAATTAGAAATAAATGGAATAATGTTATCATGGGTTGATTTCCAAGTAATTATAATATTTTAGAGATTCCTGGTTTAAGATTCCAAACACGCAACTTATACTTGTGAAATCTATCTGATGAAGAAGGATCTTAGTGTTTAGGGAACTAAAATTCTGTATTACCCCTAGTTTCTGGTATGTAAACCTTTATTGATGCTTTTATTGTTTTTAAAGATAAGGGTGACGAATAAGAGAGTCAGGAGAACTTGAATGAAGTTTTAAGGCAAAGGGGAAGTCGCACGGACGACGCACGGTTTTTCTAAACCATGCGGTAAAACCATGCGTACTCAGTCTTAGAGGCAGTAGATTCTGCATGGGCACTACACTCTTTGTCTAACTGTGTGGCCAAACCATGCGTGGTGTGTCTTCTAAGGTAGTGGCTAACGCACGGTTAGCACATGTTTTGTCTAACCGTGTGGGGAAACCGTGCGGCCACTTAAATGTTATCCTATAAAAGTGGATCTCACTCGTTTTTTCCTCTAAGTGACTCGTTTAAGCTCTTAAGTGGCCATAACTCGGGATTTTTCTTCTCCAAAGTTGAAAGAGAGTTCTCCCATCATTTCGAATGCGATCCGAAGGCTTCCCTTGGCGAATCGAAGCCGGATTTTTGAGGTATGTGATCGTTCTTCATCATTCTTGATAAGTTTCATATATCTACATAGATCTACTTCTCCTCTTCTCTCAGCATAATAGATCTATACACGTTATCGGTAGATCTAAGTGTGTGGATTATGAATATGATGCGATTTGGCCTTGATCATGCTAGGAGAAGAGATCTAAGGTGGGTTTTTGGAGAATCAACTCGGGTTTCTTGACTGTTCTTCGACCATTGTGGTTTTCGTCAAAACATTTGAGGTAGAAGGCTTCACTCTCATCTCCTCTTGTTAGAATTTATTGTCTTAGTTTCAAATTGTTTTATTTGAATGGTTTTGATTTTGAAAATCATGGAATAAATTTTATTTAGGGAGGATTTATGTTTTTGATGTAATTGTGAAATCTTGGTGAATTGCTGTGAAAAGTGATTTGGATTCTTGAATTTAAAATGATGATTTTAAATTATGATTTCTAAAATTGTAATTTTTTTGATAAAAAATGGGATTTCAATAAAAAGTTTGTTTTATTGAAATGGTTTGAGATTTAAAAGACTATGATGGATTTGGTTTTCAATAAAAAGGATGTTTTATTGAAATGGTGGAATTAAAATGGTTAGAGATTGAAATGACTTTTATGAATTTGGTTTTCAATAAAAATGGATTTTTATTGAAATGGTTTGGCATTGAAATGGTTTTTATGGAAATGGTTTTCAATAAAATCGTGTTTTTATTGAAAGGGTGTTTTGGCATGACTGTTGGGAATATGTGGTGTGTGTTCATGTTGCATGTACGAGGCTTGGTTGAAATATGACCTTATGCTCGATGCCAAAGATATAATGGCACATGGAAAACAATTACCTTGTGATGACTTGGTAGATCAGTGAGAGACTTCTCATGAGTATGGAACTGTCATAATGAAGCATGCATGGTTGGTAGCATGGGTTGGGAAATGGTTGGGTAGGACAAAAAAAGGAATGTTTGTGAAATGGTTCTTAAGGTTTTTTAATTATTTTTCTAGAAAAATAAAATTCCAGAAAATTGGTTTCAATTTCTCTTGGAATTCCATTGGTTATGAATGGTTTTGGAAACTTGTTTATATTTAGTTATAAACATATTTTGAGAAAATGTTTTATATAAACTATTTTTATATAAATGTGGCTAACTCTTCTATCCTATTGGCGTGAGTAGGGAAGTCATTGGGGAAAACATACTGAGTTTTATACTCACCCCTGCTTTGGCACGTTGGTACTTTTGCAGATGTCGTATTCCGGGACACAGGTAAAGTTAAAGAATCTTATTGCTAGTGGCTTGTGGTGATGATTGGGAGATGTTCTGGAGCTTGGAGCTTGTGGAGCATGGAGTTGTAGTGTCTTTTGAGAGTCTTGGGTTGTTCATCCATTGTGTACATTGATGCTTAGTTTGGTCTTCCAATGTTGTTTACTTTGATGTAGTTTGATATAAATGATGTGTTTATTGGTCTTTCTTCTGTTCATGCATCATATAGTGAATGTTTAGTTATTCTTGGTTGGCTTATGAGTTATTTATAAAAGAGTAAATCTTTCCCCACTTGAACTTGAAACCCATCGGCATTTATTTCCAGCCTTTGGTGCCTTGAGTATGTACCTTAAGGCCTAGTAATGACTTGTGGTACTCTCAGGACAATGAGAATTGGTGGGTCATTACAAATGGTATCAGCTTTTTCAGTCCTTGCCTAACAAGTAGTCATCGATGTTCTTGGTCATGGAGATGAAATTCATTCTTGTCAATTCCTTGTGTCGAAATCATAGACAAGATTAGGATTGTCAGAACATGAAATGTATAGTATAAAAGGATGTAGCTAACCCATTTATACTGAAATTCAAGTTACCAGGGTGTTGGGTTCGTAAGTGTTTTGGATACACTTATAGAATTTTAGAAATATCATTGTCATGGGTTTAGCCAATGAGACGAGCATGACATGAATTGTAGAGGAATGACTTCCCACTAGGATTTCATATCTCACTATGAGGACTGAATTGTGATTTTTTTCAAGGTGAGAATTTTTCAAAAATGCAGAAACTTTTTTCAAGTAAAAGATTATGAAAACAGGGTATTTGATGTATTTTGAAAATGGGTTGATTTTCAAAAGGCATGGGGAATGTTTTAAAAAACCTTTCACATGGGAAAAAGGTAGTTTTGAAAAAAAATGTTGTGATAGATGATGTGATAGAATTTGAAATGCTAAGCCATCAGTCTCTAGAGAGTGACATTGATGGAGGTTGTTGTTGGTTTAGAAAATGACACCCAGTAGGCATCATCAAAACCAACCTGAAGAAGATGCATAGAATGTGGTTGCACCTGAACCACGTGTGAACCACGATCTGGTTCAGAGTATCATCCAATATTTTCAAGCTATGGATATAGGGAACCGGAGGAATGAATCAATGCACATGGATCATACCATTCTGTTCATGAAGAAGAATCCACCAAACATTCGGGGTGATGCTAAACCTGAGAAGGTGGAGATGTGGCTAACTAGGATGAATAGTATCTTTGATTTTATCGACACACCAGTAGAGTTGAAAGTAAAGTTGTAGATGTATATGCTCGAGGATCTTGCACGCCAGTGGTGGGATTTAGTGGTGCAGGCTAAATTAGATGAAGGCCTTACATGAGAGGATTTTGAAGAATTGTTCAACAAACAATTATACCCTCACACATTCAAGATCCAGAAAATGACGGACTTCTTCAGCCTGAAACAAGAGAGTCTCTCTATCATAGAGTATGCGGCTAAGTTCATGAACTTAGTATGATTTGAACCAGAAGTTGTGGAAAGTGCCTCTTTGAAGGCACACATATTCTAATGAGGACTATGACATGAGATTCAATCAAAGATTGCGGCACTTTTTATTACAGACTATACAGAGATTGTGAATAGAGTGACTCTGGCTGAATGTGATATCTTAGGATCTATGGTAGGAGGCATGATGATACCTATAGTAAATGGTGGGAACTCAACTGCAGGGAACAAGAGGTAAATAGACTCCTATTTTCATGGTGTAATTGGAAATCAGAACCCGATGGCTGGATCAGTAAACCTTCCTCCACGAACCGAGAGCAAAGTAGGTTGTTTACAATGTGGTTTTCTTGACCACATAAAGTAAGATTTTATGGCACAACCTAGAGCATGTCCTAATTGTAATAATATCGAACATATTTAGCACTATTGTCACAGTGCTCCACGTTCAGGTGCTCAAGACACTTCTCATCTATCGTAATCATCATATTCTTCGAATGGACGAGGATAGCAGAATCAATCTCATCAGTAGAGAAGAACTAGCCATGGTGATTCTAGAAACATCATGAATCCTCAACCAGGGAAACCTCAGCAATGAAACAAGGATAATAATATAGTGAAGAAGAATATGTATGGATTTGAGCAGATGATTTTCGATGACCAGGCTGGACCATCTAGAGTGAGAGGTACAATTCTTTTTAATTCTACCTTTGTGCAAGTGTTGTTTGATCCTAGTGCATCGCATTACATCATTTCTTCTTGTGTTGTTGAATTGCTATTTTTAAAACTAGAAATGATACCTTATGTTTTGAAATAGAAAACTCTTCTTGGTGAAAGGGAACATTAAGCCTTTGTGTGTAGAGCATGTGTTATAACTATTGATGGAGCTGAGTTAAAATTGGACTTCTCGATGTTGGACATGGATTTCTATGATGTAATCCTGGGTATGAATTATTTGAAAATGTTTAAGGATCACATTGACTATTATAGGAGAATGGTTAGTTTAATTACTTAGGACGACGTCAACCATCTCTTCAGAGGACAGAGGATGGTAAAGAAAGGTGAAATGATCTTGTTGACACCAATGGTGGGACTGTTCTCCTACCAATTGGCAGCGTTGACTTTGGAATCAATGGAAGCGATTGAGGAAAATAGTTTTCCAGCTGTTGTGGATCATTTTCCAGATGTCTTTCAGAACAAATTCTCTACGTTACCACCTCTAAGGGATGTAGAGTTTACGATTGATCTCCTTCTGGGGACCAGTTCTATTTCCCTTCTGTATTATAGGGTGGCACCAATAGAGTTACGGGAATTGAAAGTGCAGTTAGAGGAGCTCGAAAGTAAAGGTTTCATTCATCCAAGTACTTCTCCATGGGCAGCACCAGTGTTGTTTGTGAAGAAGGTAGATGGAACTCTTTAGCTGTGTGTTGATTATCGTAAGCTTAACCAAGTTATGATAAAGAATATATATCCACTTCCATGCCTTGATGATCAGTTCGATCAATTAAGGGGAGCTCAGTAGTTCTCCAAGATTGACTTGAGATCAGGATATCACCAATTGAAGGTTCTGAAGGAGGATATTCCAAAAACAGCTTTCAGAAGTAGATATGGACACTATGAATATGTAGTAATACTTTTAGGTCTAATGAATTCACCAGCGGTCTTCATGGCTTTGATGAATCGGATATTTGAGCGATATATGGATTCTTTTATTGTGGTGTTTATGGACGATATTTTTTTCTACTCAAATAAAAGGTATGATCATGCAGTGCACCTGGAAAAAGTGTTACAAATATTGAGAGATCGTCATTTGTATGCCAAATTATCAAATTGTGATTTTTTTATATGGGAATTATGTTTCCTTGGCCATGTCATTTTTGAGAAAGGTGTTTCTATAGATCCTGAAAAGATAGAAGATTTTATCTTTTGGTAACCACTGAAGAATTTGTTCGAGATACGTCGTTTTCTTGGTCTAGCTGGTTACTACCAATGATTTGTGCATGATTTCTCATGACTACATTCACCAATGATAGCTCTGACAAAGAAGAATGATCCATTCCAATGGATAGAAGAATGTCAGAATTCATTCCAGGAACTGAAAGTTTGACTTACATTGGCTCTTATCTTGATTTTTCCAGAATCAGGACAATGGTATGTGGTGTATTGTGAGGCTTCGAGGTCAGGGTCGGGTTTTTTTCTCATGCAAAGAGATCATGTGGTTGCTTATGGTTAAAGCCAGTTGATTTATCATGAGAAAAATTACCCAACACATGATTCGGACTTGGCTGCAGTCGTCCATGCTTTGAAAACATGGAGACATTATCTCTTTGGTGAGAAATTTACTATATTTACGGATGAAAAAAGCTTGAAACACATTTTCTCACAGAAAGATTTGAACATGAGGCAAAGGAGGTGGGAGGATATCTCCAAATGATTGAATTTGACTTGATGTACACACCTAAAAATGGAAATTTGGTGGTGGATGCATTGTGTAGAAATTCATATGCTCAATTAGTGAAAGAAGCTTCAAATTAATGGCAGTTGATGCTGATTCTAGCCAAAATGCATATGGAATGTGAAGACCGAGGTGATGTTGCTATTTTCTATTCAGCTACACTTATTCCTGATTTAGTAATGATGATCAAAGAAGTACAATCATCTTATGGAGAATGTCTGGTTGTAAGTACAAAACTCAATGGTGGGGAGACCATTGATTACTAAAAACTTTATGGGGGTTCAGATTTGTGTTTGAGAGATTGGATGATTTTACCTATGGTTTTTCAAGAACAACTCCTTCATTCTTACCACTATTCAAGATGTGTTGTACACTTGGGTGCACAGAAGATGTATAAGGCGTTGAAGGTGCAGTTTTGGTGGAGCGTCATGAAAAGGAAGGTGTCTGAGTTCATGTCAAGGTGTTTAACATGTTAGTAGGTTAAAGAATAGCATCAGAGACCAGCTGGAATGTTACAATATTTACCTATCCTTGTGTAGAAATGGGATCATATATAAATGTATTTTGTTACAGGTCATCCAAGAATGGTCCAGAAACACGATGCCATTTGCGTGATATTGGATCATCTAACTAAGTCAGCCCATTTCATCCCTATTCATGAAACCCATACGATATAAGAACTTTCAAAAATCTATATCTGAGAAGTGGTAAATAGGCATGGTGTACCAGTGTCTATAGTCTCAGATATAGATCCAAGGTTCACATCTCATTTCTCAAAATCATTACAGCAAGCCCTCAGAACTCAGTTGACTATGAGCACAGCGTATCATCCCCATAAGATGTCCAATCTGAGCGGATGATGAAAATATTGGAGGACATGTTTCAGGCTTGTGTAATGGATTTTGGTGGCTCATGGGAGGAGCATATACCATTAGTGTAATTCTCTCACAATAACAGCCATCAAGCCTCGATACGTATGGCTCTGTTTGAAGCATTGTATGGACGTCCTTGTCATTCTCCACTATGCTTGGTGGAAACTGGTCAAACTTCACTAGTCAGACCATGCCCTGTCCAAGAAACAATAGAGAAGATCCAGTTGATTATAAATAAGATGAAAACGGCTCAGAGTCATCATAAATCTTATGCAGATCACCGTTGAAGACTGTTGTTGTACGTTCTGGGTGATCGTGTCTTCTTGACGATATCCAAAAGGCTTGGACATCGTCATTTCAGGAAGCAGGTCATGTTATCTCTAAGATAAATTGGCCCTTTTGAGATATTAGAATGGGTTAGAGAGGTGGCATATCAGTTTGCATTACCACCACAGTTTAGTTCGGTGCATAATTTCTTCCATGTATCTCAGTTGAAAAAGTATCATCTTGATCTTGACCATGTGATCAGATGGGATCACGTTGACCTAGATTCAGATGCTTCATTGATACATATCCCACTACGGATTGTGGATAGGTAAGAGAAATATGTGCGGGGAAAAAACATCAGTCTAGTGTGGGTTTTATGGCAGTATGGTCAGATTCAAGAAGAGAATTGGGAATGTGAGAAGGAAATGAAAGAGCAGTGGCCAAAACTCTTTCAGTGGAGTGAAGTTTTTCTACTTTCTGAGCACAGAAAGACAAATGGAGGGGAGAATTTAGTACCCCTGGTTTCTAGTATGTAAGCCTTTCGTGATTATTTTAATGGTTTTAAAGATAAGGGTGACGAATGGGAGAGTCAGGAGAACATGAATGATGTTTTGAGGTAAAGGGGCAGTCGCACGAATGGTGCACAGTTTGTCTAAAACTTGTGGTAAAACCGTGCATAGTTATTCTTGGAGGTAGTTGCTTCCGCATGGGCGGCGCATGGTTTGTCTAACCTTGTGGCCAAACCATGCATGGAGTGTCTTCTGAGTTAGTGGCTAATGCACGGTTAGTGCATGGTTTGTCTAACCATGCGGGCAAACCATGCAACCACTTAAATGAGATCCTATAAAAGTAGATCTCACTCATTTTTTCATCTAAGTGCCTCCTTAAAGCTCCTATGTGGCCATAACTCGGGATTTTTCTTCTCCTAAGGTCAAAGAGGGTTCTCCCATTGTTTCGAAGGCGATCCGAAGTCTTCTCTTGGTGAATCAAAGTTGGATTCTTGAGGTATGTGATTGTTCTTCATCGTTCTTGATCGGTTTCTTAGATCTACTTAGATATAATTATCCTCTTCTCTCGGTTTCTTAGATCTATTCCCATTATGGGTAGATATAAGTGTGTGGATTCCAAATATGATGATATTTGGCCTTGATCTTGCTAGGATAAGAGGCCTAAGGTGGGTTTTTGGAGAATCGACCTGGGTTTCTTGAGCGTTCTTCGACCGTTGTGGTTTTCATCAAAACATTTGAGGTAGTAGGCTTCACTCTAGACTCCTCTTGTTAGAATTTATTGTCTTAGTTTCAAATTGGTTTATTTGAATGGTTTTGATAGTGAAAATCGTGGAATAAATCTTCATTAGTGATGATTTATGGTTTGGATGTAATTATGAAATCTTGGTGAATTGGTGAGCAATGTGATTTCTCTTCTTGAATTTAAAATGTTGATTTTAAATTATGATATATGAAATTGTAAATGGTTTGATGAAAAAATGGTTTTCCAATAAAAAGGGGGTTTTATTTAAATGGTTTGAGATTGAAATGACTTTGATGGATTTTCTTTTCAATAAAATGGGAGTTTTATTGAAATGTTGGAATTGAAATGGTTTTAGATTGAAATGACTTTGATGGATTTGGTTTTCAATAAAAAGGGAGTTTTATTGAAATGGTTTGGAATTGAAATAGTTTTGATGGAAATGGTTTTCAATAAAAACGTGTTTTTATTTAAAGGGTGTTTTGGCATGACTGTTGGGAGTATGTGGTGTGTGTTCATGTTGCATGTACGAGGCTTGGTTGAAATATGACCTTATGCTTAGTGACAAATGTTTAATGACACAATGGTAACTATATGTACAAGGCTTGGTTCAAATATGACATTTTTCTTGGTGCCAAAGGTTTAAAGGCACATGGGAAATAATTAACTTTTGATGACTTAGTAGATCGATGAGAGACCGCTCATGAGTATGGAACTGTCATAACAAAGCATGCATGGTTGGTATCATGGGTTGGGAAGTGGTTGGGTATCCCAAAAAAAGGAATGTTTGTGAAATGGTTCTTAAGCTTGTTTGGTTATTTTTCTGGAAAAATAACTTGCCGTAAAATTGGTTTCAATTTCTATTGGAATGCCTTTAGTTATGAATGGTATTGGAAACTTGTTTATATTTAGTTATAAACTTCTTTTGAGAAAATGTTTTATATAAAATATTTTTATATAAATGTGTCTAACTCTTCTATCCTAGTGGTGTGACTAGGGAAGTCATTGGGGAAAACCTACTATGTTTTATACTCACCTCTTCTTTTCCACGTTTGTGCTTTTTCAGATGTCGTATTCCGGGACACAGGTAAAGGTAAAGCATCTTATTGCTAGTGGCTTATGGTGATGATTGGGAGATATTGTAGAGCTTGGAGCTTGGGGATCATGGATTTGTAGTGTCTCTTGAGAATCTTGAGTTATTCATCCACTGTGTACTTTGATGCTCAGTTTGGTCTTCTGCTGTTGTGTACTTTGATGTAGTTTGATATAAATGAAGTGTTTATTGGTCTTTCTTTTGTTCATGGATCATATAGTGAATGTTTAGTTATTCTTGTTTGGCTTATGAGTTATTTCTTAAAGGTTAAATCTTCCCCCTCATGTACTTGAAACCCTTCGGCATTTATATCCAACCTTTGGCGCCTTGGGGATGTCGCTTAAGGCCTAGAAATGACTTGTGGTACTCTCAAGACAATGAGAATTGGCAGGCCATTACAAATTACATGAGGATTGAGAAGAAATACTCAATGATTATAAATAGTTTCCCTTTCACATTATATAATAATTCATTTCCTTATCCTTCATCCTTGGATTGATTTGATTAGTTCTCTATAATTTCATTTTATTCATGTTAATTATATTATATTCAACTTACTATGTTTTGTTACTATCTGTATATATTTATATGTGTTTCCCA
Source organism: Viscum album (assembly GCA_963277665.1). NCBI lineage: Eukaryota > Viridiplantae > Streptophyta > Magnoliopsida > Santalales > Viscaceae > Viscum > Viscum album. The sequence goes on from OY728158.1 coordinate 1,473,983,084, forward strand.
TCCACCTTTAAGTACCTATGATCTCTTTTATCATGATCATGATATACTTAACCATTATGAGTACTATAGGGGGAATAAAATTGTATACTCCTTAATTTCTACATTTCTTTTTTCAATTTATTTCACTCATTTTGAATAATAGTGATTGTATGAAGTGTGGGAGATGATTCTCACTCAATTAATCATCAAAACTACTGTATTATTCCATTCTATAAACATCAAAGTGTCCCTCCATTCAAATCAAACATGATACAGATATCATGGTGTTCATTGAGATGACGAATGGTGTGTTGTTTATTCCTGGTTTTTAAGTATGTTCATTCTTGTGGTTGAAGAGTTTTTTTCACCACACACTATAGAGGAAAAATGATTCGATGACCCATTTGAGGTCATTTATTAAGTTCTTATTCTCATGCATAATAAAAAAATTTATGGTATCAAAATTAAATAAAGTATTAGAATATGCGGAGTAAGGGGATATAGGCTAAAATCAAAACCTTAGGGATCTTTATCGTTGAAATAAGATAAAAATGGGTGATTGATCAAAATCACTGGCTCCAAATAATCGTGTTTGGTATAAAGAACATTTTCACATTACATTGAACAAGATATGCATGGAGATACATGCTCACACTGATGATTCTGGCTCAAAGAGGAATTTGGTGGAGGTTGTGTAATCTACTTCCAATATTTCATTCTCAGATTTTGACATACCTCATCCTAGAATAATCATAAATAAGGGGGTATTTTTACACATTTCTTTTAATTAGTAGGTAATGGAAGAATGGTTAAACTTGTGTAGGTATTACGTTATTTTATGGTTTCTAGTTCCAAATGGTGAGCAATAATGGAAATTTCAATTCCACACTATAATAATCTATGAAATATGGGGATTTGATGACTGGAATATGACAGATATGGGAAGGGGATACAACCATGTGGTTATTTCTTCCAATTAGGCTATGAAAAGAGCATAGAGAATGGTATCATTGGCTCTAATACCTAGTTTTTTAAGAATTCAAGAATGGGACAGGAATTTCAACCCTGATAGTGTAATATATTCTTATACTCAATTGTGGATTCTCATTCTCAATATAAACTAGATATACTAGAATCCAATTATTTTTTAAGATATAGGATGTTCTATTAGGAACCCAACTAGAATGGATAAAAAATTGATAATCCAATATTCATCCATTTTGCTAGAATTTTAGTATAGTTTGATATGCCTAGAACTCTTTTAGAGGAGTTACTTCTGACCACAAGAGATTTCAACATCATTCATTCTATTCAATGTGAGAGGAAGCCTTGATTTTTCATGATCTATTGATTCATTGGTCTCCTCAAATATGATTTCAATAACGAGAGGGAATGAAACTTCTACAAAGTTAAATGGAATGATGATGCCAATTGAAATAGAAGAAAGGGAAATGATAAGGCTCTTCCTTCTTCTATCAATGAATCATTCTTAGCTAGTACCTTCCCTATTCCTGAATAGCTAGTAGAGGGACCCCTTAGACCGTTGGGTCACATTTCTATAGATGGACTCCCTGGACAGCTTGAGTAGTTTGGATCAGTTTTTGTTGGAGAAATTATTGTTAACCTACAGAACCATATAAATGTTGTGGTAAATACCTACTTGCCTATAGGTCTGGATGGATCTATGGAAATAAACTTTAATGGGGTCTTGCAGGAGGAGTTATAGGTACCCTCTTCTACTTTTTATCCTCTTTTAATCTTGAAGGACATGGGGACAGGAAATGAACTTATGGATAAAAAGGATATGTGATCTAAACATGATCATGCTATTGAGACTCGGGGTGTTAATAAATTCCCTAGAAGTATCAATATTGAATAAAACATCTTACATTCTAGGGATGATGAACATGTGCATGACATTAATGAAGAGACCTCATTGGAGAGTCTAAAAGGGAATTTTTTGGATGGGCATTCCATATTAGGTTTGCATTTTGAGAATCTTAACTTGCTGGAGGTAGATGTTGGATCTTATAAATAACAAGATTCCATTTTTGGGGGGCTCTTAGTTCCACATCACACATGTTAGTTCTGTACTATATGGAAGCAATGGAAAATAATAGGTTATGCATGATGAACATACTGTCATAGAATGTGAATTCTCATATATACCTTCCATTATGGTTTCTAGAAGATAAGAATCCATCAATAACTCATCTCAACCTCCATAATATATGAAAAATTCACTTTGTTGAGTTGTAATTTCAAGGATTATGAGACTGAATGAAAGAAACCATCATCAGAGTATGCATGACAAAATTGATGGATATCAATGAAATGATGATCAGAATATGACTATTTCAGCTAGGAGCAAGGTACCCCAGGATATGGGCAGGAATAAAATCCATGAAATGAAGAAAACTAAATTCATAATAAAGAATGGTCATGGTATTGGTCATGGGACTGTGTTACAATAGATCAGACCTCAAATAAGAGCCAATTCCTCTAAACAATAATGATTTTTATTGGAGTTTTCGAGGTCAATGGAATCCTATAATGGCCAAGTCTCATGGGAACTTTATCTTGGCCTATAAATATAAATATTTTTGAATCACTGAACCAAAAATGAAATTTGAAAATTTGATGACTTTAAATTTGTACTACATTGTGTATAATTTCATTTCTCGTAATATGCATGGTCGTAGCATGGATTATTTATAGATTTATAAACATGAAAGCATCCATTTTTTCATTCATTCAAAAAAAATAGTATCTCTATTAAATTCACCATTTCATTTTTTCCAGTTATTGTCACTCATGTGTATGAATTCAAATCATATTTTTTAAGAAGGGAACTTTGGTATGTGCATGAGGATATATATGAAAATGTTAACAAAAAATTGTTGGTTCTAGGGAAATTCAAAACTACATTGACACCAAAGGAAATAAATGAATCCATATTTAGAATAATTTTATCCTTTAAATTTTATTCTTGCATTGAACAATGAAACCATATTGAACTTCTAATTGCAAAATATGACTTCAAATGGTATAGAAATACCATTAATGGTAGGAAATCATGTAAGGTGGGTAGTTTTTTATACAAATTGATGATACGAGTGGTGCTAATGGAGACTCTATCTACACCCTTCCAAAATATAATTCATAAAATTTTATTATTATTGAAATAACTACTAATTTAACAAGATTATTTCATTTACCCTTTCATTTCAACAATAGATGTGTTGTTATTCCTAAATGTAGGGAGATTATTGTAGAGGCATGGAAGATAAATTTTATTGGCATCCTCTTGTATAGGATTTCTGGAAAATTAAAGCATAAAAAGGGGGAAGTAAGGTAATAGAGAAGGAGGTATTTATCTATTAATGGTCTGTATATTAATGCTTTAAAAGAAAAACAAGCCTCCATTTAAATTATTAAGAAACACCTAGAAACTCCTTCCAAATCTAAAATCCAAGTCATGTCCAAACTGGATGACCACTTAATGGTAATGGAATAACGTTATTGGAACCTTATCAATGTTAAATTAATGATGGATGAAGATATAGATTCAATTTTTTTAACATATTTTATAGATAGAAGAGGGAAAGAAGAGAAAACAATGTAATGTGAATTAATTGAGTTTTTTACACCTCTAAAAATGACACTGAAAATGATTTTTTGGAGTAATTTAATGGGTTTTATATTGATAATGTGATTGATAACTAAAAAAATGATTGACTATAATCCTTCCTAATGTGAATAATATGATAATAGATAACTTATCAAGGCCCTTAACAAGGATTATGTCAAATAATCCCTTTTCTACCATAATATGTATAGTGTTTTGGGCCTGGATGGTTTCTCTAATCAGTTCTTTATGTTCTAATAGATATTTTCCAGGATGATTTAACAAGTGATATCAAGGAATTATTCACTAAATATTATATAAATCAGGGAATTAACTCTAACATTGTTGTGTGTATACCTAAGAAGGATATTTCTATTACTATCAAGCACTTTTGACATATTTCTATTTGAAACATTGTTCATAAAGTAATTATTAAGATCATTATGGTAATAATGGGACCAATTACTAGTGATCAAATTACACCAAACCAGTTGGATTTGTCTCTGGTAGAAGCATCCAAAATAATTTATTCCTAACCTCCAAAGGTGTAAAAATAATAAGGAGATAAAAATAGGGTATTTTTCCCTCAAAAGACACATTTCCAAGGAATTTAAAACTTTGAAATGGATATTCTACATTCTATCATGAGGATATATAGTTTTTTAAATTCATTCATTAAATTGGTCCACACCATTATTAATTATGCGTGGCTATATATTCTGATAAATGGGTCTCCTATAAGATTTTTCCGATGTACTAGGGGTGTTAGGAAAGGGTACCCTCTGTCTAGGATTCAATTATTACATTTCTTAATACTATTTAATTGAATGAATTAATGAACTTTACCAAATTGTAATTTATAGGATTATTAAATTTAGGAGGGATAATTTTATCCCATCACATCACATTTATGATGAATATATCCTTATCTTGGGAGAAGCCTCAAAAAAAACCATATCTCCCATTAATGGCCTATTTTCATTCTATGAGGAGGTAGATGGATATGATATATGATGGAGTATGTCCTTTATTGTTTTTTCTGAATGAATATTGATTATAAAGAAGAATAAAATTGTTGGAAGACATGGTGTGATGAGGGAATATGTTCTTTTCAATTATCATGGTGGCCCTATATTTTGTGAAAAAGTGATAAGAAAATATCTTCAAGTAATATGTATGGGAATCATAAATCATTTAACCAGGTGGAAGGGAAAATCCATGTCTCAATATGGAAGGGTATTCCTAGTTAATTCAGAGATAACATCTGAGTTTTTCTACTACTTCTCTTTGTATAGTTGGCCAATAGGCCTTATTAGTGAGCATTAATATATGATTGGTAACATTATATAGGCTTGATATGTGCATGAAAGGAAGTTATTTACCATGTCGAAGAGATATTGTATCAGTTGTACTGAGATCATAGGCATCAGTATTAAAGATATTGGGATAATTAATGATGCTCTCATTGGGAATTTACTTGGAAATTATTAGTATCTAATAACTTTGAATTACTTTCAAAAAGACTCAAAATTAATTTATTTGATGTGTATAAATTCTATCTTTTGTCCTCCATTTTTTCATATAAAAAATTTTCTGATAATGATATTATGTATAATTTCAAGTGGTCGGTTAACTAAAAATCTACCATCAATTGTTAGAGATTCATAGGGCTGGACCACCCCCTCATTGAAATAAATAATTTCCCCACCTAAAGGTTGAAAATGAACATTGAAAATTTAATGTTACATTCTAACATCCTTGATTTTATTACCTCACATATTATGATGGATATTCATAGTTATAATGTTATGGATGATTACAATCTCATTTAGAAGCCCAAAATCAATTGAAACTTAAACACTATAGATCACTACAGGAATCACAATGAATGTTCTTATATTATTCCTTCATGGATGATGAACTTCAAGGTATATTATATCCAAATATTGAGGTTACTCTTGCTCTGCAGAATCGTTAAGGGAAGATTAACTTCAGATGAACAACTCAAAATGAATAGGAAAAATATTGTTTCAGCTTTCTCTTTATGTTGGGAGGCTGAGGAGAATATTCCACATCTTTTCATAGGTGGTGATATTTCACGAAACCTCTAGACTTATGAAGTGATAAGTTTTCAAATTAAATTTGATATTGAAATGTAGTTGGAGGAACACATGAAATCCATTTCTCATGCCTTTCACAGTGAAAAAATTAATCGTCTATGCTTGACTTTTACAACCTCAGCCATTATTCATATCTGGTAGGAATGGAATGAATGGTTATTTAATAACTAAACACCCTCTACCCATAAGGTATTCTTGAAATGCATAGGGAAATGTAAGAAACCCCAAGCTATGATCTCGAACCATGAATAATTATATCAGTGACTTGTAGATCCTTCGAAGGCTGGGTGTTTTTGGAAATCCCAAAAATCCATTTTCCCTCAAATATGTGAACTCAATCCCTCCTATCAGTTCAAAGATAATTGTAATTTTTGATGGTGTAGCCTTTGGCATGCCGATACCTTCAGGCAGTGGAGGTATATTCTGAAATCATCATGGTCTTGTCAAAGGTTTGTTTTTCACCTTTTAGAAATTGGAACAACATAAGAAGAGGTGTTTTAGCATATGATTAATGGTATCACATATGGTGTCTATTTTTTATGGACCTTTCTTTGGGTTGAATCAGATTCTGAAATTAATGTTATATAATTAAAGGCCATAACCAAGAATTTCTCTTATAAATTATTACCTTTTTCGGATGAGTGTATTCATCCTTCCAATCATCTTATTTTGAGTACTGCACATGTTTATAGAAAATCCAATTAGGCAGATGATGCTCTGTCAAAGAGGGAGATCATGGAATCAAGCTCAATGTGGAGGTTTAGGAATCTAGAATATTATAAACCAATAAATGATGCAGACATGAAAAGAGTAGTATACTCCCTTTTATGTAAATCCCTTTGTAATTCTTTTTGTTTCTTGTTTACTTTTATTTAAAAAATTTATAAGGGCTAGATTTTTTCAGGCCTAGATATATCTAGTAAAAATGTTCATGGTAAGTTTTTGAATGTTATTGAGTATACTTATTGTTCTTGGTGATTCATTAAAATTGTTAATAATTATAAAACTAATTATAATTAATGTTATAACCGCGTATATTTGTTTTCAAAATTTATTTATTTCTTTCATGTATTTCAATTTCATGAAAAAATAAAATTTCATTCCATTATCTATTTTTTTAATCATAGAAAAATAAAAAATATATAAGTTATAATGGATAGTGAGTACTCAAGTAAAGTATCTTTGAGATACAAATGTTTTTTTATATATCTAATATATATTAGGGATTGTAAATTCCTCATTTATATACCTCCATATGGATGAAAAATATCTATCATTGAACTACTATCGAGGCACTAATTTGAAAACCCACTTTTCACACATTTTTAATTATTCATTTTTTCATTCAATTTTTCCTAATTTTTTCATTGTATTTATTATTTTTTTCACAGATATATTTCATTATTTCTTTATGGTTTAGGAAAAATCTGTATTCCATTTATCTCATAATGGATTATCATTATCATTACCAAATATAATTTTTTTAAGATCTTGTTTCTATGGTCAAATTGAAGCTTAATATTAATACCATTGACAATGATTTTCATACATTAAAGTAGGAATAGAATGATGAACAATTAGAAATATGGATGACCTAAAGAACCATCATAATCATGTATTATGATTTTTTCAAAATCATATGGTAAAAAAAGTTTAATATGAATAATAGGTGGTATAAAATGATTGAGTTGAGGTAAATACCATAATAGTATCTAATATAAAGTTGGAGGAGAAACTAAAAGAAACCCCACTACCTGATCCCATAGAATTATTTCCAGAATGTGAAAAACATGAGGAAGTGTTTTAGACCAAACCACTAGAGGGAGGGATTTTTAAGTTAGATTATATTTTTTTTATTAACCTCATCTTAAATTACACCAATAACTCCCATAAATTAGAAAACTTTTAATTGATCAATCCACAACATACCTTTAATATTGGACATAATGGAACAATGCCTGTTATTTGTTTTGAGAAAAAACATGGAAGAACCATTGCTTCCCAAGTCTATAATAGAAGTATTACATGAATATTTTTACCATGAAAATAAATAATATACTAAAAATAAATTGGGGATAACCTATTATTTACATATTATTCAAACTAAATTAAAATTTTACCTTTATTATATTCAAATAGTATATTTGACTCTAATTATTCCTAACTTGAATTGTGATGAAAACGCAGCAATGTGATCTTGTTTCAATGATATAATTGAGGACCACAAGACCACAAGCACTATAAGTTATATCTCATGGTTGTTTCATAAAAAATAACAACAAGATCAAATAAATTAGGGGAAATAATTTACTATATATATATTTCATTATTATTATATTAATCATAAAATATATCCTGACCTCACTTGTTTTCAATTCATATAACTAGGAACATTTATAATTTGTCATATAGAAGATGAAAACTCTATAGAATATGGAACTAAAAACATTTATTATTACCTACTATGTTTCTTATGGAGATCTGATATACACTTGCACATACATACTGAAATATCCTTTCAACAAATACTAGATTTTATTGTTCTCCCTAGAGAAGATTATGCATAATCAATAGGATTTCTTGGGGAATTAATATTTTATGTAGATCTAGATAATGATTACCTAAATAATTTATATAAATATACTATATAATTTTTTGAATAATATTTCACAAGAGATATGGATAAATTGGAATTAGGGGAAGAGGGAGATGTAGAACCATTGGTCCTACAAGTATAAGGAGAAGTTGTTGATTTTTCTCTGAAAAAATAGAATAACATGTAGAGAATCCCAATAAATAGAATCCTAAAGAATAATATGAATAATAAATAAATGGAGGAAGGAAAAAAAGTTAATCCTTCATATTTCATACTTTTATTCAAATGTTTCAATCTATTTCATGATTCCAAAGGGATGAACATATGTTATAGTAGCAATGGGGATCTCCAAATTGAAATGAAACTGAAATATTATGGGGGGAAGAGGATTTGTTTATTTTATCATAAAAACAACATCCTTATTCATAATATGAATTACAATAAGGCTCTCTAGATATTTTTATTCAAAATATATCACATCTTGGAAGGGATAACCTAAGGATATTATCTTTACTCTATTTTTTTCATTTTCTTTTTCATTAATAAAATTATTATGTTAATTGATATATATAATATTTAAAATGGTAAACATATATAGAGGCAATATCAAGGATACCGACAAATTACTATATAAAATCCTTACTCAAACCTTATAGGAATAACGACCAAGTTGTTTTTTCATTTATAATTATTTTATCACTTCTATTTTTCACATTATACTGATATTTAATTGTGGTTTGTTAGATAAGTGTGTAAGGGTTCAATATATTCAGTACATATTTAGAACTAGTTTGTAATTTTTTTGAGAAATTATTAGAGATTTATAGATGAATTATTATTTCTATTTATGATATTTGCTTTGTTTTTAGTCACAAAAAATTGAGATTTAAATTTTTTCCTGCATTGTGAAAAAATCCTTGATAGTTTTGAAGGACTTCACTGTTTTTTCATTGATACATTTATATGATTGAAAAGAGATTATTTTAAAAAAAATTAAGAAAATTTTGTTTTACAACTTGGAAATATTGTGTAAAAGAATATATTTAAGTGGAATCAATATTATAACCCGAGATAACTATAATTTTGAACATTATATTAGGTAAAATTTCCTTTTTGAAAAAGAACCAATAAAATATGAAACTTTGAAAAAAAATAACATAAGTTAACTGAAACTAGAAAGAAATAGTAAATTGGTATCCCACATAATCATATATGAAAATTAGCCATGAGTTTTTTGAGTAATAAATAATTAAATTGATATATGAAATAAATTTTAACTGATCCCATGGATTTTTTAAAAAGAAAAATAATACCTAATGGTAAACAATTAATTAATTAATGTGAGGGGAATTTAGAAAATTTTTTAATAAAGGATTTACATATAATAATTTAATTTGGTCTGTATAAAGGTATTTTGAAATGGTTCATGGGTGAATATAATACAGGAATAAAGGATTTGTGAATGTTTTACTACTTTAAATATTAATTCCACAAAATTAAATTCTGGTTATAAACCAAAAGAACATATTATAATTGAATGGTTAGTGAGGTTATATTCATCAAGGATGCTTAATATTTTTAATAATGAATTAATATTTATTTTTATTTTTTATTTTTTTATTTTTTTAATTAGGAAGGATAATAAATTTGTTAGTTGAATATACATTATTTCTTAGTAGTAAAATTGTATAATTTTGAGGGAGTGGTGAAAGATAAAAGTTTCATGATTTTATTATTTTTTAAACGAAATTATCCCCAAATTCCATAAAATAAAATGGTCAGCTATGTCATTTATTTATAAATAGTTTACTACAAAATAGAATGTGATAAATAAACTAAACTATTATTTTTAATTATTTTAATCATTTTGGAAATAATTAAAGAGCCATATATTTATTTTGTGAATTCAAAAATTAAAATGATAATAAGATATTAATTATTATTTTTAATTTTTAATTCATTTTTATATTAAATTAAACATCACATACATTTATTTTTTGACTTCCTAGATTTTTTTGTGATTTTCAAGAGTTTAAGATAGTTGGAAAATGGAAAATTCACGAAGTCTTCTGAAAGGTAACATTTTCTATATCATTATATCAATATATAAAATACTAAGCTTCGTGAAAATGATGAATTAAAAATTTAAGTGATTCTAAAAATATTTTCCCATGAACTGATGATATAAAATTATCTTGAAACTAATTTATCAATAAATAACATTTTATTCCTTCACTGATTGAAGATTCAGATGATACATGAGGTTTTTGGAGGATCTGTATAGATTCATAAGATATTTTTGGATGTGGAAGGTATATGTGCGACATATTTGACTTCTCAAAATCCAAGGAAAATCTGGCCCCTATGATATTTTAAAATAGTCCATCTAATATGTAACATCATAAAGATTTACAAATTTTAATGATGAGTAGATACGCGATATATTTTCCCAAATAAAGGAAATACGTAATATGGTATTTCTTAAAAATCAGGATAGATATGATATTTAACCAGAACATGACCATACATGATATATTTTTATAAAGATGAAGGATGATACATAAAAAAATTAGGGATATATTATTCTTTAGAATTTTTAGCTTTTCAAATCAATGATGATTTCGATATGTAAGATACATTTATATTGGGAAAGTTATTTCATATGATATTTTCTAGTGAAAACAACACACATAACATTTCAATGATCATGAGATTTTGATAATATAATGTAGTATATATATATATACTTCTCAATGTATAAGTGAAAATATCATATTTGGAGTTCCCAAAATCTAGAGAATCTAATATGTAAGAACATTGTTTCTTATTTCTTCCCACGAGTAACATTTCACACTTAGAAAAATTTATAGATCTGGATAAGGGTAATTAAAATAAAAAATTCTTGAAATGAATTGATCTTGGTTAAAACTCATTTTTCTTGATTGAATATAACAAAAAAATCTATGTTGTCCAAATGGATTCTATCAAAATTTAATGGAAGACTATGATCCTTGGATAATTTCCAACTAAAGACAATATTCAATAGATTCATAGTTGATGAATATTCAAACATTTATTGTATACATGGAATCTATCCGAGGATGTATAATATAAATACTCAAGAAATATAAATTCTTGGAGGAATTAAAAGAATAAACAATTATTATAAATTATTTTTTCTCATCATTGTAATAGAATATGAGTCTCTTTGCATTATCCATGGCTTAATTAGTTTATTTTTTAGTAATTTAGTTTTTTCAACATTAATTTTGTTTTATTCATCTGGATGTAATATGTTATTATATTCCCACATTTATTTATGATTCTTAACCAATATAGAGTAACAATTATTTTCTTCTTCATGATAATTATGTACTTTATTATTTGGGTTGTTTGAGATGAATATAAATTAGTATTCTTGATTGTTTTCATTTTATTTTGAAATACATTAAAATTGTTCTAATAAGTAATGATATTTAGATGTGGAGTAAGTGATTTGAATTGTATCTTCCATCGAAATTTGTTAATTCTTCTATATTTTTTACAACAAAGACACCATAAATTAAAATCTAACATTATACATTTGGAGTTTTTCGGTTTAAAAGGATAAATAGTTTGTGAAAGGGTTCATTATCTTGGTTAAGGAGTGTGTTTTCCCACTTAAATAGATTGGAAGAATATATGATGATATGTTATATAGTCCTTGATTTGTTTTTTAAACTCATAAATTAGTAAACCATTATATTTTTGGTGGATGAAGGGTACTAAATCCTCTTATTAGATTAAGTGATTTAGAAAAAATGTAAATGATGAAAAAACCATTTTAATTAAACATAAGACAATATGATTTTATTTTTAACTTTTTTTCTTCTTCTTTAATTAAATTTTTATTTGATAAAAATTAAAACTATATATCATTTGGTTAACATGATGTTTTCAATAAACAATGAAAAAATATAATTTTTGATGGATAGAGAATACTCAAGGAATTTCTCCTTCAGATAAAATCTTATTTTTATTTATCTATTGATAATAGTGTATTATGAATTCCTTTTTAAAACCCTTGTCAATGATGATAACTATCACATGTTCACACCTTGACCATTTAATTGGTTAGGTTGTACCATATCAAGGTTCCCATGGGTAATATTTATTCAATGAATGATGTAAATAGTTTACCCTAAAAGTTAATTTAGAAAATATCATTGTTTTTATTTGGTTATAAAATGGTTTGAAACCCTACGAGTTAGGATACCATTAGAATGGACTTCAATTTATCAACTTGATGGATATGGAAAATATTTTTCCTCAAAACTATCTATAAAAAATATATGATATTATTACGATGACCCCCCTAAAAAACTATGTGGTGAGTGGAACACCATATTGAAATCCTTTCATAGTGAAATATAGATCTTGTCCTACTTGTAAATATAATATATTAAAAATTATGTTATAATTATATTGGGATCCAATTTAATAAAATTCTTTATTACATGGTAATAAAAGATAATACTCATCTAATAAACCATTACAATATAAATAACTATATCCTCATTTCAAATAATATTTTTGAGTTTAATCCTTAGCGTGTAGAGTATTAATGTAAGAAACTCTTATGATGCTAACCTAAGAAAAGTTATTAACTACTAAATTTTCTATCTGTTAGACTTATCCTTTATGAGTAACCAAGTGTTAAGAATTTTCACGAGGTGAATCTATATTCATTTGATGCATAAAATGATTTACTTAGATTTTAAAAGCAATTATATAAAATATGACATAATAAATTATAGTTTTATATAAACAATATGATAGGGTCTGTCAAAGAAACATTATATGATTATGTATTGTAATGAATTTTTGAGACTAAGGGGTTTCCAAAATGTGTTTTCTGGATAGGGATTTTGGAATTCTTTCAAATATGGAAATATTATAAAAATATGGACGAGTTCCTAAAATGTCATCCACATTATTCTAAAAGTGTTGAGAATAGAAGAACTATAAATGTGATTTGACGGTTTTGATGTTGTCTAGATAGTATGATAGCATACAAGTTGAAACAAAGATATTCTAAAGACATCACTTCATGTAACATATCTAGTTCATTGAACCCAAAAGTTGTTATCAGGATATAGGATTAAAAAATCCATGGGATGAGATTTTTTTAGATACTGAACAATGTTTATAAAACACCATTTCATATATTTTTTTTGTATGAGTGTTATAGAAAAAAATTAATCATATTTAAAGGGTATTTGGAACTTATTAAGATTTTAATTTTCCTTTATGTTTAATTAAAACTACCCATTATAGAATATATAGAAGATATATCATCTTGGATGTTATTTTGGATTATTGAAGGGAACTCTAGAGGAAGGTGAAAATCCCTTCAGAAGGTCATAACATTTAATGAGAGAATGAGATTATTTTCAAGAGAAAGAGGTTGAGCGTGTGGAAGCTACGTTGATCGGAGGTTCGCAGTTTAAGGAATAGGTTCTTTGTATTCTTTTGATTGTCTTTCCACCTTCTTAAATGGTTACATAATTATATAAAATTATGGATTGAATTTATGTGATACTAATCCAATCTAAAATTTTATAATATAATAATTGACTTGAAAAGTATCATTATATATTAAAAATTAAAAATTGATAATTTTAGTCCACATATTACAATTTTTATAATCAATGGTTTTTCTTATCCCATTTAATTTCAACTAAAGTTACAAACCATGATGTTTTTTGTTTCTTAGTCACTTTGTTTGTTTTTCAAATGATTGGTATTGTGTTTGTTACCCAAAAGAGTGTGACAAAAGTGAAATTTAGTATACTGAGTTGAAAATATAAACTACCTATATTCTATTAGATAAATATCGGTAGGGAGATGACTATTTTTGAAATTTAGGTTCTTCTATACAGAACATCCAATGGACTCACTTAGGTATCATCGAATGTACTGAATTTTTTCATCTGGTGTAATAATGATTGGTCCCAGGTTTCCATTAAACACACTCTCTCCAAAACAAAATATTGGAGACTTTGGTTATTAACCATAGAACAATTAGAAGTGTCTCATATAACATTATCATTATTTCTATGATGTTATATATGTTTTAGTTAGTATTACTATCAATGGAATACATGGAATAAAAATAAGGCAATTCTTTGATTGATAAGATCAATGGAACTAGCATCTGTTTATTGCGGATTCAGATATATGATTTTCTATTACAAAATGAATTATAAATTTAATTAGATTATCTCACAATAGAAAATATAAATAAATTTTAATGGGAATGGATTTTCAAAAAAAAGTATTTGTAAGGATTTAAATAACACTAAATATTACCTTTATCTTATTATGGAATAAGAAAAAGGTTGATTTTATGGATACCAAAGTAGATATGCAGAAGAGACCTAAAACACATGAAAACATGTTGGAGATATAGAAGTTGTTCAGTATGAGGTTGTGCGAATGTAGGCTAGATAAATATAATGTGAATGACTTCAACATAATCCTGATCTAGCATAAAACTATAAAGGTGACATTAAATGATGATGTGTGTATAATATCTCTATTTTCATCCCTTGAAAAATAATGGGTTGGAATACTCAAAAAATAATCCATTCCTTTGTAAAATGTTAATTGGTTTATGAGTTTCATTATAACATAATGAGGAATGATGAAATCATGAGAAAGGGTGTTCAAACAACTTCCAGTAATTCTTTTAATGATGACAAAATGGGGTGATAACCTTAGAAAGGAATTTAGAGATGATTATATTATACATATCAGTATATAATCTAATCTAAGTTAGCTAGACCTAATCATGCATGCTAGGAATATAAGAATCATGGTAATCACAACAAATATTCTAAATGTCACAAAAATTTTACAATAAAGAAAACATATAGAAGTATAAATTCTATAAGTTTAGTTGAGAATAAAAAACATTTTGTAACTCTATGTGAATTTAATGGTAGAGTAATGGGTGGATGACCATGGGGAATAATTCAATTCTGGGGATGACATGGTCCCATGGTCATCTGTGTAACCAGAAGTTACGATCGTGTCACACCGTGAGATTTTTGAAATTAGGTTCTCTAAATTAACACTATGTTTGATATCTTATTTCATAAACAACACCAAACTAAAAATTTTCGGAAGTATTTGATGAAATTTTTTAAATATTGTTAATAATAACAAAACCTATTCAAAATATTATGATGTTAACTAATAAAAATGTCTAACATTTAGAGGATATAAAATAAATATGATTTAATATTTATAATGTTTATTCATTCCTAAGTAACTATTTAAATTGTTAATTAATTAAATTGATTAATTTTAAATTATTATAATGACAATATATAATATTTAAATTAATAAAATAATATATTATCATTAATAAAATTATAAATTAGTTTTAAATAATATTGAAAACCATAAAGTTTAAATCAATATTTTTTAATAAAAATAGCTTTACGTGAAGTTTTAAATAAATCATAACTTTTACAATTTTATAATTTGAACATTACAATTTGAACAGAATTTATGGATTTATAATAACTATATTATCTTAGGTTAAATATTTTTTATTTTCTAGAGATTATTTATTTGTAGGTCAATAGTGACAATGATTTACACAAACCATGACTTTTACGATTATAAATATATATATATATATATAACATGTAAACATATAAATAACTTTTCATGAAAAAAAGAAGTATTTCTTGAGTGAAAGGATTCACTAGAAATATTTTTTTAAATTAATAAAACCCAATTTTAACAATTCAAATCTTAAGTATTATTTAATTCTAAAAAATAGGTTTTCATCATTTTCATTAGTTTTTTTATCAAAAGGTATAACTAAACATTGGATTTCATTAGGATATATATAACTATATTTTTTTTATTAATAAAATTATTTATTTCTTTTAAATCAGGAATATTAAATAAATCCATAATGTTTTTTTACACTGAAAAATACTCTTTTTTAAAAGTGGTTATTTACGTTTTACATGTACTAATGAAAAAATTAATGTTTCATCCAAATTAAAAATTTATATAAAAGGTTTAATTCATCTTTTGAATCATTATTTCTATATTATATTATATTTTTTAGTTTATTATTAGGAATTAAAATTAAATTATATCTGTAAAATTTAGTTATCATGGTAAAAACCAAAAATGGTCAATGTGAAAATTTATAAGTGTAAGGGAATTTTAAAAATAATAAAAATGATGGAAAATGTGAGGTTTTGGAATGATTGAACTTATATCATCCCACACTCCATTATATTCCAATTTTTCTCCACCATTATTGTGAAACATGTGCTCTCTTTCTATTAAAATGTTTTAATTAAAAATTTACATTCTCTTCACATGTAAATGGGGATCAACTCCAATCCATTTCTCCAACACATTCTAAAATCAACAATAAAACAAAATTATAAAATATTATCTTATCATATCAAATCCCACATCCTACTAGTATTTCTACTTCTAAAATATAGAGAACAAAAGTTATAAGGGGTTAGCCAAGGGAGAACATCCAAAGGGAGAGGTAATGTTATCTACCAATCTCTCTTAATTATTTTCACCATTTAATTTCCCAAAAATACTCTCAGTGTGAAACTAAAATAACATAAGTGCTAATAATTTTATTAAATTTTTCATACAAAGGGAATATCTATTTTCCACCTTCATCCAATAATATTCAAAAACTAAATATGTCGTAATGAGTATGTGTGAACTATAACCTCCTTGAACGACATGCTGGATTTTTCATCTACAAAATAAATAAATGGTTATTAAAGACACTTTTATGGATTAATATTATATTTAGAACATTATTAACATTCTAATAATTTAAAAAAATTCATATATTCCTTTTGATCTGTGGAAAAAAAATGTTGGTCGTGTGTACATCCAGACGACCTTCTCTACAAATGTGACATATTTTATTTTCCACTATATGATTTTTTATATATGAAATTCTATTAATATATATTCACCAACTTAATAACTTCAAATTAATATAATTATACATTTGTTTTAAATATACTATTCCAAATGAATCACTTAATTAATTAAACCTAACCATCGAGTATATTGTGTAATTTTTTTGGTTCAGTTTAACCACCTATAAAAAGGATTCTGTAAATTTATATCATTAATTTATAGGGAAACATAATTATTGGTGATATTTGTTAATAATCAATTAATAATTATTATTTTTTTGTTTCTTGATGGTAATAGTAGTTTATACCGTATTGTTTAGATACAACCCTTAATTCCTTAAAATTACTGAAACAACCTCATATTTAACATCAATATCATGAATAATAAGTAAAATCCATAATAAATAAAACTAAAAAATTATTAATAAATATAAAAAATATATTCAAGTGAATATAATTAATTACTAATAATGAACATGGAATCTATAATCCAGAATCAACACTAACATTATGTATCTAGCAATAAATAAAGAAAATAAACTAATCAAAATCTGATGAAAAAAATATAATTTAGTTAACTCATATTTGTATAAAATAGTGATAAATGAAGTTAGTAAAAGTTTATATGTAATATTATTGTTTTTAAATAACTTAACAAGCTGGATATGTTTTTATTCATTTGGTCAAAGTGCTTTCATGATATTCGAGATGTAAGTTAAGGGTTTTTTGTCTCAAATTCTATTATTTGATACGTGTTTTTTATTATACACCAAATTTACAATAAATAATGTATATACTAAAAAATTATATATTAAATCAAGAATTTAAATTTAGTCCAAATATTTTAATTTCAATTTCACATTTTTTTATTAAAATTATACATTCTAAAAGGTTTTTCAATAACTTAATTACCTATCATTGAGTAATAATGATTATTGTTGAACCCCATACATATATGATTGATTTATATTCTCCTATAATTGAATAAAATTTTATTTATATTTATATTTATAAATACTTACAATTTTTTATCATGTTCTCATTTTATAAGTATTTCCAATTCAAATATTATGATCCAGTGTATGGGTTTTTGCATCCTAATTTTTCTTCATCATGATATGAATATTATTCACCGCTTATTTCATTTTTTTTGTTTTATATATTTTACATGGATTGTTTTTTACAATTATTTTCATTAAATAAAATAGATTAAAAAACCATCTAATGTTAAACATTTAATGGGGTTTCAATTAGAATGATAATTATGTTTTAAGGCTTATTTGTCTTTATTTTCAATTCCATGAGACAGATATAATATTTTGAACCATGTGTTATTTTTTATGATGTATTCACATCAATATTGGCTTAATGAATATTAAATTTATTCTATTAGACGATATTAAAATTTATATTTCATGATATTTGTCTCATGTTATTTATATTCTTGCATTTCTATTAACCTAAGGGTTTCTTTTTCAAACTCAATATTAAATCTTGATTTTATATGAATGATAATCCATATGGATATTTTTTATACTCTCTATTTATGAAACTCCATTAATTTTATTCTCATATATTTAGAGTTTGGGATTTTTACATCTTTCAAATTTTTCATTTATTTCATGGATAATTATTTACCCATTGATTTAATATTGACCCCACCCCACTTATTTATAGCTAATAATATTTCCCTTCCATGTCTATATTAATTAGATGATTTTAGGAATATCCTTATCATTGAAACAAAAATTGATCAATGTGATGTTTTTATTCTTGAATTTCATTAAATGTTTTATATAAATTTTTTAATATCATCAATATAAATTGTTTATATCGTGTATGAAACGAATCAATATTTTCATATATTATGTGTGAAAATATATTCCTATCTTACTTATCAATAAAAAATTACCTATATGTTTTCCTATATTTTTAATCAAATTATTTCAAATGATTCTATAAAATATTTCTATTTAAATAAAATTTTTAAAAGTTTAAGGATATTTCTTATTTTCCATAAAATCAATATATTTCTTAGTAGAAATAGTTTTAATTTAAATCTAGATATTTTGATTTATTTTATTCTTGATCAAGGTTATTATTCAAAATGAACAATCTTCCATCTTCTATTTTCCTATAAATATCTTATGAACATTTCTACTGATATTTTTAAGAAGCCAGTCTATTTTATGTATGTATTTTAATTATAATATTTTTGAAACCAATTTATCACTCTAATGCATTGGATAAATCATTATATCACTTGAGATAATGAGAAAAACGTTATGGAGCTCGATCCACTAGTAGTAACATGTTAATGAATTTTTATCCATTAAGGGAAATATATATATGAATCTAGATCCACCAAGTGAAATAGATAAGAGAAGCCTGGTGCACCATAGAAAAAAAAGTAAGGTATACCTTATCCACTAAGGGAAACATATTTTGATGCCTGATCCACAATTATATGATTCATATTCTTATGTTTGTGCTATATTATTTTATTTTTATACATACTCATGTTATGATAACCCATGTATTATTCCCCATGATTTATCAGGGCATGTTTTCCTAATGATGTGCTAATTGATATTTATTATGATATTAAACAAATATACTTATATTTTTCTTACTTATGATCATCATTTGTTATATATTATGCCTCCTATTTTTAGAATCCTAGCAGATCCATTTTTTTCATTCCCGTGTTATAATGATTAGTATGACATATAAGGGGTATATAAGTGATTATAATGAAATTGTGAAGACTTATTTATAGAGGAGAATTTCGAATAATGGGTTAATAATCATAACATATTTCTATTATGATGGAAAATATATGTTACATAATATTTCCTAAGGTATAAATATTTATACCTATTTAAAATCTATAACATGACTCAGGATCATCCATTACATAACCTTAAGAATTTTTATTAGTGGGATAAAATTAAAATTATAAGGAAATAATTCATTTATAGAGGGATTAGACATCTTAGTAATTTATAATATATTTTCTCTAAATTTACATAATGTTCGAGAGCTTGTTTTACAAGAAATATATAAATAAAACAAGATAAATACTTTTTTAGTAACATTATTAAAAACTTACTAGATTAATAAAAAAATTCCAAAATATGATGTTATTGTCCAATGAATAATTCTTATATTTTGAGGATATATAATTTATATGATTTTATATTTCAATAGATTTTTTATTAAGAAATAATGATTTAAGGGATTAATAAATTAAATCAAACAATTTTAAATGATTATTATGATAATATATAATAATACAATATAAAAATTTATATATTAACATTATTTAAATTATGAAATAAGATTTATTATACAAAACATTTAAATATTCTATTTTTCAATAAAAGTTTTTTCTCTATTTATTTTAAATTTTCATTAAATATATAAATTTTTTAAATTTATAATACTAATTTTATAACATAAAATTAATTTTTTTATTAAAATTAATCATATTTTGTTATGATAATGTTTTCTGATTTTCTAAAAATAATTTATTTTTAGGATACCTGTGAAAAAATAAAGCATTTACTATTACAATAGTATTTATAACTGTATAAAAAAATATGTATATATTAAAAATAGATAAAATAGTTTTTATTATGACAACATTATTTATTGAGTGAAATGATGCATTTAAAAATATGATGTTGAATTTATAAAACCCTTTTTTAACACTGTGAAACATAAGTAATCTTTCATTCTGCTAAAAAATTTGATTCCCACCTTTTTGTTTAATTATTATGTAACAAGGTAGATTTTTTTATTTATTTGTAATAAATAAAAAAATATTTTGTTAATAATAAAGTTATAAATTTCATTAAAATGAATAATATTGAAAATTTTACGCAAAAAGTACTTTTACCCATAATATACATTTACAAAAAAATGTATTTTTACATGTTATTTATGAAATTATTAAAATTAACTTTTCCAAAAAATATAAATATTATTTGGAAAAATTCATTTTATATTTTTAATCATTAGTTAAATATTACATAATAAGTTCCATTATATTTTTACTTTTTAAAAGTAAATTTATAAGATGAAAATCAGCTACCATGGTAAAAACCAAAAATGGTGAAACTGAAGAAAAAAATGTTTGTAAATGACATTAATTTTTTTTAAAACATGCTTGAAAATTTATGAATGAATAATTATATACCTTATGACATAAAAAATCAATTAATTTCATATTTGGCTTCATTTTTCATATTAATCATTTTCTCTCTTTATATTAAAAATTTATATTTATAAAAATGCAATTCACTTAACCTGTATAAGGAGATCACCTCCACACCATTTATACTAAAATTATAAAGTCTTATATTGGCCAAAAATATATCCTTGTATCTACCCATGTCTTATATTACTTATTATTTCCTAAAAACAAGCGATGGATTATTAATTTCTTACGTAAGGGAGAACATCCAAAGGGAACGTGCACCATTTGTCAACGAACCTCTCGTCCCCTCAACTCCGTGGGAACTGGCCCAAGCCCAAGGGTTGGCCACCTTGGGCCTAGTTGGGGGCGTGCGGCGCGCAGGTGGGCAGGCCATCCCTATACCTCGTTACCCATACAACACGTTTCAAAAAAGTGATATGATGGAGACCCGAAGCGCGCACCAGAGCCACCCGACGCGGACTTCTAACCCTAAATCAGATTATCGCTCTTATGCAGAGGTTGTTGCGGGTAAATCAGATGTTGTTGTGGATAAATCAGGAGATGTTTTCGTCGATGCTTGCACTGAAATCCAGATCAAACCTAAACAGTTTCGTCATCGAGGTCAGCTCGCGATTTCATTTACCGAGGACGAGGTAAACTGTTTATCTTCTTATCTTCGGCTTGTTTTAGTTGGTAAATGCACAAATCGTCGGCCTTCTTTGAGGTTTCTTAGAATGACTCTGGAATCAATAGGTTTTACGGGTTTTAGTTTGGGTCTCCTTAATTCGCATCATATTATCTTTCGGTTTGTCTCAGAAGAAGATTACTATAGGCTATGGATGAAGAGATCCTGGTCTTTTGGAGGATGTTATATGAAAATTTTGAAATGGACCCCTGCTTTTGACCCGTATGCTGAATCCCCAATTGTGCCTATATGGGTTCATTTCCCTGAATTGCCTTTGCACTTGTTTAAGAAAGAAGCTTTATTTCAAATAGCTAGTTTGATTGGATGTCCTCTGAAGTTAGACTCAGCCACAAAGCTCTTATCTAGACCCTATGTAGCAAGAATCTGTATTGAAATAGATGTTTCCCAGCATCTGCCAGACCAAATTTGGATTCAGAATGGAGATTTCGGGTTTACACAAGATGTTCTATATGAAAGACTGCCTGATTACTGTTATAGTTGTTTTAGACTCGGACATTCAGCGAAAAACTGTGTAAATGATTCTGCTAACTCTAAAATCAGGGAAAATGTTTGGGTTGAAAAAGAGATGCAAGGTCATAAGGCTATTGCTGGTTCTTCTGGCTATAAGAATCTGGCAGAACCTAGTCTGAATACTGAATTGAATAATTTACAAGTTGAAGATAATCTAATTTCCGATTATGTTAACTCTGTTCATGAAGTCACTGCCCACCCTCCTATTTGCATGGGTGAACCGCATTCATTGTGGATAGAATAGGATAAAGGAAAGCAAATAGTTGTGTCTGAGCCCTCTAAATATGTTTTCAAGGATGGAGAGGATGTAGATAAAATGGGTTTGAAGTTGCAAGCACCTGAATGTCAGCCAGAATTCGTTCAGGTTGGTCTTGATGTCTCCAAACAGCAAGAGAACCCGGTTTCTGTTAACACAGATCAAGAGGTTGCTGAAAAGGTTCAAAAAGATGGATCCGTTTGTAGTGGATCATCATCTGAAGAGGCGGATAAGCCTGGACAATTAGAAGAAGAATACCTGAAGACCATGGCTAGGAAAGGAAAAAAATCAGTGGTAGATGCTGATGGTTTCATCACCCCGAACCCAAAAAAGACTACAAGACGTAAGGATTATTCTCAAGCAGAAAGAACCATCACCACTAGGTTGACTGAGGCTAATAAAATGGTTTACCCCAGAAAAGAGGAAAGAGAATTAATTTGCGAGAAATCCAGCGTTGTTTTATATTACTTCTCATTTCAATTCACGGAAGAGGAAATGCAAGGGTGGCTTGCTCATACGAGAAAGCAACAAGATTTGCTGAAACAGGAGATACAAAAAGGGATTATCAATGAGGATCAATTCGAGAATGCTATGAAATTCATTTACTTTGAGAGATTGAAGTTGAAAGCACCACTTTCTTGATGTTTGTTTGTAGACATCCTGTGTGGTCTTTGTTTCTAGTTTACTGGTCACAACTTTTTGCTGTTCTAGCTGATCTGTGTTCCTCTAAAGCTGATTATCTTTTCTTGATGCGGCTGGAGTTCTCTGATCAGACTTGCTGTGGTCTATCTGCTGATCTTGGATATTTGGCATTTAAATGCTGTTTTTTTATTTCCTAGAAGATCTCCTGATGATTGCTTCAAGGATGGGCTATTTTCTGGATTCTGTTGCAGATTGGTGACTTTTATATTATGGTTGACAACTTTATAATGCTGAATTTTGGTTTAGAAAGTGCACTCTCTACCTGGATTATCTTGTTCTTGTTGATGTTTGCTTCAAGGATGGGCTCTTGTCTGGTTTCTGTTGCAGATTGGTGATTTTTACAATATGGATTGGTTCGGCTGGTTTGCACTTGCTGCTTGGATTTCAAACTGTTTGCTGGTTTGGAATTTTCTCAGAATATTAGATGCTTTTCCTGCTTGGTTTGATGATTTTGTGACCTGTCTGCTCTCAAGAAGTATTGAAGGGATGGAATATACTATTCATACTCCTTCATTTTCTGCTATTTTTTATCAGAATCTAACTTTTTGATTGGTGGTTTTCTTTGATGAGGATGCTGATATATGCCCTTGATGGAGCATTTTTTTAGTCCTTGATGAGAAGATCTTTGATGGCTGATCCTGGATGGAAGATCCCTCTGCCTTTTGAAGGTGCTCATTTTGTCTGTTGGTTTTGTTCTAGTTTGAGCATCATTGTAACCCCTTAATTCCCTGCTGGAGTAAGCTCATTACTCCTCGTGTATTGTATTGAAACTCTTTTAATTTAATAAATTCCTTTGATGTCATGAACTAGGAAACTAGTTCATGTCATCACTTTTCTAAAAAAAATCGTTTGCACGAACAACCACCTTTATGAAGTACATGCTTGATATTTTATCACTGCATTAAATATATGGTTATGAATGATTATTTCAAATATTAATATGAAAAATATAACATAATAATGGTTCTGAAATTTTTACCCACTCCCTATCATTCCCTTGGTCTATGGAAAATTAACATGTTTCCCGCACATACATGGGGATTACCACCTCTAAAAAATTACTTATTTGTTTTTTAAAATATATTCAATTATAATTTATAACAATTTCTTAAAATAAGTTTTATAACATTAGTAAAAACTCCATAATATTATTATATTTTACAAAATTAAAAAGTTCTTAACCATCCTTACAAATCGATTACACAATTAATTATTTGGGACAATTTAACAACCTACATGAACAATGCTAAAAATTTATATCATGAATAAATCATGAA
The DNA here is from genome assembly GCA_963277665.1 of Viscum album. Classification (NCBI taxonomy): domain Eukaryota; kingdom Viridiplantae; phylum Streptophyta; class Magnoliopsida; order Santalales; family Viscaceae; genus Viscum; species Viscum album. The sequence continues at coordinate 1,474,008,028 of OY728158.1, forward strand.
ACTAGAATATTTCTTATATTTGAAATAATAATTAAATATTTTTTTAATTCTTCAATAATAATAGTAATATCTGACATATTATTTTGTTAAAACCCCTTACTTACTGAAATTACCCAATAATCTCTCCACCAACAATAATTTCACAAATCATGTATTAAATTATTACGAAATGAAAATACTATATGGTTAATAATTATAAAACTTATATTAAAATACCTATAATTATATTAGAGAGATGAAAATTGAATCTATAAATAAGATTCAACACCACCATTATAAAAATTTTACTAGGAAAAACAATTGAAACTAATAAAGATCAAATGATGAAAATAACATATAAATGACTAATAAATTGTAATAAATGATTAAAAATTAATTTCATAAAAGGTCATAGTTATGAATAATTTTCATATATTTTTTATTAATATAGTTATTTTTTTATATTGGAGGTTAAATCACTTTTTCAAAATTTGGGAATTATAGTAACGATGTTTTCCCTCAAAAACATTTCTTTCATGAATGTTTTATAATATAAATATATTTAATGAAAATGGATTCTATGAATAAAATTTGGTAAATTATTTTATAAAAAATCATAATTACGCTATTTTATGTTCAATGTCAATCACTCTTATTCAAATATTTTTTAATATAATGTTAAATAGTTTTATGGTTTTTTCATAACTTAATTTCCTTTATTTGAGTTATATGGATTATTATAGAACACATAATTATATGTCATATTAACATTTTCCTATGATTTTATAAAATTTGATTTATAAATTTATTTTTTTTATATAAATATCTTTCTTATAAACTTATTTACGAAGGAATTCCACTTCAAAAAATTTGATAAGTTGCAATGGTTCTTGCATCTTCATTTTTCTTCATTGATATATAATTAATATTAACCATTTATTGCATTTATGTGTTTTATATATTGTACATGTATTTATTTAATCATTATTTTCATGAAATTAATGAGATTTAAAAATTTGAACTCATGTTATACCTTCTATGGGTTTTCAATTTGAAAGATAAGAAAGTTCTAAGGGTTCTTAATATATATTTTCAATTACGTAAGATATTTTTGGTATTTGGAACCATTAATTATTTTACATGATGGATTAACTTCTATATATACAATAAAATTAATAAATATCTTAAATTTTATGATATTTAAATTCAAATATCATGATATTCCTATCATTCCCTATTAATTCTTACATTTTTAATACCATAATTCTTTGTTCTCCAATCTAAATTTCCAATCAGAATTTATTTTAAAAGATAATACATATATGTAATTTACCACATTTTTTCTTATAAAACTCAAATAATATTTTTCTTCTACTATTAATTTTTTTGTTTTACATATTTTCTAACTAATTCATTTCCTCCTTGTATCATTATTTACCCATTATAAGAAAATCGATAAGACTTTTATTTTCAATCTAGAATAAATATCTTCCATGTATGTATTCATTTCATTTTTTTTATGAATAGCCTTGTCTATTAAAATAACTGATCGAGGTCATTTTATAATTATTGAGTTTTCTTTAAACAATTACCTAAATTTTTCAATTTTTCTTTATATATCTTTTTCATCATGTATGAAAAGAATACATTTTTTAATTCCTACCTTCTAAAAACAATTTTGTATTTTTTTTGTATCATAGTCTCTAATTTTTTTATTATTTCTAAAAGAATTTATTTCTACTGAATTTAGAAATTACTTAAATTTATATATATGATTACAAAAGTTTATGTTATTTTTAATTTCAAAGTAATTTTACTAAAACTCATTAAATTTTTTATCTATATCTATATATTCTAACATATGTTTTTCTTGATCAAGGAAAATATTCAAAAGATACCATCCACATTTTACCTATATATGGATTATGAAATTTTATACTATCTTTTTCATTAATCCCACCTCTTTTCCTTAAGTTAATTATTTGATAAATGAATGTTTTTATGAACTTGTAGAACAATTATGTGTGTCTTTACATTAAGATTCTATTAAGCCTTATATAAACATTTAATTCATTGGGTAAAAATTCATATATCATGAGATAATAGTTAATTACATGTGATTCTCGGTTCACTAAGGAAAAATAGGTGAGTGATTCCAGATCCCCCACAATAAACTGGTATATGATGCCTGGTCCACTAAAGGAAACTGGTATGTGAAACCTTATCCACCAAGGGAAATAGGTAATTATGCATGATCCGCTAAAGAAACATTTCATGATTAATGATCCATAGTATTATGATCCATATGCTTATACTGTTCTCAATATTTGTTTTCTACATACTCATATTATGATTTCTCATGTCTTATGGTCCATGATTTATTTTTGGTATATTTTCCAAAAGTTATATTCATGAATCATGATTATACTCCCATGCCCACATGATTATCATTTTCTCACTTATGATCATAATTGGTTAACTATTATGGCTCCCTTAATAAGTATCTAACCTCACCCAATTCTTATGTTTCTATTCCTCAGCATATGAAGATGTGCATAACCTATGAGCTATTTAGAATGGATTCTAGTGTGGATCTAATTTTGGAGGAATGTTTACAAGTATTGAAAAATGTGTTGCTTATATATTTGATACTCTAAACACTAAACCCTCCATTGTTTGTATTTTAAAATTATCTATGAGATTGAATGATTAAATTTTTGAAATATGTTTCTATTTAATTTGGTACATCTGTCACGACCAGACCCAACGGGGATCGAGCCGCGACTCCCCAAGACCGCCTCTAATAGGCCAGGGGCTGGCGACCAGCGCCGAGTAGGCTATCAGACACATGGGAGGCATTAGCCTAAGGTACCTGTACACACTCACCCACAAACACCTCCATGCAATAGTGCAGAGATATAGAAACTGAAAAGTAAATGCATGCATACAATCTATCCCAAACCAGAGTGCAACCGCAAAAGTACAAAGGGAAAAATAGGGCCCACCAAAGAAAACTACAAAGCACGTCCAACCTGCTCTTAATAAGGGGAACTCTTCCACAAACACCCGCCGGAAAGATCCCTCGTCACAGCTCTGGTAGACACCCCAGTCAACTCGCTCACTAAGCTCTGCCTGCTCCGCATCCTCCTGGGACTCCGTCAAAAGGACCGTGGCCTACAAAAGACACAAACATGTGCGGGCAAAGCCCGTGCAGGGGTGAGTATAAACATACTCAGTGGGAACCCCAAAAACCCAAAACCCAAGGGAGAAACTAAAAGGAAACAGTCTGCTCAACCCAGCCAGAGGGAACCCAGACGAGAGAGAAACTACATCTCGTGACCATCCTCGGCTAAACACAACTAGTCAGCTCAGCTCAGCTCAGGTGTATTCCCAAACATACACCTTGAACAATCCAGATATACTCAGCTCACGCCACAAGCCACAAGAGGTACCGACCTCATCACCAGCAACTGTCCCAACCAGGAGAGTACACCACACGAACACTTTCATACCAGATGACACTCATCCAAGAGATACACTCCATCGGGTCCCAAAAAAACATCTCAGACGCTCACTCGAGAGACCACGCTCGTCGGATAATATTCAAAATATACCATCCACATTTTACCTATATATGGATTATGAAATTTTATATTATCATTTTCATTAAACCCACCTCTTTTCCTGAAGTTAATTATTTGATAAATGAATGTTTTTTATGAACTTGTAGAACAATTATGTGTGTCTTTCCATTAAGTTTCTATTAAGACTTATATAAACATTTAATTAATTGGGTAAAAATTCATATATCATGAGATAATGGTTAATTATATGTGATTCTCGATTCACTAAGGAAAAATAGGTGAGTGATTCCAGATCCCCCACAGTAAACTGGTATATGATGCCTGGTCTACAAAAGGAAACTGGTATGTGAAACCTTATCCACCAAGGGAAATAGGTAATTATGCATGATCCACTAAAGAAACATTTCATGATTAATGATCCATAATATTATGATCCATATTCTTATATTGTTCTCAATATTTGTTTTCTACATACTCATATTATGATTTCTCATGTCTTATGGTCCAAGATTTATATTTGGTATATTTTCCAAAAGTTATATTCATGAATCATGACTATACTCCCATGCGCACATGATTTTCATTTTCTCACTTATGATCATAATTGGTTAACTATTATGGCTCCCTTAATGAGTATCTAACCTCACCCCATTCTTATGTTTCTATTCCTCAGCATATGAAGATGTGCATAACATGTGAGCTATTTAGAAGGGATTATAGTGTGGATATAATTTTGGAAGAATGTTTACAAGTATTTAAAAATCTGTTGCTTATATATTTGATACTCTAAAATACTAAACCCTCCATTGTTGGTATTTTGAAATTATCTATGAGATTTAATGATTAAATTTTTGAAATATTTTTCTATTTAATTTGGTACATCTCTATTAGTATTGATGCCAGCTTTTAGGGGATTTATTTATCATTATAATTGAGACTGTAGGTATGGTTTGCATTAAATTCAGTTTATATAATATATTATGAAGGATTGAAAAACATTATAAATGGATATTTTAACATATAGATGATGGAAATTGTATTCATGAAACTTAAAGGAGTCAAGTACATACTTGGGCTACATAAGAATATAATTTAAATTAGATAACTCAATAAAGAGGTAGGTTAAATGAAATTTTATAATGGAGTTTAGAATGTGACACAAGGGAATATGATGGATGAGAAATTTGTAAATGGTTGAATGATTTATCATACTGTAATATTAGATTAAATTTTAGTGTGTGAAATGAAAATTTCATAATATCATGATTTTTTGGCAGTATAGGCTCTATTGTCATAGATAAGTGATCATGGAGGATCTAAAAGGTAAATACATACTGAATATTTATCTCATTGATATTAGAGGAAGTGAGAGTTATGGGTTGCGAAAATAGAAAATGGTTTTATACAATTTTAATGGTTGGAAACCAATATCTCATAAATTGGTATATATTCACTCAGATATATGGGGTCCATCCCTAGTCAAATCTAAAAGTGGATTTTCTTACATCATGAAATTCATCAATGATTCAATGAGGAATTTATTCCATCATTTTCTTAAGAAATTACTTATCTTTTTAATGGATTTGTACCATAGAAATCGACAGTTAAATGCAAATTTTATATGAAGTTAAATTTTCTCATAACTATAACCAGTGGTTAATAAAATGGCTCTAAATCCTAAATGATTTCCATAGGAATGTTACATACTAGATAATTACATATCTAGAACATAAAAAAAATTATTTTTTAGAGAGGTTAAACTGAAAATTTGATAAAAATGATCAATTCATGTAGATACACTCTATAATTCCCAAATCTATTTCAGTGGAACTAATCATAATTCCTATATACATAAACAAAAAAAATCATTATATTATATGGGAAATATTCTAATAGATGTTCTATAGTTTGGTAAACTTCTAGTATTGTTCTATTTAAAAGGATTAAAGTGTTTAAAATATGATCATATTGATTCTGATTAGAGATAAAAATAAGACCCCATGTCTAATTTATATTTCCTTGTACTGTATGAAAGTAAATAATTTGATTTTTGATAGTGGGATGATGAAATGTTTTATGTAATCAGGATTTAAAATTTCCTATTCAATGAGAAGATCCTATCAAATTACCAATGTAATTTCCCTGACCCTGGAGCCACTAACTGGTGCCCCGAGCTGGGTGGTTACTTTCCCTCAAGCGCACCTCCCCATACGCCAGAGGTTACCGACTAGTAACGACGGTCTAAGTAGTCATGTGGGGAGACTATTCCCCTTTTTACTAGAGTAATCCATTTTATTAAATATATAAATAGTGGAAACACCATAAATCAACCAATAAAAATAATAAATAAACTATTCCCAAACTGGGTACAACACAACAAATAGTAAGTATGCCATAGCTTGATACAGTGCAAAGTGAAAAAAAACCAAAATGAAGACCAACTATGGAATCCTAAAAAATATCCTAGAACTAAGTCTCTAACCTCAACCAATCTCATCCTTAATTCGGACTCAATTCCCAAGAATTATTCCCTTTCCCTTCTCCTAACCTGCAACAATGAAATATGCTCGGGTACCCAACAGTATCCTCAGTAGGGTGTCAGTACAACTTAGTATTCCACCACCAATGGTGTCTACAAAATATCCATCCCATATATAGTGCATGTAGTAGTACACAAAATTGAGTAAAGTAAATATATTAATAGTCCAATATTAAATATGTTCTTTTCAATTAACCTATCAAATAACCCATAATCATTCCAAGATACTTTAATTATCAATTCACCCTTTATATGTGTCCAATAGATTAAGCAAGATCATCATTCAAAACATGAGAGAATTAAACAAGTCATACCTCACTTGGCATCACAACACAAAAAAATTCGTTATCTTCACATCAAAGCCTGAGTCTTTGTGGATGAAACCAATGGGGGAATGGAACTCTCTCCCCTTCTCTAACCCATGAATTTAGTGGGTGGAGTTTGGAACCTCATTGAAAAATCAGTCCATGGGAATGGAACCTCATTTTAATACCCCACACTACTAGGACATGTGAAAATGATTTATTTAACATTCATCACATTCAACCACAATTCACAACCAAGCATCTCTAATGTTATCAACAAAATCACAAAAATATCAATATTTTGGAATTTAATATTATTCCACAGTCCATTAACACATTCTCTATTTCTAATCCACAACATTCGTCCCAATTTTAAATTTCACATGACTATCTCACAAATTATAATCATGTATAAATATAATCCCTTATCGCTTCACCTTATCTCACTTAATGACTTTTTATTCCAAACAACCACCAACATAGGTCACCACCCAACCAAGTTGTGTTACTAGGACTCCCATTCACATCCTTCAAGAATAAGATCATATTCACCCCGGGCTCTATGTTATCACACAATGACCCTACATGTACTCATATATACTCTATGTCCGAGAATATAGTGATATAACTTATAGACCAACTACCTTGAATCCGTTGGTGAAATCCCACTCTACCAATTCCATAGATCACAACCCAACACCCCTTTGAAGCCACAACCAATATCTCAATGAAAAAGAGGGGTTTGAGAGATTCAGAAACAAATCACACAAACTACAAGACCTAAACCAGAAAAGATAGAGGATTAGAAGATTAGACTCACCCGGATCCTCTATCCAATGGCACTAAAAATGGTCAATAATTGAAGGAGACCGATCCTTGAAAGATCTTGGTCATTTTGATTCAATTCAATGGTTTCAAGGGAGTAGGTGGTGGAAAATCCCGAGTGAACATAATAACCCCGGTGTGGAAATTTTGTAATTTTTTAAAGGTTTATAGGTCGTATGGTTTACTCGCACGGTTTTCCAAACCCTGTGGAAACTGTGCAGATGCCACAATCCATAATCCCACCTCCTGCACAGTTATCAAGGACTGCCCACACTGTTAGCACTAACAGTGTGCAGACCATGTATCCTAAACAAAAAAAACCCCATTTCTTATTTTTCATATCACGAACCCCTGATACACCATCGATCCTCTTTAAGGGCTTGGTTATGCACTTAATTGACCAAAAATAAGGGTATTAAATTGAAACATAAGTAGAACATAACATATGGAAAAATAATCGATCTTACAACCTCCCCAACTTATAATGGCGCATCCTTGAGCAGCTATTCCAAGAATCACTAAGTTTCAAAGAAAATATTTCGGGCCCCTAAGGTATAAATATTTATACCCATTTAAAATCTACAACATGACTCAGGATCATCCATTACATAACCTTAGGTATTTTTATTAGTGGGATAAATTTTAAATTAAAAGGAAATAATTCATTTATTGGGGGATTAGACATCCTAGTAATTTATAATATATTTTCTCTAAATTTACATAATGTTCGAGAGATTGTCTTGCAAGAAATATATAAATAAAACAAGGCAAATAATTTTTTTAGAAACATTATTGAGAAATTACTAGATTAATAAAAAAAACTTATAAAATACGATGTTATTGTCCAATGAATAATTCTTATATTTTGAAGATATATAATTTATATGATTTTATATTTCAATAGATTTTTTATTAAGAAATAATGATTTAAGGGATTAATAAATTAAATCAAACAATTTTAAATGATTATTATGATAATATATAATCATACAATATAAAAATTTATATATTAACATTATTTAAATTATGAAATAATATTTATTATACAAATCATTTAAATATTATATTTTTCAATAAATGTTTTTCTCTATTTATTTTAAAATTTCATTAAATATATAAATTTTTAAAATTTATAATACTAATTTTAAAACATAAAATTAATTTTTTATTAAAATTAATAATATTTTGTTAGGATAATGTTTTGTGATTTTCTATAAATAATTTATTTTTAGGATAACTGTGAAAAAATAAAGCATTTACTATTACAATAGTATTTATAACCGTATAAAAAATATGTATATATTAAAAATAGATAAAATAGGTTTTATTATGAAAACATTATTTATTGAGTGAAATGATGCATTTAAAAATATGATGTTGAATTTATAAAACCCTTTTTTAACACTATGAAACATAACCTTAGGTATTTTTTATTAACCAGTTATGATGGAAAATATATGTTACATAATATTTACTATGGTATAAATATTTATACATATTTAAAATCTATAACATGACTCAGGATCATCCATTACATAACCTTAGGTATTTTTATTAATGGGATAAAATTAAAATTATAAGGAAATAATTCATTTATGGGGGGATTAGACATCCTAGTAATTTATAATATATTTTCTCTAAATTTACATAATGTTCGAGAGCTTGTTTTACAAGAAATACATAAATAAAACAAGACAAAAACTTTTTTAGTAACAGTATTAAAAAATTACCAAATTAATAAAAAAATTACAAAATACGATGTTATTGTCCAATGAATAATTCTTATATTTTGAGGATATATAATTTATATGATTTTATATTTCAATAGAGTTTTTATTAAAAAATAATGATTTAAGGGATTAATAAATTAAATCAAACAATTTTAAATGATTATTATGATAATATATAATAATACAATATAAAAATTTATAAATTAACATTATTTAAATTGTGAAATAAGGTTTATTATACAAAACATTTAAATATTCTATTTTTCAATAAAATGTTTTCTCTATTTATTTTAAATTTTCATTAAATATATAAATTTTTAAAATTTATAATACTAATTTTATAACATAAAATTAATTTTTTATTAAAATTAATAATGTTTTGTTAGGATAATGTTTTGTGATTTTCTAAAAATAATTTATTTTTAGGATAACTGTGAAAAAATAAATCATTTACTATTACAATAGTATTTATAACTGTATAAAAAAATATGTATATATTAAATATAGATAAAATAGTTTTTATTATGACAACATTTTTTATTGAGTGAAATGATGCATTTAAAAATATGATGTTGAATTTATAAAACCCTTTTTTAACATTGTGAAACATAAATTCTGCTAAAAAATTTGTTTCCCACCTTTTTGTTTAATTATTATGTAACAAGTTAGATTTTTTTATTTATTTTTAATAAATAAAAAAATATTTTGCTAATAATAATGTTATAAATTTTATTAAAATGAATAACATTGAAAATTTTACGCTAAAATTACTTTTACGCATAATATACATTTACAAAAAAATGTATTTTTACATGTTATTTATGAAAATATTAAAATTAACTTTTCCTAAAAATATAAATATTATTTGGAAAAATTAATTTCATATTTTTAATCATTAGTTAAATATTATATAATAAGTTCAAATAAATTTTAACTTTTTAAAATTAAATTTATAAGGTGAAAATCAACTACCATGGTAAAAACAAAAAATGGTGAAACTGAAGAAAACAATTTTTTGTAAATGACATAAAAATTTATTAAAAACTTGCTTGAAAATGTATGAATGAATAATTATATACCTTATGACATAAAAAATCAATTAATTTCATATTTGGCTTCATTTTTCATATTAATCTTTTTCTCTCTTTTTATTAAAAGTTTATATTTATAAAAAATGAAATTCACTTAACCTTTATAAGGAGATCACCTCCACACGATTTATACTAAAATTATAAAGTCTTATATTGACCAAAAATATATCCTTGTCTCTACCCATATCTTATATTACTTATTATTTCCTAAAAACAAGCGATGGATTAATAATTTGTTACGTAAGGGAGAACATCCAAAGGGGTGGTAGTGCTTTTAACTCAACTCTCTTAACTATTATTTTCTTCTACCCCTATGAAATACATTATTCAAGAAATTATGATATTATTATTATTTTTAATATGATAAAATTTCATTTTAATGATGGAATATCAACTATATACCATCCTCCAAAACTATTTCATAAGTGAAGATGTCATCAATCGTATGCACGAACAACCACCTTTATGAAGGACATGCTTGATATTTTATCACCACATTAAATATATGGTTATGAATGATTATTTCAAATATTAATATGAAAAATATAACATAATAATGGTTCTGAAATTTTTACCCACTCGCTAGAATTCCCTTGGTCTATGGAAAATGAACATGTTTCCCGCACAAACATGGGGATTAACACCTCTAAAAAAATTACTTATTTGTTTTTTACGATATATTCAATTATAATTTATAAAAATCTCTTAAAATAAGTTTTATAACATTAGTAAAAACTCCATAATATTTTTATACAATTATTATTATTATATTTTACAAAATTAAAAAGTTCTTAACCTTCCTCACAAATCGATTACACAATTAATTATTTGGGACAATTTAACAACCTACATGAACAATGCTAAAAATTTATATCATGAATATAGAATATTTCTTATATTTGAAATAATAATAAATTTTTTTTAATTCTTCAATCATAATAGTAATATCTGACATATTATTTTGTTAACACCACTTAGTTACTGAAATTACCCAATAATCTTTCCACCAACAATAATTTCACAAATCCTGTATTAAATTATTATGAAATGAAAATACTATATGGTTAATAATTATAAAAAATATATTAAAATACCTATAATTATATTATAGAGATGAAAATTGAATCTATAAATAATATTCAGCACCACCATTATATACATTTTACTAGGAAAAACAATTGAAACTAATAAAGATCCAATGATGAAAATAACATATAAATGACTAATAAATTGTAATAAATGATTAAAAATTAATTTCATAAAAGGTCATAGTTGTGAATAATTTTCATATATTTTTTATTAATATAGTTATTTTTTTGTATTTTTTGTTAAATAACTTTTGTAAAATTTGGGAATTATAGTAACGACGTTTTCCCTCAAAAACATTTCTTTCAAGAATGTTTTATAATATAAACATATTTAATGAAAATGGATTGTATAAATCAAATTTGGTAAATTATTTTATAAAAAACCATAATTACGCTATTTTATGTCCAATGTCAATCACTCTTATTCAAATATTTTTTAATATAATGTTAAATAGTTTTATGGTTTTTTCATAACTGAATTTACTTTATTTGAGTTATATGGATTATTATAGAACACATAATTATATGTCATATTAACATTCTCCTATGATTTTATAAAATTTGATTTATAAATTTAGTTTTTTTATATAAATTTCCTTCATAGAAACTTATTTATGAAGGAATTCCACTTCAAAAAATTTGATAAGTTGCAATGGTTCTTGTATCTTCATTTTTATTCATTCATATATAATTAATATTAAACATTTATTGCATTTATGTGTTTTATATATTGTACATGTATTTATTTAATCATTATTTTCATGAAATTAATGAGATTTAAAAATTTGAACTCATGTTATACCTTCTATGGGTTTTTAATTTGAAAGATAAGAAAGTTCTAAGGGTTATTAATCTATATTTTCAATTATGTAAGATATGTATGGTATTTGGAACCATTAATTATTTTACATGATGGATTAACATCTATATATAAAATAAAATTAATAAATATCTTAAATTTTATGATATTTAAATTCAAATATCGTGATATTCTTATCATTCCCTATTAATTCTTACATTTTTAATACCATAATGCTTTGTTCTCCAATCTAAATTTCCAATCAGGATTTATTTTAAAAGATAATCCATATATGTAATTTACCACAATGTTTCTTATAAAACTCAAATAATATTTTTCTTCTACTATTAATTTTTTTGTTTTACATAATTTCTGACTAATTCATTTCCCTCTTGTCTCATTATTTACCCATTATAAGAAAATATATAAGCCTTTTATTTTCAATCTAGAATAAATATCTTCCATGTATGTATTCATTTCATTTTTTTATGAATAGCCTTGTCTATTAAAATAACTGATCGAGGAAATTTTATAATTATTGAGTTTTCTTTAAAAAATTACCTAAATTTTTTAATTTTTCTTTATATATCTTTTTCATCATGTATGAAAAGAATACATTTTTTAATTCCTACCATTTTAGAAAAATTTTGTATTTTTTTTGAATCATAGTCTCTACTTTTTTTATTATATCTAAAAGAGTTTATTTCTAATGAATTTACAAATTACTTCAATTTATATATATTATTACAAAAGTTTATGATATTTTTAATTTCAATGTAATTTTACTAAAACTCATTAAATTTTTTATCTATATCTTCATATTCTAACATATGTTTTTCTTGATCAAGGAAAATATTCAAAATATACCATCCACATTTTACCTATATATGGATTATGAAATTTTATATTATCTTTTTCATTAAACCCAACTCTTTTCCTTAAGTTAATTATTTGATAAATGAATGTTTTTATGAACTTGTAGAACAATTATGTGTGTCTTTCCATTAAGATTGTTTTAAGCCTTATATAAACATTTAATTCATTGGGTAAAAATTCATATATCATGAGATAATGGTTAATTACATGTGATTCTCGGTTCACTAAGGAAAAATAGGTGAGTGATTCCAGATCCCCCACAGTAAACTGGTATATGATGCATGGTTCACTAAAGGAAACTAGTATGTGAAACCTTATCCACCAAGGGAAATAGGTAATTATGCATGATCCGCTAAAGAAACATTTCGTGATTAATGATCCATAATATTATGATCCATATGCTTATACTATTCTCAATATTTGTTTTCTACATACTCATATTATGATTTCTCATGTCTTATGGTCCATGATTTATTTTTGGTATATTTTCCAAAAGTTATATTCATGAATCATGACTATACTCCCATGCCCAAATGGTTATCATTTTCTCACTTATGATCATAATTGGTTAACTATTGTGGCTCCCTTAATGAGTATCTAACCTCACCCAATTCTTATGTTTCTATTCCTCAGCATATGAAGATGTGCATAACCTATGAGCTATTTAGAATGGATTCTAGTGTGGATATAATTTTGGAGGAATGTTTACAAGTATTGAAAAATGTGTTGCTTATATATTTGATACTCTAAACACTAAATCCTCCATTGTTGGTATTTTAAAATTATCTATGAGATTTAATGATTAAATTTTTGAAATATTTTTCTATTTAATTTGGTACATCTGTCACGACCCGACCCAACAGGGATCAAGCCGCGACTCCCCAAACCCGCCTCCAATAGGCCAGGGGTTGGCGACCAGCGCCGAGTAGGCTATCACACACTTGGGAGGCATTAGCCTAAGGTACCTGTACACACGCACCCACAAAAACCTCCATGCAATAGTGCAGAGATATAGAAACTGAAAAAGTAAATGCATGCATACAATCTATCCCAAACCAGAGTGCAACAGCAAAAGTAAAAAGGGAAAAACAGGGCCTACCAAAGAAAACTACAAAGCACGTCCAACCTGCTCTGAATAAGGGGAATGCTACCACAAACACCCGCCGGAAAGATCCCTCGTCACAGCTCCAGTAGACACCCCGGTCAACTCGCTCACTAAGCTCCGCCTGCTCCGGGTCCTCCTAGGACTCCGTCAAAAGGCCAGTGGTCTGTACAAGACACAAACATGTGTGGGCAAAGCCCATGCAGGGGTGAGTATAAACATACTCAGTAGGCACCCCAAAAACCCAAAACCCAAGGGAGCAACTGAAAGGCAACAGTCCTCTAAACCCATCCAGAGGGAACCCAGACGAGAGAGAAACTCCATCTCGTGACCATCCTCATCTAAACAAAACTAGTTAGCTCAGCTCAGCTCAGGTGTATTCCCATACATACACCTTGAACAATCCAGATATACTCACCTCACTCCACAATCCACAAGAGGTACCAACCTCATCACCAGCAATTGTCCCAACCAGGAGAGTACACCACATGAACACTGTTATACTAGATGACACTCATCTGAGAGATACACTCCATCGGGTCCCAAACAAACATCTCAGACGCTCACCCGAGAGACTACGCTCGTCGGATAACATCACTGAGGAAACATCGCTGAAACAACATAACCACCAAACTCCTCGGATAGGGGATCGCCGCTAGGGTCCGCTATGGGATACCAAGACCCACTCCGGTATACGTAGCTCAAAGATAGGGGATCACTCCCAGGGTCCGTTGGGGGATACCACGACCCGATCTGGAATACGTAGTTCTCACAGATAAGGGATCACACCCAGGATCCGCTGGGGGATACCACAACCCGATCTGGCGCTCGACAGAAGCTTCACACTCAGATAGAGGATCATCGTCCATATAAATATGGTCACGATGATACCGGAACCCTATCTGGTATAACTCGCGATGTAGGGGATCGAACCGAAGATATCGCAACCCTACCGAAACCACGCACTGAGTAGGGTATCACATAACCAACGATACCACAACCCTATCGACACCAAGCGCTGAGTAGGAAATCATATAACCAATGATACCACAACCCTACTATAAACATCATGCTGAGTAGGGGATCGTAAACCCGACGATGCCACAACCCTACTGTGCATGACCCACCGTGTAGGGGATTATATTCCCGATGATGCCAGAAACCCTACGGGGTAACCTGCTAGATAGGGGATCGCCGCCCGTGAATAAGCAGTCACAGCGATACAAAGAACCCGATCTAGGGTAAAGATGCTAGAGGATCCGCTCTGGGCCCACCGGAGTGATGCCATAACACTAACAATTTAAACATCCCATCAAGAGGATCACAAACTCATATGAAGGTTGTGATGCCACACGAACCCTCATAGCAACGAACCAAGGGAGAACCCTCAACCACTGTTGGTCCAAACGTTGCTAACCCGAGCGACCTGCCACAACGCCACACTGCGCACCTCCTAGGCCAAAACCGAGGCCACCATCGCGTTCCACGCGGAAAAACACGCAGGTTAGGCTGTTTACTCACCCGAAATGTACTACTGGTGAAAACAACACTATTCATCGTATCTAACTCATGCGGGGCCCACACAACGATCCCGAAACCCATCGAGCGGACCATACCACGGCGATTCCCTCGGAAAAAGAAGCGGAATTGACTACTCGCTCGTCCGAAACGGACACCCGGTGAAAAAGTCACTATTCACCGAAGGCCAACTCAGGTGGGACCCACACCTCGATCCTGAAACTCATCGAATGGATCGCACCATTGCGATCCTCTCGGAAAAACACACATGATCGACTATTCATCCGCCAAAATCGGACTTCTGGTGCAAAAGCTGCATTTCTCAGCAAACGCCAAAACCCGGCCTCGTGGGGCCCGCACCCCGTTCGCAGTCCCAACACCAGGAAACCATCTCAAAAAGTCTATCGTACCATCAGGGTCTCAACGCCGCTGACGGCACGTCAATCGGACGCTCCGGGTAGAAGTTACAATGGCCCGAAGTCGTAAAATAATAAAATATTATTATTTTATTCGACATTTCTAGCCCCCGGGCCAAAATTCCGACTCACAAAATTTTCAAAGTGAGTTCAAAAGGTCCGTCTCGATGCAAGGAACATGTCGCCGCAAACGGCTCGCAAATCGGTGTTACGGTTTGCGAGTTACGGGGGTTTAAAGAACCCCCGGAACAATCTGGCCGGACCACCGTAGGGTCGCCGGAAACCACCGCGCCGCCGCCTCGCTGCCGCGGAACTCGCCGGATTCCGCCTTGGTCGCCACAGGTCTCGCCGGAAAACCGGGTTTTCACCTGAAAACTTCCGGGAGCCACAGGGAGCATCCCGGTGCTCCAAATTCAGATCCGAAACATGTTTTGGAAAGCTCGGGACCCGAACTATACAACCCTTATGAAACTTTGAAGGAAAACAACACAAAAATGGGATCCGGGATTGTAAAACTCAAACCGCCTACCTCGCGGGTGAAACGCCGATGTTCTGCCTCAGCTCCGCGCTCCAGAGCTTCCGTTGCGCGCTCCTGGAACGTCCGTCATCGAATTCCAAGGTCGTGGGCGCTTCATTTGCTCGATTCGGCGGAGCGGCGGCGATGAAAGGCGAAGAACGTCGAGAGGAAGGATAAGGGGGGCGGGGCGCTAATATTTATATCAGCCACCCGCCGGCGCCAAACCCATCTTGGACCGACGCCCGATGCGAACAAAAGTAAGGTCACCCCTAGGTTAAACACGTCATTTTGAACGCAATGGCGGACTCATATTATCCATCCGAGACTCTGTTCAAAAGTTATTCGAGCCGACGCTCGCACACTAACTTCGCTACTTATTTACGAAAACTCTCCTGGTGGCGTTTCTCAACGCAGGCCCGCGCCCGCAAAGTTTACACCTCTCCTAGGGTAAACGGCACGTTCCAGACGCAACCATGCCCTTAGATTCCCATTCTAAGCTACCGTTTAGGAGATATCACACCCCCACCACGTGCATAGTATAAAAAAAACTTAATATTTTTATAAAATTAATTCCGGGTACACCGGGCCTTGGAATCGCACGCCGTCTTCGCGCCTAGCTCTAGAATTATTCGTAGAAATATTCCAAAGTCGTACAGTGCCAAAAACCCGAGTTGCTACATCCTCCCCCCTAATAACTTTTCGTTCCCGAAAAGCCCTAAACACAAGGAAAGTGACTGGACTCTCAACTGGGTCTCACACACCAGCGAGCTCACCAACCAACACCCATGCCCGAACGCATAAGTCAGAGGGACTCATCTACCACACCTCAATACTATCCACTTTGGGCGGAACTGACTCGCCCGCACGGTTTTAATCGCGTCACAAAAACGCGTCTCGGTGGGGCAAGGAATCCTCTCCCTCACGCATTCAAAGCATGCAGAACAACTCTCACACAGGGTCTTACCAACGCCCTGAACAAAACTCGAGCAAGCAACAAAAAGAAAAAGTACCGCTAAACAGTGTTTGACAAACTACTGTAGTAAGTAGAAAATAAACAAGGCGTACCTCTATCCATCCGCGGTGCCTTTGGGTCGACTGCCTCCAGGGCATCCAGTTGTCCTCGCCCTCGGCCACCAGCTCCCTGAGCTTGGCGTAGACCACCTGGGGGTGGGGGTGGTGGCAACTGGTACTGCCTACCACCGCCTCCTGCTGCACCAGCTCCGCCTCCACGTCCGCCGCCCGGCGGACCTCCTTGCTCGAGGCGCTGCCTCTGCCAAGGCTGTCCATCGACCAGCTCCCTATCAGCATCACGTCGGGTGGGACAATCTCTAGCAAGATGTCCCCAACCGTCGCAAGTGTAACACCGCCTCTCCTGCGGCTAACCAAAACTAGCCTACGAGCCCTGTGAACCCTGAGGCTCAGATCCTCCATCCTGGGGTCGCCTCCTGAAACTTCGACCACGTCCAGACCCCTGAGTCTGTCGTCGGCTACCAGATGCCGATCCGACTGAAAAAGTCTCAGCCCTCGAGTGCCCAGCACTAACAGGAGGAATCTGCTCAGCCAGAAAACTCTCCACCACCAATGCTTTCTCCAGCACTCCAGCATAGGTGGGATGGCACAAGGAAACCACACCTGCTCGGATGTCCCTGCGTAAGCCCTGCTCGAAGGTCCCAGCCCTAAAGAACGGGTCTCGAACCATATCCATGGAGTAGCACGACAGGTCTGTAAACCTCGCTGAGTACTCTGACACAGTCATACTCCCCTGTCGAAGCTACAGAAGCTCCTCGATCCGCACTGACCTCAACGTCACCGGATAGAACTCTTCCCTAAAAAGCTGCCCAAACTCTGCCCACGTGAGCGTCTCCTCTTCATGGGACTGCGTCACCAAACTCCACCATCGCCCGACAGAACCATGCAGAAGGCTCTCCGCTAGGACCACCATCTGATCTGGAGGTGTCCTCACTAGGCGGAATACCCGGGTGACTACCTCAAGCCAGTCATCAGCTGCTTGGGGATCTGGATCACCCCAGAACCTCAGAGGTCGCTGCCTTTGGAACTTGTGCAGCGGACTCCGCCTGCACGCAACCTCGTCCTACACTGTCGGCACAACTAGTTGCTCAACAGGTGGTGGCTCAACTGGCAGACCACCTGGAGGTGCAACCTCATAACCTGCGCCCTGCTCCACAGCCTCTACACGGGGCGGGTCATCAGAACAATCCTGATGCGGAACCCTCGCTGCCTGTCATCATGGAGGCATCCTGAAATACATTCAAGACGCACCACAGTCAATGATTATATCCGGAGAGCTGACTCAAGAAGAACAAGGAAAACCCAAAAACCCAGTCCTATATGATGCATGTACCATTATGTCCCTGCGACCAGTGTACGAATGTCCCGAGTCAAAATGTAGGTTATCAGAGTCATGGTGTATGGATACGTCGGCCACCGCACCAACACTGGAGTCTCTGGCCTGAAAGCCGAACTCGAAACATCCTAACACTGCCTCTATGCAACCCGAACCAAGCTCACAGCTAGACCAGCTATGCTCTGAGATCCCAAAGGTGGAACCTCCTCTGATACCACTCTGTCACGACCCGACCCAATGGGGCTCGAGCCGCGACTCCCCAAGCCCTCCCCCAATAGGCCAGGGGCTGGAAACCAGCGCCGAGTAGGCTATCACACACATGGGAGGCATTAGCCTAAGGTACCTGTACACACGCACCCACAAACACCTCCATGCAACAGTGCGGAGATATAGAAACTGAAAAGTAAATGCATGCATACAATCTATCCCAAACCAGAGTGCAACATCAAAAGTACAAAGGTCAAAACAGGGCCCACCAAAGAAAACTACAAAGCACGTCCAACCTGCTTTGAAGAAGGGGAACGCTGGCACAACCACCCGCCGGAAATATCCCTCGTCACAGCTCCGGTAGACACCCCGGTCAACTCGCTCACTAAGCTCCGCCTGCTTCGGGTCCTCCTGGGACTCCGTCAAAAGGCTGGTGGTCTGCACAAGACACAAACATGTGCGGGAAAATCCCGTGCAGGGGTGAGTATAAACATACTCAGTAGGCACCCCAAAAACCCAAAACCCAAAGGAGCAACTGAAAGGAAATAGTCTGCTAAACCCAGCCATAGGGAACCCAGACGAGAGAGAAACTCCATCTCGTGACCATCCTCGGCTAAACACAACTAGTCAGCTCAGATCAGCTCAGGTGTATGCCCATACATACACCTTGAACAATCCAGATATACTCAGCTCACGCCACAAGACACAAGAGGTACCGACCTCATCACCAGCAACTGTCCCAACCAAGAGAGTACACCACACGAACACTGTCATACCAGATGACACTCATCCGAGAGATACACTCCATCGAGTCCCAAAGAAACATCTCAGACGCTCACCAGAGAGACCACGCTTGTCGGATGACATCACTGAGGAAACATCACTGAAACAACATAACCACCAAACTCCTCGGATAGGGGATAACCACTAGGGTCCGCTAGAGGATACCAAGACCCACTCTGGTATACGTAGCTCACAGATAGGGGACCACTCCCAGGGTCTAATGGGGATACCACGACCCGATCTGGCATACGTAGTTCTCACAGATAGGGGATCACACCCAGGATCCACTGGGGGATACCACAACCTGATCTGGCGCTCGATAGAAGCTTCACACTCAGATAGAGGATCATCATCCATATAAATATGGTCACGACGATATCGGAACCCTATCTGGTATAACTCGCGATGTAGGGGATCGAACCGAATATGTCACAACCCTACCGAAACCACGCGCTAAGTAGGGGATCGCATAACCAACGATACCGCAACCCTACCGACACCAAGCGCTGAGTTGGGGATCATATAACCAACGATACCGCAACCCTACTATAAACATCATGCTGAGTAGGGGATCGTAAACCCGACGATGCCACAACCATACTGTGCACGACCTACAGCGTAGGGGATCATATTCCTGATGATGCCAGAAACCCTACGGGGTAACCTGCTTGATAGGGGATCACCGCCCGTGAATAAGCGGTAACAGTGATACAAAGAACCCGATCTAGGGTAAAGATGCTATAGGATCTGCTCTGGGCCCATCGGAGGGATTCCACAACTCTAATAGTTTAAACATTCCATCGAGAGGATCACAAACTCAAACGAAGGTTGTGATGCCACACGAACCCTCGTAGGAACGAACCAAGGGAGAACCCTCAACCACTGCTGGTCCAAACGTCGCTAACCCGAGCGAACGGCCACAACGCCACACTGCGCACCTCCTAGGCCAAAACTGAGGCCACCATCGCGTTCCATGCGGAAAAACACGCAGGTTAGGCTGTTTACACACCCGAAACGTTCTACCGGTGAAAACAACACTATTCACCATAGCTAACTCGTGTGGAGCCCACACAGCGATCCCAAAACCCATCAAGTGGACTATACCACGGCGATCCCCTCGAAAAAACAAGCGGAATCGACTACTCGCTTGTCCGAAACGGACACCCGGTGAAAAAGGCACTATTCACCGAAGGCCAGCTCGGGTGGGACCCACACCTCGATCCTGAAACTCATCGAACGGATCGCACCATTGTGATCCTCTCGGAAAAACACACAGGATTGACTATTCATCCGCCAAAATCGGACTCCTGGTGCAAAAGCTGCGTTTCTTAGCAAACGCTAAAAACCGGCCTCATGGGGCCCGCACCCCGTTCACAGTCCCAACACCCGGAAACCATCTCAAAAAGTCTGTCGTACCATCAGCATCTCAACGCCACTGATGGCACGTCAATCGGACGCTCCGGGTAGAAGTTACAACGACCCGAAGTCGTAAAATAATAAAATATTATTATTTTATTCGACATTTCTAGCCCCCGGGCCAAAATTCCAACTCACAAAATTCTCAATGTGAGTTCCAAAGGTCCATATCGACGCAAGGAACACGTCACCGCAAATGGCTCACAAATTAGAGTTACGGTTTGCGAGTTACGGGGGTTTAAAGAACCCCCGGAACAATCTGGCCGTACCACCACAGGGTCGCCGGAAACCACCGCGCCGCCTCCTCGCCACCGCGGAACTCGCCGGATTCCGCCATGGCCACCGCGGGTTTCGCCGGAAAACCGGGTTTTCGCCAAAAAACTTCCGGGAGACACCGGGAGCACCCCGATGCTCCAAATTCAGATCCGAAACATGTTTTGGAAAGCTCGGGACCCGAACTATACAACCCTTACGAAAATTTCAAGGAAAACAACACAAACATGGGATCCGGGATTGTAAAACTCAAACCGCCTACCTCGTGAGCGAAACGCCGACGTTCTGCCTCAGATCCGCGCTCCAGAGCTTCCGCTGCGCACTCCTGGAACGTCCGTCGTTGAATTCCGAGCTTGTGGGTGCTTCTTTAGCTCGATTCGGTGGAGCGGCGGCGAAGAACGGCGAAGAACGTCGAGAGGAACGATAAAGGGGGGGGGGCGCTGATATTTATATCAGCCGCCCGCCGACGCCAAACCCGCCTCGGACCCGACGCCCGATGCGAACAAAAGTAAGGTCACCCCTAGGGTAAACACGCCGTTCTAAACGCAATGGAGGACTCATATTTTCTATCCGAGACTTCTTTCAGAAGTTATTCGAGCCGACGCTCGCACACTAACTTCACTACTTATTTACGAAAACGCCCCTGGTTGCGTTTCTCACCGCAGGCCCGCGCCCGAAAAGTTTACGCCTCTCCTAGGATAAACGGCACGTTCTGAACACAACCGTGCCCTCAGATTATCGTTCTGAGCTACCTTTTAGGAGATATCACACCCCCGCCACGTGCATAGTATAAAAAAACTTAATATTTTTATAAAATTAATTTCGGTCACACCGGGCCTCGGAATCGCACGCCGTCTTCGCGCCTAGCTCTGGAATTATTCGTAGAAATATTCCAAAGTCTGACATGTCCAAAAACCCGAGTCGCTACAACATCTCTATTAGTATTGATGCCAGCTTTTAGGGAATTTATTTATCATTTGAATTGAGACTGTAGGTATGGGTTTCATTACATTGAGTTTATATAATAGATTATGAAGGATTGAAAAACATTATAAATGAATATTTTAACATATAGATGATGGAAAATGTATTCATGAAACTTAAAGGAGTCAAGTACATACTTGGGCTATATAAGAATATAATTTATATTAGATAACTCGATAAAGAGTTAGGTTAAATGAAATTTTACAATGGAGTTTAGAATGTCACACGAGGGAATATGATGGATGAGAAATTTTTAAATGGTTGAATGATTTATCATATTGTAATATTAGATTAAATTTTAGTGTGTGAAATGAAAATTTAATAATATCATGATTTTTGGGCAGTATAGGCTCTCTTTTCAAAGATAAGTGATCATGAAGGATCTAAAAGTTAAATACATACTGAATATTGATCTCATTGATATTAGTGGAAGTGAGAGTTATGGGTTGCAGAAATAGAAAAGGGTTTTATACAATTTGAATGGTTGGAAACCCATATCTCATAAATTGGTATCTGTTCACTCAGATATATGGGGTCCATCCCTAGTCAAATCTAAAACTGTATTTTCTTACATCATGAAATTCATCAATGATTCAATGAGGAATTTATTCCATCATTTTCTTAAGAAATTACTTATCTTTTTAATGGATTTGTACCATGGAAATCGACAGTTAAATGCAAATTTTATAGGAAGTTAAATTTCCTCAGAACTATAACTAGTGGTTAAAAAAATGGCTCTAATTCCTAAATGATTTCCATTGGAATTTCACATACTAGATAATTACATATCTAGAACACACAAAAAATGAATTTTTGGCGAGGTTAAGCTGAAAAATTGATAGAAATGATCAATTCATGTAGATACACTCTATAATTCCCAAATCTATTTCAGTGGAAGTAATCAAAATTCCTATATACATAAACAAAAAAATCATCATATTATATGGGAAAGATTCTAATAGATGTTCGATAGTTTGGTAAACTTCTAGAATTGTTCTATTTAAAAGGAATAAAGTGTTTAAAATATGATCGTATTGATTCTGATTAGAGATAAAAATAATACCCCGTGTCTAATTTATATTTCCTTGTACTGTATGAAAGTAAATACTTTGATTTTTGATAGTGGGATGATGAAATGATCTATGTAATCAGGATTTAAAATTTCCTATTCAATGAGAAGATCCTATCAAATTACTAATGTAATGTCCCTGACCCTGGAGCCACTAACTGGTGCCCCGAGCTGGGTGGTTACTTTCCCTCAAGCACACCTCCCCATACGCCAGAGGTTACCGACTAGTAACGAGGGTCTAAGTAGTCATGTGGGGAGACTATTCTGCTTTTTACTAGAGTAATCCATTTTATTAAATATATAAACAGTGGAAACACCATAAAACAACCAACAAAAATAATAAATAAACTATGCCCAAACTGGGTACAACACAACAAATAGTAAGTATGCCATAGCTTGATACAGTGCAAAGTGAAAAAAAAACCAAAATGAAGACAAACTATGGAATCCTAAAAAATATTCCAGAACTAAGTCTCTAACCTCAACCAAGATCATCTTGAATTCGGACTCAATTCCCAAGAACTATTCCCTTTCCCTTCTCCTAACCTGCAACAATGAAATATGCTCGGGTACCCAACAGTGTCCTCAGAAGGGTGTGAGTACAACTTAGTATTCCACCACCAATGGTGTCTACAAAATATCAATCCCATATATAGTGCATGTAGTAGTACACAAAATTGAGTAAAGTAAATATATTAATAGTCCAATATTAATTATGTTCTTTTCAATTAACCTATCAAATAACCCATAATCATTCCAAGATACTTTAATTATCAATTCACCCTTTATATGTGTCCAATAGATTAAGCAAGATCATCATTAAAATCATTGAGAATTAAACAAGTCCTACCTCACTTGGCATCACAACACAAAAAACATAATTATCTTCACATCAAAGCCTGAGTCTTTGTGGATGAAACCAATGGGGGAATGGAACTCTCTCCCCTTCTCTAACCCATGAATTTAGTGGATGGAGTTTGGAATCTCATTCAAAACTCAGTCCATGGGTATAGAACCTCAATTTAATACCCCACACTACTAGGACATGTGAAAATGATTTATTTAACATTCATCACATTCAACCACAATTCACAACCAAGAATCGCTAATGTTATTAGAAAAATCACAAAAATATCAATAAATTGGAATTTAATATTATTCCACAGTCCATTAACATATACTTAATTTTTAATCCACAACATTCGTCCAAATTTTAAATTTCCCATGACTATCTCACTAATTATAATCATGTTTAAAGCTAATCCCTTATCATTTCACCTTATCTCACTTAACCCCTTTTTATTCCAAACAACCACCAACATAGGTCACCACCCAACCAAGGTGTGTTACTAGGACTCCCATTCACATCCTTCAAGAATAATATCATATTCACCCCGGGCTCTATGTTATCACACAATGGCCCTACATTTACTTAGATAAACTCTATGTCCGAGAACATAGTGATATAACTTATAGACCAACTACCTTGAATCCATTGGTGAAATCCCCCTCTACCAATTCCATAGATCCCAACCCAACACCCCTTTGAAGCCACAACCAATATCTCAATGAAAAAGAGAGGTTTGAGAGATTCAGATGCAAATCACACAAACTACAAGACCTAAACCAGAAAAGATAGAGGATGAGAAGATTAGACTCACCCAGATCCTCTATCCAATGGCACTATAAATGGTCACGAATTGAAGGAGACCGATCCTTGAAATATCTTGGTCCTTTTGATTCATTTCTAGGGTTTCAAGGGAGGAGGTGGAGGAAAATCCAGAGTGAACATAATAACCCCGGTGTGGGAATTTTGTAATTTTTTAAACATTTCTAGGTCATACGGTTTACTCGCATGGTTTTCCAAACCATGTGGAAACTGTGCAGATGCCACAATCCATAATCCCACCTCCTGCACAGTTATCATGGACTGTCCACGCCGTTAGAACTAATAGTGTGCAGACCATGTATCCTAAAAAAAACCCCATTTCTTCTTTTTCATATCACGAACCCATGATACTCCCTAAATCCTCCTTAAGGACTTGGTTATGAACTTAATTAACAAAAAATAAGGGGATTAAACTGAAACATAAGTAGAACATAACATATGGAAAAATATTCGA
The DNA here is from genome assembly GCA_963277665.1 of Viscum album. NCBI lineage: Eukaryota > Viridiplantae > Streptophyta > Magnoliopsida > Santalales > Viscaceae > Viscum > Viscum album. The sequence goes on from OY728158.1 coordinate 1,474,033,617, forward strand.
TCTTACAACCTCCCCAACTTATAATGGCTCAACCTTGAGCAGCTCTTCCAAGAATCACTAAGTTTCTAAGAAAATATTTCTGGCCCCTAAGCCCGTATATCCAATTATCGGTCCCAAGTTTTCTCCTAAACTTTTCTGTGCAGCCACATCACGCATACCAAAGGCACAACCTTGCCTCGCAGAACTTTATCAATACGGTCCACAACACGAACCAGATTCTCCTCGAAGGATACATCAACATCAAGTTCAAAATAATCATCATCTAGAACATGAGATGGGTCAGGGTGATATTGTCAAAGCTATGAAACATGAAACAAATCATGAATCCCACTATACCATTGCGGAAGATCCAGTCAGTAAGCCACCTACCTAATCCTCTTCCCAATATCAAATGGACCCATATACCTAGGTACCAACATTCCCTGCTTCCAAATTCGATGGTGACCCAACCTTGGAAACACCCGGAGATACACAATATCACCCACCCTAAACTCCAAAGGTCTAAAACACCAATCTTTGTAAGAATTCTGCCTACACTACACTGTTTCCATATGTTTCTTAATCGAACTAACCATATGAGACGTTTCCCTCATGAGACTCGGTTCCAACAACTCCTAATTTCCCTCCTCTAACCAACACAGTGGATATCTACATTGTCTCTTATAGAGTGCCTCAAAAGGATCCATTTAAATTGTAGCATGAAAACTTTTATTGTTGTAAAACTCAATTAGAGGAATGTGTTTCTACCATGAGCCACCAAAATCCAAAACACAAGCTCTCAACATGTCCTCTAACAACTAACTCATTTGTTCCAATTTCCCATCCCTCTGCTGGTGATAAGTTGTACTCAACAACACAAGGGTTCCAAGAGCTTTCTGTAACCCCTACCAGAAGCATGAAGTTATTCGGGGATCATGATCTAAAACTATGGTTCTCAGAACACCTTTAATCCTTAATAACTTTCGAACATATAACTCATCCAACTGATCAAATTTAATGGTCTCTTAGATCAGAAAGAAATGAGAAAATTTCATTAACTAATCCACGACCACCCAAATTTCATCACTCCTCTGAGGCCTCCTCGGAAAACCAACCACAGAGTGAATCATCACGTCATTCCATTTCCACTCTATAATTGGAAATGACTGTGACAATAAAACTGAATGGTGGTGCTTAGCCTTCACCTATTGATAAGTAATGAATCTTTCCACAAAGCTCGCAACTTCTTTCTTAATTCTATGCCACCAAAACTGCCCGTGGAGGTCACAGTACATATTAGTAAAACCTGAATGTACTGCCCACTTCAATGAGTAGAACTCATGCATCAACTTTTCAGTACTCCTACGAGTATCGCAACATGGTCATGAACACGAGAAATACCATCAGTGCCAAAAACCCATCTAGAAGGTGACTCCCTACCTTTAATACTTTCCTTCATAGATAAACACTCCGGATATACCAACTGTCTTTCCTTAATCTTTCTCAAAAGTGTAGATTCAACAAATATGGATGAAAGAGTCATCTTCCTCAGAAAATCATGTACCACTAGTTGCATTTCAGAAGAAAAAAGGACATCAATCGCCACTCTGATGATGATTCTTGGACCACCTAATTCTGAGTCTTCCAGCTCAGAGCATTAGCAACATTATTCCCTTTTCCTGGCATGTAAATCAACTCAAAATAAATAAACTTTAGGTATTAAACCCACCTTCATTGTCTACAATTCATATCCCAATAAGATAATATGTACATGAGACTTTTATGGTCATTAAACATTGTAAAAGTTTTACCCAACAAGTAATGCATCCAACATTTCAAGGAATGAACCACTACAGCTAGTTCAAGGTCATGAGTTTGATTATTTATCTCATGTGGTATCAACTACCTCAAACCATAAGCCACAACCTGGTCATAATGCATCCCTACTGCTCCATGTCCAACACCAGACGCATCACAACACATGGTATACCTCTTTCCTGGTTTAGGTAAAACAAGAATCAGTTGGTTAGCCAACTACTTCATCAGCTCTTGAAAATAACATTCACATACTCTTAACCATTCAAAAATCACTCCCTTCTTGGTAAAACAGGAGAGTGGTACTCCCAAATGAGATAAGTCCTTAATGAACCTACGATAATAACCAGCCAAACCAAGAAAAATCCAATCATATGAAACTCTCTTGGACTCTTCCCAAGACACCATAACCTGTACTTTCTCTGAATCCACTAACACACCTGATTTCAAGATGATGTGTCCCAAAAAGTGCACCTCAACAATCCAAAATTGACACATTTGTATCATGGCATAAAGCCTATGCTCTCTTAGTGTACTCAAAATGATGTCAAGGTGTTGGTCATGATCTTCATGAGTCATGGAGTTCACTAACATATCATAAAAAAATAAAAAACGAACCAGTCTTGATATGTGAGAAATATCTGGTTCATCCTAGCCATGAACACAGCTGATGGGTTGGTCAACCCAAACGGAATAACCAAAAATTCATTCAACCCATACCTACTTTCGAAATCTATCTTTTATATGTCAGAAGGTTTCACCCTTAACTAATGGTATCCCAATATCAGATTGATCATAGAAAACACCAAAGCACCTCTGAGCTGGTCAAAAATATCATCAATTCTAGGAGGAGGGTATCTGTTCTTCACCATTATCTTTTTCAACCTCTTATAATCGACACAATGTCTATGAGATCAATCATCCTTCTTATCAAAAAGAAAATGTGATCGCCAAGGTGATATAATAGGACAAACAAACCCCTTGTCTTCCAATTCATCTAACTAAAGCCTTAGTTCTTGGAGTTCTACAGGAGCCATATGATATGGGAGAATATATACTAGCTCTACTCTTGGTAACAACTCAATGGTGAACTCAACATCTCTCTCGGGTGGTAACCCTTAAAAGTTCATCAGAAACACATTGTGAAACTAATCCACTACCAGTGGAAATATTGGCTGATCCTTCTCCCCATAATTTAACATAAATCACACTACCTAGTCCATGAGATCTCCCAACTGCTGGAAAAAAGGCACAACATGGCTCAATCGAGCATCCACTCACCAAAAAGGACATAGGTGTCTCTATATAGAGATGTAAACATTACCTGACATCGGTAACAGTCGATGTGGGCTTGATACAACACTAACCAATCCATTCCCATGGCCATGTTAAAGCATAAAATTTCCAGAACAAATAAATCCAATAGAAAATGATAACTCACATTCTCTAGAGGACAACCCTTACATTGCCTGATGTTATCGACTCTTACTCCCAGTGGAGTATCAAGAAACAATACCCCACATAAATTCCCCATAATCAAACCCAACATAACTACAAACTGAACATAAATAAAAGAATTCATAGGACCTGTATCAAATAATTCACTGGAAATCCTGGAAACTAAAAGAATCCTACCTCAAACTGTGGATAATCCTGCCTCACCAGCCTCAGCTGTAGTCTGAACCACATGGAGTTGACCTGCCCCTCTATACTGGTCCCCAATATGAGTACCCTGTATTGCACTACCTTAATGGTAAGAATGGTCTCACCCTGGAGTTCTATGTCCACCACTCCTACCAGTAGGACATGTAGAGCTCCAAATGCTAGCCTGATATGGTGTAACTGAACCCATGATTTCACTCATCATATGCTTCTGACTTCCTTCATTTCTCGACTACTATGGGTTCCTACAAAATTTCTACACATTGCCTAACCTGCCACATGCTCGATACTCGACTGTTGGTAGGGGACACTGGCCATGCATGTTTCCTGACCTACCACACTGATAGAAAAAGATTGGTTTTCCACTCTGTGAGGCTATTCCCCTCTTCTGTCAACTCTGTGAACTTGCACTCTGCTGAAATCTTCTAAAACGGATCTTCCTACCCTCATGAAGCTGCACTATTGGTCCGCCCACCTTCCACCACAAGCTCACTACCCAAGGCCCCCTTGAGGTTTCCCACTAAGAAAAGAGCATGATCTAGCACTTTAAAGAAACCTCTTCAGATGAAATATATTTACATGAGACATGATCTCATGTCTCAACATCTTCTAGAAATGTCTCACCATAGCTGCCTCATCTCTGGTCAAAGCTGGAAAGACGCGATGCAAATAAGTGAAATGACTATCTTAGTCCATCACCGACATTTCTCCATGAGTCAAACTCATAAAATCCACCGCCTTTTCCTATATCAGGGTCTCTAGATATAAGTTCCGAAGAAACTTTTTTCCTGAAAGTCCTTCCATATAATTCCCTCAACCTGTTCTGTTAGGACCATGATGTCACACCAACACTTCACTTGGCCTCTCAACATATAATCAACCAACTTGACTCACTTCTCAAATAGAGTCTCTAGATGATCAAGAATAGTCTGGATAGACTCAATCCATAACTCTTCTGCCCCAGGACCACCCTTTATGGTAATGGTCATAGGGTTTTGTAGTTGAAACTCTCCAGTCAGCTCAAACATACATCGTGCAACCTGCCCTAGGTCCCATTCCATCAATTGCATAAAATGATTTATGATCTCACCGAACATCTCTTAGCTTTCACCCCAAACCACTAGATTCCCCTTCTCCACTACCGTATGAGAATTCTCGGCAACGCCATCTGGTCACCCAATAGGAAAGCGTCCTCACGGTGGCATTTCTCTACAATGCCAAACATAACCTTATAACGAAGCAATAAAGATATCACAAGAAGAAGGGATAACGTAGGAAGGCTCAACACTAGCCATAATAAAATATTTTTTATACACCATTCCACTGCACCCATCACATCAAGGACACTGCCATTGGCTAATCCTCCTAGGAAAATGGCCAACACAATTAACCAACATACATAGTTGCAAGACTTTATTTCATACACCAGTTCAAACCATTCCACATTCCAAGTTACATTAATAACATCATAACCCACTTTAAATTATTATTAAACTTGTTCCTTGAATATCACCCCACCATTTTACACCCCTTTTTACCCATTCACATCATCTTATTAGGAATAACTTCATCACTTTTAAAATAAATAATTCAACCGGACCTTTACATCCAGAACACTCATTTTGTGTGTGTGTGTGTGTGTGTCTATCATGATACATGTCACTTATCGTTATTGATGTCTATGATGATTCATGAATGCACAACCTCAGGCCATTTCGTCCATGAGTAATTTATCACAAAATTGTCAAATCACACAATAATTTCATTACCTGATGGTAAAATATCATCAAATGTAACAACACATAACAAGAAGAAAAATTCCCACCAAGGGTGACTTGGGTTTTCCCTCATACATGGGTTAGATAATCCAAATAATGAACTCATTAAAAAGACCCAAAACTATTCTAAACTCCATCAACCATACCCAAATAGTAAGAATGAGAAAGGACCTCCTTTGATATCACTATGTAACATCCCCGACCTAAGATCCAGTAATTGATGACCCAAGCTGAGTGGTTATATTCCCTCAAGCGTACCTTCTAGTATTCCAGAGGCTACGGACTAGCAGTGAGGGTCTAAGTATTCATGTAGGGAGACTATACCCTCTTTTTACCAATGTAATCCACAATAGTAAAGATATAAATAGTAGAAACACTATAAAACAACCAACACAATGCATAAATAAATCATTACCAAACTAGGTACAACACAACCAATGGTAATTATGTCATGCCATGATACATGGAAATGTGAACCAAAACTAAAATTAATAAAATAGTGGAATCCCCAAAACGGTCCTGACACAATGTCCCAAACCTCAACCAATACCATCCTGAATCCTGGCTCAATTCCCAAGCACTGGGTCATTTCCCTTCTCCTGAACTACAACCCTGAAATCTGTCCGGGTACCCAACAGCAGCCCGTGTAGGGTGTGAGTAAAACATAGTAGGCCAACACCAATGGTTTCTACAAAATATCCAGCCCATAGATAGTAAAAGCAGTAGTAAACAAAAGTGAGTAATAGAAAAAGATCAGCAGGCCATGACTAATTATATTCTATTTTGTTAACCTATCCAATAACCCTTACTCATTAGAAGATACTTTAATTATAAATTAACTCTTTATATGTGTTAAATGGAGTAGTCAAGATCAACATTCAAAATATGAGAGAATTAAACATGTCCTAACTCACTAGGAATCATAAAACAACAATTTTCATTTTCCTCGCCTCAAAGCCTTAGTCTGGGTGGATGAAACCGTTATGGGAATGGAACTCTATCCACTTCCCTAACTCGAGCATTTTGTGGGAGGAGTTTCGAACCACAGTCAAAACTCAACCCATGGGCGTAGAACCTCATGTAAATACCTCACACTACCAATCCATGTGCACATGATTTATTTAACATTCATCACATTCAACCACAATACAAAACCAAGCATCTCTAATGTCAGCAACAACATCACAACAATATAACTGAATGTGAATTTATCATTATTCCACAATACATTAAGAAATTTTTCATTTCTAACCCACAAAATCTATCCCCATTTACCATTTTCCCTGCCTATATCAGTAAGAATAATCATTTATAAAGCTAATCCCTTATCATTTCAATTTATTTCACTTAACTCCTTTTTAAGCAGACAAAACACCCACATAGGTCACCACCCAACCAAGGTGTTTTACTGGGAATCCCATTTATATCATTTAATATTAATATCATATTCACCATGGGCTCTATGTTCTCGCACAACAACCCTATATTTTCTTATCTATACTCTATGTTTGGGAATGTAGGAACACCCCATGGGTGGCCCCAACATAGGTCACATATTCCTCCATGCATCCAACGGGGATCATGAGGGTTCCATTAGGTTTTTTAGACACCCTAATCATCATATCACAATAATTCCATGACAAAAAAATCACAAGAGGGTATGAATCAAAACCCTACATACACAAATATCCATAAAACTCAAGGGGTATAAATTAAAGACCACATACCTCTAATTTGATGATGAATTCCCTCTCAACCAAGGCCTTAGAACCTCATAAAACACCACTTTGAATCCTTATCCTAGATCTCACCAAAAAAGAGAGGTTTGAGTGATTCGGATGGAAATCGCGCAAAGTACAAGACCTAAATGGGAAAAGAGATAGGATGAGAATATTAGACTCACTAAGATCTTTGATTCATATCCAACAACACTCCGAATGGTCAGAAATAGAAGGAGATAGATCCATGGAATCTCTTAGTCCCTTTGGTTCATTCCTATGGTTGCAAGGGAGGAGGGGGAGGAATATCCCAATTGAACAAAAAAACAACGCAATGGAAATTTTGTAATTTTCTAAAAGTTTCTAGGCTGCATGGTTTACAGGCACAATTTTCCAAATCTTTCAAAAACCATGTGAATGCCACTATCTAAAATACCACCTCCTACATGGTTTTCAGGGGATATCCACACGGTTAGCACTAATCGTGCGCAGACCATGAGACCTACCATGAAAACCCCTTTTTCTTCTTTTTCGTATCTTGAACCCTCAGAACACCCTTGAAAATTCTTAAGGACTTGAATAAGCACTTAGTTACCCAAGCATAAATGTATTTAACTAAAACCTAAGTAGAACATACCTTATGAAGAAATCCAGGATCTTACAATAAAAACATGGTTGAATAAGATGTTTTGGGAAATGACTCTATAACTTATGTTCAACATTATTTCAATGAAAGAAACATGTGATATAATTATTGAATAAATATAGATGTCATCAAAAATTTAGTTGCTATTAGAATAACAGACCGTATGCTATAATTATCAAGTTAGATAGAAATATCCAAATTTTGTGTAATTGAATATTGATTCTATGGAAAATACATAATGATGAAGATATATTTTAGAATGAGTTAAATATCAAGGAAATTTGAGAAGAAATTATTTTTCCAGTAATCCATACTAATGATATGTAGATGAATTAGATTTCGTACTTCTAATTGATTTGGGATAACAAAAATTCTCTGAAAAATTAATGAAACACAATGAAGAAAAATAGTTGGAGTCAACAGTAAAGGAAGAGATATATTCCATGAAGTTTAATTTAAGTAGTTAGATAACAATTTAACTAAAAATTAAATGATCTATTGGAAAAAACTAGGTCCTCCAATTGAAAGAATAAGTTGATGAATGTAGAAGTAATAAAGTGTAGTTTGTGGTGAAGGGTTTCTGATAAAAGATGGTGTTTGACTTCAAATAAATTTGTTCACTAATTATTAAACATATACTAATTTTTACGCTATATATATTATTTTATTTGAATGATATCCACTGAGATAAAATTGATGTTAAAGCATTATTTAATTATGGAAACATAGAGGAGGTGATTTACATGAAGTAGATAAAGTATTTAAAAGATCTTTAGAATGGGGGGCCTTGCCTTTTTGTTAAATCAAAGACTCTATAGCTAGGAATTACGAACTCAAAATTCAACATGAATTTTTCCACATGCTTGACTAATCAGAGGGGTAGATACAACATTGAAAATATTATTTAAACTATTTGAATTATCATATGTAATTCTATTTCAACTCCTCCTCTTAGTCACATAATATTATCAATGCGACATGCACCACTGGTGGAAGATGATGTGTATCATATAGTGAGAGTTATTTTTTCATGAAATATTGGAATTTTATTGTAGAAAATGATATATATGTGTTCAGAAATTTCATTTTTAATGGGATTATAAAGACATATTGTTTCAAACCCTTGAAGGGGAACTAGGAAGACAGGAAGTTGGTAATCTAATACTTAATGGGATCAAAAGATAAAAAAATCATTGGGTAAATATATTATTTTCTTTCTTTAATGGATATATACTTTTCGGGTGACTCATACACCAAGAAGAGTATGATTTGTTTTGTTTATATCTTAATTGATATAAAATTTAATTTTATGTCTTGAAAGAAAATTGTGGTTACCAAGTTCTGAATAGAAGTATAATATGTAGTAGTAGTAGATTCATGAGTGGAATTATTATAGTTAATGTGCTTAATGAGGGACCTCAAATAGATTCTAAAATTAATATTCTTATTTTTTGATAGTAAGAGTTAAATTATCATTTCCAAAATTATAGTTTTCTATGAAAGAAAAAATATCAAAAACCTAATATTTTATTCCATCAAAATGTTTCTTAAAGAATTTATTTTTAGGTTATAGAATATAGCCGACAAGAAAAAATCAATCGAAATATTCATGAAGATCTTGGTTAAAAAAATAACAATGAAACACCATGCTTAATTTGAGCATGGGTGAATAGATGGTGTGATGGATAAAAATAAATCAATACAATCGAATTAAAGATGTTTATTAATGACTCAGTGTTTTAGATTAACAACTTTTTTCATTGAAATTTAATTCAAATGAGAGATTGTTGGGATATTATTCTAGTTTCTTATTCTGATTAAACCCATCATAAGGATACGTTCTAGAAGATGCATCAACCATGATGTTATTTTAGATAATGTCAATGAACTATTTCACAAAGGCAAAATCTAATTGGATGATCATAACATCCAACTATATTATGGGGTGTTCCAATTGTAGTTTACCAAACAATTTATTTTATATAAGTAAAAGAATTAAGTCTCTTTAATTTTGAGATGTTTTTGTTTAGTTTTTTATAGAATTATGAAATTACTCTTACATAGTAAACCTATATATTAAAAAGAAGACAATTATACTTAGTATCCTTTTTACCAAAACATAAGACTTTTAAAATTATACACATTTTCTATTAAAAAATTCTCTACATTACTTCAAACATGAGATCTTCATGGTTCTGACTCATCTTTAAACCATATGAAATAAATTTAAAAATGTTGGATGATCACAAAATATTAGTAGGGTACATATATAATTAAATAAAGAAACTCATTAATCGATTTTAAAACACTTCATCATATAAAATATTTTCCCTTTAACATACAAATCATTCAGCCCAAATAATACCTTAAATCACCAGTACTACCAAAACTATTTAATTAAAAACATTTTAAGAAAAAATAATGGGAAAACATAATCATGAGGGTTTTTTTAAAACATGATAACCCATAAAAACATTTTTCTTTAAACACTCATTTCCCCAAAAATGTTATAATAATTACATTTAAAAAAAATCATTAGCTTACCATTTGAAATCAAATGATTTTTTTGAAATATCATTAGAATATTTTGTAAAATAGTTGATGTAAATTTGGAGACCATTTTCATATCACTCTTACAATCACTCATATAAATTAAATAAAAATACATGGTAAATTCCAATAATATTTTATGGAAAACCTATAACCGGTTATCTCTGTCCATTTACCCAATTCATTTGAGTGTTATATCAGTCTCACCCATCATTATGAGCACTATCATTATCACCCATCATAAAAAAAGTTCTCAAGAAAAATAATATAATCATAACACATGAATGATTTTTTTACTTTATCACATTGATAAAAATACTCATTTCAATTATAAGAAAACATTTCCATATATTGAAATAACCATTTTTTAATCCATTTTTCAAAATACCTATAAAAAAAGAAGAATTTTTTTTATTAAAAAATATAAAATCAAATAAATTTATGAAAACATAAAATAATTTTTATGGAGGTAGTAGAAATTTAGTGATGTCATATACATTAGATTCATACATTTAATACATTCATAAAGAAAATAAAAAATGTTCCATAAAAAATATGAAAAAATGATTTTTTTAAATACTTTTAAATGGAAGTAAAAAATGATATAATATGTCATTTAAAGTTCAGTTTTCTTCATATAATTAATTATTTTTATTGGAGATATAATACAATGAAACACACTCACACCCACATTAACGAGATAGAGATATTAGGTAATAGCCCCCCCCCCCTCCCCCCATGGATATCCAATGAACCCAATATGATGAATATTCATGAACCTAAAGGATTAGGGGATTTAAAGCACTAATATCAAGTATTGAAACCCATGAAATGGTCTGAAACCCCATCAATGTATCCACATAAAGATAAAGTCATGCTAAGGACTCGTCATCACCCGCTCAACATTTACTAATTGTGTCATCATTGATACACGCTCCAGTCAAGGTAGGCACGTCTGGATGAATCCATAAACCAAGGACCCACCTTCCACCACATTTTATTCTCCAAAAAACATCATCGAGGTGAAACCTCCATCGACCATCTCCATCGATGCTGATGATGAATGAAGTTTTATTTCAAGGACATGCTATCACTATCTCGTCATTTTCCCACTGAACACCACTGATTCCAATTCAAACCAACATAAATAGAATCATCGAACAAAACCTATGACAAATATCCCATGCCACTGAGAGAGCTGACACAAGATCTCCGGTCATGACCCAAATTCCAACCGCCCCAAATATTTTGGTTCCACCATGATTTTATTTGAGGATTTAAATCAACAAATACACAAATTATTTTATATAATAATAATGTTATGTTAATTTTTTTTACTTAAGAAAATTTTCAAGTTAAATATCCTTTATACTGAAAAGGTTGGGGAAAATCCCCATTATTAAAGAGAAAAATAATACAAGAACCCCTTTTGAACTGAGATTTGGGAAATTATATTACAAGCCCATAGGCCCAAAGTCACATAGCCTTATAATTCATTGGCCTTGCAGCCCTGTGGGATAAATACCATTACAAAATTAAAGCCCATAACAAATCCAAAAGACTACCAACCAAAACTGCCATCACCACCATCAAGTTGCGTGAAATACCCATCGCATCCACATGGGGAAGCCCAGGTTACCCCTATAACCATCTTTCACATCTAGATCTGCTCACATTAGAAGACCGAACCACCATGTTTGAGGTCCACCAAGTCACCATGACCCCTACGAGATCCTCCCCGTAATCCCTACAAAAGGCCCAACCAAGGTATCAACACAAGTCTCCACCACTATCCATGATGCCTTCAGCAACATGTTATTATTTATGATGCCAAAACCCTAGAGGACCACCGATGATGACCGATTCTGACTAGATCTAATCTGAAATAATTGTGTGGATCAGATCTAACACACCAACCACTAATTCAGAAACTGATTTTGTCAAGGAAAACTGTCATTTCTGAAGAAGTTTCAGTATTGATCCCAAATCTGAAGATGACCGCCACACAAATGAACGTGAAGTAGAAGATGATTATCACACTAGAAATCCTGAATCCGAAACCGATTGTCACACCACCGAGCCTGAAGCCGACCAGTATCATCGCGCATCTGCACCGAGGAAGCCAGAGTGCCATGGGGTGAATGTGTGGAGATATCACAGAAGAAGCTGAGAGACCCACTATTTTATCTCTAATGATGTTTCTTTATTCATTATATGTTATATAAAATTATTAAATTAATTATTTTTAAGTCAATTGTTTTATTATATCCGTCTCGTATGTCCAAAATGTCTTTGGAATATCGACTATGGTCAAAGAGGTCATTGATCAATCATAATAAGAATAATAGTCAAAATATATTTAACATTTTTATAAATTAATTATAATTTCAATACCAACCATGTAATGTGGCTATGGAAAATGAACTATGTTACAGTTATGCAGATGGTAGGTTATACATATGCATAAGTAACGTTTCTATTTTTCAATGAACATGATGAAATGAAAGTTTGCATTATATTGTGATTATAGACTTATAATTACATCATAAATTTAATATTACTTATTTATATATAATTATATATACTATCTATGTGATGTGGTGTTGAAAACAGAATTGCATCGCTTCAGAGAGGTGGTAATCCACATATATGCACAGACAACATTATAATTTTTCAATGGATGGTATTTTAATAAAATAGATTATATAGTATAATTATGGAATGATAAATATGTATTATAAATAATATATATATATATATATATTAAATCCATTATTATAACCATCCATGGATGGCAGAGCTGGAAGACAAATTACATCGGTTTCTGAGATGGTAGTTTTTCATACACAGGGATAATGGTTTCATTTCCCATTTTGTGGATGTGTATATATATATATATAAGTTTTTTAATTAACATAATAACATCTCATTTTATGGAATATAATTATGATATTATACATTCGTGGTTTAATAAGATTTTATGGATGTTGAAGAAGAAAGAAAATTAAAACCCTCGGTCAAGGACTATACCTCTTCTTCAGACAACCTCTTCAGGTTTATACATACATCCTTGTTAGGTTGGTTTTTTGATAAAAAATGGATTATGAGATTTTTTTATTGATTTTAGGGACTAATTTAAGTATGAATTTGATTAAATATATTTCTCAAAATGTGTGTGTAATAGAGGATATATGGTTCCCTTTTAAAATTGAGGGGGAGGACACACTTGGACTAACATAAATATTAAAAAATGATATATCATAATCATGTAATGTGCCACCAAGGAACACCAAATTATAAGATAAGATTATATAAGGTCGATATAAATAAAACCTTCCCTATTCGAACTTGTATTTGAATCATTTTATTCTTCATATAACCCACAATCCATCTTAAATTCATTTTAACCATAACTTTGATAACATAATATTTTTACCATGATAAATTTATTATATAACCAAATATAAAAGGGACCATTTAACCAAATTTAGTAATTATCATTCCAAATATTGAATCCCTTTTTTAGGATTAAATTTCATTTCTTTATAAATTACATTTAATATAGGGTCACAAAAACACATGGAAAATAGTTTAAAGATAAATTCATTATTAATCCCAAAAAAATGAAGTCTTTCAAATTAAAGTATGATGATGATTATGATGTTATTAATCAGAATATTTATAATTAAAGAAAATTTATCTTAATAGAAAATAAAATTAAAATCCTAATGCGTCATTTTGATGAAAATAAATTGTGTTTTTATAAATATTGATATTTTATAATATTCCCAGAAAAATAAATCATTTCAGAAAAATCCCAAAAAATCACTTATAAAATATGATATGATGATAATGGTATCATTTTTATAAAAGTTTTCTTGAAAATGTTCCTAAAATTAATTACAATTTTCTATCAAAAAAATATTTTCTCTATATTATGTATTATTTAAGCTTAGAATGACTTTACTAAAAAATAACATCTTATTTCAAAATCATTAGTCAATAAATTTGTGTTGAGTAAGACCTTTATTTATATTTGATAATGTGGTAAATATTATTCATGACCACTAATTCAATGGATATTTTATAACTGTAACATTTAAATAATAATATTTCATGGTTCAATTAAGCTTGATGTCGTTTTTTATATATTCTACTAAACATAGTGTTCTTTTAAAATCATAGGCTATTAAAATTTATGATTTGGTAGATACATGGAATAAATGATGTCTAGTTATATTGGAAGGTTCTTTGAATATAGTGGATAGTGGTGTAAGTTACTCAACTGGATTAACATTTATATAAAGTAGTTGTGGGACTACCTACACTAGTTTCTATATCTAACATAGTATATTATTGTGTTCGTTTGGATCATACCTTAAAATATCAAAAAATACCGATTGGGAATTTTATTCCTTGTATAATTAAATTTGTAAACATTGGTTGTGTTTCTTCTATGGATATTAGAATAAATTACAAAACATAGAATTCATTAGTTTCCTATTTAGTGTAATGTTTTTAAAATTTCACTTTAATGTTGATGTGTGAGTTTCCCATATGTGTCTAAAAAGTGAAAAATTGTGTGGTAAGTGAGTTTTGTCGACTCCCCATCATCTGATACTTTTATATATATATATAAAAGATATTTTTGTGGTTTCATTTCCACTATACATAACATTTAGTGGACTCAACTGATGATATTATATAGAACATAAGTTATGTTTCTAGTGAAATCAGGATCATCCATGGGTTTTAGTTTGACACTATATCTCCTAGAAATATAGAATTTATACATTAAAAGTGATGTAAATATACAAGATTTCAAAATCAAGGTAATAATTGATAAATCATAATGTTTTATTCCAATTAATTAAGCATTATTTTTTATATTAAATATTTAAATCCAATGTAATTTAGCAAGTTAATATGGATACAAGTAAAGAATTTGTGTCTTCATCTCATTTATCTTATACGATAACAGAATTTATTTCCTCAAAAATGAGTTTTCATTAACAAAATGTGATGATTAATTGTGTACACTCATTTTATTATTCTTCAGGTTATATAACATGTTATGAAAATAAGTTAAAGATGTGAAGATGTTTTAATAAGGATAAGGGGATTATCTATATGTTATTTAATATATGAGGGATATGTTCCTACCACCCATCAATGACATATTTTGATAAATATTATACTTTTAAAAAAATTTATCCCAACACATATAGAACCATAGTTGATATTGATTCAATAGTTTATTAATTTATATTCCCACTAAGAGAAAATATAAAATTTTTCCTATATAATATTGTTCATCTATTAACATGATATTCTAATGATAATTTATTGCACAAGTGGATAGTGGTATTTTTCCAAAACATGGAAAAGTTCTTAATTTTTAAGTAAAATATTTTTCTAGTTAAATTGAAAATGTGAGTTTTTTCTTTATATGAAAAAGAGTTCAGGATATTTTGAAGTAAAATAAAATGGAAATTTTTATAATTAGATACCATGATAATGTTAATATCATTATTTTTTAAAACATTATTCCCATAAAATTCAATGTTAATGTCACTCTTCCTTATGGATTTTCATATTTTTTTTATTAAAATGTAATCATTATCATAATTTTTAAAGAAACATTTGTTGGAAAGGTTCCAACGATGATGATGTTAAACATAAATGAGGTATAAATATACAATAGATGTTTATATCATATCCTTTGATGTTATAGAGTTAAGAAGTTCAAATATGCTCATGGAGTTAAGCATTATGAACATGATTCCAAAATCTCATTAGTATTCAAACATTATTTCTTCACAGATGTTACTCATATATTTTTTTAGAGGGATAGTTTTATCATGTGGTCACATATAGATGTAGAAACAATTACATATATATTTAATGAGTTAACAAATCATTTTAAAGTGAAAAAAACTATAATTATGATCTGGTAGTTTAATATATATGACATGAGATATAAACTAAAATTTTGGGTTTTTTAATAGTTCTTAAAAGATATTTAAGAATATATAAAGTATAATATATTGGGAAATTTAAATTTTATCATACTTTAATGTTTGATATATAATTGTTTTCATATATCTATTCTATGAAATGTAATGATAATTCACCTTTCAATGTGTGGAATTTAGTTATCTATACTAGATAATGGTCATGGATTATTATAGATTACGATTAAATAATAAGGTAAGCATGAGTATACTTATTGTTTGAGATAAGAAATATGCACAATAGGTGAAAAAAATTGGTGCATTGGATGTCCAACCATGTATACCAAAAGGAGTTTCATGCACTATATTTTGATTATACCAGGGCTTCATGGATCATATTGGAGTTCCCATTACTAGATTTTGGAGGGATACCTATATTGAGGAACTTCATACTTTAATACATTTCTTATATAATCTATAATGGATTAGCTAATCTGGGGGTGGATGGTTATGTTGTAGATCATTTTGTAATTTTGAGATCAAATAGGACAGGATTTCTCCACTCATATAATTAGTATAAAATTTGGGACCATTATTGAGATAGACTATAGAGTTTTCAGTCACTCCCAGATTGTACATATGATGGGGTTTTCAAATTGGAAATGGGGAATGTGATGTTCTCATCCATAATTATGAAATTCATCTGATATATCCATCAATTGTGTTAATATATACTTGAAGTGTCAAGATCATATGAGATGACTATATGGGATTTACATACTTCATGCCCCATTATACCTCGATATAATAGACATAGGAAATATAGGATAATTCATGCTAGTATGATATGTTTATAGACCTAAGTATAGAGATAAATCTGTTAGATGGAGATTAGTATATATCCCTTTATAGGTTGAGAACAATTGAATAGTTTCTAAAGGCTACACTTTTTATACATTTATGAATCCAATTATTGATATTTTTTCTATTCAATAAAGTTATTTGGGCTAGAATATTTTGGTTGACAGAATAAGGATTGTGTTTGACTCAAATAGTTTATATAAAAATATTATAGAGTTAATCCTATAGAGTTTTATATTTCTATTCCCAAGGTATTACATACAATGTGATAAGATGTCAGTTTCATGATTTCTTTCAAATAGTGTATTTTGTGTTAACCAATTGGATTTTGGATATTATTTCACATGTTATTATAAAAAATATATTATATTTTTTAATTGATCAAAATCTATTAGTCTTTAGTGAAAGTGTGTGATTAATGGAGATATATTCCCTAAATACTTCATATATACCTATATTATATATATGTGTGTGTTAGATCATATGGCATGATATTCGCAAACATAAAATATGACATGTATGAAGAAAAATAGTTGTTTTTTATGAATATAAAGTAAATCATATTTTAAAATATGGAGAAAATATATAGCATGGAGTATATTTCCATACTACATCCTGTTGTTGTTTCTTATAGTACAATTGAATAAATAGTATACCACATATTGAAATGATATTTCCTCCCACATCCATACAACCTCCTCCTCTATCCTATTTTACAATTGAGTGATATTATATGGAAATTTTATACTGATTATAATATTAGTGGTGGATGATCACATGAAAAATATTCCACCATTGACTTTCATTAAAGGAACTGTTACATGAGATGTAACATGATGGAGGAATTGCATTTATTCATGTAATACATGAACTAGATGAAGAATCAACTCATCCATTATAATGTTTCTATGAATGAAATAATTTTCATTGATCATTATCAAGGTGATTTATAAACCCCACTACCATACTATGGTAGGAATTTGTATACTTTTTTAAGACTCCCATGAACCCAAAGAATAATTCCTCTATGTTATTTTCACCATGAGTTGCTAGAAAACAGTAGAGGGTGAAGAATCCCATTCAAGAATTGAATAATTTCATTTAACTTTTAGATACCTCTGGTTGTGGGATTCCCTTTGGCTACCACTTTTTGATCTTTATCAAACACTTTTAATGATTGGTAAGGTCATTGTAGTGGGTTGTCAGTGAATTGTAAACATTTCCATGATTCTTCTTTTCCTATTTTTTATATTTCATAGTATCTATACATAGATGTCATGTGATGTAATTTTCATCACCTTCACATTTCCTAATGAGTGTTATTATAACCCTAATAATACCATAAAATAGAATCATATAATTCCCAAAAATTATTAACAATAAATGAAAATAATTTACCATTATTTAATAGGTATATATATTATGAATTTTGGGGTAATGGATTGAGTTCTAATTTTGGTGGGTGTTGTGTTGATATAAATGTCATAGAAACAATGATATGATGAAAATTTATATTAGGATCTGAATATATGTTATCAATATAAGTGAATAATACATAAAATCCATTTAAAAATTAATATCTATGTTATATTCTGAAAGTATGTTCCAATAATAAAAATAAGAATCCATTAATGAATAAAAATTGAGATTGGTCTAATCATATTAAATATGTTTACAAATTTTATATAACATTAAATCAATCCCAATAATAATAATATCCCTACGACTGGAATCACTAATTTTTGTAAAGGATAGTAAATATAAATTTAGAGAATCATTACAAGATGGGTTATAATTTGACAAAAATATAACACAATTTTATTCTAAGGGGTACTTAATCAAGCCCAAAATGTTAAACCTTTGATCTCATCTAAAAACTCTATATAAAGTCTTAAATTATATACAGTTAGGATTTATTGGTTTTTCTCAAGAATGGCATACCAAAAATGATCAGATCAGGATAAATTATGTGATTATCATCCATTTTCAATATTTTAGAATTGGCATGGGAGATTATATATTTCACTTATACATATGCATAAAAATGAGATAATACTAGGTATTTAATATCCTATATTGATAACTGAACCACTAAACCCCTTGGATTTACATTGATAACTAGAAAAGTATGGAAAAAAGAGTGAACCATGACATAAATAAAGTCTGCCAAATCACTTAAGGAATTAGTGAGATGAAACTCCCCAATATTGTATGGTGTTGTGAATGTATTGGGGTATTTCACTTTGTAGTACTTTATAAGAAGGTATTGATAAATTCAAATAAAATCATACCAATGGTGATCTCCTCATTTCCCTTTAACCATATTATATCCATACATTGTTCTTTCAAAAACGTGGTATACCTTATACTTTTTTGGATTTATTCAAGTAGATGTATTTTAATCAATACATTCTTAAATTTATCTAAGATATATTTTTTATATTTCCACTTAATCTATATTCATGGTTTGTACAATTCTATATTGAAATTGAATGGTTTTAGGAGAAACATCATCAATCTTCTCCTTTCCATTGTCTTTCACTTTTTATCTTCTCATTGATTGGCCTTGAATGTGGATTATTTGAAGTATAGGTGAATCCTATTAGACATATATAAGAACATGGCTTGGATATTTTCTCCTTACTTCTCAGTGTGATGGAACCAATATTTCCTTTTAGATTTGGAGTATTCTTAGAAGGAATATTTTTGGAGTTCATTATTTATAGTTCATAGTGTGTGTTTGAAATTGGGATCATTTTTTTCTTCAACATCTCTAGTAGATATAGATCTGGCCTAAAGGGGGAATATATACCTTGATATTGGGGAGGGTAAATTAGGTTGTGCACTATAATCAATGATTCTTCCTACCCCACTAGATCATAACCTCTTTATTATGTGGGAACAACTTTTATATTTACAGTTTAAGTTTATCCAATTAACTTGACCACCACTTATGTCAATTTGTTTTAAGATTATATTAAGAACAATTATCAGATGATGATTCACATAGAGAAAATAATATATTCATAGTAACACATAAATTTTTTCTTTCTTAATAGTTATGGGATAATCCATGGATAACTCATCTAAACGTTCATTAGTTCAGCAAATTCACTAAGGTCATTGCTTGTTTGATTTAGGTTATCTCACTCTTTCTTTGGCTCACTACCATTGTAATGGTTTAGAGTAAATATATTATCTCCCAATGATCACTTCCATAAAACATGCCTTTAATGATCACTTCTTTAAAAGTCAAAACAATTAATAAATATTCCATAGAAAAATATCATCTATTGTATGTAATATCATCTAATATAATATGGTTACCTTTATAACTCATTTTCACCTTCATGAACATAATGTGAACATTCCCTATAGAATTACCTTTCTAAGAGAGGTCTTGTAAAATACTCCTGGATTTTTAAATTTTTCCAAGAGATGAAAAGTATTTATATTTCAATAATGATCAAAGAAATACCTTCACTTGCTAAAATGTAACAATTCATTCTTCCTTTCAGGTACCCAAATGTAGTCATCAATAAAATCATGAAAATTTAATCAAATAGTGAAGATACTCTAACTTCTTATTGAAACTTTAGATATAAAAATGGTTTTCATCATAATGTAACACCTCAATAACAGGACCCTCAATCGGGTAACCCTTAATTATGAGAACACTAGCATATACCATTAAGTATGAGACAATGGGTAATATCTTCTTATGTTAATCATGGGCTCATATCTCACGACACCTAACTCATATGCATGATTTTTAAGCGTATAATACCTATCATGAGAGCCTAATAACATGACACTGGGTACATGAATCCTCAAAAAGTTCCCTTAGACACTACTACATAGGTGTATTTTATCATCCAACACCATTCACTATATGAAAAACTACTTATGTTCATTAAAATCCTATGACTTATGTGATCACACAACCTCCTTAAATTCATATTATATAACTTATTGAGACATTACATTATATCAAAACACTTAATCATGGTTTTCACTATTAATGATGATTTAAGGGGTATTTATTGGAATAAATACACTAACTTTATTCCATCAATAAAAGTTAGTTTTCCTTTTAATTTACATAGAAAACTCTTCCTCGGCCTTACATACTTCTTGAAAATTATTATGGATCATTTGATAGTACCATCAGCATAAGATCACATAAAAATTATGTGTTAAACCTCCATTTTATGTCACAAGCCTCTATTCCCTATAAAAATGGCACATCCTTCATTGGTTTCTCCTAATTTCATAGTGACATTCATTGGAACATATTAGATCATGTGATTATGGGAGGCAACAAGCCTTCCACCCCTTAGAAAAAATTTATACAATCAATAACTTCACTTTATACAAACATGAGATACCCTTATCCTTATGTGATAAAGTTATTGAAAGTGACAATATGAAAAATTCATCAAATATAAATTGTTCTATTCATTTAATAAAATTTTCAAAACATCTTTATGCATTAACAATCACTTTTTTCAGAGTTTCTTGAATACTTCTCCCCCTCATAGAGAGTCTAATTTATCCCAAGTTTCACCTATGTGTATGTGTGATCTTCTTTTAATTATTTGATAATATTATCCTCTATACTTATTATGATCATGTGATCTTAAATTATTCATTTTATCTCACTATATAATTAACATCATGAAATCATGTAACCCTTTAGAGATTACACAATTTTGACAACCCTTCCTCTGTATTTTTTCTATTTCATGAAATAAATCCTATATTATTTTATCTAATTCAAAAAAACTTTTTTTTCTTATAGACAACTATATAAGAACTTACTTTTAGCTCATAGGCTTCATCATTTCATGTATTTTCCAACTCCATAATCTATTTTTATTTTCATCAAAATATATCAATCATCATGGATTTCACATCATAAAGTCATTTATTCAACTTTAGGAAATAATTTATTCATAATGTATTACACACTAATTCATAATAAATACTCTTTTCATACTATAAGAAACACATATTTAAAATAAAAACATATTCCATATTTTACGATACACTAATAGAAAAAAAATATAACACCAAACTTAGGTATGGGTCCAACATTCTCCCCCACTGGGTTTTATGTTCATTATTGTAATAAATCCATCATTATCTAGATATATGTAGCATCTTTAATGTTATATGGATAATTATTCATGATTATGTTATTTTCTCACACTTTGATAACAAATTACAAAGGGGGTTCCAGAAGTGACGCCAAATTTTAACCCAATTGGTGTATCTCTATTTCTGAATTTTATTTTAACCCCCATCCAAATAGAATTAAATAGGGGATTCATTCATTTATGGATTTATTTATCTTTAAAAAATTATATTTCAATCATATCCACTCTATACTCAAATAGTTATAAAAAATAAATTATGTAAAATTCTATGACAGATACCACAAGTAAAGAAAATTGAGACCACTTGTTAAATAAAATCACATGTTATGTATCATCTTGAATTCTCCATAGGACATTTTTCTTATTTTAGGGTAACTAACATGAAGTGATTTTTACCAAATATCCTTTAAAATAACCACATATAGATGGAAACAAATTATTAATATCAATTTTTGAGATAAAGTTAAATGATGAATTAGTCGTCAAAATGGGTAGACCAATTGTTAGAGATTCTATTAATTTTTTAACAGATTATTTGTATCTTAAAAATAGTTAAATGATATTACATTGTTAGAAAAAAAATTGATAAACCTATAATATAGTAAGGTCAATGATTTTCAAACAATATATCCTCTCTTAGTGTTCTAATACCATGTGAAGTGAGGCCCAACAACAATGGTTAAATATTCCATGTGTCTGAGAACTATAATATTTTCCAAATATATCATTGAAAACTCTTCAAATACATAGAAAATTCTTCAAATTTGGATATTCCCTTTTCGACATCATGAAACATCCAGATAAAATATTGATAAATGGATTGTTTGTTTGACGCCATTTGATTAGTTTGGTTCTATATGAAGATTTCCAAAATTTTGAATCTTATTTTCACATATATAACTATTCATATTAATATCATATTCCATTTCATCACAAACACAAAACTCATGGATCGTATCTACCCCTTAGTCCTACACAACATCC
The DNA here is from genome assembly GCA_963277665.1 of Viscum album. Taxonomy (NCBI): domain Eukaryota; kingdom Viridiplantae; phylum Streptophyta; class Magnoliopsida; order Santalales; family Viscaceae; genus Viscum; species Viscum album. The sequence goes on from OY728158.1 coordinate 1,474,056,723, forward strand.
AACAGATATTTGAAATATTTAATAAATTCTGATAGGGGTCCCTCAAGAATCCTCCAGAAGAGGATGTGGATGATCATGACAGACCATCCAATTGATATTTTAGTGTAATGAATTTTTATATTTCTGTTCATGCTCCAAATTCCAAGAAAAATTATAATATTCTAGAAAAATAACATAAATTGTTTTTCAAAATATCATTTTTCTTTTGATATATAGGTTTAATAGGCCTATATTCTTTCATAATTTTGGATTTAAACCCACTAGTAAAACTTTCTTTCCATAATTCACCCTTTATATACCATTTTTCATTATTCATTATTAGATCATGAATCTTCCAAATAGTCATTTAATCTTTCTTATTATTCCATTAGAGGTATATTTATCATACATTCAATTATAACCTTTTGGAATGACAAGTTAATTATTAATAGTTTATTTATTTTTATTTATTAGTTATCTAATTAACATCACCCTTGCTTACTATATTCAACTCTTTCAATGGATTTAAATCATTATTACACAAGGGATTTATCATCTCTTTTATTTTTCTCTTGGAATTTTTAATTTTCTTTCTGAAACAGTTATAGTGAGTGTAACATAGGTGTTTTGTATTACATTATTCACTAAACTCACTATAAACCTATATTCCAACATATCAAGCTATATATTTTATAATATTCTTGTTATAAACCTCTAGATAATGTGACCACATTTAAAATACTATTTTAATTTAATATTTTCTTATAGATATAATATTTTTCTAAATTCCTTTGATTAAAACATATAAAACATTTAATGTTTAAAATTTTTATCATTTCATCACTTCTTGGTTGAGATGTTGATATGTCCATTTTTATTCCTTTTATATTTATCCTATGGGATTTTTTAAATATACTCAAGTTGTATCATAGTCTTACAGAAAAGTAATAGTTCCTATCTACCTTCTTCTAAGAGACTTTTACTTTAGATTCTTTAGGATGCTTCTTCTTATTTTTAAATTTCATCAACATTCATAATTTTATTTTCAAATGTCGTATTAGTAATTTCTCTATATTCGCAAAAAAAATGTATTACAAAGCTTAAAAATAAAATCATGAAATATAACCACACATCCCACTGAAATTGAACATGTTATCATCACATCATATAAAATTATATTGTAGAATTTTATGAGGGCCAATAAGACTTTAACTATTTTCTATGATGTTAATGGATCTCTTCCTCTCATGAATGGGATAGGGTTATTTATAGTTAATAATACATTTTATCAAACTTCATGGAATTTGTAATGAAAATCAAAAACATTGTCTTTACATTAAAATAACATATTTAGGTTTAAGTTCATTATTTACTAATGAAGTATAGTAAAATAATAAATGAAAATTATCCATCAATTCAGTCTTGTATTTAGCATTACATTGCTCCAATTCCTTCTTGACTAATTCATGTTATTCTCTTAATTGTTGAAGCTTCCAGTCAATTTATTTTATTTGATAATTAATTTTCTTATGAAGAGACATCCCAAGAGTTTACTCATCTTCCAATTCATATGAAACCTTATCTACCAAGTGACTTTTCTAAAAAAAAATTTATAATTTGATCAATAGAATATTTAAATATTTTTTTTGTATTAATAGATTGTTTCCCTTCCCATAACCAGTTTTGATAGTATTTTAACATGATCATAAATTGTGGCCTCAAAATTCAGAATATCAATTTTTTATGATCCTTTACCTTGTCATAAACTTTTATTTTTTTCAAAATATATGGAAATTACTTCTTGATATTAAACATGGGAATCATTAATATCAATTAGATTGTTGACTACTTTAAAAAATATTTCATTTTAACCTTTTAAAATTTTCACTTCATTTTCTTATTCTTTTATATGGATATCTTGCATTTTATTTTCTTCTTTTAACCATAGATATATTTATTTTTTCATTAGGAAAATATATACTTTTTTTCTTCTTGGAATTTATCCTTCATTAGTAGTTCTAACATCACATGGAATTTCACATTGTTCACTCATTCCATCAGAATCATTGAATGGGTAAATAGCCTCACAATTTGATTCATCCTAAACATTTATTAGTATTTTTTATCCCAATTAACTGAATCACACATTTTATATGGACACTTAAGCACCATGTAATTCCACCCAACTCATAATTATTATTTAGAAGATATTTCATTTTCTATGGTAGATGAAAATTTATGAGAAAAAATAATCTTAAACATAAATAATCAAATAAACCAAGACAGAGAAAACAAATATATTTAAATGAACCTATGAAATGATACCAATTTTTTTCCCAAAAGGGACTTATAAAACTGGGTGATCATAGTATGAACTATTTTAAAAAATTATTCCCACCCTACAAGATCTTGACCTAAGTATTATGAGGGTTACTTATTTTTCTATTTAGTGTTAACATTTTTCTAGTTAACATGACTAAATACTTATATTAATTTTTACTTTGATTATATTTTCAACATTTATCTGATGATTATTCACATATAGTAAAAACATCAATCACAAGTACGAAATGATTTTTATTTAGTTCACCACTACAGGACAGACTAATTAGAATGCATCTAACTTTTTGTTGTCAGACCAAAATCACTAAGCTCACTAGTTGTTGGTTATAGGCTTTGCCTGTCCATCCTAGGATCACTAAAAATAAAATGGATTCATCTAGATTAACAATCTTCGTAGGATCAATTCAGTCAAACTTCCTTCTTATTATCACTTGTGAGGACCTAGTTGGGGCAATGAACCACTAAGGGGGGGTGAATCAGTGGAACCCCCTTTTCCCTTTTTAAGTTACCTTAATATTGAGAACATCCTTTGTCTCCTGTTAATGATATAATTCCCTACTGGGAAAAAAAACAAGCATAGATCCAAAGGAACATAGAAATTTACATGGTTCACTATTCAATAAGAATAGCTACATCCTTGGTATGGTTGGAAAAAATACAGCACCATACAATCCACTAAAAAACAATCCTTGGATTACAGCGATTAGGATATACCCTTACACTCATGATGCACTGTTAAACAATCACTCCAGTGCATGTGTACCCTTTTAGCACAATAGGGAAAATTCTGTTTTCTTGTAACAACTTATGTTACCTGCACTTCCTTTCAAATTCAAAAGTGTAAGAAAGTTCAGTACAGATCTTCACTTCATTACCCAGAAGAAAGGCAAGGACTCCTTGGACTTGAAATAGATCAATTATAGTCTGAACTTTCCATTCCGCTTCTCTACTTCGAATTCTTCACTCCAAATTCCTCACTCTAAATTTTCTTCTTCACTCCGATTCTTCAATCTGAGACTTCCTCATTTTTAGAAACTCAATACGGTGACAGCTAGTATTGATTCCCCATTCCGAATCTCCACTCCGAATTCTTCACTCAGAATTCTCTTCTTCACTCGAATATTCTTCACTCTGAATTTTCTTCTTCACTTGAATATTCTTCAATCACTCTGATTCTTCAATCCGAGTCTTCCTCAGTCTGACAAACTCGATATGGTGATAGACAGTACTGATTCCCCATTACGAATCTCCACTCCGAATTCTCTACTTCAAATTCTCTTCTCCACTCTGAAATCTCTTCTTCACTCTGAATTTTCTTCAATCCGAGAAACTCAATACGATGTGAACCATTATCAAATTTCTTTTTTGATTGAAACCTCAATGAAACTCTATCGTCTAAACACTTCTTTCTCTCTCTAGATTATTGGAGCTTCTCTCACAACTTTTTCATCACACTTTTACTTTGTACTCTGATCTCCTTTTATAGGTGCTCCAAAGTGTGCTTAGGCGGGAAACCAAAATATTTTTCCGCTCACTTAAATTCACACAAATCTTAATTTCTCCTGAAATCTTAGAGTAATTAAGACTTTGTAAACGATTATGAAATCTTCTCAAATATTCTTCCACTTCTCTTGATTTAGATCGTTGGCATTTTCCGGATCTGACCTTGTTACACAAGTTTCTCGGTATCACATTCTCAGATCCACCCTTCTTGAGTCTTGAGGATCACCTTCTCAGATTCACTCCTCTTGAGTCTTCGGCATCACTTCAATACTCGGATCCATCCTTCTTGAGTCTTCGGCAAGACCCCATTTCAATTCTCGGTATGACTCTTTGTCACTTCTCGGTATGGATTTTTATTGCTTCCTCAGTATGACAAATTCTTCATTCTCGGTATGACTCCGCTTTATTCAACGATACCGAAGATTTTGAATTCTTAGTATGACTCCTCTAGATCTCAGTATGGCTTCACCAGTTCTCAGTATGATATCCAGGTTCTCGGTACGACTTCTGGTTCTCGAAACGGTTCTTCTGGATTCTCGGAATGGATTTTGGTTCTCATTATGACTTTTTCAATTCTCGGTACGACTTCTGGTTCTCAGAACGGTTCTTCTTGATTCTTGGAATGGATTTTGGTTCTCGATACGACTTCTTCGATTCTCGGTACGACTTCAGGTTCTCTGAACGGATCACCAGATTCTCGGTATAACTTCTCGATCCAACTTTTTCTTTCATCATGAGTACTTTCATATACTCACAGATTATAGTTACAAAACAGCAAAGTATCGTCACAATTAGTGCCTTCACATATCCTACTAGCTAGCTTTTGAGAATTTGCAATATCCCGGTTCCAAACTTCTCAATTTCCAGACTCCGAATTCGAGACTCTGAATTCTTCAAACACCAGGTTTCGAATGTTCAATATACTCAGTTTCGAATCTTCAAACTCCTAGCTTTCGAATTATTAGATATTCAAGGTGTCTTTCCTTTTTGAAAACTTCCTCAAGATCAACAAAATACAATCCATACGAACCATCTCTTCCTTCAGTTTGGTCCTAACAAACTCCCCCTTTGGATTTTGTTGTCAATCAAGTCTTCATAAATCACAAAACATTGTAACCTCAAGCAATGGATTAATTATAAATAATTCGAAGCCTGTAGAGATAACTCATTGTAGGAAACAAGAATCATTGAAAGCAAAACAATGTTGTCCATAGGTAGTGAAAATGACATCTTCAACTTCATACATCTTCAGTTTCATACATCCTGTAAAAATCTTCAAGTTATTTCCTACAACCACTCCAAAAAACAGTTATAATAGTTCACATACACAAACAATGCTGAGTTTACAGCTTACCCACAACTCTCTCTTTGAACAATAGATTTATGATACAAAAAACTTCTCCCCCTTGACAAAACAATCCACAGGTAAGAAAAGAGGGGGGATGGAGCAATATACCTTAGCCTTGAAGAGAAAGAGGTTGGACACCCATGTTCAACCTCAATCTTGAGAATGATTCATTTGGCAGAGGTTTCGTGAAAATATCAGAAACTTGTTCAGTAGATTAAACATATTCAAGTTTAAGTTCATTCTTTTCCACATGCTCTTTGATGAAATGATATTTGATGTCAATATGCTTTGAACAGAATGTTAGACTGGATTCTTGGTAAGATTAATTGTGCTTTGATAATCACAGCACAAGATCAAGGGTAGCTTCACTTTAAATAACAAATATTCCAACTCTGTCTTCATCCAGATAAGTTGAGTAGCATCCATGGTGGCAGCAACATATTCAGTTTCATCCATACTAAGTGTCATAGATTTTTTATTCTTCGAGTTCCATCCAACAAAACTTTTTCCCATAAAGAACACCCCACCAGATGTGGATCTTCTATCATCAATATTTCCTGCCCAATCTGCATCTGAATAGCCAAAAAATCAATTTTATTTGAGCCACTATACTAGATTTTGAATTCTATTGTGCTTTTTATGTATCTAAGAATTATTTTTCCAACAACAGGATGTGATTATTTAGGAGCACTCTGGAATCTTTCACAAAAGGTAACAGAAAAAAAAATATCTGGTCTTGATGCAGTCAAGTATAACAAACTTCCAATCAACTTTCGATATTATTTATGATCAACTTCTTTTCCTTCATCATCTTTTCTTAGCTTCTTTCCCACTGAGAAAAGATTTGATACAGGTTTTGAGTTCTCCATCCCAAACTTCTTAAGAAGTTCTTTAGCATAATTTTCTTACGAGAGAAAAATGAATTCTTTCTGTTGAAAATTTTGTAACCCAAGAAAGCCTCTCATTTCACCCAACATGGACATCTCAAATACATTCTTCATTTCTTCAGCAAACCTTTCACATCTTCTTTCATCATTCCCAACAAAAATATTGTCGTCAACATAGACAATCAAAATAAGAGAAAGATCTTGGCTTTCCTTGATGTACAGATTGCTGTCAACTCTTTGTTTCTTGATGTTCATCTCCTTTAAGCAAGTGTCCAGTTTGGAATACCATGCTCTTGGAGATTTATTTATCCCATACAAGGCTTTCTTCAACCTGGACACATAACTTTCATTCTTCCCAATAACAAAGCCACATAGTTTCTCAATATAAACTTCTTGCTTGATGTCACCATTAAGAAATGTGGATTTAACATCCATTTGAATGATTTTGTAGCCTCATTGTGTATCAACAGCAAGAATGATTCAGATAGTTTCTAATCGGGCTACTGGAGAAAAAGTTTCTTCAAAGTCAATTCCTTCAATCTGAGAGTTGCCTCTACAAACCAATCTTGCCCTATTTCTAATAACATCACCTTCTTCATTAAACTTGTTCAAAAAGACCCATTTGATGCTGATAATGTTCTTATTTTTATGATTGGGTATGAGTTCCCATGTTTCATTCTTTTCAATCTGATCAAATTCTATATTCATGGATTGAACCCATTCCAGATGCTCAAAGGCTTCTTTAACATGATTTTGTTCCACTTTGGAATATAAGGAAGTATGTGATATAGAATTACTTGTTCTTCTTGTTCGAACTGTGTGACGTTGATCACAAATTATGTTCGGAGCTTGCACTTATTTCATCAGCCTTGGATAAGTTTTTCGTGTGCCTTCCTCATCACTTGATATTGCTGAATCTGATTCTTCATCTTGATTGGGATTACAATTCATTGCATTTTTATCAGAATCGTTAGCTTCATCTTCCTCATCTTCCTTGTCTGTCTGGAGAAGATTATCTTTCCCTGAATTTTCAATGACTTTTACATCAACTGCATCATCTGCAACCACCATTATCACTGTTTCTTTGTTAAAACATCTATAACCTCTTCCTTCTTGTGCATAACCATGAAAAATTCCATCTTCTCCTTTCTGCTCAAATTTTCCACTATTTCCACCTTTCTTTATTATAATATATGGGCTCCAAAAACCTTTAGCATGCTTCATACTTGGAGTAATTCCATATAAAAGTTCATATGGAGTCTTGTTTGATTGGGGCCTATAGAAACATTGATTTTGAATATAAACAATTGTACTTGTAGCTTGCCTCCAAAAGTAATGAGTAATTCCATGTTCAAGAAACATGGTTCTTCCCATTTCCAGAAAGCTTATGTTCTTCCTTTTAGCAACCCCATTTTGTTGAGGTGTATGTAGATCACTATATTTATGCTTAATTCCATGCTTCTCAAGATAGTCTTCAAATTCGTCACTTTTATACTCACCACAATTATCTGTTCTCAACTTCTTCATAGAGTACTCACATTCTTTCTCAGCTTTCCTTCAAAAGCTTTTAAACATTTTCACATTGTCTGACTTGTGCTTCATAAACATAACACATGTAATTGGAGTAAAATCATCAATGAAGGTGGTGATGTACTTGTCTCCATTTGTTGATTTTTTTCTCATCGGACCACATATATCAGAATGTATTAGTTCAAGGTGTTGTTTTGAAAAAATGTCAACCTTCTTATGCATAACACTTGTAATATTTCCTTTCGGATAGGTAGTACAACACCAATCTCTTCTTCTTGGAAAATCTGTAATATCTCGAACACTATCCCTTTGAGATAACTTACTCATATTTATCTGACACATGTGTCCAAGTCTTCTGTGCCACAACTGATTTTCTTCCACTAAGCTCATGTAACAAGAGTTTTGTGAATTTCCAACCTGAAACAGATTCCATTTGGTTCGTTGGCCTCTTGTAACAATCTTCCCATTTTCTTCACTTTTCACAATAAACTCTTCTTTATTGAAGATAAATTTGTTACCCTCATCACACAATTGTGATACACTCAGCAAGTTTTGCTTTTTCCCTTCAACATACAGAGTTTTCTTAGACATAAATTTTTCTTTCCCAATGATGGCTGACCCAACAACTTTGATTTTTAAAGATTCATCATTTCCAAATGTCACTGTGCCTTCTATAAACTTTTTCATATTCTTTAGAAACTTCAAGTCTCCGGTCATATGTGAAGAACACCCACTATCAAGTATCCAAGGTCGTTCATCCTTTGTAACTTTTAGAGCAGTTTCAACAACAAGAGATTTTTCTTCTTTCACTTCTTTCTTCACCTTCGGCTTATGAGAAATAAGATTTTTTTTGAGCCGGTAACAGCATAAGACATCCTTTTTCAAGGTTTCCAGGTTGTTCACATCTTTCACAAATGGTCTCCAGTGGTTGGAACCTATTTTCTGTCTTGACTTCATTCTTCTCAACTTTCTTCAAGAAAACCTTCCAAATCTCCTTCCATTGAGGATATTGACTCCCCATCAATATCTTCCTTTCATAACTTGTGGGATAGTGGTAATAATGTTGATTGAACCAACACATATTCGTTGTATGCCCGAATCCACCACAATACCAACATTACCCAAAGAAGGACTACATTCCTCTAAAGATTTTGTTCTAATACTTATTTGTTGCTCTTTCTTCAGCCCCACCAACCATTCTTTTGTTAGCAAGATTGCTCTGCTGGAATTCTGGCTTCTCTAATTTTTCTTTCTTTTCACCAGTATTATACTTATGTTTCCTTGAAACTTCAGAGTTCCCAGTAATGTTGGTCTTGGCCACATAAGTAACTTTCTCAGCTTTTTTCTTCACAGCAACCACTTTATTCTTCTATTGAATTTTCTCAAAATTTTCTTGTTGAGAGCCTTCACCAACATCAGTAGTTGAGTTTTGAAAACAAATGTTTTTTTATTCAACTTCTGATATATTATTTTGAACATGTTCTAATTCTTCCTCTTTTTCCTTCAGCTTAACTATCATGTGCTCATTTTGGTTTTTCTCATCTTTAAGAGACTTCTTCAATATTTATGTTCTTTCTCAAGTTCTTCTCTAACATTAGCTAGATTATACATTGAATAACATTTATCATCCAACTTTTTGTTAAGTTTCTCTAGCCTTCTGATCTTCCTTAAACATTCCTTCAATTATTCTTTCAGATGCATCTCAAGCTGATTTTCTTCTTATTCCGAGATGATGCTTCCGAAATCTTCGTCATTCACTATTGTAATGAAAGTATTCTCAACGCCATGCTCAACTGATTTTTTGGATTCAACATCACTTTCTTAATATTCTTCATTTATGGATAGAAGCCTTTTTCTCTTGGATTTGAAGAACTTCATTTCTTTCCCGGATTTTCCTTTACCACCCTTCTTCTTCCATAATTTTCTTGGATTTCTTTCTTCTTCATCACTGTCTTCTTCATTCTCCCTTCGTGGAAATTTAGCTACAAAGTGGCCAATGCCTCTACATTCAAAACACTTTAAGGGATGTTTTCCCTTGTATTTCCATGTGCCTCTTTTATCATTTTTTGAAAACAAGGATAAAATATCGTTAAGATTTTTACATACATCGCTTTCAGAGTCAGGTTCACCACCATCTTATTCAATCAAGATCATCTTCGAATTTTCATTCTTCATGGATTTGAAAGATAATTCTCTATCAACCTTTGTCTAAGTCTTCATAGCCTTTTCCCTTATCATCTCATAATTAATGAGAGTGCTATGCAAATCATCAAGATATAGAGTCTTTGAATCTCTGTCTTCTAAGGAAGATAACTTCACATCGAATTTATCAGGAAGAATCCTCAAGATCTTTTCTACCACATTAGAGTCTTTCAGCTCTTCACCAAGAAATCTGATGGTGCTAACAATATCATTTACCCTGGAGAGGAAATCCTTAACAGATTCATGCTCTCCCATCTTCAAGTCTTCATACTTTAATCTCCAGATTTGATGTTTCTCCTTCTTGAATTTGTATTTCCTTCATATATGTTTTTCAGTTTTTCCCATATACCTTTGGTTGTGGCCACTCCCTTTACTCTTAAGAGCTCACTTTCAGAGAGTGAAGATGATATAGCATTCTTGGATCTTCTATCATTCTCAAGAAACTTTTTGTCAATAGGTGTAAGTGGAACATTGTCTTAAATGGGGGGAAACCCAACTGTTGCAGCTTGAAGAACCTCATAACTAATAGATATGAGATACTGTAGCATTATATCCTTCTAGATGTGATAGTTCTTCCCATCGAATAATGTAATGCCTTTATTGTTCACAAAATTCAGATTCCCCATTAGCAAGGAAAACAAAGGCAACCTGGCTCTAATACCACTTGTAAAGACCCAGTTGGATAAATGAACCACTGAGAGGGGGTGAATCAGTGTTACCCCTTTTTCCTTTTTTATGTTCCCTTAATATTGAGAACAAACTTTGTCTCCTGTTAAAGATATAATTCCCTGCTGAGAAAACAAACAAGAGCACATCCAAAGGAACACAACAATTTACAAGGTTCACTATTCAATAAGAATAGCTACGTCCTTAGTATGGTTAGAAACAATCCAGTGCCATAAAATCCACTAAGAAAACAATCCTTGGATTACAACGAGTAGGATATACCCTTACACTCGTGAATCACTATGAAACAATTACTCTAGTGTGTGTGCACCCTTTTAGCACAATTGTGAAAAGTCTCTTTTCTTTTAACAACTTATGTTACCTGCACTTCCTTTAAAATTCACAAGTGTAAGCAAGTTCAACACAAATCTTCACTTCCTTACCTAGAAGAAAGGCAAGGACTCCTTGGACTTGAAATTGATCAATTACATTCCGAACATCCCATTCTAAATCTCCACTCCGAATTATTCACTCTGAATTCATCAATATGAATTTTCTTCTTCACTCTGATTCTTTATTTTGAGTCTTCCTCAGTTTGAGAAACTCATTACGGTGATAGCTAGTACTGATTCCCCATTCCGAATCTCAACTCTGAATTATTCACTCCGAATTCTTCACTCCGAATTCTTCACTCTGAATTATTCACTCCAAATTTTCTTCTTCACTCGAATATTCTTCACTCTGAATTTTCTTCTTCACTCGAATATTCTTCAATCACTCTGATTCTTCAATCCGAGTCTTCCTCAGTCTGAGAAACTCAATACGTTGATATCTAGTACCGATTCCCCATTCTGAATCTCCACTCCGAATTCTCTACTCCAAATTCTCTTCTCCACTCCAAATTCTCTTCTTCACTCCGAATTTTCTTCAATCCGAGAAACTCAATACGGTGTCAACCAGTATCAAATTCCCATTTTGATTGAAACCTCAATGAAACTCTGTCATCCAAACACTTCTTTTTCTCTCTCGATTATCGGAGATTCTCTCACTAATTTTTCATCACACTTTTACTTTGTAATCTGATCTCCTTTTATAGGTTCTCCAAAGTGTGCTTAGGCAGGAAACCAAAATATTTTCCCACTCACTTAAATTCACCCAAATCTTAATTTCTCCTGCAATCTCTGAGTAATTAAGACTTTTTCAATGCTTATAAAATCTTCTCGAATCTTCTTCCACTTCTCTTGATTTAAAACTTTGGCCTTTTTTAGATCCAAACTTGTTACACAAGTTTCTCGGTATCAAATTCTTGGATCCACCCTTCTTGAGTCTTCGACATCGCTTTCTCGGAATCACTCTTCTGGAGTCTTCAGAATCACTTCAATTCTCGGATCCATCCTTCTTGAGTCTTCGGCATGACACCATTTCAATTCTTGGTATGACTCTTCATCACTTCTCGGTATGGCTTTTCATTGCTTCCTCAGTATGACAAATTCTTCATTTTCAGTATGACTCCGCTTTATTCAACGATACCGAAGATTTTGAATTCTAGGTATGACACCTCTAGATCTCGGTATAGCTTCACCAGTTCTCGGTATGATATCCAGGTTCTCGGTACGACTTCTGGTTCTCAGAATGGTTCTTCCTGATTCATGAAAGGTCTTTTGGTTCTCGATACTACTTCTTAGATTCTTGGTACGACTTCTAGTTCTCGTAACGGTTCTTCATGATTCTCGGAACAACTTTTGGTTCTTGATATGACTTCCTCGATTCTCGGTACGACTTCATGTTCTCTGAACGACTCACTAGATTCTCGGTATAACTTCTCGAAACAAATTTTTCTTGCATCGTGAGTACATGCATATACTCACAAATTAGAGTTACAAAACAACAAATCATCGTCACAATTAGTGCCTTCACATCTCCTACCATCCTGCTTTCGAGAATTTGCAATTTCCCGATTCTGAACTTCTCAATTTCCAGACTCCGAATTCCAGACTCTGAATTCTGCAAACACCAGGTTCCGAATGTTCAATATACTCAGTTCTGAATTTTCAAACTTCCAGCTTCTGAATTCTTAGAAATTCAAGGTGTATTTCCATTATGAAAACTTCATCAAGATCAACAAAAGACAATCCATGCAAACCATCTCTTCCTTCATCTTGGTCCTAACAACCCTAAATTAGAAAGAAAAATAATTGGCACATATTCCAATGAACAATATCATCTATTATTAAGATTTACACCAAATATATCATAAGTGACGTTGAACATGACATGCTCCATCACAACCTTTATGTGAATATCACCTTTAGAAATAGCTTTCATTGAGAGGTTATGTAAACTAGACCTATATTTTGAAAGTTATTCAAGACATTCCAATTGTTCATCTTTCTATAATGATTAATAAATCCCTTCACTTATTAGAATAGGAAACCTACCTTTTCCTTTCACTACACAAGATATAGTAGTGAATAAGCTAGTTTTCAAAATAGTAAGGGGTGCTTTAGATGATATGTCTTAATATTCATCATTTATTTATAGTAATGGGAATTTGTAAAGGGTATAACCTCATGATAAAAACACCCAATAATATATCCCTTGAGTAAAGGAAACCTAGTACGTATCACTCCTTTCTAGAATATAACAAATATTTTCATGTATGAGACCTTTTTGCATATCTCCATCCACATAAATACTCTTCAATATCTACTGGCACATAATCTTGGTCTTGAAATCCTAGTCGTAAGACTCTGAAACATGTATACTTCACAAATCCCTTATTTTTTACAACATATGATCCTATGATCATGTGACCTCCATCATTTTATACAAAAAATATTATTCCCTTGTCACTTATATGACTTATGAGATCACTTAACCTCATTTTATTCATGTGATTCCACTTCTCCAATATTTATTCTAGATATAAACCCATAAGCACATTTCCACTATTAATGATGAGTTTTGGTTTACTTACTGTCATAAATTGATTAACTTAAGTCCAAAAATCATTGTATGTTGTTCAAACCACAACCATGACCAACTCTTCCTTGACCTTACATGATTCTCGTAACATCATATGACTCATTTGATTGTGATAAAATATTCTCCATGTCACATGGAGCTTATTTTTGTGACCACATTCATATGTCTTGAGCATCCCCGCCTCAGAAAACATCATTTCCAATATGTACTTATCTAGAATTTATCAAGATATTCATTGTAACACATGAGATATAGTGATTCTAGGATACCAAAATCCTTCCTTACCTTATATAGACTTTCTATTATCAAAATATTCACTCTATTTTTCATTAAATTCCATTATCTTCTTATTATCAACTGATTTAGAGTTACCATAAGGTGAATTCATTAAATCTAGTGGATGATTCATTTTTTACACAATTTTCATAGCATCACCATACACTCACAATAACATGATTTAGTTCAGCTACAATACTTCGTCGTCTTAGATAGAGTATATTGAATCATGTGTTTCACTTGTGTCATCTAATTATCCTCTATTATTTATCATATCACATTATCAACTCTACATTATTTGATCACATGATCCCCAAGGGTATATGTGATCACAATACCTACTTAGCTTCCTCTAATCACATATCCCTTTATATTGATTATGCAATTTCGACAACATCTCCTTTAGTTTTTTAATGTTTCTAGAAAGGAACTATAAAATCTTCATTCTACTTCAACGAAACTTTTTTCATACACATTACATTATAAGAATATCATATTTGCACATCTTCTTCACACTTTCACCTCTCATTCATCTCCAATAGAAATTATGATCTTTATTATAACATATCAATACTTGTGGATTTCATATCTTCTATTTGGGACTTCATAATCAGCTAATACATTATGCACAATTCATAACAAACTGATTGAAAAAAATACTCAGTCCACATTGTGTGATATAGTGAGTGGCCAAAAATAATTCTTCGATGTTGTATGAAACACTGATTGATAATAAATCCATCACCAAACATAGGACTAGGTCTAATATTCTCCACCATTTGATTTTGTTATCAATATTATCATAAATCTATCCTTCTCTAAATATAAAAAATATCTCATGTATTATATGGATATGAATTCATGATTCTATTTTCTTCTCCCCATTGGACATAAAGATGTAATGTGTCATCCAGTATCCACACAAGCTTAAAACCCCTTAAATAGTCATTAGATATTTATTTTATTATAAATACCCTATTCTTATAGAACACCATAATGGTTTAATTCATCCATGTTTTTTTTAATTCATTTAATATCATCTTATGACCCTAATAAATATGGAAACAAATGGTTGATGAATAATAAATTAAGTATAAGTGTGAGATACATACCACATGTTAAGTTAACTGACCCCACTTATTAAATATAACCACATTATATGAATGATTTTAAATTCTTCATTAGAAACGTTTTTTATGAGGCTAAATAATCTAGAGTTCTTGTCACTAAATCTCCTTAAAAATATCTATATTTATATAGATACATATTATTAATACTTATTATTTAGATATAGTGCAATATTGAATTACTCTTCATAAAGGTGGTAAAACCTATTTGAAATTCTATATATTTTTTAGAAATTTTTTGGTATATTAAAATTTTAATGTTGAGAAAAAATGTTAGAAAAAATATTCCAAAATTAAATACATGAAGTTAAATGCTTTTTGTAAAATATATATTCACTTGGTTGTTTAATAGCACTTTATATGTGGCCTATAACTGAATGTAAACTATTAAATGTGACTTAGAACAATTAGATAATTCAACTATATCTTTGAGAGCAATTTAGCATAATATAAATCCATTAATAATATTATATTCTCTTATCTATAGCCTAAACAGTATTTATAACACATTTAAAAATATAGTTGTTGTTTGAAAACACTTTTTGAGTCTGGTACTGTTTGAAGAATTCAAGACATCTAACTCTACACATTACATATATCTCTATACAGCTTAAGAACAAGGTCCCTTTCAGAACAAACACCCCATTGACTGTATCTCCACCTCAGTCTAAAACAACTTCTAATATATATTAGACACATTCAGTAAATGGGTAGAGGGGTGCCTTTAGAATCATCAAGAAGAAGATTGTTGTTAAACTTAATGGACCAACACTTTTGTTTATTTATGAAAAACGATATACACTTCATGTGGTTATTCTAACTTCTTGTCCAAATTTAATTGTTATAGATATATAACTAGAAATTTTATACCCACATGATCAGTAATCATTCGATGTGTATAATTTTCATGGCTCTAATTTTCATAATTTCTTGTTTAAACCCACTGGTATTGAATTATTTCTTTGATGCTCAACATATATTCCATTTTTCATGATTCCTTCTTAGAAAAGAAATATTCCCAATAGATATCTTTTTTTTAGAAAAAAGGTTGGGACTGAAGCCTTATTTATTATTTAAAGAAAAGCAATGACCACTATTAACTGGGTAGAGGGAGACCCATTACATAGCACGAAGCACATTGGGTATTTATCCCATAACCTAGCCCGTAGGCCCAATTTCATTGCCCAAGGCCCATTCTATGAACATTAATGCTACAGTACTCTATTGTTACAGTACTGTACGGTACCCTTCCACTGTTACAGTGCTCGTCGTTGCTACAGTACCATCGCTACAAGAGTACTGCTATAGTACACTGCGCCCAATGGGTTTTCGACCCCCGTATTTCATGTAGGATTACGGAGTGTATAACACTAAGTCAAACCTCAACTACATAGTCATATTTTCTTACATATTCCTTAATTAGATGAATCTTTCTCTTACCATTACTTCTCACATATCGGGACGACATGTGAATTTTTCAGGGCATTCATTATTAATTTTTCATTTATTAGTTATCTGACTCACCTCACAGTTTCCTACTTTTGGTGAGTCTTTCATTGAACATACATCCTTTTTACTCAAATATAGAAACAAATCTTCCATTTTCCTTGTATATTTGTTCACATTCATTTATAAAGGGTTGTTGTTATTTTAATAAAATATTTTCATGGTACACATTTCTGTGAGCTCCCTATGAATCTTCTAATACTGGAAACATGTTTTCCAACATATTATGATACAATCCATTATAGTATTTATCTTTATACACCAATATATATTGGGGCCTAATTTTGGATTGTTTTTTCCTTCCATAATTTCTTAAAAATCCAATAATTAGAGAATATGAAACATCACCTATAAAAAAATACATTGGGTCACTAAATCTTTGTTGAGATGTTAGTGAGGTTGAAATTATTATTATGAAATTCAGCCACTAGACATCTTGAAACATACTAATGGGGTATAAAAGTCCTTAAAAATAGTAATATTTCATGGATACCTTCTTCAAAAAGGATTTCATTGATTTTTTTCATTAATATTTTTCTTAGTTTTACATTTTTTATTATTCATTATTATTTTTTATATTTTTAAATTTATAATTTTTCTATACTCATAGCATGAAATGTATTCCAGTATTCAAAATAAATACATTAAATATAACCATGAATTCCATATAAATAGTAAATTATTATATAATAATATGTAAAATTATTTCATGATCAATTTCCATCAACTACATGATTTTCCCTATTTTTTTGGATTTTCTATGGTTCTCTCCCTCACATTCATGGGATAGGGTAAATCTTAGAAAGTATGATATTTTGAAAAACTACATGGTTTTTTCAGTGAGATAATCTGTCAATGTTATTTTAAAAAAATAAAATATTTTCCTTCCTTTTTATTATTACCTGTAAATTATTAAAATAATAAATTTAAAGACTCCATTTATTTTATATTTTCATTGGAAATTTATTCTTATAATTATTTCTTGACAGAATATAGTTCTTCTCCAAATAGTAGAATATTTTTTCCCTTGATTTAATTGTATCATTAAGTTCTATCTTGAGAGTTTCTCTAATATATAACTCATATTACAACTACAAGGATATCTTATCCACTATGTCAATATACTCATTTATTTTTGGGTTCATTTGTTAAAAAAAATTCTAAACAATTTCATCTTTTTTGTAGCCTTTTCTTCTCCTCCCCTAGTTCTGATACATGTCTATAAATATCATAATGCGTGGAAGATAAATTCTAATATTCTTTTTTGGTCATATTATTTTATTTATCATCATAATTTATTTTTTTCATCCTTGTGGACATCCCTCATAGTTCTTATTCTAAGGAATCTATCTTATCACTTAGATTAGTGAACACTTCATCATATCATTTATTTAAACCTTTTTTTTCTTATAGAATTAATTTTATTGTTCTTTGATCCATATATCTTGATATTAATTTTGTTTAATTAATTTCTAATACATTTATTTTATCATTTATTCAACGTATACTACTTTCTATTTTGGAATTTCATCATCATCAATAGTTCCTACATTACATGGAATGTCTGGTTCTTCACTAACTCCTTCAACAATATATAATGTGTAAATAGTTTAAAAATCTAATTATTCTAAACCATTCTATAGTAATTTTTTGGTATCCTTAAATGAAATTTCATTATTTCTATATAAACATCCACAGTAAAAAAAAATAAAAACTAATTCTTCTTCTTCTTTGAAGTTATTCTCTTTTCCATGGTTCACAAAAAATAAAATCAAACTAAAACCTCAAATTTGATAATTAACTAAACAAATTTTTAGAAAAAATACAATAAAATTAATATATCCCATGATACATATTTTTAAATCCAAAAGGGGATTAGATAACTTGAGCGGTTGAATATTGGTGTGGATTCTTTGAACAAATTCATCTTTCCCCACTAGATCTTGACCACTTTATTATGAGGGTCACTTCTTTATCTCATTAGAGATTATGATGATCCAAAATAGTTTATTTGGACACCTATTAGAAATTTTGTTTGTATTATATTTTACAAATTTATTGGTTGATGATGTACATAGATTAATTGAAGAATGAACAAGGGCACAAAAAAATATTTGGTTCACTACTATATGCAATCCAAAGGAGAGTGTATCCAAAAGTGAATTAGTGAACCCAAATCACAAATCTCACTTATTGTTGAATTTATGATAAGATAATATTTATAGGGATTACTTACTTTGAAACTTTTTTCTGATAAATGTACAAGGTCATTGGGATCACTTCCCTCACACTTCCCTCTTATGCTCAATGCCTTAGAAGGAAAACATACACACATATCGACGAACAATATCATATATTGTGGTGAGTTGAACAAAAAATATGATAGATTAATTTTATATTCAATTGATCCTTCACAACCTTGATATAATGATCCCCTTAAGCATTAACTTTCCATGATTTCTCATAGAATCTCTACCTAGATTTTTAGAGTTCTTCATGAGATTCCAAGTATTCCCCTTTCTAGAATGATTTTATGAATGAATTCACTTAGTGTAATGTAAAACATCCTTCTTAAATTCACAACCTTAGATGTATCCATGAATAAACTCATTATATTAATATTATAAGATACTATAGATTTATTTATTTCTTCATCGAAATTAGGATATTAGAATGGTACTATTCATAGGGTAGAACCTCATAAAAGATACACCTTAGAGAATAACCCTTGGGCATAATACCCCAATCATGTATATCCGTATGTCATACCCTAGGATTCAACTCTCTATAGAAGACCCTAATGTGTATATAAATTTTCCTTTCCCCTCTCCAAGATCTGTTGCTGTATAATCCTAGTCACAGGAGCCAGAGAAAATGTTTCGAAGTGCATGACTCTATCATAAAATTCCTTATGCAATACTACTCACATGATTTGAACATGTAACCACCACCTATTTATGTTAACCAAATTATATGCTTCCCTCTAACATGACTTATTAAATCAATTTACCATTTTTTCTTTATATGATTCCCATTCACCATGATTTACCTAAAGTCAGAACACATAACCTGATTTTTAATGTTAATAATGTGTTAATGGGTATTTATAGCTATAAATCTACCTCTTTAACTCTACAAGTCTTGGTTATAAATTAATTATAATTCCTTATAGAAGACATTATTGACTTTAAATACTTATCATAAATTCTTTTTTCTCACGCAATCATGAGACCATAATCACAAGATCACTTCAAGAATATATACTTGGCCTCCATCAAATATCACAATTATCTCTATCTTATACTACATAACTACCTTTACTCACATCCCTAGATTTAATCATGAGATCCATTGGTACATATGTAATCATTTGATTCCAAAGTATTACATGTATATGTTGATATATTCAATATGTCTTCAATCAAGAACTACACTTTATGGGGTAATCTGATGACCTTCTCCTCGTGTGATTGTGTGATTTAGAGCAACTATAATGTGACTCTATAAAATAAAAACATTGATTTTCATTATAATATATTTAAATAACATCACCATTCTCTCAATATCTCCTGATGAAGACAAACTTCAGGGATTGATTTC
This sequence comes from Viscum album, assembly GCA_963277665.1. Classification (NCBI taxonomy): domain Eukaryota; kingdom Viridiplantae; phylum Streptophyta; class Magnoliopsida; order Santalales; family Viscaceae; genus Viscum; species Viscum album. The sequence goes on from OY728158.1 coordinate 1,474,076,675, forward strand.
CTCAACCATAGTGTCCTCAATCATTTGAATCACTTATATGGCCATGTGGTATTCTTCGGCTTATGTGATCACATGATCCATTTTAATTTATGCAATAATTTGATAGAAAATGGTTTATATAGTCATTTAATCTTTTTATAATGAAGAAATTGTGTAACAATTTATATATTACATGATTTTGAAACCCTTTCCATCAAATTTTCTCTATGTCTGTAAATAAAAACCCTATTCTTCAATATTCTTCAAGGACACTTTTGTTCTTTTGATTATTTTTATAGAATATTTTTTTACACATAAGATATATAATTTTTCATCCCATTTATCTTTAATATAAATTTATATCTTCAGCAAAACGTCTCTATCATAGTGTTTTGTACATACTTTAGTCATGTATTCAACATAAACCATTATTTTATTAATATTGCATGACACACTGATTGACTGCAAATAATACTTTTATACTATATGTTACACTATCTATTCAAATTTCATGACACCCTAATTGAAAATAAATACATGTTTTATACTATATGATACACTAATTCAAAACTATTATGTCTTCCAAAATATATTATATACTGAATGAAAAGGAATACAATGAAAAACATAGGTCTGGGTCAACAGAACCCCAGTTCTTATGCTTATTATATTGGTTAAGAATATTTGTTTTTCAAATGAGAGTCAATAATAGAATATAAATTTTCCTCAGATAAACCATTGTTGTTTTTGGTTTATTGATGATTTTATATCACGTCCTTTTTTGGTGGTCGATAAACATATTTTTAGGAGTATTTTCTATAAATATAACTTTGAAAATGATTTATGGTTCCTTCCCTATACCATACGTGAGGTTTAGATGATATTTATATCCTGGATTGTAAATCAAAGAAAAGGGACCAAACTTATTGTTGTGAGGAGTTTTTTCTACTATTGATATGGTCCCCCAAGTAAGACACTAGAACTCCCCACTGTATCTGTATAAATGGTACAATGATTGATGAGTTTTCTATGTACATCTTAAATACCACAAGGCCTCACAATACTAAGTTGTGATGTCCTTGATCCATGGAAATATATCTCCCTATACTATTCACTTCATCCTACATATTATAAGTTAAATGGTTTTCAATATTTGAATGACTTACATGGTGTAGTAATCTCACTTATGGTGTACAAAGATAATTTATTATTTTTTGAATTTTTTTGCATTATCATTTAAATGGTTTTTTTCATCCAATTATCCACCTACCATGACATCCTTTATACCCCACTTCAAATGTGTGAGGATTTTATAGAAGTACTAGATGATTTTCTAACTAATTAAATGATGTGGAATATTAAATAAAACTTCTTGAATCACTCATAGTACTCACACATTGACTCCCATTTAGATTGCTTGATCTTTGATATATACATTAGAATGGAAGTCATCCTCAATGTTGAAAAAGATCTATATAATTAAATAAATTAAATATCATTCCAATATATTACATATTGATGAAGCCAAAAAAATCTAATATTTTGGATTTTTATTAAGTGATAATAGTAATGGTTATAGTTTTACAAGTTATTAATAAACAAAGATTTCATAGTCGATCAAACCCATTGCATTCATTAAAGTTATTACTGGGGTCCTCATCATAGAGGATATGATATTTTAGAATAAATTGTATCTATATATATTTTAATTAAACACATAATTATAAATTTTGATATTATATACAAGTTGGTTGATATTTTATTTCTATTTTATCCAATTCTCAAATGGTTCTATGAAGTTAAATTTTATTATTTGTAGAAATTATATCTAGGTTTTATTTTTTTAGAATATATTATAATTTTAATATCCTATAATATAATAATTCCCAAATTTGGTGAATATTGATACATCCAATAAATAAAGATAATATTATTTGAGGCAGAAACCAACATTCAATTTTCGCATCTAGATTAATGTGATCATGGTAATGGATTATGTAATAAATTAGAGAAAATTTAAATGAGAAATGTAAAACATAATATAATGAGGGGAAATTTTTATTGATGGTAATGAAATAAAAATTGAGAAATGATAAATAAGGAAGAATTGGGAAATATAAAAAGAATGAAATCAAAATATTGTGGAAGAAAATACTTGTTTCTCCGGAAAAAAATGAAAATATAAATAGATTTGTCATTTTCACTCTCAAATGATGTCTATTATTTAGTATCTTGGTGTATCACTGAGGTTTAATAATTTAATTATATTATTTTTGTGTTAATTAAAACAACAAAACATATTCATTATGAAAACAAAACAAAATAACTCATTTTTTGACAAGAATGAGGTGTTTTTCTAATGTTGATGGAACCATAAACGATTTTATAAAGAAAAGAATTTTTTGAAATTATTTTTAGAATGAATAATCGATCAAAATATAACACTTAAATAACCTATTAATCATTATTATTTTAACTAAATTTATTTAAATTATAATCTCATAATTCTCCAACCATCCAGACCCTGTGTAAATTGACACAACCACTAATGTGAAAGGAATTAAACCTTAAGAAAAACATTAGAACATCAAATCAAATAATTTTTCCATGATTTTATTTACTAGGATCATTTTATGAATTACAATGAGATTTTAAATCAGAAAAAAATCCACATGGGAAATTTAAATGAATTTGGATTTGTAATTAAACAAGAACCCTAAAAATAAAACCTGATGGATTTAGTTTTAGTCATTAAGATTTCACTCTTTCAAATCACTCTTTTTAGACCCCTCATGTAATGTGTTTTTCATTTGAGTAATTTTAAAATAAAAACCCAAACAATAGATTAAAATTTTATGATGTACAATAGGATTTTTTAATTGAAACAAACCATTGAGGGAGGTGAGAATTCTATTGACTATTAATGTTCCACACTTTTTTGGGTGGAGTATTCATCATAAAAATGACTTACATTTGTAATGGTCTAAAAATGTTAATACGCGATCACGTTATTAACTATTTTCCCAAAAAATAATTGAATTAATAATAATTAAATTGTATAAAAAATAAATAAATGATAAATATGTAATTTTATTGCAAGAAACAAAATCTATTATTTTTATAATTAGAAGAAAGATGAATTGTAAAATATACCTTTTTATGAAGAGTTATGTCTCTTTTAATGTGTATATAAATAGATTCAAACCACTTATCATCTTCCTACAATCTCTTTATTCATGGATAACCCCACTAAATGTGTCAATTATGAATTTATATAGTATAGGGTAGACTAGGGTAAAATGTGTCTAAAAGTTTTAATGGAAAATTTATCCAAACATTTTAATTCAAATTTCTCCAACTTGATTACCTTTAAAATCCATGAGCAAGATGTAATTTCATAAAAATTATTTTTATATAGTTGGATACTATATATATGTCTCAAATTTAAGCCCAATCGAAGACTTTATATAGAATATATGGTTTAAATGGTGATATGGTGTCCATGTTGATGAGTTGGTGTTACCATTAAATTATCTCCCATTTTATCCCAAAAAAATTAAGATCCAATAATAATGATTAAAATTAAAATTTTATCCCACAATTTGGATAAAACTTTTTGAGAATTATATTTCAACCCAATTCCCATAAAAATAGTCATATAAAAATACAAAATTGTACTTTTAAGGGTTAAAACATGAATTTTAATCAAATTTTCAATTATGTCATCTAATCCCATGAATTTTATAGATATATATATTTTGAACAATGTAGGAATAATATATATTTTATTATAAATAAAATATTCAATAAAAATTTTGTTTATCAAATGCATATTTTATTTTGGTAGAGTCCCTATGGATGAGCACCCAAAATTGTGAGAGTCCACAAAAAAAGAAAACTAACAAGCTGTTGTGGTATTGTGGTGATAGTTTGAGGTAGAGAGTGTCAATATATGAGAATATCTTGGAAAATTTTCATTTTAAATCAATGGAAAAATACATGACCATTATATGATAGGGGTGATTTACATGAGTACATTGCCTAGAGTTGGGAGAGTACCTATGGGAAAACAATATGTTGTAGTAAGATCCCTAATGGGTGGATTGTTTCACATCCATTATTATTAAATTGGGGTCCCAAATAGAAGTTATGATTTTGGTATTACAATGTGGGAGATATATGATGTTTTATGGTGTTAATTGTATTTATTTTGAGGAATGAAATGAGTTTTGGTAGTTGAATTAGAGGGAATTTTTTGATTATATTGTTTATTTACTTCATTAATATGTGTATTAGTATTACCATAAAGGTTTTTGAAAAAAAAAGTTATGAGGAAGAACATACTAATTATTTTTAAATTACCACCCTTGATTTATTTATTATCTTTTTCATTATCTAGATATGTTTGGTGGAGGTTTCAAGGAATAATATTTTTAGACATGAGAGTTATTATTTTTTGAGGCATATTTCATTATATCTCGTTATATGTGTATAATAATTGATGGGATTTTCTTTTCATACAACATTTTTAGGATTTTTATTACTTTGAAATTAATATATATACATTATTATAGAATTTTTTATTTGGTTATATAACTCTTATTAACATTATGATGTAAAAAGTTTTATTAAAAATTAGTAATTCCTTTTATATGTTTGGGATCATTTAACCTTGATTATTTTTATCATCCCATGGCCTAATCATGATAGAATTTGATGGTAACAGTTCAGTCTCATTTTTTGGACCGGTGAAGTCCAATCAGGGTCAAGTCATAAAAAGGATCCTTGGTAGAGATTATTAAATTTTTGGGTTATAGTTTGGGTTATTCATTATTCAATACAAGGTTATTAATTTTTGGTCATATTACCATTTATTTTGTTTTAGGTTATGTATTGTCTCAGTGGTCTTTTTTGTTGTTTTATATATGATATTGATCATAGTTTTTGTAATTTTTTTCATGAAAATTATATTTATGTTATCATGTATTTATATTTCTTACTATGACTCTAGAAAAGCTGACTGTGGTTCCTTTTTTTATTTTACATGTTGAAATATCTGATATATTGAAGGCTCTTATTTAATTATTTATATAATTTGATATGAATCATTTTTATTTTTTTATCAAGTGTAATATCTTCCAAATATTATATCATGATTTCTATATACTAGTTTTAGACTATGGTAATGGGGGATATACAACTATGTTCTTAGTGATTTAGTGAGAGATCTAATTTATTTTAGTCCTTTTCAAAAACAATTTTACCATAGTGAGTTTATGTTTTGAGAATAATACTATAGTTGATAATAGGATACTGGAACATTTAAGGTGTATTCTATTTATTCTTGTTTAGAATAAGTTATTTATAAATCCATGTTACCCGAGTTGTTCAAATATTTGAGGTATGAAATATTCATTCAAATTGGTAATTTTATAAAATTCCTGTATTTATTATCAATAATGATATAAGGTTGAATCATATAGCTATTGGATTGGTTGTCTTTCTTCATGATTCCTGATTTATTTTTAAGGACAATTGAATGATGATTTCATTGTTCTTTATTAGTACTATTATATTAGGTTAGGATAAATGTATGTTATATTTTTGAAATTCTCAATGTTTTTTATTTTGAAAAAAACATATGGAGTACAACAATGAGTTTCCAATCACAAAATTGAATTTTTTTAAATTAATTCCAAATAAATATGCAAAGTTTTTATTTCTAATGTTATTGGTGAATTGGAATATAAAATAGAAAAACTGTGATTTCAAATGAAATTAAGAAAAATAATAAGAGACTAGTTTTTTATTATAATGATTTAAATTTTTAATTTTAATGGTTTTGTGTAAACACAAGTAAATGATCATTTTCAAGTTCTTAGGATAAAACTATTTTTTAGTTGGGTTGGTTTTAATTAAATTTTTATGGGGTAAATTTTTTCATAACACTAAGTAATTTATTATATTTTTAAAAACCTCTTTAATTTGTCATTGGGGTGTCTAAAATGTTTCAAATCGAGTTTTAGACAATGAAAACAGTGTATCAAAAACTATTGTTTTGGAATTTAATAATTAAGAAAATGATGTTAGTTTACCTTTGAGGTTTTTATTCATATTGAGAATTTTTACCACAATTGACGTTTTGAGTATACTGATAATATTTATCCATGCTATGATATGGACATACAATCCTCAAAATAATTTTTATTATCCCTGAGGTCAAAATAAGAATATATATATCATAAATGAAAAAAATCATTGATGAATCTAATTTTACATATAAAATTTTTTAATTATTATCACTAATAAAAAAATTATAAATCCTAAATGGATAACCATGGTATTAAATAAGTTACTATTAAAACTTCATGGTTATATCTCTTTTCCAACAATGATATGATTGAACCATTTTTGTTACTGAGAATGAATAAAGGGATACAATTATGCATTTCATTCTAGTTCTTCAAACAAGTTTATTTACATTATAATCACAATTTTCTTGGAAATATATAATATTCAGGAGGACACAACCCATAAGCTCCATCATTAAATTGAATGATTCAATTTTATGAATAAATTTAAATATGATATGTTTGAAATTTTATTATACGTTATCATTATGTTTTTTTGTATTAAAGGTGTCAAGATAGAGTTTATAAACTTTTAAAAAGTGTGGATTGAGTTTGAAATAACCATTTTGGGGAGAATATTTTTATTTAAAAGGTTTTAACTGCGTTAAAAAAATGGTGGATGGGTATTTTTAGTAGATTCATGTATTTGTTGATGTTTTGGGTTTTGGATTTTGGATTTTGGTGGAATTTTCCTTCGTGAAGTCCATTTTAGAGGGAGTCAAACCAGTTTCATCTTAGTAGAATCCATATCTAAATTAGGTATGGTTCTAACACCTATCATTATATTCATGGAGTAACTACTGTATGGTTTTTTTAAATCTTTTTCATTCTTGTTAGAGAAGGTTTGGGTGAATATTGTGTGGGTGGTTCCCCAACTCTATATTGGATCTTGGTTGGTTTCGTGGTAATAGTCTATAATGACCATTTCAAATAACACCATTTTATAGCAGAGGTTATATCAATGTTTATATATAATTGAATCAACTATATTTTCAAGCATATATATCCATTTCAATGGTTGGAATTTTTTTCTCTTTGATCGATGTTGGAACATCCATTTTGCATCTCACGACACTAGGGTGTCGTAACTCTAAGATTTCTTTACAAATAACAATAAATTACCCATTTTCTTTGAAATTATTGCATTATCTTAATCCCTAGAAATTTTCTATACATTATTAGTAATCTTCAGTTATCTGTTTATCAATCCAAACCCCTTGATTTATATCGTGTATCCCTTTATCTATTTATGGTTCTTTTCTTCTCATATTTCTCCTTTATCTTTTGAGATTTTTGTTCTCCTTATCCCCATAATGTTAAAATAGAAGATTAATTTTGTCAAGTGTTGTGTATGTCTATGTTATTGATGTTGGGTTTGTTGCTATTAGGTCATGTGGTGGTTCTTTTCATGTTTATAGGTGTTTGATTTTCGGTTAAATCACATTACAATATTTCCTTCATCAAAGCTACAAATGAGGTAGGGAATTCCTAAGTTCATATTCATTAATTATGTGTCAATTTTGAGAAATCATACATTTTATATGATGTGGATATTATGAATTTATATTGAGATGTTAATCATCTTGATTAATGAAATTGAATGGGGAACGGTTGATTCACATATAGTTTCAGAGTATTAATGTTATTGTATATGTATTCTTCAAATTTTAGTGGAATTTGATATTGTGAACAACTTATTTTCTATTTTTATAAATCTATGACCACCTCTCTTTGTTTACTAATTAATTAAATACAATAATGAACTGGTAGCATAAAAATAAATACTTATGATGATGTTTTTTATTCATGTTATTATTAACTATTATAATAATATTATTAATAAGGTTATGTTGAGTGTGGTACACTATTATGATTAGTGCTATTGGATGTGTTTTTGTTCTATTATATATTTAATTAGTTTGAATTGTATTATTAAAGGTTTTTGTGGTTTTTATTTGGGTGGTGTTATGATTGAGGTGGTGTATATTCATTTAAGGATTTTTTTTTTATCATTTTTTGGATTAAAATTTTCATTGATGTGGTAGAAATATGGTATTATGGGTATTGTGGTAAAGACTATGTAGATATAATATATATTTTGTTATATTCGTGGATAATATTAATGTACTTGTTAATTTTGGTTGTTTCAGGGTTTCTTGGTAATATGGTTTAATGCTAAAATATATTAACAAAGGAGTAACTTAATTAAAATATAATGGGTATAGAATTGATTAAATTCCTAAAATGTGGGATGATTGATGAATTATAATGGTTTTAATGAAAATATATCATCTAAGATAAATTTTGGATAATAATTAGTGAGTAGTTTAATGTTACAAAAGTATAAATAAACACAATGTTGTATATTATAGTAAATAAATTATTTAATATTTATAAAAAAAATGTGTGGTTGATTATATGTTGTGCATCTAATTGATGTGGTTGGGTATGTATATTTAGTATTTTTTATGTGGGTTCTTTTGTATGGAATATAGGATGATTTGGTTAGTGAAAGTCACATTGACAAAAAAACCAATTTTTGAACCGACCTGTAGGTTGGTCTTATGTGGAATATTATATCATTTTTATTTTTTTATTTTTCTATGAACCTCCACCAGTGTAATGTAACATTACAAACTCCAATATAAGGACATGGGTTCTAGGTGTCTTCCCCAATATCCTGGTTATAATAGGAATGAATGTATCACTGTTTACCCTTAACTATTCTCCCAATATATATAGTACATTCTCTAACTGATCAAGTGTATAGGTTTATATATATTGGTTATAATTTATTGAGGTTTTGCATATATATACATGCTGACATGATTTTGTTTTTATGATGTGGATACATGGTGGGAGACATCTAAAAAAGTATGAGAGATTTATGTTAATGTCCTTCATATTTATGTCACTATAATGTGATAAGGATGTGAAGTATATTTGTTTTGTATTATATAAAAGTGTATATGTTGTTATGTATATGATTTGGTTTGTAGTTTTTTAAATATATTGATATAGAAATGATTTAAGAATATAAAGTAAGACATTAAAGTGTGAGAGTGTACAGATTAACAGGGAAGTGGTTGAAAGGTACCTTACTTATATAATTACACTTTTCATATTATGTATTTTCATCTCCTATATGGATTTGTGAATGAGTGTTGGTGAAGTTTGGTGGTAGTTAATCTTGAATAATTAACATGATAGTTTTTCAATTTTTTTCTGAGTTTTCAGCTTGGTTCCTTTTAATTTTAATTAGTGTTCTTGGGGATGATCTTATCTAGTATATGTGTACATACACCCATTTATATACACAAACATATATATATATATATATATATCATATTTTCATGTTATAGTCTATGATGGGGATGAACATTAGTACCTCCTGAAGCTTCTAGAGGGTTTTTATTTTCACTATTATTAAATTTTATATTGGTATTTTATTGATTATTTTAATTTATGGAACTACATGAATTATGAGTTTTTGGTTTTTTATATAGATTTAATTTTTGTTTTTTTTCGTTTTTTATTGGACAATTCCCCTTGTATTTTTGATTTCATACCCTCTATTATTTTTTCCAATATAAGGCCTACTGGTGTTTAGCTTCAGGGGTCACTCTTATCTTCACTACTGGCCCATGAAGGGTACCATTAGAGGAATTTGTTGAATAAATGTTCCGAATGACATTAAAATAATGGTGAATGTTACAAACACCTTATAACTCCTTGGTCAAAAAATCCTTAATATTTAAACATTAAATTAACTCACATTAAAACTATTTATGATAAGATTAATAAATTAATGTCTATTTAAATAAAAATATTAAATTATTATTGAATGAGCCATGGAAAGTGATATCTATATATTTAATCATAAGATGTGAAGAAACACAAGACATAATATATTCTTAATATTATACTATATTATATTAAAAAATCAAAACATTTGATTAAATGATATAGGGAATATCTATATAAATTTACTACTTTACAAATTTCTAATCAATTTACATGCGATTTAATATCAGATGATGTATTATATGTAACAACATGTGAATAAAAATTTAAACACCATTTTCATATCCTGAAAAACAATTTTGGATAGTCAATGTTATATTTTCACTATCATCTACATCATATATAAAAAATTATGAATATATTTCCAAATTTTCTTTGATGTTTTCAATTTTTCTATATATATTGTCTGTAAAAAACATAATCAACATTCATCCCACCACTTTTTGGTGTCTAATGATCCTTTCCAACATTGAAAATAACTATGAATTAATTACTATATAATAGTAAAAAATAACATCCACTAGAAAAACAATAGTGCATCTTAATTTATAATTTGATCTAGAATGATCTTCAAAACTCATATATCTCCATACTTGTTTCTACCTGTTGTATCATATATCATATGAATAATCAAATAATCCATTCATCTAAGACATTGAGTGACCATGAGACATGAAGCTTGTGAATATCATATATCTTTCTATATGTTCTTGATTATTTGAGTGTAAGATATCCATATAAGTGAACATATTATACGTAATTCCATTAAAATAATGAGTACATAACATTCCCCTCATCCAAATAATTAATAATATTCATGTTATGTATTTTGGTATGTTCATATAGTTTTCTCAATCATTCACAATCAAGTACAAATATGTTATTATAATTATATGAGAGGTAATATATAAGATTGGTCAAACTTCACCAATGAAATGATCAAAAACATTCCCAACCACCCCATAAATAGATCAACCAAGGATCTGATTAAAAAATATAGTATAAATGTTCTCATGATAGGTATATTTTCATAAATTGGTAATTGGGATTAAAAATTAAGGATGAACCCCTCGTATACAATAACATAGAATATAAAACTAAATATGATATACATGGAAGGTTATTCCTCATGAAAAAACTCTATTTTTGAATTATGAGAGAATTTTTTAAATAAATATAAAACCCAACACATGTCACCACAACCTATAACTCTCACTTATTAGCATTTATTAGGGATAAATTAAAATTCATTCATTGAGAGATCAATAATTATTTCACTTCACGTAACATATGAAACAATGTAAATGAATAAATAAATGGATATTTCCTTTTTTATAATATAATACATTTTAATATTCTTAATCTCTGTTATTCTAATCATATTTCCTATGATAAACTATGAGGTATTTCTAATGTTTACTATAATTTACGGTTTTTTAAACTCATTACTTCACAATGTAATTCCTATCACATCTAAATTTTGATATATAAAAAATCCACCTAGTAAATTTCTTCAATGTGTAAAAATCTAAAAAGAAATATTGATTAAATAATTTTGAGATTTAGTTTCATAATAATTTTTCATTACTCGAACATTTTATTAAATAATCCATTTTTTCACACTGTAAAATTTTATGATGAAAAAAACTACTATTATTTCAAAAAATTAATAATTTATATAATTTATGTTATTATCATATTGGAACATTTTCATTCAAACAATTGTTTGATATTATTTTTTAACAAATTTATATAAATTTATTTTTATTAAGATATTTCCCTCTCTTTATATCGTAAACTCCATTAAGATGTAAAGGGATATTCACTTTGAATTATACTTGGATAATAATTTAGTCATCATGATTTAAATATCCCTAATTCAAAAATACTCCATTAGATTTTTGGAAATTATATTTTATCTAAAAATATTTTCATAAAACATAAACCCCATTGTGATAGTGAATAATTTTTATAATTTTCTAAATAATGTGATTTAAAATTAAAACACCACTATATAATTTATATAATACATTTAATATTCAAACATAGTTAGCTTCCTTCAATTTATTGGATTAATAAATATATTTTGACCCTTAATATATTTATTTATTAAAAAAATTAATACATCCATATTAAATAAAATTTGAATTTGAATTTTAGGAAAACACATGTCCAAAGTAATTCCATTAATGTGGAATGAACCTGGGTATTCAAAAATTAACATCCTAGTATGAGATAGATAACTCAAAAAGATAATAATTTTAATCATATCTCTTATGTAATTTCATATTTTTTGTTAAATATACATGAAATGAAAATCATTATTCCTTAAAATATAACACTAATGGGAATCCAGAGATCGTTCCCTAAAATCTTAACAAATATAATTGATATAGATGTTTATCCTATATAAAATAAACTTTTCATTTTTTCTAATCGTGTCATAGAATTTGAAGAATCATAAACATTTTACATCAAAACATATTCTCATTTAAAATGAGACTTTTTTCACATAAGAGAAAAACAATATATATATAATTAGTTTTCCTTATTTAAAACCATTTAGACATTTAAGTAGTATATATAACTCCTTGATGTCAAAAACCTTATAGTTATCTCTTCAATTAATAATTTAATCTTTATCCATCCATATATCATTAGTTTTCAAATAAAAACTATTTAACAATAATAATATATTTGGGGTGATATATACCTTTATAAATAAAATAATTTATATTTATAACATTAAAAATTAACATGGAATATATATAAAGGTTCTTTCAAACCTTTATATTTTCTATACAACTTCATCTCCAATGTTTGATCTCTCTAAAGGGTAATCATTTAACTTTCATAAAAAACATTGTTTTTGGTTATGATGTTTTTTTTGGATTCTCTATGACCTTTATTATTTTATTTATACAAAAATCAGGTTTTAATTTTTTATACCGTAATCATGTCATTTGAAATTGGTCATCTGATGTCTTTCCTATAAATCCTATAACATATTGTGGAGATGAAAATACATTTCTTGAACACATTCTTATATTATTCAGAATGATTAATCAAAACCTTCTTAGAAATGAATATAAAATAATAAAATTTTCCACATCTAACCTGGTCAGTGGAACCAAAATCATTGAGTCATTTACATAAAATATTATATTAATCAAATGATTTTATACTAAATTATTTTTATCTATCTTGTTAAAAAATGTTATTTTATAAAAATTATATCTATAATTTTTATATTACCCTCTAAAAGTATCATTAGTTTGTATAATATACCAAAATTATCTATATTATGATAATTATTTTCAATATTGGGATATATTAAAACAAGCATCAATATAGATATTAAAATAGAGTTTATATTATCCATAGTACAAGTATTGGTATCTTCTTGGTTCATTATTAGGCTCTTTCTAGGGATGTTTATTCTCTAAAACAAACATTTGTTTCTTTCTTTAGAACTATTATCAAGTTAGTATATGATTCTAATTTTTTTATTATATTAATAGTTTCTTTTCAAGATTTCTTATAAAATTAAAAAAAATCATGATGTAATTTTTATTTTCAATGAATATTTTGGGAAATTTTTTTCCATGTTTTAAAAGTATTTAATATGGACATTTATTAATCATTCTCTCACTAAAATGATCACCACGGTAGTAGTTACATAAAATCTTTTATTATTCCAAGATACAAATTCAATTAAAATTTTAGTAGTATTATAAATTATCTCTTTTAATATATATTTAGGTAGATCATTATATCATTCAGATAATATATGAATCTCAGAAAGTGAGTGGAATATATATTTCAGGAATCCATTATATGGATTTTTCTAATTTTCATTACTCTGGTATCCTAACATTTAATGTTTCCTAGTTAATTATAATTCAAAAATCATTAAAATACATTAACATGATCATATTAGGGTTATTAATATTTTTACATCCTTATATGAGATAATCCCTGGGAAACCAATATTAGAGTGAATAAAACCATTTGGATAATCATGGTCCTGAAAATTGTTTTCTTTGAAATATATCAAACTTGAAGTTTTTAAAGAGTTTATAACACATCATAATATTATATATTGTATTCTATATATGTTTCATAAATCAAATTATTTTTATGATATATAATTAATCAAATTAATAAGTTATAAAAAAATTAATTTACACCACATTATATTTCTAATAATGTTTTCAGTTACCCAAAAAATAAAATTTATTTTTTATATACACATCCAAATGGATCTAATGAATAAGGTATGTGACAACCTTTAATGATGAGGTTTATAATTATATAAAATGAAAAACCCTATAAGGTAATGTATGGTGAGATATTTATCCAATCCATATCTTTCTAGATACAGATATAACTTCTATATCTGTGAGAATTTTGACATGAAGTCCAGCTATTTAGAGAAAAATACAAAAAATAAACCATAATTACAAAACAAAACTAATATAAAAAATATATAAATTATAAACAATCTTTACTATTGAGTTTATAACCCAAAAAAATTAATAGTATTTTTTTGACAAAACAAAAGCTTATATAATAACCGGAATGTAACTCCTTATATATATAATATGATATTTGTAAGAATTCATTTGATCAATTTGATCAAAGTAAAATATAAATTAATAATATTAACAATTTATATTCAAGAATTAAATAAATTATGGAATGTTCTAAATAAATGAAAAATTCAGTAATTTATATATTATATATACATTTAATAAAAGATCATAAAAATTTCATTATAAACAATGTATAATTATACATGATTTTTGGACCTTCCATAATTAATTAAACAAAGAAAATTCACATTTATATCAATTTTTACTCTTTAATATTATCATTTCACGTGATATTCAATATGAAGACTTTTATATCTAAAATATATAGTATTTATAATCAATGAAACTTCTACATTACACAATAAAACTCCATGTTTTAACAAACAAATTTAGGTAATAAAATTAATATATATTTTAGATTATACAATCCTTGATCAAATCCATTAATCCCATTATTGGCATGGCTTAAATAAATCTATATATAAGAACTTCAAATATGAAGGTTTCTTATTGATTTTTTTAAACATTGTATAAAAAAATATATTTTTATCTATCATTATTCAAAAATTTATAAATATATATAAATAAAATTTTAATTTATATATACACATTATATGAAATTATTATAATATCATGTCATGTGAAATAAGAATTATAAAATAGATTTTAATATTAATAAAATTTCATTTTATAATATTTCATAAAAATTAAACAATTAATTATTATAACACCAAAATAAATTAAAATAAATTTCATATAGCATGTAAGGAACATGACATTGATTCTTTTCAAAACAAAACATTGTTATTATAATTATTTAGACAAGATAGTTATTACCTAGCCATTAAACATTGTAATATGAATAGTAATAACTAATATTAAATTTTATTTATAATGGATTCGTATAAATGAAACATATTTATAATGAAATATATAATTCTTGGTAAAATAAACTTTATTTTTGAATTGATAATTTCAAAATTAATTTAATGTAACTTTTTAGTATTATATTCAGAATTTTTGTTGATTATTAGTAAAAAATACTGCATTGTAGTTAAAAACCATGTTTTTTTGTTTAATTAAATATTATAATTGACTCTTAATGACACTATATAACAATTATATATATATATAAATCCAAAGTATATCATTGGAACCATTTTTATATATAAAATAAGATATAAAAAACTATTGAACTTTTAAACATTCATTTTACCCTCCTTGTTGCCAAACATGCATGATTAACATTAAAAATAATTTTTCTATTTTTGTGAATTGAATTTTCATAAATTGATATACACGGATGTGATTAGTATGATATTTAGAATCTGATGGGATCTAATTAATTTTTGTGAATAGTAACTTGACCCTTTGGAATTGTAATGTACCCTTATGTATAGTAATTTTACCCTTATGAATAGTAATGTGACCCTTATGAATAGTAACTTCACCCATGAAAGTATAAATCAAATTCAGGCACCTTATAAATGAAAGATAATATTATAAAAATTAATAATTAAGTATTAGTATTTTTTGAGTAATAAATATTTAATTAAAATTCTATAATTAATAAATTTATTTAAAATAAAATTCCTTTTCAAAAAATATATTCTTAAATCAATATTTGTTTCCATATGATTTTAAGATAATGAAATGAGACATTAATTTCATGGTATTATAAAATCACTTTTAATTTTAAAAACTACATTTTTTTAAATGGTTATTTTTATTAAAAATTAAATTTCCTTTATATATAAAGTTAATTTGATATAAACGAGTCCATTATTGAATTATATATGTTGAAAAATGGTCATTGTAAATTTTTTATTTTTTTCAAAAATACATGAATTTTCGGTTAATGGTAAAATATGATAATTTACGACAAATGATAAATAGATGATGTATTGTTTCATATATGATATGTGTATGATTCAAGCACACATGGTTCGAACTCACATTCACTTATTATTATTTGTGGTCATAATAATCCACATCATTGCAAGACATGATCAAAATAATAATATAATGAATAAGATATTCAAAAATCACACCCCTCATCCACTATGAAATCCACCCCTCACTCTCTTTTATCCTAACTCCTCCAAGCCTTGAAGCATATTGAATTTCTTCCCAAATACTCTTACCAAGTCTCTCCCCATGTCAATTAACTCTTGGTCTTTCCAAAATACCAAAACCCCTTCCCGTAAGGAGGTTATCAAGATAGAGTATTCAAGAGGTAAAATCCTCTTCCTTTTTCTTTTATTTTTTTTAAATTATTTCTTTATCCTCACCTAATCTATCCAAATAATCATGATAACTATAGTATCATATATATAATTTAATTTTATCATGTTAATGGAATATCCATCACCAATCTCCTTACTCTCTCACTCTCTCTCTTTCTCTTTTATTTTAAAAATGAAATCATCATCCGAGGGGTGCTGATTTACAACCTTCGTAGATGACAGATTTTTATTCTTTAATTTCTCCATCAAGGATGGTAATAAAAGCATTTTTATGGTAAAACCAGACTATAATTTATTTAATGTAACCTATATAATGTTCTATAACTGGTATATAAGCATAATATTAACTCATATGACAAAACTACTTCGTAATAATCAAAATATCACCAAAATAATCTAAATGATCATCACTATTGTGTTATCTAATAAATCATTCTCATACCATATAACCAAAGGAACCATTTAATCATAAAGATATTAATTAATATGATATAAATTAATATTTAGTTTATTATATCCATTCCACACGAACTTCTACAATAATAAACATGTATGATGATCATAAAAACCAAAGAAATGAATTCTTCCAAGCGATAAATTTTTAATTTATAACTCATCAAAAAGGCTATAAATAAACATAATAAAATAATATTAAAACAAATACATGTATATAAGGTTCTAAATTGAATAATTAATGGATTTAATTTGATTATTCAGGACATTAAGACCAATTATAGAACACATTCATACACAAGGTAAGTGTGTTCTGAACTCACTTTCTTTTTCATGAGATATGCCTTATTGGCCACTATTTCTTTTCTGTGGTGTGTTTATACTGACCATTTATGATCCTTATCATAAATTAAATTATTTTAATAGTATTAAATTTATCAATTTTTTATTATTAATTTTGTGACATATGATTCGATTGATTACAAGTGGTAAGGGATTCTACCTGAACCCTCATTTCTTCATTCGAGTTACACTTTATCTATCATTACTCAAATTAATTGATTCTTTATTCCTTTATATTTATTATAAATTATAGTTGTATGTTTCAAAATAGAATTTATATATCATATCAACCTTATTTTTTAAGGATTTATATGTTTTAAAAAATTTCCCTCCTCAATTCTTCCAGATAAATATGCCCGATTCAAGGGAACAGCCCGACTTCATACCCATTTTCAAGTGCACTTAGAAATATATTTTAAGCCATAATTTTTTTTATAAAATCACTCATTTTATGATGAAAACCTAACTTGGATCATTTCTTGTTTTTTTTAAACATAAATTCCTTTCCAATTTAAAATATCTTTAATGTTTTCCTTAAACCTCACTAAAATGTTTTATTTTAATGTTTCATAAACACTATTTTTACGTGATATCACTTCAGTGGGACATCATTTATGCATAAAATGTAATTTAAATTTCCATAGAATTTATTTTCAAGGATATACATCTTTACAATATGATTTTATTACAAATACAAATGATTTTTCAAAAGAACTGTTCTTTCTAAAATAAAAGTATTTTTCTCGTCTCTCTTTTACATATACCAGATATATGCCTTGAAAACAACTTATTCCTTTCATATTGTGTATATATTACCATTTCATATATAAAATCATTAGTCTTATTATTTTTATTATATTATATTGGTTAATAATTGTATTTTTTAAAATGGTATGGGAATATTTGGAATGTTTAAAGATTATTTTCCTTAAGAATTTATCAATGATTTTGTTAGAGTAATTTTATCTATGGTCGACATTAAAATATATCAAAGTGGTATGAGAAACTATTATTTAAAGGCATATTTTTATAATACATATGAGGAATGAATTGGACATAGTATGTGATGATTTGGGTATTGGTTAATGAAAGCTCTACAGGTTGGGGACTGGTTAATGAAAGCCCTATGGGTTGGGGACCAGTTAATGAAATCCCCTCAATGCATTAGTAGTCCACATGAGGAAAACTAGTTTGGGTTTTTACCTAATTATGTATGGACCTGGCATGATGACTTGATGTTTTGTTTATCATGTCCCACATTATTCATTCCCTAATTATGAAACTTTAATTTTATAGTCCATTTTATTATTCGACTAGTAGAATATCAATGGTAATGTTTTATTATGGAATTATTTATTCAAATTTTATTCCTATCATATTATAATATAGATTATATTTTAATAGAATTTTTTCTTTAGTTTTTCCTAATTCCTTATTATTTATGCTTCTTATATATTACTTACACTTATTGAGCATCTGAGATTACCCATTTATTATGTTTCCATTCCCCGTGTTATGAAGAAGAAAACATTGAAGAAGATTTTAAGGATTTAGTTTGTATCATTTTATATTGTATCATGTTTTATTTAATTTTCAAAATGTATTGTGGGTATCAAAAATTTAATCTAGTTTTCCAAGACATTAAAACTAACTGATCCTTTAGAATTTGATTCCTTGTAATCATACCAATGTAATAAGATAATGAACCGACTCCGGGCTTCTAGGGTTC
Organism: Viscum album; assembly: GCA_963277665.1. Classification (NCBI taxonomy): domain Eukaryota; kingdom Viridiplantae; phylum Streptophyta; class Magnoliopsida; order Santalales; family Viscaceae; genus Viscum; species Viscum album. Next base: position 1,474,095,954 of record OY728158.1, read on the forward strand.
GGGAATTATAGTTGATATCAAAGGATTTTTAGTGGGAACCTTGAAAATGATATTTAGAAAACAAATATTATAGATCATAACCAAAGGATATAATTTGAGGATAAGTATATATTAACATCCTATATTTTTGGTAAGGTAGATATTATGTGGGTCTTCATAGAAATACATCTGTGTTCGGATACTAGAAGTGTATGTGGTTGTGGTACGGATTTACTTAGGGGTAACAAATACAACAAGGTGACTTAGGCTTCATTCGGGGTAACTTTGTACACTAAAACTTGCCTTACTACACACTCAGTATGACACTCCTGGGGGATATTCATAGGATAATTCGCAATCTATTTGAAAACTGTTATGGAGGATTTAAAATAAACATTCACCCAAATAAACCATGTTTATGATATTTATATTATCTGCACATAAATATTAATATTTATTCTATGTATGTCACTATTTTTGGGATTATACATTATGTTTCATAATGTTATGATCTAATGTATGTGTATGGTCATGAAAATTATGCAAGGGGGAAATCCAATTACCGCAAGACTTGGAAAAGGATCGAACTGGTCCACGCATCGGCTCCCAGCAACAGCATGCGGCCGGTTCGGCAGACCGCCCTACCGCAATTCTGCGGACCAACGTTGTCCGCAAAAAAGAGGCGGGGACCTTCTGCGGGCGCGAAGCAGGATGGGTTCCAGGCCGGTCTACCTCCACGAGCCGCCCCCTCCCTGGACTGGTGTCATTCGTGGAATGGAGGTGGAGTGCCTATGCGGCCATGCACCACTGTCATCCACGGAATAGAGGCAGAGTGGTGCCCAGCCGCAGAGTAATTCTGCAGATCTCGGTTCCAAAAATCCCCAGTTGACCGAGTCATCTGCGGGTGGGGATTCCTTTGTGGGATTCCCCAGAAAGTGTTGTGTGCCCGATAGATACAGCCTCCTTCATGATTTATAAAGTGTCATGTGCCCCATTGATGCCACATCGTCTCACCTACCGTCCTGGGCCAACGCCCCGGAAGACTTTAGACAACACTTCGAGTTAGGTCCTATGTTTCGAACACGGTCAGCAGTCGACCCTCATTTGTTTGTCCCCATTTCAGGATAATGTGATATGGATGCTGTGTTTCGAACATGGTCAACAGTTATCCTCCATCACTATGCCACCCTCATTGCATTCCGAATGTCAGGCATGTAATTCACACTTTCCATCTCCCTTTATTGATACTAATTCCAACACCCTTAGTGTTATTCCGCTTGTGCACTTGCGCATAGGCGTTGGCCCCCATTATATACATCAACCCACCAATGGGCTAGGATTCCCTCATGGCCAGACATGATAAAGTCACCATGGGTGTCCATCCCGAAGTAAGCTCCGACTTTATGGTCCACCCTATGCGTAAGCCCCACTCCACTTCTCACGGACGCACCTATCGCGATGTGATCCTATGGTCTTTGCTGCCTCTTGTTTCTCACACCGAGCATGACTCACGTGGACTTAGAGTAAGCATCGACCATGACATCCTTTTATGGGCCTCCTCAGAGTGTAATCCCCAATCCATCACCCTGGGCCTCCTTGGAGTGTATGCCCCAATCCACACCATGCGGCTCCTCAGAGTGTAAGCCCCAATCCATCACCATGGGCTGCCTCAGAGTGTAAGTCCCAAGTGAATGCGAACTACGTGGACTTTGATCCCTGCCTCCTAGGAATGGTACATAGGAAGCCTCCAAGTGGTTCAAGCTCGACCACCTTCAAACCCCCCGGGTCCACATTCGCATCAGTTCTCCAACACTCCCATTTGAACTACGTGGAATTTGATCCCTGTCCCCTATGTAGGGTACGTAGGAAGCCTCCATGAGGTTCAAGCCCAATAACCAGTCGATCCGACTATCTTTACATCGGTTCATCGAGATGCTCCTAGCACCGTCTCAATGAGTCCAGACTCTTTAGGGTCATTAATTCAATGAGGGATGGTAAACCTCGGGCATAAATGATTCTGAACCCCGGCATTCAGCTGACCATTTCCCACCAGGGTTAAATCCGTGGATACTATGTTTGGGTATAAGCCAAAGATTCTTGAACATGTTAATACGTCTTAAATCTATAAGAGAGCCCTGGAACAGGTAATAATTACCCCCAAAAGGGTGCGATGAGCCCGAATTCCCATCCTCTTGACCAATGTGAGTTCTTAAGCATCGCTGGTCAGACCATCCAGCGAATGCCTGCCTTTGGAAAGTAGGTCCATCCATCATCAGATAAGGAGCCTTTGGGCATTTCAAGGCCGAAACCACAAAACAGTATGCCACTAATCTGAAATGGATCATATCAGGAGGAATGGGAACCGAATCAATGCATATAATTCAAATAATAAGAATGATCATTTAATTTATGGGTTTAAACCAGTATTTCAAAGGTAACTAGTCTCTAAGGAGTTCTCATTATATGAGGAGATATTATCTTGTTCCAAAAATAAAGATAAATAGTTTTATAATTATTATAGCTTCGAAAAGAAGATAGAAAAGAAGATGAAAACTAGGAAAAGACATATAAAGTAAAGAATGGAATGAATTATTTTCCCACATGTGATAATTGTGGAAAGAAAAAACACAGTATATGATTAAAAGGACTCAGAGTTCGCTAAAGGTGTCAAGAGAAAGGCCACCATGCTTGTGATTGTGAGGGTAAGAAAAAGGATTTAAATGTGAAATTTTCAACTACAAAGAGAATATAAACCACACAAATCAATTTCCCATGAATCAAAAGAATATACCCAAAAATAAGATAAAGTATCATAGTCAAGATTATACTACAACCATAGATGAATATGAATTACTAATGTTATTATTATTGGATTAAAGAATTATGTCAAATGAGTATTTTATCAATGATGAACAAGTTATAATAGTTATAGAATCTATTAAGGATTTGTGGTCGTTTGTTAAATAGTACTAAGAAAAATGATTTTTTAGCAAGGAAAACACATGATTAAGGGAATTATAAACCTTAAAATGTTACTTGTGATGTGATAATTTTGTTTTATAGATATATGATTGATATAGATAAAGTAAATTAGATAGAACTAAATACCATGGGAATGATTCTATTATGTTGGATCATGGACTTTTGGAAATTATAACCACTTATGAATTGGTTTAAGATGATCATTTTGTGAGGTTTTAGAGTTTAACGTATTTCTTCACCAAAAGACACATCATGTTATAAGATATGAAGTATTGGTTGTTCAAGGAATAATCAAAGGATAATTTTTTTTATGAAATAAAAATTTATATATATACTATTATGGAGTAGAATAATTCCACAAATCTAGGAAAAGAGTCTTAAACAAATTTTTTTTCCTATTATCATATTTTTTATGATATCGATGATATTTTTTATAATTTTAGTTTATGGTTTTTTGGTAATCAACTTTCATCTGAACTTATTCTCTATAACCTTTTAATAAAACTCCATTGTTCAATTTTTGTTTTATGTCTATGTTTTTACTTCCCAATAATATTATCCCATTTGAAAGACTAATATTGTGGTTACCTTCACATTTCCACTTTCCCTCTTATTAAGAAGATATTTTATTAACCCTATTTCCGATGTGGGTTTTCCCCAAATGAATTTTTAAAAATTAACCACTATTTTTTAAAGTGAAATATCAAATTGCGAGGTTGCAATTTATTGAAAGAGGGGAGAATGCAACACCCCATGAATTTAAAATAAATTTAATATACCATGTAATTCATGTGACTCTATGTATTTTTGAAACAACACATTTTTATAATAATTATTTAAAAAGGATAGTTATAACATAGCCATTAAACATGGTAATATGATTAGTAATAACTACTATTAAATTTTATTTTTAATGGTTTCAAATAAACGAAATATATAATTTTTGGTAAAATAAACATCATATCTGAATTTCTAATGTTAAAATTAATTAAAGGTAAATTTTTTGTATTTTTATGAGAAGTTTCTTTTTTGATGAATAGTGAAAAATGTTGCATTGTAGTTAAAAACTATACTTTTAGTTTAAATAATTTTTATAACTGAGTCTTAATGTCACAATATATCAATTATACATATATTAATCTAGTGTAGATCATTGGAATCATTTTTATATTTAAAATTATATTTAAAACCTCTTAAACTATTGAACTTTTTTTCACCTTCTTGCCACACTTACGGTATTAGTATTAAATCAAATTTTTCCATTTTTGTGAATTGAATTTCAAAAAATGCAAATACGTGGTTCTGATCAGTTAGATATTTAGAATCTGAGAGGGGCAACTTAATTTTTTTTAATAGTTACATGGCCCTTTAGAATAGTAATGTACCCTTATGTATAGTAATGTTACCCTTATGAGTAGTATTATGACACTTATGAATAGTAATATCACTCATGAAAGTATAAGTAAAATATAGGCACCTTAAAAATGAAAGAGAATATTCTAAAAATTCTTAATTGTGTATTGGTATTTTATGAGTAATGAATATTTAATTATAATTTTTTAATTAATAATTTTTTTAAAAGAAAAAAAAATTTCATAAAAATATATTCTTAAATAAATATTTTTTCCATATGATTTTTTGATAATAAAATGAAACATTAGACATTTTTAATGGTATTATAATATCAATTTTAATTTTAAAAATTATTTTATTGAGTAAATGATGATTTTAATTAAAATTTTAATTTATTATATTTATAAAGTTATTTTGATAAAATGTAGTCTATTATTGAATTCTATATGACAAATAATGGTTATGGATATTTTTTGGGATTTTTCTAAAATACTTGAATTTTGTGAATAGTGAAATTCCATAATTTACCATAATTACTAAATAAAAGATTTTATTAGGTTATAGGTGATGTTTTGATGATTCAAGCACAGTTAGTTGGAACTCACTTGCACTTATTACTATTATTGGTCATAATTATAAACATTGTTGCATGCATTGAGAAAAATAGTAAAATAATGAATAAGATATTCAAAAATTCACCCATCTCCTCATCAATAAAACTAACCCTCACTCCCTCTTTTCTTTACTCCTCTAAACCTAGAAGCATATATATTTTATACCCAAATACTCTTCATTATTCTCTCCCCACCTCCATGGGCTCTTGGTCTTACCAAAAAACCAACACCCTTTCCCTTAAGGAGGTTATCAAGGAGGAGTATTCAAGAGGTAAAATCCTCCGCCTTTTTCGATTATTTTCTTTTCTAGTTTTTTATTTCTTCTCACCTCCTCTGTCCAAATAAGCATAAAACCCCATTATCATATAAATATATACTATAATTTTATAAAATTAATGTAATATCCATAATCAATATCCTTAATCTCTCTCTCTCTCTCTTATTTTAAAAATGAAATCATCGTCCGGGAGGTGCTGATTTACAACCTTCATGGACAACATATTTTAATTCTTCACTTTCTCAATAAATTATATTAATTAAACAATTTTTTATGGTCAAAACAAAATATTATATATGTACTATAACCTATATAATTTTATATAAGCAGTATATATATTTAATATTAATTCATATGACAAAACTACTTCACAATAATCAAAATACAGCCAAAATAATCTGGATGATCATCATTGATGTTTTATCTCATGACTCACCCTAATACCATATAAAAAAGAATTATATAATCATTTAATATTATATATTTTCATTAATATCATATAAATTAAATTCTGGATAATTATATCCATTCCATATGAACTTCCACACTCATATACAGGTATGTCGATCATGAAAACAAAGGAAGTGAACGCTCCCGAGAGCTAAATTTGTATATTATAAATCATAAAAAAGGTCATAAATGAACCTAATAAAATTATAATAAATAAAATAAATGTATATAAGGTTCTGATATAATTAATTAGGGAATTAATTTGATTATCTAGAACATTAAGATCAATTTCAGAACACATTAAGACATAATTTAAGGGTTTTCTCAACTCAATTTATTTTCCATGAGATATGTCTTTTTCACCACAATTTATTGTGTGTGGTGTATGTATACTGAAGATTTATGGTCCATATCATTAATCATTTAATTTTTATGGTATTAAATTTATCATTTCATGATTATTAATTTTAGGTCATATGATTCGGTTGATTATAAGTTGTAAGGGATTCTACCTGAACCCCCATTTTTCCTTCAGGTTACTCTTTCTATATCTTTACTCAAATTTATTACTTTATTATTTTTATATTAAAACTAAATTATGTGTATATGTTCCAAAATCATATTCCCATATCATATCATCCTTATTTTATGGAGATATATTTGTTTTAAAAAGGTTCCCTCTTCAATTCTTCCAGATAAACAAGCCCAATTCAATGGAACTTCTCAATAGCATCCCTATTTTCAGGTGCACTCAAAAATATATATTAAGCCACCATTATTTTTCTAAAATCAAAAATATTATCATTATAAATTATATTGGTTCATTTAATGTTTTACTTAAACAAACATTCATTTCCACCTTAAAATCTTTTTAATATTTTCCTTAAACCGCACTAAAATGTGTTATTTCTAAAGTTTCTTAAAAACAATTTTTACATGACATCACTCAGCGGGACATCATTTATGCCTCAAAAATAGTTTAAATTTACTTCCCTTTTTTATGGGATATATATGTTTAAAATCTTATTTTATTACAAATATAAATGTTTTTCCAAAAGAACACTTCTTTCAAAAGTAAAAGTATTTTTCTCATCTGGCTTTTACTTCTATCAGATATATGCCTTGAAAAACACTTATTTTATGCATGTAGTGTAGTTACTACCCTTTGATATATCAAATAATTATTTTTAATATTATTCGGATATTATATAGATTAATTTTAAAATGTTTCAATGTTGTATGGGACACTTTTGAATGTTTAATGATAATGTTACTCATGAATTTATAAATGATTTAATTAGTGTATTTTAATGTATAATTAAGATTAAATTATTTAAAATTGTTATGGGACACTTTTATTTAAGGAAATATTTTTATTAGACATATGAAGAATTTATTGTACATAGTAAGTGATTAACTGAGGATCGTTTAATGAAATCCCTATGGGTTGGGGACCTATTAATGAAATCCCTACATGATGGGGACTGGTTAATGAAATCCCCTAGATGCATTAGTAGTCCTCATGAGTCAAACTAGATTGGTTTTTTACCCATTTATATATGGTATTGTCATGTGGCCTTGAATTTATGGTTATCATATCCCTCATTATGCATTCCATCATTTTGATAATATAATTTTATAGTCCGTGAGATTATTGAAATAGTAAAATATTCATGGTTATATTTTATTGTGGAATTATTTATTCATCTTTTATTCTTCCAATTTTATTCTCAATATTAGGTGTTAATGGAATGTGTTCATTAGTTATTCACCATGCCTTATTATTTATGATTCTTCTATATTACTTACCCTTATTAAGCATCTAGGACCACCCCTTTCTTATGATTCATTTCCCTAGGTTATAAAGATGAAAACATTGAATAAAATATTAGGGATGTAGTTTATTTCATTTTATATTGTATCATGTTTTATTTACTTTTCCCAATGTATTATTTGTATCAATAATTTAATCTGGTTTTCCAATACTGAAAAACTAATTGGTCCTTCAGGATTTGATTAATTTTCATCATTCCAATGTAATAAGATAATACACTGATTATGGGCTTCTAGGGTCAGGGTATTATAATTATATTTACGTTATAATTAACAATTTATTGATATGAATTTTAAAAAAAATTCTTAAAATACAATTTTCTATAATTCATAAATTTTTAATAATTTTTTTTGGTCCTAGTGGGAAACTCAAGAGGGGATTGAATTGAGTTTTGAATGAAAATTCTATTAAAAAAACAATTAAAAACAAAATACATTGATGTTATAAAATCATTTTATTAAAAAAATATTTAAATATATAATTTTATTTTTCAAAAGAATCCTCAAAAGAGGGGTCAATGATCAGTTAATATAAAATTTAATGTGATTCAATTTTTTAAACTAAATTAATTAACCAAACACTATATATAAATCATAAATTGACATTAAAAATAATTGTAAAATTTTGTTTTTAGAAATAACTAATAGAAATAGACCTTGACAAAGTTAATGAAAACAAACCACATAAATCACATATAAAATATTTAAAAAGTGGTTCGGTCTTGATCCATGACTTAATTCCCTCCACATAGAAATAACCTATATCCAAATGATCCACAACCTAGATTGGGTTTTACAAACAACTATACACAAGGATATATGGGAAAAATCCACTTACACAACTATACGTGTAGAAAACTAATAAATGTAACACAAGACCTATTCCACATTTGTTCCTATAAATACATTTGAATAAATAACTCAATATTATTTTAATGTAGTTTTTTATTTATGAATATACAATGTAATTCTAAAAATATCTAAAAAGGTAAGAATGAACAGATAGAGTAGAATATTAATGATGAAAAAATTTTGTGATACTCATTCTAAATATATTTGGTTTTTTAAGAGTCTATAAAAATCATCATGAGAATCCTTCACAATGTTTTCAAAGAAAATTTAGTGAAATAGATTATCACATATGTTTTATAAAATCCTTTATTCCTTTTAAGTTATTTTTTCACATTATATTTTTCATTGTCTCCCATATTCTCTATTTCTGTAAATCACATATTCTTTAACAATGACGTAGATTATTCAGAATATAAAGCATTGTATATGATCTAATTTTCCATTTATTAATAATAATAAAATAATTTGGATCCTCGTATAGTGTAGTAAATCTGAAATGACTAACTTTTTATTTATGTATTCCAAAGATTTTTTTATGTATGATCATTCTTAAATACATATTATTTTGTATAGTATTAAATTCCACAAAATAGACATTAGATAACTAATTTTGAAATTAAATCTAGATATCCAGAGTAGGTCCACATGTGGTATATTCCATGAATACAATATCTTGGACTTATGGTAGCATCCATTTTTTGTATATCACTAGAGGTATCATGTCAAGCAGTAGATAATTTGATGGTATCAATTTTTAGGTTGTAGCAGTAGCATATACTAGTAGAAGAATGACCTAGAAATAGAACTATTCAATTATATCAGTTGCGGTACATTTTTATTGATGGTTTAATTGAGAAATTGTAGTGGATACTTTTTAGGGGAGTTTTTTTGTAGCATATTCTAATAGTTGTGGTTGTAATGAGGAATATTATCATGTCATGGTAATAATTCACGATGGTAGCTCAATTTTAAAAATGGTAACATAGATTGATTGTATCACGTACTAGTATAAGATCATTTCAACTAACTATAGATCAACACTTAGTTAAATTTTCACAATTTTATCAATATATGCTTTACTGTCAAAAAAATTAAACATATTAGAAACATAATAAACATGATTTTTGATCATTAAAGTAATTATGTGTTGGACTAACCCAAAAAATATACCCCATTTTTATGATCATGAATCATGGAATTTAAATCACATTTATATATCTTTAACAATGGAAACACATGAATAATATTTTGTCTACTTAGCTCAATTAATCCATGTGATGCATAGATATCAATATAATCTGTACATGTAATTAAGTGATATTCCATTTTATTACTGATATTAAATTTCAATCTAGTAATACCCCTTTTGATATTATCAAAACATTAAAACTAATTAGGAACACAACAAACAGAGAACAAAATAATTGATCAAAATGGAATCTTTGCATTATCTATCAAAAGAGTACATAGTTCAATAGAATAAGGATAAAAATGTTATACCCTATTAAATTCTAGTTTGAATATGAGGATGGTTCCTTATCATGAATATTGGTAGCGTCCACTAGGTCCTTCAAATTTATAGTAGTTGGATGAATGGAGGAGGATTCAGAAGTTTTATGATTGGTAGAAGGTGGAGTGTCCATTATTGCAATTGTCCTGAGATGATTGATTGTATCAATAGTAGTATACTCAAAAGGATGAATTATCTTGGTAGAGGGATGGAGAAGAGTATTAAAAGCATCTAATATTTTAAGGGGTGGAGGTTCTATGCTTATAGTACCAAAATCATAAATAAAATTCTTCATTAAATCCAAATAAAATTGTTCTTACTCATCTACCATGATCCATTACCTAAAATAAATCCACATTCCCTTCCATAAACAACTTTAGTAATGGAGCTAAATATTTAAATAATTCACTTTCTCCTTGGAATTATTGGTAATAGAATGAATTTTTATATACTCATCAAGGAACATAAAATGATATTTTAGGCCATGATAGGTATAAAGATTTGAAAAGTATTATTTAATTGCATTTTTGATTGTTTCTCTATCACTCCTAGACTTATTAATGAATTCTCCAACAAATTTAAAAATATGATCACCATGTAATTTTATCTAAAGTATTTATTAATAATGATAATAAGTAAAATCACCCCCATCAGCCTATATATATTCTATCTTAATGGTTGTGATCAAATTAGAATCAAATAAGGAAGTAGCAAGAGGTGCAGCACTATATGTCGAAGCACTAACTATTTGAAGTGACTCCAATCTCTCCAAAAGAGATAGATAAATATTCTCAAAGATTCCTTTGATTTCATGCATGATGGAGCAAATCGAATCTGTCTTATTATCTAACCTATGATTCTTAATTTCAAGTTCATTAATTTTTATAATCATCCTAGGATGGATGTTATAAATGATCAATGCAAATAACCACATGGTATCAGCTTAACTATGTTTGTTTTCTTGAGGATGTGTGAATTTGAGCATCCCATTGAGATCTAAACATTGGATTGACTTAAATGAATCCAAATCTTATTTAGTCACATGGATGGGAGGAGGAGTACTAGAATGAGGATGATTTGAAATCACCTAATGGCTAGGAGGTGTACCCTCCTCATGTCCAATATCCTGAACATGGTAAATAGAATAAATAACATCCAACTGTTATAATTGATCAATCCATTCAAATAAGGATCCCTTTGGTTCATTCTAAGTTACAAACATGAAACATGTACCATGATTATGTGAACTTACCTTATCTTCTCCACTACCACTATCATCATCATCATTTCCATTATCTCTATTGGATTCAGTGTAATGAATCCACAGTATCATATATCTTGGAAGTTTATCCCACTTATATGGTGCCTCATATTTATCTTTTTATAAAGAAATTGTACCAATTTGAATTTATAAGGCGTGACCCTATCATTCCTATAGATATATTATTTTTTGGGTGACACATGATGATTTGAATGGGGAATTTATTTACCTGTGGACTCACCATATTCAAAGTCACTCTAATAATGGTTATACAATTATTTCTCATCTCCATTATCATCACCATCAGTTCCATATGAACCCTCAACTAATTCTTCGGAAGACTTAGAAAATTAATTATTTAACAATTTTTTTTAAACATCAGTTTCATCGTATTCTTTACCTTTTTTAAGAGGTATTTCTCTATTAGGAAGAGAAAAATGAGTGTTGGCTGAACTATAAGATAAATTCTACATTTTACCAGATACAGCTTCCCTAGTCTACTTAAATTGGATAATACTCCTATCCTATATCTTTAGATGACTTACTATAATAATAATAAACATCTTTATCAAAGGAATACAAAAACACTTCTTCTGGCCTTTAGCTAAAGTAAAATACATCTCTTGGTCTAGTAGGGTGATCAATAGGGTTGAATCTCACATACAACTTGTCATTATCCTCCACCTATTTCTATAATAAAGGGTTCAAGTTTTCCTTTATCCTTTTGGAGGTTGTTTGAATTAATAAATATCCACCAAAATATATAATATTCTCTTCACCTTCATCAACAAAACCATAGGTTTCTATCATTGTAGATATCATTTTACGATAAGACAAGGATTTTTACCAAGAGGGAGGATTGTAAAGCTCCATCATACGTACTATCAAATATATATATATATATATAGGATTATATTGCCTACTATTTTCATAATAAATTATAAAAATATATATTGATACCTCATACTGATAAATTCCCACTTCTGGGGACATAACATATGTTAAATGAACTCTAAAAAGAAATGACATTCCCTATAAAACTCCACTGTAGATGTTATTTGCACATAAGTATTCTCAGTTAGCTCTATAGGGATATCCTTTATTAAAAAATCCCCATAAATTAGAAATTAACCTTGATTGTCCCCATATATACCCCAATTATGAAAATTCAAGAATTTTTCTTACTATATAGATGAAAAGACATGCCATATTCCATCAATTAATTTCAAAATAATGCATTTATTTTATAAAATCACATACTCTAAGAACATATATAAATGGTGAACCAAACTATTATATAATGGTCAATCATTCCTAGGGAAACATACAATCCATTCTTAGTCCTAGATAACTTTTCGTAAGAAAAAATTACTTGAGACTAACCATTCCAAATCTATTTTTTTCATTAATGGAAAATAGTGACATAAGATTTGGATTATTCAGTTCTACTAAAAGACTATATTCTCTTATTGATTTATTAATAAGATGTGGATCATCATGTATAACTATAGGATGTTTCATATGCACCATTTTTGAAAATGATTGAATATGGGATGCTAAATGCATATAAGGCCAGGAGATAAAGGGAGATGTTAAAAAGAAGGTACACGTGAGAAGGAGATCCTCATACTCTTATTTATAAAAAATATATAATCTAGGGATTTAAAAATTTTAAAATAGATTTTAAATAAATAATAATTTGTAAAAAAATTATTATGTTGATTTGATGATAGTAATCATAGGAATAAGGAAGGGTAGAACATGGGATGGTAGGTCCAAATGGTATTTCTCTAGGTGTTATGTAATTGTTGACACTAATAGTCCAATATTAATGGTATCATTCATATGGTAGAATGTATATGGTATCAAGTAATAATATGACACCACAGTAGCATTGATAACAATACATGGATAATAGTAGCATCAATAATGGTAGCATATATAGTCGATCATATGATAGTTGATACTAATGGTATATCATCCATGATAACATTTGTCTAAATAATTATCCAATAGAGATAAATAAAACTTATCAATAAGTGGTTAACCAAATCTTTTTTTTCCAAGTTTGTTTCTGATATAAATTTTTCCATCAATGTTTAAAGTCTTGGTGAATATTTCAGTAAGTTGATGATTAGTGCCGATTAACTTAAGAGTTTTATCACCTTTTCAGAAATCATCTCTCAAAATTTGATGTCTTATATAAATGTGTTTTTCCTAGAATGAGATAATGAATTTTTAGAGATATTTATCACACTTTTTTTAAACCAGTTTATATGGACATATCGATATTGATATCCATAGTGTGGTAAAGTGTGTTTGATTCACATAATTTATGCACAAAAACTGCCTATGGATACATACTCTACTTTAATAAGGGATAACCCAATTGAATTATGTTTCATACTACACCAGGAAACTATTGAATTTTCTATAAATTTACATGTTCGAGAAATTATTTTTCTATCTAAATTAAAACCACTAAAATAATTATCCAAATATCTCATTAAATAAAAAAACCCTCTCTTAATAAGCAGTCCTATGTTTTTTTATTCTTGAGTTAATTAATGATTCATTTAATTTCCATTAATTACGATTCTTTGGGATTTTCTTGAATATGGGAAAACATAAACACACTAAACATTATATCCATCCAGATAGAAGTTAAGTATAGTAAGTTTAAAATCATACCTATGTCTGTAGTAGGATCAACCAATTTCCCAATTTAATCATATCCATCTTGCAATTAGGACTAATGGGAGTGTCACTACCACTACTATAGATTGGGTGAAATGCATTTCTAGCCTTTATTAGTGCCAACAAAATGAATTGATAAAAGGGGACATTATTACTAATAAAAAAACACTAACAAAGGGTGACTTTATTAGTGCTATATAAAAGTGTTGATAAAGGACCCCCTTTGTCATCATTTTTTCTAGTACTGATAAATTGACCCCTTTATCAGTGATTTTTTTAGCACTGATAAATACGCCCCTTTATCATTACTTTTTTGTATTGCTGATAAAGGGTTCTATTATTGTAAATAATAGATCCCACTTTTATTATTTCTAACCAAATTTTCTAATAAAGGGTTTCATTTATCAATTATAGAAAAATTCATTAATAAAGTGGGGGTCTTTATCAGCACTTTTCTTTTTTGTTGATAAAATATCTCCCCCCCCCCTTTGTGTGTAATTTTTTTAGGTATTTATTAGGAGTATATTTCAAATATATATATATATGTATCATTAAAAATAAAATGAACATATATAAATTTATTTATATTAACATAAATATAATATGTTTTATTAAATATCATTTTTATACGACTAAATACACATTTACACTTAATATATATGATATTTAGTGAAAAATGAATTAAAAAATAATTAAAAACTATATTAAATAATAATTTTTCATTTTTTATCATGAAATAGTCATTTTATATAAATTATATGACAAAAAATCAATAAATGATTGAATGGTATAAGATAAATTAAAAACATGACTTAAAATTTAAACAGCTATAAAATTTGATCTGGGTGTCTGTTTGGGCTCTAACATAAATCAAATTGAATATTGTGAAGAGATATATGTTGTAGTTATTGGCGAGTACCTGTGTGACTGATTTTTAAGGTCACAAAAGTCTAATAAGGCCACCAAAAATGGATTTTTAGTTAATATAAACTAATTTTTTAATATTCGATAGTATTTTAACTTGTTTTAAGAGTCTTCTTGTCCCTTTTAAGTAGAGACTATATTTATTCTTGGGTGAAAAATTCATATAGATATTATGGTTTTGAATTTTTTTCATTTTTCATATTTTACATTCATATATATATATGAAAAAAAAAATTACGTATAATAAATCAATTTTATAGATACATATTTAAACATATTTAAATAAATATTTTTAAAAAATTATATAAAAAAATGAAAAAAATATTTATTATTCATTTTATTTATAATTAAAAAATTTCCATTTTATTTACCATATAAAAATGAATTAATATATATATGTGTGTGTATATATACATATACAAGTAATGTTTAGATATAAACATTTTTGTGTCAATGAATAAATATATATTTATACCTATATTCCAATATACATAAATAAATACATACATACATATATATATATTTATGTGTATGTGAGAAATATAAATGTATACTTGTGGGTGTAAATAGTGTGTGGGTGTAAATATTTTGTATATACAACATTAATAATTGTATTTTTATTGAAATATAATTATCATTAAATCTAGTATATGAATGTATTTATAGTAAATATTTATAAATAAATTATAAAAAGATTATATCTAAATATATAATTATACATAAATATATATAAATATATATATGTAAATATATAGGTACCTAAAATATATATGTAATGTAATAAAATATATTTCTAAATATAAATAAATATTTTAAAAAAAGAATTTAAAAAGAATTATTTAAATTATATCGAATTAATTTTAGTATTTTTATGTAAAATGATATCTAACCATTTTTTATACATTATAAAAATATATGTCTATATATATAGTTATATAAATGTGTATATAATGATTATATATACATATGTGTGTGTATTAAAAAAAATATTTATATTTATATTTATATTTATATTTATATTTATATTTATATTTATATTTATATTTATATTTATTTTTATTTTTATTTTTATTTTTATTTTTATTTTTATTTTTATTTTTATATTTATAATCTAATATATATAAGTGAATATTAATGTATAATGTATTTAAAAATGAATAAGTGTATATATTTATCACACACTTGTATATATATGTATAAATATAAATATAATAAAATATAATACAAAAAAACCTTGGTGGAGTGGTAAAGGGAACCAAATCAAAAAAGGGAGGTCATAAGATCATGTCCAAGTGAGAGGAGGTATTTGAAGGGCCATTCTAGTGCTGAGGAATGGGTTGTTTTTTTGCTTTGAAGAAGGGTGAGGAACATTATTGGGGATGAGGTTTGTAAATCCCTGAAAAATGAGGTTGTGAGTGCTGAGGAAGGGGGTGTTGGGGTTATTTAAAAAAATCAAATTTTTTCAGCATTAAAAAATCTCTTATAAAGGAAACCTTTTTTAGTGGAAAAAAGAACTGAAAAATTTACCCCATATAATCTATAAGAAAGATTTGATAAATACACAATTTATCATTTCATTGTTTAGTGAAAATAAATGTCATCTTTTAAAATCATTCGCAATATCAACACTTTTTTAGTACTGATAAAACCCTATTTATTTTTGTTAAAGGGTGGATCTACAATAGTGTGCCTTTAGTACTGTCTATAACAAAATATTTTAAAATTTATTCAGTAAAAAAATTATTTAAAATAATTCCATATTTATTTTGGAAAATCTAAAAACCAATATAATTACTCTAGCTTAACATACATGGATATTACATCATCTAAGATGAATAGTCAATAAATTAGACAAACACACGCTTGAGGGCCATAATAGTTAATTTCCAATTGAGAATTGGAACACAATATTCCTAACTCCTAAAATATCTTCAATGTCTACCATTATGATAATCCCTTTTAGTACTCTCTACAAACATACCCTTTATAACCCTTTCATTATAGCCTGGGGAAAGTAAAAATAATAAAGGGTGAGTTTAGATGCTCTATAGTGGTAAAAAATTGAAATTTATATGCAAAACAATATCATATGGGTATAATAACATACACATAACATTTTAAAATAATAACTTGCATATTTAAGATTATAATCATGATTCATTGCATAAATATTGGTAGTCCATAAGACAATAATCTTGGAGAAATCAAATAACATGATCCTTGAGAGCATAACATTGGAATAAATCATATATTTGTGGCATAAACATCAAATTATAGTATTTATAACATTAATAATTAGATATATCTTCACCCATTAAGTTAATTACATGAAATCAGACCCTTGAATAAACATATGGATGTGTAACTAGGTCCACACATAACATTATGGACATGAAAGACAGGCCAACGAATAACATTTTGGACAAGTAAGACTGATCCATATATAAAATTTTAAACATGTAATAATGTTCATGACTATAATTATCAACATCTAATCAATTTATTGCATAATATTATGAAAATGAATCAGGTTTATGAAAAAAAAATTACTCTTTAGTTATTCAAATTTACCTAATGCATTGGAGGGAGATATAGGTCCCATCCATCTCATAAAGAAAAAAAATTATGCATTCCAAAGGATAAAAAATATATATTAATATCATAACCCATGAAATGAAATGGTTTTCATAAAAATTTCATCATAAATCAACCAATGGAAAAATTTATGTTTCAGAATCATTCCATCATCAAATCATATCCTGTAAAAAAAATAAATGTTTATCATAAGCATTTTGTTGTGGCATAACTCATGAAAGAGAAACAAGTTTAATAAACATCATGGAATCATAGACATAAACCATTAATTGAAAGAATATGAATTGTATCCTTGTATCATATCCCTAGTAATGAATAGGTAACATCAACTAATGTCATCTAATGTGGAAAATGAGTTTGATCGATCATTCAAAACATTTCTTGAAGAAAATATAAATTCCTATTTAAAAAATGAAAAAAATTATAACTATTTTCTTTAGAAAGTAATGTTTAAAAAATATAAATTAATATTCAATAAATTTAATATTCACAATTACATAATGTTTATTTCATGCAATACATATTAAAATAAAATTCCTTTCATATTTTTGGTAAAATCCAGACTTGTATTATATGGAAAACTACATGAAGATTCTAATAAAAAAACTATTTTAAAAACTATAATCTAGGTAAAAATGGTTATTAAAAATAATAGGATAAGAATAAATCATTTTTTAAAAATAATAGAAAACATGTTTTTGGATGATAAAATAGATTTTTAACCGCATAGATAAATAAATTCAGTATTTTTGGAAAAACATTTATCAACTATTTTATGTACGAAATAGTAGGAAATTTTTATTTTAAATTGAAAAAAATAGAAAAAAAATATAGAAGAATAAAATTCATTCTTTTATAGAGATATGTTTCATACTATTTTATTATCACAAGCACAATCAGAATCAATCTTGATAAATGATAAGATTGTAACATAAAATCATTACTATAATAGTAATTGTGAATCGTAATCCGCATGAGGTAATATCATTAAATAAAACATAAAATATAATTTTTTTAAATAAATTCATTATATAATAGCTCAAAAGGGGTTATATGTACACCTTTTAAAGGAATATAGGTTCATACAATAATATATATCTCAAAGAACGAAAATTGAGACAAATATACCTTACCACTTTGGTAACATTTAAACTGTAACACCACTAGAAAAAATCATAAAATGGATATTTTAATCTAGATAATTTTAAGTATAATAATCATAAAATACATTCATGGTTATTATATACACCACATCAAATAAATAGGCGATGAATATGGAATGTGTCTCAAAGAAGAAAAATGTGAGACAAAAATCATTTACCGTAAGTCTTGAATTACTTCATAATTGTTCAAACATCCTATATAATAAATATATATTTATTTTAATTTTATTATAGAACAATAATTATATATATGTCATACATATATGACTTAATTATGACTTCTTATTACCCTTTTATTAATAATTATTTATTAAAATCACATTTTGGGTAAAAACCGCTTTATTTTTCATATACGTTCTGATTTTTTATTTTCAGTACTATTAAATTTATTATGGTTCCATAATATTCTGAATAATAATCATGAGATAATTATAATATTATACATAAATATTACATTTAGGGCGAATCGTGAAATAGTGTTTTGAAAAAGCAAGTATGTTCTGATCTTGGAGACGGTAGGTCATATGTATGAATCAGTAATGTTTCAATTTTTTCAATGATCATTATGGAATAATGGTAAAAAAATATCAAATATTTATATATTGATAATAATATCATAAATATAATATTAATTCATTAAATATACTTATATATATCATCCATGTGGTGTGGTGGTGAAAAGAGAGAGTTGCATCACTTTGTGAAGGCGGTAGACTACAGGTACATGAATGATGTTATCATATTTCAGTGAGTGAAAAGGTGTAACATCATATTACCATAATTTAAGTAACTCACATACCATTACATGTTTCCCTCTTTAATTGGATTCATCATCGATCTCAAATGGTTATATAGCATATGTTGGGGAAAATGATATAAAGTTCAGGGATGTATATTTTTTTGAATTAATGGGGTTCAAGTATAAACGTGTAATATATTTGTAGGGTTCTACACATTTTTTAGAATTATTAAGGTATATTGAGTTTTTTAGTAATAATATATAGTTTTTTTAGTCTTTTTGGTGATTACATGCAGTGTCACTGATTTACACATCATGTATTTGCTCGTCAGGATCCTGTTGTGAACTGAGTACACAGCATGAATGTTTACACATTGTTTAAATATTAAATAATGTGTAAAAGCATTAAATTAAATGTAATCATAAGTAGTTGAAATTTTAGGGTGATTCATGTATTATATATATTTCATTCATTTGTTGTCTCTTTTTATCTCAACATATATCTCTTCCACGATGATTTTGGGAACCTCTAGTCCTTATGGATTGATTCATTCAGCATTTGATCTTAAGCGTTTTCCACTATGTTTATATGTTTAAGATAATCCTTATTCTTATTTATTTCCTTTGATCACGATATCCATGTTGCGCTATAGTTTCATATCTACTGATTTGATATATGGATTCTTCGTGTTTCCTCCAAGGTTCATTGTGTGATTATTTTTCTGAAGGTTAACCCTTATGTTGGTTATAGTGAAGTGTATGAGTTTCATTAGGTATGTTTTGTTTCTTATTTTTCAGTGACCCTTTTTCTAAATTGAAGCAAATATTATTTGTTTTAATTAATTCTGTGTCCTATGTTTTCATTGTTGTGTTCTTCTGGTTGGTGGATCCCCTTACAATTGTGTTTGATCTATGTCTTGAGGTAGCTAGTTATGTCATTATACCATGTTAGTAAACCACATAGATAAAATTTTTATAAAAAATATAAATGGATAGCATGATTAAAAATTTTGATTTGTGTGGGTGGAAATTGGTTTTTGATAATAGATGACATGGGAAACCTTGGGTACTTAGGTAGATGGTGTAGTAATATTCCTCATCCCTTGTTAGGGAGTTCATCCAAGGGGTGTTCATCTTATTCCTAAGCCTATTGTTCTAGGGAAATATTAGACCTTTGGGGAAGTTTACTCTATAGGGTTTCCCTATATACTCTAAACTAAATGTATAGGTCTTGAGGCTTGATGCTCGCATGATTTTCTATGTAAGTAATGAGTGTCTTAGTTATCCTAGACTTTTCTATTATTACCTTTTCTTTGGTTGGTTCTGTTTTGGTTTTACTTCCAAAGATTTTATATGATATGTGATACCATATTTTTTTACATGTTTTCTTTATATATGTGTATGAAATGATTTGGAATAGATTTACTTAAATTATTTTTAAATTTGGAAAATTGGGAAACAAAATTATACTTCCAATCTTTTTATGTAAAACTATTAAACTATATATCATTCCTTGTTTTCTTTAAATTTATGCAAAATTATATTAATGTATAATGAGTTGTTATAGAATACCTGGGTGGGATCCTTATTGTGACCCGGGCTTAACATGCATAAATATTACATAATTTTTTATTAATATTAATATTTAAAAACATACATTCCTAAGGACTATAATATTTTAGTTTCATTGTAAATGTAGAAAGGAATCTTATAACTTAGTGAAAAATCATAAATCTTTTCCACATACATCTTCATATTTACTACTCCTACTTAAAACCTTTCTTCCTAACTTGTGGAAATGAAACTTAAGAAGGGTGATCTCATATTCACAGCAAGGATGAAAAAGTAAGATATGTAAGTATAACAAGAACATAAGGGTATGCGAGCATGAGCATAACATTATAAGATCATAACCTTCATATAAAATATCATAGACATTAATTATGGAATAAATGTTCACAGTTCATAAGATATAAGTCATAAGAAAATAAAGAGTATTGTCCATGAGAACATAACATGGGAATAAGATTTAGAATGGTGTCACACACATAAGTATAGAAAATATTGGGTCAAGGATACATACCAAGAACTTAATATCATGTAATTCTTTTGATAATCAATCATATACCTACTTCTTTCTTGGGATGTCCTCCCACGTATCCACTTGTTTTGTGAATACGATTCCCTAACATGTACTCTCCTATTATGGGCATGGGATTCCCTCTTGTTACCCTCTTGTTATGAGATTTTTATTCCCTCTAATGTACCCTCTTATTAAAAACATGGGATTCCCTATTGTGTACCCTCTTGTTATGGGCTTGGGATTCCCTCCCATCTACCCTCTTCTAATGGGATAATGATTCCCTCCCATGTACCATATTGTTACATGATTAGGATTCCCTCCAATATACCCTATTATCTCATTGAACATTTATAATTACCCAATTAATTAGAGGGAGATATAGGTCCCACCCTTTTGATAATGAAACCATACATATATGTTCCACAAGATAATAAAACATTCATCATATCATGACCCATAAAAATGGGTTTTTTAAACATCATATCATAACCAATGAAATGAAATGTGTATCATAAAAATTTCATCATATTATAACCTATAGAAGATATAGAAGTTTCACAATCATTACATTATATAACAACCCATGAAAATAATTGGGTTTTATCAGTATTTTTCATGGTATAACATAAGGAAGAGAAACAGGTCTCATAAACAACATGTCATCAAAGGAACAAAAACATTGGAGAAATAATAAGAAAATAACCATTGTATAATAAACCCATTAAAGAATAGGTAACATAAAATTATGTCATATTATATGTAAAATCTTTTTTAAATATCTTTTAAAACATTTCTTGATGAAAATATCATTTTGACATTAAAATGTGCTTTTTAAAACATCAAATTTTTGAAAACCTAATTTTATTTGAAACTATCATTGGTAAATTATAAATGACTATATCAAAACCATGAAAAATTTAAAATAATTTTCCATAAAAATTATCTCAAAATATCATTTATAAATATTTTTTAAAACATTTATATAAACCACGGTTTTTGAATAAAATAAAGTTTTGACCAAGAGAGAAATAAAGTTGGATATTCTTAAAAAAATTATTAATTATCATATGTACCAAATAGTGTAAAAATGGTTCCATTAATAATAATAGTATAATAATATTCATGAGATTTATTGAGATATGGAACATAATATTTCTTCAATGGAATCATAATCTTATACAATCTTAATAAATGATGAGATTGTAGCAATAAATTATTACCACATTGGTAACATTGAAACATAATTATTATGAGATAAAAACATTACATAAAGCTTAATATGTTATTAAAAAAACAATATCCATAAAAAAATTTAAAATTGAAGTATATACACCTTGTAAAAGATTATAGGTTCATAACATAACATGTGTCTTAAATAAGGAAAATTGAGACAAAATTACTTTACGAATTTGGTAACTTTTGAAACGTAACCCCCATGAAATAGAAATAATCTAATGGATATGTAAATAATCATAAATTTAAGAAAAATAATGATATATACATTCATGGGAAGAATATTAACCACATAAAATAAATGAGTGGTGAATATGGCATTAGTCACTCGAAAATAAAAGGGAGACTAGAAATCCATTACTACTTGAGTAGCTCTGAAATCATGAGATCCATGAAATAATACCATAAATTTAAACTTTTAATATAATTTGATATATTAAATTCATGATATAACATTTCATATAGATGTATGACCCCCCCCCCCCCAACAAGAAAATGTGGTGAATACAGAATATATCTCATATAAATAAAAGTGAGATGAGAAAACCCTTATCTTAAGTCTTGACGTTCTTCATACATGTTAAAACCTTTTGTATAATAAATATAATTTTATCATAAATATAACAAAGAAATATACTCTTATATATCATACCATATATGATTTTATTATGCCTTTATATTACCCATTTTTTAACAATTTTATGTTGAAGATACATTTCGGGTAATAACCGATTTTTTATGTATACTTTTTGACTTATTATTCTTGATCATCTTAAAAATATCATGATTTAAATTATAGAATGTAAATAATGATATATATATTATATATTTTAGTATATAAGTATTTATAATAATATATAATATATAGAAATATGAAATGGAATACACTATTTATGGAGATGGTAGGCCATACGTACCCATGAACATTGTATATGCTTTCTTGTTGTATTGAAAGAAAGTAGGTACATAAAATATAATTATATATATATATATATTATAATTTAAATATAATTATTATTTCATATATATAACATATGTTTACTAAAACCATTCTTGATACATTCCATGTAATGAGTGAGTGAATCACGTCACTTAATGGAGGTGGTATTCCACACGTACACAAATGAAGTTATCATATTCCTACATAATTGAAAACTTGAAGATATGTGTTATATAATAATTCCATAAGCATAAATATATAATAAATATCATATATATATATCATATAAAAATAGTAATTACATTATTATTCTCAACCCTGAAAGGTGGTAATAGAAGATAGAAAGATATCAGTTCATGAGGTGGTACTCTATCACACACACAAACGCTGATTGTGTATCCCATTTGATAGAACTATGTAAAAGTGTAGGTTGTAATATAAACATAATAAAATTCAAGTATATTTAGGATAAATAGGTAATTAAATAATATTTATATAATAATATTTTAAGGGGTGGAAAATGACACAAAATATAAATGCTTTTTGATGAATGTTACCTCTTCTTCAGGAAACTCTTTTTTATCTTCACTAAAGATCTTACATGGTCGGATTTATTCCAAAAGTGAGAATTTTGGATAGATATTATGTATGTTTTGATATAATTTGGTCATTGTTTAGTTTATACAAATGGTTTTACAGGTGTTAGTAAGTGTGGGGGTGGGGCAAGTTCCCTTTTATAGTGGAGGATGAGTAGCATTCTTGTAAATATAAAAAGGTACAAACTAATGAGAAGTCTCCCTTAAATCATGTGCCTCCAATAGTGGTACATATTGACCATATGTATTATATGGACTAAATATGTGTATTAAAAAATTGTTGACGTGTTTTTATGTTATTTCACCCCTTAAGTTAATGAATATCCCTTAACTAAACTTCTTTTTACCTTAATCGCTTTAATTAATTTTAGTTACATTCATTAATACTTTTGGTCAAAAATCAGTTTAATTTATATAATTTATAAATTATTCTTATTATAAATATTTAATCCACATTTAAAAATTCCTTAAATATAAGGTAAATAAATTAATTTAAAATTAATCTCGTAGACACGATGAGACATCCGATTTTTAAAGTGATAATGATCAAAAGTTTGAAATCTTTTTATATCAAATTTAAATTTGAAATTGGTATCAATTATTTAAATTTTATTAATATATGTATAATTTATTGAAATATAATTTATAACCGATTTTAAATATAATTTTACTATATAAATAAATTATATGAAAATGGAGTTCTCAATTAAAATCAGTGTTTTCAATATTCATTAAAAATTGAAACTACTTTTTAAAATAAAAAAAACTCATCCAAAGTACATTTTGATATTCATATAGAAATAATTATGTTTGTTTTTTAAAATAATATTTATAAAAAAATTAAAAATTAGATCAAAAAATGTTCACCATTAAAAGGTGATAAAATTATCTTTAAGAAAAATATATATCATTATGCATAAAATTTGATTTATTATTATCTATTATCTAGAAAAAAAATGTATGATGGGAATTAAATAGTTGAATTGATAATATATATATATATATATTTTAAACAATTTATAAAGAATTTGTTTAATTGTTTTATTGAGGTAAAAATTGTTTGATTGTATAAATATAGTCTTCCTATAAAACATTCCCAACATTTTAAAAAGGGTTTTATTTTAATTTAATGTTAATTTGTAACGAAATAATTAATATTTTGTACATGTCCATCCAATATTTTCATAATTTAATTTATCTTATTCAAAACCACCATTATAATGATTACGTGATAACTATAATAATATTTTAATAATATTATTAATTGTAGTTTGGTAAAATAGGTCTTACGTGTCACGCAATTTATCAAAGAAACTCAGTATTGTGAATAACAGAAGAAAAAATAGTGATGTTTTTACCACAACATAATATAATTGTTGTGTGTTGTGCAAGATCATCTTGGTGTTGCATACAATGTAAGAATAACATAGAGCATTTATAAAACATAACACAGATTCAGTGTTGTGTGAAATGTAAAATATCAAAAATATTAAATTAATAGAAAATTAATATCTCATAAAAAAGTAGTTTGTAACATTCTAAACCTCTTAAAATAAAATTTTGACTATAAATTATTCTGGGAATCAATGGTTTAATATATGAATATTTCTTTAACGGAAACCCACATCCAATAAAATAAATTCGGAAACTTCTTTTTGTGAACATAATAGTTACCCAATGTAACTCATAAAAGGATTTACACATAAGATAACACATGTGTCATGTAAAAACATGGACATAAAATAGAAATACAATTATCAAGTTCTAATATTGATTCATAGAGAACATTTTTATGATAATTCTAATGATCATAAAGACACAAACCAAAGAGGCTTGAAAAGGTTATTGATATCATAAAATATGATGATAATGGGAAAAGATTATTTCAAGTAGATTTTCAAAAAAATTAAGAAAAAATAATTAGAAAATATACTTCCTTGATTTCATTCCATTTTATAATCACAATATCTCCATGTATTTTTGCCATGATAAATTTCTAATTCATCTATTAATCCTCAAAATGATGGTGAATTTTTCATCCCTGAAGCACTAACATATTATGAGATCCTTAAATATATTGATAATTAATTCTATTTATCATTATTTAACTTAAAAAAATTATCAAGTTATCTATTATTCATAAATCCTCATATGTTGAGATGATACCTTAAATCTCTAAAACCTCAACTAATGTCTAACTTAAACATTCCCTAAATGGTTAACCTTATAACCCTTTCGAAAGCTAAAAACCAAAAATTTAGAAATCAGGTCACAAAATTTTTCTAAATAAACATAACATTTGTTCACCATACATAATAATGTTCCCCTTGATTGTCACATACCAAACATGTGAATATATTCATCGTGTATTCTCTTGAAACGTGGTAATAAGATTAATTACCACAAACCTTATAAATATGTGCATGCTTCCTTACCCTTTAAATAAAAAATCATTATATGTATTCCTTAAATCCAAAAATGTTGTTAACTCTATCCATGATAGAATAAACCACTTCATTTAAAAATCATTAATTTATTCTATGGTATTCATTACTATCCAATTTACATTATTCTTATCCAATATCTTTTTATCCAAATTCATTACCATTTTCTCAACATAGAGATCATAATATTCAGTAACTTTATATAATAAATATATATCAACCTTCCATTAAATTAATTTTATAGTTCATCTGCATCATTCAACATATTCATTCAAATCCATAACAAAAAAACGTATACTAAAAAATCCTTATATATATCATCATTTATAATTCTTAAATAAAAATAAATAAATACTTCAAAACATCCACATAAATTTTTGATATAGATTACATTATTCCTTGGTCTACAAGTAAATTATTATATTGGGGAACTGAGTTGGGTAACACCCATATTTTCAATATATAAGATAATAAACTCCTTGATAATTTTTCACAATATGACCCTTTTTCCTACATAAATAACTTATTTACATAAATTTCATATATTCATATAGGTTTTATTCTTCCCACGTTTTTGATATGTAGTAATCCATGTATTCTTTCCTCTATGATCATTACAACATGATTTTTTATAAAAATCTATCTTCTTCATATTTGATGTGTCGGGGATCTCACTAAATTTCAAGTTGTTAATCATATATCTTGATAGTTGATTAAGAATAATCTTATCATCCTTTGTAGCTTTCATCATCCCATTTTGATTATCATTAGAAAATATTCCTTCACAATCAACACTGACCAGATTCTTTATGTTTGAAACCATGGACTAAAACTAGAAATCATGGTGTGAGATACAATTATTATAGTGTAAAACCAAATAATAATGACAAATAATTTATAAGATGTTTGAATAATGACACATTATTTAATAAAGGACACATAAAGTTCATCCTAGGTCATTAATAGTCATTTTATATTTAAATCCTTCATAGTGGTTCATGAAGTTTTTGTGAATTCTCAAAGAATATCCCCTAGGAGTGTCAATCTAGGTGTCCAGAAAGTCTCATTGTCATGCACCAGTTCATGATTGAGTATTACTCAATATTTTATTTTCATGTTTGTTACCTAAATGTACATCTTTTCTATAGCCACATCCACATATAGTATCTAGACAGGGGTGTGTTGTTAGAAAACCACTCACTTTATCCTTCACCAAAATCTCAAAAAACAACCATATAATTTAAATCGTTCTTAGACATATATTTAAATACATACCTATAAATATCATTAGAAATATTCCTAGGGATATCAGTAAAGTTTCAATATCATATTTTACAAATTTTGACTAAACATTTCCTTTGATACTGTTGGGAAAAAATTCTTCAAGGTATCATTTAAGCATTTTTGAGGTCGTTGTGTTTGTTGATAGAGCAGACCACGATGTGAATTTTTTTGAAAAAGGGGGTTTATGTGGTTATTTTTTGAACTCCATAGATATTGTTGACAGCCTATATTGGCAAATAATGATGAAAAATTAATGGATGATCTGAAGTCAGTACAAAAATAACAGATCTAAGGTTGTGTCGTTTTCCAGTTTTTGATAAATTTTTGGGCCCCAAAATCGAAAAATGGGGAAACATGTTATTGGAAAATAATTTTGCATGAAATATCTAGGGTGGTTTGGAAACTTGCGTGCAAGGCATTGTTCGGGGTCGGAATGTCGAAATATAGAAAATGTGTGTTTTGCGTGAATGATTGGAATATGTGTGCAAAAGATGGAGTGGCACGGAAGAATCCCGTGTGCAAGGAATGTTTTGGGAGAAGAATGTCCAAAAACAGAAAAGGCCTGAGGTGTGCAAAAAAATTGGGGATTTGTGTGAAAGAGGAGGTTGCGTGAAAGAAACTTTCATGCCCAATTCGACATCAAATGGGGTTCGGCGCGCTCGAATAGGATCTTGCGGGACAAAAGTGGAATCTTCCCCACAGGGGTTAAGAATGCCTATAAATACAAAGTGAGCCCCCCCCCCCCCCCTCATTCAAGAGATCTTGACAGTTAGTGAAAATCCAAGCATTGAATCTCGTAAGAATTTCACACAAATGGAGTTGCGCGAAAGATTTTGAGTTACGTGCAAGTTAAGAACATTGTGCATATGATTTGAGTTTCGTGAAAGATTGAAGTTGCATACAAAGGTTGATTCGCTAAAAAAGATGAATCTTGCGTGCAAGGAATTAAATTTGCGTGAAAGACACAGTAAGGGTTGCACGAAAGATTTGAAGTTTCCCAGTACACTAGGTACAAAGATAGATTCATCTGCGGGTGAATGTGGGACGTCAACAGAGCATCTATCAATAGTTAAGGATAATGATTTTATTATAAATAATGAAGAGACCTAAAGATCTATAAACTATGAGTGGATCTTATGAGAAGAAGTGTACGCACTTCTGTTGAGAGAGTAGTGATCTTTCATATCGTTATTGGTTGTAAACCATAAGGGATAGTGAGTATGCTTCAAACATTGTAAATAGTAGTGCAATTTTAGTGAAGTTGGTACATCATAACGTCACCGGTGTATGCTCCTTAGACGTATCCCAGTAAGGGTGAACCAAGTAAAAATCGGTTTTTTCCTGTCCGTGATTTGATTTTTGTTTATACTTTTCTATGGGAAAGAGATAAAAGAGAGTTTTTCTTAACAGTGAAACAAGATCAATAGGGGAAGTTGTTTTAATCTGTCATACCCTAATTCACCCCCCCCCCCTCTTAGGATATCTAACCTAGTGGACCTAACAGATACCAACTATAGAGAACTAGGATTAACATATATGGATATTCCATTATTTTTTATGATTGTTCAGCACATTACAAAAGTACAGTCTTGAGGACTACAATGGATTAGTGTCATTGGAAACATGGAACAAAATCTTCTAACTTTATGAAATATATTCAATGTTTTCAACAATGATATTACCATTTTGTACTCCTATATATACACTTTCATTGTAACCTCGGGGAAGGAAACGTAAGAAAGGGTGATCTCAGATGCTCAGTAAGGGTAAAAAAGTAATATATTTATGCATAACATGAACATAAGTGTATAAGAGCATGAGAATAACATTATATGATCATACCCGTCATATTAAATATCATAGATAATAATCATGGGATAATGTTTGGTAGTTCATAAGACATGAATCATAAGAAAATAAAGAGAAAGATCCACGAGATAATAACATAGGAATAAACAAAGAATTCAATCATGAACATAAGCATTTCAAATACTATGTCAAGGCTACCAACCAAGACCTTCATATCAGGTTAGGATTAGGATAATAACTCATATACATCTTTCAGGCTTGGGATGACCTCCCATGTACCCTTCCATTTTGAACATGGTATGGCCTCTTATGTACCCTCTTATTACGTACTTAGGATTCTTTACCATTTTAATAAAACATGGTTTTTCAATGAAATATATTTCGGGCTGAAGTAAAAATAAAGTCATATTTTTATAAATACATTTTCTTAATTATTATAAGTAAAAAAGAGTAAAATGGTACAATTACATGAAGATAACATGAATAATCATAGTAGAAGAAAAATCATGAGATTAATTTAGATATGGATCCTAATATTTTATTAAAGAAATTATAATCGTAAACAATATCGATAAATGATTAGATTGTAGTAATAAAATCTTACTACTTTGGTAACATTGAATCATAATAAAAATGAATTAATAACAATAAATATATCTTAAAATACCATGAAAATAATTATAGTAATTATAAAACATGTAAAATTTAATTATATACACATTGTAAAATAATATTCGTGCATAACATTACATGTGTCTCAAAAAAGGAAAATTGAAACAAAATTACTTTACCAATTTGGTATCTTTTGAAATAAAAACACCCTGAAAGAGAGATCATCAAGTGGATATGTAAATACAACAAAATTTAAGGATAATAATAATAGAATACATACATTGGATTTATATAAACCAAAAAATAACTGAGTGGTGAATATGGAATAAGTATCATAGAAATAAAAGTGAAACTAGACATCTCTTTTCTACTTGAGTAACTCTTGAATCATCAGATACATGAAATACTAAAATCAATTAAAACATTTAATATCATGAAATAAATAAAATTCATGATATAATATTTCATAGTGAATTATAGAAACATACCAAATAAGAATAATTTGTGAATATATGCTACTAGAATTTCAATTAGTTGTGACATGACATTTGCGAGGAGAAAATTTCCTGTCCCAAATAGTCCGCAGACAAGACCTATTTCCAATGGTGGTAGAATTTTGTCACAAAACTATTTGGTGGGATTTATTTCCAACTAGCAATAAAATCATTCACAAAGGGCAATTTTGATAGATTGAATAATTCGTCATAGATTCCCTTTGAGTCGATAGTATTTGCAACGAGAATTGAATTTTGTAGAAAATAAATTTCAATGAAAACATTTGTTGAAACAGAATTAATTTTGTCTCTATTATACCATCTCAAAAAAATATCAAGTTTTAACAGGATACTCCACTCTTTTCTTCTTCATCGTCTTTTCTTCCTTCCATCCCTATCCTGATCGTAGTGGAACCCTACTAGAAACCTCGCTTCGTGCAACCCTAGAAAGCTCCGTTTCTTCTTGATTTTTGGGTGATTTCACACCAAATCTCCTAGAGATGGACTCTAATTCTGTCCTTTATTAGTTTATTTGTGTTTTTTCATTATATTGATAAATTGAAAAAACCACGGTTTCAAAATTTAACCCTATTTTGATGATTTTTTTTACATTTAGGGTTAGTCTTAAGTTATTATTCTAGATTTGAGTATTTTGATTATGCACAAATTATTTTAATTTTATTTCTAGTATTTTTGCATAATATTTGATCTTTAAACTGAATAGAATTTTTTTGGGTGTTTAGGCTTGCTGAGAAATTATTATTTTATAATATATGAAATATTTTTATTATTAAAACATACTGGATGTTTATATTTGTTTGCAAATATACTAGTTTCTTCAACATATAGATTTATTTTAATTATGTCCAAGTTTTAGGGTTATCTGGAAAATAATTATATTTTTACCCAATCTGTGTTGCTTATTGTTTTTTAGGTTTTATTATTCCATTCAATTGTTTCCTAGATCCAATTTATTTATTGTGTGCGCATGTATGTATGTATAAATATTTTTATGCCTAAATATTTATTATATTAATTGTTTTTACATGCACACATTATAATAATATTTTTTCACCAATAATATTTTTTTATAATTATATTTGTGTGTGCATAATATTTATTTACAATAATATTTATTTATAAAAATATTTTTTATAATAAATTTTTTTGGAACACGTGCGTATATCTCGGTATGTATAAATATTTGTATGTCTGAATATAATTGATCGATTTTTAATAAGTATTATAAAATTAATTTAAATAAAATTGTTTAATGAAACATTATTTATAATAATTTTGTTTTTTAAAAAATTGTTAAAAAAATTGTATAATTGAAAAGCAATGACAATTTAAAATATTTAATATTTAGTAAAAAAATTTAATAATAATTAGGATAATTTTTTGTAACAGTTTGTAAAAAATATAACAAATATAAATAATTATTATAAATTCGTAAAAAATATTAATTATTAAAAATTTATTATTCATTTAAATAATTTGTAAAAAAATAATTTTTAATATGTAATAATTAATGAGTATTTATTATTAGTAAATTTTAAATATCAGTGATAATTATAAAATTATCATAATTTGTAAAAAAGTTATAATAAAATATTACAATGTTTATAATTCCATAACAATTCATATAAAATGTTGTATTAATTAAATAATTAGTATTAAAATTTTGTATAAATGTTGACAAAACACCTGACTCGCACAACTATGGTAATACATCTATGGTTAAAATTGTTAATTAAAAAATTATTAATTTTAAATAATTGTGAATTCATATTAATTATTAATTCAAAAATATGAACTCAATTTTTTTAAAAAATTATTTATATAAATTACAAGTTCAAGGTAATTGAATTATATTTACGTGTGTGTGTGTTTATATAGATTTGAAATTTTTATATTTGTTTAAAAATGTGTTAGAATATATTTTATGCATTTATATTAATTATGAAATTGTAATATATATATATATATAGTAATTATTAAAAATGTAATAATAATTTAAATAAATTTATAATAACCATTACATAATTTAAACTAATTTAGATAATTTATCAAATTGTAATAATAATAATCATTATATAATAAAATTATTATAATAAAATTGCACTAATAATTTACGAAATTCTGATATATATAGAGATATATATATATATAATCATTAAATAAATTACAATAATTTAATTAATGAATAATAATCATTACATAATAATAACTACATAAATTATAAAAGTTAATAATAATTAATAATAACCATTACAAAATTTATAATAATAATCATTACATAATTAATAATATTCAATACGTAATTATTAATTAATTGTCATATATATATATATAGTAATTATTAATTAATTAATAATCATTTTATATAAATATTTTATTAGTTAAAAGAATCCATATTAATAATTTTTATTAATATTTTAATATATGTATATATAATTATATAAATAATATTAATAAAATATTAAAAATAATACCCCTGTATGCGATGTAACAAAGCAGTCGACCCTTACAAATGTATATTCGTGCCTAGGGTAAACTCGACATAGTGGTGAGAATATTTCTTTCAGATGGATGGAGATTATATAAATAATATTAATATCTATTTTAGCAATCTCTTAATGGTAAGAATATTTGTTTCAGATGGATCGAAATGATCCTCACAACGATTTATTACATTCTCTCACTAATGTCGGACTTCCTTATGATGAGCCCGATTCAGATCCTCCTCCCCAGGCTGGTGCACCTACTAGGAGGGGGCACAGTCTTTCTTGATTACTGATTTCAGATCCAATTTTAGAGAGATGACCATCTATTGATTTTGATCCGCATTTACAGAGGTATGTTAAATTCCTTATTAAAAAATTTATTTTATATTGAATAAGTGTATTAATTTTAATAATAATTTTATGATTATATATTTGTTTCAATTTTCATAGTTTTTTACATTTATCCATTGGTCAGGTTGGTGTTATTCTGAGAAATTATTTTTTTTGAGTAATTGGTGTCGTGGGACCTGGTACCCATCATCATGTGTAACTATATGTTTGACCACTGGATTGTACGTTATTATATAATATATAATTTTTAAAATTTTAGTTAATTACTGACATATTTTTTTTAATTGTCTTGTGGAAATTATTTTCTTTGATTTCTGATAGTCAGAGAGGTCATATCTGAAAGGCATTGGATACTTATATATTTGAGTGCTTTCATCAGTTTCTACACAACATCCAAAAGCGTGATATGTTAAATATTATGCTACTATCATGGACAAGTCTTATGTCTCACATAATCCCATCTATATGTCATCTCAGGTATGGGATGGGTTGTGCTCATTCTTGTTAGGAGAAACTTTTAGGGAGAGATCATTAGTTTGATGTCAAAGCTGGGGGAGTTAAGAGGTCAACCATAAGTTCAAGAGTCGTACATTTTTAATACATCGAAGACATATGGTACATGATATTATTTGTTAATTTATATTTATTTTAACTATAATATGTTTTTATATTATACAATCCACTACTAACCCATCTACTATAAAGTTTAAAGTTTATAAGAAGTTGTATTCTGATCCCCGTATAGGATAACTTGTAGGCGAATGGCATCGCCGTGTTTTTGTTACTGATTTTGTTGAACAATGTCATCAATATTAGTTTTATTACTATTATTATTTTTCATTATATTTAAAGGATACATATGAGGTTGCGACTTCTCATTCACGAGAGAGTCAATATGATGCCAAACAATAAGTCACTACTGATTCGGTTTTCGTTGAGGGGTATTAGATACAGGCGACTTCACAGGGTGATGGGAAAGGTCGAGTGATTGGTATTAGTTCTTGACTGAAACCTATGAGTTATTATGGTACTAGGTAATGGAATAAGATAGCATCAATGGTGATCATGGGGAGTCTCTATAAACACCATCATCTGCTACACATTATCATGAGAGGTTGAGAGCTCAGGATGTGATGATACAGTAGATGCAGAAGCAGAGGGAGGAGGAGTGTGAGGAGTAGGGTCTGAGAGATGAGAAGATGATGGAGTATATACGGTGACTTGCATGTGGCGTTTGTATAGAGATTCATCCCCATGGTCCATTGAGTGATCCTCCTCTATTAGATAACAATTGATGTTTTTTGAATATTTTCATGGTTGTTTTGTAATTTGGTACTATAGACATATTCTATTTGAAATTATGTATTACATTTATGTGTGTTTTAATTTTTTAAAATATTTTTTAATGTTTTTGAATGATTTATAATGTTATTTATTTATAAATAATTCAATTATTTTTTTAAAAAATGTTTATTTTTGATGGATTATTTATCCATCGCAAAAGAGTTTTGTGACGGATCATCATAAAAGGGTTACAAATAATATTTTGGTATTTTTAAAGAAGGAAATTATATCCATCATAAAAAAGGTTATTTATGATGGACACCCATCACAAAAATTCGTTTTCGATGAGAATCCATCACAAATTCAACATCGCAATTATAAGAAACTCCTGTTGTGATAGAAAATATCTCACTGAAATAAAAGTGATGTGAGGAAATCTTTACCTTAAGTTTGAATTTCTTCATACATGTACAAAACTAATGTATAATTAATATAGTATTATTATAAATATACCAACGAACCATTCTCATTTATATCATACCTTATATTATTTTATTATTAATTTATATAACCTGTTTATTACCAATTTCATGTTTAAGGTACATATCGGGTAATAACCACTTTATTTTCTTGTATATGTTTTGACTTTTTATTATTGATCCTCTGGAATAGATAATGATTTAAATATTTTTATAACGTAAAACATGATGTAAATATTTTATATATTCAGTATATAAATATTAAAAATAATCAATAAAATATCAAAATATGAAATGGAATACATTGTTCATTGAGATGGAAGGTCGTGTATACACATAAAGGCTATTTCTGTTTTCATATCATATTGAAAGAAATAAAGTAAATAAAATATATGTTTGTGTGTATATATAAATATTATAATTACAATAGAATTAATATTTTATATATATCATATATGTTTAATAAACCAATCCTGAATACATTCTATGTAAAGTGTGATTGAATCAAGTCGCTTTGAGGTGGTGGTAGTCCACACATCCACAAATAAAGTTTTCATATTCCCAAAAAAATGAAAATCATGATGGTATGTGCTCTATAATAATTAAATAAGTAAAAATATTCCATATATATAATATATATCATAAAAAATATTATGTACATCATTATTCCCAACCATGAGAGCAAATAATGGAAGAGCAAATTACTACAGTTCATGAGACAGTAGTCCTCCGTACACACAAATGTTGATTATGTATCCCATTTGATGGATGTTTGTGAAGTTTTAGGTCATTATATTATCATAATAACATATAATTATGTTGATCATACTTATGGTATTGTATAATATTTATATTATAATAATTTAAGGGTTTGGATAAGGAAAAAAAATGCATGTTGATGAACGTTACCTCTTCTTTGTGTAACTCCTTTTGGTTTTCACCCAAGGGAATCCTTGGTTGTATTTCATCCACAATCTAGTTTTATAGGTTGATATTTTGTATTTTTGGGAACTTATTTTTTTAGTTTTTATATAATACAAATGTATTGAGAGGTGTGAGTAAGTGAGGGGTGAGTGCCTTTTTATAGTAGAGGAGGAGTGACATTATTATAAATATAAAAAGATGGCCACTATTTAGAGGTCATCCATACATCATGTGCCTAAAATATTGATCCCTTTTCTTTTTAAGGGATTATATTGTCCATGTATGGCCAAAAAAATATTTTTTACATGTTTCAAGGTTATTTGGCTTCTTAAGATAATGTTTATCTACTAAATATAATCATTTTTTATTTTATCGCTTGAATTAATTTTAATTCACTTCAAAAATATATTTGGTAAAAAACTATGTTTACCTTAATAAACATTATAATTTATTCATATTCTATATATTTAATACATTATTCTATATTATAAATTCATAATTGGGAGAAATTAATTTAAAATTAATCCCGTAGATGGGATGAGACAATGGGTTTTTAAAATGAACATGTTCAAAACATTGAAATGTTATTATATCCAATTTCAAACTAAAATTTATTCCAATAACATAAATTGTATGAATAGTTATAAAATTTATATAAATATAGTTTACAATAAATTTAAAATAAAAATTAAAAATAAAAATTAATTTTAATAAAATGCAGTTTTGAATCAAGATTCAGTGTTTTTCACAATTCATCAAAAAATGAAACTGCTCAGAATTGTACCAAAAATTCATCAAAAGTAAATTTTTATAGTACTACTTAAAAAATGAATTTTATTTTATAAAATACAATTTATGAATGTTTTTAAAATTATACTTAAAATAGGTTCACCATTAAAAATAGGTAAAATTAACTTTTAGAAGAAAAAATATATCATTATGAAAAAAAAGGATTTATTTTTATCTATTGTCTTGAAAAAACATAATATGAATGTTAAATATTTTAATGAATAATATATATATATATACATATCATTAAAATAATTTATAAAAAATGTTTTAATTAATTTAATGAGGTTAAAAGTGTTTAATTGTAGAAATATATTTTTCTAGGAAAATATTTCCTACAGTTTACAAATGGGTTTTATTTTTCATTTCTAGTTAATTGGTAACCAAATATTTCTTCTTATAAACATGTGTAACCCATATTTTTAGTATTTAATTAATCTTATTCATAACTGTAATACAAATTGCTAGGTAAAAACATTAAAAATATTTTTATAATGATATTAATTGTACATTGTAGTTTTGAAAAACTAGGTCTAGTGTTTTAGAAAAGTTATCGAAGGAACTCATAATTGTGTATAACAAAATAAAAACATATTGTTTCGTGTACCAAAAGCTAATCTAAGTGTTTTTTTCATCGAAATATTGTCATGGTGTTGGGTTTCACACCCCGACCGACACTTCAGTTTAATTTAAATTATTTTGGGTCTTGCTTTTGAGATTCAGTTTGAATCGATTTTAATTTAGAAAAGAAATTGGGTTCTTTTGTGGGAGCGTGATCATGCATGTTTTCCAACATCAATAAATAATTTTATTATTTCGTTTCATTTTATTTTTATATTTTTATTATTAGTATTATTATTATTTGAGTTAATATTTCAATTAAGTTATTATTGTTTAGATTATTTAAGTTAATATTTTAATTTTGTTGGTAATGTTAGATTATTGTTATATTTAAAAAATTATTAATTGATTATTAGTTTTATTAATTTTTTTCGAATGGAAAAAGTTCCATTTATGGTTTTTATTTTATTCATTTTCTCTTTATTTTTTCGATTTTCTAAACCTATATTTTTTTTTCTTCTCTCCCTCTCTTTCTCTCCCCTCCCTCCCGTCATATCCCCCACTAACACTTTGGTCCGTCACGCGACACAATCCCCTCCAAACCCTAGCTGCGGCCTACCCTCCCCTTGCTCCCTTTGATCGGACATCGCCTCATTCATAGGTGAACGAAACCGGTGCAACCCGCCCCTCCTGATCCCGCCTAGCGCCACATCGTCGCACTCCTACTCTCTTCTAGTGTCGCCCCTTTGCCCTCCTGCTCATGTCCGGCACCACCCCGCCAGCCTCCTCTGGCACACCGAATCATCATGTGCCCTCCTTCTTCTATCTTGTTACATGTTTGCATGCCCTACCTTCATCTATAAGGTCTTGCATACCCATCCTTGGTTCACCCAAAGATTTTGTTCCCCTCCTTTTCTCATCCAAAGATCAGGTATGTCCTCCTTTAGCCATGTATTTCTTTTTCCAGCCGGAGTTACAGTGACACCCCCTTTCCTGGCACGGTGCAACCTATGGTAGCCTACTTCAATCTCCGACTAGCCTCTCTGACCCTTCACCGTATGTGTGCTTCCCTCCGACCAGGTTTTCTTCCATTTTTTGGTGGTGTTGTGGTTATGGTTTAATTGCGATGGGTTCAATGTTGAGCATTTGTTTCAATTCCTTTTTTATGGTTTTATTATACTCTTTGTGGTACGTCTGTCATATGATGGGATTTTTGTGCCAAGCATGTGAAGGTTGGTACATAACGGTAGGTGATTCCACGTTTGATTATAAATTGATGAATTAATATGAATGTTTAATTAAATTATTTATTTGGTGAAAAATTAGTTTTTAGCGATTGATGAAGTGATTCAATTATTTAATTTTATACCATTTTTATTTGTTACAGAGTCCACTTTTTGTGAAAACAAGTGTTAAATAATTTATTTTGATTTGTTTTAGAAATTGAGTAATTAATTTTTTAAATATTCAAAATGATTTATTGAACTTCATAGGTGATTTTTCAATTTTTTTAAATGATGAAAATTGTGTGTGGAGAATATTTTAGTGTGTGTTGTATTTTAAAAAGAAACATTTGAATATATTTTTGTGGTAAAACATTGTTGCGCACCTTGTAAATGTTATATTATGTGTGTAATTTATTTATTAAATGGTTTATGTGGTGTAAAATAGTTTTAAGAGAGTGTATTATGTGTTTTATTTTTGAAGTTGTTTGTTCATATAAGATTTGGTGGTGTTTTGATAAAAATCCACATTGTGTCATCACATTGTGTTTTATTAAATTGGGTAGTTTCTTTATTAAAATGTTCAAGTGTTGAGAATTTCATTTTAGAAATTTTTTGGTATGCATTTGATCATAAAAGAGACTTTTGAGTGGGTTTTGAGTGCATGGTCTTGTGATACCTATTTTAAATTTTTTTATAAAAAAATATCAATAGTTTATTAAATTATATCAATGGTGTGAAACTTGTTTGGAGGTTGTTTTAGTGTGTGTATCATTTCAAATGGATCTTGTGTGTGAAACTGGTGGTTTTGGGGTGTGTGGTGTATTTTTTGGTTTGAGTATATGATTATGAAACATGACATGAACTCTAAACCACATGAGAAAAAAATTTGAATCCTGGGTACTAGGTGGGCGGATAAGATCTAGTGTACTAGTGATACAGGAGCGACATTGGCCCAGTTTCACTTAGCTGGTTTGACTATTAAAACACTAAATAAACTTTGGATGATGATTGGAGATCACTAGGTTATGGATATGTTTACCTACTAGTGGCTCTTGGATGATAACGTATGTTGTTGTTTTTCTGTACAATTATTCACCGAGACACGATGTTCTAGGGCCCCACTTCTCGCTAGTATCTTTAGGGCATCTCCTATGATTTTTTCTCCTCCTTTCCTTTTCTCTAACCGTCTACACAGGGTGTGAAATTGGGTTTACCATGAAATCAGGTGTGTGTGTGTGTGTTTTTTTTATATTTACATTGTTTCCTTTAAAGTTTTTTCCATTAAAATTGTTTTTACTAAAAATTGTTTTCACTAAAACTATTCAAGAATTTATTTATTTTCTTTTGATAAACTTCAAACTATATTTTTTATTTTATAACTATGTGTGGAAGCTTTTCTCGGTGTCATCCTACTGCGATATTGGCTAATACCCTACATACACCATTAGGTGTATGTAGATTTTGTTTCTTTTATATTTTAGGTCGAGGCATCAGGCATTGTGATGATGGTCCGAGTTTTATTGGTTTTCTCGTGTACGTTGGTGGTGGAGGCTTGGGTATGTGACTCCACATGTCACATGATGGTTTGAGTTGGAGTTTTTGTTTTCCTCTTTTGTATTATCTTTTGGGTTTTTAGTTTAAGTTGTAAACATTAAATCTGAACTTAGTTTAAGGGTCTTTTTGGTTGTTTGATTTTAGTATTAATTTACTCATCTTGTTGTCTTTCTATATTTATCTATTCGAGTAAATCGTTCCCAAATTATATTTATGATACCTGGGAACCTATGCCAGCCTATGGGGATGGGGAACACCCTTCGGGCCTTTCCATGGACCGAGTCGGGTGCTGGGTCGGATGGAGACTCAGCTTGGTTCATGAAAAAATGGTATCATAGTAGGTTTTGTTCTTATTATTAGGAATATCAAGTAGATCAGGGATAAGATTGTCGATACTCAAGGGGTAGGTTCTGGAATAGCATCATGACCTCTTTCTCATTCTGATCCTTGAGTAACCAGGGGTAGTCCAAGATTTATGTTTTTATATTAGGTCTTTGTGGATGGGGGATGATAGTAGGAGTAAACCAGTACTTTTCACGGACTCACATGGTGTAGTGACCCATGTGATGCCCGAGAGTACAGTTTGACACTCCTAGTGGTTGGCACTTTCCTAGGGCATGGTTTTCTAAATCATGAAGTTGAATTGGAAATTACCACTAGTTCTCTGTCTAGGTTTTTTAGTGTTAGTGATGCCTTGCTTCAGTACTCAGTTGGTGCGAAGAGGGTTTTTTTAAGGAAATTGGTCTTTGGGGTTGCTTTTATTTTTTATTGGTGTGTGTTTGGTGTGATTTTTGGGGTTTGTTTCTCTTGGAGATTGTTCTTGAAATTTGGTATTTGATTTTGTGAAGTCGAATTTCTAAAATAATGTCTTGATTTATTTAAAATTGATGTGATTAATTTTGGAATTGGGAATCATTTTAAAAATTTGTCTTGGAATTTTTGAAAAGGTTTTGGAAAAAGTAATTTTTCAAATATTGGGAATTTTTTTTAAAGAATAAGAGCTTTATTTTGTCCAGTGGTATTTCTATGGGTGCTCATGTGTGCATGTAGATGTGATTAATGGACATTCGGTGGATCATGTAGACGGGTGCCGGAGTGGCACGAAAATTCATATTTGTGGGGAATTATGGAATATCAGTGTTGAGTGGATGATTTTTAATGCTGGTTCATGTTTCATGAAAAGTGTTTTTCTGTAAAATGGGTATTTGTGCTTAAATGGTTTTGGAAATTGGAAAATGGTTTTGATTCTGGAGTGAAATAGATGGGTTCAAAATTGCTATTGGGCTTTGTTTTGTTGTGCTTGGTTTTTCAAGCGGGTGTTTTTCATTGAAAAATAATTGACATTTTAGATTGGAAATTTTGTAGTTGTGTTCGAATTGTGGATGTTTGTTTTGTCAGGTTCTTGATTTTTTGGAAGGTTATTTTGTGTTTCTTGTTTGGTACATTCCCCCTATAACAGTCTCATAGGTTTTTAGAAGGTCTCTCAGTTTATGGCTCAGCCTTGACTCCCAGGGGAGTGGCTGAGTTGGGTTCTCCTCGGTTGTGTCGACTTTTTGTAGATGTCAATATCGGTTGAATATCATTGAATTATTTGGGAAAAATAGGATTGTATCCAGTGTTTTAGGAACTCCAAATGTTGTGTAGTCGTTTGTTGTATCAATTATGTTTGGAAGTGTGAGACTACACCAGAAAACGGTGATCATTCGGTTTTCATTGTGAATGGGGATGTTGTGAGAGATCCTCAAGACTAGCTACATCTTGTGGTTGTACCTCAAGAAGTGAATGCGAGGGAAAGTAGTGGATCTCATAGGTTCTCGACCAGTCAACTGGTGGTGATGGAGCTGTGTCGAAATTTCTAATAAGCTAGTTTTATATTCCCCAAAGGTTGTGTGGAAAAATTATTTTAAAGATCATAATAGTTTTTGGTTTTGTTCATATTGTGGTAAGTGCAGGTTCCTCCTCTGACGAGGAGTTTTAACTAAAGGGACTTGTTCTTGGAGTTCTCATTCTGTCAGTTTTGTGTCCCGAGTTTGGCTGGCCACTCAATCTCCTATCTCTAGTGTCATCAGTCAGGCTCTCTAAGTCACTCGTTGTAATTATCATTGGGTATGTTGACGGAGTGGCCTCATGGGACATGAGGAGAAGTATGCATGTTGCTTTTCCAGTAGAAGAAGTTCTAGACAGAGGTGGGTTTCTTATAACTATGAGACAGTAGATGCTTTAGATATCAGGGCCCCCACCATAGGTCTTAAGTTGAAGCTTGTACGCAGTCAAAAATTGTTGGAAGTGGGATGAGATCAGTCATACATAAGTCCACAGAGTTAGGATGGGGACTGCATAAATTTCCTTATTCCGGTATCATATTATAAGGCTTCATTTTTGTGAGGGTCATGAAGCCCTCATGTCCTCATTGTTGTCTTAATTTATGGCAGTTCCACTTTGGCCATAATGTGTTTCGGAGAATCTGTATTCATGTAAAGCCAGTGGGTGTGCCATGTGAACCTTCTTTGTGGTCGGTTATGGATTGAAATTGCACTCGTTTCAGATATTATTTGGTCTTGTGGGATTGATGTGCGCCTGTCCAGTTTTCCACTACGTTAGGGGTTTCTGCTATCAAAACAATCTCGTGTGGTAGAGTG
Source organism: Viscum album (assembly GCA_963277665.1). Classification (NCBI taxonomy): domain Eukaryota; kingdom Viridiplantae; phylum Streptophyta; class Magnoliopsida; order Santalales; family Viscaceae; genus Viscum; species Viscum album. Next base: position 1,474,138,992 of record OY728158.1, read on the forward strand.
TTTTCCACTGTGGGAATTTTTTGTGCAAGTTGGCATGTGTTGGTGGGTTCGTGATGAATAGATCAGTTCGTATCTCTCAAAATAAAAGGATAATGATATACGGATGTCGGGGTGTTTGTAAAATTCTAAAATAGTGGGGAGACCCATTGTGGGTCCCACCGACATCCCCTCTTTTGTTGGTCTAGTTAAACATAGGGAACTTGGAGGGTCAAGCCGGTGTTAGAGGTTGTTTGGGTTTGTGAGTCCTTTTGGTTTGGAGAACGAGTGTTTGATGAGAACCCTAATATGTTGGGGAGACCACCATAGGACGGACTTGTGAAAAAAAACTCTATTTTCAAAGTGCACTTGGTGAAGCAACCCCATACTTTTTCTTCACCCAACCTGGACCATGGTGATTGGTTAGCTTGGGTAGTGGGTCACTTGATGAGTGTTCTTTGAGATCTCGAGTGGCCCTGTTAATTCCTAAGTTAGGGGTCGGGGTGTTCCATGTTGTAGTTTTTTTTGGAGGTGAAGTCCTTGTTGTTGGATATTTTTTGTGGTGATTCTAGTTTTGAGATTTTTTATGTTTCGGATCATAGGTGTTTTGAATGTTTGGTCTTCGAGTAGTTGAGTTTCTATTTTAAGTATCTTCACATTCTTTCTTAAAATCATGGGTTGGTCAGTTCTTTTGAGACATTCTAGGGGAAGAAAATGTCATGGTGGGGAGAATTGTCACTCCCCGACTGACACGTCATTTTAATTTAAATTATTTTGTGTCTTGCTTTTGAGATTTAGTTTGAACCAACATTAATTTAGAAAAATAATGGGTTCTTTTGTGTGTGCTACTGTACACGTTGTCTATCCTCAATAAATAATGTTTTTATTTTGGATTGTTTTATTTTGTTAGTTTTATTATTATTATTATTATTAATTGATTTAATATTTCAATTGTGTTATTATTGTTATGATTATTTCACCTAATATTTTAATTTAGATAAGAATTTATATTTTTGATATAATTATAAAATTAATAATTGATAATTAGTTTTAATAAATATTTTTAGAATGGATTAAGTTCCATTTTTAGGTTTTGTTTTATTTATATTTTCTTCTAATTTTATTTCTATTATATTTTTATTTTATTTTTTTCTCTTTTTTCTTCTCTCCCTCTCTCCTTCTCTCCCCTCTCTCTCGTCAAGTTTTCCTCCCCCCCCCCTTTCGTTCTTCGCATTGCACAAGCCCCTCCTAACCATAGTCATGGACTACCCACCCCTTGTTACCTCTGGTCGGCCATCCTCCTCCTTCTCTAGTGAACCAAACCAGTGTGACCCTCCCCTCCTGCTCCCATCCGGTGCTGCCCCATCGCCCTCCTACTCTCATCTGGTGTCACCCCATTGCCCTCATACTCATGTATGGTGCCACCCCACCGGCCTCCTCCATCGCATTGAATCGTTGTGCACCCTCCTTCTTCTATCTGGATACCTGCGTACATTCCCTACCCTCATCTGGTAGGTCCTGTGTGCCCATCCTTGGCTCAACCAAAGATCTGTCCCTCCTCCTTTGTTTGACCAGTGATTCGGCAACACCTCCATCACATGTGTGTTTATTTTTCCAGCCAAAGTTCTAGAGACACCCCCTTTCTAGGCACCACACAAGATCTGGTAGCTTTCATCATGCTCTATCTAGCCTCTCAGACCCCTCATCGTTGGTGTGCTTCCCTCTGACCGGTTTCCAGTTTTGGTGATGTTGCGGTTATGCTTTAGTTGTGATTGGTTTAATCTTGATGCATTTATTATAATGCCTTGTTTTAGGGGTTTATTATACCCCATTTGGTGTGTTTTTCATATGACGGTAGTTTCAGGGCCAGCTCATGAAGGTTACTACATAACAGTAGGTGGTTCCACGTTTGATTATTAATTTATCAATTAATTTTCATGTTTAATTACATTTTCATATTATTTAAATTATTTTTTTGGTGAAAAATAAGTTTTTAGTAATTTCCTAATTGCTTCTCTTATTTAATTTTGTATCATTTTTATTTTTTATGGAGTCCATTTTTTGTGAAAACTCATGATAAATCATTTATTATTATTAGTTTTCAGAAATTGATTAATTAATTTATTAAATAGTGCAACTGATTTATTGAACTTCATAGGTGATTTTTCAATTTTTTTTAAAAGATTTGAATGGGGTTTGGAGAATATTCTAGTGTGTGTTGTATTTTAAAGAGAATCATTTGAGTGTGGTTTTGTGGTAAAACATTATTGAACACCATGGAAATATTCCATTAAATGTTTAATTGATTTATTAAATGGTTTATATGTTGTGAAAGTAGTTTTAAGAGATTTTATAATGTGTTCCATTTTTTTAAGTGGTATGTTCATATGAGATATGGTGTGGTTTTGATGAAAATCAACTTTTTTTCATCAAATAGCATTTTATTAAATGACATAGTTGGTTTATTAAAACGTACAAGGGTTGAGAATTGTGTTGTAGAAATGTGTTGGTGAGAATTTGATCATAAAAGGGACTTTTGAGAGGGTTTGGTGCAGAAGTTCTTGTGATACACTTTGTACATTATTTTATAAAAAAAATCAATAGTTAATTAAATTATATCAACGATGTGAAAATTACATGGAGTACGTTTTAGTGTACATATTATTTCAAATGGATTTTGTGTGTAAAAATGGTGGTTTTGGTGTGTGTAGTGTGTTCTTTAGTTTTAGTATATGATTATGACTTATGAAATGAACTTTGAACCACTTGAGCACAAATAAAAAAGCCTAGGTACTAGGTGGGTGGACTGGATCTAGTGTGCTAGTGGTACGAGAGCATCATTTTCCAAGTTTGAAATTGCTGGTTTGACAATTAAAACACTAACTGAACTTTGGATGAGTATTGGAGACCAATGGGTTATATATGTGTTCCTCTACTGGTGTCTCGTGCATGAGAATGTATGTTGTAGTGTTTCTATACCATTTTTCACTAAGACATCATGTTCTAGGGTCCCACTTCTCACTAGTATCATTAGGGCCTCCCCCATGTTTAGTGATCCTCCTCTTATTTTCTCTCACCATCGGCACACAGTGCAACATTGGGGTTACCAAGAAAGCAAGAGTGTGTGTGTCTGTGTGTGTTTAAATTTAAGTTGTTTCCTTTAATTTTTTTCCATTAAAATGGTTTTTATTAAAAATCATTTTCACTAAAAATGATCAAGCATTTATTTATTTTCTTTTGTTAAACATGTAACTATTTTTTTCATTTAATAAATATAAGTGGAACCTTTTCTCAATGACATACTACTAGTATCTTGGCTAATGACTTGCATACACCTTTGGGTGTAGGTAGATTTTGTTTCTTTTGTATTCCAGGTCGAGGCATCGTGAGTGGAAATGATGGTCTGAGTTGTATTGGTTTTCTCACACAGGTTGGTGTTGGTGTCTTGGGGATGTGAATCCTCATGTCGCAAAGAAGTTTGAGTTAGAGTTTTTTTCCTCTGTTTTAGTCTCTTTTGGGGTTTTAGTTTAAGTTGTAAACTTTAAATCTAAACATAGTTAAAGGCCATGTTTGGTTGTCTGATTTTAGTGTTAATTTATTCATGTTTTTGTTGTTTTATATTTATCTATTCGGTTAAATCATTACCAAATTATATTTCTGATACATGGGAACTTGTGGCAGCCCGTGGGGATCGAGAACGCCCTTCAGTCCTTATCGTGGACTGGGGCGGGCACCGGGTCGAATGACAACCAGACTTGGTTCGTGAAATTGTGTATAAAGAATGAATCACATTTTGATTTCATATAACATAAGCTATATTTCTAGTTGGGTGAAATGAAAAATATCAAAAAGATTAAATTAATCAAAAATAAATTATTCATGAGAACTCAATGTGTTACAATCCTTATAATCCAATGAACTCTCACCATTTGAATCCCTTTGGCAGTGCATAGACCATGTAATATCTTTCAATGTAGGGTAAGTCATAACACCACAGTAAGGTATAATTTTTTTGACATCTAGGTTTGGGGAGATGGATGGTGGGATGGTGGGATTTTTCCTACAATATCACAAAGATATGGATAGAGTAGTTGTTTTAGTTTTTTTATCCTTTGTAGTTGGACTAGTCTCTTGGAGATTATTTTTCTACCACTTTATTTTTTTCAATTTTGGTTTTCTATATCTATTATGACCTATATATTTTTGTTTTCATCTATTTTTTATTTCCTGATTTTTATATATATCTTTTTGTATGTTTCATGTCGGTAAAAACCATTTCCTTTATTTTTTTGATGTCTTGGTGCTAGTCTCAATCCCATGGGGATATAGAACACCCTTCAGGTATGTGTAAATGTTATTTAGGTACCAGTTTGAGAGGGTATTTGGGTTGGGTTTATCAAAATTTGTTATAAGAGGTAGGTTTTTTCTCTAGGGTACTTGTCTTGGAACATCTGGTAGACTAGATATGGGATTTTCAAGACTTGAGAGGTAGGTTTCATTGAGGTCCTAGCCAACTCTTTCTATGATGACACTCAATTTACCATGGGTTATTGGTATTTTTTCTCCTATTTTAATTTTTTGAGCATAATATTAGTTTCTACTTATGCGTTTTCTATTTTGAACTAAGATTATTCTATGTTTCATCATTTCATTGGTTTCGGTGTGAAGTAGTATGCCTCTCACACATTTTACACAGGTTCCCCAGGAAGGTGATGTTGAGGCTCATCATGAGAATCCTTCAATGGATGATAATTTTATCAACGCTATAATATAGGATGTTTTTGATGTCGATCATAACATACTAAATGTATAGAATGTAGTTATTAAGGTATATATAAGACCTGTAAGAGATATAAATAACTTCATGGATACACATGAGAGTATCAATTTTAAGTTTCTAATGTTCCTACATTAGTGTATTAGTAAACAATGGTGGGATTCTATGGTATATAGGGATAGTCATGTGGTATTGTACTGCATGGGTTTCAAGACTCTCTTCCTCCAATAGTTTTTTCTAATGTAACTGATGATGGTGAATCCTCTTGAGTTTATCTCCCTAAAACATAGAGAAAATTTGGTGTTAGTGTGCACCAATCGGTTTGCTGAGCTAGTTCATTTTTTCACTAAAGTATATAAAGAATAACCACTTGAAAGATCATAAGTACATATAGGGTTTCCAATGGGATATTAGATCATATATATTATGTGAAATCACTCAAATTTTATAGTGAAATTAGGAAGGTCCATGATGGAAGAGATGAATATGGCATGAAATGTTTGATATTTTACCTCTTCTTTTCCACCAAGTGGAAGCTTCAGTGGTTCCCCATGGAAGAAGAGAAACGATTAGGATCATTGCAGGAGTGGTGGGGGTTATTCTTAGTGGTAGTTATCCACTACTCCTTCAGTTATAGATTTTAGTTTTCCCCTGAATACTATCAGTGTGTCAAGGTTAGACAGCCACACATTTTTGTCCTTCACCTATAATTATGTTCACTAGTTGTGGACGTTATGGTCATTTATAGTGTTTCTTCTAGGATATGTCTACTCCTTCATATGGTTTGGGATCATGGAATCTAAATTCTAAAATAGTACAGTCATATGATTCAAAGACTACAAGTTTCTATCCACATTCCTTAGGACTGAATCACCTTCATGTATTATATGAGTTTCTAGAAAAGGTAGATGTCGGTATAGTGAAAGTGAGAGGTACCATATTTATTTCATCTTCTGTATTAATTGATTTATTTGATATTCTTTATTCCCACATGTTTATATCTATCTATATTAATGATATTATTAAACTTACAATGGATCTCACGTAATTTGTTATGAAGATAGAGAAACCTCTAGGGAATATGAATGGTTGGGGGTTTCAGCATCCTTGTGCCATATCAATTGAAGATGCGGAGTTATTTTTTTCATTTTCTTAATCTAGATCTATTTGATATAATAATCTGGATGGATGGTCTTGTTGATCATTATACTAAGTTTTATTGTTATCATTTGTGATTCTCATTTATTATGTCTAATGGTATATCATGGGTGTTTTAGGGTGAGTTGGTTATGAGGTTTGTACATATATAACCTTCATGTTTAGAGCTCAAGATATTTTTGTTCATTGTAGTAGTGGGGACTGATGAAATTTATTTTTCTATTGATCTTCCCACTATTTTTTGGGATTTTCTTATGTTTTCCCAAATTATTTCTCTATTCTTAATCTAGAGTGAAAATTAGACTTTAAAATTGACATTGTTCTAGGTACACATCCAATTTCGACACCTTTTCATCTTATGGAACCAGTGGAGCTAAAATATCTCAAGAATCAGTTTTATGATATAATGTCGAGTGGTTTTTTAACCCTAGTGTTTGTCCTTGTGAAGCCCTAGTTCTCATTTCCAAGAAGGTGGTTGGTTCACTCTTATTGTGTGTGGAATATCAAAATTTAATCTAGTTAAATGTTAAGAATAAGTAACCTTTTCTTCTTGTCGGTTAATTATTTGATCAATTAAAGGTGGAAAATGGTTTCCAAATTTCGATATTCCCTTGGTTATTATTAGCTCAAAATTCTAGTGTCTCGTAAATAAAAGATAGATTTCATAAGAAGGTATTTCCATTTCAAATATCTTTTGATGATATATGGACTGAAAATTTATCCTAAGGTTTTTATAGATTTTAAGAATTAGATACTCCATCAGTATCTAGAAACTTTGGTGGTAGTGTTTTTTATGGAATTTTGGTTTCATTATAATAAAAATGCTTTCATGAGAACAATCTATGTTTGGTTCTATAAATCCTAATAATTCACTATTCGTATAAAAATATTTATAAATTAACTTTTTTGATCCATGAAGTGAATTTAAAGGGGTAAATAATTTCACAGCATGGATTATCAGCTGATCCTAAGAAGTTGATGGTGTTTTTTCATGGGAACAACCACAGAATTTCTTTGAGATTAAGATCTTCCTTAGTCTTTCTGGATATTATTGATAGTTCTTTAATTAATTCCCAATGGTAGAATCACCATTTAAAAATCATTCTAGGAAATGGTTGAAATTCACATGGGATGCATAGAGTCATTCTTATTTCGATGAGATGAGAGGAATTATATCATTGGTTCCTATTATGATCTTTCCTGAACCTAAAAAAGGGGTGTGTGGTTTTATATTACACTTATGGTGCTGGTTTGGGTGTGCTCATGCAAGATTATCATGTGGTATCTTACTTCTCTCATCAACGTTGACAACATGGGAAAAATTTTCCAACTCATGATTTAGAGCATACTATAGTTATGAATGTTCTTAAGTGTTTGTGGAAATATCTTTTTTGGGAGATATTCACCATTGTTTTTTACCATAAGAATTTGATATATATCATTTCTCTGAAAGTCTTCAATCTCATATAGAGATTGTTGGTCAAATACCTTTAGACATTTGACTACGATATCACTTATACATCGTGTAAGGGGAATATCGTGACATGCGCTCTTATTAGGAAATTTTTGTCACAACAAATTCAAGAATTGGAGGAAGAGTGGAACACTATGGTTCTGTTTTCTCTATTGCATCTAGAAACATAGGAGGATGTTTATGGTATGTTTTTAGCCTATGTTCAATTATCATCATCTCTCCTTCATTATATTCTATAGATTCATTAGTAGGATGATGAGTTTAGAGGAATTCAGAAAACCCTATATGGTGGGTAGATAGTTTCTAGTAGGTCTCTTACTTTATATTATATTTTCAATTTTAACAAATTTTCTATCAACCAAGCATTATTGTGGAGCTCAATTTTTATATTTTCATAGTTCATTGTGGGTAGTTCATTTAAGAACTAATTATATGTATTGTGAAATGATATGTTATTTTTTTGGCTAGTTATGAAGCGTTCCATTTCTGATTATGTGTTTCATTGTTACACCTACGAAATGATAATGGTAGAGCATATGAAACCTTCGGGCTTACATCAACCCCTTCTGATGTCGGTTTGGAAATGGGATGTGGTATATATTGATTTTTTTTGTCTGATTACCATAGACTCCTCACAGAATGAATATTATATGGTTAGTTTTTTATTGGTTAACAAATTTGGATCAATTTATTCACATCAAGGACACCAAAATAGTTGATGATTTGGGTAATATATATGTGTATCAAATTATGAGGGTACGCGGGGTTCCTTAAAATGTTCTTTTAAACTTGGATCCAATGTTTTCATCTAGTTTATGGAGGAGTATCCAAGAGGTGATAGAGACTTAGGTCTGGTTTATTACATGTAATAATCCATATAGAGATCGGCAGATGGAGCATGTAATTCATATTTAGGAGGGTATGCTTCATTCATATGTCACGGATTTTGGTGGATAGTGAAATAACCATCTAGAACTGGTTGATTTTTCTAATAACACTAGTAATCATTTTTCAATTAGAGTGGATCATTTTGAGGATTTTAATTTTCTCAAATGTAGATCACCTCTTTTTCGGGAGAGGTGGGAGAATATTTTTTGTTGCGACTATATTTGGTTTTGGAGATGTTTGAGAGGATTCAAGATATATTTTGGTGCCCTATTATAGCTCAGAGTTGATAGAAATATTATGGGGATTATTGGAATCATCCTTGTAGTTTTCCATAGGTGATCAAGTTTTCATAAAAGTTTATCCTCACATGGATCATCGTCATCTTAGAAATTTGGGAAATTTGGATATCATATGTGATGGCCCATTTGAGGTCATAGAGTAGATTGTGTAAGTTTCTTATTAGTAGGTATTTCTAGTTCATTAGATGGGAATACATGTTGGTTTACATATATCGGAGCTATATAATTATCCTCTTGTCCCTATCACATTATGATATTGAAATAAATTTAGATATAGCCATATGTTCTTATTGTGGAGAAGTGAGTAGAGATCATTGAATCTCAAGTGAAAGTATTTAGTGGGAATTCTATTCTGTTGTTCATAGTGTTATAGTGGAATGGGTCAAATTATCATGAGAATTGGGAGTGTGATTCATTGATAATGGATCATTGGTCTCACCTATTTACTAGACTACATTCTTCCACATGGCTTATGGGGGATGACAATTATTATTAGGGGGAGTTTGTAACATCCCCATACTATCTTTTAGATGATTATATTCTCTTTAATTTTGAACTCTTTAATTGAGCATGCCTTGGGACTCCAGAAGTTAGAGAGCATGTTCTGGATGAAATGAACTATAGTTCATGGATGTATATTTTTTTTATTTAATGTTGTTTGAGCATTTACATGTAATAGAGTGGTGGGGTTCTCTATGAGTTTAGAGAATACATGATGTTTTTGGGGGGGGGGGGTTTATAAGAATATGTTGTGTTTGTAGAATTTTGGGTGATTACATGACATGTAAGTGGATTACACATTGTGTATTTGATCTCCAGCCACATGTCATGAGTACAGTATATAATATTAAAGGTTACACAACTTTTAATGTTAAAAATATGGTTTTAATAAAAAGGTTATGGGTTTTCCAGCATATATGGTCCTCATGGAATAAAGGACGTTGAAATGGATTAAATGTCATGTAATCATTACATGTTGGGATTTTAGTTCGTTGAATGATTGATTTATATTTTATTCATCTTCATTATAATTTTCAATCAATCTATATCTCTTCCTTAGGGATTTTGGGATCCTTCGCTCCTTTAAATTTTATTTTTTTGGAATTTTATGGTTAGGTTTGTGTGTGGTGTATATCTACGTAGGATAATCCCTCTTATTATTCATTTCATTTGATCATAGTAACCCTATTTCACTATATATTTACGTATGTTGATCCAAAATGATGACACTTCCTGTTTCCTTCCAGATCTTTTGTGTGATCTTTTTCCAGTGGCTAACCCTTTTGTTGGTTGTGGTGCAGTATGTGGGTTCCTTGTGTTATGGGTTCTTTATTACTATTCATGAACCCTATATTTAATTTAATCAATTATGTGTTTTTTAGATTTATTCTAGGTCCTCTGTTATCATTGTTATCTTCCACTAATTTGTGTCTCCCTTTGTGAGTATGTTTGACCCGAGTTTAGAGGTATGTTGTTTCATCTATAGCCTATGTTTTTGAACTATATTTCTATAATTTTTATGAATTTTTTCATAAATGAAATTGAATTATTTAATGATTTGATCTATGTTTGTGGAAATAGGTTTTTGATGAAATGTTGTTTTCCCGTGGTTTTGGTAAATTAAACGGTATTTTTAGGAAATTTGAAATTGTTTTGTGAAATGGTTTTCAAAGAATGGTTTTGATGAAATTATTTGATTAAATTGTTTGATGAATTGGGTTTAAAATATAGAACATAATAATCCCTATGTACTTAGGTGGATGGTGTAGTAATAGTCATTGACCGCTATCATGGGGTTTATTCATGGGGTGTTCTTCTACTCTCTAGGCCTATTGTTCTAGGGAAATTTTAGACCTGTTGGTGGGTCCACTTTCTAGGGTGTTCCTATACTATCAATAATTTATGATTATGTCTAAAGACTTGATGCAAATGTGATTGTCTGTGTTAGTTATGATTTCCCTAGCTATCCTGACATATAGAGACCATTAGAGTGATGTTACTTATGATTTCATTTGTAATATTTTTTGTGCTGACATGTATTTGAGATGAAATGTGATGGATTTTTTGTTTTGATATATCTACATTGATATATGTATATCAAATTCTTTGAACCTGATTTACCTGCATTATTTATAAATGTGTAAATAGGGGGAAATTAAATTGTTTTTCCATTATTTTGATGTAAAATTGTTAAAATGTATATCATTCCTTATTTTTGTTAAATATGGGCATGTTTGGATTATTTTAAAGAGATTTTTTATTGAAGACCTGGGTGGGATCCAACTATTCTTATTAACTCACACCTTGCATGCTCCTTCAGTAGTGCGTAGACCATGATATGTATTTTGATGTTGGGAAAGTAAAGGATCTTTTGTGAGGCAGTGAGTTATTTTATTTTGGGTTTAGGTAGCTTAATGGTGAGATGGGGGATTTTTCCCATGCTATCACATATAAATAGTTTGAATATCTATTTTAGTTTTTTCATCCTTTTCAGTTGGAAGTTTCTCTTAGAGATTGTTTACCTACTATTTTAGTTTTTTTCCTTCTATTATTATCTATATTTTAAGATATAAAAATTAATGTTTTTCAACATTATATCTTTATGTATCTATATATATGTCATTTTTTCTCCTTCACATTGGTATAAATCATTCTTAGTATTTTTTTGATTCCTGGGAGCTAGTCATAAACCTATTGGATCAGTAATTCCCTTCAGGTATGTGGCAATTCAGGTCGGGTACCAGTTTGAGAGGGTAACCAAGTGTGGTTCATCACAAAAGGTAAGATATAAAATTATATATCATCCTTAAATAATGATAAATATGTCATTAATATATTAATTATGTAATTATATAACTTATATTTTTCTTCATTATCTTCTATGTAAAGCATTGGTGAAAAACAAATCACATCGTTTCATGAGGTAGTAATTTTTCGTACGCACGAGAAATAGTATAATATCTCCAATAAAATGGAAATTAAAAAAGGAATATAAGATATAATTACTTCAGAGGTATAATAATGTTATAAATATAATATATATTCTTTATATCTATCATCATAAGAATCTATGAGAGGTGGTAATGGAAAAAAATGACATCAGTTCGCAAGGTGGTAGTCCAATGTACACATGAACAATAATTTCATAATCCATTTGATGGAATATGAGATAGTTGTAGGTTATTCCCTTAACATAACAACATCTAATTATATTTAATATAATTATTAAATTATAACATAGTGGTATAATATTAATTGAAGGATGTTGAGGAATAAATATAACAAAAACACATGTTGATGAATTTTACCGCTTTTTCAGGTGTCTGGATTATGTTTTCACAAAAAGCCTTCGTTTGTTAACTTTATATCAAAAATAAGGTTTATAGGATGATTATATGACAGTTAATAATTGTTTTTTGTTGGTATTTGATGATACAAAAAGTTTTTTTAGGTGCCAATAAGATATTAGAGGGGTAAGCTTCTATAAAAGGGAGAGAGGTCACACTTGGTATTTTTGAAAAGAATTACGTTCTCAAACATTTTTCATATGTAAAAAAGGTCCCAAATGTGAAAACTATAAAACTATAGAGGTATAATGGTTGTTATATTTCAATCCAATAGTTTTTGGACAAGTTTATAGTTCATTTTAACCAATATATCTTTAGTCTAGCCCACCGGTAAAACCAATTTTACCTTAACAGTAATATTTAATTTCTATTGTTTTTTCTATTCGTTCTAGTAAAAAATATTCTATACTCATTAGATAATATAGATTATTATTATTAAAACTATGGAATATATTTTTTGAAATTAAATTTACATAATTGGTAAAATATAATTTGATATTAATTCCAGAGACTTGATGTGAAAGAGAGTTTTTAGAAAGAAAATGTGAAAAATTTTACAAAGTTTTTATACCAAGATTCAATATGAAAATTATTAAAATGACCATGATTGGATTAATTATTGTTAAATTGAACTAATTTTACTACAAAAAAAATTTGAAATATAATTTAAAAATATATACTATTTAAAAAAATCATTTGTCAATTAGAACTCGTTATTGTTCACTATTTGTCAAAAAAATAATATTTTCATAAAATTATCAACAATTCACCCTAAGATATTTTTTGTATTATTATTTGAAAAATGTTTTTTATTTTATCACATTAAATTTATAAAATTTTTATAAAATAATTTTAGTCTAATTTCACAAAATGAAATAAAACATCTTTTTCGAAAAATAATGTTTTTAGGAATCAATTGGATTTACTCACATTCCATATCCAAAAAATGAATAAAATTAATGTTAAACATTTTCTTGAATATATAATATATAAATATCCTTAAAATATTTCAACAAAATTAATTTTTTTAATTTATTGAGCTAAAATGTGTTTGTGCATAGAAAAAAAGTTTTTCAAAATAAGAATTTCATTATTTTCAAATTGTTCTTATTTTAGTTTATAATTAATTGGTCAACAAATAATTAATATTATATAAATTTGTAAGACATATTTTCATAATATAGTTAATCACATTAATACCCTCCATTATAACATCTTTGTGGCAGCTGTATTAATATTTTAATATTACGCCGCGTTTCGTTTAAACTCTGTGTTGTGTCTAACACAAGATAAAATAGGTATTTCCTATAATGTGAGCTAAAGTAGGTGTTTCATGAAACACAAGAGAACCTCAGGGTTGTATATAATTAAAGATAAATGAAGTTTTTCTTATAATGAAAAATAAAAAAAAGATTAAATTAATTTTAAAAACTATATTTCATAAAATGTCTAGGTGTTACATTCTACCCCCCATAAAATTACTTTTTTCTTAGAAATTCATCTTGGTCATCAAGAGTTTAAAATTTGAAAATTCATTCATAAAAACCCACATATTAAAAAGGTGGTTTAAAAAATAAACTTGAAAAGGATAAAGGGATGTGAAAAATTCATATGGAATAACACTATTTGGTTTACAAATAGGAGAATATATATGGGAAGTGAGAACATAAACATATTAGAGAAAACTAACACCCAAATACCGATGAAGAGTGATAGAGAAAATTTAACATAAGAAAGTGTGTGATCCAAATAAGGTTAATGACCAAAAATATATACACCAAATATTCATGAAAAATGTCAATGATATCATCAAAAATGATTTTAACATGATGAAATTTTATTTCAAGACACTTTTCCAAAAATATTAATAACATTCATGATAATCTATACTTTATTTCATTTAATTTCAGGAGAATAATCTCACCCTTTGGTTGTTCCTTGATCAATTTCGTCATTATCATTTACTCCACTAAATTAAGGTTAATTTTTTATTAATAAATAAATAATGGATTATTAGATTCTTAAATAGAATGATAATTCATTATATCTATCATTAGTTATCAACACAACAAAATGATTAGCAATGGTTATCCAATATGGATAAATATTCATATTGTAAATTAATTTGTTAATATCTAAAACCTTTCCAAAGTTTTAATTTAACCATTCCATAAATTTTTAACCTTATGACCATTATAAAATATTAAAATCACAAACATTAGAAAAGGGTCACTAAATTCCTAAAATGAAATCATTATTAATCAACATATAACATAAAGTGGATCTTGATTGTCAAATACATACTTTTTGAATAACATCATCATGTATTCTATTAAAACATGATAATAATATGAATTACTATAAAACCTTATAAAAAACATGAATGATTCCTTACTCCTTAAATAAAACACATGTTATGAGATATATTCCTTAAATACAAAAATATTTTAAACTCCATCAATGATAGAATAAACCAATTTTTTAAAAAATCATTAATGAGTTCAATAGAAATCTGTAAAATCCAATTTAATTATTCATATCAAACTTCTATTTTTCCCAAACACATTATCTCAATAATAATAAAATATTAATTATTTTCTTACCTTAATCAAAATATCCTCTTTTTCTAAGTCAATTTTCTATTCCATCATTACCATTTAACATATTCTTGAAAATCCTTAAGGAAAAACATCTACAAACAATAATTTTATATATTAATATAATAATATAATATAAAATAATAGATAAAAACTTTTATTATTCCACCTCATCCATAATACATTAATTATTCATGCTCATATAATTCCATAATACTTATTTTCTTTTATATTCCATTTGTAGTCTCTTCATCCTCGGTAGTATAGCCATTACTTATACTATCTTGCTGATTCTCTTCAAGAGCTTCCCCCTATGACATTAATTTGAATAATTCTTATACATTACACATTTAAATCATTCATTTATTTATAATACCTTAGGAATAACAATATTATAATTAATTTCATTATCTGAACATTTCATTTTCCCTCCTCAGTTGCTTTCTCTATTCTCATATTTTCTATACATAAAACAACTTATCATTCCTTTGAGACATTACTTGGGGTAATTCATCCCACATTCTTCACATATAGTAAATTGAATATTCGTTCCTCTTTGGTCTCCACTACCTCAACTCTTAGTAAACTTTATCCATATCTTCTTTGATGAGTTTGAGAGTTAGTTAAGGTACACATAATTACTCAATTTATGTTATAATTGATTTGAAATAATCACAATATCTTTCATTCCAATAATCAAACTATTTGTCTTCTGATTAGTAAATTTACCATCACATTCAATGTTTACATAGATCCTTCTGATTCTTATCAGTTACTAAACCTGAAATACATAATGTGAGAAATGATAATCATAATTAGAAACCAGTTAATCATGAAAATCAATTATACGATGTCTAGATGATGAAATAATATTTTTACTCTATGAAACCTTTGGTTTATCATAGTTCATTCATAGTCATCATCTATTTAAATCATTTATGATGATTCATAATGTGTTTTTAATTTTCAAAGAACATCCCCTAGGAGTGTCAAACCAGGTGTGAAACAATGCTCATTTCCATGCTCTAGTTTATTATTGAGTCCAACTTAATACACCCTTTTCATAGTTATTACCCCTAGGTACCAATATACTAGAGCCACATCCACTTATTAGATATCTAGATAGGGATTTAAATTCTTGGAAACTATTAAATCTATAATTTACCAAAATTATAAGACACATTCCTATACATAAAATCATCATTATACTTGCCATAGATAAATCCCAAGACATATCCTTATAAATATACCTCTATATCTCACTAAAGGTTTCTCATCCTAGATTACAAAGGTTCATTCAAGGATATTACAACTTTCAAAATGATTATTCAATACATTTCACAAACACATTAATGAGGATTATACAAGTTCAATGTCTTTAGAAACTTAGAGCACAATATTCTTAAATCAGGAAATATCTTGAATTACTCCCATAAATATATTTCCCCATGTTACTCTTCACGAATAATCTTCTCCTAAACCTTTCATTATGACCCAATGAATAAAAATATAAAAAATCACAAGAACATATTTTCAATAAGGGTAAAAAAGGGAAATCTATAAGCATAACATGATAATAGGTTCATGAAAATATGTTCATAACAATTGAAAATAAAACCCTTCCTTTAAAAGATCATAATATTGAATCATTACATAAATATTTTTAGTTCACAAGACAAGAATCATAAGGAAATAGAAGAATGGTCCATGAGATAATAATATTGGCATATGACACAGATTTGTTACATAAAAAAAATCTTATAATATTGTAAACATGAATAAATAGATACAGGTTCACTCATTATGTTAAGGGAATGAAATCATGACCTCCCATAAACATATGGATGTTCAACCAGGTCCATGCATAATAAAATAGACCTGAAATACAGGTCAAAAATAACTTTATGGATATTAAAGATGGTTCAATGTATAAAATTGTGAACATTTAATGAGTATTATGTATAACATTGTGAACAAGTAATTGGGTTCACACATATCACTATGAATATGTAATAAGGTTCAAAATAGCTTATTTACTTATGAGTTATCTATGTTTCCCCAATGCAATGGAGGGAGATATAGGTCCCACCCATATCATGATAAAAACCATATTTATGTGTTCCACAAGATTATAAAACATTTTTCATATCATATCCCATGAAATGAAATGGGTTTCATAAACATTTAATCCTAACCTAACATATAAAAATAAACAAGTTTCATAATCATTTCATCATCAATGAATAATCTGTGGAAACAAAAATGGGTATCGTAACCTTTTGTTCACTGTATAACCCATGGAATAGAAATGAGTATCATAAAAATCATGTCAACCTAAAAAACAATCTAGATAAAGAATGAAAATTCTATCCTTTTATTATATCATCATTAATTCATAATTAATTTCAATGGATGTCATATTATATTTATAATGATTTCGATTGGTCATTTAAAACATTTATTGGGGAAAATATCATTTATTATTTAAAAAATAATTAAACATGAATCCTTTAGAAAATAATTACCTTTTAAAATAAACTTGAACAATTATAATGGAATATTTATTGGGAATAATTTTTATGATGATGGGAAGTTTTTTTATTCCATACATGTTAAAATAAAAATTCCTTTCACATTTTTTATAAATATAAAATTGGAATATCTAGAAAATGATATCAATATTCCTTTAAAAACAAATTTTTAAAAAAGTAAAACAGAATTAATAATATATTTTAAAAATAATAGGAGCATAATAAAACATAATTGATTTTTTTAGAAAATTTATGTTTGGAAGAAAACTGATTTTCAACTAAAGAGGTAAATAAATATGTATTTTATGAAATAAATTTTCTCAATTATTTTAAGAGAAAAAGAGTGTAAAAAGTTTTATTATCACATGAAAATATCATGAATTACCAAAGGATAATAAAATTCATGAGTTTATAAGATATAGATCATAATATTTCATCATCGTAATAATAATCATAAACAACCCTTATGAACGATGAGATTGTAACATAAAATAATTACCACTTTGGTAACATTAAAACATAATAGCCATGAAGGAATAATATTAAATGAAACATAAAATATAATGAGGATACATAAATTCATGATAATACATTTATAAATGTATTTTATATTCACCTTGTAACATAATATAGTTGTATAACATATCATATATCTCAAAGAAGGCAAACTTTAGACAAAAATTATATACCACTTTGGTAACATTTTAAATGTAAACCGCATGAAAGAGATATCATCAAATGGATATGTAAATCCACATAATTTTAATTATAATAATCATAAAATAATTTCATCGGTGGTATATAAACCACATAAAATAAATATATATTGAATATTTCATGTCTCTCATAGAAGTAACAAGTGATACATAAATCCCTTATCGTAAGTCTCGGATTCCTTCGTACTCATTAAAACCTACTTTATAATGAATATAAATTTATTATAATTCTATTAAATATATATAATTATATATATCATACCATATATGATTTACATATGATCTTTTTATTTTTTTTATTAAAAATTCCTTGTTAAAATAATATTTTGGGTAATAACCACTTTGTTTTTCATATACATTATGAATTATAATTTTCATTACACATACTTTGATAATGGATAAATAATATATAGAATAATTATTATGAATTAATTATGATATTTTTACATTAATTATACTTGTATGACTTATCATGAATGGGGTTTTTGGGAAATGGTAAACATTACGATCATGAAGATGGTAGGTCATACGTACGCATGTGCAACGTTTCCATTTTTCAATGACCAGTATAGAAGGGTTATAAGATATAATATCTTTATATAATGTTAATAATATTATAAATACCATATTATTTCTATAAAAATACTTATACATATCATTCATGTGGTGTGTTGATTAAAAGACAGAGTCACGTCACTACGTGAAGCCAGTAGTCCACATATACAAGGACGATGTTATCTTCTGTCAGTGAGTGAAAACGTAAGAAATAAAATGATATATTATCCTTTTAGAATAATAAATAAATAATAATTATCATAATTTTTTCATGTATATCACATTTATTTATCCTTATTATCTTATTTGTGAAGTGTTAATGAAAAATTAATCACAGCGCTTCGCGAGGTGGTAGTCCACCACACACACGAGCGACGTTATCATATCCCATGTGCAGTGGAGAATAAAAAATTTAAATATAATATAACTACTCTATGTTCATAATAAAATTATAAAAAATAATATATATATATATATATATATATATTTATATATTTATATACATTATATCCATCATCATAAAAACCCATGAGAGGTGGTAATGGAAAAACAAATGACATGGGTTCGCGAGGCGGTAGTCCGCCTTACACACATGATGTTTTTAAAACTCATTTTATGTAATTGGAGATGGTTTTTGAAATTTCACTTAAAAAATATATTATTTTATATAATATAATGATATTTTTATATTATACTAGTATAATAAGTATAGTAGTAGGTGGAGGATTAAATAAAACAAAAGTACTTCTTAATGAATGTTGCATATTCTTTGGGTATCCTCTTTAGATTTGAACCAAAATCCACCCTTGGTTGGATTTTTATCAAAAATATGGATAACAGTATGAGATTTGGGAATATTTGAAGTTAGTTTTGAATTTATTGTCCAAAAAAATGGGTTTTATGGTGTGAAGAAGAGACAGAGGTGTGGACTTTTAGAAGTGGGGGAGAGGACACAATTGGTATTCTTGAAAAGAATTTAGTGATGCCACATTTTTCGTATGTCACAAGGGTCCAAAATTATTCATTCCTAAACTTTATTGGTTTTAAAGTATAAATGTTTCCATACAATAGATTTTATATAATTTTACAGTTCATTTTAACATTTAGCTTTTTAGTTTGGCCCGCAATAAATCAATTTTTATCAGAATCGTGGTAATTAATTTTTAATGTTTCTAGTATTCATTTAGGTAAAAAAATAAATAAAAATTATTAGATAGTATAAATTATTATAATAAAAAAACTTTAATCTATTTTTTCAAATTCAATTCATATATGTAGAAACTGTTACTTTAAAATTAATCTCATAGCCTATGTGTGAAAGAATGTTTTTGAAGAGAAAATATTCAAATGTTTACAATATTTTTATGTCACAATTAAACATGAAAATTATTGAATTGAACTAAATTACATTATTTCATGTAAAATGGAACAAAATTTACTTTAAAAATATATATAAAAGAAAATTTATCTTTTAAAATAATTTAAACGAAAAGGAAGTTTCAGTTAAAACTCATCATTTTTTAGTATTCATAAAAAATTAATATTTTCCAAAAAACTATAAAAAATTAAACCTAATATAATTTTGATATTGTTATTTTAAAAATTATTCTTATTTTTTCAGATTAATTTTCTAAAATTGTAACAGAAATTATTTTAAATTAAGTGTGAAAAATTCAATACAACTACTTTTTATAAAAATATTGTTTTAATCCTAAAGTAAGATTTGTTTTTTTATATAGAAAACAAATAAGTTGAATGTTATAAATTTTATTAAATATAAAATATATAAATTTAAATAAAATTGTATGAAAAAATTTATTTTTTGAATTTATTAAGGTAAAAATAATTGTGTACTAAAAAGTAGTTTTCTAGAAAAAGAATTTAATTGTTTTCATATGGTTCTTATTTTCATTTATAATTAATTGTTCACCCATGAATTAATATTATATACATGTGTAAAAAACATTTTCATAATTATGTTAACCATATGAATACCCATCATTCTAACAGCTAGGTGATAACTATAACAATATTTTAATAATATGTCATATTTCGTTTAAACTCATTGTTGCATGTAACGCAAGCTAAACTAAATGTTGTGTGTTATGCAAGAAAAACTCGATGTTTCATGTAACACAAGATAAGCATGATTTTTTTAATGAATTAAAAACTCATTATTGTTTATAATGGAATCTAAACCCAGAGTTTTATGTAACTCAAAATATCATAATTATTAAAATAATTTGAAAAACAATATTTCATAAAATTTCATTATGTTGCAACCATGATTGAATTTAACTTCTATCATAAAAAGCATTTCCAATTCACCATTCATCATTTTTGAAAACATATTACACAAATAAGTTATTCATCATCCAGAAATTATATCATCAAAATAAGTTTTTACTTCTAAAAAACTTTTGAAATTATTTTCATAAATAAATTATGCTTAGATATTTTTTTTGAAAGAAATTTGAAAATAAAAATGAGATGTGCCTATCATAAAAAGCTCTCGGAGATTGATTTAAACAATATAAATATATTTTTAATTTATAAATATTATTTTAAAAATGAGGGTATTGAAATCCATGGGGTAGTTAAACAGAAACAAAATCGTTAACTATATAACCATTTATGAATTCACTCTTGACATCCATTTGATAATTTAAAATTCAAACGTGATTCATATGATAGAAAAATTTTAATGGATTCATGTATGTATACTGGTAAAAAGGTTTAGTCATAATCAATACCTTCATCTTGACTATATCCTTGGGAAACCAATCTAGATTTATTTTTAATTATATTTACTAACGCATCCCTATTATTTCTAAACACCCATTTAGTTACAATAGATAGGTAATACTTGGGTCTTTAAACTCGTTCCCAGAATTTACTTCATTTAATATAATTTAATTATTGATGAATTAATATTACCTAGAATTCATAATTAATTTATTCTTTTAAGATCTAATTTTCTAGATATGATAGTAAATCATGATGTTAAACATGTATTTGTAATGAATCTCTAATATTAGTCCCTTTATAAAGATCACCTACTATACATCTAAGGGGTGGTATCAATAGGTTTTCATAGCTCTATGAATTGCGGTTTTTGACACCTCATATTCATATATAGGTTTGGGTTCTTATTTTTCATTATTAAAGGAAGTGTTCATTATTGGAGGAATAATATAATTTTCACAAAGATTATCATTGATGTTCAAACTATAATGGTCATCCTCAATACTTTCTCAATATATTTCTCGTTCATGTGGATATCTTTCATAAAAATTTACATGAAAATATTCTTGTACATTCTTAGTCAATTTACTAAATATCATATATGATTTACTCATTGCATAATATTCAAGGAAAACAACTTCAACACTTTTATAATAAATCTTGTCTAAATTCTATTTTTTGTTGATTATATAGTCTTCACAACTAAAGACATTAAATTTATTCACCTTCAGTTTTCTACTATTACATAATTAATAATAGATCTTCTTTAAGAGTGGTCTAATTAATACTCCATTAATTATATAGAAATTTTTATTTATAGTTTACTCTAAAAAATAAATAGGCAAACTATACTCATTGAGCATGGTCTCAGATATTTCTTGAAAGGTTATATTACTTAATTTAATAATTCCATTCTATTTCAAGGTCTTATGAGAATAAACGTTATGATTATAGAAATGTTTTAATTATACTTATTCAAACTCCTTATTTAAAAACTCATGACCATGACAATTTCTTAAAGTTTTTATTATAATTTCACTATGTTTTTCTATAGATTTAGCATATTTAGAAAAATATGAAAGGGAATAACTTTTATGAGTAAGAAAAAATACCCTTGTATATCTTGAAATATAATCCATTTTAATATATGGAAAAAAATTTATAATAAATGAGAAACTATGGAGGGTTTGAATAGGTCAATTTTAACAAAATATAAAGGTTTAGAAGATGAAACATATTTCCTTGGTTTGAAAAAGATTTTGGGTTTTTTCAGAAAAGAAGTTAAAAGAAAAAATCACTCATATCATGCCCTAGGTAAATTTATTAAATAATAATAGTTATATTACAAGAATAAGGTGTAATTAATTTACACCAAAATGGGATTTAAAGGGGGTATAATTGAATAATCTAAGAGAAATATACCAAAAAATAAGGGTTTCAACCCACAAAACCCAATCAAAAGAAGAAAACTAAATGAAAATATATAGATGAACAAACATAATCAGCCTTATTGGAAATAATAATACCATATGAAGTGATCTGGTAAAAAGTAACCCCAATGATATTCCATGAAGTGTAAGAAGGAATTATTGGATCTGAAAATCTGAGAGCCAATGAGCTCCTCTAAATGAAGAGCAGGAGATAACCAGGAAAATTTATCAAAAACTCAAAACTAAAATCTTAAAAGTGACTCCAAGTGTCTCCATAAATCTATGAAAAATAAAAATTATGAGAAAATATGGGTATTCTAGTGGATAATTAATTCTATGGAGTCAGTACATGATCTGGGAATCCAAGACAAGACCTTCATATTTTCCAAATTAAACATTCAGAAGTCATCCAGTAAATAGAAATACAGAAAGAAAATACTTCACCCCAAAAACCTAAACAAGGTTGAATAATGAAGTCAAATAAAATAGAAACCAGCTTCATCACAAATAAATGAGTTATTTCCACAGAATATCATCCAAGTTGAGGTTTGGGTCTTTCTTAAACTCCTCTAATACTTTAATAAACATCATTTTTCTGATATCATGGAAAGTATCTGTAGACATCACACCATTTTTTTACTATTAGAAGGAAGTTATGTCATTATATTTAACATAAGAGTTAATATCCTTGGAGAAATCAAATTTCAATTCTATTTGGTAAGAATCCCTAAAATAAAGATCATTTTTAAAATGAGAGAGGGGGAGTGTTTGAAGTCTTTAGTTTACATTTTCTCTTAAAAATAGCCCAATTCTATAGAAACATTTCAATAGGCTGGTACATTCTCAAAAATACAGCTTGTGAATGAATCCATTATCACCATTTTGAATCCAAAATAAGTTTAGGATGTCTTTTTATATATCAATTTCAGTATAAATATGATCAACAGAGAGTTGGGATAGATTCAAAGTAGTTGAATCAAGTTTGAGGGGGTGACCAAAGAGGCTAGCTATGGAAAAAAGTGCATTATTTTTAAAGGAAAGCAGTTGAAGACTAGAAAAACCCATCCAAATGGATATAATAGGTACTCTTAAATCCACACAAAAGTTCAATGACCATTTCAAAATAATTATGAAACAGCAACTGAAAGACCATGCCCTCTCATCAAAAACCTATATAAATCAATTTACAATGGAAAAAGAATAAGGACATGTGATAAATTCATCAAATAAATGTGGAAATTTACAATCATTATTTCAATAATTAACATGACACCCATCATCACATAACTGATATATGTTAATCAGATTATATCATATATCATATAGAAATAGTACTTTTAATATTAAAACTATAATAGAGTTACCATGTTTCCAAGATCAATTATCATCCCTTCGGAACTTCAACTGAAGGTGACATATCCACCATCAACATTAATTAGACATTTTAATATTGACTATTCTCTGTTCATATATTCGTAACATCTACTATCCTGATACTATAAGTGATAATTGGATCATTTTGAGTGGTCTTCTATAAAAAAGATTTAAACCAAAATTTATTGTGGTAACCATATTTTATTTGGTATAGAAATTTTAGTAATAGGACCTTTACAAATCCATATATTTTTAACTTATTTACTATAATAAAACCAAATACTTTCATAAATAAACAAATTAGTAGGTCCTATAAAATATGATGATTTTTTATAATTGAACAAACTAGATTATTTAATGATTTTTTATTTATTCTTCTCTGTCTAGGTTGGTATTTAATGTATATAGTATACATAGGTGAAGTTTTTTTATAAGAATATGGGTTAATGTTTTCCTTCCAATAGTGATCCAATATAGTTATTTCTTCAATTTATCATTTGATAATTTTAGAACAATTTTCTCACTATGTATTTGGGAAATCTTTTCCTTCTCTATTGTAAGATTAGTTTTAAAGTGACCAGAAAAAGCATGTTGCTTCTTTAAACTTTTTTATTTTTCACTAAGTTCATCAAATGTATCTTCTGAAATATTTAAATACTCATTTAACTCCTCAATAGAAATATTTTATTCATTATATTAATTTTTAAAAAGTTTTAAAATATGAGATGGAGATGCAGGAAAAATATTTTATACCCGGTTTGTGTTTTTCCTTAAACACATATTATAATTTGTACTTATTTCTTATCTTCTTGAGTCTGATTCACTTGAACTATCCTTAAATGTACTCTAATTTTATTAAATAAAATTTTATAATTTTTTCTCTTGTCCTCTATATTATTTATATAATTCAACTTGGTATTGTTTTATTTTATGTGTCTTTTCCTTTTACACTCATAGCATATTATATCATTGTCAGAATCATCATTTTCCGTTCTTCTCTCCAATTTCCTTTATCATGAATAACTCTATAACATGGTTTCTTGAAGAATTACTTATTTATATAAATAATATTAAAATAATTGGTCAATAAATCCATCTCTTAATCACTATCAGGTAGTGATTCTTCATTATAGGATATTTCATCTTTGATCTTTTCTTGTTTCTTGTAGTCAGAATTCTGGAAATATACTAACCTTTTCTTTTATTCACCGTCTTTTTATTTATTAACTTTTAGTTCCTACACATATGTTATGATTATTCAAATAATATATTTTATAGGTATCTTACTTATGTCATAATTGAGACTAATGTTTCTATCCACCTTTCTTGTAAAATTTAATGCAGATGCATCTCTTGATCCTTTTTGGTATTTGGTAATCCCAATAGAATTCATCATGTTCTTAATTTCATTAATCCAGATATGCATATCCAAAATTGGTTCATCGGGTTCATCTTGAAAGTATCATATTTAATAGATTATATATTTATGTATAATTATATAACATTGTATGTTCCTTCATAAGAAATATAAAGTGTATCAAAATTTCTAAATAAGTTGAACATGTAGATATTCTATAAAATTATTCATCTCATAAATCATAGTTCAAGTAATTCATTTCTTTTCAATTATTGTTATAATAAATTGAGTAAGATTACTCCAAGTTTCCCTAGAAGTTTTATGAAACTCATACTTATGCTCAACCATAGTCTAAATTTAAATTCACTTGCATTGAATAATAATTTTAATTCTAATATTTTATAGACCATAATTAGTACCATTAAAAAAAGTAGGGTTCTTTTTGTTAGTTTATCCCGATATATTATTATCCATAAAGTTATAATTTTAGAGTTAATATAAATTTATAAGTTTTACATGGAACTAGATAATGTTTAAAAGTTATTTAGAACAAAATATCATATACCAAATTTTAGTCCCAAAGGAAAACTCAAGTGGGGTGTGAATTGAGTTTCAAATAAAATATTTGTTTAAAAAAATTACAAACTAATTCCCTTGATTTAATAAAATCACCCAGAAAATAAAAATGGTAGAAATTTATAATTTATTTTTTTCAATATCATCTCAAAATAGAAATCAAGGCTTAGATAAAGTAACATTGAAAGTAATTTAACTTTTGAAACTAATTGACTTTACCGAAAACTATATTGAAAAATATTTAGATTAACTATGAGAGTAAAAAAATCATAAACAACAAACATAATCAGTCCTTGTGATAAATAATGAAAAAACCCATATAATGAGCACATTGAACATTTAACAAGTGGTTTAGACTCAAGCTGAGACTTAATCCCCTCCAAATGTAGATAACCAAATTCAAATTATTTTTTCACCAAATTAATTGATCTAAATCTTAGATCATGTTTTACAAACAAAAACAAATAAGTTTCTTCAGAAACAAAGTCACTTCCATAGTTATTTTTGGGATAAACCTAGTACATGTATAAGGCCCCAGCCTTAAACCTTACTTAATCTTGAGTTATTACAAGATTACACATTGAGAATCTTTTCAGGTTTAGAGTTTTAGAGAATTAGATCATAAAACTTGCATTGCATTCCACATTTAAACAAAGCGGTTACATAAAAGATAGTATTCATTTATCCCATCAACGGAAACCGATTTAAAATAACACATGAATTCCGTCTTGACACTTCCTTGACACTATCATCATATCATGTACCATTCCCTTGACCTGTGAAAAACATTTCAAAAACCTGAGATGAGCATAAAAAGCTCAGTAAGGGTTATAAAAAGTATGGAAAGGAAACATGAGTGCATATATACATAAGAATGAAATCATACTTTACACATAAAACATAAGAACTTTAACATACCTCATAAAATAATGAATAAATCATAGAAATCATAATACATAAAGGTAACTTGAGGCATTCATAACAATCTTACGTAGGGAGTAACCCTCTTAGTTACGTTTGGAATACCCATCACAGTATATTCCCTAAATCTCTTCGGATAAACCTTAACGTTTAACCCCTTCGTGTTACCCAACACATTGGAGAGCTATATCGGGATCACCTGCCCATAGTTTATCACAGAACCACCCGTCTTCATAAACAATGCCCAAGAACCATAACATAATCATAGCACATAACTTAAGCATAAAGTAAAGATAACATTCCCACATTGAAATAACAATATAACATTTTAATATAATTAATCCATTCTAAAAACCATTTTCAAAACCATTTAAAACATTTAATAAAGTGATTTTTGAATCAAAGTTTCCCATACCAATTTGAAGTTTTTAACATTTTAAACCATTAATTTCCATATAATTAAATCCTTAAAACAATTTTGAAAACATGGACATTAATGAGAAATATTTATAATAATAAATCATTAAAACATTTAAAACGATATTTTAGTTAAAGGGTTTTTAACAAAATAAGAGACACTTGAATACCATAATTGAGGAATAACATTTAATCAAAATATCACGAGAATAAATGGATTCATGATATAATATTCCAAGGGATAGTATATACACTATATAAGAGTGAATTGTTTCATAACAACAATTAAGTCTCAATAGAAATGTAAAATGAGATGAAATCCCTTATAAAGAATGTATCCTTAAATTAAAGATAAATCAATCTCATAATTATGTGTGACAAATATAAATACGCCCAATATAATTGGATATTAAGTGTAAAATAATCAAAGGTCATTCACACATATTCAAAGGATGCCATGTTCAACAACTACATGTTGAACCCAAAGAAATCGAAATTGGGTTAAGAAGTTCCCTTGGTAAAATTCGACAACCTAACGGCATCACATTAAAATTCATAAAATTAGTTGATGAGAGATAAAATGGTATCTCATCACTTGGAAATTTAATTTACATCTATAAGGATATATAAGAACATATCCCAACATAAAAATATGTAAATTAAAAGACATAACAAAAGAAGTCTTTTAAAAAGAGGAGGGTGAAAGGTTCCCTTACCGATATGGGTACCTTTCGAAACGTACACCCCATGAAAGAAGGACTATACAACATTGATTTAAATACTCATAAAAGAAATTATGTTACACAAATATTAGAATAATGGACAGTACATACAACACACAAAAAGAAATATTGGCAAATGTAGCATGAATCTCACAAAAACACAATGTGAGATAAAAATCCCCTTACGAAATTTCGGCAGCCTAACAGCACCAATTAAAACATCCAAAATGGATTGATGAGAGAGAATAGAGTCTCTCATCATATGAACATATAAATTAAAGTAAGTGTAATATAAAATAACATCCCAATCATAAGAAATATGAGCTTAAAAGGAATGACATAAAAGAGTGTACCTAAAAATAAAGAGAGGGGTAGGATCCCTTACCTCGGGTCCGACTTGACTCGATCGTTCTTTAACCTCCTGAATAATAAACTTGAGTTAATTTATACTTTTTTAAGAACCTTTTTCAAGTTCATTATTCCTTTTATATCACTTACTACCATGCTATGAACACTATGTAATTATTTAAGTTAATAATCATCGTTTTGTAGATCATTGCTACTTGATTCAAAAATAAACTCTTTATAATTACAAGTTGTTCATGTGGTAAAATATATATTATATCCAGAATTATATTAATTATGTAGATATCATATATATCCATTATATACATGCATTTATAATATTACAGAACATTTAGATGTAAGAAATGAAATGCACCGTTCAGGGAGACGGTAAGTTGAACGTACGCATGAACGCTACTTCCATTTCTATTTCTTATTTAATGGAATTAAAACATAATGTTATATAATAGTATTTATAATTCCAGTACGGTATCATATATAATATCATTAAATATATCCTTTATACGTACCACATATGGTATTAACGAATCAAATCACTTTGAGGGGGCGGTAGTCCGCACTTCCTAAAATGAAGATATCGCGTTTAACCATAATAGAAACCATAAAGGTATGCCATAAATGAAAAATAAAGAAGCATAAGTAAAAACTAAACATATTATATATCATATATAAATATAGTGACATATTAATGGCCACCTTTGAGGGTGTTAAATGAATATTGAACAATCATTGTTTCGTGAGGCAGAAATTCACCATCCACAGAACAGTATGTTCTTTAACCATTAGATGTCGGTGTGTGTAAGTGTAGCTCAAATAATTATTATAATAACATCATAGTATATTGAAGATACTGGATTTGTTACAAAATAAATGAATAAAAATAGTTTAGGGGTTTGGAGAATCAAAACAAAACAAAAGAACACAAGTGAATACATTACCTTAAAATCGGGTATCTCTCTTTGATTTGAGCTCAAAGGCTTACTTGGGAAGACTTATGCCCAAAGGGAGGCTTCTAGGAGTAATATAGGGATGTGGAGAGAAAAAATCAGCAGGGGTTGGCTGAGCCAAAGGCTTGAGAGGTGTGGGTAAGGTGGTAGAGGTGGGGGCCTTTTATAAGAGGAGAGGAGGGGCACTCTTGGAATGTTACAAAATGTTACTTTATTTTCAAATGTGTTTCGGATTTTAAAGGTCCCACATTGATGTATTTCGAGGATAAGGTGGTAAGGTTTATAAATATACATATCCAATAGGTCTTTGACAAGTGTAAGTTATAGTTTTAACATTATCTTTTCATTTTATTTAAATCCTTTGTTAATGAGGTAATCGCTGCATCATCATGATGTCATAAATAATTTAATTTATTTAATGTATAAAAATTATAAAAAAACTATAATGATGTAGGAAATATTTTTATCTTTCTAATTAATATTTATAGTCATAAATATGACTTGTATAACCCCATTTAAAAATTGTTTTAGTAAAACAACTCATGCTTGTGACATTTTTATTTTAACTTTAAATAAAAAGTTATTTATGTCATTTTCCAACCAAAGTGGCTCCATGGGGTCCCCAAGTTGACCCATGGATTGTCTTGGTCATCCATGACACATAAAATGATGGTAAGACATGTGTCTAGGTCATTCCATATTATTAAAACATTATTTTTACCTTAAATTACACTAATTACCACTAATCGCGATTAAAAACATAAAAGTTACTATTCACCAAAAAATTATTTTAATCCCATTAAACCAAATTTTACATCCTAATGACAACCATGTATGTCGGATTTTTTAAATTCAAATCACAGAAGTGTTAAAGTTTCATTTAAACAAAAAATCAGTTTTTAAACTACCACTTAGTGGTTTCACTATTCATCAAAAATTGATGTTTTTCAAAAAATACCAAAAATCCACCCTAAGCTATATTTGATATTACAAATTCAAAAATGATGTCTATTTTAAAAAATTCAAAACATATATGTTGAATTAATTAATTTAATAATTAATTCCCGCTGTCAAAAAAATAGCGTGTTTTTAAGAAACAATATCTATTAAAAGATTGACACTAGTTTAAGTCCAATTTCAAAATGAAATTAATTCCAATGACCGCCATTAGATTAAATGGTAAAAATATATTCTAAATACACTTTAATATAAATTAAAAATATAATCTATCCATATAAATAAATCATATTAAAAGGAGGTTTTGAATTAAAATTCAACATTTTCAATAAAAATGATCTTTATCGGAAAAATAACAAAATTTTACACAAAGTAAATTTTGATGTCCAGATTCTAAAGAAGGATTTTATTTTGTCAAATACAACATATAAAATTGTCAAAAGTATATTTAAAAAGGGTTCTCTATCAAAAGGCGGTTAATCGACCTTTTAAAGAATATTAGAAGATTTATGCTTAAAAATTGGATTCATTTGCATTTTAAGCCTCCAATATTTATTGGATAAAATATATGACAAACATATATAATAATTTTGTAGTTAGTTCCATTCATTCCCGCCATTACAACGGCTAGGCATTAACTACCTTTTAAAATAATATTATTTTATTATTAGAGTGCAATGTGAGATTTCAAAGAAACTCATTGTTGCGTATTGGGTATGCCCTCGAGCATAGCATTCCCTTTAAAGTAATATTAATATTTTATTCAAAAATATGGATAAATATGAAAATATAATATTCTTTATTTACCTGGGGTGTTACAAAATGTCACACATGACCTCTTCCATAGTTGTTCATGAGAATAAATATAGAGGTAATTGATATATAGTTTCCACCACCCACTAGTTTAGTAAAGGATAATGTGTTTTATGAATATACAGAGTAATTCTAAATACAAAAAAAATGCCTGAAACGAAAGAGAAGGATATTAGTGATGAGAAAATTTTGTGTTGCTCAATCTGAATAGAATTGGTTTTTTAGGAGTCCCTAAAAATATTCATAAAAATATTCCACAAGGTTTTAAAATAAAGTACAATTAAATGGAGTATCACAGACATTTTGGTAAATCCTTTGGTCTTTATCAGTTCTTTTATCATTATATATTTTTTAATATTTTACAGATTTACCATGTTAGTGCATCCATTCTTCTTCATGAATGAGGGAGATTCTTCTAATATATTTCATTCCAAAATACCCAATTATCCATTGAAAATTAAAAAAATGGATCCTCATTGTGAGCATTAAATATGGAAGGAATACATTTTTCTATAAGTATTCCTTGGATTGGTATATGAATTATCATTCTTAAATCCATGTTCTTATATACATTATTAAATTTCATAAACTATCCATCAAAGAATTAATTTTTAAATTAATTATGAATACCATTATAGATACACTAATAATAGATTCATTGATGGTATAATCTTGAACTGATGGAATTATCCTTGGGTTGTAGATCACATGTGATACCATCTCGATCAGTAGATGGTTTAATGGTAGATTTTTTATGGCGGTATTAGTAGCATGACCTTGAAGTGGAACTATCTGAATATATCGATAACAGTAGATTTTCCTCTATGGTATCATTAAGTGATGGTAGATGATACTAGAGGGAGAAACATTTTATGGTAGCACCACCTGATAGTTGTAGTAGAAATAGGGACAAAGTATCGTGTGACGGTATTAGTTCTTGGTGGTAGCTCTTTTGTACTAATGTTAACATAGTTTGATGGTAGTACAGAGGGGTAGTTGATCTTCTCAACTAATGTTAGAAGAACACATAGTTAAATTTCCAAAATTTATCCATGATGTGATTTACTATAAAAAACATTAAAATTATTAGAAACATAATAAACATGATTTGTTATCATTAAAAAAAGAGGTTCTAGACTGACCCATCAAATATTAAATTCATTTCATAATTGAAAAAAAAATTAATGAAAAATATACTATATCAATATCTAGAAAATAAAAATATCATATTTTATGGTTGTAAAAAATTTTGAGTTATTTAACATGGTTGAGTGATATGTTCAAGACCACCCAATAATAGTGAAATAGAAATCCATGGTTTATTACTATACTTCCAATAATGATTTCCATATAATAAAGAAAAATTATGTCATCATTTGTGACATTTTTTACTATAATATAATATATGATTATTAATAAAAATTCAATGTTTATGATTAAGTCACACCATATTATCTATTATGATATAATAGTTCATATAATATGATATGCTAGTTCATTATTAAAAATAAAATTTCCAAATAAAGAAACAAATGGATAATATCAAATACCATAATTATGTTTCTAAGGGGATGGATAGAATTTTTCCAAGGTTTCAAATGAAAGGGGAAACATGTAAACACCCTAGATCATCCATGTATTTGAAATAATAATACATAATAGATAATTGCATAAAATAATTTTTTCACAATTTATTTATATTGTAACCCACCTGGTTTGACCTTGAAACTATGTGTGTCCCCATAAATCATTAATCTAATTAGCTAGAGTTTTGTGACTAGTATTGAGGGTATAGATCACACATGAGAGGCATCACCCTATGACACTCTCAATGAAAATATGTAAAAAAACAATTCAAATCCATTAAAACTTGAATAATAAGGAATCAATAATCCACTAGTATCATAAGAAAAGCATGATACATGAACATAATATAATAGAACCAGTGTAAAATATAGAAACATCAATGAATAATAAAAATAAAAATCTACCATGAAATAAATCCCAAATAACTTGTATATGTCTAAGGTATATAAAATAATCCATCCGACCCCAAGAACCATTTATCCAATATGATCATTAACAAAGGACCTCCAAAACAATACATCCAACATGATATAGTATGTCTATATAAAAAATGTTTACTATATCCATAAATTAAATGGTATTTAAAAAAAACACTGAAAAATTCATTAAATAATTTGAATATATAATAATAAAATAATGGAAATAACAAAGCCACTATATTTATGTGAACATGCTATAATCACAATACGTGGTTCAAATAGGTCAAACATAAAATATAAAAGAATATTTTATTAATGTTTTATAATATACTATGAATGATTCTATTTAATTCCAAAAATTATTATGTTATATTTCATATTTATTACTTGTTTGAGTATTATATCCCTACATTCACCACAAAAATCACTCACAAAAAATACATTCATAAAACACACTATAAAAATAAATATAGTCCTTTAGAAACCAACTCTTTTCATAAAATTCCATACATTACCTTAAATCATAACATTGTGTGATTATCACAATAACTTAGTCACATGAATTCAAATATTCATACATGAAATGGATCCATAATAATGTCATGTTTAGTTTCCATTCATGAACTAAACCCATGATGACTCTAAACCATTTAATTTATGATTGAGGGTATACTAATATGATAATTAAGTTTCAACATGTAAAAAAAGGTGGGATCACACTCAAGAAGACTACAGTAGGTTTTCAACTGCCCAGATATTAGTTTTCTAATAATTTAAACAAAATTAAAATCTAATAATGAATAGATGTCACACGGGTCTCCATTATTATCCAAAAAATGAGGTTGACTAGTCCTCGTGCTTATACAGCTAATCAAGTCAACTAATCCCCATGAATACCCAATCATATAGGTCAACTAGTGCAACTAGAAATACACTTTTCATGTCAAATAGTTCTCAAGAATTCCAATATTATCATTATCAACCAAATCAAAGTTATCACGGGGTTAAGAAACCCATTTCAATAATCATAACATTATCCTCTACCTAAAAATTATTATAGGGACAAACTATATATTCAACATATCCTATAAATTCCGATCGAGAAGAATATATTTATACACCACAAAATGTTATCCAAATAAGTTTAACATATTCCAAACAATATAACAACAAAACTAAATAATCAACACAATTATAAAACAAAAATATAATTCATTATCATTATAAGCACAATCTTTGCAATAAATAATTATTTTCTCATTAGGTCAACATCATGAGATCAAACCATCTTTTTCATGTGTTATCAATCATAACCAACATCAAGATGATAAACATAATTTGAAATAAACTATATCAATATTCATGGGATATCCTTTAATCGATGAAGAATAATTTTGTTTCATTCATGAGTGCATCATTAAAACACTAATTCAAATCAAACCATGAAATATCCTTTATACCCATAATTTAATATTATCTCATATTTTTCACCACACAAAATACAAAGAGATGAATATTTAATAGTCTCATTAAACAAAACACAATTAAATCAAATAAAGTATCATATTATTGGTACTCTATAATCTTCATATTCATTCTACAGTTCATAGGTTTAACTTAATGCATCCCAAATATTTTAGTAATAAAAATCAATATTATATTTCTCATAAGAACATTCACATAAAAAATCACAATTTATAATTTTCATCATTACTAGTTCTAGGAATCAACAGGTAATTTATTTTTTTGTACTAATTGTGTAAAAGTTCAAGGTAGTGTCCATAGAAACGTTTTTTGTTAAGCCAATATCATACTGACAATGAAAATTTTAAAATTCCCAAAACAACCCTAAGACAATCTCCCACACCTTAAAAATTATCACCATCACAATATATTTAGAAATATTTTCAATTAAAGAAATTCATGTATAAAACATGGACACCACATTTAAATGACATATTTTTCAAATTACTATATATATAATAGATATTTATTTATAATAACCCTTATAATTTTTCAATTATTATAATTATTTAAATTTTAAATATATATATTCATTTCAAGTGGTAAAATCCTGGGTTATCCTCAAAACATTTATAACCTAATTGAAACATAATACTTATATCTTTTCTATCATTATTGTTATATATTATAATGTTATAATTTAATTAAATTTCATTTGGTTTTATTATTATTAATTTCTTCCTCCCTATATTATTTTATAACCCATAGTGTTTTTTAATTCCCCTTTGTTCACTATTATAGACCACATAAACATGACCGATCAATCGGATTTGATACCACCATTTTCATCCTTAATTGTTATCCAATCCACCCTACTTAACGCATGTAGACCCCACCACACTAGCCACTAGAGGTCCTATCCTTGTCAATTCCATTATTCATGAATCACAATTCTATTGTATCAATACCTCAAACAACTGATTACCTTTATGCTTGACTTGACTGAATCCACCACCCCTAGCCTCCTTTAGCCACCCTATCACCTACTAAATATCCCTTAGATACATCCCCTTATACCGTATCCTAATCCACATAAAATTAATCTTATCCCTAATTAGACAATAATGAAACTCTAAGCACCTAAATATCACTCCTTTTGTTTGAATACCAATACAAAACCTTCACACACCTTTTTTCCAGACCACCACCGTTATCCATATGTAGATCAAGCCCACATGTGTCATATTTTTATTTTTACCCCCAATATTCATCTAAACCCGGATACCACAGTTTCTCTAAGAACAAATAGGATCCTTTTATTGGTATGTGTTTTCATTTGTTAATGACTTCTACTATACCTAGAATTCAAAGTTTGTTTTAGTTTCATTGAATGTATCAGCACCCATTTTAGTTAAATGATGTATTCTGGTTTCTTAATTGATTGTAAAGAAACAATTTAAATGGAAATATTATTTTTTATATAATGATCATAGAATCATAATTTCTAATTAAATGGTGTATCAAATTGAGAAACAGGGTTCATCATAGAGTCCATAATAGATCACTTCCATTTTCATAGATTTTATTGATTTTACAACACCCTTAATATTTTCGATTTTGTGACATACTTAAATATTAAATTATTATTTGTTAAATAGAATACAATTTTTAAAATTCTTGCTATTACTACACCATTATAGTTATTTTCAAGAACAATAGTCTCCATATCCCTTCCCTTTTCATATTTTTCTTCTAGAAGAGCACTACAATAAAGGACAAGCCTGATATCACCATGGATGATTATTTAGAGTTTGTATGGAATTTAGAATACATCCAGCTTGTATGATCATTTGAAATAGATCTATCATCTTATTTTTCATGCTATATTAATTATATATATTCAAAAATTAATCCAATTAATCTTGGATTTAATCACACTATGATATTTTTTAAACCCATGTGTCATTGTTTATTTTTATGTTGTTTAATTATGGGTTCTTTTTGAATTTTTTGATAATATTATACAATTAGGATTGAGATTTTTAGAAAAGGGGTAATTTTACCTATCATAATTATTTGAAAAGAGATAGGGCTAGCCAAGTATTAAGACATTATGGGGGATGGGCCGAGCTTCCAGTGTAGTGTCTATGGTCGGTACACGATCTTCCAAATTGTGTGGCCAAACTATAAGAAAATGATTATACATGGGGTTTGTCTACATGGTTAGTGAAGTGTTTTTATGATAATACAGAAGAACTAATTAAATAAATCAGAAAGCCTTCCCAGATTAGTAACATCTTCATAATAAGAACATTATTTGGGAAACCAATTAAAAAAATCATAAAGCCTTCCCAGATTATTTAAATATTGAATTTTTAATTTTATTCTCTTATTTTCATTATTTATCAGCCTCCACTCCTCTCTTATTTCCTTTGGTCAATTTGTACAGGATCTCCACTCTTCTTCCATATTACCTCCCTTGTAATTTTGAGCTTCTTCTCATTTTTTTCCAAGATATTTTAAAATGTAAACACCTATTTCTTCCTCCTCTCTTCCCCTTTCCACTATTTCCCTTAGGGCTTCTTTTATATATGAAAATTAATCTCTATAAAAGTTGGATTTAGGGATTAGTTTTATGTATCATTGGGTTTTTTTGGGATTATATAGGGTGTTTTGTTACTTGTTTCTTATTTTTTTCATCGAAGGAGAGTAGTTCCTACTTAAAAGAACTATCCATTTCTATCAAAAAAAATTAACAAGAAATTAAATGATTTATAAATTTTCATTAAAATTATTTTCCTGTGAAATTATATTTAATTATAATTCCCATGATGTTTTTTTTAATTTTTATCAGGAATTGTTTTCTTAGAATAAAGGTTTTATCCATGTGTTTTAGGTATTTCTTTTGGATTAATTTTCTATTCAAACTAATAGTTTATAAACATTATTATGTGTCTCTTATAATTTTTTTTTATTTTGAGGTAAAGTTTTAATGATTATTTAATTTATAAAGGATAAAAACATGTTTTTAATGACTATTTAAAATTAAAGAGATGTTTTAGTTTTTAAAGTATTGATTATTGATTTGTTTATAATGGTTGTTTTATAACATAGTTTTCAATAATTGATTAAAAAGGCACTTTGTAACTTCATAAAAATTATTCGTTGGTTTGTTTTGTGGATGGTTTTATGTATGTGAATTCAATGATTGTTTTAAAGGCCTATTTTTCATTGTAAAAATGAATTTTCTTTATGTTTTGTGAGACCCTCATTTATACCCAATTTTTATATCCGGTATAAAAAATAACTCTTTTAATGAATAAAAATTAGTGATTAATATTTTATTCATGTATTATTTGTAAAGGTTTTCATTAATTAAGGGATTTAGATTTGATATAATGTTTATCATTTCTTTTTTATTAATGCATGTGGTGATCATTTGATGATTTTTTTTCTTATCTCCACTTTTGTTATGTCAATGAACATGTATAGATATGTTAGAGATCTTATTTTGTGATACACTGGTTATATAATATACTAGATAGTGTCCCCTTATTTTAGTATATTCTTTATCTTAATAAGTGGCCCAAATTTTACCTATCATAGATACTCAGGTGTTTGATCATTGGGAACACAAAATAGGCTAGTTGTTGGTTTCACATGTGCATTTTAGTACCGTCTTACATTATAATATAAAATGATTCATATTATGATATTAGTGTTATTAGAAAGGAAATTTAATTAATATACTTTTTAAATTTAAAATAATTAATGAAATACAATTATGTTACAGATTAAAAAAATGAGTAAACGCATAGGAATAAAACAAATGGCAGAGATAAATGATAATATAGTTTCACCAATACTTATTATGAGTTGTTATATCTCCTCCTCCCAAATTCTTGATAGTTTTTTAATCCCATGGATTCAAAAACATGCAAGATAACCAATTAAAACGTAAAGAAATTCCCAATGGAGAAACAAATATACACTTTCTATTATATTATAAAATCTAGAAACCAACAACTTCCACATTGGTGGTAGTGAGCACCAATTAAGAATAAAAAGAAATATATTTTTCTTTAGAAGAAATCTTTTAAAATACACTCAAAATTCTCTCATCAATATTTAATAGAAAAATAAGGCAATGGGTGATAATAGAATTAAATTGTAATTTAATACTATAAGAAGAAAAAAAATAGATCAAGTGAAAGAACAATAGTAAAAAATAGGTAAATAATTTTTTCCAAGCCTAATTTGGATGTATTTATATCTTTTTAAGGTTCTATGGTTGTTTTAAAGTTACATTTATTCCATAATATCCATTGGGGGTAAGAATGGTAGGAGGGAGAAACATTCAA
This sequence comes from Viscum album, assembly GCA_963277665.1. NCBI lineage: Eukaryota > Viridiplantae > Streptophyta > Magnoliopsida > Santalales > Viscaceae > Viscum > Viscum album. The sequence goes on from OY728158.1 coordinate 1,474,177,766, forward strand.
TGACTAGTTTTACTTTCTAGAAAAGCTCCCCCAGTGAGTCGCTTGACCACACCAGCTAACTGGTGAGTCCTAACAGTCCTTAGACCTACTAGTTTTCTCTTTACCCTGAATGGATCTATGTACTTTTTTTATTTATTTAGTTTTTATAATCCCCCATTTAAAATGGGATGAGGGGGAACCCTTAAATGACTCGTAGTACTAGTGGATGAAGGCCTAGTACATGACCTGAATGCCAAGAGGCATAATGCACAATACATGAACTGATATCCCAACCTACTATAACTTTCCCTCCCAATAATCTTCATCATTGAAGATGCTTAACTCCCCACCTCGCATTGTTGATCGATTATAATTTTTTCGTGAAAGGCAGAAATATGCCTGGTCTCATTAGTGATTTTCCTACTCTCGTATTTTTTCAATCTTGTTAGCTCTATTATGGTGGCTACTACATTGCTATGAATCCCCTTCTAGGGATTTCTCATTGTTGTATCTAGGAAACTCTATAGTCTTTTTTCCCCGAAGTCCCTGTGTCCTGAAGACCTTGGGTGGCCTGAAGGCCATATGTCTTGTAAGCCCAAACTGGAGGCTTGAAGGCCCAAACAGATGAATAGTTCTAGAGGCTATAGTATCACTATAGTATCTACTACAACACTGCTACAGTAAATCTACATTAAACTTGAAATATGCATCCATGAAGAGTTGATCATGGGTTTCATGCAGACTTATGGGGTTTGTTAACCACTCAGCTACCACCAAAATTACTACTAGTTTTCTCTTTGGTTGGTTGATAGTTACCTCTAGTTTTCTAGTGGATTTTCCCATTAAATTCCTTCAAAGTGGAAATCTATACCTCTCTTGAGAAATTAAATTGATCGGTTCAATACCTACAATGTTATCAAAACAATATATCTTAAATAACATAAAATGATATTTATAGAATAACTAATAGCGTTTTTATAATTAAAACATCTAAGAGGGTGTGAGGTATAATAATATTACCATTTTTATGATCACAAACACATGAAATAAAAAAGGTAACTAAGAAGAAGTTATAGGAATATGACATGGTTCATTTCAAATTAATATATAAAGGAAATTTATAGATAAATTTTAATATTTAAAAATGAGATTTAAAGTATATTTGAGAATTAAAATTAATTTTTAAAAAATTACTAAAATTTAAAAAATATATAAATGTTAAATAGAATTTTAACCCAATTTTATGTTAAAAATGATTTCTATAAAACAGAATGACAAAAATTAATTACACAAACCTTTATAGAAATCTTCCTTGATACCATTATACCACTTTATTATTGTGAAAAAAATATAACAATGTTAGAGAGATAATGGTGAATGCATATATAATATGATATCGATATATAAAAGATATCCTAGAAAAATTTATAAAAGAGTCATACATATCGAAGCAGACCTCATAACTAAATCAATAGATACATGTAACTATATTAATAAGAAGATATTTTATATAGGTGTGATGGGAATAGATACCATGATGGGAAATGTAAAACTAGGTAGATAAAAAAATGTCTCAAATATGCTCAAAAATGTGCACCAAGCTCTTATGGTGGGAGAAAGTGACCTGCTCTGTATTCTCATGATTTAACATGGTGGTGCACTCATTTTCATTTAGCCATCTATAAATTTTTGTCTCAATGGTGTTCAGATGGTGATCATGTCTTCTTGATAAAGACACATCTCGCCTAACCATGTCTGGAATCCTAGTGTAGGATCTTAAACCGATGCTTCTTGTGCTGGTAGTCTCCCCTTAGTAGTAGAATAATCACGAGGTGGCTCATACCTTGCCTTAGCATATGAATCATCATGACCTTCACCCTCAACTTCATCCTTATCATCATAACCTTTCTCATTTTCATCCCCATACTAATATTCTTCCTCATCACCATCGAGTGGATATTCCATGGATATAATATAAGGCATATCAATTTCAAAGAATGTTTTTTGAGAGTGATTTTTAGGATCCCTGGATAATGATAAATCAATTATTGATTCCATGGATATCATTTAATGAACATAAATTGTACTATATGATTGTTCCCAATGTTATCTTTAAAATGATTATCAAATATAATTCAATTCAGACTAATGATAACATAATAAAAAATATGTGTAAGGAAATGGCCAAAAGACACTGCCTTAGACCATAGAGGTTGTTGGGTGATGTAGTACGTATCTTGAAATAAAAATCATATGAGATTAAATTATAAATTACCCATAATAAAATATATGTCATAGATATCAATAAATGCGACATTTTTATTGTCATTAAGATGATGGAAATTGATGTTTTAATAGAACACTTAAGAATTCTATTTTATAGAGGGTGGTCTGTAAACATGACTAAATATGTTGAGACTTAGATCGAGATAAATGAATGAGAATAATTTCGATCAAATTTCATTTCATGTTGAAATTATCCTAAGCTAAAGTTATAAGTACCCATTTTTTGAATTCCCCTGAAATCATCAATTTCATGATAGGTAACCTAAAATGATGTTTTATTAACATCTGAAGTTATATAATCATAATTTCCCTCGGGGTCAACAATAATATGGATAAAAAATTACTTTGTTAAAGATATGTAAAAAATCTATATATGTTGGTTAGAATAATGAACACTACACATTAAATTCAATAGCCCTTTTGAAATCAAGATTGGAATTTCTAAACTAATGAGGATAGATAATAACACCCATAATAATTATTTTATCATACAAAATTAGATCAATTTTTTTAATTGGAAGAGGGTATGAAAGTTATGATCCCTATATATTTTCTTCATAGTAATAAACACAAGTACAATAGGATATCATATTAAAAAATATTATAATCCACATAGAATTTATTCTAGGGTTTTTTAGGTAAGAAAGATTAAATTAAACAAGATAAAATAAATATAATTCAAATAAAAATAGGCTAATAGAGGAATTAAATCAATGGAACATGCCCATGATAAGGTTAAGAGAAATATAGTGAGTCTGGGGACTGAAGGGGAATGAGATAGGATAATTAAAATGAAGTTTTCTCAGGAGAATGGGTGTTTATAACAACACACACCCAAATGCCACATAGGTAGGATGGGGATATCTTGACTCGACTAGTGGACTAAGGAGGGATGTTGGCTGGTAGGTGGGATAAATCTAGAACCTTTGTTCTATGAATCCCATAGACTACCCAGTCATGTTCCATCATATATCTAGTGAGGTTCCATGGGATAATAGATGAGCACCAAGGCATCCGGGGTAGAACAAATCTATGATCAAAAAAATTATAAAAAATAAATTAAAATATATATCTAAATAAGATTTAAAAAATGACACATGATTTAAAATTATATATAATATAATAAAGATACAAAAAACATATAATTTAATAAATAATATAATTTAATTTGGATAGACTTGGAAAAACTAAATAATAAATAAACATAAATCTTTCGAAAGTTGAATGTAAGTTTCATAAGCGAGTAATGCCTAATTTTACATTAATAAAATCAATATTTTCTAATGAAATGGGTCTTGTAAAATTGTTGTCCAATTTATGACCCATTATAATACATTATAACATGATATATACCATTTTTATATGATGTCTAAAAAGGATGTTTCTATGATTATTGTCATTAGTACATGAGTATTTAATGAGATTCCCATAAATACTAATCACACTAATGTTATCACACTTAGTATGAAAAGTATTGAATATAATCCCATAATCTAAGATATTTTTTTCATCTAAATGATTTGGGCATAATAACTCGTCATGGAAAAATATTACACCATGGTCATAGAAATAGATATTAACATTTTTTTCTTGTTACTCTAGAGATATAGGATTTTCCATGTATGTGACAAGTCCCACATTATCTTTTTTTATCTAATTAGCATATTCCAAAATTTATATCCAACAAACAATAAAGTTGATGTTAAGTATATTTTTGATTAAATAAACTATAGTTTTTAAAAATGTTAAAATATTTTGAAAATCATTTAAGGGATGTTAAATGATATTATTTATGATATTATTGAAAATGATCACAAAGAAAAACACTAACTATAATATGTGGTTAGCCCATGGTAAGGTAAAAAGACTTCTAATCATAATGCTATAAGGGTTGGTGTTGTTTTTGTTATAGGTTTCATCCAACATTAGCATAAAATAATTAATTATTAGTTTAATTATTTCCTTTACTTAATCCATGATAAGACATTATAGTAGGCCATTTGGGTATTTTCATTGCCTTAGAAATACACTATCCTCATTTTAAGAAATTTTAAAACCTAGGAAAACATTTTATTCTCCCGTAGTACTAATTTATAATTTTATTCCCATTAAATTCAAATATCAATTACAAAGATATAAATTTTAATATCCTAAAAAAATTCTATAACATATATTTGAATAATTAAAATATACATTTAAATATTTTTTAGTAAAAAAGTTTAATTTTATGTTCCCATTTTAAAATCACTTGATAATAGGTTTGTAATTAACTACTGATAACAAGATCGAGTAGATTATTTTAACCCATAATGAGCATTATTCATATTAAAGACATGATTTGGATATTTATAATCTATAAAACCAATAGAGTGATTAAAAAATACTTTTTAGGAATAAATACATTAAAAATGAAGAATATATTTTCCCTCAACGTTTAAACAACAATATTTTGGGGTTTTAGGGGATGAAACAAAAGTAGGATTGTTAACCAAATTTAAAAAAGAAATTATAGTCTGAGAACCAACTTTAAAATAATAGATGAAAAATTTTAAATGATGGTCTTTAGACTTCACCCACACCTTGTGTAATGTTAAATATGATGGATCTTTCTCAACATCAGTTTCTATTGAAGGAGGTGGTTCATTTATGTTTAATGATTCTTGGTAAACCTAATCATAATCAATCTCTCGATGAGATTTTTTAAAATTCTCAACTATTTTTACTTGAATTGATTATAATATGGTTTTGATCCTTTTATTAATGATTTGGTATTATTAACAAGTGCTATATTAACAATGAAAAACACATTCATCATATTTGTGGTCAATTTTTTGATGTTTTATATGTTGTTATGAAAATTGAATTTACACCCTAATACCATTAAATAGAAAAAATTATATTTTTTTCCTTTCCAAATATCATATGAAGCCTTTTTAAGGGTTGTTATTATGAGAACACAGTTCATGTTATAATAATCATTATTGACCGTTGCGGCCTAAAATACTAATGGATTATAAATTAATTGAATAAAGTTCTTATAGTCTCTTGTTGACAATGATAACACAATTCAACCAAACCATTTTTTTAGGATTTCTATGAGTATAAAGACAATTATTATAACCTTATTAATTAAACATTTAATCAGAATCATTATTTTCAAACTCCACCCCATGATCACTCTAATTGGATATAATGTTATACACTTTTCCAATTTTAACCTTTTTGGTTTATTTAATAAATGCATTACTACACTCATATTTCTGATCTGTAAAATAAAACCAAATAAATATTATATAATCATTAATAGTTTCTAGAGTGAAATATTTTCCAACAATATAAGTCATTTGGTATGGTCCAAATAAACCAATTTTTAGAAATTAAAGGTTAATTGAGGTGGACACGTCCTTTTTGGAATTAAAGGTATATTTTAGTTTATTTACAAGTTTTTGTTGGCTAACACGCAACATCATTTTTAAAATTCAATTTAGGAAAATTTCATATATGATGATTTCGGTTGAGTTTTGACAAGTGTGTTTTTGTGTCACAATGACAAATATATTTATTTCATACCCTTGACTCATTATCTTATACACTAGGATATTTAATTTTTTGATAAAAATGTATTTAAAATCAATAACATAAACATTCTAAAACCCATGAGATGAAAAATAAAAGATTTACATTGGAGTCAATAACATTACAAACCAGATTTTCAAAAGAAATTTTAAATCCACTATCACACAAATGAATAATACTAAAAAAATTATGTTCTAAACTATCAAAATATAAATCATATTTAGTAATAGTTGACATTAAAATAACCAATGGTTCCTATATTGATGATCTTACTCCTTAAATTATATGTAAAAGTGGTTTTGTAACACCCTGAGTTTTTCTGAGTTTTAATTTGAAAAAATTAAAATTCATTGATAGATTATGATACATGAAACACCATGGTATTCTTGTGATACACACCACACAGGGATAACTTGTGAAACTTAATTTTAACAAAACTGAAATATACTTTTAATATAAATATTTAATCATGATTATTATAACATGGTGATTACACATAATGATATAAACAGTAATAAATACTTTTTAACTATTAATTAAAAATTTTTATATAAAAGAAACATATTGATTAAAAGAGTACATTATCTTCAGTAAATTATTTATATGTTTGGAAAAATACTATTTTCTCCAAAAAAACATTTTTTGTATTTTGAAAAAAATAAAAAAAAATTAATTTTTGAACTTTTTCAAAATTAATTTGATAAAATAAAATTTATTTCTGAAGTCATCATGTTAAAATCAGTAGAGGGTTATGTTTTTTTTATTTTTATTAAAAATTCCATTTTTTATGAAATGTGAAAAATACTAAATCATAATTACAAATATCAATTTTTTTTAATTTGTTTATAAAGTAAAATTAGATTTTAATTTGGGTTTAAAGAAAAATTAGTTCGATTATAAATCCATTAATTCAATTTAGGTCATTGGGATGAATTTTATATTGAATTTTGATATAAAAATATTTCAATATTTTAAATATTTTTTAGTTAAAAACCTATTTTCTCGTCGTGTTTATGGGGTTATTTTTAAATTAAAATTTTCCACATATGTGAATGGAATTTTTAAAAATGGATTCAATATTTTTAGTCAAAAAAATTTATTTTATATAATAGTTTCAAGTATTTTTTTTCTAAAATTAATAGTTAAAAAAGTAAAAATTATTTACCGCAGTTAAGGTAAAAATGGTTTTGCTAAGGTGGGGGGGGGGGGTTGAACTAAAATTATAAGGGTTAAAAATAACAAAAAACTTATCAGAACCCAATTTTATAGAAATATTTAGACCTTATTAATTATATTATATATAATATTATATTATTGGTTCTTTTTTACATGAAAAAATATGGGTGGAATTCTATCTTTCAAAAAATTACAAGTGTGACACTCACCTCACTTCTAAAAGGTCACTCATTCTTCTCTCATCTTCACACCTTAAATCCCATTTTTTTCAGCCAATAACTGACTAAATCACATAAATAATTCTCTCCTATCATCTTATAGAAGTTATTTTGGGCATAAATCTACCCTATTAAGGTTTTTGGTGCAATTTTAATGAGGATACTCGAAGAAGAGGTAACATTCATCAATGAGAATTTTTATTTTATTTATTCCTCCACCCCCTTAGATTATTATTATTATATGATAATATAATATCCTTAGTATTTTTTATATAATTAGATGTTTGTTTGTCAATTTAATTACATATAAAATTCTCCACTTCCCCCAAATGGGTTAGGAAATCATCATTCATGTGTACGGCGGACTACCGCCTCACGAACAAATGACATTTGTTTTTCCCTTAACAACATTAAGTTCTAGAAATAATGTTGTATTTATTGTTAATATATAATTTTTATGATATTAGTATTCTTATTTAATTATTATATGACACATACCTTCATGATTTCTATTTTCTAGAACATTATAAGGACTCTTGGGTGTGCGGGGGACAACCACCTTGCAAAGTAATGTGATCCATTCATGCTCTACACGGAAGGAGTTAGGGATTATTTTAATGAAAATATATGATATATATCACATAATAAATATTATATAATTATAATATATCTTTTACCTTTTTATTTTTTAATCTGACAGAAAAATGGAAATAGTGTTCATGCATATGTACAGCCTACCGTCTCCCTAAACAGTGTATTTAAATTTATATCACAAAATTTTATATATTACTCTATATATATAATTAATAAATATTATATTTATATCATGGTTAAAGTTATATATATAATGAAATCGTGATCAAAGTAATGGGACCAAAAATAAAAAATCAAAACATACATGAAAAACAAAGCAGTTATTACCCAAAATGTAACTTTAACATGGAATTGTTAATAACCGGGTTATAAATTGTTATAAGAAAACAAAATTGTTATTATATATATAAAAATATTGTTTTTATTAGATGTATAATAAACATATATTTATTATATAGGAGGTTATGATGTGTACGATAAAAGTAAATACATAAGGTATCAGATTTCTAGTCCCTTCTTTATTTCTTGGAGACATATGAAAATTCACTACTCATTTCATTTATGTGGTGTATATAATTCCCATTTGACATGTTATTTCATGAATACAATTATTTCTTGTAATTTAAAGTTTTATTTTTGTTATTTTTATTGAGTTTTATGATTCAAAACTCTTTAAAATTCAAAAATTGATATAGTTTCACATAAAATGAAATATTAGTGGGTATATATTCATTGAAATACATATTAAAATGTTGAAAACACTATATTTGTCATCTTAGTGGTTATTATATTAAAGTTATTATGATTATTTTCAAGAAATATTTATGGGTTTTGGGTGAATATATGATTATGTTTAGGTATTTTTTGTGTTTATAATTTAGTAAGGGGGATTTTATAAATTTTTTAGTTTAAGATATTTTTGGGGATTATATTAATAATAATAAGTAGATAAATAATTAAACTACGTTTAATCCAAATATTAATAGGTTGAATTGAATGTTCCATTTTTTGAACTAATGTTAATACTATTTTAACTTAATGTGTCATAGGTTAGGATATCCTAGGATTAGTGTTTTATATCCATATTATTATTTAATATGATTTTATTACATAAATGTTCATCATTATATTCATTTTCCTTTTAGTAAAATACTGGAAACATGAGGAATAACTCATCATAAAATTATTCATTGTATAAAAACTACAACACTTTTGAAGATATCATGGCCCATTAAGGATTGAAAAAAAACACCTACATTATAGAAAATAAATTTTTTTCATTCTTAAATCAAAATAAATTACTCTTGTTGATTAAATGATTTGAAGTTTATGTATATTAGTAGTGTAAAGTGATCAAAACACATAAAAATTGAAGACCCTGATCTTATGTAATGGAAATAAATTAAGTGATCATATTTTCATGTGCTCTTTATCCTGAAATAATAAAATAATTCCACAAAACTCACGAAAATGGAAGATAAATATATCAATTATTTTGTGGAATACATAACCCGACATTAAAGTTATTCCTTTGGAAAATCCATCACAATTATGAGTGTTATAAAATTATAAATTAATATACAAGGTTTAAAGTAGTTATGATTAATAAAAATATTAAATTATGAATATTATTAAATAAAATATGAATTTCATGGCCATTCTCTAGATAATTAAGTTGAGTTAACAATAAAAATTATATTTAATTTCATGCATATAAAGATACACACATTTTTTCCTTTTAGAATAACAAATTCAAATTACAAGGATGAAATATTTTTAATGGGGGATGTAAAAACACAAATATTTTTAGGCCAACGAGCATGTACCCTAGTGGTACAGGCTCCTGCTTTGCATCCAAAAGACCCAGGATCAAATTCGGGCAGGGGATATTTTCCGAGTGTTGTAGCAGGCACTGTAGCAGCTGTGACATTGTAGTAGTGGAAGCACTGTAACGGCGGAGGGACTATAGCAGAAACTGTAGCGGTGGCGGTACTGTAGCAGTGCGGGTACTGTAGTTGTACTGTTCATCGAGGGGTCCTTTGGGACAAAATTATGGGCTTTCAAGCCACTTGGCCTTGGGCCTTCGGGCTATATAATGGGTCTCCCTCTACCCAGTCTAAATAGGTCTTTGCATTAATATAATAAATTGAGGCTTCAGCTCTAACCTTTTAAATAAAATATTTTTAGTAATAAATCATTTTTTTGTTTTAAATTTATTAAATAAATATTTATTCTAAATATATATATATATATATGTTTATATGTTTATTTCAATCGAAAAAACTTATTATATGTTCAATTATATACTCTTTATGAATTTGAAATTATTATATTTAATTTATATCATAACATGTTGTTTATTTAAATGTTATCTAGATTTTCATAATGTAACAAACAAATAAGTTAAACAATAAATGATATTCATATTTATTAACTGTAATAAGATAGTTTCATTCATTTTAAAAAAATTATGTAATTTTTAAATCAAATAAAAAATAGTTTTAACAAAGAACTTTACTTATATGGTTTTATTTAAAAGTTTAATTTCTAAATTTTTGAATTTTAATTTTGAAAAAATGATTATAATTTTTGAAAAAATCATAAAAAAATTTACATTTGGTTAAATTTTGGACTTTTTTGGAAAATATTGATTTTTATTGAATAGTGAAAAAAGACCAATTTTTGTAAAAAAAGTATTTTTTATTCAATAAATTAAGTAATCTAAAAGTGAAAATATTTTTGTATAATATTTTAGGTAAAATATTTATTATTAATTTATTTTTTATCAACAAATTTACTTTTTAATCAAATTTATATGGTATTTTTTTTATAAGTTTATTTTTAGGTTTAAAGACCTAATTTTTTTTAAAACTATTATAAAATGTGTAATGCTTGTCCATTTTAATTAATTAAAATAATCCATAGTGAGTAATGTTTTAAATTTAATTCATAGATTATGCAACAAAAAATATTAATTTTGATTCTTACAATTATTATTGTTTTTCATAGTTTTAATTTAAAATCATCTTTTTTCTTGAAAAATACATTACTTAAAAACCCGCTTTTCCATCAAGTCTACAGGTTTTGTTTTAAATATAATTATTCAACTTATATGAATTGAATTTTTTAAAATGGTTTCATTTTTTTAATAACAATAAATTATATTTTAAATTATTTTAAACATAATTTTTCACCATAATTAATAGTGAAAATAGTAAAAATTAATTATCACGGTTATAGTAAAAATGGGTTTATCAAGGGTTAAACTAAAACGGTAAGGGTTAAAAATACTAAAAACATATAAAAATATAGTTTATTGAAATATTTAGACCTTATAATAACTAATTATTGATAATTCATCATTATTACCATTTTTGAATTAGATAAATGTGGGTACATATTTTTATTTTCAAAAATTATAAGGGTGTTATTTACCTCACTTATAAAAGGAATCCCACTCTACAGTCATATTCACACTTTCATAGATATTTGTTTCAACTAATATTAGACAAAATAACTTCCCTAATTCCATAATCTCAACCAAAAAACCTTATTTAGGTCATAAATACATCCTATTAATCCTTTTGGTGGAAACCAAAAAAAGTTACCCGAAGAATAGGAAATGTTATTTAACCGGTGTTTTTATTTTGTTTCTTACACCACCCCCATAAATTATTCTTAAAAAATTATTATATAATAAAAATAGTTCTATCCATATACTTAGATTTTATTTTCTTAATTTAATAACTTAAATCATTCTCGCCTTCCATCAAATGGGATACAAAATCATCATTTGTGTGTACGACGTACTACCACCTCATAAACTGATGCAATTCATTTTTCCATTACAACCTCTCATGGTTGTGTATGATGGTGGTTCTAAAGTGTATATATGATATATATATATATATAACATAATTATAACTATAGGCTCACTATTTCATATATATATATATATTTAACTAATTTTCATTCTGTAGGGGTTATGATAATATCGCTCATGTGTACGACAGACAACTGCCTTACGAAGTGATGTGATTCATTTTTCACCAATGCATTATATAGAAGGTAATAAGGGTAAATATAATGAATATATTTTATATAAATTACATAATAATTATATTAATTAATTATTTGTCATTCTAAAAATGTAATATGTCTTTTTTCTTATTACCTTTTCACTCACTGAGAAATTATAACATCGTTCATGTACATGTGGACTGCTTCCTTCACAATACGATGTGACTCTATTTTCATCTACACAACAAATGAATTATATATATAAGTATATTTAATGAAATGATATTTTATATATGATATTATTATCATTATTTGTAGATAAAATATTACTTACAACTTTTCCATAATGGTCTTTGAAAAATGGAAATGTTAATCATCTGTATGTATGGCCTACTATCTTGATTATTGTAATACACTTCATTTTTGAAATACCTCTTTCATGGTTAGTATTAAAAATATAATTTATTAATAAATATGAAAATTATTTCATTTTTATTTTTGATTTTTTTAAATAATGACCTCTTTGACCATATTAAACCAATAAAATTCATTTTTGACACATAATACAAATATTATTGAGACATGTTTTGTAAACTTAATTGATTAAGTAATCATATATTAAAATTTAAAAATTTAAATAAAATTAATAATAAACATGAAAAATACTCTTAAAAAATAAAATAAATAATATCAATCAATTATTCATGACGAAAAAGAATTTATGTGATGAGTCGTACTCATTGTAAGGTACTTAATATCAATTTCCTATCAATGAGGTATATTTTGATGTTATGCACTGATACTCATTTACAATGTGTATATACACCCCCTTTGATATTTTATTTCTTAAATTTATCTATTCTCATGGTATTTGATGTTTTGTTTAATGTTATTATTTCATCGGTATAAGATTCAAATATTTCCATGGTAATAAAGGGGATTATATTTAAAAAAGACACTTTTAATGATTTCCTTCCAACTCATACTTTTTTGTTACCTTGTTTTTTAAAATTATTTTTGAATGTTTCTATATGGAAATAAAATATTTATAATTTTAATTTTATTTCACCTTTTATTTTATTTTAAAATATTTTCAAAATAAATACTTTTACATGTTTTATATAGAATATTTGGACAAATGAAAAAGGAATGTTCTATTTTTACCATACATAGTGATAATGACTTTTTCCACTATAGGGACCGTTATTTGATTTTCAGATTCCATTTCAAGATTTCATATTTTATTTAATAAAAACACCTCATTCCCTAATTATGGTAATTTAGAATTGAAAATGGGATTTTAAATGATAATGGTATTTTTATATTCAAAATTAATATTCATATGAGTTTAAAAGACTTCTTCAAACGTTTTATAAAGAAAAAATGAACGAATAAATTTTTTTATTTGTGTTTTTCTTCTTGAACATTTTATATGATGGGTTTACCCTGAGAGAACTGGGTGATCCCATTATAGCTTATATGATTGGTGCACTCAGATAGTGCTCTAATGCAATGGATAATTATTATTTTCTTTGAATAATTATATTGGAAGTTGATCATATATCTATTCTAATTTCTAAGGGTTTTATAATGGTTCAATAAGGGTTCTATGAGAAGATGTCCCAAGTCACCAACATAATTTTCTATTCTTTCTAATGATTCCTTATAGAAACCATTTGTTTTAAAATTCTATGATAAATTATCCTTTTAAAAGGATGTAATTCCATTTCTAGGTAAAAATATATGTTTTTATGGAAAACAATTCATGGGTCTTCATGTTTTTTATGGGACTAATGGTTTTCTTATTTGTGTGTCCCATAATAAAATTTCTTTTCTCATACCACATTTTCAAAATGTTTTTCACAGGATTTATGGATGTGTAAGTGAAAGAAAGAGTTCAAGTTAAAATTAATGATGTGTTTTCATAAAAGAACCATGTGTTTTTTAAAGTGTTTATATGGTGAGAAAAATGAATTTTGAATGGAAGTGAACATTTTTTATTATATGGTTTTTTATGTATGAGTTATGACCTAATTCTCTAAGACTCTAAACCAAAAATGATATATAAATTTAAGATAATGAATTTATGAATTAAAAATAAATATTATGAAATGTTTTAGGATGGGTATTTATATTTCTTATCAAAGAAAGATTTAGATAAATTTAGAATTTTGGACAATGGTAATATTATACCCCTGGAAGATTTTTCAATATGGTTATTTGGAAATAATATATCATTACAATATTATAATGTTTCTTTAAATAATATATATCTGTTCGGAATGGTTTTCCATAGGGGAAACATGGAAGTTAAATTAGAAATTCACCAAGAAGAAAATATCCTTCAAAATTAGTATACAGAGATGGTTGGAATTGGAATAGAATAGTTTGTTGAATTGGTGGGTTAGTTGATAGAAGCTACAAATGGTGATGATATCCATGATATAGAGGATCATGATCTACTATGAAGGAACATATCTATTGTGGATCATTTAATGAGGAAATATACCCCCATCTTTTAGTGGATCATCTAACCCTATGGTAGCCCAAGAATGCATCATTTCTTTAGGAATATATTTGAATTAATGGGATGCAAAAAAAACTCTAATAATATATCATTTTTAATGTACCATTTATCAATGGTTTTATTTGGTTAATAATAATAGTAAGAAATATAATATTGATGAAATGGAATAGAAAACATTTAAGTATCATTTCCTTGAGAGATATTTCTATAATATATTTTTAATCTAGATGGAAAATAATTCATGGAATTGAGACACAGAGATAAATGTTTTATAGTCGTGTATGAATCCAATTTTTCAAGACTGGTCATGTATGCACCCGATTGTGTCTGGGATATTGATATTAAAATTAATATACATTAATCAAGAATAAAAGAAAATTTTTGAAGAGCATTGGATGCATGAAAAATTTTAATATATTAGAAAGTTGTTAGTTGTGATGAAAAAGTAGAGACGTATTTTTCTGAAACCTATGTGTCTCGAGATGATTAAAGTAAGAAGGGGATATGATGGATGGCAATAGGGAAACATACAAAAAATAAATCCAAAGGTAAAAAAATTATATTCCCATCTTATGGTATGTTTGGTAAAAATAACCTTGCATAATGTCTTATGAAATTAGGGAAGTGTTATTAATGTGTAATGTTTGGCTATATTGTCCATGGTTGTAAGGAAAAATACTAGAGAATAAAATAATAAGGTAACTAATAACCATCCAATGGTGAGGTTTTTTAGTTTCAATAAGTAGGGCCATTATGATATTGTGTTCCCAAAGACTGTAACTCTTACTAGTTATCATTATTATTGGAAGAAAAAATGTGTGGAAAATCATTTCCTACTACTATTGTTAATATTGAGCCATCAAATAATGTATTGATGGATATTTTACCTATGTATTTTAATTACACTGATGCCATATTTGACTATGGATATTCAGATTCCTTCATTTTTATAAATTTTCATATAAATTGGGAATAAAACATCATAAATGATAGATATATGTTTTGGTAAAAACTATGGGAGGAAGTATTTAAGAAACCAAAATTTATAGGAATATTCCTAATGTTATCAGTGGGACAGTCAATCCTACAAATCATTTTGAACATTCCATAGTATAGTTGATATCATTTTGGGTATGTATTGGATATTAGTTTATCATGATAGATAGATTATAAAGACAATAATTGTTTTTTCAGTGATTTTATGCCTTTGATTACATAACAAGAAGCAATGGTATTGATTATATATGGTAGTTAAGGTTACCTAGATCATATTTTTAAAAATAAAGAAACTATTCAAATTAGTGATTTTCTAGTAGTGAATGAATACATAGAAGTTTTTCTGGATGCTTTTCTTGCTGTTATTATTGATCAAGAGGTAGTGTTTACTGCAGAATTAGTGACTTATGATAGGCTGAATTCTGATCCCCATTATAGAATGGATCAAGTGGAAATTTTATAATTGATAGAAAAATTCTGAATTATCAAATAGAGGTTTCATTAGACCTTACACTTTACCATGGAGTGATCTTATTTTATTTGTTAAAATTAATATGGTTGAATGAGAATTTGAATAAAGTATAGTGCTTTGAATAACATCACTGTTAAGAAAAAGTATCCTTTGCATCATTTTGAGGGTTTTTTTTACCAACACTAGAGAGAACTAGATTTTTCGAAGGTTGACTAGAAGTTTTGGTACCATTAGCTAAAGGTGAAGGAGGGTAATATTCTGAAGACTAAATTTTAGACTATATATGTACACAATGAATTTGTAGTTATTCCTTTGGGTTTTTCCAATGCAACAGATATATTTATAGACCTTATGAATAGATTTTTTCATGAGTACTTGGACTTTTTTTTGGTTATGTTTATTGGTTGTGTTTATTGGTGACATTGTTTTATATTCTAAAATTTAGGAGGAACATGAAAGACACCAAAGGGTTGCTTTTCAAACTTAAAAAATATATATATATATATATATATACATAACTTATTAATTTTGAATTTTTGTTTAAAAAAATCCTCCCTTGGATATATTGTTTCTAAAGATGGAATAATTGTTAAACCTGTTACAATAAAAAATTTCAATGAATTTCCAAGACCCACAATTATCATATAGAATCATAGTTTACTTGGATTTTTGGGTTACTATAATTGTTTTGTTGAAAAAATTTCCCTATTATCTAGAACACTGACGAAGTTAATCCAAAAAAGAGTTATATTAATTTGGATAATGGAAAATAATTATTTTTTTCAAGAACTAAAAATAATATTGGCTAATTATCTATTTTTCCCTAACTGCCAAAAATAGAGCATTTATCATTTATAGTGATTCTTCTTTGAAAGGAATTGGTTATGTACTAATTCAAAATTATTAGGTAATTTATTATGTTTTTTGTAAGTTGATAACACCAGAATTAAATTACACTACACATGATATGAAATTAGATTATTTAAGTTTTGATTTA
The DNA here is from genome assembly GCA_963277665.1 of Viscum album. Classification (NCBI taxonomy): domain Eukaryota; kingdom Viridiplantae; phylum Streptophyta; class Magnoliopsida; order Santalales; family Viscaceae; genus Viscum; species Viscum album. The sequence goes on from OY728158.1 coordinate 1,474,194,607, forward strand.
AAAAATTGGAGTCACCATCTATATAGAGTAATTTTTAAAATATATATTGATCATAAAAAGATTAAAGTATTTATTCACTATGAAATAATTAAGCATGAGATAGATAAAATTGTATGAATTAATCGAGGACTATGATCTCACTATTCATTACCATTCGATAATATCAAACAAAGTGGATGAATCTTTGAGTTGAAAAAATGAAGATACATTAACCATATTATGTTTGGAACTGGTCTATTTGGCTAAGGATTTGATAAATATATCCTATAATTTTTGGGTGTTGGGTTAATTTATATTTTTTTACGTTTCATTCCATTAGACAGCTTAAAAATAATTATGCAAGCTCAAAGAGAATATCAATATTTCTATGAAAATGTATAATCTTGTAAAAAGATTATGTTTCTAGATTTTATTATTGATGAAGAATGTGTTTGATGATTTGGAAAAATATTATGTGTTACATGTGATTCTTATATGAATAAATATTTGTTGAGTGAAACACATAATTCTCTGTTTTCCATTCATTCGGGCAGTACTAAGATGTATAGAGACCATCAAGTTTATTACTAGTGGGATGGAATAAAGAGAGATATTTCTAATGTTACCATAAATTGTTTTACATGTTAGTAGGTTAAATAAAAATGAATGTTATTGGAAAAATACTTCAAACTTTTCCAGAACCAGATTGGAAATGGGAAAATAAATCAATGTATTTCATGGTAGGAATTCTAAATATTCCATAAGGTAATAATGTAAATTTTATTATTAATGATAACTTAAAAAAATCTATGAATTTTCTTCCCATTCGAGATTCGATGTTTTCATATCATATTTATCTAATGTAAATAAATATGATATTCAGGGTACATGGACTGCCTCTCTCCATTTTATTAGACCATGATCCAAGGTTCACATATAATTTTTATAAAGGACTTGAGAAGACATTGGGTAGAGAATTAAATTCCATTATTGCATTTTATCCTCAATCTGAATGATAGTTTGAGAAAAAAATTTAGACTACGAATGATATTCTTTTCTCGTGTTCAATGGATTACTAGAGATTTTGGGACTAAAATCATTCTTTTTATGAGTTTTTTTATAATAATAGTTTTCATTCCATTATAAAAATGTCACCATTAGAGGAATTATATAGAAAGTGATGTCAGATGCCATATTTTTGGGATGGTGTAGGATAAATAAAGATGATGGGACCAGAGTTTGAAGAGTAAATTTCTAAGAATGCTCATTTTATTTAGTAATATATGGGGATGACCTAAAGTGGGTAAAAACGTTTTGCAGATACCTGGAGGAAAAATATTTCTTTTGAGGTATGCGATCAAATATTTCCCAAAGTATCTCAATGGAAAAGTGTTATTCTTTTTAGTGAAACTGGAAATCTACGTTTCTAGTTCATTGTACTGTATAAAATCCTAGATAGTGTTGGATTAGTTTCCTACTCATTGGATTTTTCCCTTACTTTATCTTAGGAATATAATTTATTTCATGCTTCAATGTTAAGAAAATATTTGCTAGATTTATCTCATGTTTTAAGACCAGAAGTAGTTCAGTTGAAAGAGAATATATCTTCTAAGGAATATCTTGTAAAGATTATTTACTGTAGAGATAATGTGTTTCAAAATAAGATGATTCTCTAGGTTATGGTTTTATAGTAAAATGATGTGGTTGAAGAGCTAACATGGGAATTTAAAAATTCAAAAAGGGAAAGGTATCCCCAACAAATTAATAAGTGTATAAAATTTCTAGGATAAAATTTAAAAAATGGGGTAAGAATTTAATAACCTAGGTAATAATAAAATAAATAATTTTCATGTTTATTATTATGAATTAGATAGTTATATTCATTATATAAATATTATGCAATTTTTAAATCAAAAATCAAATAGTTTTAATTAAACTTTATTATTACAAGGCTTCATTTAAAATTTTAATTTGTAAATTTTATAATTTTAATTTAAAAAATGAGTATAATTTTTGAAATAATAATTCTAAAATTTACTTCGGGTGAAATGTAGGGATTTTTCATAAAATATTGATTTTTCAGTGCATTGTGAAAAGTACCGAAAAAAATATTTTATTTTAAATAAATTATGTAATGTAAAGGTCCAAATATTTTTTAAATATAATGTAAATTAACATAAGTATTATTTTGGTTATATTTAATCCAATTTATTTCTTTTTAATCAAAATTATATTGGATTTTAGTATATGTTTTTTCTTTGGTTTATAAGATGATTTATCAAAAACTATTTTAAAATCCATGTTCTTTATCCATTTTATTTAATTAAAATAAAATATAATTAGGATTGTATAAAAAAAATATTAAAATTATATAAAAAAAAAAATTAATTTTTAATAATATAATTATTATTGTTAGTCATATAGTTAATATAAAATCATCTTTTTCTTGAAAAATACACTTTTTGAATACATGCTTTTTCATCGCGTCTAAGAGTTTTATTTTAAATTTATTTTTGACACAAAGGTGAATTTAATATATAAAAATTGGATTATATATATTTATTTAGAATAATATATATTTTTTTAAAAAAAATTCTAAATTATTTACCATAATGAATAGTGGAAAGATTAAAAATTAATTACCTTGTTTAAGGTAAAAATGGGTTTACTGAAGGGTTAAAGTAAAATGATAAGAGTTAAAATAAAATAAAAACTTTTAAAAAGCATATTTTATTGAAATATTTCTAACATATCATGTCTTAATATATATAATAATTCATTTTGGACCCTTGAGTCTAGTGAAAAATGTGTGTATGCCATTTTATTTTCAAAAATGACAAGTGTTCCATTAACCTCATTTATAAAAGATCACCCCTATCATCTCCACTTAACCCCAAAAAATCCATTTCGTTCAGAATATCCTTGAAAAAATAAATTCCCTAATTCCCTAATCTCATCTTAGATTCCATATTTTTTCACAAATCATACCTATGAATCTGTTTGGTGCAAAGAAAAAGAAGTCACCATAAGAATAGGTAACATTCTTCAATAAGCATCATTATTTTATTACTTCAACCAACCCCTAACATTATAATTATAACATGATTATATAATAACCTTAGAATACTAAATATACTAATATTTTATTATTTTAATGTAATAACCTAAATACTTTTCCTCTTCTATCAAATAGGTTTCAAAATCGTCATTTTTGTGTATGATGGGCAACAGCATCGTGAACCGATGTTATTCATTTTTTCCATTACCACATATCAGTGTTGGGTATGATAATGGATATAATTTATATATAAATATTTTATTTATAACATAATTATACCTCATTATTCATCATATAATATATAACATTTTACTTTTCATTCCGTAGGGGATACGATAACGTCGCTCATGTGTAAGGTAGGTCACTGCCTCGCGAAGCGATGTGACTCTTTTTTCACTTGTGCTTTATATAAAAGGTAAAAAAGGTAAATATATTGAATATATGTGATATAAATTATAGATTTATGACTTTAATGAAGTATTTATCAATCTAAAAATATAATATATCATTTTATTTATTACCTTCTCACTCACTGAAAAATCATAATGTTGTTTCTATATGTTTGGACTACCGCCCTCACAAAGTTATGTGACTCTATTTTCATCACCACACCACATGGATGATATATATGTATATTTAAATAAATAATATGTTATTTATTAAATTATTATCATTCTATGATGATATATTGTTTTTTACGTCATTTTAATAATTATTATTGAAAAATGGAAATGTCACTCATGCGAACGTATGTCCTACCATATCCATGATTATAATTTCTTATTTTCTCAAAAAATCTTTAATTATAGTTCTTATAAGTATGATTTATATAAAAATATAAAAATTATTACATTATTATTATTCTAAATATTTTTAAATCATCGCCTCTTTAACCATAGTGAACCTTTCAAATTCATTTTTGACACATAAGCCAAATATCTTTGAAACATTTAATATAAACTTAATTGATTAAGGTATCATATATAACATGGTAATAAGTTCAATAAAAGGAATGATAAACATGAAAAATATTATTAATCAGTTAAATAATTAACTGAATTTTATTATTTAGGAAGATAAAGAATGTACATGACGAGTCTGACTCAAGGGTAAGGGGCCTCATCTCAATTTCTTTATGTTGAGGCATATTTTTTTATTATGCACCTATATTATTTTATGAGGAGTATATATATCCCCTTGGACATGTTATTTTAGTAATTTCTCTATTATCATGGTATTTAATGTTTTTTTAATGTTATTCTTTCATGGGGTTTATAATTCAAATATTTCCGAGGTGATAACAGGCTTTTCTTTTAAAACCCCACTTTTAATGTTTCCCTTCTAACACTTCATTTTACATGACCTTGTTTTTAAAATTATTTTACGAAAGTTTTTATATGGACATAAAATATTTAAGAAATAAATTATATTACTCTTTACTTTATTTACAAATTTTTTCACAAGGAATATATTGACATGTTCTATACAAAACGTTTTAACAAACAACAAAAGGAATGTATTATTTTTAACATACATAATGATAATTAATTTTTTTCCTTCGTGACCATTACTTAATTTCTGGATTCATTTGAAATATATCATGTTTTCATCGATGAAATATTTTTTTATTTTTTTTTTATGTATTGAAAATAGTTTTTTAAATAAAAATGGTATTTTGATATATAAAAGAGATTTTAATACGAGTTTAAAAGTGTTTTCCAAATGTTTAATAGTGGAAAATGGAAAGCATAAAATATTTTATTCATGTTGTGGTTCTTGGGAATTATATATGACTAATGTGCCCAAATATCTTCTAGTGATCCTATTATATTTTATACGATAGGTTCACCCATGTAATGATCTAATGAATTTGGTAAAAAAAAAATACTATGGATAATTATATTGGAAGTTGGTTTCATGGTTATTACATTTTTTAAGGGTTTTATTTGGGTTCTGTAAGGGTTCTATAAAAATATTTCCTAAGGAACCTACATAGATTTTTCATGCTTTATAATTAGTTTTAATGGAAATCATTTGTTTTCAAAATTTCTGGTAAATGCTCTTTTTTAATGAACGATAATATCGTTTCTGGGTAAAAATATATGTTTTTAAGCAAAGGGTTTTCATGGGTTTTAATGTTTTTCCTAGAATAAATTTTTCCTTCTTTTTATGCCCCATACTGATCTTTTATTCATGTCCCATGTTATTAAAATGTTTTTCATAGGATTTAAGGATGTTTAAGTGAAAGGAATAAGTCAACTTAGAAGTCATGAATAATTTTCATCAAAAGAAATCATTTTTTGTTTTAAAAGTTTTATATGGTGAGAAAAATGGATATTAGATAAAATTTTCCACTTTGTATTATATGGTTTTGTTTTGAATGATTTATGACCTAATTCTCTAAGACTTTAAACCTAAAAAGACCAAAACATTTAAGAGAATGGATTCTTGATATAAAACCCTTTATTATGCAATGTTTAAGACCAACTCCTTATAATTTATATGATTTCATATCTATTACAATAAGTATTTAATTATTACATTGTTTATTAATATCTATTTTAATAATATTCATTTTTATTGTTATATATTACTATTATAATCATAAAACTAATTATGTACTTGTATGAAATAAGAATGATCTTTTTAATTTTTAAAAAATAATTTTTGTCTAAAAAAATATTATTTTTAATATATTTTGAGTTTTATTTTAAAATATAACCTTTAATAATTTGATATTGATTATAATAAAATTAATATAAAAGTTCCAATAATCATATCATAAATATATTAAATTTATTTTTAAATAAAAAATCATTAAAAGTTATGATGGTAAATAGTAAATGTGATATATAATCACAAATTTTGAAAAAAAAATTATGATAAAAGCATATAAATCATATTTATATTTTAACTTTTATGTTTTTAAAAAATAAAAGTAAATATTAGAATTCAGTGTAGTCATAAGATTAAAGATGCATTTGAATTTGATGTTTTCTAAAAAGATAAGGTTTTTAATTTGAATTTAATTTTACTACTCATTATTTTATAAGTATCTATAAAATTTAGAATAATTGGGAATTATATAGATTATGTTAGAAAAAATTTGATATGAAACATTATTATTTAATATTTTAATTTCTAATTTCCATTTTATTAGTGGTTGAGCAATATAGTTGAATTTATTTTAAAAAAATTAGTCCAAGTTCAAATTTTTTTTACAAAACATTATTAAATACATGTATAGAGATTTATAGATCACTTGATAATAGTATGGAATATATTTTAATTCTTAATATATATATATATATATATTCTTTTAAAAAAATAAGTGGCTTTAAATTGGGTTTATGTTGAGTAAAACATTTGAATTCCTTTTTAAAATAATAGACTGAGTTAAAATGGAATTTTACTACTTATTATTATATTTTTAACTAAAATCCTATAAAATATTATTGAAACCCATGTAGCATGTCTTACATGATAAAATACTTTTAATATAAAATAAATATTATCCAATAAATATAGATTAACTCTTATTCGAATATAAATATGAAAATACCTAACAATATTGATTCAGTTCTTAAATAGCATAGGTAAAGTCAAAATTGATAAATTAAGTAATCATATTGATATGAGAAATGGTATGGAGTGGTTTTAAATGATAATTGAAACACCCTTGGAAAACTGAGACATAAAAGACTCTATAATACTAACCACTTTGATAAGGTTCTCCTTCCTTTTAAGAAGAATTCTTGATTATAAGTCCATAGGTAAGTGAGACTGTCCAGGAGTAGTGTCAGGGTTAGTGGCTTCTGGGGATTTTTAATATGGTGTGTCTGAGTGAGAAAATAGAACATTAAAACAATATGTGTTGGACTTTTGGTATAGTAGTCTATTATGGGATATGAAGGAATAAAGGTATTTTGGGAGAACCCTGGGGTAATATGACCAGGTTCATAGCCTTCAAGATAACATTATCTTATAGTATTTTTCCATTATATAGGATTTGGAGACACTCCTCGGGATTGTATACAATAAGTCGTATATTATAAAATGTCATATCATTTATTTGGACACTATTGTGCTAAACATTTAAATTCAACCATTGATTCTCTATATATTACATAATATATAACGTTTAATTATATATAACTATGAAATATTCACATAAGTTAAATTTTAATGTTTAAGTACCGCACTTATCAAAGGGTGTTAGTGTGGATCGTGTGATATGATCCCACTCAAACCCTTTCTATACGGTAAATTCATATCATATCAAATTATATTCCCATTCATGCTATTTTAATTTCTAATAAATAGAGGATATTTTCTCATGTGATATCCATAAAATATACCAGATGATATGGGATAATATATATCAAATATATACTATGAATTTGGGTATTTATCCTTTAATCTCTCATATTCACTAAAGCCTTATAAACTCAGTTCCATTAAACCATATATTATATCATATACAATAACTTGTGAATCCATACCTGAAAATCCATTTGGATATTTTTCAAAATGTATTTTGAAAATCTATCATCAACCTTCCTTTGTATCACATTATATTAAATATATTGTGAATATCCATCCAAAATAACGTTTTTATGAACTTGAAAATACTTTTAGTGAATCTCTATAAGTTTTTTAAAACACATTCCCCATTTTCAAACCACAAATTGTGACCCCACGGGACTATATAACATTGAAAAAAATATTAATTCTAAATCCATGAATAATAGAAAGTATCAGCCTCTATAAAATCATCATTACTACTTGATCTATAAATCAATCCAATGGGATTTCCATAAAAAACATGCATCTCTATACATTTGTCCACCAGCTGCATCATATGCAACTATAAAGTTTCATATAATCCCTTTTTCCAAGTCATTGAGTAACAATGGGACACATAGTATGTCAATACCATATATCATAATCATGTGTTCCTAGTTATCTAAGTATATACTAACTAGGATGATGAATACAACACATGTCATTCATCCTCATAGATAAGAATATCACATTCCCCTTTTAGAATAGATAATCGCATCATATATCTTATCTATGAATAAATATACACGTAACATTCTATACCAATCAAGGGACTAGATGTTATACTCATCATATGAGAATAAAAATACTATATTGGTTAAGCTCCAACTGACGACATGATCAACTACCTACCCAACCAACCCCTGATTAGCTATTCCTCGAGGCATGAGTAAAAAAATTATTATGGTATAAAGGTTCTCATGATATGTTTCTCTCCATCCTCATCTATGTATATATAAAATATGGAAAATCAACCCTTATTATAAAAAAATATAATGTATGACACTATACGTGGTATACTAGGGGTTATTCAAACACACAAAAAAACATTTCATACCTCATGAGCATATTATGTATCTCTATATGAAATCTTATTCACACTAACATTAACATTTTTTCACAACCTATAATATCCCATGATGAAAATTGTTTAAGGATAACTCAAAGTCATAATTTAAGAGGTTATTTATCATTTCACTTCACAAAATATATATATATATGTACGCCCATATGAGATTGTTGGCCACTCTCTCTAGTATTAATGGTTTTAATAATCACAAATCATTTTATATCCCATTAATCATGTCTATTCCTTTAAATAATGTTTATTTAAGTTTCATTATGTGAAATTTTGTTTATATATGATCACATATATGTTTGATGCATTTTGATAATATTTATGCTATATGACAGTCTGAGTAGAAATATTTTCTAAGTATGACATACTTACACCGACATAAGAGATGAGACACTGGCAGTTCAACTGGGTCACCGACAGTGTAAAATGACTCACCGATAGTGCAACTAACACATTGACAGACTAACTGTCTCACTAATAGATTACCTACTAACGCAAGGACCTACCAATGTATAGACATACTGATGCATGTACTACTGATTAAGTTCAGTCACCAACACAATGAGTCACCGACTCATTAATTCACTGAATCATCGAGTAACTGATGCATTGAGTCATTTATGCTGTAAAAACCCAGGTTTTGTGCTTGTAAGCTTTGAAATTTTCTTAATTTTATTCCAGAGCAGGGCGTTCATAAGGCGTATGATTCCGAGCCCCAGTGCGACCGGAATTAGTTTTTAAGTGCGTTCACACTGGACATTACAAATAAATAGAATAACTCTTAAAAGGTTTCTCGGATGGGAAAACTGAGGGCACCATTGAGTTCAGAATGTTCTATTTACCCTAAGAGGGGTGTAACTTTCGAGGGCGCAAAACTTCTGTGGAAAACGCCACCAGGGGAGTTTTTGTAATTTGGAAGCCCCATGCGTGTACTCTGTAACTTTTGAAAGGAGGTTGGGATTAAAATTCTGAGACCTCCATTGCACTTAGAACGGGGATTATACCCTAGGGGCGGCTTAACCCTGCCCCCGCTGAAAGTTTGAGTACGGGGCCTACGGGCGGGGGGTTTAAGTGTTTTCTATTTAAACACACCACCCCCACACTCTTCTCCCCATTGATCTTCCCCTTAGAATCTCCCGGGTGGATCCCTCTCGACAAGATCCTCTCCTCTCCTCCACCTCTCCAAGGTAGTGCGGCGCTCCAGCGGACCATTGGTGAAGCATCAGGATACGCCCATCGAGGTAGGATTGTGTTTTTTTCGTTTTAATTCCCACAACCCCATTTAAATTCAATTAGTTGAATCAAAATGTTGTACAATCGTTGACCGAATCAAATATTTGTGTATATCTTGATTTGAGCTTCCCAACGATTCTTTAGGATCGAACTTTCGAGTTCTGGGGTGTCCAGGGTGACCCTGGGAAGTTTTCCGGCCGTTTTCTCCTTTTTCCAGCGGTTCTAGCGGTGGTCCGGTGGGCTTCCAGCGGCGGCGAAGGTTTCTGGAATGGTGGCGCGGTGGTGGGCTCCGGGCGGTGGTGGCATCACGTGGCACGATGGTAGCTCTGAGCAGTGGCATATTCGCGTGGCACGGCAAGGGTGGACTAGGGGGTCGCGGCGTGCGACCCCATGCGGAGACCAAGACCCGCCTTCGGAGGGTCTCCGCCTAAGACAACGACCGGCCACGAGGGCTAGTTGGAACAGGGTAGACCAGGGGTCCATGGCCGGGCTTCGCGGATGAGCCGTGGGCCGGCGCTATGAGACGGGCTGACCGGCGCAGGCCGGCCAGGCCAGGCGGACCGGCCGCCGGTCCAGCCCAAGGGGTTCGTCCCCTCGACTTCGGACACCCGTAACTTTCACTACGGGTGTCTGTTTTGTGTGTCGTCTATGTAAGTGCAATCCTCGGCTTGAGAAGAAGATTTTTAGATGATCTCGGGGGTTTTTAATTCCCGAGATGGGGGCTTGGTGGCGCGTCACTCTCGTTAAGTGTCACACCAGGATTCTTCCTTTAGACGGCGCGAGCACATATGGAGTCTATTTAAGGAACCGTCAGTGGCATTTTGACCCTGCCATCGAGACGAAGTGGTCCAGGGTGGTTTCAGGCATTGAAGCCAGAGTTGATTCATGGGCCCCACGGTCTGTCTTTTAATCTGTGAGCGGTGTTTTACGACTTTTTCATCAGACATTTGTTCGGGGCGAATAAGTAGTCGTTTTGGCGTGTTTTTTCGAGATCATCACGATGGCGCAGCTCGCTCATCCTCTGTTGGGACCGAGGTGTGGGCCCAAAAATATGTCATATGGGAATAATGTGATGTTGAATAACTCCTTCGTCAGGAGTCTGTTTCTAGTGAGTAAGTAGTCTATCTCACATGTTTTTCCGTGAGGATTACAACGATGTAATCCGTTTGGGCATGCAGAGCCTCTTTCGAGATCTCATTAAATGTGGAAACATGAAAGGACATTGGTCGGAGGTTTCTTTGATGCACTCTAACCCAACGCATTGTCGCGATGTTAGCAACACCCAGTGATGGCACGGGAAGTGCAGAGTTATCAGACTAGTTCTGGGTTTACTATCTAGTAGGGATGGGCAGTGGGTTACCCATTGACCTTAGGGTTTACCCTCCAGTGAGGCTGGGCAGTGGGTTACCCATTGAATTTAGGGTTTACCCAAAATTTGGGTTGGGCAGTGGGTTACCCAACGATCTTTTAGGGTTTACCCTCTAGCAGGGCTGGGTATTGGGTCACCCGACAACAATTTGGGGTTTACCCTCGAGTTGGGCTGGGCAGTGGGTTACCCGACAACTTCTTTCAGACTCCACCCCTTTTGATGAGGATAGTCAGTGGCTTTGCTCCGTGATTACTAGAGCGGGACTTTTGGAAGTACGACTTAGCGTTGAGGCAGATTTGGCATGCGGGACTATTGGGCATTAGTGATGGATATCCTTAGAACTTTTGGTGATGTATTCTGGGATGAGCTTGGAGATGGAGATCCCCTTATGCACTTGTTCAGGTTTCTTGTTGAGCATATATATATATATATATATATATATATATATATATATATATATATATTTGTGTGTGTGTGTGTGTGTGTGTGTGTGTGTGTGTATATATACCCTAATTTTGTTCCCACTCTGTGGGTTTAGTTACTCTCCTCCTAGGAGGGGTGAAGACACGTGGGGTATGCCATGTGCTTTCTGTGTCTAGTTCTTCTTGGTTGGATGAGTCTACCCCCCCCCCCTTTCTTCTGTTGGGTAGAGTTTCACTCTATTTTACTATACTCTTTCATCGTTCCTTGTTCTCTCTACTACTCACCGTTTTGGTTCCTCCTTTGTTTCTCCCTCAGGCTTTCAGGGCATCCTACTAAGTGTCCTTATACTCACCCCTACATGGGCTTTGCCCGCAATTGGTGCGCTCTTACCAACGATGTATAGGTCTATTGATATTACAGAAGAGCGTAGAGGACACACGATCTTGGGCTATCTTCGGTGGTCATAGTAGGTCTCTCAGGTGTCATACTCACCATCTGTTTACTTTCGTTTACCTGTAGCCGGATTGTGGCAACTTTCTGTTTGGGCACGTGTTTTTCCCCTTTTTTTGTTTAGTCTACTTTTCAGCACTTTACTTTCTTCTATTTAGAGGTTGATGCATGATTGTGGTTGGGTTATAGTAGTTTTCCTTTGGTTTCCTTTTTACTCTGCACTTCTGCATTGAGTGGGCTGTGTATGTGTGTACAGGTACTTAGGAAAAGGCCTCCCCTAGATTTTTACGCCTTCGAGCCCTCTCGCCAGCCCCTAGCCTAGGGAGGTGGGCTTGGGGTAGTTGCAACTCGAGACCGGTAGGGTCGGGTCGTGACAAAGTGGTATCAGAGATGGTTTGTTGCTTGGGACATAATTCAGACGTCCCTAAAAAGGAATTGGTTGGGATTTAGGGAAATAGTGTGATGTGTCTCGAGAGTGGCTCTTAGGCCAGGGAGTCCAGTGATGGTATGGGCGGCTGACGTATCCATTCACCAGGACCCTGATAACCCGATTTTCAACTCAACACACTGAGAAATTTGTTGCAAGGAACTTTGGAACAAGTATCCGGTAGGATTGAGTCTTTTACTTTCCTTTTTGAGTCAAATCCTCTTTGTGATTATTGTTATCTATATATATATATGCTCATCTGATCATGGTAATCCTTGATAATTTTCAGGATGCCCCCATGACAGTAGCCAGCCAGGTTACCCTCTCTAGTTCATAACGACGACCTGGTGAGTGACGAGGCGTCAGTTTAGGGACCCTCACGTGATCCCCTTCTACCGAGTGCTTCAGCAGTGGCCCCTGCACCTGGAGAGCGGCAGTTAGTACCGGCAGCACATACTAAGGTTGAGCGCAGGCTGAGTGCGCTCCGAGACTTTCAATGTCAGTGACTGTAGAAGTTCCGCGAAGACCCAGATCCCCAGGCAGGGGAAGACTAGTTAGAGTCTGTGGACTGACTTTTCAGGCTTGTACAGACACCAACAGACTAGATGGTGGCTCTAGCTGCCAGCCCTTTCCACGAGATGGTCGGGCGTTGGTGGGTGTTGGTTATGCAGAACCACGACGAGTCGTCTCTCATGTGGGATGGCTTCCAGCAGCTCTTTTGGGAGGAGTATTCCCCCTCTTACTTATGCTCCATTTGGATTCAGCAGGTTCTAGGGCTGAAACAGGGGGGAATGACCGGGGCACAGTAGTCAGCCCAATTTACCGATCTGACATGCTACTCGCAGGATATGATCCGTGATAGTTACTTTTGGTTGTGGAAGTTTGAGTAGGGTCTTGTTCGGGAGATCCGTGCTAGTGTAGTGCCCCTATGCATCCCTACTTATGACAAGGTGCTATATCAGGCACTCGTAATGGAAATCATCTTGGGTGAGGGACGCCAGCTGACAGGGTCTAGCAGTGGACACTTCAGAGGAGAGTCCTCAGTGACCGGTAGGCGGCAGAGAGAAGAGCCTCGGTTGAGGAGTCCCTTCCGTGAGTAGACGCAGGGGCAAGGTCGTACACCACAATGGCACCGTAGAGCACTGGGGTAGTCAGGAGAGAGCTAGTGCTATTCCTATGATGAATGGGGTCACCTTGCAATGGACTTTCTGACCAGGCGCACCGAGCAGTCATGGTAGGTAGTGGGCGCACCGCAGTGGCAGAGGCAGCGCCACGACTAGGGATCCCCCAGGTGAGGATAGGGTGGTCCTTGGGGAGGCGGCGCAGGTAGAACAGCAGGACCTGGATGTCCGGGATGAACTTTTGAGGTCCTTCCACTGCCACCACCGGGCGGCCCACGCCAGGCTCAGGGAGCCAGCGGTAGGGGCCGCGTGCAGCTTCAGGCTATGGGTGTTCGTGACCCCCAGCACATGAGATGGTTTTAGGTACGCTTTGTGTTTACTCTATTCTTGCTTTGGTACTAGTAGACATAGGCTCCATCCACTCATTTATATCACTGTTGTTGGTACGACATTTGGAGCTTCCAATGGAGGGGCTGACACCTGCACTTAGCCTTGAGGTTCCTACGAGAAGTGCCTCGTTAGTGAACATTATCTACAGACAGTTCGAAATGTTGTTCGGAAGAGGGAGTTTCACATGGGACATTCTCGTCATCACGATGGAACCTTACGACATCATCCTGGGCATGGATTGGCTTTCTAGGGTTCATGCCCAGATTGATTGTCGTCATAGACAAGTCAGAGGTGTGTTTTCTGATGGGACGAGGTGCACCATCCTTGGTGAACGAGACCTCATGGCAGAGCAGATGGGTACTTTGAGAAGGAGACCCTATCCTTTTTCACACCAGCTAGAGAGCATGTCTCTCGGAGCAGCAGACGCTACAGGCAATTGGATCTCTACCGTTGTAGAGGACTACATGGATGTCTTCCACGACGATGTCCCAGGACTACCTCTAAGGAGAGATATGGAGTTCTGCATTGACTTGCAGCTGGGGACTACCCCTATATCAGGTGCAACATATCGGATTTCGCCCACAGAGCTTCAGGAGCTACGACTTTAGTTGGAGGACCTTCGTGAGAAGGGATTCATTAGGCCTAGTTTATCCCCCTGGGCAGTTCCGATTTTGTTTGTGAAAAAGGAAGATTGGATTATGTGGCTTTGTGTGGATTATCATCGCCTTAATCATGCCAATATAAAGAACAATTACCCTTTTCTGAGGATCAACGACCTCTTAGACTAGTTGAGAGGTGCAAAGTGGTTCTCTAAGATAGATCTTCAATCTGGCTACCACCAATTGTGGGTTCTTGAGGCTGACTTCTAGAATTTGGCTTTCCATTGTTGATATGGGTATTATGAGATTCTGGTGATGCCCTTTGGTGTGATGAATTCTCCCTCCATTTTTATGTCTTTGATGAACCAGATCTTCTAGCCATACTTGGACCGGTTTGTGGTTGTCTTTATTGACGACATACTCATATACTCTTCGATAGAAGAGGAGCTCGTAGATCATTTGAATATTTTCCTAGACTTACTCTAAGAGCACTAGCTGTATGAGAAGATCTCGAAGTGTTAGTTCTGGATTCATGAGGTTCACTTACTGGGGAATTTCATTACGAAGCAGGGATTGGCTGTAGATCTCGAAAAGTTAGAGGTAGTGCTTGCTTGGGAGCCACCCAATAATGAGTCAGAGGTGTGAAGATATTTTGTTTGGCAGGGTACTACAAAAGGTTTTTGGAAGATTTTTCCAGGATTGTTTCCCCTTTGACCGCATTGACACGGAAGGGACGACCGTTCACCTGGACTGATCAGTGACAGAAGGCCTTCGAGGAGTTGAGATAGAGGATGAATAGTGCTCCAGTATTGAGGCTTCCAAAGGAGGGAATTGAGTTCATGGTATACTACGACTCTTTAGGAGTTGGGCTCAGATGCCTGCTGATGCATTAGCGGTCAATGATCTCATATGGGTCGAGGCAGTTGATGCCCCATGAGCAGAATTATGTGACCCATGATTTGGAGCTTGCAGCAGTGGTCTTTGCCTTGAGTTTTTGGAGACACTACCTTCTAGGTGAGCATTTTGTGGTCTACTCAGACCACCAGAGCCTCAAGTACATCTTCACTCAGAGATATTTGAATCTGAGGCAGAGGCACTGGATAGAGTTTCTGCAAGACTATGATTTTGAGATAGTCAACACTCTAGGGAATGGAAACGTAGTAGCAGATTCCCTTAGTAGGAAGTCTCGAGCTCGTCTAGTGCTGGAAGCTTCAGAGTATTTGGGTTCCCTTCGACTGACCTTGGTGGAAAAGTGGGATAGAGTTTTTCTTTAGTTGATGGTGTTGACTCCTTCGCTCCTTGAGCATGTGAGAGAGTCGCAGCAGGGGGATGCAGACAGTGAGGTACTTTATAATCAGATATCCACGGGCAATTCACCTAATGGGTATTTTGAAGGAGGGAATCATGAGAACCTATTCCTGGGGAAATTTTTAGTACCAATGGAGATGCAGGAGGAGGTGATGTTGGAGTTCCACACTTCTCCCTTGGTTGTACATCCCGATGTGGGGAATATGTACAGAGACCATCAGCTATAGTTTTGGTGGTCTGTCATGAAATGGTCAATAGCTAAGTTAGTTTCTCGGTGTCTTACCTATCAGCAGGTGAAGGCAAAGCATCAGGTTTCGGCAGTGTTGTTGCAGCCCCTTGATATGCCAGAATTGAAGTGGGATGACATTTCAATGGAGTTCTTCATTGGGCATCCGTGTCCAACGAACGACTATGATTCCATTTGGGTGATAGTGGACCGACTCATGAAGTCGGTGCACTTTATTTCCATCAGTGAGCAGAGCTCGTTGGAGAGCCTTGGGCAGCTGTATGTTCGGGAGATCATCTGCCTTCATGGAGTACCCTCGACGATCGTCTCCAACTGCGACGCGCGGTTTACGTCACGATTGTGGCAAGTACTGCAGGAGGCATTCGGGACTCAGCTAAGGATGAGTACATATTTTCATCCCCAGATGGGCGGGCACACAGAGCGCACTATCCAGGTGTTGGAGGATATGCTCAGGGCGTGCGTGTTAGACATTTTCTTATGTTGGGAGAATCACTCGCCCTTTGTGGCGTTCGCTTAGAACAACAGTTACCACTCTACTATTGGTATGTCACCTTTTGAGGACCTCTAAGGGAGACCCTTCAGGTCACCGTTGTGCTGGATGGAGGTTGGGGAGACCTCCCTTGTGGGAGCAGAGTTGGTGCGAGTGACGACGGAGAAGGTGCAGGTCATTCCTGAGTGGATGAGGACGGCTCAGATCAGATAAAAGTCCTATGCAGATTATCATCGTAGGCCTTTGGAGTTCAAGCAGGAGGACCATGTCTTTTTTAGGGTCTCTATGCGACTTGGTACTCGTAGGTTCGGTCGGGGAGGCAAGCTATCCCTGAGGTTCATCGGGTCCTTTGAGATCGTGCGTAGGGTCGGTGAGGTGGCCTACCATCTTGTTCTACCCCCACAGCTGGAGAGGGTGCATGAAGTCTTATACATGGCATAGCTGAGGAAGTACATGCACGACCCCATGCATGTTATCGACTGATGAGAGCTATACATTGAGGATGGGCCTAACTTCGCAGGGCACCTGGTGGAGATTGAGGACCGGCAGGAGCGGACATTGCATGGATGGACCATTCCTTTGGTTCGTGTACTGTGGCATAACGGGAGAGTCAAAGAGAGCACCTGGGAATGAGATATCTAGATGCGGGCTTAATATCCTGAGTTTTTTTGTAGTTTTGTTTTTTGGGGATGAAATACTTGAAGGAGGGAATGATTTAGGATCCCGGTTTTTGAGCCTGTAGGGCATTGAAATTTTCTTAATGTTATTCTAGATCAGGGCATTCAGTCGGCGTGTGATTCCGAGCCCCAGTGCGGCCAGAATTAATTATTAAGTGTGTTCACACTGGACATGACAAATTAACATAATAACTCCTAAATGGTTGCTCGGATTGGAAAACTGAGGGAACCGTTGTGTCTGGAACGTACCTTTTACCCTAGGAGGGGTGTAACATTCACGGGCACGGCCCTTCTGGGGAAAACTCCACCCTGGGTGTTTCAATAATTTGGAGGCCCTGGGATTGTACTCTGTAACTTTTTAATGGAGGCTCAAATTAAAATTAATAGACCGCCGTTGTGCTCAGAATGTGCAATTTACCATAGGGGCGGCTTAACCCTGACCCCGCTGAATGTTCGGGTACGGGGCATACGGGCAGGGGGTTTAAGTGTTTTCTATTTAAACACACCACCCCCACCCTCTTCTCCCTTTGATCTTCCCCTTAGCATCACACTGGCAGATCTCTCTCGACAAGCTCCTCTCCACTCCTCCACCTCTCCAAGGTGGTGCTGCGCTCCGGCAGACCATTGGTGAAGCGTCGAGCTACGCCCATTGAGGTTGGCTTGTGTTATTCTTGTTTTAATTTTTGCAACCCCCTTTAAATGAAATTAATGGCATCAAAATGATGTCCAATTATCGAGAGATTCCCATATTTGTTTAGATCCATATTTGAGGTTCCCAACGGTCATTTCAGATCAAATTTTCATGTCTCGGGGTTTCTGGGGTGACCCTGAGAAGTTTTTCGACCGTTTTTTCCTTTTTCCGGCGGTTCCAGCAGCGGTCTGGCGGGCTTCCAGCGGAGACGGCGGTTTCTGAGACAGCGGTGTGGCGGCAGGATCTGGGCGGCGGTGGTTTCGCGTGGCACAATAGGGGCTCAAGTAGGGGCTCAGGGAGGGTGGTGGCTTCACGCGACATGGCGGGCTCCAGGTGAAGGCTCCAGGGGGCGAGCGAGGTCAACGATGAGGGTGGACCGGGGGGGTCACGGTGCACGACCCCGTGCAGAGGCCGAGACCCGCCTTCGGCGGGTCTCTGTATGAGACAACGACTGGCCAAGAGGGCCGGACGGCACAGAGTGGATAGGGGGTCCATGGTCGAGCCGCACTGTAACGCCCCGACCCTAGTTACCCAGAGTTGGTGCGTTATTACATAACATTGGCATGATCACAAAAGATCAAGTCTCAAAAGATCGATTAGTTTAGTATTCTTGGAAACACTAGATATATTCATAAGTCTTATATTACATCATAAAGTAAAACAAACTACAAAAACATCTTGTCTTCATATCCCCTCATACTATTCCGGCAGTTTATTCATAAATTACTTCTTCACATCCTAGTAAAAATAAAACATTGAAAGGGGTGAGCTCAGATGCTCAGTAAGGGTAACAATATTGCAGAAACTTTCATAAATAATCATAAACATTTAAGGCAATTTATAACTAAAACCAAATCCTTTTAAACATGAACTTCAGCGTAATACGACAAAGATAAAATGAAATAATGGCATTTACTTATTCACATGGATATTCTATTAGTCAAATAACCACATGAAATATCCATAACCACTTTCAAAATGATGGAATGCATAATTCTAGACTATCATAACCACGTAGACAAGGCCTCGTGCCAATACTACAAATAAGATTTTTTCAAGGCCTCATGCCAAGACACTAGTTTTTTTCATGAGACCTACCGATGCATTGAGGAGCTATAGCGAGCTCCACCCATCACTTACTAATTACATTGCATTCCTCATACGAAAAGTTTGAAACATAACATAAACATTCAAATTTAAAATAGCATACGAAATGTCAATACTTTAACCACAAACCATGAATGGTATAAAAATATCACATCCATAGTCAAACATAACTCATTTGATACAATATGGAATATTTTATTGTATCAGATTAACCTTGATCTAGAATAATGAAGGATATTGACATAGATCAAAATAATCATCACACTATTGAGAGAAATATCCCCCTTTTTCTTGAAAACATATAAAAGTCACACTATTTTTAAAGAAGTCATTTAAAATAGATTTTTGAATCAAAGTGTCCCATACCACTTTAGAACTTTTATAAGGGATTTTTATTTTAAAACTTTAATGTATATATAAATAAATCCTTAAAACCATTTTTAAAACATGGACATTAATGAGAATGATTTAGAATAATAAATCATTAAAACATTTTAAAATGATATTTTAGTTACAGTTCATAACCAAAAGAGAGACAAATGAATACAAATAATTGAGATAATAAAAACATTGTAATATCATGAGAATAAAGGGATTCATGATATACTATGTCAAAGTACATTATATACACCATATAAAAGTGATTTGGTGTATAAAAACAAAGGAGTCCCAGTGGAATGTAAATTGAGATGAAATCTCTCAGAAAGGCTGTATCCTTATGTTAAGGATAAATCAATGACATAATTATGTGTGAAATATATAAATACACTCAATATGATTGATTATTCAGTTTAAAACAATAAAAGGACATTCACACATATTCTATTAAAAACAACACCAATGAATTGGATGTTTAACTCAACAAATCGAGATTGAGTAAAAATTACTCTTATCAAGTTCATACCGATGACTTGAGAATTTATCAATGGAGTGATTATGTGTATAAAATGTATATCCACATAAATGGGAGTGGAAATTATGACATAAGCAAATGAATAGTGATTCCATGCATAATCTTGGAGTAAAATAATCAATGAAGTATGCGTAAAGTCAAATGAGTGGAAATTGAAATTTCAAATTCCCTTATTGATTTAGTAACTTACGAAACATACACCAATGAAATAAGGATCATATAGTGATGATGTAAATATACATGAATTAAATTTTATTACACAATGAATACAAACATGGGTAGTACACACACTACATGCAATAAATAAGTGGTGAACAATAGAAATCTCACGGAATTAAAAGTGAGATAAGAAACCCATTACCTTGTACTTTTCCTTGATAGAGTGTAGGTTAAACTCCTGTATAATAGTTAAATCATTGTTATTAAATTATACAAGAATAATATACATAAATATGACATCATATATGATCTTTTAATAATGCTCTGTTAATAATATTTTAGTATTATTGTTGTTTCGGGTGTTAACTGATTCGTTTTCCTTTATATGCTTTTTTACGTAATTCATGTTTGTTATGGATAGGTTGTATCTTATTCATATCCAGAATGATATCAAGTCCTTAAAAATTACTTATAATCATCAAACAAGAATTATTCTTGAATGGATATGATGGGGAAATGAATCTCATCACGTTCGTGGAGACGGTAATCCGTACGTGCGCAAGAACGCTACTTCCATTTCATTTTTCATTTTAAAAGGAATCAAAACCAAATGAAAAATAGGTATATTATTATTCCAGTAAAATATAATATCTTATATGTGTTACTTAAGTTCATTAACATCATGCTTTATATGTTCCATCTATGGTATGAACGAGTCATATCACTTTGAGGGGGCGGTAGTCCGCACTTCCTCAATTGAAATTATCATTTATATATACAACATGAAACGAATAATGGTATGCTATAAAATGGAATTACAGAAGCTTATATATAAAATAAATATCATATTTATCATATTTAATTATATTTCCATCATAATGGACACCATGAGAGGTGGTAGGAGATAATTTTACAATCATCGTTTCGTTAGGCGTTTGGTTTCCACCCAGAGAAACATTATGTTCTTCACACATTAGAAGGAAGTGTGAGTAAGTGTAGTTAAAAACTTATCATAACAATATCCTAGTATGTTTAGGATACTGGTTTTGTTACAAAATAAAATAATAAGAAGGGTTTAGCGGTTGGAGAAGTAAAATAAAATAAAAGAAGCTAAGAGAAATTGTTACCTTTAATTTGGGTAACTCCCTTTGGTTTTAACCAAAAAGGAATCTTGAAGTGCCTTCTGGTTAAGTTAAGGCTTCTAGTAGGAGGAGATGGATGTAGGGAGCTTAATTGGGTAGAGTTTGGAAGATCCAAAAGGCTTGAGAGGTGTGAGGAATTGGTTAGAAGTGTGTCCTTTTATAAGGGGGAGGAGGGGCTCTTTAGGAAAAACTTAAAGTATTAATTTATAATAAATTAATATTCGATTTATAATGGCTCCAAAGTAAATTATTCAAAGTATAAAGTTTTGATGGTTCGAAAAACACCCAACCAATAGATTTTAGATAGGTTTGGGTCACTATTGTAACCTTATCTTTTAGATTTAACTCTTAGTTAAATAGTTTGACATTTACCATACTTCTTTGTATTTTTATATTATATAGTTAATAAACTTACTATATACTTTCAAGAGACCCCCAAGTGGTCCATTAATGATACACCTATCATTATATAAGTCTTATGGACAAACTCTAGATTTTTAGGAATATAATATCAATTAATAATATAATATTTGTTTTAAAAACACTTTTATGTCAATTTTGACACTATTGGGTATTTTGTTTTTGATAAATTCATAACAGCATTATTACTTTGAATAAAATTCATTTAACTAATAATAATATGTCATATTAACATAGAAAATTATTTTAATTCATAAAAAGTCTCAAATTATATTTATTTGAATATTTATAATATCAATTATTTTAATATTTCATTAATTATGTAATTACTGCATCACCATTGTGTCATAAATAAATTTAATTATTTAATGTCAAAAAATTATAAATAAAATACAATTATGTAGGAAATATTTTTATCTTTATAATTAATATTTATAATCTAATTTATCTTATGTATAACTCTATATTACAAATGTTTTAGTTATTAAACATTGATTTTAACTCTTTTAACTCTTCTTTGAATTAAATAATAATAAATGTCCTAATCTAATCCAAGTTGACCAAATAGGTTCATATTTTATTCATAAGGTTTTTTTTGGTCGAATTATACTTATCCAATAAAATTATGAAATGTGTTAAGGTAATAATAATTTCATTTTTACCATTAATTACACTATTTACTTTTTACCCTGGTAAATAAAAGTAAAAAGTTACTATTCACAAAAAAATATTTTTATCTTATTGAACCACATGTTTATCCTTTATATTAACTATGTCTCTCGGATTTTCGAAATTCCACTTGCATAAGTGGTAAAATTAAGTTTTATGTGAATTTGCAAATTCTCCTCGGAGATGGGTAAAAGACGGTGAAAAGTTCAATAAAATGTTTGTATGTCTAAAATTATTATAAACTGGCTCCAATGAATTACATTGCACTTATATATGTATTAAATATCTATTTTGACCTAAAATAAATTTAAATAAAATAAACAATTATTTAAATAAAAAGTCGGTTTTAACCAATAACTCCGTGTTTTTCACTATTCATCAAAAATTGAAAGTTTTCAGAAAAATTCTAGAAATTCACCCTAGGATAATTTTGATATGCTGAATCCAAAAATGATGTCCATTTTGAAAGATAAAATTTATAAAATTCCAAAAAGTTGGTATTACTATTCATAACGGCTAGTTTGATTGGTTGTGGTGTGTGTTAGAACTTGAAGTTGCGTACAACACATGATACTATATTTTTTCAAAGAGAAGCCTATTGTGAAAGCTTGGGGTGTTACACGAGTGGCTGAGCCGTGGGTCGGTGCTACGATCTAGGCCGACCAGTGCGGGCTATCCAAGGTCGGGCGGACCGGCCGGATCAGGCCTGTCCATCCCAAGGGGTTCGTCCCCTCGACTTCGGACACCCGTAACTTTCACTACAGGTGTCAGTTTTGCATGCTGTCAGTGATAGTGCAATCCACGACTCGAGATGAAGATTTTGAGATGGTCTTGGGGGTTTTCAATTCCTGAGATGGGGGCTCGGTGGTGCGTCATGCTCGTTAAGTGTCACAATGGGATTCTTCCATTGGATGGCGTGAGTACATCCAGAGTCGGTTTAAGGAACCTTCAGCGGCATTGTGACCCCAGCGTCGAGATGAAGTAGTCCAGTTTGGTTTCAGGCATTGAATCCATAGTTGAGGCGTGTGCCCCATGGTCCGTCTATTAAGCTGTGAGTAGCGTTTTGTGACTTTCTCATCAGTCGTCCGTTCGGGGTTTATAAGTAGTCGTTTTGGCATGTTTTTCCGAGAGCATCATGATGGTGCGGCTCACCCGACCTCTTTCGGGACCGAGGTGTGGGACCCATGAAATGTCGTATGGGGATAAAGTGATGTTGAATAACTTCTTCATCGGGAGTCTGTCTCCAGCGAGTAAGTAGTCTATCTCACGTGTGTTTTGGCGAGGATTACAATGGTGTAATCTTTTTGGGCATTAAGAGCCTCTTTCAAGATCTCATTAATTGTGGAAACATGAAAGGATATTGTTCAGAGGTTTCTTTAATGCACTCGGACCCAACGTACGGTCGCGATGTTAGCGACACCCAGTGATGGCGCAAACATCGCAGAGTTATCGGACCAGATCTGGGTTTACTCTCTAGTAGGGTTGGGCAGTATGTTACCTGTTGACCTTTGGGATTAACCTCTAGTGGGGATGGGTAGTGTTTTACCCATTTAATTTAGGTTTTACTCTCTAGTTGGGTTGGGTAGTGGGTTACCCGACAATCTTTTAGGGTTTACCCTCCAGCAGGGCGGGGTAGTGGGTCACCCGACATCCTTTTGGGGTTTACCCTTCAGTTGGGCTGGGCAGTGGGTTACCTGACGACTTCTTTTAGACTCTTTCCCTTTTGATGAGGATATTCAGTGGATTTGCTTCGTGATTACCAGAGCGGGACTTTTGGTAGTACGGCTTAGCATTGAGGCAGCTTTGGCTTGCGGGACTATTGGGCATCAGTGATGGATATCCTTAGAACTGTTGGTGACGTATTCTGGGCTGAGCTTGGAGATGGAGATCCCCTTGCGCACTCATTTGGTTTTCTTGTTAAGTATATATATATATACACTGTAATTTTTTTCCTACTCCTTGGGTTTAGATACTCTCCTTCTAGGAGGGGCAAAGACACATTAGATATGCCACGGGCTTTCTATGTATAGTTCCTCTTGGTTGGACAAGTCTACCCCCCCCCCCCTTCTTCTGTTGGGTTGAGCTACACTCTATTTTACTATACTCTTTCATTTTTCCTTGTTATGTCTACTGCTCACCATTTTGGTACCTTCTTTGTTTCTCCCTTGAGCTTTCGGGGCATCCTATTGAGTATCCTTATACTCACCCCTTCTTGGGCTTTGCCCGCACTTAGTGTACCCCTACAGACAATGAATAGGTCGATCGAGATTATAGAGGAGTGTAGAGGACACAGGAGCTTGGGCTGCATTCGATGGTCATATTAAGTCATTTAGGTGTGAGAATCACAAGATGTTTACATTTGTTTACCTATTGCCGGGTTGTGGAACCTTTCTGGATGGGCACATGTTTTGCCCCTTTTTTTGTTCAGTCTACTTTTCAGCACTTTAATTTCTTCTATTTAGAGGATGATGCATGACTATGGTAGGGTTATAGAATGTTTCCTTTGGTTTCCTTTTTACTCTAAATTTCTGCATTGAGTGGGATGTGTGTTTGTGTACAGGTACTTAGGCAAAGGCCTCCCCAAGATTGTTATACCTTCATCACTTTTCGCCAGCCCCTGGCCTATGGAGTCAGGCTTGGGGTAGTTGTGACTCGAGACCGGTAGGGTCGGGTCATGACAGATGCAATAAGTCATTGATTCACAGAAATACCAAAAAAATGACACACTGGTAGAATGAGTCACTGACAGAAAGAGTTATCTATAGAGGACTCATCGATAGATTGTTTAAAATTTATGTTATTTAAAATTACTTCAACTGAACATATTTTGAGTGTTTTAAGTCAACTATTTATTTTAATTCTTTTTTTCATACATATTAAATGAGGATGTTAGAAGTACGAGGTATAATATATACCTCATAACATGTACATTTTCAGGCTGCAATAGTATAAATGAAAAGAAGAAATAGATTTATAGTATAATCATAGGAAATATATACAAGAAGATATTAGAAGACACAACAGTCGACTCACCAATAACATATAGAAAGGAATAACACTCGATGAATTCTTCATTCCTACTTGCTGTGAACTAAAGAACTGTTGTTCATGAAATTTCCAAAATCCTTACAAAAAAAGGATAATAACATCTCATCTTCCTAGAAGACAGAACACAATGCTCCATGACACTCTATTTTTGGAGTCTTCTTCTAAAAGAGGACCCCATCTTCAGCTATGATAGATCAAATAGTCCAATTTGGAACTTCATAAAACACAAATCCTTCTAAACATTATCTAAACTTTATTTCTCTATTCCATACCTATTCATTACATTTTCAAGAAGTGTGTGAATCTATATGAGAAACAAACATTTTCTCCATCACTGAACTAGAGGATACCAGATATCCTCACTCAACTGTCTTTTTACACTTTTTTATCCAATCAAGAACTATGGAATAGGTCCTCTGTGATCTGGCTATTAGATTTCCCACATAGAATAGTGGTATAGGCCTTGTGACCTAGAGAGTCTGTGTACTATTGTGTAAACCCCAATCTAGGGTGGGGATAAAAATATTTACATATAGATTTCTTGATGGCACGTGATCACCAAGTGGAGAGGACTATGTCTTTTCTTGAGACTGAACCTCTTATTTTATATTTGTTGTGTTCTCAAATTTATTTTTCACTGCTTTTTACCTGTACATTATAAAATGGAATCTTACGTTGATATTTAGTCTTGTTAAGTGTTTATAACTTCATTTCCTTATTCTATTAGTTTCAAAAGTTGTATCAATATCTCATATTAGTACAACTAAGAAATATTCTATATTCTGAGAAATTAGATGAATAGTCTAACTATTATAAATTCACTACATTGATTAACTGGCTTGTTTTGTTTTAAATTGAGGGAATCTATTAAATAAACTTTTTAACAAAAATTTCAATAGGAACTCAATTCACCCCCACTATATTGTCATACACCGACCATCATTTAGTATGAGAGGATTATTATTTTTTTCCAGAAGTTTCAAAGCTTTTTCAAAAAAAATCATTTTTGATTTAATTGTGATTTAAAGTTCTCTAAATTTCTATTAGTTTTAAATTTTTATATATTTATTAAAAATTATGGACAATCGATTGGGAAGTGATACTACTAACATACCTCCAATATTTAATGAAACAAATTTTGCATAGTGGAAAATTAAAATGATAATGCACTTCAAATCTTGGGATTTGATATATGAATAGTAATAGATGAAAAATATAAAATACCTAAAACTCCAATAAATACATGGATTGAAGCTCCAAAGGATACTTATAATACACATGAAAAGCTAAGAATTCCATGTTTTGTGCCTTAGGGGATGAATACTTTAATAGAATATCTGTTTGTTAATTTGCCTATGAAATTTGGGATACCTTAGCTATATAACATGAGGGAAAAAATAATGTTAAATAAATGAGACTTAATACCTATGATATTAAGTATGAACACTTTAATATGAAGCCTGATGAACCCATTTTTGATATGTATCTCCGGTTTAATGAAATAGTTAATTCAATGAGCTCTCTTGAAAAGCCAGTGGGTTCCAAAGAACAAGTAATGAGGCTACTTATATGTCTACCTAAAAGATAGAGAGTAATCTTAGTATCATTTATATAATCCTATTATATTAGTAAGTTTCCAGTCAAGGATCTTATAGGTAAATTGATGATGCATGAAGAAGAGTTAAAGGGAAACAAATAAGATGATGGACTGAATAGAAAGTCAGTGGCCTTCAAAACAAATACTTCCAAAAAAAGAAAAGGAGAGGATATAGACTCATTCTAACAGTACAAGTAATTATGATTCACTATTTTATAGTGATTATGAAATTAATCAATTATCCAGAAGGTTTATGAAGTTTTATAGGAGAAAGAAATTTGTTAGGAATCCCAGCTAAAAAGGTACATATGATAGAAAGGGAAACTAAAAAAGGATTTGAATAAAGGTGATAATTCTAGTGAAATAATCTATTATGAATGTAAGATAAAGGTACATGTTACATCTCATTAATCCAAGATAAAATATAAGAAGATATATGAGGACAAAGATAGTAAGTATGAGAAGGTAGTGAATGAAACATGGAGTGCTTTTGAGGATAGCTCAAGTGACTAAGAATATTCACATGATGAAAAGTCTGACAAAGACAATATGTGTTTCATGAAAAACATATCAGAGGTCACTCTTGAGTCTTCTGTACAAAATTCCTATTATTCTCAAGATTAAAATAATTATGAAAATATTACTAATGAATAAATGTTTGAATACTTCCAAATTATTGAAGATACATGCAATGAGTTAAAAGATAAATATAAAGCTTTAAAGAAACAACATGGTCTCACTTATATTGATAAATATGATCTTACTATTAAAAAGGAAAAACATTCACAATTACATGATGAAACAATAAACTTAAATTATTAAATGATAAATTAAAATAGGACTTAGAAAAATTTTCCAATGGAAAGAATACTCAAATAAAACTTTTTGGTAAATAAGTACCACCAAAGTATACGACTAGTATATGATATCAACATGGAAAAATAATCTTTTCTATAAAATCAGGAAAAATTGTTTTTTGTGCCTAAAACTGATAAATATTCTGCAGGTTCTAGTACTGGGAATTGTTTTTCTGGTTCTATTTTCTCAAGATTGAATAGAGTTTATTTTTCAAATGAATTAAAATTTTCTTATAGGAACCCCATAAAGCAAGTATGGTTTCTCAAAGAACATATTAAAAATGTTTCTAGACCCAATATAATTTGGGTAATAAAATCATCTTTTGTTTTTTCTTATATAGGAAATATTTTTAAAGAGATACTATAAAATTCAATGGTACTTGGGTAGTTGATGTTTAAGTCACATGATAGGATATTACTCATGTTTCAAGAATCTGGTAAATATTTATGGTGGGCATGTCAGCTTTGGTAACAATGCAATAGGGAAAATCATTGTCCTTGGCTAGTTTGGTAACTCTTACTGAGTTTTAATTTCTAATGTATTTTTTTATTTATTAAAGGAAAATCTACATAGTATCCCTTAGTTATGTGATGATGGTTTTAATGTTAAATTTGAAAATTATTCATGAAATGTTTTTAATTCTTAAAATAAGATTGTATTTTCTTCTTTTAGAAATAAAAATGTATATACTTTTGATTTAGATTATTTAATTTCTCAAAATGTTCCTTGTTTGAGAGCTTTCCATAAAGAGCCTTGGCTTTGGAATAGATGACTAGGACACTGAAATATACACTCACTTCAAAAGTTTACTAGAAAAGTATTAGTCAAGGATCTACCCAGACATGAGTTTTCAAATGAAAAATTTTGTAATCTTTTTCAAAAGGGTAAACATCACAAAATATCATTCAAACCAAAGAAATAAGTTTCAACTTCATAACCTCTCTAGTTGGTTCACATGGACTTTTTTAGACCTTCTATAATTTCAAGTCTTAATGTAAATCACTATATCTATGTTCTTGTAGATGAATACTCTAGATATACATGGACCTTATTCTCGGCTCACAAAAATTTAAGTTTGTTATCATTTTACCAAGTATGCTAGGACTGTAGAAAATATTAATGGTTTTAAAATTAAATTCTTATTAAGTGACCATGTTCGTGAGTTTGAAAACCAATATTTTGAATCCTTTTACTCACAAAATGTATACAATCATAACATCTCTGATCCTAGGACACTCGAGAAAAATGGTGATGTAGAAAGAGGAAATATAACCATACAAGAAATAGCTAGAACAATGCTTAATGAATATTACCTACATATATACTTTTGGGGAGAAGCTGTAAATACAACATGCTATATAATAAATAGATTCTTGATTAGACATATCAATAAAATAAATCCTTATGAGGTGTGGAACAATAGAAAACCCCGGGTTAAGTACTTTAATGTTTTTGGTTGCATAGTCTATATTCTTAACACTAAGGATAATATGGACTAATTTGACTCTAAGAGTAATGAAGGAATCATACTAGGTTATTCAATCTCTAGTAAATCATATATATTCTTAAATAATAGAACCAAATGTGTGGAAGAATCTGTACATGTCAATTTTGATGAAACATATCCACATAAACCTAAGAATTCCCTAGAAAAACAAGAAGATGATATATCAAATCTGGACATGAATGTGAAATCCTTTGACCCTTCTATCAAGAAATCTGTAAAATCATCCTGGTCTAGAAATTCATAATATTATATCTATAATGGACGAACCTAAAATGACTATACCTTCTGTTTCTATACCTGTTAGAACTCTCAATAACAATCCTTTAGATTCTATAGTTAGAGATTTAGATAAATGAACACATACTATAGATTCTCTAAGAAATGAAGTAGAACATCAAGCTTTGTTGTCATATATTGGTAGTAAGAACATCAATGAGTAAATCAATGATGAATTTTGGGTAATGGCTATGTAAGAAGAATTAAATAAATTTGAAAGAAATAATTTCTGTAAACTTTTAGATAGACCTAAAGACATCTTGAGAATAGGTACTAAATGGGTGTTTAGCAATAAAGTAGATAAAGATGGTAACATAGTTATAAACAAATCTTAATTGGTTACACAAGGTTATAATCAATAATAAAAGATATATTATGAAGAAAATTTTTCACAGGTTTCTAGACTTGAAGACATTATAATCTTGCTTGCATATACAACACAGCTAAATTTCAAACTATATCAAATGGATTTCAAGAGTGAATTCTTAAATGTAAATACAGTTGAGGATGTTTTTGTTGAACAAAACCTTGGTTTTATAAACCCTCATTTTTAAAATCATGTTTTTAAATTAAAAAATCATTATATAGGTTAAAGCAATCTCCATGATCTTGGTATGATAGAATAAGTAGTTTTATTATTTACAAAGGTTTTACAAAAGGTATAGATGATCCTACTCTCTTTATGAAGATAATTTATAAAGATGTTTTAGTTATTAATATATATGTTGCTGATATTATTTTTAGATCATAAATTTTTTATTTATGTATAGATTTTTCAAAGATGATGAAAAATGAATTAGAAATGAGTTTAATGGGTTAACTAAAATTATTTTTTGGATTTAAAATCATCCAAAATAAGAAAGGTATTATTTTAAATAAAATTAATTATACTAAAGATATTATAAAATGTTTTTTTAGATAATACTAAAAGTAGTGATACCTCAATGAGTACCAAATGTAAGTTGGATCTTGATGAAAATGGTAAATATATTGATCAAACCACATATAGAGGAATGATTGGAAGTTTACTCTACTTGACTATGAGTATTATGGATATTATATATAGTGTGTGTATGTGTTCTAGTTTGAAATAAAATACTAAATAATCACATATTATTTCTGTTAAAATTTTTATCAAATACCTCAAGCATACTACCAACTTAGGACTGTTTTATCCTAGAGGACAATCATTTAACTTAGTTAACTATTCAGATGCTAATTTTGGTGGTTTTGTGTTAGAAAGAAAGAAAACCTCTAGAACATGTCCCTTTTTGGGAAATTATCTAGTTTCACGGTGTAGTAGAAAGAAAAATCTTGTTGCATTATCTTTAGATGAAGCTCAATACATAGTTGTTGGTGGTTTTTGTGCTTAGATTTTGTGGATAAAGAACACTTTTCTAGACTGGGGATATCAATTTCGGCATGTCCCTATAATTTGTGATAACAAAAGTGCTATTAATATTTCTAAGAATTAATTTTCACAATCTAGGTCAAAACCCATTAATGTAAGACATATTTTTTTAGATACCATTATCAAAAAGGTGATATAAATTTAGAATTCATTAGGAATGAACATCAGCTTACTGAAATTTTCACTAATTCATTGAACTCTAAAATAATGGACTACAGCATACATGAGTTAGGAATTATCAATCTATTAGACCTTATGTTGTTTTTCCTTTGATAATTTTAAGTGAAGTTTTCATACCATCATCAGAGAATTCAAACAGATAGTGTCATGCTGACACTGACAGTATGAAGCTGACAATGCATGTTGACACTGATAACCTTATCATACTGATACAGTAGTCATTCTGACTCCAATTATTTATCATGGAAATAATCTATCATGACGACACTGAAACCTTTTCAATACAATAACTTTAGTGTTATGAAAAACTTTTCATGCCGACACTAATGCTTTTTCATGCCAATAATCTATCATACCGTCATCGATGACTCACATTTTTTATCTATGTTATGTTTTTACCAAAACAACATTGTTTCGTTAATTTTTTGGAGCTTGGTTCACAATTTCACACTCCGGTGATTTCAAAATCCCTAAATGATATTAATTTGATTAGATCCATTCAACTACTTTACGTTTACATTCACTAAGTTGTTGCTCTCCTTACTCATGACCATTAACCTTTCTACCTTCAAACTGATCTATTTGAAGGGCATGTCTGAAGTAAGATCTTGATGGTGGAGAGTCTTTTAGAAATAAGAAAGAGAAAGTGGAGTCGATAAAATCTCTTGAACATTTGATTCCTTCTCTAGAGAACCATGTAGTGACCCCATAAAAATAGGTTCTTGTAGAATGGATATTCGAAATCAAGTCTTTGATACTCAGGGTGCTACAGGATAAGGGATAGATTGAGTGGTTCCCATACAATAAAAGACACATATACTCTAATCTAGTTTATGAGTTTTATATGAATGTAGAGTTCCTAATCTAAGGAGGTGATGTTTCTGGATTAAGTATATAGTAAAGTAAATAGAATTTATTTTCCATAAAGACAATGGGATGTATGTCTTAAGATACCCCATGAGGGTGTGTCTGATGATTATTAGGCTAGTTGTCCTCTTGAAAATGATATTTTATTCTTTGATATATCTCTGAAGGGGATTATTGATAATGATAAGGACATGAGACCCATTTCTACAGAGTTAGATGGGGAGTGTATAATTTTGTTCAAGTTTATTTAACATCAGATCTGTCCTAGTAATGTGTAGTTTTCATATCTAAATAATCAATATTTTTAATTGGTTTATCTACTAAAAAATTGGATAGAGGTAAATCTATGTGGATACCTTACTATGAACATAAATGAAATGTTCAATCCTTCCTGAACAACTAATTACATATTCTATCCAAGGTTAATCTCGGCTATGTTAAAAGAGAAAGGTTGTGTTAGTGAAGGAGATAAAGTTGTTTCTGATTAAATTAGGGTCTACCTCGGTTAAGATATATATAAAAGGGTGAAGATCAACTGGAACCCATGTATGAAATAATGGGTTTGATATGAAGATAAGATTTATGATAAGTTCAATACAGTGTACCGTCTTACTATTCATAAGAATATGGTTTATCCTAGTCTAGGACCAGATGAGGAAGTTGTTTACTCTTCAAAAGAGGAAGAAGAGAATGTCACACCAATCAAAGATCAAGGGTCACTTATTGATGATAGGAGTGATTTTGACACCACTAAATCCCACAATGTGTTTTCTATTGGACCACCTAGTCCTCCACTTGTCTTACCCTCTAATGAGAACACACTTGAAGATGATGGAGATTAGGAGACAAAAGTGTCTCGTAGTGTGGAATTTTTATGTATATCTAGTGGCTCTGAATAAGAAGAAGAAAGAAGTGAATAATAAGAAAGTATATGTGGCAGAGGCAGCGGTAGTAAGGAGGAATAAGGTAAAGAAAATGGTTACTGAAATGAAATTGAAGAACATTTCCATGGAAAAAATGATGATGAAGGTAGTAGTGAAGAAGGTTAGAGTGATGGTGACCCCAATAAGGATGATCAAGGTGGATATGTAGAGATGGTTGAAGCTGTGGTTTGGGTACAATTGAAAGAACCTCCTGAAGTTATTCTTAAAGAAAGATTAAATACTGAGGTTCATGATAAAGTGCATGTTTATGTGATTCTTGCACCTCAGTTAGTATATGAAATAAGGATACCCCATGATGAAGGTGAGAAACCAGTGAAGAGAGATTAGATTGAGGGGGAGCCTTAAGAAAGGAGAGATCAATCTGATGGAGAGCATCAACTTGGAAGATTAATACTTGACACTCTCACACCACTAGATGGTGATGTTATGATTGAATGTTCAATTAATCCTTGGTATGTGGCACTATGTTTGGATTATGAATACTTAGATGATGAATTATTTTTACCTATTTCCAAAGAATCAGTCGTTGAGACCCTTCTTAGTGACTCTGTCACTAAAGTAGACATTGAAATATTTAAGGAGGAAGTTTGTTCAGCTATTATTGTATAAGTTCAATCTCAGAGGGTCCATAAGATTCAATAATCTAGAAGGTCAAAAACTAAGCTAAATATATAATTACATTCTCTTATATCTCAAGTAGCATAATCGAAGAAGTTTGGGAAATATATTTTTATTAGAAGTCAGACATTGGGTATGATTGAGGCTGATGTAGCTAATGTTTCAAAAAAAAGTAATAGAAGATATTTAACCCAACCTAATCACTACTGTTGATACAATTGATGAAAACACAACCAATTTGATAAAAGAGATGAATGGGGTTTTTTATGAAATAAAAAAATTGAACTCAGAGTATAAAGGATATTTTTAGACTCTTCTTAAGGCCTTAAAGACACATACCTCAATTCCTACTGATATTCCTTCTGCCTCTGGTCAATATTCTCAGGTCATGGAAATTGAGGCAGTCATAACGGTTGTTAAAGAGGAACTACAAGCTTTATTTGATGATTTTTGTTGGGAAATCCTTGAAAATATTGAGAAAAATAGTGACCATGTTCATGATATGGTTATAATCTATTCCATGATTGCTGAGACTACAAATTCTCAAATTACATAAAAGGTGGATTAATATTTTAAGAAGATCATTACCAAACATCAGTTGACCAGTCTCTTATGTATTTAATAGAGAACCTATCTTTGCCTCTAGTAACCAGAGCCCTTAAAGATCCACTATAGAATTTTAAGGACTTCACCCCTCTTTTGGACAAATTCATGCCGAATAAATATGAATTTGATAAAGATATGAAATATGGTGGTGAAATCGTTGAGGATTTCATCAAGATGTTAAATCCATACCTTCATCTTCAAATTGAATCCATTGTAGTGCATGTTGTTGCACCTATTAGAACAATTGGATCAGTTTCTCAACCTTGGATTTCAGTTTCTATGGCCTTGAATCATATTTGGCCAATGATTCATTATAATATTCAGCCTCTTGTGTTGTCCCAACACAAACCTAGCCTTGTACCTAATGTTTCAAAAGGAGTGATACAACCCCCTCTGAAAATTTCTTCAGACCCTATAGCTTCTAAGACACCACCTACTAGACCCTTAATTGATCCTTCTAAGAGGGGGAAGGAACCTCTTATTTCTAAGTTTTAGTGTAGATCACTCTCTGATAAGGTTGCTTGGTTGTCTCTTGTTTTCAATTCCTTAAAATTTTTAACACATTGTATATCATTGATTATTGAAATTTTGTGCTCTTTTCTTTCATTTATTTTTCTTCTATTTATTACTCTATGATATATCTTATTCTTTCTCTTTACATTAATTGATGTTATTATTTTTTTGATACCCTTTCCACTTTTTGATAATCCCAAAAAGGGGGATAATAGTTTGGAATTATCCTTATTTACTTTACCTTTGATATCATTATTATGTATTTTATTTTTCCATTGATACCATTACTAATTATTTTACCTCTGAACCTTATCTATATATTTTTAATATTCATCAATAATGGGAGATGATAAGTAGAATCATTATATTCCGCATAAAATTATTGTATTAAATAATGCCTTTATTTTTTATCATCCAAAAGGGGGAGATTGTTAGCCTATAGGAGGCTTTTGGTCACTCTCTCTAGTATTGATGGTTTTAATAATCACAAATCATGTCAAATACCATTAATCATGTATAATCATTTCAGTCATGTTTATTTAAGTTTCAATATGTGAAATTATGTTTATATATGATTACATATAATGTTTGATACATTTTGATAATATTTATGCTATAAGACAGTCCATGAAAAAATATTTTCTAAGTATGACATACTGACATCGACAGAAGAGATGAGACACTGATAGTTCAACTGAGTCATCAATAGTGAAAAACGACTCACCGACAAATTACACACTGACATTGAAATTGACTCGCCAAATGACCAACTGTCTCACTGATAGATAACCTATTTATGCAAGGACCTATTGACACAAAGGACCTACCGGCGAAAGGACCTACCGATGTATGGTGCTACCAATGCAATAGATTCAATGACATAATGATTCACTGATACATCAAGTAACCTACACATTGTGTCACCGATGCAATAAGTCGCTAATTCAAGGAATGACTAACAAAATGACACAGTGATGGAATGAGTTACTGACTAAAGGATATACCTATAGAGGACTCAAATATAAACTGGTTAAAATTTATTTTATTTAAAATTAATTTTAATGGTCATAATTTGAGTGTTTTAGTGTAACTGAATAATTCAATATATTTTTAGTCATATTAAATGAGGATGTTAGAAGTACAAGTTATAATATCTACCTAAAAACATACACATTGTCAGGCTGTAATAGTATAAAATAAAAGATGCAATAGATATATAGTAGAATCACATGAATTATATATAAGAATATAAGAGCATACACAACAGTCCACTCACCAGCAACATACAAAAAGGTATAACACTCAAGGAATTATTTTTTATAGCTTCTTGTGAACTAGAGAACTATTTTTCATCAAAGTTCCAACATTCTTACAATCTAAAAAAGAAGAATATCTCATCTTCCTAGATGATAGAACACAATGTTCCATAAAACTCTATTTTCAGTTTATGCTTCTAGAAGAGAACGATAGCTTCATCTCTGATAGATCAAAGAGTCCAAAGGTGAACTACATAACATAAAGAGCCTTCTAAACATTATATAACCTTTATTTCTCTATTGTGTACCTTTATATAAATTTTTTGAGCAGTGTGTGCATGTTTCTTACAAACACACATTGTCTCCTATACTGAACTAGAGGATACCATATATCCTCACTCAATTGTCTTTTTACACTTGTTTATCCCACGAAGAACCATGGAAGAGGTCATATGTGATCTGACTATTATATCTCTTACATATAATAGTGGTAGAGGTCTTGTAACCTGGAAAGTCTATGTACTATTGTGCAAACCCCGGTTTAAGGTGTGCATTAAAACCTTTATCTATATATTATAGGGTGGTGGTTGATCACCAAGTGGATAGGACTAAATATATTCTTGATAATAAACCTCTTTTTTTATATCCACTATGTTTTCAAATTTAGTTTTCTATATTATTTTTGTTCTTTAGAATATCAAATCTAACTTTGGTAGTGAGTCTTAGCTAGACATTATAACTGATTTGGCTTATTAGATTAGTTTCAAAATTTGTATCAATATCTCATATTACTACAACTAAGAAATAATCATTCTTATAATAAATTAGTTGAATAATAAAAGTATTCTAAATTCAATACTTTGATTAACTGGCCTAATTTGTTTTAAAATGGGGGAATCTTTTAAATTATCATTTTAATAGAAATTTTTATAGGAACTCAATTCACCCCCTCTTGAGTTTCCTACTCCGACCAAATGTATCTAAAATGAAGAATGATAATTTTGGGTCTTCCATTTGTTTAAAATAATAAATTTTTTATCCTTAAATTACTTAAAGAACATTAGATAAATCATACATAAGTTCTTGTATTATCATTTCACTAATGATATACCACCAGATCATCTAGGTTTTTTAAAACTCATTAAAAATCTATATAATTTCTTCCATGTCTCTAAGTATCCATGTGATAAAGACTCTCAATAACTCCATAATTGGTAAAATCTATATACAAATCTGGTTTGAATAATTGTAAAACATAATAATCACATTCATAATGTTCTACTCATTAAAAAATAAATTCAATTTCTTTTACTTCACAAAATTAAATGTTATGATGATAATATTTCTTTTTGTACACTTCAAACTCATTATAAGTTCTTCATTATCATCCTTTTTTATTTCATCTATTAAATTTTTTCTTTGTGATCACATTGGTCAATAATATAACACTTTATTTATTTTCCAACATATCTTAAACTAATTTAGGATCTAAAGAGTTACTCACATTATTCAATAAGTAAATTTAACTCTTTAAATTTATCTTTACCATTATATCCTAAACTATTTTACGATATTGAGTGGTACTCAAATTGAATACATAATAAAATAATTTGTTATTTAAAAACATTTACTTTCTATAAGTCCAAAACAAATTCCCACTATCCTTTTAGAAACTATATTATCTTTATAATAACATATTAATGTATGAAAATACCATTGTGTATAATAAGTATTAATTATTTCATTTACTATAAATATTATCAAATAAGACTCTATTATTATATTGTATATAGTATTTTCTCTGTCTATAGAAATGTTCTAAAAATAAAACATTATTCTTTAAAATATTCCATTTTATGGTAGTATGAAATATTTTCCTCATAATTTAATAAATATCTTGGATAAACCCTTTTCTCCTTGTTCAAACACCATTTATCTATATCTTCCATTCAAAAAATGTTATAAAATATGATTAATCATAAACCATGTGTATTGAATTCATCACATTGTATTATTTATAACAACTATTTTTTAACAAGTACCCCCTTATAATATAATATAATGAGAGGAAAATACATAACGTTTTTGAATATCAATCTAAGATTCAATTATTCCTTTGTATTTAACCACAATTCAAAAATCATTTTCCTCATTATTTATATGTAAAATAAATCTCCATCAATTATTCATTTGTTTTTAATTCCTATATACATATAATATTTTTAAAATCTAAATTTAACATCATATAACATAAAAAATAATGGAATTTATTTCTATAACAATGAAACCTGATGTAAACATTCCATGAAGTTTCTTTAAACCTCTTTAGGTATCCTAGAAAATTCGGTCATATAGAAATAATGTCATTTCATTATAATATTAACAATATATATCTATATATTTGGTTGGATATTTGAAGAAACGTTGTTGGAATCTCTAACTAACTTTTCTCTTTATGATTTTATCTTTTACTCGATTATACTATCAATGCACCACCAGAACCAAAACATATCATGCCTAGTTAATCTATCACACAAAATATAAGAAAATAAGTTAAAATTTTTTTAAACTCATTCATATTTTAAAGTAATTTACAAAAACAAACAATGGATTCTATATCGAAAACAAGACATAAAGAATCCTCAAGTTTCTCTGAGTCATAAAAAATCATATTGAGAATATGAGTGGACACATAAGTTACATAGGTCATTTTGGGTGTAATTACTTTGAAACCTAAAGTTAATCTTTTCTTCTTCTCATAATAATATATATTATCTTTTTAAAAAACATCTGTACTGGGTTATATAGGAAGCGTTTATTCCAACACATAGAATTCTCTTTTTCTTATGAATGATTATTATGTTTTTATGCGAGTCTAGGATGTTATATTTCATTTAGAATATTTTTTTGTATTGGTCACAAGGTTATATTTCATGATGATTATTCCATTTATCTACAATAGAATCTTGTATCATATTGTTATATTTTTTTACATTCATCTAATAATGAAATTTTTTACATATACTCCCACTAAAATGATGAACCCTTTTAAATTCCATAAAATCCATTGGTGGGATAAGTTCAATATTAAACTAAGAAAATGACCCCTCATTAGTGTTAGAGTCATTTCTAAGATATTTAGGTCAGATATTATTTCAATCAAATCATATATGAATCTTGGTACGTTGAGAAAAAAACACTGCTAAATTTTCTCTTCGATCTGATTTATTTATCAATATTTAGAAAATTTTATATAATTATATTTAAATAATCAAGTGACCATATGGGTGTTTAATTGACCATAATTGATAATTTGGTAAAGTCCTCAAGTTATTTCACCTTGATGAAAGGTGATTTCACATTGATGATAATTGACTTCACATTAGAAGACAAGTGACTGCATGATGTATTATAGTGACTGCACATTGAATACAAGTGACCACACATTGGATGAAAAGTCAATGAATGATATATTAATTTTAATGCCCAATTGTATATAAATAGCCACATGATATATTCATGTGATGTAACATTTAAGATAAGTGACATTACTTTGAAGGCAAGTGATTTCATGTTGAAAATAAAGTGAAAATAAGTATCGGCTTACTATGATAATACTATCATGACTAAATGGAATGATTTTTTATGATGATTTATTTTGTATTTCTATTATATTATTATATTTTGATTTACTATAAGATCATTTTTAATTTACTATAGTGGACTAATTATTTCATAACTCCTTAATAATTATTAGAAAACTAAGTAGTTTTTATATAGATAATTTTATACATATTTTAATGATGATAATGTGGGTGAAATTCTCAAGTTTTTTCATAGAAAAGCATGAGTTTCAATTTAAAATTATTTGGAATTTGAATAGTTTATCATACATTGTTTATTAGAGTGCTCCAATGGATCTTAATGTTCTTTATTATTTCTTTTTTGGTATTATATTCATTATTGTAAGGATTTATCACTATAAAATATGTTTTTAATATTTCATATTATCAAAGTAACACATGTGGGAATTCTTTTAAGGTTAATTAATTGAATATATCGCATTATTCATTGGGAAAGTTAAACTACTTTGGGCTTCTTAATTTGAATCTATTGTGATTAGAATAAATATATATAAGTATTTTCATAGATCCAAATATATATATAGGTTTAGATGCTATTAGTGAATTTTACTATGTGGCACACATTGATGACAAACTACTGATCTCAACTGAACTATAATTAATTGATCCTTTGTTGCTTAAGATCACCTTATAACCTCGACACTTAGACCTTGAAGTATTCATCTGCTTCTATGGTATTAATTATTTTCATTGGTTTTACTATTATTTAAAATTTTTATTTTTATACAAATTAAAAGGTAGTATAGTGTGTTGTGACTATCAAACAAAAGTAAGGTTTTGGGTTGTGCCTCAAAGTCTGAAAATAGAAGGGTAATTTGGTATTTTTCTTTACTGAAAATAGGTGGGGATCCAATTATACCATTAACTATTCAAATCCAGATTTGGTTTCAACCACCACTTCTAAATGTAGCTTTTGGGTTGTGAATCTATGTGTTAAAAAGGCAGGTTGACCAAGTTAATCCACCAGTGGTGAAAAAGGATATTGTTTTGGGTTGTGCCTCTAACGTTTAGAATGTTTATTGTAAAAGGGTTCTGATCTACCTTCAAAATTCAAAGAGACCATGATAGTTCATTTTATTTCTCTCAGTATATGTGAGGATTGATGAGTAGACTATGATTATTTAGATCTATACTACTATAAAAATCACTATATTCTTTTAATTTTTCACTGCATTATCTTAACATTAATAATAGGATTAAATTATTTAAAGAAGGTAAATTAACCCCCCCCCCACTAGACAATTCATCCATTATTATTAAATACTTAATAATTTGTATAAATGGTATTCCCTATGTTTATTTTTTTATTATTTGAGATAATAAAATCTTATTTTAAAAATTCAAGAGTGTAAATATATTTTGTTATGGATGGAATGGATTTCAATGATGTTTTGACTCCTCAAAAAACATAACTCTATGATGGAGTAGATTATATATACTCAAAATCTCACATGTAGTTTTTTCTTAAACACCATATCCTTGAAAGTTGAATAATAATTGTGAAACCATACAAGTAGCCTAAAGTTGATCCTAAAACTATTTTTTGAAATGATGTGTTAATGTATGTGTTAAATTACAAGGTGATTAAAATTGTTTACTCTGAAATCAATAAAAATGTTTATGAAAAAGCTCATTTATCAAAACCTAAATGAAATTTATAAAATACTATATGTTACTCATTTGGGTCCCGATAAACATATATATACAAAATTGGGTTTGTTAAGAGTTGATTATTAAGAATTTAGTATTTTAGAAGAGGAGAAATTTAATTTAATGTTTCATATATTTACAAGTATTATAAATGGAATTAGGGATTTGGGAGAAAAATAATAAAATTATATTCTTGTAGAAAATTCTTTGAGAGCATTAAAAAATAAATGGATTACAAAAAAGGTACCAATTGATGAAAGTAAGAATTTAAAAAGGAATATTTTCTAAATGATATTATTATATCTTTACTACAATATGAATTATAATTGTAAAAATCTTACTCACATAGAGAAATAAAAAAGAAGGGTATTTATTTCAAATAAAAACATGTTACCACTCACTCTTATAAAATTATATTCTTGTATGAGATGCATCACATTACTTAATGCATTGGAGTGGTATATTATTTAGGCCACAAATTTCAAACAATAACATGTACATAATCATGTATTCCACATAAAATTCCTTTCAAAAATATTCATGAATTAATCTATATAAAGGAATGGGTTTCTTAAGGATTTCATCAATCATGAATAAACTTGGGGCTCCTGAATGAAAAGGGACAACCATATTTAGTATAATATTCATGTATATTAGATTTTAAACATGTATATCCCACAAAATAAAAGTTAGGGAAAAATAAATTATAATCAAGGAACATTATATAAATATTTATACTAAAGAAGTTGTGAAAGAGGAATAACCAAAAGTAAATGAGTTAGGTTTAGGAATCACCTTACCTTATGTCTTAATGATTTCTTCACTTTAATATCTTGGATACTAAAATTAGATTAATTAATAACTAAATCCAAAACATATTTTACATTTATTTTATTTATTAAAATTTTATTGAGTTTGTTTATGGCCATTTTCATGAGTTATAGTGGTCAATTTCATCATTTCAGGAGTGTTTATTTTCAAGGTTTCATGGTCGGTTTACTTGTATATAATAATGGAAGTTCATATAAAATGGTAATAATTCTCTATAAGTGAAATTATGTATTATTAATGAACTTATAGAACATCAAATTTTCTCATATATAATTTTTTTATATGATATGTGGATGACTAATTCGATAAGATTTTGGTGAAAATGTTTTAATTTATTTTGGTGATATTTATGACCACCACAAACCTGTATCATATTATTTGATATCAGGATTATATATTGGTTATAGTACATAATATAAGTGATAATATTTATAATAAAATATTATTTAACCATAATAATGCATTTATGTCCAGCCTTTAAGGTGGTAATGGAAAATTAGAATTCATCATCCCTAAAGGTGGTGGATCGACACATGAGGGACGATATTTTCATTTTTAGAATTAAAGGAGGATTGAAAAGATTTAATGATGGATATTCCGTTAAAAAATAATATTATAGTATATATATGATATTTTAGTTATCATGACACATTTTATAAGGGGAGGTTAGGTGAGGTTAAGAAAAGAAAATAAATTAAAAGATAATAAAAAGAATTTTACCTCGGAATTTATCCTCCTTGAGAACCTCCTTAAATCACATTGGTTTCGTATATCATATAGAAAGTCAGCTCTTATATGTGGTAAAGATGGTTGGGAAGGGAATTTGGGCAGAATATATAAATTATTAATGGCTTATAAGGTTTGAGGAGAATAAGTGGTGTGGGTGGTATTTATAGGGGAGGTGAGGGATGTTTTTTTTGTTTTTTTATCCATTAGTTTTTTATTTTGGATCAGGACTATTAATAGAGTTAATTCTTGTGATTAAATATAGTAAAAGTTTTATTTTATCTTGTACCAATGTGTGTTTACCTCATCTATACATTATCCATGACTCAACAATTCATGTATTTAGATTATATCATAAATTATCGTATTTCACATTTCTCAAAAAATTAAACTATTTTAGAAAAATACAAAAAATTCAACCTAACCATTTTTTGACATGTAGAATTAAAAAATCAGATCCATTTTATGAAAACAATTTTATAAATATTATAAATATCAATTTCAATTAAAATCATCATTCATTCAAAAATGCAGATTTTAATATTATAAACGAATTTTTTACACTTTAAAACATTAATTAAGGTATCATAATATTATATTATAATTATAGTGCGACAAAATATTATTTTATGAATCTATTTTATGAAAATAAATTAACTTTTAAATCATTATATTAATTATAAAAGTTTATATAAACATTTAGATTTTATAAAAAAACCAACACATAATTTTCCATTTTAAAAACATTTATTTACTTATACTATTATATAATTATATCATATTTCTATTTATAATATTCCTACAATTTATTTATACTTTAATTTTTGAGTTTACTATTCAATTAGATGAATTATTGTTCAAAATTTTCATGATACTATTCCAATGGTCAGGTTACTATTCTATCAGTACAGGTTCCTTAATTTATATAAATATTACTTATTTTATTATACATTTATGAGAATGATGTTTTTATTGAAATATATATGTGATATATGTGTTTTATATATATATAAAAATAAATTTTACTGATAAATGTTTGGTTCATTACATTCTTCCCACCTTTTGAAATTCCACCCATGAAATCTTCTTTTATAAACTAAGGTGAAAATAGATAAGGGAACTTCTCCTTTACTTCTTCCTATGGTTCCCATGTTACCTTTGCATACTTTTGATTCCTCCACAAATATTTTTGAAGGTGAGATCTCTTGTTGTGAAAAAAATTTTCCCTTTGGTCTAAGATATTTACCAGCTACTCTTCATATAAAAGGTGATTCTCCAATTGTACCACCTCTAGATTTAGTATATTTGAGGGGTCAGGTATGTACTTGGTCACGAGAGGTTCATGGAAAATGTCATAAATTTGAGCCATATTTTGTGGACGTGTATTCTGATAGGCCACTACTCCTATGTGATCAAGGATATCAAAGGGGAAAATGTACCTTAGGCTCAGATTCCCTTTCTTTCAAAACCATGTGACTCTTTTCCATGGTGATATTAAATATAAAACTTTGTCTCTAACATATAACACCAAT
Organism: Viscum album; assembly: GCA_963277665.1. Lineage (NCBI taxonomy): Eukaryota > Viridiplantae > Streptophyta > Magnoliopsida > Santalales > Viscaceae > Viscum > Viscum album. Next base: position 1,474,238,965 of record OY728158.1, read on the forward strand.
TCCCTTTTATGTTTGTCAGCATATATATTTTTTAAACTCTAAGGATATTTGATATGTTTTTGCATGGATTGAACTTTATCTATCATCTCTTATATGATATTAGTCCCAAGTAAATTGTTGCACCAAATTCATCCCAATAATATTGAGCTCTACATCTCTACCCATATAGAGCTTCATATGGAGACATCTAAATACTCAAGTGATAGCTGTTTTTGTGTGATAACTCGTCCAATGAGAGATGTTGATCTCTACATCCTTTAAATTCTATTGAGGTGGATCTTAGAATGTCATTTAGTTTATGAATTATAGTGACTCGTGATTAACAAACATTGATATTATATCATTTTAAATGAATATTCAATAAATTACAAAAAGAAATTCTAGAGGATTGTAATAGTTTAATGTATTTTGAAATGTGAAAAACATTCATCTTGTTTGATAAAAGATCTTCAACATCTTATTTAATGATATTCCCCTTTAGTAATCCTACTTAAAACCTTTCTTCATAACCTATGGAATGGAAATGTAAGAAAGGGTGAGATCTAACACTTGGTAAGGATAAATAATGTAAATACATAAGAATAACATGAACATAAAGGTATGATAACATGTGAATAACATTTAAAGATCATACCATGCATAAAAAATCATAATCATAATACATGTCATAAATATGGGATGTTCATAAGAAATAAATCATACGATAATTAAGAACATACACTATGTTATCATATTAGAGGAATAAGATGTAAAATTTTTGGAAGATACATAAACATATAACATCATTCCCTATAAGTCAACACTCATTTCTGAAAACTTATTAGGGAACTTCATAGGGACTACACGTGTTGGGCAGGGGATACCACCACCCCTAGTCATAGTACTTTCCTAGTGAGGGATCAGGTTTAACCATATTAACATAGTGGATTAATTTTCACCATCTTCCCGTAGTGGATGAGGTTTTATTATCTTACCATTGTGGATAGGGTTTTCCCTATCTTACCATAGTAGACCGAGTTTTCCAATATTCCCAAAGAGGATGTGGTTTTCCCATATTCCCATAGTGGATTAATCCTGTCGAATTGAATACCATAATTATATCATGATATATAAATCATTACCCAATGCATTAGAGAGAGATATAGGTCTCACCCATCACAAAATAAAATCATATATACAAGGCCAAGAGATAATATAACTTTTATTATATCATGATCGATACAAAATTATAAGTTTTATATACATCATATCATAACCCATGAAATGAAATGGGTATGAAAACATTTTTTCATATCATTACCTTTAAAAAAGAGAAATCTTTCATGATTATTTCCTCAAAAAATAACCCATGAGAAGAAACAAATATAAAAATGGTATAACCTGTGGAAGGGGAATGAGTGTCATAAAATTAATTCCATCTAAATAGAAACCATTAAAGAAATAACATAAATGGTATTCATGGATCATATCCCTAGTAAATCAAAAACTATAAAAAAGTATGTCATCCTAGATATAGTAGGATTTTGAAAGATCGCATGTAAAATTTATTAAGATAAATATCCTTTCTTTGAAAATACTCCTCATAAAACCATTTCAAAAATCCATTTATTATAAAGAAACTTTTAAATCATTTAAATTCTTTTCCTTGAAAACAACCATTTGAAATCATATAAAGGGAGATCTGAAAATCATTTAAAATACTTTTTAAAACAGAAAAAAAATTGGAAACATTTTTATTTGAAAATAATTTAAAAAAAATGATGTCCATAATATTAGGAAAACATTTTTCCTAAAAAATAATCCCTTAAAAATTCAAATAAAAATTCAAAGAAAGGATGGTCATGACTGTATATAAATCTGTAGATGCTAAACTTTCCTTTTATACTATAAAATGTTTAGAAAAGTTACTCAATTAGAGAATGATAGGATGATTCCTTTATAAAAAAATGTACAAAATGGGTAAAAATTTATTTAATGATTATAAAAGAATATTATAATATTTTTGGAATCTTTGTTTTAGAAAATATGGTTTTAAAGGAACATATATTTCTTAACAAAATGAGGAATAATGTCAGAATTTCATCAAAAATCATAATTATCATAAGTAAAAAAGAGTGGTAAAATGTTACAAATACATGAATACATCATGAATATGAACAGGTTAATAAAATTCATGATTACTCTTAAGATATAGATCATAATATTTCATCAATAAAAGTATAATAATAAATAATCTTGTATATGGTGTGATTGTTTTAAAAAACTATTACCACTTGGTAACTTGGAATTATAATCCCCATATAAGAAAATGAAATTAAATGAAGCTTAAAATATCATAAAAAGAAGTAGGTTCATGATAAAATATTTCAAGTGGAAGTATATACATCTTTTAAATGAATATAAGTGCATAACATGGAATGTATCTCAAAGAAGACAAATTGAGAGAAAATTACATTTCCAAATTGTAAAATTTTAAACACAAACTGCATGAAATAAATATCATAAAAAGTATACATAATTAACCATAAATGTATGCCAGATAATCATATAATACATCCATGGGAATTAAACACATCACATAAACTAAATTTGTGTTGAACATGTCTTATGTATCACAGAAAATAAATATGAGATGAGAAAACCTTACCTTAAGTCTTCACTCTCCTTGTACTCATTCAAAACTTTTATATAATAAATATATGTTTATTATATATATATATATATCAAATATCTATATTATTATATATTATACCATTATTTATTATATTATGGCTTTATATTACCCATTTATTAACAAATCAATGTTAATGTTATGTTTGAGGTAATAATCATTTTGTTTTTCTCTTATGTTTTGATTTATTATACATTTTTCATCTTAGATATATTGTTATATAATTAATGAAAAACATGATATTAATATAATATATATTTTTATTATATAATTATTTATTGTAATATATAAAATATACAACAAATAAATGAAATAAACCATTTATGGGGACGTTAGGTCATACGCACGCATGAACATTGTTTCAATTTTACTGTCATATTGAATGAAATAAATCAAATGATATATATATATAATTATAAATATAGTATAATTATTATGTCATATATATCATATAATTTACTAAATCTATCCTTAGTAAATTCCATGTAAATTGTGAATGAATCACATCTCCTTGAGTAGGTTGTAGTCCGTACTTCAACAAACAAAGTTATCATGTTTAAAAAAAATAGAAATCCTGAAGGTATAATTTATATAATAATTAAAGGAGTAAAAATATATCATAAATATAATATATAAATTATAAAAACATATTCTCAATCTTAATTCCTAACAATGATATGTGGTGAAGGGAAAAAAATGACATTATTTTGTGGGGTAGTAGGTCATCGTACATACGAATGGTATGTTCTTTACCCATTATATGGAAGTGTGTGTAAGTTCCAGTCGAAACATATATTAAGAAACTATTAGTATATTTAGGATACTATTGTTATTATATTATCCTGTAATAATTATAATTCAATTACAGGATAAATAAATAAAACTAAAGTGATCGTTGAAGAAGGTTACGTCCTTTTTTGAGTAAATCCTTTTGGTTTTCACAAAAGGACTTCCTGGGATCCATTTATGAACAAAATGGGGATTATAGGATTAGGGGACGGATTTTGGGATATTAATACATCAAATATTTGTTGATCCATGTGTCTTTATAAATGTTAATAATTTGGAAGAGCGAGTGCCTTTTTATATTGTAGGTGGAGTGAAATTCTCTTAAATCTTTAAAAATAGAATTCCACCAATAATTTACTTATTAAAATTGGACCCAATAATGAAAAACATTTGATACAAGATAGGATAGGGTCTAAATATTTCCATAAAATTTATTTTGGAAAATTTTCTAGGTCATTTTTCCCTTAAGTGTATGGTTTATTCCCTTGTTAATCTAATTTTTTTCTTAATCAGTATGATTTTTTTAACCACTTTCACTAATATTGTTTGTCAAAAAAAAATTGAACATATTTAAAATTAAAAATTATTTTTAACTCAAATATGGAATCCATTTTTTTAAATTAAAATCAAATAATTTATAGAAATTTATTTGAATTTAATCTCGCAAACATAACGACACAATAATTTTTTAATGTAAAACTGTTCAAAAGTATGGTATGTTTTTACATCCAATTTCAAATTAAATTTGATTGAAATTACCTAAATTATATTAATTTATATCTAATAAAACATTAAAACCATTAAAAACATAATTTTACCTTTTAAATTATTTATACCATAAAGTATGTTTTGAATTACAATTCAGTATTATTCATTATTCATAAAAAATTAAAACATCATAGAAAAATACCAAAATATCACCATAATATAATTTTTTTTCTATTTAAAAAATAAAGTTAATTTTTTAAAATAAAATTATTAAGTGTCAAAAGCATATCTAAAATGGTTCCTCTATTAAATAGTGGTAAAATTATTTTTTAGAAAAATGTATCTTTTTATTCATAAAAATTGGATTTATTCTTATCTTATACATATAATATATTTTGGATGAGTATCAAAAATATTGATTGAATATATTATAGATACATTTTCTTGAAAAAATTAATGAAAATTGGTTTTATTAATTTATTAAGAAAAAATTGTGTTTATATATAGAAAAAAAATTATTCCCATAAAAGGAATTTATTCATTCTCAGATAACTCTTAATTTCATTTGTAACTAGTTTAAAACCAAATGATTCATTTTATATTCATGTGTTGATCATATTTTCATAATTTGGTAAATATTTGTTTTATCTTCCAGTCCAACGGTAGGTGGTAGCTATAATAATATTTTAATAATAATATTAATAGTAACTTTTAATTCGGTAAAAATTCACATTGCATGTAACATAAGCTATTGAAGGGACTTGATATTGTGTGTAATACAAGGAAAACATAGTTTTGAGTGTACTGAATGATAATACAATGATATTTTATAGTGCACAATTAACATGATATTTAATATAACAAAAGATAAATGTGGTTCAACAATATTAAAAAAATATTTAGAGTTGACTGAAATAAAAAATACCAATAAATAAATAAATTAATTGGAAAAAATTGTTTCACAAAATCTTGGGGTTTTACATTCTACCCCATTAAAATGATTTTTCCCTTGAAATTTCTATGGTTTTTTAATAGTTTAATACGTGAATGTTTCTTTCATAGAAACCGAAATCATAAAAAGGAATAACAAAAATTCTTTTAAAAAGGTAGTGTTGGAAACAAGAGGGTTACACAAAGTAACTCATAACTAGGTTTCCACATTGTAGAAGATTGGTGGAAATTGAAAACATGGACATGGAAGAAAAATATAACTATCATGTTCAGATGGATAGTGATAGAGAACCAGTTCAAAAGAATGTTAAAATTCATAAATCCATAAATCTTAAATTATCTAAGGGGTAATTTGATTAAGCATAAAATAATGTACTATGATAAATTTTTTGTTTCCAAGATCATTTCCCTAGAGTTAAATAATTTTCAAGAGAGTATATACATACCTGATTCAGTACAATATCACCCTTTTTTTTCCTTATTCAATTTCCACTTCACCTCTTTCTCTAGAAAGGAAGGTGAATTTTTCATTCCTGAAGTACTAACAGATCCGGAGATCCATGATAATACATCACATATGACATCAGTTATAATAAACACAATTTTTTTAGAATACATTATCCAATATGCATAAATCCTCATGTGGTGAGATAATAATTTAATCTCACAAAATTCATTTGAATATTATCTTAGACAATCCATAATTAGTTTACCAAATAACCATTTAAAAATATGAATATCTCAAAAAATTTAAAATAGGGTCACTATATCATCTTAATAATGATACCACATATATCATAAATTATCTCTTGGTTTCAAAAATCTGAGCATGTGAATACCCTAGTCATATATTCTCTTGAAACATGTTAATAACCAGAACTACCACAAAAACTTTTTTAAGACCTACATGCATCCTTATTTTAAGGATTACTAAATATATTCCTTGAATACAAGAAGTTTTAAACATCATCCATGATAACATAGACAACTTTATTAACAAATAATTTATCATTTATTATCTCATAAATACAATCCAATCTTCTTTATCCATGTCATCACCTCTTTATCCATATAAAATATTATTTTCTCATCCCCAAGAACATGTTAATTGTTAACATACCTTAATGTAACCTTTCCAAAAAATTAGTTTTCTAGGTCACCAGAATCATTTAACACATTCTTCAAAATACATAAATAAAAAATTTTAAAAATAATCCTTATATACTTCATGATTCATATAATATATTCATAAAATCCCAAAATATATACACTTAAATCATTGAACATTATTCTTAAACCATTAATCATGATTCATAAACTTATTCATTAATACCTATTTTATATAATATTAAAAATGAATAATGTCTTAAGGATCCTCAACCTTAATCTAATCATGATTCTTGTATTTAATGTAAACAATACCGTAAGAACATTCCATAAAATTAACATCTTTTTTTTAGTCTCTTTATCTTCATAATTATATCAAATACTATTACCACATTCTTGATTCTATTAATTAGGTTCCCACTTAGGAAATATACTTTTATAATGTACATAAATTACATATCTGAAACATTAAATATGAACCCAGTTCTATCTGGTTCCTACTATCGACTAAGAAGAGAAAGCATGGCAGGAGAAACACTTATCATATTATAAAACCACATAATCATGAAAACATACTTATAGAATGTCTAAATAATAGAACCTAATTCTTTAATATATGAAACCTTAGGTTTATCATAGGTTATTCATATTCATATTATATTTAAATTCGTAATGTTTCTTTGATAGATGTTTTGGAATTCCCAAAGAATATCCCTTGGGAGTGTCAAACTAGGTGTGAAATAACTCATGTTGGTCTTGTACTAGTTTATGATTTAGTCAGTCCTGGCACACCTTGTCGGAGTTGTTACACCTAGGTACATCTATTCCAGAACCACATCCACCTATAGGATCTAAATATGGATGTATTTCTAGGAAACAACTTGATATATCATTTACAATAATTTCTGAACATTTTCCTAAACATTAAATAATCCTTAGACTTATACTTAGATAAACCCCTGTACATATCCATTGAAATATCCTTAGTTATATCACTAAAGTTTCTCATCATAGATTCCAAAGGTAGAATAAAAAATTCATTTGATTCCAACTATAATGAACTAGGCTTAACACGCGTGAATGTTACATCATTTTATATAAATATTAGGAATATTAAAAAAATGCATACCTAGGGACTGTAATAGTTTAGTGTAATTGGAAACTTGGAACACATTATTCTATTTTGTTGAATGATCTTAAACAAATTTCTTGATGATCTTACCCTTTGATACTCCTACTTAAAACCTTTGTTAATATATTAGGTAAAGGAAACCAAAAAAATGGGTGAACTCGAATGCTGAGTAAGGATATATAAAGGAAATAAGTAAGCATAACATGAAGATAAGGGTATGAGAACTTGATCATAACATTAAAAGATCATACCATGCATAAAAATATCCAAATCATGAGACATGAAATAAATATTCAATTTACATAAAATGTGAATAATAAGATAATCAATAATATGAATCATTTCAGTATATCAAAGTCATAAGACATAAAAAAATTTATAGATACATAAACATGTAACGTTATTCCCTATAAGTTGGGGATTATTTCCAACAACTTATCAGGGAACTTCATGGGGACTACACCTACTGGGAAAGAAACACCACCATCCCTAATCACGATCCTTTCCTTGTAAGGGATAGAGTTTCCACATGTTACTATAGTGGATCTGGTTTCCCCATATTCCCATAGTGGATCAAGTTTCCCATCTTCTCATAGTGGATCGGGTTTCTGCATCTTCACACGGTTGATCGGGTTTTTACATCTTCCCATAGTGGATCGGGTATACCCATCTTCCCATAATGGATCAAGTTTCCCCATCTTCCTAGAGTGGTTATGGTTTCCCTAACTTCTATGGTGGATTAATCCCGTTATCTTGAATCCCATTATTATCTCATAAGATATAAATATTTACCTACATAATTGGAGGTATATATAGTTCCCACCCATCATATTATAAAATAATACATAATGAGACACAAGATAATAAAACTTGAATCCTATCATGACCCCTAAAAAAATATGGGTTTCATAAAAATCATATCACAACCCATTAAATGAAATGTGTATAATAAAGTTTTATAATATCATTACCTATGGAAAAGAGATAGGTTTCATTATCATTTCATCAAATAATGGATTAGGAAAAGAAATGGTATTAAAAATCATATAACCCTTAAAAAAGGAATATGTTTCATAAACATAATTCCATCTAAACATAAACCATTAAAGGACTAATATAAATGGTATTCATGGATAAAATCCTCAATAAAGAATAAACTATAAAAATTATATCATCTTAGATAGAGAAATATTTTTAAATATCACATGGATCATTTATTAAGTCAAATATTCTTTATTTGAAAATAATATTTATAAACCATTTCAAAAATAATTTTCTTATAAATAAAACTTTACCATTTCATTTATAACATTTCATGATAAAAATATCCTTTATTAATTGAAAACAAATAAACATAATACCTTTGGAAAACTTTTTTCTTGAAAATAAACATGAAAACCTATAAATAAATCTTTGAAAAAAAATTAAAACCATTTTTTGAAAAATTATAAAGAATTATTGAAAACGTTTTGAAAAACATTTTCATTGAAAATTATAAATGATGCTTGAAAGCATTTTGAAAACTATTTATTTGAAAATAATTTGAAAATTTATAAAGAAAAAATGAAAACATTTTGAAAACCATTTCCTTTGAAAATATTTTAAAAACTTATAAAATAATCTTTGAAATAATTGAAATCTTTTTTTAAACAACCTGTTGAAAACATATAGTGGGAGCTTTGAAAATCCTTTAAAAAATATTTAAATCATAAATCATTTTTAGAAAAAAATTTAATTTGAAAATAAATATAAAAAATAAAAGTCTAGAATATTAGGAAAAAAATTTCTTATAAATTATTCTTTTGAACATTCAAATTAATCTTCAAAGAAATTATGGTCATTACGGCGGATAATTCTATAAATGCCAAACATTTATTTTACACAATAAAATGTTTAGAAAAGTTCCTCAAGTGAAAAATTATAGGATGATTCCTTTATTAAAATGGTAAAAATGGATAAAAATGTCTTCTTAATATCATATTAAATTATTATAATATATTTAGAATTTATTTTTTGGAAAACATGGTTTTGAAGGAACACGGATTTCCTACCAAATGGAGAAAGAAAGTCATATTTTCCTAAAAAAAATTCATAATTATTTTAAGAACCTAATATTGGTAAAATGGTAATAATACAAGATTAAATTGGGAATATATATTGGTGAAGAAAATTAATTAGTTATCTTGAGATATAGATAATAATATTTCATTAATTAAATCATAATCATAAATAGTGATATTGTTTCAACAAACACTTAACACTTTGTAACTTTAAATTATACTACCCATGTAAGAAAATGAAATTACATGAAACATAAAATATCATGAAAATAAATATTTTCATTATATAGCATTTAAAATTCCAGTATATATACCTTGTAATATAATATAGTCTCATAATATTTCATGTTTCTCAAAGAAATATAATTGATACAAAAGTACTTTACCAATTATGTAACATTTGAAACAAAAACCCCATGAAATAAATATCATAAAACAGATATGTAAATACACATAAATATAATTATTTGAATAATAGAATACATCTATAGGAATTAAACACACTAAATTTAATAAATAGGTGGTGAACATGACTTGTTTCTCACGAAAAATAAAAGTGAGATGAGAAAACTATTACATTAAGTCATCAATCTCTTTATACTCATTCAAAACTCATGTATAATTAATATGAGTTTATTATAAATATATAACAAATCCATATTATTATATCTTATACCATATATTATTTCATTATTACTTTATTTACCCATTTATTAACAACTCAATGTTAATGTTACGTTTTGGGTAATAATAGCTTTGTTTTTCTATTATTTTTTGATTTGTTATATTTTTGGTCCTTGTAGTTATATATTGATCTAAATATTTTATACCATAATTTAAATATAATATTTATATTTATTATATAATTATTTATAATTATATCAAAATTATACAAATATTGAATGAAATACACTGTTGATGGAGACAGAAGGCCACACATAAGCATGAATATTGTTTCGGTTTTATCGTCGAATTGATAAAAAGAATATATATGACATATATGTATATATAATATAATTATAGTATAATTATTATGTCATATATATCATATAATTTTGATAAAATCATCCTTAATACATTCCATGAAATGTGTGAACGAAACGCATCACTTTGAGGAGGTGGTAGTCTACACTTCTAGAAACGAAGTTATCATATTTACACAAAATGGAAAGCATGAAGGTATATTTTATATAATAATTAAAAAATAATAAATATGTCATAAATATTATATATAACATTAAAAAAGAGTTTCCATCATAATACCTAACCATGAGAGGTGGTAAAGGAAAAACCAACAACTTCATTTCGTGAGGTGGTAGTTCACCATACATAAGAAGGGTATGTTTGTTATCCATTAGATAGAAGTGTGTGTATGTTAAAGTAGAAACATTAGATTAAAACATATATCATTATATTTAAGATAATTTTTTATTTATATTATAATGGAATAAGGATTAATTTTAGATTGTACAAATAAATAAAACTAAAGTGATCGTTGAAGAAGGTTACCTCCTTTTTTAGATAACTCCTTTTGGTTTTCAGCAATATACTTCCTTGGAATCCTTTCTTTTCAAATTGAGGGTTATATAATTAAGGGAGAGATTTTTTAGCTTATATGAGAAGATTTTAAGATGAAAAAAGTTCTTTATATGTGTGAATAAGTGGGAGTGGTGAGTGCCTTTTTATATTGGAGGAGGAGGGGCATTCTTGTAAATTTTTGAAAAGAGAATTCCACGCACGTTTTCCCTATGACATGTGTCTCAAATAATGAACCAAAGTATATAAAATGGTGTGAAAGGTAAAAATAGGGTATAAAATTTTATTTCGGTCAAGTTTCTAGGTCATTTTGTTCCTTAAGTGTAAGGCTTAGTCCCTTGTTAAGCTAATTTTTCTCTTAATCACTGTAATTAATTGGAATAAATTTCACTAATATTTTTTGTTAAAATCAAAGTTCAAATTATTTAAAATTAAAAAATATTACGATCCAAAATATTGAATTCATTTCCCCTAATTTCAATAAGAAATGTGGTAGAAAATAATTTATATTTAATCCCACAGACAGGACGACACAATGAGTTTTTAAAGTAAAAATGTTCAAAAGTTTGGTAAGTTATTATATCAAATTTAAAAGTGAAATTGATTCTAATAACATATATTGGATTAATTGTTGTATAATTGATCTAAAATTACTTTAAAATCAATCAAAACATAATCAATCCTTTTAAATAAATTAGACCAAAAAGCAATTCTGAATTAAAATTCAATATTTTTCATTGTTCATCAAAAAAAATCCACAGATAAATACCAAAAAATTACCTTAATCTTGTTTTTTTTTTGTTCTGATTTCAAAATTTAAGTTTATTTTTTCAATTAAAATTTATTAAATATTCAAAAATCTTTTTTAAAATGGGTTTTCCATTAAAAGGTGGTAAAGTTACCTTTTAAAAAAATACATCTTTTTATTCATAAAATTTTAGTTATTTTTATCTTATACCTATATAATACATTGGATGAAATAAAAAATATTGATTTAATATATAATATAATAATTTTATAGAAAAAATTAATCAAAATTGGTTTTAAAATTTTATTGAGATAAAATTGTGTTTGTACATAGAAAAATAGTTTTCTAAGAAAATGAATTTCTTCAGTCTCAAATAGTTCATACATTCATTTCTAACAAATTGAAAACCAAAGTATTCATTTTATATACATGTGTAGATCATATTTTCAAAATTTAGTTAATATTTTTTGTATCTTCCATTTCAATGGCTAGGTGGTAGCTATAATAATAATTTAATAATAATACTAATAGTATCTTATAGTTTAATAAAATTTCAACTTTAGTATAAGAAAAGATATATAAGGGACACAATATTTTATGTAATTTAAGAAAAACATAGTGTTTCATGTTCTATATGATAATATAAGTGTTTTATGTAGTGCACAATTAACATGTTGATGTGTATAACACAATCCCAAATTAGTTCCTCAATATTAAAAAACTATATTCAGTGTTGTGTGAAATGAAAAATACAAAAATATTAAATTAATTAAAAATATATATTTCACAAAATTCTAGGATGTTATAGGATTAGTCCTTTCATATTGGCCATTAGTTTGGGGTGATAGGAAATTCTAAAATTCAGTTTAGTACTCAAATCATGTTGAAGACTTCTCTATAATTCAGATGTGAACCTTGGATCCTAATAATATAAAATTGAAACTAGAACTCCAAGTAGTATTACCACTTCCTTTGAATATATCATGGAAAGTTGCTCAAGTGAGAGATCTTCTTGAATAGAAAAAGTGGATATTCTTGGTGATTCCATCCACCAAAACCCATATCATGTTGTTTCTTTTGGATATCTTTGAGAGACCAGTGAAAAAGTCCATATTTACATTCCCCCACTCCCATAAGGTTATAGAAAATAATTTCATCATTCCCATGGAATTTTTTTTCTTTGCTTTAAATTTTTGACTTACCAAGAACCTTGAGAGATAATATGTAGTATCCTTCTTCATGTTGTCCCACCAGAATAGTTCTTCAAAATCACGGTACATCTTGGTACTTCAAAGATTGATGTAGAAAGGTGAGATATGTACATTATCCAATAACTTCCTCTTTATCTCAAGTGATTAAGGCACACACAACCTCATTACAAAATAAATCACGCCATCTTCATCGATTTGTAACTAATATATATTTCCATTAATTACTACATTCTCCATATTTGGTGACACCAGATCATCCCTTTGCACCTCATCAATCATCTCTTGAATAGATAGTTGGGAAATCATTTGGGAAAGATAAGATATATTCCTTAAAGCTATTGTTTCCAAATCAATCATTTTCATGCCCATTAATATAGGGTCTCTCTCAATCCACATAATATATAGAGTAGCAGGATCTTTTCTACTAAGAGCATCATCTACCTTGTTTTCCTTTCCTAAATGGAAATTAATAGTGAAATTATAGTACTTGATTAGCTCTAGACATCTTTTTTGAAGCATATTGTGTTCTTTTGGTGTGAAGATATACTTTAGACTCTTGTGATCATTATATATGTCACCCTTCTCACCATAACTATAGTTACAAGAAATCTTTAGAGTGAATATCATAGATCATACCTTCATATCATGCATTAGTTAGTTCTATTCATGGATCTTCAACTTCTATGAGGGAAAGGATATCGCATAATCATTCTACATGAGTACACAACCCAAGGCATTCTTTGAAGCATCAATGTATATCACAAAACATTCTTCACTTGTTGGTAGTGTGAGTACATGTGTAGTGATAAGCCTACTCATTATCTCCTTGAATAATTCCCCTCATTCTTCTATCCAGTCGTGCATTACCATTTTCCTTGTTAACATAGTTAACGGGATAGAAAATTGTGAGAAATTTATAACAAAACAACAATTGTACCATGATAATCCAAGAAAATTATGGATTTCCATGACATTAATAAGTATGGTTAATTCTTAATTTACTTTTTTTAAGGTTCCACAAAAATTACCCACTTGTGATCATGTGTCCCAAGAATGTTACTTTCTACATCTAAAATCACACTTTCTGAACTTGGTGTACAATTATTCCTTCCTTAATACCACCAGAAAAATCTTTTGATGTTCCTCATGCTCCTCCTTAATATTCAATTAGATAATAATATCTTCAATAAATACTACCCAAAATTTGTCAAAAGTAGTGTCTAAAGAATATATTCATCAAATCAATGAATATTTCAGGGGCATTACTAAGTTCAAATGGCATCACTAAAAACTCATAGTTACCATACCATGTATGGAATGTAGTCTTTTGAATATCTTCATTTTTAACCATTAGTTGATTATATCTATAATTAAGATCCTCTTTTGAGAAGTACTAATCACCTCGTAGTTGATCAAACAATTCATCAATCCTTGAAAGAGGATACTTGTTCTTTATGGTGACCTAATTGAGCACCCAGTAATCAATACACAACCATATTGATCCATCCTTTTGCATTACAAATAGAAAAGACACATCCTAATAAGATTCAATAGGGAATATAAACCCTTTTTCTAAATGATTTTGTATAATATTCTTTAACTCCTCCATTAAAATCAATGCAATCTTGTATAAGAATTTTGAGAAAGGAGTTTCTCTGAGTATGAGTTTTATTTAGAACTCTACCTCACAATCTGGGGTAAGTCTGCGTAACTATTTAAAAATACATCAATATATTCATTTATAATGGGAATTTACTCCAGGGGGATACCTTTTGTTTAATAAACCATTTTATTGTGATATTCCTCTTCACAGGGAACCAACACCCACATTATTGAAGTATTTTCCAAAGGATCTTCATGGTCCTCCTTGAATTTTTAGAGGAGCATAGGAAGGTTTAGGATATTAAAAGATATTTATTTTTCCCAAAATTGTTTGTGTTCTCCATATACCGAGAGTTAATATATGCCCAGTATAGCGTTGGATTCTACGAAGGTAAGTATCATAAGATTCAACAGAATAATGTTCCCACACACACCAATATGAGAAGATTACAACTCCTGGGTTGTAATGATTTCAACACTAGTTGTTTTTGTGTATATATCTAATTCAAGCTTTCAGGGATTAAATTTGATATTTATAGTAAAATGAATGATATAAAAGAATACCTAGAACCTTAATAAAATATGACTTTGTACATTCTTGAGTGAATAGAAAGTGTACATTGTATAACATCATTTTATTACTCCACTATATCTATAGTGATGGCATAATATTTACCTATATCCTTTGGATTTAGTGGATTATAACATTGATTAACCTCAAGGAGTTGAGTATTAGTGAAACGTAATTTATATTTTCCTTGGTCCCTATAGTTAAATCATTAAACCATGGGTGGTACCCACCATTCCTCCATCATATTGGCTGAATTCTTCATGTCTCTCCAGCATTATTGAGCATGGTGGCCTTCTCTACCACACTTGAATCATTTCCCCATCCCTTTGAGTCAATTACCATGATCCTTCTTCCTAAAATTTTGACATGTGATTGGTTTAGTTTTCTTCCAACCTTTTTCATTAAATCCTTCAGCCTGAAAATCTATCTTACTTTTCTTATCTTTATAGCCATGGGACCGTTATCTAAACTCCATATCTAGTTTTAGTGCATATCAAAAAACATCTTCATAACTCCTAAAGTCTCAAATATATAGGCCCTTTAGAAGGTGTTGTTTTAAACCACTAAAGTATATATCTATTTGTTTATGATTTTTTATAACAGAACCCGAGTCATATGATGAATGTCTTGTAAGATTTTCTTCACAATCCATGATATATTAAACCTATGTTTTATTTATATATAGGAATTATATCACTATATTTGTGAAAATAGTTCAAGGTAAATAATTATTAAGAAATTCATTCTTAAAATCTTTCGACTATATCTCTTTTATTTCATCATTCATCTTGGAGTTCTTAATCAATGCCTACCATTGATCAGCCCCTCCATCTAAATTGTAAATGGACATAGTCACATTATCATCATCAAAATAACTAAGCATTGAAAATATATTCTATATTGAGTGTAACCACTATTTTGGGATGATTGTATTGGAGGACCCACTAAATTTTGGTTGCTTTTTTCACATAAAATATTTTATTTCTAGTTCTTCCCTCTTAGGTGAAGGCAGACATTCCATGTTATTCAGGTTATTGTTCATAGACTGAGATAGCTGGGTAAGAGTCAATATGAAATATCTAACTCCTCCCAATTAATTGGGTATGTTGTTGGGTTAATTGTTGTATTGTCCCTCACATGCGATGTTGTCCTGGTTTCCCTGAGTTTCCACCATTTTCTAAAATAGAAATGGTTTGAACAAAACATAAGTTAACAAGTTATGAATAAAAAATTTATTCCTTTTTTTTCAATTCACTCTAAAAGCATATCTTATGGGACCCTAGACTTATTATTTTCTTAAAACAATATTCATGTATTCTTACATATACTTATTCTCTTAATAAAGTATTTCACTAATTTTCTATAATACAAATTTCCAAATTAACTAAACCATCCACCTAATACCAAATATATAAACCCTACTTTTATTACATAAATATTACATAATATTAAATATAAACAATATAATAGAATTAAAAAACTAGTATTCAATATTTTAGTGTCTTGGGAAAAATATGAACATACATATTTTTAACATAAAAAACATAAAAATTTATTTAAATCCTCTATTTGTATCCATAAAATCTCACATTCTTTTTAGTATAAGTTATCACAAAAGGATATACATCAAAGAAATGGGTGAGCTAAAATCCCCATAAGAGGGTAAATAAGAAACATGAATCAATATATCATGGGTGAGAATAATCATCATCATTATAACATATGCATAGGATCATATTAATAAATTTTATATGAATCATTAAAGTCATCAAATGTGGAAATTCATAAAAATGAAATGTCATCTCTTAGTGGTCAAATACACACATAGCTGTAAACAAAGCTAGCATCATGTATACGCATAACAATGTGCATAATAATAACATCATAATTGTAAAAAAATCATATCATCATGTTCAATAATATTTCACATTATCTCATGAGATACACCACATCACTGTATTCATTGGATTTCTATATAATTCGGGGTGCACCTATCATATCATAACATTTACATAATCTTGCATGCCATGTAGAACGTATATCAATCAATGTAATGAAGAAAACCATATAAAGGAATTGTTTTCATAAGTATTTCAACAATCATAAATAATCTTGGGGTTCCCAACTAAAAACGGAAAACATGTTTGGTATAAGACTCATCATTCTTGAATGAAGAATAAACAACTCAAGAGGAGTCAAAATGTGTTCTTGAAAGAAGATTTATTTTGGATAATCTATTTATTTGTCCTAAAATAATATTGAAAATATATATATACTAGAAAATAAAAGTTAGGGATAATAAAATTATATTTAAGGATCATTAGAGAAATATTTATACCATATATGATGTAAAAGATTAATAACCCAAAGAAAATGAGTTGGGTTTGAGAATCCCCATACTTTATGTCTGAATGCTTCCCTCACTTTAATAAAATGGATAATAAAATTAGATTCATTAATTAATTAATCCAAAACCTTTTATACATGTATTTCATTTATTATAATTTTATTAAGTTTACTTATGGGGATTTTGATGAGTTATATTTTCGATTTTATCATTTCGGGGGTGTTCATTTTTGGGGTTTCATGGTTATTTTACTTGTATATAATTATGTAGTTTCATGTAAAATTAAAATAATTATCCAAAATTGAAATCATGTGTTATTTTTTAAAAACAAGAAGTTAAAATGGTCTCATATATAATTTTGTTATAATGTATGTGGATGATTCATTAGATAAAATGTTAATGAAAATGTTTTAATTTATTTTGGTGATTGTTATGACCATCGTGAACTTTTATCATATTATTTAAAATAATTATTATATATTGGTTACAGAAAATGATTAATGTTGTAAAATTTATATTAAAATTTTATTTAACCATAATAATGGTTTTATGAGATTCCTTGAAGGTGGTAATGGAAAATGAAAACTCATCATCCATGGGGGTAGTGAATCGATACATCACGGAAGATGTTTTCAGTTTTTAGAATGAAAAGAGGATATATGGGATTTAATTATGGATATTCCACTAAAAAGTAAAATTATATTATATATATTATTCTACAGTTATCATCAGACTTTGTATAAGGGTCAGTGATTAGGGGATAAGAAAATAAAATAAATTAAAATATAATGAAAGAGGATTTTACCTCTTGAATTTATTCTACTTAAGAACCTCCGTAAAATGCTTGGGTTTGGTATTTTGTTGAGACCATAATCACTTGGATGTAGGAAAGTCTCTTGGTAAGAGAATTTGAAAAGAATTTATACAAAAATAAATGCATAGGATGTGTGAGGAGAAGAGGTATTGAGGGTAATATTAATAGGGGAGGAGATAAGTGTTTTTGGATTATTTTATTGATTAGTTTATTATTTTGGATCAGACCTACCAATAGTGTTGATTATTGTGACTAAATAAATTAGAATTTTAAGTATAGTTCAATCCAATGGGTGTGTACCTCATCCATACATCATCCATGACTCAAAAGTTCAAGTATTTATCATATATCATAAATTGTCATATTTCCTTATTCATGAAAAATTAAAGTATTTTAGAAAAATACTAGAAATTCACCATAAACATTTCTATATTTTTATAATTCAAAAATGGAATCCATTTTATGAAAATTGTTTTATAAATTTGAGAAATTAAAATTTTAATTAAAACCATCATTTATTCTAAAAATACTGATTTTATTTTTACAACGGATTTTATAACACTTCGAAAAATTAATTAAGGTCTCCTAAAATTATATTATAATTATAATAAAAAGATAATAATTTATGAATCTAAATTATGAAAATAAATTTTCTATTAAATAATTATATTAACTATAAAATTATAAAGAAACATTTACATTTAAAAAAATACCAACATAACTTATCATTTTAGAAATATATTTACTTACACTATGATATAATTATATCATTTTTTATTTATAATATTATTAAATTTTATTTAAAAATTCATATTTGATGATACTATTCTATTGGTTATATTAGTATTCCTAATTTTGAGTTTACTATTACAACATTTAAGATAATATTCCATCGGTATAGGTTCATTAATTTCTATAAAAATTCCTCATTTTATTTTTTTATTAATGAGAATGATGTTTTTATTGGGATCTGTAATTTAATTAAGTGTTTTATAAATATATGAATTTAAATTACATAGATAAAATTTCGGGTTGTTACAGTAATGATTATGATAAAGTTATCTTTTATGAGTACATATAAATAGGGCACATCAACCACAACATTCTAAGAATCAGGAATGAAAAGAGAAAAAGGAAACAATAAAAAAATTAAAGGTATGGAAAAATAGTTTTTTGTAATTACACTTCATATTTAGATTCAAGTGATGAATCTAGAACAGTAAATGAATTATTAAACATGTTCTTAATGGCTTAATTAAGATTGGTAAGTCAATAAATTATTCATTCTCTTCTAAATCTATTTCTGAATATCCTAAAGGTATATTTTATGAAGATATTTATAGACTCTATCATGAAATTAACAAGATTATAGAACTATTAAAAAACATAAAAAACATATATAAGGATATATTTATGAAAATAAAAAAATGAAAAATATTCCATTGATCTTAAATGATAAACTATATGAAGATCTAGAAATTGGTCATCTTAAAAACTCAATATTAAATATTTTAATTCAACTTGTGAAGAAGCACATATAATGTAGTTTGATTCTTTTTCAGAAGAAAATGAAAGGTTAAAAACATATCTATCTAGATTTTTTCAAGGAAAGAAAAGTTAAAAAAATATCATTAGAATGAATAAATTAAATAAGACAATGAATAGTCTTAGATATGATAATCAATTACCGAAAATATATAAAACCTACTTTGCTAAAGGTTCAAGTAGAAATGTTTCAAGTATTAAATGGTTTAAATGTCACATCAAGAACCATTATGAATATGAATGTTCCCTAAGATTTCAGCAATCTCTTTTTCCAACCAAGTATTTTATCTCAAAATATTTGACTTATATATTTTCTATTAACTCAATATTTAAAGTATTTTAGGTTCCCCAGAATTCCTTTTCTAACCCAATTTAACCAAAACATTTATGGGTACAAATACTTCTTAAGTTTCTTTCTATAGTAAATTTGTCTTGGAAGCATCAAAAAGGATGCGTTGTATATAGATAGATAATTTTTATGACATATTAATGGTGATATTTATAAATTTATTTACATTAATAAGTGTGATTATATTAATTTCACTTCTGGTGATAATTAAAGGGGAAAGGAAAAAAAGGATTTAGTGATGTTTTAATTTCAAATTATATTATTATTTCAAAGGTTTTGTTTGTTGAAGGTGTAAAACATAATCTAATAAGTGTCTCACAATACTATGATGATAATATGAATGGGAAATTTGGGAATGAAAAATTTATTATTTTCATATAAAAATCTATCAAACTGTTTGAAAAAAGAAAATAAAATATTAATTCAATTAATTTTGTGAGTTTTCTAAACAAAATGAAAAATTTTTAAAATATTCTGTAATCTAGAAATGTTTTCTTGCGTTGAAGATTGGTCCATGAAAATTTCACGTTGTTATAAAATCATTCAAAATATTAAAATGAGTTAGATCTACAAGATTTAAAATTGGATAGAACATATTTATGTGATTCATTCTTATAAGGTAAGTAACATAATGTGTTAATAAAATATATGGAAGAGGTATAAACATAAAAACTACTTCAGATTTTACATTTTGATTTATTTTTCCTGATGAAATCTTATAGTCATGGATTTCAAAGGAATGTGTTTATTATTGTTGACAAACATTATAGATTTATATAGTCATATTTTCTTTCAAATAAATAAACTAACTTCTCTAAATTTATTTTATATTACAAATTGGTTCAAAATTAAATTGGTCATCTAATTTTATAAATTATAATTGATATAGGAGAAAAGTTTTCAAATCTAGAATTTGATTAATTTTTGAAGATTCTGGCTATAATAATAAATTTTCATCCATTATGACTCCATATTAAAATGGTTCAGTATAAAAAATTTACTTTGTATGAAATGTATATGAAAATATTAAAAGACTATTCTTTTCCAAAATATTTCTGACCAGAAGTTGTTAACATAGCTTTTCATGTTTCTAATCAAATTTTTCTTAGGATATTTTTAAAATTTACGCCTTATGAAATCCATTAAAAAAGGATGTGTATAATTGTATTTTTTTAGAATATACGGATAAAATTTTTGACATTATTAATACCAAATATTTTTAGAAAATTTTGATTCAAAATAAGATGACGATATTTTTCTTCATTATTTCAATCAAAGTAAGGCATATATAGTTTCTAAAAAAATAATATATTTTTTTAAGATAATATAGATGTTAAATTTGATGAAAATTATGTAAAAAATGGAAATCATAATTAGAACATGTTGAGGGAGAGTTCATAGATTTTAACATTGGAATTAAACATTTTCAAATAGATATCAAATCTAAATTTTTAAGTGGATATATTTTTGAAATTTTTCATGTAAATAACCCTCATATTTTAGAGAATAAATATAAATATAAACATGTTTGGAAACTATAAAAAGATTTTTATAGTTTAAAACATGATCCTCAAGCATGGTATGAGAGGTTTTCTTTATTTATTTGGAGTAATAGTTTTAAAAAAATAGAATTTTGATCCAAACATATTTATATAAATAGTTTAAAAAGATAAATTTATAGTCTAAATATACATCGATGATATTATCATTTGTTCTTCAAGTGATATAATTTTTAATGAATTTTAAAAAATAATGTCTTTTTAATTTGACATGATCCTTATGGGTGAAAATATGTTCTTTTTTTCCAATGTAAAAAATAATATATTGAATAATTCCTAATCAATAAAATATAATAAGGAATTAATTAATAGGTTTTATATTGATAATGGTAAAATATCAAATATTCTAATGATTATCAATTGTAACTATGATTCATATTAATCTAGAAAAACAATTGATAATAATATGTTTAGTGTTATGATTGGTAGATTACTTAATTTGATATAATTTATACCAGAGTTGATGTTTTCAATATTTATATGTGTGAGATTCCAATCTAATCCTAAATAAAGTAATTTAATTGAAATTAAAAAAGTAATTAAGTATATTAATGGATATGTCGAATATCTGGTTATTTTACTATACACATTCCTATTTTGATATCTCTATATTTTCATATTATAATTTTTGTGGATGTAAACTTGATAGAAAAAATATGTATGTGTCACTTTCTTGGTAAATGTTTATTGTTTTGGGTTTCTAAGAAACAAAATACAGTTTCTTCGTAAAATATTGAAAGTTTTTATGATTCATTAGTTTCTTATTGGCCCAATTGTTATGGATTAAACAAAAACAATCTTATTATGGCCTTAATTTTGAGAAAATTATATTTTATTGTTATAATTCTTATATAATACTTATCTTAGAAAACCATTTTCATCACTCAATGAATAACAACATAGATGTTAGAAAAAGAATCCCAAGAAACCATGTTTAAAAGAAAAATCTTAGTCTAAAATATGTTACTTTATAAAAACATTGATAAAATATATTTACTAAACCCATGTATTTATCAAATTTTATAAAAGAAAATGTTAACTTTTAATGTTGGATATTTAATCATAAGTCATATATTTATGGGTAGTTTAAATCAGATTTTGAGAAAAAACTATAAATCTATTCTTTTTTCAATATATATATATATATATATATATATATTGAATTTACATTATTCTATTAACTCATGGACATGTTATTATTTAGATGGTTACTATTCTATTCATTGCAAATCATTACATTATTCTTTGAAAATCAAGAAATTTATCCATGGCTCCTTATGATTTCAAATCATTTTCACTACATTAATTATTGAGAGGGAGTTTTTTATGTTTTATGATCATATTAGAAGGATGATTTTCATTCCTAGTAATCATTCATGGGATCTTTTCATGTAAAATATTAATTAAAATGGTAATTTTATTTCCGAGTAATGATTATTGAGATTAGAGGGAGAATATATGACCTTAAACTGATAATACATTTAAGGATTCATTTGTTAAATGTTTTTTATCAATTTCAAAAAGGGGGAGGAAATTATAAATTCATATATATTTTTAAAAAATAAAAATGGGTAAAATGATAAATTAGATCCTTAATCAAATTTATTTACCAGTATTTTTTATAATTTTTATAATTCTTATTAAATCATCAAGTAACTGTGTGAGTGTTAAACTAACTATATGTGAGAGTTTGGAAAATTCCTCATGTGACTACATGTTAATGAAAAGTTACCAAACATTGGACCAAAATTTAATACATTATGTAGTCATTTGACTGCACATTGAATACAAGTGACTACACATTAGAAGATAAGTGACTGCGTGATATATTAAAGAGACATCACATTGGAAGAAAATTGATCACATGATATATTCAAGTTTTAGAATATTAAATAAATGTGAATTAATGTTTAATAAAAGTGATGGTATATTTTCAATCTAGGTACTATAAGTACCTAATTATTGTAAGAGCCCTATCATGACTAAAAGGGATGATTTTCAATGATACTCAGTTTTTTATTACTCTAAAATTATTACCTTTTTATTTAATTTAAGATTATTTTTAATGTTTTTATTTATATAATTCTTTACTAATACTTTATTAATGATTAGGATACTAAATAACATAATTTTGGAGAATTATATATAATATTTAATATACATCATGTGGGTTGAATGATCACATTGGATTCTTGGAAACACATGAGTCTTAATTTAAAATTATATAAAAGTTGAACAATTTTTCTCATATATTTTTTATGAGTGTTCCAAGGTAATTCAATAAATTTATTATTATTTTTTGTTTCTTTATTAGTTATTTTAATTTTTTATCTTTGTACATAATGATTTCAATATTATTGGTTATTGATGTAACCCTTGTAGGTGTGTTCTTCATGAGAATTCAATGAAGATACCAAATGATTCATTTGGAAAGATCAACTAAAATGATATTCTTAATTTGAATCTATTTTTTATATAAGAAATATATTTAAGGAGTTTGAAAAATCTTGATTTATATACAATTTTATAGGATATTCTTGAGATATATTATGTGACATGCTTTTATGAACAACTAATGCTCTAAACTGAACTAAAATCATTAAATTGTTTATTATTGAAGATCTCAATGTCACTTCCACACTCTAACCATGATGTGTTCATTTATTTATATAGTATAATTTATTTATATTTATTTTATTATTCATAATCATTTCCGGTTAATCTAACCGCTAAAAAGTAGGATGGTGGGTTGTGACTCCAAACAAAAGTTAGGATTTGGGTCATGCCTCTAGGTGATAAAATGGTTTAATAATTTTATTTCTACTATAATTATAAAAATATTGGGATTATGCTTTGAATTGGAATTTTTAAATGTCATATTGGATTCTACCACCACTTCAAAAGGTAGTTTCTGAGCTGTACCTCCATGTATTAAAAAAGAAGGGTGACTACATTAATCCTCCAAGTGTGTAAAAGGTTATTGACTTGGGTTTTACCTCTAGGGTTTAAAATAAAATTGTAAAAGGGTTTTGATATCCCTTTAAAATTAAAAGAGTGCATTATATTTGGTTCAATCTATCTTAGTATATGAGATGGGTGAAGAGTATACTATGATCATTTAGAACTAAACTACAATAAAAATAATTGTTTTCATTTCTCTTTTTCACTACATTAACATAACTTTTTTAAGAGGTAAAAATTAATTTAATATTTTCAATTCACTTTCCTCCCCCACTCCTCACAATCCGTCCATTATCATTAATTTCTTAACAATACCTTTTCTCAATCAATCATATGGATAAAGTCAATAGTATTTCTCTAGTATCCCAACTCTTATTGTTTCTATTATAAGTAAAACCCAATCAAAAAACCAAGAATAAGGTAAATAACTCTTTGGTTTACGTAATTTCTTTATTTATTTACATAATATAATCCTAGGGAACCCCTCTTTTGAGTAAACATACTTGATTGGTTTATTTAGTTTTGTAATGTATTCTATTGGGAAGGAATGTAACACTTAATATTTTTAAGGGGTCTTTAATCTCACCTTATTATATAGAAAAAATACCAGTAACCGGTGGAAGTACACCCCAATAAAATTAAATAAAATAAGTATAAAGTCAAGAATACAAGGGGTTATTACATAAACAACTGTGCATCATAACAAATCTATCTGCCTCCACCATTGGGGTACAGTAATTAGGGGTCATGAAAGACCACATCATGCCAAGTTCAAGTAGTTCCCTTTTTTACAAAGAATCTTCCATTTGATTAGCCTCATAATAGACATGTGAATCAACTAGATGAATTCGAGTGATATTTCTGAGATAGTCAACCCACTAAGAGAGGACACGCCAAGGCACATGACAGGCCCTTGTTCTAAATGCATGAACTGCACTCTGAGAATCTAATTCAATCCATATCCATTTCTAATTAAATTGGATAACATACCTGAAAACATATATCATTACCCATATTTCAGCTTCAAAGGCATTTCTCACTCTATTGAAGTGATATAAACGTCCCTTTACAAACCCACGGTAGGTGCGAACACTCCCTCACAGCCCGACAGACCTGGTGCACCTGACACAGCTCCATCAACATTCACCTTGAGGCAAGGCAGAAAGGTGGTATCCATAGAATATGCTTCAGCATCCGAGGATTATGTGGCTGACCAAAAAATATAAGCATTCTTAGAGTGTGTAAATCGAAAATAGTATTAGACATAGCACCATCCTGGAAAAGTGAAGAAGCATACACATCCTTGTAAATAGCCACTATACATTTCTAGACAGTGTTGTGAACACCACCAAATAATGTAGCATTTAGGGCCTCCAAAATGAAAAAGATAACTGTAGTAGTAGAAACCAATAAGAGGTTGTGAATTTTCTCACTAAATTGAGCATGAGATAGACCAGAAAGCAAATCAAGAATAGATATGCACATATCAAAGTCCATCCCTAACAAAGAACCCATCTATGACCATATCTATTTGGCTTGGTCACATTCCAAAAAAATATGCTACACAGAATCCTCAGCCGACTTGCATAGGTATCACATATAGGCCATCTGAATTTCAGATCATTTGAGATGCTCGGATGTGGGAATTCTGTTTCTCCAGATTCTACATATCAAAAGGAATCTATAAAGTCGGATAAACCTGTATCTAAAGTTCATGATCCAAGTAGGTGGATGAAAAAGGCCCCCACATAGCTGCCCATAAAAGTCCTTAGAATTAAACTACCCAGTTCTGCTATGGGTCCAGATCAAAGTGTCAACAACCATAAAACTGTAACTATTAATTTCAGTCACCACATGAGCAATAATACAAGAGACAGGTGAGTGCATCTATGAAATAAATTCTGAAATGGATAGAGGGGAAGCTTTAGGTGGTATATTCAGATCATATAGAGGTTGTTTGAGCCACTTTGTGATTCAAAAATTAAGAGTGGATTATCTACATACCAACCATTTTGTATCCTGTATGATCCTCACATAGGTATATTTGAGAGATTCCCAAAATGATGAGGCAATGTAGTATTTATATCCATTGAAAAGTATCTTTATGATTCTATTCGAAAGGAAAGAATCATCAACTTCATTTGAAAGTAGACTCCATGTGAATTTCCCAATCAAGAAAACAAAATTTATAATAATATTATAATTATTACTTAACAGAGCCATAACCATGACCCCAATATACATTAAAAATCCCAATATAATAAAACAAAAACACAACACAGACACATACCAGTAATCAAAACTCCAAAGAACATAGCTTTCCATGGAAGGTTCACATATAACAATAACAGTATCCAAGTGGTCTATTATTCACTTAGTCTACCCCGATCAGGTGCTCATGGTTGCGGGGAGGCCAATGGTCTCGACCGAATTCACTGGAGCCATGAAATGGACTACTAACTTCTCCTCAAATTCATCCTTCCTAGTACCCACAATCATATGCACCTCTTCATCCTGGAAAATGAAGATGAAGGTGGGAATGGATTCCACCTTCCACTCATCAGCCACAACCTACAATTCATCAACATCCACTTTGAAGAACATGGCATGAGGGAATCTCTTAGGTATCCTAGCCAAAATTAGAGCCATCATATGGCAAGGGGAACCATACTGCTATGAAGCCCACCACAACCATTTTATTCTCATTCTTAGCCTTCTCCAGATTCTTGTGGAATACTTTGACATTGTGGATGCTAATCATCTGAGGCTCCTATGAAATTTTTACACATCATAGAGAATGGAATACCCTGCCCCGACTAAACTACACTCACTTTCTTATATAATCAATTATACTTACGCATATTCAAGATTATAATTATTTATTTTAGAATAATATTACTTCCAAAAATTTAATACATTCAAACCGTATTGATTTGTAACTCTTTACACCACTCATATCTTATGTTACTGACCCAAATAAAAGCCAACTATAGTCATACATATCCACATGAATATTACGAATATGGTATATGAAACCATTTCATTTAAATGTGCATAATCATATGAAATCAATAATAACCACATGAGTATTCTTGGAACCAAACATATCCAGACCCAGTTTTTATAAATAAGGGATAATCCCCCATGATTGTGAAAATTCTGATCTAAATTCCTTCTTCCCAAGGACACATTACTCAAGATAGATTTTAATTAAACCCTAATTATATCTCGTAATATATATAAATCACAATTAACATCATAATTCAATCTCATAATCTAATACAATCAAAATTCAACATAAAAGAAAACTAAATAAATTGTTATATCTATAATGTAACTCCTTATATGCTTGTATGATAATTCTAGAAGAGGTTTAACACATTATACTAAATCATAAATCCATTAATAATATAAATAGTTTATATATTTTAATAAAATAAATAATAAATAAACAACTAAAAAATCATATATTTAAATAGTGGATAAAAAAATTAACAATTCATAAAAAAGTTATTATAAAAAATTAATAATTTTTCTAAGAATTATGCATGTGCCATAAATTAGATAAGCAGAAACATTTATATTTATATTAAATATGAAGTCCTTAACATTAATATATTTTATGACATTTACTTTAAAATATGATATTAAAAAAAGTTTAAGAATTCTATATTTCATTTCTATAATTTAAAAAGAAAATCTAAATATCACAAATTTAATGTTATTTAAACCTTGATCATATCAATTTACAAAATACCTTTTCATATGGTTTAAATAATTCCTCAAATGAGGAACTATTCATTTGAACATTTCAAATTAATATTTTGAACATTTAATAATATTAGATATAAATTATTTTATGTTTAGACTTATTTTTTTATTTTTTACTTTTCTAAATAACACTTATAATTTCCATATAAAAAAATTATATCAAAATTATAGGTTATTTCATATAATTTGAAATTTATTTTAAAATTAAAAATTAATATTATGGATATTTATATAATAATTGTTTCACAAACATTTATTAAATTATTTAAAAACTATTTCTAATTAATTAATTTATAATCACCTTTATAAATTAATAAATACCCCAAATTTTCTTTTATTGTGATTTATAAAAAACTTATAAATAATTTTTTTAATTCAATTTATAATTAAAAAAATTGAAAAATAAAAAGCTTCATTATATTATATTTAATTATATATTTGGATAATATGCCATTATTTACTACATGGTAAATGGACTATCTATACTTCCTTACGATAGATATAATGAGACATGTGTATAAATACCTCGATGTAGGGAGATTATATATGATTAAATCACATGGTTTAGACATGTGGATTATGATATGGTATTACATTGTAATAACCAATGACACAAGGAATATCGAACATAATATTGACCTCATGAGATTATGGTCTATATATAAATATAATAATGCGGAGCTATCATAACTTATAATATACTTGTGTAACAAAAAAAATAGTTCATGAGATCATGTGTCAGGTGAATGAGTACACCTAAAAACTATGACATACAATAAGATGCTATGTATTATTAATTGGGTGACATAGACTAATTTTATATGATATATTGTGAATTATCTCTTGTATTATGATACTTTATTTTATAAACAAACATTAGAACTATCGAATGTTATGATCGCTAAATTCAAATGTTATGACATGAAAGAACCCATGGGATTCAATCTTGTCACTTAATATGATATCATATATCATATAAAATTATCCAATCATAGCCTTTATTATCATATATCATAATATCATGCATGGTTTAAAGAATCAATCATTTATTATTGTTAGAAATATGATATTAACTACATGTAGTTTCATCATTTTAGAACATGATTTCATTAATCAAAAATCATAGTGATTATATAATTCCATTGATAGGTTTATTAAGGATATATTAACACTTAATCAATGTAGTAGAAATAACGAGAACCCCCTAATACCAAGATCACAATCCATAAGAGGATCATAACAATAGTAGTAGTCACCAGATGCAGAGCTAACCGGATTAGAAGATTGAGAGGGTATGGAAACACCATTGGGACCAGGCACCGTGCAGATTTGTAAGGGGAAATCCTAGTTTATCGACAATTCAAGGTGGAGAGCTAGGAGATCAGTGATGTAGAATCTAGGGAGGGGCAGTTCTAGTGTGTTGGTCCTACGGGTCATGTTTGGTCATAGTATGCCTTGGGGCCTTCAGGTCATGTATTGGCCTTCAGGTCATGTCAGTCCTAGTACCCTAGGCCTACGGTTCATGTAAGGGTTCCCCTTTAACCCTTGAAAGGGTGATTATCCATAATAAAATAAAATTAAAGCCTTCGGGCCATTCAGGAAAGATCAAAATCCATAATACCTAAATCCATGTAAACATAAATGAAGAACACACATGCATTTGTAACACCAAATATTTCAATGATATTGTCTTCCACCATAATGATTGATGAATATCCCATAGAGGTGGCCTTCATAATCCCTCTTCTATGGTGTATCCTTGGGTGGATGTTAAGCACCCATGATGCGGGTGGGATTATCTAAATATATACATAATTCAAGTGCCTCTTGAAGATAAGAGTGAAGGGGGGAGGGAGAGAGAGAGATTTAGGGAGAATCAAAGGATTCATGGGAAAACATAAGATAACCCCATCCCATGGTAGTCTACCCTTTATATAGGCTTTGGTTATTCTCCCTATAATGGGCCATTTATTTACAGTTTATGATAATTAATGTAAATTTTAATTTTTTGTCCTGAAGTAGGGGATATTTAGAGAATCGGGATTTAGATTAGGATTTTAGAGTTATAACATCTCTAGAAGATGGTTTAGATGTGTTCAATTGCTTGATATATGACTTAGGGTGCTCAGTTGAGAATAAAAATAGGGTATGTGTAATAGACTGGGTATGTGAAAATGGAATCTTGGGACTTGTAGGGGTTTGGATGTGTTGGGATTGGTTAGGAATTTAGTCTTAGGATTTTTATAGACTTAGGGCTATAATTTTCTATTATTTATAATATAGTATGTGTTTGGATAAAGTTAGTTGGTTATGACATCATGTAGGGATATTTTGGAGTCAACTTTTTTTTACTCTATTGTATGGCTACTGTATAGTTAAGGGAAATCATGTGAAAACACATTGTTTAACGGAAAAATATGTTTATGGGATTTGGGTAAGTAAAGAACAAATGAAAAATACTAAATATTTTGGGGAATAAATCGTTCATAGTTTATGAAGATTAGTTTGAAAGAAACATAAATATGGGGTGATACTTCAAGCTTTGTTCACTATTTGAAAAACTATGTGAAAAAAACTATACAAGATATATAGGTTGGATACAGTTTGACATTCATAGTTTGTACAAATTTTGTTAAACCACGTGTCTGAACCATGGAAGCTTCCTAGTTTAATTAAAATTTTGAAGTGTCCCATTTTCCGTCTATCTATTTTAAAATTTTCTTTATATTTTCCTTTCCCCCTTTTTCATCTAAACTATAAAATATATCAAAGTATATTCCTTTATCTTCATCCTTGGTTTTGAGTTCCTACTCCATTAATTTCAAGTGTATTTTAGAATTTTAACTCCCTTATATCATCAGTATTCTATTCTTATCCTTTTTTAAATCACTTTTCATTTATTAAAACCTATTATAGGATTTGGTGATGATTCCATGAAAGTGTGGGGGATTTTCTTGATATGATTGGGCTCCAACATGGCTTGGAAAGAGGATGTTGAAAAGTGTGAACATGTATCATTACATTCCATTTGGTTTGAGGTATGTTTCTATTAAATTATTCTATGTTTTTTTATTAAATTGGATGAAATTATCGAGTGACTGGGGTTTCCTATGATAGATATTTTTCTCATAGATGTAATGTGTGCATATCTCAGAGTCATGGCATGCATATTTTTGATATTTGAGTTAGAGGATGTCACTTGATGATTTATTAAGATATTATAACTATTTAAATTAAATTAAATAAACAATTATAAAATTTTATAATTAAATATTTTGGATATTTTCGGTTGAAATGGGATCATGGGTGTAGATACAAGCTTGGATGAGGCTTTGATACGATTAGGTAGTGGTATCCAAAACTCTTTTAAGTGGATAACGTTGAACTCCTTGGGATTTCAATTAACATCTCCCTAAATTATATGCATATTTTTATATACCATGTGATATGAATTCTCTCTAAAAATGTACAAATAACAATCTAAATTTAATGAATTATCAATAATGCCTATCAATGGAATTTTTGTGTCAAGGGTCATGATGGACCCTTGAATACAAATTGATGCCTCAGATATAAATGGTCAAGGTATTGATTATAAACATGTGTCATGGGGTATTTGGACCCCTGAATGGTATCATCTGAATGAATTAATATAGTGAAACTTATTAGAGGTGCCCGTAGAATCCTTTGTGTTGGGGAGAGTGATAGACTATAATGATTAACCAATGGATAGGTCATATGGAATATTAATATTTCTTATATCATCAGGTCTAATTTCCAAGAGAGTGGGGCGAGTGTTCCTCTCCCACTAGTATGTGAGTACCTAGGAATGAGTACCTTTTGTAGGATTACAAGGATATTATGTGTGAGTATACTAATGTAGATGACATGGAAGTGAGAGTATATTTGTGACACCTAATTAGTTAAATTCCTTGTTAAGGATTCAAGGTATGTTTTGTGAGTAAGATAACCTAGCATGGACTTGGAGGGGATATGGGAATTATTCCATCCATCTCGGATTATTCATAGGTTGTACTTCTAGTATTACCAAGAGGGAAATGATCTAATCATAGAGATATTGAGGGGTGGTATTCCATATAAGTGGCGGGATCAGGTTCTGTAGTTAGGTAAATGTGATAGGAGATCATGTAGGGTATTTGATCACTTGTGGGACCTTTGGTACCAATATGGGTTCCCCAATCTCATGTTGATCTTATAGAGGGTTAGTGAAGGGAGGAAATAGAACATTATTCATGTAGTGTTGAGAATTGGTTGTGATCTTTAAATTCCACCCTAGGAGTTTTGTGATGAGTGTAGGGTATTGTCTAACCAGTGTAAGGATATTATATGTGATTCTAGTGTGGGGTTCTATTCTCCCCTGTTTTATGATATATAAACAGTGGGTTCAATTCACCCCCCCCCCCCCCGACTATGATTTATGAGATATATGTGGAAGAAATCATTCCCAACTAGTATGATATATGAGAGATAAGGGAAGTTCTATATTTTTAAGATGTTATATATGAGATATTACAATTGTATTTTTATTCTTATCGATATTATATATGAAATGTTATGTTTTGTGTGTCATCACCCCCCCCCCCCCCAGATATGAGATATGAAGTATTAGGGGATGGGTATTAATCCCTTAGATATATGATATGAGATATTATGGGTATGGAATCATTACTCATGATATGATATATGAGTTATTATAGGTGGGTGTTATTCTCCTCGGTATGTGGTATGATGTATTATGGGAGGGGTTCCACTACCCCTGATATGATATATTTATATGTGATATTATGGGTGGGGATTCAAGAACCCATATATTATATATAATGAGATATTATGGATAGGGAGGCATTCCCCTTTATATGTTATATGATTCTATGGTGGGGTTCTATTTCATCATGATGGTGTTATTGGTGGGGTTACATTCCCCCAAATATATGATCTGAGGTTTATAGGGTTGGGAACATTTCACCTCTATGTTTAAAAACAATTTATGGAGTTTTGGGTGGGTGTTTCTTAAAACCATTGGGTATGATTCTTTGAAATGGTTAGAGACATTAATTATAGACCAAGGGAGGTATGGTTAATCCTAGATTTCACCATAGTACCCAAGGATCAATGATGATTATTTATTAAAATTATATAGTTTCTTTTATTGTGAAGATTATATCAAAGTGTGAATACACTTTATTTAATGGTTATGTTGGAGACATTATTAGTGTTGGACTGGTACATTTAACTTAAACCCTAGATAGGATTCCCTCAAACCTTGGTACCTGAGTAGACCACATGTTCACATGTTCAGTAAGGGAAGAGGTCCAATGTATCTTAGTCATGTTAGATAACTTGTATGGATTTAATAGAATATTCTTGTGGATGGTGGTATAGACACCTTTAATTTATATTCATTCTGTTTATTTTTTACCTGTGATCGGTATGGTGGGTGATCAGTGAGACGTATTCTTGTCTGAAAACATTTAATTTTTTATAGCATAGTTAGGTTTATTTGTCTCTACATACTATAATTATTTATATGGATGTTTTTTTGTTAATTCTATTTTTATTTTAATATGATATAAGGGTATATTATTCCAAGGATAACAGCTTAGTCCCTCACTACTAGTCAACAGCCTTTAGCATACAGGGAGTCATTTCTGATGTGTTGTGGTACTCCGATCTAATAATTATAGAGTTAGTTGGGCTTGGGATGTCACAAATTGGTATTTGAATATCATTTATTTTTTCTTGTTATTATAAATATGGGAAACATGGAATAAGAATGTTTGAAATCATATGATGGACCTAAAATTGGTGAGTCATGAACACCTTTTTAGTGGGATTCCTAGTTTACCAGGGTTATGGGATTATTGTTCATGGTTTTTTATGTTATTGTTGGGATATTTATTCAAGTACTTTGTATGTGTTTTATACTATTATTATTATTTTGTTTTTGTATCTTCTATTGTAGTGGATAAGGGTTTGTGAACATGCATCATAGTCATCATGTAATATTTTCAAGAAATTCATGTGATTGTGTACGATTGATTTCACTAGTGATGAGATTTTAGTTGTTTAGATGGTAAAAAAACTTATATCATGTTTTCTAGTATAAATTTTTGGTAGAATTCCACTCAATTGAACCAGGGTAATATCTTCTAATGAAAGTTCATGTGGACACCATGTGTAATGTTCTTCTATAATTTTTAGATAGTCTTATCATTCCAAATATGTGTAGTGACCCTTAGTGGGACAGTGCATCTATTTGATGCCTTACTGACAACACCCTTGTGGGGTGATTGTGATAGGGTTTGGTTACTTAAAGTGTTAATAATAACCTATATGGTGTTTTCTCATATATCTTATTATCATAATTCTTTTTAAACAAACAATATGATCATGGTTTCCCTATATTAAATATTCATCGAAATATTTCATTATATGCACATGGATGTGACCCCATTCTCTAAGGGTAGTTTTGTATATGGATTCCTAGTGAGGATGATTTCATGTGAGTGGGTGGATGACTCAACCGAAAATTCCTAATATTTATGTATGAGAACCCCAGAGTTGTTGTGATACCATGTGTGATACCTTGAGGATGTTTTCATAAAGGAAAGGTATGCCTAGTATAAGTGATTTTGATTAAGAATGGGTTTCCCTGAGATATTGGATACCCTTTTTAGGGGGAGTTAAAGGCATGTGATATGCCTTGGACTTATAATATGTAATGGGATTAGAGTTATTTTGATAACAATATTGGGGTTTGAGGGCTGTATTGGTTTGATTCTAGGATTATTAATTTCATTTATGGTCACTACTGGAAATTGAGTTATTTTCGATGGGGCATTTGTGATAAAATAAAAAAAATTAAATAAATATTAAAAACAAAATATTCGTAACAATATAAAAAATAAACTATATGGAAATGTAAATATATAATATTACAAGAAAAATTATATTCAAATTTTTTATCATGAAAAGTAAATACATCACAGAGGGGAGGGTCATTTGGAGGAGCTGGAGGAGATGGTAGAAGGAACATAATCCCTAGACCATGAGTCAGATGTCACATGTACTTCATTATGTGCTCATGTTGTTGTTACTACCATCGATGCATCTCCTCCTCCTATTGTTACTACTGTCAACGGAACTCTTCATGATCTATATGAATACTCTCTATAAGCTCACACTGAGATCACAGCTACTTCTGATACTATGCAACAGATTATGATGACTTTCCATGTTCTTATCTCGAGCTGCATTCTAACATTGCAGCAGTACCATAATAACTCCCAAGAATTAATCGGGAGCTAATACCAACAACTCGACCTTTCTCAAAGTCATACTAGGTTTCTTGCATCCATCCTCCCTCATTAAATCCAGCTTCATTGGTCTGATCCTCAGTCTCTGCCTGACTCTCAATCAATTTCTAATACATCATGTCCACATATGACTCCTTAAATTGCAAATTAAAATTAAAATGATTAAAATATTATTTTCAATTAATTTTAATACTCAAAAAGAAATTATACTAACCACAATCTGACGTTGGTGATCACCTCTATTCTCTCCAGTGATAGAATCATTATATATCCTCCAACAAATGTTGAACTTTATAATATCTATTTTTTCGAATTCTTATATGAATATAAAATAAATAGTTTACATTTAAAGTTATATAAATAAATTATAAATGGTATTTATCATATGTTCCCGATGTGTAACGAATATACGACTATTGGATCGATGTTTCACCGCCTATCTCCCCAGGTTTTTTCGAACTACTAATTATCTCCTCTTATTACAGTCACTCATCCAGTGAGAACATAATCCATCCCAAACTAGATATGAAATGTAATCTGATTGGTGAGAACATCAAGACTCATCAAACTATGTGACTCATTCTTTCCTCATTGATTTCCTCATCAAATTGTGTAAAACCTAATCACGATGATATTTCATACAAGACTATCATGTCTTCCATATATATTTATGCATGCTCTAATAGATGGGATACCATAAAACCTACAAACAATTGATAATATCATGTAATTAATTAAATAAATTTAAAAATAAATATTATTTATTTATATACTAGCCAATGATCGAACATGTGGTGCTGAACATCTATGGGAATCTGATATTATGTAACCCATGCTCCATAAAAATAATTTCGCAACATAACACTCCAATATATAATAGATATATGCAAAAATCTATGAAAACAAGAGAAAATAATCAAAAAATTAGTATATAAATAAATTAATGATAATTAATAAAAACTAAATAAAATACACAATTAAAAATACCTCTTCATGCATGGATCAAAGAAAAGAAACAGACATCATTCTGGGATAGGGTCAGGAATCATCAATATCGCAAGACCAAAACCACTCTCTAAGTCCCCATTGCACCGCCAACAGTCTGAGGGTTAGATGATCTGACATCCTACTTGCTACTAGGCAGATCAGCACCCTCCAACTCACAAAGATGATATGATTCAATCTGGAACACAAAATTATTATTGTTATTAAACAGTTGAAAAAAACTATTATATATAGATATTTATGATATATGATTATAACTAGCATTTAACTATGTAAATATTCATCTCCATCCTTATATTCATATATGATGGTGTCAATATCTTGAATTTTTTCTTGGTATCATCAATTTCCATAGGAGTTTTAGTTTCATCATATCTTTTTATTTCAAATTCATTTGTTGCATCAATAACATTATCATCACCATCATCCCTTAACTATGGGGTGTCAACATTGATATTCATTTCTTTTTATAGAAAAGATGGATTTTGTGTATTGTCTAGAAAATTATCAATTCCTTTCTCTTCAGTGAAACCACATTCACTTTGAATAAACTGATTTTCTAAGATTTCATTTTTATTATATCCCACCAATCGCCCAACTATTTTAGAGTAGCATAGTAATTTTCATAATAAATTTGATGTACCTGATTTTCTGAATAAAATTGGTTCATTTACTATATGAAGGATTTTATATTTAATATCCGTGATTTGGTGTCTCATATCAACATACAAGCCTCTCTCAGTATCCAATCACTAATATTTAAACATTGTTATGTAATTTTGTACCAAATAACATCGTTCAATAATTTCTTCTAACATGTCATAAATGTCAACATCAATTTCTCTATGATAAAATCATCTCAAGAAAACACAACTATTCATTTTTTTATTCCCTATATGCATGTGTATGAAATCAAAAGGCATTCACCACATATACATTATAAGATTTATCCATCTTGGATATTGGGTTACTCAATACACACAATCATTTATCAATTTTATCATCATGTTGGTATACCATAAAATTCGTAAAACAATTACCAATATAATAAGTAAGAATTTATTTTATATGTTTAAACATAAATAATTTAAGTTATCAATTTTTGAAACTGGTAGGAAAAATTATTTTTTCAATGTTCTTTAAGGGAAGCTATTGTAATTTGTGGAAGTTGTTTCATGATATTATTATCTTATAACTTCCAAAATAAATAATTTTAATTTATTGTAAAAAATATTATAGAATAATTTATAGGAGCACTCATAGTAAAAATAGTTTCATATCTTCACAGTTGAGCAGATAATTTTTATGAGCTTTTTGATGTTCATCATCTGAAATCCATCGTTCATGAACTCTATTGAATCCATGTTTAGGCTGATTAAAAATAGATAATTGATTTCTCATTTCATCAAAAAAATTTCCCTCAATATAGCCCATGTGGTGTTTTTTTAGGTAAATTCAGATTGACAGTAATGAGAGTATAAAAAAGAAAATTACCTCCTACAAATAAGTTTCTACAGTTGATCCTTCAACCGATTCTTTATTACGTACATTTTTCATCAATTTTTGCATGTATCTCTTGAATGGGTACATCCATCATAACTATTTCATACCTCTAAATTTTTCTTCCTGCGTAAAATTTATTATCAAATGTTCCATTAAGCCAAAGAAATCAAGTGGGAATATTTTTTCCATTTTATATAAAATTAAAACATATTCTTATAGTATTTTTAGTACATCATAGTCTGTTTTCACAATATAAGTTTTTTGAAAAAAAATATGATATGTCATTTATCACATCCCAAATCATCAAATTTGGAAAACCTATTATTCCAATCTGAAGATGTCTTTCCATTATAATAAGACATTCATTCCTTTTTTTAATCTGGTAATATGACCATTTCTAACACATCTGACCAAATTTGAAACATAACCATCTGGAAGTCTCAAATATATAATCCAATAACAAAATAATAATTTATTTTCCTTGGGAAGTGTATAAGATGTTTTTGGCTACATTAAATTATTTGATCTGAAATTTTAAAATAGTTCATGTTCTAATTGCCTGCAATTTGGGAAAGATCTAATTATGCCTTTGCATTACCTTTGTTCTTACCTGGTGTATCTAAAACTATAAAAAATATATTATCTAATTAGGTCTTATCAATATTCCATACATACAACAAGTTATGGGCCAAAAAATCGACCAATATGGAATATCCTAAAAAATGATCCATTTTATCCAATTGTGTTCTTTCCCAAAGCCATCAATTTTTTATTTGTTTAGAGTTGGTCCAAATATAATGGGAGTCAATAAAGAGACAAATGGTTTTAACACTGTACTTGATATCATTGTTGGAGGTTCATCTATTATAATTATACCTTTTCTGAAATGACATCTATTTCATAGAAAATGTTTATCGGATGAAATTAATCTGTGATGATAGAAAAAAAACACGGTTTTCTTCTATTGATGAGCATAAATGATTTTTTGTCTTCCATACAATACTAACATGATTTTGGACCATGTGTACTCCAGCTAGATGACATTTTATATGATAGGAATTCACTAATTGTTCACATCAATTTTGATTTCAGTAGAAAATGTTTTTTCATAGCAACATCAGATGTATTCACACATTTACTTAATAATAAATTAAACTCCTCAATAAATGGATTAAAATAAGAATCAACATTATTTTTCAAATAACATAGTATTAATAAATTCAAAATTTATATGGATCCTCCATCAACATCCAAGGAGGTAAATTTTACAGAGTTATAAAGATAGGACAACAAAAATATTGACTACCATAAAAACCAAATGGACAGAAATAGTCACTAAAAAGACTCAATCGCACATTTTGGGATTTTGAAGCAAAAGTTAGACGTACTTGGTCAAAATTTTTCCATTAATCACCATTATAGGGATCATTAATTATTTTACCGGTTGAAATGTTGGTTTTGTTCCATGACATCAATGATGTTGTGTTATGAGACATAAATAAATGTTACAATATGGGTGCATGTGGGAAATACTGCAACTATTTTATAGGATTCAATTCAGACTTCCCTAGTTAAGCCTCTTTATACCTCGATTATCCAATGTTGGACAACTATCCAACGACTAGTTTTCACCATAATATAAGATGAAATCATTTGAACATGCATGAATCTTCTGATAACTGAGACCCATATTTTGAACCAGGCTCTTTCTATCATATAAACTTATTGAAAACACATTTCCTTTAGGTAATAGTGTTTTCACCAAAAAGAATATTTGATCAAAATAGCTATTTGAAATTCTATTATCTTATTTCATAACCATGAATCTTTAAATCACTTAAAATTTTCTTTATCTTACAACCAGGATATAATGAGTCCTCATCACACCTCAACAAATCATTAAATTTAGATAGTTCCAAATCAAAAGTTAAAAAATATCATCCTGAGTTTCAATTTGTTGAAAAGAAAAACCTTCCAAATCATGTCCTAAATTTTGAAACCATGATGGATCTCGAACCAAATTATTAGTATCTTCTATGGAACTGCATTCACCATGTTGATACAAAAATACATAATCTTTTTGAAAATAAAATGAAATAGATGACCCTCAACATTTTCAAGTGTGTCAAATGTCCTCAAACCACATTTTTTTCATGGGCATTTAATTGTCCCCTCTGAAACAAATTTTGGTTTTGATGAAGAAAATGATAAAAAGGTTTCAACACCCTCAATAAATATAATTTTTATATGAGAATTTTTTGGATTCCTATACTGATTTATACAAGCATAATCATATAATAATTACTATTTTAGACTTTCTTGTTCCATATTTCTCTACATAATAAAATAATTATTTTTTTATGAAAAATTTTATATAAGAAAAAAGAAACCCAAAAAATGAAAGAAAATTGTTAATTATTCGTAATTATTAGTAATTATTTCTAATTATTTCTAACTATTTCTAATTATTCCTAATTACCACTAATTATTTCTATTTATTACTATTTATTCCCATTTATTCATGTTTTTTCCAATTTATTACTAATTATTACTAATTATTCTTATTTATTCCTATTTATTCCTATTTATTCATATTCAATACTATTTATTTCAATTTTTTCTATTTATTTCATATTTATTATTAATTATTCCTAATTATTACTCCTTTTTACTCATTAATCTAATTATTCCTTATTATTCCTATTTATTCATGGTTATTGTTATTTATTCAAATTAATTCTTATTAATTCTAAATTATTCATATTTGTTTCTTAATATTACTAATTATAACTAATTAATACAATTTGTTTCTATTTATTACAAATTATTACTAATTATTACTAATTGTTACTAATTATTACTAATTATTACTATTTATTACTATTTATTACTATTTATTACTATTTATTAGTAATTATTACTATTTATTCCAATTTATTACTACTAATTCCTATTTATTAATAAGTTTTTTCTATTAAGTAAAAATTATCCATATTTATTACTAATTATTCCTAATTATTACTAATGAGTACTATTTATTACTATTTATTACTATTCATTACAATTTATTAATAATTATTACTAATTATTACTAATTATAACTAATTATTGCTAATTATTGCTAACTATTACCAATTATTTCAAATTATTACTAATTATTTCTTATTATTCCTAATTATTCCTAATTATTTCTAATTATTACTATTTATTCTAATTTATTCCAATTTATTCCTATTTATTTAATTTTATTCCTAATTATTACTACATACTTCTATTTATTACTATTTATTAG
Source organism: Viscum album (assembly GCA_963277665.1). Taxonomy (NCBI): domain Eukaryota; kingdom Viridiplantae; phylum Streptophyta; class Magnoliopsida; order Santalales; family Viscaceae; genus Viscum; species Viscum album. The sequence continues at coordinate 1,474,280,534 of OY728158.1, forward strand.
TAATTATTACTAAATATGAACAATTATTACTATTTATTATTATTTATACCTATTTATTCCTATTTATTACAATTTATTACTATTTATTGTTATTTATTACAAATTATTCTTAATTATTCCTAATTATTACTAATTATTACTAATTATTACTTATTATTATAATTTTTCCTATTTATTTCTATTTATTCTTATTTATTCCTATTTATTCTTATTTATTCCTATTTATTCTTGTTTACTCTTATTTACTCATATTTACTCCTATTTAATAATATTTATTCCTATTTATTACTAATTATTACTAATTATGACTAATTATTATTATTTATTACTTTTTATTAATTTTTATTACTAAGTATTACTAAGTATTACTATTTATTACTAATTATAACTATTTATTCCTAATTATTACAAATTATTTATAATTATTCTTATTTATTACTATTTACTACTCTTTATTCCTATTTATACATATTTCTTACTATTTTTCAATTTTTTTTCTTTTTATTCCTATTTATTCTTATTTATTACTATTTATTTCAATTTATTACAATTTATTCCTATTTCTTACTTTTTATTTCTATTTATTCTTATTTATTACTATTTATTACTATTTATTACTCTTTATTCCAAATTATTGCTATTTATTATTGTTTGCTACTAATTATTACTTAGTGTTCTTATTTATTAATAATTATTAATATTTATAACTAATTATTTCTAATTATTTCTTTTTATTATAATTTAATACAAATTATTAATAATTATTTTTATTTATTACTATTTATTCTTAATCATTACTAATTATTATTATTTATTACAAATTATTTCTAATTATTCTTAATTATTACTAATAATTACTTATTATTTATAATTATTACTAATTATTGTTATTTATTTGTATTTGATACTATTTATTCCTATTTATTACTATTTATTCATATTTATTTCAATTTATTCCTATATATTCGTATTTATTAATAATTATTCCTATTTGTTACTAATTATTCCTATTTATTACTAACTATTACTATGTATTATTGTTTATTACTATTTATTACTATTTATTTCTATTTAGCCCTATTTATTACCATTTGTAGCTATTTATTCCCAATTATCTCTAATTATTAAAAATTTCATTGATTACCACTATTTATTCCTAATTACTGATAATTATTATTGATTGTCGCAATTTATTACTAGTTACCACTATTTATTACTAATTACCACTAATTTTTACTAATTATTAGTATTTATTTCTATTTATTACTAATTACTGCTAATTTTTACTAGTTATTGCTAATTATTACTAATTATTATACATTAGCGCTAATTATTACTAATTACCGCTAATTATTACAATTTATTAGTATTTATTACTAACAAAACAACATATTTATAAAAATAAATAATTCAAAATAAAACAATCTAATTCTAATTAATTTAATTTTCGCTAATTGAAAATAATTATAAATAATATAAAATTGAGTTAATTAAATAAAAAATAAAAGCAATAGATAAATACTTTAAAGAAATATTTTCTACGATGTAAGGCTTGAAAATTTCTTCGATATAAGATTTTGAATAAAAAAAAATTTAAAGGATAAATATGATAGTAGAGAGGAGAGAGGAGTTGAGGAGGTGTGAAATGGAAAAGAACAGATGGGTGTATATATAGGTTAAATTATTTACTACGGGAATATTTGTGACGGGATTCCCTTCGTAAATAGTATTATTTAAAATGGGACCCGTCGCAAATAATGGCCCCTATTAATGAGGGGAGGTGGTTAAAAAGGAATTTGTGATGGGTCTCATCGTAAATACCTACCTAGCGACATAGTATTTGTGACGAGAAATAAATCCAATCGTAAATGCTAAAGCCCCTATTAATTAGGGGTGACGGTGGTTAAAAAGGTATTTGTGATGAGTCTCATTGAAAATACTAAAAACCACCGAAGGGTATTTATGACGGGTAAAACCACTCGTCGCAAATAATTAGTTATTTGGGATGAGAACAAGGTCTCGTCACAAATAGTCCCTCCCGATGGGCTTTTTGCGACGGGACCCTTCCCCATCGCAAATAACCCGTCCCAATTACTCATTTTTCTGTAGTGGGTATCTAAAGAGATAACCCATAATAATTCTAGATTGGTGGATATATGATAGATAGAGTGTGGGTATGTGATTTTTAATTTTTGGAATGATGCTCAAGTAATCGGTGATTGTGTGGTTGGACTTGAAATGAATGAGAATCCATCATCCCTATTGGAAAGAAAGAAATGAGATATTTCTTGATAAATCAGACTAACATGAATGAGGAGCACGGTTAGATGCTTAGGTGTATGAGGCTGGGTTTGGATGAGATGCAACTCTTGGGATTATGATTCTTCTTGTGTGATCAGGAGTTATGTGAGTGTACACCTATTTGGTTTGGAAGATATTTTGTTAGATGGAATGTAAGAACTTATGAGAGGGTTTTTAGAGGTTCATTATACCTTTAGAAAGAGTGTTGTTATTAGAGTGGATTTTAGGGAAAGGCCTAGATGTGGGTGAGTGAGTGTGTGCTGGTTATGCACAATGACCTTTTGGGTTATGGAATAGTGAAAGGGATAGGTATGGGTACATTGTAAATTTTTTGGTTTCCAAGAGATCCCAAGCAGTGTAATAAAGATGTGATATTTCTATACTACCTAACTGCTTAGAGGAAAGTCATAGGATCTTAGTGGGGTTTGGTATATGATCTCACATGGGATATGAATGGGGTTTATCATGGCTCGGGAGGAGTAACACGCATGTGATATTGAAATTCATTTAGTATTTCACTCAAGGAGTGGTGTAATAGGATCCATATGATCGAGAGTGCACCATCGGTCTTTAAATGTCGTCACCCTTATTATAGATGATATTTCAATGGACGTCTAGGATAATGTTCATGGTTGGATGGGGATGGGTAGCGATTAGTGTTTCATGTTGGAACATAAGTATGAAAATGAAATTCATGTCTTGTTGTTATTTTTAGTAATAGATAGATCATGGGCCAAATAGATCATCATTTTGGTTTTTTGGAGTTATGATAAATATACTATTATCACAGGGACCATTGAATTCATCTTAGAAGTATGACCCTTATGTTGAAATGGATGTGGGTACGGTGATACCCATAAGAGGACGGTTGAGATGCCATTGAGATTCCAATATATATTAATATACGGTTTTATCATGTTCTTTGGTAGGTACTAGATATGGAATTCCGATATGGCATTAGATATTGTATGTATGTTGGATTCAATCTCATGATAGAATTAGGTATGATCCAAGAGTGAATCAGATTTGAGGAATGCTAATGCTTGTTGGAGGAGTATGATGAAATGCATGGTTGGTTGAGGTCCCAACCATGGAATTACACTAAATTTTAGGTTTGTATTTTAGTGTGGTAATTTGACTGATTTCATCATGCCTATAGTAATTAAGACTTCATAACTGAAAGATGTGATGGTGTGTGAGTGAGTGTGACAGGGATTTTTTAGGAAAGGTTAGTCAAGAGAGAAGTGACAAATTTTTCTATGTGAAATTATGTGAATTAGGGTGGAAATTACAATGAGTATGTATATGGACCACTGCAAATGTGTTCTCGGTGGGTGAATATTATATTGGGGAGTACCTTGACCCAAAATTGACTGTAATGAGTGAATTCGTATTTTAGGGAACACCATAATCCCTGGAATGAATTGGTCTATGATTCTTTGATGTATTGGGATAGATGGATGTAGTTTAGCATCATCTCAGTGTTGGTGATGGTGATGAGTGGGTAACTAGGATTATAATTAATAGTGTGCATCAGTGTTTTGAGTTTCACAATGGAATCTTGTTTAGCATTCTGGGACAAAACACATCATGTTAATGGTGGATTAGTTATCGAGATGGGTAGGGATTCACCATTAAAACTTCTCAAGGATGAGAATAATTATGGTGTTGAGTTCATAGTCACCTATTTGGATACATGATGTGAAAATATAAGAAAATTTGAATTCTCATCCCCTAAATAATGTATATTTGGAGAATATGTATTCATATTAGTTTTTTTGGGTATTGTAACATCTCGAGGAGAATATTTTAGATGTATTAATAGGTCTTAGAGATGCATTGGGTACTCAACTGAGCATTGGAACATGGTTAGTTTAATGGATCGTGTATCTAGAATTGGAAACTTTTGACCAAGAGGAGTGTGGAAGTGTTAAAATTGATTGGGACTTTATTCTAATGATTTTTCTAGGCTCAAGGATGTAATTTGGGGATACTCTTAGTAGCTAGTGTGTTTGGAGGAGGCTTGTATGTACTAAAATTGAGTTGGGAGTATTTGTAGGGATTTTATTATTATTTTTATGATTTTTCCTCCATTTCATAGTAATCTCACAGTTAGTGGAAACCATACAGAAAACACTATATTCTAGTAAAACCCCTGTGGGTACCTTTTATAAAATGAATAACAATGAAAGAAACCCAATGTATGATAGAGTGTGGTTATCACATGGTTTAGGGATGACCATGTGAAAAAAAACTTATGTATGTGGTGACCCTGCTTGATTGGTCCATAGTTTGGTAAACTGGGTAGTCAAACCATGAATGTTTTACATATTGGATCCAATGTGAAATTAATTCATAGCATAAATTTTATAATTCCATTTGTCCAAACTGTGAAAGGTGTGTAGTTTAATCTAATACAAGATGCTCAATTGGTGAACAAATTGGTATAATGGTTGGAAAAATTATGTGAGCATCCTAACTGTAATAAAAGTTTAAAATGTCCATTTCCCCCATTCTATTTTTAATTATTTTCCCTCTTTTCCTTTCCCCTACATGTGATCAGACCAGAGATCTCAATGTAGGTTTGTCCTTCTTCCTCCTTGTTCAAAGATCCTTATCCTTCATTTTTATGTGATTTTACGAAGGTGATCTCTCGTTCCTCATCATTCTTCCTTCCCTATTTCATTTTTTTCTATTGATTTATTGCAACCAAGGCTAGGGTTTGTAAATGATACCAATGGATTATACTGGAACTGTCTTGATAAAATGGGATTTTTCATGGTTTGGATAGAGGATGTCCCATCATGGTGAACATGCATTTTTTGTCACCATTTGTTTATAGTTATGCTTCCCTATGAATTTATCTAGGGTTATAAACTAAATTATATTCAATTGATGTGTGATTAGGGTGTTTTGTGACAGGACTTTTTCTTGCGGATAGAACATGTGCATGACATAGGGTGTTGGCCTGCCACTACTCAAAATTTTAGTATGTGCACATCATTCAATCAGTTTTTACATGATTATTCTTGTTTAAATTAAATTAAATGATTAACTATAAATTATTATAATTATTTATTTATTTTTATGTTTTATGTTTTATGTTTGGATAAGGGATCATGGGCATTTATATGATTTTGGAAGAGGCTTGGACAAGCATCAGAAATAGCAGTCGATATTTCTTAAGGGTAATAATTATATATGTGGTAGGTGGTACCTTAAAATATATATAAAGTATATGAATGATGTTATATAGAATATTATATTAATTTTCACCATGTATTTGCAAAAAAACATCAAAATTTAAAGAATTTTTTTAATGCCTATAGAGGGAACATAAGTTTAAATGGCTGTGATGGAACCTTGAACACTAGTTGATGTCTAGGTTTTCAATGGCTAAGGGATTGATTATAAATACATAAGATGAGGTATGTGGATCCTAGAGGAGAATAATTATAATGAATAAATATAGTGTCTCTTGGTATAGTTTACCTTATACCCCTTCATGTAGGGGAGTGTGATAAACAAGAATGGATGAACTAGGGATATGCCATATAAGATAATAATTATTATTATATATTTAATTCTAGTTGATTAGATAGTGTATATAAAGATCCAAAATTTTCAGAAATGGTTTATAACATGATTCCTTTACAAAATAATTCATTAATAACATACTTTGGGTCATTTGAGGTTTACTGTGTTGGAAACTATATACATAATACATGAACTACATATATCATTTAAAAACATTAAATTTATTTAATCCTCCTGAAATAATCCTCTATAATACCACCCTATATCACAACTAATATTAATTAGTCACCAATGATAATTGCTTTTTCCATGTGTACTGTGTTGGATTCCTTTTCAACCCTATTGTTTCCAGCCCTGGTGTGTAAGCATTTTGGATGCTGGTTTTCTATTAACATGGTGTGGTGGATCATGATAGGTTCCTTATTCACCATATACAATGTTTCATGAGATAGTGATGTTCCCAATTAAGTGAATGTCACAGAGTACATGAAGGAATGTGTGGGCCAGAAATTTATACTGAGAGATGGGTTAAAGCTATCAAAAAATAGAAACACTCATATAGGGATGAATCATACAAGGTTTGTTGAGAAGTTCTATAACCATAAAAACATTCATGTATTCATAATGAAATGGGTCTGGAAGTGTTTGAGTGTTTTTGGAAATGTAGAGTAGGAAAACTAATAAAATGAATAAGACTTGAAAAAACCATAAGTTTTTCTAACATTGTGATTTCAATCCATATCAATGAAATATGGAAAAGGAAAATTTTTCACAAAATAAAAAAAAATTGTGTGGAATTACTCAATATTTTAGTGAAACATCATGATGTTTCATGAAAATGAATTTTCAATGATTCCATATTAAAATACAGAAATAGTATGGAATTTTTGAAAGATTAACTATTTCATGAAATATTGGTGATTCATGAATGTAATATTAATGAAGTTGGTAATTTTATTGATGGTGGAACATTATGTGAAGATTCCATGATTTTGTAAATATATAAGAACAGAATATATTCTGAGAAGTTTCATGAAGAAAGGGAAGTGTTTTCTTGGCGGATCCAGATTTGGAAAAGATAAAGGCTGGTATAGGTAAGGTTTAAACCATACCTCGTGTTGTTGTGCCAGTTCTATATCAGATCCTACAATTTCACCGCTCTCTTGGGGGCTCTACTGGTGAGTGGGAGATTCTGAAGGCCACTCACCACCAATACCTTCAACTTGGTCCTCCTCCTCCTCTTCACCCTCTTCACCTTCTCCTTATTCTTCTTCTTCATCATCTTATTCGTCTTCTTCTTCTCCCTCTTCTCCTTCCTCTACACTTTTATCCACGGATGGCAGCCTTTTTGGATCATGCTCCTGGACAAAAATCACTTTCACCGGGATATGCCGTTCTTCATACCGTCCTCACTGGCATGCGTACATATCCATGGTTGTCAGGTATGCATGTCGACGATGAAAGTTTACCCTATCCATCATTCAGATCCATTCAATGTCTGGAAAATCAATCCCAGTGCGTACCAACCTCCACCACAACTCTTCTGCGGACATAGATTGTCGTAGCGTTCTCCATGCAGGCCAGAGAAAAGGGAGGATAGCATCAGCAGACGGCGTCAGAAGGTACCTGAGTTTCTTCCCTGGGAGATCCATAACTGAACCCCCCAAGGCCGTGTACTAGACCACCCTTCCCCGGAATGTAGTGGCACATTCTCGACCTCCACTACCCCTACTGATGAAGTATCGGCTTGTGTCATGCTATCAACCCATCCCATTTTTGAATCACTTCCCCCATGACACCTCGTCTACCTCCCTAGTCTTCAGGATCTCCGCTTGCTTCCTTGATCTGTTAGATGTTCTTCCAAAGGATTGCCTCAGGGTATGTTCTCATCCAATGTTCGACATACTCTATTGACAGTCTGTCACTGTCATCGGTGGGGGGAAGAGTGATTATTACACCCATGCTGGCCTTCGTAAACATAAGTAACAACTGGCAGAGAATGCAGGGATTCCACTCTTCCCAAACCTCTATGTATACTTTCTTGGTCATCTGTTGCATGTAATGGAACTTCATGAAAAATCTAGTTTGCACATAGGGATCGTAAAATATGTCAATTCGAGCCACCATCACGCTGCCCAGGATGCTCCGTAGGTACTCCCTCTGCTCCAGTGGACCCCACCCATCATCTACCATTTGTGCGACTGGGGTCTGGAATTGGTGGAAGTCACAATGAGTTTGACTGCAGATCTTGAGTTTGATTCCATCATCCCTGAGCAACAATGGGTGGATCCCAGTGATCTTCAAAATGTATGGCTGCATATCGTCACCAGGGGCTGGATGGAATTCAGGAAGTCATACCCACCACAGTGGGATGCAACCCAACCATGGAGAATCTGGAAAAACTCACATATAATCCTATGTGTACTTCTCCACGAAATGCACCCTAGAATACTGTATAGCCTTTCCAATACTAGTACCCCTAGTTTAACCTTGTTCTTTGCCACCATAATCTTGGTCATCACCAACGTCCCCGGACAGACTCCCATCCTCGTGTCCCTCACAGGTAACAACCATCTGCTCAATAACGCGGCGATGAAACCAGTATATCGCACATTCAAGTCTCGACCTTCATTGATACCAAAGCCCCACAATCGATACTCTCCTATATCCAAAATCTTCCAATATAATCCCACCATTCCACTCTAATATGTGTTCAGGCACTGCTTCCCTTATCCTGGCATCTTCACAGCTGTGTCCTGCATTAGGAAGAGACAAAACGATCCTGGGTAGGAGATGTGCTTTAGGATGTATTTTATTTTGATCTTATCTTTATCCAACTCCAACAGGTTCCATGAAAGAATTGGGGTGTGAGTCCTATCCCCCCAGATATTCTCCATCGGGAGGAACTCATCATACTGATACCCCTCCAAGGGGATTCCCCCAATAGAGTGGACATCCCACAGATTGATGCCCACTTCCTCATGATGGAGGTGAAAAGTGTTGGTATTAGGCGACCAGTGACTGAACAACTCTGCTACCAAGTCCTCCTGTCAGTAAAAGTGGAATTGAGACATCCAAATGGCCTCAAAAAGCCCAACGGCCCGTAGCTCTGGCCCGAATTCCTTGCATGTCTGACGTACCCAGTATGTCCATGCCCATTCATTGGTAAAGTTGCCTCCGGATCGAAAATCCCACTCATGTTATCTCTTTGTCTCTTCAGTAATGATACTTCTGAAAGTGCTTACATAAATAGCGGGAGATTCCTCGAGAACTGGATCACTTACCGCAATCGTCCTAGTCTACGGATTTAGGACATAGATGGTTTTATTCTGTGTTTCCCTAGTAGGATGGCCATTTTTGGTAATGTGTAATTGTGGAAGACTATCCTTCCATATCACCCATGATCGCGGTGTGTCCATCTCAAAACTAGGTATCAACACCTCTTCTAGAAGACCGAAGTTCCATAGTGGCAGGCTACCACTCAGGACGTAATCCTTTTGAGCTTGACTAAGCATGCAAAAATGCATTTGGTTATTAGACACAAGCCTCCTCACGTAAAGAATTTGAGGGTTCACAATCATTTGGTCTCTTATTGCAGTAGTGGAAACTACCCTCTCAGCGTCGGTCTGTTGAGCGGCCATTTTTATGTCTTCAAAGGGCTCAGCGTTAAAGAAGGAAGATTCAGCGTGCAAAAGAAACAGCAGCAAGAAATAAGGTCGATGCGTGCAGAAAAAAAAGTTGGCGCTCAAAACCTAGAATTAGTCGCAAAATTTTACGTGCGGATCAGTACTGTTTTTGCGAGCGAGAGCAAAAAATCCTGTCACGAGGAAAAAGTCAAAGTAGGTCCTAGGGGGACTAGACATATTTATAAAGCTAAAATGTGTCTTCCACGTGTGCACAACATTATTTCATGAAAAAATTTCATTTTTTCATGCCTTTAAGATGTCTTATATTTTTTTTAGCGTACCCTCAAAATCTGACCATCGGGTTCCCTTTCGGATCCGTTTCTGAGGGGGGAATTTGTTGATGCTAAAAATTTGGAGAAGAACCATATCAGGTGGATAAAGGATCAAGGAATGAATACTGGATGAAAAAAGGAGATTCTGGGGCCCTAGTTGTGGGCACGTGCAAGATTAGGGAGTTGCGCGCAAGCGGACTTCTGTCGCGCAAAATCTTGCTCGTCGGTCTACCCTTCCATGCCCAAATACCATCCTCTGCAACCAGCCACATCTGGTTCTGTTTCTGCACTGATGGAAACGTCGAATGGGATTTTTCATGCCTAGCCTCGTTTTCAAGTTAAAGGCGACGTCGAACAGGGATTAGCATGCCTGACACCGATTTCTCAACCAAGGTGACGGTGGACGGGAGTTTGTGCGCCCAACCCCCTCCCCCCCTATGCACATAGGCTGACGTCCAAAGGGAGTTTTCACCTGAGGCTCTTGTGTGCCACTCCAAGGACACCGGATATAAAACAGGTTGTATCCCCGCCCTTCAGGAAAGTTAAAAAAAGATGAAGCGATGCTCTGCTATGCGAAAACCCCAACTTCCGTGACCGTGCGAAAAACCCATGGCCTTCAGGTATTGTTTTTCGCGTGATAGGTACTCTAGGGGCACCTTTGGATAGGCCATCTTATCATGGGGAATTTCATTTATTTTTTAAGTGATTGACACGCAAGATGCCCCATTTTGCATACAAGTTCCCTCTACTTTGAGCGATCTTGCGCACAACCCATCCATCGTGTGCGCAAACCCTTAGTCATGTGCACAAGCCCTCCATCCTATGCACAAACCCTTTATCCTACGCGCCGCTCATACTTCTTGCACGCAAAACCCTCTGTCATGCGCACAAACCCTTCATCCTATGCGCAAACCTTCCCCTCTACATGCCACTCGTACTTCTGAAGTGCAAAACCCTCCATCCTGTGTGCAAACCCTCCATCTTGCATGCCACCTGAACTTATTGCGCACAAACTATTCATCTTGCGCACAAACCTTGTATCTTGCACATGGACCTCCTATATTGTCATGGCCCATTCTCTTACGCATGCTCCAGGTGATGCTCTCACCATGAGGCACCCTGTTCGAATCTCTCTCATGCGTGACACACCTGTGTCATGCGATCTTTTCCTGTTTGGCCCCTCAGGTTTGCACAAAGCAATTTCAAAGTCCCTTGGGTGATACATTCTGTTGTGTTGCTTTGCCTCATACCTATTCGCATGGGCACACTAACGACTATTTCTTCTTCGCATAGCAACACTAATATGGACCCCAAATGTGATCACCTCTCAACACCCCCCACCCCAATCATGGTGTTTCCTATCCCTTATCTTCTCCAAGGGGCAGAGGGTACTAGTTATATAAGTCCTAGGGGTGTGGAGTAAACCCACCTCATCCGAGCTACGGGATGTTAAACTTCCAAGCACCATCGTCCTCAGCACATGATGTTAAAATGTGACCTCTCACTGTGCATCATATGCGAGGAACCCCAGCTCAGACATTCTTTACGCCCGCCCATCTCAATGGGAGTGAAATATTCCTCACATGTAATGAGATCCTCTTTGCTGAGGTGGTGCCTGTCCGTGGGGAAGGGAAACCATCTTGGTTTAATCCCCTAGCCTTTCTTGTAGGAGGTAGTCTCCCTACTCCTCTTGTCTTTTTTGGTGAAAAAGGCCAGAAAAGGGCATGGTGGGGAATGGTGCTCCTCCTCTCTTACATTCCAAAACCATCTCCCACTGGGCTTTATCGACATTGGGCCTCCATCCTAGAGTAAGTTTCAATCTCTATCTCCTTGGGCTGTGAACCACATGTAAGCCCTTGTTTTCTCTTTGGGTTTCCAACCACACGTAAGACTCATTCCTCTTCCCAAGGATGTACCTTTTGCGACATGATCACCAGGTCTCTGCTGCCTCTTGTTTCTCACACCGATCATGACTCATGTGAGTTTAGAGTAAGCATCAACCATGAAATCCTCTTTGGGCCTCCTAGAGTGTAAGACCCACACCCATCATAAACTATGAGGACTTTGATCCTTTCCAAGGCAAGGTACGTAGGAAGCCTCCATGAGGTTCAATCCCAACACCCATTGGTCCTAGCTCTCTTCACGTCGGTTCACCAACACTTTGGTCTACCTTAGAGCGTAAGTCCCAAATTCCACCAACACTCATCATTAAAGATGTGGAATTTTATCCATGCTAAGGAAATTTACGTAGGAAGCCTCCATGAGGTTCAAGCCCACCATCCATTAGTCCTGGCCACCTTCACGTCGGTTCACCAACACCCATCATGAACTATGTGGACTTTGATCTTTTCCAAGGCGAGGTACATAGGAAGCCTCCCCATGTTTGAAGCCCACTATCCATCTGTTCTGGCCCCCTTCAAGTCGGTTCACTTCGTCCCGCATGATGCTAAATTGCATTCAATCCTTTATGAACTATGAGGTCTTTGATCCTTTCTAAGGAAAGGTACATAAGAAAATTTCTTGAGGATCAATCCAAACACCATCCATTTGGACCCCAGGCCCTTATTCACGTCAATTCACCCTTGTCCTGCATAACGTTAAACTATAGGCTCCAATCAGCGGTAAGTCGTTGTTCCCCATCCAGTGGTAATCCATTGTGTCCCCTATTCAGCGGCAAGCCGTTGTAATTCCCTTTATTGGGACCCACATCTCTGGTCTATCATAGTGGTGTCAGAACAACTCGGGATGCTAACCATATTTAAGACCCAATATATATCATCGGGTTGTTGTCCTATGTGTACACCCCAACTCAAGCCCCTTGCCTGGCCTTTCCCTCTAGTTTATGTGTCTCTGAAAGGATAGGCCTTAACCCATAGGTCTTCACTTCCTCTGTGTATCATCCATGCATTGATTCTCATGGTCCACCTCCATAGGCATCCCATAACCCTCCCGAACTATGTGGACTTTGATTCCCTACCACAGGGATACGTAGGAAGTCTTCTTGAGACTGAAGCCCAACATCACTGTCATCCTCATGTCGGTTTCACCTCATTATCCACCTACATTAACCCAACTATTCATCATCTATCTTGATTATTACCTGGGTCACCACATCCTGATGAGGTCATGTCAACCCAACTACATCAGTGTATCCTCCAGGGGTTACGCTCATCTGATCCACTCTAGTCAGTGTTTTTATCAGTCTGATCTATCTCTACCAGACGTTAAACTTGCAGCATACCCTGTGTTAAACATGGTAATCTGAGGAAAACCTCAGATACATGCTTATTCCTTATGATTCCCCGCATTCTACGTGGGATGCCTCGAGCTTCCACGCCCTCGAGAATCCCTATAATAAAAGGAAGAAACCCAGACATGCCAGTGTTCTAGCATCCAGACATGTTACTAATGTCCAAACGTGACTAATCCCCCAACTGAAGGTTTCTACCCCAACCTAACCCTTTGGAATGTCCCCACCAAAGAAGTGTAATTAACCGGCTTCCATGAAGATATGGCTCTAGGAAGAGTTTCACAACCAACGTCTTAAATCTAAAAGGGAGACCCGGACTAGGTGACGAGTTCTGAGGAGGAATCCCCAGAAGGAAGAACCAAAATCCCATCATCTTGTTTCGATCAAGGAGAAAATTTCCCTAAACAAGGAACGAATGTCACCCACCTTTGGAAAGCGGGAATGTGGGGCAACAAATAGCATCATTGTCCCCCAAATGAGATAGATGTGCACGCCCCGACAAAATCATCAGAAACAGATATATCAAGTGGGTCTATAGTATTAAGGAGGGATTAAATTTTTTGTTATGGTACATGACATTTCTAGAGACCTTCGTTAGTAGTTGGATGCTTTTAGTGTGGGATGAACACATGGGATTTCATTATGGGATGCTTATGTTGGTTTCAATTATGGAATATGGAAACTATTTAAACATGGGAATACCAGTGTTGTCCCATCTCTATATCCAGTTGGTATACATAGCAATAGGAAATATACCCATACATATTTTTGGTCCATTCTAGTTCTTGTAAAAGTTGATTGTAGTTCATTTTGGAGTCTGAATTTCCAAACATCATTTTGTGTTTGTGGCCCTTGCTCGTTAACATCACTTGGGTTTGGCTTATGACTCTCAATAAACTTGGGGACCCTATCAATATCGATAACACTAAAAACATCATGATTTATCTTTTCATGACTCCATTCGGTGAGATTTTTAATATTTTGTGTAACACCTGAGATTTTTATGAGTAATATTTTGTTCAAAGGAATCTTTCACTACACACTTTCTTGGCTTACTTTACACGCAATCGCGACCTTCCTCGATAGCTTGGGTCGTACGCAATACCGAGTTTCACTAAACAACGATATGCTATTAAAATATTATTAAAACTAGCCGTTATGAATAGTAATAACCACTTTTTGAAATTTTGTGAATTTTATTTTTCAAAATGGAATTCATTTTTGGATTCGGAATACCAAAATTAGCCTAGGGTGAAATTTTGGTATTTTTCTGAAAACTTTCAATTTTTGATGAATAGTGAAACCACTAAGTGGTAGGTTAAAAACTGAATTTTGCATAAAACTTAATTTTACCGCTTCTGTGAATGGAATTTCGAAAATCCAACAGACACGGTTAATATCAAGGACTAAAATTTGGTTCAATGAGATGAAAATAATTTTTGGTGAATAGTAACTTTTTACTTTTTTTACCACGGTTAATAGTAAATAGGGTAACTAAGGGTAAATATGATATTACTATTACCCTAACACATGTCCTAATTCTATTGGATAAGTGTAATTCGACCAAAAACAACCTTATGAATATAATATGACCATTTAGGTCCACTTGGATTAGATTATGACATTTAATATTATTTTATTTAATGAATAGTTAAAATAGTTAAAATCAATGTTTAATAACTAAAACATTTTTAATATGGGGTTATACATAAGATAAATTGGACTATAAATATTCATTAGAAAGATAAAAAGATTGCCTACATAATGATATTTTATTTATAATTTTTAGACTTTAAATAAATTAATTAATTAATGACACAACGATGATGCAGTAATTACCCTTTTAAGGAAATGTTAACATAATTGATGTTATAAATGCTCAAATAAATGTAATTTGAGACTTTTTATGAATTAAACTAATTTTATAGGTTACTATGATATATTAGTGTTGATTTAATCAACTTGGTTCGAACATATAATTCTGTTATGACTTTCACAAAAATCATATATCAAATAGTGTCAAAATTGACACAAAATAGTTTTTAAATCAAATATTATATTATTAATTGTTATTTTATTCCTAAAAATCTAAGGTTCGGCCAAATGAATTAGATAAGGATATATATATTAATAATAAACAATTTGGGGTTCGTTTGGCATGTTATAGTAAGTTTATTAACCATATCGTGAAAGAAAACAAAAAGACATGGTAAAAGTTAAATTATTTAACTTAGAGTTAAATCTAATTGATAAGGTTAAAATAATACCCTAAACTTGTCTAAATCCTATTGGTTGATAGGATTTCGACCCATCCCCACTTTATCTTCGAAATAAGACCCTTTGGAACCATTATAAACCGATTTTGACTTTAATATAAAATAATATTTTGAGATATTCCTAAGGTGCCCCTCTCCTCCCTTATAAAAGGGCACCTCATCCCCCTCCTCCTCACACCAATTTGAGCACTCAAGCTCGGCCAACCCCTGCCATTTTCTCCTCTCCACTTCCCTAGAATAATCCTAGAGGTCCTGGTCTTCTTCAAAGACCAATATTAGTTCCCTAATTGGAGGATTCAAAGAGGCATTCCAAAGAAGAGGTAATATCCATTACCGATCTTTTCAATTTCTTTCTTCTTCAACTTCTTCTTATTTAGTTGTTTCATGATAAAGTAATAACATACGTATTACTTACATACTGATATGTTATTATAAATATGAAACAACCCTAATTAACCTTCTATCCATCCTACGGAAAAATGAAATCACCGCGCGTGCGCACGTACGGAATACCGTCTCCATGCCGTGGTGTAATCTATTTTCCACCATCACCTTACAAGGATGGGTATAATGGTGTAATGAGTAACTATTTATGATTATTATAAAGTAATATGGATACTAAAATAATATATATATACTCCAATACAATTCCACGATCATAGGAACGATATCATCACTCGTGCGTACGTACGGAATACCGTCTCCACGATGTGATGCGACTCGTTCTACATGATCATCATTACATAGTAATTATATAAATGAATTGAATGAATAAATATGATATATTTTACACTAATTCCATTCTGGATATAATGTATCTATAAACTTAAAAGAAGAATAAGAATTTATTCGGCAAAACACGCATAAGAACAAAAGGCAATAAAGACCCGAGTAACAAGTAACAATGAAATATTACTAACAAGAAGCTAAGAATATGACCATATATTATATCATATCAATATGTATGATTCTGGAATAAGTCAATAACATTATTTAAACCATTATACAGGAGCGTCGGACACGTACAAAGCAAATCGGACCTAAGGTAAGGGAAAATATCACAATCTCACTTTTATCCGAGATTGTTTTTACTTTGGTAATTACTGGGGTGTATTTTATCATCCACATCCATGTTCCCTAAATATGTAATATTATTTCCATCCTTCTACAATAGTTTATATCCAATTTTACCCTTCGTTGAGTTTTTAGTAAAAGATATGAAAGGAATCTTTTGTCGTTTTTTCGTACGAGGTACTTTTTGACTTTTCCGACAAAAGTACGAAGAATGTTTTTTTAACTTATACGGCATGAATGGATTTTTAAAACATTATTTCCAAGAATCTTCCTTTACAAGTTTTCAAGTTTATTTTTAATCAACTTCTTTTATCTTAAAGTCGTATGACATGTTATGAAAGGAAAAATGTTTTTGAAAAAGAAAGGATATTTTCCTCAAGAATGGAGTTCAAGTGTTTTATCAAAATTATTTTCCATCTAAGATAATAAAGGGTTCTGTTTTTATCCCTATTATTACATTGTTTTGATTATGTTGTAAGTGATTTATTTTTATGAAGTCATTTACCTTATATGATTTGTTTTATGATGTCATGATGTTTCAAGAATCCCATTTTTATTACATGTGTTATGCGATGATGTATGATTTATGATTTATGTGGCACACATAAGAAAGGATTCATTATAAGATGGGTGGGACCTATATCTCCCTCCAATGCATTGGGTAAAGATTTTATATCTCATGAGATAGACATGGCTGGAACGGTAGGTTATACCGGTTCAGTGAAACAGGACTGGAACGAGGGTGACTCGGTTCAGAAAGGGACTTTGTCCACTAAGATAGTCTTGGAAATGAGTCATGACTAACAAGAAATGATTTTCCATGATTATGTGTGTATGCCACAAAGTTTCAAGTTTCATGTTATGATTATGGGGATCTCATTTTCACTTCTATGATTTGTTCCATGTTAAGATATTATGATCTCTTTTGCAGGTTATGATTTTCAAAAAGATATGATATGATTTTTATTTCCTTTATTTTCCCTTGCTGAGCATTTGAGCTCACCCTTTTATGTTTTCTTTTCCCCATGTCAGGAAGATGGATATTAAGTAGAATATGCTAAAAGGGACCCTAGATATGATGAAATAAATGGGAGACACTGTAGAAGATTTATGAACCAGTTGTTTATGTTTCCCAGTTTCTAAAGACACTATACCTATACGGTCCTTTGTGGTTTTGTCATATGTTGTAATAAGTGTGCTTCAATTTTGAAGTATTAACAATGTATGTAAAGTATGGGTCGTTATATTTGGTATCAGAGGAAAGGTATAGTCAACCTTTGGAAACTAGGATGTGAAAGCCTTAGTAAGAACCCTAAGGATATGTCTAAGCATAGAACACAATCTTAGTGTTTTAGAAATGGCCATGAATACCCTAGGATAAGACCTTATGTGTGAAATTTTATCCTTGATTATGTGGTTTTCCTATTATAATTAATGTTGCTCACACTATTCTTCTTGGTTTTAGTCAATGGCTAGAACCCGAAGGAACCGTGTTAATGCGGAATGCGATAGACAATGCAATGATTGTCCCCCTGAGCAACCAAATGATATGGGAGCTGGAATGAAAAATCTTGTAGCCATGCTCACACAACTTTCTCAAGCTATGAATCATGTAGGACTTCCAAACGAGCAAAGGAAGGAGCAACATTCTATTGAATCCTTCATGAGGCAGCGTCCACCTTCTTTCAGTGGGTCTACTGATCCATTAGTTGCTGAACAATGGATTAGTACTACTGAAAAGATATTTTCAGTTCTTCAATGTTCTGAACATGATAAATTCATCCTAGCAGTGTATCGTTTGGAAGGAGATGCTGATCAATGGTGGAATCTTATTAAGAATACGAGGCAAAGGAATGAAATTGAGTCCATGGAATGGGACGAGTTCAAGAACTTATTTTTTAATAAGTACTTCCCTCGTATTCTCTGAACAAAGATGGAGAAAGAGTTTCTTGAACTGAAGCAAAGGGATGATGAATCTGTTGGTACCTATGAAGCAAATTTTACAAGACTTGCAAGGTACGCTTCTGGTATTATTATCCAACCTGAGAGTAAGATCGATCGATTCTTTAGTGGCTTAAAACCAATTCTTCGAAGGGCGTTAGCCATAAGGGACTTCAATAGCTACGAGGAAATCGTTCGATGTGCTCTCAAAGTCGAGATGGAGATTGGAGTAACCCATCAGTCACATGGGTTTGATAAGAAGAGGAAGATGGAATTCAAAGTAAAATCTAAAGAGAACACTGAAAAGAAGATGAGCTTTCCTTTATGCTCAAAGTGTGGAAAGAAACATAGAGGGAGTTGTCTTAAAGGGACAAGTAAATGTTTCAAATGTGGAAAGGAAGGTCATCGGGCATTTGAATGCCGCGATAATGGGAAGAAGATGTCTAATGATGCAAACAAAGGAAGGGATACACAGAATGAACCTACTACACTTCAATTTTTCAAGTTCAAGGAGATGGGGCATTATGCCCATCAATGCCCAAATCCAAGGGTTGATGATGATGGTCGACATCAACAAAATCTTAAGGCTAAAGACAAAGGAAAGTCACATGCAATTTCTATCAGCGATGTGGAGTACGATAACGATGTGGTGAAAGGTAAACTTACCATCCACTCTAAAGTAGCAAATGTTTTATTTTATTCTGGATCCACCCACTCTTTTATTTCTGAAAAATTTTCTAAGGGTATCACCGTATTACCTCAACAATTAGATGTTGAGTTAGCTGTGACAACACCTAATGGCACATCAATCGCATCAAAAGTTTATAATTCTTCTCCGATCTAAGTTTGTGGGAAAGTGCTTCCTGCAAATCTTATGATCCTTCTTATAGTGGAATTTGATGTGATTCTTGGCATGGATTGGCTTTCTTTATATGGAGCTCATATCAATTGCCAAAGAAGGGAAGTCACATTTCATATTACAGATCAATCTATGATCATCTATCAATGCAAGGATGAACATAACCTTCCAGTGGAAATTTCTTCCATTTTATGGGTATTGATTCCACTAAATGAAGGTTATTTATCTCAAATGGTTGGTGAGAAACTCGCGATTAAGAATATGCCCATCGTACGGGAGTTTGATGATGTCTTTCCGGAGGAATTACCGGGTCTTCCACCAAATCGTGAAGTTGAGTTTTCAATAGAACTCGTACCAGGTGCTTTGCCTATTTCAAAGGCACCTTATAGAATGGCCCCAATTGAGTTGCAGGAATTGAAGAAGCAACTCCAAAATAATCTTGATAAGGGATTCATACGCCCTAGTGCGTCACCGTGGGGAGCACCTGTTCTATTTCTTAAGAAGAAAGATGGATCAATGAGACTCTGCATTGATTATCGAGAACTTAACAAGATCACTATCAAGAACAAATATCCTCTCCCACGCATTGATGACTTATTTGACCAACTACGCGGGGCTCAATACTTTTCCAAGATTGATCTTCGTTCAGGGTATCATCAATTAAGGGTCAAAAGGGAGGATATACCAAAGACGGCTTTCCGTACAAGGTATGGACACTATGAATTTATAGTGATGCCATTTGGTCTTACTAATGCCCCTGCTATCTTCATGGATCTAATGAATAGAGTCTTTAAAGAATATCTTGATCAATTTTTGGTAGTCTTTATAGACGATATTCTTGTCTATTCAAAGAGCAAGGAAGAGCATGAAGATCACTTGAGAATTATATTGAAGACCCTGAGAAAGGAGAAGCTTTATTCCAAATTTACCAAGTGTGAATTTTGGCTTCAAAAAGTTGCATTTTTGGGTCACATAATCTCAAAAGAGGGGATATCTGTTGATCCAGCAAAAACAGAGGTTATCGAAAGATGGTCGAGACCAACAACAGTAACTGAGATTTGAAGTTTTCTTGGTTTGGCTGGATATTATCGACGTTTTGTAAAAGATTTTTCACGATTATCTAATCCACTCACCAAGTTGACTCGGAAAGGAGTTAAGTTTGTTTGGACAGAGGAATGTGAAGAGAATTTCAAGGAGTTGAAAAGAAGGTTATCCAGTGCACCTGTGCTCACACTGCCTTGTAGTGGAGAAAGGTTTGTGATCTAAAGTGATGCATCCAAGAAGGGATTGGGGTGTGTTCTTATGCAAAATGATATGGTGATAGCTTATGCCTCACTACAGTTGAAAATCCATGAGCAAAATTACCCAACACATGATTTGGAGTTGGCTGCGGTAATCTTTGCATTAAAGATTTGGAGGCATTACCTTTATGGTGAAAGGTGTGATATTTATACTGATCATAAAAGTTTAAAGTATATTTTCACACAAAAGGAGTTGAATATGCGTCAAAGAAGATGGTTGGAGCTGATTAAGGATTACGACTGCTCAATCCATTACCACCCTGGGAAAGCAAACAAGGTGGCAGATGCATTAAGTCGACAAGACTATGCTAGTTTATCCATGATGAGGATCACAAAAGATCCAATATTTATGGATTTACAAAGGATGGATCTTGGAATTATAATGTAAGGGAAAAAATCTTATCTTTCTCAAATGAATGTTCAACCATCTATACATGTGAAGATTAACGAGGCACAGAAAGAAGATGTCGAGTTACAAAAGAAGGTGAGAAATGTTCCTGAATTCAACCTTGATTGTGATGGGATAATAAAGTTCAGGAATCGGGTTTGTGTTCCTCCCATCCCCGAATTAAAAAAGGAGCTGCTGGATGAGGCTCATAGTTCTTCATTCTCTATTCATCCTGGAAGCACGAAGATGTATAGGGACCTAAAAGAATACTTCTGGTGGGATGGCATGAAAGGAGATGTTGCTGAATATGTCTCTCGATGCTTGGTTTGTCAACAAGTTAAAGCTGAGAGACAGAAGTCTAAGGGGATGTTACAACCATTACCCATACCTGAATGGAAATGGGAAAACATCACTATGGACTTTGTCACAGGACTTCCTAAAACATCCAAAGGCAATAATGCTATCTGGGTCATAGTTGATCGTCTTACAAAGTCTACACACTTCATTGCTATTAGAGAGGATTTCTCTCTAGATCATCTTTCCAGGATATATGTAAAGGAAGTGGTAAGATTTCATGGAGTACCACTTTCTATTATATCTGATCGGGATCTGAGATTTACCTCGAAGTTCTGGCGAAGTCTTCAGCATACTCTGGATACAGAGTTGAGTTTCAGCACTGCTTATCATCCTCAGACAGACGGTCAGTCTGAGAGAACAATTCAAACCCTAGAAGATATGTTGAGAGCTTGCTCTATGGATTTCAAAGGAGGTTGGGATCAACACCTACCTTTGGTGGAATTTTCTTATAATAATAGCTTTCACTCCAGTATTAAGATGGCTCCTTATGAAGCTCTCTATGGAAAGAAATGCAGGACTCCAACTTGATGGGATGAAGTTGGGGAAAGAAAGCTATTAGGACCTGATCTCGTTGATGAAATGGCAGAAAAGGTCAGATCTATTCAACAACACATAAAGGCAGCTCAGAGTCGACTGAAAAGTTATGCCGACAACTGAAGAAAAGACCTAGAGTTTGAAGTGGGTGATAAAGTGTTCTTACGAATATCTCCCTGGAAGAGGGTTATGAGATTTGGAAAGAAGGGGAAGTTGAGCCCTATATATATCGGTCCTTTCGAAATACTGGATCGTGTTGGAAAGGTAGATTACCGATTGGCGCTTCCACCGAATCTCTCTCAAGTTCAAGATGTGTTCCATGTATCTCTCCTGAGAAAGTATATACCTGATCCTTCACATGTACTCAGCTCAGAAGTTGTACCGCTGGAGCAAGATCTTTCTTATGAAGAACAGCCGATAGAGATTCTGGATCGTAGCGAAAAAGTCCTACGAAACAAGACCACTCGATTGGTGAAAGTTTTATGGAGGAACCACCAATTAGAAGAAGCTACATGGGAGCTTGAGGATATGATGAGGGAGAAGTATCCTCATCTGTTTGTTACAAAGTGACGAATTTCGAGGGCGAAATTCTTTTTAAGGGGGGTAGAATGTAACACCTGATATTTTTATGAGTAATATTTTGTTCAAAGGAATCTTTCACTACACACTTTCTTGGCTTACTTTACACGCAATCGCGACCTTCCTCGATAGCTTGCGTCGTACGCAATACCGAGTTTCACTAAACAACGATATGCTATTAAAATATTATTAAAACTAGCCGTTATGAATAGTAATAACCACTTTTTGAAATTTTGTGAATTTTATTTTTCAAAATGGAATTCATTTTTGGATTCGGAATACCGAAATTAGCCTAGGGTGAAATTTTGGTATTTTTCTGAAAACTTTCAATTTTTGATGAATAGTGAAACCACTAAGTGGTAGGTTAAAAACTGAATTTTGCATAAAACTTAATTTTACCACTTCTGTGAATGGAATTTCGAAAATCCGACAGACACGGTTAATATCAAGGACTAAAATGTGGTTCAATGAGATGAAAATAATTTTTGGTGAATAGTAACTTTTTACTTTTTTTACCACGGTTAATAGTAAATATGGTAACTAAGGGTAAATATGATATTACTATTACCCTAACACATATCCTAATTCTATTGGATAAGTGTAATTCGACCAAAAACAACCTTATGAATATAATATGACCATTTAGGTCCACTTGGATTAGATTATGACATTTAATATTATTTTATTTAATGAATAGTTAAAATAGTTAAAATCAATGTTTAATAACTAAAACATTTTTAATATGGGGTTATACATAAGATAAATTGTACTATAAATATTCATTATAAAGCTAAAAATATTTCCTACATAATGATATTTTATTTATAATTTTTAGACTTTAAATAAATTAATTTATTTATGACACAACGATGATGCAGTAATTACCCTTTTAAGGAAATGTTAACATAATTGATGTTATAAATGCTCAAATAAATATAATTTGAGACTTTTTATGAATTACAATAATTTTCTAGGTTACTATGATATATTAGTGTTGATTTAATCAACTTGTTTCGAACATATAATTCTGTTATGACTTTCACAAAAATCATATATCAAATAGTGTCAAAATTGACACAAAATAGTTTTTAAATAAAATATTATATTATTAATTGTTATTTTATTCATAAAAATATAAGGTTCAGCCAAATGACTTAGATAAGGATATATATATTTTTAATAAACAATTTGGGGTTCGTTTGGCATGTTATAGTAAGTGTATTAACCATATAGTGAAAGAAAACAAAAAGACATGGTAAAAGTTAAATTATTTAACTTATAGTTAAATCTAATTGATAAGGTTAAAATAATACCCTAAACTTGTCTAAATCCTATTGGTTGATAGTATTTCGACCCATCCCCACTTTAGCTTCGAAATAAGACCCTTTGGAACCATTATAAACCGATTTTGACTTTAATATAAACTAATATTTTGAGATATTCCTAAGGTGCCCCTCTCCTCCCTTATAAAAGGGCACCTCCTCCCCCTCCTCCTCACACCAATTTGAGCACTCAAGCTCGGCCAACCCCTGCCATTTTCTCCTCTACACTTCCCTAGAATAATACTAGAGGTCCTGGTCTTCTTCAAAGACCAATCTTAGTTCCCTAAGTGGAGGATTCAAAGAGGCGTTCCAAAGAAGAGGTAATATCCATTACCGATCTTTTCAATTTCTTTCTTCTTCAACTTCTTCTTCTTTAGTTGTTTCATGATAAAGTAATAACATAAGTATTACTTACATACTTATATGTTATTATAAATATGAAACAACCCTAATTCACCTTCTATCCATCCTACGGAAAAATGAAATCACCGCGCGTGCGTACGTACGGAATACCGTCTCCATGCCGTGGTGTAATCTATTTTCCACCATCACCTTACAAGGATGGGTATAATGGTGTAATGAGTAACTATTTATGATTATTATAAATTAATATTGATACTGAAGTAATATATATATACTCCAATACAATTCCACGATCATAGGAACGATATCATCACTCGTGCGTATGTACGGAATACCGTCTCCACGATGTGATGCGACTCGTTCTACATGATCATCATTACATAATAATTATATAAATGAATTGAATGAATAAATATGATATATGTTACACTAATACCATTCTGGATATAAGGTATCTATAAACTTAAAGGAATAATAAGAATTTATTCGGCAAAACAGGCATAAGAACAAAAGGCAATAAAGACCCGAGTAACAAGTAACAATGAAATATTACTAACAAGAAGCTAAGAATATGACCATATATGATATCATATCAATATTTATGATTCTGGAATAAGTCAATAACATTATTTAAACCATTATACAGGAGCTTCGGACACGTACAAAGCAAATCGGACCTAAGTTAAGGGAAAATATCACAATCTCACTTTTATCCGAGATTGTTTTTACTTTGGTAATTACTGGGGTGTATTTTATCATCCACATCCATGTTCCCTAAATATGTAATATTATTTCCATCCTTCTACAATAGTTTATATCCAATTTTACCCTTCGTTGAGTTTTTAGTAAAAGATATGAAAGGAATCTTTTGTCGTTTTTTCGTACGAGGTACTTTTTGACTTTTCCGACAAAAGTACGAAGAATGTTTTTTTTTAACTTATACGGCATGAATGGATTTTTAAAACATTATTTCCAAGAAGCTTCCTTTACAAGTTTTCAAGTTTATTTTTAATCAACTTCTTTTATTTTAAATTCATATGACATGTTATGAAAGGAAAAATGTTTTTGAAGAAGAAAGGATATTTTCCTCAAGAATGGAGTTCAAGTGTTTTATCAAAATTATTTTCCATCTAAGATAATAAAGGGTTATGTTTTTATCCCTATTATTACATTGATTTGATTATGTTGTAAGTGAATTATTTTTATGAAGTCATTTACCTTAAATGATTTGTTTTATGATGTCATGATGTTTCAAGAATCCCATTTTTATTACATGTGTTATGCGATGATGTATGATTTATGATTTATGTGGCACACATAAGAAAGGATTCATTATAAGATGGGTGGGACCTATATCTCCCTCCAATGCATTGGGTAAAGATTTTATATCTCATGATATAGACATGTCTGGAACGGTAGGTTATACCGGTTCAGTGAAACAGGACTGGAACGAGGGTGACTCGGTTCAGAAAGGGACTTTGTCCACTAAGATAGTCTTGGCAATGAGTCATGACTAACAAGAAATGATTTTCCATGATTATGTGTGTATGCCACAAAGTTTCAAGTTTCATGTTATGATTATGGGGATCTCATTTTCACTTCTATGATTTGTTCCATGTTAAGATATTATGATCTCTTTTGCAGGTTATGATTTTCAAAAAGATATGATATGATTTTTATTTCCTTTATTTTCCCTTGCTGAGCATTTGAGCTCACCCTTTTATGTTTTCTTTTCCCCAGGTCAGGAAGATGGATATTAAGTAGAATATGCTAAAAGGGACCCTAGATATGATGAAATAAATGGGAGACACTGTAGAAGATTTATGAACCAGTTGTTTATGTTTCCCAGTTTCTAAAGACACTATACCTATACGGTCCTTTGTGGTTTTGTCATATGTTGTAATAAGTGTGCTTCAATTTTGAAGTATTAATAATGTATGTAAAGTATGGGTCGTTATAGTTGGTATCAGAGGAAAGGTATAGTCAACCTTTGGAAACTAGGATGTGAAAGCCTTAGTAAGAACCCTAAGGATATGTCTAAGCATAGAACACAATCTTAGTGTTTTAGAAATGGCCATGAATACCCTAGGATAAGACCTTATGTGTGAAATTTTATCCTTGATTATGTGGTTTTCCTGTTATAATTAGTGTTGCTCACACTATTCTTCTTGGTTTTAGTCAATGGCTGGAACCCGAAGGAACCGTGTTAATGCGGAATGCGATGGGCAATGCAATGATTGTCCCCCTGAGCAACCAAACGATATGGGAGCTGGAATGAAAAATCTTGTAGCCATGCTCACACAACTTTCTCAAGCTATGAATCATGCAGGACTTCCAAACGAGCAAAGGAAGGAGCAACATTCTGTTGAATCCTTCATGAGGCAGCGTCCACCTTCTTTCAGTGGGTCTACTGATCCATTAGTTGTTGAACAATGGATTAGTACTACTGAAAAGATATTTTCAGTTCTTCAATGTTCTGAACATGATAAAGTCATCCTAGCAGTGTATCGTTTGGAAGGAGATGTTGATCAATGGTGGAATCTTATTAAGAATACGAGGCAAAGGGATGAAATTGAGTCCATGGAATGGGACGAGTTTAAGAACTTATTTTTTAATAAGTACTTCCCTCGTATTCTACGAACAAAGATGGAGAAAGAGTTTCTTGAACTGAAGCAAAGGGATGATGAATCTGTTGGTACCTATGAAGCAAATTTTACAAGACTTGCAAGGTACGCTTCTGGTATTATTATCCAACCTGAGAGTAAGATCGATCGATTCTTTAGTGGCTTAAAACCAATTCTTTGAAGGGCGTTAGCCATAAGGGACTTCAATAGCTACGAGGAAATCGTTCGATGTGCTCTCAAAGTCGAGATAGAGATTGGAGTAACCCATCAGTCACATGGGTTTGATAAGAAGAGGAAGATGGAATTCAAAGGAAAATATAAAGAGAACAATGAAAAGAAGATGAGCTTTCCCTTATGCTCAAAGTGTGGAAAGAAACATGGAGGGAGTTGTCTTAAAGGGACAAGTAAATGTTTCAAATGTGGAAAGGAAGGTCATCGGGCATTTGAATGCCGCGATAATGGGAAGAAGATGTCTAATGATGCAAACAAAGGAAAGGATACACAGAATGAACCTACTACACTTCAATGTTTCAAGTGCAAGGAGATGGGGCATTATGCCAATCAATGCCCAAATCCAAGGGTTGATGATAATGGTCGACGTCAACAAAATCTTAAGGCTAAAGACAAAGGAAAGTCACATGCAATTTCTATCAGCGATGTGGAGTACGATAACGATGTGGTGAAAGGTACACTTACCATCCACTCTAAAGTAGCAAATGTTTTATTTGATTCTGGATCCACCCACTCTTTTATTTCTGAAAAATTTTCTAAGGGTATCACCGTATTACCTCAACAATTAGATGTTGAGTTAGCTGTGACAACACCTAATGGCACATCAATCGCATCAAAAGTTTATAATTCTTCTCCGATCGAAGTTTATGGGAAAGTGCTTCCTGCAAATCTTGTGATCCTTCCTATAGTGGAATTTGATGTGATTCTTGGCATGGATTGGCTTTCTTTATACGAAGATCATATCAATTGCCAAAGAAGGGAAGTCACATTTCATATTACAGATCAATCTATGATCATCTATCAATGCAAGGATGAACATAACCTTCCAGTGGAAATTTCGTCCATTTTATGGGTATTGATTCCACTAAATGGAGGTTATTTATCTCAAATGGTTGGTGAGAAACTCGCGATTAAGAATATGCCCATCGTACGGGAGTTTGATGATGTCTTTCCGGAGGAATTTCTGGGTCTTCCACCAAATCGTGAAGTTGAGTTTTCAATAGAACTCGTACCGGGTGCTTTGCCTATTTCAAAGGCACCTTATAGAATGGCCCCAATTGAGTTTCAGGAATTGAAGAACCAACTCCAAGAGAATCTTGACAAGGGATTCATACGCCCTAGTGCGTCACCGTGGGGAGCACCTGTTCTATTTGTTAAGAAGAAAGATGGATCAATGAGACTCTGCATTGATTATCGAGAACTTAACAAGATCACTATCAAGAACAAATATCCTCTCCCACACATTGATGACTTATTTGACCAACTACGCGGAGCTCAATACTTTTCCAAGATTGATCTTCGTTCAGGGTATCATCAATTAAGGGTCAAAAGGGAGGATATACCAAAGACGGCTTTCCGTACAAGGTATGGACACTATGAATTTATAGTGATGCCATTTGGTCTTACTAATGCCCCTGCTATCTTCATGGATCTAATGAATAGAGTCTTTAAAAAATATCTTGATCAATTTGTGGTAGTCTTTATAGATGATATTCTTGTCTATTCAAAGAGCAAGGAAGAGCATGAAGATCACTTGAGAATTATATTGAAGACCCTGAGAAAGGAGAAGATTTATGCCAAATTTACCAAGTGTGAATTTTGGCTTCAAAAAGTTGCATTTTTGGGTCACATAATCTCAAAAGAGGGGATATCTGTGGATCCAGCAAAAACAGAGGTTATCGAAAGATGGTCGAGACCAACAACGGTAACTGAGATCCGAAGTTTTCTTGGTTTGGCTGGATATTATCGACGTTTTGTAAAAGATTTTTCACGATTATCTAATCCACTCACCAAGTTGACTCGGAAAGGAGTTAAGTTTGTTTGGACAGAGGAATGTGAAGAGAATTTCAAGGAGTTGAAAAGAAGGTTATCCAGTGCACCTGTGCTCACACTGCCTTGTAGTGGAGAAAGGTTTGTGATCTACAGTGATGCATCCAAGAAGGGATTGGGGTGTGTTCTTATGCAAAATGATATGGTGATAGCTTATTCCTCACGACAGTTGAAAATCCATGAGCAAAATTACCCAACACATGATTTGGAGTTGGCTGCGGTAATATTTGCATTAAAGATTTGGAGGCATTACATTTATGGTGAAAGGTGTGATATTTATACTGATCATAAAAGTTTAAAGTATATTTTCACACAAAAGGAGTTGAATATGCGTCAAAGAAGATGGTTGGAGCTGATTAAGGATTACGACTGCTCAATCCATTACCACCCTGGGAAAGCAAACAAGGTGGCAGATGCATTAAGTCGACAAGACCATGCTAGTTTATCCATGATGAGGATCACAAAAGATCCAATATTTATGGATTTACAAAGGATGGATCTTGGAATTATAATGGAAGGGAAAAAATCATATCTTTCTCAAATGAATGTTCAACCATCTATACATGTGAAGATTAAAGAGGCACAGAAAGAAGATGTCGAGTTACAAAAGAAGGTGAGAAATGTTCCTGAATTCAACCTTTATTGTGATGGGATAATAAAGTTCAGGAATCGGGTTTGTGTTCCTCCCATCCCCGAATTAAAAAATGAGCTGCTGGATGAGGCTCATAGTTCTTCATTCTCTATTCATCCTGGAAGCACGAAGATGTATATGGACCTGAAAGAATACTTCTGGTGGGATGGCATGAAAAGAGATGTTGCTGAATATGTCTCTCGATGCTTGGTTTGTCAACAAGTTAAAGTTGAGAGATAGAAGTCTAAGGGGATGTTACAACCATTACCCATACCTGAATGGAAATGGGAAAACATCACTATGGACTTTGTCACAGGACTTCCTACAACATCCAAAGGCAATAATGCTATCTGGTTCATAGTTGATCGTCTTACAAAGTCTGCACACTTCATTGCTATTAGGGAGGATTTCTCTCTAGATCAGCTTGCCATGATATATGTAAAGGAAGTGGTAAGATTTCATGGAGTACCACTTTCTATTATATCTGATCGGTATCCGAGATTTACCTCGAAGTTCTGGCGAAGTCTTCAGCATACTCTGGATACAGAGTTGAGTTTCAGCACTGCTTATCATCCTCAGACAGACGGTCAGTCTGAGAGAACAATTCAAACCCTAGAAGATATGTTGAGAGCTTGCTCTATAGATTTCAAAGGAGGTTGGGATCAACACCTACCTTTGGTGGAATTTTCTTATAATAATAGCTTTCACTCCAGTATTCAGATGGCTCCTTATGAAGCTCTCTATGGAAAGAAATGCAGGACTCCAACTTTCTGGGATGAAGTTGGGGAAAGAAAGCTATTAGGACCTGATCTCATTGATGAAATGGCAGAAAAGGTCAGATCTATTCAACAACACATAAGGGCGGCTCAGAGTCGACAGAAAAGTTATGCCGACAACCGAAGAAAAGACCTAGAGTTTGAAGTGGGTGATAAAGTGTTCTTACGAATATCTCCCTGGAAGAGGGTTATGAGATTTGGAAAGAAGGGGAAGTTGAGCCCTAGATATATCGGTCCTTTCGAAATACTGGATCGTGTTGGAAAGGTAGCTTACCGATTGGCGCTTCCACCGAATCTCTCTCAAGTTCACGATGTGTTCCATGTATCTCTCCTGAGAAAGTACATACCTGATCCTTCACATGTACTCAGCTCAGAAGTTGTACCGCTGGAGCAAGATCTTTCTTATGAAGAACAGCCGATAGAGATTCTGGATCGTAGCGAAAAAGTCCTACGAAGCAAGACCACTCGATTGGTGAAAGTTTTATGGAGGAACCACCAATTAGAAGAAGCTACATGGGAGCTTGAGGATATGATGAGGGAGAAGTATCCTCATCTGTTTGTTACAAAGTGACAAATTTTGAGGGCGAAATTCTTTTTAAGGGGGGTAGAATGTAACACCTGAGATTTTTATGAGTAATATTTTGTTCAAAGGAATCTTTCACTACACACTTTCTTGGCTTACTTTACACGCAATCGCGACCTTCCTCGATAGCTTGCGTCGTACGCAATACCGAGTTTCACTAAACAACGATATGCTATTAAAATATTATTAAAACTAGCCGTTATGAATAGTAATAACCACTTTTTGAAATTTTGTGAATTTTATTTTTCAAAATGGAATTCATTTTTGGATTCGGAATACCGAAATTAGCCTAGGGTGAAATTTTGGTTTTTTTCTGAAAACTTTCAATTTTTGATGAATAGTGAAACCACTAAGTGGTAGGTTAAAAACTGAATTTTGCATAAAACTTAATTTTACCGCTTCTGTGAATGGAATTTCGAAAATCCGACAGACACGGTTAATATCAAGGACTAAAATGTGGTTCAATGAGATGAAAATAATTTTTGGTGAATAGTAACTTTTTACTTTTTTTACCACGGTTAATAGTAAATAGGGTAACTAAGGGTAAATATGATATTACTATTACCCTAACACATGTCCTAATTCTATTGGATAAGTGTAATTCGACCAAAAACAACCTTATGAATATAATATGACCATTTAGGTCCACTTGGATTAGATTATGACATTTAATATTATTTTATTTAATGAATAGTTAAAATAGTTAAAATCAATGTTTAATAACTAAAACATTTTTAATATGGGGTTATACATAAGATAAATTGGACTATAAATATTCATTAGAAAGCTAAAAATATTTCCTACATAATGATATTTTATTTATAATTTTTAGACTTTAAATAAATTAATTTATTTATGACACAACGATGATGCAGTAATTACCCTTTTAAGGAAATGTTAACATAATTGATGTTATAAATGCTCAAATAAATGTAATTTGAGACTTTTTATGAATTAAACTAATTTTCTAGGTTACTATGATATATTAGTGTTGATTTAATAAACTTGGTTCGAACATATAATTCTGTTATGACTTTCACAAAAATCATATATCAAATAGTGTCAAAATTGACACAAAATAGTTTTTAAATCAAATATTATATTATTAATTGTTATTTTATTCCTAAAAATCTAAGGTTCGGCAAAATGACTTAGATAAGGATATATATATTAATAATAAACAATTTGGGGTTCGTTTGGCATGTTATAGTAAGTGTATTAACCATATAGTGAAAGAAAACAAAAAGACATGGTAAAAGTTAAATTATTTAACTTAGAGTTAAATCTAATTGATAAGGTTAAAATAATACCATAAACTTGTCTAAATCCTATTGGTTGATAGGATTTCGACCCATCCCCACTTTAGCTTCGAAATAAGACCCTTTGGAACCATTATAAACCGATTTTGACTTTAATATAAAATAATATTTTGAAATATTCCTAAGGTGCCCCTCTCCTCCCTTATAAAAGGGAACCTCCTCCCCCTCCTCCTCACACCAATTTGAGCACTCAAGCTCGGACAACCCCTTCCATTTTCTCCTCTCCACTTCCCTAGAATAATCCTAGAGGTCCTGGTCTTCTTCATAGACCAATCTTAGTTCCCTAAGTGGAGGATTCAAAGAGGCGTTCCAAAGAAGAGGTAATATCCATTACCGATCTTTTCAATTTCTTTCTTCTTCAACTTCTTCTTCTTTAGTTGTTTCATGATAAAGTAATAGCATAAGTATTACTTACATACTGATATGTTATTATAAATATTAAACAACCCTAATTCACCTTCTATCCATCCTACGGAAAAATGAAATCACCGCGCGTGCGTACGTACGGAATACCGTCTCCATGCCGTGGTGTAATCTATTTTCCACCATCACCTTACAAGGATGGGTATAATAGTGTAATGAGTAAATATTTATGATTATTATAAAGTAATATTGATACTGAAATAATATATATACTCCAATACAATTCCACGATCATAGGAACGATATCATCACTCGTGCGTACGTACGGAATATCGTCTCCACGATGTGATGCGACTCGTTCTACATGATCATCATTACATAGTAATTATATAAATGAATTGAATGAATAAATATGATATATGTTACAATAATACCATTCTGGATATAAGGTATCTATAAACTTAAAAGAAGAATAAGAATTTATTCGGCAAAACACGCATAAGAACAAAAGGCAATAAAGACCCGAGTAACAAGTAACAATGAAATATTACTAACAAGAAGCTAAGAATATGACCATATATGATATCATATCAATATGTATGATTCTGGAATAAGTCAATAACATTATTTAAACCATTATACAGGAGCTTCGGACACGTACAAAGCAAATCGGACCTAAGGTAAGGGAAAATATCACAATCTCACTTTTATCCGAGATTGTTTTTACTTTGGTAATTACTGGGGTGTATTTTATCATCCACATCCATGTTCCCTCAATATGTAATATTATTTCCATACTTCTAAAATATTTTATATCCAATTTTACACTTCGTTGAGTTTTTAGTAAAAGATATGAAAGGAATCTTTTGTCGTTTTTTCGTACGAGGTACTTTTTGACTTTTCTGACAAAAGTACGAAGAATGTTTTTTTTAACTTATATGGCATGAATGGATTTTTAAAACATTATTTCCAAGAAGATTACTTTACAAGTTTTCAAGCTTATTTTTGATCAACTTCTTTTATTTTAAAGTCGTATGACATGTTATGAAAGGAAAAATGTTTTTGAAGAAGAAAGGATATTTTCCTCAAGAGTGGAGTTCAAGTGTTTTATCAAAATTATTTTCCATCTAAGATAATAAAGGGTTATGTTTTTATCCCTATTATTACATTGATTTGATTATGTTGTAAGTGAATTATTTTTATGAATTCATTTACCTTATATGATTTGTTTTATGATGTCATGATGTTTCAAGAATCCCATTTTTATTACATGTGTTATGCGATGATGTATGATTTATGATTTATGTGGCACACATAAGAAAGGATTCATTATAAGATGGGTGGGACCCATATCTCCCTCCAATGCATTGGGTAAAGATTTTATATCTCATGAGATAGACATGGCTGGAATGGTAGGTTATACCAGTTCAGTGAAACAGGACTGGAACGAGGGTGACTCGGTTCAGAAAGGGACTTTGTCCACTAAGATAGTCTTGGCAATGAGTCATGACTAACAAGAAATGATTTTCCATGATTATGTGTGTATGCCACAAAGTTTCAAGTTTCATGTTATGATTATGGGGATCTCATTTTCACTTCTATGATTTGTTCCATGTTAAGATATTATGATCTCTTTTGCAGGTTATGATTTTCAAAAAGATATGATATGATTTTTATTTCCATTATTTTCCCTTGCTGAGCATTTGGGCTCACCCTTTTATGTTTTCTTTTCCCCAGGTCAGGAAGATGGATATTAAGTAGAATATGCTAAAAGGGACCCTAGATATGATGAAATAAATGGGAGACACTGTAGAAGATTTATGAACCAGTTGTTTATGTTTCCCAGTTTCTAAAGACACTATACCTATACGGTCCTTTGTGGTTTTGTCATATGTTGTAATAAGTGTGCTTCAATTTTGAAGTATTAACAATGTATGTAAAGTATGGGTCGTTATATTTTGGAGGGGATGTTGGAGCATCGAGAGTATCTAAAGACCTTCCAAGGTGGGTTGTTGGTCTATATGATAAATGGTAACACTTATTGTGAACTGTAAACCTCATCTCACATTTCCTAACTTTTTGGATGTATCCAATATCTAAAAAAAGTGAGTTTATATAGGGATCTACAAGAAAGGAAACCATGTATCCTGAGTTAGTTACGGTGGATGTTCATAGGAGAATTCATGGGGTAGTTCACCTTGTTTCCACCAACCAACATCGATGTCATCCTCTATCATACTTATTCTAGAAATTTGATTTTTTAATATCTAGTCGTAGTCATACATCAACATGTTAGGAGAATTACATCATTAAGATAGGCATATGAGTAATAGGGCAGAAGATGAGTTACTTCCCTAAGTTCTAATCATATATCGAGGGATCTAACCAAGGATGTTTTAGGGGTAGCTCAATGTTCTTTTGTACCCATGCCTATTGAAGGGGAGGTCCTCCCTCAAAATCAACCATGGGAGTAGGTGGAGAGTAACCATTAGGACCAAGGAGAACCAAGGGAAGAAGTTTTGATATATAATGCAATCAGTTGCTGATTATTCCTTTCTTCCACTCTAGGAATCTTGGGGAATGATATGGTTTACTCTGGTGGTGTAGCAGTTGTGGCAGAGACTAACTCGAGATGGAATCGAGCTACCAGAGGTTGGGCTTCCCAGGATCACTACCCGATGAACTTATATGAGATACATTCATACCTAAAGGATATGGATTCCTTTGTACACCAATATGGGTGAGTAAATCTCACCATTTGATGGGTATTTATAATGTTCAGTGGTGATCTTAAGAGGAAAACATCTTTTGAAGAATAAACCTCAGAGGTGTCTTCCCTCAATTATGATACATAGAGAACTACTTATGATGAATTTTGGGGGTCATTCACTGATCAGGATACTTTCCAAGAGAGCAGGGAGGTCACCCCTGAGGATGAATAATTTACCTAGCTTATGTTTAGTGAGGTAATCTTATTTTGTTAACATGCATGTCTCGTCCATACCTTTACATTTTTTTCAATGGTTCAAAATCATGATTTGTTTTTATGAAGGATACAGATAAGGGTTGAGGGTCCCCAGTTGGATGGGACAAGGGGAACCTAATGGGTACCAGTGGGAACACCTCAAAGTCCATACTTGAGGCCTCTGCGACTATTGGGTCTGATAAGGAGTACAAAAGGATGATTTTGGATCACCTAGTCCTCATATTTATCTATGAGGAGTTGTGCCTTGGAATTATGTTAGTGAGGAATAATTAACAAGGTGACTCATTATTGAGATCCCTATTCCTCATGGTAGTATTTAACCTCTATCTC
This sequence comes from Viscum album, assembly GCA_963277665.1. Lineage (NCBI taxonomy): Eukaryota > Viridiplantae > Streptophyta > Magnoliopsida > Santalales > Viscaceae > Viscum > Viscum album. The sequence continues at coordinate 1,474,316,247 of OY728158.1, forward strand.
ATTTTAAAAAAATTATATAAATTAATGTCTATTTCATCAATGTGTTTGTTTTTTATTCATCTTCCACCCAATAAGTGTTAAGGGACCCAATGATGGCTATTGAAGTAACAACTTGCATCAAGGGGTATTTTGTGGTGGAAATCCATATGAAAACATCAGGAATTTATTTTCACAAACTCATTCCATCTTTAAGTCTTTCATCCTTACATTATCCATGTTTTCCAAATCTATTGTCACTAGTCAAGCTAATTATCATGTTTGTTGTGTATATAAGGGATCAAGATGGTGAGTTCCTAACAAATGGATATGGTTATGGAGCCTGTGGAACCTCCCCCAAATCATTTTCCAACTCTTGGGGAGCTAGTAATAAAAGATGATCTTGCTTTAATCCCTATAGGGAAGCCCGTCACAGATGCAGGTGATATCTCCAAGGAGGTGGAACTTGAGGTTAGAAAAAATGGTGTTTCCAATGAATATTAAAATGAATATGGCCTCCCAATAAACATGGATTCCAACCCATCTTTGTGGACCCCAAAAGAGAACCATAAGACTATTATCATTGCGAATTTCTTGAAGTATGAACCAGTCCCATCTGAGGAATTGGGGGATTCTGGGTCTTATGTTACTGAAGAGAACCACATCTTCTATAGTAGGGAAAGGATTAGCATATGGAACCTTATTAATCACACCCCATATCCACATATAGTAAATATGATGGGGTCTCTTTTCCACTGGTTGCAAAACAGGGTCACTAGAGGGGTGAAATCTCACACACTACATGCATTGGTATGTTATTATCTCATTGAGTGGGTTTGTGATAAAATTAGAGAATTATATGTCACTTAGAACCAATAGAAATATAATGTTCAGGAGGGTAAAAAACTTCAAATACTAGAAGATCTAGTGAATGAGCATGTGGCCATCATTAATTCCCAAGAGGAGATCATCATTTAGTTAAGGGCACAACTAGAGAAGGATGAATATTGAGGATAATAGGTAGTATCCCAAATAGTTAAGTGCTAATATGATAATAGTCATATACGAATCAAGGCCAAAAATGTTCTCCCTATATTCGATGAGTAATTCGAAGAGCCTGTTAGGCTACAATATGTTCTAAAGGCCACATGCTAGAGGATGGATAGACTAGAGTCCTAAATTTATGGTGTGTATCGCTAGGTAGAATCTTTTTTCATGGAACAAAAAAGAGGCTATAGAGTGTGGATAAACCTCAAAAACTTTTGATGTTCATTTGTTTTAGACTCCTCATATTCATGGACATATTTCTTTTTTCTAAATCATGATCACATTGACAAGACAACCCATAGTGAATCCCTAATCACATGTGATTCATTCTCAATGTGGGAAACAAGGGACAAATGGTATATTTATCATTTATATAAGCGTATCAGACAAGGTCTAAACACTCATGATCTGAACTTGTTTATTAACCACCATGAATTTTCTGACTGAGAATTTTTTGGCTAGAGCATGAGATACTCTAAACATTCAACTTGTTTTCTCATTGTGTGTTAGTGAATGAATAGGATAACACTGGGGGTATTCAATACCTAAAAAAGGGATGATAAAGAGCATGAATTGGGTTCCTATGATTTGTATTATAAAGGGGTTAAATTGATAATGGATTATATTTTTTTACCATGTTCAAAAAACATAATCCATTATCATTTTTTAGAGGATGTGGACAAACAAATGATGTTTGACTAATGACCATGTCTGGAACACAAGAACTATCTCAATTTTTTGGTAGAAATATTTCATAGTTAATGCTTAATATGGTAGGTGATAAATTGTGTCTGGAAACCATACCATCAAGGGGTATATTCAGATGTGGAATATGGTGGGGAGTTAAATCAAGGAGGGAACTCAACATAGAGATGAACTGATGTGATTTCTGAATGAAGACAACACTATCGTAATTATTCCACCATGTATGTTTAGCTTCTTGGGTAATAATATTAGTATTAACATAGTTTATAATCATATTAAAATTGTATAATCATCTTGGATATCGAGTTATGGTCAATAAACATGAATAATGTTGTAGGTGACCTGCACCAAAGAGGGAAATAGGCTTCCCCGGAAAGGGCTTCAGATCCTTCACAATTTTACATCAAGAAATTTTGATGATATAAACACAACTTAATTTAATATGGTGAGGAATATATACACATAGTTTAACGTCATACAGTTAGTATTTTGTATCTCACAATTTTTAATTGTTTTATTGGGACATTCATAGCACAGTTTAGTATCTTAGGACTAGGAAATTTGAACTAATGTCAACAACACCTGCCCGACCAAGGTGGAAGGAATAATAAGAGGGAAAAACAGTGGGGTTACCCCTATAAAGTGTCATGAGTAAAAGTGATCTTAATTTTTATCTCCAAATTGTTCTTATAATGAGGGGTTCAGTGACTGAGACATGGTTTTTTCTGGGGTCCATAGTGGGTCCCTACTATTTTTATACCTCTTTCTATTTATCTAATTTTTTCATGTCATGGTAGATAACTTATAGAGGAATTATAACTCTTTAATGATTTTATTATATGGGGTTTCAGCTGGAAATATGTTCTTACCTATTTTATTTGGTAGTTTAAGATCATACTAGTCAGATTGAGAAGTTCCAAATAGTTTAGGGTCATAATTCTTGGACCATGACTCCTATTTTTAGGTTATAGAGTTTGGACCATGGTACTGAAAATAGTTAAAGGTTTTAATGATTGAACTTAAGGTCCCCCCCCCCCCTAAAAAGGTTTTTACAGTGATGGAGGGTTGAAAACTAACAAAAATGGTGTTCCTGGGAAATAATGCATCAAGAAAATGAATCTTGGGTGAGTTAGACACAGTTTAAGATCATGATTCTTAGACTATGGGGTTGTGTGCCTCAATGGGTATGTGTTTGGAATAGGGGTAGAGGTAACCTGATGTGAATGAGGATCCTAGGATTCCTTTCCACACAGAACATCCTAAATATATCTTTCATATAGTTTAAGATCGTAATTCTTAGACCTGGGTTCCTAGTTTAAGGTCATAGTGTTTGGACCTGTTGCAAATAGATTAAGGTCATAATTCTTGTACCATAGTGGTTCACATCTCAAAGGAGTTTACCTGGCATAAAAGGGAGGTGACTTGACATGAATGAGGGATAAGGATTATTGAAATCACATAAAACATCCCCCAGATTACTTTTAAAAATCTTGAATTCATTATTCCTGGACTTGGGATTATATTTTAAGATCATGGAGTTTCGACCAACAAAGGGGGAAACTGTTCATCTCAACCTTGCTTGAGGAAAACTCCATTCCAACTCATAAGCCTTCATAATCCATGAATGATGTGAGAAACAAGGATTGGTATGGAGTCCATGTTATTTTTACAGGTGAATATAATAAGGGGGAAAAGTTACCAACAAACCCCATGATGGTATATGGTGACTATCAATATCTGGATAGTTATAGGGGAATGCCCGAAAGGCGGGGAACAACTACTATTCATGTTCTAAACACATGTTCTACACCTGATTCAGTCAAGGATGGGGTGAAAAAATGCAGGATTTAACATTGACTGAATTTAAAACATGGGATCCTCTATCTATTACATTGAACCCTTTGAGGCGTGATCCCAGGATAGAAGGTGAAACAGTGTGTCGGGGAACTATTATCATTAAGGATCCCTTTAAGATCAAAAGGATGATGTTTATCTAAATCAAGGAAGTAATGAATCATGGAAGTTCCAGTGGGGAATGTCCCATCATAAATATAAAGTTCCCTAAGATATATTTATCTATGTGCTCATATGCACTAGATGAAAATTCTGATAGGTGAGGATCAAGCCAAGACCAGAGGAAAAATAACCTAAAATGTGTTTATGGAAGGTATGGACCCATGAAGAATATCTTGGAGTCACTAAAATTCCCATGGGATTGGGAATCAATCCACACATAGTTTGGGATGTGGAATGGTAGGATACTGACACTGAAGTGGTTGTGTCCTCTCTAGTGAGGACATTTAATTTTTTTGTGTTGGTCATATGAAGTGTTCATGGTGTTGAGTAAAACTTTAGTTTAATGTGACATGATAAAGATGTTGGATATGGTCATCCCATACTTTTCATTAGAGGCATGCCAATCTTATATAGGGATAAACTATATTTTAACATTTTTATGAGGATGTTTTTTTGGTACATCTTATATTTTTCATATGAGGCATCCCAGATTCATAAAAGGTATGGATACATTTTAACATCATGTTCTTAGGAAGTCGGGTTTTTTATCATCCTATACTTGTTTTATGAGGAATATTGGTTTTATATAGGGTAATTCTACAGTTTGACAATATGTGATGAGGATTATAGTATTTTTAGATTAATGTCATACAACATGAACTATGACTGGTAGTAGTTTATGGTCATATTGCTCAGACTAATGGGGAAGCAACTAGTTTATGGTCGTAGTGCTTGGAACAAATGGTGTGAGTGTTTCAAAAAGGCTTGTGTGGTATGAAATAGTTATAACCTAATATGAAAAGAGGTACAAAGAGACCCACACCCACAAAAAACTAGACAAACTATTACCCAGTTGAAGTTATGATTTTAGGGGGGGAGACCTTGTAATGAGTCGACAAAGGGGATGGAACCATGTACGAGATCCAAGCATCATTTTGTATCCCATGGGATTGGGAATCAATCTAGACATAGTTTTAGGATGTGGCGGGGAATAATACCAATGTTGGAAAGTAAATCCTCTCGAGCGAGGATGCAATTAAAAAGGGAAGGGGGCATTGTCTTGCTAAATCACTAGGGTGAAGAAAAATATGTGAAGGTAGGACCAAGGAGGATGAATGAACATAGTATAAGTTCATAAATATTTGACTGATACTACTAGTTTAGGATTGTAGATATTGGACCATGGGTAGTCACTTTAAGGATGTCTGGTGTTGTTAAAAAGTTAAAACCTAATGTGAAAGGATCCAAGGTGGCTCTGCACCACATGAAGTGATCCTGAATAGAGTTATATACAATTTAAGTTTATAATTATTAAACCTAGGTAAATTATTTAAATAATATGGTTTTCAGGTTAGGCCTAAAGATAAGAGGTCTAGGCATCACTACATATCATATGGAAATGGGAATCAAGCCATACGTATTTTTAGGACAAGTTGCAGTAGGATTCCAACATTGGTAAGTTGGAATCCTCTCTCGCAAGGACACTAAATCATATCAAACTTATGATATGAGGAATCCCAAATTTATATGGTGTATGGATATAGTTCATTATCACGTGCTAAGTATTTTGGTGGGTCTTAATCATTGAGCCTCCCATTCCTTTCTTCCTAGTGTTGGGTCATGAGGGAATCTCGGTTCACCGGTGAGCTGAGGATTACGATTGGGACTTATACCTAAATAGGTGTCCCGTTAGGGAATTTAGGGTGATATTTCTAAATGGAATGGGTGATTTAGTGATGAATTCATGGTTGGTCCTAATGATAGGTGGTCTAGGTGTCACTACATATCACATGGGAATGGGAATCAAGCCACATGTAGTTTAGGAGATATGGTATAATAAAACAAAAAAACTGAAAATAGGTAGTGCTTTCTTATCAGAGAGTAATAGAACATATTTTCTTAAATTTAATCATTTTATAGAATAATTCTGGCTATGATTTTAGTGTCATGTGTCTAGGATCAGGTGGAATTTTGAATATTTTTAAAGCCATTATTCTTAGACTGAGGAGTGTTTTTTTCATGGAACAAAAGGAGTAAAACCTCAACATTAAATAAGGGTGATGTATTCCCATGTTCCACATAAATATCCTCAAAAAAACTACATATAGTTTATGGTAGTAATGATTGGACCATATGTGGGTAAAATGGGCCAATGGGTATATAATATGCTTGTATCTATGCCTGAAGACAGGGTTATAGGTGTCACTACATATCCCATGAGAATAGGAATCAAGATTCATGTAGTTCTAGGACACAGTATGGTAGGAGACTGATTCCATTAGTTAGGGGTAATCCTCTCGGACGAGGGAATTGAGGCATCCCATGATTGTCATGGGGAATACTATGTTTATAAAATGAGGTAAGTCTATATTTTATCATTTTGTTATAAGGAAATTGGTTGTTTTCAAACCACACTCATTATTTAAGGGACCATATATTTATTAAAAATTGAAAAACGATGGTTTAACATCGTGTGCTAAGGATGTTGGGATTTACAGTTTCAAGTCGTATAGCTCATACTATGGTTGCTACTAGTTTAGTGTAATTGATCTTGGACCATGGGGGAGAAATATTTTATGGTCATAATGCTTGGACAAAAAAAGCTAAAACCAATTTATGTTCATAATGTTTGGACCATGGTTGGTGCAATTTAAGGTGGTGAAGCTTTGACCATGACTCTTAAGATGACCCAACCTGGATTCAAGTGTCGTTGAGAGGGGGATGGGTTGAATTAGTGATATATTTTTCTCATATGTTTTCTTACTTATGAAACAACCTTCACCTCATATTAAATATCTTTTTCTATGCTAAAAAAAATCAATCATAGAACCGTAGGAACACAATAATTTACAATGTTTACTAATCAACAAGATTATATAGTTCGTGGTATGGTTCAAAAATAATCCAATAGCTCACAATCCACTATAAAATGATCCTTTATAGAATAAAATGACTAATATATTCCCTTGCACTCGTGTAAACAATGTTTAATACAATAGTGCATGTGCATAAAGTAGAAGAGAAATAATGTAAAAATATTGTAACAAACATGTTACAATTCTTCTTGATAAACTTTCACAAATATGGTCTTTCAAAACAATTATTCACTTTCTTACCTAGAAGATGGTAAGAAAATCATGGAATTCATAATGATCCTTAGTCTGATACCCTAGTATAATATCCAAGTATGATTTCTCAAAATAAAAATGCCACTTTTTTGTGAACTGTTATTTTGTGGAAAGTTCATTCAAAAACTATTTGAGTCCCTTCATGAAATTCCTTTTACCCCTCATGAACTATCATGTATCCTTTATCAATTTCCTTGCACTTTATGGCACAAGTGCTTAATAGAAAACCTTCCCTTCATGGACTACCTCTAATTCGTGGATGTTCAATGCATCTTCAAACCCCTGATGCTTCACAACACCTATTTCATTGCAGGAAATAAAACTCCAAAACCCCTTCCGAAAACTATCCCTAAAAAATGTCTCCTTCAAGGAAATGATCCCCCATGAACTACTTCCTCCTTCATGAAATTCTTCCTCGCAAACTACTTACCTTCATGAAATTTCCCCTTGAAAACTCCTTCAGACATACCCCAATTCTTCCAAAAATTATAATCTTCTCTAATTAAATTCTCTCTCTAATTAATGTTCTAATTATGGGTCTTTATATAGGAAAAAATGATCCATAAAACCCTCTAATCTGAATTACCTGAAACTTTAATGTGGTATAGCCTTCCCCACAAACAACTATGTTGAATGCATAGAACCTTAGTCCTCTGTGCCAACTAATTTCATCTAAAAACAAAACACCCTTGTAGAATCTTAAATCCCTACCTCATTCTTCAAATGAGATTCCTCCAAAAAACTACAAAAATCCAAGGAAATTATTTCGCTACGCAGTCCTCATATTTTTCTTTACAGTATGTATAGCAATGCTATATAGATATCATCCTTTACTGATTTTACTATTATATTCCACATAACTCCTCTACAGTCCACGAACTATGCATCTCGGTATGATAATTATATTCCACAAAATCCTTTTCATAAGAACACTCGTTTTTTCATTAAAAAACTCCCAATTTTGAGGTCTAAAAATTTGAAAAAACACTGGGAAACTGCACCACCATAAAAATATGCTTCATAAACACAACCCATATTGATTCATGGTCATCTGGCATTGCAAAAAAAATCCAAATTGATACATCATTAAATAATTGACCAGATTGTACCAAAATTCACTTCTTTTGAATTAGATAATGATCAAAGATTTTACTCAACACATACTCTAAGCCCACATGACCCATGCTCAGTGTGAGAAACCAGAGTAGCATGAGTAGTTCATCAAGGAATCGCATAAATCTAAAACCACTCGAATTATTTCATCACAAACCCCATATTTCATGATATTTAACCTTATATTGATCATATTTATCATCATAATATTTTATAAGGAATGTATTATAACTTACATGTCTTCTAGAAACACCATTCATTCCAAATTAATTTTAATTTCTTATGAATTTTGAGTCTAGTTTTCTTAATATGTTGGTCATTCCGATCATCCACTTTTAAAAAGTGAGGTAATTTCATTTTTCTTGAACTTACTTAATAAATAAAAAGATAATGCATGAATACAACAGTCATCCTTATCAGTTTGGTCCTAATAGTTCTTAGTTTAAGATCAAAGAGTTTGGACCAATTACAGATAGTTTAAGTTCATAATGACTTGACCATGGGTTTCATGTGATGTACTACTTGATAAACATTTCATTTTTGGGAGGTGTGACATGATCTCCATCCATGGTGATTATAGAGTATGCTCCATTAAAATAGACTTTATGAATAATTTACGGTTCTTCCCATTTGAGCTCCAACTTTGATTTATTTTTTCCTAGTATTATTATCATTGTGAAATCCTGTACTATGTCACATTTGAGGAAGGATTGAAGTAAAACCTTCTTGTTGAATGATCTCGCTATCCTATTTTGGTTCCTCTTCAAGTCATTCAAGGCCTGAATCATGTTTTCCTTGATTTCTTCCAACTATTCTATATAAAATTCTACCATTCATTTTTGTGTCTTATATTCTTAAATATATATTATGATAGATGGAAGATGAACCTAAATTGATAATACTTCCTATGTCTTAAACACTAGGGAGTATGGTGTGTTCTGTGTAGAATTTTTGAGTTGTCATCCAATTCAACCGAAGGGAATTGGGAAGTTTGTCCATCCAACTCTTTGTGGTCTGGCCCACTATTTTCTTCAAGATTTTATAAAGGGTCATACTGAATTCTTAAATTTTCCCATTTACCTTTTAATGGTAGTGATAAGTTTTGTTAGAGAAAATTTTGTACTACATGTACCATTTCATCAGCTCGACAACCGGGAAGTTTGTGTCATTATCTAGGAGAATAACTTGAGGCATTCCAAACCAATTGATGATTTAGTAGCTCACAAATTCTACTAAATATCAGTTTTTGTCTTATTTAATTAGAACCAACTCATCCCATTTTGAAAATAATTCAATGGAATTCAAAATGAACCTATACTATCGAGTTGTCATTGGCGGGTACAGCTCCACAACATCGACTCCCCACACTGCAAAGGGAAATGAATATTTGGTGGTATAAAGAAGCTCTGGCGGTCAATGCACAAATTTTTTATGGATCTTACTTGCTTTAAAAATCTTGTTGAACTCAATGAATTAATGGAAAATGGTGTGATAGAAGTATCACAACCTTCTAATTTGGTGGGAGAGCTTCCATCCTGCTTGATGGGAATGACAAGATCCAATAGTGAACTCTCGCATAACCTGAGATATCTCATATACTTAGATGTAACTGAGGATAATTCTATTGAACTCATTCCTATATATAGTTTTTTCAATTTTAGGATAACTCTGGAGGGTAAACTACATTGTATGCCAGTAGATTTTCTCACGCTTAGCTTGGTGTAACAAGAGAATGTCATACTAGAGATACTAAAAAAAAATATTCTCCCAATTGGATGTTTCCTTTATTATGGAGGAAAAGGGTCCTATAATAGAAGAACTACTAGCAAGTTGATATACCTATTTGTTTACATCATCTAAAGTAGCAATGGTGATGATCCTCTGGTGTTCCACATGAATAAACAACTCATCCAAGTTGGGTTCTGAAAGTGATGAAGCCAAACATTCCAAAAATTTGAATCTACCATTCTGTGACTGAGGAACAAGGTTTACCATTAGCTGGGAAGGGAATGAGGACATTAACTGAGGGGTTTGTTCTATTAGGGCTACTAGCTCTTTATTTTTTATGATGTAGTTACCCTTTATTTTTTTGATGACTAACTCAGTGTCTCCCTTCACAAGTAAATAGGGGAAATCAATCTCGAGGTCCAACTTGAAACCTGTAACTAGGGTTTGTAAATATTCCTCATTTCCGATGAAATCTTCTGATAATAACAAAAGAGTAAGGTACTATGGCATGTTTTAGAGTGATAAAGACGATCCCCAAGCTTACCCTATTGAGCTCGAGGTCATTGATCCTTCTTCAAATTGAACTCAGGGAGGGACCAGTGAAACACATTTTCTAACATGGCATATCCTGGTCCACTAAAAGAATAACATTATCCAAAAAACCAACATTCAAGGGAATTTCTTCAAGGGATGGATGCATGACCATGAATTCCACTAATTTCTAGCCTTTGACTTCCTTTTTTGGGACAAACCTAATTTTGAACTTCTAGATATTCCCCACCCAGCATGCCAATCATCCCATTTGTATGGGGAGACTAAGGATGTATTTAGTGAGTCATTTTGGGACACCATCTATATCTAATGATGCTACAAATAATTTTTAAAATTATACACTGGAAAAAAAATTAGTGAACTCTTTTTGATGGGGGAGTATGTGGTCTCTATGTCTTGGGGCATATGATTGAGATATTAGAGGTTTATTTCACAACCATCATTGTTTTTATGAGCTTGAAGTGAATCGAGGACCATTATAGAGTGGTCATGTAGATAACAAAAGGATTTCCTAAGATGGATGTCATTAGAATCGGAAGCTATAGTATATACCACTTGATATCCACAAAGGTAGTCTAGAACTCCTCATCCCACTGGTAAATAGTTTCTTTTTTGATGAGCCTAGAGAAGGACATAAATTTCTATTCACATTTGAAATAAATCAGTGTATGTAGGCTAAGTGAACATAGAGTCCTTATAACTTCCAATGATTTCTTAGGGGATAAATTTTATTGATAGCCATGATTTTCTCTGGGTCAATCTTGATGCCTCTATACCTTGTGAAAAAAGTTGATAAATTTTATATAGGTAGCCTCAAATGCACACTTGAGGAGGTTCATATTCAATTATTGATATTGGAGGAATCCAATCACATTATCAAGGTCCTTGATATGGTTCTGATGCTGATAATATTTGATTACCAGATCATCCTTGTAACACTCCACTAATGTCCCGATAATTATCATGAAGATGTGGTTTATGGCCCATTGGTAAGTGGCTCCAGCATTCATCAAATTGAAAGAAATCACCTAATAGCATAAATTCAATTAGGGTTCCCTAAATATGGTGGAATCCTCATATTTCATGTCCATCTAGATATGATTATACTTATAGTATCCATTCATTAAGGATAGGTCCTAGAACCTATCCTTAGTATCAATCAATAGCTCAATCACTTGATGGAGAAAATCATCCTTCTAATAATGGAGGTTGAGGTCCTGAAAGTTGATACAGACTTGGATATGATCATACTTACTCCTAACTAGTAAAATGTTTTCAATCCACCTAGGTTATTATACTTCCTTGAAAAACTTATCCCAAATAAGATTTTTAGATTCGTCCACATCTGTGGTACCATGACAGGTGTTAGTATTTCTTGACGGATATTTGAATCAATTATGACCCACTGGGAAGCCAAGATGATGAATGGAGACCTATTGTTCTAGCCTTGGAATCTTTTCATAACTCCAGAATAATATGTCACGGTACAATTTCAGGAAATATGCATACTACTGCTTCTATTCTAGGGACATAGTTACGCTAATGGGTGTCCGGATTAGATCTTACTAGGTACTAAGGTTCACCTAGGTTAACTCATCAACAGTGGTGGACACGCCCTCTTTAAATATAGGAGGGTATTATTCAATGTACACATTTTCATCTGATATAGTTTAATCAGAGGGTGGTGGTAGACATTACTTGATAGACGACCCATGGGAAGCACAAGTATCAATTCCAATGGGTACAAACTCGTTGGTGAGGGACTCATGTTTTGATGAGACTATAATGATAGAAGATATTGAGCCAATACCATCTAGTTTACAACTATAAGATCCACTCTTGATATTAAATAAATGATGAGGAGTTGATCGTCGTCAAGTCAACCGTTCTTTTTAGTACATTTTGTAATTTTATGGATATGGGGATATGGGGAGAACTTCTCGGTACTTCGGAATAGTAGGGTCTTCCAGTATCAACCGGGCCTATCTTTTGTAGGAGTACAAGGTAATATATGATAAATAATTTTCCCCAATACAAAAAAAACCCCTAGATAGGGTGCCTTAGGCTTTAACCGATGAATTTAGAGAACAAGGTTGGCCTTCAAGTATACCCATGGACCAGCTGTAGTGGTTGTTAGATCAATAGTGAATTGATGTTCTCAACCTCATCAGTATAGAACATATTTTATTTTATTTTATAGTATATAACATCCATATAGAGGTGCTCATAGAAGTCTAAGGGGGTATATCTCCTTACAGTACCCATGATCAAGCATAATGTGAGTTTTTGAGGCATTGGTTTTACAAACATGGGACTTCTGCCTAAAAATAAAGTTAGGTTCTTCCTAATAGTGCATTGTATGATGCATCCTAACTACTATCAAAAATTCCTTGTCTGATGTCCAACCAAAGAACTAATTTTTTAGCAGAATATTTTCACACAACATCTAATCACTCTTATCATACACATGAATTGATTGGTTGGAGAGATTTAGATATGCTTCTATAACTCTCTTATTATGGAGTATCCACATTGGTATGAGGTTTATCTCGAGGTTGGAATCCACTATGTAGTGGAATATTTCTATTCTATTGAAATGAACTTTGATATAGATTGGTTTTATGTTCCCTTTAATGGTGGAACCCTTTTCTTATATTTAAAATTATATGATGTATTGGAATTCCTTTTTCTTGGCCTCCTCTACACGGTAGACCTTAGTGGAAGCTACTTCAACTAAAAACTATGGGGGGGGGGTTCAAGGAATTTTTAAGGTCCTCCCGCACTTTCATAGATATGTGGTGTTTCGAGAGAATTGAAATCCTCATGGGTATGCGAGCAAGGTGCTTCATCGCATCACACTTCTATGCTAGGTGTATATTTTTTTCTACAAAGGACCGTTCCTTGGTAGGGGAACAACAGATTTCATTGGATGAGAAGTCAAGGATTGGTTCGTACTATGAATATTATTCTACTAGAAATCAGGTATTCTCTAATCAACTAATGGTTGTATACCAATCGTCTAAGGTAGGGCCCCGACTAAACACATTTGATCATGGCATGCTTGTGTCAGATTTGTGAGGTAAACCAACACAGTCGGTTGTAGATGCATAACCAAATGAGTAGAGAAGGATGGCTATTATTATTGAGTTATATGTAGGGATTGATTCATATTTTTAGTTTCATGAATGGTAATATTTGCAGTGTTGGCATGATACTTCTATCTGTTGGTGTGTCCTCTTATTCTCTATTGATGACATCGGTCGAAGGTATCTAATGGGTTCACAATATATTATTCACTATCAAACGTTTTAAAGTGGCCCACCATCTCAATGAAATTAATATATATATATCCTTTATCCTCATAAATTGGATATTTTATAGCTTTTTGTACCCTTGGAACATGTCCAACTCGAGAGGCATGAAGTCTCTAAGGGCGTGAGTTGGATTTGTTATCGGTGAAGGGAATTTATTTCCCTTACATCATAGAAGTTTGTTCTTATGAGACTTGGGTCATGACATATACATGGAGGGAGTGGTCAGAGGAGGCATGATAACCATAGTATGTTCTTTTTTTTCAATCATTCCTGGATGATACCATAGGCATGAGTGACTATATAATGCACCAACGTGTCATTTTACTTCTATGTTTTGTGGTTGGGGGCATGCTTCCACTCACTAGAGTCCTCACTATCATGATCGGGGTCCATAGAGATATATTCCACCTATACTGGAATGCTTTACAACTTGACCAAACTATGTTCTACATGATCTTGGATCTAATATTTGGATACAAATCATTCTTTTATGGTGCGTCCGAGGATCCCGTGATATATGAAATGGTTAGTAAGGCAAGTGAGCCTGACCTCTTAGGGGGCTCTAGTATTCTAGAAACTGTACGATCCCCTTTTCTGTGGAACAGATGATATATCCTATGACCTATGAATCCATGAAGAAATATGTCTTTTTTATTCTTTTTTGAAAGTAATCTTGGGATCTATACATTGATTATGGGTTGGGGCTATATTATCTCATAGAGGTGCCTATTCTTGGTGTGGCTACACCTGGTGGAGATGCACTAGGTGGGGATGCACATAGAGAGGCTCATCTAGTAGATGGTCAAGCAGTTACACCAGATTATGTATCTCTATATGCACAATGTTAGTTACCTCTACTTTAATGGGCCTTCTTGCGGGAGCTAGAAGGGGAAATGGGTGTGACTATAGTCTAGTATGCTGCAAGTATTCTTCTATATGAAGAGTTCGGTGTTTCTTAACTTGTGTGAGGTAGATAAAAACTAGTAGATGAAATATTTACAGAGATCCTATAAACCATCTATGGACCCTGTGGGAAACTTACGATACCATACAAATATAGGCCCTTCCAGAGTCTTGAAAAAGCATCAGAGATTAACATCCTCCTTCTATTCTAGAGTCCCCAACATTGGGACACACCATGAGGTAAAGTGGGCTGCACCATGAGGCAAAGTGGTCTCCTATTCTTGATTCCCCAAAATTGTGCCCCATTAAACTGGGTGAATCTAGTATTACCAAATTCCGAGGGTGCTCAAACATGGTTCAACCATGATGGGTATGACTTTCTATTAGGTGGTATTTACACCTTCTGTGTTTCTGGAGCCTTAATATGGGTGAAGAGTGTAGTTATAATGTCATCCTGGTGGGGATTAATGTCGAACCACATGTTGATGGGATAATCAAATTGAGGAGTAGCATGACCTTGATCATGATGTAGATAATCATGCTACGCGGGTGGGGTGGGTGACACATATCTCATTTTTTTTTCGTAACCCCTGACTTATTCTCTAACTAGGTGCATAGGGCCACTAATTTTGAATTTAGGAATTTGAATGAGGAAGATAGGGTTCCCCAATGGAGGAGATATGGGGTCTATTTTGGCATTGTTAAGGTTTGTACACTTCTTATAAATGAGCCCAGTGGTGATGTTTTTATACTTTTCATTATTCTAAAGCAACTCAGATATCTTGGGGCCTGACTGTAATTTTAGTGCAACCTCAGATTGGTTGGTGGGATCATCATGTCCCCTTCACTTTTCAATATAACTATGGGAAGGGAGTTACATATCAGTAGGGGGACTTCTGAAGCCTAGTTTATGTCCCTACGGATGATTGAAAACACCTTCTAAAAGGGAATACATGGTACCATGTCCCCCTCGATATGAATTTTCCCAGTTGTTTCCTACATCGGTGGCCATATTCCTTTGATCATATGGCAGGTCGATATTGATGACATTCACTATAGTGTAATGCAGGGATGAACTTTCACTATCTATAGGCTGGCCAGGTTTATGATCTTGTCACTACTGTAGGATGTGGATAATGTGGAGGGAGACATACTACCCTTGGCCTCTAATCTGTATGTATGGATATTCAACTTCCGTGTACTAGTTTAGAATAGTGAGGATCTTAATTTAAGTTTTCTAGATATTTTTCGTTATCTATATGATTTGGAGTGCTAAGGTACTGAGAGAATTGTGGTCTTAACATATATTCAATGGTGGATGATGGAATTGAAGTCCCTAAGGATTTTTGGGTAGGTCAGCTTATGATATCTAAGATAGTGGAAAGTCACCCAGGTAATCTGGATAAATAAAACGCTCTTGTCCTTGGTGAAGGACTCTTGTATAACAAAATATGGAGTTGTAAGTGACTATAATAAAACTGATAGCTTGTTGGTCGCAATAAGCGTCCAAGAGTCCTCTTGTCCACTACTAGAGGGATGGTACTTCTCCTGGTTGGCCTCATACCTGATTGGTGTGGGTCTAGAAAACAGTGGTGGCACCGACGTATACCTTCATTGCTTCTAATCAACTGGGAGAGGTGGTTACTGATGAGTCAAATATTTGTTACATGCTAGAATATCTCTCAGAGGCATAAACAACATTGATATTATATCCATATAGGATGGGGTATTTCCACCTTCCTCTTTCATGAGGTTGGTAGCTTTCCTTTGAGTCTTAATAGAGTTCTCACCATCATATGAAGGCTCCAACCTAGACCCTGACATCTCTTCAAATTCTTTCATGGAGGTAGAGATTGTTGCGAATGTATTGTCTCAACAATACTTTTTAAATCTTATTGATTTTGATGCTCATGAATACCCTTATTTGTTTTAAAAGTGATATTGTTTTAAGTGATTTTCTAATAAATTAATATTCTTTTCAATATTTATTCTGGAATTATATTTAAGTTATTAATCCATAAGGAATATTCATCAAATCGTTTTGAAAGTGTTTTAATGTTTTCTAGAAACACTATTCATACCCTACGTCAATAAGTATAATGTAAGTAATGAACCTTATTCTCAAAATAGTGCATATGTATTTCATACCCTAAGATAATAGAAAATTATGTATTATCAACCCAAATTTTGAGTATAGATAAACAACCCTATGTTCGGTAAATGAATGTATAGATTATCAACCCTATATTTGAAAAAATGTATAGAATATCAGCCCAATGTTGAAGTCTAGAATATCTATTCATACCCTATAATTGGAGAATGAACAAATGGTTAATAAACTTTATACTGAATGAATGAAGGTTTAGATTCTCAACCCAAAATTACTTTTGATCTCAACATTCTATACAGATAAAAGTATGGTTATGAGACCCTATATTACACAAAGGAACCCTACGCTACTGAAAGGAACCCTATGCTTGGAAAAGGAACCCTATTATATGTAAAGAAACCCTACACTATTAAAATTAACCCTATTCTATATAAAGGAATCCTATGAAAAGGAACCCTATGATATATAATTGAACTATATGTTGGCCTATTCATATCGAAGATATGGATCCGTGATATTATTCGTGATTTTACTGACATTATTTATGGAATTAATGATTGATTGAAAGATATATTATGACTGATTAAAAGGATCATTATTATCGATTCAAAGAACCTTATTCATCACATAAAATCACTTCTATTTCTAAGGGAAGTTACAAGTCCCTGGCCAATTCAAATTTGAATATCCACGATCTATCAGAAGACTTTCTTGGATCTAGAATACCAAAGAAAGATATCCACTCCCTATATATTCTATCATAATTTCTTTTGAAATAATATATACAACTTTATACTTGTGAATATATTTTGAATATATAACTAATACAATGATTGATCGACATTGCTATTTTCTGAAACAGTCTACACTTTGGAGATATACTTTTTCAAACTTCGTACTATTGTGGAACTACCTATTGTTTGCTGCTTCTTTTACTGAAGATCATTTACAACCATGATCTATTTAGAGTTATTATTTCTTGAAGAAATTAATTTCTAAAAAAGAAGATCCATAATTTTTCAGTTGCTTTTTTAGTTGTGAAGTATAACATGAACCATCAACAGATCAATCTCTTTTGATTTATTAGAGGTTCAAATGCTGGTACTCTGTTGTAGTGATGTTTCAACTTCTTTTAATAACATGTGAATAATTGGTTCTTTGTAAAGGAACCAGAAGACTTTTTTTATACTTTTTTTATAAGGATTCAACTAACTACACATAGTAGTAGATTTGATGGTCTTACGATAAGTTGACCTTTCTAGTGAAATTCACCAAGATCGTAGAGAAATTGTTGGTGGAGTGGACTAGGGGATCTTTGTGCCCAGAACCACTATAAAATTGTTGTGTTCATTATTTCTAATTATAATTTAATAATATTACATACATAATAAAATGATGAATATCTACATAAATCACCAAATATTTAAAATCCAAAAAATTTCGAGATCATCAAAAAGATACAATTCACCCCCTTCTATGTTATCTTTGTATTATTCCGACCTAACAATTGGTATCTGAGCCAAGATTTTTCAAAAAATCTCTCGAAAGATCAATAGAATAATCTATATACAAATTATATGGTAATGTATGATCGAAAAGAAGGTATGTCTATGATTCTTACTCCATATGTTAATGGTGAAAACTATGGATGTTGAAAATAATGAATAGTCATCTATCTTTAGAATCATGGATTCAAAATTTATTGAAATATCTTCACTCCTTATGTAATTCCTAATAAAAAAGAAGTTCAGAATACTAAAAAAAAAGCTGAATATGACACCAACTCAAAGGTAATGAGTGATATCATATGTTTTCTTGGACTTAATGAATTTAGTCAAGTTTATAATTCCCTACTGCCTACGAAATGTGGCATACAATAGTTGTTGTGTATGAAATAATAGATAACATTAGAAAGATGAGGTATACTACTGCAAAACTAAAGTTTGATACCATTAGAATGTTTTATGGTGAAATCATCACTCAAATGAATTAATGATTAACATATATTTTCAACAATATGGATGAGTTGGGAGATCCCATCAATCAATTAGATCAAGCGTTGAAAGTACTTATAGCACTAACTAAAAATAGAATGGAATATCTGCATCTATTAATCAATCAACACCTATAAAAAATATGACTATGACGAAATCATTTGGACCATTGATGATGTATGATGTGTAAATAAAAGTTGAATTTGAAGATCACAATATTATTGTAAAAAGAAAAAACACTACCCATAAAGTAACATTTTAAATGTACAAAAGAAAATCAAAAAATGAAGTCAAAAGAAAAAATCCAGATTCCTTATACTCTAAAATTTCACTCGCTCATCTAGCCAAAGAGTTCATATAATTATAAAAGAAGAAAATATGCTTCAAAAAATCCTTTAAGAATGATGAAAATGAACCAAGATAAGTAAGATATTACAAATGAAAAATGATGGGTCACATCAGACTTGATTAGTCCCAATTAAAAGATGAAAGAAGGAGGATAGAAAAGAAATTTCAAAATAATTCTGATTAGGATCCTAAAAGAAAAATAACCATGAATGATACGTGGAGTGTATCTACAGACTCTGGTAGATCTTCAAAATTGGATACAGAAAAAGAGCTACAAAATCTAAAAGAAAATATGATCTTTATAGATAAGGAAGAAGAAGAAGAGAAATTCGATGGGAACAAAAATGTTATATGGTATATAGAAAGTGGAATATATAGACACATGAGTGGATACTCTACCAATTTCCATACCCTGACACAAGTAGACGGAGGTATAGTCACTTTTGGTGATAATGTAGAATAAAAGATTATTGGTTTTGGAACTATTGAAGATCCAAAAACAATTTCAATAAACAAGTACCAAATATACAAGGTATAAAGTACAACCGGTTAAGTATTTCTCAAATTTTTGATGATGGATTTTGTATTGATCTTTCTAATAATTCATTCTCAAATTTCAAAATATAAATGGCTTAAATTTACATCACATAGAATTTAAAATGTTTATACTCTGGTTCTCAATTCCATATGTAAAAAAAGTGAATTGTTTAACTTCTAAGAAAAAAATAGCCATGGATATGTAATAGAAGATGTAGAAATTTCAATATATATTCCCTACATAAATTATATAATAAATAGTCAATTTTTGAATTTATTACTCTTAAATTTGAAATGATAGATTTTCTGATGTATGCCAAATCAGAAAACAAAAAAACCATCTTTCAAATATATATAAAAAATTGCTACATCTAAACCATTAGAACTTATCCATATAGATCTTTTTGGACCATATATGGTAGAATGTTTGTCTGGTCAATTATATGTATATGTTTTAGTTAATGATTTTACTCAATTTACTTTCTAATATTTTCTAAAACATAGAAGTTTTATATTCACTGTTTTTGAATGTTTTTACAAAATTCTTCAAAATGAAAAATATTTTAAAATAAGTTCATTGAGAATTGATCATCATAGAGAATTTTAGAATCAAGAATTTAATTCTTTTTGTTCAAATTTAGGTATTAAACACACCTTCTCTATGCTAAAAACACCTCAAAAAAATGGAATTGTTGAAAGAAGAAACATAACTATTCAAGAAATGTCAAGGACTATGCTGAATGAATACAACCTTCCTACCTATTTCCAGGTAGAAGCTATAAGAATAGCCTTCAATATCATGAATAAAATTTTAATAAGACAATTTATTAAATAGACACCCTATGAACTATAGAATAACTGAAATCCTTAATTAAAATAATATAATGTTTTTGGATGTAAGATATATTTCTTGAATGCTAAGAAAAACCTTGGTAAATTCATTCCTAAAGCTAATGAAGGAATATTTATAGGTTATTCTGCTACTTATAAATATAATAGATTGTTTAATAAAAATTCAAGGATTAATGAATAATAAGTTCATGTGAGGTTTGATGAAACTAACCCTTTTAATGAAAAGGAAAATCAAACAGATGAGATTACTGCCTCTCTAGAAAACATGAGACTTGATTCACCTAAAACTATTTTTGAAAATAAAGAAAAATAAATTCAGTCCAGTTCTTAAGAACATGAAAATGAGGAACCTCAAAGTGTCTTACCAAGATAGTCTAGAATCATAAATAACCATCCTTTAAGAATTATTATAATATCCCTATATAAAGTAATTAAAACTAGAAGAAATATAAGAAACCGATTTGAATTTTCTTCCTTTCTATCTCAGTTATAACCTATGTATTTTTAAGAAGAGTTAGGAGTTGAGAGTTAGCTATTATATATGTAAGAAAAACTAAACCAATTTAGAAGAAATTATGTTTGGGAATTAATAAAAATACTATCTGAATATTCAATAATCATCACTAAATGGGTCTCTAGAAATAAACTAGATAATTAATGGATCATAACTAAAACCAAATATATATAAGTAGAAAAAGGATATAATCAAGAAGAAGGTATAGATTATGATGAAACCTTTTCACCTATAGAAATATTAGAATCCATTGGAATCCTCTTATATTATGCATCTCATATGAATTTTAAAATATATCAAATAGATGTTAAATATAATTTTTTAAATGGATATTTAATAAATGAAGTAAATGTTAAACATCCAATGGGTTTGTAAAATCCACTCAAACAAAATTCTGTTTTTAAACTTAATAAATCTCTATATGGCCATAAACAAGAACCTAGATATTGGTTGGAAATATTAAGATCATTTTTATTAGAAAATGGATTTTTGGTGGGATAATTGGATCCTACACTTATTAAGAAATTTGTTTGTTCTAATATTCTATTAGTACAAATTTTTGATAATGATGTTATTTTGGGTTCAGTAAATAAAATTCTTTGTAATGGTTTTTCAAATCTAATGCAAAAAATAATTTTAAATGAGTATGATGGGATAATTGAATTTATTTTTAGGATTTCTGATATATCAAAAATATTTTAGAAATATTTTAAAACAAAGTAAATATATTACTGATTTATTGAAAAATTTTGGACTTAAAATAGTAAGACCTACACAACTCTCAT
This sequence comes from Viscum album, assembly GCA_963277665.1. NCBI lineage: Eukaryota > Viridiplantae > Streptophyta > Magnoliopsida > Santalales > Viscaceae > Viscum > Viscum album. The sequence goes on from OY728158.1 coordinate 1,474,337,869, forward strand.
GAGTACCAATACAAAACATGATTTGGATAAAGCTAGAAAACTTGTTCAGAACAAGTTATATTGAGTTATGAGTATCATTTTACTGTATCTTACTACTATTATACCAAAAATAATGTTTTCTATATATCTATGTGACATATTTCAGTCATATCAAAAAATCTAGTCTTATTGCTTTTGAAATATTTTTTAAATATTTACAAGGAATTGTTTTTCAATCTCTTCATTATCCAAACATCTCTGATATTAATTTAATTTCATATTCATATGAAAAAATTAGATGATATTGATTATATTGAAAAATAATCTCAAAACCATTAATTTTTTTTGGAAAATATTTAATATCTTGGTCAAGTAAGAAATAACATTCAGTTTCCCAATCCACAGGTGAGGTAGAATATATATCTTCTATAATTTTTTGTGTACAAGTGTTGTGGATGAAACACACTATACTTGATTATAGACTAAATTATAATAATATACCTATTTTATGTGATAATATTAGTGAAATAAATCTTTCAAAAAATCCTATAACTCATTCTAAGACTAAGAATATTGATATAAGTCATCATTTTATAAGAGATCATGTTCTTAAAAAGGATATATCTTTATAATTTATAAATAATGAACATCAATTAGCTAATATTCATAATAAAACACTTCCCACTTCTAGTTTTTATTTTATTAATGGGGTTTAGATTTTTTAATTTTAAATAAATTTTTATTAATTTATATTAATTTATTGATTTATCTATCAATTATTTTATTTAATAATTTTTAATTTATTTCTTTAAATATTAATCTCAATAAAACCAATTTTTTTTGTAATAAAAATAATGATTACCTTCTTAATCAATACTAAATCAGAACTCATCACCTAAACCGTTAGACTCCCACTCTCATTCATCACCATCACAACACTTTAGATTATATATCATCTCTCATTTCAGTTTTCCAAAACCATAACATTCGGTCCTTAAATCCTCAAACCTTCATAAATGCATCCTTTAGGCATTCTTGATGAATCTTATCTGAATGAGAATGTCCACCTTGTAAAGTATCAAAAAGTTCTTCAAGCCATGGTAATTGATCTTGATTGGATAAATGAAACTAATATGTTTGTTGAAAAATTCTAAGATATTTAATGGTTTGGAATTTATTTTTGGATATGGAAATTCCTTATGGTATTTGAAGTTGAAATAAATTAGTTTTTTTTAAATTATTCATTCAGTTTTCAATATGATGAAGGTATTATTTTCTCTATGATTTACCATGAGTAAATGTCTATTTCTTCCTAGAAAATCTCTAGATTGTTGGTTTTTCCCCCTGAGGGGGGATCTCATTTTTTTTATTTAAGAAATATTGAAGATGAGAAGTTTAAGTCAACAGATATAATTTTCTCTTTATTTGGAACTCGAAATGTCAAAAAGATGATGACTGCATACATTAATGTTGATCAAAAGTTCTTGATAATGTTTATTCAATCTGTAATTGTTCCAAGGATGACTAAGTTGGAGAATGTTTTGTATCGAGATATGTATGTTCAATTTTTGTTACTAAAAAATATTAAGTTTAATTTCAGTGGCTATATGCTGAATTATTTAAATCACTACTATCATTAAGTATCAAGAATGGGTTTAAAGAATCAATAATGGGTTTATTTACATATGGAATGATTATTTCTCATTAGTTACTCAGACATTGAAAATTTCAGGACATCTCATTAGTATCGAGATGTCAGCATAGTAATGTTTTGAATATAGGAACTGAAGGGAAATTGGTATAATTTTGGAGTGAGTCTATTCGTAGTGTTTTAACTATTGTAGTATAATAATATAATGACTTAGGGACACTACTCAGGGGGGGGGAAGAAGAAGCTACCAATTGTTGGTGTTGTGATATCTAGTCCTGAAGAAGAAGAATCTGAATCTAGAGTTGATTAAGATGGTATTCATCAAATGAGAATAACTTAAATAGTTATTTTTGATGTAGTAAAATATAATGAATAAAGAGTTGATCATGTGGATCAATTATCTTAGTATTTTAAGCTAGTTTCTCAAGGGTAAAATTAATTTAGATAAACTACCCGTATTCTAGTGGAGATTCCCCTACTGATTTATCTCTTGTTGTTGATAGTTTTTTATATGGCGATGTATCTGGATTGAGAGAAAGGATAATATTTTAGGAAGAACAACCAAGGATCACTATAGTGAAATCTATAAATCAATCTATAACATTTTATAATGAGTCTTCTGACTCATTGAATTGAAATACATAATCTCTGATTCACAATTTCAATCAGTTGAATAATCAGAACTTGTCTTTACAACAAGATATGGAAGCTAAAAAGAAGAAAGTTGGAGATTTAAGAAGTTATATTATTCCAAGATCTGAGTTTTATACTCTTTAGAATCAATTCAAATATATTGAAAAACTTTTTTTCTATGGAATATATTGAATATTTTATCAGGAATTTATTTATAGAAATGATAAATTAAAAGGGACAATCTATGAAGAAATTACATTTTGATGAGTTGAAGAAAATATTGGGAAGAGAGATTCAATATATCATAGAATGTAATCATGTATCAACCAATTCCAAAAAAACTTCCCCAGATTTGATTATAAGATTAAAATCTATAACTTCGGTGTTAGTTGATTTCAATGACAGACCAAAAACTCTTTAGTGTGACAGTACTCGTTTGATTGTTCTCTTGTAGAACTGAAGATATTTAATAATAAAACTAACCTTTAATTATTCTTGGTTAGGGAAAATTATTCATCAAGTGATAGATAATTTGAATGCTTTCATTCAGTGTGAATAATAAATTAATTAATTTGTTAAAGGAAATTTAGTTGGGAAATTAAGGATTGCTCACGATTCCAGGAAGTTTCTCCAGTAGTGGATAGAATTTTTCACCAATAACTTTTAGAGTTTTTTGGTAAATCTACATTATATTCATGGTGTTTTTCAGTCAATTCCATATCCTACATCATCCTCTCTAAGTGGAGATTCAAATCAAGCCAATCAGTCTGACCTAATTTCATTATTTTAAAATATTTCATCAGTTGATTGTCTAATGAACTCATAATTTTATGAATCATATAATTTGTAATTAAATTTACTTTAATCTAATTTATCTAAATACCAGTGAGTTTTATATAATTTTATATATTTATTGTTTCATTATTTTTGTCAAATTTTACACTACTAGAACACTTGTCTTATTTTTCTAACAAGTACACTGCAACATTAATTTATTGTTCTGTGAAAAATTAAATGTTTTTTAATCCTTTTTCTTATTTTGTTGATATCACAAACATGGGTATAAAATTAGGTAAACAAAATTTTTATATATTTATTTCATCGAAACAATATTATGAAATCAAATTGAAAGTGTGAAAGATTAATTTTCAAAACAACAAGTATTTCCTTCAAAAATATTATTTTATTAATGTTTACGATTACTACATTTTCTATAAATTATGTTTTGGGTTTTTTGATCATCAAAAAGGGAGATATTTTTTAGAATGTATTATCTCAATAATACTATATAAATATTATTTATTTTATGCTCAAAAATATCCATTTTCTACTAATGATATTACTTTCAGTGAGTTTCAATCAATTAATATACTTTTAAATATTTATTATTGAATTATAGAAAAATTATTAATCCAAAATAAATATTCATCAATGAATTCAAAAAGTGTTTTAGCATTTTCTGGAAACACTATTCATACCCTTGGTTGATAAGCATACTGTAAGGAATGAACCCTACATTCAAAAAAGTTCATATTGATTTCATACACTAAGTTGATGGAAAATTATTTATTATCAACCCTTTTTAGTATGGTTTGGTAACCCTATGTTTCATGAAAGAAATTATGGATTATTAAACCTACATTTGAATAAACGTATAGAATATCAATCTAGAATTGAGGTCTGGAATCTATGATCATACACTATGTTTAGATAAAGAACATATGGTTAATCAACTATATGCTAAAAGGATGAACGTTTATATTCTCATCCCAACACTACTTTTGATCCTTATGTTTTTTACAAAAGAATGTATGTTTAAGGAACCCTTTGCTATGAAAAGGTACCCTTCTCTATACAGAGGAACCCTACTCTGTGCAAAAGAACCCTATTCTATAAAAAGGAACCTTACACTATAGAGTTTAACCCTGCGTTGTTCGATTCATATTGAATATATAAACATGAAATTTTATCCAAGCTTTCAGAAACAGTCTTGATGGAATTAAATATTGATTTAAAGCTATCTTATGACTAATTTTATGTCCTTTTATGATCAATTCAAACAACCATATTCATCAAAGAACATCACTCATTTCAAAAGATAATTTATGACTCCCCTGGTTAATTCAAATTTGAAAATCCATGATCAATCAGGAAGCTTTCTTGGATATAGAATACGAAATAAATATATCCTCACTCAATATATTCTATCGAAATTTCATTTTAAATAAGATATAAAATTTTATACTTATGAATATATTTTAAATATAAAACTACTGCAAAGAATGATTGACTTAGATATTTTCTGAAAGAGGTTGAATTATGGATATAAACATTTTCAAAACTCATACTACATTGAAATTGATCCTTGTTTGTCACTACTTTTACTAGAGATCATTTGCAATATATATCTCTTTAGATTTATTCTTTCTCGAATATATTAATTTTTTAATAATAAGGTCTATATTTTTTCAGTTGTTACTGCAGCTATGAATTAAAACCCAAACTATAAACAAATCAAACTCTTTTGATTTATTAGTGTTTCCACAGCATGTACTCGGTTGTGGTGAAGTGTTATCTTCTTGTATTAATCTGTGGATAACATGATCTCTGTAAAAGAACTATATGGCTTCGTTTATCCTTATTGTAAAAGATTTCATCTCCCTACACTGAGTTGTATATTTAAAGATCTTGCGACAATATGACCTTTTTAGTGAAATTCACCAAGTTCACATAGAGATCCTTGGTGGAGTGGGCTAGGGGATCTTTGTGCCCCGAACCACTATAAAATTTTATGTTCATTATTTATATTTATCCATTGTTCATATTACATATAGAATAAAATGTTTCATATCTACATAAATCAAAAAGAGATTTCAAATCCAAAATCTATCGATATTATAGAAAGGACACAATTCACCCCCTTGTTATCTTTGTATTATTCTTAACTAACATAGGTGAGAGAAACCTATGGTGATGAAGACAGTTGCACTATGAGTCCTTGGAAGGAGGCCAAAAAATCCTCCACTTACATATAACATTAAAGGTATTTGTTGATCTTCTGTACTTTGGATTCCAAGATCATAAGCCACATTTATAGGGATTCTAACCTAGACTCTATAAGAAGGGGTAAAGGATCCCTCATTGATTCATCCATTGCATTAGAGTCTGAGAGGTCAATGATGGCATGGATTTTCCTATAGTATCACCTCTAGTTGTGTGAGACTTCTCCAAGTGAGGATTTCTATGTGTGTTGTGACCTACGCTTTGGGCATAGCCCCCACGGTTAGTGTTCATCCTCCTACCTCAGGACAATCCTTCATAGCATAGTATATCTTATACATGGGGAGGACCTATGTTTTGGTTGATGATAATGTAATTAGAACCTCTTCACTGATAGTAGGTATCATACGGAGGACCTCCACACTAGTTTATGATGTTATATGGAGGAACTCTATACTGATTGATTGTGCTGCAATGTGTACCTCTGCATTCATTGATGATGGTGTGGGGAGTACCTTCACATTCATTGATGATGGTGTCGAGAGGTCATCCACAATAGTTTTCCTCATCTCGGATTGGACCATAATAGTTACTAGTGGTTCCAGCGATCGAGAGAGTTAAACAATCCTACCTAAGAGGCGAATGGGGTGTTGATCCCATGTGGGTGAAGATGTATCCACATTCACTTGTTGCGGGGATATGATAGGATTCTTCAATGGTGGAAGGGGACTTGGGAGCTACATAAGATTCCTCTTATTGAGAAATGTTATGGGTCTGTCACTAGTGTTAGTGTCAGGTGTTTTGTATGAGAGATGAAAAATAGGGCAAAGATTCAACCCGCTTATACACCTTTGGAACTAGTCAGTTATATCACTAAAGTGGGCTGGTGGGAGCCCTTCTGGGAAACTCCTGAGTAGCGTCCACTCTAGGTAGGGATCAAATATCCCATACATTTTCATTATATGGGAGTGAGATATCAATTCTCTCTAAGTATAAGAACCTCAAGCAATTTTCAATTAAAATAGGGAGTAGTTTCTCCCTTAATTACCCTCAAGGGTGGTGGTTTCTGTGAGGCACCGATGCTTTTAGATCTTGATGGGGCATATTCATTATGGGAATTAACACTTATTTATCATATCATTGAACAAGGGCATCAATCAACCTCCTCTGATTAATATTAGAGGGTGAAATGGTTCATGTGTTCTCAGAATCTAATGATGTAGTGGCTGTCAGGGTAGAATTTTAGTCGTGTTAGATTATCCCACCAACATTTCCAATTCCCCTATGAATGTTGCAATTAGGTCATCAGTCTCCAATATATTGATTATTGTAAGGTGTGTGGGTTTAGTTTTCAATAAAAAAAAGTGAAAGTACTGCATAATTACCCAACATCATTCATTCTTACTGAAGTGGAGAATTATTCCACTCTAAAGATATCACAGATTGAGTTTACCCAATTTTATATGCCGGAAGTCATAGGTGAGTTTAATGTTGAGACTACCTATTTCTTGGTGGAACATGGAACTAAATATCGAGATCTGGTGAAATGAAAATATGATAGTCCCAAAATTCTACTAGTCTCCATATTTTATGGATAATAGTTTCATTTTAGGTTCTTTGTTTTTGTTTCCAATGCATTCATCAGGGTCGGCGTGCCACACACACTTTCTGTCGCACCATATTCCCACATTCTAAAGGTGGGTGTATTCTATAACTTTAATCATTTATATTATATCCTCAATCAAAATGATATGATGGTATTTTTATTCCTCCTTCCTTAAATTCATCCTTTGATATTTTTTCCTAGACAGGGTATCCCTCGTTGATTTAATTCTTGTTTGTGAAACTCATTCCCAATGCAATATCAATGTTAAAATAGGTTAATTTCACAACTACTATCTGGACAGGGAATAAAACTTTAGTCATAGAAGGTAGTAACATTTTCCACATTGGAAATGTTTGGACATTTGGTAGAATGTTAACCTGTAAAGTATTCATCTTTTTGAGGAAATCGCATGTGTGATGAATCTTTGGTGGAGAACCCAAAAAATCATGTTCCGGTTGTGAGGTAGTCGATGCAAGGGAATATGTCTTCTAGGTAATTTTTACCTCAAGAATCCCATTTTTATTTTATTGGGTATGGATTCATAATTCGGTCACATTTCGAACATCTTGTGGAGACTGTCATAAGTTTAACATCTTGGGGGGACAGATGGTGGAGTGTGTCCCCAAGGGAGGATGATTTCACACTCATATTTTTTGGAGTGTTTCTCCCTAAGGTGGAACATTTCAGACATAGATTTTATGGAGTTTTTCTTTTCAAGGGGGGATATTTCTCACTTGGATTGTGGATTTTTTCACCCCAAGGGGGGAGATTTCACACTTTTATTGTGAAGTGTGTCCCCTAGAGGGGTATGATTTCAAACCTGAATATATTTTGGATTGAACCTCATAGAGGAATACTACGTACAATTTTGGTAAAAGGGGATCAAAATCCATATAGTTCAATGTCTCAGTTTGTGTTTTTCTAACAGGACCAATCCATGCAGTTTAACATCATATGGTAAGGACACTTGGGTCGCGAAAGGAGCAACAATGAGTGATGTTGTGGGGATTATGCATGGAAACATGTTAAGTTACATGGTTGTAGGGTGAAAATTGATTCAAATTACCTCAAATTATTTATTTTTATTTTTTAATTTTTGTGAGGAAATCTTCTTTTTCATGTACCTTTCCATCATCTTAGTTTAGTTGGAAATGATAGAGTCACTATCGGATGAGTCGTTGTTGTTTTCCTTAATTTAAATTATTAATTTATTTTTTAACCTATATAAACACCTTTTAATCTTATTTATTCATGGTTATATCATATTTCATGAGAGAAACAAATTATTTCCTCAACCAACATATTTTTGAAATCTTTATCTTCTTAGATCGTGGTGACTTTTGGAGCCTAACTAGTTGGTAAAACCTAAAGGATTTTCCTAACAAATATTTCTATAGATAAAAAATCACCTATAAATTTACATCCATTACAAATAATAGTAAATATTGTAAACATAGGTTTGACATGTTTTTTAGGACTCTTAGAAAAACTCTCAAAGGCTTTCCAATACATGTCAAGTCACGTATCCTTAACTTTATTTATACCTTCATGTTTAACTTATAATAATTTATATATTTCATGTGTCATTTTACATAAATAAACTCCATTAAAATCATTAAAATAGAAAAAACAAATTATTGGATTCATAGTTTTACCATCTATTTCAACAACAGAAACATCATTAGGGGTATATTTTTATTCTTTGATATATAAAAGATTATATCCTCAAAAAATAATTTTATAAACAAGATATCCAATATATATAAGAAAATTATAAATTATAATTTTCAAATAAGTATAATTAATAACATAAAAAATAGAGCCTGACCTAATTATTTTCCTTCAAGGCCTCCATGGGTGTTTGTAAAAACCATTAAAAAATGTCCTTATTTTAAAAAATCATTAAATATTTTAAAAATACACTTTGAATTTTTTTTAAAAAAATGTAATTACGATATTAATAACTCCTCTCATACCAAATGTAGGTTGGAGAGTGGTATAATGGAAAGAGGAAGTAAATTTTCCTTCATAAAGTTAAATAAAAATTAAAACAATATAATTTTTCTATAAACTTATTTTTAAAATAATGAATATATAAAAATAATTAATATAAAAATAATAATCAAATTTCAAAAACATAAATATATAATTAAATAGAATAAAATAAATTTAAGACTAAAAGGAAGAGTGATTTGATCAGAAATTTGGAAATAAAATGTTTTAGTGATTTGAAAAATTAAAAAAATAACTATTAATTGATGGATTAAACAATTTAATAAATAAAGTATTTAAAGTGATAAAAATTGAAAATATGGAAAATAAATGATATTATATAATTGGTAAGGAAGTTCTGAAATAGTATCCCAAAAGACCCCTACGTCCCCCACCTAAATTGATAAAAGATTTAATGTATTAGTCCCTTGTATTTAATTATATCCATGATGCAAAAAATAGTTCCTTCATTTTTAGATTATAGAATGAAAAAATATAAATAGATGATAAATCTTCAAAAATGAAGCTATAAATCTTAAAATAAGTTGGCTCTTTCCATCTTATAAGAAAATCAAAGAAATTCATGGTCCCTTACATCAATGGTTATATAACTAAAAAAATAGAAAGAAGAGGGGGGAGATGATATTTGTAGATTAGTATAAAATATACCAAAAATATGGTGAAACACAAGGGTATATTTAAAAAATAATTAGAGTGATTATGATATACAATTTGGGACACACAATTTGAAAGAAGAAAGAAGGTTCAGAAATATAGAGATTTGAGAGGTTGAAAAGATTTGAAGATCATAGAGCAATTTAGAATTTTAGTGATTAGATGACAATATTTTTTTAGTGTTGATATTAATTTTTAAGTCCTCCAAATTATTCAATTTATAATATTTATATCCATTAATAATTTTTTTGAATCCTTCAGGCATCATTAAGTTGAATTTATCCATGTTTGATGTAATTTGACTAGAATTTATAGCCTTCAGAATCAATAACTTTTAATTCAAGGTAGGGGTAAATAAAATATAGTTGAAATTATTGCAAGATTTGAATTAACACTACAACAGTGTAAGGTGGACCATATTTTGTGGTTCTTCTAATATTTAGGTAGATATGGTGTAGCTTTTGGGCTCTCGCATGGAATTTGTTTTGAGGTTTTTTCAAATTCAACGTCATTGCAGCATATCCTATGGGTTATGGAATGGAAACCTTATATAAATAAATCACTTTGGAATATATAATACTTTATGGAAAAAAATATACTAAATTTATTGTTTGTATGTTGTTGAATATCGCATGAATTTTGGGATTTTCACCTTGAATCTTGCAAAGTTATAGTATAGGGGTACTCTGGTAGTTGTGTTAGAGTAACCCAATATTTATAAATATAATGTAAGGGTTGTAAATTTCTCACATAAAGGTGTACCAATAATAATAATTCCCATCTAAGGTTCCATCCAATCACCTATTCTTACTTAAGGGTATGGTGCAATTTTTAAAGCGTACATAGGGGTAAGTGGTTTTTTGCGGCATCATTCTTAGGCTTGTGTTGTAATACATGTTTTTTGGTGTGGTTTTATGTGATTCACTTTAGTACTTGTTCAAGGAGTCTAAAAATACTTTAATAAGTAGTCTTAAAATATATTATCATGATGACATAAATTCAGTTTTACATCTCTTAAGAGAAAATATTCAACACTTCAAAAGTGTTTTTGATCATACAAATCAAAGACTGGTGAGAAGCACAACAATCAGGTGATTCTCCAAAAGGATTAATGAGATACCATGAGAGGGTTTGATGTGATAATGGGATTTTTAAGTAATTATTTGTGGTAGATAGGATGGTATTTTATTCAAAATGAAGGGAATTGTTTTTATTTTTCCAATATAGCCTTTAGAATTCTATGTTTTTAAAAATAAATTTTCCAAGGGCCACCTATTATTCTAGATCATAATTTATGACAATAAGAAAAATAATTTTTACATATTGAAATTTTAAAACTAAATTATAGTTATATATCTTATTTTATCATCCAAAATATCGTTTATTCATTAAAAATGATTTTCAAATGTCAAAAAAATTAGACTTTGAAATTTTTTTATTATTTAAAAAAATACTTTAAATACCAAAAAAATAATAAAATAATTATTTAATTGTATTTTCATCATAAAATAAATAATATATAAGATTAAATCATTTCAACATAAAGAAGTCATAAAATATATTGAAAACACAGAACTATATTTTCACTGTTCACATAAAAATAATGTGTTTTAATTTTTTTTTAATTTCAAACTAACCTAGTTTTTATGTGATTATTCCAAGTAAAATATTTATTTTATGAAAATAAATTTTATTTATGAAAAATTAATATTTTAAATAAAAAATTAAAAATATGCTATAAAACACTATTTCTTAATGGGAAATTATTATTTATTTACTTTTAAGGATTCTAAATTTTTTTAATATCATACATATTGATTCTTAAAGAATATATATGTATAATGGAATATATAAAATATAATTATTATGTATAATACTTTTTAGTTTGCTTTTAAACTGGTATTTTTCTATGCTATTGGGTATTTTTACTATTCTAATGATCATATAATGGTCACATTGAAACGGTCTGGTAAGGGTCATGTAATGTTTAGATACTAATTTTAAAATGTCCCATTTACATCCTATAAAAACTCTTCCATTCCCATACTTCATCATTCAATACATAACATACATAAGTTATATACTTCCCTTGATAATTTTTATCATATTTCAAATGATTCTCTTTCTTTTTTCATTCTTTTTGGAAGATGTGATCTTCATGGGAGAATTTGAGTATATAGAGTTTAACTTAGTGTGTTCACAATTATGTGGTTTTTATATCCAGATAATATTCATAATGATTAGGTTAAATATTATTTAATTATATTTAATGTTCCTATAAAATCAAATTATTTTTATAAGAGCTTCTGTTGTAAATCATAAAACAATAGTCATTGTCAAACATGAGTTCTTTTACAAATAATAGAAATAAAAATCTACTTTTTATATTATCCATCCCTAAAAATATTAACCCTGAAAATTCGTTTCTTTCCTCAAAATAAATGAGGATATTTTTCTTGTATTTCTTCTTCAGGCTCCCACATCTCTTCATCAGACTTATGATTTCACCAAAAATATTTTACAAGTTGTATTTCCTTGTTCCTTAATACATGATCCCTTTCATCATGAATCTAGATATTCTCATCCTTATATGATATGTCATGTTACAATCCCACTCCATTTATGTTTAATATATTGGTTGGGTCTAACATATACATTCATAATAGGGACACAATGAAGACAGTGTGGACATTGGAAATGTTTGGTGGATGTGTAAACCGATAGTCAACTACTCCAACACACTCTAGAATCTCAAATTTTCCAATGTACCTTAGAATAAATTACCCCCTCTTTCCAAATCTGATGAATCCTTTCCATGGGGAAATTTTGAGAAATTCATGATCTCCAACATGAAATTCTATATCCTTCCATTTATTTTTATCACAAATTGTTTTGACTCTAAGTAGTATTGATATTTTTTAAATCACAAAAATCATTTATATAGCCTCTTTCAAAATATATGGTCCCAATAGTTTTACTTCAACAGATTCACCCCAAAATTTTATATTTCTACATCTCTCTCCATAGAGTGATTCATAATGGGACATTTAAATACATGAGTGGAAACTGTTGTTATAAGATAATTAAATATGTTGAAGGTATTTGTTTCACTCTCTATTAAAATTAAAATCAGATAGCCCTTAAAATTTGTTTAATTGTTGGAATAGTCCTCCCATACTGCACATCAGTTTGAGGTTGATAGGTTATTCTTCGGTTCAATTTTTTATTCATATCCTTTTTATGGATCCTCTAGAACAAAGAAGTAAATATTGGATCATGGTTAGAAACAATTGACAGTGATTCTTCATGATGCCTCGTCACTTTTTGAATATAAAGATGGTAAAGGTTATCCTAGGAGAAATCCTCTCTTATAGAGATAAAATTGGAAGACTTTATTATTCTATAAATTATTTTATATATGACATTGTATCCCTTGGATGTCTTAGGAAGGCTAAAAACTAAGTCCATAGTGATATTACCTCATTTTCATACTGGTATAGGTAGTGGTTGAAACACTCCTGGGGGAATTGTCACTCTTCCATCACATTTTGACAAGCCAAATATATTTTAGTATAATATGATTTCTCCAACTTCATATTATCCCACCAATAATTTGTTCATAAATCTCTATACATATTGGTTCTTCTAGGATATATAAATAATGAAGAGTTGTGAGCTTCATCCATTAGCTCTTTCTTTAACTTTAGAATATGTAGGATATATATCCTTGTAATAGACCTTGGAACTCCCTCTTGATCAACACAAAACACAATAAATATTCTATTTTTTATATATTCTATCTTATTTTGTAATATTGAATATTCACTTTGTTCATTCTTACTTTTATCTAGTAATGATAGTTGGGAAATCTTTTGGAATAAGTTTAAGGATGTCCCTTCCCATATAACCTCTAATTAATAATTTACTAATTCCATGATCAATGGAAAACATCTATCCTTATAATTTATAGAACACCAGGGTATTTTCTAATTAATTCATCAATGACTTTGTTTTCTTTTCTAGGGTAATAATCAATAGAATAATCATAGTCCTTATAAAAATCCAACCATTTACTTTATCTAATTTTTAGTTCCTTTGTGTGAAAATATAGTTCAAAATTTAGTGTTTATTTTATATATCACACTTATCCTCGTAAAGATAATGTCTCCATATCATTATTGTAAAAATAACCACCTCTAACTCCAAATCATGGGTAATATAATTATGCTCCTGAGGATTCAAATTTGGAGATGCATACGAGAGGCCTTTTAATTTTTCATGAGTATAGGTCTAAGTCCCTTAAATTTCCCATCATTGTAGATGAAAAATACATCTTCATTACAAGATCATGTTTTCACAGGTGCACTAAATAACCCCTTATTTGGTTCATGTAAACTTTCTTCACAAAGTATATCCAAATTAACTTAACTATATTTCATGTTAACATGGTTTTTACATTAAAAAGCTATAAAAAATCACAAAACTTAAATGGTATCCTTATATAATATTTTGTTGAGGTGACTCCTCTACTACCTTTTTTATAACTTGATATACTAAGATTCTTTTACTTATTAAAATGTTTCCAAGAATTATACTTATTGTAACCAAAACTCATATCTTCCGAATTAATAAAAAATAATTTATTTCCTCTGATTTTGTATAATTACCCTTAAATTATATTCATATTACTTATTTTAGGTCAACAATAAGAGATAAGATGTATTGTGGGAGTGAATTACCATAAAAATTAAAGTAACAAATACTAATTTATAAAGAATATTTATAAAATAATCAAATAATCAAAGTATTGAAAGCACATAAAATATAAAATAATAAAATTTGCAGAATGAAAAAATAATATATTTTGATGGATTGAAAAAACTATTAAATGAATGATTAATACAGATAAATAAATTAAATTTTATAAAGTAAATAAGGCATGGTATACTATGATTTTAATGTATTAGTCCCTTGAATTTAATGTTATCTAATATATCAAAATTATCAATTTATTTTTTGTTATAGAAAGTATCTAGGTACGGTAAACACTAGATTTTTAATGGTGAATCCAGAAACCTCAAAAGAATATTCCCTTGTCTTTTGAATGTCAAAAATTCCAAGTAAACCTTAGACCCTTTCTTTAATGGTAATAAGAACCAAAAAATAAAATTAACATGTGGAATAGGTTATTTTTATGTTATTATCAATTCTATCAAGGAATATGCTGAAAAAAGGGGATAATGAGAATATATAGAGAGTGAGATAGATATTAAAAAAATTACACACACTTGTAAGGAATAATAGTATTTATAAAAATAAAGCATTAAGAGATTTAAGATATTTTGAATATTGTATAGAAAATGAGCACATTGGTGATTGGATGAGCATGTTGTGATTTTCCAAGTCCTTTAGAGGTCTCTATTTAGACGCTTCAATTTCATCAGAGATGTTATAGAATCATTCAGTTCTATATGTCATTGAAGGTCACATTCCATGTTCCTTGGCTAGCATTATTTCTATTCATCCCTCGACGCCTTCAAAGAATAATAACATAACACATAAAATAAAATTGTTAAAAAATTCAAATAATATTAATATTATTATTCTAGGATTATTGGGGGGAGAGAAACAAATTATCCAAAATATTATAATTTAAATTTAAAAACATTAAAAAAAATCAAACTTATTGAAATCAACTGTTAAAATATTTAAAACAATTATAGAATAAAAAAAGATAAAGATATCACATGAATCTTGCATCTAAAAAATCAAAATTAAACATTCATTTTTAATCATTTTACGATAGAAATATTTAAATATTATTCATTAAAACTAAAGAAAAAAAGTTTTTTGATAAGGAACCAAAAAAAAGGTTTGAATAACTTTTCATAGCTTAAAAATATTTTATAAATAATAAAATAAAATAAAATAACTCAATGTAATAAAATTTAATTATTTTAATTTCATACTATAAATATAAGTTTGAATGAAGAAATGATTTATTATTTATAATAAATGTATTTAAATTACTATTATAAAAAATTTCATAGGATATCTAAGATTAATAATATTCTATATAATTATTAAATTGATTTCAACACTTGAAATTAACACGAATCAAATCAAAATATCAAGAATATCAAAAAATAGAGAATCCTGGATAACCAAATTCTACATAAGGGTTATTTTTCATGTTTTGAAAAGTTAATAATAACAAAACATATGTTTTATAAAGGTAATAATTTAAATACATTAGTTATTTAAAGTTATAAAAAAAAGTATATACTTTGTGTAAAGGTATATTCCACTTTGTAGGGGTACATTGAAAATAAAGCAGGTTAGATAAAGGCACAAAAGAACTTAAGTAAAGGTATAATTCATTTTAATTAAACTAAATAAGAATAACTGTAGATCACATATGGGAAAAACAATTTCAATATGTAACGTAAGGTTAAATTTGGAGTTTTACAAATGTAAAGTGCCAAATATTTATAAATGAAATTCCCTTCATGATTGAATTAAATGCCCTATTATGTAAGGTGGATATAGAAAAAGAGTTCACTAAATTAGATATATCCAATCAAATTTAAAATAATGTTAATCATCATGATCATTGAAAATATTTTTGTTGAGAAATGATCATATGATTATTATATATTAAGGGTTTTGATAAAGTCAAATTGACACAGACAAAAGAAGCGATGGCATTGATCATCAGGATCATTCCCTATGAAACCCATTTATATGAGATTACAAAGGATATAGAATCTATATGATTTTACTTTGACCATTACTAATATAATATTCAAAAACTAAATCAAAAGTGAAACCTTTTTGGGTAAAATATCAAGCTCATTGAGATCACATCCCAAACTATGTTCACTGAACCACCATAAGAAAATCTCAAAGATGTACACCTTACCCTTAAGGAATTCGCTGGTGTAACATATGGATATGTATCCCAACAATGAAATTATGAATATTTATATTTTCCTTGCAATAAAATAATTATTGTATTTATCCCTCATTTTTTTTACTTTATAAATGATTACGTAATGAGTTTGATTGAAATTATCTTTTAATACGATAAAACTCATATTTTATTTTTATATAATAGGAAATTTAAATTAAGATATTCCTTTTAATTATTTCATGAATGATATTATATTTTAATAAAATATTATTACTGAATATTATATATTAAATTTAAATTATTATATAATTTTACAAAGTGAAAATGTAATTTTTATAAGCATTAAAAAATTATTATTGTAAAAAACGTAGTATTTTTTCTATAAATGGGTATTTTAATTTATAAGATTAATTACATATATGTAAAGAATTATCTTTATAAAATAGATATTATTTTTTTAATTAGTACATTAAAATTATCAAGTGGTAATTTTTTCATAATTTTTTGAAACATTCAAATTTTCAGGCAAAAATTAAATACGGTATAAATATATGATCTCTATTATGACATCATAGTGACCCAAACGTTATGTAGTATGTGTTATAAAAGTTATTCACAACAAAATATATGTTTTAAATATAAAATAATTTGTTTATGATGATATTTTTTGTTATTTTTATAAACCCTTTATAAATACTATAAAATCTATATTATATTTTAATGTTTTAAAATCACTTTTTTTTAAACATGACTCACTTCCACATCACCAAGGGTGTTATTTTAATATGTGTGGATCACAGTATTATAAAATAATGAAAACCAATCCTATTTTTTATAAATCATTGGAGAAAAACATGGGTAGGTTTTGTTTTATTATTAATTTATTTTATAGATTCCAAAAACCTATGTTTGTGAAATAAAAAATAAATCCCCTCTCTTTTCCTATATAAACCTGGCCAATCTCTAAATAGTCATCACTAAAAACCATGGATCATTATTATACAATAATATTTTCTCTATATACCCCTCCCAAGGTTCCCCCAATCTCTCAAAAAATATTATCCCAAGATTTTGGAAACACGCTCTCAAGGTAAGGGATATCCCTCTCATGTTTCCCATTAAATAACCAACTATGTAATTAGCCTTTTGAAACTCAATTTTTTGTCTATTAATGCCTTTATAAAAATCCATTTACTATAAAATTTATGTTCTAATAATGATATATAATTTATCCTCTCTATTTATGATCATTACCTAAGATATTACAATGCTAAAATTAAGGGATCCTCTCATTCTCGTCTTTATTCAAGAACCTTATTTATGTAATGCATTTTTATTCAAATTAATATTTATGGGATATAATTTTACCTATAAATATTACTAACCTTATGATTTCAAATAATTAAATACCCCTCTCACTCTCATTAATTCATCTCATGGTTCATTATACACCCCTTTTATTCCACTGAAATTATTTTTCAATTTTTTTATGTCAAACCATTTTATTATGCATATCATCAACATTTTCACTCATGACTATTCACATAGACACAATTATCTCTAATTTATAGGTAAATTCCATTTATTTATTCAAAAAAAATTTAATCATCAGATTAAATCTGATGAAATATGATCCTATATTGAATGATCTATGTGGCACACTTATGCGTGTACATGATATGATGGAGACAGGTGTGCCCAAAATTATATAGTGCTCCACTGAATTGGGTAGTGTTTGATTCTTATGGGACGTCATGTATGGGATTAGGGTGTAAACCATATCCATTATGATACTTTTTCTACCATTTTATGATGTTTTTTTAGTTATCCTTTAAATATGTTTGTGATTTCAAGTTTAATGTTATTTCCACATTTCTATGTTTCTTTTATGCTATCATGTTGTATCATGCCTTATTGTTCAATATTATGATTCTCACCCATTTAATGTTACACATAAATTACAATTGACTAAAATTGGATATTTTTATCATTTTTTTATTTATTCCCTTACTATGATTTATATATCACTCTCTTCTTACGTATGTCCCTATGTTATCTCAGGCATTTTTAAATAAGAAATTGAATATTAGAATCATGTTAATGTCGTTTTCAATAATAATGTGGTATATATGTATCAAATTTATGTTCTACATACCTAATATTCTAAATTATCTAGGATTCTTGATCTTCTGTGATATAATAATTTTTATTTTATATAACAAATAATGAAATATAGTGTATTAAAGATAAGGGTTTTCATAGTTGGTTTAAAAGGAAAGGATAACTATTTTTGTAATTATGATTATAAAAAATAGATAAATCTTTTTGGATAACACTAAACAGATAAATAAATACATAAATTTTTGTAAAGTATATAGTATGTAATTTTTATTAAAATGCATCCCTATCTGGATACTACAAGTGGATGTGTCTCTAGCACAGATGTACCTAGGGGTAACAACCCAGAAAACACCATGTTTAACAAGACTCAATTAAGAATTGGTGTATGAAAATAGGCCATGTTGTACACATGGTTTCACACTCCTGAGGGGTATGATTTGGTAAATTCACAATATTATAATGATCCATTATTAAGGGAACAAAAATGTCCAAAATATATTATATTAGGAAATATATCATGGTTAATGATGATTATAGAATATAGATTCATAGGTTAAGGAATATATTTTATTTTTATTCTATCCCTTCAATAATCATAGTTTCCCTTTTTTTCTCATCCTTAATTATATGATGGATGAAATAAAATTTTAGAAAAATAATAAAATTGTAAAATGTAGGGTTATGGTTATTGGTTATATGCATTCTTTTGTATCTCATAAGTTTAGTAGAACTATCAAACACCACCACAAAATATGGCAGTAGAGCTATCAGTGAAAATGTAAAATTGGAAAATTATTCCATCCCAAGTATATAAATCCTTTCATTTCAAAATTTTTGTTCTGAAATTACAAGAAAAACTTGTGATACTCTCTTCAGTTGAATTAAATACAATTCTGGGTATGGATTGTATTTCCGTATATATATCCAACATGAATTTCTAAGAGAAGTAAATCAGACTTTGTATCATGAATCTCCCTGTGATTCTATACAAGTGTAAGGAGGTGGATAATTTTTTTTTGGTATCATCATATCAATCATGGATATTATTTAACTATAAGAAAACATATCTATCTCAAATTTTTGAGACTAAGGAAAAGATCACCCTTCAATACAAGTCCAATTTGAGGGAATATGATGATGTGTTTTATGGAGTTTTGTCTAATCTTCCTCCTAGCTGAGATGTTTAATTTTTAATTGAAATTATAACTGGTACATTTAAAATATCCAATAATTTTTATAGAATGTTCATTCTTGAACTAGAGGAGATGAAGAAAAAACTACATGAGAATCAGGATAAAGGGATTATACACCATAGTACTTCCTCGAGGGAAGCACTAGTCCTCTTAGTCAAGAATAATAATGGTCAAATGAACCTCTACCTTGATTATCGTGGGATTACAAAGATCATTATAGATAAAAATTACCATCTACCATGGATTTATGAATTTTTAAATCAACTATGTAGAGACCATTATTTTTATAAGGTAGATATTCGATCAAGATATTAACAAGTAAAGGTGGATATTGAGGTTATCCTCAAGAATACATTTTGTATAAGGTATGGGAACTACGATTTCATATTTATTCCCTTTGGACTCACTAATTCTCCATCAATATTCATGGATTTTATTAATATAGTATTTAGGGATTACCTAAAAAAATTTGTGACAGTCATTATTGATGAAATTCGTATCTACTCCAAAAGAAATGAGGAATAGAAGAATCATTTGAATACTATACTGAGTACCTTACAAAAAGAAAATATATACACAACATATAGTAAATTTTATTTCTGGTTGGATCCAGTGACATTAATGGGGTATGTCAACACCAATAAAGGGATATTTATGGATCCTTAAAAAATGAGATTACTGAAGGGTGGACAAGACCAACATCAGTGACAGATATCAATAGTTCCCTTGGATTATATGGCTGTATATATTAGTTTATGAGAAAATAATCATGATTTTTAATCCATATAAACATGATAAATCGAAAGTAGGATTATTTTTTCGAGAATGATAAATGTGAGGAACTTTCTAAATAGATAAAGTAGAGGTTGATCACTACACCTATGCTCACATTACCCACCAATGGGAATGTATTTTTGATCTATAATGAGGAATCCAAATTTTATTTTGTTTTATATTCATAAAAAATGAAAAGGTGATATCCTATGCCCCCTACCAGTTAAAGATACATGATATGAACTACCCAAATCATGATCTATAATTGGATATAAAGATCTCCACATTAAATATTTGGTTAAATTATCTCTATGGGGAGAAGTGAGATAAATATACATATCATAAAATCCTTAAGTATATATTCACACAAAAGGATATTAATATGTTATAACATAGGTTTTTAGAGCTTATCGATGATTATGATTGTTCAATACATTACCATCCCATGAATGAAAAAAAACTAGTAGATGCTTTGACTAGAATAGATCCTCCAAATCAGTCCATTTTTAGGATTATAATGGATCCAATATTACTAGACATAAAAAGGATGGACATAGGAATAATAAAAGGATATTCATCCTATATATATAAAATAAATAATCATCCTTATATTCTTGATATAATCATGTAGGATCATAATGATAATGAGTTTCTGTAGAATAAATTAGTAAATTTTATGGAGTTCAACATTACTAAATATGAAGTAATAAGTTTTGGAATCTAGATATGTGTGCCAAAAAAACCAAAATAGAATAGGGAACTTTTGGATGATGGGAATATCCCATAATTATATCTTAATTTAAAAATCACTAATATGTATAGTGATTTAAAGAGAAACATCTAGTGGGATAACATGAAGTGATAGATTTTAGAGTTTGTATATTGATTCCTATTATGCTAGCAAGTCAAGGGTAAACAATATAAGTATAAGGGTACGATTCAACCATTTCCCATACCAGTATGGAAATTTGAAAACATAACCACTGATTTTGTCAAAATACTCCCTTGGAAACCTAAAGGTAATAATGCCATATGGGTGGTGTTCAACCTCCCTACAAAGTCTTCTCATTTCGTTGCTGTCAATGGAGATTTATCTCTTGAACAAATCACTATGATATACATAATACATGTGTTGAGACTGTATAGAGTTTCATTCTCAATTTTATATAATTGATATCTGAGGTTTACCTTGAGGTTTTAGATAACCCTTCACCAAGCACTGAATGTGGAATTGATCTTTTCCAGTATTTATTACCCTCAAATGGATGGTTAATCTGAAATGGTCATTAAAACTTTGGAAGACATTTTTAGATCATATTCAAAGAATTTCCAAGTATTTTGGGATCAGAACCTTCCCATAGTGGAGTTCTTATATACTAATGGTTTATATTCTAGCATTCAAATAGATCTTCATGAGGATATTCATGGTAGGAGGTGTTCGACTCTAACATGTTGGGATGAAGATGGAGAGTAGAATCTTATGGGAACTGATCTTATCCAAGATATGATGAAAAATTTTCAACCCATTCAATATAATATAAAAAAAATCAACCGATAATATATGAAAACAATCAAAGACAAGACTAGGATTTTGAGTTTGGTGAAAACTTTTCATTTATATATTGTTTTGGAAGAATTATTGGTTTGGGAAGAATGAAAATATTAGTCTTAGATGCATTATCCCTTTCTAGATACTTGATCACATCAGGGCGGTGGCCTATCAAATAACACTCCCACTAAATGTATAACAAGTATATGATATGTTACATGTATCCCTCTAGAGGGAGTAAATACCAGACCCCTCACATGTGATAAATCCAAATGTGGTACCATTGGAGAATGATATTTCATACGAGGATAAATCATTGAGGATGTTAGATCATAGAGACAAATTTATACAAAACTAGACAACAAATATGGTCAAAGTGTTGTGGTGGAACCACAAGTTTGAGGAATCTACTTGAGAACTATAATAGGTGATGAAATAGAAGAATAATCATTTTTTTATTATATGAAATTAAAATTTTTAGGGATAAATTTTTGAATGGGGGAATAATGTAATGATCCAAACTTTAATAAATGAAATTCCCTGCATGATTGAATTAAATCCCCTATTATGTAATGTGGATATTGAAAACGCATGCACTTTTTGCTTATATCCTATCAGATTTAAAATTTAATTAAGAATTATGACTTTTGAAAATATATTCATTGAATGGTGATCATATGATTAGTATATATTAATTGTTATGATAAGTTCTTTTTTGACATAAACAAAAGAAGCGATTGTCTTGACCAGAATGAATCTACCATATAAAGCCCATTTATCAGAGCTTTCAATGGAGATAGTATATCTCGGATTTTACCTTAACCAAGCCCATTTTTATATTCAAAAACTAAGTAATTATTGAAACAATTAGTTTTAAATGTTCAACCTCCTCTAGATCGTGGCCCAAACCATAATCGTCAAACCACCCTAAAAAAATCTCACCATCTCACACCTTACCCTTAGAGAATATGATAGTGTAATAAAATTATATGTATCTCAACCCTAACAGTATGAATATGTATTTTTTTCTTTTCAATAAAACAATTATTATGTGTATTAATTATTGTTTTTAATTCATAAATGGTTACAAAATGAGTTATATAAAAATTATATTTTAATACGACAAAACTCAAATTGTATTTTTCAGTAATATACAATTTCAATTAATATAGTCTATTTAATGAATTCATTAATTAAATTATATTTTAATAAAATATTATTATTAAATAATATATATTAAATATAAATTATAAAATAATTTTATGAAGATAAAATATAGTTTTTATAAGGGTTGGAAAATTGTTATTGTAAAAAACAAGTATTTTTAGATAAATAAGGATTTTAATTTAAAAGTATAATTTATTATATTTATTGAACTAATTTTATAAAATAAATATTATTATTTTAATTACCATGTTGGAATTATCTAATGGTTAATGTTTCATAATTTTTTGAGACAGATGAATTTTCGGGTAAAAATTAAATACGGTATAAATATATTGTATATTATCACAATACAATGACCGAACAGTGATTTAATATATTTCATAAAAGGTATCCATGACCAAATATATGTTTACCCTTTAAAATAATTTGTTTTTAGGTTATATATGTTATTTTATAAACCCATTATGAATCCTCCAAATCCTATATTTTATTTTAAGTTTTTAATATCAATTATCTGTAAACATGACTCGCTTACACATCACCAAGGGTGTTATTTTAAAATGAAAATTTAATTGGAATATAAAATAATTAACCAATGATTTTTCTAAGAAAAATTGGGAAAAAACCCTGGTAATTTTTTTGATTTTTATTAATTTATTGGGTAGATTCCAAAACCTATGTTTCAGAACTAATAATGAACTCCCCTTTCTTTTCCTATATAAACCCTCAAAATTTCTCATTACTCTTCACTAAAAACCATGGATAGTGAATATAATATACATTTTTCTCTCTAAATCACTCACAGTTTTCTCCCAAACTCTCAATAAACTCTTCCCAAGCTTTTTGGAAACACCCTCTCAAGGTAAGGGATCCCCCTCTCTCATTTCCCATTCATAAAAATTCTCTGTAATAATCATTTTGGAACTCAATTTGTTAAGTTTTCTTGAATTTATAAACTTCCATTTAAAATTAAATTTATGTTATAGGAATGATAGATCATTTATAATGTTTTATTATGACCTTCAACAAATTTGTTACAATGCCAAAAGTAAGGAATCCTCTCCTTATCCTATTTATTCAATAACCTTCTTTATGTAATGCCTATTATCATCCAAATCTTGTTGATGGGATATAATTTTAAAAACCTCACTAACAAAAATTATTATTTTCAATTTATTATAGACCCCTTTAACTCTCATTTATCCCTATTGTGATTCATTATGTACCCGAGTTATGCCACTGAAATTATCTTGTGCTTTTTCCATGACAAACCTTTGTATTGTTGATACTATAACCATTTACACTCAAGGATAATAACCTATACATTTCTATCTTTATTTTTCTTGGGAATTCCATTTATTTATTACACAATCCTTAATCATGGTAGTAAAGGTTATTAAATATGATTTTATTTTGAATGATTTGTGTGGAATACTTATGCATGTACATGATATAAAAGTGGCGGGTGGACCATGAATTATATAGTGCTTCAATGAATTGGTTAATGTTTTTGTATCATACAACATAATGTATGGTATTAGGGAGTAAACATAATCCATTATGGTGCTTATTATTCCACTTTATGATGTCTTGGATATTATCCAAGACCCATGTTTATGATGTCATGTTTAATGGTGTTGCCACATTCCAAATTTGCGTTCACACTATGATGTTGTATCATGCCTTATTGTTCAAGATTATGATTATCACCAATTTTATATTCCCTGGAAACTCCTATAGACTAACATGTAATATTTTCATCATGTTGTGCTTTGTTTTTTCCCTAACTAGGCTTTATAGCTCACCCCTTTCTAATGTTTTTTCCAAGGCATGTAGTTTTAAATCATCAGTGGAATATTAAAAGCATGTTAATGAAGTTTTCAATAATTTTGTTGTATCCATGTGTCAATTTGACATTATATGTACCTAATCTCCCAAATAAACTAGGATTATCGGTCTTCTGGGTTGTACTAAGTGTGATTTTATGTTATAAATAATGAAATATATTATATTAAAGACAAAGGTTTCCATAGTAAGGGTAAACATAATATACGAATACAAATATAAGGTTAATAAATAACATTTATACATTTGGATAGATAATTCTAATAACTTTTTAAGGGTAAAAGATATTCTCTTGTAAAGTAAGATAACAAAACATAATGTTTTTATAAGGCTAAAACATAATTAACAAAGCATGTGTAAGCATATATGAACGATATGTAAAGGTAAATCATATAATCTAAAACTTATGAAATGGTAAAAAATAAGTTATGTAAAGGTAATATGAAAAATATGAGATTTATATAAGGGTAAAAACTAACTTTAGAAAATAATATTTTCTCAATAAATATTTTTAAGTAATTATGTAAAATAATAATAATAATTTATAAATAACTGAAAAATATTTTCAATAAAATTCAGTGAAATTATTATTATAAATAAAAAATAATATTTATAAATATTAAAAATAATGTGTTAACAATTTTTGTGATCATTAGAATCATAAAATGGTAAGAAGCACAAAAGTTTCCTTCTTTTCGATGATCACAATCACTTTAATAAAACAATTAATCAAGAGTAAAGAAATAAAATGTACCCCTCTAAAATAAATGTATTGTCATTGGGATAGGATTCTAAAACATCTCCCAGTTTAAGAATATCAAAATGAAGTTATACATGGGGTTATATAATAAAGATATAAAAATGAAATATTTTTTATAATCATTAATGATCTTTCAAGAGAGAAAAAATTAACTTTCGAAAATCATTTGATAACATGAAATATTTTAGGAAATTTAAAATAAATTATTTTTTTAAAATACAGTTTTATATATAAAATAAAAAATTTAAAAATATATATATTTTTATTAAAAATTACAAAAATTTGTAAAAGAAAAAAATTAAAAAAATTGAAAAATAAAATATCTTATCAATGATTAATTTATAATTAACAAGATTACCCCCCCCCCCTCAATTAATGAATCATGTGAGTTTTAAGAAATAATAATTATTAAATTTAAAAAGAAGACTTAGAAAAATATTTTTAAAAAATAATTTTCATTATTAAGGTTTATAAATTATTTTATTATTAATCCATAGAAAATTTCCTGAGAGTGTCAAACCAGGTGTGCAGTAAAGGACCCTTCATCGTGCTCGTGATGGTGAAAGGGTTAAAACCCCCAACAACTCTTCTCTATAGAATACCACAGGATCATCTACACCATAAACACATCCACTTATTTATATCTAGAAAATAATGTTTTTCTTTGTGTATCAGAATCAATTTAATTTTACAAAATTATGAATAGTTTTTGAAATTTTAGGGAAAAATTTAAAAAACAAATTTTGAAAGTGAAAAACTTCTCTATAATTGTAAGATATTAAGAGATAATAATCACAAGATATTCATAACTAATGCTCTTGTGATGAAGTAAAAGTGATCTAAAGGGAGGGGTTTAGTGAATATATTGATAATTTTAATCTTTTTAAAAATAAATTCAAAAAAAGATCATATTTTTGAAAGTGATATCATTGAAAATTGTGGCTCATGTTAATGTGCATAGTGAAAGAGTGCAAGAAATGTTTTTTAGAAATATTTATCCTACTAATGTTTTGACACATGATAAGAATACAATAATTTGTTAGACCCATGTCTAAGAGTGTATGTTTCATACATATAACATGGATGCATCAACTTCCTGCCCCTATGTATTCCAATTTTGATGTTTAAAGAGAAACAAAGTATTGTTTCATACAACTCCAAGAGAGGAGTTATTTTCCTAGTAGATGAAAATTTCCACTGGTACTTTTCCTTTCTAGTTGGATTACTCCATAATCATCACTTTAAAAGTAGAGTTTAAAAAAGGTTTACTTAGGTAAAATAATATAAGTTTTTTAGTTTTTTTCAAATAAGAAAGTATTTTTGAGGGTTTCTAAATGAGATTTATTGGGATTAAATTGAAAACTAGCATAAATTAATACACTAAAAAAATTTCATATGGGTTATAGTAAGGTAAATCATAATTCCATTTAAACATTGATAAATGTTATTATTGACCGATTGACCATATTCATCCAATGGTAAATTAAAAGTAAAACTCATGGGTATTCTAATTTCCTTAGTATTATCCATGACAAACTCTTTATAATTTCATTAGTTCATTTTCTTTTGTTTAAAAAGGTTCCATTAGAACATTGTGAAATTTTAAAGACAATGATTAATTTAAGTTCTTCTATAAAACTTGTCTCAAAATCTTAAGTAATTAAATAATAAAAATTATTATATATTTTTTATTCAGTAGATATGAAAATAAAATATTCAACATTAATTTGAAATATTAATAAATAAATTGAAAATAATTTATAATATAAGTTTGAAATGGATTTTCCCATTTTGAAATCATTTTATAAATTAAATTTCTTTAACCTATCATGCCAAGACTTAGGGGGGTTGTTTTAAACTGTATTGATCTTTGGCTAAATTGAAAATGAGATTTGGAAATTTAAAATTTTAAAAACCTAGAGTTTGGTCTGCAATAATATTTTCATAAATAAAACCATTTTGAAAATAAAGTTTGACATCCATTTGAAAACATTAAAAATAATAATGAGTAGAAAAGTCCAACAAGATTCTGATGGATTTAGGTTAAGAAATTGGTGTAATGATTTCATTATAATTAATACCTTTATATTTATTATATCCTTTAGGAAACGTTGATCCTTGTTTCAAATAAGATTTCGTTTCTTGTAAAGTTTATTTTGGAAAAATAACTTGGTGCCAAAAATAGGATGATTATTAGGTTTTTCCATGAGAGTACAATTATTTTTCCATCAATATTGGTTTAGGTCCTCTTATATTGAAAGTATCCAATTATCATCTTTAATAGCATCATCAAGGGAGTGAGGTTCATTGTGAGATAGAATTATTGATGTCTAAAAATAATTAATACTATCCTTTTAGTATGAGTTATGGATTTTAATTCTCAACATAATGGTCTTTGGAATGAGTCTAAGACTTGAGTAATATAGAGAATATGTTTTCTAGGGAATCTTCATTTATTTTAGAATATTTATTTTTTAGAAGGTTTTAACAAGGTTATTCAGAATCGTTATTAATTTTCAAATGTTATTTAGGAATATTATCATCTTTTTTGATGTGAATAGATTCTTATGGGGTCTTAGTCCTCTTATTAAAGAATCATATGTCTTTACATGAGTTTGAGTACCCAAGAAATATTCATTCATTGGATTTAGGTTAAATAATTCCTAAGTATCCTTAGTATTAAGGATAAAGTATTTATAACTGAAGACTCTAAATAAGAAAACTGTTTTAATTTTTCCTTTCCAAATTTCATAAGTGGTTTTTTCGAGGATGGGTCATATAAGGACATAGTTAAGGATAAATGATTCATAATTGAATTCCTCTACCCCTAACTTTTTAAGAAGGGAAAATCATTAAGGAGATTCATGGACATATCATGGAGAGTAATGATTCATCTTTCCAAAACCCTATTTTTTAGATGTTGTAGTAGATGAAAAGGAGACTTGATAACCTTGAATAGGAACAAAAATCATAAAATTATTTTTTATAAAATTCTACACCATGTTCACTTCAATTGAAAAAGAGTTTTTAGACTTTTTAATTTTCATATTTCCCTGAAAATATGGTAAAGACATTACAAGACTCGGTATTATGAGTTAAGAAAAAAATACATATGAATCATGTTCAGTCGTCGATAATTTATTAGCTTTAATTTTTACCACTCAGACTAGCAACTTGATTTGGTCAAAAAATAAAATGGTGAAATAGTTTTTGGGATTTAGAAGTAGAAAATGGTTTTAGGTTTAAAAGAATACATGTGTTACTTCTCAAGTTGTAAAGGTTCACAAACTAATTTATGTTTGAAATAAAATTTCAGTAATTCTCATACTAGTGAGTTACGGTTGAGTTTGAAAAGAAAATTGATATTAAATTAACCTAGAAACTGATTCCAAACCCAATAATATTTATCTTTTGAAATTAAAAACTTAATATTTTGACTTTATAGAGATTTTAAATCTATAATATAAACATTTTAAAAATGGAATTCAGTAAAAAAAATCATTTCTTTAGCAATAAAAACTTTGCAAAAACTAATTTTAAAAGTAATTTTAAAAATTATATCACATTATTGAATAATAATTGCTAAATTTGGATAAAATACATTAAAAAATAAAACATATTTAATAATAATAGAGATGTAAAGACAAATTATACTTATACTATTAATTTTTCATTTTCAATTATCTGGAAAGGTGATATGTATTCCATAAAAATATCTAAGATGGTTGAATTAGTAAAGTTCACTACAAATATATATTAATATCCCACTATCAATATATTATATAGGTTATTAGGTTTTAATATTTCTCTCAATTCCAACCTAAACATTTTTTATATGGCAGATATGACTTTTGTCTCTTGGCTCATTTGTTAAAAATGAGTCCTCACTACCACTCTAAGTGGATACCTTTAAAAAATTCTAACCTTGCTTCTTATATATTGAATTTCTATTTTTAGATGGAAACTCTAGAATGATTTGACCCTTATTTTTACAATAATAACACGTTATATCAAAATATTGAATTGAATTTTTGATGTTTTGAGTGGATCTCTTCTTTTTATTATACTTTTTAATTGCCTTGGTAATGTTGGAATTGTTAGAGTCTCACTCGAATGATGTATTATTGCTTTAATTGAAAGAAATTGTTATTTTAGTATAATTGACCTCATTATCCTCCTTTTCATAATTTCTATTTATGGTTATCTCACATTTCATGAGGGACCCTATGAGTTCTTTAACCACTATATTTTTAACATATTTATATTCAACGATAACAATGACTTTTCGAGCCCAACTTATTTGTAAACCCAAAAGTATTTTTAAAACTAATGCTTCAATAGAAATAGAATCAAAAAGATATTTATGACCGGTATAAATTTCATTAAATCTAGAAAACATATCTAGGATAGATTCTCTATAATGCATGAAGAAACTCTCATACTGTTGTTTAAACATGTCAAGATTTGTACTCTTAACTTTATTTATACATTCATGAATAACTTCTAATAATATATATATATTTCATTAGTATTTTTACATGAATAAATTCAATTAAAATAATTAATACATAAACCATAATGTAACACATTCGTACCATTACCACCTAATTCAAAAGAAGCAATACAATATGAGGTCTATTTATCTTCTTTTTTAGTTGTATGAATATTCCAAGGTATAAAAGTCTTATAAAAATGAAAAAAATAGATATAAACAAAATATCCATAGGAGTTTTCTAGTAAGTATAATTTATTCCATCAAAAAATAGAGCACAACCCAAGGACTTTCCTTTGGGGCCACCATGGGTTTTTGAAAAATCTGTTTTAAAAATGAGCACTTTATATACTAAAATAGTTAAAAAAATTAAATAAAAACTTTTAATGAATTTCAAAACAAATAAATTAATGAAATAAAAACCCCTTTTATACTAAATGTAGTTCAAATATAGGAGAAAAAATGTTAAGAGGGTGTGAATTAACATTTAAAAAAATTAAAGGAAAACAATCCAATTTATAAAAACATATTTGTGAAAGAATTAAAGAAACAATGTATTGAAAGTGAAAAAATATAAAATAAAAAAATTGGAAGAATACAATGATTAAGCGCATTTTAGAGATTTAAAAAATTATGAAATCGATGATTGAAAGTGATAAATAAATTAAATTTTATAAAGTAAATAGTACATAGAATCTAGTAAGGAACTTTGGTAATAGTACTCAATGGTACACCTATGTCGACCATCTCAATCTCTTAAGGATTTAATGTATTTGTACCTAGGATTTAATGGTATCCAATATACCAAAACTATCCCTTTATTTTTAGGTTATAGAATGAAACTTTATACAATAGACACTAGATTTGTAACAGAGAAGCTAGAAACCTCAATAGAATAGTCCCCTATCTATTGAAATAAAAAAATACAAGTAAACTTTATTCTCATACATTAATGGTAGTAAGAACTACAAAATAAAAGAAAGATTAAGAATACAGTCTTTTTGCCTTATTATCAATTCTCCCAAGGAATACGAAGAACACAAGGGGATAATGAAAATATGTATATAGTGAGAAATATATTGTAATTTTTTGAACGCATTATTTTAAGAAAAAATTGGATTTGCAAAGAGATGGATTTAAGGGTTTAATGATCTTTTATGATTTTAGAGAAAATGTGAATGTTGGTGATTCGATAACAAAGTTTTGATTTTAAAGGGCCTATATATGTCTCTATTTATAGGTTTCATTTTCTTTGAAAAATTTCAAGAATAATTTGGGTCTTTAAAATGTTCAATTCCAAATTCCATAAATCATAAACATCATTATTTATTGGAATTTCATCACCCCTTTCAAGAATAATAACTCAATATGGACAATAAAATCATTACAAAATTATAAAATTATAAAATTATTATTATTCTAGAATTATTGAGCAAGGAGATACATATTATCCAAAATATTATTATTTTAATTTAAAACATTTTGAATAATTTAAAAAAACATTAAATCATTTGTTAGAAATTTTAAAATAATTACATAATAATAAAGTAAAGGATATCATATGAATATCGTATCTAAATATTTAAATATAAAATATCCATTTTTAAACATGAAAAAATATCAATTATTAAAAATAATTCATTAAAAACAAAAAAAATGTTTAAAAACATTTTTTAGCTTAAAAAAGATTTAATAAATAATAAAATCAAAAAAAACAACTCAATGTAATAAAATAGAATTATTTGATTTTCTTATTGTATATATAAGCACGAATGAAGAATAAATTTAATATTCATAATAAAAGGGTTTCAGACATGGTAAAAATACTTCTCATAGGATCTATAAAATTAAAATGAATTTATAGAATCATTAAATAAATAAAAAATTCAAATTAACATGGAGGAAATCAATATATAAAGAATATAAAAAAATAGAGCAGATGGGAGAACTATATTCTATATAAGGGTTATTTATCATGCTATATAAAGGTAATATTTTTTGTAGGAATGGGAACATTATTGAATGGAAAATTCTACTTTATAAAATAAAATCAAATCTATATAAGTATTAAATAAGTATTTTTACATTAATCCCTTTGAAAGAAAGAGATAAGCTCATCAGGAACGTCGTTGAGCCAAGTAAACTCAGGAGTAGTGACCATTTTATTTTCAAGTCCATCAGCCAAATGATTTTCTTCATGATATACATGTGTCATGATGTGATTCATATACAAAATAGAATCCACGAAATTTATCCACCTTATAGTCAACTTCTTTGGGAGTTGAATAATGAAATTATTGATATAATGTAAAAAAGTATTGGAATCACATTTAATCCACAAGTTTAACCAATCTCATTGCTTTTCCATTTTAACCACATTTATTATCCCAAGAACTTCTACATCAAGAGAATTGGTGATTCCACTTAGTTTATAGATACATCCCATTACATCACCATTATGGTTTATAAATATTTCACGATAGCTAGAGGGACCTAGGCTTCTCTTTGGAGCTTCATCTATATTGCATTAAATTCAACCTATAAATAGAAGAATCCATAAGAAATCAATGGTTTCAGAAGGTGGATCAAGGCTACTTGTAATTCCAAAATGTTTAAGTATAGAAAGGTCATGAATATATTTTTTACAATTCCTATCTTAAATATAATTTGAGTTTTTCACAAAAAATAGTATACTGATAAGGGCTTGTTATAAAGAGAATGATGAATTCCCATGAAGAAGTTTTTTTCTTATTTTTTAGATCACATGATTAACTTTGGCATAGGCCTCT
The DNA here is from genome assembly GCA_963277665.1 of Viscum album. Classification (NCBI taxonomy): domain Eukaryota; kingdom Viridiplantae; phylum Streptophyta; class Magnoliopsida; order Santalales; family Viscaceae; genus Viscum; species Viscum album. Next base: position 1,474,371,008 of record OY728158.1, read on the forward strand.
ATAAAAATGTTTCTCTATTTCTAGAATAGAGGTAGATTGATGTAAGTAGATAAGTGATCTTGAATATCAATTGTTCTGGGAATTATAACCATAAATAGATCACTATAAGCTATCTATAGAGCAGTAGGAGTGACATAACTAAGAATCAAATGATTAATATCATCAGAGTTTTTATTACTCAAGTAACATAATGAGCATAAAATAATTCTAACAGAATAAATAAATTATTTAGTAGGGATTTTGGAATGCATCACCCTCCATTCAAGGATAAATCTAGATTGTATAATATATTGTTTGCTGAAACTATTTGCCTAAATTTTAACATATCCTTATATAACAACCTGGTAAAATAATTCTTGGAAGGGATCACATAAAGGGTAGGCTCTAAAACCAAAATTTCATCACCATTCATGAAGTGGTAGTTTAAAACCATTTCTTTAACTTTAGCATGTACAATATCGAATGAGATGTCCATTTTTTCTTTTCCTAGATGGTGATAACTCACAGAAATGTCAGAATAAGATGCCTTAAGGGAATGACTGATGGAGAAATACACATAATTCAAGTTCCATGATTTCAGTATATTCGATAACCTTTATCTTAGAAATTAAAGTTCCCTTAAATTGTTTTTTAAGAGTCTCCACATGAAATTATCCTGCAACATTTAATTTAATTGGCAGATAGTTTTTTCCAAGCCCTGCAAAATCAATATGTTGACACTATTTTTTCATGTTACCATAGAAATTCATTATTATAGGATGATTCCACTCCATAAAAAATTCGTGATTCAACTGTTGATATTCTTAATGAGATAATCCATCCATTTATATCATGGTGTCCAAATTCTTTGGGGGAAACCACATACTTTTTATTTCTCTCACATTATGAGCCAAATTAAAAATCAATTAGCCTCATGTAAAGGCATAACTTTCATGATTGCAGGAAAGGTCATCCTTGTAAATTATGTTATTGTGTGAAGGTATCATAAAATGTCTAAAGTTTGAATGAACGTATACACATTGTAGTATCTTACACAACGTAAGGGTAAACCAAAATAAAACATGATTTTTAAATGTACATAATAACTTATGTAAAGGTATCATTCATTTTTAATATACTTTGTATGAGTAAAGGTATCTCGCATAAGGGTAATAAACAATTTCAACATGTTATGTAAGGTTTAAGAGGTATTTGTTTAATAATAAATATGAAATTATAATACTTATATTAGGGTTAGAAAGAATATGTATAAAGCTAGAATAATAATTCTAATAGAAGTTTAAGGGTAAAAAGTATTATCATGTAAAGATAGAGAACATAATATAATCCATGTGTAAGGGTAAAAGATAATTAATAAATCATCTGTAAGGGTACATTCAAGCTATGTAATGTAAAATTATATATTCTAAAACTTTTGAAAAGGTACAAAATAAGTTATATAGGGGTAACATAAAAATTAAAAGACTTAATTATAGGTGAAAAACAACATTAAAATTTTAAATTTTCTCAACAAAGAAATGAAAATAATTATATAATAATAATAATAATAAAATAAATGATGGGTAACTAAAAAATAAGAGAATTAATATTTTCTATAAAAATAAATAAATTTATAATTATAAATAATTATTATTATTATAATTATAAAAAAAATAGATACATTAATAATTTTGTGATTCTTAGAATCAAATAATGGTGAGAAGGAAAATGATCTTGAATTTTAGAATATATTATAATGTCGTTAATAAAAACCGCTAAACATTTATCAATGTAGTCCCTAAGGGTTTTATTCATCAAATCCACAAATAAAGTTGGATAATTATTCAAGAAAAAGGGAATAAAATTAACTAATAATTTCAATATATTGTTCGGAAATAAATATTTGGTACATCCTCTTTCTTCACAATCAATAGGTGATACATAGATTGTAGGTTAATCTGGGAGAATAATTGAGAACCATAAATCTAGATGAATAAAACATGAAACCTTGGAATATGGTATTTATTCTTTTTTATGATCTCAATAAGTTCTATATAATAAATACATATCCATATTGAACCAAAATTATTTATCACAAATAGAATAGGTTATCCCTAATGAGACACACTTGGTCAAATAAAACCTTTCACCAAAAGATATTGTATTTGTTCCTTCATTTATTCAAACTCTACAAATTCTATTTTATATGGGGCCTTCAATATTTTTGTAGATCTAGGTATGACTTCAATTAATAATTCTACCTCTCTTTATAATGGATTTACAGACAATAATTTATAAAATACATCAATATATTCATAAACAATGGACATGATTACTATATTTATACTCACACTTTCTTCCACATCCTCTCCAATTATTCCCATAAAAATGATATAAGTTACGGTTCATGAAAAATCTCAGGATTCGATATATCTTAAATAAAAATAACATTATGTTTTCCTTTTGATACAATTGAAATTAACTTACTTCTATTATTGATCATGTCATTAAAATTTGATTGTCAATCCATCCCTAGTATTATGTCAAAATACCCTATTGGAATATCCACTTGGTGTGTGATGATATTGTATGCACAAAAGTTAATAAGGGGGTCTCTATATAATTTTTATGCTAGAATAGACCCTATAAGGTTTTTAAATATTAACTAAACTAAATTATGTGTTTTTTACACATGAAGGATTCAACTGCTATTTGTTCCTTCCAAGGTGAATTTAGACACTCCCTGTGTTTTAGGTTATTATTCATAATTTCACATGAATGATTCAAAATCATCATGAAGTTTTCAACTCTATCTTCCTTATTATTGGGAAGTTTTTCATTGAATTATTTGTAACCTTTGATGTTTTAGGGTCTCAGGACACCCTAAGAGGTGGTTGATCAGCTGACAAAAGATTTAAATTTTTCTTAAATTATCATTCCTTAGGATCATATTTCCTTGTTTAAAAGAAAAAATATTCAACCTTACTATTATTACTCAGCCCAATAAAATCAAAATCACTGGAATATAAATTTAAATGCAAAGAATGAATAGATTTTACTTGGTTCAATCAAATTAGGATGCATCTATGGAGAATGCACTCAGAATTTTATAGGTGTACCAAATCTTCTATAATTAACTGTTTTTGTGGATATAATAATTAGGATATTTCAATATTCACCGAGGATCACTTACCATTTTTTATGGGTTTCAATACTGTAGTTTATTTGTGTCTATGATGACCTTTTTTCCAAAGGCAGACGGTCCCTGGGACATTACCAGTGACATATTAGAAAACAAATTGGTTGAGAGGATGGGTGGTATGGATCACCACACCCATTTAAGGGGGATACCTACTCTAATAATCTCTTGTATATTTAACACATGTTCTTTAATCCTTCCCAAATCCTATTACAGGATTGGTTACCCTTGTTCCCATGAATTGATTGAAACTAAGTGTTGATGTGTACAAATGTTGTATTATAGGTTCTCCATTATTCTATTATTATTTTATGATTATTTGGTTTATACTCATAATTAGTAACTCTAGATTTAACTGCATATAGGGGTGTTTTTGGTGTTTTGGAATTGGAATCGGGCCCATGAGAGGGAATCCAACTTATCCCAATAAAGGAAATCAAAATACATGTTTTTCAGTGCCACTTAATGATACACATCATACCTCTTAAGTTCATGTGACAAGGACTAATCAATGTATTTTTACATCATATTGAGAGGATGAATAAGAAAAATGTTCTAAGAAATAGTCGGTTTGGGACTTAGGCATGAGCAACCCATTCTAGTCCACCATGTCTATTAGTAATAAGATATGAGCTTGATAGGGTTTAGTTTTACCACTAATTGAAGGCCAAACTCATCTTCCTCATGCCAGGACATTAAGAAATATTTTTCTCATCACATAAGAGGATATGTACATTTGGTAATGTTGGGTAAAAACCTCAAATAAGAAACATTTTTATCCCATAAAAAACAGAAATAAAATACCACATAGTTTGAGGTCATATGTGAGGACCAGTCCATGAAGTCTAACATCATGTGGTGAGGATGTGTTTTATCAAGTTTATAGTAATAATTATAGGAATTTGAGGTGATACATAAGATGTATATCAATATTACTAAAAATGATAAATTAAACCTCCAATGGCACATGATTCATACTCTATGTGGGAAACAAGATATAGAATATCATTCATATTGCATTTGAACGTAAAATATATGATTTAGAGGGGCTTGCCCATGGGATATATGTGTCATAAAAGGGAGTAAATATGAGAAAAAATGGGGATTATGCATGACTAACCCTAAGATAACTGATGTGGTGGGTGTTTCAGAAGAGGGTATGTTTTGGGGATTATATGTAATTTAATTCCTAGAATAAAAAATCTATAGGATTATATAGAATCAAGGTATTATAGAATTTAATAGAGTATACTGACTTAAGGTAAATGAAGAAACTAAGAGGAATATATCAAATCAAGGTAAATAATGAAATAAAAAAGGAAAAAACTTTACTTGAGCTAAATTTGTGGGGCATATGCATAGGTGCCACTCAGAAGTACATAACCCGGTCAGTGGCTCTGGAAAAGGAAAGAAGGATTAGGGATTACATTTTGTAGGAGTTACACTTAATATTAATCCATGATGATTATATGATTTCAATACATGTTGAATGATTAATCAAAAAGTATTCATCTCAACTAAAGTAAAATAAGGGAAGCCACATTAAGATATCTTTAAATGATGCAATACGATAAGAAAACAATAAGGTGGAATATCCAATTGAGGAAATTTAATGAAACCAATAGAAGAATATTAACTCAAGGTGTTTAAAAGCATGGTTTGGTATTTCACCTTAGAGGATGGCCATATATAATAACTAGGAGGAGTATATCAACTTTAGGTATTATATAACCAATAGAATTATATCAACTTAAGTTAAATGAATATACTAGAAGAAATATATCACCTAGAGGTAAATAATGAAATATGAAAGGATAATTTTGACTTAAGGTAAATTTGTGGGGATTATGAATAGGTTCCTCAAAGAAGTTCATTACCTACTCTATGATTATGGTGAATGAATGAAGGGTTTGGTATTACACTGATTTTGAGGCCCATGACATATGTCCATTCATTATTCATTGAATGATGAGAAAATATGACCATCAGAGTCTATTTTCAAGGAATAGAGGACCTTAGAGAAGATGGAATAATTTGAATCTCCCAACTTATCTATAAGGGTTACTGATTACATGACCAAATAGTTTCAAATTTATTATGTGACCATGATGGGTGATGCTCTCATAAGTTTTTCTGTTACATATTATGGATTTCTACTTTTGTTCACATGACTTTGGTACTTTTAATGAGTGGAAAATAGCATGAAACCATTCACCATATATAGTGTATCATATACCCACAATGGTTGTATAACCAAGGGAACATGATTTGGGCTACATGAATAAGGTTACGCGATCATGTATCTTCACTTTAGAAACTTAATTTTGAATGAATGGTAGTATCTATATTTTATAATGATATCTTTCATAAAATGTGAAAAATTAAGGTATTGGATCTTGTTGGTGTGAAGATGATGACTTCTAGGCCATATAGATTATGGATGAAAGAGGGTCATCAGAGATTTTATGACATCAGTCTACAGAAGCCTTTATGCATCGATGGTAGGGTTCTCTAGGTTGAATATGCAACATGATTGATCATACATACATATATATTTAGATTGTGTGAACTATATAAGTGTGTGTGTGTGTGTGTGTGTATTTAACATGGTAATAGTACCACATGTATGACTTGTACCATATTGGATTATATCTCGGTATACTACTTCTATATAGGACATTGTACCTAATCATCCCCTCAAGGATGTATCTAGATCCACTTTTAAATACCCTCATACTTATGTGTTACACCATCACATTATGTTCCATGTATGTGCATTCATGTAACTTACTACCTATGTGTGGTCTATCCTTTAGGAATACTCATGGTAAAATGGACAGTTGGTTAAAGCAGATATTTTTTAGTAAAACTCAACTCAATATTAAATGACTAAGTAAAATTATAAGTGTATTCCATCAAATATAATATCATGTCAATCTCCAAAATTTTAAAATAATACTCTAAAAATACATCATGTAAAAGGTAATGTATTTAGAGGATTATAACTTCTAAAATATTCATCATAAGTAGTCTCCATATGAAATAATCAAAAAATTATTTATCATCACTTCTTCACTTATATAAAAAGTGATTTCGAAAAAATATCATAGGTGTGTGTCATAAAAATTAAGAATAATTCCAAAATATCCACACGTGTCCTTCCATAAAAGAGTGTATGGAAGACATCTTTGAGTTCAAGAAAAATACCACCCCTTGGAATTTGATTCATTTAGAATGAAAAGAATCAAATGTTAATGTAAACATAGGGAACTTTTTCACATTCTTCAATATCTAGTGAACTTCGGCAGCTAAATCACCACTGGGAGATCTACTAAGAGAAGTGTCCTAACTAAAGGGTTTTGTGTCCTGAACTAGTACATGACTAAATTCTAGGATAATGGGGGACCTATGTAATCCAAGATTATGCATATAGGGAAAAAATTCAACATAGGTTCATGGATAAAGAACTCTATGATGATAGCTTCTATATATATTTTTCTCATTTTTAGAAGAGAGGATATCAATAATTTATAATAGAATCATGGGTATGAAACCATATCTCTTTAGGGATGTTGTACGGATCTGGTTATCATGCAAAAATTCTTGGTTAAATGGGTTAGGCCTCTCTATGTATATTAACTTAATGTAGGATAGACTATATGTCATTTAGTTTAGAGTCATGTGACAAGGAATAGAATCCCTCAGATAGGTTAGGAGAAATAAAATTTTGATCTAATTTTTTCAAAAACTGTTGGACCTAGCAAGAATAAATGGATTTTTTAGGGCTAGATAATGGTCCATACGAGCTATGTATCATTTATTTTCTCCCTAACCATTTTATTTCCCACTGAACAATATAATTAGTGGTAATGAATAAAACTTTTTCTCGGGCCTCCCTTTACATGTTTTAATGATAAAATGTATTTTACCTTTTTCTTTCTGAATGATCAATTTTTCTTATGTTATATGGGATACATGGCTAGCGAACCGAGACTTGAAATTTAACCAAGATTACCTTTGTGGGTTTCATCCTAGAGAGAATTTGGTATCTTTTCATTGAAATTTTATAATCATGAAAGATTAACTATGGTATATAATGTCTATGTTCGGACATCTCTGATCATAAAGTGTTGTGGTCTATATAGAGACTCCGAGAAAGAAAACCTGATTTAAATGAGAACCCAATATCACAGATTCACAGAACCTCACAGAATGGTTCATGTATTTTAGGTTCATAATGTATGAACCAAAGGGTTTATATTGTTTTTGGTCAAATATATTTTACCAAAAAAGTGGGGTTTCTATAGGAGGGACACACCCAAATGAAAAATGGAATAAGAATATGAAATCGTAATCATTATTTAATAGTGGGTATAATTCAAAATTGTGTAACATCAAAAATATTTGAATCCACTTAAATACTTGTGTTGTGTAAGGTGTAATTCATAACCTAATAATGTATAAATCAATGGGAAATGGGTACTGGTGGGAGTAGGTGTAAAATTAGTAATGGTGGAAACTTGTGCCACATCATTGGTAAATAGCTCCTATGGGTCAAGGGGGTATTTTTTCCAAGGAAAAAATATCCCCTATGAGTTACTTCACAAGCTCAGAGAAGATTTTGTAATCCACCATTTAATACTAGTGGGGCCTCTTTAGATCATTCAGTCCTTGTTACCAGTATTACTATGAAAGGAGAACCTATAGGTTTTTCTCTTGGTTATGGGATTACAAGAGGGGTATCTTGGGTTGGTGATGATTCATACATAATTTATTGAAGTAGGTTCATGGATACCAGAGATATTTAAGGAGGGTCGGATCCCCCTATGGGTTACATAATCATGTATTGAATATATTCTCATAATGAAGAGATATAACATGAAATTATTGAGTAAAAAAACTTAAAGGGGTGATTTACATAGTTTGATGATCTTATGTCAAGCAGTATAACATCATACAACAAGGAATCTATGGAATTTAATGTATATATTGATAAATTCCCTACAAGATCTTACATATATCATGATTTTTAAGTAAAAGGGGTCTTGTAGATGAATAATATCAAATGACTTAAGAGGTAATATATGGTATAATTTGTTGTGTAGTTTAACATCATGTGACCAGGATTCAACTCTCTAATTAGTGAATTTAGTGAACCTTAGTTATGTTATTCAGAGTGATTCACCAGGACCTCAAAGATCACTAGAGTGATGCATGGTGTTAGAAACAAGATATTGCTTGGAAATTAACCATGTGGTTTGAGATTGTGTGTTAAGGTAGAAATTAAAATGTGTGGGGAATTTTTATTCTTTATTTTATAAGAAATGTCTTATCAAGTGAATAATTTTTCATCTTATAGTATGCTAATAAATGTTAGAGACATTTCACTAAGAGTTCTTACACATAAATAGATCTCATGTAAGGGATTAAATCCAAGTGAAGTATGATACTCTAAGTAGTTTAAGGTCATGATGGTTGGATAGAGAGGTATACCTTTATTGTCATCCTACTAGAATGATTCCAATCAATCTAATGACATGTGACAAGGTTGAAATTTCTCACAATTTAATGTCTTATGGCTAGGAATGGAGTCACTTTCCATGCATAGTTTTTAAATTGGTTTCACCTCTATATTTATCATCTTCAAATATGGGGGAATTATTTGTTGATTTATTTCCACCCAGACCTAGAATAAGGATCCATACATCACTACGTATCACATAAATATTGTAATAAATCTACCCATAGTTATTATATACACTTCCTTCATAGATATAGATAATGTGAAATAGAATAATATTGTATTTTACTATAACATAGAGTTTATAGGTAAATCTAATGTAAAATAAAGGGCCTAAATTAAAAGTTTATGGGGTTATATTTTTTAAGTATGTGTATCTGGGGTAAGGAAATGGGATTCAGGCATCACTACATATCCTATAAAGACTATAATCAAGTCATTCGCAGTTCTTATATATATCCCCTACATATATCTAGCTTATATTAAGGGAGGGGTAATTTTTAGTCATCATCTTGGTAGAACATGGTATTATGGTTAGTTAGAATTGGCATAACCATTAAATCCCAAAGAAAATAAAAGGTACCCCTATACAGATCAGGATGTCACATAAGGAAATGGAATTTTCATTTTTTATCCTTGTATGATATTGGAACTATAACCAGGAGAATATCCATAGATTACAACCAAGATAGGAGATCCATGTTTTCTTATGAATTTTTAATTTAAACTTATCACAAATTTACAAATATGGTTCATATTCCAAGAACCTTCACATGGATCTAGCTCTCATGTGGGTAATGGGTCATATTCCCAGAACCTTCAAATGAATCTAGCTCTCATTCAGGTAATGGTTCATATAGGATGGACCACTCAAAGTAGTTTAATTTCTTTCTAGATAGATCCTCATTTCATTCATTTTATCTTTATGTGACTAGGACTCTTATGTTATACAGTGTAGGTTCAAGTGATGATGACCTATTTCCACACAATTTATTATCATTTAGTAAGGATTAAAGTTATGTAGTTTAATTTCATATGACTAGGACATTGAAAAAAATGTAAGGATTATGAAAATTATCTTTAGAGATTATTTAAAAAGCATCATGGAATTTATAATAATTATACATGGATTCTATATAATATATTTTGTACAGTATGATGGAAAAAACCAAAGTATTTTTGATCCTTTTAATCATGGGAAAATGGATGAAGTAAATCAAATATTCAAATGTTTGAATATATGGTGATGGAATAGTGACTAGTGGGAGTAGGTAAACCACTATTAATGGAAGAATCTAGTGTCTCACAAATTTATTAATTAACACATGGAAATTAAAGTGATCCATTCATCAATGAACAAGACATCCCCTATCAGTTACATCATAAGATCAAATTCAACCATATTATTCCCCATCAATTCCTTGTGGGGTCCTTTTAGATCAGGATGTCCCTATTGCTAATAATTCTTTGATAGTTTAAAATAAGATAATGTTTACTCAAGGATCATAGGATTCTAAGATAATGTGTGATCAAGGTGTTAGGTGATTTAGATATAGAGTGGTATTCTATATCATGTATTGAAGAGGGAACATCCAAAAAGTTTTGTAATAGTACCTAGTTGTGCTATAATAAGCTAGACTAGATATTAGATTAGGAGAAAAAAAATTTGATTCCAAGGGAGGGTATTTTAAATATCACAAGTTATAAATTTTCCCCTAAGGTGTAATAGGGTAACTTATCCATTAAATGAGTAGTTTATGTCTTACGGGATAGAAAATGTGCTATATAGGTTAAGGTTATACGATAAGGACCACATGTCATGTATTTTAAGAATATAAGACTAGGACCATCAAGGGGTAAAGTTTAAGGTCAAAAAACATTGAACAAGGGTTTATGATGTTGTAAGATAGTCATTTATAACCATTTGGGATCACCAATAGGAATAACCAACTAAGGCTTTAGGTCATCACTGAATATGAATTCCAAGAAATAAAATGTTCTAAGAATATGATGTCATAATCTTTCTTTGAAATTGGGTAAAATGAATAATTGTGTAACATCAAGGGTATTCAAATCAATTTGAATAGTTGGTTCATGGGATCTATAAATCATAACCTAATAATATCTGATTTAGTGATAAATAGGGATGGGTGGGAGTAGGTGAACCATTAGTAATGGTAGAATCCAATGTCTCATATGATCACAAAATAGATCATGGGGTCAAGGGGGAATTTCTTCTTGGACCAAAGAATCATGTATGTGTTAATTCACAACCTTTTAGGAAATTGTGATATTCACCACTAAGTCATAGTGTAGTCCCTTCATACTATTCATCCCATATAACAAATATTTCTAAAAGGGAGAACCAAGAGAAATGATTCAGGGTTATGGGATTATAAGAGAAGTATGTATACTCAATGAATTGGTTGGTATTAACTCCTATATCAGAGAAATGAAGTTTTTTCATGGAGAATAATATATTCAAAAAGGTTGTGATCACCCAAAAGGTTACACCACTATGTATTGATAATATTATTAGGGAGAAGAGATATAAAATGAAATTATTAAGTTTTTTATAAATAAATGATCTACTCAACAAGAAGATCTAAAGTTGTGTAGTTTAATATCCTACAACTCAGACTTGGGTGTCCATGGTTTATGGTCATACAATAAGGAAATAATGTTGTGTAGTTTAACGTCATGTGATAATGAATCAACTATGGATCATCCTAGGATATGAGATCCAAGTTTCACCACATATCATGGGTTATAAGTAATCAAGCCACATGTTATTCTTAAAAATTTCATCTCCAACACCAATCGAGCTCACATGTAGAATAAGAGAAATGTGGTTTCACCTTATCACATTGACATTAAGTGATAGAGAAGAGTTCAAAACCCAATGGTGAAAGGGGGAATTATCATACCTTTTCTTTCTGATGAAAATATTTACCGTTGGTCCTAGGATATATGATCTTGGAATCACTACATTTCACATAACATTGGAATCAATCTACACATAGCTCTTAAAAAAACTCTGTACATAGATCTAGCTCAATACAGAGCTGTCAAGGGACCCAATTTGGGTGCGAGAATAACCAAACACTTAGAATTAATTCTTGAAGGTGGGGATCATCTTAATTAAAAGTTGTATTTTTAAGATTACTCGATTCGGTAACATATGGGTTATTACTTCTTAGAAAAGGTTCCTGTAAAAAAACTCTATACGAAAATATTCCCACATAGATCTAGATTATATTTGAAAGCATTGAAATGGTTGTGTCATGTCACTAGGACATAAACGGAGGAACCTAACAAAACCAGAGAAGTTAAATAACAAGGTAATTTGTACATTATTGCATGGGATTATAAGTGGGACCCATTTTTCTAGTAATATTCTTACACTGATCAGACTCTCATGTACGAAAAATGGGCTATTGAGTGTAGGCCTCTCTTAGTAGTTTATGGTATTATTGGATGGGTCATATGTGTTTTGTATTTTATAATCATACATCTAGTATGTAATGTTGTGAATTTTAATATCATGTGATAAATACTTTGTTTTGTGTAGTTTGTATTCATACAGAAATGACTTTGGTCTCCCTGGTTTTGGGTAAGATGAATCATGATCATGCTAATTGGAATGGTCAACTAAAATATATAAACTCGCCTGAGTCATGATTGGGGTTATAAATTGAGTAATATTATAATATTAACAAAACCATGCAAGAGTGAATAAATGGTATTGACATGAACCATTCAATTTAGTTTCATAAGGTAAGGATGTAGAATCTCATGTAGTTTGTAGTCATATAATAAAGAATTTTGATTGGTTTCCCATGGATATTATCTTCTTGTGAATTGTAAGAAACTTATCTTGATGATGAGTAAATAAAAGTCCAAACATGAATAATTTAAAGGTCAATAACAATGAAAATGTGATTTAATTTTAAATTTTTATATGGTTGGACCCATTTTAATAATTATGGGAATAACTACTTAACTTATAAGTATAGGAATTAATAAATGCATAATTCTAAAATATTTTGGTGCACGAGGTCCTTAAGAAAAAACCTTATATGAATAGAGGTGGATTAAACACCAATATGGGGATATCTTTCTAGTCATTGGTTCATATATGAACATATTCCAGAGCTTCCTATGTTGATTAGAATCATACATAGGATAGGGATCATTTTCATCTAGACACACTCTATTCTTGTGAGGCCTCCTCTTTATAGATACGAAACACGAATAAAAAATTGGGATCCATGATAATGTTAGTCCATTATAAAATATTGACTAGGTTGAGGATGTGTTGACACTAGGGTAAAAGGGGGGAATTCATTATTATATATTTTGAATTTGTGGCTAAGCCTTGATCCAGATATCTATATGTCACTATGTATCCTAGAGTAATTTCAATTAATCCACATGTGGTTCTTTGATATAGAATTCCCCATACTTATTTGGACTACATATGGGGAGATTTTATTTTTCTATTTTGAAAAAGGGTCAAAATAAAGAGTGAGTACCTTTAGTGTCATATTGGACCATAGTAGTGAGATGAAACTAAATTAGTAATGGTTAAAAGATCAATAGTCCTATTGAACCCAAACAAAACTGTTGTCTAGGATTAATGTAAATATTTTAATTCTAATGAAATGGAGTGTTTCCCCAATTAAAATCAAGTTCATTCATAGTTTATAGAATAATTTTTGTTTTTGGTTAATTTAGAATAGACACCTCCAAACCATTTAAGGTCATATTAGATGGACCAAGGATTTTTTGAATTTTGACATCACACATCATGGAATTTATATCATATAGTTTAATGTAAAGATACCAAGACTAATTTCCCTGTGTATGAATAAAATTCACCTCAATCATGCTAGTCAGATTGACTTTTTAGGTCCTCTATGCTCACATGATCCATTCTCAGCATGTAAAATAAGGGAAAACAGGGAAATCAATTAAACTAATCAAGAGTGAATTATTGGGAACAAATTGGTGGATTTAATTTCTTTTGAAAGTAGGAATATATCCAAGAATTTTAATCTCATGGAGGTACTTGGTTAAAATTGATGAAAATTCATTATTGGGCCTAGGATGTGAGATCATGGAATAACTAGGTATCTCTCAATATGGGAGTCTAGCCACCATATTTCTTATATATGGTCCCTACATAGATCTTACTCTAACATATTTATGGGGGAATTTAATTTTCTACACATATATAGATTATTTCTTGTGAATTTCTAATAAATAGGCGTCCCAGATTGAGAAGGAAGGAAATATGATGTGGATGGGGTCTAAGGGTAAGGATAATGTGAGATAACTTTATTCATGTATAGGGTTTCTAGAGAAAAGATTTCATGAGATAGTAAAACCATACACTGAAATCCTTATCTGTAGATCCATATCATATGTAAAAGGGATGGAATATCCTGCAAAGTGATCATATTTCAATCAGTTTAACATAATTTGATGAGGAAAAAGGCACTATGTATTTTAAGGTATTATATTCTAGTCCAAAATTGCGTATTTTAACATCATGTGGTGGGACATTTTTATCATCACGAGACAATGCCAAGTGATTTATATGGAAATTTTTCATGCATTTTTTGTTCTTACGAAAAGGACCATGATTATATAGTTTAATTTATTACCGTGAAAACATTAGGCTATGTAGTTTAAATTCATAATGATTGGATTATGATATCATACAGTTTAACATCATGTAACTAGGATGTGTACCATGCATTTCAAAATAGTGGTATAAAGACTTTATTTTGACACAACTCATCAAGAGGGATTCTTTTATTTTTGAGTGTGGATGACTTGCATTCATGTTTTATTAGCCTTTGTATTATTTTACTCTATCAACCCTTCATCTACTTAATTCTAGATCCAATCCTTTAAGATGAATAATTTTTTGATTGTATGTTCTAAAAATCTATAGTAATCAAAATAATCAGATTATACATCATGACTTACTTGGTGGGTCTCTAAATCCTTCTAAAATTGAGAAGTTCATGCTATAGTGAACATGAAAAGTATGAAACCACATTCTTATACATAAAGGAATAAAAATTATTTCATCTATTATTGATATATGGTATACCTATATTATTTTTAATAGATTGTTTGTTCTATTCAGAGTGATCACATGAAAAAAATTATATTTGGGTTTCATTGGCTCCAATATGACCTCATCTATCAACTTCAAAAGAAAATCCTTAAATATGAATCACTTCATGGATATATTCCCTATAAATCTATGGTAGAGGAAGTAATTGGAATGTTCACTCAAATATACCTATTTATATCTCTTAATTATTTGATGCATGATCAAATAATTTTCCATGGAATATGAAAAATATTTTGAGACATGTTCCGGTTGGAAGGAATATTCCTTTCTTCATCTTTCTTCAAAAGATGTATGACAACATTACTTCCCCTTCATGTATTATATACCTCTATTTCTATGGGTCTGTGTCTGAATTTGGGATCTAGGATACAATTTCCTGGTCATGATAAAACTAGAGGTAGATGTTAGAGAATTGTATGTCCCATACATTAATGATGTCTCTCCAATATTGGAGAAATCTTAATCTTCTAAAAATACTATAGAAACAACTAGGGTCAAATAATTTCTGGAATAAATTTGATAAGGGGGTGGAAAATATAGAAATACCCCTAGCCATATGGGTTGGGGTACCAAAAAATATGAAAAGACCCTTAACCATATTGGATGGTGTATTTCAATACATGGAGGACCTATACATCAATATGTGGAATTTTTACCACAGAGAAAATGAACTAGAAGAAAATATATTGTTATTCCCAAAAAATAATTATTTTCTCGATGAACCTAAGAAATCTATTCTTTATCAAAGAAAGGATTGTAATATTCTAAAGGGATGACAAGAAAAAGACATGAAGTCACCCTTTACTTTTTTAATGTTGGTATGTGGTCCTAGTCTTAAGTAATAGTTCTCATCTACCCTAGACAGACTCTCCATTTGGATTCTGTTGTATAGATTACTAGGATAGAACACAACCTTACTTTCATCTTCTTGGTCCAAACATCAATGGAAATTTTCATGGTGAATAGGAGATATCTTAGAAATTTCCAAGATAGTTTCCTAGAAATGGTGGACATCCTCTTACACCTCCCTAATATAAGGAAGATAGGTATTATTGTGCTTTAGTGAAAGTCACCTAAAGTGGTTGGATGTAGTGACAGGGGCCACCTTCTTATTTGCAGCTAGTCATAGGAAAGATGAACTACATGTCTTCAATACCTGGAGGATTTCTTGAGTTTCTTTCAATGTTAGGATAAATTCATTGAGAAGGTACTCCTAGACATGAATATTCACCAACTTGAACTAGAGGTGTTGTATTAGTGATAGCGTGCATTAGAGATGTCAGTAGTGTGTTATCTAGTTATCTATAAAAACCTCAATTGTTTTATAAGAGACATCATTTCAAATATACATGGAGTTCATTAGTTTATTAGGTTATTCCATTTAGATTTTTGGGATTCTTGAAGGTATTAGATGACTCTCAAATAATAATATCATAAATTGAGAATCATATATATGATTTCATGGTCGATCAATCACATTTATAGTTAAAGGAGAGAAAATTGGTCCTTTTCTATAAATGAAAGGTTTTGAATAATTAAAAGTTTAATGTTTGGTTCCCCATTTTTTTGTGGAACACACAAAAAAATGGCCCGACGTGTATAGAAAATTGATCATATTTTATATTTTCATAGGTTTACATTGTTGATGGATTCATATTGGGTTCACCAATTTTTTTCTAGAAGTGTTCAAACCTTACCTCATTTTGAGCCAATGCATAACTTCTTTATAAATTTAGTAAGTAACTCATACTTTACTAGTAACTTCTTATAAAATTTGTTGGTAGATAGGATGGGAGGTAAGGCTCACCATACCCTTTTTATGGGGGGGTTATTTACTACTCTAAGACTGTCTTATATATTCAAGATATATTCTGGAATCCATCCAAAATACCATTGTGGGACTAGTTACCCCTATTCCTTCGATCTGATCAAAACCATGTATTCATGTCATTAAATGAATGTATTAAAGTCTCTCAATAATTATCTTATTAGTTCATGAGTCTTTGTCTTATATCCACAATTGGTCACTCTATAGTTTAACATTATCCAGGGAGGAGATTAGTGTTTTGGAGATGGGATTGAGCCCATGAGATGGGTTCTAACGTATCCTTGTGAAGAGAATCCGAACACATGTATTTTAGTTCTACTTAATGGGACACATAATAACATTTAACGTATGTTGTAAAGACCTATCCATGAATTTTAACTTCATTTAGTGAGGATGAATAATCGAAAGGTTCCTCGAACTGGTTGGTGGGTGACTTACACATGTTAATCCCTTTCTGATCCACCCTTTCTAATGGTAAAATGACACGATGAGGATATAATTTGGTCTTGAACCTTATATGAGGCTCGCATAATATTTCTAATTTCAATCTACAAGGTAATATTATGTTTGTCACATAATAGTAGAGGTACATTTGGAAATGTTGGGTTTGAACCTCAAAGAGGTTTCTTATGTCTCCAGCAAACAAAAGGAATTAAATCTCATGTATTTTTATTGAAATAATTTAATTTTATATAAAATTAATAGTACATGAATCTTAGAATCATTTTTAATGGTTGTTTGTTACATAGTTTAGAATCATACATCTATGACTTTAAGGTGGTCCATCTAATGTGTATTAATATTGCTAATAGAATGATCAACTAAACCTCTAATCCCATGTAAGTCATTCTTGGTGTGAGAAAAAAGATATAAAATATCAATCATGTTTAATTAGAGTAAAAAATAAGGAATTTAGTGGGTCTTATACATAAAATTCCCTTGTTGGATACCTATGTTTCAAAAGGGGGTGATAATGTGAGAAAAGGTTTGGCTCATGCATGTGCTACACTAAGATACCCAACATGGTGGGTGAGTCAAGTAAGGGTATGATTTGTGGGATTATACCTAATTGGATGCCCATATATAATAACAATGAGGAGTATATAAACCCATGGTATTACATAATCAAGGGGAGTATATCAAATCAAGGTAAATTATGAAACTAGGATGAATATATTGACATGAGGTAAATAATGAAATCTAAAAGGAGAATATCAACATAAGGTAGATTTTTGGGATTTACGCATAGGAATCACTTGGAAGTACCTAACTCGGCTAGGGACTCGAGTGAAGGAATAAGGATTAGGGATTACACCTAATAAGAGGTCCAATTAAGATAAACCAATTGAAGCATCTGATCTCATATCATGGTGTTTGATGAATCCAAAAAGATGAATCTCAACTAAAAGAATATAAGGGATTACACATGGAAATACCTTGTTGGAAAAAATCACTACTAATGGTCCATATGGGTTGATTGTGTTTTTTGAAAAAATTTCAGGTTTCTGATGAAGGATGGTTGTCAAAAAAAGGTGTAAAGAGTGAGTGTAAATGTATGAACTGTTCTTGTAAAGTGTGAATCACTTACCTTATCCCATGGAGCATGAATGTATATTCTGATCTCATGAAGTGTGAATTTTTTAACTGATCTCTTGGATATCAAATTTAATTAATGTTCTCATAGAGTAGTCATACAAATCACTACTTGATTATCAAAATATCTCATAATTATTTCATGCAAAGAACACATGGTTTTAGTTTATCTCATGAAGAGATCACGTGAAGTGAAAAAAGAATAAAATATAGAAATGAAAGAGGTATCTCACGGTCATTTGATATCACATTACCTAATGATTATCTTTGGATCTTACAACTGGGTCACATGAAGTGCTGAAAGATAATGGCATTGGTCACATGGTTGTCTTTGGATCTTACAATAGGATCATACAAATCTATTGAAGACAATGATGATGATCATGAAAAGAAAATTCAACAATCAGTAGGTGATTAAGTGAAGTTCTTTTGATATGTGGTTAGTGATCATATAGTGCGGTCACAAAAATAACGTAACGAGGATCGATGAGGTAGATGAACAGATGGGTGACCACAATTTATTGAGTTAAAGTGGTGGATTTATGTCTATAAATACCCCCTAACCTATCCTTATGATATTAATAACTTTTCTAAAGTTTTTTTTATATAAAAAACATATTTCATGTGACCTGATCAAATTCTTTCATTAGAGTCTTGTGATCCATATAATTAGTATAAAGTCTTGTGAAAGGTTCTCATTAGCCACATGAACTAAATAAGGACTCAAAAGCCACTTGTTCTAAACATGGTCCCATGATCTATGTGATCTGAATAACGTCTCATGATCTGCATGATCTAAATAATCCCTCTCAATTCACTTAAATAATAGAAGGTGTCTCATGATCCTCATGAACAAAATAGAGTCTCACGATGGAGTCATGTGATTTGTGTGATTTGAAGGTTGACTCACAAAGGGATCCATGGAGGGTTCCTATACAGGAGCGTCGTGCAAAGGTAGTTGTCATATTATAGATTAAACAAGAGAATAAATACACACACAAGTGTGAATTAACTCATAACTAATTGTAAGGAGATTCTACTAGAGTCTTAGTGAGTTCACTTGAGAGAGAGAGAGCAGTGAGATTTCATGTTTTTATTGGTTGTAAACCATGAGGGATAGTGGTTACACTCCAAAATGTGTAACATTAGTGAGATTTACAAGATTTGGTAAATTGGAACATTGACTTTGCATTATCATTTTATGTATCCCAATGAGGGAGAACCAAGTTAAATTTTTGTGTCTTGCGCATGCATTAATTTCCATTTTTATTTTGAAATGGAAAAGACAGAAAAGGGATCTTTTCTAATGGTGAAAAAAGATCTAAAGAGATAGTTGTTTTGATTTTAATACTCGTATTTACCCCATCCTCCCCCCCCCCCTCCTAAGGTATTTAACCTAGTTAGTAAAACCATTGGAATCAGAGGAAAATTATAAAATAATTTTTTTTCTCTTAGTGGATTCAATGTAATTTTTTGATAAAAAATGGATTCTAGTCATTGATGGATACAATTCCTAGCTATGGAAGAATATGGTGAAAAAATACTTGTAATAAATATTTATATATGTATTTATAGGTGTGGAGTATGGAATATTTTATAGTATGTAAGGTGGAGTTTTATCAAAATCATACTTCGGATAATTCGATGTTTATTTGAGAGGAATAAATGCCTTAGGAGGAGCTTTATCAAACAGAATTTACACTAAGGTGATTTCATGTATTTCATCTCATTCCATGTGGTAAAAGCTACTTAATATCTATGAATGTGATTCAAAAATGTAGAAGAAAATTTATAAGTTCTTTGGAAAAAATATAAGGATCTGAGAATACATCCCCAATGAGTCTGTAGATACATTATTTGAATAATAAATGCTATAATAGAAGAAATGTGATGCCTCAAAGAAATTATTGAAGATGTAAATATTGTAAGTTCATTTTGAGAAGACATCTACCTCGGTTCATGAAAAATTTATCTATATTGAAAGATAAAGTTCTAAAGGAGGTAAAATTGTATAGATTATGCATTACTCCTATCATATATGAGATGAGAAATAATTCTAATCAGTTTTTGGAAAAGGGGAAATCTAAAGAGTTGGTTTTGAACACTATAAATAAGATCACTACAGAGGATAGTTAGGAATAAGAAGTGGTGGATTAGGTCATCTCCTTCCTTTTTTCAAATATATGAAGAGGAAATGGAACGTTCAAATGGAAACTTCATATAGAATGCTTTAAATGTTAAAATATAGGACATCTTGTAGAAAAGTTCCCCAAGAAGTTCCAAGATGAAGATGGGGATAAAGTCTAAATTCCTATGAAAAAAATCTTCAGCCTATGATAAAGGTAAGAAGAATGTTAAGAAAAAAAAATTCAAGAAAAATAATCTTCCTTCATAAGAGAATAAAAATTATAAACAAACTAAGGTAGAAGAAATGGAAGACTATAAGGATCATGAAGAAGATGATATGGTGATATTTGTGGGTAATTCCCCTTAAAGGAAATAAATTTATGGTTATTATGGAGGTTTTTAAGTAAGAGTTGACCTTCAGGTTTAATTATAAGTCGTTCTTCAGAAGATAGATTTTTTGAGAGAAAAAAAGAATGAAGACCAATATAGTCATTAATGATGCCATAGTTTATATGCAGTAAAAGGAAGATGAGAACTCTAATATAAAGGTTGAAATTGAAAATCCAATATCTAAAAATATAGATAAATTAGATAAATTCATTGACTTTGAACTCAATTTTGAATAATTGACCAAAGTTTTCAATGGTAAGACTAACACAATAAAAGATAAAGTCAAACATATTGAAGAACTTGAGGATTAATTTTTTATCCTATGAATAATGGTGAAGGATTAATAGAAACTCTTGACTCCTGATTTTATTTTTGGAAAGCAGACTCCACATGCAACAGAATAGATGAAATACAAATTTGGAGGTCCAGAAAAACATAAAAAAAATATTATAGAGAAGAACATGAAAAATTAAAATGAAACTTCTAGTATGAGAGTTTTGAGAAAATATAAAGTAGTAATGGATGGTTTTAGACCAAAATATACCACTCATAGGTTTAATATTGATTTAGGTATGAATTATAATTAGAATATTCAGATAAATCAAGGGATAATAAGTGGTGCAAAAATGATGCACATGAAAAAACATCATTTCAGGTGTTATTTATTCTGAAATATGAGACCTTATAAAAATATTTGTTTCACATCCAAGAGGTATCAACATGAAAAAATTCAATAGAGGAATCCGTTTAGAGTTTAGTATTCTAAGAATTACTTGGATGGTCATTTTTTTCGTGGATGATCTGAACACATGGTCATATATTTCTCATCAATATTGCATAAGAATGTACTGAAGAAAAACCAAATGAATTTCATAGATTACCCCAAGGGAAAATCAAATGAGCTAATAATGAAAATTCCATTTTCATATTTTCAAATGATTGTGTACTTTTGTTCTCATAATAAGATAAAAAAAATCAGTTTGAATCAATTTTAAATCCAAATGCATGGATCAAAAATAAAAGAGATGAAAAGGTAGTGGTTAAAGATATTTTTTAAAATTATTATATTACACTATAATATAGATTATTAATAGTGGATACACATTCCATATTATAGGAAATACTAATCTAGTTATAGGAATTCGGTATGACAAGGATGGTGACATAAGATTTGGAAATGATGAAGGCATAAAGATCATTAGCTTGGGGAAAACTTTGTTTGGGGAAAAGGATATGATACATTAGGATGTATTGGTTGTTAAAGTTCTTAGTAACAACTTTATAAGTTTCTGTCAATTGCATGACTCAGGACATGATATAAGCTTTAGAAAAAAGTTTTGTATCATCAATGGAAAAGATAGAGCAGTTGTTATGTAAGGAATTTTCATAAAGGGGAATCTCTACCTTGTGAGTGGATAAGAATACATGTTTCTTATATAAGGAAAAAAGAAAACCAACTATGGAATAAAAATCTCAGTCATATGATCCCATCATCCATGGAAATTTGGTAACATTTGATGTTGGTCGATATCTCTCAAAGTTAGCACATCATTGTACTCATGTGTCCAATACTTTTAAACATATAAGATTACTTCTAAGATGTATAAGGATAAATAGAAAAGTCCCAAAAATGTTCTTAAACTAATTTATATTGATTTATGTGGAACTATTTCACTAATAGATATTGATGTGAATATATACTATGTCCTTTTCATTAATTATTTTAGTATAATGAAATGGGTATCAATTATCAACCAAAATTTTGAGGTGTTTAGTTTCAAAAAACATTATCAAAGGGAAGTTGAAAATATATTAGATAAAAAGATCTAGAAGTTAAGAACTAATAATAGAATAGTATTTGAAAATAGCCAAGGGGGGTTATCTTGATAAATAAGGGATAACTCACCATGTTTCAGTTGTAATATCTCCACATCAAAATGGAGTGGTATAGAGATGAAATTGAATTTTCAAAAACATGGAAATAATGATGATTCTATAGAAGGACGTTCAAGATAAGTTTTTAAATGAAGAATTATTAATATTATTCTATGTTTTTAATAGAGTTGTATTATGTACAAAGGAAGAAAATACTTCATACAATCTATGGTATTGAAAGAATCTAACATTCATATACTTTTTATTTTTTAGGAGTAAGTTTTTATTCTCAATAAGTTGAAATTTAGTAAGTTTGAATCCCATAGAGATAAACGAATATTTCCCAGTTACATAGGAATAATCATATCACATATATGATTCAATAATTAGTTGGGAAAATTTATAGAGATCAATGATGTTTTAATGGTGGAAAATGAGTATAATATTCAATGAATCCATGAACATCCTCTAGAGGATAGTGATAATGAAGTGAGAATCTCAGGGGGAGAAAATATCTGAGGTAGATTCACATGATGAGAAGAATAAGCCTATAAATAATCCATATATCTGAGATGAAATTGATAGGAATAATATCATTGGGGATTAGAAAAATCTGGTGTAGATGAGAAAGATGAAGACTCTACAACAAGCATATTTCTTACCATAGTAGATACATTGTGTTTCGAATATGATTCAAGATACAAGATTAGGGACTAAGAAATAAAATGATGAACTTCATCAAATAGAAATAGAATCAGATATGGGAGATTTTTTCGAGGCCAATAGATAAGAATTTCATCATGACCAAATGGGTTTTTCATAACAAGATGAATAAATATAGAACACAAATTAGAAAAAAAATACAATTAGTATGGAAGGGATACTTCATGATAGAGGGTATTAGTGTTGATGAAACATTTTTACCTATTTCAAGGATGGATACAATTAAATTATTCTTAGTCATAACAGTACACAAGAAATTAAATGTTTTACATATGGATGACAAGTCATCATTTATGAATGTGGTTCTAGAAGAAGAAGTTTATATTGAACATTTAGATGTTTTTGTCATTCATGAAGATGAGAAAAATGTTTTTTGGTTAAAGAAAGCACTATATGGGTTGAATCAGGAACCAAGAGCATGGTATTCATGACATGATCATTATTTGAAGAAGCTATGTTTCTAGTGTAGTGGATTTTATTATAATATTTATGTCAATAATGAGAGTAATCAAATGATAATTGTTCTAGTATATATTAATGATATAATGTTTTATGGATCAAATAAGGAAGAGTGAAAATGTTTACAAAGTTCATGAAATGATATTTCTAAATGTTAATGATTGGTGAGATAAAATTTATCCATGGTTTATAGGTAATTCTAGGAAGAAATGTGACATTTATTTATCTGTAAAGATATTCTAAAGAGGTTATGAGAAGATTTGTAAGGGAAAATTCCAAATAAATGAAAACTATAATTTCTACATGGATTAAATTTTCAAGGGATAATGAAGGAAAAGTAGTCAATATCACTGAATATAGATATATCATTGGTAGTCTGTTATACTTAATAAAGATATGTCCTGATGTTTTTTTCCACATGGCAGGCGGCACAGTATCAGAGTAATCCCAAAGAATTCCACTTACTTATAGTAAAAAAGAATAATCTAGTATATTAAATGTGCGGTGGATTTTATTTTACTATACAATGAATGATATAAACAAGAGTTATTGGGATTTACATATTCATATTATAATGGTTTAGTAGATGATCGAAAGTCAACATTAGGTGGTTAATATCATCTTTGTGGGATACTTTTATATTGGATAATCAAGAAAAAAGATTTCATTTCTTTGAGAACCTTAAATGTTAAATATATTATGGCTACTCAAGATTCAATGTAGTAATTATGGAGGAAGTAGTAGCTCGAAGATATGGGACTTGAAGTGATTTATATAATCATAATTCATTATGATAATTGAAGTGCTATAAATATTAGAAAAAATATATTCAATCACTCAAGGATAATGCACAATAAAATCAAATATCACTTTATCAACTATAATTTGGACCATTTCCTTGTGAATCATGAGTATGTGCCTACTGAATCACATGTTGCACACATCCTAACGAAGGCCTTACCTAGAGAATAATTTGAAAAGCATCAACTGGCTCTTGGGGTTTACTCGGCTACCCACATGTAAATAGTGTGGATGTGGGACCCACTTCTCCCTGAGGTATGTTGTAATTTCCCATATATATTGATATGTATTATTTACTGTGTTGCATACTAAAAAGAAGTGACCTTTGAGATCATTTATAAAGGGGTTGAAAATTTATTGATCAATAAAGGGGAAGAAGATGATAGAGGGATAAGTGGGATAGGGGGAATTTTAAATATAATGATTCTAAAATTGGACTATCAATGGAGAATAATCATGAAAAGATGTTTCCTTTAGGTTTATTATTCAATAAGTAGACATGTGTGGGTTACGAAGTGATATCAAAAGGATGATATTGTTCTATCTATTGGTGTTGAGAAGGTTTTTGGTAGATGGTTTGAGAATGAAGTTATTCATCAATGAACATTTGATGATACTCTTGTTCTCACACCAGTCTTTACTAGTGGGATAAGAGTACATATTAAGGAATTCCTTGATCTCTATATGGGGTTTCATAAGGTAAAAGTTTTTGGATGTTCATCACATGTCAACATGTTTGTTCTTAAAATTTATAAGTGTTGTCAACAAAACCAAGGTGGTATTGTTGGGAAAATACCTCTTAATGGTGATTCCAGTTTGATTATGTTTTCTGTAAAGGTTTGAGGTTGTTGACAAATGGTATTTATCAAAATAGGCACGAAGAGTGAGTATGAATGTTTGAACTGATGTTGTAGAGTGAGAATATCAAAAATGATCTCACAGAGTGTGAATGTATGAACTTATCATGTAGAGTGTGATTGTCTATATTGGTCTCATGGAGTGAAAAATGTTATAACAGATTTCATGGGGTAGTCACATGAAGCACCACATGATTTTCAAAAGAACCCATGGTGAGTTTACACGAATCATAGATGATTTTTAGTTCATCTTATAAAGATTCCACACAAATTTCATGAAGAAGAAAGGATGGAAATGACGTAGGTATATCACAGTCATTTGAAATCATGCAAGAGAATGATTGTTTTTGGATATTGTGATGAGGTCACATGAAGAATTGAAATATAATGGTTTTGGTCACATTATTGCATTTGGATCTCATTATGGGATCATGTGAAGTGCCTGAAGACAATGATGATGACCACACAAAGAACTTGTGACATGTAGCAGGTGATCATGCGAAGTGATTGTGTCATGCAGGATAATGTGTAGATATCACATGAAGCATGTAGGGATGATTATTAAGGTGGTGGAGTGGATGGCTAACCAAAATTTTTGGAGTTAATCTGGAGGATTAATGACTATAAATACCCCTAACCCATCCTTCATAAGTAAAGGATTTTTCTTAACTTGTTTGATTAGGAAAAAAAATATTTTCATGACTTAATAAAAGTATTCAACTAGAGTCTTGTGATCTGTGTAATTAGTATAAATTCTTATGAAAGGATATCACGATGGATACTTGATAAGTGAAGTATTTTTTTGGGTGATTATGTGCATAGGTAGACCTATTGACATCACATGATTTGTGGGAACTAAACAAGTTCACACAATCCATGGGATCTAAACTAGGTATCGTGATTTGTTTGATCTGAACATGGTATCGTGATCCACATGATCTGAAAAGGGTCTCATGATCTGTTTGAATAGAATAAGGTCTCGCAGAAGGGTATTACAAAGGGTGTTATGCACTAGAAATAGTTAGACCGATCAGAGTCATGTGATCTTGATGAATAGAACATAATCTCACAATGGAGTCACACGATCTGCATGATCTGAAGGGTGAATCATGAAGGGGTATTTGTGAGGGTCCTTGAGGAAGTGTCTCATGAAATTTTTTCTTTATTCTCATTGATGAAAGAAGATCATAAAGACACATATGAATTTTAATCAACTAAGAACTGATTTTATGAAGAGTCTATTAGAGGAGCAGTGTGTTTACTTCAGAGAGAAAGCAGTGAGCTTTCAAATTATAAATGGTTGTAAACCAGGAGACACAATGGGTCCACTCAAAAATTTGTAACAGTAGTGAACTTTATCAGATTTGGTACATCGGTACATCGACTTTTTATAATCCTTGAACATAATATATTGAGGATGAAATAAGTAAAATTTTTGTGCCTTGTGAATGTTTTAATTTTCATTTTTATTGTGAAGTGAAAAAGGTAGAGAATATAGTTTTTTCTAATGATGAAAAAATTTCTAAATATATAGTTATTTTAATTTGGCATACCCTGATTCACCCCCACCCCTATTAGTGTATTTAACCTAGTTGGGATAAAATATCTTGACATAAGAAAATATTATAATAAATTTAAAAGGAGGAATCTTGACTCAAGAAAATATGACAAAATAGAGAGGATGCGGGAAGGATGATACAGGAAAGATATTACACTAGGGCTTTGGGCTAGGTTTGTGGGCCACATGGCCATGGGCCTATGAGATATGTAATGGGTCTCTCTCTACCCATATATAAATAGGTCTTTGGTTTCCTAATAAAAATAGGTTTCGGCCATAAATTTAAAAAACAAACTCAAGGAAAATGAAGAAACTAGGAGAAATATATCGAATCATGTTAAATAATGAAATCCAAAATGAGAATCATGACTTAAGGTAAATGTGTGGGGATTACAAAGAGGTTCCTCCCATAAGTACCAAGCATTTTCAATGACTCATGTGAAGGAGAAAAACAATTGGGTCTTCCACCTAGTAGGAGTCTGAACACATGTGTTTATTCCTTTTCCTTTGAGGGGTTGAGAAAGATGGCCATGATGTTATTTTTGCATGACATAGAGGCCCTTGGAGGACATTGGACAGGTGGAATCTCCCAATTTCTCTTCAGGGGTTATTCGGTCACATAAATAAATAGGGTCCAGGTAATTGTGTGACTATGAGGGTTCTTGTTCTCATAATTTGGGGTGTTTTATGTTGGAGATCACCTATCCAGGTCATGTGAATCAGGTGAGTTGTGTGAGTGGCAGTGTGCACAAAAACATATTTCATCAATGATGTACATCAAGCTCATTGTGTGACTAAGGTCGAACGACATAGGGTGAATGATCAAAGGTGTATAATATGGGCCACATTAATAAAGTCACGTGACTAGGGTCACATAACTAGAGTCACATGAACAAGGCCACATGATGGAGCTGCATTAGAAATTCCAGCATGAAAACCATCTTGCATGAGGGTTATGAGAATAAAGGTGGTCCACATAAAGATATGTACATGAAGGAATCATGTGAAAACACTCCACATTACAAGGAAAAATGTGTTTCCCATCGGGTTTTCTTTCATTTAGTGGTGGTTTAAATTTCTATGTATTTTTCTGTCAGGAATCATTTCATGGTGGTTTTTTATAGCAATTTTTTATTCAGCAGAATTTCATTTATCAGTGGTTTAAACCGCAGCGATATGTTTAATGGTGGTTTTTGTGACTCTTTTTAAATCTTCATGAATTATATAATTTATTTATTTTTTATTATTTATTTTTTCATTATTTATTTACATAATTAATTAAATTATAATTTATTATTTATTTAACTATTACTTATTATTTTTTATTACTTACATATTTAACTTACCATGCATACATATGTCATATATTTCATGTGTAAATGTTGAATATATATGCACTGAGAGAGATTTGAACCCCTTACTTCTTGGCTATTCTGCAAAGACATTACCACTCCAACAAGCTCTTCATGGGGTGAGTAAATAGTATGTAATATATATATTAAATGATTGGGGGTACAATTACATTAAACACACACACCACACACACAGGCCGAAAAGGTAGGCCATATCCCCCCCAAGGGATATCTCATCCATCAATCCTTGTTTATTTAGTACATAACCCAAAGGCACAGTGGGTATGAAGCCCATTAAATTATAGCTTTGATTTATCAAATGAAAATGGTCTATTGTTCATGTATCAGATTCAGACGATGTTATCTCATCTAGGATCGATTTATTTAAAAATTAATTTAAAGCTTTGATTTCTATAATAAAAGGTATTAAACCCTAGAAATTGGTTGATCTTATCCCATGTTTAGCTATTATTCGGTGTTTTACTGGTTTCAAATATGTATCCCTTGGTCAGGGATTTTTCCACATATTATTTCCCTCTATGGAAATTAAAGGGCATGCTTGGAGCATAGGATCTGTAAGTTATAAGCTTGTAACTCTTTGGATACATGATGGAAATTTATTTTTTAACTTGAATGACTTCAGAGATACATACACTTAGGTATGGGTTATAATTCATGGCCCTAATTGGGTATTATGGCTTGCTGATATCTTATTATACATTGCCTCCATGATTGTAATTCCCATTATAATATATAATGAAACTTAAAAAAATTAGTTCTGGTCATTATGCTCATGTTTTGGTGGATATGGAGGTCATTGTTACATTGATCGATAGGGTTGTTTTCTCCACACCGAATGACGAAATATGCATCAGAATTGAGTATGATAAAATGCCGCTATTATGTAATTTTTTTTTCAAATTATTGGACACTCAGAATCACAATGTAGAAGAGATAAACATTGTTCTAACTGCCAGACCAAAGGACATGATATGTCACACTATCAAGGGAAGAAGAATCAGGAACATGACCATAACATGAGTGAACAAAAAAAAATACTTTTGATGCTACTGTCCCAAATCCTTTGGTGGTAAACTCCAATTTTAGATAGATAAAAATTGTTGTATCTATGGCGAATGACCAAATAATTGATATCAAAGACCCTTAACCAAATAATGGATGCACAACAGGTTATTCTCCAAAGTTTTTTTCCCTCTTCGATCAAATGGTTAGACCCCTCTGGTTTGTGCTAATTTTGAAAAATATAATCACTTTCCAGTTAATGGTGATTTTAGTAATGATATCTCATATCGAGTTTCTTTTAAATACATGATGTCTAGGGGTCATAAAAATGAAGAATATAATGAATCATTTGATTTTGTGGCTACTAAGGAACTCTCATCTTAGGAAGAGGTAGGCCTCAACTTTTGGAGAGAGCAGATAATGGTTCATGCTAAAAATATAAAGGGTAAGGATATGATGGTTGTTACTTTTTCTAAGAGGTATAAGGACAAAAGGGATGTTAAATCCTCTCACCAATATGCTCCTATGAAAGTTAGTGAAAAGGTTAATTTCCCAATGCATTTTCTTTCTACAAGACATATTTCTTTCCAAAAAACCTCTATTGGCCAGTCTTTTGACTATGAAATTGTTTCCACTTCTTCCCCCTGTAGAGAGGTTGCTTCCATGAAATGAATAGATGGAACACCTATTGATTATGCATATATTGGTATTAAAATCCTTTTGATGCATAGTCTATAGAAAAAACTATTCATGTAAAGGATAATCCTCCTGTCATAACAATATTACACTCTTCTTTATAGCTACTGGATGCTAATGTGGTCAGACCTCCTTGTCTTCCTTCCAATGAGTCAGCAATTTCTTTAATCTCTTTTGTTCAACATGAAACAGTCACTCCACTGGTTAAATTAAATGCTTGACTAACCATTTCACATTCCACTAGTTCTACTTTGAAACATGGACATGTTTCTAGATGAATGAGTACCCCGATGATTTATCCCTCAAAGTCCAATCAAGACTTGAAGACCATTTCTTTATATTATAGTGACACTAAAACCCATGCAAGATCACCTTTGACATCTAGGTCTTCCCAAAGAATAATGACACCTTTGTTTTTTGCTTCTTTGGTAATTCTGATTGAGGAGTCAAATAATAGAGGTTCATCTGGTGTCCTATTACTAATGTCACTCCTCAAACTCATAATGATAAGGTAAATAGTAATGTGTGAATTCATAATTCCTTTTATATACTTGCTTCTCCTAGTAGTGACGATGATGGGAAAGCAAATGATGGTTTGTCTAGATCTGAAGTCATGAGAGATGGTGAGGTGGCTGAGATTTTGGATGATGGTGGTGGGCTTTGGATGCAAATCAAGACTTGGAGGTGAGGACAACATCCTCACGATAGGGGTGGGAGGCTCTCGCACCACAACATGGGCAATCAATCTAGAGTGGGTGGATGAAATTTTGTTAATGTTTTGTGAAGTTTTCTAATCTTATATGTACCTCCACTATTTATTTTTTATTTTCAATAAAAGGGGTCTTTAAGCTCCAACCTTTTCAAAAAAAATATATAATAATTAATAAATAACTAATAAAAACTACTGAATAAATAAATAATAAATAATAATAAAATTTTATAAATATTATATAATAAATAATAAATAGATAATAAGTAAATAATATATTCATGATAATTAAAAATATAATTAAATAAATATTAAATAATAAATTAATAATAAATAATTAATAATTAATAATAAATGGAAATAAATATATTTAAATAAATATACATATAATGAAATTTATATAAATATATATAAACACACACACACACACACAAATATATATATATATAAACAAGTAAATGTAAATATATATAGAGCCTTATAATATATATAAATATACATATAAATAAATATATCTAAATATTTATAAATGAATATAAATATAGACAAATATTCATAAATACATATAAATATCCATTCATAGATACAATTGTATATAATTTTAAATAAATAATGATAAATATATGTAAATTATAAAGAAATATACTTAAATGTATACAACTATATAGAAATATGTGTGTGAGTGTGTGTGTCTAGTAGAAAATAAATCACCAAAGAGAGAAATACACACTAAATTTATCTCCATCAAATCAATAGGAATGTAAATTAATGGAATCATATCATAGTTGACCTAAATAGGAAAATGAAGACACTATAAACGAAGATGAAATCTCATTAAATGTTCAAAAGTCACGATATCTAAATAAAAAAACTCAGTTTTGGAGGCCTTTGGTGCCTCTTTAGACCTTAAAAAATTGTGACTAGGGTCCCCTTATGTCAAAATGGTGTATATATCATCACAGGATTTGATATGATATGTTGTAGAACCCAAAAAAACACTCAGATCAAAAAAATTAACTGTTTGAAATTGATGTTCGATTTTCAGCTTCTCATAAAAATATAATAAATATCATTCAATTAGTTATTACCTAAATATTATCTGATGTGATTGTTGTTCATTTCATATGTTTTGATTTGACTAGTTGTGAACCTAAAACGAACACCAGGATCAAAATTTCTAGTCATTTGATGTTGAATTTTGATTTTCAACATATATAAGAATTAATTTATGTTTCGGATAATTATTTACTAATAATTGTATATAATTAATAATTAACACATTATAATTAATTAAAATTATTAATAATAATAAATAAATGAATGTAAAAAATAAATAATAATTAAATATTACATATTTTTTATGATTAATTTAGCAACATTTGTATAAACAGCCATTAAAAGTAAATTTTAAAAAATAAAAAATATTAAAAAATATAAATTATTAGTTTTTTCTTAAAACCACTGCAAAAAAAATATAAAAATAATAAATAATTAAAAACACTTTTAGTGGAGGCTTTAGGAATCGTTGCAGAATTTTTTTTCAAAAATAGTTATGGGTGGTTTTGAAAACTAGCACAAAAAGTTGATGCGAAATCCCTTTTTTTGTAGTGCCACATGAGTGCTCTGACTAATACTTTTCAACTTAAATGAAACACATTAAGGGTGTTCATATAACCAAATCCACTGGAATATGGATGTGTTACCTTATGAGGGTTTAGCGATAAAATTATTGAAATGTTGTCATGATATCGTGTAATAGAGGTTGATCAAGAGATCACGTAATGGATGAATGGCCATGTGCTCACATGTGGGACTGAAGGTCAAGCGATCATGTGACCCATATTAGTTCAGACGATTTCATAAGTGTGTATATAGATGTGGCTCACATAGTTACCTAGAGATTCTCTCTGAAAGGAGTTTTTTATGGGTTTTTTGTATTTTTTTTAAATTCCACCAAGTCAAAAAAATCATCGCTATGTCAGAAAGGCGGCACGGGCCCTACCGCCTTTCAATTAAAAACTGCTTATTTTAAATATAATATTTTTTATATTTAACATTTTTGTTTTTGTTTTTGTTTTGTTTTATATATATATATATATATAATAAAAAATTTCTGTATAATTTATCTGCAATTTAATATCCAACAATATTATCATTAAAGTAGTTTACAATTCTGATAGAAACCTTCACCTGAAGCTCCCTTCTATAAGAGTGTTTGTCCTAGAAATCATTCTGCATTTTTATGTGAGATTTAGGTTCTCCCTTTCCTGCACAAAATTAATAATATAATATTATTAATCATTTTTAATCAATTAATAATAAATATTAAATACTAATAAATAATAATTAACTGTAAACGTTTCAAACTAAATATTAATAATTAACTAATTTATATTAATGATATTTTAAAAATTTTAACTAATACTATTTATAAGTATATAATAATATTATTAAACAAATTAATTTCTAAACAATCAATAACAAATAATAGGTTTTAATTAATTAGAAACTAAATATTATATAATAAATAAAAAATCATCCTTATAATAACAAAATAATAAAAAAAATATATATATAATGTATAATTATTATTACTAATTAGAAAAAAAAGAATAGTTTTAAAAATTTATTAGTAGTTAATGTTTATTAGAAATTAATATTTTTAAATATTAAATATAATTATTTAATTAATATTATTTAGTAATTAATATTAATTACCAACAGTTATTTAATTAAATATTATTTATTCATTATTCATTAATATTTTAATAATTTAATCATTTTTAATAATATTTATAAAAAAATAATATTTTTAAATATTTATCAGTAATTTTATAATAATAATTATTAATAATTATTAATTTATAATCAATAACATATAATTATTTAATTATTTAATTTTTAATTCATATTATTAGTAAGTAATTACATATTGTTAAATTTAAAATTAATTAATAAATAATAATTATATTACTATTTTCAATAATTAGTTACTACATAATAATTTTAAATATTTATTAGTAATTAACATTTTTTAGTAATTAATATTTATGATAAATTAATATTATTAAATATTAAATCATATTATTTAATTAATATTTATTAGTAATCATTGTTTATTTTCAATAATTAGTTAATTAATTAAAACTGATATAATAATAATTAATTAACAATTATTAATTTAATAATTTAATCCTAATTATTAATAATTAGTCACCAAATGATAATTTTAAAAATTTATTAGTAATTGGGTTACAATAATTATTAATAATTATTAATAAATTAATAATTAATTTATATTTAATTAGTTAATTAGTAGGTATTATTTTTAATAAGTAATTAAATAATTATTAATTAATAATTAATTAATAATAAATAATTATATTTTTTTAAATAATTAAAATAATAATTTTAAATATTTTTTAGTAATTCTTCTTAACTAGCAATTAATATCTATTAGAAATTAATATTATTAAATTATCAGTCATATTATTTAATTAATTAGTTACTAATTGTTAATTAATTATTATTATTAATTAATTAATTATTAAATTCTTATTATTTAATTAAATAATTTTTTTTAATTAATATTAATTAGTAAAAATTATTAATTAAAAAATATTATTTATTATTTAAAAATATTAATTTCTAATATACATTAATTACTAACAATTATTTAAAATTATTCTTTAGTTACTAATTAATAATAACAATAAGTATACACTATATATTTATTATTTATTATTTAGTTATTATAAAGATTATTTTTTATTGTTTATATATTATTTAATTTCTAATTGATTTAAACCTATTATTTATTGTTACCTATTTAGAAATTAATTAGTTTCTTAATAATATTTTCAAATAATAATTAATAGTATTAATTAGTTTATTAAAAATGATTAATAATAATATATTATTAATTTTGTGCTAGAAAGAGGGAATCTGAATCTCATATCCAAAATACAGAATGATTTCCATGGAAGACCTTCTTATAAAAGGGAGGCTTGGGTAAGGGTTTCAGTCAGAATTCCAGACTGCCTTAATGATAATAATGTTGGATATTAAATAGCAGATACATTCTAATGAAATTTTTTGTTATATATATATATATATAAACAAAATAAAATAAACAAATCTAAATATATAAAAAATTATATTTAAAATAAGTAGTTTTTTTGGATGAAAGGCAATAGGGCCTCCATTGTGTTTTGACTTAACCCATAGGCGGCAGGGCCACTTCCGGCTTTTTTACACAATTTTGAAAAAACATTGACCTAGGAACATTTAAAAAAATTGAAAAAAACCAAAAAAACTCATCTGAAAGTGGTATCCTTTGAACACCTCTGCTCGTGTGGTCACATGATGAACAATGACTGCAAATGGGTCCCATCATTAACGGTATTTCCCAATAATGTCTTGTGAAGGTTATGCGATGAAACATTATTTTGAATGCATGGTATTGGAAGCATTGTTTATTGACCGCTTACATGAAATGCATAGAATGCATGCATGGTGTCTTTTTAATGTGAAGATGATGACTTCTTATCCATTTAGATTATAGTAGACAACTAATCACTATATATGGCCAAACGCCAGTTTTCAAAAACCCTTACATGTTGAAGGATAATGTTCACAAGGCTAAAGATCTTATGTCTAGTATATGTTCGTGTATAATGTGGTAATATTACTTCATGCCTGAGTCATCCCACATTGGTTTCTGGCTCAACATGTCACTTTCATATAATCCATTATGCCTCATCAACACCTTGGTGATGTATCTAGGTCTTCTCTAGGCTTCACTCATACTTTTTCATTACAGAATCCCATTGTGTGGCCCATGTATGCGTGTGTGCACATGCCTACTTGTGTGTAGGATGTCCTTTATAAATACTCAAGGTTGGATAGATGGTCGGTTGAGGCTTAATTTTTTTAGTGAAACTCAACTCATTATTAAACAATTAAGTGTATTCCACCATATATAATGTCAAGGCCATATCCAAAATTCATCAATAATAATCTCAAATTCTTTCATACAAAAAATAAATTATTTTTTTACATGGGATTCTAACTTCTCAAATATTCATCATAAGTAATCCTCATATTAAATCATAAGAAATTATTAATCAATACTTCTTCACTTGTAGACAAAATGATTTCATCAAGATATCATAGTCACGTGTCATATGCATTAACAATAGTTCCCCAATCTCCACATGTTTCCTTCCATGGTAAAATGTGTGGTAGAAATCTAGGAATTCCCACACTGGTATAAGTTTTAGGTAAAATCTCACAACCTCCCAAGGCTCCCACATTATTGAATGGTTCATGTATGACCACTTCTCACCTAGGTCCACTCCCTCTTCTTCTCTTTTCTTTAAAACTATGGTGAAGGTCCTAGTTTATTAACTTTTACTTGTTCTTCTCAGTTTAATGACTTGAAGGTAACTCTAGGTTCAATACTTGAAATTCAAATCATAAATTATAAATTCTAATGTCTTATTTAATTCCAAATGTCACTCCCAATATCACAACCTCGTATGATCTTCAATCCTTGTTCATTATATTCTTCAAAATAGTTCAAGACAATATAAAAAATCCACCCCCAAATATGCACACAACACTCAACTTCATCTCCATCAAACCTGATCGCCAATGTCAGATATAATACATCTTACAAATTCAGAAATTGATCTTTAATATAATACTATGAAATGGAAACACATTCCTCTTCTAATTCTACTTCAAATATTTTCTTTTAACGGTGTAAAAAATGGCCTTTAACAATGCTCAAAAAGCATTTTTTTCCTCAACATCATTGAGGGGTCCCCTTTATCAGCATTTTCAATAGCACTAATAATGGTCTCCCTTTATCAACACTTTCAATAGTGCTGATAAAGGATCAACTTACAGCAATGTGTTTTTTTATAACAGCATATTGTAGAAAATACCTATAACCTATATAAAAATGTATAATTTGATTGAAATAAATTTTATATCATGAATACAAAAAAACACTACTATATAAATTTCAAAAATTGTTTCGTATAATTACGTTTACAATTATTATATGAAAAAAATTCAAAACATTAATTTTTCATCATCTTTGGCACCCGTGATCCCCTCTAAAAAAATTCCACCCATGGTATCAGTTGCAGAAAACGTCACCTCAACCCGAGAAAAATAATCCACCAATTTAATAAAACAAATATTATGTTATTAATACTATAAAGAAATAAATTAAACATTAATATGAAAGAATACATTAATAAAATTTCAATTTTAAATAATAAGACACACTTGGAGTTATATCAATCACACCATGCATTATGTTGAGGTGGTATTGATTATTACACATCAAAAATGAGTTTTGGATCATTCTCCTAATGTATCAAAACAATTCAAATGTGTTTTCTCAATTTTGAGTATTTTACTTGTTTTGTTTACTAAAATTAATTTCAATTTAAAATGAAGACACATTTTGTGTTATATCAGTCACACTATGTGTTTTATTGAGGTGAGTATGATTCCTAAATGTCAAAAATTACTTATGGATCATTTTATTAAATTATCAAAATAATCAGAATTTTTTTTTTCTCAGTTTTAATATGTCACTTGTGTTTCTTACCAAAATGTCATTTCAAACTAAAAAAATGCACTTTGAGTCAAACTGGTCAGATCGTGTGTCAGTTTAATAAGATATTTCTCCTTACATGTCACAAATGACTTATGAATCTCTTTCCTAAATTGTCAAGAAAATTTGAGCATTTTTTCTTTATTTTCAATGAGTGAAACTTGTTTTGATCTAAATGTCAATTTCAAACTCATAAAGGACACTTTGAGTCATATCGAACACACCATGATTCATATTGATGTCCAGTTGATTCATACACTTCCAAAATAACTCATACATAATTTTCCTAATGTAAAAAAACACTCCAAATGTGTTTTCTTAGTTTTAAGTGTGTAACATGTTCGTTTTATTAGAATTAATTTCAATTTTAAATAAAAAGACACACTTGGAGACATATCAGTTACACCGTGTCTCAAATTGAGGGGTGGCTGATTCCTACAAACCATAAATGACTTATGGATCATTTTCCTAAATTATAAAAATTATAGGAATACCTTTTATTGGTTTTTATTATTTCACATGTTATTTTAACAAAAAGTAATGCCAATTTTAAATAAAAAGACTCACTTAGAGTTATATCAGTCACATCATGCATCATATTGAGGTGCAGTTGATTCTTACAAGAAAAAAATGACTTATGGATCATTTTCCTAAATTATTAAAATTTTATGAATGCTTTTTATTGGTTTTAAATATTTCACTTGTTCTTTTTACTAAAATTAATGATAATTTTAAATAAATATACACACTTGGATTTATACCGGTCTCATCAAGCATCGGATTGGGGTGCGGCTAATTCCTACACTTCAAAAATAACTTCTGAATCATTTTCATAAAGTATAAAAACAATTTGAATGTGTTTTATTGATTTTGAGTATGTTACTTTTGTTTTTTTAAATGTCATTTGAAACTAGATTGATTCACTTTGAGTCATATCGGTCATATCGTGTGTCATTTTTACATGAGACTACTTCCTACACATTAAAAATGAGTTATGAATCGTTTTCCTATATTATCAAGACAATTGAAGCACATTTTCTTGGTTTTTAGTGAGTGTCATGTTTTGAACTAAAATGTAAATTTTAAACTAATAATGGGAATTTTGAGTTTTACCGATCACACCATGAATCAGACTGAGTTTTGTTTGATTACTACACATCACAAAATATTTATGGATAATTTTCCTAAAATATCAAAAACAATCGGAATGCTTTTGATCAATTTTCACTATGTTACTTTTTATTCTTTGAAAAATTAATTTCAATTTTATATAAAAAAGACCCAATTAGATTTATATCATTCATATCATGCATCAGATTGAGGTGGGGTTGATTCCTACATTTCATAAAGGATTTATTTATTGTTTTCCTAAAGTATCAACATAATCAAAATGTTTTTTCTCATTTTTCATTAAGCCCCCTGTTCTGTTTACTAAAATGTCATGTGAAATTGTAAACACACACTTTGAGTCATATTGGTCACATCATGTGTCAATTTGATGTGAGATTATATCCTAAATGTCAAAAATATCTTTTGAATCATTTTTTAAAATTATCAAGAAAATCGGAGTGTGTTTGGTTGGTTTTCATTGAGTGAAACATATTTTGAACTAAAATGACAATTTTAAGCTGATAACGGACACTTTGAGTTATACCGATCTCACCATGCATCAGATTGAGGTAAAACTCATTCCTACTCACAAAAAATGACTTATGGATTGTTTTTATAAAGTATCAAAACAATACGAATGCATTTTATTTTTTTCAATATGTCATTTGTTCTTTTTACTAAACTTGATGTCAATATTAAATAAAAAGATACACTTAGAGTCATACTGGTCACATAATACATCGGATTGAGGTATATTTGATCCCTACACATCACAAATGACTTTTGGATTATTTCAATAAAGTATCAAAACAATCCAAATTTTTTTCTCATTTTTCAATATGTGACTTGTTATTTTTAAAAAAATTAATATCAATTTTAAATAAAAAAGACACAATTAGAGTCATGCCAGTAACATTGTGATTCGGATTGAGGTACGATAGATTCCTACATGTCAAAATAATAAATTTTCAAAATAAAGACACTGTTCATTTTGGATCGTTTTAATAATGTATCAAAATAATCTGAATGTTTTTTCTTGATTTTGAGTATGTCACATGTTTTTTTTATAAAATTTAATGTCACTTTTAAATAAAAATATACATTTCGTTTCATATCAGACACACCGTGTGTCAGATTGAGATTTGGTTGATCCATACACATCAAAAAATGACTTATATATTGTTTTTCTAGAGTATAAAATTAGTGAAAATTTATTTGATCAGTTTTGACTATTTCAGTTTTCTTTTCTACTAAAATTATTGTCAATTTGAAATAAAAATATGCACCTGGAGTTATACCTGTCATACCTTATTTAGTATTGAGGTGTGGATGATTTCTATACATCCTAAATTACTTATGAATCATTGTTCTAAATTATTGGAACAATATAAAATACCAATGTTATCATGCTTTCCATTTACTTTCTCTGTCAAACTGCCAACATTGCATATTGATTCGATGATCATAGTCAAAAACCCTTCCTCTACTCTTCTAGTTTTCAACAAAGAGAATTCTTTTTCATCTAATAACATTGATTTGATATGCAGTTTTTTTAGTTTGAAAAATAAAGGCAATGGAATGTGTGGTAACATTGGAATAAAAGAACATGTTATCTCTTTTGTAGCTTGTTGTTGATAGTTGAATAAAAAATATAAATTCCCAAAAAAATTGTGAAAAATAATAAATAAATTTTAGATAAAAATGATGAGTAAATTAACTTAAAATAATAGATAACATGATGAAAAAATTTATTAAATAAGTATTAGGAATTCACCTTTTCATGACAGTTGTATACATTCTTCACCCATTTCCCTATTTTCATTATCTCTCTTGCAGCCAAAAAGTTCAATATCTTATGAGCATGAGAAACATAAAACAAACCACTATAATTATAAAAAAATAATCCACATGTATAATAAAACAATTCTAATTAATACTAAAAATAAATAAATTTAACATAAATATAAAACAATCCATTACTTTTATGGAAGTCATGTATTCATGATTTATGTCTAAATTATTCCATTAGATATTGTGCCAATTCTTTTCTAAAAAAACGTATATCATCTTGTGAATATGATAATTTTTTATAGTCACAGTAGTACTAGAAAAATATAAATACAAAAAGGGTTAATAAATATTTTTAATGAAATAGTAATTATCTTTCAAAATACCTCTTCAGGGATGCTAGTTTATTGGTGTAATATTATCTCTCTCATAAATTTACAATCATAATAACCATAATATTTTCCATTTATTTGTTTTAGAAACTTCATAAACATTGATAAAAATAAGTAATTTATTTCAATATGTGTTTGGATAGTGAAATATTATTGTATATACCCTGATACTTATCTACTTTTAGAACTTTCTAGGATCCTTGTGTACATGGATTATCCTTATGCCATGATTTTCACTATATTTAAACACCACCCTATCATAAAATAATTCTCATTAAAACTAATATAAAATATATAACTTGATGTTTATTTCTAAAACATTGGATGTGTTGTATTACAAATTGAAAAACGTCATCATGTGTGTTTTGTTTGTTGGGTATCCATGAAGTGAATCTAAGAAATAAATCTTTAGATTGTCCAAATTGACCACAAGGAGCATAGAATGCTGCCTAAAAATACCAAAATGAATATGTAATAAAAGAAATGAAAATAATTTCATCATGGTTAAATTATAGAGTTTTACCACTGTATTTTTGCATTTAAGAAGATCCTTTCATCCAAAAGTTTTATTTCAAATGATTTGGCTTGTTCTACCACTATTTCATACATTATTTTGATTTTAATTATTTTTGTTCTATAGAAGTGATGTGAGGAATAATGAGTCCAAATTTATGTTTATAGGGAAATAAATTCAATTTTTATTCATTTATACACCTAAAAAATATGAAATGCATTTAGTTATAATTAGTATAGTATCATCTATTAAAAAAACAAATCATGAAAGTACACCTTAGGTATACATTTACAACTGATAATCCAAGACATTCATACATGAGTATTTAATTTACATTATCATGATAAATGTAGTCAATAATGGCCTCCCTGTACATTTGTTCTTAAAAATCAAATATTTGATTACTACCACTTTGAAACATTGTATCTGCATGAACCTTCAATGTTAGTAAATGATGATATTGAATGGCTGGCTAAAGGTGATTTCTAAACATCTTTTCAATTATTTGGTTGATCTTTTAGATGGTTTTGATTCAACCATTCATTTCACCCATTCCTTTTGTGTGTCTATGATAAAATTGATCGATTCATACCTTTTTTATTTATTTTTAAAGGTTTAGAATGAAAAATAAATTGGAAATGAACAATTCCTTATCACCATGTCTTTTTAAGATCTGATGGCCATGATATGAATATTCTAGCAGTTTATTAAATTGTATGAATGTTTTTATCACCAACTAAAATAGGTAGCTCAGTGCTCAGTTCATAAGATATGTTAATCACCACTCTCACATGACCTGTTAGAAGTGGTCTATTGTGTAGAGTGTCTTCTTGGATATTGAACATGGTATCCTTCATAACAAGGTGATGGGTGGGTGCTGATAGATATAAATCGTATTCTTATTCACCCTTATAGTATTAGTATAAGAAATGAATTAGTATCTATATGATTCACATTTCATATAAAAAAATTATTAGAATATTGATTACCTCATCTAATATATCTCTTGGAGGGCAATGACTCACTTCAAAGCTGGTGGGGTGGGGGTGGATCCTCAAATAAGGGTTTTTCTTTAGTTATTTATTATCTTTTATTCCCCTCATAATATTTTCTAAAAATTCAGAATGCCAAATAAATTTTTCATCTAGGTAATATAATCTCTCTTTCATTTATTCTATTACATTACCTTTATCCTCCAGTTATTTTCTTTTCTCATAATTGGTTTGAAGTGTCACCTCAAACCCAAAACCTCTAATACGGCCATACTGTTGTGGCCACTTCAAAGCCACTAATAGTAGGTGTTCATTTGGTACATGTTTTTATGATTCTAGTATCTATAAAAAATATAAAATATAGAAAAACTAGTAATAATTGATATGTAACCATGACTTAACTGAAAACAAATTTTTATTATGTCATACTTACACATATTTACCACACTTTTGTGTATTTTCATCTATTAGTATCCCATATTTATTTACACATTCCTCATTCCATAGCATATGATGTGGGATGGAAGTATTTGGAATTGGATCATAAATCTCCATATAAACAGAGGAATATAATTATGTTGTTGTTTCATGTCACATAAAAGTATTACACTATATTTAAAATACATGCCATTTTTTCAAGTGAAGTGTACCCCATCCTTGCTTTATGGTAGGGTTATGTTGAATTTGCTACCTATTCCTTATTTTAATCACTCTGTTGCAGTTTCCTAAATAAAAAAACTAAATCAATGTGATGAATACACATATTTTCAAAAAACATATTACCAACCACAATGTACCTGAAAAGATATCTATGCATGATGGCCAGTAAATTCATCCCACATTTTTGGATTATCAGGTTTGCATACATAATATGTGGATACATGTTTATTTTTCCTTCATCATCTTTAATATTAAATCTCATTAGAATATTGACAAATCTACTATGAATATTTCTAGAAATCATTAACACGTATTTCTTGTGGGATTCATCTACTATAATTCACTCTAAAAGGGTTGATAAAGAGTAATTAAATGCTTCATTATTTTATTTTTGATTAAAATAAAGAAAGGATATCGTAATGTTATAATAATAACTTCCCAAATCAGTATCTTTAGATTGGTCAAAACATGGTACCAAGAATCTACATCAATATTTTGGTGTTTTCGAGTGATAATTCCAATATAACTAAAAAACATCGACTTGTTGGGGTCAATAGGTCATCCAAATTCATTCTATACGAATTAAAATGTTATTCCTTTGATTTTTTCCTTAATAATTTTTTCTAACACCATCATTCTAAGACACTCCTATTTTTTCTACAGCATCAGTTCTTCGTTGTCTACCATTTCTATAGATTCAACATTGTCAATATGTTTTTCCTCCATGTTTGTAGAATTAGCATGTTCAGAAGGTCATTGTTCCTCTACACTAGAAGGAGTTGTAGGTTGAGAATCTTATCATTCCTCTATATTGGGAGCATTATCACATGTAGAATTCATTATCTACAGAATTGGTTTAACATTTAATTTAGATTACATAAATGCAGCATGAAATAGATAATAACATTAGGTAACACAATGTATATTATAGAAAAAATATAACCTAATTATTGATCTCCCTTTTTAAAAATGTTTTAAGTGATTTTATCCCTTGATCGAATAACCAAATCCCTTAATTATGGTCTCCTCTCACATAAAAAACCCCATATACATTAGAAAAAATAAGAAAAGAATGTGATATCCCAAGGAATGGTCAATCCTCAGTTGAATTTTCATCTGACCCTTCAGTGATTTTGTCTGATAATATAATAGTTGACCACTTTTGATTTGTAGGATATAGAGTATAAAATACTTGTACTGCATATGATTCCATTATAAATGGTTCTTCTTTGTACACTACGTTACTGAAATCCACTTTCATGAATCCCAATTCATATATTCTATGAGCAACCATGTTATCAACCCACTTACATTTAAAAATAGGAACATATAATGTTGTATAGTATAACTACCATATTTTTTATGATGCCAATGAATGACATATTCACATAAATTAAATTTATATCCATAGTACTAGATACATGCATTACTCCATCCACAAGTGTAACTCCTCAATTTTTTATGGTAATTTCTTCAAAATGATCATTTTTATAGAATATATAGCCATTAATTACATAATCATTTTATGATATTACATAAAAAATTTATCCTTTGGCTATCCATTAAAGTAATTATGAAATTGAATCAAGATTTTCATATGACTCCTTAAAAATATGGTCTCAAAAACATTCTATAAACTACTGATTATACTTATTTGATATCTATATTTCATCCCTTTCTGGATTCAAATTCCTGATGATTTTTTTGTGGGTTTCAAAATATTGGAAAACCACTAAAAATTTATGTAAAATTTAATGGTTGTCTAACTCCCAATCTATAATATTTATTGTGACAAAATCTATTAC
The DNA here is from genome assembly GCA_963277665.1 of Viscum album. Classification (NCBI taxonomy): domain Eukaryota; kingdom Viridiplantae; phylum Streptophyta; class Magnoliopsida; order Santalales; family Viscaceae; genus Viscum; species Viscum album. Next base: position 1,474,415,744 of record OY728158.1, read on the forward strand.
AAAAAATCCTTTACCCCCAATCTTTCCAGTGTGATGAGATTTTGGTAGACCAATTATTTCCACATCAAAAAGGTAGTCAGTACAAAATTTAATGGATTCCTCAACAATATATATCTCTAAAATACAACCCTATAGATGAATTATATTTTTGGAATACCCTTTCAAAATATTCATATATCGTTCAATGGAGTACAACAAACTATAATGTACAAGACCACATAGTCAAATCTCTCTCACTAAGTGAACCATAAATTGAACCATTATATTAAATAATGATGGTGGGAAAAATATTTACAATTCACCTAATATGAAGACAATTTCCATTTACATAGTTGGAAATTTCATTGGTTCTATAACTTTTTTTCATAAAGATTTAAAAAAAAACATATATTGGTTAATCTATGATGTGCATTATTGGGAAAATTTCAATGTAATGATACAAGAATCAGATCTTTCATCAAAACATGACAGTCCTATGATATCAAGTATTTTAACTTTAAATCAATCATTGAAACTATATTCTTTATATTTGATGAATATTCCTATGGATCCTTTACATCATTCAAGATGCTTCAAAATATATATTTCTCCTTCTTGGAAAGAGTGTAAGAAGGTAGGGGAAGAAAAGTTATTTTTTAACTCTTCATTGGCGCCAACTCTTCCCGTATCCCAATGCCAATCATGTTAAACCTAGCCTTAATTACATATATTTTTGGGTAAATTTAGTAACATACCAATGAAACTATCACATACATTTTTTCAACATGCCTAACATCAAGAAAATGTATGATGTATAGAAAATTATAGTATGGTAATTCAAAAAATACATCTCTTTTTTGTGCCATTTTTTTAAGGTTTCTCGAAAAAAGGTTTACCAAAAGCAGTGTTCATATCATTTCCTTTCTTAAACCATATATCACCAGTTAGTGGATACAATGTTGTATGTTCTTATGAAATTCCATCTAATTATGTCGTTTAAGATCAGTACTTATTTTTTTGGGGTATAAATCTATGATATCTTAGAAACATCTTCATTGATGAATATTTCAACCTAATTGACTGTGCACCTTGTTCGTAAATGGAAAACCCTTGAGTTCCTTTAATGCTATATCCAAAAAATATTCCATTAACAGGAAATTAAATTATCATCATGTACAACATGGATCTGAATGTGAAATATTCATTTCAATAATCATTATACAACATTACATAGGAATCCCATGATAATTTCAAATCTTTTACCAATAGATCTAAATAAGCATCAATATCATTACCCAGTTGTTTTGGTCATGTTATAAGAAAATATAACAAAATGTATTTTTATTTCACGAATAACCACATTGGAACATTATAATTTACCAATATAACCACCCTTGTATTGTGAGTGATTATTTGAAAACCAAAAAAGATTCACTCCATCTATAGATAACACAAGATGAAGGTCTCTCATATCATTTCTAAATCCGGATACTCGTGATCAATTCTCGTCCATTGAGGATAGTCTGTTGGGTTATGAATTTTACCATCTTTATTTCAAGAATATATATGCCACTTTTATTTCTTTATAGTCTCATCACTTCCATATAAGCTCTTAAACCATAGAATGATTGTAAAGTACCATACAACTCTCATAGGACCCGATTCATCATTATTGTCTCAAGAAGAACCACAATTTGGTCATTATTTAAGTGAATTTTTGTTTTTGATAAACAATATATAGTCATGTGGAGAGGTATTTATTCTTTCATATATTATAACCATTGAACATAGATTTTGTTTAGCGTCATATTTTTGGCTAGGAGCTCATTATATTCTGGGAGAAATCGTTTAATAAATAATGTAGTTCAGTAAAACTGGCATCACTCCATATATTACAAAATTTTAATTTATAAAACTTTATTATCGATGAAAATTCTATATATTTAGTGCAACCTTCATACAATGTTGTCTTTTCACGACTCTTTAACTTCTCAAACAATTTTGAATAATCCATAAGTTCATCTTTAACTATCATTGTCATTTCCTTAATAAGATCTTCATCATAATTCATAGATTTAATCACATCCTCTGTACAGTCTTCTTTTTTGTCCACACTTGTAATCATATAAGATAATCAATAAAATGTAGTGGTATCTCGGTCACTATCTACATTCACTTTTTCCCTGTATTTATTCCAACATTTATAACTTCGATCTATTCTGCGACAAATCAATTATTCTTCTAACTCCTCTGGGATTCTTAGACTTGAATAAAAATAGCATAAATATGGACAAAGGATTTTATAAGGGTCACATGCATGATCTTTTGCAAACTTTATGAAATATTTCACTCCATCTTCATACTCTTTTTTCATATGATTTATATCCATTCATTCTCTATTCATATACATCCTATTTTATTCAATAATATTAATATTGAAAAAATTAATAGACAAAAAATATCCTTTCAAATAATGGGAACCCAACATTTTAATGTTCCAAAAAATTTCATCATGCTTTGAAAGAAATGGGTAATTGTATATAACAGAATAATTACTCTAATGGTGGTAGGTTTCATCCTTTGAATTCATCTAGAAAAGGTAGGGGATGAATCTATGAAAAAAAATGAAATAATAACTATTTGGGATATGAAGATGATGAGGATGATAGTTATTATTTAATTTTGTTTCTTGAGACTCATCCCCTTAGAAGCTAACACCAAATCGGAGAGAAGATTTAGTAGTGGTGGACTCCCTTAATTTTAACCATGCAGGTGATGATGGATGCAAAGTAGGTTTAAGATTTATAGTGGGGTTAACATTAATTCATCATTTATGGGTGTGAGGTTATGATGGATATCCTATGGGTTTGATAAAGTTAGTTACATTCCATTTCCATGGTGTTATTATCAATCTATATTATATAGGAGGTGAGATTTTGTCTATCTATGAGGTATCTAAAATTTAATATGATCATATAAATATAGATATCCCCCTTTATGAGTATACCATGTTTTAACAATGTAATTATAAAAAGCAATTGAATAATTTTCCCCTTACATATATTTTTTGACATGAAATACCAAAAAAACTAAGCTATTTTTGAAACTCATTGAATGATCAATTAAAATAATACATTCAACTTCTATCCATTATGATTTAAAACATAAAACATTGCATATAATAAAATAACTCTTAATAAGACAAATGAAATTGTTGAAATTATAATAATCATATACAAAATCATAAAAGTATAAAATTATAATTTATAGAAATAAATTTTATGAAAGTATAAAAGTATTAAACTATTGAAAAATAAAAAACATTATACATGAATAAAAGTATAAATTAAAAAAATTATATATATTTATATAAGTTTATAAAATTAAATACATATATAGAAGTATAGAAATATATATAATTTATAAAATAATAAATATTTTAAATAAATATACAGAATTTATAAATGTATCAAAATTTATAAAACTATATAAAAGTACATATATGTTATAAAAGTATACATAATTTATAGAAGTGTATAGTT